>BSBN01001078.1:0-9798184 GCA_027924645.1 Cunninghamia lanceolata
CACGAAGTGTGTCTCTTTTAGGGTTAGACTAATTCAAATCTGAACCCCTAGTTTCCTAGGTGTGATGACGATTCTGCTAACATCGAAACCTAACTATAATTCAATCCAGAAAGGAAACACAATAATGATTAAGTAAATGATGGTAAGATGGTCGCGTGATTGAAGTGGAATGATGGAATGAACTTAATAAAATATCACAAAATTAAAACCCTAGAAATCTAGGAAAAAATTGACAACATAACGCGTTTTCAATAAACGCAAAATAGAATTTAAAATAAAACAACAAGGAATTAAATAAATTTAAGAATAAAAATTAAATTAAAATGTAAGAACAAATTCAAAACGATTTAAAATGAAATAATAAAATAACTATCCTACCAAGGTCGAATAGATCAACCTTGCATAAAAAGGTTAAAAATTTGAAAATAAAATAATAAATTATAACAAGATGCCAAAATTGGATTTCAAAATTGAGTCTGTTAATAAATATAATTCGACATTACATTTATTAACGAACTCGAAATAATGAGGAGGAAGGAGATTAAAATACTCCTTCCTGAAAAATCATAATTAAATAGATAAATAAATAAAAGGATCAAAATCCCGCTAGGGAAAAATAAAAATTAATATCTCAACTAGATGAATTTAAATCAAGGGGAATAAAAATTCTTCCCAAATTGAATAAAATTTATCCCAAGATAAAATATATAAAAATATAACTCAAAAAAATGTAATGAAATAAAGAAGTAAATTTCCCATTTAAAATAAAACCCCAAATTGAAAGGCACAAGAATTAAAATAAGGACAAAATAAATTAGAGGATTTTAAAAGTAAATAAAAATCAAATCTCCTCACACACTACTCACAATAAAATATTATTTTCTAGATTGGAAAAACCCTAATCTTATTATAACACTTGGTTTTTCAAATAGAATGCCCCTACATTATTTTATTGTTTTCCTATTTTATTGTTGCCCTAATCCTCTATCTAATCTCTCTTCTTTCTTTTGTTGTTGTTGTTGTTTTTTTTTTTTTTAGTTTTTGCCTCAAGTTGTAGGTTAGGGTTTTAAGGTCTACAATGGAGGCCATGAATGATAAAGCACTCTGCTACCTCTCGTGGAGGTATACACAATAGAGTGGTGTTATATATTTATATCTCTTTTTTTTTGACATAGAAGTTGAGATAAATATGTATATCTCATTATTATCCTGTATGTGTTTATTATCTTTTTTTTGTTTTAAACGTGGTTAAGATGCATGGAGGGCCGATAGCGGCAGAAGAGGACGTGGTCGGAGGGGGTTCGAGGTGCAACCAAAGGGGAAGGGGGTGTGGTGGTCGTGGAGTGGGAGGTCCCGTGGAGTTGGGGATCTGGCAGAGTGTTGGGCGAGGGTCGCTGGTGTTTACTGCAGTGGTGGGGGAGTAAAGGGTTTGGGGGGTGTGGGTGTGGATGGAGGCACCGCCTCCCCCCACACCCCCTTACTACAACGGACAAAGGGACTGTGGGCACTGCGGCCCCACAATCCTTATTATTTATTTTTTATATAAATGGTGCGAAAAAATCCATGCGGGGCTTCCACAGTCCGCAACCTTTAATCTTTACCTCTTTCTTTTTTTGTCAATATTTAGACCCCTCATTTTTGATATATATATATATATATAATGTATATTTCTCTTCAAAAATGTATATCTCAAAAAAATAAAAATAAATAAATAAATAAATATATATATATACATACACTGTATTTTCATGATAATATATAATTTTATATGCACTTATATATAGATATATATTTATATATAAGTGTATATATATATATATTTAATGCCTACAACAAATTTTCAAGTCTCTGGTTATTATAACTTGCTGTAGATACACATAAAATGATAGCGGCTAGTTTACAGATAAATAAGATGTAATGTATATATATAGATATATTTATATATACATATACATATATATATATATATATATATATATATATATATATATATATATATTTTCCATATATATATATGTATATTTAAATATATACTCCATGATCATCTACTCATAACACTGGTTTAAATAGCAGAAATATAACTTTCAGTTTTATAAAATAACTAAAAACAATGGTTTCCCTTTCTCTCTCTCTTTTTTTAAGAAATATAAATTTGCATAGATATCTCTCTCTCTATATATATTTTGAAAGCATTATGCAAGGTAGAAATGCATTTCATTCTATTTGTTTTCTTTCCAACAACAACTAATATAAATGAACTTTCAAACCAACAAACATAAAACTAATTTGAAGGTTTCTTTTTCTTTCTTCTACATACACCTAGATTTATTTTACAAACTCAAATACTAGTTTCTTTCCAAAGAACAATGACAGAACTATATATACAATTCCAACATGCATTTCACAAGTTCACTAACTCCACATCATAAGAGATAAACAGTTTGTTTTTCAATTAAAATATAGAAAGGATATTTACATTCCAAAACTCATAACAACCAACTCAAGAGTATAATAACTTGACAAAAAGATGCAATAAGGCCACAAAGGCCATGGCTCAATAGCCAATAGCAAATGACCAAGGGATCACCAAAAGGAGCTTCTCCAAAACTCCATTTCCTCATTAAAAGCCTGCAATAAAACACACAAAAAAAAAGAACAACCCAACCACTTCAAAAAGCCCTCCTCCCTACTGTAGACCCGCAAGAGGGTCACCCTCGAGCTAGGGAGGTAGGGATTCACACGGTAGTAACAAACCACAAACAAGTAAGGCAACAAGCCACACCAAAAATACAACCCCAAGGATAACACATAACTCAACTCATGAAAATGAGTTTGATGGGGGTAGGGAATGGACCCCTCTACTTCAAAGGCCCACCCAAAATACCCAAAAATACCAATCTCATGGCCTCAAGCCAAAAATCTCCAAAAAACCCAACTCTCCAATATCACAAAATAATCTCCATGGCACTCTTGCCATTAAAATAATCTCCACAACAAGTAAAAGCCCTCAAGGCATGAATAACACAACATGGGAGTGACCTCAAGGAGCTTCCTTTCCCCTACCCCAAACAAGTTGAGCCTTACCTCCAAATGGAGGTGCTCTCACCATACTCCCCATCCCACACAAAATAAAGAAATAACAACCAACAAAAAAAACAAACACATCACAATATATTAGCAAGGGTGAAGAAACATAGTTCATGAGGCTTACCTTCAAAGCCCTATAATGAAAGCACGTTTGGTGATGAGCTCTAAGCTTTCCCAAACCTTCCAATCTCCAAGAATTTCTCTAACTTTCCCAAATTGCTCCCAAAATAGAAAGAAAATCCAAAATGCAAGAACCCCACACTCCTCAACAAGAGGAGATAATATAGGCCATCCATTTTGGCTTTGAGAAATGAGAAGGTGACACTTGTCACCTTCTCCTTCCTCCTCCAATGCCACTTGCAAGGGAGAGGAAGTGTGAGGGGTGACAAGTGTCACCCTCTAATTCCATCTCAATCCTCACCTTATCCACTTGTGCTCTCACACATGTGTGAGAGGACAAGTGGTGAGGTGGCATTCCCACTCAAACCTCCAAGAGGATAAGGGATGCCATATGACATCCTCTTATTCTCTCAATGAGCCATCTCCCTCCAAGATGCTCTCACACGTGTGTGAGAGTCTTGGAGGAAGATCCCACACACTTGGGAGTCTTGGAGACCTCCCAAGTCCTTGGGAAAGGATTCCCAAACTTTGGGAAGGGAGATGAGTCTTTCCCAAAGCATGACTCATCTCCCACCTTCCCTAATTTAAAATTTTGTCACTTTGACTAAACCATAGTTTAGAGTGACCAAAAGTGAGTTAATCCAAGGTTTAGTTAGTCAAACTTGACCCTAGACCCATGGGTAACCACCTAGGATAACTTTTGGGACACTAAGGTTCACCTAGGGGGTCATAAATCCACTTTAAATGGCCTCAAAAATAAAAATAAATACCAAGTGGTGTAGGTCAAAACAAAAATTATACAACACTTAAATTAATTAATTACACAAGGGGGTACTAGGCCAAAATGATAAAATTAAATCAAGCACTTAAATCAACATTCAATTTCAAACGTGATCCTTATCCCTCTTGGGAATGGATCAGTTTCACAGGGGATAACATTGGTGTGAATTCTACCTCCAATTTCTCGTGGCTAGGGAATGTAAAACCTGCACATCTCGATCAAGTGTCAATCGTATCATGAATAATCATAGCCGAATCAACTGGAATTAAATTCAAGTCATCGAATACAACAATAATCAACTATAACATAAATCTGAATTAAACTGCATTTTTCTATCACATGTCAAATAATCCTCATCACATAAATAACTAGAAATCACATCACAAAACATCATCTAATATATCTCATATGTTGAATCACAAAAATAGCATCCAATATGATCAAATCAAATCACATGTCTAATCAATGTCCTATCAAAATCAGGAGATATAATCAAGTCTGCATAAGGAAACCATAGCCTCTAAAAAGTCTGATAATGTCATCAACTGAAATGCATAACGATCAAAATAAGGAAGGAAAAATAATCGGCCTCACATTAGGGTTTATGGTTTAGGGGTTAAGGTTTAGAGGTTTAGGTTATGGTTTAGAGAGAGAGAGGATCGATAGGGAGATATAGAGGAGACCAAGGGGAGAGATTGGGAGATAGAGAGCGAGGGACATGGCCAAAGACATAGGTAGAGAGATTGAGAGGTAGAGAGATGATAGAGATAAGGAGATAAGGGTTTAGGGTTGATCAGGTTTAGGGTAGGAGTTTAGAGAGGGAGAGATAGGGAGATAAAGGTTTGGGGTTTAGGGACATTATTTAGGGTTTAGGGGTTTAGAGAGAGAGAGGGAGATAGAGAGGTAGATGGACGATACAGATATGGAGATTAGGTCGAGATAGGGAGATAGGGGTTTAGGGTTGCATGTCAAACGTAGTCTCTCTATATTGATCTCTCTCCCTCTAGGTTCTTTAAACACTTAAAACACTAAAAATACTTAAAACACTTATAGTTGTTTGCATGCATGAAATCACAAAGGTTTCATGCTTCCCAAAATGTGCTCACGTTATAACGCTAGCACATTTTGGGAAGCAAAAAAATGGGAAAAAAACATGTGGGATCCATGATTCAGACCCCACATGTCTGTTATTCTCTGCTTTTCATGCATGCTATCGGATAAGAAAACACTTTTTCTGTTCCAATAACGCTAGCACATTTTGGGAAGCAAAAAAATGGGAAAAAAACATGTGGGATCCATGATTCAGACCCCACATGTTTGTTATTCTCTGCTTTTCATGCATGCTATCGGATAAGAAAACACTTTTTCTGTTGTTATATGGAGCCTAATCAGACTCGGAGGTTAAATTTACCCCACTTTTATCAGTGTGGTTTCCCCCCAAATTATTTAATGGGGTTAAGGGGTAGCACCCCTTGTGGGGGTTTGGGGGCAACGCCCCTTGCGAGGTCTAAGGGGTAGCACCCCTGGCGTGCTCCCTATCGTGATACAAGGCGAAGTCAAGGGACAACGTCCCTGAAAGCTCCAAAGATTTTTTATTATTTTATAAAGGTGTCGGGAGTTTTTTTTCTATTGGCCGACATAAAAAACCCTATTTTTGTAACTGACATAAGGCTTGATAAAAGTGGCTAAGGGTTAGGGTTTCTGTTGATGTATTGTAGCATTTTGTAGTGGTATTGAGTTCCAAGGATTGCTGGTTGTAATTAGTTTGATTTACTGGATAATAATATTGGACTCTCTGTTGGTGGATGTAGCCCGGGTTTGGGTGAACCATGTTAAAACTTGTCTCTCATTGTTATTATTTCTGTGTATTTTCATTCCTCTGTTTAATCTTTATTTGCATTTAATTGATATCTTCTATCAGCTAACCCTAACAAGTGGTATCAGAGCAGGTTGTGTTCAATTATCATCTGTAGGAAGGTCTCATGGTTGAGTGGGAGCAATGGCGGACGAGGGTAAATTGAAGGTAGATAAATTCAATGGGTAGAACTATCAGTTATAGAAGATGCAGATGGAGGATTATCTCTATCAGAAGGATTTATAGAGGCTATTGGAAGGAATAGCTAAGAAACCATCAACAATGACTGATGAGGATTAGAATCTTCTGGATAGAAAGGCACTGGGAACCATTCGGTTGTGCCTGGCACCATCAATGGCATTCAATATAATGGAAGCGAAGACAACAGATGGTTTGATGAAAGTTTTGGCTAAATTGTATGAAAAACCCTTAGCCTCAAATAAGGTATTTCTCATGAAGTGTTTGTTTAATCTGAAAATGATTGAAGGTGGATTTGTGACAGATCATTTAAATGAGTTTAATACGATTATTAGTTAGTTAACTTCTGTAAAAGTAATTTTTGATGAAGAGGTGAGGGTTCTTTTGATATTATGTTCTTTGCTAGAAAGCTAGAATAGCTTGGTAATGGCTATAAGTAACTCTGTCTCTAGTTCAAATACTTTAAAATTTGATGTTGTTGGTGTTATCCTTAGCGAGGAAATGTGAGAAAAAAGCTCAGGAGGGTCCACATCAGGTAGTGTTTTGAATACAGAAAGCAGGAGTACATCAAAGGAGAGAGGAAAAGATTCTGGAGGTCATGGGAAGTCATGAGGAAAATCAAAGGACAAGAGATCCCAATCCAGAGGACAAAAGGATTGCTAGTATTGTGGGAAACCAGGTCATCTAAAGAAAGATTGTTGGTCTAAGAAGAATAAAGGAGACAAACAAGAAAGCAATAAGGAGGCAAATGTGGTAAGTAATAAATCTGAAGATGATGCTTTGATTCTTTCCCTAGATAATGTTGATGATTCATGGGTTTTAGATTCAGGGGCCTCATTTCATGCTACACCCCATAGAAGTTATTTTCTTGATTATGTCCAAGGGGATTTTGGGATGGTTTATTTGGGAGATAACAAACCTTGTCAGATTGTTGAAAAGGGAAGAATCAAGATTAAGTTGCAGAATGAGAATCATTGGCTATTACAAGAGGTAAGGCACATTCCAAGGCTGAGTAGGAATTTAATTTTAGTTAGGCAGCTAGTTCATAAAGGTTGCATTGTTACATTTACTGATAAAAATTGGAAGGTTTCAAGAGGTGCCTTAATAGTAGAAAAATATGTGAAAGTAGGCACCTTATATCTTTATACATGTCATACTGTTCTTTCTATTTTAGTTGTTGTAGAGAAAAACAAATAGGTTCAGGAACAGTTGCTGCAGGTTTTGAGACAACAATGTGGCATAACAGACTTGGGCATATGAGTGAAAAAGTATGAAGGTACTTCATTCTAAGAAAGTTTTACCAGGTCTGAAATGTATTAATATGGATTTCTATGAAAGTTGTGTGTATGGAAAACAAAAGAGAGTTAGTTTTCTCAAGGATGGGAAGCAAAAGAAAGATGAAAAGTTGGAGCTTGTGCATACAGATGTATGGGGACTAGCTCAAGTATCTTCTCTAGGTGGCTCTTGATATTATGTTAAATTCATAGATGATGCAACTAGGAAGGTTTTGATTTATTTCCTTAGGCATAAATCTGATGTATTTGAAATATTTAAGAAATGGAGAAGCTTGGTTGAGAATGAGACAGGTAAAAGATTAAAATGTCTTAGATCTAATAATGGTGGTGAGTATTGCAGTAAAGAATTTGAGGATTATTGTTCCTTAAATGGAATTTGTAGGTAGAAAATGGTTCTAGGGAGTCCACAAGAGAATGGAGTGATTAAATGCATGAATAGGATAATAATGGAGCATGCAAGGACCATGAGATTGCATGCTGGGCTACCTTTGGCAGAGGTTGTCAACATTGATGTATATTTAATTAATAGAGGTCCTTCAATTCCTTTGGGTTGTCAAGAGGCAGTGCCCCCAAGATGGGGTCAAGAGGTAGCGCCCCTAAGATGGGGTCAAGGGGCAGCGCCCCTTGTGGGGTCCAAGGGGCATTGCCCCTGGCGCGCTCCCTATCACGATACAGGGTAGAGTCAAGGGGCAGCGCCCCCACGGGGGCTCGGGGTAGTGCCCCTAAAACCTCCAATGATTTTTTATTATTTTATAAAGGCATCGGGAGTTATTTTTCTATTAGCTAACATAAAAAACCCTATTTTTATAACTGACATAAGGCCTGATAAAAGTGGCTAAGGGTTAGGGTTTCTGTTGATGTATTGTAGCATTTTGCAGTGGTATTGAGTTGCAAGGATTGCTGGTTGTAATCAGTTTGATTTATTGGATAATAATATTGGACTCTCTGTTGGTGAATGTAGCCCGGGTTTGGGTGAACCATGTTAAAACTTGTCTCTCGCTGTTATTATTTTTGTGTATTTTCATTCCTCTGTTTAATCTTTATTTTCATTTAATTGATATCTTCTGCCAGCTAACCCTAACATTTTCATGGTGTTTGACATTTTAAGAATCATTATTTGATCAATCCATGACCTTTTTTGTTTTTTCAACCTTGAAGAACTGGTTTTGCATGTTATTAGACAAAATTTGATTATTTAAACTAAAAGTTTTATGTTTCATATTGTTTCAAAGCTAATTTTCATGTATTTAGATTGAATTTGATGATATATGTTTGTTTTTTTCATAAATTTCACTAATCCTATTCTAGAGTTATATAGAATTCAATATTGAACACAAAGGAACTTGTCTAAAAGATCAAATTTTTGAGGATTTTGAAGCCAAATTTTGGAGGATTGGTCAACTTGAATCTCAAATTCTAAGGTATGTTCTTTATGTATTCATTTACTTTATTTTATGTTCTTTAGAACACTCACAATCACTAAAAGTGGAACTAAGTTAAAAAAAAGTCATCATTATGTGCTTTAATAGAATTGGAATCATTAAAATATAATATATACATGAATTTGTTGAATCTTGAATCATTAATAGAATTTGTTGTATCTTGAATTTGAACTATGTCATTGACACCTCCCTATAACAAAGTAGTATCATCATTCTCTCTAATGTAACCAGTTGTATCAACATTTAAAATATAGTGTTATTGATGCTACAAATCTAATATATTTGGTTCTCATATAGTAATGAGTTGTCACTGTCATCCTCTTGGCCATTTACCTCTAAAAAATTAGTTTGAGTTTCGTTTATTGGACCTATACTAGATAAGTTCTTTGTTGTTTCCAAGTACCCTCTAAATTTTTTGGACTACCATCTCTAGGTTTCTGCAAGAAATCAGACTTGTTAGGCTGCAATAAACTCTATATTTTAGTCTTTTGTCATCATAAAACTCAGTCAAAAGATCACCAACAACTCTGTCATCATAATTAGCCTTAAAATTACTCCTTTCTTGATGATTTCATCCCTTGGCTATCTTGAATAGCCAATTCAAACTATAATTGATGCTCTTTACATGTTCAACATGATTTTCTTCAAGTCTTGCATCATAAATCTAGTTTCTAATGTTAGTTAGTATTTTGTCTCTTAACATTTCAAACATATCTATTGAAGGCTACGAGAGTTGATTAGTGTCTTACCACAGACCAATTGTCACATCATTGCTAGTCAAACCAAGGACATTCTCCTAACTTTTGAAGATTGCACCATAGTTAGGATTACACAAAAGAGATGAAACTTTAAGAGTTTTATCTTGGTAGAATATGAGATCAACAATCAACATGTTCTCATCTATGTCATCAAGAACATCTAGGCCTAGACTGTCATTACACATTTGACTTCTAATCTAATCATGTCAAAATCAACAAGTTTGGAGTCATTTATTAGACGAACATAATCCTAAAAGCCCTCTTCATTTCCACTCCCAATGGTGACATATAAACCATTCAACTCGTGCTCATCATTGGGACTAGGTTTGCCATCATACTCAATGTCTTCTTTACTGCCAATTGACTGATTTGTATTCATTGATTGTGATAATTCAACACTTTCAGTGCTTACAAGGGTACACCATACTTAGCTTGTTTGTAATAACAATCATCATGTTGATTATTCATTATGCTTCTAACATCATCATTGTGTTCCTTGTCATGAAATCCATTGGTTTTTTCTGAATTACCTTTGTGATCATTACTCCTATGACCTTGATTGACAATAGATTGCTGATTTGAGATGACTTCATACTTGTCTTCATGAGCTACTCTAACTAATTCACCACCTACAATATAAGAATTTGGGTTGTCCTTTAACATGCAAGTAGGTCTAGTTTTACCTTGCGAATCTCCATTTCGAATGGTCGGTCCATCACAATGTGCTTGTCATAACTCTCCTTAGTGCTAGTGACTTCTTGTATCTTGTCTTGAGTAGGTGTATCCATGGGAGGTTAAAAAAGCGTGTTTGAGAAGATATGTTAAGAAAATGTGAATTTCACTTTAATTATATATGATTATATATTTTGAGATTTGTGTATGAGATTACTTTACTCTATTGTACAAAGATGGTCTAATTTATCCATGTCTTATTCATGATCCATATAGAAATCATCATCATGCCAAGGAAACAAGAAAATAATCTAACACCAAAAGAGCGTGAAGCTGAGAATGAGAGGAAAAGAGAAAGAATGACGTGAATTTGTGAAAGTAGGAAATTGTCAACCATACAAGAAGACATTCCACCATTGCCAATTGAAGTGGAACATGACACATCTAATGAAGCTAAGAGAGAGATGGAATTGGTAGCATAAAGGGAATGGATGCAAAACCTCCGTTCAACGAGGAAATTGAATCTCGAAGTTGGAGGCACTCTATCGTCCACAGGTCAAGTTGAAGGAACACCATCATTATCTTCTCAAATTGGAGGCACTCCATCTTTCATAGGTGAAGTTGAAGGTACATCTTCATTCTCTTGTCAAGTCGGTGGCACACCATCATTCACACATCAAGTTGAAGGTACACCATATTCTCCATCTCAACTTCAAGCCTTTTCATCTTTTTCATCTCCAATTGAAGGTGCGTCATCTATCCCATCTCAAGTAAATATTGAAGAAATTCTTAATGTTGAGTCAACTTTACCGATGAAAACGCCTCCTAAAATTTTGCATAGAAAGCTTAAGTTTCTAATTGATATAGATGAGAATTTTTTTAAGTCCATGCATGATAAGATTCCTAAGCGTACTTGCCAAAGATATGCCAATAATATATGGAAATTATTCTTTGAGAACTTAAATGAAACTGGAAGATGTTAACTATTTGTTGAATTGATGAGAAATCTTAAATTTAGGCCCATTATGAAGATTCTTGGCCTAAGAAAATCAGATACCTCAACTGAAAAATCAATTGTAAAGAATCTAATGAGTGCATATGAGAGTGTGGGTTACACCTTATGCACCAAGGATAGTAATGCCACACGATGTGTCATTACATAGAAAATAGTAAGCCAACAAACAAAGCAAGCTTGCCTCATTAGAAAGACAAGTCAAGCATTGAAAATAAGTAGAAAAACTCTAATGAGAGCTGTTGGAAGACGCGAAAGAGTTGAGGACCCAAACACCAATGAATTGTGGGCATTCTTTGGGAGACTCCCATGGAAAGACAGTTTTTTTTGAAGCCTTGAGATCCCTCATCGAAGAATTTTGGAAAAATAACACAAGGGTATCTCCTAATGCTCGAGATGTTGTAATAAGGAGAATTGGTTGTCGAAACCATGAGCCACACCCAAAGAATTTTCTGGATGTGACTCAAACACAAATTTTCAAGAAATTTCAAGAGATGTATCCTTAAGTCAAAATTAGTCAAAGGTATTTTGAAATGGTAAAGCCTTTTTATGTCAAAATAAATCACACACGTACAACTTGTTGTTATAGAGTACATATTAAGTTTTCTAATCATTATGATGTTTATAGATATATATGTGTAGATATTCATACTAATGATGTTATGCAGGAGTGTAATATAAAGTGCCCACCTAGATCTTCAAGAGATTTCATATCAAACATCTTATTCCAGAGAATAGATGGTCAATTATTCCACAATAGCTTATGCTTGGATGGCATGTGTGATCATTGTGGTGGGTTGCAACATTTGCCAATTTGTCAACATATGGAGAACACATATGCAATTGGAAATGAGCTAGTAAGTTTTGGAAAATACAAGACAGTGGCATATAGTCTGAAAGATGGAAAAGAAGCAAAAAGGTGTGAATTGGTCATTCAAAATATTCTAGTGTATCAATTTATCTCTATTTTCTGAGATAATATAGTTTATGAGTATGCAAGACATACCCATAGAACTCAATGGTTGGACTTGCAATTCAAGTTATACAAGGACATGTTTCCACTTGGTACCATCATTTTAGTTGTTGACTTTGTAGAGAACTACACACTACAGCCATAGAATGAGGTGTAATCGCAATATTACAACTCTACACAAGTTGCTATATTTGTGTAAATAACATTCATTCATGTAGATTGGGATTCTTGGCACGTTGAAATGAGACCTCTCCTAGCATTTACCCACCCATCCCAATGTGTTGGCGCAATTGATTAAGGCCCATGACGAGTAGAACAAAAAATATGGCACTTGGCAAGGTTGTATTGCATGAAACTAAAGCATTTTGCAAGAATGCATTTGATTTCGGCATGGTCAAATGGATTTGAGTTGATGAAAATTGAGATAGGTTATTGTGGATGGACCCCACGTGCACCTATAGGTCTAAACGGAACATTCCTAGCTACCACAAATTTTGAGAACTGCACCGTCATAGTTTGGTAGTTTTTGCTCTTAAGATCTTAAGTGACTTTGCTGGTAGCCTACTGCTCCAAATGACTGGGACACTTGGCTCACGAAATGAGACCTCCCCTAGCATTTGCCCACCCAACCAGATGTGTTGGCATAGTTGGTTTGACCCCATGACCTGTGGAATGCAAAATGTCACTCCTAGCACTACATGAAACTGAAACATTTTTCAAGAATGCATTTGATTTTGGCACGGTCAAACAAATTGGAGTTAACCGAAACTGAGAGAGGTTACTGTGGATAGACCTCACATGCACCTATAGGTCCAAACATAATGTTCTTAGCTGCCACAAATTTTGAGAACTGCTCCGTCATAGTTTGGCAGTTTTTTGCTCTTAGGGATCTTAAGGGACTTTGCCAATAGCCTGCTACCCTGAACGACTGGGACACTTGGCACATGAAACAAGATCTCCCTAGTATTTACCCACCCAACCAAATATGTTTATGTAGTTGGTTTGACCCCACGACCTATGGAATGCAAAATTTCAGTCCTAGCACCTTTTGACTTTACTAGTAGCCTGCTGCCCCGAACGACTGGGATGCTTGGTACACGAAATGAGACCTCCCCTAGCATTTAACTACTCACCTTGACATGTTGGTGTAGTCAGTTCATTCCCAAAAGGAGAAGAACAAAAAAAATGGCACCTGGCAAGGTTGTGTTGCATGAAATTGAAGCATTTTGTAAGAATGCATTTGATTTCGGCATGGTCAAACAGATTTGAGTTGACCAAAACTAAGAGAAGTTATTGTGAATGGACCCCACGTACATCTATAGGTCTAAACAAAATGTTCCCAGCTGCCATGAATTATGAGAATTGTTCCGTCATAGTTTGGTAGTTTTTGCTCTTAAGATCTTAAGTGACTTTGCCGACAGCTTGCTGCTCCAAACGACTGGGATGTTTGGCACACGAAATGAGACCTCCTGTAGCATTTATCCACTCACCCCAATGCATTAGCGCAGTCAATTTGGCCCCATGAGCCATGGCATGTAAAATGTCACTCCTAGCACCTTTCCACTGCATGAAATTGAAGCATTTTGTAAGAATGCATTTGATTTCGGCAAGGTCAAACATAATGGAGTTGACCAAAACCAAGAGAGATTATTGTGGATGAACCCCACGTGCACCTATAGGTCCAAATGAAATGTTCCCAACTACCATGAATTCTGAGAACTGATCCATCATAGTTTGGTAGTTTTTTGCTCTTAGGGATCTTAAAGGACTTTTCCAGTAGCCTGCTACCCCGAATGACTGGGACGCTTGGCGCATGAAACAAGACCTCCCCTAGCATTTACTCACCCATCCAACTTTTTGGCACAATCATTTTTGATAGAACACCCCAAAGAGAGGTCCTCTCATGGAATGTAATGATTGCAAGATATGCAGAAAATGGATTTGTTGAAAAGACTTTAGAAACTTTCAAGCAAATGCAATTGGCAAGTGCAAAGCCAAATTCCACAACCTTTGTCAGCATCCTTCCTATCTCTACCAAATTAGGATCTCTAGAATAGGGTATGGACAACCATCAAAGCATAAAGGATATTATGTAGGTTTTGGTGAAGTTGACTGATGATTATTATGTAGGTTTTATTTTGAATGGTGGACAAGGGTTTGGTGTCTCGAGAAGTATTATACACTTGGAATTTATCTTATGAGCATTACGGTGAAGGTCAATGGTATTGTGTTAGTCATAGTGACAAACCCTAGAGGCCTGTGCAGTGTAATATACCTATACCCAACTTATCTCTCTCACATGGAGTATAAAGTTGGAATAGAAATATAAAATGCCAATCTTGGGTTAAAAACCTCATGGTGGGATCAACTTGTCCCTACACCCTTTATTAATGTGCTTAGAATGAATTTGTAGATGATGGTAAAGACAAAAGTAGACTGCCTTCTAAAGTGACTAGTTTTCTCTTGAATATTGTTCTGGTTGTTAGTTCCATGTGCATAGTTCAATGATAAGATGTATTATTATCAACCCTTAAGAACAAAGTGAAAATGCTTTACTTTGATTGAATATGTGGATAGCAACTATGTATGTGCATATGAGAAAAATGTTACCTTAAAAGAATTTGAAATATTTGCAAGGGCTATAGGATAGACCTATGGCTTTATTGTAACTCTAAAATTATTTTCAAGGAAACCCTTATTTATGGAATTGTTATTGTGTATATTTTTGCAATAATTAAGCTCAAAGCATATATGTTGCAATAATTGAAAGATATGCACAAAATAGATTTGTTGATAAGGATTTAGAAACTTTCAAGCAAATGTGTTTGGCAGGCGTAAATCCAAATTCCACAACCTTAACCAACATCTTCCCTACCTTTGCCAAAATGGGATCTTTGGAACATGGTATGGACATCCATCAAAGCATAAAGGATATGGGAATTTTGTCAAATCTGTTGTAGTTGCAACTACCCTAGTAGACATGTATGCAAAGTGTGGAAGCATAGACATGGCACGTGAACTATTTGATAGAACACTTCAAAGAGTGCCATCTCATGGAATGCAATAATTGCAAGATATACACAAAATGGATTCATTAATAAGGATTTAGAAACTTTCAAGCAAATGCAATTGAGAGGTGTAAAGCCAAAATGTAATCTTTGGAACATGGTATGGACATCCATCAAAGCATAAAGGATATGGGAATTTTGTTAGATCTTATAGTTGCAACTGTCCTAGTAGACATGTATGCAAAGTGTAGAAGCATAGACAAGATACATGAACTATTTGACATGATGCCTCAATGAAATGCCATCTCATGGAATGCAATGATTGCAAGATATGCAAAAAATGGATTTTTTTTGATAAGGCTTTATAAAATTTCAAGCAAATACAATTGGCGGGTGTAAAGCCAAATTCCACAACCTTAGCCAGTATCCTCCTTGCCTATGCCAAAATGGGATCTTTAGAACATGGTATGGACATCCATCAAAGAATAAAAGATATGGAAATTTTGTTAGATGTTGTAGTTGCAATTTCCCTCAGAAACATGTATGCAAATTGTGGAAGCATAAACAACGCATGTGAACTGTTTGGCATGATGCCTCAAGGAAATGTCATCACATGGAATGCAATGATTGCAAGATATGAAAAAAAAGGATTTTTTGATAAGGCTTTAGAAACTTTCAAGCAAATGCAATTAGCGGGTGTAAAGACAAATTCCACAACCTTAGCCAACATCCTCCCTTCATATGCCAAAATGGAATCTTTGGAACATGGTATGAACATCCATCAAAGGATATAGGATATGAGAATTTTGTTAGATCTTGTAGTTGCAACTGTCCTAGTAGACATGTATGCAAAGTGTGGAAGCATAAACAAGGTACGTGAATTGTTTGACATGATGCCTCAATGAAATGCCATTTCATGGAATGCAATGATTGCAAGATATGCAAAAAATAGATTTTTTTGACAAGGCTTTATAAACTTTCAAGAAAATACAATTGGTGGGTGTAAAGACAAATTCCACAACCTTAGCCAGTATCCTCCTTGCTTATGCCAAAATGGACATCCATCAAAGGATAAAAGATATGGGAATTTTGTTAGATGTTGTAGTTGCAACTACCCTCAGAGACATGTATGTAAAGTGTGGAAGCATAGACAAGGCACGTGAACTGTTTGGCATGATGCCTCAAAGAAATGTCACCTCATGGAATGCAATGATTGCAAGATATGAACAAAATGGATTTTTTGATAAGGATTTAGAAACTTTCAAGCAAATGCAATTGGCGGGTGTAAAGCCAAATTCTAAAACCTTAGAAATGGTATCTTTGGAACACGATATAGACTTCCATCAAAGCATAAAGGATATACAAATTTTGTCAAATGTTGTAGTTGCAACTAATGTGTGAGACATGTATGCAAAGTGTGGAAGCATATACAAGGAACGTGAACTATTTGACACGATGCCTCAAAGAAATGTTGTCTCATGGAATGCAATGATTGCAAGATATGCATGAAATCATGGATTTTCATAAGGCTTTAGAAACTTTCAAGCAAATGCAAAAAATAATCTTTCAACCAAATGCAATTGGCATGTCGAATACCAAATTGCACAACCTTATCCAACATCCTCCTTGCTTATGCCAAAATGTGATTTGGGGAACATGGTGTGGACAACCATCAAAGCATAAAGGATTTTGGAATTTTTTCAATATTGTATTTGCATCTACCCTTGTAGACATGTATGGAAAGTGTGGAAGCATAGAAAAGGTGCGTGAATTGTTTGACATGATGCCTCAAAGAAATGCACAATTTCATGGAATGTAATGATTGCAAGATATGCACAAAATGGATTATTTGAAAATAATTTATAAACTTTCAAGCAAATGCAATTGGCACTTGTAAAACTAAATTCTTGTAATGATAATTGATCATCATATTAATATTTAATATAAACTATCATATACATAATGTCATGAACATAACATCTAGTCTATATATAAAGCCATATAGGCATGTCCAAACAAAGCCATACAGGCATATACAAAAATATACATCAGTAACATACAAAAGTATGTATACAAAGCCATCTAGGCATACAAAAAATGTCCCAAAATCTAGTTTCCTATGGAGTTATATCAAATAATCAGTGACCCTTCCTTGGCTGTGAAGATGGAGAGCCAATCAGTGACTCATCCTCTCTCTCTCTCTCTCTCTCATCAAGTAGACCTCCTCAATAGAGGTTTTTGCATCTCCACCTGTTAATACAATCAAACAATATGCACATTAGTATAGAAAACATGAAATATATAACATTACATATGTAATCAATCACTTACCGCTACCTGATGATCACTCTCGATCATCTTTTCTCTCTCTTCATCCGTAGTTGGATGGGTTGGAGTTGTGACCTCTTGTAAGAAGCATCAAGAAGTAAAATCGACTAAACATAAATATCATTTATGTACATCAAATGACATGAGATAAAATAAGAAATACAAAATGACATTTACATGTTACTAGCTCATACCTCGGTCAAAGGATTTGAAGACAACATGGCTGCAACAATGCCTGCCTGCGCTAACTCACGAAGATGAGGAGTCTCCATATTCAACATCTGAAAATAGAGTTCAAGGTTATTTAACCAAAATAGATACATAACATTATTTAAATGCATAATGATTACAAATGGTTAAATTTACCTCTGTATAAGTGGTATTGCGTGTAGGGGACCAAGGAAACCATGGAGGTGCTGGTGAAGCTCCCTGTTGAAATCATTGAATTGTCACTAAATAATATTACCATTGATATATGTACTATATTTACGATCATGTGATAAATTACATACCTACTGACTTGACCTCCTCTCATAACCCGCCAATGGATGGCTAACAGAGGCAGGATGAAGACTCTAAACCTAGAATTTCATTACGCAAATAATTACATACATTAATTTTAACTTATAATATAGATAGTCATATAAAATTAATTAGAAATAAGAATAAGAATATATTAAATCAAGATGAAACTTGTAAAAAATTACCTGGGAGTCAATACCAAATGTATGCTGTAAGACATCATCTGTGAGAACAAGATCATCCAATATGGATGTTTCCATCATTGGATGCTACTCCTACGTTGCAGCATCCTACCGAGAGTCCTGCTGCAAATCCTACGTCCCATAATCACATAGGTTCCCACATGAACTACATAGATGTGGGGACAAATGACGCTTACTTCTCTCACCCTCATTGGCTTGAGTGAGATCATCGCCATGTTGTGCTAGAGACTGTGTGAGAGCACTTAATGAATGTAGTGTCTCCACCTCAACACTCTCCTTCAAAGTTGAACCTGGAGTGACACACGTGATGGACTCATCAGGGGTCTAGGGACACATTTTTGGTCTTATTGTCCCCCCTCTCTATCTTGGGTAGAGCCACCACCTTTGCCCTGGAACTCTCGAATGTCAAAATAATTAGGAATCTTCTTGATGATGAACTTGCAATAGAGTTTCCTCAAGAAATATTGTGGCACCTCATTGTTGTTGCATGGATGCTCATCAAACACCATGTACCATCTATCCCAAAAGTTTTGGGATATATCTTGATTCGTACACTAATTAATAGGGAAGTGTTTGCAAGTCTCTTCTAATCTTTGGCCAGTTTTAGGATTCATAAAGTGTGAACATAATGTAGATTTTGTAATTTTTTCATTCTTCACTTGTTCATAAGAAAATTTATCAGCATAGTATTGTCGACACCTCTCCCCATAGTCATGAAATTTGGTGATTTGGTGTGTCACTGATTTGATGTGAGAAACAATCATCTCTAATGACTTCACAAGTGCTCTTCCATGATTAGTGCTTGCACTTGGATTGTTTAACATTTCAATTAGGGTTTGAAGATATTTTTATTTTCTTCTATTTGCCTTAAATAGTTTTCTTGTATATCTCTTTCATGGTGAGGATGTGATGGTGGGGGATTTTGAGGGTTTTCAGGGTTGTTTTGACCCTCCTGGGCTAGATTTATGTTTTGTCTTGCCTCATTGACTATAAATTTAATATAAAAAAACTAATCAAACATTGCAAAAGTCAAAAATTCTTTTCAAACTCAGAAAAATTAATCAAACCCTACCTTCTTCAGTTGCTAGACCCTCTACATTTGCTTCATGACATCTTCGGGAGTGGGTATGGTGAGGTGGCATTGTGAATATGTCAATCTCTCTTTGTACTTGGTTGATTTTCCCTTCCTTGAATGCGCTCACGCTATTTCACTAGTTTTTTCCTTGCCAAATTGTAGTTTTACTCGCAGGTTATAAGGAAATGTGTTTTTTTTTGTTTTTATGCAGCAATAACGTGCTCGTGTTATAGTCTGCATGGGACCACAAAGTTATGTGGTGACTTTTTGGTCCCACAACTCCATGCATACACCATGTGATAACAAAGCAACATTTATTGAAACATTTTCAAAATAAGGGCATGAAATACAAGAAACAATATAAAAATATCACATTTGTACACTAATTTTATGCACAAAGAGACATTACATGATGATACCATACCACTACCTCAACATGCACAATCATAGCATATTAGGGGATAATCCCATTGGGGAAATTGCTTTCTCATGACACATATTTTTGGGTTCCATTGACATTGATGCATATTTCACTAACATTTTGTCTATTCTCTTTTTCATGTTTATCATGTGCTTTCTATGTTGTCTACCTATTGCCACTTGGGGAAAAGGTATTTGTATTTCTAGCAAGGTCTACATGTTAATGCTTTCTCTTCTTAGGGGCAAACGTGGGGGCATATTTCGTCGCATCTTCCAACACATTGGTGAACTACACAATAAGCATATTTTAGTTATGCATTCTCTACTCAACTTTTCATTTACATATCATTTCATTTATCATACTTAGTCTTTAAAATGTAATGACCCCTACACTTGGCCATTAATTTTTCCATACAATTATACAAAAAATTGCACTAATTGTTTAATTTTAATGTAATATCACATAACTTGCCTATTGAATTCAACATGTACCATAAGAACATTTATAACGTTCAATATTACATTGCATATGATTAATCAAAAACCTAATCATGTGTAATCAAATATAATAGACAATAAACTTGTTTATTCATTCAATCATGACAAATGAACATAGTTGTTCACAAGACATATAGTTATCCAAAAACCCCAAAGATCCAACTAAAATGCCATCATAAACATGTCATGGGCAAAGTGATGAAATGTGATTTGTATAGTAAGTGTATCCCAAAGACATCAATATAATGTCCATCATAACATAACATCCAATTATGTACATAAAGTATGATATCATGAATTCTTATGACTTTGATAAACTTAGTCTGACTATCATGGGTCAACTCCACAAATTCCTCATAGGAATCTCTCTAACTATCATGGGTCAAGTCCACATGTATCCTTGTAGGATTCCCTTTGACTATCATGGATTAGGTTGACTATGCTCTAGCCAAAGACTTGCTAACTTGAATCAACCCTCCTAAGTTTACTCATTGAAGAGCCATAATTTGTAAATATGCTACCATTAAAATAAATAAAAGTGACAAATTATACTAAAATCTTTGCTCTTCAAAAAACTAATGTCATGCAATATGCATGACATATATATATAAAATCAATATAGATCAAACTTGATAGCACCGGTTAATCACAATAGTGAGATACAAAACATAATAGAATACTAAGACTTACTTAAACATGATGGTTTTTACACTACAATGAGCACATCAACTCATAGGTTTACACAACCGAATATCAATCATGTCAACTCTGTTTACATATAGTAGCATAATGAGCACATCGACTCTATTAAATATGATAGTGTAATGAGCACATTGGCTCTATTTTCACACAGTAATATATTGAGTATAATGACTCATAATAGAGTTATTTCTAAATATAAATGTTATTAGATATAACACAATAGTAACTATAATCTTCAGCCTCATGATTGCTTACTAACAATGTCGAAACACAAACAAATTTGTAAACATAATAGTAGTATTGATAACGAGAAATAACTTGTGAGTTCACAAATGATTAGTGAAGTCTCTTCTCACTCTCTATCCTCAACAAGCTCCTCTGCCTTTCTCTTGTGTCATCTCTCGACACCGCTCTTCCACATAGCTCTCGTTGTCCTTTTTCCCCTTGATAACTGTTGAGAGGATATCCTTTTAATGAACAACTTCCACAATCATCAAATGATGCTCCTATGACTTCCTCGAAGGCATCATACTAAGTGGAAGTTATGGTCATTAAAGGCCACTTCCAAAAAATAATAACAACATGTCTCCGCTTCTCTAAACAGCTAGAGAATGAATGGGAATCAAACAACCTCATAAATTATCAAGGAATCATTTCCCATTTTCATGGAGAAGATTGTCAACCACCTTCTTAAGCCTTCATTCCTTAGACTCTATTAAAATATATATATATATATATATATATATATATATATATATATATATATATATATATCCACAAAATAATGTAAAAAGCATCCTCTTCTTACTTACATTGATACTGACATCCGTAAGGTTACAAGAATAGGGTCAAGATTATTTCCCTTATTTGTCTCACAAAACATTAAAGAATGGTTACATTACCAAATCGAATGACTTAACAAAAATAATCAAATCAACATAATTAACCCTAATTTAAATCATTATAAAAACATAACTATAATCATAGTGTATAGGGAAAACAACATCTATTGACCATATCTTTTCGATGGTTAATTTATCCTACCTTGGTTTTGACAAAACCAATGCTAATGGATCTTGACATCAAATCGACAACTGTCGAGTCAAAACCCAAACCTTGATAAAAAAGGGCAGTTATGACTTACCAAATTATGACATGGGTTCACTAATAATAAACACAATATTTAGATGGAAATAACTTGTTCCTTCTCATACATCTATTCTCTTCTCTCCGATGATACTCTCCTCTTTCTCAGAGGGTGGAAACCTGTTTCCTGTTTACAACTTGCATTGACCAGACTGGGATTAGTGCATTGTTAGTCCATCCTTAAACCAAATAAATAAATAATCTTGATATAATATGATCATATGTCTAAATTCTTTTGCATAATAATTCATAAAATCTTTGATTTATCCTGACATTTTCTCTAAACATCAAATCATTAATCCTTGCAAATTTATCCACTAATTGCATAAAAGTGAAAAGTAAAACATAGTCAAAATTAGGGATGTGACATATCTCCCCCCATAAGATTCATCGTCCTCGATGATCCAATGTATCAAAATAATAAAATGAAGTTTTTGTGTTCAACTTTGAAAAGCATAAAACAAATGAGGAAATCTCTGGTAAAAATCATGATAATCTTCCCAAGTAGCATTATCCTTTGCATACTGATCCCACTAGACCTTGCACTAAGTAACCTCTTTGTTATGCAAGTGGAGCTTGCAAACTTTGAGCACTTTGAGAGGCTCAATCATGACCACTCCTAGGTCCTGTACCTATAAATCATTCCAATCAAGAGTATGATTATCTCCTACAATAGACTTTTTCAAATATGAAACATGAAAAACATTATGCATCCTGGTAAGAGCTAGTGGAAGAGCAATTTTGTAGGCAACTGGATTGATCACTCCGAGAACTTCAAATGGTCCTACATATCTAGGAGCTAATTTGGAAGACTTCTCAAATTTTATTGAACTTTTCTAAGGTTTGACCCTCAAAAGAACTTTTTCTCCAATTGAAAATTGTCTTGGTGTATGTTTAGCACCAACATAACCTTCCTGTCTATCATTTTCTTCTGCCAATATTTTTTTGATCATCTTAAGTTGTTCTTCCATTTTTGCCAACATTTCAAGACCAATGCTAAGCCTATCTTCTAGCTTATCCCAACTTATAGGAGTTCAACATCTTCTTCCATATAATTCTTTGAATGGAGACATCTTGATAGAAAAATTATAGGAGTTGTTATAAGCAAACTCTACAAGTGGAAGATATTCTTCCCACTTGTATTGTTGATCCATGCAATACATCATCAACAAATCCTCTAGAACTTGATTGACCCTCTCAGTCTGACCATCTATCTTAGGGTGATAAGTAGAGCTTAATTTAAGTTGAGTTCCTAGCACTGAAAATAAAGTTTTCAAAAACCTTGACATCATGCACACATCTCTATCTGAGATAATCTTCTTAGGAACTCCATGCCTAGTATAAACACTTCCTGTACGAACTTGTGGGCTATAATAGGTGCTCCATTTGTTAAATTTCCAGGTATAAAGTGAGATACCTTGGTGAGTTTATCCACCACCACTAAAATAGCATCATGTCTATTTCATGACATTGGAAGACCTATACAAAATCCATGCTAATAACCTGCCACTTCCACTCTGGAATATCATGTGGATACAAACGTCTTGCTGGATGTTGATGTTCAACTTTGAATCTCTGGCACTCTAAGCAACTTGTTACAAATCTTGCAGTGTCATTCTTCATTCCTTTCCAGAAATAAAGAGATTTTACATCATCTAGGAGCTTGGTTACTCCTAGATGTCCTGAATATGGTGTGAAATGCACTTCTTTCAAAACAAGGTTTCTCAATTCTAACAATTCTAGAACATACATCCTTCCTTTGTATCTTCAAAGGCCATTTGGTTCAAAATAAAACCCATCATACCTCAAATCTTGAGGATTTATAGAGAGAGCCTTCTTAACTTTCTCATAGAATGCATCTCTTGCAGAATTTTGCAATACTTTATCCTTAAAATTTGAGTGAATAGAGACTATTGATGAGATATGTCTCCTTCGACTTAGAGCATCTGCTACTCAATTTTCTTGACCTTTGATATAGTTTATCTCAAAGTCATAGTCAGATGTCAACTCCAACCATCTTCTCTGTTGAGCATTTAGATGGGGTTTGGAAAATATATACTTAAGACCATGATGATCTGATTTCAACTCAAAAGGCTTTCCTAGCAAGTAGTGTCACCACACTTGCAAAGCATGCACAACTACTGCTAATTCTAAATCACAAGGAGCATAATTATGCTCATATGCTTTCAGTTTCCTAGATTCATAGGCTACCACTTGCCTATCCTACATAAGGACTCCTCCCAAACCTTCTCCTAAGGTATCAATTATGACAACAAATTAACTTTCTGGATTTGAAACTTTCAATATTGGAGTAGTTGTCAACATTTCTTTCAACTGATCAAATGATTTATGACATTCAACTATCCAATCAAAATGCTTTCTTTTCGCTGAAGCAAAGTGATTGGGCTTGCAATCTTAGAAAAGTTCAAAATGAACTTCCTGTAATATCCTGCTAACCCCATGAAACTGTGCACTTCATGCATATTCTTTGGCACAAGCCGTGCTCAAGTATAGCTTTTATCTTTTTTGGGTCTACAGATTTTCCTTTAGATGAAATAACATGCCCTAAGTACTGTATTTCTTTTTAAAAGAAGTACACTTAGAAAGCTTCCCATACAATTTATGCTCTCTCAACCGCTACAAAACTATCTACAAATGTTGTAAGTGCTCTTCCTCATTCTTAGAGTAAACAAGAATGTCATCTAGAAACACTAGAACAAATTTATCCAAGCAATCACAAAAAATACTATTCATCAAATTCATGAATACAACTAGGGCGTTAGTAAGTCCAAAAGGTAAAATTGTGAACTTATAATGCCCATATCTAGTTTTGAAAGCTATTTTATGAATGTCCTCATACTTTATTCTTAGCTGATGGTATCTCTAGATCACAAATCAATCTTGGAAAACATTGTTGCGCCTCACATATGATAAAAAAGGTCATTAATACGAGGTAGAGGATACTTATTCTTTATCGTTGCTTTATGAAGCATACGATAGTCTATACATAGACGCAAAGTTCCATCTTTCTTTTTAACAAAGACCACTGGGGATCCCCAAGGAGAGACACTAGGTCTAATCAATCCTTTAGCCACCAACTCATGTAGTTAGGATTTCAATTCCATCAATTCTGTAGTAGTCATATGGTAAGGAGCCTTTGAAATCAATTCTGATCTTGGTATAATATCAATAGAGAAATCGAAAGCTCTTTTTGGAGGCAATCCTGGAAGTTCATCCAAAAAAAGATCTTGAAAATCTATAAGAACAAAATAATTCTCCAAAGACTCACTTTGATTAGAAGGATCTTCTTTTACTTGCTCCATTTTCACTGCAAAAAGTTGACACCCTTTTCGTTTAGCCCTCTTTAATTGCATTGTAGAGATTGGTCTAATTTTAACCTCTCTTTGAGTGCCTTGCAAAAAGACTTTATTTCTTACATCATCTAGACACTCCACTATTTTTGAAATTGTCAACATTGGCTCTATGCCTCCACAACCAATTTATTCCTAAGATAACATCATAGGAACCTAAGGGGCTACAAACAAGTTCACCTCAGTCAAAAAACTAGGAAGCTCAATCTTGCCTTCAAATATACACTACTCTACCTGACCTTTAATATGGTTAGCATATTCAACTGACTAGAGCTAAGCCATGTAACCAACTCTTTTAGGAAATGTACTTAATACTCTTGGTGAAATAAAACACTCAGTTGCACTAGTATCAATCAAAATAGAAATAGGAGTTCCAAAAAATGTACCTAATGTGTCAATGGGAGTAATTTGATGCTCCGAATGGCGATTATCCAACACCGTATGAATCCTTTGCTAAAAAGTTGCTTGCTGTGTAGTTAAAGCATTACCACATTGCCGAACTCCCTGATTCTTAGTTGGCCATTGATTTGCATAGTGGTCACCACCACAGGTAAAACATCCTCAAGGATGTCCTTGTTTCTCAGTAGGTTTACCTGAGTTATTATCATTTCATCGATCACTAACACTATTCTTCTTCTCATTCCTAGGTCCACTCTTATTATTTATGGAGCCCTTGTTACTTATCTTAGTTCCATCTGATTTACAATTCCTTTTCTTGTAAGGCTGAGAAGTTGGTGTCTTATTAAATCTCTTGCGATTCTTCTCACGATAACCAAAAATTGACTTCAATTTTTCTCTTACTTAATTGCCTTATCAAACACTTGGTCCATAGTACAAGGGCCATGAACATCCACTTCTCCACCTATCTGGGCATTCAAACCCATGATAAATTTCCTAATCCCAAATCTTTTATCTTTTTGATATTGAGGTACATACTTTAGGAGTCGGGTGAATTTTTCCAATATTCAACCACTGACATATCTCCTTGTCTCAGATTCTAGAAATTTGTTATATTTTGATCAAATAAAAGCTATGGTAACCACCTTTGGCAAAATAAAACCATGAATTGATCCCAGGTTAAGCTTAAATAACTTAACCCAAATTCCATTTTCTTGTTCATCCACCACATGGATGCTTCTCCTGCCAGTTGAAAAGCACCCCATATTGCCTTGGTTATTTTAGAATAATTTCATATCTCAAAATATTTTTCCATTTCTGTTAACCAAGCTTTTGTAACATCTCCACTTTCTATTCCATCAAACTTAGGTGGTGTGACTTTCTTCATATCTCGAGACAGTTCAAAGGGAAGTCTACTTTTCTTCTCTTCTTGAGACTTAGTCTTATCAATATTCTCTCTTTGTTCTCTATGAATAATGGATTCATGAACATATTCATCATGCCCTTGATGTGAATCCTCATGTCCTATTTCAGATTTACCATGACCCCTAACCTCCTGTTCCAGGTTTCCAAGCCTTTCCTTGGTTTCATTCAACATGGTCAATATCTGATCAAGCTTAGCTATAGGGTTTTTAGAGGGATTAGACTCTCCCTAACTATCTTCAAGAGTTGTTCAAGTTCAAACCATGATGACACTCTATATCACACCTACTATTTATATCATATTATAAATTAGAATTCAGAATAATGCATCTCAATAATTCAAAATTTAAAATTTCATCAATAAAAACCATTCACCACAAACTCAAATGGCAATCAATCTCATCTTTATTATAGTTTATTTTGGGTATAAATAGATCCTTATTTAGATAGTTAACCTGACAAGACTACATGCCACTATCAGTTAAAGGATATTTCTCAAGTTCCTCTTCACCATTGAAATCCAACAAAATAAACTTAGAGGGTGGATGTACACGCATATACTCTTCCAAAACCTCTTTTCCTATTGTAGGAGCATCACAACCACACCCAAATGGCATGTCACGTCTTACAGAAGGTTTACTTGGTTTAACTATGCAAGTAGGAATAATATGTTTCTTGGCTAGTTTAATACGTTCTTTCCTTTCTAAACGTATATGCTTAAGAGCATCAGCAAAAGTCTCAGGATCCTCTAGCCACATACCCTTAGCATAATCAATATGCTCTTTAAATTAAACCTCCTCAGTAAGTTCTTTCTTAACTACTAACTTAGGCAAACGTTGGGGAACAGACTTTCAGGTAGTTTTCTTGGTTCTTATCCATGTCATTCTGACATAAAACCAACTTCAAACATCAGCTATCTGCTTAATGTTGACAAAATTTTCACGTAGCGAGCACCAAGGTCCATGTGTTGAACCCGGTTAGCTCTGATACCATATGCAACATGCCATCTCATATTACTTAATTTAACTCAAGAATTTACAAGAAAATAAATAAACATGGTAAACAAGAGATGTATACATACATTTTAATCATTTACATGACTACAAATAAATAGAAGCATATCTTTTCTGAATAATTTCAACCTTGAAATTACAACATATTCAAAGATAGAATTATAGTGAAATATTTTCACTTCATTACAATACATAATTTGCACTTGACAATGATAATAATTTTACATTAATACAAGAGAAATTTGCATTTGGAATCTTAACATCTGTCACTCAAGTCTTGGTAAGTCTTCTTTTATAGAGGGAGAGCATCATCTAATTTATTTACCTCCAACCATAGACTGACGGTCCCCCACACACCTTCCTTCCTGGAAGTGGCCCTACCCTTCACAAAGAGTATAGAAATATGGAATCAACAAGTTATGCCATCTGACTTCTAGTGTTGTGTCCTACGTAACACATTTGACCATCTAACTCTCTAGACTATCTTCTAGCTAAGTATGATCATCCTGACGGGTTAGGTCATCTAGACACTTGTGAAGCGACTAATGCATGCAGAGACAAATGCATCACTTTGGCCAAAGTTTCAATATAAATAACATTATAATAAATGCAGTTGTATATTCACACACCTCTTACTCAACTTGGGAACCACCTCATCCTATAGTATGGCTTATTAAACTTAAAACACTAGACTTATATGTCTAGACTTTACTTTACTCCTAGTCAATCTGACTTAGAAATTAACCTTGTACTCTAGGTTATCCATTTATACAAAGTATAAGTTTAAAAAAATATAACTCTTCAATGAGTTTTTAGTTGCATTCTTGCAACCCTAAGAGTCTATGACTTCCTGTCATGCTAAGTTCAAACTCAAGAATTAAGCATTCTCTATGACTTTAAGTCTTGTTTCAACTCTAACAAGAAAACATTAAATTTCATTAAAGAGCTTCTCATACTCTTAATATTAACATCTTATTTTGTGGTTTCTTGACCTTGTCTATCGACCATACAATACAAAAGAACAATATAGCATCATAATCAAACTGAAGAGATTCCATGATCTCTAATCTCATCTCTAGTTGGTTCTAAGGTTTAAATTCCTCTAATCCAAAATATTGTAAAGTTAACAATCTTCAATAATAACTATAAAAATATCCACTGATCTACTCTAGACCTCTTGAACATTATAATATTTACATATTAAGTATCTTGAATAGACATCTCATCTGATATTTATCCTCTTCCAATAAATACTATCAGCTTCCTAGCTATACTCTAACATAATCAGTTTATCACTTTGATAAGTTTAAGTCTTCCTTAGTATTATTGACGTAAAAGTCTTCTCAAATCTTCTGACTCGAATTAAGGGATAGATTTGTTTCTACAAATCTCTTCTTTAGAAAAGAAAGATAACACTTATCATAACTTTAAAACTAAAGAGATACTATAGCTCTTATCCTATTGTGATTTCAAAGATCATGTATTAGCATTTAGATATCTCGGATTAAAAGTATAACTTATCTTAGAACAACCTATTTAGAATAAATAGAAATTATACATGCAAGTTTTTGAGTGATATAAATATATTGAGATTTGTTATCTGACTCTTAATAATTCCAATTTTGGAATATGAAAAACTCAAAAGATCTCTTATCTAATCTTAAAATATAGCATTAGAATGAGTTGGTCATACTGATGGATACTCCATCTACCATAGTCTTATATTGTCTTGACCTTAGTCATGTAACTAAAACCTGAGTGTAATCCTAGTTAGACTCTATACAAAAAGTTTCTAAAGACAATCGAACTGGCAAATTATTCACCCATATAGGTATATCCTTCACAGATAACTTGTATCCTATTGGTATGTATGAGATTTACTCAACAACCAATATGTACTTAAATATTCTTGGCCTATCGGCCTACATAGAAAGCTTACTATAAAACATAGCCATTAATATTAACACAAAGAGCTGATCTACAAATCGGTCATAAACTAGTTGACAATCATAAACACAGGTGACTCTTGCTATCCAACCATATTTACTCAAAGATGGCTCATAAAGAAAAATAGTCTTGGATGGACGTAGCATTAAGCTATGCATGACACATATATATAAAATCGATATAGATCAAACTTGACATCACTAGTTAATCACAATAGTGATATATGAAACATAATAGAATACTGAGACTTACTTAAACATGTGATGGTTTATACACTATAATGAGCATGTCAACTCATAGGTTTACACGGCTGAATATCAATCATGTCGACTCTATTTACATATAGTAGCATAATGAGCACATCGGCTTTATTAAATACGATAGTGTAATGAGCACATTGGCTCCGTTTTCACACAGTAATCTATTAACTACTCATAACTGTAATATTTCTAAATATAAATGTTATTAGATATAACACAATAGTAACTATAATCTTTGGCCTCATGATTGCTTACTAACAATGTCAAAACACAAATAGATTTGCAAACATAATAGTAGTATTGATAACAAGAAATACCTATGAGTTCACAGAGATGATTAGTGAAGTCTCTTCTCACTCTCTATCCTTAGTGAGATCCTCTTCCTTTCTCTTGTTTCATCTCTCAACACTATTCTTCCACAGAGCTCTCGTCATCCTTTTCCCCCCTCATAATTGTTGAGAGGATCTCCTTAATGAATAGCTTCCATGCTCCTCAAATGATGCTCCCATGACTTCCACAAAGGCATCTTACTAAGTGGAAGTTATGGTCATTAAAGACCACTTCCCCAAAATAATAACAATGCATCTCCACTTCTCTAAATAGTCAGAGAATGAATGTGAATTGAGCAAACTCATAAATTATCAAGGAATCATTTCCCATTTTCATGGAGAAGATTGCCGGCCACCTTCTTAAGCCTTCTCCTTAGACTCTATTAAAACACACACACACACACACACACACACATAGAACATATCTACAAAAGAAAGTAAAAAAATCCTCTTATTACTTACGTTGATATTAACATCTGTAAGGTTATGAGAATAGGGTCGAGATTATCTCCCTTATTTGTCTTGCAAAACATCAAAGAACGATTACGTTACCAAATCAAATGACTTAACAAAAATCATCAAATCAACATAATTAACCCCTAATTTAAATTGTTATAAAAAACAAAACTATAATCATAGCGTATAGGGAAAATAACACCTATCAAACATATCTTGTCGACGGTTAATTTATCCCATCTTGGTTTTGACAAAACCAACGCTAATGGATCTTGATGTCAAATCGACGACTGTCAAGTCAAAACCCAAACCTTGACCAAAAAGGGCAATTATGACTTACCAAATTATGACATGGGTTCACTAACAATAAACACAAGATTTAGATGACAATAACTTGTTCCTTCTCATACATCTATTCTATTCTCTCTGATGATACTCTCCCTCTCTTTATCGGAGGGTGGAAACATGTTTCCTATTTACAACTTGCATTCACTAGACTAGGATTAGTGCATCGTTAGTCAATCCTTAAACCAAATAAATAAATAATCTTGACATCATATGATCATATGTTTAAATTCTTTTGCATAATAATTCATAAAATCTTTGATTTATCCTGACATTTTCTCTAAACATCAAATCATTAATCCTTGCAAATCCACTAATTGCATAAAAGTGAAAAGCAAAACATAGTCAAAATTAGGGATGTGACACCCTGTCAGGAGATTTGCATGATTTTGAGGATACCCATATCCTTAGCGTGTTGGAAAACCACAGTCTAGAAGGTCACCCATGTCTCTGGTAGAAGGCTTTTAATGTCAGAGGGTCTTTAGTCAAATGCGTCCCCAAGAAATCCATCAGTCTAGGGTACCCGCATACAATGTTTCATCTTCTTCATCCACCTTTGGTATTGGTGCATTAAAATCAGGCACTGTTTGAGCTACCATGAGATCCATCTCTGTCCTACGGTAATGGTGATGGTGTCGAACAGAAGTCTCCATGCGAAAGAAACACATTTCAGGACATAAACATAAAGAAGTGCCCTTTGATGAAGCTTTTACAACACTTTAAAAGTGTTTATATTTTGATTTTCTTTGGCACCTTTTTGTCATTTTGATTTTTCATGCCTTGCTGATTTTGACTCTGTAAGTCAACATGATATGTCTAGTTGGGTTTTATTCAACTAGACATGGGATGGCAGGTTCAGATGCGATCGGGGCATCTGGAGAGTCAACAACATGTTTTCTCGCATTTCTAGGTGTTTCTGGGCCATCCTGCAAGCTAACCAGATGTGGATATGCAACATGATATTTGGTTCAATCTGATCCTGGCCATCCTGTAGATCTTGTGTTTGGTGTTGTTCTAGATTTAGTTCTTTGTCTTGGTCATCTGGATGTTGTTATGTATCCTACCTTTATTCTGATCCACATCTGCTTCTTGATGTTCTTCTTGATGTTGACCATCCCAATGTGTCACTTCACCTTGATCATTATCTTGATCCTGATGTGGATCCTCTTCATGTTGATCAACCTGATGTTGATAATCTATATGCATACTTCATGCTCCAAGCACATTCTCCTATTCAACCATATGTTGGGAAACATTGGGTTGAATGTTCACTTGTTGAGGCCCTTTTTCCTTTTGACCATTTGGAAGATGTCTGATTGGAATGTCTGCTTGAAAGATGTCCGGTTGGAAGACATGCTTGAGAAATATTTGGTTGGAAAGTCTTCTTGGAAGATATATCTGGTTGGAAACAAGTAGTGCAATGGGATGTGAAAAAGTTAGCCAGATATTAAAAAGTCAACCAGATATTGAATTAGATTTGGAACACTAACCCGAACCTGATCTTTCATAATGGACATTCGGTTCATCTCGTGTTCCACATCCGGTTAGAGTTCAACATTTGATAGTGCTTGGATAACGTTACACTCTAGCCTAACATATTCCACTTCAACATATGATAAGTGCAACTCGAATTGGATATGAAATATACTTAACACAAACTCGATCTTCCACAATGGACATTCAACTCATCCTGTGTTCCACATCCAATTAGAAATACAAAGGAACACAATTGGATCCAGATATCAAAGACAACCTAATAAAAATACAAAGAAGTGCAACTAGATGTTGAAGCGTAACTAGATGTGGATGTGAAATATCCAGATGGAAATATCTAATTGGAGCCAAAGTCCTACAAAAACATAGTTCTTAGTCAATTTGCTCAGATCTTCATCAAATTTGAACTGTGAATACCCATTTGGCTCCTCTTCAAGATGAACTATTGTGCAACTAGGTCTGACATGAAATATATCTGGATGTGAATAAGGCAACTAGATTTGGATGTCTGGATATCCGATTGGAGCGATGAGCATATCTTAGCCAAAATTCATTAGATCTTCACCAAATTTGAATTGTCAATACCCATTTGGCTTCTTAGCAAGTTGCACTCCTCACTTGGGCATGATTTCAATTGGATCTATCAAAATTTTTAACATCTACTCCTACAAACTTGACTTAGGAATTTTCAAGATTTTTTGGGAAATTTTCTCCCATATAGGGTATCTCAGATTGGATATATTTGATGGAAGAAGTTCAAGATTTTTAGCTAGACCATTTTAACTTTGGAAGGCTATAATAGGTCAACATGAATTTTCCTCTTTGAAATAATTTCTTTAAGTATCACTTTTTGATTTGTTGGAAAAGGGCATTGAGACTAATATTTCCAACAAATTGTAATAGAGTTGTTATCCTTGTAAATTTTAAAATAATCTTCAACTTTACTTCCCCATTTTGTAGTCAAGTAATATATGGCCTCATTCAAATATCTTCTCTTATCTAACCTTTCATACCCATTCCAAGTATCCAACCAAAACATAACTCTCTTACCATTTCTAAATATCCACGACAAATTAGAGGTGATAATATTTTGTATTTAACAATAAAGTTCCACATTGGAGAGCCTAAAGGAGGATTTGAAATGGTGAAAATTCAACTACTCTCCTCTAAATCTAAATATTTAGATTGAAATATTTTACACCATTTTAAAGTCGAAGAAGAATATAACTTCCATGCCAATTTTGCTCTCAATGCCAAATTTTGAAAATTCAAATCCCTAATTCCTGTTCCCCCTCTCGATTCATTCTACAAACTTTGTCCCAAGCTAGAAGAGGCCCAATTCATTCTTCTCACCTTTCCCACTCCAAAGGAAGGTTCTTAAAACCTTTTTGACATCTTCTATTACTTTAATTGGTACAGGGAGATGAGACATTATTGTGGAACATGTTTGACCTATTTTATGCTACTATTTTGTTATAAAATGCACTCATACCACCACATCAACTACCATGCAAGTGAGAGATTGATGTTGGGATTTCAAAGGATTTTGGGATTAAGAGGGTTGGGATAGGTTTTAAGATGAAATAACACTTTTTTCTAAACTTAGGTTTTCATTCCTTCTATGACATTCAAACGTTTTATATCACCATATATTGTTAGATAAATTGCTATTAGGTCACAAACTTTGAAATACATTTAGGTACTTGTTATTGATCCAAACATACTCCAATAGTATATCTTGTCCAACTTTTCAATTATGTAGTGAATATCATTCCATTAGTTGCACCAAGTGTATAATCCCTAGGCAAATTCAAGATCAACAAAAGATGTTTTTTGTGTTATATCTAGAAGGGTTGTAACAATTTAATGGTTAAATTGAATTTTTTTATAGAAGGTGGTTTTGTAGTGTTGAAGTTCCCAATGAAAATTATTCTTTAGAGGTTTCCTAGAGGATCCATTGCTAAACATGATCAAGCATTTGAATTCTATGATTTCCTTTCTAAAGGATACATATGTTTTCTATTGTCCCTTGTGTGTGATATTCATGGGAGTAGAGAAATATAAATTACCTAGGGAGTAGGTTTATGGGAGATGCGATCATACTTGGTCATATACCAAAACATTAGCATTTAGTAGTCCAAGGGTTGGAAATGATGAGTTTAGAACCCCATATATTGAGAAAGAAGTGCCTTCTAGTTTGGATCCACTACTAAAGATGATCAAGCATTTGGAATTTATGAATTCTTTCCCAAAGGATACACATGTTTCTTGTGATCCCTTGTGTGTGATATTCATGAGAGTAGAATAAATAAAAATTTCCTAAGGAGTAGGTTTACGAGAGATGAGATCATACTTGGTCATATACCAAAACATTAGTAGTTAGGATAAAGGATTGGATGATGAGTTTGGAACCCCATAGATTGAGGAATAAGTTCCTTATAGTTCCACCCATCTCTAGATTAAAGACCATATAAAAATTCTGTTTTGATTGGCTTAAAAAGAGACACCTATTATGGGCATCGAGCTCTTATGTATTCCCAAAGAGAAGTTTCATTGGTTAATTTGATTAAGTGGTATAGACCTGCTTTGCCCCTATGGGGTATGGTACAAGAGAACACCTTGAGAGCCCATTGGAGATTTAAAATCAATGTGGAAAGGTTACCATGATAGATTCTTTTACTTTTGACCTTAGACAAGAGATTTGGTGTCCCAAAGGGGAACACAATTATAGAGCAATTTTGTGGGGGATCTTGGCTTCTTTTGGCCTTTTTTCCCATATGAATGGGAGACTAAGGGATCGAGACTTGTAATGCCAAGGAAGTGGGTTGGACGTGAAGACCATTCCTTTCATTTCCTCAGTGTAAAAATTAGGTAGAGATTTGTGAAGACTTGATATTTTTAGTGGATGAGAGGAGAGCTTTTTCTTTTCTTATACAAGTTTTTTGTAATTTTTATCTCCCTTGATGCTTGGATTGAGGGGCCTTCCTTTATGTCTTAGATTTCACTTTCCTTATTGACTTTTTTTGATGTGTTAGCAAGTGCAACTACTATTGTTCATTCACAGGTGGTTGAATAAGTAGAGAAGGGATAATTCTTGCCAAATGAATGCATTGATGATAAGAGGGCAATTGTAATGAAATTATTTTAGAGCCAACCAATTGCTTCAAATTAATCTCTCTATATTTAGAATGACCCAATCTTAAAGTGTCTTGTCGAAATCTAGATTTACACATATCTAGTTGTAGTTAAGGATCACTGAATTTTGAGTAATCTCTAAGTCAACTATACACTCACCTCTGGAATTGCCCCTTTTAAGGCCTAGGATTGCCTAATTTAGAGAGACATTGTGGAAGACAAACATGTATCGAGAATACGGTTGGAAGGTTTTACGTTGGACCAAATGTGGGTAAGCAATATTTATGAACAAGGGCATCATTTCAAATGCATAAACCATGGACCTCCTTAGAAGCCAGGGGCTCTCTCTTCTTTAATGGAGAAAAGTGCCATGAACTAGACATTGGGATCATAAGGATATCTAAAGATCTAGTGGGCTTCCACCATTCATGGACCCAATGCTTGATTTCTTCTTAGCCTAGATAAGCTCCCACAAACTAATATTTCAATGTTGTTTTTTGAGCAACCACACGCACTTCTCCATCTCATCTATAAAGGAGGAGACCTTAGGAATTCAGTCTTTTAGAAAATATTAATTTCCTTTCTTGTTAGAAAATTTGGTTTGGTGATGGAATGTGAAGCATGTTGATGAAGGAAATGGAAGAGAAAATTGTGGCAAACTTAAAGAAAGGATTTGTTGAAAATCAAGAGCCATACAAAAGGACATGACCTCCTCAAAGGAGGGAAATTGTAGTAAATAATTTGCTAACAAAAAGCTTAACAGATGAAAAAGAGAAAATGATGGAATCAAGGGGTGAGATCAATAGAAAGTATGGAGAAGTGCAAAAAATAAATAAAAATGATTACAATGTTTTATTAAAAAATTACATGTTATAAAGAAAAATTTAGATTGTAAGCCATAATATTAATGAGTTTTATAATTACAACTTAATAATGAATATTAGGTTTATTAAAAATATTCTAAATTAAATATTATGCACCATGTCATGCTTTAAAGAGACTATACAACAAAATGGTTTTGATTTAACATTGTTTTGTAGCTTCTTTAATGATTAAAACAATGTAAGTATTTGTCTAATATTAACGAATTTTTGGTTATTGCCTTCATTACCAACCTTTTTCTATTTTTTTTGGAAAGTATTTTTTTAATTTTAAATTCTTATATTATAAGGGGGAAAAAGTTTTTTTTAGTTTTTAATGGAGTGTTTTATGTCAAATTTATAGATCATTTTTACAATTTGATTTGGGAGTATGAGTCTATATTGATATCTCTTAGGCTAAGAGTTAAGGATTGAGGGTTATCTATTTCACCAAAGTTGTTAGGAGCATGATGGTGGCCTCATCTCTTATGATAGTAGGGACCTTGCATTCAACAAAAACTTGATCCCTAGTAGATTCAATCAGAACCAAAAGCAAACCAAAGGCCCCAAAACATTCAAAATATATGTAAGAACCCACACATAATACCTAAAAACAGTTTTTCTATAAAATTAAAATAAAGTCAAATTACACCAGAGTTAATGCTCTTGAAATATAAAATGGACATTTGTAAGGGCTCACGAAATCAGAAAAATATAACATTACTTAATCTTCTTACATAATGATAAGAATTAGACTTGCAACTGAATGTAACACCATCTTGTTCGTAATGATTCCAACTAAGTTCAATTTATAACACTAGATATCCTCATGTTTATATCTAGTTCTGCAGTTCGTGCCATTAAGAATTTGAGGTTAGTGTGGCATCCATGTGTGATTGGTGATTGAGCCCTGCATCTGTATATTCTTCGTCCCTTGAATTCACAACACCCACAATTTCAGACATTTTTCTCACAAAAGAGGTAAACCTATTCCAATTCCCACCGTGGAATAAGCTATCTCTCATCCTCAAATAAGTAAAATCACACAAGGGTTTCATGCTGGAATTCTTTAGAATTTGTTTGTATGCAGCTTCGTCAAATCTAGGAAGAGCATTCTCCCCAGCCATAGCAACCCCAGTTTTCCTAGTTGCAACAATAACCTGCTTCACCAACTTCTCTGGAGAGCACTTTGCATTATGAGGGTTGTCCGAGTCCCTCATTTCAAGGCAAGTAAAATTAAAGATTACCCCATGCTTAGAAAACATATGAGCTATGGGAAGATACCCATCTTTAAATATAGTATTGTAATATCCTGCAGTTAGCTCTGGTGCATGGGATCTTGTTCCATAATGCCAATGGATGCCAGACACTTTAGCAGCAAGTTTGGCACCTGTGCTGCTAAAAATGGGTACAGCAGTTGCCAGGATGTTGTCACCATGGTTAAGAAGCATGTCAGAATACCATTTAAGGAAAAACTGTCCATAAGGTGAATTCCAGTCACCACCTTCACTTTTGAAGAAGTGGGTGTCCTCTGGCCAATTGTTATAGTGACCTGCATTGCTTGGTGGATGACCCCATTTTTCATTGCCAGCAACTTCAGCTCTGGCTTTAAGGCTAGACAGCATATACTGCAATTATACATGCCAAAGAAATGATTATCAAAAATGAAATTATATTAATGTCAACATATGCCAGAAGTTACAATAGACGGTAATGGAGTGAAATAAATCCTGTAAGAAGATGTTAAAAATAAAACTCAGACAAAGAAGGAATTCGTAACGACCTGAAACATGTGACTATAAGATAATTTCAAGTACAAATAAGAGGAATGAACTCCCAAGTTTGAATGTTTACACACTAAAAACATAAACCACAGGACCAGATGACAACAATGTCACACATCAAGATCTGAGGTTGGAAGGTCAAAGCTTCGTCATCCAATGTATGTGACACGATAAGGTCCATCACAGAGCATCCAGAACTAAGAGGCCATTCTTAAACATCAAAAATATATTTTTTCAAATTGTCATTGATTGTTTGACAATAAAAACAAGACACTATTTATTGCTTTTCAGCCTGGATGAGGTGTAAAATTGTCATTGAATGTTTGACAATTAAACTTTCTGATGCTTTAGTAAAACATAACTAAGAAGGCTAGATTGGACATTCTAAGGGGAATATGTCCAGCTCCTTCTAGAAACTCCCTTAACATTTAAGGCCAATGAATCTCTTATCATAGCATTGGGTGGGGGAGGAAAAGAGATTTTGAATTTGATCCATACCTTATCATAGCATTGAAAAGCTCCAATTCCAGGAAATTTCCATGTCCCATTAGCTTCTGGGTAAGAAGGATATCTCAACTCTCCTGCAGGACCCATTCCTACATGGACTTCCTGCATCATCCATTATACTTATGAAAGTAAGTAATTCAGTGATATTGGATGCCTTGCAAATGATCCAAGTTTATTAATCAACATATTCTCAATGTTCTCAGTGAATAGCTTTCCTGCACTGAAAAATCTATGGGCTATTTTTTTTTTTCAATTAGTTAATTGTTTACAAATTTTTCAAACACTAAACTCACAAATATAAAGTTTCAGTTTCATGAATAGCATTAAGCAATTTCTTATATATAAAAAGCATGTAGCATATATGATCTTATTAAATTTCTTAAAACTTGCAGTATCCGTCGCCAGTCAATGTAACTCCTCAAATATCATAACTCTAGGAATCCTAAGATATTATTCATCCCTCAAAATTCAAGCAATTGGGTACCTACTCAAGCTAATTCTACATAAGAATTAAAAGCTACTCTGACCTGATTATCTTAACAAAAGAAGAGTAGTTGAGGAGCCTTACAACAATAGTTTCACCGAGGAGGTCAATGAAGTTCTCTTTGAAGCTTCTCATAAAATCAGCATAGCATTGAACAGGGGTTCTCCCTCTTAAAGCAGGAAGACTATCACTTCCCAATGAAACGTACTCATAGTTTCGCCTGCCCCACTGGTCTGTATAGGCCAGGTCCTTATCCTTGTGCATTTCTTCAACCACCCATTTGGGCAAAGCAATACTGCACAATAACAACAATAAGAACACATGCATATTATCAACTTCAATTAAAATCTAAAAGTATTTTTTTACACAAAGAAAAATAAAAAATATCAAAGAATATTTATTATCTTCATAAAATCACTTGCAAAACACGTTCAAAACACCTGAATTCTTGATAAGCTAACAGACCCCTTTTACACTACTATCCCTGTAGTGATAAACTGATGCCAAAACTATATATAACTAATACCTCAAAATGATGGCTATTCTTAAATGTTGTCCACTTCAACGATCAAAGGTTAATTTTGGCCAATAAAAATAGGATAAATATTTAACACTTTTTATTGTAAATGAGGTGTAAAATTACTATTGACTGTTTGACCATTGAAGTCGATGATATTTAAATAGAGTCAAAATAACTAATGTTATTTTATGCAAACGGGTTTCTGCAACTTAAAACTATTGGCTATATTGTATTGAAGAAAGCATCTATTTCATACTTGAGTTACCCCTACAGTGGCTTAGCTCTTGAGTATTGATTCGTAAGAACCCATCTTTTATAAGATTGAACTATTTTTTGGATGAAGAAATGATGGCATAGGTGAAGAGTTGCAGTTGAACTACCAAAATAAATTTTACAATATTTTTTTAGCCATTTCCTCATATAACCAATGATTTTTTTTTTCTAGCTCAAATACTTTGTTCACTTACTTGACAGAATCTCCAACATTTCCTCCACACTGATGGAATGACATGACAGTCTGCACTTTTAGTCCATGATTTCTAATCATTTCTACAAGTTCTCTATAGGCAGTCCAATTATAGTGGCCAGGAGCTTCCTTCTCAACAATTCCCCACCACACATCCATCATAACTCCTTCAACACCAATACTCTTCAAGGCTTTCAGATTGTCCATGGTTCTTTCTGGCTTATGAACAGTATTCTTATGTGTGACAATGTCCAGAGGTAGCATAACAAACACTGGAACCCCTCTCGTTTCATTCTTGCAAGTTACAGACACTATTTCTTCTTTTACTTCATTCGGTACACCCAATGTTATAATTGGGTATGCCTCAGAATCAGCTCTTCCATGTTTTGAAGCATTCTCTGATTCATTTGTAGTATGTGAAACATCGTTCGATTCAGCAGTAGTACCATCAGAGGGAGCATTGCCCATTATAATTTCTGGGTGAAAAGCAAAATCGAAGAAGCAGATTTGATGATGTTTTCTTCTAAAGACTATGAACCTAATGGTTATGGTTAATTTTGGCAAGTAAACAAGTGGCTTGTCGTATCTTCATGTATGATCGTGGTGTCTGACGAATAAGCATCTTGCCAACGAGATAGAATAAATTTATTCTCTTGCAATTATTAACTACAAGTGGTTTTGCTTTAATTATTCGATGCTCTCGATAGGAACTTTGAAAGATTAAATAAAATATCTTTAGCCTCGGGAATATAATTGTAATGGTGAAAATTGGATAAATATGTCTTTATGTTTTGGGTTTGTTTTGATTAGAATATTTTTTAAATGTTATACAGTTATTTATAAGTGGTATATTTTTGCATGATTTAGTTAATGATTTTATATATTTTGATCTTTTTTATTAGTGATCTTGAAAGATTCAATCTTGATCCTTTAATACATTAGTCATTACCCTAAATGCATGTAGATTTGACCCAAGTCACTTCTATAATTATGGATATGACTCCCAAACATTTAAAAATTCCAATTCAAATTTCAGTCTTGCCAACTACTTCACTAATTGTTGTGAGCCAACCTACTACACATTTTGTTGATTTGTGGGCTTGGTTATTGTATTTAAAGGCATTCATTTATTTATTTTGAGATAGCCTAGGACATTCTTATGGATCATATCTAGAATTCAATTTGCAAGTAGAATAAAAAGAATCTAGAGAATTATCAAACAAAGTTACATCAATGCATCATTCTTAGTTTGTTGTATGCTTGCTTAATGTCTTCAATCTTTCGCTGAGAGTGTCAAGCTTGTCCATTAGGGGTTTGACCAAGGAGAACTTGACTCTTGCAAGTCAACGTATTCCCAAAAGTTGTCTATAAACACCACTTATACTTTGTACATTTAGACAACAAAAATTAAGGTGAGAGAATCTCAATAGTCCACATTCTACTAGAACATATCCACAAGTTGTAGAGCAGGTTTGCACACAAGTTTAGATTAGCACTCACAAAGATCAATTTCACACACATAAGTGATTAGAGTGAAAGATAATCATTCTACAAAATCTAATCTCTTTAGCAATCCTAAAATTTGAAACTATTGGTGAATCAACTTCTAGATTTATCACAACATGATGTTTTATCAGGGTTCAACTATGTAGTTTTGATACACTGTGAAAACACAACTTAAATGTATATCACAAAACTTCTCCATCATTAAATTTAGTGTTAAATATCACATTCAATTTACTTCAATTCATATTTAATCTTAGTGTTGGTTAACATATTTGTCACCTAACTCTATATACTCACACCCGGACAAGTGACAAATGTAATCAACAGTTGAGCCCAATATATTGGTATTCTACACAGGTCTCTGCTTATTTAACAAGGTGCAGCTACCTTCGACAGATATTCTAAGGAATGCAAACTTGAGATTGCTTTTAACCAGAAAGCAAAATAAAGGCAGATGCTTTACATGCAATAGAGTAGGTCATATGGCTAATCAATGCAGATCAAGAGGATATCAGTCAATTATGCAAAGAAATGTTATTTGCCAAATTTGTAATAGGTCCGGTCATAATGCTAAAGTCTGCAGAAGCAAGAATCAGGACAAAAGAGGTCCGGTCTATAATCAGAATCAAGACAAGGGTAAACAAAAGATGAATGCGGATGAAGTTAGGAATCAGATGAGCAAAATTTGGGTGAAGAAAAGTTCAGAGAATGTAGAGGTTGGATCCGCACCAGACTCTGGTGCTGATATTTCTTCCGAAAATTAAAAAGTTAGCTCTGGCTCAGGGGGAGACTCAAAGAAAATCCTGTTCCCCCAGCCAATCAAGTGGTGCCTGATGTGGCACAAGATGCGGAGTAAAAGGTTTAAAGATATAAGTCTTGAGACGATCCAAATAAGATTTCAGAGGTCCGCATGGAGTTATGAAGAAGCTGTGATCGATCAAGTAAGACCTGTTCTGGGAGATGCTCCGGTATGACAGATGATTACAAAAAGGTCCGGAGAGATCCGGAAGTGCACTATCTTATTCTGCGGATTGGACAGAGTGTTTGGGATGTTCTTGTAATGAGTCACCTTGATTTATTCATGATTGAAAGATCCGGATGATGTTCACAGATCAGGACTGATCCGGGATACTCCAAGCTATCCGGACAAGGCAAACCGGAATAATATAGGTGAAGCATTTATTGCAAACAGATATTAGGGTTTGCGGAGCAATATAAGGGATTTCTCAAAAATCATTTGCTCATTCTTCACTCAAGAAGAAGCGAAAAGTGGAGCTCTGCAACAAGATTCATCAAGCACACCAAAGATCTCCTGCCGAAGTCATTGCATAAAGAAATCAATCCCACCACTCCGTGCAAACCGAAGGCGCATAAGGTATTCTCTGTTTTTCATTATCTCACTGCAAATCTTTGAAGAATGGCTACTCCAAATATAGTTAAGATCTCTGATAGACCTCGCCCCACATTCAAGAAACATCCTTACAAATCATTGGAGGTAGATCCACTAGGAGCCTTCTCTAGTGTCCCTCATGGTGTATTGCATACGGAAGATATTAGGGTTTACATCCATGCGAATCTTGAAGACTTTGGAGAATCAAAGCTGATGGATATCTATCACAAACAATTGATAGATGACTCCTTTGAGATCAAACCTCAGTACAAAGCCATCTGGGACAAACACTTTGCACAGTGCATTCATTTCCCCTGTTTTGAAGAAGATGAATGGGTCCGGTATGTACTAAGTAGAATACATGACAACTTCCTATGGTTGAACCAGCCCTTCAAGATCACCAAAGATGCAATTAGGGCTGTAACCGGTCTGCACTCATCCGGTGGATTACCTATTCTCAAGTCTGTCAAAAATCAGACAGTTAGTGATGCAACCGGATCCAAGTTTGACAAGAGAGCTATGACAGTTGATGACATCACTGAACCGGATGTCAAATTTGTAGCTATGATAATTGGTTACAAAATCTATCATTCCAGTAGGGAAAATTCAGTACCGGGAACTGCAATCTACACAGCTTATCAAATGTTAAAGGAGAATGCAGACTATGACTTGTGTGAGCTTCTTGTGAACCAACTCTTTGAAAATCTGTAGAAGATCAAGAAGGACAAGAAAAACTCCTTCAAGTATGGCAATCTGATCCTTTGTCTCTTCTTTTACTACATGAATGAGCTTCCCGGATCCAGTGGATGGATATGGCAGAATGACAGACCGGTTGCCATCCAAATCAGAGACTATTTGCATGGACTTGGGGATGCTAAAGCAAGAAATACAGCTCTATGGGGATACTTCAAGAACTTCCAAAGCATGATGCATGCAAGAGAAAGAATACCCCAATCCCTTGTTGAAAAGTACAAAGACACAGTATGCTTCATGGTAGAAACAGATCAGTGTCTAATGGAGGCAGTGGAGCCAAGGACTGTTTGGATCATGCCCATGGGGTATGAAGTGGATGAACAGATAGTAGAGCTGCATGTTCAACACATGCTAAGCCAGCCCAAAGATCCTAAGGCAGAAAGGTTTGGAACCTTTGAGGAACTGAGTGTAAAGATACATGTAGAACTCAGGGAACCGGAGATAAAGAGGAAGGTAAGAAAAGAAGTTGAGCATATTGCTCAAGGCCTAGGCATCTCAAAAGAGGCACTTGATGCCAGCAGGGAAAAGAGGAGGAAGGCTGAGGAAGAAGAGAAAAGTAAAGAAAGTGTTCCGGTTGAAACTCCCACCCGGACCAGATCATCAAAAAGATCTGCACCTCCCACAACCAAAAGTTCAAAACTGGAAGTCCAGGCATCCGGTAAAAGATCCAAGACAAAAGCCACAAGGGCTTATGAAAGCCAAAAGGATGAAGAAGAAACAGAGTCAGATGAGGGAGTAAAAGAAATAAAGAAGCAGAAGAAGAAAGGATCCAGTAAACCCTCCACAGGCCAAGACAAGGATGAAATGGCAGAGGTATCTGTTGAAAAGCCCACTCTGTCTCTAGAGAGTGTAATCAAGTCGGTCACGGTGGATGGAAACCTTCAACCAATGACTGAATTTTATGATGACTACAGTGAGGCTGACCAAAAGACTCTGCAGGAAGCCACAGTCAAATATCTGAACATATACAATAAGGCTTTCATTGAGATCATATCTCTTATTCCTAAAAGCCTAGAAAAGGAATTAGAAATAAGAAAGAATAATGCTCATGCAAAAGATCTTGAGATCCGGGAGCAGATAGCTATTCAGCTATATCCTCAAATTGATCCCAAGACAATGAACATAATCTTCAAAGACTGCAAAGATGAGTTCAGAAGTAAAGCCAGGATGAATCAACTCATGCTTGGTGAGACTGACAAAGTGGCCCAAGAGACAGAAGAGATCCTCCGGAAGGCCTTCAAAAGGTTCAATCTTCTTGTTGTAGAGGACTTAGGTGCAGAAACAGCTGCGGATTTGGAATCATCTGTTCCGGAAGAAGTGGGCCCTGAACAGACAAACATCTCTCCTCCGGTTTCCCCTACAGTCTCCGGATCCCAAGAAGAAGAGAAACTACAGGTTAAAGAAGCAGCAGCTAAAGAAAAAGAGGTTGACAGCACCCCAACAGAGAAAACCACGACTGAAAGTGGTAAGAGTAAGGAAGGAGAAAAGATTCAAAAGGACAAAACTGTAGAAGAGAAGAAACATCTGTCTCCGGCAAGAGACACTGCACAAACTGTTCAAGAATTCCTGACAAAAGCCACTATAGAAATTGATGAACCGGACCTGCTAAAAGGACCATTAGATTTTGACTCTTTGTCACCGGTGCAAACAATGAAAATAGCCTCATTTGCAAATGAGAAAGTCAAAGAGAAGCTGCTGAAATCTCACATGGAAGACTGTGAGCTTATGGAGGTAGCATCTGGAGTGCTAGAAAAGATCATGCCATCCTTTCAAAAGGATCCCACAGCCTCCTCTTCCGGTAATCTCAAAACCTTAGTCAGCAGTGTTAGTACACATTTTGAATCTCTAGAAAAATCTGCTGAAGAAAAGGTCCGGAAGGAATTTTTGGATAAAAGATTTTCAGAAGTATTAGAATTAATCTCTAAAGATAGGAAGATTGTGAGTATTGGAATAAAGAGCTTAGAGAATGCTCTTAAGGATGGCGGTGACATTTACAAATTTTGTATATCTTGGTCAAAGGCAACAGCAGCAATTGATAAGAAAATAAAAGAGGAATAGGACAAGCTACAAAGCTTATCTCAAAGTTTTGATCCTCTCTCTTCCTCCATAATAAATCAAGAATGTCAGACTATTGCAGTCTTGAATGAAATAAAGAATCTTAAGAAGGAAAGGAAGAATATCACTAACCGGATGGGAGAACTTAGAAGGATTATAATCCCTAAGTTGGAAACTATGCATGAGGCCATCAGTGATGCTCAGACCACCGCCCAAACAAATGATCCGACAGATCTCAAGCGGGCAGAAGCTTTTGCATTTTTGTTGAGTGGTCACATTTCAATTTTGGATAGAATGAAGCAAAGTTGGGCTACAGAAATGATCCAATTGCAGACATCCTTTGCAGACATTCTTCAGTATATGTGAGTATGTAAATATGCGGCTATGTATAGAAAATTTTTGAAAATTTTGGTGTGCGGACCCTACCCTTTGCCATTGATGTCAAAGGGGGAGTGAGGAGCAGTGAAAAATGAGGAATCCAACTAAGGGGGAGTTCCAGAAATTGTATATAAAGATAGAGCATCAGCCAAGGGGGAGCATAGTGTAAACACTTAGTCATTTTTCACTAAGTGTTGCCATCAATGCCAAAGGGGGAGATTGTTGGCAAGAGACACTATATGGATTCATGGTTGTTGTCATTGATGGCAACAAAGGTCATCCCACATATCTGCAAGTCATGGTGTGTCTCTACCGGAAGTCAGAATAAAGATTGTTGTGGTCCGGTGAACAAGAACAGAGCATGTGGCAAGGTCCGACAGATTGGTCCGGATCTCTCAGAGGAAGTGTCTTGGTGCAGTGCGGATTTGGGGAAGTCAAGAGGACTACCTTGAGTGGTATATTCCAAGGATTTAGCCTCCGGTGATGGACAAGGAAAAAGATATGAATAGTTGAGTACCGGATTCCTGAGAGACAGTGAAAACAGAGGAAGAACTGACTGACAGAGTATCAGACTACTTTCCGGATGTGTTACTGTTGATGATAAAGGTTGTGAAGGCATGAATCATGTTTGGCCGACATGATTAATGATATCTACAAGTATATGCTTGATCCGTATTGCTTGGTGAGCAAGGATTCAGCCGACAGAACAGAGTTTGTAAGAAACTAGACTGTTCCGGATGCCGACTAGAAAGGTGATGAAATGACTTGTGTGGATATATATAGAGGATGGATTTAGTTGTGAAGGGAGTGACTATGTCAAGATATATGCGAAGAAGTGCAGAACAGAGCAGAAGTACCAAGACAGATCCGGTATGTGAAAGGATAGCAGAATAAAGAACAGAGAAAAGATGAAGTGCAGCAGATCAGTGTACTGAGCCTAACCGGAACTGAACTCCAGCATATGCAGATGCTTCCAATCAGTTCAAGACTGTGATTCTTATCACTTTGTAGACAGTGTGTCTTCTTGTAGGCAGTGGGCCTCTTGTGAGCAGTGTGCTCAGGAAGTGAGCCCTAATTGGCAAGTGCCATTTTGTAATTTCCTATTCTTCTAATAGAGAATAATTTTTGGGTTAATCACCCCGTAGTTTTTTCCCTTAACAGGGTTTCCACGTCAAAAATACTGTGTTATGTGTTTCTTATTTCATGGTAATGTTTTTGTGTTTGATTCAATGCTGCATCAATTAATAAGAAAGTTCTATAAGGGAAATAATTAGGATAACTGATTCACCCCCCCCTCTCAGTTATCAACAACTAGACTCTGAGTACTACATTTCATATTTAGTGACTTTTTCCAAGATTCCACCTTTAAGTGCTTCAAATTTTTAGGTCAAATGTGACAAATTCTGAAAATCAGGAAAAACACTTCCACTTTTTGGCCAAAAAGTGGACACAACTTCTTGCACACACCCTGCTGCCAGTTTAGAAAGTCTTCCCAATGACTCCCCTGTAATTGCATTGTAGTTTTTACTATCTCCTCTGTCACTACCCTTTTGAAATTCTGTTTGATCACCTTAACATCCAACAATTTTTCATCATCAGATCCATTAGCCTCTACTTCCAAAGCAGCAAAATCTCTTTTAATTCTCATCATTTCTTTGTAATAAACTGCCACCGCCTTTCCCATTTCTTCTTTAGCTGCATCAATAATACAAATTTTCCATTCTAATGCATCAGCCCACATAGTGGTATCTAACTCTTTAGGATCAACTATGACTTCTTCGGCCATTAGAATACTGGGGTCCATGCTGGCGAGTTCCTGCACTTCCTTAGAAGCTATATTTAAACTATGATGGTCACTTCTAGCTTTCTCAAACTCTACTATTAAAACTTCCCTTTTAGCATGTATGGAATCAAACAATTTTACTGCCTCCTCGATGAATATGAGACCATCAAAGATGATATTCTCAACCCATTGATCCATAGCCTTCGTTAGGGACAAAGAAGTTCTAACTTGTTGAAGCAGATTCAGGTCAAGAGTAGGGAGTTTGACAGTGGAGGAGGTTCTAGTTGAGGAAGTTATCACTTTAGTAATTGAATTGACAAAAGAGGACAGAGAACTTACATGTGCTAGCAACTTCAAATTTTCATCCTGCAAGCCTTTCACCCTTTTGGAGATGTTGTCAACTGAATAGTGCATATGGTACAAATCACCTTCAGTAGTTGATGGCCCTAGATCCACTCAGCTTACTCTGAAGTCTACTTTAGTTATTTTCCTCATTCTTCTTGACCAGTGCGTCGACAATTTCTAAAAATTAGTTTCTCGAGGTGGTATCCATTACTATCCTAGACATTCTCTTTGTATATTTGGGTTTTTGAACCATCTACAACAAACTGGCAACAATATCAATGCCTTCATCAGCTGGAATGGTGTACCTTTTCTTCTTTTGGACTACCTTCTTTAACCAATTTGGGGATGAGATTGGCACATTGGTAGTATTGGTAGTCGCCATTATTGGTACAGGATGAGGGTTTTGCTCAGGCATCTCTTTTTGTTGAGGGGAATTTCGTGGACTGAGCAATGAATGCAACAAATTATCTTCTCCAATTTGTGAGAAAATGAAAAAATCAGAATCACTTACATGATTTCTTGGTGGGGGCACATGGTCCACCTTAGATGACAAAGCAGCCAATCTGGTATTTCTCTTCATCATTTGAACATCTTGCTCACAGGTGGTTTTCAACCTGCCAATCTCCTCAGGTGGCCCTTCACCATCGCTATTTGATTGTGAGCCAACTCTTTGAAGAGTCAGGTCCAAACTAGATGATCTTCTATGTGAGGTGGTGGTCTGAGATCTGACTTGATTCTGAGAGGCTGAGTCCCTTGGTGTTGTTGAACAAGCACACTCCTTGATCTTTGTCTGTAACCACTTTTCTGTTCTCCTTAAAACATGAAGTGACAACAACATAATATCAGTAACCTCCTTTTCAGACCATTTTATTGGAGGCAAAGGTTCCCTTTACACTGTATCATATTCTTCACCCAAAAGATCTGAAAAATTATCAATTATATTAGGGACCTAAATGTTCAACTTGAAGGCACGGACTTGATCAATAGTCAACCTCATCCATTTCCTCCTTTGAACTTCTCTTTCATCAATATAGTCCTCCCAAAAATCTTCAAGTTGAGGAAAGTGTGAGTAGGAACCACATCCATGCATGTTTTCTTTTATAAAATTTTTGTTGTGAAATGATATATGGGGAGACAAACTATGAAGGCTGAATTTAGACAACAACTTGTCCACATTCCGAGCACCATCATTGCTTTTGCATGAATAAAAAGACAGACGCATGAAAAGAATATCCTTTCTTTTTCATTGCCTGGTATTTGACATTTACTATTGCCATTTGGTGGCATACTTCTAGCAACACCAAATAATCAGAGGGGTACCGAGGCAATTTTAATGAGGCATTTTCATAACTCCCAATTCTCAAATACGAGAAGCGATCAAACTAAATATAAATACTCCCAAATTTTGTGATCAATGCAAACACTTTTCAAAAATTCTTTTCTCTATTAAGCCATCAATTCTTTTAGTTAACATCATATAAAAAGCATCATTCACACATCTGAAATCTTTCATACCTTCACTTTTTTTTAATTAAGGAAAAAATTGATACACAAGCGTACTTGCCGATGAACTCCCTTGAGTCCTCAGACTAGGCCAAGTAGCTTCTCTTCGAGGCAAGATGTAGACTAGCTGGGAACACATGTGAAAGCCTACGCTTCGTGTAAAATTCACTAGCTACTTATGTAGACAATCACTGATGATTTTCAGCTAGTCAATTTGGTGATCTCTACAAATTAACAAAATAAACCTGCACATCTAGAACTCAAAAACATCCAACTCAGGACTCCCAGCTACTTTGTTCACCAGGGTTATCATATCTGAGATTTCTTCTTTGAAATAGCTCCTTTTCAGATTAGTAGGCAGCCGAGACTTACCAGTCTTTTCTTCTTCCAGCTAATGCTTGGCAATGTAGGTATGACACCAGTCCTTTTTCTCATTGTAGTGATTCTAGGTCGAGGATACAGAAACATCGGCATTATCTTCATGTTATTCCAAATTCAGGGTCAAAGCAACAGATTTAGAATCAATTCTTGCCACCACAACACCACTATAAGTCTTTATCTTTTGAGAGGCTGGGAAATAACCATTGGTGCATGCAACCATTAATTCAGGACAATGCACAACAAGCAGCAAACTATCAACTTTATCTAAGCCGCTGCTGATAATTTTCTCCACTAAGGGAGTTCTTTTCTCAGATTGTATTCTCCTCAAAAAATCATCTAAATCAACATGGCCCAAATTTGTATCCCTCACTCCATAAAGACCATTCTCCACAATGGAAGTCATGGGGGTCCCTTGAAATTTAAACTTCATTTTTATGTGCTCCAGAAACTAGAAGACAAGAGACTCAGAGATACATGCAGAGAGCAGAGGATGAGGCAAGACACCAATAGAGAATTCTTTGTGCAGATACATGGGAAATAAAAATCTCTAACTCCTCAAAGAAGATATGAAACCTTTATAGAGAGAGAAAAGAGTTGCTAGCTATGCTAACTTGTGAGGATGAAATTGTATTGAAATTTTGCACGTAGCGAGCTAGCTGTTTGTTCTTCTGTAGTGCATTCTCTTGCACATAATATAACCTTGGGCAGGCTCAAAAATTAATCCAAGTCATTTCTCATAAATTCCCCTAAGAAAGATATTAAATATTGGTGGCAAATTTGCCATTATAACTCATAAATGCATGCCTCGATTTTCCCTTTGAGAATTGTGCCACTATGTCCTCACGTACCTCAAATTGAATGCAAAGTGACAAGTGTCAATCTTCCATACAGAATGCTAGTGTAGCTGACACCACTTGGGAAAGTGTGCTACTTGAAGTCGACAAGTCAAGCAAAAGATGAACTCTTGAACTAGGAGTCAGAGATTCAAAACTTCAAAGAATCCTCGACCTCCTGACTACAAAGGAAAGACTTCATAAGGATACATAACAAAAGAGTCAAAGCACAGAAAACCCAAGATGAGTTGACAAGTCAGGCAGTTCAAGAACTTGTGAACTCGTCGACTTCACTTCAAAAATGCAAAAGATTGCCCACTCACTAAAATGACTAAGTGAATTTGATCTGAAGGAGGAACTAAGTGAAAAAGACTGACAACGAATGGGAGGGAAAAATAAAGAGTGCGTTTAGGATGCCTTTTAAAAAAGGGGGGCAACAACTGGCTCTAATTGGGGACAAGGACTCAGGAGGATGCAAAGAACCCAGTCAAAACATGGTGAACAAGCCTTATTCCAAGGGCAATAGAGTCACATAAAAAATGTGACAAACACAACAAGGACGGAAAAACAAGAAAAGAAACTATGGTAGAGGGTTGGACTCAGAAAACCTCACCAATTACATAATTTTAGATCCTGCCCATTGTAGGCAAGAGGTAGTGGTGTTCCATTAGGATAAGCCAATAGAAATGCATTGTATCCTATAATTTCCCTGATCTTAAAGGGGCCTCTCCATAAAGAGTCAAACTTCTTATGTGTACCCTTAGGTTCTCTTCTTCTATCCCATAAAAGCAAAGAATCTCCCACAACAAAACTCCTTTGTTTAGCCTTTTTATCAAAAATCTTTTTGATAGTCTGCTGATGCTTAGCAATTCTATCTATGGTGATTTCTCTTTGTTCTTCCAGATGATTTAAGTAACATATCCTTTTCTCTAGTGCTAACTGAAACTGATCATCTTCAATTGCCTTTTGCAGATTCAATGCAGATAGTTCCAAGGGAATAGGAATTGCACTATCAATGCCATAAACAAGCTAGAAAGGAGACATACCAATCGCCCTTTTATATGTTATCCTATCAGCCCAAAGACCATCATACATATTTTTATGCCATCCTCTCTAATTTTCTTCAACCAGATTTTTAACAATAGAGATGAGGTTTTTGTTACTAGACTCTACCTAGCCATTGCCTTGTGGGTAATAATTTGATGAATGGGCTAGGATGATACCAAAATCATAATAGAAGAGAGTGATTTTTGTAGAGGAAAAGCTTGAAGCATTATCAATCACTAGCTTCTTAGGTACCCCTAATCTGAATAGAATATTCTCCTTAAGGAAAGCACAAGCAACTTCAGAGGTAGTACTCTTTATTGGGATAGCTTCCACCCACTTGGTAAAATAGTCTGTTGTGGTCAAGATATGAGTATGCCCAGCACTAGAGTTAGGGTTAATTGGTCCAATGAAGTCTAAACCCCATTGCTGGAATGGTTCATCTATAATTATTGGCCTCAAAGGTAAGACAGCTAATTGAGGTCTGCCTGCAAACTTTGAACATTTCTCACACTTTGATACCCGCTCATAGGCATCCTTAAACATCCTAGGCCAGTAAAAGCATTGCCTCAATATCTTGGAAGCTATCACTGATGCAGAATAATGTCCCCCACAAGCTTCGTTATGAAATGTTTCCAGTAATCTCTTTTGCTATTCCTTGTCTACGCATCTTAGAAAAGTCCCATCCACTCCTCTTTTATACAGATTGCCTTCCCAAATAACATACTTGTGCGCTTTAAGTTTCAGGTTCTCTTTTCCTTTGCAGAGAGATGAGATTGACAGTCACCATAGGTTAAGAAATAAGAAACATCAGAGAACCATTCGTCGGTATTACTAGTGAAAAGAACCAAAGGTAATTCCTCTTTACATTCAACCTCATTTTCAACAATCATCTTACACAATCCTCTACCCCTGACCAGATTAGTGGGCTTGATCTCAATATCATACTCCTGAACCTTAGCTATCTAGGCTCCCCTAGTGTTACATCCAATTTCTTGTTGAGTGAATATACTTTTCACAGCAGATTTTGGAACATACACAACAACATGTGAGTGCAGTATATAAAATCTGAAACTTGTCAAAGCTTTCACTATTGCATATGCATGTTTCTCCAAAGCAAAATATTTAAGTTCATATTTCTTTAATGGAAAGGGTAAGTGCAAAAAGTTGGGGGGCCAAAAAGTGGCCAAATTTTTTTCAAAAAAAAAAAACATAACACGAGCACGTTATAACACGAGCGCGTTATGACTAATTATATATATAAAAAAGAGCATTTCTACTCATTTCATTTCTTTATTTTCCTCTACACTCGTGGCCTGCAAACCCTAAGAAGTGCGCTAACATTTTTGAAGACTCGATTCAACACCAAAATATTATCGATTCATTGCCAAAATGCCGCCACGATGTCGAGTAGGCCAAAGGAGTGAGTTTTATTTATTTATTTGTTTGAATTTGTTTCTAAATAGGTAGGTTTGAGTTGATTTTTGATGTAAATTTCCTTAATTGTCAGGAAATGTTAATGCACCTCCTTCTCCTCCTCCTCAAAATCCACAAAATCTTGAAGAGGAAATACCTACCGAAGAACAACCCGAACAACAAACTCCTCCATCCATTCCTCGACATGCCCCTGGAACACAAGAAAATCTAATGGGGCAAATTGAAAACAATAAAAAATAAATTGAAGACATAATTGCAAGGTTGAAAGATCCTTCCACTTCAACCTTGCATAGGTCCACGCTTACTCAATCTCTTGAATCTATGTTATCAAATATAGATTCAATTAGCAAGCAAATATCTAGTTGGTCGGATAAGAGGAGAGAGTTTAGAGAGTATTATGCAGACAAGCTATCATATGAAGATGTGAAAAAGTTATAAATTACAAAATTAGACTTGTGTTCTATTTTCACAAATCCACAAACAAATCAACCTCCACCCATTACATGCAAGAGGTTCCCTATCCATTGGTGCAATAACCAAGCGATAAGGGACAATTTTGGGCAGAGGTGGTGGATGGTTTTTGACCATCCTCCATGCAATAATAATGAGGTCGCGCAATACGTTTTGAGGAAACTCTACTGCGAGTTTGTCCTCAATAAAGTGCCAAACTATTTTGATATGCGGGACTTCCAGGGTAGAGGTGGGGGGTCAGTACAAGATAGACCAGGGGCACGTGTTGACCCACAGTGGCTAGTGAGACGAGTAATCAGCAGACCAGCCCATGAGCATGTTTCTATCCCTTCCATTGTGAAGGAGAGTGTTGAGGTCGATACACTTCAGTCCATTAGTGCCTTGACCCAGAGCATCATAGAGCATGCCAGTCCTATAGCACAGCGTGGGTTGGGAGATAGTGCGAGGAGTAGGGTCCCACCCCATGCTTTCCAGACTTGCGGGTCAGCCTGTGGTTATGACCCCATGGATAGTCAGGACGTAGGTGCTACATCTGTAGCTGAGTAGATGGTGATGATAGATACCATCCTAAGTGAGACTTTCAGCCTTGATACTCAGGTGAATATTAGCAAGTTTATTGAATTTAATTTATTAAATTTTATTTTTGAAATGCAAGATTAACTAATTTAGTTTGATGATTTTAATAAAATTTCAGGATCATAGTGTTGATGTAGTTTTCAATGGTTCTCCACCTGCATATTACACTACATCATCTACTATCGGGGTATGTAACTAGTAAACAATTATAAATATTACATGTGAATAGCATCATTATATGAATGGGATTCTAATATCTAATTTTGGATGTTGAATAGGTTAATATTGGAGATTTCATAGCAACACCTGCCAGCGGTGGTGGACTTCAAAGCTTCATGGAGGTAATAAAATAAATAGTTTAATGAATGAATTGTACTTACTAGATTTTTGTATGTGATTTATGTGCTTTATTGTGTGTACTTCCATGTTTAGGTGAACGTGTGTGTATGTTAGGAGCCATGTTTTGCATCAATATTATAGTTTTCATAATTGAATAATGTTGTTTTATTTCCAGATGATGCAAGCTGCGGAGACACCTCCCGATGTTCATAGGGCAATGGAGCATGGTGTGACCTCTGCAATTCATAGCTCCATGCTATTGACAGGGGTATGAGGAAGATTAGTAAATTTCAATTTACATTCATTGTTATAGTTGTTTATTTTTGTAAAATCAAAAGATTATTGATTTAAAGTTTAATTTCTATCTGGATGGTTTCTATAGGACATGACATCACCATCACCTATTCCTGCTACTAAGGCAAGTGAGGAGACATATTATATGGTAGCGGTAAGTGATTATTTTGTTAAATGTTTCATTTTTTATAACATGTAATTTCTATATATTAATGTCTATACTTTTTATTATAACAACTAAAGATGCAGGAAGAACTAAATAGGAGCAGCCCTCAGGTTCGTAGTAGAACACCCACATACACGACTCCATCCCCTAGAAGATCAAAGGCTGCCCGTGATCTATTCTCTTCACCAGCCAGAGGGGAATGACTTTTTATTGTGTTCCTTTGTTGTATGCCTATATGGCATTTATGGACATATATTTTGTATTGCATATAGTTGACATTGTATGCCTATATGGCATTCTTGTAAGCCTATATGGCTATTTTGTATATATGTTATACTTATATCGACAGATATTGATGTATGCCTATATGGATATTTGGTTAATACAAATCTTTTTTATTGATGGCGTCCATACTTGCATTATAAATCCACGTTTGAATGGATATTTGTAGATGGCTGCTTCAAATATTTGAAGTCCAATTGTATTACATAGGATGTTTGTTGATCCAATAAGCCAGCTATTGTTATTCAAGTATCACCTAAACCTCATTTTGAAACTAAAAGATAAAAGTTGTATTTAAAATAAAAATGAATCATCATGTTGAACAAAAAATATTCATATTCTTTATGAGTTGCTCAATTGAAAATATTCAAATGGGTATGCTGATCCATATTCTTTATGAGTTGGTCAATTGAAAATATTTCTTAATTTCTTGTTATTATACCATATTGAGATGCAAAGAGTATGTTTGTTGTTTTGAATAAGATAGTCAAAATCATATGCTTATGAGCACCTGATGACCATTGTGGTTATTAAATGTAATTCCTCTTGCATAGAAGGTGAGGTTATGAGATTACATTGAGTCTTACCAAATTTTAGTATGCAACATAACATTGGGGCTATAGGCTTCCATAAGTCATCGACAATCAAGGTTCAAGGTTGACATTGAAGTCAAAGGGTCAAGGTTGTTTATCATTGATGTCAAGGTTGATGCCATGATGTTGATAAGGTGATACAGTGATTCAAGGTAGGTGATGGTCATGAGGTGCATGATGTTGTGAATATGGTTTTCATGATAAGGTCTCTCAATTCAAGTTGATGCTGCACAAGACAAACATGGTTCATATGATGCAAGGTTCATGTTCATGGTGGATGTGGTTTTGTTCATGCAAGGTTTTGTTGTGAATATGGTTTTCATGATAAGGTCTATCTTGAAAGGTTGATATGATGCAAGGTTTATATTCATGGTGGATGTGGTTTTGTTCTTGCAATAAGAAGTTAGAGAAGACACAAGCTTTCATAATCATAATCTTATTGATAGTTAGGGTTTGTAAATTGGGCATTAAACCCTAAAAAGAATCTACTTTTCTTAAGACTTTAAAACCCTCAATTGCTTTTCGTGTGTAAAGTGCACTTTTGTTTTAATTTAATATTAACTTATAATCAGAAGTTACTATCACTTAAATCAACCTACTAAAGGGTCTTTAAGTCATTAGTTCACCGGCCCTTCAACCTAACTCAACTGCGTCTTTGGTAAACTCTCATAAGCTTGAGCACCATATCATGATCAAAGGTCATATTTAATTGATACGAGGGTAGGAAAAAGGATTGGAAGGTCAGTATTTAAAAAGAATTTGGAATACAAACAATCATCTCTATGCAGTTGAATTTGATGGGCATGCCTTTATAAAAGGCTAAAAGACAACTTTATGCAGGATATCATGGTATTTGTAGTGTTTGAACATTGAAGACTAGTTAGTGTTTGTAGCTCAGACTGTTTCAGCATGTTTGGGTGTGAAACATGACCATGCCTAGCCTAAATTTACCCATCTAGATGCGTTGGAATTGTCAGTTTGCTCGCACAAGGAGAAGAACAAAAGTTACACCCCTTTGCAACTTTACACTGCCTCCTTTTGATGATTTTTGAGGCAACAGAAAAACTTTCACCATGGGCAAACGCCTCAGAGATATAAAAAATTGAGAGAGGTTATTGTAGAGGGACCCTACATGATCGCATTGCTTCAGATGGAATGTATCTAAGTGATATGGTTTTTGAGTAACAACTCGTCAAAGATTGCTGCCTTTTTGCACTTTGGACTCTTTAGGGATATCTTCGGTACAATGTAGCTCAGACTGTTTTGGTATGTTTGGGTGCAAAAAAGGACCATGCCTAGCCTAAATGTACCCATCCAGATGCATTAGAACTATCAGTTTGGCCACACAAGGAGAAGAACAAAAGTTACACCCCTTTGCAACTTTACACTACCTCCTGATATTTTTGGGGCAGCATAAAACCTTTCACCATGGGCAAACGCCTTAGAGATATAAAAAAATGAGAGAAGTTATTATAGAGGGACCCTACATGATCACTTTGCCTTAGATGAAATGTATCTAAGTGACACAGTTTTCAAATAATAGCTCGTCAAAGATTGCTACCTTTTTGCACTTTGGACTCTTCAGGGATATCGCCGGTACAATGTAGCTCAGACTGTTTCGGCATGTTTGGGTACAAAACATGACCATGCCTACCCTAAAGGCACCCATCCAGAAGAGTTGGAACTGTCAGTTTGGCTACACAAGGAGAAGAACAAAAGTTACACCCCTTTGCAACTTTACACTGCCTCCTTCTAACAATTTTTGGGGCAGCAAAAAACCTTTCACCACGGGCAAATGCCTTAGAGATATAAAAAACTGAGAGAGCTTATTGTAGAGGGACCCTACATGATCGCTTTACCTTAGACGAAATGTATCAAAGTGACATAGTTTTTGAATAACAGCTCGTTAAAGATTGCTACCTTTTTGCACTTTAGACTCTTCAGGGATATCGCCAGTATAATGTAGCTCGAACTGTTTCGGCATATTTGGGTGCAAAATAGGACCATTCCTAGCCTAAACGTACCCATCCAGACGCGTTGGAACTGTCAGTTTGGCCATACGAGGAGAAGAACAAAAGTTACACCCCTTTGCAACTTTACACTACCTCCTTCTGACGATTTTTGGGGCAACAAAAAACCTTTCACCACGGGCAAACGCCTTAGAGATATAAAAAATTAAGAGAGGTTATTGTAGAGGGACCCTACGTGATCATTTTTCCTTAGACAAAATGTATCTAAGTGACATGGTTTCTGAATAATAGCTCGTCAAAGATTGCTGCCTTTTTGCACTTTGGACTCTTCAGGGATATCGCCGGTATAATGTAGCTCGGACTGTTTTAGCATGTTTGGGTGCAAAAAAGGACCATTCCTAGCCTAAACGTACCCATCCGGATGCGTTGGAACTATCAGTTTGGCCACAGGAGGAGAAGAACAAAAGTTACACCTCTTTGAAACTTTACATTGCCTCTTGACGATTTTTGGGGCAGCAGAAAACCTTTCACCACGGGAAAACGCCTCAGAGATATAAAAAAATGAGAGGTTATTGTAGAGAGATTCTACATGATCACGTTACCTTAGATGAAATGTTTCTAAGTGACACAATTTTTGAGTAACATCTCATCAAAGATTGCTGCCTTTTTGCACTTTGGACTCTTCAGGGATATCGTCGGTACAATGTAGCTCAGATTGTTTTGACATGTTTGAGTGAGAAAAAGGACCATGCCTAACATAAATGTACCCATTCAAACACGTTGAAATAGTCAGTTTGGTTGCATCAGGAGCAGGATGAAAGTTACACCCCTTTGCAACTTTACATTACCTCCTTCTGACGATTTTTGAGGTAGCAGAAAACCTTTCACCACGGGCAAATGCCTCAGAGATATAAAAAACTGAGAGAGGTTATTGTAGAGGGACTCTACATGATTGTGTTGCCTTAGATGAAATGTTTCTAAGTGACACAATTTTTGAGTAACATCTCGTCAAAGATTGCTGCCTTTTTCCACTTTGGACTCTTTAGGGATATAGTCGGTACAATGTAGCTCGGACTGTTTCGATATGTTTGGGTGAAAAATAGGACCATGCCTAGTGTAAATGTACCCATTCAGACATGTTGGAATAGTCAGTTTGGTTGCATCAGAAGCAAGATGAAAGTTACACCCCTTTGCAACTTCACACTACCTCCTTCTGATGATTTTTGGGGCAGCAGAAAACCTTTCACCATGGGCAAACACCTTAGAGATATAAAAAATGAGAGAGGTTATTATAGAGGAACCCTACATGATCATGTTTCCTTAGACAAAATGTTTCTAAGTGACACAGTTTTTGAGTAACATCTCATCAAAGATTGCTACCTTTTTGCACTTTGGACTCTTCAGGGATATCATCGATACAATGTAGCTTGGACTGTTTCGACATGTTTGGGTGAAAAAAGGATCATGCCTAGTGTAAATGTACCCATCCAGATGCATTGGTATAGTTAGTTTGGTCGCATCAGGAGCAGGACGAAAGTTACACCCCTTTGCAACTTTACACTGCATCCTTCTGATAATTTTTTAGGCAGCAGAAAATTTTTCACCATGGGCAAATGCCTCAGAGATATAAAAAACTGAGAGAGGTTATTGTAGATACACTCTACATGATCAGGTTGCCCCAAATGGAATGTTTCTAAGTGACACAGTTTTCAAGTAACATCTCGTCAAAGATTGCTACCTTTTTGCAATTTAGACTCTAGGGATATCGTCGGTACAATGTAGCTCAGACTGTTTCGACATGTTTGGCTAAAAATTAGAACCATGCATAGCCTAAACGTACCCATCCAGATGCATTGAAACTATCAGTTTGGTTGCATCAGGAGTAGGACACCAAAAATGTAAAAGTTGCTTTGTGCAACTTGACAACATTAACACTTTTTTGCAACAGGACTCAAAGACTCAAACTGACCCCAAATGACTCAAAGTGACTTAAAAACAAATGAAATGGTCTTAGAAGACCTTATTACATGCAATTGACAAGGCCAACCACGTGAAGGTGGAAGCTCATGTGGCCTCACCTAAGACCTAAGACACATGTAGTCTAGTAGATGCAGGACACCTAAGACACCTGTTTTCTAGTCTCTATCTACCTAGTTGACATATTGTATATACCTAAGACACAATTAGAGACACCTATTATCTAGTTAGAAACCAAGACACCTATAGACACCTATATTTTATACATTACCTAGATTTTATACATTATTCTCAGGATCAACTTCATCCATCACTTAGGTCTAACCCCATGAAGCATAACATGATGTAAAAATGTGTATGTGTAAAAATGCAGTAGGAAATTAAAAAAAGACAAACCTTACAAATTAATGTGCATACTTACAACTCAATGTAACATGACTTCACAAAATGAATGTGAATACTTACAAATTAATCCAGTGAACCATCCGGGTCTGCTCTACTCTTTATTGTGTCAAGTATTGCTTCATGGTCAGACTCACACACTTTCCACAAGCTTTTGTTCAAAGGTCTACCCCGATACTGTATCAAATAAACATTGGATGCAATGATAAGGTTTGAGTAATGAAGAATCTTCTGATGCGTGTCAAAGTCATGAAACAACCAAACATTAACACTCTTATGTGGGTACCTTCTAAGCCATGTTTCGATAATAACCGCTGAGCCTATAGGGTATTCGATGTTTTCTCCATCTGTAACTGGGGCCTCCAATTTATTTTTAGCCTCAACATAATGGCATAAGTAATAATCTGTTCCCTCTTCATTATCTTCATCTGCAATAGCTACATATATGTGCCCTACATTGATATGTGTAGCAAATTAGATGAAATTAGTCAACATTACAAAAACACTACAAAGTAAGATGACATTAGGAATTTCAAAAACTATGCAAATAGATATATTACTTGGTTGAACTAGATCTGATATGTGGTCAAAGTCAACTAATGATTCCATCTGTGTTAGTTCTAGTGCCGTCGGGGGTCAATACGTGTCAAGTGGGCTAAGATAACTTAAATGCCATTCGTCAACCCACTCCTTTGATTCGCACTCATCCCAGGCTTGAATTGTACATGAAGAACAAAAGAATGACATCTTTCGCATATGGATACTCCATGAACCTACAATTGAGCTTCTAAAAAAGTGCATCTCACTTGATCCTGTTAGTGTAGAACAATCCTCATATAGTGCAATGTTAGTATCATCTATCAACCAAAAAAATCTACGAACTGAAGACTTACCTTCATTACCTGGACCCATGGAAGCATTACACCACTCGACAATTGATTTTACATCTGTCAACTTTGCATTGTCTTTATACTTTAACTCTTCTCGTGCTATGGCTCTTTTGATACATGCTCCTGCACCATCATGCTCCCCCTTTCCATGCCCAGGCTCACAAAAGTTCTACATATGATGAATACTTGTAAAATTATGTCTCCTACTTAGCCAATAGAAATTCTGTGAGTTCTTGAATTGTGATGCACAGTTATCTGACCATATGATATGCCGACTGAACGATATGCCCCTTCTAGCCAAATCATTGTAGAACACCTAAAAGTAACCTTGTACGAACTTCGTAGAATGCATGCGATCATCACTAATATAGAAATTATACTCCCTTATGATATTTCTGTCATCCTCTGTACTATCATTTGCATGAATGAATGCGATGTGCACAAATATAGAAACCTGTGGAGTTGTAATATTGTGATTGCACCTCACGCTCTGGCTATAGACTGTAGTTCTCTGCAAAGTCAACGACTGAAACAATGCTACCAACTGGAAATGTATCCTTGCATAACTTGAATTGCAAGTCCAACCATCGAGCTCTATGGGCATGTCTTGCATACTCATATACTATGCTGTCATGAAACATAGGCATAAATTGATACACTGGAATCTTTTCAATAACCAATTCACACTTATTTGCTGCTTTACCATATTTTGTATTGTATGCCACTATTTTATACTTGCCAAACTCTACTAGTTTGTTTCCAACCGCATGTGTTATTTCCATATGTTCACAAATTGGAAAACATTGCAAGCCACCGCAATGATGACATGTGCCATCCAAGCATAATTTCTTGTAGAATATTTGACCTTCCTCTCTTTCACATAAAATTCTTGATATGAAGTCTCTTGAAGATGTTGGTGGGGCACGTTTGGCACAACCCTGCAAAACATTGTTAGTATGCATATCTAAACATATAGACCTATAAACATCAAAATGGTTAGAAAATTCAATATGTAATCTACAACAACAAGTAGTGCGTGTGTGATTTATCTTGACATAGAAAGGTTTTAGCATTTCAAAATATCTTTGACAAATTTTAATTTGAGGATATTTCTCTAGAAATTTACCATAAAACTGTGTTTGAGTCTCATCCAAAAAATGGTTTAGATGTGGCTCACGGTTCTGACTACTAATTCTCTTTCTTACCACATCCCTTTGATTCGGTGATACCCTTGTGTAATTCTTCCAAAAGTCTTTAATTAGTGATCTCAATGCTTCAACAATTAGTTTATCTTTTCGTGGTAGTCTCCTTGAGAACGCCCATAATTCATTGGCATTAGTGTCCTCAATTCTTTGGTGTCTTTCAAGGGCTCTTGATAAAGTTTTCCTATTAATTCGCAATTCTTGACTTATCTTTCTAATGAGATGAGCTTTCTTCATTTGACTACTTACTATAGTCAATGTAATCACACGCCGTGTTGCATTACTATCTTTTGTGTGTGAGGTGTTATCCACACTCTCATACGCACTCATTAGATTCTTGACAATAGATTTTTTACTTGAAGCCTCTAATGTTCTCAACCCAAGAATCTTCATGATGGACCTATACTTTATACTTCGCATCATTTCAACGAATAGTTGACATCTTGCAGTCTCATTTAACGTTTCAAAGAACAATCTTCAAATCTTATGAGCATATCTTCTACAAGTGCGTTTTGGAATCTTACCTTCCATTCACTACAAAATATTCTCATCAATATCAATCAAATACTTTGGCTTTCTATGCAAAATTCTAGGTGGTGTTAAGTTAGGTAAATTCATCTCAACATTAGGAATTTCATCAATATTTAAATGAGATGGGCTAGATGGCATACATTCGATCGAAGATGGAATAGATGACATACCTTGAGGTTGAGGTGTGAATGGTGGCATACCTCCTTCATCACATGTGAGTGACGATGTACTCTCAACTTGAGATGTGGTAGATGGTGTCCCTACATGTTGACTTGCGGTAGAGGACGTGTCTCCAACTATGGTATTCAAATCTCTCATAGCATGAAGTTTTTGCATCCATTCTCTTTGTGCCGCTAATACCATATCTCTTTGTGATGGTTGTGGTTCCTCTTCAATTGGCATGTCTTCATTTATCGTGTCCAATTTCCTCTTCTCACGAAGTTCCCTCATATCCACTGCTTTCTTTACATTCTTAGCTTCTATCTCTTCCTATGTTGGTTTAATTCTTGATCGTTTCCTCGGCATGACAGAGAATTTGTCTGTAGCATGATAAAGAGACCAATATTAGTTCCTAAGAAATTAATCCATACAAATAACTAAAATATATGTCATTCAACCTTTCATAGTAAATGTACATACAATCATCATGTAAAAGAGTAAATGTCACTCAACCAAAATAGGTACAAAGCATACAAAGCAAATTATTGTAGCCATGAAAAGAGTACATGGGACTTCATGCTTGAAAAGTTTGAGGTAGACCCAATTTGACATGTTTGTTGCTACTAGGGCTACTAGGATTTGGAATTGAGAAGGTGTTTTGTTGGTACTAGTGATGTAGAGACACTAGGATAGATGGAGGGTTCCACAAATTGACAAGGTTTTCTTCACACTCTAAAACCAAATTCAAGGATCAACTTGCAAAAGTGGGAACAATAGTTAAAATATTTGAAACCATGATGGAAAGGTTGGTTTGACATGCCATGGGACCCATCCAGATCATTGGCAAAGGCTAAACAAACTTGGTTTTGGTACTTCCTTCTTTAGGCCTCTAAACCCCTTGTAGCCCTTGAAATAGGAACAATCAGCAATAACTTTGGATATAGGCCTGCAAACTCAGATCTTAGACAATCCTAAGATACCCATTTGGACTCCCCACAACATATCCCAAATTGTGTATGGGTTGTTTTGGACAGTATAGCCTAACCTATAACCCCTCCTAGTAGCCTAGAGCCCCAATTAGCCCTGTTTGTGAAGAAACCACCCTTTCAGAGACTCACAGAACTCAACCAATCACTTGGACATCTTAATGGCATGGAAAAACTAAGGATTCTTCAAGTTTTGAGTCCCCAAAATGGACTGCAACTAATTGGTCCTATGTTGTTTCCTTACTAAGCTTCTATGCAACACCTAACACATGAGGATGTTAGGTTTCTTCAACAAAACCTCCCTCTTCTCAGATCCCCTGCCAAAATCATATTATGAAACATGAAAAAAGACCTAGAATTCCATTGACAGGAGTGAGTCAAACCAGTGGAATAGAGAGGAAAGGCATAATTCCTACCAAAAACCCTAAGGTAGGGTTTAGTAACCCAATTTCAGAAAATAACAGAGAATTCAAATGAAAAGATGTTTCAAGACCTCCAATCACTTGAAATGAGAACTTAACTCATACCTCTAACTCCCCACAACCTTTAGCCTTATGAGGTTTCTGTACAGACGACCATGGGCAGGAACATAGAAAAACACAGAAATTTGCAGGAAAACTAAATTCTTCTTGTTCAAGGAACATCTACAAGGATTTAAGAAGCCTATTGCAATGGCTTGGGATAGTTGGAGGGAAGTTGGGGTCGATGGGAAGGTATGGCAACCATCAAACTGCCCTATTCTATTTTGAAACTGTAACTAATTACATGGTTTAACATAGGCATCGGTTGTGTTTTAGACTTGACAATGCCTTCAAACACCTTTATAATGTAATTAAGCTTTTGACAAGGTCTAGCACTCCTTGAAACATGCCAAAAGGCTTACAATGCATGACAATATATGACTGTCCCTATGATTCTATGACTATCTCTTGCAACCATGACAGTAACATGAAGAGTTTTGGACATAGTCCTTATTACAAATAAGTGAATGGTCTTCCAAGACCTTATTGAAGCAACAAGACAACATGAACAACATGAAGACAAGACATAAATCATATGGTATCCTTGGTGCTCCTGCACCAACTAGGGATACTAGGATTTGGGTGGTTTGTGAAGGAATAGACAACAATTGTTGTGTCATGTGCATGTACAAATCATCATGAATAGGTGCATAAGGAATGTCCTAGCCCAAGATATGTGCATACAAATCATCATGTCATGTGCATATTTGTATGATCTTGGCACCTATTCATTTGTATTTTAACTTGTTAATATGACAAGATAATAGTGGGATTGTATTTTTATTATGTTGTAAGGATTTATTCTTGTATAGTTTGACATCATGGTATGTTAAGGTTTGTTTATTACACATAATTATTAAAGAGCCCAAGTGTAGAAAATATACATGGCATCATGTGAGATTGTACGCTGCTTTCTTGATTGGGAATGTGTCTATTTTAAACATGTATGATAAAGCATGATAAAGTAATTCAAATAGAATTAAGGAAAATGTAAAGAACATGCATGTAAAAACTTGACATACCTAAAAAATGAAGATTCGAATGGAGAGAGTACCCAATTATGTAGTGTTTATTTCTTCTTGCATCAAACTCCTCAATAATTTGAGTTTTTCACCACTTGCTTCCTTTTCAATGTTAAATTGAATAAAACTCAAATATAATTACCAACAACAATACTATTAACCAATCTATAATGTTAAATTCCTAAAATTGAATCACAATTAACATTGCAACACTACAAAAATTGAAACTTGAATAGATATATATCAAAGTTGGTGTGAAAACTATGTTATTTCCTCCTTCTCAAGTTGGCAAAGCAGAAAAGGTGGTGGAAAGATCATGCAAAGGTGGCAGAATATGTAAAATGTTCATTTGAACTTCCCAACAACATGAAAGCACTTCTTTTTTGTCAGAACACATGCATAACCAACATGAAAATAGAGCATGTAGGCCTGGATCACAGGGGTCAACACTTTTTTACCATTTCTATAGCATGACAAAATGTGAGCGCGTTATACTGCTATAGATTGATCCATAAATAGTTATGCCTATCTCACCTTCGATAGCACTTTTACAATACCTCACCTCTAGTTCCATTAGCTCGTTCTATATCTCACTTATCTCTCCCCCTCACCTCTCTACCTCTCCCCTCTCTATGTCTCTTAGTCGCTCCTTGTCTACCTCAACCCTAAACCCTAAACCTTATCCCTAAGCCCTAATCCCTCAACCCTCAACCCTAATCCCTCAACCCTTAACTCTAATCCCTCATCCCTAAACCCTAAATGCTATCCCTATTCTTAAAACCTCAACAGGATCAATACTATACCTTAAACCCTAATCCCTTATCCCTAAACCCTCCAAACCTATCCCTAATCCTTATATCCTCAACACTATACTTTAACCCTAATCCCTCAACCCTCAACCCTATCCCTAAACCCTTGACCCTTGAACCTCAACCCTTAACCCTCAACGTTAAACCCTAATCCCTCAACCCTTAACTCTAATCCCTCGATCCTCAACCCGATCCCTAAACCCTAAACCCTAAAACCTCAACCCTCAATGTCAAATCCTAATCCCTCAACCCTTCACTCTAATCCCTCAACCCTAAACCCTATCCCTAAATCCTCAACACTATACCTTAAACCCTAATCCCTTAACCCTCAACCCTAAACCTTATCCCTAAACCATAATCCCTCAACCCTCAACCCTAATCCCTCAACCCTCAACTCTAATCCCTCAACCCTAAACCCTAAACACTATCCCTATTCCTAACCCCTCAACGGGCTTGATACTATACCTTAAACCCTAATCCCTTATCCCTAAACCCTCCAACCCTATCCCTAATCCTTATAGCCTCAACACTCTACTTTAACCCTAATCCCTCGACCCTCAACCCTATCCTGAAACCCTCAACCCTCGAACCTCAATGTAATCAACCCTCAACGTCAAACCCTAATCCCTCAACCCTTAACTCTGATCCCTCGATCCTCAACCCTATCCCTAAACCCTCAACCCTAAAACCTCAACCCTTAACACTCAACGTCAAACCTTAATCCCTCAACCCTTAACTCTAATCCCTCAACCCTAAACCCTATCCCTAAACCCTAAATGCTATCCCTATTCCTAAACGCTCAATAGGCTTGATACTATACCTTAAACCCTAATCCCTTATCCCTAAACCCTCCAAACCTATCCCTAATCCTTATACCCTTGACACTCTACTTTAACCCTTATCCCTCGACTCTCAACCATCGAATCTCAACCCTCAACCCTCAACCCTCAATGTCAAACCCTAATCCCTCAACCCTTAACTCTAATCCCTCAACCCTCAACCCTATCCCTAAACCCTAAACCCTAAAGCCTCAATCCTCAATCCTCAACGTCAAATCCTAATCCCTCAACCCTTCACTCTAATCCCTCAACCCTAAACCCTATCCCTATCCCTAAACCCTCAACACTATACCTTAAACCCTAATCCCTCAACACTCAACCCTAAACCTTACCCCTAAACCCTAATCCCTCAACCCTCAACTCTAATCCCTCATCCCTAAACCTTAAATGCTATCCCTATTCTTAAACCCTCAATGGGCTCGATACTATACCTTAAACCCTAATCCCTTATCCCTAAACCCTCCAACCCTATCCCTAATCCTTATATCCTTGACACTCTACTTTAACCCTAATCCCTCGACCCTCAACCCTATCCCTAAACCCTCGACCCTCGAACCTCAACCCTCAACCCTCAACCCTCAACGTTAAACCCTAATCCCTCAACCCTTAACTCTAATCCCTCGACCCTCAACCCTATCCCTAAACCCTAAACCCTAAAACCTCAACCCTCAACCCTCAACATCAAATCCTAATCCCTCAACCCTTCACTCTAATCCCTCAACCCTAAACCCTATCCCTAAACCCTCAACACTATACCTTAAACCCTAATCCCTCAACCCTCAACCCTAAACCTTATCCCTAAACCCTAAACCCTAAACACTATCCCTATTCCTAAACCTTCAATAGGCTCGATACTATACTTTAAACCCTAATCCCTTATCCCTAAACCCTCCAACCCTTTCCCTAATCCTTATACCCTCGACACTCTACTTTAACCCTAATCCCTCGACCCTCAACCCTATCCTGAAACCCTCAACCCTCTAATCTCTCAACCCTAAACCCTATCCCTAAACCCTCAACACTATACCTTAAACCCTAATCCCTCAACCCTAAACCCTATCCCTAAGCCCTAATCCATCAACCCTCAACCCTAATCCATTAACCCTCAACCCTAATCTCTCATCCCTAAACCCTAAACACTATCCCTATTCCTAAACCCTCAACAAGCTCAATACTATCCCTCAACCCTTAACCCTTAAAACTTGAACCCTAAAACCTATCCCTACACCCTTGACACTTGACACTATATCTTAAACCCTAATCCCTTAATCCTAATCCCTAAAGCCTCAACCCTAAATCCTTAAACCTTCAACCCTAAACCTTATCGCTAATCCCTCTACCCTCGACACTCTACTTTAACCCTAATCCCTTGACCATCAACCCTATCCCTAAACCCTCAACCCTCAACCCTTAATCCTCAACATTCAACCCCTAACATTAAACCCTAATTCATCAACCCTAAACCCTAATCCCTCAAACCTAAACCCTATCCCTAAACCATCAACGCTCAACACTATACCTTAAATCCTAATCCCTATCCCTCAACCCTTAACCCCTAAAACTTAAACCCTATCCCTACACCCTCAACACTCGACGCTATATCTTAAGCCTTAAACCCTCATCCCTAAAGCCTCAACCCTGGTGCAGGAGCACCTACCTGACAGCTGGCCTCCATGAGGCAGTTAGTTTGTTATAGGTCTTGTTAATGTTTCCAAGAAGGTCTTATAAGACCAATGCATGTAATAAGGTCCAAGTTGACCGTGCTTTTCTATTTTTAGGTAGTTTGTTATGACAGCTGATGACAGCTGTATAGTTTGTTAGTTCAGTTGGATCCTCCCAGCCGCTTGGAAGCTCCCAGCTGCTGGGAATCGAGTGGTAGTACTCGCAAGCAGTTCCTATTTATGTAGTAGGATCGGTTGGTCTTAGGACATATAGAGAGATAGATACAGATTGAGGAGTTAGATTTTAGAGTGAGACAGAGTACTGTATTTGCATCTTTTGAAATCAATAAAGAGATCCTGTTTGTGTCAATTTTCTGTTTGGATTCCATTGTGTAATCGAGTTGCTGTTCTGGTGGTTACATGGATTCACTGATCCATTCCACCGGTTGATTCATCGAATCGGTGGAATGGCTATGTACAATAGTTTAGGATTTAGTTTGCATTTTCTGTTTGTTCACATGTATGTTTGCAGGATCGCAGTCGAGAGGTGTTGAGAACCCTAGCATGGGTATGTGCTAGGTCGTGCTGGTAGTTCGAGTCTGGAAAGTTGTCCAGGAAGCAGATCAGGTCACCTCAGGAGGTTCGGCGGATCGAAATTTGCTAAGGTTGGAAATTCGTCACAACAGCATCATCAGGATATTTCTGTGTATATCCTGTAGTTACTTCAGGTGTCATCTGAGTAGATGGAGGTGAGCATGATACAGTTGTTTGCATAAGGTGAATGCATTTCGGGGTGATCATCACAAGGTGTTGCCGAGGAAGAGTATATCGGCATAAGTTAGTCGATCGGGTTGATAAAATTATCGCGGGCCGATAATGTTAAGTTTGGCCGACAACAGGATATTGAAGGAACTGCATATGACGTCATCGTCATCAGGATAATCGTCATTAGGACATTCTGAAATATCACCCGATAAAGGTTTATCCTGCTGACCCTAAGTGTTTTGGTATCGGCATAAGGCATCAAGGAGTTAAGTGGATCGGGAGGAGGATATTCGGTAGAATATTCGTCATCAGTATAAAGTTGAGTATCATCATCAGGATGTTTCATTTGACCGGATAAGTCATATCCTGATGCTGTTGTTTAAGTAGTCAGATATCGAGGTGACGTAAGCATCGAAGGAAAGGTGCTTGAAGTTGTCGTCATCAGGATATATGGGAGGAACCGGATATTTTATATCCTGCTGATGAAGATGATGGTGTTAGGTTGTCATTGATGCCAAAAGTGTTCAAAGATGTTTAATGAGGATTACATCAAGGTGATACCGATGACATACAATGGTAGTGGTTTGGTAATTTGATCTCAGTATTCAGTGACACAGTTTATAGTTGGTCTTGTTTTACTATATTAGGAACATCATTCAGGAGTTCAAATGGTGTGTTGATTATCAGGAGTTCATATGCAGTGGCAGTGGCTTGGTTTGTATTCTTGTCATTTGATCTCAGTGAAACACAGTAGTTTTCATCAGTTTTCAGTGGCATGTTCTTCATGATCTTGCTTGTATACAGTAATATCATGTTGTGATAGTGGTTGATACAAATAGCACGGAATGATCTTCTGGATGTTGGTATGGTCTTCATGTCAGATGTTCTTTTCAGGGGTTCAAAATATCATTCTTGTTCAAAAGTTTCATATTTAAGTTGAAGAGTGTGATGTGTTGAAGTTGATGCTTCACTCATGTCATAGGTATTGTTACCCCTTATCAAAGGTTGTTAGGAGATTCATTCAAGATTTCTTCACAGGTGATAATAATCATGATAAGTTTATTAGTTTGATTCAAACCTCAATCTATCAAAATATTTGGGCAGAGCTTTGATCAGAATCACGGGTCAAAATATATGATCAATGTTTGATAGAGATGAGAAGTCCTTATTGCATAGGTGATGTGTCCTCAAACTTGTCAAAGACAATCAATATCCAACATCCATTTGTTATAATAGTCTTACCCGTCACATGCTACTTGCACTTTTTGTTTTAAAGGATTGATGACTTTCAATAGTGGGTTTATAACTTAAATAGAACCGTTTGGAGGGTCCTCAAGTCGTAATAGTTACCGGCCCCTTTCTCTAGCTAACCGGTGACAACGGTGGAGTTACAAGCGCATGGGCGCCAAAGCCAAATCTAAGGTCTAGTTTGAATCTGCGGAGGGCGCGATATCTCCATCCAACGGTGGTCTTTTAAACTTGATTCCTCTTCTATGCAGCTTGTCTTTTGACGGTCACTGGAACGTCACTGTTTGTAACTGCAGTCTATTTGTTTTTTAATTGCTATCTTTTGCCCGATTAGAAAGGAATTTATTTGATATTTCTATAGTTGAGTTTAGAAGTTAATTTTGAAGAACCACTTCCTAATGTCGTGGCAGAAAGGCAATAAGAAAGTTTTTTTTAAAGAAGAGATTTTTTTTAGAAGATTTTTTTGGAAAGATTGTTTTTTTCTCATGATAAGTTTTAAAAGATTTTTTGAAGGATCATTTTGCACAGAAAATGAACATAAATTTTTATGCAATGGTGAAGACAATGATCCAGAAAATGTGAACATTATATGCAAGTATTTTGATAAGGGTCAGAGGAATATGAAGAGATTTTTGAAACAAATTTTTGTGGAAGATTTTTTAAGTGTTAAGATGATTTTATTTTCTTGTCTTCATACAAAGGAAATCCAAAGAGAGATTGAAGATACTCTTGCAGATTAAGAAGAAGAAGAAGCTCAAAGGTTTTTTGTAAAAGCTTGGAAGTTTTTAAGGAAATTTTTTTCAGATGATTTGTTTTGAGATGTGGAATATAAAGATGAAAATTGAAAAGAAAATGATTTTATTTTGAAGAAATGTAATTTGTTGCAGGACAAAAAGAGGATACAAGAAGAGTCTTTATTTTACAGGGCATTGTTTAACATTATATTGTAAATTAGATTTTTATTCTTGCAGATGGATTTTTATTGTACAGATATTATTTTTAAGATGTTTACAGAGAAGAGAAAATGAAAAGATTTTTTAAGACATTGAAGAAAATATAAAGAGGATTTTTGTAGAGGAAAGGAATATGAAAAGATATTCAGAATTTGTATATAATGGTTTTAAAGTTCATTGACAGTGAGGGTGTGTCGGATGAGATACAGAAATGAAGACATTTCCTAATAGATTCTTTTGAAGAGAAAAGAATAATGATAAGATGATACTGAGTTTGTAATGCAGAGATAATCAGCTGATTTGTTATGCAGGTGTGAAGGAATTGAGAATTGAATGGAAACAGAGTATCCCTCTGGTTTGGTTTATAACTTCTATTGGTGATTTGGTGAGGCATTGTATTAGCCAGTGAGGCTTATAGGTCAGTGTGACCTTGATATTTGTCAGTGAGACAATTTGTATTGCCAGTGAGGCATATTTTTCAGTTAAGCCAGTGAGGCAATTCTGGAGTGGTTTTTCTACCCCTGGAGGGTTTTCCACTCGTGCAATTCTTGTGTCTTGATTTTCTTTCTGTGGTTGTATGTTTTACTCATGAGTTTTTGTTTTCCATTCTCAGTTATGTTCACATGTATTTGAGAAATCAATGATAGCTCTCTCTCCTTGTACTCTGCAAGTTAAAGTTTTTAAAAAGATTAGAAATTTCACACAACACTGATTCACCCCCCCTCTCAGTGTTGCCTTGACTCCTACAGAAGATGATGTTGAACATCATGATGCTGCAGATAGAGGTTGGCGGTAAGATGAACAGTGAACATCAGGAGGATGTTTGCGCTTGCCGAATGTGATGATGCTGCTGATAGCCGAATATGATGATGCTGCCGATAGCCGGATATGATGATGCTGTTGATAGGTGAAAGGTCGAAGGTTTGTCTGCAGGAGGATATCGGTCAACAAGAGAAAATATGATGATGCTGACAATGTTAACAGAAAATATGATGATGATGATGGGTTGTAGACATACATGCTGTATGTCAAGGTTTTAGTGTGGATGCCTCTGCATCATAGTGGTATCAGAGCAAAGGAAGGATCTTCTGGAAAAGATCAGGATATAGCAGGATGTCAGATGAAGAAGGAACATCTGAGATTCCGGCAAGGATGACCAACGTTGAGTTGGCAGTTCTGGTAAAGAAACAGATTGCAGAGAGCAAGGCCGTGAAGGCTCAGAATTAGGAATTGAAGGATGAGTTAGAGAAGTTGAGGAGCAGAGTAGGTTTTGGTAGAGAAGAAGATAGGGAAGAAGAAGATCCCTAGTTGGAACGAGGAGGTCGTTCCTGCAGACCAGAGACCACTGTTGAACGCCCTCAAGGCCATGGAGAGGAGAACCATGGATGTGAAATTGGATTTACCAGTGTTTACAGGAAAGATGGAACCTGATTCAGTGATGGAGTGGATAGACTCCTTGAACAATTTCTTTGAAACAGAGGAGATACCAGAACAACAGAAGGTGAAAAAAGCCCAGTCAAAAATGAAAGAAGCTGCCTTGACATGGTGGAATTTCGTCCAAGATGATAGAGTACAGGAAGGAAAGCGTAGAGTCACTACATGGAAGAAAATGATGGCATTAGTAAAGGAAGCTTATGTCCCATTGGATTACAATATCCAATTACACAAGAGGAAGCAAAACCTAAAGCAGAAGGAGCTAGATGTCAGCTCATATACAGAAGAATTCATGATACTTTGTGTGAAAACAAAGGTAAAGGAAAGTGAAGAAGAGAAGGTAGCCAGATACCTTAATGGATTGAGGTTCAACATTCAGGAAGATTTAAGTCTGCATAATCCAGATACAGTTCAGAAATGCTTTCAGTTGGCATTGAAAGTGGAAGAGAAGTTAAAGAGAAAACAAGAACAACATAATAGAGGAAGAGGAAACAATATGAGGGGAAGAGGATCAGCCCCTACAACAAGGCAAACCAATGAGGGTCAAGAAGACACTGGTAAAGGACAGGGACAGTCTGATTTCAGAGGTGGATGGAAAGGTAATAGAGGCAGATTTGGAAGTGGTAGAGGTTCTACTACATTTTCAGGAAAGTGTTACACCTGTGGTGAGTTTGGTCATCCATTTTTCAAATGTCCAGAAAGCAAAGGTTCATCATCCAGAGATGATAGAACGGATGACAAGAGAGTACAACTTGTGCAAGAAGAGAAAGTAGAGCAAAGTGTGCAAAGTTTAAACACTTATCAAGATAGAGTTCCTGACAATTATGGGTATCCTGAGGAGGGAGAAGCATTGATGCTAAGGAGAACTAGTTTGCAGACATCAAAGGATATGATGCAAAGAAGAGCTCTTTTCAAGACCACATGCAAGAGCAAAGGTAAGGTATGTAAGGTTGTCATTGATACTGGTTCAACAGACAACATGGTATCTCAGGAAATGGTGGATAAACTGCATTTGGAAAGGATTCCACATCAACACCCTTACAAGGCATCTTGGGTGAGTGATAGTCAATCACTTTTTGTATATGAACAGCCATATGTTGATTTTCAGATTGGAGCATATCAGGATAGAGTTTTGTGTGACATTTTGCCCATGGAATGTTGTCACCTATTGTTGGGTAGGCCATGGCAATTTGATAGGAGGGTACTGTATGATGGGTATGCTAATACCTACACCATCAAGAAAGATGGGAAAACTATTATGTTGATGCCATTGCAGGAAGATGCTGTAGCACAGGGGGTAGCCAAAATCATTTTAGTGGGAAGGAAGGAATTTGTGCAGAAGCCTATAGGAGCAGGCATACAGGCAGTTGAGGACATTGTAGGGAAAGAAGTTGTTAAGGACAACATGTTGAAGAAAGTTTCAGTTGTGACTGACAGAGGTCAGCAGCAGGTTCAGAAACAGGTTTGCAAACAGCAACCAGTTGAGAGGAATGACAAGGATGTTGTCATAGTTGGGACTATTGTTTGTCCTATAAAGGTTGAAAGAAAGACAGAGTTGAACATTGCAGAAGTTCAAGAGGCAGTTCAGACAGAGGTTCTGGTCAGACAACCTGACAAACACAAGGTATGTGAGAGAAGGGCCTACATTGACAGGCATGAGGATTTACTTGCAAGAAAGCAAGTTACAGTTCAGAAGTCTTGGAGCAGCCGAGAGCCAGCAGAGGACAAAGTTGGAACAGGTCAAGACACTACAAAGGCAAAGTGTAAAGGTGGAGGACTTCCACAACCTAACTCATGGGACATGAGTTCTTTTCTGTTGGGGAGTATGGTGCAGGAGCACCTACCTGACAGCTGGCCTCCATGAGGCAGTTATTTTGTTATAGGTCTTGTTAATGTTTCCAAGAAGGTCTTATAAGACCAATGCATGTAATAAGGTCCAAGTTGACCGTGCTTTTCTATTTTTAGGTAGTTTGTTATGACAGCTGATGACAGCTGTATAGTTTGTTAGTTTAGTTGGATCCTCCCAACCGCTTGGAAGCTCCCAGCCGCTGGGAATCGAGTGGTAGTACTCGCAAGCAGTTCCTATTTATGTAGTAGGATCGGTTGGTCTTAGGACATCTAGAGAGATAGATACAGATTGAGGAGTTAGATTTCAGAGTGAGACAGAGTACTGTATTTGCATCTTTTGAAATCAATAAAGAGATCCTGTTTGTGTCAATTTTCTGTTTGGATTCCATTGTGTAAGTGAGTTGCTATTCTGGTGGTTACATGGATTCACTGATCCATTCCACCGGTTGATTCATCGAATCGGTGGAATGGCTATGTACAATAGTTTAGGATTTAGTTTGCATTTTCTGTTTGTTCACATGTATGTTTGCAGGATCGCAGTCGAGAGGTGTTGAGAACCCTAGCATGGGTATGTGCTAGGTTGTGCTGGTAGTTTGAGTCTGGAAAGTTGTCCAGGAAGCAGATCGGGTCACCTCAGGAGGTTCGGTGGATCAAAATTTGCTAAGGTTGGAAATTCGTCACAACGGCATCATCAGGATATTTCTGTGTATATCCTGTAGTTACTTCAGGTGTCATCTGAGTAGATGGAGGTGAGCATGATACAGTTGTTTGCATAAGGTGAATGCATTTCAGGGTGATCATCACAAGGTGTTGCCAAGGAAGAGTATATCGGCATAAGTTAGTCGATCGGGTTGATAAAATTATCGCGGGCCGATAATGTTAAGTTTGGCTGACAGCAGGATATTGAAGGAACTGCATATGACATCATCGTCATCAGGATAATCGTCATCAGGACATTCTGAAATATCACCCGATAAAGGTTTATCCTGCTGACCCTAAGTGTTTTGGTATCAGCATAAGGCATCAAGGAGTTAAGTGGATCGGGAGGAGGATATTCGGCAGAATATTCGTCATCAGTATAAAGTTGAGTATCATCATCAGGATGTTTCATTTGACCGGATAAGTCATATCCTGATGCTGTTGTTTAAGTAGTCAGATATCGAGGTGATGTAAGCATTGAAGGAAAGGTGCTTGAAGTTGTCGTCATCAGGATATATGGGAGGAACCGGATATTTTATATCCTGCTGATGAAGATGATGTTGAACATCATGATGCTGCAGATAGAGGTTGGCGGTAAGATGAACAGTGAACATCAGGAGGATGTTTGCGCTTGCCGAATGTGATGATGCTGTTGATAGCCAAATATGATGACGCTGCTGATAGGTGAAAGGTTGAAGGTTTGTCTGCAGGAGGATATCGGTCGGCAAGAGAAAATATGATGATGCTGACAATGTTAACAGAAAATATGATGATGATGATGGGTTGTAGACATACATGCTGTATGTCAAGGTTTTAGTGTGGATGCCTCTGCATCAAACCCTCAATCCTTAAACCTTCAACCCTAAACCCTACCCCCAATCCCTCTACCCTCGACACTCTAACCCTAACCTTGACATTAACGCTAATCCGTCAACCCTAAACCCTATCTCTAAACCCTCAACCCTCAACACTATACCTTAAACCCTAATCCATTAACCCTAAAACCTAATCCCTTAACCATCAACCCTAAACACTATCAATAAACCCTCAACCCTCGACACTATACCTTAAACCCTAATACCTCAACCCTCAACCCTAATCCCTTAACCCTCAACCCTAATCCCTCATCCTTAAACCCTAAATCCTATCCTTAAACACTCAACCCTCAGCAAGTTATACCTTAAACCTTAATCCCTCAACCCTCAACCCTCAACCCTAATCCCTTGTCCCTAAACCCTCAATGCTATCTGTATTCCTAAACCATCAACCCAAGACACTATACCTTAAACCCTAATCCCTTACCCCTAAGCCTTAAACCCTATCCCTCAACCCTTAACCGTTAAACCTTAAACCCTAAAACCTATCCCTAAACCCTCAACAATATACTTAAGCCCTAATACCTCAATCATCAACCCTATACCTTAAACCTAAAGCCTACACCCTCAAACCCTCATCCCTAGACCATATAACCTCACCCTTATATCCTAAACCTCAAATATTGTGCCTCAACCCTATACTTAAATTAAACCTAAACCATACGTGCTCTCAACCCAAGTCACCGTATGCGTTATATACCCTTAATCCATATCGTAAACCCTAAACCCTAATCCCCGCGCCTTACACACTTAATCTTATACACTCAACAACCTGAATATTAACCCTCAACTATAACCCTCAACCCTCTACCCTCTACCCTCTACCTATTACTTAAGCTCTAATCCCTCAACCCTCAACCCTCAAAACTATACAGGCTCAGGTCCTTATATACACTAAACCCAAAACACTTACATACATACATGCATACATACAAACATACATACATACAAAGATGCATACATACAAGCATGCATACATGTACATACATACAAGCATGCATACATGTACATGGATACATACCTACAAGAATAGATATAAATATACATGAAACATACTTATGAAATTTGAACATATCTCATTCAAAGGAAGACATAACATGAGTGCGCTATAACGCACTCGCGTTACGTCAAACTGGGAAAACACTGGCAAACATGCAAAAAAGCACCATATAATGTGCTCGCGTTATGTTGTGCTATGGGAATCCCAAGCCTTGGGCTTGGGATTTGCTTTGAATTTCCAACCCAAAGGCTTGGAGTGCCTTTTCAACATCCACAGACGTGTTTTTGTAGATTCTTCAAGATTTCACATAATTTTGTTCGTGCTAACCCTCAGATTTGTACGTGTTTCAAGGTCAAACAAATCAAACACCTGGGTAATGTTAGAATTTCTCATAGCTATTTAACGATGTAATTTTTTTTCACATTTTGACAATGTTAAGCCTTTCATCTTTAATTTATTTTGTTTGTGTTCAGTTTTGGGCAAAAACCACTATTTGGTCTTTTTTTCATTGTAAATTAACCATTCATTGAAATTTAAAAAAAATACATATTTAGAAACTAGACTCCATTCTACACATATTAAAAAAAAAAGAAAAAATGATTTTCAATTAGTTTTCAAAATTTATGGGGGTAGCACGGCCAAAATTCTATTTTTTAGGATGTGTCCACTTTGAAAATTAGTAAAAAATCAAATATTCATCAAAAAATTATCAAAAAAATCGGGCATAAACTACATGCTGTTAGCTAATTTCACACCAAAGCGATTTTAAAAATACCAAAAAAAAGTTAACCTTTTGAGGGAACCACAAAACATGCTATGTTATGTTTTTTTGACAGAAACAACACCAATTTCTGTGGCTCCCTCTTTGAACCCCTTAATCTACACCATTTTAAAAAAAATTAGTAGTTTACAAAGTAGACTCGAAGCACTATGAACATTGTTTTGGTTGCATCTCCAAATTTTGAGTGTAACTATGCTCAATTTCTCATCCAAGGCCAGCATTTCCTGATTTTAGAAAAAAAGTGGCCACTTAAGACCCCTTTTTGGCCCCCCATCTGCTTGCACTTACCCGAACACTCATGAAAGTGATGGGAGCTTCAATTCCTTGTTCATTTTTCTGTAATAAGATGGCAGACAAAGTATGTTCAGAGGCATAACAATAGATGATAAAATCTTTTTGAAAATCAGGATGCACAAGTGTGGGTGCATTAGCAATGGCTCTTTTTATGTCTTCGAATGCTTGCTTGCCTTCGGCACTCCATTTGAAAACAGGATGATTCTTCATCATTTCCGCAATGTGTCAAGTCAGCTCAGAAAAATCTGGGACAAATCTTCTTAGAAGATTTACTTGACCAAAGAGGGACCTGGTATTGTTTTTGGTTGTGGGTAGACTTAACTGTTGAATTGCTCTAACCCTCTCTAGATCAATTTTTATCCCATCTTTCGAGATAAATGCCCTAACAGTTTTCCTTTAGTGACTGTAAAGATTGACTTTTTAGGGTTTAGAGAAATACCATTTTCCCTGCAACATTGTAAAAATACCTCCAAGTCATGCAATTGATTAGCTCTTTTGTTAGAGAAAACTATTAAGTCATCAAGATATACTACTATGATTTTGTTGTTCAAATCACCAAAGGTTAGGTCCATTGATCTTTGAAATGTGGCCCCAGTATTAATGAGACCAAAAGGCATCCTATTATATGCAAAAACACCAATAGGGGTAGTAAAAGCTGTCTTATGCCGATCTTCTCGAGCCACCTCAATTTGATTGTATCTGGAAAATCCATCAAGCATAGACATCATCTCTGAACCAAACACAGTTTGTAAGATATGATCCATTACTGCTAAGGGATAATTATCATTCAGAGAAGCTTGATTCAAATTCCTGAAATCAACACAAATCTGAACCTCCCCATTCTTCTTCCTAATAGGCACAATATTTTCCACCCAAGTAGAGTGGTGAATAGGGTAGATGATTTTAACCTTCAACATTTTGTCAATTTCATTAAAGATGGCTTCAGCCATTTTTGGATTATAAGTCCTCTTCTTTTGCCAGAAAGGTATGGTGTCAGGCTTCAAGGGAATATGATGATGTATTTCTCCATTCCTAAACTTCTTAAGATCAACATAACACCATGCAAAAACATCCTTATATCTAATAAGCAGAGAAATTAAACGTTCCCTTTCTTCTTTGGAACAACATTTACCAACGCACACAATTTTAGGATCAGATTTAGTGCCAATATTCACCCTATCATAACCGGCTGAAGTTGTAATTGAAACTTTATTCTTCTTTTTAAGGTATTGATCATGTTGATTAAAAAGATCTTCAAGAGAGACAAGCCCCTTAGGAATCTTATTTCCTTTCAATTGTACGACTCCTAAGATTGAATTATCAGAGGACTTTATTTCTCCTTCCAAACATCATTACTTTCATCACTACTACCTTCAAAGAAAATACTGGCAAAAGATTCAGCCTTTTCAAGAAATGAAATAATTTGCTGATCATAATTAAAAACTTGCCAGTGGTTAATATTGTCAGGGATACTAGGCCTATATACCACTTTGATCCTATATGCTTTATTCTTAAAATCTAGATGTAGTAGGAGAAGAGATACTGAAACAACTAAGGAGTCAACTCTAGTATTCTGTTCTTTGGGTATTGCCTCTATGCAAAAAACATCAAAATCTCCAATACAATCCCATACCCTATTTCGATAATACCTTAATCTACCATTTTTAACTTTGTACAACTTTCTTCCTAATTAACAATTAATTTAGCATCTCCTTTAACCTTCAACTCTTTCACATCTCTTTCTTTGGCTAACTCCAAACCCAATAACAAAGCCTCATATATAGTGGTGTTATTCTTGTTCTCAAATTCCAACTTAAAAGCAAAAGGGAAAGAATAACCATCAGGTGAAATCAAAACCACTCTTGCTCTAGACCTTGCGGTAGCACAACTGCCATCAAATTATAGAGTCCATAACTCATCAACCAGGTTGGAGCTAATTAGACTCATTTCTTCATTTCCCGTAGATGTACACATGTAAGTTCCTAGTCTAGTTTCCACAAATAGAATGTTTGCTCTAGGGTCTCTAGATTTAAGTACAGTGAACTTGGCTTTGGGTTTGGGATTAAGGTAAACTTTCTTCCCATCAATAGGTATTAGGGCATGTGACCAATCCATATGGATTTCTCTACCCAGGTCCTTATAGAAACTACGACTTAAGAGCATTCTATAACTGGCAGGTATGTCTACCACAAGAATAGTTAGTTTCAATATTTTCTTTAGGAAGGCAGCTAAGGCAGTTTGGACATCTTTAATCTGACCCATAATAGGTACCAGAGAACCATCCATTGAAAAACATTTGCCATGTGAGGGAGTATAAGACAAGCCTAAGGCTTTAGCAACTTGTGCAGGCATAACATTCTTTGAGGCTCTAGAATCAATAACACAATTACTGAGCTTGAAACCGGCAATATAAAGAGAGACATAGAAAGTTTCTAGTTTGCTAAAAGGATTTTGGGGGTTAGGGTCTTGAGGACCAGAGTTTGAACAGTTTTATCTTTTAACAAGCTTTTTGGCATCATTGGATACTTGAGTGTTACAATGGGAAGGGGTAGGTTCCTGTCTGACATATATGACCAGTCTATCAAGTTCAGATGGATTAAGCCTCAAATACTCAGCTTGGGAAATATCAATCTTTGTATTCTTACATGATTCTACAATATCAAATGAACTTGAGATTAAATTTTGAGAAGATGAAGTAGAGGGTACCTCAGCAACTATGACCTTGGGTGATATGTTCTCTGCTTTCTTGGCATTGTTTTGTCTTATCAGGATATACTTAGGGGAAAGATTTGAATTACTGGATTGGCCTTGAACATTTTGCCCTCTCTGTGCTTGTTGACACCTAGTAAACGCTGCACAGTTGGAGTTGTCCACTTTAGTATATATACATCTTCTCAACTCCCTTCATCTAATTCATATTCAAAGAAATTAACACCATCTCTTGGTGTAGGAGGTTCTTCCACTAGAGGTTGCTCAGCGTGTTCATTCAGGGAAAGCATTTGCATAAACCTCATCATCTCAGGATAAGATGTTCCATCATGGTCATAAGTGAGATGGAAGTTACAAACCATATGGTTATTCTTGCTAGTTGAGGGTCTTTCAATAGCTAATCATTGGGTAGGACCAGGCAACTGCAATGTCCTATTATAACCTCCTTGAGGAGATTGTTGAGAACTTTTAGGCATCTGATGTTTCAGAGTGATAATGTCATTTGCCATCCTCTGAATGACAGGATCAATAGAACTGGTAGCCAAAGGTTTGCCTGTTTGTAACTCTTTTTTCCACTTCCCTGTAGTAATCAAATCATCTTCCACAACTATAGCCAATGATTAGGTGTCAGCCAAGTTAGGAACTCCTTGTCTTTTAATAGCATAATTGACATCAAGTGGCAATGAATTGATAAAGAAACACATCATTAATCTATCTCCAGGTTTGACATTTGCAGGGATTCTATTTGCAAGTCTATTGAACTTGGCCACGTACTCCCTCATTTGTTCATGAATCTCCTTCTTCATAGTGGAAAGTTGGGCTACTAACATGTGTTCATTATCAGTAGTCTTAAATCTTTCCTCAAAACTTTGTCTCATTGTAGCCCAATCTCTAATAGAGACATTAGGGAGGTGATAAAACCATTTAGCAGCTGTGTCAGAAAGTGACTCAACAAATAACTTGACAGACACATCTTCATGTTGAACTCTAAGGATGTAACATGCAACAAAGAAAGCATTAATGTGTTCTTCGGGAGTAACTTTGTCATCACCCTTAAATGCAAATAGAATCTTACTTGATCCTCTAGGTAGGTCATGCAAGTTAGCTCCAAGATTAAGTGGTCCAATAGCAGCACCCCATGGGACAGGCTGAGGTTGTTGTTGAGCCATGTTTAAAAGAGGAAAATTTACTTGTAAAGGTAAGACAGTACCGTGCAGAGTCAAGATTTAGCAAGATGAACTAGCGGCAGTCTTTGTGGGTGGTGGGGAGGATGGTCTACTTAAAGATCTGACTCTTCTTGTAGGAGGGAAAGGAGCAAAATCCAACGATTGGAGTAAATCAAAATCAATATCAACTATACCCTTTTTCCTATCCCCTCGTGTATATCTTTTCATAGCCCACTCCTACAGGTATATGAATAAACAATTAAGTAGAGTGCTGATGCGGGAGCATCCAAGGGGCCACTTTGGAAAAGAGACCCAGGAAGGGCACGGAGAGATGATCATAGAAATGTAGGGGTAAAATGTCCTAAGGGGCCTGATAAGGACCCTAGGACCAAAACGAATGTAATAAACACCTAGGTTGTTTAGTTTTGTTTTGTGGTTCATTTTGGTGTGATGTGTTTCCTAAGGTCCAAGCGACCAAGAATGTGATTAGCTAGCAAGAAATGGGATGTAACTGTGAGGTGTGTGGTTGCAGAACAGTTGGCATTCCCACCGCTGCAACTGCCACCCATGGAGAGTATGTTTTAAGAAGTCTTTTGTGATTAGACAGGTATGTGTGTGTATGTGGAGTAACAATCATTTTTCAGATTGAAGAAATAAGAATTTCCTTTTTTTTGATAGTGAGTTTTACTTCCAGTTCTGTAATCTTGTGTATATCTTCTGACTGGCATCAAAATAGACAATTTCCATTTTGTTCCTGAGTGTAACCATGCCTGAACGGACCCATCCATGGATGTAAGAGTCTGGTTGTCATGGAGCAGTCCGCAGTAACCTGTACCATATTAGACTAACCCTAACTGTATAAAGGGGAATGCGAGTTCGAATGGTGATCACCATCAAATTATAGAGTCGAGACCTCGGGAAGGAGGATCCAAGTGTGAAGCTGAGAAGTTTGTGTGCCTGGGATGGAGGAGAATGTGCATCGGAGTAAAGTTGGACATCCGAAGAGTAAGATCAAGTTAGGCTGAAGTAAGAAGTCTTACCGATGGCTAGCAGTGTGAAGGAGACATCGGTGGGAGATAGGTGTCGGCGGAGGTGAAGAAAATTTGGCTGAAGAGTAAAGTCTGGCTGATGGGTCAATACTTATTGGAGTGAGAGGAGTCATCGGAAGACCTGAATAGAGTTAGGCCGATAGAATCATGTGTCGCCGATGAAGGAAGACTGTGGGTTAAGTATATCGGAGAGAGATGGGAGGTCAGAAGACAAGGAAAAGCTTTCACCGATGGTTGAAGTCCCAGCGATATTAATCATTGGTGTGTGAGAAGGGACATCAGGGTGAGAAAAGTGTGTTGGACCGACAGTGGATGCTTTCACCGATCGGGGTGACAACTGCAAGTGTCACCGATGGCGAGTTTATCGGTGTAACGGGAGTGCGTCGGGAGGAGTTTGAAAACAATTGCCGATGAAGATTGTGTGACCAATACGTCAAAGAGATGATAACTATCGGGGTAACATTTTTGCGGGAGGCCGATAACAATTGTTTGGTCGATGAGCAGAACGGTTTTGGCGAGAGAGAAACCATTGGGGAGAAAGAGTGAGGGTAGGCTGACAAGGCAAGTCTGGCCGACAGGGATAAGGTTAGGATAGTTTCAGTGAGACATAAGGAGACTCTTGTCGATATTGGCAAAAAGAACAAACATTTGGTACATTTCTGCTGCGTACTCTGCATCATATTGGTATTAGAGCAGCAAGTAGGATCTTGAGGGAGTAATAGGATCTGGTGAAAGAATTAAGGGTTGGTGATATTTGTGAAGATGGCTCCTAAGAATCAGATGGCTAGGGAGAACAATGAATTGAGAGAAGCCTCAGAGGCTAGAGAAAAAGAGTTGAGGGAAAGAAGAGAGTAGGATGCTGCAAGGGAAAGAGAGTTGAGGCAAGTAAGAAGAGAGAATGCATCAATCTTGGCTAGATTGGAAGCATTGGAGAAGAATCCTAGAAGGGATGAACAAAATGATTCAGAAGGAGATGAGGATGTAGATGAGAATCCTCCTGAGGATGAGTTGGATGCTGAAGAGAAGAAATTTGTGAGATTGCTGAAGGTAGTCCAAGGAAGTGGAACAAAGGCAAACATAGAGTTACCTATCTATCAGGGGAAGATGGATAGTGAAGAGGTCTTAGGGTGGATAGATGCCCTGGAAATTTTTTTTGAGTATGAGGAGATGAGTGATGAGAAGAAGATCAAATTTGCAAAAACAAAACTGAGAGGTACAACACTTACATGGTGGAGTAGTGTGCAGACAGAAAGAGTGGCTAGAGGTGCATCCAAAATCACTTCTTGGGGTAGGATGAAGGATATGATGAAGGACCAATTCCTTCCATCTGATTACTCCATTTAGACAAAGAGGATGAGGCAGAATCTAAAATAGAAGGACATGGATGTTATGTCCTATACTGAGCAATTTCATAAGCTTAGTATTAGAGGAGGACTGGAAGATGAAGAAGAGAAAGTGGCAAGATACCTTAATGGGCTTAGGTATAACTTGCAAGATGAGATTGGGTTGGCAGTACCAAAATCACTTGGAGATTGTTTTCAATTGGCCATAAGGGTTGAAGAAAGGGTGAAGAGGAAGCAAGAAAGGCAAGGAGGTTATGGAAGAGGAAACAGAGGTAGGGGCAAACCTACTAGTGAAGTTTAGAACAGCAATGAGAAGGGTAAGGAGATTTCTGCAGATCAGAGAGGTGGATATAGAGGTGGAGGTAGATTTGGATCAGGAAGAGGAGTGTTTACCGGTAGATGTTACCATTGCAATGAGGTGGGACACTCATCTTTCAACTGTCCTAAGAAGGATGGTGTTGACAAGCCCAAGGATAGAAGAGTTCACTTGGCACAAGAGGAGGAGAAGCCAGAAGAACCAGAAATATTGTCAGCCTCTCCAATGATGGTTGGAGAAATGCTTATGGTGGAGAAAGGTAAAATGCAGCAACCACCATAGGTATCTATTTTCAGAACTAATTGTTTAAGCCATGGAAAGATATGTAAGTTAATTGTAGATTTAGTTTCTCATGATAACTTAGTTTCTTGGGAAATGGTGAATAAGTTGGGATTGAAAACTTTTGATCATCCTAGTCCTTACCATGTCACTTGGGTGAGTCAAGAACAGCAAGTTAGGGTTAGTAAGAAGGCATATGTTGATTTTCCCATTGGTCCATATCAGGATTATGTTTTGTGTGATGTCATTCCAATGACATGTGGGCATATTATTTTGGGTAGACCATGGCAACATTTAAGGAGAACAATTCATGATGGATATACAAATAGTTATTTGGTGCATAAAGATGGTAGGAAGTACAGGTTGAAACCTCTATCTTGTGAAGACAAGAGGGACCATATTGTTATCTGTTTTTTGGAAAAAGTATAGCTGGATGTACAAGTTAATGCTGGTTGGAAGCAACATGAACAGTTGTAGGGGAAGGTGGATGACAGTCCTAAGGAATAGCAAGTTCAGAACTTGAATTACATCAAGGTTGGGGACATTGATTGTCCTATAGAGAGGTAGGAGAAGGAGGCCAAACAGGAGCCATTGCAAAAAGAAACAAATCCAAAATTTCCAGTGAGCAGGGCAGGAGAACTTCCGCAGCAGAGTCCTAGGAGAGGACATCAGAATGTGTTTTGTAACACCAACACTGGTTGGAAGAGATACGCAGGTTGGAGAAGAAGGAGGTGGATAACTCTAGGTGAGTTCATGTTCCCTATCACACAGTAGAGGAACTTTTCAAATAGTTCTCAGATTGACTGGAACAGAGCACCCAACTCTTGGGACAAGAGTTTCCTTTATCCCGGGGAGTATGATGCGGGAGCATCCAAGGGGCCACTTTGGAAAAGAGACCCAGGAAGGGAACGGAGAGATGATCATAGAAATGTAGGGGTAAAATGTCCTAAGGGGCCTGATAAGGACCCTAGGACCAAAACGAATGTAATAAACACCTAGGTAGTTTAGTTTTGTTTTGTGGTTCATTTTGGTGTGATGTGTTTCCTAAGGTCCAAGCGACCAAGAATGTGATTAGCTGGCAAGAAATGGGATGTAACTGTGAGGTGTGTGGTTGCAGAACGGTTGGCATTCCCACCGCTGCAACTGCCACCCATGGAGAGTATGTTTTAAGAAGTCTTTTGTGATTAGACAGGTATGTGTGTGTATGTGGAGTAACAATCAGATTTCAAATTGAAGAAATAAGAATTTCCTTTTTTTTGACAGTGAGTTTTACTTCCAGTTCTATAATCTTGTGTATATCTTCTAACTGGCATCAAAATAGACAATTTCCATTTTGTTCCTGAGTGTAACCATGCCTGAACGAACCCATCCATGGATATAAGAGTCTGGTTCTCATGGAGCGGTCCGCAGTAACCTGTACCATATTGGACTAACCCTAACTGTATAAAGGGGAATGCAAGTTCGAATGGTGATCACCGTCAAATTATAGAGTCGAGACCTCGGGAAGGAGGATCCAAGTGTGAAGCCAAGAAGTCTGTGTGCTTGGGTTGGAGGAGAATGTGCATCAGAGTAAAGTTGGACATTGAAAGAGTAAGATCAAGTTAGGCCAAAGTAAGAAGTCTTACCGACGGCTAGCAGTGTGAAGGAGACATCAGCGGGAGATAGGTGTCGGTGGAGGTGAAGAAAATTTGGCCGAAGAGTAAAGTCTGGTCGATGGGTCAATACTTATCGGAGTGAGAGGAGTCATCGGAAGACCTGAATAGAGTTAGGCCGATAGAAGCATGTGTCACCGATGAAGGAAGACTGTGGGTTAAGTATATCGGAGAGAGATGGGAGGTCAGAAGACAAGGAAAAGCTTTCACCGATGGTCGAAGTCCCAGTGATATTAATCATCAGTGTGAGAAGGGACGTTGGGGTGAGAAAAGTCTATTGGACTGACAGTGGATGCTTTCACCAATCGGGGTGACAACTGTAAGTGTGACCGATGGTGAGTTTATCGGTGTAATGGGAGTGCGTCGGGAGGAGTTTGAAAACAATTGCCGATGAAGATTGTGTGATCGATACGTCGGAGAGACAATAACTATCGAGGTAACATTTCTGTGGGAGGCCGATAACAATTGTTTGGTCGATGAGCAGAACGGTTTCGGCAAGAGAGAAACCATCAAGGAGAAAGAGCGAGGGTAGGCCGACAAGGCAAGTCTGGCCGACAGGGATAAGGTTAGGATAGTTTCGGTGAGACATAAGGAGACTCTTGCCGATATTGGCAAAAAGAACAAACATTTGGTACATTTCTGCTATGTACTCTGCATCAAATGCCAAACCACTTACTGGTTGTTGCGAGGGAGAGCTGGTCTCACAAGAATTTGATTCCCTAGTCTGGCAGTAGGATTTCTTGGCCCATTGTTAGGAACCGCTTTGATTTGGAGAGGTCTTTCTCTTCTCGGCACAAGAACAACTCCTATGAAAATTAATTCCTGAGCGTCGGTAAAATGACATGCATTTTCTGCTATAATTTCACCAAGTTCTTCTTCCACTTCTAGCCCTTCGTGAACTTGGTGTTACTGCTGATTAGTTCTTCTGGTTTGCCAGGCAACAAGTCTAAGGCCAGTAATAATGTCTTCTTGATCTCCTATTAGCCAATCAATGCTAGGTTGCAAAACTAGCGCACATCTTCCCCGAAGAACCATAAAGATCAACCAAGCAACTCACAAAGTTGAATAATAAACAAAATTTGTTCCCCACTAGAGTCACCAAAAATCTATTGGTTAACAGATTTGTCACCTAACTCTATATACTCATGCCTGGACAAGTGACAAATGTAATCAAGAATTGAGCCCAATATATTGGTATTCTACACAAGATCTCTACTTATTTAACAAGGCGCAACTACCTCGATAGATATTATGAGGAATGCAAACTTGAGATTGCTTTTAACTAGAAAGAAAAATAAAGGCAGAGCTTTTAACTAGAAAGCAATAAAGGCAAATCTACAACTCTAACTTTAACTCTAGAAGTTCATAGACTTTCGATAGCATAACATATATTGAAGATATTATACATACACATGAATTCACCACCTTAAATGAAATATCAGCAGATAGATTATTCAAAGCAACGAGCAAGATTTTCTAACATCCAACCACCAAAACACATGAATACCATTAACATCAGTAGAAACACATCCAACTTAAGAAGAACATGAGTTCAAATAATCATAACACAAAGTCCATGAGATCATCCAAATCTCCACTATATTAACTGTATTGCATATATCATAGTAGCTGAAAAACAAAATTAACTATCACCTTTCCCAGAAACAAAGTTTTACAAAAGATCCCTAATTTGACCAGCCATCTAGAATATATAGCTAGGCCAAACCATAACTATCTTGAAAACCATAACGGCTTCTTGAAATAACCAATTAAAAGATATCTTAAACAATAATAATAATAAAGGGTCCTCTAGAGCCAATAGTTTTGGAGCAAACAAGAGAAAACTTAAAAGTATAAAATTAAAAATCAATTTAAGATCTAAAAGTCCACATCGCCATCGTCCAACTCATCCATTTGTTCATTTGCCCTTGACTATCCACCTTCTCCAGTGACACTTTGTGCTGCTTGGGGTACCTATGCTCACAATCTAGCTTTGTATGCTATGAACTTGTTGATAACATGTGTTAATGCCATGCCATGTGGAGATCCGGTCATGCTGATATGACACTTCCTTCTCATGATAGCCTGGTCAGAGTCAGTCACTTTGCGATAAACTTCATCAATGCTACCTCTACAATTGTTAATGTGTGCTTCTAGTTTAGAAAGCCTTCCCAATGACTCCCCCATAATTGCATTGTAGTTTACTATTTCCTCTGTCACTACCCTTTTGAAATTCTGTTTGGTCACCTTAACATCCAATAGTTTTTCATCATTAGATCCATTAGCCTCTAGTTCTAAAGCAGCAAAATCTCTTTTAATTCTCATCATTTCTTTGTAATAAACTGCCACCACCTTTTCCATTTCTTCTTGAGCTGTAGCAATAATAGAAATTTTCCATTCTAATGCATCAGCCCACACAATGGTATCTAACTCTTTAGGATCAACTATGACTTCTTCAGCCATTAGAATGAAAGGAAGCTAGGTGTGTGGAAACGCTTCCTACACTAATCTATTGAGGAGAGGGCTATGCAAATTCAAATTTATCCTAACTATTATAGCGATGTTAAACCATTAACATGAGATATAGTAGAAAAACACAAGAGCCAGAAAGAAGACAGAAGAAGAGAGACAGAGATTTACGGTGGGGAAAACCCTTATTGGGTGAAAAACCCCACACTCAGAAACCTGCACAATGTATTAACAAATATGAAAGAATGTTTACAACACACTTGCAATGCAAGCTTCAATGGTCTTTGACACTTATGTCTAGAGTCAATCCGGCAGCATAACAGTACCTGTAAACCTATGATAAAAACTCCATCTCCAAGCACCTGTTTAAATAGAACATACAAGGCAATTTTGGACCTTTCTTGGAATGGGTGTCCAATATGGCATCTTGGACCAAAACCCATGCCTAGGGACACTTGGTCAACATTGTAGAATGTGTTTGACACTTGTCCACAACTCCCATCCCAAAGAGGTTGCCTATTTCCAAAATGGGCTATGACAGATGCTCTTACGACACTTACGACCGTCATAGAATCTATCATAGTGGTTACAACTTACAACTATAAGAGAATATGTCATACACATGCTATAAATAGCATATTCTCTTACAACACATCATATTCCACCTTGGGGCTCCCAAATATGCCTCATTCAAAGATGCTACATGGCACATGTCATTACCTGTCTTACAACCTTCTATTCTCGACTCTTACGTGTCATAGATTCGTCATAGGAATTTGTCATAACCGTTTCGGTCAAACATTCCTTACACAACATAGAAGATGCTGACACATGGTAGAATATTCCTACCACTAAGTGGGGTGCCTATCTCCTCATGTGAGGAAAAAATAACAAGTTGTCATAATCCATGTAGGATTGACACATCATCGTGCCACATCCCACAATATGACTAAGTGGAATTTCCAATTATTTACAACATAGGCAATTGAATAATAAATACAAAAATTACAAATGCAAAGAATTACCAAGGTTGAGACACCTTAATTCCCAACATTCTCCCACTTGTCGAACACCTTGTAAGAGCCAATAGAAAAATAGGATTTAACTGCTATAGGCTGAGAGGCCCATAGACTCCGAACACCATCTGAACTTCTCTGTGCCCACTGGTTTCGTCAACACATCTGCAACATTCTTCAAAGTATCTACCTTCTCCAAATTTACCTTTCCATCCTCAACCATGTCCCTCACGAAGTGAAACTGAACATCAATGTACTTGGTTCTAGCATGGAATTTTGGATTCTTTGCAAGGCAAATTGCACTCTGACTGTCACAACTGATCGTGATCTGACCTGCATCAACACCAATATCGGAACACAATCTCTTAAGCCAAATGGCTTCCTTACAAGCATGAGTTGCTGCCATATACTCAGCTTCTGTCATGGACAAAGCAACAATAGGTTGTCGCTTACTCATCCAACTAATAGCACCACTAAACAATTTAAAAACATAAGCACTGGTGGATCTCCTGCTGTCAATGTCACCTGCCCAATCTAAATCCACAAATCCACGAATATCAATAGAATGCAGAGGTCCTGAAACATTACGATGATAGCAAATAGAATACTCAAAAGTACCCCTCAAATATTTGAACACTCGCTTAACTACATCCCAATGAACCTGTCCCGAATTAGCCATAAATTGACTAAGGACTCCCACTGCTTGGGCAATGTCTGGTCTTGTGCAGACCATAGCATACATCAAACTGCCAACAACACTAGCATAAGGTACTCTGCTCATGTCCTCCACCTCACTAGGAGATTTTGGACAATCCTCAATAGACAACTTTGTCCCCAAGGAAACGGGAACACACAATGGTCTACAATCTCCCATGCTAAATCTGTCCAACACGATCTTAACATACTTACTCTGACTTAACCAAAGTTTTCTGTTGGTTTTGTCTCTTCTGATTTCCATTCCTAGAATGTACCTGGCTGCCCCTAAATCTTTCATTTCAAACTATGCTGACAACTGAGATTTAAAATTAGAAATCATATTCTTACCCTTCCCAATGAGCAACATATTATCAACATACAGTGCAACAACAAGAATACAATCACCATCAAACTTATAATAAACACAGTGATCCGATTTCAATCTCACAATTCTAATTGACAACACAAAGACATCAAACTTCAAGTACCATCTCCTAGGGGATTGTTTCAAACCATACAAAGACTTCTTAAGTTTGCAAACCAAATTTTCTCTACCTTTTACCATGTAATGCTCTGGCTGTGACATGTAGATTTCTTCCTCCAAGTCACCATGAAGGAAAGCTATCTTCACATCCATCTGTTCTACCTCCAAATCATAAGCTACTGCGAGAGACAATAGGAATCAAATGGATGTCAACTTTGCAATGGGAGAGAATATCTCACCATAATCTATATGCTCCACTTGTGAATACCCCTTCGCAACCAATCTGGCCTTATACTTCTGAATACTGCCATCTGCACCAATCTTCTTCTTGAACACCCATTTGCATCCAACGAGTTTCCATCCAGGAGGCAAAGGAACCAAGTCCCAAGTTTGATTCTTTTCCAAAGAAGCCATTTCTTCCTCCATGGCCTCTTTCCAGGAACCTGCATCCTTCATATCCAAAGCCTTTGATACAGTTCTAGGTTCATCACTGTTAGTGAGCAAAGCATAAGCACAACTAGAATCAAGCAATGTAAAACTAAACCTTTCAGGTTGCTTCCTTATCCATGTAGACCTCCTCAAGAGCTGAGGTTGAGGTTCAACTTCTTCATCTGAGCTTTCAGAGATGCTAGAGCTCTCCTCATCATCAGGTCCAACATTGTCTTTTTGTTGAGTCTTCTTAGGGGTGAGAGGAAATTGAACAACATCCTCTTTCTTTTATTTTTCTTCTGGCCGCAAAATAGTGGAAGAAGGTGTAAGCTCTCTGAAGATGACACTTCTACTATACAACACTTTTTCAGCCATGGGGTTGTTGATAACTGAGAGGGGGGGTGAATTAGTTATCTTAATTATTTCAGCTTTTTGAATTTCCTTATCAATTAGTACAACATTAAATTAAGTAAGCAAACATAACCATGAAATAGAAATAACATCAATACACATGACACACTGATTTTGACGTGGAAAACCCTATTAGGGGAAAAAACCATGGGGTGATTAACCCAAGATTGTATTCTCTGTTAGAAGAATAAGATAGTACAAAATGGCACTTGCCAATTAGGGCTCACTGCTCGAGCACACTGTTCACAAGAGGCTCAATACCTACAATAGTTTATACAAGGAAAACTAGATACTTGAACTGATGAGACGCATCCACATATGCTGAGGTTCAGTTTCGGTTAAGCCCAATATACTAATCTGTTGCACTTCATTCTTACTCTCTTAGGTGATGCTATCCTGTTACATTCCAGACCTGTCTTACTACCTTCACTCTTTTCTTCTTCTTTTCTTCACACCACATAATACACCACACACCCCTTCACATCCAAATCTATCTTGTATATATATATATCCGCACAAAGGATTTTATCCTCTTTCTAGTCAGCATCCAGAATAGTCAATATTTTCCCAAACTTTGATCTGTCGGCTGAATCTTTGCATACCAAGTAATGCGGATCAAAGAGATGCTTATAGAAGTCATCAATCATGTTGACCAGTCATGAATGATACCTCAGGAAGCTTGATCACCATCAATATCTCATCCGGATTTAGGTCTGATGCTCTACCGGTTAGTTCTTCCTCTGTCTACTCTGCCAAACAGAAACCCAACACTCAAGTGCTCATGTCTCTTCACTCTTCCATCACCGGAGGCTCAATCCCTAGAATCTTATCAGTCAATGTACTCCTATTGACTTTCCCAAATCCACACTATACTAAGATACTTCCTTTGAGAGATCCGGACCTGACTGTCGGATCCTGCTGCATGCTTTGTTCTTGCTTACCGGACCACAATACTTCTTCAATCTGACTTCTGGTATAGGCACACCATGTTCTGTGGATGGGTGGGATGAACTTTGTTGCCATCAATGACAACACTCATGAAGCCATATAGTGTCTCTTGCCAACAATCTCCCCCTTTGGCATTGATGGCAACACTTAGTGAAAAATGACTAAGTGTCACACTATACTCCCCCTTGGCTGATGCTATGTTCTTATGTACATTTTTGGAGCTCCCCCTTAGCTAGATTCCTCATTTTTTACTTCTCCTCACTCCCCCTTTGACATCAATGGCAAAGGGTGGAGTCCGCACACCAAAATTTCCAAAGCCAATCTATACTTCTGTCACCCAACTCTTCTTCATCCTATCCAAAATTGAGATGTGACCACTCAACAAGAATGCAAAAGCTTCTGCCCTTTTTAGATCTGTCAGATCACTGGTCCGGGCTGTAGTCTGAGCATCACTTAGGGCCTCATGCATGGCCTCTAACTTAGGGATAATGATCCCTCTAAGTTCACTCAACCTACTTATTCTATTTTTCCTCTCCTTCTCAAGTTTCTTAATTTCATTCAAGACTGCAATAGTCTGACATTCTTGATTTATTACGGGAGATGAGAGAGGATCAAATCTTTGAGACAAACTTAGTAGTGTATCTTCTTGCTCTTTTACTTTCTTATCAACATCTTTGGTTACTTTGGGCCAGGATAAACAAAATTTATAAATATTTCCACCATCTTTGAGAGCATTTTCTAAACTCTTTATACCAATATCCATAACGCTCCTGTCATTTGAGATTAGACCCTGTACTTCAGAGAATCTCTTATCCAAAAATTCTTTCCTAACTTTCTCTTCTGCTGCTTTCTCTAAAGAATCAAAATGTGTATTAACAGAATTTACAAGAGACTTTAGATTACCAGATGTGGAGGTTGTAGGATCCTTTTGGAAGGATGGCATAATCTTTTCCAATACACTAGATGCAGTTTCTATGAGCTCACAGTCTTCCATGTGAGACTTCACCATTTTTTCTTTTGCCTTTGCTTGAGTGAAGGAAGCTAGTTTCATGGTTTGGACTAGAGAGAGGGAATCAAAATTGAATGGACCTTGAAGCAATTCTAGTTCATCAAATTCCATCATCTCTTTGGTCAAGAACTCTTTGACTACTTCTGCTGTGTCTCTTGCCGGAGACAAAATTTTCTCCCCTTCTGCAGCCTTACCACTATCATCTGTGGCCTTCTCTGTTGGAGTTTTCTCTCCTTCTGCAGCCTTGCTACTGTCATCTTCTTTTTCTTTTGCTTCTTGACTGATCTTCTCTTCTACTCTTTCTTCTCCTTTGGATCCGGAGTCAGCAGGGGAAACCGGATGAGAGATATTTACTTCTTCTTGGACTTCCTCTTCTAGAACAGATGAATCTAAATCCTTTGCTTTTTCTTCACTTGTCTCCTTTGCCTCTTCTACCATTATTTCAGTAGATTCTTCTTTGTCATCCACACCTAAGTCCTCTATAATAGGAATATTGAATCTTTTGTATGCATTCTGGAGGATGTCTTCTGTTTCCTTTGCCACTTTGTCTATTTCTCCAAGCATAAGTTGATTCATTCTAGCTTTTCTCTGGAACTCATCCTTGCAATCTTTGAAGATCATATTCATTTGTTTCTGAGTGACTGAAGGATAGAGCTGAATAGCTATTTGCTCCTAGATTTCTAGGTCTTTTTCTTGAGCATTATTTTTTCTTATTTCAAGTTCCTTTTCTAGACTTTTGGAAATCAGAGATATAATTTCAATGAATGCTTTGTTGTAGATGTTTAGATACCTGACTATGGCATCTTGCAATATCTTTTGATTAGATTCATTATACTCATCATAAAATTCAACCATTGGTTGTAGATTCCCATCCATAGTAACTGATTTGATGATATCATCAATGCAGAGAGTGGGTTTTTCAACAAATTCCTCTACCTTCTCTTCCTTGCCTTGACCGGTAGAGGGTTCACCAGATGATTTCTTCTTCTTTCTCATTTTCTTGATCTCTTCATCAGATTCTATCTCTTCATCATCCTTGAGGCTAGAGTATGATCTTGTAGCCTTTGTCTTTGTTCTCGTTTCTCCTTTACCAGATGATTTTACTTCCGGTTTTGATGCCTTTGAGCTCTTTGTAGTGGTAGGTACAAGGGTCTTAGAGGATCTGGTCTGGGAGGGGACTTCCACCGGAGTACCTTCTTTCTCTACTTTTTCTTTTTCTTTCTCTGCCCTTTCTGTCTTCTCTCTATTTGCATCAAGTGCCTCTTTTAAAATTCCATGCCTCTTGGCAAACTCTTCTACTTCCCTCCTCACTTTTCTTTTTATTTCTGGTTGTCTTAGCTCCACATGGATCTTCACACTTAATTCTTCAAAGGTTCCAAACCTTTCTGCTTTAGGATCCTTGGATTGACTGAGCATGTGTTGAACATGTAGTTCAACAATTTTCTCATCTACTTCATACCCCATTGGCATGATCTAGACTATTGTCAGCTCTACTGCCTCCATTAGACATTGATCAGTTTCTACCATAAAGCATACTATATCTTTATACTTCTCAACTAAAGATTGGGGGATTCTCTCTCTTGCTTGCATCATGTTCTAAAAATTCTTGAAATAGCCCCAGAGTGTTGTATTCTGTGCCTTGGCATCACCAAGCCCATGTATATAATCTCTAATTTGGATGGCTACTGGTCTATCATTCTACCATACCTTGTTAGATCTAGGGCACACAACTGAGAGGGGGGGTGAATCAGTTGTACAAAAACTTGCTTCCAATTCAAACACTTAAATCCTCTTGTTATTTAATAGCATATCAATTAATCACTCATGAAAGCATAAAGCATAAACACCAGAGTAGATACACATCAACACGTGACACCAAGATTTTGACGTGGAAAACCCAGTCAAGGGAAAAACCACGGGGTGATTAACCCAAGGATTATTCTCTGTTAGAAGAATAAGAAAAATAGATGGTACATGCCAATTAGGGCTCACTGCCTGAGCACACTGCTCACAAGAGGCACACTGCCTACAAGAGACACACTGTCTACAAAGTAACAAGTATTACAAACTTGAACTGGAGATTGACATCTTTACCATGTCTGGATCAGTTCCACTTAAGCCCGAAAACTCCTGCTCTGCCTTTCACTCTTCTTTGCTATGCCACACTTATCCACACCATGACACACTTCAAAATGAATTCACAATCCCTTATTTATACAAGGCATCAACTTAGGAACAATCATCTAAGTCGGCAAACACCTATAAGATCATTCGCAAGACGTGTAATACATCCGGTCGGCCTATTATAGGAAGAACACCAATATCTGTGGTTATTCTTCAAATGCAAACTCAAGCTTCAATGCAGACCACCAATAAGAATTGCACATGATCCAAAGATCACCAAAACCTTTCCTGAGTCATCAAGAACATCCGCACTTTATTAGCTTATTGGAATTCTTCTCTTCTTCATCCGGAACTTCAAGAACACAGTCTGTCATCACTGTCATAATGAAAAAGGTGCTTCCAGACCTCCAAACCATGAACAAATCTAGTTGTCACTTCACACAGACTTCTTCAGCACTCCCTCCAATCTGTAGAGTGAGATAATGCAATTCTGGAGCTCACCAGACCTTTCTGTGACCCTCTGTCACCTCTGAACACCTGCCAGAACCGGTTCTACTTGAGCAGTCATAACTTCTTCAGATCTTCATACAGACCTCTGAAATATTTACTGGAACATCTCAAGAATCATATCTACAAACCCTTTAAACTGCATCCTCTGATCCTCAACCTATTGAGGACTTTTGCCATCTTGTCATCACTATTCTTCATTGTTCCTGATTAAGACTTATTCTCTCAATATCCTCAGCACACAGCTCATCCAATCCTTCTCATTAATGCATATGAGTATGTTGACATCAATGACAACACTGGTTAACCTCATACTTGCAACATACCCAACCACTGGATCCGGGAAGCTCATTCATGAAGTAGAAGAACAAGCACAGTATTAGCCCACCATACTTGAAGGAGTTCTTCTCGTCCTTCTTGATCTTTTGTAGGTTTTCCATTAGTTGGCTCAAAAGGAGTTCACAAAGATCATAATTTGCATTTTTCCTCAATATTTCATAAGTAGTGTGTTGTTCTCAAAATTAGCTACGCTCGTTTTTGTAGACAACCCCACGAAACTTGTTCGTTTCGTGAATCTACACTCTAAGATCGCAAATCGAGAAAAGATTTCCTTGTTCTCGTGCGAGGTCATTTGACATTCTAAATTCGTTTGCAACATTCCCTCGAATCAGTTTCTTGATATTTGTGAAGAACGTTCAAGTTGCAAATTAGTTAAAATATTAGTTTTTAGTCATTTTTAGGTGTTAGCCAAATTTTTGATTTATCATGTAAAAGCGGTGTCTTCACCCGCTATTACATATTTTTGATTTTTGATTTATTATGTAATAGTGATGTTTTTGGCTACTATTAGATATGTTGCATTTCTGTTTGTTGTGTCAAAGCGGCCCAAACACCCACAGTTGCATGTGAGTGTTAACTCTGTCGGCCGAATCGCCCGCTCCTACAAGATCTCCGGATCTTTCAACTAGGAGTGACATTAATGATCGCTCGTGCTAATATTAATGGTTCAACTTTGATCTTTTAAATATGATGATTTACCCATTGTTCTTCATCAGTTTCTTTATTCAAAACCTTCCAAGTTGATTGTCGATCCCTTCCTTGAACCGTTGATTGCACCAGCAGTTGGATTCAGACGGATTTCAAACGTCGGGCCATTTTCGTGTATAGGGTTTCTCCTTCGTTAACAGGTGAGTTTGTTGAATGGATTTCTAGGGTTTTTCTAAATGTTTATCAGTAGTCTTGTCGCTCCAAATTTATCGGTTATTTTGTTGCATTTTCGTTTGGTCTTTCGTTTTGAGTCATAGATTTTATGTAGTTTGTTCTTGCCTTAGGTTTTGCCCTGAAACCCCTAGGTTTCTACCACCTAGATCCTCAACCCTTGCTTTACCCCGTTATGTAATTTCGACAGAGTTAGCCAATCCTACCAATAAATCATGTAACGGCGGTAATTTCTGCCGCCTGTATACTATAGCACGTCCATTCCTTGCTCGAGCGGCCGATTCACCCGCCCGAGCAGTGGAGATTCCCATCTTCACATATAACAGCGGTAATTTTGACCGCCCAAGCATTTGCCAGTGGTGAAGTACTCCCAAACATGCTTGAGCAGTGTTTTATACCGCTCAAACATATTGACCGATGGATCTCCCAAATGCAGAAGCGGCGTTTCCAGCCGCCCCTACACCGAAACTCAAAATCACTTCCCTTGCCTGAGCGGTCAAATTCGCCACCCGAGCACTTGAGATTTTCACCAAGTTATATGCAATAGCGGTCATTTTGCCCGCTTGAACATGTCAAACCAAAAAATTTTCAAAACACATGCAGGAGCGGTGTTTTTCACCGCCTTTACACATGAAGTCTTCCCCAACATGCATGAGCGGCCAAATCACCCGCCCAAGCACATTTTCTTGATTTTTTCCCTAAACACTGGAAAATTCATTTTTCAAAACCAAAAGCCCGCCTTCGCCTATGCCTTGATTTGCGCACTCAAGCCCTTTAAACGCATGCTTTCCCATCCATGATCGTCAAAATGTAGTTGACCCAGTTTATCCAATTTTTCGCTAACTGAGAGATCATGGCCTTTTGTAGTTTTCAATCAGCGTTCGTGGTGTTCAAGTTCACAGTTCTCTCCAGAGCTCATGTTAGAATCATCTCCTTCAAAGCCCAGAGTCATGAAGTACAAGTACCAGGGTGTCTTTCCGGTAACAGCAGTTCAGTCGAACGTTGATGAAATCAGAGACACTGAAATTGGGCACGTAGATATGGCCGAATTCATAGATAGAACTAAACAAGCAAATCCCTCCCGGCATATGCAGAAAATCATTGACAGTAATATTCATTTGGTCGCATCATTTCCTGTCAGTGCACATAACCCTGAATTTGTTCTACAAGTGGCCAACCACTACAATAGAGACACTAGAGCCGTGACGGACTCATAGGGAAATGTTATCATGAGATTGGACGTGGAGTTCATGGACAAAATCTTCATGTGTCCACCAATTGAAAACATCGGGCAAATTGATTTTGCTCAGGGTCAACAAGACTATGACAATGACTTGGAATCTGCTAGAAGGCACATAAACAGCAAATGGTTGAAGATTCCTAGGGCAACTTTGACCAGATGGCCTAAAGACCTTCACAGGAGTGATTTTGTGGAGGAAGTGTGTGACTTGATTACACTGTTGAGTCGCATCAGAGGACTCCCTTCTGCTTCTAAATTCCAAGACTGGATGTACACTTACATCAAGGTGATTCTACGAGGTAACCAGAAGATATTCTGGGGTGAACAGATCAGCAATGCTTTGCACGAGCAACTGATAAGGGTCAATACTACCTTCAAATTTTACATGACCTCTTACCTTGTCTACGTTGCTGCAAGCATGAGGAACTTTCTAGGTTTAACCCAAGTAGGGGATAGGAGGTTGGTCCCAGTGTATGAATACTACCCCCAAATCACACTAAAGGGGTCAATTCATCATTTCAGAAGAGTCAATGATGCGTTCTTCTCAGTTTTCATGTGCTTGTGGGATGGTGAATTGGTCCAAAAAAGAGTTTCTGATGAAGCATGGAAGGTTGTAAATTCTTTTGGTTGTTTGTTCCTACAATTCCCCACCTTCACTTATCTTCGGGTAGGATACTATCCTGGTTACCCTTACATGCTGCCACGGTATCCCAGTGATCGCATTATTCTTATGGAGCTTTGCAGACAACTGATTGTGGTTCACAACAAACAGATGGAGCTTAAGAAGTCAGGGATAAAGTTTCCCATCGAAATTGGGAGGTATTCAGTTCAGTCTGCCAACAAAGCAAAGATAATTGACTCCGAGTTGCAGTTAGTCACCATGAAGACTTACAAGAAGAGAAATCATTTCGACTTCAGAAGGGTTCAAGATAAAATCAAGAGGAAGTCGAATTTTCACGAGCCAATGGTCGAAGACATATGGGCAGATCTTAGGACCCAAAATGAGATCAGAAAACTAGATTTCTGCAGGCTTCATCTGAGCCAAATTGAGGAACTAGGACTAGCTGATATTCCAGATGGAATGGAGGATGATGGAAATGTCCTGGATCATGAATATGAGTCAAAGAATGTTGAGGCTTCACCTCTCCCAGAGGTGAAATGGTCAGTCAAGGAGGAGACATCCATCAGAAAAAGATTCCAACCTATATTGGCAAACACCAACTTGTGGTTGGAAAGTAAAGGGATCAAGTTGAAAGAGTTCTTGACAGGGTCTGAAGAAGGAACACAGGAGCAAACAGGTAAAAAAGTAGAGAACCGAACCAAGAACAAGAGTGACACCCCTTCCTCCTCCAAGGTGCACAAACCAAAGATCAAATTTGTATCCAAGGGAGGAAAGAAGAAAGAAACCACAGAGGTTTCTGATGCCACTAAGTCAGATGTTGAAGACATCAATGATGATCATATGGAAATTGAAGATGTTGAGACTGAAGAACAAAATGTTCAAAGGTCTAAGACAAAGGTATCTGAAGAAGATGAACAAGGTGAAGATGAAGATACAGAGGTAGAGTGACTTGATGGTTCCCCACAGACTTCTGTGAAAGACCTTCCTTCTAATACACAAGTTCTTACATCTCCTCCTCATGTTCCATTTTCTGATGGTTTGCCAGTAATTTCAAACGTTCCTCTTTCTCCCATTTTTGTTGTTTCTTCTGACAATACTCCTCAATCCATGAGGGCTAGTCTTGGAACTGTTTTTGATTCTTCTGGTTCCATTCCAAGCTTATCTTCCCCGTCTTTTGATATTGGGGAACAAACTGTTTTGGAGAACCTTCTTGATGCTTCACAAAAGGTTGTTGATACAGGTGTTGTGTTTACCAACACAAGTCCAATTGTCACCATCACGGGTACAACCATGGAGCCAACCAAGCAAGTAGTGGATCCTCCTCCAGCTGCTGATGCATCTATACTTCCTCCATGGTTATCTGCCTATACCCCAAAGAGGAAGAAACAAGCCATCTCACCTGATGAGATTGACATTGAAAAGCTGTTGCCCGTGAAAGCTAAGAATCAAAAGAAGAAGCCTAAGACTGTTTCTAGGCTGGTCACCGAAAAGGGAATCAGATATGCCAAAATTGCGAAACCTCCTGAAGATGCCACAGTTGATACTTTTGATGTGAGCAGTTATGTCATCTCAAGGGTTGAGCTTGGTAAAGTGACTCATGAGGGTGTCAAAGCAGATTTCCAAACCACTGCCACTACTCTACTGGAAAAGTATGATGAAGCCAAAAGGGAAAAACAGCAATACAAAGCAAAAGCAGAACAACTGGCCGCTGTCCTTCAGAAAATAGTAAAGTCATCAGAGATAGTAGAACCAATGGCAGTGACAGTGGAAGATCCCCTGATACAGAAGGTTGAAAAAGCCCAAGCTAGAGGCAAGATAGTGGGGGATGTGGTGGAGCGGTTGTTGGCACAAGGACGAGTTCTATTGAAAACCGCTGTGGAAAGAAAGGAGAAAATAGACAAAGCTAAAGCTGAGCTGGACAATCTAGTGGATCTACTTTCACAAGAGCTACAAGATCAAGAAGAGAGCCTAGAAGAGTGGATAGATATGAAGAAGATCAAGATAAAGAATCTGATCACCATTGGGGTCATCACCAACAGGGAATCATATCTCAAGACCAAGGAGACTCTAGCTCATCGTATTTTCATAATAAAGAGTCTACTTGAAGATTTGTGCCAAGCTCGAGAAGCCAGCGAAGACAGTGATGTCACACTCCTACATCGGCTGGAAGAACTTCCTTGCACCTTAACAAGGGAAGATCATAGCTTCCTCACGGCATAGGAAATGATAAGTTCTTTTGAAGAAATGGTACAGAAGAAATTTGAAGAGGAAGCTTCCTCTGTGCTCTCAATGGACAACCTGTATGATCAACATTCGACTCTGGAGAACCTGAAGGATAATTTAGAAAAGCATGAAAAGGCAGTGAAAGATTCAATCCTCCGAGCTTGCACCATCTCTGAAAACACAGCAAAACCAGATGCATGCGAGATGTTAGTTGTTCAAACCATGTATCAGAACTTCCTAAGGAAAAAGGATGGAGGAAGCTAATGCCTTAGCTTATTTTTCTTAGATATTATGTAAATGGAATTTTGTTTTGGACATCTACACATGTAATTTTCCAAAATGTAATTACATGTGAAACAAGAGAAGTTATAAGTCAAATAGGACTCTCTTGTTGAATAAGTCAAATTAGTTGTAGATTTCCTAGATTTTCTCAAGGTCTTTCCCTATAAATAAAGGGGACCTTTTTTTGTAAAGACGATCTTTTGTCTATTGCAAGAAAACTCTAGCGAATTGAGAAGCAAATCAAGACTTTGTGCTTTTTGTGAAAATCAATATTCAAATATTTATCAATACAAGAAAGCAAGTTCAATTCCAATCTTTGTCTTGGGATTATTTGTGTTGTGATAGTTTTGTTCTTACGTCTTGCTATCATAATCTTATTTGATAATAATTGAAGTGTGGAGTTTGTTACAAGTGATTGAAGAGCGCTCTTAATTTGATTCTGATAAACTTTGTGTTATCAAATTGGTTGTGGGTTATATGTTCATGTTTGTGAGAATACAATAGTTTGGAGACTTTGTGCTGCAAGTTGTTATATTTGATTTACTTTTACCATCTTGGAGAAGAGTGAAGACTTTGGGCTGCATTCTACTTCAAATAGTTCCAGATACAAGTAGTAAGTGAGGTAACAAGAAACTTTGAGTTTCTATGATATTATGATAATTTATAAGTCTTATATCAAGAATTTGAAATATAAACATCTATTCTGAAAAAAGAGAATGAGATGAGATGGAACCACCACAAACATAGTTTTTAGTGTACATAAATTTGATAAGTTGTTTGATTTGCAAAAGTTAAGTAATTAGAGGGAACCTCCCCTTGCTGAGAGGAGAGACTTTGTCTCATCATAGCTGTGGCTGATATACCCATTTTGCCGTTAGTGAGTTAACGACAAAATATTCACCCAACACAGTGTAAATTGCAGTTCCAGGTACTGAATTTTCCCAGCTAGAGTGATATATCTTATAACCGATGATCATGGAGACAAACTTGACATCTGGATCAGTGATGTCTTCTATTGTCATTGCTCTCTTGTCAAATTTTGATCCGGTAGCCTCACTCACAGTTTGATTCTTGATAGATTTGAGAACAGGAATCCCACCAGATGAGTGCAATCTGATTACTGCCCTAATGGAATCCTTGGTTATCTTAAATGGCCTCATCAACCATATAAAGTTATCATGCATTCTACTTAGAACATACCGGACCCATTCATCTTCTACAAAATAGGGGAAATGAATGCATTGTCCAAAATGCTTGTCCCGGATGGCTTTATACTGAGTTTTGAGTTCAAATGAGTCGTCTATCAAGTGCTTGTGATAGATATCAACCATCTTAGATTCCCCAAATTCTTTAATATTCACTTGAATATATGCCCTAATGTCTTCTACATGCAGAACCCCATGCGGAATGCTTGAAAAGGTGCCTAGGGGATCAACTTCTAGGGATTTATATGGATGTTTCTTGAATTTAGGACATGGCCTATCAATGATCTTTACAAAATTTGGTGTAGTCATCTTCAAAAGATTTTACAGAGAAATATTCAATAACGGAAAATACCTTTTGCGCTACTAGGGTTTGCTGAATGAGTCAGATTAATTTGCTGGATGAATCGACTTCAACGATTGATCTTTTGAGAATTTGAGATAATTTGTTGCAGAGCTCCTTTTCTCTTCTTCTTGAATGCAGATGTGCAAATGACAAGTGAATGAACCCTTTTATTTCTGGGAAAACCCTAATTTCATATTGCAATAAATGCGCAACTCAAGTCATTCCAGTTGCCTGGTTCTTCTTATTTTGAGAAAGATCTTTTTCTGGATCACTGAGATATACTTAGAGTTATCCTTGGTGATTAATAACAAATTATCTTACTTTCCCCAAACACTTGATCTATCCACAGAACAAGATGCCTCGAATTTGAATCATACCAGATGACTGTTAAACCGGATCAATCTTGGAAGATTAGACTCTTCAAATCTTCCTGCAGATCTTCCATATCTTTACCAAGCTTTCTTTAGATGTTTCTCTGAGAATCCTTTTATTCCTCAACTTCCCATGTGCCAATTTTAGGCACCAATTAATTGGCTGGGGGAAAATGTTTTTCCTTGTGTCTCTCCCTGAGCCAAAGCTCACTTTTTAATTTCTGGAAGGAATATCAGCACCAGATTCTGGTGCAGATCCATCCCCTACATTTTTTGTACTTCTCTTCACCCAAATCTTGTTCATCTCACTTTTAACTTCATCTACATTCACTTTTCCTTTTCCTTTGTCTTGATTCTGATTATGATGCACCGGACCCCTTTTGTCCCAATTCTTGCTTCTACAGAATTTGGCAATATGACTGGATCTATTGCAATTGTGGAAAACAACATTTCTTTGCATATTTGAATGATATCCTCTTGATTTGCATTGATTAGCCATATGTCCCATTCTATTGCATGCAAAGCATCTACCATTGAATGAATTGTTCATTTGCATATTTCTGCATTCATGAGATTTGTGACCATACCTTTTGCAGTTGAAACACTGTCTGAAGAAGGATGAATTAGTCTGATTTATTCTCTTTCTGCACTGATTAGCTTTATGACCAAAGTTATTGCAGTTGTGGCAATATCCATTGAAGGATGGATATCTTTGAACATTAGGTTGCCTTACCGGAGGTCTTCTAGGCCTGTTCCTTGGATTTCCTGATCCAAAATTATTCTGACCGGATCCAGAGCTTTCACCTTTCTCATATCCAAAGCCACACTTGTCATCTACCCTCTTTTGACTTTCAAGAAGAACTTCAAGTTGAGCAGAACTTATCTTGAATTTATCTTTGTATTCATTTGCTGTTTGAAGATCCTTTTTAAGAGTGTCAATTTGATCCTCAAGTTTTTCTTCATTAACTCTAGCATCTTCAAGATCAGATTCTAGATGCCTGATTATTCTATCCATTTTGTGGCAGTCTTCTGACTTCTCCTTGAGAGATTATCTTAGATCATCTTTAGTTTTTCTTTTCTCTTCAATTTCTTGGGTGAATTTCATAACTCTTGATTCCATTTCATGTCTTACCATAATGACCTCTTTTGATAACTTTTCACATAACTTGGTTTTCTCCTTCAGATCTTCATTTGTACCATTGTCTTCACTTTGACTTGCCAATTGCTGAAGTAGATCTTTTCTCTTTTTCATAGAGATACTCAGTTTCCCTTTTAGTTCATTTATGAAATCATCAGCCTGTTTGAGTCTTTCCTTCAATTCATTAACTTTAGAGTTTGATTGCTCAAGATCATCTAGGGCAGAATGAAGTTGTTCCCTCATACCATACACATCTATTTGAGTTCCCAGATCTTCCTCAAGCTGTTAGGCTCTTTTGGGAGGAACTTGGCTCTGATACCTATTGTTGATAACTGAGAGGGGGGGTGAATCAGTTATCTTAATTATTTCAGCTTTCTGAATTTCCTTATCAAATAGTGCAGCATTAAATTAAGTAAGCAAACATAACCATGAAATGGAAATAACATCAATACACATGACACAATGATTTTGAAGTGGAAAACCCTGTTAGGGGAAAAAACCATGGGGTGATTAACCCAAGATTGTATTCTTTGTTAGAAGAATAAGATAGTACAAAATGACACTTGCCAATTAGGGCTCACTGCCCAAGCACACTTCTCACAACATGCTCACTACCTATAATAGTTTATACAAGGAAACTAGATACTTGAACTGATGAGAAGCATCCACATATGCTGAGGTTCAGTTCCGGTTAAGCCCAATATACTGATCTGCTGCACTTCATTCTTACTCTCTTAGGTGTTGCTGTCCTGTTAGATTCTGGACCTGTCTTACTACCTTCACTTTATTCTTCTACTTTTCTTCGCACCACACAATACACCACACACCCCTTCACATCCAAATCTATCTTGTATATATATATCCACACAAAGGATTTCATCCTCTTTCTAGTCAGCATCTGGAATAGTCAATATTTTCCCAAACTTTGATTTGTCGGCTGAATCTTTGCATACCAAGTAATGCGGATCAAAGAGATGCTTATAGAAGTCATCAATCATGTTGGCCAATCATGAATGATACCTCAGGAAGCTTGATCACCATCAATATCTCATCTGGATTTAGGTCTGATGCTCTACCGGTTAGTTCTTCTTCTGTCTACTCTGCCAAATAGAAACCCAACACTCAAGTGCTCATGTTTCTTCACTCTTCTATCACCGGAGGCTCAATCCCTAGAATCTATCAGTCAATGTACTCCTATTGACTTCCCCAAATCCACACTATACTAAGATACTTCCTTTGAGAGATCCGGACTTGACTGTCGGACCCTGCTACATGCTCTGTTCTTGCTTACCAGACCATAATACTTCTTCAATCTGACTTCTGGTATAGGCACATCATGTTCTACGGATGGGTGGGATGAACTTTGTTGCCATCAATGACAACACTCATGAAACCATATAGTGTCTCTTGCCAATAGGGGTCCCAAAGCTTGTATCCTTTCACACCAACACCATAGCCGATGAAGATACACTTAACAACTTTGTTCTCCAACTTTGACCACTTCTCCCTAGGCACATGTGCATATGCCTCAACCAAAAACACGAAGATGCCTTACTGAAGGCTTTCTACCAGACCACACCTCCATGGGTGTCTTTCCAACAAGAGATGATGTAGGAGATCTATTTACCAGATAGCAAGTAGTGGCAACAGCTTCAGCCCAAAACTTTTGTTCTAGACTAGCTCCACTAAGCATACTCCTAGCCTTCTCCATCAATGTCCTGTTCATCCTCTCTGTAACTCCATTTGCTGCGGTGTGTATGGATTTGTCTTATGTCTTTCAATCCCAAGTTCCTTGCAATACTTATCGAATTCTGTAGAACAGAACTCACCACCGTTGTTAGTTCTCAAACATTTAATCTTTTTACCAGTCTGATTTTTAGCAAAGGCTTTAAACTCCTTAAACTTGCTATAGACTTCAGATTTGCTTCTGAGAAAATAAATCCATATCCTTCTACTGTAATCATCTATAAAAGATACAAAGTATATAGATTTTGATAACGAAGGAACATTAACAAGACCAAACACATTAGAATGAATGAGGTCCAACACACCAGAAGACTTATGAGAACTCAAGTAAAAATGAACACGGTTTTGTTTTCCATAAATGCAATGTTCGCAAAAGTTGAACTCAAGATTACAATCATCTAACCCCTCAATGAGGTTCTTATATTTCAGGGTACGCAGACCCTTCTCACCAATGTGGCCAAATCTCTTATGCCATAACATTGTCTTTTTTGCAGGAAGTTTAACTTCCAATGCATGATTACAACCATCAAGACTAGAAACAATAGATTTCTTCACTGCTCATTCAAATGGTGGGGATGAAGTGACTGCTGCCCTCTTCCTTGAGTCAAAAGAACTATTGCATTGTGAAATGCATGCCTCCAGCTGAAACAGAGTACCTCTTTGAGTACCCTTAGCAAGCACCATAGATCCTCTAGTCATCTTGCATACTTCTTTCAAAAAGACAACCTGCACACCTGCATCATTCAAACTACTTACAGAAAGAAGGTTCCATGCTAAGCCTGGGATGTGCATAACCCTAGAGATCCCCTTTACTCGACCATCAGGGAATCGAATAGAGACTCTTCCATGACCAACGATCTTTAGATGAGAGTTGTCACCCAGATACACCTTTCCAGCATTGAACTCCTCATACTTAGTGAACCAGTCTCGATGCGAGGTCATGTGGAATGATGCACCAGAGTCGATTAGCCACACATCATCAGATGCATGGGTTGCCAGGGCGCGATGAAGGCATCACCGTCATCTTGCGATTTGTCAGAATCTGAATCAGGAGCTTTCTTCTTTTTCTTCTTCTCCTCTTTGTATTCCTTTCAGAAATGCCCGGTCTTACCACAATTCCAACAAAGAGCCTTGGACTTTCCAGGAGATTTGGATCTCCCACGAGATTTGGATCTACCCTTCTCATCTTTCTTGTCCTTCTTCTTCCCTTGCTCCTTGGGTCTTCCACGAACTACAAGGGCTTCTTTGGCTACCTCAAAAGACTTTCTCTGCATCTCTTTAGATAACAGTGAAGAAACCACCTCTTCCATTTTGAATGTGGAAGTGGTGCTTCCAATTGCCATGACAAGATGATCCCATGAGTCCGGCAAACAACAAAGCAGGGTCATACACCGATCCTCCTCCTCCATCTTTACACCAACAGATGTCAATTGTGCAACCAGCATGTTAAAGGCATTCATATGCTCAGCCATGGATCCTCCGTCCTCCATTCAAAGAGAATACAACTTCTTTCTCAGGAAAAGTTTATTAACTAGGGATTTGGCTTGATACACATCCCCCAACTTCTTCCATAAGAGTTTTGCAGTAGCCTCCTCATGGACATTTAACAACACAGAATCAGAAAGACTAAGTCTTATGAGACCCTTAGCCTTTTGATCCTTGAGATCCCACTCATCTTGAGTCATTGTAGCTAGTTTAGTTCTGTTCACACTTTCCCAAAGGTCTCGGTCAACTAACATGTCTTCCATTTTGAGCTTCCACAGCTCAAAATTACTGTCGTTGAACTTCTCTACTTCAAACCTTCCTGATGTGCTTACCATCTCCTTGCTGCAATAAGATACAGAATGCTCTGCACAGACTCCCACTCAACCTAATATTAGCTCAATAAACCCCTACCCAACAACTAGGACCAAAGGTGATCAAGCTCTGATACCAACTGAAAGGAAGCTAGGTGTGCAGAAACGCTTCCTACACTAATCTATTGAGGAGAGGGCTATGCAAATTCAAATTTATCCTAACTATTATAGCGATGTTAAACCATTAACATGAGATATAGCAGCAAAACACAAGAGCTAGAAAGAAGACAGAAGAAGAGAGACAAAGATTTACGGTGGGGAAAACCCTTATCGGGTGAAAAACCCCACACTCAGAAACCTGCACTATGTATTAACAAATCTGAAAGAATGTTTACAACACACTTGCAATGCAAGCTTCAATGGTCTTCAACACTCATGTCTAGAGTCAATCCGGCAGCATAACCGTACCTATAAACATGTGATACAAACTCCATCTCCAAGCACCTATTTAAATAGAACATACAAGGCAATTTTGGACCTTTCTTGGAATGGGCGTCCAATATGGCATCTTGGACCAAAACCCACGCCTAGGGACACTTGGTCAACATTGTAGAATGTGTCTGACACTTGTCCATAGCTCCCATCCCAAAGAGGTCACCTATTTCCAAAATGGGCTATGAGAGATGCTCTTACGACACTTACGACCGTCATAGAATCTGTCATAGCGGTTACAACTTACAGCTGTAAGAGAATCTATCATACACATACTATAAATAGCATATTCTATTACAACACATCATATTCCACCTTGGGGAGCCCAAATATGCCTCATTCAAAGATGCTACATGACACATGTCATTACCTGTCTTACAACCTTCTATTCTCGACTCTTACATGTCATAGATTCGTCATAGGAATCTGTCATAACTGTTTCGGTCAAACATTCCTTACACAACATAGAAGATATCGACACATGGTAGAATATTCCTACCACTAAGTGGGATGCCTATCTCCTCATGCGAGGACAAAATAACAAGTTGTCATAATCCATGTAGGATTGACACATCATCGTGCCACATCCCACAATATGACAAAGTGGAATTTCCAATTATTTACAACATAGGCAATTGAATAATAAATACAAACATTACAAATGCAGAGAATTACCAAGGTTGAGACACCTTAATTCCCAACATAGAATACCAGGGTCCATGTTGGCGAGTTCTTGTACTTCCTTAGAGGCTATATTTAAACTATGGTGGTCACTTCAAGCTTTCTCAAACTCTACTATTAAAACTTCTCTTTTAGCATGTATGGAATCAAACAATTTTACTGCCTCCTCGATGAATATGAGACCATTGAAGATGATCTTCTCAACCCATTGATCCATAGCCTTCCTTAGGGACAAAAAAGTTCTAACTTGTTGAAGTAGATTTGGGTCAAGAGTAGGGAGTTTGATAGTGGAGGAGGTTCCATTTGAGGGAGTTATCACTTCAGCAATTGAATTGGCAAAAGAGGACAGAGAACTTACATGTGCTAGCAGCTTCAAATTTTCATCTTGTGAGCCTTTCACCCTTTTGAAGATGCTGTTAACTAAATAGTGCATATGGTACAAATCACCTTTGGTAGTTGATGGCCCTAGATCCACTCGACTTACTCTGAAGTCTTCTTCAGTTATTTCATCCTCATTCTTACCAGTGGGTCTGTAATTTCTAAAAACTAGTTTCTCGAGGTGGTATCCATTACTATCCTAGACATTCTCTTCACACGTTTGGGTTTTGGAACCATCTGCAACAAACTGGAAATAATATTGATGCCTTCATCAGTTGGAATGGTGTACCTTTTGTTCTTTTGGACTACTTTCTTTAACCAATTTGGGGATGAGACTGGCACATTGGCGATATTGGTAGTCGCCATTATCTGTACAAGATGAGGGTTTTGCTCAGACATCTCTTTTTGCTGAGGGGAATTTGGTGGAATAACTAATGAATGCAACAAATTATAGATTCTCCAATTTGTGAGAAGATGAAAGAATCAGAAGCACTTACGTGATTGCTCGGAGGGGTACATGGTCCACCTTAGATGATAAAGCAGCCAATTTGGTATTTCTCTTTGTTATTTGAACATCTTGCTCACAGGTGTTTTTCAACCTGCCAATTTCCTTAGGCGACCCTTCACCATTGCCATTTGATTGTGAGCCAACTCTTTGCAGAGTCAGGTCCAAACTAGATGATCTTTTGTGTGAGGTGGTGGTCTGGGATCTGACTTGATTCTGAGAGGTTTAGTCCCTTGGTGTTGTTGAACCAGCACACTCCTTGATCTTTGTCTGTAACCTCTTTTCTGTTCTCCTTAAAACATGAAATGACAACATAATATCAGTAACCTCTTTTTTAGACCATTTTATTGGAGGCAAAGGTTCCCTTGACACTATCATATTCTTCACCCAAATGATCTAAAAAATCATCAATTATATCAGGGACCTGAATGTTCAACTTGAAGGCATGGACTTGATCAATAGTCAACCTCATCCATTTCCTCCTTTAAACTTCTCTTTCATCAATACAGTCCTCCCAAAAATCTTCAAGTTGAGGAAAGTGTGAGTAGGAACCACCTCCATGCATGTTTTCTTTTATAAAAATTTTGCTGTCAAATGATATATGGTGAGACAAACTATGAAGGTTGAATTCAGACAACAACTTGTCAACATTCTGGAGCACCATCATTGCTTTTGCATGAATAAAAAGACAAAGACACAGGAAAAGAATATCCTTTCTTTTTCATTTCCTGGTATTTGACATTTACTGTTACCATTTGGCAGCATACTTCCAGTAACACCAAATAATCAGAGGGGTACCAAGGCAATTTTAATGGGGCATTTTCATAACTCCCGATTCTCAAATATGAGAAGCAATCAAATTGAATATAAATACTCCCAAATTTCATGACCAATGCAAACACTTTTTCATAAAATCTTTTCTCTATTGAGCCATCAATTCTTTTAGTTAACATCATAGAAAAAGCATCATTCACACGTCTGAAATCTTTCATACCTTCACTTTTTTGCAATTGATTAAAAATTTGATACACAGGCGTACTTTTTGAAGAACTTCCTTGACTCCTCAGACCAAGCCAAGCAGCCTCTCTTCGAGCCAAGATGTAGACCAAGTGGGAACACATGTGAAAGCCTATGTTTCATGTAAAATTCACTAGCTGCTCATGTAGACAAGCATTGATGATTTTCGGCTAGTCAATCTGGTGATATTCGCAAATTAACAAAATAAGCCTACACATCTAAAACTTGAAAACATCCGACTTAGGACTCCCAACTACTCTGTTGAACAGGGTTATCATATCTAAGATTTCTTCTTTGAAAATGCTCCTTTTCAGATTAGCAGGCAGCTGAGACTTACTAGTGTTTTCTTCTTCTAGCCAATGTAGGTACAACACCAGTCCTTTTTCTCATTATAGTAGTACCAGGATGAGGATACAAAAACATCAACATTATCTTCATGTTCTTCCAAATTCATGGCCGAAGTAATAGATTCAGAATCAATTCTTGCCACCACAACACCACTAGAAGTCTTTATCTCTTGAGAGTATGGGAAATTACCATTGGTGCATGCAACCATTAATTCAGGGCAATGTACAACAAGCAGAAAACCACCAACTTTATATAAACCATTGTTGATAATTTTCTCTACTAAGGGAGTTCTTTTCTCAGACCGCATTCTCCTCCAAAAATCATCTAATCAATGTGGCCCAGGTTTGTATCCCTCACTCCAGAAAGACCATTCTCCAAAATGGAAGTCATGAGGGTCCCTTGGAATTTAAAATTTATTTTTATGTGCTCCAGAAACCAGAAGATAAGAGACTTGGAGATACACGCAGAGAGTAGAGGATGAGGCAAGAAACCAAAGAGAATTCTTTGTGCAGATACATGGGAAATAGAAATCTCTAACTCCTCAAAGAAGATATGAAACCTTTATAGAGAGAGAAAAGAGTTGCTAGCTATGCTGACCTGTGAGGATGAAACTGTGTTGAAATTTTGCACGTAGCGAGCTAGCCATTTATTCTTCTGGAACACATTCTCTTGCACATAATATCACCTTAGGGGGGCTTAAAAATTAATCCAAGTCACTTCTCATAAATTCCCCCAAGAAAGATATTAAATATTAGTGGTGAATTTGCCATTATAACTCATATTTATGCATGCCTCGACTTTCCCTTCAAGAATTGTGCCACTGTGTCCGCACATACCTCAAATTGAATGCAAAGTGACAAGTTTCAATCTTCCATACAATATGCTAGCACAACTAACACCACTTGGGAAAGTGTACTATGTGAAGTCGGCAAGCCAGGCAAAAGATGAACTCTTGAAGTAGGAGTTAGAGATTCAAAACTTCAAAGAATCCCCGACCTCCTAACTATGAAGGAAAGACTTCATAAGGAGACATAACAAAAGAGTCAAAGCACATAAACCCCAAGATGAGTTGGCAAGTCAGGCGGTTCAAGAACTTGTGAACCCGCCGACTTCACTTCAAAAATGCAAAAGATTGCCCACTCACTAAAATGACTAAGTGAATTTGACCCGAAGGAGGAACTAAGCAAAAAAGGCTGACAATGAATGGGAGGGAAAAACAAAGAGTGGGTTTAGGATGCCTTTTAAAAAAAAGGGGGGCAACACTTAGTAATTTTAATTATCAGACAAACTTATCTATCTTATTGTAATGTTGAAATTTGCATACCCAAGTAATTTTTCATTTAGTTTTGTGTCTATTTTGAGAGGAGTGCTTTGATAGATAGAGATATTGACAAATGTCATAATTTTGTACAAAGTTAGGTCCCTTGCTCTATATTATCCTCTACCTGATTACACATTTTTCTATACACTTACCACTTATCCCCTTTCCCATGTTCATACACCATTATGCATTCACCCTATCCACTTATTTATTATTCCTATGCTTTGACTTAATCCCATGCAAACACTATCCATCGATCTAGGCCTCCCCCCTTTTTTTATCTTGGGACTAGCTGGCGATCATGGAATTGTACCACCTACTTTAAATTTTTAATTTCAAATTTGATCGATTCTCACCTTTACTCTTCATGCCTAGGGTTGATTAAAGACAAGCTACATGATATGTTTCTATGTCCTTGCATTTAAATCCATTCAATGCATTCATTCTAAACATTAAGAGATCATTAAAGAAAAAGAGAAATAATTCACATGTACACATTTCGATTGGTGCTTTAAAAAGAAAGCTAGCATTACATAATTATTCTAGGAGCATTTACATGACCAAAGAGTGTTGTTTTTTGATATTGTTCAAATTCAAGGGGATGATCAAGGCACAATGCCCTTGCAACTTGATCATATGCCAACCTAACAAAGTTATTTATTAATACCACCAACTCTTGTAAACATTAAGAAAAATAAAAGAAATCAAAACATTTCACGTGGAGTGAAGAAGAACAATCTATAAATTGCACAGATCGAGTTCATGGGTGCAAGACAAGTTTGTGGTTGTGAATCTATTCTTAATAATAAGTGTTGGCAAGAAATGGGAAGGAACCCATGTGGAGATTTGGTCTTCAATCAAGTCTCTAAAGTCAGTTTGTACCCCAGTCATACAATGAGAGAATCATAGATAAAAATTAAAGAAAATAAGGTTATTCAGTACTATCTAAGTTATGTAAAACATTCATAAGACACATATATAAATCAAAACACTTATATCTCTATATATTCATATTTAATGGGTACATATACATGTTCATATTGACAGGTCTGAGTCTCTACCTCTTATATATCTATCTCATTCTCATTTCTATCTTACATTCTTATCCTATTGCTTACTTACATGTATATCCTATGTATTCACATAGAGGTGTGGGGTAAGTGCAAGAAGATGGGGGGCCAAAAAGGGGTTTTAAGTGGCCACTTTTTTTCTGAAATCAAAAAATGCTAGCCTTGGATGAGAAATTGAGCATAGTTACACTCAAAATTTGGAGATACAACCAAAACAATGTTCATAGTGCTTCGAGTCTACTTTCTAAACTACTAATTTTTTTTGAAAATGGTATAGATTAAGGGGTTCAAAAGAGGGAGCCACAAAAATTGGTGTTGTTTCTGTCAAAAAAACATAACATAGCATGTTTTGTGGCTCCCTCAAAAGGTTACCTTTTTTTTGTATTTTTAAAATTGCTTTAGTGAGAAATTAGCTAACAACATGTAGTTTATGCCTAATTTTTCTGATAATTTTTTGATGAATATTTGATTTTTTACTAATTTTTAAAGTGGGCACATCCTAAAAAATAGAATTTTGGCCGTGCTACCCCTATAAATCTTGAAAGCTAATTGAAAATCATTTTTTTTAATATGTGTAGAATGGAGTCTAGTTTCTAAATATGTAATTTTTTTGAAATTTCAATGAATGGTTAATTTACAATGAAAAAAAGACCAAACAGTGGTTTTTGCCCAAAAACGGACACAAACAAAAGAAATTAAAGATGAAAGGCTTAACATTGTCAAAATGTGAAAAAAATTACATCGTTAAATATCTAAGAGAAAGCCTAACATTACCCAGGTGTTTAATTTGTTTGACCTTGAAACACGTACAAATCTGAGGGTTAGCATAAACAAAATTATGTGAAATCTTGTAGAATTTGCAAAAACACGTCTATGGATGTTGAAAACGCACTCCAAGCCTTTGGGTTGGAAATCCAAAGCAAATCCCAAGCCTAAGGCTTGGGATTCCCAAAGCACAATATAACCCGAGCACATTATAATGCGCTCGCATTATGTTGTGCTTTTTTCCTTTTTTGCATGTTTGCTGGTGTTTTCCCAGTTTGACATAACGCGAGCGAATTATAATGCGCTCGCATTGTGTCCTCCTTTGAATGCGTTATGTTCAAGTTTTATAACTATGTTTCATGGATGTTTATATCTATGCTTGTAGGTATGTATGCATGTACATGTATGCATGCTTGTATGTATGTACATGTATACATGTTTGCTTGTATGTACATGTATGTATGCATGTTTGTATGTATGTATGTATGTTTTTATGTATGCATGTATGTAAGTGTTTTGGGTTTAGTGTATATACACAATATAACCCGAGCACATTATAATGCGCTCGCGTTATGTTGTGCTTTTTTCCTTTTTTGCATGTTTGTTGGTGTTTTCCCAGTTTGACATAACGCGAGCGAATTATAATGCGCTCGCATTATGTCCTCCTTTGAATGCGTTATGTTCAAGTTTTATAAGTATGTTTCATGGATGTTTATATCTATGCTTGTAGGTATGTATGCATGTACATGTATGCATGCTTGTATGTATGTACATGTATACATGCTTGCTTGTATGTACATGTATGTATGCATGTTTGTATGTATGTATGTATGTTTTTATGTATGCATGTATGTAAGTGTTTTGGGTTTAGTGTATATAAGGACCTAAGCTTGTATAGTTTTGAGGGTTGAGGGTTGAGGGATTAGGGATTAAGTAATAGGTAGAGGGTAGAGGGTAGATATTAGAGGGTTGAGGGTTATAGTTGAGGGTTAATATTCAGGCTGTTGAGTGTATAAGATTAAGTGTGTAAGGCACGGAGATTAGGGTTTAGGATATTGGGTTTAGGGTTTACAATATGGATTGAGGGTATATAAGGCATAGGGTGACTTGGGTTGAGAGCATGTATGGTTTAGGTTTAATTTAAGTATAGGGTTGAGGAACAATATTCGAGGTTTAGGATATAAGGGTGAGGTTATATGGTCTGGGGATGAGGGTTTGTGGGTGTAGGCTTCAGGGTTTAAGGTATAGGGTTGAGGGTTTAGGGATAGGTTTTAGGGTTTAAGGTTTAAGGGTTAAGGGTTGAGGGATAGGGTTTAAGGTTTAGGGGTAAGGGATTAGGGTTTAAGGTATAGTGTCTTGGGTTGAGGGTTTAGGAATAGGGATAGCATTTAGGGTTTAGGGATGAGGGATTAGGGTTGAGGGTTGAGGGATTAAGGTTTAAGGTATAGTGCTGAGGGTTGAGTGTTTAGGGATAGGGTTTAGGGTTGAGGGATTAGGGTTTAGAGTTGAGGGATTAGGGTTTGAGGAATAGTGTTGAGGGTTGAGGGTTTAGGGATAGGGTTTAGGGTTGAGGGATTAGGCTTTAGGGTTGATGGATTAGGGTTTAAGGAATAGTGTTGAGGGTTGAGGGTTTAGGAATAGGGTTTAGGGTTGACGGATTAGGGTTTAATGTTGAGAGTTGAGGGTTGAGGGTTTAGGGATAGGGTTGATGGTCAAGGGATTAGGGTTAAAGTAGAGTGTTAAGGGTAGAGGGATTAGGGATATGGTTTAGGGTTGAAGGTTTAACGATTGAGGGTTGAGGCTTTAGGGCTAAGGGTTAAGGGATTGGGGTTTAAGATATAGTGTTGAGCATTGAGGGTTTAGGGATATGTTTTAGGGTTTAAGTTTTAAGGGTTAAGGGTTGAGGGATAGGGTTTAGGGTTTAGGGATAAGGGATTAGAGTTTAAGGTATAGTGTCGAGGGTTTATGAATAGGGATAGCATTTAGGGTTTAGGGATGAGGGATTAGGGTTGAGGGTTGATGGATTAGGGTTTAAGGTATAGTGTCGAGGGTTGAGGGTTTAGTGATAGGGTTTAGGGTTGAGGGATTAGGTTTTAGGGTTGATGGATTAGGGTTTAAGGTATAGTGTTGAGGGTTGAGAGTTTAGGGATAGGGTTTAGGGTTGAGGGATTAGGGTTTAGGGTTGATGGATTAGGGTTTAATGTTGAGAGTTGAGGGTTGAGGGTTTACGGATAGGGTTGATGGTCAAGGGATTAGGGTTAGAGTGTCGAGGGTAGAGGGATTAGGGATAGGGTTTGGGGTTGAAGGTTTAAGGATTGAGGGTTGAGGCTTTAGGGATGCCAGTTTAAGGCTTAAGATATAGTGTCGAGTGTTGAAGGTGTCTGGATAGGGTTTAAGTTTTAAGGGTTAAGGGTTGAGGGATAGGGATTAGGGTTTGAGGTATAGTGTTGAGGGTTGAGGTTTTAGGGATAGGGTTTAGGTTTGAGGGATTAGGGTTGATGGATTAGGGTTTAATGTTGAGAGTTGAGGGTTGAGGGATAGGTTTGATGGTAAAGGGATTAGGGTTAAAGTAGAGTGTCGAGGGTAGAGGGATTAGGGATAGGGTTTAGGGTTGAAGGTTTAAGGATTTAGGGTTGAGGCTTTAGGGATGAGGGTTAAGGGATTAGGGTTTAAGATATAGTGTCGAGGGTGTAGGGATAGGATTTAGGGTTCAAGTTTTAAGGGTTAAGGGTTGAGGGATAGGGATTAGGGTTTAGGGATAAGGGATTAGGGTTTAAGGTATAGTGTTGAGGGTTTAGGAATAGGGATAATATTTAGGGTGGAGGCATTAGGGATAGGGTTTAGGATTTAAGGTTTAAGTGCTGAGGGTCGAGAATTTAGGGATATGGTTTATGGTTTAGCGATAAGGGATTAGGGTTTAGGGATTAGGGTACCATAAATTATAATTAGGGATTAGGGTTTATGTTTTAAGGATTAGGGATTAGGGTTTAGGGTTAAGGGATTAGGGTTTAGGGTTTAGGGATGTAAAATTAAGGGGTACCATAAATAAACTAGAATTTAGGCAGGGTTGGGAAAATTTTGTGAATCATCATGGGCTAGAGATTGGAGATTTTGTTGTGTTCAAGTACATATCCATGTCATATTTTAAGGTTAAGATATTTTAAAGAACATGGTGTGTGAAAAACATCAATGCTCTTCAGCTTATGAATACCAACATTGATACAAATAAAAGATGCCCTTCTTCTAACAGAGTATGCAGTTCAAGTTAACCAATGGGCAGCAAGTTGTTGAATGAATTGGTTTAATGGGTGTGCCTCCTTCTTCAAAGTTATTCTTGGAGACTTTACACATTAGAAAGATGAGTCAAGTATTGAGAATTAATAGGAAAACTTTATCAAGAGCCGTTGGAAGAAGACAAAGAATTGAGGACACTAATGCTAATGAATTATGGGCATTCTCGGGGAGACTACCATGAAAAGATAAACCAATTGTTGAAGCATTGAGATCACTAATTGAAGACTTTTGGAAGAATTACACAAGGGTATCTCCGAATCAAAGGGATGTGGTAAGAAGGAGAATCGGTAGTCAGAATCGTGAGTAATATCCAAAGAATTTTTTGGATGAGACTCAAACACAACTTTTTGGTAAATTTCTAGAGAAGTATCCTCAAATTAAAATTTGTCAAAGATATTTTGAAATGCTAAAACCTTTCTATGTCAAGATAAATCACACATGCACTACTTCTTGTTGTTGATTACATATTGAATTTTCTAACCATTTTGATGTTTATCAGTCTATATGTTTAGATTTGCATACTGATAATGTTTTATAGGGTTGTGGTATACATGCCCCACCAACATCTTCAAGAGACTTCATATCAAGAATTTTATGTGAAAGAGAGGAAGGTCAAATATTCTACAAGAAATTATGCTTGGATGGCACATGTCATCATTGCAGTGGCTTGCAACGTATGCCATTATATGAACATATGGAAAGAACACATGCGGTTGGAAACAAACTAGTAGAGTTTGGCAAGTATAAAATAGTGGCATGCAATGCAAAAGATGGTAAAGAAGCAAAGAGGTGTGAATTGGTTATTGAAAAGATTCTAGTGTATCAGTTTATGCCTATATTTCATGACAACATAGTGTATGAGTATGCAATACATGCCCATAGAGCTTGATGGTTGGACTTGTAATTCAAGTTATGCAAGGACATATTTCCAGTTGGTAGCATTGTTTCAGTCGTCAACTTTGCAGAGAACTACAGTCTACAGCCACAACATGAGGTGCAATCACAATATTACAACTCCACACAAGTTTCTATATTTGTGCACATCACATTCATTCATGTGAATGATAGTACAGAGGATGACAAAAAGATCATAAGGGAGTATCATTTCTATATCAGTGATGATCGCACGCATTCTACAGAGTTCGTGCAAGGTTGCTTTCAGGTGTTCTACAATGATTTGGCTAGAAGGGGCATATTGTTCAGTCAACATATCATATGGTCGGATAATTGTGCGTCATAATTCAATAACACATAATTCCTATTGGCTAAGCAGGAGGCATAATTTTATAGGTATTTAGCATATGTGGAACTTTTGTGAGGTCGAGCATGGAAAGGGGGAGCATGATGGTGCAGGAGCATGTATCAAAAGAGACATAGCACGAGAAGAGTTAAAGTATAAAGACAATGCAAAGTTTACAGATGCAAAATCAATTGTCAACTGGTTTAATGCTTCCATGGGTCCAGGTAATGAAGGTAAGTCTTCAGTTCATAGATTTTTTTGGTTGATAGATGATACTAACATTGGACCATATGAGGACTGTTCTACACTGACAGGATCAAGTGAGATGCACTCTTTCAGAAGCTCAATTGCAAGTTCATGGAGTATCCATATTTGAAAGATGTCATGCTTTTGTTCCTCCTGTACAATTCAAGCCTGGGATGAGTGAGAGTCAAATGAGAGGGTTGACAAATGGCAATTATGTTATCTTAGCCCACTTGACACGTATCGACCTCCGACGACACTAGAGCTAACACAGATGGAATCATCAGTTGACTTTGACCACATATCAGATCTAGTTCAACCAGGTAATATATCTATTTGCATAGTTTTTGAAATTCCTAATGTCATCTTACTTTGTAGTGTTTTTTTAATGTTGACTAATTTCATCTAATTTGCTACACATATCAATGTAGGGCATGTATATGTAGTTATTGCATATGAAGATAATGAAGAGGGAATAGATTATTACTTGTGTCATTGTGTTGAGGCCAAAAAGAAATTGGAGACCCTAGTTACAGATGGAGAAAACATTGAATACCTTATAGGCTCAGTGGTTGTTACTGGAACATGGCTTAGAAGGTACCCACATAAGAGTGTTAATGTTTGGCTATTTCAAGACTTTGACACACATCAGAAGATTCTTCATTACTCAAACCTTGTCGTGGCATCCAATGTTTATTTGATACAATATCAAGGTAGACCTTTGGACAAGACCTTGTGGAAGGTGCATGAATCTGACCATGAAGCAATACTTGACACAATAAAGAGTAGAGCAGACCTGGCTGGTTCATTGGATTAATTTGTAAGTATTCACATTGATTTTGTAAAGTCATGTTACATTGAGTTATAAGTATGCACATTAATTTGTAAGGTTTGTCTTTTTTATTTGCTGTTGCATTTTTACACATATACACATTTTTACATCATCATGTTGTGCTTCATGGGGTTAGACCTACGTGATGGATGAAGTTGATCCTGAGAATGTATAAAATCTAGGTAATGTATAAAATATAGGTGTCTCTAGGTGTCTTAGTTTCTAACTAGATAACAGGTGTCTCTAATTGTGTCTTAGGTATATACGATATGTCAACTAGGTAGATAAAGACTAGAAAAAAGGTATTTAATCTAATCTAGGTGTCTTAAGTAGATAATATATATCAACGACCTATCTAGAGACTAGAATAAGGTATAATCTAGAATGATCTAGGTGTCTTCTAGGTAGGTGTCTTCTATAATTTAATCTAGGTGTCTTAGGTAGGTACTATATGTCAACTAGGTCTACCATAATAGGTGTCTTAGGTAGAACTATAATCTAGGTGTCTAGTTGAATTAGGTCTAGACTACGATAAGGTATAAAGACTAGGTGTCTTAGGTCTACTATGTCCATAAAATCTAGATGTACATACTATACAATAGGTGTCTTAGGTGTCCTACATCTACTAGAATACATGTGTCTTAGGTCTTAGGTGAGGCCACATGAGCTTCCACCTTCACATTGTTGGCCTTGTCAGTATAGAATATTTATATTTCTTGAAGCTAAGGGAAGCTCTTTTTCTTAATAGGAAAACTTTATCGACTTTAGTTGCACTAATGGTGCGGGGGCACCCAAGTTGTCATGCCTCCAAGAGGGGTTAAAAAGTGAAATTTTGTTTTGATTGAGTCAATTGTATGTAATAAGGTCTTATAAGACCATTTCATGTGTTTTTGAGTCAGTTTGAATCATTTGGGGTTAGTTTGAGTCTTGTTACAAAAAAATGTCAATGTTGTCAAGTTGCACAAAGCAACTTTTGTATTTTTGGTGTCCTGCTCCTAATGTGATCAAAATAATAGTTCCAAAACATCCGGATGGGTACATTTAGGCTAGGCATGGTCCTTTTTTTCAACCAAACATGCTGAAACAGTCTGAAGTACATTATACCGACAACATCCCTAAAGAGTCCAAAGTGCAAAAAGACAATAATTTTTAACGAGCTATTACTAAAAAAAGTATCACTTAGAAACATTCTTTCTAAGGCAACACGATCACGTAGGGTTCCTCTAAAATAACCTCTCTTGATTTTTTATATCTCTGAGGTGTTTTCTCGTAGTGAAAGGTTTTCTGCTGTCCAAAAATCATCAGAAGGAGGTAGTGTAAAGTTGCAAAGGGGTGTAACTTTCATCCCGCTCCTGATGCGACCAAAATGATAGTTCCAACACATCTGGATGGGTACATTTAGGCTAAGTATGGTCCTTTTTTTCACCCAAACATGCCAAAACAGTCCGAGCTACATTGTATCGACGATATCCCCGAAGAGTCTAAAGTGTAAAAAGGCAACAATCTTTGACAAGATGTTACTTAGAAACCGTGCCACTTAGAGACATTTTGTCTAAGGCAACATGATCACATAGAGTCTCTCTACAATAACCTCTCTCAATTTTTTTAATCTGAGGCATTTTCCCGTGGTGAAAGGTTTTCTGCTGCCCAAAAAATTGTTAGAAGGAGGTAGTGTAAAGTTGCAAAGGGGTGTAACTTTCATCTTGATCCTGATGCGACCAAACTGACTATTCCAATGCATCCAAATGGGTATTTTTAGGCTAGGCATGGTCCTATTTTTCACCAAAACATACCGAAATAGTCTGAGCTACATTGTACCGATGATATCCCTGAAGAGTCTAAAGTGCAAAAAGGTAACAATCTTTGATGAGATGTTACTTAGAAACCATGCCACTTAGAGACATTATTTCTAAGGTAACGTGATTACGTAGAGTCTCTCTACAATAACCTTTCTTGGTTTTTTTAATCTTTGAGGCATTTGCCCGTGGTGAAGGTTTTCTGCTGCCCCAAAAATCATCAGAAGGAGGTAGTGTAAAGTTGCAAAGGGGTGTAACTTTTGTCTTGATCTTGATGCGACCAAATTGATTGTTCCAACGCATCTGTATGGGTATGTTTAGGCTAGGCATGGTCCTATTTTTCACCCAAACATGCTGAAATAGTCTAAGCTACATTGTACTGACGATATCCCTGAAGAGTCTAAAGTGCAAAAAGACAGCAATCTTTGACAAGATGTTACTAAGAAACCATTTAACTTAAGACATTTTTTCTAAGGCAACGTGATCACATAGAGTCCCTCTACAATAACCTCTATCAATTTTTTATATCTTTGAGGTGTTTGCCCATGGTGAAAGGTTTTCTGCTGCCCAAAAAATTGTCAGGAGGTAGTGTAAAGTTGCAAAGGGGTGTAACTTTTGTCCTGCTCCTAATGTGACCAAACTAACTATTCCAATGTGTCCAGATGTGTATGTTTAGGCTAGGTATGGTCCTATTTTTCACCCAAACATGCCGAAACAGTCTGAGCTACATTGTACCAACAATATCCCTGAAGAGTCTAAAGTGCGAAAAAGAAACAATCTTTGACGAGATGTTACTCAGAAACTGTGTCACTTAGAGATATTTTATCTAAGGAAACATGATCACATAGGGTCCCTCCATAATAACCTCTCTCATTTTTTTATATCTTTGAGGCATTTGCCCATGGTGAAAGGTTTTCTGTTGCCCCAAAAATCATCAGAAGGAGGTAGTGTAAAGTTGCAAAGGGGTGTAACTTTCATCCTGTGCCTGATGCGAACAAACTGACTATTCCAACTGATGCAGAGGTAAACGCAACGGGAGCTTACAAATGGGAAGGAGGAGTCATTAACACAACCAGCATGTTAAAATCCTATCAGCTTATCATCATCATCATATTTCGGACGAGCGCAAACATCCTCCTGATGTTCACTGTTCATCTTACCGCCAAACTCTACCTTCATCATCATGATGTTCAGCATCACCTTCATCAGCAGGATATAAAATATTCGGTTCCTCTGATATATCCTGATGACGACAACTTCAAGCACCTTTCCTTCGATGCTTACGTCACCCCGATATCCGACTACACAAACAACAGCATCATGATATGACTTATCCGGTCATATTGAAACATCCTGATGATGTTACCCAAACTTTATGCCGATGACTTACGCCGATGCCAAAACACTTAGCGACAGCAGGATAAACTTGCATAGGGTGATATCTGCAATATCCTGATGACGATGACATCACTTGCACCTGATGATGATGTCAACAGGATATAAGACACTTATATCCTCCGCAGCATGATAATGAAATATCCTGTGATCTTTTCAATATCCTGATGATGACCTTTCCGGTCCTTAGCCGAAAAAGTGAACTTTCACTTCCGCATACGATAGCGATATGCGGATGATGGATACACATGAAAGATGATCTTGACGATGATATATACATTGAGTATATATCCAACCTATATCATCCTGATGCACTTGAAACATACAATCTTCATCAGCTTCATAACCCGATCCGGATAGCGATATACTCACAGATGACGATGCGATTCACTCCGACTGGAAAAGCACATGCAGACCCCTGTATATCCGTCAGCTGCATGCAAACTCACAGAACCGTACAAGTTCACAAAGAAAATATGATGATCGGGCCGGATCACCTTCAGATCAAACTTAACAGTTTATCTTCCTAAATCCTAGCACATGAGGATGCTAGGTTGATTCATAGCATGCTACCAACTGATCTCTCAAACAATGAAATGCATAAACTAAAATGCAAACTAAACTATCATACATGACCATTCCACTGATTCACAGAATCAACCGGTGGGAGGGTTGAAGGAATCCATCAACTTGTAATCAGAACAGAAATCAAAACATAAACAACTGATAAACCAGATAATGCAATTTGATGAGATCTTATTCAGATGAAACACAAATGTCCTGTTTCTACAATAATGTTTCACAATGTCTGGACTGATCTCTGGATTTCACTCAATCACCAGTACAACATAACACAACTACTACCTCTGATATGATATGATATATTATCTAACCCTAACTGATCTGAGTTATTTATAGCAATATCCTACGAGTACTACCAACTCGATTCCCAGCGGCTGGGAGAGGACAGCTCATACTACCTGATCATGAACTCTAACTGCCTGCACACTCTCCTAGACTGATCTAATACATATGCATTGGTCCAATGGACCTTATTACATTATGAAATCAAACATGCTAAAAATAGACTAATCTCCTGTCATGCGGACAATTAACCTATATCCTGTCTTGTAGGGGTGCTCCTGCACCATACTCCCCAGAAGAAGAAATCTCAAGTCCACTTGAGATGAGAGTATGAAGATCTGCACCATGTTTCTGGATCTGCTCTTCAGTCATCCATACTACTTCAAAATTAGGTTTTCCCTTCCAAGAGACTAGATACTCCAAATACTGTTTGTTCCGGGTCTGTTTGACCACTCTGGTGTCCAAAACCTTCTGCAACTGTGGAGGATCATGCTTGGGAATGTCATCATTGACTGTATCCTGTAGGAGTTCCTGATCTGCATCTGGATAAGACTTGTATGGAGTTAAATCACATACATTGAATATAGGGGACAAACCAAGATCAGGTGGGAGTTGTATCTCATAAGCATTCTGTCCATGCTTGTGCAAGATCTGACAAGGTCCAACTTTTCTTCGCATAAGTTTAGTATATTTTCCCTTAGGAAGTCTGTCCTTCTTCAAATGAACCCATACCAAATCTCCAACATCAAACTGTACATCCTTCTTCTTTTTATCAGCATATTCCTTATACTTCAAGGTGGTTTGGTGTAGTTGGGTCTTGACTTGATCATGAACCTCTTTTATGGCTTCTGCAAAAGTTTCACCTTCTGCACTAACAGGGTCTACTGTAGGTAGATCTCTCAATTCCAAAATTCCTCTTGGATGCATACCATAAACTATCTGAAAAGGTGATTTCCCTGTGCTCCTATTGACAGTATCATTATAGGAAAATTCAGCTTGAGAGAGAATATTATCCCACTTTTCTCCATGTTGTTTTGTCAAACATCTAAGCAAATTTCCTAAGGAACAGTTCACTACTTCAGTCTGTCCATCCGTTTGAGGATGATATGCAGAGGAAAAAGACAAATTTGTTCCAAGTTTCTTCCAAAGAGTTCTCCAGAAGTGACCAATAAACTTCACATCCCTATCTGACACTATACTCAATGGCAATCCATGGATTCTGACAATCTCCCTGAAAAACAAATCTGCAATGTATGAAGCATCAGCAGTGGTTTTGCATGGCAAGAAATGTGCCATTTTGCTGAATCTATCCACTACAACAAAAACACTGTCAAACCCTTTCCTTGTCCTTGGTAAACCCAAGACAAAATCCATACTTATGCTTTCCCATGGTCTGGAAGGAATGGGTAAGGGCTGATATAAACCTGCATTAGTTGACCTGCCTTTAGCTTTCTGACATCTGATTGTAACTTAGGCCAAAAGTAATGCCTTCAGACAAGATCAAGAGTCTTATCTAGACCAAAATGACCTGCCATAGCTCCACAATGTTTCTCCTTAATGATGTTTAACCTCATAGAACACCTTGGAATACATAACTGTCCACCTTTGAACAACAATCCATCCTGAATCAAAAATTCAGAGAATTCAGCATGATATTTCTCTCCAAAAGAAGTACATACATGATATATCTCCCCAAAATCTTCATTAGTCTCATACATGGTCTTTAGTGAATCAATGCCAACACTTTCTAACTGAATCTGGTTGACTGTTAGAACTCTCCTGCTCAAAGCATCTGCAACTTTATTCTTGACTCCTTTCTTATGCTTCAATGTAAAAGTAAAAGCTTGTAAGGTTTCTACCCATCTCATGTGTCTGTGGTTCAGCTTTTCCTGGCTGTTTATGAAACTCAGAGCCTGGTTATCTGTGAATACTATGAATTCCTTTGGCATCAAGTAATGCCTCCATTTCTTGAGTGACTGGACTAAAGCATACATTTCCAAATCATATGAGGAATACCTCTTTTTAGCATCATTGAGCTTCTCACTGAAAAATGCAATAGGTCTACCTTCTTGGCTGAGTATTGCTCCAATGGCCATGTGACTGGCATCACATTCCACCTGAAAGATTTTGTTAAAGTCTGGAAGTGCAAGGACTGGCTGCTGTGCCACCTTCTTCTTCAATGTTTCAAAAGAATCATCTGCTCCTTGAGTCCAAACAAATCTGCACTTCTATCCTCCTTTGATGGTATCTAGCATGGGTGCACAAATATGACTAAACCCTCTTATAAACTTCCTGTAGAAGGTTGCTAACCCATGGAAACTTCTGACATCATTCATAGTCTTTGGGGTTGGCCAAGACAATATGGCACTTACCTTCTCCTTATCCATTTGTAATTTTCCTTGTGAAATGACAAAACCCAAATATGTGATCTCCTCTTGCATGAACAAACACTTGTCTAAATTTATCATCAGCTGCTCTTCATGTAACCTCTTAAGAACCAAATCTATGTGTCTGAGATGTTCTTCTTTTGTGTTGCTGAAAATCAGAATGTCATCCAGATATACTATGACAAACTTACCAATGAACTCTTTCAAAACCTCATTCATCAACCTCATAAAAGTACTAGGTGCATTAGATAAACCAAAAGGCATAACCTTCCACTCATATAACCCTTCATTAGTTTTGAATGCTGTTTTCCATTCATCTCCTGGTCTAATCCTGATCTGATGATATCCACTCTTCAATTCTATTTTTGTAAAATACTTAGCACCTCCTAAATAGTCAAGTAAATCCTCTATCCTAGGGATTGGAAACCTATACCTGATTGTGATCTTGTTAATAGCTCTGGAATCTGTGCAAAGCCTCCAAGTACCTTCCTTCTTTGGTGCTAGTACAGCTGGTACTGCACATGGACTTAAACTTTTCCCAATCAGAACTGAATCCAATAATTCTTCAATTTGTCTGGCTACTTCTGCATTCTGTTCTGGAGTTAGCTTATAGGCTGCTTTGTTTGGAAGTGTTGACCCTGGAATTAAGTCTATGCAGTGACTAATATCTCTGACAGGTGGTAGGGATCTTGGCATTCCCTCTGAGATGATACCTTTGTACTTATCCAATAGTTCTTGGATAGCTGGGTCTATGAACCTTTGCTTCTTCTCTTCCTTGACTTCTTGCTGCTGTTCTTTATTCACCCTCATACATGGAATTAGGGCATATGCAACTGCACCTTCTGCTGCTACTTCTTTCATGAACTGTTTACCTTCCATCAGCATTACCTTCACCTCTTTTCCTTTAGATTTCTCCTCTTTCTCTGTTAATGGTAGTAACTTTATATCCTTACCATCTTTAGTGATTGTATAGATGTTTCTAACACCATCATGTTGTGCCTTCAAATCATACTGCCATGGTCTTCCAAATAAAAGATTGCAAGCATCCATCTTGGTAATGTCAAACAACAACTTATCCTTATATGCTCCAATCTGAAATTCTACCCAAGCCTGCTCTTCTACAGTTGTCTGCTGACCTTGGGTAAGCCATGAGACTTTATATGGGGATGGGTGAGGCAATCTCCTAAGCTTAAGCTTTGTCACCATTTCTTCAGACACAAAATTTTCAGTAGAACCAGAATCAATCAAAACTTTACATGCCTTACCTCCTGCTTTGCAAATAGTCCTGAAAAGAGACTTTCTTTGAGGGGATTCTTTGTCAGGTACCTTCATGGTAGTCACTGTTCTTCTCATCATTAGAGACTTTCCACTTTCTGGGTATCCATAATTATCAGGAGCATTCACACTCTGAAAATCATTAGAGCCTGTCATACTTTGATTATCAAGTTCTTGGACCAGATTTGTTCTCCTTTCTCCTGTTGAGCTTGTGGCCTTTTCTGGACATCTGCTGGCTATATGGCCTTCTTTGTTACATTTATAACACCTGATGGATCCTCTGCCCTAGGATCTTCCTCTGAAAGGTCTTCTACCTCTGAAGTTTCCTTGCTGACTATAATTTTCCCCCTGGTTCTGACTATTGTTTCCCTTACTATTGTCATGACTGGATTCTCCTTGATATCCATGTCCATGTCCTCTACCTCTAAAAGGACCTCTTCCACCCCTTTGTTGTCTTCCTCTTCCTCTATTGTGTTGTTCTTGTTTTCTCTTTAACTTCTCTTCCACTTTCAATGCCAACTGAAAGCATTTCTGAACTGTATCTGGATTATGCAGACTTAAATCTTCCTGAATGTTGAACCTCAATCCATTAAGGTATCTGGCTACCTTCTCTTCTTCACTTTCCTTTACCTTTGTTTTCATACAAAGTTTCATGAATTCTTCTGTATATGAGCTGACATCTAGCTCCTTCTGCTTCATGTTTTGCTTCCTCTTGTGTAATTGGATATTGTAATCCAATGGGACATAAGCTTCCTTTACTAATGCCATCATCTTCTTCCATGTAGCGACTCTACGCTTTCCTTCCTGTACTCTATCATCTTGGATGAAATTCCACCATGTCAAGGTAGCTTCTTTCATTTTTGACTGGGCTATTTTCACCCTCTGTTGTTCTGGTATCTCCTCTGTTTCAAAGAAATTGTTCAAGGAGTCTATCCACTCCATCACTGAATCAGGTTCCATCTTTCCTGTAAACACTGGCAAATCCAGTTTCACATCCATGGTTCTCCTCTCCATGGCCTTGAGGGCGTTCAACAGTGGTCTCTGGTCTGCAGGAACGACCTCCTCGCTCCAACTAGGGATCTCTTCTTCTTCCCTATCTTCTTCTCTACCAGAACCTACTCTACTCCTCAACTTCGCTAACTCATCCTTCAATTCCTGATTCTGAGCCTTCACGGCCTTGCTCTCTGCAATCTGTTTCTTCACCAGAACTACCAACTCAACGTTGGTCATCCTTGCCGGCATCTCAGATGTTCCTTCATCACCTGACATCCTGCTATATCCTGATCTTTTCCAGAAGATCCTTCCTTTTCTCTGATACCACTATGATGCAGAGGTAAACGCAACGGGAGCTTACAAATGGGAAGGAGGAGTCATTAACACAACCAGCATGTTAAAATCCTATCAGCTTATCATCATCATCATATTTCGGACGAGCGCAAACATCCTCCTGATGTTCACTGTTCATCTTACCGCTAAACTCTACCTTCATCATCATGATGTTCAGCATCACCTTCATCAGCAGGATATAAAATATCTGGTTCCTCTGATATATCCTGATGACGACAACTTCAAGCACCTTTCCTTCGATGCTTACGTCACCCCGATATCTGACTACACAAACAACAGCATCATGATATGACTTATCCGGTCATATTGAAACATCCTGATGATGTTACCCAAACTTTATGCCGATGACTTACGCCGATGCCAAAACACTTAGCAACAGCAAGATAAACTTGCATAGGGTGATATCTGCAATATCCTGATGACGATGACGTCACTTGCACCTGATGATGATGTCAATGCACCTGATGATGATGTCAACAGGATATAAGACACTTATATCCTCCGCAGCATGATAATGAAATATCCTGTGATCTTTTCAATATCCTGATGATGACCTTTCCGGTCCTTAGCCGAAAAAGTGAACTTTCACTTCCGCATACGATAGCGATATGCGGATGATGGATACACACGAAAGATGATCCTGACAATGATATATACACTGAGTATATATCCAACCTATATCATCCTGATGCACTTGAAACATACAATCTTCATCAGCTTCATAACCTGATCCAGATAGCGATATACCCACAGATGACGATGCGATTCACTTTGACTGGAAAAGCACATGCAGACCCCTGTATATCCGTCAGCTGCATGCAAACTCATAGAACCACACAAGTTCACAAAGAAAATATGATGATCGGGCCGGATCACCTTCAGATCAAACTTAACAGTTTATCTTCCTAAATCCTAGCACATGAGGATGCTAGGTTGATTCATAGCATGCTACCAACTGATCTCTCAAACAATGAAATGCATAAACTAAAATGCAAACTAAACTATCATACATGACCATTCCACCGATTCACAGAATCAACCGGTGGGAGGGTTGAAGGAATCCATCAACTTGTAATCAGAACAGAAATCAAAACATAAACAACTGATCAACCAGATAATGCAATTTGATGAGATCTTATTCAGATGAAACACAAATGTCCTGTTCTACAATAATGTTTCACAATGTCTGGACTGATCTCTGGATTTCACTCAATCACCAGTACAACATAACACAACTACTACCTCTGATATGATATGATATATTATCTAACCCTAACTGATCTGAGTTATTTATAGCAATATCCTACGAGTACTACCAACTCGATTCCCAGCGGCTGGGAGAGGACAGCTCATACTACCTGATCACGAACTCTAACTGCCTGCACACTCTCCTAGACTGATCTAATACATATGCATTGGTCCAATGGACCTTATTACATTATGAAATCAAACATGTTAAAAATAGACTAATGTCCTGTCATGCAGACAATTAACCTATATCCTGTCTTGTAGGGGTGCTCCTGCACCACCAACGCATCTGGATGGGTACATTTAGGCTAGGCATGGTCATGTTTTTCACCCAAACATGCCAAAACAGTTTGAGACATTGTACTGACGATATCCATAAAGAGTCCAAAGTGCAAAAAGGTAGCAATCTTTGATGAGCTGTTACTCAGAAACTGTGTCACTTAGATACATTCTGTTTGAGGCAACACAATCATGTAGGGTCCCTCTACAATAACCTCTCTCAGTTTTTATATCTCTGAGGCATTTGCCCATGGTGAAAGGTTTTCTGCTGCCCCCAAAATTGTTAGGAGGCAGTGTAAAGTTGCAAAGGGGTACAACTTTTGTTCTTCTCCTCGTACGGCCAAACTGACAATTCCAACGCATTTGGATGGGTACATTTAGGCTAGACATGGTCCTGTTTCACACCCAAACATGCCAAAATAGTCCGAGCTACAAACACTAACTAGTATTCAATCTTCAAACACTACAAATACCATGATATCCTGCATAAAGTTGTCTTTTAGCCTTTTATAAAGGCATGCCCATCAAATTCAATTGCATAGAGATGACTGTTTGTATTCCAAATTCCTTTTAAATACCAACCTTCCAATCCTTTTTCCCACCCTCATATCAATTAAATATGACCTTTGATTATGATATGGCGCTCGAGCTTATGAGAGTTTACCAGAGAGGCCAGTTGAGTTAGGTTGAAGGGCCGGTGAACTAATGACTTAAAGACCGTTTAGTAGGTTGATTTAAGTGATAGTAACTTGTGATTATAAGTCAATATTGAATTAAAACAAAAGTGCACTTTACACACGACAAGCAATTGAGGGTTTTAAAGTCTTAAGAAAAGTAGATTCTTTTTAGGGTTTAATGCCCAATATGTAAACACTATCAATAAGAAAGACTTAAACATTCTAACTTTCATCAAGAGATATTTAGGACATTTCAGAGACCTCAGGGATATCAGAAGAAAGACATTAGAGTATGACACTTATCATAGGCTTAGGGTTCTAAGACATGAACAACTTCACATTCGAATTAAACTCATGACTCCCCTTGATAAATATAACTCTCATTGATGATGACACTGAATTATGATTATGAAAGCTTGTGTCTTCTCTGACTTCTTATTGCATGAACAAAACCACATCCACCATGAACATGAACCTTGTATCATATCAACCTTCCAAGATAGACCTTATCATGAAAACTATATTCACAACAAAACTTTGCATGAACAAAACCACATCCACCATGAACATGAACCTTGCATCATATGGTTGTCTTGTGCAAGATCAACATGAATTGAGAGACCTTATCATGAAAACCATATTCGCAACATCATACACCTCATGACCATCACCTACCTTGAATCACTGTATCACCTTATCAACATCATGGCATCAACCTTGACATCAATGACAAACAACCTTGACCCTTTGACTTCAATGACAACCTTGAACCTTGATTGTTGATGACTTATGGAAGCCTATAGCTCTAATGTTATGTTACATACTAAAATTAGGTAAGACTTAATGTACTTTCATAACCTCGCCTTATATGCAAGAGGAATTACACTTAATAACCACAATGGTCATCAAGTGCTCATAAGCATATGATTTTGACTATCTTATTCAAAACAACAAACATACTCTTTGCATCCCAATATGGTATATAACAAGAAATTAAGAAATATTTTCAATTGAGCAACTCATAAAGAATATGAACATTTTCTATTCAACATGATGATTCATTTTTATTTTAAATACAACTTTTATCTTTTAGTTCTAGAATGAGGTTTAGGTGATACTTGAATAACAATAGTTGGCTTATTGGATCAACAAACATCTTATGTAATACATTTGGACTTTAAATATTTGAAGTAACCATCTACAAATATCCATTCAAATGTAGATTTATAATGCAAATATGGACGCCATCAATAAAAAAGATTTGTATTAACCAAATATCCATATAGGCATACATCAATATCTGTCAAGATAAGTATAACATATATACAAAATAGCCATATAGGCATACAATGTCTCCTATATGCAATACAAAATATATATCCACAAATGCCATATAGGCATACAACAAAGGACCCCAATAAACATTCATTCCCCTCTGTTTGGTGAAGGGAATAGATCATGAGCAGCCTTTGATCTTCGGGAGGATGATGACGTGTATGAGGGTGGTCTACTACGAACCCAAGGGCTGCTCCTCCTATTTAGTTCTTCATGGATCTGTAGTTGTTACAATAAAAAGTATAGACATTAATATATAGAAATTACATGCTATAAAAAATGAAACATTTAACAAAATAATCACTTGCCGCTACCATATAATCTGCCTTCTCATTTGCCTTAGTAGCAGGATTAGGCTGTGGTGATGTCATTGTTGGAAACAAGGTAGATAACTGAGAGGGGGGGTGAATCAGTTATCTCAAGATTTCCTTAACTTTCTTTTCTTTTTGTTATCTTAATATTTAGTGTTGTATCAAAACATGAAAGCATATGTAATCATAAGACCAGAAATAAAGTCAACACACATAACACAAGGATTTTTACATAGAAACCTTGTTAAGGGAAAAACCACGGGGTGATTAACCGAAGATTGTATTCTCTATTAAAAGAATAAAGGAGTACAAGATGGCACTTGCCAATTAGGGCTCACTGCCCGAGCACACTACTCACAAGAGGCACACTGCTCACAAGAGGCACACTGCCTACAAGAGACTCACTGTCTACAGAACTTATAGAAGATAATCAAGTGTTTAAACTGATGAGAAGCATCTACAAATGCAAGAGTTTAGTTTTGGTTAGGCACAATATATTGATCTGATGCACTTCATTCTTCCTTTGTTCAATGTTGTTGTTTAGTCACATACCGAACTTGAATTGTTGTTCTCACACTTATCCCTACTTTTCTTCGCACCTTATTACTTCCCACCTTCACCACACACTCTTACATGATGGAATCCATCTGGTATATTTATCCGCATCAAGGATTCTCATCAACTTTCTAGTTAGCAACAAGAACACTCAAGATATTTGCAAGTTACTGATCTGTCGGCTGAATCCATGCTTGATTTGTGATGTGTATCAAAAACATAGGCATAGAAGTCATTAATCATGTTGGCCAACAATGTATAATCCCACAAATTGCTTGATCAACACCTTTTACTCATCTGGATTGAAGTCTGATACTCTGCTAGTTAGTTCTTGCTCTATTTGCTCTGCCTGATTGGAACCCAATACTTAGATGCTCATATCTTTTTTTGATTTATCACCGGAGGATAAATCTCTAGAGTACAGTAGTCATGATACCCCTCTTGACTTGTCCAAGTCCGTAACTTACTGAGTTACACCATCTGAGACATCTAGACCTGATTGTCAAACCTTGTTACATACTCTATTCCTGTTCACCAAACCAAAACATTTTTCAATCTAACTTCCGGTGAAGGCATATTATGTACTGTGGATGTGTGGGATAGACTTTGTTGCCATCAATGACAACACTTATGAATCCACATAGTGTCTTTTGCCAATAATCTCACCCTTTGACATTGATGACAACACTTAGTGAAAAATGGCTAAGTGTCATAGTAACTCCCCCTTGGCTAATGCTCTGTCTTTTGCACTGTTATATCGGAACTCCCCCTTAGATGGATTCCAAATTTTTCACTACTCTTCACTCCCCCTTTGACATCAATGGTAAAAGACAGAATCCGCATACCAAAATTTTGCAAACGTTATTCTATACATGGCCGCATAAGTATATATGAATCATATGTTATACTTACATATACTTAAGTATATCCACAAAAGTAGTCTTCAGCTGTACAAACTCTATGGCCCAGCTCTGTTTCATCCTATCCAAAATGGAGATGTGACCACTCAACAAAAATGTATATGCTTCTGCCCTTCTTAAATTTGTTGGATCACTGGTCTAGGCTGTGGTCTTAGCATCTGTCAAGGCCTAATGCATTACCTCTAGCTTAGGGATAATTATCCCTACGAGTTCACCCATTTTGTTCATTATGTTCTTCTTTTCTTTTTCCATCCTCTTTATTTCATTTATGATAACAATAACCTGGCATTCTTGATTCATTAGTGAGGAGGAAAGAGGGTCAGAATTCTGAACTAGGCTTGACATTTTTTCTTCTTATTCTTTTACTTTCTCCTCAATATCTTTTGTCACTTTAGGCCAAGTCAGACAAAATTTGAATAGGTCTCCACCATCTTTGAGAGCATTTTCAAGGCTCTTTATTCCAATGTCTAGAGTCCGCCTATCATTAGCAATAAGTCCTTGCACCTTAGTGAATCTTTTTCCCAGAAACTCCTTCCGGATCTTTGCTTCTGCTGATTTCTCTAGAGATTCAAAATGAGTGTTAATAGAATTTACCAAAGTTTTCAAGTTACCGGATGGTGAGGCTGAAGGATCCTTTTGGTAGGATGGCATGATCTTCTCTAGCATCCCGGATGCAATCTCCAACAGATCACAATCCTCCATGTGAGATTTCAAGAGTTTTTCTTTTGCTTTGGCCTGAGCAAAAGATGCTATTTTCATTGTCTGAACCGGGGAGAGAGAGTCAAAATTTAGTGGTCCTTGAAATAGCTCAGGTTCATCCAGTTCCATCATTTCTTTGTTTAAGAAGTTCTTCACTATTCTGTAGTGTCTCTTGCTAGAGATATAGACTTCTTTGAAATATCAGAAAAGTCATCATTAGTCTTTTCTACTTGTTCTTCTTCTTTTCCTTTAACCTCTTCTTCTTAAATTTTCTTCTCCTCTCTTCTACCTTCTCCTTCAGCTTCAGAGTCTAAAATGTCTAACATAGTTGTAGTGGGATCTGGAGGAGAGATGTCATCTGTGTTTACTACTTCATGAACTTCCTCTTCCAGAACAGAGGAATCTAAGGCCTCAGACTTCTCTTCATCTATTATCTTTGATCCTTCTACATCCTTGTTAGAGGATTCTTCATTGATCACATTTAATCCTTCAACATCCATGGTAGAAGGTTCTTCAACTGTTTCTTCTACAATAGGAAGATTGAATCTCTTTAAGGCATTCCGGAGGATATCTTTAGTTTCACTTGCTACTTGGTCTATTTCTCCAAGCATAAGTTTGTTCATTCTTGCCTTGCTCTGGAACTCATTCTTACACTCCTTGAAAATCATGTCCATTTGTTTTGGAGTGATGGAAGGATAAAGCTGTATTACTAGCTGCTCCTGAATCTCTAGGTCTTTTGCTATTGCATTCTCTTTTCTCAGCTCAAGTACCTTTTCTAGGCTCTTAGGAATTAATGATATAATTTCAATGAAGGCTTTATTGTAAATATTCAAGTACCTGATAGTGGCCTCTTCTAGAATTCTCTTGTCAGTATCACTATATGTATCATAGAACTCAGTCATCAGCTACAGGTTCCCATCCACAGTCACTGCCTTGATGATGTTATCAATGGAGAGAGTGGGATTTTCAACAAATTCCTTTGCCTTTTTCTCCTCAGCTCTGCTAGCAGAGAACTTTCCGGATGTTCTCTTCTTCTTCATTTTCTTGATTTCTTCATCATCTTTATGGCTTGTATATGTTCTTGAGGCTTTGGTCTTCATTCTCTTTTCACTTTTGCCGGATGTCTTAACTTCCGGTTTGGTACCCTTTGAGCCTTTGGGAGTGATAGGTGTAGAGCTCTTGGAAGATCTAGTCTGGGAGGAGGCTTGCACCAGAATGTTTCCTTTCTTTGCTTCTTGTTTCTCTTTCTCTGCCTTCTCTATTTTCTCTCTATTTGTATCTACAACCTCCTTTGATAAGCCAAATCTTTTGGCAATTTCTTCAACTTCCTTTCTCACTTTTGTCTTTATCTCCAGCTATCTTAGCTGAACATGTATTTTTACACTTAGCTCTTGAAAGGTGCTAAACCTTTCTACTTCAGTGTCCTTAGGCTGGCTCAGCAGGTGTTGAATATGTAGCTCCAGGATTTTTTCATTGACCTCATATCCCATAGGCATTATCCACACAGTTCTTGGCTCAACTGCCTCCATTAGGCATTGATCAGTGTCAACCATGAAGCAAACTGTGTCCTTGTATTTCTCAACTATGGACTGTGGTATTTTCTCTAGCTTGCATCATGCTTTGGAAGTTCTTGAAGTACCCCTAGAGAGCTATGTTTTGGGCTTGAGCATCACCAACTCCATACATGTAATCTCTAATTTGAATTGCAACCGGTTTATCATTTTTCCAGACCCAACCAATTGATCCAGGTAGTTCATTCATATAATAGAAGAACATACACAATATTAGACAACCATATTTAAAGGAATTCTTCTTATCCTTTTTGATCTTTTGTAGGTTTTCCAATAGTTGATTTAGAAGAACCTCACATAGGTCATAATCTACATCTTCCCTCAACATCTGATATGTTGTATAGATTGCTGTGCCAGACATAGAATTCTCCCTGCTCAAATGATAGATTTTGTAGCTGATTATCATTGAGGCAAACTTGACATTCGAATTTGTGATGTCATCTATGGTCATTGCTCTTTTGTCAAATTTGGATCCAATGGCTTCAATTACTATTTAGTTCTTCATAGATTTAAGTGTAGGTAACCCACCGGATGAATGTAATCTGGTCATTGCCCTGATGGCATCTTTAGTTATCTTGAAAGGCCTCATTAGCCACATGAAATTATCATGCATCTTGCTTAGAACATATGGGACCCAATCATCTTCTGTAAAACATGGAAAATGTATGCAATGTCTGAAGTGTTTATCTCGGAGGGCCTTAAATTCAGTTTTGATTTCAAAATTCTCATCTATTAGCTGTTTGTGATAAATGTCCATCAATTTTGAGTCTCCAAATTCTTCAATGTTGGCATGGATATAAACCCTAACATCTTCTACATGCAATACTCCATACATAATGCTAGAAAATGCGCCCAAAGGATCAACTTCTAGAGATTTATAAGGGCGTTTCTTGAATTTAGGTCACGGCCTATCAGAGATCTTGATAACCATTGGAGTAGCCATTTTGCAAGAGATTTAGAGATAGATTTTTAGAATGAAGTACCTTTTCACGCCTTAGGGTTTGAAGCAGGAGCCAGAACAAATCACTGGTTGAATTTATTTTTCTGTTGATCTTGAGTGAATTGTAGAATTTTCTTTGCAGAGCTCTTCTATTCTTCTTCATGAGTGCAAGTGTGTAAATAATGAGTCAAAGAATCCTTTTATCCTTGCGCAAACCCTAATTTCTTTTTGTAATAAATGCATAACTTAAGTTATCTAGTTTCCCTATTTTGAGAGAGATCTTCTTGAAGCATTGCACTGAACTTAGAATCATTGTTAGTGAGGATTGACAACATATCTTCTTTTCTTTAATCATGCCATGGGTCTGTAGATCAAAGCATTTCAATTTTGAATCATACCGGATCTGTCTGTGAAATTCTACTTTATCAGATAGTTGTCGGAACCAAATTAACTTGAGTGGTTAAAATCTTGCAAAACTCCATGCAGATCTTTCATATTTTGACTGAAGGTTATTTAGATATTTTTCTGAGAACCCTTTAATCCACAGTGTCAGATGTTTACTCTATGTGCCGAATTTAGGCACTAGTTGACTGGCTGGGGGAATTTGTTTTTCTGTGTGACTCCCCTGAGCCAGAGCTCACCTTTTTCATTTTCGGAAGGAATATCAGCACCGGATTCTGGTGTGGATCCATCCCCAATACTTTCTGTACTCTTCTTTACCCAAATCTTGCTCATCTCCTTTTGAACTTCATCCGCATTCACTTTACCTTTGCCCTTATCTTGTTTCTAATCATGTTCCACTGGACCTTTTCTATCCTGATTTCTGCTTCTGCAGAATTTGGCAATATGACCAGATCTATTGCAATTGTAATATGTAACATTTCTTTGCTTATTTGATTGATATCCTTTTGATCTACATTGATTAGCCATATGTCCCATTCTATTGCATGCAAAGCATCTACCATTGAATGTATTGTTTATTTGCATATTTCTGCATTCATGAGATTTGTGACCATACCTTTTGCAATTAAAACATTGTCCGAAGAAGGATGGATTATTCTGATTCATTCCTCTCTTGCACTGAGTTGCTTTATGACCAAAATTGTTGCAATTGAAGTAGTATCCATTGAAAGATAGATATCTTTGAGCATTTGGTTGCCTTACCAGAGGTCTTCTAGGCCTGTTTCTTTGATTTCCTGATCCAAAGTTCTTCTGACCGGATCCAGAGCTTTCACCTTTCTCATATCCCAAGCCATGCTTATCATCTACCCTCTTTTAGCTTTCAAGAAGAACTTCAAGTTGGGCTGAGCTTATCTTGAATTTTTTTTGGTATTCATTTGTAGTTTGAAGATCTTGTTTAAGAGTGTCTATCTGATTCTCAAGTTGTTCTTCATTGTCTCTAGCTTCTTCAAGATCAGATTCAAGATGCTTGATTATTTTGTTCATTTTGTGGCAGTCCTCTATTTTCTCCTTGAGGGAGTGTTTTAGATTATCTTCAATTTTTATTTTTTCTTCAATTTCTTGGGTGAATCTCATAACCTTTGATTCCATTTCATGCCTTATCATAATGACTTCTTTTGACAGCTTCTCACATAGCTTATATTTCTCATTTAGATCTTCATTAGTATCATTGACTTTACTCTGATTGGCTAATTTTTGAAGTAGTTCCTTTCTCTTTTTCACAGAGATACTAAGTTTTTCTTTTAGCTCATTTATGAAATGATCAGCTTGTTTGAGTCTTTCTCTCAAATTATTGACTTCAGAGTGGGATTGTTCAAGATCATCTAAGGCAGACTAAAGTTGTTCCTTCATACCATATGCATCCATTGAGATTCCCAGATCTTTCTCAAGCTGTTAGGCTTTGTTTAGAGGAACTAAGCTCTGATACTAATTGTTGGAAACAAGGTAGATAACTGAGAGGGGGGTGAATCATTTATCTCAAGATTTCCTTAACTTTCTTTTCTTTTTTTTTATCTTAATATTTAGTGTTGTATCAAAACATGAAAGCATATGTAATCATAAGAACAGAAATAAAGTCAACACACATAACACGAGGATTTTTATGTGAAAACCCTGTTAAGGGAAAAACCACGGGGTGACTAACCCAAGATTTTATTCTCTATTAAAATAATAAAGGAGTACAAGATGACACTTGCCAATTAGGGCTCACTGCCCAAGCACACTACTCACAAGAGGCACACTGCCTACAAGAGACTCACTGTCTACATAACTTACAGAAGATAATCAAGTGTTTGAACTGATGAAAATAATCTACTAATGCAAGAGTTCAGTTCTGGTTAGGCACAATATACGATCTGATGCACTTCATTCTTCCTCTATTCAATGTTGTTGTTTAGTCACATACTGGACTTGAATTGTTGTTCTCACACTTATCCCTGCTTTTCTTCTCACCTTATTACTTCCCACCTTCACCACACACTCTTACATGCTAGAATCCATCTGGTATATATATCCGCATCAAGGATTCTCATCAACTATCTAGTCAGCAACAAGAACACTCAAGATATTTGCAAGTTATTGATCTGTCGGCTGAATCCATGCTTGATTTGTGATGCGTATCAAAAACATAGGCATAGAAGTTATTAATCATGTCGGCCAACAATGTATAATCCCACAAATTGCTTGATCAACACCTTTTACTCATCCGGATTGAAGTCTGATACTCTGCTGGTCAGTTCTTTCTCTATCTGCTCTACCTGATTGGAACCCAATACTCAGATGCTCATATCTTTTTTTGATTTATCACTGGAGGCTAAATCTCTAGAGTACAGTAGTCATGATACCCCTCTTGACTTGTCCAAGTCTACAACTTATTGAGTTACACCATCTAAGAGATCTAGACCTGATTGTCAGACCTTCTTACATATTCTGATCTTGTTCACCGAACCAAAACATTTTTCAATCTGACTTCTGGTGAAGGCATATTATGTACTACAGATGTGTGGGATAGACTTTGTTGCCATCAATGACAACACTTATGAAACCACATAGTGTCTCTTGCCAAGAGTCACGTCCTATAGAAACCATCCAGCTAGAAATTAAATTTCAAATCAATAATCATTTAATTTTTCAAAAATAAACAACTATAACAATGAATGTAAATTGAAATTTACTAATCTGTCTCATAGCCCCGTGAATGATAGGGAGCTATGAATCGCAGTGGACACACCATGCTCCATTGCCCTATGAACTTCGGGAGGTGTCTCCACAGCCTGCATCATCTGAAAATAAAACAACATTATTCAATTATGAAACTAGAATAGTGATACAAGTCATGGTTCATAACATACACACACGTTCACCTAAACATGGAAGTACACACAATAAAGCACACTATGTTATTCATTATCAACAATGCATCACTATGATACAACTAGACACATAATACACATAATCATAGTGAAGATTTTGCTCTCTTGGTGATATGCTATAGCTCTTTCTTTTAGATGTAGGGATGGAAGAAATTGAGCCAATAAGATTGACACAAGTTTGTAGGGGAAAGGGTTAGTGTAGATTTGAAGATTTTAGTTAGGGGTGACTTGTTGCACCCATAATTAATACCTAAAACCTAGATGATGTTCGAGTCAATCATATGCTATATAAGATGTCATAGGCTAATGCCCCTCTCTAGTGTCATGTCCTAGGGTCTAATTGGTGGTAATTGGATGAGATTATTAGAGAGAATTTGTCGAAGAATAGTGTGGAGGGGATCAACAAGCTTTGGTAGACATGTATGGAAAATGTGGTAGCATAGACAAGGTAGTGAGCTATTTGAAAAGATGACTCAAAGAAAAGTGGTCTCATGGTGATGTCCTTGTCTATGCATCTGCTTCTCATGGCATTCCATGAGAGCACATTTCTTTGAGCCATTTTTTCAAATACTGCTGAGAACTGCATCAATGCTATGACCCTGAAATTTTATCAAAATCATCAAACTAAATTAGTTAATCTTGCATTTCAAAAATAAAATTTAATAAATTAAATTTAATGAATTTGCTAATATTTACCTAAGTATCAAGGCTGAAAGTCTCACTCAGGAGGGTATATTCCATCACCATCTGCTCAACTGCAGATGTAGCCTGTGCACCTACGTCCTGACTATCCATGGGGTTATAACCACAGGGTGACCCGCAAGTCTGACAAGTATGGGGTGGGACCCTATTCCTTGCACTATCTCCCAACCCACGTTGTGCTGTAGGACTAGCATGCTCTATGATGCTCTGGGTCAAGGCACTAATGGACTGAAGTGTATCGACCTCAACACTCTCCTTCACAATGGAAGGGATAGACACATGCTCATGGGCTGGTTTGCTGATTACTTGTCTCACTAGCCGTTGTGGGTCAACACGTGCTCCTGGTCTATCTTGTGTTGACCCCCCACCTCTACCCTGGAAGTCCCACATATCAAAATACTTTGGCACTTTATTGAGGACAAACTCGTAGTAGAGTTTCCTCAAAAAGTATTGCAAGACCTCATTATTGTTGCATGGAGGATGGTCAAAAACCATCCACCACCTCTGCCCAAAATTGTCCCTTATCGCTTGGGTGTTGCACTAATGGATAGGGAACCTCTTGCATGTAATAGGTGGAGGTTGATTTGTTTGTGGGTTTGTGAAAATGGAACACAAGTCATTTTTTTAATTTGTAACTTTTTCACATCTTCATGATAGCTTGTCTGCATAATACTCTCTAAACTCTCTCCTCTTATCCAACCAACTAGATATTTTCTTGCTAATTGAATCTACATTTGATAACATAGATTAAAGAGATTGAGCAAGCGTGGACCTATGCAAGGTTGAAGTTGAAGGATCTTTCAACCTTGCAATTATGTCTTCAATTTCTTTTTTATTGTTTTCAATTTGCCCTGGATTATATTTTCTTGTGTTCTAGGGGCATGTTGAGGAATGGATGGAGGAGTTTGTTGTTTGGGTTCTTCAGCAGGTATTTCCTCTTCAGGATTTTGTGGATTTTGAGGAGGAGGTGCATTAATATTTCCTGACAATTAAGGAAATTTACATCAAAAATCAACTCAAACTTACCTATTTAGAAACAAATTCAAACAAAAAAACAAATAAAACTCACTCCTTTGGCCTGCTCAACATCGTGGCGGCATTTTGGCAATGAATCAGCGAGTTTTTGGTGTCGAATTGGGTCTTCAAAAATGCGAGTGCGCTCCTTAGGGTTTGTAGGCCCCAAGTGTAGAGAAAAAAAAGAAATCAAATGAGCATAAATGCTCTTATATATATAATTAAACATAACATGAGTGCATTATGATTTGGTTTTTCTGAGCCTTAGGCTCGTCATTACCAAACCATAACATGAGTGCATTATAATGCAAGCACGTTATAACGTGCTCGCGTTATGTCTTTTTTAAAAAAAAAAAATTTTGGCTACTTTTTGGTCCCCCAACTTTTGGTACTTACACTGTGTCTTTTCCTCAAAAAATCTCTTTGTGTGCCAGTTCTATCCTCCTCATGCCACCTACAGTAACCTGTGGTAGGTTCTGCTGGTTTCCCTGTACTCTGCCAACATCAATCCCCCCTTTAAAACTATGTCTTGTCCTCAAGACATGTTTTGTTCAATTTGAAGGTAGGATGATTTTATAGATCACTCTGAGTTGGGCTAGAGTTGTGTCCCATTGCTTTTTGGTTGATGTCAAAATTTGAATTTGGCTCTCTATTTGGATGTAAGTATCTTCCACATCACCCAATGTGGTTGGTATTTGTATCTTTTGTATAGTTTGCTTAGCCTTTGTAAAAAAACCAGTAAGGGATGCTAGTCTTAGGCTTACCACTTCCCTTAACTGTTTTATTTGTGCTTTGATTTGTTCCCTTTGATCCTAAAACTATTGCAGTTGAGTATGCAATGTTTCTACTTGTGCTCTTATTGCCCCATTGGTATCTTGGATAAGATCATAAGTACTTGCTACTTATATGATTTGTGTCTCTAATGCATCTATTTGATCCTTAATATTTTTAGTGGTAGTAGGCAACTGTAAACAAAATTGATATAATACTTTTGCCTCATCCATGCCTTGCTGGATGTTCTTTATTTGGGTTTCTAGTTTAGTGTATGCCTTGGCACACTTATTCAATGCATCTGCTAGTCTTTTCTTATTCATTTGCTCAATGATTCTTTCTTCTACCTTATTCTCCAAATATTTAGAGTGTGCTTTCAAACTTTGCATCAATTGTTTCAACTGTTGTGTGGGAGGTAGGGTTGTATCCCTTTGAGATTTTAGCATTTCATTCTAAATTATATCCACTGCTTCTAGTAGTATCTCACTACCCTCTATATGTTGTTGAATTTTTTTTTCCCTCACTATAAAGTGGAAGATATCACCGAGCTATAGATTTTGGATAGGTGATATACTTGATAAGTTCACTTGTCCTCCTATTACTGGCAATTGTAGTAGCTGGGGCTAAGTGCAAGAAGATGAGTACACTTTTTGGCCAAAAAGTGGAAGTATTTTTCTTGTTTTTCAAATTTTGTTGTACTTGGAGTGACAATTTGAAGCACTTGCACATAAAATATTAAGATGATGTAAAAATAAGAAATGTAGGATTTTGTTTCTAGTTTTCAAATATGTAATTTTTTCTAATACCCAGATGATGCAAGTTAGTTTTCTATTGGATGTACAAAATTGGCTTTTTAAAAGTCTGCTATTTTTTACTTACAAAAACATGCATGTGTACAACCAACATAATTTGACCTGAATTAATGTATTTTTCTAATTCCTTTTGTGGAAAGATTATCAAGATGTTGAATTTTGGTCAGGATATTTTTTTGTAATTTTTTGATAAATATTTTTTATTAGTTTTTTAATGGTCCTAATTAGTGTTTTTTAAAACCCCTCATGTACGACCAACATAATTTGAGCTAAACTAATCAATTCACTATTTTTTTTTCATCATGTAGAGAATGATGTCTAGTTTGGTCAGACATAATTTTTTTTTAAGAAACTTTCAAAATCAAAAGTTATTAAAAAATAGTATCCTATGTTATTTCAAATTTATGAGTTAGTTTGTTTAGAAAATAATTAATAAATAGAAAATTATGTTCAATAGTAGAAAAATTACATAATTGAAAACTAGACTTTCAGATCTACAATGGGTTTTAATTTTGTTAAAATATTCTGAAAAAAAGTCGTCAGCCATAGTGGTCAAATTGGTTTTTCCTCTCATTGTTTTCATGGTCTCTTAGTTGCAGGTCCAAGGCTTAGGCTCGGGTTTCCAAGCCTTTACCAAGCCTAAAACCAATGCGAATTGGTAGGTTTCAAGATTGAAACTATAAGTGGGTACCCGCTCGTAACGGGTGCCTGTTACAAATGGGTACCCATTTCTTGTTTTTTTAAATGGGTACCTATTTTAAAACAGGCACGTATTTCTATTTTAGTCATTATTTTTTTTCATAAATTTTGGTAGTATGAATGAAATCCTACAACATTCCCTTTTACTAGTACGTCCGACAGTGATAGATTTTGTAATTTTTTTATGTGCAAAGTGTCGATTCGAGCTCTCAATAGGGCATATCTTATGTAATTTTTACATGGATTCAATCATAAGGAGAATTTTCAGATGGAATGAAGTAGAAAATCTATTTTTTACAAGGATTCAATTTCTTGGAGAGACATTCATTTTTACCAATACACCGACAATGACGAATTCTGCGACTTTTTTATATCCAAAGTGTTAATTCGAGCTCTCAAGATGACACATTTTATATAATTTTTACATGGATTCAATCATAAGGAGAATTTTCAGATGGAATGAAATAGGAAATCTATTTTTTAGAAGAATTTAATTTCTTGGAGAGATCAAACAAATATCAAGTAACTATCATATTGAACAAAGGATCTAAATCTACTTGTATTTCATACATTTTAAAGAAGGGATCCAACACATTTTGGTAATTAGAATTTTATCCTTTGTAGAAAAAAATGTTAGTGTAGGTTTTTATTTCCTAGTGGGTTATTTATTTTTTCCCTATTTTCCTAGGTTTTTCCTACACTTCTATTAATCTTGCTTAGATTAATAAAGCATGTCTTATTAGGTGAGTGGTTGCGAGGTGTCACCTTCCTATATGTGAGCATCCATTAGCTATCTTGGGAAGATACTTTGCCATCTTTAGTCCGATAGATGGTTGCTCCTCATTGGTGGGTGTTACCACCTCCTCCCTCTTCCTAGTCTATATAAGCATGCTCCTTGGCTTATATTTTGCATCCTCTTAATGCTATTTTGCTTCTAGCATTTGCATTACTCTCTTAGAGACTAACTCTATGTTGCTATTTTGATTTCGTATCATTTACATTCATAGTTTAGATATCTATTCATTTGCATTAGTTTTCTGGGTTAATAATCTTTTCAGATTCTAACATGGTATCAGAGCCTTGCTTTTAGTTTCCTTATTTGAGAGATTCAGGGGGGGCTAATAAATCTTATTACAATTTTTCAAAAAACCTAGCATGCTCTTCTCTTGCATCTGCGGATGATCTTGAGAATTAGAAAAGTTTGACGGAAACTTTTTTAATCTTTGGGGTTTGCACATATGTTTTATGAAATTTGGGTGATTGTAGCATTTCTGGTTATACTGACAGCATTTTCAGCTGTTCCAATGTGTCCAGGAGGCTTGAGAAAGTCAGATTTGACTTTCGTTTCATTGAAATCAGAGATCGTCATACACAGTTGGGAAACCGGGGTTTAAAGCTCAAATCTGACAACCATCTTGCATATTTGGTGTTTTCAATCAATATTGCAGGTTCTAGCATGCCTTTGCTTATCTTAGGTAGCTGATTCATCTTTTGCATGCCATTTTTGGTTGGTGGGGTCATTTTTTGTTGCTAAAGGTGTCCTATTTACATTAGAACTACATCTTCTGTACATCAGCAAGAAAAACGCTAGGTTTTGTTTGCAGCATAGAAAAACCATCTGGGTATCTTTCATTTTTTACATGCAGTTTGTATATTTTACAGAATTGAACTTAGAAAGCTACAACAGTACCCCTCTCCATTGGCAGTTGCAGTTTTGAAGGCAGTTTTCAAATGCTCCATTCTTGCTCATACAGACTCCGTTTCCCACGAATTTTTTTTATTTTGGCTATTTTTTCATGCTTTATGCACTAGTATAGACATTTTTTGATTTTGATGTAGAGATTTTTCATAAATTGTAGATTCTCAGTCATGACACTGCATAGTTCTCATTTTGTGAACTTCGGAGGATCATAACTTTCACATACGACCTCGTATCGAGGTGATTCTTTTTTTGAAAGTGCATATTTTTTTGAGTAGATTATAGTGGTGCTATTTATTTCTTTGGGTATTGTGCCAAAATTATATTTTCAGCATATGCTCTTCGTGAGGGTTTTGTAATGCATTGAAATCAAGACCACTTAGTATTTCTTGCAAGTGGAAGTTGTAAATGCACTAATATAAAGTGTCAAATCATATTTTCTTGGGGGGTTCTTTGATTGAGTGAAAAGGGGGGGGGTTGTCTTGGTTGGGTTCTCTTCTTTTTGGCATTTCTTCTCTGCATTTCTTCATCATGGATCAAATAAATGTGCCCATCCTAACTCCATACAATTACTTTGAGTGGAAATCACTAATGACAATTCACTTAAGGAAAGCTGGATTAAATAGGATAACTATGGGACTTGAAATTGAACTTGCTAAAGATGAAGATAAGCCTAAGTGGTTTAACAAATGTGATGAGGCATATGGAACATTGTGTTTGTCTGTTTCTCTTGATTTTCTCTTTCACATTGAGTCTTTGAATACACCAAATAAAATCTGGACAAAGCTAGAAACACTATTTGGCACACAAGATTCAATGAGGAGTCATATGTTGGAAAATGAACTAATTAGTTTAAGTCTAGACAATTTCAAGACAATCCAGGATTTCTTCACTAAATTGAAATCACTAAGGTTGTAGTTAAAACAACGTGGAATTGAAAAGAAAGATGAACAACTGATTCTTAGTATTCTCTCTAAGCTAAGTTCAGAATATTCTGTGTTTGTTTCTACCTTCTATGCTACTAAGGGTGCACTTGGTACACAATTCACCATGTCATCTTTAGATGATTTTACTATCAAGCTCACTCAGGAACAGGACAAGCTAATCCAGATGGGCACTCTTAAGTCCTCTAAATCACATGCCTTGGCTACCAACCAAGGCACAAAAGAACAAAAAGGATAAAGTAGTAACAACAATAGTAAGGATAAGAAATAGAAGAATAGCAAGGAGAAGAAGGATCAGATATCGGTTGCTTCAAAAGCAACTAATGAGACCCAATCTTCCAAGGGTGACAAGCCTAAGAAAGAGAGGGTCCAATGTGCCTATTGTAAAAGACCTGGTCATGATGAACATAAATGTCTAAAGAAACAACTTGATCACTTGACCCACATTTTTGAGAAGAATAATATCAGTGTTCCTGAGTCTATCAAACATAGTTCTAATGAGGGGTCTAACAAGGCAAAAGAAAACAACAAGGGGAAAGGAAAGGGCAAGGCCCTCGTTGTAGTTGCTTCTTCACCATCCACTTGGGTTCTTGATTCAGGTGCTTTGCACCACATGGCTTCATCTAAGGAAGAACTTACATCTTTGGAGCCGTGTACTATGCCTTCTATTTTGATGGGTGATGACACTCCTGTTGAGGTGTGTGGGAGAGGGTCTGTTGATGTGGGGGATGGCACATTCCATGATGTTCTTTGTGTACCCTCATTATTAGTTAATCTCCTATCAGTATACCAGATCACTCACACAGGTTTAGGCAAACGGGTTGAGTTCACTCCTGATTTAGTGGAGATTCCTGAGCTGCATAGTGGTTTTGCAGTTGCAGTTAGGAGAGCAGATCATTAGTCATGGCTCTATCTATTTTCTCACTTTGTTCCTGATCCTCCTTTGACTTTTTTGCTCACTCATTCTAATGATGTGAGTAGATTATGGCATGAGCGGTTTGGTCATCTAAACTTCCGCTACTTGCAGCAGCTCAACCAGTAGAGCATGGTCACAGGGTTGCCTTCAGTTCAGTTTTTAGGTGGTGTTTGCCAAGGTTGCATTCTTGGTAAGCATCCTAAGGAAAAGTTTGACAAAGGTAAGGCATGGAGAGATTCACAGATACTGAAGTTAGTTCACAGTGATTTGGCTGGTCCATTTTTAGCATCCTTCTTTCAGCAGGGCCCGATATGTCCTCACATTCATTGATGACTTTTCTTGATATACTTGGGTGTACTTTCTCAAATAGAAATTAAAGGTATTTGATCATTTTCAGGACTTCAAAAATTTTATAGAGAAGCAATCCGAGAAAGCCATCAAAATTTTGTGCACTGATAATGGTGGTGAGTATGTCAACCATCAGTTTGAGAGGTTTTGCACTTTAGAGGGGATTGATTTGCAGCATTCAGTTCCATACAATCCTTAGCAGAACGGTGTTGTAGAATGGAAGAATAGGTCCTTGAAGGAAATAGCGAACTGCATGATTCACTCTAGATCTCTTGCACCACAGTATTGGGTAGAGATCATTAACTGTGCTTGCTATATGCAAAATCGTGTTCCTCATTGAGCCTTAAAGGGAGTCACTCCTTTTGAAGCTTGAAGTGGTTGGAAACCATCAGTTAAGCACTTTTGAGTTTTTGGTTCTCCTGCATGGGCCCACATTCCTGTAAAGAAATGGAAGGCCTTAGATCCACAGAGTAGAATTTGCATAATTGTAGATTATCCTAATGGTGTGAAGGGTTATCGGTTGCTCCACCTTACTACACATGAGCTGTTCATTGAGAGGAGTGTTCAGTTTGAGGAGGGCTCTTCAAGCTCACTTTCTATCACTTCTCCAACTCCTTCTACTTTGACATTGGAGTCACTTGGGATACATGACAGATCTTCTGATGAGTCAGATTCACCTAAGTAGTATTCTACCTCCACTTTTGATGCAGAGAGTGATTTAGAGGACTCACCTCCTTCCTCTCCTAGTCATCATTCAGAGGTTGATGATTCTCCTCCAGATTCTTCATCTTCCAGTCCACTTTGGGCTAGACAGACCTTGTAGTCTCCAGGTGATTGGGTTGGGGATCCATCATACACCAGGTGGACTCATTCACAGTTTTAGGATGCTCCACATGTCTTCATTGCTACTGCCTCAGATCCACAGTCTTTTTATGAGGCTTCTGGTATTCCTAAGTGGGATGCAACTATGTAGGAGGAGTATAGTTCCCTGATGAGGAACCACACTTGGGATCTTGTCCCTCTTCCTAAGGGAAGAAAACTTGTTCGATGTAAGTGGATCTATTGGACAAAATTTGCAGCAAATGGGTCAGTTGACAAGCATAAGGCTCGCTTGGTTGCCAAAAGATTCTCCTAGGTTCCTGGGATTGACTACTCTGAGACTTTTGCGCTAGTTGCCCGAATGAATTCCATCTGACTTGTTCTTTCCATTACTGCAACTAATCATTGGGAAGTACACCAGATGGATGTGAAGAGTGCTTTTATTCATGGTGACCTTAAGGAGGAGATCTACATGGAGTAGCCATAGGGGTTCATTCAGGATTCTTCACTTGTGTGTCATCTTCGGAAGTCTCTCTATGGCCTCAAACAGGCTCCTCGAGCCTGGTATGCCAAGATGGACTCCTTCCTTCTATTAGTTGGGTTCACTCGGTGTCATTCTGATCCCAATGTCTACATTCTACAATAGGATGATTCACTCCTATTTCTAGTTCTGTATGTTGATGACTTGCTGATCACAGGGAGTTCTTCATCCACCATTGGGGCTGTCAAAACTGCCCTTCATGATAGGTTTTTGATGACTGACTTGGGCTTGTTGCGTTACTTTCTCAGGATTGAGATCTACCAGTCTGCTTCCGGGATCACCATCAACCAGTCCAAGTATGCTCTAGATTTGCTCTGGAGGTTTCATATGGTTGACTGCAAACCTGCTCTGACTTCCTTTCTTTCTGGAGTCAAACTTAAGGCTCAGTGTTCTTCTCCACTTGTTGATGACACTTTGTACCGACAACTTGTTGGGAGTCTCATTTATTTGACTCATACGCAACCTAACATTTCATATGCTATAGGCATGGTCTCTTGATTCATGCAGGAGCCTCATGAGCTGCACTGGAAAGCAGCCAAGTGGATCCTTCACTACATTCAGGGTACTCACAGTTTTGGGATTCACTACGCAACAAGCATTGAGCTTGACTTGGTGGGCTACATAGATTCAGATTGGGTAGGTGATTCTCAGGATCGCAAGTCTACTTTAGGTTACAACTTCTCACTTGGTTCAGGTCCTATTTGTTGGTCAAGCAAGAAGCAGTCTGCTATTGCTCTATCTTCTATTGAGGTTGAGTATGGGGGGGTTGTGAATGCCGCCACTGAGGCCATTTGGCTTTAGAATGTTCTCACTGAGTTTTGTATCTAGATCAGACAACCATCAGTCATATTTTGTGACAACCAGATTGCCATTTAGATCTCACGGAATCTGGCCCATCATCAGCAGACCAAACACATTGAGGTCCACATGCACTACATCCGGGAGCTCATCTCTATTGTCTGACTTCTGAGAAGGTTGCTGATATCTTCACCAAACTCTTCATTGAGAGCAATTTCCTTCATTTGCGAGCTTTGCTAGGGGTGCGGGATGCTTCATCTTTTGGGGGGCTTCTTCCTCTCACTCGAGGTCCTGACTCTCTCTACTTTGGGGGGTCTCTTCTCTCTCTTTTTTGGGGGAATTTTATGTACATGGGTACCTTATCAGGCTTGATTTTCCTAGACCCATTTCTACATCCACCTAAGCTTCGCTTATGGGGGGTGTTAGTGTAGGTTTTTTTTCCTAGTGGGTTATTTATTTTTTCCCTATTTTCCTAGGTTTTTCCTACACTTCTATTAATCTTGCTTAGGTTAATAAAGCATGTCTTATTAGGTGAGTGGTTAAGAGGTGTCACCTTCCTACATGTGAGCATCCATTAGCTATCTTTAGTCCGATAGATGGTTGCTCCTCATTGGTCGGTGTTGCCACCTCCTCCCTCTTCCTAGTCCATATAAGCATGCTACCTGGCTTGTATTTTGTATCTTTTACTTTTGCATCCTCTTAATGCTATTTTGCTTCTAGCATTTGTATTACTCTCTTGGAGACTAACTCTATGTTGCTATTTTGATTTCGTATCATTTACATTCATAGTTTAGTTATCTATTCATTTGCATTAGTTTTTTGGGTTAATAATCTTTCCAAATTTTGTTTAATATTAAAAACTAGTTATCAAAGGAGACGCAATTTTTTTTACAATTTAACTCCAATTTTCTCTTAAAAAATATATTTAGAATCTACAAACAAAATCTCACAAATCACTAGTTCACATCATCTTCAAATTCCTAACGGTTTAGCGGCTATAGGCGTCAGAAAGTGAAGATTTAGTTCAAAATGTTAATTTCAGTGTCAAGTTTGGCCAAAAAGTGTAACCCATTATTGTGGGATGACCCGTATGCGTGAAAATAATTTTAAAAAAATAAAATTGAAAGTAATGTTTTGAAGGATCTTCATGGTAAGATATCTTGGAGACAAATTTGAACCCATGTAAATAGATTGTACAAACAATTTTTTTATAGAAAAACTCTTGGATTTCAATGCCAACTTGTATTACAATTGATGAGAATGTCAAAAATGAGAAAAGTAATGAAAAAACTAGGCATTTTTGTAAAACCAAAAAAAGTGGATGAATCAATGGAACAAGTTATGTCTAGTGTTGCTAATGCTATTGGTTCTATAGGAAAAAATAGTTGATCTAAGGATAAGAATGTAGCACATCGAGAAATAATAACTACTTTAGTTAATAAATTAGTTGTGAGCAAAAGAATGATAAGTAAGACAAGTGGATATTTAAATGTGCATGCTGTAACTTTAAGAAGAGCAACAAAGAGAAGAGTAAGTATTGAAGAGGATCCAATCAACCAATGTTGGACTTTTAGTGGTAGACACCCAAGGTCTGACATGAAATTAGGTCTTTGATTGAAAAATATTGGCATGACAATACAAGGGTTTCATCAAATGTTAAGAGATGTTTTAAAATTAAGGGTGGGGTCAAAAAATTGTGATCCTCATCCAAAACATCTTTTAGACATGACTCAAACAGAATTATATAGAAAATTTATAGATGATTCAGTTATAGAAAATTTTAGTATAAGTCAAAGATCATTTGCGAAATGTAAACCTTGGTATGTCAATATTAATAAGCAATGAATTTCTTGTTGTTATAAAACTCATGTGCAATTTCATTATTTTTATGATTTTTTTCGATATATATATTGTATTTTGCATACTAACCAAATTATGCATGAATGTGGTATTAATATGCCACCTACAACAGTTAAAGATTTTATAACAAATATACTTTGTGAAACAACTGATGGACAATTCTATTTTTCAAAACCATGTGTTTCTGGATAATGCAATAGATGTGGTAACCTTTCATTGTTAAGAAAATGCATGCATGAAAGTAGTTCGCATGATTTTGGACAACAGTTAGTGGATGTGAAGAGGTTCACCAATGTTCAATATCTATTAAAGGATGGAAAAACTGGAAAGCATTGTGAGTTAGTCATAGAACAAAGTAGTGTACATGCATTCATCATAGAGTTCAAGAATAAGATTATGTATAAATATGTGAAACATTCTCAATATGCTCGGTGGCTTGATGAACAATTCTGTAGATGTAAGAACACATTTCCAATTGGAACTATATTTTTAGTGGTTGACTTTGTAGAAAACTATACACTTGCTCCACAAGAGGATATTTAGTCACAATATTATAACTCGGTATAGGTGGCCATATTTGTTCATATTATATACAGACATGCAATTGGCAGTATAGAAGATGACATGAAATTTTTGAGAGAGTACCATTTCTATGTGAGTGATAACCAGTTACATTCATCAGAGTTTGTACAGTATTGTTTCAAAGTATTTGATGACAACTTAAAAGAAAGACAAATCCAAATGATACAACATTTCATATGGTTAGATAATTGTACAAAACAATTAAAAAATTCTCAAATGTTTTATTGGTTAAGTAGGGCCCATAAAGAAAACAATATCCAACATATTTGGAGTTTCTTTGAAGTTGGACATGGTAAAGGAGAACATGATGGAGCTGGAGCATGTGTGAAAATGGCTCTTTCTAGGGAGAAACTAAAATTTTATGATGCAATAAAGATTCAAGATGCACGTGCAATTGAGGATTGGTGTAATGCAAAATTGAATACAGGATCAAGTGAGAACTCTAAAGTTCAACAGTTTTTTTGGTTGGTTGAAGAAGAAAACATTCCTCCCTGATATGATTGTGATACAATTAGTGGATTAGAAAAATGACATTCATTTAAGAGTTCAAATGCAAGCACATGGACTCTATGGACTATGGAGCTTGCATGTTTTTGTCAGTTTTGTATTGCAGGTGAGTGGGAAGCATGTGAAAATACAGATTGGGTTGAAGAATGGCACCAAAGGTCCTTAACACCTCTACAAACACATGATCAAAATGAGATAACATTTGAGGAGGATAATCATTTGCAAGCATTCGATGACTACGAGCATATTTCAGACCATGTACAAGAAGGTACATTCATTCAATATTTCTTTTTGATACTTTTTTGGAAATCTATATTTAATTGTACATATGTATGTATGTATATTTTTGTGACATTGAATTTGAATTTTTTTTTGTAGGACATGTGTATGCTGTTGTTGCACCTGAGGGTAATGAAGAGAAAACAAAGTGTTGGTTGACTTGGTGTGTTGAGGAAAAACAAAAGTTGTTACAATATAGAGTAGATGATGATAACTTTGAGTATCCAACAAGTTTTGTGGTTGTTACTAGCACTTGGCTACGTAAATATTTGATAAGGAGGAATGGTATACCTGCATTTGAAGATTATGAAAGACATAAGAAAATTTTGCACTACTCACATCTGATTGTGGCAACAATTATACAATTAGTGAGATATAAAGGGAGACTTGTCACAAAAGAATTATGAACACTTTTTATGGAAGAGTATGAGGCAATCATAGATACATTACAAAACAGAGAGGATGTAGATGGTACAATGGAGTAAATTTTTTAAATGATTAATAGGTATGTAGAAAATTTTAAACTTTTAATCTTTGTCTAGGATGTAAGTTTAGGATTAATATGATTGATAGTAACTAATTGATTGCATCTCCCCTTAAGCATCCTCTTAAGTCCCCTTAAACCATTCCTTAGCTATGTTCCATAAGTTAGGTAAGACATCTCTCCTAATTGATTGCATCTCCCCTTAAGCCATCCCATAGCTATGTTCCATAAGTTAGGTAAACTTAGGATTTAGTTTAATAACTTCAATATTGTTAATTGATATAGCTTAACACACCCTTCACAAAATACTAGAGTTGATTCTATGGCCATGATAGATTCCATCTCCCCTTAAGACATTCTCTTAAATCCCCTTAAGCCATCCCCTAGCTAAATGATATAAGTTAATGCATGTACCCTTACCAAAAATACTATAGTTGATTGGACCATCTCCCCTTAAGACACCCTCTTAACTCCCCTTAAGCCGTCCCCTAGCTAAATTATATAAGTTAGTGCATGTAAACTGTATAAATTAGCTAAATGATATAAGTTAGTGCATGTTCCATAAGCTAGGTAAGCTGTCATCTCCCCTAATTGATTGCATCTCCCCTTAAGCTATCCTTTTAACTCCCCTTAATCATTCATATTAATATTCCTAATAATCTTAAAAATTATGACACATTTTAACTTTTTTACATTTCATTACATGGTGCAGGAGATTTTTTTTGCAGTCATAACAGAGGCTGGAAACATAGAAGGTGTTAAAAATTTCACTTACACTTTATTTCAGGTATTCACTAGACCTATACTATTAATTATTTTAATTTATGCTTTAATAGTTATTTCCTTTCATTATAATTTCAATAGAACTTCTTAACAAATTCTATCTTTAAATAAAATGATCTCTAGATGTTCTAAATTTTTATATACGGTTCATCGTGGCCTGAACTCTAGATTTATTTTTGCAATCACATGTAGTGTTGAAAGGATAGATATTGTTTCTTTTTTCACAGGTATGATCTCTACACATGTTCAATATCTAGAGTCTTCAACTTCTAGGTGTCAAGTATAAAATCTTAGATGATCTAGACTTAGAGAATAACATTATATAAAATCTAGGTGTCTATATGTGTCTTGGGTTCTAACTATATAATATATGTCTCTACCCGTGTTTTAGGTATACTATATGTCAACTAGGTAGATAGAGACTAGAAAAAAGGTATTTAATCTAATCTAGGTGTCTTAGGTAGATACTATATATCAACTATCTGTCTAGAGATATAATAAAGAATCTAGGCACATCTTAGGTAGATACTATATATCTTGACTACTTGTCTAGAGACTAGAATAAGGTATAATTTAATCTAGGTGGCTTAGGTAGATACTATATGTCAACTAGGTCTACCATAATAGGTGTCTAGAGTTTGTGTCTTAGGTAGAACTATAATCTAGGTGTCTAGGTCCTGTATGATAAGGTATAAAGACTATGTCTATAAATTCTAGATGTACATACTATACAATAGGTGTCTAGAGGTGTCTTAGGTAGAACTATATAATCTAGGTGTTTAGGTGACTTAGGTCTAGACTACGATAAGGTATATTAAAGATAGATGTCTATAAAATCTAGATACATACTATACAATAGGTGTCTAGAGGTGTCTTATGTAGAACTATAATCTAGGTGTCTAGGTGACTTAGGTCTAGACTACGATAAGGTATAACAACTATATGTCTATATAATTTATCTAGATACATACTATACATGTGTCTTAGGTCTTAGGTGAGGCCACATGAGCTTCCACCTTCACATGGTTGGCCTTGTCAGTATAGAATATTTATATTTCTTGAAGCTAAGAGAAGCTCTTTTTCTTGTATATAGAAGTTATGAAAAACTGGAATCGATGCATTGATTAAGTTATTATTTGGTATTCTTCATGAAATTACATACAAAATGATAATTTAATTATATTTTTTAGAAATTATAATTTTGAGTTTTTTTTTTCAAAATTAGAAGCAAATCTCAAAAGTTTTAGTAGATAGAACCAAGTATTCTATATCAAATTTTTATATATATAACAATTAAGAGTAGGTATTTGTTTATTTTTCTTTTGATATTTAGGTTAGGTATTTCTCTATTTTTCTTTTGATATAATTTAGGGCAGACCTAAATTTCTCTAATTTTCTAAATTTCTTAAATTGTAAATTTAAAGGGTACATGTATTTCTCTAATTTTCTCTTTCTTTTTGTAAATTAATATGAAAGGTATTGATCTATGAAATGTTTAGTTGATTTAAAAATAAATTGATTAAACATGGTTACTCTTGACAAATCTAATCAATAAAATTTGCCTAAATATTTAACTCAATTATAATTTAACAAGTCCCAACATTTGACTCAAGTAAATCCAAACATAACCATAGAAATTACTAGAATAAGGTCTATCTTTCAACAAATAAATATTTTTAAGATTTAGTGCCCGTGACCAATTTCCTTCATAGACTTTCTAGTTATTTATATTCATTCTAGCTCAAAAAGTTAAATATCCAACTTAGAATGTATCTAATAAATGTTTAATAAATTAAATCAATTGAATTTTTTCTCTTATCTAATTAGAATTAGTATAAATTACAAATTTACAATTAAACACATGATAATTTGAAGTGTTAAATATGAGATATGAAATTAAAGTTTGAATATAGATGCACATAGTGGACATTCAATAAATAGTAAAATATAGTCTAGATGAAATAGATGAAATAGTCTACATGAGATATAAATACTGACATAATAATAGTCCATGTAAAAAATAATAAGATAGACACAAAACATATATGTCCAATCAATACTGAAATAGTAATAAAATCCTCATGAAATAAACAATCTAATATGTATGTGTGCCCTAAGTTTGATCATCATCCATTTCAAGCTGCCTTTTGGTCCCACATGACTCAGAGGGCGGCTCATGCTGTGTACAAGAAAAAGAAGCTTCAAATCAATTTTAATGTTAAAATTGCATCCTAATTATTTAAATCAAATATTTAAAACCATTTAACCATCAAATTAAATATTTAAATATAAACTTGAAAATGTCTAAGCATACCACAACGGGCTCATCATCTCTCTTGTCATTCTCATGTGCAACAAATGGTATCAATTTTGACAAAGTAAATGTTTGAGTCGCCAATTACTATATTTCAATAAAACACATGAACTAGGCTAGAGTATAGATACAAAATGCAAGGTTGAATGATACCAAAGACTTTGAAATGACATAGGATTTAACTATATGACCTGAAATATGAGAGATGACTCATGCATCTGTGCATGATCATCAATGATAGGATTAATTAAGCCTGCACCTATACTAATCTTGTCCTGCATATATATGTGTACATGTATATATAAATTCAACTTTAAAGACATGAATTTAAAATCATGAAATTACCTTAGAAATTCAAATTTAAACTAAAAATGTACAATTTTAAGACACAAACCATGGCATATGAAGCAAGCTTCTACATAGATGATGCTGCCACTGGTCCTAGATGACTTGGTTGGTTTAACACAAAAGTGTCAGGACCTCCCATCTGCTTTAAATTAAAAAAAAGGTTCATCACATTTGCATATTAAATTCTATATTATTAAAATAGATTATCCAATTTTAAATAATCTTTAGAGGTCCTAATTTTTATACCTCGACCATATAAGGTCTACCCATCTCTACTGTTATTGACACCAAATGTTCCAGCTGTGATGTAGTGGCAGCAATTGATGGAGTCATCTGTACCAATCGACATGTTTATTAGAAAGATTGATAATTGATAATTGGATCTATATTAATTTGTATTAAATTTAATTTTATTAAATGTGGCATACATACCAAGTCCATGGGAGCAAATAATGTAGCCAAAAAGGCCTCCTCCTCTAAAGAAGATGTAGGACTCAAACATGGATGATTATAATTTTGACAATAATTTAGTGTGGACTTCAATGGTGTCAATCTAGGTGATGTGCCAGGACCAGCACCAGATGCTCCTCTAGGCTCTGCAGGCTCTCCAAGATTGATTTCATTTGCCAAGCAGATAGCTTGGTCAGTTAAGTTTCCTGAGAGCAATGATAACACTCTGAGTGCCAAGACAATCGTCCGCTGGTGAAAGGGCACATGAACAAAAGGTGGAGAAGGGACAATAGGTGTAGGGGGAAAATGTTGATTTGGACTGACACGTGCCCCTAGTCTATGCTGTGGCATTCCACCACCCATGCCTTGAAATGATCTCATATTAAAATAATTGGGCTTTTTGCCCATGTCAAACTCCACCCATAATTTTTTCAAAAAATAAAGGGAACCTCAAAATTAGCATGAGGTGGATGGTCAAAGACCATCCACCACCACTCCCAAAAATTATTAGCTATCTGCTGATGTGTGCACCATTTGATTGAAATTCTCTTTTTATTTGGTGGTATTTGTTTGCTTGTGGAGGGATCAATGAAATATGGGGCAATTATATTTTTGGTAATATGTAAATCATTGATCTCTTTATACGAGAGACCATGTGCATAAAACTGCCTCCTCTCTTCCCGCCATGAGCCGAATGTGTCTAGATCCGTGTGGATAGCTCTCACTAAATCAATAATAGTTTGCATCGTGGATGCAAACCATGAAATGTGTGGAGGGGTTTGGATTTGGCTTTGCAAGAAATTGATTTTTTCTTGCAATGTTTGAATATTTTCATCAATTGTTGCTCGTAAATGAGCCTCATCAGGTGGTTGTGGTGGGGGGTCCTGGGGTTGGCATGGGGTCTCCTGGGCTAGATCGTCCATGTGTACAAATAAGGTCTACAAGTCTAGAGCTGCAATTACAAAACATAATTAAAATCAAATTAGGAATTGAAAATATATATTAAATTACATGTACAACATATGTTTAAATATACATATACATATAAATTGAAAACTTGGAAATATATAAATTTGCATGGTTTAAACAATACAAATTAAAACATTTAATTTTACACTTAATCTAACATATACATGCTTTCAAAATTTAAACTTGGTAGAAAATGGAAATCAAAATTTATGTTTAACAATCATGATGTGAATCAGAATTCATGTCCTATCTACTCAACATTATTTTGTCAAGTCTTATAATCTTTTACTGTACATGTATGTATGTAGACAATTTCAAATGATCTTATGAAATATATCATTCCTAAAAGTTTAATGTATAGTCTAAATGTCATTGGACATCTAGCCATGTTACCATTTCCTATTTTGGTAAAATTTAAGTTGATTTTGTTTAAAGGATATCCAAGAAATATGTTACCAAATTTCCTAAACTATTATTACCCTATAAAGGATATCCAAGAAATAAGTATTCAAATTTTTATTAAAGTCTTTGGCCTCTCACCACTCCTAGACAACTCTATATCCATTAGGTAACTATGTTTAAATATCCAAGATGAGAAATACATGCTTGAATCAACCATGGAACCAATTTCATATGTATGTATGTACATACATATGCATGTAATTTATTAAGTTAACTTGAATTTGATCGATTCACTCTTGGATTTGACTCCTTATTTTCTATGTATGCTGAATTTGATGGCACACTTCCATTGAACCCATGATTGGATGACTCAGACTAGGTGAAGAACATAATGGAAGGATGGCTTGAGGGATTGGTAAAATAATTTGCCTTGGCTTTACCAAACAAATTTTGAAGTAAAAAACTAATTGGTATACTATAGATCTTGGTTATGGTCCTATAAAAGGATGAAGTGACCTAAGATTTTCAAATTACTTTTTAGGTCCCCTGAAAGGAATAATGTGATTGATGAGAAAGGATATCTCCTTTACAAGAGGATATAGAACCTAACTTAGAAAATAATTCAGCATAGAAAGTGGGGATAGTAGAGATAGGTCTTTATGAATACAATGGTCTTTATATATGCATGTTTAATATGGTAATGATTTCCTTTCTTCTATTCACTTGCAAAATGGATATAAAATGTATGTTTCCATAAAATCTTGCATAACCTGTATATATCATTTGTTGAGGTGAAAGTAGTGGGTGGATGTAAGTTTTGTTGAATACAAATTGGATGATGATTTTTGGGAAAATGATCTAATGGTTGATGAGCCTAAGATGGTGGTACCTAAGAAGCACTTTCATCAATGATTTATGAACACCACTATAAAATATATTCATAAACCTATAGGTTAGATTTTATTGGTTTTCCCTTTTTCGATTTCATGCCTTAGTTTCTTTTGGATCTTATATTTTATTCTTTAGCCATTTCTTATATTATGACCATATTGTTGTGCCCTTTTTATACACATTTCACCATCTCTATTTGTTTCACATATTCATCCTCCCCCACTTGGGTGACATTGATGGTTTTCACTTCACTTTTCACTCTTTGATTATGCTTTTGTTCTCATTCCCCATTTGGGTTGCTTATTTGTTTTTCCCTATCCTTTAATATCCTTTGTCCATTTTTATATCATCTTTGCCTTCCTTACATTTATGCTTATGATTCATACCTACTGTATTGTTATACCATGTGATGTAGCCAACAACATACACTTAATAGAATTGTGCCATTAATCATGTGTGAGAGCCAAAGATTTGGAAAATTGGAAAAAAAACTTCTATTCACCAACTCTGCTGCTACAATGAGAGAAAACTCTCTTATATCCAAGAAAACAAAAAAATTAAAAAATTACTTTTTTTGGCAGATTTCGACAATTGTCAGATTTTGCCATTTTAGGTAATTTTACATTCATATCTTGAGAATCCAATTTTTTCTGAAAAACTTCCTAAAAATAAGGTAGGACGAAAAGCCAACTAACATCCTAAATTTGAAGCATGAGTTTCAGGTTATTAACAAAAGCAACTTATAAAAAACTAGGAAAAAATACTAAATTGCCATTTTGAGGGCCAAGATGAAAGTTTCGAGCCCTGAAAAAGTGCCAAGACAGGGTCCAACTGACTAGGGTGGGTTGGGAAACCACATGCCACCTCATAACGCATCCACCTGTAAAATTTCATAGAAAATCCACATCTGAGTCAAAACTTATGACCTTTGGAAGTCCCTGCATCATTCTCCTCTGGTTGAAAAGAACGTAGCTCCTGCAAGTGAGTGTCTTTGAACTACTGCCATTTGACTAGATCTAACCTCTGCACTTCCCACTCTGTAATCCACATACTCTCTATTGGTGGCAATCCTTCCCACTGTACTAAATACTTGTTGTAATGCCCTTGCCGAGTGGAGATAGTTTTCTTATCAAGAACCTGTGCAATCTTTTCCTTCTTCTTATGGAGAATGTGGTGGTGCCATGCCACTTCTAGTTGACTATCTTCAGCATCATCCTCACCATGGAATGTATATAAATCAGAAATATTAAACACAAGAGAAATATTGAGATCATTTGGTAGACTGGCTTCATATGCATTATCATTGATCTTCTTTGTAATTTTGCAAGGACCAATTTTCCTGTACTTCAACTTATGGAATGTTCTAATAGGAAACTACTCTTTTCTCAAATATACCATCACTAAGTCACCTTCATTGAATGTATGATGTCACCTACTAGTATCCATTGTATTCTTGTACCTCTCATTACTGTCCTGCAACTTCTGTCTCACATCTTTCTGCAACTGTTGAAGGTGTTCTGCAAATTCTTCCCCATCATCACTGACCCTATCTTTCATTGGTAGCTGTACCAAATCTAGAACACCCTGAGGATTCCTGCCATACACAATCTAGAAAGGGGACTTTCCTGTTGATCTGTTAACAGAACTATTACAAGCGAATTCGGCTTGGGTAATGCCACGTCCCATTGTTTTGACTTTTTTCCAACAATACACCTCAACAAATTTCCCAGACTCTGATTGACTACCTTTGTTTGCCCATCCATTTGAGGATGATAAGCACTACTAAACTGTAACTTAGTCCCCATCTTCTTCCATAAAGTCCTCCAGAAATGACTGAGGAATTTAGTATCCCTATTAGAGGTAACAGTCTTTGGAACACCATGTAGTCGAACAACTTCTGAAAAAAATAACTCTGCTACCCTCGTTGCATCAATAATTTTCGTACAGGCAATAAAATGAAACATCTTGGAGAACCTATCAACAACTACAAAAATGGAGTCATTACCTCATTGAGTATGTGGAAGTCCCAACACAAAGTCCATGCTCAAATCTGTCCATGGTGCAGTTGGTACTGGTAATGGCATAGACAACCCTGTATTTTGTGAATGTCCCTTAGCCACTTGGCAGATCCTACACCTTGTTACATACTTAGTTATATCCCTTTTCATATTTGGCCAATAATATTTATCTTCTATCAAGGCTATTGTCTTGTCCTTGCCAAAATGTCTTGCCAACCCACTACTATGAAATTTTCTGATAATGTTTTCCCTCATAGAGCCAGCTGGTATGCATAGTTGTTTTCCTTTAAATGGATACCCATCTTGCATAAAATATTCACCCCTAAAGTGATCCAAGTTACCAGATACTGGTGCCTTCAATTAATCCACAATCTCCCAAAAATCATCATCAAACTCATACAAATTTTTGATGGCATCAAAACCAATCACCTTAGTTTCCATTGTGGTCAAAAGTACAACACGCCTACTTAACGCATCTGCAACCTGATTTTGTTTTTCAGACTTATGCTTCAACACAAAATTGTAACCTTGCAAGAAAATGACCCAATTGGCATGCCTACTATTCAACTTTTTCTGTGTGTTCAAGTATCTCAATGCAATATTATCTGTAAACAATACAAACTCTTGGGGAACTAGATAATGTCTCTAATGCCTCAATGCTTGAACAATTGCATAAAATTCCAAATCATAAGTAGAATAATTCTTTCTCACTTCATTCAACTTTTCACTAAAGAAAGCTATAGGCTTTCCAGCTTGGCTAAGCACAGAACCTATTCCCACATGGGAGGCATCACATTCTACTTCAAATACCTTATCAAAATCTGGCAATGCAAGTATAGGTGCTTTTGTTACCTTTTGCTTCAAGTACTTAAAGCTCTCCTTGACATCCTTGGTCCATACAAACTCCCTTCCTTTGGTGCAATCTATTATAGGAGCTACAATACTACTGAAATTTCAAATGAACTTTCGATAGAAAGTGGCCAAGCCATGAAAACTTTTTACCTCTGTGATGCTGCTTGGACTAGGCCATTCTAGAATTACCTTGACCTTTTTTGGATCCATTCTGACACCATCTTTAGAAATGACAAAGCCTAAAAAAACCAAACTATCTTGCATGAACCTACACTTCTTCAAATTGGCACAGAGCTTCTCCTTCCTTAACACACCAAAGATGATCCTCAAGTGTTGTAGGTGTTGTTACTAAATACCAAAATATCATCAAAATAAACTACCACAAACTTACCAATGTAAGGTCGTAGTATAGTGTTCATCAATCTCATAAATGTGCTAGGTGCATTTGATAACCCGAATGGCATAACCATCCACTCATATAATCCATCTCCAATCTTAAAGGCTGTCTTCCACTCATCCCCTTCTCGAATCTAGATTTGGTGGTAGCCACTTCGTAGGTCGATCTTGCTGAAATATTTGGCCCCTACAAGGACATCCATCATGTCCTCCATACGAGGTATATGAAACCGATACTTGATGGTAATCTTATTAATTGCTCTGCTATCAATGCACATCCTCCATGTTCCATTCTTTTTTGGGGTCAACAATGCAGGTACAACACATGGGCTCATGCTCTCTCTCACCACACCTTTACTTATGAGTTCTGTTACTTGCTTATTCAACTCTGCATGTTGTGTTGGATTCATCCTATAAGCTACTTGGTTGGGTAGAGTTGCTCTTGGAATCAATCAATATGATGCTGAATATCTCTCTTTGGCAGTAGACCATCAGGTAATTCATTAGGCAAAACATCAACAAAATCTTTCAATAGCTCTGCTACTTATGGGGGAACTAAAATGTCTTCCTCTTCACCTTTTTTCACTACTAATGCATAGCAACACCCTGTCACCTTCATTTCTTTAACAAGATCTCTTTCAGACAACATGGTCTCACCTTTTCCTTGATCCTTGAGAGGTAATAAAATCACCTTAGAGCCTTCTTTCCAAAAAGAATATGTGTTTTTCTCTCCATCATGCATAACTTTTCTATCATACTGCCATGGCCTTCCAAATAACACATGACAGGCATCCATTGGGACAACATCACACCATATCTCATCCTGATAGATCTTCCCTATGCTAAACTTAATTAGACATCTTTTATCAATAGTGGCTTCATTTCCCTTTTTAAACCATACAATGCGATACTGATGAGGATGTTTTTCACAGTGTAAATTCAATTTTTCTACCATTTCTCTAGAAACCATATTTTCACAACTACCTCCATCAACAATAACTTGACATACCTTGCCACCTGAAGTGCATCTAGTTTTGAAGATATTGGTTCGAAGCCATGAATCATCAGAGCTTTTGGCTTGTGTTTTCTCCTTCTCTGGAATCACCATTGCTCTTCTCATCATGAGACTTTCTCCCACATCTGGTGGAACCTCTAGTTCTGTCCCTTCCACTTCATCTACATTTGAATTAGGTTCACCCTAGGTTGTCCTCCTTGATTTCTTTCTTGCATGTTATGATTTGAGCATTCAAATGCCCTATGACCTTCTTCTCCACATCTGAAACAAGTGAAAGGCCTTCTCTAGTTTTCCCATCCTCTACCGCTACCATAACCTCTACCTCTTTGAAATCCCCTTCCTTGTTCTTAATTCGGAGGATCTTGTCAAGTGTCTACTTATTTTTCCAATCCATGGTATGACTCTCCCTTGCCATAATTTGAACCTACTTGAAATGGGGCTGATGTACCCCTTCTTCCTCCTCTATTCCTTTGATGGGACTATTTGTTTTGTTTTTCTTCAGCCTTTAGAGCCAATTGGTAAGCCTCTTCCATACTGTTGAGTCGATGCATATGCTCAATTCATCTTGAATAGAGAATTTTAAGCCATTCACATATCTAGCAGCCATCTGTTCATTAGTTTCTTGATGCTCTATACATATAGATAGCATATAAAACTCATTTGTATAATCTTGCACAGAAGAGAGGTTCTGCTTTAAATTTTGAAACCTATGAAAAAGGGTTTGTGCATAATCTATGGGCAAAATTTTTTCTCTCAACTTCTTCTCCATTTTATTCCATGTCCTGATCTTATCCTTGCCTTTCCTTGTTCATTCCTTTTGAAGATGATCCCACCAAATCATTGCATGACCCTTTAATTTGGTGCATACAAATTTCACCTTCTTTTCCTCTGTCATGGATTTCCATTCAAAAAATTTTCTCATGTCATTCAACTAGTCTATCAACTCCTCTGGTTTAAGACTGCCTGCATAATCTGAAACATCTACCTTGACCCCTTCATTTTTCCCTTCTAAGGCCCTGAGCATCCTCTCTTCAAAACTCATGCCTTCTAATTCTTCTTCTTCATGTTTTGTATCTTGATCTGCACCTCCTTGACCTATCTCTTCATCAGATTCATCTCCTCGTCTACCCATTCTTTGGTTTTCCATCCGTGTTGTAAGTTCTGCTACTTGCCTTTGCAGATTTTGCATTTCTCTATGCATCTGGGAAAGACCACCTCTTCCTCTTCCTCTCCCAACCATCTTCCTACTCTGATACCAGATGATGTAGCCAACAACATACACTTAATAGAATTGTGCCATTAATCATGTGTGAGAGCCAAAGATTTGGAAAACTAGAAAAAAAACTTCTATTCACTAACTCTGCTGCTACAATGAGAGAAAACTCTCTTATATCCAAGAAAACAAAAAAATAAAAAAATTACCTTTTTTGGCAGATTTTGATAATTGTCAGATTTTGTCATTTTAGGTAATTTTACATTCATATCTTGAGAATCTAGTTTTTTCCCAAAAACTTTCTAAAACTAAGGTAGGACAAAAAGCCAACTAACATCTTAAATTTGAAACATGAGTTTTAAGTTATTAACAAAAGCAACTTTTGAAAAACTAGGAAAAAACACTACCAAGATGAAAGTTTCAAGCCTCGAAAAAGTGCCAAGATGGGGTCCAATTGACTAGGGTCGGTTGGGAAACCACATGCCACCTCATAACACATCCACCTATAAAATTTCATAGAAAACCCACATCCGAGTCAAAAGTTATGACCTTCGGAATTCCCTGCATCACCATGCTTCTTAGAACTTATTGATTTCACACTATTATATCATGCTTTCTAGAGATTATTCATTTGATCGTACATTATTATATTATGCTTCCTAGAGCTTACTAATGGATTTCATATTATTATATCATGTTTGTTAAAGAGCTTATATATTGTTCCTACTTTCCCACAACATGCTATACATTGATCTTACATTGTCATTTCATGCTTATTAGAGACTCTAATTTGGTCTTACATTGATACATTATGCTTCCTAGAGCTTCATACATTGAGCTTATATATTGACACATATTACTCCCTAGAGTTACTTATTGCAAATATTTTTACATTTCATTCTTCTAGAGATTTTACTCCTTGATCCTTCATTGTCATATTCCACTTCTTGAGGACCACCTTTACTTTGGGGAATCATCATGCCTTCCCCAATGACACATTGAGCTTACTTTGTCATGCCTTTACACCAGGAAACATCATGACTTCCCCCTTACATATTATGCTTTCATTGCTATAGTTATACACTTGGGGAGCATCATTCCTTTCCCATTTATACTTTATACATGATCTTACTACCACATCTTTAGAATTTACATTGGGGAATTGTGCTAAGTGCTTCCCTTTCTATTTTATTTGGGTTCATCATGCTTCCCTCTATTCCACATGGTTCCTTCTATTGTTATATCTTGGGTATTTTTTCCATCATTTAAACTTGAGACCTAGTTGGGGGCCTTAGTCCCTTATCTTGGATTTATTCCTTATTTTGGTCCCTTAGCATTGTTTTGATTCCATACCGTTATTTCCATTTTCTTTACCACTAGATACCTATGGCCTTACCTATACCTTTGTGTGATCATGCTCTTGGATTCCACATTGGGGCCATATGACCATCCTAGTGCCTTGATACTAACACAAATGTTTTTGGCCATTAAGGGTCACATCACCATTCTATTGTCCATAGTGAGGGTAACATTACCTTCCTTAATGTCCTCTCTATCCCATGTGCTTACATGATGCATTATTTACACTTACTACTTTAGGTTCTTATATGATTACATGTAATTACATGATTAGATGCTTATATGCTTACATGATTATATGTTTTCATGCTTAGACTACATTTACTGTTCATGTATTAGTTTCCTTCTTCCAACAATTGCTTGTAACCTATAGATACAACCAATTATCAAGGGGAAGGGGGGCATATATACTATCATGAATTCTCCTATGTTTAGATATACAAATAGATACACGAGCTTATAGAGACTCATCTTATGAAGATCACATACATAGAAGGAAAAACATGAAACCTTATTTATAAGTAGGGGCCTTGACAAGTAAGCTATTGTAAAATTTTTGGAGTGATTTGAAATTGCCACGTATGATTTTGAGAGGTGTGAAGTTAGGGTGCTCAAAAAATGGGTTCTCTCCCCTAGACAATTTCAAATGATTTTGAAATATCATTCGTAAAGGTTTATTGTTAAGCATATATGAAAGAAACCCTAGAAGTTCTATCAAACTAGGTAGTTCATGAAGGGATTGTCATGCGGCCATTTAACTGTTTACATACAAATATTATATATAGATGTCCATATGTTTAAATTAAAGATTTAAACATAATAAAGTGAAGTTTCTAGGTCTTAGGTTTAGGTTTAATAAGTCATTTAGGTTTTAGAATAGGTTAGTTTAGTTTATGAAACCCTAGTTTATGAATTAGGGTTTTATGTTTGACTATTTATGAAACCCTAGTTTATGAATTAGGGTTTTACGTTTTAGTGATTATGAACTAGGGTTTATCATTTCTAAATTAAAGGTATACAATTTATGAATTAGGGTTTACTGGTTGTGTTTGATTTAAGGTTGAACATATACAGTTTAACATTGGAAAAACAACAAAAAACAAAGCAAAAAATAAAGCAAAAAATAATGAAAAATAGTAGAAATTGATGGGCAACCAACCTGGGGCAGTCGCTAATTGATTTGGAGGAGGCAGGGATGTTCTGGAGGTAGGAGGTGGGGTCAGCCAATGCGGGTACCCATTCTTGGCGTCATCCTCTCTGTGCTTTTTCACAGCCTATAGCTGTTAAAATAAACTTGTAGGCTTGTTTTTAAAAAATATATATACTTTTCAAAAATGGGTGCCTGTTTCATTTACGAGTGCCCATTCCATAACAGGTGCCTATTTAGCTTCAGGTGCCCGATCCAAAATGAGAACCTATTTCATAATGGGCACCTGTTTCAGCTCGAGTGCCCATTCCTAAACAGGTTCCTATTATTTTCTAAACGGGTAACCATTCCAAGCGGCATTTTCCATCCGCGACAAACTTCCACGAAATGTATACTCATCTTTGTGCTTTCACCCTGGGGTGTTACCATAGGTTGATTTTTTTTAAAGTGCTAGAAAATCCTTAATGGATTGAATAGGGGAAGTAGAGGAGGATGCATCTTGATTATCCTATTGATTATCTCTTGTATCTAGTGCCTCTTCTTCCATTTGTTGTTCATCCTGCTTTGTGTTTGGTTGTGTGGAGGAGAAACCCTTTTTTGTTCATCTTGTGGAGGAGATGCCTCTTGTTGTGCTGCATTTTTATCTGCCTCCTTCATAGTATCATAGATCTTCTTCATGATCTACTCTGTTTCTTGTTAGATGTTCTCCCTATTAGCCCATTCCATATTCATGAGAGTATCAACCCTCTGCTTTGTTCTGAGCTCCTTAGCCTGTAATTGGGCTAATTTTTCTTTCTTTTCTACATAAATGGAGGTGCCTACTCCATCAATCACTTGTCTTAAATCCTCTTCCAATTTCAAATCTTTATCCCTTCTATGTCTTAAGGCTTCTGCTAGATTCTCTGACCTATCTTTTATAAAAGCTCATCTAATATTTTATTTGTTTTTATCATGTATCTTATAATGGCCCTTTCTATTATTTTCTTATTATCAACAAAGACTTCACTAGATAATTCTAATGTTTCTTGTAGTAACCCACATAATTCTATCCCATTTAAGATTCCATCCATGCTCAATGGTTCTTGTGGGATATCTTGTTCTATTTGTTTTTTTTTCTTTTTCTTTTGTGTTTTGGAGACTGCTTCTTCCCCTTCTTCCTCTTCTATTTCTTCTTTTAGAGTTTGGTTTTTCTTTCTCCTAGCTTGTTGTTTCTGTCTAGGTGCCTTTTTCTTCTCCACACCTATTATAAGTGTTTTAGATGCTACTCTTCTTCCCGTTGATACTATTTGTGTGGAAGATGCTAGTTTTGGTGCAACATGTATTGCATTTCCCAATGAACAAGAGGTCAAAAATGCAAGCACAAAGTTTGTAGATAAACACAACAAAAAGATCAAATGAATTCAGCATATATTATCCAAAACATGTGAGTATAAATAGGCAAAATGGAGTCATGAGTTAAGGATATGAGTCCTCAACCATGAGTGGTGGCAAGTTGCCTCCCACAAAACTAGTGCAAGGTGGCTAGGTGGTTGCAAACTTGTTGACACCTCCCCCAACAAACTTGACACCTCAAAGAGACATGTATCAAAAATACATAAAGGATGCCTAAGTTAGGCTTAAAACCTATAGTGTATGATAAATGAAATATATACACTAAACCCCCCCCCCTTAAGCATAGCTTAGGTGGATACAAGAAGGATGGGTTTTGGCTATTAGGCCTAGTGAGGTACCCATTTACAAAGTAATCTCTCAAGAAGTGGAGAAAGGTAGAAAACCCTATGGGAAAAAAACTACCCTCCAAAAGAGAGAAAATATGCATGAAAATTATACAAGTGAAGAAGTACTACTTCTTTCACTAAGTAAAATATATGATTCCCCCCATAGGAAAGACAATGATAGAAGGTCTATGAGACCCCCCCATAATACATGTCCTATTGTAGTGAGGCTAGATAGTTGACAAAGGATGTAGATGTAGATTCAAGAATGTCAAAAAATGTTCCTTCCCTTGGGAAGAAATGAAACTGCCTAAAGATGCAGGATATCTTCCCATGTAGGAAGAAGTATGTATGATCCTAAATCATGCTGAAGTTGATCCAAGGATGATGATGCCCATTATGATGTCTTCGAGGAATGCTTAGGTGTCCCCATGTCGATGCCGAAGGATTCCATAATCAAATCAGGTGCATGCCTAATAGATGAATATGATGACAATCTAGAACCATGTGTAGACGGATGTAAAGCATGAATATCCAAAGAGGATAATGGAGATGTAACTTCATTAAAATTATCATCAAAGAGAAGACTGATGTCATCAATGTGTGCTTCCATGTTAGAAATGTAGGATTCTATGAACAGACAAATGATGTCAGGTAGAAATATGTCCCAATCAACAATGCTAGGAAGACTGATGTCCTATTGCAAAGAAGCACTGGAAGCTTTTGAAGAAGCGAAATTGGAATCTAATGAAGCAACGGTAGGAGGTGGCAGAATATCTGCCAATGCAAGAGGTGTAGAGGGAGGAGATGCAAATGGGTATGTCTCTGTGTCATCAAGACTTTCCCAATACACAAGTTCCTCTTCAGTATCATCGTCATACAAAGGATCATTAACATCATCAAGGGAAAGAAGTATGTCTATAGCAGGATCATCTGGGAATGGAGGTTCATTGGGGTATCCATACATTTCCCATAATTTGGTCCAAAGAGCTTTAGGGCAGTCGATGTGTGATAGAGGAACCCACTGAGTGTGGTTCATAATACCTAAACCAATTAATCCTAAGACATGATTATTCTTATTTTCCCATACAATTTTCTACCAATATGTGCTTGGTTCAGGAATAAGTCCATATAAATGTGGCAATAGGTGAATCCATCGGTAGTGTGCTAGGATACCATTGTGTGAGGACTTGTAGTTTCCATTTTCTAAAGTAGTGACTGATGAATGACTTGTTATCCCCATTAGTTGACTTAGACAAATTACCCCCTTTTGAACTTTATGTTAATTCAATGATATACAAAATCCCTGTAAAATCCCCCCAAAATAATACATGAAGCCTCACTTTATAAGATTAGTGCGTTAATAACCCTTCGTCTTTGACAGACGAAAATATAAGAGTTAAATACCCCCAAAGGTTGGCACTTTATCAGTTAGTGCAATAGATCTAAGAAGGATGATTTAAAATCGTGCCCTAATACTTAGTCTATTTACAAAAAAATGTAATTTAACACTAACAATTTTAAGAGACCCTCCAAATCCCCAAATTTTAAATTACTCCCTATTTGTAACAAATTTTGCCCCAAATATTTACACTCTCTATTTTGTATTTTTTATTTCATAGTGCATAACTTCAAAAAGCCTTTGCAAAAATAAAAAAAGCACAAAAACAAGTTTTGGAGGCCCAAATTTTACAAAGCCTAAATTAGGGCAACATGAGCAAAACAAAACAGTTAAGGAAAAAATGCCCAAAAATATGTAGAGGAATGCACTAGTTTTTCGATGTTGGGTGGGCTCAAACTAGGAAAAATAAATGTCGTAGAGCAAAGTATGGTGTGTGCAGCTACATACTGGTAGGGTTGACGAGCTTTCTATAGAATAGTGTCTTGGCCATCGGCCTTCTCTTCCTCATGCATAGTTTCTGCTTGCCTCTTTTTACCTCTTTATGCCTTTATTGTTCTCAAAAGACCTCCAAAAAAAGTACCAGAGAGTGGTAGATTTCTGCTTGTTGTTGTTTGCCTTTGGAGTGTGGCATTCAAAGAAGTAGGCAAAGAATGCCTGTGGCTATGAGTTGGGAGTGCTAATTAAGTGACAGATAGAGCTACTGGTTGAAAGGCAAACAAGGCTGACCTGGTGATTGGTTTACAACTCCAATGGAGCCCATGTCTATGTGGGGGATTTGCATCTCCAAGCACCAATGGTACCCACCTAAGAGGATTGCCCAGGGACTTTTCCTTCATGCCTATGACCCATCTTTGAAGCCCGTAACCTTTCCTTCATGCCCGCGGCCTTTCTCTAAGGCTTGCGGCCTTTCCTTCAACAAAAAAAACCATTTTTAGGCCAACCTTTCCATCATGCTAATAGAAAAGTGCCAACCTCCAACACACAAACCCTCTTTCGCTTTTGCGAATGACAAGAAACAAAGAAAATAGAGAAAATAATGCAATTTCAATGCTGGACTACAACACGAGATGACCTTATAGATTGCAATCAACCTCCTCCCGAGCTTTGATACCATATTGCATTTCCTAATGACCAAGAGGTTGAAAATGCAAGCATAAAGATTGCAAATAAACATAGCCAAGAGATCAAATGAATTCAGCTCATATGTTAGCCAAAACATGTGAGTATAAATAGGTGAAATGGAGGAAGTCATGAGTTGAGGATAGGAGTTCTCAACCATGAGTGGTGGTGAGTTGCCTCCCACAAAACTAGTGCAAGGTGGCTAGGTGGTTGCAAACTTGTTGACACCTCTCCCAAGTCGACCAACAACCTTGAATGAGTCAATGATGAGTCTCCCAACAAACTTGACACCTCAAAGAGGCATGTGTCAAGAATACATAAAGGACACCTAAGTTAGGCTTAAAGCCAATAGTGTATTTCACTAACAACATGTGTACTGCCTACCGTAGATGAACTTCTTCCTGACCTCCTAGGATTTTGTGATGAGATTGGCATTTGTGGAGTTGATGAAGTAGTTTGCAAAGCTTCTGCAATGTCTTGTGAAGCTGATGTTACTTAATGTGGTACAGATACATGCCTACGTGGGATAGAATTTCTGATTGTTTATGTAGTTTTTATTTTTTTATCTAACCACTTCTTTGCATTCTTTTTTTGCATTTTATCCATTATTTCCTTGTATGTGCCAAACCTTTCTATGGTAGTATCTTTAGGCTTTCTTAGCAAATTTGTTGCATAAGCTTTTATTTCTGCTGAAGTAATTTCATAGGCTAACCTAGGGATCCAAGATGTTCTAGGCTCCACTACCTCCATATATGTATAATCCTTATCAACCATGAATATTATGTGGTTTATATATTGTTTTACAACTTCATATGGGAATCTTTCTCTCGCTTTCATCTCTAATTGTAGTGATTTAAAGAAACCCCAGTACATTGTGCTGAAAGGTTTTGTATCACTAAACTTCTAATATGATGTTTTATTTGTGCGGCTACTTTGATATGTTGTTGCCACACTTTTCCCTTAAACATCGGTAGCTCATTTAAGAAGTAAAATCTAAATAGATGATTAGGGTACCATACTGAAAGTTGTAATTAGACTCTTTTGGTTGCTTTAGATTCTCCATCAGTTGTTCTCTCATCACTTAGCAAAGGTCAAAGTCTTTACCATCTTTCACCATTTGGTAGGCTATATGAATCATGGTACCGGTGGCATATCCCTTTCTATTTGCATAGTATACTTTGTATGCTATTCCCATTGTCGCATACCAGAACCCTAGATCCATTATATCCTTGACACTTATGCTTCGCCCATCCAATTTTTCCCCTATGAGCTCCATCACTTTATCATTTTTGATAGCCTTCATTGCTGTCACTGGTCTTGTTGAGCTGAGTCCTGTTACAACCTTGATGGCATTCTTAGTGATCTAGTAGGGTTTATCTAAGTATATGAATTCATCATGAATTTTGCTGAGTATAATTTGAACCCACTCATGAGCATCACTAAAATCTAGATAGTCTTTCCACACATCACATTTCTTACTGGCAATATTTTGATATTTAGGTGAATACCCTGTATCACTAAGCAAAGTGTCCCTGAGTTCTTCAAATTTTATATGATCTATCTCTCTGATTACTATGTGAATGTATTTCCTGACATCCTTAATGTATACAACATCTCCCGAAACTCTAGAAAATGCTCCTTCTTTATCGACCTCCATTGTCTTATGTGGACACTTCTTATATTTGGGCCTTGGCTTCTCTACAATATTGATGAGTACTGGTGTAGCCATTTCTTTTTCACAGCTTGATGGCTAGGGTTTTACTCTCTTCAAAATTGTTTCACCTTAGAGCTCAAATTCTCAAAGTCTTTGGATGCAAATGAGATGTGGAGGGCAATTTGGGGTTTATATAGCCCTAATAGTCACTTTATGTATTTACTGTGTTTTATCCAGTGTGCTTTCCACAGGTTTTTTGTAGCCGTTTTATGTTTTGAGCTGCCAATAGTTAGTTTATGATACAATATGTTATAGTATGATACATTTCTATGGTGTATGTTAGGATTCTTCCACATCCTATCTTATCATCCTAGAGGTTTATGATAATGTTTCAATCAAGCTCCATTGACATATCCAGCTGCTAATTTGCCTTCCATATTTGTTAATCTTACTACTCCAATTTTTGCAATTTCCTCTATATAATATGGTCCTAACTACCTTATCTTTAACTTTCCTTGTTTCTTGAATTTTCTATCATACAAGAGTACCAAATCACCTTCTTTGAACTTTTTCTACTGCAGGTTTCTATCATGCCAAGATTTCTGGCGCTTTTCTTTCTAGATTCATGTTATGTGCTGCCAGTAATCTATTTTCGTCCATTTTCTCTAATTATTTAATCCTTTGTGTTAGGGATTCCTCTACATTTAGCATCAGAGTTAATGCGGTATGAAAATTTGGTAGTATAAAATGTATCAATATTGTGGCATCCATGCCATATACTAATTCATACGGTGTAAAGTTTGTAGTTCTTTTATATGTTGTGCGGTAGGCCCAAAGTACCATAGGTACTTTCAAATCCCAATATGCTCTATTTCCATCACACATATTTGTTATTGCTTTCCCAATAATTCTTTTCAAGGCTTCACTTGCATTGTTTGCCTTTAGGTGATAAGGTGAACTTTTGTTATGCGCTATCATGAAGGTTTGTAATAGCTCTGCAATCATGTTATTCACAAAGTGTTTCCCTTGGTCACTTGTGATGCTTAATGGACAACCAAATCTAGTTATGATATTCTCATACAAGAATTTTGCAATGGTTTTTGTTGTATAATCCTTAGTAGGTTGGACTTCTATCCACTTGGTGAGGTATTCCACTCCTGTTATGATATATCTTGCTTTTGATTGTTTGGCAAGGGGATCTATAGGTCCAATAAAATCAATTGCCTATTTTTCAAATTAGATTTGTGCTAATATTGGTGTGAGTGGCATTTCATCTTTTGCAGTAGGTTTACCCACCCGTTGACATATATCACAATGTTTTACATACCTTTTTGCATCTTGAAATAAGGTAGGCCACCATAAGCTTGCTAGATTTATCTTTCTTGCGGTAATGTCTCCAAAGTTGTGTCATCCTGCTACACCTTCATGTGTCTCCTTTAATATGTCCTCTCTTTCATGTTCATATACAACTCTCCTTATTATATCATCCCTTCATCTGATTGCAATTCTCCTTCAATGATTGTGTATGGGAAAGCGTTTCGCATTAGGAGTTGTTTTTCTTGCAGAGATGTATCAGTTGAGAATTCTCCTATGGCAAGTAAGTATGCTATATCTTTCAATTCTTCTAGTATCACATTAACCCTAAAAAGGTTTGTGCCAAGAAGTTCTTCTTCTTGACTTTCTAGTTCATCTGCTGTTTCAATCCTTGACAAGTAATTAGGACCTTGATTTTACTTTCTCGGTTTTCCCTTGATGGTGAATTCAAATTCTTGGGATAGTAATAACCATCGACATATTCTCCCTTGGATGACTGGTTTGTTCTACAAGTACTTTAATGGCTCATGATCAGTAAATAAAATGAAAGGTGTGGATAATAGGTAGTGTCTAAATTTTTGTAATGCATATACCATTTCTAGGCCTTCTCTTTCTGTTGTTGTATAGTTTTTCTCAGCCTTAGATAATTTCCTACTAGAAAATTCTATAGGATGGTCTTTTGTCCCCTTGGCCTAGGCTAGTACCACATCCATTACTATTCCTAAGGCATCTACATGGACATGAAATGGAATTTTCCAATCCAAAAATATCAAAATAGGAGCCTCTACAATTTTTTTGTTTTAATATGTCAAAAGAGGTTTGACATTGGTCATTCTACTCAATATTTTTCCATTTTTCTTCTTTAATAGTTCCTCCATAGGTGCTGCTATTGGTGCATATCCCCTAATGAATTTGTGGTGATATCTAATATATCCCAAGAAAGTTTTCACCTATGTTGTTGTTTTTGGTGTTGGTAGTGTGAGGATTAGAGTTACCTTCAAAGGATCTATCGGGTAAGTGCAAGAAGATGGGGGGCCAAAAAGTGGCCAAAATAATTTCAAAAAAATTTAAGTCATAACGCGAGCGCGTCACGTTATGGCTTGGTAATGACAAGCCTTAGGGCTCATCATTACCGGAGCCATAATGCGACCGCGTTATGACCTAGTATAAATAAAAAAAAAGCAATCAAATTTCATTTCATTCTGATTTTCTCCTCTGCCCGCGGCTTCCAAACCCTTAAAAATGTGCTCACGTTCTACAAAATGCCAATCAACACAAAAAGCTTATCGATTCGTCACCCAAATGCCGCTGCGACGTCGAGCACACCAAAGGGGTGAGTTATCTTTGTTTTTTTGTTTGAATTTCTTTCTAAATAGGTAGGTTTTTGTTGATTTTTGATGTATATTTCGTTAATTGTCAGGAAATGTTAATGCACCTCCTCCTCCTCCTCCTCCTTCTCCTCCTCAAAATCCACAAAATCCTGAGGAGGAAATACCTGTAGAACAACAACCTCCCTCCATTCATTCCTCGACATGCCCTGGAACACAAGATAATATAATGGGGCAAATTGAAAATAACAAAAAGGAAATTGAAGATATAATTGCAAGGTTGAAAGATCCTTCCACTTCAACCTTGCATAGGTCCACGCTTGCCGAATCTCTTGAGTCTATGTTATCAAATGTAAATTCAATTAGCAAGCAAATAACTAGTTGGACCGATAAAAAGAGAGAGTTTAGAGATTACTATGCAGACAAGTTGTCATACCAAGATGTCAAAAAATTACAAATTACAAAATTAGACTGTGTTCAATTTTCACAAACCCACAAACAAATCAACCTCCACCCATTACATGCAAGAGGTTCCCCTATCCATTGGTGCAACAACCAAGTGATAAGGGACAATTTCGGGCAGAGGTGGTGGATGGTTTTTGACCATCCTCCATGCAATAATAATGAGGTCCCGCAATACTTTTTGAGGAAACTCTACTGCGAGTTTGTCCTCAATAAAGTGCCAAACTATTTTGATATGTGGGACTTCTAGGGTAGAGGTGGGGGCTCAGCACAGGATAGACCAGGGGCACGTCTTAACCCACAGCTGGTAGTGAGACGAGTAATCAGCAGACTAGCCCACGAGCATGTTTCTATCCCTTCCATTGTGAAGGAGAGTGTTGAGGTCGATACACTGAGGTCGATTAGTGCCTTGACCTAGAGCATCATAGAGCATGTCGGTCCTGCAACACAGAGTGGGTTGGGAGATAGTGCAAGGAGTAGGGTCCCACCGCATACTTGCCAGGCTTATGGGTCAGCCTGTGGTTATGACCCCATGGACAGTCAGGACGCAGGTGCAGAGGCTACATCTATAGCTGAGCAGATGGTGATGATAGATACCCTCCTGAGTGAGACTTTCGGCCTTGATACTCAGGTAAATATTAGCAAGTTTATTGAATTTAATTTATTAAATTTCATTTTTGAAATACAAGATTAACTAATTTAAATTGATGATTTTAATGAAATTTTAGGGTCATAGCATCGATGTAGTTTTCAGTGGTTCTCCACCTGCATTTTTCACTAGATCATCTACTGTCGAGCTATGTAACTAGTAAACAATTATAAATATTACATGTGAATAGCATTGTTATATGAATGGTATTCTAATTTCTAATTTTGGATGTTGAATAGGTTAATACTGTAGATATCATGGCAACACCTGCCAGCGGTGGTGGACTTCAAAGCTTTACGGAGGTAATAAAATAAATAGTTTAATGAATGAATTGTACTTACTAAATTTTTGTATGTGATTTGTGTGCTTTATTGTGTGTACTTCCATGTTTAGATGAATGTGTGTGTATGGTAGGAGCCATGATTTGCATCACTATTATAGTTTTTGTAATTGACTAATGTTGTTTTATTTTCAGATGATGCAGGCTGCGGAGACACCTCCCCATGTTCATAGGGCAATGGAGCAGGGTGTGGCCTCTGCGATTCATAGCTCCATGGCATTGACAAGGGTATGAGGGCAGATTAGTAAATTTCAATTTACATTCATTGTTATAGTTGTCTATTTTGAAAAATCAAAAGATTATTGATTTGAAGTTTAATTTCTATCTAGATGGTTTCTATAGGACATGACATCACCAGGGCTTATTCCTGCTACTGAGGCAAGCAAGGAGATAGATTATATGTTAGCGGTAAGTGATTATTTTGTTTTAAATGTTTCATTTTTTATAAAATGGAATTTCTATATATTAATGTCTATACTTTTTATTGTAACAAGTAAAGATGCAGGAAGACCTAAATAGGAGGAGTAGCCCTCGGGTTCGTAGTAGAGCACCCACATGCGCGTCTCCATCCCCTAGAAGATCAAAGGCTGCTCGTGATTTATTCTCTTCACCAGCCAGAGGGGAATGACTTTTTATTGTGTTCCTTTGTTGTATGCCTATATGGCATTTGTGGACATATATTTTGTATTGTACATAGTTGAAATTGTAAGCCTATATGGCTATTTTGTATATATGTTATACTTATATCGACAAGCTATTGATGTATGCCTATATGGATATTTGGTTAATACAAATCTTTTTTATCGATGGCGTCCATACTTGCATTATAAATCCACGTTTGAATGGATATTTGTAGATGGCTACTTCAAATATTTAAAGTCTGATTGTATTACATAGGATGTTTGCATTTTCTTTGATAGGCTTGATAGGCCATGGATTAAATGATGGTGTTTGATGGAAAAGAATGGTACTAGAAGACTCTAGTTCATTTTTAATAGGCTTGTGATTGATAATATCTTTGCATGATTGCACTTGATCTTGGATCATGGGCATGTTGTTTGGATTTTGATTACATTGTGGTGTTTGATGGATAGGCATGGTGTAAGATACCCAACTAGTTCTACGAAAATTTTTCCTTACATAAACAATTTTACTTGCTATCAATTCATCAACTACTTAAACAACACAAAGATATACATCAAAGATAACTACTTGAATGAATCAACCTTAGAGTTGGGTACTTGTCTAGTTATTTGACTCAATCAACTTGCAATGTCTTATTACATGGATAATGCTTTCAATAGCATGAAGTTACAACTTATTCAATGGAGATACAAAAGAAAGGCCTTGAAGCCTTGATGTTTACAATGGCATCTACACTTGATCAACTCAATCAAACTCAATGATGTCAACTGAATGTCAACACCTCACAATATCACAAGGGAGCATCACCCCAACACTTGAAACTCACAGGCCTCAAGATCATAAGCTAAATAGCTTTGCAAAGAGAATTCTGTCAAAATGATTAGATAACAAATGAATGAGAGGGCTCTCCTTTTATAGGCCTTCCAAAGGCAATGAAGGCACATTTTTCAATGCACAAAGAGGAACCAAGGCATGTTTCCCAAGAAGCATATACAAGGAAATATTCCATTTGATGACTCATTTTGAGTTGGCAAACTTATCTAGGGGCCCTGACATGGATCCAAATGCTACCCCTCTGACCAATGAGCATTTAGGTAATTGTAACAACCTTAACTCCTTCTAGAGATCCTTAGGCGCAGATTTCTGACTTGGGCGCCAAGTTGAGGTTATCTCCTCCTGAAGTTGCACCTTGCCAACATTAGGTGCCTATTAGAGTTTATGGATGCTCTGGATTGTTTCCAAGAGTAGGCACCCAAATGAGTTCTCTGGAACCCAGGTGTTGATTTCATGCATCATGAGTTCTAGGCACCAATATGATGTCATAGTTGCAAGACTCTTAGGGTCAGGTGCCAACTGAAGGTAGTAGAGACTAGACTAGGTGCCATCCTAAGCTGGGTGCTTCCTTGAGGTGACAGAGACATGGATTGAACGTCTGGTGGGGTTTGATGACTCTATATTGACACTCAAATTCACTTAGGCACAATATTAGTGTTCTTCTGACTAGGCGCCAGATAGGAGGATTCTCAGGGGTTTTGGCACCTAGGTTACAACTTGTCAATTTCTCAAAGAATCTTTGAAACACTTGACTTCCAAGGATTATCATCTTACCCTCTGATGGAGCGCCTTGTTCCAAAATTGGTCTTGGGGACTTGCATCTCTCTTAGGCGCATGTTTGGAGTAATGTCAACCGGTATCAGTGCCTATTATCTCAATTCACACTTGACATCAAACTTTTGAAGCTCTTTTAACCCTAGCGCCTTTATCTTCTATCAAGCGCCTAACATTTTGGAGGTGAATTCCATCTTAATCCAAGTCTTCAAGGTACTTCCAAGTTTAGGTGCCAAAACAGGGTTATGGAGGAGCAGAACCACGCCTTAGGAGGATGACTGAACCCTAGGCACCAATTTGAGGTTGTAAGAGCATAGGTATGCGCCAAGCAGAGTTTGATGCTCAAAACATTAACATTATTCAGTGAAATCTTTTTTTTGACTCTAGGTGCCATTTGGAGGCTAGAAAGAGGGAAGTTGACACCAACTACATTAGGCACATTTCTGAGGTGATGGAGACGAATAAGTGTGCCTTGTCCTCTGGCTCTATTCCTTGTTAACTTTACAACTTAGATTATCTAAACAACACTGAGAATGCTTCCCCTTCTTCCTGATACAAGTTGAAAGATCCACTGGGCGCCATTTCAGGTGTCTAGAGAGATCATCAACCAAGGGCGCTAATAGAGCCTTTGGCAAATGGAAAGAGCACCTTACTTAGATTTGATTTCTAGATGCCAGAATTGAGGGAATTTTGCGCCATGGCTAGGAGTTTCTCATTTCAATCTTGATTATTCATCTAAGTGACTTTCCTTAGCTCCCCAAGCCCTTTAATCTATCCATTACCCCCTGCTAGGTGCTCAAAATAGAGTGTTAACACCTTATGAAGGTTAGGCGCATTCTAAGGGTGGGGTAGGCAAGTGAGGGCGCCAAACCAGGCCTTGAGACTTCTCTCCTCATCAAAGGCTTTCAATCCTAGATGCCAGATCTAAGGAGTTCCAACCAACACATGCGTCTAGTGCTGTGAGTTCACCCAAAGGGCATCTTTAACTTGAAAACTTTCAATCTTCATCCATCTATGCTAGGCGCTCAATTGGAGGATCCCTAGAAACATGTATAGGCACCTTGAGGTTCTTAGGCACTTAATTTGGATGATCCTTGTGCTAGGCGCTTAGTAAGGAAAACTGGAGTGAAATGGGCACCTAGGCTTCCAAGCTTCCATAGTCAAATTTTAGGGTTCTGACCTTGTTCCTGCAAAACAAAAAGATAGAGTTAGTCTGAAACCAATTCATTCCCTCATCATTTGGAATTAGTCTCCGGGAATGAGGAATAGGCTAATCCATTATACACTTGATGATCAAGCTGGGAATGGGGACATGACACATGGTACTAGGCTAATCATTTTGGGTTTTGCATGAGCCTTGGACAAGGTAATAGGCATAGGGTTTTTATTTTGCATAATGATTTTTTCAAACCAAGGGTCCATGATGGAAATGATTAAGGATGATAGAATGTTTGGATTTTGGACTTTGAGATGTTTATGGTTGTAAATGCTTATTGTTTGGACTCAAATTTTATTAAATGGTTGTTTGAAAGAGGACACATCAAACACAACAATAAGATTGGTTTAAATATGGATGCAAATGATGTTTACTAGTTTACTAATGTGATGATGTTTACTAATGTGATGATGATTACTAATGTGATGATGATTTTGCATGTTTTCAATGGTTGGGATCTACAAGTTATGCATTTTTTTGGGATGCACACCTCATTGATTGTAGTGGGATGACTTGAATGCATATTGCCTATATCCACGGGATGACTTTGTTATTTTTCCTTGTCTATGCTCATTTGCGCATTGGTATGTTGCATTGGGATGAGAGGATGGATGTTTCTTTGATAGTGATATGTATTCGTCACCTAGTGATGGATGATCTTATATAGTGGTTGGGTGTAATGGACAAACTCTTGGATTATGATTATTATTTGTAGTGAGAGTGCTTTGACATCTTGGCTACTATTTTTAGGAGATGCTTATCTTCATGTGGTTGTAGATGTTGATCCTTGGTTTAGAGGTGTTTGGTAGTGTGTCTTGGTGGACTCTTGATTCTAGATTAGAGTATTAGCATGATACAAGTTCTCTTGAGACTAGGATGTCTGTATTGGTGCATGTGATCTTCTAGGAGGAGATGTTAGATCATGATGTCATGTTTGGATACCTAATTTTGTAGTTGGAGTTTTGATAGTGGTCTTGTTGGTTCTCTTGGTATTGAGTACATTGGTCATGTGCTTGGGAGCTTCATGATAATGTGGTGTTGCATTTGGAGCTTAACATGGATTGATTGGTTGTAGGTTCTCATACATACTTCGAGACTTGGGTGAGGCTAGAGTTCTCTTGGGATTAGAGACACTTGTTGAGATGGTTACCCTTTAGAGGTTTTAGCAGGAAGACCAAGGAGACTTTCACTTGGATATGGGCGTGAGTTAATTATGGACCTAGAAAAGATTCTTATTGGAGAGAGTCATTGTGGCTTGGTGTATCTTCGACGAGCATTCTCATTCCCCACTCTTGGTCTACTTGGCAGACTATCATCTAAGAGGTATTTCCCATCCTTTAGATGAATTTTTTTAATGCTTTATCTTCTCATGGTTATGGATCTTGAGCTATGGTTATTGGTTCTAGAGGGTTCATTCGAGGGGTGTCTCTAAACATTCTTTTTCTCAGGCACTAAACTAGAGTTGTCTAGATGCACAAGTGCGCCTCCCTCAATGAAGTTTATTTTGTTAACTTAGTTCATCCTAGTGACTCAAGGGGTTGTTATATTCTTTAGGCACAATCTTTCATAGACTAAAACATTCACTCCATGTTAAGGCGCTCAAAGGAGGCTCTGGAGATGGAAAATGGTGCCTTAACTCACTTATGTAAATTTTAGACTTTTAGGCAATTGCAAGATGTCTTGGAGGGCTCAATTCTTCAAGGCGCCCATTTTGTTCACCACTTGTAGCATCACTTGTTCAAGGCGCATGTGTGATTTGGTGAAAAATAGGTGCCTAGAGTGAATAGGCTTTCATCCTGACTTAATACACTGCCTCCTTTTGACAATTTTTGGGGCAGCAAAAAACCTTTCACCACGGGCAAATGCCTTAGAGCTATAAAAAACTGAGAGAGGTTATTGTAGAGGCACTCTACGTGATCACGTTGCCTCAGATAGAATGTTTCTAAGTGACACAATTTTTGAGTAACATCTAGTCAAAGATTGCTTCCTTTTTGCACTTTGGACTCTTCAGGGATATCGTCGGTACAATGTAGCTCCGACTGTTTCGACATGTTTGGGTGAAAAATAGGACCATGCCTAGCGTAAATGTACCCATTCAGACACGTTGGAATAGTTAGTTTGGTCGCATCAGGAGCAGGATGAAAGTTACACCCCTTTGCAACTTTACACTACCTCCTTCTGACGATTTTTGGGGTAGCAGAAAACCTTTCACCACGGGCAAATGCCTCAGAGCTATAAAACATCGAGAGAGGTTATTGTAGAGGCACTCTACGTGATCATGTTGCCTTGGACAGAATGTTTCTAAGTGACACGGTTTTTGAGTAACATCTAGTCAAAGATTGCTGCCTTTTTGCACTTTGGACTCTTTAGGGATATCGTCGGTACAATGTAGCTCCGACTGTTTCGACATGTTTGGGTGAAAAATAGAACCATGCCTAGTGTAAATGTACCCATTTAGATGCGTTGGAACAGTTAGTTTGGTCGCATCAGGAGCAGGACAAAAGTTACACCCCCTTGCAACTTTACACTGCCTCCTTCTGACAATTTTTGGGGCAGCAAAAAACCTTTCACCATGGGCAAATGCCTCAGAGCTATAAAAAATTGAGAGAGGTTATTGTAGAGGCACTCTACATGATTGCGTTGCCTTAGACAGAATGTTTCTAAGTGACACAGTTTTCAAGTAACATCTCGTCAAAGATTGCAGCCTTTTTGCACTTTGGACTCTTTAGGGATATCGTGGGTACAATGTAGCTTGGACTGTTTTGACATGTTTGGGTGAAAAACAAGACCATGCCTAGCATAAATGTACCCATTCAGATGCATTGGAACAGTCAGTTTGGTCGCATCAGGAGTAGGACAAAAGTTACACCCCTTTGCAACTTTACATTGCCTCCTTCTAACGATTTTTGGGGCAGCAGAAAACCTTTCACCACGGGAAAATGCCTCAGAGATATAAAAAACCAAGAGAGGTTATTGTAGAGACACTTTACATGATCGCATTGCCTTAGACAGAATGTTTCTAAGTGACACAGTTTTTGAGTAACATCTTGTCAAAGATTGCAACCTTTTTGCACTTTAGACTCTTTAGGGATATCGTCGGTACAATGTAGCTCAGACTGTTTCGACATGTTTGGGTGAAAAATAGGACCATGCCTAGTGTAAATGTACCCATCCAGATGCATTGAAATAGCCAGTTTGGTCACATCACAAGAAGGACACCAAAAATGCAAAAGTCGCTTTGTGCAACTTGACAACATTGACACTTTTTTGCAACATGACTCAAAGACTCAAACTGACCCCAAATGACTCAAAGTGACTTAAAATCACCTTGATTTTGGTGCCCAATGTACATTATAGAGGTCGAGGCACTCCTTATGATTCAAACATCTTAGATGAGCACATAGGAAAGGAAAAAGCTCTAAGTTTCATCATCATGAGCGCCTAATATTAAGAGACTTTAATGGCTCAAACCTTAGCATGGAGTCCTAAGGTGCATTTCATGTCTCTTTTCATCTAGTTTGGATCATCAAAATTGAAAGAAATAAGTCTATTAAGCTTGGGCGCCCTTGGTCTTCTTTTCATTCATTATGAGCGCCTTGGGAGAATGGTATATAGGTCATCATCATGATTGGGCGCCCTGGATCCAGAGTGTTGGAGAGATCATCAAATGGTCTCTAGAGGAAGTAGGGTGAGTTATGAGTTTGGTCGCATCAGGAGTAGGACACCAAAAATGCATAACATGATGATGTAAAAATGTGTACATATGTGTAAAAATGCAGGAGGAAATAAAAAAAGACAAACCTAACATATTAATGTGCATACTTACAACTTAATGTAACATGACTTTACAAAATCAATGTGAATACTTACAAATTAATCCAATGAACCATCCGGGTATGCTCTACTCTTTATTGTGTCAAGTATTACTTCATGGTTAGACTCACGCACCTTCCACAATATTTTGTTCAAAGGTCTACCCCCATACTTTATCAAATGAACATTGGATGCCACGACAAGGTTCGAGTAATGAAGAATCTTTCATTGTGTGTCAAAGTCCTGAAATAGCCAAATATTAACACTCTTATGTGGGTACCTTCTAAGCCATGTTCCAGTAATAACCACTAAGCCTGTAGGGTATTCGATGTTTTCTCCATCTATAACAGGGGCCTCCAATTTCTTTTTGGCCTCAACACAACAACATAAGTAATAATCTGTTCCCTCTTCATTATCTTCATCTGCAATAACTGCATATATGTACCCTACATTGATATGTGTAGCAAATTAGATGAAATTAGTCAACATTACAAAAACACTACAAAGTAAGATGACATTACTTGGTTGAACTAGATGAAATTAGATGCATATACATGCCCTATATTACTTGGTTGAACTAAATCTGATATGTGGTCAAAGTCAACTGACGATTCCATCTGTGTTAGTTCCAGTGCCGTCGGGGGTCGATACGTGTCAAGTGGGCTAAGATAACATAACTGCCATTCGTCAACCCACTCCTTTGACTCGCACTCATCCCAGACTTGAATTGTACAAGAAGAACAAAAGCATGACATCTTTCATGTATGGATACTCCATGAACCTGCAGTTGAGCTTCTGAAAGAGTGCATCTCATTCGATCTTGTTAGTGTACAACAATCCTCATATGGTGCAATGTTAGTATCATCTATCAACCAAAAAAATCTATGAACTGAAGACTTACCTTCATTACCTGGACCCATGGAAGCATTACACCACTCGACAATCGATTTTGCATCTGTCAACTTTGCATTGTCTTTATACTTTAACTCTTCTCGTGCTATGGCTCTTTTGATACATGCTCCTGCACCATCATGCTCCCCCTTTCCATGCCCGGCCTCACAAAAGTTCCACATATGTTGAATACCTGTAAAATTATGCCTCCTACTCAGCCAATAGAAATTCCATGAGTTCTTGAATTGTGACGCACAGTTATCTGACCATATGATATGTTGACTGAACGATATGCCCCTTCTAGCCAAATCATTGTAGAACACCTGAAAGCAACCTTGCACGAACTCCGTAGAATGTGTGCGATCATCACTAATATAGAAATTATACTCCCTTATGATCTTTCTGTCATCCTCTGGACTATCATTCGCATGAATGAATGCGATGTGCACAAATATAGAAACCTGTGTGGAATTGTAATATTGTGATTGCACCTCACGCTGTGGCTGTAAACTGTAGTTCTTTGCAAAGTCGACGACTGAAACAATGCTACCAACTGGAAATGTGTCCTTGCATAACTTGAATTGCAAGTCCAACCATCGAGCTCTATGGGCATGTCTTGCATACTCATACACTATGCTGTCACGAAATATAGGCATAAATTGATACGTTGGAATCTTTTCAATAACCAATTCACACCTCTTTGCTTCTTTACCATCTTTTGTATTGTATGCCACTATTTTATACTTGCCAAACTCTACTAGTTCATTTCCAACCACATGTGTTATTCCCATATGTTCACATATTGGCAAATGTTGCAAGCCACTGCAATGATGACATGTGCCATCCAAGCATAATTTCTTGTAGAATATTTGACCTTCCTCTCTTTCACATAAAATTCTTGATATGAAGTCTCTTGAAGATGTTGGTGGGGCACATATGGCACAACCCTGCAAATCATTGTTAGTATGCATATCTAAACATATAGACCTATAAGCATCAAAATGGTTAGAAAATTTAATATGTAATCTACAACAACAAGTAGTGCATGTGTGATTTATCTTAACATAGAAAGGTTTTAGCAATTCAAAATATCTGACAAATTTTAATTTGAGGATACTTCTCTAGAAATTTACCATAAAACTATGTTTGAGTCTCATCCAAAAAATGCTTTGGATGTGGCTCACGGTTCTGACTACCGATTCTCCTTCTTACCACATCCCTTTGATTCAGAGATACCCTTGTGTAATTCTTCCAAAAGTCTTCAATTAGTGATCTCAATGCTTCAACAATTGGTTTATCTTTTCATGGTAGTCTCCCCGAGAACACCCATAATTCATTGGCATTAGTGTCCTTAATTCTTTGGCGTCTTCCAACAGCTCTTGATAAAGTTTTCCTATTAATTCTCAATTCTTTACTTGTCTTTCTAATGAGACGAGCTTTCCTCGTTTGACTACTTACTATAGTCGATGTAATCACACGCCGTGTTGCATTACTATCTTTTGTGCGTGAGGTGTTACCCACACTCTCATACGCACTCATTAGATTCTTGACAATAGGTTTTTCACTTGACGCCTCTGATGTTCTCAACCCAAGAATCTTCATGATAGACCTATACTTTATACTTCGCATCATTTCAACGAATAGTTGACATCTTGCAGTCTCATTTAACTTTTCAAAGAACAATCTCCAAATCTTATTAGCATATCTTCTACAAGTGCGTTTTGGAATCTTACCTTCCATTGGCTGCAAAATATTCTCATTAATATCAATCAAATACTTTGGCTTTCTATGCAAAATTCTAGGTGGTGTCAAGTTAGGTAAATTCATCTCACCATTAGGAATTTCATCAATATTTAAATGAGATGGGTTAGATGGCATACCTTCAATCAAAGATGGAATAGATGACATACCTTGAGGTTGAGGTGGGAACGATGGCATACCTCCTTCATCACATGTGAGTGATGATGTACTCTCAACATGAGATGTGGTAGATGGTGTCCCTACATGTTGACTTGCGATAGAGGATGTGTCTCCAACTATGGTATTCAAATCTCTCATACCATGAAGTTTTTGCATTCGTTCTCTTTGTGCCGCCAATACCATATCTCTTTGTGATGGTTGTGGTTCCTCTTCAATTGGTATGTCTTCATTTATTGTGTCCAATTTCCTCTTCTCATGAAGTTCCCTCATAGCCACTGCTTTCTTTGCATTCTTAGCTTCTATCTCTTCCTGTGTTGGTTTAATTCTTGATCGTTTCCTCAGCAGAACGGAGAATTTGTCTGTAGCATGATAAAGAGACCAATATTACTTCCTAAGAAATGAATACAAGATAATAGTGGGATTGTACTTTTATTATGTTGTAAGGATTTATTCTTGTATAGTTTGACATCATGGTATGTTAAGGTCTGTTTATTACACATAATTATTAAAGAGCCCAAGTGTAGAAAATATACATGGCATCATGTGAGATTGTAGGCTGCTTTCTTGATTGGGAATGTGTCTATTTTAAACATGTATGATAAAGCATGATAAAGTAATTCAATTCGAATTAAGGAAAATGTAAAGAACATGCATGTAAAGACTTGACATACCTAAAAAATGAAGATTCGAATGGAGAGAGTAGCCAATTATGTAGTGTTTTTTCTTCTTGCATCAAACTCCTCAACAATTTGAGTTTTTCACCACTTGCTTCCTTTTCAATGTTAAATTGAATAACACTCAAATATAATTACTAACAACAATACTATTAACCTATCTATAATGTTAAATTCCTAAAATTGAATCACAATTAACATTGCAACACTACAAAAATTGAAACTTGAATAGATATATATCAAACTTGGTGTGAAAACTATGTTATTTCCTCCTTCTCAAGTTGGCAACGCAGAAAAGGTGGTGGAAAGATCATGCAAAGGTGGTACAATGTGTCAAATAGGCATGTGAACTTCCCAATAGCATGAAAGCACTTCTTTTTTGTCAGAGCACGTGCAGAATCAGTAAGAAAATAGAGCATGTGGGACTGGATCACGGGGGTAACCACTTTTTTACCATTTCAATAGAAAGACAAAACGTGAGCGCGTTATAATGCACTCGCGCTATAACGCGCTCACATTTTGTCCTGCTATAGATTCATCACATCCTTTCCATTGATCACATCTCTTTCCTGCAAGAGCTTGCCAGATGGTTCGCCATATGATAGGCATAACAATGAAGGGGCAAGCCCTCATAATCAAGTTCTTGATAGAAAATGCCCTCAACCCTCAACGTCAAACCCTAATCCCTTAACCCTTAACTCTAATCCCTCGACCCTCAACTCTAATCCATCATCCCTCAACTCTAATCCCTCATCCCTAAACCCTAATCCCTCAGCCCTCAACCCTAAACCTTATCCCTAAACCCTAATCCCTCAACCCTCAACCCTAATCCGTCATCCCTCAACTCTAATCCCTCATCCCTAAACCCTAAATGCTATCCCTAATCCTACACCCTCAACAGACTCGATCCCTTATCCCTAAACCCTCCAACCCTATCCCTAATCCTTACACCCTCCACACCCTACTTTAACCCTAATCCCTTGAACCTCAACCCTATCCCTAAACCCTTGACCCTCGAACCTCAACCCTCCACCCTCGACGTCAAACCCTAATCCCTCAACCCTTAACTCTGTTCCCTCATCTCTCAACCCTAACCCTAAACCCTAAACCCTAAACCCTCAACACTCAACGTCAAATCCTAATCCCTCAACCCTTCACTCTAATCCCTCAACCTAAAACCCTATCCCTAAACCCTCAACACTATACCTTAAACCCTAATCCCTCAGCCCTCAACCCTAAACCTTATCCCTAAACCCTAATCCCTCAACCCTCAACCCTAATCCCTCATCCCTCAACTCTAATCCCTCATCCCTAAACCCTAAATGCTATCCCTAATCCTACACCCTCAACAGACTCGATACTATACCTTAAACTCTAATCCCTTATCCCTAAACCCTCCAACCCTATCCCTAATCCTTACACCCTCCACACTCTACTTTAACCCTAATCCCTTGAACCTCAACCCTATCCCTAAACCCTTGACCCTTGAACCTCAACCCTCAACCCTCGACATCAAACCCTAATCCCTCAACCCTTAACTCTATTCCCTCATCTCTCAACCCTAACCCTAAACCCTCAACCCTCAACATCAAATCCTAATCCCTCAACCCTTCACTCTAATCCCTCAACCCTAAACCCTATCCCTAAACCCTCAACACTATACCTTAAACCCTAATCCCTCAGCCCTCAACCCTAAACCTTATCCCTAAACCCTAATCCCTCAACCCTCAACCCTAATACGTCATCCCTTAACTCTAATCCCTCATCCCTAAACCCTAAACCCTAAATGCTATCCCTATTTCTACACCCTCAACAGACTCGATACTATACCTTAAACTCTAATCCCTTATCCCTAAACCCTCCAACCCTATCCCTAATCCTTATACCCTCCACACTCTACTTTAACCCTAATTCCTCAACCCTTAACCCACCTCAACCCTCAACCTTAATCCCTCAAACCTAAACCCTATCCCTAAACCATCAACCCTTAACACTATATCTTAAACCCTAATCCCTATCCCTCAACCCTTAACCCTTAAAACTCAAACCCTATCCCTACACCCTCAACACTTGACACTATATCTTAAGCCTTAAACCCTCATCCCTAAAGCCTCAACCCTCAATCCTTAAACCTTCAACCCTAAACCCTATCCCTAATCCCTCTACCCTTGACACTCTAACCCTAACCTCAACATTAAATGCTAATCCGTCAACCCTAAACCCTAATTCTAAACCCTCAACCCTCAACACTATACCTTAAACCCTAATCCCTCAACCCTCAACCCTAAACCTTATCCCTAAACCCTAATCCCTCAACCCTCAACCCTAATCCATCATCCCTCAACTCTAATCCCTCATCCCTAAACCCTAATCCCTCAGCCCTCAACCCTAAACCTTATCCCTAAACCCTAATCCCTCAACCCTCAACCCTAATACGTCATCCCTCAACTCTAATCCCTCATCCCTAAACCCTAAATGCTATCCCTAATCCTACACCCTCAACAAACTCGATACTATACCTTAAACTCTAATCCCTTATCCCTAAACCCTCCACCCTATCCCTAATCCTTACACCCTCCACACTCTACTTTAACCCTAATCCCTTGAACCTCAACCCTATCCCTAAACCCTTGACCCTCGAACCTCAACCCTCAACCCTCGACGTCAAACCCTAATCCCTCAACCCTTAACTCTGTTCCCTCATCTCTCAACCCTAACCCTAAACCCTAAACCCTAAACCCTCAACCCTCAACGTCAAATCCTAATCCCTCAACCCTTCACTCTAATCCCTCAACCCTAAACCCTATCCCTAAACCCTCAACACTATACCTTAAACCCTAATCCCTCAGCCCTCAACCCTAAACCTTATCCCTAAACCTTAATCCCTCAACCCTCAACCCTCAACCCTGATCCCTCATCTCTCAACTCTAATCCCTCATCCCTAAACCCTAAATGCTATCCCTATTCCTACACCCTCAACAGACTTGATACTATACCTTAAACTCTAATCCCTTATCCCTAAACCCTCCAACCCTATCCCTAATCCTTATAGCCTCCACACTCTACTTTAACCCTAATTCCTCGACCCTCAACCCTATCCCTAAACCCTTGACCCTCGAACCTCAACCCTAAACCCTCAATGTCAAACCCTAATCCCTCAACCCTAAACCCTAATCCCTCAAACCTAAACCCTATCCCTAAACCATCAACCCTCAACACTATACCTTAAACCCTAATCCCTATCCCTCAAACCTTAACCCTTAAAACTTAAACCCTATCCCTACACCCTCAACACTTGCCACTATATCTTAAGCCTTAAACCCTCATCCCTAAAGCCTCAACCCTCAATCCTTAAACCTTCAACCCTAAACCCTATCCCTAATCCCTCTATCCTCGACACTCTAACCCTAACCTCAACATTAAATGCTAATCCGTCAACCCTAAACCCTAATTCTAAACCCTCAACCCTCAACACTATACCTTAAACCCTAATCCCTCAACCCTCAACCCTAAACCTTATCCCTAAACCCTAATCCCTCAACCCTCAACCCTAATCCATCATCCCTCAACTCTAATCCCTCATCCCTAAACCCTAATCCCTCAGCCCTCAACCCTAAACATTATCCCTAAACCCTAATCCCTCAACCCTCAACCCTAATCCATCATCCCTCAACTCTAATCCCTCATCTCTAAACCCTAAATGCTATCCCTATTCCTAAACCCTCAACAGACTCGATACTATACCTTAAACTCTAATCCCTTATCCCTAAACCCTCCAACCCTATCCCTAATCCTTATACCCTCCACACTCTACTTTAACCCTAATTCCTCGACCCTCAACCCTCAACCCTCAACATCAAACCCTAATCCCTCAACCCTTAACTCTGATCCCTCGACCCTCAACCCTATCCCTAAACCCTCAACCCTAAACCCTCAACCCTCAACGTCAAATTCTAATCCCTCAACCCTTCACTCTAATCCCTCAACCCTAAACCCTATCCCTAAACCCTATCCCTAAACCCTCAACACTATACCTTAAACCCTAATCCCTCAACCCTAACCCTAAACCTTGTCCCTAAACCCTAATCCCTCAACCCTCAACCCTAATCTGTCATCCGTCATCCCTCAACTCTAATCCCTCATCCCTAAACCCTAAACACTATCCCTATTCCTATACACTCAACAGGCTCGATACTATATCTTAAACCCTAATCCCTCTACCCTCGACACTCTTATTTAAGCCTAATCCCTTGACCATTAACCCTATCCCTCAACCTCAACCCTCAACCCTCAACATTAAACCCTAATTCATCAACCCTAAACCCTAATCCCTCAAACCTAAACCCTATCCCTAAACCATCAACCCTCAACACTATACCTTAAACCCTAATCCCTATCCCTCAACCCTTAACCCTTAAAACTTAAACCCTATCCCTACACCCTCAACACTTGACACTATATCTTAAGCCTTAAACCCTCATCCCTAAAGCCTCAACCCTCAATCCTTAAACCTTCAACCCTAAACCCTATCCCTAATCCCTCTACCCTCGACACTCTAACCCTAACCTTGACATTAAATGCTAATCCATCAACCCTAAACCCTAATCCTAAACCCTCAACCCTCAACACTATACCTTAAACCCTAATCCCTCAACCCTAAACCCTAAACCTTATCCCTAAACCCTAATCCCTCAACCCTCAACCCTAATCCCTCATCCCTCAACTCTAATCCCTCATCCCTAAACCCTAAATGCTATCCTAATTCCTAAACCCTCAATAGACTCGATACTATACCTTAAACTCTAATCCCTTATCCCTAAACCCTCCAACCCTATCCCTAATCCTTACACCCTCCACACTCTACTTTAACCCTAATCCCTTCAACCTCAACCCTATCCCTAAACCCTTGACCCTTGAACCTCAACCCTCAACCCTCAACGTCAAACCCTAATCCCTCAACCCTTAACTCTGATCCCTCATCTCTCAACCCTAACCCTAAACCCTAAACCCTAAACCCTCAACCCTCAACATCAAATCCTAATCCCTCAACCCTTCACTCTAATCCCTCAACCCTAAACCCTGTCCCTAAACCCTCAACACTATACCTTAAACCCTAATCCCTCAGCCCTCAACCCTAAACCTTATCCCTAAACCCTAATCCCTCAACCCTCAACCCTAATCTGTCATCCCTCAACTCTAATCCCTCATCCCTAAACCCTAAATGCTATCCCTATTCCTACACCCTCAACAGAATCGATACTATACCTTAAACCCTAATCCATTATCCCTAAACCCTCCAACCCTATCCCTAATCCTTATACCCTCCACACTCTACTTTAACCCTAATTCCTTGACCCTCAACCCTATCCCTAAACCCTTGACACTCAAACCTCAACCCTCAACCCTCAACGTCAAACCCTAATCCCTCAACCCTTAACTCTGATCCCTCAACCCTCAACACTATACCTTAAACCCTAATCCCTATCCCTCAACCCTTAACCCTTAAAACTTAAACCCTATCCCTACACGCTGAACACTTGACACTATATCTTAAGCCTTAAACCCTCATCCCTAAAGCTTCAACCCTCAATCCTTAAACCTTCAACCCTAAACCCTATCCCTAATCCCTCTACCCTCGACACTCTAACCCTAACCTCGACATTAAATGCTAATCCGTCAACCCTAAACCCTAATCCTAAACCCTCAACCCTCAACACTATACCTTAAACCCTAATCCCTTAACCCTCAACCCTAAACCTTATCCCTAAACCCTAATCCCTCAACCCTCAACCCTAATCCATCATCCCTCAACTCTAATCCCTCATCCCTAAACCCTAAATGCTATCCCTATTCCTAAACCCTCAACAGACTCGATACTATACCTTAAACCCTAATCCCTTATCCCTAAACCCTCCAACCCTATCCCTATTCCTTACACCCTCCACACTCTACTTTAACCCCAATCCCTCGACCCTAAACCCTATCCCTAAACCCTTGACCCTTGAACCTCAACCCTCAATGTCAAACCCTAATCCCTCAACCCTTAACTTTTATCCCTCGACCCTCAACTCTATCCCTAAACCCTAAACCCTAAACCATCAACCCTAATCTGTCATCCCTCAACTCTAATCCCTCATCCCTAAACCCTAAATGCTATCCCTATTCCTAGACCCTCAACGGGCTCGATACTATACCTTAAACGCTAATCCCTTATCCCTAAACCCTCCAACCCTATCCCTTATCCCTTAACCCTCATGATTAATAGCCTTGAATGTAAAAAAATTTAAGGGGAGCATAACACGAGCGCGTTATAACGCGCTCGCGTTATGTCAAACATGACAAACAATAGACTTGCGGGAAAGGAAAAATGCAAAGCAAAACATAACGCAAGCGTGTTATGTCTTGCTTTGGGAATCCCAAGCCTTGGGCTTGGGATTTGCTTTAGATTTCCAACCCAAAGGCTTGGAGTGCCTTATGAACAGTCACAGACATATTTTTCTATATTCTTCAAAATTTCACATAATTTCGTTCGTGCTAACCCTCAGATTTGCACGTGTTTCAAGGTCGAACAAATCGAACACATGGGTAATGTTAGGCTTTCTCTTAGCTATTTGACGATGTGATTTTTTTCACATTTTAACAATGTTAAGCATTTCATCTTTAATTTCTTTTGTTTGTGTGTCCATTTTTAGGCAAAAACCACTGTTTGGTCTTTTTTTCATTGTAAAATAACTATTCATTCAAATTTCAAAAAAATTACATATTTAGAAACTAGACTCCATTCTACAAATATTAAAAAAATAAAAAAATGATTTTCAATTAGTTTTCAAAATTTATAGGGGTAGCACGGCCAAAATTCTATTTTTTAGGATGTGTCCACTTTGAAAATTAGTAAAAAATCAAATATTCATCAAAAAATTATCAGAAAAATCGGGCATAAACTACATGCTATTAGCTAATTTCTCACTGAAGTGATTTTAAAAATACCAAAAAAAGTTGACCTTTTGAGGGAGCCACAAAACATGATATGTTATGTTTTTTTGACAGAAACAACACCAATTTCTGTGGCTCCCTCTTTTGAACCCCTTAATCTATGCCATTTTCAAAACAAAATAGTAGTTTAGAAAGTAGACTTGGAGCACTATGAACATTGTTTTGGTTGCATCTCCAAATTTTGAGTGTAACTATGCTCAATTTCTCATCCAAGGCCAGTATTTCCTGATTTCAGAAAAAAAAAGTGGCCACTTAAGACCCCTTTTTGGCCCCCCATCTTCCTGCACTTACCCTACCACCAGTCCTTCTTTGCAAATGATGTGGCCTAACAAAGTCCCAAATGGTACCACAAATGTACATTTCTTTAGGTTCAATGATCTATTTGTAGGCTTTTGCACTTGTTAAACATCATCCTTAAGGTTTCGGTGTGGTCTTTTACCAATCCATAGATAGTCCAATCATCTACATAGAATTCTAAGAAATCACGTATGAACTCTTTGAATACATTTAACATGATTCTACTAAATACTACTGGTGCATTCTTTAATCCAAATGGAATTACCGTATACATGTAAGATCCAAGTTCGGATGCAAAAGTTGTTTTGGGTTGATCCTCCTCTATGATCTTTACTTGATGGTAACTAGAAAACCCATCAATGAATGAATAGATTTCTCTTCCAGCAAATGATTCTAATATCTCTTATGTGAATGGTGTTGGGAATGGGTTATGAATACAAGATTTGTTCAACTCTCTATAATCCCCACATATTCTTATCTCTCCTAATTTTTTATTTTGTACTACCATTGGGCTAATCCAATCTGCTTCTTCCATCAGCTTTATGATCCCTGCTGCTAACATCTTATCAATTTCTATTTTGACCCTTTTATTCATGTTTGCATTTAGTGACGCAAGACAATCTTTAGGCACCTACAAGAAGAAACTCTAAACTACTCTGATCCAATCCATCCATATAGTTAAAGACTCAAAACTAGCATTATAACCAATTTAGTAGAAAATGGATGGATGAATCTTGGCAAACACATTTAACTCAACATAATTACAACTCAAAATCTATAGTAAATTGAATGACAATAATTTGTAGCTATCTTATATTTATAGATAAGAAAAAGAGCAAACATTACATATCTTGAACTCCCATTTCCTCATGGATAAACCCCTGGGAACACAATGTTAGGGTTAGCCGATAGAAGATATCAATTAAATGCAAATAAAGATTAAACAAAGGAATGAAAATACACAGAAATAATAACAGTGAGAGACAAGTTTTAACGTGGTTCACCCAAACTTGGGCTACATCCACCAAATAGAGAGTCCAATCTTATTATTCAGTAAATCAAACCGATCACAACCAGCAATCCCTACAACTCAATACCATTGCAAAATGCTACAATACATCATTAAAAACCCTAACCCTTAGCGGTAGCCCCAAATCCCTGCAAGGGGCGCTACCCCTTGACCCCATAGGAATTTGGGGGGAAACCGCGCTGATAAAAGTGGGGTAAATTTAACCTCTGAGTCTGATTAGGCTCCATATAACAACACACAATACAGTCCTTTTCTATCTCTTGAGAGAAACATTTTCATAACATGTATTTACATCGGCAGTAAAGCCCTCCATTAGACTCATCCCCTACTTGGAAGAAAATCATTCCCTCTTTTATCAAATCATAGGCTGCCTATATATAGGCAAAACACTATGCAAAGGAGGACTCCTAATTCCCCTCTAACTCACCAAAAAGTGGCATGTATTTACAACTGTTCCTAAATGTTAGAGAAGTTACAAACAACCCCAATAAAATAGGAAGAAGGATCAGTTAGGCAACTAATTCATTGAAATCAGTTTACAACCGTAAGTCATGGCATGTTTGCCTCATCATGGATGCTCTACATCATTTAGCCTGTATGGTCTTTTCTGTACTGGTTTAATTCCCTCTTTTAATTGTATTTTCATCATCCCTGCTTCTTCTTTGATTCCTTTCATTTTAGTAAAAGTTCTTGGAAATAAGTCCTCAAATTCAGAAAGAATCTCAATCACTTGTGCTACCACTTTCTCATCCCAGTAGTCTCCAATCTTTGCTAGCTTGGGATCACCTTCCTTTGCAATATTTTCTTCCTTGATTTTAAGATGTTTATTGTAATATTGATCCTTTGGTTTAGTTAATATTTCTAGTTCTCATTCTCCTTCTTGTACATCTATATCTAGATCCTTAGTATCCTCATCATCCATTTTTGTAGTCTTATAGCATTTCTGACCAGTATTTCTTGATTGTTTTTCTATCCATTCTACCAATTTCCATATTCTCTCAATTCTTGGTGGTGGTGTATTTTTCTCCAGTTCTTCTTTCTCTTCCTTTATCACTTGTCAAAAGATTATTTCCTTCATTTTCAAAAGTGCATTATGTATAGACCTTTTTAGACTGTAGAAAGAAAATGTAAGTATAAAGTCATATTATACTTCCTCCCAATTGCTAGTTTCTTTTCTTCTTTCTTGGTTTATATACCAAGTTTGTGCTATTGGCGATAATGTCCAATGGAATAGATGGGTGTATATAAATTTTCTATGTTCCTTTCTGCCTTCTCATACTATCATACATGCAGTTAAACGTTCCTGTGGTGGGATTTGTCCTTCATACTTGGGTATTACTTTATATTCTCCTTCTTTCAGTAAATATCTTACACTAATTGTATGCTTAAATGTGGACCAATATTTAACTGATTCTTTATGAGTTGACCACCAATTTTCTGCATTGCATACTAATGTATGTTATACTTCCACTATTCTTCTTTGTTCTTCTGAAAAAATTGTCTTCATCTCACTCAGGTATAGTTGTAAATATTTCACACTTGAAAAATTACGTAGTTTGATATGGGAAATTCCTCTCATAATATGATTAATATGTTGAGATATCTTAGATTCCTATGTGTTTTTCTCCTGATAGATGGTGCATACCTTCTGCGGTGTATTTTTATTTAATGCAGAGGATTACGGTAGGTTTTCCATACTAGTTTGAAGCATACATATTCTCCCAAATCTTGTCATTCTTTGAGTTTTGAGCTTCAGTTCATTTCTTATCCATGCTTCCAGAACTTCCTCACTATTAGTACTATCATTATCATTATCTGCTTCTATTTCTCCCCCTAAATTGGGTTCTTCTTCTATCTCATTTGATTCTAACTTTGATATTGAGTAAATATTCTTAGGATAATTATCATTTCCTTCTGCATAATTGGATTCTTCAATATATGCCTCTTCCATGGGTGATCCTAAAGGTATGCATACACTCTTATTGTTATCTGCAAAACATAATTCTTCTTTGTGGGAGTCCACAATGCCATTTGTATCAACATACCATCTTAATCCTAGTAATGCATTAAATGAAACCCCTTGTTCTTTCATAGCTAGATAACAACAAAGTCTAACTTGTTTTATGCCCATTAGGTTCACTTCCACTTGTTTCCGAGTTCCAATAGTTGCCATACTAGATCCATTTGCCAAAGTGATATTGTAGCGGGTTTGAGACAATCTAGGTCTTCCTAGTTGTTCCCAGAGCTTCTTAGTGATCATATTTATATCTGCACCTAGGTCTATCATAACATGTTTGACCTTTTTGTGATTTATATGAGCATCCACGAATAGTGGTTTGTCTTCCAATGTCTATCAATTCTACCCATTAGTCAGATTTATTTTTTTAGGTATTTTCTCCTTGTTCCAGTATTTTGCAAATGGGTAAAAGTTCAAATTTGTCACACTTTGGGCCAACTTATCAGCATAAAAAAATTTAAGTATTTCCAACTAAACATCAATTTTGGTGAAACTTAAATGTTTTATCTAGATTCATTCTAGCTAAATTAGATCTAGGCCACAACTTTTCCAATTGGAACCATCCACTAAAAACATATGTAGCATCACTTTGGGGTTCATTTACCAAAAGAATGAAACTATTTGAAAAACTTGATGTTCTAACAACTCCTACTCGTGCAAATAATCATTTTAAAAGAATCTAAAATACCTATTTGTAGATCTATATGTCTACTTTGTAAAAATATGATTTTTAAACATTTCAATTAGTGTTTATATTTTATTTTTTATTTCTACTAAAAGTAGGTCATCAACACAAAATATGGCGTTGATTGTCCTCTCAAGAAAAAATAGTAAAGTTTATTAAAAAAAATTGAAAAAATATGATGCACTAGAGGAGAGATTCCTTGTCAAGATGATATAATTCTTTTTCTATTTTGGATAAATAATTAAGGCAAAAGTTGACATCCCATCAAAATAGTTGTGTTTGTAGAAACCAAGAACATTGAGTGTATTCTCAAGCACCGAATCCAACCACTCGAGACAAACAAGAGCACACTCAACCTATAAGAAAACAAGTATTGCAAATAATGGACAATTGGAATACAAAAATGGGATTGTGAATTAGCTTACAAGATGTAGTACATATAGGGTATAATCAACTAAAAATAGTTGACCCAATAATAGGAAAAACTCACTAAGAATAGTGGTGCTCCAAGAATAGGAAAAGCAACCACTTAAATTAGACAAAGCTAATCTAGGCATGCCAAGTATAGCTCAAGGATAAACATAGAATCCTAAATATGCACTTCTAAGCAAGCTTAATATACACCAACACCCCCCCTTAAGCATAGCTTAGGTGGGCCAAATGAAGATGGGTCTTGGCAACTAGGCTTGATCAGGTATCCAAGTACAATGCAATCTCTCATAAAGTGGAGAAAGGAAGAAAACCTTGTGGGAAAAAACTTCCCTCCAAAAGAGAGAAAAGAAAAAGAAGAGTCCGCACCGAGCCTAAAACCATGTCACCTTGATTGAGATGATGTAGACAAGAATCTCTCAAGGAAGAGAGAAAAAGAGATTATGTAACCTCCCCATAATGAAGTATCTCCTATGCCAAAAGAGGATGCTCATGTATGAATGTTGAAAATGATCCATTTGTGGCAAATGATGTTTCTCCCCTTAGGAAGAAATGACTCTAATGATGAATGCTCAAAGAAGTGAGGCAAGGTGGTAAGTCTCATGATGTATCTTGTCCCAGAATACTAATGTTGAAATGAGTCACAAACAAATCAAGAGTCTTAGACCTAACTAAAACAAGTGACCTCTCAAAATCATGTGAAGACTGATGAAGAACAAGATCTGAAGAACTGATGTATGAAAGTGGAATGCTAATGCATGCCATGTGGCTACAATGCAGATCCCATGAGATGTCCTATGAAGAATCATTGGAAGCCCTCGATAGCCTCCAAAGTGTCATCAAGATCCAAAATGTGAGACTCTATAAACAACCAAGAGATGTTTGGTAGAAATCTGTCCCAATGTTCGGTGAATCCTGAATACATAAATGACCCTGCTATAGAGAATCATTGGAAGCTCTCCAAGAAATGACTCTAGAATTTGATGAAGCAACATGAACTATAGGATATGGAATGTCCTCCAATGTAGATGGGGTATCAATATATGCCAACCAAATAGATTGATAATCTCATGAGGATGTATCCACACACAAAGGGGAAACAAAAGTCTTAGTATCATCCACAAGAGCTTGGTTATCCATATAAACATCACTTTCATATGAAGATCTAAAGTCTCCATACATCTGCTGGATGATGGTCCAAGCAATGAAATGGCACTCAGTGTGCTCTATATGATGTAAAATATCTACAGAAATAGTAAGACCTATTAGTCTGTAGACTATGTCTTTTTTTGAACCATTTATTCTTCTGTTTATAGTCACTTGGCTTAGGAACGAGTCCAAGGAGATAGGGTAATTGATCATGTTCAAGACCGTGATTCTTTATCCCTTGTTTCCAGGACAAATAGGCATATGAGGTTAGCCTAACTATAGAAGGATGGAAATAGATACTAGAATCCATTATGTACCCCCCTAATTTAGTTATCTCAGTTCAATAGAGTAAAAAACCATCCGCCACCTATCCCAAATGTTATCCTTTATTCCTTGGTGTTGGCACCAATGAATAGGGAATATTTGTAATTTGTATGCATGAAATCATTAGTTCTAAGGTCTACAAATAACACACATAAATAAGTTTTCATTATTATTTTTTGTCTTTCACTTGTTTATATGATAATTTTGTTGAATAATATTGGTGAGCATTCTTTCTATGATTTGCCCATGTATTTATTTTCCCACTGACTGAATCTATGTGAGATATTATAGATTCCAATAACATTGCAAGATATTTCCAATGCATGTTTGTTGCATTTAAATTTTTCAAGGTTTCTACTAATGTTTGAAGCTCTTTTTTATTTTGATTGATTTTCCCAAAAATATTTTCTTGGGTATCACTAGGATGCCTTAGAATTGACAGAGGAGTTTGAGGGGGCTTATTTTGTGCATGCTCTTTAATAGGAGTTTTGTCATGCATTTCATTGGGTGGAGTAGGGTTTGGAGGTGTTGAGGGATTTGGATTTTCTAAATTTTAAAAAAGAATCAACACAAATGAAAAACTTTTTTTTCATTTTAAATGAAATTACTACAAAAATAAACAAAATTACCTCTTGCACATTGTTATGCCACGATTCCTTTGATCATATTGCTCCAAATAACTCAAAATTCACTCACACAATAACACAATCATGTTATGGAGATTGGAAGAAATGACTCATGACTATTTTTTCTTTTATGTAGTTAAAAATATGAGTGCATTTTAACATGATCATGTTTATTCTTGGTAGTTACTGAGCCATAGTCTTGTCATTACCAAACCATAATGCAATTCCTTATAATGTGAGTGCGTTATGGTTTCTATTACATGATCATGTTATTGATTATTTTGACTCAAAAAATTATGGCCCCCCATCTTTGTGCACATAATTTATATTGAATATACATATTTTGATTTGCAATGTAAAAATATTGTGTTGGGATTGAAATAAAGACCCATTCACTTGAATATTAAAGACAAACAAATGGATCTCTCATGGATCTTTTCAAACTTATAATTGGAGGATACACTTCATTATATAATTGGAGGATATAGTATGATGTTTTTAGACAATAGCAAGTGTGTTATAATTGGGTATATACAAAACTCTAGCCCACTATACAGTCTTTTTATTTCAATAAAAATTGAAAAAAGGCATGAATATTAATGTTGGAATTCTAGCCTACTATGTTAACAATTGATTGTGTACCCTACCAACCACATGGGGGTGCATGGAAAATAAAGAGTGGGTTGTGGGTATGTGGTGAAACAATATTTGTTAGACTTGGTGATCAAACAATAAAAATTAAAATGTGAAGAAACACATGGGAGAGTTAAAGAAATAAAGTTCTAGTACAACAATAAGAAAGAGTTGAAAAATCAATACAATGTCTAGGGCTAGAGGAAATAAGAAAGTTCAAATGTCATTAAAGAATGAGGAGTGTAAAATTAATAAAGAAATGTGAACAAAGGAAAAAAAGAAAAAACAAGTTTTTTCATGTGCTTAAAAAGATAATGATGCTTCTGGAAAAAATGTTTAGAATTTTTTGAATTAATGTTTCAGATTACACTCCATGATATATCATTAGGAAAGAGAAAATAGTGTGATAGATTTCAAAATTAGGTCTATAGACAAGTGTGATGTTATAGTTCTTACTATTTGAGACCATAGATCTAATTGGTCCTAGCTTAGTTTTAGAGAACTGAGGGAACACTACTCCTTGTCTTGAACTAGCCTTGTCTTCCTTGTTGCTTCGACTTGTGTTGTTCATCATGTGTATGAGAAAACCTTGGTTGAAGTGTTATTGTATGTGGCCAAACCATAGAGGTTGTCTCTTAGTTTAGAGGGGTGGGCCTTAGGGCCCCACATGGTTGGGTCATGTTGATCACCATTAGGATTGCTCATTGGAATCATGGTGGAGTATCATAGATTTTTTGCAAGGATCTTGTAGCTTTTGGTGGCTTAATATTATATTATCTTGTCATATTTGAAGAAGTTGTAATCTTGCTATAAAACATAACTTATGGTTGTTAGTGGATTTTTGTGAAGGCATGAAATGGTGTAATTGTATATTTATTTTACCATTTTATTAGACTATACTCCGTCCATGTTTGGGATTCAAATATCATCATGATGCCATGTAATACATGTCATTTGAATGGAAATTGCATATTGATTTGTAATGAAATAATCATTATTTATAAGTCCTAATTTTGCAAATTATAGGCCTCTAATGTTTGATCATGTTGGAAAGTAAATTATAGATGTTGAATATGCTCATTTATTATGTTAGAGTAAGTTTAATTTTATTGAGAAAGTATTGTTCATTGGATCTTGTATTGGTGGGTTCAAGCTTGGTGGTATGGTTCTTTGTTGCATTATGGTTATGAATCATTCACATGTGAATTATGGATAGAGATCAAAATGTAATTTTTTTTAAAGTTTATAACATTTAAAATGATGCTTAAGTATATTAAAAAAATTACTTCAAACCATTTGTTAACAACACATAAATCAAGAAAGTTATGTCTAGTTTTGTGTAGGTTGTGTAGGCTTCCAATTGTTTAGTACTTTACTTATTTTTGGGATTTTGTGCCTCATTTATTGTCTTGTGTTGTTTCAATTTATTTTTGAGTGTGTAGGAGGTTTGTAGGATTGTAGGGGACCCTTCATTGTGCCTCAAAACCAAAATTTGGGCTTTTGGGAAGTCTATAAAGCCCATTATTTGTTTGAGACCAATTCTATTGACTGTAGGTCACTATTTTATTAGGGGTGACCTTAGGAAGGACAAGGGTGACTTCAAGAAGGATAGGGGCAACCTTGACTAACAATATGGGTGATTTGGTCTAGAAAGGGGTGACACTCAAGTAGTGAGCACTTCTAGACCTTTTTATAATTTTTTTCTAAACAAAAGACATTCCATAGGTTTTCCCCTACTTGCCTATATTCTTGGTTTGGTTTTATCTTATGTACTTGGTTAGTTGTGTTTATTTATTGTGTTGTTCTTATGTCCTAGGGTGTGCTTGGTTAGCCTCTAGTGAGACTTGGGAGAGATGTCACATCTCCCTTGTGATTGACCACTCTTGTATGTTGAGGGGATGATTGGATGATGTAAATCCATTACTTAGGTGTTTATTATTGACTTGGATGTAAAAATGGTGAACTTCAGTATGGATTTAGTTCCTTCCATCCTCATCTTCTATTTGTGTTGATAGTGTGAGTCTAGTAGTCTATTGTCAATTGTGAGGAGGTTTTATCTCTTCCATTTCTCATCACGATGATGTAAGTATATGATGCTCATGTAAGTATTTAACTGATGTTTTTCTTCTTAGTGTGCATTGACCTTATTTCATCACACACTTCATGGTGTCATCCGATGCATTGGTCACAATGTTGGTTAGTTTTGACAACACTGTGTGTGCAAGCATGAGGTTGTGACATGTGGTTGTCATGAATCAAACATAGAAAAAAAGTTCACGTGTGCTTTGTCTGATAATGTGTTGATGTAAAGTTGGGGTTTTACATCTACTTGGTGTCTTTCTAATGTAAATTTTCAAACACCTTTGATTTGGGTCTTTGCACCAAAAATAGAGGAAAAGTTTTGCTAAATGAACACAAATTACACTGTATTCAAAGACAAATTATGTAGTGTGAATTTGGGTTATGGAAGTGTAATTGTCATTGAAAACCCCACAGACCTAGAAACCACATTTAACTAAACTTTAGGAGGTGGGATAGATGGTAGGATTTAGGGTGGTGGGAGAGACAACATTACAATGGATAACTATGCACATATTTATTATATGTAGTTAAAGCTCTTAGAGAATGCATTCAATCAACATCATGACCATCATATAGGCTATGCCAAATGTAAACAAATTTATATATGAGTTAATGGAAACTGCATGTGTTTTGTGGTGGATTGATAGGTTTAGTGGCAGACAAAATAAAATCTTCAAAAGAAAATCAAATTCACATCTATGGATTTAATTCTTGTTCTTTTAGAAGAGATTAAAGCTACTATTTCCTTGTCAGAAATATTTTATGAGATCAAAGCTCTTAGTTATCATATTTCAATTAGCATTTCCCATTCAAAATAATTCATTATGCATGACAAGAAAATAAAATGACATGAACAATAGGCAACTTATACATTGACATGAATGATAGGAAACCATAAATATGAAGTGTCTAGAATGCTTATAACCTAGGATTGACTTGATTTTGTGTTTTTTTAATCAATTTAACATGTATTTTAACATATAATACATGTTAGAGACTTCTAGTATATATATATATATATATATATATATATATATATATATATATATATATATATATATATATATATATATATATATATATATATATATATATATATATATATATATATATATAACATAGGAGATATGGTATGGGGTTTGCATTTAACTCTATATCATTCTTAAAAGTAATTCCAAACATGTTTGTCATGTCCATGTGCTTGCAATTCATCATATTCAAAAGTATCCACTTAAATGGGTGAAGTAAAAAAGTTAAAACTTTCATCTGGTAGTTGAGACTTGTTTACTAGTAGAAAGAAAACCATTTGATGGTGTGAGATACGTTTGATGGTGGATTTGTGAAATTACAATTCCACTTAAAAAGGTCATATTAGATAATTATAAAAGGCTAAAATATATCCATAAGGCATTCTATCTCCACATCCGTGATGATAACATCCAATACAAAGAGGTTGCTAGGCTTTTGAAAAGTATTACACATGTCTACAATAATTTTATATTCATTTCCACATAACCCACTCCTAGTTGAAGGTTTTTTTTCTACAAAAAACATATATATTTTTGAAGAAAGGTGGTTGAGCACCTATACTAAATTAGATAAGAGAAAATATAGAAGTTATACAAAAGAGGAACTGGGAATGCTTCATCTGGTTCAAGAAAGAACAAAACATACAGTCCCCTTACAAAAACAAAAGAGCAGAATAGTATGATGAAATACAAACATATAAGAAAAACATACACTCCACTATTCAAAATTCAAATCATGGTGTTCCTCCGGGGGAGGCATGGCAAAGGGGAGGGCAAATGGTGGAGTTCCTGGAGCCCTCAGAGGATCGGGTGCCATATTAGGTACATGGAACCATAGAAACTAGATCCCTTTGAAGACCTCTCTGACCATATTAGGTAATTGGAAGCAGTGAGCATTTAGGGGCTGGTTAAAGGTGTTTGCACAATCCACTCTTAGCCCCCGTTGAAGGCCCATGTAAACACAAGCAACATGATGGGAGGATTGAAGAATCTGTTGATTAAAAATACCTCCAATGAGAGCAGGTCCTTCCTGGAAGTCGTAGACCTGCAAAGTAGTACACCATCTTTCTGCATTGAAAAAGGAGGAATGAACAAAACCAAATCCAATTGCATGAGTATTATCCTGATCTTGGGAAAGATCAAAGATATTAGAAGAGAGTAGACACAATTTTGGAGCCTTTCACTAGCCTATCCTCATCCTAGAAAAGGTAATAGCCCAGCACCCATCGTACTGCAAACTCCACATTATCATAGTCAATTTCAAAGATTTCCCTTAAATACACTGTGTTCATAGCTTCATGATAGGGTTCTCCAACCAACTGAGGAAGAAAGATACACATATTGGGTTCCTAGAGAGCCATTTGAGAAGAAGGTAAAAATATGAGACCGATAGAGAAAAAAGAACTAAGCAAAGATGTGGAAAGCGGGTGCTTATCTGTATTTAAATGAAAGGAATTCAAGCATGATATGTCAACATCACAGGAGATTTAAAGTTGGAATGTGTGTGAGAACATGCCCAAAAAAACAAAAGACAGGGCAAAACATAACACCAATGAACAAAGAAAATAGGGAAAAATAGAATTAGATAACTCAGAAATATATTTATCTAGCTTGCAATACATTACATCCAAATGTTATATCTAGCAGCAATCTAGATGCTGGATCTAGCAGCTATCCATATGCTACATCTAGCAATAATCAAATGCTGTATCTAGCAGCAATCCAAATGCTGTACCCAATAGCTCTCTACAATCACATATATATAGCTATAGAACCTTTCAAGCCTGGAAGCTTCTAGCTTTCTAGAAAACTCTTAAACCTGGAATGTTCTTTTTACAACATCTCTTAGAATGTTCTTTTCTAGAACAACTCCAGGAATGTTCTAGCTTATGGAAGGTTCTAGAATCATTCTATCATTTTCTAGACAATCTTAATCCTTAACATGCCCCCTTAAGATTAGCTAGAATAATACATCAAAAATACAAATGAGAGGGGAACATTATACTACTACCCCCCTTAATGTTCACCTCTAGCATACCAAGCATTCTTCTAGCATATTCCTTGTTCATGGCTTGATCCTATTCTTTCTTCCCTCTAGCTTGCTGATATGAGATTGGATCATTTATATGTAATACTTTGGCCATTAGAGCACTACCAATAATACTTCTAGCTTGTTCCAACTTGCATTTCCAACAATATAATAGCACTGCAAACAAAAATCACTTTAATAATATACCAACCCTACAAACAAATCACTCCAGCAATATATCTGCCCTGCAAACAAATCACTCCAGCAATATATCTCTAGTTGAATCTGTAGCTGAACCTCTAGCTAAATCTCTAGATGAACATGGTTGAATCTCTAGTTGAACCTCTAGCTGAATCTCTAGCTAAATCGCTTGATGGTCCTCTAGCTGAACCTAGAAAACATTCTAGATGAACCTTTTTTTGCCAACAATCCCCCCTCAGCGTTACCCAAGGGGATTCGAATCCGTGACTTGGCTCTGATATAATGTAAGAACATGCCCAAAAAACACCAAAAAGATAGGGCAAAACATACCACCAATGAACAGAGAAAACATGGCAAAATAGAATTAGATAACTCAGAAATATATTTATCTAGCTTGCAATACATTACATCCAAATGTTATATCTATCAACAATCTAGATGTTGGATCTAGCAGCTATCCAGATGCTGTATCTAGCAGCAATCAAATGCTATGTCTAGTAGCTATCGAGATGCTATATCTAGCAGCAATCCAAATGCTATACCCAACAGCTCTCGACAATCACATATATATAGCTATAGAACTTTTCAAGCCTGGAAGCTTCTAGCTTTCTAGAAACTCTTAAACCTGGAATGTTCTTTTTACAACAGCTCTTAGAATGTTCTTTTCTAGAACAACTCCAGCAATGTTCTAGCTTATGGAAGGCTCTAGAATCATTATATCATTTTCTAGACAATCTTAATCCTTAACAATGTGCAGTCAAGAATGAAGGATGCAACATGGAAGAAGGAATACATTCTGGCAATTAAAACCTTGAGGGAAATCAAAGATCCAATCTGGAGCCTGATGCAACAAGATCATAACCATAAAGATGCATGGATGAAGCCATTTTAGGATTCCAAATGGAGCTCGCAAGATCAAAGAAAGTCATATTGCGTACTCCTAGTTGAAGGTTTACAAGAACTCACTACACAATGTTTTGCATTTGACATATTAGAATATTTCTATCACATGAACCTTAATATGCAATAATTCACAAGTTCAAAATCCAAATCATTATTAGATAGGACTTATACAATGTAGTCCTTTACGATATGCTTTATGAGTAATCCTATCCCCTTCTCAAACCCCACTAAAAAGATATAAAAAGAAAAAAGGAAAAAAGTAATGATTCTTTCAAATTAATTAAAATCTAATGACACAACATGCAATTGAATATGGATATTAAACCTAGAAAGTAACTTATTGCATAGCATGTTTTGCATGTAGAATAATACAAGCTACATTCAATACTCTTGAGTTTCTATAAAACTTAAATTGTACATTTAGAAAATAAGAAACCCAATAATTCTTTACTTCATATGAATCATAATTCATTAGTCCTTGGACAATGTCGAAGGAGGGTTAATCATAGATGGTCTCTTTTATTTACATTTTATTCCTTTTCCTTTTCTTTTCAATTATTTACAAAAGTCTTCTTATGAATAATCATATGAGTGACTAGTCACATAACAACATAGAAAACATCCATTTTCATTTTGTTAAGACTGAAAGCACAACTCAATTGTAGAAAGAAAGAAGTAAAAACAGTGCACAGATGTAATTAGAAAGCAAACATAAATAAGACACCAGATTTATCGTGGTTCACCAAACTTGGCTACATCCACACTGAGCAGAGGAATTGTTATTGATAATGAATTGTGTTTTACAATGAGATATCAAGCATATATAATGCTTCATTATACATCACAAGAATAATGCGAAAGGACAAGCAATTGGCGGAAAAAATAATGTGTCCGTTGGTCTTCATTTCCTTACAATCTCCCACTTGAAGGTCAACGGATGTTGCAACTTGCCAATCATTCCCCTGCTCTAAACTTCTGATTACTTCTTCTTAACCAAACCAAGAGAAGTCCTGGCACATTCAAACTTCTCTTTGGAAACAACCTTGGTGAAAATGTCTGCCGGATTGACCTTTGTGTCAATTTTTGCAACTTGTAACTTGCCCTCTTCAACTACATGACGAATGAAATGCGCATGTATGTCGATATGCTTAGAACGACGTTGAGATGAATGATTATGAGCCATAAAAATGGCGCTACGACTATCACAAAATATAACATAGTCACTTTGTTGACATTTCAAATCACCAAACAACTGCTGTAACCAAATCATCTCCCTAGCACCTTCAGAAAGAGCCATGTACTCAGCTTCGGCAAAAGAAAGAGCAACAGAATGTTGCAGCCTCGAGACCCAACTAATGGCAGCTCCAACAAACATGAAAACATAGCCAGTAGTAGATCTCTGTTTATCTAAATCTCCAGCAAGATCAGAATCAGTGAAACCTTGCAGCTGTACCTTATTGCCACCAAAACACAAAGCATAATCAGAAGTACCTTTAAGATACCTTAATATCCATTTAACAGCTTCCCAATGAGGCTTATCAGGATTGCTCATGAACCTGCTCACAACTCCCACTGCATGAGCAATATCGGGATGAGTGGAGATCATAGCATACATAATGCTACCAACAGCTGATGTATAAGGAACACCTTGCATAAACTCTTTATCCTCTTGTGTTTTTGGACACAAATCCGAAGATAAACAAAAATGGGCAGCAAGAGGAGTAGAAACAACCTTTGCATCAGCCATACCAAATCTGTCTACAACCTTGTCAATGTATGCCTTTTGTGACAACATGATCTCCTTCTTTTGTCTATCCCTAGTGATGGTCATTCCAAGAATCTTCTTGGCTGGGCCTAAGTCTTTCATAGCAAATCTCTTAGCTAATTGAGACTTCAATTTAGAAACAATCCTCATACTTGTGCCGGCTACCAACATGTCATCAACATAGAGCAAAAGAATGACAAATTCACCATTAGGAAGTCACTTATAATAGACACAAGGATCTGATTCACATCTCAAGAAGTTATGCTCAGTCATAAAGTGATCAAACTTGAGATACCATTGGCGCGGGGCTTGCTTGAGCCCATACAAGCTGTGCTTCAATCTGCAATAAAGATGTTCCAGTCCCTGTTTTTTAAATCCTTCCGGCTGTTCCATGTACATTTCTTCATCAACATCACCATGTAAAAACGCTGTCTTGACATCCAACTGATCAAGTTCAAGATCCCAAACTACAACCAAACCCAAAACTGCCCGGATTGTGGTCATTCTCACAACTGGTGAGAAAATCTCATTAAAGTCTATGCCTTTCTGTTGATCATACCCTTTGACAACCAGTCTAGCGTGATAGCGCTTGTTGCCTCCATCTTCCTCTTTCAACTTGTATACCCAACGATTCTTCAAGGGTCTTCGATTAGGTGGAAGTGGCACTAAATCCCAAGTGTTATTAGCCTACAAAGAAGTCATTTCATCTTGCATCGCCTCTTGCCACTTCGAAGAATCAACTGCCTTGCAAGCCTGTTTATAGGTAGCTGGTTCAGGTTGATCAGAAATCAATGATTCTGGCTATGCCTCCTTTGAATATAATAACTCATAATCAGAAAATTTAGAAGGACGTCTCCTCTCCTGGGTAGACCTCCTTAACTGAGAAACCTCCTCTTGCAAATTTGAATCATCCAGATTCATTCTGTGTAACTGGTTTTGAATATTTGCTATGTCATTTTGCAAATTACCTCCACTTTGAACAATATATTTTAGATGAAAAAATAATCTTTCAAAGTCCATGGAATAAATTTAAATGTCTCTGTAGCAAAATTTATGTATTTTTACATAAAACATATGAAAAACATTCATTTTTATTTTTCTTCTTGCAAATATATGGAATAAATTTGATGCCCCTATAACCCTATTTATACATCTATATGGTAAAATACAATAAGATGTTCCAAGATGAAGGGAAAATTTTGTGCATACCATAAAACAAATTACAAGGTTAGTCTATGTTAGTTTGTTCTTTTAACTAAGTATTGCACTAACATTCAAGGGTAGTGTTAGATAATTAATTTTTTTTTAATATTGAAAAGATAAATTTGTAAGAGCTTTTAGATAAAAATTGTGTACAGTTTTTTTATCCACTTCCTAATGATAGATCATGGAGTGTTATCTAAAACTCAATACGAAAAAACTATACACGGGTTTTCTCCATAAACTTTAACAAATTCATTACATAAACTGTGAAAATGTCTTTAATTGAAAAGATAATTAATTGATTTAAAAAAAAAAACAACCATCAAACTTATCCCGGCTTAATTACAAGTACTTAATTTTATACCAATAAATTATTTTAAAAAATAATTTATTACTGTATAATATTTTAAAATTCAAAACTGACAAAATAAGACATTCATGGAAGAAAACAATGAAAACCATCAAAACTAAAGAGACTTAGAGCATCACACCAAGTTATTTTTAATAATATCAAAATCCGATTATTTAGGTAAGGAGGCCACCGTGGCCAAACACATACATTGTAGTATGTCAGATTCTGAAGCTAACGAAGCACCTAACGACACACACATACACAAATAGAGCGGGCACTGTGACTAAACATCTTTCAATTCCATTCACCAGATGTTATCATCAGTATCTGTTCAAACGGAGGTTGAAATCCCCTGATGACAATTTGTTGAAAATTGCGCGGATTGACGCACCAGCATGGGAAACCCATAACTGCTTGATCACAGATGCATCGTTTCCCACAGAAGATCCTCCTGCGTAATTAGTTATCGATCTCATTGCTAGGAATGCCTTCTTTTCGCTCTCGCACACCTGCACAAAAGCCCCAATTACTTTTACTCACTGCAAATATCAGTTATATGACTTATTATTTTGAAGCTCTCGTACTCATACCATTGCGATTGCTGCGCTCTCTGTGTCAATGGAGGAGATATTCAAGTGGGTATGGAGGAAGTCTCTGTAAGCCTCGTTATTCACATAAAAGTTGGCACTGCCTCCCTTCTCAACCCTCTTAATCGTTGGTTTCTGTTCCAGACATATTAACGATTTCGCCACGCACCTGTCCAACATTGTATCCCGCAAGTCCATTCAATTTAACAGAATATAAGACAATTACTTAGAACAACACCTGGCATTTAACATTGTGAATCATAAGCTAGCGATACCTCAATTTCCTGTGCGGTAGCATACAAATCGTCATCCACATCAAACCAAAATTTGGACTGTCCCACCTCGGCTTCTCCTTCCACTGAATAAACAGTTTCTGGTTGGAAATATACGCTCTGCAGTTTATTGGCATCACTATTTTCTCCAACATTATATTCCGAAAATGTGAGGTTTGCAATCTTGCGAGTGAAGCTTCCCTGGTCACCTCCAAATTTCTGAAATCATTCCAAATTCAATACAATTAGGTAAACGTATTATATATGAAGCAGAGCAGAGAATAAGAGAAAAACTAGAGAGAATGTACCTCCCAGTACCAGACGCCAGTGTGTGCGAATTGTGAAAAATCTATTGCAGCTACTGATTATTAATTTCCTACCTTATAAGATTATTTGGCTGCCGAAAAATTAAATAATTTACAGCAAATATTAAATAATAACACAGCTGCAACTTCACGGAAAAATCACGGAGATAGAAAAATAAAATCAACACAACATTTTGGACAAATTGTCCCTGGAAAAACCCCGAAGGGAAAACCAGTCAGCAGATATGAATTTTATTCAACTACAGGAAATCAAGAGATACAAAATTGCTTGCCTCTTACTGGCAGAGCTCTGGAAATTTCTTTCCTGTAAATTCCCTTCCCTCAATTGTTCCTGCTGAAATTGCTCCGGCAATATTTTCCTTCTCCGGCAATTCCACTGCTCTTCAACGCTATCACTGCGCCCTTTGCTTTCACTGCAAATCAATTTGCTATCACCGCAAATTTATTTATTTGCTATCGCTGCAAATACTTCTCGGATCTGTTGTTTTCCAAATGCCTATTGATCCTATTTTATAATCCCCTCATTGGAAACCAATGGCCATGATTTAATTTTAATCAATGGCTAGGATTAATTAGACTCTAAACCCTAATATCTAGAAGTCTCTCGAGAAATCAATTATCTAGGTATGGAGATAATTATTCCAACTGTGTTTCCAGCCTCGTAATCTCCACCCGAGACTAGAACACCTGTCCAAGCTACAAAAATTAACACTCCCTCTTAGCGAGGAAGGTGTTCTGCATAACACCCAACTTACCTCTGAAGAAGATGAATTTTGCCTTCCCCAATGCCTTTGTCAAAATGTCTGCTACCTGCTGATCTGTAGGTATATACTGTAGCTGAACAACCCTCCGCTGTACACAATCCCTGATGAAATGATATCTGATGTCTATATGTTTAGACCTATCATGAAACACTGGATTCTCAGATAATCTGATGCAACTCTGATTATCACAGTGTATCACTGTAGTCTCAACCCTCTGACCAAACAAGGCTACTAGCAACTTCCGAAGCCATATAGCCTCACACGTTGCCATGCTAGCTGCTATGTATTCTGCTTCTGCAGAACTCAGAGCCACGGACTTTTGCTTCCTGCTGTACCAAGAGACAACTCCTGATCCCAAACTAAAGCAGCACCCTGAAGTGCTTTTCCTGTCCACCGCACTACCTGCCCAATCTGCATCAATATAGCCTATCAACTTGATACCATCACCTCGAGCATATCTGATCCCATACTCGATTGTACCACGCAAATACCGCAACACATGCTTTGCCGCTATCCAATGCACTCTCTTCGGCTCAACCATGAACTGACTAAGAGAGTTTACTGCAAAGGATATATCTGGCCTAGTGTTGACCAAATACATGAGAGATCCAATCAACATCCTGTATAAGGTGGGGTCTACATCCTTTTCCTTGGATGCGTCATCCTTCTTCCAATTCGTGATCATAGGTGTAGACATGGCTCTGCAATCTTGCATCTCAAACCTCTTCAAGATTTCAATGTAGTATTTCCCTTGTCCAAGGAAAATCTCTCCATCTGTCTGCCACACTTCCATGCCTAGAAAGTAGTGCATAAGCCCCAAATCCTTCATCTCGAACTCTGCTGCAAGGTCCCTCTTGCACTCCTCTATAAGCCCCAGTGAACTTGTTAAAAACAAGTCATCCACATATAGAACAAGAATGAGAATTTCACCCCCAACCACCAAGTAGTAGAGGTTAGCATCCGCCTCACTCTTCACAAAGCCTATTCCCTGCAAGTATCTATCAATGCGCTCATACCACGCTCTGGGAGCCTGCTTGAGTCCATACAAAGCTTTCTTCAATCTGCACACGTGGGTTTCGCTGCTGTGTGCTACAAAGCCCTCTGGTTGTTCTATGTATACCTCTTCTAACAATTCACCATTAAGAAATGCCGTTTTGACATCCATTTGATGGATCTGCCATCCCATATGCGCTGCAAGTGAGATTACGGCTCGTATAGAAGTATACCTGGCCACTGGAGCGAATGTCTCCTCATAGTCTATTCCCTCCTTTTGAGAGAACCCATTGGCCACGAACCTTGCCTTGTATTTTTCGATGCTACCATCTGCACCATGCTTAATCTTATAGATCCAACGTGATCCAACCACTGCCCTATCTGTCGGTCTAGGCACAACCTCCCACACATCATTCTGCATTATTGAGGTATATTCCTCAACCATCGCATCTTGCCACACCTGTTGCTGTGCAGCCTCTTGATAGCTAGAAGGCTCATTATCTACCAACTGACTAACCAATGCCACATAGTCATTATACCTAGCTGGTTGTTTCCGCTGTCTATTACTCGTCCTAGGAGCTCCCACAAACTCCTGAGTATCCTTATGTGTCTGTTGAACCTCACGGTTCCTCCTGTCAACAATAGAGGATGAAATATCAAACTCCATATCTTCTTGATGCATCTCTTGGATTTGTTGTATCTGTTGCTCCATACTCTGCGAACTCTCAGCACCTGAGCCTGTGCTTGTACTATTAACTGTACTCGTGCTTCGCTGCCCCTGTTCTGGTTGAACAGTCCTTGGAGCTTCTATTAGCTGCTCATTCTGATCATCTGCTGGCAAATCTCTGGACCTCCTATATGCCTTGTCCTCCATGAATTTGACATCACGCCTGACTATAATCCTCTTGGTCCCTGGAATAAATATCCGATATGCCTTTGAGGTCTCGCTGTACCCCACAAAGTACCCTCTCTCTGCAGTCTGATCTAACTTGGAACGTGTAGCCCCTGGAATGTGACAAAATGCCAAACTCCCAAATATCCTGAAGTGACTAACATCTGGCTTCTTCCCTGAGAATGCCTCCTCTGGTGTCATCTTGCCCAATACCTTATGTGGAACTCTGTTCTGTATGTATACTGCTGTACTGCATGCCTCTGCCCATAAGTATCGTGGCATATCTTGGTCATACAACATAGCCCTTGCTGCCTCTGATATAGAACGATTCTTCCTCTCAGCAACCCCATTCTGCTGCGGGTTGTAAGGAACGGTCCACTCTCTCTTGATTCCTTCCCTGGTACAGAACTCCTAGAACTCTTTCCCTTTGTACTCACCTCCATTGTCTGACCGAAGAACCTTTACCTTCCTGCCTGTCGAATTCTCCACAAGAGCTTTGAACTCCTGGAAGTGACTGAAGACCTCATCCTTGGTCTTCAAGAAGTATATCCAGGTCTTCCTGGAGAAATCATCAATAAAATTACCAAAGTACTCATATCCTCTGAGAGACTTCGTTGACATTGGTCCACATATATCTGAATGTACTAGATCAAGAACCCCCTTGGATCTGGTGTCACTCCTTGGAAAAGCTGCTTTCACAAACTTCCCCAATACACATCCCTTACATACATCATCATGCTCTGTGCTCACGTCTGGAACACCTGTCACTGTCTCACGAAGCAATTTAAGTGCTCCATGATGTATATGGCCCATCCTTCTATGCCATAGCTCTCCTTGATCTCTAGGATTACTGCTGCTCACTAGTGCCTTAGGAGTATCAAACTGCAACCTATAAAGTCGGCCGCTCCTAACTCCAATAGCTATGGGTGATTTCCAATCCTTATGCTTGATTAAAACATGCGCCCCTCTAAAGAGTACATTGTAGCCTTTATCCTGAAGGACAGATACGGAAATTAGATTCATGCCCAAGCCTGGCACATACAACACATCATGAATGGAAATAGGCTTGCCATTCTCCCTCTGAAATAGAACAGTCCCTCTCCCAACTGGATTGCACTTGGACTTGTTCCCCATCTGAATCTGGAATCTGATGTCCTCCTCCTTGTAGCTGGAGAAGTACTCCCTAACTCCTGTCATATGAAATGACGCCCCACTGTCTATATACCAAACACCCTATGAGGTTGAGCTAGTTAGGCAAGCTATGAGTGCAAACTCATCCTCCATTCTACTAGAAAGCTCATCTACACTTGCTGAAGCTGCCGTCTGCTTCTTGCCCTTCTTTTCATTTTTCTTCCTTTGTGGGCAATCGCTGACATAGTGGCCGAACTCGTGACAGCCATAGCATTTGATCTTAGATAAGTCCTTCTTCTTCTCACTTTTTGGATTTGATCCTTTGCCAGACCCCTTCTTCGCTTTCCCTTTTCCTGCTAGGGCAATGTTTTCCTGTTCCACCTCACTTTTCTGACTATTACTGCTGGTTCCATTGACAAGACTTAGTCTAAGCTCCTCCTGAGTGAAGTCACTCCATAGTCGATCCCAACTCGGTAAGGTGTCTCGTCCATTAGTAACTTGAACAAAAACATCCCACTGCTTAGTAAACCCATTTAGGGCTATTCGTACTAGCTCATCATCCTTTGGTTTGTCTCCAACAGCTGTCAATTCATCTTTGACAAGTCTAAGTCTGGTGAGGTAACTTGTGACGTCTTCTCCCTTATTCATCCGGGTATTCCTTAACTTTTCTCTGAGAATCAGCTTCCGGTTAAGGGTAGCATTCTGGTACAGATTCATAATGGCATCCCACATCGTCTTTGCTGTATCTAACTCTGCAATATGCGGAACAATATGATCCTTAACACCGTCAAGAATCAGCGTCCTTGCCTTGGCATCTTCCTTCTTATATGCTACGAGCTGTGTTGCGTCTGTAGGTACAGGTACAACAGTGGTCACATAATCCTTGATACCATTCTCTTCCAGCAATAAAGAAATTCTGGCTTTCCAGACACCAAAATTTGAGGCTCCATCCAATCTGTCCTGATCTCTTAAACCTGCTGAGGCCATCTCAAAAGAAAATAATAATTTGAAGAGGTCAAACTGGGTTTTATAAACCCTAGATTATTTTTCCTTTCTCCTTGTGCCTGTTCTGCACTCAGATCTGCTTTGATACCATGTGAAAAATCTATTGCAGCTACTGATTATTAATTTCCTATCTTATAAGATTATTTGGCTGCCGAAAAATTAAATAATTTACAGCAAATATTAAATAATAACACAGCTGCAACTTCACGGAAAAATCACGGAGATAGAAAAATAAAATCAACACAACATTTTGGACAAATTGTCCCTGGAAAAACCCCGAAGGGAAAACCAGTCAGCAGATATGAATTTTATTCAACTACAGGAAATCAAGAGATACAAAATTGCTTGCCTCTTACTGGCAGAGCTCTGAAAATTTCTTTCCTGTAAATTCCCTTCCCTCAATTGTTCCTGCTGAAATTGCTCCGGCAATATTTTCCTTCTCCGGCAATTCCACTGCTCTCCAACGCTATCACTGCGCCCTTTGCTTTCACTGCAAATCAATTTGCTATCACCGCAAATTTATTTATTTGCTATCGCTGCTAATACTTTTCGGATCTGTTGTTTTCCAAATGCCTATTGATCCTCTTTTATAATCCCCTCATTGGATACCAATGGCCATGATTTAATTTTAATCAATGGCTAGGATTAATTAGACTCTAAACCCTAATATTTAGAAGTGTCTCGAGAAATCAATTATCTAGGTATGGAGATAATTATTCCAGCTGTGTTACCAGCCTCGTAATCTCCACCCGAGACTAGAACACCTGTCCAAGCTACAAAAATTAACACGAATTGACTGGGAATAGCAATGTCACCAATCTTAAGGCAGTTAGGGTTTGCGCTGGCCCCTCTTCCATAGTGAATTACTGCCTTCACACGAAAGTGGGTGAGCAGCAACTGTGTCGTCTGCGCGGCGTTTCCCTGTGTAATACCAGTTCACACAAAGTTAATGACACTAAACTAACCTAAAATAGTCTCGAGATATATGCTAAGTGCTTAATGAGCTTTTTACCGATCCACTTCCGCTCATCGCCAAAATGGTTCTGCGATTCTCAATCTCACCCACGTGGAACCTTCGAGCTGTAGCAGAGAACCAACACTAGTTAATATATATCTCTAAATATTTTAAGTTGAAACGAGGGAGAAATGTGTCTTAATCCTCAGCCAGATTAAAAATAATAGAATGGGAGAAAGAGAAAATAATGGGGTTCGTGACAACCAGAGATATCTACAATAGGCAAGTCCCCGTCAGGAGTAAACAAGTTCAGAGCTACTTTGAGTTCTGCTTGGCCAGAAACTACGAGACCGTAATGCTCGCCCTTTGCATTGATACGCTTGATAATTTTGTGTAGCTCATGAGAAATTTCAGCATGGGAGAGCAATGGAAATGCAATCAACAAGAGCAGGAGAAAAGTAGAGCTGGGGAAAGCCATCTCGAACTGCTGCTTCTGTGTTTTGAAACATCCGGCTCTCCACTCCTATTTATAACGGGGAACGCCGATTAGTTTCCACTAAGAAGAGGTTTTAGGACCTTAATTGATTGTTTTCAAGATAGTTAATTAGGCACACCTTACCAGTATCTTGCAACACGTGAGGAAGAGAAAAAGACTAGAGAGATTCTTGGAAATCTGGCTATTTAAGATAACAATCTGTAATTTCCAGTCATCCATAGACACGCTGACTGCTGTCAGGGTATCACTGGATGCCCTTGGGGAATGAAAAAGGAATGATGAGAGTACTGTCAATATTGTCGCCGTTGGGTGTTTCCTTTTTTTTATAACCCTGCGTCGTATCGTCGCATATAAACAGTATGACGTGGGGCCTCCCGTCTGGCGAATGCATTTTAATATAATTTATGGAAAAGTTTTTTGAAAACTGGGAAACGTTTATGGAAGCGTGGGCGTGATCTGCATGTCTCAGATATAGTAAACATATTGAATGAGCACTAAATGTATTTATAGATTGCAATCATCATCACAATAGCCCTTCCTTCCCAAGCGAAAAGATCAAAATTGCATTGCTCAACTGTTCACTGCTCTAAAACACATACGATTTCACATGGAACACAAAAGTTATGTATCAAATGTGAAGTTGGAAACAAAATTATTTGCAGTGAAGTAAATGTGGAGGTGATAATGGACTGTTGTAGCCTGAACGTAACTGGCTATATAAAGGTTGGCCAAGTTTGGATAAGGATGAAGCACTGTGCATGGTGATATAGGGCACTCAAATGCCCAGGCCAACCTCTGGGTATACTGTTTGTTCTGTCTTGTGGCCCACCTTTCTAAGTTTCAAATGAATGGACGCCATTACGTCACCTCTCTTTATCACTCCCTGTAGTCTCAGGAGTGGATAGTAAACATCAGGGTGTCATTAAATATCTAGCCTCTTTTTTCTTTAATTTTTTTTTCCCTATTAATTTTTTAAAATCTCTTTTGAAATCATACCTAATAATCTAACTATTTATTCTCAAGAAATCTTAAAAAAATTACTTCAGATCTATAACAATGTAATCTACCTTAATTTGAATTGTCTCATGTTTTAAAAAAATGGTTTCAACTTAAGCATACGTTCTGGTTTGAGACAATGCACGGGAAAAAATGGTATCTCATTGATAACTACCATTCATAAATAAAAAGTACAACTAATTAAATATAAACATGCAAATAATTAATATATCTATTGAATTGAAGTTAGGGAAAAAGTAGGAATCAAATATTGCAATGGTGAAATTTGCATATTCATTTCATCTTTAATACCGAAAGGTATTTTACAATGGTAGAAAGGGGTGGAGTGTAATGGTGTGTTAACAAAAACTCTTGCTTTTTATCTTAAATTTGACAATCATTACTTGTTAAAATATTAATATTTAATAATAAACCTTTTTTTCCCAAAATAAGCAACATGTAAAAATAAAGATATGTTGTTATCAACATTGCTCACTTCTCAATCATATTTGGATAAATCTTTGAGAACCTTTTTCTACAATTTTTAAGGCTTGAAGGAAGCAACATTAAAATCAGCATAAACTTAATTACAATCACAGTAATTAATTTTTAAAAATAATTATTAGTCAAGAAAGAAAATTTTGATTTGATAATGTGAGATATTTTTTTATTTTTTAATTTATAGTTGAAAAATTGAATGAAGATATACACTTAAATAATTAAATAATTAACCAATCTAAAAATATAGAAGAACAAACACAAATCAAAATTTAAAATTAAATTATAATTTATACCAAATTCAATACACATAAAGTAAACAAACAATGTAGATACACTAAAATTTAATAAATAAAATGGTTATAATGTAAAATAAAATAACTCTTAAGTAAATAAAATAGCTTCTAATTGATATCTTTCAACATTTTTTAGATAGATGTATTTAAGATATCTATGCTAGTCTATTAAGTTTTGTGTTTGTTTTGAGGAAATGTTTTAATAAATGTATAAAGTTACAAATGACTTAATTTTGTGTGAAGTTGGGCTCATTCCCCTAGTTTTTATTAATTCTTGTCTACACAATTCCCACCCACTTAGTCCCACCTTAATCTTATACACATACTCCAACCCATTCATTTTATTTGAGAATTTATTACACTTATTCCTACTCCTACCTCCATGTAGCCATATACAACTTGTACATTCACTTAGGGGTATTTTTGCCATCATAGGGTTGACCTTGTAGTCATAAACATGATCATGGTCTTTTTGAACTTCAAAAATCAAATTTAGTTGACTTGCCTCATTTATTTTCTTGTCCTAAGTCGACTAAGTACACATTTTCCAAAATTTGATGCTAGGTGCTAGTATTTACAGGGATTTGTTAGCATTTATTTTTCATCACTAAATCCATAAGTCATCTCTCATTCTCGAGGATTAAAAGAGAAATGAATATTGAAACATGTGGTTTTTGGAGCAATAAAGGTGGTAATGAATTTGCATACATCAATTATTAGGTCCTTGTCCAATTTCTTCAAAATTTTATACAAATTTATAGGGGTTGACCTAGGAGAACTTGTCTCCTCATGATACGATGATAGCCCTTCTAGGATATTTATAAATACCACCAACCCTTAGATATCAAGAAAGATAAAAGTAGAAGAAGATCATTTAGCTGAGCAACCAAAAAATTCATTGCATAGGGTCAAATCTAGGCTTAAAGGATGAATCTACAATTGTGGGCTTGAGCTTGACCCATAGACTTGATCTTAGATAGAACACAGTTGTGACATAGGTTATAAGGCTTTTGCTACCAAAGAGGTCACGTTTCATGAGCAAAAAGTGACTAAATCCCAAAATCTTCATTAAAAGTTATATTATATTGTCAAAAAGCTAAGTAACATTATCCATTGCATTTACTCTTGTAAAATAACTATTGTAATTATCTAATTTATCAAATTTATAACTATCATTAATTAATCTAGTTTTATTTATGCTTAATTGATTGCATTTACTTTAATTAGCCTAGGTTAACCCTAAGAAAACCTTATTTTCCTTTTACATTCTGGTGAGATTGATCCTACAAGATGTAGTTTTCCTTTAGGGTTTCTTATCCATATTAGGGTTTCACTTTCATATATGATATATTGCTAATATTTCTTATTCTTCAACCTAAAATTGATCTTTTTTTCTCTATTTTCCTCTATTTTGTTTATGCCACAAGATATAGGAGATCCTAATCTTCCATTGTGAAGGAGTGCTTATTTGAACTCTAACATGACCCAAACCAATGAGAATGAAGTCTATTTTGATGCTCATATTGAGAACAATGAGGATTATGACCATGATGCTCATGTGAACATTCAAGACTTTAAAAATTAATTAGCTAGCTTGACTCATGTAGAAAATCCTAAACAACTAATGGACACATTTCATTATGTGTTTGTTAACAAGCTATCTAGATTAGAAACTTTGCAAGTTGTATATGCTAAGCTTCCTCATCTATTGTGACTACAAACTTTACAAGTGGTATATGCTAAGCTTTATTTGGCAAACTCACACTAGGTATCAAATCCATACAATGACTTATACTTACTCATAGGTGGTAATCCATCTGGCAACTCCTTCATCACTATATCTGCATAGTCATCCAAGATTTCCTAAATTTTCATTGGTAGTTCTTCAATTCCCTCCATTGTCATAGCTTCTTTAGGCTTAGGAATAAAATAAAAACATGCCCTTTCCTTCTTCAACTCTTTCAAAAATTTCTTCCTAGAAATCAAACAAACCCTGGGACTATTTTCTACTTCCTCCTCTTTATCTTTTAATGGATTCAAAGTAAATTCCTTTCCATCTTTCTTTATCCTATTCGTATTTGTTCTACCATCATGTACAACTTGTCTATCAAATTTCCAAGGTCTACCCAATAGAATATGGCATGCATCCATAGGCATTACATCACAAAGAATTTCATCCTTATAACTACCAATTTGAAAACTTACTAGACATTATTCACTTACCACCAATTGGTGTCTCCTTTGTAGCTAGGAAACTCTATAGAGGCTTGGATGCTTCATCTTCTTCAGTTTCAACTTTTCTACCATCTCTTCTGACACTAGATTGTTAGTGCTTCTACTATCCACAATGACTTTATATTTTCCCCTCGACTTGTAGCTTGTTCTGAATAAATTTCTTCTTTGAACTAGTTCTAGTTTTTCCTTCTCAAGATTTAACAAAATTCTTCACAACATCAAGGATTCTCCATCCTCGAGATCTTATCCACATTTTGGTGAAGCCACACTTTCATATTCTACTTGTGCCACATTAATTATTTCTTCTTTACCTTTTCCACTACTTTGCTAGATTTGAGGACATTCAAATGCCCTATGACCATTTTCTCCACATTAATTTAGTTCATGTACCAGTGAATCTTCTTCCTCTTCCTCTTCCAAAATATCCTCTACCTTTGGAGTAATCTCCTCTTCCTCTAGAATAATCTCCTCTTCCCTTGTTATTTTGGGCACTTGTTTGAGAGGTTTTGCTTTCTCCTTAGTTCTTTTGATATCCTCTACCACCACTGGATTGCCCTCTTCCATGTGAGAATCTACCTCTACCCATATAATTATTTTATTTTCTTGCAATTTTCTCTTTTGCCTTCAAGGCATACTGATAAGCTTATTCTACACTGTGGATTCGAATCATACTAATTTCATCTTGAATTGAATAATGTAAACCATTAAAATACCTTGACACTTTCTCAGCATCATCATCTACATGTCCAACCTTGATATTTAGCATGTAGAATTCTTTTGTATACTCTTTCACATTCTTTTCCTTTTGCTTTAAATTTTCTAGTTTCTTAAACAAACTTATTTGATAGTTGACTGGAAGAAATTTGGATTTCAATTTTGTCACCATTCTATCCTAGGATTTTATTTTCTCCTTTCCTTCTCATTGTCTTTCAGTCCACACATGATCCCCCCAGATGTATGGATGCCTTTTCAACTTTGTGCAAGCAAATTTTACCCTTTTTCAGGTCTTTTATGGATTCAAAATCAAAATATTTCTCCATCTCTGATATCGAGTCAATCAATTCTTCTAGATTCAAAATTCCATTATAACTAGGAGGATCCAATCTAGGTTTACTACTTATTCTTGACATTTCATGCAAAAATATTCTATCAAGTTCATTTACATCTTTATCCTTTGTTTTAGTTTCTTGTTCTCTATTCTCAATTTCATTTTCGTTGATGTCTTCTACATCTACCCCTCTTTGTTGTGTTGTTTCCATCACATCCAGTCTTGTTGTAATACCTCTTAGCATCTCTACTATTGCCATGTCACCATCTTGTGGTGTTCCTCTTTGTCCATGTCCTCTATGTGTCATTTCCACATGAATTCTCTACAACTATAGGTCTTCTTCTCCTCTCACTCACCCACAACAAAACTCTTCAAGATTCCCTCTTTTCAACGTGTAATTGCAATCACCTGCTCTGATACCACTTATTGTAATCTAGAATGGTGAATCTTATTAGATGGCCTTGATTGTAGTAGCCAAAACACAATTAATCTAAATCACAACAAAATACCAAGTTTTTATTTTAATTGTGCAGCAAATTTACAGGGGTACAAAGTTTTCAATCATCACAAAATAATACAATCTTCCTCTGTTACAACACTTATGCTTCCTATATCTCCCTTTTCAACCCCCAAATAGAGAACATCAACCTATTTTATACTTCCAGTTAGGAATTTGAACCATTTTTAGTTGTAGTTGTGGAAACTAAAATGTCATAGGAAATTTTAATGTTTAAGATGGCCAAAAAAACTTATTTTGGCAATTCAACAGTTTATAGAACATTTAAACTTCCTGTTTGAATTCCTTTTCAATGAATTAGAGATTTGGTGAACTCACAAATCCTTTTGGTGAATCATAGATTTGGTGAACTCACGATCTCTCGAACTTCTTCCTTGGCAAGCCTTTTCAGCGAATCAGCAAATCGGTGAACTCGTGAACTAGGAAACTTCCTTTGCAAAGCCTTTTTTTGGCAAGTTAGAAAATTGGTGAACTTGTGAACTAATGAACTCTCCCTTTACAAATCTTTTAGGCATTTCAGAAAATAAGTGAACTTGATAATTTCAAAACTCTTTTCGGTAGATCCCTTGGTTTGTGAAATTGAAATTATGCCGAAAAAGGAAGAAAGAACAAGTCTTTCGGTGGAATGTGAAGTTACAAACTTGTAATATTGCCGAAAGTGAGGAAAGAACAAGTCTTTCAGTGAAATCATGAGTTTGCAAACCTGAAAAGTTGTTGAAAATGAAGAAGGCTTAAGCTTTCAACAGAATGAGAGGTTCGTGAATTTTGATTTTTGTCAAAATGCTCTAAGTTTCACCCAGTTACTCCAAACTTCACCAAATTCAAACTAGAGATACCCATTTCACCCTTCTACAAGGTGATTTATTCAACTTGACCAAATTGAATTTAAAAATTCCTCCTAAAGCATACTGTTAGAAACCATCTGAAACACACAACAAAATTGAACACAATTAAAAATAAAAATTTGAAATGGTTTTGGTTGATATAGGATTGCTCATGGACTTAGATACTCCTACATCATATACCCTATATTTATTTTTTCTCATGGTTGTTATCCTAATAAGGACAAAATTCCATTATATATTGTATAATAATTGTATGTTGAGGTTTACTTAGGCCTCAACATCAAATATTTAGATTTACCTCCACTTTTGGGAGAGGGACTTAGTAGTGTATGTGATAAAAAGCATACTACCATTCAAATCGATAACCTCTTGAGAATAGGAGATTGGTTGGTGAGAGGATTCTTGTGATTGAGCTCCATTCCTTAGTGTTATTGATGATCACATGGTTATTTTTTCCCAAAGGGAAGAACTTGATGGTATTACATAGATTGATGTGTAGAAATAGATCATATCTTCATATTAGGTGGGATGGTACTTGATGAGGCATCCACATAGGCCATCTCTATTGTGTGGACCATCATCATCACAGTCAAATCCCTATCATGTTACTTTCATCCCATCGCTAGAGGATCTTGATTGTATTATAGATGATGGTTAGATTCATAGGCTGACATAGTTTTTCTTTAAGGACCTAATGAGTGCATATTAAGTGATATCATCATAGCTAGGCATCCCTTTATCAGGTGTTGGTGCATATGTGGATCATACCCATGCAAATTCAGAGACTCTAGCACCTAACTCCCAACCTTGTGATGTAGATCAAGTTTTAGATCCTCTAGTAGGTAGGAGTCACATACCTTAGCAGTGCCATATATAGATTATTCAATTGCTCCTCAGTAGTCTATAAAACCTAATGCATTGAAGCAACTTACAGGAGGCATGGGTTTTGTAGAGTTGATTTCCTTAGGTTCGATGCCATCTCATATTCATAGTCCTTTGCACACATCATTGTTATGGTTATTGGATGAGAGATCTTCATAAAAGGTAGAGGCTAATGTGCATATTGTAGGAACATATGTGTTGACATATGCAAACTTGGTTGGAGATGTTGTTCCTCCTAGTACAATGACATAGGTATAATTTTTAAGTTTTTAGGTTAAAATTTATATTATAAAATTTAACTCATATGTATGAAGTCCTACACAATTATTATATGAAATTAATTTTTCTTTTCTACATGTGTGTATCTTGGGGAAACAATTGATATTCCTAGTTTGACCACATGGCGTGTATGCATGTGTGCTTCACTCAACAGTAGTGGCATGTGAGATAATTTATGTATACATTCTAAATTTACAATCGGATTGGTCAAACATATAAATATCATGTACATGTATGTATGTATGAAACATATATGTTCTAATTTGATTGTTTGTGTATATTTTTGTAGGGCTCTATTAATCTATTAGAGCATGATTCTCACTTTAAGGGTTAGTTGACTAGGATTCGAGTTGATGATCAAACGAGCTAGTTTATATTACATGACATGCGTTTATTTTATGCTCATATTTGATATGGACATGTTTATGTTTGATATTTAACATGGATGTTTAAAAATGACATTTGACATGGGCATTTATGTTATATATATATATATATATATATATATATATATATATATATATATATATATATATATATATATATATATATATATATATATATATAAAGGTATTAAAATTAACATTACACATGGCAAGATCCTGAGAGACCAATGAGGACATAGTAGCCTCAAATATTTCAAGAACCAATACAAAAACTTTTTGTGAGCTGTAAACAACCAAAATTTGATTTACAATGACCAACAACCCTGGATGACTACCTTGAAACACATACCAAAATCCCAAAAAATAAATGCTTAAAAATAAAATTAACCTGGATCCTAAGAGTTGGAGGAGTCATCATTTGGAGGAGGCAAGGGGGATGGGAGAGTGAGTGAATTTGTATATGGAGGATGAGGAGATAAATCTAGAGAAAACATTTGCAGGAAGTGAATTGCATTAAACATTTCCTTCACTTTTGCATTGAAGCCTAGCAGAAGTTGGAATTTGTACATCTCCAACACTGACTTAATAGCATTTTTGCAACCATTGTAAACACATGCAGCCATAAGGGAGTTATGGAGGAGCTCAGAACTTGTGAACATTCCTCCCACTAGTGCCTCACCTACAAACATATCATAATTCTCCATTTTAGGCTTCAATTTTTCTCCATTAATCAAGTACTCAGGGATGTAGGAGAATGCCAATGTTTCCACAAACACCACATCTTGAACTAGGTCCATGATATTAGATAGAAATATATAGGAAACCTTAGATAAAAGTAGCACCCATGGGCATTTCCATCTCCGTAGGTTCCCATTTTTAGGATTGAACGAAGACCCTATAATTTTTTACCACTGGTTTTTGTTAGGGTTAGCTGGCAGAAGATATCAATTAAATGCAAATAAAGATTAAACAAAGGAATGAAAAATACACATAAATAATAACAACGAGAGACAAGTTTTAATGTGGTTCACCCAAACTCGGGCTACATCCACCAACAGAGAGTCCAATATTATTATCTAGTAAATCAAACCAATTACAACTAGCAATCCCTGCAACTCAATACCATTGCAAATGCTACAATACAATATCCACCAAAACCCTAACCCTTAGCCACTTTTATCAAGCCTTATGTCAGTTACAAAAATAGGGTTTTTTTTATGTCACGAGGATACATAACTAGTGTACAGTACTTACATGATCAGTCACCACCTACCAACAATCTCCCACTTGGAGACTGATCAGACTCCACACCAAACAATCTCCCACTTGGAGATTGATCCTGGATGACACTACTACACGTGCAGCTCCCACTAGAAATAAGCACCCTAGACTCTATTGTTCTAATTTTATCGTTTCAGTCTTGAAGACCAACTGAAGCTAAAGAGGAGCTCAGCTTCTCCCTTGTCACTACCTTTGTAAACATATCCACTAGATTTTCATCTGTATGTATCTTTTCTAGCCTGACATGTCCATCATCCAACACTGACCGAATAAAGTGATACCTCAACTGTATGTGTTTGGTCTTTGAATGCAAGGCAAAATTCTTTGCAAGATGTATGGCACTCTGACTATCTGTATACAAAGAACTATTAGCCTGTTGTTTGCCCAATTCTTCCATGAAAGATTGTAGCCATATCATCTCCTTGCTTGCCTCTGTTGCAGCTACATCTGCCTCTATGGTAGATAAAGAAACCACCTTTTGCAACTTGGAAATCCAACTCATTGCTGTCCCACCTATAGTAAAGACATAACCTATAGTATTCCACCTAGTATCAATATCACCTACCAAATCTGAGTCTACATAACCTACTAAATCAGTATTAGCGCCACCAAAACATAAGTGTTTATTGAATGTACCTCTCAAATATCTGAGAATCTATTTTACCGCATTCTAATGCTCTAATCTGAGATGACTCATATACCTACTTACGACTCCTACATCATGTGCAATCTTTAGTCTCATGCATACCATGGCATACATTAAACTTCCTACAGCTGAAGCATATGGTATCTTAGACATTTTTTCTTCCTCCTTTTGTGTCTTTGGACACATCTCAGTCAATTTCAAACGACTAGGCAAAGGTGTACTGACAGCTTTTGCATTCTCCATATGGAATCTCTGCAAAACCTTTTCAACATAAGTAGCCTGAGATAGAGTCAATTTTCTATCTTCCTATCTCTACAAATTTTCATACCAAGGATTTGTTTTGCTGCCCCTAAATCCTTCATAGCAAATGACTATGCTAACTGTTGTTTTAACTTTGATGTGATCCATGTTAGACCTAGCTACAAGCATGTCATCAACATATAAACATAAAATAATGTTGCTGTCACTATCCAACCTCTTAAAATAAACACAATGGTCAACATTACACTAATTGTAGCCTTGCTCAGCCATAAAACTATCAAATTTCAGATACTAATGCCGATGTACTTGTTTTAGGCCATACAAGCTCTTCTTCAATCTATACACCAGTTTCTCCTTACTTTTGACCTCAAATCCTTGGGGTTGTTCCATGTATATCTCCTCCAAATCACCATGGAGAAAGGTAGTTTTCACATCTAGCTATTCTAAATACAAATCTTTAGCAGCCACAACACTTAAAACAGTACAAATAGAAGTTATCTTGACAATTGGAGAAAAAATCTCATCAAAATCAATGCCCTTTTTCTGTGCAAATCCTTTTACTATTAATTTGGCTTTAAATTTTTTCTTATCTCCATCTTCCTCTTTCAGCATAAAAACCCATTTGTTTGGTAAAGCCTTGTTACCTACAGGTAACTTACATAATTTTCAAGTCTGATTTTTAAGCAAGGAATCCATTTCTTCTTTCATTGCAAGCTCCCACTGAACCTATGTATCCACCTGCATAGCTTCATCATACCCTTCTAGTTCACCAGCATCTATTAACAAAATAGAATACAAAGAGGGAGAAAACCTTTTAGGAGATCTACTTAGTCTTGTTGACTGTCTAACATTCACTGGAGTTTGTGTTATTTATTGTTGTTGTTACAGAGCATGAGGAATCACTGGAACATCACTATTTGGAGTATCATCTAGCACCACATAATCCTTTTCTTTCTTCTCATGCTGCTACAACTGATCTTTGTATAACACCTTCTCATTGAATATAACATCCTTGCTTCTCACAATTTTTTGATTTTTAAAATCCTAAAGCTTATAACCAAATTCATCAATGCCATATCCAATGAAACTACATTTTTTGATTTTGCATCCAGCTTGGTTCTATTTTTAGAATCTACATGTGTAAATGCTTCATAGCCGAAGGTTTTCAAAAAAGAATAACTCACCTTCTTACCTATCCATGCTTCCTCTAGAATATCACAGCCTAAAGGAATTGAAGGACCTCTATTAATTAAATATACAACAATGTTGACAACCTCTACCAACATGTTTAAAGGCAGCCCAACATGCAATCTCATGGTCTTTGCATGCTCTATTATTGTCCTATTCATGCGTTCAACCACTCCATTCTCCTGTGGAGTCCCTGGAACCATTTTCTACCTACGGATTTCATTAAAGGAATAATAATCCTCAAATTCTTTGCTGCAATACTCACCACCATTATCAGATCTGAGACATTTTAATGTTTTACCCATTTCATTCTCAACCAAGCTTCTCTATTTTTTAAATGTTTTAAATACATCAGATTTCTGCCTAACGAAATAAATCCATACCTTCCTAGTTGCATCATCTATGAATGTAATATAATATCGAGAGCCAGCAAGAGAAGATACCTAATCTGGTCCCCATACATCTGTATGCACAAGCTCCAACTTTTCATCTTTCTTTTGGTTCCCATCCTTGAGAAATCTGACTCTCTTTTGTTTGCCATACACACAACTTTCATACAAATCCATATTAATACATTTCAGACCTAGTAAAACTTTTTTAGAATGAAGTACCTCATACCTTTTTCACTCATATGCCCAAGTCTGTTATGCCACAGTGTTGTCTTAGAACCTATAGTAACTTTTCCAGTCTCTTTCTGCAAACCTGCAGCAACTATTCCTAAACCTGTTTGTTTTTTCTCTGCAACAGCTAAAGTAGAAGAAACAGTATGACCTGTACAAAGATATAAGGTGCCTACTTTCACACCTTTTGCTACTATTAAGGCATCTTTTGAAACCTTCCAATTTTTATCAGTAAATGTAACAATGCAACACTCTTCAACTAGCTACCCTACTGAAACTAAATTCCTACTGAGCCTTGGAATCTGCCTTACCTCTTGTAGTAGCCAATGATTCCCATTCTTCAACTTAATCTTGATTCTTCCCTTTCCAACAATCTAATAGGGTTCGTTATCTCCCAAATAAACCAGCCCAAAATCCCCTTGGACATTATCAAGAAAATAAATTCTATGGGGCGTAGCATAAAATGAGGCCCCTGAATCTAAAACCCATGAATCATTAACATTATCTATGGAAAGAATCAAAGCATCATCCTCAGATTTATTACTTACCACATTTGCCTCCTTATTTCCTTCTTGTTTGTCTCCTTCTTTATTCTTCCGAGACTAGCAATCTTTCTTCAGATGACCTAGTTTCCCACAGCACCAATAATCCTTCTGTCCTTTGGTTTGGGACCTCTTATCCTTTGATTTTTCTCATGAATTCCTATGACCTCCAGAACCTTTTCCTCTCTCCTTTGATCTGCCCCTACTTTCTGCATTTAAAACACTACCTGATGTGGACCTTCCTGAGCTTTTCCGTCGCATTTCCTTGCTAAGGATAACACCAACAACATCATCAAATTCAAAGTGTTTGAACCAGAGATAGAGTTACTTATAGCCATTACCAAGCTATTCTAGCTTTCTGGCAAAGAACATAAAACCAACAGAGCCCTCACCTCTTCATCAAATTTTACTTTTATAGAAGTTAACTGACTAACAATCATATTAAACTCATTTAAATGATCTGTCACAGATCCACCTTCAATCATTTTTAGATTAAACAAATGCTTCATGAGAAATACCTTATTTGAGGCTGAGGGTTTTTCATACAATTTAGCCAAAGCTTTCATCAGTTCATCTATTGTCATCACTTCTATTATATTGTATGTCACAGATGGTGCTAGGCACAACTAAATGGTTCCCAGTGCCTTTCTATCCAGAAGATTCCAATCCTCATCCATCATTCTTGCCGGTTTCTTGGATACTCCTTCCAATGGCCTCCATAAATCCTTCTGATAGAGGTAATTCTCTATCTGCATCTTCCATAACTAATAGTTTTGCCTATTAAATTTACCGACCTTTAATTTAACCTCATCCGCCATTGCTCTCACTCAACTGTGAGACTCCCACTCAACCATGAGACCTTCGTGCAGATGATAATTGAACATAACCCACTTTGATACCACTTGTTAGGGTTAGCCAGTAGAAGATATCAATTAAATACAAATAAAGATTAAACAGAGGAATGAAAAATACACAGAAATAATAACAGTGAGAGACAAGTTTTAACATGGTTCACCCAAACTCGGGCTACATCCACCAATAGAGAGTCTAATATTATTATCTAGTAAATCAAACTAATTACAACCAACAATCCTTGCAACTCAATACCATTGCAAATGCTACAATATAATATCCACCAAAACCCTAACTCTTAGCTGCTTTTATCAAGCCTTATGTCGGTTACAAAAATAAGGTTTTTTATGTCAGCTCAGGAAATTTTTTTCGGGGGCTGCGCCCTCGAACCCTCACTCGGGGCCTAGCCCGACCTCGAACCCCAGCGAGGATACATAACTAGTGTACAATACTTGCATGATCAGTTGCCACCTACCAACAGTTTCATGGTGGGTAGGAAGGAACAATAATCATATACAACTAGTGGAAGGGGAAGAAACAATGACACAAGACAATGAAGAACACATTTAAAAAAAGATGAAGCCATTAATAAGCACATGGGAGTCCTTCAACCAAGCTTAGTTGATGGTAGAAATAGAGATATAAGACATCGACATTTATATTTGACACAGATGTTTATATTTTACATGGACAAATATTATATAATTTGACATGTTTATTTTATGTTGATATATGAATTAATGAGTTAATAGTTGATATTTATAATGGTTATTTGATATTTAAGAGAACTGATATTTGATTGTTAATGGATAAGTTTTGATATTTAATAATGAAAGGAAGAAAATTGTAACTTGCAACAAATAATATTGTGAATATTTTCTATAGGGAAGAAAAGGAATAATCCCAACTTCACACAAGATTATGTCATTTGTGAATGTGTAACTCAAAACTAAATATTAAATAGCATGGATGTGAAAATTTTACCATCACACACACACACACACACACACACACATTTTATGTTGACTTATATATTCTCAAATAAATATATAGGAGTATGTAAGAGACCATTTTAATCTCTACAATAATAATACAACTTATAAATCTATAATCGATTATAAAATGTTTAATTTTCTAAGAAATGTAACCAATTCAATTGACTCCTTTTGACTAAGATCAAATAAATATTTCACACTTACATTTATTTTCTTAACAAAATCAAATAAATCCTTCTTTACTATTAAAATCAATAACTTCTCATTTTCTTTAAAAACAATGTAATATGAGTTCAATGTACAAGTTATCAAATCTATATCCTATAATTTGAGAAATGAATCACAACTTATTTGTCATAAATTTAGTTTATAATAAATTATTACAACTTACAAATCTCTCATACATGAGGTTTACACTACATTTATCTAGCTTTAGTCATTTTATAAGACTCAAAAATAGAATCGTGTATTCAAATTATTCCAACTTCTAGATGTTAGTCTCCATGCAATTGTAACCATGTTTTCCAATAATAAAATAATTGGGATGCCATCATGCCATGTTGGAATAATCTATTAACCTTATGGTCCAACCCTTCCTTTCCCAATGGGAACAAGGAACTTCCACATTCTAGGTCTATTAACCTAAAAGAATCTCACACAAGGCTTCTCAAGAACTTACTCACTAATGAATCTACAAGATTTTTGAGCTAGGATCACACCCAACCAATATTTCTTCCCTTCTCATTGGAACCACACACGCCTTTTTCTCATAAACGGCATAAATTTTTACATGGGTAACTCCTCAAGCTTACCCTTATAGACAGAATTAACACACAACTAGAAATTTAATTTCAAAGTATGTGCAAATAGAAAACATTAGGTTGTAGGGTTAATTAAAACCCCCAATAAACCTTTTTTCATTTGTATAACTCTAAGATTACCCTAAACCTTAGTGGATTTATAGGACCATGTCACCCAAAATTCCATGAACAAGTGCAAAAACATAACTATGTTTCCTCAATTCTTTATCAACACTCTAACAAATTCTCTTAAGGAACACAAAAAATTATAGGTGTTCACAAAAGGGAAATGTAATGTCACTTGCAAAACATGTTTGAAGGGAGTTGTTTCTATATCAAACAATAGTAATGTTATGTGGAGGGTATGTAGGCATCATGATGTGGAGTTAGTTATTTCTTAAATTGGTCTCTCCAAAGCTTGTGAGAAACATTTATCAAGAACATTTTGTAAGTATGGTGACATCATTTGTAACTTATGATGCATCACTCTTTTTAAAATATTTTATGTAATTTTTCATGTGTGAATATGCATATGCCAATATTCATATAAAGGTAATAATACATTTATAAATTATAATTTGACATTGTGTTTGGCGAGTTCCCATGGGGCAAGTTTTAGAATCTTATGGTAACTCTATTTGTGAGCTTGATCCATCAATAATCTCATATTGCCAATTGTGATTGTATCTCCATTGCAAACTATCTATTTTTAAAGATTGACTTGTGAAAGTAATGTTGTGATTTTTGTGAATATGCATATGCCAATCTTCATATAAAGGTAATAATACATTTATAATTTATAATTTGACATTGTGTTTGGTGAGTTCCCATGGGGTGAGTTTTAGAGTCTTATGGTAACTCTATTTTTGATCTCGATCCATCAATAATCTCACATTGCCAATTGTGATTGTATCTCCATTACAAACTATCTATTTTAAAGATTGACTTGTGAAAGTAATGTTGTTGTGATTATTAGTTTCACTTTCTTTCTTTCTTAAAATTTTAGTTCAAGATTGTAATTATTTATGAGAGTAATAAATGATTCCTACATTGTTAATATTATAGTTATAGTTGTTAACAAATAGGATTTGAAATCATGATTTTCTTTATATTTTATAATTCCACTATATAATTAATACAAAATAATTAAGGTTAAAATGAAAATATTTTATTTTAAATGTTACAATTAAACTAGACAAATAAAAAAGAGCTTCCCTTAGCTTCAATAATATTTATTCTCTACTAACAAGGCCAACCATGTGAAGTGGAAGTTCATGTGGCCTTTCTTAACCTAGACCCACAACTACCTATTCTATACCTTCTTCTAGTAGACCCAAGACATGTAATATGGTCCACCTATTTTATACCTTCTTCTAACTTAGACCTAAGACACCTACCTATTCTATACCTTATTCTAGTAGACCTAAAACACCTAAGACACCTACCTATTCTATACCTTCTTCTAGTAGACCTAAGACACCTAGTAGACTTAAGGAAATATTTTTTCATGTCTTTGGAGGGTGTTATATTTGAGTTAATGATTATGCCCATTCGGAACTATTCTTTAAGGAAGGTTGTTTACATTTATTATAGGAACTTCAATATGCAATAAATGTAAGGAAGTTCCCTTAAAACAAGTACATATATATCTAATCTAGAGATCATAGGGAAGTTAGAGTTATGTTTAGGTTCAATATAAACAATTAGTATATATATCTATTCTAGAGATCATAGGGAATGAAATGAAAGTTTTTGTCCACATTTTTCATACCACATTGATTGGTTCAACTCGCTCTTCAATAACACATTAATGCCCAATTTCCTTCTACAATATTGTCAAATAAAACTTTTCTTCTTGTTACATATCTTGATATTGTGTTTCTAATTAAGCCAATTTCACTTGAAAGTGAAGAAATTTGATGCTTTCTTGGTATTTTTGGACTTACAATATAAGTCAACATCAGTTTTCTTGAAATGTGCTTATCAATAGATAAATACTTTTTTCCACTGTAATTCAAACCTTTTGTGACATTTTGAATATCTTTTTCTAGGCATGTTTTCCTCTTTCCTATGAAATCTACACCCATATATTGTAATGGCCCTCTTTTGTCTCATCACAAGAAGTATACTTGATAATAGTTAGGCTTTACCAATTGTATCACAATGTTTAAAATTTCCTTTGAAGTTCTATCCAATGACCTCTTAGTAACTTGACTAGGTTGTTTAGCATAAAATTTTAATTTCTCTATATCAATTCCAACTAAATGATCTATATTTCTCTTAGAATTTTTTTACTTAACCTCTTTAATTAGATTTATATACATATCTAAAGAGAGAAGTGATTATGACCCCTCTCCAATATCAAATGATTCATGAGCTTCGGTATCATCAAGAATATCTGGTTCTACCTCCTCTTTGAGATGTTCAATGTGTGCCTGGGCCTCCACTCCAACATCAATGTGTGGTTGGGCCTCGTCTTCTCTAGTACCTAAATTAGATTGGACTTCCACACTAGTTTCTATATGTTGAGCCCCTATATATATCATATAAGATATACATATTTGAATATATAAGGGATCTATATATCTATATATGCATGTGTGTGTCTGTGTATATATAATGACATATATTTAAATAACTTTCAAGTGATAGCAATGTTACACAAATTAGTTTGAAGATTCTAATTAGGGATTCAAGTTTGAAGTTGAAAGATAGTGAACTGGGAAACAAAACTAAGACCCGGTGTTGTGTTCAATTTATACTTACGACCAAGTGTAAAACTACTTAGATAATTTTAGGTAGGTTCACATTTAGAATAAAGATAATTTAGATGTATGTTGACACTAACTTAGAGCCTTGTTTTAAGGAATCTAACTATATAGAATGATCTTCATGCAATAAACACATGAAATTTATATCCTAATTAAACTATTTGATATTTAAATTAAATTAAACATTTTAAAAAACATACCTTCATTCTCTTTGAAATATTTTGGCATCCTTTTTTCATTAAATTTCTTGTCCTTTTCTATCAAATATGAATGCATACTCTTATTTTTCCTCATTATTTTATTTCCCATCTCCTCCGTAAAAACATGTCACAATAATCTTTTCTTTTGAATTTCCCTTCAAAATGCCCAAAATGTGAGCAAATTTCTCTTAGAAAATATTCTTCCCTTCAAAAAAATCCCAAAAATGTGAAAATTCCAACACAATTCTTTTTTTTTTGGATATAAAATAATGTTCTATTTACATATCAATATTTTAATATTTTCTAAAGTTAGCCAAGTACCTTCAAATGAATGTGTTTGGATAGGACATTCTCCCTAGCTTACTTGATATGGATTCGACATGACAAGATAATTTGTAGGATCATAGCCCTTAGAGTAGGTTTTCCAAAACATATAATTTTGAATATATTTAAAGTAATTATTATATTTATATTCTATTCTATAGTGAACATAGGGTTTTCACTAAACATTAAGGTCTCTATTCCATACACATGCAAAAATTAAAAATAGAGATTTTTTTTTTGAAAAATATCTGTGCACTATGTATTGATGTCCATGTTTCAACAAAAAGAAAGTTAATTTGGATATATGTAGAAAAAAGATATGCATTGTGGAATAAAACCATGTCTAAATTGTAATTAATCTCGTGTATAAAAAAAAAATAATAAATAAAATATGTAATACAAAATTACCAAAAAATATGTAAGCACTAGATATTAGTGTTACCAATCTATGTTTAAGATTCATAATTTAATCCTTTATGTAATCTAAGTTATGCACTATGTAATAAAGGTCACCTTTTAAAAATATCATTAAACTATGAAAAATTATGTAAAAAAATCAAAAAATATTTTAAAAAATTATATATATAATCTACACACAAATCTCAAAAACTTATTCATTCACATCATCTTCAATTTTTTAATGATTTAGTTGCTATAGGTAATAGAAAGTGAAAATTTTGTTAAAAATGTTGATTTCAATGTCCCACTTAGGCCAAAAAATGGGACACACTATTGTGGGATCACCTAGTTAAACCTCTAAACGAATGCATTCAAATACACATCAGGACCATTGTATGAACTATCCCCAATGTGAACAAGTTTATGGATGAGTTAACATGGTGATTGCAAGTGTTTGGTGGTGGATTGATAGGTCTAGTGGAAAATAATAAAATCTTTATTCACATCAATGTGTTTAATTTTTAGTATTTTGGAAGAGATTAAAGCTACTATTTCCTTGTTAGAAATATTGTATGAGATCAAAGATTTTAGGTATCAACTTTAGATTAACATTTCCCATTTAAAATAATGCTTTATACATGATGAGAAAATAAAATAACATGAATGATAAGAAACTTATGTAAACCATAAAAATGAAGCTTGTCTATAATGCATAACCTAGGCTTGACTTGACTTTGTGTCTACTTTATTGATTTAACATGTATAATAACATGTAATACATGTTAGATATTTCTAGTATATATGATGTGGGAGATGTGGTATAGGAATTATATTTTACTCTAGATAACCTTCTTTAAAGTAAGTCTAAACTTGTCTGTCATCTCCATCTTCACATAGCTCATCCCATCTGAAACACTCTAGATAACCTTCTTTAAAGTAAGTCCAAACTTGTCTGTCATCTCCATCTTCACATAGCTCATCCCATCTGAAAGTATCCACTCAAATGAGTGAAGTAAAGAAGTTTAAACTTGTATCTAGTAGTATCTAATAGATGAGACATATTTACCAATAGAAAGAAAACTATTTGATTGTACAAGACAAGTTTTTTGGTGGATTTGTGGACTCACAAGTTCACTTAAAATCCTATCAACTAATTGTAAAATGCTTACATCCATCCATAATGTGTTTCCTCTCCATATCCATGATGATAAAATCAAATACAAACATATTAACATGATTTTAAAAAGTATTACACATGACAACAACAATTTTGTATTCATCTCCACAACCCACTCCTAGTTGAATGTTTAAAAAAACTTACTACATAATGTTTTACATTTGACATATTAGAATATTTCTACCACAAGAACCTTAAAATGCAATAATTCACAAGTTCAAAATCAAAATCATGATTAGATAGGACTTATGCAATGAAATCCTTCATGATATGCTTTATGGTTAATCATATCCCCTTCTCAAAACTCACCAAAAGATTACACAAAGAAAATAAAACAAAAAGTAGTGATTCTTTCAAATAAATAAAAATCCAATGATACAACATGCATTTGAATATGGATTTTAAACCCACAAATTAACTTATTGCATAGCATGTTCTACATGTAGAATCATACCAAATGCATTGAATACACCTAAATTTCTATAAAACCTAAGCTGTATGTTTACAAATAGGAAACCCACTAATTCGGGCTACTCCATAGGAATCATAATTTCATTAGTACTTAAAAAGGACCTTTTCCAAGGAGGGTTAACCTAGACAACTATTGAAATGGTGAGAAGATACAAAGAAATTAGATCAAACCATTATTGCATAGTAAGCACAATAAAGAAATGTAACTGATATTTGAGTATTTTTAGATTGATTTTTACATTGCTTTGCATTGGCTTATATAGCCTTACATTTTCTTGTAAAAACAAACTACCTTACCAATAGGAATATAACTTCCCAAAACTAACAATAGTCTTATTTATAACTATTAACTAACATTATTTATAAATTTACATTTACATGTTAATTTGATTATTACCTAATCTAATATCTAACTATAAACTAATGATGTAATATAAATCCAACACTCCCCCTTATTGCATTGATCTGAACAAAGGAAATAACACTACAAGGACTGAACACAACAACCCTTTTGGAAACTTTGATGAAGCACCTTCATCAATTCTCCTTTCTCACCCAAGACACACCAAACTGAACCAACAAACGAATGTGTTTATTTTCAAACCTACAAATCCTCTGTACCACATGAGAGAACATAATCCCATCCTCCATGCATAATGAGATAATAATTCTCCTCCGAGAGTCCACAACTTTTTTGAGTGTGTCAAAATCCCTCCTCTAGTGTTGCATATGAGAGAAAAACTCTCATTTGAAAATCCACTTTCCTCTGAAAGTGTCAATATCCCTCCTCCAATGCTATGAGAATGAAATCTCTCCTCCACTATACAAAAGGAACTAAACTAAAGTGGATACACTAATCCCACCCTAATTCAGATATTACACTATCTACATAAAGAGTAAGTACATATACACTAACCCCACCCGATTTCAGAGGTTACAATATCCACAAATACTGCCAAGAATTACCAATCCCCCTTGCCTCATGAAGGGACACAAATTGATACTGGTGCTTCTCATGCAAGGTATCATCTCTGAGTGAGAAGCTAACTTGAGATGATGAGATACCTCTTGCCTCTAATGCCTCCAGCCTCCAATGTAAAGGTTTTTCTTAGTCTTTAATCTTGATAAGTTATTCTCTTTTTTCCTTCTCCATTATCTTCAATATCTACTTCATAACTCTTTTTAAGATTTCGCTTTTCATGTCATGTGTGACATTTAGCATGAACTGAAATATAGTCTAGAACACCATGCACCACAAGGTAGTCAAAATTTAGGGGCCATGTTTCCTTGAGAATTGCACATAATGCAAAATAGAATCCATAGGAAGACATCAGGTGTCGGTTTCCACCGAAAATGCACCTTTTACAATATAAATTTTCTTTCTTTAAAACAAGAATCTCAAAACTTCTTTTACACAGAACATCCATTCATAAATAATATGATGTGATTTTAAAAAAATGACTTTGTATGTTTTCAACTTGTAACCTCTCACACCCACTATTAATTCCTCCAACTCATCTACATATCACCTTTGAGATATGATTTTGACATCATCTTGAAATGAAATTGCAATCATAAACAAAATGAGTTCAAATCTTTGCCAACTCCCCTACCACATAATTAAATTTGCACTTCTATTAATTAGAGAATACATGTTCCTCTTCACATCAAACTTTCTACTTCACATGCCATTTAGTTCGTAGAGTTCTCTTGTTTATATTAGATAAATCTACCAATTTTAAATCAATCTATTTAACTTGATATATGTACCTTTGTATGAATGTTAACGGCTTGATCAAAATTGAATTCCCCTCAAATTTATCTCATGTTGCACTTTTGTTATTGGCTGTGCACTTAAGAATGGTAAACTCCTACGTGCTCATTCTTCTACGCAGGCGACTATGTGTGCTTGCCACTACTAGCCCTTTGCACCTTTTTTGTTTTTCACCCACGCCTTACGTCACTGTAAGAATGAAATTGCACCTTACACAGTTGAGAAAAGTGGCTCAAATATCTCTTGGAAACAAGACAAAGCTACCATCTCCTTCGTGTAGCAAAGATTCAAGGATAATACATATAAAATGTTGTTCAAGAATATCAATGCAGATAGATATTTTAATAGCGTTCAAAAAGTATATTCTCCTTTAGTGATGGATAATTGAGACTTTGCTTTCCAAAATTCATTCAAACATATCCAAAAAATGAATGATTAGAGATTGCAGTGTGATGTTCTGTAGATGCGGAAGTCTTAAAAAAAAAGAAAAAAAACAAACTTGAACATAGTTGTCTACAACAAAACATGGTAGACATTCAACTACCTTCCATCATGTAAACATTCGCTCTGATACCACATTGAAATGGTGAGCAGATACAAAGAAACTAGATCAAACCATTATCAAACCATTAAATTGTATAGTAAGAACAACATAGAAATGAAATTGATATTTGAATATTTTTAGATTGATTTTTACATTTCTTTGCATTGGCTTATATAGCCTTACATTTTTCTGTAAAAAAAACTGTCTTACCTATGGGAATATAACTTCCCAAAACTAACAATAGTCTTATTTATAATTATTAGTTCTAACATTATTTATAAATTAACACTTGCATGATAATTTATTTATTATTTACCTTTAATCTAATATCTAACTATAAACTAATGATGTAATATAAATCCAACACCACCACATAGTCCCCTAAACCCTCTACCCATCCTCTTCCATTGACTTTCTAAGCTTTTCCACCTTATTCCTAACAAGTCCCTCATCTATAAACCCACTAAAAGTAACAAGCCCATATTTTCTTTTGGGCATTTCGTTTATAAAAACTCTAAAATCATTATGCCTAGGCACATTCTCCATAGTATAACTAGAGGGAAACATGAATTGTATGGTGACTGGTTCCTTAGCATTATCACTTTAATTTGAAGTTTCTTCTACCAAGACAAGTTTGTCATGGTTTTTGGTTTATATTGTTGGATAAGTGTTGTGTACTTTTATTATTTTATAGTCAAAGGGCAGCTTTTTTTTTCCTATTTTCACTTGTTCTTAAAGTACTCATGTTTATCTTTTGAATGATTCATGTAATGTGTAAAACTAATTTTGATGTGCTAAACATATCTACATATTCTTAAGGGTGAAGTAAGAGGTTTATTATTGTATTAGAGAATGGTTGAGTTTATGCAATCAAGAAGGAATTTATTGTTCTAGTTTTCTACCTAAAAGAGTTTTCCTAGGTGAAAATACTATGTATTGTCTTTGTTTTCCATTCATTCTATTACTTTTTTAGATTGTATATGCACTAATTCTATTGTACAGGTTTATCAAGCTTCTTTTTCTCTACAGAAAAGAAGTAGAACTCTCATGAGTAATGATAGGGCTAGTCATAACAATCCTTCCCCTTCTTATTGTTCTTTTTGTGGCTTAACATTGTTGGGTTTTCTAATAGCTCTAATGTAGTCTACAAGGATCATAAAGCCTCCACTCTTCCTCTTTTCATTTTGGTTGGATCATATGTTACTTGTGCTAAAATGGAAGCTTCATACTCTTTGATTTAATAATCTAGCCCTTTGGTTGCTACTTTATTTTTAGGTGTCTCCATACTAATTCTTCCTAAGATTGTTCCTGTCTCTACTGTGGTTCTTGACAAATTATTATCTAGACAATATGATTGAATTAATGCATATAATATACGGATGTAATGATAAAGTTATGGGTGAGATTGGGATAGAAAAATAGAGACATCTGCCACTTGTAGTTTATGGATAAAAAGGTCATAGAGTGGAATGATATCAAGGAAGATATAAGCCATTGAGGATTTCTTAGTGATAGAAGCAATTCCCCACATGCACAATATAAGTCAAAAAAATAAATTAATGAAAAATAAATGCAAAATGCATGAATATAGAAGGCTTGCTATGGGATAAAAAAGTAGATAAATCAAAGAGAAGAAGGCTTTCAAAGAAACAAGTGGACTATTTTTTGAAGGGAGCATAGGAGGAATGAAGTCATTAATGAAAAAGACTAACCTAGAAGTGCTTGCATAAAATAATATGCAATATATTTAGGATTCTTTTACACTTATTTAATTTCCTACAATGAAGAGAAATAAGAGAGATGAGATCTAGTACACATAGAGGAACGCATAATGCCCATTTCCATATTTTGAATTTCTTTTGGTAATAGATATAAAAATTGAAATCTCCATCATGTTAGTATTGTAGAGTAGTCTTGACTGCCACCTACTACAAATGGTACTCATCACTAATGGCATTATATGCCAACATAGAAAAGATATTTCCAGTTCATTTCGAATGGTAGGCATTTCTAGTGCCATCATTGAAATCAATAGAGTTGGATGTTGTATTGATCTATCATGGATGGTGTTGAAAAGAGAAAATGGTAGGTAATAAATTGTAGCTCTTTTAAAAATCTAGTGACAATTGATTTGTTTATGGCAGTGATGTGGAGAGATAAAAAATGTTGGCATATAAATGTAATTGGTTAGATAAATAGAACATTTGTTTTCCTTAGTCAAGTAATAATTTTTCAAAATGTTTGTCAATAACTACTTAGACTTAGTTTTTGGTAGCCTAAAACCTATTTTGTAGAGTGAGATAGGTTTTCTAAACTTTGTGGACTTGCAAGTCTACTTAAAACATCTATCGACTAAAAGTTAACATTTTTCAAAATGTAACACATTATGTAATTTATACTAAACAAATGTTCAATAATTTAAGGACAATGTAGACTAATAAGCTAGCTTTTTTTTTTTAAATGCGCCTGGTAAACTTGTTAACGTGATCGACAATGCTGGTGCGACATACCCTCCGGCTCCACTTGAATGCTTTTGCCCGGAGCAATGAACCGGTGAGGCCACAACACGGGGGACCTCATCCCCTAGCAAGAACACTTCAAACTCGTGAGCTTGTTGGCCCAGCGAAGGTGTAAAACCTACGAGCTCGTTGGCCCAATGGGGGTTTGAACTCTAGTGGCCACCACTACAACCGAGCGACTTAACCACCGAACCATACCCTTATCGGCAACTGATAAGCTAGCTTTTTCAATGTATATTCAATTTATATTTTTTAAACCACTTCTTAAAAAAAAATTACTATTTTTTATTAAGTGACACTTTAGCATGAGATATACCATTCACTACAAATTAAATCCTTCTATGATTTTTGGAATTAGATCATTGACTCCAATGTCTAGTGTGTGAATATTTTCTAGTATTTTTTTAATTATTAAATTTAGTTGATACTAATAGAATTTAATTTAGACCTATATTTTACTATAACATGTTTCTCTTAGCATATATATCAAAATTATTATTTTTCTTAAAGCAAAAATATCCATGTGGAGTGTAGTATATTTTTTGAGATTTTTTTTGACAAAGATAGTTATTTTTTTTAGAAAGCTAACATTAAGTGCTACATACTTGCAATATGGTGGTTTTAGATGACGAAGGGTTGAGGGTTTGATTTGAGCCTATAGAGTTATATTGAACCCCTATGCTTAAATAACACATTTCAAAAACATGATTTCATGTAAAATTAGGATGCCCCAAAAGTGAGATAGACTATTGTGCTTTCACCTAGTTTATACTTTTATATGTGTGCTTTCTCTTTATGCATGTATCATGTTATTTCAAAGCAAAAAATTAAACATAGATTATAAATGCACATGATAGAGAATCCTATGTACAAGTATCCATTTAAAATGATTTGTTAACAATTTTAGCACTTTCTATATATTTTTATTGTTGTATTGGTGAAATTTGCATACCCATGGCATTTCCCATTTAACCTTATTCTCATTTTGAGGAGAGTTCCTTAATTCATTTATGTATTGATAAATGGTGTAATTTTTTGCAAAGTTAATGTTTTTCCCTATGTTGTTACTCTTCCATTTGCACACATTCCCACATCCTTATCCATACATTATCCACATTTTCTAACATTCCCATGTATTTTTCATTTAGTATTTCTATCCATGCATTTAGCCCAAACATTTGATCCACACCTAATTTTGCCACCTTTTTGGATCTAGTGATGGCCAAAAGATAGTTGTCCATTGTTTTGGTCATAACTTTTGAACCATAACTTATAATTTCAACTTCTTATATGTATTAGAAGAAAAATAATTAGGTTTAAACTAGATTTCTCAAAGAATTCAATGAGTTGATTCCATGCATGCAGAACTAACCCTACAACTATGGAATGGGCCTATGATATTTTAAAGTTTAAATTTAAATTTGGTGGACTCTTGCCCATTCCCTTTCTACCTAGATCCCACCAAATACCTATTTGCATGATTTATTTCTATGAATTTGTATTTAAAGGCATTAAATTTTATTCATTTTATCATCCAAGTATTTATTCAATACCATTTGCAGTTATGGAAGGAAACATTTTGATTAGTGCTCTAAAAGAGATCTAGATTTGCATGTTCGACCTAGGAGCATTTGTATGGTTGAAGAGTGTTATCCTTGATAAGTTTTCTTGGGTTTAATGTCCCCTTGCAACACAACAACAATTCTTCAAAGGTACTTTTATATACTACCAATCACATTTATAAAAAAAGCAAGGAAACTATAGGTGAATCACATGAATAAAAAAGTAGGACTATACATATTTCTAGACCATTTCTATAGGTACAAAACATTTTCATAATTGTGGATTTGACCCTAATCTATACACTTAGTCTTCCAAAATGTAGAGAAAATTCTTTCATCTTGATGTAAACTATAGACTGTTACATAACATTCCTAATCCCAATACATCCAAATTTTCATGTCATACTAGATTTCCCTCATTCTTCAATGGCATAGCTAAATACATTTATTCTCTTATTTACTTTTCATATATTAACGTTTACTAAATTTAGAAAATACACCTATGGTATCCAATATAATAACATGTGAGTGCATAATTGGATATTTAATATTAGGGAAAAATAGAAAGATATATCTCTATGTATTAGGGGTAAGGAGGGTAATTATGTTAATGTTTTTTTTTTTAGGTATTGAGGGTAAGAGTGTGGATGGGGTTTGGTGTTAAGGCTAATAGATAGGAAGCTAGGTAAAAAAATTATAAATATAAATTTATCTCTTTACTTTTGGCATTCATGAAGCCATAAGGAGGAATTGGTTATCATAAATTTATGTAGAGATTTCATACGTATTTGTTTAGTCCTAAGTGGCTAAAATGATTAAGGTGTTATACACCATAGAGAAGATACATGTTTGACTCAAAAAAGTAGATTTGATCTATGTACACCTTGTAGGACAATATATAATGTAAATGGGAAATGACAAGATGACCTCATACCTGAAATTAGTGTCAAACTTGGCAATGATAAGAAAAATTCTTTACATCTTTTTACTATTTTTTATATTTTCTTTGCATTAATAAATATCTATTTAAGGAATGTAACACAATAACACTAAAGAAGAATTTATTAGTTTTGTTAGGTTTATTTAAGATGAGTGAATAATTATATTTTTTGTTTCTTATAATGTATTTTTTACATAACTATTAATTCATTTAAAAAAACCTAAACATACAAGTTAAGGATTGTAACACAATAATACTAAAGAACAACAAAAATCTAAGATGGGTTAGTAATTATATTTTTAGTATCTTGTAATTTATCCTGCATAAGTATTAATACATTTAAAAAAAATCTAAACATGCAAGTGAAATAAAAAATGACCATGTCAAATAATTATTTTTTGATTTTTCAATTATAAAATATTTTTGGTGTATTTTATTTTTATGATCCCTTATCAAAATTTATTCAAAACTTTTCAGTTAATTTATTCAAAACTTTTCATATAAAACTGATTTTGATAGTGATAAAAATGAAATTTTCAAGTGAATTACGAACACCAAATTTTATAACAAATTGTTAAAAATTAATTTATTATTGTAATGTGTTATCTTAAAATTTAAAACAGACCAAATCCAAAGAGACGTAGCGTATCACAGAGAGTTATTTTTTTTATTTATCAAAATAAGATTATTTAGATAGGGAGGCGGCCGCCATGACCAAACACATACATAGTAGTAAATCAGATTTTAAAGCTCAAGAAATGGCTAACGACACACAGATACACAAATAGAGCGGCCACTGTGACTAAACATCTTTCGATTCCATTCACCAGATGTTATCATCAGTATCTGTTCAAACGGAGGTTGAAATTCCTTGATGACAAATTCTTGAAAATTGAGCGGATTGACGCATCAGCATGGGAAACCCATAAGTTCTTGATTGCAGATGCGTCGTTTCCCACAGAAGACCCTCCTGCGTAATTAGTTATCGATCTCATTGCTAGGAATGCCTTCTTCTCGCTCTAGTACACCTGCACAAAAAGGGCAGTGTCTATGCAGCATACAAAATGTACTCTCATACAAAGCTTTCAAAAATTTGAGGAAAATTTGAGGGTGGCCTTAGGGATGAAAAGAGAATGATGGTAACTCTGTGAGTACTACCTATCAATGTTGTCGTTCTGGGGTGTTTCCTTTATTTAAACAGTAGGCAGTGAGTAAAAGTAATTGGGCCTTTTTGTGGGCAGCATACAAAATGCACCATTTGGTATTTCAAATTCAAATTTGTTGAAAATTTGGGAAGTCAGCGTACTAAGTTCTTTGAAGTGGTTTTGGCATTTTTTCTTATCATAGCGTGCTAGCAGTTCAAGATTTTTCTCAGATTTTTGAAAGCTTTGTATGAAATACAAAATGCATTTGTTGCATTTTGTATGCTGCATAGACACTGCCATCTTTTCTTATCATGGCGTGCTAGCAGTTCAAGATTTTCCTCAGATTTTTGAAAGCTTTGTATGAAATACAAAATGCATTTGGTGCATTTTGTATACTGAATAGACACTGCCACTTTGGAGTTTATTTTAAGCAGTTATTTTAATTTGGAGTTTTTTATTATATAAAAAAAGAAAAAATAAATTATTTTAACTATGTTAATTTAAAAGAAAATTGAAAAAAAAAGGGAAGGAAATATATGCAGCGACATGACATATTTTTCATTATGCAGTAGCTGCTCCACAAAAATAGGAAAAATTCTATATTATCCTTTTCCCACAATTATAAATTTGCATAGGGCCACTCCAACTGCTTAAATTTAAGCAGAAAATTAACTTAAGCAGTCGCATAGGGACATGGGTTTATAGAAAAGTTTTTGAAAACTAGGAAACGTTTATGTTAGCCTGGGCGTGATCTGCATGTCTCAGATATAGTAAACATATTGAATGAGCAATAAATGTATTTATAGATTGAAATCATCATCATAAGGGCCCTTCATTCCCAACCGAAAAGATCAAAATTGCATTGCTCAACTGTTCACTGCTCTGAAACACATACGATTTCACATGGAACACAAAATTTGTGATTAGGAAACAAAATTATTTGCAGTGAAGTAAATATGGAGGTGATAATGGACTGTTGCAGCCTGAACGTAACTGGCTATAAAGGTTGGCCTAGTTTGGATAAGGACGAACCACTGTGCATGGCGATATAGGGCTCTCAAATGCCCACGACAACCTCTGGGTATACTGTTTGTTCTGTCTTGTGGCCCATCTTTCTAAGTTTCAAATGAATGGACGCAATTAAGTCACCTCCCTTTATCCCTCCCTTTATTCTCAAGAATAGGGAGTAAACATCTTGGTGCAATTAAATAGCTAGTCTCTTTTTTTCTTTAATTGTTTTTTCGTTTTAATTTTTTAAAATCTCCTTTGAAATCATACCTAATAATCTAACTATATATGAATCTATGATTGTGGACTTGAGATAGACTCATAGACTTAATCTTAGATAGAACATAGATGTGACATAGGTTATGGGGCTTTTGCTAGCAAAGAAATCAATTTTCCTAAGAAAAAGTAATTAAATCCCAAAATCTTCAATAATGGTTACATTATTTGGTCAACAAGTTAAGTAACATTATCCATCATATTTGATCTCCTAAAATAGCTATTGTAATTTTCTAATTTATCAACTTTCTAACTATCATTAATTAATCTAGCTTGATTTATTCTTAATTGATTTCATTTACTTTAATTAGCTGAGGGTCACCCTCAAGAAACATTATTTTCCTTTTATAATTTGGTGAATTTGATCAATCCTACAAGACATAGTTTTCCTTGAGGGTTTATCATCCATATTAGGGTTTCACTACCAGATATGACATATTGCTAATATTTCTTATTCTTCAACATATAATTGATCTTTTTTTCTTTATTTTCCTATATTTTATTTACGCCACAAGCTACAGGAGATCCTAGTCTTTCATTATGAAGGAGTGCTCATTAAAACTCTAACATGACCTGAACCAATGAGAATGAAGTCTGTTTTGATGCTCATAATGAGAACAATGAGGATTATGACCATGATGCCTATGTGAACATTCAAGACTTTACAAATTAATTGGCTAATTTGGCTCATGTATAAATATTAAACGAATAATGGACATGTTCCATTGAATGTTTGTTAACAAGCCATCTAGATTAGAAATTTTGCAAGTGGTATATGCTAATCTTATCTTTTATTATGACTAGTGTGGCACATCTACTTCTACATTAGGTCCATCCTCTACCATTATCACTCCCACCACCACCACTAATTCCATAGTACCACTATCACTAGTCTCCCAACATTAGTACTCATCTCTTTTCCTTTTTCTCCCTCTATGACCTAGCTCTTGGATATACCCCTCTTGAGATACCCATTACCCACATGCTGTACCACATATCCATGACTCTTTCATCCACTAGTATTGGGCTTACCATTACCCCACTTACCTAAGCCACTTCCATGCCCAATAGTATATTCCATACCCTAAATGCCCTTAAGTACCTTACTTCATGTATGCCATTATCCCAAGCCATCATTTCATCCTTCCCTCTTATCTCTCATACCTATGCCCATAGACACCATATTAGTTCCCAAACCTCATTAGTCACCATTCCATCCTCTATTCCCTACATGCACTATTTTAAAAAATAGATCATGTGGAAAAGAGAGTGGATATAAAGTCAAATGGGCATATAATAGTGATGAATTTAATGATTCTACACATACACCACTATCTTTGGATATTGTGACATAAATCCATTACCTATGGGTTTTGTGGTACCTCACTTTTCAATGTAAAATAGAAAAGGTGACCATAACATGCATCTATGATCATACTACCTACATGTGTAGACATCCTTTATGGGTATAAGTTGTTAACAAAGATATATCCATGCGTTCTAAAAGATTATGATATTGATTGGTTCTTTTCACTTCCTAAATGGTCTATATATTCACTTTATGATCTGACTAAAATGTTCTAAATGAAATTCAATGTTGGCATTTATTTGAGTGTGACCAATGATCAAATGATCACATATAGTGATTACATGTTATCTAATCTTAGTGTTACGTTCCAAATTCATAATTGAAAGCAATATAGATAAAACTTCCACAATTATTATAAGGGGAGAGATCTGTAAATATAAAATATACATAATGTTAAACATAGAAATAATGAACACACATCCATGTAACAAAGCATACACCCTAGGGAAACCATTTTGAGAGAACACTTAGCCTCCAAACCTCAAATTGATTGTATTATTAGCAACACAAAGAAGGTTGTAATAAAAATCCAAGGTTAAGCCTTCATAGGAGATTATACCAATATATAGATCTAGAGATACTATAGTAGCATAACAATACCTACAAAACTAAACTATTAAACCCCCATCTCAAGAAGTCAATAAATAGAAGCAATACATGAAACCTTTAAATAGTAGTTAGGAAACAATGAGATAAAACCACCTGAAATGTGGCACCCAAATCCCTAGTAAAAATCCTAAGCCTAGATCCCAAGATGAGTCCATAGGCTAAAAAATAACATATTCTTTACACCTATCATAAGCTATCATAACACCATTATTAATCACTCACTTGGGTGTTCCATTTAAATTCCATTATCTCCATTCAAAGATGTCGTATGATGTGCCATAACATGTGTCATAAGTTTTTCAACAAGTGTAAATCCCTCCTACAACTCTCTTGTGCATCATATATGGTCTCACTTTTCTAATGTGGGAGTTCTAACTTCCAGAGAACATAACTTTTGATTTGCATATTGAGCTTGTTTTTATTAAATTGAAGTCTTGGAGTAAACTTCGGCAACAAAAGTTCCCAAGCATGATTTTAAAATGTTTTGGGGTCAACATTGACCATCTAAATCCTAAAAAATATATTTTTGTGTTCTTAAAACTAGGATGGAAGGTTGAGACACCTTTCCTAACATTTTCTCACTTGATGAACACCTTGCAAGAGCAAAGGGAATATCAACATTGTCAACTATCTACTAGGGGTTTAGAGGTCCATAAACTTAAGTTTCACCACCTAAACTTCTTTGTGTTGACTAGCCATCTCCCTTCCATCCTACATTTTATGAACAAAATGGTATTGTATTTCAATGTTCTTCATTCGTGCATGAAAGGTCAAGTTATTTGGCAAGATGATGGCACTCTAACTATTACAATAAACTCTATTTACACTTTGTTGTAGCCCAACATTTGAATAGATTCTTATAAGTGAAATATACTCCTTATAGGGATTAGTAGTTTCCATGTACACTGCCTCTATAGTGGTAAAGTGACCACAACCTATCACTTGCTCATCCAACTCACTACGCTGCCAAATAAGGTGAACACATAGCCACTGGTAGACCTTCTACTATCAACATCCCTTGCCCAATCTGAATCCACATAACCTTGATTATCTAATGAGCGCTAAAGATATCTTGAAATCTTGACTCCCTAATGACATATAAAGTACTCTACAATAGTACCCTATGAATATATGAAGACCCTCTTAATTCCTACCATGTGATCCTATCTAGGATGAGCCATAAAATGGCTCAAGATTCCCACTACTTATGCAATGTCTAGTATGGTGCAAATGATAGCATACATAAGGCTCCCAAATACACTGTCATAGGGCACAAAAAAATATGTCCTCCATCTCTATAGATGTTGAAGGACACTACTCAACTAAAAATTTTGTTCCCACAAAATAGGAACAATCATTGGTTTATTGTTGGCCAAATGAAAGAGCTACAAAATAGTGTCAACATACTTCCTTTGACTCAACCAAAGTTCTATGTTATTTCTATCCCATCTAATCTCTATCCCTAAGATAAAATTAGCAACTCCTAAGTCTTTCATTTCAAACATGACGAAAGTTGAGAATTTAAGTCCCTAATCATATTCTTATCATTATTAATAATGACATTTCATCAACATACAAAGTGATAATCAACTTGTTTGTAATAAACACAATGATCAAATTTAGAATTGATAAATCCCAACCTTAACATAAGAATCAAGCTTTTGGTAAAATATTTTAGGAGACTACTTAAGCCCATAGAAAGATTTCATCAATTGACAAACCAAAAATTCCTTACCTTTTTCAATGTAGTGCTTTGATTGTGACATGGATTTCTTCCTCCAAGTCACCATGCATGGAAGTTGTCTTCACATCCATTTTTTAACCTCAAGGTCAAATGTTATCACACAAGATGACACTTGAATCTAATAGATGTCAACTTAGAAATATGAGAAAACTCACCAAAATTAATTCCACCAAATGAGGAATATCCTTTCAAAACCAACCATGCTTTGTACTCTTCAGCATTGCCATTTGAACTAAACTTCTTTGTGAAAACCCATTTGCATCTAATAGGTTTCTAATCCTTGAGAAATTGAACCAAATCCCATGTATTATTATTTTCAATGCAACCATTTCCTATTCCATAGCCAACATCCAATATTCAATATCATTTATTTGTATTACCTCCTTCACAGTTCTAGGCTCATCAATGTTGTTATCAATGTTATTAAAAAAAGTAAAAATGCATCTAAAATCAAGTGGGTTATACCTGTCTATTTGTCTCTACAAAATGGATCTCTTCAAAGGTTATGGTGGATGCTATTCATCCTCAAAAATCAAGGAGCTCTCAGTACTATCCTCCTCCTAGTCCATCATGAACTTCCAGTTCATCATTTAATGCAAACTTCTTGATCTTTGTCCATAGTTTCACAACTGATTTAGCTTAATCCTTTAGTTTCTAAACTATGGAACTTGACCAAATCTCCCTAAATATTACATTTTGACTATGCATGATAGTTATAGGAATCTAGAGTTTGTATCCTTTCACACCTTCATGGTAGTCAATAAAGATACACTTGACAAATTTATAGCCCAACTTATACAAATCCTTTTCTTAGGCACATGAACATATGTCTCACAACCAAAACACATAGATATGCTGAAATGAGATTTTTTTCCTATGTAAACCTCTTGTTCATTTTAATCAACAAGCACCAATGTAAGAGTCCTTTTAATTAGGTAACATGCAATGCTAACTAATTCTACCTAGAATTTCTAATCTAAACTATCATAATTGAGCTTACTTCTAGCCCTCTCTATCAATGTCATGCTCATTATCTTTGTAATTCTATTCTGATAAGGGGTGTATAGTTGTCTTATGTTGCATGATTCCATTTAGCTTACAAAATACATTAAACTCTCTCAAACAATACTCTCCAATATTTTTTGTTCTCAAAACCTTGATCTTTCAACCCGTTTGGTTCTCTATAAGAGCCTTAAAATCTTTGAACCAATAGAATACATCAAACTTTTTATTTATAAAATAGATAAAAAATTTCCTAGAGGCTTGCCATTAATAAAAGTAACACAATAAAAATATTTTCCAAGTGAAAGCACATCTATATGACTAAAAGAATCAATGTGGACCAAATCTAAAACACCATTAGATCTAGAAGACCTAGAATAATATTGAATACAATTTTGTTTCCCATCATCTAATATTCACATAAATCAAAATCTAGATTACAAGATTAGTTAACCCCTCAATAATGCTCATAGTTTTTAATGCCCTTAGGCCCTTCTCACTAATGTGGCCCCTATGCTCATGACATAGTATGATCTTCTTAGTAGAAAGCTTGTTTCTCTTTGAGGTAAGAGAAATCTTAGGAACCCATATAGTATGTCCAGAAGATCCAAAAATAGATTTATTTACATATCATGTTCTAGAGACAAAGGTGAAGAAGTTGTAGATCTCTTCATTTTAGGTATAATAGAACCATTGCACTGGATATATGTTCTCACATCAAGGCAAAACAGAATTCCACAAAGATATGATCTAAATAAAAATTACATGGGATGGGCACCATCATGTGCTCATTAAATCACCTAGCTACTAGCTTCAAATCTACACAATCAAGGCCTTCTAGATCAAATTGACCATACACAAGTCTACATTTATCAATCACTTTCCACCTTGAGCTCTACCACCATCAACACATTGAATTTACAACTACTTGCAAGAAACTTGATCTCAAAATAATTTTTTTCTCGAGGCACTATCATTTGGAAATCACCTCAAGCATATTAGAATGTTCCTTAATACATTTGATCATGTGACATTGCAATAGAACATAATTTATCCTACCACATTGTAAATTTTGTATGGCACCCACCTAATCATTAAATATGGAAAAACCCTTTCTTGATTACACCATCCTATTATTTACAAAACACACTCACATCCCTTACAAAAAAATGAGCTACACCACTTGATGCCCTAGACACATCAAGGCAACCTTGTGCAAGAAGTGGCTCAACAATCAACCTCTAATACATTAGAAAATACATGTTTATGTTAGGATAATGTTATATTTAATTTAAATCATAATGTATAATGTATGCCATATCTCCAAACATTTTGGATAGGGTACATGGATGCCCTCTTAGGTGGATGAGAGATAATATTATTTAATTATTCTCCCCATTGACTTGAATATTAGTTATAGTAGTAGTACCATTTATTTGGTTGAGTAGGATGCATGTATTATGAGTGGTGTTTAGCATATTTTAAATTTATATAAGGCTTGGCATGAAAAAGGGGAGCATGGTGGTCTAGGATTGTGTATTAAAAGAGTCTTATCATGAGAAAAGTTGAATTACAAAGATGGTGCGAAGTTGAAAGATGCAACATCCATCAATGAATGGTGTAACTCAACAATAGGTTCAGCTAATGAAGGTAAGTCTACAATTTGTAGATTTTATTAGTTGGTAGAATAAGATAACATTGCAATATATGAAGACTTTTGTATCGTAACATGATTGAGTGAGTTTTAATCTAAGTTTAGAAGCTCAAATGTAGGTTCAGGCCTATTCATATGAGACAGATGGCATGATTTTATTCTTTGTGTATATATTTTATTGGAAGATGAGTAAAAAGAGTGGTTTGATGAATGATGTTCTAGAACTTTATGGTCACTTGAGATGTGCATTGACCTCCATGATCACAACAACGAGAGAGCCTTTCTTATAAAGGCAAGGTGAGAGCTAGAAGGGTGGAGTGAAAGGTGGAGATATTCCAACAACATGTGCGAATTAGATGATAACTAATTGCACATGTGGAGGATAAGACAACTCACTGCAACTATCAACAACTCAACACACAACTAGAAACACTTAGACATCTAGAAGACTCACTAGGTCAACTTAACATGTGTGAATTATATGTTCACACCAACACCCCCCCCTTAAGTGCAACTTAGGGAGTAGTTGACTAAAGCAATGATGGATGGGTCCCGGCTACTAGGCCATGTTAGGTACCCATGTACAACAAATCTCAAGTGGAGAAAAGGAGAAAACCTCATGGGACAAAACTCCTCTCCAAAAAGTGAGAATGCAGAAAACAAATGAAAGATGTGATGGAAGGAGGACTCAAGACCCCCTAAGGAATACATCCAACACATATATACAATCAAGTACCCCCCCATAGGAGAGCAAATGTGAGACTATAAGTCCCCCCCACAATGAAGTAGCTCCTATGCCGATGGTGAATGCCCGAAGAAGAATGTTGAAGAGAATCCAAAACCTGTAAACAACATTCTTCCCCTTAGGAAGAAATAAGTCCAAAGGTTGATGGCAAAGAAACTCCATCTCAAGGTATGAGGGAAAAAGCCTCATGATGCATGATGTCTCTGAAAACTGCTCAAGTGTCCACATGTCATAACCAAAAGATGCCACATAATCAAGTGCTACATGTGACAATCCAAGACAAGATGAAAACTCAAGATCATCAATCTCCAAAGATGAAGAATCCTCCGAATGATGCTCAAGATACTCCAACTAGGTGCCAAACTGTGACAAGTGAAGAGGAGAAGGTGTCTGCTCATCCGAAGTAGAAGAATCAACTCCTTCAAAGAGGAGAGGAATATAATCAATGATGTCCTCCAAGTCATCAAGATAGGACTCATGAAACAAGTCTGTAATACTTGTCAAGTGCTCATCCCACAAACCTATATCTGGTAGACAAACAATATCCTGCTCAACTGAAGTGGATGAAGCTATGTCAATGCTGATCTCTGAAGAAGCAGGAGAAGGAGGAAGCTCAAAACTAGTCTCAAGGACTGAAGTAGATGCAAGAACACCAAGGTTCAAGTGACCAAACTTCTCCTCAGAAACATGATTCACACTTGATGCATGAGTGTGAATGTCAATCAATGGATCTACATCATCATCAGAAACAAAATGGGAGAAGGTATAAAGGCGAGATACATGATCAGCGATCCCAACAGCAATGATTTCTCTACTCTCCAAGTCCCGTATGATCACAGAATCAGGAGTGAACTCAACTGTCTTGCTTGCACCACAATGAGTAAACTGGTAGATGGAAAGGAGATTGGTTGACAAGGAAGGTACACACAACACATTGTTGAATGTACACGAGTCACTAGCAACAATTGTTCCTTTACCACTTGCATGCATGTATGTATTGTTACCCATCAAAATAGGTGGTGAAGTACATGACTGAAATGAAGAGAACATCCCCTGTGAAGATGCCATATGATGAGAAGCTCTAGAATCAAGAAGCCATCTCTCTGACTGTAGACTTGTAGATGCAAAGAATGCCTTTCCTTCTCCTTTATCTAACCAATTAGCAAATCTTGTTGTTCCTGTAGATGTAGATGCAGATGGTGGTGAAGAAGAAGACTTGGGTAAAACTGTTGTTGATGGAGAATACTCAATGTTATGTTTTTGAAGAAGTTGTGACATCTCCTCAAACTTTTTCTCATAACATTTAGTCTCATCATGACCCAATTTCTTGCAATAAGAACACTTTAGCTTCTTCTTCTTATTTGACTCCTCTTTGGAAGAAGAGTTAGGGGTTTTCTTTGATTCTTTCTCTTGCTTATTAGACTGTGAATCCTTTTGTTTCTTTTCCTTATTATGTGAAGCCTTAGGATCTTTTGTGCTTTGTGTTGCAACTAGAGCCTGTTTTCTAGGTGACTTCAATGTGCCCATGTGTAGTAGCTTGGCTTGTTCTCTTGTGAGTTGTGCAGCAAACTCCTCAAGTGAAGGCATGGTAAACTTAGTACCAAAGGCATCCATTGTAGCATAAAAGGTAGAAACATAAACTAAATATGCAGGACCCAATTTTGCAAGAATAGATAGAATCAATTGTTCATCTTCTTTCTCAAGACCACTTTGTTTGAGTTGCAACCTGAGAGACTTAAACTTGGTGAAGAAGTCTTCGATTTGTTTAAAATCTTGAGGATTAAGTGCAATTAGCTCATTTTCCAATTTGAACCTTCTTATTTTATCTTGCTTGCCAAATAGATTGTCTAGTGTTGTCCATATCTCATTTGGTGTAGTACAAGACTCAACATGAAATCTCAAATCTAGAGAAATAGCAAGAAAAAGTGTGCCAAAAGCCTCATCTCTTCTGTCTAACCATTTTCTTCTCTCAGTAGCACCTGTGGGTTCAGGATCTGTGCCTAAAGTTATTCTATGTAACTTTTGTTTATACAACACAAACTCCATGTTTTTCTTCCATTCAATATAATTATATGGAGTTAAAAGTGGAAATTGAGGCACATCCATGATGAAAAAGAAAGACAACAAGACAACAACACCCCTTTACTATGTAAGAGAGCCCCCCCAATTTGTTTGTGGCACTTTATACTTAGTGCGTTTTACAATTGTCCTCAAAGGACCAAAATTGGGAAAATAATGAAATCTCTTAAAAAAAGATCCCAGTGAGATTACAATCACTCACAATGATGTATTATAGCAAACAAATCCTCTCAAAACAAATTTCACCTCCTCAAATATCAAAATGTCCAAGTTATCACTCAGATGCCAAAAAATTGATAAATGAAATAAAATGAACCTGAAGCAAAATCTAAGAAAAGTGCATGGATGGTTGTGTAGAGCTCCTGAATTCCTTTCCAACACTGCTTGAATCGTGAAAATTGGAGATCGTGGCAAAAAGTTATGAGCTCGGGAGCCAAAAAAGAAGATTTGTCTTTGACCTGCAATAAATACTGTCAAACAACAAAATCAGAGAAAAATTCTAACACCACTACAAAGTGCTCTCTGTCAGCTTTCCGTTGATATCTCGTTTGCTCGATTTCAACACTATAGGCAAAAGTTGTGCAAAAATGGAAAAAAGCCCTACTTTAGGGCTTTGAGGGGCAAAACAGGCCCCCTGACGGAATATTCCCTTGTCTGGGCATAATATGCTAGAAAACCACCAGTTAGGAAAAAAATAGTGTCTGAGGAAAAAATGCCCATCGTTTTCAGAAACTGCCTATGACGAGCAAAAACCACCCTCAAAGAAAAAAACACCTGGTGTGCACAAAACCACCAATCTTGGTCAAAAACTGCTTGTCAGAGGTATAAAACCGACCACTGAGTGTTCGCTGAAACCGTGGGTTTGACCGCTATAAAACTGCCAACGAAGTAGGAAAATGCCAGTTGATCCTCCTTAACCGCTGGATCTGATGGTCGATGGTTGTAGATGCCGACTGGACTAAACTGACAGGTTTAGAAAATTTTCCGGCGTAAGGTTTTTTTATGGTGAAGAAAGGACCACCGGTGTAATCTTTACCGGTCAGAGCCACCAATCAGATGCCACCGCGTATAAGTATACCATTGAAGTCTTTGACAACCGCCGGTAGATGATTTTAAACCCTGAAGAAACTGCTAGTGAAGGATTCTTAAAAAAACCTGTAGATCATAAACAAATTAAGGCCGAAGAAGCCACTACTAGTAGGAATAACCGACGAGCTGTGGAAAATCACCGCAGATAATGGAAAATCACCGCTGATAAAACAAAATGACCGCTGAATGATTTGCTAAAAAACTGCCAACGCTAAGATGTATGGTGACTGCAAATGTATTGTTTTGACTGTCAGAAACAATGTAAATTGCCAGTCGATAAACTTTAAACTATCGCTAACACCATGATCTGAAGACAGGCTAAGGTTAACAAAATGCCCACCGAGTTGATTTTAGATCCCGCTGGGATATCAAATGTTGACTGCAGAAAACAATGATATACCGACTGTTGAGTAAATGATCGCCAGAGATTTGGGCTCGGTGGAGCCACCAAAGGTCGTAGCTTGTGGAATATCCGCCACCTAAATGTTTATCGTGGTCGGTTGAAATAAGATAACCGTTGAAGTTGCAAGGGATCCGTTGACACAAGGATGACCATACACTGTTATGATCTGATAAGAACAACCGACGAGATTTATCGACCAAAGCTGCAAACCAATGGATTTTCAATGTGCCACTGAAATCAAACTGTCGTTGATATGAAAGCAGGTAGATTTGACCGCCTGGGTCAGGATTTGTGACCTGCAGATTTCGCAGGTTGTACCTTGCGATAGGGTACGATATAGAATCTATAGAAATTTGATTTAACCCGCAGTAAATAAAACTTTACACAGAAAACAAATGATTTACCCAGTGGACAAAAAGAATCACGCCTTGGTATGATGATTCTGCCTGCACAAGGATGATGCAGTACAAAGATCCTGGAATATGCCACTGATGTAGAGAATATTTTCCGCAGAGATTCCGTTCGGCCAAAAAGCAAAAAAATTTGCCTTTCGGTTCAACTTTGTCCGATTTGGATGATTTTACAGTCGATCCGTACAAATTTGGCCGCTCCAGATGCAATGGCGATGTCTGATTTGGACAAAACTACTCTGAAATTGCTGGTACTTCCTGAATCATGCCAAAGAGCCCCAAATTGAAACCCTCATCAATTTTGCCTCCGATGTTTGATTTGGATGAAATGAAAGGTAATCTTGACTATTTCGGCTGCTTCGAACGTAATGGTGAAGTCTGATTTACAGCAACACGCTCCAAAATGCACCTGCAATACAAGGGCAAGAGGGGGAAACCCTCACAAAACTAGGATCTATCAAGTTTTTCTGATTCTCCAGGTCATCATTCGATGCAAGAGAAGAGCATACTCAACTGTCAAGATCCACCTTGAATTGCACTCAAGATCTCTCTAATGAGGGAAGGGAATTGTAGATTAGGCTCTGATACCCTGTAAGAGTCAATGTGACTCAGCAAGCCAGGATCACCTGCAATCAAGACAACCTTCCACACAAAGATGACAAGAGGAGATGCTAAAACAATGGAGCAACTATATTAGACTGTCATATGCTGTATTCAGTATGAAATACAATGAGAGAGCCTTTCTTATAAAGGCAAGGTGAGAGCTAGAAGGGTGGAGTGAAAGGTGGAGATATTCCAACAACATGTGCCAATTAGAGGATGATAACTAATTGCACATGTGGAGGATAAGACAACTCACTCCAACTATCAACAAATCAACACACAACTAGAAACACCTAGACATCTAGAAGACTCACTAAGTCAACTTAACATGTGTGAATTATATGTTCACACCAACACAACTCACAAAGATGGAAAATTAGTTGACTTTGACCACATATCAGGCCTAGTGCAACTAGGTATTATAGATACATTATTTAATTAAAATTAATATTTTACCTTATTATGTAGTATTTTTGTTTCATTTATTGAATTAAAATTTTTGGTAGAATTCAATGCAGGACATGTTTATGCAATTATTGAAAATGAAGATAATGAAGAGGGAAAAAATTATTACTTGTGTTTTGTGTTGAGGCAAAAAAATTTGATAGCCCCTATCACACATGGATAAGACATTGAGTATCCTACAGGGTTTGTGGTTTTTATTGACATATGGTTAGAAGGTACCTAATGAAGAAGTTTGATGTGTGTTTATTTGAGGGCTTCAACACACATAGGAGAATTTTTCATTATTCTAACTTTGTTACATTGGATCAAACATTCAATTAATCAAATATAGGGTAGATCATGAAATAAGAAATTGTGGAAAGTTCATGCATCTAACCATGAAGTAATAATTGAGGCCATAAAGAGTAGAGCGTATCCACATGGTTCACTAGATTGAATTAGAAGAATGACATATATGTTATGTACTCTTTAAGTATATTATCAAGTTCTTAAGTATTATGGTTTAAGTGCATTTTTCTGTTATTTTATTTATTTACTACTACTAATTCCATTAATGTAGGTTAGTGGTACCAAACAAGCTTCCACCTTCTTGTACTTGGTTCCATTAGTCAAGAGTTTCATATTCTTGAAGTGAAGAGAAGTTTTAACAATAATATTTACTCACTATGAAAAAAAATTAGCAACAATGTTGCTATGCAAAATAATTAGCAATAAACTCTTTTTTCTCCCTCTCTCTCTCTCTCTCTCTCTACCCTCTCCCTCTCTTCCCCCTTTTCTCTCCTTTTCCCCTCTCTCCCACACACTCTCTCAAGGAGAGAGAGAGAGGTATATAGAGAAATAGAAAGAGGGGAGAGAAAGAGAGAGGGCACCAAATTGATGAAACCAACATTTCTGGGTAGGTAATATATGCTACTAGAGGTGTCATTTTTCAGCCCATGCATCCTAATCCTTTCTTGTTACCTGAATCTAAAAAAGTCTCTTAAGAACTTTAAGACTGAAAAAGGGTCAAACTTTGATGCAACTATTCTTGCAAACTATGGCACCTAGGTGAAAGTTCAAAGCTATGTCACACTTTTATAAAGGAAATGGCCAACACTAATCTAACTTTTTAATTTGAATCACTACAAAGCACGACGTATATGTTTTAAATTTTAAAATGATGTAAACTAATAAAATGTAGATTTTTAGTGTATTTTATGTTTATATTTTTAAAAAATAATTAAAAAATTATTTAAATGTAGTATTTTATAAAATTGACACTATAATTTAGTTTATAAAATGCTGAAAAATAACATTGAATGGGACGTTGCACTTTATATAGTAAATTTCATTTATTTTCCTTCTTTTTTTGTGTATTCATAACTCAAAACTTTAGTGCATGGATTAATTTTTTGTCCATTTTGATAAATATATATTTTTAAATAAATCTTAGAAGTTGTGTGTAGTGAAAACACAAATATTTTGATGGGACATCAACTTTTGTCTTAACTATTTATCCAAAATAGGAAAAAAATTATATCGTCTCAACATGGAATCTCTCCTCTAGTGCATCATATTTTTTCAATTTTTTTATAAACTTTACTATTTTTTCTTGAGAGGACAATCGACATCATATTTTGGTCATGATGACCTACTTTTAGTAAAAATAAAAAAATACAATACAAACACTAATTTAAATATATTAAAAAATTATATTTTTACAAAGTACACTTATAGATATACAGAAGGGTATTTTAAAACTCTTTTAAAATGATTATTTACATGAGTAGGAGTTGTGAGAACATAAAGTTTTTCAAATAATTTTATTTTTTGGTAAATTAGCCCCAAAGTGATGCTACATATGTTTTTAGTGGATGGTTCCAATTGGAAAAGTTGTGGCCTAGATCTAATCTAGCCAGAATGAATCCAGATAGAACATATGTTTCACCAAAATTGACTTTTAGTTTGAAATACTTAAATTTATTTATGCTGATAAGTTGGCCTAAAATGTGACAGATTTGACCTTTTAACCACCTACAAATGTTTCATCTACACCTATAGCTAGATGTTGGGTCCATCTACAATAACCTATCTAAGTTTTTCTTAACTCTAAATTGTTTTCTCATGGTGGCAATGAACACAAAGTTGCAAAATACTTCAATTTCGTTCAATGTAATGGTGCTAAGAGTGATATTTTAGTGCACACCTCATGGCAGTAAACTGATGACACCAACATGTCTAGGTGGGCTAGTAGATGCTCTTAAGGTGTCATTTTTCTTCCCATGCATCTTGATCCTTATGAACTACATGGATTTGATAAAGTCTCATAAGATACTCAAGACCAAAAAATGGTCAAATTTTGATGGGATTGTTCTCACAAACCATGGCACCTACAAATGTTCTATCTACACCTACAACTAGATGTTGGGTCCATCTAAAATAACCTATTTTAATTTTTTCTTAATTTCTAATGGTTTTATCTCACATTGGGACCGAATATAATGTTGCAAAACATATCTAGTTGGGTCAATAGATGTTTCTAGAGGTGTCATTTCACTACCCATAGGTCCTAATCCTTCTAGGCTACACAAATCTGGAAAAGTCTTTTAAGAGCCCTAAGATCAAAAATGGGTCAAATTTGCATGATTTATTTCTACCTAGAGCCCACCAAATACATATTTGCATGATTTATTTCTATGTACTGGTATTTAAAGGCATTGAATTTTATTCATTTGACCATCCAAGTATTTGTTCAAATATCATTTGCATTTAGGAAAGGAAACACTTAAATGATTGGTGCTCTAAAACAGATCTAGATCTGCATGTTCATCCTAGGAGCATTTGCATGGTTGAAGAGTGTTTTCTTTCATCTTTCATCTAACTTTTCTTGGGGTTAACCTAGGAGAATGTGTCCCCTTGTGACACAACAAAAATTCTCTAAAGGTACTTTTAAATACTACCAATCACAAATATAAAAAGGCAAGGAAAGTAGAGACGAATCACATGAATAAAAAAGTAGGACTATACATATTGCTAGATCATTTCTACAGGTCTAAGATATTTTCTTAAGTGTGGACTTGACCCTAATCTATAGACTGTTGGATACCATTCCTAATCCCAATACATCCAAATTTTAATGCCATATTATATTTCACTCATTCTTCAATCACATAGTTAAATATATTTATTCTCTTATTTAGTTTTCATACCTTAACATTTACTATATTTAGAAAACATACCTAGGGCAGGCAATATCATAAAATGTGAGTGCATAATGGGGGATCTAATATTAGGGAAAAATAAATAGATATATCTCTATGTATTAGGGGTAAACAGGGTAATTATATTAATTCTCTTTGTTTTAGGTATTAGGGGTAAGAGTGTGGATGGGGTTTGGTGTTAAGGATAATAGATAGGAAGTTGGGCAAAATTATAAATATAAATTTATCTCTTTACTTTTGGCATTCATGAAGCCACACACAGGAATTAATTATGATAAATTTATGTAGACATTTCATACATATTTGTTTACTCTTAAGTGGTTAAAATGATGAAGGTGTTTATATTGGTGGTTAGATAGCAGTTTCTATTTTCTTCTTGTTAGTTGTTTTTAGGAAATTTCCCATCTTTTTTGTTGCATGTAAATCATGCTACCTTTGTTTTTTTTTTTCTATTTTTTCTATATAGGTTCCTTTGCAAATAAATACATTGTAATAAGAGTTGTAGCTCTCTGGTTTTTTTCAATTGCAACAAAAAGTTTATTCTCTATGTCTGCATATATCTTGTATGGTTATTTTGTTTGTTCATTTTAAATCTGTTGTTATATTGTTTGTTTAAAAATCTTCATTTGGTATCAGAGTAGGTGTTTTTGTTAAAAGATTTATCATGTCAAATTCTAACTCTTTGCCAATCCTAGAATTTAATGGATCTAATTATGATTATTGGTGCATCAAGATGATGATTTTTTTGATAGGAAAAGATTTATGGGAAATTGTAGAAATAGGATATGAAGAGCCAGCTGATTGGAATGCTCTTGCAGCTAATGATAGAACAACTAAGAAGGAAGCTAAGAAGAAGAATGCACAGGCTTTATTTCACATTCAAATAGCCCTTGATAAGAGCCTATTTCCAAGAATTGTAGGTGCACAAATAGCTAAAGATGCTTGGTAGACTCTAAAAGAAGCTTAGCAAGGTAGTGATCAAGTCAAAGTTGTGAAGTTGCAGACAATAAAAAGAGAATTTGAGAATTTGAAGATGCAAGAAAGTGAAAATGTGAGTGATTATTGTGTAAGAGTAAAAGATGTGGTTAGTAAGATGGCTACTCATGGAGAAACTATGGACAATGAAGTTGTGATCAAAAAGGTGTTGAGGTCTCTAACACCAAGGTGGAACAATGTTGCCATCATCATTGAAGAAAGCAAGGATTTGACTACTCTTCAGTTTGATCAACTTGTTGGATCTCTCATGTCTTATGAAGAAAGATTGAGAGATTCATCTAGAGAAAGTAATGAGAAGGCTTTTTCTTCCAAAGTACAAATTACAAAGAATGAAAATGCTAGCACAAGTACCAAAAATAACCAAGGCCAAGGCAGAGGTCAAAATCAGAATTCTTCAAGAGGAAATAGAGGATGAAGAGGTGGTCCAAGAGGAAGAGGTAGAGGTAGATTTGATAAAAGAAATGTTCAATGTTATCACTGTAGTAGGTATGGTCACTTTGAAAGGGAATACAGATTAAAAGAAGGTAATAACAATAGAGGTGCTAATTATGCTAATGAGAATGAAGAGGCTTCTCCTAGTAATTTATTCTTATCATATGACAAAACTGAAAATAGTTCTCAAGAAGTCTGGTATTTAGATTCAGGTTGTTCTAACCACATGCTAGGGAATAATGAGATTTTTTCTACAATGGATAAAATTTTCAAATCTAAAATTAAGCTTGGTGATGACAAGTCCTTGGAGGTTGCAGCTAAAGGTGCTATGGAGGTGAATACAAAAGAAGGTAAGAAATGTGTGACTGATATTATTACACTCCACAATTAAAGCATAATTTATGAAGTGTTGGGCAGTTGTGTGAGAAGAATTATAAGGTAGTATTTGAAAATCAACAATGTACAATTTATGATAAAAATCAAGGCAATAGGGTGGTTACAGTAGTGCCTATGTCAAAGAATAGGATGTTCCCATTGAAGTTTGGTGAACATAGCAGCCATCTTGCCAATATGGCATATGAGGATAAGAGTTGGCTATGGCATCTCAGATATGGACATTTGAATTTTCATAGTTTGATGTTTCTCACTTCAAAAGCTTTGGTTTATGGTTTGCCTAAGGTTCAAGAACACAAGGAAGTTTGTGAAGGCTGTGCTAAAGGAAAACATGCAAGAGAGTCATTTCGAAAAGGCAATGCATGGAGGGCCCATTACCCACTTCAATTGGTTCACTCAGATATTTGTGGTCCTATGCAGACAAAGAGTTTGGGTAAGTCATCATATTTCATTAATTTTGTTGATGATTACTCACGAAAGTGTTGGGTTTATTTTTTGAAGACCAAGGATGAAGCCTTTGATACATTCAAAAGGTTTAAAGCCTTTGTGGAAAATGAAAAAGGTTGTTAGATCAAATGCTTAAGGACAGATCGTGGAGGAGAATTTTGCTCAAGAGATTTTAGGAATTATTGTGATATGAATAGCATCAAAAGGCAACTTACCACTGCTTACACACCTCAACAAAATGGGGTACCTGAAAGGAAAAATCGTACAGTGGTCGAAATGGCAAGGAGTATGCTACATACCAAAGGATTAGACAATTCTTTTTGGGGTGATGATGTTGCTACAACAGTGTACATTCTCAATCGGAGTCCTACTAGAGCTCTTGACATGATGACTCCTTATGAAGCCTGGTATGAAAAAAAGCCTAATGTTAATCATTTTAGAGTTTTTGGTTGTTTAGCCTATGTTCATGTGGCTAATCAAAAGAGACAAAAATTAGATCCCAAAAGTGAGTCATGCATTTTTGTTGGATATAGTGAGAAAAGTAAGGCTTACAAGTTGTATAACCCTCGCACTAATAGTATTCTTGTTTCAAGAGATGTGATTTTTGATGAAGGGGGAGTTTATGGTCATAAAAAAGGCCATGTTGAGAAGTCTAAATCTATTTTGAATGGTGGTATTATTGCTGATATTGATCATGAGCAGCCAGCTAATACTTCAATTCCAAGTGCTATACATCCACCAAATAGCCCCTCATCTAGTTCTTCAGTTTCAAGTACAAGTCCAAATTCAAGTCCAAGTCCTATAAGGAAGGTAAGAAGCTTAAGTGATATCTATCAAAGAAGTACAATCCAAGCACATGAAGAGAATCCAATAGGTGAAACAATAAATTTTGCTTTATTTTCACAATCTATTTTTGAACCATCGTGTTATGAAGATGCATGTGTTAATGAAGTTTGGGTGCAAGCAATGCAAGAAGAGATGGATGCTATTCATAGGAATGGTACTTGGGAGCTTACAGAGCTTCCTCATGACAAGAAAAAGATTGGAACTAAATGGGTCTACAAGACTAAGTACCATAGTGATGGGAGTGTTGAAAGACACAAAGCAAGATTAGTTGCTAAAGGCTTCACATAAAGGTATGGCATTGATTATGAAGAAACATTTGCACCTGTAGCCCAACAAGAGACTATTAGAATGTTGATTTCCCTTGCAGCCCAAAAGAAATGGAGCATTCATCACATGGATGTGAAAAGTGCCTTCTTGAATGGGTACTTAGATGAGGAAATTTATGTGGAACAGCCACAAGGTTTTGAGGTGCAAGGAAAAGAACATCATGTCTACAAGTTGAAGAAGGCCTTGTATGGCCTCAAGCAAGCACCAAGAGCTTGCTATGCTAGGATTGATGGGTATTTTAAGCAAAATGGTTTCAAGAGAAGTAAGAGTGCACCTACCCTCTACTACAAACAAGAAGGTAATGATATTCTTATTGTGAGTTTATATGTTGATGATTTGTTGTATATGGGTAGTAGTTCTAAGATGAAGGATAAATTCAAGCATGCTATGATGAATGAGTTTGAAATGAAAGATTTAGGCCTTATGCAATATTTTCTAGGCATGGAGGTTTATCAAAGTAAGGATGGAATTTTTCTTTATCAAACAAAATATGCCAAGGATATGTTGAAGAAGTTTGATATGGTTGATTGTAAACCAGCCTCCACTCCAATTTCTCATGGAGTTGTGTTGTGTAGAGAGGATGGTGCTGAAAGAGTTGATGGGACAGCTTATAGAAGTGTTGTTGGCAGTCTAATGTTTCTAACCCACAAAAGGCCTGATATTGCTTATGTAGTTTCTCTTATTTCAAGGTATATAGTTCTAACTCTTGCTTTTGGCATTCATTACTATAGTTCTAAAGGATTTAATCTAGTTGGTTTCAGTGATTCTGATTAGGGAGGTAGTGTGGATGACCGAAAGTCTACCTCTGGTAATTGTTTTACTTTTGGTTCTGGTTTGGCTTCTTGGAGTTCAAGGAAACAAAGCATAGTTTCTCTTTCTTCCATAGAGCCAGAATATGTTGCAGTCACCTTTGCAGGTACTCAAGCATTATGGCTCAGAAAAGTTCTTGAAGAGATTGGAGAAAAACAAGTTGGCAAAAAATCCCGTGCATCATAGTAGAACTAAACACTTTGATCTGAAATATCATTGTATCAGAGATTTGGTGCAAAAGAAAGAAGTAGAACTCAGGTATATCAAGACTACAGAACAACTTGCAGACATTTTCACCAAGGCAGTTGCCAAGGTTCAATTTTTGATGCTTCGAGATCGTATTGTGACTCCTCTCCGCATCAAGGGGGAGTATGTTGGATAACTGATGCTGCAGATAGCAGTTTCTATTTTATTCTTGTTAGTTGTTTTTAGGAAATTTCCCATATGTAAATCATGCTATCTTTGGTTTGTTTTTTTGGTTTTTTCTATATAGGTTCCTTTGCAAATAAATACATTGTAATAAGAGCTGTAGCTCTCTGGTTTTTTTCAATTGTAATAAAAAGTTTATTCTCTGTGTCTGCATATATCTTGTATGGTTATTTTGTTTGTTCATTTTAAATCTGTTATTATATTGTTTGTTTAAAAATATTCATATATACCATAGAGGAGATTCATGTTTCATCTAAAAAAGTGGATTTGGTCAATGTGCACCTTGTAGGACAATATATAATGTAAATGGAAAATGACAAGATACCTCATACCTCAAATTAATGTCTCACTTTGTAATGGTAAAAAAAACTCTTTACCTCTTTTTACTATTTTTTATTTTTTTGCATTAATAGATATTTTATTTAAGGACTGCAACATAATAACACTAAAGAAGAATTTATTAGTTTTGTTAAGTTTATTTAAGATGGGTGAATAATTATATTTTTTTGTTTCTTGTAATTTATCCTTTACATAAGTATTACCATGCCTAGAGCCAATTTGGCAAATAGATAGCCTATGCTCTAATATCAAGTAGCAAAAATGATCTTGTAGATGATTTCCATATATATATAGAACTGGTTTTGATAGTGATAGAAATGAAATTTTGAAGAGAGTTAGAAAAGCCAAATTTTATAACAAATTGTTAAAAATTAATTTATTATTGTAATGTGTTATCTTAAAATTTAAAACCTACCAAATCCAAAGAGACGTAGCGTATCACATAGAGTTATTTTATTATTTATCAAAATAAGATTATTTAGATAGGGAGGCCGCCCTGGCCAGCACATACATAGTAGTAAATCAGATTTTGAAGTTAAAGAAATGGCTAACGACACACAGCTACACAGATCGAGCGGCCACTGGGACTACACAGCTTTTCATTCTATTCACCAGATTTGATCACCAGTAACTGAACGGAGGTTGGAATCCCCTGATGATAATTTCTTGAAAATTGCGCGGATTGACGCATCAGCATGGGAAACCCATAAGTTCTTTATTACAGAAGCGTCGTTTCCTTGAGAAGAGCCTCCGGCGTAATTAGTTATCGATCTCATTGCTAGGAATGCCTTCTTCTCGCTCTCGCACACCTGCACAAAAAGCCCCAATTACTTTTACTCACTGCAAATATCAGTTATATGACTTATTATTTTGAAGCTCTCGTACTCATACCATTACGATTGCCGCGCTCTCAGTGTCAATGGAGGCGATATTCAACTGGGTATGGAGGAAATCTCTGTAAGCCTCGTTATTCACATAAAAGTTGGCACTGCCTCCCTTCTCGACCCTCTTAATCTTTGGCTGCTGTTCCAAACATATAAGCGATTTCCCCACGCACTGGTCCAACATCGTATCCTGCAAGTCCACTCAATTTAACAGAATATAAGACAACTACTTAGAACAACATCTTGCATTTAACATTGTGAAGCATAAAGTAGAGATACCTCAATTTCCTGTGCGCTAGCATACAAATCGTCATCCACATCAAACCAAAATTTGGATTGTCCCACCTCGGCTTCTCCTTCCGCTGAATAAACAGTTTCTGGCTGCAAATATACGCTCTGCAGTTTATTGGCATCACTATTTTCTCCAACATTATATTCAGAAAATGTGAGGTTTGCAATCTTGCGAGTGAAGCTTCCCTGGTCACCTCCAAATTTCTGAAATCATCCCAAATCCAATACATATTAGTTAAACGTATTATATATGAAGCAGAGCAGAGAATAAGAGAAGAAAATAGAGAAGAGTGTACCTCCCAGTACCAGACTCCAGTGTGTGCGAATTGACTGGGAATAGCAATGTCACCGATCTTAAGGTAATTAGGGTTTGCGCTGGCTGCTCTTCCATAATGAATTACTGCCTTCACACGAAAATGGGTGAGCAGCTACTGTGTCGTCTGCGCCGCGTTTCCCTGCGTAATAGCAGTTCCCACACAGTTAATCACACTGAACTAACCTTAAATAGTCTCGACATATATGTTTGTGGTTAATGAGTTTTCTACCGATCCACTTCCGCTCATCGCCAAAATGGTTCTGCGATTCTCAATCTCACCCACATGGTACCTTCGAGCTGTAGCAGAGTAACCAACACTAATTAATATATATCTACATATTTTAAGTTGAAACGAGAGAGAAATGTTGTCTTAATCTTCAGCCAGACTAAAAATAATAGAATGGGAGAAAGAAAAAAGAATGGGGTTTGTGACAACCAGAGATATCTACAACAGGCAACTCCTCGTCAGGATTAAACATTTCCAGAGCTGCTTTGAGTTCTGCTTGGCCAGAAACTACGAGACCGTAATGTTCGCCCTTTGCATTGATATGCTTGATAATTTTGTGTAGCTCATGAGAAATTTCAGCATGGGAGAGCAATGGAAATGCAATCAACAAAAGCAGGAAAAAAGTAGAGCTGTGGAAAGCCATCTTGAACTGCTGCTTCTGTGTTTTGAAACATCCGTCTCTCCACTCCTATTTATAGCGTGGAACGCCGATTAGTTCCCACTAAAAAGAGGTTTTAGGACCTTAATTGATTATAGTTAATCAGGCACACCTAAACACTTGAGGAAAAGAAAAAGAACGTAGAGATTCTTGGAAATCTGCCCTTATCCATGGCTATTTAAGATAACAATGAGAAATTTCCAGTCATGCAGAGACACGCTGGGTACTGTCAGTGTATCACTGGGTGGCCTTGGGGAATGAAATAGGAATGATGATGAGTAGTTACTATCAATGTTGTCGGTCTTTGGTGTTTCCTTTTTTTCTAACCCTGCGTCGTATCGTCGCATATTAACAGTAATGACGTGGGGTTCTCCGCTGGCGAAGATAACTTATGGAAAAGTTTTTGAAAACTGGGAAACAGGGGCGTGATCTGCATGTCTCAGATATATTAAACATATTGAATGAGCAATAAATGCATTTACCAATTGCAACCATCATCATCAATTACGTTCATGGCTCTCAAATGCCACGTCAGCCTCTGTGTGTACTGTCTGTTGTCTTGTGGCCGACCTTCCTAAGTTTCAAGTGAATGGATACCAGTATGCCACATAACTCATACTCTCTTATACTCTCAGGGATTGGTGGTAAACATCATGATGCAATTAAGCAACTAGTCTGTTTTTTATTACCTGCCTCTACTAGTTACTATTGTACTGAGAATTGTATTTATTTGATCAAAGTAATGAAAAGTAATAATGTACTTTTTATTGAGAAGTAAGTGGCCTAATGTGGATTGATTTTTTCATGTCCATGCTGCACAAATAATGGCATGACATACTTTCAATAATTTGGGGTTAGGCTTGGAAAGTTGCGACTTATTAAAAGCAGTTAAACTGTATACATTTTGTCCCCACTCACTCTCTCAAATTAATATGTTGGTAAGTTTTCAAGACATATAAAGGACTGACTAAGATTAATATGTTGGGAAACATTTGTTGGCCGGTTAGTTTTGTTTTGTAAGGGAATAAAATCTTTTCTTACATAAATTTAGAATTATTAATAAATGCAATCAATAAATCATTTTTTAATTTAGATTCAATTATTGAGGAGGAATTGAAAAATTAAACTTGTTATATTTTTTTTGAGATCCACAAGATTATTTTTGCTAATAGATAGGGTCTTGCACTCAACAAGACTTGATCTCTAAAGGACTTATGTAGAACCTTTCAATAGACATTGGGCCCTTTGACAAATTGTTATTTTAAGAATTAAATAAAAAAGAATAAGATATTTGATTTTGGAAAATAATAATAAATGAATATTATTGTGTAAAATTTATTCATCTAAGTAAAATAAATAAATAATTGTAATCTTGTGAATATTTTGAACTTTGTAAAAAAGAAAATGATTATATTTTAACTTTCACATATTATAATATCACATATAATATATTTTTTGGGAGGACAGTGAGGGATAAAGAGTTGGTGGCCTAATGGTGTGACTTCATTTGAAATTTAAGGAGGTCGGCCACAAGACAGAACAAACAGTACACGTAGAGGCTGGCGTGGGCATTTGAGAGCCTTATATCACCATGCATGGTTCATCCTTATCCGAACTTGGCCAACCATTATCACCTCCATATTTACTTCACTGCAAATAATTTTGTTTTCAACTTCACATTTAATTCACTGCAAATAATTTTATCTGCAACTTTTGTGTGCCATGGGAAATCTATGTATTTTAGAGCAGTGAACAGTTGAGCAATGCAATTTGATCTTATCGCTTGGGAATGGCGGGCCATCGATCTCATTTATTTATAAAAAAAAGGGCATTTGATGTACGCAGAAGATTAAGTTGTAGTTTCTATGGATGTAATGCATAATGATCACTGTAATATCAAGGTTACTAAGCTACCTGAAAAAGGTGGAAAACATGGGGAATTACAGGGGGCCCAAAGTGGTGGTCAATGAGGTGTTAGATTGGAGGAAGAAGACATGGATGATACAAAACATCAAGTGGTTGAAAAAATGGGACATTAAGTTGCAGAGGTGTCTTAACACCAAAGAGGAAATAAAAAAGTTTGTGTTAGAGAAATTTAGGACTGCCATGTGGACAAATCAGATTGGGCGTAAAAAAATTCACTATATTAAAGAGTTCAATCCCACTTGGGAGCATGGAGATAAAGCATACTTAAGTGCCGATCTTAAAGGTAAGGCTAGGCTTTTAGTGGCACAACTGAGGACCGGTTCACACTATCTTAGATGCGAAACTGGTAGATGGAAGATTCCCAAGAAAAGGTGGGAAGATAGGACTTGCATTTTCTACAGCGGTTGAAACTGAGCGGAACTTCATTAGGGAGTGCGATGCGTACAAAGATATCCGTATGCAGCAGGTTAACAGCGTGAATGTTGGCAGTTTTAGTGAATTATTTGAGGAAGAGAGGATTCACAACACGGCCCAGCTGTTGGTAAAGATCCATAGAACGTGGGATGACATCGAAAGGAACCGGAAGAATTCCTAGTACTTTGGACACTTAATCCCATAGACTATTTTGGTCTCGTGGACGTTATTAAAACTCATTTATTCATTCATTCAATTGATAAATACATTGATTGCTCATTCAATATGTTTAATAGATCTGAGACATGCAGATCACGCCCACGTTTCCATAAAGGTTTCTCTGTTTTCAAAAAACTTTTCCATAAATTATATTAAAATGCATTCGCCAGGCGGGAGACCCCACGCCAACACTGTTTATATGTGACGATACGACGCAGGGTTAAAAAAATACAATGAAAGACAGAAGAGCGACAACATTGATGCTACTCAACATCATTTCTTTTTCATCCCCCAATGCCACCCAGTGATACACTGATAGTAGTCAGCGTGTCTCTGTATGATTGGAAATTGCTGATTGCCATGGATAAGCCAGATTTCAAGAATCTCTATATTCTTTTTCTTTTCCTCACGTGTTGCAAGATACTGATAAGGGATGTCTGATTACTATCTTGAAAACAATCAATTAAGGTCCTAAAACCTCTTTTTAGTGGAAACTAATCGGCGTTCCACGCTATAAATAGGAGTGGAGAGCCGGATGATTCAAACACACAGAAGCAGCAGTTCGAGATGGCTTTCCGCAGCTCTACTTTTTTCGTGCTCTTGTTGATTGCATTTCCATTGCTCTCCCATGCTGAAATTTCTCATGAGCTACACAAAATGATCAAGCGGATCAATGCAAAGGGCGAGCATTACGGTCTCGTAGTTTCTGGCCAAGCAGAACTCAAAGCAGCTCTGAACATGTTTACTCCTGACGAGGACTTGCCTCAAGTAGATATCTCTGGTTGTCACGAACCCCATTATTTTCTCTTTCTCCCATTCTATTATCTTTATTCTGGCTGAGGATTAAGGCAACATTTCTCTCTCGTTTCAACTTAAAATATGTAGAGATATATATTAACTAGTGTTGGTTACTCTGCACTACAGCTCGAAGGTTCCATGTGGGTGAGATTGAGAATCGCAGAACCATTGTGGCGATGAGCGGAAGTGGATCGGTAAAAAACTCATTAAGCACTTAACATATATGTCGAGACTATTTAAGGTTAGTTCAGTGTGATTAACTGTGTGGGAACTGCTATTACACAGGTGAACGCGGCGCAGACGACACAGTTGCTGCTCACCCATTTTCGTGTGAAGGCAGTAATTCACTATGGAAGAGGGGCCAGCGCAAACCCTAACTACCTTCAGATTGGTGACATTGCTATTCCCAGTCAATTCGCACACACTGGCGTTTGGTACTGGGAGGTACTTTCTTTCTCTATTTTCTTCTCTTATTCTCTGCTCTGCTTCATATATAATACGTTTACCTAATATGTATTGGATTTCGGATGATTCAGAAATTTGGAGGGGACCAGGGAAGCTTCACTCGCAAGACTGCAAACCTCACATTTTCTGACTATAATGTTGGAGAAAATAGTGATGCCAATAAAATGCAGAGCGTATATTTCCAGCCAGAAACTGTTTATTCAGTGGAAGGATAAGCCGAGGTGGGACAATCCAAATTTTGGTTTGATGTGGATGACGAATTGTATGCTAGCGCACAGGAAATTGAGGTATCGCTACCTTATGCTTCACAATGTTCAATGCCAGATGTTGTTCTAAGTAGTTGTCTTATATTCTGTTAAATTGAATCGACTTGCAGGATACAATGTTGGACAGGTGCGTGGCGAAATCGTTAATATGTCTGGAACAACAGCCAACGATTAAGAGGGTTGAGAAGGGAGGCAGTGCCAACTTTTATGTGAATAACGAGGCTTACAGAGATTTCCTCCATACCCAGTTGAATATCGCCTCCATTGACACTGAAAGCGCAGCAATCGCAATGGTATGACTACCAGAGCTTCAAAATAATAACTGATATAACTGATATTTGCAGTGAGTAAAAGTAATTGGGGTTTTTGTGCAGGTGTGCGAGAGCGAGAAGAAGGCATTCCTAGCAATGAGATCGATAACTAATTACGCAGGAGGATCTTCTGTGGGAAACGATGCATCTGTGATCAAGCAGTTATGGGTTTCCCATGCTGGTGCGTCAATTCGCGCAATTTTCAACAAACTGTCATTAGGGGATTCCAACCTCCGTTTGAACAGATACTGATGAATAACATCTGGTGAATGGAATTGAAAGATGTTTAGTCACAGTGGCCGCTCTATTTGTGTATCTGTGTGTCTCTAGGCGCTTCTTTAGCTTCAGAATCTGACTTCTACTATGTATGTGTTTGGTCACGGTGGCCTCCTTATCTAAATAATCGGATTTTGCTATTGATATTATTAAAATAACTTGGTGTGATGCTCTAAGTCTCTTTAGTTTTGATGGATATCTTGTTTTGTCGGTTTGAATTTTAAAATATTATACAATAATAATTTATTTCTTTAGAATAATTTATTATTATAAAATTAAGTACTTTAATTTAGCTGGGATAAGTTTGATAGTTGTTTTGTTGAAAATTAGTTAATTATCTTTTCAATCAAGATATTTTCATAATCTAGGTAATGAATTTATAAGAGTTTGGAGAAAACTTGTGTATAGTTTTTTTGTATTAATGTTTTGTACTAACGTTTTGGATAACACTCCATGATCCATCATTGGGGAGAGGATAAAAAATCTATACACAATTTTTATCAGTTAATCTAAGAGCTAGCACTTTTGCCAAGATCTTATAGGAAGAGTTCAAAAGAGTAATTGGCCTCCAATTTTTTATTAGTGTTCTATTACCTTCTTTGGGTAGTAGCTTAATCAAGCCTTTATTTATATTTATCCCCAGCAAACCTTTCTCAAAGTTCTCATCATAAACTTCCTTCAACTCATTTGCCACCCATTCACTATTAGTTTTATAGAATTCAATTGATATACCATCAATCCTAGAGGATTTTCTTGACTTAAATGATTTCATAGCATTCACAATTTCCTCCTTAGAAATGGATCTACTAAGCTCATCAATGTCTTCATCATCTAGCTTCTTAAGAATGATCCTTCTACAAAAGTTCCTTGCCTCAATGCTTTTACTATTTTCCTTAGAAGAGAACAAATTCTTGTAAAACATGTAAAAAGCCTCCCCCATAGCCTTAGATTCATTACTCAAACTATTCCCTATCTAGATATGGTCAATTTTTTCCCTATTGTGCTTGGCCTTAAGAATATTAAAAAAGTATTTGGTACCTCTATCACTAGCATTGAGCAAGTTGAGCCTTGCTCCAATCTTAGCCCCTTGGTTCTTGAAATTCTAGATAGACCTAAGCCAATGCTTTGTAATCACATATTCCTCAAATATTTCTTTATCCATATTATTGCTCTATATTTTAAGCTCCAACTCAAGAAATTTCTCTTCTAGCTTGTTTTCTTCCTACCTCTTATCAAGGGCTTTCCTTTTCCCCACAATTTTCAAAATTTCTCTCCAGGCATGAGTCAACTTATCCCATCTATCAATAGTAGAAGCTCTACATGCTTTTATGGATCATCCAAACTTTAAAAATTCCTGCCATACAATCCTTATCTTTGAGCAAAAAAGTATTGAGTTTAAACACCTGATTCTTGTTTCCAAGAACCTTCTATCTAGTAACCTTGAAATAAATACAAGCCTCTATAGGGAAAGTATCAGGCATGGTAGAAGGAATAACTTGGATAGGATATTCCTCATCATTCCATGTAAGATCAAATACATATTTATAAAATATAACATATCCAATCTTGAATAGACTCTTACCCATGATTTGATTATTACACCATGAAAACCAAATTTTATTTTTACTTCCCTTCAGGTTCTCTAAACGATCCCTCAAATTAAGAATCATTTTGATTTTAGACCAGAAGTTCACAACTCCTTTCCGTTCCAGATCAACTCTTTTCCTCCTTGTTTGTCACATTTATTCTCAACAATATTGAAGTCACTAGATATTGGACTTTAAGAATAGATTGTGCCATGTAGTTCTAGAATTTACATCTCTCCTTATATTCATTAGGAGCATAGATGGAGCAGATACCAATCTTGGTGTCTTCCACATCAATTATAACCCAAACAATTTTCTTGCATAGAGAAGACCCATTTTCAACCAAAGATGAAGCCCATGTATCATTAAGAAGGATTACAGAAGCACCCTTGCCTTTGGCATGCTGAGTACATAAGGATATGGATTTCCTCCACACAAACATGAGGACTGAGTCAAGTTGAGAACCCACAACTTTGATCTCTCGCAAACATAGAACATCTAATTTGTTATTCCCATTACAGAAGGATCTAAGAAAATATTTTCTGTCAGGGGATTCATGCCCCTTGACATTCCAACTAACACACTTCAAAATCATTTATAAGGAGATTTAGAAGCCCCTGGCTTTTGGTTCTTATATAGTCTATCAAAACACTTAGGCATTTTATCATCTTTTCCTTTATTTAAAACCCTTCCTTTCCCTTGCCTCCTAGTTAGGGGGTTTCCTCTTTTTATTATCATACTCCTTAGAAAAAAATCAATTTCCATGCTTTCACTAGAAAATAGTGGACTGACACAATCTAACTTGACATTTTGACTCTTAGGCCTTCATGTTTCAGCATCCCTCTTTTGTTCAGTTCAATAGACTCAATGTATTCTGGTACTATATATGAGGGGGGCCAATATAGATTGGATTAGTGTTAGCCCTAATTTTTTCAAGGGCTAATTGTTGGGCATTCTTCTTTATGAACTCCCCCGGGACACTAGAGAGGATCCCTCCCCCAACACCCTACCTCTGTTTAGTAGGTATGACAGCATATTATTCTTCCTCCTCAAGGGAGATTTTATCAATTTTCTCCAATGTTTCAGGATTCCCAAGAGAATCCAACTCCTTATTTTCTTTACAAACCTCCAAATGAGTCTAATTAGTAGGGCATTTTTCATTACCCTTGACAATCCCATCTTCATTTGAACTCTTTTCAATAGGGTTTTTATTTTCTTTGTTATTGTTATTGTACCCAGGGCCTTTATTTTTTATTTTTGGACAATCTTTCCTTTGGTGACCTTCTCTCTTGCATAGGAAATGAGCATTCAAACTACCTAGAAGTTCAATATTGTAGACCAAACATTTATCAACCAATTAAATTTCCACAACCTCAGGGACCTCAATATTTGGTTTCAGTGAAATGAGAATGGGCTAGCATTCAAATGTGGCAATGTCACCCTTGTTTCTTCTATTTGTAGGACCTCACCCAAGGGTTTTAAAAAATATGGTATGAATTTCCATAATTGAGGAGCAAGCTCCTTGATTTCAATCCATATTGGAGTAGAGAATTCCAAGATTTTTTCTGGTTTAGACTTAGCAAACTAGGGTATAGCCCTAAAGACTGATTGCCCAATGTTAAAAAATTCTTTCTTAAGAATTCTCGCATCCATATTATGATTTTTTTTTAAAATCACAAATAATCCCTTCTGAATCATTTTGCAAAAACTACCATACTTTCCCTAACCAATCACCAAAGTACTTCCTCGACAAAAGAAAATTATTGTCAAGACAAACAAAGAAAATTACAACATTGTTTAACCTATCCTCTTCATCTTTTATATCTTGTAGCATATCTAAGCAGGGAGATATGGTGAGCACCTTGGAAAAGGGAGAAGTCTTACCTTATCTTCCTTCTTGAGCTGGCTCTCCTTCAACTCCACTGAAGCCTCCCAACCCTCTCCTTCAACTATCGACATGATTGGTAACCTTGAACACTGTAGACTCTAGGATGCTCTGTATCTTTCCTCCCAACCCTTCCTTATAGGAAATATTACTCTCCTCAACCTTAAGCATTGGCACAATTTTTTCAGACACTCCAACACCCAATTCTTCTGAAGCAACATTCGAAACAACATGTCCATCAACTTCTGGGAAATCTGGAGTACCTTCAAATCCTTCCTCAACTTTTGACTCCATACAACTAGCTAACATGAGTGAAATAAATCCTATAGACCCCTTAACATAAAAACTCTCACCCACCCAATCAGACACATCTTACCACACCTGAACCAAAGCATCCACGACTCCTGGGTAAAGACCCTCCTAAAACTCCACCAAAACCACTATCCCACATGGAGGGAAAAACACATTCAAATTTAAACCAACCAAAGACACCTACAACATAACAAAAACAACAAATAAAATCAACAAGATACCAAGAGTAACAATAGGCATAAATCTGCAACAAGAGAGCCACTGAAAGTGGAAATGGAAGAAGACACTTTGTCTTCCCCACACCTCTTAGAGCTCTCTTTACTTGATTTCCCACAATTACATAAGAATTCATAAATGATGTGTAACTATAAAAGATCATGCAAAACCATTATAAATCATGGCATAAGGTAATAGGAACATCATTTAACTAATGGCATAGCTAGTATTGTCTAGGCTATAGGAATAGTGGTAGAACATTATTCAAATGCCATTTTGAATAAAATTGGAGAGAGTGGCTTGCATTTGAGTCATGGCACAAGTATGAATGACACTACACAACAATGGAAAGTCCTATGTAGGGCACCGAGCATCAAGAAGATATTGCATAATGTAGAAGGAACATTTTCCAATGCATAAGGGAACATGGTGCAAGCCATTCAAAACAAGAATCTAGTGTAAGATAATAAATAGAGTTTGTAGCATACTATAAATGAATTGCAACCCTTCTTCTAAATTATGGGATCATCCACATAGAAAACTTGATCAACAAATGTCACAGTACAAAAATGTTAGAGATGTGTCAAGAAAATATAATGTGCCATTAGTTGAGACAAGGCTGAAATAGAAATGTGTCATACTTGCAAACAAGTTTGGAGCAATTGAATATAACTCAATCTAATGGTTATTGCACATTCTAAAAATCTCAAAGAGATACTTGTATAAACAATGTGCCATTTGAAAGCAAATGTTTGACATCACAATGGGCCCACGAATGAAGTGATTAATTGAAATCATTTTAAAAAGGTTTCTAAATCAAAGGTGGGGCCTAATAAACATTCTAAAGGTCATTAAAAACATTTATTGTAAGAAAAGGGATATGTTGAATCTAATGAACACTGAGAGGGGGGGGTGAATCAGTGTTCTACTAAACCATTTATGCACTTGCTCTATTATCCATTTACCAAATTTAATTATATGAAAGTAGATTAAATAAAAGAACAGCAACCACAAAGACATAACACATGAACACCAAGATTTTTATATGGAAAACCCAAAGAGGGAAAAACCATGGAGATGATTAGCTCTTAATATATATTGCAATATTTTACAAATGGTGATGTTCAGGCTTGGTCACTCCATGGGCCTAGAACATATTGGCTCACTGCCATGAAGTACAACTAGGTCTAGCAGGCTCACTGCCTCAACCCTAAACCTAGAAAGATTACAATGAGGGTTGTTAAACCCTAAAGGGTGGCTCATTACCAGACTCACTGCCAAGTACAAGTGAAATTATTTAGGCAATATGAATACTGCAAAAGCATTTATCAGTATGCTAGGGTGCAGTCATTTAGCAACTGAATTCTAAATCCTGAGCCTTCATCATCACTGATCTTCAATCTCTATTCTGCTATTCTTGTATTTGCATTTTTTTACACACACTATCAAACATTGAAACCCATCCTATATTTATATCCGCAACTAAATCTTTCTCATGATCAGGTCGGCAAGCAAATTGTGAAACGTGTACACCAAGTGCCATATCCTGTCAGCTTGTTCTTGTATTAAATCATCAATGCAGATCCAAACCATCATGCATATGTCTTCATATGTGTCAACTCTAATCATGTACAACCACTTACCTTTATCATCCAACTCATATTTCTTCTCCGTATAAGGATTCAACCAACCTGTCAGCTTGTTTCTTAATAAAATATATGATAGGTTCCTCTGTCACATCATAACTCATGTTGCAGACCAATTTGGACTTCAAAATTCATATCAAACATTCATCAGACATTACCAATCATATCTTTGTAACCACAGATCAAAATATTCTTATGTGACAAGATACAGATCTTTGAAGTGATGATTCTATCTTTGTGAAATACTGTCAAACTGAATGCCAATACTTGAAAGCTTGTAGATGATCTTCTGGTGAACTTCAGAATCTAAAAATTTGGAATTAGATACTTCTCATATGTGTTTACAACAACTCCAAACCACAAACCAAGATATGCACTTGCGGAGGAATGCGGACCATTATGCTGTGCCCTGTTCATTGTCTCTGTTGTGCCTCTATTCATCCAGACTTAGATATTTCTTCCAAGTGACTTCCAGAGGAAGTCAGGACTTGACCACTGGAATATAACAACATCAAACAATTATGAATATTATACCTGAGCTACATTTCCAGGTCTTCATCTGCGGAAGCATATTGATCCACATTTTGTCCCTTACTCTATTTCTTGCCCGTACTTAGTCGTTTTTGCCAATCGAATCTGAATTCCAATAAGACATTCCATAGTTATGTCTTCCTGTCATGCTGATGATATCTTTGAGCCTTGTTGCCATCAATGACAACATACAAGTCTATACTGGAGCAATGCCTCTTGCCAACAATCTCCCCCTTTGGCATTGATGGCAACACTTAGTGAAAAATACTTTATTCTCAAAAGTAGCTCCCCCTTACTATATACACTTCTATATTCATTGTCCCCTTTAGATGTTTATCCATTTTTCACTGATCTTCTTCTCCCCCTTTGATATCAATGGCAAAGGGTGTGTTCTGAAACCAAAGATTTGTCAAAACTTCAAAAATTTTATGTACTCTGCCGCATATTTACAAGTATAGTCTTCTACTTTATTTTACATATGTTGAAGTATGTCACTGAAGATGTTCTTTAGTTGAGCTATCTCAACATCCTAGCTCTTCTTAGCACCATCCAAAATTTGTATATGCCCGCTGAGTAGAAAAACTAGAGTTTTAGCTTTTTGTAGGTTTGATGATGTGGTTGTTTGTCCAACAAGCTGTGCTTCAGCCACACTCTTAGTCATTAAATATAGTTTGGAACTGATCAGTCTTTTCAATTGTCCCATTCTACTCTTTATTTGATACTTTTGATTTATTACAACATTCAAGTCATTGTGGATGTTAATGACTTGAGCTTCTTTGTTATTGGTTGATTCATGTACCAGATTAAAATTCTTAGAGATATTCATCAGTTTTTCTTCCAAATCCTTGATCTTTTCTTCTATCTTCTTTGTAACTTCTGGCCATGATAAGAAAAATTTATATACATCACCAGTTTCTACAATAGCACTCTGAATACTCTGTATCCCATTATCTAGTTGAGCCTTATCATGGGCTATCAACTTTGTCAACTCATCTAACCTTTTCTCATTAAACTCTTGTCTAACTTTTGTTCCAGCAGATTTTTCAAGAGATTCAAAGTGTGTACTTACTGAATGAATTAGTCCCTTGAGTTGACAAGTGGTAGACAAAGAGGTATCTTTCCAATATATTGGCACTAGCTTCTCCAAAATGCTGGATGCTTCATTTATGAGTTTATTGTCCTCAATGTGGGACTTCAATATTTCTTTTGTTGCTTTGGCTTGAGCAACTAAAGCCAATTTGAGCATATGAATAGGAGACATTGTATTCAAGTTTATTGGACCTTGGATTGACTCAGGCTCATCAAGAACTAGTTCCTCCTTTTCTAAGAGTTCGTTACTGCCTCTGCAGTGTCTCTTGCTACACCTGAGACCACATCTTTTTGTTCTTGCTCTGGAGGATTAATATCCATGACCTTGTTTGAGTCCTCCTTTTGTTCATCCTGTGGCAAATCCTTCTCAATCTGATGTACCAAAGGTGAACTGGTTTGTGCAGTTGGTGATTCTTCTTCTGCAGTCTTCTCTTCAACAATGTTATCCACTGTTTGATGTTCCAGAGAGGCAGGTGTTTCCTTTTCTTCAGCTACTTGGTCAACTTTATCTATCTCCTTTTCCATGTTAACTTTTGGAATAGATGTATTATCATCAACATTATTGTTTTCATTTTCACATGTGGTGGGACAATTGTATTTCTTCAGAGCTTCCAAGATAATTTCCTCTGTTTCTTTTACGACTTTATCGATCTCACCCATAATTAATGAATTCATCCTCATTTTGGTTCTAAACTTATCCTTGGTTTCCTTAGAGATCAACACTTCTTCTTCCAAAGTAATTTTCAGACATAATGTTGTCAGTACAAGTTGTCTTAGCTCAATATCTTTTGCCCTGGCAGTCTCTCTTCTAATGGTCAAAATGTTGGCTAGACTTTCATGGAGATCAGAGGTGATCTCAATAAGGGCCCTGTTGAAGATGTTTGAGTATTTTACTGTGGCTTCTTCCAAGATTCTCTTATCATCATCATTAGATTCATCATAGAATTCAATCATGGGCTTCAAGTTTCTATCCACTGTGACAGCTTTTAACACATCTTGAAGAGTTATTGTAGCCTTCTCAACATAAGGCTCTTCTACCTTTTGTCTTTTGTCTGATTTGTCCTTTTTGGAGGACTTTTGGTGCAGGGGCACCTCTTCAACAGGACCAATATACACAAGAGGAAGGAGAAGAAGACTAAATTTAATTAAACATTTCATGTTATCTATAGCATCTTCAAAAATGTAACATTCTCTATTAGCATTTCATGTGGGTAAACTCCAAACTTGACATTTATTAACAGTTTGGATTAAGGGAAAGTTAATCAAGGTGTCTTAAGCACTAGAGTTTTGCTATCTTATGCAAAACAGAGTCTTTTGTAATAGATTAAGGGTTCCCACCTATAATTTTGAAAAACTAAAATCCCAGAAACAGAGGAGAATGTCAGTCCCTCGCATTGGGAAAAATAAAAAGGGGAAAACCTTTTGTAGAGGGGACGGGTGATAGTTTTTGCTCTGGTCTCTGAATAGTTGAATGTAGTTTCTGAACATGAAGAAAGAATAGAAGTTCTGCAAGTTATTTTCTTTCCAGTTTCTGAATACTGTGTAGAAATTCATTCTGTGTAGGTTTTGTATAAAATCTAGTTTTGTGCTTCTGTGGTCGAGCTAAGTGGATAAATCCATTCCACTGGCAGATTTTTGGGGAAATCAGTGGAATGGACTTGTAGATTAATCCCCCATTTTTGTTTATTCACTCTAGGTATGGAAGATTAGAGTTGCAGAACCATTTCAAGCAATCCCTCAGTGTTTCTTGTTGTTACAATTTCCATTGGGGTATATGTCCAGTATGTGTTGATTTAGTGTTTTGCTGTCACATGGTGGGAAAACATCAGTTGTGAATACCGTCACCTGTGGGAAATAGGTTTTCTGTAGGTATTCTATATTCGATCCATCGGTGTGAGTCAGGCATCGGCAAGGAGGAATCGTGCTAGTCTGATGGAGGTGAGTCTCACCGACAACGGTGTGAGTTAAGTCCATCGAGGTGAGACAAGGTATCGGGGAAAGAAGATTGTGAAGGCCCAACAGTGAAAGACTAACCGATGGTAGTATTGGCCGAAGACATCGGCGTGAGAAGGTGTATCAGCGAAAGATCTTGAGTGTTAGCTGATAATCCATGTTCCCGCCGATCGGGGTGACGCCGGAGAAGTCTGGCCGATGTAGTATATATCGGCATGAGTTACTTCATCGGCAGAAGGGAAAAAGGTGGCACCGACAATAAGTGGTCTCGTTGATAGAGAGAGGTCATCAGTGAGAGAGGGGTGTATCGGCGAAAGAATTCAATGCTGGGCCGACGGTAGAGGTCAGCCCGATGGAGGAATTAACATAGTCATCAGAGTGACATCAGAAATTGGGGAGGTTTCCCGTAGCTGGGCTGATAGTCCAAGTGTTGCCAATAGGCAACTTGGTCGAGTAGGGTGACCGTTGGCGGAGGTGACTAGGACTGGCGATCATAGGTTGAAGATCATAAGCATCAGTGTGAGGGAGAGCTTCGGCAGGAGATTTTAAGAGCTCGCCGATAGACAGAAGTCTCACCGAAGGGGAAGATTTGAACCTATCCATTGAACCTCTCGATTGAACCTATCAGTTGAACCTTGGCACTGGACCTCTTTGTTGAACCCATGGTTCAACCCGACAGTTAGAAGTCTCGCCGAAGGAGAAGGATGAACCTTGGCGTTGAACCTAGCTGTTGAACCTCCAGTTTGAACTTGTTCATTAGTTCAGTGGGTTTCTATATTTCGGTGAGACATTGCTGTGGTCTTGCCGATGGAAAGCTCCGGTGAGACATTGAACCTTCAGTTTGAACCTTCCGATTGAACCTGTTCATCGGTGAGAGGTGAAGGCATCGGCGAAGGAGTCTAGAGCTTGACCGACGGTGTAGTGTCTTGCCGATAGGCAAGAGTGGGTACACATCGGTGAGACAATTCAAAGGTCTTGCTGATACATTCTTAATTTGCTGTTTTGTAAGCTAACAAGGGTCTGTGACAGGGTTCATACGCTTCAGTTGGCACGTGCTCTGCATCAGGTGGTATCAGAGCTAGAGAAAGCTCTAGGAAAGGTTAGTGTATAAATTTCATTTCTGAAGTTAATTGTTCCATCTAGTAGTAGAAGGAGAAAGCAACATGTTGGAAGGAGAAGCCTCGGACACTCTTCCAACAAAGATGTCCAATGCTGAATTGACAGCCTTGGTGAAGAAACAAATAGCAGAGAGTAGAGCTGATAGGGCTCAGAATCAGGCAATGAAGGAAGAACTAGAGAAGCTGAGGGAAAGAGTGGAGAAAGGGGAAGAAAACTCTGGTGAATGAGAAGATGGGGATGAAGAGGAGACCCTAGAGCAGGAAGAGCTAGAGGTTCCTGTAGACCAGAGACCCTTACTCAATGCCCTCAAGTCCATGGAAAGAAGGACCATGGATGTGAAAATAGACCTGCTTGTGTTTGCAAGAAAAATGGAAGCTGATTCAGTAATGGAGTGGATAGACTACTTGAATAATTTCTTTGAGACAGAAGAGATACCAGAACACCAACGAGTGAAGATGGCTCAGTCCAAAATGAAAGGAGCTGTACTGACTTGGTGGAATTTCATCCAAGATGATAGGGTGAAAGAGGGAAAGAATAGAGTTACAACATGGAAGAGAATGATGGTATTGGTGAAAGAGGCCTATGTTCCATTGGATTACAATATCCAATTACACAAGAGAAAACATAATTTGAAGCAGAAGGAGCTAGATGTCAGCTCATACACAGAAGAATTTATGAAGTTGTGTGTAAAAACAAAGGTAAGGGAAGATGAGGAAGAGAAGGTAGCAAGATACCTCAATGGATTGAGACTTAACATCCAAGAAGACTTAAATCTGCATAATCCAGATACAGTTCAAAAGTGCTATCAGTTAGCACTCAAAGTGGAAGAAAAACTAAAGAGAAGGCATGAGCAGAATCATAGAGTAGAGGCAGACAGCAGAGAGGAGGAGGAAGTCCTTTTAGAGGCAGAGGATTTGGATACTAGAGTGAATCCAACCAAGAGACCAACAAAGGAGATAACAGTCAGAACCAAGGAGGAAGATACAATCCAAGGGGAAACTTCAGAGGTAGAAGACCACCTTTTAGAGGAAGATCTCAGGGCAAAGGACCTATCAGATGTTACAATTGCAACCAAGAAGGCCATATAGCCAACAAATGTCCAGCAAAGGCAACAAGTTCAATAGGAGAAAAGAGGATCAATCTGATCCAAGAATCTGATTGTCAGAGTGTAGCAAGCTCAATCACTATTCAAAGTGTGAATGCTCCTAGCAGTTATGGGTATCCTGAGAATGGAGAATCTTTGATGATTAGGAGAGCAATGACCACCATGAAAGTGCCTGGAAAAGAACCTCCACAAAGGAAGTCTCTCTTTAGAACTACTTGCAAGGCAGGAGGAAAGGTATGCAAAGTTCTGATTGACTCTGGATCTACTGAGAATTTTGTATCCATTGAGATGGTAGAAAAACTTAAGCTTAGAAGACTGCCACATCCTTGCCCTTATAAAATTTCATGGCTTACCCAAGGACAGCAAACAGTTGTAGAAGAACAGGCTTGGGTAGAATTTCAAATTGGCCCATACAAGGATAGGTTATTGTTTGATATTGCCAAGATGGATGCTTGCCATCTCCTGTTTGGAAGACCATGGCAGTATGATTTAAAAGCATACCATGATGGTGTTAGGAACACCTACTCCATTACCAAGAATGGTAAGGTGATAGAATTGATACCATTAATAGAGACAGAGGTGGAGACAAAAGGAAAAGAGGTTAAAGTGATGATGGTAGAAGGAAGACAATTCATGAAAGAGATAAGAGAAGAAGGAGCAGATACATATGCTCTAATTCCTTGCCTAATAGTAAACAAGGAATAACAGAAAGAAGTCAAGGGAGAAAAGAGACAAAAATCCATAGAACCAGCTGTCCAAGAGCTGTTGGACAAGTACAAAGGCATTAGTTCTGATGGGATGCCAAGTTCCTTACCACCTATAAGAGAAATCAGCCATTGTATAGATCTGATCCCAGGATCTACACTTCCCAACAAAGCAGCATATAAGCTCACTCCAGATCAGAATACAGAGGTAGCAAGACAAATTGAAGAATTGTTGCAGACAGGCCTAATTGGCAGAAGTTTAAGCCCATGTGTAGTACCGGTTGTACTAGCACCAAAGAAGGAAGGCACTTGGAGACTTTGCACTAATTCAAGGGCTATCAACAAAATAACAATCAGGTACAGGTTTCCAATCCCTAGGATAGAAGATTTACTTGATTGTTTAGGAGGAGCTAAATACTTCACCAAAATAGATTTAAAGAGTGGTTATCATCAGATTAGGATTAGACCTGGTGATGAGTGGAAAACAGCATTCAAGACAAATGAGGGGTTATATGAGTGGAAGGTCATGCCTTTTGGTTTATCCAACGCTCCTAGTACCTTTATGAGATTGATGAATGAGGTCTTGAGAGAGTTCATAGGTAAATTTATCATAGTATATCTAGATGACATCCTGATTTTCAGCAATCTGAGGGAAGAACACCTCATCCATATAGACTTGGTTCTCAAAAAGTTACATGAAGAGCAGCTAATGATAAATTTAGCAAAGTGTCTATTTCTGCAGGAAGAAATCATCTACTTAGGATTTGTTATCTCACATAACAAACTGAGAATGGATCTAGAAAAGGTCAGTGCCATACTGTCTTGGCCAACACCCAAAACTATGCATGATGTTAGAAGTTTTCATGGATTAGCAACCTTTTATAGGAAGTTTATAAAGGGATTTAGTCATATCTGTGCACCCATGCTTGACACTATAAAGGGAGGACAGAAGTGCAAGTTTACATGGACAAAGGAGGCAGATAATTCTTTTGAAATGTTGAAGAAGAAGATAGCAGAACAACCAGTTCTTGCATTTCCTAATTTCGGCAAGATTTTTCAAGTAGAATGTGATGCAAGTCATATTGCAGTTGGAGCAGTACTCAGCCAAGAAGGTAGGCCTATTGCATTCTTCAGTGAAAAATTAAATGATGCCAAGAAGAGATACTCATCCTATGATTTGGAGATGTATGCTCTAGTCCAGTCACTTAAGAAATGGAGGCATTACTTGATGCCCAAAGAATTCATAGTGTTCACAGATAATCAGGCCCTCAGTTTCTTAAACAGTCAAGAGAAGCTGAACCATAGACAGATGAAATGGGGGGAAACTTTACAAGCTTTCACTTTCACACTCAAGCACAAGAAAGGAGTTAAGAACAAAGTAGCAGATGCTTTGAGCAGGAGAATTCTGACCGTAAATCAGATCCAATTGGAGAGTGTTGGGATTGATTCGTTGAAGACAATGTATGCAGATGATGAAGACTTTGGAGAGATCTATAAGGTATGTACTTTTGGAGACAAATATCATGTTGAGTTTTCTGAATTTCTAATCCAAGAAGGATTACTTTTCAAAGGTGGACAACTATGTATTCCCAGATGTTCTATGAGACTGAATATTATTCAGGAAAAACATTGTGGGGCTCTATCAGGACATTTTGGTCTTGATAAAACTCTTGATCTGGTAAAAAGACATTACTATTGGCCTAAGTTACAGTCAGATGTGAGAAAATTTGTGGAAGCATGTGTAATATGTCAGAAAACCAAAGGAAAATCCACAAATGCAGGTTTGTATCAGCCATTACCCATTCCTTCTAAGCCATGGGAGAGCATAAGCATGGATTTTGTACTAGGTTTGCCTAGGACAAGGAAAGGATATGATAGTGTTTTTGTGGTAGTAGACAGATTTAGTAAAATGGCACATTTCTTGCCATGTAAAACCACTTATGATGCTTCATATGTCGCTGATTTGTTTTTCAAAGAGATCGTGAGAATACATGGTTTACCATTGAACATAGTATCAGACAGAGATGTGAAGTTTATTGGCCACTTTTGGAGAACTCTTTGGAGAAAGCTGGGAACTAATTTATCTTTCTCATCAGCCTACCATCCTCAAATAGATGGGCAGACTAAAGTTGTTAACCGTTCATTGGGTAACCTACTCAGGTGTTTAACCAGACAGCATGGAGAGAAATGGGACAATATCCTCCGACAAGCAGAATTTTCTTATAATGACACCATCAATAGGAGTACAAGAAAGTCACCTTTTCAGATAGTGTATGGAATTCATCCAAGGGGTATTCTGGAGTTGAGAGATCTACCTGTAGGAGAGCCTATTAGTGCAGATGGTGAAGCTTTTGCTTCAGCTATTAAAGAAGTACATGATCAGGTCAAGCACCAACTCCAACAGGCTACAACAAAGTACAAAACATATGCTGACCAGAAGAAAAGAGATTTACAGTTTCAAATTGGAGATTTGGTCTGGGTAAATCTAAAGAAGGAGAGGCTCCCCAAAGGTAAGTATACCAAGCTAATGCAGAGGAAGATTAGACCATGTCAAATTTTAAAGAAGTGTGGACAGAATGCATATGAGATCCAACTTCCTCCTGATCTTGGATTGTCCCCAATTTTCAATGTCTATGATTTGACTCCATACAAACCAAATGTAGATGTAGAACCGAAACCATTGCAGGCAGCAGTTGATGGCATTCCGAAGCATGATCCACCAAAGTTGAATCACATCTTAGACTCACGAGTGCTCAAGAAGACTAGAAACAACGAATACTTGGAGTATTTGGTGACCTGGCAAGGACAACCCGATTCAAAGGCAGTTTGGATGACTGCTGACCAGATTTCAAATCATGGTACAGACCTACAAACTCTGATCTCAAAGGGGCTTGAGATCTCTTCTCCCGGGGAGTATGGTGCAGGGGCACCTCTTCAACAGGACCAATATACACAAGAGGAAGGAGAAGAAGACTAAATTTAATTAAACATTTCATGTTATCTATAGCATCTTCAAAAATGTAACATTCTCTATTAGCATTTCATGTGGGTAAACTCCAAACTTGACATTTATTAACAGTTTGGATTAAGGGAAAGTTAATCAAGGTGTCTTAAGCACTAGAGTTTTGCTGTCTTATGCAAAACAGATGTCTTTTGTAATAGATTAAGGGTTCCGACCTATAATTTTGAAAAACTAAAATCCCAGAAATAGAGGAGAATGTCAGTCCCTCACATTGGGAAAGATAAAAAGGGGAAAACCTTTTGTAGAGGGGACGGGTGATAGTTTTTGCTCTGGTCTCTGAATAGTCGAATGTAGTTTCTGAACATGAAGAAAGAATAGAAGTTCTACAAGTTATTTTCTTTCCAGTTTCTGAATACTGTGTAGAAATTCATTCTGTGTAGGTTTTGTATAAAATTTAGTTTTGTGCTTCTGTGGTCGAGCTAACTGGATAAATCCATTCCACTGGTAGATTTTTGGGGAAATCAGTGGAATGGACTTGTAGATTAATCCCCCATTTTTGTTTATTCGCTCTAGGTATGGAAGATTAGAGTTGCAGAACCATTTCAAGCAATCCCTCAGTGTTTCTCGTTGTTACAATTTCCATTGGGGTATATGTCCAGTATGTGTTGATTTAGTGTTTTGCTATCACATGGTGGGAAAACATCAGTTGTGAATACCGTCACCTGTGGGAAATAGGTTTTCTGTAGGTATTCTGTATTCGACCCATCGGTGTGAGTCAGGCATCGGCAAGGAGGAATCGTGTTGGTCCGATGGAGGTGAGTCTCACCGACAACGGTGTGAGTTAAGTCCGTCGGGGTGAGACAAGGTATCAGGGAAAGAAGATTGTGAAGGCCCGGCAGTGAAAGACTAACTGATGGTAGTATTGGCCAAAGACATCGGCGTGAGAAGGTGTATTGGCGAAAGATCTTGAGTGTTAGCCGATAATCCATGTTCCCGCCGATCGGGGTGACGCCGGAGAAGTCTGGCCGATGTAGTATATATCGGCATGAGTTACTTCATCGGCAGAAGGGAAAAAGGTGGTGCCAACAATAAGTGGTCTCACTGATAGAGAGAGGTCATCAGCGAGAGAGGGGTGTATCGGCGAAAGAATTCAACGCTGGGCCAATGGTAGAGGTCAGCCTGACGGAGGAATTAACATAGTCATCGGAGTGACATCAGAAATCGGGGAGGTTTCCCGTAGCTGGGCCGATAGTCCAAGTGTTGCCGATAGGCAACTTGGTCGAGTAGGGTGACCGTTGGCGGAGGTGACCAAGACTGGTGATCATAGGTTGAAGATCATAAGCATCGATGTGAGGGAGAGCGTCGGCAGGAGATTTAAAGAGCTCGCCGATAGACAGAAGTCTCGCCGAAGGGGAAGATTTGAACCTATCCATTGAACCTCTCGATTGAACCTATCAGTTGAACCTTGGCACTGGACCTCTCCGTTGAACCCATGGTTCAACCTGACAGTTAGAAGTCTCGCCGAAGGAGAAGGATGAACCTTGGCGTTGAACCTCCGGTTTGAACTTGTTCATCGGTTCAATGGGTTTCTATATTTCGGTGAGACATTGCTGTGGTCTTGCCGATGGAAAGCTCCGGTGAGACATTGAACCTTCAGTTTGAACCTTCCGATTGAACCTGTTCATCGGTGAGAGGTGAAGGCATCGGCGAAGGAGTCTAGAGCTTGACCGACGGTGTAGTGTCTTGTCGATAGGCAAGAGTGGGTACACATCAGTGAGACAATTCAAAGGTCTTGCCGATACATTCTTAATTTGCTGTTTTGTAAGCTAACAAGGGTCTGTGACAGGGTTCATACACTTCAGTTGGCATGTGATCTGCATCAACTTTCTTGTAGCTTTGACTGCTTCATCTTTCATCTTCTTTATCTCCTCATCTGATTTTGTTTCTTCTTCATCCTTTCCACTTACACTTACATTCTTTTGCTTTTGGTTTTCCATCTTTTTGCTCCTTCTGTAGTTTGCTTCTTTATAGATTTCTTTATGCCAGTAGATGTAAGACTGGAGGAGGAGGCAGAGCTTCTGGTAGACCTCCCTTTTGCTTGAGGGATTTCTTCTTTTTCTTTAGGTTCATCTGGAACCTTGACTTATTCACTTCCTTGTTCTTCTTTCTCTACTTTTTCCCTTTCTTCTTTTAGTTGTTCTTTGGTGATGCCATATTTTGAAGCAATTTCTTTCACCTCTTTTCTGACTTTCCTAGTTGTTACCATTTTTGACCACAGCTCAAAAATTGGCTAAGAAGATTTAACATTTATCATTTTTGAATGAGGTTTGATTTACTTCTATTATGAGATAGTTGTGCACATTGTTATTATCTTCAAATGCAGTTCAGTTGTTCAGGAAAGAAAGAAAAGTTTCAAATCATTCATTGCATTGCAGAGCAGTAAAATGAGATAAGTATTCATTCATCACAATGGTTATTCATTTGCAAGTTTGAATACATAAAGGAATAAACATTGCATTGAAGGAAACCATGACATATCAGATGTCCCACACAAGTTGTGGGATATAGTTGAACTCATGCAAATATAAACAAAATACTATGCATCTAATGAAGGAGGAGGGAAAGACATAGCCATCATTGCCTTGTTCTAGTTGATCTTCATAGTAGCCTCTAGCCCTGCTCCCGACCTCGGCATGTACCTGAAAAATTGTTGGAAGGGTCCCATTAGAAGCTCCGGTTATGAAAATCCTTCGTCTATCAGAAGAGGCATAATACTTTAGTTATAATACATTGATCAAATCAGCAACATCCATATGTAGAAGGAACTAAAGAGAAACAAACATAGAGCATCATTGTTTTATTCTAATCTATTTGTTTCATGTGCAAGTATAGGACAAATCATGAAGTTGATTGAAGACATTCAACATGTGGTATCAAATGGGCTCCCACAAGGGTTGAGTCCAGCATGTTGCTTCCCCTTGATCTCAGAAGGGATGAATTGGAAAAGAAAATCATTGATCACATTCACATGACAAGCTAAAGGAATAGCAAAGACAAGCATATGCATCAGTCCCATTTCAAGACATGACCATGATTTCACTTCAAGGTATGAAATGCAACCAAGAACATGAGATGAACTGATGAAGGACAACACTTAATGCATATAACATCTGATGTCATTACTCCAACTGTCATGAAAATGACATTCTCAGGCATGATAATGATCAGGAGGACATGATGCATATATGATCATCAGACTGATAAAAGAATAAGTGTTCATAAGGCATGCCTATTTGAGGATTGCTTACTCATCCATGATCCATAATCCAATAGGAATATCCATTATAAACCAGTAAGGAAGTTTGCAAGAATAGGTGAATACCAAAGCATTATACTTTCTCATTTTTATGGAGTGGCAAAATCAAATTTAGAATTAAGTTACATAAGTTGCCTTTCATATGATGAAAAATATCCAATTATGCTTCACATTTTATTCCTGACAAGTTGACCATCAGAAAAATGTGTATCACATGCTACATTCAATGTATATCTTTGAAAGAAACATGCTAGTATTGCAGATCTATCTTAAAAGAATACAAGACAACTAGATTAGATGCCCCATTTTGTCTTTGACAATATCAAAAAGACACTTCATTACATGTGTTGCAATAGAACATCATTATCATTTGGCAGAGGAATAGTTAAATAGGTGTGGTCATCATCTTTCATGCCAGAATGTCAAAATGTAGCAAGTGAAGTGTAAGTGCATAGTTGTATCTGGTTATGAATGAGTTCATACAAAATCTTCATCATGAGAAATGATTTGTCAAACTAGTGACATAGGGTACAGTGGACCTAATTGATATCCTACAGAAGATCATACATAATGCATTTGATATGATAAAGTACAGAGAAGAACAACAGTGAAGTCATCAGTCATTTTTGAAATGTGTATTTTCTATAGCCCACTAGACTGGAAAATAGAGCTACAGAAATGAAAGACACATATGCTGCTACAAAGAGGAGAGGGGTTTTAAATTCAAAGCCAACAATACACTTTATATGCAAAGATCATGAAGGAGAAAATAGAACTACAGAAATAGAGAACATCATATGAAATCCTCATCTTTTTTTTAACAATGACAGTGAATATGACTCGACAATAACAGCATAAGGAAAGAGAAAAGGAATATCACGTGCAGTGTATGCTATAGGAAGTATTTTTGTGCTCAAAAGATAAAACTCTTGTTTCAGTTTTGAAAATCTTGATTCATACAGTGAAATGAAAAAGTGCAGAATTATATCTAAGCTAGGCCGTAACATATAATGCCATTCATGTCATTTTTAAAAAAAAATTTATGTCAAGTTTTCAAAACCCTAACATTTTTGCAGTGTACGAGAAGAGGAATGGTAAAGTAAATTGTCTATGTCAAGGCCGTAGCAGATATGATGGTGTATACAGTGAAAAAATGAAATCCTTGTCGAGTTTTCAAGAGTCTTGTTTCTTCTTGCAAGCTACAGTCAAATAAAGAAGTATGGAGTGTTTGTAGGCATAGCCGTGGAGGAAAAAGAGTTCCTAAGTAATGTAAGGAGAAACCCTCATTTCACAGTCAAGGAAACTTCAAATTTTTCATATCAACTCACAAAGAACAAGATACAGAGTGCATTCTATGCCACGACCATGCTATATATGAAGGTATTTTGAGATACCCAGCTAGTAAAAATGAAACCCTCATCACTTTTGCACATACAAAAATGAAAAGAAGCCATAGTAGAAAGACAGAATGAGGACTCACAGTATAGTCACAGAGGAAGAAAGCTATCATGGCCGTGGCCCATCTTGAAGTTTTTGTCATTTTGCCATGTTTACAGAGTTCAACACAGAAAGAGACAAGAAAATAGATATCAAGCTAAGAAACTGAGGAAAGAGCAATTATGGTCACGACCATTTAGGAAAGAAATGCCACTAAGGTAAAGTCAAAATGCCATTTTAAGCTTCAGATACATACTCACCAAGTTCCTCCTGTCATCTTGACTCAAGAAGTGCAACATTTTTTACCACAGAAGACCAGATATGGAGGAGAGTATGCAGAGCCATGAAATCCCAAGTTGGTAGCATAGAGTTGCAGAGCAAACTCAACAGCAAACAACAAATGAAATGACTAACTTCTAGGGTTTGTGTTGTTTTGTTCAACGTTCTTTTCTCATTTTGACTTTACAAACAAACATAAGTATTTTATCCAAATTGCATCGTGGTCAAAACCTTGCAATCGATGGTGCCTAGCAATCATGATTTGAAGGGGCTGACATTCCCTCTTTTTGTTTGATCTTTGCAAGTCAAAGGTGGATATCATTAGTGGATGAAGTTTATGCTTTTGATAAACTTTCAAACCTTCAGTATGGACGACACCTAGTGCAGTCAAAGTGTCATGCCTATGGTCGAGATGCCTTGTGATTATGCATGTGGTTGAGAGTCTTTGAGCTCCCACTTGATGCATTTAATGATTATTTTATTCCTTTCATATATTTCAAATGCACAAGGTCAAAGCAGAGAACACGTGGAGATGTGAAAAGCATGCATGAGTAATGGCATGGTCAAAGGGGTAAATTTGACATGTGTCACTTGTACAGGCAATGAGGTGGCATTGTCGAAGACATGAAAAGAGGGATGAGGTGGCAGAATTGACACATGGATATGCATTTGTGGCCTTCAAGGCTTTCATATTTTTTTGCAAATATATGTAATATTTTCATCATCTTTTTATGGTTTTTATAGAAAATCATTTGTAATATCTTGTAAAATATCTTGGCGAAATTATGAGCTAGATATTGTTCATTTTTTGCAAAAATCTTATCAAATGGAGATATGGAATAAAATTGCCATAGCATTGTAAAGTTAGTTGTAAAGCAATCATTGACAAATTGCTTTTAAAACTTAACTATTTTTAGGCAATTTATAGGCTAATAAAACAAATCAAATATCCCATTTCGATTTGTTTTATTTAGAGTCATATAGGACAAATTTTGGAACTTTCATGAGCAGAGAAAAGTAGTTTTATGGTGGGACCACATGAGAGGGCAGTTTTGCAGCTTTATTTTCCAGATTGGTGGCAGATCCAGAGCTTTATTTTTGGCTTTCATGAGTAGCTCAAAAATGGACTTAGGGTCTATTTTTAGGAGCTTTTTAAGCTTTCTTCTGATGGGATCTTTTGGAGGCATTTATAGGAGAAAAGTCTTAAATTTTCTCAGTCAGTTAGTTTCAGTTTCTTCTCTCTTGTTCACAGGCAGAGTTGTATAGAGACAGTTGGTTCATTTTTTTCATTTTATGCATTGTACTCCTTCCAGTTCTAATAGAAAATCATCCTTTTCACATATTTTGCAATCTTGATCTGATGTTGTATTGTGACTTTTTTGTCCTTTATTATGTCTCAATGCTGTTAAAACTTAGTTTTTTCCTAGTTGTAGTTTGGGTTTGATTCAGACCTTGTTTCAAATCACTCAAGGGATAAACTATCAGAGGAATTGTGAGGTTTTAAGTTTGAGGAGCTATTTTGTGAGTGATAGAAATTCATCAAGTTTAGATTCCAGGGTTAGTTTACATTTCAATTACACTTCTATTCTTTGTCCCCGCAAGTTATTAGTTTAGGAATTATAAGAGAACCAACTCACTCTAGAGATTAATTCTCATAAAAGGAGACCCACATCCGAGAATGATCCCATGTTTCAATAGGTAGCTAGGTTTTCACAAACTTAGCAAGGGTGCATACTTGAATTGACAACACTAGTTATTTCAAGTTTCTGAATTCAACATAAAGTTTCATAGATAGCTCTTTATACATTCCAAACCTTTCTTCTCTGCTATCCTTGGGTTTGCTTAACATGTGTTGAGCATAGCTATCTAGTATATGTTCATCCACTTCATAGCCCATTGGCATTACCTAGACTGTCCTAGGCTCAATTGCTTCCATTAGGCATTAATCTTTTGTAACCATAAAACATATAGTATCTTCATACTTCTCAACGATTTTCCTAGGGATTCTTTCTCTTGACTACATCATGCCTTGGAAATTCTTGATGTACCCCCATAGGGCTATTTTTTACTCATCAATACTTCCAATGCTATTTAGATGATTTCTAATTTGAACAGCTGTTGGTTTACTACTTAACTAGATCAAATTCTTCATGTTGGGTAATTCATTCAAGAAATAGAAGAATAGACAGAGAACCAACGTACCATACTTGAATGGATAATTCTTACTTTATTTTATCTTCTTCAGATTCTCCAGTAGTTGGATTATCAACAGCTTGCACAAATCATAATCTGCATTCCCTTTAACCATTTGATAGGCAGTGCATATTGCTGTACCTGAGATAGAGTTCTCCTAGTTTGAGAAGTAAACCTTGTTACCTATGACCATTGAGGCAAACTTTACTACAGGATTAGTAATATCATTTATTGTTAATGCCCTTTTGTCAAATTGGGCTCCGGTGGAATCTGTGACCGTTTGATTCTTAACTGCTTTCAATAATGGCAATACCTCCGGTGGAGCTTAGTCTAGTGACTGCCTAAATTGCATCCTTGGTTATCTTGAAGGGTTGCCCTTTCCCTAACCACATGAACTCGTCATGAATTCTGCTCAACACATACCCAACCCATTCATCCACTGCAAATGTGGGAAACTCTACATATTGGATGAATTTCTTCTCTTCCAAAACTTTGTATTCTTCCTTCAGGCAAAATTGGTCATCACTTAAATGTTTTTGAAATAAGTCTATGAATCTGCTGATGCAGTGCTCATCTAGGGTGACATGGATATATTCCCTAATGTCTTCCACATATAGAACTCTGTATGGTATACCTGAGAATGCACCCATTGTATCAACTTTAGTTGCTTTGTGGGGATGTTTCTTGAATTTAGGTCATGGTCACTCAATGATATCAACAATTTGCAGAGTTGCCATCTCAAGATTTTAATAGATTCACAGATAGGGTTTCCTTTGTCTGAATCACTCCAAATTATTCTAGTCTTAGTTGTTGTCACACAAGATTCACCTTAATCTCACTTGGATGTCTGATATATCAAGTGTAAAGTGATTTTGAAATCAAACAAGTCTCTTTTTATCCTCTGCATGACTTGACCTAAATTGTCATAAATGCTCATTCCCAAAAAGCTGCATGTCTTCTTTGATACATATAGTCAACCAAGATTGCTCTGCAATGTGCCACATTGACTCATTTTCTTCTAGTTTTTCTTTTAGGAGATTTGTCACATCAGATTCCATCATACACCTTCATGCTTGATTCTAGCACCTAATTTTTGGATGGGGATTTTGGATTTTTAACACTGCTCCCCCTGAGTCAGAGCTCCCAATTTACTTCTCGGAGGAAGTATCTACACCAGATGCTAGTGTGGATCCATCCTTAACCTTGTTTACACCCTTTTTGATCTAGACCATGCTTATCTCCTTCTTGGTTTCCATAGGATCAACTTTATTCTTGCCTTTGACATCTTTCTGCTTTGTTTTCCTCTATTGTGTAGGATAATCTCTTTCCACATTTTTGCTTCTGCAGAATCTAGCAATGTGTCCAAACTTGTTGCAATAGTAACAAACAACATTTCTCTGACCTTTATTTCTTCTCATACTTGAATTTGGCCTTGATCTGCATTGGTTAGCCATATGCCCAAATCTATTACATGCAAAACATCTGCCATTGAAGGATTGACTATTCCTTGGATAGTTTGGCACATTTCTTGACACACTTCTACACTCATTTTCTTTATGACTAATCTTCTTGCAATTGAAACATTGACCAAAAAAAGATGGAGCATTTTGATTTAATCTACTTCTACACTGAGTAGCCTTGTGACCATACTTATTGCATTTGAAACAATGACCACTGAAAGATGGGTACCTTTGTGCATTTGGTTCCCTGATCGGAGGTTCTTTAGGTCTTCTTCTTTGATTCCTCACCGGATGGTTTTTGCCTCTTCATTCTTTAGATCTGTCTTGCCCTAAATTTGAACTTTCTCCTTTTTCAAAACGCCAACCTTGTTTTTCATCTGGATACTTTTGACTAGCTAGCCACTCGTCAAGTTTTGCAGAGCTTATTTTGAATTTTTCTTTGTAGCTGTTGGCTGCTTTTAGATCAAACTTTAAGAGTAGAACTTCTTTCCCTAGTTTTTCACATTCTTCTGACTTGTCCTTCACAATTTGATTCAGACATTCCTCACTCTTAGTCTTTTCTTCAATCACCCTGAGAAGACTTTCTGTGGATTCATTTGCTTGTCTTAGCTACTCACATAATTCTTTCCTTCTTTCCTGAGATTTACTAATCTGTTCTTTTAATTTTAGAATGCAATCATCAACTTGTTTAATACTCTCCTCTAAACCCTTGATATCAGCCTTGGAGTTGTCAAGATCTTCTAGAGCTGCTTCAAATTGCTCATTATTGATGTATACTTGATTGCCAATCTTAATGTTGCTAGGAGGATTTACTTCAGGATAAGTGAGATGCCTTGGTGCTGCCATGAGTGTACCTTCCCAGATCTTCCTCAAGCTATTAGACTTCTTCCAATGAACCTTGCTCTAATACCAATTGTTGAATCCAATGAACACTGAGAGGGGGGGTGATCAGTGTTCTACTAAACCATTTATGCACTTTCTCTATTATCCATTTACCAAATTTAATTATATGAAAGTAGATTAAACAAATGAACAGCAACCACAAAGACATAACACATGAACACCAAGATTTTTACGTGGAAAACCCAAAGAGGGAAAAACCATGGAGAGGATTAGCTCTCAATAAATATTGCAATCTTTTACAAATGGTGATGTTCATGCTTGGTCACTCCACTGGCCTAGAACATACTGGCTCACTGCCATGAAGTACAACTAGGTCTAGCAGGCTCACTGCCTCAACCCTAAACCTAGAAAGATTACAATGAGAGTTGTTAAACCCTAAAGGGTGGCTCACTGCTAGACTCACTGCTAAGTAAAAGTGAAATTATATAGGAAATATGAGTACTACAAAAGCATCTATCAGTATGCCAAGGTGCAGTCATTTAGCAACTAAATTCTGAATCCTACGCCTTCATCATCACTGATCTTCAATCTCTGCTCTGCTATTCTTGCATTTGCATTTTTTTACACACACTATCAAACATTGAAATCCATCATCTATTTATATCCGCAACTAAACGTAGGCAAGAGACACTATGTGGCTTCATGAGTGTTGTCATTGATGGCAACAAATTCTATCCCACACATCCACAGTACATAGTATACCTATACCAGAAGTCAGATTGAAGATTGTTTTGGTCTGGTGAACAAGAACAGAGTATGCAACAAGGTCCAAAAATCAGGTCCAAATCTCTCAGATGGTGTAACTCAGAAAGTTGCAAACTTGGATAAGTCAAGAGGGGTATCATGACTACTATATTCCAGAGATTTAGCCTCCAGTGATAAAGCATGAAAAAGATATGAGCATCTAAGTGTTGGGTTCTAGACAGGCAGAGCAGATAGAGAAAGAACTGATTGGCAGAGTATCAGACTTTAATCCAGATGAGTAAATGATATTGATCAAGCAATTTGTGGGATCATACATTGTTGGCTGACATGATTAATGACTTCTATGTCTCTATTTTTTATACGCATCACAATTCAAGCATGGATTCAGCCGACAAATCAGTAACTTGTAAATATCTTGAGTGTTCTTGTTGCCGACTAGAAAGTTGATGAAATCCTTGATGCAGATATATATACCAAATGGATTCCAGTATGTAATTTTAGGAAGTGAAGTGAGATGAAATAGAGCATGAAGAAAAGCAAGGATAAGTGTGAAAGTAGCAATTCAACTCTGATATGTGACAGACCAACAACACTAAAATAGAGGAAGAATGAAGTGCATCAGATTAATGTATTGTACCTAACTGGAACTAAATCTTGCATTTGTAGATGTCTCTCATCAGTTCAAAATCATGATTACCTTCTGTAAGTTTTGTAGATAGTGAGTCTCTTATAGGTAGTGTCCCTAGGCAGTGAGCCCTAATTGGCAAGTGCCATTTTGTACTCTTTCATTCTTTTAACAGAGAATACAATCTTGGGTTAGTCACCCCGTGGTTTTTCCCTTAACAGGGTTTTCCACATTAAAATCCTTGTGTTATGTGTGTTGATTTTATTTCTATTCTTATGATCATATATTCTTATATGTTTTGATGCTGCACTAATTATTAAAGGAGAAAAGAAAGTTAAAGATATTTGAGATAACTGATTCACCCCCCTCTTAGTTATCTTCCTTGTTTCCAACAATTGGTATTAGAGCTAAGTTCCTCTAAACAAAGCCTAACAACTTGAGGAAGATCTGGGAATCTCAATGGATATATATGGTATGAAAGAACAACTTCAGTCTATGCTAGATGATCTTGAACAATCCCACTCTGAAGTCAATAACTTGAAAGAAAGACTCAAACAAGCTGATGATTTCATAAATGAGCTAAAAGAAAAATGAAGTATCTCTGTTAAAAAGAGAAAAGAACTACTTCAAAAATTAGCAAATCAGAGTGAAGCCAATGATACTAATGAAGATCTAGATGAGAAAAACAAGCTATGTGAGAAGCTGTCAAAAGAGGTCATTATGGTAAGGCATGAGATAGAATCAGGGGTTATGAGATTAACCCAAGAAATTGAAGAAAAAAAGGAAAATTGAAGATAATCTAAAACAATCCCTCAAGGAGAAGACAGAGGACTGCCACAAAATGGAAAGAATAATCAGGCATCTTGAATCTGATATTGAAAAAGCTAGAGATAATGAAGAACAAATTGAGAATCAGTGAGACACTCTTAAACAAGATCTTCAAACAACAAATGAATACAAAGAGAAATTCAAGATAAGCTCAGCCCAACTTGAAGTTCTTCTTGAAAGCCAAAAGAGGGTAGATGATAAGTGTGGCTTTGGATATGAGAAAGGTGAAAGCTCCAGATCTAGTCAGAAGAATTTTTGATTAGGAAATCAAAGAAATAGGCCTAGAAGACCTCTAGTAAGGCAACCAAATGCTCAAAGATACCCATCCTTCAATGGATACTGCTTCAATTGCAACAATTTAGGTCATAAAGCAACTCAGTGCAAAAGGAGAATGAATCAAACTAATCCATCCTTATCTGGACAATGTTTCAACTACAAAAGGTATGGTCACAAATCTCATGAATGCAAAAATATGCAAATAAACAATTCATTCAATGGTAGATGCTTTGCATGCAATAGAATGGGACATATGGCTAATCAATGCAGATCAAGAAGATATCAATCAAATAAGCAAAGAAATGTTGTTTGTTACAATTGCAATAGATCTAGTCATGTTGCCAAATTCTGTAGAAGTGAAAATTAGGATAAAAAAGGTCCGGTGCATCATAATCAAAAGCAAGATAAGGGTAAAGGCAAAGTGAATGCAGATGAAGTTCAAAGGGAGATGAGCAAGATTTGGGTGAAGAAGAGTACAGAAAATATTTGGGATGGATCCACACCAGAATTCGGTGCTGATATTCCTTTCAGAAACTAAACAGATGAGCTCTATCTCAGGGGGAGTCATAGAGAAAAATAAATTCCTCCAGCCAGTCAACTAGTGCCTAAATTTGGCACATGGAATGCTATGGATTAAAGGGTTCTCAAAAAAATATCTAAATAACCCTCGGTAAAAATATGAAAGATCTACATGGAGTTTTGCAAGAGTTTAACCGCTCAAGTTGATCCGGTTTGATAGTCATCCAGTAAAGCAAGATTTTAATAGACAAATCTGGTATGATTTAGAATTGAAATACTCTGATCTACGGACCCATGGCATGATTGAAGAAAAGAAGATACATTGTCAATCCTCACTGACAAAGATTCTAAGTTTAGTACAGTTACTCGAGAAGATCTCTCTCAAAATAGGGCAACCGGATAACTTATGTTGTGCATTTATTACAAAAGGAAATCAGGGTTTACGCAAGGATAAAAGGGTTTATTCACTCATTATTTTCACATTTGCATTCGAGAAGAAGAAAAGAAGAGATGTACATCAAAGTTTCTACAACTCAGTCAAAGATCAACTGTAAAATTGAATTCAACTAGTGATTTGTTCTAGCTCCTATTTCGAACCCTAAAGCTTAAAAAGGTACTTCCATTCTGAAAATCTCTCTCTGAATCTTTTGCAAGATGGCTACTCCAATGGTTGTTAAGATCACTGATAGGCCGTGCCCAAAATTCAAGAAACACCCCTATAAATCTCTAGAAGTTGATCCTTTAGGCACATTTTCTAGCATTCTGCATGGGGTATTGGACGTAGAAGATGTTAGGGTCTACATCCATGCCAACATTGAGGAATTTGGAGACTTTAAATTGATGGACATCTATCACAAATAGCTAATAGATGAGAGTTTTGAACTCAAACCTCAATACAAGGCCCTCTGGGATAAACACTTCATACATTGCATACACTTCCCCTATTTTGTAGGATGCATGATAATTTCATGTGGTCAATGAGGCCCTTAAAGATAACAAAAGATGCCATCAAGGCAGTAACTAGACTGCACTCATCCGGTGGGTTACCTACACTTAAATCTGTCAAGAACTAGACAGTAACTGAAGCCACTGGATCTAAGTTTGACAAGAGATCAATGACCATAGATGACATCATAGATCTGGATGTCAAATTTGTCTCAATGATAATTGGGTATAAGATCTATCATTCTAATAGGGAGAATTCTATGTTTAGGACAACAATCTATGCAGCATATCAGATGTCGAGGGAAGATGTAGATTATGACCTATGTGAACTTCTCTTAAATCAACTATTAGAAAACCTATAGAAGATCAAGAAGGATAAGAAGAACTCCTTTAAGTATGGTTGTCTAATACTGTGTCTATTCTTCTATTACATGAATGAGCTACCCGGATCAAGTGGTTAGGTTTGGCAAAATGACAAACCAGTTGCAATCCAGATTAGAGATTATATGTATGGACTTGGTGATGCTAAAGCTCAAATCACAGCTCTCTAGGGTTACTTTAAGAACTTCCAAAGCATGATGCAAGCCAAAGAGAGAATACCTCAATCCATAGTTGAGAAATACAAGGATACAATGTGCTTCATGGTAGACACTGATCAATGCCTAATGGAGGCAATTGAGCCTAGAACAATGTGGATAATGCCAATGGGATACGAGGTCGATGAGAAAATCTTGGAGCTACATATTCAACACCTGTTGAGCTAGCCTAAGGATCCTGAAGCAAAAAGGTTTGGAACCTTTCAAGAACTAAGTGTAAAAATACATGTTTAGCTAAGACAACCAGAGATAAAGAGGAAAGTTAGAAGGGAAGTTGAGGAAATTGCCAAAAGATTTGGCATATCAAAAGAGGCAGTAGATGCAAATAGAGAGAAAATGGAGAAGGTTGAGAAAGAGAAACAAGAAGTAAAGAAAGGAGATGTTCCAGTACAAGCCTCCTCCTAGAGTAGATGTTCCAAGAGCTCTGCACCTGCCACTCCTAAAAGCTCAAGAGCCACCAAAACGGAAGTCAAGACATCCAGAAAAGGAGAAAAGAGGATGAAAACAAAAGCCACAAGGTCATACACAAGTCTCAAAGATGATGAAGAAAGAGAATCTGATGAGGAAATTAAAAAAATGAAGAAGAATAAAACATCCGGGGAATTCTCTGCTAGTAGAAACAAAGAAGAAAAGGTAGAAGAATTTGTTGAAAAGCCCACTCTTTCCATTGATGACATCATCAAGGAAGTTACTGTGTATGGGAACTTGCAACCAGTAACAAAGTTCTATTATGAATACAATGATACTAACACGAGGATTTTGGAAGAAGCTACAATCAGGTACCTGAACATCTACAGTAAAGCATTCATTGAAATTATATCATTAATTCCCAAAAGTCTAGAGAAGGTACTTGAACTAAGAAAAGAGAATGCAAAGGAAAAAGACCTAGAGATTTAGGAACAAATAATGATTCAACTTTATCCTTCTATCACTCTAAAACAAATGGACATGATTTTTAAAGATTGTAAGGATGAGTTTCGGAGTAAGGCAAGAATGAATAAACTTATGCTTGGAGAAATTGACCAAGTAGCAAATGGGACAAAAGATATCCTCCAGAATGCTTTGAAAAGATTCAATCTTCCTATTATAGAGGAATCAGTTGAAGAACCTTCTACCATGGATGTTGAAGGATTAAATGTAACCAATGAAAACTCTTCTGATGTAGAAGGATCAAAAGAGATAGATGAAGAGAAGTCTAAGGACTTGGATTCCTCTGTTCCAAAAGAGGAAGTTCATGAAGTAGTAAACACAGGTAACATCTCTCCTCCGGATCCCACTACAAACATTCCAGATTTAGGAGCTGAAGGAGAAGGAAGAAAAGAGGAGAAAGTGAGTCAAGAAGAGGAGGTAAAGGGAAAAGAAGAAAAACAAACAGAGAAGACCTATGATGACAGTTCTAAGATCCTAAAAGAAAAGAAAACTCAATCTTTGGCAAGAGACATTGCAGAGGTAGTGAAGAATTTCTTGAACAAAGAAATGATGGAGATAGATGAACCTGAGCTATTTCAAGGGCCACTAAATTTTGACTCTCTCTCTCTTCGGTCCAGACAATGAAAATAGTATCTTTTGCTCAAGCCAAAGCAAAAGAAAAACTCCTAAAATCTCACATGGAAGACTATGAGCTGTTGGAGATGGCATCCGGGATACTGGAGAAGCTCATGCCATCATTCCAAAAGGATCCTTCAGCCTCACCATTCGACAACCTAAAATCTTTGGTAAATTATGTTACCACTCACTTTGAATCTTTAGAAAAATCAGCAGAAGCTAAGGTCTGGAAGGAGTTTTTGGAAAAAAGATTCACTGAAGTACAGGGACTCATTGCTAATGATAGGAGGACCCTAGACATTGGAATAAAGAGCCTTGAAAATGCTCTTAAAGATGGTGGGGACATGTACAAATTTTGTCTATCCTAGCCCAAAGTGGCAGAGGATATTGAAAAGAAGGTGAAAGAACAATAAGGTAAACTGTCAAGTCTATCTTAGAATTTTGATCCCCTCACTACATCTTTAATGAATCAAGAATGCTAAGCCATTGTCATTATAAATGAAATAAAGAGGCTAAACAAAGAAAAGAAGGATATAGTAAACAGAATGAGTGAACTCAGAGGGATAATTATCCCTAGTTTAGAGGCAATGCATGAGGCCTTGACAGATGCTCAGACCACAGCCCAGACCAGTGATCTAGTAGATTTAAGAAGGGAAGAAGCATATGCATTTTTGTTGAGTGGTCACATCTCCATTTTGGACATGATGAAGCAGAGCTCGGCCACATAATTTTTATAGTTGAAGGCCACTTTTGTGGATATACTCAAGTATATGTAAGTATAACATATATATATACTTATGCGGCCATGTATAGGATTAATTTTTGCAAATTGTGGTGTGTGGATCCCACCCTTTGCCATTGATGTCAAAGGGGGAGTGAGGAGTAGTGAAAAATGTGGAATCCAGCTAAGGGGGAGCTCTGGTAAAATAGTGCAAAAGATAGAGCATCAGCTAAGGGGGAGTTTACTGCGACACTTAGCCATTTTTCACTAAGTGTTGCCATCAATACCAAAGGGGGAGATTGTTGGCAAGAGACACTGTGTGGCTTCATGAGTATTGTCATTGATGGCAACAAAATCCATCCCACACATCTGTAGTACATAGTATGCCTATACCGAAAGTCAGATTGAAGATTATTTTGGTTCAGTGAACAAGAACAGAGTATGCAACAAGGTCTGACAATCAGGTCCGGATCTCTCAAATGGTGTAACGTAGAAAGTTGCGAACTTTGATAAGTCAAGAGGAGTATAATGACTACTATATTCCAGAGATTTAGCCTCTGGTGATAAAGTATGACAAAGATATGAGCATCTAAGTATTGGGTTCCAGACAGGCAGAGCAGACAGAGAAAGAACTGACTGACAGAACATCAGACTTCAATCCGGATGAGTAAATGATGTTGATCAAGCAGTTTGTGGGATCATACATTATTGGCCGACATGATTAATGACTTCTATGTCTATGTTTTTGATACGCATCACAAATCAAGCATGGATTCAGCTGAGAGATTAGTAACTTGTAAATATCTTGAGTTTTCTTGTTGCCAACTAGAAAGTTGATGAAATCCTTGATGTGAATATATATACTAGATGGATTCCAGTATGTAAGGGTGGGAAGTGAAGTGAGATGAAATAGAGTGTGAAGAAAAGTAAGGATAAGTGTGAAAGCAACAATTCAAGTCTGGTATGTGACAGAGCAACAACACTAAAACAAAGGAAGAATGAAGTGCATCGAATCAGTGTATTGTGCCTAACAGGAACTGAATCTTGCATTTGTAGATGCCTCTCATTAGTTCAAACTCATGATTACCTTCTATAAGTTTTGTAGACAGTGAGTCTCTTGTAGGCAGTGTGCCTCTTGTGAGCAGTGAGCCCGGGCAGTGAGCCCTAATTGGCAAGTGCCATTTTGTACTCTTTCATTCTTTTAACAAAGAATACAATCTTGGGTTAGTCACCTTGTGGTATTTCCCTTAACAGGTTTTCCATGTAAAAATCCTTGTGTTATGTGTGTTGATTTTATTTCTATTCTTATGATCATATATGCTTATATGTTTTGATGCTGCACTAATTATTAAAGAAGAAAAGAAATTTAAAGATATTTGAGATAACTGATTCACCCCCCCTCTCAGTTATCTGCCTTGTTTCCAACACTAAATATTTCTCATGATCAAGTCAGCAAACAAATTGTGAAACGTTTACACCAAGTGTTATATCATGTCAGCTTGTTCTTGTGTTAAATCATCAATGTGGATCCAAACCATCATGCATATGTCTTCGTATTTGTCAGATCTAATCATACAACCACTTACCTTTATCATCCAACTCATATTTCTTCTCTGTATAAGGATTCAACCAGCCTATCGACTTGTTTCTTAATAACATATATGATAGGTTCCTCTGTCACATCATAACTCATGTTGAAGACCAATTTGGACTCCAAAATTCATATCAAACATTCATCAGACATTACCAATGATATCTTTGTAACCGCAGACCATAATATTCTTATGTGACAAGATGCAGATCTTTGAATTGATGATTCTATCTTTGTGAAATACTGTCAAACTGAATGCCGATACTTGAAATCTTGTAGATGATCTTCTGGTGAACTTTAGAATCTAAAAATTTGGAATTAGATACTTCTCATATGTGTTTACAACACCTCCAAACCACAAACCAAGATATGCACTTGCGGAGGAATGCGGGCCATTATGATGTGCCCTATTCATTGTCTTTGTTGTGCCTTTGTTCATCCAGACTTAGGTATTTCTTCCAAGTGACTTCTTGAGGAAGTCAGGACTTGATCACTGGAATATAACAACATCAAACAATTATGAATATTATACCTGAGCCACATTTCCAGGTTTTCATCTGCGGAAGCAGACCGATCCACTTTCTATCCCTTACTCTGTTTCTTACCCATACTTAGTCATTTTTGCCAACCAGATCTAGATTCCAATAAGACCTTCCAGAGTTATGTCTTCCTGTCATGCTGATGAGATCTCTGAGCCTTGTTGCCATCAATGACAACATACAAGTCTATACCGGAGTAGTGTCTCTTGCCAACATGATATCCATGATTCAATTGATTTAAAATCATTTTATTAATGGATCAAAGGTGGGCCTATGAGGTGATTGTAAGGATATGGACTTATATATTAAAATCAAAAGATTTTATCAAAGAAAACTCATGGGTAATATAAAAATAAAAGGTCATAGGAATAAAAGGGAGAAGCCAATAAATAATATTTACGAGGCAAAATAAAGCATGTAATATTTTATAAATTTTTCTCTAACTCCATCTTTTATGAATGTAAAGAAAAAGTTTTGTTATTTTAAACTAAAATATTATTTTGGAGCTCATAAAGAAGGAAGCATGAGAAACAAGAGACAACGGTGGCTACTAGAGGGGAAAGCCTAGGGCCATGCATTTAGAGACATGTTGTCTACAGCAAGGAAAACACATGCCCTCAGCCATGAAAACGTGCGGTTCAATATACCCTGGAGTCCATGACCTTAACACGCCAAAAAACATGCAGAACATTAGAGAACAAAACCTAGACTCCTCTTAGGAATAAAAAACAAGGCCTTTAATATGTGTCCAATCAAGAAATAGGAAAATGTCAGAAAAAAAACTTTAAAAAATTGCAACCTTTGCAAACCAGTTTAATATTATAGACATGCACAATTTCGAAGAAGAACAAATGCCATTTTCGGGAGGTAAAAACAATAGTTTCCTACTAAGGCAGGGACTAATAAATGCATTTATCAATTACAACCATCATCATGGCTCTCATGTGCCCACATCAGCCTCTATGTATTGTTTGTTTTGTCTTGTGGCCTACCTTTCTAAGTTTCAAGTGAATGGATACATAACTCTTATAATCTCAGGGATAGGTAGTAAACATCATGGTGCAATTAATCAACTAGTCTACTTTTTATTACCTACCTCTACCAGTTACTATTGTACTGATAATTGTATTTATTTGATCAAACAAATGAAAAGTAATAATGTACTTTTTATTGAGAAGTATGTGGCCTAATGTGGACTAACTTTTTGATGTCCATGGTGCACAAATAATGGCATGACATACTTTCAATGATTTGGGGTTAGAGGCTTGGAAAGATGGGACTTATTAAAAGTAGTTAAAGTATATACATATTTGTCCCCACTCACTCTAAGGGTCAGTGCAAGAAGTTGGGTCCACTTTTTGGCCAAAAAGTGGAAGTGTTTTCCCTTATTTTCAGAATTTGTCATATTTGACCTTAAAATTTAGAGCACTTAGAGATGGAATCTTTAAAAAAGTCACTAAATATAAAATGTAGTACTCGGAGTCTAGTTTCCAAATATATAATTTTTTTCAATACCCAGATGACACAAATTGATTTACTAGGCATTTCTAAAAACCACTGTTTAAAGTCACTTTTTTAACCATACCATGCATGTGTACAACCAACATTTAATTTGACCTAAATAAAATTATTTTTCAAAATCCTTTTGGAAAAATATGTGTAGTACAGTGAAGTTTGATGAGGATATTTTTTTATAATTTTTTTCTAAATAATTTTTTTTATTAATTTTTTATTAGGCCTAATTGCTACTTTTGAAAATCCCTTGTGTACGGCCAACATAATTTGAGCAAAAAAAATCATAAAATTATTATTTTTTTCATTGTGTAAAGAATGATGTGTAGATTGATGACATATAATTTTTTTAAAAAAATTTAAAAATTAAAAGTTATTAAAAAAATACAAACACGTGTCATTTCAAGTTTTTGGACCAGTTTGCTCATAAATTAAATAATAAATAGAACATGTCTAATAACAAAAAATTACATAGTTAAAAACTAGACAATGTCATCTCTAATGGGTTTTCATTTCGTAAAAAAATTTAGAAAAAAAGGTCCTCAGCCATATAGGTAAACTCAGTCTTTCTTCTTGTTCTATACTTAGAAAAAAACTTGCAGGTCCAAGGCTCAAGATTGGCCAACCATGCCTATCCCGAGCCTAAAACCCAAGCAAAGGGAAGGGAAAAGGCGGTCGGTGATTTCAAAATTCATAGAATGGGTACCCGTTATAAAAATGGGTATGGGTTACATAACGGGTATGGGTTACATAACAGGTACCCGTTATAAAACAGGTACCCGTTTATAAAAATAATGGCTACCCATTATATAATAGGGACCCATTATTTTTAAAAACGAGTACTTGTTTTATAATGGGTACCCATTTCTATTATATCCGTAATTTCCCATATCAGGGAAAAATGTGTGATTACTGTATCCCTGCAACTTGCAAGTCTGATCAGTATGGCCTGACAGTGACAATTTCTGTATTTTTTTACTTACAGGTGTCTTGTGGAATCTCTTGACAGGTCATATTCTATTCAGATTTGGAAAGGAATCAATCATATGAATAATTCTGAAGTGAAATCAAGTGCATGAGCTATTTTCAAGAGGAATAAAGAAAGAAGGGTGTTATTTTTACATCTACTTTTTTCAAAATCTACGGAACAAAGGATCTACATCTAATTCTACTTCAAAATTTTAAATAAGTACATCAATTATGAAATTGAATTAAGTATCAACTGTTATTTTATCAAGAGGGTTTGGTAATCATGGGATCAAATCAATGTCAAAGAAAAAAACAAAGGAGGGTAATGACACCTCAAGAAATTGAAGAAATAGAGAGAAGGAAGCAAAAACACAAAGAGATAGAAGAGAAAGGATTCAAGAGATGAAGAATATTAAAGCATCTAGTTCCATAAGTATTGAAGAGAAAGACACTCAAAAGACTATAAATAATGGGATGAATGTAGATGATGCAAATGTGGAAATGATGAATTTGGAAGAAAATGTGTATAGAAACAAATGCATTTATGTCTTCAAACCCAACTTTCGAAGATATGGAAAATGTGACTATACAAACAAATCCAAGTATGTCTTCAGAGCTAGCTTTCAATGATATGGAAAATACGACTATAGAAACAAATCCAGGTGTGTCTTTGGAGCCAACTTTCAATGATATAGAAAACATAACTATAGAAACAAATTCAGGTGTCTCTTCGGAGACAACTTTCAATGATATGGAAAACACGACTATAGAAACAAATCTAGGTGTTTCTTCAAACCCACCTATTGATGATATGAATGAGAATGATATCCTTTTTAGGAGTGAAAATGAAAATGTTTTATATGAGATTGAAAAAAATGTCTTAGATAATCTTCCTGGTAAGATTTCTTGGACGCAAATGAGAACTCATGCAAATAGATTATATAAAATATTTTTTTCTAGAAAAAGTCTTGGATTTCAATGTCAACTTATGATGCAATTGATGAAGATGTGGAAATTGTGAAAAGTAATGAAAAAGTTAGGCATCTTTGTAAAACCTAAAAAAAAAAAAGATGAATCAATCAAACAAGTTTTATCTAGTGTTGTTAATGCTATTGATTCTATTGGTAAAAAGAGTCAATCTAAAGATAGCAATGCAGCACGAAGAGCTATAACAACTGCTTTAGTTAATAAATCATCTTCTAATAAAAGAATGATAAGTAAAACAAGTGAAATTCTAAATATAAATCCTAAAACTTTAAGAAGAGCAGCAAAGAGAAGAGAATATATTGAAAAAGATCCAATTAACCAATGTTGGAGTTTTAGTGGTAGACTCCCAAGGTATGACATGAAATTAAATAGTGAAATCAAATCTTTAATTGAAAAATATTGGCATGATAATATAAGGGTATCATCTAATGTTAGAGATGTTTTAAAATTACGAGTGGGGTCTAAAATTCGTGATCCTCATCCAAAACATCTATTAGACATGACTCAAACTAAATTATATAAAAAATTCTTAGATGATTTAGTGTTAGAACCATTTAATATTACCATAAGCCAAAGATCTTTCAAGAAATGTAAACCTTGGTATGTGAAAATTAATAAATAACGAATCTTTTGTTGTTGTAAAACTCGTGCAATTTTGTTATTATTATGATGTTTTCCGATATATACGTTCTACTTTGCATATTGACGAAATTATGCAAGAATGTGGTATTAATATGCCACCTCAAACAATTAAAGAGTTTGTAGCAGGTTTGTTTTGTGAAACATCTACTGGATACTTATTTTATTCAAAAGCATGTATTTCTAGACAATGCAATAGATGTGGCAACTTTTCATTGTTAGGAGAATGTATGCATAAAAATATTTCACATGAATTTGGACAATAATTAGTGGATGTGAAAATATTCAAGAATGTTGAATATTCTTTAAAGGATGGAAAAATTGGAAAGTGTTGTGAGTTAGTCACTAAAAAAATTAGTGTGCATGCATTCATCAAAGATTTTAAGGATAATATTGTATCCAAATATGTCAAACACTCCCAAATATGCTCAGTGGCTTGATGGAAAATTTCGTTCATGTAAAAACACATTTCCAATTGGAACTATCCTATAAGTGGTTGACTTTGTAGAAAACTATACTCTTGCTCCACAAGAGGAAATTCAATCTCAGTATTATAATTCAGTGCAAGTGGCCATATTTATTCATATTGTATACAGACATGTAGATGATAGTATAGAAGATAATAGAAAAATTTTGAGGGAGTATCATTTCTATTTGAGTGATAACTGGTTACACTCTTTAGAGTTTGTGCAATATTGTTTCACAAAATTTTATGAAAGTTTAAAAGAAAGAGGAATCCAGATGGCACAACATTTCATATGGTCAGATAATTGTACAGGACAATTAAAAAATGCAAGAATATTTTATTGGCTATGTAGGGATCACAAAGAAAATAATATCCAACATATGTGGAGTTTTTTTGAAGCTATACATGGTAAAGGAGAACATGATGGAGCTGGAGCATGTGTGAAAAGAGCTCTTGCTAGGAGCAACTAAAATTTGAGGATGCAGCCAAATTTAGAGATGCACATGCAATTGTAGATTGGTGTAATAAAAAATTATCTACGGGATCAAGTGAGAACTCTACAATTCGACGATTCTTTTGGTTAGTTGAAGAAGAGAATATTCCTACTCGACTTGATTGTGAGACAATAACTAGATCAACAAAATGGCATTCATTTAAGAGTTCAAATGCAAGCACATGGACTATATGGACTAGGGAGCTTGCATGTTTTTGTCAATTTTGTATTATAGGTGATTGGGGAGCATGTGAAAATACAAAATGGGTTGAAGAATGGAAACAAAGATCCTTGACACCTACAGAAACACAAGATCAACTTGAAACAACAATTGAAGATGATAATCAAATGTTTGCATCAGATGACTATGATTGTGTTTCAGACCTTGTACAAGAAGGTGCTTTTATTTTTAATATTTTTTTATTGCCATTTTTTTGTACATCTATATATAATTAATTATATATGTATGCATGTACACATTTATGTGATTTAGATACATGTCACACTTTATTGAATTACATAATTTTTTTTGTAGGACATGTGTATGCTATTGTTGCACCTAAGGGCAATGAAGAGGAAACTGAGTATTGGTTGGCTCAATGTGTTGAGACAAAACAAAAGTTGTTACATCCTAGAGTAGATGATGATAACATGGAGTATCCAACAGGTTCTGTGGTTGTTGTTGGCACTTGGCTACGAAAATATCTAATAAGAAATAATGGTTTGCCTGCATTTGAAGATTATGAAACACATAAGAAGATCATACACTACTCACATTTGGTTGTGGCAACAAATATAAAACTAGTCAGATATCAAGGCAAACCTGCTAATAAACAGTTCTGGACACTTTCGATGGACGAACATGAGTCAATTATAGATGCATTACAAAAAAATGAGGATGCAGATGGTACAATGGAATAAATTTCTAGATATGTAAACCATACTCTCACATCCCCTAAATCCATCCTTTTAAATGTAACCTATAATGTTATCTAGTTACATGTAATGCATCAATGTTTTGTGTTTTTGGTATATAAATTCTTTCATTCTCATTTCACCTTCTATATTATTCCCCTTATCTTAAATTTTTTATCGACTCATATAAATATATAGTTAATTTACTTGTACATTTGAACATTACTTTTGCAGGTGTACCCTAGACAAGTAGTCAATTTTGCATGATTGTCAATAGAAGTTTTTACCATACAAGTATGTAAGGTCATTTTTGTAGTCTTCAACTAAAAGTGACTGCAAATTAGGTAATTGAATATACTTACATTATGGATTTCACATTCAACATGTTATCTAGTTACATAATGCATCAATGTGTTGTGTTTTTGGTATATAAATTCTTTCATTCTCATTTTGCCTTCTATATTATTCCCCTTGTCTTAAATTTTGTATCGACTCATGTGTAAATATATAGTTAATTTACTTGTACATTTGAACATTACTTTTTGCAGGTGTACCCTAGACAAGTAGTCAAATAGGCTTGCAGCCTTGGGATCTCAATTTGAGATTCCTAATCAGATTCAAAATGTTGAGGTACTGTCATATGTTAAGATAGTTGTTAGACCTTATGTACCTGACAATAGTGCTTCATGGCAAGTTTTTAACAGTGACGAACAAATATTGAGTTTTTTAAGTGTAGAGGCTGAATTTGTAGCTGATAATCAGCATAAATACCAGCAGCAATTTGAAGATCAGATTATTCAGCTAAGGACCAATAAGTTGCCCAAGGGATTAGTTACATTAGAATTAGTGTTTAACACTGATGATCAGTTTAGAAAAGATAAGTGCAGCATGACAGTGAAGCAGGAACACTATTAGACCATAGAAATTTTCAAAGACAAACTATTGAAACTTGGAAAGGTATGTACTAGAGAAGAACATTAGTCTTTTATTCAATTATGTCAAGATTTTTCTGATGTTTTTGCATGGGAGTATAAAGACTTGAGATGTTTTGATCCTAGTTTGGCCCAGCACCCATAGAGTTAGAGCCTAATGCAAAGCATGTTAGGCAAAAGCAAAGACCTCTCTATCCCAAACTTGATCACCTAATGAAGGCTGAGCTGAATAAACTGATTGAAAGCAGTATCATTTTCTGAATAAACCATACCTCACGGGTTTCCAATTTGGTCCCAGTCAGGAAGAAGAATGGTGAAATCTGACTTTGTGTCAATTTTCGTGATCTAAATCGGGCCTCATTGAAAGACCATTACCCTCTTCCTTCCATGGAACAAATACTGCAGGTTGTTTCAGGTTCTGATAGGTATTCTTTGTTAGATGGGTACTCTGGATATAATCAAAGTCTGGTCAAAGAAGAGGACCAATACAAAACTGCATTCACAACTAAGTGGGATACCATGGCCTATCAGAAAATGCCATTTGGTTTGTCCAATGCAGGGGCAACCTTTCAGAGGGCAATGGATATGGCCTTCTGTGGTCTTATGAGCAGAATAGTGCTGGTCTATCTAGATGATATAACTATTTTTTCCAAAGATTCTAATGATCATTTTGACCACTTGAAGCAGATTTTTCAAAGGTACAAGGAGTTTGGAGTTTTATTGAACCCCAAAAAATGTATATTCTTAGTTCATGAAGGTAAACTCCTTGGTCATATTGTTTCGAAAGAAGGTATTACTATTGACTTTGACAGGGTTTCAGCTATTCTAGATTTACCGTTACCTGCACATAAGAAAGGCTTGCAGAGCTTTCTTGGCAGAATTAACTTTGTTAGGAGGTTTATTTTGAATATTACAGCTTTGTTACAACCTCTTACTGCCATGTTGAAAAAGAATGTGCCATTCAGCTGGACTAAGGAGGTAAAAGGAAGCTTCAAGCAGATAAAGGAAGCCCTCGCTACTGCCCTTACCCTCATCAATCCTAATTATGAGAAGGATTTCATTTTATATGCTTTTGGAGGAGCTGACACTATTTCTGCAATGTTATGTTAGCAAAACGATGGTTTAGAGCAGCCAATTGCATTTTTTAGCCAAGTGTTGCATGATTATGAGGTAAAGTACTCTTTTGTGGAAAAACATGTTTTTGTTGTTGTAAGAAGCTTCAATAAATTTAGACACATGCTGTCTAATAACAAAATTCACTTAATGGTTGCTCATCCCACTATCAAGAGTTTCTTATTAAATAAAGATATAAATGACAAGAGAGCTGGTTGGATAACCAAGGTTATGGAATTTGATGTTGTCATCAAAGTAACCAAGCTGAATAAAGGAAAGGGCTTATGCGAGCAGCTTGCTGAAAATGAAGAGTTTGAGCAAGAACATCAAGAGGACACTGAGATAGTGCTAAACAATAATGAACCAGCCAATACACCAGCTCAAATAGATAGTTGGGTGCATCAAATGATGCATTATTTGTAGACCAATGAGTGCCCAATTGGTTTAGATAGGGTAGGTAGAAGGCATTTTCGATTGCAAGCTACTCCTTATGCTATTATTGATGGTATTTTATATAGGAAAGACTTTAATGGTGTATTTCTGAGGTGTGTTGGACCTGATCAAGTTGATAGACTGTTAGAAGAGTTTCACAATGGACCTTCAGGGGGTCACTTCATAGCTAGGACAACTGCCTTGAAGATTATACAGGCTGGTTATTACTGGCTTGACTTGTTTAAAGATTCTTTTGCTTGGGTGAGAAGATGTGAGAAGTGTTCCTTATTTGCAGGTAAGCAAAGACTTGCTGCCTTACCCCTACATCCTATTAAAGTTGAACAGCCTTTTGCAAAATGGGGGTTGGATTTCATAGGACCAATCAACATGCCTTCAAGTGCAGCCCACAAGTGGATTTTGATGATCACAGATTATTTTACCAAGTGGACCAAGGCTGTTGCCTTAAAAGAGGCAAATGAATCTGTTGTCCTAAGTTTTTACCAGGATCTAGTCTCAAGATTCGGTACACCAGATTCAATCATCTCTGATAATGGTCTAGCCTTTTTAGGATTGAGAATTCCAGATTGGTCTATCAGAAATAATATGTATTTGAATACTTCATCTAACTATTACCCACATGGTAATGGGCAGGCCGAATCTACCAACAAAAATTTGATGAGGATCATTAAGAAGACTATTGAGGACAATCAGAAAACTTAGCACGAAAAGTTAAAGTTATCTCTTTGGGCTAACAGAATTACACCTAAGAGGGCTATTGGTTGTTCCCCATATGTGCTTACTTATGGAAAAGAGGCTCGGTTACCTATTTCAGTTGAATTGCCTACATTGGCCTTTATCAAAGAACTTGAGCTACTAGAGGAGCAGCCTCTAGTAATTAGGCTAGCTCAACTCATGGAGCTGGAAGAGACAAGGAAAGAGGCCTTAAGAAAGCTTGATATTCATCAAACCCAAATGAAGAATGCATTTGATAAGAGAGAAAGACCAAGGAATTTTATTGTCAGAGATTTGGTGTTCAAGTGGAATGAACTAAGGAGCAGGCCATGTAAGCATTCTAAATTTGATGCCATTTGGGATGGGCCTTATGTTATCATGGAGTGTAAAGAAAACAATGCATTTCAACTATCCAAGTTGAGTGGAGAGGTGTTGTCTATCCTAGTTAATGGGATCCACCTCAAGCATTGCCTATGAGGATAAAAGACTTCTTTTGTACATAGTAGAGTAGTTTTGCAGTGAATAAGTGCTCATGCACATTTGTTTTAGCATTTTGTTTTGGCCATCGGGCCTGTTAGTTTCCTTTCAGTAGAGTTTGTTTTTAATTTTCTGTTGTTGTTTTGATTGTTGGAGAGCTGAATTACAGTGTTTTCAGAGTTTTTGAGAATGACAAAGTATGACTCAATTCCCAATGGATGTCAAGGCAACTAGTTAGATGCTTAGCAGGCAAGCATATAGTAGAAGTCGCTAGAAATGCTACCATTTCTTGACCACAACTCAAAAATTGGCTAAGCACATTTAACATTTATCATTTTTTAATGAGGTTTGATTTACTTCTGTTATGAGATAGTTGCTTAGTTATTATCTTCAAATGCAGTTTAGTTGTTCAAGAAAGAAAGAAAAGTTTCAAATCATTCATTGCATTGCAGAGCAGTAAAATGAGATAAGTATTTATTCATCACAATGGTTATTCATTTACAAGTTTGAATACATAAAGGAATAAACATTGCATTGAAGGAAACTGTGACATATTAGATGTCCCACACAAGCTGTGGGTTATAGTTGAACTCATGCAAATATAAACAAAATACTATGCATCTAATAAAGGAGGAGGGAAAGACATAGCCATCATTGCCTTGTTTTGGTTCATCTTCATAGTAGCATCCAGTCCTGCTCCCAACCTCGGCATGTACTTGAAAAATTGTGGGAAGGGTCCCATTAGAAGCTCTAGTTATGAAAATCCTTCATCTATCAGAAGAGGCATAATACTTTAGTTATAATGCATTGATCAAATGAGCAACATCCATATGCAGAAGGAACTAAAGAGAAGCAAACACATAGCATCATTTTTTTATTCTAATTTGTTTGTTTCATGTGCAGGTATAGGACAAATCATGAAGCTGATTGAAGACATTCAGCATGTGGTATCAAATGGGCTCCCACAAGGGTTGAGCCTAGCATGCTTCTTCCCCTTGATCTTAGAAGGGATGAATTAGAAAATAAAATCATTGATCACATTCACATGACAAGCTGAAGGAATAGCAAAGACAATCATATGCATCAGTCCCATTTCAAGACATGACCATGATTTCATTTCAAGGTATGAAATGCAACCAAGAACATGAGCTGAACTGATGAAGGACAACACTTAATGCATATAACAGCTGATGTCATTAGTCCAACTGTCATGAAAATGACATTCTCATGCATCATAATGATCAGGAGGACATGATGTATATATGATCATCAAACTGATAAAAGAATAAGTGTTCATAAGGCATGCCTATTTGAGGATTGCTTACTCATCAATGATCAATGATCCAATAGGAATATCCATTATAAACTAGTAAGCAAGTTTACAAGAACAAGTGAGTACCAAAGCATTATACTTTCTTATTTTTATGGAGTGGCAAAATCAAATTCGGAATTAAGTTACATAAGCTACCTTTCATATGATGAAAAATATCCAATTATGCTTCACATTTTGCTACTGACAAGTTGAGCATCAGAACAATGTGTATCACATGCTACATTCAATGTATATCTATGAAAGAAACATGCTAGTATTGCAGATCTATATTAAAAGAATAAAAGAAAGCCAAATCAGATGGCTGATTTTGTCTTTGACAATATCAAAAAGACACTTCATTACATGTGTTGCAATAGAACATCATTATCATGTGGTAGAGGAATAGTTAAATAGGTTTGGTCATCATCTTTCATGCCAGAATGTCATTATTTATCAAGTGAAGTGTAAGTGCATAGTTGTATCTAGTTATGAATGAGTTTAGACAAAATCTTCATCATAAGAAATGATTTGTCAAAGTGGTGACATAGGATACATTGGACCTAATTGATGTCCTACAAAAGATCATACATAATGCATTTGATATGATAAAGTACAGAGAAGAACAACAGTGAAGTCATCAGTCATTTTTGAAATGTTTTTTTTGCTACAGTCCACTAGACTGGAAAATAGAGCTACAAAAATGAAAGACACATATGCTGCTACAGAGAGGAGAGGGGTTTTAAATTCAAAGCTAACAATACACTTTATATGCAAAGACCATGAAGGAGCAAATAGAACTACAGAAATAGAGATCATATGAAATCCTCACCTTTTTTTTAATGATGACAGTGAATATGACTTGGCAATAAGAGCATAAGGAAAGAGAATAGAATATCATGTGCAATGTATGCTACAGGAAGTATTTTGTGCTCAAAAGATAAAACTCTTGTTTCAGTTTTGAAAATCTTGGTTCATACAGTGAAATGAAAAAGTGCAGAGTTATATCTAAGCTAGGCCATAACATATAATGCCATTCATGTGATTTTTTAAAAAATACCCATGTCAAGTTTTCAAAACCCTAACATTTTTGTAGTGTTGGAGAAGAGGAATGGTAAAGAAAATTGTCTGTGTCAAGGCCATAGTAGATATGACTATGTATATAGTGAAAAAATGAAACCCTTGTCGACTTTTCAAGAGTCTTCTTTCTTCTTGCAAGATATAGTCAATTAAAGCAAGTATGGAGTGTTTGTAGGCATAGTCATGGAGGAAAAAGAGTTCCTATGTAATGTAAGGAGAAACCCTCATTTCGCAGTCAAGGAAACTTCAAATTTTTCATATCAAACAACAAAGAACAAGCTACAGAGTGCATTCTATGCCACGATCGTGCTATATATGAAGGTATTTTGAGATACCCAGCTAGTAAAAATAAAACCCTCATCACTTTTGCACACACAAAAATGAAAACAAGCCATAGTAGATAGAGAGAATGAGGACTCACAGTATAGTCGTAGAGGAAGAAAGCTATCATGGTCGTGGCCCATCTTGAAGTTTTTGTCATTTTGCCACGTTTACAGAGTTCAACACAGAAAGAGCCAAGCAAATAGATATCAAGCTAAGAAACTGAGGAAAGAGCAACTATGGCCATAGCCATTTAAGAAAGAAATGCCACTAAGGTAAATTCAAAATGCCATTTTAAGCTTCAGATACATACTCACCAAGTTTGGCCTATCATCTTGACTCAAGAAGTGCAACATTTTCGACCACAGAAGACCAGATATGGAGGAGAGTATGTAGAGCCATGAAATCCCAAGTTGGTGGCATAGAGTTGCAGCGTAAACTCGGCAGCAAACAAAAAATGAAATGACTAACTTTTAGGGTTCGTGTTGTTGTTTTGTTTGATGTTCTTTTCTCATTTTGACTTTGTAAACAAACATAAGTATTTTATCCAAATAGCATCATGGTCAAAACCTTGTAATCGATGGTGCCTAGCAATCATGATTTGAAGGGGCCAACATTCCCTCTTTTTGTTTGATCTTTGCAAGTCAAAGGTGGATATCATTAGTGGATGAATTTTATGCTTTTGATAAACTTTCAAACCTTCAGTATGGTTGACACCTAGTGTAGTCAAAGTGTCATGCATATGATCGACACTCTTTGACTTCCCACTTGATGCATTTAATGATTATTTTATTCCTTTAATATATTTCAAATGCACAAGGTCAAAGCAGATAACAAATGGATATGTGAAAAGTATGTACGAGTAATGGCATGGTCAAAGGGGTAAATTTGACATGTGGTACTTGTATAGGCAATGAGGTGGCGTTGTCCAAGACATGAAGACAGGGATGAGGTGGCAGAATTGACACATGGATATGCATTTGTGGCCTTCAAGGATTTCATTTTTTTTGCAAATATATGTAATATTCATCATCTTTTTATGGTTTTTATAGAAAATCATTTGTAATATCTTCTAAAATATCTTGGCAAAATTATGAGCCAGATATTGTTTATTTTTTGCAAAAATCTTATCAAATGGAGATATGGTCTAAATTTGCCATAGCATTGTAAAGTTAGTTTTAAAGAAATCATTGACAAATTGCTTTTAAAACTTAACTACTTTTAGGCAATTTATAGGCTAATAAAACAAATCAAATATCGCATTTTGATTTGTTTTATTTAGAGTCATATAGGACAAATTTTGGAGCTTTCATGAGCACAGAAAAGTAGTTTTATGGTGGGACCACATGAGAGGGCAGTTTTGCAACTTTATTTTCCAAATTGGTGGCAGATCCAGAGATTTATTTTTGGCCTTCATGAGTAGCTCGAAAATGGACTTAGGGTCTATTTTTAGGAGCTTTTGAGGATTTCTTCTGAGGGGATCTTTTGGAGGCATTTATAGGAGAAAAGTCTTAATTTTTCTCAGTTAGTTAGTTTCAGTTTCTTCTCTCTTGTTAACAGGAAGAGTTGTATACAGATAGTTGGCTCATTTTTCATTTTATGCATTGTACTCCTTCCAATTCTAATAGCAAATCATCCTTTTCACATATTTTGCAATCTTGATCTGATGTTGTATTGTGACTTTTCTATCCTTTATTATGTCTCAATGCTGTTAAAACTTAGTTTTTTCCTAGTTGCAGTTTGTGTTTGATTCAAACATTGTTGCAAATCACTCAAGGGATAAACTATCAGTAGAATTGTGAAGTTTTAAGTTTGAGGAGCTATTTTGTGAGTGATAGACATTCCTCAAGTTTAGATTCCAGAGTTAGTTTGCATTTTAATTACCCTTCTATCCTTCTTCCCCGCAAGTTATTAGTTTATGAATTATAAGAGAACTAGCTCACTCTGGAGATTCATTCTCATAAAAAGAGACCCACATCAGAGAATGATTCCATGTTTCAATAGGTAGCTAGGTTTCCGTGAACTTAGCAAGGGTGCATACTTGAATTAACAACACCAGTTATTTCAGGTTTTCTGAATTCAACATGAAGTTTCATAGATAGCTCTTTATAAGTTCCAAACCTTTCTTCTCTACTATCCTTGGGTTTGCTTAACATGTGTTGAGCATAGCTATCTAGTATATGTCCATCTACTTCATAGCCCATTGGCATTACCCAAACTGTCCTAGGCTTGACACCTTCCATTAGGCATTGATCTTTTATAACCATAAAGCAAATAGTATCTTTATACTTCTCAACGTTTTTCCTAAGGATTCTTTCTCTTGACTAAATCATGCCTTGGAAATTCTTGAAGTACCCCCATAGGGTTGTTTTTTACTCATCAATACTTCCAATGCTATTTAGATGATTTCTAATTTGAACAGCTACTAGTTTACTACTTAACCAGATCAAATTCTTCATGTTGGGTAATTCATTCAAGAAATAGAAGAATAGACATATACCCAATGTACCATACTTGAAAGGATAATTCTTGCTTTCTTTTATCTTCTTCAGATTCTCCAGTAGTTGGATTCTCAACAGCTCGCACAAATCATAATCTGCATTCTCTTTATCCATTTGATAGGTAGTGTATATTGCAGTACCTGAGACAGAGTTCTCCCAGTTTGAGAAGTAAACCTTGTAACCTATGACCATTGAGGCAAACTTTACTACAGGATCAGTAATATCATTTATTGTTGACTCTTTAATTCTTGACCACCTTCAATAATGGCATACCTCCGGTGGAGTTTAGTCTAGTGACTACCTAAATTGCGTCCTTAGTTATCTTGAAGGGTGGCCCTTTCTCTAACCACATGAACTCGTCATGAATTCTGCTCAGCACATATTGAACCCATTCATCCACTGCAAAAGTGGGAAACTCTACATATTGGATGAATTTCTTCTCTTCCAGAACTTTGTATTATTCCATCAGGAAAAATTGATCATCACTTAAATGTTTTTGAAATAAGTCTGTGAATTTGTTGACGTCGTGCTCATCTAGGGCAACATGGATATATTCCCTAATGTCTTCCACATATAGAACTTTGTATGGTATACCTGAGAATGCACCCATTGTACTAACTTCAGTTCCTTTGTGGGGATATTTCTTGAATTTAGGTCATGGTTGCTCAGTGATATCAACAATTTGCAGTGTTGCCATCTCAAGATTTTAATAGATTCATAGATAAGGTTTGAATGGAAATACCTTGTTTCATTGATTTAGGGTTTCCTTTATATGAATCACTCTGAATTATTCTAGTCTTAGTTGTTGTCGCACAAGCTTCACCTTAATCTCACTTGGATGTCTAATATATCGAGTGTAAAGTGATTTTGAAATCAAGCAAGTCTCTTTTTATCCTCTACATGACTTGTCCTAAATTGTCATAAATGCTCATTCCCAAAAAGCTGCATGTCTTCTTTGATAGATACAGTCGACCAAGATTGCTCTGCAATGTGCCACATTGACTCCTTTTCTTCTGATTTTTCTTTTAGGAGATTTGTCACATCAAATTCCATCATATACCTTTGTGCCTGATTCTAGCACCTAATTTCTGGCTAGGGGTTTTGGATTTTTAACACTGCTCCCCCTGAGCTAGAGCTCCCAATCTACTTCCCGGAGGAAGTATCTACACCAGATGCTAGTGCAGATCCATCCTTAACCTCATTTACACCCTTTTTGATTCAGACCATGCTCATCTCCTTCTTGGTTTCCATAGGATCAACTTTATTCTTGCCTTTGACATCTTTCTGCTCTGGTTTCCATTGTTGTGTAGGATAATCTCTTTCCACATTTTTGCTTCTAAAGAATCTAGTAATGTGTGCAAACATGTTGCAATAGTAACAAACAACATTTCTCTGACCTTGATTTCATTTGATACTTGAATTTGGCATTGATCTGCATTGGTTAGCCATATGCCCAAATCTATTGCATGCAAAACATTTTACATTGAAGGATTTACTATTCCTTGGATAGTTTGGTACATTTCTTGACACAGTTCTACACTCATTTGCTTTATGACCAATCTTCTTGCAATTGAAACATTGACTAGAAAAATATGGAGCATTTTTATTTAATCTACTTCTACACTGAGTAGCCTTATGACCATACTTATTGCTTTTGAAACAATGACCATTGAAAGATGGGTACCTTTGTACATTTGGTTGCCTGATCAGAAGTCCTTTAGGTCTTCTTTGATTCCTCACCGGATGGTTTCTGCCTCTTCCTTCTTTAGATCTGTCTTCCCCTAAATTTGAACTTTCTCCTTTTTCAAAAACCAAACCTTGTTTGTCATCTAGATACTTTTGACTAGCTAGCAACTTGTCAAGTTTTGTAGAGCTTATTTTGAATTTTTCTTTGTAGTTGTTGGCTGCTTCTAGATCAAACTTTAAGAGAAAAACTTCTTTCCCTAATTTTTCACATTCTTTTGACTTGTCCTTCACAATTTGATTCAGACATTCCTCACTCTTAGTCCTTTCTTCAATCACCCTGAGAAGACTTTCTATGGATTCATTTGCTTGTCTTAGCTGCTCACATAATTCTTTCCTTCTTTCCTGAGATTTACTGATCTGTTCTTTTAATTTTAGAATGCAATCACCAGCTTCTTTAATACTCTCCTCTAAACCCTTGATATCAGTCTTGGAGTTGTCAAGATCTTCTAGAGCTGCTTCAAATCGCTTATTATTGATGTATACCTAATTGCTAATCTTAATGCTGCCATGAGGATTTGCTTCAGGATAAGTGAGATGCCTTGGTGCTGCCATGAGTGTACCTCTTCCTCAAGTTGTTAGGCTTCTTCCAAGGAACCTTGCTCTGATACCTATTGTTGAATCCAATGAACACTGAGAGAGGGGGTGATTAGTGTCCTACTAAACCATTTATGCACTTGCTCTATTATCCATTTAACAAATTTAATTATATGAAAGTAGATTAAACAAATGAACAACAACCACAAAGACATAACACATGAACACCAAGATTTTTACGTGGAAAACCCCAAGAGGGAAAAACCATGGAGAGGATTAGCTCTCAATATATATTGCAATCTTTTAGAAATGGTGATGTTTAGGCTTGGTCACTCCATGGGCCTTGAACATGCTGGCTCATTGCCATGAAGTACAACTAGGTCTAGCAAGCTCACTGTCTCAACCCTAAACCTAGAAAGATTACAATGAGGGTTGTTAAACCCTAAAGGGTGGCTCACTGCCAAACTCATTGCCAAGTACAAGTGAAATTATATAGGAAATATGAATACTACAAAAGCATCTATCAGTATGCCAAGGTGCAGTCATTTAGCAACTGAATTTTGAATCCTAAGCCTTCATCATCATTGATCTTCAATCTCTATTCTGCTATTCTTGCATTTGAATTTTTTTAAACACACTATCAAACACTGAAATCCATCCTCTATTTATATCCACAACTAAATATTTCTCATGATCAGGCCAGCAAGCAAACTGTGAAACGTGTACACCAAGTGTTATATCCTGTCAGCTTGTTCTTGTGTTAAATCATCAATACAGATCCAAACCATCATGCATATGTCTTCGTATGTGTCAGCTCTAATCATACAACCACTTACCTTTATAATCAAACTCATGTTTCTTCTCTGTATAAGGATTCAACCAGCCTATCGACTTGTTTCTTAATAACATATATGATAGGTTCCTCTGTCACATCATAACTCATGATGAAGACCAATTTGGACTCCAAAATTCATATCAAACATTACCAATCATATCTTTGTAACTACAAATCATAATATTCTTATGTGACAAGATGTGGATCTTTGAATTGATGATTCTATCTTTGTGAAATACTATCAAACTGAATGTCGATACTTGGAATCTTGTAGATGATCTTCTGGTGAACTTCAAAATCTAAAAATTTGGAATTAGATACTTCTCATATGTGTTTACAACACCTCCAAACCACAAACCAAGATATGCACTTGCGGAGGAATGCAGACCATTATGATGTGCCCTGCGCACTATCTTTGTTGTGCCTCTATTCATCCAAACTTAGATATTTCTTCCAAGTGACTTCCAAAGGAAGTCAGGACTTTGTAACATCCATATCCAAATTAACAAGAAAAACTAGGTTTTCACAAAGGTAAAATTTTTTTTTACTAGGTAATCAAATACAAAAGAAACTTATCTATTACCCATTATAACATTTTTCACTTTAACATAAACATGATCTCATTTTCATTAAACTAAAAGAAATGATATACAATAAACATTTTGTTCTCTAACAATTTGAAATTTTCTTGAAACAAATAAAATATTGGAAACATACCATTAACATGCATCTCGATTGTCGACCCATCACATTCAAGACTCGGCAATCCTCAGTATTTGGAAGAGAAAGTATCTTCAAGGAGCTTAACTTCCAACCACAGACCGTTGGTCTCCCGCACTCCTTCCTAACCGGAAGTGGCCCTACCCTACTCAAGAGGATAGACTTAGGATAACCATCGGTGTTTGCCATCTGAGCTCTGGTGTTGTAACTTACATGTCTTGTTATCATGCAGATCCCTAGATACCCTCTAGTCATGCACGACTCTCCACAAGAAACGCCATCCAGTCATAGTGAACATTCGATGCACTTGAGGATCGTGCACCACCTTGGCCAAAGGATTTGTTTTTTTAAATAGCATTCTAAGAATGCATGAACTTAGTTCACCCACCCTACTCGACTTGAACTAATCGAAATCCTACAGTTTCCTATTTGTAAAGTTTAAACAAATGTCAACCTCGATGACCTCAAGGTTTTTAGGATTTTCTCCTGCAATAGCGCATTGCGCAATGTTTACTCTAATCCTGAGTTTATGGTTTCATAATCCCATATTCACGTAAAAACATAGTTTAATAATGCCCACTCCTAAGTGGTTTCATACTTGTTTACTCGGTTCCCATGTTTGTACAACATACTCAAGCATCTAAAACAACTTCCCGTTATCCCAGAATTTAAGGGTTTTAGACTCATAAGGTCTACAAAATAAAACGATACTAGAACCATCGCATGCAATGTAATCTAGACTCAAATGTAGGTTTTTCCCACCCCACTTGTTCATTACAAAACCATGACGGCTTTCAACCAAAACTGATACTTTAACTTTCTACTCCCCTTTCCAAGTCAAATAGTTTCACATGGTTCATAGAGATAAGAGTCGTATATAAGATAATAAGGGGTTGGGAATCTTTCTTATGACATTAGAGATGATCAACCACATGGTCGACCTCTAACTAAAGATATAAGATGGATAAGACACTAGCTGGTTACAACTACATCTCCAGCTGTCAAACACACTAAAGTTTACGTCAAAACATGCTTTAAATATGTGGTTTTAAACTCCTACACAACATGCACGTGGAGCAATGTGTTTTCTCGCTATGGAGCTATCATTTCAAGTGCACTAAAGGCAGTTTTAAGTTGATAATACCGTCTTAAAGGAAACTCTTTAAACATACGTCATTGCCAATCAGTTGAAGAATGTAGTTTACATTTTGCATCCTATAGTGTTCATTCCTAGATGTGTGTACATTAGAGAACTGTGTTCTTTCATCATACGATGTCGTTCATGACAAGCAATGATACAATTTCTAAGTTCACATATTTTAAAGGAGAGCAATGTTACTATTTCTAGGTTTTCAAATGTCAAAACACAGCAATGATACCATTTTATGGATAAACCTCACACATAAATCGCAATAAAAGACATTGTCATCATATTCTATTTGGTGTAAATGCATTACTTTATCTTTGCAGTGAAGAGACACAGAAACTGACTTAAATTGTGAAAAAGAAAAGAATGGGAAAACCTGTCGACAGACTTGAAGACTATTGTGGCAAGTTCCCGGCGATCGTTGCAGATTCCTAGCTCTCTATACACCTATCCATGTCCCCCTCTAGCTAGTCGTGCCTCCTCAGGTTTTCAAAACTTTCTCTTCTCTGCCAGTCGTGCACAATGAAGCCCAACTTTTCAATGAATTGATTCCCCTCTCTGCCATTTTTCTCCTTTTCAAAACAACGACAGCCTACTCAATAACTATCCTCCTCCCTCGTTGATGGAATCTCCCCCTATAACTCTTGTCTCTCCCACTTCTAAACTACCACCTATTGCCCACGATGAAGGATTAAAACAACATTCATCTCACTGTTCACTAAATTCTCAACCACATCACTCCCTACCGTGCTCAGCGCAGCAAAAAGCTCTCCACAACTATGTTTTCCTTTGGTTTCTAAACCATAGAAACCCAATGCTTTTGCACCACCCATAATGAAGGAGCATCTACCATAATTAAATGGTTACACCCTATCACAACCGCTTAGCTACCTCCCTCTCGTGCCACAGTGATGGAAGATAGTGCAATGAGACCAAAAACTGTCACATGCCTATCCACAAGGGTCGACATAACTATCTTTTTACCCAACTTCCCACTTATCATGACCACTAAAAAGATGGAGGCTCCAATGGTGACGTGGCTTGAAAATGGATATAACAACCCCACCCTCACTCAAACATAAGGCATCTAATTCTCCAAGAGCAACTAAAAGCTGAATTGTGGGGTTAAGCTCGACAAGGCGGTGGTTAAGAAATGTCTAGAGCATCTTCTTGGTCAAAAAAGAAAAGAGATAAAGACCAACTTAATAAGGAAACTCAAGGTTAGATTGATAATATCTCGCGGTCAAAGCTAGAAGAAAAAGACTCATTCCCAACAATGACCAAAACAATTTATTACACGCTATGGCTTTAAAATTGACATTCATCGATCTCCAAAAAGAATAAATTCACAACACAAGTTCGACGCGTTTTACGACAATCACGACGGATTGAGCGTAATGTAAACAAGTTTCCTACATTGTTAGACGCACAAAGCCAACTTCTCGCATCTTTCGACTACGAGACGTGATTCATGAATCTGCCGCAAGTAGGTTCATTTAATTACCTATAAACGAAATAATAATCATCTATATAAGTCGACTCGCTTTGGTGGACTTACGACAACATCATTGATTCCAAGATTCTATATGACAACTTATGAAAAGGATGTTACACCTTATCTTCAGATGTCGACATCTAGTCTTAAACTATCCTAATCAAAAAACAAGACTAAATTGATGGTTCCAAGGTTTATCTACCTGTTTCGCGTTCTCAGTAACAAACACCCATGGTTAATTTCCAGAGTCTATACTCTCTCTCAAAGATACTTTCTCTTCCTGTCGAACATGGTCCACCTGTTCTTGCAACGACAATCTCACATACAATTTTGTGGTCAAAGCACCTATGTTCCAAATCAAAGCATAATATATCCAAAACATCATTTCACTTGACAAAAAGGACATTTAGTCTACACTATCACATTGATCATAATCAATAGATTCTAAAATTTCATAGAACTAACTTTGTATAATAAATCATCAATTTCCATGTCATCCACAACATATTATATTACTGAAATTTGCAAGAAAGTAAATAGCATAATCGATTGCAAAAAGAGGGATGTAACAGACTTGATCACTAGAATATAACATCAAACAATTATGAATATTATACATGAGCTGCATTTCTAGGTCTTCATCTACGGAAGCACACCGATCCACTTTCTATCCCTTACTCTGTTTCTGGCTCGTACTTAGTCATTTTTGCCAACCGGATCTAGATTCCAATAAGACCTTCTGGAGTTCTGTCTTCCTGTCATGCTGATGAGATCTCTAAGCCTTACTGCCATCGATGACAACATACAAGTCTATGCCAGAGTAGTGTCTCTTGCCAACAGGATATCCATGATTCAATTTATTTAAAATCATTTTATTAATGGATCAAAGGTGGGCCTATGAGGTGATTGTAAGGATATGGACTTATATATGAAAATCAAAAGATTTTATGAAAGAAAACTCATGGGTAACATAAAAATAAAAGGTCATAGGAATAAAAGGGAGAAGCCAATAAATAATATTTACAAGGCAAAATAAAGCATGTAATATTTTATAATTTTTTCTCTAACTCCATCTTTTATGAATGTAAAGAAAAAGTTTTGTTATTTTAAACTAAAATATTATTTTGGAGCTCATAAAGAAGGAAGCACAAAAATTAAAACATGAGCAACAAGAGACAACGACAGCTGCTAGAGGGGAAAGCCCAGGGCCATGCATTTAGAGACACGTTGTCTCCAGTAAGGAAAACATGTGCCCTTAGCCATGAACGCATGTGGTTCAATATACCCTAGAGTCCATGACCCTGACACGCCAAAAAACATGCAGAACATTATAGAACAAAACCTAGCCTCCTCTTAGGAATAAAAAACAAGGCCTTTAATATGTGTCCAATCAGGAAATAGGAAAATGTCAAAAAAAATCTTTAAAAAATTGTAACCTTTGCAAACCGGTTTAATATTTCAGACAGGTACAATTTCGAAGCAAAACAAATGCCATTTTTGAGAGGTAAAAACAATAGTCTCCTACTAAGGTAGGGACTAATAAATGCATTTATCAATTGCAACCATCATCATCAATCACGTTCATGTCTCTCAAGTGCCCACGTCGGCCTCTATGTATTGTTTGTTATGTCTTGTGGCCTACCTTTCTAAGTTTCAACTGAATGGATACATAACTCTTATAATCTCAGGGATAGGTAGTAAACATCATGGTACAATTAATCAACTAGTCTCTTTTTTATTACCTACCTCTACCAGTTACTATTGTACTGATAATTGTATTTATTTGATCAAACTAATGAAAAGTAATAATGTACTTTTTATTGAGAAGTGGCCTAATGTGGACTAACTTTTTGATGTCCATGGTGCACAAATAATGACATGACATACTTTCATTAATTTGGGGCTAGAGGCTTGCAAAGTTGGGACTTATTAAAACAGTTAAAGTATATACATATTTCTCTCCACTCACTCTAAAATTAATATGTTGGCAAGTTTTCAAGACATATAGAGGATTAAGATTAATACGTTGGGAACCATTTGTTGGCCGGTTAGTTTTGTCTTGTAAGGTAACATAATCTTTTCTTACATAAATTTAGAATTATTAATAAATGTAATCAATAAATCATTTTTTAATTTAGATTCAATTATTGAGGAGCATTTAAAAATTGAAATTGTTATTTTTTTATGGAGATACACAAGATTATTTTTCCTAGTCGATATGTGACCATGAGCCTTAGGTTGAACTTCTTTGGCTAAGAGCCAATGACTGAGGGGTATCCATTTCGCCAAATTTTCATAGGTCACTATCAAGAGACTTTCACTCAACAAGACTTGATCCCTAGTGGGCTCATTTAAAACCTTTTCAACTTCACCAAAAAATAATGGGCCCTTTGACAAATTGTTATTTTAAGAATTAAATAAAAATGAATAAGATGTTTGATTTTGGAAAATAACAATAAATGAATATTATTGTGTACAATTTATTCATCTAAGTAAAAAAATTATATAATTGTAATCTCGTGAATATTTTGAGCTTTGTAAAAAATGAAATGATTATATTTTCTTCACATATTATAATATCATATATAATATATTGTGGGAAATGAGTGAAAATTATGGAAACAATGAATTGTGTGCAAAGGGGGATGAAGGGAAAGAGGAGTGGAAGAAGGATAATAGTGAGAAGTAGAGGTCGAGATTAGGTTCTCCCTCTTTGGTGGTGAATGAGAGCGATTTTAGTGCTAGGGATAGGAGCATTGAGGGAGGGGGAAAATCCAAAATATTGGACAATAAGCAGTTTAGATTAGAAGCAAAAGGTAAAAGATTTGTTGTAGGTAATGTTAACATAGAAGTTGATAAAGAGGTCCCTTGTATTTGCATCCCAAATAAGTTTATCAATTTGAAGGTAGAAAAGTTGAAGAAGAATGGCGGTGATAGAAAAATTCATTGGAATCTGGTCATCAATGAGAGAATTAAGGCCTAGGTAAGTCAAAAATTTCATTGCCCTAAGCCAGATGTTAGGTTCTTGGATTTAGGGTTTTTGTAAATTATGGTTAAATTAAAATATGATAGGGATTTGTTACTTAAAGGAATACCTTGGTTTATTGGGAATGCATGTCTTTATATCTATGCTTGGTCACCAGGGTTTCACCCTCATTCAGAATTAATTCAAAATGCTCCCCTATGGATTATAATGTATAAGCTTCCCTAGGAATTATGATCAAAATAAATTTTTAAAATAATCAGGGATACGCTTGGAGAATATATTCTCTATTCCAACATGATTGGGGGTAATAAATTGGCTACTTATGCTAGAATTTGTGGTAAGATTAAACTAAGTAAACCTATCAAACACTCTATCAAGCTGTCCTTGGTTTTGGGTAAGTGGAACCAAGAATTGGATTATGAATTTTTACCCATTAGGTGTTTCAACTGATAGAAAATTGGTCATCTTGCAAAGGACTGTATGGAGTGGAAAGAGGATGAACTGGATCATGAGGAGTAGAGGAAGGTGGAATTGGAGACAGTGGGCGAGGTCTCCCAATCTGATCTCAATAAAACAAAGGGAAAGGATAACCCTTCTGAAATCCCTTCTTCTCCAGATTGAATTACTCTCAAGGAATTAAGGATTAACAATAATAAGGACATTGGATTGGAGCTAGGTGATATACGGGAATTAAGTCTAGAAAATAATATTTTGGAAAATGTAGGATCAAATAATTTGTGGGAGCGATACTAAGGTGGTAGCAAACTTATTGGAGAATAAGGAAAATTTGGAAGATTGGAGCATCACGACTAGAAGGGGAAGAAGAAATGGAGCTAAAGGCCATTCTTAGGCTGTTTCTAGGGAATAATTGCAAGGGTAGGAAAATGAATTCCAACTAGGTGAAGATGAAGGCATTGGAGGATTTGAAAATGGCACTTAGGCTTCTATGATGAAATTTATCAAATATGGAGGCAAGCACCTCCCTAACTTAAAAAAAATAATGAAAATCATTAGCTAGAATATCCATGGCCTAAATGCCCTGGAAAAGCACCACCTTTTGAAGTGGCTCAAAAGAAGAAGATTCCAAACATTGTTCTGATTCAAGAGGCCAAGATGGCTGAGGATAGTGTTAAGGATGTTCTTCCTTAGGTGTGGAGGAATGGAGATGGATTGATGGCTAATGCGGATGGCATGGATAGGGGCCCTATTGTTCTTTGGAATAGAAATAGATTTATAGTTATGCTTGTTTCTCAGTCCCCTAATTTTATCACTATCAGGTTTAAGGATGTTTTGGGTAATGAGTATTTTTTGCTCACAAATTTTTATGGGCCTAACCCAATTGGAGAACTAGCAAGGGTGTTGAAGGAACTAAAAGATTTCAAGAATATAAACCCTATAGTTAATTGGGTTCTTAGTGGTGATTTCAATGCTATCCTATGTCTGGAAGAAATGCACGGTGTAAAAGCCTCATTTTCTATTGGATCTATGGATTTTAGAAATCTCTGTGGGGATGTTGCATTAGTAGACATTATTTTGAAGTCTGGGTGGTTTACTTGGAATAATAGGAGAAGGGGGGAAGATAATATTTTGTGTAGGTTATACAGATTCTTGGTCTCCTCAAATTGATTGCTCTCCTCTATCTTCTTTTTCTCTAGGGTAATTCATTTTGATGGCTCAGATCATTGGCCAATAGAACCAATCATGAATAAAGTCAAAAAGCCTTAGGGACATCATTTTAAAAAGGAATATTTTTGGTATGAGCATTCTAACTTCAAAGACTCTTTAATAAAGTGGTGGAAGGTAGATATTAAAGGCTGTAATAGATTCATTCTTCCAAAAAAAATAGTTGAAGTGAAGAGACAAGCTAAAATCTAGAACAAAGACATGATGGGTAATTTATTTGAACAAAGAACAAGGAGGGATCTAATCTGCAGAAGGTTGAAGTTGATATCTCAAATAGTGGGTTGACTACGAAGCTTAGAAACTCTAAACTTTTATTAATAGAGAATCTTAACAAAATGTTGAGGATGGAAGATATTTTTTGGCAACACAAATCTAGAGTCAAAGGAGGGGGATGGTAACACCAATTTTTTTGATTTGGCCACCAATATTAGGATACAAACTAACAAGATTGCCATTATTCAATTGCCTTCAGGAAATGTTGTTGAATATGTGGAGACCACTAGACTAGAAGGTGCGAACTTCTTCAAAGAGTTATTGGATTTTGCTCCGCAGGAAGACCAAGAAGTGTAGGACTATATGCTAAGGAATACTCCTTATTTGATTAATGGTGTGTAGAATGATCTACTTATGATGCCCTTCTCAATGGAAGAGATTCATAAACCCACCTCATTGGGGGCCAGGAAGGCTTTAAGGATGGATTGTTTTTAGGCTGAGTTTTTTAAAATTTCTAGGAGGTAGTGATACCTGAGATGTTTGGAAGGCTTATAATGAGTGTAGAAGAAGAAAAGTAGTTTTAAATGTTTGGAACTCCACCTTTGTTTCTTTGATCCCTAATGTTAAGACTCTAAATTTTTTTGATGAATTTAGACTGATTGCCTTGTACATAATACTATATACAAAATTGTTTCTAAAGCTATGGCTGTTAGGATTAAGAAATTTTTGGAGGGGATTATTTATGAAGAAAAAAGTGGATTCCTAAAAGGTAGACAATTTCTGGATGGCGTCATCATAGCGCATGAGACTATTCATTCTATCTTGAATTGAAGAAAAAAGAAGGCATGGTCATTAAATTAGACATGAACAAATCTTATGATAGGACTTCATGGGATTTCTTAATCAAAGGTATGAGGAAGTTTGGATTCTATCAGAAATGGTGTAACTGGGTATATAGATGTATATAGGAATGGTGCAAGAGGGGATTATGACAAGGTGATCCTCTCTCTCCTTTTTATTCCTCATTTTGGCTGAGGTTCTAGACATGTCTTTGAATAATAAGCTAGATTCACGAATAAGTGTAGAGCATCCTCTTCAATGTGCATACCATCATCATGACCATGTGCATCCTATATTGTATACCTCATAGAATAGTCCTCAAACCCATAGTCACATATAGATCCACAAGCACAACAAATGTGTGGTGAGAGAACTTAATGCCTAGAATGATCACCCTCATCATCTTGTGAAAGAGGCCTACTATGTTGTAACAAGGTCTGTGTGAGGGAATTGATGGATCCGCAGAATGAATTATGATATGCCAAATAGATGGGTGGGTAAATGGGTCTTGTTGGCTAGTCTCGAGAATAATGTGCCTCCTCTCTATCATGTTCAAAGCCTTTACCTCTACCATGGAAATCATGAATTTCAAAATAATTTGAAATTTCATTAAGGACAAACTTGTAATAGATTTTCCTCAAGATATACTGAGCCACTTCATTGTTGCTACATGGGGATGGTAAAAACCATCCACCACCTATCTTAAAAATTATCCTTTATTCCTTGGTGTTGGCACCAATGAATAGGAAATCATTTGCAACTTGTGTGCATGGGCTCATTGGTTCTAAAGTCGATAAATAATGCACATAAATCAAATTTCATAATTTTATTTTCTTTTACTTGTTTATATGACAATTTTAAAGAATAATATTGTGGAGCATTCTCTCTATGAATTTCTCATGTGTTTGTTTGGCCACTAATTGAATCCATGTGAGAAATTATAGATTAAGGGGACATTACAAGAGATCTTGTATATGTGGAAGTTACATTTAATTTTTTAAATATTTCTACCAATATTTGAATCTCTTTTTTGTTTTGTTTAATTTGCCTAGTATTTAATTTACATTGAGTTTTTTGAATATTTCTACCAATATTTTCAAATCTCTTTTTTGTTATATTTATTTTTTTAAATATTTCTACCAATAATTTTGTTTAAGCATGCAAAGAGGATGCCAAATGTAGAAAATCAACAAGAGTAGCAATTAAAGGTCACAAGAATTTTTCCTTCACTTCTTCAAGATATTTTCAAAATTTCTTCTAGTGCTAGCAAGAGAATGGATATGTATCCTTCATGTAAGGTGGTTAATGGATGGTGGAGGATTTCTTTCCTTCTAGGTATATATTTATCTTTTTGTTTTCTTTGATTTTCTTTCTTCTTTCTATTCTATATATATTTAACTTGTCCATTCGAACAAGGAAAGAAGATTCACTGGAAAAAACTCTACATTTTATGCATTCGAGCCTTTAGCCAAATGCTATGTATTGTTGTACATATCTATGACATTTTTATGCCTCATGTAATAGTTGTTCAATATATCTTTATAGATGAATAAAATATTTTGTTTATTGTGCCTATTTATGGTTATGCTAATGAGTTTGTTTCTTCTTTTTATTTGTATTTGCAGCCTCAATTTATGTTTCTAGGGCTAGTGTTCTTCTCAGACAACCTATGACCTTCTACGATACAAGGATCATTCATGTCTCTACCCTTAATTGATGAAGTCATGTCCTTTTGTTCCATTTGATTATTAAATCCTATGTGGATAGTCCAATGCAAACAGAAAGATCTTGATTGATGCATCTCCTTATGAAAATAAGTTTTCATTTTCAAGTCTTCTTTCTCCCTTTTCCTTGCAAGGTGCTCCAAAAAGAGCTCATTGAAAATTTGCTAAGGCCCAACTTCTTAATCTCAAAGGTTGTCGTGTTAACCACATCCCATGTTTGCAGGTTTTCCATGCTTGGTGTTCACATGAACACAAGTTTATACAAAAGGATAAATCTAAACATCAATAATTAATTATATTTTTTTATATATGAATGAGGTATAAGTTTTTCTTAGACATTATCTCAAATTAGAATATGTACTTAAATTAGGTTGATTATTTAAGACCTAGGCCACATGAGACATGAGGCTATTCAAATTTAAAGTATATGAGAATAAACATCTAAAGGATAAATCTAAACATCAATAAATAATTATACTTTTTCATATATGAATGAGGTACAAGTTTTTCTTCGACATTATCTCAAATTAGAATATGTGCTTAAATTAGGTTGATTATTTAAGACATAGGCCACATAAGACATGAAGCTATTCAAATTTACAGTTTATAAGAATAAACACCAATATTATTAGGTATGGTTTCAAAAGAGATTTAAAAAAAAGGAGAGAAGAAAAAACAATTAAATAGATCAAATATTATCAAGCCTATTTTTTGGGAGGACAGGGAGGGATAAAGAGTTGGTGGCCTAATGGTGTGACTTCATTTGAAATTTAAGGAAGTTGGCCACAAGACAGAACAAACAGTACACCTAGAGACTGGCGTGGGCATTTGAAAGCCTTATATCACCATGCACGGTTCATCCTTATCCAAACTTGGCCAACCATTATCACCTCCATATTTACTTCACTGCAAATAATTTTGTTTCTAAATAATTTTGTTTTCAACATCACATTTAATTCACTGCAAATAATTTTATTTGCAACTTTTGTGTGCCATGGGAAATCTATGTATTTTAGAGCAGTGAACAGTTGAGCAATGCAATTTGATCTTATCGCTTGGGAAGGGCGGGCCATCGATCTCATTTATTTATAAAAAAATGGGCATTTGATGTAGGCAGAAGATTAAGTTGTAGTTTCTATGGATGTAATGCATGATGATGACTGCAATTGATAAATACATTGATTGCTCATTCAATATGTTTAATAGATCTGAGACATGCAGATCACGCCCCCGTTTCCATAAAGGTTTCCCAGTTTTCAAAAAACTTTTCCATAAATTATATTAAAATGCATCCGCCAGGCGGGAGACCCCACGCCATCACTGTTTATATGCGACGATACGACGCAGGGTTGAAAAAATACAAGGAAAGACAGAAGAGCAACAACATTGATGGTACCCAGCATCATTTCTTTTTCATCCCCCAATGCCACCCACTCATACACTGATAGTAGTAAGCGTGTCTCTGTATGATTGGAAATTACTGATTGCCATGGATAAGCCAGATTTCCAAGAATCTCTATATTCTTTTTCTTTTCTTCACGTGTTGCAAGATATAAGGGATGTCCGCTTACTATCTTGAAAACAATCAATTAAGGTCCTAAAACCTCTTTTTAGTGGGAACTAATCGGCGTTCCACGCTATAAATAGGAGTGGAGAGCCGGATGATTCAAACACACAGAAGCAGCAGTTCGAGATGGCTTTCCACAGCTCAACTTTTTTCCTGCTCTTGTTGATTGCATTTCCATTGCTCTCCCATGCTGAAATTTCTCATGAGCTACACAAAATTATCAAGCGTATCAATGCAAAGGGCGAGCATTACGGTCTCGTAGTTTCTGGCCAAGCAGAACTCAAAGCAGCTCTGAACTTGTTTACTCCTGACGAGGACTTGTCTGTTGTAGATATCTCTGGTTGTCACGAACCCCATTATTTTCTCTTTCTCCCATTCTATTATCTTTATTCTGGCTGAGGATTAAGGCAACATTTCTCTCTCGTTTCAACTTAAAATATGTAGAGATATATATTAACTAGTGTTGGTTACTCTGCTACAGCTCGAAGGTTCCATGTGGGTCAGATTGAGAATCGCAGAACCATTTTGGCGATGAGCGGAAGTGGATCGGTAAAAAACTCATTAAGCATTTAACATATATGTCGAGACTATTTAAGGTTAGTTTAGTGTGATTAACTGTGTGGGAAGTGGTATTGCACAGGTGAATGCAGCACAGACGACCCAGTTGCTGCTGACACACTTTCGTGTGAAGGCAGTAATTCACTATGGAAGAGGGGCCAGCGCAAACCCTAACTACCTTAAGATTGGTGACATTGCTATTCCCAGTCAATTCGCACACACTGGCGTCTGGTACTGGGAGGTACTTTCCTTCTCTATTTTCTTCTCTTATTCTCTGCTCTGCTTCATATATAGTACGTTTAGCTAATATGTATTGGATTTCGGTTGATTCAGAAATTTGGAGGTGACCAGGGAAGCTTCACTCGCAAGATTGCAAACCTCACATTTTCTGAATATAATGTTGGAGAAAATAGTGATGCCAATAAACTGCAGAGCGTATATTTCCAGCCAGAAACTGTTTATTTAGTGGAAGGAGAAGCCGAGATGGGACAATCCAAATTTTGGTTTGATGTGGATGACGATTTGTATGCTAGCGCACAGGAAATTGAGGTATCGCTACCTTATGCTTCACAATGTTCAATGCCAGATGTTTTTCTAAGTAGTTTTTGTACATTCTGTTAAATTGAATCGACTTGCAGGATACAATGTTGGACAGGTGCGTGGCGAAATCGTTAATATGTCTGGAACAGCAGCCAACGATTAAGAGGGTTGAGAAGGGAGGCAGCGCCAACTTTTATGTGAATAACGAGGCTTACAGAGATTTCCTCCATACCCACTTGAATATCGCCTCCATTGACACTGAGAGCGCGGCAATCGCAATGGTATGAGTACCAGAGCTTAAAATAATAACTCATATAAGTGATATTTGTAGTGAGTTAAAGTAATTGGGGCTTTTTGTGCAGGTGTGTGAGAGCGAGAAGAAGGCATTCCTAGCAATGAGATCGATAACTAATTACGCAGGAGGGTCTTCTGTGGGAAACGATGCATCTGTGATCAAGAATTTATGGGTTTCCCATGCTGATGCATCAATCCGCGCAATTTTCAACAAATTATCATCAGGGGATTTCAACCTCCGTTTGAACAGATACTGATGATAACATCTGGTGAATGGAATTGAAAGATGTTTAGTCACAGTGCCCGCTCTATTTGTGTATCTGTGTGTCTTTAGGAGCTTCAGAATCTGACTTACCACTATGTATGTGTTTGGTCACGGTGGCCTCCCTATCTAAATAATCGGATTCTGATATTATTAAAATAACTTGGTTTGATGCTCTACGTCTCTTTAGTTTTGATGGTTTTAACTTTTTTTTTTCATGACTATCTTATTTTTTCAGTTTTGAATTTAAAAATATTATACAATAATAATTTATTTCTTTAAAATAACTTATTGTTATAAAATTAAGTACTTGTAATTTAGCTCGGATAAGTTTGATGCTTATTTTTGTTGAAATCAGTTAATTATCTTTTAAATTAAAGATATTTTCACAGTTTATGTAATAAATTTGTGAGTTTCTGGAGAAAACTTGTGTATAGTTTTTTTAATATTGAGTTTTAAATAACACTCCATGATCCATCATTAAGAAGAGGATAAAAAAATTATACACAATTTTTATCTAAAAGCTCTTACAAAATTATCTTTTCAATATTAAGAAAAAAAAAGTTAATTATCTAACACTACCCTTGAATGTTAGTGCAATACTTAGTTAAAGAACAAACTAACATAAATTAACCTTATAATTTCTTTTATGGTATGCACAAAACTTTCCTTTCATCTAATATGGTCTTGGAACATCTTATTGTATTTTACCATATAGATTTATAAATAGGGTTATAGGGGCATCAAATTTATCCCATAGATTTGCAAGAAAAAAATAAAAATGAATGTTTTTCATGTGTTTTATGTAAAAAAAAATACATAAATTATACATAAATTTTGCTACAAAGACATTTAAATTTATTCCATGGACTTTGAAAGATTATTTTTTCATCTAAAATATGTTGTGTATTTGAATGTAAAATGAAAATGGATGTTTTCTATGTTATGTTGTTATGGGACTAGTCATTCATATGATTATTCATAAGAAGGATTTTATAAATAATGGAAAACAAAAGAAAAAGGAATAAAATATAAATAAAAGAAATGAAAAATAAAATCAACTTTAAGTTAAAAGGGGTAAAAAGGTGAAATAAGCCTTTAAACATTATAAATTCCTTTACCATTATAATAGCATTTGTAAAGGGTATGTATAAATGTAATCAAATACTTATTAAAGGGTGTGATGGTTGATTGCCATCCTTTGGCTTAATATATAAACCAATGGAATGAATATAAAAGGATATATGTCTCTATGGAGATCACTCAAGGAAAAAGTTGGTTTTGTGGGCTATGGGCATTGATGAAAGGACATAGTACACTTGGGTTATCTTGGTTAGGTATTTGTGTTGAGTTATTTCTCTTTTGTGTATGTTTTATATGTTTTTGTAGACATCCAAAATTGACCCTCCTTACCATTTGTCAATTTATCGCATCATTGCATATATCGACTTTGTCTAGCACATTTGTATCAATCATCTATTTTCTTCTAAACCATCTATTTCTATAATTAATTAAATAAATTATATTTATTTAATTAATTCCATCTATTATCATTATTCTTCTATTTTCATCTATAATTAAATAATCTTTAATTATTTAATTATCTTATTATTCTTCTAAATAAATAAAATCAATATTTTATTTATTTGTCTTCTCATCATGAACATAAATTAAATAAATTTATTTATTTAATTTATATTGATTCTTCCAATTTTCTAAATTTAGCCCCTTCCTCTTATCATTTAAAAATAAATTAAATGAATTTATTTGTTTAATTTGTTTTTTAATCTTATCATTTTTTTATCTTATCACTTTCTTCTGTGTATAAGTTGGCCTTGTTCATAGATTAAATACAAAAAATGATTTAATTGATTCTAAAATCAATCATCCACATCATCCAACTCTTAAAATAGAAAAGCATCCTATTTTAAAAAAATCAATCTTACCACTACCAACAAACCAACTACAATCATTTAATAAAACCTATTTCTATGGACACATGTCTTATACACATTCATCCAAGTCTCTTGTTTAATCCCAAACATTCACATAGCCACCTAATCTCTATCATTGATCAATCTTAGTTGAGAGCTATGTATACACCATTCCACCTCATTTCAAAGGATCCCACACAATTATATAGTGTCCAAATTATCATCTCATGCATATTGAGTCCATTGAGCATCCAATGAGCAATTTGAGTATATCATCAATCATCCTGGCAGGTTTGACAACTATGTTTGTTCACTATTGAGAAGAAATCCACATTACAACCAAGGAATCAATACAATATAGGTGACATTGTTCTTTGATTTGCTTTCATTTTTGTGTCATTTAGATGGATTATTTGAAGGTGGTAGGATTGAGTTTTGATTGTAATGTTTCATCTTATTAACCCAATTTTTTCCTTCTAACACATTCTGGCACATTTGGTGGGATCAACATCCTTGATTATCTTTTTATTTGAAAGTTATTTTGAAGTCTAGATACGCAGAGTGCATTTGATCTATAGAGCATCACTTTTGCATGGTCCTGAATTGTAGTTGGTCCATAGAAAATCGCATTCGCACAATCCTCGGTCACCTCTGGTTTATAGATAATCACTTTTTGATCAACAATGGATCACCTCTGGTTATCTAGGGGTTTATTGATAAAGTTTCAATTTTGTAGGGTTTTGTAGGGTTTTAGTTGATCTTTTTGTGTTTGGTCTGGGTTGCAAGCTAGTTTATTTGCTAACCCTAATGGTTTTTTCTCATCCCCAATCTATTTATTTGGGGTTTGATTTGTCTTTGACCTATTCATAGCATATAGTAGGATCTTTTGTGTTGTTTTGTAGAATACAGGATTCAAACTCAAGCAATTCATCCTTTAGGGTTATCAAAGCTTTTCATATTTGCCTTTTGATCATTTATGTCACCCTAGATTTTGAGTTTTTACAGATTTCACATATTTGATGCCTTTGGTTGATACACAATCACATCTACACTATCCTCAATCACCTTGGAATTATACAAAATCACCTTTGAGCAACAAGCGGTAGCCTTTGGTAAAATTATCATCGCATTTGATTACTATTCATTTGCCTTTGGTTAATACTGTTGCAAGTTGATTTTCTTTGGCAGCTAACGTTTGTCATTGTAGTATCTTATCATTTATTGAAGAAAGGTGGATCTAAAACTATTGACAAATCTATTGCAGGATCAAATGGTCAAAGACTTATGATATTTTTCACTAATTTAGGAACATTTGGTTTTGGTTCTTAAAAAGAACCTTGTTTGTTCTGTGTTTGTTTTATCTTTTTTTTATTTGCTTGTTGTGTATGTTTGTAACCCTAAGCTAATAACAAAAGTATCCTCTCCCCTTGCCTATCAAATGGATCTTGGGTGTAAGAGAACTTGTTAAATTATATTTAGAGAGGCGTGCCTTGGAGGGAAAATAGGTACTCACTCCAAGGGAATGACATCAAGCAGTACTTTCGTTTGGTCCACTATATAAAATATGATAAGGTGAAAGCCAAGTCCAAACCAGTATCAACGCTTACTATACAATGCTAGTTCGAAAGGAGGTGTACATACCTTGCATATTTGAGACTCCTACTAGAGCTGGTTAGATCTTTAAGTAGCTCGTTGGATGCATGTAACATGCTAGTCCCCTAAATATTCATTAGAAACCATTTGTTTTAGAGGCCAAAACCCCTTTAATTGTTGATACAAGAGGTTAGAGCTCCGAAGACACCCTACATGTACTATTCATTGTAGTGATAGAAATTCCCTCAGTTCACACAATCCGAAGGGTAAGAGAAGTTGGTGTGCCTGTGCCATGTAAGGGGGAGCCAGTGTTACCAACAGATTTAGTTGTCTACTTTGTCTTAGTATTTGGAGAAATTCAAGTAGGGATTCAACATGTAGTATCCTTTCCAGCCTAGGTTGTACATGTTTGTGAGTGTTTTGTGTCTGTGTGTCTTTGTCATCTATTTTCTTGTCAAAAATAAATAAAAAATTGCCCAAAAAACAATTCACTATCACAAAAAATTGCCTTTGAACAACAACCAGTCACCTTTGAACAGTAGTCAATCACCTTTGAACCACATAAGCTTGCCTCTGGTTTACTTCACAATTATACTTGACCATAACATAGGTGCCTTTGAATTATTGAGTGCTGCCTTTGAGCCATACACAGTTGCATTTGAATAGCAGAAAGTCACCTTTGATCTATAGATAGTCACCTTTGGATTATCCTTAGTCATATTTGAGCTATCACAAGTCACCTTTGGTCTGAACAACATCGCCATTGGTAAAATGTGGCTTGTCATCATTCATCTAGTCCAAAAATCACATTTCCAGTCAAATCTAGAGCCTGTTATTAGCTTCCAGACAATCCACTGATCATCTATAGCCAAGCATTTATCTTATCTAGCCTACTCGTATCACACCTTTGGCCTTTTTGAGCCTTCCATCCTCTTGAGACTCTAAATCAACCATCAATATCAATCAAACAATCAAATCAATAGATATTCCTTTGGCTTTGATCACTACAGTCTATTCCAGCTTGAGAGAGTGGTTCCTTTTGAGTTGGTCCATCACATCATCAATCAATCAATCTTGTCTACCCTTGGGTTCATGAGTCTATCTCTTGGGGGATAACCAATCAACCAATCCAAATCCAATCTATCGATCAAGCCAACTAATCCAAATCAAAACAACTGATCAATCAGCAATCATCAATCTAATCAATCGATCAATCCAACCAGATCATCAACCTAAAATCAATCCAAATAGCAATCAAACAATCCAAGAGTCTCAACTTTGTCACACTAGTCCAAAAATCACAGTCATCATCCAAACAATGCCTCAAACAAGGAGCCAATACAAAGCTACCATGGAAGCCAACCTACATCAATTTCAAGCTACTCCTCTTAAAGATGCTTCACAATTTACGACTGGAATGCCTCAAGACATGTTTGTACCCGAAGGCTATACTACTGGACCCTCATCATCAACCCGTCCTTCATCACATCATTTTGGACCTTTATCATTAACCCAAACACCACAACATCATTTCATTCAACCACCCTATGAGGAATCTCAAGATGATTTAGAAGACCTGAAAGACACTGAATCTTTGTAAAATGTCAATAGGCTCTTAATGTCTGATTCTGATCGATATTTCTTACAATTAGCTCAAAGAGGAGCCAAATTTCCAAGTGGCTTTAACATATCTAAGATCACAAAACAAGATTCAACCAATGATGTTGTTGTTGCAAAGGAAACCCAAAAGGCTATCACTACTATGTCTACCAAACCCACAATAACCACATCTAGCATCCAAACTCCATCCTTCATCAATCCATCTATCCCCCCATTTCATACACCCACATCCATAGAGCCTTTGTTAACACCTTCTAATGTTATTAGCTCATATGTGTCACAAGCACCTCAAATTTCTACTCAAAATGTGCCATATGTTACTCCATCTCATGTGTCTCAACCCACTTCATCTTCCTCCATGAACATAACTTCTTCGCATGTGTCCCAAGCACCTCAAGTCTCTAACCAAAGTGTGTCACATTTTGCTACATCTCATGTATCGCATCCCATGGTTTCTTCCTCCATAAACATCACTTCTCCGTAAGAACCACAAGCACCTTAGGTCAATCTATTTGTATCACATCTTGAACCCTCCCAACCATCCAATGTGTCTTCTCATCTCAACACCTCATCCATGAACCTATTCCAAACATCACATGTGTTATTCAATCCTAATATACCAATTATTGACCAAACTTTTGGATCGCAACCATATGTCAATCAACTCCATTCACTTGGAACACAACCATCCAATCCACCCATTGTATCCCAAGTACCACCATCTAACCAATCTATATCCTATGCTAATCCACCTATCATATCTCAGGCTCCACTAAATACTAATCCTTATGTATCCTATACTAATCTATCTATCATATCCCAAGCTCCATTCATCTCCAATCCTCACATATCCTATGTCAATCCACCCATTGTATCCCAAGCTCCTAATAAACAAATGTCATACACTAATCCATCCTTTGGTTCACATGCGATACAAACCCAAAACATTAATCCCTCACCAAACACCTACACATTTCCATCATTTGATAACCAAGGCCAAAATAAATACACCTCGCCATACAACACATCCCAACAATATCCTCTAAATAACACTTTGGTGTATTAAATACAACTTCCAAGCCATCAAAATCCTATGCAAAAACAACAAACATATATCTCTGATATGGAGAAACAAGTCAAACAATTACAACAACAAGTTGAAGACATTAGCATGGGCCAAACGAAGAACACATTTGCTTTTAAACATGTATGGCCATATCCTTTTGACAAGACACTTCCAATGATACCTTTTCCCCCACACTTTGAGATACCACAATTTGACAAATACAAAGGAAAAGTTGATCCAAATGACCATCTTTGGACATTCTATGTCGCTTGCCTTGACGTTGCATACAATGACACATATCTTTTACGACTATTTCATCGTAGTCTTGGGGGACAAGCTATGGACTGGTTTTCTCATCTACCTCTGGGCATTAAGTCTTTCAAATAGCTTGCAAGAAAATTTGTCTCACACTTCACCTTTAACATAGAACATAAAGTTACCACGAACGATCTTGTTAAAAACAAACAATGCAACGGGGAAACCTTTTTATCATTTATCTAAAGATGGCAAAATATGACAAGCAAGCTTTTATGGCAAATCCCTAAAAAACAACAAGTGGACATATTTGTTCAAAACCTTCACCCCGAGCTATCATTCCAATTACAAATACAAAGTGCCACTACCTTTGATGAGCTCACTTCCAAAGCAACGAACATTAAAAAATCTTTAATTACAAAAGGGGTCATTAAGATTTTCAAAGAAAACAAAGACAATGCACAATCCTCAAATGACAAAACCCGCTTTTGGAAAAAGAACAAAAATATTGTTAGGGATGGTATTGTTGATTCAAAGAATGTCCAAACCATGAAGGATCCCATCCATATCCAAGAAGAATCTAAGAACACACCTTTTGTTCCAAGAGATTGACTAAAACCAAGTGAAGCACCTAGACGACAATTCACTCCTTTGGGAGAACCCATTGAATTCATTCTCAAAAAGCTAATACAAGCTGGCAAAATCACATTACTTGAGGCTTGACCAAATGAAGAACCATAGTTTAAACCTAATTGGTACAAAGACAATGAATACTGTGAATTTCATAGAGTGAAGGGACATAATACAGCTGTTTCATGAAACTAAAACATTTGATACAAAATCTTCTTGATCAAGGTGAATTCACTATTGATCCCCCGAAACAAACAACAAATTATGATCTTGATGCTTTCAAGAATCCACTTCCATCACATGACAAAGCAAGTACCTCCAATACGGTAAAGAATCTCCAATATACCTATGAGTCATCCACTATTGGCCGCATCGAACAAAATCACATCTGTACCATTAGCATAAGAGGCAGAAGAACCCATCACCATAAAGGGAAAAGAACCCAATTATGCTGTCACTACCTGTTGAGGCCATGTTACTATTCGAGGAGCCCCATCTACCATGCGCCTAACCTCTAGTTACAATATCCTCAAGCATCTCGGTATGACCCCTGCTCATATTTCCATTTTTCAGTTGTTGCGGATACACTTGCCCATAAAGCCATCCTAGATAAAGGCCTACAGAGTCATCGATACCAAATGATATTGATACTACACAATTCCAAGCCATGATAGAGAGTATTGCATCACCTTATCAATTGACTTTTTCTGACAAAGATCTTTCATTGCTTGATCCATCCCATAATGATGCCCTCCATATCGAAGTCTACATAAACCACCTTGAGTCAAATGAATACTAGTAGATGGTGGAGCTAGTTTAAATATATGTTCTCTAAAGCTCATAAAATTATTGGGATATTTCAAGGATTGTATAGACACTACAAAGAGCATAACCATTAAAGCATATGATGATGCTGAGAGAGATTCTGAGTGAATAATTTATTTGCCTATCAAGGTTGGTCCTATTACCACTGACACTCATTGTCAAGTCCTTGATATTGAATTGTCATACAACATTATCCTTGCTCGCCCTGGGATACATGCCATAAAAGTTGTTCCATCCACATACCATCAATGTCTCAAGTTTCCTTACAACAATGTTGAAGTTGCAATCCCCACCGATCCTAATCCATTTGAGTATTGCCAAACTTTTCAAGATAATTATCAAGCCCCAAATCACATACCTATCAATGTTGAAGCTTATCCATTGACATCCTATGTAGATCCATCCGACTTAAACAAGCCTTCATCTAGTAAATCCATCCCCAACATCACTACCAAATACAAGGAGAAAGGACTTGGTGAATACACTATACAAGGATCTTATTGCGTAGGAACTTTGCCCTTATCACCTAAATCTTATGGTCAGCCATCTGTATCCAAAGGTACCTCATCTGAAACTATTATCAAAGCATCTCCTACCATGTTCATCAAATCAGGAATGTTAGAAGATGAAGACATTGATGACATCAACTATTGGCTCTTCTTTGATGAGAATGATCAACTCACTCTAGAAGTAGAATGCTACAACAATGGATTTTGGATTATCAAGAACATGGGCTACAAAGGTCAAGGTGGTCTTAGACCATAAGGACAAGGACCTTTTGAACCTATTATTTCCACCAAGAAGTTTAATTAGCAAGGTCTAAGGTATGGTAAGGAGGTACCACCTTCTAAGGACATTGAGTGTATTCTCAATATGTTAGCCAAAGATTTTCCCGTAGAAGAGACTTCTAATTTGAATGTCATTGATGACTCTTCCTACCACATAACTGAACTATTCCAAGACACATCCATCTTTATGCTTTCATCCACCTCATTTACCCCACACCCATCATCATCTGACCTTCAACTCGTATATCCCAACCTCGTCGATTGGGACAAACAAGGGGTAGCTATTCTAGACACATTTGAAAATGATGAAGCCTTAGCAGAATTTATGGGTTCAAGACAAGGAATACCATTAGGAGATCACAAAATAGGTTTTATGATGGATCTACCTTTATTAGCATATTTTGGCGCAAGCATCAAATCCTTCAGTCGCAAATGTGAAATAAATAAAATTAAAAAATATAGGTCATTAGGTGAAAATCAAAAGGCACCTCTTGACCATGAAAAAGTAAAAATAAAGGATGTATCCTAGGGTGAAAACCTCTCCAAGGCACCCGAGGATGGAGGATTTGACCTACCTTTGGCCACTAAATATCAAGAATGGTCACCATTGTTGGTGGAAAAATCCCAAGAGATGAATCTAGGCACAACACAGAATCCGAAGATCACATTCCTAGCAGCATCATTATCAGAGCAAGAAAGAAAAGATTTCACTACTTTCTTAATGAAAAGAACAATCAACTTTGCGTAGACCTATGCAGATATGCCAGGGTTAAATCCTTCACTTGTGGTACATTATCTAGCAGTATCTCTAAATGCAAGACCAGTTACACAAAAGCTTCAGAAAATGCATCCTCAAGTAGCACTTTTAGTCAAAGTAGAAATTTAGAAGCTATTGGATGCTAAGTTTATACGCCCTATTGATTATCCTGAGTGGGTTTCTAATCTTGTACCAGTATCAAAACCTGATGGCTACATCCGCTGCTACACTGACTTCAGAGACCTTAACAAAGCTTGTCCTAAGGATGATTTTGTTGACTTTGGCATGTGGGTTGTTGGTTGTCTTGTCATTGACGTCAAAATAGAGGACATGATATGTGATGTAGGACAATATGTGATCTTAGGTTACTTGTGATATGATTGTCATGCAGAGACATCAACTATCTGATGATAAGTCTTGCATAGAATGGTCACCTTATATTGTTCATGTTGGATACTTGTATAGAATGGTACTTGTAGAGAATGGTTACCATGGCTTAAAGGACTTCATGATAATCTTGCTGAGCTTTGAAGGTTTGATCAAATTTAGATGATTAGGGTTTGGAGGTCCTAGAATCCCTAAGTGTCTATATCAAAACCCTAGGTCTAATGCCTATCTAAACTATGCAATATCTTCATTCAACCATCGAGCACCTTTTTCTATTTTCTCGGTGACTTTCTGCAACAGGTGATAAGTGACTTAAGTCACAACTTATGTATGTTATGGCTGTGGGAAGACTGTCCCCTTTACCTAGTGTAACCGGGTGCCTCGGTCAAGTCATATAACTTAAGCGCCAAAAGATAATCAAAAAGCCCCAATTAAATCTCATAAGGGCATGAAAAAGAAGATCTAAAGATAGAATTTAAATGCTTTTTGAATGCTAACAGTCACCCACCTCAAAAAAGATTGACGGCCAGTTGTTTATATATAGCCCTTAAACTATTTTTTATACTTTACTTTTAATGCAGGAGGGCCATTAAAATTTAGTGAGTGAAGTATGAGATGTTTTTAGTTGATTTGATCATTGATTTGTGATAAGGAGGAATGTATCTACATGTGGATATGCAGATTGATAAATTTAGTGAAGGAAATTAGGGTGTTTGAAGAGAATGAAGTCTGTTGATAATTTTCATTGTATACAGAGGTTGTTTTCAATAGAATTGCTTGTAGTGTGTGAGGGAATGATTGTCTATAGAGAATGAAAGAATTTTGATTTGTTTATACTAATAGTGTTTGATAGTGGCTTGTGTATAAAGGAGATTGTGTTGTTTGAAAACAAGAGGAGATATAAGGTTTTGTGGTATAGAGAATCAAGGTAACCCCTTGAATTATTTTCTTGTATCCAAGGTGATTATTTTTGCCAGTGAGGCATATGTGTATTAGTGAGATACCTATTGTACTTGGTGAAGGTGATTATTTTTGCTAGTGAAGCACAATAAAGTGAAGGAATTTAAGAGTGTTTTTTTATCCCTTTTAAGGGTTTTTCCACTCATCAAAATTTGTGTCATGGTTCATGTTTGTGTCTATCTGTATGTCCTAATGTTCATTCTTCTCATCATTGTTCTTATTTATATGTGTTTAATGAAACCTTGAGGTCTGTTGTATTTTTTTTCAGTGGATTAAAAGGTGCTAGAAGTTTTTAGTGATTATAGACCACCAATTCACCCCCCCTCTCAGTGGTCCTATACTCCAATAGATTTTCCATTACCAAGCATAGATACCATTGTTGATCTCACAGAAAGACATGAAATGCTATCCTTAATGGATGGATTTTCTGGCTATAATCAAATTAGAATCACAAAAGAAGATCAACATAAGACTTCCTTCATATGTCCATGGGGTACCTATTGCTGGGTCATAATGCCTTTTAGAATTAAGAACGCCGGAGCAACATATCAATGAGCCATGACTATTATCTTCCATGATCTTTTTCACACCATAATGGAAGACTATGTTGATGATATATTGGGAAAATCAAAAACTAGAGAAGGCCATCTATAAGTACTAGAACAAATCTTTGATAGATTGGAAAAATATCAAGTGAGATTGAATCCCAAGAAGTGTGTATTCGGTGTGACATCTGGAAAGTTGTTAGGTTATATTGTATCTCGATGAGGCATAGTAGATCCAGACAAGGTAAAAGCTATAGTTGAAATGCCTTTGCCATCTAATTTGAAATAGCTTCGCAGTCTCCAAGGTAGATTACAATCCATCCATAGATTCATTGCACAACTAGCAGATAAATGTCATTCTTTTCAACACCTTCTTTAGAAGGGAGAACCTTTTAAATGGGATGATAAGTGCCAGCAAGCTTTTGATAAAATAAAGGAATATCTAGCTACACCTCCTATCTTGGTTCCTCCTATGCCTGATCAACCATTATTGTTATACATCTCTTCAACAACAACAGCTTTGGGTGCTCTTCTAGTGCAACACGATGATTTAGGAAAAGAACAAGCTATTTACTACATCAACAAAACTCTTGTTGGCTATGACCTTAACTATTCAACCATAGAAAAATTATGTTTAGTTGTAGTGTTTGCTTCCCAAAAGTTGTGACACTATATGCTGAACCAAAATACGAAGCTCATATCTAAGTTTGATCCACTTAAGTACCTTCTTTCCAAAGTAGTACTCATAGGTAGACTAGCAAAATGGGTAATGATTCTAAGTGAGTTTGACATAGAGTATGTGGATTGAAAATCTATAAAAGGACAAATAATCATAGATCATTTAGCTGAAGCATCAATGATAGATGTTCATCCTATTTGTCCTGAATTCCCTTGTATCCTTCAGTAGTTTGGTAGCTGTACTTTGATGGATCATATACACAACATGGATCTAGAGTTGGAAATTGTTTCATCACATCTCAAGGAGATTGTATACCAAAGTCATATAGGATTTCTTTCCCTTGTATAAACAATATTGCTGGATATGAAGCCTTGATCACAGGATTACACATGGTAGTACAATGGGCTATCACACAACTACAAGTCTTTGGAGATTCATAATTGGTTATCAAACAAGTCTTAGATAAGTATCAAACAAAAGATGAAATGCTTATCCCATACAAGTTGATGGTAGATGATTTCAAGAAATATTTTCTAAGATCACATTTCAGCATATTTCTTGAATAAACAATAAAGTAGCAGATGCCATGGCTACAATCAGTTCTCTCTTAGACATGCCTTCTAATGCACATAGATGTGAATTTTTGGTTGAACAACTGTTGGTCCCAGATTTTGAAGTTCCACAATCTGAGCTTGTATGTGAAATTGTTGGCCTCAATTCTCCTTGGTAAGAGGATATATACGAGTACCTCCACAATGGTACCCTTCCATTCCAACTATCAAACACCCAACACAAAGCCGTTACTCGTCGAGCCTGTCATTACACCATCTTTGGAGAAACCCTATACCGCAAGAGTCTTGATGGTATCCTTCTTAGATGTCTCGACTCAAAAGAAGCTAATATTGCCTTATGCGAGGTACACGAAGGTGTCTGTGGTTCGCATTCCGTCAGCCCTAGTCTTATTAAGAAACTTTTGAGAAATGGATATTATTGGCCAACCATGGAGCAAGATGCACAAAAGTTTGCTAAGCACTGTCTACAATGTTAGAAACATGGGGATTTAATACATGCTCTAGCACATGAGTTACAACCTATTACTACCCCTTAGTCTTTCTCATAATGGGGATTGGACCTTATAGAAAAGATCAATCCACCCTCATACAATGGCCACAAGTTTATCATTACTGCCACAGAGTATTTTACAAAGTGGGTTGAAGTTATACCAATGACTTATATCACTGGCAAACAAATATCCAAATTTATCCTTCATTATATTATTTGCCAATATGGAGTTCCACAAGCCATTATCACTGACAATGGATGTCCTTTTAATAACCAAGAAGTCCGTGAGCTATGCAACAAATTTCATGTCCAACACAGGTTTTCCTCTCCCTATTATCCCCAAAGTAATGGCCAAGCAAAGGCTTCTAATAAAACAATCGTCAAAATCCTTAAAAAGACAATCAATGAAACCGGTTGTGATTAGCATCTACAACTTAATCCAGCCTCGTGGGCCTATCAAACAAGTGTTAGAACTCCCATTGGTGCTACACCCTATGCTCTTGTGTATGGCACTAAAGCTATCCTACCTATAGAGGTCGAGATCCCATCACTGAGAGTGTCAAGTATCATTTCTGATGAGGAATACATGATATCCAGACTAAATGATCTAGAGCTTCTGGACGAAAGACATCTCATGGCACTCAATCATATCCAAGTCTATCAAAATCGTCTTCATCATAGCTATAATAAGAAGATCAAACAAAGAAGGTTTTAGGTAGGAGACCTTGTCCTTAAAGAGAATCAGAAGAATCAACAGGATCGTGGGAAGAAAGGTAAATTTGAACCAAATTGGTTAGTACCATATGTGATGACATCAGTCTATGAATCAAGATCTTATGCTCTCTCAACACCTGAAGGCATTCCTTTGGATAAACCCATCAATAGCATTCATCTAAAAAACATTTATGCTTGATCCTTGGAATATCCCATACAAAAAAAATAGTAAAGATAAATAATTCGTCCTCTAGTGAAAACCTGGTAAACAAGTGCCTTAGATAAGTACAATAGTGAAAACTTGGCAAACAGGCACTATGTGTAGAACTAGCTCTACCACCTATTCTATTTCATTTACCATCCGTCCATCCATCCATAATAAATTCCATCCATCCCATAACAAGTTTTATCCATTTCTTAATAAACTTCCCCTACACCATAATCTATTGATCCATCCATAATAAGATAATTTCCTTTTCCATCCCCATGATTATTCTTATCATGGTTTGGAAATTGTTGGAGTTGAAGTATCATTTTGTCCATCATCTGTCTAGAGCTAGGTTATCTGATCCATCACTGTCCATAATAAATTCATCCCATACTAGGGGCACTTGCTTGCGATTAGTCTTTGGAGGGGATACTTAAAGCATCCTTGTCAAACATCCTATCAATAACATCATATATCATCAAACATCCAATCAATCCATCCCCTTTCATCATCCCCATCAATGAAACAAAGTAAGAACTACATCTTATCTCTATCGTTAAGTGCCTTGATCTCGTGGATACAGGGTATGTAGGCAGTCTAGAATATGAAGGAAGTACCCAGACTCAGGCATGGGCGATACACCATTTTCATGTTTCATCCTTCATCCAACCTTCACCAATCATCATCATCTTCATCCATTCCACATTCTTCAATCATTTATCTCCTACATCATCAATAAGCACCTAGAACTACATATCATCATGTCTCATCATCATCGTACTGTGCTTTGATCCCATGGATACAAGGTATGTAGGTAGTCTGGAATACAATGGAAGTATCCAGTATGCAAGCACAGATGATTCATTCTTCAATTCCCATCTCTTCTATCTTCCATTTTCTTCTCTTTGACTAACTCAAGCAGAAACCAAACTATGCATGTTTCAATAGCTCAAGAACTCAACAAATCAGGGGTAAACAAAGACATTTGTCTACATGCCTTTAGCCAACATTTGCTATAGCAATCCAACATCTCATCCTTCAACATGATATATCTTACCTCACAACAAGGTGCTAGCCAATCTATCCATGAGCACCTACTTTTGGCAAGAGAACATGATGGCTGTGTCTTTTGTTTTCCTTTGATTTATCTTTTGTCCCTTTCTAATACCTAGTCAGTCTACCTTGATCTATCATATCTTGGTATGTCGCGATGAAGTATGGACTGGGGAATAGTCATTTGATTTTGTATGTTGTGTTTGTGGGAAGATCTTATTCTACTATTATGCCTAATGGTATCTTGTATGTGTTGGGATTAGCATCTTGCATATCAATATCTTTTACATCTGAGGAGCTAAACAACCTTTTATGCACTAAGACTATTCTATGCTAACACTATTTCCCATACATATAACCAACAAGGTTTCATTATGTTTAGTGGAAATAAGTTCAAACCGTTGCTAGCAAAGTCAAAGTCCACCTCGGATCAGCTAATATTCATATCTTGTGTATGTTGGATCAACATCTTGACCTCATGCGATAAACAAGATTGTATTATGCTGAATGCATTGGATACATCAACACCTTGGTCTTCTATACCCTAGTGCATAATATCCATATGCTATATCAAACATAAGGATTGCAATCTCTAAATTTGTGTGCAACTGTTGTCAAAAGATGCATCTATTATCCACTATCCATTCATTTACTGCAATAAAACCCATAGCTCTCACAAGGATTGATCAATCGAATTTCACCTACTTTCTTATGTTCATCATCATTTCTATCTTTCCATCATCTTCATCCTACAAAACAAGTGTGTTAGATATACATCATTACATGCATTATTATTATATACATATATCCATTCAAATATGCATATATACATTTCCATAATCATGCATTCATCATAAACATTATATTATCCAATATATGTATCATTTTATCATCTATCCATATGCATGTCATCATCATAAAAACATAAAACCATAAAAATAAGCATCATACATGTGCATCCATAATCATAACATCATATATCAATACCAAAATATGTCATATATATACATCTAGGTCAATACAGGTGTCTCATCATGTAGAAAATAAATTGATATAAATAAATCTATCTATCAAGGAGCCATCAAAATACATATATTGGCTCATATGCCTCATAATGATACAATATATACAAAGTAGGCTATCCCTGATGTCTTGGGTGGGTGGCACTTGCCGAGGAAGCCTCACCCTAATCTCCACCAACTCCCTAAGACCATCCTACACCTGCCTATAGGGGTGGGCCTGCAACTGAAGACCTAGATCTCCCTATCCTTCGTGAACTTGACGCTCTGGATCTAGTCCTGAAACTAGGTTGTCTTTGATCTGTCGGCACTACTCCAAAGTATAAGCCTCTATAGTACTTTGTCTCTGCCTGAGCTATACCCAACTCATCTTGCACCCGAGTGAGCTCTCTAGCCAAGTATAAAGTAGCCTGATCAATACCCAATGCATCTATAGCAGCATCCCACTCTCCTATCAACCTTTGTGCCCTCTGTATTACTACATCCCTTTGCACAGTAATCCTCGCCACAACTCCATCATCTAGTATTGTTTGTGCATGTGCATGTGCCTGATAAGCCTGCACTTGTGCCTGAGCTTGTATCATAGCGACTATGGCTCTATCCCTATCAACCCCCAACAGTTTGTATTGAGCCTCTATTCTCATCCTCCTACCTATCTCCCTCTATAGTTGTCGTCGCAGATGATTCTCTATATCTCCCTGATCTCCTCCTCCTCGCTCACCTCCAACATCACCTTGTTGTTGTGGTGGCTGAACTTGAACCTATCCTAGCACCTGTGCTTATCCCTAAGGCTGCTACTATCCTACCTATGCAACTACCTATACTCACGGGGGTCATCTCTATCCCCTCACTCTTCCCGACCTGATCTATGCACTGCAACCTCTCCTACCTCTCTCGAAATCCTCAACCGAGATGGCCTATGTAGTAACCAATAAGCATCATACTCTGGAGTAGTGCCTGGATCAGCTAGTACCATAATCCAATCCCATACCACTAGCCATAAGCTCTCAAAATCCACCAAGGCTATCTCCACCACAACCTTAGGTCCCTAATCTACAATCTTCCATCGTGTCCTCCCATATATAGCATCTCCAACTGGGACGGTGTGGGGAAATCTGAACTATCAAAGTACCCTCTCTGGAAAATATTGCTCAATAACATATATACTCTGTTCAAAAAGATACATCAGTTGTTGCGCATTTAACAGTTGCTCCGCATCATCATCCCAACTCTCACAATCCCTCCAAGGTCTCCAAATGAACTAATTTAGCTCATCCAATGTCTGTCGCTAGTATATAGGTGCATTAAGCTACATGTATGTAGTAACTCCTCCATAAATGTGAACATGGGGATCCCCTAGTGCTCTCTGTCACAAACCCACTGGTCTTGTAACAACAATGTGCTCATATGCCCCAACATGTAACAATGTGACCCCAGCTGACATGCTCAAACCAAATAAGTAAGCACAATCATGAAGATAATGATATAGCTATCCTAATATGTAGGGACCCCATGCATATCTGACTCCATACTCAAATAATCCCTCCATAATTGTCCCCCATCCTACAGGAAATCCTTGAGCCCATCTATCCGACACCAGGAACTGGATGATCGCCACTACTAGTCTCTGTAGTCTATCACAGTGTCCCCTCATCATCTGTATGGGTATCTCGTGGTCCTCAACCCCTATATCAGGGGTCCCAAATAATCGTCGTAGTGCAACAGGACCTCGCTCCAAATCATAATCGATACGATCACCATCAATCAGAATCCACAATATACACCATACATCCTCTAAAGTGATGGTATCCTCTCTAGTCGAAAACAAGAAAGAACTGTGCTCACTGTACTATCGCTCTACTAATGCTGTTATCAATGCAAGGTGAGCTCGTATGGGGGTGATACGTGCCGCATGCTGTAAGCCAACAATCTCCAAGAATAGGTGCTCATCTGCATCTAAATGCCTCACCAATCCCAAATCTGTTGGATGTACCTCCCTCAATAGTAATGCTAGTAAAACATTCTGCAAACATCAATTCGATTAAGCATTACTTCGTAATTTGTGTCTACTTTGCTTAAACAATATAAAACCTTAAAGTTGCCTATTTTTGACCAAAAGCGACTGCCTATCAACCATAGGTGACTCAAAAAACCAAATGTGATTTGTTGTCACTCAAAGGTGACCTAAACTACCAAAGGTGAGCTGTTGCTGATCAACTGCGACTTTTTCTACCATATGCACATTTTATCCTACAAGACATACCTAAATGACCATATGCGCTTGCATTTGACCAAATGTGACCAAACCTAGCTCAAAAGTGATGCAAAACATGAAATGTGACTTCTTGTCGCTCAAAAGTGCATGCACCATCCTAGGACACCTTTGGTCACACACATGAATTTATGATGCTTTTGACCCTACTAATGACACCTATAGAACAAGTTTTTGATACGTACTGGTGTGGGAGCTCATGCTGGTCATCCATAAGTCCTCACCCTCTCCGCTCGATGATTTTCATATGGAATCACCATCCTGAAGCTCTTGGAAGTCTTGATGCACTCTAAATCACTAGAGCTCTAGAAATCTCAAAGCAAATAGCACAAATGAGTTGAATTGAGCCCTTGAAACCTATTTATAGAACTAAAACCCTAATTCTTCCAAGCCAAACCTTAATTCTTCTTTTCCATCCCTAGTTTATCCCACCCAAACCCTAATTCTTCATGTCAACCTCGTTCATCATTGTTTCATCCTCTAATCATGAATCAACCCAGTCTTTTCTTGATAGCCTAGATTTCTTCTCGAGGGGGCATCACCCACTAGTTTCACTAGGGCATAGCTTCTTTATCTCTCATATCAATCATATCTTCTTTGAAACAACCTCCTAACGGATATTGTCTCAAAGAGGGGCAAAATGTAGACACCCAAAATTGACCCTTTGTACCATTTGTCAATTTGTCACATCATTCACCATTGCATATGTTGATTTTTATCTAGCACATTTGTATCAATCATCTATTTTCTTCTAAACCATCTATTTATGAAATAAATTAAATAAATTATATTTATTTAATTAATTCCATCTATTATCATTATTCTTCTATTTTCATCTATAATTAAATAATCTTTAATTATTTAATTATCTCATTATTCTTCTAAATAAATAAAATCAATATTTTATTTATTTGTCTTCTCATCATGCACATAAATTAAATAAATTTATTTATTTAATTTATATTGATTCTTCCAATTTTGTAAATTGAGCCCCTTCCTTTATCATTTAAAAATAAATTAAATGAATTTGTTTGTTTAAATTTTTTTTTTTATCTTATCACTTTCTTCTATGTGTACAAGTCAGCCTTGTTCATAGATTAAATATAAAAAAATGATTTAATTGGTTCTAAAATCAATCATCCACATCATCCAACTCTTAAAATAGAAAAGCATCCTATTTTATGAAAATTGATCTTACCACTACCAACAAACCAACTACAATCATTTAATAAAACCTATTTCTATGGACACATGTCTTGTACACATTCATCCAAGCCTCATGTTTAATTTCAATCACCTAGCCACCTAATCTCCACCGTTGATCAATCTTCGTTGAGAGCTATATATACACCCTTCCACCTCATTTCAAAGGATCCCATACAATCATATAGCATCCAGATTATCATCTCATGCATATTGAGTCCATTAAGCATCCATTGAGCACTTTGAGCATATCATCAATCATCATGGTAGCTTTGACAACTATGTTTGTTCACTATTGAGAAGCAATCCACATTACAACTAAGGAATCAATACAATCTAGGTGACATTGTTCTTTGATTTGCTTTCATTTTTGTGTCATTTAGATGGATTCTTTGAAGGTGGTAGGATTGGGTTTTGATTATAATGTTTCATCTTATTAACCAGATTTTTCCTGCTAACACAGCTGTGTTTTGAATAAGAAATATTTCCCCATGAAGTGTGCTATAGCTATGAGGGTCATGACCATTAAAACCTTCCTAGGATGAGAGAAGTCATTACAAGATACTTTAGTCCCATAATATTCAACTTATTGTTATTAAAAAATATTCAAAATTATATATTTAAGTGAGATGGAGTTCATCTGACTAAATTCTCAAAAAGATGGTGTTTGTTCCATTATGTTAATATTCATATTGTTGTATATATATATAATGGTGAACTTAATGAGCTAAAGTCTTAAATTAGTTAATTTGATAAACGGATATTTTTGTGTATTTCTTTTAAATTCTAGATATACTTTATACTATTTAAACTCAAATATTAACATTATAAAATCTACTATCATACTAAATTAATTCCAATATATTAAATCTTTCCTTTGAAGAAAAGTAGCATTATATTTTGTTATTAGAGCCAAATAAGTCCTCATCAGGTAATTGTCTCCTATGGCATTTGAAATGAGTGCAAGTGAATAAAGAGTTGAGAAAAGTTGGACTCCATCTAGAGCTCAAAATCAGATCAAGTCTAGGAAGTGCAATTATTAACTCCAAATAGTGAAAAATGATGTTACATTAGTTTCTACTTAAAGGTGATACCACAAAGCAATTTCTACCAGAACAAATTTTAATTATGGCTTAGATTTGTCAATGCTTGAGAGAAAAGAGAAATTGCTCTGATAGATGACATTTTGTACCTATGGGAAGGCTCATAATAGGAAACTAGATTGCAAAAATATCATCTTTATCTATCAGAGGTTTATTAAAACATAATCTAAGAGGTTGTAGTAGGTTTGTGTTTGTTAACCCTAACTAGTTATAAAATTATTGATGAATGAATTAAGAGGACGTGTTACCATTGAATTCATGAAAATCATCCATTTGTGTATCTACAAACCATGCATGCAAATTGTTTGATAAAATAACTTTCAAGAAATTAGCAAGCCTATAAGTACAGTATAGACATCCATCAAAGTATAAAGCATAAAGCAGTTATTACCAAACACTATGTTTTCAATAACCTAGGTGGAAATGTATGCAAGAGACGAAAAACAAAGACAAGGCATGCTAACCATTTAGAAAAAATACCACAAAAGGATGTGACCACATAAGACTATATTGGTTGCATGATATACACCAAATGGATTTGTTGGAAATGCCATAATAAATTTCAAGTTATTTTCATCATTAGCATGTAAAGTCAAATGCCATGGCTATTGCCAACATCCTCATGGCTTGTACCAATACATGTGACATATAGTATGGTTTGAACATCTATCAAAACATAATTAAGAATTATATTATAGTCATAACTATTGTTAGATGAATAAAAAATGTGTAGGAAAAGAGGAGTGTGGGTTGTTCAACAAAATGGTACATTCTCCATGAATTTGGATATATAAATAATTTTCCTTCAAATCTTTAAGTGGCAATTAAAAAGAGTCTTATTGTGAATTGTTTATCAATATTTTTACATGCATGTATAAATGTTTTAAATATGAAGTTGTGAAGTAGTGAGAATAATGCTTTCGAACACATGCTTGCTGAAAAATTAGCATGCCATAAAATCCTTGTTTAGCTATTGAACTCAAAATGATAATTAATGTTTTAAATATTTAAAAAACTTGATTTTATAATGATAAAGTGACATAAAGATACCTAATTTATGAAAAATTAACCTAAATATAAAGTACTTTAACTCGAGTGTACGCATGAACTATATTGAACTCCTACTCTTTCAATTCCTATGCAAGAGTATGTTTTATGTGTACTAATGGCTATTTAATTTCTTATCCATAGGTTGACTAGGATGTGACGAAAGCAATAGGAAAATAATTTGACTAGACAATGATATAGATTAGATAGTGACTACACAGAATTTGAGAACTTAAAAATTAAATGAGTGTGATCAACTAGAAGAAATTTAATCTTTTAAAACATATATATTAAAAACATGATTTTGAAACCAAACTTTGGTCATTTCAAAAAGTGGTGTGGTAAGAAAATTGAAGAAAAACTATGAATAGAAGCTCAAGAGGTAGTTGACAAGGGTCTTATTTTGCAATTTTTGGCACATTAATATTTATGTCATGTCGTTTAAGAGGATTTCATTTGCTTATGAATTTGTCATAGAAATCATCTTCTTTTGCTTGAGTTCACTTGGATTATTCCAATCTAATGTTTCTATATTAGGTGCACTCTTTATCCACACTAAGTTAAAGTTTATGCACTAAAGATCAACGCTACCATGATTTCCTACAATAACATAATACAATATTATGAAAGATACTCATTAAATATTATATTTAAATACATACAAACCCTATTAATGGCCATATGAGTTTTAACCAAATACCTTGCCCATAGGTCTCTTTCTTGAAATTACTTGAAGAGGACTTCATTATGAATTTTTTTTTAAAATATGTTTCATGTAAAGTTGTAAGGCCTCATAATTTTTTTTTTGGAAATATCAAGTAATTTTTTTTTACATGTATGTCAATAAGCCCTAGTTTGTTGTACTTGATGTCCATAAAACATCACTTGGTTAGTTATAACATTATAAAAAAAATCTTATGCAAACATTGAACTGCAAGTCTATTATTATTAGATAGGTACAGCCTTTTATGCATCCTTGTTTATAAACATTGCTATTATATCTTGGCTTTATTGTTGTACCTAGAAAGTGAACACATAATCTAGGTTGGATTCCAAACCTATTTTCATAATAGGTCTCATTAGATGCAATGAATTTATTCATGTATATAGACATCAAGTTGGTGTGTGGATGCAACCATTTTGCTTCACAATAGGAAATAGATAAGGGAACATGCCACATCAAATAATCATGTACTATGTGTGAAAGATGAAAGATGAACCTTTCCTCACTAATAGGAAGCATTAGAGTTGGCTATGATTGGAGCCACCCAAGATCTAAGACTTCATGAAAGCACATGAGAGATCAAATGAGAGAATAATTCTATTCTATCAATGAATGCAAACATTGATGTACAATGTACACGAAGAGTCTTGCTTATAAAGGAAAAGATGAGAGACAAGATGTTGTAGTCATGTGACAAGTGTCTTAATCCTATGACATGTGACAACTATAGGATAAGATGCCAACTATCAACAACTAGACACAACTAGAAACATCTAGTAGACTCACTAAGTCAACTTAACATGTGAATTGTGTGTGATGTGTGAATATTATTTAACTAATAAATAGTTAAATAATATGAATTATTCATACAAGAGGAAATTACCTAGGAAATACTATACTAGTTAGGAAAAACCTCTATTCACACCAACACCCCCTTAAGTGCAACTTAGAGAGTAGCTGACTAAAGCAAGAATGGATGGGTCCTGACTACTTGGCCATGTTAGGTACCCATGTACAAAATATTCTCTCATAAATGGAGTAAAAGAGAAAAACCCATAGGAAAAAAAACCCTCTCCAAAAGAGAGAAAAATCATAAAAGTGAAAGAAGTGATAGTAGAGGACTTAGCATGACCCCCCAAGGACAACTTATATCACATATGTACAATCAAATACACCCCATAGGAGAGAAAGAGTGAGACTATAGGTCCCCCCCACAATAAAGTATCTCCTACGCCGATGAATGCTTGAAGACAAAATACAATCCAATGCCTACAAACAACATTTCTCCCCTTAGGAAGAAACAAATCCAATGGTTGATGTAGAAGCAACTCCCAAAACATGGATGAAAACGGAATCCAAATCAATATATCTGTCTCAGAATATAAAGTTGTTGTCCTCGTGCTAGAAAAAGATGTCTTCTCCAAATTAGGAATGCAATGCCCAATCAAAGTAGAACCAAGAGAGGAAGGGTAATGAACTACATCTAAAAACACCAAAGATGTGATGACATCATGATCATCTAAGAGGAGAGATAACCCCTCAAATGTGTCCTCCAAGCCATCAATGTGAGACTCCACAAACAAAGATGATATGTCTGCAAGATAGGAATCCCAATGAGGTGGATCATGAAAATTAATATGATTCTACTACAAAGAATCACTAGAAGCTCTCAAAGAAGCATCTTTGAACTCTAATGTAGCAATAGGTGATGGTGGAGCAATGATCTCAATAAGAGGAGAAGAGATCTCAGCAAGGAATTGAAAATGATGATGTGATAAATGAGGACATATCTCTTTTTCATGTTGATTACTTCCACATATCTACAATTTGATTTATGTTGATGGTAGAAGCACATTAATGTCTCCTTAAATGATTAGAGATCAAAACTCACAAGATTACCCCTAAATTTTACTCAAACATGAGATCAACCCCCCAGAAAAAAATAATTTTGGGACTTTATAATTAGTCCAATTATAATTTTTACAAGCCAAAACAACAAAGTAGTCTTTGATTTTGGTACAATGCAAAAGCCAAAATTAGGCTAGAACTAAAAGTACAATTTCTAAGCAAAACTGGATCAAATTGATTTTAGATTTGGAAAGTACACAAAAAATTATGCACTTTCAAAAAAAATTTACCAAAAAATGTTACCATTTGACCCCAAATGAAGCCTTTGAAGTTTTGATTTCATGAGAACTGCTCAACAACAACGATGAAAAACTGTAATTTCTCAAAATTGTAGACACCAAAATCAAAATATGTCTACACCACTACAAAGCCTATGAAATTCTACTCCAAATTAAAAAAATTGCTCCAAAAAGGAGCAAAAATGAGCAAGATATGAGCCTTTGAAATTGGACTGTCAAAATGAAAACTATATTGGAGAAGACGCCTATAGAACATTTCTGATTAAATTTGCAGATGATTTATTTGTTGCATGCAAAAACTAATAGATACCCAAATGGTTTTTTGATGCGGCGAACAAAACCCAGAAAGAAATTTTCTTTTTGATGTGCATAAGAGGTGGATCTAGTGCAAAAAAACACCTCCAACAAAAAAAAAATGACATCTAGAAGTTGAATCAGCCACCTACGTCAAGAGAATGCATGCTACAACTTGCAATATAAATCCACAAAGAGAGAAATCTTCCAAATCTAGTTTTTCTGTGAAGTTTTTCTGATTCTCCAGGTCATCATTTGATGCAAGAGAAGAGCATACTCAACTATCAAGATCCACCATGATTTGCATTCAAAACTCTCAAAAAATGACTAACACAAAGTGATTCCTCCTAGAGCTCTGATACCATGTTAGAGTTGGCTATGATTGGAGCCACCCAATATCTAGGACTTCATGAAAGCACAAGAGAGATGAAATGAACAAATAATTCTATTCTATCAATGAATGCAAAAGTTTATACAATGTACATGAAGAGCCTTGCTTATAAAGGCAGGGATGAGAGACAAGATGTTGTATTCATGTGACAAGTGTCTTAATCCTATGACATGTGACAACTATAAGATAAGATGCCAACTAGACACAACTAGACACAACTAGAAACATCTAGTAGACTCACTAAGTCAACTTAACATGTGAATTGTGTGTGATGTGTGAATATTATTTAACTAATAAATAGTTAAATAGTATGAATTATTCACACAAAAGGGAAATTAACTAGGAAATACTAAACTAGTTAGGAAAAACCCCTATTCACACCAACAGGAAAAAGGTTTGTCTCTCTTAAAATATGTGGTGCTAATTCCAACTTAGATTAAACTATGAAAAATGTATGCAAGTTTATACTAAAGTAGATGCACATTGAGATTAATTCAAAGAAACCTACATGCAAGTGTATGAAAACTAAATGCAATTTGAAGATGCCTAACGCTATCAATAGGATTAATAGTTCATAAATCTCAATAATGGAGAAAGTCCCAAAATATATATAGCAAGTAGTAGATCATAAGATAAGTGATTTAGATCTAGGTATTAATTAAGTACATGACAATATAGATTATTATTACATGAAAGAAAAGTATGATGCCCCCTATATAGGATCAAACTACACGATCTTGTCTAAGTACAATGTAGAAGATCAAGATAGCATTAAAGTGATATAATAATTTGTTTGCATAATAAAAACATATGATATGACAGTAAATCTCAAAGCAAATAGAATCAATCATAAGATATGACAATGTAAGTACAAATATCTATGGGAAGGAATAGCATGATGGTCCACAATGTGGACATACGTGATCAAGGAATGATATCACAATAATTATTAAAAGGAAAGTCTCAATTTATGATAATGTAATATAGCATGTACATACTCTACAAAGTAGATATGGAAAGACGAGATCATAATCTATATGAGATGTCATAGTGTGAGATCATAAGAAAAAATATATATGATCCATCCATTCAAGTGAGATAATTTAAGACATAAGAATATAGTAATGTAAGATCATGATGTAAAATTAATATGAAGAATTTTTTGATCAAATAGCAATGTGAGATGATATATTAATAGCGTGAGATCAATGATCATAAGACATGATATAGAAATGTGAGGTCATAGTAGACACATGTTTAAGATCAATGATATGTAAGTTAAATTGGTAAACAATGAGATCATAGACATAATCTGGACAATGTAGCTAGATATAATAATGAAAAATCATAAAAAAATTATGAGGTCATGATTGAAGGATACTATGTAATGGATTATATATAAATATGGTCAAAATAGCTAGATTGATTTAACAATATATTAAAATAAGATAATTATCTAGAAACCTAGATTAATCAAATTGGGAATTTATAAGTTAATATTTTACTATCAAACCATGCACCTGAACATAAGTGAATCTAAAATAATTATAAGGACCAGAGATCTGGGATTAAGTTACAAGCTCTGGTAAAGGGTCTTGAAAGCATAGCTACAATCTAAATTTTCCAATAAAAAAATCTCATCATCTATGTGCATATATAATTAGCATGTAAGAATATTAGGGTTCTAATTTATATTTGAAACACTAAATTTTGGAGCCCTAAAATGTTTATTTCAAACCCTAAAAAAATATCATCTATGTGAATATTATAATTAGCAAGTAAAAATATTAGGGTTCCAATTTATATTTGAAATACTAAATTTTGGAACCCTAAAATGTTTATTTCAAGCCCTAAAAAAGTCTCATCATCTATATGTGCATATATAATTAACAAATAAGAATATTAGGGTTCCATATAAATGTTTTAGAGAACTCCATATAAACATTTTAGGGTTCCAAAATTTATTGTTTCAAATATAAACGAAATTAGGGTTCCAAAATAGATGTTTAGCCCATTTCAGTTTTCACATTTTATGGTTTCAATTTGACATGTATTACAGTTTGAAATTCACATAATGCAGTTGAAAAATGTTTGAAATTTCATGTTTTGTTCTCCCTTGACACCCTTGTTAGCACAAAGGTACAAGGATTTAGAACACATCTTGTCATTCTTCTATGTGTACAATCTAGCATCTCGTAGATGTCCCATCTCTACATCTGAAAGTGTGCTCGATCGACTATGCAATAATGTGTATACATGACCATCAGCATGCTCTCGCATACCTAGGAGATCTTGTAGTAGGAAAATCAAAATATACATTAGATATTAATCAAATTTACTTCATCAACAATTAAGAAAATCAAACATAACCTGGGGCTAGGATCAAGGTGCCCAAATGGGTCTGGGATGCTCAGCAAGGACCTAAGTGCCCTGCAGGGTCTAGGATGCTCAACAAGGACTAGGGCGCCCTAAAGGGTCTAGGGCACCCCAGGAGGACAATAGCACCCTGGGATAACTGAAAAGTGTCCCCGGGTCCATTTTTGCCTCGACATTTGGGAAAAATCAATAAATTACTCATTAAAATGACCTTTCTTCTATGTGGCACCTTGTAGCAATGCTCGACATCATACCATGACTACACAATCCATTGTCTATCATACCTATAAGCATTGCCTTGGTTTTCTCATCCTGGGTGCAACCCCTTGTTGTGATGTAGCTTTTAGAGAACACAAAGCCATTTGGGCATGTCCTTTTAGAAATCTCTTTAGCTTGTATTTCTCACTCTACCTTAAAGGTGATTGCTCCCCAATGGAGTTAGCAATCACTTTAAGGTGGGGGCATATATCGTGCTATGAGCCTCACTTTCTTCTTTCTATCTAGACACTCATTGATCATCTTTGTTACTCCACTCTCTTGGAAATTATTATGAAAAGCTTGGAAGCAAGATCTTGAGTCTATCTTGTTCTCCTATGTGGAAGCTTCTTGTATGTTTGGGAGAATGGTTGCACCACCAACTAGAGTTTGGTAGTAAGGTCACTTCATCTTCTTATTCTACAAGGCTTCACATAAACCCTCTTGCAAGAGGTAGCTTGGTGTATTCCTTTGAGTGGAAACACTTTCCTTTTGAGAAGGATCATGTGTATAATGTGTTTTTACTCCTCTTATGCTTCTTCTCTTTTCTAACTAACCCCTTAGCATTCTTCTTTATTGCATCTTGGGGAATGATGCATGTGATTGAGACACCTTTTAGATTGGGATCTCTCTTGTCATGTTGACTCAAGGTCTTCTATTATGTGTTTCTTGTGTTGCATTCTCCATGTGTTATCTATGCATTCTTCCTTAAGTGTTTCGCATGTGTTCCATGTGTGTTTCATGTGTATTCTATGTATACTCTGTGCCTTATATTGTATGCTTCATGTCAAGCATGTATATTTTGTGTATTGCATGTATGCATTGTGATTTCTCAAGTGTATGCCTTGTGTATGCTTTGTCTTATCTCATGTCTTCTAAATTCTTCATGTAATTCAAGTGTCTTATGTGTATGTCGATCATCATGAATTCCTAGGATCCTAAGGTTGAGGGCTTGATTACCCCTCAATCTTGGTTACATTCTATGGCTTCTATGATCGTATGTGTTCACAACCTTAGAATCCTAAGCTTGAGGGATTAATCACCCTCAATCTTGGTGGCATTCTTTGGGACTTCTATGTTTGTTGTGTTTGAATTGTGTCTTCTCCATCCTTTAGTATGATTTCAAACATAAGTTCATACCCACACTAAAGTGGGGGCCAAATGTACCATCGTAAAATGCATACACCACTATTTTACACCTTGTTTAGCCCTTAGATGGGCCTCAAATATTTACACTTGTTTATTAGGACCTATTTTAACACCTCTTTGAGCATTAAGAATGTAATACCTGATCTTGATGCACAAAACCCAGAAAAGAATCATAAGACAAGGCTAAGTATACTTTAAGTGCCCTCTTTTGGGAGTATGTGGCTAAAGGACCAGGGTGCCCAAGTGCCTTGGGCCCTCCTTTAGCCCTGCCCTAGATTGTGGCCTTGTCAGCTTGGGCCCTCTAATACATTCATAATGTCAGTGTTGTGTGGTTTAATTCTCTAGAAATCAACGAGAATGCGTATAAAAGTAAGTTAAGTCATTCATTTGAACATATAACTCTGTCTAGCAAATATTAGCACTCTTTCTCTCTCTCTCTCTCTCTCATGCTCTCTATTGTGGATTATTGTTGCGGTATTAACATATTGCAGGTCTTGTGAAGATCTTTCAAGGCTACACCAACCTCTTGAGTCAAGTTGTGACACCGTCTACAAGCATACAAGGGTTCCCATCCTCATGGTGACTTCCTTCCTTCATGCTTTGTGTTAGCATTCCATTCTACTTTGGATTTGCCTCTGCCCTCCTAGGGCATGCACTCTTTATCAATCATCTTTTCTATTGTGGAGGTGGAAACACCATTCACGGGGCTTGACTAAGGCAAGCTCCTAAATATCACCAGACCTTTTCCCTCTTTTCATGTGTGTAGGTTAGATGAACATGTTTTGGGAGTTAATTTCTAAGAAGAAGACTAAGCTTGCTAGTACAGACCCGACACAGACATCAGTTTTTGCTAACCCTAAATAGGGTCTAGGGCATCCAAGCACCCTTTTCCTTGGTATTTTAACCTTTGGAGTCAGGTTCTCCTATGTTCACTGATCTTGGTGCTTCTTTCAGATTGTTTGTATCTAGATCTCCATTTGTCTAAGAGGGTTTGAACTAGTTTGATCTATTTATCTAGTCTCTCTTTTCTACATTACAATTTCCCTCCATCAAGATGAACTACTTACTCAAATTAGTACCTTACTAAAGTGCTATTCACTATAAAGATCATTGTATCCTCTTAATTCAAGAGTGGTGATTTTGTTTAGTGGAATCTAATGAAGACCGGGTTAAGGAATAGAAGATGGAAAAAATAAGACACTTAAGATATTCACATGACATGGAGGATCCTAGTGCACTCACAAAAAGGAAACAAACAACTTGAGAAGAAAAAAAAGGTAAATCAACTCATACCTTCTCTGATAAACATGAGGTAGGTCCATCAAGAGGAATATTTTTTGTTGATTTAAGAGACTAGGATACTTATGATGACTCTATTGATAACATTGTTAGATCTATTCGAAGGCCACAACTTTTAAAATTTTGTATGCACTTTGGAGCTAAATAGAAAATTTGATAATATAAAATTATAAGTATATGGGGGCTTTGTTGAATGATGAGAATAGGATTTAAAAGTTCACAGGAAAGTCCAATAAGAGTTCACAAGCATTTATGGCTAGAGGAAAATATAAGAATTATAATCAAAACAAATCATACCAAAATTAAAGACAACAAAATCAAGGGAAACCCCAAAGAAATAATCAAAGGCAATGGAATCAACAAAGGCACAATTTTTAGAAAGGGAAAAATGAATGGAGGAATCAGAGGGACAAATCCTAGAAGGGAGAAATCCATCACATTTAATAATTTTGGAAAAGGTTACAAGAGTGATCAATGTCCTAGGAAATCATATATAGGACATAAAGTTTTGTCAAAGAAGGCAATTATTTTTTTCTCAAGAAGGAGACCGTAATAAAAATATATTGATAGCCTCTATAACTACTCAATGAAATTCAAATAACACATGGTACATTGATTTAGGGGCTAGCCAACATAGGACCTACAATAAAACTTCTTTGGTTCCTTAGAAGTAAAAGGTTCAATGATATTTCTTGGTGATGATAGTTCACATCAAATTGAAGGAATAGGTTCAATTCCAATAAAAGGGTTCAAGGGGTTGAGCTTAATTGGTTAAAGCATTAGGTTCTCATTATGGAGACCCAATTTCAAATCCCCATAGGGACATCTAATGTGGAATTCGAAGTGGTGCCTCTTGGTCTTCCATAGTTGGCTTTCTAATATGGATGTGCTTTCTAAATAAAGTGGATTTCTAAATAGTGACTTTTGGTCTTCCATAGGTGATTTCTAGTGTGTGTGCTCATAGTGAGCTTGTTTTAGTCTCTAATAAGTGGTTGCAAGAGCTTGTATTGGTCTTACATAAATGGCCATATGAGTAGAATATTTTGGCCGATAGGAAAAGATTTGGTAGTCCTAATAAAATAATAGTTTCTTTGGTAGTCCTTCATTTTTTTTTTTGGTTTAGTGGAGACCAATTTTAGAAAATGTGAGAGATAGTTGGTAAGTGGGAGTTGTTGGAAAATTTAAATGCTTTTTCTATTTTATTTCTAAGTGGAAAATTGAGTGCATTTAATCTCTGGAGCATGCATTCTCATAATAAGCTTTAGAAATGTTATTTAAGTAGGGGGCAAATAAAATGGGATTTATGTAATTCTTGTCTGTGCAAACCATAAAGGACAAAGACTTAAAAAAATGGAGTCTGCTTTATATCTATTTATGGTTAAAGAATATTTGTGCTTATATTCTAGGTTTCAGTGATCTGCCCTCAATGGTTTAACTATATTATACAGTTTTGGTATTAGTTTATTATTATTGGTTTCAATTTTTTAAGTGGTATATTGGTTTATTATTATTTAATTATATATATAGCTTTATGCTTTAAAATGTTTTATAAGAAAAAGTATACGTATTCATGCTTTAATTAGATGAAGTTAGGGGATGGTTAAAAAGAAAAGAGGGTAAAAGCATGTGATTTATTCACTGAGTTGATCAGTGCTTTCTACAGAATGTTACTCTTTTTATATGACTGTTAACTAGTTAGTAATAGAAACAAACCTTTTATTTCCTAAAGATCTATTCATAGACTCCTTGTTGAATGGCTCAAGTGCCTTGTCAGCATCTCCTAAAATAGCAAATTCTTGGATGTTTTTATAACTGAATCTACTGGTGTAATTGGAGGGTTCACGAAAATCTAGGCAGTGAATTTAGAAAATGCAAAGATGTTGGAGAAAGACTACGGAGGATTTTTTTTAATTCTTCAACTGGAATTGCTGCCGAGGCAAGAGAATCGATTTCACATATCAAGCGTAAGTATTGTTTTCTTCTTGGCTGAAAAATCATGCGCCCAGTTTATTATGCATCTGAACTCTGAAGATTTCAAGTTTTCTAGTGAATTAGGGTAATAATATCAATAGTAAGTCTTTTTTTTTTGGATTATAAAGGGGTTAGAAGTTTTCCCCATTTTAGTTTATGGGGATAGAAGGAATCCTCCTAAGGAAATTATTGTACTCTATGCGATGACTCCAAAGACTTTGATGTTTCCTTTCTTGCATGCATGTCAACTAGAGCTTCACAATCTTATTACCTAGCAGAAATTACCATTCTTTCGCTTTAATGAATTCTATATCGTATTCTATCTCGTATTCTATATATAACTTCTTAACCTGCATTCCATTACAATCTGAAATGATTCTTTTCATCCTCTGTCATGACATTTAATTTGGCCCATACGCCATTCTCACACATTTTGTAACTGCTAAAAAAATTTGGTAGTCCTAATAAAATAATAGTTTCTTTGGTAGTCCTTCCTTTTTTTTTTGAAAATGTGAGAGATAGTTGGTAAGTGGGAGATGTTGGAAAATTTAAATGCTTTTGCTATTTTATTTATGAGTGGAAAATTGAATGCATTTAATCTCTAGAGCATGCATTCTCAGAATAAACTTTAAAAATGTTATTTAGAGGGGAGGGGGCAGGGAATAAAATGGGATTTATGTAATTCTTGTCTGTGCAAACCATGGAGGACAAAGACACTAGGAACACTATAAATGAGTGTGGCTGGAAATTGCCATTAAAAAAATGGAGTCTGCGTTATATCTATTTATGGCTGGAGAATATTTATGCTTATATTCTGGGTTATCTATTTATGGCTGGAGAATATTTATGCTTATATTCTGGGTTTTGGTGTCTGATTATACAGTTTCAAAGTTATGTGGGACTTTGTGGGTAGTATGCCATTGTCACGCCTCTTTCCAAAACGGATATGTAGCTTTGTTAAACTTGTATCAGTTTATTATTATTGGTTTCAATTTTTAAGTGGTAAAAAGTAAAGGATTTTAATTTACGATTCCTTTGTGATAGCAAGATCTTGATTAATATCTCAAGACCTCTATTATTTCGGCTTCTTCAGTGCTTCAATTAAGTTAGCTAGCAGAGGACTACACCGCGGGCATTGAAAATCTAACTCGTTATACCTACATGTTGAATGAAATTGAAATTGTTATTGAATATGGTGATGTGTTTTGTATCTTCAAACATCAAATGGCGATATATTTGAACACAATAATGATGAGCTGGACTTTGAATTCCTCCTTGGGAACATTAGGGGCAAAGAATGGCATGTTCAAACCAACGTTTATGGCAACGGAAGCACTAACTTTGGGCAGCTCTTGTTCTTATCGGTGGTGTTGTTGTTATCGTTTGGTTCGACATTAGGTAGGTTAGTCGTTTAACCTCTCCCAACTACAGAAGTCATTTTCCCTTCTGTGGTGGTACCTTGTTGAAAATGCATATTTCTAATCTAATCTTTGCTATTTTTTCTATGCTCCAATCTCTATCCTGAGCACTAGGAGAGAAAGAAAGATAGGCGTTGCAGTAATAAATAATTGAGGGGAGCAGAGAGGAGAGAAGATGAGAGAATAAACTACAATCTCTTTTGATCTCTTTTGACATTTTTTATGAATATCTTTATCTGTTGAATTCATTGTAATTTATGTTTTATCTGTGTAAAAATTTTATAGGTAAAATGTTTTCTACCCAATCTTATTAATTTAATTTGATTGGTAATAAACAATAATATGTCAATTTAAAATTCAATCCAAAATGGAAACTTTAGAAAATCTTTTAGTGCATACATGATGGAACAAAGATGACTAGGAAGAATTGCTCTACCGGCAACACTCAAGTTTTGGAAGTGCAAGGTTATTCCTAGATATATAAAAAGTGGAAAAACTCCTTAAAATTTTATTAGGGTACTATTTAGAGTCTCACACAATCACACTTCTGGTGTATGGCCCAAAAATGGATTGCATGTGAACAACATCCTATAGGCCCTCGATCTAGGTCCACTTTGGAAAGTGTGTCAAGGGAAATGTTCACAAATAATTCACATATAGCAAATTGAATGTAAAAGTTAGTTTATATACATCTTATACACATAAAGTGAATGCTAAAGTTCATTCACATAAACATGTGCACACATAGTGAATATCAAAGCTAACTTTCAAAACCTACCCACCCACACAATGAAAACCATAGTTAATTCACACACACATACACTTGACACAAAGTGAATATCAGTGTTTTTGTACACACATAGAGTGAGTGCCAAAGCTCAATCACAGACGCATGCATACACACACAGTGTGACAAATTTCATTCAAATACATAGGCACACACTTCACACAAACTAAATGACAAAACTAAATAGCTTTCGCGCACACACACACATCACATGAAGTGAATGCCAAAGTTAACTTTCAAACATGCACACAATGAATGTCAAAGTTTATTCACACATACACACACACATTGAAAGTCAAAATTTATTCAAACACACAAAGACAATGAACATCATTGATGTTTGTTTGTAGACACATTTCACAAAAAGTGAAAATCAAAGTTTATTCATACATCACACAAAATGATATCCAAAGTTCATTCGTGCACACACAAAAAAAAAGTAATGTTAGTTCTTTCAAGCACATTCCACATAAATTGAACATCAAAGTTCATTCATATACTTTACACAAAATGATATCCAAGGCTCATTTGTACACACACAAAATAAAGAATTTCAAATCCTTCAATTGCATTCTACACAAAGTGAACATCAAAATTTGTTCATACACTCCACAAAATGTGAAAAATGTGTTCATACACTCCACAAAATGTGATAGTTGAAGTTCATTTACTCCACAAAATGTGTTAGCTTAAGCTCATTCATAAATAAAGAAAAACTAAATGTAAAAGTTCTTTCAAGCTCACATAGATACACAACAAATTCCAAAGTTGGTTCAAACACATATACCACACAAAATGAATACCAAATTTTTTTTTTGAAAACACAGACCACAAAGTGAATGCCTAAATTAACTTTCCCCCACACACACAATTTACATAAACAAAAAGTGAATATGCTAATGTTCAAACATAATCCATTCACACAAATTTAGTACAAGCATGCATTAAAACTTAAGTTCAAATATTCCAAACTCCAAACACACTCATAAAGTGGGTGCCAAATTTATAGAACACGGTAAAGTTCAAATACACACACTAGATAAAGTGAATGCTCAAATTAAACATGCTTCATGCACAAAGTTAGTTCAATCACACACAAGTAAATACTCAAGTTCAAATATGCCAAAGAACAAACACACACAAAGTGAATGCCAAAGTTAAAGCACACTTTTCACACAATGTTAGTTCAATCACTTCACACATAGTTGATTCAAACACACACTTCATACATATATGTTTTTTAAAAGTTATTTGGTGCAATGCTTGGTCAATAGGAAATTAGTAACATGGATTTTTATTATCCTACATTATTTAGGTACTGCATGGTTCACCTAATCTCTTCATTGCTTAGAATTTATTTAGTTCATTCATGATTTATGATTTACTTCATGTGTTTATTCAATTAATACCACTCAATTATTTTTATTTGCAAAAATATAATTGAATTTCTTATTGTATTTATAGCCTTGTCTACCAACAACTACATGTAATGATTTTCCATAAAAATAAAAATATAAACTATTTAATGATAGGCCTATAAATATTTGTGCCTATCGGCCATTTGATAGCACCTTTGGTGCTTTTACTAGTTGTAAATGATATTCAAGAGAAAAAAAATTCAATGAAAAGACATGATGGAAAGAAATTAGCAACTAACAACTGTGAATATTGTACCTAAGATAATGAAAAATCTTCTCTTGGTAAGTTAAAGTGATGGCATCTACAAATTTTTAGCATCTATAGATAAGACAACTTACATAAGTTTAGAAGTTATTTTACAAGTGAGTTGTTGCATCAAAGATTTGGTCACTTAAATTATCAAAGTTTGGCTATGCTTTCAAAGATAAATATGGTTGATGGTCTTCCTTGGATAAGGGTAAACACAATTTTTTGTATAGGATGTATGGTTGGAAAACAACATAGAGACAAGTTTGAAAAGTTTAAATGGAGGGAAAATAAATCTCTTGAACTTGTCCATAGTGATTTATGTGGGCTTATGAATCCTGCATAAAGGGGATGAGCTAGGCAAATGATGTAGGAGCATCCCAAGGGAAAATGGCAACCTTGCATCACCCAAAATATTTTCTTTCACTTGTTTTGTTTGTTTGTAGCTTTTCATTTACCAGTTAGTTATAGAAAAAGCCACTATGATTTGATTTTTGGTCTTGCAACTTTGAGATAATGTTTTATAGAGGTATTTGGATGTCAAACACATGTTTGGGGATAATTGGATGCCTAGAGCGACATAACTTGGCTTGAAGACTTATTTTGTGCTAGCAAACTATCACAATTATAATTTTACAATTGGTGTTAGATCATTTAAAGTTTGTGACAATCAAGGAACACATGAAGATTCATTAGACCTAGGGGAGTGAACAATGAGCTCAATATAGATTTTTTTTGTTACTATTATTTTTGTTCGAGCAATTGGTTTCTAGCCGACCACACATTCAATGGAGTAAATTAAACTTTGTGCCACCTTGTAACTGACATAAATCATTTTATATGGCTATATATTTGTTATTCACAATCATTTGAGATCATCAAGAAGAATAAGGAAGAATTGTGGCAAGAAATCGAAGGTCTAAGGTGTGAACATTAGGATAAGGGTTCAAGATGGAGTTTGATGATTAAGACACATAATATACTTAGTTTCATTTGGGAAAGTAAATTTTCATTTCAAAATTTAAATGGCTATAGCCTAGCATGTAAGAAGCTCATTGCATAAAATTATAATAAGTTTATGTCCTTTAATCTAATAAAGATAGTGTTTCTATTTCTATAGGATCATGCTATTTAGTGTGATTGTTTATTTGGTTGTGTGGTTGGATAACCCTTCATTGGATCCTTCGCACATGATTGCATTAGTACATTTGAACATTCATTGATGACTTTTTGAGGAAGGTTTGGGTCTACTTCCTTATGCATAAGGATGCAGTGTTTGGAAAATTTGAAATGTTTAAAGTATTTGTGGAAAATTAAAGTGGGAACACGATCAAGCAAATAAGAATAGATAATGGTTGAGAATATTTTGATAATAGATTCAATTATTTTTGTGAACATCATGGGATCAAGAGATAAATGACTAACAAATATACTCCTCAACAAATTGCAATTGTTGAGAGGAAGAATATGACCTTAGTGGAAATGGAATAGAACATGCTACAAACCAAGGATCTTCATTTGTTTCTTTAGGTTGAGGCTATAAATACAACTTTTGTCTTGAATAGATTTCTTACAAATTGTTTGTAGAATATCATTCTAGAGGAAGCATGGAGTGGTACAAGAAGCCATATGTTAAGTATTTTAGAGTATATGGATGTGAAGCATTTTCTCACATACCTGATGAGATTAGAGAAAATAATTTTGATAAGAAAAGTGTTAAGTGCATCTTTATTGGCTATGATAATTAGAAGAAAGGATATATGATATAGATCCTACTGTAGAGGGCCATATGTTCACAAGTAGGCACGTCAAGTTTAATGAAGGGTTTGAGGATATGGTAAAATCCTCCAAAAACCCTATCCTAGAAGTGAACATAAATAACAATGTATCCTATAGTACCTTTGAAATTGATGAAAGTTCAAAGGAAACTTCCAAATGAAGAATCCAATCATCTTAAGAAACTAAGAGTCTTCAAGAAATTTATCAAAGGACCCAAGTTAATTGGCCATAATGACCATAATAATGAAGACTAATGATCCTCAAACCTATGATGAGGCTAAGGGAAAACATGAATGGGAACATGCTATGTAGAATAAATATAACTCATTTATAAACAATAAAACTTGGGAATTGGTGGACTTACTCAAGGGAAAGAATGTGGTAAAAAATAAGTGGGTGTTGAAGACTAAGTTCAAGTCTAATGGAAGCATTAAAAAAAATAAGTAAAGATTGGTAGGCAAAGGGTACTCACGAAAGGAGGGAATTGACTACACAAAAACTTGTGCTCTAGTGGCAAATATCATTATTGTTATGACTATTATAGCATTGATATCTCACTTTAAGTGGTCCCTTCAAGAAATGGATGTTAAGAGTGCCTTTTTGAATGCAGAAATTGATGAAGAGATCTACATGACTCAACCATAGGGATTTGAGAGTTCAAGATAAACACTTAGTTTGTAGGTCAAGGAAGTATCTCTATGGTTTAAAGCAAGCTCTAAGGACTTGGTATGCTAATATAATGAGTATTTTAAGACTAAAGGCTTCCATAATAGTCCTCATGATTAAAAATTGTATGTGAAGGAGTTTGATGAAGGTGGTACAATTATTATCGTGCCCTATGTTGACAATCTTATCATCACAGGAAATATGATGGATAAAATTAGTGACATAAAGTTTAATTTGAAAGAAAGATATGAGATGATAGGTCTTCTACACTGCTTTCTTAGCATCTAGGTGTGGTAGAAAGAAGGTGGAATTTATCTCTCTCAAATTAAGTGCTTCAGAGATTTGTTGAGCAATTTTAAGATGGAATATTGTAAAAGTGTTTCTACTCTACCTACTCTAGGGTTGAAGTCGAGTAAGGATATGGAAGGCAAGGATGTTGTTATATGGAGCCTAATCAGACTCGAAGGTTAAATTTTTCCCACTTTTCTCTGCTTGGTTCCCCCCCCAAATTATTTAATGGGGGAGTGTAGGGAGCAGAGCCCCTCCTGTGGGGCCTAGGGACTTATCCCCTGGTGGGGGCCCGGGGGTAGAACCCACGGTGGGAGTCTAGGGGCAACGCCCCCAATCAGCGGCTCGGGGGTAGTGCCTCCAAAGCAAAAATTGCCTATTATTTTATAAAGGCATCGGGAGTTATTTTTTGTATTGGTTGACATTAAAAAAACCTATTTTGTAACTGACATAAGTCTTGATAAAAACAGCTAAGGGTTAGGGTTTCTGTTGATATTATATTGTAGCATTTGCAGCGGTATTGAGTTGCAAGGATTGCTAGTTGTAATTGGTTCGATTTGTTGGATAATAATATTGGACTCCTTGTTGGTGGATGTAGCCCGAGTTTGGGTGAACCACGTTAAAAATTGTCTCTCGTTCTTATTATTTCTGTGTCATTTTCAATCTTTTGTTTAATCTTTATTTGCATTTAATTGATATCTTTTGCATGCAATTCCTAACAGAGGATGTCAAGATCTTACCTTATAAATAAATTTATTGGTATCCTTGTGAGATTAACTCACACTAGACCAAATATTTTATTTGAAATAGGTGTAGTTTCAAGGTTTTTAATTTCCCCTAACGCTCCACATTGGTTAGTAGTGAAGATAATATTGAGATATGTACAACAGACTTTGACTATGGGTGTTTATTATTCTTCTCTTAGAGACCTAACACTTGTAGGATATTCTAACTTAGATTGGGCAAGTTGTGTAGATGATACAATCTAATGCCATAGGTTATGTTTTCTCTCTTGGTTCTAGCCCAATTTCATGGTGTCGTAACTAGTAGTCTACTATTGCCTTATCAACTATAAAGATAGAATATGCAACAATAAATGAGGAAACTAAAGAAATAACTTGGTTACAAGATATTCTTTTAGTACTCAAACAACATCAAACATGGCCTTCTTTACTCAATTGTGACAATCAAAGTGCCATTGAGTTGTCTAAAAATATAGTTTTTCATGGTAGAACAAAGCCTATTGAGATCTATCACCATTACAACAGGCATCTCATCCAACAATAAGTGATCCTCTTTTAGTATTGTAGGATAGAGGACCATATAGGTGATCTTTTCACAAAGGCATTATGTGAGACTAAGTTTGTTTATCTTAGAGGTCTTCTAGGAATAAAAGAAGACACATGAATAATTGATGGTTGTCATTCAAGGGGGATTGTTGTGAATGTCCACCATTGTATGATTGAATGAGTGGTTTGATTCATGTCACAAGATAGTATTAGTGCTTCATTATCTAAGTAATCTTATACAACATCTAACATTAAGGGGGACTAGCAGCATATTTAATAGAGAAGCTAGATAGTTAATATTGGTTGTTGTGAGACTCCACAAGTAATTAAGAAAATCAATAAAATTGGTTGTACACAATGTTTATATGTGTATGAATGTATCAATGACATGTCTATTTGCAATCATTATTTATTTATGATTAGAACCATAATAATATTAATGAGTTTAAAGCCTTAGGTGTTCACCTATATATTCCCAATCACATTGATAATGGCTATAATATAACCAAATGTTTTCTCATCTAGTGCATAAATTTGTATTAAAACTACTAGGGGTTCCAATTGAATGAATCAATCCATTAAGTTTTGTTTCTTCTTCAGTTCATTCTACTTCTAGGTCCCCTCCCAACCATTTCAGCACCATGGAGAAATAGTTGCTCCAGCCATATTGAAACCACCTCTACTAATCCCTAGAAATAATTTAATGCTCATTTAGTTTTCCTTCTTGATGTAGTATCTTCATGAGAATGATCTGAAGAAAATTCAATACATTATTATCATTCATTCATTCATTTTTTGTTGATAAGGATCATTGATCAACCGAAGATACTCCTCCATTAGACACCTCACATAGAAATTTTGTGAGGTTAGTGCTCACAAACATAGGATAATTGGTATAACCACTCTTTTGGCTAATGTCATGGTCATAATGTTCCTTTCCACCATGTCAAGTACTTCTCATTTTGTGATTGCTTTTGTCTTCTTCCTTCCCAATGATTTAAAAACTTGCTAGCTATACTTCTCCACATCATTATGACTATCATTTTCTTTCACCATTTCTTGAGGTAAATCTCCCACTTGTATTTGTCCATTCCCAATGAACATCTTCTTCCTCTTTTGCATCTGGCATGCCAAGGTCTCACCATATCTTAGGACTTCTAAATGACTTCCCATGACATCTACTACGAAACTTAGATAGACCTCCATTTCCTCCTCTATTACTACTTTCAGTGAACGATCTCAAATAATTGCTCCACTTCTATTTAAATGAAATCTCCTTAAGATATTTTAGTCTTCATTATTTCATAAAAAATCTTACCTAACTCACTCTTGAAGGATTACTTTTCTTGGTCAAATACCACTGCTATACTCAAACTTTCATGTTTTTTTCTCTTCATTTTCCTCAACCATGATATCTTCTTCAAGATAACTCACAACTTCTTCCTAGTCATCTTTAGCAACATTTATACTCTCTTTTTCCTCACTATATTAATATGATAAAGTTCCAACCTTACTTCTATTTCATCTTTCTTAAATGCTTCCTCTAATAGCCTCTTTGTTTCTCTCGTCTTCTCTTCCAATAGGAAACTCTCTTCTTTTCTATGTACTTCATCCCCTTGATTTTCTTCCCATAGAAGAACTTGTTCCCCTTCTAAAATTAAGCTACTCCATAACTACTCATAGTAACTCTCTTGATACTGTTGGAGCCATATTAAATTTTTCATAGGTTCTAATGTTTTTTCTCAAGCCTATGTCATTAGGTTGGTGTTTTTCCAAGTTTAGGGTTCTTTGCAAATTCTAGGAAACACTAAAACCCTAAACCCCCGTGCCAAAGTGAAGTGTGAAGCTCAAAATCATTATATTTCTTCATTGACCGCCTATCCCCATTACCTATGATTTAAGTTACCCTTTTATGTTCCCCTTGATACATTGTCTAACCGGCCCCTCGCCAAGTAATTACCGTTTCCAGCCCGCGCCTTGAAAATCTTTATTTTAATAGCCTAGGTCACATCCTTCTAACTCTTTGTTGACAGGTGGTGATGGAACCTTTTCACTAGCAGTAAAATATTGATAGACTTGGCTACTGCGGAATTATGGAAGGAGTGATAGATGGTTGATGACTCTCAAGAACGGCATGTGGTGTGCCTAGAACCAATGCTAGGGATTTTCTTTACATTTCCATTGTTCTGCCATGCTTCACCAAGAGGACCTTTTGGGCAACTACAGAATTGTAGAATAAGGTGCCAACTCATAAAAAACTATTTCCAGTTGCCATGAAAGCAATAATGGTGGGCCCTATCTAGAGTGGGAGCAATATTAGTTATTTCTACCATTCCATCAAACTTCACTCCATAGTCCCAACTAATATTTGCGAAATGGCAGAAATCTTGACATATAGCATTCTAAAGGGTTGGGACTAGTGCATTAAGTAGCAAGGATATGATGTGTCATCATCTTATGGGCATGGCCACCAGTTGGAGAGTTGTCTTGAATTTCATGCAGTTGATCTGACAGTTGTCCGCCATTCCGCCAAGATCATATCTTTGGTCGTATCTCTCACCTGCGGAACTACGGAATATGGTCTTAAATACACTTAAGGGGAGATATTTTCTCGGGATCATGGTTAGCAATATTACCCAAGTGGAAAGTCGCCATTGGGAAGGAGGAGCATCTTTCTCTTACCTCATCAAAGACTAAATCAGCATCGTTCAAATCAAGCTAGCTAAGATTAGGATCAACCGCCAGAATTTAAAAGTGTGACAGGGAGATATGTTGTTGCTGATCTGATATTGTTTTATTTCAAGCATTAACTACTCAGGCATGTGCTAAGTCTCCATTGCAACCACCATATAGGAATTTATTAATAGAATGATTTGGCTTATGCAAGCTCGACCCTTAGGAATCTGTGCTTCCACCCATATTGACATTTCATCTACTGTGTGATGAAATTTGACATAATGACAGTGCTAAAGTGAGAAAACCAAGACAACTGCCTGGCACGATTCAGTGCAAGAAGTGACATTCCCAATTATGCAAAATTATGAAATCCAATCTTTTAATTCATTTGTGGTAATCTCCATAGGATTTCCATTTATGACTCAAATGCCTTGAAGTGATTGGAAATTAATTGGACCAAAGATGTGCGGATGTATGTTGCATCCTGAAATTTCTATAAATAGACAAGTGTTGATGTTACCCCATATACTATTTGAAAAGTGTTCTGATAGTATGGCTTTCCCCTATTCCTATGTGATCTGTGTGCTCCCCTATTCTATTGGATTTTCTTCCTTATTCTCATGGCTATCAATTTGTCCATACAAGATTAGAAAGACTTGGAATTATCTCCTCTGGAATAGGTGTTGCAAGGAAAATTTGGGAGCAATGGCAACAATATGCATGCACTTATGAACATTTCTTCTTCGTGTTCTTTCATTCAGATTCTAACTTTTGATTCTAATCTCTTGATCCCAGTCATTCCCTATGTCTGTGATTAAGCAGATTAGTATCAAGTGTAGAGGGAAATCATTTCCCTCTTTACCTACATCCCTCTTCTACTTTTCCTAACAATGCATCATCTCTAGTTGTAGGGATGTTTCCTCTCCTAATGTAGCATATGAAGACAAGGTGCTCCCATTTTGTTGATGTTGTTGCCCCCTTGGCTAGATGAATGGCGCTACCATATCTAGCCTGATGTGATTTCATCTAGTTTCTGTTTGGTTGAGTTGGTTGGTGACCACTCAATTTTGAAAAAGGAATCACATCCTTGTAAATGACAACAGGCATAAGGCAAAGAACTCCAGTTAACAAGGTTTTCTTCTAATATTATCACTTGCAGTCATTCTGAATCAAGGTGGGTAATCTAGGTGGTGAATGCTCTTATAAAACTAGTAAGTGGCATATGATGGGTATGTGAGCTCTAACTGCATCTATCAAACAATCCCCCATCAGCATCACTGCTTATTTTCCCTACCAAAATTGAGAGAACACACAATCTCATGGGTACTTCAGCATATACAAAGGAAGTTGAACATACAGTTGTGACACGGTTACACCGGCCTCTTCTCACAACTACATCTTTTTGTTACTGAGAAGTTTTAACTTCTTTTAACTTAAGCCTAAAGCTTGTCTACTCCCTTATCTTTATAAAAGGGAATTCAGGGCTTGTGAAAAAGCATTGGTTCGAGGTCATATTTCCAGACTTAGTCTAAAAATATGGGACCAATCTGATTAGGGAGGAATTGTAAATAGTTTGTTTTCTGCAATAAATCAGTCATACATTCCTAAGTTTCATTCTAAGTTTTAAGATGTCTTTATAGATCTGCGAAGACTATGTTATAATATGCTAAATGGTTTACTTTACAGTTTCTGTTAAGTCTTCGGAGTATACTATCTCCTACTTCATGTATACAGTTTTACATTTATGAATATATTTGATTAAGGATTAGACTTATTCATCGCCACAGTTTTTCCTGTGTTGTATATTTTTCTTACAGTATTCACTCAAGTAGTGAAATAATTGGTTGTCTAAGGATATAGAATGTATTTCAGGTTTACAAGGATAAATAAGTATGGTAGATTCCAAGACTAGTAGAGTGTTTTAATGTAAGGCATTATTACATCTTTACAATAAACTAAGTTTTATTATATCACAGTCCTTTGGATGTTTCTGTAAGTTTCTTGACTCTATGGCCCTTAGATTAGCACTAGTCTATTCTAGAATATCATAATGATCTTGCATCCTTCGAATTACCCTCATCATTATTACAAAGAAATCAATGCATTTTCCCTTTCAGCAATAGGTGTTAGAAGTTAATGATATTTCCCATGTTCCTCTATAAAGAAACAAAATAAATGCTTAAGAAACTAGCCCATTTTTCACTTTATTAGACGTTCTTTAAGCAGTCTTATAGGAACATATCTGTTATCGGAACAATGTTGTTAAACAAACATTTTATGAGCCCTACCCATTTGAGTAGAACATTGTTATCCAAAAGAAATAGGAACACCCTCCTTGGTCTCACAAAGCCTAAAGTCTAGAGGAGAGAGGGATTGAACACCCCTGTTTCCTGTTCGTTGGCCAATCCCTCAAGGCAGGTTAGTTATTAGAGAATGGCTATCCTATAGACCTGTGTGTTTTCTCCTTGAGATGTGGTTAGGAATTTAAAACAACCAACAGATTGGCGACTCCGCTGGGGATTTAAATAAGAACTGTGTCTTATCCTAAAAAAAATTTCCCTTTATTTATGACCAACATTCTTGAAGTTCATGATCAAGAAGTTTTGGTCCAAGTGAGCCACTCTCAAGATGTATGACTCTAATTGAAAATGAAGATGAAATCAGGATTCAGAAAGAAGTGATATGCTTTCAAAGTTTCATTCCTCTGTATGCAGAGGTGGCAGCTCTATAAGAAAAGGATCTGGTAATGTAGTCTAGTGCTCTTGATTTTTCACAAAATCAAAACAAAATTTGCACCAGCTGCAAAAGTGCTCCTCAGGTATTTTACAAAGACTTGAGAAGATTATCCTAGAAATTTAAAGATGTATATTTAGCAGTCACACTTTTGTTATCAAAGTGAATTTGTCAGGGAAAGGTATAAGGCCATTGACTTCAGTGATATTTGTGGGTTCCCAAACCATGTACCAAATGAAGCTAGAAGTCATATAACAAAGTTCAATAATGATAAATCCAAAACAATTAGCATCCATTTGCAAGAATTTTTTGACTTAATGGGAGATTTTGAAATAGATCATGAGGATGTAGTCATAAAATTGTTTGTTCAAACTTTTAAAGGAGAAGTCAGAGATTGGTTTGCATGACCTTACCCAATCAGTTTATTTTGTCATGGCAAGATTTAAAGTTTGCTTTTATGGAATAGTTTGGGGAAAGAATAGATGTCGGTATGTTAATTAAAAAACTCATGCAGATTGAGAAAGAGGATAAAGAATCAATCCTAGCCTTCAATCTAATATTTGCTGAAATAGTGAGGAATATTCCTAAAAATATCAGACCTAATTATGTTGTGTCTAATCATATATCTAGGTGCATTCAATGAAAAGAATAGTTACCAATTGAGAGATAGAAACCCTACTACCATGATGCAAGCATATTCTTTAGCCATAAAGATAGAAAATACTTTGAAGCATACAAAGATAAAGGGTTGTGAGTTTGTGGAAAATAGGAAAAATGAATCTATTTGTCCCCCCATTTTCCAAAGAGACGACAGATTGTGCAATTCAAATAGGCCCAAGCCAGTATATGAGACTCAACATACTAGAGAGGATTGGGATTATGACCAGAACCAAAGAGTTCAAAATTTACATGAACCCATTGCTCATCCTTCCCCTTATAAATGGAAATCTACAGAACCTTGTGAGATACCTCATGAGATAAATGGTACCCAGATGCATAATAAAGTTTTAGTTATGAAGGATCCTTTATCTTATGCATATATAGCAAATTGTGAGAACATATCCCCTATGTATGATGATGTAAATCTTATATCAAGCAATAAGATCTCATCTCCTAGAGAAACAATTTCTCTTGAGTTTGAATGTTAAGGGAAATTTGTTCTTACCAATGATGCAGAGAGTAGTGAGCACATGGCAGAATGCTCTCACCAAAGTTGTGATAGTTCTGAGTCAGATAGTGAGGCAGGCTATCAGAATAGTAATAATGAAGAATATGCAAATTTGATGCATATAAGGGATAACCCACTCTATGATGAACCTATGAACATATCAGCAAAAAAGGATATGGAGTTATGTAACTACGTAAATAATCCACTCTTTGAGGAAAATCCAGAAGAAGTTAGTAAACTCATATCAGAAAGTAAAGACAAAGTGTCAGATTTTTAGAAAGAAACTAAGTATGATTGTTTTAAGTTTGACATTGACTCAGTAAAATTTGAAAATTCCCTCGGCACCAGCTATGAAATAGATTATGATTTCTTTTTCTTTCCAAATATGTGCAAGAGGCAAAAATCAGAGGAAAGCAGTTATCTCAAGTGGTTGGATATAATTGAACTAAGCCTTGACTTTGTTTTTGACAATGTATTTCACATATATATGGTTCAAAGTAGAGGGACAAATTTTGAAGGCAATAGCTGCCCCAAAGACTATCAAATCGTTTGTGATAGAGGCAAGTTGAATCTCAATATCATTTTCAGAAGCAACCTGACAAAGTCACTAGAGAACAAAGTGTTTGATAGAGGCAAGTTTTGCCTCTCTTCTATATAATGGCCTGGGGCTATTATGTGTTTGGTCTGCTCTTCCAGAGTTCTTATGTAATCTTGCTCTATTTAGGATGAATAGACGTCCCCAACTAGAGCCACTATTGGACCCATATTAAATTTTTCATAGGTTCTAATGTTTTTTCTCAAGCCTATGTCATTAGGTTGGTGTTTTTCTAAGTTTAAGGTTCTTTACAAATTCTAGGAAACACTAAAATCCTAAACCCCCGTGCCAAAGTGAAGTGTGAAGGTCAAAATCATTATATTTCTTCAGTGACCGCCTATCCTCGTTACCTATGATTTAAGTTTCCCTCTTATGTCCCCCTTGATACATTGTCTAACCGGCCCCTCGCCAAGTAATTACAGTTTCCAGCCCATGTCTTGAAAATCTTTATTTTAATAGCCTAGGTCACATCCTTTTAACTCTTTGTTGACAGGTGGCGATGGATGGTCTCATTTCCAAGTTTCTGCCAGTAGTAAAATATTGACAGACTTGGCTACTACAGAATTGGGGAAGGAGTGACAGCTAGTTAATGACTCTCAAGAATGGCATATGGTGGGCCCAGAACCAATGCTAGGGATTTTCTTTACATTTCTGTCATTTCGCCATGCTTCACCAAGAGGACCTTTTGGGTGACTATGGAATTGTGGAATAAGGTGCCAACTCATAAAAACTATTAACAGTTGCCACGAAAGTAATAAAGGTGGGCCCTATCTAGAGTGGGGGAAATCTTAGTTATTTCCACCATTTCGTTAAACTTCACTCCATAGTCCCAACTAGTATTTGTAGAATGGCGGAAATCTTGACATATAGCATTCTAAGGGCTAGGACTGGTGCATTAAGTAGCAAGGATATGACGTGTCATCATCTTATGGGCATGGCCACCTGTTGGAGAGTTGTCTTAAATTTTGTATAGTTGATTCGACAATTGTCCGTCATTCCGCAACGATCATATCTCTGGTCGTACCTCTCACCTACAGAACTGTAGAATATGGTCTAAAATACACGTAAGGGGAGATATTTTCTCAGGATCGTGGTTAGTAGGATTACCTAGGTGGCAAGTCATCATTGGGAAGGAGGAGAATCTTTCTCTTACCTCATTGAAGACCAAATCAGTACCATTCAAATCAAGCTAGCTAAGATCAGGATCAACAACCAGAATTTAAAAGTGTGATAGGGAGATATGTTGGCGCTGATCTGATAGTGTTTTATTTCAAGCATTAACCGCTCAGGCATGTGCTGAGTCTCCATCGCAACCACCATACAAGAATTTATTAACCTAATGATTTGGCTTATGCAGACTCGACCTTTAGGAACCCGCGCTTCCACCCGGATTGACATTTCATTTGTTGTGTGATGAAATTTGACATAATGATAGTGCTAAAGTGAGGAAACCAAGACAGCGGACTTGGCATGATTCAGTGCAAGAAGTGACATTCCTAGTTATGCAAAATTATGAAATCCAATCTTTTAATTCATTTGTGGTAATCTCCACATGATTTCCATTTATGACTGAAATGCCTCGAAGTGACTAGAAAGTAATTGGACCAAAGATGTGTGGATGTATGCTGCATCTTGAAATTTCTATAAATAGACAAGTGCTAATATTACCCTGTATACTATTTGAAAAGTGTTCTGATAGTATGGTTTCCCCTATTCCTATGTGATCTGTGTGCTCCCCTATTCTATTGGATTTTCTTCCTTGTTCTCATGGCTATTAATCTATCCATATAGGATTAGAAAGACCTGGAATTATCTCCTCTGGAATAGGTGGTGCAAGGAAAATTTGGAAGTAATGGCAACTTTCTGTATGCCCTTATGAGCATTTCTTCTTCCTGCTCTTTTATTTAGATTGTGACTTTTGATTCTAATCTCCTGATCCCAGTCATTCCCTATCTCTATGATTAAGCATATTAGTATTAGGTGCAGAGGGAAATCATTTCTCTCTTTACCTGCATCCCTCTTCTACTTTTCCTAACAATGCATCATCTCTAGTTGTAGGGATGTTTCCTCTCCGAATGTAGCATATGAAGACAAGGTGCTCCCATTTTGTTAATGTTGTTGCCCCCTTGGCTAGATGAATGGCGCTACCATATCTATCCTGATGTGATTTCATCTAGTTTCTGTCTGGTTGAGTTGGTTAGTGACTGCTCAATTTTGAAAGAGGAATCACATCCTTGCAAACGACAATGGTCATAAGGCAAAGAACTCTAGTTAACAGGGTATTCTTCTGATATTTTTGCTTGCAGTCGTTCTGAATGGAGGTGGGTAATCTAGGTGGTGAATGCTCTTATCAAACTCGTAAGTGGCATATAATGGGTATGTGAGCTCTAACTACATCTATCAAATGGTCCCCCATCAGCATCACTGCTTATTTTCCCTGCCAAAATTGAGAGAACACACAAACTCACAGGTTCTTCAACATATACAGAGGAAGCTAAACATACGATTATGACATGGTTACACTAGCCTCTTCTCGCAACTACATCTTTTGGTTACTGAGAAGTTGTAACTTCTTTTAACTTAAGCATGAAGCTTGTCTGCTCCCTTATCTTTCTAAAAGAGAATTCGGGGCTTGTGAAAAAGCATTGGTTCGAGGTCATATTTCCAAACTTAGTCTGAAAATATGGGATCAATCTGATTAGGGAAGAATTGTAAATACTTTTTTTTTGTAATAAATTAGTCATACATTCCTAAGTTTCATTCTGAGTTTCAAGATGTATTTATAGATCTGTGAAGACTGTGTAATAATATGATGAATGGTTTACTTTATAGTTTCTGTTGAGTCTTCAGAGTATACTATCTCCTACTTCATGTATATAGTTTTGTGTTTATGAATATATTTGATTAAGGACCAAACTTATTCATCACCATAGTTTTTCCTATATTGTATATTTTTCTTACAGCATTCACTCAAGTAGTGAAATAATTGGTTGTCTGAGGATATGGAATGTATTTCAGGTTTACAGGGATAAATAAGTATGATAGATTCTAAGACTAGTAGAGTGTTTTAATGTAAGGCATTATTACATCTTTACAGTAAACTAAGTTTTATTATATCATAGTCCTTTGGATGATTCTGTAAGTTTCTTGACTCTATGGCTCTTAGATTGGTAGTGGTCTATTCTAGAATATCAAAATGAACTTGCATCCTTTGAATCACCCTCATCATTATTACAAATAAATCAACGTATTTTCCCTTTCAGCAATAGGTGTTAGAAGTTAATGTTATTTCCCATGTTCCTCTGCAAAGAAATAGAATAAATGCTTAAGAAACTAGCCCATCTTTTCACTTTATTAGACATTCTTTAAGCAGTCTTATAGGAACATGTATGTCATTGGAACAGTGTTGTTAAACAAACATTTCATGAGCCCTACCCATTTGAGTAGAACATTGTTATCCAAAAGAAATAGGAACACCCTCCTTGGTCTCACAAAGCCTAAAGTGCAAAGGAGAGAGGGATTGAACACACCTGTTTCCTATTCGTTGGCCAATCCCTCAAGCCAAGTCAGATATTAAAGGATGGCTATCCTATAGACCTGTGTGTTTTCTCCTTGAGATGTGGTTTGGAATTTAAAACAACCAATAGATACTAAAATCTAGGACACTCAAGGGTTTTCTCCCAACCTTTATCTTCTTTAGTGTAGTCATCTAAACTTTCCCCTTCCTTAGGGTTTGCTATTAATACATCTTCATCTTCCTCCAATGACATAGCTTTTGTTTTTTGATGCTAGCTCCCTTACAGTAGCAATATCAATTTCTAGAATGTTTATAATGGCTTGCATAACCTCTAACAACTTCTTTAGCTCTTCAATCTCTAGCATGGGTGGTATAAAATCACTTTTATTCTTTCTTCTTTCCTTAGCTTCCACTCAAACTTGTGTTACCATTAATGTGGCTTTCAACTCAATAATGAGAATCTATTTGACATTGCAATGATGGCAGTAGTAGAGGAGGACATAGAGGTTCTTCTAAGTTTAGTAGTAAAGGTCATGAGAAGTAATTTGGAAGTCCTAAGATATGACGAGACCATTGGCATGCAGGATGCATAAAAGGAAGAAGTTGTTCATTAGGAATGGACATATATAGGTGGCAGATTTACCTCAAGAGAATGACGAAAGATGATGATAGTCATAACAAAGTGGAGAAGCATAGCTAGTGAGTTGTTAAATCCAAAGGAAAAAGCATATGACAAAGTGGTGAGTTGAGAAAGAAGAAGACAAGATTGATCACAAATTAAGAAGTACTTGACGTGGTGTAAAGGAACAATGTGGCCATGATAGTTAGCCAAAAGAGTGGTTCTAGGTGCTCATCCCATGTTTGTGAGCACTAAAATCACAAAATTTATGAATGGGGTGTTTGATGTAGGAGAATCCTAGATTGACTAGCCACCCTAATCAACAAAAACAATTAAAAAATGAATGAATAAATAGATGCTAATAAAGTTTTGACTTTGTCTTCAGATCATTCTATGGTAGTTATCGTGATTTCCATAATTTCAAGGGGTACACATAGTCATTTTGGAATCCAAAGAAGCAAACCTAAATATGTGAAAGACAAGAAGCCAATTTTTTATGGAGAGAAAGGGGCATAATCAATTCAAATTTCTCTACATTCATTGCCTTAGTTAGATCTTGATATATATGTGAAAGACAGGAAACCAAAATTTATGGAGAGAGGGGAAAAATTAGTTCAAGTTCCTTTGCATTTGCTGCCTAAGTTGGATCTTGACCTAGCTTTGAAGAAAAATAGGAACACACTCATGAGAGAGTATTTCTTTTCCCTAAACAGTAATGTATTTCAAAAATAGCATAAGGAGATAAGGATGAAAACACACTTGATCAACTATGGAACAAAGCATCTAAATCAAAATAAAAAAGAGCTATAAAGTAGCCTAGTTCGTGCCAAAAGCTCTCAAGGTAACCTAGGAATATTGTAATGTAGGGTATTGCAATTTTAAACCATGATGAACTAAGTATTAATTGCATGGAATTTGTGCTATAAAATTATCACACTATTATCCAACTTATAGTGGTTAGGTAAGTAGGTAAGTAGGGTTTGTGCAATCTTTGTACAAATTATGGGACTCTTCAATTTAGTGGAAAACAACTTTTAAATATTACTGTTGGAAAAGTAAAATTTGCACTTCAACATATTTCATTAGAAAAGTAAAAGATACCAAATATTTCAGTTTGAATAAGCAAAGTTTTGAATGGCGATAGTGAACAGTGAGCGGACTGAGCCATGTGTCGAGTGGAGGCAGGAAAGTAGGGACCCACAGAGAAGCTATTGGGGAATCCGTGGACCGTTTTGTTGGCATAGGGCGGGAGTCTGGGGGTAGCTCCACCGAAGCAAAAATTGCCTATTATTTTATAAAGGCATCGGGAGTTATTTTTCTATTGATTGACATTAAAAAAAACCCTATTTTCTAACCGACATAAGTCTTTATAAAAATGGCTAAAGGTTAAGGTTTTTGTTGATATTGTATTGTAGCATTTGTAGTGGTATTGAGTTGCAAGGATTGCTGGTTGTAATCGGTTTGATTTGCTAGATAATAATATTGGACTCCTTGTTGGTGGATGTAGCACGAGTTTGGGTGAACCACGTTAAAAATTGTCTCTCGCTGTTATTATTTCTGTATAATTTTCATTCTTTTGTTTAATCTTTATTTGCATTTAATTGATATCTTCAGCATGCAATTCCTAACAGAGGATGTCAAGATCCTACCTTATAAATAAATTTATTGGTATCCTTGTGAGATTAACTCACACTAGACCAAATATTTTATTCGCAAAAGGTGTAGTTTCAAGGTTTTTAATTTCCCCTAAGGCTCCACATTGGTTAGTAGTGAAGATAATATTGAGATATGTACAACAGACTTTGACTATGGGCATTTATTATTCTTCTCTTGGAGACCTAACACTTGTAGGATATTCTTATTTGGATTGGGCAAGTTGTGTAGATGCTACAATATAATGTCATAGGTTATGTTTTCTCTCTTGGTTCTAGCCCAATTTCATGGTGTCATAACTAGTAGTCTACTATTGCCTTATTGACTATAAAGGTAGAATATGCAACAATAAATGAGGAAACTAAAGAAATAACTTGGTTACAAGATATCCTTTTAGTACTAAAACAACATCAAACATGGCCTTCTTTACTCAATTGTGACAATCAAAGTGCCCTTCAGTTGTCAAAAAATATAGTTTTTCATTGTAGAACAAAGCATATTGAGGTCTATCACCATTGCACCAGGCATCTCATCCAACAATAAGTGATCCGCTTTTAGCATTGAACGATAGAGGCCCATATAGGTGATCTTTTCACCAAGGCATTATGTGAGACTAAGTTTGTTTATCTTAGAGGTCTACTAGGACTAAAAGAAGACACATGAATAATTTATGGTTGTCATTCAAAGGGGATTGTTGTGAATGTCCACCATTGTATGATTGAGTGAGTGTTTTGATTCATGTCACTAGATAGTATTAGTGTTTCATGTTGTTTGTTATCTTATACAACATCTAACATTAAGGGGGAACATCAACATATTTAATAGAGAAGCTAGAGAGTTAATATTGGTTGTTGTGAGATTGGGCAAGTAATTAAGAAAATCAATAAAATTGGTTGTACACAATGTTTATATATGTATGAATGTATCAATGACATGTCTATTTGAAATCATTATTTATTTATGATTAGAACCATAATAATATTAATGAGTAAAGCCTTAGGTGTTCACCTATCTATTCCCAATCACATTGATAATGGCTATAATATAACCATATGGTTTCTCATCTAGTGCATAAATTTGTATTGAAACTACTAGGGGTTCCAATTGAATGAATCAATCCATTAAGTTTTGCTTCTTCTTCAGTTCATTCTACTTCTAGGTCCCCTCCCAACCATTTCAACACCATGGAGAAATAGTTGCTCCAGCCATATTGAAACCACCTCTACTAATCCCTAGCAATAATTTAATGCTCATTTAGTTTTCCTTCTTGACGTAGTATCTTCATGAGAATGATCTGAAGAAAATTCAATACCTTATTAGCATTCATTCATTTTTTGTTGATAAGGATCATTGGTCAACCGAGAATACTTCTTCATTAGACGCCTCACATAGGAATTTTGTGAGTTTAGTGCTCACAAACATAGGATCAATGGTATAACCACTCTTTTGGCTAATGTCATGGTCATAATGTTCCTTTCCACCATGTCAAGTACTTCTCATTTTGTGATTTCTTTTGTCTTCTTCCTTCCCAATGATTTAACAACTCACTAGCTATCCTTCTCCACATCATTATGACTATCATTTTCTTTCACCATTCTCTTGAGGTAAATCTCCCACTTGTATTTGTCCATTCCCAATGAACATCTTCTTCCTCTTTTGCACCTGGCCTGCCAACGCCTCACCATATCTTAGGACTTCTAAATGACTTCCCATGACATCTACTACAAAACTTAGACGAACCTCCATTTCCTCCTCTATTACTACTTTCAGTGAACGATCTCAAATAATTGCTCCACTTCTATTTGAATGAAATCTCCTTAAGATATTTTAGTCTTCATGATTTCATAAAAAGGATTACCTAACTCACTCTTGAAGGATTACTTTGCTTGGTCAAACACCATTGTTATACTCAAACTTTCATACATTTTTTTCTCTTCATTTTCCTCAACCATGATATCTTCTTCAAGATAACTCACAACTTCTTCCTAGTCGTCTTTAGCAACGTTTATACTCTCTTTTTCCTCACTAGTTTAATATGAGAAAATTCTAACCTTACTTCTATTTCATCTTTCTTAAATGCTTCCTCCAATAGCCTCTTTGTTTCCCTTGTCTTCTCTTCCAATAGGAAACTCTCTTCCTTTCTATCTACTTCATCCCCCTCATTTTCTTCCCATAGAAGAACTTCTTCCCCTTCTAAAATTAAGCCACCCCATAACTACTCATAGTAACTCTCTTGATACTAAAAGTTAGGACTCTCAAGGGTTTTCTCCCAACCATTATCTTCTTCAATGTAGTCATCTAAACTTTCCCCTTCCTTAGGGTCTGCTATTAATACATCTTCATCTTCCTCCAATGACATAGCTTTTTCTTTTTGATGCTAGCTCCCTTACAGTAGCAATATCCATTTCTAGAATGTTTATAGTGGCTTGCAAAACCTCTAACAACTTCTTTCGCTCTTCAATCTCTGACATGGGTGCTATAAAACCACTCTTCTTCTTTCTTCTTTCCTTAGCTTCCACTCAAGCTTGTGTTACTATTAATGCGGCTTTCAACTCAATAACGAGAAGCTATTTGACATTGCAATGAAGGTAGTACTAGAGGAGGACATAGAGGTTCTTCTAAGTTTAGTAATAAAGGTCATGAGAAGTAATTTGGAAGTCCTAAGATATGACGAGACCATTGGCATGTAGGATGCACAAAAGGAAGAAGTTGTTCATTAGGAATGGACATATATAGGTGGCAGAATTACCTCAAGAGAATGATGAAAGATGATGATAGTCATAACGAAGTGGAGAAGGATAGCTAGTGAGTTGTTAAATCCAAAGGAAAAAGCATATGACAAAGTGGTGAGTTGTTAAAGAAGAAGACAAGATTGATCACAAATCAAGAAGTACTTGACATGGTGTAAAGGAACAATGTGGCCATGATAGTTAGCCAAAAGAGTGGTTCTAGGTGCTCATCCTATGTTTGTGAGCACTAAAATCAGAAAATTTATGCATGGGGTGTTTGATATAGGAGAATCCTAGATTGACTAGCAACCCTAATCAACAAAAAGAAATTAAAAAAGGAATGAATAAATAGATGCTAATAAAGTTTTGACTTTGTCTTCAGATCATTCTATGGTAGTTATCTTGACTTCCACAGTTTCAAGGGGTACACATAATCATTTTGGAATCCAAAGAAGCAAACCTAAAGATGTGAAAGACAAGAAGCCAAATTTTTATGGAGAGAAAGGGGCATAATCAATTCAAATTCCTCTACATTCATTACCTAAGTTAGAGCTTGATATACATATGAAAGACAAGAAGCCAATTTTATGGAGAGGGACAAAATTAGTTGAAGTTCCTTTGCATTCACTACCTAAATTAGATCTTGACCCAACTTTCAAGAGAAACTGGGACACACTCATGAGAGAGTATTTCTTTTCCTTAAACAGTAATGTATTTCAAAAATAACCTAAGAGGATGAGGATGAAAACACACTCAGTCAACTATGGAACAAAGCATCTAAATCAAAATAAATAAGAGCTATATAATAGCCTAGTTCATGCCAAATGGTGTCAAGGTAGTCTGGGAATATTGCAAGGGAGGGTATTGCAATGTGATGAACTAAGTATCAATTGCATGAAATTCGTGCTATAAAAGTATTACACTATTATCCACATGTTTTCAAAAACAACTTATAGTGGTTGGGTAAGTAGCTAAGTTAGGGTTTGTGCAAGCTTTGTATACATTATGGGACTCTTCAGTTTAGTGGAAAACAACTTTTAAATATTACTGTTGGAAAAGTAAAATCTGCACTTAAAACATATTTCATCAGAACAGTAAAAGATACATAACATTTCGGTTTGAATAAGCGAAGTTTTGAACGGCGACAGCGAACAGCGAATAGCGAGCAGGGCTTAAATTTGACGGTTTTAGAGGGTTTTTTGCTAGCAGGGCTTAAATTTGGAACGGGGTATGGACATCTGTCAAAGGATACAGTAAGGGGGACTTTTGTCAGACGTTGTAGTGGCAACTGTCCTGGTAGACATGTATGCAAAATGTGGAAGCACGCGAACTGTTTGACAGAATGCCTCAAAGAGACGTGTCATCTTGTATTGCAAAGATTGCAGGATATGCACAAAACAGGTTCATTCTTTGTGGAGGGAAGTTTGTCCAAGCGTGAAAGTGGGAGCCGTGAGAGTTTCTAGCGCCTCTTGAAAACGTGGGTTGTGAGTGTTTTGATAAGGGATTCCTGGGTTAGATACTTGTTCAATTGGGCATCCATTCAGAACTGCATCACTTCTCCACAGAATTCCAGAGGTTCATATGTAGGTGAATGAAGGAAGATAGATCACAGCAGTAATGACAACCACAAGGTCAATGACAATGGCATCGGCAATAGACAGGTTGTCTGTGTTGCCCTTACATTTGCTTTTAAAAATTCTTTCAAAAGTTTCATACAGAGATGTGATACGCACGTCTCTGCTCTCACAGAGATGGCGATTCTTGTGGAAGGAAATCAGCCAATTGAATTTCTTTATCGAAGATTTCAAAGAAGTAAGAGATGACATGATAGAAGTCATCATTAGCGATGCCTTGCTCCGCCAGTCTGCTCCTCTCCACAGTTTGCAGCTTGAATTTGAATGGAGTTTCACCGATTGTGCCGTTGTGAACAATTGGATTAGAGTTGCAGCTCGAAAACAGGTAGGCCAAATGGCTTTGCAATTCCTTGAGCTGGAATTTAATCATTGTCCCATATCACCACTTGTAGCTGACTTTTTACCATGGAACATAGAGCTTGAAGACTCTGTTTTTGAGTGTGAAAGTCTCACTGCCCTAAAACTGAGATCCATCAGGCTTTCCCAAATACCCACTAATTTTGGGGGCTTCCATTATCTTAATACACTTCATTTCTATAATTGCTCTACAATGGATGATGACATTTTCGGACAGTTCATAGAGTTGTGCCCACAGCTTCAGAATTTGGGGATTAGCGCTTGTAAACAGTTCATGAATTTGAATATACATGCCTCCAATCTCAGATACTTAGATATAGGATTTTTCGACCCTTCTATATCATTTAGCGTGTCTTGCCCTCAGTTGACAGAAATCAAGCTTGAACAATTTCAGAGCCATAATGTAGGGCTTAAGTTACTGGAAGGAGTTTCAAGAGCAGAATCATTTAAAAGAATTACACTTCTAAACTATACTATATATACTTTATATCGGATCACTAGAGAGTATCCTAGTATCACTGTTCTTAACAATTTTCCTCAGCTCGAAGAATTGACAATGCATGGCCCATGTTTCCAGGTTAGCAATTCCAAAATATTCTTAATGGTTCATCTCTCCTTCCTATTGGTATTTGAAATTATTTTAGGTTTATATATATGTTCTAAGTTTTTACCAATTCTTTCTCTAGCTAAGCTTTATTTTGATTATGGCTCCCTTTATTCTATTACTTCATCTATGTAACATGCTGTAACTTGTATTATCCACCCACTTTCATCTACTGTATCACTTGTGGATGGTAACTTTATTTCTTTCTTTTTTATATAAGAATGAACTCACATTATGTTCCATGCAGGAGATGACATCAGAGACATCAGAGGAGGAGATGCCAGTAGTAGGGGTGACTTTGCCAAATTTAAAGAAGGTAAATGTCCATTTTGAGCTGAAGAACGGCAATGAGGCAGTAAAGTTTCTGGGTTTTCTTCTCAGGAATAGTCCAATAAATGTAATGAGAGTCTGCCTGCCTAGATGCAGCAGAAAAATAATTCAAGATAAATTGTGGGAAAAAATTATTCGAGATAAATTGCTGGATATGAAAATAGAGTTCTCAAAATTAAGGTTATCCATTGTCACAAGAAAATGGCCATCCCCATTTCAAGAATTTTGTCAATTTTGTGATACATTCTCTGAGTATTTTTGATACATTTGTTGAACTTGAAAAACAATTCAATTATCTCTTTTCAGGGCTCTTCATTCCTAAAAAGGTAAGCAACATTGTATTCAGAATTCCTTCAAAAAAGTTTGTTGGAAGGCTTATATTGTCTTAGAGGCAGCTACATGTGTGTTGTTTAGGGCTCCACTGTGAAGTCTCAACGATTTACTACTTAAGACTGTCCCATATCAATGCGTATGGATGTTTTACTTGCTGTGGTTTTCTTATCTTGGGACCATTTTGGCATTTCAATTCTGTATGTGTCACATCTGTTTTAGTAAATTGACTATGCCTTTTGAAGTATTTAGCAAATGATTCATTTGCTGTGTTTTTATCTTAGGATTTCTTGAGTCATCTGTTTTGTATTTGTATTGCATTTGCTTAAATTGAATTGACACCTTGGAGACATGTAGCAGAGGCATCATTATTGTAAGGGCTGTTGCTGGCCAAAGTTGGAGAGTTACATTGTTTTCCTTATAGAACGAGCTTTTTACAGGTGGACAGATAAAATTCTTGTAGTGGGATTATAACTAGTTCGAGAAGCGAAAAATTTGAGAAAAAAATAGATCATTTATAATTGACTTTATCTTTAGACTTTAAAAGATTCTGTATTAAATGAACATTACTATCTGCAAATATAGAGTGTAGGTTTGTTACAGTTTGATATAGTTTTATGGATTTCAATTGCATACAAAGATTATTATTTGCTAAATAGTTGTTTGAATTTTGAACATCTATGACATCTTGATAATGCGTAATCTTCATCTCCATAATGGTGAGCACACACATTGAGCATAGTGCAAGCAGGCTGTTAGCCAGGCATTTCAGATAGAATAGTTAGTTGTAATGTAATGTTAACAGTGATATGTGTTCTTTTTAATTAAATATGCATTTTAATTTTTTTTAGTTGACCTTTTTAAAGTATCAATCTAGCCGGTCTTGATTTGCTGTGGCAGATTGTGGCATGAATTTGGTCTGTTTTTTGGGCCAAAACACTGGTACCATTACCATCTGCAAATGTAGAGTGTGGGTTTGTTACAGTTTGATATAGTTTTAGGGATTTCAGTTTCATACAAAGATTATTGTTTGCTATCAGTTGTTTGAATTTCAAACATCTATGACACCTTGATAGTGCATGTTCTTCATCTCCATAATGATGAGTACACACTGAGCGTGGTGTAAGCAAGCTTTTAGCCAGGCATTGCAGATATAATAGTCAGCTGTATTGTAATGTCAACAGTAATATGTGTTCTTTTTTATTAAATATGCAATTTAATTTTTATTTGATATTTTTAGAGAATCAATCTAGCCAGTCTTGATTTGCTGGTGCAGATTGTGGCTTGAATAGGGTCTGTTTTTTGGGCCAAATCACTGGGACCATTACTATCTGCAAACAAGGAGTTACGGTTTCTTATAGTCTTAAGGATTTTGCTTGCATACAAAGATAACTGTTTTCTATCAGTAGTTTGAATTTCAAACATCTATGACATCTTGATAGTGCATATTCTTCAATCTCCATAATGGTGAGTACACACTGAGCATAGTGCAAGCAGGCTTTTAGCTAGGAATTGTAATTGAAAGCAAACTAGAACTGCTCACTTGGGCATTAAGATCAACTGTTTACACGTAAAAAAGTTTATCTATGCCAGACCAAAGCCTTTACATTGTACATTTAAAAGCTATTGGCAGTCCATTCTCCCAGCCTGTTTCTTGCTCTGTTTCAGCAGCATTTGGTAGGGACTTGAACTGCAGCGCATCTCTTGTTACTATGGCAATGTCTTGGATATATTGAATCAAGCTTTGGAAAACATTGCTACATAATTGCATTGATTCTAGCTTGTTGTATGGTCAATCTTCATAGAATGGCCTGAGTTTCCATTCTCTTGTGATTTCTTCCATTCTAGTCAAATTCAATAGTATATTTGTGGTCAAAAGTATATAGAAGGCATGGAAAATAATTGAACCTTGGCTATTGTGGGATGGTGTTGGACTTTACACTAGTTTATCCATCAAGCAACAATCTATATGGTGGTCTCCCGCTATTGTGTTTCAAGTTAAGTCATTGGCGGCTATTCCTTGGATACACTCGAGTTTTTCATAAGGAGATTTAGGCATGTACATGATCTTTACTCCATGTCCTTAAGCCAAAGCTAAGTTCAATTTAAGCTTCCAATAATAATATTTTTATATCTTTTATCTACATATTTTATCTACATATTGCATTCCAGTTCCAACCTCTTAGCCTTTATAATAATTAAAAAACACCAAGATATTTTAATATATCAAACTGTGATTTATTTAGATCGAGGTGCCACCATGACTAAGCAAATACATAGAAGTAAAATTGATTCTGAAGCTAAAGAAACAACTTAAGAGACACCCATATATACATATAGATCTTTAAATTCCATTTACCGAATTTTACCACTAGTAACTGGACAGAGGGTAGAATCTCCTGATGTCAATTTCTTGAAAATTGCAACGATTGACGAACAAGCATTGAAATACCATAATTGTTTGATCACAGTTACATAACCAAGAATACGTAAAATTTGGTTGCATATTAATTATAATGAGTAACACATATTATTATATCTAAATCTCTTGTAGTCCTACCATTGCAATTGACGTTGTCATGCTCTGAGTGTCAATAGAGTTAATATTCAAGTGGGTATGGAGGAAGTCTCTGTAAGCCACGTTATTCCTCCCTTCTCAACCCTCTTAATCTTTGGCTACTGTTCCAAACATACAAGCGACTTCACCACGCACTTGTCCAACATCGTATCGTGCAAGTCGAATCAATTTAACGAACTCCATTTACTAACACAAAATTTAAGACAATCACTTAAAACGACTTTTGACATTTGATTTGTGAAGCATAACATAGCGATAATTCAATCTCCTATGTGGTAGCAAACAATTTGTCATTCATAGGAAACCAAAATTTGGTGTTTCGCACCTCAGGCTTTCCTTTCAATGAATAAACAATTTCTGGCTGGAATTATATACTTTCAATGAATAAACAATTTCTGGCTGGAATTATATACTCTCTAGTTTATTGGCATCAATATTTTTTCCCAAACATTATGGTATGAAAACATGAGGTTTGCAATCTCACGAGTGAAACTTCCCTCATCACATCCAAATTTCTGAAATCATCCCAAATCCAATAGTTATTAATTATCATATATTAAGTAGAGTAGTAGAGTGCAAGAGAAGAAAAACGAGAATAATGTCGGGGAGTACCTCTAGATACTAGACAATGGTGTGTGAATTTATTGGGAATAGCAATGTCACCAATCCTAAGGCAATTAGGTTTTAAATGGCCCCTCTTTCATAGTGAATTACTACCTTCACACAAAAGTGAGTAAGCAACAATTTTGTAGAAATTCCCTAGTAGCCTACTAGACATTTCCACCTTTGGTTCTTTATCTCGCATCTCTCGCAATCTCTTTTACAAGATATAGATGGACTTCAAGATTTCCTCTTGTTATTACCTTCACTTCCCATAGCTAGTTCCCACCTTCAATTCTGTAAGATTTCTCTACAACGTTGCTAACTTTATCTAGTAACCTCCCCTTCCTATCTTTGATCCCATGATGAATTCTCACATTTGTCCCAATGATCAAATCACCCATTGCATTTTTGTAGTATTTCCAAGGAATTTTGGATATGATTATATAGTGTCCTAACTTCCTATTTCACAACCTTTTCATGCAATTCTCCCATCCTTTCCTTGTACATTTCTCACATCCTCTCCTCACTCCCTTCCATTTGTGGAACTTTACCATCCTTTCGGACTTCTTCATATCATTTCCAATGTCCAGTCCTCATGTCCCAACTTGCATCAAAATCCCACTTCTCCAAACTTCTCCAATACTCTCCAGAATGTTTCAACAACTTCTCAAGTCTCCATTAACGGCTAGATTTGACCCCTACAACTACTCAAATATCAATTTTCTACTCAAACAACATCACTCATTTCAAGGGCACGATTCTAATTGTAGGTTTCAATAATGGATGATGGGAGGAAGTAAGATCGCCATGAATACGATGGTTGGATTTTTAGCTACTAATTGTCTTCACACAAGCTCTAGAGTGTTCATCTTGAGTGAGACATTTTGAGATGTGAATTTCATGGGATCACACTCAGTTTGCATTTAATGCTTCAACCTAGATAGAAGTACATAAAATTCCTGGAGATGACCAAGGGAAAGAAATTGAAATGCTATATATACATGTTTAAAATATGAAATAAGGGTTGGTCTTTGATCCAATTTTTTAACTACAACTACTTTGAGTTTGTTTTAGGGAATCAATTGATACAAGTCTAGTCTGTAAGGGATGTAATCCATTTTGTAACCCATAGGAAGGTTATGTAATGAATGTTCAAGCATGCAAATGGTATGTTTCTAAGATAGGTTGTAATGATTCAAAGGGATGCTCGAACCTAATTGTTCATCCTCTCTTACTACATTTGTTGGTATTAATGTAACAAGGGTTTGATGAATGTTTGACAAATTATAATGCATTGCAAAGATTTTGTGATGGTTTATCCTTTGTTTAATGTGAGTTATTGCAGTTTTAAGATGGATTATTAAGTACATGTCTCGTTTCATAAGATGTTATCTTTGATTTGTATGTATATGGATATCTGGTTCTAGTTATGTTTTGTGGATGTATCTCCCTCTTCCCTACAGTTCATGACTCAGTTTCCTAATGGAGTAGGCACCTATCTAATTGGTGAGAGATAAAACATCTTTCATTTTATATCTTCTATGTCCTTTTTAGCTTAGAAGTATATTATAGTTTTGCATGCTTTCATGATTCATTGTTGCAAACTAGGGAACATTCTAAGTGACCTCTAATAGTTAAATTGTTAGAGAATCATATCATGCATGTCTACACCTTGAAATTGTGTATGAAATGTTAAATGGTTGCACTTGTGGGGATATCATGTGTAGGTGCATATGTAAGGTTGTAGTTTTAGCTTAATAAGAGGTTTTATAGGTAGCTAGTTAGTCTTTGACCTAGTGCCAAATATTTGGTTCAAGCGTACATTAGTATAGCTTCCATTATTTCAGCCATGATTCATCTTAATTGGTTTAATACCCTATTAAGGATACCTCTAGGAACACCCTCTTGGGTTTAGCAGAGCCTAAAGTGAAGGAAAGCATGCCCACTCTTAGAAATTGGCCTCTAATCACTCATATTCTATTGATGAGGTATTGATTCACCCTTCACTATGATAATTCCCTAGCCTTGAAGTGGATTCATTGCTTTAGCAGTGTGAGCAACAATTTCAAGACCCAACATAACCATTAATAAGGACATGGTAATGAGTATAAGATGACCATGTGCTAAGTAATCTCAACTAAGCTATTTAAAAGTATATTAGATGTTCTTGATCTAAGGAGGATTACCAATAAGAATCTAGCTAAGCATGAGAGAGATTGTGTCACATAGCTATAGGTCTTGCATGAGTCATGTTAACCAAGGATTTCTTAAGGCTATATTTTCTCCTCTAGTAAGAGAAAGGAACCCTAAATGAAATAAGTTCATTGATGGTAAAGTTAAATTATATTAACAACAAACTTGAGATAGACTTGTATCTCATTGAAGTTCAAAGATAATCTTGTCTCCTAAATGAGTCGAGGAGAGTCCAAATTTGATTCTAGAATTTAAACTAGTTAAAATTTCATTGGATTTGAACCTTATAAGTGTTTTGAATATTGAACACACTATATTTTGATGTCTAACCCTATGATTAACCCTAGGTCTAATCTAATCCTAGATTACCATAGAAATAAAGCGCTGAGAGGAAGGTGATCTATTTGGTTTTCAATTATACTAACTAGAGTTCAATTACTTGAAGAACCAAATAATATGATAAATAGTTAAACTTGTAGATGAAAATAATAAACTTGTAAATAGATGATTTAGTTATTCAAATGATAATTTGTTGCTCTGATAGGAAAATGATAATTAGTGAACCCAATTACATGCTTTTAAATAAAAGAATTATTCAAAGGGAAAGTACCATTGCCAATGCTTCCAAAGGGAAAGTACCCATTGTAGACCTCCACACTCCTCCTACCATTTTGTGATGATGTCTTTAATTGGCATCTTGTCTCCACCTTTCTCAATCAACTACTTTCTCCCTTCAACTCAAATTCTTACTAGTTGTAGGATGTTGCAAGGTTTCCCTTTGCCACATTTCAATTTTGTGTAAGTTATGATATTTTCAAATGTCTTCACAAGGTTCCTTTTGATCATGACATCAGCAGTAGGTCTACACTATTGATCATATCCAAGACAAATGGAAAGCACAATGTTTATAGGTTGTTAGTTTGACACCTCTTTTCCTCTGCACTATTGGTTATTAATCAATGTGCATCAACATGAGTAGGCCCTATTACAGTGAAGCTCAAAATAAAAGGTTTCAATGCTATAGAATTGTCGATCGCATCTCCAACATCAAATGGTCGGCACATCATTTTAAAGATTTTAGTCTGACAACTTAAAGCAGAACTGCACCATTGGATAAAGTTGTATTAGATGAGGGAAATTTTAGGGCCTAATTTTGATGGTTGTATGACTGTATTTAGGCATTTTTGCTGTAAAATACAATAAAAAATTTAAAAAGATTATATCATGTGAAAGGAGAGATTTTGGATAGATTGTCAAATTTTATATAGAATTGTGATTATGTATATATTTGGTTTATATATAATTATACTCATACTAATGTATGTCATAATATTTTAAGGGCACCTTTGAATGGATAATACTCATAATAAAATTACTTGACAAGCAGGGTCAACTATCAAATTTAGGCTCTAGAGGGAATGGTGTTACAAGTTCCTAAGCTAGAAATATGTTTATATTTTTAGGGTAAACTACCTGATAGAATGTGTTCCAATTCCAACCTCTTACTCCATGTCCCCATGCGGTTGCTTAAGTTATTTTTCTACTTTAAATAGTTGGAGTGGCCCCATGGAAATTTACAATTATGGGAAAAGGATAATATAGAATCTTTCCCTATTTTTGTGCAGTAGCTACTATTTAGGAATTGCAAATAAGATGTGGAAAAAAGGGGGGCTGGAAATAATCAACCACTGCATAATGAAAAATATGCCATGTGGCTGCATATATTTCCTTCCCTCCTTTTTTTACTTTTATTCTAAATTAAGATAATCAAGATAATTTATTTTTATTGTTTTATATAATAAAAATTACAAATTAAGATAATTGCTTAAGATAAGCAGAAAAATAAAATATTCATTTGGTCACTAGCTTTACAAATATCTCCTAAAAAATTGAGCAATGATTGCTAGCCAAAATTGAGCAGTGATTTATAGTAGTATTAGCTATAATTTTATTTAGTTTTGTCTTGCTTTATCTCACAATTTAAAACCGACCAATTCTTAGAGTCTCAGTATTACACCAAGTTATTTTAATACATCAAACTACAATTTATTTAGATAGAGGTGTCATCATGATTAGGCAAATACATAGTAGTAAGACCGACTCTGAAGTTGAAGCAAGTGCTTAAGGCACACAGATATACATATAGATCTTTGAATTTTGTTTACCAAATTTTACCACCAATAACTGAATGGAGGTTGGAATCCTCTAATGCCATTTTCTTGAAAATTGCAACGATTGACACACGAGCATGGAAATACTGTAACTATTGTATCACGGATGCATCGTTTCCTATAGAAGACCTTCTTGTGTAATTAGTTATCGATCTCATTGCAAGGAATGCTTTCTTCTCGCTCTCGCACGCCTGCACATAACTAAGAATACATAAAATCTAGTTTAATGACTATTTTGATCATTGAAATAGATAATCTTTAAGTAGAGTGTTGTAGGACTACCATTGTGATGGTTGTGCTCTCAATATCAATGGAGTTGATATTCAAGTGGGTATGGAGGAAGTCTCTATAAGCTTCGTTATTCACATAAAATTTGGTACTATCTCCCTTCTCAACTGTCTTAATCTTTGGCTATTGTTCCAAACATATAAGTGATTTCCCCACGCACTTGTCCAACATTGTATCCTACAAGTCGATTCAGTTTAGCTAACTCCATTTACTAACACAAAATTTAAGACAAATCACTTAAAACAATGATTGGCATTTGATTTGTGAAGCATAATGTAGTGATACCTCAATCTCCTGTGTGGTAGCATACAATTTGGTATTCACAAGAAACCAAAATTTGGTGTTTCCCACCTTAGGCTTTCCTTTTACTGAACAAACAATTTCTGGCTAGAAATATATGCTCGGCAGTTTATTGGCATCAATATTTTCTCCAACATTATATTCTGAAAATGTGAGGTTTGCAATCTCGCAAGTGAAACTTCTGTCATTACCTCCAAATTTCTTAAATATGTTAGAATTTAATCTTTCATCAGAGCATTTAATTTAGCCTACCCCCACGTTAGTTTTGGGGATCTCCTTAATCTAACCCCAACAACCATTTGCCCTACCAGCATTTGATTTAGTAGGTAAGTTTGAATTTGCAAGGAGTTTTGAGTGTCAATTTTTGGCAAGGAAAGATAAGACATAAAGGAAGAATGTTACGGTTGGAGTTAGAATAGATAGAGTAAGACATTGAGAAAGAAAGCTTGCAACAGCAGAAGGAATGTGAAGGAGAATATAATAGAGAATAGAAGGGAATGTTGCAGAAGCAATAGTGATCTGTAGGCAGCTATGGAATTCCTACACAACTCCAAGGATGAATGTTTAGCAACTCCAAAGATTGGGGAAAATCAGAGAAACAGAGCAGCAACCCTGAATGAAGTTTGTATGAAAGTTTTGCATTCATGAAATTTTTGAAGGAAAATATATAATATAGATTGTTGTTTTATGTATTCTCTTTCTCCTTGTGTGTTTATTTTTATGGTGTTCACATTGTTGTAGCATTTGTTTTTGGAAAACCATCACCCCCCCTTGCCTGCCAACAAGTGGTATCAAAGCCCTATTTTTTGGGGCAGTTAGTTTCTTTTGTGGGTGTTTTGTATAAGCCCTAAATTTTCTAGGAATTATCAATCTTCTTAGTTTGAGGAGAAATGATAGGTGGGGACAACAAAGGATGGCAACAGCCACCGAACTTTGATGGGCAAAATGATGACATCTAGGCTAAGAAGATGAAAATAATACTAGTTGCAAATGACCTATGGGAGCTAGTCATTAATGGGTTCACTGATACTATAGACCAAGCAGCCTATGCAGCCCTATCTAATGCCCAAAGGAACCAATTCAAGGAAACCCATATTAAGGATGCAAAAGCCCTCAGTTTGATTGAGGCAGTCTTGCTAGAGGCTATTTTCCCCCACATTGCAACAATAAACTACTCAAAATAGGCATGGGAAATACTACAAAACAACTATAAGGGGACTGATAAGGTGAGACTAGTAAAGCTCCAGCTGTTAAGGAGAGATTTTGAAACCTTGCAGATGAAGGATAGTGAGTCTATTTCAGACTTTCACACTAGGGTTTCTACCATGATAAATCAACTAAGGATAAATGAAGAAACTATGGAAAATCAAAGGATTATTGAGAAAATCCTAAGGAGTCTACCTTCTAGATTTGGCCCTGTTGTCATAGCCATTGAAGAGGCCAAATACCTATCTAAGATGATAGTTGATGAGTTGATGGGTTCACTACAAACCCATGAGCACAGTTGAATACATTTTCTCCTTCCCTAGAGCAAGACTTCAAGGCTCAAACCAATGCAAGAGGTAGGGGAAGAGGAAGAAACAACAGAGGTAGAGGTCAAAAAGGTAGAGGAAGAAGCAACTCTGGAAGAGGAGTTTGAAATAGCCAAGAAGGGGCAAGAACCTCACAGCCTACCTACCAAGACAAGAAGACGAACAACAGTTCTAATCAGAGGTATGACAAAAGCAATGTTCAATGTTATTATTGTCATAAGTTTGGTCATTATACTAGTGAGTGTAGGAAGAAATAATGTGATCATGGAGGCCAAAATGCTAATGTAGCAAATGAGAACAAGGCTAAAAATTAAAAACAATCAAATGTATTTATTGTTTGCAACCTTGTTGAATGGAGTAGTGATGAAGTATGATATTTAGACAGTGCTTGTAGCAACCACATGAGTGGTAAAAAAAGCTTTTTTGCCTCCATAGATAGTAGCATACAAACTAAAATCAAAATGGGAAACAATGAGAAAGTTCATATCATGGGAAAAGGTACAATCAACATTCAAACCAAGCATGGTGAAAGGAGGAAGATCTAGGATGTCTACTATGCCCCACACATACAACATAACCTATTGAACATTGGACAAATGGTCCAAAACAGTTATAAGATCCTGATGAAGAATGGAGAGTGCATGATATTTGACAAAGGAGGCAGCAAGAAAGTGATTGCAATAGTACAGATGGCAAGGAACGAAATACTTCCTCTTAGGATACATATAGAGTATTTGGCACCATCTCCAGCACTATCTCTAGCGCAGTTTCCAGCACTATCTTGTAAAGTACTCAATCCATCACAAAAGTTACTAAAGTAAATAATCCACTTAAATACATCTCAAGTAAAAGATAAATCTCATAAACATTAATCAATGAAAATCATTAAATCTTACAAATGATGTGCTTAATCCAAGAGTTAGCACTATAAAAGAATATACAATGTCCATTAGTTTACATGCCATAAATCATCCAATGATAATTACAAGATAGAATAATGGTGTACAATACAAGAATAATGAATCAGATCAAACTCTCTAGCCACCACAAACCCACATGGTCCTCTTACGAGCTGAGAGACGGGAACATGACTCAGGCACTTTTCCGCCCAACCATGAAGCAATTACACTTCCCTAGATCCCTTCATAACACAAAGGAAACCTAACCCTACATGACACGTCTAGCAACCTGGAAAAAACTGGCAAGAGGGAACACTCAATGCAACCTGATGTCTAAGTGCAAATCTAAATGATGATATGCAAATGTCTCACAACAAGATGTGGCAGAGATATATATAAATAAGTTTTGTTAGAAAGAAAAATTCATCTATTTCAATGAACTCCCAGCTTGGCCATGTATATAAAATAGTTTAAGGTCAAATCCCAGAAAGAGGAAAAGCCATCTCTGACATTCCACATTCGACATCCTAGCCTAAAAGCAACCCAATACACATAAAAGAACAAGAAAGAAAACTAATCCCCCTGTATGCCCATTTAGGAATCGTATCTATAAGCAAGAAAATTAAACTCTAACCCCAATACCCATCTTCAAGAATCACATGAAGCAAGAAAACTAAACTCTTTACAAGATAAGTTCATTATTGTGTGTGTGAACATAAATAATCTCTTTTAACAATGATCATCTTTTCTTTAATATTCTGCAACTATTCTATACTCCATAAATCATTAAACTAGTTCAAGTAAACATATATTTTCAAGATTATTGTGAACACTACTTACATAATAAATATGGTTTTAAACATATCATAAATTAAGGGAACATTGGAGGAGCATGCATGTATATCCAGATGTGTATCTAATTCCATTGAAAGCATACATATAGTTATTTCTAAACGAGCAATCTTAATACAAGATTACTTTATTTTGAAGCTTATAAACTAATTCAAAGATCACAATTCGAAGAAGAGTTAAGACAATTTCGTGCAGCCCTCACATTTTGACATCTAAAGTTCTCTATCATTTCCCTTTTGTCCACAATAATAGGTCACCTAACTGTCATGGGTATGTGCAGGATCATCGTGGGCCAAACAGTGGCAATAGGAAAAAAATCGTGTTTTTACTTAGCCAAATTCGCGACTTGGCAAAATTTGACTTTGAAATGGATATCTATTTTGGTTTGGATACCAAACCAAAACAGATATCCGTTTTATAGAAAAATTTCAGAAAAAGGCTTTTTAGTCTTTTTGAAAATATACCTCTTAAATCTTGACCTCCTTAAAGACTATTTCTAGTGAAGGAGGAGGGCAAATTAACATTGGTAGCTTCTTTACACATTAATCCATAAGGATTTGTTAAACACTAAGAATCATCACTAATGAATTACTCAAATAATCAATAATAAAATATTCAGTTTTGTTCATCATGTGAAATAATCACTTTTAGACTATGTTCCAATATTTCGGGGATAGGAATAGTGGGGCAGCAGGGGATGTGTTTCGGGGCGTTTTGGATTTCATGCCCTAAATTGCTTTACCCAATCCTTCATATGATTTGATTCATGATACATGGTTTGAGAAGGATACACATGATATACCCTTACCCTCTAGTGATAAAATTATGAATGATACTTTATGTGTTGAAGCTACACCTTCATTAATCCTTCATGACATTGTTATTCCTTGTGATGATGATGTCCTTCATGTGATATGTTAGGACATAATGCAAAGTTAACATGGCATGAACTCTCTTGGAAGGGTAAGCATGGACTATAAGAACATTGAACTAGTTGGATCTATGAAGCTCGCCATTTATGAAAGAACCTTAAAGGTTAACCTTAATTAGGTAAGGTTATGTTTCAGTGTGGTTGTTTGTGCAACAATGTGTAAATTAATGTTACCAAAGGATAAATCTAACTATACTAACATTTTAATAACCATGAGAGCTAGGACTAACAATTAGACTAAAAACTTGACAAACAATACAACTTGGACACATGTAGGACTTGGAAAATAGAAAAGAATATAATTAAATGTGGAAAATAATGAAAAAGTGGTATTAGTTGCACCTATATAGAGAAGTGGTTTATAGGTTGGTTAGGGGAATTATTTAGGGTTTAGAGGTTTAGGGTTGCTCAGGTTTAGGGGTATAGGGTTTACAGTTTAAAGAGAGATAGAGAGAGGGGATTGAAAGAGTTTGGGAGAGATAGAGGAGACAGAGGGGAGAGATAGGGAGATAGAGAGTGAGAGACATGTCCAAAGACATAGAGAGAGAGAGAGATTGAGAGGTAGAGGGATGATAGAGATAGGGAGATAGAGGTTTAGGGTTGCTTGGGTTTAGGGGCATTATTTAGGGTTTAGGGTTTAGGATATTGGGGTTAGGGGTTAACGTTTAGAGGTCTAGGGTTTAGGGTTTAGAGAGAGATAAAGGACCAATAGGGAGATATAGAGGAGTTCGAGGGGAGAGATAGGGAGATAAAGAGTGAGGGGCATGGCAAGAGACATAGCGAGAGAGATTGAGAGGTAGAGGGACAAAGGTGATAGGGAGATATAGGAGAGATAGGGAGATAGTGGTTTATGGTTACTTGGGTTTAGGGTTTAGGGGTTTGGGGTTTAGGGTTTCTCAGGTTTAGGGGTTAGGGGTTAGGGTTTAGGGGCATTATAATTTAGGGTTTAGGATTTATTGTTTAGGGGTTAGGGGGTAGGTTTAGAGGTTTAGGGTTTTGGATTTAGGGTTTATAGAGAGAGAGGAATGATAGGGAGATATAGAGGAGTCTGAAGGGAGAGATAGGGAGAAAAAGAGTGAGGGATATGGCCAGAGACATAGGGAGAGAGATTGAGAGGTAGAGGGACAAAGGTGGTAGGGAAATAGGGGAGAGATAGGGAGATAGTGGTTTAGGGTTACTTGGGTTTAGGGTTTAGGGGTTTAGGGTTTCTCAGGTTTAGGGGTTAGGGGTTAGGCATTAGGGGCATTATTTAGGGTTTAGGATTTAAATTGTTTAGGGGTTAGGGCTTAGGTTTAAAGGTTTAGGGCTTTGGATTTAGGGTTTATAGAGAGAGAGGAATGATAGGGAGATAGAGAGAGGAGATCGAGGAGAGAGATAAGGAGATAGAGAGTGAGGCACATGGCCAAGGACATAGGGAGAGAGATCAAGAGAGGTAGAGGGATGATAGAGATAGGGAGATAGGGGAGAGATAGGGAGATATAGGTTTAGAGTTGATTGGATTTAGGGTGTACCTGGGTTTAGGGTTTCTCAGTTTTGTAGATAGCTAGATAGAAAGAGAGAGGAGATAGATAGGGAGAGATGGAGGTGACAAAGGGGAGAGATGGAGGTGACAAAGGGGAGAGATAAGGAGATAGAGAGTGAGCAAGATGTCCAGAGAAATAGGGAGAAGGATTGAGAGGTAGAGCTCGATGATAGAGATAGGGAGTTAAGGGAGAGATAGGAGATAGGGTTTAGGGTTGCTCGCATTTAGGGTTTAGGGTTTAGGGGTTCAAGGTTAAGGTTTAGGGGCATTATTTAGGGTTTAGGGTTTAGGGGTTAAGGTTTAGAGGTTTAGGGTTTAGTGTTTAGAGAGAGGACAATTAGAAAGATATAGAGTGAGGGACATGGCCAAAACATAGGGAGAGAGATTGAGAGGTAGAGGAATGATAGTGATGGGGAGATAGTGAGATAGGGAGATAGAGAGATAGAGGTTTAGGGTTTCTTGGGTTTAGTGTTTAGGATTTAGGGGTTTATGCTTTCTCAAGTTTAGGGTTTAGGGGTTAGGGGTTAGGGGTTAGGTTTAATCATGTCTTAATACAGGTTGTGGAGTGAGAAATGGGTGGTATGGGAGAATGGAAGACTAGTTTTAAGTTGGACTGATGGATATATGTCACAGCGAAAGGTTCAAAGGCTTGTCAAAAGTGGAGTGATCGGAGCATCGGTATAAGAATTTTTGAGTTGGCCGATAGTGTTTATCTTGTCGATAGGAAGAATGTATATGATTTGATGTTATTTGGGACTTTGAGAAGGTTTCTTAAAGCTGATTAAGCTTTAATCTATTTGAACTATGGGTTTTGATGGGTATTTCACCGTGTTTTGAGAGCTTCCACTGTGTGCTCTGCATCAGACCAATAGGGAGATATAGAGGAGTCCAAGGGGAGAGATAGGGAGATAAAGAGTGAGGGATGTGGCAAGAGACATAGCAAGAGAGATTGAGAGGTAGAGGGACAAAGGTGATAGGGAGATAGGGGAGAGATAGGGAGATAGTGGTTTATGGTTACTTGGGTTTAGGGTTTAGGGGTTTGGGGTTTAGGGTTTCTCAGGTTTAGGGGTTAGGGGTTAGGGTTTAGGGGCATTATAATTTAGGGTTTAGGATTTATTGTTTAGGGGTTAGGGGTTAGGTTTATAGGTTTAGGGTTTTGGATTTAGGGTTTATAGAGAGAGGAATGATAGGGAGATATAGAGGAGTCTGAGGGGAGAGATAGGGAGATAAAGAGTGAGGGACATGGCCAGAGACATAGGGAGAGAGATTTAGAGGTAGAGGGACAAAGGTGGTAGGGAAATAGGGGAGAGACAAGGAGATAGTGGTTTAGGATTACTTGGGTTTAGGGTTTAGGGGTTTGGGGTTTAGGGTTTAGGGGTTTAGGGTTTCTCAGGTTTAGGGGTTAGGGGTTAGGGGTTAGGGTTTAGGGGCATTATTTAGGGTTTAGGATTTAAATTGTTTAGGGGTTAGGGATTAGGTTTAGAGGTTTAGGGTTTTGGATTTAGGGTTTATAGAGAAAGAGGAATGATAAGGAGATAGAGAGAGGAGACCGAGGAGAGAGAGATAAGGAGATAGAGAGTGAGGCACATGGCCAGGGACATAGGGAGAGAGATCAAGAGAGGTAGAGGGATGATAGAGATAGGGAGATAGGGGAGAGATAGGGAGATATAGGTTTAGAGTTGATTGGATTTAGGGTGTACCTAGGTTTAGGGTTTCTCAGTTTTGGAGATAGCTAGATAGAAAGAGAGAGGAGACAGATAGGGAGAGATAGAGGTGACAAAGGGGAGAGATAAGGAGATAGAGAGTGAGTGAGATGTCCAGAGAAATAGGGAGAAGGATTGAGAGGTAGAGCCCGATAATAGAGATAGGGAGATAAGGGAGAGATAGGAGATAGGGTTTAGGGTTGCTCGTGTTTAGGGGTTAGGGGTTAAGGTTTAGGGGCATTATTTAGGGTTTAGGGTTTATGGTTTAGGGGTTAAGGTTTAGAGGTTTAGGGTTTAGTGTTTAGAGAGAGAGGACCAATAAACATTTTGAAGATGAATTGAAGACAAGTTTGAATGAAATTAATGTCAAGAAACTCTATTGTTGCAGATTTTACTATTTTCCTATGATTTCTTTGTTTAGTATAGCCCTATATGGATGTGTTAGGGCCTAAGAGAAATTATAATTAAAAGCTAGTGGAATCTACTTTCTTGTGTTTTAGGTGCCAATAAGGCCAATAAGGACACTGGGGGCACATTATAAACATAAAAAACTTACATCTTGGGGGGAGGTGCCAATAAGGCCAATAAGGATACTATTTTAGTTGGGTGTGTGTGTATGCAAATCTCATTTATGGCTGAGAAGCTCTCTATTTACTATTATTCAACTCTCGTTGATAGGAGGTTGGCTCTACAACTATTGCAATTTGTGTATGAAACCTAGATGCCTACGAGATCATATATATATGTATGTATGTATGTATGTATGTAAATCCTATTTATGGTCAAGTAGCTCTTTATTTACTATCATTGAACTCTCATTGATAGGAGGTTGGCTCTCTGACTATTGCAATTCAATCCATATGTAATGATGCCTCTATCATGTTGAGTTAGAGCCTATCTCTGCATCAAGTTAAAATCATGAATATGACAACACCATACAATCCTCATTGGCCTATTAAAATGCACAAAACAATCATACAAGATAGTCATTCATGAAATTACTATACAAAGAGGGTTTATAAGTTGCATTAGGGTTTGTATAAATGATCTAATGGATTTATAAGGTTGTCAAACACCAAAATGGATGATTTATATGAGTTTTGGGACTCTCACAGTCCATGTACAACTTGCCCTTTATGATTGTTAAAAAGATACATATGGCTATCCAAAAATTGCCCTTTATGACTATCCTAAAACAACATCATGTATATGCTCATAAAAGCCATCAAACTCTGCGAATAAACTCGTCATTGGATAAGGAGTGGAAGGATAAAGTCACATTCCCAAAACCTCTTAAAATCACATGTCTCCCCTTATGAAAACTAGGGTCTTTGCCGATACATTGTTCTGTAAGAGCAAAAACCTTGCTAGGTGCCATATTTTTTGTTTTGCTCATCGTGGGGTCGAACGGACTACGCCAACGCGTCGGGGTGGGCGGCTAAATGCCAATGGAGGTCTCATTTCATGCGCCAAGTGTCCCAGTTGTTCCAGGAAAGAGGCTACCAGCAAAGTCCCTTAAGATCCCTAAGACCAAACATGCGCCAAACTTTGACGAAGCAGTTCTCAGAATTTGTGATAGCTGGGAATGTTGTGTTTGGACCTACAAGTGCATGTGGGGTCTGTCGACAATAACCTCTCTCATTTTTGGTCAACTCCATTCCGTTTGACCGTGCTAAAATCAAAAGCATTGTTGCAAAATGCTTCAATTTGATGCAGTGGAAAGGTGCTAGGTGTGACATTTTTCATTCTATAGCTCGTGGGGTCGAACGGACTGTACCAACACATTGGGGTGGGCGGGTAAATGCTATTGGATGTCTCATTTTGTGCGCCAAGCATTCCAGTCCTTCCGGGCAAGAGGCTACCGGCAAAGTCCCTTAAGATCCCTAAGACCAAAAATGCGCCAAACTTTGACGGAACGGTTCTCAGAATTTGTGATAGCTGGCAATGTTGTGTTTGGAACTACAGGTGCACGTGGGGTCCATCAATAATAACCTCTCTCATTTTTGGTCAACTCCATTCTGTTTGACCGTGTCGAAATCAAACGCATTGTTGCAAAATGCTTGAATTTGATGCAGTGGAAAGGTGCTAGGTGTGACATTTTACATTCCATAGCTCGTGGGGTCTAATGGACTGCACCAACGCGTCGGGGTGGTAAATGCCAATGGAGGTCTCATTTTGTGTGCCAAGAGTCCCAGTCGTTCCGGGTAAGAGGCTATCGGCAAAGTCCCTTAAGATCCCTGAGACCAAAAATGCGCCAAACTTTGACGGAGCAATTCTCAGAATTCATGACAGTTGGGAATGTTGTGTTTGGACCTACAAGTGCACGTGGGGTCCGTCGATAATAACCTGTCTCATTTTTTGTTAACTCCATTCCATTTGACCATACCAAAATCAAACGCATTGTTGCAAAATGCTTCAATTTGATGTAGTGGAAAGGTGCTAGGTGTGACATTTTTCATTCCATAGCTCGTGGGGTCGAATGGACTATGCCAACGCATCGGGGTGGGCGGGTAAATGCCAATGGAGGTCTTGTTTCATGCGCCAACCGTCCCAGTCATTCCGGGCAAGAGGCTACCAGCAAAGTCCCTTAAGATCCCTAAGACCAAAAATGCGCCAAACTTTGACAGAGCAGTTCTTGGAATTCGTGATAGCTGGGAATGTTGTGTTTGGACCTACAGGTGCACGTGGGGTCTGTCAACAATAACCTCTCTCATTTTTGGTCAACTCCATTCTGTTTGACCATGTCGAAATCAAACGCATTGTTGCAAAATGCTTCAATTTGATGCAGTGGAAAGGTGCTAGGTGTGACATTTTTTATTTCATAGCTCGTGGAGTCGAACGGACTACACCAACGCGTTAGGGTGGGTGGGTAAATGCCAATGGAGGTCTCATTTCATGCACCAAGCGTCCCAGTCGTTCTGGGCAAGAGGCTACCGACAAAGTCCCTTAAGATCCCTGAGACCAAAAATGTGCCAAACTTTGACGGAGCAGTTCTTAGAATTTGTGATAGCTGGGAATATTGTGTTTAGACCTAAAGGTGCACGTGGGGTCCGTCGACAATAACCTCTCTCATTTTTGGTCAACTCCATTCTGTTTGACTGTGTCAAAATCAAATGCATTGTTGCAAAATGCTTCAATTTGATGCAGTGGATAGGTGCTAGGTGTGACATTTTTCATTCCATAGCTCATGCGGTCAAACGGACTGTGCCAACGCATCTGGGTGAGCAGGTAAATGCTAGTGGAGGTCTCGTTTCGTACGCCAAGCTTCCCAGTCATTTCGAGCAAGAGGCTACCGACAAAGTCAAAAGTTGCTAGGATTGAAATTCTACATTCCACAGGTCCTGGGGTCGAATGGATTATGCCAACACATCGGGGTGGGTGGGTAAATGCTAGGGGAGGTCTTATTTTTTGTGCAAAGCATCGCAGTCATTCCAAGCTATAAGCTACCGGTAAAGTCACTTTGCTGGTAGCTTACAGCTCAGAAGGACTGAGAGCCTTGGCACATAAAATGAGACCTCCCCTAGCATTTACTCGCCCACCCCGACGTGTTGGCACAATCTATTTAGACCCAGGACCTGTAGAATGCAAAATTTCAATCCTAACAACTTTTGACTTTGTCGGTAGCTTACAGCTCAGAACGACTGGGACGCTTGGCGCACAAAATGAGACCTCCACTGGCATTTACCTGCCCACCCCAACTCGTTGGCGCAGTCCGTTCGACCCCACAAGCTATGGAATGAAAAATGTCACACCCAGCACCTTTCTGTTGCATCAAATTGAAGCATTTTGTAACAATGCATTTGATTTCGGCACTGTCAAACAGAATGGAGTTGACCAAAAATGAGAGAGGTTATTGTCGACAAACCTCACGTGCACCTGTAGGTCCAAACACAATATTCCCAACTATCACGAATTTTGAGAACTGCTCCGTCAAAGTTTGGCACATTTTTGGTCTCAGGGATCTTTAGGGACTTTGCCAGTAGCCTCTTGCCCAAAATGACTGGAATGCTTGGTGCATGAAATGAGACCTCCACTGGTATTTATCCACCCACCCCGACACGTTGGTGTAGTCCATTCGACTCCACGAGCTATGGAATGAAAAATGTCACACCTAGCACCTTTCCACTGCATCAAATTGAAGCATTTTGCAACAATGCGTTTGATTTCGACACAGTCAAACAGAATGTAGTTGACCAAAAATGAGAGAGGTTATTATTGACAGACCCCATGTGCACCTGTAAGTCCAAACACAACATTCCCAGCTATCACAAATTCTGAGAACTGCTCCGTCAAAGTTTGGCGTATTTTTGGTCTCAGGGATCTTAAGGGACTTTACCGGTAGCCTCTTGCCTAGAACGACTGGAACGCTTGGCGCACGAAACGAGACCTCCATTGGCATTTACCCACCCACCCCGATGCGTTGGCATAGTCCATTTGACCCCATGAGCTATGGAATGAACAATGTCACACCTACCACCTTTCCACTGCATCAAATTGAAGCATTTTGCAACAATGCGTTTGATTTCGGCATGGTCAAACGGAATGGAGTTGACCAAAAATGAGAGAAGTTATTGTCGATGGACCCCATGTGCACCTGTAGGTCCAAACACAACATTCCTAGTTGTCACAAATTTTGAGAACTCCTCCGTCAAAGTTTGGCGCATTTTTGGTCTCAGAGATCTTAAGGGACTTCGCCGGTAGCCTCTTGCCTGGAATGACTGGGATGCTTGGCGGATGAAACGAGACCTCCACTAGCATTTACCCACCCACCCCGACGCGTTGGCACAGTCCGTTCGACCCCACGAGCTATGGAATGAAAAATGTCACACCTAGCACCTTTCCACTGCATCAAATTGAAGCATTTTGCAACAATGCGTTTGATTTCAGCATGGTCAAACGGAATGGAGTTGACCAAAAATGAGAGAGGTTATTGTCGACAGACCCCACGTACACCTGTAGGTCCAAACACAGCATTCCCAGCTATCACGAATTCTGAGAACTGCTCTGTCAAAGTTTGGCGCATTTTTGGTCTCTGGGATCTTAAGGGACTTTGCGGGTAGCCTCTTGCCCGAAATGACTAGGACACTTGGCACACAAAATGAGACCTCTACTAGCATTTACCCGCCCACCCCAACGCGTTGGCGCAGTCCGTTCGACCCCACAATGAGAAAAACAAAAGTATTGTTCTAGTTGACACATTCTCAATCATTGACATGGATGTTATCTTAGTACCATTCCTTTAGGCACAATATGAGCTTCCAAGGGAAGGTGCAATTGTGAGGTTGGAGATAATGAAAAGTGCACCTCATTCACAATCATGTTTTACTTGTCTTCAATGATGATTCCTTGATTCAACTTAATCCTTTGATAATACATTTTAACCTCCCTATCAAAGCGCACTTTCAAGGTTGCTTGAGCAAGAGCTAGCGCCTCAACATCTAGGCACACTTTTGGTGTTTTAGAAGCATAAACTAGCAACTCAAATAGTAAGGCACTCATTCTAGGTTGTTTGTTCAATAATTGGCGCCTTGTATTCTTTGGACATTCTTTCAACTTGTGGAGACAACCTCAACTTGCAAGATCAATTCATTATCAAGGTGCATATCCAAAGTCATAGAGATATGAAGTGGTGCCTCACTAATCTAGGTGCACATTTGATGGTATAGAGAGGTAGATGTGCACCAAGTCATCATTTGATGCCTTCAATAACTATAAACTCTTTTGATGATGTATTTTATCCTTCCAATTCAATATCTAGCCTTAGGTGCACATTTTAGGTTGATCAATCATAATCTAGCGCCCTAAGTACCAAGGCACACTTTTAGGTTAGTTTGATCAAGGATTAGCGCCTTCACTTCTAGGCACAAGTTTGGAGTTGAAATACATCAAAATAACAAATTTCTTCATCACTTCATATTGTCACATGTTGTAAGCCATGTATGTGAAGATGTAAACATAGTATTGGTGACATGAGCAACACTACTACATATTCTTAAGTGTTGTAAATATGCATCTTCTTATTTAATCATGTGTTGTAAATGAAGGAATGCAATGATTGCAATATGTGCACAAAACGGAATTTTTGATAAGGATTGAAAGGAAATGTTAAGAAAATGCAATTGGCAGGTGTAAATCCAAAGTGTGGAAGCATAGACAAGGCATGTGAACAGTTTGGCATGACACCTCAAAGAGATGCTATCTCATGGAATGCAATGATTGCAGGATATGCACAAAATGGATTTTTTGAAAAGGATTTAGAATCTTTGAAGCAAATACAATTGGAACGTTTAAAACCAAATTCCATAACCTTTGCAAGCATTCTCCCTACTTGTGCCAAATTAGGATCTTATATATACATATATGCACAATGTCATGAAAATAATTTGTATAGTGTATATATCAAGCCATATAGGCATGTACACATAAAACCATATGGGTATATACAATGATATACATCGATAACATACAAAAGTATGTTTACAAAGCCAAATAGGCATATGTAACAAAATGTCCCAAAATCAAATCTCCTATGGATTGCTATCAAATAATCTATGGCTCTTGCTAGGCCATGAAGATGGTGAACCAGTCAATGACTCATCCTCTATCGCTCATCGACTAGACCTCCTCGATAGAGATTTTTGAATTTCCACCTATTAATACAATCAAACAACATGCACATTAATATAGAATTTAATATTCAAAATATATAACATGACATAAGTAATCAATCACTTACCACTAATTGGTGATCCCTCTTGATCATTTGTTGTCTCTCTTCTTCTGTAGAGCTGGATGGGTAGGGGAGGTGACGTCCTGTGAGAAGCATGAACAAGCAAATTTAAGTAAATCCCAATTCTTTGCCAACGGACACTCTGCAACGTCCATATCGCTACTACAAAATAGATATTTGTTTTATTATGTACATTTGGATTCTAGACTAGGGATTCATTTTATTATTCTATAAACTTGTGAATTACCATCTAATTTGAATGTTTACACACTAATCCACCTAGGTATCAACTTAATAAAGCTCTGGATATAAGCCATTATTTGATTTGAGTAATATTACTTTGGACACATTTGTGAATAGGATGAACTAAATGCTGAATGTACTGCTCTAAGGCTTGGCATCTTTGCTCAGCTCTGATTCTACCTTCTATCTCTTGTCTTATAATAGCTCGAGCATTATCAATTGAATGCTGAAGCTCTTCTTCTACTTGCATTCCAGTTAAAGGACCCAGATTGATTGTATTTAATGAATTTAATAAAGTTTCCAAAATTTTAAATTTAAAACAAACTCTTCATATATACAGATAGGCACTTAAATTGTGGGACGAAGGCATGAATATGTGCCTTGTATCTAAGACATCTAGGCGCTGAAATCAAACTGTCTTGGTGGCAAAATGCACCTAGGTCTTTGGACTGATCTTTAACATTTTTATAGTTCTATCTCACATTCAACCCCTCAACTCAAGAAGTCTCCTTATTTCTATGCATTCACCCTATGACTTCAAGCTGCTTTGATGGTTATGTGCCAAGGGTCTTTCTCTTTCTTGCGAGATTCTAATACTTCCAAACACCTACTAATAACTTCAAGAGTCTTATTATCCCTTAGGCGCTTATGTTGACTTCAAAGCAACTTACTTACCCTCAACTCAAGGCGCCATTTAAGATAGACTTAGACCCCATCTCACCTCAAGGCGCTACTTTGGAGATCACTCAAGAGTTTGAAAATTGTGCCTTGATCTTACATAGGTGTTCACTTCTTTTTTACATCCATGCTTCTTTAAAAGATTGATGAAATACTTCTTCAATGTTAAGCGCCCACCTTTTTTTTTGACATGCATTGAGGGGTTTTCTTCAAGGCGCCTACTTGAGTGTATCCATAGTTGAATGGGTGCCTAACACATTTTGAGTTATTTTAAGCATTATGATGATTTCAATCCAAGGTATGATGATCATACTACATCATTATCATGTCCCTTTTGTAAGGCGCTCATTAGAGAGCTTCAGGTATGTTATAGCGCCTTAATGCACTTAGCTCATTTCTTATTCCTCAAATGATTTTCTTTTCATGTCAAACCTTCATTCTCTCCTCCAAGATGTATTAAGATAACAATCCTCCAAACAAGGGAATGTCATGCTCATTGTATTAAGGGCGCCCAAACTCATTATATTCATCAATACCTTCCTTGGGTGGTATCAAGGTCACTCTTGGCATACTTGAGCGAAGCGAAGTGTTCATTCCAAATTGTATAGGAAGAATCCCAACATGTTCTCTTCAAGGCGCAAAAACTCATCTCTGGCCTTAAATCTGGTCATTTTGTTGGTTTAAATCAATTGGAAGTCTTCTATCATCCAAGTGCTTACGTTATGATGCCAATTGTCCCTTGGGCGCTAAAATTGAATTCCTATCTCACCATGTACTTCAAGGCACAAAGTGGAGGTCACTCTGGAGGAAATTGGCGCCCATCTAACAAATTCATTTTAGGCGCTAAAAATGAGTAGTTTAGATGCAAAAATGCGTCTTACCTCTTTCTTTCTAATTTTGTCATCTTGTTCCTCCTTACTCAGTGAATGAGTGTATAGAGGACTTCTTGATCAATAGCCCTTTAATATTAGGCACCCACCTTAGATTTGTTTACAATGAAATTACCATAGGCGCCAAATTAGGCGAAGGCTTATACATTGGGCGCTAAGGATGGAGCTTTAAGTACCAATAGGCGCTATATCTTCAACTTATAACAAATACCATCTCACCTAAGGTGCACTTCCCTCATTTTTGGATTGATGTCTCCAGGGCGCTTATGAAGTTCCCTTCAAATACTTTTCATCCATTATCACTCAGAGGATCCTTCATAGTGCTTGATCAAGGCGCCAACTTGGAGTGCTCTGAATAGGACATGCCACTCAAGATAAATAGGTGTGAAATGGCGCCTTGACTTGCATAGTTTCTTACTCCACAATTTTGTCCCTAACATTATTGACCAACTTGTTTCATGCCTACTTGATGTTGGGTGCTTTACTTGGGACATGCTAGATTTCCACATTTTGTATTCTCATCACCTAGGCACCAACATTAGATGGAAGGGTCAAGAAAATGTGCCTTACATGTTTGAATGAAGGGCGCCTAACAAATTTTGTTCTTTTCCTTATTCAATTTTCATTTCTTGAGGTCCTTTATCAGCTTTCCAATCAAGGCACAATTTGATGCTCAAAGTGATTAACATTCTTTCTACAACATAGATCATCCTTCTTATGGCGCCATCAAAACTATATGGATGAGACTTAACTCTAACTCAAGCGCCCCCTAAAGACTTGTGAGTCTAGGCGCCAATTTGAGTTTGATTTGATGACTAAGGGTGCCAAATTCACTGATCAAGGTACACCACTTCCTAGGTGCTCATTCTATGCTAAGAATATCATCCTCCACTCCATACACCTCTTAGGCACTACTTTGGATGATTTCAATCCCTTCCACAAGGCAATCTTCTTTCACAGGGCACTATATTCTAGGGTTTAAAACATCCATTCTATGTTTAAGGCGCAAATTTGGGATCCAACAGATGATAGAATATGCCTTGATTCCTTTTGATGCTTTTCAAACATTTCCAAGCTTATTGTTAGGCACAAAAGGGGACCTCTGAATATTTGTTATGTCCTCCGTTAAGCCAGGCGCCCTTTGGTGATTCTACGAGTGCAAAACAACGCCTAACACTACTGAGCCATTTGCTCACAAAACTTTCACAGTTCAAGTCATTCAAAGGTCAAAGCATTCATTCCTAGTAGAGGGCCATTTGAAAAAACATCATCCAGATCCCAATGCAAAGCATTGGAATTCAAAAAAAGGGGGGTCCCTATTCCTAATGGGGTGATGTGTGATTTGGTCACAACACATACTTGATAAGAGCCCATACTTTTCACAAGGAGCCACCAATTTTTAACTAAATATTCCATTAGAAATGGATTAAAAAATGTTCCCACAAATGAGGAAACTAGATTGTTAATTAGAATTCTATGTGTAATGTGATATGAAACAATAGATACACCTATAAATGACCAACTAACTTTAACTTCTTGTATTATTGCCTCGATGTTTCAAATATGTTGCTTCTCTTCATCCAAAACCAATGGTACAAAATTTTTCATAGATCAAGGATATCCGTTTTGAGTTGCTTTTACCAAAGCAAAACAGATATCTCTATATCCGTTTTGGTTGTTGACTTTTTATGGATTCTAACGTGTTTTCATGTTTCAGTCTCTTCTTCGAACTTCACCCTTCGTGCTGACGACTTAAAATTGATAAAACAAAAAGGGTTTATAGAAAAAATTGTTAGCTTTCTAAAAATATAAGATTTGTTTGGTTATCATTTTATTAAATAATTATTAATAATTTTCTATATACCGTGTGTCTAAAATCCTGATGGACACACTGATTGAAAAACATCCATAACTTTCAAACCATTTCACCTTTTTGAGATCTGAAACCTGCGTCACACTCTATACTTTTTTGGCTATAGGTTAAAAATAAATAAATTTCAATTTCAATTTTTTTTAATCAAGTTAGGTTGGCTGGAAAATTACTTTTTTTTTTTTTAAAGTCATGGTAAAAAAATCATAACTAATTATTTTATTGGAAAAAAATTTCAAATAAATATGCGTCACATCCAGACATGAGTCCTCTACTTATTTTGAAAGTTTCAAAAAAATATATATATTTTTGCTCACAGTTAGGTTGGCTGGACAGACACCCACTTTTTATTTTTTTTTGAAAAATTTAATAGCTGTTCTTTGAAATATTCAATTTTCACTAAGTAAATTTAGTTTTAAAAAAAAAAAATAGTAGCCTATAAACTAGATTCAATTCTCTACAAATTTCATTCTTACATCTTTTACAAATTGTGTAGATAATCCATTCAAATTTTCACATGAACTTGATAAATTCTGATTTTCTGTACTTTCATTGCCACTTAGAGGTATAGTTTGGCCCATCATGATCCTGCACATACCCTCATGCATAAGTACATATAATTATCTCAATACCTAAAGTATAAATATGTATGTGTTTGCGAGTAAGGAAAAATTTGACCACTAACATAGAGAATGTGAGGTCACTGGGCGATAGATAAAACCATCCTATTACCCATCAACAGGCTAACAACACTGACTTTTTAAGCAACCAAGGAGGATTTAATCATTCAGTCTAAAAGGAACACTAGTTGTGGCAACATTTAACCTTGGTGGATTTCACATAAAGAAGGTCGATTCATTTTTTATAAAGGGGTTGACGTTAAGATCCTCGTGGAGACTAATTTACTTACACAATGCTGAAACAAACAAAGAAGAAACTGTATAGGATAAGGTGATTGTTGTTTACTGAGAGAATGCAGGCCAGAAAGTTAAAAAGGAGGCCACATTGAATTAATCTAGGCGGGCTGACTAAGGTGAGCATAATCACAGAGAGATCGATCTTATAAAGGAAAGGTTGAAAAAATGCAAAAACAAAGGAAACATTTAGCACCATTTTTAAAGGCCGATCTACAATACACATCAAGGTGACTTAACAAAACAAGTCTATATTTGTACAGGCCGACCATGGAGGGGTCGCTAACATAAAAGTTGCAGAGGAAAATCAAATACATTAAGTAGTCTAAGGCTCAAATGGCTGGCAGGGTAAGTGCAAAAAGATGGGGGGCCAAAAAGTGGCCAAAAAGTGGCCAAAAAATTTTCAAAAAAATTTAAGGCAAAACGCGAGCGCATTATAACGCGCTCGCGTTATGGCTTGGCAATGACAAGCCTTAGGCTCGTCATTGCCGAGCCATAACGCGAGCGCGTTATAACGCGCTCGCGTTATAAACTGCTATTTATAAAAAAAAAACCCACTGTCATTTCATTTCAATGAGTTTTTCCTCCGCCCGCGGCATAAAACCCTTCCAAAAACACGCTCGCGTTCTACAAAACGCCATTCAACACAAAAGATTTGTCGATTCATCGCCGAAATGCCGCCGCGACGTCGAGAATGCCAAAGGGGTGAGTTATCTTTATTTTTTTGTTTGAATTTCTTCCTAAATAGGTAGGTTTTTGTTGATTTTTGATGTATATTTTATTAATTGTAGGAAATGTTAATGCACCTCCTCCTCCTCCTCAAAATCCATAAAATCTTGAGGAAGAAATACCTGCAGAACAACAACCTCCTCCATTCATTCCTCGACATGCCCCTAGAACACAAGATAATATAATGGGGGAAATTGAAAACAACAAAAAACAAATTGAAGATATAATTGCAAGGTTGAAAGATCCTTCCACTTCAACCTTGCATAGGTCCACGCTTGCCGAATCTCTTGAGTCTATGTTATCAAATGTAAATTCAATTAGCAAGCAAATAACTAGTTGGACCGATAAAAAGAGAGAGTTTAGAGATTACTATGCAGATAAATTGTCATACCAAGATGTCAAAAAATTACAAATTACAAAAGTAGACCTGTGTTCAATTTTTACAAACCCACAAACAAATCAACCTCCACCCATTACATGCAAGAGGTTCCCTATCCATTGGTGCAACAACCAAGCGATAAGGGACAATTTCGGGCAGAGGTGGTGGATGGTTTTTGACCATCCTCCATGCAATAACAATGAGGTCCCGCAATACTTTTTGAGGAAACTCTACTCCGAGTTTGTCCTCAATAAAGTGCCAAACTATTTTGATATGCGGGACTTCCAGGGTAGAGGTGGGGGCTCAGCACAGGATAGACCAGGGGCACGTCTTGACCCACAGCGGGTAGTGAGACGAGTAATCAGCAGACCAGCCCACGAGCATGTTTCTATCCCTTCCATTGTGAAGGAGAGTGTTGAGGTCGATACACTGAGGTCGATTAGTGCCTTGACGCAGAGCATCATAGAGCATGCCGTCCTGCAACACAGAGTGGGTTGGGAGATAGTGCGAGGAGTAGGGTCCCACCGCATACTTGCCAGGCTTGCGGGTCAGCCTGTGGTTATGACCCCATGGACAGTCAGGACGCAGGTGCACAGGCTACATCTGCAGCTGAGCAGATGGTGATGACAGATACCCTCCTGAGTGAGACTTTCGGCCTTGATACTCAGGTAAATATTAGCAAGTTTATTGAATTTAATTTATTAAATTTTATTTTTGAAATACAAGATTAACTAATTTAAATTGATGATTTTAATGAAATTTCAGGGTCATAGCGTCGATGCAGTTTTCAGTGGTTCTCCAACTACATTTTTCACTAGATCATCTACTGTCGAGGTATGTAACTAGTAAACAATTATAAATATTACATGTGAATAGCATCGTTATATGAATGGTATTCTAATTTCTGATTTTGGATGTTGAATAGGTTAACACTGTAGATTTCATAGCAACACCTGCCAGCGGTGGTGGACTTCAAAGCTTTACGGAGGTAATAAAATAAATAGTTTAATGAATGAATTGTACTTACTAAATTTTTGTATGTGATTTGTGTGTTTTATTGTGTGTACTTCCATGTTTAGATGAGCATGTGTGTATGTTAGGAGCCATGATTTGCATCACTATTATAGTTTTCGTAATTGAATAATGTTGTTTTATTTCCAGATGATGCAGGCTGCGGATACACCTCCCCATGTTCATAGGGCAATGGAGCAGGGTGTGGCCTCTGTGATTCATAGCTCTATGGCATTGACAGGGGTATGAGGCAGATTAGTAAATTTCAATTTACATTCATTGTTATAGTTGTCTATTTTTGAAAAATCAAAAGATTATTGATTTGAAGTTTAATTTCTATCTGGATGGTTTCTATAGGACATGATATCACCAGGGCCTATTCCTGCTACTGAGGCAAGCGAGGAGACAGATTATATGTTAGCGGTAAGTGATTATTTTGTTAAATGTTTCATTTTTTTATAACATGTAATTTTTATATATTAATATCTATACTTTTTTTTGTAACAGGTAAAGGTGCAGGAAGAACTAAATAGGAGGAGTAGCCCTCGGGTTCATAGTAGACCACCCACATGCATGTCTCCATCCCCTAGAAGATCAAAGGCTGCTCGTGATTTATTCTCTTCACCAGCTAGAGGGGAATGACTTTTTATTGTGTTCCTCTGTTGTATGCCTATATGGCATTTGTGGACATATATTTTGTATTGTACATAGTTGACATTATATGCCTATATGGCATTCTTGTAAGCCTATATGGCTATTTTGTATATATGTTATACTTATATCGACATATATTGATGTATGCGTATATGGATATTTGGTTAATACAAATCTTTTTTATTGATGGCATCCATACTTGCATTATAAATCCACTTTTGAATGGATATTTGTAGATGGCTACTTCAAATATTTAAAGTCTGATTGTATTACATAGGATGTTTGCATTTTCTTTGATAGGCTTGATAGGCCATGGATTACATGATGGTGTTTGATGGAAAAGTATGGTACTAGAAGACTCTAGTTCATTCTTAATAGGCTTGTGATTGATAATATCTTTGCATGATTGCACTTGATCTTGGATCATGGGCATGTTGTTAGGATTTTGATTGCATTGTGATGTTTGATGGATAGGCATGGTGTAAGTGTAAGATACCCAACTAGTTCTACGAAAAATTTTCCTTACTTAAACACTTTTACTTGCTAACAATTCATCAACTACTTCAATAACATAAAGATATACATCAAGATAACTATTTGAATGAAACAACATTAGAGTTAGGTACTTGTCTTGTTACTTGATTCAATCAACTTGCAATGTCTTATTACATGGAAAATGCTTTCAATAGCATGAAGTACAACTCATTCAATGGAAATACAAGGACAGGCCTTGAAGCCTTGATGTTACAATGTCTTCCTTACTTGAGCAACATTTGAAGATTTGGAATGTTCAACTCATCACCTCACAAGGTAGGTGCATATTTGAAGGATTTACAGGTTTTTCTGACTTGGGCGCCAAGTTGAGGTGACCTCCTCCTGAAGTTGCGCCTTGTCAACATTAGGCGCCAATTAGAGTTTATGGATGCTCTAAATTGTTTCCAAGAGTAGGCGCCAAAACATCATCATTATGAAAGTGTTTTAAATGCTAGGCGCCCAAATGAGCCCTCTGGAGTCTAGGCGCTCCTTTCATGCATTCTATGTTCTAGGCGCCAATTGAAAGGAGTGGAGAACAGGGCAAGCGCCTTCCAAACTAGGTGTTTCCTTGAGGTGACAAGGACTTAGAAAGTGCGCCTAAGGTGAGTGCCTTGAGTGAAAAGGTCTAACAAACATCTTTGAACCCCCTTTCAAGGTTAGGCGCATTCTGGAGGTGGAAACAAGTAGAAGGTGCGCCTTAGCTTCCTTTGTCAATTCTTGCAAGTCTTTGTTGATTAGGAAGGTGGAATGCTTCATTGTAGAATGAGCGCCTATCTTCTAATGTCCAAACTACTTCTGGCTCACTCTGTGGCTAGGCGCCAGAGCTAAACTGTTCACACAAGGGAGTGCGCCTAGACTCACTTGATGTTTTCTTACTACTTCAACCCCTGGAAGATGTTCCAAGGTGTTCCCTTTTACAAGCACCTGACCTCCCAAGTTCCTTCATGTGCTATTCCTTGAAGGTGCCAAAACTAAGCTCCAGTGCCATGGGATTGTGCCTAACATCTTTGAAGAGTTTCTAAGCCTTTTGCAAGTTGATATCCCAAACTCATCTTCTAGGCACAACAGGAGCTTTCCAAAGGAGTTTCCAAGTTTTAGACGCCAAGCGAGGTCATGGGTGAATGGAACTGCGCCTTAGGAGATGACTGGATCCTAAGCGTCAGTCTGGAGTTACAGTGGAATTGATATGCGCCTCAACTAGCTTAGGTGCCATTTGAAGTGATTCCTTTAACACTTCTCTGTCAATCTCAACTGCAAGGATGATCTCCTAATCCAATTTTGATCCTCTGGAGATGCAAATAGCTTTACATTTCACTAGGTGCCATCAATGATGATCATCAACCAAAGCGCATTTCAAAGGTGAGATAGGCAAGTGAGGCGCCAAACTAGTCCTTAAGACTTATCTCCTTCTATCAAGTCAATTTCAACTATGTGAGAGAGTTCTATTCTAGGCGCAAAATGGAAATGTTTCATCAATTGGTGCATCTTACAAAGCTCCCAATTCTAGGCACCAGAGCCGAAGAGTTTTTCCCAACACATGCACCTGGGCTAGGAATTCACCTAAGAGACATCACTTAGCTTTAAAACTTTCAATCTATAGCCATCTGGGCTAGGCGCTCCAATGGAGGATCCTTGAACTCATGCATTGGCACTTTCTAGTTCTAGGCACCCATTTTGGATGATTCATCTTGATACTAGTGCCCAAAATGACTAGACTCTCTTCATCATCCAATTCACTTAGAAGACTCAAGTTGGAGACTTAGTTGTCTATCCATGTTCTCTGGAAGATTCATTGTACCTCTATGCACTATCTCCTTCAAGGCGCTCCTTAAAATCATTGGAAGTGCTCAGGACTTACCTTAGTCCAAAGCGTCACAATCCATTCCTTAAAGCACAAAGAATTCTCAAAGGTGCCCCTATTTACCTCTAAGCACTCAAATATCATTTAGATTCAAGCCGCACATTTAGCTCCAAAATGCAAATTTCCATCATCAACCCATCAAGGTGCATCATCTTCCCTTTGTATCCCCTTCAAGGCGCAGACATTCACTTCTTCACACTCAAACTCACTCTCTGGCGCCAGAATAGGTGTATAACTTCAAATAAGGCGCTAATCTTAGGTTTCTAAGTACTTAGTTTGATCTTAAGGCTATCCTTCCTCTAAGCACTGTCTTCAACTCCCTCACTGAAGGCCCTCTGTAAGTTTGGGCGCATTTCATCCCAAGGCGCTTCAACATCATCCAAGGTGCAAATTCACTCTCCAAGACAAGGTGCAAAAAACCCTATCCTAAGGCGCTCAAATCTTGCTTCTAGACGTAGGCGCACAAACATGAGATTAAGGATCATTCTGGCCACTATCACTTCCCTAAAGGCACAAAATTGGTGTAGATACATTCCATTTATTAAGGATCATTCTGGCGCCCAAATCTTGTCAAAGCAAAGGATCAATAGGTTCTCTCTAAGGCGCACTCCAGGGTTTGATCTTGCAAGACTTCTCACGTCAAAATTTTGACCAAGACACTCAAGGCACTAGTCTTTATCATCTAACCCTACAGTGCACTTACTTATTATGATATACTCCTCAACTTTGTATTCAACCTTGCCCAAGGCGCATATTCACTATAAGGCATTCTCACTTTGCCAAGGCTCAAAGGGCTTCAACTTGCTAAAGGGTAGAGGTCTAGGCGCATATCTGACTTGAAGCTCAAGGCGCTCCAACCCTCTTGCTCTGGAATTCCTTCTAGGCACTAAGTGACTTCTCCAATTCCTTGAAAACATTTGAAGTGTTTTACCTTCTCAAGGTGCTCCTTCGAACTTGACTCCAAGGTGTTATAATCTCAAAGGTGCTGACATCATCTCAACCAAAGGCGCTCAATGATTCATCCCATATCTAGGAGCTAAAACACTTAATCAACCAAGTCATTCAAGGCGCCATTCAGTAAACTCATCTTCCATGATATTCCTATCAAGGCGCATATCACTTCTCTCATGGACTTTAGGCGCTCAGTTGAGTGTTTCAATACTACTTAGGTGCCAAATTCATTTTAATGCACCAAACACAAAGAGATTTCAAACACTGGGCGCTCACAAAGAGTCTTCCAACCTTGGGCGCTAAATTAGGTCTTTGCAACTATCCAAGGCGCATATCTTCGTTTGAACAACTTATGGTGCCAAGACAACTTCTCATTAGGGCGCTCAAAACACTTGTGTTTATATTTGAAGTGCTTTACCTTCTTAAGGTGCTCCAGACTAACCTGACTCCAAGGCGCTCCATCATCATCCTTAAGGCGCTAAAAACATCATCTCCACTCTAGGCAAAAACATCATCCAACTCCTTAAGGCACTTCACTGTCAAAGTCTGAAGGCGCTCTACCTAGACCTTTCCCCTAGGCGCCAGAACTCCTAAGCACTCACCAGATAACTCTCTTCTTCAAGGTGCAAATCTTCCTATACTATGATTGCCTCTGAAACGCTGATTAACGTGATGTGAGGGTGCAAAGGCTACTCCAATCCTCAGTGAGCGCCTAGTTTAAACAAGGAGAAATAAAGCATTCAAAACTATCCAAACGATCATCCCCTTCCTAATGTCTTCACTGCTCCGGAAAACCTTAGCCAAAATGACACATAACAACTCCTATGAGCACCCTTATGCCCTAGGATCATCTAGTTTGTGCGTCTTGTAATGAGGAGTTCATGTAAGTTTAGAATGAGGGCCTTGAATAAGTGTAAACTAGCCTAGAGAAGGGTATGTGCGCCTTGAGCGCCTTGAGCATTCCAGAGATAACTGTGCGCCTAGAACAATATGAGCGCTCATGATGATGATTAACGCCCTGATGAGACTATGAGCGCCTTGTTCAGGAGATACCTTGTTTGATCATAAAATGCGCCTTGAGTCTTGAAGGTTTTGAGCACCTAGGTGATTTGGATGTTGGGATGTTGGTATGCACCCAAGATTGAGGTAAGTGAGCGCTTGTAATGGAGGAGAGCAATGAGATGGAATGTCTTGTAGAGATTGGCGCCCAGAGACCCATTTTTGTGCCTTTGATGATGACCATTTTTGCATAAGAGTTTAGCGCCCTAGAGTTGTAAACTTTCTCTTTGGGCGCCCCTAAGTGAATGTTGGCGCCTTGGACAACTAAATACGCCTTTGATGGAGTGGAGCCCAGAAGGTGAGTAGGAGGAAACCCAATCTTCAAGATTCATCAAGCTTCAAAGTTTAGGTCAGAGGTTATCCACTTTATCCAAGGAAGGTGTTATCATCTACACTCCGAGAAGGTAATGTCAAAGGCCATCATGAAGGATCACTTCATCAACTTCAAGTCCTTCAAGTTCAAGTCCTTTTACCTAGCAAGTCCAAGAGAGATTTCTACTCCGATTCATGAAGTAAGCTTATATCATCCTTATCTACTTTGCAAGAAGAAGAAACATTACAAAGTCAATCAAATGAGTTACAAGTACCATATATCCAATTGCAAGGAGTGAACCACCTTAAAGAAAAATAGTTCTCTTGAAGTTACTTGAAATGTCAAAAGGTTTAGCGCCTCCAAGTAAGGTCAAAGGTGAGGTTAGAGGTGAAATATGCCTTTGGACCATTCTGGCGCCTTGGATGAAGAACCTATATCTTGAGCCCAAGAGGTAAAATTTGTGCCTTAGTGGATTTGGAGAGTTACAGAGATTAGAGAAAAGTGCCTTGAAGACAGAGTTGTTCAAGGCGCATGTGTGATTTGGTCAAAAAAAGGCGCCTAGAGTGAATAGGCTTTCATCCTGACTTAATACACTGCATCCTTCTGACGATTTTTGGGGCAGCAGAAAACCTTTCACCACGGGCAAATGCCTCAGAGCTATAAAAAATTGAGAGAGGTTATTGTAGAGGCACTCTACGTGATCCCGTTGCCTCAGATGGAATGTTTTTAAGTGACACAGTTTTCGAGTAACATCTCGTCAAAGATTGCTGCCTTTTTGCACTTTGGACTCTTCAGGGATATCGTCGGTACAATGTAGCTCCGATTGTTTCGACATGTTTGGGTGAAAAATAGGACCATGCCTAGCATAAATGTACCCATTCGGATGTGTTGGAACAGTCAGTTTGGTAGCATCAGGAGCAGGATGAAAGTTACACCCCTTTGCAACTTTACACTGCCTCCTTCTGACGATTTTTGGGGCAACAGAAAACCTGACACCACGGGCAAATGCCTCAGAGCTATAAAAAACTGAGAGAGGTTATTGTAAAGGCACTCTACGTGATCCCGTTGCCTCAGACGGAATGTTTCTAAGTGACACAATTTTGGAGTAACATCTCATCAAAGATTGCTGCCTTTTTGCACTTTGGACTCTTCACGGATATCGTCGGTACAATGTAGCTCCGACTGTTTCGACATGTTTGGGTGAGAAATAGGACCATGCCTAGCATAAATGTACCCATTCGGACGCGTTGGAACAGTCAGTTTGGTCGCATCAGGAGCAGGACGAAAGTTACACCCCTTTGCAACTTTACACTGCCTCCTTCTGACGATTTTTGGGGCAACAGAAAACCTTTCACCACGGGCAAATGCCTAAGAGCTATAAAAAACCGAGAGAGGTTATTTTAGAGGCACTCTACATGATCCCGTTGCCTTAGACGGAATGTTTCTAAGTGACACAGTTTTTGAGTAACATCTCGTCAAAGATTGCTGCCTTTTTGCACTTTGGACTCTTCAGGGATATCGTCGGTACAATGTAGCTCCGACTGTTTCGACATGTTTGGGTGAAAAATAGGACCATGCCTAGCATAAATGTACCCATTCAGACGCGTTGGAACAGTCAGTTTAGTCGCATCAGGAGCAGGATGAAAGTTACACCCCTTTGCAACTTTACACTGCCTCCTTCTGACGATTTTTGGGGCAACAGAAAACCTTTCACCACGGGCAAATGCCCCAGAGCTATAAAAAATCAAGAGAGGTTATTGTAGAGGCACTCTACGTGATCCTGTTGCCTCAGACGGAATGTTTCTAAATGACACGATTTTCGAGTAACATCTCGTCAAAGATTGCTGCCTTTTTGCACTTTGGACTCTTCAGGGATATCGTCGGTACAATGTAGCTCTAACTGTTTTGACATGTTTGGGTGAGAAATAGGACCATGCCTAGCATAAATGTACCCATTCGAACGCTTTGGAATAGTTAGTTTGGTCGCATCAGGAGCAGGACGAAAGTTACACCCCTTTGCAACTTTACATTGCCTCCTTCTGACGATTTTTGGGGCAACAGAAAACCTTTCACCATGGGCAAATGCCTAAGAGCTATAAAAAACCGAGAGAGGTTATTGTAGAGGCACTCTACGTGATCCTGTTGCTTCAGACGGAATGTTTCTAAGTGACACGATTTTCGAGTAACATCTCGTCAAAGATTGCTGCCTTTTTGCACTTTGGACTCTTCAGGGATATCGTCGGTACAATGTAGCTTCGACTGTTTCGACATGTTTGGGTGAAAAATAGGACCATACCTAGCATAAATGTACCCATTCGGACGCGTTGGAACAGTCAGTTTGGTCGCATCAGGAGCAGGACGAAAGTTACACCCCTTTGCAACTTTACACTACCTCCTTCTGACGATTTTTGGGGCAACAGAAAACCTTTCACCACGGGCAAATGCCTCAGAGCTATAAAAAACTGAGAGAGGTTATTGTAGAGGCACTCTACGTGATCCCGTTGCCTTAGACGAAATGTTTCTAAGTGACACAATTTTCGAGTAACATCTCGTCAAAGATTGCTACCTTTTTGCACTTTGGACTCTTCAGGGATATCGTCGGTACAATGTAGCTCCGACTGTTTCGACATGTTTGGGTGAGAAATAGGACCATGCCTAGCATAAATGTACCCATTCAGACGCGTTGGAATAGTCAGTTTGGTCACATCAGGAGCAGGACAAAAGTTACACCCCTTTGCAACTTTACACTGCCTCCTTCTGACGATTTTTGGGGCAGCAGAAAACTTTTTACCACGGGTAAATGCCTCAGAGCTATAAAAAACTGAGAGAGGTTATTGTAGAGGCACTCTACATGATAGCATTGCCTGAGACAGAATGTTTCTAAGTGACATGGTTTTTGAGTAACATCTCGTCAAAGATTGCAGCCTTTTTGCACTTTGGACTCTTCAGGGATATCGTTGGTACAATGTAGCTCAGACTGTTTCGACATGTTTGGGTGAAAAATAGGACCATGCCTAGCGTAAATGTACCCATCCGAATGCGTTGGAACAATCAGTTTGGTCACATCACGAGCAGGACACCAAAAATGCAAAAGTTGCTTTGTGCAACTTGACAACATTGACACTTTTTGCAACATGACTCAAAGACTCAAATTGACCCCAAATGACTCAAAGTGACTTAAAATCACCTTGATTATAGAGGTCGAGGCGCTCCTTATCATTCATTCATTATGAACGCCTTGGGAGAATGGTATATAGGTCATCATCATGATTGGGCGCCCTAGATCCAGAGTGTTGGAGAGATCATCAAATGGTGTCTAGTAGGGTGAGTTATGAGTTTGGTCGCATCAAGAGCAGGACACCAAAAATGCATAACATGATGATGTAAAAATGTGTACATATGTGTAAAAATGCAGGAGGAAATAAAAAAGACAAACCTTACAAATTAATGTGCATACTTACAACTCAATGTAACATAACTTTACAAAATCAATGTGAATACTTACAAATTAATCCAATGAACCATCTGGATCTGCTCTACTCTTTATTGTGTCAAGTATTGCTTCATGGTCAGACTCACGCACCTTCCACAATATTTTGTTCAAAAGTCTACCCCGATACTTTATCAAATGAACATTGGATGCCACGACAAGGTTCGAGTAATGAAGAATCTTTCGATGCATGTCAAAGTCCTAAAATAGCCAAATATTAACACTCTTATGTGGGTACCTTCTAAGCCATGTTCCAGTAATAACCACTGATCCTGTAGGGTATTCGATGTTTTCTCCATCTGTAACAGGGGCCTCCAATTTCTTTTTGGCCTCAACACAACGACATAAGTAATAATCTATTCCCTCTTCATTATCTTCATCTGCAATAACTGCATATACGTGTCCTACATTGATATGTGTAGCAAATTAGATGAAATTAGTCAACATTACAAAAACACTACAAAGTAAGATGACATTACCTGGTTGAACTAGATGAAATTAGATGCATATATGTGCCCTATATTACCTGGTTGAACTAAATCTGATATGTGGTCAAAGTCAACTGACGATTCCATCTGTGTTAGTTCCAGTGCCGTCGGGGGTCGATACGTGTCAAGTGGGCTAAGATAACTTAACTGCCATTCGTCAACCCACTCCTTTGACTCGCACTCATCCCAGACTTGAATTGTACAGGAAGAACAAAAGCATGACATCTTTCGTGTATGGATACTCCATGAACCTGCAATTGAGCTTCTGAAAGAGTGCATCTCATTTGATCCTGTCAGTGTACAACAATCCTCATATGGTGCAATGTTAGTATCATCTATCAACCAAAAAAATCTATGAACTAAAGACTTACCTTCATTACCTGGACCCATGGAAGCATTACACCACTCGACAATCGATTTTGCATCTGTCAACTTTGCATTGTCTTTATACTTTAACTCTTCTCGTGCTATGGCTCTTTTGATACATGCTCCTGCACCATCATGCTCCCCCTTTCCATGCCCGGCCTCACAAAAGTTCCACATATGTTGAATACCTGTAAAATTATGCCTCCTACTCAGCTAATAGAAATTTCGCGAGTTGTTGAATTGTGATTCACAATTATCTGACCATATGATATGCTGACTGAACGATATGCCCCTTCTAGCCAAATCATTGTAGAACACCTGAAAGCAACCTTGCACGAACTCCGTAGAATGCGTGCGATCATCACTAATATAGAAATGATACTCCCTTATGATCTTTCTATCATCCTTTGTACTATCATTCGCATGAATGAATGTGATGTGCACAAATATAGAAACCTGTGTGGAGTTGTAATATTGTGATTGCACCTCACGCTGTGGTTGTAGACTGTAGTTCTCTGCATTGAAGTCGATGACTGAAACAATGCTACCAACCAGAAATGTGTCCTTGCATAACTTGAATTGCAAGTCCAACCATCGAGCTCTATGGGCATGTCTTGCATACTCATATACTATGCTGTCACGAAATATAGGCATAAACTGATACACTGGAATCTTTTCAATAACTAATTCACACCTCTTTGCTTCTTTACCATCTTTTGTATTGTATGCCACTATTTTATACTTGCCAAACTCTACTAGTTCATTTCCAACCACATGTGTTATTTCCATATGTTCACATATTGGCAAATGTTGCAAGCCACCGCAACGATGACATGTGCCATCCAAGCATAATTTCTTGTAGAATATTTGACCTTCCTCTCTTTCACATAAAATTCTTGATATGAAGTCTCTTGAAGATGTTGGTGGGGCACATATGGCACAACCCTGCAAATCATTGTTAGTATGCATATCTAAACATATAGACCTATAAGCATCAAAATGGTTAGAAAATTCAATATGTAATCTACAACAACAAGTAGTGTGTGTGTGATTTATCTTAACATAGAAAGGTTTTAGCATTTCAAAATATCTTTGACAAATTTTAATTTGAGGATACTTCTCTAGAAATTTACCATAAAACTGTGTTTGAGTCTCATCCAAAAAATGCTTTGGATGTGGCTCGCGGTTCTAACTACCAATTCTCCTTCTTACCACATCCCTTTGATTCAGAGATACCCTTGTGTAATTCTTCCAAAAGTCTTCAATTAGTGATCTCAATGCTTCAACAATTGGTTTATCTTTTCGTGGTAGTCTCCCCGAGAACGCCCATAATTCATTGGCATTAGTGTCCTCAATTCTTTGGCGTCTTCCAACGGCTCTTGATAAAGTTTTCCTATTAATTCTCAAATTTTGACTTGTCTTTCTAATAAGATGAGCTTTCCTCGTTTGACTACTTACTATAGTCGATGTAATCACACGCCGTGTTGCATTACTATCTTTTGTGCGTGAGGTGTTACCCACACTCTCATACGCACTCATTAGATTCTTGACAATAGATTTTTCACTTGAAGCCTCTGATGTTCTCAACCCAAGAATCTTCATGATAGACCTATACTTTATACTTCGCATCATTTCAACGAATAGTTGACATCTTGCAGTCTCATTTAACTTTTCAAAGAACAATCTCCAAATCTTATTAGCATATCTTCTACAAGTGCGTTTTGGAATCTTACCTTCCATTGGCTGCAAAATATTCTCATCAATATCAATCAAATACTTTAGCTTTCTATGCAAAATTCTAGGTGGTGTCAAGTTAGGTAAATTCATCTCAACATTAGGAATTTCATCAATATTTAAATGAGATGGGTTAGATGGCATACCTTCGATCAAAGATGGAATAGATGACATACCTTAAGGTTGAGGTGGGAACGATGGCGTACCTCCTTCATCACATGTGAGTGATGATGTACTCTCAACTTGAGATGTGGTAGATGGTGTCCCTACATGTTGTCTTGCGGTAAAGGATGTGTCTCCAACTATGGTATTCAAATCTCTCGTACCACAAAGTTTTTGCATTCGTTCTCTTTGTGCCGCCAATACCATATCTCTTTGTGATGGTTGTGGTTCCTCTTCAATTGGTATGTCTTCATTTATCGTGTCCAATTTCCTCTTCTCACGAAGTTCCCTCATAGCCATTGCTTTCTTTGCATTCTTAGCTTCTATCTCTTCCTGTGTTGGTTTAATTCTTGATCGTTTCCTCGGCATGACGGAGAATTTGTCTATAGAATGATAAAGAGACCAATATTAGTTCCTAAGAAATGAATACATGATAATAGTGGGATTGTATTTTTTTTATGTTGTAAGGATTTATTCTTGTATAGTTTGACATCATGGTATGAACTAAGGTTTGTTTATTACACATAATTATTAAAGAGCCCAAGTGTAGAAAATATACATGGCATCATGTGAGATTGTAGGTTGCTTTCTTGATTGGGAATGTGTCTATTTTAAACATGTATGATAAAGCATGATAAAGTAATTCAATCTGAAATAAAGAAAATGTAAAGAACATGCATGTAAAGACTTGACATACCTAAAAAATGAAAATTTGAATGGAGAGAGTACCCAATTATGTAGTGTTTTTATCTTCTTGCATCAAACTCCTCAACAATTTGAGTTTTTCACCACTTGCTTCCTTTTCAATGTTAAATTCTTAAAATTGAATCAAAATTAACATTGCAATACTACAAAAATTGAAACTTGTATAGATATATATCAAATTTGGTTTGAAAACTATGTTATTTCCTCCTTCTCAAGTTGGCAAAGCAGAAAAGGTGGTGGAAAGATCATGCAAAGGTGGTACAATGTGTCAAATGTGCATGTGAACTTCCCAATAGCATGAAAGCACTTCTTTTTTGTCGGAGCACGCGCAGAATTAGTAAGAAAATAGAGCATGTGGGCCTGGATCACGGGGGTAACCACTTTTTTACCGTTTCAGTAGAAATACAAAATGTGAGCGCGTTATAACAAGAGCGCGTTATAACGCGCTCGCACTATAACACGCTCGCGTTTTGTCCTGCTATAGATCCCTAATCCCTAAACCCTCAACTCTGATCCCTTGACCCTCAACCCTCAATGTCAAATCCTAATCCCTCAACCCTATCCATAAACCCTCAACCCTAAATGTCAAATCCTAATCCCTCAACCCTCAACGTCAAATCCTAATCCCTCAACGTCAAATCCTAATCCGTCAACCCTCCAACCCTATCCCTAATCCTTACAACCCTCAACCTTAATCCCTCAACCCTTAACTCTGATCCATCAACCCTCAACACTATACCTTAAACCCTAATCCCTTCAACCTCAACCCTATCCCTAAACCCTTAACCCTCGAACCTCAGCCCTCGACATCAAACCCTAATCCCTCAACCCTTAACTCTGATCCCTCATCTCTCAACCCTAACCCTAAACCCTCAACCCTCAACATCAAACCCTAATCCCTCAACCCTCAACCCTAATCTGTCATCCGTCATCCCTCCACACTCTACTTTAACACTAATTCCTTGACCCTTGACCCTCGAACCTCAACCCTCAACCCTCAACATCAAACCCTAATCCCTCAACCCTTAACTCTAATCCCTCGACCTTCAACCCTGATCCTAAACCCTAAACCCTCAACGCCAAACTCTAATCCCTCAACCCTTCACTCTAATCCCTCAACCCTAACCCTAAACCTTGTCCCTAAACCCTAATCCCTTCAACCTCAACCCTATCCCTAAACCCTTGACCCTCGAACCTCAGCCCTCGACGTCAAACCCTAATCCCTCAACCCTTAACTCTGATCCCTCATCTCTCAACCCTAACCCTAAACCCTCAACCCTTAACATCAAACCCTAATCCCTCAACCCTCAACCCTAAGCTATCATCCGTCATCCCTCCACACTCTACTTTAACCCTAATTCCTCGACCCTCAACCCTATCCCTAAACCCTTGACCCTCGAACCTCAACCCTCAACCCTCAACATCAAACCCTAATCCCTCAACCCTTAACTCTAATCCCTCGACCTTCAACCCTGATCCTAAACCCTAAACCCTCAATGCCAAATTCTAATCCCTCAACCCTTCACTCTAATCCCTCAACCCTAAACCCTATCCCTAAACCCTCAACACTATACCTTAAACCCTAATCCCTCAACCCTAACCCTAAACCTTGTCCCTAAACCCTAATCCCTTCAACCTCAAACCTATCCCTAAACCCTTGACCCTCGAACCTCAGCCCTCGACGTCAAACCCTAATCCCTCAACCCTTAACTCTGATCCCTCATCTCTCAACCTTAACCCTAAACCCTCAACCCTCAACATCAAACCCTAATCCCTCAACCCTCAACCCTAATCTATCATCCGTCATCCCTCCACACTCTACTTTAACCCTAATTCCTCGACCCTCAACCCTATCCCTAAACCCTTGACCCTCGAACCTCAACCCTCAACCCTCAACATCAAACCCTAATCCCTCAACCCTTAACTCTAATCCCTCGACCTTCAACCCTGATCCTAAACCCTAAACCCTCAACGCCAAATTCTCATCCCTCAACCCTTCACTCTAATCCCTCAACCCTAAACCCTATCCCTAAACCCTCAACACTATACCTTAAACCCTAACCCTAAACCTTGTCCCTAAACCCTAATCCCTCAACCCTCAACCCTAATTTGTCATCCGTCATCCCTCAACTCTAATCCCTCATTCCTAAACCCTAAACGCTATCCCTATTCCTAGACCCTCAACAGGCTCAATACTATACCTTAAACCCTAATCCCTCTACCATCGACACTCTTATTTAACCCTAATCCCTTGACCATTAACCCTATCTCTCAACCTCAACCCTCAACCCTCAACCCTCAACTCTCAACATTAAACCCTAATTCATCAACCCTAAACCCTAATCCCTCAAACCTAAACCCTATCCCTAAACCATCAACCCTCAACACTATACCTTAAACCCTAATCTCTCAACCCTCAACCCTAAACCTTATCCCTAAACCCTAATCCCTCAACCCTCAACCCTAATCCCTCATCCCTCAACTCTAATCCCTCATCCCTAAACCCTAAATGCTATCCCTATTCCTAAACCCTCAACAGACTCAATACTATACCTTAAGCTCTAATCCCTTATCCCTAAACCCTCCAACCCTATCCCTAATCCTTATACCCTCCACACTCTACTGTAACCCTAATTCCTCGACCCTCAACCCTATCCCTAAACCCTTGACCCTCGAACCTCAACCCTCAACCCTCAACATCAAACCCTAATCCCTCAACCCTTAACTTTGATCCCTCGACCTTCAACCCTGATCCTAAACCCTAAACCCTCAACGCCAAATTCTAATCCCTCAACCCTTCACTCTAATCCCTCAACCCTAAACCCTATCCCTAAACCCTAACCCTAAACCTTGTCCCTAAACCCTAATCCCTCAACCCTCAACCCTAATCTGTCATCTGTCATCCCTCAACTCTAATCCCTCATTCCTAAACCCTAAACGCTATCCCTATTCCTAGACCCTCAACAGGCTCGATACTATACCTTAAACCCTAATCCCTCTACCATCGACACTCTTATTTAACCCTAATCCCTTGACCATTAACCCTATCCCTCAACCTCAACCCTCAACCCTCAACTCTCAACATTAAACCCTAATTCATCAACCCTAAACCCTAATCCCTCAAACCTAAACCCTATCCCTAAACCATCAACCCTCAACACTATACCTTAAACCCTAATCCCTCAACCCTCAACCCTAAACCTTATCCCTAAACCCTAATCCCTCAACCCTCAACCCTAATCCCTCATCCCTCAACTCTAATCCCTCATCCCTCAACTCTAATCCCTCATCCCTAAACCCTAAATGCTATCCCTATTCCTAAACCCTCAACAGACTCGATACTATACCTTAAACTCTAATCCCTTATCCCTAAACCCTCCAACCCTATCCCTAATCCTTACACCCTCCACACTCTACTTTAACCCTAATCCCTTCAACCTCAACCCTATCCCTAAACCCTTGACCCTCGAACCTCAACCCTCAACCCTCGATGTCAAACCCTATTCCCTTAACCCTTAACTCTGATCCCTCATCTCTCAACCCTAACCCTAAACCATAAACCCTCAACCCTCAACGTCAAATCCTAATCCCTCAACCCTAAACCCTATCCCTAAACCCTCAACACTATACCTTAAACCCTAATCCCTCAGCCCTCAACCCTAAACCTTATCCCTAAACCCTAATCCCTCAACCCTCAACCCTAATCTGTCATCCCCCAACTCTAATCCTTCATCCCTAAACCCTAAATGCTATCCCTATTCCTACACCCTCAACAGAATCGATACTATACCTTAAACCCTAATCCCTTATCCCTAAACCCTCCAACCCTATCCCTAATCCTTATACCCTCCACACTCTACTTTAACCCTAATTCCTCGACCCTCAACCCTATCCCTAAACCCTTGACCCTCGAACCTCAACCCTCAACCCTCAACGTCAAACCCTAATCCGTCAACCCTTAACTCTGATCCCTCGACCCTCAACACTATACCTTAAACCCTAATCCATATCCCTCAACCCTTAAAACTTAAACCCTATCCCTACACCCTCAACACTTGACACTATATCTTAAGCCTTAAACCCTCATCCCTAAAGCCTCAACCCTCAATCCTTAAACCTTAAACCCTAAACCCTATCCCTAATCCCTCTACCCTCAACACTCTAACCCTAACCTCGACATTAAATGCTAATCCGTCAACCCTAAACCCTAATCCTAAACCCTCAACCCTCAACCCTCAACACTATACCTTAAACCCTAATCCCTCAACCCTCAACCCTAAACCTTATCCCTAAACCCTAATCCCTCAACCCTCAACCCTAATCCATCATCCCTCAACTATAATCCCTCATCCCTAATCCCTAAATGCTATCCCTATTCCTAAACTCTCAACAGACTTGATACTATACCTTAAACCCTAATCCCTTATCCCTAAACCCTCCAACCCTATCCCTAATCCTTACACCCTCCACACTCTACTTTAACCCTAATCCCTCGACCCTAAACCCTTGACCCTTGAACCTCAACCCTCAACCCTTAATGTCAAACCCTAATCCCTCAACCCTTAACTTTGATCCCTCGACCCTCAACCGTAATCTGTCATCCCTCATCCCTAAACCTTAAATGCTATCCCTATTCCTAGACCCTCAATGGGCTCGATACTATACCTTAAACGCTAATCCCTTATCCGTAAACCTTCCAAATCTATCCCTTATGCCTTAACCCTCATGATTAATAGCCTTGAATGTAAAAAAATTTGAGTGGGACATAACGCGAGCGCGTTATAACATGGCAAAAGACAGACTTACGGGAAAAAATGTAAGGCAAAACATAACGTGAGCGCGTTATAACGCGCTCGCGTTATTTCTTGCTTTGGGAATCCCAAGCCTTGGGCTTGGGATTTGCTTTGGATTTCCAACCCAAAGGCTTGGAGTGCCTTATGAACAGTCACAGACGTGTTTTTCTATATTCTTCAAAATTTCACATAATTTTGTTCGTGCTAACCCTCAGATTTGCACATGTTTCAAGGTTGAACAAATCGAACACATAGGTAATGTTAGGCTTTCTCTTAGCTATTTGACGATGTGATTTTTTTCACATTTTAACAATGTTAAGCCTTTCATCTTTAATTTCTTTTGTTTGTGTGTCCGTTTTTATGCAAAAACCACTGTTTGGTCTTTTTTTCATTGTAAAATAACTATTCATTCAAATTTCAAAAAAATTACATATTTAGAAACTAGACTCCATTCTACAAATATTAAAAAAATAAAAAAATGATTTTCAATTAGTTTTCAAAATTTATAGGGGTAGCACGGCCAAAATTTTGTTTTTTAGGATGTGTCCACTTTAAAAATTAGTAAAAAATCAAATATTCATTAAAAAATTATCAAAAAAATCGGGCATAAACTACATGCTATTAGCTAATTTCTCACTAAAGCGATTTTAAAAATACCAAAAAAAAGTTGACCTTTTGAGGGAGCCACAAAACATGCTATGTTATGTTTTTTTGACAGAAACAACACCAATTTTTGTGGCTCCCTCTTTTGAACCCCTTAATCTATGCCATTTTCAAAACAAAATAGTAGTTTAGAAAGTAGACTCGGAGCACTACGAACATTGTTTTGGTTGCATCTCCAAATTTTGAGTGTAACTATGCTCAATTTCTCATCCAAGGCCAGTATTTCCTGATTTCAGAAAAAAAGTGGCCACTTAAGACCCCTTTTTGGCCCCCCATCTTCTTGCACTTACTCGGCAAGGTTTGACCCTAAACTTTTCAAATAGGCAGAATTTGAAATAAAACACAGGCCTCATTTGGAGGCTGATCAAACAGAATGCGACCACTCATAGAAGACTACTTAAATACCAGTGTTTTGTTGTTTAAAAGAAGGTCAAGCAATTACTAAGGATTGGTTTTGCTGGTTACAAAAGAAAGAAAGATGAAAATGGTTCTAGACCATCAATTCTATTGAACATACCTAGTTTTGATGCTAGCCTTTTTCTTCCTATGTGATGATGTCCTCCTGTTCTTCCTTCTGTGTTTTCCTTTTCTTATCCTAAATGCCCAATCTCCTCTCTCTCTGTCTTTCCTATTATATCTGTGTCCACCTTCTCTTTACGTGCCCTTCTTAATGTTTTTGCACACCTCTATATTAGGCTATCATAACAATAAAACTAGAGTCATTTTAACTCTATTTAACTCCCCATTACCTGACTTTGAATACAATACCTTTATTAATTTTTAGGATTCAACTTTAACGGCCATGCATGCATTTGCTTTATTATATTTATAGAAAATACTCTAAGAGTAATATGCATATCTTATCCAAGTATTTTACATTCATAAAAGTTTAGGTATATAAGATTATTGTTATGTCAGAAAAAGTAACCTTGGGGGCTTTTTCCTCTTAAGGTTTAGCTCTCGAGTCCCTTAGAATGCATTTAGGACATCTTGCATGTTTATTTGGCATCCCAATGAGAAAACCCTGAAGTTTCATGGCAAGTGGGACCTAGGGGGTACATTTATGATGAATCCTGCCAGAAATAGGGGTAGGACTTGGGCGTCCATGCCCTAGTCTTACCCTATTTTAGGTCAAGACCTATTTCAAAGTGTCGGTTTATGACTGTTATTTAGGTCCTATGCCAACACGATAAGTTTGAATTACAAAATTCTTAGCGGGAATGTTTGTAGTTGCATATATAAGCATGATTAGAGTTCATTTTTAAACTAGATGGATATTAGATAGAAATTTTGATCTACAAGCTTTTGTGAAAGTGATTCAAGGCATTTATTGTGTTGCAGAGCAGTATTTTGTGTTGTTATTGTGTTTGTATTTGTAGATTTGGCATCCACCTTGTCATGGCATGAAGAGCATCTTCCTTCCATGAGATCTACACTTCAAGGTGATATCAATTGTATCTTATATCATTTATTATTTGGATTTTACCTCTATCCTATAGGGATATGCACTCTTTATCTGACAACGATGTTTGGAAGACTTGAATGTCTCTCCGGGACTTGACCAAGGCAAGCCTCTAAACACTACAACCCCCTCCCCACTTTCCTGTGATTCTAGGTTATAGGTTGTGGAAGAAAAAGAAGTGGAGTTGCAGAAGAGTAGTGTATATTGTCAGAATTACAAATCAAAGAAGAAAACATGGACTTGGACTTGGGCACCTGCTCATTAGTCCTCCAGATCCAACAATTGTGAAATCTTTGCAACAACAGAACTATGTTGCAAATAACATTTCTAGATCCCGATAGAAACTGAGGCACTGAACTAGGGCGCCCACTCATTAGTCCCTGACTTTTCTACACATGAAACTTTGAAATCTGGTATGTATTTGATTGTCATTTGATATCTCTGTGTGCAATCATTTTCTGTAATTTACATGTTTGTTTACGATTTTGTGAAATTAGGGTTTTGAGCATAATTAAGCTTAATTGAACAACAAATTTGCACAATTCCAATCTTCCCCTATGTTCCAAGTGACAGGAGATCTGTAGTATATTTCTCTACTAGGTTGAATGTCCTTGAATGTTTAGTGGTGAAAGGAGGATCAACATAAACCCTTAAAATCAAAACCAAAACCATCCTCTTCACTTTTCATACCAAACATTTTGGTGAACCCGTGTTTTTAATGAATTTTACACCTTGTTGAGTGTTGTACTTCATATTTTCATTCATTTCATTAATTCATTTCATTGTTCATCTTATTACATTTGAAAAATTACAAAAAGATTGAAAATTTTGAAAATTTTGGCATTTTTAGCTTGTATTTTCAAATAATTTGCATTAGGTGGCATTTAATTTCAATAAATTTATATCATTATCATCAGATCTTATTTTAAAAAAATAAATTCTTCATTTATCATTCATTTAGATTGCATTTTCATGCTTAAATTGTTGAAAATTGCTTGAAATTGTGCATTTTTCCATATAACCTAGTTTTGTATTAGCTAGGGTTTGTAGTCAAAATATTGTTTCAAATTTTACTACCCTTTAAAAACACTCATTAGTACTGATTTATAACTATAGTGTTTCATCATAGTGGTTTCCTTGCAAAATTTCATGTTTAGGGTTTGAAAACCTTGCATTTTTACTAGATTTTGGCCTTATTATCTCTCTAGACTTGCATCATAGGCATGTTGTGAAATATTTTTATACATTAATTTGTTGTTATTAGGGTTATAATATTCTTCTCCTTTTCAAATTATTTACAACACGCTTTTTACTAGACCCTTGCATTGAAAATTGGTGAAAATTTGCATTTTTTAGCTATACTTTCACTAGGGTTTGATTTAGATTGGCACCATAGGCATGTTGTGACAGATTTTATTGCATTAGGTGATTGATATTACTGTTATAATCTTCTATCCATCATAATTTTCCTCACAACACCCTTTCTATTGGGCCTTTACATTGAGAATTGTTGAAAAATTACATATTTTAGCACATTTTCACTGGGTTTTGACTTGTCATCACTCTAGGGTCGCATTAAAGAAGTGTTGTGAAGGATATTATTGCTTTATTGGATTGTTATTGGACATATTATTTTCTACCCCTGATCAATTTCCTTACAACAACTCTTCTTTCGTACATTTGCATTGAAAAAAATTGAAAAAACAAGCATTTTAGGTCATTTTCACATATAGTTTTGTACTTGTTTTTTTGCATAACTTTTGAAAAGATTTGAAAATCTGATTTTACATTGATTTGAAAACATATACACATGGCTTCTAATCGCAACAACAATAGGTTCCCTTCTAGGCCTTACATGAAAAGAAAGGTCCCTGAACCTGAAATTGTGTTTACACCTCATGATAGAACAATTGGAGATAATGAAGGACCTCTTTATATCACTGTGAAGATAATGGGAAACCCTGTAGATGGAACTCTTATTGATCCTAATTGCATGATAAATGTAGCAATAGAAGAATTCCTTTACTCACATGGTTTGATACAAGGCTTTTATGAACCTTCGAACATGATGAGTAAGACACATAAGGGAACCTTTATAAACACTTCCGGGAAGATATTTTTATTGGTCACTATATTTGAGAAATCCATAGAACAATTATTTGATGTTGTCCCTGTTTCTGACATTTTTTGCATAAAATTAGGACACCCATGGTTAAAGGCTATGAAATTTGTCCCTTCAATAATTCATAACTGTGTAAAATTTCCTTTGAATAGACAGGTGCATACTATCCCTCAGAATAAGTATAAACCTTTGGTTAAAAGACAACACTTTACCCTTAACTACTTTTGGGACTGATATGAAGTGGAACTGGAGCCACGGACATATTTTAACTTCTTGAGCTATAGAAACTACAAAACAAAATTATTACATCAAGTGGTCGATCCTTCTATTCAAGAAACAACAAGAGACATTTGAAGAACTTTCTAGACCAAAAGGAAAAGGACCCTATGCTAAGGTTCCTCCCCCACCATCCTTACAAGGATCGGGAGGTAGTCATCATGAGCAAAACATTCCACCTAGACAAATGAGATTTGATCATGGTGCTTCCTCCTCAAAAACATAAAGACTTATGGAAAAACATGACAAAACTTTTGAAGATAAAAGCAATAAGACAAGAATAAATAGACAAGCAAGAGAAAGGAGGAAGAGAAGACAAGCTTTTTCCCAATGAAATGCATCTCAACAAGAAAACACCCCACCTAACATTGAATCAAATCAAGAAGATCTTAAGAATGGACATCTTGAAGACAAGAATAAGAGTTGGGCTATGGTACCTTATGTCCCACTTTCCTCTAACATTCGGGAGTGGGAAGATGATGATGATTTGATCATTAACAACCTTTAATTAGGTTGTCCCTACAGGTAAGTATTTCTAACCCTTTTACCTCTCATGTTGTGCTTGCCCCATGATGTGTTATGTGTTGTTTAGGCCTCCTAGGATGACCCTTGATTCTCTTATAAGGTCAAGGATACTAGGAGACCACCTCTGTTGTGACCCTTCTATTTGTATCACCATTCTTCTATATTTCTTCTCCTCTATTTTCATTGTTGTGTGTTATGTCTTATGGACATAACATTGTGGTTGGTGACTTGGGGGCACCCTCCTACATGATTATCACTAAGGCACTTGTTTCTCCTCTCTTGATTCATTGTTTCCCTTCCTCTAGTGATTCTATCTAGCAGGCAGATGACAAAAAACCTATTATACTAATACGGACCTAGTGTCCCTTCAGTAAGAAATCAAAAAATGGACCTAGTTCCTACATGATGATGGGGTTGATATATTATCTGACGCTTAGCTAGTAGAATCACTCCATGTGATACTCTTGATGTTGTCTTATTGTACTTACAAAACATAAAAATACTATTGCTTCGTGCACTTTGTCTATCTTGGATCTTACATTCCGTGGCTTTCTATGTGATTGATCATATGCATTGTTGTTTATCATGATTATATGGGCACTAACACTTTTCTTGCAGGAATGTGTTTGTGGGAACATTTGGCGATCATAAGGTACATGTCACCTCCAAGGGGCATGGGATTTGTGAGAGCTCAAGTTCCCTTGTGTGTTTTCTTCCTACCTTAACATGCTTGATATCGGCGCATGGTAAGTTGTCTAATTTAGATGCTAGAAAAGTGTGTTTGTTCTCAAGTGCAGTCTAAAGACTGGTGGTGATGAGTCCCTCCTGCACTCTGAGATTTGTTTGAAATCAACTGCAATCATTTAAGCCCTCTATGGAGGCGGGATATCTCATATATCCTTTTTATCATAAGCCCTCTATGGAGGCGGGGATTGTGTATTTCTCGAGGAGATTGCACATCCAGTCATTTTTAAAAAAGTCCTCTATGGAGACAGGGAGCGGTTCTGTGACTAAATTAACCCTTAAGTGTGTCTTTGGCGATTGTTGTGGCGAAGCCCAATCATCGGTGTGTGCCTTTAATGTGCCTAAGATGGTGATGAACCTAGAAATAGGTACACTCCATCGCTTGTCTGTCATGTTTTCTCCATGTCTTCCATGTGTGTGTGTATGGCGTGTTTGTTCCCAAGCATAGTTTAAATACTAGTGGTGATGAGTCCCTCCTGCATTTTGAGATTTGTTTGGCGTGTGTGTTACCCCATATGTAGTTTAAAGACTGGTGGAGATGAGTCACTCCTTCATTATGGGTGGTGTGTTTACTTTCCTTGTACTTGCATTCGCATGTCATATATATGAGAAAAAGAAAAGAAAAAAAAATCATTGCATTCACTATATTCTCTGTGTTTTGTGTGACTATAACTATCTTCTCCATGTTTTGTGTGCCTGTTACTATCTTCCCTATGATAGGTGTGTCTTCTCCGTGTTTGGCGTGTTGTGTTTGTTGACCATACTTTATGCATGTATTGGTCTTGCGTTTATACATACATTAAAGTGGGGGCTAAATGTTATGTCAAAAAAAGTAACCTTGGGGGCTTTTTCCTCTTAAGGTTTAGCTCCTAGGTCCCTTAGAATGCATTTAGGACATCTTGCATGTTAATTTGGCATCCCAATGTGAAACCCTAAAGTTTCATGGCAAGTGGGACCTAGGGGGTACATTTATGATGAATCTTGCCTAAAATAGGGGGGAGGACTTGGGCACCCGCACCCTAGTCTTGCCCTATTTTAAGTCAAGACCTATTTCAAAGTGTCATTTTATGACCGTTATTTAGGTCCTATGCCAACACAGTAAGTTTGAATTATGAAATTCTTAGCGGGAATGTTTGTAGTTGCATATATAAGCATGATTAGAGTTCATTTGCAAACTAGATGGACATTAGATGGCAATTTTGATCTACAAGATTTTGTGAAAGTGATTCAAGGCATTCATTGTGTTGCAGAGTAGTATTTTATGTTGTTATTGTGTTTGTATTTATAGATTTGACATCCATCTCCTCATGGCATGAAGAGCATCTTCCTTCCATGAGATCTCCACTTCAAGGTGATATCAATTGTGTTTTCTATCATTTATCATTTAGATTTTGCCTCTATCCCATAGGGATATGCACTCTTTATCAGACAACGGTGTTTGGAAGACTTGAATGTCTCTCCGGGGCTTGACCAAGGCAAGCCTCTAAACACCACAACCCCCCCCCACTTTTATGTGATTACAGGTTATAAGTTGCGGAAGCAAAAGAAGTGGAGTTGAAGGAGAGCAATGTAGACTATCAGAATTGTAAATCAAAGAAGAAAATAGGGACTTGGACTTGGGTACTCGCTCATTAGTCCTCTGGATCCCACAACTATGAAATCTTTGGAACAACGGAACTATGTTGCAATTAAAATTTCCAGATCCCGATAGAAACTGCTCGGCACTAGACTAGGGAGCCCACTCATTAGTCCCTGACTTTTCTGGACACAAAACTTTGAAATATGGTATGTATTTGATTTACATTTGATATCTCTGTGTGCAAACATTTTCTGTAATTTATCCGTTTGTTTACGATTTTGTGAAATTAGGGTTTTGAGCATAATTGAGCTTAATTGAATAACAGATTTACACAATTCCAATCTTCCCCTATGTTCCAAGTGATAGGAGATATGTAGTAGAGTTCTCTACTCGATTGAATGTCCTTAAATGTTTAGTGGTGAGAGGAGGATCAACACAAACCCTTAAAATCAAAACCAAAATCATCCTCTTCACTTTTCATACCAAACAATTATGTTTTTTTCTTTTATAAATATCTTTAAATATAGTATTTTATAAGATAAAAAAAAACTTGCTTTTCATTTAAAGTAAACGCATGAGTTATTTCTTTTCTTTTTAAGATAAAAGAAAGTTTTACTTTATTTATCTAAAATCTTAAAAAAATAAGAGAAGAATATATATACCTTTTATATAATTATTTATTATTAATATTATATAATAAGGAAAAGGAATTATAGCTTTTATTAATTAGCTAAGTCACAATTTCTACTTGTAAATATCGACACTCCTATATTAATTAATTCAATCATATTTAATATAAATGTCAAAACCACAAAATTAATCAATTGCATCCTATTTACTAATTCCTATCTTTCTTTATTCAAGCAGGTGAGCAGGGGATATTCGTCAACATGTGTTATTATCCTCTACGAAGAAGGAAGACTTAATAAAGATATGACGTTATTTTACCCTTGTCAAAGCATACAAAAACAACTAAAAACCAGTATATCTAATTCTAATGAGATAATCACGCCAACCAAAATCTCAAGAAGATTTTTCCATAAACACTCAACGAAGTCAATCAATATGTAGAATAACATGATGCTAACATGGTCTAAGTGGTGTGTGCAACATCAGGTTCCATCCTTTTAGTTCTTGCCAAGTGGCTAGACACCTCTACCTTAGTCATGTTCTCGTCTTTGATGAGTACCTACGCTCAGTCGCACTCCATATTGCATCAGTAGGTTAGTCCATAAAATCTATAGCCGAAGCAACATAATTCAATCATAGTAACTAGGTATTCATCAATTACAACCATTTTACTTGTTAAGGTTACACATTTAAACCATGAAGTAAAACCATTGAGATAATAACCACTAGTAAACAAGTCACAATGTTCGAGATGTGACATCCTTCCCCACTAGGAAGAGACATCGTCCCAATGTCTTATTGCATAAACTGAAAAATAGTAATGTATTGAAGTATCATCAAACATAAACAAATATAGTATCTCAAAATATCATATATTATGCACAAAACAAAGAAACTATGATAGATTTCCCAAATGAGGAAAATATCTAACAATCTCCTCAGCATCCTCCCATGTGGCACTGTCCACATAATATTGGTCCCACTGGACCTTGTACTACACAATCTCCCTGTTACGCAACTTAATGTTTCTCCTCTCGAAAATTTGAATGGGCTCCACTCGCACCACTCCTGGATCCTGTACCTAAAGTAAAGCATGTCAATCAAGAATATGTGAAGCATCATGATGATAAGGTTTAAGTAATGACACGTGAAAAATGTTATGGATTCTGGTAAGAGATTCTTCTGAGGCTTGACACTCAAGAAGACCTTGGACACACCAACTGAGAACTATCTAGGCATCCTATTTCTATTTGCATAGCTCTTCTGATGATCTGCAGCTTGCTTTAGCTTCTCTTTGATCAACCTCATGTGATCATCCATCTCCCATAGCAAGTCTAGACCAATCACTATTCTGTCTTCTACTTTGTCCCAATTGATAGGTGTTCAATACCTACACCCATAAAGAGCTTCGAACGATGCCATTCCCAATGACGCATGGTAAGAGTTGTAAGAAAACTCCACCAATCGAAGATACTCCTTCCATTTGTACTTCTGATCTATACAATACATCCTGAGAAGGTCTTCTACAACTTGATTGACTCTCTCTGTCTGACCATCCATTTGAGGATGATATGCCGAAGTAAAATTCAACTTTGTTCCCAAGGCTATATTCAGAGTCCTCCAAAATCTAGATGTCATGCAAGTGTCACGATCTGAAATGATCATCTCTAGCACCCCATACAATAGAAAGATCTCCTGAACAAACTTCTTAACTAATACCAAAGAATCATCTGAAAGGTTCCCTAGAGTGAAATGTGCTACCTTCGTTAACTTATCTACAACCACCAATATGACATCATGTCAATATTGGACATGGAAAATCCCTGAATAAAATCAAACTTATAACATGTCACTTATGTTTAGGAACACTGTGTGGGTACAACAACCCTATTGGATGAACATGCTCGGCCTTGACCTGCTAGCACTCCAAGCATCAAGCCACAAATTTTGTCACATCCTTCTTAAGTCTAGGCCAAAAGTATAAAGGTCTCAAACCTTCAACCATCTTGGTCACTCCAGGGTGCCCTGAATATGGTATGTTGTGGATCTCCTCAAACACCAACTTTCTCAATTCTCTTGAGTTAGGTATATACATCCTCCCCTGATATCTTAAAAGTCCATCTGACTCAATCACATAACCATCAAACCTATGATCTAAGGGATTTGTTTCTAAAGCTTGTTTCACCCTTTCATAATGCTCATCCCTCTAAAGATTTTGATCCACTCTCTGTCTCAAATTGGATCTCATGGTAACCATGGCAATGAGATGTCTTCTTCTACTAAGAGCATATGCTACTCTATTCTCCTTTCCTTTTATGTATTCAATTCCAAAGTCGTACTCGCTAAGGAATTCTAACCATCTCCTCTATCATGTATTAAGGTTAGGTTGAGTAAATATGTACTTGAGCCCTAAATGATATGTCTTTAACTCAAAGGGCTTACCTAGGAGACAATGCCTCCACATCTGAAGCACATGTACTATGGCGGCTAACTCAAGGTCATGTGGTGCATAGTTCAACTCATATTGCTTTAGCTTCCTTGACTCATAAGCAACTACTTGCTCGTTCTACATCAACACTCCTCCTACTCCTCTTGAAGCATTAGTTATCACTGTAAAATGACCATTAGGATCAGGTATTGTCAAGATAGGAGCGGTTGTGAGTTTTTCTTGTAACACACGAAAAGCTTGCTCACACTTTGTATCCACTCAAACTTTTTACCTTTCTTTTGTAGTGAGGTAATCGGAGCTTCTATAGTTGAGAAACCTTCCACAAACTTCTTGTAATAACCTGCAAGTCCCATAAAACTTCTAACTTCTGTCACACTCTAAGGTGCAGGCCATTCCATTATCACCTTAATCTTCTCAGGATCAACTACAATCCATTTTGTTGAGATCACATGACCAAGATAGTGCACCTTATCTTGATAGAATGTACACTTAGATAGCTTACCATAAAGTTTTTTCTCTCTCAAGCATTGTAAGACTATCCTTAGATGCTTCTCATGCTCTTCCACTATTTTAGAAATATCAATATGTCATCAAGAAAGATTAACACAAAGCCATCTAAACAATCACTAAAAATGTTATTCATCAAATTCATGAAGGTTGTTGGAGCATTAGTCAACCCAAATGGTACCACTATGAACTCGTAGTGACCATAGCGAGTTATAAAAGTTGTCTTTGAGATGTCCTCATCCTTAATCCGCAACTAGTGGTAGTCAGATCTAAGGTCTATCTTCGAGAACACCATGGCTCCATTTATATGATTAAGGAGCTTGTCTATTCTTGGGAGAGGATACTTGTTCTTTATAGTAGCTTTGTTAAGCATCCTATAATCAATGCATAATCATAAGGTACCATCCTTCTTCTTTACGAAGATGACCGGTGTGCCCCATGGAGACACGCTAGGTCTAATGAATCCTTGATTCAGTAACTCTTGCAATTGTGCTCTAAGTTCATACAATTATGTAGTAGTCATCATGTAGGGTGCCTTAGATTGAGGCTCATTTCCTGGTAGCAAATCAATCGAGAATTCAAATTCTCTCTTTGGTGGTAACTCTGTCAACTCCATAGGAAACACATCTCGGAACTCTCTAATGATTGGGTAGTCATTGAATGTTGATTCTTCATTGTCTAGGTCCTTTATTTGGATGACATAAATGGCACACCCTTTCCTCTTGGCTTTCTTTAACTACATAGCCAAGATTTACGTAAGCTCTAAATGTCTCTTAGATCCATTAATCTCCACCTGATTTCTTAGATCATCCAAACATCTAACAACCTTGTCTTCATAGTTTACTAGAGACTTGTGTTCTATTAACCAAAACTGATTCCCAATATCACATCGTAAGACCCTAAAGGCACTACATATAGATTGACTTGCATTTGAAAACTTGGGAGCTCTAATTCACTACATGCTAGACATGAATCTACTCTCTTCTCTGCTCTATTGCCATATTATACCATCCAAGAGTTTTCCATATGCCCAGGTCTAATAGATAATTTAGATACTACTCTAAGATCTGCAAAGCATTCTATGGCACCAGTATCAATTAAAATAGAAACGGGTAGTCCATAGAGCTTACCTTGAAACTGTATAGGTGTTGCTTGAAAGTCATCTTACCGATTGTCCACTGCGACATGTATCTGATGTTGAGGTGCTCCTTGCTGATTTATGTTTCCTCTTCCTGCTGATCTCTAGGGACATGAATTAGCATAATGCCCTCCTCCACAAAAATAACATCCACCCCTAGGTGCCTTTGGTCCTTTTGACTTATCTCGTTGATTGTTGTTATGGTTGTTATTGTTATTGTAACCACCTCTTTTGTTTCCTCCATTCTGGTGTCCACCATTTCTATCTTGAGAGTTATTACCTCTCTTTAGATTCCTAATTTGCCGACTATTATTACCCTAATTTTTATTCTAATTATAATTATGTTGGTTAATCTAAGGCCTCTTGTTGCAAAACTTTGCATCTCTCTGCTTATGGTAACTAGCTTCCTATTACAGCCTTTGCTCCTATTTAATGGATTTCTCAAAAATCACATCCATAGTCAGTGGGTTATGAATGTCTACATCTGCACCAATCTGGGGCCTTAAGCCCATAATAAATTTTTTGATTTGGAATCTCTCGTCCAACTGGTACTGTGGAACATACTTAAGTAGATGTGAGAACCTTTCCCAATATTGGGTTACTGACATTCCTCCTTGAATCAAATTCTAAAACTCTGTCATCTTCTTGTTAAAGAAGAGTTGCGGTAACCATCTTTTCCTGAAGAGATGCAGGAAAATTTCCCAATTAATTTCACTAGGCAACATTTTTTTATCTATTTTCTCATTGTCCCACCATGTTGCTGCTTCCCTAGTCAGCTGATATGATCACCACATAGCCTTGGTGTGATCAGAAAGATTTTGGAGCTCAAAGTATTTTTCTATTTCTATTATCCACGCTATAGCTCCATCACCAATGGTCCTACCATCGAACTTAGGAGGTGTGACCTTCCTGAGGTCCTTTCCCAACTCTTATACAATCCTTACTCAATTATTAGCATTCTCTCCTACCTCCAAAATCTATGATTCTATCCTTGGGTTCTCATTTTGCACCTCCACTCTCGGGTTCGTATTACCCTGATTCGCATTTGCACCTCCTTGGTTTTCATTTTGATTATGCTCTCTATGGTTCCCTCTGATTAGATTATCCATTCTTGTACCTTGTTGGGTTAAGAGAGCAAGAATTCGATCCTATCTACCATCTTGATCATTATTTGCATCTCCACGATTCCTTTCATTTTGTCCATTGTTTGAACCTCCACTTTGGTTGGTATTTCTTATATCCATGATAACCAATTTGCATCAAATTTGCACTTAGCATAATAGTCCAAAAAGCCCCAGTGTCAAACCTAGAGCTCTGATACCAAATGTAAAGTACTTAATCCATCACAAAAGTTACTAAAGTAAATAATCCACTTAAATACATCATCTCAAATAAAAGATAAATCTCATAAACATTAATCAATGAAAGTCATTAAATCTTACAAATCACATTCTTAATCCAGGAGTTAACACTATAAAAGAATATACAATGTACATTGGCTTACATGCCATAAATCATCGAATGATAATTACAAGATACGATAATTGTGTACAATACAAGAATAATTCAAATCAAATCAAACTCTCCATCTGCCATGAACCCACATGGTCCTCTTGCGAGATGAGAGATAGGAACATGACTTAGGTGCTTTTTTGCCCAACCATGAAGAAATTACACTTCCTTAGATCTGTTGGTAAACAGATTTGTCACTACAAATTTGAATGTGACACCCAACGGGCAGTGACAAATGTCCCAACAGTTGGAGAAGTTGTTATTGGACTAACAACTTTCCTTTGTGTTTGAGAGGGGCAACTCCCTCATAAATGCAAAGGAAAGTTGTTAGTCCAATAACAACTTCTCCAACTGTTGGGACATTTGTCACTGCCCGTCGGGTGAGTCATATTCAAATCTGTAGTGACAAATATGTTTACCAACATATTTTTGGCAACTCTACTAGGGATTGAAGTGTCAGTAAATTTTGGTTCATAAAAAATCTAAGGATGCCTCCCCTACAATGGAGGTTGGCAACTCTGCGAAGGTGAGATACCCACTTCCATTACCTTCAAACTTGCACCATGGCGTCAAATCCATCTCAGCCATGGGGAACCCACATCAGCCCATTAGCCTTGGCTCAGTACTACCTGTAGGATCACGGAAGCACTTTCCAAAGTTCACTGGAGAGAACTCACAGAATCATAAAGATCATATTCTAGCATTCATAGTTTCTTACAAAATTCTGGGGGTTAATGAAGAAGATGTCTTTGTGCGGTTATTTGTTGAAAGCCTCATTGGACCTACCGCATAATGGTTTCAACACTTGAAAGATAGATGCATTAAAAACTAGGACAACTTGAAGGAAAAGTTTCTCACAAGATTCAAAATTATAGTTGATGGCAGTGAGCTTTTATCTTAGTTTTTTCAGATCTAAAAGAAAAAGGGTGAACCTATAAGGGATTTTGTCGAACAATTCAACAAATGTTTGAAGAAAATCCCTCAAGTGAATCGACCAAGTGAAGACAACCAATTGTGTATCTTCATAGCTTCATTACACCCTGAAGTCAAATTCATCTTGAAGTGGGATAAGGTATGAAATCTAGAAATCACACAAATGGAAGCCATTGAGATTGAAGATGACTTGATTCTATCTAGGTTATTGAAAGAAAAAGATGCTAAAAGTTGTATTCTAGAGGTTTCAAGAAATGAGTCAACAAAGAGGTCTTGCACACAAAACCAAAATTATTAGATTGAAAAGAATGTTTATGCACATCATAATCTCAATACAAAAAGGGTAAATTTAATGCCTCCTTCAAATGATTGTATGAATCTTACGGTGTTAGGTGAAAAATATTTTCTTGAAGATGAGTCGATTCCCTCAGTGACCAAACCTTATGCTACACAAAATGATGGAGTGTGCCATTTATCTGTTGAGGATAGTGATGATGATTTAGAAATTTCTCTTGAAGATCAAAGAGTTAATACTTCTTCTATCCCTTGGTGGAATGTTAGTAATTGTTGCATTCAGTTAGAAAGTGTAGTAATTGGTCCAACTTTAGTGACAACAACTATTGAACCATCATTCATCAACTTGAGTGATAAAGAGGCAAGAAAAGATGATCACTTATTATTTTTTTTTCTTCTCTAGAGACTGAAGCCTTTACTTTTGAAAGTATTGAGAAAGATTCAATGAACATTTTGGTGGAAACAAAGATTGAAGGTCAGATTGCAAATGGAGAAAACACAAATGTATCACTAAGCAATACTTTTCAAACTTGTATGCAGCTTGAGTATGAAGCTTTCAAATTTCTTGAAGGACCTGATGTAGAAGAATCACTGCAATGAAATCATATCAAAATCATAAAGATGTCAGTGAACAATATGAAGATGGAAGACATGAAGATAAACCAATGAGCATCCTCATTCCAATGCATGTGCAATCTAAGTTTTATGGAGCATTCAAGTTTCAGAATAATCCTCTTTTTGAATCTTCTAGTCATGTAGATGCCTCTATATTAGATATTGCAAGTTCATTTTCTATTCCTTCCAATACTAATGTTGAAGAAGAGAAGTATATGCATACATCTAATAATTGTTCTGATTCCAAGCAAATTGAAAGGATAGAGGACAATCTTGGGAATTGTACTAAAAGTGATATGAGTGGTCATGAAGGAATTAAGAATGATCATATTGATGATGACACTTAGTTCCACAATATTTTTATCCCAAGTTCGTGCTTAGAAATGTTTGATGATGACTTCTTGTGTGGAGGAGTCGTCATTTCCCCTTTACAATTTATAGAAGAAAATACTCCAGAAGATATAGAGTTGTCATCAGTAGACTATGGAATGTCTGAGCCAATCATTGCAAAGAAAGATAAAGTTATTTTATCTAAGAATGGTTCAATGTTCACTAAGGTTGTTGTCTATGATCGGGATTCTTAGTTTGTTTCAAAGGATGTTGATTCAGATCAGGTTTTGTAGGAGACACATATAGCCCAAGATTGGTCCTTCTATGGTTCTAATGGTCATGAGTACATTCAAAGATGGGATATTGATGCATTTGATGTAGTACAAGAGGGTATAGCTAATGACATGCATGGTGATGTGATCCAACATGCTTCAGAGGTTTATAATGAGGAATGACTATTTGGGCATAGTATATTACCCAAAGAGTTTTTGAATGCTAATATTTTTAGATCTCTCATCATAGTAATGACAATTGGATTTACAGGTGCTCCTTACTCCCCATCTATTTTTCTGCAAAGTCTCATACTTTTCTCAGCCTGTCAATGGGTTCACGTAAGCTTTCCTAGGTAGTTTGAAGTAGAATTCACCTACCATGTACATAGGTTAATTAGGTATTTTTGTTGTGTTTGTCTTGTTTTAGTTGTTGTTTGGTTTTCTTTGTTTGCCTCGTCTATGTGTGTCTTTTGTCATTTGTCCTTTTGTCTCACTTGAGTCTCTTTGTTCTCCTTGTACATTGTGTTATCTCTTGACTCTATAGCCCCAATGGATAAGAAATTTATTTCAAACCAAAGATCCTGGGATCCTTTCTGTGTCCACAAGGTCCTTGTCCCTAGTTAGAGCTAGTTGTTGGCCTTGTTTCTAACATGCCAAATTTTAAACTTTTGTGTCAAGAGTCTTATGTTGACTTACCCCTAGTCACAAATTCTCCTTAAGTTTCAATTCATTTGCCAATTTGAAGGAAGGATTGTTCGCTTGTTTCAGTTGAAGTCCTGGAAACCGTTCTATGCAGCAAAATCATGAAAATAATTAAATCTCAAAATATACAAGGGCTGGAAAGAAATACTTTTACAGGGATGTTTCTATGGCTATTTCTCCTAATGTGGCAACTTTTTAGGCTCATACACCTTCTGGTTTGCAAGATTTTAAAACTTCATTTTTCCTACACGAGGTTTGTGGAAACAATTAAACAAGCATTTTTCTTGAAGTTTGAAAGGAATCCTCGTACATGTAGCCTCGTATCATCATTACGGATAATTTTTCAAGGTTTCATGATAATTTGGCATCCCAGTTGAAAGTTATGTATTTTTTGCCATTTCTTGCGTATGCATGGTTAACTGGGTTGACATAGTCATAGTGGAATTCACGGAAGGAGTTGAAATGTTTCACTTGTCTGCATAAAGTTACCTTAATATTTTTGAGGTTGGATTGAAGATCAACTCTATATGCATGAATCTAGGTTCACAAGTTACAAATTCGCCTAAGTCAAAGTGAATCAATAATTTTCACAAGTTAGTATTATTCGAAAAATGATAAAGAATATATATTAATTAATTAACTTGTGAAATTGGCTAAGTATATAGAATGTAACACTTGTGAATTTGGCTAAGTGGAGAGTTTGCTTTGAAAAGCAAGTTGTTATCGACCTACTTAGGAAAAAGTGAAAGTGGGAGGATGCTTTTAGTTTTGGTGAAGTTGTCAGCAACTTTCAAAAAAGTGAAAGTAGCCGGCTACTTTCAATTTTGGCTAACTTGATGCAACTTAGAAATTTTCACAAGTTTCCAACTTGTGAATTTGGCTAACTCAATGGAAATCTAACAAGTTGTAATTTTTATTAACTACTCGTGAAGTTAGAGGTTTGGAAAAGTTACAACTTTTGAATTGGTCGTTATTTCATGAAGGTTTGTCAAAAGCACAAGTCACAACTTGTTAGATATTTATGAATTACACTTAAAATGTCGATGAAAGAAGAGTTTGATTATATTTTACCGGGTAATCTAAATGGTTTCATAAGCATATCCAACTACCGACAAACTTTTGGAAAGTGCTTTAGATGCCGATGAATGAATAGAATTATCTTAAAAGGCCCGTTGAATACTTTTATAATTGTAACTCAAAAGTGACAAATTTGGTTGTGAAAGGCTTTCAAAGTGCCGATAAAGGGGTTTCATTTATTTGAAAATAATGTCACATGTAAAGAAGAAATGGGAAACTGCCAACCTTCACTCCATATTCTCCTAAAAGGTTGTCGATGTTTGCGTAGAAATCTGCATAGAGAAAGACAATTATGTTGCTCAAGAAAACCTCTAAAGAAACTTGAATACTCGTATGCAAAGATGGAGTTATATGCATGAAACAAGTTTATTGGAACTGCCTTAATGAATTATGGTCTCTTAGAGTGCAGTAATTGCAAGATATATACAAACTATGTTTATTGAAAAGGATTTAAAATCTTTCAAGCAAGTGCACCTCACAGGTATAAACCCAAACTCCACAAACTTTACCAGCATCCTCTTTGCCTACCGATGAATAACAGTTATAGAACAAGGTTTGGGCATTCACCAAAGTATAATTGGAAGTGAATTTCTCAATGTAGTGGTTGCAAGTGCCCTGGTAAGCCTGTATGTAAAATGAGGAAGCATAGATGAAGGCAAATGAACTATTTGACAGAATGCCTCAAAGAGATGTAATCTCATAGAATGCAATGAAGGCAGACTGCTTTGATTGTAGGCTATGAACAAAGTGGTTTTTGTTGAAAAGACTACAGAAACTTACAAGCAAGTGCAATTGGCAGGTGTAAAACCAAATTCCACAGCCTGCCATAGTGTGGAATCCTTCACAAAGCACATGAACCATTTGGCAAAATGCTTGAAAGAGATATGGTTTCAAGAAATGGCGCAGGATACAAACAAAGTTGATTTGTTGAAGAAGGCATTAGAAATTTTCCAAGTGAATGCAATCGGCCTGTGCTCAAAATGGGAGCTTTGAATAGATTTTTGTTATAAACTTGAAGCATAGACAAAGGCACATGAAGCTTTTGACAAGCCACAATGAAGAAATATTGTCTCATGATATGCAATTATTACAAGGAACATGTAAAATAGATTTGAGGAAAAAGCTTTAGAAATTTTCAGGCAAATGTGATTTACAAAGGATGGTGCCCACCAAAACGTAATGAAAGGAAGTTTTTTGTCAAATTTTATAGTAAATTTGGAGGTATAGACAAGGCATATGAACTTTGAAAAACCGCATCAGACAAAAGTGGTATTAGGGTACACATTGATTTCAAGATATGCAGAGCAAATCCATAACCCTAAAAAAATCTTTTAAGAAATCTTAGTAATGGTGACAAGCATTGATGTAGTTCCTTTTTATTATACCATTTATTTAGGATAATATCTCAAAATCAGATTGGTGGTGCAAGGAAATAATTACTTAGGCATTTGTTTCAATTTTGGAAGGTCAATTTGCTGAGAAAAGTTATCCCCCTTTGCCACTCTCGCACTTCTCTTCATGCTCAATGCAATGCATTATAAGTTTAGTTGTTTCTTTGTGTCGGAAGATTTCATAGGTTTTGAAACCTATTTAAATTGCTGAAAGGTTGTAAGGTTTACTTAAAACGCCAACAAGGCTTTGTTACCAGTGGCTACTTCTCATATCGAAATGAGAATGACTTCATAAGTGTTATCAAGAGTTCTTCACATACCAATGAAAAGGTGAGCAAAGGAAACAATCATGATGATGAGTTACAAATGCTCCAAGAAATACTTTAACGGGAACTTGTTCAATTATTGAATAGTGTGCAATACTTTGAAGGAAGTTAAAGAGGACTTGTATGGAAAAGAAAATCCGTCTGGACAATTGACCATTACATATGCATGAAATGGAGCTGACAAAGATGAAAAGAACTTAGCAAAGATCACAACTCGAAAATTTCAAGTTCTAGTTACCCTTTTGTAAAAGTGACTTATGTCACTTATTGTAATTAGAAGTTAGAAAATAGGTTTTATTTCTGGAAAAGTTGAGCAAAAACTAACTAGAATAAAAGTTATTTTTATTATTGTATTTTCAAAAGGGTAGTTATGAAGTAGTTATCAGGTGGTTACAAGGTAGTTACTAAAAGCAAGCCTATAAATACAAGGCTATTTTAAATGTAAAGGAGACTTTTTCAGGGGGACTTTTAGAAGAGATTTTTTGAGGGGAACTTATGGAGAAATTTAAAAGACCTTTGGTCTAACACTTTGTACATGAAAGCTTTTGAAATGGTATAATTTCACAAAGAATAATAAAGAGTGCATTTGGTTTGCATGTTCCAATGTTAGTTCTGAGTTATTGTTATTAATTTTTCATATGTTAGATTAGTAATACTTCTGTGTCACTGTGTAGATCATACGTCATCCATTGAAACATTTAACTGTGTAATTGATGTAATAAAGCATAATCATTTCTTGGTATCTTGATTTGAATGTGTTCAGATAACCTACCTCTTCATATATTAAGATCTATGTGTTATCTTTCTTTCATCATTGTCGTGTGTTAAAGCATTTGCTGTGAAATTCATCATATTGGTTTAGGAACGTAGTTTCTATATTTTGTGATGAAATCCCCTCATAACTTGTCTTGACTTTGTGAAATCTGAACCGGTATTCGTATGTTTAATGTTAGGGTTTCAGTAAATCATCTTTATTGTTAGTTTTCCTTTTTCTCCTTTTCGTACTTTTAGGTTAAAAAGTGCACAAAAACTACAAATACCCTAATCATACGAGGGAGCTACCCAGGTCTTAAACACAGAGGAAATTTGTTAGTCCAATAATAGCTTCTCCAATTGTTGGGACATTTGTCTCTACCCGTTGGGTGAGTCACATTCAAATATGTAGTGACAAATCTATTTACCAACAGGATCCCTTCATAACATGAAGGTAACCCAGCCCTCCACGAAATGTCTAGCAACCTAGAAACAACTGGCAGGAGGGAACACCCAATGCAACCTGATGTCTAAGTGCAAATCTAAATGATGATATGCAAATGTCTCACAACAAGGTATGGTAGAGATACATATAATAAAGTTTTACTAGAAAGAAAAATTCATCTATTTCAATGAACTCGCAGCTTGGCCAATCATAAAATAGTTTAAGGTCAAATCCTGAAAAGAGGAAAAGCCATCTCTGATATTCCACATTCAGCATCCTAGCCCAAAAGCAACCCAATACACATAAAAGAACAAGAAAGAAAACTAATTCCCCTATATGCCCATTCAGGAATCATATCTATAAGCAAGAAAATTAAACTCTAACCCCAGTACCCATCTTCAAGAATCACATTAAGCTCAAGAAAACTAAACTCTTTAGAAGACAAGTTCATTATTGCATGTGTGAATGTAAATAATCTCTTTTAACAATGATCATCTTTTTTTTAAAATTCCGCAACTATTCTATACTCCATAAATCATTAAATTGTTTTAAGCAAACATATATTTTCACAATTATTGTGAAAGCTACTTGATAAACAAATATGGTTTTAAACATAATGATAAATTAAGGAAACATTGGAGGAGCATGCATGTATATCCACATGCGTATCTAATTCCATTGAAAGCATACATATAGTTATCACTAGACGGGCAATCTTAATACGATATTACTTTATTTTAAAGTTTATAAACTAATTCAAAGATCACAATTCAAATACGAGTTAAGACAATTATTTATAGACAAGTTCACAACCCTCACATTTTGACATCTAAAGTTCACTATCCTTTCCCTTTTGTCCGCAATAATAGGTCACCTAACTGTCATGCACAAGTACATATAATTATCTCAATACCTAAAGTATAAATATGTATGTGTTTGTGAGTAAGGTAAAATTTTACCACTAACATAGAGGATGTGAGGTCAATGGGCGACAGATAAAACTGTCCTATTACCCATCAATAGGCCGACAAGACCACGTTTTAAGCCACCAATGAGGATTTAATTGTTCAGTCTAAAAAGAACACTGACTGTGGAAACATTTAACCTTGGTGGATTTCACAAAAGGGAGGTCGGTTCAATTTTTATAAAGGGGTTGACCTTAAGATCCTTGCAAAGACTAATTTGCTTACATAGTGTTGAAAAAATCTGAGAAGAAACCATATAAGATAAGGTGATTGTTGTTTACTGAGAGAATACAGGTTGGAAAGTTAAAAAGGAGGCCACATTGAATTAATCTAGGCAGTGTTAATTTTTGTGTAGCTTGGACAGGTGTTCTAGTCTCGGGTGGAGATTACGAGGCTGGAAACATAGCTGGAATAATTATCTCCATACCTAGATAATTGATTTCTCGAGAGACTTCTAGATATTAGGGTTTAGAGTCTAATTAATCCTAGCCATTGATTAAAATTAAATCATGGCCATTGGTTTCCAATGAGGGGACTATAAAAGAGGATCAATAGGCATTTGGAAAACACAGATCCGAGAAGTATTTGCAGCGATAGCAAATAAATAAATTTGCGGTGATAGCAAATTGATTTGCAGTGAAAGCAAAGGGCGCAGTGATAGCGTTGGAGAGCAGTGGAATTGCCGGATAAGGAATATATTGCTGGAGCAATTTCAGCAGGAACAATTGAGGGAAGGGAATTTACAGGAAAGAAATTTCCAGAGCTCTGCCAGTAAGAGGCAAGCAATTTTGTATCTCTTGATTTTCTGCAGTTGAATAAAATTCATATCTGCTGACTGGTTTTCCCTTCGGGGTTTTTCCAGGGACAATTTGTCCAAAACATTGTGTTCATTTTATTTTTCTATCTCCGTGATTTTTCCGTGAAGTTGCAGCTGTGTTATTATTTAATATTTGCTGTAAATTATTTAATTTTTCGGCAGCCAAATAATCTTATAAGATAGGAAATTAATAATCAGTAGCTGCAATAGATTTTTCACATGGTATCAGAGCAGATCTGAGTGCAGAACAGGCACAGGGAGAAAGGAAAAATAATCTAGGGTTTATAAAACCTAGTTTGACCTCTTCAAATTATTATTTTCTTTTGAGATGGCCTCAGCAGGTTTAAGAGATCAGGACAGATTGGATGGAGCCTCAAATTTTGGTGTCTGGAAAGCCAGAATTTCTTTATTGCTGGAAGAGAATGGTATCAAGGATTATGTGACCACTGTTGTACCTGTACCTACAGACGCAACACAGCTCGTAGCATATAAGAAGGAAGATGCCAAGGCAAGGAGGCTAATTCTTGACGGTGTTAAGGATCATATTGTTCCGCATATTGCAGAGTTAGATACAGCAAAGACGATGTGGGATGCCATTATGAATCTGTACCAGAATGCTACCCTTAACCAAAAGCTGATTCTCAGAGAAAAGTTAAGGAATACCCGGATGAATAAGGGAGAAGACGTCACAAGTTACCTCACCAGACTTAGACTTGTCAAGGATGAATTGGCAGCTGTTGGAGACAAACCAAAGGATGATGAGCTAGTACGAATAGCCCTAAATGGGTTTACTAAGCAGTGGGATGTCTTTGTTCAAGTTATTAATGGACGAGACACCTTACCGAGTTGGGATCGACTATGGAGTGACTTCACTCAGGAGGAGCTTAGACTAAGTCTTGTCAATGGAACCAGCAGTAATAGTCAGAAAAGTGAGGTGGAACAGGAAAATGTTGCCCTAGCAGGAAAAGGGAAAGCGAAGAAGGGGTCTGGCAAAGGATCAAATCCAAAAAGTGAGAAGAAGAAGGACTTATCTAAGATCAAATGCTATGGCTGTCACGAGTTCGGCCACTATGTCAGCGATTGCCCACAAAGGAAGAAAAATGAAAAGAAGGGCAAGAAGCAGACGGCAGCTTCAGCAAGTGTAGATGAGCTTTCTAGTAGAATGGAGGATGAGTTTGCACTCATAGCTTGCCTGACTAGCTCAACCTCACAGGGTGTTTGGTATATAGACAGTGGGGCGTCATTTCATATGACAGGAGTTAGGGAGTACTTCTCCAGATACAAGGAGGAGGACATCAGATTCCAGATTCAGATGGGGAACAAGTCCAAGTGCAATCCAGTTGGGAGAGGGACTGTTCTATTTCAGAGGGAGAATGGCAAGCCTATTTCCATTCATGATGTGTTGTATGTGCCAGGCTTGGGCATGAATCTAATTTCCGTATCTGTCCTTCAGGATAAAGGCTACAATGTACTCTTTAGAGGGGTGCATGTTTTAATCAAGCATAAGGATTGGAAATCACCCATAGCTATTGGAGTTAGGAGCGGCCGACTTTATAGGTTGCAGTTTGATACTCCTAAGGCACTAGTGAGCAGCAGTAATCCTAGAGATCAAGGAGAGCTATGGCATAGAAGGATGGGCCATATACATCATGGAGCACTTAAATTTCTTCGTGAGACAGTGACAGGTGTTCCAGACGTGAGCATAGAGCATGATGATGTATGTAAGGGATGTGTATTGGGGAAGTTTGTGAAAGTAGCTTTTCCAAGGAGTGACACCAGATCCAAGGGGGTTCTTGATCTAGTACATTCAGATATATGTGGACCAATGTCAATGAAGTCTCTCAGAGGATATGAGTACTTTGTTACTTTTATTGATGATTTCTCCAGGAAGACCTGGATATACTTCTTAAAGACCAAGGATGAGGTTTTCAGTCACTTCCAGGAGTTCAAAGCTCTTGTGGAGAATTCGACAGGCAGGAAGGTAAAGGTTCTTCGGTCAGACAATGGAGGCGAGTACAAAGGGAAAGAGTTCCAGGAGTTCTGTACCAGGGAAGGAATCAAGAGAGAGTGGACCGTTCCTTACAACCCGCAACAGAATGGGGTTGCTGAGAGGAAGAATCGTTCTATATCGGAGGCAGCAAGGGCTATGTTGTATGACCAAGATATGCCACGATACTTATGGGCAGAGGCATGCAGTACATCAGTATACATACAGAATAGGGTTCCACATAAGGTATTGGGCAAGATGACACCAGAGGAGGCATTCTCAGGGAAGAAGCCAGATGTTAGTCACTTCAGGATATTTGGGAGTTTGGCATTTTGTCACATTCCAGGGGCTACACGTTCCAAGTTAGATCAGACTGCAGAGAGAGGGTACTTTGTGGGGTACAGCGAGACCTCAAAGGCATATCAGATATTTATTCCAGGGACCAAGAGGATTATAGTCAGGCGTGATGTCAAATTCATGGAGGACAAGGCATATAGGAGGTCCAGAGATTTGCCAGCAGATGATCAGAATGAGCAACCAACAGAAGCTCCAAGGATTGTTCAACCAGAATAGGGGCAGCGAAGCACGAGTACAGTTACTAGTACAAGCACAGGCTCAGGTGCTGAGAGTTCGCAGAGTATGGAGCAACAGATACAGCAAATCCAAGAGATGCATCAAGAAGATATGGAGTTTGATATTTCATCCTCTATAGTTGACAGGAGGAACCGTGAGGTTCAACAGACACATAAGGATACTCAGGAGTTTGTGGGAGCTCCTAGGACGAGTAATAGACAGCGAAAACAACCAGCTAGGTATAATGACTATGTGGCATTGGTTAGTCAGTTGGTAGATAGTGAGCCTTCTAGCTATCAAGAGGCTGCACAGCAACAGGTGTGGCAAGATGCGATGGTTGAGGAATATACCTCAATAATGCAGAATGATGTGTGGGAGGTTGTGCCTAGACCGACAGATAGAGCAGTGGTTGGATCACGTTGGATCTATAAGATTAAGCATGGTGCAGATGGTAGCATCGAAAAATACAAGGCAAGGTTCGTGGCCAAGGGGTTCTCTCAAAAGGAGGGAATAGACTATGAGGAGACATTCGCTCCAGTGGCCAGGTATACTTCTATACGAGCCATAATCTCACTTGCAGCGCATATGGGATGGCAGATCCATCAAATGGATGTCAAGACGGCATTTCTTAATGGTGAATTGTTAGAAGAGGTATACATAGAACAACCAGAGGGCTTTGTAGCACACAACAGCGAAACCCACGTGTGCAGATTGAAGAAAGCTTTGTATGGACTCAAGCAGGCTCCCAGGGTGTGGTATGAGCGCATTGATAGATACTTGCAGGGAATAGGCTTTGTGAAGAGTGAGGCGGATGCTAACCTCTACTACTTGGTGGTTGGGGGTGAAATTCTCATTCTTGTTCTATATGTGGATGACTTGTTTTTAACAGGTTCACTGGGGCTTATAGAGGAGTGCAAGAGGGACCTTGCAGCAGAGTTCGAGATGAAGGATTTGGGGCTTATGCACTACTTTCTAGGCATGGAAGTGTGGCAGACAGATGGAGAGATTTTCCTTGGACAAGGGAAATACTGCATTGAAATCTTGAAGAGGTTTGAGATGCAAGATTACAGAGCCATGTCTACACCTATGATCACGAATTGGAAGAAGGTAGACACATCCAAGGAAAAGGATGTAGACCCCACCTTATACAGGATGTTGATTGGATCTCTCATGTATTTGGTCAACACTAGGCCAGATATATCCTTTGCAGTAAACTCTCTTAGTCAGTTCATGGTTGAGCCGAAGAGAGTGCATTGGATAGCGGCAAAGCATGTGTTGCGGTATTTGCGTGGTACAATCGAGTATGGGATCAGATATGCTCGAGGTGATGGTATCAAGTTGATAGGCTATACTGAGGCAGATTGGGCAGGTAGTGCGGTGGACAGGAAAAGCACTTCAGGGTGCTGCTTTAGTTTGGGATCAGGAGTTGTCTCTTGGTACAGCAGGAAGCAAAAGTCCGTGGCTCTGAGTTCTGCAGAAGCAGAATACATAGCAGCTAGCATGGCAACATGTGAGGCTATATGGCTTCGGAAGTTGCTAGTAGCCTTGTTTGGTCAGAGGGTTGAGACTACAGTGATACACTGTGATAATCAGAGTTGCATCAGATTATCTGAGAATCCAGTGTTTCATGATAGGTCTAAACATATAGACATCAGATATCATTTCATCAGGGATTGTGTACAGCGGAGGGTTGTTCAGCTACAGTATATACCTACAGATCAGCAGGTAGCAGACATTTTAACAAAGGCATTGGGGAAGGCGAAATTCATCTTCTTCAGAGGTAAGTTGGGTGTTATGCAGAACACCTTCCTCACTAAGAGGGAGTGTTAATTTTTGTGTAGCTTGGACAGGTGTTCTAGTCTCGGGTGGAGATTACGAGGCTGGAAACACAGCTGGAATAATTATCTCCATACCTAGATAATTGATTTCTCGAGAGACTTCTAGATATTAGGGTTTAGAGTCTAATTAATCCTAGCCATTGATTAAAATTAAATCATGGCCATTGGTTTCCAATGAGGGGATTATAAAAGAGGATCAATAGGCATTTGGAAAACACAGATCCGAGAAGTATTTGTAGCGATAGCAAATAAATAAATTTGCGGTGATAGCAAATTGATTTGCAGTGAAAGCAAAGGGCGCAGTGATAGCGTTGGAGAGCAATGGAATTGCCGGATAAGGAATATATTGCCAGAGCAATTTCAGCAGGAACAATTGAGGGAAGGGAATTTACAGGAAAGAAATTTTTAGAGCTCTGCCAGTAAGAGGCAAGCAATTTTGTATCTCTTGATTTTCTGCAGTTGAATAAAATTCATATCTGCTGACTGGTTTTCCCTTCGGGGTTTTTCCAGGGACAATTTGTCCAAAACATTGTGTTCATTTTATTTTTCTATCTCCGTGATTTTTCCGTGAAGTTGCAGCTGTGTTATTATTTAATATTTGCTGTAAATTATTTAATTTTTCGGTAGCCAAATAATCTTATAAGATAGGAAATTAATAATCAGTAGCTGTAATAGATTTTTCACAGGCAGGCCGACTAAGGTGAGCATAATCAAGAGAGATCGATCTTATAAAAGAAAGGTTGAAAAAATGCAAAAATAAAGGAAACGTTTAGTGCCATTTTTAAAGGTCGATCTGTAATATACATCGGGATCACTTAATGAAACAAGTCTATATTTGCATAGGTCGACCATGGAGGGCTCTCTGACAAAAAAGTTGCAAAGAACAATTAAATACATTAAGTAGTCTAAGGCTCAAACGGCTGGCAAGGTTTGACCCTAAACTTTTCAAACAGGCAAAATTTGAAATAAAACACAAGCCCGGTTTGGAGGCTGATCAGACAGAAGGTGACAACTCACATAAGACCACTTAAACACCAATGCTTTGTTGTTTAAAAAAGGTCAAGCAATTACTAAGGATTGGTTTCGTTGGTTACAAAAGAAAGAAAAATGAAAACAGTTCTAGACCATCGATTATGTTGAACATACCTAGTTCTGATGCTAGCCTTTTTCTTCCTCTGTGATGGTGTCCTCATGTTCTTCCTTCTGTGTTTTCCTTTTCTTCTCCTCGTTGCCTAATCTACTCTCTCTTCTTCTTTCTTGTTATCTCTGTGTCCATCTTCTCTTTACGTGCCCTTCTTAATCTTTTTGCACACCTCTATATTAGGCGATCATAACAATAGAACTAGAGTCATTTGTCCTATGTTTAACTCCCCGTTACCTGACTTTGAATGCAGTACCTTTATTAATTTTTTTAGGATTCAACTTTAACAACCATGCATGCATTTGCTTCATCATATTTATAGAAAATACTCTAAGAGTAATACGCATGTCTTATCCAAGTATTTTACATTCATAAAAGTTTAGGTATATAAGCTTCTATTTTTTGCTTTTTTAAATATCTTTAATATAGTATTTTATAAGATTAAAAAAAATTGTTTTTCATTTAAAGTAAATGCATGAGTTATTTCTTTTCTTTTTAAGATAAGAGAAAGTTTTACTTTATTTATCTAAAATCTTAAAAAAATAATGGAAGAATATATATACTTTTTATATAATTATTTATTATTAATATTATATAACAAAGAAAAGGAATTATAGCTTTTATTAATTAGTTTTATAATTTTAACTAAGTCACAATTTCTACTTGCAAATATAGACACGCCTATATTAATTAATTTAATCATATTTAATTTAAAGTCAGAACCACAAAATTAATCAATTGCATCCTATTTACTAATACCTATCTTTATTTATTCAAGCAGGTGAGCAGGAGATATTCATCAACATGGGTTATTATCCTCTACGAAGAAGGAAAACTTAATAAAGATGTGACATTATTTTGCCTTTGTCAAAGCATACAAAAGCAACTGAAAACCAGTATATATAATTCGAATCAGACAATCACGCCAACCAAAAGCTCAAGAAGATTTTTCCACAAACACTCAATGAAGTTAATCAATATGCAGAATAACATGATTCTAACATGGTCTAAGTGTTGTGTACAACATGAGGTTCCATCCTTTTAGTTCTTTTTAAGTGGCTAGACACCTCTACCTCAGTCATGTTCTCATCTTCGATGAGTACTTGCACTCAGTCGCACTCCATATTGCATTAGTAGGTCAGTCTACAAAATCCATAGCCAAAGTAATATAATTCATAGTAACTAGGTATTCATCAATTACAACCATTTTACCTATTAGGGTTACACATTTAAACCATGAAGCAAAACCATCAAGATAATAACCACTATATTAGGAAAGCATCATAGACAACCCTTTCAATGAGGGTATTCTAGGAGAGCAAAAGCACCATTAGAGTTGGTGCACTCAGATTTATGTGGTTCCATGAAAACCCACACATTGGCTAGAAATACTTATTTCATGACATTCATAGATGATTACAGTAAGAAAATCTGGGTTTATTTCTTGAAAAATAAATCAAAAGCCTTCAATAAATTCAAATAGTTTAAGGCCTCAGCTAAAAAGCAAAGTGTCCACTATATCAAATCTTTAAAAATAGATAGAAGGGGAGAGTATATCTTCAATGAATTTCTAAATTTTTGCAGGAATGAAGGCAAAGAAAAACAAATTACAACAAGGTATACTCCACATCAAAATGGAATGGCTGAGAGGAAAAATAGAACCATTTAAGAGTTGGAAGCAAGCATGTTGAAATCAAAAGGGTTATCACATGATTTTTGGGGTGAAGGCTATTTGTGATATGATTCCACAACTAGCGTGGACAAACAACAAATGGAGTTTTGAACACCTAAGAATCTTTGAGTGTGTGGCATATGCATTCATGCCAAAAGAGAAGAGGTAGAAATTTGATGATAGAGGTGAAAAATGTATCTTCATAGGCTATAGTGAAGAATCAAAACCCTGCAAGTTGTATAATCCCATCACCAAAAAAGTTGTGATCAACAAGAAAATTGAGTTCATTGAGAATGAAGCATGGGATAGAATGGTAGATAGTACCATGCAGGTATTTTAGTCACAATACCCCTTGAAGATGAAGAAGCTTCAGAGGACAACAACTCCAGAGGAGCTCCGGAGAGCAACAACTCAGGGAGAAACTACTATAGAGCATTGAAAAACAATAGCTCTTGAGGTAATTCAGACCCTACACTTGCATTGAATTGATGCCACAAAGGACAAGGAGTGTGAGGGAGATTTATGATAGCACAATTTATGCTAATTTTGATGATAATATGGAGTTTGCATTATTTTCTTGTAGTGATCCAATGCACTTTGAAGAAGTTGTGAAAGAAGAGAAGTGGTGTAAGGCCATGGATGAGGAGTTGGATGCTATAGAATGGAATGACACATGGTAGCTAACTAATTTACCCAAGGGTAAACAAGTGTTGAGACATATGTACCAATTTCAAGGTTGTAAATAGTTAGGGCAATCATAGCAATAGCAGCCTAACACAAATGGAAGGTGTATCAAATGGATGTGAAGTCAGCCTTCTTAAACAAAGTACTAAAAGAGGAAGTGTATGTGGAGCAACCACTTGGCTATGAAGTCCCAAGGCAAGAGGACAAAGTATATAAGCTCCAGAAAGCCCTCTATGGGCTAAAACAAGCACCTAGGGCACCGTACAATAGAATAGACTCATATCTAGTGAGTAATGGCTTTAGCAAAAGTAGCAGTGAGCCCACACTTTACATCAAAGTAGCTAAAGGTAAAATTTTGATTGTTGTTTTGTATGTAGATGATCTAATTTTTACTGGAAATAGTGATCTCCGCATTGCTAATTTCAAAGAAGTAATGAAGAATGAGTTTGAGATGACAAACTTAGGTATGCTGAAGTATTTTCTTGGCATTGAGGTCAAACAAACAGAGCATGGCATATTTATTTCGCAAACTAACTATGCCAAATAGATTGTGAAGAGATTTAAAATGGAGAATAGAAAACCTACCCCAACACCAACAACTACAGGTCTGAAATTCAGTAAAGAGAACAACATCAAGGAAGTAAACCCAACCCTCTACAAGAGCATGGTTGGTAGCCTCATGTACTTGACATCTACTAGGCCTAATTTGATGTATGCATTAAGCCTGATCTGTAGGTTCATGGAGCAACCTAAGGACACACATTGACAAGAAGGAAAGAGGATCCTTAGATATGTGAATGGTACAATAGGTTATGGCATCTTGTATGCTGCATCTAATGAGTTTAAGTTGGTTGGTTTCACGGATAGTGATTGGGCATGTAATGCAGATGATAGAAAGAGTACATCAGGCTATATTTTCACATGGGTTCAGATGGGCATCCAAGAAGTAGCCCATTGTCTCTCTCTCCACAGTAGAACATGAGTATATTATAGCAAATGCAGTAGCATGTCAGGCTATTTGGTTGAGAAGAATCCTTGCAGATTTGAATTAACAAGAAGATGGTACAACTTTTTATTGTGACAATGTTTCATCAATAGCCCTCACAAAGAATCTAGTCTTCCACAGACAAAGCAAGAACATTGAGATCCATTATCACTTCATAAGGGAGTTGGTAGAATGAGGAGAGATTGAGCTTCAATATTGCAGATTCTAGCAGCAACTCACTAACATTTTTACCAAGGCATTGCCAAAAGATTCTTTTGAATACCTAAGAGATAGGTTTAGCATTGTAGATAGCGTCAGAGGTGTGCAATCCCAGAAAGGAGACAACTCTAGATGTTCAACTCTAGAAAGACAGTTACACCAGAGCTCCAGAGGTTCAACTCTAGAAAGTCAATGCAGCTCCGGAGATGCAGAAATAGAGCTCTAGAGATGCAGGCAGAGTGCTCCGAAGATGCAGAAAGGTTCTCTAGAGGTGATCCACAATGACAGAAATAGCTCTGAAGATCTTCTCTGGAAAGGCAAATACAAAGGTTTAACTCCAGAGATGAGTTTTGAAAAGAAAATTTTTGAATGACATATGACGTCAGATTAAGGGGGAGTGTTGGAATTTAATCTTTCGTCAAAGCATTTAATTCAACCTACCCCCGCATCAGTTTTGGGGATCTCCTCAATCTAACCCCAGCAATCATTTGCCCTACCAGCATTTAATTTGGTAGGTAAGTTTGAATTTGCAAGGAGTTTTGTGCTCCATTTTTTGGCAAGGAAAGATAAGACAAAAAGGAAGAATGTTACAGTTAGAGTTAGAATAGAGAGAGTAAGACATTGAGAAAGAAAACCTACAGCAACAAAAGGAATGTGAAGGAGAATATAACAGAGAATAGAAGGAAATGTTGTAGAAGCAACAATGATCTACAGACAACTATGGATTTCCTGCACAACTCTAGAGATGAATGTTTAGCTGCTCTAGAGATTGGGGCAAATTAGAAAAACAAAGCAGCAGCTCTGAATGAAGTTTGTATGAAAGTTTTACATGAAATTTTTAAAGGAGAATATATAATATAGATTGATGTTTTGTGTATTCTCTCTCTCCTTGTGTGTTTGTTTTTATGGTGTCCACATTGCTATAGAATTTGTTTTTGGATAGCCATCAAACTCCCCTTGCTTGCCAACAAAAATATCCCAAATTTAATAGCTAAATTATTAAGCAAAGCAGATAAAATTGTTATTGATTGTTTGACCATTAAAATGATATTTAAGTAGAGTGGTGTAAAAAAAGGAAATAGAGAAGAATATACCTCCCAATACCAAATGTCAGTGTGTACAAATTGACTAGGAATAGCAATTTCACCAATTCGAAGATAGTTAGGGTTTGCATTGGCCTCTCTTCCATAGTGAATTACTACCTTCACACGGAAGTGAGTGAGCAACAACTGTGTCATTTGTGTTGCATTAACCTATGGCATAATCACAGCATCAGTCATGCTAAACTAGTCTGTATAGTATTTAACTAAAGGAAACACACATTAGTGTCAAACGAGTTTTTTTACCGATCCACTTCCGCTCATGGCCAAAATAGTCTTGCGCCCTTTAACATCTCCCACATGGAACCTTCGAGTTGTAGCAGAGTAACAAAGACTAGTTAATATACTGTTATAAAAATATATATAGTACAAAATTGAAATAATAGTGAAATAGCAATAAAAAACACAAAAGAGCAATACAAATTTACATGGAAAACCTGGTAATGTATTAGGAAAAACTATCAGCAAAGATTTGTCAATTTTATTTTCAAAAGGAAATTTTACTATTACAAAAACTTTTTTTTATTTTCAGAAGGAAAATTTACTGTGACAAAAAAATTTTCTCGTTCATTAGCATTAGATCTAGACTAACTTAAAATAACCACGAAAAATACATGCAAAAAACAAATCTTTTTGGAAAAAATATTTCCATGCATAAAAGTGCAAGTGGCACTTCAGCATACAATTTTGCATGGTGTACAGGTCGCCAACTCCTTAATCAATGTTGGAATAACAAACTGACTTCACATGCTAACATATACCTCTACTAATTTTACATTAGAAAGAAAGAAATATTGTCCTAATCCTCAACAAAATTAAAACTAATAGAATAGAAGAGAGAAAAAAGAATGGGGTTTGTGACAACCAGAGATATCTACAACAAGCAAGTCCTCATCAGAATGGAACCATCCCTAAGCTAGAACTATTTTGAGTTCTACTTCACCAAAAACCACTAGACTGTAATGCTCACCCTTCGCATTAATAATCTTGATCTTTTTAGCCACCTCCTCTGGAATTTCAGAATGGGAGAGCAATGGAAATGCAATCAACAAAAACAAAAAAAATACAGAGCTGTGGAAAGCAATCGCAAGATGACTCGATGTAATTGAAAACTACTTCTTGTGTGTATTGAACCCTACTCTTCCCTCCAATTTATAGTGTAGGATGTTGACTGGTTCCACTTTAAAAAGCTCTTAGAACCTTAATTATTTATTTATTATTGTTAGTCATGTTGGAAACAATGCAGATAACTGAGAGGGGGGTGAATCAGTTATCTTATATCTTTCTATTTTCTTACTTTTTCTTAACTTATCATTTAATGTTATGTAAAAACAAGACAATCATAAGAGATGAAAAGAAATTAACACATGACACAAGGATTTTTACATGGAAACCCTGTTAAGGGAAAAACCACGAGGTGACTAACCCAAGATTGTATTCTTTGTTAAAAGAATAAGGAGTACAAATTTGGCACTTGCCAATTAGGGCTCACTGCCTGAGCACACTGCTCACAAAAGGCTCACTGCCTACAAGAGACTTACAGTCTACAAATGCTTACAGAAGATACCAAGGTGTTTGAACTGATGAATAGCATCTATGCATGCAAGATTTTAGTTCCGGTTAGGCACAATAAACTGATCTGGCACATTTCATTCTTCCTCTGCTCAATATAACTTTCCGGTTACATTCTAGTATTGAATTACTGCCTTCGCACTTAACCATACATACTATTCACTTCACATGTTTACAGATTTGAATCCATCAGGTATATACATCTGCATCAAGGATTTCCAACAACTTCTTAGAAGGCAAATAGGACACTTGAGATATTTGTAAGTTATTGATCTGTCGATTGAATCCATGCTTGATTAGTGATGCATATCAAAAATATGGGCATAGAAGTCATAAATCATGTTGGCTAACAATGTATAGTATCACAAATTGCTTGATCAAGACCTTTTACACATCTGGATTGAAGTATGATACTTTGTCAGTCAGTTCTTCCTCTATCTGCTCTACCTAATTGGAACGCAACACTTCGATCCTCATATCTTTTTCTTCCTTTATCACCAAAGGCTAAATCTTTGGATTATAGTAGTCATGATACCCCTCTTGACTTGTCCAAGTCCACAACTTACTGAGTTACACCATTTGAGAGATCCGAACCTGATTGTCGAACCTTGTTACATACTCTGTTCTTGTTCACTGGACCAAGATAATCTTCAATCTGACTTTCGGTATAGGAATATCATGTACTGCGGATGTGTGGGATAAACTTTGTTGCCATCAATGACAATGCTTATGAAGCCACACAGTGTCTCTTGCCAACAATCTCCCCCTTTGGCATTGATGGCAACACTTAGTGAAAAATGGCTAAGTGTCGCAGTAACTCCCCCTTTGCTTGTGCTTTGTCTCTTGCACTGTTTTATCAGAGCTCCCCCTTTGTTGGATTCCTCATTTTTCACTACTCTTCACTCCCCCTTCGACATTAATGGCAAAGGGCAGGATCTGCAAACCAAAATTTTACAAAAAGTTTTCACATAAGGCCACATATGTACATATAATTCATATGATAAACTTACATATACTTGATTATGTCTACAAAAGTAGTCTTAAGTAGTCTTTAGCTATACAAACTCTGTGGCCCAAATCCTCTTCATCCTATCCAAAATAGAGATGTGACCACTCAACAAAAATGCATAAGCTTCTGCCCTTCTTAAGTCTATTGGATCACTGGTTCGGGTCGTGGTCTAAGCTTCTGTTAAGGCCTCATGCATTGCCTCTAACTTAGGGATAATTATCCCTCTGAGTTCACCCATTCTATTCATTATGTTCTTCTTTTATTTGCCCAGTCTCTTTATTTCATTTATTATAACAATAGCCTAGCATTCTTGATTCATTAAAGAGGAGGAAATAAGGTCAAAATTTTGAACTAGGCTTGACAGTTTTTCTCCTTGTTCTTTTACTTTCTCCTCAATGTCTTTTGTCACTTTAGGCCAAGTCAAACATAATTTGAATAGGTCCCCACCATTTTTTAGAGAATTTTCAAGGCTCTTTATTCCAATTTCTAGAGTCCTCCTATCATTTGCAATAAGTCCTTGCACCTCAGTGAATCTTTTTCCTTGGAACTCTTTCTGGACCTTTATTTCTACTGCTTTCTCTAAAGATTCAAAATAAGTGTCAACAGAATTGACTAAGTTTTTTAGATTACCATAAGGCGAGACCAAAGGATCCTTTTGATAAGTTAGCATAATCTTTTCCAATATCCCAGATGCTCTCTCCAATAGCTCACAATCCTCCATATGTGATTTCAAAAGTTTCTCTTTAGCCTTGGCTTGGGCAAATGATGCTATCTTCATCATCTGTACTGGAGAGAGAGTGTCTAGATTTAGGGGCCCTTGAAACAACTCCGGTTCATCTAACTCCACCACCTCTTTGTTCAAGAAATTATGTACTATCTCTGCAGTGTCTCTTGGAGATTCAGACTTCTTCCCTTTAGAAATATCAGGACTGCTCGATTTGGATGTGTCATCACAAACCTTTTTTGCATGTTCTTTTTCTTTATCTTTATCCTATTTTTCTTGCATCTCCTTCTCTTCTCTTTTTCTTTCCCCTTTAGCTTTAGTGTCTGAAATGTTTGTCTTGGTAGTTGTGGGATCCGAAGGAATGATATTGCCAATGTTTGTTGCTTTGTAAACTTCCTCTACCCCTCAAACTTCTCTTCATCTATTTTCTTTAATCCTTCGACATCCTTGTCAGAAAATTCTTTATTGATTACATTTAATCCTTCAACATCCATGGTAGAAGTTTCTTCATATGTTTCCTCTACAAGAGGAAGATTGAATCTCTTCAAGGCATTCTAGAGGATATCTTTTGTTTCACTTGCTACTTGGTCTATTTCTCCAAGCATGAGTTTATTCATTCTTGCCTTACTCTGGAACTCATCTTTACAATCCTTGAAAATCATGTCCATTTGTTTTGGAGTGATAGAAGGGTAAAGTTGTATCATTATTTGCTCTCAGATTTCTAAGACTATAACCTTTGCATTCTCTTTTCTCAGCTCAAGTACCTTTTCTAGGCTCTTAGGAATCAATGATATGATTTCAATGAAAGCTTTATTGTAAATGTTCTCAAGTACCTGACAGTAGCCTCTTCCAGAATTATCTTGTCAGTATCACTATATGCATCATAGAACTCAGTCATCGGCTGTAGATTCCCATCCACAGTAACTGCCTTGATGATGTCATCAATGGAAAGAGTGGGCTTTTCAACAAATTCCTTTGCCTTCTCTTCCTCATTTCTACTAGCAGAGAACTTCCTGGATGTTTTCTTCTTCTTCATTTTCTTGATTTCCTCATCAGATTCTATTTCTTCATCATCTTTATGGCTTGTATATGTCCTTATGGCTTTGGTCTTCATCCTCTTTTCTCCTTTTCTGGATGTCTTGACTTCTGGTTTGGTAGACTTTGAGATTTTGGAAGCGATAGGAGCAGAGCTTTTGGAGGATCTAGTCCGAGAGAAGGTTTGTACAGGAGCACTTTCTTTCTTTGCTTCTTGTCTTTCTTTCTCTGCCCTCTCTATTTTCTCTATGTTAGCATCTACAGCCTCCTTTGATATGCCAAATCTTTTGGCAATTTCTTTAACTTCCTTTCTTACTTTCCTCTTCATCTTTGACTGTCTTAACTCAACATGTATTTTTATACTTAGCTCTTCAAAGGTGCCAAACCTTTCTGCTTCAGTGTCCTTAGGCTGGCTCAGCAGGTGTTGAATATGTAGCTCCAAGATTTTTTCATCGACCTCATATCCCATAGGCATTATCCATACAGTTCTTGGCTCAACTACCTCCATTAGGCATTGATCAATGTCAACCATGAAGCAGACTGTATCTTTGTATTTGTCAACTATTGTTTGTTTTATTCTTTCTCTGGCTTGCATTATGCTTTGGAAATTCTTAAAGTAACCCCAAAGGGCTATGTTTTGGGCTTGAGCATCACCAAGTCCATACATGTAATCTCTAATTTGAATTGCAACGGGTTTATCATTTTACCAAACCCAACCATTTGATCCAGGTAGCTCATTCATATAATAGAAAAACAAACATAGTATTAGACTACCATATTCAAAGGAATTTTTCTTATCCCTTTTAATCTTCTGCAAGTTCTCCAATAGCTGATTTAGAAGAAGCTCACATAGATCATAATCTACATCTTCCCTCAACATCTGATATGCAGCATAGATTGTTGTTCCAGACACAAAATTTTCCCTGCTCGAATGATAGATTTTGTAACTGATTATCATTGAGGCAAACTTGACATCCGGATCTATGATGTCATCTATGGTCATTGCTCTTTTGTCAAATTTTGATCCGGTAGCTTCAGTTACCATTTGGTTCTTCACAAATTTGAGTGTGGGCAACCCACCGACTGAATGTAATCTAGTCACTACCCTTATGGCATCTTTAGTTATCTTGAATGGAGTCATTAGCCACATAAAATTGTCATGCATCCTACTTAGAACATACCGGACCCAATCATCTTCTGCAAAACATGGAAAATGTATGCAATGTCTGAAGTGTTTGTCCCAGAGGGCCTTGAATTCAGGTTTGAGTTCAAAATTCTCATCTATTAGCTATTTGTGATAAATGTCCATCAATTTTGAGTCTCCAAATTCTTCAATGTTTGCATGGATATAAAGCTTAACATCTTCTACATACAACAATCCGTGGGGAATGCTAGAATACGCACCAAAGGGATCAACTTCTAGAGATTTGTAAGGGTGTTTCTTGAATTTAGGTCTCGGCGTATCAGAAAAATTGACAACCATTGGAGTAGCCATTTTGCAAGAGATTCGAAGAGAGATTTTTAGAATGGAAGTACCTTTTCACGCTTTAGGGTTTGAAGTAGGAGCTAGAATGAATCTCTGGTTGAATTCAATTTTCAGTTGAACTTGAGTGAATTGTAGAATCTTCTTCGCAGAGCTCTTCTTTTCTTCTTCGTGAGTGCAAGTGTGTAAATAATGAGTGAAAGAACCCTTTTATCCTTGCGCAATAAATGCACAACTTAAGTTATCCGGTGGTCCTATTTTGAGAGAGATTTTCTTGAATCACTGCGCAGAACTTGGAATCATTGTTTGTGAGGATTGACAACATATCTTCTTTTCTTCAATCATACCATGGGTCCGTAGATCAAAGCATTTCAATTTTGAATCATACCAGATCTGTGTGTGAAATTCTGCTTTACCGGATAGCTATCAGAACTGGATTAACTTGAGTGGTTATAAATCTTGCAAAACTCAATGCAGACCTTTCACATTTTGACTGAAGGTTATTTGGAGGTTTTTTTTAGAACCCTTTAATCCGCAACATCAGATGTTTACCCAATGTGCCAAATTTAGGCACTAGCTGACTAGCTGGGGGAAATTGTTTTTCTCTATGACTCCCCCTGAGCTAGAACTCACCTTTTTAGTTTTCAGAAGGAATATCATCACCGGATTCTACTGCAGATCCACCCCCAATATTCATTGTATTCCTTTTTACCCAAATCTTGCTCATCTCCTTTTAAAATTCATCTACATTTACTTTACTTTTGCCTTTATCTTGTTTCTAATCATGTTCCACCGAACCTTTTCTATCCTAATTTCTACTTCTGTAGAATTTGGCAATATGACCGGATCTATTGCAATTGTAACACACAACATTTCTTTTCTTATTTGAATGATATCATCTTGATCTGCACTCATTAGCCATATGTATAATCCTATTGCATGCAACACATTTACCATTGAAAGATTTGTTCATTTGCATATTTTTGCATTCATGATATTTGTGACCATACCTTTTGCAACTGAAACATTGACCGAAGAAGGATGAATTGAATTGATTCATTCTGTTTCTGCACTGGATTGCTTTGTGACCAAATTTGTTGCAATTGAAGCAGTATCCATTGAAGGATGGATATCTTTGGGCATTAGGTTGCCTTACCAGAGGTCTTCTAGGCCTGTTTCTTTGATTTCTTGATCCAGAGTTCTTCTAACCGGATCCAAAGCTTTCACCTTTCTCATATCCCAAGCCACGCTTATCATCTACCCTCTTTTGGCTTTCAAGAAGAACTTCAAGTTGGGCTGAGCTTATCTTGAATTTTTCTTTGTATTCATTTGTAGTTTGAAGATCTTCTTTAAGAGTGTCTATCTGATTCTCAAGTTGTTCTTCATTGTCTCTAGCTTCTTCAAGATCAAATTCAAGATGCCTGATTATTCTATCCATTTTGTGGCAATCCTCTATTTTCTCCTTGAGGGATTATTTGAGATTATCTTCAATCTTTCTCTTTTCTTCAATTTCTTGGGTGAATCTCATAACCCTGATTCTATTTCATGCCTTACCATAATGACTTCTTTTGACAGCTTCTCACATAGCTTATTTTTCTCATTCAGATCTTCATCAGAATTACTAACTTCACTCTAATTGGTTAATTTTTGGAGTACTTCCTTTCTCTTTTTCATAGAAATACTAAGTTTTTATTTTAGCTCATTTATGAAATCATTAGCTTGTTTGAGTCCTTCTCTCAAATTATTGACTTCAAAGTGGGATTGTTCAAGATCATCTAGGGCAGACTGAAGTTGTTCCTTCATACCATATGCATCCTTTGAGATTCCCATATCTTCCTCAAGTTGTTAGGATTTGTTCAAAGGAACTTAGCTCTAATACCAATTGATGGAAACAATGCAGATAACTGAGAGGGGGGGTGAATCAGTTATCTTATATCTTTCTATTTTCTTGCTTTTTCTGAACTTATCATTTAATGTTATGTCAAAACAAGACAATCATAAGAGCTGAAAAGAAATTAACACATGACACAAGGATTTTTACGTGGAAACCCTGTTAAGGGAAAAACCACGGGGTGACTAACCCAAGATTGTATTCTTTGTTAAAAGAATAAGGAGTACAAATTTGGTACTTGCCAATTAGGGCTCACTGCCCGAGCACATTGCTCACAAAAGGCTCACTGCCTACAAGAGACTTTCAGTCTACAAATGCTTACAAAAGATACTAAGGTGTTTGAACTAATGAACAACATCTATGCATGTAGGATTTCAGTTCCGGTTAGGCATAATAAACTGATCTGGCACATTTCATTCTTCCTCTGCTCAATATAACTTTCCTGTTACATTTCGGGCTTGAATTACTACCGTCACACTTGTCTCTTCTTATCTTCACACTTAACCATACATACTATTCGCTTCACATGCTTACAGGCTTGAATCCATTAGGTATATATATCTGCATCAAGGATTTCCAACAACTTCTTAGTCGGCAACAAGAACACTTGAGATATTTGTAAGTTATTGATCTGTCAGCTGAATCCATGCTTGATTAGTGATGCATATCAAAAATATAGGCATAGAAGTCATAAATCATGTCGGCTAACAATGTATAGTATCACAGATTGCTTGATTAGGACCTTTTACACATCTAGATTGAAGTTTGATACTCTATCAGTCAGTTCTTCCTCTGTCTTCTCTGCCTGATTGGAACCCAACACTCAAATCCTCATATCTTTTTCTTGCTTTATCACCAGAGGCTAAATCTTTGGATTACAGTAGTCATGATACCCCTCTTGACTTGTCCAAGTTTGCAACATACTAAGTTACACCATCTGAGAGATCCGGACTTGATTGTTGGACCTTGTTACATACTCTATTCTTGTTCACTGGACCAAGATAATCTTCAATCTGACTTCCGGTATGGGCATATTATGTACTGCGAATGTGTGGGATAGACTTTGTTGCCATCAATGACAACACTTATGAAGCCACATAGTGTCTCTTGCCAACAAGTCAGGCCAACCTTATCTAAAGAATATTTGGAGGGTTGAAATGTGTGTTATCCATAGATATTTTAAGATTGTAATTGGTAATGCCGATAAGGGCGTGGTTTGGTGGTTAAGTCACAGGGTTGTAGTGGCGACCACCAGAGTTCAAACCCTCACTAGGCCATTGAGCTCACAAGGCTTTACGCTTTCACTGGGCCAACGAGCTCGCGGGTTTGAAGTTTTCTTGCTAGGGGATGAGGTCCCTGTGTTGTGGCCTCACCGGTTCATAGCTTTGAGAAAAAGTGTTACCATGGAGCCAGAGGGCATGTCACACCAACGTCATCGGCCATGTTAAAAATTTTACTAGGAACATTTAAAAAAAGATTGCAATTTGTAAACTCCAATGGTGCGAAGAAATGTGGGCGTGAATGAATAGATCAATTAAATATATTGAATGGTCTTTGTCAATTGCATTGAATATCATTCATACACAACACATCAATTGAAATTAGAATGTACAAATTGAAAGAGGCCTTAAACTTTAAGACAAATATCACATGTGCCCTCCCTAATTGATAAGATCAAAGCTGCGTTTTTAAACTATTCATCAATGAATAGATTTTTTCAAAAACATTATTTAACTGTGCAAGAGACACATCTTTACATAGACATATATCATTTCCTCTAATTCTTCTTTTGGCCTCTTCCACCTACCTATTTCACACCAAAGATGATTAAAGACAAGATATTTCCATAGTCCATGACATAAATTGTAAAGATTCTAGTAGACAACTATGTACATAGCTTTTTGGCATCAATATTTTGGATCACACCATGTGATCCATCATCAAGAAGAGGATGAAAAATATGAGATTAAATCCATTTATATAATATTTTCTTTTTCTCTCTAACACCACTTTTCACAAAACTCTTAGAATTTATCCATAAGAAATGTCTTTATTTCTTTGTTATTCTTAGTACTTGCCTTTGGTAAATACTATTATAATTGTTACATCCCTCTTTTTGAAAACAATTGTGCCATTTATTTTCTTGCAAATTTCAGTAATTTAATATGTTGTGGATGACATGGAAACTGACGATTTATTTTACAAAGTTGTTATATGAAATTGTGGAATCTAATGATTATGATCAATATGATATTGTAGACTAAATGTCCTTTATGTTTAGTGAAATGATGTTTTTGGTTATATTATGATGTGAGTTGGAATAAAGGTGCCTTGACCACAAAATGGTATGTGAGACTGTTGTTGCAGGAACAGGTGGACTGTGTTCGACGAGAAGAGAAAGTATCTTCGAGAGAGAGTATAGACTCTAGAAATTAACCATGAGTATTTGTTAATGAGAACGCCAAATAGGTAGATAAACCTTGGAACCATCATTTTAGTTTTGTTTGTCAGTTGGGTTAGTTAACTAGATGTCGATGGCTGAGGATAAAGTGTAACATCCTAGTCGAAAGTCATCATAGAGAATCTTGGAGTCGTCGATGTCGTCGTAAGTTCTCCATAGCAAGTCAACTTATATAGATGTTTATTAACTCGTTTATAAGTAATTAAATAAACCCTCTTGTGGCGAACTGTGGATCACATCTCATAGTCGAAGGATGCGAGAAGTCGTTTTGAGCATCTAACGATGTAGGAAACTTGTTTGCGTTACGATCAATCCGTCAAGATTGTCATAAATTGCGTCAAACTTGTGTTGTGAATTATTCTTGTCAGAGATTGACAAATGTCGATTTGAAGCCTTAGCGTGTGATAATTTGTTTTGTTCGTTGTTTAGTTTGAGTCTTTTCTTCTAGTTTTGACCGCGAATTGTTGTCAATCTAACCTCGAGTTTTCTTAATAAGATGGTCTTTATCTCTTTTCCTTTTCAGTCAAAAGTTTCTCTAAACACTTCTTAAGCATCGTCTTGTCAAGTTTAACTTCACTTTCAGCTTTCAGTTGCTTTTGGAGAATTAGATGCTTTGTGTTCAAGTGAGATTTGGTCAACGAAGTCCTCACCATGTATGGATCTGTCTCAATGTGTTAAATGTTTACCATCATAATCCATGAACCTTTGGGCCTATGCATGCCATCATGAAGTGTGTCTTTATGTAGGCAAATGTGTGATGTAGAGATGCCAAGCGTGTTGTATGCCTTGCAAGAATGGCTTAGATTTTATGCCATGTATTCTCTTCTTCCCTTGATATTCATGTTGTTTGTTAAGTTGCGCAACCTCATCATGTAGTGTACTATGTTCATCAAGAACTAATATCTCCCTTTATCGCAACATTATTAAAACCATTTTCCATTCAAATCTTTATGCTTAGCCTCATTATGTGAGCTTGGATTCTTTTTCCACCATGGAATTAAGGTAAGGGAGTGTGGGTGATTAAGTTAGGTATTATCGCAAATTAATGGCAGATGCCATCATCAAGGTGGGGTGAAGGCTTTGGTTTTGTGATTGTGAAGAATCATAAACTAAACCGCAAAAAACTAGGGAGTTTCTCCTGCGCGGATTGGAAGTTTTGCGAGTGGTGGTTGCTATTAGTAAGGGACAGCAGTACAAGATGGTGCAAGGCCATCACCGAGGGGAGAGTTAGTTAGAATTGGGAAGGCCGTTGTGAGATTATGGGGAAGGAAAGTAACTGCGGGAGAGGAAAGTCTGTTGCTATGTGAAAGGAGAGTGATTGAGTAGTGGCAAGCGGTTGAGAAGAGGAAGGAAAAACCGCGTAGAGGTGAGAGGAGTTTTAGTTAGTGGCTGTCGTGGTTTGTAGGGGGATAGAGAAACGTGTGTGAGAGATATTATCGACGGTAGAGAGAGAGGTCGGTCGCTACGTGAAAGGAGAGGGATCAGTTTTTTGAAGGGGATCGACTTCTGAGGAGTTGGGAGTGAGTTTGTAGGGACTGTCGTGGTTTGAGAAAGAGTGATATGGCAGAGAATATAGAGAAAGGCATTTGAATCCTTCATCGTGGAAGGAGGTGGAGTTTGGAGAGGTTAGGAAATAGACAAATAGGGACAGAAGATTGTGTTTAGGAGACCGGGAGGAGGCACGTTTTGCTTGAGGAGTACGTGGATCTTGCCACAGCAAACTTCAGTCCTTTCGACAGGTTTATTTCCCATACCTTTCTTTTCGTAGCATAGATCTGTAAATGTGTCTCATAACTGTGTTTTGAGATTTAAAAACTCAGAAATAGACGTATTGTATCTCATTACTATGTTTTGAGATTTAAAACTCAGAAATAGAGGTATTGCTATCTCTTTACTGTATTTTGAGATTTAAAAACTCAGAAATAGAAGTATTGCTATCTTCTAGAATTCGTAAACTCAGAAACTGTAGCATTTCCTGTCATGAATGACACTGTATAATAAAAGAACACAGTTCTCTAACGTATATACATTTAGGAACGAACTCATCATGATGCAAGATGTAATTTACCTTCTTTGAACGATTGTCAATAACGTAAGAAAGAAGAGTTTCCTTTAAGACTGAATTATGAACATAAAACTGCCCTTGGAACCTTTGAACGATAGCTCCATAGCGAGTAAATACATTGCTCCACGTGCATGCTGTGTAGGAGTCAAAACCACAGTTTTAAGCATGTTTTGACGTAAATTTAGTATGTTTGATAGCTGGAAAATGCAATTGTAAACAGCTGATGTCTTATCCGTCTTACATCTTTAGTTAGAGGTCGACCATGCGTTGGTCATCTCTATTGACATAAGAAAGATTCCAAAACCATTTATATTTTATTTACGACTCTCATCTTTATGAATTATGTGAAACTAAATGACACGGAAAGAGGAGTAGGAAGTTAAAGTATTAGTAATGATCGAAAACCGTCATGGTTCTGAAAAGAACAATTAGAGTGGAAAACCTGCATGTGAGTCTAGATTACGTTGCAAGTGATGATTCTAGTATCGTTTTGTAGACCTTAAGAGTCTAGAACCCTTGAATTCTGGGATAACGGGAAAAATGTTTAAAATACTGGGATATCTTGTGCAAACATGGGAACCGAGTAAACTAGTATGAAACCACTTAGGAGTGGGTGTTATTTAACAATGTTTTTACATGAATATGGGATTATGAAACTATGAACACGGGAGTAGAGTAAATGTTGCGCCATGTGCTATTACAGGAGGAAATCCTAAACCCTTGAGGTCATCAAAGTCGTCAATTAGTTCAAAATATACAAATAGGAAACTGTAGGATTTCGATCAGTTCAAGTCGAGTAGGGTGGGTGAACCAAGTTCATGCATTCTTAGAACGCTAATTAAAAACAAATCCTTTGGCCAAGGTGGTGTACTATCCTCAAGTGCATCGAACATTCATCGTAACTGGGTGGCATTTCTTGTGGAGTGTCGTGCATGACTAGAGGGTATCTAGGGATCTGCACGATAACAAGACACGTAGGTTACAACACCAAAGCTCAGATGGCAAACACCGATGGTTATCCTAAGTCTATCCTCTTGAGTAGGGTAGGGCCACTTCCGGTTAGGAAGGAGTGCGGGAGACCGACGGTCTGTGGTTGGAGGTTAAGCTCCTTGAAGATACTTTCTTTTCCAAATACTGAGGAATACCGAGTCTTGAATGTGATGGGTCGACAATCGAGATGCATGTTAATGGTATGTTTCCAATATTTGTTTGCTTCAAGAAAATTTCAATTGTTAGAAAACAAAGTGTTTAATGTAATCGTTTCTTTCAGTTTTATGAAAATGAGATCATGTTTATGATAAAATGAAAAATGTTGTATTGGATTATAGATAAGTTTATTTTGTATTGGATTACCTTGTAAAAAAAAAAATTACCTTTGTGAAAACCTAGTTTTTCTCGTCTTTTCAGATATGGATGTTACAATAATCAACATCTCTTAAATTTTGACTAGTTATTACTATTTGTAACTATCAACAAATCATATGTTAGAATTTTTCTACCCAAAATAAATATTTTTCTTTTGCAAAGTTAAGATGCAAATTTTTTAACTAAAAACCTTTTTAAAATGAATTATAGATAATTTGATTGGCTAAAGAGTTTCACCTCTCATTGCAATCTTCACATTGTTTAAGAAAATTAATAATTATTGGTATACATCATTATTTTTAATGAGATGTTTGTTATAGCTATTTGCAAGCTCACACTACTAGGGTAATCCTAGTTGTAAGATATTTTAATGAAGAGTGGTAATTATAGCCATGATTGCTGATAGTATAGATATGTGGGACTCGAGTACAAGCTCTCCAACTAGAGAAGGGACTTGGGCTATTGGCTTTGTATAGTGGAAAAATGCCTCAAACTAGGGTCTTGCATCTATTTTCTTCTTTTCTCCCTATGTTTAGTCATTTCTTTAGATAAAACCTTTTTTGATATATGTACCTCTTTTAGCATTGTTCTCTCTAACAGGTTGTCTTGGATTAGTTTTTTTTTTTCAATTTTGCATGTTCTTTTATTTGTTCCATGTTAATCTTCTATGCATAAAAATAAAATTTTCAAAAATATATAATATATTAATGTTTTATTCATTTCATTTTTTTATCTTATTGCAATTGTTTCAACAAGGAAGGTCCATGTTTCAACAAGGAAGGCCCATATTTCAACAAGGACCTTCAATAATCATAGCAATTGCTTCAACAAGGAAGGTCCATGTTTCTATTAAAAAAGACACATAAGGAATGGAAAATTTTATTTTGAATTTGCTTGTAATTAGATGCTTTTGAATCCTCTATATTTTCTTTCTAAAGTTCTACTAGTCTACAATCACACCCATAAAGCACCACTAGAATTACTAATAATCTATCTTGATAGTTTTCCAATCTCATAGTTCAATCTCTCTACTTCTATTTTGTAGCACTATCCAACCCCTCGAAGTTCTCTTCCTTCCATAAGTTTCCCGACTAAGCTCGTTGTTGAAGTCTATCGCAACATATTTGAACCATGTTACTTCTTTTAGAATGCCCCCTTCAATTTTTTTTTATTTATTTTTTTTTGCGTCTTTTGGTTGAAAAAGCCCATGATCATGGTCTTGCTACTATTAAATTTCATATCCACCTCCTTACAAAAATGCTTTAAAATATTTAAGTGCTCTTGTATCCCTCAAACAAACCTTGTAATAAAAATGAGGTCATCAATGTATAAAAGAAGCCTTACAACATACTCTCTCAAGAAACACCATCCAAGTCTTAAAGATTTAACCATTCTTCTAGTTTGTTGATAAAAGCTAAATAGAGTTGAGGATACTGGGCATCCTTGCTTAACTCCAATGTCACTTCTAAAACCTTTTTAAAGGTTGGCTTGAGTTTTGATTTTTACTTGAGCCTCCTCATAACCTAGTCTACGATTGTTGTTATATATTGGTTTGGTATGTCAAGATCCTTCACTCCGCACCATAACTTACTTTTAAGAACAATTTCAAAAACTTTCTCTAAGTCCACAAAACAACAATAAACTTCAGCTTTTTATTTCATACTTTTTCAATGATAATATATGGTTTGATTGTGTCATCTTAAAACCATTAATGCCTTTCTCTTCCTTAAAAGATTCAGTCCATATTGCCATTATTATGGAAAACATTGATTGGTCTAATGTGTTAGGCAACTTAGATATAGCCTAAGTTGGCCTGTTGGTGAAAAACTTGCCCTCTTGAAAGAGAGGTCACAAGTTCAAATCCTACAGGGGAAGGGTATGTATGCTTCATATTAGAAGCACAGTTAGGTGCCTCCTACATAGTACCCAAAATCAGGTCGCCCGACATCATAGACTATAAAAGGATCCATTTTTTTCCCCTATATTAAATTTATTAATTGAGCACTAAATACATTTGTCCATAATATTACATCAATCAAAATCAGATTGCACAAATTGAAATGTGTGTCAATTGTTTCTCAAACATGCCTCTGCCATGCTCTCTTTTTATATGGACATTGGTAGCAATTAATTTCTGTCACAAGCGATAAGCTAAAAATTGCATCATCAAACTCTTGATTAACGTAAAATATAGATGATTTGCCACTGTAAATGAGATAAGGAGCACAATAATGGGATATATAGGTATAGTGCACTCCAGGCCCCACAGGAGCTTCACCCTATACTATTTGTAAAAGCACCCAATTGCAAACATAACAAGAGCTGCGATGCAGTTGCAGTCCCTGCCAACTGCAGAGTAGCAAAGGCATGCCAAATCTAGAGTCGTAGCCACTAGCTTTCAATGAGAGCATAGTTAAAATGATTATTTTTGTGAGTTATAGTGTCTAGTTATGACTTTCCGTGTACCTTAGTAATCAGTTCTATAGGCTTAAGGTGGAGTTTTACAATGTCCATAATTCATTGTAGGAGGGCCTTTTTAACAATATTCTAGTATATTCTACACTAATAATGGTAGCTTAAATGTATAGGAATGTCACAAGAGATAAAGACTCTGATTTAGGATTGGTTACATGTAATGGGTTGGTATTTGGCAGTGGAACAAACATTTAAAATATTCTCAATTTTAAGTTAAGGCAAGCAGTGGCCACCTCAGGCAATTCTTGTCACATTTAGACAATATTTTATTACAATTTACTAGTAAATGGGTACCAATCTTTAGCTTATATGTATAAGCACTAATGTTTTGTATTTCCAAGGTGTAACTTTGTGGACTAGGGGTATAACCTAATTTCTGTGGATAGTGTTTATGTTAGGATGGGTATAGCATTATCACCTTCACTTAATCTGTGTGAATATCCCATTAACTCTAGCTATGGAAGTTGCCATTTTGGTCTTATTACTAGTTGGAATGATTATGTAGATGCAAATGTTTGTTTTTATTTTGAATACAGAAGTTTTAAGATAATAAAATAAGCTCCCAACTATTTTTTTATTTTGTATAATAAGTACTTTTTACATGTTAAATGCTTCTTATAAAATTAAACAACTTCCCAACAGTTGCATTTAATAATACTCAAACCTTAGGCCCTGGCTTTATAAACTAAATGCATAGTTTTTGAAGTAGACTACCAGATCATAATCCATGCCATGAAACCAAAGATTATGCCAAGATGGAAAGTATCCTAAGAGAGACTTAGGATGCATGAACAGGTAGTGAACTAAAGAGAGAGATTATGTTTAAGTCCAGCTATGCAAGCATCAAAATGGGAAAGCAAGATTTAAATAGATATAGTGAACTGTACAATGCTGAAAATTGCAAGATAATAACATGAAGACCAAGTTTTTTTGTATAGATGTCATTGAGAGACAGCATAAATTGTTCTCAAAAAAAGAGGTTTTTCTATATAAATGTCAAAGTAAAGAACTATTTTTTTCCTTGACAAGTTCAACTATGAAATTGTCCATTGTTAATGTAAAGGTTTCCTGTATTTGGAATCTACATAGTAGAAACACAACCATAAAGATGTCCTATATGTACCTTACAAAAGGGATCGTTGCAAGCTCAAGGAAGTTTTGCTGTAAAAGTTCTTTGTGCAAGTAACAATCAATAACTTCATCTATTTTTTGAATTGTACATTGCAATAGGTGTTGGTATTCAAATGTTGTCATTGTTGCACACTTCCTGCAATGGACCATGTTGTCTTTGCATGGCTCACCTAAAAAAACTATTTACTAGCAAGAGCCATAGAATGGCCGATACTTTCAATGTGGCAAACATTTTATTAGTGTAATGTAAAAGTTTAACATTGCAAGACATTTTAGTATTGGAAGCTGCAACAAGAATGAAGTGTTTAGAAGATTTGCCTGGAGATTCAAGCATGCAAGAGTCTAGTTTCAACATTCAATTGGCTAGATCATTCCAAGTAGGAGTCTAAGAATATAAATTATTTTCCCTATTATGAGGCATGCTATGAAGCAATCATGCCTAAAGGTGAGAATAATAGTCTATTTATTTCAAAATTGTGCATTTAGAAATGGGATGCCAGAAACTAGAAATGGTTAATAATACACTTCTAGGAAATAACTAATTGTATGCATAAAGCTAACTTCATATTTATCTCATTTTGTAGACTTCATTTCTCTATAGTTGTAGACTATGCTTCATCTCAATTGTAATTGCTACATAGATGCAAACTATTTTCCATCTCGAGCTTGACTTGGATGTATTTTAACATATAAAACCATAAAACAATTACCAAAGTAATAAATATGGAAGAGACTTGTTCAAATGTTTCCCAGTTCCTTTCTTCTTAAGAAGAGTAGAGGAAGCACACAATTCTTTATAGGCTATAGGAAAAATGTGAGTGTTTACAAATAAAGGAATAGAATATTACATTTGAACATTTTAATTTATTGCTTATGCTCAACTATTTGTGTTCAAATAGTTCCCTTGTTTTTTGTTCCTCGGATGCTTTCTCTTTAGATATTTTAGTAATCCGCAACCTCAATTACATATTAATATATAATTTTCTTAGGCTCAAGTTTATCATGGCACTGTAGTCCTTTTAAGTTTAGATTTTAATGACTTTCATTAGGTCATATTACTATTATTTGTAGGCAGAAGGAACTATAGTTACACCTCTAGACCCAACAAATTGGAGCAATCAATTAACATGGTTTCTATTTCAACTTGCTTTCACTAGAAACGGTACTAATAATGGACAAGAAAAGCATGGTGGCTTGAATGTAGGACAAACAATATTCATGTAAATAAAGTGATCTAAAAGGAATTGGTGGATATACAACAACATAATATCAAAAAACCTTGAATTATTTAAGTTTTAAAGTATCTTTTATTGTAAATTGTCTTTGGAGTACTTAAAAATTTTCACAATTTTTGGGTTTTACACCAGCTAATTCCTTGGACTTTGGCTTTTTTCACCATAGGCATATTGTAAATATAGTGAAAGATCAATAGTAAATTTCTACTTCTATTTTTCTACTTATATTTGTCATTTACTATATCAGTAGAGTATAATTTATGTTATAGGTTTTTGACAAAAAGAACTTTTACATAAATGTGTAGGCCATTCATTTGAATGACTATAGTGGGTTGATAATAGGCAAAGTGTCAATTGTGAACAATCTTCTCTTTCATATGACTTTTCATGACTTCCATAGAAGTAGGATCATCACCGCGCTAGACATAATCACGCGCTAGATAACACTATAATGTTTATGGAATTTCAAGGCTAATGATATGAATACGCTAATGTTCAAATCATGGTACATGCCATGAAAATTTTGTGCCAACCTATTAATTATGTGAGATCTGAGTGATTAATAGATTCTTTTCATCATAACATGAATCTCTATTTTAGTTATACATGCATTCATAATTTCATGGAAAAAGAGTTGTTTTATGACAGAGACACGTTTTTAGGTTTGAATCTTTTTTCCTTGTTGAGAGAGTGGTTTTCACCAATAGAATTAGTTATTTTACACCTAATTTCCTGGTTGTGTGGGTATTCGAGTGATGGCTAATACCTAGCAAAAAAAACCCCTTGCACTATGTTTTGACTAATGTCCATGTTTTGTGTAGACAAAGGATCCTGGAAGACATCCTGGATTTTAGCTTTAAAGTATTTGATAAGTGCAGTAATTAGGCAAAATATAGATTTGAGGGTTTTACCTTCAAACTTGCTAATCATATTTACTTCGAAGATATTTACAGGATTTCTTGTAGCAAATTAAAATATGATATCCAGAGTTGCAATACTCTAAAGTTGGGGCTGATGTAATGCATTAAATCACTACTATATAAGTGAAGCCAAAAATGGCTACAAACTACAAGTTGAAACTTCTGAAAAACCGATGAAAAGAAAACTTAAAAGTTTGATTGTAATATTATTGGAAATAGAAGAAAACGGTAATAGAAAATAAAAGTATTTACTTTTGTGAGGGGTTGTGAATGCAAACTCAGACCAAATCTAAGGCAATAAAGGTACTTCCTTGATCTAAAGATGATCTTCAAACCTGTACAAAAGATGGTTCCCCTTATGTTGTTTTTTCATTCAAGCTCTTTTGCCTATTGGATGTGGGATAATTTCTTATGGACCCATAAAAATGGCTAAAATGGATCCACAGAATTGGTCTCAATGGGCTCATGAAAGAAATCCTGATAGACTCCACTAACTAAAATGCACAATATCATAAATGTTACCAAAAAGGTTCATAACAGTTGCAAAACTTTTCTAGAGAAAGAGAAAGAAGGTAAGTAAGAACCCATTAAAGAATAGGACATATGTAAAGTACAAAGTTACCTTAGATGTGAGCTCATCTAAAGTTGGATATGCAACAGTCTCCAATTTTGTGGTGCGAACATCTAGAAAATTACAGATAGCCTCTAAAGCCACCTCAAGAGCATGAAATTTAAAGGGTGACTCTACAATACAGAACCAGAAACATCTCAGAAACCAGAACGTAAAATAACATAGCATTAAGTAGTGTCAATAAAAACATTGCAAGGCAAATCCAACAAAGAGATGTTTGTATGTATTTAGCATTTCTGCAGCCCATCATTATGCAATATCTTTTTTTCCTTGGAATCAGCTAGGGGTCCAACACAGTAGGTACATGGGCATGATGGGAATAAACGATGACCCATAAGCTCAATACAGTTTTCTATAGAATGGAAAAAGTTGAAGAAATAGTACTCATGCCCACTGTCTTCCCCAACATCTGCACATTCCTGTTGTACATTTGATTGTTGTCTTCCATCTCCCAGAAGGTATTCCCTGTGTGAGTTGCTTAAATTAGGTAAACACCTGCACAACTCTTCAAATATTAGAATGATGTACTCATCTCTGGGGTTTCGAAGAAGAACCTGCTTGCACCCATCATCATTTTGAACATGTCATCCTCATTACAACCTAAAATTTACCAAAAGGCAACAAGATGGTCTAGTTTTGATTCATGCTGACAATAAATTCAACAGATACAGTGAAAGCAGCTCAATAACCAAATCCCAAATAAAATTAACAATGCCACCACCATAGCAAGTGATGGAGCTGAGTAAAGAAATGGAATGATGAAAATAGGTCAAAAGGACTAACGTAAGCCAGCACTGTCGTCACCCTTGTAACTGTACCAAGTAAAATCTAAAGATGAAATAACAAAAAGATATGAAGATAAAAAAGGACTAGCTCTACAAACCAATTAAAACTATACATTAAAGCATAAGTAGAAAGGGAGTAAATTAGTGGCATACCTCTTCTGCAGTGATAATTGCCTTGATATGTTGCATGCCACGCAAAAATTCAATACGTCCATGTCAAAATTTAATACACCCACATCAAAATTCGATAAAACTACAATGAAATTTAATTAACACACTTCAAATTCAATCCAAAAGCAACAACTAAAGCAAAAAAATTGTGCAGATAATTATAATTGACCATAAGTACAACGCAAATTGAATAACATAAAAATAGTGAGTGACCTCTAAATCGAGAACAATTGCCTATATCGTCACACATCAGGGCACGAGTGAGCGGATTCTATTAAACAATTGGTACAATTTGAAGAAGACCCCTCCACCACAACCCACAGAAAAACAAGAATTGCAGGAGCAATTAAAAAAAGGTTTGTAATCGCCACCATATCCCTCTAAAATTACAGTCATTCAAATGAACCTTTTAATTTTGATGCTTCAGATATAGATAGCTAATTGACAGCCCATCGTGATAAAATAACCACCTTGCCTTTATATGCCAGACCCCTGTCAATAAAACTATTTAGCATTTTTAATGAAATGCCTCACCCAGTTTGCGGTCCATAATGAGGACACGTACAAGCATCCAAAACATTACAAATTCATGAAATTTTTTTCCCTGCTTGTTTTTTATTTGTCAGAGGATTTTTCTTCATTTAAGGGACAAAACGCGAGTGGCTTATTTGGGCACGTTACTTGTCCGCTGAGGTGCACAGTGATTCCTCAGCAGGGACAGGGACCCATAGCCGTAGCAGATCTTGCATAGGGAAAAATCCAAAAACCCTGAAAAAAAGTGGCAAGCCAATGAAGAAAAGCTAAAAAATCAGCCAAAAATCTATTTTCTAAATCCACCTGCTGAAGACCTTAGAAAAACAATTTTTCCCTACGTTGGCATTGTTCCCCAAGACCAAACTAATATTTTAGTGGGGTGAAAACATTAGTCCCCACTTTAGGCAAGACTAATAATTGAAAATAAAAGAAAAGAAATAAAATATAAATAAAAGAGATGAAAAAGAAAATAAATTTTAAGTTAAAGGGGGTAAAAAGGTGAAATAAGCCTTTAAACATTATAAATTCCTTTACTATTATAATAGCATTTGTATAGGGTGTGTATAAATGTAATTAGATACTTATTAAAGGGTGTGATGGTTGATTGCCATCCTTTGGCTTAATATATAAGCCAATGGAATGAATATAAAAGAATATATGTGTATGGAGATCATTCAAGGAAAAAGTTGGTTTTGTGGGCCATGGGCATTGAAGAAGGGGCATACAAAGAGTACACTTAGGATTATCTTGGTTAGGTATTTGTGTTGAGTGGTTTCTCTTTTGTGCATGTTTTATATGTTGTGTTTTGAATAAGAATTATTTCCCCATGAAGTGTGCTATAGCTATGAGGGTCAAAACCATTAAAATCTTCCTAGGATGAGAGAAGCCATTACAAGATATTTGAGTCAGATAAATATTGAACTTGTTGTTATTGAAATATATTCAAAATTATATAACACTGAGATGGAGTTAATCTGATTAAATTCTCTAAAAGATGTCATTTGTTCCATTATTTTAATATTCATATTGTTGTATATATGATGGTGAACTTAATGTGCTAAAGTCTTAAATTGGTTAATTTTGATAAACGGGTATTTTTGTGTATTTCTTTTAAATTCTATATACTTTGTAATATTTAAAATCAAATATTAACATTAGAAAATCCACTATCATATTAAATTAATTTCAATAAATTAAATCTTTACTTTGGAGAAAAATAGCATTATATTTTGTTATTAGAGCCAAATAAGTCCTCATCAGGTAAATGTCTCCTATGGAATTTGAAATAAGTGCAAGTGAATAAAGAGTTGAGCAAATTTGGACTCCATCTAAAGCTCAAAATCAAGATTAAGTCTAGGAAGTGCAGTTATTATCTCCAAATAGTGAAAAATGATGTTACATTAGTTTCTACTTAAAGGTGATACCACAAAGCAATTTCTACCAGAACAAATTTTAATTATGTCTTAGATTTGTAAATTCTTGAGAGCAAAGAGAAATTGCTTTGATAGATGAAATTTTGAAGCTATGGCAAGGCTCATAATAGGAAACTAGATTACAAAAATTTCATCTTTGTCTATCAAAGGTTTACTAAAACATAGTCTATGAGGTTGTAGTATGTTTGTGTTTGTTAACCTTGACATTTGGTAATAAAATTAGTGATGAATGAATTAAGAGGACTTGTTACCATTGAATTGGTGACAATCATCCATTTGTGTATCTAAAAACCATGCATGCAAATTGTTTGATAAAATAACTTTTAAGAAGTCATCAAGCCTATAAGTACAATATAGACATCCATTAAAGTATAAAACATAAAGTAGTTATTACCAAACACTATGTTTTCAATAACCTAGGTGGAAATGTATGCAAGAGATGAAAACAAAGACAAGGCATGTTAACTATTTAGAAAAAATACCACAAAAGGATGTGACCACATAAGACTACATTGGTTGCATGATATACACCAAATGGATTTGTTGAAAAGGCTTTAATAAATTTCAAGCTATTTTCATCATTGGGTGTAAAGTCAAATGTGATGGCTATTGCCAACATCCCCATGGCTTGTACCAAGACATTTGCCATATAGTATGGTTTGAACATCCATCAAAACATGGGTAAAAGCATGAAGTTGAGTACACTTCCCGTGGAAATTTCAAACTTAGATAAAAACTGGAAATCGGGAAAAACAAAACAGGATCCCATTATTTCTAAAATGGGATTGCGAGCCTAAATTCAAAACGGGATCCCGTTCCTTAGTGGGATCCTGAGCTTGGGATCATAAAACGGGATCTTGTTTAGAATAGGATCCTGTTTTGTAAAAGTATTTAATGTTTAAAAAATGGCCTGTGAGCTCATTTTCACCAATGGCCAGAGGAGAACCAAAATGGCACCCTAAGTTTAAGAGCAGCATTTCCAACCATCCAAAAGTCCAGGTCAGTTATTTTTTTCCTTTTTTTTTCATTTTCTATATTTTGTTATTTGTATTTTAAGTTTATTTTTTGTATTTTTGTAAATTAGGTTTTTATATTTGGTTTGAATCTTCCTACAAAACATATAAACCCTACACTCAATTGAAACAAAAAAAATTTACCCTACACACAAAAAAATTACCCTAAACTGAATTGAAACAAAAATATTTACCCTTCAAACAAAAATATGAACCCTAAAATGAGATTCAATCACGCCTGCAAACTGAAAAAAATTTACTCTACACACAAAAAAATACCCTAAATTGAATTGAAACAAAAATATGAACCCTAAAACGAGATTCAATCATGCCTGCAAACTGAAAAACAAGAACTTTAGTTACTGTTTAATGGTAAAGTGACTACCATTTTAATTTTAGTTTTATTTTTTCATTTGCATTGATTTATGTTTTAAATATGTATGCAAATATTTCAAAATCAGATATACTAATTTCTTTGAGAAAAAAAACTAGATTTGTCTAAGTTTATTTCATTGCATTATTTAGCGCTTATTATTAATTGTTTAATCTAGCTACATACCATTAGAATTTGCAGCACAAATCATGGCATCCATCTGTACCCATGCACAAACACCTATTCTCTAACATATTAACATGTACATATAGTTTTCTATCGGTGTAATCCTTGAACCTCCTTTAGGTGCAAGTGCTAGTATATATTCTTTGTTTTATAATCATAACTCCTATGAGGTTTCTAGATATTTTGAATTATGAATAAGCTAAAAATTAGTCAAACCTATAGACTAATTACTTAGTTTCACATTAAAATATAAAATTAGAATCACATATTGCCATAATCTTATCGTTCCCTACATATACCTAGTCCATATCATTAGGATCACAGATTAGATCCAAGATAGAAGAATAAAATTGATAGAAACCATGATCTAGGAATATGTTAGCATGATCATATTGATAATGGAGCATCTAATACTCCCTCCTAAAATATGATTGTTCATTTAGGTTATCCTCCTCAAATGCCTTAAGGGGATTAAATTTACCTAGAAATTTACATATTTAATGTTCATGTGAGATATTTTATTCCATGTCATTAACACAATATATCCATGTGGTACATTTCAAATTATAGGAATAAAATGTCAATCCTTGGCTAATCAAATTTCATCCTAAATGAGCAACTATAATGTATTTATAAAAGTTGTATCCGCTCTAGGAATCATATCTTTTTAGACTTGAATATTTCTATCTATAATTGTAATTACTAGATAAGGAAACATTCATCCTAAATATGCAACAACCAACAAAATAATACTAGATATTAATAACTTTGACTAAGAGTGAGCATTCAAAATATATCTATCCTCAAAGAAATAAATGACTTCGACTAAGAGCGAACATTCAAAATATAGCTATTATCTTTGCAAAATCCTTGATTTGAGTGATTTATGGGCAAAAAAATGGATTCAGGATGAGGTAAGTTAGAAAGACTAACCTTAATTTATATCTTTCGTCATTAGATAATTTCATGTTTAAAGAGTTTCTTAGGGCATATCTATAAATTTAATTCTTATAATATAATTTATCTCATAGATATCTTCCCTAGTGTGTCTAATCCCTACCACCCAATCTATAAATTTAATTCTTACTTGTGAGGACCTTGAGAGTTTGGAGGATCTGAATGAGTTTGTAAAATTAATCCATTCTAATATAGATTATTATTTTTTAGCCTTAATGGTTCAAACTAATTGATAAAATGGTATTTCATTAAGAGTAATAGGATAAATGTGAAATTTTATATTTTAATGGTAATCAACCCCTTAATGATGGTAAATTGCTTAAGGAGGTAGATGAAGAAGTGTGTTATATATGGGAATAATTCTAGATACGAATAAGTAGATTATGGGGGGAATAGAAATAAAGGATAAAATCAATAGCATCGAAGGACCTCTATGTGGCAAGGTATGCTATAGTATAGGGAAAGAATTGAGAAACTTGAGTAGGAATTTAAAACTTGTTACTAAGGAGGCTTTAAATTTGGTAGTGCATGTAAGTAGAGAATCATTTAGAATAGTTCTTTAAATGGATATAGAGATTAAGGAAGAAGTATCAATTTTTTTAAATCTTTCTATAAAATTTATCAATAGGAGTCCATACACAAGTATCAATAGAAATCAATAATATCTCATCAAAATGGTAAGTTTATAGTTATTCATTAATAATAGGAGGCCATCATATATTAATTACCCCCTAAATACATTTTAAAAAATAGGATATGTAAAATGATAAGTGTACTATCAATTAATTATAGGTAGGGGTTGAAACAACCAATAATTAACCTAGAACAATAGTTCATCAAAATGTGGCCCTACAAAACTAGATTTTACATCACATTAACAATTATTTGTTTTTTTAAAGGTAGACAAACCACATCTTGTTGTCAAGGGATGATCATAAAATTGATATCATGATCTCATACCACATTTTCTCTTTACACACTTAGGTCACATAAGAGGGCTACACCAACAAAGACCACATTATTCACAATACACACCAAGTGTGTATATTAACTTTGTTACATCTGTTGATAACTGAGAGGGGGGGGGTGAATCAGTTATCCTAATTATTTCCCTTATTAAACTTTCCTTTTAATTGAAGCAGCATAAAATCAAACACAAAACATAAACCATGAAATAAGAAACACATGACACAGTATTTTTGACGTGGAAACCCTGTTAAGGGAGAAAACCACGGGGTGATTAACCCAAGAATTATTCTCTGTTAGAAGAATAGGAAATTACAAAAATGGCACTTGCCAATTAGGGCTCACTGCCCGAGCACACTGCTCACAAGAGGCTCACTGCCTACAAGAAGACATACTGTCTTACAAAGTGATTAGAATCACAGTCTTGAACTGATTGGAAGCATCTGCATATGCTGGAGTTCAGTTCCGGTTAGGTTCAGTATACTGATCTGCTGCATTTCATCTTTCCTCTGTTCTTTAGTCTGCTGTCCTTTCACATACCGGATCTTTCTTGTTACTTCTGCTCTACTCTGGACTTGTTCGCATATCCTCACATACATTCACACCATTTACCACTAAATCCATCCTCTATATATATCCGCACAAGTACTTTCATCATCTTTTTAGTCGGCATCCGGAACAGTCTAGTTTCTTACAAACTTAGTTCTGTCGGCTGAATCCTTGCTCACCAAGCAATGCGGATCAAGCATATACTTGTAGATATCATCAATTATGTCGGCCAAACATGATTCATGCCACCGCAACCTTTATCATCATCTGTAATACATCCGGAAAGTAGTTTGATACTCGATCAGTCAGTTCTTCCTCTGTTTTCACTGTCTCTCAGGAATCCGGTACTCAACTATTCATATCTTTTTCCTTGTCCATCTCCGGAGGCTAAATCCTTGGAATATACTACTCAAGATAGTCCTCTTGACTTCCCCAGATCCGCACTGCACCAAGACACTTCCTCTGAGAGATCCGGACCAATCTGTCGGACCTTGCCACATGCTCTGTTCTTGTTCACCGGACCACCACAATCTTCAATCTGACTTCCGGTAGAGACATATCATGACTTGCGGATATGTGGAATGACCTTTGTTGCCATCAATGACAACAACCATGAATCCATATAGTGTCTCTTGCCAACAATCTCCCCCTTTGGCATTGATGGCAACACTTAGTGAAAAATGACTAAGTGTTTACACTATGCTCCCCCTTTGCTGATGCTCTGTCTTTATATACAATTTCCGGAACTCCCCCTGAGTTGGATTCCTCATTTTTCACTGCTCCTCACTCCCCCTTTGACATCAATGGCAAAGGGTAGGGTCCGCACACCAAAATTTTCAAAAATTCTCTATATATAGCCGCATATTTACATACTCACATATACTGCAGAATGTCTGCAAAGGATGTCTGCAGTTGAACCATTTCAGTAGCCCAACTTAGCTTCATTCTGTCCAAGATTGAAATGTGACCACTCAACAAAAATGCAAAAGCTTCTGCCCGCCTGAGATCTGTCGGATCTTTTGTATGGGCGGTGGTCTGGGCATCACTGATGGCCTCATGCATAGTTTCCAACTTAGGGACTATAATCCTTCTAAGTTCTCCCATCCGGTTGGTAATGTTCTTCCTCTCCTTCTCAAGATTCTTTATTTCATTCAAGACTGCAATAGTCTGACATTCTTGATTTATTATAGAGGAAGAGAGAGGATCAAAACTTTGAGATAAGCTTTGAAGCTTGTCCTGTTCCTCTTTTATTTTCTTGTCAATTGCTGCTGTTGCCTTTGACCAAGATATACAAAATTTGTAGATGTCACCGCCATCCTTAAGAGCATTTTCTAAGCTCTTTATTCCAATGCTTACAATCTTCCTATCCTTAGAGATTAAATCTAATATTTCAGAAAATCTCTTATCCAAAAATTCCTTCCGGACCTTGTCTTCAGCTGATTTTTCTAGAGAATTAAAATGTGTATCAATACTGCTGACTAAGGTTTTTAGATTACCGGAAGTGGAGGCTGTCGGATCTATTTGGATTGATGGCATGATCTTTACAAGTACTCCGGAAGCAGCCTCTATCAACTCACAGTCCTCCATATGAGACTTTAGGAGCTTTTCATTTGCCTTGGCATTTGCAAATGAAGCTATCTTCATTGTTTGTACCGGAGAGAGAGAGTCAAAATCAAATGGACCTTTTAGAAGCTCCGGTTCATCAATCTCTAGAGTTTCTTTGCTCAAAAATTGTTGAACAGTTTGTGCAGTGTCTCTTGCCGGAGACAGATGTTTCTTTTCTTCTGCAGTCTTAGAACTGTCAACCTCTTTGTCTGTCACCACTGCTTCCTTCTCCTGCAATTGCTCTTCTTCTTTGGATCCGGAGACTGTAGGGGAAACCGGAGGAGAGATGCTTGCTTGTTCATGGGTCACTTCTTTTGGAGCAGAGGGTCCCAAGTCCTCACTTGTCTGTTCAGGGCTCACTTCTTCCGGAACAGAAGATTCCAAGTCAGCAGCTGTTTCTGCACCTAAGTCCTCTACAACAGGAAGATTGAACCTTTTGAAGGCCTTCCGGAGGATCTCTTCTGTCTCTTGTGCCACTTTGTCAGTCTCACCAAGCATGAGCTGATTCATCCTGGCTTTACTTCTGAACTCATCTCTGCAGTCCTTGAAGATCATGTTCATTGTCTTGGGATCAATTTGAGGATATAGCTGAATAGCTATCTGCTCCCGGATCTCAAGATCTTTGGCATGCGCATTATTCTTTCTTACTTCCATTTCCTTCTCTAGGCTTTTAGGAATGAGAGATATGATCTCAATGAAAGCCTTATTGTATGTGTTCAGATATTTAACTGTGGCTTCCTGCAGAGTCTTTTGGTCTGCCTCACTGAAGTCATCATAGGATTCAGTCATTGGTTGAAGGTTTCCATCCACCGTGACCGACTTGATTATGCTCTCTAGTGACAGAGTGGGCTTTTCAACAGTTACCTCTGCCATTTCCTCCTTGTCTTGGCCTGTGGAGGGCTTACCGGATCCTTTCTTTTTCTGTTTCTTTACTTCTCTTACTCCTTCATCTGATTCTGTCTCCTCTTCATCCTTTTGGCTTTCATAAGCCCTTGATGCTTTTGTCTTGGATCTTTTACCGGATGCCTGGACTTCCGGTTTTGAGCTTTTGGTTGTGGAGGGTGCAGATCTCTTTGATGATCTGGTCCGGGTGGGGGTTTCAACCGGAGCACTTTCTTTGCTTTTCTCTTCTTCCTCAGCCTTTCTCCTCTTTTCCCGGCTGGCATCAAGTGCCTCTTTTGAGATGCCTAGGCCTTGAGCAATGTGCTCTACTTCTTTTCTCACTTTTCTTTTAATCTCAGGTTCCCTGAGTTCTACATGTAATTTCACGCTCAGCTCCTCAAAGGTTCCAAACCTTTCTGCCTTAGGATCTTTGGGCTGACTTAGCATGTGTTGAACATGCAGCTCTACTATCTGTTCATCAACTTCATACCCCATGGGCATGATCCAGACAGTCCTTGGCTCCACTGCCTCCATTAGGCACTGATCAGTGTCAACCATAAAACATACTGAGTCCTTGTATTTCTCAATGAGAGACTGGGGAATTTTCTCTCTTGCTTGCATCATGCTCTGAAAGTTTTTGAAGTATCCCCATAGAGCTGTATTTCTCGCTTTTGCATCCCCAAGTCCATGCAAATAGTCTCTTATCTGGACTGCAACAGGTTTGTCATTCTGCCATACCCATCCACTTGTTCCGGGTAGCTCATTCATGAAGTAAAAGAAGAGACATACAATGAGAGTACCATACTTAAAGGAGTTCTTCTTGTCTTTCTTGATTTTCTGTACATTTTCCATCAATTGGCTTAGTAGTAGTTCACAAAGATCATAATCTGCATTCTTTCTTAGCATTTCATATGCTGTGTATATTGCAGTTCCGGATACAGAATTCTCCCTGCTGGAGTGATAGATCGAAATATCTTCAATGGTCATTGCTCTCTTATCATATTTTGATCCGGTGGCTTCAGTTACAACGTTGTTCTTGACAGATTTGAGGATAGGTACCCCCCCGGAAGAGTATAGACCAGTTACTGCTCTAATTGCTTCTTTTGTGATCTTGCAGGGTCTATCTAGCCAAAGGAAGTTGTCATGCATCCTGCTCAGTACATACCGGACCCATTCATCTTCTTCAAAGCTAGGGAAATGAATGAATTGCTCAAATTGTTTCTTCTGGATACCCTTATACTCTGGTTTGAGCTCAAAAGCATTGTCTATCAGTTGCTTGTGATAGAGGTCTCTTAATTTGAATTCCCCAAATTCCTCAATGTTTGCGTGTATGTAAACCCTAATATCTTCAGTATGTAAGACTCCGTGGGGAACACTAGAGAAGGCTCCTAGTGGATCTACCTCCAACGATTTGTAGGGATGTTTCTTGAATGAGGGGCGAGGTCTATCAGAGATCTTAACTATGTTTGGAGTAGCCATTCTTCAAAGATTTGCAGTGAGGCAATGAAAAACGAAGAATACCTTATGCGCCTTCGGTTTGCACGGAGTGGTTGGATTGATTTCTTTATGCAATAGCTTCGGCAGGAGATCCTTGGTGTGCTTGATGATCCTTGTTGCAGAGCTCCACTATTCGCTTCTTCTCAAGTGTAGAATGAGCAGATAACTTTTGAGAAATCCCTTATATTGCTCCGCAAACCCTAATATCTGTCTGCAATAAATGCTTCACCTGCATTATTCCGGTTTACCATGTCTGGACAGCTTGGAGTATCCCGGATTAGTCCTGATCACTGAATATCATCCGGATCTTTAAATCATGAATAAATCTAGGTAACATATTACAAGAACATCCCAAACACTTTGTCCAATCCGCAAGACAAGATCGTGCACTTCCGGATCTCTCCGGACCTTTTTGTAATCCTTTATCATACCGGAGCACCTCCCTGAACAGGTCTAACTTAATCGAACACAGCTTCTTCATAACTCCATGCGGACCTCTGAAAACTTGACTGAAGCATCTCAGGACTTATATCTATAAACCCTTTAATCCGCATCTTGTGCCACATCCGGCACAACTTGTTTGGCTGGGGGAACAGAATCTTCTTTGAGTCTCCCCCTGAGCCTGAGCTCACTTTTTAATTTCCGGAAGAAATATCAGCACCAGAATCTGGTGCGGATCCAACCTCTACATTCTCTGAGCTTTTCTTCACCCAAATCTTGCTCATCTGATTCCTAACTTCATCCGTATTCATTTTTTGTTTACCCTTGTCTTGATTCTGATTATACACCGGACCTCTTTTGTCCTGATTCTTGTTTCTGCAGACTTTAGCATTATGACCGGACCTATTGCAGATTTGACAAATAACATTTCTTTGCATATTTAACTGATATCCCCTTGATCTGCATTGATTAGCCATATGACCTACTCTTTTGCATGTAAAGCATCTACCTTTGAATGATTTGTTTACTTGCATAATTCTGCATTCATGGGATTTGTGTCCATACCTTTTGCAGTTGAAGCACTGTCCGGAGAAGGATGAATTAATCTGATTCATTCTCATTCTGCATTGATTAGCTTTGTGACCAAAATGGTTGCAGCTGTGGCAGTATCCATTGAAGGATGGATATTTTTGAGCATTTGGCTGTCTTACCGGAGGTCTTCTAGGCCTGCTCCTTGGATTTTCTGATCCAAGATTCTTCTGACCGGATCCGGAGCTTTCTCCTTTCTCATATCCCAAGCCATACTTGTCATCTGTCCTCTTTTGACTTCCAAGAAGAACTTCAAGTTGAGCAGAACTTATCTTGAATTTCTCTCTATATTCATTTGCTGTTTGAAGGTCTCTTTTGAGAGAGGCAATTTGATCCTCAAGTTTTCCTTCATTATCTTTGGAATCTTCAAGATCAGATTCAAGGTGTCTGATAATCCTGTCCATCTGGTGGCATTCTTCTGATTTTTCCTTAAGAGATTGTTTTAGATTGTCTTCAGCCTTTCTTTTTTCTTCAATCTCTTGAGTGAACTTTATAGTTCCTGATTCCATTTCATGTCTTAACATGATGACTTCTTTTGATAACTTTTCACATAACTTGGTTTGCTCAGTCAATTCTTCATTTGTATTGCTTTCTTCACTTTGTCTTGCCAACTGTTGGAGCAGCTCCTTTCTCTTTTTCATAGAGAGACTTAATTTGTCTTTTAATTCCCTCATGAATTCATCAGCCTGTTTGAGTCTTTCTCTTAATTCACTGACTTCAGAATTTGACTGTTCAAGATCCTCAAGGGCAGTCTTGAGTTGCTCCTTTAAACCATATGCATCCATTTGAAATCCCAGATCTTCCTCAAGCTGTTAGGCTCTATTAGGAGGAACTTGGCTCTGATACCAATTGTTGATAACTGAGAGGGGGGGGGTGAATCAGTTATCCTAATTATTTCCCTTATTAAACTTTCCTTTTAATTGAAGCAGCATAAAATCAAACACAAAACATAAACCATGAAATAAGAAACACATGACACAGTATTTTTGACGTGGAAACCCTGTTAAGGGAGAAAACCACGGGGTGATTAACCCAAGAATTATTCTCTGTTAGAAGAATAGGAAATTACAAAAATGGCACTTGCCAATTAGGGCTCACTGCCCGAGCACACTGCTCACAAGAGGCTCACTGCCTACAAGAAGACATACTGTCTTACAAAGTGATTAGAATCACAGTCTTGAACTGATTGGAAGCATCTGCATATGCTGGAGTTCAGTTCCGGTTAGGTTCAGTATACTGATCTGCTGCATTTCATCTTTCCTCTGTTCTTTAGTCTGCTGTCCTTTCACATACCGGATCTTTCTTGTTACTTCTGCTCTACTCTGGACTTGTTCGCATATCCTCACATACATTCACACCATTTACCACTAAATCCATCCTCTATATATATCCGCACAAGTACTTTCATCATCTTTTTAGTCGGCATCCGGAACAGTCTAGTTTCTTACAAACTTAGTTCTGTCGGCTGAATCCTTGCTCACCAAGCAATGCGGATCAAGCATATACTTGTAGATATCATCAATTATGTCGGCCAAACATGATTCATGCCACCGCAACCTTTATCATCATCTGTAATACATCCGGAAAGTAGTTTGATACTCGATCAGTCAGTTCTTCCTCTGTTTTCACTGTCTCTCAGGAATCCGGTACTCAACTATTCATATCTTTTTCCTTGTCCATCTCCGGAGGCTAAATCCTTGGAATATACTACTCAAGATAGTCCTCTTGACTTCCCCAGATCCGCACTGCACCAAGACACTTCCTCTGAGAGATCCGGACCAATCTGTCGGACCTTGCCACATGCTCTGTTCTTGTTCACCGGACCACCACAATCTTCAATCTGACTTCCGGTAGAGACATATCATGACTTGCGGATATGTGGAATGACCTTTGTTGCCATCAATGACAACAACCATGAATCCATATAGTGTCTCTTGCCAACAACATCCCCAATCTTGACTAAGCTTAATTTTCCTTTTTATGTGATAAACTGAATAAATAATCATAGGTTAATGATTTGATGTTTGCAGAAAATATCAAGATAAATCATTGATTATATGGATTATGATTAATTCTTAGATTAGACATGAGATTACATGTTGTTGAGATTATTTTATCATGATGCTTTATGATTTATTGATGATACACTAATAATAGTCCGTATGAATGTGAGTATAACTAGGAAAGGAATCTACCTTCAAGAACGGAAGGAGATTATCACCAGAGACAAGGGGATAGATATTTTGAAAAGACCAGTTTTCCATTTGAAGTCTCAAATTGATAATTATATGAACCTTTCCGAGAGAAGGTATGTGTCAAATGGTTGCTATCTTGAGATTATCCTAAATTTGACCATTATTGATTTGACATGGTGAAAAGGTTTTCCAATGTCAGACTTCATCGATTTAGTCAAGAAATTTTTTTGATCTTTTTCTCTACTTTTCTCAGTAGTTGATGCTGATGTAAGCATAAGGTGGCGAAGGGGGAGAAGGCCTTGACCCACTCTCGCACCTTAGCAAGTGACTAATATCAACTTTCATTGAAATGGCAATGTTACCATTAAGTTGATATATATTATTTAGATATTTGTTAAATAATATTATAATGATAAAGAGAATTTGTTTTAATAAGATATTAATATCTATTTCTCTTGTGTTAAAGTTTTCCCTTGGATGCTATCTCTACGCTCATGTAGGGAAGCACTTTCTCCTCAACCCACGAAATGGGGAATGAGTGGGAATAACCCATTGTGGCCACGGGGGTCGTTTTGGGTGATCGGGGGCAGTTGGAGGGATGCATGTCCCTTTTGTTGAGAAATCTGTGGAGGAAGTTTTGCTTCAATGGATGTTGAGTAGAGAGGATTACATTCTCTCAAAAGTTAGTTTTAGTTTTTCTTTTACAGTGTGCTTCTGGGCAGGAAGAATGAGAGAAAAGAAGTATACAGTCATTGGCAAGGGGGAGAGATTGACAGTGAGAAGAAGAAAGCTCACCGAGGAGCTCAAAGGAACAGATAAAGAATCTGTAGCTGAGTGCTTCAGGTATTATCATATACTTCAACTGTGATTCAAGTTATAATAAATATGTATCTTCATTCTTTCCTTATGACTATCAACTATGTTTATGTGGTGTCGTATGCTGGCCAGAACTGAAACCCTTATGTCGTGCATGATATCCATTTTGTGTCTCGATTTAAAACTATTAACGTAGCTTTATCTCTGTTGTAACCCTTACAATAGCCTCAAGAGCAAATGCTATCATTTTGTTTATATATATTACACGGCTCACCTCATGAGTAAGAAAGGTGGCAACTGATCTAACTATGTTTAATTATTTTCCTTTACATATAAGTATATGATTATACTTGCTGTGTCTACTTGCAATTAGAACCCCTACCATAACCACTATCAGAATGACAGTAGTGGTGTAATCTGGAGATGATAGGGTTGTAAACCCATTCTTACCTCTGTACAATGATTATATTGTTATTATTCTCTATCATTTCTTGAGAGGTGGCATGGACTATCCATTGAAAGTCATGGTTTCCATATGTTTGTCTATTAATAAGACAATGATATTGCTTTGTTGGTATACCTCGAGGGTGGTTGGATGTGGATAGTACCACTGGCTAAGAGTTATTCCTTATAGAACTCCAAGTTTAGTAAATCTCTATAAGATAATGAAGCTCTCAAAGTCAAGAGTTGGGGTAGAATTTATTTCATGCATGTCGATAACACCACTAGCATAGTGGTAGTTAAAGCAGACATTAGTCAATAGAGTTGAATGGTATAATGATATTATTGAACTATTTTGCAAGAAACTCTAGCTAACCTTCGAGAATGAAGATGGTTCTTGAGACTTTGATATAAATAGTTATTATTATCAAATATTTGATAGTCTCTTAATTCTCCAAGAACAAGATTGTTATATCTTTTGGGGTTAGAGATGGTTAACCTCTTTCATACAAAAACATTTGGTAAATGTAAAACTCTTTTACTTTCAACTTTTGTGTAAAACAAGTAAAGTTATTATCGTAGAGGATTAGATGAGAATCCTCAACCCAAATGAGTTCCTTGGAGAACTTCTGAGATTTTATACAAAACTTTTCTTGTGTTGATACTAGATATCAAACTAATTATGAATATACACTTTTGAAATAAGGAAGAGGGTGACAAGTAGTTGCAGATGCAACAAGAAACCTTTGGATTGAACTCTAGGAATCAAAGTTAGTAATCTAAGTCAGATGGACTAAGAATTACCTAATCCTATTTATAATGTATATGTGTATCTATCATGGACTAAGGATTTATACTAAGTTTGACTGATTAAAAGGAAATGATGAACAAACAAGTAATGTATAAAATCACTACATGATGAGATAGCTTCTAAGTCGAGTTAGAAGTGTGTGAACAATCAACTACGTTCATTGTGAAACATCTATGTATATTAAATCTTTGGCCAACGTAATGCATCTGTCTCTGCATGCATTAGTCAATTCACTATGCTCCATATGGCATAACCTTCTAGTAGTTTCATACATGGTTTGAGTGGATCTATAGTTATATGACCGTGAAGAGTTATGAAGGACACAATAATAGAGACTCATATGGTAAACCTATTGGTTCCTTATATATATTCCCTTTGTGAAGGGTGGTACCACTTCCACAAAGGAAGTTGTGTAGGGGACCGCCAGTCTGTGGTTGCAGAAAAATCACTCAGGTGTGTTGATGGTGGTTTTAGCACACAACAACAAAGATGAAATACAAAGTATCTCACCTATCTTGAAAAAGGTATCATATCCTAGATAGGACTGCCCCAAGGTTTGTACAACTAGGTCTTAGATTGTAGGAATAACTTTAGTGGATATGTTTTAGTTGTACTGACAAGGGGACTTGCATGCAATTGATAGGGTTTATGAAAAGATGACATCAATGTAAATGTAGAAACCCTAGGTGATGCAGACTGTGAAGTCTAAAATTTATCAGCAGATAATCAATGTAATGTTGCTTAAACCCTAAATCTACCAAACTTTATGTAAAGAAAATGCAAAAGGAAAAGGAGAGAGAGAAGGGATAAGAGATCCTATAGACAATTACAGAAATGACCAACAAACAAATAGACAGATTCCCAACAACAAACAAATCTCTGATTAACCAGGCAACCCACAATGCCATAGAGATTATGAAATCTTCTAAGGAAATGTAAAGATATTCAAATTGTGGAGGGTTCATCAAACACCCAACTCTTGGAGCAGCTTAATGAATTCACACAATCAAACTCAGCTCATGAAAATATGCCTAGACTAACCATGCACAATGACACACAATTAGCAAGCCATTAATGGTATGGATAGGAAATCTATCAAATATTTAAATGATTAATCACAAGTTCAACTGAATGTAAACTAATTTCAAATTGACATGAACCATGAAATCCAAAATGAGACAACACAAAAACACAAATTCCCAGCAACCTACAAAACTTGCTTTGTATTGACTGAATTTTGGTAGTCTCAGCAATTCACTGTCAAATCTTACTTACAAATGAGAGAAAAGGATGGCCCTTTTATAGAAAAGGCACCATACTGATTTTCCAATGGATGGTGGAGATTACCTCAACACCAAGGGTCCATATTTCATGGAAATAAATGAGATACAATAATTTGTTACATTCTTGGATTTACTTTTGTCTTGATAGAAAAAGACAAAATACAACTTGCAAATACATTGAGTTTGGACAAAATGAGTACCCATTTGGTTTTACATGATAAAGAGCTCATTTTCAAGGCAAAATGAAGTCAAAATGAAGTCACATAACACTTGAAAATATGGGTTGATGTGGCTTAACGGGATTTCATATGCTGACTAGAACATCCTATTGTTTGTCACTTTTGAGTTGTCTAATGAGACAAATGACTTTTCCAATGTGTTGACTAGTCAAGAGGAGTATGTGGCACATTGTTGTTGAAGATCTATCCAATTGGATGATTGTTGGATCCAACCTTTGATGACTGGATTGTTGGAACATGTTTTGAACATTCAATTGGATCTGCAAGAACAACAGTGAAGTAGACTTGATCTCTATGTCTTCAAACTCCTGGGGCTTATCTCCATCATCTCGGACATCATAATGATCTCCTTTTGCAAGTGCAACAATGGTTTGGGTGACAAAATGATGATTCTGCATATTCAAATCAGCATTGCACCTCTCGGTGTTTATCTTTTGAAGATAGCTCTAGCTAGCTCCTTTGTCCTCTCAAACCTATAATTCATAATACTAAGCATTAATTTCATCATAAACAATCATTTTCTATCAATATTTGTCAAAACATATGCATTTGCAGCCATGGATCACTCAGGAACAACTCAATTTCAATGTCACTTTCTTATGAACAACCTTACAAATTTAGTGATTTTCATATGATTTTATGAGTTTTTCACCATTTTTGAGTACCCATTTGGCCAATATACTGATCTAGGATGTTTTTGTGGCCCTTAGGATCCATTTGGAGTCTTTTATTTCATATTTTTATAGCCCTTTTTGCAAAAAGGGGGATTTTTGGAAGGTATTAGATATTCAGGTGCAGTGGCATTGATTGATGTAAAAGACACCCAAAATCTACACAAACCTGGTAAAAATGCTCATCATGATATAATAGATTGATATATAATTCAATTTCACCAATAAAATCCAAGTTTCATGCCAAAAAAATGAGTTTTTTAGCCCAAAATGTCAATAAGCGGGCTTTTTAGGCCTCACTGGATATGTGCAGTGGAGGGCATTTTTAGCACTAACTCTTCTTTACACCTTCGGTGGGATTTTCATGCATCACTGGATTTGCGGGGTTTTCCATCACTATCGAATATATCATGTTGAGGTGCTTTTTCGCACAGATCATGTTGGAGGGAAAATCAGCGCTAAACTTAAATGAAGGCTCTAGCGAGGTTTTTACTCTGCACTGGACCAGCAGGGATTTTGGGTGCTACCAGACATGTCCGATAGGGTTTTTTTTTAGCATCGATCTGGTCATGCAAGAAATGCCCACATTTCCTTTAAAATGTCTCAACATAGTTTTTGAAGGGTGCCGAACATGTATGGTAGGAGTATTTTTTAGTGTCGATCTGGTGAGGTGGGTTTTTTGCACTGATTTGTGTAAATGGGGTCCAATGTTGATATCCAGTGACACTAGATATTAGCACTAAGTGTAGTAGGAGGTGTTTTTTCTACCAGATTTTGAATTTCCCATGGTAAAGTATATTTAAAAATATATTTAAGTATAAGTTAGAGATATTTTTAAATATACTGTCAGGATGTTTGAGACAGGTTCCGAGACAAATCCATAGGATTTAACATGTAGATTCTAGATTTTTGAGGATCCACCAGATTTCAGACTTAGCCATTTTTCAGGGTTTCAGACTTTGCCAAATCAAGGTGCCAAGAACATGCATCAAGGTGAAGGCATATGAAACCCTTAGTGAAATCTTGTAGAATTTGACACAATTTTGCAAAGTTCTAAGGCTTGAGAACTAGGAATTCTAACATGACACAACCTGTAGTAGCGATTTCAAGGACCATATCCAGTGACACAAGATTTTAGAGCAAAATACAGTAACACCCAATTTTAGCACAAAATGCAACAAATGGCTATTTCTTAAGCACCAAACCAATCCAAACTCCTCCAAATCAATCATGAAAGGCATAAAATCACTTCAAACATACCAGATACTCAAGTTTGGAACAAATCCTACATTCTAAGCCCAATTTCACTTTCTCATTGTCATAAAGAGGATAGGTTGAAACTCCAAGCCAAAGCAAAAAAGAGGGCCTCCATTTGATAAAATGGAGTGTGTGTGTGCAAGGCACAACAAATGGCAACTCTACTAGGGAAATGCTTCAGAGCATTTCTAAGTTAAACGATAATTACCAACCTAGAATCTCTATGCTTCCCACATATTAAACCTGAACAACAGGATACCATATCAAAGAAGTGGAAATCACTAACTCAGAATGACTATTCACATCCCAAAGGTATGAGTGTGTGCAATTGTATTAATTCCCATCCTTCAACAACCAAGATCATCGATGTGAAAACTTGTGTCAAGCTATGTAAAGAATCAACACCTCATGAACTTTCCTGAAAGGAAGGCGAACGAGCGAAGCAGGATGTGTATGTATGGATGGGTGGAGGGGGGAATGGATATAATATGGAAGTGACATGGTGAAGTGGAAAGTAAGAGTTGATGTAATTTGAAGGAACTTACGATGACACCTGTTTACCAGGTTTTCATCATGGTACTTATCCAAGGTGCCACCAGAGGTGGTTTTCACCTTGGGACAAAAGGATTTCTCTTTATTATTTTATCATCTTTTTTTGTACTATACCAGGAAAGCGGAGGAGATATAGAATGTAGCTATCTAGTTTCGTGAAGGAATTCAGTCCATGTGAAGTACTATATGTTATTGCATAAAAAAAACTTATCAATCTATCATGCTCATTGATGTCGGCAAGGATAAATGAATTATGAAGTGCATTGTGCAATGTCAAGTGGCAGGAAAAAGATTATTCTATGGAAAATGATGGATTGAGGAAATTCCCAAAAGTACAGACCACATAGATATTTAATTTCTTATACTTTAAATATTTTTAAATATATTGTCAGGATGTTTGAGATAGGTTCCATATCCATAGGATTTAACATGCAGATTCTAGATTTTTAAGGATCCACCAGATTTCAGACTTAGCCATTTTTCAGCATTTTTAGGGTTTCAGACTTAGCCAAACCAAGGTGCTAGGAACATGCATCAGGGTGAAGGCATAAGAACCCCTTAGTGAAACCTTGTGGAATTTGACACAATTTTGCAACTCTAAGGCCTAAGAACCAAGAATTCTAACATGACAACCTGCAGTAGCAATTTCAAGGACCATATCCAGTGACATAGGATTTTAGAGCAAAATGCAGTAACACCCAATTTCGGCACAAAATACAACAAATAGCTATTTCTTAAGCATAAAACCAATCCAAACTCCTCCAAATCAATCATGAAAGGCATCAAATCACTTTAAACATATCAGATACTCAAATTTGGAACAAATCCTGCATTTTAAGCCCAATTTCACTTTCTCATTATCATAAAGAGGAAAGGTTGAAACTCCAAGACAAAGAAAAAAGGGGGTCTCTATTTGATAAAATCGGGCATGTGTGAAATGCACAATAGGGTGATGCTCTCCTTCCCAAGTAGATGACATGCTGAGACTTATGAACACAGATGTCAACACTCCAAATGCTGTATATTCTATTATATGACTTGCTAGTCAAAACTTTTACGTAAAACTTATCATTATTGCCATGAGCAAAACTTTATGATTGTATAGTGAAAGAATTCACTATTATGTTATATTTGAATATATTGCAAATTTTAGTTTTGAAATTATTCAGAAAATACATGCATTTTAATTATTGATTATGAAATTGATTATTGTTAAATAGAAACATGATTGTGTTGATCATGGCTATTTACTTAATGGTAAATTGAGTTGATTATTTGAGTAATATGAGTTGACATGTTACATATGGTATTAGAGCTACCATGTTCAATACATGGACCTATGAGCTCACTACATGAAATCTTCCTCCGACATTAACAATTGTTAATGTTTAGATGTTGTTTTGCTAGAATGGTAAGAATAAGAACGACACCCAGGAAGAAGGTAACAGGAAATGGACATTACCTAAATGCTATGAGGGAGCAAGCCTCAAGAATGAAAAGCCTTGGCCAAACTGGTTACTTGAAAGGTGCATGGTTATCTGATGATAAAAATTTCACTGATGCTATTAAATGCGTCAAGCAGGAGAAGGACAAATTAGTTAGGGATACTCCTCCTATCTCTAAAAATGAATCAGTGAAACCCTTTACACCTAAGAAATCACCATTGGGGAGTGATCCTAATGCTCCTATTTCTAATTAGGACGTCACGAATGGGTACCTGCGAGTACATCCACGCCTAAGTCTGATTTGATGAACTTCAAGGATGTGGATAAACTTGGGAAGATATCACGATCTAAAAGTGACTTGCAGTTGCAAGATGTGAAAAATTGTAACAAATGATGGATTTTATGTAGTCCATGGAAACTATAATGCAATTTTGAATTTTGGCAAATCTTTCCTTTCTTGTGAAGATTACAAAAATGAGAATGGATTTATGTTTATGAATGGATTCAATAGTATGAAAAACTAATTGAATTATTAACTTGCAAACTTTAGGAGAAGTAGATTGAAGGATGGTTCAAATAGGAACCAACATTGGAGATAGCCAGGAAGAAGGGCAACCTTCAAGCCACTTTGATTAAAAACTTGACCAGATCCTTGTTATGCTCCATGAGACGAGGGCAAGAATTGGAACTCTAGAGCGGGAGGTCAAGATTCAGCATGGACCTAGGCATGAAGCCTTCCACGGGGCTGACGATGAGGAACGTCATGAAAATGCCACCCAAAGTGGATGCAGAGAGAATAATTCCAAAATAAGACAAAAAGAGGATAAAAGAAGCCACTTGGCTCTAGAATTATCTAAAGATATGAAAAAGGTTACTCCTCCTAAGTTTCATGGGATTGTAAGCAGGGATGTCGTGGAGGCATGGCTTACATAAATGGAAAAATACTTTGAAATAAGAAACTATTTTGAAATCACCAAAGTGGTATGGGGAGCATACCAATTGGCAAGTGAGGCATCCACTTGGTGGATAAACAAGAAAATGGAGTAAAATTGAACTCCATGAGTCTAACATGGGAAAGGTTTGTGGAACTTTTCAGGAAAAGATGGTTGCCTTAGTTTAATTTTGACTAGAAGCTTATAGATTTTCAAAATCTGAGACAAGGTGACTCATCTATGAATGAGTACTTGGAAAATTTCACTCATCTCCTCAAATATGTTCCCCAATATCAATAGGATGAAAGGTTTCACATCAAAAAGTTTATCATGGGTTTGAATGCCCAAATTGGAGGTGAACTTGATGTGCATGGTCTTACTTCAATGGACCAAGTTTATGAGAAAGCTATTAAACAAGAACAAAAATTGAAATCCATGTTTGCATACTGGGAAAGGAAGCATAAAAAGTTTAATTGGTCCCAATCCTCCCAGTCATTTAAGAAAAGGGGAAAAAAGAAGGATTTCACTAAGAAAGGTGACAAGGGATTCAGGGATAATCAGTATGAATCCAAGGGTGAAAAGAAAGGCAATAACAACTCCAAGAAAAATGGAGACAATTCTAGAAAGCCTTATGAAAGGCGAGGACCCGCGGTAGGGTGTTACTCATGTGGCAGTGATCATTATACCAACCAGTGTCCCAATATGACACAAGGAACTTAGCCATGAGGAAATTCTTTACCCGCTAAATAGGCAGCTTTTCAGCAATGGATACATGCAGTCTTGGATAATAGGCAAGCGAAATATCAAATCACTCCAATTGAAATCACAGGTATTTTATCTAGTTTTCCAATTTCAATTTTGATAGATACTAGTGCTATGGAATGTTTTATTTCTCCAAAAGTTTTAAGTAAGATTTCTAGAAAAGTTGGATACATGGAAAATACTTGGTCAGTTGAATATGCTAATCAGACCAGAGCTTAGGTAGAGCAATGTTTGTTTGAGGCTAATGTTGAACTTCTAAGTTTCTCCATGAAATTGACTCTTTATGTAGCCCCATTAGGCTCATATGATGTCATCCTTGGGATAAACTGGTAATGGAGACATAGGGCTAAAGTGGATTATTTTGCTAAAACAATAGAATTCCTAGATGACCTTGGGAATAAAGTATTTTTGTAAGGTAACCCTAAAGAGGTTAAACTAAGACAAATATCTGCTCTACAAATGAAAAGAGACCAGAGAAAAGGATGCCAACATTTTTCTATTAAAATAGAGAATAAATAATAACAAGAAATCTAATTTTCCAAGATGATTTGATGGTTTATGAATCTCAGAAACTCCAAGGAGTTGAGAAGAGGGAATCCATAGATCAGGAGAGATCATATATGGATAGATACCCTTTTCTTAGAGATTTTGAGGATATATTTCCAAATGAACTACCGGGATTTCCTCCCAAAAGAGCTTTTGATTTCTCAATAGAATTTGAGAATTGAAACCTATATCTAAAGCTCCTTATAGAATGACCACAACAGATTTAATGGAGCTAAAGGCTCAACTACAAGAATTGCTTGATAAAGGATTGATAAGACCCAGTGTTTCACCCTGGGGAGAACCTATATTTTTTGTTAAAAAGAAAGATGGTATGTTGTGACTATGCATAGATTATCATATGCTAAATAAGGCAATGATAAAGAAAAAGTATCCATTGCCTCGCATTGACGATCTCTTTGATCAAATGTGAGGGGCAATAGTGTTTTCTAAGATTGATCTTTGATCAAGATACCATCAATTGCAGCTAAAAGATGAGGATGTTTATAAGACAACCTTTAGAACAAGGTATGGGCACTATGAGTTCATTTTCCTACCCTTTGGGTTAACAAATTCACCTACAGCATTTATGAACTTAATGAACAGTGTTTTTAGAGACTGCTTGGACAAGTTTGTCCTTATTTTCCTTGATGATATTTTGATTTACTCTAAGAGTGAGGAGGAACACCTTCAGCAATTAAGGATTGTTCTTCAAAGGTTAAGAGAGCATAAATTGTATGGAAAGCTCTCAAAGTGTACTTTCTTTTTAAAGGAGGTGCAGTATTTGAGTCATATAATTTCAGCTAAGGGAATATTTGTGGACCTAGCCAAGATTAGAGCCATTTTGGAATGGCCAGCACTAAGAAATGTACATGAGGTCTAAATTTTTATGGGTCTAGTAGGTTATTATAGAAAATTTGTAGCAAAATTTTCAAAGATTACTTATCTTATTACTTCTCTACAAAGGAAGGGCAAAAGATCTGATTGGTCCGAAAAATGTCAGGAGGCATTCAACCAACTAAAAGAGAGATTGACTATGGCACCTATTTTGAAGGTACTTGACCCAGATGGTCATTTTGTAGTCATTACCGACTCCTCAGGGGAGGGATTAGGTGGTGTACTTGTCTAGGATGGACAAGTTATTGCTTATGATTCTAGAAACTGAAAACTTATGAATAGAATTATGCACCTCATGATTTGGAATTGGTAGCAGTAATTCATGCACTTCAAATTTGGAGACAATATTTTCTTGGAAAGCCTTTCGAACTAAAAATAGACCATCAAGGACTCAAATATGTGTTTACTCAACCACACCTGAATGCTCACCAGAGAAGGTGGTTAGAGCTAATATCAAATTATGATTTTTAGATTTAATACATTCAGGGAAAGGAAAACTAAGTGGTGGATGCCTTAAGTAGGAGAAGACATATCTCCTCAATGATCTCCATACATTCTAATTTTAGGAATAAAGCATTAAAAAAGTCTAAGGGAGATGAGTATTATGAGCAGGTAAAACAAGCTCTTATGGATAATCCTCAAAATCCTAGATATGATGGATTTTATGTTGAACCATATGGGTTATTAAGGTATAAATGAAGGATGTATGTTCTAAACTCCAAGGAGTTAAGGATTATCCTATGGAAGGAGGATCATTCTACACCTTATTCAGGAAATTTTGGAGTAACGAAATTGCTAGCTGATGTGAAGCTTTTATATTTTTGGAATGGAATGAAGAGGAATGTTGCAAGGTTTGTGGTTGGATGTCTAGAATACCAAAGGGTGAAGGTAGAACACCTTCACCGGGCAGGACTTTTATACCCTCGTGACATTCTAGTATGGAAATGGCAAATCATTAGCATGGATTTTGTGCAAGGACTTCCTATGTTTAGGAATAGGCACAATGCTATTCTAGTTGTGGTGGATAGACTCACCAAGGTAGCACATTTTATACCTAGGAATTTGACAGACAAGGCACCAATCATAGCCCACAAATTTGTGCAAGAAGTATTCAGATTGCATGGTATCCCTGAGAAGATTGTCTCAAATAGGGATGCTCGTATGATATCAAGGTTTTGGAAAACCTTATTCTCCTCACTTAGAACTTAGTTAAACATAAGCTCTACTTATCATCCCGAGATGGATGGCTAAACTAAAATAGTAAACCAAGTGTTGGAAGATCTATTGAGAATGTATTGCATGGATCAATAATATAAATAAAAGGATTATCTTCCTCTTATGGAATTTGGTTATAATAATTCTTATCATTCCACTATCAAGATAGCTCCATTTGAAGCATTATATGGAAGAAAGTGTCGAACTCCTATAAGCTGGGATAAGCTAGAAGATAGGATTAGCCTTGGTGTAGAAATGCTATTAGAAATGGAAAAGCAAGTCCATCTGATTAAGAAAAGGCTAGCAGAAGTGAATGATAAGCCAAAATGTTATACGGATGCTAAATGCATCACAGGGTATTTCTCAGTGGGAGAAAAAGTCCTCCTAAGAGTCAAACCACAAAAGAGTTCTATTAAGTTTGGAAAGACATCCAAACTAGCTCCTGGGTATGTGGGTGCCTTCAAAGTTTTCAAAGAGGTAAACCCAGTTGCATACAGAATTGATCTACCACCATCTCTTGCCATGATACATAATATTTTCCATGTTCCATATTTGAAAAAGTATATTTCAAGAGATAATCATGTTCCTATTCTTGATTGGGATGCCATACAGGTGAAGGACCTAGGGGTGGTAATGATTGAGGCCATCAAGGTGCTCGAAATACATAAGCTACGCTTGTGTAATAAAGCGATAACTCAATGCAAGGTCCATTGGGACCAGTATGCAAAAGAGAATGCCACCTGGTAGAATTATGATGAAATTTATCAAAGGTTCCCTCATCTCTTTTGAAACTTTTCATTATGATGAACAAATACTTTTTTATGTTGTTATGATCTTTGGAAACATTAAATCATTGGGGACGATGATTCTTATGGGGGAGATATGTTACATCCCCAATCTTGACTAAGCTTAATTTTACTTTTTATGTGACAAACTAGATATATAATCATAGGTTAATGATTTGATGTTTGCAGAAAATATCAAAATAAATCATTGATTATATGGATTATGATTAATGTTTAGATTAGACTTGAGATTACATATTGTTGAGATTATTTTATCATAATGCTTTATGATTTATTGATGATACACTGATCATAGTTCATATGACTATGAGTGTAACCAGGAAAGGAATCTACCTTCAAGAATGGAAGGAGAGTATCATCAGAGAAAAGGAGATAGATATTTTGAAAAGATTGGTTTGCCATTTGAAGTCTCAAATTGATCATTATGTGAACCTTTGTGATAGAAGGTATGTGTCAGATGGTTGTTATCTTGAGATTATCCTAAATTTGACCATTATCAATTTGACATGGGGAAAAGGTTTTCCAACATCAAACTTCGTCGATTTGGTTGAGAGAGTTTTTTTATCTTTTTCTCTACTTTGATCAGTAGATGATGTTGACGTAAGCATAAGGTGGCAAAGGGGAAGAAGGCCTCGACCCACTCTCACACATTAGCAGGTGACTAATAACAACTTTCATTGAAATGGTAATGTTGTTGTTAATTTTTGTTAACCGACAAAAGAAAAATGACATTATAAAACCCTAATTCTAGAAGCTTCCAAAAAGCTTGATATAAGTGGTTGGGATGTATGTTGCGGGTGTGGAATTCATAAAATTGTAATTTGTTTTGTACTGTCCAATAATAAAATCATTGGATGGTTGAGTTTTTGTGGATATAGCCCATTTTGGGTGAACCACATTAAATTTATGTGTTGATCTCTTTTGTGTTGTTCTTCATTGTTATATTTGGGTTATTTAATCTGCATATAATTGTTAGTGTTTATTGCTCTGATTTGTCTGAACCCTAACAACTGGTATTAGAGTGATTATCATCTGTAGAAAGGTCTCACTATTGAGTGGGAGTCTCATGGTTAAGTGGGAGCAATGGCAGACGAGGGTAAATTGAAGGTAGATAAATTCAATGGGAGGAACTATCAATTATGGAAGATGCAATTGGAGGATTATCTCTATCAGAAGGATTTATGGAGGCCATTGGAAGGAAAAACCAAGAAATTGACAGCAATGACTGATGAGGATTGGGATCTTCTGGACAGAAAGGCACTGGGAACCATTTAGTTGTGCCTGGCACCATCTGTCGCATTCAATATAACAGAAGCGATGACAACAGATGGTCTGATGAAAGCTTTGGCTAAATTGTATGAAAAACCCTCAGCCTCTAATAAGATATTTCTCATGAAGCGCTTGTTTAATCTAAAAATTATTGAAGGTGGATCTATGTGAGATCATTTAAATGAGTTTAATACGATTACCAGTCAGTTAACTTCTGTAAAAGTGAAATTTGATGAAGAGGTAAGGGCTCTCTTGGTTTTATGTTCTTTCCAGAAAGTTACATAATAGCTTGGTAATGGTTGTAAGTAACTCTGTCTCTGGTTCAAATACTTTGAAATTTGATGATGTTGTTGGTGTTATCCTTAGTGAGGAAATGTGACGGAAAAACACAGGTGAGACTTCAACATCTAGTAATGCTTTGACTATAGAGAATAGGGGAAGAACAAAGGAAAGAGGGAAAATCCCTACAAATCATGGGAAGTCACAAGGGAAGTCAAAGAAAGGAAGATCTAAATCCAGAGGAAGAATGGATTGCTGGCACTGTGGAAAGCCATGACACTTGAAGAAGGATTGCTGGTCTCGAAAGGGTAAACAAGGAGACGGACAACATGATGACAGTAAGGAAGCTAATGTTGCAAGTAATAAATTACAGGATGCTTTAATTTTGTGTTTAGACAATGCTAATGATTCCTACGTCATAGATTCAGGGGCTTCATTTCATGCCACACCCCATTTGAAATATTTTGTAGATTATATTCAAGGTGATTTTGGACAGATATATTTGTGTGATGATGAACCCTGTCAGATTGTTGGAAAAGGAAAAATAAAAATTAAGTTGCAGAATGGAAATGAATGGTTGCTACAAGAGGTAAGGCATGTTTCAAATTTGAGAAGGAATTTAATCTCTGCAAGAAAACTAGGTAGTGAAGGTTGTATAGTTACCTTTTCAGACAAAGTCTAGAAGGTCACTAAAGGTGCATTAGTAGTCACTAAAGGTACAAAGGTAGCCACATTGTATTTGTGTACTGGTAATACTTATTCTTGTTGGAAACAATGTGGATAACTGAGAGAGGGGGTGAATCAGTTATCCTAAATATTTAACTTTCTTTTCTTCTTTAACAATTAGTGCAGCATCAAAACATATAAGCATTCATAATCATGAGAGCAAAAAAGAAATCAACACACATAACACAAGGATTTTTACATGGAAAACCCTATTAAGGGAAAAACCACAGGGTGACTAACCCAAGATTGTATTCTCTGTTAAAAGAATAAGAAGTACAAAATGGCACTTGCCAATTAGGGCTCAATGCCTGAGCACACTACTCACAAGAGGCACACTGCCTACAAGAGACTCATTGTCTACAAGGTTATAGAAGGTAACCAGATGTTTGAACTGAAGAGAGGCATCCACATATGCTAAGGTTCAGTTCCGGTTGGGCTCAATATACTGATTTACTGCACTTCATACTTCCTCTATTTTAATGTTGTTGTTCTGTCACATTCTGGACTTGTATTGCTGCTTCCACACTTCACTTCTGCCTTTTGTCACACTCTATACATGCACCACACACCTTCATACCAAAATCCATCTGGTATAAATATCTGTACCAAGGATTTCAACATCTTTCTAGTCGATAATCGGAATACTCAAGATATTTACTAAATACTAGTCTGTTGGCTGAATCCATGCTTAAAATGTGATGTGTATCAAAAATATAGACATAGAAGTCATCAATCATGTTAGCCAACCATGAATGATCCCTCAAGAAGCTTGATCACCATCAATTTCTCATCCAGATTAATGTCTAATGCTCTGCCTGTTAGTTCTTCCTCAGTCTACTCTACCTGTCAGGAACCCAACACTTAGATGCTCATATCTTTTCACTCTTTCATCACCGAAGGCTCAATCTCTAGAATGTAGTAGTCATGGTACTCCTCTTGGCTTCCCCAAGTCTGCACGTTACTGAGATACATCCTCTGAGAGATCCGAACTTGATTGTCGGACCTTGTTGCATGCTCTGTTCTTGTTCACTGGACCAAAACATTCTTCAATCTTACTTTCGGTATGGTCATATTGTGCTCTGCGGATGTGTGGGATAGACTTTGTTGCCATCAATGACAACAATCATGAAGCCACATAGTGTCTCTTGCCAACAATCTCCCCCTTTGGCATTGATGGAAACACTTAGTGAAAAATGACTAAGTGTCGAAGCAAACTCCCCCTTGGTTGATGCTCTGTCTTATGTACATTTTATCGGAGCTCTCCCTTAGTTGGATTCCACATTTTTCACTACTCCTCACTCCCTCTTTAACATCAATGGCAAAAGGTGAAATTCACACACCAAAATTTGCAAAAATCAATCTATACATAGCCACATAAATATATATACATGTTATACTTACATATACTTAAGTATATCCACAAAAGTGGTTTTCAACTGGACAAATTATGTTGCCCAACTCTGCTTCATCCTGTCCAAAATTGAGATGTGACCACTTAACAAAAATGCAAAGGCTTCTGCCCTTCTTAAGTCTGTCGGATCACTGGTCTGGGTTGTAGTCTAAGCATCAGTGAGGGCCTCATGCATTGCCTCTAACTTAGGGATAATTATCCCTCTTAGTTCACTCATTCTTCTTATTCTATTCTTCTTCTCCTTCTCAAGCCTCTTTATCTCATTTATAATGGCAATAACCTAGCACTCTTGATTCATTATGGATGAGGTGAGAGGATCAAAATTCTGAGATAAACTTGACAGTTTACTCTCTTGTTCTTCCACCTTCTTTGCAATGTCTGTTGTCACTATGGACCAAGATAAACAAAATTTATATAATTCTCTGCCATCTTTAAGAGCATTTTCTAGGCTCTTTATCCTTATATCCAGATTTCTCCTATCATTTGCTATGAGTCCCTATACTTCGGAGAATCTCTTTCCCAAAAACTCTTTCCGAACTTTCTCTTCTGTTGATTTCTCCAAAGAATCAAAATGTGTGCTAACAGAATTAACAAGAGATTTCATATTACCAGATGAAGAGGCCAAAAGATCCTTTTGGAAGGATGGCATGATTTTCTCTAGCACACCAGATGCAATTTCTATCAGCTCATAGTCTTCCATGTGAGACTTTAGAAGCTTTTCTTTTGCTTTAGCTTGAGCAAAAGATGCTACCTTCATTGACTGGACCGGAGAGAGGGAGTCAAAATTGAGTGGTCCTTGAAATAATTCTGATTCATCTATCTCTAACATTTCTTTATTCAAGAAGCTTTTTACTGCCTCAGCAATGTCTCTTGCCAGAGACAGAGTCTTCTTTCTTTTTCCCACCTTAGAACTCTCATCTAGGATCTTCTCTATTTGATCTTCTTCTCTTCCCTTTACCTCTTCTTCTTGACTAATTTTCTCGTCTTTTCTTTCTTCTCCTTCATTTCTCGAGTCTGCTGGGGAATCTGGAAGAGAGATGTTTACTTCTTCATGGACTTCCTCTTCCAGAACAGAGGAATCCAAGTCCTTAGTCCTCTCCTCACCTATCTCCTTTGGCTCTTCTCCATTTTTCTCAGTAGATTCTTCTTTTGATGTACTTAGTCCTTTGTCATCCATGGCAGAAGGTTCTTCATATATTTTCTCTATGACAGGAAGATTGAATCTTTTGTAGGCATTCTGAAGGATGTCTTCTATCTCTTTTGCTACCTGATCTGTCTCTCCAAGCATAAGTTTGTTCATTATGGATTTTCTCCGGAACTCATCCTTGCAATCCTTGAAGATCATGTTCATTTGTTTTGGAGTGATGGAAGGATAGAGCTGAATAGCTATCTGTTCCCAGATTTCTAAGTCCTCAGCTTTAGCATTTTCCTTTCTCAGTTCAAGTTCCTTCTCTAGACTTTTGGGAATTAGAGAGATGATTTCAATGAATGCTTTATTATAGATGTTTAGATACCTGACTATAGCATCTTGCAAGATCTTCTTGTCAGCTTCACTATATTCATTATAAAATTCAATCATTGGTTGCAGATTCCCATCCATAGTGACTGATTTGATGACATCATCAATGGAGAGAGTAGGCCTTTCAACAAATTCTTCTGCCTCTTCTTCCTTGATTTTCCCAGTAGAAGGTTCCCCGGATGTCTTCTTCTTCTTCCTTATTTTCTTAACTTCTTCATCAGATTTTGTTTCTTCATCATCCTTTTGGCTCATGTATGACCTTGTGGCCTTTGTCTTCGTTCTCTTCTCTCCCTTTCCAGGGTTCTTTGCTTTTGGTTTTGAGGATTTTGAGTTCTTAGAGGTGGCATGTGCAGAGCTCTTGGAGGATCTAGTCCAGGAGGAGGCTTGTACCAGAACACTTCCTTTTTCTGCTTCTTGTTTCTCTTTCTCAGCTCTTTCTAATTTTTCTCTGTTTGCATCAACTGCCTCTTTTGAAATGTCATATCTTTTGGCAACTTCCTCTACTTCCCTCCTTACTTTTCTTTTCATTTCTAGTTGTCTTAGCTCAACATGAATTTTCACACTCAATTCTTGAAAGGTTCCAAACCTTTCTGCCTCAGGGTCCTTAGGCTGACTCAGCAGTTGTTAGACATGCAGTTCTAGGATTTTCTCATCTACCTCATAGCCCATTGGCATAATCCAGACTGTTCTGGGCTCTACTACCTCCATTAGGCATTTATCAGTGTCTTCCATAAAACACATTGTATCCTTATATTTTTCAACTATTGTTTGAGGAATTCTTTCTCTGGCCTGCATCATACCTTGGAAGTTCTTGAAATATCCCCAGAGAGCTGTGCTTTGATCCTTGGCATCACCAAGCCCATACATATAATCTCTGATTTGTATGGCAACCGGTCTGTCATTTTGCCATATCCAACCACTTGTTTCAGGTAGCTCATTCATATAGTAAAAGAAGAGACATAATATTAGACCATCATACTTAAATGAGTTCTTCTTATCCTTCTTTATCTTCTGTAAATTTTCTAACAGTTGACTCAGAAGAAGTTCGCATAAATCATAGTCTACATTTTCCCTTAGCATCTGATATGCAGTATAAATTGTAGTTCCGGATACAGAGTTCTCCCTACTAGAATGATATATTTTGTATCCAATTATCATAGAGGCAAATTTGATATTTGGATCTGTGATATCTTCTATTGTCATTGCTCTCTTGTCAAACTTTGATCCGGTAGCCTCACTTATAGTTTGGTTCTTGACCGATTTGAGAGCAAGCAACCCACCGGATGAGTGCAAACCAGTTACTACCCTAATGGCATCTTTTGTTATCTTGAATGGCCTCATCAACCACATGAAGTTGTCATGTATTATGCTAAGAACATACTGGACCCATTCATCTTCTGTGAAATAGGGAAAGTGGATGCAATGTCCAAAATGCTTGTCCCGGATGGCCTTGTATTGGGGTTTGAGTTCAAAGGTTTCATCTATTAGTTGTTTATGGTAGATATCCATCAGCTTTGATTCTCCAAATTCCTCAATATTTGCCTAGATGTATACCCTAACATCTTCTACGTGCAGAACCCCATGCGGAATGCTAGAGAAGGCGCCTAAGGGATCAACTTCTAGGGATTTGTAAGGATGTTTCTTGAACTTAGGGCACAGCCTATTAGTGATCTTAACAACATTTGGAGTAGCCATCTTGCAAAAGATTCAGAGAGAGATATTATATTCAAGAACAGAAATACCTTTTTACGCTTCTAGGGTTCACGATATGAGCTGGAAAAGATCATTGGTTGAATCAGATTCTGCGATTGATCTTTGAGAGGGTTGAAGCAATCTTGTTTGTAGAGCTCTTTCTTTCTTCTTCTCAAATGAAAATGTGCAAATGATGAATAAAAGAACCCTTATATTTCTGCGCAAACCCTAATTTCATATTGCAATAAATGCACACCTTAAGTCATTCTGGTTCCCTTGTTCTGACCTTGTTCTGAGAGAGATCCTTCTGAATCATTGAGATGCACTTAGAATTATTCTTGGTGATAATTGACAATGTATCTTCCTTTCTCCAATCATTCCATTTATCGGTAGATCAAGATAATTGAATTTTGAATGATACCAGATCTAACTGTGAAAATCTTGCTTTTACCAGATGACTGTCAAACCGAATCAATCTTGGATGATTAACCTCTTCAAACCCTTTACAGATCTTTCATATTTTTACCGAGGGTTATTTAGATATTTCTCTGAGAACCCTTTAATCTGCAACTTTCCATGTGCCAATTTCAGGTACCGATTGACTGGCTGGGGGAATTTATTTTCCTTTGTGACTCCCCCTGAGCCAGAGCTCATCTATTTAGTTTCCAGAAGGAATATCAGCACCAGATTCTGGTGCAAATCCATCCCCAACATTTTATGTACTTCTCTTCACCCAAATCTTGTTCATCTCCTTTTGAACTTCATCCACATTCACTTTTCCTTTTCCTTTGTCTTGATTTTGATTATGATGCACCAGACCCTTTTTATCCTGATTCTTACTTCTGCAGAATTTGGAAATATGACCGGATCTATTACAATTGTAGCAAACAACATTTCTTTGCAAATTTGACCGATATCCTCTTGATCAGCATTGATTAGCCATATGTCCCATTCTATTGGATGCAAAGCATCTACCATTGAATGAATTGTTTATTTGCATATTTCTACATTCATGCAATTTGTGACCATACCTCTTGCAGTTAAAACACTATCCAGGGAAGGATGAATTAGTCTGATTCATTCTTCTTCTGCACTGATTTGCTTTATGACTGAAGTTATTGCAATTGTAGCAGTATCCATTGAAGGATGGATATCTTTGAGCATTTGGTTGCCTTACCGGAGGTCTTCTAGGCCTGTTCCTTGGATTTCCTAATCTAGATTTCTTTTGACCAGATCCAAAGCTTTCATGTTTCTCATACCCCAAGCCTTGCTTGTCATCTACCCTCTTTTGGCTTTCAAGAAGAACTTCAAGTTGAGCAGAGCTTATCTTGAATTTCTCTTTGTATTCATTTGTTGTTTGAAGATCCATTTTAAGAGTGTCTATCTGATTCTCAAGTTGTTCTTCATTATCTCTATCTTCTTCAAGATCAGATTCCAGATGCCTAATTATTCTATCCATTTTTTGGTAGTCTTTTGACTTCTCCTTGAGATATTGTTTTAGATTATCTTCAATTTTTCTTTCTCTTCAATTTCTTGAGTGAATTTCATAACCCCTGATTCCATTTCATGTCTTACCATAATGACCTCTTTTGATAGCTTCTCACATAACTTGTTCTTCTCATTCAGATCTTCATTAGTATCATTGGCTTCACTTTGACTTGCTAATTGCTGAAGTAGTTCCTTTCTCTTTTTCACAGAGATACTTAGTTTCTCTTTTAGTTCATTTATGAAATCATCAGCTTGTTTGAGTCTTTCCCTCAAGTTATTGACTTCAGAGTGAGATTGCTCAAGATCATCTAGGGCAGACTGAAGTTGTTCCCTCATACCATACATATCCATTGAGATTCCCAGATCTTCCTCAAGATGTTAAGCTCTATTTGGAGGAACCTAGCTCTGATACCAATTGTTGGAAACAATGTGGATAACTGAGAGGGGGGGTGAATTAGTTATCCTAAATATTTAACTTTCTTTTCTTCTTTAACAATTAGTGCATCATCAAAACATATAAGAATTCATAATCATGAGAGCAGAAAAGAAATCAACACACATAACACAAGGATTTTTATGTGGAAAACCCTGTTAAGGGAAAAACCATAGGGTGACTAACCCAAGATTGTATTCTCTGTTAAAAGAATAAGAAGTACAAAATGGCACTTGCCAATTAAGGTTCACTGCCCGAGCACACTACTCACAAGAGGCACACTACCTACAAGAGACTCACTGTCTACAAGGTTATAGAAGGTAACCAGATGTTTGAACTAAAGAGAGGCATCCACATATGTTGAGGTTCAGTTTCGGTTGGGCTCAATATACTGATTTACTACACTTCATACTTCCTCTATTTTAGTGTTGTTGTTCTGTCACATTCTGGACTTGTATTGCTACTTCCACACTTCACTTCTGCCTTTTGTCGCACTCTATACATGCACCACACACCTTCATACAGAAATCCATCTGGTATAAATATCTGCACCAAGGATTTCAACATCTTTCTAGTTGGCAACTGGAATACTCAAGATATTTACTAAATACTAGTCTGTCGGCTGAATCCATGCTTAAAATGTGATGTGTATCAAAAATATAGACATAAAAGTCATCAATCATGTCAAACAACCATGAATGATCCTTAAGAAGCTTGATCACCATCAATTTCTCATCTGGATTAATGTTTGATGCTTTGTCGGTTAGTTCTTCCTTAGTCTACTTTGCCTATCAGGAACCCAACACTTAGATGCTCATATCTGTTCACTCTTTCATCACCGGAGGCTCAATCTCTGGAATGTAGCAGTCATGGTACTCCTCTTGACTTCCCCAAGTTTGTACTTTGCTGAGATACATCCTCTGAGAGATCTAGACCTAATTGTCAAACCTTGTTGCATGCTCTGTTCTTGTTCACCAGACTAAAACATTCTTCAATCTTACTTCCGATATGGTCATACTACGCTCTGCAGATGTGTGGGATAGACTTTGTTGCCATCAATGACAACAATCATGAATCCACACAGTGTCTCTTGCCAACAATTCTACCTTAACTGCTACAGAAATAGTTGCTATTAAGACAGTTATAGCACTTGCTACAGGGACAGAAACATAATTGTGGCACCATAGACTTGGGCACATGAGTGAGAAAGGGATGAAGATCCTTTACTCCATAAAGGTGCTACTAGGTCTAAAGCAGATTGACTTGGATTTCTATGAAAATTATGTTTATGGAAAACATAAAAGAATCTGATTTCTCAAAGTTGGGAAAGAGAAGAAGAGTGAGAAATTAGATCTTGTGCATTCAAATATATGGGGACCAACTCAGGTATCTTCTCTTAGTGGCTCTTGCTATTATGTTACTTTTTTTGATGATGCAACTAGGAAAACATGGGTGTATTTACTAAAACAAAAATTAGAAGTATTTGAAACTTTTTAAAAGTGGAAAGCTTTGGTTGAGAATGAGACAAGAAAAAAGTTGAAGTGTCTCAGATTTGATAATGGAGGCGAGTATTGCAGCAAAGAATTTGAGAATTATTGTTCATATAATGGAATTCGTAGGCAGAAAATAGTTCCTAGAACCCCACAAGAAAATGGTGTGTCTGAGTGGATGAATAGGATCATTATGGAGCATGCAAGGAGCATGAGATTGCATGTTGGACTACCCTTACACTTTTGGGCAGATGTTGTACATACCATTGTTTATTTAATAAATAGGGGACCTTCAAATCCTTTGGATGGTGGCAATCTAGAGGAGGCATGGACGGGAAAAAAGGTAAACTATTCATTTATGAAAACCTTTGGTTGTGAAGCTTTTGTCCATGTTGATATTGAAAATAGAACCAAGCTTGAGGCTAAGTCTAAAAAATGTACCTTCATTGGATATGGAGTAGATGAATTTGGTTATCGATTATGGGATTATGAAAATCATTAAATTGTTAGGAGCAGAGATGTTATATTCAATGAGAAGGTCATGTATAAGGATCAGCTATAGGAAAAGAAACATGAACAGGCCAAAAAGGAATATGTGGTGCTAGATGAGATTCCAGAAAATAAAATGCCAGTGGTACCTATGTTGGAGTACAATACCACTGAGAGGGGGGGTGAATCAGTGGTATACTAATTTTAACAAGACCTTGAGACCTTGAAATCATCTTTCAAAACTTTGAAACAAAGGTAATTTCTATTGAATGGAGATGAGGCATCATATTAACTATGAACATCATGACAGCTTTGGTTAAGTTAAGATAGGTATCATGACAACTAAAACTAACAGATCAATGTCAATAATGCATCAGCATAATATTATGAAACAATCTATGATACACATTGACTCATGAACATCGGACTTAAGAGTAAGGGTGTTCACATATTAGACACACAAACATATAGAGATTAACTTGTAAAGTTTGATTGACCATAATGAGGATGAGCAGAGAACATCATTTTAGACAATGATACATGATAAATATGTGTTCATGTAGACCAAATTAACTTAGGATAACTTTAAAACTGAATGACGCATGATAAGCAAATGAACATGAGGATCAAACACATCAGTGATAATAAAGACCCATAACACAAATATTGCCCTAAGTGGAAAACCCTCATGGGGAATAAAAACCACTTGAAATGCCTCACTGGCTTATTCAAAAATCTTGCCTCACTGGCTATAGAAAAGTGTCTCACTGACTTGCATCAATGCCTCACTGGCTTATACATTTCACTACCTCACTAGCTTGTCTTTTTCTGCCTCACTGGCATACCACAATCAAATACAATGAATAATATAAAACAATACAGAGGGTTACTCTGTTTCACTAAATCTCAGTTCTTGATTGTCTCATTGAATTCGGAGACCTCAAGAATCACATAACTAAAACTGTGCACATAAACAACACACTAGTATTGTCTTAATGATAGTGTAAGATACAATATCACCAACACCACACTAGATGTTTATAATACATGTCATTTTATACATTTTCACAAAACCTTCTATCTCTCATGAAATAGTTTTTGTCTGTAACTGAACCTCTTCAACTGCCTCAAGCAGTTTGCAACTGCATAAATAACTATAATAGGAACATAGTCGAATGGACCCATGTGGAAAAATATAAAATACTTTTGAAATAAAGCTTTAACCACAGTTTGAGTCTTGTAACAATAAATTTTTAACCATATAACATGTTCAAACTATTTAACGTAATAAATAATGCTTTGACAAACTGTAAAACCAACATGTAACCATGCCAAAAATAGAGCACCATGAAACTATCTCAATACCCATGCAAGAAACCCTAACTCCTTCAAAACCTAACCACAGGTTCAAGATTGCAAACCCTTATTTCAATTTATGTTATCTACAACTGAATAGTGTATTTTCATAATAGAATGTCCACATTTCATATCAATGTAAACCCTTGAATGGTTGTGTCATACCATAGAAGAAGCCATAGTTTAATTTTGGTTACATAACTACCTGATGAGCCGACACAAAAAACTTTTTTATTGTGACTTGGAGTTAACTAAAAAATGAACTAGCTCATACCAGTAGAAGTCAGCACTTCCAATCACAATGATCACCTGAAATCATGACATAATCTTGTAGAAACTTGCATACAATTGAAACCCTAAGTCGAGAGGGATATACACCAAAGTGAAACTTTGCACCAATGAAACATCAAACACTTTCACAATATTCTTTTACTGACTGTCTGTCCCTGTGAGCCCTAAAAAGGGCCTGGTGACTAAAAAACAAAACCATCAACTTTTACCTTTTGTGAAACTCATAAAACTGCCCAGCAAGTTAATGACTTTAAGTGCCCAATGGGAAAGTATATTTTATAAGTGAGATCTTTTATTTGCACAAGAAAATAACCTTTATCAAATAATGACACACAATATGATATCTCATTAGTGACTCAAATCACTTTAAAGAAATGATAAAGCTTTTAAGACCTTGGCTTATCCTTGCATTGCTCATGTCATAATAACCTTGAGACCAATGACCTTGAATTATCTCATAATACAGGGTCTAACATAATGTCAACTAAAAATACTGATACAAGTGTGCCCAGTGTAATGCCAATCAAGGATACCAAATGAAACTAAAGATGCTATCATGCACCTGATACCCAATGAAGCCAATGATGCCATCATGCACTTGTAGAGCATAACACTCGCTATAACCAATATATCTAAAGTGCATGCCTCATCCAAACAAGGAGGCATATACCATATGCATCATAGTATCATGTAACATCAAAAATGGAACATCATGAGCATCAAAATGGAACATCAAGGATTATAGTGTTATAATGTCATCATGGGAATATCATCATGAGATCATGAGAGCATGTGCCAACTGTCATAACATCATCATAGTACCATACCATTACCATTACCATATAGAACCAATAACCTATGTCAACATTACAAGCCAAATACCAACTACATGTAGAGCATAGTAAGTGCCACAACCAACATGTTTGATGTCTCTCCAAGTGAACAACATTATGAGTATTAACAAGAACATCATCAAGGACATGAAAGAACATCATCAAGAACATGAGTTCATGCATCAAATGCTAAACATCATGAATACCAAGTCAACCAAATGCAAACTGTCATGATACCCAAATACCAACTGTCATGATACACAAATGCTACAACAGTCACTATGCTACAAACCTGAGAGTTTGTGTATTTGTGATCAAGGACAACACCTGAGAGGGAAACAACCTGATGCTCAGCAACAACAAGTTATCGCACAAACTCCTGCAAGTGTTAGACATTCTACAAGGATAACAAGACCTCCAAAAATATTTTCTCCATCATTACATTCTATATTATTAACTGATTTTGGTGAACCTAAAGGTTATGAAGAAGCAATGCAGGTAGATACAAAAAAGTAGTGGGAGCTAGGAATGAAAGAGGAAATGGATACTTTGCTATAGAATAGACTTGGGACTTAGTCAAATTGCTTGCAGGAAAAAAAGCATTGCCAAATAAATGGGTTTACAGGTTGAAGGAAGAAGATGGAGGCAAGAAAAGATATAAGGCCAGACTCGTGGTAAAAGGTTTTGCATAGAAAAAGGGTATAAATTTTGATGAAATATTTTCTCCGGTTGTAAAGATGACTTCTATTAGAACTATTCTATGTCTTGTGGCTATGGAAGACTTGCATCTTGAATAGCTATATGTGAAAACAGCTTTTCTCCATGGGGATTTGGAAGAGGAAATATACATGCAACAACCACAGGGATATGAGGTCAAGGGTAAGGAGGATTTTGTGTGCAGGTTAAAGAAGAGTTTGTATGGCTTGAAGCAAGAACCTCGACAATGGTATTTTAAATTTGATGGTTTTATGGCTGAACAAGGTTACAAAAGATGTCATCCTAATTATTGTGTTTATTTCAAGAAATTAGGTAATGGCAGCTATATTATCTGTTGTTCTCAAAATCAGCTACGCTCGTTTTTGTAGACAACCCCACGAAACTTGCCCGTTTCATGAATCTACACTCTAAGCTCGCAAATCGAGAAAGATTTTCTCATTCTCGCGCGAGGCCATTTGACATTTTAAAACTCGTTTGCGACGTTTCCTTGAATTGATTTATCAATATTTGCGAAGAAAATTCAAGTCATAAATTGGTTAAGATGTTAATTTTAGTCGTTTTTAAGTTAGTAAATTTTTGACTCTTGATATGCAAGAGCGGCAAAAAATGCCGCTCTTACATATTATTTTAAGCTTGTTTTTTGTTTTGATGTAATGTCGGTAAAATTTGCCGCTATTACATCGTTTTAAGTTCAAAAGTGCAGGAGCGGTTAAATACACCGCCATCGCATATGTCATCAAAAATTTCATCACATGCAATGATGGCCTTTTTCGCCGCTGCTACATGCTTTCTTTTGGTTTAATGTGAGGTCGGCAATTTTTGCCGCCTTTACGTGTTTTTCTTTTCCCTTTTGCGCATGAACGGCCGAAATCTCTGCTCAAGCAAGATTTTGTAAATCTTGGTCACGCAGTACCATTAATGGCCACTCGTGCCACTCGCTCAGCGTTTATGATTGAGTTATTTATGTCTTTCGACGGTTTATTTTCTCCATTTCATCTCCTCTTCCCGAGCTACCCTCCAGACCTCTCCTCACGTTGCTTGATTGCGCCATCAAAGAGATCGGCCCACATTCATCGCCGACAAACGAAGGGTTTTCGAGTTATAGAACGGGTAAGTTTCTCTCTCGTTTTCCGTTCTCCTCCTTCCCGGGTTTATCAAGAATGTTTTGTTTTAATTTTTGTTTTTGGTTTTCTTTATGTTTTGTTTTTCGTTTTGATCTGTAGTTTCCATTTTTTGTGGTTTTGTTGTTTTGTTTTCACCTAGGGTCGCCCTAGATTCTACCCCGAAAACCCTAGGGATTGTATTGCCCTAGATTTCCCAAACCCTCAATATATACCATTAGTGTAATGTCGGCGGATTTCGCCGAGCCTTCACTTGTATCAGGTGACCCTTATCAAATGTGCATTGTCTGCAATTATCCCGGCCCCTGCACTTAAAACTGCAAATTTTATCAAATGCAACAGCGGCAAAGTTTGCCGCTAGAACCTCACCACACCTATCAAATGTGCATTGTCGGCGAAATTCGCCGCTCGGACATGTATGGAACTTCCCTCTGTCGCTTTCGATGTTTGGTCGGTGAATTTTACTGACATCACAAACCCCTGCTTTCCTGCATCGACGGCAAAATTCGCCGCCGATGCAAATAATACAAAATCCCCATATGCAAGGGCGGCGAATTTTGCCGCCCGTGCAAAAATGTCTCAAATTTTCCTAACACTGGAAAATTTCCAATTTCATTTTCCCGAGCCCGCTTCTCCTCTGATTCTTGGCCAGCTCGCACTATAGCCCTTTTTCAAGCGCATTCCCATGATCGTGATCATCAACATACAATTTTCCCAGATTGCCCATATTTTCCCTAATTGCATGATCATGATTTCTGTTGCAGTTTCTCTTGCGGAGCTCCGTTCAACGTCAAACTTCTTCTCGGTAAAAGTTCATCCAAATGACTGACTTGTCTCTGAAGAAGGCAAAAGCAATGAAATACAAATATCAAGGTGTTTTCCCAATCACCTCAGTCCATTCTAATGTTGAGGACATTAGAGATACGGAGATTGGCCATGTTGATATGGCTGAGTTTGTAGAGAGAACCAAGTCAAGCAACCCCAGTGCCATGATGAGGAAGATAGTGGAAAGTAATATTCATCTGGTATCCTCCTTCCCAGTGGCGGCTCACAATACAGAATTTGTTCTTCAGTGTGCCCATTTTTATAACAAAGATATTAGAGCTGTGGTAGACGCCAGCGGTAATGTAATAATCAGGTTGGATCCTGAGTTCATTGACAAGGTGTTCATGTGTCCTCCTGCGACAGAAGTATTAAAGCTTGATTTCGTTGAAGCTCAAAAGGAATATGACAAGAATCCAGAGAAGGCAAAGAAAGTGATCAACAACAAATGGTTGAAGACTGCAAGGTCAAGTTTGTCAAGGTGGCCACGCAGTTTTCCTCGAAGTGATTTTGTGGAAGAAGTTGGTGACTTGATTACCCTCCTTAGCAGAATAAGAGGTTTGTCCTCATCTTCACAATTTCATGAATGGATGTATCCTTTCATTAAGGTCATACTCCAAGGCAAGCAGGTTATTTTCTGGGAAGAGCAAATCAGTAACGCTTTGCATGACCAGCTGACAAAGGTATCCACTACCTCTAAATTCTTCATGACTTCCTATCTGGTATACATCGCAGCCTCCATGAGGATTTTTCCAGGATTATCATCAGAAGGGGATAGGAGAGTAGTTCCAGTATATCAGTATTATTCTCAGCTAACATTGAAAGGTTCCATTCACCATTTCAGGAGAGTGAATGATGCATTCTTTGTTGTATTCTTGTGTCTTTTTGATCCCCAACTGGAGCAGAGAAGAATTTCAGACGAGGCATGGACAGTGGTTAATGGTTTTGGTTGCATGTTTTTGCAATTTCCATCTTTTTCATATTTAAGGGTTGGCTTTTTCCAAGGCTACCCTTATATGCTTCCTAGATTTCCTTCAGATAGACTGGTCTTGATGGAGTTGTGCAGATAAATGATTGTTGTGCATAACAAGCAAATGGAACTCAAGAAGCCTGGCTTCAGATTTCCAGTAGAGATCGGCAGATATTCAGTGTTGACTGCTGCAAAGGCAAGGGCTATGGAGACAGAAATGCAGTTGGTCACCATGAAGCAATTCAAGAGGAGGCCAAAATTTGACTACCGGGGTGTGAAGGATAAAATCAGGAGGAAAACTCAGTTTCATGAACCCATGGTGGAAGATGTCTGGATAGATTTGAGGACCGAGGAAGATATTAGGAAACTGGACTATAGTAGGTTGTCTCTAGAACAAATTGAATATCTGGGGCTAGCTGATATTCCAGAAGACCTTGTGGATGATGGCGAATTGGTTGATGCCAAGTATGATGCAGAAAAGATAGCTAGTACTCCTTTACCTCCAACCCAATGGTCCCAAAAGGAGTCAACTTCATTAAGGAAGAGGTTTGAGCCCATATTGGCTAACACCAATAAGTGGCTGGAAGATAAAGGAATTACGCTGAAGGAATTCCTCACTGGTTCAGAAACTGAAGTTCAAGAGCAGATTGGTAAGAAGGTTGAAAACAGAACGAAGAATAAGAGTGATGCTCCATCATCCTCTAAAACACATAAACCTAAAATCAGATTTGTGACAAAGAAAGCAAAAGTTGTTGAGGAGGAACCTGAACCAAAAGAAATGGAAGTCGAAGAGCCAGCGACTGAAGATCCGGCAACTGAAGAGCCAGCTACAGAAGAGATGGAGTTTGAAGACAGGAATTTAGATCAACAAGATGAAGAGGCTTTGTCTCCATAGGATAATACACCTGTTGCACCCCCTGTGCCTGCTTCCCCTATTAACATTCCTTCCTCTGAATCCCCCTCTCCTCCTAAAATAATCTTCGACAATCCCCACAGCACTTTTGAAAATGTTCTCCGTTCTTCTGATTCAATTCCTAGTTTGTCTTCTTCATCTTTTGATATTGGAGACACGTCTATGTTTGATCATTTTGTGATGAATACTGAACAAGTTTCAAGTGCCAATGTAACAGGTGCGGTTTTTACCAACACCCCGCCTATTGTTTCTACCACCAGTACAAGCACAGTTCCAGGAACACCAGTGGTAGGAATGGACTCCAATGTGAATACTTCTCTGCTTCCACCTTGGTTGTCAACTTACACGCCAAAGAGAAAAAAGCAAGTCATCTCTCCAGATGATTTTGATTTCACTAAGCTGGTACCTGCAAAACCTAAGGCTCCGAAGAAACCAAAGATCCTTTCAAGGGTACTTGAAGATAAGGGGCATAAAATTTTGGAGATAGCAAAACCCCCACAGGATGCAACTGTTGAAAATTTTGATATGAATGACTACTCAATTTCTAGGGTTGAATTGGGCAAAATCACCCATGAGAGCGCTAAAAATGATATGCAGTCAGCCATGGACATCCTGATCCAGAAGTTCGACAGGGAAAAAGAAATGAAAGATTACTATAAGGCAAAGGCAGAACAGCTGACTGCAGTGGTAAGAAAGATCACTTTGAATTCAGAAGCAGTTACTCCAGAGGCCGTTTCTGTGGAAGACCCCGTCATTCTGAAGGCAGAAAAGACTCACCTCAGAGGAAAAGTACTTGAAGAGTACTTAGACAGGATGCGAGCACAGGGAATCTCTTTGCTCACAGAGGTATTTGAGAAAACAGATAAGATGAGGAAAGTAAGGGTGGAACTCAATGATCTCATTGATGCCATCTCTCAAGATATTGAGCGCACAGAGGATACTCATGATAAGTGGGTGGAAATGAGGAAGCTGAAAATAAGTACCTTGATATCCATTGGCACCATTTCTAACAGGGATTCATACACTGAAACAAAGGAAGCTCTGATGTACAGGAGCAGTGTGCTAAGGAATTTGATCAAGGATCTTGAGGCTGCAAAAGAGATCAGCGAAGAAAATGATGTCAACCTTTTGCATAAGTTGGAAGAACTGCCTTGTAACTTGGTATCGCAAGATAACCAATTCCTGTCAGCAGAAGAAATGGTCAAGGAATTTGAAGACATGTTCCAAAAAGAATTTGAAGATAAAGTATTTTCAATAACTTCTGTGGACAACCTCTTGGACAACCAGTTAACCTTGGACAATCTGAAAACCAGGTTAACCAATCATGCCAAGTCAATCACTACAGTAAGGGACGCCATAGTGAGGGCCAGGATGATCTTCAAAAACACATTCAACCCAGATAGCATTGAAATGCAAGCGACCTTCACTATGTATGATCACCACGTGAGAAAAGGTGGTGACACAAATTGAAGTAGTTGGTTTTTCCCCTTAGTTTATTTTCCGATTTTCACATGTACTTTCAAAACAATTTTGGACATTTTTACATGTACATTTTCAATATGTAATTACATGTAAAAAGATAGGAAGTCCCAAGTCAATAAGGACTCCTATTTTTGAATAAGTCAAAGTAGTTGTAGATTTCCTAGATTTTCTCAAGGTCTTTCCCTATAAATAAAGGGGACCTCTTTTGTAAATATCTATCTTTTGTCCATTGCAAGGAAACTCTGGCGAATTGAGAAGCAAATCAAGACTTTGTGCTTTTTGTAAAAATCAATATTCAAATATTTATCAATACAAGAAAGCAAATTCAATTCCAATCTTTGTCTTGGAATTATTTGTGTTGTGATAGTTTTGTTCTTACGTCTTGCTATCATAGTCTTATTTGATAATAATTGAAGTGTGGAGTTTATTACAAGTGATCGAAGAGCACTCATAATTTGATTCTGGTAAACTTTGTGTTATCAAATCAGTTGTGGGTTATATGTTCATGTTTGTGAAAATACAATAGTTTGGAGACTTTGTGCTGCAAGTTATTCTATTTGATTTACTTTTATCATCTTGAGGAGGAGTGAAGACTTTGGGCTGCATTCTACTTCAAATAGTTCCAGTTACAAGTAGTGAGTGAGGTAATAGAAAACTTTGTGTTTCTGTGATATTGTGATAATTTATAAGTTTTATATCAAGAGTTTGAAATATAAACATCTATTCTGAAAAAAGAGAATGAGATGAGATGGAACCACCACAAATATAGTTTTTAGTGTACATAAATTTGATAAGTTATTTGATTTGCAAAAGTTAAGTAATTATAGGGAACCTCCCCTTGCTGAGAGGAGAGACTTTGTCTCATCATAGCTGTGGTTGATATACCCATTTTGCCATTAGCGAGTTAACGACAAAATATTCACCCCATAGTTTTTTGGCGCCTCTGCTGGGGAAGAACGTGCAACTTGAAGCCTCACGCTTCGAGTTGAAGTATTTTCAATTCTTTTCCATTTTCTTGCAATATTGTGTTTAGTATAATACAGTCTGGCAGATTCCCGGTACACCAGAAGTAAGAGGGCTCAGGGTATTGTTGATCCTGCATTTGAGTTGATGCAGCAGAATAATTTTGGATTCTTAACTCCACGACCTCGTCTTCAGCACACCAGGAGTTTTCCCCCTACAAACACCAGGTCTCCAATACCAGGTGAAATTTCTATTGCCAGTGCTAATAGAGTTTTGGCTGTTCATACACCACCAAGGTTTGTTATACCACCTTTCAACCAGCGCGTCATGGTAGCCCAAGGTCCTTGGGGTAATACCTTTGGTCCTCTAAATTTGACCCCACCATTACATGAACTACCTCGTAGTTCAAGAAAGAATTTCCCCAAATTCTATGGTGACGGAAAAGTTCATCCTGATGAGCATATTGCAGCTTTCTGTATAGCCTGCGGTGTGATAGGTGTCAAGCATGAAGACGTGGCTGTGCGACTCTTTGTAGAAACACTACAAGGCACCGCCGCAGATTAGTTCTATCACCTCCAAGCCCAGACCATAACAAACTGGGCTACTCTCAAAACCAAGTTTGAAGCCAGGTTCAAACCTGTGGAAGATGCTCATGCATTGTTGGCACAGCTGACACAGATGAAAAAGGAACCTCATGAACCAATGCGAGATTTCATCGCTAAGTTCAACAAATTGAGAAACAGGATTCCCACCACTGCTGAGCCCACAGCGGAAAACCTCAAATGTTTCTTTATCAATACACAGCTTCCGGAGGTGAGTTTCTTATTGAGGTGAGCTGCTCCTACTGATCTTGCTGCGGCTCAGATTCTGGCAACTGAAGTAGAAGATGATCTTATCCTCGCGGGTAAGATAAGAAGGGACACTAATAGAAATAAAAGTTCCTCTTCCGCTGAGAACGCTTCCACAAGCACCACAGATCCCATGGTGCAAAAGCTAGCAAACGAATTGCTAGCTCTCAAAAGACAAATGTCCCAAGGTATATCTGCACCTCCTTCTTACCGAGATATACCAAGGAGGACATTTCCACATAATTCGTATCAAGGCAATGCTGCTAGGAATCAAAGACAGCAAAACCGTCTTCCTCCTACACAGGGGAAGCTTGCTATTGAAGTAGCACCGGTCAACTCTGCTGTTGGATACTATGAAGGGGAAAATGAACTTTCTTTCCAACCCGAGTTGGAATATGAAAATGGTGCTAATCTCTTCACAGAAGGAGAAGAAGAGATAGCTGGCGACTCTACCATTAGCTTTCTGAACTACCAGGACGAAGCTGAAAAAGGAGAAGTGAGTGAAGGAGCATATGCTATTTTCACTAGGTCTCAAAATCAGTCAGCTCTTCAAGCTGATAAAGGAAAAGCCAGGGAAGAATCTCAATCGGCGATTTGGATCGCTAAACGGGGGACTCCGCTACCTTTCCAGTCAAAAGACCCGGTGGTCAATAAACAAGTAAGTGCCTCTAATGAATTTGTACCTTCCACTTCTACTCCTCAGACTAGTGCTGTCACTACTAAAAATCAAAATGATGGTTTTTTTTCCCTCCGTATCTAATTCTTTTCAGCAGTTCGATATAATAGACCATGCTAGGAGAACTAAGATACAAATGTCTGAAGTTGAATATTTACAGGCTAATCCTGAACAATTTGATAGATTAGCCAAATATGTCAAAAACAAGGCCGTCCCTGTAGGACAAGAGTTTCCTAAAGCTACTTATGACTCCTCTAAAAGTAAACCTACCCAAAACAATCTTGTTACTACTCCTCCTGTGGTTTCTAGAAAAATTGAACCCTTCTATGTTTCCCTATTAGTAAATGGTCACAAGTTGAGCAATTGCGTAATAGATTCTGGAGCCTCAGACAACGTTATGCCTGCTAAGGTGGCAGATGCCCTTGGCCTCACCTTAACCAAAACTTTTGGGAGGTGTTTCTCTATGGAGAATAAGCAAGTTCCACTTTTGGGTCAAATCAAAGACGCCCAATTTGCATTCTCCGCTTTTCCAGATAAGAGAATCAAGATGATAGTCTTGGTAGCTGATGTTCCAACTTCATACGGCATCCTCCTTGGACGTAATTTCTGCAAGGATGTGGGTGGAGAGTTGAACATGGATTTGTCTGAAGCTAGGATACCTGTTAAAGGTGTCATGCAGAAACTGCTTCCTGAGAAGGAAGCGAAATATATTGTTACTCAAACATCAAACCCCAAAGCTCAAATTTTGTTTGAGTCCTTAGGAATGGGTAACTATTTTCTATCTACTGAAGATTGTTCTGATTCATCAGATGAGGCTACATCGGGTGATAGCTCTGATATGTCAGATGGAGACTCAGAGGAGTTTTCAGATGAAAGTTCAGGTAAAGATATAGCAATTCCTGATTCTTCCCTCACCGATGAAGAGGAATCTTCTGACCAGAGGAAGTCTAAGAAATCAAATTCTGATGGAGTCTGGATTTTAGAATTTGATGGCAGTTGTTCTTCTACCGGTTCTGGAGCCCGAGTGGTCTTGATATCACCACAAGGTGATATTTTACCTTTTTCATATAAGCTACAGTTTGACAATACCAATAACACCACCGAATACGAGTCCTTGTTGCTCGGATTGGAAGCGGCACGTGCCAGAGGTGTTAAGATCCTGCATGCTCAAGGGGACACCGAATTGGTAGTTTTTCAAGTAAGAAATTTGTACCAAACAAAAAATGAAAGATTGAGACACTATCGCAATCGCGTATGGGATTGCATTGAAGATTTCGATGCTTTCAATATTTCAACTGTGCCAAGAGAGTTCAATGACCGTGCAGATTCATTGGCTATTTCCGCCACTCTCATGGTGCCTCACAAGGATTTCAAAGGAAGCAAGTACACTATTGAGCTGGTCTTCAGACCAAGTGTACCTGATAACACTGATCATTGGCAGGTGTTCAATGGCGATAATCAAATCATTGCTTTCCTAGAAAAGATGGATAGTTTTGACGAGCTTTACTTTGAAGGAAGCAAATCACCACCTCTTGAATATGTTTCTAAGGTAGATTCGCAGACCGGCGAAGAATTTCTACAGTTGAAAGGAAATAAAATCCCAAAAGGTTTGGTTTCCCTTGAGAGACTCTTTGATAAACATGACAGGTATATCAAGCAGCGGCAACAACAGCAGGATTTGAGTTCTTCCATGGAATTTGAGCAGGTCAATTTGGGTGCGGAAACAGATCCTAAGATGGTCAACATCAGAAAATGTTGCACTGCTGATGAAAGATTGAAATTCATTACCCTCCTCCACCATTACATTGATGTTTTGGCTTACTCCTATGATGATCTGAAGTCTTTCAGGCCTAAGGAGGTTCGACATGAAATTGCCCTCAAGGTTGGATCGTTGCCTTACAAACAGAAGCAGAGGCAATACAATCCAAAGATATCAGGTACGATTCTTTCTGAAATTTAGAAGATGCTGAATGCAAGGATTATTTTTCCAATTCATCATTCCACATGGGTTTCAAACATAGTACCTGTAAGGAAGAAGAACAGAGAAATCCGTATCTGTGTTGACTTCAGAAACCTCAACCAGTCTTCCTTAAAAGATAACTACCCTTTGCCCATCATGGACCAAGTATTGCAAACAGTGACAGGTTCAGAAATGCTATCTATGTTAGATGGTTTTTCAGGGTATAACCAAGTGGAGGTAAACGAAGTTGATCAGTTCAAAACTACCTTCACCACACCACGAGGCACATTTGCATATCGCAGAATGCCTTTCGGTCTGATCAATGCTGGCACAACATTTCAGAGAGCGATGTATCTCGCCTTCAGAGATGAAATGGGTAAGTTTATTGTGGTATATCTCGATGATCTGACTGTTTTCTCCAAAAACCGTCATGATCATGCGCATCATTTGCGACAAGTGCTGGAACGCTGTCGGCAAAATGGTATTTCACTCAATCCCAAGAAGTCAGTTTTTGGAGTGACGGAAGGTAAGCTTCTCGGGCACATTGTATCCCGGGAAGGTACTAAGATCTACCCAGAGAGGGTTAAATCTATTCAAAGTCTAACTCTGCCAGCAAGTAAGACTGCTGTTCACTCTTTCTTTGGAAAGGTGAATTTTCTACGAAGGTTCATTCCTGAGTTTGCAGAAAAAACCCATCACATTGTTAATATGATGAAGGGTAAGGCCACTTTCCGTTGGACCACGGAAGGTAAGGAAGCGTTCGAGGACATCAAGAAAGCTATTGCTCGTGCTCTAGTTCTTGTTTGTCCCGACTACACTAAGGATTTCCTAGTCTATAGCTATGCTTCAGAACACACACTTTCAGCTATTCTGGTTCAGCAGAATGAAGAAGGCGTTGAATCCCCCATATCATTTATGAGTTGTCCTCTCAAAGCTCATGAATTGAAGTATTCGAATATGGAGAAGCATGCTTATGCCGTAGTCAAAGCGGTTAAGCATTTCAGGTTCTATATTCTAAACTCACACACTGTTGTCGTGGTACCTGATACAACAGTCAAATCCATCCTAACTCAACAGGAGTTCGGAACAAAGAGGGGTAATTGGATCGCTAAGATCCAAGAATTTGATCTGGATATCAAGCCTACCAAGCTTGTGCGCGGTAAAGGTTTGTGTCAATTGATCGCAGACAACGTTCCAAAAGAGACAGGGGACGAAGAAGAAGAAGTGGTGGACATGCCAATTGTTCTTTTTGTTACTACAACTGACGAGTGGTATTCCAATATCGCTCATTTCCTTACCTATGGTGAGTGCCCTTCTCACTTGTCTTATAAGGAAAAGAGAATTGTCAAGTTAAAAGCTGCGAACTACGTTCTTTGGGACAATGGTTTGTACAAGAGAAGTCTTGAGGTGTATTTCTTCGTTGCGTGGATAAAGCACAACAAGGTAGACTTTTGGAGTCTTTCCACAATTTGGCTTGTGGAGGGCATTTTTCAGCACCTGTGACGGCTCACAAGATTCTGCGAGCTCGATACTATTAGCCTACATTATTCCAAGATGCGTACAATTGGGTACGCAGGTGTGAGTTATGCCAGCAGTTTGTTGGGAAACCAAAATTGGCAGCCTTACCTCTAAAACCAGTGGTGATTGAGGAGCCTTTTCAGCAATGGGGTATTGACTTCATTGGCGCAATGAATCCATCATCAAGTGCAGGACATAACTATGTTCTCACTGCTATAAACTATTTTACCAAATGGGTGGAAGCTATTCCAGTCAAACACGCCACTTCTGAGGTGGTGTGTAGTTTTCTTAAAGAGAACATTATTTCCAGGTTTGGAGTTCCAAACAAGATTGTAGCAAACAATGCTACTTGTTTTTCCTCTTATGAGATTACTGAGTTTTGCTACGAACATGGGATCACCCTTTCCCATTCTTCAGACTATTATCCGCAAGGGAATGGTCAAGCAGAATCAAGCAATAAGAATCTGGTCACTATCATCAGGAAGCTGGTAGATGAGAATCAGAGAACTTGGCATAAGGCATTGTTTGATGCTTTATGGGCAGATAGAATTACACCCAAAAGAGCGATAGGCATGTCGCCATTTCAGCTTCTATATGGTCTGAATGCAGAGATACCAATTACTTTGGAATTGCCAGCGTTGAAGTTGGTAAAGGCATTAGAAGATAGAACTTTTGATAGTTCTATTGATAAAAGGATCATGTATTTGACTGAACTTGAAGAGCAGCGCACTGTTGTGGTGGACCGTATTGCTGAGCACCAAAATCAAGTAAAGAGACTCTTTGACAAGAAGGCAAAGGCTCGTAAGTTTTAGGTTGGAGATCAAGTCTTGTTGTGGGACAAGAGGAGAGAACCAAAAGGAATGCATGAAAAATTTGATTCCTTGTGGAGAGGTCCATTCACCATTCATCAGTTCTGTGGTGAAAACAGTTTCTTGCTGGAGTATCAGGATGGGACACCATTCTTGTTGCCTCACAGTGGACAACATCTGAAGCACTTCAATCCTTGAAGTTTCAAATAAGTTAAATTGTACATTTGTATAGTTTTGTGTTTTATTTTTGCGTTTTCGTTTAGTCTTTTGTGTCTTTTTCTTTTTAGCTTGACTCTATAGCCCAATGGCATGGATGAAGGCACTTAGAGACTGGATTCTACTCCCCTCAATCATTTCAAAGTTCGATTGAAGGAAGTTCCCTAGTTAGAGCCAGCTGTTGTTCTCAAAATCAGCTACTCTCATTTTTGTAGACAACCCCACGAAACTTGCCCATTTCGTGAATCTACACTCTAAGCTCGCAAATCGAGAAAAGATTTTCTCATTCTCGCGCGAGGCCATTTGACATTTTAAAACTCGTTTGCGACGTTTCCTTGAATTGATTTATTAATATTTGCGAAGAAAATTCAAGTCGTAAATTGGTTAAGATGTTAATTTTAGTCGTTTTTAAGTTAGTAAATTTTTGACTCTTGATATGCAAGAGCGGCAAAAAATGCCGCTCTTACATATTATTTTAAGCTTGTTTTTTGTTTTGATGTAATGCCGGCAAAATTTGCCGCTATTACATCGTTTTAAGTTCAAAAGTGCAGGAGCGGTTAAATACACCGCCATCGCATATGTCGTCGAAAATTTCATCACATGCAATGACGGCCTTTTTCCCTGCCGCTACATGCTTTCTTTTGGTTTAATGTGAGGTCGGCAATTTTCGCCGCCTTTACGTGTTTTTCTTTTCCCTTTTGCGCATGAACGGCCGAAATCTCCGCTCAAGCAAGATTTTGTAAATCTTGGTCACGCAGTGCCATTAATGGCCACTCGTGCCACTCGCTCAGCGTTTATGATTGAGTTATTTATGTCTTTCGACGGTTTATTTTCTCCATTTCATCTCCTCTTCCCGAGCTACCCTCCAGACCTCTCCTCACGTTGCTTGATCGCGCCGTCAAAGAGATCGGTCCACATTCATCGCCGACAAACGTGGGGTTTTCGAGTTATAGAACGGGTAAGTTTCTCTCTCGTTTTCCGTTCTCCTCCTTCCCGGGTTTATCAAGAATGTTTCGTTTTAATTTTTGTTTTTGGTTTTCTTTATGTTTTGTTTTTCGTTTTGATCTGTAGTTTCCATTTTTTGTGGTTTTGTTGTTTTGTTTTCACCTAGGGTCGCCCTAGATTCTACCCCGAAAACCCTAGGGATTGTATTGCCCTAGATTTCCCAAACCCTCAATATATACCATTAGTGTAATGTCGGCGGATTTCACCGAGCCTTCACTTGTATCAGGCGACCCTTATCAAATGTGCATTGTCCGCAATTATCCCGGCCCCTGCACTTAAAACTGCAAATTTTATCAAATGCAACAGCGGCAAAGTTTGCCGCTAGAACCTCACCACACCTATCAAATGTGCATTGTCGGCGAAATTCGCCGCTCGGACATGTATGGAACTTCCCTCTGTCGCTTTCGATGTTTGGTCGGCGAATTTTACCGACATCACAAACCCCTGCTTTCCTGCATCGACGGCAAAATTCGCCGCCGATGCAAATAATACAAAACCCCCATATGCAAGGGCGGCGAATTTTGCCGCCCGTGCAAAAATGTCTCAAATTTTCCTAACACTAGAAAATTTCCAATTTCGTTTTCCTGAGCCCGCTTCTCCTCTGATTCTTGGCCAACTCGCACTATAGCCCTTTTTCAAGCGCATTCCCATGATCGTGATCGTCAACATGCAATTTTCCCAGATTGCCCATATTTTCCCTAATTGCATGATCATGATTTCTGTTGCAGTTTCTCTTGCGGAGCTCCGTTCAACGTCAAACTTCTTCTCGGTAAAAGTTCATCCAAATGACTGACTTGTCTCCGAAGAAGGCAAAGGCAATGAAATACAAATATCAAGGTGTTTTCCCAATCACCTCAGTCCATTCTAATGTTGAGGACATTAGAGATACGGAGATTGGCCATGTTGATATGGCTGAGTTTGTAGAGAGAACCAAGTCAAGCAACCCCAGTGCCATGATGAGGAAGATAGTGGAAAGTAATATTCATCTGGTATCCTCCTTCCCGGTGGCAGCTCACAATATAGAATTTGTTCTTCAGTGTGCCCATTTTTATAACAAAGATATTAGAGCTGTGGTAGACGCCAGTGGTAATGTAATAATCAGGTTGGATCCTGAGTTCATTGACAAGGTGTTCATGTGTCCTCCTGCGACAGAAGTATTAAAGCTTGATTTCGTTGAAGCTCAAAAGGAATATGACAAGAATCCAGAGAAGGCAAAGAAAGTGATCAACAACAAATGGTTGAAGACTTCAAGGTCAAGTTTGTCAAGGTGGCCACGCAGTTTTCCTCAAAGTGATTTTGTGGAAGAAGTTGGTGACTTGATTACCCTCCTCAGTAGAATAAGAGGTTTGTCCTCATCTTCACAATTTTCATGAATGGATGTATCCTTTCATTAAGGTCATACTCCAAGGCAAGCAGGTTATTTTCTGGGGAGAGCAAATCAGTAACGCTTTGCATGACCAGCTGACAAAGGTATCCACTACCTCTAAATTCTTCATGACTTCCTATCTGGTATACATCGCAGCCTCCATGAGGATTTTTCCAGGATTATCATCAGAAGGGGATAGGAGAGTAGTTCCAGTATATCAGTATTATTCTCAGCTGACATTGAAAGGTTCCATTCACCATTTCAGGAGAGTGAATGATGTGTTCTTTGCTGTATTCTTGTGTCTTTTTGATCCCCAACTGGAGCAGAGAAGAATTTCAGACGAGGCATGGACAGTGGTTAATGGTTTTGGTTGCATGTTTTTGCAATTTCCATCTTTTTCATATTTGAGGGTTGGCTTTTTCCAAGGCTACCCTTATATGCTTCCTAGATTTCCTTCAGATAGACTGGTCTTGATGGAGTTGTGCAGACAAATGATTGTTGTGCATAACAAGCAAATGGAACTCAAGAAGCCTGGCTTCAGATTTCCAGTAGAGATCGGCAGATATTCAGTGTTGACTGCTGCAAAGGCAAGGGCTATGGAGACAGAAATGCAGTTGGTCACCATGAAGCAATTCAAGAGGAGGCCAAAATTCGACTACCGGGGTGTGAAGGATAAAATCAGGAGGAAAACTCAGTTTCATGAACCCATGGTGGAAGATGTCTGGATAGATTTGAGGACCGAGGAAGATATTAGGAAACTGGACTATAGTAGGCTGTCTCTAGAACAAATTGAATATCTGGGGCTAGCTGATATTCCAGAAGACCTTGTGGATGATGGCGAATTGGTTGATGCCAAGTATGATGCAGAAAAGATAGCTAGTACTCCTTTACCTCCAACCCAATGGTCCCAAAAGGAGTCGACTTCATTAAGGAAGAGGTTTGAGCCCATATTGGCTAACACCAATAAGTGGCTGGAAGATAAAGGAATTACGCTGAAGGAATTCCTCACTGGTTCAGAAACTGAAGTTCAAGAGCAGACTGGTAAGAAGGTTGAAAACAGAATGAAGAATAAGAGTGATGCTCCATCATCCTCTAAAACACATAAACCTAAAATCAGATTTGTGACGAAGAAAGCAAAAGTTGTTGAGGAGGAACCTGAACCAAAAGAAATGGAAGTCGAAGAGCCAGCGACTGAAGATCCGGCAACTGAAGAGCCAGCTATAGAAGAGATGGAGTTTGAAGACAGGAATTTAGATCAACAAGATGAAGAGGCTTTGTCTCCATAGGATAATACACCTGTTGCACCCCCTGTGCCTGCTTCCCCTATTAACATTCCTTCCTCTGAATCCCCCTCTCCTCCTAAAATAATCTTCGACAATCCCCATAGCACTTTTGAAAATGTTCTCCGTTCTTCTGATTCAATTCCTAGTTTGTCTTCTTCATCTTTTGATATTGGAGACACGTCTATGTTTGATCATTTTGTGATGAATATTGAACAAGTTTCAAGTGCCAATGTAACAGGTGCAGTTTTTACCAACACCCCGCCTATTGTTTCTACCACCAGTACAAGCACAGTTCCAGGAACACCAGTGGTAGGAATGGACTCCAATGTGAATACTTCTCTACTTCCACCTTGGTTGTCAGCTTACACGCCAAAGAGAAAAAAGCAAGTCATCTCTCCAGATGATTTTGATTTCACTAAGCTGGTACCTGCAAAACCTAAGGCTCTGAAGAAACCAAAGATCCTTTCAAGGGTACTTGAAGATAAGGGGCATAAAATTTTGGAGATAGCAAAACCCCCACAGGATGCAACTGTTGAAAATTTTGATATGAATGACTACTCAATTTCTAGGGTTGAATTGGGCAAAATCACCCATGAGAGCGCTAAAAATGATATGCAGTCAGCCATGGACATCCTGATCCAGAAGTTCGACAGGGAAAAAGAAATGAAAGATTACTATAAGGCAAAGGCAGAACAGCTGACTGCAGTGGTAAGAAAGATCACTTTGAATTCAGAAGGAGTTACTCCAGAGGCCGTTTCTGTGGAAGACCCCGTCATTCTGAAGGCAGAAAAGACTCACCTCAGAGGAAAAGTACTTGAAGAGTACTTAGACAGGATGCGAGCACAGGGAATCTCTTTGCTCACGGAGGTATTTGAGAAAACAGATAAGATGAGGAAAGTAAGGGTGGAACTCAATGATCTCATTGATGCCATCTCTCAAGATATTGAGCGCACAGAGGATACTCATGATATGTGGGTGGAAATGAGGAAGCTGAAAATAAGTACCTTGATATCCATTGGCGCCATTTCTAACAGGGATTCATACACTGAAACAAAGGAAGCTCTGATGTATAGGAGCAGTATGCTAAGGAATTTGATCAAGGATCTTGAGGCTGCAAAAGAGATCAGCGAAGAAAATGATGTCAACCTTTTGCATAAGTTGGAAGAACTGCCTTGTAACTTGGTATCGCAAGATAACCAATTCCTGTCAGCAGAAGAAATGGTCAAGGAATTTGAAGACATGTTCCAAAAAGAATTTGAAGATAAAGTATTTTCAATAACTTCTGTGGACAACCTCTTGGACAACCAGTTAACCTTGGACAATCTGAAAACCAGGTTAACCAATCATGCCAAGTCAATCACTACAGTAAGGGACGCCATAGTGAGGGCCAGGATGATCTTCAAAAACACATTCAACCCAGATAGCATTGAAATGCAAGCGACCTTCACTATGTATGATCACCACGTGAGAAAAGGTGGTGACACAAATTGAAGCAGCTGGTTTTTCCCCTTAGTTTATTTTCTGATTTTCACATGTACTTTCAAAACAATTTTGGACATTTTTACATGTACATTTTCAATATGTAATTACATGTAAAAAGATAGGAAGTCCCAAGTCAATAAGGACTCCTATTTTTGAATAAGTCAAAGTAGTTGTAGATTTCCTAGATTTTCTCAAGGTCTTTCCCTATAAATAAAGGGGACCTCTTTTGTAAATATCTATCTTTTGTCCATTGCAAGGAAACTCTGGCGAATTGAGAAGCAAATCAAGACTTTGTGCTTTTTGTAAAAATCAATATTCAAATATTTATCAATTCAAGAAAGCAAATTCAATTCCAATCTTTGTCTTGGAATTATTTGTGTTGTGATAGTTTTGTTCTTACGTCTTGCTATCATAGTCTTATTTGATAATAATTGAAGTGTGGAGTTTATTACAAGTGATCGAAGAGCGCTCATAATTTGATTCTGGTAAACTTTGTGTTATCAAATCAGTTGTGGGTTATATGTTCATGTTTGTGAAAATACAATAGTTTGGAGACTTTGTGCTGCAAGTTGTTCTATTTGATTTACTTTTATCATCTTGAGGAGGAGTGAAGACTTTGGGCTGCATTCTACTTCAAATAGTTCCGGTTACAAGTAGTGAGTGAGGTAATAGAAAACTTTGTGTTTCTGTGATATTGTGATAATTTATAAGTTTTATATCAAGAGTTTGAAATATAAACATCTATTCTGAAAAAAGAGAATGAGATGAGATGGAACCACCACAAATATAGTTTTTAGTGTACATAAATTTGATAAGTTATTTAATTTGCAAAAGTTAAGTAATTATAGGGAACCTCCCCTTGCTGAGAGGAGAGACTTTGTCTCATCATAGCTGTGGCTGATATACCCATTTTGCCATTAGCAAGTTAATGACAAAATATTCACCCAACATTATCCTATTGCTTTATGTCGATGACATGCTTGTTGCTGGGTCTAACATGCAACATATTAATGAACTTAAGTAGAAATAAGCAAATTCATTTGCTATGAAGGATTTGGGTGCAGCAAAACAAATCCTTGGTATGAGGATCACATGGGACAGGACAAACCGGAAATTATTTTTGTCTCAAAGTGAGTATGTAGAGAAGGTGTTGAAAAGGTTTAACATGCAGAATGTAAAAGTAATTAGTACACCTTTGCCTAGTCATTTTAAGTTGACTAAGGAGATGTGTCCAAAGACACAAGAGGAGGAAGACAAAATGTCTAAGATACCATATGCATCAGTAGTCGGCAACTTGATGTATGCAATGGTATGTACAATGCCAGATATTGCACATGCAGTGGGAGTTGTGAGAAAGTATATGAGAAATCCACGAATGGAACATTAGAATGGGGTAAAATGGATTCACCAATATTTGAGAGGTACTACTTCAAAGAAACTATGTTTTGGAGGAACAAATTCTGCTCTAAAAGGATATGTTGACTCTGATCTGGCGAGTGATATTGATAGCAGGAGGAGTACTACAAGGTATGTTTTTATTGTAGGAGGTACTACAGTCAGTTGGATTTCAAGGCTGCAAAAGTTTGTTACACTTTCAATAGCTGAGTATGTTGTTGCTATGGAAGCTAGCAAGGAGATGATTTGGTTACAACATTTTCTGGAGGAATTGGGGTAACAACAAGAAGATAGCCCTTTGTATACTGATATCTAGAGTGCCATTCATCTTGCTAAGAATTTAGCTTTGCATTCAAAAACTAAGCACATACAGCTTAGATACCACTTCATCCGGACAGTTTTGGACGATGACCAGTTGAAGCTGGAGAAAATTCACACAAGTGGGAATCCCGCAGATATGTTCACAAAGGCAATTACATAGGAGAAATTGATTTCCTCATCAATTTTTGTTGGCCTTCATGACTAAAAATGATGGACATAAGAAACCAGCCAGGCCTGTAATCCAGTGGGAGCTACAAGTGCAGCGGTGTCATCTAGGATCAGTCTCCAAGTGGGAAATTGTTTGGCATGGAGCCTGATCAGTCTCCAAGTGGGAGATTGTTGATATGTGGTGACTGATCATGCCAGTACTGTACACTCGTTATGTATCTTCAAAAGGGTTTGGGGGCGTAGACCCTGAAAAAAAAATTCCCTCCTTTTTTGCCCGTTCAGAGTTGATTCTTAATTTTTGTTAACCGACAAAAGAAAAATGACATTGTAAAACCCTAATTCTAGAAGCTTCCAAAAAGCTTGATATAAGCAGCTGGGATGTATGTTGCAGGTGTGAAATTTGCGAGATTGTAATGTATTTTGTACTAGATAATAAAATCATTGGATGGCTAGGTTTCTGTGGATGTAGCCCATTTTAGGTGAACCACGTTAAATTTCTGTGTTGATCTCTTTTGTGTTGTTCTTCACTGTTATATTTGGGTTATTTAATCTACATATAATTGTTAGTGTTTATTGCTTCAATTTGTCTGAACCCTAACAAATGTTACAATTAAGTTGATATATATTATTTATATATTTAAATAATATTATAATGATAAAGAGAATTTGTTTTATTAAGATATTAATATCTATTTCTCTTTTGTTAAAGTTTTCTCTTGGATGCTATCTCTATGCTCATGTTGGGAAGCACTTTCTCCTAAACCCATGAAATGGGAAATGAGTGGGAATAACCCACTGTGGATGCGGGGGTCATTTTGGGTGACCGTGGGTAGCTGGAGGGATGGATGTCCCTTTCATTAAGAAATCTATGGAGGAAGTTTTGCTTTGATGGATGTTGAGTAGAGAGGATTACAATCTCTCAAAAGTTAGTTTTAGCTTTTTCTTTTGTGTACTTCTGGGCAGGAAGAATGAGAGAAAAGAAGGATATAGTCATTGGCAAGAGGTAGAGATTGACAGTGAGAAGGAGAAAGCTCACTGAGGAGCTCAAAGGAATAGATAAAGAATTCATAGTTGATTGCTTCAGGTACTATTGTATACTTCAATTGTGATTGAAGTTATAATAAATACGTATCTTTATTATTTCCTTATGACTTTCAACTGTGTTTACATGGTGTCGTATGCTAGCTAGGGCCAAAACCCTTATGTCGTGCATGATATCCATTTTGTGTCTTGATTTAAAACTGTTAATGTAGCTTTGTCTCTTTTGTAACCCTTATAATAGCCTTGAGAGCAAATGATATTCTTGTTTATAGATATTACATGGCTCACCTCATGAGTAAGAAAGGTGGCAGCCATTGTAAGTATGTTTAATTATTTTCCTTTACATATAAGTATATGATTAGACTTGTCAAGTCTACATGCAAGTAGAACCCCTACCATAACCATTGTTAGAATGATAGTAATGGTGTAATCTAGAGATGATAGGTTTGTAAACCCATTCTTACCTCTATAGAATGATTATATTTTTATTATTATCTATCATTTCTCGAGAGGCAGAATGGACTATCTATTGAATGTCGTGGTTTCCATATGTTTGTCTATTAATAAGACAATGATATTGCTCTGTTGGTATACCTCGAGGGTGGTCGGCTATGGATAGTACCACCAAACAAGGGTTATTCCTTATAGAACTCCAAGCTTAGTATATCTCTATAAGATAATGAAGCTCTTGAAGTTAAGAGTTGGAGTAGCATTAAATAGAATTGTTGTTCTTTATTTCATGCATGTCGATAACACCACTAGCTTAGTTGTAGTTAAAGAAGACTTTTAGTCAATAGAGTTGAATGGTATAATGATATTATTGAACTATTTTGCAAGAAACTCTAGCTAACCTTCGAGAATTAAGATGGTTCTTAAGACTTTAATATAAATAGTTATTATTATCAAATATTTAATAGTCTCTTATTTCTCCAAGAACAACATTGTTATATCTTTTGGGGTTAGAGATGGATAACCTCTTTTATACAAAAACGTTTGGTAAACATAAAATTCTTTTACTTTTGACTTTTGAGTAAAACAAGTAAAGTCATTATTGTAGAGGATTAAATGAGAATCCTCAACCAAGATGAGTTCCTTGGAGAACTTTTGATATTTTATACAAAATTTATTTTGTGTTGATACTAGATATCAACCTAATTATGAATATGAAGTTTTGAAATAAGGAATAGGGTGACAGGTAGTCACAGATTCTATGTTGTAGATGTAGCAAGAAACCTTTGGATTGAATTCTAGGAATTGGAGTTAGTAATCTAAGCCAGATGGACTAAGAATTACCTAATCCTATTTATAATGTATATGTGTATATATCCTAGACTAAGGATTCATACTAAGTCTGACTGACTAAAATAAAATGATGAACAGATAAGTTATGTCTAAAACCACTCCAGGATGAGATAGCTTCTAAGTCGAGTTAGAAGTGTGTGAACAATTGACTACATTTATTGCAAAATGTCTATGTATATTAAATCTTTGGCCAAAGTAATGCATCAGTCTCTTCATGCATTAGTTGGTTCACTGTGCTCCAAATGGCATAACCTTCTAGTAGTGTCATGCATAGTTAAAGTGGATCTATAGTTGTATGACTGTGAAGAGTTATGAAGGACACAACACTACAGACTCAGATGGCAAACCTTCTGGTTCCTTATATATATTCCCTTCGTGAAGGGTAGGGCCCCACTTCCAGGAAGGAAGTTGTGGGGAGGACCATCGGTCTATGGTTAGAGGAAAAGCACTTGGTGATGCTCTCATTCCTAAGCAGATGACATACCGAGACTTATGAAGACAGATGTCAACACTCTAGATGTAGTATATTCTATTTATGGCTTGTTAGTCAAAACATTTATGTAAAACTTATCATTATTACCATGAGAAAAACTTTATGATTGTATAGTGAAAGAATTCACTATTATGTTATCTTTGAATATTTTGCAAATTTCAGTTTTGAAATTATTCAGAAAATATATGCATTTTTATTATTGATTATGAAATTGACTATTGTTAAATAGAAATATGATTATGTTGACTTAATGGTAAGTTGAGTTGATAATTCAGGTAATATGAGTTGATATGTTACATATGGTATCAAAGCTACCAGGTTCAATACATGGACCTTGAGCTCACTACATGAAATCTTCCTCCGACATTAACAATTGCTAATGTTTGGATGTTCTTTTGCCAAAATGGTAAGAATAAGAATGACACCCAGGAAGAAAGTAATGGGAAATGGACATTACCTAAATGCTATGAGGGAGTGAGCCTCAAGAATGAAAAGCCTTGGCCAAACTAGTTACTTGAAAGGCACATGTTTATCTGACGATGAAACCTTTGTTGATGCTATTAAATGCATCAAGAAGCTGAAGGAGAAAGTAGTTAGGGCTACTACTCCTATCTCTAAAAATGATTCAATGAAACCCTCTACACCTAAGGAATCATCATTGGGGAGTGATCCTAATGCTCCTATTGCTACTCAGGAGGTCACGGATGAGTACCTACGAGTACATCCACCTCCTAAGTTTGATTTGATGAACCTCAACGATGAGGATAAATGTGGGAAGATCTCCCAATCTGAAAGTGTCTTGTAGTTTCAAGATGTGAAAGTTTATAACAAATGATGGATTTTATGTAGTCCATGGAAACTATAATGCAATTTTGAATTTTGGCAATCTTTCCTTTCTTGTCAAGATTGCATAAATGAGAATGGATTTATGTTTATGAATGGTTTCAATAGTATGAAAAACTAATTGAATGATTAACCTACAAACTTTAGGAGAATTAGATTGTAACATGGTTTAAATAGGAACCAACATTGGAGATAGCCAGGAAGAAGGGCAACCTTTAGGCCACTCTGATTCAAAACTTCACCAGATCCTTGCAATGCTCCATGAGATGAGGGTAAGAATTGGAACTCTTGAGAAGGAGGTCAGGGGTCAGCATGGACCTAGGCATGAAGCCTTCCATGAGGGTGATGATGAGGAACGTGATGAAAACACCACCCAAAGTGGACGTGGATAGGATAACTTTGAAATAAGACAAAATGAGAATAAAAGAAGCCACTTGGTTATGGAATTATCTAGAGATATGAAAAAGGTTACTCCTCCCAAGTTTGATGGGACTATAACTGAGGATGCCACAGAGGCATGGCTTACAAAAATGGAAAAATACTTTGAAATAAGAAACTATACTAAAATCACCAAAGCAGTATGGGGAGCATACCAATTACTAGGTGAGGCATCCACCTGGTGGATGAAAAAGAAAATGGAGTTAAAATTGAACTCCATGAGTCTAACCTGGGAAATGTTTATGGAAATTTTTAGGCAAAGATGGTTGCATTGGTTGTATTTTGACCAAAAGCTTATAGATTTTCAAAATCTAAGACAGGGTGACTCATTTGTGAATGAGTACTTGGAAAATTTCACTCATCTCCTCAAATATGTTCCCCAATATCAATAGGATGAAAGGTTTCACTTTTGAAATTTTATCATGGGTTTGAATGCCCAAATTGGAGGTGAAGTTGATGTGCATGGTCCTACTTCAATGGACCAAGTTTATGAGAAAGCTATTAAATAGGAACAAAATTTGAAATTCATGTCTACATACTGAGAAAGGAACTGTAAAAGGTTTAATTGGTCCCAATCCTCGTATTGATGTGTTAGGAAGAGAAATGCCTGTGTTGAATTCTCATTGAGTGTGCATAGCACTATAATGTGGTCATCCAAAGGGTTGAACACCAAGGAAGATTATATGTCGACCTTTCGGTTGATAAAATTATAGAGGCTTTCAACCTACCCACACCCAGGGTGAAATACTACCTAATCTGAAGGTACTTGCTGTATAATTTGAGGGAAACCAAACAAATTGTAGGAAGGTCATCTTCTTAGGATGGAGAGATCTAGAAAATAAAGCTAAGGTTGTGGCCAAAATGCCTCAGCATCTATATAAATATGACTTCTCACCTGAGATCCAGTACATGATAGTGTTACTCAATTAGATGGCTGGGAAGATCCACTCATGAAAGTTTGAGCCATGGATGTTTGGACTTATCAGGATGATGATTGAAAAGAATCAAACTATACAATGGGCTATGATCATTAGTGATGCCCTGTATGCACAAATGAACAGATGGAGAAAGAATGAAAGTGTTCTTCATGACCTCATATTTGGTGTATGCATGTGCATGCAAATCCTCCTTCAATGGATTACAAACTATAGGTAAACTAGGCCAGTTGGCTCATGAACAGACTCCATGGAAACACTATCCCCAAGTGGAAATAAGACAATCCATCCAGCACTCTAAAGTGGTAAATGACTGCTTCTTAATGCATCTTGTCAGGCTAATGGAAGGAGATAGGGCTAAAATATTATCAATGGGAGCCCAAGAAAGGATATAGCCTCATGGGGCTTGGTTCATCGAATTCCCCACCTACTCATACACCAAGATGGAAGGTTTCAGTGGTAGGCCTTTCATGTTGCCTAGATATCTAATTGATAAAGTAGTATTGATGGAAGTAGCAATGCAAATTATCCCAGCCTTTGAGGCATATATGAAGAAAGGGAAGAGAGGAAATGTGAAATTCCCTTTGAAAATAAATTGGTTTATATGTGGATCTATAGATAATGCAAAGCTCACAGAGGATGATTTGCAAATGTTGCATTGGAAACTATTCCCTTTGATGAGGAACCATGATCCATACAATAGGTTAGAGATATTCCTCAATAAGAAGTACAAACATGCCACACACCTTGATGATTTTTGGGTAGATTGTATGGATTAATATTAAGTGAGGAAAATGGGATATCAAAGGCTGAGATTGAACTAGATGAGAACCATTGGATGTCCAGAGGTGCCACATCAAATCAAGAAAGATGATGATAATGTTCTAGATCCTGAGCATGAGGACAATAAGATATATAATGAGCCTCTAAGTTTCCCAGATTGGACCAAAGAAGATGAAACATCCGTTGATGTCATCACATCAAGGGTGATGGAAATTTCCAAGACCTAGGTAAATGAGAAGATAAATGAGTTAAAGGTAAAAGGGGTAGCCATCACATTTGACAAGAAGAGGAAGATGAAAGAAAGATATGAGGCAAATTTTGATGACTTCCTCATCCACAAAAGGCAAGTCATGGAGACAAGGGTAGCTCAGCAAGGGACTTTAGGAGCTAAAGAAGAATTTGTTGCAGAAGGTGTCACAGTTGCTACTATTCCATCACCTCCTAGGAATGTGCCTAAGTGGACCATTCCCATATCCACTTCAGGAACAAAAGAGAAGGAACAAACAGATGTTGAAGTGGAGAAAGGGTATGAGGATGTGCTAAAGGGAGTAAGCATTCCTAAGAAAAAAAGATATTAGGGTCCAGTGATGAGAGATTCCACCTCCAAGTCAACCAGTATCCAAACTGAGGAACCCACAGCAAAGAAAGAAAAAGAACATGTAGAACCTGCATTGAATATTGCAAAAGAATTACAACATAATGTGCCAACCATAGAAATAATCAAGGTAAAGAATGAATTGGCTGAGGAAGCAAAGAGAGAAACATTAAGAAAAGGGGTTGATCAACCATTTCCCCTGAGTCAAATAATTGACTTAGCTAATGATGTAGTTACTAGGGATGTGACATCTCATCCCATAGAGAACTTGCTAAGGCAGACTACAACTACAGCTAGAGATGCAGTGCAAGAAAAGCATGATGGCCCAGAAATAGAAAGGCCTAAGTCTCCTAAGGTGGGAGCACCAACAGGACACATAGATGTCCTGATTGACATGATCACCAGCCCAGAGAAAGTAGAGTCATCATGTCAACTTGGGGCCGATGATAAGGAGAAAGATATGGTTAAGGATAGTCCACGATGTGACAAAGGTGCACAAAAAGATATGGATATCTAGATAGATAAATCACAGCAAGATGTCTAGATGACTGAAGGGGGACATGCTAGTGAAAAGGGACATGAACAACTAAAGTCAGCATTGAAGTAGAAGGCTCAAATAGATGAAGTGGCCAAAGAAATAGTAAGTCAAGGCCATAACATAGAGGCACCTCATCTGGATATCCCAAATTAGGACCTACTGGCAGGACAAACCAAAGAGAATCCTAAGGGTGAAGTAGCATTGGATGCTCTAGCTAAAGCATCACATGAAGACCAGCAGCCTCTTGCACAAGGAGAAATCCACAAGGATGATGGTGGTGATCAGGAGAAGATCCAGCAGCATGAAAATCTAGAAGAGATCCCACCAAGTCAAGATCAATGAAAGGAGAAGTACATTATGTTCACATTGATCAGCTAGGCCAAATAGGGCCAAAACCTAGTATACCATCATGGTTAGTAGTTGAGGTAAATGAACCTCCTATACATGATTATGTTCCTTTTGACTTTCAGTCATTATTCACTTTAAATAATTTCAAGCCCAAGCGCAAGGCTAGGGCAGTATCAGCAATAAGGAGAGATCTACAATGTGGAAAAGAACAACCCTATTAATTGTTCCCCTCGCAAATAAAGATAAAGGAGACATCAGTGTAGGAGAATTCTAGGTCAGCAAAGTTGACTTAGGGCATACAACAACTATTCAAGACATTGAGGAGCTCAAGGAAAGTGCAGATGTTGTGGCCATCAAGATAAAGAAATTAAAGGCTAAGAATAAGGAGTTGAAAGGGCAGAATGCCCAACTCTAGACATTCATTAAGGGATTGGTAACACCAACAATGTAGATGCCAAAAAAGCCCATTGCCTTGGCATTAGTAAGCCAAGAAGAAATAAAAGGTCCAGATGCACAAAAGCATCAGGCTCAAGTCATGAACAAATGGTTTTTACGATTCATGGATACATGAGAGAAGGTGATAAGGACATCCCTGTCTAGTTGGAACACTCTGGTAATTTGAAAGAAAGAGCAAAGTCACTAAGAAGAACATCCAGACCTAGACTCAACCAAAGTGAGTATGCCTTGGATAAGATGAAGATAAAGAAAATGGATGATTAGGATATCTTGAAACATAAGATCCTGAATATCCAAACATTGCCTAAGGTAAACACATGGATCCAGGATTTGCAATTTGAAGTAGATATTTTGAGAGCATGCATATCCAAGGTAAGAAAGATAAGCATGAAGGTCCATGACCTACTGTCTAGTGAAATGGAAATTTTGGAGGAGTTGCTTGCTAAGCCAATGGCTGAAATAGAGAATCATGATGAGCAAGATTTCTTACAAGCATTCAAAGTTAGAATCAGTCTAGTGCTAGATGATCCTATGTCTCATTTTTTAGAGGCCACTATGGATGAAATAATGGATATAGATGCTAATATAAGAGCATATAGTAAGAAGGTAGAAAACAGAGCAGCTAAGGTGATATCTTTTAGTGAGCAGTTACAGGCACAAGAATATGCTAAGTCAAAGGCCCAAGTGAGGATAAACCACAAATAGATATAGCAGTATCAACATATGACTTCTATAAGAAACTGGATACAGGGGTGGTCATCACTAAAGGACCTGGTATGTTAGAATATGATATTCCAAAGATGTTATGAATATACTAGAGAATATTCCCTTGCCAGTTGTTCCCAATTATCAGTTGCCAGCTAGCAACATGTGTTACTCTTATTGATTGTTGATTTAGTCAAAGAAATCTTGACTGTTGATTGTCTTGGATGGATCTTAACCATTGGATTATTGTAACGAGTCATGTCCTTATTCTATGAAAGGAGATTGACTCTCATTTGTAAAAGGAGATTGAATTGTTGAACTTGTAAGCTTTAAGTTTGTATTTTGCAACTTTTGTGACTTCTCAAGATTCTTTCTTAGGATCACATGTAAATGTATATATTCTAAAGTATACTAAATGAAATAGAGATACAGATTATTTCCTAATCATAAATCTTGAGTAGTCTTTTATTGATTTCTGGTGTGCAATGGTGGAATGTTGTGTTCAAACTGAAGTGCATCCACTTTAATTACACATTGTCATCATCTTTTCCTCTGAAGTTTACACTGACTACACGTGGTTGTGGAGGTTCCTGGAAAAACATGGTTTGGTTTTTCTCTTTTTCATGAATGTATCGAAGTATGTTGTGGACCATTGATTGAACCTTAGGAATTTTAGAATTTAAATTCTCTAAACCCTTTCTTTTTATATTTTATTTGATAAAATCACAAATAACTGCACATAATGATCAATTACAAGCAGATACAGTAAATATATGCTAAATAATGACAAATTAGAAGCATATACGATGAATTATAGCAAATTGATGCATTTCATGCAAATTACCATAAGTATCAGTGAAATACCTGCTACAAAGTACATTATTTAAGAAAATTAAAAGTACAACATAATATTATTTCATACAAAGCAAATATTAGAAGAACTGATTAAATCTGCTAATATCTTTATAATTAGCCCAACACATGGACAAATTCTAGGGAATTACAACAAAGTTAGGATAAATTCACATTCGTTAGTGCAAATCTTAGCTAAATACAGTAGGATTTGATAGAATTGTTGAAGTTTTGTGTAAAGAAGGCATAGACAATAGGACAAATTGAAGAAATATTGAAGAACGGTGCAACATAATCAGTACGTAAGGACCCGAACTGGAAAACACCATTGCACATCAAACTCTGAGTAATGTCAGATGGTCAAGACTTGACCAACGAAGACTTGGGATTATGAATTCTTCCTGAATTCATCATATCCTTCAAGATAAGTAAAGGTTTATTTTTTAAACTTTTATTTCTTGTTGTGTGACTAACAACTGCATCAACACCTCCTAGTCATTTAAGAAAAAAGGGCAAAAAGCAGAATTTCACTAAGAAAGGTGACAAAGGGTTCAAGGATAATCAGCATGAATCCAAGGGTGAAAAGAAAGGCAATAACAACTCCAAGAAAAATGGAGACAATTCTAGAAAGACTTATGAAAGGCGAGAACCTGTGGAAGGGTTTTATTTATGTGGTGGTGATCATTATGCCAACCAGTGTCCCAATAAGACACAAGGAACTCAGTCACGAGGAAATTCTTTACCCTCTCAATAGGCATCTTTTTAGAAATGGATACATGCAGCCCTGGATAATAGGCAAGTTGAATATCAAATCACTCCAATTGAAATCACAGGTATTTTATCTGGTTTTCCAATTTCTATTTTGATAGATACCTATGCTAAGGAATGTTTCATTTCTCTGAAAGTTTTAAGATTTTTAGAAAAGTTGGATACATGGCAAATACTTGGTCGGTTGAATATGCTAATCAAACCAAAGCTTAGGTAGAGCAATGTTTGTTTAAGGCTAAGGTTGAACTTCTAAGTTTCTCTACCAAAGGGAACCTTTATGTAGCCTAATTAGGCTCATATCATGTCATCCTTGGGATAAACTAGTTATGGAGAAATAGGACTAAAGTGGATTATTTTGCTAAAATAATAGAATACCTAGATGGCCTTGGGAATAAAGTATTTCTACAAGGTAAACATAGAGAGGTTTGTTGAAATAAGGGCTAACAACTGAGGGGGGGTGAATCAGTCATCTCAAAAACTTTAATACTTGTTGTAATTAATTCTTCTTTAACAGATTAAAGATGTAACCATGAAAGCATGAATCAAAGACACATAAGCAGAAGCACAATTAACACACTTGACACCAAGATTTTTGACGTGGAAACCTGGTTAAGGGAGAAACCATGGTGGGGGTTAACCCAAAAGAAATTATACTCTGTTAAAAGTATTACAAATGGGGAAGGCACATGCCTTCAGGGCTCACTGCCCAGAGCTCACTGCTCCAAGAGGCTCACTGCCTACAGAAATGATTATAAGAAGATAATAGAATGTTTAAACTAATGAATAGCATCTACCAATGCAAAAATTTAGTTCCGGTTAAGCATGCAGAATACTGATCTTACACACTTCATCCTTATTCTACCCTGTTTCACTCTTCTACCATGATCCGGGCTTAGATCTTTTCCTTCGCACTTCTTCTACTCTTTTTCACACTTAATCCATCACCACATAACTCTCCCACACCACAAGACTCAATTCCATTGGCTATATATATCCACATTAATAAACTCAATCAACTGCAGTCAGCTTCAAGGAGACTTAGAACTTTTATTAAGAACTCTGCTATGTCGGATGGATCCATGAATAAATAACAACGTGGACCAAAAAACTGTGTTCTCAAATCATCAATCATGTTGGCCAATACCACTGATTATCACAAACTACTTAACCAACAACTTTTATTCATCTGGACCAAGATCAGATACTAGGTCAGCCTGTTCTTCTTCTGACTGTGTAGACTAATTGGAACCCAACACTCAGATGCTTATAACTTTTGAATCCTTCTCCACCAGAGGCTAAAATCTTGGATTTAGATAGTTTGGACAATCCTTATCACTCCCTCAAATCCATAGCACACTGTGATTTACCACCAGAGAGATCTGGACTAAGATACTTGACCCTGTCACATGCTCTATTTCTAACTCCCGGACTTAGACAAATCCTCACTCTGACTTCCGGTATGAACAAATCATGTAATGTGGATGTGTAGGATAGACTTAGTTGCCATCAATGACAACACTTGTCATGCGTAGCAGTGTCTCTTGCCAACAATCTCCCCCTTTGGCATTGATGGCAATACTTAGTGAAAAATGACTAAGTGTCAGAACAACTCCCCCTTTCTATGTGCACTTATGATTTTCACTATTCTCCAATGCTCCCCTTTTGTTGGATTCCCCATTTGTCACTACTCTTCACTCCCCCTTTGACATCAATGGAAAAGGGTGGGATCCGTAACCAAAATTTACACAAAAATCCTATATACCAAGCTGCATATGTACAAACAATCCTTAAGTCTTATTTACATAAACTTAAGTACATCACCAAGAATGTTCTTCAATTGTGCCAGCTCATTGTCCCAACTCTTCTTCATAGTGTTCAAAATTGAGATGTGGCCACTGAATAGAAATGCTTGTGATTTTGTCGTCCATAGATCAATGGAGTCACTTGATTGAACTACAACTTGGGCTTCGATCAGAGCTAAACATTTTTTCCATTTTGGGAGAAATTAGTCCCCAGAGCTCACACATCCTTGTCTCAATATTGTCCTTTTCCTTTATCAATTTCTTTATTTCTTCCATCAAGATGATTGTTTGACATTCTTGGCTCATCACTGATATTGTCAGAGGATCAAAAGATTGGGATACACTTGACAGTTTTCCTTTATTTTTATTTCAGTGTCCTTTATAGCCTTAGGACAAGATAGACAGAATTTATAGACCTTCCCTTCTTCTATAAGAGAATTTTGAATACTCTTCACACTAGTATCCAGCACAATTCTATCAAGTGCAATCATACCTTTCAGAGCATCAAATCTTTTATCATTGAATTCATTTTTAACCTTAACCTCTGCAGATTTTTCAAGAGATTCAAAATGAGAACTTACTGAGTTTATTAGACTTTTCATCTGGCTGAAGGGAGATGTAGATGAATCCTTCTAGAATGTTGGCATGATTTTCTGCAGAATCCCAGATGTAAGACCAACTCACTGTCTTCTAAGTGAGATTTCAGAATATCTTCTCTGGCCTTGGCTTGAGCAATGGTGGCCAACTTTATCTTTTGCACTGGAGATAAGGTATCAAAATTTATTGGACCTTGTATAATGTCTTGATCTTCTTCAATTTGTTTGTCTCTTTCTAGAATCTCCTTCACTACTTCTACAGTGTCTCTTGCCCAAAATGATGATGTATCTCATTGGTCGATACCGTACTGTCAGCCAGGTTGTCCTACTTGGGCTCTCCATCAACCTTTGCAATCTCTTCTTCCTTTTCATTCTTCTCCTTGGCCTTTTCTGCATCTTTATCCTTAGCTTCTTCTAATTCATGCTCTATATTCTTCAATGAATTATCTTCAATTTGATCATATGCTTCAACATTCATCTTTGTAACTTCTTTGGATTGATCCAGAGGGGTTTGAATACCTCCTTCATCATCAGTTTCATCTGTCATCTTTTCATCTTCCTTGTTCATTGCTTCCTTTTCCAGAATAGAGGAGTCAACTTACTCAGTTTGCTGCTCATTGGTCTTCAATTCTTCGACATCTGGAATTGAGGAGTCAATCTCATCATCAATCTCTTCTTCAACAACAGGAAGATTATGTCTTCTCAATGCATTCAGAAGAATCTCCTGAGTATCTTTGACTATCTCATTTGTTTCACCAAGCATGAGTTTATTCATTCTCTTCTTACTCCTGAAGTCATGCTTCACTTCTTTGAATATCATGTTCATCTAATCTGGAGTAATCTGAGGAAACAAATTTATCAACACATGCTCCCTAATCTCAATGTCTTTACCTTTTGCATTTTCTTTTTTTAACTCTAGAATATCTACAAGACTTTTTGGAATTTCAAAGGTTATTTCAATCAAAGCCTTATTGTAGATGTTTAAATATTTAACTGTTGCTTCCTCTAGAATTCTCTTATCAAATCACTGTAATCATCAAAGAATTGAGTCATTGGCCTTAAGTTCCTATCTACAGTGACTGATTTGATGATGTCATCCATAGAGAGAGTAGGCTTTTCAACATATGTTTCAGTCTTTTGCCTCTTGCTTGCCCTTTGGCTTCTGGAGGGCTTCTCCTTAGCTACCTTTACTACTTTTGTACCTAAGGTTTTCAACTCTTTGATCTCAATATCAGAATCAGTTTCTTCTTCATCATTTTTCATTCTTTTATATGTTCGAGCGGCCTTAGTTTTCACTCTTTTCCCTTCTTTTCCAGATGATTTGCCTTCCAATTTCTCAGGATTGGCAAGTTTTGGGGGAATAGGGGCAACAGCAGACCTTCTAGTAGTCCTTGATGTGGTGGAGGATTCTATCAGAGCACTTCCTTGTTTCTTATCCTGCTTCTCCTTCTCAGCCTTTTCAGTTCTTTCCCTAAATTGCCTCACAGCTTCCTTGGTGAGGCCTAGATTCTCTACCAACTGCTCAACTTCTTTTCTTACTTTCCTATTGATTTCAAGTTTTCTGAGCTCAACATGTAGTTTTACACTTAGTTCCTCATATGTCCCAAATCTTTCAACTGTTATGTCTTTTGGCTTGCTCAAAAGGTGTTAAGCATACATGTTCAAGATTTTCTCATCTACCTCATACCCCATGGGCATGATCCAAACAATTCTAGGTTCTACTGCTTCCATTAAGCACTGATCAATGTCCACCATGAAACATATTTCATTCTTGTACTTCTCAACAACCGATTTAGGGATTCTTTCTCTAGAATGCATCATATTCTAAAAATTCTTGAAGTATCCCCAGATTGTAGTTTTCTATTCTTTATAGTCACCAATGTTGTGTAGATGATCTCTTATTTGAATAGCAACTGGCTCGTCATTAGTCCAGTGCACACCCTTTACTCCAGGTACGTCATTCATATAGTAGAAAAATAAACATAGAACCAATGTACCATATTTGAAGGTATTTTTCTTATCTTTCTTGATTTTGTTCAAGTTCTCAATTAGTTGGTTCTACAATAATTTACACAGGTCATAATCTGTATTTTCTTTTAACATTTTGTATGCAGCATATATGGTCATTCTAGAAATAGAGTTCTCCCTTCTGGAGTGATAAATTTTGTAACCAATTACCATTGAAGCAAACTTAACATCTAGATCACTAATGTCATTGATAGTCATTGCTCTTTTGTCAAATTTGACACCGGTTGCATCAATTACAGTTTGGTTCTTCACAGATTTTAGCATGGGTAAACCACCAGTTGAATTTAACCTAGTTACAATCCTGATAGCATCCTTTGTAATCTTTAATGGTTTCAACAGCCACATAAACTCATCATGCATTCGACTAAAAACATACTGGACCCATTCATCTTCATTGAAGGTTAGAAACCCCATAATTTGAATGAAATGTTTATTATGCAGTGCCTTATACTCAGGTTTAAGATCTTGATTTTCATCCCTTAGATGATTCTTGAGCAAATTTACAAACTTTGAGTCCCCAAATTCATCTATGCTTGCATGAATATAGACCCTAATAACTTCAACATGTAATACACCATACGGAACACTTGAAAATGCACCTAATGGGTCAACTTTGCTGATTTGTGTGGGTGCTCCTTGAATTTGGGTCGGGGCCTTTCAGTGATATTAAAAACCAAAGGTGTAGCCGTTGCAAAATATTACAAGTTCAAAGCTTCGCAGAAAAATACCTTTTTCACAGAATTAGGGTTAGTTGATGAATTTGCAGGTCATACTTCAAATCCTTGAAATCTTTACTCAGGTGTTCTTTTGCTTGCTCTCTTCAAATGCAAAGTGATCAAAATGATGCAAGGATGACCTTTTATGCAATAGGCTTCTTTAGCTTCATTCATTGTGCCAGATTTAGACACCCACTTACTGGCTAGGGGAATTTGATCTTTAATGCAGCTCCCCCTGAGCCAAAGCTCCTGATTCAATTCCTAGAGGAATTGTCAGCACTAGATTCTGGTGCGGACCCATTATCAACATTCATTTCACCTTTCTTTACCCATGTTTTGTTCATCTCATTTTGGATCTTATTTACATCAATTTTTCCCTTGCCTTTGTCTTGTTTCTACTCATCCAGTTTTTTGTTTACCTGACCTCTTCTTTCATTGTTCCTACTTCTGCAAAATCTTCCAATAAGACCGGATCGGTTACAATTAAAGCACACAACATTTCTTTTCCCATTTGATTGGTTTCCTCTTGATCTGTACTGATTAGCCATATGTCCAAATCTATTGCATGCAAAGCATTTGCTATTGAAAGGATTGTCATTTTCTCTATTGTTCGAGTTATTCATTATCATACTTCTGCATTCATTGGATCTATGACCATACCTCTTACACTTGAAGCATTGACCGGAGAAGGATGGACCACTTTGATTTACTCTACTTCTACACTGAGTAGCTCTATGACCAAATTTATTACAATTGAAACACTTTCCATTGAAAGATGGATACCTTTGACCATTAGGTTGTCTTACTAGAGGTTTTCTAGGTATGTTTCTCTCATTCCTTGATTGAGAATTTCTTTGTCCAGATCCAGAACTTTCACCTTTCTCATGCCCTAGACCATGCTTATTATCATCCTTCTTCTAACTTTCAAGCAGCGCTTCAAGTTTAGCTGAGCTTATCTTGAACTTCTCCTTATATTCATTTGCAACTTCTAGGTCATGTTTGAGTATAACAATTTGCCTCTCAAGTTCTTCTCCATTTTCCCTAGTTTCTTTTAGGTCATACTCTAGATGGCCAATTATTCTATCTAATCTATAGCATTCTTCAGTTCTTTCTTTTAGAGATTGATTCAATTTTTCTTCAGTCTTCTTCCTTTCTTCAATTTCCTTGGTTAGCCTCATCACCCCAGATTCCATCTCATGTTTTAGAACAACTTCTTTTGCTAACTTCTCACATTCTATTGTCTTCTTTTTCAGAGCCTTATCCATGTCCTTGTCTTCATTCTATTTTCCTAGTCAAAGAAGTAGCTCCTTCCTCTTTTCATTAGATTTGCTCAATTTTTCTTTTAAAATCTCAATTCAGTCTTCAGCATCTTTAAGGTTCTCTTGCACTTCTTTGGCTTCTGCTCTAGACTGATCAAGATCTTCTAAAGCAAGTTGAAGTTGTTCATTGAGGTTGTATGAATCCATTTTAATACCTTCCCAGATCTTCCTCAAGCTATTAAGCTTCTTCCAAGGAACCTTGCTCTGATACCAATTGTTGAAATAAGGGCTGACAACTTAGAGGGGGGGTGAATCAATTATCTCAAAAACTTTAATACTTGTTGCAATTAATTCTTCTTTAACAGATTAAAGATGTAACCATGAAAGTATGAATCAAAGACACATAAGGAGAAGCACAATTAACACACTTGACACCAATATTTTTGACGTGGAAACCCGGTTAAGGGAAAAACCACGGTGGGGGTTAATCCACAAGAAATTATACTCTATTAAAAGTATTACAAATGGGGAAGGCACATGCCTTCAGGGTTCACTGCCTAGAGCTCACTACTCCAAGAGGCTCATTGCCTACAGAAATGATTACAAGAAGATAACAGAATGTTTAAACTGATGAATAGCATCTACCAATGCAAAAATTTAGTTCTGGTTAAGCGCAAAATACTGATCTTACACACTTCATCCTTATTCTGCCATGTTTCACTCTTCTGCCATAATCCGGGCTTAGATATTTTCCTTCGCACTTCTTCTTCTCTTCTTCACACTTACTCCATAACCACATCACTCTCCCACACCACAAGACTCAAATCCATCAACTATATATATTTGTGTTAAGAAATTCAATCAACTGCAGTCGGCTTCAAGGAGACTTAGAACTTTTATTAAGAACTTTGCTCTGTCAACTAGATCCATGCATAAATAACAATGCGGACCAAAAACCTATGTTCTCAAATCATCAATCATGTTGGCCAACACCACTAACTATCACAAATTTCTTAACCAACAACTTTTATTCATCTAGACCAAGATCAGATACTAGGTTGGCATGTTCTTCTTCTCACTGTGCAGACTAACTGGAACCCAATACTCATATGCTTATAACTTTTGAATCCTTCACCACAGGAGACTAAAATCCTGGATTTAGATAGTTCTGACAATCCTTATCACTCCCTTAGATCCATAGCACACTGTGATTTACCACCGGAGAGATCCAGACTAAGATACCAGACCCTGTCACATGCTCTGTTTCTGACTCCCAGACTTAGACAAATCCTCATTCTGACTTCCGGTATGAACAAATCATGTAATGTGGATGTGTAGGATAGACTTAGTTGTTGTCAATGACAACACCTGTCATGCGTAGCAGTGTCTCTTGCCAACAAGGTTAAATTGAGACAAATATCTACCCTACAGATGAAAAGAGCCCAGAGAAAAGGATGCCAACTTTTTGCTATTAAAATGGAGAAAATAAATAATCACAAGAAATCTAATTTTCCAAGATGATTTGATGTTTAATGAATCTTAGAAACTCCAAGGAGTTGAGAAGAGGGAATCCATAGATCAGGAGAGATCAGATATGGATAGATACCCTTTTCGTAGAGATTTTGAGGATGTATTTCTAGATGAACTATCGGGATTGCCTCCCAAAAGAGCTTTTGATTTCTCAATAGATATAATTCCTGGATTGGAACCTATATCTAAATCTCCTTATAGAACGACCACAATAGAGTTAGTGGAGCTAAAGTCTCAACTATAGGAATTGCTTGATAAAGTATTGACAAGACACAGTGTTTCACCCTAGGTAGCACCCATATTTTTTGTTAAAAACAAAGATGGTACCTTGTGACTATCATAGATTATCATATGCTAAATAAGGCAACGATAAAGAACAAGTATCCATTGCCTCGCATTGATGATAGATCTTTGATCAAATGCGAGGGGTGACTGTGTTTTCTAAGATCGATCTTCGATTAGGATACCATCAATTGTGGCTAAAATATGAGGATGTTTGAACAAGACGGCCTTTAGAACAAGGTATGGGCACTATGAGTTCACTGTCCTACCCTTTGGTTTAACAAATTCACTTGCAACATTTATGAACTTAATGAATAGTGTTTTCAGAGACTACTTGGCAAGTTTGTCCTTATTTTTCTTGATGATATTTTGATTTACTCTAAGAGTGAGGAGGAACACCTTCAACAATTAAGGATTATTCTTTAAAGGTTAAGAGAGCATAAATTGTATGGAAAGCTCTTGAAGTGTACTTTCTTTTAAAAGGAGGTGCAGTATTTGGGTCATATAATTTCACCTAAGGGAATAGTTGTGGACCCACCCAAGATTAGAGCCATTTTGGAATGGCCAGCACCAAGAAATGTACATGAGGTCTAAATTTTTATGGACCTAGTAGGTTATTATAGAAAATGTGTGGCAAATTTTTCAAATATTTCTTATCCTATTACATCTTTACAAAGAAAGGGCAAAAGATTTGATTGGTCAAAAAATTCAAGGAGGCATTCGACCAACTAAAAGAAAGATTGACTATGACACCTATTTTGAAGGTACCTAACTCGGATGGTATTTTGTAGTCATTACCGATGCCTCAAGGGAAGGTTTAGGTGGTGTACTTGTCCAAGATGGACAAGTTATTGCTTATGAGTCCAAAAAATTGAAAACTTATGAACAGAATTATGCCTCATGATTTGGAATTGGCAATAGTAATTCATGCACTACAAATGTGGAGAAACTAATTAATTGGAAAACCTTTTGAACTAAAAACAAACCATCAAGGACTCAAATAACTATTTACTCAACCACACCTGAATGCTCGCTAGAGAAGGTGGTTAGATCTAATGTCAGATTATGATTTTGAGATTAAATACATTCAGGACAAGGAAAATTGAGTGGTGGATCCCTTAAGTAGGAGAAGACATGTCTCCTCAATGATTTCCATACATTCTTATTTTAGGAAGAAAGTGTTACAAAATTCTAAGGGAGATGAGTATTATGAGCAGGTAAAACCAGCTCTTATGGATAATCCTCAAAATCCTAGATATGATGGATTTTATGTTGAAACAGATGGGTTATTAAGGTCTAAAGGATGTATGTTCCAAAATCTAAGGAGTTAAGGAATATTCTGTGGAAGGAGGTTCATTCCACACCTTATTCAAGACATCCTGGAGTGACGACATTGCTAGTTGATGTGAAGCCTTTATATTTCTGGAAGGGAATGAAGAGGGATGCTACAAGGTTTGTTGATGGATGTCTAAAATGCTAGAGGGTGAAGGCAGAACACCATCACCCAGCAAGACTTTTATGCCCTCATGAGATTCCAGAATGGAAATGGCAAATTATTAGCATGGATTTTGTGTAAGGACTTCCTGTGTCTAGCAATAGGTACAATGCTATTCTGGTTGTGGTGGATAGACTCACCAAGGTAGCACATTTTATACTTGGGAATTTTAAAGATGTGGCACCAGTCATAGCCCACAAATTTGTGAAAGAAGTATTCAAATTGCAAGGTATCCCTGAGAAGATTATCCCAGATAGGGATGCTCGTATGACATCAAGGTTTTGGCAAACCTTATTCTCCTCACTTGGAACTTAGTTAAACATAATCTCTACTTATCATCCTGAGATGGATAGCCAAACTAAAAGAGTAAACCAAGTGTTGGAAAATCTACTAAGAATGTATTGCATAGATCAACAATACAAATGGGAGGATTATCTTCCTCTTGTGGGATTTGCTTATAATAATTCCTATCATTCCACTATCAACATGGCTCCATTTGAAGCATTATATGGAAGAAAGTGTCAAATTCTTATAAGATAGGATAAGCCAGAAGATAGGATTAGCCTTAGTCCTAAAATGCTATCAGAAATGGAAGAGCAAGTCCATCCGATTAAGAAAAGCCTAGCGGAATCAAATGATAGGAAGAAGAGTTATGTGGATGCTTAATACATCGCAAGGCATTTCTCAGTGGGCAAAAAAGTCCTCCTAAGGGTCAAACCACAAAAGAGTTCTATTAAGTTTGGAAAGACATCCAAACTAGCTCCTAGGTATGTGGGTCCCTTCAAAGTGCTTGAAGAGGTCAACCCAGTTGCATACAAGATTGCTTTACCGCCAACTCTTTCCATGATGCATAATGTTTTACATGTTTCATTTTTGAAAAAGTATATTGTAGGAGATAATCATGTTCCTATTCTTGATTAGAATGCCATATAGGTGAAGGACCCATGGGTGGTAATGATCAAGGCCATCAATGTGCTCAAAATACATAAGCTACACTTGCATAATAAAGAGATTACTCAATGCAAGGTTGAGTGGGACTAGTATGCAGAAGAGAATGCCACCTAGGAGAATTATGATGAAATTTATCAAAGATTCCCTCATCTCTTTTAAAACTTTTCATTATGATGAACAAGCACTTTTTTATGTTGTTATGATCTTTGGAAACATTAAATCATCGGGGACAATGATTCTTATGGGGGGAGATATGTTACATCCCCAATCTTGACTAGGCTTAATTTTACTTTTAATGTGATAAACTGGATAAATAATCAGAGGTTAATGATTTAATGTTTGCAGAAAATATCAAGATAAATCATTGATTATATGGATTATGATTAATGCTTAGATTAGACATGAGATTACATGTTGTTGAGATTATTTTACCATAATGCTTTATGATTTATTGATGATACACTCATCATAGTTTGTATGACTGTGAGTGTAACTAGGAAAGGAATCAACCTTATCACCAGAGAGAAGGGAATTGATATTTTGAAAAGGTTGATTTGTCATTTGAAGTCTCAAATTGATCATTATGTGAACCTGTAATGTCAAAAATGTCCCCTTGGGGGCTTTTCCCTCAAACAGTTTAGCTCCAGGGTCTTTAGTGTGCATTTAGGACATTTTGCATCATAATTCAACATCTCGATGGAATGAACCCTGGGTATCATTAGAAATGGGGCCTAGGGGGACCCCTTGAACCTAACCTTGCCCAAAATAGGGGGGAGGACTTGGGCGTCTGCGCCCTAGTCCTGCCCTATTTTGGGTCAGGCCCAAATTTCTAGTGTCAGTTTATGACCGTTATTTGGTCCCTAGGCTAACACGGTAAGTTTGAATTTATGAAATCTTGGCGGGAATGTTTGTAGTTGCATATAAAAGCATGTTTAGGCATTCATTAGAAAACTAGATTGTTATGGTGAACTTTATTCATCCTAAAGGTGATTCAAGGCTTTCATTGTGTGGCAAGAGCAAATTTGTGTTGTTTATGTGTTTGTGTTTGTAGATTTGAGCATCCATCTCCTCATGGAATGAAGAGCTTCTTCCTCCCATGACATCTTCACTAAAAGGTGACATTCATTTATGTTTGTAAGCATTTATCATTTGGTTTTTGCCTCTACCTCCCTAGGCATGCACTCTCTATCTAACAATGGTGTTCGAAAGGCTTGAATGTCTCTCTGGGGCTTGACTGAGGCAAGCCTCTAAACACCACAACCCCCTCCTAAAGTTTTCATGATTTCAGGTTACAAGTTGGAGTTGTAGACAAAGTGAAGTTGCAAGAGGGTACAACAGAGTGTCAAAATTACAGATCGATGAAAAAAATAGCTACTTGGACTAGGGCCCCCGCTCATTAGTCCTCAAAGTTTCATGACGGGAAAATCTTCAATGCAGTAGATACAGGTTGCAGACCTTATTTCCAGATCTCAACATAAAATAGGGCCTTGGACTTGGGCACCTGCTCTTTAGTCCCTGACTTTTCCACCTTGGAACCCCAAAAATAGGTGCACAATTATTTGTTATTTTACATCTTTCTGTAGAAGCATTTTCTGTTATTCGTATGTTTACTGTCGTATTTGCATAATTGGGGTTTCAAGGTACAATTGAGCATAAGAGAAGGAAATTGACAATAAAATTATAAAATCTAAGTTTCCCTACATCTCAATAGTGACCTAGGGTATTATAGTACATTGCAACTCAACCCTAGGTCCTTGAATATAAGGGTGAAAGGAGGATATACACACAAAACAACCAAAAACCAAACTATCCAAATTCCACCCATTACATTTTGGTGAACCCGGGTTATTGGACTTGTTTTCACCTTGATGAGTGTTGTGCTTCATATTTTCATTAATTTCACTCATTTATATCATCAACCATCTTATTGCAGTGAAACATTTACAAAAAAAATTGAAAATTTGGAAAAATTCAAAAACAAATTGTATTCTAGGGTCTCTATTTTGCATCAATTAATTTCAATTTCATCAAAATTCTAATTTTTGCATTATATCTTATTTAAATTACAGAAAATTACAAAAAATCATTAGTTTTCATTGCATTTTCATCTTAAAATTGTTGGGGTTTTGTTGAAAATTGTGAATTTTGCATATAACCTAGTAATTCCAAAATCTAGGGTTTGTAGGTAAAATCTTCTTTCAGATTTTTCTACTAATTTTAGAGACTCATTCAAATTTTAATTTGGCTTTAGTCTTTCATTTTATAACAAATTTGCATTTAGATTTTAAAAATTTACATTTTTGCATAGAAAAAGTCAACAAAAACTAGCATTTTCATTGCTTTTCCACTAGATTTGCATTAGCAATTTGCATGTTAGAGCTTGGAAATCATTTTCAGATCTGAAATCATAAAATTTTCATCATATATCATCTTTCAAAACATTCATATAGCATTTTGTGTCAAGATCTCAAACCTAGGGCTTCAAAAACCTTGATTTTCACTAGATTTGGCCTTATTGACTCTATAAATTTGCACCATAGGCATGTTGTGAAGGATATTTTTTCACTAATTGGTTATTATCAGGGTAATAATTTTTACCCCTCCTAAAAATCTTCACAACACCTTTTTATTGGCCTTTTGTATTGAAAATTTGGTGAAAATTTGCATATTCTTGTTATTTTTGCCCGAGGATTTGGCCTAGTTTGCACTCCAAGCATGTTGTAACCAATTTTATGGATTGAGGTGAGTGATATAATCAAAATTATTTTCTTCACCTCCTAAATTTCTTTACAACACCTCTTTTGCTAGGTCTTGGAATTGAAAAACCGTGAAAAATTGCTTATTTTTGCTATATTTTCACTAGGGTTTGACCTTGGGTGACACTACAAGTGTGTTGTGACAGATTTTTTAGAATTTGGTGGCTGTTATCACTGATATAATTTATTTTTCATAATCATTATCCTCACAACACCCTTTCTCATGCTCTTTTGCACTAAGAAATTTGGTGAAAAAATCGCATATTCTAGTGCATTTTCACTATATTTTGATTTGTCATCATCTTAGATTTGCATCAAGAGTGTGTTGTGAAGGATATTATTGTTGCATTGGACTGAAATCAAACATATTATTTTCTTTCCTTGATAAAAATCCTTACAACACCTTTTCTTTCATAGATTGGCATTGAAAAAGTACAAAAAATCAAGCATTTTAGGTCATTTTCATACATAGTTTTGCACTTGTCTTTTGCATAATTTTTGAAAAGATTTTAAAATCTAATTTTACATTTATGTTAAAAGAAATTTCACCATAGAATATTCATCTCATTACTCTTTGGTATCTTTACATGCATATATCAAAAACTTCAAGAGTTTCTACAAATTCCTTAATATGAATCCTCATGTTCTCACTTACTTACAAGCTATGCATTACAAGGATATATTTAAATGCTCTTCATTTGAAATCCTTGAATATGTATCTGATTATGACAACTTCACATCTCTCATGAATACATACCCTTGGATAATAGAAGATTTAACAAAACACATTGAGAATGATGAGAGTGAAAGTTCTTTTATTGCTTTGGATTTAATAACTAAAACATGTGATGATGACATAGAAAATAATTCCTCCTATTAGGATATATTAGTACAAGAGGATGAAATTATTGACACATTCTTGAACATCACCCTACCCTCTTTGGAAAATGAAACATTAATATATAAAGGGGTCCCCCTCAAGAAGGACTCTTCATGGGTAGAAAAAGCATATTCACCTAAGGATCATATGGTGCATGAAAACCCATTAGATCTTACACCTTTGGCTCAAAACTTGAGAACCTTAGATGAGAAGACTATGGATAGATCTATTTTCCCTAATAGTGCCATACCTTCCTCTCATCTCACTGCTCTCCTTGGCCAAGATGTAGCATTAGTGGATGAGAAAAGGTCTCTCACATTAAATCCTTTAGGGATGGATGTTGGGTGCAATCAAGAGGGAAACAATGTTAATTCAATCGTCATTAATAGACCGTGTAGCAATATTCCTAAGATGATTGTCCAAGGGGCACCTAGTGCACCCTCTTGCTTAAAGCCAGTGATTACTATTAAAGGTCAACCCCCAGATTACATCTATAAATATGCACAACAAATTGCCCAGTTGAGTCAAGGTGTTCAAAATGTGTTACAACAACCACACCACAATGTGATTGCTCACACATATAACACCCATAATAACAAGCAAAGTAAGCAAGCACCGCATGTGCCTATCTCTCTTCCATGTTCTCAACCTATGCTCCTTCCATGACCTCATCTTACTCATAAAAGTGGTCAAGAGTATGTTCTTGTCGAACAGCTTCACGCTACTCCGGCTAAGATCTCTCTTTGGGATTTACTACAAACATCACCTACATACCATGGAATGCTCCAAGAAGCTTTGCAAAAGGTGATTATCCCACCTACTGCTAAGCCTAATGATGTAGTAGTCGTATTGGATAGTATGCATGCGACAAAAATAGATATTCTCTTCCAACCACAAGAATTACCGTCAATTGAAGTTCAAAACCAATATGATTCCTTTATGATCTCTGTCATAATAAATAAAACATTGGTAAAATGATAGACATCAAGTTTCCACAGTCCATAATGATTGTAAGCAATTGTTTTAGGATTTAACTGTGTTAGAGTTTTTCTCAACATTTCAGATCACACTCCATGATCCAGCATCAGGAGAAAATAGAGCAAGAGAAGAGACAGTAAGGTAATTTGCAGACAAAGCAGGCTAAATAGAGAAGGGAGTAGCGCGGGAATCAAAAGATTAGAGGGAGGAAAAAATAAAAGGAAAAAATAAAGTATATAAGGGAAATACTCACACCCCCATAATAACAACACAAATGAGGAAAAAGAACCAAATGGATATATAAAAGAAATTAATAAAGATACATAAAGCAAACAAAACATAATAAAAAAAAGAATAAAAGTCACAACTATCTAAGACAAAATGTGAGAATATAGATATAACACAATGAAAGCACAAAACAAATTGTTTAAAAGTCTACGACCTAAAATGTATATCAAAATATAATATAGGAAAAAATAAATAAATATAAAATGAATGTAAATAAGACATGAATAAATTGAAAGGGACCAAAGGAGGATACATGAACCTAAACAAGCCAAAGAGTAATAAAACAAAAGTAAATGTGAGAAAAGAAAATGAAAGAAGACGAGAAACCAAAATTAGGAAGAAAGGACACAGGCATAAGAACACGGGAAAGAATCAAGGAGACAACCATCACCCACAAAAAAAGAAACGAGAAAAGTTGTTCCAAACCACCCAGTGGGACAAGAGCCAAGAATCAAGTAACGGATGACAACGGACTAGGATGCCAGAAAGAATGCAGAAAGAGCCAAAGAAGAGAAGAGCCAAGTCAACCGAAGCAAGAAAGGAGAGGGGGAAGGGAGAGGACCACAGAAAGGCAAGCGGGGTGGAGGGTTGAGGGAGGAAAAAGAAGAGAGCTAGGGGGTAAGAAGTGAAGACAAAGAAAAGCGGGGGAGAGAAATAGGGATAATGGTCAGAACCATGAGGGAAAGGGAAGAATGCAAGGTGGAAAGGGGAGAGGAGTCAAGAGGGTAGGCAAGAGAAGGAAAAGGAGAAGGGACCAAGGATAAAAGAAGAAGATCAAGGGGGAGGTTGGGAACAGTTTCTAATGAGAGTGAGCAAGGGGTTCCAAGAGAAACTTAAGCTCCAACCATCATCTCGATTGAGATTGGACGGGTGGTTGCTGATCTCAATGGCTTCTTTAAGTTTCCTCTTGAAGTAATTGTCCTCCTTGACCAAAATTTAGGTGTCCTCTAAGCAAATGTGGTATTTGGTTAAGGTAGAGTGCTCTGCTAGGGCGGATTTATGGATATGCTCAAGTCTTATGTCCGCACTATGTTCCTTGATCCTAGTGCTAAAGGAATGCCCCGTCTCACCAATATAGGGGGTGCCATAAGAACACACAATCTTGTAGACACCGAAGTTGAGCAAGAGGTCTCAAGGGTCTTTAAGAGAGGGAATCCGATTCCTGAGAGTGGAGAAGGGTTTGAAGGTACATTCGAGGCCTTTTTTGAGAAGAATCTTGGAGATTTTATTCGAGAGGCCTTCAATATAGGGAAGAGTGGCAATAGGGAGGTCGGAGGGGTTGGTATCCTTGGGCTTGGAGTAAAGGCGAGATTTGGCTTGCTTGAAGGCTCTTAAGATAGGTTTCCTCCTGTAACCATTTAATTCAAAGACTTTGGTGAGGTGTGCAAGTTCTTGGTCTAAGTTATCCTTGTCACAAATATGAAAAGCTCTAGTGGCTAACGTTTTGAGGACACTAGCTTTTTGGGTTGGTGGTGGGAGGAGGAGTGGAGGTAAAGATCTATGTGGGTGGATTTGAAAAACACACAGTGGCCTAAGGAGCCATCTGGTTTTTTAATGAGAAGGATGTCAAGGAAAGGGAGCTCGTTATTGGTTTCAAGCTCTTTGGTGAAGGAGATGCACTTAGCTACCCGATTGAGGTGAGAGTGGAATTCCTCGAGCTTTTCAAGTCCATAAGGCCAATAGATGTTGGTGTCATCAACATACCGTTTCCACCATTTAGGTTTGAGGGGAAAGGAGTGGAGGGCCATTTCTTCGAAGTGTTCCATGTAAAGATTAGCGACAATCAGGGAGAGGGGGGAACTCATGGCAACACCATCTAGTTGCTCATAGACAACTCCTTAGAATGTCAAGAAAGTGGATCTGAGACACAGTTCGACCAAAGATGCTATCTCGTCATTGGTCTTGTGTCTAATAATTTGGATGGAATCGTGGATTGGGACTTTGGTGAATAGGGAGACCACATCAAATCTCACAAGGAGGTTGCTTTCTTCAATTTTTTTGCCCTTGATGAAATCCATAAAATGTGTTGAATTCTTGATGAAGGAATCAGACTTTCCCACGAGAGGAGAGATAAGTTTGGCTAGGTGGGCAGCGAGCTTGTAAGTGGGTGAGCCGATGGTGTCAACAATTGGACGAAGGGGGATGTTGGTCTTGTGGATCTTTGGAACACCGTAAATGCGGGGGGTGGCTTCTTTGGTGGGTAGAAGACGCTTTTTAGTGGCATCATCAAAGGAGGAATGAGAAAGGGCAAACTTGACTTTTTTCAAAATTTTGGAGACGGGGATCAGAGACAAGACTTTATAGTTATTACTGTTAGAAAGGAGGTCAATCATCTTAGAGACATACTCATGTTTACTCATAATGACTGCGGCATTGCCTTTGTCTACGTTGACAATGACGAGGTTGTTGTTGCTTATTAAACTCTTAAAGGCGTGGAGTTCATATTTGGGTATGTTGCACTTAGGTGGCTTGGCATGCCTAAGGGAAATAGCGCAGTCCTGATGGATTTCCTCGATGATATCCTGAGGAAGGGACCTAACTGCATTTTCAATCTCAATAAGGAAATTAGCATAGGGGATGAATTGTGGTGTAATGGTGAAGCCAAGTCCTCGTTTTAAAAAATTAAAGGCAAGGGGGTCGAGAGGAACATTCGAGAGGTTAACAACTAATTGATTTTCCCAATCAAAAACTACATGGGATGAGGGAACCCGGTCTACGGTACAGGCAAGGGGAAGAAGGGGAGAGAGAGGTCTCGAGATCAGGGAAGAGTGTGTGTTTAGGTTTAGAGGACGATAAGCTAGGGTGGCAGGAGGGGCAGTACACGAAACTAGAGATGATTGGGAAAGATTATCACAATAGTCAATGGACAAGGACGGTGTGTAGGAAGACAGCTGGGTGATCGAAGGAAGAGAATGAGGGGAACCAATGAGAAGGCACGGTGAGAAAGGTTGGGTAGCTCGAGGGTGATTCTAGTAGGATGTTGAGAAAAAACTCTAACACAGTTAAATCCTGAAATAATTGCTTACAATTGGTAAAATGAGTTATGATTGACAATGGATCACCTCTTAATGTTTGTAGCACTGACCTACTACAGAAAAACAAATTTGACACATCACAAATCAAACCAAATGGCATTAACATTCTTGGCTTTGATAATATTGGATGACAATTTGTGGGCACTATAACTCTACCTATACAAGTAGGATCTATGCTTGCGCCTACCCTGATTCATGTCATGCCTTGTTCTTTATCTTACAACATGATTCTTGGTAGACCTTGGATTCATGAATTGGGGGCAGTTCCTTCCACCTTGCATTGTTTAATCAAATTTATATTCAAAGGTAAACTTCATACTATTCATGCCAATCCTAAACATTGAAAAGCAAAATCCAGTTTACAATCATATGAACTTAAACAATTTGCGAGGTGATCCATCAATGCCTCTTGCCACGAATAGTGTTGTACAAGACTCTAAACCATCGAATTCACTCTTTGGTGATGATTGGGGATCATTAGATTTTAATCCTTGCAGTATAGGGGAATGTAAAATTAATAGCCTTGACACATCAAAAGTTGCGTCGATCTCACCTAAGCAATCTTATGAAGCACCTAAGAAAAACAAAGATTCCTGGGTAGAAAATAAAGATAATACTCTCACTTACACTACAAATTATGACACATACAAGGCTTCACCTTTTTCTAAAGAAATGACATCCCTTTATGGTCAAAAATTTAAACTCCTTTATAACAATTATGAATATGTAGGTAAGGGATGTGGTGTAAATCAACAAGGGATTCGAGTACCTATAGAATCCTCTTCAACACATTACTCAAGCGGCATTGGATATAATCTTTTTAAAGAGAAGAAAGCCTCTTGTTGCCCTACACTTAATGTTAATTCAACAAGATCAAAACAACATAACAGATATCGCAGATATGTATGTTCTTAACAATGGTACCCTTACAAGTATAACCCTTTATCTCTCTCGTGATGTGCTTCCCCCGTGATGTGTTATGTGTTGTTTAGGCCTCTTGGGATGACCCTTGATTCTCTCATAAGGTTCAAGATACCAGGAGACCACCTCTGTTCTGACCTTCTTCTATTTGTGCATCATTCTTCTATATTGCCTCTCTATGATTTCATTGTTGTGTGTTGTGTCTTGCGGACATAGTGTTGCGGTTGGTGAACCAGGGGACACCCTCCTACGTGACTATCCCTAAGACACTTGTATTCCCTCTCTTATTTATTATTTCCCTTCCTCTAGTGTTTCTATCTAGCGAGCAGATGATGAAAAATATTTATACTAATGCGGACCTAGCGTCCCTTTCGAGAGCAATCAAAAATTGGACTTAGTTCCTAATATGACGATGGGGTTGCATATCTTATTTGAGGCTTGGCTAGTGGAAGCACTCGTGCTTTTCGCATAGTGATTATGATGGTATTCTATCTCATTCACAAATCATAACAATATTGCTGCTCCGTGCACTATGTCTATCTTGAATCTTGCATTCCTCAGATTTCATATGCATTGATGTTGTTGTTTATCATGATTATGGACACTAACATGTTTCTTGCAGGGATGTGTTTATGGGAACATTTGGTGATCATAAAGTACATGTCACCTTCAGGGGCCATGGGCTTTGCAAAAGTCTATGTTCCCTTGTGTGTTTTCTTCCTACCTTAACGTGCTTGATATCGATGCATGATATCAACCATCTTAAGGTGGGGGCATATATAAGGTAAGTTGTTTGTTCTAGATGCTAGTAAAGTGTGTTTGAACAATCTTGAAACCTATTGCGTATACCTCCTTTTCACCATAAGGCATCTCTGTGATGTGCGTGGGTTGTATACTTTTGAGCTCATACCTCCTTTTCACCGTAAGGCATCTCTGTGATACAGGTGGGGTTGTATGCCATGCTTCCTTTTCATTGTAAGGTGTCTTCGTGATGCGGGTGGGGTTGCATTTTCAAAAGTCCTCTGTGGAGGTGGGGAGTGGTTCTGTGACTAAATCAACCCTTAAGTGTGTCTTCAGTGATTGTTGTGGCAAAGCCTAATCGTCGATGTGTGCCTATAATGTGCCTGAGATGGTGCTAAACCTAGAAATAGGAACACTCCATCACTTGTCTGCCATGTTTTCTCCATGTCTTCAAAGTGTGTGTTTTAGCGTTCTTGTTTTGCTTGGCGTGTTTGTTGCCCCATGTGTAGTCTAAAGACCTATACGATGAGTGCATCCTACATTTTGGGATGTTTTGTGTGTCTTGCGTGTGTGTTGCGCCATATATATAGTTTAAAGACATGCGCGATGAGTGCATCCTGTATTATGGGAGGTTTGTTTACTTTCCTGTACTTGCATTTGCATTTCATATATATGAGAAAAAGAAAAGAAAAGAAATCATCTATGTCTTCCATGCATTAATGTGTCTTCTATGCATTTACTATATTCTCTGTGTTTTGCATGATTGTAACTATCTTCTCTGTATTTTGCATGCTTGTCATTGTCTTCAATGTGCTTGGCGTGTCTTCTTCGTGCTTAGTGTGTTTTCTATACTTGTTGATCGTACTTTAATGCATGTATTGGCCTCGCGTTTATACATACATTAAAGTGGGGGCTAAATGTAATGTCAGAAAATGTCCCCTTGGGGGTTTTTCCCTCAAAAGGTTTAGTTCCTAGGTTTTTAGTGTGCATTTAGGACATTTTGCATCATAATTCAACATCCTAATGGAATGAACCCTGGGTATCATGACAAATGGGGCCTAGGGGGGCCCTTGAACCTAACCCTACCCAAAATAGGGGGGAGGACTTGGGCACTCGCGTCCTAGTCCTGCCCTATTTTGGGTCAGGTCCAAATTTCTAGTGTCGGTTATGACCGTTATTTGGTCCCTAGGCTGACATGGTAAGTTTGAATTTACAAAATCTTGGCGGGAATGTTTGTAGCTACATATAAAAGCATGTTTAGGCATTCATTTGAAAACTAGATTATTATGGTGAACTTTATGCATCCTAAAGGTGATTCAAGGATTTCATTGTGTGGCAAGAGCAAATTTGTGTTGTTTATGTGTTTGTGTTTGTAGATTTGAGCATCCATCTCGTCATGGAATGAAGAGATTCTTCCTCCCATGAGATCTTCACTACAAGGTGACATTCATTTATGTTTGTAAGCATTTATCACTCAGTTTTTGCCTCTGCATTCCTAGGCACGTACTCTCTATTTGATAACGGTGTTCGAAAGGCTTGAATTCTCTCTAGGGCTTGACTGAGGCAAGCCTCTAAACACCACAACTTCCTCCCAAAGTTTTCATGATTGCAGGTTATAGGTTGGAGTTGCAGATAAAGTGAAGTTGCAGGAGGGTACAACAAAGTGTCAGAATTGTAGATCAGTGAAGAAAATAGCTACCTGGACTAGGGCGCCCGCTCATTAGTCCTCAAAGTTCTGTGTCGGGAAAATCTTCAGTGCATTAGATATAGGTTGCAGACCTTGTTTCCAGATCTTGACAAAAAGTAGGGCCTTGGACTTGGGCACCCACTCTTTAGTCCCCAACTTTTCCACCTTGGAACCCCGAAAACAAGTGCACAGTTATTTGTTATATTACATCTTTCTGTAGAAGCATTTTCTGTTATTCGTTTGTTTACTATCATATTTGCATAATTAGGGTTTTAAGGTATAATTAAGCATAAGAGAAGGAAATTGACAATTAAATCATAAAATCCAAGTTTCCCTACATCTCAATAGTGACCTAGGGTATGATAGTACATTACAACTTGACCCTAGGTCCTTGAATGTAAGGGTGAAAGGAGGATATATACACAAAACAACCAGAAACCAAACTATTCAAATTTCACCATTATAGAACCTTTGCAAGAGAAGGTATGTGTCAGATGGCTCCTATCTCAAGATTATCCTAAATTTGACCGTTATTGATTTAACGTGGGGAAAAGGTTTTCCACTGTCAAACTTTGTCGATTTTTTCAAGAGAGTTTTCTAATCTTTTTCTCTACTTTGCTCAGTAATTGATGCTGACATAAGCATAAGGTGGCAAAGGGGGAGAAGGCCTTGAGCCACTCTCCCACTTAGTAGGTGACTAATATCAAATTTTGTTGAAATGGTAATGTTACTATTAAGTTGATATATATTATTTATATATTTGTTAAATAATATTATAATGATAAAGAGAATTTGTTTTATTAAGATATTAATATCTATTTCTCATGTTAAAGTTTTCCCTTGGATGTTATCTCTATGCTCATGTAGGGAAGCACTTTCTCCTCAATCCATGAAATGGGGAATGACTGGGAATAACCAACTATAGCTGTGGGGGTCATTTTGGGCGACCAAGGGTAGCTGGAGGAATGCATGTCCCTTTCATTGAGAAATCTTTCAAGGAAGTTTTGCTTCAATGGATGTTGAGTAGAGAGGATTACTATTAGGGTTAGCTGGTAGAAGATATCAATTAAATGCAAATAAAGATTAAACAAAGGAATGAAAAACACATAGATATAATGACAGTGAGAGACAATTTTAACGTGGTTCACCCAAACTCGGGCTACATCCACCAACAGAGAGTCTAATATTATTATCTAGTAAATCAAACTGATTACAACTAGCAATCCCTGCAACTCAATACCACTGCAAATGCTACAATACAATATCAACGGAAACCCTAACCCTTAGCTACTTTTATCAAACTTTATGTCGATTACAAAAATAGGGTTTTTTTTATGCCAGCTAATAAAAAAATATCTTTCGATGCCTTTATAAAATAATAGGCAATTTTTGCTTCGGGGGCTCTACCCCCCTACACTCCCCCATTAAATAATTTGGGGGGAAATCGCGCTGATAAAAGTGGGGAAAATATAACCTCTGAGTCTAATTAGGCTCCATATAACAACAATCTCCCACTTGGAGACTGATCGGACTCCACACCATATCATCTCCCACTTGGAGACTGATCATAACACCACTGACCCTGTAGCTCCCACTGGAAATAAGCACACTGGACTCTGCTATTCTAATTTTGTTTTTAGTCTTGAAGACCAACCGAAGCTGAAGAGGAGCTCAACTTCTCCCTTGTCACTGCCTTTGTAAACATATCCTCTAGATTTTCATCTGTATGTATCTTTTCCAGCCTTAACTATCCATCATCCAACACCGACCGAATGAAGTGATACCTCAATTGTATGTGTTTGGTCTTTGAATGCAAGGCAGAATTCTTTGCAAGATGTATGGCACTTTGACTGTCCATAAACAAATAATTGTTAGCCTGTTGTTTGCCCAATTCTTCCATGAAAGATTGTAACCATATCATCTCCTTGCTTGCCTCTGTTGCAACTACATACTCTGCCTCCGTGGTAGATAAAGCAACTACATTTTGCAACCATGAGATCCAACTCACCGTTGTCCCACCTACAGTAAAGACATAACCTGTAGTACTCCTCCTGGTATCAATATCCCCTACCAAATCTGAGTCTACATAACCTGCTAAATTAGTATTAGAGCCCCCAAAACATGAGTGTTTATTGGATGTACCTCTCAAATATTTGAGAATCCATTTTACTGCATTCCAATGCTCCAATTCGGGATGACTCATATACCTGGTAACAACTCCTACAACATGTGCAATATCTAGTCTCATGCATACCATGGCATACATTAAACTTCCTATAGCTGAAGCATATGGTACCTTGGACATTTTTTCTTCCTCCTCTGGTGTCTTAGGACACATCTCCTTAGTCAATTTCAAATGACTAGGCAAAGCTGTGCTGACAACTTTTGCATTCTCCATATGGAATCTCTGCAACACCTTTTCAACATAATCAGCCCGAGATAGAGTCAATTTTTTGTTCTTCCTATATCTGCAAATTTTCATACCAAGGATTTGTTTTGCTACCCCCAAATCCTTCATAGAAAATGACTATGCTAATTCTTGTTTTAACTCTCTTATGTGATCCATGTTAGACCCAGCTACAAGCATGTCATCAACATATAAACATAAAATAATGTAGCTATCATTATCCAACCTCTTAAAATAAACACAATGGTCAAAATTACACTGGTTGTAGCCTTGCTTAGCCATAAAACTATTAAATTTCAAATACCATTACCAAGGTGCTTGTTTTAGGCCATACAAACTCTTCTTCAATCTGCACACCAGTTTCTCCTTATCTTTGACCTCAAATCCTTGGGGCTATTCCATGTATATCTCCTCCTCCAAATCACCATGGAGAAAGGCAGTTTTTACATCTAGTTGTTCTAAATGCAAATCTTTAGCAGCCATAATACTTAAAACAATATGAATAGAAGTCATCTTGAAAACTGGAGAAAATATCTCATCAAAATCAATGCCCTTTTTATGTGCAAATCCTTTTACAACTAACTTGGCTTTAAATATTTTGTTACCTCCATCTTCCTCTTTTAGCCTATAAACCTATTTGTTTGGTAAAGCCTTTTTACCTACAGGCAACTTACATAATTCCCAAGTCTGATTTTTCAGCAAGGAGTCCATTTCTTCTTTCATTGCAAGCTCCCACTGAACCTGTGTATCCACCTACACAGCTTCATCATACCCTTCTGGATCACCAGCATCTATTAACAAAATAGAATACAAAGAGGGAGAAAACCTTTCAAGAGGTCTACTTAGCCTTGTTGACCATCTAACATTCACTAGAGTTTGTGGTATTTCTGGTTGCTGTTGTGGAGCATGAGGAACCACTGGAACATCACTATTTGGAGTATCATCCAGTACCACATAATCCTTTTCTTTCTTCTCATGCTGTTGCAACTAATCTTTGTACAACACCTTCTCATTGAATACAACATCCCTGCTTCTCATAATTTTGTCATTTTTAAAATCCCAAAGCCTATAACCAAATTTATCAATGCCATATCCAACAAAGGTACACTTTTTTAATTTTGCATCCAACTTGGTTCTATTTTCAAAATCTACATGTGCAAATGCTTCACATCCAAAGGTTTTGAGAAAAGAATAACTCACCTTCTTACCTATACATGCTTCCTCTGCAATACCACAACCCAAAGGAACTGAAGGACCTCTATTAATTAAATATACAACGGTGTTGACAGCCTCTGCCCACATGTTTAAAGGCAGCCCAACATGAAATCTCATGGTCCTTGCATGCTCCATTATTGTCATATTCATGCATTCAGCCACTCCATTTTCCTATGAAGTCCCTGGAACCATTTTCTGCCTATGAATTCCATTAAAGGAACAATAATCCTCAAATTCTTTGTTGCAATACTCACCACCATTATCAAATTTGAGACTTTTTCATCTTTTACCCATCTCATTCTCAACCAAGCTTCTCCATTTCTTAAATGTTTCAAATACATCAGATTTCTGCCTAAGGAAATAAATACATACCTTCCTAGTTGCATCATCTATGAATGTAACATAATATCGAGAGCCACCAAGAGAAGATACCTAAGCCGGTCCCCATACATCTGTATGCACAAGCTCCAACTTTTCATCTTTCTTTTGCTTTCCATCCTTGAGAAAAATAACTCTCTTTTGTTTTCCATACACACAACTTTCACAGAAATCTATATTAATACATTTCAGACCTAGTAAAACTTTCTTAGAATGAAGTACCTTCATACCTTTTTCACTCATATGCCCAAGTCTATTATGCCACAGCGCTGTCTTAGAACTTGTAGCAATTGTTTCAATCTCTTCCTACGAACCTGCAGCAATTGTTCCTAAACATGTTTATTTTTTCTCTGCAACAGCTAAAGTAGAAGGAACAATATGACCTGTACAAAGATATAAGGTGCCTACTTTCACACCTTTTTCTACTATTAAGGCACCTTTTGAAACCTTCCAATTTTTATCAATAAATGTAACAATGCAACCTTCTTCAGCTAGCTGCCCTGTTGAAATTAAATTCCTACTGAGCCTTGGAATGTTCCTTACCTATTGTAGTAGCCAATGATTCTCATTCTTCAACTTAATCTTAATTCTTCCCTTTCCAACAATCTGATAGGGTTTGTTATCTCCCAAATAAACCAGCCCAAAATCCCCTTGGACATAATCAAGAAAATAACTTCTATGGGGCATAGCATGAAATGAGGCCCCTGAATCTAAAACCCATGAATCATCAACATTATCTAGGGAAAGAATCAAAGCATCATCTTCAGATTTATTACTTACCACATTTGCCTCCTTAATGCCTTCTTGTTTGTCTCCTTTATTCTTCCGAGACCAGCAATCTTTCTTCAGATGACCTAGTTTCCCACAGTACCAGCAATCCTTCTATCCTTTGGATTGGGATCTCTTATCCTTTGATTTTTCTCGTGACTTCCCATGACCTCCAAAACCTTTTCCTCTCTTCTTTGATCTAACCTGCTTTCTGCATTCAAAACACTACCTGATGTGGACACTCCTGAGCTTTTCCATCGCATTTCCTCGCTAAGGATAACACCAACAACATCATCAAATTTTAAAGTGTTTGAACCAGAGACAGAGTTACTTACAGCCATTACCAAGCTATTCTAGCTTTCTGGAAAAGAACATAAAACTAAGAGAGCCCTCACCTCTTCATCAAATTTCACTTTTACAAAAGTTAACTGACTAACAATCATATTAAACTCATTTAAATGATTTGTCACAGATCCACCTTCAATCATTTTTAGATTAAACAAACACTTCATAAGAAATACCTTATTTGAGGCTGAGGATTTTTCATATAATTTAGCCAAAGCTTTCATCAATTCACTTGTTGTCTTCGCTTCTATTATATTGAATGCCACAGATGGTGCCAGGCACAACTGAATGGTTCCCAGTGCCTTTCTGTCGAGAAGTTCCCAATCCTCATCCGTCATTCCTATTGGTTTCTTGGATACTCCTTCCAATGGCCTCCATAAATCCTTCTGATAGAGGTAATCCTCCATCTACATCTTCCATAACTAATAGTTATGCCCATTAAATTTATCAACCTTCAATTTACCCTCATCCACCATTGCTCCCACTCAACCGTGAGACCTTCCTACAAACGATAATCGAACACAACCCGCTCTGATACTACTTGTTAGGGTTAGCCAACAGAAGATATCAATTAAATGCAAATAAAGATTAAACAAAAGAATGAAAAATACACAGAAATAATAACAGTGAGAGACAATTTTAACGTGGTTCACCCAAACTTGGGAGACATCCACCAACAGAGAGTCCAATATTATTATCCAGTAAATCAAACTAATTACAACCAGCAATCCCTACAACTCAATACTGCTACAAATGCTACAATACAATATCAATGGAAACCCTAACCCTTAGCCACTTTTATCAAGCTTTATGTCAGTTAAAAAAATAGGGTTTTTTTATGTCGGCTAATAGAAAAAATAACTCCCAACACCTTTATAAAATAATAGGCAATTTTTTCTTCGAGGGCTTTGCTCCCCCTGCACTCCCCCATTAAATAATTTGGGGGGAAACCATGTCGATAAAAGTGGGGAAATATAACCTCTGAGTCTAATTAGGCTCCATATAACAACAATTACATTCTCTCAAAAGTTAGTTTTAGTTTTTTCTTTTGTGTGCTTTTGGGTAGGAAGAATGAGAGCAAAGAAGGATATAGTCATTGGCAAGGGGGAGAGATTGACAGTGAGAAGGAGAAAGCTCACTGAGGATCTCAAAGGAATAGATATAGAATCTGTAGTTGAGTGCTTCAGTATTATCGTATACTTCAACTGTGATTGAAGTTATAATAAATATGTATCTTTTTTATTTCCTTATGACTTTCAATTGTGTTTACGTGGTTTCGTATGCCATCTAGGGTAGAAACCCTTATGTCATGCATGATATCCATTTTGTGTCTTGATTTAAAACTGTTAACATAGCTTTGTCTCTTTAGTAACCCTTACAATAGCCTTGAGATCAAATGTTATTCTTATTTATAGATATTACACGGCTCACCTCATGAGTAAGAAAGGTGGCAGCCTATGTTTAATTATTTTCCTTTACATATAAATTTATGATTAGACTTTCTGATACTAACGTGCAAGTAGAACCCCTACCATAACCACTGTTAGAATAAAAGTAATGGTGTAATCTGGAGGTGATGGGGTTGTAAACTCATTCTTACCTCTCCTTAAAATGATTATATTGTTATTATTATCTATCATTTCTTGAGATACGGAATGGACTATCCATTGAATGTTGTGGTTTCCATATGTTTGTCTATTAATAAGACAACGACATTGGTCTGTTGGTATACCTCGAGGGTGGTCGACTATAGATAGTACCATCAGCCAAGGGTTATTCTTTATAGAACTCCAAGCTTAGTAACTCTCTATAAGATAATGAAACTCTCAGAGTCAAGAGTTGGAGTAGCATTAAACATAATCGTTGTTCTTTATTTCATGCATGTCGATAACACCACTAGCTTAGTTGTAGTTAAAGAAGACTTTTAGTCAATAGAGTTTAATGGTATAATGATATCATTGAACTATTTTACAAGAAACTCTAGCTAATCTTCGAGAATGAAGATGGTTCTTGAGACTTTGATATAAATAGTTATTATTATCAAATATTTAATAGTCTCTTATTTCTCCACGAACAAGATTGTTATATCTTTTGGGGTTAGAGATAGATAACCTCTTTTATGCAAAAATGTTTGGTAAATGTAAAACTCTTTTACTTTTGACTTTTGAGTAAAACAAGTAAAGTCATTATCGTTGAGGATTATATGAGAATCCTCAACCCAGATGTGTTCCTTGAAGAACTTTTGAGATATTATACAAAACTTCTCTTGTGTTGATACTAGATATCAAACTAATTATGAATATAAACTTTTGACATAAGGAATAGTGTGACAGGTAGTCACAAATTCCATGTTGCAGATGCAGTAAGAAACTTTTGGATTGAACTCTAGGAATTGGAGTTAGTAATCTAAGTCAGATGGACTAAGAATTACATAATTCTATTTATAATTTATACATGTATATGTGTATATATCCTAGACTAAGGATTGATACTAAGTCAGACTGACTGAAAGGAAATGGGTAAGTGCAAGAAGATGGGGGGGCAAAAAGGAGTCTTAAGTGGCCACTTTTTTTCTAAAATCGGGAAATGCTAGCCTTGGATAAGAAATTGACCATAGTTACACTCAAAATTTGGAGATGCAACCAAAACAATGTTCATAGTGCTTCGAGTCTACTTTCTAAACTACTATTTTTTTTAAAATGGCATAGATTAAGGGGTTCAAAAGAGGGAGCCACAGAAATTGGTGTTGTTTCTGTCAAAAAAACATAACATAGCATGTTTTGTGGCTCCCTCAAAAGGTCAACTTTTTTTTGGTATTTTTAAAATTGCTTCAGTGAGAAATTAGCTAATAGCATATAGTTTATGCCCAATTTTTTTGATAATTTTTTGATGAATGTTTGAATTTTTACTAATTTTCAAAGTGGACACATCCAAAAAAATAGAATTTTGGTCGTGCTACCCCTATAAAGTTTGAAAACTAATTGAAAATCATTTTTTTCTTTTTTTAATATGTGTAGAATGGAGTCTAGTTTCTAAATATGTAATTTTTTTAAAATTTTAATGAATAGTTAATTTACAATGAAAAAAAACCAAACAGTGGTTTTTGCCCAAAACCGGACACACAAAAAAAAGAAATTAAAGATGAAAGGCTTAACATTGGTAAAATGTGAAAAAAATCACATCATCAAATAGCTAAGAGAAAGCCTAACATTACCCAGGTGTTCAATTTGTTCAACCTTGAAACACATGCAAATCTGAGGGTTAGCATGAACGAAATTATGTGAAATCTTGAAGAATATGGAAAAACACGTCTATGGATGTTGAAAAGGCACTCCAAGCCTTTGGGTTGGAAATCCAAAGCAAATCCCAAGCCCAAAGCTTGGGATTCCCAAAGCAAAACATAATGTGCTTGCATTATTGTTTTCTTTGCATTTTCCCTTTTCCACAAAAGTTTGTGTTGTTTGTCATGTTTAAAATAACGCGACCACATTATAACGCGCTCCGTTATGTTCCCCTTGAATTTTTTTATGTTTAAGGTTATTAATCATGTATGTATGTATGTATGCCTATATGTATGTATGTATGTAAGTATTCCTATATGTATGTATGTATCTATGTATGCCTATATGTATGTATGTATAGTGTCGAGGGTAGATGAGGGTAGAGATGGGAGTGAGCCAGATAGGGGAGGAGAGGGGTGGATAAGGATTGAGTGATTAAGGTTTAAGGTTGAGGGTTGAGCATTTAGAGTTTAGGGATAAGGGATTAGAGTTTAGGACCTTGAGGGATTAGGGTTTAGGGTTGAGGCTTTAGGGATAGCATTTAGGGTTGAAAGTTTAGGGTTGAGGGATTAGGTTTTAAGGTATAGTTTAGTAGTTCTTGTGGATAGATCCAGTAAACAATGGGAGATTATTTGCCTGTTTCATAACAATATACCTCCCCTAAGTGCGGGGTGGACAGCAAAAAACATAGATGTACCCCAATGAAAAACATGCCATATAACATTACTAACATTTAAAAAGTTCATAGTCATTTTTCTGACATATTCTTGCAACTCAAATATCTTTAAGAGAAGAGTCTCAAAAATTATGGGTTTAACAACCTAACATAAGGTAAAGCAGTTTTGTTGGGTTTAGGGATAGGGTTTAGGGTTGAGGGTTGAGGGATTAGGGTTTAGGGTTGAGGTATTATGGTTTAAGGTATAGTCTTGAGGGTTAAGGGTTTAGGGATAGGGTTTAGGGTTGAGGGATTAAGGTTTAGGGTTGACGGATTAGGGTTTAATGTTGAGAGTTGAGGGTTGAGGGTTGAGGGTTTAGGGATATGGTTGATGGCCAAGGGATTAGGGTTGAAGTAGAGTGTTGAGGGTAGAGGGATTAGGGATAGGGTTTAGGGTTGAATGTTTAACAATTGATGGTTGAGGCTTTAGGGCTGAGGGTTAAGGGATTGGGGTTTAAAATATAGTGTTGAGCATCGAGGGTTTATGGATAGGTTTTAGGGTTTAATTTTTAAGGGTTAAGGGTTGAGGGATAGGGTTTAGGGTTTAGGGATAAGGGATTAGGGTTTAAGGTATAGTGTCGAGGGTTGAGGGTTTAGGAATAGGGATAGCGTTTAGGGTTTAAGCTATAGTGTTGAGGGTTGAGGGTTTAGGGATAGGGTTTAGGGTTGATAGATTAGGGTTTAGGGTTGACGGATTAGCATTTAATGTCGAGGTTAGGGTTAGAGTGTTGAGGTATAGGGATTAGGAATAGGGTTTAGGGTTGAAGGTTTAAGGATTGAGGGTTGAGGCTTTAAGGATGAGGGTTTAAGGCTTAAGATATAGTGTCAAGTGTTGAGGGTGTAGGGATAGGGTTTAAGTTTTAAGGGTTAAGGGTTGAGGGATAGGGATTAGGGTTTAAGGTATAGTGTTGAGGGTTGATGGTTTAGGGATAGGGTTTAGGTTTGAGGGATTAGGGTTTAGGGTTGAGGGATTAGGGTTTAGGTTTGAAGGATAGGGTTAATGGTCAAGGGATTAGGTTAAAGAAGAGTGTCGATGGTAGAAGGATTAGGGATAGGGTTTAGGGTTTAAGGTTTAAGGATTTAGGGTTGAGGCTTTAGGGATGAGGGTTAAGGGATTAGGGTTTAAGATATAGTGTTGAGTGTCAAGTGTGTAGGGATAGGTTTTAGGGTTCAAGTTTTAAGGGTTAACGGTCGAGGGATCAGAGTTAAGGGTTGAGGGATTAGGGTTTGATGTTGAGGGTTGAGTACATTGAGGTTCGAGGGTCAAGGGTTTCAGGATAGGGTTGAGGGGTGAGGGATTAAGGTTAAAGTAGAGTGTCGAGGGTATAAGGATTAGGGATAGGGTTGGAGGGTTTAGGGATAAGGGATTAGGGTTTAAGGTATAGTATCGAGCCTGTTGAGGGTCTAGGAATAGGGATAGCATTTAGGGTTTAGGGATGAAGGATTAGATTTGAGGGATGAGGGATTAGGGTTGAGGGTTAAGGGATTAGGGATTAGGATTTAGGGATAAGGTTTAGGGTTGAGGCTTGAGGGATTAGGGTTTAAGGTATTATGTTGAGGGTTTAGGGATAGGGTTTAGGGTTGAGGGATTAGAGTGAAGGGTTGAGGGTTGAGGGTTTAGGGTTTAGGATTTAGGGATAGGGTTAAGGGTCGAGGGATCAGAGTTAAGGGTTGAGGGATTAGGGTTTTACATTGAGGGTTGAGTACATTGAGGTTTGAGGGTTAAGGGTTGAGGGATAGGGTTGAGGGTCGAGGGATTAGGGTTAAAGTAGAGTGTTGAGGGTATAAGGATTAGGGATAGGGTTGGAGGGTTTAGGGATAAGGGATTAGGGTTTAAGGTATAGTATTGAGCCCGTTGAGGGTTTAGGATTAGGGATAGCATTTAGGGTTTAGGGATGAGGGATTAGAGTTGAGGAATGACGGATTAGGGTTGAGGGTTGAGGGATTAGGGTTTAGGGATAAGGTTGAGGGTTGAGGGTTGAGGGATTAGGATTTGACGTTGAGGGTTGAGGGTTGAGGCTTTAGGGTTTAGGGTTTAGGGATAGGATTGAGGATTGAGGGATTAGAGTTAAGGGTTGAGGGTTGAGGGATTAGGTTTTGACATTGAGGGTTAAGGTTCAAGGTTTGAGGGTCGAGGGTTTAGGGATAGGATTGAGGGTTGAGGGATTAGAGTTAAGGGTTGAGGGATTAGGGTTTGACGTTGAGGGTTGAGGGTTGAGATTCGAGGGTCAAGGGTTTCGGGATAGGGTTGAGGGTTGAGGGATTAGGGTTAAAGTAGAATGTTAAGGGTATAAGGATTAGGGATAGGGTTGGAGGGTTTAGGGATAAGGGATTAGGGTTTAAGGTACAGTATCGAGCATGTTGAGGGTTTAGGAATAGGGATAGCATTTAGGGTTTAGGGATGAGGGATTAGAGTTGAGGGATGATGGATTAGGGTTAAGGGTTGAGGGTTGAGGGATTAGGGTTTAGGGATAAGGTTTAGGGTTGAGGGATTAGGGTTTAAGGTATAGTGTTGAGGGTTTAGGGATAGGGTTTAGGGTTGAGGGATTAGAGTGAAGGGTTGAGGGATTAGGATTTGACATTGAGGGTTGAGGGTTGAGGCTTTAGGGTTTAGGGTTTAGGGATAGGGTTGAAGGTCAAGGGATTAGAGTTAAGGGTTGAGGGATTAGGGTTTGACGTTGAGGGTTGAGTACATTAAGGTTCAAGGGTTAAGGGTTTCAGGATAGGGTTGAGGGTCGAGGGTATAAGGATTAGGGATAGGGTTAGAGGCTTTAGGGATAAGGGATTAGGGTTTAAGGTATAGTATCGAGCCCGTTGAGGGTTTAGGAATAGGGATAGTGTTTAGGGTTTAAGGATGAGGGATTAGAGTTGAGGGATGAGGGATTAGGATTGAGGGTTGAGGGTTAAGGGATTAGGGTTTAGGGATAATGTTTAGGGTTGAGGGTTGAGGGATTAGGGTTTAAAGTATAGTGTTGAGGGTTTAGGGATAGGGTTTAGGGTTGAGGGATTAGAGTGAAGGGTTGAGGGATTAGGATTTGATGTTGAGGGTTGAGGGTTGAGGATTTAGGGTTTAGGGTTTAGGGATAGGGTTGAGGGTCAAGGGATTAGAGTTAAGGGTTGAGGGATTAGGGTTTGACGTTGAGGGTTGAGTACATTAAGGTTCGAGGCTTAAGGGTTTTGGGATAGGGTTGAGGGTTGAGGGATTAGGGTTAAAGTAGAGTGTCGAGGGTATAAGGATTAGGGATAGGGTTGGAGGGTTTAGGGATAAGGGATTAGGGTTTAAGGTATAGTATCAAGCCCATTGAGGGTTTAGGAATAGGGATAGCGTTTAGGGTTTAGGGATGAGGGATTAGAGTCGAGGGATGATGGATTAGGGTTGAGGGTTGAGGGATTAGGGTTTAGGGATAAGGTTTAGGGTTGAGGGTTGAGGGATTAAGGTTTAAGGTATAGTGTTGAAGGTTTAGGGATAGGGTTGAGGGTTGAGGGATTAGAGTTAAGGGTTGAGGTTTGAGGGTCAAGGGTTTAGGGATAGGGTTGAGGGTCGAGGGATTAGGGTTAAGGTAGACAAGGAGCAACTAAGAGACATAGAGAGGGGATAGGCAGAGAGGTGAGGGGGAGAGATAAGTGAGATATAGAACATGAGCTAATGGAACTAGAGGTGAGATATTGTAAAGGTGCTATCAAAGGTGAGATAGGTACAAATATTTATGGATCAATCTATAGCAAGACAAAATGTGAGTGCATTATAACGCACTCGCATTTTTTCCTGCTATAGAAACGGTAAAAAAGTGTTGACCCCTGTGATCCAGGCCCACATGCTCTATTTTCATTCTGAGTATGCGCGTGCTCCAACAAAAGAGAAGTGCTTTCATGTTGTTGGGAAGTTCACATGCACATTTTACACATTCTACCACCTTTGCATGATCTTTCCACCACCTTTTCTGCTTTGCCAACTTGAGAAGGAGGAAATAACATAGTTTTCACACCAAGTTTGATATATATCTATTCAAGTTTCAATATTTGTAGTGTTGCAATGTTAATTGTGTTTCAATTTTAAGAATTTAACATTATAGATTGGTTAATAGTATTGTTGTTAGTAATTATATTTGAGTGTTATTCAATTTAACATTGAAAAGGAAGCAAGTGGTGAAAAACTCAAATTGTTGAGGAGTTTGATGCAAGAAGAAAAAAACACTACATAATTGGGTACTCTCTCCATTCAAATCTTTATTTTTTAGGTATGTCAAGTCTTTACATGCATGTTCTTTACATTTTCCTTAATTATATTTGAATTAATTTATCATGCTTTATCATACATGTTTAAAATAGACACATTCCCAATCAAGAAAGCAGCCTACAATCTCACATGATGCCATGTATATTTTCTACACTTGGGCACTTTAATAATTATGTGTAATAAACAGACCTTAACATACCATGATGTCAAACTATACAAGAATAAATCCTTACAACATAATAAAAATACAATCCCACTATTATCTTATATTCATTTCTTAGGAACTAATATTGGTCTCTTTATCATGCTACAGACAAATTCTTCGTCATGCCGAGGAAACGAGCAAGAATTAAACCAACACAGGAAGAGATAGAAGCTAAGAATGCAAAGAAAGCAGTGGCTATGAGGGAACTTCGTGAGAAGAGGAAATTGGACACGATAAATGAACACATGTCAATTGAAGAGGAACCACAACCATCACAAAGAGATATGGTATTAGCAGCACAAAGATAACGAATGCAAAAACTTCATGCTACGAGAGATTTGAATACCATAGTTGGAGACACGTCCTCTACCACAAGCCAACATGTAGGGACACCATCTACCACATCTCAAGTTGAGAGTACATCATCACTCACATGTGATGAAGGAGGTACGCCATCGTTCCCACCTCAACCTCAAGGTATGTCATCTATTCCATCTTCAATCGAAGGTATGCCATCTAGCCCATCTTATTTAAATATTGATGAAATTCCTAATGTTGAGATGAATTTACCTAACTTGACACCACCTAGAATTTTGCATAGAAAGCCAAAGTATTTGATTGATATTGATGAGAATATTTTGCAGCCAATGGAAGGTAAGATTCCAAAACGCACTTGTAGAAGATATGCTCATAAGATTTGGAGATTGTTCTTTGAAAAGTTAAATGAGACTGCAAGATGTCAACTATTCATTGAAATGATGCGAAGTATAAAGTATAGGTCCATCATGAAGATTCTTGGGTTGAGAACATCAGAGGCTTCAAGTGAAAAATCTATTGTCAAGAATCTAATGAGTGCATATGAGAGTGTGGGCAACACCTCATGCACAAAAGATAGTAATGCAACACGGCATGTGATTACATTGACTATAGCAAGTAGTCAAACGAGGAAAGATCGTCTCATTAGAAAGACAAGTCAAGAATTGAGAATTAATAGGAAAATTTTATCAAGAGCCGTTGGAAGACGCCAAAGAATTGAGGACACTAATGCCAATGAATTATGGGCATTCTCAGGGAGACTACCACGAAAAGATAAACCAATTGTTGAAGCATTGAGATCACTAATTGAAGACTTTTGGAAGAATTACACAAGGGTATCTCTAAATCAAAGGGATGTGGTAAGAAGGAGAATCGGTAGTTAGAACTATGAGCCACATCCAAAGCATTTTTTGGATGAGACTCAAACATAGTTTTATGGTAAATTTCTAGAGAAGTATCCTTAAATTAAAATTTGTCAAAGATATTTTGAAATGCTAAAACCTTTCTATGTCAATATAAATCACACACGCACTACTTGTTGTTGTAGATTACATATTGAATTTTCTAACCATTTTGATGTTTATAGGTCTATATGTTTAGATATGCATACTAACAATGTTTTGCAGGGTTCTGCCATATGTGCCCCACCAACATCTCCAAGAGACTTCATATCAAGAATTTTATGTGAAAGAGAGGAAGGTAAAATATTCTACAAGAAATTATGCTTGGATGGCACATGTCATCGTTGCGGTGGCTTGCAACATTTGCCAATATGTGAACATATGGAAAGAACACATGTGGTTGGAAACAAACTAGTAGAGTTTGGCAAGTATAAAATAGTGGCATATAATACAAAAGATGGTAAAGAAGCAAAGAGGTGTGAATTGGTTATTGAAAAGATTCTAGTGCATCAGTTTATGCCTATATTTCGTGACAACATAGTGTATGAGTATGCAAGACATGCCCATAGAGCTCGATGGTTGGACTTGCAATTTAATTTATGCAAGGACACATTTCCAGTTGGTAGCATTGTTTCAGTTGTCAACTTTGTAGAGAACTACAATCTACAGCCACAGCGTGAGGTGCAATCACAATATTACAACTCCACACAGGTTTCTATATTTGTGCACATCGCATTCATTCATGTGAATGATAGTACAGAGGATTACAGAAAGACCATGAGGGAGTATAATTTCTATATTAGTGATGATCGCACACATTCTACGGATTTCATGCAAGGTTGCTTTCAGGTGTTCTACAATGATTTGGCTAGAAGGGGCATATCGTTTAGTCAGCATATCATATGGTCGGATAACTATGCGTCACAATTCAAGAACTCATGAAATTTCTATTGGTTGAGTAGGAGGCATAATTTTACAGGTATTTAGTATATGTGGAACTTTTGTGAGGCTAGGCATGGAAAGGGGGAGCATGATGGTGCAGGAGCATGTATCAAAAAGAGCCATAACACGAGAAGAGTTAAAGTATAAAGACAATGCAAAGTTGACAGATGTAAAATCAATTGTCGAGTGGTGTAATGCTTCCATGGATCTAGGTAATGAAGGTAAGTCTTCAGTTTGTAGATTTTTTTGGTTGATAGATGATACTAACATTGCACCATATGAGGATTGTTCTACACTGACAGGATCAAATGAGATGCACTCTTTTAGAAGCTCAATTGCAGATTCATGGAGTATCCATACGTGAAAGATGTCATGCTTTTGTTCTTCCTATACAATTCAAGCCTGGGATGAGTGCGAGTCAAAGGAGTGGGTTGACGAATGGCAGTTAAGTTATCTTAGCCCACTTGACACGTATCGACCCCCGACGGCATTGGAACTAACATAGATGGAATCATTAGTTGACTTTGACCACATATCAGATCTAGTTCAACCAGGTAATATAGGGCATGTATATGCATCTAATTTCATCTAATTCAACCAAGTAATGTCATCTTACTTTGTAGTGTTTTTGTAATGTTAACTAATTTCATCTAATTTGCTACACATATCAATGTAGGGCACGTATATGCAATTATTATAGATGAAGATAATGAAGAGGGAATAAATTATTACTTATGTCAGTGTGTTGAGGCCAAAAAGAAATTAGAGGCCCCGGTTACAGATGGAGAAAACATCGAATACCCTACAGGCTCAATGGTTATTACTGGAACATGGCTTAGAAGGTACCCACATAAGAGTGTTAATGTTTGGCTATTTCAGGACTTTGACACGCATCGAAAGATTCTTCATTCCTTGAACCTTGTCGTGGTATCCAATGTTCATTTGATAAAGTATCGGGGTAGACCTTTGAACAAAATCTTGTAGAAGGTGCGTGAGTCTGACCATGAAGCAATACTTGACACAATAAAGAGTAGAGTAGACTCGGATGGTTCATTCGATTAATTTGTAAGTATTCACATTGATTTTGTAAAGTCATGTTACATTGAGTTGTAAGTGTGCACATAAATTTGTAAGGTTTGTCTTTTTTTTATTTCCTGCTGCATTTTTACACATATACACATTTTTACATCATCATGTTATGCATTTTTGGTGTCTTGCTCCTGATGCGACCAAACGGATAGCTCCAACGCATCCGGATGGGTACGTTTAGGCTAGGCATTGTTCTATTTTTGACCTAAACATGTCGAAATAGTCTGAGCTACATTGTATTGACGATATTCCTAAAGAGTCCAAAGTGCAAAAAGGCAGCAATTTTTAACAAGATGTTACTCAAAAATCGTGTCACTTAGAAACACTCTGTCTGAGGCAACATGATCACGTAGAGTGCCTCTATAATAACTTCTCTCAATTTTTTATATCTCTGAGGCATTTGCCTGTGGTGAAAGGTTTTCTGCTGCCCCAAAAATCATCAGAAGGAGGCAGTGTAAAGTTGTAAAGGGGTGTAAATTTTGTTCTTCTCCTCATGTGGCCAAACTGACAGTCCAATGCATCTGGATGGTTATGTTTACGCTAGGCATGGTCCTATTTTTCACCCAAACATGTCGAAACAGTCTAAGCTACATTGTACTGACAATATCCCTAAAGAGTCTAGAGTGCAAAAAGGTAGCAATCTTTGACAAGATGTTACTCAAAAACCATGTCACTTAGAAACATTTTGTCTGAGGTAAAATGATCATGTAGAGTGCCTCTACAATAACCTTTCTCAGTTTTTTATATCTCTGAGGCATTTTCCCGTGGTGAAAGGTTTTTTGCTGCCCCAAAAATCGTCAGAAGGAGGCAGTGTAAAGTTGCAAAGGGGTGTAACTTTTATCCTGCTCTTGATGTGACCAAACTGACTATTCTAACACGTCTGGATGGGTACATTTACGCTAGGTATGGTCCTATTTTTCACCTAAACATGTCAAAATAGTCTAAACTACATTGTACCGACGATATCCCTGAAGAGTCCAAAGTGCAAAAAGGCAGCAATCTTTGACGAGATGTTACTTGAAAACTGTGTCACTTAGAAATATTTTATCTAAGGCAACGCGATAACATAGAGTGCCTCTACAATAACCTCTCTCGGTTTTTTATATCTCTGAGGCATTTGCCTGTGGTGAAAGGTTTTCTGCTGCCCCAAAAATTGTCAGAAGGAGACAGTGTAAAGTTGCAAAGGGGTGTAACTTTCGTCCTGCTCCTGATGCGACCAAATTGACTATTCCAATGCATCTGGATGGGTACATTTATGCAAGGTATGGTCCTTTTTTTCACCCAAACATGTCAAAACAGTCTGAGCTACATTGTACCGATGATATCCCTGAAGAGTCCAAAGTGCAAAAAGATAGCAATCTTTGACGAAATGTTACTCAAAAACTGTGTCACTTAGAAACATTCTGTCTAAGGCAACGTGATCATGTAGAGTGCCTCTACGATAACCTCTCTCAATTTTTATATCTCTGAGGCATTTGCCCGTGGTGAAAGGTTTTTTGCTGCTCCAAAAATCGTCAGAAAGAGGCAGTGTAAAGTTGCAAAGGGGTGTAACTTTTGTCCTGCTCCTGATGTGACCAAACTGACTATTCCAACACATCCATATGGGTACATTTACGCTAGGTATGGTCCTTTTTTCACCAAAATATGTCGAAACAGTCCGAGCTACATTGTACCGACGATATCCCTGAAGAGTCCAAAGTGCAAAAAGGCAGCAATCTTTGACGATATGTTACTCAAAAACTATGTCACTTAGAAACATTATGTCTAAGTCAATGCGATCATGTAGAGTGCCTCTATAATAACCTCTCTCATTTTTTTATATCTCTGAGGTGTTTGCCCGTGGTGAAAGGTTTTCTGCTGCCCCAAAAATCGTCAGAAGGAGGCAGTGTAAAGTTGCAAAGGGGTGTAACTTTTGTTCTTCTCCTCGTGTGGCCAAACTGACAGTTCCAAAGTGTCTAGCGCCAATGTGAGGTTGTTTTGATGGCAAAGGGCACCTTGATTCATGATGTTGAATCTCCTTCCTTCTAGGCGCTAAAATAGATAGTTTAGACAAGAAAAGGCTACTTAGTATACTTAGCTCATTTCTTGGCAATTTGATGGCTTCAATCACTTGGTCAAACCTATAGGAGACCATTTTACACTTAGGCACTAGATCTTAGGATTTAGAACATCTTCCTTCAAGGTGCCAAAATGAAGTTATTTAGACACAAAAGTGTGCCTCCATACAAGATGCTTATTCTCCTTCCACTTAGGCGCTCATTCATGATGATCCAAATGACAATAGGGGCTTAGACTTCCTTTCGTAAGATTTAGTCATTTTGAAGGTTCTAACACTAGGCGCTACAGTTGGAAGTGATTTGAAGTTCATTTTACTCTAGGCACCCAAAATGGATGGTGGAGACAAGAAAAGGCACCTAGGCTTCTTTTGACAATTTTCAAAGTCTTCCTAAGTTATATTATGTTATATTGACCTTTAGGCGCAAATGGATGATTTAGGATGACTCTAGGTGCATATCCAAGGTGATATCTTTCTAGGTGCAATCTTCACTAAGTTTAGACTTCACTTTACATCAAGGCGCCAAAATGGATAGTTTAGAGAGAGGCAAAAATGTGCCTAGAGGTATGATGCTCAGTTTGATGTGTTTGATCAACTTTGATAATCAAGATGAATTACCTCCCTTAAGGCACCCTTTTTATAATTTGAAACATCCTTTCAATATCAAGAAGCAATTTTGAGGTTGTTTGGATGATGAAAGGTGCCTTGAGTTCTAGGTGGAGTTTTGAGGTTGTGCAAGTAGAGAAATGTGCCTAAGGTCTTAAAGCAAATTTGTGCCTAAAACTGAAAATCCCCAAGGTATGACTTATGGAAGCCTATAGCCCCAATGTTATGTTGCATACTAAAATTAGGTAAGACTCAATGTAATCTCATAACCTCACCTTATATGCAAGAGGAATTACATTTAATAACCACAATGGTCATCAAGTACTCATAAGCATATGATTTTGACTATCTTATTCAAAACAACAAACATACTCTTTGCATCCCAATATGGTATAATAACAAGAAATTAAGAAATATTTTCAATTGACCAACTCATAAAGAATATGGATTAGCATACTCATTTGAATATTTTCAATTGAGCAACTCATAAAGAATATTCATATTTTCTATTCAACATGATGATTCATTTTTTTTTAAATACAACTTTTATCTTTTAGTTCCAAAATGAGGTTTAGGTGATACTTGAATAACAATAGCTAGCTTATTGGATCAACAAACATCCTATGTAATACAATTGGACTTTAAATATTTGAAGTAGCCATCTACAAATATCCATTCAAACGTGGATTTATAATGCAAGTATGGATGCCATCAATAAAAAAGATTTGTATTAACCAAATATCCATATAGGCATACATCAATATTTGTCGATAAAGTATAACATATATACAAAATAGCCATATAGGCTTACAAGAATGCCATATAGGCATACAATGTCAACTATATACAATACAAAATATATGTCCACAACTGCCATATAGGCATACAACAAAGGAACACAATAAAAAGTCATTCCCCTCTGGCTGGTGAAGAGAATAGATCACGGGCAGCCTTTGATCTTCTAGGGGATGGAGACACACATGTGGGTGGTCTACTACGAACCCGAGGGCTGCTCCTCCTATTTAGTTCTTCTTGCATCTTTAGCTGTTACAATAAAAAGTATAAACATTAATATATAGAAATTACATGTTATAAAAAGTGAAACATTTAACAAAATAATCACTTACCTCTACCATTTAATCTATCTCCCCACTTGCCTCAGTAGTAGGAATAGGCCGTGGTGATGTCATATCCTATAGAAACCATCCAGATAGAAATTAAACTTCAAATCAATAATCTTTTGATTTTTCAAAAATAAACAACTATAACAATGAATGTAAATTAAAATTTACTAATCTGCCTCATACCCCTGTCAATGCCATGGAGCTATGAATCGCAGAGGCCACACCATGCTCCATTGCCCTATGAACATCGAGAGGTGTCTCCGCAGCCTGCATCATCTGGAAATAAAACAACATTATTCAATTACGAACACTATAATAGTGATGCAAATCATGGCTCCTAACATACACACACGTTCATCTAAACATGGAAGTACACATAATAAAGCACACAAGTCACATACAAAAATCTAGTAAGTACAATTCATTTATTAAGCTATTTATTATATTACCTCCGTGAAGCTTTGAAGTCCACCATCGCTGGCAGGTGTTGCCGTAAAATCTCCAATATTAACCTATTCAACATCCAAAATCAGATATTAGAATACCATTCATATAACAATGCTATTCACATGTAATATTTATAATTGTTTACTAATTACATACCCTGACAGTAGATGATCTAGTGTAATATGTAGGTGGAGAACCACTGAAAACTGCATCAACGCTATGACCCTAAAATTTCATTAAAATCATCAAACTAAATTAGTTAATCTTGCATTTCAAAAATGAAATTTAATAAATTAAATTCAATAAACTTGCTAATATTTACCTGAGTATCAAGGCCGAAAGTCTCACTCAGGAGGGTATCTGTCATCACCATCTGCTCAGCTACAGATGTAGCCTATGCACCTGTGTCCTGACTATCCATGGGGTCATAACCACAGGCTGACCTACAAGTCTGACAAGTATGGGGTGGGACCCTACTCCTCGCACTATCTCCCAACCCACTCTATTCTACAGGACTGGCATGCTCTATGATGCTCTGGGTCAAGGCACAAATGGACTGAAGTGTATCGACCTCAACACTCTCCTTCACAATGGAAGGGATAGAAACATGCTCATGGTGGTCTATTGATTACTCGTCTCACTGCCTGTTGTGGGTCAACACGTGCCCCTAGTCTTTCTTGTGCTGACCCCCCACCTCTACCTTGGAAGTCTCGCATATCAAAATAGTTTGGCACTTTATTGAGGACAAACTCGTAGTAGAGTTTCCTCAAAAAGTATTGCGGGACCTCATTATTATTGCATGGAGGATGGTCAAAAACCATCCACCACCTCTACCTAAAATTGTCCCTTATCGGTTGGTTGTTGTACCAATGGATAGGGAACCTCTTACATGTAATGGGTAGAGGTTGATTTGTTTGTGGGTTTGTGAAAATCAAACACAAGTCTAATTTTGTAATTTGTAATTTTTTCACATCTTGGTATGATAGCTTGTTTGCATAATAGTCTCTAAACTCTCTCCTTTTATCCATCCAACTAGATATTTGCTTGCTAATTGAATCTACATTTGATAAGATAGATTCAAGAGTTTCAACAAGTGTGGACCTATGCAAGGTTGAAGTGGAAGGATCTTTCAACCTTGTAATTGTATCTTCAATTTCTTTTTTGTTGTTTTCAATTTGCCCCATTATATTTTCTTGTGTTCCAGGGGCATGTCGAGGAATGGACGGAGGAGGTTGTTGTTCCACAGGTATTTCCTCCTCAGGATTTTGTGGATTTTATCCTGAGGAGGAGGTGCATTAACATTTCCTGACAATTAACGAAATATATATCAAAAATCAACTCAAACCTACCTATTTAGAAACAAATTCAAACAAATAAAACTCACTTCTTTGGCGTGCTCAACATCATGGCGGCATTTTGGTGATGAATCAGAAAGATTTTGGTGTTGAATTGTCTTTTCCAAAATGCGAGCGCGTTTCCTAGGGTTTGCAGGTCGTGAGTATAGAAGATAAAAATAGAAATGAAATGAGATGAAAAGATTTTTTTTATTTATAGTAGTTCGTAATGCACTCGCATTATAATGCGAGTGCGTTATGGTTTGGTTTTGACGAGCCTTAGGCTCGTCATTACCAAACCATAATGCGAGTGCGTTATGGTTTGGTTTTGACGAGCCTTAGGCTCGTCATTACCAAACCATAACACGAGCACGTTATAACGTGCTCACGTTATGTATTAAATGTTTTTGAAAACAATTTGGCCACTTTTTGGCCCCCCATCTTTTTGCACTTACCCAAATGATGAACAGACAAGTTATGTCTAAAATCACTACAGGATGAGATATCTTCTAATTCGAGTTAGAAATGTGTGAAAATTTGACTACATTCATTGATAAACATCTATGTATATTAAATCTTTGGCCAAAGTAATGCATCCATATTTGCATGCAATAGTCGGTTAACTGTGCTCCAGATGGCATAACCTTCTAGTAGTGTCATACATAGTTAGAGTGGATCTATAGTTGTATGAATGTGAAGAGTTATGAAGGACACAACACTAGAAATTCAAATGGAAAACCTATTGCTTCCTCATATCTATTCCCTTTGTGAAGGGTAGGGCCACTTCCAGAAAGGAAGTTGTGCAAGGGACTGTCGGTTTGTGGTTGGAGGAAAAGCACTTTGGTGATGCTCTCCTTCCCAAGAAGATGACATGTCGAGACTTATGAAGATAGATGTCAACACTCTAGATGCAGTATATTCTATTATATGACTTGTTAGTTAAAAATTTTATGTAAAACTTATCATTATTGCCATGAGCAAAACTTTATGATTGTATAGTGAAAGAATTCACTATTATGTTGTTATCTTTGAATATGTTACAAATTTCAGTTTTGAAATTATTTAGAAAAGATATGCATTTTAATTATTGATTATGAAATTGATTATTGTTAAATAGAAACATGATTAAGTTGATCATGAATATTTACTTAATGGTAAATTGAGTTGATAATTCAGGTAATATGAGTTGACATGTTACAAACTTTTATTTCATCGTTTGGTTTGAGTGAGATTTCACATAAATATTTTATATGAAGTTCTATTCTCCATCTAAAAACCACAAAATAAATTTCATTATCATCATAGCCGCAAGCATAGTTTTATCATCCAATACGAGCATTGTGAATATGGTTGAGGGGTGTTAAATTTTACACTAATATTGATGATGGAGTGTAAAATAAATAATAACTTTGACATTTTCCCCTTACACATGGATCCATATACTTATTTTCCCCTTATACATGGATCCATATAAATGTATCCTCTTCATGCCATAGATTAAGAGGATTTAAGAAAATGGCTTAGGACAAAATCATTCCATTAGCATGGTTTATGGACCTAGGAAATATGACATGGATTAAGGGAATTTAAGAAAATTGCTTAAGGCTCATCCTAAGAGAATGTAGATGGTGCAACTTCAAATCTACTCATCAATCCCATTAAGCCACTAATAATGGTCAAATTGATCATTCACATTTGATCAATTTGTATAATGTTAGATGCTTGAAGTTTTTACAAACTTGTTAAAGATCTATATATTAAACTTGGTCAACTTAGGACAAAATCATTTCATTAGCATGGTTTATGGTCCTATGAAAGATGACATGGGTTAAGGGGATTTAAGAAAATCGCTTAAGGCCTATCCTAAGAGGATGTAGATGGTTTAGGGTTTTGGGTTTTGGGTTTTGGGTTTTGGGTTTAGGGTTAAGGGTTAAGGATTAAGGGTTAAGGGTTTAGGGTTTAGGGTTTATGGACCTAGGAAAGATGACATGTGGATTAAGGGGATTTAAGAAAATTGTTGAAGGCCCATCCTAAGAGGATGTAGATGGTACAACTTGAAATATACTCATTAATCCCCTTAAACCATTAATAATAGTCAAATTGATCATTCACATTTGATCAATTTGTATAATGTTAGATGATTGAAGTTTTTACAAACTTGTTAAATATCTATATATTAAACTTGGTCAACTTAGGACAAAATCATTTCATTAGAATGGTTTAAGGACCTAAGAAAGATGACATGGATTAAGGGGATTTAAGAAAATTGCTTAAGGCCCGTCCTAAGAGGATGTAGATGGTACAACTTGAAATCTACTCATAAATCCCCTTAAGCCACTATTAATAGTCAAATTGATCATTCACATTTGATCAATTTGTATAATGTTAGATGCTTGAAGTTTTTACATACTTGTTAAAGATGTATATATTAAACTTGGTCAACTTAGGGCAAAATCATTTCATTAGCATGGTTTATGGACCTAGGAAAAATGACATGGATTAAGGGGATTTAAGAAAATTGCTTAAGGCCCGTCCTAAGAGGATGCAGATGGTACAACTTGAAATATACTCATTAATCCCCTTGAGCCACTAATAATAGTCAAATTGATCATTCACACTTGATCAATTTGTATAATGTTAGATGCTTGAAGTTTTTACAAACTTTTTAAAGATCTATATATTAAACTTGGTCAAGTTAGGACAAAATCATTCCATTAGCATGGTTTATGGACCTAGGAAAGATTACATATGGATTAAGGGGATTTAATAAATAAGATTTAAGGGGAAATCACTATTCCTTGTAAACACTTTAAAGTACATCAAGCCATAAAATTTTACATGCCTTAGATATAAATGAGCCTTACACATTTTGTTAGAAATTTACCCTTTTTTGTGTATGTTTTTAGTTTATTTTTTAGTATGTACATGTATTAAAATTACATGGTTAGATCTTAAATTTTAAAATTTGTATGTATGCTCAAGTTGAATGATGTGTGTATGTGTATGTATCCTAATTTTTCTTTTAAATGTAGTCATGTACATTTAATTTAAATATTTATTGTAATTTCTCAACATGTATAATATCTAGGTTTTAATATGTTTATTTATAATTTATATATAGATTCTTGAAAGTTAATTTTGTACTTGTTTGTATATTTATATAAATGCAGGTTCACAATTTTTATATCATGGATATTAACTTTGATATTAAGGATTTCATCAATGCACCACCTCCACCCCCTTCACCTCAACACCCTCCACCTCCACCTCCACCTCAAAACCCCCCACCTCCACCCCCACCTGGATCTAATGAGGCTCGCTTGCAAGCTCAAATTAATGATAATATCAGTTCCATTGAAGAAAAATCAATGTCATTTGAAATGAAGCATTTATGCCACCTCAACTAATGTGTTTTACATCTTCGATGCAAAACATTATAGATGTTGTTAGGATCATTGATGTGGACTTAGTCAGATTTCGAGTATGGAGAGAGGAGAGGTGACAATTTTATTCTGATGGACTCTCTTATAGGGAGATCCTTGATATAAAAATCACAAAAGCCCATTTAGCTCAATATTTTTTGACCCCATCACCAATGAACCAATTCCCCCAAAACAAAAAAATAATATCAATTAGGTTGTAATGCCTACCCATGAAAATTGTCAATAATTAACAATAATAAATTAATTTAGTAAGAAATAATGAAAATATAATACAATGATAGGAGAATATTCACTTGTTGAAACTTAATAAAATACACATTTCAATTAAACATAAGTTTAGTATCATTCATTATAAGTGAAAATTTAAGATATAAACATTTTTATACTATTATACACAATTAATATAATCATCCACTCATAAAGTGGGAAATTACTTCCTCAGCTTCAGTATCCTGCATAATTAACAGACCTAGATCTACACACTAAATGTAAACATTAGTTTTGCATAGTCAATAGATAGACATAGCAGATATCAATATACAATATAATGAGACTTAGGCCCTAAGGGGCCAACCTAATGTATCAGGGGCTCATGATGGCCTTGTCTACGTACGCACAGCATAGAGACTTTGTAGTTCGAAGCAACTAGTCTTGCAACCATAAGGTTGACCTAGATACAATAACTCATAAGGAATCTAATTCATCGCATAATATTTTCTAGAGTATCTTTCAAGTTCTAGAGAGTACATGCAATATTTATATTTATGAATAATCCCTACAGGGGTAAAATAAGGAAGTTATAACAACAACAAAAACATTCCAATCATTCTCTATCTCAACACATCATACAAAATGCAGAAAATAGGCAATGTTTTTACTCAACTTCATAAGATGCATGCAAGATCGCATGAAGGCTGCAACATGTGAAAAAAAAAGACATATTTCTTCTCAAGAAGTATTCACTCATCATGATTACACTCATACATCATTTATGAAGCCATCTACAATGATCTATCATGGTAATTCACCAATTCGGAAGACAAGTCTTTAACTAGTCATAAACATCATTCATCACTTAGCCAATCTCACACAATTAAGGAAAGGATTCAAACTTCTTCTATTTCCAATAAATGTCATCAAATTACCTCACCTAATTCCATTGAAACAACACAAGTATATTGTTTAATAATGGGTTCTTCTTTCATTTAAAGCCAGCACATATATTCTTTACGTAACATAGAAATCATTCATTCAGGTTATTCCAAATCTATATTCTATATTGTTTTACTTCTTAGGAGCTCTGCAATTTTCCCCACTCGCTGCTTTGAATTTTAATTTTAATTTTAATGGCTGTTGGGAATCTAGGTGACCCCCCAAACCTCTGATTTAGGGTTGCCAAGGGATTGCTTCAAAAATTGAGATTGTTCTCGGTGTTCTGGACAATTACGTGGACCATTCAGGTCATATGCTCGGTGACAAGGACTATGAGTCCTCTGCTCACACACTGTAAAAGGAGTTGGGGCCCAGGGCCTAGAAAAATGTCCTTTATGGGAGGAATCGAAGGGAACTCATGCTTCACCAAGTTTTTGAGATACAGTTGATGGGTCGGCGATTGTGCTCCCAAACATCATGATGGATAGAGTTGTCTCTTCTATGGAGAATGCTCTGGTAGGAAAGTTTTTTTCCTTCAGACCCAACATTGATGCAGTCAAGAAATGGGTGACTACAAAATGGATAGTAAAGGGATGTGTTACTATGAATGCTATGACTGGAGGGATGTTTCTCTTCAAATTCATGGCTAGAGAAGATTGTTACTAAATTTTGTTCACGCTGAATTTAGTTAGACCTATTTATAGTTGTTTCAGAAGGAGTAAAAGAAAAAATTTTAAAGTTTTGCATTCAGTGAATTTTTTATGTCTTAACAAAGCAAAAATAATGATCAGTTGTCATGATAACCCAACAATCCAATCAGAACTGTCAAATCATCATGACAAGTGAGTTAGATTGTCAAGAAATCAAATAGTCAAGGATGGCAGTTGATCTAAACTATTTTTATCTTTCAAGAGTAATAAGATAATTTGATTATTCAGAGGATCATAATTGAAAGCAAGAAAGAAAGATATCCATTTAAACTATCATTTCATATCATTTTTTGGAACATACATTTAAGTTTTAGTTATTCTATCCTATGCATTGATTGAAAAGAAACATACATAAATCAAGTGCATAAGATAAATTAACTAATCATGTTTAAAAGAAGTGTTTAAACGTGTCCCACAAAAGTCATGGGAGTGACTAAATTGAGCAATGCAGACATATGCAAGCTACAAATCTGATGATAAAAGAAATGATAAAGAACACATGATAATATGAAATATCCATCATTGCCTGAAAGTAAGGTTGATATCCTTTGTTGGTTGATGTACTTGTTGATGTCTGGTCTTTATAGCTTCATCTTTAGCTCCAGTCATATCAAGTGTACCTACAAAAAATTGGGGAAAGTCCTGTAAGAGCTTTGGATATTTAACACTATCATATGCTTTTATCAAAAGGACATATCAACTTGTCACATCATACATTTCATACAAAAGAGTCAAATCAGACATGTGTCATAAATTAGAGCATCATGAGGAAGATCAATCAACTCCATAAGGTATGTTTTTATGCTAACTTGTTTTTCATTGTGCAGGTATAGGAAAAGTAATGTTGAAGATTTGAAGACATTGAACATGTGGAGAAAATGTGGCTCCCACAAGGGTTGAGCCCAACATGTTCCTTTTTTTCATTCATTTGAAAAGAATATCAGAATAAAAGATAGGATGCATCATTCAAAGATATATCATGCATCATAAGATCAACTGGCAGAAAAGTGTGTCATCATGATCATGAAAAGGAGTAGTTGCTCCTATAAACTATGTTCACTTTGATAATAGTTGATTAAATCAAATCAGACATATTCAAAGTGCCTGAGTCAACTTGACAGTTTGTAGAATATAGAAATGCAACTATGAAAAGGTACTTTTCTTTATTTTCACTATCATTGAAATGCCTTGCTACTGTCATATTTCATGCCACAGTCATCTAGATAGGTCAAACTTCATAAAATCAGACTTGAGATATCATAAAAGCATGCAAATGCAATGGAGGATAGACTTGTGATCAAGCGGAGTATTAATTTGCAAAGATAGTATCAAGCAAATCCCTATCTATAGTTGTTCATAATGAAACATAACTCTCAAGTATAGTGTTGATACGAAGGCCATTCATGATTAAGAGTTATATACATAATGAACAACTATAGATTAGTGTGAATAGTTATGCATTAAATGTTCAGGGATTAAATGAGAGAATCAGATAATCAAGTGAAACTGACAAGTGTATGCTACAGGAGTTCAAAGTACTCAACCATAGGTATAGATGAAAGAAACAGCAATAATGCTTTTGAGTGTTAAAATCTTGTTATCATATAATGCCTTGGAGTTACAAAAGATATATGCATCATCTGACTACGATAGTTATAAAGAAATGGAAGATAATACATCAAGTGAAGAAGACAGGTGCATATTACAAATTCAGATAACATCAAATATAGGTGAGCAATCACCCATGGCATACAAGATAAGAGCATCTGACAAGTGGTTGATACAGGAGACCAAAATGTTAAGCTAGAGGTGAAGATGAGAAAACAAAATCATGCCTTGAAGATGTTAAAATCTTTTATCATATGATGCGTTGAAGCTACAATGGAAGACAGGTCATATAAATGCATCATCTAAATATGACTATCACAATGGAATGGAGGAGAATACATCAAAAGAATTCAATGACAAGAGACAGAAGTAGATACAAGTTGTCCCTAAAGGTCTGAGTTTTCTCTTTTAAGGAAATTAAACCTTTATTCTTTGGGAAAATCTTTCTATATGCTACAAGAAGTAGAAAAGAATAATCAAAATGTAACTGATACAAAGAAAAGGATACATGGTATTAGGCATATGCCATATAAGTGCATAGAAAGTGAAGTAAAAAGACACAGTTTTAAGATTTTTATAAGATCATATGTTATAAAGAGTTACAGCCATGCTTCTATCTAATACAGGTAAAGACATTCATGTTTTCCTTTCTATCAGTTATAGTCAAGTAAAAATGAATGATCAAAGACCAACATCATAAAGAGCTACAACAAGTGACTACAGATGGAGCTATGGAGTAAACAAGTTCAAATGTTCATGTATCTTTTGAGAAGTAAGTGACTAATACAAAGATAGAATGTCTTTTGACAATGATGGTCATGAAATAAGAGGATAATCAAGGTTAAACTGTCAAGGAAAAGGTGCAGGTATAACTCAACAGTCTGCAGAGAGAGACATAGAAAGCATAGGAGAAAATGCACAGAGAAGAAAAAATACATCATGGCTATGACAGTGAAGGTTTTGAATGCACAAAAAGAATAAACCCTTGTCATATAAAAATTTCAAACCCTAATGCCATTTTGTATTTACAGAAAAAAGAAAATGATACAATGTATCTACTGCCATGGCCACGACAAAGGAGGAGTTCCTATATGTGAAAATGAAATAACCATCTCAAAATTTCAAACCCTTGTTTCATTTGGTCTTCTGGCATAATGAACACCCATAGAAAAAAGAGTGGAGTATGGCCGTGGCAAAATAGAGTACTTTATGCACATAAAAATGAAACCCTTGTTTCATATTTTATCGAAAACCCTCAAAGCATTTTTTTGCATCTAAGGTCAAGAAAGTATATAGAAACAAATGCATGTCACGGCCATAGCAGAGAAGAGGTGTTTTCTCTAAAGAGAAGAGATACCCATCTAAAGAAACCCTTGTCATTTTATCTACAGTCAAAGAGTTTTCAGAAAAGAGATAACCAAGAAGCTCACCTTGTATTCGCAGAAAAAGAAATCACCATAGCCGTAGCCTCATGTTTGAGGGTTTCTTTTTATCACATTAGCATGAGTCATGATTGCAGAATAAAGACACAGAGAAATAAAAGAAAGAATTTCAAAAAATTGCAGAGGAAGAAGAAGTCAATATGGCCACGACCATTTGAAACAAGAAGCTACAAAAAGTGATACAAATGCTAGTCAAAACTTCAAATGCCATACTTACCATGTTCCAGGCTTCCTTCTTACACAGAAGATGCAAGGTTTCGACCATCGAAGAGCCAAGGAAATGGAGAAAAAGACCAGAGAGTATCAAACCCTAGCAGTGGCATGGAGAAGTTGCAGAGCCTAAAGATGAAAATGCAAAGTGAAAATAAATTTTCTTTTAGGGCTCTCCTTGTTTTGCCTGATATAGGCTTCTTTTCTTTTTTGTTTTTGACTTAACAATACAAACATCATTACCTTATTCGAATGCAACTGTGGTCCAAAACTTCAAGCTGATAATTCCTAGTGATGATTACTTGGAGGGGTTGACACCATAGATAACACTTATGCATTTATGATTTTATTTGTTAAAGTCAAAGGGGTGATCAATATCATAAGGAGGTAAGGCTTATGCCTTATGTATTTTCAAATACCTTTATTTCACATGAGATCGACTATAATATGGTAAAGGTTGCGTTCTTTGAGGCTCATACATGGTGAACAATTATGCATTTGTCTTCTTGCAAATATTGAAAAGTTAAAGCTTCCTCTTCATTTTGCATGGTGATCAACAAGGTGGATGAATAGGGCCAAGGAGGTATACATGACTTATACATTTCCTAATATTTTGAGTGGCAGAAAGGTAAAAATCATATGAAGACAAGATAAGAACAAGGTGGCTGAGGCTTATGATTAGGGTCATTTTATGCATGATGGAAATTATATGGAGAAAAGAGTATATGTGCATGAGGAGTGATAAGGAGTATCTTTTGGCCTTGTATTTTGTAATACCTTCTTTATCTCATTTGACATTGTAAATGGAGATATAAGGCGATTTTTTGTTTTTTAAAGTCCTATTTTTGCTCAAATCATGCAAATTAGGCAAGTGTAATTGGAGAGATAACGTAATTATTTTCTCTTTCATCATGCATGTTTTTTACAACTAAATCAATGTAAGTGAATAATAAAGTAATATTCTACAAATTACTTTATTATTTTTCACAAGTTGTAAAATCATGAAAATAATGCAAATTGTAACTAATAGCAAAGTAATTATCCTAATTACTTTATTATCCACTCACATCAATTTTGCAAATGCAAAATTATGAAAATTGATGAGTTGAGTTAATTGAGGCTATTTGGGGACTTTTTGCATGATTTGGTGAGCAATTTAAGGAGTTTTGGTCAACTTCTTGGTCAAACATATGGAGAGGATCAACTTGGAGCTATTTTTACTCAATTTGTGACAATTTGGACCCTTATTTTTAGGGATTTCTTGGTTTGCTCGTGGATCACTTTGGATAGATTATTTTTAGAGGCAGTTAGCTGTAGTTCTATTTTTCATGCCTTTTGGAGAGAGCAAACTATATATTGTAAAGAAAAACTTAGTTTTGGTAGTTCTTACATTCTTTTCTCTTTTACACATTGAAAGACAAGAGGTTTTGTAACTCATTTTTTCGAGTTCTTGCCTTTTTGCTCTTTACACTTTGAGAGAGAAAGAAGTTTTGTAACTCATTGATTATAGATTTTATAGAGATTACAACAGGTTACAGGTTCCATTTTTGTCTCTCTTGCAATATTTTCCTTTAGTTTTTCATTGAAATCAAGTGTTTGCATTTCCATTGATGCCACTTATATGGATGATTTGATGAAATTTTAATGTGTTTTAATACTGAAACCTTTAAAATTATTGTCTCATTCTTATTTGCAAGTGTTAAGCATATTGATATCACAGGTCTTAGGTTGTGTTATTGACATCCTTTCTTTCATGTTGTGAAGAATCCTTTTCCTTCATAAAGAATAGTTTTTCCAGCCTTCCTTAGAAATATTTATGTGATTATTGTGTCAAAAGTGGATTTTGTAGGTAAGATTTATAGAGTCTATTGTCAATTAGATTTGTAATTTTTCCATCATTACTAGGTGCATCACCAAAATTTTACAGCTTCATTACCTTAGAGTTTCCTTCTTCCCCTTTTCCAAATCAAAAAATCATAGTTTCAAATTGAACATTTAAAGGGAACCACCCCATAATCTGGAGGTTCAAACTCATTATAGGTCACCCACAGCTTGAGTTTATCCCCATGTTTCGAAGGATTGCAAAGTTTCACATCTTTGCCTAAGGGTGCAATCCTCATCAACAACAAAGATATTGCTTCTATTTTAGTGGGGGGGCCTGGATGTATGGGAAACATAATTTATCCCTGTACAAATGGAAACCAGGATTTGATAGTGCTACGGACCTCAACAAAATGGTGCTGGTTTGGATTAGACTCCCAGGTCTCCCTCTGAAGTACTAGGATGAAGAGATTTTTATGTGGATCACCAATTCATTTGGTCACTTCATAGCTCTTGACAACACCACCAAGAACAAATTAAGGTTAGTATTTGCTAGATTATGTGCTAGCGTTTATATTAACAAGGTCCTACCTAACAATATTATTATAGAATCTAAATTTGGCCAATGGCTTCAACCTATAATCTATGAAAACTCTACAATCTTTTGCCAAATTTGTAATAAGAAGGGTCATCTAGCAACCCAATGTAAGGCTAGAAAACCTACCCCAGCTCCAGAAGTCCAGACTACTGAGAATGAGAAAGAATATGTTGCAAGTATGGGCCTAACCGGTGTTGTCATTGATGTCAACATACACCTATTGCATTGATGATAAGGATTGGATGAGTTGTGTGTTGAGGATATTGAGAAAATTTGTCCTAATCAGGAACAGAGAACAATAGTGAAGACAGTGAGCTAAAGATCCTAGTTAAGATGAAGATCAAAGGATGCGCATCAAAGGGTTTGTAGATATGTGTCTTAAGATGATCCAAGAAAGATTTTAGAGGTCCGCATGAAGATCTGAAGAAGTTGTGGCTGCTCAAGTAAAACTGGTTCTGGCAAATGTTCAGAGGTGACAGAGTGACACAGATAGATCCGATGAGATCCAAAAATGACATATCTTGTTCTACAGATTTGGTGAAGTGTTTAGGAAGTCAATATGAATTGACAACTCAATTGGTTCATGGTCTGGAGGTCCGTAAGCATCTATTCCATTCTGACAGTGATGGCAGACTGTGTTCTTGAGGTTCCAGATGAAGGAGATAAGGATTTCAGTAAGTAGATGCAGTGTGGATGTTCTTGGTGATTTAGGCAAGCTTGTGGAGGTCTTTGGATCATTTCTGGTTTGTGTTGGTGGTCCGCATTGGAGTTTGAGCTCGCAATTGAAGAATAACTTCTGGATAATGGTGTTCTTCCTAACTTTGGCTGATCGGATGAGTTACACATCCTGCAGATGATCTTGAAGATGTTATGTGAAGATTGGTGTGTTCCCAAATGAAGATTGAAGTCTCAGATCTGTGTGGCCGACAGTGTGTTGATCCGCATGAAGTCTTTTTGTAACTAGTCATATGTATTTGCTCTGTAATGTATGCCGACTTGGATGATTATCCCTAAGTCGATGTCTTGTATAAATAAGGAGTTGTAAAGTCATTTCAAATGTATCTTGTGGAGATGAGAGTGTAGTAGCGAGGAGGAGAGAGAAAGGTAGAGCAGAAGTATTGGGCTTAAATAGAACTGACTCAAGCATGGTGAAGATGCTATTCTTCAATTCAAGTATGTAATACTTATTATTCTATAGACAGTGTGTCTCCTGTAGGCAGTAAGCCTCTTGTGAGAAGTGTGCTCGGGCAGTGAGCCCTAATTGGCATGTGCCATTTGGTTCTTTCTATTCTTCTAATAGAGAATACATTCTTGGGTTAGTCACCCCGTGGTTTTTCCCTTAATCGAGTTTTCCACGTCAAAATATTGGTGTCTCATATGTTAATGTGTTTCTGCTCTTGATTTAATGCATTGTATTTCCATGATTGATTTATTATTATGTTGCTGAATTACAAAGTGGATTTAAGTGTTTAATTGGAAGAAAGTTTTGGACAACTGATTCACGCCCCCTCTCATTTGTCTGTCCTAAATCTAACAATTGGTATCAGAGCTAAGTTCCTCTCAAAGAGCTTAATCGCTTGAGGAGATCTAGGATGTCATCATACAAGAAGGATAGTCCGAAGTTTGACGGAACCAATTTTACTCTTTGGAAAAGTCACTTGCAATGTATGGGAATGCAGTATTGGACCATGGCTTCAAAGAAGTATACTCCTCCACAGAATGGTTTGAAATCTGTAGATGAAATTGTAGATGCTGAAAACAATCTACGGACTACAGAAGCTCTTCTAAGTGCCTTGTCTGATTTAGAGCTAACAAATGTTGTTGACCTACAAACTGCTTTTGAGATTTGGAAAAGAATGGAACTTCTATATAAAGGAGACAAGTATGTTAAATGTGCAAGGCTACAGAGTCTAAAAGGAAAATTCAAAAATCTGAAGATGAGAGAAGATGAAAATATCACTACTTTTATGCCAAGAGTAAATGAGCTTGTTTGTGGCATTAGATGTGCTGGTGGAGTCTTGGATGAAGATGAGATTGTTGGCAAAGTTCTCAGATCCCTTCCTACTTCTTACAAATAAAAGGTTGATGCCATTGAAGAATTCAGAGCCCATTCAGGTGTCACAAGAGATCAATTGGTTGGTAAATTGGCTACATTTGAATTGACCAAGTTTGGAGATGCCCCCCCAAGATTGAATATGCATTCAAAGCTAGTGCCTCTGTAAAAGGAAAACAAAGGTTTGATCCCAGAGAGAACTCTTCAAGGAAACTTTCATGGTATGAAAAAGCAAGAAAAAAACTAGAAGAAGATGAAGCAGAAGCTGCTCAACTTGAAGCCCTTATTGCAAAAAGGCTGCCAAGAGGATCCGGTAAGTATGAAGGAAAACTACCTTTTAAATGTTTTAACTGTAATAAGATTGGTCATTTTGCCTCAAGGTGTCTGAAAAGATTGTCAAGGTCAAATCCTGACAAATCAAGGTTCCAAAAGAAGTGTTACTATGTCCATGAAGATGATGATGGAGTAACAGATGATGAATCAAAATCTAGAAACAAATCCAGAAGTGCCTGGGTGTTTATTGCCATCAAAGAGGAAGATCCAATGCCCTCTGAATCTGTCAATCATAAAATTGTGGAAAGAGCTCTGGCTGCCCAAGTTGAAGAAAAGGGTGATTGGGTCATTGACAGTGGATGCTCCCACCATATGACAGGTGACAAAAATAAGTTAATAGATTTGGAAAGGTATGAAGGAGGTGTGGTAAAATTTGGTGATAATTCTGCTGGTAGAATCAGAGGTAGAGGAACTATTTCTTTTGATGGAAAGAACAAAACTGATAATGTACTGTATGTTGAAGGTTTGAAACACAATCTTCTTAGTGTTGGATAGTTGGTGGATAAGGGCTATGATCTCTGATTCAAAAATAGAAATTGAAAGCTCCAGAATAGAGATTGCATGTGGTACCCAGACTAAATGTAACATCTTCCACTTGGTTGGTACTAGTAATAATTGTTTATTTGTTCAAGTTGATCAGAGTTGGTTGTGGCATAGGAGAATGTGTCATGTGAATTTTGATAATATCATCAAGATAAGCAACACTCAGGTTGTAAGAGATCTTCCAAGACTTGTGAAACCTACTAATAGCTTGTGCAAAGAATGTCAGTTGGGTAAGTTGAGCAGAGTCACATTCAAATGTAAGAAACAGTCTTCTACTGGATTACTGGACTTAGTTCATACTGATTTATGTGGTCCAGCAAGAATCAGAAGTGTTCAAGGTGATAGATACTTCATACTATTAATTGATGACCATTCCCGGATGATGTGGGTGACTTTTCTGAAAGAGAAATCAGAGGCTCTTGAGAAATTGAAAATATTCAAGGCTATGGTGGAGAATGAAACTGGATTGAACACAAAATGTCTAAGGTCTGATAGAGGTGGAGAATTCACATTCGGTGAGTTCATAGAATTCTGTGAGAAGCATGGAATAAGAAGACAATTGTCCGCTCCGAGGACTCCACAGCAGAATAGAGTAGTGGAAAGAAAGAACTGGACCATCCAAGAAGCATCTAGAACCATGATGATGGAAGCAAATGTTCCTCAGATCTATTGGAGAGAAGTTGTAAGCACTACAGTCTACACTCTTAATCAAGTTCAAATCAAAAGCAATACCGGTAAGACTCCTTATGAACTCTAGTTTGGCATCACCCCTACTATGAGGTATTTTAGAGTCTTTGGTAGCAAATGTTACATTAAAAGAGATGAAGATCTAGGAAAATTTGATGCTAGAAGTGATGAAGGAATATTCTTGGGTTATTCTACTCAAAGCAAAGCATATCGGTGTTATAACAAGAGACTGAGAAAGATTATAGAAAGTACAAATGTGAAGGTTGACAAAGGAATTGAAAAACCCTCAAGGTTTTATGAATATGATGAAGATGATCAGAATGATTTTCTAATTCAAGGAGTCCAAACCCCTTCTGAAATTCAAATTTAGATTGATCTGGTAAATCAGGTAGAAGAGATGAGTTTGAATGAGCCTGTTCAAGAATCAGAAGTGCAAGAAACTCCCAAAGTTCCCAGGTATGTAAGACTGAATCACTCTGAGGATTAGATCATAGGTGATAAAAGCAAAGGGATACAAATAAGAAGAAGGATTGCACAAGACTCAGAAGAGTATTGTCTGATTTCAAAAGTTGAACCTAAGATAGTGAATGAAGCTTGCAATGATGAAAACTGGACTAAAGCAATGGAGGAAGAGCTAATGCAAATTGAGAAGAATCACACATGGGATCTTGTTCCCAGACCTAAAAACAAGAATGTGATTGGAACCAAATGGGTCTTCTAGAATAAACTAAATGAAGTTGGTGAAGTAATCAGAAATAAAGCCAGATTGGTCTACAAGGGTTACTCTCAAATAGAAGGAGTTGATTTTGAAGAAACTTTTGCTCCAGTGGCAAGAATTGAAGCAGTCAGATTATTTCTTGCTTTTGCTGCCTTCAAGGATTTTAAAGTATATCAGATGGATGTCAAGTCTGCCTTCCTGAATGGTGACTTGGAAGAAGAAGTATACATTGAACAACCAGATGGATTTCAATTGTCTGATCATGGTGATATGGTCTGCAAGTTGAAGAAACCACTGTCTCGACTCAAGCAAGCCCCAAGAGCCTGGTATGAAAGATTGGATAAGCATCTTTTGAAGATTGGTTTCAACAAAGGTACTGCTTATAGTAATTTGTACTTCAAAATTGATCATGAAAATATCTTGATTGTTGAAGTATTTGTTGAGATATCCTTTTTGGAGGAAGAGATAGTATGTGCAAAACTTTTACAAATCAAATGAAAAGTGAATTTGAGATGTCCATGCTTGGGGAAATGAATTTCTTCTTGGGTCTGCAAATCATTCAAACTAAGAAAGGAATCTTCATTTCTCAGACCAAATATGTGAAAGAATTGTTGAAGAAATTTAGGATGGAAGAATCAAAACCAATGAGTACTCCCATGGTAACCGGATGTAAATTGAGTAAAGATGATGACTCTCCCAAGGCTGATTAGAAAAAGTATAGGCCAATGATTGGAGGATTGTTGTATCTTACTCAAACTAGACCTGACATTATGAATGTTGTTGGTCTTGTTGCTAGATTCCAAGCTAATCCTAGAGAATCTCATGTCATGGCAATCAAGAGGATTTTTAGATATCTAAAAGGGACAGTTGAGTATGGATTGTGGTATCCCAGAGATCATGATTTTTCTTTTCATGCATATACAGATGCGGATTGGGCAGGAGATGTGGATGACCGGAAGAGTACTAGTGGCGGAGCATTCTTTTTGGGGAAGAGATTGGTTTCTTGGCTGAGCAAGAAACAAGAGGCAATATCTCTGTCCATAGCTGAAGCAGAATATATTGCAGCAGCAGGTAGTTACACTCAAGTTTTGTGGATGAAGTAGATGCTAAGAGACATCAGAGTGGAGTATGAGGAACCTATCACAATCTTCTGTGATAATTCAAGTGCAATAAATATATCTAAGAATCTGGTGTTGCATTCAAAGACTAAACATATATCCATCAAGTTTCACTTTTTGAGAGAGCAAGTGAACAAGAATGAAGTCAGATTGGAGTTTGTGCCTTCCAAGGATCAAATTGCAGATATCTTTACTAAACCTCTACCTAAGGACTCTTTTGAGTATCTTAGGGAGAAGTTAGGGGTTATTGCCCCTCCGATGATGAACTAAGGTACACTAAGGTGCATCAATTCGGTGGATCTCACAGTCATATCTTATGGTCCAAATTGATGTTTGGGAAGCTGCTACTCAGGGGGAGCAGTTGGTATGATTCTAAAGTGTTGGAGTTGCAAGTATGTGCCCTTTTCCATTGATGTCAAAGGCAGAGAGAAGACATGTGAAAAACAAGTGGTTGCTGATCAAAGGGGGAGCAATAAAGGAAGAGAAGACTTGTAAATGGTTGTTGTTGATAGGGGGAGTTGTGTCAGTGAGAAAAAGTTCTTGTCTTGATGGTCAAAATACTTTTTCACATCATATGTTGCCATCAATGACAAAGGGGGAGATTGTTGCAAGTATGGGCCTAACTGGTGTTGTCATTGATGTCAATATACACTTGTTGCATTGATGATAAGGATTGGATGAGCTGTGTGCTGAGGATATTGAGAAAATTAGTCCTAATCAGGAACAGAGAAGAATAATGAAGACAGTGAGCTAAAGATCCTAGTTAAGATGAAGATCAGCGGATGCACATCAAAGGGTTTGTAAATATGTGTCTTAAGATGATCCAATAAAGATTTCAGAGGTCTGCATGAAGATCTAAAGAAGTTATGGCTGCTCAAGTAAAACTGGTTCTGGCGGATGTTTAGAGGTGACAGAGTGACACATATAGGTTCAGTGAGATCCAGAAATGACATATCTTGTTCTGCGAATTTGGTGAAGTGTTTAGGAAGTTAATGTGAATTGACAACTCAATTGGTTTGTGGTCTGGAGGTCCGCAAGCATCTATTTCATTGTGACAGTGATGAAAAACTGTGTTCTTGAGGTTCTGGATGAAGGAGATAAGGATTTTAGTAAGCAGATGTAGTGTGGATGTTCTTGGTGATTCAGGCAAGCTTGTGGAGGTCTTTAGATTATGTCCAGTTCATGTTGGTGGTCCATATTGGAGTTTGAGCTTGCAATTGAAGAATAACTTATGGATGATGGTGTTCTTCCTAACTTTGGCCGACCGAATGAGTTACACATCCTACGGATGATCTTGAAGATGTTATGTGAAGATTGGCGTGTTCCCAAATGAAGATTGAAGTCTCAAATCTATGTGGCCGACAGTGTGTTGATCCGTGTGAAGTCTTTTTGTAACTAGTCATATGTATTTGCTCTGTAATGTATGCCAACTTGGATGATTATCCCTAAGTCGATGTCTTGTATAAATAAGGAGTTGTAAAGTCATTTCAAATGTATCTTGTGGAGATGAGAGTGTGGTAGCGAGGAGGAGAGTGAAAGGCAGAGCAGAAGTATTGGGCTTAAATGGAACTGACTCAGGCATGGTGAAGAAACTATTCTTCAGTTCAAGTATGTAATACTTATTATTATATAGATAGTGTGTCTCCTGTAGGCAGTAAGCCTCTTGTGAGCAATGTGCTCAGGCAATGAGCCCTAATTGGCATGTGCCATTTGGTTCTTTCTATTCTTCTAATAGAGAATACATTCTTGGGTTAGTCACCCCATGGTTTTTCCCTTAACCAAGTTTTCCATGTCAAAATCTTGGTGTCTCATGTGTTAACGTGTTTCTACTCTTGATTTAATGCATTGTATTTCCATGATTGATTTATTATTATGCTACTAAATTACAAAGTGGATTTAAGTGTTTAATTGGAAGAAAGTTTTGGATAACTGATTCACCCCCCCTCTTAGTTGTCTATCCTAAATCTAACAGAATACCCTTTTAGGGAGGACCTGTTGAATATTATTGGCTCTCCAAAAAAGAATAATGCTATCAAGGATAACACATATAATATCCCATTGGATGCCTAGAAGGCCCATGATCACTCCATATTGGGGGGGTCAGTGGCTTCTTCCATACCGTGTGGGGAGGACTGTACCACTTTGTTGTCCGCTAGACTGGAAGATGGGAAGATTCATCAAGGGGAAGTTCCAGAAAAGGAAGTCTTAGTGAAGAAGGTGGTTCTTTCTAGGTTGAATCGCCCTTTAATAGGTAAGGGGGGTAATCATGATGGCTGTGATGTTGGTCCAGGGGTATCCTCCCCTAGTAACAAAACTTTAGCCCTTATTCCTGGGGCTAGTTCCAGTATCACAGACTTGGTGGGTTGGACTACTGCTAGAAGGAAAGGCAAAGGTCTAGGGAAGAAGATTCTGGATGTGGGAGTAGATACTAAGCAGGGAAGACCATCTCAAAGAGAGACTAGACAGAAGGTGATTTATGAAGACATTGCAATGGACATGCAGAAGACCTTAGAGATTGGCTCCAAGAAGGCCCCAATCAAATGAGAATACTATCATGGAATATTCAGGGGTTTAACCCCCACAAACAGTTCTTAGTCAAGAACTGTATCTTTGATAACAAAATTAACATTTTGATGCTTCAAGAAGTTAAGATAAAAAGTGAAAGTTTTTAAGTTGTTACGAGGAATGTATGGCCTAATGTGGAGCACCTGAGTTGTGATGCATGTGGTGCCTCTAGGGTAGTTGTCACTATGTGGAACAATAAGGTTGTCAAGGGAAGAATTATTGAAAAAAATAAAAACTTTCTAGTGGTAAGAATGGAGTCTAACAACAATTCTTGGAACCTGATTAATATATATGCTCCTAATCAAAGTGGCCCAAGAAGGGAGTTGTGGGACCTTCTCTCCTCTCTGATTGCTAGTGACCCAGGTAGTTATTGGATGTTAGCTAGAGATTTTAACACTCCACTCTTCCCCTCAGAGAAGAGTGTAGGGACCATGGATTACACTAACAACATGATGGACCTAAATGATTTTTTAAATAATGAAGGACTTATGGATCTTGATATTTAAGGAAATAGGTTTACCTGGTCTAATCAGAGAAAGGGGAGGAATTTGATTCAAGTCAAGTTAGATAGAGTCTTGGTCTCTTCCAATTGGAAGTTTCTAAGCACCCATGCTCTAGAAGCTTTGCCTCAAACTATTTCAGATCATAACCCCCTACATCTCTCTTGGAGGAATGTGAATGGTAAAGGCCCTTACCCTTTCAAGTTTGAGATTATGTTGACTAAACACCCAAATTTTAAGGATAAATTAGTGAGTTGGTGGAAGGAAGAAGTCCAAGGAATGCCTATGTTTAGACTAGCACAGAAGTTGCTGATGGTTAAGAAAAAGGTAAAAGGATGGAATAGGTTCAACTTTGGAAACATATTTGATGAAAAAAGGAGAATTAATACCAAACTGGGGGAGTTACAAAAGAGATGGAGGAAGGGAATACTTCAGAGGACACTGCTAAAGAAGAAGATTTTTTGAGAAAGGAATGGAAAGAGTTGTTGTTGAAAGAGGAGATTTACTAGAAACAGAAGTCAAGAGTGCAATGGCTAAAGGAGGGGGATAGAAACACTTCTTTTTTCCATCAATCCATGATGAAGCACAAGAAAAGAAACAGTACAACTAAACTAATGGATGACAGAGGTATTTATGTTGATTCAGACACTCAGATTAGGCAAGTGACTGCTTCCTACTTTCAGAACTTTCTAGATGCTCGAGACAGTTGCATTAACCAGGATCTCATTGATATCATCCATACTCTTCTGAATGAAGAAGATAATGCACATCTTGGTAGCTTAATTACTGAGGAGGATGTCCAGGCTAGTCTTTTCTCCATGGGTACCTTTAAAGCCTCAGGACCTGATGGTTTCCCCCTACTTTCTTCCGTGAATATTGGGACATTGTGGGAAAAGATGTCACAGAGGCTGCTAGGGACTTCTTCAAGACAGGTAAGATGTTGAAGCAACTAAATCATACCTTCATTGCTCTTATTCCCAAAAAATAAGATCCAGTGTCTATGGGAGATTTTAAACCCATAAGCCTTTGTAATACTGTTTACAAGATTTTCTCCAAAATCTTAGTGTTCAGACTACAACCTATATTGGACAAGCTCATAAGCAGCTACCAAAAAGGATTTGTGCCAAGTAGACAAATTACGGATGCATCCATAACAACTCATGAAATTATCCACTCCATGGAGAGAAGCAAAATCCCAGGAATGGCTTTAAAACTTGACATCTCAAAAGCCTATGACAGAGTTAATTGGGATTTCCTTTTCACTATCTTGAGGAAATTGGGCTTCCAAGGCAAATTCCTACAACTTATCAAGATTTGTGTCACTTCAGTCAAATTCTCTATTTTGGTGAATGGAGTTCCCAAAGTTTTCTTTAATGCTAGCAGGGGGATTAGACAAGGGTACCCCCTATCCCCATACCTTTTTATCTTATTGGTTGAATCCCTAAGAAAATGCTTCCTCTTTCTGTTAAACTCTAGAATGATTAAAGGTGTTAAACTAGCTTCAAAAGCACCTCCAACTGTTATTCAACAATTTGTGGATGACACCATCTTGTTTGGGTCAAATTCGGTGATTGAGACTAGAAAGTGGAAAAAAGTGCTACAAGAGTATGCTACCTCGGCTGGCCAATGCATCAACTATGACAAAAGCTAGGTGTACTTCTTTAACACCCTGTTTGTGCTACAACAGAAGATTATAGGGATTTTGGGTTGTTCTGTGGGTGTGCTACCTAGTATATATCTTGGGCTGCCCTTCTTAGTGAGAAATGCTCCTCTTAAGTATTGGAATTCCATTCTGGAAAGGATGTAGAGAAAGTTGGCAGGGTGGAAACAAAAACTTCTGAGCCAAGCAGGTAAGTTCCAATTACTTAAGGCCTTGCTTCAAGGGATTCATGTTTACTTTTTGTCTCTTTTTAAAATTCCTAAGTATTTAGCTGAGAGCTTGGAAAAATTCAAAGGATTTTTTTATGGATGGGTGTGGAAAGTAAAAAGAGATTGGCTCTTGTGGGATGGGATAAAGTTTGCAGACCGAAGATGCAGGGAGGCTTAAGGCTAAGGAAGTTGAACCTGCTTAATAAAGCCCTTATAACTAAGGTCGGTTGGAACCTTTTAGCTAGTTGTAAAGATTGGGGTAGCATTATGAGAGCCACTTTGGGAACTTAGCTCCTGAGGATCTTTTACACACATCTAACTTTCCCAAAGGCTCTATGATCTGGAATAACATTATGAAATGTAGAACTGTTCTTCTAAGGGGTGTTAAGTGGAAACTAGGGGATGGTGAAACTATAAGGTTTTGGGAAGACAATTGGATCAATGGAGGGCCTTTAAAGAAGCTTTAGAATATTCAAGGGTTGATGAACTTATCTATACACCACTTTGGTTGGTTGGTCTAGGACTATTTTTTTCCTGGCAAAAGGGGATGGAAATGTTAGATTTAGGGCAGACAACTGAGAGGGGGGGTGTGAATCAGTTGTACAAAACTTTCTTCCAATTAAACACTTAACTCCACCTTGTAGTTTAGCAACATAATAATAAATCAATCATGGAAACCCAATGCAATAAATCAAGAGCAAAAATACATTAACACATGAGACACCAAGATTTTGACATGGAAAACCCGGTTAAGGGAAAAACCATGGGGTGATTAACCCAAGATTGTATTCTCTGTTAGAAGAATAGAAAGAACAAAATGGCACATGCCAATTAGGGCTCACTGCCTGAGCACACTGCTCACAAGAGGCTCACTACCTACAAGAGACACACTGTCTACAAAATAATAAGTATCACCTACTTGAACTAGAAAATAGCATCTTCACCATGCTTGAATCAGTTCCATTTAAGCCCAATACTTTTGCTCTGCCTTTCACTCTTCTCCTCGCTACCACACTCTCATTTCAACAAGACACTCTTTGAAATGACTTTATAATTCCTTATTTATATAATACATCGACTGAGGAATGATCATCTAAGTCAGCAAACATCTACAAGAACATCCGCAGGATGTGTAACTCATCCGGTCAGCCAGTCTCAGGAAGAACACCATCATCCAGAAGTTATTCTTTAATTGAGAGCTCCAACTCCAATGCAGACCACCGACATGAACTGAACACAATCTAAAGACCTTCACAAGCTTGCCTGAATCACCAAGAACATCCACACTTCATCTGCTTACTGAAATCCTTCTCTCCTTCATCTGGAACCTCAAGAACACAGTCTGTCATCACTATCATAAAGGAATAGATGCTTGCGGACCTTCAAACTACAAACCAATCAAGTTGACAGTTCAAAAAGACTTCCTCAACACTCCCTCAAATCTGCACAACAGGACAATGCATTTACGAATCTCACCGGACCTGTCTGTATCACTCTGTCACCTCTGAACACTTACCAAAACTAGTTTTACTTGAGCGGCCACACCTTCTCTAGATCTTCATACAGACCTTTGAAATCTCTACTAGACCACCTTAAGACACATATCTACAAACCCTTTAAACCGCATCCTATGATCCTCACCCTATCTTGGACTTTTACCTTACTATCATCACTGTTCCTGATTGAGACTAATTTTCTCAATATCCTCAACACATAGCTCATCCAATCCTTATCATTAATGCAATAGGAGTATGTTGACATCAATGACAACACTAGTTAGGCCCATACTTGCAACAATCTCCCCCTTTGTCATTGATGGCAACATGTGATGTGAAAAACTATTATGACCATCAAGACAAGAACTTCTCCTTATGGTCACAACTCCCCCTATCAACAACAACCATTCTCATATCTTCTCTTCCTTTCCTGCTCCCCCTTTGATCAACAACCACTTGTTTTTCACATGTCTTCTCTCCCCCTTTGACATCAATGGCAAAGGGCACATACTTGCAATTCTACCACTTTAGACTCATACCAGCTGCTCCCCTTAGTAGCAACTCGCATCATCAATCCGGACCACAAGATATGACTGTGATATCCACCAGACTAATGCACATCAGTGCACCTTAGTTCATCACCAGAGGAGGAATAACCCCTAACTTCTCCCTAAGATACTCAAAAGAGTCCTTAGGTAGAGGTTTAGTAAAGATGTCTGCAATCTGATCCTTGGAAGGCACAAACTCCAATCTGACTTCATTCTTGTTCACTTGCTCTCTCAAAAAGTGAAACTTGATGGATATATGTTTAGTCTTTGAATGCAACACCGGATTCTTAGATATATTTATTGCACTTGAATTATCACAGAAGATTGTAATAAGCTCCTCATACTCCACTCTTATGTCTCTTAGCATTTGCTTCATCCACAAAACTTGAGTGCAACTACTTGTTGCTGCAATATATTCTACTTCTGCAGTGGACAGAGATATTGCCTCTTATTTCTTGCTCAGCCAAGAAACCAATCTCTTCCCCAAAAGAATGTTCCACTACTGGTACTCTTCTGGTCATCAACATCTCCTGCCCAATCAGCATCTGTATATGCATGAAGAGAGAAATCATGATCTCTAGGATACCACAGACCATACTCAACTATCCCTTTTAGATATCTAAAAATCCTCTTGATTGCCATGACATGAGATTCTCTAAGATCATCTTGGAATCTAGCAACAAGACCAACAACATTCATAATGTCAAGTCTAGTGTGAGTGAGATACAACAATCCTCCAATCATTGACCTGTACTTTTTCTGATCAACCTTAGGAGAGTCATCATCTTTGCCCAATTTACATCCAGTTGCCATGGGAGTATTCATTGGTTTTGAGTCTTCCATCCCAAATTTCTTCAACAATTCTTTCGCATATTTCGTCTAAGAAATGAAGATTCCTTTCTTTGTTTGAGTGATTTGTAGACCCAAGAAGAAATTCATTTCCCCAAGCATGGACATCTCAAATTCACTTTTCATTTGATTTGCAAAAGTTTTACACATACTATCTCTTCCTCCAAAAATGATATCATCAACAAACACTTCAACAATCAAGATGTTTTCATGATCAATTTTGAAATACAAATTACTATCAACAGTACCTTTGTTGAAACCAATCTTCAAAAGATGCTTATCTAATCTTTCATACCAGGCTCTTGGGGCTTGCTTCAGTCCATACAGTGCTTTCTTCAACTTACAGACCATATCACCATGATCAAACAATTGAAATCCATCCAGTTGCTCAATGTATACTTCTTCCAAGTCACCATTCAGGAAGGCAGACTTGACATCCATCTGATATACTTTGAAGTCCTTGAAGGTAGCAAAAGCAAGAAATAATCTGACTGCTTCAATTCTTGCCACCGAAGCAAAAGTTTCTTCAAAATCAACTCCTTCTATTTGAGAGTAACCCTTGCAGACCAATCTGGCTTTATTTCTGATTACTTCACCAACTTCATTCAGTTTGTTCCGGAAGACCCATTTTGTTCCAATCACATTCTTATTTCTAGGTCTGGGAACAAGATCCCAAGTGTGATTTTTCTCAATTTGCATCAGCTCTTCCTTCATTGCTTTAGTCCAGTTTTCATCATTGCAAGCTTCATTCACTGTCTTAGGTTCAATCTTTGAAATCAGATAATACTCATCTGAATCTTGAGCAATTCTCCTTCTTGTTTGTACACCTTCACTTTTATCACCTATGATCTGATCTTCAGAGTGGTTTAGTCTTACATACCTCAGAACTTTGGGAATTTCTTGCACTTCTGATTCTTGATTAGACTGATCAAAACTCATCTCTTCTTCTTGATTTACTGGATCAGTTTGAATCTGACTTTTAGAGGAGACTTGGGCTCGTTGAATTAGAACACCATTCTGATCATCTTCATCATATTCATAAAACCTTCAGGGTTTTTCAATTCCTTCATCAACCTTCACATTTGTACTTTCTATCATTTTGCTCAGTCTCTTGTTATAACACCAGAATGCTTTGCTTTGAGTAGAGTAAGCCAAGAATATTCCTTCATCACTCTTAGCATCAAACTTTCCTAGATCTTCATCTCTTTTAATGTAACATTTGCTACCAAAAACTCTGAAATACCTCACAATAGGACTGATGCCAAACCAAAGTTCATAAGGAGTCTTACTGGTATTGCTTCTAATTTGAACTCAATTGAGAGTATAGACTGCAGTGCTAACAGCTTCTCTCCAATAGATATGAGGAACATTTGCTTCCATCATCATGGTCCTAGATGCTTCCTGGATGGTCCAGTTCTTTCTTTCCACTACTCCATTCTGCTATGGAGTCTGATGGAGTTGAGTTGTCATTGATGTCAAAAAGGTGTCCTCAGTTTGTTTGATGTCATCAGGACTTGGTTGATCAGGTTTGGCCTTCAATGTGTTTTCTTATGTTCTTTGGTAAGTGAAGTCACAAGGTGATTTAGGGTTCTTATGTTGACAAATGTTCACCATTCATGTTTGGACAGAGTTTGCTTAGAAGTTGTGATTCATTTCATACTTGATGAAGTGCATATCATGTTTGGTTATGCAGTGTAGAGATACATACTTGTTAAAGGATCAGGAGGAGCAAAGAGTTCACATCATCCTGTGTAGAGTTTATATGTTATTGATTACATCATCTTGTGTGTTCTTTACAGATGACTTGTAGTGGTAGTGACTTGGTAATTTGATCTCAGGAGCCTTCATCATGTTGTCTACAATAAGGATTGGTTTCATTTTGTGTGGCATACTCTATATCAAGGATTGATAGAAGTGATCACAGGAGTTGTCATACCATTGAGTTTACAGATGCAGATATCAGTTGGATTTCATGCAAGTTTCTTCAAGGCGATGTCATCAGGAGTTGCAGTGTGTTAATCGAAAGTAACATTTGGCAAAGTAATGTGTGCACAACTCATTTGAAGATAGAGCTAATATTCTTGAATTGTTATGGTTACGTTAATATGGGGAACACAACACAGTTCAAAAGTCTTGTAGATGCAGAGAATAATTTTATACTCTTTGTCATCACAGGTTTGATCTTCTTGGCGTTTTTGTTGATAGGTTGGATTGACAAGTTGGTCTTCATACTATACTCTTCATGACCTCACATTCAAAGCTCACTTGTCATTTTTTTTAACATCACGGTGACTTGTTGAAGTGGTAAGAGTCACTTAAAGTGACCTGTTAGAGGGCTACCATCACATGATGGTGACCGGCCCTTCCTTAAGCATCGGCCTTTATATGATATGTGGAGCGCATTTTTCCTTAAAGTTTTTTTTTAAATTTAAAAAAAAAGCATTGAAAATGCCTTGGGGCCCGCGGTGCATTCAAAAGAGGAGTTCTTGTTTTTAAAGTTAAAAAACTTTATTATCACCAATGAAGGAAATTGAGCGGGCTTTCAAAGTTTAGTTTGAATTTAAAACTATTACCGCCAAAAAAAGGATAAGTGGAGGCCGATGGACTAAGAAAAAATTCTATTAAAAATTTTGTGAGAAATTTAGTAAGTCATGAAACCCGATCTCCAAGCCTTTTATGGCTTTAAATTTTTTTAGAAACCTTCTTTATTTTCGAAAGTGGTCGGTCCATACCATTTAGAATTTTAAATGGAGATTTTTTTTGGTGATAAGATATTTTTAAAATTAGAAACTTTTAGTCTATAAACTCCAAGAGATGGTTTTAAGGAGATTTTTTTTTGAAGGCAAATATTGATGGAGTTTTGGAGATTAAAAGGAAAGAAGAGATTTTCTTTTTGAGATAGATATATTGTCATTTTCGGAGAAGAGATTTTTGTTTGAGAATAAGGCAGATTGGAGACAAATTTTTGAAGACAAATTTTATGGATTGAAGAGAAGATAATAAGTTTGATGATTAAATCTTCTTGCAGGAATATGAAGAAAAAGATATTTTTTTTGAAGAGGATCTGAAGATATTACTTGCAGAGAAGTTCAAGAGTTTTGAAAAGATAATATTTTCTTATAGAGCTCTGATTGATTTTATTAAAGATTTGTCTTATGAGAAAATATGGATCAGAGATTGAAGATTTATTTATTATTTTGTTTGCAATCAGAGATTGTTTGTTTTGCAGGAATATGAATCAAATTTGAAGAGTTTATTTGCAGGAGAAAAGGAAATGTGTTTTTGCAGAAAAGTGAAATTTCAAAAGTCGTATTGTTTATAATTGCAAAATTTGTGTGATCAGATGCAGGAGAAATTTATGAAGGAATGTGAAAGGTTCCAAGGCAGTGAAAAGACATTCAACTTGTATAAATTTGTTTTTCAGGTGCATTGATGGTATGAATGAAGAAGGAAAAAGATGGAACATACAGTGTTGTGAAGTGTTGGATTAGAATACAGATTTAATATGCAGTGTTGTTGAATGGATTAGAATGCAGTGTTGATTGGATCAGAATAAAGGATTGTTGAGTGTATCCGAATGTCAGATTGAATAGAATGGGTATTTGACAGACATATATTTGTATTAAATGAAACAGAGTATCCCTCTGATTTGCTTATTACATTTGTTGGTAATTTGGTTTGCCAGTGAGGCACAATATGCCAGTGTGGCTTGTGGTCAGTGAGACCTTTCTATGCTAGTGAAGCTTGTGGTCAGTAAGACCTCAATATTTGTCAGTGAGACAATTTGTATTGCCAGTGAGGCATGTTTTTCAGTTAAGCCAGTGAGGCATTTCATGAGTGGTTTTTCTACCCCTGAGGGTTTTCCACTCGGTAAAAAGGTTGTGTCTTAATTTCTTCTATGTGTGTGCACATTATTGGTTTGATCATGTTTTGTTTACATCTGTTATTGTAAGTCTTGTGCATATAAACTCAACAAATCATTAATGTATTCCTTTCCATCTGTTCTGTAAGAGAAAGCTTTTAAAAAGTTGTAAAATGTTTGAAAATTAATACAACACTGATTCACCCCCCCTCTCAGTGTTGTCCGGACTCCTACAATTGGTATCAGAGCCAGGTTCCCTTTTGAAGCTTAATCAGCTTGGGTAGGTCTTGTGTGTGGAGTTCATTGGGTAAGTGTAGAAGAAATAAGAACATGAGAAATCTTAAGCATCATTCTGGTCAAAAGACACAAAAGACATTATCCATATCAAATTCAGATGTTGATATAAATTCAGTTGATAAAGATGTTCTCCATGTTAAGTCTGGTATTGTATTAGAAGAAAAGATTTCAGATGCTCCTTTGTTTAATGGTTCAGATTTTTCAGTTTGGTGTATGAGAATGCAAGCCTATTTATCCTCTTTAGGATATGATATATGGATGTCTATTGAGAATGGATATTCTAACTCTACAAATAACAAAGAGGCTATTAATTGCAATCATATAGCCAAGAAGGTTATTTTATCTGGTTTATCTAATGATATTTCTTGTAAAGTGGTGCAGTGTGAAACAGCTCAGGATGTCTGGAAAAAGTTGATAAAAATTTATCAAGGTAGTGCACCTGAAGAAGAAAACAACTTATTATCTGAGAAGAGTGACCATGAAAGGAAACTTTCAAATGAAGGAGTTGATGTTCAATCCCAATTTGATTTAGAAGAAGCCAGCATCACAAGTGATGATGATGAAGAAGATTGTGAGATTGATATGGAAGGAGAGCTTATATATGCCCTGAGTGAGCTCAAGAAGTATAAGAGAGAGAATCAGAAACTAAACTTGCAGCTGCAACAAGAAAGAGAATCAAAAGTCAATGCACTTTCAGAACTTGAAATTGTTTCTACAGATCTTGAAGAGGCCAGATGTCAGATTATTAGTTTAAAGACATATATTGATGATTCTGACAAACTAATTGCTAGATTGAAGACAGAAATTGAAGAAGCTAAGAGGATAGCTGATGTATCAATATCTGACCTTGAAGTTAGAAGGAATGAGAATCTAAAACTAGAGGGAGAAATTATCAAACTCAGAAAAGATTATGATAGTCTGAAGACTTTATCTAAGAAGTATCAGGAGTTTGAAGAAAGCACAAGCAAGTTACATGTGTTGTTGGGCAAACAGAAGCAGCATAATGACACAACTGGATTAGGATTTGAAGAAGGAGAATGTTCAAAAGTCAGAGAGACTCCCAGAGAGAAGATTGATTTGAATACTGCCACTGAAAACAAAATGCATAATCAAAGAAGAAGAAATTTCAGAAGAAGTGCTCCTGTTAGACAAGCATACATGTACAGGTATAACTATTCATTTAATGGTTACTGTTATACTTGTAATCATTTTGGTCATAAAGCAGTTGATTGCAAAAGGAATACTAACCTTGTATGTTACAAGTGCAATAATGTTGGACATATTCAAAGAAGCTGCAAAATGAACAGAGTGTATGATCCTTCATGGAAGCTTAATATGAGTGATCAAAGGTATTATCAGTCAATTGATTTTGATTACAACATAATTTGTTATAATTGCAACTCTCTTGGTCATAAAGCATACAGTTGCAGGAGAGCTCCACCTAATTTGAAAGGTTGGCAAAAGAAAAAGACAGAAAAGGTTTGGAGGAAGAAAGCACCTGTGAAAATCTGGAGGCAGAAAGAAAGTAAAGAGAAGTCAAAATCTAAGCTTGTGCATCCTGCACAAGTCATTTCATCTGTTGCATAATAGATAGCATAATGTGAGGGGGAGTTGTTCTTGTTCCAATTTTTTATCCCCAAGAAGTTACAGGAGGAGATCAGTTGATTTTGTTTTGTTTATCATGCTTGTCTAAAATGTTTGAAATGAAGTTTCTGATGTTTTTGAGTGTATGACAGTGCTAACAGTGTTTCAGGTGTTCTTTGGCATATTATACTTTCAAGATATTGAAAAGGTGTTTCAGGAGTTCAAAATGCACAAATTGTTCTTGATCATGTTGATTGATTACAAAGGTTAAATTGTCATGGTATTGCAATCCAAAGTGTTTTGGAAAGTATTGTTGCAATAATATCTTGTTTTGAATGATGAAGTCAAGAGGCAAGAGTTCTTGTTGATTACAATATGTTTCAGATATGATTATGTATATATTAGTTTTGCCAGAGTGTTGTATATCAGATTTGACAGTATAATATGTGCAGGAACAGCAAGATGGTCTGTCAAGAAAAGGTGTCAGAATATGCAGGATGATAGTTCATATCAGGAAATCAGTTTGATGATTATATCTATTACTTTGTTGAATTATGTTTTATGACATGTACCTTGGAGCTTTCAGAGGCAAGTAAAGGTCATATCAAAAATGGTCATCTTGGCATCTTGTGATAAGGAGTCTTCATGATTTTTGCCTGCAAATTTGTTCATCAAAGAGTATTGGTGTGTTTATGATTACTTTGCAAAAGTGCTCAGAAGGTTGGATGTCAGTAATTGGATGGTATATTTCAGGTCAAAAAGTGTTGGTTTAGGAGTTTGTTAAAGGAAGTAATCAAGGGTCTCATTGCTGTCTGTGTTTCATCTTCATCTACATGGTTGGTTTGATGATTTGGTTGGTGTGCCTTACATGATGTTTCTTTCAGGTCCTATGCTTCATGGTTCCTTATTACTCACTAGTTGAAAAGTTGTGCAGTATGCAGATGTGCAACAACAGAGCTATGTATAAGAATAAGAGCTTTCAGAATAACAACAAATTGTAAATATGATTAGTGCCTTAAATTTTCAGAGCCTAGTGGTATCAAAGGTTGGGTAAGTGATTTTTCAATTTCTTGGTTGGTATGAAAGATAACAAGGTTAGTGATAGTGTTTGTGATCCAAGAAATGTGTAAACACTTGATTGATATTTTTCTCATGATTATATGAGTTATTTTTCACAGGGGGAGATATTTGTCTTTGTCATCTGATGTCAAAAAGGGGGAGAAAGAAAAATATGCATCAGGTGGTTTTGCCATCAATGACAAAGGGGGAGATTGATGGAGTTGAGTTGTCATTGATGTGAAAAAGGTGTCCTCAGTTTGTTTGATGTCATCAGGACTTGGTTGATCAGGTTTGGCCTTCAATGTGTTTTCTTATGTTCTTTGGTAAGTGAAGTCACAAGGTGATTTAGGGTTCTTATGTTGACAAATGTTCACCATTCATGTTTGGACAGAGTTTGCTTAGAAGTTGTGATTCATTTCATACTTGATGAAGTGCATATCATGTTTGGTTATGCAGTGTAGAGATACATACTTGTTAAAGGATCAGGAGGAGCAAAGAGTTCACATCATCCTGTGTAGAGTTTATATGTTATTGATTACATCATCTTGTGTGTTCTTTACAGATGACTTGTAGTGGTAGTGACTTGGTAATTTGATCTCAGGAGCCTTCATCATGTTGTCTACAATAAGGATTGGTTTCATTTTGTGTGGCATACTCTATATCAAGGATTGATAGAAGTGATCATAGGAGTTGTCATACCATTGAGTTTACAGATGCAGATATCAGTTGGATTTCATGCAAGTTTCTTCAAGGCGATGTCATCAGGAGTTGCAGTGTGTTAATCGAAAGTAACATTTGGCAAAGTAATGTGTGCACAACTCATTTGAAGATAGAGCTAATATTCTTGAATTGTTATGGTTACGTTAATATGGGGAACACAACACAGTTCAAAAGTCTTGTAGATGCAGAGAATAATTTTATACTCTTTGTCATCACAGGTTTGATCTTCTTGGCGTTTTTGTTGATAGGTTGGATTGACAAGTTGGTCTTCATACTATACTCTTCATGACCTCACATTCAAAGCTCACTTGTCATTTTTTTTAACATCACGGTGGCTTGTTGAAGTGGTAAGAGTCACTTAAAGTGACCTGTTAGAGGGCTACCATCACATGATGGTGACCGGCCCTTCCTTAAGCATCGGCCTTTATATGATATGTGGAGCGCATTTTTCCTTAAAGTTTTTTTTTAAATTTAAAAAAAAAGCATTGAAAATGCCTTGGGGCCCGCGGTGCATTCAAAAGAGGAGTTCTTGTTTTTAAAGTTAAAAAACTTTATTATCACCAATGAAGGAAATTGAGCGGGCTTTCAAAGTTTAGTTTGAATTTAAAACTATTACCGCCAAAAAAAGGATAAGTGGAGGCCGATGGACTAAGAAAAAATTCTATTAAAAATTTTGTGAGAAATTTAGTAAGTCATGAAACCCGATCTCCAAGCCTTTTATGGCTTTAAATTTTTTTAGAAACCTTCTTTATTTTCTAAAGTGGTCGGTCCATACCATTTAGAATTTTAAATGGAGATTTTTTTTGGTGATAAGATATTTTTAAAATTAGAAACTTTTAGTCTATAAACTCCAAGAGATGGTTTTAAGGAGATTTTTTTTTGAAGGCAAATATTGATGGAGTTTTGGAGATTAAAAGGAAAGAAGAGATTTTCTTTTTGAGATAGATATATTGTCATTTTCGGAGAAGAGATTTTTGTTTGAGAATAAGGCAGATTGGAGACAAATTTTTGAAGACAAATTTTATGGATTGAAGAGAAGATAATAAGTTTGATGATTAAATCTTCTTGCAGGAATATGAAGAAAAAGATATTTTTTTGAAGAGGATCTGAAGATATTACTTGCAGAGAAGTTCAAGAGTTTTGAAAAGATAATATTTTCTTATAGAGCTCTGATTGATTTTATTAAAGATTTGTCTTATGAGAAAATATGGATCAGAGATTGAAGATTTATTTATTATTTTGTTTGCAATCAGAGATTGTTTGTTTTGCAGGAATATGAATCAAATTTGAAGAGTTTATTTGCAGGAGAAAAGGAAATGTGTTTTTGCAGAAAAGTGAAATTTCAAAAGTCTTATTGTTTATAATTGCAAAATTTGTGTGATCAGATGCAGGAGAAATTTATGAAGGAATGTGAAAGGTTCCAAGGCAGTGAAAAGACATTCAACTTGTATAAATTTGTTTTTCAGGTGCATTGATGGTATGAATGAAGAAGGAAAAAGATGAAACATACAGTGTTGTGAAGTGTTGGATTAGAATACAGATTTAATATGCAGTGTTGTTGAATGGATTAGAATGCAGTGTTGATTGGATCAGAATAAAGGATTGTTGAGTGTATCCGAATGTCAGATTGAATAGAATGGGTATTTGACAGACATATATTTGTATTAAATGAAACAGAGTATCCCTCTGATTTGCTTATTACATTTGTTGGTAATTTGGTTTGCCAGTGAGGCACAATATGCCAGTGTGGCTTGTGGTCAGTGAGACCTTTCTATGCTAGTGAAGCTTGTGGTCAGTAAGACCTCAATATTTGTCAGTGAGACAATTTGTATTGCCAGTGAGGCATGTTTTTCAGTTAAGCCAGTGAGGCATTTCATGAGTGGTTTTTCTACCCCTGAGGGTTTTCCACTCAGTAAAAAGGTTGTGTCTTAATTTCTTCTATGTGTGTGCACATTATTGGTTTGATCATGTTTTGTTTACATCTGTTATTGTAAGTCTTGTGCATATAAACTCAACAAATCATTAATGTATTCCTTTCCATCTGTTCTGTAAGAGAAAGCTTTTAAAAAGTTGTAAAATGTTTGAAAATTAATACAACATTGATTCACCCCCCCTCTCAGTGTTGTCCGGACTCCTACAGAGTCCTAGGAGTAGATAATTGTCTCTTTATTCCATGTTTCTCACATAACTCTATAAACTCACCGGATATGAATTCTCCACCTCTATCAGACCTCAGACATTTCAATTTTAATCTGGTTTCATTCTCTACCATAGCCTTGAATATTTTAAATTTCTCAAGAGCTTCTGATTTCTCTTTCAGAAAGGTTACCCACATCATCTGAGAATAGTCATCAATTAGTAACATGAAGTATCTATCACCTTGCACACTCCTGATTCTTGCCGGACCACAAAGATCAGTATGAACTAAGTCCAATAATCTAGTAGAAAACAGTTCCTTACTCTTGAAAGTGACTCTTCTCAGCTTACCCAACTGACATTCTTTACACAAGCTATTAGTAGGTTTCACCAATTTTGGAAGATCTCTTACAGCCTGAGTATTGCTTATCTTGATGATATTATCAAAATTCACATGACACATCCTCCTATGCCATAACCAACTTTGATCAACTTGAACAAATAAGCAACTTTTACCAGTACCAACCAAATGAAAGATATTACCTTTTGTTTGAGTACCGGATGCAATCTCTATTCTGGAACTTTCAAAGATCTTGCATTTTCCATTCTTGAATCAGAGATCATAGCCTTTGTCCACTAATTGTCCAACACTAAGAAGATTGTGCTTCAAACCTTCAACATACAATACATTACCAGTTTTGTTCCTTCCATCAAAAGAAATAGTTCCTCTACCTTTGATTCTACCAGCAGAATTATCACCAAACTTTACCACTCCTCCTTCATACCTTTCCAAATCTATGAACTTATTTTTGTCACCTGTCATATGATGAGAGCTTCCACTGTCAATGACCCAATCATCCTTTTCTTCAACTTGGGCAGCCAGAGCTTGTTCTACAACTTTATGATTGATAGATTCAGAGGGCATTGGATCTTCTTCTTTGATGGCAATAAACACCCAAACACTTCCAGATTTGTTTCCTGTCTCTGATTCATCATCTGTTACTCTTTCATTATCATCTTCCTCATGAACATAGTAACAATTCTTTTGGAACCTTGATCTGTTAAGATTTGGCCTTGAAAATCTTTCCGGACATCTTGAGGCAAAATGACCAATCTTATTGTAGTTAAAACACTTAAAAGGCAACTTCCCTTCATACTTACCAGATCCTCTTGGCAGTCTTTTTGTAATAAGAGCTTCAAGTTGAGCAGTTTCTGCTTCTTCTTCTTCCAGGTCTTTTCTTGCTTTTTCATACCATGATAGTTTCCTTGAAGAGTTTTCTCCCAGATCAAATCTTTGTTTATCTTTTACAGAGGCACTGGCTTTGAATGCAGATTTAGTCTTAGGAGGGGCATCTCCAAACCTGGTCATTTCAAATGCAACCAATTTACCAGCTAATTGATCTCTTGTGAAGGTTGTATGGGCTCTGAATTCTTCAATGGCAGCAACCTTGATTTTATAAGAAGCAGGAAGGGATCCGAGAATTTTGCCAACAATCTCATTTTCATCTAAGACTCCACCAGTATTTCTAATTCCATAAACAAGCTCATTTACTCTTGGCATAAAAGTAGAGATATTTTCATCTTCTCTCATCTTTAGATTTTCAAATTTCCCTTTTAGACTCTGTAGCCTTGCACATTTAACATACTTGTCTCCTTCATGCAGAAGTTCCAATTTTTCCCAAATCTCAAAAGCAGTTGGTAGGTCAACAACATTTGAAAGCTCTGAATCAGATAATGCACTTAGAAGAGCTTTAATAGTTCACAGATTGTTTTCAGCATCTGTGATTTCATTTGGAGCTTTCAGACCACCTGTGGAGGAGTATACTTTGTTGAAGCCATGTTCCAGTACTGCATTCCCATACATTGCAAGTGACATTTCATGCAACTTTTCCAAAGATTAAAATTGGTTCCATCAAACTTTGGACTATCATTCTTGTAGGATGACATCCTAGATCTCCTCAAGCGGTTAAGCTCCTTTTAGAGGAACTTGGTTCTTATACCAATTGTTAGATTTAGGGAAGACAACTAAGAGGGGGGGTGAATTAGTTGTAAAAAACTTTCTTCCAATTAAACACTTAACTCCACTTTGTAGTTTAGCATCATAATAATAAATCAATCATGGAAACCCAATGCAATAAATCAAGAGCAGAAACACATTAACACATGAGACACCAAGATTTTGACGTGGAAAACTTGGTTAAGGTAAAAACCACGGGATGATTAACCCAAGATTTTATTCTCTATTAGAAGAATAGAAAGAACAAAATGACACATGCCAATTAGGGCTCACTGCCCAAGCACACTACTCACAAGAGGCTTACTACCTACAAGAGACACACTATCTACAAAATAATAAGTATCACCTACTTGAACTAGAAAATAGCATCTTCACCATGCCTGAATCAGTTCCATTTAAGCCCAATACTTCTGCTCTGCCTTCCGCTCTTCTCCTCGCTACCACACTCTCATTTCAACAAGACACTCTTTGAAATGACTTTATAATTCCTTATTTATACAAGATATCGACTTAGGAATGATCATCTAAGTTAGCAAACATCTACAAGAACATCTGCATGATGTGTAACTCATCCGGTTGGCCAGTCTCAGGAAGAACACCATCATCCAGAAGTTATTCTTTAATTGCGAGCTCCAACTCCAATCTGGACCACCAACATGAACTAGACATGATCTAAAGACCTCCACAAGCTTGCCTGAATCACCAAGAACATCCACACTTCATCTGCTTACTGAAATCCTTCTCTCCTTCATCCAGAACCTCAAGAACATAGTCTGTCATCACTGTCATAAAGGAATAGATGCTTGCAGACCTTCAAACCATGAACCAATCGAGTTGACACTTCAAAAAGACTTCCTTAACACTCCCTCAAATCTGTAGAACAGGACAATGCATTTCTGGATCTCACCGGACTTGTCTGTATCACTCTGTCACCTCTGAACACCTACTGGAACCGGTTTTACTTGAGCGGCCACACCTTCTTCAGATCTTCATGCAGACCTCTGAAATCTCTACTGGACCACCTTAAGACACATATCTACAAACCCTTTAAATTGTATCCTCTGATCCTCATCCTATCTTGGACTTTTATCTTACTGTCATCACTTTCTTCATTGTTCCTGATTAAGACTAATTTTCTCAATATCCTCAGCACACAACTCATCCAATCCTTATCATTAATGCAACAAGAGTATGTTGACATCAATTACAACACCAGTTAGGCCCATACTTGCAACAGGAAATAATTGTTAGAGTGTTGCCAAAGACAAGTTGATCTTGTTGAGATAGCTGATGAGACCCAACTTTCCCTAAAAGGGTGCAGAATTCTTCTTTTCCCACAAAAAGATAGACTTCTATGGAACAAAGAGAAGTCTGGGTGTTTTATTATTAAAATAGCCTATAATCTATTCTTACCGCAAAATGGAGATTAACCAATTCTGGTGGCTGGCGGTGCAGAACAAAATACTAACTATAGATAACCTCCAGATCAGAGGGTTCCAGATCCCCAACAGATGTGTTCTTCATATGAAAGAAGAGGAGATTATCTCTCATATCTTTTTACATTGTGACTTCTCTTGGGAGGTTTGGTGCTTTACCTTGAGTATTTTGGGTGTTTCTTAGTGTTGGAACATAAATCTGGAGGATTGCATTAGGTCTTGGTTCCCTCCTTTCTCTAATCCTATTTGCAGGAAAATTTGGGCCCAGCCCCCCCCCATTCTGTCTTGGTCCCTCTGGAAAGAAAGGAACAATAGACTCTTTTGAGAGAAATTCAGAGAGCCCAAGGAAGTGTCCGGCTCAGCTATCAAACTACTGCAAGACAACATCATCAACAGTTCCCTAAAAGCAACAGAAACTGCCCCAAATGTGTTGGAAACAAATATCATTAATCAGTGGACTATCCCAATAAGTATATGCAAAGTGGATGATAGTAAGAAAAGAGCTAGGGCTAGCATTAATTGGTCCCCATCCCCAGCTAGTTGGTCTAAGCTTAACTTCGATGGTGCTGCTAAAGGTAACCCTAGGTTGGCAAGTGGAGGGGGAATTATAAGATTGGATAAGGGTGCTCTCGTGGCTGCTTTTGTTGGGAACCTTGGTGAAAATATCAATAATGTTGCAGAGGCCACGACTCTCCTTTGGGGCCTCAAAATCACCTTGGCTTTGGGCATCAAACATATTATAGCAGAAGGTGATTCCAAGATTATCATCAAAGCTATCAAAGGAAATGTTAAAGTTGGTTGGTAGATGGAGGATATTGTCAAGGATATAAAAGGACTCCTCTTAAACTTCGAGGGAAGGGAGGTGAGACATATATATAGAGAGGGCAATAGAATTGCTGATCTTATTGCAAACCTTGGGATTAATCTTAATCCCCTAAGATGTTGGAGAAACATAGACAATCTGCCCCTGAATGTTAATGATAGCATTCATTTTGAGGCACCCCTCTAACTCATAATGGCTATTATCATTATTTGTTTTGCTTGGTGTGGTGTCTTTTCAGGCTTCCCTCACTTTGAGGGAAGACGTGGCATTGATGAAGTCTTTGGGAACCCCACGCATCCCTCCATGATGATGTGGACTACGGAGATCTATGTGGACCATGAACAACTCAGCAATAAACATATTTGGCAGCATGATAATTTAAAAGGTCTTTTCACTCACCTCTTGAATAGCTAGCTACAGGAGGCTCGCACGAGCTGATCCTTGAAGGCAATAATGATTTGAGGATGCTTGGGATTCAGAAGGATGTGCTTGGAAACGTGAGTAGAGAAATGGAATTAAAGTTTTATATTTCCATTTCTAGATTGTTCGCTCAGCACTCCTCTATTCTCTACAACTACCTTCCTAGTGTTGTGCATTATGTGTTTAGGAAAATGGGTGGTGAGAAAGTTAGAACGGAGCCCATGAATTATGGTGAATTCAAAGAAGATTTACAGGTCTAGAGTATAGCTTATGAGGGAGGAGTGACCCCTTTTCTCAAAAGCTTAAATGGCTATGATGAGCACTTATCGGCCCAATTTGTTGGCTCTTGGGATAGGAATCAAAAGGTGAAAATAGGCGGAGTTCAATTTGTGCTTTATGAGGATACCATAGCCAACGTTACAGGCCTACCTCATTTAGGGAATAGGCACAAAAAGTAGACACACGTCTAAGATAATGAGGGCATGAAATTGTTCCACAGGAAAGGGGAGAAGCAAATTAGACTCCAAGGTGGCTTCGAAAGAGAAAGCTTGATCAACCCTTGGAATCGGGTATGTTTCTTAATCATGAAGTATTTTACTTTGGAAGGGAGATACAGAGTTTTTTATCATTATCACTTTTCTTTTCTTAACCACTTTCATCATAAAATCTTGGTCAACTTCCCCTCTTTTCTTCTCTCTAGCCTTGAGGCTTCTGTGCTCTAAACCAAAAAGGTTCATGAGGGTAATCATGATATGGTTGCTCTGCCCCTGCACTAGGGGCTCATTTTTTGTTTGTACCATAACCATCTTGCTCTGTGTCCTACCAAACCCCCTGCAGTCTGGCTTGTGGATGACAACTCCAATGAAGATCTTGAGGATAAGATTCCCTTTGGAAAGCCCTCCAAATTGAAAACCCCAATGCCTTCTGAGCCTAATTCTCCTTCTAACCCTCCCGTGAGTGGTCCTTTGGTCCCTTTTTCTATCCCTCCTGTGTCTAAGGCCACTTCTATTTTGAAGACTCAATCTGGCAGTCATACTCTGAAGGTTCCCGTTCCTATTAAGCTAGATGGTTCACATGGTCAGTCCCAGGAGGAACCAACAGACGGTCTCTGTAATCTTAAGAACAACACGCCTAAATAGAGAAGTAAAAAACATAAAGAAGGGAAACCTAATCCGAGCAAAAGTGGTAAGAAAAGATGCAGTAGAAGTGTTGAGGGGAGGGGGAATGATGAACAGTAGACTCAGGAAAAGATAGGCAAATAGGAGCAATAATTGAAAGAGGAGGTGGGGGTTGTTGAAGAGAGGGCTATGGGAAAATTCAGCTCTATTAGAAGATCGAGCATCAGGAGATCTTCCAGGTTGGCTAGGGACAAGCCCCATGTGCTGAAGATTGTCGACTACTCCTCTACCTCATATCAGGAGAACATTGAGCGGGAAATTGATATAAAGGAAGTGAAAACCACCACTGTATAGGATCAAGAGGGCACTAGCCATTTTGATTCCATGAATAACTCTTTCTATGACACGAACAATGAGGACATTGAAATTCAGGAGACTCCAGATAAGGAAGTGATAAGCACTATAAAGGAGATGGATAACAAGAAACTTGAGAAGGAGCTTGTGGAGGTCAAGTCTCGTCTTTCAACCATGGAGGGCAAAGTCAAGGCATTGTCCAAGCTGGTTCTAAAGTCCTCTCATAGGACTATTGCTACCTTCTCTATTTTGCAGGAGGACCGAAACAATGGTGTGGATTCTCTATTTGAGGATAAGGAGAAAATGTTTAATTTGATCACTGATGATTGAAAGAACTACTTAGTTAGTTGTTTCTTTAGGTTATGTTTAAAAACTTGTACTCTACTTTTTTGATATGTTGTTAATCTATTGTTGGTTGACTATTTGAGGCTTTGGGCTTGTTCTGCTGCCTTTTTGGCTTTTGTTATCAGGACCTGCACCTAGGTTTGCAGCTTACTAATATCAAAAACATCATTTTTTTTTCACCAAGAACTAAGATCTAAGATCGTAAATCATTTTCTAACCACATTTCTAATTTTAACTAAGAAAGCATATAAGAAAAGAGATTCATTACTCTAACAAAGCATATTCTTCCTAACTAATCATTTACTTAAATATTACTTAACCAATTAATATACTTTCATTCAATTATAAAAATGACAAATATATCAAAAGACCTATAATAAAGAATTTTAGGAGAAAATAAATATGATCATCTATTGTCCTGAGAAGAATTCAAGCATTAGGGATATGTTAGGTTTTAGAGGGAAAGAGTCAAGGATTTGTAGATTTAATAGTAGCAGCAAAGAGGGCATAGAAATGGTCATCATTAATTGATACACATCTCCAAATTGACAAACTAGGTAATGCTAATTTTTGGATATGATTTACATAACTAAGTGGCGCACCTTATATAAAATTTTTAGAGAAACCCAGTTCAAAAATATAGTTATTGGTGACACAACAAATTGTTTTAACAGAGATGAAATGGGTAAGAAATAGATGGTCACTAAACATTACATATCTCCGTAACGACAAACTGGGTATGGCAGATTTTTGGATATGATTTCAATAACTAGGTTGCGTACCTTATATAATTTTTTTAGAGAAACCTAGTTTGCAAAAATAAAGTTATTGCCAACGCAACAGACTAGGGTTCAGAATCTTCAGACTGGTTGAATTAACATCCTGATGTATGATTGGAGATTGGTTTCGAGAAAGTGATCCCTAAGGAATTTTTAAAAAATGAACGGAATATGTAGAAGAGAATTCACAAAATAACATAAAACTAGCATATAACAAAAATTTATTTCAAACAACAAATCAATTCCATAACTCAATGCATACCCGAAATTATACTGCTATCCAATCTTCACCAAAATTTTTGAGCTCATCCATTTTTCCCCAAATCTTTTCTTATAAAAAAAACTAGAGCCATCCATTTTATTCCCTGCCATATCAATATATTTTTTTCGAATGTATCTTTCTTTTTCCCACCTCATATATTTCTTGATCTTTTAAAACCGAACAACATGACTCTTCATATGCCAATCTGGACACCCATTTTCTTATAAACTAAAAATAGATTAGAATAATTTTTAAAACATAATTTAATTACTAAATTTCTCTCTTGAATTACATAACTGACATTTCTTGCAAATGGCATAGAATAAAAGAATTCTTTATAAAATATGTAAATATAAAAGCATAAAATGACAATGAATGATTTTATTTTGAAAACAATATTAAATCATCTAAATAATTATTTTGAAACAAAGTAGTTAATTAATTAATCTCAATAAAATACCATAATTAATAAATAGGATTACGGTATCCTTACATTCTTCCTCCTAAGAATGGAATTGCTCTTGGAAGTCATCAAGAGGAATGAATATTTCCTAACTTCAACACATCCAACAAAAGTTAGATTTCATCAGAAGAATTCATTTGTACATTATTAAAACAAAGTAATCGATATGATAATGCTCCATTCAGAAATCAAACACAATACAAAGTACAATAGAAACCATAACTTACTAGATCATCTTTTGTCCATAAGCAATTTCCACAGTTACCAGAAAAGATAAGAATTATCAATTGTATCATTCAAATTTTAGGTATACCATTCTACCCATTAGAATTCTATAAAATCAACAACATCATTACTTAACCAAGGAGCATGTTTATATTACTGCTAATCAAATCCATTGCAACATATTCTTTCATAACAACTCTTAACATTTAATCATCACAGATATTAATTCTGTACACAATACATCATGTATACTTCCAATGAGGATGATTAGTGCCAAATAGAACCATAAATATTACACAATTTCACAATAAACATTCCCCAGGCCATCTACTCCCCTATACAATTTGTCAAGGACCTCTCTTGGGTATGGCAATCTACACAATTTAGATTTCTCCACACAAGCTAGCAACAACAAACACTGATAAAGCCTCAAAATAAAGAAGTTTACAATGAGTAAAAATTTCAAATAAAATCAACTTTATATGAAAACAAATTAGATAGCAGAAAACAATATTTCAATTCAAAACCAAAAACCTTAATAGAGTAGTCCTTGAGGCAAAAGGACAATCAAACAGGTATCTTAAAGAAATTTTAAAATTGCTGACTCAATTAAGAAAAGAAAATAACCAAATAAAATTTTCAAAAATTTTCACAAAACTTAACATCACAACCACCACGTGACTTCAAACGAGCCACCTAAGGGGAAGAGGGGAATTTGGTGGTCTCAAACCACATGGAGCTCTATAATATATTATCATATCATAATGCTCATATACCAAATGTAATCACAAACATTATTTTTTCTAATAAATTTTGTAGCTGAAATAATCACAATTTAGAAAACTCTCTTTTCACAAATGTAACTCCCATTTCACAAGTGTAACTCCCATATCACAAACTCCCACAACACCATTCCATCAACCTAATCCCCATCACAACACAAACACCAACATCATGAATATCTCCAAAGGGGCATAGGTCTCTATAACTCCCTTATCATAGCTCCCAATTCACAATATAACTCCTAAATCGTAGCTCCCAAACCACATCATATAACAATAAACAACCATATTATGTCAAGTCACATCAATGCAAGAAAATCCACATACCTTATTTTAGATAGCTAAACATGTCCTTAATTCATCTCTACTATCATGAAGATATCAATTTATAACTAAGGAATTGAATCAAGTCACGATATTCTGTTCTAGTCAATAATTTCTAACACTTGATTCTTGACAATGCTTGCTGACACACATATCACATAAACTTAACTCGACATATAACACATTATTCAAAATAAAATATTTTTCACATCACATACCTATTCTAAGTGAAACACATGATGAAGACCATTTTCACATGTATCAACTATACTCATCATAAAGACATCACATGACTCACATCGCAAGGGTCATCAAGAATGGGTATTACAAGGACATCTCTAATATATCACTAAGTAATCCATAGTGCCATGGAGCCAAATAACCCATGAATGAATAACTATGCTATGTAGAATCACTATTCTAATATCCTAGTAACATAACACCATATAATCTCACCTCCAATGGAGCTAATATCGTCCATACCATAGTGCCAAATAACTAATTAGGAAAGATGGTCTCAAGGTCCTCTCAAGGATCCCACCATACATTTCCTAGTATAAATAAGGTTCCCCAAAGGGTATATATCCCTATAGCTCCCTTTCGCACGTAGCTCCCTTTATATCAATGTAACAAACACAATAGCTCCCATAAAATAGTAACTCCCATAACACAACAATATCTCCCATAATAGCAACAATATCTCCCAACAACAATATCTCCCATAAAACAATACTCCCAGAACTCCCATAAATAATAACTCCCATAAAAATAACTCCCATAACTCCCATAAAAATACAGCTCCCATAAAACCATTGTGACTCCCAAAAACATATTTTTCACTCCCCATTTCACCAACTCCCATCAACTACATCGGTCACAGCAACAACACTAATCTCCATGATAATACCCCAAAGAGGTATCCATCATTCTTTCCCCACTCAAGATTAACTCCACATTTAGACAAAAAATTTCTATCAACTTATCACTTGCAAACATTCATCTCAATCATAAAATTCATATAAAATAGAAATAAAATTTAATTTTCTTACCTTGGCTATCCAAGTTAGGATCAGCCCATGAGACTTTCCCAGATATCATCCTCTATCAATCTAGCAACTCACAGCAACCCTACAATTCTAGAAAGATTCAGTTACAGAAAAACTATAGCTCCTTTTAAATATTAATGTGACACACACAAGTTTGTCAGTATCATCACATAATAAGGTGAAAAATATACATGCTTAATAGAAATCATTAATTAATATTACAGAAACTTACAACTCCAAGAAAGCATCCATGTTCATATATGTATATATATTGAAAATGATTTACTAGACATTCATTTCATATAGTTAATCAACCAAAATTTACCTCTACTTACCATGGCGGGACCCTAAAAAGAAACAGGTTTACGTTACTAACATTTTTAACCCAAAGCTACCAAGTGTTGCAACCTGGTGCTCTGATACCTATGTAATGCCTACCCATGAAAACTGTCAATAATTAACAATAATAAATTAATTTAGTAAGAAATAATGAAAATATAATACAATGATAGGAGAATATTCACTTGTTGAAACTTAATAAAATACACATTTCAATTAAACATAAGTTTAATAACATTCATTATAATTGAAAATTTAAGATATAAATGTTTTTATACAATTATACACAATTACAGTAAATGTCATATAATCATCCACTTGCAAAGTAGAAAATTACTTCCTCAGCTTCAGTATCTTGCACAATTAACTAACCTAGATCTGTACACTAAATGTAAACATTAGTTATGCACAATCAATAGATATACATAGCAGATATCAATGTACAAGACAACGAGACTAAGGCCCTAAGGGGCTGACCTAATGTCTCAGGGGCTCATGATGGCCTTGTCTACGTATGCGCAGCGCAAAAACTTTGTAGTTCAAAGCAACTAGTCTTGCAACCATAAGGTTGACTTAGATACAATAACTCATAAGGAATCTAATTCATCACATAATATTTTCTAGCGTATCTTTCAAGTTTTAAAGAATACACGCAATATTTATATTTATGAATAATCCCTACAGGGGTAGAATAAGGAAGTTATAACAACAACAAAAATATTCCAATCATTCTCTATCTCAACACATCATACAAAATGCAGAAAATAGATAATGTTTTTACTCAACTTCGTAAGATACATGTGAGATCGCAAGAAGGCTGCAACATGTGAAAAAAAAGACATATTTCTTCTCAAGAAGTATTCACTCATCATGAGTACACTCATACATCATTTATGAATCCATCTACAATGATCTTTCATGGTAATTAACCAATTCGGAAGACAAGTCTTTAACTAGTCATAAACATCATTCATCACTCAACCAATCTCACACAATTAAGGAAAGGATTCAAACTTCTATTTCCCATAAATGTCATCAAATTACCTCACCTAATTCTATTGAAACAACACAAGTATATTGTTTAATAATGGGTTCTTCCATTTAAAGCCATCACATATATTCTTTACATAACATAGAAATCATTCATTTAGGTTATCTCAAATCTATAATGACTGAAACACAATTTTTTTTCCACCAAGAACTAAGATCTAAGATCATAAATAATTTTCTAACCACATTTCTAATTTTAACTAAGAAAGCATATAAGAAAAGAGATTCATTACTCTAACAAAGCATATTCTTCCTAACTAATCATGTACTTAAATATTACTTAACCAATTAATATACTTTCATTCAATTATCAAAATGACAAACATATCAAAAGACCTATAATAAAGAATTTTAGGAGAAAATAAATATGATCATCTATTGTCCTAAGAAGAATTCAAGCATCAGGGATATGTTAGGTTTTAGAGGGAAAGAGTCAAGGATTTGCAAATTTAATAGCAGCAGCAAAGAGGGCGTAGAAATGGTCGTCACTAATTGATATACATCTCCAAATTGACAAACTGGGTAATGCTAATTTTTGGATATGATTTACATAACTAAGTGGTGCACCTTATATAAAATTTTTAGAGAAACCCAGTTTGAAAATATAGAGGTATTGGTGATGCAACAGACTGTTTTAACAGAGATGAAATGGGTAAGAAATAGACAGTCACTAAACATTACGTATCTCCATAAAGACATACTGGGTATGGTTGATTTTGGGATACGATTTCAATAACTAGGTTGTGTACCTTATTTAAATTTTTTAGAGAAACCTAATTCATAAAAATAAAGTTATTGCCAACGTAACAATCTAGGGTTTAGAATCTTCAGACTAGTTGAATTAACATCATAATATATGATTGGAGATTGGTTTCAAGAAAGTGATCCCAAAGGATTTTTTTTTAAAATGAATGGACTATGCAGAAGAGAATTCACAAAATAACATAAAGCTAGAATATAACAAAAATTTATTTCAAACAACAAATCAATTCCATAACTCAATGCATACTTGGAATTATACTACTATCCAATCTTCACCAAAATTTCCCAGCTCACATCCATTTTTCCCCAAATCTTTTCTTCTCAAAATAAAAAACCAGAGCCATCCATTTTATTCCTTGCTATATCAATATATTTTTTCAAATGTATCTTTCTTTTTCTCACCTCATATATTTCTTGATCTTTTAAAACCGAACAACATGACTCTTCATATGCCAATCTGGACACCCATTTTCTTATAAACTAAAAATAGATTAAAATAATTTTTAAAACATAATTTAATTACTAAAATTCTCTATTGAATTACATAACTACCATTTCTTACAAGTGGCATAGAATAAAAGAATTCTTTATAAAATATGTAAATATAAAAGCATAAAATGACAATGGATGGTTTTCTTTTGAAAACAATACTAAATCATCTAAATAATTATTTTGAAACAAAGCAGTTAATTAATTACTCTCAATAAAATATCATAATTAATAAATAGGGTTCAAGTATCCTTACATAGGTGTAGACATCCAAAGATGGCCGCCAATGTTTGGGATCAGTGGCGGATGGTATTTGATTATCCACCTCATGCTACTTGTGAGGTTCCTCTCTATTTTTTGAGAAAATTATATGCAAAATTTGTGATGGATAGGAAACCCAATTATTTTGATTTCAGATCATTCCAGGGTGTTGGTGGCGGAATACCACAATAGAGGTTAGGGGCATGGGTTGATCCCCAATGACCCGTGCCTGCTCAACCTCTTGTCAACCCTCCTTTTTTTGCCATTCCTGTGCCCATCCAGCATCTTATGATGGTATCTGCAATAGGAGCATTGAGTGCACTCTCAGCTAACCTCGATGAGTAGACTTTTGAGATGGTAGTTGGGGTTAGTGGGTGAGATCATGGAGGAGCTGATGGTGGAGCTGTTCCTAGTACCACTCCACCTACGTCAACACCTCATATGTGTACGAGTTGTAATCAATTATGTTATGGACCTGATCAGGTCGCACCCACTTCAGCTGCATGTGGAGCATCTGATGATATCAACTCATTTGTTGATTTTCTAATTGCTGAGGATCACCCTACAGATTATTCGACACATGTATATATATATAGAGAGAGAGAGATGTTGAATTTATAACAATTTTAAGCACTTGTTTTTAATGAACATATATCAAATAAATTGTAATATTTTAACAATCAAATTGTTTGGTGTAGATGATGGCCACAAGGACATTGACATCTTTTCATTGATTTTGTTTGGCATCCCACCCATTTGGGGTATTTTGATTAATTTTTTAAATATATATTAAATAATTTTAACTTGATTTTAATTTGTAATTCAGTCATGGACATGTGTTAAATATTTATGTTGGTTCAGGGAAGTTATCTAACTTCCACATCGGATCCACCACAGGGTGTGTCGAGTGCTCCTCCATTGTCAGGCATCTTGCATGAGCCACTCATATGTATACTATTTTCAAAAATTATATTTAGAATTTTATATTTTGAACTTACTATATCAAACGTGCATGTACTTATATTAAAAATATGTCTATGTGGTTGACACGACCATGAGGATGGGTATTGCACACTTGAATGATCCAAGCCAATTTCAAGAGTCAATTGCATTTTAGGTTATTTAAAAAAAATTCTATGTGTGCACAATTTGTAGGTCTTTTAAATAAATTAAAACAAAAATTGGGTACACAAGTGAATATATATATATATATAAACCTAATTTGTACACATGCGCTTTATTTGACCTTGTAGGACCTTGTTAGTGACACTTATCGTCTTTTTGATGCCATACCACCTACATTAGCACATGAAAAGTAGGATGATAGAGGAGATGAGTAGCCTCATACGGTAATTTAAAATTTAGATTATATTTAAATTCAATTATATTATAAATTGTGAATGACTTAAAGTAAATTTTAATTGAATATATGTTCATGTGTTAAATTATTTTTCTTCTATAGCATGAGACATGTCTTGTAGCAAAGCATGCAGAGTAGGTCGTCAGAGAAGATGAGCAGCTTCATATGGTAATTTTTATGATTTTATAAATTAAAATGAATTAAATCATTTTTAAACATTTTAAATTTGATTTCAAGTTTCTTTCTCTTATACAAACTAATTCAGATCATCCTAGTCCGTGTGGAATGAAGAGGTCTCTTGATTATAGGGATGATAGGAGTTAGACATATATATGTTTTAGTACATTCCACAGATTATGTATACATGTTTTAATATATTACATACATACTCTTTATACATGTTTTAGTATTTCAATATTTCATGGACTAGATCTATATATGTTTCAGTATTTCATGGACTTAATATGTACATGTTTTAGTATTTCAGTATTTCATGGACTAGATCTATATATGCTTCAATAATTTCATGGACTTTATTAATTTCAATATTTTATGGACTATTATTGTTTTAGTAATTTACACATGTACATTTATGCATTTTAACTTGAACAAATTAGTTATCCTTATGAGACCGTATTTTATCATTAAATTTCAATATTTTCATACATTATTTAAATTAGGAGGTAAAAAATAATTTAACAAGTTAATGTTATCTAAGGTCACCACCTTATTCATTTGCAATAAGGTTCGTATAGTTAGATTTATGAAATTTAATTACTTATAGTAGTGATAACAATAATAAAATATTCACAAGTTTACAAAAACATAATCATTTCAAATATTTTTACTTTACATTTGATTCATAGTCACATTCGATAACTATATTAGAATAGGATTAGGGAGTTATACAAATGTGAAGCACATTATATATCATTACTTTTGATGCTATACATATATTATTTTTTATATATAATCATTAATATGACATGCATTAATGTTACATATATGTGCAAGTATATAAACCATTCATTAGACCAAAAACTAACCAAAACCATTCAAGATCATGATAATCAACAATATATACAAGAATTCAAAATTTTCTTAAGGGGATCAAAGAATTCAAAATTTGCTTAAGGGGATCAAAAAATTCAAAGTATGTCTCATGTTCAATCATAATTGATCTAATTAATTAGAATATATATGAATTAAGGGGTCCTAGGAAAAATGATGGCTTAAGGGGTCCTCGTAGGATGGCTTAAGGGGTCCTAATAAGATGTCTTAAGGGGATCAAAGAATTCAAAATTTGCTAAAGGGGATCAAAGAAATCAAAGTATGTCTCATGTTCAATCACAATTGATATAATTAATTAGAATATATATAAATTAAGGGGTCCTAGGAAAAATGATGGCTTAAGGGGCCCTCGTAGGATGGCTTAAGGGGGCTTAATAGGATGTATTAAGGGGATAAAAGAATTAAAAATTTGCTTAAGGGGATCAAAGAATTCAAAGTATGTCTCATGTTCAATCACAATTGATATAATTAATTAGAATATATATGAATTAAGGGGTCCTAGGAAAATGATGGCTTAAGGGGATCAAATTTGGTGAGGTTGCCCAAGACAACCAAATTTAATAGTGATATACATAACAAAGTGATTATACATTCAAATTTTGAGTTTCAAAGTGGGAAAACATGCACATAACGAACAAAATATATCAAATATTGATTTTTTATATATAAAAGTGTATGTACATATACAAATTTAGAATATATGCCAACTCAAAATAATATTTACAAAGTGTGATTATGCCATCTCAAGGAAATCCACAACTTGTGGCAGATCATCAAAATGTAGCCTCTTCATGCCACCTGATATCAAAATGACAATAAATCAATTTTAACTATGTATATCAGCAATATCAATATATCAACAAAACATGTATTTATATTTATATAAAACTCTATATACTTACTTGTATTTACAAATATTCCATGTGGTAGGTTGAATTTGCATCGTCTCTTTTTTGTCTCAAAGTATTTGATGAATGTGATGATGGCTTAAGGATACAAAATGACAATAAATAAATTTTAACTGTGTATATAAGCATAAAATGCATGAGTCGATACAAATTTTAAGCTAAAGGGAATAATATAGAATGTGAAATGAAAATAAAATAATATATAAAAAACACAAAACATTGATGCAATATGTAACTAGATAACATGTGATATGAAAGATATGAGTATATATACAATTACCTAATGCATTCACTTTTAGTTGAAGACTACAAAATTGATCTAACAAATTTGTAAGGTGAAAAGTTATAGTGACAATCATGCAAAAATGTACTTGTATGGTACACCTACAAAATAACATGAATGTAAGTAAATTAACTACATACTATACATGAGTCGATACAAATTTTAAGATAAGGGGAATAATATAAAAGGTGAAATGAGAATGAAATAATATATCAAAAACACAAAATATTGATGCAATATGTAACTAGATAACATGTGATATGAAAAATATGAGTATATATACAATTACCTAATGCATTCACTTTTAGTTGAAGACTACAAAATTGACCTAAAAATTTTGTATGGTGAAAACTTGTAGTGACAATCATGTAAAAATCTACTTGTAGGGTACACCTGCAAAAATAATGAATGTAAGTAAATTAACTATATATACATCAGTCGATACAAATTTTAAGATAAAGGGAATAATATAGAAGGTGAAATAAGAATGAAAGAATATACAAATGTTCATCAATACAATCATGCAAGATTTAGACTTGTAGGGGACCTACAAAAATAATGAATGTAAGGGGAGGTAGGAGGTTGGCTTAAGGGGATCTAAGAGGATGGCTTAACGGGAGGTAAGAGGATGGCTTAAAAGGATGTAAGAGGATGTATTAAGGAGAGATACATGAGTCAAAATTAGTTCTATATTTATAGGAAATTGCTTAAGGGTAGGTAAGAGAATGGCTTAAGGGGAGCTAAGGGGATGACTTAATACAACTATATTAACTATTGATTAAATATACAGCTATATACATACTTGAAAATTTATTCCATTGTACCATCTGCGTCCTCTCTTTTTTGCAATGCATCTATGATTGTCTCATGCTCTTCCATAGAAATTGTCCATAACTCTTTATTAGTAGGTCTTCCATGATACCTCACTAGTTTTATGTGTTGCCACCACCAAATGAGAGTAGTGTATAATCTTCTTATGTGTTTCATAATCTTCGAATGCAAGCAAACCATTCTTCCTTGTTAGGTATTTCAATAGCCAAGTGCCAACAACCACCACTGAACTTGTTGGATAATGAAAGCCATCATCATCTTCTCGAGGTTCTATTAACTTATGTTTAGTCTCCACACATCGAGCCAACCAATACTCTATTTCCTCTTCATTCTCCTCAAGTGCAAAAATAACATACACATGTCCTGCAAACAAATTTTAATTCAATAACTTATGTGACATATAATTTGACAAATCTACTGATATGCATTCATATATAATTAAATATACTAAAAAATAGTAATAAAGTGAAATACAATGAAATAAATTTAATTAAAATGCCTTCTTGTACAAGGTCTGAAACATGGTCATAGTCATCCAATGCAAACAATTGATCATTGTCTTCAATTGTTGTTTCATATTGATCGTGTGTTTGTGCAGGTGTCAATGATCTTTGCTTCCACTCTTCAACCCATTTTGTATTCTTACAAGCTTCCCAATCTCCTAAAATACAAAACTGATAAAAACATGCAAACTCTCTTGTCCATATAGTCCATGTGCTTGCATTCAAACTCTTAAACGAATTCCATTTAGTAGATCCACTGATTGTCTCACAATCAAGTCTAGGTAAAATTTTCTCTCATTCAACCAACCAAAAGAATTGTCAAACTGTAGAGTAGAGTTAGCTTGATTTTGTATATAATTTTGTATTGCACCAATCCACAATTGCACATGCATCTTTAAATTTTACTGCATCCTTAAATTTCAATTGCTCTCTAGAAAGAATTCTTTTAACACATGCACCAGCTTCATCATGTTCTCCTTTACCATGTCCAGCTTCAAAAAAACTCATATGTTGGACATTATTTTCCTTTTGAACTCTACTTAACCAATAAAACATTTGAGAATTCTTGAACCGTCTCATATAATTATCTAACCACATGAGATGTTTATTCATCTAGATTCATCTTTCTCTTAAATTTGTATAAAATATATTGAAAGAATATTGAACAAACTCTTACAAGTGTAACCAATTGTCTCTCAAATAGATATGATATTCCCTCAAAAAATTTCTATCATCCTCTGTACTATCATTTGCATGCATGTATACAATATGAACATAGACACTTGCATTGAATTGTAATATTGTGATTGGATTTCCTCTTGTGGAGCAAGAATATAGTTTTCTACAAAATCAACCATTGATAGTATAGTTTGAACTAGAAATATGTTTCTACATGTGCGAAATTGTCCATCAAGCCATCAAGCATGTTGAGAGTGTTTGACATATTTTGGTACAATCTTACTCTTAAATTCTGATATGAATGCATGTACACTAATTTTTTCTATGACTAAATCACAATGCTTTCCAATTTTTCCATCCTTTAAAGAATACTCAACATTCTTAAATCTTTTAACATCCACTAATTGTTGTCCAAAATCATTTTCAACACTTTCATGCATACAAACTCCTAAGAATGAAAGATTGCCACAACTAGTGCATTGTCTAGAAATACATGAACTTAAATAAAATAAATGCCCATTAGATCTTTCACAAAACAAACTTACTATAAACTCCTTGATTGTTTTAGGTGGCATATTAATACCACATTCTTGCATAATCATGTTTTTGATTAATATGGTCAAACAGGTTTTGAGGGGGGACCCCAAAACCCTTAACAAAAGGAAGCATACAAAAAGATGTAAGCCAACTGATAGCCAAATATAAGCTACCAAAATAACATAAGCATATAAAGAGTAGCAAAAAAAGAGACCAGAAAAAACTAAACTAGTTCATCTTCTTAAGAGTCTCAGCTGCTTCTAATTCCTATTCATAGAATGCCTCATGCATTTTGGCAAAGTCCATGAACTCTTTCTTTTCGACTTCAAACTACTTTTTGTTTCTCCCCCTAGTGTGGCTTGAAGGTCCACCTATTTCCTCAGCTGCTACCTGTTTACCAAAATTTTTAGTTTCATCACCCTTGTCCTGATTACCCAGATCCTCAACATTCATGATGTCTCCAGCATTGAAATCCTTGAACTGCTCTTTTCTAAGCTCCTTGAGCTTCTCCATCAGCACTCTCATCCCATTGAGGTTGTTTTGAATGGTAAGTCTACTAATATTCATAATTTTGTGTAAGTTGTTCACCTCTATGAGCTTCTCCTCCAGGTACTGGACCCTAGTGTTAAATTCCTCTCTCATCCTGTTCAGCTCACTGTCCATTTCCTCCATTTTAGGAATGGTATCCCAGTTTCTGAATATAAGTGTGTCCTGCTCAGCTGTAGTTTTGATACCACTCCTCAAGCTCTCTTGCATCAGCTGGATCTTGATGTTGATTCTATTAATTTCCAAGAAGAACCACTTAGTCATTTTGTGCTATGAATTGACGGCATTCTTCACCAGTTCGAAAACCTCCTTGACCTGATCTTTGTTTTTCGCCTGGGCCAACAAATCGTCAAAATCCTCAGGGAGATTAATTGAAGGGTCTTTGATTTCAAGAAATTTGAGGCCTATACAAGGTTTGGAGATATGTGTGTTGTTTTCCTGAGTGTCCTCCACCCTATCATCCATCTTCTCAGATAGTTTCTCCCTAAACCCCTTCTTCATCTTGGTCCTCTATTTCTGGGTAGAACAACCAACTTCCTGAACATTTACCTCATCCTGAACCTTCCCAAACAACTTATCCTTATTCCCCTGCTTCGACTTAAACCCTTGTTTCTGAGAAGAACCACAAACACCCTGGATAAAACCCTTAGTAGCCATTTCTTTCTTCATTTTACCTTTCTTCACCAGAGTGGGGGTTTTCCTCTTCTGAGGCAGAGCCTTCTTGTCAATAATCTCCTTGATTGAGGTGTCAGAGTCATCACCCGTATTAAACCCTTCAGACCAAGAGAAGGAAACTTCCCTCTTCTAAGTTTTTCTCTTCTTTCTAGAGGACTCCTCCTCACAATCCTCTTCTTCTTCCTCCATATTGCACTCTTCATCCTCAAAATCAGACTCCTCTTAACTCGACACCACTCTACCCTTCTTCTTAGCATTGTGTTTTTGTTTTATCCCTTTTTGGGGGGTGTTATTCTTCATGTGCTCCATGATGAGAAAAATGAGGCTCTCATGCAGAACTGGGAGTTTAGGGTTTTTGCTATTCTCTTTTAAACCAAACTCCAAAGATGAAAGCAGGTAGAAGGGAAAAGAAACCAACATACCGTGTCTGAAATGATTGAGCAAGTTGAAGTGATAACTGTAGATGGCCGCGTACCTCCCGTCCAGAGTCACATATCTCATAATTACTTCAGCCACCTCTGTCTAGATGGGCTTGATGGAGAGATGATTATACCCTCCAATCTGAAACTTAACCAGCTTATCTATTTTGTTACCTTTGAAGAAGTTATTAAGGGCTTCCTTGCTCTGTTTCCTCTTGTAGAAGAATTTCTTCCCTCTGGTTGAAAGGCCCATCACCATGGCAATAGGGTCTTTAGAAATAACCATGTCCCACCCATATGCCATAACCATCTTGTTCTCATAACCTTTAACGAACAGAGTAGTCACATTAGGGTTAGCTCCATAGAGATTTTCCATGAACAGAGTGAACCCTCCAGCCTCTAGGATACTCCAAACCTTCTGCTTCTACCTAATCCCCTCGCATGAAGATGGTTCAACCCTATTTCTATCTCCCCCCATGCTGGAATTCAGACACTGGAAGAAACCATACTCTTTGCAAACAGAAGTGAAGGTAAGAATGAGGAAAAGAAGAGCAATGTTGTTGCTAATCCAACCCATAATCCGTGTGAGATGAATAATCTAGATAGGAGAGGCCTGCGAACCCTTTGAGATCATGATGATCTCTTTAGAGGATCTTGAGTTTCATACCATGGAGGCAATCATTATTAATCAATTCTTTAACATTGCTCAGGATTGAAATAAATTCCTCCCATATGAGCTTTAAATTGTTTATAACCCCTAGGTTGGCGAAAACATCTGCCACCTTGTTCCCCTCATGATAAATGTGAGAAATATGGGTAGCCTCAAAAGTTCCTAACAACATAATAGCATCTTTGATCATTGTCATTGTAGAGTAGCTTGGTTTAGTGGTGCTCTTAAGATAATTAATGATGTTGTTAGAGTCACCCTCCACCCAGACTTTTTTATAACCCTTAGCATGCGCCAGAGCAATAGAATGATAGGTAGCCACAGCTTCGGCATAGTGGTTTGTCTGGGTATCCAGAGGGAGTGCCATTGCCACTATGAACCTACCATGATTATCTCTTATCACCCCCCCACTACCAGCAGCTCCAGGATTACCTTTTGCCGCCCCAGCAAAGTTGATTTTGATCCATCCTTTCGAAGGCAAATGCCACACCACTTTCCCTCTAGAGTGTTTCATTTTTTTGAAGGGTGTAGATATATCTTCAGTGATGTCCCAATTTTTGGATATGATACTCTCCATCTGAGTAACCTCTATTATTTTATCATGAGAGAGATGTTCTTCAATCCTGGCTTTGTAATTCTCCTTGATGCTCCTAACCATTTTAAAAAACAAATTATTAGGAGTTAAGTTGGTGTCTCTAAAGACTCTATTATTCCTTTCTTTCCAGAGGCCCCAAGCAATATGAGAGATGCATAGGGACCAAAGGAATCTCAGAGAAGGGTTAGATACAGGGCACAACCATTGAGAGACCAAGTCCTTGGTGGAGTTGGGGAAGGTCTAGCTGAGATTCCATAAGGAAAGAATCTTGTTCCAGAGCTCAAGAGCAAAGGGGCAGGAGAGGACCAGATGGAAGGAATCTTCAAAATTCTTTAGGCATAAGGGGCATTTGTTGACTAGCGAGAAGGCCCTTTTACAAAGGTTATCACATGTAAGCACCCTATCTTGAGCCAGCAGCCAAAAGAAAATATTGATCTTAGGAATAAGTTTATCATCCCACAAGCTAGCCCAAAAGGGAGGATCCTCAACAGAAGGATTAAGTTCTTTGAACCCCGATGCCACTGAGTATTGCCCTGATGAGGTGGCCTACCAAATGAGTTGGTCTTCTTTTCTACCAAGGGGAATATGAAAAACATTCAACCTATTTTAGAAATTAATCATCCACGTGTCAGTCGAGAAGTTCTTCCATCTACCTTCAGAAATGTAATCCCTCACCTTCGAGCCATAAGTGGCAGTACAAATACCTTCAAAAGGGCTCAGCTAATCTTGCTTACTGAGAGGGGAATCCCCAAACCACCGATCCTTCCAAAAGTCCACTTTGCTGCCATCCCCAATCTTCCATAAAGAGCCTTTTCTAATAATTTCCCTAGACTAAGATATATTTTTCCATATTTCTAATCCTTTAGGCAAAGTAGGACTATCCAACACTTCTCTGAAGTTATTGTAACCCCCCAGGTATTTATTGTTCACTATTTCCATCCATTCTTTCTTTTCCGACATGAGGTCCCAAGCATTGGCCGCCAGGAGAGCAGAGTTGAATTCCTTGAGTTTTCTCAAACCAAGACCTCCAAAGCCTTTAGGCTTGCAGACTGAATCCCATGCCACCAACAAGATTCTCTTCTTCTCCTTAGTCCTAGACTAGAGAAATCATTTTTGGATTTGCTCAATTCTTTCTCTAATTTTGGCAGGAATTTTAAATAGGGACATAGAATAGACAGGGAGATTCTGGAGAGAACTTTGATCAATTGAATTTTTCTCGCCTGGCTGAGGGTTGCTCCTTTCCAGCCTGCCAATTTGGAATGAAATTTGTCAACCATACTCTGCTAGAAAGAATCATGGATTCTTTTCTCATAAAGAGGTAACTTGAGATAAATGGAAGGAAGGGATTCCACTTTGCATTGCAAAATGCGAGCAATTTTTAGCTGCATGGGTTCTGGTGTATTGAAGAAGAAGATCAAACTCTTAGGTAAACTAATTTTCTGACCTGAGGCCACTTCATAATTCAGTAGAATACTCCTAACCATGTGAGCTTCCTTGACAGAAGCTTCACCCATAATTATAGTATCATCGATAAATTGCTAGTGAGAACAGGAAGGTCCAAGTGAGGAAGGGCAAAGACCTTTGAAACTCCCTTGAAGAACCTCTTTCTAGATATTTCTACCTAGGACTTCCACCATGATGACAAATAAGAAAGGTGAGATAGGATCTCCTTGTCTCAACCCTCTAGAGCTGACAAAAAAGCCCAACGGAGAACCATTGACCAAGACCAAGAACTTAGGAGCCAGGAAAAGTTGCTAGAGAATCTGAAGGGATTTTTGATTGAAACCAAACTTTCTTAGAACACTAGTAAGAAAATTCCATTCAACTCTATCATAAGCTTTCATGAGATCAAGCTTAAGAAGAAAGCCATCCTTCTTATTCAACCCCAGGGAGTGAATGTTCTCTTGGACTGAGATGATATAATCAAGGATTTGTTTGCTCAGAACAAACCCACTCTACTGCACTGAAATCAAACGCGGGAGAAGAAGTTGGAGTCTATAGGCCACAACTTTAGAAATGATCTTGAAAAATGAATTGCACATACTGATGGACTGAAAGTTGGCAAAGAAGTTGGCTCCAGCCTTCTTCAGGATAAGCACAAGAAAAGTGGAGTTAAGTTCTTTGAGCAACCTCTTGCTACCAAAAAATTCTTTATTAGCATTGCAAGCATCTTTGGCAACAATCTCCCAAAAGGATTGGAAGAAGAAATGGGGGAAACCATCAGGCCCAGGAGCCTTGTTACCTTTAAAGGAAAAGACTGCACCCTTAATTTCATCCTCAGAGGGGATTTTGGTCATCATCTTGTTGTCAATGTCGTCCATCACATTGGGAATAACCTGAAGCAAAGTGTTTTCCATATTTTGATCCAAAGGTCCTTTAGCATTTAGAAGAGAGGAAAAGAATAACTTAGCTTCCTTCTGAATTTCCACTTCATCCAAGATAATCTTGCCCTTCGAAGATATATTCTTTATTCCGTTAGCTGCTCTATTCTTCATAGTAGTTAAGTCAAAAAATTTAGAGTTACGATCTCCACTTTTCAACCAGATGGCTCTAGATCTTTGTTTCCAAAAGTCTTCCTCTTTTGAAACAATCTTATGGAGGGAATTAAAGAGGTCAATCTCTGCCTCCCTGGTTTCTAGAGTCATACCATCATTTTGGATTTCTCTCTGAATCCTATTGAGCTCACCTTTCACAATCTCCTTCTTCTTGAATATTTGACCAAAGGAAGATCTGTTCCATTTTTGCACATTACTCTTGACATTATGTAGCTTCTTAGCCAACCTATACATGGTCGTACCTTCCACCTCAATATTCTTCCATTCTCTAATCTTTTCCTTTTACTCCGGGTGATGCAGCCACATATTTTCAAATCTGAAGGGGAATTTCTTCTGCTTGCCCCTTTTATCAGTAGAGAGAACAATCAAGAAGCGATTAGACCCAAGCTTGGTGAGGGTAGATAAATCACAGGAATAGGAGTCAAGCTAGTTAAAGGAGATGAGGGCTCTATCTAATTTGACTTGTATGAGATTTTCCCCAGTTCTTTGATTAGACCATGTGAGCTTGGCTCCCTTGAGGTCCAGATCTAACAGAGCTTCATCATTTACAAAGTCCATCAGATCCATTCTAGAGTCCAGAGGCATTGGAGAACCACCTTTTTTCTCATAATCTTTGAGCACAAAATTAAAGTCTCCCATGACAAGCCATTTAGAGTTAGGGTTCAATCTTCTAAAAACACCAAGTCTATGCCAAAGTTTCTTTTTGGCATTCTTAATATTAGGGGCATAGATGTTAGAGATAACCCAGGCCGTGTCCTCTTTTTTATGAACAAACTTGGTAACGACCTGGTTAGAGTCTGCCAGAACTGGATATTGAGTGACGCTTTTAGGATTTCATAGAGTGGCAACCCCACCAGAGGCTCCCTCTAAGTTACAGCCATGAAGGCCACAATCAGCAAAAAATCTATTCTTGATAAGGTCTAGTTTATGACTGTTATTTAACCCCCTAATATTCCAAGAGAGGATCTTCATGATAAACTTGAGTTTGTGCTCTTAGAGCATAGGTCCATGAGGGTTTTTTGCATCCCTCCTGCTATCTCCTTCTTGATGTCTCTTTCTCTAATAGCACTTGTTGAAGGTCTCCTTGGCCTTCTCTTTTCTGTTCCAACATCAGCCTTGGAAGAGCTCCTGCTTACTACACCACTAAGGGGTGGGGTAGCTCCTTTTTTCTTCTTTCTGCCCTTGACATCCATAAAGGGCATTTCTTCCATCGAACTATCCTCAGCAAACTCCACTAGTTGCTTGGGAGAGCAGGGGACCTAATCTTCCTCCTTAGGAGTAAGGGGGGCATCATTAATAGAACTGAACCGAGCACCCTCTGGGGATCCCAGTGTAGAAACTAGATCCTCACACTCTGATTCTTCAATATTAGAGATGATCAAGGCACACTTTGGAGAGCCTTGCTCTGGAACTCAAGGTTCTTTGTTCTTAGGGACAAACGGGATAATCGCCAGCTCTGCTACTTCAGCTTGAGGACCCTTCTTAGAAGCATCCTCTTTCTGGAAAAGGGTTTCCCCCTTCTTGTTTTCTTGCTTCTCTTTCCAAACCTTTTGGTTAGATCTACCTTTCTTAGAGGGGTAGTTTTTCGCCCAGTGGCCTGCCTTTTTGCAAAGAAAACATGCAAAAGGAATTGATTCAAACTCAATAGCCTGCTCCCAGACACCAAGTTTAGAGTTGATCTTAATGGAAGAAGGCAGGTTCATCATTTGGTTCACCAACACACAAACCCTAGCATAAATTAGCCTATTCCTTGAGACAGTGACATGATCAACCATAAGCAAACTGCCAAAAGCACTAGCCAGGCCCTTAAAGACTTCTTCATCCTAAAACTCCATAGGCAGACCTAAGAATCTAACCCAAATAAGGGCAATGTTAAAGATGGTTTTCACAGCATCAAAACTGGGTTCCCACCTTCACAAAGCTAGAGTTGAGTTCCCAATAACCCACGGGCCACCAGCCAAGGTGCAAAGCAGATCTTTTTCACAAGAGAAAGAAAAGGAGAAGAACCCCTTCTGAAATGTTGCAATATCTACTTGCCCTTTCAGGGCCCATTTCTGGCAAGCCCAAGATCTCACAATTTCAATATTAGGTCTGGGACCTAAAAATCTACCCACCAATGACAGATCCATACGAGAAATGTCATTTTCCACCACACTATCAGGAACCGATAAAGAAAACTTAACTGAACCTGGATCAGAGGAGCATAAAAGAGGTGGGGCTAAACTTTTCCCTTTAGGAGGTGACCCAAAAAGTGATTTGCATGGGTTAGTGAAGTCCACCTTCATAATGGCCTTCTTGGGATTATCCTCCTTAGGATCCTTGGGGGACTCCACTCCCAAAGATCCACTGGGGTCGGGAGGTCTAATCTCAGCTTCCAAGGAGGCCAAACAACTCTGAAAAGTGCCAAAGGAAACATCATCAATTGGGCCCTCTTCAAAACCTTCTCCATCCGCTACATTATCACCAATAATTAGGCTACCGTCAGCAAGACCGCCAGAGACCAACTTCGTGCCTGCACCTGCTACCACCTTCCATCCACTTCTGCCATTGCCATTATTCAAAAAACTTTCCTACCTGCTCACCCTTCCCACCACTCACCATTTTTTGTTATTCAAAAGACAAAGCATTCTTATGTTACAATTCCTACATAATCATGTTAGTATGTAAAGTACAATGTATATATCAAAAAATATCATAATAATAACAAAATTGCACATGCATTTTACAACAACAAGAGATTCATTGCTTATTAATTTTGACATACCAAGGTTTACATTTTTCAAATGATCTTTAACTTATGCTAATATTTCCAGGTAACACTGAATCATCTAAAAATTTTCTATAAAATTTAGTTTGAATTGTGTCTAATAGGTGTTTTGGATGAGGATCGTGAATTTTGGACTCCACTCTTAATTTCAAATCATCTCTAGCATTAGATGATACCCTAGTATTATCATGTCAATCTTTTACAATCAAAGATTTGATTTCAATATTCAATTTCATGTCAGACCTAGGGAGTCGACCACTAAAACTCCAACATTGGTTGATTGGATCATTTTCTATACTTTCTCTTCTCTTTGCTGCTCTTACCAATGTTTTAGGATGTATGTTTAGAATTCCACTAATGTTGCTTAACATTCTTTTATCCAAAGTTGTTTTATTAACTATAGTAGTTGTGTAACATGCCACTTGTTCTACCAACTAAGATTTGTCAATTTTTACTTGAAAGTAAATAAAGTCGTGAATTCATAACAGGATCAATAAAAAAATTTCCTCCGAACATTTGATATAACACACATTTGAAACATATTTCAAACTTCTATTGCATAACCAAATTACATTTCTCAATAAAAGAATTCAATATTCAACTTTTACAACTTTTTTCATAAATTACATAGAAGCTTTAAGAGCTTAACTAATAAATAGAATCACATGTTTGTATACTTGTTTGTCTTCAATACTCCTGGCCACCAACTGCATGAGAGGAAGCATCACTCAAGTTATTTACCTCCAACCACGGACTATCTGCGGTCCCCCACACATTTACCAAATAGGTAAATGGCCCTATCCTTCAACAAAGGGATTGGTATAGCAACCTCAAAGTTAAGCCTAATTTGAGTAGGTGTTGTGTCCTACATTAACTAGTACTATCATACTATGGCTACAACCATCAAAATATGACATCTCAGTGAAGCTAGACAGTGTAAACATTGGCTATTTACACCACTTTGGCCAAAGTTTTATTTGTCTCATATTCACCCACCCTTCTATCTCATCTAGGAAAGATGACAATCTCTATACTAGGTTATTTACCTCTTCCATGGATCACATATCCCAAGGTTAACCTATTACATGTTTTACTAGGATACATATATCGAAGTAATACCACTTGAATCATATTCTCACTATCTTTCCCCTTGTACAATTTTCCTATATAAATACCAATCAATGATTGATTCACGATACTATCTAAGTAAAAACCAAACCATAGACAATACAATACAATTTTGCTAACTATATATATATATAAACTATTATACAATCAAAAGACATTAACAACGATAATTCAATATTGCAATCACTTAACAATAATACTTCACATAATATTTTGAAAATAGGAAAAACATAGAGAAGGAGAAATAAATCTCATGCCTGAGAATATAGCTCCAAATGGATCAGATACTCTTTTGCTAACGTCCTTCCAACACTCTAGATCGTTCTTCCAAATAAAACAACTTATAAAAATAAAACGATAAATTTTTTACACTAACGCAAACTTAAATTTGAAATGAGAAAGCTCTTGATTAGAAAATGGTACAATTAAAAAATGAGGGAGAGTACCCCCTTTTATACCGCAACCAATTCAAAAATATTGATATAATGTCGACATGCTTAACAAACTCAATAATGTTGACACTATGAGGACATGCTTATTAAAAACTAAAATTAGTTCTTAAAAACTAAACACCTTCTAAAAATAGAGTTAGATATAAATTAAAAATAAAATAAAATTATTAACGATTTCAAAAATAGTTAAAAAGCTTTACAAATTAAAAGAAATTTAAAAGGTTTATGGGGTCGCGTGCCTTAAGAGTCTAAAACATAACCATTAAACCTTAAACTCCATTCGTTTAAAAGAAAAATAGGATACGTATCCCTTTTTCTAAAAAGAACTTTAAACCTTCAGTTTTATTATTATACTTTTATAATAATAATTTCCTTTTATTAATCACTTTTAATTATTATTATTTATTTTATTATATTTATTATTATTACTCTTTTTTATAAAACTATTCTATTATTATTATTTTTTTTATTAAATCTATTATATAAATAATCTTATTGTTTTAATTAACATAAAACAATATTTACGAAAACTAAATTCTGCAAAAAGATAAAATTATATTTCTACTATTAAGAGAAAATAATAATAATATTTCTATTAAATATATATATAGAGAGACTATAAATATATAATTATCATTGTAAAATCAAATATATCTCGTAACCAAAAATGCATATAAAGTTGTAAAATCTTCATATACTTATCGTCAAAGAACACAAGAGAGACAATAATTCTTGCATAGGCCAAATCGACATTTCTAAATCTATGAGTAATATGCTCATGAATTTACGTAGGTACATCTACCTACATAAGTTCATGCTGATATCGACTCATGTATAAGAACGTATTGTGGACTTGCACGAGCATTAATTAACTCAAAGAAACCAAACACTTAACAACATACAGGTTCAAACATCCAATCAAGACTCAAGATATATAACTCAGATCACTTACCACTACCCACACTGACTCGACTCGACCTAGGTCAAATTAGGATGTGTGTGTGTTGCGCAGTTTAGGCTTCTCTTTTACGTTTACCAGACCAAGTCCTCCTGAGTTATACCTCCCCTCTTTTCTAGAGGGACAACCTGTTCTTGCATCCACTTAGATCATCGCAAGAGTAGTTAACTAATCAAAACATAATTATTAATTAACAATAATCACATTTAATACAAGACATTGCATTTTTCTTTTTCTCATCATATTGCATTCATGACAAATAACACATATAGATGCAAAGATTCATAAATACTTCAATTTTCACAAAATATCCAATCTATAGTAAATGGATCAAAACACATATACAGATGCGGAAATCCATAATCACTCACTTTCTAAACAAATTAACCAAACTAGGTAAATAGTAAGTAGATAGAAACACATGGGGTGTAACAAGTTGTTATAGTTCGTCGTGCACATTCTTATCTTTAGATCGACTCTTCTTTCCAATAGACTCAATGGCACTAGAAACAGTAGATATAGCATGTTTAAGTGATTCATCTTTTCTTTTTAGTTTCAGAAAAATGCCTGACTTTTTCATTACTTTTGTCAATTTCTGCATTCTCATCAATTGCATCATGAGTTGACATGTTGAAGTGATAGTGTTTTTCGATAAAAAAATTGTTTGTCTAATCTATTGGCATGTGTTCTTATTTGTCTCCAAGAAATCTTACCAGGCAGATTATCCAAAACAATAATTTCAATTTTTTTTAAAATATTTTCATTTTCAACAACACAAGGATTTTCATTTTCAACAACAAAAAAAAATTATTTTTACCAACACAAGAATTTTCATTTTCAACAACAAAAGGATTTTCATTTTCACCAACACAAGAATTTTCATTTTCAACAACAAAAGGATTTTTATTTTGACCAACAAAAGGGATTTCATTTTCAATATTTGTTTCTACAACTTGTTTACAAACAAAATCAATCTCAACATTGTTATATCCACCTTCTTCCAAATCATCAATACAAATATCATCTAGAATCACATTTTCCATATAATTCAAAGGTGGATTTGAAGACTCACCTATATTCATGCCTATTGTCACATTCTCCATAGCATTGAAAGGTGGATTTGAAGATATACTAGGATTAGTTTCTACAATCGAATTATCTTCCACATTCACCTCTTGCAAATTTGCATCATTTACATCCATGGTCTCTTCAATGTTTTCATCTTCAATAGTCATGGAACCAGATGCTTCAGCATTATTCATTGCTCGAATCCTCATTCTTCTATCTCTTTGTCATTTTGTCTCCTTCTATCTCTTTTCTTGAATTTCTTCAGGGGTCAATACCTTCCTATCTTTCCTCTTTTGACAACATTGTGATCCAATGATTACAAAATTCTGAAGTACAAATGGATTTCAATAGTAAAAGTCTTTCCTTTTTATTCCTCCTTCAAATGCATAGAAAATGAACACAATTCCACTCCAAAATTGTCCTGATGTTGCCTCCTTCCAAAATTTAAATGAAATTACAAGTTCAAGAGCATGTAGAAGACAAGATTTGATTAAAAAAATTTGCAGAATTAGTCATTGTCAGACGTACATAGTCATGTAAGATGTCAAGTTGTAGAAGATGATGATTTTTTATTAGTAAAAATTAAAAAACGGTCAAAAACAAAACAGGATCTCGTTTTGCTTGCCGCCTTAAGAAATAATAATAAAAGCAAACAGGATCTTGTTTAGGAAATGAGATCTTGTTTCTAAAGCAAGATCACATTTCTTAAAATTTGAATTCTAGGCGGGGTTTCTGCTATTAGTTTTGGGTTGGGAAAAAGCATGGGGACCCGACCCTTAGCTTTGGACCTACTTTGACCTGCAACTTGAAGGTCATGTCAATGTCACTAAAAAATAGTGACTTTAGACATATGTTTGAAGATGTTTTTTGCAGAATTTTTTGACAAAATTAAAACCCATTATAGATGAGATCAAGTGTAGATTCTCAATATGTAATTTTTTTATAATTTGATTATTTTTTCTATTTTTCAAATATTTTTTGATGAAACTGGTCCATAAACTTGAAATATCAGGTTTTCTTATTATTTCAATAACTTTTTATTAAAATAATTTTTTGAAAAACAAATTATAGGTGAGCAATCTTCAGACAATTCTTTTCAATTTGAAAAAAAATCAAGAAATGATAAGTTTAGGTCATTTTATGTGTGACGTACACAACGGATTTTCAAAATAACAATTACAGTCAATAAAAAATTAATAAGAACATATTAAAAAAATACAAAAAAAATATTGTGAGCAATCTTCAGTGTCTTACAGATCTTTTCCCAAAAAAATTTAGAAAAATACAATTATTTAGGTCAAAATATAGTTGACATACACGTGCATGGTATGGTAAAAAAAGTAACTTTTAAATAGTGGTTTTTAGACATGCTTGTTGAAAATCAATTTGTATCATCTAGGTATTAAAATAAATTACATATTTAGAAACTAGACTCTGAGTACTACATTTTATATTACTAACTTTTTTATTACAAACTTTTTTAAGATTCAACCTTTAAGTGCTTCAAATTTTTAGGTCAAATGTGACAAATTTTGAAAATCAGGGAAAACTCTTCCACTTTTTGGCCAAAAAGTCGACTTAACTTCTTATTAAGAATGATATTATAGTTATAACTATTGTTAGACATGAGGTGGGAGCCCTAGCTCGATTGGCTAAGTAATTCCGTTGCGGTAAAGATGGTCATGAGGTCTAGTCTCCCCCTGTCCATGTGGTGCCGGAGGGTGTGTCATGCCAGCATCATTGATCACGTGAAAAAAGTTTACCAGGCACAATTAAAAAAAAATTATTGTTAGACATGAATACAAAATGTGTAGGCAAAGAGGAGTGTGGATTGTTCAACAAAATGGCATATTATCCATGAATTTGGATATAAAAAAAATTTCCTTCAAATTTATACGTGGCAATTAAAAAGAGTCTTATTGTGAATTGTCTATCAATATTTTTACATCCATGTATAAATGTTTTGAATATGAAGTTGTGAAGTAGTGAGAATAATGCTTTCAAACACATGCTTGTTGAAAAATTAGCATATGCCACAAAATCCTTTGGCCAGCTATTGAACTCAAAATGATAATTAATGTTTTAAATCTTAAAAAAACTTGATTTTATAATTATAAAGTGACTTAAAGATACCTAATTATGAAAAATCAACCTAAATATAAAGCACTTTAACTCGAGTGTACACATGAACTATACTGAATGCGTACTCTTTCCATTCCTATGCAAAAGAGCATGATTTATGTGTACTAATGACTATTTAATTTTCTTACCCATAGGTTGACTGGGATGTAATGAGACCAGTCAAAAAATCATTTTACTAAACAATGATATAGATCAGATAGTGACTACACAGAATTTGAGAACTTACAAATTAAATGAGTGTGATCAACTAGAATAAATTTAATTTTTTAAAACATATATTGAAAACATTATTTTGAAACCAAACTTTGGTCATTTCAGAAAGAGGTGTGGTAAGAAAATTGAAGAAAAAAACTAAGAATAGAAGCTCAAGAGGTAGTTGACAAGGGGCTTATTTTTGTAATTTTTGGCACATTAATATCCATGTCATGTCATTTAAGAGGATTTCATTTTCTTATGAATTTGTCATAGAAATCATTTCTTTTGCTTGAGGTCACTTGGATTATTCCAATCCAATGTTTGTATATTAGGTGCACTCCTTATCCACACTAAGTTAAAGTTTATGCACTAAAGAACAACATTGCCATTATTTCCTACAATAACATAATACAATATTATGAAAGATACACATGAAATATTATATTTAAATACATACAAATCCTATTAATGGTCATATGAGTTTTAACTAAATACCTTGGCCATAGGTCTCTTTCTTGAAATTACTTGAAGAGTACTTCATGGTGAAATTTTTTAAAACATGTTTCATGTAAAGTTGTAAGGCCTCCTAATTGTGTTATGATATCAAGCAATTATTTTTTACATGCATGTCAATAAGCCCTATTTTGTTGTACTTGATGTCCATAAAGCATCACTTGGTTAGGTATAACATTATAAAAAAGTCTTATGCAAACATTAAACTGTACGTCTATTATTATTATATAGGTACACCATTTTATGCATTCTTTTTTATAAATATTGCTATTATATCTTAGCTTTATTGTTGTACATAGAAAGTGAAGACATAATCTAGGTTGGATTCCAAACCTATTTCCATAATAGGTCTCATTAGATGCAATGAATTTATTCATGTATATATACATCAAGTTGGTGTATGGATGCAACTATTTTGCTTCACAATACCTAAAATAAATAAGGGACATGCCATGCCAAATAATCCTGTACTATGTGTGAAAGATGAAAGATGAACCTTTCCTCACTAGTAGGAAGAAGGTTTGTCTCTCTTAAAATATGTGGTGTTAATTCGAATTTAGACTAAACTATGAAAAATGTATGTGAGTAAGTGATTTAGATCTAGGTATTAATCAAGTACATGACAATATAGATTATTACATGAAAGAAAAGTATGATGCCCCTATATAGGATCAAACTGTGTGATCTTGTGTAATTTGTAATGAAACAACTTGCACAAAAGATGAATATAATAGTATATATGCTGCAAATACTTGATAATAATATGTCACTTTGAGGGGGCAACCTCCTAATCCACTTCGAGGGGATACCTCCAACAGTCTTCAATGAGAACACAATACGCAATATGATGATAATAACTAACCACTACCTCCTATATATACCATACTTATGTCATGGATGCCTCAGCCGACCTAACTACCCATATAAGACTATATTAATGATTATATAACTTAAATAAGAGTTAAGGTAGCCACAAGCTGACTACTCATAACCATATACAACTATAGAATTAAGGGCATAACATTCCCCCCATCTTTACAAAAGCGTTGTCCTCAATGCTAATCAGTTGTGGTAGTTTGTTCATATAATCTTCATCATCCCATGTGGTAACTTCAACAAGAAAATATTTCCATATAATGAGGTTATTTTGAATTGTTGATGTTCGTAGCTTCTTCATGTGTGTAACTTGGAAATATAACTTTAGCTCCAAGACGTGTCTTCCCTTTGCATCTAGATCTTGATGGTGATGAATGCATTCTTCCATTTCTCTAAACTTTTAGTGCACCTTCAAGGAAGAGGTGAGGATTGGTAGATGGTATCCTTGCATTGGTTGAATAGCTTGATTAGGATCTTCTTCTTCTTCCTCTTTGTCTTCTTCTTCTTCATCATCCTTTTCTTTTCTTTTGTTTCTTCTTCTTCTTCTTCTTCTTCTTCCTCTTCTTCTTCTTCCTCTTCCTCTTCCTCTTCCTCTTCTTCCTCTTCCTCTTCTTCTTCCTCCTCTTCCTCGTCGTCATCATTTTCTTCTTCTTCTTCTTCTTCTTCTTCCTCATCTTCTTCTTCTTCTTCCTCGTCCTCTTCCTCTTCCCTGTCCCTGTCCTCATCCTCGTCCTCTTCCTCTTCCTCTTCCTCTTCCTCTTCCTCTTCTTCTTCCTTGTCCTCATCCTCTTCCTCATCTGCGTCCTCATCCTCATCCTTGTCCTCTTCCTCTTCCTCTTTGTCTTCTTCGTCTTCATCTTCTTCATCTTCCTCTTCTTCTTCATCATCATCATCATCATCATCATCATCATATTCTTCTTCTTCTTCTTCCCAAGCCTAGTGGTGTGACTCTAGGATGCTTTCCATCCAAAAGTATCTCCATAATTTTCTCGATATCACTTAACTTAGCCAACCCTTTCATTTGTTCATCCATAATGGACAAGATTTCACCCTTCATATTGTTGTTTTCTTTCCGAATGAGTACAAGTATATATTTATTTTCTTTTTTAACCACGTCCTCATTTTACACATCCTCCTTGCCTGGAGTTTTTCCAGGTGTGGCAACATTCTTTTTGCCTCTTGTTGAAGGACCCGTCATGATAGGAAAAAATAATTTTGGAATAAATAACACAAAACAAATCCAATCAATCTAAAAATTTAATTGTAACTCACGAGGGCCTAGATCTCACTTTCTTGAAAAAATCTCCATGAAATTTGGTAATGTGCAACCTGGAGAGCGAAATTGGTGGAAACCCTAAATATGCAATAACTCACTTAATTATGCTCAAAAAACTATGAAATCTAGACTAGAGAAGATTTAATATGTCCTTGAGACACCCTTTAAAAATCTTGAGAAGATTAGCCAAAATGAGAGATATATGTGCTTCACATGAAATAATGGCAGAAACCCTAATTCTTCTATAACTCACTCAATTCTGCTCCAAATGCTCTAAATTCTAGATTGTAGTAGATTCAATATGTCCTTGAAAAACCCTTAAAAATCTTGAAAATATTCACTAAAATGAGAGAGATAGGCGATTTCCAAAATGACCTCTGAATTGAAAAAAAATTGCCTAGTTTTTGCCTTCATGGTGTCAAGATCATGCTCTAATACCACTTGTAATGAAACAAATTGCACAAAAGTTGAATATAATAGTATATATGCTATAAATACTTGATAATAATATGCCACTTTGAGGGGGCAACCTCCTAATCCACTTCAAGGGGGATACCTCCAATAGTATTCAATGAGAACATAATACTCAATATGATGCTAATAACTAACCTCTACCTCCTATATATACCATACTTATGCCATAGATGACACCCAGGCCGACCTAACTACCTATATAAGACTATATTAAGGATTATATAGCTTAAATAAGAGTTAAGGTAGCCACAAGCCGACTACTCATAACCATATACAACTATAGAATTAAGGGCATAACATAATTATAATGTGGAAGATCAAGATAGCATTAAAGTGATATAATAATTTGTTTGCACAATAAAAACATATGATATGACAATATAATCTCAAAGCAAATAGAGTCAATCATAATATATGACAATGTAAGTACAAATATCTATGGGAGGGAATAGCATTATGGTCCACAATGTGGACATACATGATCAAGGAATGATATCATAATAATAATTAAAAAGAAAGTCTCAATTTATGTTAATGCAATATAGCATGTACATACTCTATAAAGTAGATATGGAAAGATGAGATCATAATCTATATAAGATGTAATAATGTGAGATCATAGGACAAAATAATTATTATTCATCCATTCAAGCGAGATAATTTAAGACATAAGAATATAGTAATGTAAGATCATGATGTAAAATTAATATGAAGAAATATTTGATCAAATAGCAATGTTAGATGATATATTAACAATGTGAGATCAATTATCATAAGGCATGATATATAAATGTGAGGTCAAAGTAGACACGTGCTTAAGATCAATGATATGCAAGTTAACTTGGTAAACGATGAGATCATAGACATAATGTGGACAATGTAGCTAGATATAATAATGATAAATCATAAAAAGTATGAGGTCATGATTGAAGGATACTATGTAATGGATTATATATAAATATGGTCAAAATAGCTAGATTAAATACAATGTATTAAAATAAGACAATTATCTAGGAACCTAGATTAATCAGATTGGGGATTTATTTAAGTCAATATTGCACTATCAAATCATGTACCTAAACATAAGTGAATCTAAAATAATCATAAGGACCAGATATCCGAGGATTAAGTTATAAGCTCTGGTAAAGGGTCATGAAAGCATAGCTGCAATCTAAACTTTCCAATAAAATAATCTCATCATCTATGTGCATATGTAATTAGCAAGTAAGAATATTAGGGTTCCAATTTATATTTGAAACACTAAATTTTGGATCCCTAAAATGTTTATTTCAAACCCTAAAAAAATCTCATCATCTATGTGCATATATAACTAGCAAGTAAGAATATTAGGGTTCTAATTTATATTTGAAACACTAAATTTTGGAACCCTAAAACGTTTATTTCAAGCCCTAAACAATTGTCATCATCTATATGTGCATATATAATTAGCAAGTAAGAATATTAGGGTTCCATATAAATGTTTTAGGGTTCCATATAAACATTTAAGGGTTCCATATAAACGTTTTAGGGTTCCAAAATTTATTGTTGCAAATATAAACAAAAAATTAGGGTTCCAAAATAGATGTTTATCCCATTTCATTTTTCATGTTTTATGGTTTCAATTTGACATGTATTACAGTTTGAAATTTCACATAATGTGATTGAAAAATGATGTTTCAGGGTTTCAAAATAAGGTATTGAGGTTTTGAAATTAACATGTAATAGGGTTTCAATTTGATATTTTAGGGTTTGAAAATATTGTTTAGCATTTTTACATTAAAAGAAAGGGTTTAGAAAAATTGATAACAAATAGTGAATTTCCATACTACAATTTTCCAAAATTAACATTAAAGTAAAAACTCAAAATTTAACAGGGTAAATGTAAAATACCCAGTAAAAAATGCAAGTGTGAATCTTTGATATCATGTCATATAGGTTTTACTTCTTGATACATATATGCAACTATACTCATATTTATTTGGTTACATATAGATCTAGTCTTTCTTATTCTTAGCTCCTTTATTGCCAATGAACATTGGTTTGCTCATGAATCTACCTTTTAGTTGTGAATATTAACTTTGTAGCCCAAACTCAAATCAAGGCACCGATCCTTTAAATCTTCCTCTCCAACCATACCCAAACTATATTTACTATAAATGTAACACATTGATATTAGTCATAGGATTAGCTATCCTACAAACTTTACAAGTCCATTGTGCTCACAAGATCATGTCCTAAGGGAATCTAATTTAGAAAGGTCGTTAGAGGGCTTTGTAATGATTGTTTTATGTTGCAAATGTGTATGAAGTAAACCCATTTTTTGAAAACATTATTGGGGATAAAATTCTACATATCTTAGGTTGCATACATAGTCTACTTGTCTACTTGAAAGAGGTTACAATATAGATTGGCATTAAGGCTTGATAATTTTTTTAAGTCTCTTAATGCAATAGGGAATGATTTAGACCCAAAAACATTAAAGTAATTTATTATTTCTCTTTACTTACCTCATGATTAACCTCAGGGAACACCCTCCTTGGCTTAAGTAGAGTCTAAAGAAGAAGGAACTTCCATCCCTTATAAATTGGGCCATTGTTTTCCACTACCTAATCATAAGTTTTATCCTATCATCCCAAATTGTCTTTCCTTGGGCTTGGGGCTTAGATTTCTCTTTACGGTTTGTGGAATTTTATAATTTTGAGTGCCAATAATTGGCACCATTGCTAGGGACTAATTAATAGTTTCCCTCCATCAAGATGCACTACTTGATGAGTCTAGTTTATGACTCAATTTTTTTAAACTTTATTATCCACTTGCTGTAGTATCTTGGATTTTGGTACTTTGATCCTGATCTTTTTATGTCATTTCCTCAAAACTATAAGATGTTGGGCATAGGTTATTTCTTATAATCTTTTTATGACAATGACATGCTATATGAACTATCTATGTTAATTTTACATATGGATAATGAATGTTATTCTAAGGTAGTTACAGATGTGCAATTATTGTGTGTAGTAATATTGTTATGCAGATATAATTAGCAATCATAGAGTTGAGGAAAATTCTGTTGGTTGGTTACTCGTCATAAAAGCCAAACATGGTGATCATTCAAATGTCAAATGGAGGGAAGATAAGCACCTTGTAATTGCTCCTAATTACTTGTTGAGCAAATTTAGGAGTTACTGTTGTGCTAGATTTGTGTTGAAGCAACTTGCTTGATCAGATTCCACGCATGTGTAACCTCCTCTCCACTTTCTATGTTTTCCCTAAAGTGGCGTCCTCCTATTCTGTTGGAGTTGACCACCTTGCTAGGTAGTTAGTTTTGTAGTTTTCCTTCTATAAATAAGACTCTGATGCTCCTTTTGAGGGGTTGATTAATCAGAGATTGTATTTGCATTATCCAGTTTTCAGTAATACAGTTATGATGTTCATTTGTACTCATGTTTTCCAATGAATAAAATGAAGTTATAAGTTTGCATTTCTGAGTTTACATTTGTCTTAAGGAATACTCATCCAAGGGAGCCCACTTGGTGAGCATTCCATCCTTTAGGTTTAGTTGTATTTTATGTTAAGCAATTAGTTAAATCTAGCATTAAATGTTCCTACAACCACTAGAATTCTATTATGTGTCTATTCCTGCAGCCAAAGTAGACAAAGTAGTTTCTTGTTTGTTTGCCCAGACTTTTATTTTTGTTATGTACTTGAGCTTAGAATAGCTGTTGGTTGATGTTCAACATTCATATTATTTCTTTCCTAGCAGTTTATCTTCAGCATTATGTCTTTCTTATCTATAGAGTAAATGTGGCTACTTTGGAAGTTCTTAGTGCACATACCATGCCGACCCATTTCAAGTTCACGTCCCTAGGTTGACAAGTGAAATGAATCTCCATAGTGATTAAGACAGCTATTCAGGTTAGATGTCCAATCTCTGAGTTACAGCTTTATGAGCTCAATTGTCAAATCATTGTAGGAGACCAACACTACTTACTCAAATTACTACCTTACTAAAGTGCTATTCACTATAAATATAATTGTCTCCTCTTAATTCAAGAGTGCTAATTTTGTTTAGTGGAATCCAATGAAGACCAGGTTAAAGAATAGAAGATGGAAAAAATAAGACACTTGAGATATTCACATGACATGGAGGATCATAGTGCACCCACAAAAAGGAAACAAACAACTTGGAAAGCAAACAAAAAGGTAAATCAACTCATACCTTCTCTAGTAAACATGAGGTTGGTCCATCAAGAGGAATAAATGTTGTTAATTTAAGAGACTAGGATACTTATGATCTAACTCTATTGATAACATTGTTAGATCTATTCGAAGGTCACAACTTTTAGAATTTTGTACGCACTTTGGAGCTAAATAGAAAATTTGATAATATAAAACTAGAAATATATGGGGCTTTTTTGAATGAAGAGAATAGGATTTAAAAGTTCACAAGAAAGTCAAACAAGAGTTCACAACCATTTATGGCTAGAGGAAAATATAAGAATTATAATCAAGACAAATCATACCAAAATTAAAGACAACAAAATCAAGGGAAATCCCAAATAAATAATCAAAGGTAATGGAATCAACAAAGGCACAATTTTTAGAAAGGGAAAAACGAATGGAGAAATTAGAGGGACAAATCCTAGAAGAAAGAAATCCATCACATTTTATAATTTTGGAAAAGGGTACAAGAGTGATCAATGTCCTAGGAAATCATATATAGGAGGACAAATAAAGTTTTTTCAAAGAAAATTAAATTTTTCTCAAGAAGGAGATCATAATAAAAATATATTTATAGCCTCTATAACTACTCAATGAACTTCAAATAACACATGGTACATTGATTTAGCCTAGGATAGCCAACGTATGACCTACAATAAAACTTCTTTGGTTCCTTAGAAGTAAAAGGTTCAAGGATATTTCTTGATGATGATAGTTCACATCAAATTGAAGGAATAGGTTTGATTCCAATAAAAGGGTCAAAGGGGATTGAGCTTAATTGGTTAATGCATTAGGTCCTCATTATGGAGACCCAAGTTCAAATCCCCATAGGGACATCGAATGTGGAATTCGAAGTGGTGCCTCTTGGTCTTCCATAGTTGGATTCTAATGTGGATGTGCTTTCTAAATAAAGTGGATTTATAAGTACTGACTTTTGGTCTTCCATAGGTGATTTCTAGTGTGTGTGCTCATAGTGAGCTTATATTAGTCTCTAATAAGTGGTCACAAGAGCTTGTATTGGTCTCACATATATGGCTATATGAGTAGAATATTTGTAAATGATATTCAAGAGAAAAAAATTAATGAAAGGGCATGATGGAAAGAAATTAGAAACTAACAAACTTGTGAATATTGTACCTAAGATAATGAAAAATCTTCTCTTGGTAAGTTAAAGTGATGGCGTCTACAAATTTTAGCATCTATAGATAAGACAACTTACATAAGTTTAGAAATTCTTCTACAGGTGAGTTGTGGCATCAAAGATTTGGTCACTTAAATTATCAAAGTTTGGCTATGCTTTCAAAGATAAATATGGTTGATGGTCTTCCTTGGATAAGGGTAAACACAAATCTTTGTACAAGATGTATGGTTGGAAAACAACATAGAGACAAGTTTGAAAAGTTTAAATGGAGGTCAAGTAAATCTCTTAAGCTTGTCCATAGTGATGACCTAGGCACATGATGCAAGAGTATCCCAGGGGACAAATGGAAATCTTGCACCACCCAAAAATATTCTCTTTCACTTATTTTGTTTGTTTGTAGGTTTTCATTTACCAATTAGTTATAGAAAAAGCCACTGCGATTTGATTTTTGGTCTTGGAACTTTGAGATAATGTTTTATAGAGGTATTTGGATGTCAAACACATGTTTGGGGATAATTGGATGCCTAGAGCGGCATAATTTGTCTTGAAGACTTACTCCAAGCTAGAAAACTATCACAATTATAATTTTACTGTTGGCATTAGATCATTTAAAGTTTGTGACAATCAAGGAACACGTGAAGATTCATTGGACCTAGGGGAGTGAACAATGAGCTCAACACAAATTTTTTTGTTGCTATTATTTTTGTTCAAGCAATTGGTTTCTAGCCGACCACACATTCCATGGAGTAAATTAAACTTTGTGCCACCTTGTAACTGACATAGATCATTTTATATGGCTATATATTTGTTACTCACGATCATTTGAGATCATCAAGAAGAATAAGGAAGAATTGTGGAAAGGAATTCAAGGTCTAAGGTGTGAACATTAGGATAAGGGTTCAAGATGGAGTTTGATGATTAAGACACATAATGCACTTAGTTTCATTTGGGAAAAGTAAATGTTCATTTCAAAATTTAAATGGCTACAACCTAGCATGTAAGAAGCTCATTGTGGCAAATTATAATCAGTTTATGTCCTTTAATCTAATAAATATGGTGTTGCAATTTATATAAGATCATGTTGTTTAGTGTGATTGTTTATTTGGTTATATGGTTGGATAATCCTCCATTTGATCCTTCGCCCATGACTGCATTAGTACATTTGAACATTCATTGATGACTTTTTGAGGAAGGTTTGGGTCTACTTCCTTATGCAAAAGGATGAAGTATTTGGAAAATTTGAAATGTTTAAAGCATTTGTGGAAAATTAAAGTGGGAACTTGATCAAGCAAATAAGAATAGATAATGGTGGAGAATATGTTTCAATAATAGATTCAAAGATTTTTGTGAACATAATGGGATCAAGAGAAAAATGACTAACAAATATACTCCTCAACAAATTGGTATTGTTGAAAGGAAGAATAGGACCTTAGTGGAAATGGAATAGAACATGCTACAAACCAAGGATCTTCATTTGTTTCTTTAGGTTGAGGCTATCAATACAGCAACTTGTGTCTTGAATAGATCTCCTACAACTTGTTTGTGGAATATCATTCTAGAGGAAGCATGGAGTGGTAAGAAGCCATATGTTAAGTATTTTAGAGTATATGGATGTTAAGCATTTTATAACATACTTGACGAGATTAGAGAAAATAATTTTGATAAGAAAAGTGTTAAGTGCATCTTTATTGGCTATGATGATTAGAAGAAAGAATATATCATATATAGATCCTAGTGTGAAGGACATGTTCACAAGTAGGCATGTCAAGTTTAATGAAGGGTTTGAGGATATGGTAAAATCCTATCCTAGAATTGAACATAAATAATGATGTATCCTATAGTACCTTTGAAATTGATGAAAGATCAAAGGAAACTTCCAATATAGATGAAGAATCCAATCATCCCGAGAAAACTAAGAGTCTTCAAGAAATTTATCAAAGGACCCAAGTTAATTGGCCATAATGACCATAATAATGAATACTAATGATCCTCAAACCTATGATGAGGCTAAGGGAAAACATGAATGGAACATGCTATGTAGAATAAATACATGAGCCATTGATAAACAATAAAACTTGGGAATTGGTGGACTTACTCAAGGGAAAGAATGTGGTAAAAAATAAGTGTGTGTATAAGACTAAGTTCAAGTTTGATGGAAACGTTAAAAAACATAAGTAAAGATTGGTAGGCAAAGGGTACTCACAAAAGGAGGCATTTGACTACACAAAAACTTGTGCTCTAGTGGCAAAGATCATTATTTTTAGGACTATTATAGCATTGGTATCTCATTTCAAGTGGTCCCTTCACCAAATGGATGTTAAGAGTGCCTTTTTGAATGGATAAATTGATGAAGAGATCTACATGACTCAACCATAAGGATTTGATAGTTCAAGATAAACACTTAGTTTGTAGGTCAAGGAAGTCTCTCTACGATTTAAAGCAAGCTCTAAGCACTCGATATGCTAATATTGATGAGTATTTTAAGACTAAAGGCTTCCATAATAGTCCTCATGATTAAAAATTGTATGTGAAGAAGTTTGATGAAGGTGATATAATTATTATCATGCCCTATGTTGATGATCTTATCATCACATGAAATATGATGGATAAAATTAGTGACATAAATTTCAATTTAAAAGATAGATATGAGATGATAGCTCTTGATCTTCTACACTGCTTTCTTAGCATCTAGGTGGCGTAGAAGGATGGTGGAATTTATCTCTCTCAAATTAAGTACTTCAGAGATTTTTTGAGCAATTTTAAGATGGAATATTGTAAGAGTGTTTCTACTCTACTTACTCTAGGGTTGAAGTTGAGTAAGGATATGGAAGGTGAGGATGTTGATCCTACCTTGTAAATAAATTTATTGGTATCCTTGTGAGCTTAACTCACACTAGACCAAATATTTTATTTGCAATAGGTGTAGTTTCAAGGTTTTTAATTTCCCCTAAGGCTCCACATTGATTAGTAGTGAAAAAAATATTGAGATATGTACAATAGACTTTGACTATGGGTGTTTATTATTCTTCTCTTGGAGACCTAACACTTGTAGGATATTCTAATTTAGATTGGGCAAGTTGTGCAGATGATAGAATATAATGCCATATGTTATGTTTTCTCTCTTGGTTCTAGCCCAATTTCATGGTGTCATAAGTAGTAGTCTACTAATGCCTTATCAACTATAAAGGTAGATGTAGACGTCTGAAAATGGTCACAACCAATTTCATCCACCCACGCATCCAACCTTATTCACCTGCATCATGCCATTTGATCCGATTATTAATTAAATAATTTTTAATTATTTAATTTATTTATTCGGCATTTTTCTACCATCATAAAAATCAAATTCCTCTACTATAGTTTGAAATAAAATATTTTTGACTATAGTTCATTCCGAAAATTAATTAAATTATCATATTTATTTAATTCCTTATTTTGTGCACTTTTGATTTTTTTTGTAATCATAATTATTTTCTTATAATCCATGTGCACACGAATTAATTTTAATTAATTCATCATTACAAACCTCCATGTTTCTAGAAGTCCACTTGTCATCCAATGTACACACATGTACATGACAAGTGGTACTTTGGAAGCATGGGCAAATCTTCAAAATTGAGTACATTTGTCCTATTTTTTCCACCCCACTCCATGTGTCACTATTCATTCCAATTTAAAATTCCATGTGATATTATTTGAACACTATTCTTCTAATTTTAAATTCCACTTGTCCTCTCCATGGAATTTAAAATTCCTTACAAAGTCTAATCCTTACCTTTTCATAAATGAGTCCTTACATGTCATACACCTACTCAATCCTAGCCATCCATCCATTCAAACTTGCAATCTCATCCATTGATCATCTCTTGAATCTTGGAGCAAACTTCTCATCCAATCCAAACATGCCATTTGTCCAATTCTCCTTGCTTGAGGATCCTCAAGCAATCTCCACCATTGATCTTCCAAATTGAGCCTAGCTCTTCAATCTCATCACTAAAAATCTATAAAATGAGGCCTTCACCTCCCATTTCGAACAAGTCATTTGAAGCAAAGTTATTCTGCCAATTTGAGTGCTCACATCCACATAGCATTAGTGCAATCCTAGTCTAGTTTAGATAGCATATCATATCTTAGAGTAGATCACTACTTATGTGCTTAGATAGGGTGCAATTTAGATAGGAATAGTGCATTAGTAGTTTAACTCAATCTTGAGGTCCCTTGGACTTGAGATTAGGTGCATTTTAGGTTGAATTTGCATCCATTTAGGGTCTCATTTTCATAGGTTAGATATTTTGGCACGCCCGATGGGATAGCTACTATTGTCTCCCTGCTCCTATGGTCGTCATCTTCAAAAGAAGGAAAAAGAACAATAGCGCAGGATTAATGATAAAATTCCCTTTATAACAGCATAGGTCTCTAGAGAAGAAGAAGTCGAAGAAACAACTCTAAGTGATTGGCTCTACTGTGATGAAACCACCCCAGTACCTGTCAATATAGAATACTTCAAAGAAAAATATCTTGTACCATTTCAAATTTGTACCAAAATGCCTTACCGTGGAATAGGACTTGGTGCCGATGAGCAAGGTGTTACAGAACCCCTTCTGGTTGATCCTACATCTCCCAAGAAATATGCTCAATAGTTTGATTTGGGATATACTCCACCAACTGTGACAATCCGTGGACCCACTAAAACCTCGATACAGGTAATAAAATCCTCTTCTAGTGTTGGAAACATCACTCTGAGTGTCATCCTAGCTTCATACGAAGACCCTAATCTTTCCTGCATCTTCCCCGACAATGCCATCTTCGTTATTGACCTCCCCCTTGTTCATCTTGAACTCATTGCTTAGGATTGTCAAGGGCCCTTGCCTCTTGACGTATTCCCACATGATGAGACTCTCTTCACCTTCCTAGAACTCTATGACACCTCACAATATGATATATGCCTCCACACAGATGCCTATTTTGGGAAAGAGGAGATCCTTAGTCCAAAAAAGCAAAAAGAAAAAAATAGAAAATAGTCCCCTAGTGAAAACCTCTCTAAGGTACTTTCAAACACAAAAGAGAAAAATAAAGACATATCTCCTAGTGAAAACCTCTCTGAGGCGCTAGAAGATGAGGATCTCAATCTTCCCCCATACCATCTCACTAGCAAGAGCATTCCAAAAATCTGATTGAAGGCACACAGATGCCTATTTTGGGAAAGAGGAGATCTAAGTCCAAAAAAGTAAAAAGAAAAAAATAGAAAATAGTCCCCTAGTGAAAACCTCTCTGAGGTACTTTCAAACACAAAAGAGAAAAATAAAGACATCTCCTAGTGAAAACCTCTCTGAGGTGCTAGAAGATGAGGATCTCAATCTTCCCCCATACCATCTCACTGGCAAGAGCATTCCAAAAATCTGATTGAAGGCACACAAGAAATCAACCTTGGCACGCAAGAATCACCCAAACATCTAGTAGAAAGTCTCGACACTAAAGACAAGTCTAACATCTCCACTGTGCTTCATGAAGCACCCAATGTGTTCGCCTGGTCTTATGTCGATATGCCAGGGTTGGATCTGTCCTTGGTTGTTCACCATCTTGTGGTACATCCTAATGCAAGACCTGTTAAGCAAAAACTCCGCAAGATGTACCTGCAAGTCACCTTGCTCATCAAAGAAGAGCTATAGAAATTACTAGATGTTGGCTTTATTCACCCTATCGACTATCTAGAGTGGGTCTCCAACATTGTGCCAGTTGCTAAGAAACCTGGGGGCATCTGTTGTTGTACAGACTTCTAAGACCTTAACAAAGCATGTCCAAAAGATGATTTTCTACTCCCCAACATTGACATGATTGTAGATCTTACAGTAGGGCACAAGATGCTTTCCCTCATGGATGGCTTCTCAGAATATAATCAAATTAGAATCACCCCCGAAGATCAATATAAAACAACTTTTACTTGTCCTTAGGGTACATACTGCTGGCAAGTTATAACCTTTGGTCTAAAGAACGTAGGGGCAACTTATCAACATGCAATGACTACCATCTTCCATGACATGATACACAAGATATTGGAAGACTATGTAGATGATCTCCTAGGGAAATCTAGAACAAGGGAAGAACATCTTGAGACCTTGCGACAAATCTTTGCATGGCTCAGAGAGTACAAACTCCGTCTCAACCCCAAGAAATGCGTCTTCAGCGTAACATTAGGAAAACTCTTGGGGTTCATTGTCTCCCATAGGGGCATTGAGGTAGATCCCGCTAAAGTCACTGGTATAACATAAATGCCTCCTCTAAAGACCCTCAAGTAGCTCTGAAGTCTCCAAGGCAAACTACAGGCTATACGAAGGTTCATTGCTCAACTTGCAGACAAATGCCATCCTTTTGCCCATTTACTTCACAAAGACGCACACTTTAAGTGGGATCATAATTGTCAGTAGGCGTTCAACCACATTAAGGAGTATCTTGCTTCACCACCGGTCCTAATGGCACTTATCCTTGGATAGCCCCTGTTATTATATATATTAGCAACTTCAGTAGCACTGGGGGCACTCTTAGCACAACAAGATGATTTTGGCCATGAGAGAGCTATATATTACATTGACATGACTTTAGTTGGATATAAGCTTAACTATACCCCCATGGAATGTGCATGTCTAGCTATCATTTTTTGCTCGCAAAAGTTACGACACTACATGCTAAGTCATTCTATTAAGATCATCTCTAAAGTTCACCCTCTTAAGTACTTGCTTTATGGAACCGCACTCGCATGGAGAATGGCAAAATGGGTCATGTTGTTGAGTGAATTTGATATTGAGTATGTGGACAGAAAAGAAATCAAAGGATAAGATGTAGTAGATTAGCTAGCCGAAGCACCTCTCATAGATTATCAAACACTATCCATTGAATTCCCAGGTGAGTCCATCCTAACCATGTCAGAATCACCAAATTAGAAACTATACTTTGATGTATCCTTCACCAATCATAGTTCAGGGGCAGGAATACTACTGGTAACCCTGCAAGGTGACTATATCCCCAAAGCTTACAGGCTTGCTTTCCCGTGCATGAACAATGTGGCTGAGTATGAAGCTTTGATCATTGGTCTCAAAACAACAGTACAATGGAATATCTTATAGCTACAGGTCTATGGAGACTCTCAATTGATCATCAAACAAGTGAATGACAAGTTTCTCACAAAGGATGATAAGCTAGTGCCCTATAAGCAAATGGTTGATGAATACAAACTATTCTTTACCTACATATAGTTTGAACAGGTACCTCACCTTCATAACAAAGCAGCTGATGCCAAGGCTACTATTAGTTCCCTTCTAGATATGCCTCATGACAGTCATCAGTGCGAGTTTCTTGTGGAACAACTCCTAATGCCAGCATATCGTGTCGCTGAGTCAGAATTCATTTGTGAGATTGTTGGTGTGGAAAATCCTTGGTATCATGACATCTACATCTACCTCCAACATCACACTTTCCCACCTGAATCCACCTGTAAACAGTAAAGGTTCCTCATTCACCAAGCCGCTCGCTACACTATCCTTGCTGACACCCTCTATCGTTGAAGCTATGATGGCACTCTTCTTTGATGTTTAAACACTGAAGAAGCTTCCCTTGCCTTACACGAAGTCCACGCAGGTATCTGCGAAGCAAACACATGTGGAATTGTCCTAGCCAAGAAGCCCTTGCATACCGGATATTATTGGCCTACTATGGAACATGATGCATGTGGGTACGTGAAGAAGTGTATGCCTTGTTAGCAGCATGGAGATCTCATTCATGTTCCCTCTCAAGCGCTGCACCTTATTACTACACCATGGCCTTTCTCTCAATGGGGCCTAGATCTCGTTGGTAAAATCCACCAATCCTCCTCCAACGGACATAAATTTATTATCACCACCACCAAATATTTCACTAAGTGGGTTGAAGCCATCCCTCTCACTTTCACCACAGGAAACCAAATCGCCAAGTTCATCCTTTACCATATCATCTGCCGTTATGGTATCCCATATGCCATTGTTACCGACAATGGTAAACCTTTCAAAAATCATGATGTTCAGGACCTTTGTGAACAATTCCACATTCAACATCATTGGTCCACTCCATATTACCCACAAGGTAACAGACATGATGAGACAACTAACAAAACCTTACTCAAAATTCGCAAGAAAGTTGTCAATAAAACTGGCTGTGATTGGCACCTCCATATCCATCCCGCCCTTTGGGCCTATCGCACTAGTATCTGCACACCTATAGGAGCTACATCATATTCCCTTGTCTTCGGAGCTGAAGCTATCCTGCCAATCAAGATCGAATTGCCCTCATTGCACATCTCCTTGCGTAATGTCATCACTGATGAAGAATACCGGGTTGCACGCCTACAAGAGCTCGAGCTATTGGATGAGCAATGCCTTAATTCCCTTAATCACCTCCAAGCATACCAAAACCAACTTCACAGATCCTATAACAAGAAGATTCGTGCTAGGGAGTTTGCAGTAGGAGATTTGGTCCTGAAAGAAAATCAAAGGAATCTATTTGAGCGAGAAAAGAAAGGGAAATTTGAGCCTAATTGGCTGGGACCCTACATTGTCACTGCAAAATATGGCTCTGGAGCATACTGCCTCTCCACCCTTGAAGGAGAACTTGACGAGCCCATGAATATCATTCACTTGAAGCAGTTTCATAGTTAGTCCGCTAAATACCCTATGGCAAAAATACAAAAAAATCAAAAAATATAAAAAAATACAAAAAATAGTAAAGATAAATAATCCATCCTATGGTGAAAACCACTCTTTGTGGCACCTTGGATATGTACCATGATGAAAACCTACTTGCAGGTGTCATGTGTAGGTTCAATCCAGATCCATTGTTCAAACTACCTTCCCATCTTCACCCGCACTATCCACTCCACTTATCCCCTTGTCCGAGCTTCGAAATAAACCCATCATCTAAGCTTCCATTGTCCATCATTCCCAAAATATCTCTCGTCTCCCAACGCCTAATCCCCACCTTTCCATGTCACTCGCTTGACTCTCTCATCCATCCATAACCTTGGTCCCTTTAATGGTTTCGCACAAACATCACATCCTTTACTACATCCACACCATCCCCTACCTATCGTAGTTTTTATACCATGGTATTCATTGGAAAACTGACATCCACATTCTCTAAACCATATCTCATCATTCCACATGAACCAATCCTTATCCTTACATCATCAAGTCTCCCAGAACTACATATCATCACCACCCGCATTGTAATGTGCCTTGATCCCGTGGATACAAGGTATGTAGGTAGTCTAGAATACGAAGGAAGTATCCAATACGTAGGTACATACAATGCACCCATCCAACCCACTTGGATTGTCCCTCTTTCCTGAGCTTGTTGATTGTACTTGACCTACAAATGATACACTTTCTAGGCATCCTATCAAAGCATAATGCTCTCACGAAAATTCTTTCACCAACAGATTAGGTTTTCCATAATGAGCGGCCTGCATCCCCCTGCCAATCCTTAGTTTATCTTAATCCACCATCGATTCTTGTCCTAGGATGCATCCTTCCTATAATGGACAAAATCATCAATCCTCCATCCATTCTTTGGAAAGAGATATAATGGTTCTGTGTTTTGGGTCAGTCAGTCTTTTGATCTTTGATTTTTATTTTATCGAAGTTGTCTTGATCTCATTATATCATGACATGTGGAGAAAGAGCTAGAATGGGGCATGGTCATTGCTTTCGTATGCCATGCTTGTGGGAGGTTCTCATTACTCCATCTTAGTATTCATATCTTGTGGATCATAGGGTCAGTTCTAGAATATTAATTCCTGTTTACATCTAAGGTTCTTGATGCCTTTTGTGTAATAAGGGCTTATGTTATGATTCCCCTTCCCTCGTCTAGATAGGATTGTACTATTATGGGCATGTATGGGTTCATCCTATTGTTTGCAGTGTCAAGTCCTATGAGTGGATGCCTTGCCACCTTGGTTCCACATACCCTAGTGCATAACATCCTATGCTATCAACAATAGCACTCAATTTTTTATTGGCAGAATATCTTAATATGATGTAATCCCTTCATCCTACATATTTATATCTACACTCATCATCCCATCCCTCTCCTTTTGCTTCAAGATTCATCCACACCTACATTTCCATCACTCCCTCCTTTCTACTAACCCATATCCCCCCTACCATCTTGTGACCATTTTTAAGGGACCTATTTGTGTATCATGATCACTCGCCTCATCACCTCCTCCATATCCTCCTCCGCATCCTCATCCTCATCATCATCATCCTCCTCATCCACTGTTGCCTCACCTAGGTGGCACTATATGGGGCTGGGTACCACTCTCTGAGGCTAGGCACCACTCCATGGGACTGGGCGCCACTCTATGGGGCTAAGCGCTACTCTATTGGGCTGGGCGCCACTCTATGGGGCTGGGTGCCACTCTATGAGGCTAAGCGCCCCTCCTCGCCCCTCAAGCCAAAAAGCTAGGGGCTAAAGCGTTGGGCTAAGTGCCCCTCCCCACCCCTCCAAAATTTTAGGCGCTAAAGCACCGGGCTAAGCGCCCCTCCCGCCCCTCAAGCCAAAAAGCTAGGCACTAAAGCGTTGGGCTAAGCGCCCCTCCCCACCCCTCTAAAATTCTAGGTGCTAAAGTGCTGGGCTAAGCGCCCCTCCCCGCCTCTCAAGCAAAAAGAGCTAGGCGCTAAAGTGCCAGGCTAAGCGCCCCTCCTTGCCCCTCCAAAATTCTAGGCACTAAAGTGCCCCTCCCCACCCCTCCAAAAGCTAGGCACTAAGGCATCGGGCTAAGCGTCCCACCCTGCCCCTGAAGCAAATTATAGGCGTTAGAATGCCAGACTAAGTGTTCCTTCCTGCCCCCTCCAAAATTCTAGGTGCTAAAGCGTTGGGCTAAGCACCCTTCCCCAGCCCCCCTCTCAAAACATAATGCACCTCTCTACAAAAAGCACATTTCTTAAATTTCACCCATTAAAATCAAAATTCCCATGTGCTCAAATTAAAACTTTATGCGCCAAAATAATCACATATTAAAAAATTAAACAAAAATCCAAATGCTGCCGTAACCCTATTTTTCTTCCCAAACTCTAGCTTGACCTAACCTTCATCCTTTAGCATCATCTATTCATCTTTCAGCACCAATTTCCCTTTGTTTTAGCACCTTCTGCCTCTGTTAGGTTTTTCCTTCCAACAATGCTATACCACACCTCTGTTCTTTCTCCTTTTTCAAGAGATCACCGAAAAACTTCTTTTTTCTACCAATCTCTCGAGGGGGCATCACTTGGTCATCCACTTCCCTCTTACTCACCTATCGAGGCATATTTATAAAAAAAATATATATTCTTTGATATCTCGTCAACCCGACAGCTATGACGCCATATCAAAGGGGCAAAATGTAGATGCCTGAAAATGGTCACAACCAATTTCATCCACCCACGCATCCAACCCTATTCACCTGCATCATGCCATTTGATCTGATTATTAATTAATTTATTCAGCATTTTCTACCATCATAAAAATCAAATTCCTCTACTATAGTTTGAAAATAAAATATTTTTTACTATAGTTCATTCTAAAAATTAAATAAATTATCATATTTATTTAATTCCCTATTTTGTGCACTTTTGATTACTTTTTGTAATCGTAATTATTTTCTTATAATCCATGTGCACATGAATTAATTTTAATTAATTCATTATTACAAACCCCCATGTTTCTAGAAGTCCACTTATCATCCAATGTACACACATGTACATGACAAGTGGTACTTTGAAAGCATGGGCAAATCTTTCAAATTGAGTACATTTGTCCCATTTCTTCCACCCCACTCCATGTGTCACTATTCATTCCAATTTAAAATTCAATGTGACACTATTTGAACACTATTCTTTTAATTTTATATTCCACTTGTCCTCTTCATGGAATTTAAAATTCTTCACAAAGTCCAAGCCTTACCTTTTCATAAATGAGTCCTTACATGTCATACACCTACTCAATCCTAGCTATCCATCCATTCAAACTTGCAATCTTGGAGCAAACTTCTCATCCAATCCAAACATGCCATTTGTCCAATTCTCCTTGCTTGAGGATCCTCAAGCAATCTCCACCATTGATCTGCCAAATTGATCTTAGCCCTTCAATCTCATCACTAAAAATCTATAAATTGAGGCCTTCACCTCCCATTTGGAACAAGTCATTTGATGCAAAGTTATTCTGCTAATTTGAGTGCTCACATCTACATAGCATTAGTGCAATCCTAGTCTAGTTTAGATAGCATATCATATCTTAGAGTAGATCACTACTTATGTGCTTAGATAGGGTGCAATTTAGATAGGAATAGTGCATAAGTAGTTTAACTCAATCTTGAGGTCCCTTGGACTTGAGATAAGGTGCATTTTAGGTTGAATTTGCATCTATATAGGGTCTCATTTTCATAGGTTAGACAGTAGAATATGCAACAATAAATGAGGCAACTAAAGAAATAACTTGGTTACAGGATATTCTTTTAGTACTCAAACAACATCAAACATGGCCTTCTTTACTCAACTCTGACAATCAAAGTGCCATTCAGTTGTCCAAAAATATAGTTTTTCATGGTAGAACAAAGCATATTGAGGTCTATCACCATTACATCAAGCATCTCATCCAACAATAACTGATCCGCTTTTAGTATTATAGGATAGGGGACCATATAGGTGATCTTTTCACCAAGGCATTATGTAAGACTAAGTTTGTTTATCTTAGAGGTCTTCTAGGACTAACAGAAGTCACATGAATAATTGATGGTTGTCATTTAGGGGGGATTGTTGTGATATGATTAAGTGAGTGCTTTGTTTCATGTCACTAGATAGTATTAGTGTTTCATGTTGTGAGTCATCTTATATAACATCTAATATTAAGGGGGAATATCAACATATTTAATAGAGAAGCTAGATAGTTAATATTGGTGGTTCTAAGATTGGGCAAGTAACTAAGAAAATCAATAAAATTGGTTGTGCACAATGTTTATATATGTATGTATGTATTAATGACATGTCTATTTGCAATCATCATTTATTTATGTTTGGAACCATAATAATATCAATGAGTAAAGCCTTAGGTGTTCACCTATCTATTCCCAATCACATTGATAATGGCTATAATATAATCATATGGTTTCTGATCTAGTGCATTTGTATTAAAACTACTATGGGTTCTAATTGAATGAATCAATCCATTAAGGTTTGTTTCTTCTTTAGTTCATTCTACTTCTAGGTCCCCTCCCAACCATTTCAGCACCATGGAGAAATAGTTGCTCCAACCATATTGAAACCACCTCTACTAATCCCTAGCAATCATTTAATGCTCATTTAGTTTTCCTTCTTGACGTAGTATCTTTATGAGAATGATCTGAAGAAAAGTCAATACCTTATTAGCATTCATTCATTCATTCATTTTTTGTTGATAATGATCGTTGATCAACAGAAGATGCTCCTTCATTAGACACCTCACATAGGAATTTTGTGAGTTTAGTGCTCACAAACATAGGATCAATGGTATAACCACTCTTTTGGCTAATGTCATGGCCATAATGTTCATTTCCACCATGTCAAGTACTTCTCATTTTGTGATTGCTTCTGTCTTCTTCCTTCCCAATGATTTAACAACTCACTAGCTGTCCTTCTCCACTTCATTATGACTATCGTCTCCTTTCACCATTCTCTTGAGGTAAATCTCCCACTTGTATTTGTCCATTCCCAATGAACATCTTCTTCCTCTTCTGCATCTGGCATGCCAAGGTCTCACCATATCTCATGACTTCCAAATGACTTCCCATGACACCTACTACAAAACTGAGACAAACCTGCATTTCCTCCTCTATTACTACTTTCAGTTCAATCTCAAATAATTGCTCCATTTCTTTTTAAATGAAATCTCCTTAAGATATATTAGTCTTCATGATTTCATCAAAAAGCTTACCTAACTCACTCTTGAAGGATTACTTTGCTTGGTCAAACACCATTGCTATACTCAAACTTTCATGTTCTTTCTCTTCATTTTCGTCAACCATGATATATTCTTCAAGATAACTCACAATTTCTTCCTAGTCGTCTTTAGCAGCATTTATACTCTCTTTTTCCTCACTATTTTAATATGAGAAAATTCTAACCTTACTTCTATTTCATCTTTGTTAAATGCTTCCTCAAATAACCTCTTTGTTTCTCTTGTCTTCTCTTCCAATAGGAAACTCTCTTCTTTGCTATCTACTTCATCCCCTTCATTTTCTTCCCATAGAATAACTTCTTCCCCTTCTAAAATTAAGCCACTCAATAACTACTCATAGTCAATCTCTTGATACCAAAAGCTAGGACTCTCAAGGGTTTTCTCCCAACCTTTATCTTCTCTAGTGTAGTCATCTAAACTTTCCCCTTCCTTAAGGTTTGCTATTAATACATCTTCATCTTCCTCCAATGACATATCTTTTTCTTTTTTATGCTGGCTCCCTTACAATAACAATATCCATTTCTAGAATGTTTATAATGGCTTGCACAACCTCTAACAACTTCTTTAACTATTCAATCTCTGGCATGGGTGATATAGAACCACTCCTCTTCTTCTTTCTTCTTGCCTTAGCTTGCACTCAAACTTGTGTTACCCTTAATGCAGCTTTCAACTCAATAACGGGAAGCTACTGACATTTCAATGAGAGTAGTAGTAGAGGAGGACTTAAAGGTTCTTCTAAGTTTAGTAATAAAGGTCACAGGAAGTAATTTGGAAGTCCTAAGATATGATGAGACCATTGGCATGTAGGATGCACAAAAGGAAGAAGATGTTCATTAGGAATGGACATATATAGGTGGGAGATTTATGTCAAGAGAATGGCGAAAGATGTTGATATTTATAATGAAGTGGAGAAGGATAGATAGTGAGTTGTTAAATCCAAAGGAAAGAGCGTATGACAAAGTGGCGAGTTGAGAAAGAAGAAGATAAGATTGATCACAAATCAAGAAGTACTTGACATGGTGGAAAGGAACAATGTGGCCATGGCAGTTAGCCAAAAGAGTGGTTCTAGATGCTCATCCTATGTTTGTGAGCACTAAAATCACAAAATTTATGCATGGGGTGTTTGATGTAGGAGAATCCTAGATTGACTAGCAATCCTCATCAACAAAAAACAAATAAAAAAATGAATGAATAAATAAATGCTAATAAGATTTTGACTTTGTCTTCAATCATTCTATGGTAGTTATCTCGACTTCCACAATTTCAAAGGGTACACGGTCATTTTGAAATCCAAAGAAGCAAACCGAAAGATGTGAAAGACAAAGAAACCAAATTTTTATGGAGAGAAAGGGGCATAATCAGTTCAAATTCCTCTGCATTCATTGCCTAAGTTAGATCTTGATATATATGTGAAAGACAAGAAGCCAAATTTTATGGAGAGAGGGGCAAAATTGCCTAAGTTGAATCTTGACCCAACTTTCAAGAAAAACTGGAAAAGTAAAATCTGCACTTCATTTCATCAGAAAAGTAAAAGATACCAAACGTTTCGGTTTGAATAAGCGAAGTTTTGAACGGCGACACCGATGGTGAGCAGACAAATTTTCTGAGGAACAACTACCTGCTGCTTTTGGTTTGAACAGTGAGCGGACTGTGCAAGTAGGCTTTATCTTTTATCTCATTATGTTACAATTGATATAAATTTTAGGGTTTTGCAAATAACTTGAAATCTGTCAATAAAGTTTGTAGTTATTGCATACAGTCTTATAACCGCCCTTTCCAGCAGTTAACTGATGCAATACTCTATATGTTTTAATGTTTGTCATCATTATTCCATGACCAGTCAGAAGTTTTACCTTGAAGAAGAAATTACCTGAAAATAAAGAAAACTAAATTCTGAAAATCGTGGACACACATCTATTTTCTGTTAGTTATTATTTCTTGATTGTATTTTATTGACCCTGACATTCATTAATTTTACTTTTATCTCTGGCGCTAATTTTTCTAAATTATTTCTGATCAGCTATTTTCTATTTTCTATTTAGGGCTGCCCCCTGCCAACAACTCAACCCCTGCATCATCATAAATATAATATGAAACATGATTTAAATTGAGAGATGGCCAAAAATATATTACATAATATATAGTACATAAATACATTGAACAACAAAATTATATTTTTAAAATTACACTTCTTCTCTGGTTTTTCCTCCTTTTTTTCTTCTTTTCATTTGGTTAATATAAAAGAACATTAAGCATAGGTTTTATATTTTTTTTATTTGGTTGATGGACATTGTTTTTAACTTTTTTGCCTTTTAAAACATTTTTGTTATTTTTTAAAGATTTTTATACATTTGGTGTATGGGATATCCTAAAATCTAAAGGATAGCCAGGGTTGGGTAAGTTACTATTTTCATTAACAGAAACACAATATATATTGGTTAAAGAACACACCTCATACACATACTGCACATTTTCAGCCTTACTGCTATTCAGTGATTTACCATGTACAAAAGCAGCCACAGATCCTACTCGTTTAACCTGTTCATATGTAATCTCCATAACAGGGATAGTGGATTCTGGACAGGTCTTCATTGAATTATTTGCTATCACAACATCCCTCTGCCAGCAAACCATTTCATATTAGTTTTGTAAACATCTACCAACAGCTCAATCAAATCAAGATGTAATGATCTTTAATATTCAATCATTCCTTGTTCCCGTTAAAAAATGAAGGATGTTGGTTCCCATACTTTAGTGTGCCAGTGTTTGTTGTCAGGCTGGAGGGATATCTGATCTGAATAATTTATGCAGAGTATTGTGTCTCCATACTCATTCTGCAAATGACCACCAAAGATATATTAGAAAAGTATAATTTTCCTGGGTTTTCAACCAGCACATACTTTCTGAACATTTAGTTTTTAGTTTTAGATTTTAATTGTTGGCTTATTTTCTTTGCAGAGTCAGTCATGTGGAGCTGAATTGTGCCAAAAATTCTACTAAATCAGCAGTTTTGATGAACTTGGAGTATGGAGATCCATTTTCTTAATTTCAATTTGAAAGTGGCTTATATTTATTTCTTAATTTCAATTTGAAAGTGGAGTATGGAGCTTGGTATCTTTGCAGATGGTTGTGACAGACGATATTGGCTGACAGATCTTAACCTATGGGGAGAGGTAAAATCCTCTATTTGGTGAAATTACATTACTGCAGTTTTGTAAAAATTTTTGGAGAATAGCTTAACAGAATCATTCATCATTTTGCTTGCCTCTCTGCAGCACAAGTACTATTTCTAAAATTTGGTTGCTACATCTTGTATTGCAAAGATTGCAGGATATGCACCAAACAGGTTCATTCTTTGTGGAGGGAAGTTTGTCCAAGCGTGAAAGTGGGAGTGTGAGAGTTTCCAGTGCCTCTTGAAACGTGGGTTGTGAGTGTTTTGATAAGGGCTTCCTGGGTTAGATACTTGTTCAGTTGGGCATCCATTGAGAGCACTTATCCACAGAATTCGAGAGGTTCATCTGTAGGTGAAGGAAGGAAGATAGATCACAGCAGTAATGACAACCACAAGGTCAATGGCAAGGGCATCGGCAATAGACAGGTTGTCTGTGTTGCCCTTACATTTGCTTTTAGAAATTCTGTCAAAAGTTTCATACAGAGACGTGATACGCACGTCTCTGCTCTCACAGAGATGGCGATTCTTGTGGAAGGAAATGAGCCATTTGAATATCATTATCGAAGATTCCGAAGAAGTAGGAGATGACATGATAGAAGTCATCATTAGCGATGCCTTGCTCCGCCAGTCTGCTTCTCTCCATAGTTTTCAGCTTGAATATGAATGGGGTGACGCTGATAGTGCCGTTGTGAACAATTGGATTAGAGTTGCAGCTCGAAAACAGGTAGGCCAAATGTCTTTGCAATTCCTTGAGCCGGAGTCTGACCATTGTCCCATATCACCAGATGTAGCTGAATTTTTATCATACAGCATAGAGCTTGAAGACTCTGTTTTTGAGTGTGAAAGTCTCACTGCCCTAAAACTGAGATCCATCAGGCTTTCCCAAATACCCACTAATTTTGGGGGCTTCCATCATCTTAAAACACTTCGTTTCTATAATTGTTCTTCAATGGATGATGACATTTTTGGACAGTTCATAGAGTTGTGCCCACAGCTTCAGAATTTGGGGATTAGCGCTTGCAAAGAGTTGATGAATTTGAATATACATGCCTCCAATCTAAAATACTTAGAGATAGGATTTTTTGACTCTTCTATATCATTTAGCATGTCTTGCCCTCAGTTGACAGAAATCAAGCTCGAAGAATTTCAGAGCCATAATGTAGGGCTTAAGTTACTGGAAGGAGTTTCAAGAGCAGAATCAGTTAAAAGAATTACACTTCTAAACTATAGCAGATATGAGATATACACAGAGATTCCTAGTAGCACTGTTCTTAACAAGTTTCCTCAGCTTGAAGAATTGACAATGCATGGCTGGTGTTTCCAGGTTAGCAATTCCAAAATATTCTTAATGCTTCATCCCTCCTTCCTATTGGTATTTGAAATTATTATAGGTTTATATATATGTTCTAGGTTTTTACCCATTATTTCTCTAGCTAAGCTTTATTTTGATTACGGCTCCTTTTATTCTATTACTGCATCTATGTAACATGCTGTAACTTGTATTAGCCACCCACTTTCATCTACTGTATCACTTGTGGACGGTAACTTTATTTCTTTTTTTTTTTTTATAAGAATGAACTCACATTATGTTCCATGCAGGAGATGACATCAGATACATTAGAGATGGATACGTCATCAGAGGAGGAGATGACATCAGAGGAGGAGATGACATCAGAGGAGGAGATGCTAGTAGTAGGGATGACTTTGCCAAATTTGAAGAAGGTAAATGTCCATTTTAAGCTTAAGTACGGCAACGAGGCAGTGAAGTTTCTGGGTTTTCTTCTCAGGAATTGTCCAATAAATGTAATGAGAGTCTGTCTGCCTAGATGCGGCAGAAAAATCATTCGAGATAAATTGCGGGGAAAAATCATTCGAGATAAATTGCTGGATATGAAAACAGAGTTTTCAAAATTAAGGTTATCCATTGTCACAAGGAAATGGCCATCCCCATTTGAAGAGTTTTGTCAATTTTGTGATAGATTCCCTGAGTATTTTTGACACATTTGCTGAACTTGAAGAACAATTCTCATCTCTTTTCAGGGCTCTTCATTCCTAAAAAGGTAAGCAACATTGTATTCAGAATTCCTTCAAAAAAGTTTCTTTTATATTACATTAGTTATATTTTGATCGTGTTAGGATTTTCTTTTATATTACATTAGTTAAAATTCATATCCAGAACATCTTTGGCTCAAATTTGTTTGAAATTGATGAAAGCTGAATCATTTCAAAGGTTGAAGCTCTATCGAGGATTTAAGTTCTAAGCCAGGAATGATCCCAAGGATTTAAGTTGTTCATACCATAACATGCCATAAACTAATCCATAGGATAATTGAAGTTGAGTGAAGGTTTCGACATGCGTAATCATGTTTGCACATTAAACATGATTTTGCTAGAGATCACAGCTCTACTACAAAGTTGAAATAGATATCAGATAAGCATAATCTTCAGCAACAAGAAGACCATTGTACATGGGATTTACCAGTGAGGTAAATAGCTGAACAACAAAACCAAAATATTAGATCATCATAAATGGTTGACTTTCCAGGAATCTAGTAATTTAAAAGTTTCATATTAACTGTTTCTTTCACGCTTCTTGAAATTCTCTGCAGATACCTAGTCCAGCTTCTCAGAACACTTTTTAAAGATCCCTCACACAGTAGGCCCCTCAGTCCTGTGAAGGTGAGAGCATAAAAAATGTGGGCACAAGCACTTTACAACTTAATACTATTAGTATGAAATACAAAGACTCGTGCACAAAGCATGGGGTGTCACTTGGTAAAACAGGTTTATAGCACATGTGATCAAAGGATTGTCTATACTCACTGTAATTTGTTAAGTTTATGACCCCATTCTCTTATTCTTGGGACCCACTTTACAGTACTACCTTTATTTTTGTCAGCATATTGGTATAAACATTGTAAATAAAAATTATCCCTTTCGTGATTACACGTGATATATGAAAATTCAAAATATCCTTACCAGGGTGACCCCCTGTAACACGAAGGCGGATGAGAAGCATTTGTTAACGCAACAACCGCTCTCTGCCAAGGTATAAATCAAATTTTTACCTCCTTTCAATGATATGAAAGATAACAGATGTTTGGCATTCCCATCATAGTGGCCTATTTTATTTAGCATTACCAAAAATTCTGACATGAACATAAGCCATTCTCAAAATAGTGGAAGCAGTTAACATCCCTCACAATAATTCCTCTCTTTTCAATCCTGGAAATGAATTTTATGGTTGTGTGACAATCACCACACACCCGAAGATTCTCCATGATTCTGATGGGCACTTCAGGAGGTGTGCTAATAAGCCCAAAAGCAATAACGAACTTTTCACTGTGATAGAATAGGCTTTTCTCCTTCTATTCTACCTCCACATTATGTAAGACAGAGTCCATATCAGGCAAGTATCCAGTTGCCTTCATCTTCCCTGCCAATTCCTCTAACTTTGAATATATTTCCTCTGTTTGTGGGTGTGTTCTGGCTTCTCTGACAAAGGTGTGAACCTTGTTACCTGCTTCAATCTAGCTGTATCCTCGCTCCTTTTGCACTCCTTTTCTTTCATCTCATTTCTTACTTTTGTGACATCATCCCACCTGCCAGCTGAAGCATAGATATTTGAGAGCACCTTGTATGGTTCAGCACGTTTTGGTTCAAATTTGAAGAGGTGTTCTGCTGCGTGTCTTCCCTACTCTAAATTCTCACAAATTCTACATGCACCAAGCAATGGCCCCCAAACAACAGCATCAGTTTCAAATGGCATACTGTTGATCAATTCCTCTGCTTCTTTCATGCGCCCAACCTTACCATAGAGGTCAACCATACAAGTATAGTGATCTGTCCTTGGAGGAATGCAATGATCACAAATCATTGAATTAAAGTAAGAGCACCCTTCATCCACTAGGTCAGCATGAGAACAAGCAAATAGAACACCAATAAATGTTGCATAGTTGGGTTTTGTCCCTGCTTGTATCATTTGTTCATTGAGTTGGAGGGCCTCTTTGGGATGCCCATTCTGTGTATATCCTGGAATCATAGAATTCCATGAAACCACATTCCTTTCATTTATGTTGCCAAACACTTTGCTTGCATCCATGGTGCTGCCACATTTGGCATACATGTTAACAAGTGTACTTGCAACAAAGACGTCTGATTTAGTGTAAATGTTAACCATGAACCTGCTTACCATACCCCAAAGCTGCTAGATTAGCAGAAGCACTGAGAACAATTGGAAAGACAACAACATCTGGTCTCATGGCCTCACACTTCATTCTACAAAATAACTTCAAAGCCCCCTCACCGTACTCACTCTGAGCATATCCTGCAATCCTTGTTGTCCACATACATTGAGCATAGTGCAAGCAGGCTTTTAGCCAGGCATTTCAGATATAATAGTTAGCTGTAATGTAATGTTAACAGTGATATGTGTTCTTGTTTTATTAAATATGCATTTTAATTTTTATTTGACCTTTTTAAAGTATCAATCTAGCCGGTCTTGATTTGCTGTGGCAGATTTTGGCATGATTTGGGTCTGTTGTTTTGGGCCAAAACACTGGGACCATTACCATCTGCAAATGTAGAGTGTGGGTTTGTTACAGTTTGATATAATTTTAGGGATTTCAGTTGCATACAAAGATTATTGTTTGCTATCATTTGTTTGAATTTCAAACCTCTATGACATCTTGATAGTGCATGTTCTTCATCTCCATAATGATGAGTACACACACTGAGTGTGGTGTCAGCAGGCTTTTAGCCAGGCATTGCAGATATAATAGTCAGCTGTAATGTAATGTCAACAGTAATATGTGTTCTTTTTTATTAAATATGCAATTTAATTTTTATTTGACCTTTTTAGAGTATCAATCTAGCCAGTCTTGTTTTGCTGGGGCAGATTATTGCTTGAATAGGGTCTGTTTTTTTTGGTCTAAATCACTGCGACCATTACTATCTGCAAACAAGGAGTTACGGTTTCTTATAGTCTTAAGGATTTTGCTTGCATACAAAGATTACTGTTTTCTATCAGTTGTTTGAATTTCAAACATCTATGACATCTTGATAGTGCATATTCTTCAATCTCCATAATGGTGAGTGCACACTAAGCATAGTGCAAGCAAGCTTTTAGCTAGGAATTCTAATTGAAAGCAAGCTAGAACTTTATCTAGCATTAAGCTCAACTGTTTACATGTAAAAAAGTTTATCTATGCCTGACCAAAGCCTTTACATTGTACATTTAAAATCTATTGGCAGTCCATTCTCCCAGCCTGTTTCTTGCACTGTTTCAGCAGCATTTGGTAGGGACTTGAACTGCAGCGCATCACTTGTTACCATGTCAATGTCTTGGATATATTGAATAATGCATATTACCTTGAGAAACTTGGTAAATGTTGTTTGAACATGCCTTTTCTGTCACAGGCTCTTGGAACATGTATGTTATTTTAATAATTTATTGACAATTTGAAAGAAGGAAACTTATCATGTTTTTGCCAGCTTTTGGATATATTCGGAGTTTTAATGTAAATTCGCAATGCTGATTGTTTTAGATCGTTTTACAGTTTTACACTTATATTGGCAATCTAGATGAGTAATTGTGAACCATTCGAGCTGTAGAGGGAATAGTATTACTACTCACCTTTGGATTTAATATAAATATTCTGTTGCATTCTGATGTGCATTTTGTGGCAACCCTTGAAATGGATTTTTTAAAGAACTGAAAGTAAAAGTAAAAATATATATTTTTATTTGCCAAAGATTGCATCAATCTGGCTATACTCATAGGCTGAAGAGCTGAAAGGGCCATACAAAATGAGACAGGCCAATATCAAGGCTATAAACAGTCATAAAAGTGAAAAGGCCACATGCAGTCCACAATAACATTTAATATCATTGATATATTGTGTGACATTGGCTCTTTGAGAGTCCAGTGAGCATGATTGAGTGTTAGATATGGAACATTACCACAATGAAGATACGAGTTCAACTCCTCCCAAGAACCAGGGGCAAGCTCCTATTGCATTAATGTCGTGATCTTGTCCTGTTTATGTTAACTATTTGGGAGGTCACAATCCTTCATAATAAATGTGTGATTATATATTGTCATAAGATGTCTAGATAAAACCAGTTTTTAGTCTCTGCCCGTAAGCAGGGTAACTGTTGTTTTCACCTCCAACTATTAATTTTGCTTCGTTAGTCGTGCAAAGGAAAAAATTAATACTTCAGCTAAACTTTTTTTTTTTCCTTATAAGAATTTCTGATTGGGCAATTGATTTTTAAGCCCATTGGTAATGATTTTTAGCATTGATAAAATTGATAAATTTTCCTGGGGGTGAGGTAAATGTTTCTAATGTGGCAAAGCAAAATTTATTGATTTTCTGTCTTACTTAAATCGGCTAAATAAAAATTAGGGTTCTCAATTAGTTTTTAGCAGCCAGGACACGTATTGTGCAGGTCATGCGTGGCATTTCCTCAAACAGATCATGTGCCTTGTTTATGCTTCCACATTTTGCATACATGCTTACCTGGTCAGTTGCAAACACTGACGAAAATCTCCCTTCTCACCAGGTAGGGCAGCAATGAGTGTGGGGTACATTGCTAGGAAAGGCAATTCTCACGCTTTTTGGAGCGCAATTTGCGGTCTGTATGGTCATTTCTGCCATCAGGGACTCATTTCCATTGCAGCATAGCAACTCTCATCTTCGTCTTGCTCACCAGTTTCTCTATTTATTCACTCTACCAGCTTAGCAGCGGCTGAGATTTTCTTCTTCTACCTACTGAAACCATGTCACACACTCTTTTATATACCATTAAGAAAGCCTACAACATGGGTATATTCGAGAGCTCTGTATTTTCTTGGTTTTAGAATGATATCATTTAGGGTTTTCTTCCTGCTAAGCATTTACACATCTCCATGCACTATTCCTAAGATTCCAATTTGTACTATCCTTGTTTTATTTCTCATTTCAAAAAATAGTCTTTTTTATTAAATATGACGAGTAATGCCATGAACAGAGTTATGTGTTTCTGTCTTGTTTCTGATTTTGGAATGATAGGAAGGACAAAAACCCATTTTTTATTATTGTCTTGATTTCCGAATCTTTGATGTATACAGAATTTCAATTTTTTTCAGAACTCTCATTATCATTCAAACAATCAACTGTAAATATCTCATGTACAACAAACACCTTTAATTTCATATTTCTTGGCATTTGTTTGCTTCTTGGTTCAAGCAGATCCTGCAAGATTCAGATTTACCCATGAAACTTCATTCATAAGGTGTCACACAAGTTTTTGGATCCGAACTCCAATTCTTAAACAGATTGTAAGTGGTTCCCACCCTCAAAAAAATCAAGGGATGCATATTGTCGTCCCATCTGTGGTTTAAAATTAATTTTCCTTGAATTCCAGGTATGCTTCGTTCGACAATTCTTTTGGTCAGTACATAAATTTGATTACCTGACTTTGCGCCTGTTGTGACCTAATCACACATTGCCCCATTGCAAATGGGGACCCCCAGTTTTCTTCATAGGTTAGTCGTTTTAGGGTTAGTTGTTTGTGTTATCTCAGAGTTAGTCAGTTGATGAGTTTGCAAGTGTAGTATGAATGCCTATGTGAGTGATATTTTGAACTTAATATGCTTTGGTGAGTGAAGATCTTTAGAGAAAATGACTAAGTGTTGACTAGGCGCAGATTGTCATCTGTAAGACCTCAAAGGTGCACCAAAGCCAAGAGTAGGTGAAGTTAGCATTGGTGAAGACAAGTTGGTGCTAAGAAACGTTTTGGAGGTTTAGACTTAGTCAATTTAGTGAAGGTGCTTATTGTCACTCCTAGGATATCACATATGCGCCTAGAGAGAAATTAACTTGAATCTGCAAGTCTTAGAGATGGTTGGCTTTGGTGAAGTCTTTAAGAGCAACTACAATGGTTTGAACGCACTCATCTATACTTAGGCGCTAACTCACATTCAAATAGTCATCAAGATGCACCTAGGAGATAGGAGGCCAAGAACCCTGAGTTTTGATAACACCTTGGAGTAAGAGGTCTTTAAAAAACAATGCTTTGGTAAAAGGAAACTTGAGATCATCATAATGCCTAAGAGCAAGCCAAGAATTCTAGGCGCATTTCAACCATTGAAGAGCTCATTTTGGGTGCCTAGAGAGAAACTATGTTGGAATCTATCAATCTTGAAGGTATTGGAGTTAGACAAGTTCAGAAGAGCCTATACAAGTCATAAGTTCATGAAATTTTGAAGTAAAAGTTACATCAAAACGAGGCACAATTCCATACCTTGAGCATCATCAGAGTGTGCCTTAGGGGCTTGTGAATACCATATCTATGCTAGGTGCAATTCTTGCTGCTATAGTTCATTTTGAGCGCCTAGGAGGTAGTTGTTTTGAGGGAAGAGTTTGGGCGCCTAGCACTAAAGGACATTTCATCAATCAGTTTGAAGGAGTTTAAGGCACTTCTATTGAAACTACAAAAGAGTTTGAATACATGAGAAAATAAGTGAGCATCTTCCAAGAACAAGGCACATTTCCCGGTCTTTTTCATCCAATTTTGGCGCCTGGAATGTGAAGGGCATGAAACATTGAAATCTAGCATATGGAGGATGAGAGGAGCTCTGGGAAGTTTAAAAGAGTGATTGGAGGTGTTAGAAAAGCCAAGAAACTAAGTCAAGTAGTTAGGCGCATATCCATGTCTATACCACCTAGTTCTAGCGCCTAACTTAGGGAAGCATAATTCATTGGCACTTGAGTGAGCGCCCTAATAAGGAGCAACAAATTAGACATCAAGAGGATGGCGCCTAAGATGGAAAGTTTCTTAAACATTTTTAGCATGAAGTTAATGTCATTGAAGGTTGAATAACAAGCATGAAGAGATCTAGGCGCACTTTTCAATCCATTTTACCTTAGATATGCGCCCAATCTGGAAGAGGACACTCATTCTATCAAGGCGTTGATTTATATCAATACAATCATCAATATGCACCTTGATTGGGAGAGGCATTTGGATCATGCAGAATTAGAAGGAAACACTAAGGAATCTAGGCGCCATTTTTAGCTCTTTTAACCTCCAATTAGCGCCTAACTTTGAAAGGAACATTCATCATATGAAGGCTCCAATTCATGCTTAGAATGCTTCCAAATTGCGCCTAGGGGTTTTTTGAGTTTAAAACGTGTTTAAAATCATTGATAAATGGCCTCCAAGACAAGGCGCATTTCATGCCATCATCATTCATTTAAGGTGCCTAAATAGAAAGGTTTTAAATTTTGAAAATTTCAAAAAATGTAATAAATGCCTAGATATGGCCGACCTAGCCTGGCTGACCAACATTTTAATCAAGACAAATTGCCTATATAAACATGGACACCCCATCTCATTTGTTCATTTGTTCATTTCACAACTCATTCAAGGAGCGAATTTTAAGAGAAGGTAACAATCTTCAGCAGATCTGCAATATTAGAAGTCTTATTTTGTTAATTGCAGCTGATATTTCAGTATTTTATACAGAAATCTGCATTTGTTTATTCTGAAAATTTGTTAAGAGGTATGTTTCAGCAGCCTTAAATCTATAAATTTGCCTTTTTACTTATCTGATTTTCAGATTTCCATGGCTTTATCATACAAAAAATCAGTCTTATAGAGATAATTTTATCATTTGAATTCACTAATAGAGGTATATTGATCTTGTAGGTAAATGGGCATGACTGCGAAGGAGTGTCAAGTGATGATCAAGATGGATGCCAAGTCAACCTTACCGGAGTTCAAGATCAAAACACATTGGAGGAATATAGGAGATACAAACATGGGACATGCCAACTTGGAGGAGATTAAAGAATTCTTGCTCGCGCCAACAAGGAATGAAGATATTAAGGCTATTGTCAAGAGTGGGATCATACAAGCAACTTGTTTCCCGCTTGCCTTACCTAGCACTGAATTGATGTTGGAATGTGCCAAACGTTATGATTTTGAAGGAAGGCGAATTGTGGCTAAGGATGGGACTGTCCTAGCTTACTTGTAAAGAGAAGCTATTCAAGAGGTCTTCAACATCCCAAATCAAAAGACAATGTTCATTTGCCCTACAACTGCACAGAAGACATTTGAAGCCAAACCCAAGCAATACATGCAAGAATTAAGGAAGAAATGGATGGCAGAACTGGCAACAAAGATATACAATCCCAAATATCCAAAGAACCACAAGGCAGATTTCAAGTAAGAGAAATTATTTTATCATGTTTTTGAATAGAGTGATAGGTAGGCCTCAATCATCAACCTTTGAAGGATGGATGTATACATATCTTGATCATGTTTTCACAAAGAATAAGATGATTGATTGGGTCGAGGTTATAAGTCATTGCATAGATGAGCAATTTGAAAATTTCAATGAGTCCAAGTCTTTCTACATGACTTCTTATCTCATCTACATATTGGCAAGGAATGTGGTCTACAAGGGATTGACTCCCGAAGGACAAGTTGGCATTAAGTCTAATCAGGTTCTGTCACACCAATGCTATCCACAGCTCCATCTCAAGAACATTAATCATTACAAGAGGTTCAATGATGCATTTGCCATGCATATAGTAAGGAGATTGCGAGGAGAGTTGCAAAAGAGGTTGACAAATGTTGCCATGGCTTTCATTGAAGAATATGGATGCTATTACATCCAATATGATAAGTTCACCTATATAAGAATTCAAGGCTTCACATCCCATCTATATAGATTGCCAAGGTATCCTACTAATAGGATGGTGATGTTGGAAGTATCGAGACAATTGTTAGAGTTCCATAAGATGCAAAAGGCAAGGAAGAACGCCGGGGTACAATTTCCTCTAAAACTTGGGAAACACTATTCATGTCCATCATTGCAAGCATCTGAACACTCTGAGACCGAGCTTGAAGCCTATCATTTGCACCTTCATGATTCAAGGAGGGAGAACTTCGATCCACATGGAGCAATCAAGCAATCATATTCTACCTATCAACATGTGGAGCGACTTGAAGATCATTGGGCAAATGCACTTGGTGATGATGATATTAGAATTCAAAAATGTTCAAGGTTGAAATGGGACTTGGTAAGGGCCACAAAAGTGTTGAGGATACTTGATCAGCTAGATGATGAAGAGACTCTTTCCGAGGATGAGCATAGCAAAGTCCGAAATCTTCCATATATAATTGATTGGGCTGAAAGAGAAAGAGCATATGATGATGAGTTGATCAAACCGATCATTGCCATCACTAAAGAGCGTGCAAAACATCAAGTTCAAGCATTGATAAATGAAGGAAAGAGGCTTACATACACGAAAATGGGAGAAATTGAAGAACAAGTACAATATAGTGCACCTGATAGAGACTCACAAAGTAAAGAGAATGAAAGAGATTCAAGTCAAGCAAGAAAAGGAAACGACTTGAATATACACAAGGGGAGTCAAGTCAAAAGAGGAAAAGGAAAAGTGTTGAGACTGCTCCATCTAGACAGCCAGGAGGTACTCCAAGAAATAATGACATGATTCCACATGAAGATGAAGTTGAAGGGCAAGATATCCCATTTGAAGAGATACCTTCAAGTCCACATGACATTGAAGTAATTGATGAAGGAAATACTAACAATCAAGAAGAAGCGAGAGAAGAGGCATTGCCTATGCAAGAAGGGCAAGCACAAAGACAAAGGGATCTTTTGTCATTGCCGGAATGGTTACAAGAAAGAATCAAAGAGAGTTGTGAGGTGGAAGAGTATCAACCTATTCCAATTGAAGAGGTACTTGTTTATGTGTCCAAAGAAAAGCAAAAGAAGAAGGCAACAACTCTTTCCAAAATAACTAAAGATGAAGCTGGCACAAGAAGAGTTCATGTAGCTGTTCCGAGAGTTGACAAGAATGTAGAAGACATTGTACCTGAAGATTGTGATATCAACACAATTGATTTGGGGCCTTTAACTGGAGCACAAGTAGAAGAACTTCAAGATTCAGTTACTAATGCTAGGGCTATGATAAGACAAGAAACAAAAGGAATGATAAAAGCTGAGCAAAGGTGTCAAGCATAAAAACACTACATACAACACCTAATGCATCCTATCCGTCAACAGGAAAGGATATCCACTCCTCCATCCATTCTTCCGTCGGATACAGTTGCACATCTTGAAGAATTGAGATTATCATCTCACAGGTTGAGAGATTGGATGAAGAGGTCAAAGGAGACAACATATGAGCATCTTGAAGATATCATGCAAGTATATGATGAGGTCAGTAAACTCAAGGAAAGAGTACTTGCATTGTTAACAACTTGTGCCCAATTCAGAGCCATTAAGGAACAATATATGCCACATTTGAAGAGTTTGATGGGAGCTTCAGTTGATGAGTTGATACATGCTAAGGTGATTGAAAAAAGAATAACATATGATATCTCTTCATGGTAGTATTGCTTTCGTAACAAAGGTCAGCTACTTGATAGAGCTGAAACGGACATGTCAAGATTAAGAAGTGTCATTCAAAGGATAAAGGATAGTATACATGCATCATTGATGGAGATATGTAATCCATTTGGAGATATGACTATTGATCACATGAAGGAACAAGTCCAAACATTCTACTTTCAAGAGGATGATATTTCTGATGAGAGACTTGACAGCATATTCTCACTTGCCATCCATCTTGGTGCCAACAAAGCTCGAATGACCAATTGGGAAGAGACACTTGGTGCTTATACAGTTGATGTACTTGAAACGGAAGGAACCATTAAGAATGTGCCAAGTGTACCTCTTGATGATATCAAGCAAGTGGTGTCCAAATTCATTGCAGTTCACAGTAGCAGCAAAGATGCCTCACATGGAGATTCTTCATAGGCTTTGATGTGTCATCCTTATCTTCTTGGGAAACGTGCCTTTGTTCCCTCTTTCATATGCTAAAAATAGTAGTTTGTTGTAACTAACTGTTGATGTGGTATGATCTAGATCATTGGCTTTGCCAATTAATCCTAGCCTTTCATGTATTTTTGAAAGCTATATAAGGGCTCCATTTGCTCTCATTTGTAAGTTTGAGACTCTAGAAAAATTGTTGCAAGAACTCTTTGAGATAATACAAGACTCATTGGTTTGGTGATATTGTCTATGTTTCAAAGTGTTGCATGGTTTCCATTTCTTCAAGCGAAGATTAAGTTAGAATAAGTTTTCTTTTCAAGTGTTATGTTAGTTGATGAAAGTGATTATTATTGTTTCTTGGTGAAATCTATATGTTCATAGCATTTGTGATTTGTGGCTTACAAGTTACAGTGTATGGTTAGACTGAACAAAGTGAGCTTAACTTCAATTGTTTGTGTTTGTTGAACTTTCATGAACGCAAGTGCTTTGAACATCTTGTATTACCTTAGAAGATTGCATCAACCTCCTGTAATTGTTTAGTTTGGCGAAACAGAGTTGGTTGGTTTCGCCTGATCAATAATCATTTCTTGCATCTAGGATTAGAAAATTTTCCCTAAACCTTATATCTTTTGTTTTTTGTCTATCATCATTAGGAATTAGAATCAAGAACGTCATTGCAAAATCATACGCTATAAGTTGTAGTACTTAGAAGTCCCAAGTGCTTGCCTCTTGCAAGTGAAACAAGAAGTTGTCTGAACGATCGTGTAAGTCCCTTTGTGATAATCAGCAATATCACATCAAGTCACTGAGTTAATCCATCACAAAATCATAAGGAACCTTGAAGTTACCTCATTAGATCACATAGCTTAGCCTTCGAGGAACTTTATTCAAGAGAGAATATGATACTTAGTGTTTTATTCTATTCTTGAGTTGTCTAAAGACAATCAACATTTTTTGGCGCTAGAAGGAGGGCCTTGCACAACAAGTTGTTTCATTTTAAGGATCGGTGAAAGAATAACACGTTGGATCGAATCATTTCCTTTTCACCAGAAAGGCATCAGAGAATTCTAAGGTCTACACCAGGGGCATCCAAAGAGTTGACAGAGTTGGAATTTCCTCCTAAGTCGAGGAAAGGGAAGAAAGCAACTTCATCAAGTCAAGGATCTCCAAGTGGAGGAGATATCTCAAATTTGTTCCAAACTCCACCTCCACGAAATCAAACTCAAGAAGTTGCTCAACCAAGTAGCATGCAAGCAACCGTCCAAGTGACTCCACTTTAGGCGGGAGCTACTCAAGCAGGTCCGTTACCACAAGCAAACATTCCAATGGCTTGGCTCTTGGCAAATGTTTCTCCTCTTGGAGCTTACACAAATTACAATGATATGCCCAAAAATCTTAAACACTTCTGCTCTAAATTCCACATCACTGATGTGAATCAAACAACGAAGGAGCACATCAAGATTTTTGAGGACACTGTCAAACAAGAGAATTGACCATGAGGATGTAGCTTGCAGGCTGTTTCCATATACACTTGAAGGAGATGCTATCTTTTGGTATGTCAACCTATATGCTGGATCCAATACTAGTTGGCAACAGATGAAAGATGCTTTCTTGGCAAAATTCCGAATTCCTATTACTCTAGCAGAGCTTTATAAGCAGTTTATTGAGGTAAGAAGACAAGAACTTGAGCCTATCGCTGCCTTCAATCACAGGTTCCACAAGGCCTATTCAAGGCTGCAAAGTCCATATGATATCAATAATGCAATGGCAATGGAGATTTATTATGCAGCTTTGGATCATTTAACTTCCATGTTTGTGAAGAGAGCAAGAGCACCACCTACTACCTTAACAGGAGCATATGCTGAAGCTGTCAAAGTGAATATTGATTTAGGCATGAATATTCAAGGGCCACTCAACCACATGGGGCATGCGGCTATTCCGAATCAGATTCAAGAAATTAATCAAGCTTTGACACATCACACGCTAGTAATGAATCCTATTCATGCTCCTACTAATCATCTGGTGTTACATCCTGGAGTGTCCATTTCACAAGCTTCACCCAGAAAACCGATGTATCTACAAGGATCAACATCTTCTATGAAGACTCAAGAAGAGAAAGATGAAATGAAGGAGTTGATAGATCAAGTAAAAAAATTGTCACTGAAGTTACATATCTGAGGAACCAAAACAACTATTTGCAGAACACACAGAGGAATTATCAAGGAAATCAGAATGGTAATCAAGGATACAATCAAGGTTTTAGAGGGAATAATCAAAGTTTTCAAAGGCAGAACAGAAACTGGAACACAACACCTAACAATGGAAGTGTGCCTTCACCCTTGGATAATCCGCCAACTTCTGATCCTAAGCCAGCTGACAAAGTATTCTTAGCGGAAGCAACATTGTCAACATGGTGCAGATTGCATAATACGAACCAACATTCCGAGCTACAATGTCCTGAATTCAAGATAGCAACTGATATATTCCAAAAGGAAATGCATGGTTCACAAGCACCAGAGAATCCTCCTGTCACTGGCTATGATATTGTACCAACAACAAGATATGATCAAGCTTTAATTCTTGAAGATTTCACTTTTCCCCCTATGATGGAATATGATATGACAGAGTATAATGGAAGGTTTCCACCAACTTCTGCGAAGGGACCTGTTGAAGATGCATATTATCCTCTTCCATTCAATAATGATTTCCAAGCCGAGACAATAGGTGAAGTACAAGCATTTCAGCAATGATTTGGAAGTGCACCTCAAAGGGTTTATCAACGAAACTATCGAGCACAAGACCCCATGACTACATCAATCCCTCCAAATAATCTACAAACTTTGCCTAATCCAAATGCAAGCAATAATCCAAGTTATCCAAAGGATTCGTCGGAATACAGACAAAGGGATCTAGTCCAGAGAGTCATTCCATTGCGAGATGCTTCATAGCAGAACATTGCTCCAAGAGTTGATCCTCCCAGAAAAGAAGCTCCTAAAGACGATTTGAAGAGATTAAGTCAATGTGTAGTAGAAGAACTCAAGAAAGTGAAGATAAGTTTACCATTGACTGAGTTGATGAGAGTATCAGAAATAAGCGAAGCCTTCTTGGGAAGTGTCAATGATATTGTTGTAAAGAGTGGAACTCAGAACGTGCAAGTTGCTTTAGGTTCATCAAATCCATCCACGTCCAATGCACCTCAAGCAAATGTGGTTCATAATACAAATGTAGTCCAATCAGTACCTCCTCACCTGCAAGGGCAAACAAATGCAGTTTATGTGGCACAAGATTCATTTAGCATGGCCAAAGATAATAGGTTGAAATGAAGAAAGAACCTGCAGAAAACAATAACATAGTAAAAGGTCAAGATCCCTAGGGAGATCTGGAGTTAGCAAGTAATGCAAATTATAGTGCTCCAAAGAAGAAATCGGTAGTTTTTTATCAAGGGAAAGACGAACAACCACCATTCCTTTTGTCAGTTCGAATGTTTGGAAAGCTTTTGCATAACTGTTTAATGGATTCAGGAGCATCAAGTAATGTTATGCCACTAGGTGTTTGCAAGAAATTCGGCTTGATACCCAAACAAACTTCCAAAAAGGTTACTCAATTAGATAAGACGGAAGTTCCAGTCGTAGGAGAATTACACAACATCCATATGCAATTGGCAGCCGATCCCAGGATTCAATATTATATTGATATTTCAGTGGTAGATATTCCTGAAGGATACATAATGTTGTTAAGTAGAGATTGGTTAAGGAAGTTAAATGGATATATTTCAATTGATTTCTCGCATATGTGGTTATCGTGGAAAGGACTGCCAAATCAAATCAGAATTGATAGTACTCCTCAATTGAAACTAATGATCATCGAGTATGGAGAAGACAATGAAATTCTTTTTGTGGAAACTGATCTCGGTGTTTATTAGCCCAAAGTTGAAGAAGTTCTTGTTGCACAATCCAACAGGGGTTATTGTAGAAAGTGATAGAGGATCTTCTTCTGATGAAGAAGGAGAAAGCATGTTCGAAAACTTCAGGAATTTTGTGTTAAAACATGTAAAGCAGGGTGTAGAACTTGGAAGTCATGCATGTGTTCAAGATCTATTGTTGCCCAATTGGTGCAAAATTCATAATGCCTTCCATTCTGAGTTTTCTTGTACAATGTGTGAAGTAGCTTTGGAGCAAGTTCGAAAGAAGATTCTAGAAGCAATGGGCCTAGAGATTCCAAAGATATCCAAGCTAGAAGAACCTGTTCTAGATGAAGTTTTCATGGAAGAACCAAGTTCATCAGCAGAGAAGGTTACTCAAGAAGCATGTGAGGAAAAGAAAGATCATAATACACAAAGTTCAAAACAAGAAGCTGGTCAAGTATGGACATTAAGGTTTGATGGATTCAAATCCAAACAAGGATCTGGAGCTAGCTTTGAATTAATTAGTCCAGTTGGAGAGACACATTTGTCAGCACTGAGGTTACAATTCCCTTGTACAAATAATGTTGTAGAGTACGAAACTTTAGTACATGGATTACTCCTCGCTATTAAGAAGAAAGCCAAGATCTTACATGTTTTTGGGGATTCAGAAGTAGTTATCAGACAAGTAAGAAAGCAGTATGTGTGCCATGATAAGAGATTGAAGAAGTACAGGAATCGAGTTTGGGATCTCATCGAAGATTTTGATGCCTTCAACATTCAGTCAATCTACAGATCAAAGAATGAGGTTGCCAATGCATTAGCTCAAGCAGCAGGTTCTCTTGAGCCCTTTGCAATGGAAGGGTTAAAGAAGTTCATAGTTGAATTGATGTCAGTACCTTCAGTACTGGACAACATTACGAACTTTCAAGTTTTTGAAGATGACAAGCATATATTGGACTTCTTGACAAATTCAGGAATATTCACTGCACAAATTATTGATGAAGGTGAAGTAGAAGGAGCTGAGTTTGATCCTGATGGGATTATGAATTTGAAAAGCAACACTATCCCAAAGGGAATGATAGAACTTGAGAGACTTTTTGATTTAGACAAATTGAGTGCTCTTCAGTACCGCAATGAAGATGGAAATAAATGTGATGCAGTCAATTTGGGAACAGAACAAGATGTAAAGAATGTCTTCATAGGGAAGGTCTGTACACCTAAAGAAAGAGAAAATATAATCAAGAGTATGAAGGAATTTCAGGATGTGATTGCATGGGGATATGAAGATTTGAAGACATATGATACCTCCATTATCACACATATAATTCCCCTCAAGCCTGGGAGCAAACCTTTGCGGCAACGTCAAAGGCCAGTAAATCCTTTACTAGAACCTCTCATTTATTAGGAAGTGAAGAAGTTGCCGCAGGCAAAGATAATCTTTCCAATAAGACACTCGACGTGGGTCGCCAACTTAGTCCCAGTCAAGAAGAAGAATGGTGAAATAAGGTTGTGCGTAGATTTCAGAAATCTCAATTGAGCATCAGAAAAGAACAACTGTCCATTGCCTTCATTAGATGAAGTACTCCAGATAGTGAATGGGTCTCAGATGATGTCCTTTTTGGACGGATATTCAGGGTACAATCAAGTTTTGGTTGAAGAAGAAGATCGATTGAAGACTGCTTTCACCACCAAATGGAGAGCATACGCATACAGAAGAATGCCCTTTGGTTTGATCAATGCAGGAGCTACTTTTCAAAGAGCAATAGATATTGCTTTCAGGGATATAATCGGAAAATGCATCATTATCTACATGGATGACCTCACCGTATTTTCAAAGAAGAGAACAGATCATGTGGAACACTTAAGGAAATTTTTTGAAGCATGCAGAACATATGGTATTTCTCTTAATCCGAAGAAATGCATTTTTGGGGTGACTGAGAGAAAGCTTTTAGGCCATGTTATATCAGAACACGGAATCTCCATTGATCCTGATTGAGTGGAAGCCATCAAGAGGGTCAGTATGCCTGCAAGTAAGAAGGAGCTAAAATATTTCTTTGGAAAGATCAATTTCGTGAGAAAATTTATCGCTGGGTTTGCAGAAATAGTCAAGCCACTGAATGATATGTTGAAGAAAGATGCGAAGATGGATTGGACACCACAGGCAAAGAGAGCATTTGAAGAAATAAAACAAGCAATTGCAAGTGGCCTTGTGCTCATTAGTCCAGATTATATGAAGCCTTTCTATTTATATTCTTTTGCATCAGATCATACATGTGTAGGGATTTTAACTTAGAAAACAGAAGAAAAGAATGAACATCCCATTGCATTCATGAGTGCTCCTTTTAAAGATGTAGAATTAAGGTATCCTTATGTGGAAAAGCAAGCATATGCTTTGGTGAAAGCAATTAAGAAATTCTGACATTATATCTTAAGGAACAAGGTATATGCAATAGTCCCAGATGCCGCTGTCAAGACATTGTTGATGCAGAACGAACTGGGCGAGAGAAGAGGCAAGTGGGTCGCCATCATACAAGAATATGATATTGAAATTCAGCCGATGAAGTTAGTGCGAGGACAAGCACTCACGTAGACAATAGCAGTCGAAGGCCCAGGACTAGTGCAGTAGGCATATGTGCTTGAGGATGTATCACCGGATGAGTGGTATGACGATGTTGTACATTATTTGCTAACCCAGAGATGCCCAGGCCATATGAATCCAACACAGAGAAAAGCCTTGAGGTACAAGAGTCAAAGGTTTATGTTGCAAGGATCAGTTTTGTTCCGACAAAACCACGAAGGGATTTATTTGAGATGTGTCTGTAGAAATGAAGCTAAACAGATCATGGAACAATTTTATGATAAATTTGGAACTTGTCATGGCGGTGGACTGGCAACAACTCATCAGATTTTGAGGGTAGGATACTATTGGCCTACTTTGTTTCAAGATGCCCATCAACACATCAAGACTTGTCACACCTGCCAAGTAGCAGCTTCAAGGGAGAGAAATCCTGCAATGCCCTTGCAGCCCGTCATTGAAGTAAGACCTTTCGCTAAGTGGGAACTAGACTTTATTGGTATGATCAATCCACCTTCCTCTACGCAACACAAGTATATTCTAACCGCGACTGACTACTGTACTAGATGGTCAGAAGCTCATGTTTGAAGTTTTGCACTACTGATGTAGTAATTAAATTTTTGGAGGATAACATTATTACCAGGTTTGGCTGTCCTAATGCTCTTGTTTGTGACAATGGTCCCGCTTTTTCATCTTTGAAGTTTTCAAATTGGGCCTTTGAATAACTTTGAAATTTTCATCAAACTACTATCCATGGGGTAATAGTTTGGCTGAGTCGACAAACAAGAATCTTTTAAATGCGATCAAGAAATTAGATTGGCACACCCAACTGAAGTTTGCTCTCTGGGCAGATAGAACCCGTGTCAAGTCTTCCTTAGGTACTTCTCCCTACCATCTAGTTTATGACCAAGACCCCATCTTCCCAATACAACTGAGGATTCCAACGTTGTAGTTCATGCAAGAATACTTAGAGGAAGATGAAAGAGTGCAAACACGACTTTTACAATTGTTGCATCTGGAGGAAAAGCGCAATATAGCCCTGGACAAATTCATGAAACACCAAGGAGTGGTGAAACGTTGGTTTGATTGCCAAGCAAAGGCAAAGTCGTTCAGGATTTCTGATTTGGTCTTATATTGGGACAAAGCACATGAAAGACGAGGAGACCATGATAAATTTGACTATCTCTGGAAAGGTCCTTATCAAATTGCTGAGATTTTGGGAGAAAATGTATTTAAACTAAAAACATTGACTAGAGAGGACATCCCATTGCCCGTCAATGGGCAATTCCTAAAGCACTATTTCCAACAGTGAGTTCCTTTTGGGACGGACTTGTACATAGTTAGATTAGGTTTTCTTTTCCGTTGTTTCAGTTTTTTTAGATTAGATTTGTTTGCCTTGACATCATTTGACTCAAGCCTTTCCTGTTTTCTGTAGTTTGGTTTGGTTAGTTTAGTTTCTTTTAGTTAGTTGTCCTTGGGGGATCCTGATTTGTTAAGGGTGATGAATCTTGCACACACATTTGGTATGATTTCACTAAGTTATGTTGGTTCATTTCCTAAATATTCATTCATGAAATTTTTAGAGTTGGAGGATTATTTTTCTCCGGCTTATTAACAAGTTGAATTTTGGGCTTGACTTGGAAACTAATCATCTATTGTGTCTTGACACTGTTATCTTTTGGTTATAATGCTTTAAAATGCTAAATTTAAATTTTATGAATTCTTATGTTTTCCTTTGAGAAACTTGAGTCATGATTGATGGATTTCTCGTGGATCCCATTGTTAGTGTCAGATAGCATGACTGCTTGCTCTTAGGAGATGAGTCAATTGTTCGGTATTGCTTGAAGTATGTTGAGGTTTTATACTTTACATATCTTAATGATCTCGAAGTTGCTAGGAAAGCCTTTGTGAGCTTGGATTAAGTGAAAATCTCAAGGTAATTTATGGTTTCCGCTCTGCTCCATAATAAACCATTTTGCATACCCTCATCCATTCCGTTCCGCTTATCCCTCACTTGAAAGCAATAAAATTTCCATCCTCCTCCCCCTTTCCATTGAATAATGAATTCAAGTTTGATGTCTGAATCATATGTATAGTCCTGTTGTTCGTTGTACACTCCAAAAGATAAATTGAAGCCGTTATGAATGAAGCATTTGGAATTCATCCATGTCAATAGCAATTCATATAACCTTGGCCATTGCAAGGTAAGTAAGGATGAGATGTTGGTATTCCCATACATTTTGTATAAATCTACCGTTTTTCGTCATTTACCTATCATATGTTCACTCCACCTTTGTTATCATGCGAATTCTAAAGACTTGTAATAATTCATACCTTCCACTATCCATTCCCTTTACCCACTTCCATTTGCCTAACCCATATTGCCATATCCCTTTATCCATTCACCGGTTTCCTAATCATGATCAATGAATGTAAGTGTCATATGAACAAGAAGCTTGCAATCCATCTGCCATCCCATTGTTTCAAAAAATAAATATTCGGATGCTTTTACCCATCAAGCAAGGAAATTCCTAAAAATCCGAAGCTTTTTATGCCTAAAAGTACAAATGCCAAAATTGAAGCAAAGTATATTCAAAAGCTATGTCATTCCATATTTCCAAGTAAAAGTCAAAAGCCTGGGTACTTAATGTTAGGGTAAAATGCGGTTTAATCAAATGAACAATAATAAACCCAAACATCAATAGAATAATGAAATCAAGAAAGATTGAATGAAATGAAGCAATGAACAATACAGTGCAAACCTTCCTTGAATCAAAGCTTCTATTGTTCGCCTAGTACAACCGTCCTTTGCTGATGAAGTAGGCCCTCAGCGAGTGCACTCTTTTAGCTGTGTTGTAGGATGTCGGTAGTAAACAGCTGTGTTGATAGATATTGCTGTGAAGTAGAGCTTCAAAGCAAAGGGTGATCTCAAGTAGATTGTATTGGGGGTGCCAAAGGCGCGCAGGTAGAATTCTGCAGAGTAACAATACAAATAACCTGGATGAATAGAATGGAGGGATGAAGCTTCTTTTATAGACTCAGAAGAATGAGAATCAACGGTTGAGAAGAAGTGTGATGATCAACGGCTGAGAATGGTTGAGGAATGTGCAACCAGTGAAAATAAGACAAGTCTCTGCTCCATCATGAAAGAGGGGATGTGACAACATTGATTGGAGAGTTAACTCCTTTAACTGATCAGTTAACAGACTTGATTAGTCAGTTGGAAGAATGAATTATGGAATTGACTGAATTGATTGGGGGATTAACTCAATTGACTGGTTAGTTAACACTTTTGATTGATTAGTTAACTAACTTTTGATTTGAGAAGAAATAGGACGTAGGTGAGGGAAAATTAAATAAGGTAATTAAATATTTAATATATTTAATTATATGTGCAACCCGGTGAGGTGGACAAGGTGAGGTGGACTTTTGGAATTAGAACTTAGGATAGGGGGATTTATGAACAATTAAATAATTTAGGATTATTTAATTATGTGGGACATTAGAAGAATTTAGGGAGTTTAATTAAATAAATTGATTTCATTTAATTACGGAATAGTGAACCGATTAAATAAATTTAGAATATTTATTTAATTGATAGAAGAATGGAATAAATATTTAGAATATTTATTTAGAATGAATCATGTCATTTTTAGGCGTATACACTTAAGTCCAGGAAGCTGAATCCAAAGAGGCTTCCGTATCCGAGAAATCCATTTCCATCCTTTCCATTCCATCTCCAAATTCCAAAGTACTTCGTCCCACGAAATGAAATCAAAAGAAAATTCAAGTCTGTGTGGATCATGAAGTTACCACTTCACTTGTTCACTAATCACCGTTCTCGTTCCTTTATTCATTTTCCTTCCACTTGCAAGCTTCGAAGTTTAGGTTGATATGAACAAACGTTGATCGTGATTTCATTCCATTCGTTCCGCTATATACCATCCGTTTCCACTACATTTCCCGCTATTTAGCATATCCTACCACTTGGTTTATGTCTGAATACGTTTTCATTTACCTATTTTGTATAATCCACATCATAATCCACTCTTTCCGTATTGTTTTGTCATTTCCTGCCAACATCAGTAAGTATAATGGCTTGACATGGTTTTGTATGGACCATCATTTTATCCGTAGAATCAAACTTTGTGACTTCTTCCTATTCGTTACCATGGTGAAAACCTAGCAAACAGGCATAGTGTGTAATGGTCATTCTATGCTTAAAAAAAATGAAAAAATAGTAAAGAGAAAATTTTCGTCCACTAGTGAAAACCACCTTTGGTGGCGTCTTGGATAAGTACCATGATGAAAACCTGGCAAACAGGCATCATGCGTAGAGACACCCTATGTCATTTCACTCCTTTCCATTTCATTTCATTTCCACTTCCATATCATCTTCATTCCGCCATCACTCCGTTCAATGTCATCACATACTATCATTGTCCATTTCATCCATATGTATATGTGTCCATCCATCTGCTTTTCATGAATTTACCTAGCTTGAGACAGGTGAGCTTAGATGATCTTGGCTTCTAAGGGATGGGAATGAACGCAAGTGTTCGCACTTGAATCCTCAAAGTATGGATAGTTGTGCTGGCAATTGGTTTTGATTCTTTACACAAGCAGTTTTGTTTGTTTGACCTAGTGTGTGGGTGTACATGGAAATGTTGAAACTTGATTTTTGTTTATCTTTGTAACACATAAGAAACTGTTTTAATTGAAACCCATCTTTAATCACACATTAGGAGATGTAGTGTCTTGATCCAATTTATGATTCTTTTCCCTTTCGAGTCCATCTTTTGACTGGTTAATAGGTTGGAGAAGATGATTTGAAAGTTCTAAGTTGGGATTGAGTTCTTATTTCTGGAATGTTCAGGAACATTCCTCTCGTGGAGTCGCTAGATGTTGTGACCTAATCACACATCGCCCCATTGCAAATGGGGATCCCTAGTTTTCTTCATAGGTTAGTCGTTTTAGGGTTAATTGTGTGTGTTATCTCAGAGTTAGTCAGTTGATGAGTTTGCAAGTGTAGTATGAATGCCTATGTGAGTGATATTTTGAACTTAATATGCTTTGGTGAGTGAAGATCTTCAGAGAAAATGACTAAGTGTTGACTAGGTGCAGATTGTCATCTGTAAGACCTCAAAGGTGCGCCTAAGTCAAGAGTAGGTGAAGTTAGCATTGGTGAAGACAAGTTGGTGCTAAGAAACGTTTTGGAGGTTTAGACTTAGTCAATTTAGTGAAGGCGCTTATTGTCACTCCTAGGATATCACAGATGCGCCTAGAGAGAAATTAACTTGAATCTACAAGTCTTGGAGATGGTTGGCTTTGGTGAAGTCTTTTAGAGCAGCTATAATGGTTTGAACGCACTCATCTATACTTAGGCACTAACTTACATTCAAATAGTCATCAAGATGCGCCTAGGAGATAGGAGGCCAAGAACCCTGAGTTTTGATAACACCTTGGAGTAAGAGGTCTTTAAACAACAATGCTTTGGTAAAAGGAAACTTGAGATCATCATAATGCCTAAGAGCAAGCCAAGAAGTCTAGGCGCATTTCAACCATTGAAGAGCTCATTTTGGGCACCTACAGAGAAACTATGTTGGAATCTATCAATCTTGAAGGTATTGGAGTTAAACAAGTTCATAAGAGCCTATACAAGTCATAAGTTCATGAAATTTTGAAGTAAAAGTTACATCAAAACAAGGCGCAATTCCATACCTTGACCATCATAAGAGTGCGCCTTAGGGGCTTGTGAATACCATATCTATGCTAGGTGCAATTCTTGCTGCTATAGTTCATTTTGAGCGCCTAGGAGGTAGTTGTTTTGAGGGAAGAGTTTGCGCGCCTAGCACTAAAGGACATTTCATCAATCAGTTTGAAGGAGTTTAAGTATTAAGGCACTTCTATTGAAACTACAAAAGAGTTTGAATACATGAGAAAAGAAGTGAGCATCTTCTAGGAAACCCTATCTTTTTCATCCAATTTTGGAGCCTTGAATGTGAAGGGCATGAAACATTGAAATCTAGCATATGCAGGATGAGAGGAGCTCTGGGAAGTTTAAAAGAGTGATTGGAGGTGTTAGAAAAGCCAAGAAACTAAGTCAAGTAGTTAGGCGCGCATCCATGTCTATACCACTAGTTCTAGCGCCTAACTTAGGGAAGCATAATTCATTGGCACTTGAGTGAGCGCCCTAATAAGGAGCAACAAATTAGACATCAAGAGGATGGCGCCTAAGATGGAAAGTCTCTTAAACATTTTTAGCATGAATTTAAAGTCATTGGAGGTTGAATAAAAAGCATGAAGAGATCTAGGTGCACTTTTCAATCCATTTTACCTTAGATATGCACCCAATCTGGAAGAGGACACTCATTCTATCAGGGCACTGATTTATATCAATGCAATCATCAATATGAGCCTTGATTGGGAGAGGCATTTCAATCATGCAGAATTAGAAGGAAACCACTAAGGAATCTAGGCGCCATTTTCAGCTCTTTTAACCTCCAATTAGCGCCTAACTTTGAAAGGAACATTCATCATATGAAAGCGCCAATTCATGCTTAGAATACTTCCAAATTGTGCCTAGGGGTTTTTTGAGTTTAAAACGTGTTTAAAATCATTGATAAATGGCCTACAAGACAAGGCGCATTTCATGCCTTCACCATTCATTTTAGGCGCCTAAATAGAAAGGTTTTAAATTTTGAAAATTTCAAAAAATGTAATAAATGCCTAGATATGGCCGACCTAGCCTGGCTGACCAGCACTTTAATCAAGGCAAATTGCCTATATAAACATGGGTGCCCCATCTCATTTGTTCATTATTCACTTCAAAACTCATTCAAGGAGTGAATTTTAAGAGAAGGCAACAATCTTCAACAGATCTGCAATATTAGAAGTCTGATTTTGTTAATTGCAGCTGATATTTCAGTATTTTATACAGAAATCTGCATTTGTTTATTCTGAAAATTTGTTAAGAGGTATGTTTCAGCTGCCTTAAATCTATAACTTTGCCGTTTTACTTGTTTGATTTTCAGATTTCCATGGCTTTATCATACAAAAATCAGTTTTATAGAGATAATTTTATCATTTGAATGCACTAATAGGGGTATATTGATCTTGTAGGTAAATGGGCATGACAGCAAAGGAGCGTCAAGTGATGATCAAGACGGATGCCACATCAACCTTACCGGAGTCCAATATCAAAACACATTGGAGGAATATAGGAGATACAAACATGGGACATGCCAACTTGGAGTAGATTAAAGACTTCTTGCTTGCGCCAACAAGGAATGAAGATATTAAGGCTATTGTCAAGAGTGAGATCATACAAGTAGCTTGTTTCCTGCCTGCCTTGCCTAGCACTGAATTGGTGTTGGAATGTGCCAAACGTTATGATTTTGAAGGAAGACGAATTGTGGCTAAGGATGGGACTGTCCTAGCTTACTTGCAAAGAGAAGCTGCTCAAGAGGTCTTCAACATACCAAATCAAAAGACAGTGTTCATTTGCCCTACAACTGCACAGAAAACATTCGAAGCCAAACCCAAGCACTACATGCAAGAATTAAGGAAGAAATGGATGACAGATCTGGCAACAAAGATATACAATCCCGAAGATCCGAAGTACCACAAGGCAGATTTCAAGCAAGAGATAAGTTATTTTATCATGTTTTTGAATAGAGTGATAGGTAGGCCTCAATCATCAACCTTTGAAGGATGGATGTATACATATCTTGATCATGTTTTCACAAATAATAAGATGATTGGTTGGGCCGGGGTTATAAGTCATTACATAGATGAGCAATTTGAAAATTTCAATGAGTCCAAGTCTTTCTACATGACTTTTTATCTCATCTACGTATTGGCAAGGAATGTGGTCTACAAGGGATTGACTGTCGAAGGACAACTTGGCATTAAATCTAATAAGGTTCTGTCACACCAATGCTATACACAACTCCATCTCAAGAACATTAATCATTACAAGAGGTTCAATGATGCATTTGTCATGCATATAGTAAGGAGATTGCGAGGAGAGTTGCAAAAGATGTTGACAAATGTTGCCATGGCCTTCATTGAAGAATATGGACGCTATTAAATCCAATATGATAAGTTCACCTATATAAGAATTCAAGGCTTCACATCCTCTCTGTATAGATTGCCAAGGTATCCTACTAATAGGATGGTGATGTTGGAAGTATCGAGACAACTGTTAGAGTTCTACAAGATGCAAAAGGCAAGGAAGAAGGCCGGGGTAACATTTCCTCTAAAGCTTGGGAAACACTATTCATGTCCATCATTGGAAGCAACTGAACACTCCGAGATTGAGCTTGAAGCCTATCATTTGCACCTTCATGATTCAAGGAGGGAGAACTTCGATCCACATGGAGCAATCAAGCAATCATATTCTACCTATCAACATGTGGAACAACTTGAAGATCACTGGGCAAATGCACTTGGTGATGATGATATTAGAATTCAAAAATGTTCAAGGTTGAAATGGGACTTAATAAGGGCCACAAAGGTGTTGAGGATACTTGATCAGCTAGATGATGAAGAGACTCTTTTCAAGGATGAGCATAGCAAAGTCCGAAATCTTCCATATACAATTGATTGGGCTGAAAGAGAAAGAGCATATGATGATGAGTTGATCAAACCGATCATTGCCATCACTAAAGAGCGTGCAAAACATCAACTTCAAGCATTGATAAATGAAGGAAAGAGGCCTACATACAGGAAAATGGGAGAAATTGAAGAACAAGTGCAACATAGTGCACCTAATAGAGACTCACAAAGTAAAGAGAATGAAAGAGATTCAAGTCAAGCAAAGAAAAGGAAACGACGTGAATATACACAAGGGGAGTCAAGTCAAAAAAGGAAAAGTGTTGAGACTGCTTCATCTAGACAACCAGAGGGGTACTCCAAGAAATAATGACATGATTCCACATGAAGATGAAGTTGAAGGGCAAGATATCCCATTTGAAGAGATACCTTCAAGTCCACATGACACTGAAGTAATTGATGAAGGAAATACTAACAATCAAGAAGCGAGAGAAGAGGCATTGCCTATGCAAGGAGGGCAAGCACAAAGACAAAGGGATCTTTCATCATTGCCGGAATGGTTACAAGAAAGAATCAAAGAGAGTTGTGAAGTGGAAGAGTATCAACCTAGTCCAATTGAAGAGGTACTTGTGTATGTGTCTAAAGAAAAGCAAAAGAAGAAGGCAAAAACTCTTTCCAAAATAACTAAAGATGAAGCTGGCACAAGAAGAGTTCATGTAGTTGTTCTGAGAGTTGACAAGAATGTAGAAGACATTGTACCTGAAGATTATGATATCAACACAATTGATTTGGGTCCTTTGACTGGAGCACAAGTAGAAGAACTTCAAAATTCAATTACTAATGCTAGGGCTATGATAAGACAAGAAACAGAAGGAAAGATAAAAGCTGAGAAAAGGTGTCAAGCATTAGAACACTACATACAACACCTAATGCATCCTATCCGTCAACAAGAAAGGATATCCACTCCTCCATCCATTCTTCCATCGGATATAGTTGCACATCTTGAAGAATTGAGATCATCATCTCACAGGTTGAGAGATTGGATGAGGGGGTCGAAGGAGACAACATATGAGCATCTTGAAGATATCATGCAAGTATATGATGAGGTCAGTAAACTCAAGGAAAGAGTACTTGCATTGTTAACAACTTGTGCCCAGTTTAAAGCCATCAAGGAACAATATATGCCACATTTGAAGAGTTTGATGGGAGCTTTAGTTGATGAGTTGATACATGTTGAGGTGATTGAAGAAGGAATAACATATGATATCTCTTCATGGTACTATTGCTTTCGTAACAAAGGTCAGTGACTTGATAGAGTTGAAATGGACATGTCAAGATTAAGAAGTATCATTCAAAGGATACAAGATAGTATACATGCATCATTGATGAAGATATGTAATCCATTTAGAGGTATGACTATTGATCATATGAAGGAACAAGTCCAAGCATTCTACTTTCAAGAGGATGATATTTCTGATGAGAGAGTTGACAGCATATTCTGACTTGCCATCCACCTTGGTGCCAACAAAGCTCGAATGACCAATTGGGAAGAGACACTTGGTGCTTATACAGTTGATGTACTTGAAGTGGAAGGAACCATTAAGAATGTGCCAAGTGTACCTCTTGATGATATCAAGCAAGTGGTGTCCAGATTCATTGCAGTTCACAGTAGCAGCAAAGATGCCTCACATGGAGATTCTTCATAGGTTTTGATGTGTCATCCTTATCTTCTTAGGAAACGTACCTTTGTTACCTCTTTCATATGCTAAAAATAGTAGTTTGTTGTAACTAACTGCCGATGTGGCATGATCTAGATCATTGGCTTTTCCAATTAATCCTAGCCTTTCATGTATTTTTGAAGGCTATATAAGGGCTCCATTTGCTTTCATTTGTAAGTTTGAGATTTTGGAAAAATTGTTGCAAGAACTCTTTGAGATAATACAAGACTCATTGGTTTGGTGATATTGTCTATGTTTCAAAGTGTTGCATGGTTTCCATTTCTTCAAGCGAAGATTAAGTTAGAATAAGTTTTCTTTTCAAGTGTTATGTTAGTTGATGAAAGTGATTATTATTGTTTCTTGGTGAAATCTATATGTTCATAGCATTTGTGATTTGTGGCTTACAAGTTACAGTGTATGGTTAGACTGAATAAAGTGAGCTTAACTTCAATTGTTTGTGTTTGTTGAACTTTCATGAATGCAAGTGATTTGAACACTAGAAGATTGCATCCACCTTCTATAGTTGTTTAGTTTGGCAAAACAGAGTTGGTTGGTTTCACCTGATCAATAATCATTTCTTGCATCTAGGATTAGAATAGTTTCCCTAAACCTTATATCTTTTGCGCTTTTTTGTCTATCATCATTAGGAATTAGAATCAAGAACGTCATTGCAAAATCATACACTATAAGTTGTAGTACTTAGAAGTCCCAAGTGCTTGCCTCTTGCAAGTGACACAAGAAGTTGTCTAAACGATTGTGTAAGTCCCTTTGTGATAATCAGCAATATCACATCAAGTCACTTAGTTAATCCACCACAAAATCGTAAGGAACCTTGAAGTTACCTCATTGGATCACATAGCTTAGCCTTCGGGGAACTTTATTCAAGAGAAAATAGGATACTTAGTGTTTTATTCTATTGTCGAGTTGTCTAAAAACAATCATCAACATTTTTTGGCTCTAGAAGGAGGGCCTTGCACAACAAGTTGTTTCATTTCAAGGATCGGTGAAAGAATAACACACTAGATCGAATCATTTTCTTTTCACCAGAAAGGCATCAGAGAATTCTAAGGTCTACACCAGGGGCATCCAAAGAGTTGACAGAGTTGAAATTTCCTCCTAAGTTGAGGAAAGGGAAGAAAGCAACTTCATCAAGTCAAGGATCTCCAAGTGGAGGAGATATCTCAAATTTGTTCCAAACTCCACCTCCACGAAATCAAACTCAATTCATGCCCAATTCATGCTAATGATTAATTTGTACTTAGTCCCTCAATTTTCATCCATTGAACTGTACAGGCTCACTTGGCTCCAAATAGCAAGTTTGATTTTCAGAAATATATAAAAAGGTCTTTGGACGATGACTTCAAGGTGGTAGTTGGAATTAGGTTAGTAAACATACTTTTGAAAGCCTTCCTCCTTGGATGTCTATAATGGGTTTTCCTGTGTTGCTCTAATCTTCCCTTTTTCATTTAAATTAATACACACCCTTTCTTTGAGATGTATGCAGCCCTCCATTGTGGGCATTTGCTGTGGTCTTTTTCCTTCTTAATGTGTCTGGTAAGCCTTCATCATAAAAACCACCTCCACAAAATATTCATTCTTCATGCTCTTATAGGGATTGTTACTGCTCTATGACAACCTAATAATCTTTTGTTGATTGTATGCACTGCCTTTGGGAACAACGTGGTATGCTTACATTTGGCTCTCTTTCGTGCCCTTATGTGTAAGTTATGAAACTTGTGTGTGTTAATGGAAACATCAGGTAATAAATTTTCTCGTTGTATCTTGGTGCTCATTGGCAATTTATTACCCAAATGTGCAGATAGCTCTGCTAGTTGGAATGAAACTACAAGTTATAATAACAGAGATGGCCTTAGAAATCCATGAGAAACATGTTGTACTCCAAGGAACGCCAGTAGTGCAATTGACTGATAAACGGTTTTGGTTCCATCCCACAAAGGTGGTTCTCTTTCTGATACATTTTACTTTCTTCCAGGTATCAAAATTCTCTACAAGCTAAAGTCTCAATGTAAATGCTAGTTCTTGTTATTCAGTGGGAGATATACTAGTAGATCAATTTTATCTTATTTTGTGCATAATGCTTTTCAACTTGCTTTCTTTTTATGGATATGGGTAAGCACAATGTTATTTGGTCAAGAATAAATAGCTGTCTAAATACTAATACAGTTGAATAGTTTACATCCTCTTGTATAAATGTAGCTTATTTAGAGTTCATCTTTTGGCAGCTGCAGTATGAGTTTGGCCTGAGGTCCTATTTCCATTCAAATTTTGCATTTATCATGATCAGAGTTGCAATGGGGTGAGTGTACAAATGATGTTAACTACAAACTATTGTGTTCATTCACATTTTCAATTACCATTAGAACTATTGACAAACATTATTCTTCCCTAAAGTAAAGATGATAGATTGAGGGTAGATGGAAATCCTTTGAATTGGGTTTTTGGCTTCTATTCCTCTTCCTATTTGTCATACAAAAATTTTAAGAATTTTAAATCTCTGTTTCAAAGACAAATGTAGCTTACATGGAATTCTTGTGCATGTGTCTAGGATCGTTGTGTAATTTTTGTGCAGCTATATTACACTTCCTCTCTATGCACTTGTGACACAGGTATTTCTTTTTATGCACCCAGAATATAGAACTAACTTAGGGTGTTTTCTTAGTGTACATTCAATTTAGTAGTATCATTCCAGAAACAAAAACCAAGGTGGTTGTACTGCTACAAGTCTATTCCAATTTGTTACCATGTAAAGATGTGGATTTTATTGTGCTTAATATTTTAGCCACTACTAAGTTTGAGAACTAATTATAGTAGAATAGATAAATTCCTGGAATATAGAGTATTGTTCTTTAAAGACCAGTGCAACGGTGTATGCAGATGGGTTCTCACATGAAGAAGGCTATATTCGAAGAGCAGACAACCAATGCACTAAAGAGATGGTAGCAAAATGCTAAGAAAAATAGGAAGAATTTCATGTACATTCATCTCTATCTAGTGATTTATTGGCATCATCGACTTCATAAGTAATGGCCTTGTGGTCACATGACAAATACACTCATTGGTATTGGAAGTAATTACTTTGTAGTGCAGATTTACTTTTTGTGGTTAATATAGCTGAATTTCTAAATTAGATCCATTTCCTTCTGCCAGCTTCCCAAGCTACAAGTTATGAATGCTTTATGCTGGATGAACATCTTGTTCATATTTTCTTTGGATAGATAATAACATTTGACTGATTTTCTTTTGGTTGTGCAGAACTAGCTCCTCCAACACGGCCAACACTCCACGTCTAATTATATACACGTGTCCATTTCAAAATCTCCAAAGAAACAGAGATCATTACTCATTCCCGATGGCTCATTTTGGTGCTAAAACAGTGACCTTGTCACTACAGATTGCAAGTAACTGAGCAATCTCTGATATACTAATGCTATAAATCTCAGCTCTTTTAGCTCCTCTGTGAACCTGCCAACAAATTCAATATACTCTTTAAGATTTTTGTAGTGAATGGTTATTTGTAGTAAATGTAATACAACCAGAAATGTATATGTGCTAGTTCAACACAGTTCTACAATAACTTTCTACATATAATTATGGCGATGTTTATAATTAACTATAATTTGTGTAGAAATTCATGATCCCTCATGTGAAATGAGGGCGGATAATGATTTGTTGGTCTCAGAAGAGCATTGCAAATAACCAAGTTATTTATCATGAAAATTGGCTAAGCTATACCATATCTATCTATACATGGTTTCAGTATTCTATAACCCAATTATTGTTCTTCACTATGAATGTTGATGAAACTAGACCTAAAGGGTCAGTAATTATAAAATATCAAACATAATGCATTATACCATCAAAATTTGAACTATGATTATTTACCAACTGCACAATTGATGGTGAAGAGTTGAGAAAAGCCATACCTCTTGCAAACAGGTACCATCCAAAGAGTTGAAGATGCGAAGCATAGTTCCTTATGTGTTGGCAGTTGCTAGAATAACACCAGACTTCGATAGAGCAAGACAAGCAATGTGCGAGTCATGTTTTGATAAAAATCTTGTTTTCCAAGGTGCAAAGTGTTAAATATGAACCCATCTGTTAAGTAAACAAGGGCATGCCAAAACAGGATTTGATGACATATCAGAAACAACACAAAGGCCTTTGGTATTAGGTAGAGTCTCTATTCTATAGAGAAGCTCTGCTTCAGTTTCCAGACAATTGTATACAAGAGTTGCATGGACATGGATAAGGTATTGGATACGGATACGACTATTTTTCAAGACCCCTAATATGGATACGGCTAGATACGACATACACACACACACGTGTGTGTGTGTAGATAGATAGATAGGTTTAACAAATATATTATATATTAATAAATTAAACTTAAAAAAAATTAAATGTATTAAACTTAATAAATAAATAAAAGTTTACAATGTAAAGTAAAACAAAAAATGCCAAAAATTAAAAAAAGTATCACCAATTAATAAAATTTGCCTCTTCCTCCATTGCTTGTTGACACTATATGTCCAACTTTAGAATGAATGCGATTATTTGAGTAAATACAATCGCGTAGAAAGACATATTTCCATCGTGTGTGTGTGTTGGTCCAAAGTAGTTCACTGCAACAAGAAAACAACATTCTAGGTCATGGAACAGCTGCTTGCGGCAATTTTTAACATTCCAGGGTTAATATTTTTGGGATACGGTACAAATATCATGAGAATGCTGCATCTGCGTGTATCTGGCATGGGAAAAAATAGGGTCTTTTTTAGGTACGGCTGGATACGGTATCCAAGAAGTATCCGAGCCTTATCCTATGAGTAACCGTATCCGATACGGTGATACGTGTACCAAGGAAGATGGGGTGGAGTATACACATATTTCCTGCTCTAAAACCACCACCATATGATCCCTTGTAATTTTTACTCCTTGAACTTTGGACTCAGCAGTAAGTTCATAAATACATCTGTGAAACTCATAGTCCCATATAATTAACTTAATCAAGAGGGCATTGAATGTTGTCTTCACTTCCAACAAATACTAAAATTTTGTTTTCATAATACATCTCCACTATGCTGATCCCTCCATGACCAAAATATCCATTGATAACCTCTTCAAAATGATTGCACCTGTAGACCTTGATGCCTTGATCTATTCCACAAGCAAAGCAGGTAAAGTTCTTGTTGAAAGTTACAGTGAATAAGGTGGTTTCTGCATTTCTGCTCAACTTAGACTGTGACTGAAACTGGAGAGAATTTAAATGTGGACTGCAAGTACTTTCAGGTGATGAAAATAATTCTGTGAATCTTCTATACTTTGAATTACATGCAAGAGGTATCAAAGATATACTGCCAGCGGTTTCAAGTGATTGGTTCTTGTCAGGAGTCTGAAAACAACGTGCAAATAAACACGACAATGTTGAGAAAGGTAGATTGCAAGTCCTTTCAGGAGACTGGGTACTGTGAACTCTTACTGAAGGAGTAGGAGACAATACTGTCATCAACAACGAATCTGCATTTTGGCTCACTGGGGACATTAAGTGGTATGCAGGAGGTGTTTCTGAAGGTAGATTGTATGTACTTTCAGGGGAATGAATATTGTCGAGAGTTTCAGACACTCTTGCTGATGATGATAGTGCTGAAACTCCAGTCATTAAGTAATCATCGCTATTTTAAATTGTTTTACGCTGTTCCTTAATGTCTGGAGTTATAGACACACTCGCATATGTAGGCAATTCTGATGCACTTGCAATGTATTCTTCATTTTTGTTATACTCTGGCTCTGATTGGTCAGGGGTTTCAAACAAACTTAAGAATTCAGATACCACTACTTTTGATGATGCAAATTGCAATGGCTCTGCATTAATTGTAAGCTCCAATTCTGAATGCTTATCTCTATTTACTCCAATCTTGGAATCTGAGTACTGATATTCTGCATTTAAACTAGCCTCAAATTTTGAATGCTGATCAAGACGCACTATGGGCCTTTTGCATGTAGCATCAAGTGGTGAGTTATTTTCATGAGTGTCATCAACACTTGAGAACTCATCTTTCACTGCTTTTGATGATGCAATTTATATTGATATGCATTTATACTAAGCTTGGACTGTGAATGTTGATCAGGAGCCATTGTGGCTTTAATGCAATTAGTATCAAGTGGGGTGCTAGTTTCAGGAGTGTCAAAAACACTTGAGCACTTAAATGTTACTACTTTTGATGATGCAATTGAGAGTTTCTCTGCGTTTCTGTCAAGCTGAGACTCTGAATGCTAATCTTCTGCATTTATGCTAAGCCCGAACTCCCAATGCTGATAAAGAAGCATTGTGGGTTTGTTTAAAGTAGAATCAAGTGGGGATTTAGTTTCAAGAGTGCCATAAACACTCCTGCACTCATGTGGTAGGCAGGATAATTGTTGTTTTCACCTCCGACTATTAATCTTGCTTCGTTAGTCATGCAAAGGAAAAAATAAATACTTAGGCTAAAGTTTTTTTTCCCCTACAATTTTGTGCAGAAGAAATTCCTATAAAGTGATTTTCTGATTGGGCAATTGATTTTTAAGCCCATTGGTAATGATTTTTAGCATTCGTAAAATTGATAATTTTTTCCTGGGGTGAGGTGAATGTTTCTAATGTGGTAAAGAAAAATTTAAATAGGGATTCTATAGTTTGCAACTTTTGCTGGAGGCAAGCCACTTGTTCTGTCACCTGGTTAACATGTTCTATGATTTAACTGACATGTAGCTGGTGGATGGTAATGTCCAGGGATCCATGTTGTCAACAATTGTATTTAATTTCATATTTCCTAGCATGTATTTGAACAGGTGGTTGACGTTTAGTGTGCTAAGGGCTAAGTGCAGATATGTGCGGCTGAGTACCTACCTTCATAGCAAGAATGATGGGCATTAAAGAAGGACAATGTTCATGCACGTTGTCCTCCATGCCTTTGTCTGCAAACCCTGTTGACTACCATTGGGAGCTGGCTCCCCTTTGTAGTGGCTCAATAACAAGGAAGCAGAAATTCATGGCGTTAGGGTTTAGAAGTCCCCTTAAGTCTAGCCTCAAAATTCAAGGTCACTGTGATAAGGAAAGGCGAATCTTGGTAAGGTTGACTCTGAATGCTTTTAATACTATTTTACCTAGAGTGATGAATTTGGTATTTCTTTTTGTTGGACACAATAATCATTTACTTTATAAAGTACATAAATGCGATTGAATTGAACATAATCTATTTGTTTCCTTCTTGGTTCAAGCAGATCCTGCAAGATTCAGTTTTACCCATGAAACTTCATTCCTAAGGCATCACACAACTTTTTGGATGTGAACTCTGATTCTTAAATGGATTGTAGGTGGTTCCCCCCTTTAAAAAAAATCAAGGGATGCATATTGTCGTCCCACAACACAGCCAACATTCCACGTCTACTTATATACAAGTGTCCATTTCAAAATCTCCAAAGAAATAGAGATCATTACTCATTCTTGATGGCTCATTTTAGTGCTAAAACAATGAGTTCTCCTTTATCTGGTAATTGATGTTATTTATTTTACAACCCACATTTCATGAGTAGTGAATAAAAAGCCCATCTCTCAGGGTCATGAATGACTCACTTAGCACTCATTGCATTTAGATGATGTACATGAAAGGCCAAACACCTGGATTTTCGAGAGGTCACCTATCCCAATACTACTGGGACCTAACCATGGAGATTCCTCCATAATCAAGCCAGCGTATGTTAGTACCCCATTTGCTAAACCTTCAACAAATGTTATGGCTTATGAATTTTTTATTAGAGAGCTTCCTTCATTCATTTTCATGTAAGTGGTGTTCTCTTAGTTTCCATATATATATATATGGTACTAATCTTAGTCACAATGTTCTTTTTATGGTATTAGTTTTTTGCGATTGCCTCCTGATCATTGTTTGGTATTAGCTTTTTTAGCATAATGTCTTTAATTGTTGGTACATTATTTTATTTTTGCTTTTAGTTTATTTATTTTATTGCAGATTTGTTTAGATAGCTATCTATTTTGGTAGGTAGTACTTGCATTATGTGACTTGTACTTTTCTGATTTGGTGGAGATGTTGTACACACATGTAACTACATCTCATATTATCCCCCATTGGTTCTACATTCACGTCTCTAAGTGGCATATCCTATATATACTCACTTGTAGTTCATTGTTAAGCATCTCTCATCTAACTCTTTTGCATAATGCATCTTTGAATAGAATAACATTATTCTATCATTGTGGTCTTCTAATTTATTTGTGCTTGTCTTCCGTTTTCTTAATTTTGAGTGGTTATCTTCATAGTCAAATTTTACAATAATTATCTTATATGGCAATAACCTCAATATTTTAACATATTTTTATAGCATATGAAATTATTTTATCAATCCAAAATCTTATAACCGAAAGAAAGGATGTGTCATATAATCTAATGAGCCAATATGGCGTTCACATGCAACATGTCAGTGTTGGATATGTGTTATAAAGCTCTTGTCACAAAGGATATAGGTTAACAAGGATGTGTCACATAATCTAATGAGCCAATATGGCATTCACATGCAACATGTCAGTGTTGGATATGTGTTATAAAGCTCTTGTCACAAAGGATATAGATTAACCAAGTGTGGGCTAAACATATAAGTAGATTAGGTGCATGCTCCTGAATAATTTTGGGAGTCATTTATATTTAGGACATCCTATGGTTGGTACATTTTAGGGTGTCCTACAACTTTTTAGGGGACAACTTTTGGAATTATCACTAATGAAGTTTTGATCAATCACATCATTTATAAAATTTCCACTAGGAAAAAATTCCTTTAAAACCCAGGAGCATCCCTGTGCAAATTTCAGCCCTCTTTCTATTGTTCAAAGTTTTCACTAAAGAACATGTCCAATGAGATGAGCATAAGTGGTAAATTTTGGGGGCTTGATAGTGGAAACTATTGTTACATGTTTAAATGTACACATTAAAATATTTATGCTGAAAATTGATGCATGAAAAAAGGTTCCATTAAAAAATGTTTTAAGCATATTGCCTTGTTTGTTGTAATGTAGTTGACATATGAAAAAGTTTTCATTAAAAAATGTTTGTAGATAAAAATTCTAAGCACATTGCCTTGTTTGTTGTAATGCAGTTGACATTTACCTATTTCATATTGATTAAATTTCCCATTGCTCTCAAGATATTTGAGTTAGAGTATAATTTCAGAGATCTTCGATATTAGTGGTTGACTCTCAAGTTGTTTGAGTTGGAAGACTAGCATTTCACAAATCTTAATAGAAACACACCCATCTCTACTCTAACTAAGATCAAAATAAAAGAAAAATCATAATACACTTTTTCAGGTTTATGTTAGAGGATGAAGACAAAAGACTTATCCCTAAGATTTGTTTCTTTGTAATTAATAAGTGCACAATTAAAAATATTATGAAAAATAAATTTAATCTAACATGTTATATATTGAACTAGAAAAAATCTAAATACTTTTATAACTATATATTTTTTAATATGTAAGACTTTTAAGATTGTAAAGTAATGATAACAAATATCATTAAAATTTGTTGGTTTTTTGGTATTAGTGGCATGTCGTCATTTGGCCAAATAGTATCTATTTTAGCAGTAATCATGAGCAAAGTTGAGGTGGCATGGTAACTTTCATAGATGCCAAGCGGTAATCTTACTATATTAGTCATGGTTGTGACCCATCTAATGCAACCTTGCACATCTTTCTCAACATAGATAGTAGAGCCTTTGGCTTTGTCAAAATCTATGCATCCAATGATGTGGATAAAAGGATGTTGATTGGTAGTGGCTTGCAGATGAACTATCGATTGCCTAGTGGGTTTTTAATGGAAATTTTAATATGGTTGAGGTAGCATCTAATAAGATAGGCCACTTACCCATGAGATGGACAACTGACGAAAGGGAGACATGGTTCTACATGCATAATAAATTAGGCCTTTATGATCCCTATCTTGGCCACCAAAACACATCTACCATTTGGTACACATGGTACAACTTGTGTAGTGGTTTTGAAAGAATAATAAAGTGACTTGATCGTGCTATGATATTGATAGAAATGTAGTTCTCCTTTTCTAGTTGCTACTTGCTTCCTATGGAACCCCTACTAGATTGCGTGCTTTCCAACCACTCATTGATTTGCTTTTGAATTAAATGGGGTCTTCAAACACCAAAGGTTGAAAAGTCACAGTTATTCTTAAACACATCTTTGCTTCATCATGAGTCCACATTAGTGTACATCTGGCATGTTTAGAACTTGGTGTCATTTTTAAAAGGGGATACTCAGTGGATCAAATGGTGGTTTGACACCATTTCCTATACCACCCATTTTTGAGACTGAATTTGCTACTAGCTAGCAAAGATACATTGCAAGTCATATGTGGTCATGCCCTCAAAGCTTAGCCAACTAAGCACTTAACTTAAAGTGGCACCTTTTCACAAACCCTTGTAAATTCAAGTGGCCAAGTAGTGCCACTAGGTGCAAGTGGTTGATGCCTATGCCACCCAAGGAGCTTGGATCAAAGCTAAAATTCAGTGGTTTAAAAGTTCACAGTTGAGTTTCCAAAGATTGTTTTAGGTCTTGTGAGCAAACAATTTTGCTAAAGAAATCAAGTGCATCAAAGAAGTTGGCCAATGTTTCTTTGATTTTCCTAATATATTGCATGCCTTTTTCCAACACTATACCAAGGTCTTCCAAGATCAGAACTCTTTGCTAGAAAGGGAAAAGGTGCTCAAGACCTACCTAGATGTAGTTTCTTGTCATCTTTCCTCAACTTAGATTGTGGTTTGTGACAAAATCCTATCCAAGGTGGATCTCCTGACAACCACACATTGCATGGATAATTATAAAGCCCTTGGATCTAATGGCTTTCCCTACAAATTCTACAAATCCTTTGGGATGATGTTGGCCGTAATCTAAATAAAGTATACCTTGAAGCCTTTCAAATTAGATCTTTAGGTTCTATCATTAACAAAGGAAACATCAAATTCATACTTATAGCTAGGGATCCTACATTGATATGCAACTAGAGGCCCATCCCCTTGTTGAATGTCTCCTAAAATATTATTGCCAAATCTCTAGCCATGCAAATTAGAGACTTCCTGCTTCTGGTTCGACCAAAACAAAGTAGATTTATTCAAAGCAAGTATATCTTTGACAATATAATGGCTATCTAGGAAGGTATGAAATGAGCATGAAAATAAAATTATAATTTCTATGAGAGGATTGAGTGCCACTTCATCCTAGCCATGTTCGATGTTCTTAGATTTGGTTCTAATTTCATTCAATCAAGTCAAATGATTTTTGGGGATTCTTTTTCTTGCCTCACTATCAATGTCATTCAATCTGACAATTAGGTTGTTTTTGATCTATTGGGAAAGGTCACCCTTTAGTGCCCTCTCTCTATTTATTGATTGTTGAAGGATTTGGCTCTCTTCTTGCCAATGACATCTCACAATGACGAGTTAAAGGGATCTCCCTTCCTAGCAATAACTCCTTCCTTATGTTTCCTTAAGATGAAGATAATTACATAAGCTTTCAAGTGTCTTGATACTTTATATTTAGCTTTAGACTCCAACACTCAATGAAATAAAATGCAATACTTCAAGCAATCTTTCTCCCAACATCTTTGTAGGCTTAATTCCTTTGGTTGGAAACCTATTGACCGCGAGGAAATTTTTAAATTTTCTAGGGTTTTCTTTGTGTTTCAAGCTTGCTAGTCCAAGCTATGGTAGTATGTTATTAATAGAGTTGATAAAAAGATTGCATATTGGATTATCAAACTACTCTTACTATCAAGTAAATTTTAGATATGCTCTAAAGTTCTTGTTGCATGTATGTCTACTCTTCTTCTTGTTGGGTTCCTTCTAAAGTCTCATACCACAAGTTTGACATGCTTCTATGGGATTTCTTATGGGCCAATTTAGACTATAATGAAAGTTTTCACAAATTTGTGTGGGACCTTTCCTATCTTCCTAGAGGTCTTAGTGGTCTAGGTCTTATTGACATTAGCGGACAAAGTATTAATTTGTGTGCTAAGTCAATTGTAAAATCTTGTGATGGAAATTAAGCTTTGGAAAAACTTGCTACATAATTGCATTGATTCTAGCTTGTTGTATGGTCAATCTTCATAGAATGACCTTAGTTTCCATTCCCTTGTGATTTCTTCCATTCTAGTCAAATTCAATAGTATATTTGTGGTCAAAAGTATATAGAAGGCATGGAAAATAGTTAAACCCTGGCTATTGTGGGATGGTGATGGACTTTACACTAGTTTATCCATCAAGCAACAATCTATATGGTGCTCTCCCACTATTGTGTTTCAAGATAAGTCATTGGCGGCTATTCTTTGGATACACTCAAATTTTTCATAAGGGGATTTAGGCGTGTACATGATCTTTACTCCATGTCCTTAGGCCAAAGCTAAGTTCAATTTAAGATTCCAATAATAATATTTGTATATCTTTTATGTACAAATTACATTCCAGTTCCAACCTCTTAGCCTTTATAATCATATTACACCAAGATACTTTAATATATCAAAACTTGATTTATTTAGATCGAGGTGCCATCATGACTAAGAAAATACATAGTACTAGAGTAAAATCGATTCTGAAGCTAAAACTACTACTTAAGGCAGATAGATGCATAGATATACATATACATCTTTAAATTCCAAGCCACGTTATTCACATAAAACTTGGCACTGCCTCCCTTCTCAACCCTCTAATCTTTGGTTACTATTCCAAATATATAAGAAACTTCCCCACACACTTGTCCAGCATCGCATCATGCAAGTTGAATCAATTTAGCGAACTCCATTTACTAACACAAAATTTAAGACAAACACTTAAAACAACTTTTGGCATTTGATTTGTGAAGCGTAACGTAGAGATACCTCAATCTCCTATGTGGTAGCAAACAATTTGTCATTCGTAGGAAACCAAAATTTGGTGCTTCCCACCTCGGGCTTTCCTTTCACGGAATAAATAATTTTGCTGGAATTATATACTCTCTAGTTTGTTGGCATCAATATTTTTTCCGACATTATGTTATGAAAACATGAGTTTTGTAATCTCACGAGTGAAACTTCCCTCAGTACCTCCAAATCTCTGAAATCATCCCAAATCCAAATCTATTAGTTATCATATAGTAGAGTGCAAGAGAAGAAAATTGAGAAGAATGTTGGGGGAGTACCTCTCGATACTAGATGCTAGTGTGTGAATTTATTGGGAATAGCAATGTCACCAATCCTAAGGCAGTTAGGGTTTTCACTGGCCCCTCTTTCATACTGAATTACTGCCTTCACACAAAAGTGAGCAAGCAACAATTTTGTAAAAAATTCCTTGCATACTAGACATTTCCACCTTTGGTTCGTCCTTATCTCCGATCTCTCGCAATCTCTTTTACAAGATATAGATGGACTTCGAGATTTCCTCTTGTTATTACCTTCAGTTCCCATAGCTAGTTCCCACCTTCAATTCTGCAAGACTTCCCTGCAAGGCTGCTAACTTTATCTAGTAACCTCCCCTTCCTATCTTTGGTCCCATGATGAATTCTCACATTTGTCCTAATGACCAAATTGCCCATTCCGTTTGTGTGGACTTTCCAAGGAATTTTGGATATGATTATATCTCGTCCTAACTTCTATTTCACAACCTTTTCTTGCAATCCTCCCATCCTTGTACATTTCTCACATCCTCTCCTCACTCACTTTGGTTTGTGGAACTTTACCATCCTTTCAGACTTCTTCATGTCATTTCCAATGTCCATTCCTCATGTCCCAACCTCCATCAAAATCCCACAACTTCTCCAACATTCTCCAATACTCTCCAAAATGTTTCAACAACTTCCCAGGTTGCCATTAATGGCAAGATTCAACCCCTACAACTACTCAAATATCATTTTTCTACTCAAACAACACCACTCATTTCAAGGACACGATTCCAACTGTAGGTTTCAACAATGGATGATGGGAGGAAGTAAGATCACCATGAATATGATGGTTGGATTTTCAACTACTAATTATCTTTAGTACACAATCTCTAGAGTGTTAATCTTGAGTGAGAAACATTTTAAGATGCGAATTTCAAAGGACAACTTGAAGCAATTGAACCATTGGATAAATCTCAATGAGATGGCAAGGATGGTGGGCCCAATTTTGTTGTTCTTTTATAGAGGTAGGAGAATAATATCAAGAAGAGGTAATGCCTATGTGTTACATGTCTCATTGGCACTCCTCAAAAGTGTTGTTAATGTAGTTAATAGTTCTTATTACACCATTGGATAGAAACAACATGGTGGATAAAATGGCCCTCAGTCACATGATATTCCTATATGCACCTTGGAACCAGATCCCAATGCTCTTGTTTCTCCTAATTTCTTGATTCCCATTGTGGTCATATTTTATCCTCATATCTTATCAAACCTTGAAATCCCGATGGAACATGCATCAAGTATTAAAGGGTGTAAAATCCAAGTTCCGCTAAGGATATGGAACTTTGGTCTAGAGATCCTTAAGTCCCCCGCTTTCTTGATTCACCACTTTTAAGAAAAGAAAACATTACCTGGATTCTTGACTTCATGCAATACTTTTGTACCTTATCCTAATGTTTGATATCCCTCCTAATTCTAAATTCCCACCAAGCAGTAGAATATTTTAGAATTCTAGGGTTCCTTTTCACTTAGGTTCCTGGTTCCAAATCCTAGTGTCCTCTTGGAACTTGATCACCTGACATAGACCAAGATACTAAGAATTTCACCAAATCTAATGGATTTTATGTTTATCAATAAACTAATATAAGATTTTCTTAAATTTTTAGGTAATCCTAAATGAGTGATAAGTTAGACAAAATGCCTACCATATGAAGTATGAGTATCAAGGAGCTCCAAAAGTATCAAAGTTCACTTCTAATCTTCAGAACATAACAAACACATACTTGAACTCAAGAATGAGGACTTTCTTGACTAGGGGCAAATTTTAAGTGACTAACTACATGCCCAACTCACAACTGTTATCAATGACAAGAAGTTCACTATGACTTCTTACATAATTTATCTATTGGCTTGGAAAGCTCACTTCCTTGGACTGGCCACAAAGGGATTGAGGGGTGAGGCTATAGGATAAAGAAAAAGATGGGATTACTATCCCTAATTTGAGCTCAAGGAAGCTCAAAAACATTTTAAATGAGTTAACGATACATTTTAATATTTTATCATCAAGAAATTGATAGGGGACACCAATGAAAGAATGTCAATCTAAGAAATGGCCCTTATAAAGAGATCAAGACAATGATTTATCTAGTTCCCAAGGTCAACATACATCACAATATCAAGGTTTGACAAAGCACCCTACCTCTTATTGTTGACTTATTTTAGTCTTTTAGACTCAAATAATCTACCCTTAGGAATCTTACAATTTCTGTCTGGATTCACCAAAATCCTATGTTTGTGCCCCTCTTTGTTTTATCCCATTTGATCCTATGTTGATAACTAATTTGTGATATCTAAAATGGGTCCTCGTGTTAGAATGCAAGGGAAAGCCCACAAAATCTAAGCCTAAAATTTTCCTAGCTTTTCCCTTAGATTTTCTATCTTTTTTGGAGTCTCAAAGTTTCAAGGTTTTCCCTACCAACATACCATCCTTATTAGCTTTGAACTCGACCTTGGTGCCTTGCAAATTGGCTACGTGTTTCGGGATCATAATGTCGGGTGTTCCCATTTTGCCTTTCCCTTTGTGGCATATATTTTGTTGCCTACCCAACCCCCGATCCCTGATATGTAATTCTTCTAACTATTTCAGGATCGTGGCTTCAGGTAGATGTTTATTCTTCTACTTGGTGGATGGTTCGTGGCATCTCTGATCTTTGATCCTCAATAAATATAACTTCCAAGTATTTCAAGATCGGGGCATCAGTCTAGCTTGGTTCTTCGTCTTTGACGATATGTATTTCATGCCACGATCCCCGATCCTTGATCCTTGATAAGCAATTCTTCTAAGTGCTTCAACATTGTGTTGTCAAGAAGGCTCTTGTTTCTCTTCCTCTACTAGACGATTTTAGGTCAAGAGGCTAGACTGCCAAAGACCAAAATGTTATTAATGTAAGTTTGGTAGACTTCAGGTTTTGGGGAGGCATTTGACTTCTTATTCTAGTGCATACATTCGGTGGTATGTCCGATCCCTGATCCTTGATATGTTTCAAATGTTCTAAGTGTTTTGGGATCATGGATTTGGAAGGGGTAGGTTCCTCATGCTTAAAGTAGAAGTCTGTAAGGTGGATTCCCAATTACTGAAGCTTAATAAGTTATTTATCTAATTCTTTCAAACTTTGGACTTTGGGGAGTCTCTCGGTCTTTTATTCATATGGATGCGATCTAGCAAAGGATCTGATCTCGAGCCTTGCTAATTTCATATTTGTCTAAGTATTCCAGGATCATGGTATTGGAGAAGTTCTTGTTCTCTTTCTCGAGTAGAATATGATTGAGCAAAGGCTTGACCCCCAAAGTCTGACAAGTTTACTTTCTCTTGTATTTATTCAGACTTTAACATTCAGAGATGTTCTTGCTCTTCTTTTGAGGTAGATATTATATTGGCAACTCAATTCTCGAAGCTCAATTATTCCTCTTTGTTTCCTTTTCAGACTCTATAGATCAATGATCTCTTTTATATCCTTCTAAAGAAGATATTATGATGTGGGCCCGATTGTTGAAACTCTATGGATTTCTTTTATCCTTTTCAGATTTTGGCACTCAAGGTGTCTTTTCTTGCCTTTTCAATATGAAGGTCAATTTGATAATGGTATGATTTCCAAAAGATGATGGTTTTACCCTCTTTCACACTTGTTAGAGTTGGGGGAGTCTCCTACTCCCGATACAAAGCATAATACTTGGTGGAAGTCTAATTTGTTGGGGATTGACAAAATTTCCTTCCCTAGTTCATCAACTATGCAACTCGTGACATGACATTTTAGAAACCCTGCTGAGTGCCATTAATGCTTTCCAGAGCTTGATCGAGTGGTAGATGGATTTTTTGTGCCCCCATGCTATTGTAGTAGCCTCATTTAATGGATTTTTGTACCAGGGTATTGGTGAACACTCCATTTCTATAAGATTTCCTTGCATAGCCATGTGGGCAAGATGCAACCAGTATGGATGAGCTGTAAAACGTTTTGACCACTCTTCCCCTTCATCCAAGGCTGTAACAATGATTGTAAATGCTATATATGCATGTATAAAAGATGTAAGTTTGTGGTTGGTCTCTGAGCCATCATTCAAGTGAAAGGATTTAGTATTAGGTTAAGGTCTTGTGTCATTTCTTGAAGCTAAATGAATCTGATGGACCGTGTCTTTGGCCTCTCATGTCTTTGTTCCAGTTTAACAATGAGGGGAAAGCTATTATTTTGTGCTCTATTTCTGATCTGTATTGAGTTGTTCTCTCCTTTGTAATAGTTTTTTAGCCTTCATGATTAATACATGCAACTAATTTTTGCCTCTCCAAGGCTTTACACTATGTTTATTTGAAGATTATATGCTTATATTATGGATAAAATGGTCCCTTTTGTAGCTTTAGTTTTTTTCCCTTGCCTCTATTATAGTCTCGACGAGTCTGTGTGAGTTTTTCAGCCTTTGAGATCATTGTTGTGTTATGAGTTAGGTTGGACTAGCTAAATCTAGTGCATTAACTTTTACATTTTTTGTCTTCCTCCTTCCCCCTTTTCTTGGTGGTGTTAGATGAGGTTTAGTTGCAATATTTCTTTGAGCCTTAAGATTAAAAGGAGGAACTAACCTTCTTTGGTGATTTGATCTCATTTGCAAGGTTCCACACCTTGATATCATTCCCATTGTGTCATTGGAATGTTTGGATAGCAGGTTCAAACAGGGTGCAATTTCATGTGACAACACTTACCAAGATACTACAATGACAAGGTGATCCTGTTGGAATTTTCTAGGCAAATGCTTAAAGTACATTTGAAATTGTTAGGGAAACACAAGCCAGGTGTGCAGTACCCATTTAGCCCAGAGTTCTATTCATGCCCTTCCATTAATGGTGTAAAGGTTACTGATGAAGAGTTGGAGGCAATGAACCTCAAAGTATGTATGCCTAGGCCAAATTTTGATCCTTATGGCTGGATCAAGAAGTTAAAAAGTACCACCATAACTAATCATGAGTCCTCTTTAGAGGATTTTATGGAAAATTGCAAAGATGGATTTCAAGTGAGAAAGAGAAGCTATTGTAGGCTAACTACCTATCAAATAAAAGCTTTCAAAGTCAAAGAAGATATTCCCCTTGAGCTATTAGATGATGAGCAAGTCTTGAATCCAACTTATGATCTCAAAAGGGTGGATAATGATCCCTTTCCTTAGATAAATTGGTCTTTGAAAGAAAACTTGTCTGTTGAGTCAACTAGCTAGGGAGTTATAGATTTTAGCTTCTCCTGGTTAGATGCCAAGATTGCTCAATTAGACAAAACTAAAGGGAAGGCTAAAGAGAAAAGAAAAAGAGTTGAACAACTAGATCCCTTATCTCTCAAATTCTACAAGAAAGGTAAGAATGATAATAAGGAACAAAAGATGAGAGGAGCCATTAGTGACGTCACCCCAGAACAACTACAAGAAGCCTTGTGTAAGGAAATGATTACTTATAATGCTGTAGAAGTAGGGGTTATAGCAGGCCTAGGAGAAAATCCTTTGGTACATGTTCTCCCAACCATGATAGCTCTTGGTCAATTCCCTAGTCAAGGAATAGAGCAACAACAAGATGTTCAAAAGCTTGCAGAAGAGGCATCTAGGTCACTAGAGAGGACACCTCTTCCTACTCAGCATGTGAGTATAGATACACCTCCTCCATCAACCCAAGTAGAAATAGTAATAAGATATAAGAAGGGAGAGTGGAGAAGATAGTAGATGAGGAAGTTCAAATATTGTATCCTCCACTAGTTGCACACCTACCGTAGTACATGAAGATTCTCCTCAGTCACATGCTATTCCTCCTCTAGGATAGAGACATGATGAAGAGGTCACTAATCTAGAAGAGGTAAAATAAACTCATGAAGAAGAGATAATTGGAAAATAAGTACTTGAGGTACATACTTACGATACTCAAGATCCATTGACCAAAAATATAATGACTAAAGAAAAAGTGGATCATATGGTTGTTAATAAAGAAGCCTCAATACCTCAAGAAAATCTCCAAGAAGAAATTGTAGACGAAGATCTACATGAAGAAGATGATTTACATGAAGAGATGGAACAAGATTAGCCTCATCTCATCCCATCAATTGTCAATCTCTAAGCACCCACAATAGGAGGAACACGTGGTTATAGAGGATAGGGAAGAGGAAATATTGACTCCAGGTGAACAAGAGGAGTTTATAAAAACAATTGAAAAGGAAATTGGATAATTGATATATCTTTACTAAAGAGGAGATGAAATTGTGATTAGAGAAATTAAAGACTTTCATTAAGGATATCATCACTCCTATATCCTAGAAAAAGGTGATGTCTTCAGATACTCTAGTCTTAATGACAAGACAAGAAGTTGATTCTTTGTAGCTAATAAAGAAAATGTCAAATGCCATTAATCAATGGGTATCTCAATTTTTAGAAGAAGCTAATAAGGTCTTGAACCAGAGCTACATATATTATGAGAAAGCATATCAATTGTAGAAACAATTTAATTTTTTATGAGAAACTTCAAGATTGAAGAGGGTAAAAATGAATAGAATCTTAGAACTCTAAAGGAGTTGAATAAGATGGCCCCCATCATAATTAAAATTTGAAGACATCCTCCGAGATTAATAACCAAGTTTCATTAACAAGTGTATTAATATACTTAACTTTAGGATAGATGTAATGATTGAATATAAAATCAAGATTTTGCAAGCCCAGAAGGACATGCATCAAGCTTTGGGGAATCTTAAGGATTTTGTATAGGATGTCATAGGTCTTGAATTCTACTTTAAAGATACACATAAGATGGATATAGTGGTAGTATGAAAGGAGAGCTTGAGGAAGAAAATGGAAGATGAATTACATTGTGCCTTATATTTTGATAAGACTACTTTGGACAATTGAAAGGAGACTAAATCTAATTTTAGGGCAATTGAAAAGGATGTTCATATGCTAAAGTCTAGATAGATTTTTCTCATAAAGTTTTGAAGAAAGTAAATTCAAATTGGAATGGCTAGATGGACCTGATGATGACCGGAAAGATAACTGCTTAGTAGATTTTGCAAGATACAAATAAAGAAAGGGTGCCAAAGATACTTTTATTTTAGGACATTCAAATTGAAGACTTTATTTTGGTAGGACTAATATTTTAATTTAATTTATTCTTTCCAAGCATTGTAAAAGGGTCCCATTAAAATTATAAAGTGGTTCTCAAATTTGAATGATCATGTACTTTGAATGAATTTGCTATCATATTTGCATGACTTTAGTCCAAAATTAGAAAACTAGTCTCTAGTTTTCTAGTTTGCATGCATGAACTTGAAGATGGGATATTGCATGGATATTTTGAGATAGTTAACTCTAGTTCTAAAGTTAGCTTCTTTAGTTTCTTGATTCTATAAAGGATTGATGCCTATCTTGTAAAAGGGTCCTCTGGTCCAATAGTTCTTAGAAAAGATTTTTGCATCCTAGTTAAATTTACATAAGTTAGATTTTATTTTTATCATTCAATAGTCAGAAGGAGACAATTTGAAGGAAAGAACCAAGTTCCAGTGTAGCATATTACTAGGATTGTACTTGGTATTTCAAAATTAATAGAGTGGTTTTGATTTCTTCAAGTTTATCTTCTTATGCATGGTTTAGCACCTAAAATCCTTCTTGAGGAATTGAAGCTTTTATAAAGTACATGAGTTGTAGATCTGATACATGTATAAAACTACGTGTGAAATACAATGATTGTGTGTATTTATTTATGTAAATCTCATTAAAAATCCTTAGAGTCTTGCACTTGTAATGTGAATGACAGGGTTGTAAACTAATCTAAACATTGCAGTTAATTTAATTTCTATGGTTTCATTGTTAGAAATTGGTTATTGAAAGTACTCACTACATTTCTTGCATTTCCTTAAATATTTTGATCTTTTTTCACAAATCAATAGAGTACAAGACTTAGATTAAACATAATCTAGATTGATTTATTTATACTAGGCCCCTTGAACAAACATACCACATTGACCACTAAGTTTTCACAGTAGGATTGTGACCCAACTCTCAAGACCTTGGAGCTAATTGTTTCTAGATCAATTGTCTTTTTAGAAGAGGTAAAGTGATCTTCACTCTACCTATTTTACATGTGTCAATCTAACTATCAATGGTAAGTAATCCAAGGTTCTACACATGCTTTATCTTCTATCAAAAGTGTGCACAGACCAACCAAATTCTTAATTTTTAGTTCACCCCGTATGCTTATTATCAAGTTCTCTAGCTTGATATCCCAATGTATGACTTGTTTTTCATGGAAATATATCAAATCTTTTGCCAAAGATGCAATTTTAGCATTTGATCACCTTTAACTAAAGCATTTGTAACACTGGAGCTCTTTCTAGAGCTCACCTTTTGCAGCATATTCAAGAATAAGATAGACTATACTCTAATCGTAGAAGTACCAAACAATTGAAGTATATTTGGATGTCAGGGATGACTATGAATTTCAATCTCCCTTTGCAACTAGTGTTCTACCTATGACTATTGGAGCTAGTTCTTGATTAGAACTTTTAAAGAAACAACATATTTGCTCTTCCTCTGTCTTGCAAGATACATGTTACCAAAATTTCCCCTTTCTAGTTACTTACCAATGTCAAAGTCATTCAATCTCCACTTCTTATCCTCCTTACCACCATCTTCTTCCTTTTAAATGTATAAAACTTTTATCTCTCAAGTCATAGAAGTCTTTATTTGTGACTTTGTGCTCCAAAATATTTTTGGTCCATATTTCATGATGTTGAACAAATATTTCACTATACTCCAAAACAAGCTTATTAACAGGTAATTTATCCATGACAAATTTGACTATGTGGTGATCTACAATGTCAACAAATGAGTTTCCATTGAAATTTGCAATATATGTACAAGAAATCACTAGGTGTGGGTTACAATGAGGCCAATAAAGTATAATTTTTTTACATGTCACTTTTAATAATGTTACATAAGAAATTCCATGCATTGATTCCTATTTCAAGTTTCTCAAACATAGAATTATCTTTATGAAATTTGACCCACCATCCATAGTAGTATGCATCATCTTCAAAACTCAAAACTATCAATTCTTGACATAATATATTTGAGTTGACAAAGGTTTGTATTTCTTCATTCTAAAAATTTGAGAGAAATAACATCTTGCATAGTCATATATACAAATAAATTATATATCATATTGAGGGGTAAAAGTTCAAACCCATGTCACACTTTCAACCAGCTAAATAGTTTCTATAGATACTGTTTTGCTCTAAACAATTCTGCCTAGAACCACATAGCAGCTACATGGCATAAAGAGTTTCACTTGGAACCTTTTCACCTGAAATTTTTAAATCTATAAAATATGATTTCAACTTTGAAAATAGTATTTATTTGCATAGAAGGTTTCGAGCAAGAGAGTGTCACCTAAAACTTTTTCGAGCAATACCATCTCACTTGAAATTGTCTATGTGGCATCCCATGTGGCAACCAAGCCCCCCATTTTCAAAAAATTGAATAAAACTTCATTTTCAGCTCTAAATTTCTTCTATCAAAATATACTTTTATAAAAAATGATTGAATACCCATTGTAGTGCTTGGAGTACATATACTAGATATATTTTTCCGTCAAAATTTGATTATTTTTATTATATGTTTTTTAAAATTTATTGTAAGTAGGTTATTATAATCAAACATGAAGCAAATTAGAAATTACAAATAAATTGGTAAAATTTATTTTAAAATGTTGAAAAATATATGATGCACTGAAGTAGAGAGTCTACTCCAGAAGATATTTTTTGTTTTTAAAAAAATAAAAAAATGTACAAGAGTTGACATCCCATGAAAACTATAACATTCTGATTAAATTTGACTTTAAAAAATTCTAAAAAAATTAATTTTTATTTTTCAATGCACTAGATATTTGAGTTGTTTAATTGGGAAATAAATAAATAAATAAATAAAATTTTCTATATTTTTCTTGATGTCCCGTTGACGTCACTTTTTTTTTTTAAATCAGCAATTAAAATTTATTAATTGAATTTAAAAAAATCTGATTAATTATAAAAAATTAAAAAATTATAAACATAAACTACACTAAAATCGTTACATTTCATTAGTTTATGTCATTTTAAAATTCTAAACTTTAATATGACTTTTTTGTCGTTTAAGTTGGAAAATTATAATTGTGTTGGTCGTTTCCTTTATAAAAGTGTGACATTGTACTAAACTTTTACCCTGAAAAGTTGAGAGAAATAACATCCTGCATAGTCACATTCAATTTTTATACAAATTTTTTAATTAAAAAAATACTAGGTAACTTACCTTCTACACATAGCTATCATGATGAATACCGTCACTTTTCTCTTTTCTGATAGAAAATAATGCAATATTGATTCACTACTTTTTCTATTTTTGAAATAAATTGAAACAAGTGGCAACTTGCCAAATATATGTATAAATATAACAAGTACAACTAAAAAAATACATATTATATTAAATAAAGATTCAAGTTTTATACTTTTAGTACAATGGTCAAGTAAATTGGGGGGGACGGAGCATGTGCGCAGGAGCTCTGTGCAGTCCCACAACCTGTAGCAGGTCACGGTCCACATGTGTTTGTTCTCTGTTGCATGCATTTTTTCTTTGCAGATCGGGCTCTGTGGGGTTATTTTCAGCAAGGGGTGGGGTTTTTTTAGCTTTCGGGGGGATTTTTTTCTTGAGTGTGTGCATTGTTCGGTGTAGGTGTGGGGTGTGAGGGCTTGAGGGGATTTTCTAATGGCAGGGTCTATGCCTTTGGGTGAGACATTGGGGGTTTCTTCTGACATGCATGTTGAAGCTTCTCCTTTAGTTGATCAAAATTCTAAGTCTTTGTTTGTCACTACCTTGCTCCTAGTTCCTATGCTGGCTTCCGGGGTGGTGATGGATTCAGTTGCTCCTCCCCCCGATGCTGGGTTTGGGGACTCTTGTGATTTGGTGGAAACCCCCTTGGCCTCTTCGGATGAAAGGGTGAGTTTAACTAGTGGATCGGGTTTGGAAGACTCTAGTAAGAAAAAATCTCTCTCTTCTTCTCCTACTCTGGGTCTACAACAAAAATCGCTAAAAAAGTGTGCTCCTGATAAGCCCCAAAAGGTGGCGAGGAAGAAGGATCAGGAGAAAGTTAAGATGGCTGGAGAGACATTGGTGGAATCTGGGTCAGTAAAGACATTAGATACTCACTTCTCTCACCCTTCGTGATGATTGTGTTATCATGGAATGTAAGGGGTATGAATAGCATCCCTAGACAAAAGGCTATTCAGGACTTGGTTAGTGCTCATTCTCTGGATGTGGTTTTCCTCCAGGAAATGAAGTTATCTGTGGATGGTATGATGCAGCATGTTTCTAAGATTTGGAACAGAGGATTTTTGTAGTGTGTGGGTGCTCAAGGTAGCTTAGGGGGTCTTGCTTGTCTCTGGGATCCTCAACGAATTTCTCCTATTTGGTGGATCTCTAGTAGATTTTCCATTTCTCTAGTTGCAATTAGTTTGGAGACGAGGGAAAGAATTTTTCTTTCTAACATTTATGCTTTGACGGATGTCCCTGGTAAGACTCTTTTGTGGTCTCATATCAATCTTCTGAGATCGTTGGATTCTATCCTCCCCTGGATTATGGCAGGTGACTTCAATGCAATTGTCTCCCTCGAGGAGAAAAAGGGGGGGTGTGCCTCATTTGGACCCCTCTTCTGATCTTCTAAGGGATAATTTGGATCGGCTCCGACTTGTGGCTATCAAACCTTCGAATGGCATGTTTACTTGGAATAATAGTAGGCTTGGGGATGATGCCATTTCTGAATGGTTAGACATGTTTCTTTTTTGTTGTTTTTGGGTGGGTGACAAGTGGCTGTCAAGTTCTAAAATTTTAGATTGGCGAGGATCAGAGCATTACCCAATCAAATTCTCTGCCCGTTTGGCTGGTGGTCCTAAGAAACAAACTTTTAGATTTCAGCTTATGTGGCTCAGGGAGGAGAGTCTTCTTGACTTGGTTTCTAGATGGTGGACTGAAGGACGACCTGCTTTTGGTACAACTATGTACTCATTTGTGAAGAGGCTTCAATATGTGAAGTATAAATTGAAACATTGGAATAAGTATCAGTTTGGCAACATGTTTACAGGAAAAGGGTTGCCCAGGAGCACTTGGATTCTATTACCAGGCAGATTCAAGATCAGGGTCTGGATGCGAATTTAAGCAGGTTTGAGGTTAGTGCAATTAAAGACCTCAAGGAATGGGAGCTTCATGAGGAATTTTTTTGGAAACAGAAGGCTCGTGTTGATTGGCTTTAGGAAGGGGACAGGAATACTTCCTTCTTTCATAAATCGGTGAAGACTCGAAGACAAGGTAACTTTATCTCTTCTCTTCGCTCTCCTGAGGTTTCTATTCTTTCTTCCTCTTCGAGGATCTCTAGTGAGGCAATTCATTTTTTCTCTGCCCTCTTTTCTGAAGATACCCCACCTGCTAGTGAGGAGGAAGCTTCTATCCTGGCTTGTATTCCCTCTCTAGTGACTACGGATATGAATGCTTCTCTTATTAAACCTATTTCTTTGAAGGAGTTGGAGGATGTGGTGTTTCAGTTGAAAAAAGGGAAGGCTCCTGGTCCTGATGGGTTCCTAGCTGAGTTCTTTCAGGAATTTTGGGAAGTCATCAACCTTGATCTATTGGAGGTGGTGCAGGAGTCTTTGAGGAATAAACAAATGTTGCGAGCCATGAATGCCACGTTTCTTGCTCTTATCCCAAAATGCGAGGGTGCTGATTCTATGGATCTTTTTCGACCATTTGCTTTGTGCAATGTGGTGTATAAAATAATTGCAAAGCTAATTGTTGAACATTTGAAGCCATGTCTAGATAAGTTGATCTTGGAGGAACAAGGGGGCTTTGTTGCAGGTAGACAAATTTTGGACAGAGTAGTTATTGCGGTTGAGACTATTCACTCTATGGCCTTTTCAAAGGAAAAGGCTATGTTTATAAAGTTGGACATGGCTAAAGCTTATGACAGAGTTAACTGGGGCTTTTTTTATCAAAATTCTCAAAGCCTTAGGGTTCAGTTGTGAGTGGATTAATTAGGTCATGAGCTATGTGAGGACTTCCTCATTTTCTGTTCTCATAAATGGGGAGTCTTCAGATCTATTTGGTGCTTCTAGAGGTCTTCGATAGGGGGACCCCTTATCCCCATATTTGTTCATCTTGATGGCTGAAGGCTTGGGGAGATTCATTAAGTCCCGTGTTATGGATGGGCTCTTTCAGGGATGGAAATGGAGCAATTCTCTTCCTCCTCAAACTCATCTTCAGTTTGTGGATGATACAACTTTGATGGGTGTTGCTAAGGTGGCTGAAGCAGTTGCTTTGCGTCAGATTTTGGATTGTTACCTGGTTGCCTCATGTCAAAGCATTAATGAAAGTAAGTCTTGCATTTATTTCTTTAATACCCCTTGGCTTATTCAACAGTGTATTGCCAGGATCTTAAGGTTTCAGGTGGGGAAACTTCCCTTTATATACCTTGGCATCCCTCTAGATGTGCGCCCACTTCCTAGGTGTTTTTGGCAGGATGTGATGGATAAATTTTGTGGGCTGGTTTGTCACTGGACCTATAGATGGTTATCTACAGCTGGAAGAGTTACTCTGTTGAAGTCTGTGGTGCAGGCCCTTCCTTTATACAGGTGCTTTATGTTGACTACTCCCTCAAGTTTCATCAAAGATTTTGAGGGCCTTTGTCGGCAGTTTCTTTGGTTGGGTAATCTCCTTTCGAAGAAGTGGAGCTTAATTAAGTGGGAAGTTGTTTGCTGGCCAAGGCAGGATGGTGGTTTGGGTTTGCGTAGGACTAATTGGAATGGACGGGCTTTGGCTGCTAAGCTATACTGAAGATGGTGTTCATATCAACATTAGTATTGGGCCAGGATCCTTACCTTCAAGTACCTTGGGGAGGTGGAGGGCATTGAGGTGCCTCGTTTTAGTCTTTCAGGGAGAGGTTCTATGATATGGGATACTCTCAAGAGGGGGGCTGTGCTGGTTAAACAAGGTCTTTTTTGGATCTGCAATAGAGGCTCTGATGCTCTCTTTTGGCATGACTCCTAGGATGGCTTCCCGCCTATCCTCTCCTTGCACCCTCACTTGGGGGACTTATGTAGGATTTTTGTTTAGGCTGGTTGGAGTAGAGTGATGGATTTCAAAGCCCCTCAGGATTTGGGGCAGACTATTGTTTACCAGTGGAAGGATATGCAGGAATGGCCCATGGGTGCATCTTTAGAGGATAGGAGGGAGTTGTCCTCCATTTTCGCTGATACAGTCTGTTGTTCTCTTCTAGAGCAGGATGTGCTGGCTTGGGGTCTGGATCCAAAAGGGAAGTTCACTGTTGCTTCGGGGTATCATGTTTTGGACAGACAGGCCTGGGGTAGTGCTGAGGTTCCTTGGTGGAAAAATATTTGGAATAAATTCTCTTGGCCAAAATGCAATTTCTTTTCTTGGCTGGTGGTTTATGGCAGGTGTTTGACTTGGGATAACCTCTGTAAGCATGGCTTCGAAGGTCCTTCATTATGTTTCTTATGCCTAAAAGATGTTGAGACTGTTTCACATCTTTTCTTCTAGTGCCCTTTTGCTAGGACTATTCGGCATTTTTGGTGGGGGGCCTAGAGTTTGCAGTGTAGGCACCCTTCTTCTCTAGAGGAGTTTTCATGGAGCTTTGGGCCCATTCTGGTGAGGACTTCATTTCTACACATAGCATGGCCAATTGGCCCTAGTCTGATTATATGGCACATCTGGTTGGAGCGCAACCATAGGGTCTTTCTGGATAAGAAGTTGTTGGTGGGTCAAGTTTGGTCTCGCATTGTTGGGGCTTTGCAGGAGACCTTGTATGCTAAATGTGATATGTTTGCCCCGGTGGATCTTGACGTTACTAAAGTGATTCGTAATCTGGGGATTCTTGTTGGGGGTCTCGAAAGGCCCAAGAATGGGTGGAGTAGGTGTTCTAGAAGGAGGGTTTCTAGGGAAGGGCATTGGCTTCCCCCTCCCACTGGAGTCTTGAAAATCAATATTGATGGGTCTGCAAGGGGTAACCCTAGGCACACTGGCATTGGTGGGGTGGGCAAAGATAGTTCTGGGGTGGTTGTGTTTTTCTTCTCGGAATATAGGGGGCTACACTCTAATAATCTTATGGAGGCCTTGACTATTCTTTTGGCTTTGAAGAAGGCATATGCCATTGGTTGGAATAAGATTATCTACAAGTCAGATTCTCAAGTGGTGATAGACTTGATAAATAGAAGGCAGTTTGATGATGTTAGTTGGCAGCGTACGGTGGTGGCTAAGCAAATCACCAATCTTGGAAAATTATTTGATTCTATCACCTTCTTTCATATCCCTCGGGAATGGAATAAGGTGGCTGATGGGTTGGCCAAATGGGCTTCTGAGAAGAATGGGACCTGGCTGGTGGATGATTGGGACAGTTTATCTGGGGATCTTGCTCAGGATTTGGTGGATTTGGTCACGAAGGATGTCAGATGTTGCATGACCACTTCTTGATTTCTTGTTTGTTGTCTCTGGGCCCGTTTGGGCCTCTTGTTGCTTTTATGCTTTGTACTACTCTTTGATTAATAAAATTTTTACCCTCTTTTATTAAAAAAAAAGTAAATTGAACGATATTGTGCATGATGCAACTTCATGGCCATTGGCTAATTTCCAAGGTTTTTAATAGTCTATTCCCAATATTTTTCAAAAGTACTACCACCAAAGCCATAAAATATTCCTTCCCTACAAACCTTAAATTTTAATATGCATTGTCATAATAATTTCATAAATGCTCTTGCCTTGGATATCTCTTCAAAATCAAGATCTAGATAGTGGATTTGGTGGTTAATAATATATGTCATTTAATTGTAAAAATAATAATTTTTTTGTGTTCATGATTTCCCAATTGGAAACTCAATCGAATTAAGACACATTGGTAGTGGTAGTACCCCTTCCAATTTGCCAAATTATGTTAACAATTGTCTTTTGAGGAATTGTAATCATATTTGGTTTTTGACATCAATTAAGATCATTAATAGCAAATTGTCATTCACTCGTTGACACTTGTCTCTTAAGGAGAGCTATTTTGAAAACTTTAAGATCAAATTTAGGTGTGTCAAAACTTGGGACCATAATAGAATTTAAGTCATTGATCTAGTTCATAAAATGATGTAAAGTTTATCATTTAGCATATAATATTTTTTCTAACCACATTAATTTTAATAAAATCATGAGCAAATTCACCACTTAATTAATTTTATATTTTGAATATATGTATAATTGACCACCTAACTTATTTTTTAAAAATATCTATATTTAACCAACAAAATTATTAAAAAAATCTATAATTTTACAATAGAATTATTTTATTTTTTTCAAAAATCTATAATTTGCCAACAAAAAGCAACAATGTGAACAAATTTTAAAAAAATTTCACGGAAATTTTTCTCCCTCAAAATTGGCATAGATTCGCCACAAAAATTATTGCCTTGGCCTAGGATCTTCTAGGATTTTATATCTTTTTTTAGGAGGGTTTCTTAAAGTTATCACTAATTATGACCATCATGAGCGTTGATTTGGTAAATGGGTTTGATCTTGGAATTCAATTTAATATATCTATTGTTGGATTTGAAAATCTATTTTTTATTAGTCAAAGGGAATCTCTTAGTGCCAAGTGTTGACTTGTGTTTAATGCACATTGTATAGTGGACCCTACTAAGTCATTTTGGAGTACTCTATGTGTTTATTTTTAAAGTGTGCAAGATTGGTTAAGACCCTAATGAGAGATTAACACACTAACCTCTCTCTAGAGGGCATCATAACACTAGCAACATGGGAAGCATTTTTCCTGGTTCCATGTCTTCCCTAGTTTGATATATCTAATGGTTGAAGAGTTGAAAAGTGTCACTTGTTCATACCATCATTTGTTTCCTTTCACTATGAAGCTATCAATTTTATGGTAGACTCAAGCCAACAAGATAACCAAAGTTTATAATAAAAAAACATCCAAACGGGGGTCAAAGTTAAAAGGGTAAAATTCATTCCCTTTGTGGTCTAATAAAGACATAGAGCTAATCATAGTTTAGCTTAATATCAAATTAGGTCCCAATTTTTCCCAAGCAAAGCCTTCTTATATTTTGTATTGCCATAAGCCATCAATGGTGATACATAAATGCCAAGCATCAAACAATTAGCAAGCCATGTGTCTTAGTGGTTCCTACCAATATCTAATCTTTGTAGTGAAATAACCATTGATGAGGATGTGTTAATGAGGGCAAGATGACACCATGTGCTAGGTGAGCTCCACTAATAAGCTTTTTAAAAGTATATTAGATGTTCTCCTTGATCTAAGGAGGATTGTCATTGATAGTATAAATAAGTATGAGAGATCTTGCTGCATAGCTATGCATCTTGCATGGGTAATGTTAACCAAGGATTTCCTAAGGCTAGATTTTTTCTATATAAATATATTGCTATATCGAGGTCTAGTAGGCCAATGGAACCCTAAATGAAATAAGTTCACCAATGGTCAAGTTAAAGTTATTAACCAATTTTTTGAGAAAAATGCATCCGATTGGAGTTCAAAGATAATCTTTTCTCCTAAATGAGTTGATAAGATTATAAATCTGATTCTAGAATTTAAATTGGTTAAATTTTTAAATTGGATCTAAACCTTATAAACGTGTTGAATTTTGAACACTATATTATTATTGTGTAACCCCATGAGTAACCCTAGGTCTAATCCAATCTTAGATTAGAATAGAAGTTGAGAGGAAGGTGATCTATTTGGTTTTCAATAATGCTAACTAAAATTTGGTTACTTAAGATCCAAATAATATGTTAAATTGTTAAACTCATATATGAAAGTGATAGACTTGTAAATAGGTGATTTAGATGAGGGAATGGTGTTACAAGTTGTTGATCTAGAAATCATTTGAAATTGTAGTGCTTTTGGAAAAGCTGTGTATTGTTTTTTTTGCCTCAACGTTTCGGATCACACTCCATGATCCATCATTTTGATTTCTCTTCTTTTCTTCCTGGTGATGGATCATGGAGTGTGATCCGAAATGTTGAGGCAAAAAAAGCAATACACAGTTTTTCCAAAAGCACTACAATTTCAATAACATGGATTGTGGAAATATCATGACTACTAGAAATCATTTCCTGCAGAAGATCCTCTTGCGTAATTAGTTATTGATCTCATTGTAAGGAATGTTTTCTTTTCACTGTCGCACACCTGCACATAACCAGTAATATGTAAAATCTGGTTTAATGACTGTTTGATGATTGAAATGGATGATATTTAAGTAGAGTGTTATAGTCCTACCATTGCAATTGTTGTGATCTCTTGGTGTCGATAGAGCTAATATCCAAGTGGGTATGGAGGAAGTCTCTGTAATCCTCATTATTCACATGAAGGTTGGCACTGCCTCCCTTCGCAGCCCTCTTAATCTTTGGCTATTGTTCCAAACATATAAGTGATTTCCCCACGCACTGGTCCAACATTGTATCCTACAAGTCAATTCAATTTAGCAAGCTCCATTTACTAATCTCTTAAAACAATGATTGACATTTGATTTGTGAAGCATAACGTAGCGATACATCAATCTCCTATGCGGTAGCATACAATTTGGCATTCACATGAAACCAAAAATTGGCGTTTCCCACCTCAGGCTTTCCTTTCACTGAATAAACAGTTTCTAGCTGGAAATATACGCTCTGCATTTTATTGGCATCAATATTTCCTCCAACATTATATTTCAAAAATGTGAGGTTTGTAATCTCACGAGTGAAACTTCCGTCATTACCTCCAAATTTCTGAAATCATCCCAAATCTAATAGCTAAATTATTAAGCAAAGCAGAGTAGCCGTGCGAGAGAAGGAAAAAGAGAAGAATGTATTGATCGAAAAAAACTGAACAAAATAAATGAAGATAGCAGAAAATAAAATACTGATTCAAAGACACAATCACATAAAAGGACTAACATAGAAATTTTTAAAGTGGTTCACCAGATTGGCTATGTCCACCATCGAGTAGGGGAAAGTCTTTTATTAATCTCTATTTCTTACAACATACATATGATACAGAGATTAATAAAAGACTTTACCCTACTCGATAATGAACGTAGTCAATTTGGTGAACCATTTTAAAAGTTTATGTGTTCATCTTTTTATGTGATTGTGTCCTTGAATCAACATTTTATTTTCTGCTATCTTCATTTATTTTGTTCAGTTTTTTTTTATCAACAATTGGTATCAGGTTTTGGTAAAGAAGCTCGGTGTTGAAATGGTGTTTTGGAAATTGGTGAAGAATTTCTAGAAGTATGGATGACGCAGATAAGTGGAAAAAAGAGAAGTTCACAAGGCATAACTTTGTATTGTGGAAGGTTCATATGGAATCACTACTGATTAAGCAGGATCTCTCACTTGCATTGCTTGGAAAAACCAAGGGAAAAGGTTCAATGTCGGATGAAGATTGGGAGAAAATGGATATGAATGCAAGGACAACTATTTTTCTTTCATTGTCCAGCAACGTGCTATTCAATATTTTAGCTGAGAAGACAACAAAAGAGCTTTGGGATAAACTCTCCAACAAAATTTGATGACTATGAACTTTTATTTTCTGACTAGTCAGAGCCTACAATATTTAAACAGGCTTGTCAAGATGAAAACTCGGTGAAATGGATGGAGGCTATGCAAGATGAAATAGAGTCATTGCGTACAAATGATACATGGAATTTGGTTACCCTTCTACCAAATCGAAAACCACTCAAGAATAAATGGGTGTATTGACTCAAAGAAGAAGATGGAGGTAGTAAACTCTACAAAGCCAGATTGGTTGTGAAGGGTTTTGATAAGAAAAAAGGGATTATTTTAATGATTTTTTTTGCCAGTTGTGAAGATGACAACAATTCGAGCAGTTTTAGGCTTGGCAGCTGTTTGGGATCTTGAGATTGAGCAACTTGATGTCAAAACAACATTTCTTCGTGGCGATATTGATGAAGAGTTGTATATGGAGTAGCCTGAAGGCTTTGCTAAATAGGGTCAGGAGCATCTATATTGTAGATTGAAGTGGAGCTTATATGGGCTGAAGCAAGCCCCAAGGTAGTGGTACCTTAAATTTGATCACTTCATAACTGATCAGAAATTCATTCGCTGTGAATCAGATCCATGTGTCTACTATAAGAAGCTTTCTAATGGTGAATTTGTTATTCTTTTGCTCTATGTTGATGATATGTTGGTTACTGGTAGTAGTGTGAGGATAGTTAGTGAGTTGAAGCAACATTTGGCTCAATGTTTTGCCATGAAAGAGTTAGGGGCAGCAAAGAGGATTCTTGGGATGTAAATAATCAGGGATAGACACAAGAAAGAAATCCGATTATCTCAAGAAAAATATATTGCCAAAATCTTGGATAGATTCAACATGAGGAATGCTAAGTCAATTCCTACTCCATTGGTTGATCACTTTCTCTTATCTTCAGCTATGTGTCCTAACACTCTAGAAGATCAAGAACAAATGAAAGGTGTTCGTATTCATCAGTAATTGGAGTCTAATGTATGATATGGTTTGTACTCGTCCTGATATTGCTCATGCAGTGGGAGTTATGAGCAATTTTATGAGTAATCCTAGTAAGTCTCATTGGTAGGTAGTATAGTGGATTTTACTATACTTGAAAGGTACCTCAGATCATGTTTTACATTTTGGAGGCAAGGACACTCAGTTGTGTGGTTATGTTGATTTGGATATGGTTGGAGATTTAGACAAATAGAGGTCTACTACAGATTATGTGTTTACCTTTGCCAGGGCAGCGGTCAGTTGGGTTTCATAGTTGCAACATGTGGTTGCACTCTCATCTACAGAGGCAGAATACATTGCTCTCATTGAATGAGCAAAGGGGATGATATGGTTATAGTGCTTGTTGGGGGAATTATGGTGTAAGCAATCAGTTTTCACCTTATTTTGTGATAGTAACAGTGCTATACACTTGGCGAAGAATTCTGCTTTTGATAATAGAACAAAGCATATAGAACTAAGGTATCATTTCATTCATCATGTTCTTGATGAGGGTAATTTGCAGGTGCAGAAAATTGACACGAAAGTCAATCCGACGGATGCATTGATGAAGGTAGTAGCAAGGGAGAAGTTCAATTTTTGTAGAGCTTCTCTCGACATTCTGAAGAAGTGACAATAAGAAACAAGTAGGGTGATGTCTGGTATGTTACAACAGTCATTGGACTTCAAGTGGGAGATTGTTGGGTATATGAAGTCCAATGAACTTCTTGTCCGTTACTCTCACGTGCCTCTTCATGTTCCTTCTTGAAGGAATGTTATTATTCAAACTAATGTATGTAAAGAGTTGCTTGATAAAAGAGGTTGGATGTTGTATCACATGTATGTTGTAAGAAACAAAGATTAATAAAAGACTATCCCCTGCTCAATAATGGACGTAGCCAATTTGGTGAACCACTTTAAAAAAAATTGTGTTCATCCTTTTATGTGATTGTATCTTTGAATCAGTGTTTTATTTTCTGCTATCTTCATTTATTTTGTTCATTTTTTTTATCAACAAAATGTACAGGCCCCAATACCAGACGCCTATGTGTGCAAATTGACTGGGAATAGCAATGTCACCAATCCAAAGGTAGTTAGAGTTTGCGTTGGCCCATCTACCTTCATTTCTCTATAGTTGTAGACTATTCTTCATCTCAATTGTAATTGCTACGTAGATGCAAACTATTTTTCATCTCGAGCATGACTTAGATGTATTTTAACTTATAAAACCATTAAAAAATTACCAAAGTAATAAATATGGAAGAGACTTGTTCAAATGTTTCCCAGTTCCTTTCTTCTTAGGAAGAGTAGAGGAAGCACACAATTCTTTATAGGCTATAGGAAAAATGTGAGTGTTTACAAATAAAGGAATAGAATATTACATTTGAACATTTTAATTTATTACTTATTCTCAACTATTTGAGTTCAAATAGTTTCCTTGTTTTTTTTGTTCCTAAGATGCTTCCTCTTTAGAGATTTTAGTAATCCACAACCTCAATTACAGATTAATATATAATTTTCTTAGGCTCAAGTTTATCATGGCACTGCAATCCTTTTAAGTTTAGATTTTAATGACTTTAATTAGGTCAGATTACTATTATTTGTAGGTGGAAGGAACTATAGTTACACCTCTAGACCCAACAAATTGGAGAAATCAATTAACATGGTTTCACTAGAAATGGTACTAATAATGGACAAGGAAAAGTATGGTGGCTTGAATGTAGGACAAACAATATTTATGTACATAAAATGATCTAAAAGGAATTGGTGGATATACAACAACATAATACCAAAAAACCTTGAATTATTGAAGTTTCAAAGTATCTTTTGTTGTAAATTTTCTTTGGAGTGCTTAAAATTTTCACAATTGTTGGGTTTTACACCAACTAATTCCATGGACTTTAGATTTTTTCACCATAATATTGTAAAGATAGTAAAAGACCAATGGTCAGTTTCTACTTCTATTTGCGATTTTCTCTCTCAGTAGAGAATAATTTATGTTATGGGTTTTTGAGAAAAAGAACTTTTACATAAATGTGTAGGCCATTCATTTGAATGTCTATAGTGGGTTGCTAACATGCAAAATATCAATTGTGAACAATCTTCTCTTTCATATGACTTTTCATGACTTCCACAGAAGTAGGATCATGACCACGCTAGACATAATCACACACTAGATAACACTATAGTGTTTATGGAATTTCAAGGCTAATGATATAAACACGCTAATGTTCAAATAATGGTATATGCCACGAAAATTTTGTGTTAACTTATTAATTATGTGAGCTCTCTTTGAGTGATTAATAGATTCTTTTTATCATAACATGAATCTCTATTTTAGCTATACATGCATTCATAATTTCATGGAAAAAGAGTTGTTTTATGACAGAGACACATTTTTAGGTTTGAATTTTTTTCCTTGTTGAGAGGGTGGTTTTCACCAACAGAATTAGTCATTTTACACCTAAATTCTTGGTTGTGTGGGTATTCGAGTGATGGCTAGTACCTAGCAAAAAAAACCCTTGTACTATGTTTTGATTGATGTCCATGTTTTGTGTAGACAAAGGATCCTAGAAGACATCCTGGATTTTAGCTTTAAAGTATTTGATAAGTGCAGTAACTAGGGAAAATATAGTTTTGTGGGTTTTACCTTCAAACTTGCTAATCGTATTTACTTTGAAGATATTTATAGGATTTCTTGTAGCAAATTAAAATATGATAGCCAGAGTTGCAATACTAGAAAGTTGGGGCTGATGTAATGCATTAAATCATTGCTATATAAGTGAAGCCCGAAATGGCTGGAAACTAGAAGTTGAAACTTTTGAAAATTTGATGAAAAGAAAACTTAAAAGTTTGATTGTAATATTATTGGAAATAGAAGAAAACAATAAAAGAACATAAAAGTATTTACTTTTGTGAGGGGTTGTGAATGCAAACTCAGACCAAATCTAAGGCAATAAAGTCTCACTTCCTTGATCTACACAAAAAAATACCCTAAACTGAATTGAAACAAAAATATTTACCCTTCAAACAAACATATGAACCCTAAAATGAGATTCAATCATGCGTGCAAACCAAAAAACAAGTTTTAGTTACCATTTAATGGTAAAGCGGCTGCCATTTTAGTTTTAGTTTTATTTTTCCATTTGCATTGCTTTATGTTTTAAATCTATATGCAAATATTTCAAAATCAAATATACTAATTTCTTTGAGAAAAAAAAATCTAGATTTGTCTAAGTTTATTTCATTGCATTATTTAGCACTTATTATTAATTGTGCCACATACAATTAGAATTTGCAGCACATGGCATCCATGTGTACCCATGTACAAACACCTACTCTCTAACATATTAACATGTACATATAGTTTTCTATCGGCATAATCCTTGAACCTCCTTTAGGTGCAGTGCTAGTGTATATTCTTTTTTTATAATCATGATCCCTATGAAGTTTCTAGATATGTTGAATTATGAATAAGAAAGAAATTAGTCAAACCTATAGACTAATTACTTAGTTTCACATTAAAATATAAAATTAGAATCACACATTTCCATAATCTTATTGTTCCCTACATATACCTAGTCCATATCATTAGGATCACACATTAGATCCAAGATAGAAGAATACAATTGATAGAAACCATGATCTAGGAATATGTTATCATGATCATATTGATAATAGAGCATCTAATACTTCCTCCTAAAATATGATTGTTCATTGAGGTTATCCTCCTCAAATGGCTTAAGGGGATTAAATTTACCTAGAAATTTAGATATTTAATGTTCATGTGAGATATTTTATTCCATGTCATTAATGCAATATATCCATGTGGTTCAATTCAAATAATAGGAATAAAATGTCAATCCATGGCTAATAAAATTTCATCCTAAATGAGAAACTATAATGTATTTATAAAAGTTGTATCCACTCTAGGAATCATATATTTTTAGACTTGAATATTTCTATCTATAATTGTAATTACTAGATAAGGAAACATTCATCCTAAATATGCAACCAACAAAATACTACTAGATATTAATAACTTTGACTAAGAGAGAACATTCAAATTATAGCTATCCTCAAAGAAATAAATGACTTTGACTAAGAGTGAACATTCAAAATATAGCTATCCTCTTTGCAAAATCCTTGATTTGAGTGATTTATGGGCGAAAAAATGGATTGAGCATGAGGTGAGTAAGAAAGACTAACCTTAATTTATATCTTCTGTCATCAAATAATTTCATGTTTAAAGAGTTTCTTAGGGCATATCTATAAATTTAATTCTCATCATATAATTTATCTCATAGATATCTTCCCTAGTGTGTCTAATCCCTACCACCCAATCTATAAATTTAATTCTTACTTGTCAGGGCCTTGCGGTTTGGAGGATCTGAATGACTTTGTAAAATTAATCCATTCTAATATAGATTATTATTTTTAAGCCTCAATGGTTCAAACTAATTGATAAAATGGTATTTCATTGAGAGTAATAGGATAAATGCAAAATTTTATATTTCAATGGCAATCAACCCCTTAATGATGGTAAATTGCTTAAGGAGGTAGATGGAGTGTTTTATATATGGGAATGATTCTAGATATGAATAAGTAGATCATGGGGGGAATATAAATAAAGGATAAAATCAATAGCATCGAAGGAACTCTATGTGGAAATTTATGTAGAGTATAGGGAAACAATTGAGAAACTTGAGTAGGAATTTAAAACCTAATATTAAGGAGTCTTTAAATTTGGTAGTGCATGTGAGTAGAGTTTCATTTAGAATGGTTCATTAAATGGCTATAGAGATTAAGGAAGTAGTATCAATTTTTTTTAAATCTTTCTATAAAATTTATCAATAGGAGTCCATACACAAGTATAAATAGAAATCAATAATATCTCATCAAAATGGTAATTTTATAGTTATTCATTAACAATAGGAGGCCATCATATGTTATTAATTACCTCCTAAATACATTTTAAAAAATAGGATATGTAAAATGAAAAGTGTACTATAAATTAATTGTAGGTAGGGGGTTGAAACAACCAATAATTAACCTAGAACAATAGTTCATCAAAATGTGGCCCTACAAAACTAGATTTCACGTCACATTAACAATTATTTGTTTTTTCAAAGGTAGACAAACCACATCTCATTGTCAAGGGATGCTCCTAAAATTCATATCATGATCGCATACCACATTTTATCTTTACACACTTAGGTCACATAAGAGGGCTACACAAACATAGACGACATTATTCACAATACACACCAAGCATGTATAGTAACTTTGTTACATCCCCAATCTTAACTAAGCTTAATTTTACTTTTCATGTGATAAACTGAATAAATAATCATAGGTTAATGATTTGTTGTTTAGCGAAAATATAAAGATAAATAATTGATTATATGGATTATGATTAATGCTTAGATTATACATGAGATTACATGTTGTTGAGATTATTGTATCATGATGCTTTATGATTTATTGATGATACACTAATAATAGTTTGTATGACTATGAGTATAACCAGGAAAGGAATCTACCTTCAAGAAAGGAAGGAGAGTATCACTAGATAGAAGGGGATAGATATTTTGAAAAGACTAATTTTCCATTTGAAGTCTCAAATTGATCATTATGTGAACCTTTGCGAGAGAAGGTATGTGTTAGATGGTTTCTATCTTGATATATCCTAAATTTGACCATTATTGATTTGACGTGGGGAAAAGGTTTTCCAGTGTCAAACTTCGTCAATTTGGTCAAGAGAGTTTTCTAATATTTTTCTTTGCTCTACTTAGTAGCTAATGTTGACGTAAGCATAAGGTGGTGAAGGGGGAGAAGGCCTCGACCCATTCTCACACCTTACCAAGTGACTAATATCAACTTTTTTAAAATGGTAATGTTGCCATTAATTTGATATATATTATTTATATATTTGTTAAATAATATTATAATGATAAAAAAATTGTTTTATTAAGATATTAATATCTATTTCTCTTGTGTTAAAGTTTTCCCTTGGATGCTATCTCTACGCTCATGTAGGGTGTTGGGTCCCAAAACCACTTCTCAACTTCCTAGGACAAAATTACACTCACAAGGCCAAGGCTGTCATCATGCAAGCATAATTGGTAACATTGAGGGTTGAAGGTCAACTCTATGAGAGTGGGTTTCATCCCCTGCACTTCGAGCTTAGCTAAGCTTTAGAGGGATATTCCAAGGGGTATACCTTAATTGGTATTGAGTTCAAACTAGATGAACAACTAAAAACAAATGGACAACCAAACCCAACTCGTCATCTTGATTCCAAAGGCTGTCATTGAATCAAGAACAATTGGTTGTCACTAATAACCCCTATATAGATGATGAAAAGGAACTCCTATTGAGAATAGAAAGTGCAGGTATGCTTGTCTGCAAGACATACAAACTAACTACTCACTTCACACATAATGAATTTGTTTTGATTTTTAAGAGTGCGGGTGATCATGGAAACTTTCAAACCAGTGCCTAATATATTGGGTTACAGAGTCCACAGTTCAACAGAAAGAAGAAAACAACAAGAGAAATGAAACATGCACTTTCTGGATATTCAGATGCGAGAAGAACAACAATCAATAAAGAATATGCTTAGTAATCCTTTATCAAGATACAATCAATCATCTGCAACCATAAAAGAGATCATCACATATCATGTAATGATTTAAGAATCTGTTCATTCATCTGAATCAAGAACAATTGGTTGTCACTAATAACCCCTATATAGATGATGAAAAGGAACTCCCATTGAGAATAGAAAGTGCAGGTATGCTTGTCTGCAAGACATACAAACTAACTACTCACTTCACACATAATGAATTTGTTTTGATTTTTAAGAGTGTGGGTGATCATGGAAACTTTCAAACCGGTGCCTAATCTATTGGGTTACAGAGTCCACAGTTCAACAGAAAGAAGAAAACAACAAGAGAAATGAAACATGCACTTTCTGGATATTCAGATGCGAGAAGAACAACAATCAATAAAGAATATGCTTAGTAATCCTTTATCAAGATACAATCAATCATCTGCAACCATAAAAGAGATCATCACATATCATGTAATGTTTTAAGAATCTGTTCATTCATCTGATCAATGGTTATAGTCATACCACGAAATATGGCAAGTGGAAACCCTAAAAGAGATTCAAGATTTCCTTGACTGATTACATAAGAAAAAGGAGAAGTTCATGCACTAATAGCTGAAATCAACATGAAAAACCTTTCATGACCTATGTCTTCACTACTGGAGAACTAGAACTTTTTTTTTTGAAACCCTAGAGAGCTCTGCACTTGAATTTATAAAAATGCCCAAAAGACCAACCAATTTTACATCTTACATTCATACATATATAGCATCTGATTCTAATTGACCTAATTAAGTTACAACAAATTTCCCCTAAGGGCCATGTCAGAAAAAATCTCAACCAGAAGAGATGTTTATCTGCCAAAAATAACTACAAATAATATCTAAGGTTCAGAGGTAGATGGAAGATATTTTCTGCCTTAATGCACACAACAAGTTTGCTAATCTACAAACATAAATGCAACAAATATCTGAGAAGGGGTACCTGAGAGGTATAGCACCTGCATTGATGGCGTATAAGACACATCCCTTTAAACTCACCAAGCAAAGCCTTTACAACACTTTAAATATCGAACCCCCTGAGTCTTTGTGTCTTCATCAGCTCTGAATTCTTTGAAAAAATCAACTCCTGCAATGTCCCCTAGCCGAATTCGTGCATCTTCCTACCTTCAGGATATCATCACAGAATTTACAATTCTCTTGAAGTCTTCTGGCTGCATCCATGAAGGATTATGAGCTCCTGCAAAATACCAACGAGCTCCCTGAAGCACCACATGGACTGCCACGTTGAAGTTAATGGTCCTCCATTGCTAAAACCTTGCATCGACACCAACTAAGACTTTACCACAGTCCTGCACACCATATTTGTTGAGCTGTAAACCCATCATGGGGATGTAACTATATTTTATGCCTTATTAACCTTCTACCGTCGTCCCGAAACAATCCCTTAAGACCCTTGCGGGGCTATGGCTAGCGGTCACATTATACTACAGGCTCCCGCAAGCCCACACACATCTTTATCAGGAGCCACAAGAGTGTGGTGAACCCTTTAATGGCTCCACTCATGCCTTTACCACCAACCCGCATGATTGAGAGAAGACTCCCACAGAGCTGTAGTTAAAATTCACTTCATGCCTCAGGCTTCCGCAAGCCCACGTACATATTTTCTGATTGTCGTGGCAATGCGGTGAACATATTGTGTTTCATGAATAATCTCACTGCCATCCTGCATGACAACTTTGTGAATGCCATGGTACAACAGTGACACTTAATCTTTTACCGCTAACTCACAGGGTAGAGAAAAGACTCCTGCAGGGCCGCGGGAAACATCTTATACCCGGCTCAAGCCTCATTGCCATCCCACACGCCATTTTGATGACCGTTGCAGTAAGGCGGTGACTATCTTGTTACTTACTGTGATCCCATGGGCTCCTTTACCAATCACCGCAGTAGCATAGTAACATTAGTTTCTTTATTGTCATCCCGCCACAACCCATACAGATTGTCGCGGTATAGCAGTGAATATGTTTCTTACCGCTAGCCTGCCATACTTCATATAAACCTCTACTGTATTGTGGTGGGCGGCTATATTGCACCCTAGCTCCCACAAGCCTGCAAGGGTTCATCAGACATACCCGTGGGGATGTAGTAATGATAAAATTTACAAAGATTTAGCAAAACAAGATAGGAAATGACTTAGTACAGATTTAGCAATGGATTTTTAGTAGCAGAAGGACTAAGACAATTTTATGAAACTCTGGTTTGGGGTTTAAAGAATATGACCTTCAAAATATTTAGACCCTAACCAAGGACTCTCAGGCTATGAATAATTAGGATCTTTACTAGAGTCCCTTCAAATCGGTTATAAGCCACATGTTCAAAAATGAAGTCATAGAGTGTGACATGAGGGCAAAATGGGGGCATTTTGGAGATTGATTTCTTAGGTGTCAATAGTGGCTCTAGTTGGGGATGTGTGCCAAGAAATGACATAATGAGAATCTAGATCTCTAGGCAGATTGTCAAAAAGTGGTACACAGTGTTGACTTTTTCCCAGACTGGATGCTTATTCCCAGATTTCCCTACAAGGTAGCCATCAGTGATCAACAGGATCTCTGGGCCAGGGGCCAACAGTGTAGGAGATAGACTCTATATTTTATCTCCTCTTCTTCTTCAGGCTCTGCAAAACCTAGGGGGGTATTCCCTACTCAACATCCATGAGGATATGCATACAAAGGCTGGGATGCTGACAGAAAGCAGATAAGTCCTCCTGTAAGTAGACCAAAACTGAAAGATAAGAGCAAAGGGGCTAGCTTTGGGCCTATTTGCAGTTGTAGACAGAGGACTGAGGATCCTAAAACTAATTCTAATGTCCTAATGGTTGTTTTAGATTTTGATTTGGAATTTAAGTTTGGATGCAAAGCTGGACATGGTTGTAACACAAACACAAAGCAAGATTGGTGCCTATCCAGGGCCTGGAGTCAGTAGACATACACCTGTGAATGATCAGCATAAACAGCTAAAACTAGATTTCAGGGGGATATATGTGATACCTGCCTTACAGATATCTCCCAATACAGAGTGTTAAGTTATCTCTACTTATGGCATCCCTACTGCAGTATACCCTTCCCAATGTTCAACCTGAAAACAGTTTAATCTACCCCTTGAGCAGAAGTTAAAAGATCAGACATTCAACATAGGAATTCTATGCTCTAGAATCTAAACATTACCCAAATATCCAGATTCAGAAGAAGAATACATGCAATACTGGAGACAGAATTAACAAAACACATGCTAAGATAGCATTTCTCATATAAGATTAATCATGAAATCAGTGGGTTCGTGCCAAAACATACGACAAGAGATACATAGACTCACAGGTTTAGCTGTACAGAGCAGCCAGATCAGCTTGTTTTGAATTACAGAGCCAAAAATCTTCAACTTTCAACAACCAAAAATGAGTAACACTTCCTGCTTATAACAGCCAGGTAGTGTACCACAGCAATTAATTACATGGTTGACCAAAAATCCTGCCAGATACACAGTATCAGAAAAATGGCGCTCAACGCATTACCAGATTGGCGCCCAAACATGAATGCCGTAGGTAGGGGAGGAGACAGGAAGAAACCTCGAGCCCTGCGCCACTGTCCGTTGATGTACACCTTCAATCGGGTACCAGATCCGTCCATACCTCTGCAACCTTCGCCATTAATGGCGCACCAACCCGCGGCCTCGGGAAAACGTCAAACTGTGCATCGCAACCATTTCCCGCCAAGATTCATCGTCATGATATTTGAAAATATGCAGGATATCAATTATCCCACATGCACCCCGCGGCAACCTTTTCAACACTTTATATACTAGGCCACGAGCATATATAATGTCGGTGCTTTTGCTCCTGACGAGACTAGTATAAGACTTCATCATCATCCTCCAACAGCATGATATCCTGTCGCTTGAAATATCACCCTGACGTCAGCATCACATCGCAATATAACCTGCATGATAATCGCCTTCATCGGCACAACCTAATCCATCGGAGGAAGATCCTCCTGCTTAGCCGATACCAAAAGTCTGGCCGATGAACATCCTGATGACGTCTCCGTCATATCCTGCTGACGTCATCAGCATATCTGCCTACTGCACACCTCCTCATATCTGGATGACGTCAGCATCATATCGACATCAGGATGATAAAACAATGATCATGAAGTGATACAACAACATCAGGATGATATTGACTAAGATCATCCTGACGTCCAAAATATGATGACCACGATGAAAATCAGGTCACACTTAGAACTTTACAGCAACATCATCAGGATGATCTTAACAAAGATCACCCGATGTTAAAATATCACCCCAGCGAAAGATCATGCAGGTAGACAATATGATGACCCTCGCAAGCAACACGGCGATAACTAGAAATATGATCATGATGATGACGACCCTTAAGAAAAAATAGGCCGGGTTGAACAACTTAGAAAATGACCCCCTCGGAAGACGGGGTGACATCATCATCATAAAAGGGCAGGGTGATAATTGGAAGATCACCGGATATTTGAAAAATCACCCTCCGCAAGAAAATTGAGGCACATTGTAGCTCATCAGCAGGATCAGGATGATATCCAAACATCACCCGATACTGAAATATGATGATCCTGATGAAAAACAAGTCGACAGAAAACATGAGATGCTGACCACCATCGAAGCAAACATGATGATGATGACTTCCTCCTCGAAGAAAATATGATGCTGCAGCTAAAAAATGCCGAGGAGGTCCAACACTTAGGAAAATGGGCAAGAAGATATAGGGTTCAAATGAAGAAACCCCCTAAACATGAAAAATCAACCTCCAGGTCAAAATGAGTGCTAACACACAGGAACAAAAACAAAACACCATCAAGACCAATAGTGGTCAAGGTTGCTCGAAGTCAAAAAATTAGATATAGAAAGATTTCATCACAAAATTTTAAGGAAAACATCACTTATGAAAAGTAATGCTTTAAAAGCTAACCATGAACAGATAACTCTAGCAATTCTCCTTCTAGGGTCATCAAACGGTAGACATTGAGCTCTAATTTTTCTACAACTTCATAAGGCCCAAGCCATAAGGGATTAAATTTGCCATGTTTCCCTTTATCTTCAGAACTTACATCTCAGAGAAGCACTAAATTACTAACCTAGAAGTCTCTTGACATAGTATTGTTATCAAATAAGAGCTTCATTTTATGCTTTTGGTGCAACATTTTGTCATGTGCAACTTTTCTCTATTCTTCTATCTCAGTTAGCTGCAAGATTCTCTGAGACATTGCATCATGCTGCTCCCCTTCAATCTCTTGTAGTAGTTGGTGGACTGGCAATTCTATGTTTATGGGCATCTTCACTTCTACTCCATATACTAGCTCAAATGGGCTTCTACCAATAGATCTCTTGAAAGCTATTCTATCAGCCCAAAGGTGATACTTTAAACTATCATCCCATCTCTTCTTGTTCTGATCTAGTGTCCTTATGATATTCATCAGGCTTTTATTACTTGACTTAGCCTGTTCATTACTTTGGGAGGATAAGGAGATGGATGCACAAGGTTTATGCCAAATTTAGAACACATGCTCAACATCTCTTGAGATCTAAAACACATTGCATTGGCTGCCAAAATCCTAGTTGGCACTCCAAACCTAGTAATTATATTGCTTACTATGAAGTCAATGACCACCTTGGAAGTTGCATTGCGAGTGAGTACTGCCTCTACCCAATTAGTGAAGTAATCAGTGGCCACAAGGATCCACTTAAAACCATTGCTAGACCTTTCCTATAGTTCTCCAATGAAGTCAATTCCCCACTGCTAGAAATGTGCATTTATAGCAAGGGGTAATAGGGGTAATGCCCCAGCAAATTTTAGCTTACTAGAAAATCTTTAGTAAGCATCACACTTCCTTATCTTTTGTACTACATTCTTGAACAAGTTCAGCCACCAATATCCAGGTCTTAAAATCTTATGGGCAGTGGTTTTAGCTGTGAAATGCCCACCACAAACACCATGATGACATTCATTCGTCACTATTTCAACTTGCTCTTGATCTAGACATTTGAACAACACACCTTCATGATTTATCCATATTAGCTCATTGTGGAACATGACATACCTTTGAGATTTTAGATTCAGTATATTTTTTGATTTTCATCCATACATGGTGGACAATTCATGTTTTCAAGATAAAATATAACATCTTTGTACCATGGATTGTCAGTCAAATCATATATACTAGCAGATTGAGAAACACTTACCTCATCTATCTCAGCTACCTCTAAGTTGGGATTTCCCATCATCTTAGCTAAGCCTTGGCCTCTTACCAGCTTTATGACCTGTATGTCCATGTCATATTCCTGGATCCTGTTGATCCATCTCCACCTTGTCACAGAAGCTTCATGTTGTGTGAAGATATCCTTCACAGCTGTGTGTGGCACATATGCTATGATCTTGGCCCCTATGAAATAAGATCTAAAATTCTTTATGGCCTTAACCAATGCATAGGCATGCTTTTCCATTATGGAATAATTCAATTCAGCAGCCTATATAGACTTGCTGAAGAATCCAATAGGTTGTTCAAATCCATCTTCATTCTTTTGAAGTAAAACAACATCAACAATATAAAAATAAGCAAAGGAAAATAGTTGAAGGGGTTTAGAATAATTTGGTCTTATCAGTACATGTGCCTCCTTGATAGCTTCTTTGATCTCCATGAATGCTTTGGATGGTTATTTCTCCCATATAATAGATTGCCCCTTCTTGAGCATTTTAGAAATGGCCTTAGTCTTTTCGACACAATTTGGAACAAATCTCCTAACAAAGTTGATTTGCCCGAAAAAGGGCTGTATTCCTTTAACTGATTTGGGCTGGGGAATAAGATCAATAGCTTTGACTCTTTCTAGATCTATCCTTACCCCATCTTTTGATATAATGTGCCCAAGTAACTTGCCCTCTTCAACTCCAAACTGACATTTTTAGGATTCAAAGAAATCCCATATTCTAAGCACCTGTGGAAAATTACTTCAAGATGCTTACAGTGCTCTCCTCTTTCTTTTGAGAATGTTGTTAGGTCATCCTAATAAAAAACCATGATCTCATCAATGAGACCAACAAAAGCTACATCCATAGCTCGCTGAAATGTTGACCCAACGTTCTTCAAACCAAATGGCATTCTTGGGTACACATAGGTCCCCCAAGGAGTGGTGAATATTGTTTTGTGTTGTTCAAACTCCTTGACTAGCACTTGGTTGTATCCAGAGAATCCATCCATCATTGACATCAACTCTAAACTAACAACCCTTTGTAATAAATGGTCCATGCTTGGGAGAGGGTAATTATCTTTGAGGGATTTGATATTCAGATTTCTGAAGTCCACACACAATCTGATTTCCCCATTCTTCTTTCTTATCGGGCCAATGTTGGATACCCACTCAGAATGTCTGATGGGTTTTATAATGCCTCCCTCTTTCATCTTCAACAGTTCCCTTTGCATCTTGGGAGAAATGGTAGGATTTATACCTGCCTTTGTTTTTTTCTAAATGGCTTTGCATCAGGTTCAAGGGGAATGGTATGTTGAAACAAGTCCTCCCTATAAGCCTTAAGCTCATCATAAGACCATGCAAAACACTTCTTGAATTTTTTGAGCAAAGCAATCAACATCTGCTTCTCATGTGGCTTCAACCTCTTCCCAATGTAAACCATTCTAGGTGCCTCCCTAGTTCCAAGGTTTACACCTTCAACATTATCCTCTATAACAAGTTTAATTTTACTCTTCCATCGGTCTGAATTGTCACACTCTTTCTAATGCTACCAACCCTTTTGGAATAGTGTTTGTCTTTAATTGCATAACCTCAGTACCAAACAAAGTTTCCTTACCACCTGTCACTTCCATCATTGGCTTCCAATCAATCAACTGATATTCAAATTCATCCATGCAATTCATAAAACTAAAAATTTGATTGGTGCCATGGAAAACCTGCCAACTATAAATGTTATCAAGAATTGTTGGCCTTGTGAGTACCTCCACAACATAATACTTATGAGGAAAAATCCTTTGAGGATCAAATTTTCATGTAGCTACAGCTAAGGAATCTACCTTTTCATTTTTTGGTTCTATCGATCCATTCAATGCCTATGGCATCAAACATTTCCATTGTGTCTTAGACTGCAATTTGGTACCCTCTAAGTCTTTTTTCATTGGCAGCAAATATCTTTCTAATCTGTTGCACAATCAATTCTAAATCACCAAGTATTCTCAGACATGTGATTCCATGTTTATGGGCAACATTTAAGTGCAACAATAGTGCCTCATATTCAGCCACATTGTTGGTGCACTAAAAATCAAGTCTAAAAGAATTGTCAAATTGATCACCATTAGATGCTATCAGGACAATACCAACACCTGAACCTTCCCTTGAATATGCACCATCAAAATATAAAGTCCATAAATCAGTTGTACCACAAATAGGAGAAATAGGGTTAGAAGGTAAAGCCTCCAAATTAGGATTATCATCACTGCAACATGCCATAAAGTGATCAATTTTAGTATCAAAGAAATTTACATGATCATCCTCTGTTATGTATCTATCTTCTATGTGTTCATCTTCTACCTTCTATTCCCTATACAACTTCACATCTACACCTTGTACTGGAATAATGGCATATGAAAGATCCATTTAGATATTTCCACCCATAGAGGCTACCAATTTTCTTGATAGCAGCATACCCCACTTAGCAGGGCAATCCACAATAATTATGTCCATTAAAAATGACCTCAACATCCTTGAAAAGACCAATCACATTTACTTCTCTAGAGTCCATAGCAAAACACTTGCCAAAAGACTTGGACACTTTCAATCCCAATTTATTCATTATATACAAGGGCATAACATTACTAGAAGCACCATAGTCAAGCATGCAGTTGTGTAACAACCATCCATTTATGATCAATGTGGTGAAAAAGGGGTCAACTCCCATCTTGTTGTTAACAATAGTTGATCCCAGATATGCTTCTATCATCTCATCATTACTGGGTTCAACAACAGGTTGTTTTTGTGCTTCTATGGTAATAATAAAAGACCCTGCCCTATCCTTATGCTCAGGGATCCTAAGCAGTTCCACTATTGGCACATAAATTCTAATTTGGCTAAATACATGAGCCATGTCAATAGGGAGATAGTTTGGCAAAGGAGTGTCAGATGAAATAGTTACATCATTTGCAAAAGGAATATAAGGTATTAATTGAGAGGATGAAATATCCTTACCTTCTTCCTTTGTCTTCTCTTTTTCCTTTTCTGATTCCTTTTAAACTTGAGGCTGATCATGCTTATTGTAATCCTTTGGATAGTGGACCCCTAGAATGGGTGAAGTAACCAATTGCACCTTTGATGTTGGGTTCTTTTGTACATATTTTTGTTTTGTTGCTATAGGCTGCACTGGAAGCTTCTTCTTTTCATGTACAATCTTCTTTGGAACAGTATTGCTCTTTTTTTCCACATCCACCTTCTACCTCTTCTTTCCATCATCCAATGTATCCTGTCTTGGATTAACAATAGGAGAGTTCTACTTAGGCACTTGCATGTTTCTCAACTAATAGCCCCCTTGAACTTGCAAGATGGAAGCATCAGTGAGAGCTTTCACATCCTTTTTAGAAGGACTAGATTGTTTATAGTTCTTTTGCATGAGATCCCTCAAGTGTCCAAAATCATGAGCGTGCAAGTGATATCTCTTTTGACCTTCATCATGATCAAATTGGAAAATATGATCATCATCCTCATAGTTGTCATAATTTATATCATGACCCATCTACTTAAACCCCTGGGTGTCAAACTGATTTATCTCTTCCTCATAATATTCAACTCCATCCTCTTTATTGGGAAATTTCTCATCTCTACTCATTGAATGAGCAATTGCACAGTTTGCTAGGTCATGAGGAAGGAAACAAACTTGGCACCAAAGACTCTCATCTTGAAAATTTGCTTAATCCTTACTTAATGGATCAAGAGTGTTGACACCTAAAAAAATTAGTCCTTGAAATGTCATGTTTTGCCTTCTCATGTCTCATTCATATTCCCACTTGAACCTATAGCATATAACCAATCAGAGACATATTTCAGAGCTTTTCATGTCTTTACCATTTGAAATGCAAGGTGAAAAATCCAAATAAATTGGTGAAGTCCTATGTTTTACAAGTGTCTTTCCCTAGTTCCCCTTAAAACCCTAATTCCCACGGTCACACTTTACTTTATGTCATTGACTATCTATCCTAGGTTGCCGGTTATTTAAGTTATAACCTTGAGTCTTTTAAGTCATGAGTGATCGACCCCTTTTACCTAATGTTATCGTATGTCACCTGTCGTGTCATATTGTCTAAGTCTAAAGCCTTTGTAGGGTCTAGAGGTGCCACATGGCGAAATATCGCAAGCCCGTACATCATCTAAAGTGACGTCATGTTCCTCCGACGGGGTTGCAAAATAGAAACAGTTGTAAAGTATATTGTGGCCTTTGACCATATGGTCAGTGACCTGGTTGACTGAAGCATATTGCACCAGGTGTCAAAAAATGCAGCAAAGAGGTGGGGCCAATAAGAGTCGAATGGTAATGCAACGTTCCAGGGGAATCTTGTCCGTAGGAGAGATCCTCCGTGCAGCTATGAAATAATAACAGCGAGCATGCTTGGGCTTACAACCATAAGAAGGATTCTGAATCAACAAAGCAAGTGCTGATAGGTGTCAGGTGAAGAAGTGAGCTACAGGTATTGCAAGATCTGATGGTAGCACAAGCCCATAGAAGAGTCTTGGCAGAGGGAAAGATCCTCTACACTGCCACGAGATTCTGACATGTGGCTAGTTTTCAAAGGAGAAATAAAGCATGTGTAAAGGGGATCCACGGGGAGGCTTTAGCGCGCTCATACAAAACCAAAAAGAGAAGGCCCACACACTATCGCACTACCGCAAGATTGTGCCACGTGGCCACGTCGGCTGAGGGAAAGGAAATATCACCAAAAAAGGAGGTTCGACATGGAATGACACGATTGGTTGATGACTTTTCAATGGGAGAGCTCAGATTTTCAAGTTTGGAGGGTAACTCACAATTGTTGATCTTAAGGTAGACTTATCCATGGCTAGAATTCAAAAGGGACTTTCAAACATCCCAAAGGTGGGAAGATGCACGAATTGGGCCATACAACATTGTAGGAGTTGATTTTTTCAAAGAATTCAGAGTCGATGAGGACATAGAGACTCAAGGGTTCTATTTTTTAAAGTGTTGTAAAGGCTTTGCTTAGTGAGTTTGAAGGGATGTGTCTCGTACACCATCAATGCAGGTGCTATGCCTTTCACCTACCCCTCTTTTCTAGGATATTTGTTGCATTTATGGTTGTAGATCAACAAACCGGTTGTGCGCATTAAGGTAGAAAATATCTTCCATCTGCCTCCAGACCCTAGATATTTTTATAGTTATTTCTAGCATATAAATGTCTCTTCTGGATGAGATATTGTCTGACATGGCCTTTAGGGTAAATTTGTTGTAACCTTATTAGTTCAATTAGAATTAGATGTTATATATGCATGAATACAAGATGTAAAAAATGTTGGTCTTTTGGATATTTTTAGGCAGTCAAGTGTAGAGCTTTCTAGGGTTTCAAAGAGAAGAAAAGTTATAGTTCTCTAGCAGTGAAGACACATGTTATGAAAGGTTTGTAACCGTATTGATTACAACTATCAGTGTATGAACTCCTTCTTCTTATGTAATCTTTCAAGGAAATCTTAAATTTCTTTTAAGGTTTCCTGTTGCCATACTCTATGGTATGACTGTAACCATTGATCATATGAATGAATAGATTCTTAAAATATTATAAGCTATGTGATGATCTCTTTTATGGTTGTAGATGACTGATTTTATCTTGATGAAGGATTACTAACCATATTCTCCATTGATTGTTGATCTTGCATTTGAATATCCAGAAAGTGCATGTTTCATTTCTCTTGTTGTTTTTTTCCTTCTATTGAATTGTGGAATCTACAACCCAATATATTAGACACCGTTCTGAAGATTTCTATGATCACCCACACTCTTAAAAATCAGAACAAACTTATCATGTGTGAAGAAAGTAATTAATTTGTATCTCTTGTAAACAAGCATATTTACACCTTCCATTGTCAACGGGAGTGCCCTTTTATCAACTATATAGGGGTTATTAATGACAACCAGTTGTTTTAGGTCCAGTGACAATCTTTAGGGCCTAAAAGGCAGTTTGGGTTTGGTTATCCTGCTATTTTTAGTTGTTCATTTGGTTTGAACCTAATACCTGTTTAGGTATACCCCTTGGAATATCCCTTCTAGGTTTAAGTTGAGCCTGAAGTGCAGAGGAGTTAACCCACTCCTATAGGTTGCCCAAAATCACCTTGAACTTATTGATAAACCCCTTTCATTCATCATGAATGACCATCCCCAACCAAGGTAATTTGGGAATGTTTTAGGGTTTAGGGTTGTAGTTATTTTGGGAGTTAACACCCTTTTTGGCGTTGTTACCAGAGACTATTTATTTCTGGATGAGTTATTACAACTTGTTAAGGTATTGAAAATTTTGAATAGTTCTTCCTAGTAGGGAAGTGGCAATTCTGTTGATCAAACCCAAATAATTAGTTTTCAAAAATATTGAGATGGATAGAGGAAGAAACTAGGGACAACCTAGAAATGGGGAGTCCTTTAGCAGTACAGGAAATAGAAGGGGTAGATACAAGGAAAGAAGACCTATTATGGTACCCTCAAGGAATACCTAGGATAATGCATTTGTTGGCCTTAGAAGTGAATATCAATATACTTCTGAGGACTCTGCTGATAATATACTCAGAACGAGTAGGAGAATGAATATTGATGGATATGATGTCTAGAGAAATGAAAATGTTATTGATAGAGGGAGCATGGATATATATAATGAGACCTACTTAAGGATGTTTGGGATGCCCTGTGATAATGAAGAAGCATATTAAAATGTCAGGTAACCTACTTCTCCCACAAGGACAGTTGAAAGCCAGCATGATGCCATCCCAAATGAGGGTGATCAACAGTAGCAACTTGATGATGAAGAAAGAGAAAGGATAATATAGGATGAGCTAGATTTTCTTGATCATATCAGGAATAGGCAGAGAGAGGTGTAGGCCTTACTTCAAAAACATCAAGCTCAACTTGCTTAGCAAACCCAGGTAGATCAAAATATTTAGTACCAAGGCCATATACCTCAACAACAACAACAAAGACAACAACATCAGCAAAATAATCAGCTGGACCCTAACTTTTAGGCCAATCCTAGACAACAACAAATGGGACAATAGGGTGTGAACAATTCCCATGTTCAAGGTATGCAAAATCAGCCGCTGCAGAATCAAATGAATTAGCAGCATGGCAATATTCAAAATGTTAGGCCTCCATTTAGAAGACAAGTGTTAGGGTTCAAGAAGATCAAAGAAATAAGCACTAACAATTATATGTAGATTAAATAACCCAAATATAACAATGAGGACTAACACAAAAGAGATCAATACATAAATTTAACATGGTTCACCCAATATGGGATACATCCACAGAAACTCAGCCATCCAATGATTTTATTATCCAGTGCAAAACATATTACAATCTCACGAATACATCATCGTAACATACATCCCAGCCGCTTATAACAAGATTTTTGGAAGCTTCTAGAATTAGGGTTTTACAATGTCATTTTTTATTTTGTTGGATACATAACTAGTGTACAGTACTTGCATGATCAGTCACCACATACCAACAACAAGCACAAAGGTTTCTTCCACAAAGACAACCATTAGGGGTTGAAAGGTACAAACATCTTGACTTTATTGGCATACCTAATTTTCCTAATCCCATTCCAACTGAGATTAGAGGGAAAATTCCTAGGTTTCAAGGTAATATGCAGTCACTAGTGAGGAACACTTGAGACACTTCATCAATGTCATAGATGAGTATGAGATTGAGGATGAAGATGTGATGTTTAAGTTGTTTGTGCATTCATTAGAAGAAAGTGCCAAATAATGGTACAAGGCACTCCATGATAATAACATTGACTCATGGGAAGAGTTTATGAGAGCATTCATATTACAGTATGGGGATATGGTTGACCCCAAATTTGCTATCCATGAGCTCACAACAATCAAGAAGGGAATCAATGAAACTATTGCTAACTTCAATGGCAGATTCATTATGACAATGAGAAAAGTGTCACCTCAGATGAGACCTAATGAATGTGTTTATTTTTATATTGTGGTGCCTTTGATTCTAAGATTGGTTATTGTTTAAGGGATAAGAGTCCTCAAACATTGAGGGAGGCTTATGTTGTGGCCATAAATATTGAAAGTAACATGAGAGCCTAAGGTAAGCATGTTAAGATATCTAATGTAAAGATTTCTCAACTAAATGGAGCAACTTCTAGCAAACCCCTCATTATTGAAGACAAGTTAGACAAGCTTATGGGGGTTATGAAAGACCTATCTTACAAAATTGCTTGAAATGACAAAGGGCTACCACCTCAAGGTGTTGCAACACATTTCAATGAAGGTCAAAGACTGCATAATAGACCTTACAATGCAAATTGGTCTAAGAGACCACAACAAAATAATAGACAAGCTGCTCCTAGGTATGGAGTCTTTAAATTTGGTAGTGCATGTAAGTAGAGAATCATTTATAATAATTCTATAAATGGCTATAGAGATTAAGGAAGAAGTAACAATTTTTTTAAAATCTTTCTATAAAATTTATCGATAGGAGTCCATACACAAGTATCAATAGAAATCAATAATATCTCATCAAAATGATAAGTTTATAGTTATTCATTAACAATAGGAGGCCATCATATGTTATTAATTACCTCCTAAATACATTTTAAAAAATAGGATATGTAAATGAAAAGTTTACTATCAATTAATTATAGGTAGGGGGTTGAAAAAACCAATAATTAAACTAGAACAATAGTTCATCAAAATGTGGCCCTACAAAACTATATTTCACATCACATTAACAAATATTTGTTTTTTCAAAGGTAGACAAACCACATCTGTGTTGAAATGCATAGGACAACTAAGAGGGGGGAGGTGAATTAGTTGTCACCAAAATTTAACTTCTTATAAACATCAAAACATCAATCAATTATCCACTGTTATTATGATTTAACCATGAAAGCATGAAATCATAAACTTAAGCATCATCACACATTAAACACATGAGACACCATATTTTTTACATGGAAAACCCTATAAGGGAAAAACCATGGTGAGTGTTAGCTCAAAAAATAAATGTGTTATAGCAATACTAAAAATCAAAGGCTCACTACCCAAAATGCTCACTGCAAAAGTTAGGGTTCACTGCCAAGGGGTGGCTCACTGCCAAGGGTTTGTGAACTGATTTGATAGCATCTACTCCATGCCCAAGTTTAGTTCCATTGAAGCACAATTAAACTCCTCTACTTTTCTCTTCTTACTCTTCTTTTCTTATCTTCCTATTTTCGCACAAGAATATGTTTTGCATAACTTCATTACATGTTTTTATACAATTCATCAACCTTGGAATGTACATCAAGGTCGGCATTACATTCAACAACCATTGGAGCAATCTCCAAGGTCAGCTTTACAAACATACATAGAAATAAGTCTAGACCTAAAAAAATTAGCTAAGCAAAAGATGTACGTGGAACATGTTATGCCTTAGCTGGAATCAATTTCAATCTTCCATGCCACAACACGCTTCCACAATTCTTCAATGCATCTCCGCAAGTAGTGAAAACAACCAGGTCAGCCAAGACTTGGAGTTAACACTAAGTCTTTTAGGAATAGTCTTCATCCAGGATCCAAATTACTCTTCATGGACCAATCAAAAGGTAGGAACATGATCAGGAGACATTCACAAGCATATTGTAATCACCAAGAACATTTGCTAAACTTCTAACAACTTTGTCAAGAAGATTCTTCAAATTGGAGCACTTAAACAACACTGTCAGCTACTGTCATAAAGAAAAGATTGCTTGCAAACCACCAAATCATGAACCATTTGAGTTGAAGGCACATAACATCATCCCAAACTTAACTCTAGAACCACAGACCATAATAATTCACTACGGAGGAATGCGGAGCAAAATAATTTCTCCCTTTCACCACTAAATGCAAAGAAAAACAATTCTTACTCTGGTGAAAGGAATTATCTCAAATCTCCATACCAGAGGCTCAAGCTTGGAATATAGCATATTTAGGCATGCCTCTAAATAACTTCCAAGCCATAGACAAAGATATTCATTCTACAAGAAATGCAAAGCAAATTACTGGTTTGTTGTACTGTAAACAGAGATACTCTTCAACACATTGTTTCCACTAGGAGAGCAAATTTTCTCAAAAGCACTTGGAAACATAATATTAGGATCACTTACTCATTATCTTCAATACTTACATAGGCCAACATAAAGCAACTAACTTAATACAAGCAAGTAACAAAACAAGAGCACAATTGACACCAATGACAACACAGATATGTTGACATCAATGACAACACCGGTTAGGCACATACTTACAACAATCTCATTGTCAAGGGATGATCATAAAATTCATATCATGATCACATATCGTATTTTATCTTTACACACTTAGGTCACATAAGAGGGCTACACCAACATAGACCACATTATTCACAATACACACCAAGTATGTATAGTAACTTTGTTACATCCCCAATCTTGACTAAGCTTAATTTTACTTTTCATGTGATAAACTAAATAAATAATCATAGGATAATGATTTGTTGTTTACGGAAAATATCAAGATAAATAATTGATTATATGGATTATGATTAATTCTTAGATTAGACATGAGATTATATGTTGTTGAGATTATTTTATCATGATGCTTTATGATTTATTGATGATACAATAATAATAGTTCATATGACTATGAGTATAACTAGGAAAGGAATCTACCTTCAAGAATGGAATGGAAGGAGAGTATCACAAGAGAGAATGGGATAGATATTTTGAAAAGATCAATTTTCCATTTGAAGTCTCAAATTGATGATTATGTGAACCTTTGCAAGAGAAGGTATGTGTTAGATGGTTTCTATCTCGAGATTATCCTAAATTCAACCATTATTGATTTGACATGGGGAAAAGGTTTTCCAATGTCCAACTTCATTGATTTGATTGAGAGAGTTTTCTTATTTTTTCTCTACTTTACTTAGAGGATGATGCTGATGTAAGCATAAGGTGGAAAAGGGGGAGAAGGCCTCGATGCACTCTTGTACCTTAGCAGGTGACTAATATCAACTTTAGTTGAAATGGTAATGTTGCCATTAATTTGATATATATTATTTATATATTTGTTAAATAATATTATAATGATAAAAAGAATTTTTTTTATTAAGATATTAATATCTATTTCTCTTGTGTTAAAGTTTTCCCTTGGATGCTATCTCTACGCTCATGTAGGGTGTTGGGTCCCAAAACCACTTCTCAACTTCCTAGGACAAAATTACACTTACAAGGCCAAGGCTGTCCTCATGCAAGCATAATTGGTCCATCAATAGAACATTGAGGGTTGAAGGTCAACTCTATAGGAGTGGGTTTCATCCCCTGCACTTTGAGCTCAACTAAGTCTAAAGAGATATTCCAAGGGGTATACCTTAATAGGTATTGAGTTCAAACTAGATGAACAACTAAAAACAAATGGACAACCAAACCCAACTTGTCATCTTTATTCCAAAGGCTATCACTGAATCAAGAATGACTAGTTGTCACTAATAACCCCTATATAGCTGATGAAAAGGCACTCCCATTGAGAATGGAAAGTGCATGTATGCTTGTTTGCAAGACATACAAACTAACTACTCACTTCACACATAATGAATTTGTTTTGATTTTTAAGAGTGTGGGTGATCATTGAAACTTGCAGACTGGTGCCAAATATATTGGGTTACAGAGTCCACAGTTCAACATAAAGAAGAAAACAACAAGAGAAATGAAACATGCACTTTCTAGATATTCATATGTGAGAAGAACAACAATCAATAGAGAATATGCTTAGTAATCCTTTATCAAGATACAATCAATCATCTACAACCATAAAAGAGATCACATATCATGTAATGTTTTAAGAATCTGTTCATTCATCTAATCAATGGTTATAGTTATACCATGAAATATGGCAAGAGGAAACCCTAAAAGATATTCAAGATTTCCTTGAATGATTACATAAGGAAAAGAAGAAGTTCACACACTGATAGCTAAAATCAATATGAAAATCCTTTCATGACTTGTATCTTCACTGCTGGAGAATTGAAACTTTTTTCTTTCTAAAACCCTAGAGAGCTCTGCACTTGACTGCCTAAAAATACCCAAAAGAGCAACCTTTTTTACATCTTACATTCATGCATATATAGCATCTGATTCTAATTGACTGAATTGGGTTAGAACAAATTTCCCCTAAGAGCCGTGTCAAAAAATTCTCAGCCAGAAGAGATGTTTATCTGCCAGAAATAACTGCAAAAATATCTAGGGCCTGGAGGCAGATGGAAGATATTTTATGCCTTAATGCACACAATCAATTTGTTGATCTGCAACCATAAATGTAATAAATATCTAAGAAGGAAGGGGTAGTTGAGAGGTATAGCACCTGCATTGATGGCGTATGAGACACATCTCTTCAAACTCAGCAAGCAAAGCCTTTACAACACTTTAAATCTTGAACCCCTGAATCTCTGTGTCTTCATCAGCTCTGAGTTCTTAAAAAAAATTATTTCTTGCAATGCCGCCTAGTCGAATTCATGCATCTTCCCACCTTCGGGATGTCATCACAGAATTTACAATTCTCCTAAAGTCTTTTGGCTGCATCCACAAAGGATTATGAGCTCTTGTAAAATACCAACGAGCTCCATGAAGTGCCACATGGACTGCCATGTTGAAGCCAATGGTCCTCCATTGCTAAAACCTTGCATTAATGCCAATTGAGACCTTATCGTAATCCCGCAGTCCATATCTATTGCTATGCAAACCCATCACAAGGATACAACTACATTTTATGCCTTATTAACTGTCTACTGCCATCCCGCAGCAATCCCTTAAGACCCATGTGGGGCTACAGCTAGCAATCACATTATACTGCAGGCTCTCGCAAGCCCACACACATCTTTATCGACAGCTGCGGGAGTGCGGTGAACCCTTTAATGGCTCCACTCATGCCTTTACCACCAACCTACACAATGGAGAGAAGAATCTTGCAGGGCTATGGTTAAAATTCACTTCATGCCTTGGGCACCCGCAAGCCCGTGTACACATTTTCTAACTGTTGCAACAATGCGGTGAGCATATTGTGTTTCATGAATAATCTCACTGCCATCCCGCATGGAAACTTTGCAACTGCCATGGTACAGTGGTGACTCTTAATCTTTTACCGCTAAACCACAGGGTAGAGAAAAGACTCCTGCGGGGCCATGGGAAACATCTTATACCTAGCTCAAGCCTCACTGTCATCTCGCATGCCATTCTGATGACCGCTGTGGTGACGTCGTGACTATCTTGTTACTTACTGCGATCCCATGGGATCCTTTACCCACTACCGTGGTAGTACGGTAACATTATTTTCTTTATTGCCATCCCACCACAACCCATACAAATTGTCACGGTATAGCGGTGAATATGTTTCTTACCGCTAGCCCACCATACGTCATATAAACCTCCGCGATATTGTGGTGGGCAACTATATTGCACCCTAGCTCCCACAAGCCTGCAAGGGTTCATCATACATACCCACAGGGATGTGGCAATGATGAAATTTGCAAAGATATAGAAAAACAAGATAGAAAATGACTTAGTACAGATTTATCAATGGATTTTTAGCAGCAGAAGGACTAAGACAATTTTATGAAACTCTGGTTTGGGTTTAAAGAATATGACCTTCAAAATATTTAGACCCTAAACAAGGACTCTTAGGCTATGAATAATTAAGATTTTTACCAGAGTCCCTTCAAATCAATTATAAGCCACATGTTCAAAAAGGAAGTCATAGAGTGTGACATGAGGACAAAATGGGGCATTTTAGAGATTGATTTTTCAGATGTTAACATAGGGAAACACTTTCTCCTCAGCCCATGAAATGGGGAATGAGTGGGAATTACCCATTGTGGCTACGAGGGTTGTTTTGGGTGACTAAGGGCAGTTGGAGGCATGCATGTCCCTTTTGTTGAGAAATATGAGGAGAAGTTTTGCTTCGATGGATGTTGAGTAGAGAGGATTACATTCTTTCAAAAGTTAGTTTTAGTTTTTTCTTTTGTGTGCTTCTAGGAAGGAAGAATGATACAATCGTTGGCAAGGGGGAGAAATTGATAGTGAGAAGGAGAAAGCTCACCGAGGAGCTCAGAGGAACATATGAAGAATTTGTAGCTGAGTGCTTTAGGTATTATCGTATACTTCAACTGTGATTGAAGTTATAATAAATACATATCTTTATTCTTTCCTTATGATTGTCAACTATGTTTACATGGTGTCGTATGCCGGCCAGGGCCAAAACCCTTATGTTGTGCATGATATCTATTTTGTGTCTCAATTTAAAATTGTTAACATAGCTTTGTCTCTATCGTAACCTTTACAATAGCCTCAAGAGAAAATGCTATCATTTTGTTTATAGATATTACACGGCTCACCTCATGAGTAAGAAAGGTGGCAGCCGATGCAAGTATGTTTAATTATTTTCCTTTAAATATAAGTATATGATTAGACTTGCCACGTCTACGTGCAAGTAGAACCCCTACCATAACCACTGTCAAAATGATAGTAATGGTGTAATCTAGAGATGATAGGGTTGTAAACCTGTTCTTACCTTTGGAGAATGATTATATTGTTATTGGGTGGGTGCAAAAAGTTGGGGGGCCAAAAAGTGGCCAACCTTTTTTAAAAAAACTTCTAAGCCATAACGTGAGCATGTTATAATGTGAGTGCGTTATGCTTGCCTATTTAAAAAAAACCTACGTTTTTCCTCATTTTCAAATAAAAATAATACAATTCTTCATTAAATAAAATTAATCTTAAGTAAATAAAAATAGTTTTTAAAATAAAATAAAATATTTCTTAAGTAAATAAAATAGTTCTAAATCATATTTATCTCTTAAATGTATTTAAGATATCTAAATTAATATTAAAAAATGTGATGAAAATTTCACAACTATATTTGAAATTATAAACATTTCAATAAAAAATCTCAATTAATAATTTACTAAACTAACCTTATTTTAATTATTTTACCCTTTAAAAAAGTTATAATTAATAACTAAATTGAATAACTAAAAAGTCTTAACAAAATATTATTTTCCATCAACTAGGTAAAATAAACAACTATAACTATACATTTTAGTACCTCTCTGTTTGTTTTAGATAAAATATTACAATCCTCATGAAGACCTTTTCTTGTATAATTTTTTATCCTTCATCTTTACCACGCCTTTCCATTCTCTTTGAGGAGGATCCTTCTTTTATGGAATCTATATGAACTCTAAACATAAATCTATGTTTCTTGTTGTTCAATTGCTCAAAGATGGAAAAGTCTTCTTCCTTGATATTATTATGACGTACAAAATATGCCCACCCCGCACTTAGGGTAGGTCTATTGTTATGAAAAGGGCAAATAATCTCTCATTGTTTATTAGCTCTATCCACAAGAACTACTAAACTTTTTTCTCTTGGTAATTGAAGAGGACATTCACCCGTGTCTGGGAACTCCTGTATTCCCAAACCATTACAAAACTAAGTTATTTTAACCTAGTAAATAGATGATTGCATTGATTTAATACACCGTTGTTAAAGATTATCATTCACACAAATGTAGATGTTCATATTATAGAAGACTGAATTATAATAGAATATTAGAGATCCCTTAGAAAAATGTAATAACAAAACTACTTTGCCTTATCTTAGGTTGTTAAAACCATCATTTTTGACACTCTTCTCTTAACAAAATAAGAGGAATAAGCATAGAAGGCAGAGAATTTGATCTTACTAGTTTACATATTGGTCGGTTTACATTCTGTGACTTCATTTTCATTGAATAAAAAGGTTTATCTGATTTGAAATAAGGGACAGAGTTCACCGTCGTGTGCTTTTCAAATGTCGAGGGTTCTTCCAAGGATGGCTTTCAACATAAATAAGTTTTTGTTATACCAATCCTCTTGGTAAAGCTACAATTCAAATGCCTTATTTGAAAGTTGAAATAAAATAAATTAGACTTCCAATTTTGATTTTCTTCCATTGCTTCAACATCATTGTTGTTTTCCCCATCAGAAACTAATTCATTCAACAACTTGTTGCCCATTGGTTGACTTGAACTACATACTCCACTAGAAGAAGGGCATCTTTTATTTGTATCAATGTTGGTATTCATAAGCTGAAGAGTATTGATATTTTTCACACATCCTATTCTTTGAAATATCTTAACCTTAAAATATGACTTGGATATGTACTTGAACATAGCAAAATCTCCAATCTCCAGCCCATGATGATTCACAAAAATTTCCCAACCCTACCTAAATTCCAATTTATTTATGGTACCCCCTAATTGTACATCCCACACTGCCCACCTGGGCCTTGCAACACCATATGTTCATCTGTATCATTTATAAATTGTGAAACAAATGCAGGAGGAATGTGTTGTGGTAAACACATTATACAATGAGATTTTACAAGTTCTTAACAGTGTACAGGAAATAAAAGAAAGAAAAATATTGTATAGAGTTACCAGTTTTTGTGTAAAGTCTCCAAGCATAAATTTGACGAAGGAGGCACACCCATTAAAGCACTCTTTATCATGGTATTTGCCATGTTTTTTAAAACATTTTTTACTGCATGCCCTGCATGGTATAAAAAGCTCCCTCGTTTATTCATCCTCCATGGCAAATGCAGATGCAAAAGCCTGTGTAAAAATAACCCAAACAAAAAGAATTGTATAATGTTGAATTATCTACAAGCACAAATATACCTACAAATACAATAAACAAAATTGGTAGAGCGAATTTTACAAAATATTAGTATAGGGGAAAAAATGATCCATGGTGAGTGATTGACGGTACTTGGTATTTTCTTAGTTGGTAGCACTTAAATTGAGGAGATGTAGAATTAAGTACGATTACACGGATTTGAAGAAAAGACAGTAACCTGCAATCATTTTTTTAAAATAATCATGGCCATTTTCCTCTATCATACATTCCTTTATATATTTGATCATATGCCCTTTAAATGATGTTATCTCCATGTTTATATGCCCTAGACATTTCCTTCGATTTCTTTATTTTATCAGGATAGAGCCTAATATTTTATTTTGTTTTGATTTTTATTCACCGTTGTTACTAAATTTTAAAACAAATTGAAGTACGTAAAATTTTGTTTTTATTTTTGGTCACCATTAGTTCCCAAATTTTAAAACAAAAGTTTTCTTAGTTTTTGTTTTGGGACTATGTTTGTAGTTGTGAATAATTCACTAACATTTTTTGGTATAGTTTAGTCAATCATTGTAATCGAGGTATTATTGTCTATTGTATTTATAATGTCTTTCGTTAGTTTTTTTGGGAAGAGCTTAAACAACCGGCATGTTGTGGTCAATGTGTCAGTAGCCCCTATTGTAAAGTGCCAACACATTGACCACAACATGTCGACTATTAATGGTAGAGGTTATTTTGAAACTTCTTCTATGGTAATGCCAATACACTTTTAGAAGTTTTTCTTCAAATAAGTTTATGTAACATGTCATATACTTATCTACAAACTATTTGATTTGACTAGCATTGTATTTTCCATAAATAGGAGCATTTGTAACCCATATTAAGGCAATTGTGTTCTTTCATTTTTGCTTCTTTTGTTTCAATTTTCATACATTTAATTAATATAGATATCAATTGATGTTTTGCACTTGTCAAAGCAATGAATATTGGGGGCCTAATTGTCATATCATTGCAAATACATTTTTCTTCATTTGATGTAACTAATATAGGTAGAGATACATATATTTGAAGCCCATATATTCTATATCTGATTTTAATATTTTATCTAAGTCTGGCTTATTTTTGACATTGTTTGCTAGTAGTTTTCATCCTTTCCATTGCTCTTTAATTCTTATCAACATACTTAAAATGTTTTTTTATGCGATGACATGCATTGCTTTAAAGAATAAATTAATAATATAATTTACACATACTTGATGCCACAATTTAGAGTACCATGTCCATATCTCAATACTCTTTGTAATGATTTCCAATGTGAAATTTTAGGTTCTATAATGAACCTTGAGAAATATTTCACTATAAATCCTAGATTTGGTCTAGTATTAAGATAAATGAGTCTTTCTACTAGTTGTCTATAGAGTGTGTCATTACGTTTTATATTCATCAAAACTAGAAAGAATGAGGCCTTCTTCCATGAATTTTACAATTGGATTACATTCAATCAACTTGAATTTTTTTAAGAAACTCATTGGCATTTTTTATTTAAGAGATAAAAACACAACATTTTATTTATGCACCTCTAATCCAGGGAAATAGAGAAATAAATCAAGATTAATCGTCCCAAATAAATTATTTAGATGTTTCTCAACTTGAGAGATTAGCTTCTCACTACTCCCATGCATGACAAGATCATCAACATGTATAATCATAGTTACAATTTATCCATGTTCTTTTTGGATGTACAAGTTGTGATATGAAAGGACACGATAAAATTTATGTGTTCACAAATGCTCACCAATCTTGATGTATAATGAATAAAGTGCATACTTCAAACCATGCAAGCATTTGGTTGACTTGAATCCCTAATTTTACTTACCTTGGACTAAAAATACTTTAAAGGTTAATTGAAATGTCTTGAATGGAATATTTTTATATATGTCAAACTCTAGTTCACAATTTTAATAATTTTGCACAACTAATTATAAATACGAAATCCTTATTTTACTTGATGAGATCAATTCAAAAAATATTGTTAATAGTTTATTTTGTAAAACAAATTCAATGCTTAGTATAACTCAATTAACCCCTTTCTTCTATGTAGCATCTTCTTCAAGAAGATCTTTCCATTGAATCAGATATTTTGTCATTGTTTTATTTCTTAACTTTCCTTTTATAAAATTTATAATGGCCTCAAGAATCAAAATCAGTTTCTCTTCACCATCCAGTGGGGATAGCTCTAATGAAGGAATAATTTGACTTCCTAGTGTTATTTTTAATCAAGAGACATGAAATACATTATGAATCTTACAATTTTCTGGCAATTCCAATTTGATTCTGTAAGGGCTATAGAACCTTGGTTTCAATTTCTCTACTCCACTCCTTTTTAGGCAAGACTATCTATAAGTTTCTATCCTCAACAAGACCATATCTCCCACTTCAATTTTTTGTAGTTCAATGATCAACATACAAATTATTTTGATTTTGTGTTCTTTGTAGGTTCTCCTTGAGTGATTCCAAAAATTTCCTGACTTTGGTTAACTAGATCTTTTTCCCCTAGTATATTGTTATCTGTGATGACCAAATCCACAAATGATAAAGCATCATAACCATATAAATCCTTGAAAAGTGTCATCCCAATGGACATATGATATGTGGTACTATAACAATGCTCCCCAAATAAAGCTAGTTTATCCAAGTTTTTTGATGCTCGATTACATAATTTTGTAAATAGACCTCAACTCATTTGTTGACTATTTTCATATGTCCATTAGTCTATGGATGATAATTGGTACTTGGAGATAATTCAATTCTTAAAAAATGAAAGACTTAATGCTAAAACAAGTTGAGGAACTAACTATCTATATCACTTACTATGTTTTTTGGCAACCCATGTAATCTAAAAAACTCTTTGAAAAAAAATTTAGCCACTTGCAACACCTTAAATTCTATAGAGATGACAAAGAAATTACCATATTTAGTAAGTCTATCAACCACAACATATATACAATCTTTACCCTATCTCTAAACCCTCAACCCTCAACACTATACCTCAAACCCTAATCCCTCAACCCTAAACCCTAATCCCTTATCGCTAAAGCCTCAAGCCTCAACCCTTAAACCTTAAATCCTAAACCCTATCCCTAAACCCTCAACCCTTGACACTATACCTTAAACCCTAATCCCTTATCCCTAAACCCTAAACCCAATCCCTAAAGCTTCAACCCTAAACCCTTAAACCTTAAATCCTAAACCTTATCCCTAAACCCTCAACTCTCAACACTATACCTCAAACCCTAATCCCTTAACCCTAAACCCTAATCCCTCAACCCTAAACCCTAACCCCTTATCCCTAAACCCTAAACCGGATCCCTAAAGCCTCAACCCTCAACCATTAAACCTTAAATCCTAAACCCTATCCTTAAACCCTAAACCCTCAACACTATACCTCAAACCCTAATCCATCAACCTTAAACCATGATCCCTCAACCCTAAACCCTAATCCCTCAACCCTCAACCCTAATCCCTTATCCCTCAACCCTAAATCCTATCCCTAAAGCCTCAACCCTTAAACCTTAAATCCTAAACTCTGTCCCTAAACCCTCAACAATCAACACTATACCTCAAACCCTAATCCCTAAACTCTAAACCCTAATCCCTCAACCCTAAACCCTAATCCCTTATCCCTAAACCCTAAACCCTATCCCTAAAGCCTCAACCCTCAACCCTTAAACCTTAAATCCTAAACCCTATCCCTAAACCATCAACCCTCAACATTATACCTCAAACCCTAATCCCTCAACCCTAAACCCTAATCTCTTATCCCTAAACCCTAAACCCTATCCCTAAAGCCTCAACCCTCAACCCTTAAACCTTAAATCCTAAACCCTATCCCTAAACCCTAACCACTATACCTCAAATCATAATCCATCAACCCTAAACCCTAAACCCTAATCCCTAAACCCTAAACCCTTTCCCTAAAGCCTCAACCCTCAAACCTTAAACCTTAAATCCTAAACCCTCAACCCTCAACACTATACCTCAAACCATTATCCCTCAACCCTAAACCCTAATCCCTTATCCCTAAACCCTAAGCCCTATCCCTAAAGCCTCAACCCTCAACACTTAAACCTTAAATCCTAAACCCTATCCCTAAACCCTCAACCCTCAACACTATACCTTAAACCCTAATCCCTTAACCCTAAAGCTTTAAACCCTCAACCCTTTTCCACCCTTCTCCTCCCCTATCTACCTCACTATTGAAATTAGGGCAAACAACTGAGAGGGGGGGTGAATCAGTTGTCACAAAACTTTATCTTTTGTTGCATTTAATCTTCTTTACAACTTATTAATAGATTAATGATATAACTATGAATGCATGAATCAACAACACATGATAAAAAACACAGTCAACACACATAACACTAGAATTTTTACATGGAAACTCAGTTAAGGGAAAAACCACGGTGGGGTTAACCCACAAGATTTATTCTCTATTAAAAGAATAGAAAAATGAGAAGGCACTTGCCTTCAAAAGCACTGCCTAGAGCTCACTGCTCCAAGAGACTCACTGTCTACAAAAACATTCACATAGTTAACATTAAAAGGTTGAATTGAGAAACAACATCTTCTCCATGCCAGGGTTCAATTCCATTGAATCTCACAACACCTCTGCCCTACCCTCAAAACACTTTTTTACTACCTTCTCATCTTCACTGCTCTTCTTCTTCTGCTCTTCCTCTTCTCTGCTCTGCCTTTTGACCTCTCTTAGAATTTTATCATTTTCACTCAATGACTACTTTTCCAAGACTCAACTACAAGTATTTATACACTACATCAACCTTGGAATGAACATCAAGGTCAGCATTACAATCATCAACCATTGGAATAATCTCCAAGGTCGACATTAAAAACATTTACAAAAAGACTTGACTTAATACAAAATGCTACATGCGGATCACTACACTGTTAGCCAAACATAGCTAGGACTCAAATCTTCCTTGAACAAAACGCCATGCTCCATAGAACTTCTCTTATATCATCTGCAACACACACGAAGCATCCAGTCGGCCAAGACTAGAAAGAATAGCAACACCCAAGGAGAAATCTTCAACTACGAGCTCAATCCTCAATGTGGACCAGAAACACAATAGACACATGATCCAGAGACCTCCACAAGCACAATGAAATCAACAAGAACAACCGCACCACCTCAAATCACCAGAATCACTTGCATCTTCATACGGGAACTTAAGAACACCAATTGTCATGGCTATAATACTAGAAAGATTTCTTGCAGACCTCCAAACCACAAACCACTTAAGTTGAGGATACACACAAACATCCCAAACATACCTCTAGAACCGCATACCATAATATTCCAATGCAGAGTAATCTGGACCAAATTCTTGTCACTTTGTTACCTCTAAACAACTACAAAACTTGGTTCTACTTAGATGGCCATAACTTCACCAATCCTTTATGCGGACCTCTCAAATCTTAACTGGAGTAACTTTAGATAATCCTCTACAAACCCTCTAATCTGCAGACTCTGATCTTTGTCTCACTGAGAATGCAGAGCAATCTACTTTACTAAATTGCACTGTCTTCACTGTCTCTGATAAAGAGATATGTTGACATCAATGACAATAAATCATAGGCACATATTTGCAACAATCTCCTCCTTTTTCATTGATGGAAACGTATGATGTGAAAAACTGATTCAACCCTCAAGACAAGCACTTCTCCCCCTTTCTCTTATCACACCTGCAACCACTTTCTTCACTGCTGCCCCTTTCACCAGCAACTACTTACTTCTAAGTTTTTCACATGACTTCTCTCCCCCTTTGACATCAATGGAAAAAGGCACATATTTACAATCATCTCTCCCCCTTTTTATTTTTTAGATAAAACCAAACTAAACTTAATAATTAACATATTGACTACTCCCCCTGAGTAACATCCCCTTAACATCAATCCAGATCACAAGATGACTGTGAGTTCCACCAGACTAATCCACACTAGTGCACCTTGGTTCTGAATAAGAGGGGTAATAACCCCTAGCTTCACTATGAGATACTCAAAAGTGTCCTTAGGTAGAGGCTTAGTGAATATATCCACAATTTGATCCTTTGAAGAAAAAAACTCCAATCTGACTTCATTCTCATTTACCTTCTCTCTAAAAAAGTGAAACTTGATGGATATGTGCTTTGTCTTTGAATGCAACACCAAATTGTTTGAGATGTTTATTGCACTTGAATTATCACAAAAGATTATAACAGGCTCTTCAAACACAATTATGATATCCTTCAACATTTGCTTCATCCACAAAACTTGAGTACAATTACTTGTTGTTGCTATATGCTCAGCCTCTGTAGTAGACAGAGATATTGCCTCCTACTTTTTTCTCAACCAAGAAACCAATCTCTTTCCCAAGAAAAATGCACCACCACTAGTACTCTTCCTGTCATCCACATCTCCTGCCCAATCAACATCTATATATGCATGAAGAGTGAAATCATCATCCTTAGGATACCATAAGCCATAATTAGATGTCCCCTTCAGATATCTAAAAATTCTTTTGATTGCTACAACATGAGATTCTCTAGGATCAACTTGAAATCTAGCAACAATGCCAACTACATTCATAATATCAGGTATTGTTTGAGTCAGATAAAGCAGTCCTCCAAACATTAATCTATACCTTTTCTGATCTGCCTTAGGGGAATCATCATCTTTACTCAACTTGCATCTAGTTATCATAGGAGTACTCACTGGTTTTGAATCCTCCATTCCAAACTATTTCAACAACTCTTTCACATACTTAGACTGAGATATGAAGATGCCCTTATCTGACTAAATGATTTGCAGACCTAAGAAGAAATTTATTTCACCAAACATGGACATCTCAAATTTGCTTTGCATCTAATCAGCAAATTTTTTACACATGCTCTCATTTCCACCAAAGATGATATCATCAACAAATACCTCAATAATCAAGATGTGTTCATGATTAATTTTGAAATAAAGATTATTGTCAGTTGTGCCTTTGCTAAAACCTAACTTTAGCAGATACTTATCTAATCTTGCATACCAGGCTCTTAGGGCTTGTTTAAGTCCATATAATGCTTTCCTCAATCTGCAAACCATGTCTCATTGATCAAACAACTGGAATCCTTTCGGTTTCTCAATGTAAACTTCTTCTTCCAACTCTCCATTCAGGAATGTTGACTTGACATCTATCTAGTAAACTTTGAAATCTTTGTAAGTAACAAAGGCAAGAAATAATTTGACTGCTTCGATTCTTGCCACCAAAGAAAAAGTTTCTTCAAAATCAATTCCCTCTACCTGAGAATATTCTTTGCACACCAATCTTGCTGTGTTTCTCACAACTTCACCATCTTCATTCAATTTATTTTGGAAGACCCATTTAGTTCCAATTACATTTTTGTTTTCAGGTCTAGGAACAAGATCCCAAGTATGATTCTTTTCAATTTGCATTAATTCTTCCTCCATTACTTTTACCCAAATTTCATTATTATAAGCTTCATTTACTAATTTTGGTTCAATCTTTGAAATCAAACAATACTCCACTTATTCTTCAGTAATTTTTCTTGTTTAAACACCTTTATTTTTATCTCCTATGGTTAGATCTTTAGAATGATTCAACCTTACATACCTGGGATTTTTGGGATTTTCTGGAGCATTACCAAACCACAGTTCATAAGGTGTTTTACCAGTATTACCTTTGATCTACACCTGTTAAGAGTGTAGACAACAGTACTCACAGCCTCTCTCCAATAGACATGTGGAACATTTGCCTCCATCATCATGGTTCTAGCAGCCTCTTGAATAGACCAGTTCTTCCTTTCTACAACTCCATTCTGCCGAGGAGTCCTAGGAGCTAATAACTATCTTCTTATTCCATGCTTTTCACAAAATGCATTAAACTCACTAGAGGTAAACTCTCCACCTCTGTCAGATCTCATACACTTTATCTTCACACCAATCTCATTCTCCACCATAGCCTTGAACACTTTGAATCTGTAAAGAGCCTCTGATTTCTCACTCAAGAAAGTGACCCACATCATTCAGGAGTAATCATCAATCAGCAACATAAAGTATTTGTCTCCTTGCAAACTCCTAACTCTGGCAGGACCACACAAATTAGTGTGCACAAGTTCCAACAATCCACTTGAAAGTTGTTCTTTACTTTTGAATATAGCTCTATTTTGATTTCCCAATTGGCATTCCTTACACATGCTATTAGCAAGTTTCACAAGCTTTGGAAGATCTCTCACAACCTGAGTAGTACTTATCTTGACAATGTTATCAAAGTTTACATGACACATTCTCCTATGCCATAACCAACTCTGATCAATCTAAGCAATCAAACAACTTTTACCAGTACCACTTAAATGAAAGATATTACCTCTAGTCTGTGTACCAGATGCAATCTTAGTTCCAGAGCTTCCCACAATTCTGTATTTTCCATCCTTGAATTGGAGATCATACCCTTTGTCAACCAACTATCTAACACCAAGAAGATTATGCTTCAACCCTTCTACATTAAAAACATCATTAGTGTTATTCTTACCATTAAGAGAGATGGATCCTCTACCATGGATTCTACCAGCTGAATTGTCTCCAAACTTCACAATTCTACCTTCATATCTTTCCAAATATACAAACTTACTTTTATCACCAGTCATATGATGAAAACATCCACTATCAATCACCCATTCATCCTTTTCTTCAACCTAAGTAGCTAAGGCACTTTCCACATTCACACAGCTAGCAGGTTCAGTAGGCACTGGATCTTCTTCTTTGATAGCAATGAACACCCATTCATTTCTAGAGGTACTTCCCATATCAGATTCATCATATGTGATTCCTTCATTAGCATCTTCTTGGACATAGTAGCATTTCTTCTGAACCCTAGGTTTATTAGGGTTTGGCTTTGAAACCCTCTCCGGACATCTTGAAGCAAAATGACCAATGTTATTATAGGCAAAATATTTGAAAGGCAACTTTCCTTCATACTTACCAGATCCTCTTGGTAATCTTTTGGCAATAGGGCCTTCAAGTTCTTCAAGCTCAGCTTCATCTTCTTCAAGTTCCTTCCTTGTCTTCTCATATCTGGTTAGTCTTCTTGAAGAGCTTTCACCTGGGTGAAATCTTTGCTTTCCAAAAATACTAGCCTTAAATACAGATTTTGATTTAGGAAGAGAATCACCAAACTTACTCATTTCAAATGCTGAAAGCTTGCCAACCAACTAATCCCTTGTAACTTAAGTCACAATCCTAATCTCCTCAATAGTAGCAACTCTATGCTTGTATGAAGCAGGTAAGGATCTGAGTACCTTGGCAATAATCTCTAATTCTTCCAGTTTTCCACCAGCACACATGATACTACACACAAGTTCATTCACCTTCTGCATGTAAGAAGTGATGTTTTCATCTTCACTCATCCTCAAACATTCATATCTAGCCTTCAGGCTCTGTAACTTAGTACATTTGACATATGCATCACCTTCATATAGATTTTCCAACTTCTTCTAGATTTCATTAGCAGTTTGTAATTCTAAGACATTTGTCATTTATGTATCAGTCATGGCACTCATCAATGCTTCTTTAGCCTGAATGTTGTATTCAGCTTGTTTGATTTGATCTAGAGTTAAAGGACCATTCTTCGAAGGAGTATACTTATTCTTAGTTATCAACCAATAAGGATCACCCATGAATTGCAAATGACATTCCATTTGATTCTTCCAAAGCAAGTAATTTGTTCCATCAAATCTCAGATTGTCCTTGTATGTTGACATCCTAGATCTCCTCAAGTAGTCAAGCTTCTTTTAGAGGAACCGGCTCTGATACCAATTGTTGAAATTAGGGCAGACAACTGAGAGGGGGTGAATTAGTTGTCATAAAACTTTACCTTTTGCTACATTTAATCTTCTTTACAACTTATTAACAGATTAATGATATAACCATGAAAGCATGAATTAATAACACGTGATCAGAAACATAATCAACACACATAACACCAAAATTTTTATGTGAAAACCCAGTTAAGGGAAAAACCACAGTGGAGGTTAACCCACAAGATTTATTCTCTATTAAAAAATAGAAAAATGGGAAGGCACTTATCTTCAGGTGCACTACCCAGAGCTCACTGCTCCAAGAGACTCACTGTCTACAAAAATATTCACATAGTTAACATTAAAAGGTTGAACTAAGAAATAACATCTTCTCCATGCCAGGGTTCAGTTCCATTGAAGCTCACAACACCTCTACTCTACCCTCAAAACACTTCTTTGCTACCTTCGCATCTTCACTGCTCTTCCTCTTCTTCTCTTCTTCTTCTCTGCTCTACCTTTTGACCTCTCTTAGAATTTTATCATTTTCACTCAAGGACTACTTTTCCATGACTCAACTACAAGTATTTATACACTACATCAACCTTGGAATGAACATCAAGGTTGGCATTACAATCATCAACCATTGGCATAATCTCCAAGGTTGGCATTACAAACATTTACAGAAAGACTTGACTTAATACAAAATGCTACATGCGGATCACTACACTATCGACCGAACATAGCCGGGACTCAAATCTTCCTCAAACAACATGCCATGCTCCATAGAACTTCTCTTAGATCATTCGCAACATGCACGAAGCATCTGATCGGCCAAGACTGGAAAGAATAGCAACACCCAAGGAGAAATCTTCCACTACGAGATCAATCCTCAATGCGGACCATCAACACAATAGAGGCATGATCCAGAGACCTCCATAAGCACAATGAAATCAACAAAAACAACTGCACCACCTCAAATCACCAGAATTAGTTGCATATTGATACGGGAACTTAAGAACACCAACTGTCATGACTATCACACTAGAAAGATTGCTTGTGGACCTCCAAACCATAAACCACTTGAGTTGAGGATACACACAAACATCCCAAACATACCTCTAGAACCACAAACCATAATATTCCAATGAAGAACAATCCAGACCAAATTCTTGTCACTCTGTTACCTCTAAACAACTACAAAACCTGGTTCTACTCAGATTACCATAAATTCACCAATCCCTCATGCAGACCTCTCAAATCCTAACTGGAGCAACTTCAGACAATCCTCTACAAACCCTTTAATCTGCATATTATGATCTTCGTCTCACTAAGAATGTGGAGCAATCTACTTTACTGAATTGCACTGTCTTCACTGTCTCTAACAAAGAGATATGTTGACATCAATGACAACACATCATAGGCACATATTTGCAACACTGACCCCATCTCTCCCCTATCTCTCAACCCTTAGACATATAGGTCTCTTGTTTATCCCTAAAGACTCAAGCCTCAACCTTTAAACCTTAAATCCTAAACTCTATCTCTAAACCCTCAACCCTTAAATCTTAAATACTAAAACCTATCCCTAAACCCTCAACCCTTGACAATATACCTTAAACCCTAATCCATCAACCCTAAACCCTATCCCTAAAGCCTCAACCCTCAACCCTTAAACCTTAAATCATAAACCATATCCCTAAACCCTCAACCCTCGACACTATACCTTAAACCCTACTCCCTTATCCCTAAAGCATCAACCCTCAACCCTTAAACCTTAAATCCTCAACCCTCAACCCTTAAACCTTAAATCCTAAACCCTTAACCCTCGACACTATACCTTAAACCCTATCCCTAAAGCCTCAACCCTCAACTCTTAAACCATAAATCCTAAACCCTATCCCTAAACCCTCAACACTATACCTCAAACCCTAATCTCTTAACCCTAAACCATGATCCCTCAAACCTAAACCCTAATCCCTTATCCGTAAACCCTAAACCCTATCCCTAAATCCTCAACCCTCAACACTTAAAACTAAAATCCTAAACCCTATCCCTAAACCCTCAACCCTCAACACTATACCTTAAACCCTAATCCCTCAACCCTGAATATTTAAACCCTCAAACCTTATCCACCTCTCTCCTCCCCTATCTGCCTCACCCCATCTCTCCCCTATCTCTCAACCCTTAGCCATCTAGGTCTCTCACTTATCCCTAAAGCCTCAACCCTTAAAACTTAAATCCTAATCCCTTATCCCTAAACCCTCAACCCTTGACACTATACTTTAAACCGTAATCTCTTATCCCTAAACCCTAAACATGTATCTCTAAAGTCTCAACCCTCAACCCTTAAACCTTAAATCCTAAACCCTATCCCTCAACCCTCAATACTATACCTTAAACCCTAATCCCTCAACCTTTATCCACCCCTCTCCTCCCCTATCTGCCTCACCCCATCTCTCCCCTATCTCTCAACCCTTAGCCATCTAGGTCTCTCACTTATCCCTAAAGCCCCAACCCTCAACCCTTAATCCTTAAATCCTAATCCCTTATCCCTAAACCCTAAACACTTATCCCTCAACCCTCAACCCTCAACCCTTAAATCCTAAACCCTATCCCTAAACCCTCAAGCCTCGACACCATACCTTAAACCCTAATCCCTTGTCCCTAAACCCTAAAACCTATCCCTAAAGCCTCAACCCTCAACACTATACCTTAAACCCTAATCCGTTATTTCTAAACCCTATCCCTAGAGCCTCAACCCTTAATCCTTAAACCTTAAATCATAAAACCTATCACTAAACCCTCAACCCTTAACACTATACCTTAAACCCTAAACCCTATCCCTAAAGCCTCAAACCTCAACCCTTGAACCTTAAATCCTAAACCCCGTCTCTAAACCCTCAACACTATACCTCAAACCCAAACCCTAATCCCTCAACCCTAAACCCTAATATCTTATCCCTAAACCCTAAAACCTATCCCTAAACCCTCAATCCTCAACCCTTAAACTTTAAATCCTAAATCCTAAACCCTCAACCCTCAACACTATACCTTAAACCCTAATCTCTCAACCCTAAATCTTTAAACCCTCAACCCTTATCCACCCCTCTCTTCCCCTATCTGCCTCACCCCATCTCTCCCCTATCTGTTGTGTGGTTACACAACACGCCCCATTTTGACTTGGCAAAACAGGGACCCAACTTTTGTTTTGGCTTGTGTTGTCTGTTTCTGGCGGTTTGGTAAAAATAAGTCAGGTGCATCATCATCATGAAGGTCAGGATGAGGTAGGTCATCATCATGAGGTTAGTTTGTCAAAGTTCATATTTTGTTTCTATGACTTCATGGTTAGAAAGAGCTTGAAATTTCATGCAGGTTTGCCTTTTGCATCACTTGAAAATTCGTCCATATGAAGGAGTTATGAGCAGTCAAAGTTTTGGTCAAACCTGATAATTGCTGTATGATGAACATCATCATCATGATATTTGAAAAGCCCCCTGATAATATCCTGAGGTCGAAATATCCGGACGTCAAGTTTAAGTCGTAATAATCCTTTCCCGTCGGGCGGTCTTTTGTATCGCCAAAGGTCATCATCATGATCTTACTCTATCACCTGGTGAATATCATGCAGTCCCGAAACATCCGGACGTCAATCTTAAGTGCTAGTGTGTTTTACCCGTCGAGTAACCTTGGAAACATTGCGAGCATCATGATATTCCAACATCACCCGATATTATAATATCATGCTGATATTGTAATATCACCTTACTTAGAGAAATCTGCCATCTGCATAATTTACGCGCGCACGACAGTCTTGGTGATCATCATCATCATGATCTTTCATGACAGGATCACATTTCCTAATATCCTCCTGATCTCCTTTTGCGTGATCATGATGATCACCTTATCTTTCGAAGCGGAGGGTAATATTTCATTCCTTAGTCTTGTTGACATCATCATCATGATCTTTCTCTACCCGACAGTTCGTAATATCATCCTGCCGACAAGTATATCCTTTTGCAAATATGATGATGACGATGACGTCACCATCACCTTTCTCCTTCGGCAGGATATTTTCAAAGGCGCGATCCATTTCGCCAATATGATGATGACGATGGCGTCATGTTCGAAGATTAACACAAGGCCCGGATATCCTGATGACGTCATCAGGACTTTCAGCAGGATCATATTCTAGATCACCCAATGCGGATATGATGATGATGATGTTCATCATCCTGATCTTTCGAGAGGATCACCTTCTTCGCAAAAGGGGGCATATTGCATTCATCCACGCGATCATCTTCCTTGGAGGGAACCCGATATTCCAGTTATCTCCTGATCTTAACGAAACATGACGGTGACGTCATCCCTTTGCATTTTAACCAAGCCTGATGATGACGATGATGTCATCATGATATTCCTCAGCGGCAGGATCATTTTCCAAGTCCTCCTGTTTGTCTTCATCAAGATGATGAAGACGATGTCTTTCTTTCCCGGTATGCAGAAGTGAACATCCTGATGTGCTTTTCATCAGAGCATGCAGAAAGGAGGAGCATCATATTTCATGATATCCTGCGGCCAAACAGAGGGCATATAGTTGGTCATCCTCATGATGTTTGGCGTCGGTATAACTGTTGCCGTCGGCCTAAGGTAATATTGTCAACCTGATCATATATGGTCACACCCTTGCGAACATGATGATGATGACCCGAAACATGCAAACAGAGCATGCAAAGCCGGATTCGAAGGATGGTTGAAAGGGCGATTATTTCCTTGTATAATTTGAGATCATCATGATCATATTTTGAACCCGATATGCAAGAAAATGGGCGAAAACATGAAGCGATGGAAATTTGGAACCCGTTTGCCTGTAGCTGCGCATTTTTGGGGGCTTGTTTAATAAAACGTTTTACTTCCTGTTGTTTATCCACATGATGATGAACTTAATGTTTGTTTGTTTACTTGCAGGAAGACATGATGATGCTGCTGAGGCTGAACATTGAAAACATGATGATGCTGCTGAGGCTGAGCATTGAAGTCATGATGCTGTTAGAGCTGCTGCTGAAGCTGATGATTACAAAGTTGCGCATGGAGTCAGCATGAGCCAGAAATGAGGAGGATATTGTCAAATATGCTGTTCGCCAGCTGGAGACCGAATCAAGTTGAAGATGCTGGAATATTATGCGCCAGCTGTACATTTGCTAACTGGCGAAGCATGTGCTTTTCATCTGGACCGTTGTTTGTTATGAGCGGATCCTGATCCTTGGATCGTGGTAACCGTTTCTGGCATTTGCTCTATATAAAGGCCAGAGCCTGAAACATTAGAAAGGGGGAATACATTAGAATACACAGACGCATCTGGCGCAAAAGTTAATTACTGTAGAATAAGTTAGGAGATCGGATTACTGAGACTAATGAGGATAGAATTGTTGAAATGTCAATGTTCTTTCTTCAGATCACTGTAAATGTACCTGTTCTTGAGCATACTGAATGAATATGAAGTTCCAGATTACATCCTGATTGTAAATTTTACGTAATCTTCTGTTGATTTCTGGATATGTACTGGTGAATGCTGTGTTCAACTGGAAGCGCTTTCATTTCATTACATGTTGTTGTCAACTTTCCTTTGAAGCTTTGCACTAGATCATGCGGATTTGTGGAATGTCCTGGTGAAGTATGATTTCTAGTTTTCCTTCTTTTCATTGCAAGTATGGGAGCTTGTATGTGGATCGGTGATCTAAGTCCAGTAATTTTGGGAATCTCACTCTCTAACCCTTTTTCTTTTTTCAATTTCATTAATTCATCACCATAACTGCAAATCATGATAAATAACAAGCAGAAACAGTGAAATATGCTGAAATCCCGTAGGTAACTGAAGATCCTTAGCATATTTGAGTTAAATGCATGTAGTATTGAAAATATCATGCAAAGAATCATAAATAATGGTAGAAATCATGCAAATATCAGCCTGTAGGCACATTATTTGACTAAATTTACAGTGCAGAGGTAGAATTGTTGGAGACTTATGCAGAGCGAACATCCAGAGCAGGATATTTGAAGATGATGATGATGAACAGTGCAGAAACATGTAAGGCCCCTGAATGGAAAACAGCAACACACATCAACCACTGAGTAACGTCAGTAGATTAAGACCTAATCAACGGAGACTTGGGATCATGAATTCTTTGAATTCATCGTATCTTTCAAGATGAGTAAAGGTTGTTGTGTAACTTTTATTCTATGTTTGCGAATGACTAACATCATGACCAACACTATCTCTCAACCCTTAGCCATCTAGGTCTCTCACTTATCCCTAAATCCTCAATCCCCAACCCCTAAACCTTAAATCCTAAACCCTATCCCTAAACCCTCAAGGCTCGACACTATACCTTAAAACCTAATCCATTATCCCTAAATCCTTAACCCTCAACCCTTAAACCTTAAACCCTAAACCCTCGACACTATACCTTAAACCCTAATTCCTCAACCCTAAACCCTAATACCTCAACCTTTAAACCCTTAATATCTCAACCCTTAAACCCTAAACCCTTAAAACCTCAACCCTTATCCACCCCTCTCTCCCTAGGTTATAGGTCTCTCACTTGTAGATATTTCCCTTCCTCTCCACCTCTCTCTCTCCTCCCTACCCATCTTTCCCTCAAGTTGCTAACTTCACTCTCTCATTTTATTATATCTCTCCCCTCACCTCTCTATCTCTCACCTTTGTCTCCCCCTCACCTCTCTACCTCTCCCCTCTCTACATCTCTCAATCACTCCTTATCTGCCTCTCCATCCATCCTTAGCCATATAGGTCTCTCACTTAACCCTAAATCCTAAACCTTATCCCTAAAGCCTCAACCCTCAACCCTTAAACCTTAAATCGTAAACACTATCCCTCAACCCTCAACACTATACTTTAAACCCTAATCCCTTACCCCTTAACCCTAAAACCTATCCTTAAATCCTCAACCCTTAACTCTTAAACCTTAAACCCTAAACCTTATCCCTAAACCCTCTACCCTTGACACTATACCTCAAACCCTAATCCCTTAACCCTCAGTCCTAAAGCCTCAACCCTCAATCCTTAAACCTTAAACCTCAAACCTTATCCCTTATCCCTCTACCCTCAACACTATGCCTTAAACCCTAATCCCTCAACCCTTAAACCCTTAATCCCTCAAACTTTAAACCCTTAAACCCTAAACTCTCAACCCCTAGATACCCTTAAACCTTAAACCCTATACCATATATACTTAACCTTAGACACTCAACCTTGAACATTATCCCTCAACCTTCAAACCTCTACCCTATAACCTATACCCTCAACCCTATACTTATGCCCTAAAACCTCAACCCTCATTAATATACTTTATACCCTCAACCTTAAACCCTAAACCCTATATCTTAAACACTCAACCTTGAACCATTATCCCTCAACTATAAACTCTCAACCCTCTACTATATACCCTCAACCATATACTTAAGCCCTAATCCCTCAATCTTCAACCCTATACCTTAAACCCTGAAGCCTACACCCACAAACCCATATCCCTATACCCTATAACCTCACTCTTATACCCTAAACCCTGAATATTGTGCCTCAGCCCTATACTTAAACCTAAACCATACACCCTCAACCCAAGCCACCCTATGCCTTATATACTCCCAATCCATATCATAAACCCCAAACCCAATATCCTCAAACCTAATCCCCGTGCCTTACACACTTAATCTTATATACTCAAATAGCTGAATATTATCCCCCAACTGTAACCCTCAACCATCTACCCTATACCTATTACTTAAGCCCTAATCCCTCAACCCTCAACCCTATACATTAAACCCTAAACCCAAAAACCTCAACCCTCAACCCTAAAACTATATGAGCTCAAGTGCTTATATACCCTAAACCCAAACCCCTTACATACATACATACATACATACATACATACAAACATGCATATACATATACATACAAGCATGCATACATACATTCATACATACATACATACAATTTGGAATACATACATACATAAATATATAAATACAAATATATACACAAACATACATACATCAAACATACTTAAGAAACTTGAACATAAATCATTCAAAGGGAGACATAATGCAAGCATGTTATAATGCACTTGCGTTATGCCAAACTGGGCAAACATCAGGCAAACTTGCAAAAAAGAAAAAAATGCAAAACATAACACAAACATAACACAAACATCAGGCTTAGAGTGCCTTCCCAAAATCCAAAGGCGTGTTTTTGCATATTCTATAGGATTTCACATAATTTTGTTTGTGCTAATCCTCAAATTTGCATGTGTTTCAAGGTCAAAAAAATTGAACACCTAGGCAATGTTAGGCTATCTCTTAGCTATTTAACGATGTAATTTTTTTCACATTTTGACAATGTTAAGCATTTCATCTTTGATTTCTTTTGTTTGTGTGTCCGTTTTTGGGCAAGAACAAGTGTTTGGTTTTTTTTCATTATAAATTAACCATTCATTGAAATTTCAAAAAAATTACATTTTTATAAACTAGACTCCATTCTACACATATTAAAAAAAACTAATTTTCAATTAGTTTTCAAAATTTACAGGGGTAGCACAACCAAAATTCTATTTTTTAGGATGTGTCCACTTTGAAAATTAGTAAAAAATCAAATATTCATTAAAAAAAATCCAAAAAATCAGGCATAAACTACATGTTGTTAGCTAATTTCTCACCGAAGTGATTTTAAAAATACCAAAAAAAGTTAACCTTTTGAGGGAGCTACAAAACACACTATGTTATGTTTTTTGATAGAAACAACACCAATTTATGTGGCTCCCTTTTTTGAACCTCTTAATCTATACCATTTTAAAAAAAATTAGTAGTTTAGAAAGTAGACTTGGAGCACTATGAACATTGTTTTTATTACATCTTCAAATTTTGAGTGTAACTATGCTCAATTTCTCATCCAAGGTCAATATTTCTTGATTTTAGAAAAAAAAAAAGTGGCCACTTAAGACCCCCTTCTTGGCCCCCCATCTTCTTGCACTTACCCTATTATTATCTATCATTTTTTGAGAGGCGGCATGGACTGTCCATTGAATTTCATGGTTTCAATATGTTTGTCTATTAATAAGACAATGATATTGCTCTGTTGGTATACCTCAAAGGTGGTCGACTATAGATAGTACCACCGGTCAAGGATTATTCCTTAAAGAACTCCAAGTTTAGTAAGTGTGTATAAGATAATGAAGCTATCAAAGTCAAGAGTTGGAGTAGCATTAAATAGAAGTGTTGTTCTTTATTTCATGCATGTCGATAACACCACTAGCTTAGTGGTAGTTAAAGAAAACTTTAGTCAATAGAGCTGAATGGTATAATGATATTATTGAACTATTTTGCAAGAAACTCTAGCTAACCTTCAAGAGTGAAGATGGTTCTTGAGACTTTGATATAAATAGTTATTATTATCAAATATTTGATAGTCTCTTATTTCTCCAAGAACAAGATTGTTATATCTTTTGGGGTTAGAGATGGATAACCTCTTTTATGCAAAAACATTTGGTAAATGTAAAACTCTTTTACTTTCAACTTTTGAGTAAAACAAGTAAATTCATTATCGTAGAGGATTAGATGAGAATTCTCAACCTAGATGAGTTCCTTAGAGAGCTTCTAAGATTTTATACAAAACTTCTCTTGTGTTGATACTAGATATCAAACTAATTATGAATATAAACTTTTGAAATAAAGAAGAGGGTGACAGGTAGTCACAGATTCCATGTTACAGATGCGACAGGAAACCTTTGGATTGAACTCCAGGAATTGAAGTTAGTAATCTAAGTTAGATGGACTAAGAATTACTTAATCCTATGTATAATGTATATGTGTATGTATCTTGGACTAAGGATTGATACTAATTTTGGCTGACTGAAAGTAAATGATGAACATACAAGTTATGTCTAAAATTATGTCTAAAATCATTGTAGGATGAAATAGCTTCTAAGTCAAGTTAGAAGTGTATGAACAATAGATTATATTCATTACAAAACATCAATGTATATTAAATCTTTGGCCAAAGTAATGCATCTGTCTTTGCATGCATGAGTCAGTTCACTGTGCTCTAGATGGTATAACCTTCCAGTAGTGTCATACATAGTTAGAGTGGATCTATAGTTGTATGACCATGAAGAGTTATCAAGGACATAACAATAGAGACTCAGATGGCAAACCTATTGGTTCCTTATATCTATTCCCTTCGTGAAGGGTAGGGCCACTTCCAGAAAGGAAGTTGTGCGGGGAATGTCAATCTGTTGTTGGAGGAAAAGCACTCGGGTGATGCTCTCCTTCCCAAGAAGATGACATGTCAAGACTTATGAAGACAAATGTCAACACTTCAGATTCAATATATTCTATTATATGACTTGTTAGTCAAAAAAATTATGTAAAACTTATCATTATTGCCATGAGAAAAACTTTATGATTATATAGTGAAAGAATTCACTATTTTGTTATCTTTGAATATGTTACAAATTTTAGTTTTGAAATTATTTAGAAAATATATGCATTTTAATTATTGATTATCAAATTGATTATTATTAAATAGAAACATGATTATGTTGATCATGACTATTTACTTAATGGTATATTGAGTTTATAATTCAGGTAATATGAGTTGACATGTTACATATGGTATTAAAGCTACCATGTTCCATACATGGACCTATGAGCTCATTACATGAAATCTTCCTCCGGCATTAACAATTGCTAATGTTTCAATGTTCTTTTGCCAAAATGGTAACAATAAGAATGACACCCAGGAAGAAGGTAATAGGAAATGGACATTACTTTAAGGCAATTAGGGAGTGAGCCTCAAGAATGAACAGCCTTGGCCAAACTGGTTACTTGAAAGGTGCATGGTTATCTGATGATGAAAATTTTGTTGATGCTATTAAATACATCTTGCAGGAGAAGGACAAATTAGTTAGGGCTACTCCTCCTAGCTTTGAAAATGAATCAATGAAACCCTTTGCACCTAAGGAATCACCATTGGGGAGTGATCCTAATGCTCCTATTGGTACTCAGGAGGTCACGGATGAGTACCTGCGAGTAAATCCACCTCCTAAGTTTGATTTGATGAACCTCAACGATGAGGATAAACTTGGGAAGATCTTTCGATTTGAAAGTAACTTGCACTTGGAAGATGTGAAAAATTGTAACAAATGATGGATTTTATGTAGTCCATGGAAACTATAATGCAATTTTGAATTTTGGTAAATCTTTCCTTTCTTGTGAAGATTGCATAAATGAGAATGGATTTAAGTTTATGAATGGATTCAATAGTATGAAAAATTAATTGAATGATTGACCTGCAAACTTCAGGAGAAGTAGATTGCAGCATGGTTTAGACAACAACCAACATTAAAGATAGCGAGGAAGAAGGGCAACCTTCAGGCCACTTTGATTCAAAACTTGACCAGATCCTTTCTATGCTCCATGAGACAAGGGAAGGAATTAGAACCCTAAAGAATGAGGTCATGGGTTAGCATGGACCCAAGCATGAAGCCTTCCATGGGGGTGACAATGAGGAACATCATGAAAAAACCACCCAAAGTGGACATGGAGAGAATAACTCCAAAATAAGACAAAATGAGGATAAAAGAAGCCACTTGTCTCTAGAATTATCCAAAGAGATGAGAATGGTTACTCCTCCTAAGTTTGATGGGACTGTAATTAGGGATGTCGTGGAGGCATGGCTTACAGAAATGGAAAAATACTTTGAAATAAGAAACTATTCTAAAATCACCAAAGCGGTATGGGGAGCATACCAATTAGCAGGTGAGAACAAGAAAATGGAGTTAAAATTGAAATCCATGAGTCTAACCTGGGAAAGGTTTGTGGAACTTTTTAGGCAAAGATGGTTTCCTTAGTTGTATTTTGACCAAAAGCTTATAGATTTTCAAAATTTGAGATAGGATGACTCATCTGTGAATGAGTATATGGAAAAGTTCACTCATCTCCTCAAATATGTTCCCCAATATCAATAAGATGAAAGGTTTCGCATCTGAAAGTTTATCATCGGTTTGAATGCCCAAATTGGAGGTGAAGTTGATGTGCATGGTCCTATTTCAATGGACCAAGTTTATGAGAAAGCTATTAAATAGGAACAAAAATTGAAATCCATGTCTACATACTAGGAAAGGAAGCGTAAAAAGTTTAGTTGGTCCCAATCCTCCCAGTCATTTAAGAAAAAGGGCAAAAAGTAGGATTTCACTAAGAAAGGTGACAAGGGATTCAGGGATAATCAGCATGAATCCATGGGTGAAAAGAAAGGCAATAACAACTCCAAGAAAAATGGAGACAATTCTGGAAAACCTTATGGAAGGTGAGGACCTATGGGAGGGTGTTATTCATGTGGAGGTGATCATTATGCCAACCAGTGTCCCAATAAGACACAAGGAACTCAATCACAAGGAAATTCTTTACCCTCTCAAAAGGTAGCTTTTCAAAGATACATACCGGGGGTCCTACCTTTGTTGGTCGGTCGAATCGACGAACTCACTCAAAGTGATGTTCCTCGCGTGGAATATCCATCCTAATGTTGACTGCTCTATGCTCTATGCTCTCCTAAGCTCTCAGAAGTAAATCAAACAAAGACAGGTGTGTAAATGAATTGTCTTGTAGACCCAACTCTTATATATAGCATGCAAACCCTAATCTAGCTATGTGGTGACTATGACTACTTCCTGCACCTGTTTCTTCTAGTTTTTCTTCCTGTTTCTTAGAAATGCATCCTATTTTCTTCAAACCTAACCTAGTTTTCCCTTCGTCTTCATGAGATTGTCCGTCTCATGCTTCCTGCCTTCTTCCCGTCCAATCTCCCAAGGGGGCATCCTATCATCATAACATGTACCAGGGGCAAACTTGGGCATGTATCATTATTCAACAATTAATTTCTTTGAAGCAACACCATAAACTACATTGCATCAATGTTTGTTTGCTTATATGATGTCATCTTTTGGATAAATTGGTTATGGAGAGATAGGGCTAAAGTGGATTGTTTTGCTAAAACAATAAAATGCCTAGATGACCTTGGGAATAAAGTTTTTATGCAAGGTAACCCTAGAGAGGTTAAACTAAGACAAATATCTATCCTACAGATGAAAAGAGCCTAGAGAAAAGGATGCCGAATTTTTGCTATTAAAATGGAGAAAATAAATAATCACAGGAAATTTAATTTTCCAAATGATTTGATGTTTTATGAATCTCAAAGATTCCAAGGAGTTGAGAAGAGGGAATCCATAGATCAGGAGATATTAGATATGGATAGATACCCTTTTCTTAGATATTTTGAGGATGCAATTTCATATGAACTACCAAGATTGCCTCCCAAAAGAGCTTTTGATTTCTCAATAGATATAATTCCAGGATCAAAACCTATATCTAAAGCTTCTTATAGAATGACCACAATAGAGTTAATGGAGCTAAAGGCTCAACTACAAGAATTACTTGATAAAGGATTGATAAGACCCAATGTTTCACCCTAGGAAGCACCTGTAAATTTTGTTAAAAAGAAAGATAGTATGTTGCGACTATGCATAGATTATCATATACTAAATAAGGCAACGATAAAGAACAAGTATCCATTGCCTCACATTGACGATCTCTTTGATCAAACGTGAAGGGCAACTATGTTTTCTAAGATCAATCTAAAAGATGAGGATATTCACAAGACAGCCTTTAGAACAAGGTATGGGCACTATGAATTCACAGTCCTACTCTTTGGTTTAACAAATGCACTTGCAGCATTTATGAACTTAATGAACAATGTGTTCAGAGACTACTTGGATAAGTTTGTCCTTATTTTCCTTGATGATATTTTGATTTACTCTAAGAGTAAAGAGGAACACCTTTAGCATTTAAGGATTGTTCTTCAAAGGTTAAGAGAGCATAAATTGTATGGCAAGCTCTCGAAGTGTACTTTCTTTCAAAAGGAGGTGCAGTATTTGGGTCATATAATTTCAGCTAAGGGAATAGCTGTGGACCCAACTAAGATTAGAGCCATTTTGGAATGGCCAGCACTGAGAAATGTACATGAGGTCTAAAGTTTTATGGGCCTAGCATTTTATTATAGAAAATTTGTGGAAATTTTTTTAAAGATTGCTTATCCTATTACTTCTTTACAAAGAAATGACAAAAGATTTGATTGGTTAGAAAAATGTTAGGACGCATTCGACCAACTAAAAGAAAGATTGACTATGACACCTATTTTGAAGGTACCTGACCCGCATGGTCATTTTGTAGTCATTACTAACACCTCAAAGGAATGTTTCGGTGGTGTACTTGTCTAGGATGGAAAAGTTATTGTTATGACTTCAAAAAACTAAAAACTTATGAACAAAATTATGCTCCTCATGATTTGGAATTAGCAGTAGTAATTCATGCATCGCAAATGTGGAGACACTATTTGCTTGGAAAGCCTTTTGAACTAAAAATAGACCATCAAGGACTCAAATATATGTTTACTCAACCACACCTGAATGCTTTCCAGAGAAGGTGGTTAGAGCTAATATCACATTATGATTTTGAGATTAAATACATTCAAGGCAAGGAAAACTAAGTGGCAGATGCCTTAAGTAGGAGAAGACTTATCTCGTCAATGATCTCCATACATTCTGATTTTAGGATTCAAGTATTACAAAAGTCTGAGGGAGATGAGTATTATGAGAAGGTAAAACAAGATCTTATGGATAATCCTCAAAATCCTAGATATGATGGATTTTATGTTGAACTAGATGGGTTAATAAGGTATAAAGGAAGGATTTAAGGATTATCACATGGAAGGAGGTTCATTCTGCACCTTATTCAAGAAATCCTAGAGTGACGAAATTGCTTGCTGGTGTGAAACCTTTACATTTCTGGAAGGGAATGAAGAGGGATGTTGCAAGGTTTGTGGTTGTATGTCTAGAATGCCAGAGGATGAAGGTAGAACACCATCACTCGGCAAGACTTTTATACCCTCATGAGATTCCAGAATGCAAATGGCAAATCACTAGCATGGATTTTGTGCAAGGACTTCCTATGTCTAGGAATAGGCACAATGCTATTCAAGTTGTGGTGGATAGACTCACCAAGGTAGCACATTTTATCCCTGGGAATTTGACAGATGGGGCACCATTCATAGACTGCAAATTTGTGCAAGAAATATTCAGATTACACAGTAACCCTGAGAAGATTATCTCATATAGGGATGCTCGTATGACATCAAGGTTTTGGTAAAGATTATTCTCCTCACTTAGAACTTAGTTAAACATAAGTGATGCTTATCATCCTATGATTGATGGCCAAACTGAAAGAGTAAACCAAGTGTTGGAAGATCTACTGAGAATTTATTGCATGGATCAACAATACAAATGTGAGGATTATCTTCCTCTCGTGGATTTTTCTTATAATAATTCCTATCATTCCACTATCAAGATGGCTCCATTTGAAGTATTATATGGAAGAAAGTGTCAAACTCCTATAAGCTGGGATAAGCTAGAAGATAGTATTAGCCTTGGTCTAGAAATGCTATCAAAAATGGAAGAGCAAGTCCATTTGATTAAGAAAAGGCTAGTGGAAGTGAATGATAGGCAAAAACATTATGTGGATGCTAAATGTATTGCAAAGCATTTCTCAGTGGGAGAAAAAGTGTTCCTAAGAGTCAAACCATAAAAGAGTTCTATTATGTTTGGAAAGACATCTAAACTAGCTCCTAGGTATGTGGTTCCCTTCTAAGTTCTCTAAGAATTCAACCTAGTTGCATACAAGATTTTTCTACTGCCATCTCTTTCCATGATTCATAATGTTTTCTATGTTTAATATTTGAAAAAGTATATTGCAGGAGATAATCATGTTCCTATTCTTGATTGGAATGCCATACAGATGAAGGATCTAGGGGTGGTAATGATCGAGGCCATCAAAGTGCTCAAAATACGTAAGCTATGCTTGCATAAAAAAGTGATAACTTGATGCAAGGTTCAATGGGACTAGTATGCAGAAGAGATGCCACATAGGATAATTATGATGAAATTTATCAAAAAATCTCTCATCTCTTTTAAAACTTTTCATGATGAAGAAACAATTTTTATGTTGTTATGATCTTTGTAAACATTAAATGATCGGGGACGATGATTCTTATGGGGGGAGATATGTTATATCCCCAATCTTGACTAAGCTTAATTTTACTTTTTATGTGAAAAATTGGATAAATAATCATAGGTTAATGATTTGATGTTTGTAGAAAATATCAAGATAAATCATTGATTATATGGATTATGATTAATGCTTAGATTAGGCATGAGATTACACATTGTTGAGATTATTTTATCATAATGCTTTATGATTTATTAATGATACACTGATCATAGTTCGTATGATTGTTTAGTGTAACCAGGAAAGGAATCTACCTTCAAGAATGGAAGGAGAGTATCACCAAAGAGAAGGGAATAGATATTTTGAAAAGATCGGTTAACCATTTGAAGTCTCAAATTGATCATTATGTGAACCCTTGCAAGAGAAGGTATGTGTCAGATGGTTTCTATCTTGAGAATATCCTAAATTTTACCATTATCAATTTGATGTGGGGAAAAGGTTTTCCAATGTGAAACTTCATTGATTTGGTCAAGAGAGTTTTCAATTTTTTTCTCTGCTTTGCTCAGTAGCTAATGTTGATGTAAGCATAAGGTGGTGGAGGGGGAGAAGGCCTTGACCCACTCTCACACCTTAGCATGTGACTAATATCAACTTTCATTCAAATGGTAATGTTACCATTAAGTTGATATATATTATTTATATATTTGTTAAATAATATTAGAATGATAAAGAGAATTTGTTTTATTAATATATTAATATCTATTTCTCTTGCATTAAATTTTTCCCTTTGATGCTATCTCTATGCTCATGTAGGGAAGCACTTTCTCCTTAACCCACAAAATGGGGAATGACTAAGAATAACCCATTGTGTTTGTGAGGGTTGTTTTGGGTGATCAAGGGCAGCTGGAGGGATGCATGTCCCTTTTGTTGAGAAATTTGTGGAGGAAGTTTTGCTTCAATAGATGTTGAGTAGAGAGGATTACATTCTCTCAAAAGTTAGTTTTAGTTTTTTCTTTTGTGTGCTTCTGGGTAGGAAGAACGAGAGAAAAGAAGGATACAGTCATTGGCAAGAGTGAGAGATTGAAAATGAGAAGGAGAAAGCTCATTGAGGACTAGGAGCTTAAAGGAATAGATAAAGAATCTATAGCTAAGTGCTTTAGGTATTATCATATACTTCAACTGTGATTGAAGTTATAATAAATACGTATCTTTATTCTTTCCTTATGACTGTCAATTGTGTTTACATGGTGTCGTATGCTAGCCAGGGCTGAAACCCTTATGCCATGCATGATATCCATTTTGTGTCTCAATTTAAAATTGTTAACGTAGCTTTATCTCTATTGTAACCCTTACAATATCCTTGAGAGCAAATGCTATCATTTTTTTATAGATATTACATGTCTCACCTCATGAGTAAGAAAGGTGACAGCCGATGTAAATATGTTTAATTATTTTCCTTTACATATAAGTATATGATTAGACTTGTTGCATCTATGTGCAAGAAGAACCCTTACCATAACCACTGTGAGAACGACAATAATGGTATAATCTAGAGATGATAGGGTTATAAACCATTCATTCCTCTGTAGAATGATTATATTGTTATTATTATCTATCATTTCCTGAGAGCCAGCATGGACTGTCCATTGAATGTCGTGGTTTCTATATGTTTGTCTATTAATAAGACAATGATATTGCTCTATTGTTACACCTCGAGGGTGATTGGTTGTGGATAGTACCACTGGCCAAGGGTTATTCATTATAGAACTCCATCTTTAGTAAGTCTCTATAAGATAATGAAGCTCTCGAAGTCAAGAGTTGGAGTAGCATTAAATAGAACTGTTGTTCTTTATTTCATGCATGTCGATAACACCACTAGCTTAATGGTAGTTAAAGAAGACTTTTAGTCAATAGAGTTGAATGGTATAATGATATTATTGAACTATTTTGCAAGAAACTCTAGCTAACCTTCCGAATGAAGATGGTTCTTGAAACTTTGATATAAATAGATATTATTATCAAATATTTAATAGTCTCTTATTTCTCCAAGAACAAGATTGTTATATCTTTTAGAGTTAGAGATGGATAACCTCTTTTATACAAAAATGTTTGATAAACATAAAACTCTTTTACTTTCGACTTTTGAGTAAAACAAGTAAAGTCATTATCGTAGAGGATTAGATGAGAATCCTCAACCTAGATGAGTTCCTTGAAGAACTTTTGAGATTTTATACAAAACTTCTCTTCTGTTGATACTAGATATCAAACTAATAATGAATATAAACTTTTGAAATAAGGAAGAAGGTGACAGGTAGTCACAAATTCTATGTTACAGATGAAACAAGAAACCTTTGGATTGAACTCTAGGAATTAGAGTTAGTAATCTAAGCTAGATGGACTAAGAATTACCTAATCCTATTTATAATGTATATGTTTATATATCCTAGAGTAAGGATTGATACTAAGTATGACTGACTGAAAGGAAATGATGCACAGACAAGTTATGTCTAAAATCACTGCAAGATGAGATAGCTTCTAAGTTGAGTTAGAAGTTTGTGAATAATTGACTACCTTCATTGCAAAATGTCTATGTATATTAAACATTTGGCTAAAGTAATGCATCAGTCTCTACATTCTTTAGTTGATTCACTATGCTCCAAATGGCATAACCTTCCAGTAGTGTCATACATAGTTAGAGTGGATCTATAGGTGTATGATTGTGAAGAGTTATGAATGACACAACACTAGAGACTCAGATGGCAAACCTATTGGTTCCTTATATCTATTCCCTTCATGAAGGGTAGGGCTATTTTCAGGAAGGAAATTGTGGAGGGGACCATCGGTCTGTGGTTGAAGGAAAAACACTTGGGGGATGCTCTCATTCCCAAGAAAATGACATGTTGAGACTTATGAAGATAGATGTCAACACTGCAGATGCAGTATATTGTATTATATGACTTGTTAGTAAAAAAATTTATGTAAAACTTATCATTATTGCCATGAGCAAAATGTTAGGATTGTATAGTGAAAGAATTCACTATTATGTTATCTTAGCATATTTTGCAAATTTCAAATTTGAAATTATTTAAAAAATATATGAATTTTAATTATTGATTATGAAATTGATTATTGTTAAATAGAAACATGATTATGTTGATCATGACTATTTACTTAATGGTAAATTGAGTTGATAATTTGGGTAATATGAGTTGGCATGTTACATATGGTATCAAAGCTACCAAGTTCAATACGTGGACCTACGATCTCACTACATGAATTCTTCCTCTGACATTAACAGTTACTAATGTTTACATATTCTTTTGCTAGAATGGTAAGAATAAGAATGACACCCAGGAAGAAGGTAATGGTAAATGAACATTACCTAAATGGTATGAGGGAGTGAGCCTCAAGAATGAAAAGCCTTGGCCAAACTAGTTACTTGAAAGGCACATGGTTATCTGATGATGAAACTTTTGTTGATGCTATTAAATGCATCAAGCAGATGAAGGACAAAGTAGTTAGGGCTACTGCTCCTATCTATAAAAATGAATTAGGGAAACCCTCTGCACCTAAGGAATCACCATTCAGGAGTCATCCTAATGCTTCTATTGATACTCAGGAGGTCATAGATGAGTACCTGGGAGTATATCCACCTCCCAAGTCTGATTTGATGAACCTCAAGGGGGAGAATAGCCTTGGGAAGATCTCCCAATCTAAAAGTGACTTGCAATTTCAAGATGTGAAAAAATGTGACAAATGATATATTTTATGTAGTCCATGGAAACTATAATGCAATTTTGAATTTTGGCAACTCTTTCCTTTCTTGTGAAGATTGCATAAATGAGTATGAATGGATTCAATAGTATGAAAAACTAATTAAATGATTAACCTACAAACTTCAGGAGAAGTAAATTTCAGCATGGTTTAGATAGGAACCAACATTAGAGATAGCCAGGAAGAAGGGAAACCTTGAGTCCACTCTAATTTAAAACTTGACCAGATCCTTGCTATGCTCCATGAGACGAGTGCAAGAATTCAAACTCTAGAGTAGGAGGTCAGTGGTCAACATGGACTCAGGCATGAAACCTTCCATGAGGGTGATGACAAGGAATATCGCGAAAACACCACCCAAAGTGGAAGCAAAGAGAATAACTCTGAAATAAGACAAAATGAGGATAAAAGAAGCCACTTGGCTCTAGAATTATCCAGAGATATGTAAAAGATTACTCCTCCCAATTTTGATGGGACTATAAGCGGGGATGTTGTGGAGGCATGGATTATAGAAATGGAAAAATACATTGAAATAAGAAACTATATTGAAATCACCAAAGTGGTATGGGGAGCATACCAATTGGTAGGTAAGGCATCCACCTGGTGGATGAACAAGAAAATGGAGTTAAAATTAAACTCCATGAGTCTAACCTGGGAAAGGTTTGGTGAACTTTTCAGGCAAAGATGGTTTCCTCGATTATATTTTGACCAAAAGCTTATAGATTTTCAAAATTTGAGACAGGGTGACTCATCTGTGAATGAGTACATGGAAAATTTCACTTGTCTCCTCAAATATGTTTCCCAATATCAACAGGATGAAATGTTTCGCATCTAAACATTTATCATGGGTTTGAATGCCCAAATTGGAGGTGAAGTTGATGTGCATGGTCCTACTTCAATGGACTAAGTTTATGAGAAAGCTATTAAACAAGAACAAAAATTGAGCATATCAAGAAAGGAACCATAAAAATTTAATTGGTCCCAATCCTCCTGTTGATGCATTAGGAGGAGAAATGCCTACGTTGAATTGTGATTAAGTGCACACAGTACTATAATGTGGTCAACCGAAGGGTTGAATGCCAAGGAAGAGTATATGCCAACCTTTTGGTTAATGGAATTATAGAGGTTTTCAACCTACCCACACCCAGGGGGTATACAAACCTAATCTAAAGGTACTTGTAGAATTTGAGGGAAACCAGAAAAATTGTAGGAAGGTTATCTTCTCATGATGGAGAGATCCAGAAAACAAAGCCAAGGTTGTGGCCAAAATGCCTCAACATCTATATAAATATGACTTCTCACCTGATATCCAGTACATGATAGTATTACTCAATTGGATGGTTGGGAAGATCCACTCAGGAAAGTTTGAGCCATAGATGTATGGACTTATCAGGATGGTGATTGAAAAGAAACAAATTGTACAATGGGCTAAGATCATCAATGATGCCCTTTATGCACAAATAAATAGATGGAGAAAGAATGACAAAGTGTTCTTCATGACCTCATATTTGGTGTATGCATGTGAATGCAAATCCTCCTTCAATGGATTACAAACTATAGATAACCTGGGCTAGTTACCTCATGAACAGACTCCATGGGAACACTATCCCCAAGTGGAAAGAAGACAATTCATCTAACACTATAAAGTGGTAAATGACATCTTCTTAATGAATCTTGTCAGGCTAATGGAAGGAGATAGGGCTAAAAGATTATCAGTGGGAGCCAAAGAAAGGATATGGCCTCATTGGGCTTGGTTCATCTAATTCCCCACCTACTCATACATCAGGATGGAAGGTTATAGTGGTAGGCCTTTCATGATGCCTAGATATATGACTGATAAACTAGTATTGATGGAAGTAGCAAGGCAAATTATCCGAGCCATTGAGGCATATATGAAGAAAGGGAAGAGAGGAAATGTGAAATTCCCTTTGGAAATAAATTGGTTTATATGCAGATCTATAGATAATGCAAACTTGGCAGAGGCTGATTTGCAAATGTTGCATTTGCAACTATTCCCTTTGATGAGGAATTGTGATCCATACAACTGGTTAGAGACATTCATCAATAAGAAGTACAAACATGCCACCCACCTTGAGGATTTTTGGGTAGACTGTATGGATGAATATGAAGTGAGGAAAAGGGGATATCAAAGGCTAACATTGAACCAGATGAGAACCATTGGATGTCCAGAGGTGCCACCTCATATCAAGAAAGATGATGAGAACATCCTAGATCCTGAGTATGAGAAAAACAAGATATATAATGAGCCTCTAAGTTTCCCATATTTGACCAAAGAAGATGAAACATCCATTGATGTCATCACATCAAGGGTGATGAAAATTTCCAAGATCTGGGTAAATGAGAAGATAAATGAGTTAAAGGTAAAAGGGGTAGCCATCACATTTGACAAGAAGAGAAAGATGAAAGAAATATATGAGGCAAATTTTGATGACTTCCTCATCCACAAAAGGAAAGTCATGGAGACAAGGCTAGCTTAGCCAAGGACTTTAGAAGCTGAAGAAGAATTTGTTGCAGAAGGTGACACAGTTGCCACTGTTCCATCACCTCCCAGGAGTGTACCTAAGTGGGCCATGTTGGCAAGAGACACTGCTATGCATGTCAGGTGTTGTCATTGATGCCAACTAAATCTATCCTACACATCCGCATTGCATCATTTTCTCATACTGGAAGTCAAATTACAAAATTGCCTAAGTCCAAATGGACAGGAACAGGGTATATGACAGTGTTTAGTATTTTGGTCTGCATTTCTCCATAAGTAATCATAATGTGTTACAATTTTAAGAGAATGTCAAGGGATGTCAGGACTACATAAATCCAAATAATTAGCTTTTGGTGGTGAAGGGATTAAAAGATACAAGCTTTTGAGTATTAGGTTTTGGTTAGTCAATTCAATCCGGTGAAGAACAGGTTGACCCAGAGTTTGATCATTATGCGGATTAGGAAAAGTTGTTGGTTGAGTAATTTGTGAAATCCAATGGTATTGGATGACATGTAAGATGAAATGGATACAGAAGTTTTGGTTTGCATTGGTTTTTGTGCATGGATTCAGCTGACAAAATAGTGTTCTTAAAAAGTCTCTAAGTTTTTCCTAAGGCCGACTGTAGTTGATGTAATTTTATGTAGCGGATATATAAGATCGATGGATTTAAGCATCTTGTTGTATGAGGGTGTGAATATGAATGAATAGGTATGAAGAAAGGCAGAAACAAGTGCGAAGAAAGGATATTTGAGTTTGGATCATGGCAGAATAGTGAAATAGGGCAGAGGAAGATGAAGTGTGTAAAATCGGTATACTGTACCTAACCAGAACTATAATCTTGCATTGTTAGATGCTACTTCTCAGTTTAAATATTATGTAAACTCTTTGTAATCATTTTGTAGGTAGTGAGCCTTCTCGAGCAATGAGCTCTAGGTAGTGTGCACGAAGGCAAGTACCTTCCCCATTTGTAATACTTTTAATAGAGTATAAATTTTTGTGGGTTAACCCCCACCATGGTTTTTCCCTTAACTAGGTTTCCACGTAAAAATACTGGTGTTATTTGTTTGATTGTGTTTCTTCTCATGTGTTGTTGATTCATGCTTTCATGGTTACATCATTAATATGTTAATAAGTGGTAAAGAAGATTAAATGCAGCAAATGTTAAAGTTTTATGACAAGTGATTCACCCCCCATCTCAGTTGTCTGCCCTAATCTCAACAATTGGTATCAAAGCAAGGTTCCTTGGAAGAAGTTTAACAGCTTGAGGAAGATCTGGGAAAGTGTTGCAATGAATTCATCCAGGTATTCTGATGGCATGAATGAACAAATTGAAGTTTCTTTAGAAGATATTGGCCAGTCTAGAGCAGAAATCAAAGAACTAAAAGAGAACCTTAAAGATGCTGAGGATTTCATTCAGACCTTGAAAGGGCAACTAAGCAAAATCTAATGAAAAGAGGAGGGAGCTACTTTAGCGATTAGCAAATCAAAATGAAGACAATGACATGGATGAGGCCTTAAAAGAGAAGACAAGGGAATGTGAGAAGTTGGAAAAAGAAGTTGTCATCCTAAAACATGAGATGGAATCTAGGGTGATGAGACTAACCAAGGAAATTGAGGAAATGAAGAAGACTGAAGAAAACCCGATTCAATCTCTGAAAGAAAGAATAGAAGAATGTTATGGATTGGATAGAATAATTGGTCATCTTCAGTCTGATCTACAAGAAACCAGAGACAATGAGCAATAACTTGCAAGACAAATTTTCATTCTCAAACATGACCTAGAAGCTGAAATTGAATACAAAGAGAAATTCAAGATAAGCTCAAACAAACTTGAGGTGCTCCTTGATACTCAGAAGAGGGCAAATGATAAGCATGGTCTGGGATATGAGAAAGGTTCTCTAGATCCAGGAATAAAAAAAATAGACATAAAAGACCTCCGGTCAGACAACCTAATGCTCAAAGGTATCCATCCATCAATGGATATTGTTTTAAGTTCAATAAATTTGGTCATAGAGCTACTTAGTGCAGAAGTAGAGTGAATCAAAGTGGTCCATCCTTTTTCGGTCAATGCTTCAATTGTAAAAGGTATGGTCATAGATTGAATGAATGCAGAAGTATGATAATGAATAACTCTAACAACAAAGGAAATGTCAATTCTTTCAATGGCAAATGTTTTGCATGCAATAGATTTGGACACATGGCTAACCAGTGCAGATCAAGAGGATATCAAGCAAATGGGAAAAGAAATATTGTGTGCTTTAATTGTAACAAATTTGATCATATTGCAAGATTCTGTAGAAGAAGAAATGATGATAATAAAGGTTCGGTAAACAAAAACTAGAATATGCAGAGATAGGACAAAGGCAAGGGCCAAGTAGATGTGAATGAGATCCAAAATGAAATGAACAAGACATGGGTGAAGAAAAGTGAAATGAATAAATGTGATAGGTCTGCACTAGAATCTGGTGCTGATAATTCCTCTAAAAAGTGAAATAGGAGCTCTGGCTCAAGGGGAGCTGCATTGAAAATCTAATTCCCCTAGCCAACAAGTGGGTGCCTAAATTTGGCATGTTGAATGAAGAAAGAAAAGACCATTGTAGATCTGTTGAAGTAAATTATGGATAAAAAGAAGCTAATAAGGTTGATTGCAAAGCAATTAAAGATTGGCTATATTCAAAAACAGAGTAACCAGATGAACTAGGGAAAAGCATTTATTACAATGAAGAATTAGGTTTTGCGGAAGATAAAAGGTCATGCATTCAAACACTTGAATCACTTTGCATTTGAAGAGAGAAAGTAGAAGAGCACCTAAGCTAAAACCTCAAGGATTTGGAGTGTGAGCGGCAAATTTGACAGCTAACCCTAATTCTGTGGAAGAAAAAGGTATTTTTCTAAGAAGCTTTGAACTTGTGATCTTTTGAAATGGCTGCTCCTCTTGTTGTGAATATCATTGAGTGACCTAGGCCAAAGTTCAAGATCCTTTCAAATCCACCGAAGTTGATCCGATGGGAGCATTTTATGTCATTCTATATGAGGTTCTTCACACAAAGGACATTAGGGCATACATTCACGCACCTCTGGAGGAGCATAGCAACTATAAATTTACTGATCTATTCATAAATCACTTAAAAGGAGATGATCTTGAGGTCAAACTGGAGTACAAAGCCCTGAAGGATAAACAGGTTGTTGAGTTTCCAAGTTTTGCAGAAGACGAGTGGGTCTAGTATGTTTTGAGTCATATCCATGATGAATTTTTATGGTTGACTCATCTATTTAAGATCAACAAAGATATAATAAGGGCAGTTACAAGGTTAAATTCTACTAGTACTCTGCCTCAGTTGAAGGTGGTGAAGAATCAGGAAGTCACAGAGGCAACTGGATCAAAATTTGATAAGAGAGCCATGACGATAAATGATATAAAGGATCATGGAGTCATATTCACATCAATGGTGATATGATACAAGATATATCACTCTAGCAGAGAGAATTATGTGTCTGAAACAACAATTTACACTACATATCAGATGGTGAAAGAAGGTGCAAACTATGATCTCTACAAACTATTGTTGAACTAGCTGATGGAGAACCTAAGCAAGATAAAGAAGGACAAAAAGTGCTTATTCAAATTTGATATGTTAATTATGTGTCTCTTCTTTTACTTCTTGAGTGAGCTCCCTGGGAATAAGAATGTGTATTGGTCCAATGATCAACCGATAGCAGTCCAAATCAAAAATCACTTGAGTGGTTTGGGTAATCTTGATGCACAAAGTTTTGCGCTTTGGGGATTCTTCAAGAATATCTAGAGTATGATGCAGGCTAGGGAAAAAATACCTAGTGTTGTGGTTGACAAATACATGGACACCATTTGTTTTATGGTTACTACTGATCAATGTCAGATAGAAGCAGTTGAGCCTAGAGTTGTGTGGATCATGCCCATGGGGTATGAAGTGGATGGAAATGTACTAGAGTTGTATGCACAACATTTGTTGAGACAGCCTAGGGATCCAGCTAAGGAGAGATTTGGAACTTATAAAGAGATTTCTCTAAAATTGCATATGGAATTCAAGGGTCCTGAAATCAAGAGGACTGTGAGGAAAGAAGTTGAGCAGTTAGCTGAATAAATTGGCATTACCAAGGAAGCTGTGAGATAGAACATGGAAAAGATAGAGAAAGATGAGAAGGAGAAACATAACAAGAAATAGGGAAGTGTTCCACTAGAATCCTCTTCCACATCAAGGACCACTAGGAGTTCTGGTACAACCTCTAGTGGATCACCTTCTCCTATTGCAGAGAAATCCAAAGAAAAACCTACCGGTAAGGAAAGAAAAAGAGACTGATGACAGGATTGATTCCTCCATCCTGGAAACTGAAGATTTTGATAAAAATGATGAAAATGTTACTACTAAGGATATATAAAATCCTCTGGAAAAGATTGCAGAGGATACAACTAATAAAGATGAAAAGAAGGATACCCCTGCTGATGATACATAAAAGGCTAAAGCAAAGAAAGAGAAAGAAATTGATAAGGAAGACAATGTGGTTGACTCTAGAAAGGGAGAAGATGCAAGCCCTAAACAGCATAAATATGAAACATTATATTGGGCAGGAGACACTGCAGAAGTAGTGAAAGAAATTTTGGAAAAGGATAAACTAGTTGCAAAAGATTTGCAAGGTCCAATCAATTTGGACAGTCCCTTACTGGTGCAAAAGATAAAGTGGGCCTCTCTTGCACAAGCTAAGGCCAGAAAAGATATCCTAAAGTCCCATATAGAAGACAGTGAGTTGCTTGGTCTTGCATCAAGGATTTTGGAGAAAATCATGCCAACATTACAGAAAGATTCATCAGCATCCCCCTCTGGTTAGTTAAAAAGTCTAATAAACTCTATAAGTACTTATTTTTAATCTCTTGAAAAGTCTGCAGAGGTCAAGGTTCAAAATGAATTCAATAATAAGAGATTTGATGTTGTGAAAGGGATGATTGGCATAGATAGAATTGTGTTGGCTACCAGTGTAAAGAGTATTCAAAATGCTCTTATAGAAGGAGGAGATGTATATAAATTTTGTTTATCTTGTCCTAAAGTTATAGAGGATATTGAAACAAAAATAAAGGAGTCTAAGAAAAAACTGTAAAGTGTATCCCAATCTTTTGATCCTCTAACAGTATCAGTAGCAAAGCAAGAATGCCAAGCAATTAGCTTGACTAATGAAATAAAGAAACTAATGAAAGAAAAGGAAAATATTGAGGCAAGGATGTGTGAGCTCTGGGGATTAATTTCCCCTAAGTTGGAAGCAATGTTTAATGCCTTGACAAAAGCCCAAGCTGCTACTAAGACAAGTGATCCCACTGGCCTGTGGAAGGTAGAGTCAAAAGCATTCCTATTCAGTCATCACATTTCAGTTTTGAATAGCATGAAGAAGATTTGGGATAATGAATTGGCACTATTGAAGAATGTTTTTGGTGATGTGTTCAAACTTATGTAAATAAGTCATAAGACTTGTTTGTATTTATACGTCCATGTACATAGAATTTTTCATAAATTTTGGTATGTGGATTCCAGTCTGTTGGTTTTTTCCCAGACTGGATGCTTATTCCCAGATTTCCCTACAAGGTAGCCATCAGTGATCAACAGGATCTCTGGGCCAGGGGCCAACAGTGTAGGAGATAGACTCTATATTTTATCTCCTCTTCTTCTTCAGGCTCTGCAAGACCTAGGGGGTATTCCCTACTCAACATCCATGAGGATATGCATACAAAGCTGGGATGCTGACAGAAAGCAGATAAGTCCTCCTGTAAGTAGACCAAGACTGAAAGATAAGAGCAAAGGGGCTAGCTTTGGGCCTATTTGCAGTTGTAGACAGAGGACTGAGGATCCTAAAACTAACTCTAATGTCCTAATGGTTGTTTTGGATTTTGATTTGGATTTTAAGTTTGGATGCAAAGCTGGACATGGTTGTAACACAAACACAAAGCAAGATTGGTGCCTATCCAGGGCCTGGAGTCAGTAGACATACACCTGTGAATGATCAGCATGAACAGCTAAAACTGGATTTCAAGGGGATATATGTGATACCTGCCTTACAGATATCTCCCAATATAGAGTGTTAAGTTATCTCTACTTATGGCATCCCTACTGCAGTATACCCTTCCCAATGTTCAACCTGAAAACAGTTTAATCTACCCCTTGAGCAGAAGTTAAAAGATCAGACATTCAACATAGGAATTCTATGCTCTAGAATCTAAACATTACCCAAATATCCAGATTCAGAAGAAGAATACATGCAATACTGGAGACAGAATTAACACAACACATGCTAAGATAGCATTTCTCATATAAGATTAATCATGAAATCAGTGGGTTCATGCCAAAAACATACAACAAGAGATACATAAACTCACAGGTTAAGCTGTATAGAGCAACCAGATCAGCTTGTTATGAATTACAGAGCCAAAAATCTTCAACTTTCAACAACCACAAATGAGTAACACTTCCTGCTTATAACAGCCAGGTAGTGTACCACAGCAATTAATTACATGGTTGACCAAAAATCCCGCCAGATACACAGTATCAGGAAAATGGCGCTCAAACACTACCAGATTGGCGCCCAAACATGAATGCAGCAGGTAGGGGAGGAGACAGGAAGAAATCTCAAGCCCTGCGCCACTGTCCGCTGATGTACACCTTCAATCGGGTACCAGATCCGCCCATACCTCTGCAACCTTCGCCATTAATGGCGCACCAACCCGCGGCCTTGGGAAAAACATCTAACAGTCGATCGCAACCATTTCCCGCCGAGATTCATCATCATGATATTTCGAATATGCAGGATATCAATTATCCCACATGCACCCCGCAGCAACCTCATTAACACTTTATATACTAGGTCATGAGCATATATGATGTCGGTGCTTTTGCTCCTGACGACACTAGTATAAGACTTCATCATCATCATCCTCCAGCAGCATGATATCCTGTTGCTTGAAATATCACCCTGACGTCAGCATCATATCGCAATATCACCTGCATGATAATCGCCTTCATCCGCACAACCTGATCCATCGGAGGAACATCCTCCTGCTGAGCTTATACCAAAAGTCTGGCCGATGAACATCCTGATGACATCATCATCATATCCTGCTGACATCATCATCATGTCGACATCAGGATGATATTCGGAAGATAACCGGATATTTGGAAATATCATCCTGATGCACTAATATCAGGTTGCACTGTAGCTCCACTTTAAGATCGGGGCGATAGATGAATATGATGATGCTTGAAAAGATCACCCCCACTAGATAATGCACGAAGCCGGCAGGCGGATATCTCCTTGATATCAGCATCATCATGACGCTGGAACAAACATACATCCGGGTGATATTCAAAAATGAAAATATCACCCCCTCCTTCGGAAATATCATGATGCAGATAGGCAGAGAAATAGATATCACCCTGACGTCAGCATCATCAGGATGACAAAACAACGAACAAGAAGTGATACAACATCATCAGGATGATATTGACTAAGATCATCCTGACGTTCAAAATATGATGACCCCCAGTGAATATCGGGTCACACTTAGAACTCTTCAACAACATCATCAGGATGATCATAACCAAGATCACCCGATGATAAAAATATCACCCCGGCGAAATATCATGCAGGCAGAAAATATGATGACCCCCACAAGCAACACGGTGATAACTGGAAATATGATGATGATGATGATGACGACCCTTAAGAAAAAACAAGTCAGGTCGAACAACTCAAAGAATAACCCCTTCAGAATATCGGGGCAACATCATCATCATGATTGGGCAAGGTGATAATTGGAAGATCACCGGATACTTGAAAAATCACCCCCGCAAGCAAATCAGGGCGCACTGTAGCTCATCAGCAGGATCAGGATGATATCCAAACACCACCCGATATTGAAATATGATGATCCTGATGAAAAATAAGTCGACAGAAAACATGATAATGCAGACCATCATCGAAGAAAATATGATGATGATGACCTTCTCCTCAGAAAAATATGATGCTACAGCTGAACAATGCTGAGGAGGTCCAACACTTAGGAAAATGGGCAAGAAGATAAAGGGTTCAAATGAAGAAACCCCCTGATCATGAAAATCAACCCCAGGTCAAAATGAGTGCTAACACAGTCTTTGCCATTGATGTCAAAGGGGTAGTGGAAAGCAGTGAAAAATGAGAGATTCTTCAAAGGGGGAGCAGTGAAAATCTTAAGTGTACATAGTAAGGGGGAGATGGTCTAACACTTAGTCATTTTTCACTAAGTGTTGCCATCAATGCCAAAGGGGGAGATTGTTGGCAAGAGACACTGCTAGGCATGTCAAGTGTTGTCATTGATGGAAACTAAATCTATCCTACACATCTGCATTGCATCATTTGCTCATACCTGTTGATGGGTGTTTTTACACTCAACAATGCAGGTATGATTGTCGGTATCACACCTCTCTTGAAAAGTATCCTACCCTAGGTAAGACTACTCCAAGATTTCTACAGCTAGGTCTTAGCTTGCTTAGAATCTCTCAACGGAATGTACTAGCTGTGCCAACAAAGGGTCTTACATGCAGTTGACAGATTTAGACAATTTGAAAAGTAATTCATGCAAACCCTTTATGATTTCAGCTGATAAGACAATGTAAAATGCTGTTAAAATATCTAAGCTAACATTCATTTTCAAAGAAAATACAAAAGGGATAAGGTTTTAAAGAAGTCCTAAGAGACATTCACAATATATGGACTGCTACAAGTAGACAAATGTTTTGAATTTAACCAGTTTTCTAAGTTACCAAACTAAATGGATGTTACAAGACTACAAAAAATGATGTTATCTTCAATGGAGATCTAGAGATTTTCAGATTACATTCATTCATCAAATACCCAATAATGGTGCAATTTAATTTATGAAATGCAATTGAATTAAGTACAAAATGATAAGCCCGAGATAACTTTGTATAGTCACTTACAATCAGCAAGCAACTAAAAGTATGGACTAGGAACATTCATCAGATACCTTCAATTAACTAACTATTGGAGATCAAGAAGTGAACCATGAAAACCAGATAAGCAAATACAATACACAAATTCTTAGGAAACTACAGAAACCTTCTTTGTATTAACTTCAAATGGAAGATCATCAACAATTCAGCATCAAGAGTCTTACAAATGAGAGAAAGGACAACCCTTTATATAAGAAAAGCATCATACCAAGTTTTTGAATGGACAGTGGAGATTAACTCGACACCAATGGTTCAGATTTGACATCATTTAGTGCATTTACAACAACTCATTGCAATCCCGGATTACATTTTGTTGCTTATGAAAAAGATGAAAAAAGGCCCCCAAATACATTGAACCTAGATAATTTGACTACCCATTTGAATACATATATAGAAAAGATCATTTTTGAGGTACAATAAAGACAAAATAGTGTCACATGTCCCTCTAAATATAGCAATTTACATTAGTTATGGGATTACATTTGAAAATATTTAAAAATATGCTAAGATTCATCATCTAAATCAACTTTGTCTTCTTCTGCTATCTTGTTACGATCACTAACCCAGGCTGACAATGCTGGATTGATATCTGCGGGGTCTGAGTTCTTGAGGTGGTTGACCTGATATCTGGATATCTCTAGTTCTTGACTATATTGAAAGTACATCTTTTCTACTTCCTTTCTTCCTTTGTGAAATGAGATGAAGTCATTCCAAAGGTCATTGACCCTATCCAATCTAGCCTCCACATCCAACTCAGCATCTTCGAAGACTATTTTATGCAGTTTATCCGTACATCCTTTCACATCATACAGAGCCAGGTCATCACAAGCCATCACAAGATAGTCCTTCAAGGTGTCATTTATTTCATAAACAATAGTCAATATATTTTCATCTGCCACTTTGTAGGCTTCTTGAATACTGTCAAAAACTTCCTTTCTCAACTTTATTTGCTGATACAAAATTATAGCTTTATGCAGTCTATCTCCTGTCAAAATATTTTCGGACAACAGTGTCTGAGCAGGTTAATCTCTGATTACTTGCACTCGAGGGAATACCTGAGAATAGTACTCTTCAAAAGAATCACATTCCTCGTGCAAATATTTCCAATGTTCCTGAAGTTGAACCAAATTCTTCTGAAATTTAGCGGCGGCATCAATTGCTTCACATCCCTTTTCGCACACACTGATCATCCATTTTTGAGTTCCCGTTGACAAAGTCCAGAATTCATCGAGTTTGGACACTTCATCTTTTGATAGAAAAGTGGGCACTATCCTTAGCTCACCCTCAGAGTCTACTGGTTTTATCAAAAATTGCAAACATGCTCTGAATTCTTCATTTTGCTATTTCAACTCCTTTGTGAGTTTATCTTTGTCTAGTTGTTTTAGGATTGAAGTAACAGAGCCCTTGAACTCATCAACCTTTTGAGCTCTTGTAGCTGGCCCCAAGTTCACCGTCATTATAGTATAATCTTCTGCGCTAACTTGTTATCTGTTTGTGTCAGCTGGTGGGACAGCTAATTCTGCTATCCTGGATCTTGTTGTGTCCTTATAAATTCTAGACTGCACTTTTGTTTTCTTCTGTTTCTTTGGTTTTTGTGCTTGTGACAGGATAGCACTCAGATCCAATTTCATGATCTCGGCCCGAGGCTCTGGATATGCCATTCTACTTTGCAGCTAGTCAAGTGCTAAGGAGGAAGGCTCTTTAGACCCATCAAGGTTCTCATTGTTTGTATTAGGTGACCCTTCAAGTAACCTTTGTTCTTGTTCTGATTCTTTATCTATATCCCCTTCCTCATTTGCAAGACTTCTCTAGTTTACCAATACATCCTTTTGAGCTACTCCTAAGATTGTTGTTGTTTGGCTCTTTTCTGGAGGACTATCTAAGATCTCAATTATTTATGTGCTTGCTATTTCAACCAAAGGCTCAACAAGTATTTCTTTCTCTATCTCTTCAAATACACCCTTCTCTGGCTCTTGTTCTTCGAGACCCAATTCAACACATACTTTCTCTATGCCCGGTAATAGTGGCACATCCAAAATAGTTGAATCTCGATCTATAACAGTTTGTGAGAAAGGAGTAGCTGATGATAGGGGAGTGGCAATTAAAGGCAGGTTGACTTGTGTCAAGTTGGCAAACGTAGCAGAACCCAAATCTGGTGGGATGGAAGAAGTTGGTAGGATGGAGGAAATGAGAATAGGTGAGGTGAGGGACAAAGTAGGTAGGGGAAGAGAAGGAGAAAGAATGGTAGAAATAGGGGGCAATGCAAGGGAAGTGGAGAGTGAAATAGAAGATATGGGAGGCAAGGATGTGGTGGTGATGGAAGAACATGAAGAAGTAACACTGGAGGAAATGGGGCTACCAAGAGTGTTGGAGGCTACTGCCAATGGACAAGAGACAGTTGAAATGGTAATTGTGGGTGAGGAAGTAGTAGAAGTATTTTCCTGAATGATAGTTACAGGAGAGGTAGAAGCAATGGTGGACACAACAAGGGATGATGCAGCAGTAGAAGTAATTGGAGAAAGCATAGTAGCACTTACACTTGGGGCAGTAGGAGGTGGAGAAGCTAGCAAGTTTGTGATATTAGCAGTGGTAGCAATAGCAGCTTCTACCATTTTTCTAGTATCCTTTATTCTAACTTTCTTTATTTTCGACCCCTCTCCCAGCCCACTAGGCATGTCTCTCTTCTTTGATGCTCTTGTCCTAGCGGAGGGAGGCATATCCTTCTTCTGTACCTTTGGAGTAGCCTTCTTACTCTTATGTGCCTTGGCCTTTTCTGCCAAGGGTATGTGATCTTTACTGTCTGATCTCATGGTAGGTCCTTGGACTGGCTCTGCTTCATTGGTTATCTCTATAGGTTCATCCTCTTCTCCTCTAGATTCCTTCTCAAACTCAAACTTAGTGTATGTGAGTTGTATCCCCTATCTTTCCAAGGCAATAATCTAACCTCTTACCCAAGCTTTACTTAGTCTGATTGATTCCTTCATCACAACATCTAGGGAGCTTTCTTCAGCATTAGCCCAATTGGGCAAGGGGATTGGTTGATGGTACTATACTTCCCAAGCTCCTCTATGCATTACATTTTCATCATCTTCTAGTTGATCTAGGACTGCTATAATGTGGAACTTTCTTATGAAATCCAAGGATAATCTAGAGTGGGCTCTTTTCATAACTTCATAATCATCCAAGCAATTAGCCCAAAAATCTTCTATATGCATTCTATGGAACAATTTCTTGCTTACAAACCTTTCCATTACCCTATTCGGGTCAAAATGATTTCTTTTGTTGTAGTAATGGAGGTTGAGTAATTAGAGCTCTGTATCAAAATGCTTAGCTCCCCCAATGAAGCACATGCATAGTTTCCTCTGCCTAATAGAATGGGGAATTGAACATTTGTTCTATACAGATGTTTGAGCTTTTCAACACAAGTTATCAACTGTCTAGACAATTCTAAAAGAACAACCTTATCTGTGGGGTATCTCAGTAGTCTATAAGTTGTTCCAGTGAAGCCTTGTACTCTCAAATATGTGAACTTCTCAAACTGTATATACCACCTTCCATACTTGGTGACTTCATTCATAGCTTCGGTGGATATCCTGAGAGTGGTATTTCCTTGTAGTAATATGGTTATATACATAGTAAAGGCATCATTTACTCTCTTGAAATGCATAAGAGATTGTGACAGTGTCAGCTGTGTATAGCACTCATAGACCTTAATCTGAGTTTGCTCATTATTTCCCACTTCTCCCACCTTGGACAGTCCAGCATATTGATTCTTCCTTGCCAATGCATAAACTACATAGGATGTCCACTTGAAGAATCGTTCCTCTTTGAAATTACTAAATGCTTCATGGATGTTATCACTCAGTATCTGTGCCCAATGGAACTTGGTATCCTTTAGTATCTCCTCAATTATAAAGAACATCCATCCCTCAAAGGTTGATGTTGTAGGCAATCCATATATTCTACTCAATAGAGTTACCAAATCTCCTATCTCCTCATGAAAATCACTCCTATACAAGACCTAAGGGAATTTGGCAAGGGTAGACCTCTTTCTCTTTGCCCACTGTTCATTCATATGTTTCCTGCATCCATTTTCATCTTTCTTGTATGTAGCCTCTGAATTTACCTTGTCTGGCATGGTCATCATTGGATGCCATGGGATGCCAAAGATTTCTGCCAAGGAGGGTGGACTTAGATTAGATGACACATCTCCACTGGCAGTTTGTATTGTTCTATTCATGACGTCATACCTATCTGCACAAACAACTATCAGTTCTGCACATTGGGCTGAGGTAGGGAAGGCAACAACTTCTGCAATCCTGCTATCTTTCACTTTCTTGACTCTCAGAGTTGGATTTGGTCCAAACACTCAGTCTAAAATCATCTAGGTCAATATGACCTAGGTCTGTGTCTCCCACATTCTTCCACCTAGTAGAAATCTTTGTTTTAGGAGGGATACCTTTGAACTCATACCTCATGGCTTGAGCTCTTGCAGTCATTTAACCTGCATGATTGGACCTTATAAGTTTTGATGCCCCTGGGATGGTTTTCCTAGCTCCTAAGTTAAAAATCAATTATTACTAAGCCATGCTATGTAAAATGAGTCTAATATACATCTACTAAGTTACCATTGCATATCTATGAAACACACAAGTCTGAATTTCACCAACCATTACATTCATCACATGATCAATTGATAAAACAATCTTGTTTTCTTACTCTAATACATGTAATAAATGCTTAAATGCCACAAAATCCTAATTAAAACATGTAAAACATCATGATTTCACCAATGTAGCAATTATTTATCCTAACAGACCCTTCTCCTTTTGAAATTTCCCTTAGAACAATCATTTTACCTATTTTGCACTAATTTTGGGGTCATTACAGAAGGTAAAGCGAGGGTTTGGAGGTGCACCGACTTGGTAGGGAAATCGAGGTCAGCCGACCCATTGATTAATTGGTTTTTAGGTCACCGGACTATTGTAGTGTTTGCAGGATTTTCATGATCAACTAAATTTGTGGGGGTTTTGGATGGGACCGACTTAGATTAGTTGTTGATGTCAGTCAGTTGAGTATTCATTACAAGTCGATGCAGTGGATCTTCAGCACTAAAATAGCTTTATTACCCTTGCGCAGGTTTTGATGTCACCTGACCTTGCTGAGATTTTGAAGGTGACTGACTAGGTCGGTGAGGGGACCTTTTAGTGCAAAGTCAGAGGGACTTAAGTTCAGCGCTTAATTATTTTTGCTACGTCTTGTGGAAGTTTCAGATCTCACAGACTTGCGGAGAATTTCGAGGTGTCCAACCTAAGTCAGAGAAGTCACTTTTTAGCACTAAGTCAGATTTCTCAGAATTAAGCGCAAAGTAAGTTTCGAGGTTCTGCAGGACTTTAAGGATCCTCCGACTGAGTCGTTTGGAGCGGTAAATGGCGCAAGGTCAGAGAACAAGTTTTTTAGTGCAAGATTGACTCGAAGTCCCGGCAGGAGTTTTCAAGGCTGCCGACTGACTTGAATTGATACAAAGTTTAGGTCAGTCTGGTGAATTTTAACGTAACTTTGAAAAGGTCAATTCTAGACTTAGTGAATTTTAATCTTTTCCTCATTGGTTTATCAATTTTATGGCTATGCAAAATTTTTAGTTTGCAACTTGGTGAATTTCATTTTGGGCCTCGTATCGGGGTTCTGAAAACATATTTGACAATGGTCCTTGCACTCAATTTTCACCTAGGGTTTTGAGATAATATTCTAAATCAGGAAAGAAACTATAATCCTTGCCCTCTCCCATGGTGAAATAATTCAGAGAGCTTCATTTGCAGAATTTACGTTAAACAAAACCCTAACTAATGAATTCAAACCCTAAGCAGATGCAAATGACTCCTACCTAGTTCACAAAGATGGAGAAATGATGGGATGACCGAGTAGCGACAACTTGGATTTGAAGATGATGGTGATTCACGGCAAGTCAAATCCAAATGTGTCTTCAGAGCTCCTTCAATTGATCGACAGGCTGCAAAATGAGCTTTGAAATAAGTCGAGACCACTTTTATTTCCCCTACTGACCATCATAAATGTAGGGGTACAAACTGTTAGTCATGAAATTTGGCAGAATTTAGGGTTTGTGTGGGATTCAGTCACTACTGACTCGGTGGGACTTTGGCCTATTACTAACCTGGTCAGTGATCAAGATTTTTAGCGCAGAGTGGATGAGAAACATTTTAAGCTTTTTTGTGGGAGTTTAGGGATCCTCGGACCTATGGAGGTTTTGCCAATCTCTGACTTAGTCAGTGGATAGGTATTTCAGTGTGAAGTCAGATGCATGTAATTTTAGTGCTAGGTCTGCGAATGAGGAAAGCAGCGCAAAGGTTAGTCAAGCAGGGAAGCAACGCTAAGTCGGAGGCAATGAATTTTAGCACAAAGGTTGGATGGAAGAATTTTCAATGCAAAAGACATTTAGACCTAGTTTTATTGAATGCAAACACTTGGACTTAGTAGATTTTGGAATGACCTATTAACATCAATTTTCTAACATGGCTAGAAATGCATTTTGACCATTTTTTACAACTTAGAAGATGAAAACCCAATCGATACTCTAAACCAAAATTTGTGAGAGGGGGGTCCCTATTTTGTGAAATGGGGCATGTGTAAGAGGCACAACAATACTAGAAGTCAGACTGTAAAATTGCCTAAGTCCAGATGGACAGGAATAGGGTATATGACAGTGTTCAATATTTTGGTCTGCATTCCTCCACAAGTAATCATAATGTACTGCGGTTCTAAGAGAATGTCAAGGGATGTCAGGACTACATAAAACCAAAGAATTAGCCTCTGGTGATGAAGGGATTAAAAGATACAAGCTTTTGAGTATCAAGTTTTGGTTAGTCAGTTCAGTCTGATAAAGAACAGGCCAACCTGGATTTTGATCATTATGCGGATTAGGAAAAGTTGTTGGTTGAGCAATTTGTGAAATCTAGTGGTATTGGCTGACATGTAAGATGACTTGGATACACAAGTTTTGGTCTGCATTGGTATTTGTGCATGGATTCAGCCAATAAAATAGTGTTCTTAAAAAGTCTCTAAGTTTTTCCTAAGGCTGACTACAGTTGATGTAATTTCATGTAGCGGATATATAAGATCAATGGATTTGAGCATCTTGTTGTATGAGGGTGTGAATATGAATGAATAGGTGTGATGAAATGTAGAAACAAGTGTGAAGCAAGGATATTTGAGTTTGGATCATGGAAGAACAATGAAACAGGGCAGAGGAAGATGAAATGTGTAAAATCGGTATGATGTACCTAACCCGAACTGTAATCTTGCATTGTTAGATGCCACTTCTTAGTTCAAATATTATGTAAACTCTTTGTAATCATTTTGTAGGAAGTGAGCCTCCTTGAGCAGTGAGCTCTGGGTAGTGTGCTTGAAGGAAAGTGCCTTCCCCATTTCTAATACTTTTAACAGAGTATAAATTCTTGTGGGTTAACCCCCACCGTGGCTTTTCCCTTAACTGTGTTTCCATGTAAAAATCCTAGTGTTATGTGTGTTGATTGTGTTTCTGCTCATGTGTTGTTGATTCATGATTTCATGGTTACATCATTAATTTTTTAACAAGTGGTAAAGAAGATTAAATGTAGCAAATGTTAAAGTTTTAAGACAACTGATTCACCCCCCCTCTCAGTTGTCTGCCCTAATCTCAACAGGCCATTCCCATATCCACTTCAGGAACAAAGGAGAAGGAACATGCATATGTAGAAGTGGAGAAAGGGCATGTGGATGTGTTGAAGGGAGTAATCATTCCTAAGTAGAAAAGATATCAGGGTCCAGTGATGAGAGGTTCCACCTCCAAGTCAACCAGTATCCAGACTGAGGAACCCACAACAAAGCAAGAAAAAGAACATGTAGACCTTGCATTGCATATTGCAGAAGAATTATAACATAATGTGCCAGTAATAGAAATAATCAAGGTAAAGAATGAATTGGATGAGGAAGCAAAGAGAGAAGAATTAAGAAAAGGAGTTGATCAACCGTTGCCCGTGAGTCAAATAATTGACTTAACTGATGATGAAGTTACTAGGGACATGACAACTCATCCCATAGAGAACTTGCTAAGCCACACTACAACTACAGTTGGAGATGTAGTGGAAGAAAAACATGATGGCCCAGAAATAGAAAGGCCTAAATCTCCTGAGGTAGGAGCATCAGCAGGACACATAGATGTCCTGATTGACATGATCACCATCCTAGAGGAAGTAGAATCATCATGTCAACTTTGGGTCAATGATAAGGAGAAAGAAATGGTTAAGGATAGTCTACAGCATGACAAAGGTGCACAAAAAGATATGGATATCCAAACAGATAAATCACAACAAGATGTCCAAATGACTGAATGGGGACATGTTGCTGAAAAGGGACATGAACAACTAAAGTCCACATCAAAGCAGTAGGCTCAAGTAGATGACGTGGACAAAGAAATAGTAAGTGAAGGCCATAACATAGAGGCACCTAATCTGAATATCCCAGATCAGGACCTGCTAGAAGGACAAACCAAAGAGGATCCTAAGGATGAAGTAACATTGGATGCTCTAGATAAAGCATCGCATGAAGACCAGCAGCCTCTTGCACAAGGAGAAATCCACAAGGATGATGGTGGTGATTAGAACAAGATCCAGCAGCACGAAAATCCAGAAGAGATCCCACCAATTCAAGTTCAAGGAAAGAGAGTAGAAGTAAATGATGTTCACATTGAGCAGCTAGGTCAAAAAGGGCTAGAACCTAGTATACCATCCTGGTTAGCAGCTAAGGTAAATGAACCTCATGTGCATGATTCTATTCCTTTTGAATTTAAGTCATTAATCACTTTAGATAATGTCAAGCCCAAGTGCAAGGCTAGGGCAGTATCAGCAATAAGGAGAGAATCTGAAACATGGAAGAGAACAACCCAATTAGTTGTTCCCCTTGTAGATAAAAATAAAGGACATGTTAGTGTAGGAGAATTCTAGGCCACCATAGTTGACTTAGGGCATACAACAACTATTCAAGACATTGAGGAGCTCAAGGAAAGTGCAGATGATATGGTCATCAGGATAAAGAAATTAAAGGCTAAGAATAAGGATTTGAAAGGGAAGAATGCCCAACTCTAGACATTCATTAAGAGATTGGTCACACCAACAATGTTGATGCCAAAAAATCCCATTGCCTTGGCATTAGTAAGCCAAGAAGAAATAATAAGTCTAGATGCACAAAAGCATCAGGCTCAAGTCATAAACAAATGGTTTTTATAGTTCATGGATGCATGAGAGAAGGTGATAAGGACATCCCTATCTAGTTGGAACAATCTAGCTAATTTGAAAGAAAGAGAAGAGTCACTAAGAAGAACATCCAAACCTAGACTCAAACAAAGTGATTATGCCTTGGATAAGATGAAGAAAATAAAGAAAATGGATGATTAGGATATCTTGAAACATAAGATCCTGAATATCCAGACATTGTCTAAGGTAAACACATGGATCCAAGATCTGTAGTTTGAAGTAGATATTTTGAGGGCATGCATATCCAAGGTAGGAGAGATAAGCGTGAAGGTCCATGACCTACTGTCTAGTGAAATGGAAATTTTGGAGGATTTTCTTGGTAAACCAATGGTTGGAATAGAGAATCATGATGAGCATGAGTTCATACAAGCATTCAAAGCTAGATTCAGTCTAGCACTAGATGATCTTGTGTCTCATTTTTCAAAGGCCGCTATGGATGAAATAATGGAGATAAATGCTAAGATAAGAACATATAGTAAGAATGTAGAAAATAGAGTAGCTAAGGTGATATCTTTTAGTGAACAGTTATAGGCACAAGAATATGCCAATACAAAGGCCCAAGTGGAGGATAAATCACAAATAGATAGAGCAGTATCAACATATGACTTCTATTAGAAGATGGATACAAGGATGGTCATCACTGAAGGATCTGATATGTCAGAATAGGATATTCCAAAGATGTTGCAAATATACTAGAAAATATGCCCTTGCCAGTTGTTCCCAATTATTAGTTGCCAGCTAGCAACACATGCTATTCATATTGGTTGTTGACTTAGTCAAAGAAATCTTGACCGTTGATTGTCTTGGATGGATCTTAACCATTGGATCAATGTAATGAGTCATGTCCTTATTATATAAAAGGACATTGACTCTCATTTGTAAAAGGAGATTGAATTGTTGAACTTATAAGCTCTAAGTTTGTATTTTGCAACTTTTGTGACTTCTCGAGATTCTTTCTTGAGATCACATGTAAATGTATATATTCTAAAGCATACTGAATGAAATAGAGATACAAATTACTTCCTAATCATAAATCTTGAGTAATCTTTTGTTAAATTCTAGTGTGCAATGGTGGATTGTTGCGTTCAAAATGAAGTGTATCCACTTTAATTACACATTATCATCATCTTTTTCTCTGAAGTTTGCACTGACCGTGCGTAGTTGTGGAGATTCCAAGAAAAGCATGGTTTGGTTTTTCTCATTTTCATGAATGTATCGGAGTATGTGTGTGGACCATTGATCAAACCTTAGGAATTTTAGAATTTAAATTCTCTAAACCCTTTCTTTTTATATTTTATTTCATAAAATTGTAAATAACTGCACATAATGATCAATTACAAGCAAATATAGTAAATATATGCTAAATAATGACAAATTAGAAGCATATACAATGAATTATAACAAATCTGATGCATTTCATGCAAATTACCATAAGTATCAGTGAAATACCTACTGCAAAGTACATTATTTAAGCAAATTAGAAGTACAATAGTAAATATTAGTTCATACAAAGAAAATATTAGAAGAACTAATTAAATCTAGTAATATCTTTATAATTAGTCCAACACATGGACAAATTCTAGGGAATTACAACAAATTCAGGATAAATTCACATTTGTTTGTGCAAATCTTAGCTAAATACAATAGGATTTGATAGAATTGTTGAAGTTTTGTGCAAAGTAAACATAGACGACAGGACAAGTTGAAGAAATATTGAAGAACAGTGCAACATAATCAATACATAAGGCCCCAAAATGGAAAATAACATTACACATCAATCTATGAGTAACATCAGACATACAAGACCTAACCAACGAAGACTTGGGATTATGAATTCTTCCTGAATTCATCGTATCCTTCAAGATAAGTAAAGGTTTGTGTGTTAAACTTTTATTTCTTGTTGTGTGACTAACAACCACATCAACACCTCCCAGTCATTTAAGAAAAAAGAACAAAAGAAAGATTTCACTAAGAAAGGTGACGAGGGATTCAAGGATAATCAACATGAACCCAAGGATGAAAAGAAATGGAATAACAACTCCAAGAAAAATGGGGAAAGTTCTGGAAAGACTTATCAAAAGGCAAGGAGCTGTCGGAGGGTGTTATTCATGTGGCAGTGATCATTATGCCAACTGGTGTCCCAATAAGACAAAAAGAACTCAGCCACGAGGAAATTCTTTACCCTCTCAATAGGCATCTTTTCAACAATGGATGCATGCAACCCTGGATAATACACAAGTTGAATATCAAATCACTCCAATTGAAATCACATGTATTTATATAGTTTTCCAATTTCAGTTTTGATAGATACTGGTGCTACGGAATGTTTCATTTCTCTAAAAGTTTTAAGTGTGATTTCTAGAAAAGTTGGTTACATGGCAAATACTTGGTCAATTGAATATGCTAATCAGACTAGAGCTCAGGTAGAGCAATGTTTGTTTGAGGCTAAGGCTGAATTTCTGAGTTTCTCCACCGAAGTGAACCTTTATGTAGCCGCATTAGGCTCATATAATGTCATCCTTAGGATAAACTAGTTATGGAGACATAGGGCTAAAGTGGAGTCTTTTGCTAAAACAATAGAATACCTAGATGGCCTTCAAAATAAATTATTTCTACAAGGTAACCCTAGAGTGATTAAACTGAGACAAATATCTACCCTACAGATGAAAAGAGCCTAGAGAAAAGGATGCCAACTTTTTGCTATTAAAATGAAGAAAATAAATAATCACAAGAAATCTAATTTTCTAAGATGATTTGATGTTTTATGAATCTCAGAAACTCCAAAGAGTTGAGAAGAGGGAATTCATAGATCAGGAGAGATCAAATATGGATAGATACCCTTTTCTTAGAGATTTTGAGGATGCACTTCCAAATGAACTACTGGGATTGCCTCCCAAAAGAGCTTTTGATTTCTCAATAGATATAATTCTAGGATCAAAACCTATATCTAAAGCTCCTTATAGAATGACCACAACAGAGTTAATGGAGCTAAAATCTCAACTGCAGGAATTGCTTGATAAGACCCAGTGTTTCACCCTTGGGAGCACCCGTAATTTTTTTTTAAAAAGAAAGATGCCACGTTGTGACTATCATAGATTATCATATGCTAAATACAGTAATGATAAAGAAAAAGTATCCATTGCCTCGCATTGATGATCTCTTTGATCAAATGCGAGGGGAAACTGTGTTTTCTAAGATTGATCTTTGATTAGGATACCATCAATTGGGGCTAAAATATGAGGATGTTCACAAGACAACCTTTAGAATAAGGTATGGGCACTATGAGTTCACTGTCCTACCTTTGGGTTAACAAATTCACTTGCAACATTTATGAACTTAATGAATAGTGTGTTCAAAGACTACTTGGACAAGTTTGTCCTTATTTTCCTTGATGATACTCTAAGTGTGAGGAGGAACGCCTTCAGTATTTAAGGATTGTTCTTCAAAGGTTAAGAGAGTATAAATTCTAAGGCAAGCTCTCGAAGTGTAATTTCTTTCAAAAGAGGTGTAGTATTTGGGTCATATAATTTTATCTAATAGAATCATTGTGGACCCAACCAAGATTAGAGCTATTTTAGAATGGCCAGCACCAAGAAATGTACACAATTTCCAAATTTTTATGGGCCTAGCAGGTTATTATAGAAAATTTGTGGAAAATTTTTCAAAGATTGCTTATCTTGTTACTTCTTTAAAAATAAAGGGCAAAAGATTTTATTGGTCAGAAAATGCCAAGAGGCATTCAACCAACTAAAAGAAAGATTGGAAAGAGGGATGGCCATTACAGATTCAGAAGATCGTAATCAGTAATCTTTAGTTCTATTTGGCCGTTGATGATTCAGGTTGTTGTAGGTTATCTTGGGTTTAGTCTTTGATTATAAATATATGGAATTTGTAATCGCCAGGGGAATTTTTACTTTTTGGAATAAGTTTTCAATTAGAAATCTAATAGAGGATTCAGAGACTTTGCTGGGACCAATTTATATCATTTTGCCTTTATTTTATTATTCTTGATAAGAAAATTGATATATCTATGCATATTTTTTGTGCCTTTTATGTTGCTGGAAGTTTAATAAGAAGAACTCTGTTATGTGCCTTGGTTGATATCATCTGTGTCTTTACAAAGTCATCTGGTTATAAGCCTTTGATAATATTCATTATATCTGTTTATGTTGATCATGCAGTATCTGCTCTTTAATATAACTGTATCTTGAGAATAGCTTCACTGTGCTTGAATTAAAGGAGTACTTTTTACTTAGGTGCATCACCATAAATTAGATTTGCTTATTATATCTATAATCCTATTTATCTCTTTCCCTTTACTCAAAACCTAATTGAAATAGGAAGAGCCAACTTCTTTAAAATATGGAGGTTGTTTCAAGTAGCAAGTCTCACATTCTTGAAACCTCCCATGTTGGTGTTGGAACAACACAATTTTATACATCAACAGTTTTTGGCATGCCCGGTGGGACCTTTCTTGAAGTTCTTATCAAGATCGTATGAGCCAGAGAGTGACAAGGAGCCAGAGCTGTGGACCTACGACAAGAGCTCAGTCTGCTACTAATCTAGGCATTCTTTTACCACCATTAGTAACTACTCCAAGGAGAAGAGTGAATCAGGTTGCAGTAACACAAGGAACAAATATGGGAGCACCTATACCTCCAAGGAACTATGCAAATTGGAACACCGATAGTCCTCTCATTCTCCCAGTACCACCAGCCACTTGGGGTCCTATTCTAGCCAATGCTTTGAAGGCTCTACCTAAATTTGGTGGAGAAGATTTCAAGAGACATGGGGAACATCTACAAGATGTATCTGATGTGTGTGTAGTGCATGTTATTACTGAACAAAATGTGGCAATAAGACTGCTAGCAACTTCTTTCAAAGGAAAGGCTCTAGACTGGTATAGATCTCTCACTCTAAACACAATATCTACTTGGGATCAGCTTGGTGATGCTTTCTTTGCAAGATTTGAAGAGAAAGGTGATAAATCTTCCCTGTTGCAACAATTAATCACTATCAAAAGAGCACCACAAGAAGCCATGACTAATTTTAACTCAAGATTTCAAAAGACCTGGGATAGAATTCCTGCTACAACAAGGCCATTATCAAGTATGGCTATTATGTTCTACCTCAAATATTTTAATTCTAATATATCAGTAATGATTTAGTCCCTAGGAGGTCAGACACTACCAAAAGCATATGAGTTGGTTGTCAAGGCTAAAAATAACTTGATAGATGCTCGAAAATTGCCCCCAAGGCCTCCTATGCCTATGTTCCCAGAAATCTCCCTACCTTTACCACAAGAAGCTCCTAATATTGCAGTTCCACCTATGTCCAGGTATTCATTCCCAGTACCTCAACAACCTGCTATGGCAACTACCTCTGCTCAACCATCTGAAATGGATGACGTCAAGAATATTCTAAGGACCTTTTCGAATGAGATAATTAACCTAAAGAGACAACAAAATCCCTATTCAAAGCCTCCTTATCAAGGTTTCCAAGGAAATAGACCCCCTTTTCAGCCAAATCAATATCAAGGCCCTCAAAGGAAAAATATTCCCCAGCCTTCAAACCAGTTGGTTTCAGTCCCTACACCTCTACAAATTATTCCTCATAATCCCAACAGAGAAATGGTTCCAGGACAAAATAACTTAGCAGAAGACACAAATGCCTGGTGCTTTCCCTGCAACAGTGCCCATATGCCCAGAGACTATCCCAAAGGCAATTTGCAGCAAAAGATAGCATAATAAAGAGGGTTAGGAGGACAATTCTTGACATCTAGTACTCCACCATATCAGTCCATTAGTGTCTAGAATGCAGTAATGGTTGTCCAGATGCAACGGATGTCTATACAACAAGAAGAGGAATAGCTCATGAACATGCCTTATTTTCATGGATTGAAGAGGAAGATTCAGTGTTCTTGAATGAGGCATCCACTTCAAAGAAACCATTGGTGTAGTCAGACTATTATACCAGATCAAAGAGGAGAATGATGGAGCAACCCAAAGTCACAAATAATGAGATTATCAGAACTCCTCCATTTCAAAATCATCACAATCCAGTCTCTAGGCAAGAAGTGCCTCAGCTGGTGCAGAATCAAGTAGCCTCGAGCCAGGTACTAGAAAAAACAAGGTACCCTTATTATCCAAAGACACAAGCATTAGGACCTGTGAACGTGGTGGACCAACTAAAAAGAACTCTAGCACACGTATCAATCTAGGATATGTTGGTTATTCTTGAGTAGAAGAAACTGTTACAAGAATCTCTGCAAGGTCAAGAGGCCTCTAAATACACTAGTGCTAAAGAAGGAGCTACTGATAAAGGGAAAATCCAACATAAAGATACTATACCTCTACAAACAACTCTGTTGAACAATGCATCTGAGGTAGGTAAATATAAACGAGATCCATTTTATCTGACTTTAATAATTGGAAACAAATTGCTGCATAATGCAATGATAGATTCTGGAGCTAGTACTACAGTAATGCCAAAGCAAATAGCATATGCTTTAAAAATAAAGTGTGAGCCACTTACTAGAGGGGTCATGCAGTTGGATGGGAAGTTTGTTTAAACTATAGGAAAAATCAAACAACTTCCGTTACAACTATATGCTTGTCCCAATATAACTATCAATCAAGATGTGGTAGTCATAGATATTCCCTCTGTATTTGGTTTATGCTTGTCCAGAGATTTCACAGCCAAAATAGGAGGTTACATGTCACTTGATTGGTCACACCTAATCTTAAGAACCAAGTATGGGACAAAGATGAAAGTATTGTTTGAGCCATTATCTAAAGACCATATTACTAATGAACCAACCCAAAAAATAGAAGCATCCCATGCCATGATGAATAAGAAGGAGAGAGTCTTTGTTGAAGAATTAGGTGACTGGACTGAACATGACCAACAAGAAGAAGAGAACAGTCAGTTGTTGACCATGATGTAGAGTGATCCTTATGGAAACTTTGACTCTACTGGTCTAGGCACTTATGTTATTTTTGAAGAAGACCAAGAAATCCTGAATATTATAAGGAAAGAAGTATCAGAAAGTGGAGAATCTGAAGGAAACTCAGAAATCTGGACCTTAAATTTTGATGGGGCTAGGAGCGTGCTGGAGTATTTGCCTTACTGCCCCAAATGGTGAGAAAATTCTAAGAGCCATTCGCTTTCAATTCGCCTGTACCAATAATGACACTGAATATGAATCTTTGGTGCATGGACTCATGTTGGCCAAGAAAAAGGGAATTAAGAATCTGATAGTGAGAGGAGACTCAAAACTGGTGGTAAAACAAATCAGAGAGAAAGCAATAGCCAAAAATGTAAGAATGAGATCCTATCGACATAGGATTTGGGACCTAATAGATGGTTTTAATGCTTTCAATATTGAGGTAGTGTCCAGAGCCCAAAATTTAGAAGCAGATAGAATGGCACAAATTGGTTCACAATTTGACCCAGCAAGTGATCTATTAGTTAACAATGAGTTAGTTAAGGTTATAGTAAGACCAACAATTCCAGACAATGATCAAAATTGGCAAGTTTTTGATAGTGATCTTCAAGTACTTTCATTTTTACAGCAATCAGGGAAGTTTGTTGACCAATTACACCCCAAAATTGAGGAATCATACAGTGATCAAATTATCCAACTAAGGTCAAATAAACTCCCTAAAGGATTTGATTACCCTAGAAAATTTGTTTGACCCAGAAGATGCAAGCCTAGAGAAGAGGTTTAAGGCAAATAAGGAGGACTATTCTGAAATTCAAATTAGTGAAGGAAGAAAGTTAAAAGTAGGTAATGCTACAACCTAAGAGGTAAAAGAAAGGTTGATTGCTTTATGTGATAAATATGATAGGGTGATTGCTTGGACCTATGAAGACCTCAATGGCTATAATAGAGATATCATCCAGCACACCATAGAGCTTACTGAAGGATCCAAACCAGTCTGACAGAAGCAAAGTCTAGTAAATCCTAGAATTGAACCCCTAATGGTGGATGAGCTGCAAAAGCTCCTGGAATCAAAGATTATTTTCCCAATTAAGCATTCAACCTGGGCGTCAAACATATTGCATGTAAGAAAGAAGAATGGTGACATAAGACTTTGTGTAGATTTCAGGGATCTGAATAAAGCATCTTTGAAAGATCATTATCCCCTGCCTTCTATGGAACAGATTTTACAGACTGTGGCTAGGTCAAAAAGGTTTTCCTTGCTTGATGGTTTCTCAGGATACAATCAGATTTGGTTAGCAGATGAAGATCAACATAAGACGACGTTCACCACAAAGTGGGGAACATTTGCATATGCTAAGATGCCCTTTGGCCTTTCGAATGATGGAGTTACTTTTTAGTGTGCAATGGATGTAGCATTTGGGGAGCTTATAAATAAGATCATTCTAATCTATCTAGATGACTTGACTATTTTTTCTAAGAATGCCAGAGATCATTTTGACCACTTAGAGGCTATTTTCAAGAAATGTCAAGAGTTTGGGATCTCTCTAAATCCCAAGAAATGTATCTTTGATGAACTTCTAGGACACATAGTGTCAAAGGAAGGGGTTTCCATTGATCTAGAGAGGGTCACAGCTATAATGAATCTATCTTTGCCAGTTAACAAGAAAGCAATTCAATCCTTTTTAGGGAAAATTAACTTTGTCAGCCGATTTATATTTGATTTTATAGGTCTAATAAGACCAATGACATTGTTGCTTAAAAAAGATCTAGTTTTCAAATGGACTACAGAAGGAAGACATGCTTTTGAAGAGGTTAAGAGAGCCATTTCAACAACCTCAATACTCAAAAACTAGATTTCTCTAAACCTTTTATAATGTATGTGTATGGGGGAGAATTAAGTGTTGTTGCTGTTCTAACTCAAAAAGATGATCAAGAGGAAGGAGAGCACCCAATAGCTTTCTTCTCTAGGACTCTTAGGGAGTATGAGTCAAGATATAATTTCGTGGAGAAACAAGCATACGCCATGGTAAAATCCCTTAAAAAATTCAAACATTTGGTAACAGGAAATAAAATTCTGATGTTAGTGGCTCACCCCAGTGTAAGAGAATATATTATGGAGGGTGAGATCACTGAGAAAAGAGCTAATTGGATAACAAAGATTTTAGAATATGATGTAGAAGTAAGACCCACCAAGTTGGTCAGAGGCAAAGGATTGTGCCAATACATGACCCAAGACATAGAAAGATCAGTGTCTGAAGAAACAGAAAATAAAAATGTGTTGAAACTCCAAGAGGTTGACCAAAATTCTTGGGTCAGAGACAGGATATAGTTTATGAAGTATGGGGTGTTCCCAAATGAACTCTCCCATGATAAGAAAAGGTACTATAGGCAACAAGGAATCTATTTTGTACTAATTGATCAAATCTTATTTAGAAGGAATACTGATGGTATACTCTTAAGATGTATAGAGAAAGATGAAGCTCAAAGAATATTACATGAATTGCATCATGGAGTCTCAACTGGACATTTTTTAGCAAGGACTACTACAATCAAATTGACACAAGTCAGATATTTCTAGCCCACTCTGTTTATAGATTGCCATCAAATGGTTAAGGAATGCCAGGCTTGCTAGTTTTATACTAGCAAGAGGAGAAATGCAGCAATGCCTCTAAGTCCCATAGTTGTGGATGAACCCTTTGCTCAATGGGGTTTGGATTTTATTGGCATGATCAATCCAGTATCAAATATGGGACACAAATAGATTCTCACAGCAATAGATTACTTTACCAGGTGGAGTGAAGCAGTACCACTCAAAGAGGCAATAGAAAAGGTCATACTAGATTTTTTAGAAGGCATAACTTCTCAGTTTGGTCCTCCTCGTACCATCATATTAGATAATGCTAAAGCATTTTTGGGAACTAAATTATCTGAGTTTTCTTTAAGAAATGGGATATATTTGAAGACTTCTTCAAATTATTACCCACAAGGTAATGGTCTGGCAGAGTCCACTAACAAGAACCTTATCAGACTCATAAAAAGGATAGGAACTAATTATTAGAGAGAGTGGCATAAGTTACTTAATACAACACTGTGGGCTGACAGGATCACACCAAAGCAAGTAACTAAAATGTCTCCCTATGAGTTGGTTTATGGTAAACCTGCAGTAATGCCACTAAGTTTAGAGATTCCTACTTTACAACTGTTAAAGTAGATAGAAATTAAGGAAAATAGCCCAATGCAAGTTAGACTTGCTGAGCTGTTGAAGTCCAAGAAAAGAGAGAAAAGGCACATGAATCAGTAATGAAACATTAGAAAATGGTTAAGAATTGGTTTGACAAGAAGACTTCTAATCCCATTTTTGAAGTTGGCTCTCTGGTATTGAAGTGGGATGAAAGAGTTGCCAAGCCAGGTTGGCACAACAAATTTGAATCATTATGGACAGGCCCTTACAAGGTTCATTCTTGCAAGCAACAAAATTCATTTGAGATGGAAACCATGAATGGAGAACCTAAAGAGATTCTGGTAAATGGGATCTTTGTAAAACATTTCACCTAAGCAGGGGCTCATCATGTATCATAGCTAGTTATTTGGTTTCATGTTCTCGCTTTATGTTTTCCCGCTTTTTTTTCCCACTTTCCCTTTCAAATAAGTGTTCAGTGAACATGTGTCAGCAATGCAAAGCTCCTTCTCTTTTAAGCCCTTGCATTCAACAATCCCCAAAATTCTAGGGAAGCACATGCTTTTTCAAAAAGATAGCCACTCTCATAACATATCTGACACTCCATCTAATGTGGATTTTGAAAAGATACATTAACTATCTCTCGACATTAATGCCATTAATACGATAGGATGTGTCATTTATTGTTTCTTTAAGGCCCAATAAGTGAGGTATTAAGTCCTTGAAAGTGTCATTTGCTTCTATCTTCCTGCCCTAAATCACTGTTGCGTCTGAGCTCTGTTCCTCAAAAGTACTTTTCAGCTAAGTATAACTCCGCTAAACAGTTTTGCTCTTTTTTCTGTGTCAAAACTTTCTTAAATCTTCTCACAAAGATATAGATATGTCTGAGACATAGTCACCACGAGAGGGACTTGGAATTTTTGAGTCAACTGATAAATTGATGAACAGCAAGTCATATGCTTTGGCACCTACGCAACCAAGGAAGTCTTATCCAAGAACAAGGGCTCTTGAAGTAGGATTGTATGTTGACCCAGATCAAGTAAAAGACTATGTAGATGACATATATGGTACACCTCTTCAAAAGAACACCAAGAATCTCTAAGAGGGAGCACATCAGAGGTGCCTCATCTGAGTGAACAAGCGACAGTATGAAACTTTTGGTATGAGAATATGGACTTCTCAATTGGCGCAATTCCTGGTTTCAAATGTACACCCTTGTCCTGAGCTAATTGAATTATGTGCGGAGCTATTTCATGCACCATCAAACACTATTCAACAGGGTCCTTTCGTAGTTCATATTACGCCTAAGACCATAAGGGACATGCTAGCCCTGCAATATGATAGAATGGCAACATTTCCAACTATTGCCAAGATGCAAGGCACATGGGCAAATTTACGTAACACACTGAAATTTTTGAATGCAGAGATGCATCTGGGTGAAGATAATACATGATGCCTACACTACCCACTGGCAGTGCATAATTTAACCCTGATGTTCAAGACACCCTTTCAATGATAGCTTTCATTTTTAGAATGAAGGAGGACAACACGGTTCATGGCTGGCAATTAGCAATCATTTTCAAAATGAAAACTGTGGATAAATCTTAGGAGTATCAGCTAGATTTTTTGAAACAAATCGTTGTAGCCATGATCGACCAACTTGTTAACTTCAAAATAAAGTGAGTATTCAGGTATTCCACATTCCTGTTCCATCTTATGCTATATCAAAATTTTAGTCTTTTTATACAGCATATGCCCTTAAATATGTATGACTCAGATTCAGATCATAGTAGAACCATTCCTATGTCCGCATGGACACATGTGTTATCTGATACCTCAGACCCCTATGAGTTTTGGGAGTTTTTTGTCACCCCCACTTTTGGCCAGTTAATTCCCGATCCTATGGAACATAGGATGACACAGAGTATAAGGGGTTTTATAACCAACTGCCCAATTCCCTGTGACTACTTCTTTGGAGCCCATACTACCATAATCAGAGTCCAAGGTTTCACCGGAGAGCCTATGCTATTGCCTAAAGTATTGACCCCTAGGGTCGTATTCTTAGAGGTTACCCATCAAGTATCTGTTGTAGATAGTGATTTCAGCCACAAGAAAAGAAAGAAAAAGATGTATGATGTTCCATGGGTCAAGGGAGACATGACAATTAAAGTTAGAGGAGTAGAGAGCCTCTTATTAAGGAAGTTAGCTGCCCTTGGTTTTCTTATTATAGAAGATAAATGGAAATATGACCCAGGTAGTTTCCTAGCTTCCTGGATAATAAATAATAAGGTTGGTGCCAAGATGGTACATGAAGGACGCCCATTCTAGGAGGATAGGAGGTCTCCAAAAGAAGATAGCCCAGATCTCTATGTAGAATTAACTAATTTGCCTTATGAAGGGACTAGGTCATGGGAAACCTTCTCTGTCAAAGAGAAAGAGTATGACCCTAAGCTGAAGATGACCGCAGGTCTAAGGAAATCATTAAAAGCAAAAGAATGGAGAGCAGAAAAGATTTAAGCCTATTGGAAATAGGCAAGAGATCTTTGAGATTACACATTCATTTGGGAATATTGAAAATGATGATGTATGGGAGTCAATCTGGGATGAGTGGCATTCATCCCCAATCTCAAGTCCAGACACAAGCAAAATTTAGAAGAAGGGTTAGGAAACAGAGGAAGAAACAGAGGGGCCCCCAAGAATGCAAGAAATAGGGCAAGCGTCATCTGTTGATCCTAGGTTTTCATGGCCTCAATCCCTTAGCATCTTAGAGAAGTAAAAAGGAGTTGTGTCATCACCATTGCTAGGAACCCATACAGCTTTAGCATCTAGGGGTTCCAGAATGGTCCCTTTGCAACAACCAATGGTTGTAAATATTGAAGATGAAGAAATAGAGGAAATAATAGAGAGGCCTTTGAAAGTAAGGAGATTTATCTTGCCAGAGGAAGAAGATGGAGAAGTAGCAGCACCACAGTAACAACAAGTGCTAGTTACCTCTTCCATGACTCAAGTAAGTACTTCTCTCTTATCTCCTATGTCTCTTTCTTCTCATTTAGGAGTGGCATTCCCAAATACTCAGGTTTCCATGTCCCCTGCCACTTCTGTTGTGCTTACACAAACCTCTACCCTAACTGCCAGTACATTGGCCATGTCCTCACGAGCCATAACCCTACCATTATTTTCTCCATTTGTGCCCAAATAGATCCCCCCCAAGTTTCCCCTAGCCAACAATTATCTACCATCCCTTATGGCTTGCCTCAAGGTCACCCCTTTGCTGGAGGTTATATTGCATCTCCTCCCACCTTCCAAGCTCAAGAAGACATAGCAAAAAGGGCCAGAGAGGCCAAGATGGAAAAGAAGAGAAAAAAGGAAAACAAAATCCCTGATGTGGCTCACATGAGGTCACTCTTTGACCCTATTCAACAATCATTGATAGTGACACATTTGTCCCCAAATGTCATAAAACTGAATGAGCAAATGCAACCCCAAGATTATTCTATGAATGTTGTGGCCATGGATATGTCTCTCTTCAGGCCACAGGACAGGGTTGAGCTGATGAATGAAACTGTAACTGTTGTGGCTACAAACTATTTGAAAGTGTCTAAGAAGTTACGAAAGACAAAGTGATTTGTCTCAAGAGAAAGTGAATAACAATAATCTCACTTGGGAGATTCAGTCTAAAATAAATGAGATTGATAATTTGAACAAACAATTGTAGAACAATGTTTCTTTACAGATACATTAGGTTGTACAGGCCCAAATTGCTTCTCTTAAGACTGAGTTGGCACAGGAGAAGGTTGCAGTGATTGTTTTAAGACAAGAAAAAACCACTATAGAAAAGAAGTCTCAGGATAAATTGCAAGAGGAAACACAATTGCAACAAAAATTATTGAGTGAGTAAAATGCCAATAGTGCGGCTCAAGCACAATTCATGGCTGAGCAACAAAGAACAAAACAGCTGACAATGGAGTTGGCTAATAGACCACAGAATGTGGGAGTTCTAAATTTGGTGAAAGAGCTATATATTTTAGTATGGAAGAGAATCTCTGAGGAGATTATTCAGCTAAAGCTATCTTTGACTTTTCTATTAAATGCTCAGCAACTATGTGAGAAGGTAGACACTTCTATGCAAGCCACTTTATCTACTATTTCATTAAGGGTTTCTAACTCTTAGCTTTTGTTGAAAAAGTTGTATGACACAACAGATGAAACATTATCAGTAGCAGGCATTGATGATAGAATGATTGTTGCTAAGAAGATCAATGAGGTTTTGAGTTGTAATTCTGTAGCCACAAATTGTTAGGAGCTCCTAGATATAGTGAAGGAAGGAGTAAATAATATGAAGAAACACATAGAAGATTTGGTGCAACTGGGACTTCCTTCACCTTTCTCAGATAGTAACACAATGTTGATGATAGATGACATCAAGGCCCTTCTTTTGACCAAGCAAAATGGTCAAACAATTTTGCAAGGTTTAAGTGCTTCATCTACAATAAAGCAAGTTGAAATTGTGTTGATACCTATGGCCCAACTGGAATTTCAATTAAAGGATGTGGTACAAATTTTGTAAACATTTTTCCATAAAGATATAATTAATCTTGATTTTGCTTTGCAAGATTTACAAAGTAGACAGGGGATCTCAGATTTAGAATAGTCTGTATACCAGACAACGTTGCAAAATCTATAATTCAAGTTTTATTTTCAATACAATATCTTTTTGTTAGTTTTGGGTTCTTTTAGAGCAGGCTTAGAAGTCCTGATGGTCACCAAGAACTGTAGAGTAACTCTACATTTTGTTTTAGTTTCTATAGTGTTGCGATTAAAGTTACAGTGGCTTATTTTATTTGTGTCTGTGTTTCTGTGCATGGGTCACGCCAAGTGTCAAAGCCACAACAATGGAACAAGCACCAAGATTTATGCGTAGGTGGCCGTGTGTTAGCAAGTTTGCTACAGAGTGCGCCACGTATTGGGTAACATCTTTTGATACATTTTGTTTCAAGCTTGCGGAAGGCGCATGTGTTGCTAGTGGAAGCAGTCTCAAAAAGTTTCTTTTCTTGCTATATGTTGGTGGGTGCTACCATGTGTCCTGAGTTTTATGCAGATGATGTTGCGTGTCCCTTTTCAGAATTTATATTGATATTGGCATATATATGGTGGGCCACAATTCAAAGATAGTTTCAAGCTTGTGGAGGGTGCCACGTGGCGACAGCAGAGAAAGGGTTACTTTATTCATAATCTTCTTGTAGCAGAAACATTTTAATTCACAGTTGCAGCAAAACGTGACAAGTGTCAGCTTCCGAAGGATCCTTCAAAAGTTTCATTAGTTTCAACTATGTTGCGGATGATGTTGCGTGTTAGCTTGTTTGCTGCGGGTGTCACCATATGTCCCAGTTTTATTCCCTGTGTGGGTAATGAGTTATGAATACAGTGGGTCCCATTAATATTGTGTCTCAGTTTCTAAGTGAAGCGGGTTGTGACAGATGTCACAATAGAAGGCGTCGGGTAAGAAGACACAGTTTTTAAATGCTTGGTAGGGCAGGACACGTATCATTTTGGAGACTACAAAGTGCGACAGGTGGTTGTTTCCTGTGAATTTCTTTGAAGGCAAAAGAGTTTCTAAGTATATGTGGCATTGCCATCTGTCACAATTTCTTTTGAGCCTTAGGTGCGCAGGTGTTGCCATGTGTCTTAGTCTCGATACAGTTAGTGTGCCACATAATATTATGCCCCAACCAATGAGTGCACAAGAGGGATGGTCGTTACAGATTTAGAAGATCGTAATTAGTAATCTTCAGTTCTGTTTGGCCGTTGATGATTTGGGTTGTTACAGACAATCTTGGGTTTAGTCTTTGATTATAAATATATAGAATTTGTAATCGCCAGGGGACTTTTTACTTTTTGGAATAAGTTTTTCAATTATAAATCTAATAGAGGATTCAGAGACTTTGCTGGGACCAATTTATATCATTTTGCCTTTATTTTTTTGTTCTTGATAAGAAAGTTGATATATCTGTGCACGTTTTCTGTACCTTTTATGTTGCTGGAAGTTTAATAAGAAGAACTCTGTTCTATGCCTTGGTTGATATCATCTGTGTCTTTACAAAGTCATCTAGTTATAAGCTTTTGATAATATTCATTATATCTGTTTATTTTGATCATGCAGTATCTGTTCTTTAATATAACTGTATCTTGAGAATAGCTTCACTGTGCTTGAATTGAAGGAGTACTTTTTACTTAGGTGCATCACCATAAATTAGATTTGCTTATTGTATCTATAATCCCGTTTATCTCTTTCCCTTTACTCAAAACCTGATTGAAATAGGAAGAGCCAGCTTCTTTAAAATCTGGAGGTTGTTTCAAGTAGCAAGTCTCACATTCTTGAAACTTCCCATGTTGGTGTTGGAACTTGCGCAATTTTATGCATCAACACTAATATTAGGAATTAGGTGTTACAAATGTCTAAGGGAGATGAGTATTATGAGCAGGTAAAACAAGCTCTTATGGATAATCCTCAAAATCCTAGATATGATGGATTTTATGTTGAACCAGATGGGTTATTAAGGTATAAAGGAATTATGTATGTTCTGAACTCTACGGAGTTAAGAAATATTGTGTGGAAGGAGGTTCATTCTACCAATTATTTAGGACATCCTGGAGTGACAAAATTGCTCGCTGATGTGAAGCCTTTATATTTCTAGAATGGAATGAAGAGGGATGTTGCAAGGTTTGTTGTGTTGGGACCTAAAAATTTCATGCAAATTTTTGCAAAATTTTAGATTCCCATAATGTGAAATGTGATTTCAACACTCAAAAAACCCAGTTGTAAAATCAGCCCTAGGAGCCTATTTTGGAGAACCATAATTTTGAAACCTATTCATTTTCTTGCAAAATCAATTTACTAGCATGCTTACGTATCATATGTGAGTGAACATGTCTGATTTCACCTTCCTATGACAAGATTTGACTAAATTTTGAGGAATCAAGTTGAAGGGTCATGGTAAAATTTGCTGCCTGCACAATGTGAAATCAGCCCGAGAGGCCAACTTTGAAGGGTAATATCTAGGAACTGAATGATTATCATGGCAAACCGATTGGTGTTCCTGATTCAACCTATGGAAATCTACTTCTATGTCCGGTTTCAAGTCTCCAACACATCATTTGCTATTTTTTCAAAATGAAAAGCAAATGCACTTAGCCCTGATTTCACAATTTTCACCTCCAGAGAGGTCAACTTTGGCCCTAAATATTTAATGAAGAAAGGTGATTGGCGAGAAACCCACTTGCATGCATACTCATGAAGCCTAAATGAACTAAATCCTCCAGTTACAACTTCCTAGGAAGAGACTTGATGGCTTTTCAAAATAGCAAGTTAATGAGCACTAATGCATTTTTGACAGGTACAGTTTTCAAGTGGTTCACTTTGGAACCTAATATCTGGCAATCGGGTCATGTTCATGACAAACCAATTGGTGTCTTTAATTCTTCCCACATTAATGTGCCTTCATGCCAATTCTTAAGATCCCAGCACTTCCTTTGATATTTTTTCAAAATCAAATCCAAATGGGTTTTACACAGTTTTGTGACTGCATTCCCAAGCAGCGTCAGAAAGGTCAACTTTGGCACTTGATATTTTGTGAAGGAAGAGGGATGATGGAGAATACTTTTGCACATGTGTTCATTTGACATAATTGAACTAAGCTCCAGAAGGGTAGCTCCTCAAAATCAGCTTTGATATTTTTTCAAAGAGGCAAGTTGGCAAGTTTCAGTTGAGTTTAAATAGGCATAAAAACATGTTGAGTGAGCTACTTTGATTGTGAGCAGCTTTTAATCCTAATAAGTTCACACCAAACCATTCTATAACCATACTCCCCTATCATAACTCAACATACTGGTGCATTTTCGTGGCTCCAGGAGAAGTTTTGATTAGTTTCCCATACTAATTTTGAAGGCTACTTGGCCTATTTTGCTCATTGTGCGAAATATCAGAAAGTGGATTCTAATGATTGCCCATTTCAAATCTTCACTCTAGAAGCATGCTAAGGCAGTCTAAAGTTAATTCAAGAGAAAAAAACTTGTTACAAAATGAAAAAAAAATTAGTCGGGTCCACATGGGAACCGACTTGTGTCAAATAAGTATTGCCGAAGACTCAAAGAAGATTGATTATGCTCACCACGATGAGAGGTTATATGGTGTAGCTGATTATATTGACTGCATTGTTGGTGATTTTCTCCAACTTTCTCCTTTTCTGAAGGCAGGTGATGTATTTCTTTCCCTTGGGGAGGACCGAACTATTTGAAAGTTGAAAGCTATGATATTCAAGATATATTGAGACCTAAGGACGGTTTCTCTCTCTTCAAAAGCTGCTCAGATGATTACACAAAATATTGTCATGTCTTGCCACAAAATATGGATTTGAATTAAATTTCCAAGCTCTCTTTGCATTCTAGTCCTCTTCCACTTCAGATTGAGAAGAATTATATTAATAGGAGGTTGAAGACCATCACTGCTTACTCTAGAGGCATGCTTCCTTTTTGGCTATGTTGATGTTTGGATCTTAACAATTGCTATTTAGAATCATGTGGAAAAAACCTAAAGTCACATATCGGGGAGACTTCTTATGTCAAAGTGAGTTCTTCAAGTCTTTCCGACTACGTGGGTCACTTCGATGAGGAGGAACTATTAAGAAATAAATATGCAAAGTGAAAAATTCTATGAATTTGATTTTCAATAGAGGTGAGGGTAATTATTTTACATAAAAAAAAAATTTCGATCATGAGGCAACGGTAATGTGTAGAAGTGAATCCATATTCCACAGCCAACATCAACATCTCCCAACCCACGCTACAGTACGAACTCTCAAGTGGCAGCAAATATGATATTATAGTTGCACTGGTGGACATAATGCAAATATGGAAGCATGAATGATGCACGTCCAATGTCAAATTCCACAATCTTTGCAAAAAAAATTGTCTACATGAATATGGGAGAAAACCAAAATAAGAAGCCCTATAAATGGTGAAGTGCTATGGTGTGTAGTAAGATATACGGAATATCACAGTGAAACCCTATATCGGTGAGACTAAACATATCGGAAGGGTATTCTAATTTCTTGGCGATGATACATGTCATCCCGATGACAATATGAAGGTAATCAAAGATATAATCAATTTACCAAAAGAAAGATTTAATAATTAAAATTGGAATTTTTCACTTGGAGATTAAACATTTTCACCAAGGGAGTTGTGAGAGATATTTCTCACCGAGGAGAGTAATAAATTGAAATGAGCATCCCGAAACATTTCAAAATGCAGATTTATTAAAATATAAATATTCTTTTGGGACGTGATTAAATAATATAAAACATGAGAATAAAATATTTCCACTAAAATGTGAGATATTTTTACCAAGAGCCATTAATTGACAAATATATCTATTCTATGGGCGAGTGGTTATTTCCTACTCAAAACGGATATAAGATGGTCTGCTATTTTACCCAAGAGAAGATTTTTTATGAGGAAGAGATGTTTTTATAAAATTAACCAAGAGGTGAATATTTTATGGAGTTGTAAAATACTTTCAACCGAATATGAAATATTTTCACTAGAGGGAATGCAAGAGTTCAGTTATAGGTGAAATGTCTCCATTTAAAAGTAAATATGAGCATGGCTATTGGGATTAATGGAAAATTAATAATTATTGTTTTCACAAGAATGTAAAGGACACGAGGACTAATGTTGGAAATAATTGATAAAATTGAACAAACCCTAATGAGGGGTATTACTCCAATAACTCAAAATATTTTCCCAATGAGTTAAGTAAACATGGTCCAAGAAATACCTTACGAGTGAAATTATACAAGGAAATACAAAGGTGAAATTACCCAAAAATACTTTATTATTGGCATGATTATTCACCTATGTAGAGAGAAAATTAAAACTTGGTGAAAGACAAACAAAAGGTTGATATTTTACAAAACATTTTGTATTAACCAAATTATTATCTCTTATGGTAAACGAAGAGACACATAGGATGAGTATGAAGGGTTGTAACCCTAAAGTTCAAAGGATATTTATCAGAGAAGAAGAATCAAGCAAAGGGATCAGCAGGCGGTAGTAGGTTAGGAAATCATCACTAGTAGAGGATAGATTGCATCCATTCACCCATCCATTCCATCTCAGAAAATATTGTAATGCATATTATTTGAAATATAATGGAACATAATATTTTCATGTGGTAATTTCACTTCCAATGTTCAACTGTTGTGTTTAAATCAAATCTTAAAGGTTATTGTATTGTCTCCAGAGTGGTTTTCCTTTATTATTCAAATATATAATTCGTCAGAACACATTTACTGTTGCTGTGGGATTTTGTGATTGGTTTCATACTTCGAGTGAATTAAATTCCTTTCAAGAAATTTAACTTAATTGGTTTCATGAGATTAAAATCCTTCTGAGATGATTATTTTGATTGGTTTACCTCAAAGTTAAGAATTAAATATCCTTTCATGACGTCACAGTAATATTGGAGAATAGCACTGGGATTAGTAAGAAGAGTATTGTAACTAACAAATTTGCATGTTTTCACAAGGTGCACACATCTCAAGTGCCCAACTGTTAAAGTTAAGCTAAGGAGTGAGTTAACCAATCATACATATCTATATCCATTATCTATCAACTCTATTAGCCCAATAGATTTAGGCACTGGTCTTATTCATTTCACTAAGTTGAACATATGCACCCAATTTACCTTGATATTGCTTATATAATTTATACCAAATAAGAATTATACCAATTCCTTTTTAGAATTCCATAAGATCCCATTCAAATAGAAGTAATTAGCAAGCTCTCATCTATTCCATACCCTTTGCCACTGTGGATAGATCCATCAACTCAAACATATTCATTTAATCTACTTTAGCTATTAAGGTTCACCTGCCTAGGTCTAGCAGAACCTAAAGTGCAGGGAGTCATCAACCCTATAGGTTAACTCTATTTCATTAGTTCAAAAATGTTAAAAATCTAAGCATAGAGCCTGGCATCCTCTTAGGATTTGTAACCTGCATTTTTGAGACCTAACATGTTGATGGATGTCTAGAATGCCAGAGGGTGAAGACAGAACACCATCACCCAGCAGGACTTTTATACCCTCATGAGATTCCAAAATGGAAATATCAAATCATTAGCATGGATTTTGTGCAAGGACTTCCTACATGTCTAGGAATAGTCACAATGCTATTCTGGTTGTGGTGGATGGACTCACCAAGGTAGCATATTTTATTCATGGGAATTTGAAAGATGGGGCACCAGTCATAGCCCGCAAATTCATGCAAGAAGTATTAAGATTGCATGGTATCCCTAAGAAGATTATCTCAGATAGGGATGCTCATATGACATCAAGGTTTTGGCAAACCTTATTCTCCTCACTTGGAACTCAGTTAAAAATAAGTTCTACTGATCATCCTGAGATGGATGGCCAAACTAAAAGAGTAAACCAAGTGTTGGAAGATCTAATAAAAATGTATTACATGGATCAGCAATACAAATGGGAGGATTATCTTCCTCTTATGGAATTTACTTATAATAATTTCTATAATTCCACTATCAAGATGGCTCCATTTGAAGCATTATATGGAAGAAAGTGTCGAACTCCTATAAGCTGGGATAAGCTAGAAGATAGGATTAGCCTTGGTCCAAAAATACTATTAGAAATGGAAGAGCAAGACCATCTAATTAAGAAAAGGCCAGCGAAATTGAATGATAGGAAGAAAAGTTATGCGGATGCTAAATGCATTGCAAGGCATTTCTCAGTGGGAGAAAAAGTCGTCCTAAGAGTCAAACCACAAAAGAGTTCTATTAAGTTTGGAAAGACATCCAAAATAGCTCCTAGGTATGTGGGTCCCTTCGAAGTTCTTGAGGAGGTCAACCCAGTTGCATACTGTTGGGAATTAAGGTGTCTCAACCTTGGTAATTCCTTGCATTATTTTGATTGTATTTATTTATTCATTGCCTATGATGTAAATTAATTGTAAATTCCATATTGTCATTTTGTGGGATGTGGCATGGTGATGTGTCATCCTACATGGAAGATGACAACTTGTAATTTTGTCCTCACATGAGGAGATAGGCATCCCACTTTGTGGTAGGAATATTTTGCCATGTGTCAGCATCTTGGATGTTGTGTAAGGGAATATTGATCGAAACGGTTACGACGGATTCCTATGATGAAGTTATGACATGTAAGAGTCAAAAATAGAAGCTTGTAAGACAGGTGAAGACGTGTGTCGAGGAACATCTTTGAAAAAGACATCTTTGGGTGCCCCAAGGTGGACTATGACATGTTGTAAGAGAATATGCTATTTATAGCATGTGTATGACAGATTCTCTTACAACTATAAGTTGTAACTACTATGACAGATTCTATGACAGTCGTAAGAGTCATAAGAGCATCTGTCATAGTCCATTTTGGAAATAGGTGACCTCTTTGGGATGGGAGTTGTGGACAAGTGTCAGGAGAATTCTACAATGTTGACCAAGTGTCCATAGGCGTGGGTTTTGGGTCATGAGGCCAAGTTAGATGCCCATCCCAAGATGGACTATGGCATCTTTGAAAAAGGCATCTTTGGGTGCCCCGAGGTGGACTATGACATGTTGTAAGAGAATATGCTATTTATATCCTGTGTATGACAGATTCTCTTACAACTGTAAGTTGTAACTGCTATGACAGATTCTATGACAGTCGTAAGATTTGTAAGAGCATCTATCATAGCCCATTTTGGAAATAGGTGACCTCTTTGGGATGGGAGTTGTGGACAAGTGTCAGGAGAATTCTACAATGTTGACCAAGTGTCCATAGGCGTGGGTTTTGGGTCATGAGGCCAAGTTGGATGCCCATCCCAAGATAGAGCCAATTTTGCCTTGTATATTCTATATAAACAGGTGCTTTGAGGAGGAGTTGTATCATGTGATTGATAGGTACTGTTATGCTTCCAGATTGACTCTATACATGAGTTTTGAAGACTATTGAAGCTTGCATTGCAAGTGTATTGTAAACCATATTCAGTTTTGATAATACATTGTGTGGGTTTCTAAGTGTGGGGTTTTTCACCCGATAAGGGTTTTCCCCACGATATATCTTGTCTCTCTTCTTCTGTCTTCTTTCTAGTTTTATGTGTATTACTACAATATCTCTATTATATGTTTCATGTTGTTGTAGTTGTAAATATTAAATTGAATTTGCATAGCTCTCCCTTCATTAAATTAGTGTAGGAAGTGATTTCCGCACACCTAGCTTCCTTTCAATTGGTATCAGAGCTTGATCACCTTTGGTCCTAGTTGTTGGGTAGGGGCTTTTTGAGTTGATCTTAAGTTGAGTGGGAGTCTATGCAGAGTATTCTGAATCATATTGCAGCAAGGAGATGGCAAGCACATCCGGAAGGATAGAGGTGGAGAAATTCAATGGCACTAATTTTGAGTTGTGGAAGCTCAAGATGGAAGACATGCTTGTTGATCAAGACCTCTGGGAAACTATTAGTGGAACAAAACCAGCTGCAATGTCACAAGCTTACTAGGATCTCAAGGATCGGAAGGCTAAGGTTCTCATAAGACTTAGTCTTGTTGATTCTGTCCTGTTAAATGTCCATGAGGAGGCTACTGCAAACTTGCTTTGGAAGAAGTTGGGAGATGTGTATAAGCCAAATCCCTGGTTAACAAACTTTTTTTGAGAAAGAAGTTGTATTCTCTTCAAATGGAGGATGAAGGATCTGTTACAAAACATATGAATGCTTTCAACATGCTAGTTGCACAATTGACATCCGTTGGTGTGAAGATGTAGGAGGAGGATCGTTGTATGACCATGCTTTGTTCTTTGCTAGACTCATGGGATCATCTTGTCATGGCTATTGGAAGCACCACATCCACATTCAAAATAGATGAAGTGGTTTCTTATTTGTTGTATGAATAAATGCGGAGAAAGTCTTCTGAGGCAGCCAAAGATGCTCTTGCAATTCATGGAAGACCCAAGGAGAAAGGGAAAAATAAGGACAAGAAAGCTAAGAAGGGTAGATCCAAATCCCGTGGGAGATCCAAATCTCTTGGAAAGTCCAAGGCTCTTTTTTGGAACTATGGTAAATCTGGGCATTTCTAAAAGGAATGCAAAGAGGAAAAGAAAAAGAAGAAGAAGAAGCCAAATTTATATTTTGACAAGTCACAAGATGATGGTGATGCTTTCATCGCAGCCCTGGCAACCCATGCATTTGATGATGTGTGGCTGATTGATTCTAATGCATCATTCCATGTGACCTCGCATTGAGACTAGTTTACTAAGTATGATGAGTTTGATGGTGAAAGGGTGTACCTAGGTGACAAATCTCATCTGAAGATTGTTGGTCGTGGAAGAGTCTCTATTTGATTCCCTAATGGATGATTGAAGGGGATTTCTGGGGTAATACACATCCCAATCTTAGCACGGAACCTAGTTTCTGTAAGTATGTTGAATGATACAGGTGTGCAGGTTGTCTTGTCGAAAAAATGATGCAAGATGACTAGAGGAGCTATGGTGCTTGCTAAGGGTACTAGGAGAGGTACTCTGTTTCATCTGGAGGCATGCATTTCACAATGCAATAGTTCTTCTGACTCAAGAAAGAGGGCAGCAGTCACTTCATCCCTACCATCTGAACGAGCAGTAAAGAAATCTGTTGTATCTAGTCATGATGGTTGTAGTCATGCCTTGGAAGTAAATCTTCCTACTGAAAAGACAATGTTATGGCATAAGAGATTTTTCCACATTGGTGAGAAGGGTCTTAGAACCCTAAAAAATAAAAACCTTGTTGAGGGGTTAGATGATTGTAATCTTGAGTTTGACTATTGCGAACATTGCATATATGGAAAACAAAACCGTGTTCAGTTTTACTCGAGTTCTCATAAGTCTTATGGTGTGTTGGACCTTGTTCATTCTGATGTATTTGGTCCTGTTAATGTTCCTGCATTATCAAAATCTATATATTTTGTATCTTTCATAGATGACTACAGTAGAAGGACATGGATTTATTTTCTCAGAAGAAAATCTTAAGTCTATTGTAAGTTTAAGGAGTTTAAGGCCTTCGCAGAAAATCAGACTGGTAAAAGGATTAAATGTTTGAGAACTGACAATGGTGGTGAGTTCTGTTCTACAGAATTTGACAAATATTGCAAGGAACTTGGGATTGAAAGACATAAGACAACTCCATACACCCCGTAGCAAAATGGAGTTGCAGAGAGGATGAACATGACACTGATGGAGAAGGCTAGGAGTATTCTTAGTGGAGCTGGCATAGAACAAAAGTTTTGGGCTGAAGTTGTTGCCACTGCTTTCTATCTTGTATATAGATCTCCTACATTAGTTCTTGTTGGTAAGACACCCATGGAGGTGTGGTTTGGTAGAAAGCCTTCAATAAGGCATCTTTGTGTTTTTGGTTGTGAGGCATATGCGCATGTGCCTAGGGAGAAGTGGTCAAAATTGGAGAACAAGGCTGTTAAGTGTATCTTCATTGGTTATGGTGTCGATGTGAAAGGATACAAGCTTTGGGATCCTGTGGATGAAAAGTGTTGTATAGCAGAAGTGTCATCTTCAAAGAGCTAACACCTACTATTTTACAGCTAGAATAAAATGAAAAGAAAGAGGATGTTGTTCATTTCCTTCTACCCCTAAGAAGACTGAACAGAAAGACAATGTTGGACCTAATGATGAGGAGAGCTCTAGCAGCTCTGAAAGCTTAGAAGAAGAAGTTGAACCTCAACTGCAGCTCTTGAAGAGGTCTACATGGATAAGAAAGTAACCTGAGAGGTTTGGTTATACATTGCTTGATTCTAGTTGTGCTTATGCTTTGATTACTAACAGTGATGAACCTAGAACTGTATCAGAGGCTATTGATATGAAAGATGCAGGTTCCTGGAAGGAGGCTATGGAGGATGAGATGGCTTCTTTGGAAAAGAATCAAACTTAGGACTTGGTACCTTTGCCTCCTAGATGGAAACCCGTTGGATGTAAATGGGTGTTCAAGAAGAAATTTGGTGCAGATGGCAATGTTGAGAAGTATAAGGCCAGATTGGTTGTGAAGGGGTATTCACAAGTGGAGGGTATAGATTATGGTGAGATCTTCTCTCCCATTGCAAAGTTGACATCCATTCGATTCCTATTATCTCTTGCAACATCTTATGACTTAGAGGTGGAGCATATGGATGTGAAGACAACTTTCCTTCATGGTGATTTGAAGGAAGAAATCTACATGTCACAGCTAGAGCATTACATGGTTAAAGGTAAATAAAATTTGGCTTACAAGTTAAAGAAGTCTTTGTATGGTTTGAAGCAATCTCCTAGGAGGTGGTACTTGAAGTTTGATGCCTTTGTGTTGTTAATTGGATTTGTGAGATCGAAATCGGATCACTGTGTGTATTATAAGTTTGATGGTGATCATATTCTCATTGTTTCACTGTATGTTGATGATATGTTGCTCATTGGGAAGGGTAAACATATGATTTCTTATTTTTAAGTCTCAGTTGTCAGCACAATTTGAAATGAAAGATTTAGGGGCAGCCAGGTACATTCTAGGAATAGAAATCAGAAGAGACAGAGCTAACAAAAAACTTTGGCTAAGCTAGAGTAAGTATGTGAAGACTGTGTTGGATAGGTTCAGCATGGCAGATTGTAGACCAATGTGTGTTCTTTTTTCTTTGGGGACAAAGTTGTCTATTAATGATTGTCCAAAATCTCCTAGTGAGGTGGAGGACATGAGCAAAGTACCTTATGCTAGTGATGTTGGTAGTTTAATGTATGCTATGGTCTGCACAAGACCAAACATTGCCCAAGCAGTGAGAGTCCTTAGTCGATTTATGGCTAATCCTGGATGGGTACATTGGGATGCAGTTAAGCGAGTGTTTAGACATTTGAGGGGTACTTCCGAGTATCGCAAAACACGAGAAGAAAACACAAAATTTCTTCTCATGTTTTGCACTTGTGTTTAATATTTGGCATATATATATATATACCCTTCCCTTGCATTCCTTCTCTTCTTTTAATAATTTTGTTTTATCTTATAGATCTTTGTTTAATTATTTTAATTCTATTGTGCGATACATTGATTTTTTTGTTATCTTATTTATTAACCCCTTCTCTCTTTTTTAGGCATACTTCTTGCATGTTTATTATATTGCCTCCTCTTGTTTATTCTTTATTTCCCCATGCTTTTTATTATTCTTTGACATATTTCTTTCCTCTTTATATATATATTCCCCCACCCTCAATTTAATATCTCTCACACATAAAATTGCCCCTGTCCCTATGTGCACACACATTGTACACACTCCCCCAAACTCTTCCTTTCTTTACCTCGTGTCCTCTTTCTTGCTTGAACTTTTCGCCCTTTGCTCCTTGTTTCCTCTTCTGTTGTCTTTAGTCTGGAGGTCCTTTCCTTTTCCATTTGTCGTCTAATTTTATTTAGGTTCTTTTCTTCATATTTTCTTATGTACATTATTCACATATTATATTTACCCTTCACATATAATAACCAATTGTTTCTTTTTTATCTTTGTTTATTAATGCTTTTAATTTAATCTTTTCATATTATTCTCCCAATGTTTTCTACATTTTCATTTAATTTTTGTTGTTTTATTTATTGACCTCTTTTTATATATATATTTTTTCATTTATTTCTTTTTTATTTCATTCATATTTACCCCCTTGATATATATTATTCATATTTATAGATTTAGGAATTTGATGTTAATTTATTTGTGCTCTTTGACCTTTGCCCTCTTGGTATTTTTATCCAATTCTTTCGGTTTATATTTTTATAGGTGTTTTTAGTGTTTTGTACCTTTTGTGGTGTCCTCCTTTTTCCTTAGTCTATTCTTTTCTTGAGTTCTTATGATTAGATAGTAGGTCTCGTTTCCCAAGACATCTCTTGACATCTGTGTTACCTCACTTCCTCCCTCTTTTTATGTTGGTTTGGTCTGCAATTTATCATTCTTACTTCTCTCTTGCTCTCATTCTCCTGATGATGGATCACTGAGTGTGATCTGAAACGTTGAGTAAAAATAAGTTACATAGTTATATCCAGAAGCACTCTTATATAGCATCATGGACTGTGGAAAACTAATGACTTGTAATGATGCATAATGTTTTTTGTTTCATATTTGAAAAAGTATATTGCAGGAGATAATCCTATTCCTATTCTTGATTGGAATGCCATACTAATGAAGGACCCAGGGTGGTAATGACTAAGGCCATCAAGGTGCTTGAAATATGTAAGCTACGTTTTCATAATAAAGAGATAACTCAATGCAAGGTTCAGTGGGACTAGTATGCAAAAGAGAATGCCACCTAGGAGAATTATGATGAAATTCATCAAAGATTCCCTTGTCTCTTTTTAAAAAAATTATTATGATGAACAAACACTTTTTATGTTGTTATGATCTTTAGAAACATTAAATTGTTGGGGACGATGATTCTTATGGGGGGAGATATGTTACATCCCTAATCTTGACTAAGCTTAATTTTAGTTTTATAAGAAAAACTAGATAAATAATCATAGGTTAATGATTTGATGTTTGTAGAAAATATCAAGATAAATAATTGATTATATGGATTATGATTAATGCTTAGATTAGACATGGGATTACATGTTGTTGAGACTATTTTATCATAATGCTTTATGATTTATTGATGATACACTAATCATTGTTTATATGATTGTTTAGTGTAATCAGGAAAGGAATCTCCCTTCAAGAATGGAAGGAGAGTATCACTAGAGAGAAGGGAATAGATATTTTGAAAAGACTGGTTTTCCATTTGAAGTCTTAAATTGATCATTATGTGAACCTTTATGAAAGGTATGTGTCAGATGGTTTCTATCTTGAATATCCTAAATTCGACCATTATTGATTTGATGTGGGGAAAGGTTTTCCGATGTGAAACTTTATCGATTTGGTCAAGAGAGTTTTCCATTCTTTTTCTCTTCTTTGCTCAATAGATGATGTTGACATAAGCATAAGGTGGTGAAGGGGGGGAAGGCCTTGACCCACTCTTGCACCTTAGCACGTGACTAATATCAACTTTTGTTCAAATGGTAATGTTACCATTAAGTTGATATATATTATTTATATATTTGTTAAATAATATTATAATGATAAAGAGAATTTTTTTTATTAAGATATTAATATGTATTTGTTTGCATTAAATTTTTCTCTTGGATTCTATCTCTATGCTCATGTAGGGAAGCACTTTCTCCTCAACCCACAAAATGGGGAATGAGTGGGAATTGTTGCAAGTATGTGCTCATTCAGTGTTGTCATTGATGTCAACATATTTGTGTTGTCATTGGTGTCAACTGTGCTCTTGTTTTGATGATTGCTTGTAATGAGTTAATTGTTGAAGATAATAAGTGTTCCTGATACAGCAGAACAGTCTAGTATATTGCTCCGCATTTCTTGAAGGATGAATATCTTTATATACATATTGGAAGTTATTTAGATACATGTCTAAATATGCTATGTTCCAAGTTTGATCCTCCAATATGAAGATTTGAGTGAGTTATGTTCACCAGAGTAAAAATTGCTTTTTCTATATATTTGGTGGTGACAGGTTGAATGTATTATGCTCCGCATTCCTCCGCATTTAAGTATTTCAGTCTGTGGTTCTAGAATCAAGCTTGTAATGATGATAAGTGCCTTCAACTCCAATGGTTCATGATTTGGTGGTCCACAAGTGATCTTTTCTTTATGATAGTAGCTAACAGTCTTGTTTATGTTCTCCAGTTTGAAGAATCTTCTTGACAGAGTGGTTAGAGATTGCGCGGTTGTTCCTGGTGATTACAATGTGCTTGTGGATGTCTCTTGATCATGTTCCTACCTTTGGATTGGTCCGTAAAGAGAAATTTGGATTTTAAATGAAGACTGTTCCTAGAAGACTTAATGTTAACACCAGTCTTGGCCAACTTGGTTGTTTTCACTATTTGTGGAGATACATCGAAGATTGTGGAAGCATGTCTTGGCATGGAAGATTGCATTTGAGTCCTAGCTAAGGCATAGCATGATCCACATACATATTTCCCTTAGATAATTTTGTTTAGGTCGAGACCTATTTCTATGTATGTTTGTAATGTGGACCTTGGAGATTGTTCCAATGGTTGATGAATGTAATGTTGACATTAATGTACATTCCAAGGTTGATGAAGTGTATAAAAATATGTAATGAAGTTGTGAAAAAGATGTCCTTGAGAAAAAATGTGAAGATAAGTGCAAAGGTGTAAGAAGAACAGAGCAGAGGTGTTATATTGTGCTTCAATGGAACTAAACCCAAGTATGAAGTAGATGCTATTAAATTAGTTCACCAATCCTTGGTAGTGAGCCACCCCTTAGCAGTGAGCCGATCTTGGTAGTGAACCCTAGCATTTGTAGTGAGCATTTTGGGTAGTGAGCCTCTATTTTTTGGTATTGATATAACATATTTATTTCTATGGGCTAACACCCACTTGGTTTTTCCCTTATAGGGTTTTCAATGTAAAAATCTGGTGTCTCATGTGTCTCATGTGTTATTGTGTTGAGCTTCGTGTTTCATGTTTTCATGGTTAAATCTTAATAACAGTAATTGATGTATTGATGTTCATAAGTGGTTAAAGTTTTAGAGACAACTGATTCACCCCCCCTCTCAGTTGTCTTGTGGATTTCAACAATTGGTATCAGAGAAAGGTTACTTGGAAGTAAGCCTAACAGCTTGAGGAAGATCTGGGATGGCACGCAAGGATGAATTGTCTTTCAATTGTTTCATATGTGGTGAAATAGGTCACTGTGCATCTAGATGTCCCAAAATAAAATTGAGGAGTAATGCTAAAGAAGATAAAAGCAAAGTGTCTAAGAGAACATATTATGATGTTGAAATCGATGAAGATGATGATTGCTCTTTCACTAATTGCGATAATCAAGAATATCTTTATCCAGAGGGGAGTACTAATAGTGAATATATGTTTCATGAAAAGAACTATTGGGTTGTTGATAGTAGTTGCTCAAATCACATGACTGGCGACAAAAGTAAGTTCATTAATTTTGAGAAGTATGATAAAGGATTAGTTAGATTTGGAGATGACTGTACTGGTAAGATATGTGGAAAAGGGTCAATCAGTCTTGATGGAAAACAACATACTAATGATGTTCTTTATGTTGAAAGCTTAAATAAAAATCTCTTGAGTGTTGGACAATTGTGTAGAGAAGGTTATGGTCTCATATATCAGGATGATACCTTTGAAATCAAAAAAGATTCGAGGCTATAATAGCTAGTGGGAAAAGGAGAGAAGGAAATCTTTATCAGCTCAAAGAAGGTGACATTATCTACTCCATGACTTAGAATATTGAAAGTTGGCTTTGGCATAGGAAACTATGTCATATCAATTTTGATGACCTAGTAAGGTTAAGCTCAACTCAAGTTGTGAAAGATCTGCCATAAACTATACATTCTAACAATATCATCTGCAAGAAGTGTCAAGTTGAAAAGCAAGCAAGAGAAAGTTTATAGGAGGAAGAAAAATCCTCAACTGAATTGCTAGAATTGGTTCATACAAATCTCTGTGGTCCCACAAGAGTAAGAAGTTTCCATGATGATAGGTATTTTATGTTCTTTATTGATGATTATTCTAAAATGATTTGGGTTAGTTTTCTTAAAGAAATATTAGAAGCTCTAGATGCATTTAAAACTTTCAAAACAATGGTTGAAGATGAATTGAATATGAAAATCAAATGTTTGAGGTCTGAGAAAGAAGAGTTTATCTTTGATAAATTTAATATGTTCATAAAAGGACAGGTATATAGAGAGAATAGAGTGATGGAAACAAAGAGCAAAACTATTCAAGAAGTTGCTAAGACAATGATTGAGGAAGATGACCTACTGGAAGTATACTGGAGAGAAGCTATACATACCAATGCCTACATTCAAAATAGAGTTCAAGTCAAAGGTAATGATACAAAAACTCCCTATGAATTGTGGTATGGAAGAGTTCCTACAGTGAAAGATTTCAAAAAATTTGGAAGCAAATGCTATATTAGAAGAGAAGAAGAACTAGACATGTTTGATGCTAAGTATGATTGAAGGATTTTTCTTAGATACTCTACTAAGAGTAAAGCCTACTAGTGTTACAATAAGAGAGTGAAAAAGATCATTGAGAGTGCAAATGTTAAGATTGAAGAAGATGAGACTACAATACAGATGAATTGTCAGTATGAAGTGAAAGGAGATAAAGTTGTTGAAGAACAAATAAATTGATGTTTAATTTCCAATGTTGAATCAAAATCAGTGACTAAAGCCTGCAATACTATGAAATCTTTTGAAGATAAATTTCTATCCACTAACTATGAAGGACACAAAATGGCTCTTGAAAACCTTGAGAAATATGAAGAAGAAAACATGGACCTAAAAGAAAATATAGCAGAAGTAAATGATTACATCAAAGAGTTAAGAAAGCAAATCAGGGAACTCAAGCAAAGACTTAAAGAAAATACTGAAGAATTGAGGTTAGCAAATGAAAAGAAAGCAAAAATTAAGGAGTGACTGAAAGGCAAAACCAAAGATTGCATAAATCTTGAAGAAGAAGTTGTGGATCTGAAAGCTTATCTAAAATATGCATGGGCTCAATAAGACAAACTTAGTGTGAGTGCTGCCATATTTGATAGATTAATGGCAAGTCAGAAAAATTCTAATGACAAAGAAAATATGAGACTTGAGATAGGTGAAAGCTCTAGAACATGTCAAGAGAAGATTGCTAAAGTCAAGGAGGACAAAAGGAAACAAAATCAGAATCATAGGAATAGATCAAGAAGACCTTCGATTAGGTAGCCAAATTCTCAAAGGTACCCATATTTTAGTGGATAGTGTTTTAATTGCAATAAGTTTGGTCATAAGGCCACTCAATGTAGGAGCAAAATAAATCAAAATGTTCCATCATTTTCTAGTCAATGTTTTAATTACAAGAAATTTTGTCATAAAGCAAATGAGTGTAGAAGTATGATAAGGAATGGTCCTAACAATGCAATAAATACTCAATCTTTCAATGGAAAGTGCTTTGCTTGCAACAGATTTGGACACATTGCTAACCAATGCAGATCAAGAATAAATCAAACAAATTAGAGGAATCAGGGATAGAGGAATGTAGTGTGCTACAACTGCAATAGGTTTGGGCACTCTACAAAATTCTACAAAAGCAAGAATAAAAAAAGAAATACAAAGTAGAGGGAAAACAAAGGAAAGAATAAGGTTGACCTGGCAGAAATCAAGAAGGAGATGAGCAAAATTTGGACTAAGAAGGATGCAAATGAGGTTATAGATGGATCCGCACCAATCTCTGGTGTAGATACTTCCTCTAGGAAGTAAATTGGGAGCCCCAGCTCAAGGGGAGCTTATATTGAAAATCTTTTCACCCCTACCAAAGGATTGATGTTGATACCCCAAAATGAAAGGATAATGTTTTCACTCTCAGTGCTTATGTAGACACAGATTGAGTTGGAGATGTTGATGAAAAAGTACAAGTGCAGGTACTTTCTTCCTAGGTAATAGACTAGTTTCATGGCTGAGAAAGAAGCAATATTTAATCTCCTTGCTTACTGCAGAAGCAGAGTCTATTGCAGTAGCATGTTGTTGCACTCAAGTGTTATGGATAAAGCAGACTTTGAAGGACATAAGAGTTGTGTATGAAGATCCAATTGCAATCTTTTGTGACAATACAAGTGCTATAAATATTTCAAAGAATCTAGTGATGTACTCAAGAACAAAGCATATATCAATAAGGTATCACTTTTTGAGAGAAAAGGTGGCATAGAATGAAGTAAAGATGGAATATGTGTCCATAAAGGATCAGATTGCAGATATTTTTACTAAGCCTCTGCCTAAGGATACCTTTGACTATCTAAAAGAAAAGTTGGGGGTTATTACCCCTCTTTCTTTGAACTAAGATGCATAGGAATGCATCAGTCCAGTGGTGCCCAAAGACTCATCTCTTGATCTGGATTGATGTTTTGAGAGCTACCTCTCAAGGGGAGTAGCTAAATGTTACTGAGATGAGATCCTAATAATAAGTAGTAAGTATTGATAACAGAGAAATTTTAGTTTGATCAGAGTAGCAGAGTGCAAGTATGTACCCTTTGCCATTGATGTCAAAGGGGGAGAGAAATCATGTGAAAAACTTAGGAGAAGACAAAGTGCAGATGTATAAAAAGAAAGGGGGAGTATTTTGTCTTGATGGTCATTACAATTTTTCACATCATATGTTGCCATCAATGACAAAGGGGGAGATTATTGCAAGTATGTGCCTAATTGGTGTTGTCATTGATGTCAACATATCTGTGTTGTCATTGGTGTCAACTGTGCTCTTGTTTTGATGCTTGCTTGTAATGAGTTAAGTGTTGAAGATAATAAGTGTTCCTAATACGGCAGAACAGTCCAGTATATTGCCCCACATTTCTTGAAGGATGAATATCTTTATCTGCAGATTGGAAGTTATTTAGATGCATGTTTGAAGATGCTATGTTTCAAGTTTGAGCCTCCAGTATGAAGATTTGAGTGAGTTATGTTCACCAGAGTGAAAACTACTTTTCCTGTATATTTGGTGGTGACAGGGAGAATGTATTATGTTCCGCATTCCTCCACATTTAAGTATTTTAGTCTGCAGTTCTGGAATCAAGCTTGTAATGATGGTAAGTGCCTTCAACTCCAATGGTTCATGATTTGGTGGTCCACAAGAGATCTTTTCTTTATGATAGTAGCTGATAATATTATTTATGTGCTCCAGTTTGAAGAATCTTCTTGACAGAGTGGTTAGAGATTGTGCAGTTGTTCTTGGTGATTAAAATGTACTTGTGGATGTCTCATGATTGTGTTCCTACCTTTGGATTGGTTGGCAAAAAGAAATTTGGATCATGAATGAAGACAGTTCCTAGAAGACTTAATGTTAACACCAGTCTTGGTTGACTTGGTTGTTTTCACTATTTGCGGAGATACACCAAAGATTGTGGAAGCATGTCATGGCATGGAAGATTGCATTTGAGTCCCAGCTAAGGCATAACATGATCCGCATACACTTTCCCTTAGCTAATTTTGTTTAGGTCCAGACCTATTTCTATATATGTTTGTAATGTCGACCTTGGAGATTGTTCCAATGGTTGATGAATGTAATGTCGACCTTGATGTACATTCCAAGGTTGATGAAGTGTATAAAAACATGTAATGAAGTTGCGAAAAAGATGTCCTTGAGCAAAAATGTGAAGATAAGTACAAAGGTGTAAGAAGAGCAGAGCAGAGGTGTTATATTGTGTTTCAATGGAATTGAACCTAGGCATGAAGTAGATGATATTAAATCAGTTCACCAATCCTTGGTAGTGAGCCACCCCTTGGTAGTGAGCCAATCTTGGTAGTGAGCCCTAACATTTGCAGTGAGCATTCTGGGCAATGAGCCCTAAGGTAGTGAGCCTCTATTTTTCTATATTGCTATAACATATTTATTTATGTGGGCTAACACCCACCATGGTTTTTCCCTTAAAGGGTTTTCCATGTAAAAATATGGTGTCTCATGTGTTGAATGTGTTATTGTGTTGAGCTTCTGGTTTCATGTTTTCATGGTTAAATCTTAATAAAAGTAATTGATGTATTGATGTTCATAAGTGTTTAAAGTTTTAGAGACAACTGATTCACCCTCCCTCTCAGTTGTCTTGTGGATTTTAATAGGAATAACCCATTGTGGTTGTGGGGGTCATTTTGGGTGATTGGGGATAGCTGGAGGGATGCATGTCCCTTTCCTTGAGAAATCTTTGGAGAAAGTTTTGCTTCGATGGATGTTGAGTAGAGAGGATTACATTCTCTCAAGAGTTAGCTTTAGTTTTTTATTTTGTGTGCTTCTGGACAGGAAGAATGAGAGAAAAGAAGGATACAGTCATTGGCAAGGGGGAGAGATTGGCAGTGAGAAGGAGAAAGCTCACCGAGAAGCTCAAAGGAATAGATAAAGAATCTATAGCTGGGTGCTTAAGGTATTATCGTAGACTTCAACTATGATTGAAGTTATAATAAATACATATCTTTATTCTTTCTTTATGACTGTCGAATGTGTTTATGTGGTGTCGAATGTTGGCAAGGGTCAAAACCCTTATGTCATGCATGATATCCATTGTGTGTCTCAATTTAAAACTATTAACGTAGCTTTGTCTCTGTTGCAACCCTTACAATAGCCTTGAGAGCAAATGCTATCATTTTGTTTATAGATATTACATGGCTCACCTCATGAGTAAGAAAGGTGGCAACCATTGTGAGTATGTTTAATTATTTTCGTTTACATATAAGTATATGATTAGACTTGGCGAGTCTACATGCAAGTAGAACCCCTACCATAAGAATTGTTAGAAAAATAGTAATGGTGTAATCTAGAGATGATATGGTTGTAAACCTGTTCTTACCTCTGTAGAATGATTATATTATTATTATTATCTATCATTTCTTGAGAGGCGGCATGGACTGTCCCTTGAATATCGTGGTTTCCATATGTTTGTCTATTAATAAGACAATGATATTACTCTGTTGGTATACCTCGAGGGTGGTCATCTATGGATAGTACCACCGGCCAAGGGGTATTCCTTATAGAACTCCAAGCTTAGTAAGTCTCTATAAGATAATGAAGCTCTCAAAGTCAAGAGTTGGAGTAGCATTAAATAGAATCGTTGTTCTTTGTTTCATGCATTTCGATAACACCACTAGCTTAGTGGTAGTTCAAGAAGACTTTTAGTCAATAGATTTGAATGGTATAATGGTATTATTGAACTATTTTACAAGAAACTCTAGCTAACATTCGAGAATGAAGATGGTGCTTGAGACTTTGATATAAATAGTTATTATTATCAAATATTTAATAGTCTCTTATTTCTCCAAGAACATGATTGTTATATATTTTGGGGTTAGAGATGGATAACCTCTTTTATGTGAAAATGTTTGATAAACGTAAAACTCTTTTACTTTTGACTTTTGAGTAAAACAAGTAAAGTCATTATTGTAGAGGATTAGATGAGAATCCTCAACCCATATGAGTTCCTTGGAGAACTTCTGAGATTTTATACAAAACTTCTCTTGTATTGATACTAGATATCAAACTAATTATGAATAGAAACTTTTGAAATAAGGAATAGGGTGATAGGCAGTCACAGATTTCATGTTGCAAATGTAGAAAGAAACCTTTGGATTGAACTCTAGGAATCGTAGTTAGTAATCTAAGTCAGATGGACTAAGAATTACCTAATCCTTTTTATAATGTATATGTGTATATATCCTAGGCTAAGGATTTATACTAAGTCAGACTGGCTGAAAGGAAATGATGAATAGACAAGTTATGTCTAAAATCATTGCAGGATGAGATAGCTTCTAAGTCGAGTTAGAAGTGTGTGAAAAATTGACCACGTTCATTGCAAAATGTCTATGTATATTAAATCTTTAGCCAAAGTAATGCATCCATATCTGCATGCATTAGTCGGTTCATTGTGCTCCAGATGGCATAACCTTCTAGTAGTGTCATATATAGTTAGAGTGGATCTATAGTTGTATGACCGTGAAGAGTTATGAAGGACACAACACTAGAGCCTCAGATGGCAAACCTATTGGTTCCTTATATCTATTACCTTCATGAAGGGTAGGTCCACTTCCATGAAGGAAGCTGTGTAGGGGACCTCCAGTTTGTGGTTGGAGGAAAAGCACTCTGGTGATGCTCTCCTTCCCAAGTAGATGACATGTTGAGACTTATGAAGACAAATGTCATGCAGTATATATTATAAATGACTTGTTAGTAAAAAAAATTATGTAAAACTTATCATTATTGCCATGAGCAAATCTTTATGATTATATAGTGAAAGAATTCACCATTATGTGATCATTGAATATGTTGCAAATTTTAGTTTTGAAATTATTCAAAAAAGACATGCATTTTAATTATTGATTATTGTTAAATAGAAACACGATTATGTTGATCATGACTATTTACTTAATGGTAAATTGTGTTGATAATTTAGGTAATATGATTTGACATGTTACAAACTTTTATTTCATCATTATGTTTGAGTGAGATTTCACATAAATATTTTATATGAAGTTCCATTCTCCATTTAAATACCACAAAATAAATTTCATCATATCATAACCACAAGCATAGTTTTATATAGTCATAGTTTTATCATCCACTACGAGCATTGTGAATATGGTTGAGGGGTGTTAAATTTTACACTAACATTGATGATGGAATATAAAATAACTAATAACTTTGAGATTTTCCCCTTACACATGGATCCATATACTTATTTTCCCCTTATACATGGATCCATATAAATGTAGCCTCTTCATGTCATAGATTAAGAGGATTTAAGAAAATGGCTTAGGACAAAATCATTCCATTAGCATGGTTTATGGACCTAGGAAACATGACATAGATTAAGGGTATTTAAGAAAATTTCTTAAGGACCTTCCTAAGAGGATGTAGATGGTACAACTTCAAATCTACTCAATAATCCCCTTAAGCCACTAATAATAGTCAAATTGATCATTCATATTTGATCAATTTGTATAATGTTAGATGCTTGGAGTTTTTACAAACTTGTTAAAGATCTATATATTAAACTTGGTCAACTTAGGACAAAATCATTTCATTAGCATGGTTTATGGTCCTAGGAAAGATGACATGGATTAAGGGGATTTAAGAAAATTGCTTAAGGCCCATCCTAAGAGGATGTAGATGGTTTAGGGTTTAGGGTTAAGGGTTTAGGGTTTATGGACCTAGGAAAGATGACATGTGGATTAAGGGGATTTAAGAAAATTGCTTAAGGCCTGTCCTAAGAGGATGTAGATGGTACAACTTGAAATCTACTCATTAATCCCCTTAAGCCACTAATAATAGTCAAATTGATCATTCACATTTGATCAATTTGTATAATGTTAGATGATTGAAGTTTTTACAAACTTGTTAAATATCTATATATTAAACTTGGTCAACTTAGGACAAAATCATTTAATTAGAATGGTTTAAGAACCTAGGAAAGATTACATGGATTAAGGGGATTTAAGAAAATTGCTTGAGGCCCGTCCTAAGAGGATGTAAATGGTACAACTTGAAATCTAATCATTAATCCCCTTAAGCCACTATTAATAGTCAAATTGATCATTCACATTTGATCAATTTGTAGAATGTTAGATGCTTGAAGTTTTTACAAACTTGTTAAAGATGTATATATTAAACTTGGTCAACTTAGGAAAAAATCATTCCATTAGCGTTCTTTATGGATTGATGCAGGGGCATCTTGCCCTACAATTTTGGGTTTTCTTCTTTTTGTTGTTTTGGTTCTTTTTGTTAGCTTTTCTTTGTAAATATGTGGTGACTCTTTGTCTTATGTCATTATCTTGTAAACTCCTATCTATATGCAAAGCCAAGAGGGTTCACGTCGCATGTAATTCCTAGTGTTTTCCATGATAATGATAGTCCATCTTGGAGTTTCCTATCACCCAAGTGACAGAAACGAAATTATCAGGGTTTTAACTGTCATCAGTTGTTCTGCAAATCGACAGGTGGAGGACTTAATCTATTGCGATTAGTTGAAGAGTCATTGCAGTTAACCAATGAAGGAGTTCCTCAACACTTAGAAAGAATCTAAGCATGCGAACAGTCAGTTTGGGAAGATGAGAAGACACAACTGTCTAGTGACAGGAGAAGACGAATCGATAGCAGTAAAAGAGAATATAGGTCGATGGTTGCATAAAAACAAAGAGAAGGGGAGGCCGAATGAGCTAAGGTGAGACAGTCAAAATAAAGATCAGGAAATAGATAGAAGGATGGGAGGTGAAGAGATTAGAGTCATTTTTGTCTGCAGAGAGTAGAGGTTGTGTTTGCAGGCTGATGGTTATGTTGTGTATGTCATATTTTTAGAGAGGGAGGAGTCTTTTTTTTTGTAGATTGTCTTAGGGTCATTTCTTTGATAATAAAGACTGAATATACTACATTCTTCCTATCATTTGTATTTGACCGTTAAGTCTGTGTTAAAGATCTTTTTAATCTCCTATCATTATTTCTAAATTTTTATTTGATCAAAATTATTGTGAAGCTGATTGAATTTTGTGACTAGCAAGGCAGCCATCAGATTGGTGTCAGAGCCTAAAGAGATTGGCATTGGTAAATGGTCAAGATGCCTCCAAGAAGAATGGGAAGAGGAGGAGGTCGAGGCAGTGGCAGAAGAGACCATGGTGACCCTAATTTATTGCAAAATTTGGTTGCAAGGATGGAAGCCCTAGAGAGGGCACAGAGGAGAGGAACCCCTTATGTTGAGGATGCAAGTGATGAGGAGGAAGAACAACAAAGAGAAGAGAATGAGGAAGGATAGGTGGATCAAGAAGAAGAATTTGGTTAAAGACTGTTGAAGTCAGTCATGAGTCTAGTTCTAAACCCAAGATAGAGGTGCCAACTTATGCCAGAAGCCTCAATGGTGAAGATTTGATCAATTGGATCAATGACTTGGATAAGTACTTAGAATATGAGGGTGTAGCAGAGGAAAGAAGAGTAAAGTTTGCCTACACCAGATTGAAGGGCCATGCTGCCATGTGGTGGGACTTTGTCCAAACTAAGAGGAGAAGGAGAAATAAGGAGAAGATTAACTCTTGGGATTGAATGGTGGCTAAATTGAAGGCCAAATTTCTTCCCAATGATTATCAAGTAAATCTCTTTAAGAGATTGTAGAATTTTAAGCAAAAGGATATGTCCATGAAAGACTACACTAAGGAATTATACAAGTTAGTAATCAGTTCTGGACATGCTGGAGAAGATGTGGAGAAAATAGCTCAATATGTGAATGGTCTCAAGTATAGTTTGCAAGACGAAATGAGACTTTTATCCCCTAGGAGCCTAGAAGAGGCTTATCAACTTGCCCTAAAGGCAGAGGAGAAGTTGCAAAGGAAGCAAAGTCAACAAGAGAAGAAAAGAGGAAGAGGTTTTAGAGGAAGGGGACAACAAACAAGCAGGGGACAACATCATCATCAAGGAGAAGAGGCTAGAAGTTCTACTGGGACAGCCAATAATGATAGAGGTGGCTATCAAAACAAAGGAGGAAGTCCTATGGAAGAGGAGGTTCACAAGGTAGAGGAAGAGGATTTAGAAGAAAATGTTTTAAGTGTACTCAATATGGGCACAAGAGTTGGCAATGCTCTAAATCATCACAAGGAGGACATTCAAAATTTGAGATGAGTAATCAAGTTGTACATGCTGATCAAGAGAGTGTGGGATCACTAGTACACCACAAGGATGAAGCAGAATCAGGTGAGTCTTTAATGCTTAAGAGGGTGTTGTTGAAGCCACAAAGAGAAAGTCAAGAGCTAATCCAAAGGAGAGCATTATTCAAAACCAAGTGTAAGTCACAAGGTAAATGTTGTAAGTTCATTATAGATAGTGGAAGCATAAATAATATTGTTGCAACTAAAATGGTAGAAAAGTTAAAACTCAAAAGGATTAAACACCCCACTCCATATAAAGTGACTTGACTACAAAAAGGTCATAAAATATTGGTTAGTGAGCAGGCCTATGTTGATTTTTAGATTGGCAGTTATAAAGATTGGGTTTTATGTGATATAATGTCGATAGATGTGTGCCATGTTTTGCTTTGAAGACCATGGCAATTTGATAGGAGATCGATGCATGATGGAAGGGAGAATACATATACCATTGAGAAGGATGGAGAGAAGCATACCTTGCTACCCATAAGAGAAAAAGAAGAGGACAACAGCTATAGCAGTAGTAGTAAGGTAATGATGGTAAGTGGTAAGGAGTTTTTGAATGATTTAAAGAATGAAGAAATTGGTTATGCTTTGGTTCCTAAACCTAGATGTGTAATGACTTCTATAAAATTGGAAGGTTTGCCTATTGAAATACAAAACATTTTGAATGAGAATATGGACATTGTTGCAATTGATTTGCCTAATGAATTGCCTCCTATTAGAAGCATTAGCCATCATATGGATTTAATTCTGAGTGCTAGCCTTCCAAATAAGGTTGCCTATAGGTTAACACCTATGGAAAATGAGGAGATAGGGAAGCAAGTGGAGGACCTTTTGAAGAAGGGATTGATAAGGGAAAGTCTAAGCCCTTGTGTTGTTCCTACAGTATTAGTTCCAAAGAAAGGAGGGGAATGGCATTGGTGTACTGATTCAAGGGAAATAAATAAAATCACAATAAGATATAGGTTTCCCATACCTAGAATTGAATATTTAATGGATTGTTTGAGTGGCTCCATGTATTTTTCTAAGATAGATTTGAAAAGTGGCTATCACCGAATAAGAATAAAGCTGGGGGAGGGATGAATGGAAGACAACCTTTAAGACTAGTGATGGGTTGTATGAGTGGTTGGTTATGCCTTTTGGATTGTTTAATGCCCCTAGTACTTTTATGAGACTAATGAATGAAGTTTTGAAACCATTCCTTGGTAAATTTGTGATTGTATATTTGGATGACATTTTGGTGTTTAGTGGGTCCGAAGAGGAGCATATAGAACATTTAAGGTAGGTTATGAGGAGGCTACAAGAAGAGAAGTTGTAGATCAATTTGAAGAAGTGTGTGTTTATGCTGACTGAACTGGTTTACTTGGGCTTTGTGGTGTCAAAAGATGGGTTGAAAATGGATAAGGAGAAGGTTCAGGCCATACTTGATTGGCCATCACCAAGAAGTGTGATGGAGATAAGGAGTTTTCATGGTCTTTCCAATTTTTATAGAAAATTTATAAGAAATTTTAGTCATGTAGTAGCACCTATATTGGAGACTATTAAAGGGCATAAAAGACCATTTGTTTGGACTAAAGATGCTGAAGAAAATTTTAGATTTCTCAAGAAGAAGGTGAGTGAACAGCCCATACTTGCTTTTCCTGATTTTGATAAAGTGTTTCAAGTAGAGTGTGATGCTAGTGGGTTAGCTATTGGGCCAGTCCTAAGTCAAGAGGGAAAACCGGTTGCATATTTTAGTGAGAAATTAAATGAGGCAAAAAAAAAGTATTCTTCTTATGATTTGGAGTTTTATGCTTTGGTTCAGTCCCTCAAGAAATGGAGACATTATCTATTGCACAAAGAGTTCATTGTGTATACAGCTAACCATGCTTTGCATTTCATTAATATCCAACACAAATTGAATCAAAGGCATACTAAATGGGTTGAGTATATTTAGAGTTTTAGCTTTGTTTTGAAGCATAAAAGTGGTCAAATGAATAAATTTGTTGATGCTTTAAGTAGGAAGCATTTATTGTTATGTGATATATAAACTAACAGTGTGGGGTTTGAAAGTTTGAAAGAATTGTATGCAGAGAATGCAGATTTTGGAGAAGCATTTGTAGCTTACAATGATCCTATTTGTTGGAATAGAGAGCCATGGACTAATTACATGATTCAAGAAGGTTTGTTGTTTAAGGAAAACAAGTTGTGTATCCCTAGAGACTCCATGAGAGACAATTTGTTGAAGGAAAAACATAGTGGTAGTCTTGTTGGTCACTTTGGACAGGATAAAATTTTCTACAGCTGAGCACTCATTATTATTGGCCAAAGATGAAGGCAGATGTGAAAAGATATGTGGAAAGGTGTAGAATTTGTCAACATGCTAAGGGAAGAAGTCAAAATGTAGGACTCTATCATCCATTACCAGTTCCAACGAGGCCTCGGGATTCAGTGAGTATGGATTTTGTTTTGGGTTTTCCTCGTACACAAAGGGGTAACGATTCAATCTTTGTTGTAGTAGATAGATTTTGGAGGAAATTGGGCACAAATATGAATTTTAGTTTTGCTTATCATCCACAAATGGATGGTCAGACTGAGGTTGTAAATAGAATCCTTGGTAATTTGTTAAGGTGTCTTGTTGGTAGTTCACCTGGAAGTTGGGATCTCATGTTGGCAAAAGTTGAGTTTGCATATAACGACTCCCCAAATAAAAGCATAGGATTCAGTCCTTTCTATGTGGTGTATGGTATGCACCTAAGAGGTGTATTTGAACTTCAGGAACTTGCTGGTATGGAGAAGAGGAGTGCAGATCGGGAGGAATTTGCTCAAGTCATTCATGACATTCAGGAGAAGGTAAAACATAACATTGAAGACAACAATCAACAATACAAAAAGCATGTTGATCAAAAGAGGAGACAATTAGAGTTTCAAATTGGAGACCTTGTATTGGTACATCTTTGAAAGGAGAGATTTCCTACTAGAACATACAACAAACTTCAAATGAAGAAGATTGGTCCTTGTCAAATCCTTAGGAAGTTTTCTACCAACGCATATGAGATTTCTCTACCTATAGAACTGAATATATATCTTATTTTCAATGTGGCAGATTTGTATCCATATAAGGGGGATATAGAAGCAGAGGAAACTAAAGAAACAATTCAATCTCTAGAAGAACAATCTAGGATAGTCACTGCTCTACAGCAGATAGAATGCATTCTAGACAAGCAATTATTGAAGAAGACCTGTAAGCATCAGTATTTCAAATATCTCATCAAATGGAGCAAACATCCCATTGAAGATGCTTCTTGGCTCATAGAGGACGAGATCATTAAGCAGGGTCATTCAATAGTAGACCTCATGAGCAAGAGCTCATGAACTCTTTCCACCTGGGGAGTTTGATGTAGGGGCATCTTGCCCTACAATTTTGGTTTTTCTTCTTTTTGTTGTCTTGGTTCTTTATGTTTGCTTTTCATTGTAAATATGTGGTGACTCTTTGTCTTATGTCATTATCTTGTAAACTCCTATCTATATGCAAAGCCAAGAGGGTTTTTGTCTCATGTAATTCCTAGCACTTTCCATGATAATGATAGTCCATCTTGGAGTCTCCTATCGCTTGAGTGACAAAAATGAAATCAACAGGGTTTTAAAATATCATCAGTTGTTCTACAAATCGATAGGTGGAGGACTTAATCTATTGTGAGTAGTTGAAGAGTCATTGTAGTTAAAAAATGAAGTAGTTCCTCAACACCTAGAAAGAATCTGAGCATGCAAACAATCAATTTGGGAAGATGAGAAGACACAACCGTCCAGTGACAAGAGAGGATGAATCAACAACAGCAAAAGAGAATATAGGCCTATGGTTGCATAAAAAAAAGAGGAGAGGTTGAATGAGCTAAGGTGAGACAGTGAGAATACAAATCGATAAACAGATAGAAGGATGGGAGGTGAAGAGATTAGATTCGTTTTTGTCTACAGAGAGTACAGGTCATGTTTGCAAGTTGATGGTTATGTTGTGTATGTCCTATTTTTAGAAGGGGGGAGTCTCTTTTTTCTGTAGATTGTCTTAGGGTGATTTCTTTGATAATAAAGACTAAATATATTACATTCTTCCTGTCGTTTGTATTTGACTACTAAGTTTGTGTTGAAGATCTTTTTAATCTCCTTTCATTATTTCTGAATGTTTATTTAATTGAAATCATTGTGAAGATGATTGAATTTTGTGACTAGCAAGGCAGCCATCATGGACCTAAGAAAGATGACATGGATTAAGGGGATTTATGAAAATTGCTTAATGCCCCTCCTAAGAGGATGTAGATGGTTTAAGGTTTAGGGTTTAGGGTTTAGGGTTTATGGACCTAGGAAATATGAAATGTGGATTAAGGGGATTTAAGAAAATTGCTTAAGGCCCATCCTAAGAGAATGTAGATGGTACAACTTGAAATCTAATCATTAATCCCCTTAAGCCACTAATAATAGTCAAATTGATCATTCACATTTGATCAATTTGTATAATGTTAGATTCTTGAAGTTTTTACAAACTTGTTAAAGATCTATTTATTAAACTTGGTCAACTTAGGACAAAATCATTTCATTAGCATGGTTAGTGGACCTAGGAAAAATGACATGGATTAAGGGGATTTAATAAAATTGCTTAAGGCCCATCCTAAGAGGATGTAGATGGTACAACTTGAAATCTACTCATTAATCCCCTTAAGCCACTAATAATAGTCAAATTGATCATTCACATTTGATCAATTTGTATAATGTTAGATGCTTGAAGTTTTTACAAACTTGTTAAAGATCTATTTATTAAAATTGCTCAAGTTAGGACAAAATCATTCCATTAGCATGGTTTATGGACCTTGGAAAGATTACATGTGGATTAATGGGATTTAATAAATAGGATTTAAGGGGAAACTTCACTATTCCTTGTAAACACTTTAAAGTGCATCAAGCCACAAAATTTTACATGCCTTAGACATAAATGAGCCTTACACATTTTGTTTGAAAATTTACCTTTTTTTGTGTATGTTTTCAGTTTATTTTTTAGTATGTACATGTATTAAAATTACATAGTTAGATCTTAAATTTTAAAATTTGTATGTATGCTTGAGTTGAATGATGTATGTATGTGTATGTATCATAATTTTGTTTTAAATGTAGTCATGTACGTTTAATTTAAATATTTCTTGTAATTTCTCAACATGTATAATATCTAGTTTTTAATATGTTTATTTAAAATTTATATATAGATTCTTCAAAGTTAATTTTGTACTTGTTTGTATATTTATATAAATGCAAGTTCATAGTTTTCATATCATGGATATTAACTTTTATATTGAGGATTTCCTCAATGCACCACCTCCACCCCCTTCACTTCAACACCCTCCACCTCCACCTCCACCCCACCTGGATCTGATTAGGCTCGCTTGCAAGCTCGAATTAATGATAATATTGGTTCCATTGAAGAAAAAATCAATGCCATTCGAAATGAAGGATTTATGTCACCTCACATGATGTTGTTAGGTTCATTGATGTGGACTTAGTTAGATTTCAAGTATGGAGAGAGGAGAGGTGACAATTTTATTCTGATGGACTCTCTTATAGGGAGATCCTTGATCTAGAAATCACAAAAAACCCATTTAGCTCAATACTTTTTTAACCCCATCACCAATGAACCAATTCCCCCAAATAAAAAAATAATATCAATTAGGTGGTGTAGACATCCAGAGATGGCCGCCAATTTTTGGGATCGATGGTGGATGGTATTTGATTATCCACCTCGTGCTAATTGTGAGGTTCCTCTATTTTTTGAGAAAATTATATACAATGTTTGTGATGAATAGGAAAACCAATTATTTTGATTTCAGATCATTTTAGGGTGTTGGTGGCAGCATGCCACAACAAAGGTTAGGGGCACAGGTTGATCCCCAATGACCCATGCCTTCTCAACCTCTTGTCGACCCTCCTTATGCTTCCCAACTAACATCTTGCGATGGTGTCTACACTAGGAACATTGAGTGCGCTCTCGGCTAACCTTGTTGAGTAGACTTCTGAGATGCTAGCTGGGGTTAGTGGGTGAGACCATGGAGGAGTTGATGGTGGAGTTGGTCCTAGTACCACTCCACCTACATCGACGCCTCATATGTGTATGAGTTGTAATAATTATGTTATGGACCTTATCAGGTTGCACCCACTTCGGTTGCATGTGGAGCATCTAATGATATCGATTCATTTGATTATTTTCTAATTGTTGAGGATCACCCTACAGATCATTCAACACAGGTATATATGTACACATGTTGAATTTATAACAATTTTGAGCACTTGATTTTAATGAACATATATCAAATAAATTGTAATATTTCAACAATCAAATTGTTTGGTGTAGATGATGGCCACGGGGACATCGACATCTTTTGATTGATTTTGTTTTGTGTCGACACATGTGCAAGTCGGCCACCCATTTGGGGTACTTTGATTAGTTTTTAAAATATATATTAAATAATTTTAACTTGATTTTAATTTGTAATTCAGTCATGAACATGTGTTAAATATTTATGTTGGTTCAAGGAAGTCATCCAACTTCCACATCAGATCCACCATAGGGTGTGTCGAGTGATCCTCCATTGTTGGGTCCATTGTCGGGCATCTCACATGAGCCACTCGTATGTATACTATTTTCAAAAATTATATTTAGAATTTTTGTATTTTGAATTTGCTAGATCAAATGTGCATGTACTTATATTAAAAATATATGTCTATGTGGTTGACATGACTATGAGGATGTATATTGCACACCCAAATGATCCAAGCCAATTTCAGGAGTCAGCTGCATTTCAAGTTGTTTAAAAAAATTTCTATGTGTGCACAATTTGTAGGTCTTTTAAATATATTATAACAAAACTTGGGTACACAAGTGAATATATATATTTTAACCTAATTTGTACACATGTGCTTTATTTGACATTGTAAGACCTTGTTAGTGACACTTTTCATCATGTTGATGACATACCACCTACATCAGCACATGTAGAGTAGGATGGTAGAGGAGATGAGCAGCCTCATATGGTAATTTAAAATTTAGATTATATTAAAATTCAATTATATTATACATTGTGAATGACTTAGAGTAAATTTTAATTGAATACATATGTTCATGTGTTAAATTCTTTTTCTTCTATAGCCTGAGACATGTCCTGTGGCAAAGCATGCAGAATAGGTCGTTAGAGGAGATGAGTAGCCTCATATGCTAATTTTTTATGATTTATAAATTAAAATGAATTAAATATTTTTTAAACATTTTAAATCTAATTTCAAGTTTCTTTCTCTTGTACAGACTGATTCAGATCATCCTAGTCCACGTGGACTGAAGAGGTCTCTTGATTATAGGGATGATAGGAGTTAAACATATATATGTTTTAGTACATTCCACAGACTCTTTATACATGTTTCAGTACAATACATACATACTCTTTATACATGTTTCAATATTTCAATATTTCATGGACTAGATCTATATATGTTTCAGTATTTCATAGACTCTATATGTACATGTTTTAGTATTTCATGGACTAGATCTATATATATGTTTCAGTACTTTCATGGACATTATATATTGTTTCATGGACTATTAATTTCAATATTTAATGGACTATTATTGTTTTAGTAATTTACATGTACATTTATGCATTTTAACTTGAACAAATTAGTTATACTTATGAGAACATATTTTATTATTAAATTTTAATATTTTCATACATTATTTAAACTAGGAGTTAAAAAACAATTTAACAAGTAGGACCCCTAAAAATCCTAGTAGGACCCCGGTGGGCTAGAGTAACAAGTCTCGTTCTTCTGCTAAGGTTTTTAAGGATAGTCTCCCCTCTGGTATTAGGTGGTCCGGGCGTATCATTGGCAAACCCGCTCTTAAAGCAAAACTAATTGATTACTCTGAGAGCGGTTCGGAAGAATCCACCCAGGGGGAAGAGGATAAGGAGATTGAGGTTCAGGACATATCTGGGGATGCTGAAGGCAAGCAAGAGACTCATGATACGGGGGCTACCACTAAGGAAGTTGCTGACTCTACCGACAATGCTAACAAAGCGGGTGAGATGTTCATGGAAGAGGCTGATGATGATATGGACACTGATGCTCGTCTGGGAGCTAAACTAGCGGGTCTGAGGGCTCGCATCGAGAAGCTAGAGTAGAATCTCTCCACTGTACTCAGGAGTTCTATTTTCCTAAACATTTCTGTGCTGAAAAACCTGGGGGTGCCTGTCAATGCTGACAATGATGATCTTGCTAGGAATTTGGATGACATTGTTAAGTCTATGGTTAAGCAAGGAGAGAATTTGCCTCCTTAGTTTCTGTTTTTATTTTGATGCTACTCTATTTCTCTGCTACTCTATTTTTACTATCATAGTTCACGGCTGGGTGTGCTGGTTATGATGGGTTTTTTGTTTTTGATGTTTCTGGTTTAAGGCACTTTTTGTGCTTGCTGCCTTTGTGGCCTGTCTACTTTTTGTAAGGGTTCGGCCCCTTTTTTTGCTGCCTTATATTATCAAAAACAAGTTAATGTTATCTAAGGTCACCACCTTAATCATTTGCAATAAGGTTCGTATAGTTATATTTATGAAATTCAATTACTTATAGTAGTGATAACAATAATAAAATATTCACAAGTTTGCAAAAACATAATCATTTCAAATATTTTTACTTTACATTTAATTCATAGTCACATTCGATAACTATATTAGAATAGGATTAGGGAATTATACAAATGTGAAGCACATTCTATATCATTACTTTTGATGCTATACATATATTATTTTTTATATAAAACCATTAATATGACATGCATTAATGTTACATATATGTGCAAGTATATAAACCATTCATTAGACCAAAAACTAACCAAAACCATTCAAGATCATGATAATCAACAAGATATATAAGAATTCAAATTTTGCTTAAGCGGATCAAAGAATTCAAAATTTGCCTAAGGGGATCAAAGAAATCAAAGTATGTCTCATGTTCAATCACAATTGATATAATTAAGTAGAATACATATAAATTAAGGGGTCCTAGGAAAAATGATGGCTTATGGGGTCCTTGTAGGATGGCTTCAGGGGTCTTAATAGGATGTCTTAAGGGGATCAAAGAATTCAAAATTTGCTTAAGGGGACCAAAGAATCCAAAGTATGTCTCATGTTCAATCACAATTGATATAATTAATTATAATATATATGAATTAAGGGGCCCTGGCAAAAATGATGGCTTAAGGGGATCAAATTTGGTGAAGTTGCCCAAGGCAACAAAATTTAACAGTAATATACATGACAAAGTGATTATACATTCAAATTTTAAGTTTCAAAGTAGGAAAACATGCACATAACAAACAAAATATATCAAATATTGATTTTTATATATAAAAGTGTAGAGTAATTGTGTATGTACATATACAAATTTGGAATATATGCCAACTCAAAATAATATTTACAAAATGTGGCTATGTCGTCTCAAGGAAATCCACAACTTGTGGTGGATCATCAAAATGTAGCCTCTTCATGCCACCTGATATCAAAATGACAATAAATCAATTTTAACTATGTATATAAGCAATATAAATATATCAACAAAACATGTATTTATATTTATATAAAACTCTATATGCTTACCTGTATTTACAAGTATTTCATGTTGTAGGTTGTGTAGACACTTAAAATTGTCCATGTCTTGCAACATCACCTTGTCAACACATTAAGTGAGATATCTTGTAACATTCTGTCCTAATCCCACTCCTAATCCATTTACCCCACTAGCCAATCAATTAAATAAATCCTATTTATTTAATTAAATTCCCTTTCCCACCTTTTCCAACTAATCTAAATAAAATATTTGAATTAGTCCTCACATTTCACCACAATCCAACACATGTCACATACTACATTTTTCATTTAATGCCTTCACATGTCCAACTAATTTAAACAATTCTATTATTTAAATTAGGCCAGCCCTATTCTCATTTGCACACTTGTCACATGACTACAACTCCTTATGGAGTGGGAAACCCCATTCAATCTCAACCATCCACATCGTTCAAATCAACTTTCAATCATAGCCCTTCATTCAAATTAGTCCTTTCCTATAAATCAACCCTCACCCAAGCCATTTGGGGGATCCATTCTGCTAGTAGCCTCATGCTGTCGAATTTACTCTAGAATCATCCCTCATTCATCTTTCATGCTATTGTTATGCTATTGAAATAGTGAGCAATCAACATTCATCCTTCGATATTTTGCATTCCTATGCAAGATTTAGAAGAGCAATGGAGGAGAGCCAAGCTTAGCACATAGATTTGATTTAGTTTGTTGTTTGTCATTTTTATTTATATTCTATCTTGTACTCCATTGTGTTTTTAGGGTTTAATGATTGTTGTTTGTGATTCATAGCTCTGATTTTTTCCCTAATACATTTGGTGAACTTGACGTGAATTATTTCACTTTCTCCTAGTTGTGTGGCATTATTTCACTTTTATTTCATAGAATTGGGCCCCCCATACCTTGAGTATATTAGGGATATCCTTAGTCAAACTTGTTCATCCTAGAGTAAGACCTATTTGGCCACAACCACTTGATTAGTATTAGGCTTGTTGACGTGTCTTCAAGTGTTTGCCTAATCATCACATTCAAATTTAAACTTGCTTATGTGTCTTGTGTGTGTGATTCATGTGTGCACATGTGAAATCATTTGTTTGCAAATTGCCAAATCAAGCTATAAACACAAACACATAAATACATCATTCTAAACATTCTTGCTATCACATTCATTCTAAATCATGTTTCATCCTAATCAAACCCTAATCATCCTTGTCATTCACTTAATCCACATCTCAGTCATCCTTCTTGCCCTATCCTAATCATATCCCAATCATTCCACATCATCATCCTAGTCCTAGTCAATCACTAGTCAAAATGGTCTTGATCCTTAACTAGCCTAGTTCAAATCCAAAGCCCAAACTCATACTTCAAGGAGACCCTCCTTCTAGTTCTAATGATGAGAATAATGTATGACCTAAACTTATACTTCGATGGGACCTTCCTCTTACTTCCAATGATGACAAGAATCATGTTGCATGCCTTGAGGAACATGATGAAATACGAAGATGCAAAGACATGTGTAACTCCATTCCAACACTAGAGAACAAGGTCATAGCACCACATCTCAAATCCATCATCCAAACACTCCACCAAATGCCACAACCCCTAGACCAACAAACTATACAACAACTACAAGACACCATCCAACCACTTCGACAAAATCAATCACATCTAATACAACAACTCATAGTCAAGATCCAACAACTCATAGCCACCCACCAATCTCAAACCCAACAACTACAACATCAACAAAGTCCATATCAATCCTTTGTGTCATTCCCCTCCACTTCATACCAACCTATTCCATCCACCTATCATGTCAATTCCACATCAACCTATAAATTCATTCCACAACAAGAACATGTGATCCTAAGTCACCCCTTGAAAAAAGGTCAAGTGTCTTCAAGTCCTCATGTTACCTTTGACAAGGGGAACACCAATCTAGCTTGTGAGACCTATAGGTATATTCTACCACCATCCAATCAAATGCCTATCCTTAAGCCTACTAATCCTATACCAATATCACCATATTCTCCTAGTCCTAATCCATTGGTCCCTCCACCTTCTAATCCATCAAACCCTTCATTACCCCCACCATCATCTAATCCTCCATCAACTCCAAACCCTAAATTCAAACATTACAAAAGTAAACCTATGGAGCTACCCAAATCCACCCATCCATTACATCATTCATCTACCCATACACTTACAAAGGACATGATCCAAGGGCTACTAGCAAGGAGTCAACCATGTCACCAAATTCCTATCCTTGAGCCTACAAAAGAGTCTTCAAACACCACGTATATTACTACAACCCCATCATATAGTCCACAACCCCTTGAACCTATTGAAGAGTCTCCTCCCATGAGTCCAAGTCAGAATCCATCATAACCTCATGCATTTGACCATCAAGAGCCTATCAAGCCTCTCCAAGAGTCTTCCACATACACTTCCATTCAAGAAAGTCAAGAGCCATGTCAAGAGTCTAATCCTAAGCATGTGGAAACATAAAGCCCTCATTCTAATCAAGATCAAATCACTTTCATCCAACCCATCCATAACATTTATCTTTTCCATGATCAAGATATTATTCATGATGAAGAATCTATCCATGAGCAACTTGATCCTATTCATACCCCCACAACCATCCATAAGCAAGATACCCAAGACCTAAATACTCCATCTATTAAAATTCTTGTTGACCTACTTGAACATGTTGATAACTGAGAGGGGGGGTGAATCAGTTATCTTAATTATTTCAGCTTTCTAAACTTTCTTAACAATTAATGCAGCATTAATTCAAATAAGCAAACATAACCATGAAATGGAAATATACATGACACAATATTTTTGACGTGGAAACCCTGTTAAGGGAGAAAACCACGGGGTGATTAACCCAAGATTGTATTCTCTGTTAGAAGAATAGAAATACAAAATGGCACTTGCCAATTAGGGCTCACTGCCCAAGCACACTGCTCACAAGAGGCTCACTACCTACAATAGTTTATACAAGAAAACTAGATACTTGAACTGATGAGAAGCATCCACATATGCTAAGGTTTAGTTCTGATTAAGCTCAATATACTGATCTGATGCACTTCATTCTTACTCTCTTAGGTGCTGTTATCCTATTACATTCCAGACCTGTCTTACTGTCTTCACACTGCTCTTCTGCTTTTCTTCACACTTTACTATCACACCACACACCTCTTTACATCCAAATCCATCTGGTATATATATCCGCACAAAGGATTTCATCCTCTTTCTAGTCGGCATCCGGAATAGTCAATATTTTCCCAAACTCTTAGACTGTCGGCTGAATCGTTGCTTGCCAAGTGATGCAAATCAAAGGAGATGCTTATAGAAGTCATCTAACATGTTGGCCAATCATGGATGATACCTTAAGAACCTTAATCATCATCAATATCTCATCCGAAATAATTCTGATGCTCTATTAGTCAGTTCTTCCTCTGTCTGTTCTGCCAAACTGGACCTCAATACTTAGATGCTTATATCTCTTCACTCTTTCATCGTCGGAGGCTCAATCCCTAGAGTCTATCAGTTAAGGTATTCCTCTTGACTTTCCCAAGTCCGTACTTTGCAAAGATACTTCCTCTAAGAGATCCGGACCTGACTGTCAGACCTTGCTGCATGCTCTGTTCTTGCTTACCGGACCCAAGTATCCTTCAATCTGACTTCCGGTAAAGATACACTATGTCTTGTGGATGTGTGGAATGGTCTTTGTTGCCATCAATGACAACACCAATGAAGCCACACAGTGTCTCTTGCTAACAATCTCCCCCTTTGGCATTGATGGCAACACTTAGTGAAAAATGACTAAGTGTTATACAATACTCCCCCTTGGTTGATGCTCTATTCTATTGTACACTATACCGAAGCTCCCCCTTAGCTGGAGTCCACATTTTTCACTGCTCCTCACTCCCCCTTTGACATCAATGGCAAAGGGTGGGATCCGCACACCAAAATTTTCAAAACTCAATCTATACTTAGTCGCATAAGTATATTATCCGGTATACTTTACATATACTTTAGTATATCTGAAAAAGTGTTCTTTAATTGTACAACTTCTATTGCCCAACTCTGCTTCATCCTGTCCAAAATTGAGATGTGACCACTCAACAGGAATGCAAAAGCTTATGCCCTCTTTAGATCTGTCGGATCACTGGTCCAGTCTGTGGTTTGAGCATCATTTAGGGCCTCATGCATGGCCTCTAACTTAGGGATAATTATTCTTCTAAGTTCATTCAACCTACTTATTCTGTTTTTCTTCTCCTTCTCAAGCTTCTTCATTTCATTTATGACTACAATAGTCTGACACTCTTGATTTACTATGGAGGAGGATAGAGGATCAAAACTTTGAGATAAACTTAATAGTTTATCCTCTTGCTCTTCTACCTTCTTCTCAATGTCCTTGGTCACTTTAGGCCAGGATAAACAAAATTTGTAAATATCACTGCCATCTTTGAGAGAATTTTCTAAGCTCATTAACCCAATATTCATAACTCTCCTATCATTGGTTATTAACCCTTGTACTTCTGATAATCTTTTTACCAAAAACTCTTTCTGGACCTTATCTTCTGCTGACTTCTCTAATGAATCAAAATGTGTGCTAACACTATTTACTAGAGATTTGAGATTACCGGATGAGGAGGCTGAGGGATCCTTCTAAAAAGATGGCATGATCTTTTCCAGTACACCGGATGCAATGTCTATGATCTTGCAATCCTCCATGTGAGACTTTAGGAGTTTTTCTTTTGCTTTTGCCAAAGTAAAGGATGCTAGCTTTATGGTTTGAACCGGGGAGAGGGAGTCAAAATTGAGTGGTCCTTGAAGAAGTTCCGGTTCATCAAATTCCATCATCTCCTTGGTTAAGAATTCTTCTACTGCTTCCGCTGTGTCTCTTGCCGGTGACAGGGTTTTGTCCCCTTCTGCAGCCTTACCACTATCATCTTCTTTTTGCTTCTCCTCTGCTTCTTGACTGATTACTCTTTCTTCTCCTTTAGATCCAAAATCTGCAGGGGAAACCAGATGAGAGATATTTGCTTCTTTTTCTTCACCTATCTCCTTTGCCTCTTCTAACATTTTCTCAGTGAATTCTTTTTTGTTATCTATTCCTGAGGGATCATCACCTAAATCCTCTACAATAGGAATATTAAATCTTTTATAGGCATTCCAGAGGATTTCCTCTGTTTCTTTTGCCACCTTATCAGTTTCTCCAAGCATGAACTGATTCATTCTAGCCTTACTCCAGAACTCATCCTTGCAATCTTTGAAGATCATATCCATTTGTTTTGGAGTAATTAAGGGATAGAGCTAGATAGCTATCTGATCTCTAATCTCTAAGTCCTTAGCCTTGGCATTTTCTTTTCTCATATCAAGTTCCTTCTCTAAACTTTTAGGAATTAGAGAAATTATTTCAATAAATGCTTTATTGTATATGTTCAAGTATTTGACAGTGGCTTCCTCCAAGATCTTTTTATCTGCATCATTATATACGTCATAGAATTCTGTTATTGGTTGCAAGTTCCCATCCATAGTAACTGCTTTAACCACATCATCTAATGACAGAGTGGGCTTTTCAACAAACTCTTATGTCTCTGCCTCCTTGGTTTCACTAGATACTTTCTTATTTTTCTTCATCTTCTTGATCTCTTCATCAGATTTAGTCTCTTCATCGTCCTTCTGACTAATGTAAGACCTTGTTGCCTTTATCTTTGTTCTCTTTTCACTTTTACCAGATGATTTTGCTTCCAGTTTAGATGCCTTTGAGCTCTTTGCAGTGGCAGATGCAGAGATCTTAGAGGATCTGGTCCGGGAGGAAGCTTCTACCGGAGTACTTTCTTTTTCTGCCCTTTCCATCTTTTCTCTGCTGGCATCAAGTGCCTCTTTTGAAATCCCATAACTTTTGGCAATGTTCTCAACTTCTTTTCTCACTTTTCTCTTCATTTCTGGTTGACGTAGCTCCACATGGATTTTCACACTCAACTCTTCAAAGGTTCCAAACCTTTTTGTCTTAGGATCCTTTGGCTGACTTAGCATGTGTTGAACATGCAGCTCTATAATTTTCTCATCCACTTCATACCCCATAGGCATGATCCACACTGTTCTTGGTTCCATTGCCTCCATTAGGCACTGTTCAGTTTCTACCATAAAGCATATTGTATCTTTATATTTTTCAACTAAAGATTGGGGGATTCTCTCTCTTGCTTGCATCATGCTCTAAAAATTCTTGAAATAGCCCTAGAGAGTTGTATTATGTGCCTTGGCATCACCAAGCCCATGTATATAATCTCTGATTTGAATGGCTACTAGTCTATCATTCTGCCATACCCAGCCACTAGATCCAGGAAGCTCATTCATGTAATAAAAGAATAGGCAGAGTATCAAACCACTATATTTGAAAGAGTTCTTCTTATCCTTCTTTATCTTCTGCAGATTCTCCAAGAGTTGGTTCATAAGGAGCTCACAAAGATCATAGTCTACATTCTTCCTCAACATTTCATAAGCTATATATATAGCAGTTCTGGATACTGAATTCTCCCTACTGGAGTGATATATCTTATACCCAATTATCATTGATGCAAACTTGATATCCAGATCTGTGATATCCTCAATAGTCATTGCTCTTTTATCAAACTTTGATCTGGTAGCCTCATTGACAATTTGGTTTTTGACAGATTTGAGTGTAGGCATTCCACTGATTGAGTGTAATCTGGTTACTTCCCTAATGGCATCCTTAGTGATCTTAAATGGCCTGCTCAACCACATGAAGTTGTCATGCATTATGCTCAAGATATACTGGACCCATTCATCTTCTGAAAAATAGGGGAAATGAATGCATTATGCAAAATGTTTGTCCCAGATAGCTTTATACTGGGTTTTGAGTTTGAATGAGTCATCTATCAAATGCTTGTGATAGATATCGACCAGCTTAGATTCCCCAAATTCTTCAATACTCGAATGAATATATGCCCTAACATCTTCTACATGCAGAACCCCATGTGGAATGCTTGAAAAGGCGCCTAGGGGATCAACTTCTAGGGACTTATATGGATGCTTCTTAAATTTAGGGCATGGCCTATCAGAAATCTTCACCACATTCAGAGTACCCATCTTTCAAAGATTTGCAGAGAGATATTTAAGAACGAAAAATACCTTTTGCACTTCTAGGTTTTACGGAGTGAGTCAGATCGATTGCTGGATGAAATTAACTTCTACAGATGATCTTTGATAGGCTTGAGGAAATTTTTTGCAGAGCTCCTTTTCACTTCTTCTTGAATGCAGAATGAACAAATGTTTAATAAGAAAAACCCTTATATTGCTCCGCAAACCCTAATACCAAGGTGCAATAAATGCTCAACTTAAGTCATTCCAGTTTGCCTTGTTTTCCTTATTCGGATGACTTGATGAACCGAAGCGATCTTGTTCTAAACATCTTGCAGATCTTCCATAAATTAACCACAGTTTATTTAGGTGTTTCTCTAAGAATCCTTTAATCCGCAACTCTCCTTGTGCCAATTCCAGCACCAATTAACTGGCTGGGGGAAAATATTTTTCCTTGTGTCTCCCCCTGACCCAGAGCTCATTTTTTAATTTTTAGAAGGAATATCAGCACCAGATTCTGGTGCGGATCCATCCTCTACATTTTCTGTACTTCTCTTCACCCAAATTTTGTTCATCTCACTTTTAACTTCATCTGCATTTACTTTTCCTTTTCCTTTGTCTTGATTCTGATTTGATGCACCAGACCCCTTTTGTCCTGGTTCTTACTTCTACTGAATTTGGCAATATGACCGGATCTATTGCAATTGTGGCAAACAACATTTCTTTGCATATTTGAATAAAATCCTCTTGATCTGCATTGATTAGCCATATGTCCCATTCTATTGCATGCAAAGCATCTACCATTGAATGAATTCTTCATTTGCATATTTCTACATTCTTAAGATTTGTGACCATACCTTTTGCAGTTGAAACACTGTCTGGAGAAGGATGTATTAGTCTGATTTATTCTCTTTCTGCACTGATTAGCTTTATGACCAAAGTTATTGCAGTTGTGGCAATATCCATTGAAGGATGGATATCTTTGAGCATTAGGTTGCCTTACCAGAGGTCTTCTAGGCCCGTTCCTTGGATTTTTTGATCCAAAATTCTTCTGACTGGATTCGGAGCTTTCACCTTTCTCATATCCCAAGCCACACTTGTCATCTACCCTCTTTTGGCTTTCAAGGAGAACTTCAAGTTGAGCAGAACTTATCTTGAATTTCTCTTTGTATTCATTTGTTGTTTGAAGATCCTTTTTAAAAGTGTCAATTTGATCCTCAAGTTTTTCTTCATTATCTCTAGCATCTTCAAGATCAGATTCTAGATGTCTGATTACTCTATCCATTTTGTGGCAGTCTTCTGAATTCTCCTTGAGGGATTGTCTTAGATCATCTTCAGTTTTTCTTTTCTCTTCAATTTCTTGGGTGAATTTCATAACTCCTGATTCCATTTCATGTCTTACCATAATGACCTCTTTTGATAACTTTTCACATAACTTAGTTTTCTCCTTCAGATCTTTATTTGCACCATTGTCCTCACTTTAACTTGCCAATTCCTGAAATAGATCTTTTCTCTTTTTCATAGAGATACTTAGTTTCCCTTTTAGTTCATTTATGAAATGATCAGCCTATTTCAGTCTTTCCTTCAATTCTTTGACTTCAGAGTTTGATTGCTCAAGATCATCTAGGGTAGACTGAAGTTGCTCCCTCATACCATACACATCCATTTTAGTTCCCAGATCTTCCTCAAGCTGTTAGGCTCCTTTGGGAGGAACTTAGCTCTGATACCAATTGTTGATAACTGAGGGGGGGTGAATCAGTTATCTTAATTATTTCAGCTTTCTGAACTTTCTTAACAATTAATGTAGCATTAATTCAAATAAGCAAACATAACCATGAAATGGAAATACACATGACACAATATTTTTGATGTGGAAACCCTGTTAAGGGAGAAAACCATGGGGTGATTAACCCAAGATTGTAATCTCTGTTAGAAGAATAGAAATATAAAATGGCACTTGCCAATTAGGGCTCACTGCCTGAGCACACTACTCGCAAGAGGCTCACTACCTATAATAGTTTATACAAGAAAACTAGATACTTGAACTGATGAGAAGCATCCACATATTCTAAGGTTCAGTTCTGATTAAGCTCAATATACTGATCTGCTGCACTTCATTCTTACTCTCTTAGGTGTTGCTGTCCTGTTACATTCCATACCTGTCTTACTGTCTTCACACTGCTCTTCTACTTTTCTTCACACTTTACTATCACACAACACACCTCTTCACATCCAAATCCATCTGGTATATATATCAGCACAAAGGATTTCATCCTCTTTCTAGTCAGCATCCGGAATAGTCAATATTTTCCCAAACTCTTAGACTGTCGGCTGAATCTTTGTTTGCCAAGTGATGCAAATCAAAGAAGATACTTATAGAAGTCATCTAACATGTCAGCCAATCATGGATGATACCTTAAGAACCTTGATCATCATCAATATCTCATCTAAAATAATTCTGATGCTCTATTAGTCAGTTCTTCCTCTGTCTATTCTGCCAAACTGGACCTCAATACTTAGATGCTTATATCTTTTCACTCTTTCATCGTCGGAGGCTCAATCCCTAGAGTCTATCAGTTAAGGTATTCCTCTTGACTTTCCCAAGTCCATACTTTGCAAAGATACTTCCTCTAAGAGATCTGAACCTGACTGTCAGACCTTACTGCATTCTCTGTTCTTGCTTACCGGACCCAAGTATCCTTCAATATGACTTCCGGTAAAGATACACTATGTCCTGCGGATGTGTGGAATGGTCTTTGTTTCCATCAATGACAACACCAATGAAGCCACACAGTGTCTCTTACCAACAGAACATTCACCCCATTTCATGGCCTTCCTTCGAAGAAAAGAAACTTCTCCTTCATCTATCCCTATACATGATCCCACAACATCTACTTCTCTTGATGAGACACTTACCTCCCAAGTACACATAGATGATCAAACCAATACCTTGGATCCTAATGATCATAATGATAATAAAGATCCTAATGATCCTTCCTCATCCACCAACATATCCTATTGGTCTATCCACCATCATTCATGAATGTTCCTCCTTAGAGAAACAACAACCATTGTCTATCACCCCGCCTTCTCCATCAAATAATGAGCTCAAGTCTAGTGTCCAAAACACATCTAGTCCCATAGTCAATCGCATACTCCAAAAAATGAACTATCAAGGTAAAGGCTTAAGCCTTTATGAACAAGGTATTTTGGAGCCTATACATGTCAAAGTCCCTCCACGCTCATATGGCCTTGGATATACACCCCAAGGTAAACAATCTAAAGATGTTGGTACTTCTTCCATTCCTCCTAAGTCCACCTCTTCCCATCACAAATCCTCTCATACCCCCAAAACATATGTTACCATTCCACCTCCATTATCCTACAAGTGTCAAAATAATGTGACCATTTATGTTCCACCATCCACTTTTCCTCCATTACTTCCAACGCCTAATATCCCTTCATCCACTCTACCGCCATTGCTTCCAACACCTAATATCCCTATCATCCAATCTCCTTATCCATTTGTCCAAAAATCCACTTTTAATCCTAAATTCATCCACAAATCCCCTCAAATTCCTAATCATGACCAAGAAATGCACACATCGTCTAAACATGAAGTTTCCATCAATCCTATGGGATTCAAAAATAAAAATTTGGATGCCTCTACCCATAAAGATAAATATCCTAAGGATCCTCATGCCTTAGGGCACAAATACAAATAATTAAAGTCAAATTCATCCAAAAGGCTACACAAGCTCATACCTCCAAAACAAAAGTCAAAAACTAAAATGGTTTGGGTTCCTAGGCAAAAATAAGTCAAGTCAAATGAAGCATCCACATCCTCTTCCATCCAAAAATCCTATTCCATTCAAAAATCTCAAATTCTTTCATCCCAAAAGCAAAATAAAAATCATAAAAATCCTAAGTCTATGTGGGTACCTAAATTACTACATCTACCATCCCCTAAGAAAACATGTCCACTGCTTCCTACACTACCTCCAAATCAAAAGCTTTAATGTTTATCATGGTGTATGCAACCATTGATCATGGTTCCTTTCCATTTCACAATATTCTTGCATACCTCCATTTCTCATCTTTTAGCCATTATCCTACATATCTTCCCCATCACCTTCCTATGGTAAATGCTTTTGCATAAACCTTTCATCCATCCTTTTGCATAAGTCCTACATAATCCACATCATAATCCACTACCTACCCAATCCATCTCCCTTCCATGTGATCCCTTACCAACATCTATGAGCATAATGACATTTGACATGGTCCATGCAATGACATCCATCTCTAATGGGACTATCACCTTTCATAGAACTAGATACTTGAGTCTCTCTTTCCATATCTACCTATCCCATCCAAATATTCCAAAAAATTCAAAAAAAATCAGTCAAAATAGTAAAGAGAAATTCACTCATCCAATGGTGAAGACCGCCCTTGGTGGCACCTTGGATAAGTACCATGATGAAAACCTGACAAATAGGTGTCATGTGTAGGTTGATCTTCTATGTCACTTACACTTGGGAGCACATTATCTCATCCAACCTATCATTTTCCATCATATCCTATCATATCCTATCTTACCATCCTTATCCATTACACCCACATACATATACCTATCCTATTGAGTCCATCCATCCTCCTTTCCTCCTTTTGATCTTGATAAAGATATGGGGGCAACATGTTGACAAATGTTTTGGATATCTGTTGATATACCTCATCCTTTTCAATCGATCCTATCACCATATTAGTGTCATGAACTTTATCATGAAAAATCCTAAGCATTATACCTAGAATGGGGCATGTTATTCCTATGTGACATAAGTCTTTGGAGATCACATCCTAGCTCCTTCATGATGCACCCATCCATTCCATCCACTATTGCTTATCCTTTTATCCATTCATCAAATCCCACCTATCTCCTTGCACCTAGACTTGGTTCTCCCTTGACATTGGTATCTAGCACAAAGGCTATCTAAATTGTCATCCAATGACATCCCCAAAACATTCAAAAAAAATATTAAAACATTTTCAAAACTACAAAAAAATCAAAACATTCCCAAAAAATCCAAAAAAACAAAACATTTCAAAAATACAAAAAAAAATCAAAACATTTCAAAAATACAAAAAAAAAATCAAATATCCAACAAAAATCCAAGCAATAGAATCAATTTTTCAAATCAATTCTTCCAATCAATCAAATCAATCCTTATCCATTAGATCATCCCATCAAATCATTACACCCAAATCAATCATTCCAATCAAATCAATTCTTCCAATCAAGTCAATCATATCATCATCAAGTCAAATTTTAAAATCAATTCAATTCTTCTAAACAATCCAATTCATCAAATCAATTCAACATTCAATCCAATCATCAAAATCAATCCATCAATCCAATCAAATCAATTCTTCTTCAAATCATCAATTCAATTCAATCAATTCATCAATTCTTCCAATCAATCAATCAAATCACTCCAACCAAATCAATTCTTCAAAACAATTCTTCCAATCCAATCCTCAATTCATCATATCAGTCCAATCACCAAAATCAAAATCAATCAAAGTCAATCCAAGAAATAATCTAAATGCAAGCCATCCTTAATCCATACCAATCAAGTTAATCAATCAATTCAAATTATCCAATTACATCAATAGTTTTGATCCTAGCCTTGTTGTAAACCAAATCAATTAATCAATCAATCATTAATCAAATCCTGGTGTTGATTTGTGTAAGGGTAAAACGCTGATGAAGTAGGCCCTCAGAGAGTGCACTCCTTTAAGCTGTGTTCGAGGAAGTCGATGGTAAATGGCTGTAGTGCTATGCAATGAAGATGAGCTCCAAGGCAAGTATGTGATCTCAAGCTAGTGAATGGTAAGAGGGTGCCAAAGGCACGCTGGTAAATTTCTGCAGAGTAACAATATCAAAAGCCTGGATGAATAGAATGGAGGGATGAAACTTCTTTTATAGACTCAGAAGAATGAGAATCAACGGTTGAGAGGAGATATGAAGATCAATGGCTGAGAATGGTTGAGGAATGTGCAACCAGTAGAAATGTGACAAGTGTCCCAGCTCCATCATGAAAGAGGGGATGTGACAAAATTGATTGGAGAGTTAACTCCTTTAACTGATCAATTAACAAACTTGATTAGTCAGTTGGAAGAATGAATTATGGAATTGACTGAATTGATTGAATAAATTTAGAATATTTATTTAATTGATAGAAGAAGGGAATAAATATTTAGAATGATAGGGGAAATTCAGAAGGGAATAAATATTAAGAATATTTATTTAGAATGAATCAGGTCATTTTTAGGTGTATACATTTTGCCCCTCTTTGATGCAATGTTGTTTACAGCATTGTTTCAAAGAAATCGATAGTCTAACAGTGATACATGCCCCAGTTTGCCCCTGGTACAAGTTTAATGATGATAGGATGCCCCCTCGGGAGATTGGACAGGAAACGGGCAGAAGGCGTGAGATGGACAATCTCACGAAGATGAAGGGAAGCTAGGTTAGAATGAAGAAATTGGTTGAAGAAAGAGTCAAATGATACGCGATGCAAGATGAATAGAATGGGAGGATGAAGCCTCTTTTATAGACTCAGAAGAATGAGAATCAATGGTTGAGAAGAAGTGTGATGATCAACGGCTGAGGATGGTTGAGGAATGTGCAACCAGTAGAAATATGACAAGTGTCTCATCTCCATCATGAAAGAGGGGATTTGACAACATTGATTAGAGAGTTAACTCCTTTAACTGATCAGTTAACAAACTTGATTAGTCAGTTGGAAGAATGAATTATGGAATTGACTGAATTGATTGAGGGATTAACTCAACTGACTGGTTAGTTAACACTTTTGATTGATTAGTTAACTTACTTCTGATTTGAGAAGAAATAGGACATGTGGGTGAGGGGGAAAATAGGTAATTAAATATTTAATATATTTAATTACATGTGCAACCCGATGAGGTGGACAAGGTGAGGTGGAAAAGTGAGGTGTAAGTGTGAGGTGGATTTTTAGAAATTAGAACTTAGGATAGAGGAATTTGGATAAATTAAATAATTTAGGATTATTTAATTGTGTAGGACATTAGAAGAATTTAGGGATTTTAATTAAATAAATTAATTTTATTTAATTATGGAATAGTGAATCGATTAAATAAATTTGGAATATTTATTTAATTGGTAGAAGAACGGAATAAATATTTAGAATATTTATTTAGTTGAATTGTGTCATTTTTAGGCGTATACAACAACAAATATAAAACTAGTGACGTATCGTAGAAGACTTGCTAATAAAGAGTTATGGACAATTTCTATGGAAGAGCTTGAGGTAATCATAGATGCATTGCAAAAAAGTGAGGATGCTTATGTATATAGTTGTATATATTTAATCGATAGTTAATATAGTTGTATTAAGTCATCCCCTTAGCTCCCCTTAAGCCATTCTCTTACCTACTCTTAAACAATTTCTTATAAATATAGAACTAATTTTGACTCATGTATCTCTCCTTAAGACATCCTCTGACATCCCCTTAAGCTATCCTCTTACATCATTTTAAGCCATCCTATTACCTCCCCTTAAGCCATCCTCTTAGCTCCCCTTAATCCATCCTCTTACCTCCCCTTACATTCATTATTTTTGTAGGTCCCCTACAAGTCTAGATCCTGTATGATTGTATCGATGAACATTTGTATATTGTTTCATTCTCATTTCACCTTCTATATTTTTCCCTTTATCTAAAAGTTTGTATTGACTCATGTATATATAGTTAATTTACTTACATTCATTATTTTTGCAGGTGTACCACACAAGTAGATTTTTACATGATTGCCACTACAAGTTTTCACCATACAAATTTTTTAGGTCAATTTTGTAGTCTTCAACTGAAAGTGAATGCATTAGGTAATTGTATATATACTCATATCTTTCATACCACATGTTATCTAGTTACATATTGCATCAATGTTTTGTGTTTCTGATATATTCTTTCATTCTTATTTTACCTTCTATATTATTCCCCTTATCTTAAAATTTGTATTGACTCATGTATATTATATAGTTAATTTACCTTCTATATTATTCCCCTTATCTTAAAATTTGTATTGACTCATGTATATTATATAGTTAATTTACTTACATTCATTATTTTGCAGGTGTACTCTACAAGTAGATTTTTGCATAATTGTCACTATAAGTTTTCACCATACAAATTTGTTAGATCAATTTTGTAGTCTTCAACTAAAAGTGAACACATTAGGTAATTGTATATATACTCATGTCTTTCATATCACATGTTTTCTAGTTACATATTGCATCAATATTTTATGTTTTTGATATATTCTTTCATTCTCATTTCACCTTCTATATTATTCCCTTTATTTTAAAATTTGTATCGACTCATGTATTTTATGTTTATATACATAGTTAAAATTTATTTATCGTCATTTTGTATCCTTTAGCCATCATCACATTCATCACATACTTTGAGACAAAAAAGAGAGGATGCAGATTCAACCTGTATTAGGGAAAAAATCAGAGTTATGAATCACAAACAACAATAATTAAACCCTAACAACACAATGGAGTACAAGATAGCATATAAATCAAAATGACAAACAACAAACTAAATCAAATCTCTATGCTAAGCTTGGCTCTCCTCCATTGCTCTCCTCAATCTTGCATAGGAATGCAAAATATCAAAGGATGAATGTTGATTGCTCACTATTTCAGCAGCATAACAATAGCATGAAAGATGAATGAGAGATGATTCTAGAGGAAATTCGACAACATGAGGCTACTGGCAGAATGGATCTTCCAAATATCTTGGGTGAGGGTTGATTTGTAGGAAAGGATTTGTTGGAATGAAGGGCTATGATTGAAAGTTGGATTAAACGATGTGGATGGTTGAGATTGAATAGGGTTTCCCACTCCACAAGTAGTTTTAGTCATGTGACAAGTGTGCAGATGAGAATAGGGCTGGCCTAATAATATAATTATTTAAATTAGTTGGACATGTGAAGGCACTAAATGAAAAATGTAGTATGTGACATGTGTTGGATTGTGGTCAAAAGTGATGACTAATTCAAATATTTTATTTAAATTAGTTGGAAAAGGTACGAAAGGGAATTTAATTAAATAAATAGGATTTATTTAATTAATTGGCTAGTGGGGTAAATGGGATTAGGAGTGGGATTAAGACAAAATATTACAAGATGTCTCACTTAATGTGTTGACAAGGTGATGTTGCAAGACATGGACAATTTTAAGTGTCTACATTTTGCCCCTCTTTGAGATGATGTTACGAATGTTGGGACTAAGAGAAGTAACATCATTTCAAAGAAGCTAAGGTATGGATAGATGAAAAGGATAGGATGATGATGCCCCCTCGAGAGGATAGGTGGGTTGGATAAACATGGGTAGGCTCTTGAAATGGAAGGGATTGGTCAAGGAAGAAAGATAAGGGAATGGATAGAAGAAATGAATGATACATTATGCTACAATGAAGGTGACCAACCATAAAATTTGATATAGCACTAGACATTATGCACCAAAGTACAGGACCAAGGTGACAATGTGTCTTGTGCACCCAGTGTAATACAACCTTGTTTAGACATATGAGGAAGAAAACTTAGAGCATTAAAGTCCTAACGCACAAAAGGTATGATATGACCTTAGATGCAAAGGTTAATGCAAAAAGTTATTTCAACATACATAAGGTATGAATATTAGTTGGAAAGAGATGAATTTGATTCAAATGCAAGATAAAATGATAACACACAAGCAAGCAAGCAAGCATGTACAAATGATTCAAAAACAAACAAGGTATTGCCCCTGTCAAGTTGTAAACCAATGATCAATCGATCGATTGATTGATAATAATAATGATGATGTCTGGTTTTAGGAAATGAAACATGTCATATAAGATGCCTAGTTTGGTTTCAACCTATATAAGACAATTGATTGATTAATACTGGCCATGCAAATTGTATACGCCTAAAAATGACCCGATTCATTCTAAATAAATATTCTTAATATTTATTCCCTTTTGAATTTCCCCTATCATTCTAAATATTTATTCCCTTCTTCTATCAATTAAATAAATATTATAAATTTATTCAATCAATTCAGTCAATTCCATAATTCATTCTTCCAACTGACTAATCAAGTTTGTTAACTGATCAGTTAAAGGAGTTAACTCTCCAATCAATTTTGTCACATCCCCTCTTTCATGATGGAGCTGGGACACTTGTCACATTTCTACTAGTTACACATTCCTCAACCATTCTCAGCCATTAATCTTCATATCTCCTCTCAACCGTTGATTCTCATTCTTCTGAGTTTATAAAAGAAGTTTCATCCCTCCATTCTATTCATCCAGGCTTTTGATATTGTTACTCTGCAGAAATTCACCAGCGCGCCTTTGGCACCCTCTTACCATTCACTAGCTTGAGATCACATACTTGCCTTGGAGCTCATCTTCATTGCATAGCACTATAGCCATTTACCATCGACTTCCTCGAACACAGCTTAAAGGAGTGCACTCTCTGAGGGCCTACTTCATTAGCAAAGGATGATTGTATAGGCAAACAACAGAAGCATCGATTTTAGGGAAGGTTTGCTTTGTGTTATTCATTGTTATTTTCGTTCAATCTTTCTTGCTCTCATTTATTCTGTTGATGTTTGGGTCTTATATAATTCAATTTGTTTGATCCATGTTTTACCCTAACATTTTTGGCGCCCACCGTGCAATTTTATGTTTTTTACAAATTTTTGTAGTAAAAATTTGTGTTTCTCTAAACCCCATTGTTGAGTTTTGCAAGGATCTATCAAAAGGTGACTTCCTGGGCTGAAACTAACATCACCAACGTGCTCAGAAGGGTTGAAAACCTTAGAATCACCTATTAATTCACAAAAATCAGAGACTGAAAAAAATCTCTGTGATTTTCTTGAGGGTGCATCCTTTTGTCCAGCGGTCCAAAGGGTGCTTCCACAGGGTGCATCGCTTTATCTAGCGGTCCGAAGGGTGCTTCCGCATCCTTTTATCCAACTGTCCGAAGAGTTTTTTTTGTAGGGTGCATCCTTTTATCCAGCGGTCCAAAGGGTGCTTCCGCAGGGTGCATCGCTTTATCCAAAGGTCCAAAGGGTGCTTCTGTAGGGTGCATTGCTTTATCCAGCGGTCTGAAGGGTGCTCCCGCATCCTTTTATCCAACTGTCCTAATAGCTTTTTCGCATGGTGCATCCTTTTATCCAGCGGTCCGAAGGGTGCTCCCACAAGGTGCATCATTTTATCCAGTGGTCCGAAGGGTGCTTCTGCATCCTTTTATCTAGCGGTCCAAAGGATGCTTCCGTAGGGTGCATTGTTTTATCCAACAATCCTCCATCCTGCCTTCTTCTACATGCCATAAGGGTGGTATCTTTTTCTTTTTGCCATAACAGGAGCATACGAACTCGTAATCGCACAAATAAACACTTGTTGGAAAGGTAATTCTGTGAACTTCACAATGGAGTAGGTTTGATCAAGTGATTTTATCATTTTGTTAGCTATTTTTACAGTCAAAGTTTAGATATCTTTCCAAGCTTAAATCTAGCATTTTTTCTTGAAAACTAATGATTTATCTGTGCAACTTGACTTAAACACTTGTCAAAGCAAGGAGAAAAGAAACTTTTGATATATCTTCTACAGGGTTGAGAGCTGGATAGTTTTATTTTCCTTAACACACACATCATAGATTAACTAGGGGGAAAGTAAAACAACTTGCATACAATTTCCATCTAGTTCTAATTAGGAAGGAGTAAACCATTGTTCATGCAACTTGCATACAATTCTCATCTAGTTCTAATTAGGAAGGAGTAACTCATTGTTCATGCAACTTGCATACAATTTTCATCTAGTTCTAATTAGGAAGGAGTAAACCATTGTTCATGCAACTTGCATACAATTCTCATCTAGTTCTAATTAGGAAGGAGTAACTCATTGTTCATGCAACTTGCATACAATTTTCATCTAGCTCTAATTAGGAAAGAAGTAACTGGATCATTTATTTCTTGCATTGCAACACTTTCCAAGTTATTGCTATCTGGGATTAAAACTGAACTCACCATTGATTTCTGGATTAAAATTGAACTACTGCTATCTCGTTGGACCAAAACTTCAAAGTTAACTATTTCGTGCTACGAGGATTAAAACTGAACTCATCACTAATTTCTGGGTTAAAATTGAACTACTGCTATCTTGTTGGACCAAAACTTTAAAGTTAACTATTTCGTGCAACGAGGATTAAAACTGAACTCACCATTGATTTCTGGGGTTAAAACTGAACCAATGCTATCTTGCTAAAATCACTTCAAAGTTCTGTGCTTGACCAAGCAGATTAGCCCATTTAGTTTTTCTACTTTAAATAGGTTGGATTAATCAGTGTCTTCTGTGCTTGATGAATGACAATAGGCTTATGCTCTCCCCTTTACTGGGTGATCAGAGTGCCAGACTTGTTATTCCATTTGTTTAACCTTTAAGAGGGGCTTGCCCTTGGATGCACGCTTGTCCAAGTGGGAATGACCCTGAGTGGTAACAGGCTAAAACCAAGCCCTACCAAGCCACTTAAAATAAATTGTGCTTGAGGTGAAAACTTCCTGCAACAAGTGTTGCTATGTTACACCAACAGCCAACCTCCCCAAAAACCCTCTAAGGTGTAACCCTTTGAGACAGGGAGACTCCACAATGGAGAGTAGTGCCGCCGCATGTGTAACCACTTGAACGGTTGCCCACATTAAATACCTCTTGTTCTAGTGGCCAAAATCCCTTGTAATCCATTTCTAGCCTAGGATATTTGTGCTTGCTTTTGTTCAGTTTAGTCTAAAATAGAGTCAGAAAAACCACAAAAATAATTTAAAAAAAAAACTATAAAATATTCTTTGTGCTTGCTGTGTTTTCTTGTTGTTAATTCATACAATCAGATCAAGAAGGCCTTTTTCCAGCCAAAAATACCCAAAACACCACAAAAATCCAAAAATTTTGCCAAAAAACATAGCTGCGCTTATACCCATTTCTGTTGCGCATTTGTGTTGACTTGCTGCGCATACGTGTAGACTTGCTGCGCATATACAGACTGTTGTTGCGCATTTATACTTTACCAGTACGGTGGATATACTGTGACTTCCTGCGCATATGTGCATTTCTGCTGCGCATTTGTTTCAGCGCATCCAAACCAGTAAGCTTTTCCAGTCTTGTGTCAATGGCAAACCAACTAGAATATATTGGTCAAAAAGTCTAATATCTGCAATTGCAGATAAACTTAGGTCCCTTGCCCCAAGATTGTATAGCAATTTCTCAACAAATCCAAGCCTTACAACAAGAAATGACAATCTTGCAAGCTGAACATGCCAGTACTAGCTACGCCTCGCCCCAAAATCGTATATCCTTTTCCCATACTCATGACAAGGCAAGAACCACGCCAAGTTGGAACTCATATACCACCCCATCTACTAGTCCTCCTTCGCCACCTTCTAAGACACATATTCCAAAACATACTAGTTTTACACCAACACCACCATCTAGTTCCTCAAACTCTAAATGGATGACCAAAAAAGAATTAGATGAGTGGTGGGAAAGAGTTTTTCCAAATTTATACAACTGGAGAAAAGCTAGAGAGAAAGCTAAATCCCCTCATTCACCTATCCATACACCTACCAATGATGTGATCCAAGGGCTACTAGTAGAGAGTCAACCATGTCCCCAAATTCTAGTCCTTGACCTTACCAAAAATCCTTCATGTCATTCGCAACCCCTTGAGCTTATCGAAGAACCTCCTACCATGAACCAAAGTCAAGGTCCATCAAACATCTATGTTGTCAACCAAGAAGCTATCCAAGAGCTATCCACTTCCATTCCAGCAACCCAAGAGGTATGTCAAGAGTCTAATCCTAAACATGAGGAAACATTAATCCCTAGTCTAAGTCCAGATCAAATCACTTTCTTGCAACCTATCCATAACATGTATCTTTTCCATGATCAAGATGATATCCATAATAATGAACCTCTCCATGAGCCACTTGATCCTATCCATCTCCCAACACCTATACATGAGAAGGAAATCCAATTCCATCCCATGCATAACCTTTATCTTTTCTATGATCAAGATACTATTTTTGATGAAGAAGCTATCCATGAGCAACTTGATCCTATACATGAGATGGAAACCCAACTCCAACCCATCCATAACCTTTATTTGTTCTATAATCAAGATATTCCCTATGAAGAAGATGTCCTTGAACAACTTGATCCCATACCTATTCATGAGCAAGAAGCCTCCATTTCTTCTATCCCTCTTCCATCTAATCCCATCCATGATCCAACAACATTCACTTCCTCTAATGAGACACTTGCCTCCCAAGTGCACACGAATGATCAACCCAATAACTTAGATCCTAAAGAGCATAATGATGATCAAGATTCTAACGATCCTTCACCATCCATTATTGACCAAGCTACAAATCCGTCGTCTTATATCCTTGGGCTTACTACCTTCACGCATGAATGTTCTTCCTTAGAACACCAACAACCATTATCCACTATCTCACCTTCCTCATCCAATAAGGAACTCGCTACTAGTGCACCTATACCTAATCCCATGGTCCACCGCATACTCCAGAATATGAACTATCAAGGTAAAGGCTTAGGCCTTCATGAACAAGGTATTTTGGAGCCTATCCATGTCAATGTTCCTCCACCTTCATACGGCCTTGGATACATACCCCAAGGTGAGCAATCTCAAGATGTTGGTACTTCCTCCACTCCTCCTAAGTCTACTACTTTCCATCGCAAACCCTATCATATCCCCAAAACATATGTCGCCATTCCACCTCCATCATCCTACATTTGTCAAAAGCATGTGACCATACACCTTCCACCATCCAATCTACCTCCGCTACTTCCAACTCCTAATAGCCCTCTATGCATCCTAGCACCACTTCTTCCAACACCTTATCCATCCATCTATGAATCCTCTAAATATCCCAATCATGGCCAACAAATGCACATATTGTCTAAACAAGGAGCTTTCACCAACCTCACTTCCACCATCCCATGGGGATTCAATGACCAATATGTGGATGCCTCTACCTATAAAGTCACAAATCCTAAAAGTCCTCATGACCTAGGATATAAAAGCCAAGAATCAAAGAATTATCCATATCAAAAGCTGCATAGACCCACACACCTCAATGCCAAATTGAAAAAAGTGTGGGTCCCCAAGAAATAAATAATTATCTCAGAAGATGCACAAACGCTGCATACACCCAAACCCATACCTTCACAGGTACTATCTAAAAACAAAATGGTTTGGGTGCCTAAGCAAAAAGCTCTCAAGTTACATGAGGCATCCACCTCTCAAGAATTCCAACCATTGACTTTCTCCAATTCCATCCAAAAGTATCAAATCCTTCCATCCCACAGGACAAACAAAAATCAAAACAATGCAAAGTCTATGTGGGTCCCTAAAGGCCTATATCATTCATCCACCAAAAAAAAACTCTCCATTACTTCCTACACCACCTTCCCATCATCCGCTTCAATGTTTATCACAGTATGTGCAACCATTGGTCATGGTTCCCTTCCATTCCACAACACGTCCATATAACTCCATCTCCCCTCCCCTCCACTACTATCCTACATATCTCCCTCATCCTATGGTCCATGCTTTTACATAAAACTTCCTTCCATCCTTGCATAAGTCCTTCTGTATTCTGCATCATCATCCACTATCGCACCTTCCATAATCCGCTATCTACATACTCATATCTCACTTTCATGCACTCCCTTACCAACATCTATGAGCACACTTGACATAATCCATGCGACAGCATCCATCTAGCAGGACTCTCACCTTTCAGGGAGCTAGATGCTTGAGTTTCTCCTTTCCATATCCACCTTCTCCTATCTAAATATTTCAAAAAAAATAAAAATCCCTTCGTCTAACGGTGAAAATCTGGCAAACAGACGCCTTGGATAAGTACCATGATGAAAACCTAGCAAACAAGCGTCATGTGTAAGATGATCTCCTATGTCACCTACACTTGGGGGCACCTTGTCTCATCAGCATAGCACTTTTCTCCTACCAGTTGCCTTCATACCATTTCCTATCCTATTCCTCTATCCATTACATACCTATACGGTCCAGTCCATCCATCCTAATCTTCCATTTCTCTATTTTTCTTGATCTTGATAAAGATTGGGGGCACAATGTTGACAAATGTTCTAGGTGTCTCTTGACATACCTTATCCCTCCAAAACCACACAAATCCTTCATTATCCTCTCATCCTCCTCCTTCGTCTTAAGCATTGTCATGAAAAATCCTCTGTATTCTACCTACAATGGGGCATGTTTTTCTTATGTGACATAGTCCTTGGAGATCGCATCCTTGTTTCCTTCTACCTACCCTGCCATTGATCCCTTATCGCCCATTCATCTGCCTATCCGTGGTGTTTCCCTTGTCATCAGTATCTAGCATTAAGGCTATCCAAGATTCTGGGGTTGTATCCTGTCCACAGTGTCAGCGTAGCATAGCCTCTGTCATCAGTGTTATCTATTCCATATCTGATCTATAGTTGTTCCATATCTGATCCATATCTGTTTCATATCTGATCCGTAGTTGTTCCATATCTGATCCATATCATGTCTTAGGTCCGTTAGGGTTCACCCCGAACTACGTTGCCTCTGCGTCGTCACATAGGCAAGGCCATTTAGCAATGTGCCCCCGAGGCACTAGGTTAGTCCCTTAGAGTCTGTCTCACCAATAAGGATTGCAAGAATCTCTTCTCACCAAGCAAGCAGGTGCAAGCAAAACCCGCGCTCCAAGCAAAGAACCCTGATTTTATGCAGCTTAACCTATTCCAACACAAGGCAAAATACCCAAGGCCTTCTAAATGATTTCACCTGAATTACAGCAAGAAATAAACCCATCTAAATGCAAGAATGTTTTGTGGATTGAAATCATGGTTATGTTACAGAGTCTTGATTTTTGTTATCATGTCCTTCTACGCTACTCAAGGATGCCAACAGCTAGAGATGCTATGATGAAGGCATGATCATTTTCTTTGTTTGCTATCTGTGGATTACGCTTTAGTAATGTAACACCTTGTCTAAGGACATGATCGGCAAAAGATCATCGAGGACATCAAGGGTCTAACATGAACAAGGGCAATCCTTGTTTGTTGAAATGCAAGAAGTACTCAGGTCATCTAGATTCAATTTTGACTAGATGCTTGTATTAGCTTGCTAAAGCAATACCCATGTAAGCAATAGTCGGGTCATCTCGGTTCAATTATACCTAGATGCTTGTATTCACTTACAACATTTTAGAAAAAAGTACCAAAAAAAAAATGCCCAATGATGAAATAAAGCACTCCAATAGCAAAGCATCCATCCTATATCCATACACACATCCATTCATCCATATCCCATGCAATAAAAGATCCAAACAATGCAGAGTATCAATGTTTACAAAAGCTTGTGAGTCCTATCGAGTCTTTCTTCTATCAATCAGATTTCTATCTATCATCATATCTTTCATCAGTCAGTCTGAGCAATGATCCAAATGCAAGGTCCATCCTTAATCCATACCAATCAAGTCAAGTCCATCTTGCACAAATGATCCAATCACAATTAGTGGTCTTGATCCTTGTCTGGTCGTAAACCAACTCGATCAGTTAATCAATCAATTGTCTTATTCAGGATGTTGCATTGTCGAAATCAGACCAATACACGCATCTTACACGACATGCTTCATTTCCCGAAACTAGACACTATCCTTCATGTTGCTCTAGGGATCTATCATTCCCCGCCATGACAACAAGCTTGTCGTGTTGGTCTAGGGATATATCGTTCCCTGCCATGACAACATTGTCATACATCGTTATTAGTATATCGTTGGTTTACTGCTTGACAGGGGCAATACCTTGTTTGTTCTTGTATCATTTGTGCATACTTGCTCGCTTGCTTGTGTGTGTCATCATTCTTCTTGCATCACATATCATTCGACTCTTTTCTTCATCCCATTTTCTTCAAACCTAACCTTCTTCATCATGAGATTGTCCGTCTCATGCCCTCTACCTTCTCCCCATCCAATCTCCCGAGGGGGCATCCTATCGTCATTAAACTTGTACCAGAGGCAAACTGGGGCATGTATCACTATCAGACTATTTATTCTTTGAAGCAACGCTGTAAACAACATTGCATCAAAGAGGGGCAAAATGTATACGCCTAAAAATGACACAATTCAACTAAATAAATATTCTAAATATTTGTTCCGTTCTTCTACCAATTAAATAAATATTCCAAATTTATTTAATCGATTCACTATTCCATAATTAAATAAAATCAATTTATTTAATTAAAATCCCTAAATTCTTCTAATGTCCTACACAATTAAATAATCCTAAATTATTTAATTTATCCAAATTCCTCTATCCTAAGTTCTAATTTCTAAAAATTCACCTCACACTTACACCTCACTTTTCCACCTTACCTTGTCCACCTCATCAGGTTGCACATGTAATTAAATATATTAAATATTTAATTACCTATTTTCCCCCTCACCCACCTGTCCTATTTCTTCTCAAATCAGAAGTGAGTTAACTAATCAATCAAAAGTGTTAACTAACCAGTCAATTGAGTTAATCCCTCAATCAATTCAGTCAATTCCATAATTTATTCTTCCAACTAACTAATCAAGTTTGTTAACTGATCAGTTAAAGGAGTTAACTCTCCAATCAATGTTGTCAAATCCCCTCTTTTATGATGGAGATGAGACACTTGTCATATTTCTAATGGTTGCACATTCCTCAACCATCATCAGCCGTTGATCATCACACTTCTTCTCAACCGTTGATTCTCATTCTTCTAAGTCTATAAAAGAGGCTTCATCCTCCCATTCTATTCATCCAGGTTATTTGTATTGTTACTCTGCAGAAATCCACCAGCGCGCCTTTGGCACCCCCAATACAATCTACTTGAGATCACCATTTGCTTTGAAGCTCTACTTCACAGCATTATCTATCAACACAGCCATTTACTACCGACATCCTACAACACAGCTAAAAGAGTGCACTCTCTGAGGGCCTACTTCATCAGCAAAGGACGGTTGTAATAGGTGAACAATAGAAGCTTTGGAACAGGGAAGGTTTACACTGTATTGTTCATTGCCTCATTTCATTCAATCTTTCTTGTTTTCATTATTTTGTTGATGTTTGGGTTTATTATTTATCATTTGATTAATCCACATTTTACCCTAACAGTTGCCACCACCAAATGTGAGTAGTGTATAATCTTCTTATGTGTTTCATAATCTTTGAATGTAGGCAAACCATTCTTCCTTGTTACGTATTTTCATAGCCAAGTGCCAACAACCACCGCCGAACTTGTTGGATAATGAAAGCCATCATCATCTTCTCGAGGTTCTATTAACTTATGTTTAGTTTCCACACATCGAGCCAACCAATATTTTATTTCATCTTCATTCTCCTTAGGTGCAACAACAACATACACATGACCTGCAAACAAAATTTAATTCATAACTTGTGTGACATATAATTTAACCAATCTACATACATGCATTCATATATAATTAAATATATTAAAAAATAGTAATAGAGTGAAATAAATTGAATTAAATTACCTTCTTGTACAAGGTCTGAAACATGGTCATAGTCATCTGATGCAAACAATTGATCATTGTCTTCAATTGTTGTTTCATATTGATTGTGTGTTTGTGCAAGTGTCAATGATCTTTGCTTCCACTCTTCAACCCATTCTGTATTCTCACATGTTTTTCATTCTCTTAAAATACAAAATTGACAAAAACATGCAAACTCCCTTATCTATATAGTTCATGTGCTTAGATTCAAACTCTAAATGAATGCCATTTAGTAGATCCATTGATTGTCTCACAATCAAGTCTAGGTAGAATGTTCTTTCCTTCAACCAACCAAAAGAATCATCAAACTGTAGAGTAGATTTATCTTGATCTTGTAGATAATTTTGTATTGCACCAATCCATTATCGCACATGCATCTTTAAATTTTATTGCATCCTCAAATTTTAATTGCTCTCTAGCAAGAATTATTTTAACACATGCACTAGCTTCATCACATTCTCCTTTACCATGTCCAGCTTCAAAAAAACTCCACATATGTTGGACATTATTTTCCTTGTGAACCCTACTTAACCAGTAAAACATTCAAGCATTCTTGAACTGTCCCATACAATTATCTGATCATATGAGATGTCTTGTCATTTGAATTCCTCTTTCTCTTAAATTTGTATAAAATATATTGAAACAATATTTAACAAACTCTTATGAGTGTAACCGGTTGTCTCTCAAATAGATATGATATTCCCTCAAAAAATTTCTATCATCCTCTGTACTATCATCTGGATGTCTGTATACAATATGAACAAACATAGCCACTTGCACTAAATTGTAATATTGTGATTGGATTTCCTCTTGTAGAGCAAGAGTATAATTTTCTGCAAAATCAACCACTAATAGTATAGTTCCAACTGGAAATATGTTTCTACATGTGCAAAATTGTTCGTCGAGCCATTGAGCATGTTGAGAGTATTTGACAGATTTTGGTACAATTTTACTCTTAAATTATGATCTAAATGCATGTACACTAATTTTTTTATGATTAAATCACAACGCTTTCTAATTTTTCCATCCTTTAAAGAATACTCAACATTCTTAAACCTTTTAACATCCACTAATTGTTGTCCAAAATTATTTTCAACATTTTCATGAATACAAACTCCTAAGAATGAAAGGTTGCCACAACTAGTGCATTGTCCACAAATACATTAACTTAAATAAAGTAAATGCCCATTAGATCTTTCACAAAACAAACCCGCTATAAACTCCTTGATTTCTTCAGGTGGCGTATTAATACCACATTCTTGCATAATCATGTTAGTATGTAAAGTACAACATATATATCGAAAAACATCATAATAATAATGAAATTGCACATGCATTTTACAACAACAAAAGATTCATTTCTTATTAATTTTGAAATACCAAGGTTTACATTTTTCAAATGATCTTTGACTTATGCTAATATTTTTAGGGAACACTGAATCATCTAAAAATTTTCTATAAAATTCAGTTTGAGTTGTGTCTAATATGTGTTTTGGATGAGGATTGCGAATTTTTGACCCCACTCTTAATTTCAAAACATCTCTAGCATTAGATGATACCCTAGTATTATCATGCCAATATTTTTCAATCAAAGATTTGATTTCAATACTCAATTTCATGTCAGACCTTTAGAGTCAACCACTAAAACTCCCACATTGGTTGATTGGATCATATTCTATACTTTCTCTTCTTTGTCGCTCTTACCAATGTTTTATGATGTATGTTTATAATTCCACTAATGTTTCTCAACATTCTTTTATCTAAAGTTGTTTTATTAACTATAGAAGTTGTTATAACTCATCGTGTCGCATTCTTAGCTTTAGATAGACTCTTCTTTCTAATAGACTCAATGGCACTAACAATAGTAGATATATCATGTTTAAGTGATTCATCTTTTCTTTTTGGTTTCAGAAAAATGCCCAACTTTTTCATTACTTTTGTCATTTTCCTCATTCTCATCAATTGCATCATGAGTTGACATTGAAATGATAGTTTTTTTTGATAAAAAATTTGTTTTTATAATCTATTGGCATGCGTTCTTATTTATCTCCAAGAAATCTTACGAGGAAGATTATCCAAAATAATACTTTCAATTTTTGAAAAAATATTTTCATTTTCAACAACACAAGGATTTTCATTTTCAACAACAAAAGGATTTTCATTTTCACCAACACAAGAATTTTCATTTTCAACAACAAAAGGATTTTCATTTTCACCAACACAAGGATTTTCATTTTCAACAACAAAAGGATTTTTATTTTGACCAACAAAAGGGATTTCATTTTCAATATTTGTTTCTACAATTTGTCTATGAACAAATCAATCTCAACATTGTTATATCCAGCTTCTTCCAAATCATCAATACGAATATCATCTAGAATCGTGCATTTTCTATATAATTCAAAGGTGGGTTTGAAGACGTACTTGGACTCGTGCCTATTGTCACATTCTCCATAGCATTGAAAGGTGGATTTGAAGACATGCCAGGATTAGTTTCTATAATTGAATTATCTTTCACATTCACCTCTTGCAAATTTGCATCATCTACATCCATGGTCTCTTCAATAGTTATGGACCCGGATGCTTTAGCATTATTCATTGCTTGAATCATCATTCTTCTATCTCTTTGTCATTTTTCCTCCTCTCTCTTTGCTTAAGCTGCAAGACAGAAAGGATGATACATTTTCCGTGTCTTAAATTGCTCGCTTAAAGAAACACATGACCAATGCACAAGAAGAGTAATAATAATATTGATGGATTCTTTACAGAAGCATTACATTATAGATAGACTAGGATGATGGCATACTTAGTACATATAATGTTCTGATAGCTATTTCAGATGCACTTAGGCACACCTTAAGACAGTCAGACTTATGATCATAGAGAAGTCTAAGTTTCTAATTCCCATGTTGAGAAGAGCATACTCCTCTACTTCTATAATCGGAAAGACACTTGGACAACTACCAATGACTTACAAACTTCACTCTCTCTTGTCTCAATAGAGCGAATGAACCCTCCATATATAGGAAAAGCCACCACCTTTTCAATGTTTAGGATTTGAAAGATATTTGAAATCTGTGAATCAGAGGATGAGACCTAAAACAAACCTTTGAAAAGAGATGCCCACTATGAGAAAGATTCTCTAGGTGGACCCCAATATCTCGTGAACACAAAAGCTTTCAAACGATAAAGGGCAAACTTCTAGGACCACTACATGTGGAGTGTTGCTTTACAACCAAAAGCAGATATGGTAGGAATCTTTTTTATCACAGGTAGAGTAACCCATGGTTACAATGAGGTGGTAACCTTACCCCTTTTACCATGGTGTGGTCCACGTCAGTCATTTCTCTCAGAGTGACTAATAACTCTGATGAGTGATAGACCCACTCATTAGTCACTATCTAATTCTCCATGCACACATCAAGGACAATGATCATCATCATACTGTTCATATAGAGAGCATGGATGAGCATGTGGATCAGGTTCCTTCTAGATAATACGAAGGGTTTTAATCTTGCAAGGTCCATGGATCCCTATAGCATGTGCTCCAGAATCTCCAAGCTCTTGTCGATAGGTTTTTGTATGAATCCAGATGGGTTGTTGATTATTGAACAAATGGCAGATTCGTGCTCCATAAGTCCAATGTTGGAATAAAGATTGGTCACCATATCCAAAATTTAATTTCCATAGAACACTTGTATATCCTACAAACAAAAACTACAAATTTTCATTAGGATAAGGTCCTTGAAACATATCACACATATATTGAATCCCCTTTTCTTGATGAAGCCATCTCTCAGGTTGATCAATATGTGGATTCAAAAATTTAATAGGCAGTTGAAATTGAATTTCATAATTGAGGAGGTATGGCTGGATCTCTTCATACACCTTTTCTACTTAGGCGGAAAATTGGAAGAATGGCTCTGGATTCCATATTCCTGGAGTAGACAGTGCTTGCTTTGCGAGTATCATGCATTGTCGATCATACAAGTAGTCATTGGCCAAATCAAAATTCCTTCGAACCCTCCTATTATAGGGATTGCTACTAAATTCAGGAAAACATTCTTCATACCACTATTCTTCTTTGATTCTCATGACTCTAACTTTACCTGAAGAGGAATAATGACCTTCTCTAGATAGAAAATCTACAAAAATATTTTCTTCTCCTGGCAAATGCTCAGTTTCAAAATGAAAGGTATCAAGAAATTGTGCCCATTGAAGTAATCTTCCCCAGATGACCTTATTTTTGGATTCCTTCTTAAAAAAACCGTGGAGATTCTGCAAATCACTTCGAACCAGGAATTTCTTATCTACAACAAACATATAGAAGGCCTTTAATGAATTAACTACTGCAAGAATTTCCTTATCTGTGTTGTGGTAGTTTAATTCACTATTTTTGAAACTACCAGATGCATATTTGACAATTTCTTCTTGGCCTTGTGAGGTTTTTTCTTTTAGAACTCTAGCTCATGCAGCTTCACTAGCATCTATTTCAATGATTTTATCCCCATTACCTGGGAGACATAGAGCAGGTAGAGAAGCACATTTGGCCTTAACCTAAGCTATATAGGCATCATGTTTGGAGGACCATGGAGGTGGATTTTTTCGTAGTAATTCATTTAGTACAAGGCAATCTTGAGCAATATTGGAATAGAATCCTGCAATATAATTTACCAAACCCAAAAACCTTTGTAATTCCTTTAGATTTGTAACTTGGAGATTTTAAATTCTAGATAGGACATGTTCCTGGGCCTCAATTTTCCCACTTGGAAGAAGTTTAATACCAATGAAGACTGTGGAAGTCTAAGCAAACTCACTTTTAGAGGGATTCATAGCCAAGCCATTTTATTTACAAATTTGAAGGAACTGTTGTAAATGTTCTATATGATTCCCTGGAGTTTGACTAAAAACAAGGATATCATCAATATATGGAATAATAAACTTGGAATATTGTCGAAAAAGGATATCCATATGTTGCTGACAAATTGATGGGGCTGTCTTGATTCCAAATGGTAAAACTTTCCATTCATACAGACCTTGTGGAACTGAGAAAGCAGTTTTATAGTAATCAGTAGGCTTGAGAGATATTTGCCAAAATCCTTTGATGATATCAAATTTGAAATACATATTACTTCCTTGAATACTTTGCCAAATGTGATCCTTACTGGGAAGAGGATGACGATGATCTTGTAGACATTCATTTAAAGGTTTATAATTGAATACTAGCCTTTTCTCAGGGAGCTCCTTATTGTTATGGTCGAATTTAGGAACATACATGGCATGACAGGAGAAAGAAAAGCTAGAATTCTGAATAATTCCTTGGTTCATCAAGCCTTCAATTTTAGTTTTACGCATTTGTGTTTCCTTGGGGGCTCATGAGGAAATAATTAGCCTTGGCTCTAGGTAGAATGTCATTTCCTGCAGTGTCCCTTTTGAGTAAAAGATTACAACTCAAGTTTCTTTGATGTTTATTCAGATCTTTTCTCATAATTGTTTCTGCAAACTGTTGCTTCAATTCTTCTAGGCTTGGTTGAGAAGCAATAATTTGTTTGGCCAACCATACCATATTTTCTTTCTTTCTTTTTTCTGGAGGCGATTGATTGGTGTATGCAAATTTTGTTTGCAACCTAGGAACTTGATATTTATTCATGAGAGTTATAGTTTCTCTAGTGATCAGGATAGGTTCCTAAATTTTCATGGCCTCACTACCAATTACTCCATCATAACCATCAATTTCATAATGGACAAAAGTAAGTTCTTCAATGTGACCATCAGAAAATTGAATAGGAGCTTTGCAAATGAGATTAGAAGTATGCATACCATTGCCAAAAACAATATTTGTAATACCATTGACCCATTGGTTGGCTGGGAAAAAGTTGTATCTGGCAACATTGAGATCAACTCCAGTATCCCATGGAAAAGCTAAAGGATAGGCTTTAATACCCGGGAAATGTATTTGAAGTTCTAAACCAGGACATGGTGTGGATGGAGGTTGTCTCAGTGCCCTATACTACCTTTAACTTGAGGTTCCAGTATTTGGATCGATACCTTCTACTTTAATGGCTTCCTACATCAGAGGGCTATAATATTTCTCCTAACTACACCAAGTCTCTTCACTTGTCTTGACTTCTGAAGGGAGCTGAAATGGTGAAACAGAATTAAACTTGGAAATATAAGTTTCTAGTTCTCTATTCTTGGCCAATTCTTCATTTAAATTCTCATTTTCTTCATCCTCTAATTCTTGAATTTCAGATTTTGCCTGACTAATTACTTCAAGAGAAAATCTCTTCTTTGGGATCTCCATATTCTATGAGCCATATTGCTAGGCACTGGTGCTTCTAATTGATTTCTTTAAGGAAGAGGAATAGCTTTTTCCAGATGGAATATGTTAGATTTTGTAGATGTGGAGGCTATTTTTTTAAGTAAGATATGTTTTTGCTCTTCCAGCCTCTCAAGTTTTTGCTTGTTTTTCCTCCATGTTTTTGGACCAAAATTCATTTCTTGTTGTAGCTTTTCTAATTTACAAATTTCATCAACAATTTGGTCAAGAGTGAAATTGTCTTTTCTCATCATTCTACAAAAGAAGGAAACTTATGAATTATCTGATTCTTCATGTTCGGATGTTGGAGTGTCAAGTTCAGGTTGGTCATCCTTAGAGTTATTTGTTGCACTTGTTGCATTAGAGAGGATGATGTCTTCAGAATCAGAAGGATAGTCATTCACATATTCATATTCATCTAACTTATCAAGTCCCGCCTCCTTAACTAGGTGAACTTTTCTTTTGTTTTTTGCCTTATGGTGATCTGGGCATTTATTAGCATAATGATCTCCTTGACAAATATAGCAAGTGGGTTTCCTTTTTTTCTATTCTTGAATTTATCTTTTTTCCTGAAATAACCTTTTTGCTTGGAGAACCTTTTCTTTTTATACTTCTTCTGGGAGTTAGAGCAATCATAGCAAGCTTTACCCTTATATTTAGCCTTATTACCCTTATGCTATGAGAACTGAATACTAGGAGTAATTTGTTTACAAACTGTAGGAGAGATTAAAGGTTTTACCCTTTTCATTTCCTTTTTACGTCTGGCTTCATGATAGACTTCTTCATTGATTTCAGTTAAAAACTGAACTAATTGAGGAAATGTTACCTCCTTTAATTCCAGTTGTTCTGCCACTAGATTTTCTAAAACCCTTTTGTAATAGTATTCCCCTACTATATCACCAAAGCTTTTAAGAAAAGTAGTATACATGTATTCTTGGTTTTGCTCCTTTCTTGATTGATAGAAGTTTTTATATTGTTCATCACAGTATTCTTTGAACAAGGATAGATTTTTGCATTTTCCTCTAACAAATTTATTGTAAGCCATCCTTTCTAAGGAATTTGTTCAGCGTACAAACATTCTAATCAACTAAGCACATACTTGATCTATCCCTTTGGCTATCAAATCATTCTTGTATGATTCTTCTAAGCGATCCCAGACTCGCTTAGCCACCCCAGTTATTGAGTTGAGAGCTTTCCTGATGACATCTTCTTGATTTATTCTTGTACTTACAGAGACATAATTTGTAACCCAAGCTCTAATAGCATCAATGCTTCTCATATTCTTAATATCATCAAATGTATCAAAATTAACTAGGGGCGGTGTTTCAACTTTAAAATTTTGAAGGTTTCTAAAAGGATCGTTAGAAGATCCATTGCAATGAGCCATTTTCAATCTTCCTTGGCTCTTTTATTTAGGAGTAACATTTCTCATTGTACCAATAGTAGGATCCCAAATTTTCTCAATAGTTGGTTCCTGTATTTTAGGATTAAAACCTTTCCCTTCATACTGAGCTTGCAAATAACTGGTTGAACTAGTTGGGAAGGAGAAACTTTTGGTCATGGTCTGAGAAGGGACCACTATGGCTGATCTTATAGAATTAGATTCTTGAAGAATAGTGTTTTCTAAATGCAGAGTAGTTTGATTGATATTTTGTGTTATATCATTAACTTGTTGAACAGTGTTGACTATTGATGCAACATTTGTACATATGATCTACAAGTCTTGACTATGAGCATTATAAATTTGTTGTTGAGTTACCCACCATGCTTCTACTTGTTGTTTAAAAATGTTGTAATCAATATGGAGTTGGTCAACCTCCTTCTGAATGGTTGATTTCCATTCATCAGTCAGCCTGTTTTCTAAGGCTTGAAGCATAGCCAAAACACAATGCATATTGGCTTGAGTACTGGCATAATGCTTTTCATTGGCTAGGTTCTCAACTTGTCGCTAGAATTGTTGATCCTGAGATATTAATAACTATTTTCTTAGGCAAATATTAGCCTAGTTTAACAGTCTACTCTGACTAGATATTTGACTTTCTCCAACAGGAGAGACATACTAAGGCCAAAACTTAATTTGAAATTTTCCACTCATATCATATTGCATAAAATCCTGAAATCAAGGAATAATTCCAGGAATAAATGATTGTCCAACAAGAGTTTGTACAATTTTCTCTTGTTGTGAAATATTAGGAACTGGAAAAGATACCATTTTCCCTGACATCATTCTCATGTGTTTAGGGGTAAACACAAAATTGTAATTTTCACACTTCATTAAGCCATTATCAATTTCTAAGAAATTGACATGTGAGTAATTGTCAGAATCAAGACCTAGCTTAGGAGATCTTAGATTAGGTATACTGGTGCTGGTAGATGCTATGGGAAATTTAAAGAGATTTTCCCATCCACTAGATGGTTGAATTTTCATGGATTTAGATTTTCCTCCAAGAGAACTAGATCCAGAGGAAGATCCAATACTCATACTTTTATTATAGTAAAAACCCTTTCAGGTTTCATTGACTGAGTCCTTGTTAATGGAGTACTAGAGAAATTGAGGATAGCCTAATCATCAATTTCTTGAATGCTCACACCTTGTAATTGTGAAGGTTTTTCTACTTGTGCATCTTTGCTCCAGAGTTCAAGTGCCCAAGCTATTGGCATATTAATATCCTTATGTTTGACTGTATGGGGAGCCCTAAGCTGAGTGGTTGGACTGGTAGATTTCCAGACTATTGATAGAGCTTCTTATGGAGACATGGCTTTTCTCAGATTCAATATTAAAGCCAAAGATTTATTATACAATCTATAGTGTATCAAGAAAGTAAGGATGTGATATATCGACTTGTCCTTCATGAATAGATTCATAGTTTTAAATTTATATGTAAGGACATCATTGAGATTCACATCCTTCAAAATGACTAAATACTCAAGGGAACAATCTATATAGATAGGACCATTGGTCATTGAGTCATAGGCACCGCCTAATAAAGCATGTGAAGTTTTAGTGATTCTAGCATCTTTGAGCAGCATCAGAACTATAATAGGTAACCCCTTTCTATAGTGGCCTAGGATTCCTATTCTTACATAAGAAAGATGCATATATTGATAATTATTTGGGTCTGCTTTAGCCTTGCGTTGCCATTCCACTATTTTTGTTTGGGTAAAGAGCTGCAAATTACCTTTTGATCCATTTGTAATTGTGTGTCATAATTCAGCTACTTTACACTTCTTAACACTTTTATATGTAAAGAACTCTTTTAGGCCTTTAGAAATATTTGGTAGTTGTACATATGTCTATCCGATTATAGAAGTAGAGGAGTATGCTCTTCCCAAAATGGGAATTAGAAACTCAGGCCTCTCTATGATCATAAGTCTGGCTGTCTTAAGGTGTGCCTAAGTGCGTTTGAAATAGCTATTAGAACATTATATGTACTAAGTATGCTATCATCCTAATCTATCTATAATGTAATGCTTCTGTAAAGAATCTATCAATATTATTATTTCTCTTCCTGTGCATTGGGCATGTGTTTCTTTAAGAGAGCAATTTAAGACACAAAAAATGTATTATCCTTTCTATCTTGAAGCTTATCAATATTTGGTATGAGAGATAGGTTGTGCTTTAATTACAGTAATAATGTTGCATTACACTCCAGTATAAAGCTCCTCGTGTTGCTCTCCTTATTGTCTCTCACATATTTTGGTTTCAACCGTTGTAAGTCATGTTTTGTAAGTCCCATTAAGTCTTGAGATTATAAGGGCAAATTTAAGGCAGTAAGATTTGTGATTTGAGCGAGGATTTGAGTGCGAGTGTGAGCCTACTGATGGATGCTGGATCAACATCTGTTCCTGAGGATTATACCAGAGCCATAAATTCTAAGGCAAGTTTTACAAACTTTTTTGCTCAAAATGAACAAAGTTTCTCTATGCCTGAAAGTTCTACCAATGCAACTAGAAGAAGTTAATAATAGATTTAGTGATAAAGAATTATGTGTTCCTAGAATTAAAGCTTCTAATATCTATAAGGATATTCCTAAAGGCCTGAAAGAGTTCTTTGCATATAAAAGTGTTAAGAAGTGTAAAGTAGCTGAATTACAACACACAGTTACAAATGGATCAGAAGGTAATTTGCAGCTCTTTACCCAAACAGAAATGGGTGAATGGAAACGCAAGGCTAAAGCAGACCCAAATAATTATCAATATATGCATCTTTCTTATGTAAGAATAGGAATCCTAGGACACTATAGAAAGGGGTTACCTATTATAGTTCTGATGCTGCTCAAAGATGCTAGAATCACTAAAACTTCACATGCTTTATTAGGCAGTGCACGTGACTCAATGACTAATGGTCCTATCTATATAGATTGTTCCCTTGACTATTCAGTTAGTCTAAAGGATATGAATCTCAATGATGTCCTTACATATGAATTTAAAACTATGAATCTGTTCATGAAGGACAAGTCGATAGTTCACACCCTTACTTTCTTGATACACTATAGATTGTATAATAAATCTTTGCCTTTAATGTTGAAACCAAGAAAATCCATGTCTCCAGAAGAAGCTCTCTCAACAATTTGGAAATCTACTAGTCCAACCACTCAGCCCAGGGTTCCCCATATAGTCAATCATAAGGATATTAAGATGCCAACAGCTTGGGCACTTGAACTCTGGAGCAAAGATGCACAAGTAGAAAAACCTTCACAATCATAAGGTGTGAGCATTCAAGAAATTGATGATCAAGCTATCCTCAATTTCTCTAGTACTCCATTAACAAGGACTCAGTCAATGAAACCTGAAAGGGTTTGTTACTATAATAAAAGTATGAGTATTGGATCTTCCTCTAGATCTAGTTCTCTTGGAGAAAAATCTAAATCCATGAAAATTCAGCTAGCTAGTGGATAGGAAAATCTATTTAAATTTCCCATAGCATCTACTAGCACCAGTATACCTGATCTAAGATCTCCTAAGCTAGGTTCTAATTCTGACAGTTGCTCACATGTCAATTTCTCAGAAATTGATGATGGCTTAATGAAATGTGAAAATTGCAATTTTGTGTTTACTCCTAAACACATGAGAATGATGTTAGGGAAAATGGTATCTTTTCCAGTTCCTAATATTTCACAACAAGATGAGAAAATTGTACAAACTCCTGCTGGACAATCAATTATTCATGGAACTATTCCCTGATTTCAGGATTTTATGCAATATGATATGAGTGGCAAATTCCAAATTGAGTTTTGGCCTCAGCATGTCTCTCCTATTGGATAAAGTCAAATATCGAGTCAGAGTAAACTGTTAAACTGGGCTAATCTTTGCTTAAGAAAATAGTTATTGATATCTCAGGATCAACAATTCCAGCGACAAGTTGAGAACTTGGTCAATGAAAAGCATTATGCCAGTACTTAGGCCAATATGCATTATGTTTTGGCTATGCTTCAAGCCTTAGAAAATAGGCTGACTGATGAATGGAAATCAACCATTTAGAAGGAGGTTGCCCAACTCCGTCTTTATTACAACATTATTAAACAAGCAGAAGCATGGTGGGTAACTCAACAACAAATTTATAATGCTCATAGTCAAGACTTGTCGAATGATAATTCAGAAGTTTCCTTCTTTTGTAGAATGATGAGAAAAGACAATTTCACTCTTGACCAAATTGTTGATGAAATTTGTAAATTAGAAAAGCTACAACAAGAAATGAATTTTGGTCCAGAAACATGGAGGAAAAACAAGTAAAAACTTGAGGCTGGAAGAGCAAAAACATATCTTGCTTAAACCAATAGCCTCCACATCTACAAAATCTGACATATTCCATCCAAAAAAAGATATTCCTCTCCCTCAAAGAAATCAATTAGAAGCACCAGCGCTGGCAGTATGGCTCGTAAAATATGGAGATCCCAAAGAAGAGATTTTCTCCAGAAAGTAATTAGTCAGGCAAAATCTAAAATTCAAGAATTAGAGGATGAAGAAAATGAGAATTTAAATGAAGAATTGTCCAAGAACAAAGAACTAGAAACTTATATTTCTAAGTTCAATTCTGTTTCACCATTTCAGCTCCCTTCAGAAGTCAAGACAAATGAAGAGACTTGGTTCAGTTAGGAGAAATATTATAGCCCTCTAATGTAGGAAGCCATTGAAGCAGAAGGTATCGATCCAGATACTGGAACCTCAAGTCAAAGGTAGTATAGGGCACTGAGACAACCTCCATCCACACCATGTCCTATCTTTCCTCTTTTGACGATATTGTGATCTCATGATTACAAAATTCTAAAGTGCAAATGAAATTCAATAGTAAAAGTCTCCTTTTTATTCCTCCTTCAAATGCATAGAAAATGAACACAATTCCACTCCAAAATTGTCCCAATGTTGCCTCCTTCCAAAATTCAAATGAAATTACAAGTTCAAGAGCATGTAGAAGACAAGATTTGATAAAAAAACATAGAATTAGTCATTGTCGGTCATACACAGTCATGTAAGATGTCAAGTTGTAGAAGACGATGATTTTTTATTAGTAAAAATTAAAAATGATAAAAAATGAAATGGGACCCCATTTTGTTTGCCGCCTTAAGAAATAATAACAAAAGCAAACATGATCTTGTTTAGCAAACAAGATCCCGTTTCTAAAGCAAGATCACGTTTCTTAAAATTTGAATTCTAGGCGCAGTTTCTGCTATGGGTTTTGGGTCGAGAAAAGGCTTGGGGACCCAACCCTTAGCTTTGGACCTGCTTTGACCTACAACTAAAAAATAGTGACTTAGTACATATGTTTGAAGATTTTTTTGTAGAATTTTTTGACAAAATTAAAACTCATTATAGATGAGATTGTGTAGATTCCAAATATGTAATTTTTTTTTCTATTTTTCAAATATTTTTTTATGAAACTGGTCGATAAACTTGAAATATTAGGTTTTCTTATTATTTTAATATTTTTTTATTAAAATATTTTTTGAAAAACAAATTATAGGTGAGCAATCTTCAAACAATTATCTTCAATTTGAAATTTTTTTTGATAAGTTTAGGTCATTTTATGCATGACGTACATGAGGGATTTTCAAAACAACAATTGCAGTCAATAAAAAATTAATAAAAAAAATATTCAGAAAAAATTACAAAAAAAATATCGTGAGCAATCTTCAATGTCTTATAGATCTTTTCCCAAAAGGATTCAGAAAAATACAATTATTTAAGTCAAAATATGATTATGTACACGTGCATGGTATGGTAAAAAAGTGACTTTTAAAATGTAGTTTTTAAACATGCCTATTTAAAATCAATTTGTATTATCTAGGTATTAAAATAAATTACATATTTGGAAACTAGACTCTGAGTAGTACATTTCATATTGCTAACTTTTTAAAGTTTTTTTTTAAGAAAAATGTGCAAGCATCTAAACTTATATTATATAAAATCCCAAAGGGAATTATAGATATAGTAGAGGTTACATGAGGACATTGAACAGTCCCAGAAAAAAACAAAAACCTTCAAGAGATCTGCTAACAAAGCATGAGGTAACAAAAGCAGTAAACCCCAAGACCTTTACAAGTAAAATGATATAGCCAATACAAACAAAATTCCCAAAAAACACCATGATTTGTAAATCTAGAAGAAGCTAAGCCATTTCATTTAGATCATCAACTAGGAAGCCTTAAGGATCAGGAACAGGAGGAGCAGTCACATCCATCACCAGAGGAGGAGGAGGGTTAAAGTGTAGTAAGAAGTGAAGGGCTTGAAAAACACCCCTCAAAGAATCTTCAAACTCTTCCCCAATCTCTCCCCATGACAATGTAGAGAATTTTCCATGGAACGGATGCAGTTGTTTTGTAACCCATGAAGGACAATAGAATAAACACAGTGCATATGTGGCTAATGACTCACCTCTTTATGCAAGAATAGACCTCCAATGGGAGTTGACCCATAGTGCAGATAATAATTCTCAAACCCCTCATCAAGACGAGCCTCCGAGAGTAGAGCATCTTGAATGAAATTCACAGCAAGACCTTTCACCATGCCTAAATTTTGTAGAAGATCCATAGCATTGGAGAGGAAATGAGAAACCACCTGTGAAGGATAAAAGGTCCTAGGGAACTAAAGAACACCTCTACCATAAATTGAAATAATAGCACTCTCCACATTTTCATTATAAATCTTGAAGATTTCAGCTAAACGATTAGAGTGAAGCATTCCTTGACTGGGAACTTCCCATTTTAGAATAGGAAGAAACAATATTTTATTACACTGAATTGAATCCATGAACACCAGAAGGAGAGATGACAACAAACCAAGGAGAAGAAACTAGTTGTAGAGAAATCTAGAAGCAAAAACTTGCACAAAAATAAATAAGGAGAGGGCAATTATAGCCCGATTGGCACGAGAGACCCAACTCATCACAAAGATATCGCAATAAACAATGATCCCTTGAAAACCAAAAATCACCCCTAACATAAATGCTACTGGTACTCACTCATATCAAATATTCCAATTCTCACGCATGAACAACTCGCCACTCAAAGGAAGGAATGATTAGGAAGATATGGCAAAACAGGGAAACCTGCCAAAAAAAGCAATAAGTTAGTAGTAAAAGCCTACTTCTCTAAATTAGAGAAGTAGAAATTCAAAGATGGGATATTCTAAACTTCCTCCCATATATTCCCAAGTCCATCTTGCTAACCAACCCACACAAACAATCACAGGAAAGCCTCCATTTATCACAACAAACTAACCATCACATAAACACATCAAAGTCTCTTTCTGTCATCTGTTAAAATTTTATCAACTCCATCCAACTATAATAAGGAAACTGAATCCCACTCCAAAGAATCATCCTCCTGATCACAAGCAACTTTGGCTAAAAAATCTGCTAGATTATTCCCTTCTCTATATGTATGCAAGATTTGAGAGGATTCAAAAGAATCCAAAATACTCACAACATCTTGAAGAAGATACCCTATCTTCCAACAAGGAGAGGAACTCCTTCTAATAGCATTAATTGTATTCAAAGAGTCACCTTCAATTAGAATGCTTTTAACCCTAGACTTCACAACAAGTTTAAGGCCTGCACCTAAATCTAAAGCTTCAACTTCGTTATTAGAGCAGATTCCTAACTGCAAAGAAAGAGCCTTAACAATAGAACCCCTATAATACCTTAACACACAACTAGCTCCTGAAATCCCTAGATTCCCATGACAGGCACCATCAAAATTTAATTTAATATAATTCTCTGGAAATTATAAGATTCAACCTTTAAGTGCTTCAAATTTTTAGGTCAAATGTGACAAATTCTTAAAATCAGGGAAAACTCTTCCACTTTTTGGCCAAAAAGTGGACTCAACTTCTTGCACACACCCACATAATTAAGAATGATATTATAGTCAAAACTATTGTTAGACATGAATACAAAATGTGTAGGCAAAGAGGAGTGTGGATTGTTCAACAAAATGACATATTATCCATGAATTTGGATATAAAAATAATTTTCCTTCAAATTTAAAGTGGCAATTAAAAAGAGTCTTATTTTGAATTGTCTATCAATATTTTTACATGCATGTATAAATGTTTTGAATATGAAGTTGTGAAGTAGTGAGAATAATGCTTTCAAACGCATGCTTGTTGAAAAATTAGCATATGCCACAAAATCCTTTGGTCAGCGATTGAACTCAAAATGATAATTAATATTTTAAATCTTAAAAAACTTGATTTTATAATTATAAAGTGACATAAAGATACCTAATTATGAAAATCAACCTAAATATAAAGAACTTTAACTCGAGTGTACACATGAACTATATTGAACGCCTACTCTTTCCATTCCTACGCACAAGAGCATGTTTTATGTGTACTAATGGCTATTTAATTTTCTTATCCACAAGTTGACTGGGATGCAATGAGAGCAGTAGGAAAATCATTTTACTAGAGAATGATATAGATTAGATAGTGACTACATAGAATTTGAGAATTTACAAATTAAATGAGTGTGATCAACTAGAATAAATTTAATCTTTTAAAACGTATATTGAAAACATGATTTTGAAACCAAACTTTGGTCATTTCGGAAAGAGGTGTGGTAAGAAAATTGAAGGAAAAAACTAAGAATAGAAGCTCAAGAGGTAGTTGACAAGGGTCTTATTTTTGCAATTTTTGACACATTAATATCATGTCATGTCATTTAAGAGGATTTCATTTGCTTATGAATTTTTCATAGAAATCATTTCTTTTTCTTGAGGTCACTTGGATTATTCCAATCCAATGTTTCTATATTAGGTGCACTCTTTATCCACACTAAGTTAAAGTTTATGCAGTAAAGATCAATATTACCATTATTTCCTACAATAACATAATACAATATTATGAAATATACACATTAAATATTATATTTAAATATATACAAATCCTATTAATGGTCATATGAGTTTTAACTAAATACCTTGCCCATAGGTCTCTTTCTTGAAATTACTTGAAGAGTACTTCATGATGATTTTTTTTAAAACATGTTTCATGTAAAGTTGCAAGGCCTCCTAATTGTGTTATCATATCAAGCAATTATTTTTTACACGTATGTCAATAAGCCCTATTTTGTTGTTCTTGATGCCCATAAAGCATCACTTGGTTAGGTATAACATTAAAAAAAAATCTTATGCAAACATTGAACTGCAAGTCTATTATTATTATATAGGTACACCATTTTATGCATTCTTTTTTATAAATATTGCTATTATATCTGGGCTTTATTGTTGTACATAGAAAGTGAAGACATAATCTAGGTTGGATTCCAAACCTATTTCCATAATACCTATCTCATTAGATGCAATGAATTTATTCATGTATATATACATCAAGTTGGCGTATGGATGCAACCATTGTGCTTCACAATACCTGAAATAGATAAGGAAAAATGCCATTTCAAATAATCATGTACTATGTGTGAAAGATGAAAGATGAACCTTTCCTCACTAGTACGAAGAAGGTTTGTCTCTCTTAAAATATGTGGTGTTAATTTGAACTTAGATTAAACTATGAAAAATGTATGTGAATGAGTGATTTAGATCTAGGTATTAATCAAGTACATGCCAAAAAAGATTATTATTACATGAAAGAAAAGTATGATGCCCCTATATAGGATTAAACTATGTGATCTTGTGTGATTTTTAATGAAACAACTTGCACAAAAGATGAATATAATAGTATATATGTTGCAAATACTTGATGATAATAATATACCACTTCAAGGGGCCAACCTCCAATAGTCTTCTATGAGAACACAATACTCAATATGATGATAATAACTAACCTCTACCTCCTATATAGACCATACTTATGCCATGGATGCCTAGGCCAACCTAACTACCTATATAAGACTATATTAATAATTATATAACTTAAATAAGAGTTAAGGTAGCCACAAGCTGACTACTCATAACCATATACAACTATAGAATTAAAGGCATAACATTCCCCCCACCTTTACAAAAGCATTGTCCTCAATGCTAATTATTTTTGGTAGTTTGTTCATATAATCTTCATCATCCCATGTGGTAACTTTAATAAGAAAATGAGGCTATTTGGAATTGTTGATGTCTGCAGCTTCTTCATGTGTGTTTTGGAATATAACTTCAACTCCAAGATGTGTCTTCCCTTTGCATCTAGATATTGATGGCGATGAATTTTGGTGCACCCTCAAGGAAGAGGTGAGGACTAGAGGTGAGGACTAGTAGGCATTGGTTGAATAGCTTGATTATGATCATCATCATCATCATCTTCTTCTTCTTCTTCTTCCTCTTCTTCCTCTTCCTCTTCCTCTTCCTCTTCCTCTTCTTCTTCTTCTTCCTCCTCCTCCTCTTCCTCTTCACCATCGTATTCTTCTTCTTCTTCCCAACCCTAGTGGTGTGACTCCTTATTTTTGGAAACTTTAGGATGCTTTCCATCCAAAAGTATCTCTTATTGGAGTACAATACCACTGAGAGGGGGGGTGAATCAATGGTATACCAATTAACCTGACCTTGAACTAATCTTTCACAACTTTGAACGTATAAAATGCAAGTTTTAGAATAGTTCAACTATCATGTGTAGCATCATGCATGTATAGCTATTAAGTTTGATTGAACATAAAGAACATAAGCAGATCATAAAAGATGAAGACACCATAGAAACTCAAATGCTGAAATATACACAAGACTGAATGTTTGAACATGAAGACCAAGTAAACCATAAATAATGAGAACCCATAACACAGTGATTTATGAGTGGAAAACCCTCATAGGGATAAAAAACCACTTGAAAATATTGCCTCACTAGCTTAATAAAATCTCCCTGATTACAGATCCTCACTGGCTTTTCATTGTGCCTCACTGGCAAAGCCTCACTAGCTACATAATATGCCTCACTGGCAAAGGAACCTCACTGGTTACAAGTACAACTACCTCACTGGCAAATACAACTTTCACATCAATATGATTTTGTGAATAAAAGAATAGAGTATAATCTCTGTTTCATTACTAAGCATTTCTTGATTGTCTCATTTTCATTTGAGATTCAATAATCTATATATATCTATGTATGCAAATACAATCAACACTTATAAAAAGACTTCACAATTTCAAAATAGATTATTCATCAAAGCTTTCAACATAAACACAATAATGACTCTTTGTAGAGTGTAAATCACATCTTCATCAAACCCATTCACAGTGACTACGTCACTTTTACATAGGCATCATAATGACCATAGTCTTTCAACAAAAATTGAATGAGTCTTGCAATCCTAAACTTCCATCACACAGTCTAACGAAATGCCGAGCTTAAACATGTGATATAAATAGCAATCATTAACCTGGTAAAATTTGATAAAGCCATACCTTGATCCTTGAGAAAAAGCAACTGCAATAGCTTACACATCTCAACTGCCCAAACCACTAAATCTTCCAACTATCCAAAGCTGCAGTCCACTGGCAATGATTTGAAAATATTGTTTCTTTCCAAGAATCCGTAAGTTCACCACCGTATACACCAAGCTTTCAACTTTGCATTATGCTCGATAAACCTTGCTTTGCAAACCATACAATGTTACCCTGCTAAACCAGTAACCCTAGAAAGGGCCAATAGAAACAATGATATTAACTCCCTTCAAACCATTCACAAACATCCTTGACCTACTAGTGCATGTTACTAATCAAAAACAACTTTAATTGATACTTTGGAATTTATAATTACAAACATCTCAAAAACCTTGAAGACATGTGGAGTTCCTTAACCACCAAGTATTTGATAGCATTGATACTTTGATGTAGAATATTATGCCTTTCAAATCAACCAGAACCCAAGCAAGCTTCTCATAATATCTTCCATGAAGAACATCAAAGGCAAAATGAACATGATGCTAATACCAAACTAATAATGAAACCGATAATGACACGAACCATGAAGGACACCTTTAGATATATCATGTCAAATGCAAACCAAGACAAGTAAAACAAGAATCAAGGTATTATTGACATCAATGATAAACAATGCCAAAGCTAACATCTCCATGATTCTCTCGATATCACTTGACTTAGCTAGTCTTTTCATTTGTTCATCCATAATGGACAAGATTTCACCCTTCATATTATTGTTTTCTTTATGAATGAGTTCAAGTATATATTCATTTTCTTTCTGAACCATGTCATCATTTTACACATCCTCCTTGCCTAGAGTTTTTTAGGTGTGGCAACATTCTTTTTGCCTCTTCTTGAAGGACCTATCATGATAGGAAAAAATAATTTTGGAATAAATGACACAAAACAAATCCAATCAATCTAAAATTTTTACTGTAACTTATGAGGGCCTAGATCTCACTCTCTTGAAAAAATCTCCATGAAATTTGGCAATGTACAACTTGGAGAGCGAAATTGGTGGAAACCCTAACTATGCAATAACTCGCTTAATTATGCTCAAAAAATTCTAAAATATGGACAAGAGAAGATTCAATATGTCCTTGAGAAACCCTTTAAAAATCTTAAGAATATTAGCCAAAATGAGAGATATATGCGCTTCACATGAAATAATGGCAGAAACCATAATTCTGTTATAACTCACTCAATTATGCTCCAAATGCTCTAAATTCTGGACTGTATCAAATTCAATATGTCCTTGAAAAACCCTTTAAAAACTTTAAAATATTCACTAAAATGAGAGAGATATGCGATTTCCAAAATGACCTCTGAATTGAAAAAATTTGCGTAGTTTTTGCCTTCATGGTGCCAAGATCATGCTCTGATACCACTTGTAATGAAACAAATTGTGCAAAATTTGAATATAATAGTATATATGCTATAAATACTTGATAATAATATGCCACTTCAAGGGGGAAACTTCCTAATCCACTTCGGGGGGATACCTCCAATAGTCTTCAATGAGAACACAATATTCAATATGATGATAATAACTAACCTCTACCTCCTATATATACCACACTTATACCATGGATGCCACCCAGGCTGGCCTAACTACCTATATAAGACTATATTAAGGATTATATAACTTAAATAAGAGTTAAGGTAGCCACAAGCTGACTACTCATAACCATATACAACTATAGAATTAAGAGCATAACATAATTATAATGTAGAAGATCAAGATAGCATTAAAGTGTTATAATAATTTGTTTGCACAATAAAAACATATGATATGATAATATAATCTCAAGGCAAATAGAGTCAATCATAATATATGATAATGTAAGTACAAATATCTATGTGAGAGAACAACATGATGGTCCACAATGTGGACATACATGATCAAGGAATCATATTATAATAACGATTAAAAAGAAAGTCTCAATTTATGATAATGCAATATAGCATGTACATACTCTATAAAGTAGATATGGAAAGATGAGATCATAATCTATGTAAATGTAATAGTGTGAGATCATAGGACAAAATAATTATGATTCATCCATTCAAGTGAGATAATTTATGACATAAGAATATAGTAATGTAAGATCATGATGTAAATTTAATATGAAGAAATGTTTGATCAAATAGCAATGTTAGATGATATATTAACAATGTGAGATCAATTATCATAAGACATGATATAGAAATGTGAGGTCAAAGTAGACACATGTTTAAGATCAATGATATGCAAGTTAACATGGTAAATGATGAGATCATAGACATAATGTGGACAATGTAGCTAGATATAATAATGATAAATCATAAAAAATATGAGGTCATGATTGAAGGATACTATGTAATGCATTATATATAAATATGGTCAAAATAGCTAGATTAAATACAATGTATTAAAATAAGACAATTATCTAGGAACCTAGATTAATCAAATTGGGGAATTATTTAAGTCAATATTGTACTATCAAATCATGTACCTAAACATAAGTGAATCTAAAATAATCGTAAGGACCAGAGATCCGAGGATTAAGTTATAAGCTCTGGTAAACGGTCATGAAAGCATACCTGCAATCTAAAATTTCTAATAAAATAATCTCATCATCTATGTGCATATGTAATCAGCAAGTAAGAATATTAGGGTTCCAATTTATAATTGAAACACTAAATTTTGGATCCCTAAAATGTTTTTTTCAAACCCTAAAAGAATCTCATCATCTATGTGCATATATAACTAGCAAGTAAGAATATTAGGGTTCTAATTTATATTTGAAACACTAAATTTTGGAACCCTAAAACATTTATTTCAAGCCCTAAACAATTATCATCATCTATATGTGCATATATAATTAGCAAGTAAGAATATTAGGGTTCCGTATAAATGTTTTAGGGTTCCATATAAACATTTTAGGGTTCCAAAATTTATTGTTTCAAATATAAACAAAATTAAGGTTCCAAATAAGATGTTTAGCCCATTTCATGTTTCACGTTTTATGGTTTCAATTTGACGTATTACGGTTTGAAATTTCACATAATGCAATTGAAAAATGAAGTTTTAGGGTTTAAAAATCAGGTATTGAGGTTTTGAAATTAACATGTAATAGGGTTTCAATTTGATATTTTAGGGTTTGAAAATATTGTTTAGCATTTGTGCATTAAAAAGAAAGGGTTTATAAATTTTGATAACAAATATCCATATTACAATTTTCCAAAATTAACATTAAAGTAAAAACTCAAAATTTAATAGGGTAAATATAAAATACCCAGTAAAAAATGCAAGTGTGAATCTTTGATATCATGTCATATATGTTTTACTTCTTGATACATATATACAACTATACTCATATTTATTTGATTATGAGATCTAGTCTTTGTTATTCTTAGCTCCTTTGTTGCCACTCAACATTGGTTTGCTCGTGAATCTACCTTTTAGTTCTGAATATTAACTTTGTAGCACAAACTCAAATCAAGGCACCAATCCTTTAAATCTTCCTCTCGAACATACCCAAACTATATTTACTATAAATGTATTGATATTAGTCATAAGATTAGCTAGATCCTACAAACTTTGCATTTCCATTGTGCTCACAAGATCATGTCCTGAGGGAATCTAATTTAGAAAGTTCATTAGAGGGCTTTGAATTGATTGTTTTATGTTGCAAATGTGTATGAAGTAAACCCATTAATTGAAAACATTATTGGGGATAAAATTCTATATATCTTAGGTTGCATACATAGTCTGCTTGTCTACTTGAAAGAGGTTACAATATATATTGGCATTAAGGTTTGATGATATTTTTTTTGAGTCTCTTAATGCAATAGGGAATGATTTACATCCAAAAAAATTAAAGTACTTTATTATTTCTCTTTACTCACCTTGTGATTAACCTCAGGGAACGCCCTCCTTGGCTTAAGTAGAGTCTAAAGAAGAAGGAATTTCCATCCCTTATAAATTGGACCATTGTTGTCCACTACTTGATCATAATATTTATCCTGGCATGATCCCAAATTGTCTTTCCTTGGGCTCGGGGCTTGGCTTTCTCTTTAGGGTTTGTGGAATTTTATAATTTTGAGTGCCAACAATTGGCACCATTGCTAGGGACTAATTAATAGTTTCCCTCCATCAAGATGCACTACTTACTCAAATTAGTACCTTACTAAAGTGCTATTCACTATAAAGATCATTGTCTCCTCTTAATTCAAGAGTGGTGATTTTGTTTAGTGTAATCCAATGAAGACCAAGTTAAAGAATAGAAGATGGAAAAAATAAGACACCTAAGATATTCACATGACATGGAGGATCGTAGTGCACCCACAAAAAGGAAACACACAACTTGGAAAGCAAAAAAAAAGGTAAATCAACTCATACCTTCTTTGATAAACATGAGGTAGGTCCATTAAGAGGAATAAATGTTGTTGATTTAAGAGACTAGGATACTTATGATCTGACTCTATTGATAACATTGTTAGATCTATTCAAAGGTCACAACTTTTATAATTTTGTACGCACTTTGGAGCTAAGTAGAAAATTTGATAATATAAAACTAGAAGTATGTGGGGCATTTTTGAATGAAGAGAATAGGCTTAAAAAGTTCACAAGAAAGTCAAACAAGAGTTCAAAAGCATTTATGGCTAGAGGAAAATATAAGAATTATAATCAAGACAAATCATACCAAAGTTAAAGACAACAAAATCAAGGGAAACCCCAAAGAAATAATCAAAGACAATGGAATCAACAAAGGCACAATTTTTAGAAAGGGAAAAATGAATGGAGGAATTAGAGGGACAAATCCTAGAAGGGAGAAATCCATCACATTTTATAATTTTGGAAAAGGGTACAAGAGTGATCAATGTCCTAGGAAATCATATATAGGAGGACAAATAAAGTTTTTTCAAAGAAGACAATTAAATTTTTCTCAAGAAGAAGGAGATCATAATAAGAATATATTGATAGCCTCTATAAATATGCAATGAACTTCAAATAACACATGGTACATTGATTTAGCCTAGGCTAGCCAATGTATGACCTACAATAAAACTTCTTTGGTTCCTTAGAAGTAAAAGGTTCTTGGTGATGATAGTTCACATCAAATTGAAGGAATAGGTTTGATTCCAATAAAACGGTCAAAGGGGTTGAGCTTAATTGGTTAATACATTAGGTTCTTGGTATGGAGACCCAAGTTCAAATCCCCATAGGGACATCTAATGTGGAATTCAAAGTGGTGCCTCTTGGTCTTCCATAGTTGGATTCTAATGTGGATGTGCTTTCTAAATAAAGTGGATTTATAAGTAGTGACTTTTGGTCTTCCATAGGTGATTTCTAGTGTGTGTGCTCATAGTGATCTTATATTAGTCTCTAATAAGTGGTCACAAGAGCTTGTATTGGTCTCACATATATGGCCATATGAGTAGAATATTTGTAAATGATATTCAAGAGAAAAAAAATCAATGAAAGGGCATGTTGGAAAGAAATTAGAAACTAACAAACTTGTGAATATTGTACCTAAGATAATGAAAACTCTTCTCTTGGTAAGTTAATGTGATGGTGTCTACAAATTTTTAGCATCTATAGATAAGACAACTTGCATAAGTTCAGAAGTTCTTCTACAAGTGAGTTGTGGCATCAAAGATTTGGTCACTTAAATTATCAAAGTTTGGCTATGCTTTCAAAGATAAATATGGTTGACGGTCTTCCTCAGATAAGGGTAAACACAAATGTTTGTACAAGATGTATGGTTGGAAAACAACATAGAGACGAGTTTGAAAAGTTTAAATGGAGGGCAAGTAAATCTTTTGAACTTGTCCATAGTGATTTATGTGGGCTTATGAACCCTCCATCAAGGGGATGAGCTAGGCATATGATGCAGGAGCATCCCAGGGGACATATGGCAATCTTGCATCACCCAAAAATATTTTCTTTCACTTATTTTGTTTGTTTGTAGGTTTTCATTTACAAGTTAGTTATAGAAAAAGCCACTGCGGTTTGATTTTTGGTCTTGGAACTTTGAGATAATGTTTTATAGAGGTATTTGGATGTCAAACACATGTTTGGGGATAATTGGATGCCTAGAGTGGCATAATTTGTCTTGAAGACTTACTCCAGGCTAGCAAACTATCACAATTATAATTTTACAGTTGGCGTTAGATCATTTAAAATCTGTGACAATTAGGGAACATGTGAAGATGCATTGGACCTAGGGGAGTGAACAATGAGCTCAAAACAAATTTATTTTTTGTTACTATTATTTTTGTTTGACTGATCAGTTTCTAGCCGACCACACATTCCATGGAGTAAATTAAACTTTGTGCCACCTTGTAACTCACATAGATCATTTTATATGGCTATATATTTGTTACTGGCGATCATTTGAGATCATCAAGAAGAATAATGAAGAATTGTGGAAAGGAATTGGAGGTCTAAGGTGTGAACATTAGGATAAGGGTTCAAGATGGAGTTTTATGATTAAGACACATAATGCACTTAGTTTCATTTGGTAAAACTAAATTTTCATTTCAAAATTTAAATGGCTACAACCTAGCATGTAAGAAGCTCATTGCGGAAAATTATAATTAGTTTATGTCCTTTAATCTAATAAAGATAGTGTTGCTATTTCTATAAGATCATGTTGTTTAGTGTGATTGTTTATTTGGTTGTATGGTTAGATAACCCTTCATTGGATCCTTCGCCCATGACTGCATTAGTAGATTTGAACATTCATTGATGACTTTTTGAGGAAGGTTTGGGTCTACTTCCTTATGCAAAAGGATGAAGTGTTTGGAAAATTTGAAATGTTTAAAGCATTTGTGGAAAATTAAAGTGGGAACACGATCAAGCAAATAAGAATAGATGATGGTGGAGAATATGTTAATAATACATTCAAAAAATTTTGTGAACATAATGGGATCAAGAGAAAAATGACTAACAAATATACTCCTCAACAAATTGGTGCTGTTGAAAGGAAGAATAGGACCTTAGTGGAAATGGAATAGAACATGCTACAAATCAAGGATCTTCATTTGTTTCTTTAGGTTGAGGCTATCAATACAACAACTTGTGTCTTGAATAGATCTCTTTCAACTTGTTTGTGGAATATCATTCTAGAGGAAGCATGGAGTGGTAAGAAGCCATATGTTAAGTATTTTAGAGTATATGGATGTGAAGCATTTTCTAACATACCTGATGAGATTAGAGAAAATAATTTTGATAAGAAAAGTGTTAAGTGCATCTTTATTGGCTATGATGATTAGAAGAAAGGATATATGATATAGATCCTAGTGTGGAGGACATGTTCATAAGTAGGCATGTCAAGTTTAATGAAGAGTTTGAGGATATGGTAAAATCCTCCCCAAATCCTATCCCAGAAGTGAACATAAATAATGATGTATCCTATAGTACCTTTGAAATTGATGAAAGTTCAAAGAAAACTTCCAATATAGATGAAGAATCCAATCATCCTGAGAAAACTAAGAGTCTTCAAGAAATTTATTAAAGGACCCAAGTTAATTGGCCTCATAATGACCATAATAATGAAGACTAATGATCCTCAAACCTATGATGAGGCTAAGGAAAAACATGAATGGGAACATGCTATGTAGAATAAATATGACTCATTGATAAACAATAAAACTTGGGAATTGGTGGACTTACTCAAGGGAAAGAATGTGGTAAAAAATAAGTGTGTATAAGACAAAGTTCAAGTTTGGTGGAAGCATTAAAAAACATAAGTAAAGATTGGTAGGCAAAGGGTGCTCACAAAAGGAGGGAATTGACTACACAAAAACTTGTGCTCTAGTGGCAAAGATCACTATTTTTAGGACTATTGTAGCATTGGTAACTCATTTCAAGTGGTCCCTTCACCAAATGGATGTTAAGAGTGCCTTTTTGAATGGATAAATTGATGAAGAGATCTACATGACTCAACCATAGGGATTTGAGAGTTCAAGATAAACACTTAGTATCTAGGTCAAGGAAGTCTCTCTATGGTTTAAAGCAAGCTCTAAGGACTCGTTATCATGCCCTATGTTGATGATATTATCATCACAAGAAATATGATGGATAAGATTAGTGACATAAAGTTCGATTTGAAAGATAGATATGAGATGATAGATCTTGGTCTTCTACACTACTTTCTTAACATCTAGGTGTGGTAGAAAGATGGTGGAATTTATCTCTCTCAAATTAATTACTTCAGAGATTTGTTGAGCAATTTTAAGATGGAATATTGTAGGAGTGTTTCCACTCTACTTGCTCTAGGGTTGAAGTTGAGTAAGGACATGGAAGGTGAGGATGTTGATCCTACCTTGTAAATAAATTTATTGGTATCCTTGTGAGCTTAACTCACACTAGACCAAATATTTTATTTGCAATATGTGTAGTTTCAAGGTTTTTAATTTCCCCTAAGGCTCCACATTGGTTAGTAGAGAAGAGAATATTGAGATATGTACAACAGAATTTGACTATGGGTGTTTATTATTCTTCTCTTGGATATCTAACACTTGTAGGATATTCTAATTTAGATTGGGCAAGTTGTACAGATGATAGAATATAATGTCATACATTATGTTTTCTCTCTTGGTTTTAGCTCAATTTCATGGTGTCATAAGTAGTAGTCTACTATTGCCTTATCAACTATAAAGGTCTACCTGCTGCTTTTGGTTTGAACAGTGAGCAGATTGTGCAAGTAAGTTTTATCTTTTATCTCGTTATGTTACAATTGATATAAATTTTAGGGTTTTGCAAATAACTTGAAATCTGTCCATAAAGTTTATAGTTATTGCATACAGTCTTATAACCTCCCTTTCCAGCAGTTAACTGATGCAATACTCTATATATTTTAATGTTTGTCATCATTATTCCATGACCAGTCAGAAGTTTTACCATAGTGTCTTCTGTGGACCTTTTACCTTGAAGAAGAAATTACCTGAAAATAAAGAAAACTAAATTCTGAAAATCGTGGACACACATCTATTTTCTGTTAGTTATTATTTCTTGATTGTATTTTATTGACCCTGACATTCATTAATTTTACTTTTATCTATGGCGCTAAATTTTCTAAATTATTTCTGATCAGCTATTTTCTATTTTCTATTTAGGGCTGCCCCCTGCCAACAACTTAACCCCTGCATCATCATAAATATAATATGAAACATGATTTAAATTCAGAGATGGCCAAAAATATATTACATAATATATAGTACATAAATACATTGAACAACAAAATTATATTTCTAAAATTACACTTCTTCTCTGTTTTTTCCTCCTTTTTTTCTTCTTTTCATTTGGTTAATATAAAAGAACATTAAGTATAGGTTTTATATTTTTTTTATTTGGCTGATGGACATTGTTTTTAACTTTTTGCCTTTTAAAACATTTTTGTTATTTTTAGCCGATAGGCTTTTATATGTGAGCATTATAGTGCTCGGAATTGTCTCACGCCGTAAAAAAAATTCACGCCGCGAAATTTTCTAAACTCGTCGGTTGTTCTAACAAAATCGTTTCATGTCGTTTAAATGTCCCCTGCCGGATGCTCTGGGATAATATGCGAAAACTTTTTAAACCAAATAACTCAGGCGAGCATATCAAATTGCAAGGGTTGAGGTGAGCTGAAGGGGAGTGCGAACAGAAAACAAAAGAATATTCCGAGGAATCGATCCAAGGCCGTGAGCAAATCTTCTTAAAAGAAAAGAGGTATTTGCATCTGCTCTTTGTTTTTCTAGCACAAAAACTAAAATCTGTTTGCTGCAATTTCATTACGCACATAAAAACTGAAACCCCATTACACTCGCCTGCGTCCCACTCGCACATCACTTCATTAGGGCTGCCTGTGCACAGATTATCTGGGTAGATTTGTATCCACTCAATCTCGGAATTTATGGCTTCCGGCACCTTGTATGCTGCTTCCTGCTCAATGCTGTCCAACGCTGATTTTGCGTAATCATTTGGTTCTGCATTAATTGACATAAATAGGAGCCGGACACATATAGCCACAACAAAACAAAGCTCTGACCATAGAACATTATGAATCTCACAGAGACATAAATGCTCAGATCCTGGGTATTCCCTGTTAAGTCGACGAAAGGCAAATGCGAATGCTATTTATAGGGAGCGAAACTCCATTATATACAAAAATATCATCACTTTCTATAATAGATTGAATATAATTTTCCATCTCCATCTGTTGTCATTTGAGATCACTAAAGCTTCATAGAGACCATATTTATACTATCTCCCAGCAGGCCTATAGAGCCTCTTATGTCCATCATCCTAAACAAACTCCTACTATCTCCCAGCAGGCCTATAGAGCTTCTTATGTCCATCATCCTAAACAAACTCCTGATCTTCAGTAGCCCTCTTCCTTCCATTGCAGTTCCCAGACAATCCCATATTAATGCCTGCAGACGAAAGGACAATATCATGCACAAATAGAAATAGAACTGGTCAATTCTCAGAATAATACGCAAGAAATCCAATATAATGCAGGCCAGAGCTCTCCTCCCATAAGAGGTGTCTTATTGAACAGCAGACTTCACCTTGTGGTTTAATGACAAAATGGCTTGTCCGGCTATCGCATCTGGTTTGAGTGTATAAACAGGTAACAACTACCACTTTCTTTGTGATTCCATTGCTCTTAAATCTCTCTTTGGAGCCTCACCCTTGCATGCTGGTATACAAACACTAAAATCAAAGTACATCAGAAGAGCAGTAATGGACAGGTGCACAACCCCGTGCCACATACGCTACATGCCTTCACCTTGATATTTTCCAAAAAAAAAAGAGAAAATTTGATACTTCTTCTTTTTTCCTAAACTTTCATGCAAGTATGATACCATACCTGCTGGTCTCACTTTTCTTCTCCATGACATCCACTTCCGCACCCCCTCACCCATATAAAAAGATTGCCCTAGGAAGTGCCATAGAATTTGTTGTATTGTAGCTTGGATCATCATCATAGGAGTTGATAATAAATTAATGTGTGGATTATTCGAGACTCACAAAAGAAAGGACATAGCGGATGTCTTTATGGACGGGATTCCCATATGCGTGGCCAAAGCAAAAGCCCATTGAGATTTGTTTGCTTTCCATATGAAGAAGTTGGCTTGTCACCAAAAACAGTGTTGGTAATGATCTCCAATTCCCAAATTTGAGTCTTACGTGAAACTAATGATATAATCAACTTTGTTTTCATCATTAATATTTTTCTATTTTCAAAGCACATATAAATATATTGTTATATGGCTAATTATACAATTAAATGTTACCTTCAATTTTCTATCGGCATATCCCTTGAACCTCCTATGGGTGCAAGTGCTAGTTTAAAGATTTTTATACATTTGGTGTATGGGATATCCTAAAATCTAAAGGATAGCCAGGTATTGTTGGGTAAGTTACTATTTTCATTAACAGAAACACAATATATATTGGTGAAAGAACACACCTCATACACATACTGCACATTTTCAGCCTTACTGCTATTCAGTGATTTACCATGTACAAAAGCAGCCACAGATCCTACTCGTTTAACCTGCTCATATGTAATCTCCATAACAGGGATAGTGGATTCTGGACAGGTCTTCATTGAATTATTTGCTCTCACAACATCCTTCTGCCAGCAAACCATTTCATATTAGTTTTGTAAACATCTACCAACAGCTCAATCAAATCAAGATGTAATGATCTTTAATATTCAATCATTCCTTGTTCCCATTTAAAAATGAAGGATGTTGGTTCCCATACTTTAGTGTGCCAGTGTTTGTTGTCAGGCCGGAGGGATATCCGATCTGAATAATTTATGCAGAGTATTGTGTCTCCATACTCATTCTGCAAATGACCACCAAAGATATATTAGAAAAGACTAATTTTCCTGGGTTTTCAACCAGCACATGCTTTCTGAACATTTAGTTTTTAGTTTTAGATTTTAATTGTTGGCTTATTTTCTTTGCAGAGTCAGTCATGTGGAGCTGAATTGTGCCAAAAATTCTACTAAATCAGCAGTTTTGATGAACTTGGAGTATGGAGATCCATTTTCTTAATTTCAATTTGTAAGTGGCTGATATTTATTTGTCACATTCTAAGCTTGGTATCTTTGCAGATGGTTGTGACAGAGGATATTGGCTGACAGTTCTTAACCTACGGGGAGAGGTAAAATCCTCTATTTGGTGAAATTACATTACTGCAGTTTTGTAAAAATTTCTGGAGAATAGCTTAACAGAATCATTCATCATTTTGCTTTCCTCTCTGCAGCACAAGTACTATTTCTAAAATTTGGTTGTTACATCTTGTATTGCAAAGATTGCAGGATATGCAGAAAACAGGTTCATTCTTTGTGGAGGGAAGTTTTTCCAAGCGTGAAAGTGGGAGTGTGAGAGTTTCCAGCGCCTCTTGAAACGTGGGTTGTGAGTGTTTTGATAAGGGCTTCCTGGGTTAGATACTTGTTCAGTTGGGCATCACTTCTCCACAGAATTCGAGAGGTTCATCTGTAGGTGAAGGAAGGAAGATAGATTACAGCAATAATGACAACCACAAGGTCAATGACAAGGGCATCGGCAATAGACAGGCTGTCTGTGTTGCCCTTACATTTGCTTTTAGAAATTCTGTCAAAAGTTTCATACAGAGATGTGATACGCACGTCTCTGCTCTCACAGAGATGGCGATTCTTGTGGAAGGAAATTAGCCATTTGAATTTCTGTATCGAAGATTTCAAAGAAGTAAGAGGTGACATGAAAGAAGTCATCATTAGCGATGCCTTGCTCCGCCAGTCTGCTCCTCTCCACAGTTTGCAGCTTGAATTTGAATGGGGTGACGCCGATAGTGCCGTTGTGAACAATTGGATTAGAGTTGCAGCTTGAAAACAGGTAGGCCAAATGGCTTTGCAATTCTTTGAGCTGGAGTTTAGCCACTGTCCCATATCACCAGCTGTAGCTAACTTTGTACGATACAGCATAGAGCTTGAAGACTCTGTTTTTGAGTGTGAAAGTCTCACTGCCCTAAAACTGAGATCCATCAAGCTTCCCCAAATACCCACTAATTTTGGGGGCTTCCATTATCTTAAAACACTTCGTTTCTACAATTGCTCTACAATGGATGATGACATTTTGAGACAGTTCATAGAGTTGTGCCCACAGCTTCAGAATTTGGGGATTAGCGCTTGCTATTTGTTGTTGCATTTGAATATACATGCCTCCAATCTCAGATACTTAGATATAGGATTTTTTGACTTTGCTATATCATTTAGCGTGTCTTGCCCTCAGTTGATAGAAATCAAACTTGAAGAATTTCAGGCTAATATAGGGCTTAAGTTACTGGAAGGAGTTTCAAGAACAGAATCAGTTAAAAGAATTACACTTCTAAACTATAGCAGATATGAGCTATATACAAAGATTCCTAGTATCACTGTTCTTAACAAGTTTCCTCAGCTTGAAGAATTGACAATGCATGGCCGGTGTTTCCAGGTTAGCAATTCCAAAATATTCTTAATGCTTCATCCCTCCTTCCTATTGGTATTTGAAATTATTATAGGTTTATATATATGTTCTAGGTTTTTACCCATTCCTTCTCTAGCTAAGCTTTATTTTGATTACTGCTCCTTTTATTCTATTACTCCATCTATGTAACATGCTGTAACTTGTATTATGATTATCCACCCACTTTCATCTACTGTATCACTTGTGGATGGTAACTTTATTTCTTTCTTTTTTTAATAAGAATGAACTCACATTATGTTCCATGCAGGAGATGACATCAATGTCAGATACATTAGAGATGGAGACGTCATCAGAGGAGGAGACGTCATCAGAGGAGGAGATGACATCAGAGGAGGAGATGCCAGTAGTAGGGGTGACTTTGCCAAATTTGAAGAAGGTAAATGTCCATTTTAAGCTGAAGTATGGCAATGAGAAATTGAGGCTTCTGGGTTTTCTTCTCAGGAATTGTCCAATAAATGTAATGAGAGTCTGTCTGCCTAGATGCGGCAGAAAAAAGATTCGAGATAAATTGCGGGGAAAAATCATTCGAAATAAATTGCTGGATATGAAAACAGAGTTTTCAAAAGTAAGGTTATCCATTGTCACAAGGAAATGGCCCTCCCCATTTGAAGAGTTTGCCAATTTTGTGATACGTTCCCTGCGTATTTTTGACACATTTGCTGAACTTGAAGAACAATTCTTATCTCTTTTCAGGGCTCTTCATTCCTAAAAAGGTAAGCAACATTGTATTCAGAATTCCTTTAAAAAAGTTTCTTTTATATTACATTAGTGTTAGGATTTTCTTTTATATTACATTAGTTAAAATTCAAATCCAAAGCATCTTTGGCTCAAATTTGTTTGAAATTAATGAAAGCTGAATCATTTCAAAGGTCGAAGCTCTATTGAGGATTTAAGTTCTAAGCCAGGAATGATCCCAAGGATTTAAGTTGTTCATACCATAACATGCCATAAACTAATCCATAGGATAATTGAAGTTGAGTGAAGGTTTCGACATGCGTAATCATGTTTGCACATTAAACATGATTTTGCTAGAGATCACAGCTCTACTGCAAAGTTGAAATAGATATCAGATAAGCATAATCTCCAGCAACAAGAAGACCATTGTACATGGGATTTACCAGTGAGGTAAATGGCTGAACAACAAAATCAAAATATTAGATCATCGTAAATGGTTGAATTTCCAGGATTCTAGTAATTTAAAAGTTTCATATTAACTGTTAGTGTTTCTTTCATGCTTCTTGAAATTCTCTGCAGATACCTAGTCCAGCTTCTCAGAACACTTTTTAAAGATCCCTTACACAGTAGGTCCTCAGTCCTGTGAAGGTGAGAGCATAAAAAATGTGGGCACAAGCACTTTACAACTTAATACTATTTGTATGAAATACAAAGACTCGTGCACAAAGCATGGGGTGTCACTTGGTAAAACAGGTTTATAACACATGTAATCAAGGGATTGTCTATACTCACCGTAATTTGTTAAGTTTATGACACCATTCTCTTATTCTTGGGACCCACTTTACAGTACTACCTTTATTTTTGTCAGCATATTGGTGTAAACATTGTAAATAAAAATTATTCCTTTCATGATTACACGTGATATATGAAAATATCCTTACCAGGGTGATCTCCTGTAACACGAAGGCGGACGAGAAGCATTTGTTAACACAACAACCGCTCTCTGCCAAGGTATAATTTATAAATCAAATTTTTACCTCCTTTCAATGATATGAAAGATAACAGATGTTTGGCATTCCCATCATAGTGGCCTATTTTATTTAGCATTACCAAAAATTCTGACATGAACATAAGCCATCCTCAAAATAGTGGAAGCAGTTAACATCCCTCACAATAATTCCTCTCTCTTCAATCCTGGAAATGAATTTTATGGTTGTGTGACAATCATCACACACCCGAAGATTCTCCATGATTCTGATGGGCACTTCAAGAGGTGTGCTAATAAGCCCAAAAGCAATAACCAACTTTTCACTGTGATAGAATAGGCTTTTTTCCTTCTATTCTACCTCCACATCATGTAAGACAAAGTCCATATCAGGCAAGTATCCAGTTGCCTTCATCTTCCCTGCCAATTCCTCTAACTTCGAATATATTTCCTCTGTTTGTGGGTGTGTTCTGTCTTCTCTGACAAAGGTGTGAACTTTGTTACTTGCTTCAATCTAGCTGTATCCTCGCTCCTTATGCACTCCTTTTCTTTCATCTCATTTCTTACTTTTGTGATATCATCCCACCTGCCAGCTGAAGCATAGATATTTGAGAGCACCTTGTATGGTTCAGCACGTTTTGGTTCAAATTTGAAGAGGTGTTCTGCTGCGTGTCTTCCCAGCTCTAAATTCTCACAAATTCTACATGCACCAAGCAATGCCCCCCAAACAACAGCATCAGTTTCAAATGGCATACTGTTGATCAATTCCTCTGCTTCTTTCAAGCGCCCAACCTTACCATACAGGTCAACCATACAAGTATAGTGATCTGTCCTTGGAGGAATGCAATGATCACAAATCATTGAATTAAAGTAAGAGCACCCTTCATCCACTAGGCCAGCATGAGAACAAGCAAATAGAACACCAATAAATGTTGCATAGTTGGGTTTTGTCCCTGCTTGTATCATTTGTTCATTGAGTTGGAGGGCCTCTTTGGGATGCCCATTCTGTGTATATCCTGGAATCATAGAATTCCATGAAACCACATTCCTTTCATTTATGTTGCCAAACACTTTGCTTGCATCCATGGTGCTGCCACATTTGGCATACATGTTAACAAGTGTACTTGCAACAAAGACATCTGATTTAGTGTAAATGTTAACCATGAACCTGCTTACCATACCCCAAAGCTGCTAGATTAGCAGAAGCACTGAGAACAATTGGAAAGACAACAACATCTGGTCTCATTGCCTCACAGTTCATTCTACAAAATAACTTCAAAGCCTCCTCACCATACCCACTCTGAGCATATCCTGCAATCATTGTTGTCCACACACATTGAGCATAGTGCAAGCAGGCTTTTAGCCAGGCATTTCAGATATAATAGTTAGCTGTAATGTAATGTTAACAGTGATATGTGTTCTTGTTTTATTAAATATGCATTTTAATTTTTATTTGACCTTTTTAAAGTATCAATCTAGCTGGTCTTGATTTGCTATGGCAGATTTTGGCATGATTTGGGTCTGTTGTTTTGGGCCAAAACACTGGGAGCATTACCATCTGCAAATGTAGAGTGTGGGTTTGTTACAGTTTGATATAATTTTAGGGATTTCAGTTGCATACAAAGATTATTGTTTGCTATCAGTTGTTTGAATTTCAAACATCTATGACATCTTGATAGTGCATGTTCTTCATCTCCATAAGGATGAGTACACACTGAGCGTGGTGTCAACAGGCTTTTAACAAGGCATTGCAGATATAATAGTCAGCTGTAATGTAATGTCAACAGTAATATGTGTTCTTTTTTATTAAATATGCAATTTAATTTTTATGTGACCTTTTTAGAGTATCAATCTAGCCAGTCTTGATTTGCTGGGGCAGATTGTGGCTTGAATAGGGTCTGTTTTTTGGGCCAAATCACTGCGACCATTACTATCTGCAAACAAGGAGTTACGGTTTCTTATAGTCTTAAGGATTTTGCTTGCATACAAAGATTACTGTTTTCTATCAGTTGTTTGAATTTCAAACATCTATGACATCTTGATAGTGCATATTCTTCAATCTCCATAATGGTGAGTGCACACTAAGCATAGTGCAAGCAGGCTTTTAGCTAGGAATTCTAATTGAAAGCAAGCTAGAACTGCTCATCGGGCATTAAGCTCAACTGTTTACATGTAAAAAAGTTTATCTATGCCAGACCAAAACCTTTACATTGTACATTAAAAATCTATTGGCAGTCCATTCTCCCAGCCTGTTTCTTGCACTGTTTCAGCAGCATTTGGTAGGGACTTGAACTGCAGCGCATCTCTTGTTACCATGGCAATGTCTTGGATATATTGAATAATGCATATTACCTTGAGAAACTTGGTAAATGTTGTTTGAACATGCCTTTTCTGTCATAGGCTCTTGGAACATGTATGTTATTTTAATAATTTATTGACAATTTGAAAGAAGGAAACTTATCATGTTTTTGCCAACTTTTGGATATATTTGGAGTTTTAATGTAAATTTGCAATGCTGATTGTTTTAGATCGTTTTACAATTTGACACTTATATTGGCAATCTAGGTGAGTAATTGTGTACCATTCATGCTGTAGAGGGAGTAGTATTATTACTCACCTTTGGATTTAATATAAATATTCTGTTGCATTCTGATGTGCATTTTGTGCAACCCTTGAAATGGATTTTTTAAACAACTGAAAGTAAAAGTAAAAATATATATTTTTATTTGCCAAAGATTGCATCAGTCTGGCTATACTCATAGGCTGAAGAGCTGAAAGGGCCATACAAAATGAGACAGGCCAATATCAAGGCCATAAACAGTCATAAAAGTGAAAAGGCCACATGCAGTCCACAATAACATTTAATATCATCAATATATTGTGTGACATTGGCTCTTTGAGAGTCCAGTGAGCATGATTGAGTGTTAGATATGGAACATTACCACAATGAAGATATGAGTTCAATTCCTCCCAAGAACCAGGGGCAAGCTCCCATTGCATTAATGTCGTGATCTTGTCCTGTTTATGTTAACTATTTGGGAGGTCACAATCCTTTATAATAAATGTGGGATTATATATTGTCATAAGATGTCTAGATAAAACCAGTTTTTAGTCCCTGCCCATAGGCAGGGTAACTGTTGTTTTCACCTCCAACTATTAATTTTGCTTCTTTAGTCGTGCAAAGGAAAAAATTAATACTTTAGCTAAACTTTTTTATTCCTTATAAGAATTTCTGATTGGGCAATTTATTTTTAAGCCCATTGGTAATGATTTTTAGCATTGATAAAATTGATAAATTTTTCCTGGGGGTGAGGTAAATGTTTCTAATGTGTCAAAGCAAAGTTTATTGATTTTCTGTCTTGCTTAAATCGGCTAGATAAAAATTAGGGTTCTCAATTAGTTTTTAACAGCCAAGACACGTATTGTGCAGGTCATGCGTGGCATTTCCTAAAACAGATCACATGCCTTGTTTATGCTTCCACATTTTGGATACATGCTTACCTGGTCAGTTGCAAACACTGGCGAAAATCTCCCTTCTCACCAGGCAGGGCAGCAATGAGTGTGGGGTACATTGCTAGGAAAGGCAATTCTCACGCTTTCTGGAGCGCAATTTGCAGTCTGTATGGTCATTTCTGCCACCAGGGACTCATTTCCATTACAGCATAGCAACGGTCATCTTCATCTTCATCTTGCTCACCACTTTCTCTATTTATTCACTCTACCAGCGTAGCAGCAGCTGAGATTTTTCTTCTTCTACCTACTGAAACCATGTCACACACTCTTTTATATACCATTAAGAAAGCCTACAACATGGGTATATTCGAGAGCTCTGTATTTTCTTGGTTTTAGAATGATATCATTTAGGGTTTTCTTCCTGCTAAGCATTTACACATCTCCATGCAATATTCCTAAGATTCCAATGTGTACTATCCTTGTTTTATTTCTCATTTCAAAAAGCAGTCTTTTTTATTAAATATGAAGAGTAATGCCATGAACAGAGTTATGTGTTTCTGTCTTGTTTCTGATTTTGGAATGATAGGAAGGACAAATACCCATTTTTTATTATTGTCTTGATTTCTGAATCTTTGATGTAAACAAAATTTCAATTTTTTTTAGAACTTCTCATTATCATTCAAACAATCAACTGTAAATATCTCATGTACAACAAACACCTTTAATTTCATATTTCCTGGCATTCGTTTGCTTCTTGGTTCAAGCAGATCCTGCAAGATTCAGATGTACACATGAAACTTCATTCATAAGGCGTCACACAAGTTTTTGGATCCGAACTCCAATTCTTAAATGGATTGTAAGTGGTTCCCACCTTCAAAAACATCAAGGAATGCATATTGTCGTCCCATCTGTGGTTTAAAATTAATTTTCCTTGAATTGCAGGTATGCTTCTTTCGACAATTCTTTTGGTCAGTACCTAAAGTTGATTACCTGACTTTGTGCCATGGCTTCATTGTGGTAAGGCTCACTTACCTGGAATCATCTTTTATAGTTTCTTTAATTTAAGTCCCTGCCCAATTTATGCTAATGATTAATTTGTACTTAGTCCCTCAATTTTCATCCATTGAACTGTACAGGCTCACTTGGCTCCAAATAGCAAGTTTGATTTTCAGAAATATATAAAAAGGTCTTTGGACGATGACTTCAAGGTGGTAGTTGGAATCAGGTTAGTAAACATACTTTTGAAAGCCTTCCTCCTTGGATGTCTATAATGGGTTTTCCTGTGCTGCTCTGATCTTCCCTTTTTCATTTAAATTAATACACACCCTTTCTTTGAGCTGTATGCAGCCCTCCATTGTGGGTATTTGCTGTGGTCTTTTTGCTTCTTAATGTGTCTGGTAAGCCTTCATCATAAAAACCACCTCCACAAAATATTCATTCTTTGTGCTCTTATAGGGATTGTTGCTGCTCTATGACAGCCTAATAATCTTTTGTTGATTGTATGCACTGCCTTTGGGAACAAGGTGGTATGCTTACTTTTGGCTCTCTTTCGTGCCCTTATGTGTAAGTTATGAAACTTGTGTGTGTTAATAAAAACATCAGCTAGTAAATTTTCTCGTTGTATTTTGGTGCTCATTGGCAATTTATTACTCAAATGTGCAGATAGTTCTGCTAGTTGGAATGGAACTACAAGTTGTAATAACAGAGATGGCCTTAGAAATCCATGAGAAACATTCTGTACTCCAAGGAATGCCGGTAGTGCAGCCGAGTGATAAACGGTTTTGGTTCCATCGCCCAAAGTTGGTTCTCTTTCTGAAACATTTTACTTTCTTCTAGGTATCAAAATTCTCAACAAGCTAAAGTCTCAATGTAAATGCTAGTTCTTTTTATTTAGTGGAAGATATACTAATAGATCAATTTTACCTTATTTTGTGCAGAATGCTTTCCAACTTGCTTTCTTTTTATGGATATGGGTAAGCACAATGTTTTTGGTCAAGAATAAATAGCTGTCTAAATACTAATACAGTTGAATAGTTTACATCCTTCTGTATAAAGGCAGCTTATTTAGACTTCATCTTTTGGCAACTGCAGTATGAGTTTGGCCTGAGGTCCTGTTTCCATTCAAATTTTTGCATTTATCATGATCAGAGTTGCAATGGGGTGAGTGTACAAATGATGTTAACTACAAACTATTGTGTTCATTCACATTTTCAATTACCATTAGAACTATTGACAAACATTATTCTTCCCTAAAGTAAAGATGATAGATTCAGGGTAGATGGAAATCCTTTGAATTGGGTCTTTGGCTTCTATTCCTCTTCCTATTTGTCATACAAAAATTTTAAGAATTTTAAATCTCTGTTTCAGAGACAAATGTAGCTTACATGGAATTCTTGTGCATGTGTCTAGGATCGTTTTGCAGTTTTTGTGCAGCTATATTACACTTCCTCTGTATGCACTTGTGACACAGGTATATCATTTTATACACCCAGAAGATAGAACTAACCTAGGGTGTTTTCTTAGTGTACATTCAATTTAGTAGTATCATTCCAGAAACAAAAACCAAGGTGGCTGTACTGCTACAAGTCTATTCCAATTTGTTACCATGCAAAGATGTGGATTTTATTGCGCTTAATATTTTAGCCACTACTAAGTTTGAGAAACAATTATAGTAGAATAGATAAATTCCTGGAATATAGAGTATTGTTCTCTAAAGACCGGTGCAACAGTTTATGCAGATGGGTTCTCACATGAAGAAGGCTATATTCGAAGAGCAGACAGCCAATGCACTAAAGAGATGGTAGCAAAATGCTAAGAAAAATAGGAAAAATTCCATGTACATTCATCTCTATCTGGTGGTTTATTGGCATCATTGGCTTCGTAAGTAATGGCCTTGTGGTCACATGACAAATACAATCATTGGTATTGGAAGTGATTACTATGTAGTGCAGATTTACTTTTTGTGATTAGTATAGCTGAATTTCTAAATTAGATCCATTTCCTTCTGCCAGCTTCCCAAGCTACAAGTTATGAATGTTTTATGAGTCAGGAGTCTTACTTTTTTTGCTGGATGAACATCTTGTTCATATTTTCTTTGGATAGATAATAACATTTGACTGATTTTATTTTGGTTGTGCAGAACTAGCTCCTCCAACACAGCCAACACTCCACGTCTAATTATATACACGTGTCCATTTCAAAATCTCCAAAGAAACAGAGATCATTACTCATTCCTGATGGCTCATTTTGGTGCTAAAACAGCGACCTTGTCACTACACATTACAAGTAACTGAGCAATCTCTGATATCCTAATGCTATAAATCTCAGCTCTTTTAGCTCCTCTGCGAACCTGCCAACAAATTCAATATACTCTTTAAGATCTTTGTAGTGGATGGTTATTTGTAGTAAATGTAATACAACCAGAAATGTATGTGTGCTAGTTCAACACAGTTCTACAATAACTTTTTGCATATAATTGTGGTGATGTTTATAACTAACTATATTTTGTGTAGAAATTCATGATCCCTCATTTGAAATGAGGGCCGATAATGATTTGTTGGTCCCAGAAGAACATTGCAAATAACCAAGTTATTTATCATGAAAACTGGCTAAGCTATACCATATCTATCTATACATGGTTTAAGTATTCTGCAACCCAATTATTGTTCTTCACTATGAATGCTGATGAAACTAGACCTAAAAGGTCAGTAATTATAAAATATCAAACATAATGCATTATACCATCAAAATTTGAACTATGATTATTTACCAACTGCACAATTGATGGTGAAGAGTTGAGAAAAGCCATACCTCTTGCAAACAGGTCTCACCCAAAGTGTTGAAGATGCGAAGCAGAGTTTCTTTTGTGCTGGCAGTTGCTAGAATAGCACCATACTTCGACAGAGCAAGACAAGCAATGTGCAAGTCATTTGCTGATAAAAATCTTGTTTTCTGAGGTGCAAAGTGTTCAATATGAACCTGCCCGTTAGGTAAACCAGGGCATGCCAAAACAGGATTTGATGACATATCAGAAACAGCACAAAGGCCTTTGATATTAGGTAGAGTCTCTATTCTATAGAGAAGCTCTGCTTCAATTTCCAGACAATTGTATACACATATTTCCTGCTCTAAAACCACCACCATATGATCCCTTGTAATTTTTACTCCTTGAACTTTGGACTCAGCAGTAAGTTCATAAATACATCTGTGAAACTCATAGTCCCATATAATAACTTTATCAGGAGGGCATCGGATGTTGTCTTCACTTCCAACAAATACTAAAATTTTGTTTTCATAATACATCTCCACTATGCTGATCCCTCCATGACCAAAATATCCATTGAAAACCTCTTCAAAATGATTGCACCTGTAGACCCTGATGCCTTGATCTGTTCCACAAGCAAAGCAGGTAAAGTTTTGGTTGAAAGTTACAGTGAATAAGGTGGTTTCTGTATTTCTGCTGAACTCAGACTGTGACTGAAACTGGAGAGAATTCAAATGTGGACTGCAAGTACTTTCAGGTGATGAAAATAATTCTGTGAATCTTCTATACTCTGAATGACATGCAAGAGGTATCAAAGATTTACTGCCAGAGGTTTCAGGTGATTGGTTCTTGTCAGGAGTCTGAAAACAGCCTGCAAATAAACATGGTGATGTTGAGAAAGGTAGATTGTAAGTACATTCAGGAGACTGGGTACTGTGAACTCTTACTGAAGGAGTAGGAGACAATACTGTCATCAACAACGAATCTGCATTTTGGCTCACTGGGGACATTAAGTGGTATGCAGGAGATGTTTCTGAAGGTAGATTGCATGTACTTTCAGGTGAATGAATATTGTCGAGAGTTTCAGACACTCTTGCTGATGATGACAGTGCTGAAACTCCAGTCATTAAGTAATCATTTCTATTGCAAATTGTTTTAGGCTGTTCCTTAATGTCTGGTGTTTTAGACACACTTGCATATGTAGGCAATTCTGATGCACTTGCAATGTATTCTTCATTTTTGTTATACTCTGGCTCTGATTGGTCTGGGGTTTCAAACAAACTCAAGAATTCAGATACCACTACTTTTGATGATGCAAATTGCAATGGCTTTGCATTAATTGTAAGCTCCAATTCTGAATGCTTATCTCCATTTACTCCAAGCTTGGAATCTGAGTACTGATATTCTGCATTTAAACTAGCCTCAAATTTTGAATGCTGATCAAGAGGCACTGTGGGCCTTTTGCATGTAGCATCAAGGAGTTATTTTCATGAGTGTCATCAACACTTGAGAACTTATCTGTCACTGCTTTTGAGATGCAATTTGTATTGATCTGCATTTATACTAAGCTTGGACTGTGAATGCTGATCACGAGTCATTGTGGCTTTAATGCAAGTAGTATCAAGTGGGGTGCTACTTTCAGGAGTGTTAAAAACATTTGAGCACTTAGATGCCACTGCTTTTGATGATGCAATTGAGAGTTGCTCTGTGTTTATGTCAAGCGGAGACACTGAATGCTGATCTTCTGCATTTATGCTAAGCCCGAACTCTGAATGCTGATAAAGAAGCATTGTGGGTTTGTTTAAAGTAGAATCAAGTGGGGATTTAATTTCAGGAGTGCCATAAACACTCATGCTCTAGGCAGGGTAACTGTTGTTTTCACCTCCGACTATTAATCTTGCATCGTTAGTCATGCAAAGGAAAAAATTAATACTTTGGGTAAAGTTTTTTTTTCCCTACAATTTTGTGCAGAAGAAATTCCTATGAAGTGATTTTCTGATTGGGCGTTGATTTTTAAGCCCATTGGTAATGATTTCTAGCATTCGTAAAATTGATAATTTTTTCCTGGGGTGAGGTGAATGTTTTTAACATGGCAAAGAAAAATTTAAACAGGGATTCTATAGTTTGCAACTTTTGCTGGAGGCAAGCCACTTGTTCTGTCACCTGGTTAACATGTTCTATGACTTAACTGACACGTAGCTAGTGGATGGTAATGTCCAGGGATCTATGTTGTCAATGATTGTTTTTAATTTCATATTTCCTGGCACGTTTTTGAATAGGTGGTTGGTGTTTAGAGTGTGCTAAGGGCTAAGTGCAGATATGTGCGGCTATCTACCTTCATAGCAAGAACGATGGGCATCAAAGAAGGACAATGTTCATGCACACTGTCCTCCATGCCTTTGTCTGCAAACCCTGGGGAGCTGGTCCCCTTTGGAGTGGCTCAATAACAAGGAAGCCAAAATTCATGGCGTTAGGGTTTAGAAGTTCCCTAAAGTCTAGCCTCAAAATTCAAGTAAGGTCACTGTGATAAGGAAAGGCGAATCTTGGTAAGGTTGACTCTGAATGCTTTTAATACTATTTTACCTACAGTGATGAATTTGGTATTTTTTTTTGTTGGACACAATAATCATTTACTTTATAAAGTACATAAATGTGATTGAATTGAACAGAATCTATTTGTTTCCTTCTTGGTTCAAGCAGATCCTGCAAGATTCAGATTTACCCATGAAACTTCATTCGTAAGGTATCACACAACTTTCTGGATCCGAACTCTGATTCTTAAATGGATTGTAAGTGGTTCCCACCTTCAAAAATATCAAGGGATGCATATTGTCGTCCCACGACACAGCCAACACTCCATGTCTAATTATATACAAGTGTCCATTTCAAAATCTCCAAAGAAACAAAGATCATTACTCATTCCTGATGGCTCATTTTGGTGCTAAAACGGTGAGTTCTCCTTTATCTAGTAATTGATGTTATTTATTTTACAACCCATATTTCATGAGTAGTGACTAAAGAGCCCATCTCTCAGGAGCATGAATAACTCACTGAGCACTCATTGCATTTAGATGATGGACATGAAAGGCCAAACACCTGGATTTTTGGGAGGTCACCTATCCCAATACTATTGGGACCTAACCATGGAGATTCCTCCGTAATCAAGCCCGCTTATGTTAGTACCCCATTTGCTAAACCTTCAACAAATGTTACGCCTTATGAATTTTTTATTAGAGAGCTTCCTTGTTCATTCATTTTCATGTAAGTGGTGTTCTCTTAGTTTATCAAATTATATATATATATATTTTTGGTACTAATCTTAGTCATAGTGTTCTTTTTATGGTATTAGTTTTTTGCAATTGCCTCTTGATCATTGTTTGGTATTAGCTTTTTGCGATTGCATCCTGATCATTGTTTGGTATTAGCTTTTTGCGATTGCCTCCTGATTGTTGGAACTTGCAAACTACCATAAGTTGATCCATGAAGCTTAGTAGATATTCACTCAAGTTTAAATTGGTATTAGCTTTTTGCGATTCCATCCTGATCATTGTTTGGTATTAGCTTTTTGCGATTGCCTCCTGATTGTTGGAACTTGCAAACTACCATAAGTTGATCCATGAAGCTTAGTAGATATTCACTCAAGTTTAATAAATGTGAAAGTCTTAAGATATTATTTATATTTAGTAAATTATTGAATCGAGACAAAGCTAGTGTCATTTTTTTGGACACTGTGAATATGCAAAGGGCTTCTTAAGCAGTGCTGCAGAGTACAGAAACTTGATCTGTGGTATGAACCAGCTGATGCATGCCAAATGAAGTTCTACCATCTCTGCTCTTTCTGTTATGTTGAATATGTGAGCTTTGTGAAGTGCTTGCAATTGTTTGATGTTTATTTTCATGCATTTTATTCCTTGTTTTATAAGAGCATGGAATCAATGTTTCATCTGAACTATCTGTGCAATTACAATGATTGGATTTTGGGATTATAGTTAAAATTTAAAGCTAACCAGGAGTGGGAAGTGATTCCAAGGTGTTTCAAGTTTTTTATGCAAAATTCAGTTAAGTTTAAGAATGCTTACTCTACGGTTGCCAATGGTATGTACAGATAGGAAAAAGCTACCCCACAGGTCTTACCAGCAATCTATTGAAGCTTTTTGAGCCATGGCCTCCTCTCGAATTCAAGCCGCCTCCTGAGAAAAGAAAATCGCCATCATACATTGGTATAATTGACTTTTGCTTGTCTTCATTTTGTGTCTTCACTATTGAATTTTCTGAGTCTTGTAGAATTTGGTCTAGGTTGCTGTGGTATGGATCTCTAAATATAGGGATCCTTTTCTATAACTGTATGGTGGAAAAACTCATTTTCCAGCCTGTATTTGGGCAGGGGAGATATATGTTGCATATGCTTTGTGGTGTAGTTGGAGACGGTAGTCTCATAACTTAGTTTTTTTTTCCGCTGTTCTGGAAACACTACATTCTTTCTTTTCTTTCCAATGTTAGAGGCCTGATGTTCAGAATCCTCTTTAGTGATAAGATTTATTTCAGTCTATATTCTAGATCCTTTTCCAGGATATGGTTTGTCAGTCCTATCTTCAAGAAGTCTCTTCAGGGAGAAAGACTGGAAAGTAAATTAATGACATAGTGATTCCTGAACAGAAGGATATTGAAAGTTACAATATACAGAAAGTTTAAAAGTTTAATAACTTGGTTTATAGATTTCAGTTGTTGCATGGGATATGCTACTCAATTTTATGCCACTTTATGTTGTCTTTACTAGAGTTGCACTGATTTTGTGGAGGTATATACATGTGTAATATGTCAAGACTCAAGGATACAGTGTTCTCCCCTTTGTAGTTCCGTATTAGTTGTTTCTTTAACTCATCACATCAATCCAATCCGTTGTGTTTAGAATGTGACATTTTGGTTTTTCAGATAGATGTTGAAGAGTGTTTTCCATAAATAATTGTTTTCATGCTTTTATGGGAGGAGATGGGCCAGTTTGTTAATAATTTTGCAGAGCCAGGAGATCCTGAGTATGACCCTCCTGTTCCAGAGTTTGAAACTCCAATATGGTTTTTCGTTACTTGTTAAAAAAAATGATTTCCAAAGCATGTCATGTAGTATTCTTTGAAGTTTGTGATAGAGTGTGATCTGAATTATCAATTTTCATAAAATCTTTTTTCACGTCCTTTGCAGAAACCTATTTTCAAGAATTATAGCTTGGAATTAGAGTTTTCTAATTTGAATATTAGGAATAAAATTTATAAAGCCTCTCTAATATATTATAGGAGAAATCTATGCCTTTTGAAAGGAAAATTTGCATACCTTTCAATTAAATTTGTTTTATTTTAAAAAGGTAATATTAAATTTGGTAGCAAATTTTAGGGAAAAAGATGTAAAAATAGTCAAATAATAGATACATACATTTTTGGCAATGAGAACAGAAAGCTAGGTGCGGAATCAGAACGGAATTGGGGGCTTTTTAATCCTAATGAAACCAAGGTTTACAATGTTACTAGGGTTGCCTTACTTGGCTACTAGGGGTAATTTAACATTTGTTAATGGTTCTACTTGGTGCGTTGCTTCATCTTCTTCCAATGGATCTGACTTGCTACTGTGGGCCTTGGATAGGGCCAATGGTTCTGGTAATGTCTTTCAATGTAAGTCCATCCAGCTCATCTTTGGAAGTGTCAAGGACTTCTAGGTGTTGAAAAATAGCCATAATCTCATAAAAATTTGTACAAGCTAATTAGGTTGTCAAGTAGCTAGAAATTTATGGAAATTGCAATTAAACATATGAATATTCCTTATGCTCCTTCTCCATTCAAAGTTGGATTTAGTCTTGCAAGAAAATGACAATCAGATGCTATGTATTTATATTCCAATTGGCTCCAATTTTATGTTATGTATTGATGGTTTTTAGAAATGAATTGGTTCTGAGATCCATGTGCGTTCTCTATCTGATGGTTTATTGGCATCATTGACTTATAAGTAATGCCCTTGTGGTCACATGACAAATACAGTCAGTATTGGAAGTGATTACTATGTGGTGCAGATTTACTTTTTGTGATTAGTATAGCTGAATTTCTAAATTAGATCCATTTCCTTCTGCCAGCTTCCCAAGCTAGAAGTTATGAATGCTTTATGAGTCAGAAGTCTTACTTTTTTTGTTGGATGAATATCTTGTTCATATTTTCTTTGGATAGATAATAATATTTGACTGATCTTCTTTTGATTGTGCAGAACTAGCTCCTCCAACAGAGCCAACACTCCTTTCTCGTCTGCTATGAACTCAAATTCTGCTTTGTCATGGCTAATTGGAGCAGTGGCAGTGCTTCTTCTGGTTCACCTCCTAGCAATTTCAAAATTGTTGTAAATTGTCTTTTTTACCAAGCCAAAAGCATTGCTCAATGCATGGAATTTTCTCCCCATGTTCATGTGATCAGCTTACATTCTTTTGAGCCTTCAAGAAGGTGGTTTTTTCTTTGTAAAGTTGATTTTTGAGGAAGATTGACATTGTAAACAGATTGAGGCAGCTGTACTCTTCTTTGTGAAGGCGAGGGATTGCATGCCCCATTCAAACCCCATTCAAATTGAAATAGCCACTAGCATGACTTATTAGTTTGTTATGGAATTTTAATGGGCTTTTGTTGTAGCAACTATTATGCAAGTTTTGAGTGGTATTGTGCTACATTTTCTTTCTCATCTTGATTACCTTGCCTTTGTATTTTAGGAGGTCTACAATTCGCTAGTTGTGTGAATGTGGAGATTATTGGTGGCACTATTCATTTCCATTTTTTTCTTATTTTGCAACTTTCCTTGCTTCTTTATACGACAAAACATACTATTGCACTGGGAAATGATTCTCATCCAAAGTTAATATTTTGTAATGGATTTGGCACAAGTTTAAGAAGAAATATGTTATAAATTTTCCTTTTGTGAAATTAAATTTCAATTCCATTACCTATAACAACCTTTTAATGTTTTCATCTTATATCCTTCACCTCTAGGACTGGCAAATAGCTAGATATGTTAGCTCCTACAGAAGTACTTTGAAGAAACAGGCTCATAATAAGCCACTTCAATTTTGGAGAAAAGATTTAGTCTAATTAATTCTAGAACCATAAAAGAGAAATAGACAGACTATTCTTAAATTGTGTAATAGTTTCCCACTGTTCTAAAATATAAAATGTATCTCAATGTTGATAGCAAACCATTGAGTTGTTTTTTCTAGGGCTAGTTTGTCAAGCATTTTTTAGGAGGTTCATTTAAGATATAAGATATTTGCAGGTGTTTAAAGAAAGATTTTGAGAGATCCTTATTCCATTTTCCATAAGACAACAGAGTGAGCAGTTAAAATGTTCTGCACTTTTCCTAGCCTATGCTCTAGATAAAATGTTGGGATCTTTGATAGGTTCTAAAAAATATATAGCAATTTGGTAGGGTTGCTGCTGCTAATAATAAGCTCATAAGAAGCCACTTCAATTTTGGAGAAAAGATTTAGTCTAATTAATTCTAGAAGCATAAAAGAGAAATAGACAGACTATTCATAAATTGTGTAACAGTTTCCAACTGTTCTAAAATAGAAAATGTATGTCAATGTTGATAGCAAACCATTGAGTTTTTTTTTCTAGGGCCAGTTTGTCAGGTATTTTTCAGGAGGTTCATTTAAGATATTTGTAGATGTTTAAAGAAAGATCTCGAGAGATCCTTATTCCATTTTCCATAAGACAACAGAGTGAGCAATTAAAATGTTCTGCACTTTTCCTGTCCCATGCTCTAGATAAAATGTTGGGCTCTTTGATAAGTTCTAAAAAAAATATAGCAATTTGGTCAGGGGCTGCTGCTGCAGCGCAGCCCTTGTTTAGTTTGTAGCCTACAATTTTAGTTTTATGGGGATTCCATATTGTCCATGATGCTTTTAGTAGGCAGGACCTTTTTTTAAATAGACTTATTGTGTGTACATTTTCAGTAGTTTTTGCTTGGGTATCCTAACACTAGGATTGACCTCAAGCCCTTGGTTTAAGATTTCAGTTTTTTTAGCATAATGTCTTTAATTGTTGGTACATTATTTTATTTTTGCATTTAGTTTATTTATTTTATTGCAGATTTGTTTAGATAACTATCTATTTAGGTAGGTAGTATTTGCATTACGTGACTTGTACTTTTCTAATTTGGTGGAGATGATGTACACACATGTAACTACATCTCCTATTATCCTCCATTGATTCTACATTCACATCTCTAAGCGGCATATCCTATATATACTCACTTGTTATTCATTGTTGAGCATCTCTCATGTAACTCTTTTGCACAATGCATCTTTCGAATAGAATAACATTATTCTATCATTGTGGTCTTCTAATTTCTTTGTGCTTGCCTTAAGTTTTCTTGATTTTGAGTGGTTACCTTCATAGTCAAATTTTACAGTAATTATCTTATATGGCAATAACCTCAATATTTTAACATATTTTTATAGTATATGAAATTCTTTTATCAATCCAAAAATCTTATAACTGAAAGAAAGGATGTGTCACATAATCTAATGAGCCAATATGGCATTCACATGCAACATGTCAGTGTTGGAGATGTATTATAAAGCTCTTGACACAAAGGATATAGGTTAACCAAGTGTGGGGTAAACATATAAGTACATTAGGTGCATGCTGTTGAATAATTTTGGAAGTAATTTATATTTAGGACGTCCTATGGTTGGTACATTTTAGGGTGTCCTGCAACTTTTTAGGGGACAACTTTTGGAATTATCACTCAAAGTTTTGATCAATCACATCATTTATAAATTTTTCACTAGGATAAATTTCCTTTAACATACCAGGAGCATCCTTGTGAAAATTTCAGCCCTTCTTCTATTGTTCAAGGTTTTCACTAAAGTACATGTCCAATGAATGAGATGAGCAAAAGTGGTAAATTTTGGGGGCTTGATAGTGGAAACTGTTGTTACATGTTTAAATATACACATTAAAATATTTATGCTGAAATTTGATGCATGAAAAAAGTTTCCATTAAGAAATGTTTATAGATAAAAATTCTAAGCCTATTGCCTTGTTTGTTGTAATGCAGTTGACATTTAGTTATTTCATATTGATTAAATTTCCCATTGCTCTCAAGATATTTGAGTTAGAGTATAATTTCACATATCTTCATTTAGTTATTTCATATTGATTAAATTTCCCATTGCTCTCAAGATATTTGAGTTAGAGTATAATTTCACATATCTTCAATATTAGTGGTTGACTCTCAAGTTGTTTGAATTGGAAGACTAGCATTTCACAAATCTTAATAGAAACACACCCGTCTCTACTCTAACTAAGATCAAAATAAAAGAAAAACCATAGCTCACTTTTTCAAGTTTATGTTAGAGAATGAGGACAAAAGATTTGTCCCCAAGATTTGTTTCTTTGTAAGTAATAATTGCACAATTAAAAATATTATAATTTTTTTTTTAATCTAACATGTTATACATTGAATTAGAAAAAATCTAAATACTTTTATAAATATATATTTTTTAATATGCAAGACTTTTTAAGATTGTAAAGTAATGATAACAAATATCATTAAAATTTGTTGGTTTTTTGGTATTAGTGGCATGTTGTCATTTGGCCAAATAGTATCTATTTTAGCAGTAATCATGAGCAAAGTTGAGGTGGCATGGTAACTTTCATAGATGTCAAGCCGTAATCTTACTATATTACTCATGGTTGTGACCCGTCCAATGGAGCCTTGCATATCTTTCTCAACATAGATAGTAGAGCCCTTGGCTTTGTCAAAATCTATGCATCCAATGATGTGGCTAAAAGGATGTTGCTTGGTAGTGGCTTGCAGATGAACTATCGATTGCCTAGTGGGTCTTTAATGGAAATTTTAATATGGCTGAGGTAGCATCTAATAAGATAGGCCACTTACCCATGAGATGGGCAATTGACGAAAGGGAGACGTGGTTCTACATGCATAATAAATTAGGCCTTTATGATCCCTATCTTGGCCACCAAAACACATCTACCATTTGGTACACATGGTACAACTTGTGTAGTGGTTTTGAAAGAATAATAAAGTGACTTGATCATGCTATGACATTGATAGAAATGTAGTTCTCCTTTTCTAGTTGCTACTTGCTTCCTATGGAACCCCTACTAGATTGTGTGCTTTCCAACCACTCATTGATTTTCTTTTGAATTAAATGGGGTCTTCAAACACCAAAGGTTGAAAAGTCACAATTATTTTTAAACACATCTTTGCTTCATCACGAGTCCACATTAGTGTACATCTGATATGTTTAGAACTTGGTGTCATGTTTAAAAGGGGATACTCGGTGGATTGAATGGTGGTTTGACACCATTTCCTATACCACCCATTTTTGAGACTAAATTTGCTACTAGCTAGCAAGGATACATTGCAAGTCATATGTGGTCATGTCCTCAGAGCCTAACTAACTAAGCACTTAAAGTTGTGCCTTTTCACAAACCCTTGTAAATTCACGTGGCCAAGTAGTGCCACTAGGTGCAAGTGGTTGATGCCTAAACCACCCAAGGAGCTCAGATCAAAGCCAAAATTCATTGGTTTAAAAGTTCACAGTCGAGTTTCCAAAGATTTTTTTAGGTCTTGTGAGCAAACAAGTTTGTTAAAGAAATCAAGTGCATCAAAGAAGTTGGCCAATGCTTCTTTGATTTTCCTAATATCTTGCATGCCTTTGTCCAACACTATACCAAGGTCTTCCAAGATTAGGACTCTTTGCTAGGAAGGGAAAAGGTGCTCAATACTTACCTAGATGTGGTTTCTTGTCATCTTTCCTCAACTTAGATTGTGGTTTGTGACAAACTCCTATCCAAGGAGGATCTCCTGACAACCACACATTGCATGGATAATTATAATGCCCTTGGATCTAATGGCTTTCCCTACAAATTCTACAAATCCTTTGGGATGATGTTGGCCACAATCTAAATAAAGTATACCTTGAAGCCTTTCAAATTAGATCTTTAGGTTCTATCATTAATAAAGGAAACATCAAATTCATAATTAAAGCTAGGGATCCTACATTGATATGCAACTAGAGGCCCATCCCCTTGTTGAATGTCTCCTAAAATATTATTGCCAAAGCTCTAGCCATGCAAATTAGAGACTTCCTACTTCTAGTTCAACCAAAACAAATTAGATTTATTCAAAGCAAGTATGATTTCTTCAAGCAATCTTTCTCCCAACCTCTTTGTTGGCTTAATTCCTTTGGTTGGAAACCTATTGACCACTGGGAAATTTTTAAATTCCTTAGGGTTCCCTTTGTGTTTCAAGCTTGCTAGTCCAAGCTATGGTAGTATGCTATTAATAGAGTTGATAAAAAAGATTGCATATTGGATTATCAAACTACTCTTACTATAAGTAAATTTTAGATATGCTCTAAAGTTCTTGTTGCATGTATGTCTACTCTTCTTGTTGGGTTCCTTCTAAAGCCTCATACCACAAGTTTGACAAGCTTCTATGGGATTTCTTATGGGCTAATTTAGACTGTAATGAAAGTTTTCACAGAGTTGTGTGGGACCTTTCCTATCTTCCTAGAGGTCCTAGTGGTCTAGGTCTTATTGACATTAGCCGACAAAATATTAATTTGTTTGCTAAGTCGATTGTAAAATCTTGTGATGGAAATGAAGCTTTGGAGAATTTTGCTACATAATTGCATTGATTCTAGCTTGTTGTATGGTCAATCTTCATAGAATGGCCTTAGTTTCCATTCCTTTGTGATTTCTTCCATTCTAGTCAAATTCAATAGTATATTTGTGGTCAAAAGTATATAGAAGGCATGCAAAATACTTAAACCTTGGCTATTGTGAGATGGTGATGGACTTTATACTAGTTTATCCATCAAACAATAATCTATATGGTGGTCTCCCACTATTGTGTTTCAAGATAAGTCGTTGGCAGCTATTCCTTGGATACACTCAAGTTTTTCATAAGAAGATTTAGGCATGTACATGATCTTTACTCCATGTCCTTAGGTTAGAGCTAAGTTCAATTTAAACTTCCAATAGTAATATTTTTATCTTTTATCTACAGATTGCATTCCAGTTCCAACCTCTTAGCCTTTATAATAGATATTTTAATATATCAAACTGTGATTTATTTAGATCAAGGTGCCATCATGACTAAGAAAATACATAATACTAGAGTAAAATCGATTCTGAAGCTAAAACAACTACTTAAGGCAGACAGATACATAGATATACAAATATCTTTAAATTCCAATCCACGTTATTCACATAAAACTTGGCACTGCCTCCCTTCTCAACCCTCTTAATCTTTGGCCACTGTTCCAAACATATAAGCAACTTCCACACGCACTTGTCCAGCATCGTATCATGCAAGTCGAATCAATTTAGCGAACTCCATTTACTAGCACAAAATTTAAGACAATCACTTAAAACAACTTTTGGCATTTGATTTGTGAAGAGTAACGTAGAGATGCCTCAATCTCCTATGTGGTAGCAAACAATTTGTCATTTGTAGGAAACCAAAATTTGGTGTTTCCCACCTCAGGCTTTCCTTTCACTGAATAAACAATTTTTGGCTGGAATTACATACTCTCTAGTTTATTGGCATCAATATTTTTTCTAACATTATGTTATGAAAACACGAGTTTTGCAATCTCACGAGTGAAACTTTCCTCATCACCTCCGAGTTTCTGAAATCATCCCGATGCCAATAGCTATTATATACTAGTAGTTGCACGGAATTTGTGCAACGAATTCATCGATAGTTAAAATATTTTGAAGAAAAAATACAAATACATTCAGAGAAAATACAAATTAACCAAGCATTTTTTTTAAATTGCATGAAAATTGAATAAGTATGTAAATTCTATTCACACAAAACATCATGCTTGACAAATTCGTCCTAAATGTACAGCTTCATCTTTCTTGAAGATCAAAAACCCTTGATGTTTGAAAACGCTTAATATTTCAAAGTTAACCCAACTCAACATTCCCAGACATATAGCCTCTATTACAACAAATCCTTTTATGAAATTTGCACGCCCATGCCAAATCCCATTTAGTATAAAAATATCAAAACAAATCATAAGTTGAATCCCCTTAGCACTGCATATGCATACCAAAGTAAACCAAATAAGCGGTCTTCTCTCTACACTGATTTATTTCATGACAGGAAAATGGGAACGAAAAGAAAAACTTTTAGAATCAGGCTCGTAACAATAAAATAACCCAGAGACTGCATCCTGTCAACAGGGGGCTCTGTTCAGACTCCTATATCAAAGGAATTTCTTTTAGTGAGACAAACCATCACTTCTCATAGTTGTGTAGTGCAAGTTAATGTGTATTCCCTATCAACTTCAGACTCAATAAAGGAAAATAGGGTTTACAGTTACAGAAAAACACTCCCATATTTTCCACAAAAAAAATTGCCAAGACATGGAAAAGGAGAAAAAAAATCTTAAGCAACTCTTTAAAAGACTCTTTCTAATCACTTTCAATTTCAAGTACCCTCGGTTATAATAAAAGCCTAATTCTTATCAGCATCAATGACTTTCAATTTCAGTAACCCTAACAATATGATAATAATCTAAATACATAAGTTTATGTTAAATAACAATATGTTTTTTTGGGCATAATAAATATAATATGACCAACTTTCAAATTAAAAAAAACAAACTACAAGAGAATTTATTTCTAATTTATTCTATATATTTTTTAAAATTAAAAATTAGCGATGTTAACTTGAGAAAAGTGTTGTTTAATAATTTCCTTAAAAAATAGTTTTGCTTAAATTCAAAAACTGTTTAATTATTATTATTATTTTTTCATTTATCTCCAAAAAGTTTGTAATAAAACGAAACAGAAAAGCGAAGCTATCAAAATTTCCAAAGCTTAAATCGGGTATCTTTTTCTACGCAGAGCCAATCCACCAAACTCAAATGAAGAGGCCGTTGCCGTACTATATCCCAGCTGCGTGCCTAAGCCGTGGTCACATGGGAACGCTTGACCTTAAAAAATAATATTTAAGGATGTATTAAAAAATTCACATGATAGAGCACTTGAACATAAAATATAATATTTAAATCATTAATTGCAGGCATTATAATTTGATTATAAGAGCTCCTAGGGAAAATTCTCACTTTCAATAATAGTTTCCACAATGAAAAATACAATGGCTTTACTTGACTTCTATAATATCAATTCTGAAACAATGTGAAATCTTTGCATTAATGGTGCATTTCATTAACACTTTGTCGGCTTCTTTTTTACCTTGACAATTTTTAAACTTTTCTTGTTAAATAGAATTGACACGTATCATAAAGTTGAGTAAAGTCATGATACAACTTTTTTCACAGAAGAGTGAATCATGTTGATGTATATGCACATGTGTGATAATAACATGATAATGGTTCTCACACACTTGAATCACCTATACCTTTTGATGATAATTTTGAGAACTCAAATGTACTTGTTACTAATCCTAATTCACATGGATACACAGGTATAATGGCTTGCAATTATTGCAAAATATGCACAAATTGGATTTGTTGAATAGGTTTAGAAACCTTTGAGCAAATGTATTTGACAGGTGTAAAACCAAACTCCACGATTCATTAAAGAATGGTCCAAAAATCATAAACACTATAAGTACATGGATGGGAAAAATCACAATCCTAAACTTGTGGATAATAGATTGTATCATTTATGCGTGTTCTCCTGTTTTCTTATTCCACTAAGACACAGATAAATCTCAAGGAAAAAGAGTCGTCATTTCTTCTCTGTCTCACGCGGGCGACGGTGGGTAAACAAAATACAACTATATATTCCCACTTGGAAGTCAAGACAATTAAACGACTATGTAAGATGCGGGTAAACATTTTTCTGCCAGATGGTTCCCAGTTTATGCGTAAGTCTTTGCTTTCCCACATCTTATTTCTGGGAAAAATGACGATCTTAATATTGGTGATCTGACTACCGGATTATCTTAATAATCCGGCGGTCTTAATTCCGGAAGATAGCATTCCCGTACAAATGCCTATCGGCTAATTAAGTAGAGTAGAGTGCAAGAGAAGAAAATTGAGAAGAATGTTGGGGGAGTACCTCTCGATACTAGACACTAGTGTGTGAATTTATTGGGAATAGCAATGTCACCAATCCCAAGGTAATTAGGGTTTTCACTGGCCCCTCTTTCATAGTGAATTATTGTCTTCACACAAAAGTGAGTAAGCAACAATTTTGTAAAAATTCCCTTGCATACTAGACATTTCCACCTTTGGTTCCTCCTTATCTTGCATCTCTCACAATCTCTTTTACAAGATATAGATGGACTTCGGGATTTCCTCTTGTTATTACCTTCACTTCCCATAGCTAGTTCCCACCTTCAATTCTGCAAGACTTCCCTGCAAGGTTGCTAACTTTATCTAGTAACTTCCCCTTCCTATCTTTGGTCCCATGATGAATTCTCACATTTGTCCCAATGACCAAATCGCCCATTCTGTTTGTGTGGACTTTCCAAGGAATTTTGGATATGATTATATCTCGTCCTAACTTCCTATTTTGCAACCTTTTCTCGCAATTCTCCCATCATTTCCTTGTACATTTCTCACATCCTCTCCTCACTCGCTTCCGTTTGTGGAACTTTACCATCCTTTCAGACTTCTTCATGTCATTTCCAATGTCCAGTCCTCATGTCCCAACTTGCATCAAAATCCCACAACTTTTCCAAACTTCTCCAATACTCTCCAGAATGTTTCAAAAACTTCCCAGGTCACCATTAATGGTTAGATTTGACCCCTGCAACTACTCAAATATCATTTTTCTACTCAAACAACATCACGCATTTCAAGGGCATGATTCCAATTGCAGGTTTCAACAATGGATGATGTGAGGAAGTAAGATCACCATGAATACGATGGTTGGATTTTCAACTACTAATTATCTTCACATAAGCTCTAGAGCGTTCATCTTGAGTGAGAAACATTTTGGGATGTGGATTTCATGGGACCACACACAGTTTACATTTAATGCTTCAACCTATAGAAGTACATCAAATCCCTATAGATGACCAAGGGAAAGAAACTAAAATGCCATATATACATGTTTAAAAGATGAAATAAGGGTTGATCTTTGAGCCAATTTTTTTAACTACAACTGCTTTGAGTTTGTTTTAGGGAATCAATTGATACAAGTCTAGTCTGTAAGGGATGGAATCCATTTTGTAACCCATAGGAAGGTTATGTAATGAATGTTTGCATGCAAATGGTATGTTTCTATGATAGGTTGTAATGATCCAGAGGGATGCCCAAACCTAATTGTTCATCCTCTCTTACTACATTTGCTAGTATTTTAATGTAATAAGGTTTTGATGAATGTTTGACAAATTATGATGCATTCCAAAGATTTTGTGATGGTTTATCCTTTGTTTCATGCGGGTTATTGCAGTTTTGAGATGGATTATTAAGTGTCTATTTGCATAAGATGTTATCTTTGACTTGTATGTATATGGATATCTAGTTCTAGTTATGCTTTGTGGATGTATCTCCCTCTTCCTTATAGTTCATGACTTAGTTTCCTAATGAAGTAGGCACCTATCTAATTGGTGAGAGATCAAACATCTTTCATTTTATATCTTCTATGTCCTTTTTAGCTTAGAAGTAGATTCCGGTTTTGCACGCTTTCATGATTCATTGTTGTAAACTAGGGAACATCCTAAGTGACCTCAAATAGTTAAACTGTTAGAGAATCATGTCATGCATGCCTACACCTTGCAATTGTGTATGAAATGTTAAGTGGTTGTACACTTGGGGATATCACGTGTAGGTGCATATGAAAGGTTGTAGTTTTAGCTTAATAAGAGGTTTTATAGGTAGCTAGTTAGTCTTTGACCTAGTGCCAAATATTTAGGTCAAGTGTACGTTGGTCTAGCTTCCATTATTTCAGTCATAATTCATCTTAGTTGGTATAATACCCTATTAAGGATACCTCTAGGAACACTCTCCTGGGTCTAGCAGAGCCTAAAGTGAAGGAGAGCATGCCCACTCTTAGAAATTGGCCTCTAATCACTCATATTCTATTGATGAGATATTGATTCACCCTTCAATATAATAATTCCCTAGCCTTGAAGTGGATTGATTCCTCTAGTAGTGTGAACAACAATTTCAAGACCCAACATAACCATTAGTGAGGACATGGTAATGAGTGAAGTGATCTCAACTAAGCTATTTAAAAGTATATTAGATGTTCTTGATCTAAGGAGGATTGTCAATAAGAATCTAGCTAAGCATGAGAGAGATTGTGTCGCATAGCTCTAGGTCTTGCATGAGTCATGTTAACCAAGGATTTCTTAAGGCTAGATTTTATCCATATAAATATATTGTAATATCAAGGTCTAGTAAGGGAAATGAACCCTAAATGAAATAAGTTCATTGATGGTCAAGTTAGATTTTATCAACAAGAATCTTGAGAAAGACTTGCATCTCATTGAATTCCAAAGACAATCTTGTCTCTGAGTCGAGGAGAGTCCAAATTTGATTCTAGAATTTAAAGTAGTTAAAATTTCATTGGATTTGAATCTTATAAGTGTTGAATATTTGACACACTATATTTTGATGTATAACCCTATGATTAAACTTAGGTCTAATCTAATCCTAGATTACCATGGAAATAAAGGGCTAAGAGGAAGGTGATCTATTTGGTTTTCAATTATGCTAACTAGAGTTCAATGACTTGAAGAACCAAATAATATGTTAAATAGTTAAACTTGTAGATGAAAGCAATAAACCTGCAAATAGATGATTTACTTACTCAAATGAGAGTTTGTTGCTATGATAGGAAAATGATAATTAGTGAACCCAATTACATGTTTCTAAATAAAAAATTATTCAAAGGGAAAGTACCATTGCCAATGCTTCTAAAGGGAAAGTACCCATTATAGACCTCCACTCTCTTTCTACCCTTTTGGGATGATGTCTTTGATTGGAATCTTGTCTCCACCTTTCTCAATCAACCACTTTCTTCCTTCAACTCAAATTCTTATTAGTTGTAGGATGTTGCAAGTTTTCCCTTCGCCACATTTCAATTTTGTATAAGTTGTGATATATTTTCAAATGTCTCCACAAGGTTCATTTTGCTCATGGCATCAATAATAGGTCTACACTATTGATCATATCCAAGACAAATAGAAAGCACAATGTTTATAGGTTGTTAGTTTGACACCTCTTTTCCTTTGCACCATTGATTAATAATCAATGTGCATCAACATGAGTAGGCCCTATTACAACGAAGCTCAAAAGAAAAGTTTTCAATGATATAGAATTGTTGATTGCATCTCCAACATCAAATGTCTAGCACATCATTTTAAAGCTATTAGTTTGACAACTTGAAGCAATTGAACCATTGGATAAATCTCAATGAGATGGCAAGGATGGTGGGCCCAATTTTGTTGTGCTTTTGTAGAGGTAGGAAAATAATATAAGGAAGAGACAATGCCTGTGTGCTACATGTCTCATTGGCACTCCTCAAAAGCATTGTTAGTTTAGTTAATATTTCTTGTTACACCATTGGATAGAAACAACATGGTGGATAAAATGGCCCTCAGTTACATGATATTCCTATATGCACCTTGCAACCAGATCCCAATGCTCTTGTTTCTCCTGATTTCTTGATCCCCATTGTGGTCATCTTTCATCCTCATATCTTATCAAATCTTGAAATCCCGATGGAACATGCATCAAGTATTAAAGGGTGGAAAATCCAAGTTCTGCTAAGGATATAGGACTTTGGTCTAGAGATCCTTAAGTCCCCCGCTTTCCTAATTCACCACTTTTAAGAAAAGAAAACATTACCTGGATTCTTGACTTCGTGCAGTACTTTTGCACCTTATCCTAATGTTTGATATCCCTCCTAATTCTAAATTCCCACCAAGCAGTAGAATATTTCAGAATTCTTGGGTTCCTTTTCAATTAGGTACCTGGTTCCAAATCCTTGTGCCCTCTTGGAACTTGATAACCTGACAAAGACCAAAATACTTAGAATTTCACCAAATCTAATGGATTTTATGGTTATAATTAAACTAATATAAGATTTCCTTAATTTTTTAGGTAATCCTAAATGAGTGATAAGTTGGACAAACTGCCTACCACAATGAAGTATGAGTATCAAGGAGCTCCAAAAGCATCAAAGTTCACTTCTAACCTTTAGAATATAACAAACACATAATTGAACCATGTGAGCCTAGACCAAATTTGAAAATATATATTTGGAGATGCCCCTACTCTAAGGGTAAGGATTTAGCAATATTTAGATTGGCACATGTGGCAAGTTTCCCCATAGTGGTGCACCATCCATAATTAATTCTGGCTTGTGCACAAGCATATCACCTAGTTGATAGGAGATCCTATGATGCAAAAGGAAACATAACCATATATATCACCCTTGCCATGATCAAAATTACCTTTGATCTACCACATCATGTAGATATATCAATGTTAACAAAAGTAGAAGAACAAACTACATCCGAGGACCATCAAGTTGATAACTGTAAACATTTGAACGTGCACTAGCTTCTAAAGGAGAGGAAACATTTTAAAAGAGTTAATGATGCATTTTAATATTTTATCATCAAGAAATCGATAGAGGACACCAATGAAAGAATGTCAATCTAAGAAATGGCCCTTATAAAGAGATCGAGACAATGGTTTATCTAGTTCCCAAGGTCAACATACATCACAATATCAAGGTTTGTCAAAGCACCCTACCTCTTACCGTTGACTTATTTTAGTCTTTTAGACTCAAATAATCTGCCCTTAGGAATCTTGCAATTTCTGCCTAGATTCACCAAAATCCTATGTTTGTGCCCCTCTTTGTTTTAGCCCATTTGATCCTATGTTGATAACTTATTTGTGATATCTAAAATGGGTCCTCATGTGTTAGAATGCAAGGGAAAGCCCATAAAATCTAAGCCTAAAATTTTCCTAGCTTTTCCCTTAGATTTCCCATCTTTTTTGGAGTCTCAAAGTTTCAAGGTTTTCCCTACTAGCATGCCATCCTTATCTGCTCTAAACTCCACCTTGGTGCCTTGCAAATTGGCTAAATGTTTCAGGATCATGATGTTGGGTGTTCCCATTTTTCCTTTCACTTTGTGGTATGTATTTTGTTTCCTACTCAACCCCTGATCCCTGATATGTAATTCTTCTAACTATTTCAGGATTGTGGTGTCAGGGGGATGTTTATTCTTCTGCTCAGTGGATGGTTCGATGGTTCATGGAATCTCTGATCTTTGATCCCTGATAAATATAACTTCCAAGTATTTCAAGATCGAAGCATCAGTCTAGCTTAGTTCTTCATCTTTGATGATATACATGTATTTCATGGTGGCTACGATCCCAGATCCTTGATCCCTGATCAGTAATTCTTCCAAGTGCTTCAAGATTGTGTTGTAAAGAAGGCCCTTGTTTCTCTTCCTCTAGCAAACAATTTTAGGTGGAGGCTCGACTGTTGAAGCCCAAAATGTTATTAATGTACTTGTCTGGTAGACTTCGGGTTTTGGGGAGGCGTTTGACTTCTTATTCTATTGCATACATTCAGTGGTATGTCTGATCCCTGATCCTTGATCCTTGATCCTTGATATGTTTCAAATGTTCTAAGTGTTTTGGGATCATGGAGTTGGAAGGGGTAGGTTCCTCATGTTTAAAGTAGAAGTCTATAAGGTGGAGGCCCAATTACTGAAGCTCAATGAGTTATTTGTCTAAGTATTTCAAACTTTGGACTTTGGGGAGTCTCTCAGTCTTTTATTCATATGGATGTGATCTAACAAAGGATCCGATCCCAAGCCTCGATAATTTCACATTTGTCTAAGTATTTCAGGATCATGGTATTGGAGAAGTTCTTGTTCTCTTGCTCGAGTAGAATATGATTGAGCAAAGGCTCGACCCCCAAAGTCTGACAATTTTACTTTCTCTTATATTTCTTTAGACTTTAGCATTGAGAGATGTTCTTGTTCTACTTTTGAGGCAGCTCTTATATTGGTAGCCCAATTCCTGAATCTCAACGGTTCCTCTTTATTTCCTTTTCATACTTTAGAGATCAATGATCTCTTTTACGCCCTTCTAAAGAAGATGTTATGATGTGGGCCCGATTTCTGAAACTCTATGGATTTCTTTTTTCCTTTTCAGATTTTGGCACTCGGGGTGTCTTTTCTTGCCTTTTCAATATGAAGATCAATTTGATAATGGTTTGATTGCCAAAAGATGATGGTTTCACCCTCTTTCACACTTGTTATAGTTGGGGGGAGTCTCCCACTCCCGATACAAAGCATAATACTTGGTGGAAGTCTAATTTGTTGGGGCTTGACAAAATTTCTTTCCCTAGTTCATCAACTATGCAAATTGCGACATGATGCTTTAGCAACCCTCCTGACTGCTATTTATGCATTCTAGAGCCCTATGGATTGGTAGATGGATTTTTTGTGCCCCCATGCTATTGTAGTACCCTCATTTAATGGATTTTTGTACCAAGGTATGGGTGAACACTCCATTTCTACAGGATTTCCTGGCATAGCCATGTGGGCATGATGCAATGAGCATGGGTGATCTGTAAAATGTTTTGACCACTCTTCCCCTTCATCCAAGGCTGCAACAATGATTGTAAATGCTATATATGCATGTATAAAAGATGTAATTTTATGGTTGGTCTCTGATCCATCATTCAAGTGAAAGGATTTAGTATTAGGTCGAGGCCTTGTGTCATTGCTCAAAGCTAAACAAATCTGATGGACTGTGTCTTCGACCTCTCATGTCTTTGTTCCAGTTCAACAATGAGGGAAAGATATCATTTTGTGCTCTATTCCTATTCTATATTGAGTTGTTCTCTCCTTTGTAATGGTTGTTTAGCCTTCATGATTAATACATCACTAGTACAAAAACAACAATATATGATTAAAAAAACTACTAAAAACTGCATATAAATGACCAAACATGATCACATGACCATTAGTAGTTTATTGCCAGTCATGTATAACGCGACCAAATTGATGACTAAACCATTTTTAGTCATTTATTGGTTGTTTTGACTGCTCGATTTGGTAGTATATTTAGTTGTTGATTTAGTCATTGATTGCTGTAATCTGGTCACTTGTTTAGTCATTATTTATTCACTGATATATTTAGTCATTAATTTAGTCATTGGTTGTTGTTAACTTGTCACTTATTTAGTCATTTTTATTCACTTATTTCTGTCCATTGGTAGTGTATTTAGGCATTAATTTTAATCATAATTTTGATCAATTTGGTAGTATATTTAGTCATTTTTATACACTGATTTATGTCACTTGGTAGTATATTTAGTCAATTTAATTATTAATTGATGTCAAATAGTAATATATTTAGTCATTTTAATTGACTAATATTTGAGGATTTAAACACAAAAGACTTAAATACACATCAATAATCAATTGCACACAATAAGACAACCATTGAGAAGGCAAAACTGCTGAACTTTATTAAAAGAAAGGTGTTCTTACAACTTGCACAAGTCTGAAATATCTATCTTGCTTGAAAAATGCTAAGAAATAGAGTATTACAATATTTATTTTTAGTCACAAGATTGAAAATCTAGGTTACAAGGCATAGAAATGACAAGAAAGAAACTTTGCCAAAAAACTTCTGCAATGATCGAAACACATGCTTGGATCCCTTCAATGCAAGCACATGCCCCTTTAATCTCTTAAAACTTCTGCAACATGGGCAATCATCTTGGAGCAAGCTGTAACATGTAGAATCCAAGAAGGAGAGTGTTGACAGTGTCCCATAAATGAAGCTCTCTCCTTCAATGCAAGCACATGCCCCTTTCATCTCTTAAAACTTCTGCAATGTACGCAATCATCCTGGAGCAAGCTGTAACGTGTAGAATCTAAGGAGAGTGTTGATAGTGTCCCATATATGAAGCTCTCTCCTTCAATGCAGCCAACAATAACCATAGAATCTTTCCTCCTTTATATGCAACATGCCATCTGATATGAGCAATAGGGTGCTACCTTTTTTGCCATGAATGAAGCTGTGCCTTAATACAACCAACAAAATTACTATTAGTCTCAATTTAGAAAGAGTAAAAGTGTATTGTATATTGCAAGTTTACAAAAGTCCAAACACAACAGAAAGATAAATCAATTAAAAAATTGTAGCCTTGTTAACAAATGCCTTCAACAGAGTGTTCAACATAGGCCTGAAATATGCATATTGAACCCTTGATTTCAGAACCTTGTTCAAAGTTTAAGAAAGGTGGTACTCTCATATTATAGAATGAAGGCTATCAACACTAACCAGAATGGAACAACATTATCAATAGAAATTTCCTAGAAACCAAGCCCAAGAATGCCATCAGACTTAGACAACAAAAATGTCAACCCTAGTTCATGGTATCAGTGAATTAGTGGACTGCCACTATTCCTGTTTACAAAGTTTCTAGGGGCTCTTGGTACATCCATTTGGATAGGTGGTGGATTTGGGTGCACTACTATCCTACTAGGGACTACAACAATTGGAGGAGCTAAAAGACTTGGATTTGACGACAAAACTAATTTTTTTACGAGCCTTTTAATCATACACTCTAACTTCTAATTAGGCAATTGTGGGTTTGACTCCCACTGAGTGTGTCGGAAAAAAAATGTTGATGGATTTTTGTGTTGAGAACTTAGGATATCTCCCAGATACTAACAAGACACCAAAGTTATGGGAATTCTTGTGACTGTGGGACTCTTTTGTGAATCACAGGATAACCTTCAAGATTTTAGAAGTTGGCTCTTCTTATGATTCTCATTAATTATTTCAAAAATTTGGGGGAGGAAAGATATTGAGAAACTTTAATGAAAGAAACTAATCTAAGGTGATATGCCAGAAGATAGTATTTAAATTGATGCAGAAATGACAATGTTTCTTTTCTCAACTCACATTATTAACTTAAAGGCATGATTTTAGATCATTTACTAACATCATTCATTGAAAGTAAAACAAAGGCACACATCAATACATAGAACTCAAAAGAAGACTCAATAAACAAAGGATAAGCACAAGGTGTCACCCTTCTTCATTAATGAACTAAGAATGAATTACAAAAGGAACATTGGCACTGTTACAAAGCATTCAATTGGCTCTAAAGAGCACCTATAGAGGCTTGCAAATCTATTGACTCTTCTCTCACAGTTCTATATTGATTCAATGGATTATCATTACCCAACCCTTATTACATCAATTGAGCTACTATATATAGGGATCTGATTGTCTTAAAATGTTACATTGGGTGGGAAATATCTACCACAACTACCTCTGGCACCATGGCCTTGAATTTCCCTGACTTTGCCGCTTCTTTGTACCTTGCCATCAATATAGCACCTGATTTGTGGTCTGGAAACATTGGAAGGCTACCAAGAACTGTACAGGAGGCTCAACCACTCTATTGATTCATTACCAGATTGCCAAGTCATCTGCCATGGACCAGAGGTGCTTATGTGTCCTTATCACAAGTGTTGAAGGCTTGCTAACCCATTTCTACATGTTTCTAGTGTATTGGCTTCCATAGTTTCTTTGAAAGGTCCTTCATAATTTCCTGACCATTGGATCTCGTATCGATCAATTGACGGCTTCGCAAGGCTTTGTCCTTCTATGCCACTTATGGTGAGTCCCTTTTCCATGCAGTAGCATGGCATGGTGCTTTTCCTTGGTGTTGTTGAGTTTGAAGCATTGAGACTATGCATGGACACACTAGTGTCATGCCTTCGCATGGTTCTCTCCCTTGAATACACAGGGCCTACCTTTAGCCCAAAAATGACACTTGGCACCTTGGCACTTCTTGAACGGGTGTCTAACCTGCTAAAGTTTTGGGCTTGCACTATGATGCCATGTGGCAACATCCGTTGCTTCCTTAGCTTCAATTGTATCATTTTGGACCTAGGCCTGCCACATTTTGACTTAGGACACTTGGTGCCTTCTCACAACGTGAAGATGTTGTTGGACTTGTTAAGGCTCAAAGGTGTGACAAGCCTCCATGTGTTTTCTTCCTGCGGCTTCCTTGTCTTAAAAATGTCGGGCCCTTCCTTATGTTGGGACATGACACTTGGCACATTGACGCATTGTCTTAAGGATGTCAGACTCATTTTATTTTTGGCTTGCACCACCATGTTGACACTTGGCATCATCCACTACTTTCTCACTTTCCTTGCATCTCTTAAGATTTGGGTCCACCAAAAGTGACTCGGGACACTTGGCACTTCATCGCTCCTCAGAGATGCTTTCAGATCTTCTTTCTTTTTGGCTTGTGAAAACCTTCCATGTGGCGGCTGAGATGAAGTGAACTGCTTCCATGTAGCTAGTGGTTCCTTTGACTTTGATGGCCTATTTTTTGCTTGATTCAAACCCGATAAAGGCCCAAAATGATGTCATCCATTCTATGATCCAAAAATGAAGTTGCAGATGTACCAGCAACTGATATTGATTTGCCTTTGCTCAAAACAAAATGTAGAGCCAAAATGCTCTACATGCAATAACACATTTCTATTAATGAAAACAAAGAAGAAAATAGATCTTCTCAACTGTAATTTTATCTCTCTCAATGAGAACCAATCTCATGACATGATTTTGAAATCATAACCAAACAAGGCCGCGTTGCAGCGTAGTTCCTACCAAATGCTAGTAGGGTAGTTTTATGCTTTGCAGTAGTTCATAACAAATCAGGTGATGTTGCTTCTTTGTCATCCAGTTTATGTCTCTTACGACAGAAAGATAAGTTAATAACTGCTACAGGTTTGACAGACTAAAGGGCAAGACTGCAACATGCTGGAGTCAAATCACATTCCAGCATAAACAGGGCAATTGCATTATTGGGTAAGATTTGGCAAGGCCCTCTTAAGTAGTGTTGATGTTTGTTTTTAGACAAGTCAACAATAGAGTAAAACACTAGAGTATCCCACTCTCTCTTGAATAAAGCTCTTCAAAGGCTAAACTATGTGATCCAGTGAAGTAACTCCAAGGTTCCTTTTTATGATTCATGATGGGTTAACTCAGTGATTACATGTGATCTTGCTGATAATCACAAAGGGACTTACGCAGACTTCTTCATATACCTAACTTATTTCTCCTTTCAGTGTGGATGATGTATCAATAATGAAGAAAAGATAAAAGATGAAAGTTTAAGGAATCTAATCTAAGATCAATTAAGCAATGATGTTGGACGAGTAGAAAAACTCCTAAGTAAACCTAACTTCACTTCGCCAAGGATGCCTACAACTACATGAAGTTAGTGCTATCTCCTAAGGTTAGTGCTAAGTAAACATGAGCTAGGAGTTGATCAGATATTCAATATAACAAACATTACAACAAAGAGCTTCTAATCTACTTCTAATTTACTTTGAAACATCTCTCCACTTCATTAAGATACAAGAAATCATGTTACTCCACAAGACAACACTTAACACCAAACAATGCTCCAATGTCTTTGCATTAATCTTGAGAAATATTTACAACTTCAAGCACTCTCAGAGAATTTTGAGTCTCTTTTACTCTACTCCTACTTGCCTACTGACTACTACTCTCTAATAATCTTACAAATGAGGCAACAAGCCCAAATTACAATGAATGGCTAAGATTAATTCAATAGCCAAGGGTCTAGATCATGCCACCTCAGAGGTAGTTACAACAATTTACTATTTTTGGCACAAAAGAGAGAGGCAATGATGACACGCTTTCCAATGTGATAAGGATAAGGCGAAAGCATTTAAAAACATCTTCCACATAGGCATCCCTTTGGCTTCTTTTATTAAATGATACATTTAATGCATTTAAAATGATGTGTACTTGCCACATAGATGCCACCTTAGCATACTTTGAAGATTGTATCATCAATGTGGTGATGTATTCAATGTGATTTCTTGAACTTATATGTTTGGGAATACATCTTGTCGATATTGCCTTGTTCATTCCTCTTGTAGACTGGATGTATGATACTTGTTGCTTCACTTGATTAACTTCATGATTCTTTCTTCTTCTTGTAGGTAAGTTGATATGATGATCTTCTTTGATGATGCTCCTTCTTGAAGAGTAGTAGGAGATGATGATGATGTATACTTCCTTCATGTAAGAGTAGATGATGACGCTTGCTTCATGAATAAGAGTAGAAGACTCTTCTCAAAGACTTGAAGGTTGAATGGAACTTGAACTTGAATGAATGATGGATGTCTTTAACATGATGCCTTTTGATGAAGTACACTTGAACTTGATGTGATCCAACATGATATCATTGATGTAAAAAACTTGAGGTATGACCCTTTAGAGTGGTGCTCCCTCTGCAACTTGAAAGCTACTCAGGTACTCGCCCTTGATAACTCCTTATCACCAACACTCCTTCTGTCAATGATGCAGCTTGATGATGAATGTTGAACTGATCTCCAATGGTGGCTAGCATGATGCTTCTTTGAAGGTGACCCTTTGGGTGAAGGTGACTCCAAGCGCCTACTTCTCTTAGCTCCCTTCTTGCAAGACAAGAGAAATAGTATTAATCACTTTATAACACAAAGAAATAACTTTAAACATGCAAATAAACCTTTTTCAAATCTAGGCGCATATCTAGGTGTCTGGAAGAGCAAAGGATGACTAGGACAAGTTAGTCCCACATTCATCACTCAAAATAATTCCAAACAATTGTAAGGACTTAAAATGATTTCTCCCACTTAAGAGATTCATTCAAAAGGTGCTTTGTAATGTAATTCCTTCCAAGGCACTAGAATAGGTTTGCAGAAGGGTAAAAGGGCACCTAGGACAAAATGGCCTTAAATTTGCTATTTTTGTGATTCCAAACGATCATGAATGTCTTAGAATGACTCCCCTCATGCAAGTGCCCACTCTAAAGTATCATTTCATATAATTTTCTCCTAGGTGCTTATTGAGGTGATTTTGGGAAGTTTATCCACAAGGCGCTAGCTTTAGATGATTTCATTCTTAGTAGGAATGGGCGCCTAAAGACAATTGACTTCAAATTTATCATTTTATGATTTCAACCACTTATTGATGGCTTCAAGACCCTATACTTCCTTAGGTGCTCATCTAGGATGCAGGCTTATGATGTTCTCCCTAAGGCGCGAATATGGGTAACAGAGGTTTGGAATGGGCGCCTAGCTCTTTATGAAGCTTTATACTTGTCATTTTTATGTCTTAAATGATTGTGAAGATCTTAGAAGGACTTTCCCCTCTAGGCGCTCAAACTTGGATGCCCTTTATCATTGATTGAAACACCTCTTCCATCAAGGCGCTCTTTGAAGTCACTACAACTCAAGGCACCATTTGATGATAGCTTGAACCTGAAAAGGCACCTAAATTTAGATGTCTTAATTTTGTGAAATTTTCAATTCCTGAAGTCTTCTGGGAAACTTTTCCATCAAGGCACCATCTTTGTTTACTCCTATGTTCATCTCATGTCAAGGCACAATTTTGAAGTTGTTTGGAATGATGGGAGGCGCCCTGAGTTGCAGGCGCCATCTGGAGTCATTACGAGTAGAGAAATGCGCCCAGAAAAGGAAGTCCAAGGAGTAAGGTATATACTTTAAATATTTTTCAATATACCTTTCAGGATGTTTGAGATAGGTCCTAGATCCACCAGATTTAACATGTAGATTATAGAATTTGGAGGATCCACCAGATTTCAGACTTCGTCAAATTTTTAGTGTTTTAGGATATCAGGCTATCAGACTTAGTCATTTTCAGGATTTTCTCAAACATACATCAGGATTTCATACTCTTTCCTCCTAAGGCGCAACTTGGAGTTTGTTTGAACACCTCTTTCATGCAATGGCACCAAAATGAGGTAGTCCAATGCATTAAGGGCACCTAGCCTAAGTTTGCTCATTTGGAGTTGTTTACACCCTGGGGAGACTGGATCATCCTTAGGCGCAACTTGGAGTTTGTTCATCCACACTATCACCAAGGCGCCTAAATGGCAATAGCAACACTAAATGGCACCTAAACTTATCTACTTTAACCTAAGGCGCAATTCTTATGATCCTCTGAACATGCAATGGGCGCCTAAACACTTGAATCGTTCCTTTGTCCAAAATTTTGATGTTTAAGGTCTCTTATGCCAATTTCAATCAAGGCGCCCTATCTTGGAGCGTTTGGAAGTTGGTCTTCCTCTAGGCACACTTATGGATCTCTGCAAGTGGGAAAATGCACCCAAGGTTTTCAAGCAAACTCGCGGCAAAAAAATGTAAGTCACCAAGGTAAGGTATTTCTTATACTTTAAATATTTTTCAATATACCTTTCAGGATGTTTGAGATAGGTCTTAGATCCACCAGATTTAACATGCAAATTCTAGATTTTTGAGGATCCACCAGATTTCAGACTTAGCCAATTTTCAGGATCTTCAGGATTAGGATACTAGACTTAGTCATTTTTAGGATCTCAAACATCAGGATCAGGTCATCAAGGGGCTCTAAGACTCAAACACCACTAACTTCATCATGCAATAAACTAAAGACATCATCAAAACTTCACGCAAAGCATCAGAGCTCAAAAAAAGGGGGAGTCCCCATTTGCAATGGGGCGATGTGTGATTTGGTCACAACAAGTAGCAGCAAGCAAATGCTCAATGGTGAGACATTGCCAACCTGTAGAAGAAAGGTAATATCTTTTTATATAGTTGAAAAATCATATTAAAAGCCATAACTACCTCAACCAAGCAATGTCAAGATGTCTAATAAATTAGCTCATAGATCATCATGTTGAAGTGACATATAAGATCAAAAGCCCCATCAAATAGGAAAAATACAGTGAATGTCAAGCAAGGGGGTGATTGAATTAAAGTGTAGTTCTGACATCTGATTTTTAAATGAATGGTCAATGCAGGCAGTAAGGTTGCTCATGTCATAGGGATGTCACTCCTCTTCATTTGGCAGTGGATCACAAAGACAAGTAGTAGCACCTATGGTGCTAGGCATGAGACCCACATTAAATCACACTTTATCATGGATCCCCTTAACACATGAATGGCATAGCCAAATTGTCCTAGCCAGATCATCATCCAAAGGGCATTATCACACTGAGGATTAGCACTTTCAGTGGGTTGACAGAGATATTGTCACTTCTTGTAATTCAGATGCAAGCTGGGGTCCACTGGCTTGTTACTCTGTCAGTGTCTCTACTACTTTGTCTAGGGTTTAGCCTTTTAAGTTCAACACATTAAACGTTTTGAATTTGGTCAATCTTTATTTCCTATTTCCTGAATTCATTTAGACACTCCCTCATTTCTGTCATTACTTGCCACACTTTTAAGTCCAACTAACCTACTTTGGTTACTAGTAAACATTAACATAATTTCATTCCATTTCATTTTGGAGTTAATGCATCTTAAACATGAGCTTGTTTTCTACATAGGGAAAGAATTGAATAATTACAAAATTTAATTATAAATTAAAAAATATATAACTATGCAAATAATAGTATTCTATAATGCAAAAGATAACTATTAATAATTAAAAAATTATAAAAGGAGTTGTTAAAATTATCCATATAATCTTTTAAAAAATAAGAATTATTTTCAAGTTGAAATGATTTGAAAATATTCTAAAATTATGAAGATCATTTATATTAGAGATATTAAAAAGATAGTAGTCATTAATTTTCCACAGTCCATGATGTTGTAGACAATGCTTCTGGATTAAACTATGCTTCTAAGTTTAATCCAGAAGTATTAAAAGGATGTGAATAGGATGTTAGAAAAATAATAATTATAAACAAAAAATTGCATTAGAAGAGAAAAAAAAAACAAGAATTTATAAGAAGAGCAAACAAGTGCATATTAGAGATGTACTCAGCTCTCAAGGTTCCTCAGTATCATACATCATTGGAAAGTTCTTGGAGTGCATGTTTTCCATTGGTATAACGTTAAATTTTCATACCAACCTCCAAGGTCATCCTAGGGCTTTCCAGGGTAGTCAACTATCTACAATGTACATAGTAATGCACCTTAAACATGAGCTTGTTTTATGCTGTTGAAAAGCTCTTCAAACATACATTGCACTTGTATATGATAACACTAGGTCCTTGGGCCATAACAATTACTATTGCGATTGTTTAAAATAAGGAAAAGCTCCAAACAGCATAAGCTTAGATAAATAACATCCACAATAGATAAAAGCCAAGCAGGATACGCACTTTTAGATACACTCTTCAACATGTCTCTTGATAATATAGATATAACATTCCAAATTTGGCAGGCGCAAGAATGATTGCCTACCCTCAGCTTCTAACCCATTGTTCTCATTTCTTAGTATTGATATTATTTAGACATTATAGATAGTTCTAGCAACAATTTAAGCTTCAAAATCATATGTACCTCTCTAAAATTTGAAACTCTAGACAAAACCATAAATATTATTCCTAGAACATGACTAGACTCACAGATCTTTCTAAATTACAACAATTTTTTCATGAAATAGACTCATCTTTTGACTCATTGCCACTAAAAAGATTCAATCCAAACACAAACTATTTGCATCTTTCACAGACTTTCATCTTGAAATCATAATAAACACCAATTTTGAGAAAGATTTTGCTTAGACAAAAATTTCTTTGGCAGGGATTCTGCTTAAACAAGGGCAGCCCAATTTTGTCAAGTGGTAAGTGACTCACTCTTCAGCCTGCAGTGTCATTCCTGAGTGTGAGATAGATAAGCTGATAACAAAGCTTATGTTGCAACATTATATTGTGCATGAAAACACTAAACTTTCTTTCTATTTTCTTAGAAGCAAAGTTTTGGTTGATGTCCAGACTTAAATCTCCACAAAATTGAACCAAAAAAGCATTATTGAAGAATCTTAAATATGAGAGGAACATCATGCATTGAAGCATCAAATGCACGTGAGTGATTCATATTCAAAGAGTTAAAACATGCACATTATAATAAAAATTCAAGTTTCATTAATTCTTGAGTAGAGTACAACCTGAATTGCTTCAATATCATTTTGCAGTGAACTGATAGTTTTTTGAATTTTCTTCAATAAGTTTCTCCTTTTTGGCAATGGACTCTTTGTTCCTTAACTCCTGATTCTTCTCCTCAATTTTCAATTCTGCATCATTAGAAATATGAGAATAAAGGTAAGACAGATAACCAAGTGCGATACAAGAAGCCCAAACTCTTCAACAATGAACAAATATAATATACTAATGGACCAATTTATCTCTAAGGCCTTCTGAAGACCATATCTACTCATTTATTAGACAATGCCCACATTGAAGTATTTATGTAATAAAACACTTTCTAAAAAAGATGGTATCACAGGTACTATGAATCTTTCATTGCAATGTTGATGCATGTCTAGCATCTCAATGTTGTGGTTTGGTTATCCTCTGATACACCAAACAAAACAAGCAATATATTCCCATAGGGGAGCTTGTTCATGTACTGGTATAGATCTACATTCCCTTAGAAGCATTTGTTGAGCCATGGCTTAGCAATAAGGTGGGGCACTTATTGCAACAATGATCCAAGTTGAAGCCCAGCTGGTGTGCCACTATGTTCTGTGTTCTATGTGATGAAATATATTGGTGGATGTGGGGGAATAGTTGACTCATAATAAATTCTTGATACAAGGGCATTGTGGTGAATTAATTTGTACTCCATTTACAACAGTCACAACAATATCTTCCTACAGCCCACCAGTTTATATCTCTAGCAAATAAATAGTTTGTAAAATAATGATTTGAAATTAATTAATTAGTAATTACCAGAGATTTTTGTTTAGCACCCATGGGACCAGCTACATGAAAAACTCCTTGACAGCCCTCCCCTGCAGAGTTGAAGCTGCCCTCTTCCAGGAGGTCTGCTTGGAAGAGCTTAAGCCTCTGTTGTGCCCCTGAAGCAAAAACATCAGGGCAAAGAACTGGCTAAAATATTCGTGCTTCCAACCAATTGGTGAAAGGAAAAAACCAGAGAATGTAGGCGCCAAGTTCTAAAATGCAAGGGAAAATCATACTACTTGTAAGCTTTTAAAGGCTTCTTACTTGAATTTTGAGGCTGGGATTTAGGGGGCTTCTGAACCCTAACGCCATGATTTTTATCTTCCTTGGAATCGAGCCACTGCAAGGGGTGTGCAATTAGACAAGAGCCAATCTAGAATGGTAGCCCACATGGTATGCAAAGAAAGGCATGGACACCTCTCCACGCATTGCACAGGTGTCTGTGAAATCTAAAAAACATAGTAAATACAAACCCTAAACGTGCCGAGAAATCCGCGGACTCTTCTGATGCCCTATATGAAGTCATTGGAATAGTAGACGGACCTTGAAATTTACGCCTCCTCTCGCCTCGTTAAACCTCACACTGCTCTGGCACATCCTGCAACCGCAACAATGCACAAACCACATTTCACCAACTCTGCCCTGCATTAAACACAGGAGTAAACAGTGCACAAGTTCGCCACTTACACATTAGATTTTCATTTTATTAAGAAGAAAACAAAACAACCATTGGCTTGAAAAAAATAGTTTAATCACCCGTTAAAAAGAGCCTCGCCGCTATAGTTCCATGGCAGGAACTAATAAAGTATACAAAAAAGGTATGTTTACATTTTGTAGTCTACTAATTACTCAAAATATGAATAGCTATGTTAGACAAGAAGAATCACATTTCCTAAAATTTAATCTTGATAGGCCCATGGAAAATGGTGGCTGCATGCATGAACTTACAAAGAAGGAAACTAAAATTGTATTAGTTAAGGTGACATTATAGAAAGACAATGTCAGCTTTCATATGCTTTTGTCAAATTGGCTTGTGAAAACAATGTTTGACATCCTTTTGCATTTAGGATCTCTCTCTATCTTGTAGTTGGTTGATGCATACAAGGTCTCATTGTAATTAATTTCTATAGCTCGAGTGAATTTACTTAATAGAAATCTCATCAGAGAATGGCTTAAGAATCATAAATATCATCCTACCCATGATTCTATGGTAAACATTAGAGAAAAGATTGTATTTAAAGCCTAAGTAAACATTCCTAAAAAGTATATCTGGAGGAAGCTGCATTCTCTCCTCTTTTCTTTACCAACATTTCATGTCTATCTTGTACTCCCTCTTCAGGGACACATTGGTTCATAAGGTATTTAAGGTTTTCTGACCATTTTAGGTGTAATATATAGTTCCTACAAAGTGTTTTAAGTGTCTCATGAGGAATTAACTTGATTTTCTGCTTTAGATCAACAAATGTTTTATTTTGCTATATGGTGCTTATGGTATGATGACGCTTTATGGCATCTTCCTACTTGCAATGGAATGGGCATTGAGCACATCAAGTGATAAATTAAAATATGAAGAGTTTAGACCCTTGGCAGTCCCTGGAGGAGGGTTTGCATTAGCAAGAATTGGACTATGTGCCTGTGGAGTAGTGCTAAATCAAATGTTTCTAGATTTAACTCGAATACCATTTCAAAGCATATTTGACAATGGTTTGATAACAAGATAAACAATCTAATTTCTATTCTACATTGATTGAACTATATTTTATGGATGAGAATAAATATTGTTGTCTTGGAGCTTCCTATACACATGCCAAGGCCTGACATTGTTTGAGATGTTGCCATTACTCAAGCAATCTTCATTGCAATGAGCATGTCCTTTCACATACTCTAGTTAGCCCAATTGATGCTCATGATGGAATAGAAGATGGCCTACTACACACACACACATATACTCGAGCAATCTTCCTTGCAATGAGCATGTCCTTTCACATGCTTTGGTTAGTGTAATTGATGCTCATGGTGGAATTTTCCAGTTTTACGATTGGCCAAAGCTTTTTCTCACTAGATTTATTTTTTTTCAATTTTTTAAAAGGAAATAGTTATGTTACTGGACAGAGACAAAAAAATATAAAGGAAAAGCACACAACAAAGAGCTACAACACTCAGAAAATTAAAATTGCTCTATTAATTTTTGTCATGTACATTAATGATTACAAAATACCTCATAATATAGAGGTTTTGAAATTACAAGAGTTCTCTAAAATTAACATGCAAATTACATGAAAATTGCTTAAACTATAACTCTAGAAATAACTGCCATGCAAAATTATTTTATTCTCCTCTAAACTAAAACAAAACTAATAAACTAACTTGCATGATTTATTTTGGGAGAAATTACTCCATGCTCTAACACTCCCCCTTAATTTCTACCACTAACTACTTCAACATTTACAATACCCAAGATCTATCTTAGATGCTCAAAATTCTCCTTTGCTAATGCTTTTGTGAATATATCTGCCAACTGGTCTTCAGATCTACAAAAATATAAATGATTTTCTCCATTGTTCACTAACTATTTGATGAAATAAAATCTCGTATCAATGTGTTTGCTCCTCTTGTGAAAAATATGATTTTTTGACAATGCAATTGTTGTTATGTTGTCACAAAAGATTGTTGTTGACTCCTCTTGTGCTTGTAATAAATTTTTCAATACTCTCTTCATCCGAGTTGCTTGACATGTTGCTGATGTCGCTGCTACATACTCTGCTATAGTTGATGAAAGTGTCACAATGGGTTGCTTTTTTGATGCCCATGAGACCACACCTATTCCAAAATGAAAGACATATCTAGAAGTACTCTTCTTATCATCAATGCTACCTACAAAATCACTATCAGTATAACTAGTCAAACCAAAATCATTACTTGTGGAATATAAAATTCCATATTTTGTTGTTCCTACCACATATCTCAATATCCTCTTTCCAACTTGCCAATGTGAGTCTTTTGGTGACTCCATAAATCTTGAGATTAAACTAAGCCCATACATGATATCTGGTCTTGTAGCTATAAGATACATAAAACTTCCAATTAGTCTTTTGAATGTTGTAGAATCAACATTAGGCCCTTTGTCCTCTTTGCTAATTTTAGCCCATGTAGCAACTGGTGTAGGTGCTGAATTACAATTCATCATCTTAAACCTCCTTAACACATCCTTTGCATATTTAGTTTGACAAATAAAAATCCCCTTATCTAATTGTACAACTCCAATGCCCAAAAAATACTTCATTAATCCCAAATCTATCATCTCAAATTATTTCTTCATTGCTGATTTAAATGTGTCTATAGAGAAATTCCCAGTGAAAATCAAATCATCAACATACAAACACACAATCAAAATATGACCTTCTTTGTTGATTTTTGTGTACAATGTGGGCTCATTACTGCTTCTATTGAATCCATTGTTTGTCATGTATGAATCAATCCTGCTATACCATGCTCTTGGTGCTTGCTTGAGACCACAAAGAGCTTTCTTCAATCTATAGACTGTCTTCATGTCAATGCACTTCATAACCTGGTGGTTGTTCCAAATACACTTCTTCATCTAGAAAACCATTAAAGAAAGCTAATTTGACATCCATTTGATATATTTTCCAATTATTTTGAGCAATTATTGCTAAAACTATTCTAATAGTATCAAGTCTAGCAAGTGGAGCAAATGTTTCATTATAATCAATTCCATGTTGTTGTGCAAAATATTTTTCTACTAACGTTTCCTTGTGCTTTTCAATCTTACCTTCTGCATTAAATTTGGTCTTATAAACCCATTTAATTCCTATGCAATCCTTACCTTTAGGTAGGTCAATTAGATCCCATGTTTGATTTCTCCCAATATAATCCATCTCTTCATCCACATCTTTTATCCAATGTTCCTCCTTAATTGCTTCTTTGAAATACATAGGGTCATGAGAGAGTAAAGCAAAATTTGAACACAAATCTAAATTTTCTTCTCCTTGATCATAAATCCCCTTCAAGCTTCTTGTTTTCTTGCCTTTATACTTTGACCTTAAGGAGGCAAGTGTAGGATTTGATTCATCATTTACTTGTGAATTGGGTAGGATGACATGTATGACTAGATGATTCACCTTGTGCTAAGTTCCTTGGTGTTCTTATTGGAGTGCTTGCTCTTGCTTGTGGAGTTGATTGATCACCTTGCAAATTTTGTTCTTTAGATTCTTCATTTTGAGGAATTGGTGCTTCAATTGTGATTGTTCTATCAATGCTTCCATCCCATGCTTCTTCTTCCTTAAATTCCACATCTCTGCTAATAATCACTTTCTTTGAAATAGGGTTATACAACTTATAAGCTTTTGATTCTTCACTATACCCAATAAAAATGCATTTCTCACCTCTATCATCAAGTTTTCTTCTCAATTCAGATGGTATAAGAGAATATGCAATATAACCATTTTTTTTGAAATGATGTATACTATGTTTCTTACCACTCCAAGCTTCCTGTGGAATTTGATCCTTGACACTCTTTGTTGGGCTTCTATTCAGAATATATGTTGCACATTCTACTGCTTCTACTCAATATTCATTTGATAAACGTTTGGCCTTCAACGTGCTTCTAGCCATCTCCATGATTGTTCTATTATTCCTTTCTGCTACACCATTCTACTATGGTGTGTACCTTGTAGTAAATTGCCTTTTAATGCCATGATATCTGTGCAAAAATCTAAAGAATTATTAGACATATATTCACCTCCTCTATCTAATCTAAGTACCTTGATGTAATGGCCACTTTTCCTTTCCACCATATGTTTGAATTCTTTGAAATTTCTAAAGGCTTCAGACTTCTCCTTGAGAAAATATAACCAAGTCTTCCTGCTAAAATCATCAATGAAGGTTAGCAAATAAGTACTACCTCCAAATGATGGAGTTTGCATTGGTCTACATAAATCACTATGAACTAGCTCTAATAATACTCTTGCTCTATATGAAACTCCTATTGGAAAACTCTCTCTATGTTGTTTTGCCAAAATGCAACTCTCAACATGAACTGCCTGGCTACTCTATTGGTGGCAATCCCTTCACCATATTTTTCTTCTATAACAAATTCAAACCTCCAAAATGCAAATGTCCATACCTCAAAGGCCATAGACATGATTGGTCTAAATACATAGTTTTAAAATTGACTTCCTCTTCTCCTTACATGCATTGAAATCGAAGGGGAAACATCTGATTCCTGGTCATCTCCACTCTTGCAATTAACTTGTCATTTGGAAATCTATCTAGTATTATGCAAATATTATCCTTAAAAGATACCCTATAACCTTTTTGCACTAACTATCCAACACTCGTAAGATTATGCTTTAATCCAGGTACAAAATAAACATCCAGAATAAATCTTCTTTCACCATTTTTTGCCAAAACATTTATTACTCCTTTATCCATTACAACCACTTTATAATTATTTCCTAATTTCACTTCTAATTTTATAGAATCATCAAGACTAGCAAACAATTCTTTATTCCATGTCATATGATTACTGCATCCACTATCTTAAAACCAAATATCCCTAGCACTTTCTTGAGCAACATGACATGTGATGAATAAACTTCTAGAATTAGATTCATTTGTGTAATTAGCATTCTGTTTGTCCACATCTCCTTGTTTCTTTCTGTATTCATTTGTATAATGTCCATATTTTTTGCAATAATAACACTGAATGCTAGATTTATCAAACCTTTGTGAATGTTTCTACAAGTGATTGTTGCCATGTCCTCTATTGTTGTAATTTTGATTATAGTTTTCACCTTGATTTGAATTTCTCCTTCCATCTCTGCCACTACCTCTTCCTCTTCCTTTGAAGTTTGACCTTCCTCTTCCTCTTCCTCTTCTTTTGCCAGATGATACCTGACACTTGAAAGCATTCTCAATAGAAGTATTGTTATTTCTACTCATTCATGATTCATGTGTTAACAAATATCCCATTAATTCATCTACTGATAATTGTGCCAAATCCTTGGATTCCTCAATTGTTACAACTATTGCATCAAATTTACTAGGTAAACTCCTAAGAATTTTTTCTATAATCTTCTGATCTGTTATTTCTTCTCCATTAGATCTAATTTGATTCACAATATTCATGACTTGACTCATAAACTGATCCACTGATTCTTAATGATTCATTTGCAAATTTTCAAAATTTCTCCTAAGAGATTGTAGTTCAACTACTTTCACCTTTGTATTTCATTGATAGGTTGTCTCCAAAATTTTCTATGCCATCTTGGATCTCATTGCAGCTACAACTCTAGGAAAGATGGAATCATCCATTGCTTGTTGGATTATGAATAGATCTTTTGCATCATTTTTCTTGGAATCTCTAAGTAGATCTTTTTTTTCTTGTGATAATACCTGATAGGCAGCCTCATCCTGTGGTTCTACGAAACCATTTTCTACCAAATCACAAACATCTTGTGAGAAAATAGTGTTATCATCTTAATTTTCCAAAAATCATAATTCTTACCATTGAAATAGGAATTTGGGGCTGAGTGATGCTGTTGCTTGTTGCCATGATATGATATGATCTCTACTTTTTTTTTTTGAACAGTTATGCTTTGATCTTCTGATCTAAAATTGACCTGCAGGCAGTCCCATGATCTTAACAACTTTGATACCAATTTACTAGACAGAGACAAAAATAAAACCAAAAAAAACACACAGCAGAAAGCTACAACACTCAGAAAATAAAATTGCTCTAAAATTAAAGAGTTCTCTAAAATTAACATGCAGATTATGTGCAAATTGCTTAAACTCTAACTCTAAAAATAACTGCCATGAGGTTATGTGAAATTACAAGAGTTCTCTAAAATTTTAAAAATTAAAGCTACTTCTAATGTCATTTTTAACTCCCTGTGGCATGTAAATGAGATTATAGTTTTGGAAAACAAATTGTTTACATAGAACATAGTGAAAGGAAAAATTAAAACAAATTCACAAGGTGAAATTGTGACAAAACATGTAGGAAAAATACGTTTTCTCTGCAAATTTCACTGCAGTTTACAAAGACAGGTGGTGGCATGGCTTGACATGCACTTTTTTCATGCAAGAAAATCCTAAACAAACATGTCCATCACCAGACCATACATTGATTTTTCAGTGTTCATCTTTTTATGAGTTGAAATATTGCAAAGAATGAACAAAATGTAGTTTTCCATGTACACAGTGAAGAAGGCCATAACCTACATACAAGGGTTTCTAAAAGAAAATACCAAACCCACAAGATGATTTCAAGCCCTTGTAATATTCTATGTATGCAGAGAACCCACTTTCTCTCTTTTTGTGAAAAAGAACTAGAATAATACAAGAAAGTTTTCTTGCTACAAGAGTTGCCTTTTGCTATGGGTCGAGTTTCTTTTTTTCAACAGTGAGAAAAAACAAAGTGCTACATGTATGTAGAATGAACATGGCCGTGGCCTGGAGGTGTCTTTCTTTCAGAAAATGCAAAACCCACATAGTTTTGTCAAAACTCTTATCATATGTAGATATATAGTCAAAAAATTTAGAATGGTATAAGATAAGAAGAGGCATTACCTTGTATTTTGTTGCAGAAAGAAGAAAGAGGGCCTACAAACCATGAGTTTTTTCCTTTATTTTCTTTCAAGAAAGCTCAAACAATCAACCATGGTGGCCCAATATAATAGAAAAGTAAACCACAGTGAGAAATAATGGAAAATACATAGTAGACTACTTCAAATATTGCAGCCTGTAGGCCCTTTTCTTGCAACAAAAAAGTTAAATGAAAATGTTTCAAACTATCACAGAGATGCTTACCTTCTTTCCCTATCAAAAAATCATTAGAAAACCATGAAGAAACCTTCGAAAAAGTAGCAGAGAGACATGAAAAAGATTCAAACTCTAGAGACCTTGGTGGCAGAAAAATGGAGGAGCAACAAGAAGCAAAAATGAAAATGACAAAAGATTAGGGTTTTTTCCCTTCTTTTGATCAATGATGTTAGAGTGTCTTTTTGACTTTTGTTTTAATTTGAATTAGTACTATCCATTCTGCACCATGGGAAAGACTTCAAGTTCTCTCAAACCTAATGATCAAACTTTATCATGCCACAGGGGCCCATGAGGGCATATATTATTATTGCCTTTTTGATTTGTGGATAAAGTCAAAACAATAATCAATGTATAAGGCTAAATGCCTTGTGTGATTTCTTGCAAAAGGTATGTGATTAAGTCAAATAAGTGTAATAATTCAAAGTTAAGGAAAGGATGGATGAAGATTATACATGAAGAGATAAGGTGATGCTAGGGTATGAAGGTGATAGTATGAAATGCATAATGTGTATAAGGAGTAATAAGGTATGGAGGTAATGTATTACATTAAGCATGCAAAGGGATCTTTAAGGTTTTTACATGATGATGTATGGTATGATGTATTGTATGGCATGATGTATGTATGGGAGACATAAGGGATATAACCTTATTTTTTTTCCTTGTATTAAGGGTGAAGTATGACACATAGTGTATAATGCAAAGGGAGAAATAAGGGGTTATTCTTGTCTTTTATCTTCTAAAGAGGCAAATACATCCAATTTTGCATGATTTTGCAACTAGATTAATGTAAACAAGTAATAAAGTAATATTATTAGAAATTACTTTATTATTTTGTGTCAAGTTGTAAAATCAAGAAGATAGGACAAATTGTAACTGATAGTAAAGTAATCATGCAAAAAATTACTTTATTATTTGCTCAAATGTCCTAAGATCATGCAAAATTGAAGGATATAGATAACTGAGGTCCTTTGGAGCTTTTGCATGGCTTTTGGGGTTAAAATTGGAGAGTTTGGTCAACTTTTTGGTCAAACATCTAAGGGGTCATCCCACAATAATGGGTTACACTTTTTGGCCAAACTTGACATTGAAATCAACATTTTGAACTAAATCTTCACTTTTTGACACCTATAGCTGCTAAACCGTTAGGATTTGGAGATGATGTGAATTAGTGATTTTTGAGATTTTGTTTGTAGATTCTAAATATATATTTTAAAAAAAATTTAGAGTTAAATTGTAATTTTTTTGTGTCTCCTTTGATAACTAGTTTTTAATAGTAAACAACATTTTTTTAAAGTGATGTGTATTCAATAGCACAACTTTTTTTTACAAAGGATAAAATTTTGATTCTTTTGAATTTAGATTGGTAACACCAATATATAGTGCATGCATTTGGTTTCATAATGTTTTGTTGAATAATTTTTTTTTAATTAAATTTTGAAGTCAAACCAATTGTAATTTAGATATAGGCATATTCCGTAAAACATAAATTTTTTTGTATGTATTGAAATTCATTTTTTTCTTTTTTGTTGAAACAAGGACATCAATACCTAAGGCATAGATAGTTTTTAGATTTTTTTTCACTAATTTACTAATTTTCCATGTGTGTAGAACAAAGAACTTGATGTTCGGTGAAAAACCTACATTCACAAGAAATAAAAAATAAATATAATTGTTACCATTTTTGACCATAGCTCAAAATTGGCTGAGCAGATGTGACAAATTTATTTTTTTTGAGTAAGGATTAACATTCTTCTGTTATGAGTTAGTTGCATAGTTATTATGTTTCAGTGCTAGATGTAGTTCAGTTGTTCAAAAAGGAGGCAAAATTTTTTAGATCATTCATTGCATTGCAAAATATTCAAGAGAGATAAGTATTTCATTCATCACAATGATTATTCATTTACAAGTTGAAATACATAAAAGAATAAACATTGCATTGAAAGAAATAATGACATATCAGATGTCCCACACAAGTTGTGGGTTATAGCTGAACACATGTAGATATAAAGAAAATACTATGCATCTAATGAATAGAAAAGGAAAGACATAGCCATAATTGCCTTAGGGGTTGTCAAGCTTCGAAGTTGCCTCTTGTCCTACTCTTAATCTTGACATGAACCTGCAAAAATGTGAGAAGGGTCCCATTAGAAGCTCTAGTTATGAAAATCCTATATCCATTAGAAGAGGCATAATACTTTGATTATAGTGCATTGATCAAATGAACATTATCCATATACAGAAGGAACTGAGAAAGAAACAATCATGGAACATCATTGTTTTATTCTAATCTGTTTACATTTCATGTGGAAGTATAGGATAAGTCATGTAGCTGATTGAGGACATTTACAATGTGGTGTCAAGTGGGCTCCCACAAGGGTTGAGCCCAACATGCTGCTTCCCCTTAATCTTAGAAGGGATGAATGGAAAAAGAAAGAATCATTACTCACGTTTACATGACAAACTGAAGGAATAATATGTTGTAAGTATGGATCTAACCAGTGTTGTCATTGATGTCAACATACTCATGTTGAATTAATGAGAAGGATGGGATGAGCTGTGTGCTGAGGATATTGAGAAAATTAGTCTCAATTAGGAACAGTGAAGAACAATGATGACAACAAGGTAAAAGTCTAAAATAGGTTGAGGATAAGAGGATGCGGTTTAAAGGGTTTGTAGATATAAGTCTTGAGATGCTCCAATCAAGTTTTCAGAGGTTTGCATGAAGATCTGGAGAAGTTATGGTTGCTCAAGTAGAACCGGCTCCGGTAGGTGTCCAGAGGTGATAGAGTGATACAGATAGGTCTGGTGAGGTCCGATAATGCATTATCCCATTCTGTGGATTGGAGAAAGTGTTGGGGAGGTCCTTGTGAAGTGTCAAGTAGATTGGTTTGTGGCTTGAAGGTCCGAAAGAATCTATTCCTTTGTGACAGTGATGACAGACTGTGTTCTTGAGGTTCTGAATGAAGGAGAGAAGGATTCCAGCAAGTAGATGAAGTGCAGATGTTGTTGGTGATTTAGGAAAGCTTGTGGTGATCTGTGGATCGGTTCCAGTTCATGTTGGTGGTCCGCATTGAAGTTAAAGTTGTATTTGAAGAATAACCACCAGATGTTGGTGTTCTTCCTAAGACTGGCCGACCAGATGTATTACATGTCTTGCGGGTGTTCTTATAGGTGTTTGCCAACTTAGATGATTGTTCCTAAGTCAATGTCATGTATAAACAAGGGTTTGAGAAGTCATTTCAAATAGTGTCTTATGGAGATGAGAGTGTGGTAGCGAAAAGCAGAGCGAAGGGTAGAGTAGGTGTATTGAGCTTAATGGAACTGATTCAGGCATAGTGAAGATGCTATTCTCCAGTTCATGTATGTAATACTTATTTCTTTGTAGATAGTGTGTCTCTTGTAGGTAGTGAGCCTCTTGTGAGCAATGTGCTCAGGCAGTGAGCCCTAATTGGCATGTGCCATTTTGATCTTTCTATTCTTCTAACAGAGAATACATTCTTGGGTTAATCACCCCGTGGTTTTTCCCTTAACCAGGTTTTCCACGTCAAAATCTTGGTGTCTTATGTGTTGATGAGTTTCTGTTTTTGATTTGAATGTATTATGTTTCATGTTTAATATACTGCTAATCACCAAGAAGATTTAAGTGTGGAAATTGGAGAAAGTTTTTGCACAACTGATTCACCCCCCTTCTCAGTTGTGTGCCTTAAGTCTAACAATTGGTATCAGAGCCAAGTTCCTTTAAAAGGAGCTTAACCGCTTGAGGAGATCCAGGATGTCATCTTACAAGAAAGATAGTCTGAAGTTTGATGGAACCAACTTTGCTTTTTGGAAAGGTCGCATGAAATGTCACTTACAGTGTATGGGATTTGCATACTGGTCCATGGTTACAAAAGCATATGTACCTCCATAGGGTGGTCCGACAACCCTAAATGAAATCACAGATGCTGAAAACAATCTGTGGACCAAAGAGGCTCTCTTAAGCGCATTATCTGACTCAGAACTCTCAAATGTTATTGACCTGCCAACTGCCTTTGAGATTTGGAATAAGCTGGAACTTTTGCATGAAGGAGACCAGTATGTTAAATGTGCAAGGTTGTAGAGTCTAAAAGGGAAATTTGAAAAACTGAAGATGAGAGATGATGAAAATATTACCACTTTTATGCCAAGAGTAAATGAGCTAGTTTGTGGAATTAGAAATGCTGGTGGTGTCTTGGATGAAAATGAGATTGTTGGTAAAATTCTCATATCCCTCCCCACTTCTTACAAAATCAAGGCTGCTGCCATTGAAGAATTCAGAGCTCATACAACTGTCACAAGAGATCAATTAGCTAGGAAATTGGTTGCATTTGAAATGACAGGGTTTGGAGATGACCCCCCCAAGACTAAATCTGCATTCAAAGCCAGTGCCTCTGTTAAAGGTAAACAAAGGTTTGATTCAGGAGAGAATTCTTCAAAGAAATTGTCTTGGTATGAAAAAGCAAAAAAAGATTTGGAAGAAGAAGTAGAAACTGCTCAACTTGAAGCCCTTATTGCAAAGAGGCTGCCAAGAGGATCTAGTAAGTATGAAGGAAAATTACTTTTTAAGTGTTTTAACTGCAATAAGATTGGTCATTTTGCCTCAAGGTGTCTGGAAAGATTTTCAAGGCAAAATCTTAACAAGCCGAGGTTCCAAAAGAACTGTCACTATGTACATGAAGATGATGATAATGAAGGAGTAATAGATGATGAATTAGAGATAGGAAACAAATCTGGAAATGAATGGGTGTTCATTGCCATCAAGGAAGAAGATCCAATGTCCTCTGTATCTGTCAATCTTAAGACTGTGGAAAGAGCTCTGGCTGCCCAAATTGAAGAGAAGGATGATTGGGTCATTGACAGTGGTTGCTCTCACCATATGATAGGTGACAAAAATAAGTTTGTAGATTTGGAAAGGTATGAAGGAGGAGTGGTAAAGTTTGGTGACAATTCTGCTGGTAGAATCAGAGGAAGAGGAACTATTTCTTTTAATGGAAGAAACAAAACTGGTAATGTACTGTATGTTGAAGGTTTGAAGCACAATCTTCTCAGTGTTGGACAGTTGATAGACAAAGGCTATGATCTCCGATTCAAGGATGGAAAATGCAAAATCTTTGAAAGTTCCAGAACAGAGATTGCATCCAGTACTCAAACTAAAGGTAATATCTTCCATTTGGTTGGTACTGGTAAAAGTTGCTTATTTGTTCAAGTTGATCAGAGTTGGTTATGGCACAGAAGGATGTGTCATGTGAATTTTGATAATATTATCAAGATAAGCAATACTCAGGCTATAAGAGATCTTCCAAAATTGGTGAAACCTACTAACAGCTTGTGCAAGGAATGTCAGTTGGGTAAGATGAGCAGAATCACTTTCAAAAGCAAGGAACTATCTTCTACCAAATTATTGGACCTAGTTCACACTGATCTTTGTGGTCTGGTAAGAACCAGGAGTACTCAAGGTGATAGATGCTTCATGCTGCTAATTGATAACTATTCCCGAATGATGTGGGCAACCTTTCTACAGGAGAAATCAGAAGCTCTTGAAAAATTCAAAATATTCAAGGCTATGGTGGAAAATGAAATAGGACTAAAGTTGAAATGTCTAAGGTCTGATAGGGGTGGAGAATTCACATCCGGTGAGTTCATAGAATTCTGTGAGAAACATGGGATTAGGAGATAGTTGTCTGCTCCTAGGACTCCTCAGTAGAATGGAGTAGTGGAGAGGAAGAACCGGACCATCCAGGAAGCATCTAGGACCATGATGATGGAAGCAAATGTTCCTCAGATCTATTGGAGAGAAGCTGTCAGCACTACAGTCTATACTCTCAATCGAGCTCAAATCAGAAGCAATACTGGTAAGACCCCTTATGAACTCTGGTTTGGCATTACTCCTACTGTAAGATATTTCAGAGTCTTTGGTAGAAAATGTTACATCAAAAGAGATGAAGATCTAGGCAAGTTTGATGCTAGAAGTGATGAAGGGATATTCTTGGGTTACTCTACTCAAAGCAAAGCATACTGGTGTTATAACAAGAGACTAAGAAAGATGATAGAAAGTACAAATGTGAAGGTTGATGAGGGAATGGAGAAACCCTCAAGGTTTTATGAATATGTTGAAGATGATCATAATGGTGTTCTAGTTCAAGGAGTTCAATCCTCTTCTGAAAGTTAGATTCAAACTGATCTGGTAAATCAGGAAGAAGAGACAGGTCTGAATGAGCCTAATCAAGAAGCAGAAGTGCAAGTAACTCCCAAAGTTCTAAGGTATGTAAGACTGGACCACTCTGAAGATCAGATCATTGGTGACAAAAGCAAAGGTGTGCAAACTAGAAGGAAAATTGCTCAAAATTTAGATGAATATTGTCTAATTTCAAAGATTGAACCCAAGACAATAAATGAAGCCTACAATGATGAAAATTGGACCAAAGCAATGGAGGAAGAATTGATGCAAATTGACAAAAATCACACTTGGGATCTTGTTCCTAGACCTAGAAACAAGAATGTGATTGGAACCAAATGAGTCTTCCGGAACAAACTAAATGAAGTTGGTGAAGTAATCAGAAATAAACCCAGATTGGTCTGCAAGGGCTACTCCCAAATAGAAGGAATTGATTTTGAAGAAACTTTTGCTCCGGTGGCAAGAATTGAAGCAGTCAGATTATTTCTTGCATTTGCTGCCTTCAAGGATTTCAAGGTGTATCAGATGGATGTCAAGTCTGCTTTCTTGAATGGTGACTTAGAAGAAGTGTACATTGAACAACCAGATGGATTTCAATTATCTGAGCATGGTGATATGGTCTGCAAGTTAAAGAAGGCACTGTATGGACTAAAGCAAGCCCCAAGAGCATGGTATGAAAGATTGGACAAACATTTTTTGAAGATTAGTTTCAACAAAGGTACTGCTGACAGTAACTTATATTTCAAAATTGATCATGAAAACATCTTGATTGTTGAAGTATTTGTTGATGATATCATCTTTAGAGGAAGAGACAGTATGTGTAGAACTTTCGCAAATCAAATGAAAAGTGAGTTTGAGATGTCAATGCTTGGTGAAATGAATTTCTTCTTGGGTCTACAAATTACTCAAACAAAGAAAGGAATCTTTATTTCTCATACCAAATATGTTAAAGAATTGTTGAGGAAATTTGGAATGGAAGATTCAAAGCCAATGAATACTCCCATGGCAACTGGATGCAAGCTGAGCAAAGATGATGACTCTCCTAAGGCATACTGGACAAAGTACAGATCAATGATTAGAGGATTGTTGTATCTCACTCAAACTAGACCATATATAATGCAGGCTGTTGGTCTTGTTGCAAGATTCTAGGCTGATCCTAGAGAATCTCATGTCATGGCAATCAAAAGGATCTTTAGATATCTAAAAGGAACGGTTGAGTATGGTTTGTGGTATCCTAGAGATCATGATTTCTCTCTTCATGCATATACAGATGCTGATTGGGCAGGAGATGTGGATGACTAGAAGAGTACTAGTGGTGGAGCTTTCTTTTTGGGAAAGAGATTGGTTTCTTGGCTAAGCAAGAAACAAGAGGCAATATCCCTGTCTACAACTGAAGCATAATACATTGCAGTAGCAGGTAGTTGCACTCAAGTTTTGTGGATGAAGCAGATGCTAAGAGATATTAAAGTAGAGTATGAGGAGCCTATCACAATTTTCTGTGATAATTCAAGTGCAATAAATATTTCTAAGAATCCGATGTTGCATTCTAAGACTAAGCATATATCTATCAAGTTTCACTTTCTAAGAGAGCAAGTGAACAAGGATGAAGTCAGACTGGAGCTTGTGCCCTCCAAGGATCAGATTGCAGATATTTTTACTAAACCTCTTCCCAAGGACTCATTTGAGTATCTCAGGGAGAAGTTAGGGGTTATTGCCCCTCCGGTGATGAACTAGGATGCACTGCTGTGCATCAATCCGGTGGATATCACAGTCATATCTTGTGATCCAGATTGATGATGGGGAGCTACTACTCAGGAGGACCAACATGTATGATTCTGAAGTATTGGAGTTGCAAGTATGAGCCCTTTTCCATTGATGTCAAAGGGGGAGAGAAGACATGTGAAAAACAAGCAGTTGATGATCAAATGGGGAGTAGTAAAGGAAGAGAAGACATGTGAATAGTTGTTGTTAGGGGGAGTTGTGACAGTAAGGAGAAGTTCTTGTCTTGATGGTTTTTTCACATCATATGTTGCCATCAATGACAAAGGGGGAGATTGTTGCAAGTATGGGTCAATCGGTGTTGTCATTGATGTCAACATACTCATGTTGCATTAATGAGAAGGATTGGATGAGCTGTGTGCTAAGGATATTGAGAAAATTAGTCTCAATCAGGAACAGTGAAGAACAGTGATGACAACAAGGTAAAAGTCCAAGATAGGTTGAGGATAAGAGGATACGATTTAAAGGGTTTGTAGATATAAGTCTTGAGATGCTCCAGTCAAGTTTTTAGAGGTCTGCATGAAGATCTCGAGAAGTTATGGTCACTCAAGTAGAACCGGCTCTGGCAGGTGTCTAGAGGTGACATAGGGATACAGATAGGTCCAGTGAGGTCCAGTAATACATTATCCCATTCTGCAGATTGGAGGAAGTGTTGGGGACGTCCTTGTGAAGTGTCAAGTAGACTGGTTTGTGGCTTGAAGGTCCGGAAGAACCTATTCCTTTGTGACAGTGATGACAGACTGTGTTCTTGAGGTTCCAGATGAAGGAGAGAAGGATTCCAGTAAGCAGATGAAGTGCAGATGTTGTTGGTGATTCAGGAAAGCTTGTGGTGATCTGTGGATCAGTTCCAATTCATGTTGGGGGTCCACATTGAAGTTAAAGTTGTATTTGAAGAATAACCACTGGATGTTGGTGTTCTTCCTAAGACTGGCTGATCGGATGTATTACACGTCTTGTGGATGTTCTTGTAGGTGTTCGTCGACTTAGATGATTGTTCCTAAGTTGATGTTGTGTATAAACAAGGGTTTGAGAAGTCATTTCAAATAGTGTCTTGTGGAGATGAGAGTGTAGTAGAGAAAAGCAGAGCAAAGGGCAAAATAGGTGTATTGAGCTTAATGGAACTGATTCAAGCATAGTGAAGATGTTATTCTCCAGTTCATGTATGTAATACTTATTTCTTTGTAGACAGTGTGTCTCTTGTAGGCAGTGAGCCTCTTATGAGCAGTGTGCTCAGGCAGTGAGCCCTAATTGGCATGTGCCATTTTGATCTTTCTATTCTTCTAACAGAGAATACATTCTTGGGTTAATCACCCCATGGTTTTTCCCTTAACTGGGTTTTCCACATCAAAATCTTGGTGTCTTATGTGTTGATGAGTTTCTGTTTTTGATTTGAATGCATTATGTTTCATGTTTAATATACTGCTAATCACCAAGAAGATTTAAGTGTGGAAATTGGAGAAAGTTTTTGCACAACTGATTCACCCCCCTCTCAGTTGTGTGCCCTAAGTCTAACATAATAAAAGCAATCATATGCATCAGTTTCTATTCAAGGACATAGTCATGATTAGAGTTGAAGTAATGAAATGCAACCATGGAAATGAACTGAACTATAAAGGGACTACATTTAATGCACATGGCAGCTGTCATCATTACTTCAGCTGACATTGGAAAAATGACATTCACATGTATTTCATTTTATATCTTTCATAGTGTGCATCAGAGAAGGATGGAACAATAAGTACATTTCATCATTTGAATGTCAGAGGTTGCCAATGGACATATCATGTAACAATACGTAGTTGTTTTCTCACAAGGAAATATCAGAAACATGTAGCATTTTTATGCATGATTTAAATGAATTGAAAGTGCAAGTGGACAACAAAACATGGAACAACATATGGTGTCATTTCCCTTTCATGTTGAAGTAAGGTACATTCATCATAAGGAGCAGCCATACATAAGTTGTCATTACCAAAGTCCTTCAATAACTATTGGTGATATGGTGTTATAGCAATAAAATGTTTGCAACATGTATGCCAAGTGTTATAGTCTAAACTAAGTAGACAAAGATGCCAGGAAAAGATTTATCGATAGTTGTGAGCAGAGAAAAGAATCATTATATGCCATCAGCAGTTCATGAGTATAAAGGTGTGTGGAATAAAAATAAAAGCTTGCAAATTATCTATTAGAGCATCATACATTTCAACTTAGCTATTATCTTCATGCCATATAGGTGCTAAAAGAGAAAGAGAACATGTATATATCATGTGGTATACCTATGTTTCAAGGTTTGGTTTTTTTGATCAGTGATGTAACTATGCAGGCCATGGCCTGATGATTGGCTCAAGTGTTCATTTTCTATGATTCAAAACATTCAAAGCTACCATCTACAAAGGGGAGAAAATATCATTTCCATTGACTAAGATTTAAACTATATACAGTTGATAAGATAGAAGGTATATCATGTGTTGCTACAAGAATATTCATCATTCTATGTTACAGGAACAAATCATTTTTTCAAACAAGGGGGTTTTAAATCCATTTCCATATGCAAAAGAAAGCTACAATAGATCTTTTTGTTTCATTCCCATTTGAGGGTTTTGAAAGGAAGTTCTAGTTTTGAAACAAATCAATATATAGTGACATGACCGCAACCCCATTTGCTAAGAAGATCATTTTTACCTTTAATGCATGTAGGGTTTGGTTCTAAAGTTGCAAAAAATAAAAAGAAAAAGTTGAAACTTCATACCCTATCGACACATAATGGCTCAAAGTTGCTTGGCCGCGACTTATTAAAGGAAGCTTAGATATTTGTAATGGCAACATAGATAGAGAAAGCAAGGAAATCTTAAAATGATGAACACAGAATGGTCCAAAAGTTCCATGGTGGCCTCGACACAGAGATATATTAACAAGGAAATGAAAGAGCATAAAAAACCACATATCCAGCCACGGATTGGACATAGGGATCCATTAGAAATACAAATATAGAGTATTAAAGGAGTGTTTTGAGCCATAAAGAAACAAAACAATTTCATTTTTGTGAAGAAATGAAAGCTATAACCACTGTCAAAATACACATTTTCTTTGAAAGACTGAAAACCCATTTTGTTTTGTGAAGAGATGCACAGCGACAGTGAGTAAAGAAAATGGTCAAGTTTCTCAAACTCTCAGAAGCTACAGGATGTTATGAAATGAAAATACAGTGATAAAAATGAGTCTTACCCGTGTGGGGTTGTGTATGAAGATGCAGAGCTCAAAATATTTCTCTTGTATCATTTTTCTCTCCAAGTGTAATAATGGCGGCCATATACAGAAAGAGGGATGACAGAGAAAGAAGATTGTGAACAAAACCATCAGAATGTGCATAGGCCGTGGCTCTATGAGCCTTTTTATCTCAAAAATTTCAAAGCAAAATGGAGGAAATCAAACAACAAAGAGTGTATATGCATCATTAAATATTTTTACCTTCATTTCTATAGGAGGTTCATGGAGCTCAAGCCCGGGAAATGCAAAGATACAGTAACTTTGAGCATGAAACCTGAGGGGTTTCAATGTCAGGTACAGAGCCCAAATCATAAAAAAATGAGATTGCAAAATGAGCCTGAGAAGATAGGGTGAACATGTTTTGATCTTAGGGTTTCTTTTTTCCCTAATCAAATGTTGACATTTTTGTCACATTCTTTTCATTTTTGTGGCCCAAACTAATATCTTATGGTATTAAGTGTTCACCACGGTGTCTAAGTCTTATGACTTAGTGAGGTTGAGCATGGCTCCCTCAAATGTTAAATGCTTTAAAACTGCCTAAGTCCACTTGATATACCTTGTATTTTGTCCTTGGAGATATAGATGAAGTCATACCATAGAATATATGCAAACCTTCAATTTTGGTATGAGACAAGTACATATGCCTTAGAGACTATCATGTGGAGATAGGCCATAAGGGCCTTTATTTTTGAAACTATATACCATGCTTTTATATTTTTATGATTTTTTTTAGAAAAATCAAACATTGTAATTGCAAAATGGAAAAATTATGAGCCATAGGGACTTATTTTTTTGCAAAGAATCAAATCGAATAGGAGATAGAATCAAACTACCAATCATTGTAAAGTTAGTTTTAAAGAAATCATTTATAAATTGCTTTTAAAACTTAACTATTTTTAGGTGGTTAATAGGCTAATAAAACAAATTAGAGATTCTTTTTTGATTTGTTTTATTCAGAGGCAGATATGGACAAAATTTGAGATCTCATGGGCAAAAGAAAGTAGATTTGTGGTGGGGACACATCAGGGAGTCTTTTGGCATCATGATTTGACAGTTTGGACTCTTTTGAGGAGCTTTTAGCTTTTTTGAGTAGCTCAAAAATGGACTTAGAGTCTATTTTTAGGAGCTTTTTTCCAACTTTCAAGGGAAGATAGATTTCACAGCATATATCTCAGATATCCCTTTCTTTTTAGCAGTTCTAGTTCTAGTTAGAGTTTTTAGAGATTAGAGTGCAGAGATACCAGAGTCTTCCTCTCACATCAAGGGTGTTGTACTCATTTTTCATTGTACTCATTATTCCTTCAGTTATTGTGTAGCAACTTTCCTTCACATTTTGTCCAACTATTTGCAAGTTAATCTGATGTTGCATTGTGATGAATGTTTGTCCTTTGCTTTGTCTTAGCTTGTGATATTTTTACAAAATCTTTGTTTAATTCAAGTTGCATGTTGTGTCTACTAGACCTTCATGCAAAATATTTATGAGTTAAATGATCAGAGTGTTGTGAAGGCCAAAGTTTGATAATCTATTTGTGAGTAAGATCTGTTAGGTGATACAATCTTAAAAATTAAATTAGAATTCATTTATATCCTCCTATCCATTTTCCATGTAAGTAATTAGATTAGGAAAATCATAAGGAGAACCAGCTCGCTCTAGAGATTCCCTCTCAAAATAGATCACCCACAATCTGGGAGGGTTTCCATGTTTCAACAGGTAGCTAAGTTTCTATTAACTTTGCAGGGTGCGTACTTGATTGACAATAATAATAATCTAATTAAATATATTTAAAATTATACTTTTTGGGAAGCTTATAATAAGGACTACATACTTACAAAACATAAATTTTAAATAAATTCATTTGATCCCCCAAAATGTAAATCAAAAGTAATTTTTTATCAGCATTTTGATAGGTGTAGAGGAGACTCCATTATAGGTATGGTTTAAAACTAGCGGGGTTCTATCCAAGGGGGTTTAATTAAACCCTCTTCAATTAAAATCCTTTAAATGGAACCTTTCAAGGCTTAAATCATTATATTTTCTAAAAATCTGTGATTTTAGCAAAAATTAGGATGTCCCAGAAAGTGTGACCAATTATTGTGGCAGCGCCCATAGAAGAGAGTAGTTTAGAGCTATTTTAGCTCAATTTGGGACAATTATAGCCCTTATTTTTAGGGATTTTCTTGTTTGCTCATGGATCAGTTTTGAGAACTTATTTTTAGAGGTAGTTGACTATAGGTCTCTTGGAGAGAACATATTATATATTGAAAGGAAAACTTAGTTTTTCCTAGTTCCTATTTTTTTTTCTCTTTACACTTTGAGAGAGAAAGAAGGTTTTGTAACTCACTTATTGCATATTTATAGAGATTATAGTAGGTTACAGATTCTATACTTTGTCTTTTTATGCAATTGTTCCTTTATTTTTAGCTAAATCAAGTGTCTACCTTTCCATTAATGCAACTTTTTGTGAATGATTTGATGAGATTTTATTGTGTTTGAGCTTCAGAACCTTTAAAATCATTATCTCATTTGTACTTGCATGAACTAAATAGCATTGAAAATCACAGTTCTTAGACTATCCAATTGGAGTAATTTCCTTTTATGTTGTGAAAAACCCTTTTCCTTCAAGAAGAAAATCATTTCCAGCCTCCCTTAGAATTATTTATGTGATCAAATTGCCAAAAGTGGTTTGTGTGGATAGATTTTCTAAGATCTATTATGAGTTAGATTGTTAGACTCCATCAAATTTAGGTGCATCACCATACTTTAGATTATAATTTTAGTGCTTTTAGTAGATCCTTTTTAACCCTTTTCCATATCAAAGTTATTGATCCATTGAATATTATAAGGGAACTAGCCCATAATTTGGAAGTTCAAGCTCACCATAGGTCACCTACAACTTGAGTTTGATCCCATGTTACACAGGATTGCTGAGATTCACATCTTTGCATAACAGGTGTAATCTTGCTCATCAATAGTTTTTGGCATGCCCGGTGGGACTGTGAACTAATTTTTAGTTCAATAAAGAACTTATTCATTTTGTTGTTTTGGTATGAGCAGTAGTAAATATAGCCTTTTGGAGGTTTCAATTCAAGTACTTGGTGACTCTAAGATTTTGGTTTTATAGATCAGATTTTTTTCAGCCTACACGATAAAGATTCAAATAGAAATCAGCCTTTGGAAGCAAAATCATCAAACACCATCGAAACTCTGAGCATATATTAGATGAGATTAGCAGCCCAGGAATCTACAAGGAATCAAGTTGGTGCAGTCTTTTAAATGTTCATGTTTTGATAGTCATATGAATCAGACTTTTCATATAAAATATCTAGAGATTGCAGTAATTATGGGTATTCTTCGCCATATCATGAAAATCCAAGCTCTTGGTCCCCAAATAATCATTTTCCTCATTATAACCAACAGTACCAACTTTCTAGCCAGCTATATCAAATTGAGAATGCTACCGATTTTATCCCAAATAGCCATGCAATAGCAGTATATCAGCATGCTCAACATGCTTACCTCACACCCACCCTAATTTAGCCTTGTTGGCAGCCTATACACAAACCAAATCAGCTTCAAGAAGCCCATTTTCTTTAAAACCAGCAGTATATCTTTCCCAACCAACTCCAAGTGAGTGAAAAGGAGGAGATTGCAAGAATAAAAAGTATGATGCTTGATCTCAATAACACATTACTAGAAATCAATAAGCAGATAGAAGAAATTAAGAAACAACAAGAGTATGAGTAGCAACAGGAAGAGACGGCTTATCAGGCCTATCTCTATGAGCAAGACTTGCTGATTCAGAGAAGACAAGATGAAGAGGATCTTGCAAGGGAGGTTCCAGCCAAAGAAACACAAATAAAACATTTGCTTAAACAAGTACAAAGGCATAAGATCCAAATAGCTCATTTCATTCTAGATCAGCTTATTCCAGATGAGGTTAAAGTAGGTATCAAATTCCAAGTTTCAGAAGTTTTGATTTTAATTAGGAGCCTATTTGTATTCAAAATCAGTCCATTAGCCCTCAATATCAGTCACATCAAGTACCTGAATGAAGTCATCACAGTCTTGAGCAACTATGGCATCCTTCTTGGACCAAATATCCTTATTATAAAATGCCAAATCTTGTTAAAGCTACCCCTCCCATACCAATCAAAAATCAGGAAGGAGAAGAGGTAGTCAAATTTGAGATTATTGTTACCAATTTTTCTCACAGCTCAAATTGGCAGAGTTGGAATTTATTCCATTCATTTTTGTTGAGAAAAGTTTAACATTTTTGTTATTTGCATAGTTATTGTGTTTTAGTGATAGTTGCAGTTTAGTTGTTCAAAAGAAGAAAAGATTTCAGATCATTCATTGCATTGCAGAACATTCAAGAGAGATAAGTATTTCATTCATCACAATGATTATCCATTTACAAGTTGAAATACATAAAACAATAAGCATTGCATTGAAAGAAATAATGACATATCAGATGTCCCACACAAGTCATAGGTGATAGTTGAACATATGCAGATATAAAGAAAATATTATGCATCTAATAATGAGAAAATGAAAGACATAGCCATCATTGCCTTAGGGGTTGTCGAGCTTTGAAGTTGCCTCATGCCCTACTCCTAATCTCGACATGAACCTGCAAAAATGTGGGAAGGGTCCTGTTAGAAGCTCTAGTTATGAAAATCCTATATCCATCAGAAGAGGCATAATACTTTGATTATAGTGCATTGATCAAATGAACAATATCCATAGGCAAGAGGAACTAAAAAAGAAACAATGATGGAACTTCATTGTGTTATTCTAATCTATTTGTTTCATGTACAAGAATAGGTAAATTTATGTTGCTGTTCATTTTTGCATGTGGTGTTAAATGGGCTCCCATAAGTGTAGAGCTCAGCATGCTGCCCCTGAATCTCAAAGGGGATGGAACAAAAATCTATGTTCATTGTGATCAAATGGGAAAGATTCATCTAAATGATACCCCATTCACTAAATAAGCTCAGTGCTCATCTATAACTAACAGATCAAGTAAAATGAAGTGTGAGACATCTACGTGCAGTGAGCTTCTTCAATGAGATATGAAACCAAGTATAGGACAAAATATATGTGCCGATTAAAGGAACATTATTCAGTGCCAACATGACAGTTTTATCCAATAGATCACCCAAGTGTTTTACCATTGAAAGAACAACATATGGATACAGTGTATCAATGATGTTGCATCAGATAGTGGATAGTCATCAATCTGATGCAGCCATAAAAGGTGAAGCAACATAACACTATGACTATGTGTATATCAAGTTGTAGTTACAATCTCAATGCTATAGGAGGTAGCTTATAAAATGCTTGCAACATGTATGATAAGGATATGACTCATACAGAGTAATTTTCATGCGTGATGTCTATTACAACTTCTTGCCATTAAGCTATCAAAGGAAAATCTTTCATTTAAGCAAGTGGAATAGGATAGCCAATTATCATTTTCATTCATGAATGAATTATGCTTTCATCTATACAACATGGACAGCCAATCAGAGACAATAGTGGTAAAAATAGCTCATGATGCCATCGGTGACAGGGAATGCAAAAGAAGATCAAATCAACCATCATCATGACTGTCAGATTAGTCATTAGTGAACTAGATAGTCAAACATCATTTTGAACTAAGAGGTGCTTATTCATGATAGAGTGTAGCCATAAAGTTGCATGCAGGAAGGTAAGTGTCTCATTGTTTTCATGGAAGCTACATTGTCCAAGTATCCAAGCAAGATAAATGATACCTTCATCAAGTTGAGAATAAGCTGATGTGTCATGCCTAAGTGGTTCAACAAGATTGGAAAATATAACTAGTACATGTATGGAGCAGCAATGGGATAGCTGAAGAATGATAAGTTATGGTGATTACTATCCATGTCGTTGTCAGGAAGGAAAGAGTTTATGTGTCATGCGACAAGGATTAAGTAACAAAAACTCTAGCTTGATTTCACAACATATAATATTCCAGTGATGGGCAGCTAATGTTACATCAACTACATCCTGATATATGCATGCAATGCTATGAATTACCATAAAATGCATATAAACAATGTTCATGCCAGCCAGTGAAATAATTGCAGTGAGTACAGATAGGTCATCATGTGAAACTTATACAAATGCATAAACTGTGCTGAGTTAAAGCAACAAACAACCATGTTCAAGGCACACCATAACTTTGTCTTTAGATGGAACATCAATAAGAAGATACAATAAGAGCAAATGAAATGGTCATGTATTGAAGAATAGTGAAAATGCCATGTCATAGTTCATCCTGATCTTATCAGAGACTAATATGTGTTCAACTCTTCTCATTCTATCAAGGAATATAGTTGTTATAGTGTGGAATAGAGCTATCATAGCATGTGAAGACATCAAATGCAATAAACACATCAAATAAAGATCCAAAATGCATTACTCAGCCATTGGAACACAAAGGAGATCTACAAAGAAATGAAGTGACAAAGTAAATGCAAAGATGTTGTTTGTCATTCATGGCCCCATGGCCACTAAAACCATTGTATGATATAAGGAGCAACTTAGAGTCTTATGGAGACCCATGTTAGTTTTGCATAAGATGAAGCTCAGACTCATATGAGAGAAAGGGTTTGTTCAGGCCATTCAAATGAAATGAAAAAATGCTCAAATATAATGCATACAGTGTAGCCGTGTCCAGTCACAAGCTAGACCCATTTGGGGTTTTTACAGAGTAAAGAGATATACAAAGAATAATAAAACTAGTTAAATCCATGTAGGGCCACACAAGGCGAGTCTTAAATACAGAAAAATGCAAAAAAGAAGCCTTTACTTTACAAATTTCCAAAACCATATGAGATTCTTTTGTATGGTTCAGCTGCAGAACTAGATATAAACATGAGGATAACTGTGTTATGAAATCAAACTTAGTGGTGTTACATTCAACATTTAAAGAGTAACATAAAGGTTATCTTTCACATTTAAGGCACAAAGTTACCATTATCCCATGGAGGCCTCATAGAAATGAACCTATCGTAAAGTAAATGTTTCATACATTTTCTTCTGTTGGTGTATAGAAAGCAAGTTTCAAATTTAAAAGAGAAAAAAGGTTTTGACTGGGCCACTCAAACTTGCATGAGAGTGCCGACCCAGAACACCATACCCACGGCCTCACAAAAATATATAGAGGAAAACATGGTTCTACAAGAAAAAAGAGTTACATAGACAATGTAATGCCATAGCCATGCCAAGGAGGTGGTTCTATATATGCAAAATGAGATATCCATCTCAAATTTTTAAAACCCTTATTTCATTTTTGTCTTCTGGTAAATGAACACTGCAGAAAGTATACACAAAACCCTAGTGGTTTTTTTTTTAAAACCCTCAAATTTATATTTACAGTGAGTAATACATACTCAGTCACGGCTACAGCAGAGAATTCATATTTTTTTAAGAAAATGTGATACCCACTTCATTTTTGTAGAGAACCCTTATCTTCTTTTTTGTCACAGTGAAAAAGAAATCATATACAGAAATGCTATAAGATAGAACCAAAAGAAGCTCACCTTTAGTATTTGCAGAGGGAGAAGAAGCATGGCCATGGCCTCATTATGAGGGTTCTCAAATTTTTGTCATAGTTTCAAGAGAAGACACAGAAAGATCAAAGAAGAGATGTCAAAGATTGCACATGAAGAAAGAAGAATTATGGTTGTGGCCATTAAAACAAGAAGCTATAGAAAGAAATGGAAATACCAACCAAAGCCTCAAATACCATACTCACTGTGTTCTAGGCTTTCATTTTACACAGAAAATGCCAAGTTTTGACCACAGAGGTCCATGAGAATGAAGAAGAAAGACTAGAGAGCATCAAACCCTAGCAGTGGCATGGAGAAGTTGCAGAGCCAAATAAGATAGAATGCAAAATGAAAATGAGATAGCTTTTAGGGTTTTCTCACTATTTTGTTCGATGAGCTTCATTTCATTTTTTTTGTTTTGACTTAACAAAATACCACATCATTACCTTATCCGAATGCAACCATGGTCAAGACTTGAAAATTGAAGATACCTAGTGATGATTACTTGGAGGGGCCAACAACACTGAAAACACATATTACAATTTGATTATTTTCTAAGGTCAATGGTCGGTATCATAAGGAGGTAAGGCTTATGCCTTAGGTGTTTTTCAAATAACCTTTATTCCCTTGTGGTCGACTATGGTATGGTCGAGTATGCCTCCTTAAGAAACTCATGCATGGTCAATTTATGCCTTCCATTTTTTTTTGTAAACATAAGTGATCTCAAGGATGCCTTATTATCATGCATGTGGTCGAGAGTCAAAGATTCTCCCACTTTATACATGGTGCATTACTTAAATACCTTATATATTCCAAAAGCACATAAAGATCAAAATAAGAATCATATGAGGATAAGGTAAGTTTTGCAAGGTGGCAAAACATGTGAAGACAAGATATGCATGCAAGAGGATGGCATTGTGAATAGGGTTGAAATTTGGCATGATGGTGTTTGTTAAAAGACAAGTGCAATGTTTGCAATGTGAATGACGACAAAGATGAGGTGGCAGGATATTACCACATGGACAAGCATGTATAAGGATAAGAACTATAGAGATTAAGCCCCAAGGCTTTTATTTATTTTTACAGAATATATAGTGACATTTTCATCATTTTTATGATTTTTTATAGAAAAATCAATTGTAATACATTGTAAAATATTTGGCGAAATTATGTGTCAAATATTATTTATTTTTTGCAAAAATCAAATCGAATAGGGGTATAGGATAAACTACAGATTATTGTAAAATAATGTTTGAAGAAATGTTTCTATAAATTGCTTGCAAATATTTGTTATTTATGCAGTTAAGGTAGAGTAAAACTAGCAGGAATCTTTCCCTTTTGGTCTGATTTTTCTTTCTGGGTGAAATTGGAAAAAATTGAGCAAAAAGACCTATTTTCAGTCTCCAGTCAGATAAGGCATGAATTTTGGTAGTTTTTTAGGTGGGGACCACTTGACAGAAGTGCTGACAGCTGTTATTTCTGATTTGGAGGCAATTTAGGCCCTATTTTGGGGTCTTTCTTTTGGAGCTCAGGAATGGCTTGAGAAGTTGCCTTTTTTGATCTTTGCTGAGTTGTTCCATCCTCTCCCATTTTAGAAAGCCTTTTGGCTATAAAAGGAGGGTGGAGGACATTGTTTAAGGAGTTGATACCATTTCTTCTCTCTTGAGCATAGGCAGAGAGCTGTATACAGGGATTGACTCAGTTTTTTTTTGCATTGTACTCCTAGTTCAATACAATAGATTTTCCTATCCCATCTATTTGTCTTCTTTTTGTAGTTTAATTTAATATTTCATTGTGGTAGTTTTATGTCCTTTGTTGTGTCTCTTGTTATAAGATTTGTCTTTGGTCCTGGTTATAATCTGTGTTCAACTTGAACCTCTTTACAAATCACTTTAGGATCAAGTCTCAAAGGTGGGGTTGTGAAAGTTTAAGTGTAAGGGGCTATTTGTGAGTGAAGTTATTCATTTAGATTAAATCTTAGAGTTAGTTTTACATTTCAATTATTCCTTCTATCCATTTTCCATGTAAATCATTAGTTTAGGAAAATCATAAGGAGAACCAACTCACTCTAAAGATTCCCTCTCGTCATAGATCACCCACATCTGAGAGGGTTTCCATGTTTCAATAGGATAGTCAAGCTTGAATTGACTAGTGGTGTAATCTTGATTAACAACACTTATCAAAACTCCAGGTTTCAATCCAACAGCTAAAGGTTCTTACAATCCTTCTTATGCCACCAAATTAGAAAAATTAGATGTGGAGCAAGAGGTTGTTACTGCTTTTACTGTGTCCTTAGTTGAAAATGAGCATAATGCATGTGTTGAAAAATTTGACTCATGTTTGATACCAAATCCTTTACATTTTGAATCATTTGAAAAGTTTCTAATGCTATTCATAAGATGAATGAAAGTAGGATATAGAGATTGGATGGTGAAAGTCTTCAGTTGCAAAGACAAACTACCCTGGTTCTGATGGAGAATCAATTGACTACTTTTGTTGAAGATGATGAGAATGTTGTAATTCTTATCTCAGAGAATCAACCAAAACAATAGAATGAAAAGGTAAAAGATGTAGATCATGAAGATCATCATATAGCCTTGAATCAAAATGAGGATCACAAAACTGAACCTTGTGATGAATTGTTGTTTAATGAAAGTTGTAGTAAGGTAAGGAACAATCCTCTTTTATCAGAAATTTAAGAGGAATGTGATGAACTTTCATTTTGGGATGACCTTGATGAGTTTGTTGCAAGCTTAGATAATGTTAAGAAGGTTTCAGTTAATATCTTTGATGCACTCCCTGGCTTTGTCGGTGAGAATGGTTGTGAGAATGATATAAATCATCTATAAAAACTACTAATTAATGAGCAAATCACAGACAATAACCTTGTTTTGAGTAATCAAGACGTTGAAAGAAATGCAAATTTTGTACAAATGTAGCAAAACCAAAAGTCAGGTACTGGTTTCCAAGTAAAGGTGGAGTCTCAAATCTCAACTGATTTGTTTGATGAACTTCCTAAGTCTGTAGATGAGAATCAAGATAACACATGCATACTAACATCAGTGCCTAGTTTTGAGACACAAAGGGATGAAATTCATATGGATTCAGTGCAAGATTATCAATTAGATGAGAGCATGTTTTCAGGTATCATAGAAGTCTTTTTCTCTAACATTAATGATCAGCTAGTATCATATGAGCCAACAATATGTAATCAGACTATTCAGGTCAAAGAGGCAAGCATTCCTTCATTTCATTCCTGTAAGCTAACTTTTTCAAATCAGGTTGAGATTGCAACTAAAAATAGGATAGCAGATCTAAACCAAGACACTAGGAGTATTAGCCAAAGGTTCATCAGTACAAGAGGGTGTCTAATCAGGGATTTAGTTGGTAGAGAGCTAATCAAGGAGACACATATTACTGTTGTATCCAAAGAAGAGATTGTAGCCTTAGAACAATAGAATGAGACCATCTATTCACCCATAACAATAGTATAAACGATCATATTCAAATGGTGAACGATTTTGTTTTCATTAGAATTTTGCAACATTTTTAGAGTATATTCTCATGAATCACATCTTGCCAGTAGCAAAACACTTTGCAGGACATCCTTTCTTAATCAGAAAGGGAAGTTATTTTAAAAGGCCAATTAATGGTTTTGTTTGACTAGCTTCAATGGCTAGTTAGTGTAGGGTAGAGTAGAATTTTAGTTTAGTATTTCATTTTCCAAGAAGTGCACATGAACATTTTGCTTGCCATGTCCTAAACATATCAGAATAGTTTGATTTTTAGTTTTGTTTTGCTGCTGTAGTTTTCTATTAGTTTGAGTTGCAAGAGATTTTTCAAAGTTTTAGGCAAGAAAAGACTCATATACCCAATGGAATTGCAAGGCTATTGGTTCTGTTTTGTTTAGCAGGTAAACACCCCTGAGAGGTCACCAAAAATGTTACTAAATTATGTTCACACCTAATTTAGCAAGGCCTAGTTTGTAGTTATTTACAAAGGGGATAAAAGAATTTTTTTTAAGTGTATGATTACTTAGTTAAATGTCTGATATCTTGGCAAGAGAACAAAATGAGGATCATTTATCAGGATAATGTGACAGTCCAATCAGAACTGTCAAATTATCCTAATAAGTGAAAATTGGTCCAATGACAAGAGAGCAGACATTAAGGAATTACATGTATCTAACTGGTTTTATCTTTTAGTTATGATGTTAATTTATTCAAATATGATACTTCAGTGCAAAGAAAACATATTTATAAACTGTCATTTCATCATCGTGTTTTAAACACATGTTTCAAATCAGTTTAAGTTGTTTTATCCTATGCATTTGATTTAGAAAGAAAACATACATAAATCATTGCATAAGGTAAAGTAACTGATTATATTCAAGAGAATATTAAAATATGTCCCACACAAGCCGTGGGAATGACTAAACTGAGCCAATGTAGTAAAGCATGTAAGCTATGCATCTGATGAAAAAGAAAAGGAAAAGAACACACAAGGAAAGTGATATCCATCATTGCCTTATCATGAAGGTTGGTTCTCCTTTCTGGTAGCTTGGTCTTCATGTCTTCAGCCTCTTGCTCTTGATCAGGATGGTGGTCCTGCAAGGTTGGAGAAAGGTTTTGTTAGAAGCTCCAGATATACAAATTCATCAGATGCTTTATCATGAGATATATAAACTTGCAATCATTATGCATTGATACAATTGGATCAAAATCAGACATGTGCAATAAATCAGATCATCATGAGAGAAATCAATCAGCTTCCAAGAGGTATATTTTTATGCTAACTTGTTTGTTCACTGTGTAAGTATAGGAAAAGTTATGTTGCTGATTTGAAGACATTAAAGCATGTGGAGAAAATGGGCTCCTATAAGGGTTGAGCCCAACATGCTCAAAGTAATGCCTTTGTGCACATATATTCAATTGAACAAAAAATAGTAGTTTTACATCATGTTCCTATTATACCTTAAATCATATCTCATCAATGATCAAGTACAAGAGAAGAAGTATAGCTATATCAAAGAATACAGCCAAAGCATTTAAAGATAATAGGCATTTTTCCATTCTTTATCGTGAATGAAGTGTGATATTATTATTGAATAGATGAACAGTCCTATATCATCCAGGGTACAATCATAGAGTGACAACATGAACAACCATACCATGGAGTAGAATGAGCAAGTTACAAGAACCATCAAACATTTCTGTCATCATGTCATCATGAGCCCATATTCATATGAGAAGAGCAACAAAGAGAGATGTCTCATGCAATGACAACAATCATAAGATACAGAAGGAACAGCTAGTGGAGAGCCCCTTTCTAGGTGAATGTAACAGGAAAAATGTAATAAAAGGTACATATATAGCATGTGGAATAAAAGATATAAGGTGCAGATGTAGCAGATAGAACAACAAAAAAAAATCAATAAAAATCAGTCCTGCTACAGGCATAAAAGGTGATAGTGTGATTACATAATGAGGATGCCCATGTCTTCCATACATTGCAAACTTGATGTTCAAACAGACAATATTCATCACTATAGAAAGTACAACGAGCTTTTAAGGATCATTTATAGGCCACTGGTGTAGTCATGAATGATGAACACAAAATCCAAATGATAGGGCATTAAGATTAGATGTATGAAAAGAGTACAGAAGGATACATCACTTAGATAAGCATGCTAGAACAATTGTAGAAGAGTAACCCTTAGAAGCACATTATATTTACTATCTAATATGAGCACATTGGATTACAATATAGGTGCCAGTACAAACATTCTGGGATAGGTATAATACAATGGATAGAATGATTGACATCAAACCCATTGTTACATTTGGAATGCATCTATGTGAAGGTTAAAAAGAGGCTAAGTGACAAAAATAGACTTAAATATATCATGCTTCTTCTTTCAGGAACAACATGGTGAATACATTACAACATGTTCATGCCATGTGACAAATACAATGCCAAGCAAGAGCAATCAACTATGATGGACCAGTCTTATCATCTGAAGGGAAATACATTGATTGCTGAGGATGGAATTAGAGACAATCAAACAAGTTGGGGGTAGTCTTATTGTATAAATGTTGGATAAAGTGTCACCATACCAATAGGAGCAAGTACAGTCAAGGTGGAACAGTCACTAAAGATCTCCTAATGCTATCAAAAGGAGGATGCAATATGGTGCAATATACATAATACATGTCAACTCAATAAAAAGTCATATGATAATGCACAGAAGTAGTGTGTTTGCACCATCAAGATGTCCATATCTTCTATACTTTACGACACAATGGAGTCATGAGAGAGACAGTCAAGAATTTACCACAAAGTGCATATACAGAAGCCAATGATTGTGCAAGAGAATCAATAAGTACAGTCAAGATGGAACAACACCCCATGTTTTGTGATTGGGAAATGAACCTTATAGCATGTGGGTAAAGCAATAAAGAATAAAGAGAGATGAAACAACCTCATAAGATATACAATCATGATAGCATTAGACAAAGTGAAGAGATAAAATGCATATGATATATAGTTATGTTACAAAAGTGAACTATGAAGAGTACAATGAAGCATGATCATATACAAACACATAATGCTAAATGGAGTAGTAAAAAAAAAGAGACAAACCATTGCCTTTTCAAAAGTTAGCAGTCATAAATGGAGCATAAGAATGCAACAACATGAATATTATCTTTTGTTCACCTACAGAATAGTAGAGCTTCAAGTTACAGAAGGGTAGGGTTTCATTTCAGACCCTCATATTTTTATGCCTTGTGAGAAGAAAAATATAGAAAGAATGAAAACCCAGTTTACTACTGTTACAGGAAAATAAAAATACTTCAAACCCTCATATTTTTATGTGCAGGAAGTCCAAAAGGAGGAAAAAGGGTGTTCATCTTTTTATGAGTTGAAATATTGCAAAGAATGAACAAAATGCAGTGTTCCATGTACACAGTGAAGAAGGCCGTAGCCTACATACAATGGTTTCTAGAAGAAAATGCTAAACCCACAAGATGATTTCAAACCCTTGTAATATTCTATGTATGCAGAGAAACCACTTTCTCTCTTTTTGTGAAAAAGAACTAGAATAGTACAAAAAAGTTTTCTTTCTACAAGAGTTGCCTTTTGCTATGGGTCGAGTTTCTATTTTTTAATAGTGAGCAAAAAAAAAGTGCTACATGTATGCATAATGAACATGGCCATGTCCTAGAGGTGTCTTTCTTTCAGAAAATGCAAAACCCACATAGTTTTGTCAAAACCCTTATCATATGCAGATATACAGTCAAAAAATTTAGAATGGTATAAGATAACAAGAGGCATTACCTTATATTTTGTTGCAGAAAGAAGAAAGAGGGCCTACAGACTGAATTTTTTCCTCTATTTGGTTTCAAGAAAGCTCAAACAGTCAACCATGGGGGCCCAATATAGCAAAAAAGTAAACCACAGTGAGAAATAATGGAAAATGCATAATAGACTACTTTAAAGACTGTGACCTGTAGGCCCTTTTCTTGCAACAAAAAAGTTAAATGAAAAGGTTTCAAACTATCACAGAGATGCTTACTGATGGACAAAACTATGGATCGAGACTTGAGATCAAATTTCTATAAAACTTTTACATTAACTTCCTCAGTTTGTTCCTAAAATGTCAGTCTGGGAATCGTAGACTTGTGAAAGGTATTGTGGTTATCTGCCGAAGGGGTGAAGATAGTGAGTTGAGTGGGGATGAAATGCAGCTAAGAAAACACAAAAAAATGCATTAATATAATATAATATAATTCTTCTATTCTAATTGTACAATAAAAATTATGATGGTAACAACAATAACATATTAATGAAAATGAAAACACACCTCACCAAATTGAACATTAATGAAAATTACAAACCAAAATTAAATTACAAAACCTCCTATCAAACTAAACTTTAATGAAAATACTAAAATATAAATTACACTACATTTAAATCTTAAAAGCTATCATAATTAAATCAGATTAAAAAGAAATAACATACACAAAAATAATAAACATCACACTACCTTTAAATCTTAAAGTCTATGATAATTAAATAAAATTCAAAAAGAAATAACACACAAAAAAAATAAAATAAACATCACCGAGCTTCCCAAAGGATGGTCTACACGTTGGAAGAAATAAAATCTTTTCTACTCTGGTTTGATTAGAAGAAATAATAATATTTTATTATAAAAATGATACAAGTCTTCTCTCCTTTCCTTTATGATATTGCCTTTATATAATGAAGGCATATAACAAATTCTAAACTAATTCTATTCTCACGTTGCCTTAATTTTTTTAACATTATTCATATGGTTTTCTCTAGCACCTATTTTCTAGCATTTGTTCCTATTTTCATGCCACTTTTCTATTCTTTTGTGGCTCACAATTAGTTGGTTTATTTGTTGGAAACAAATCACCCTAAAATGAAGGAAACAATATAGGATCCTAAAATAAAGGACAGAATAAAATAGAATATTAGTTTTAACGTGAGGAGATATCCTCCATCAAATTTAAACTAAATATTAATTGGTTATAACTATATAACCAAATTATTTATGAACAAATAATTTCATGATCGAAATTTATGTGTTGTAAAATGCTCCCGTGCTGGTGACATGAAGTTGTTGCATGATATATTTTCTCAACATAATAGAAGTGAATATTAGTAAATACAATCTAATATTTATTATTCATATATTTTATCTAAAAACTAAATTAGATATTACTTATTTATATTAGATCATATGCAACATAAAATGGTAAAATGGTATGGAATGAGATAGAAATGGAATATTAGAATGGGATTGAAGGCATATGAAAATGACTAACATGTGGCATAGAATGAGACATGGATGGCTCTCATCATTCCCCTCAACTTAAGATATTGCATGTCCTTGTGCAATCATTATGATCGAGAAGTCTTTGATTTGAACTAGTAGCCTTTTGGATTCATAGCTTTGGCCTTCTCTGTCACCCCTGACTATTATAGCTCATGCATAATCATAATGCCCTTCATTTTTCTTGGCTTCAATTTATTTTATGCATTTTTCTTGGCTTCATAATGCATATTCATACCTCCTTCAATTTTTTCATTTTTTATTTTATCATTTTTCTCAATTTGGTTATTTCTCATAGCATTATTGTTGGAAATGTTGTCTCAAGGACGAATCATACATTTTTATCTCAATTTTCATGAGCTAACTAAAATGGGTGAAATGATATGCAATGTTCATGAGTTATGAAAGATGAATGAAATGATAGGTAATATGAAGGATGAAATAATGAATGGAATAATAAGGATAAAGTGAAATAATAGGTGAAAAGATGGTAATAAGGATGGTAGACCTCCCCCCAACTTAAAGGGTTGACCATCTATGGGAAACAAGGAGAAGATAGGTAGGAATGTTGCACATATGATTAATGCAATAAGAAATATTAATAAAGTTAAGAGATAAAACAACGAAAAAAAAATTGACTATTTTACCAACTTGCATGTCCATGTATGCTAAGGTCTGGTGGTCAAAAGAACTCAGCAACTATGAAGCTTCATCTGCAACAAGAACTGCAACACCATGAAAGATCTCCATCGGATTGAAGCACTAGATAACATACCATTGGGAGCTGAATCTCTTCATTGTTGTCAACACCTCAACTGAATGTGTAGCACTTGCTCTACGTGATCAAGGAATGTCAATCATAACAAACTAGAGCATAACCACATAAATGAGGTACAGGGGGTGCTATAGGCACTCAGAATGTTGAAACAACTATAGAAGCATCTGAGTGTACCTAAAAAGGATTATCTCAACAAAAATTATTACATTTTTTCCTTTTTATTTATTTATTTATTTTTCTTCTTTTTTTCAATTTTGATAATGACAATAGATCACCGGTATTCTAGTTTTCAACCTGTCACCACCTAGAGGTGCCGAAAAATCAATTTTCACCTCTAAGTTTATTTTGCAGAATCCAGTTTTTAGATACTAACTGGCTAACAATGCCCGAAGGTTTTCATTACATTGGATCTTTTATTGCTTTTTTTTTCTTTTTTTTTTCTTGCTTTTTTTGAGGTTTATTGTACTTTAAAAAGTACCCAAAGAGGCAACATGAACTCTGTCAAGAAGATGGAGTTCCTTAGACAAACTGGAAACAAAATCATCCCTAGAAATAGGTCGCTTATATAGCTTCAAACGGTGACCATTTATGAGGAGGGCCTTGCGATCAAAATCCATAGTACGAAGCTTAATAGCACCATTATCGTAGACAATCTCGATCTCATAAGGTCCAAGCCACCTGGTGTGAAATTATCCTTTGAAGTCCTAGAAGCGGGAATCATATAGGAGATTCCAACCACCTGGCTAAAATGATCGTTGTCAGATGAATCGATCATGCCAAAGAGCACACTATTTTTGAACTGTCTCTACATGAAAAAGAGCATCTTGACGTAACTCATCCAAGGAGTGTAGCTAAGAAATACGCTCTTTGTGTGTGTCAGAAAGACTCATACCCAACTGGAGTGTTGTGCGAAGAGTTTTCACCTCAAACTCGATAGGAAGGACAACTTTCTTACCATAAATAAGTTCATAAGGGGTCAGACCAATGGTGGTCTTCCATGTTGTACAATAGGCCCACACGACTTCAAGAAGTTACGTGGCCCAATCACGCTTATGAAGAGCAACTATCTTGGTAAGAATGTTCTTGAGTTCTCGGTTGGTGACTTCAACCTAGCCATTAGCCTGAGGGTGGTATGGTGAAGACTTGCAATGCCATATTTCATACTCATGAACCAAAGTAGAAATTAGCTCTGATGTGAACTATGGACCTTGGTCTGTGATGATCTCTCGTGGAACACCGAACCTGGTAAAAATCTTAGAGTAGAGGAAGTCAGCTACTTTGGTATCCCTTGCATGTTTCAAAGCAACTACCTCAACTCACTTGGTGACATAATTTGTACAAACAAGGATGTATTCCTTGTTCCTTGATGGTGGAGTGATGGGTCCTACAAAATCAAGCCCTCATTTTTCAAAGGGCTCAATGGACAACTAAGGATGCAGGGGCATTTCATCTAAGCGTGTGGGGTGGCCCATACGCTGACACTTGTCACAATGATGAACATAGCGCTTACAATCCTTATGGATTGTAGGCCAATAGTAGGCAACAATCAAGATCTTCTGGGCAGTCTACTGAGAAGTAAAGTGTCCACCACATGGTTCTATATGACATGCGCGAAGTATATCAAAGACATCATCTTCAGGTACACAATGATGCATGATGTTGTCAATACTAGTGCAAAAGAGAAATCCATTGATCCATGTGTACTTTCCACTGAGTCCAACTAGCTTCTGACGTTCCCTTGGAGAGAAATGAGGTGGAAACTTGCAAGTGACCAAATAATTTGCAATGTCAGTGAACCATGGACTTTTTGCCGAGATTACAAATAGATGTTCATCAGGGAATGCATCATCAACTAGGACTGGCTCACTATCTTGTTGTTGTATCCTAGCCAAAAAGTCTACAACCACATTCTCGTGACTAGGCTTATCAAGTATAGTGATGTCAAAGTCTTGAAGCAAAAGTAACCATCTAATTACTCTACCAGTTACAATAGGCTTATTCATTAAAAATTAAATTACAGAATGATCAGTATGAATAAACACTTTGTATCCAGTAATATAATGTTGGAACTTATTAATTGCGTATATAATAGCTAGAAACTCCTTTTCAGTTACCGTATAATTTACCTCAACACTTGTGAAATTCTTGCTGATGTAGTAAATAGAATAGAAAAGGTTGTCTTCCTTTTGTCTGAGGACAGCTCCCATGGAACTATCTGAGGCATCAGTATGAATATGAAAAGGTAGTTCCTAGTTTGGACCTCTAAGAACTGGTGTGGTTACTATTTTGGTCTTAATGGTTTCAAAGGCTTCTTGACATTCTGGTGTCCAAGAGAAAGCAAAATATTTTGCTAGCAAGGCAAACAAGGGGGAGGTGATCTTACTAAAATTTTGGATAAACCTACTATAGTACCCTGCATGGCCTAAGAAACTATGCACTTCCTTTTGGTTGGAGGGTGTTGGCAGGTCCTGGATGATTTGTATCTTTTTGGGATCAACTTGAATACCCTTAGAAGAGATATAATGCCCAAGTACTATCCCTTCTGTCATAAGCATATGGCACTTTTCATGACTCAATGATAAATTAGTATCTATACAATGTTTAAGTACCTTTTCTAAGTTTGTTTTAGCCTCTTCATAAGTGTTACCATCCACTATAAAATCATCCATATACACCTCAACACAATCATTTACAAGATCTGCAAAAATACTCAAGACTGCCCTTTGAAAAGTGGCAGGGGCATTACATAGCCCAAAAGGTAAGACATTATAAGCAAAAGTGCCCCAATGACACGTAAAGGTGGTCTTGTCTTGGTCTTCAGGAGCTATGCAAATCTGGTTGTAGCCACTGAACCCATCCAGAAAAGAAAAGAACTTTTTACCTGCAAGAGTGTCCAACACTTGATCAATAAATGGTAATGGAAAATGATCCTTTTTAGTAGATTTATTAAGTGCTCGATAATCAACACAAATTCTCCATTTACCATTTTTATTTGGGACCACAAATAGAGGAGAGACCCATTGACTATCTAAAATAGGATAGATAAATCTGACATTTAACAATTTTTGTAACTCCTCTTTGACTATATCACCCAGGACGGGGTTGAGCCATTGCTGTGGTTGCCTAATTGGACGACTACCTTTTTCAATATAAATATGGTGTGTGCAGGTGTTAGGATGAATGCCACGCATGTCTTGGTATTTCCATGTGAATGCATCTTTATAAGTTCTTAGCATGGCAATGAGATCTTGCATTTGTTTAGGGCTTAATTGTGGATTAAATTTTGAGTGTACGACCAAGTAAAATTTCCATGGCCTTTGATTATGTAGGTGAATTGAGGGCTAGCACTTGTGAAGTTGATGGTGCATTGCTGGACTTTTTAGAATGTAGATATGGACTAAACAAACAATTATGGGGTAGAAACTGATGCAATGCAACAAAGTGTGAGCTACCTATCAAACGAAAATTACCAAAAGGGCAAGGAGTATTGATACTTGAATGAAGGACCATGTTTTCCAAGATTTCATCAGACACATACCTATTCTAAAGAAAATTAACAAGAATATTATCTTCATCGGGTTTTTCGATATCAAATGCTTGATCAATCATGAGGATTGGAAGTGACTCATCCAAATCAAGTTGTCCACCTAGACTGGATCCTCCGTTTCTAACAGGGGTTGTGCCGGTGGGTATACAGTCAACTATTTCATGTGCTCCCCATTAGAAATGACCACCTTGTTTCTTGACCGACAATTGATGAATGCATTTACAACTGCTAACCAAGATCGTCCCAAGATTAAGGGGTACCCCCCAGCTTAATTTTTGGCTGCAAAATCATAAAGTTAGTAGGATATTCCCACGAATCAATAGAAAGAATTACATCTTCAATCATACCTTCCGATTTGACTAATGATCTATTTGCTATTTGAAGAACTGTGGGAGTAGGTCTAACCCTTTAAGTGATAGTTTTTCCTTTGTTTCATTCGTCATGACATTAATTGCAGCACCTAAGTCAACAAGTGTATTGGGAATAGTAATCTTACCGATACGCAACTTGATAATAGGACTCCCTGGATTTGAGTACTTAAGAATGGTTAGATTCCTGAGCATAAGGTCTACTAGCTATCCAATGACCTGGATAGTCTTTGGATCTTGCTTTTTCTTTTTCTTCTGAGTACAAAGATCTCACACAGTTTTTGTGTATACTGGGATATCCTTCATGGCCTGCAACAAAGGAATCTTAAAGTTAACAATATGTAACTCATTGACAACATTGAATTCCGGTTGAGAAACTTCCTCTATAATCATCTTTGTTGAGTTTTTAGCATTAAGCGGGGGTACCTTGGTACTATTGCAGGAACAATGTAATAAGGGGGAATGTTAGCATTACTATTACTACATTGTTCAGTCGGTGTTGGTTACTACATTGAGTCGGCAGGCGGTTCAGTTCGTTGTAACTGTAAACCAACTTCAACTCCTCATAACTGCAATAACTGCAATTCCCTTAGTTTTATATACATTGCTATTTTGTATCTGGAATATCATCGAATGAATAATAAATTATTTTACTCTTTCTCATACTTCTCACTTGGGAATATATTATGCATCTTTCTGCAATTTCCCTTCTTCCACAAGGAAGACATGTTTGACATTTCCAGATCACTTTCAGTGTTCTTCATTGAGCATCACTCAACACTGTAGGATCCATCATCTTATGGGGGCCTCTCCAGTCTCTCTCTTTCTCTCCTATGGAGGGAATATTTTTTGTACTTTTGTGATAGAAGTAGTTCTTGGGGGGTCATGAGTCCTCCCTCTATCTTTCTTCTTCTTTCCCTTGTGCATTTACTTCTTGTATCATTTCTCTTTTGGAGAGGAGTTTTGTTTCCACTAGGTTTTCTCCTTTTTCTCCACTTATGAGAAATTTGTTCATGGGTACCTAACATGGCCTAGTAGCCAGGACCCATCTTCATCTTTGTTTTGCTACTCCCTAAGTATAACTTAAGGGGGGGTGTTAGTGTGTTGGGTTTATCCTAACCCACACCTAGGCTTAAGTCACACTTAGTGGCTAGGTCTAACTTAACCTTGACATTAAAGTGTGACTTAAGCCTAGGTGTGGGTTAGGATAAACCCAACACACTAACAATTTGGTAAATGGGTTTGATCTTGGAATTCAATTTAATTATATCTATTGTTGGATTTGAAAATCCATTTTTCTATTAGTCAAAGGGAATCTCTTAGTGCCAAGTATTGACTTGTGATTAATGCACATTGTATAGTGAACCCCACTAAGTCATTTTGGAATACCCTATGTGTATATTTTTAAAGTATGCAAAATTGCACCATGTAGCTAAGACCCTATTGAGAGATTAACACACTAACCTCTCTCTAGAGGGCATCATAACACTAGCAACATGGGAAGCTGCATTTTTCCTAGTTTTATGTCTTTCCTAGTTTGATATATCTAATTGTTGAAGGGTTAAAAAGTGTCACTTGCGCATACCATCATTTGTTTCCTTTCACTATGAAGATATCAATTTTATGGTAGACTCAAGCCAACAAGAGAACCAAAGTTTATAATAAAAATACATCCAAATGGGGGTCAAAGTTAAAAGGGTAAAATTCATTCCCTTTGTGGTCTAATAAATACATAGAGCTAATCATAGTTTAGCTTAATATCAAATTAGGTCCCAGTTTTTCCCAAGCAAATTCCTCTTCTTATATTTTGTATTTCCATAAGCCATCAATGGTGATACATAAGTGCCAAGCATCAAACAATTAGCAAGCCATGTGTCTTAGTGGTTCCTACCAATATCTAATCTTTGTAGTCAAACAACCATTGATGAGGATGTGTTAATGAGTGCAAGATGACACCATGTGCTAGGTGAGCTCCACTAATAAGCTATTTAAAAGTATATTGGATGTTCTCCTTGATCTAAGGAGGATTGTCATTGACAGCATAACTTAAGTATGAGAGATCTTGCCACATAGCTATACGTCTTGCATGGGTAATGTTAACCAAGGATTTTGTAAGGCTAGATATTTTCTATATAAATATATTGCAATATCGAGGTCTAGTAGGCCAATGGAACCCTAAATGAAATAAGTTCATCGATGGTCAAGTTGAAGTTTTATTAACCAAATTTTTGAGAAAATTGCATCCAATTGGAGCTCAAAGATATTCTTTTCTCCTAAATGAGTCGATAAGATTAGATATCTGATTCTAGAATTTAAATTGGTTAAATTTTTAAATTGGATCTAAACCTTATAAATGTGTTGAATTTTGAACACGCTATATTATTATGTGTAACCCCATGAGTAACCCTAGGTCTAATCCAATCTTAGATTAGAATAGAAGTTGAGAGGAAGGTGATCTATTTGGTTTTCAATGGTGCTAACTAAAATTTGGTTACTTAAGATCCAAATAATATGTTAAATTGTTAATCTCATAGATGAAAGTGATAGACTTGTAAATAAATGATTTAGATGAGGGAATGGTGTTACAAGTTCCTGAGCTAGAAATATGTTTTATTTTTAGGGTAAACTACCTCACAGATTGCATAAGTTCAAACCTCTTAGCCTTTATAGTAATATTAGCTATTTTTCATTGTTTAAACTTAATTAAGTGAGTGAGCAGCAACTGTGTCGTTTGCGCTGCATTAACCTGTGGCATTATCACAGCGTCACTCATGCTAAACTAATCTTTATAGTATTTAACTGAAGGGAACACATATATATTACTGTCAAATGAGTTTTTTAACCGATCCACTTCCGGTCATGGCCAGAATAGTTTTGCACCCTTTAACATCTCCCACACGGAACCTTCGAGCTGTAGCAGAGTAACCAAGACTAGTTAATGAAATAGTAATAAAATATACAAAAGAGCTATACAGATTTATGCGGAAAACCTAGTAATGTATCAGAAAAAACTAAGGAAAAACTACCCGTAAAGATCTCTCAGTTTTATTTAAAGAAAGAAAATTTTCACTCTCCTCTACCTGGTGATGGATCATTGAGTATGATCTGAAACGTAAACAAAAACATACACAGTTGAATCCAGAAGCACTCTCATTATTGTCATGTACTGTGAAAAACTCATGCCCACTATTACAAAAACTTTTTCTCCTGTCAGCTTGACTAACTTAAAATAACCACGAAAAATACATGCAAAAAACAAATCTTTGTGGAAGAAAGATTTCCATGCATAAAAGTGCTAGTGACACTTCTGTATGCAATTCTGCATGGTGTACATGTCGTCAACTCCTTAATCAATGCTAGAATAACAAACTAACTTCACATGCTAACATATACCTCTACTGATTTTGTGTTAGAAAGAGAGAAATATTGTCCTAACCCTCAGCCAAATTAAAACTAATAGAAAAGGAGAAAGAGAAAAGAATGGGGTTTGTGACAACCAGAGATATCTACAGCAGGCAAGTCCTGGTCAGAATGGAACCATCCCTGAGCCAGAACTACTTTGAGTTCTGCTTCGCCAGAAACCACCAGACCGTAATGCTCGCCCTTCGCATTGATAAGCTTGATCTTTTCAGCCACCTCCTTTGGAATTTCAGCATGGGAGAGCAATGGAAATGCAAACAAAAACAGAAAAAATGCAGAGCTGTGGAAAGCCATCGCAAGCTGACTCAATGTAATCGAAAACTGTTTCTTGTGTGTGTTGAAACCCCGCTCTTCTCTCCAGTTTATAATGTAGGATGCCGATTAGTTTCCACTTTAAAAAGGTCTTAGAACCTTAATTAATTATTTATTATTGATAGTTAGTCAGGCCAACCTTATCTTATTTGGATGGTTGGAAATGTGTGTTATCCATACGTAAACTCCAATGGTGCGGAGAAACGTGGGCGTGACTGATTAGATCCATTAAATATATTGAATGGTCTTTGTTAATTGCATTGAACATCATTCATACACAACACATCAATCGAAATCAGAATGTACAAATTGAAACGGGCCTTAAACTCTGAGACAAATATCACGTTTTCTTTTCGAACGGACATCGATGCCCTCTCTAGGTGATAAGATCAAAACTGCATTATTAAACTATTCATCGATGAACGGACTCAAAAGGAAATACGGATTTTTGGATAAACCGTATGTGCATGGTAGTGCATAAATGGGTAATATAAGTTGCAGATGCATAAAGCTAAATTTTTTTAAAAATTATAATATATTAATGTTTTATTGGTTTCATTTATTTTATTTTATTGTAATTGTTTCAACAAGGAAGGTTCATGTTTCAACAATCATATCTAATTGTTTCAATAAGGAAGGTCCATGTTTCTGTTAGAAAAGATACATAAGGAATGCAAAACTTTATTTTGAATTTATTTGTAATTAGATGTTTTTGAATCCTCTCTATTTTCTTTCTAAAGTTCTACTAGTCTACAATCACACCCATAAAGCACCACTAGAATTACTAATAATCTATCTTGAGAGTTTTCCAATCTCATAGCTCAATCTCTCTACTATTTTGTAGCACTCTCTAACCTCCCCAAGTTGTCTTCCTTCGTAAGTTTCCCAACTAAGCTCATTGTTGAAGTCTATAGCAACATATTTGTACCATGTTACTTCTTTTAGAATACTTTTTTTTTTCTTCAGTTCGAAAAGTCCATGATCTTGGTCTTGCTACTATTAACTTACATATCGACCTCCTTACAAAAATGCTTTAAAATATTTAAGTGCTCTTGTAGCCCTCAAACAAACCTTGCAATAAAAATGAGGTCATCAATGTGTAAAAGAAGCCTTACAACATACTCTCTCAAGAAACATCATCCAAGTCCTAAAGATTTAACCATTCTTCTAGTCTGTTGATAGAAGCTTAAATAGGGTTGGGGGTACTATTGCTTAACTCCAAGATCACTTCTAAAACTTTTTTAAAGGTTTGCTTGAGCTTTGATTTTTACTTTAGCCTCCTCACCTAGTCTTTGATTGGTATGTCAAGATCCTTCATTCTGCTCCATAACTTACTTTTAAGAACAATTTCAAAAACTTTCTCTAAGTCCACAAAACGACAATAAACTTCATCTTTTTTTGTTTCATACTTTTTCAATGATAATATATGGTTTGATTGTGTCATCTTAAAACCATTAATGCCTTTCTCTTCCTTGAAAATTCAATCCATATTGCCATTATAATGGAAAATGTTGGCCGGTCTAATGTGTTAGACAACTTAGATATAGCCAGAATTGCCCATTTGGTGAAAAACTTGCCCTCTTGAAAGAGAGGTCACAAGTTCAAATCCTGCAGGGGTAGGGTGTGTATGCCTCATATTAGAAGCACGGTTATTGGGAGTATGAGATAGTCTCAAATATTATAAGCCACCTCCTAGATTCAAAATCAGGTTGCCTGACATCGTAAACTATAAAAGAATCCATTTCCATTTCCACTGTATTAAATTTATTAACTGAGCACTAAATACATTTGTCCATCAGACAAAATCAGATTGTACAAATTGAAACGTGGTGTCAGATTGTTTCTCAAACAGGCCTCTGTCATGCTCTCTTTTTAAATGGACATTGGTAGTGATTGATTGCCGTCACAAGCGATAAGCCAAAAATTGCATCATCAAACTCTTGATTGACGTAAAATAGAGACGATTTCCCACCGTAAACGAGATAAGGAGCACAATAATGGGATATATAGGTATAGCGCACTCCAGGCCCCACGAAGCTTCGCCCTGTACTATTTGTAAAATCACCCAATTGCAAACATAAAAAGAATGAACTCCTGATATATCAGATAATAACCTAATATTATACATAGAAAATTTACCGAGCCAACCAGGTAGCCAATCTTGAAAATAAGAAACTCAAATTTGTATTACAAACACTCCATTGAGAATAAACTTCGAATATCTTTATATTCGAAAGGTGGAAGCCTGCACAACGCATTATTAAGAGCTTGTTGAGAATAAAACAATTGTGTTATCAGAGCAATTACTGAGTATTATTGTATCATTGTATCACTTTCTGCACCAGTGGAATTTTGGGTTTTTTTAAATTTTGTGTTTATTCCATTGATACGATAGAATTTACTTATGGTATATATTTTTTTTTCTATTTTGTAGGTTTTTATGGATTGTTCAGGTTATGTAGAGGTCACACAAAAGAATTCAAATTTGGTCTATTACTTTAGGTGGACTTATATTATTTTATGTTTCAATGTTGGTTGAGAATGTCCATATACTTTAAAATATTTTATTATTTTTGATTAATTTGTTTTGGCCACAATTTTTCTAAACAAAATTCAGAAAAGTTATGTTTTTGGATAGGTCATGAAAGATTAAGTAATGTTAGTTATTTATAACTTTTTATTAGAGGAAAAATTAATTTCATAATTTAGTGGTCAAAGTTTAGCCAAAAGACTAATGTTTAATTTATTTAGAGCTTGTGTTTTAAATTTTGATGGTTACAACTTGCACTAGATACTTTCCTCCCTTACCTAATAAGAGTTAAAAAATACATTAGAAGCCATGCCATCTTTAGGATTCGAGTACTTTTCTGCAAATACTAAATCCAATGACCCTCTTTATTGTCCACCATCTAAAATTGAGGGATAGATTTTGCCATGATGTGAAATAATGCAAAATCAGTAAATGAGGGTTTAGATAGGTCTAAACATGAATTATCATTTGGATTGAAACTCCAACAAAACCACTTAGGTAGGTACTACCCTAACAAGAAAATTCAAGGGATAGGAGAGTGGTTTCAAGGTCCAAAATTGAATCTATCTAAAATAGGCATTCATAAGTTTGATGGTAGAAATTAGACTTCATGGAACAATATTTTAAATGTCATAATATACTATAAAATACAATGGTTAACATAGTCTCAATACATTTAAAATTTAGACCTTATCAATGGTGCCAATGGATGATTAATAACAAGAAAGGCCAAGTGCTTATTTGGAAAGAATTTAGTAATGAATTAGCAGCCTGCTATGAGAAACCATCGTAGGGAAGCTGTTTCACCCAACTAACAAATTTGAAACAAATAGGGGACCTATAGCCAAATATAAGGTTGAGCACATGAGATTAGTGATCTAAGCTTAATATGTGTTACCTTACCAAGGAATACAACTCTACATCAATGAACTTGATGACTAAATAAATCATGATGTTAGTTCATATTGGAACCTTGTATAGTTAGGAAGGTTATGCAACAAGCATTGCATATTTAGTAATGAAACTTTGCCACCAAAAATTCCACACAAAGTCAAACCATAGGATGAAAATAAAAAAAGTGACTAATCTTATCTACAAAAATGAGGATAACTTCTTTAACATGAGGAAAATTACTAAGACCTCTCCTCAAAAAAGGCAAAGAAAAGAGAAAAAGGTCTATGTTGGAATTGGCATAGAAAACGGTCTAGAGGTCATAAATGCAATAATAGTGAGAAAATACTAATGATTATTAAGAATGAGGTTGAAGAAGAGCAACAAGTAGCTACAAAAATCAAATGTGGAACTTAAGCATGAGAATTGTGAGGAGAAAGAAAGTGATACTCTCTCCCTACATGCATTGAATGGTACAAACACACCACAAACACTCAAAGTGATTGGTTATTATCAAAAATAAAAAGGTGATAGTATTGGTTAATATAGGTGGTACACACAACTTTATTGATAGAAGATTGGCTAATGAGCTCAATCATTTTGTGTATCCGATCTCTAATTTTCAAGTCATGATAGCTAATGGGAAACAAATCTGTTATGGTGGTAAATGCCATCATATAGAACTCTTATGGGGAGATTATCAACTGGGATTTAGAAATGTTCTCTATTCTAATTAGGGGAGAAGATATATATCTAGGTGTGCAATGGCTTAAGTAGTTGTGAACAATATCTTTCAATTTTAAGGACTTATTCATGGATTATAGTATAAATTATTAACTCTCATAGGATGGAGAAATTACTTAAGAAAGATTCTAATGGAGTAGTGGCACAACTACATTTTCAGGAAGCATAAGATGTGAAAAATAGATTCATTAGGGCCTCAAGAGGTCATTCAAAACCATCAATAGGAGTCATAAATTAAAAATTGGTCAAGAAATGATGGATTCAACCATTGTTCATTCCAATAAAAGTGCATATTCATCTCCAATGATTTTGGTTAACAAGAAGGATGAGTCATATAGAATGTGCCTAGATTACAAGGATTTCAACAAGATCACTCTTATAGATAAGTTTCATATTCTTGTTATTAATGAATTATTGGATGAATTGAATGATGTAGTTTATTTAACTAAGTTGGATTTATATTTAGGTTATCATCAAACTCAACTAAAGGAAGAATATGTACATAGGGCTACCTTTAGAGCACATGAGAGTCATTATGAATTCTTATTTATGCCATTTGGTATCACTAATGCCTAATTGTTAGGGTTAGCCCACAGAAGATATCAATTAAATGCAAATAAAGATTAAACAAAGGAATGGAAATACACAGAATTAGTAACAGCAAGAGACAAGTTTTAACGTGGTTCACCCAAACTCGGGCTACATCCACCAAACAGAGAGTCCAATATTATTATCTAGTAAATCAAACTGATTACAACCAGCAATCCCTGCAACTCAATACCATTGCAAATGCTACAATACAATAGATCAAAACCCTAACCCTTAGCCGCTTTTATCAAGCCCTTTTTTGTCAGTTACAAAAATAGGGTTTTCTTATGTCGGTCACAAAAAATAGGATTTTTTATGTCGGCTTTAAATTTTTTTTTTGGGCTTGTGACCCTAAACCCCTGCTTCTCGGGGGCTGCCACCCCCAAACCCTCGCTTGGGGCCCGGCCTGACCCCGAACCCCGGCGAGGATACATGGCTAGTGTACAGTACTTTCCTGATCAGTCACCACCTACCAACAATCTCCCACTTGGAGACTGTTCAGGCTCCACACCAAACAATCTCCCACTTGGAGACTGATCCTAGATGACACCGCTGCACGTGCAACTCCCACTGGAAATAAGCACCCTGGACTCTGCTGATCTATTTTTGGTGTTGTTAGTCTAGAAGACCAACCGAAGCTGAAGAGGAGCTCAGCTTCTCCCTTGTCACTGCCTTTGTAAACATATCCGCTGGATTTTTATCTGTATGTATCTTGTCCAGCCTTAACTGGCCATTATCCAACACTGACCGAATAAAGTGATACCTCAACTGTATGTGTTTAGTCTTTGAATGCAAGGCAGAATTCTTGGCAAGATGTATGGCACTCTAACTGTTTGTATACAAAGAACTGTTAGCCTGTTGTTTGCCTAATTCTTCCATGAAAGATTGTAGCCATATCATCTCCTTGCTCGCCTCTATTGCAACGACATACTCTACCTTTGTGGTGGATAAAGAAACCACCTTTTGCAACCGTGAGATCCAACTCACCGATGTCCCACCTACAATAAAGACATAACCTATAGTACTCCGCTTGGTATCGATATCCCCTGCCAAATCTGAGTCTACATAACCTGCTAAATGAGTATTAGAGCCCCCAAAACATAAATGTTTATTGGATGTACCTATCAAATATCTAAGAATCCATTTTACTGCATTCTAATGCTCCAATCTGAGATGACTCATATACTTGCTTACGACTCCTATAGCATGTGTAATATCCAGTCTCGTGCATACCATGGCATACATTAAGCTTCCTCCAGCTGAAGCATATGGGACCTTGGACATTTTTTCTTCCTCCTCTTGTGTCTTTGGACACATCTCCTTAGACAATTTCAAATGACTAGGCAAAGGTGTGCTGACAACTTTTGCATTCTCCATATGGAATCTTTGCAACACCTTTTCAACATAAGCAGCCTGAGATAGAGTCAATTTTCTATTCTTCCTATCTCTGCAAATTTTTATACCAAGGATTTGTTTTGTTGCCCCCAAATCCTTCATATCAAATGACTGTGCTAACTGATGTTTTAAATCTTTGATGTGATCCATGTTAGACCCAGCTACAAGCATGTCATCAACATATAAACATAAAATAATGTAGCTATCATTATCCAACCTCTTCAAATAAACACAATGGTCAGAATTACACCTGCTGTAGCCTTGCTCAGCCATAAAACTATCAAATTTCAAATACCATTACCGAGGTGCTTGTTTCAGGCCATACAAACTCTTTTTCAATCTGCACCCCTGTTTCTCCTTACCTTTGACCTCAAATCCTTAGGGTTGTACCATATATATCTCCTCCTCCAAATCACCATGGAGAAAGGTAGTTTTCACATCTAGCTGTTCCAAATGCAAATCTTCAGCAGCCATAATACTTAAAATAGTACGAATAGAAGTCATCTTGACAACTGGAGAAAATATCTCATCAAAATCAATGCCCTTTTTCTGTGCAAATATTTTTACAACTAACCTGGCTTTAAATCTTTTCTTACCTTCATCTTACTCTTTCAGCTGGTAAACCCATTTGTTTGGTAAAGCCTTTTTACCTGCATGTAACTTACATAATTCCCAAGTCTAATTTTTCAGCAAGGAGTCCATTTCTTCTTTCATAGCAAGCTCCCATTGAACCTGTGTATCCACCTGCATAGCTTCATCATACCCTTTTGGTTCACTAGCATCTGTTAAAAAAATATAATACAAAGAGGGAGAAAACCTTTCAGGAGGTCTACTTAGCCTTGTTGACCATCTAACATTCACTAGAGTTTGTGGTATTTCTGGTTGCTGTTGCTGAGCATGAGGAACCACGGGAACATGACTATTTGGAGTATCATCTAGCACCACATAATCTTTTTCTTTCTTCTCATGCTACTGCAATTGATCTTTGTACAACACCTTCTCATTGAATATAACATCCTTGCTTCTCACAATTTTCTAATTTTCAAAATCCTAAAGCCTATAACCAAATTCATCAATGCCATATCCAACAAAGGTACACTTTTTTGATTTTACATCCAGCTTGGATCTATTTATAGAATCTACATATGCAAATGCTTCACATCCGAAGGTTTTGAGAAAATAATAACTCACCTTCCTACCTGTCCATGCTTCCTCTAGAATACCACAGCCCAAAAGAACTGAAGGACCTCTGTTAATTAAATATATAACAGTGTTGACAACCTTTGCCCACATGTTTAAAGGCAGCCCAGAATGCAATTTTATGGTCCTTGCACGCTCCATTATTGTCCTATTCATGCGTTCATCCACTCCATTTTCTTGTGGAGTCCCTAGAACCATTTTCTGCCTACGAATTCCATTAAAGGAACAATAATCTTCAAATTCTTTGCTGCAATACTCACTGCCATTATCAGATTTGAGACATTTTAATCTTTTACCCATCTCATTCTCAACCAAGCTTCTCCATTTCTTAAATGTTTCAAATACATTAGATTTCTGCCTAAGGAAATAAATCCATACCTTCCTAGTTGCATCATCTATGAATGCAACATAATATCGAGAGCCACCAAGAGAAGATACCTGAGCCAGTCCCCATACATCGATATGCATAAGCTCCAACTTTTTATTTTTCTTTTGCTTCCCATCATTAAGAAAACTGACTCTCTTTTATTTTTTATACACACAACTTTCACAAAAATCTATATTAATACATTTCAAACCTGGTAAAACTTTCTTAGAATGAAGTACCTTCATACCTTTTTCACTCATATGCCCAAGTCTGTTATGCCATAGTGTTGTTTCAGAACCTGCAGCAACTTTTCCAGTCTCTTCCTGCAAACCTGCAGCAAACTGTTCCTGAACCTGTTTATTTTTTCTCTGTAACAGCTAAAATAGAAGGAACAGTATGACCTGTACAAAGATATAAGGTGCCTACTCTCACACCTTTTGCTACTACTAAGGCACCTTTTGAAACCTTCCAATTTTTATCAGTAAATGTAATAGTGCAACCTTGTTCAATTAGCTGCGCTACTGAAATTAAATTCCTACTGAGCCTTGGAACATGCCTTACCTCTTGTAGTAGCCAATGATTCCCATTCTACAATTTAATCTTGATTCTTCCCTTTCAACAATCTGATAGGGTTTGTTATCTCCCAAATAAACCAGCCCAAAATCCCCTTGGACATAATCAAGAAAATAAATTCTATGGGGTGTAGCATGAAATGAGGCCCTTGAATCTAAAACCCATGAATCATCAACATTATCTAGGGAAAGAATCAAAGCATCATCTTCAGATTTATTTCTTACCACATTTACCTCCTTATTGCCTTCTTGTTTGTCTCCTTTATTTTTTTGAGACCAGCAATCTTTCTTCAGATGACCTAGTTTCCCACAGTACCAGCAATCCTTTTGTCCTCTGGTTTCCCATGACCTCTAGAACCTTTTCCTCTCTCCTTTGATCTGCCCCTTCTTTCTACATTTAAAACACTGCCTGATGTGGATCCACCTGAGCTTTTCTTACGAATTTCTTCACTTAGAATAACACCAACAACATCATCAAATTTTAGGGTATTTGAACCAGAAACAGAGTTACTAACCGCCATTACCAAACTATCCTAGCTTTCAGGCAATGAAAATAATATCAAGAGAGCTCTAACTTGATCGAATTTTACATTTACAAAAGTTAATTAACTAACAATCATATTAAATTCATTTAAATGACCTGTCACATATCCACCTTCAACCATTTTCAAATTAAACAAATGCTTCATGAGAAATATTTTATTTGAGGCTAAGGGTTTTTCATACAATTTAGCCAAAGCTTTCATCAGACCATTTGTTGTCTTCGCTTCCGTTATATTGAATGCCATTGATGGTGCTAGGCACAAACAAATGGTTCCCAGTGCCTTTCTGTCAAGAAGATTCTAATCCTCATCAGACATTGTTACCGGTTTCGTGGCTACTCCTTCCAATGGCATCCATAAATCTTTTTAATAGAGATAGTCCTCCATCTACATCTTCCATAACTAATAGTTCTACCCATTGAATTTATCGACCTTCAATTTACCCTTGTCCTCCATTGCTCCCACTCAACCATGAGACCTTCCTACAGATGATAATCAAACACAACCCACTCTGATACCACTTGTTAGGGTTAGCTGATAGAAGATATCAATTAAATGCAAATAAAGATTAAACAGAGGAATGGAAATACACAGAATTAATAACAGCGAGAGACAAGTTTTAACATGGTTCACCCAAACTCAGGCTACATCCACCAAACAGAGAGTCCAATATTATTATCCAGTAAATCAAACCGATTACAACCAACAATCCCTGCAACTCAATACCGTTGCAAATGCTACAATACAATATATCAAAACCCTAACCCTTAGCTACTTTTATCAAGCCTTTTTTTGTCAGTTACAAAAATAGGGTTTTCTTATGTCGGTCACAAAAAATAGGATTTTTTATGTCAGCCCTAAATTTTTTTTTTAGGGGGCTGCGCCCCCAAACCCCTGCTTCTTGGGGGCTACCTCCCCTAAACCCCCGCTCGGGGCCCAGCCCAGCCCCAAACCCTGGTGAGGATACATGGCTAGTGTACAAGTACTTTCCTGATCAATCGCCACCTACCAACAATCTCCCACTTGGAGACTGATCAGGCTCCACACCAAACACCAATCAACTTTTCAAGGTCTCATGAATTCAATGTTCCATCCATTTCTTCAAAAAATTGTATTGGTATTTGTAATGTCCCCTTTTTTCCTCTACAGTACTATTTTATTTTCTGTAGGAAAAAATAAATAATAAACAATATTAATAAGTTAGTCCTTGTGTTGTTTTAAAATTGTTAGTAACAACTTATTTAAGAAGTTAGGTGGGGCCACATAAGAAGTTAGGTGGGGCCACATAAATGGGGGAAATAAGGCCATTTGTAACTCTAAGAGAATATTTAATTCTCTTTAGGAGTGGGAGTTTTAGTTTATAATTAGGGGAACCTCTTAATTGATTTTATGGGAGAGGAAATAGGAAAGAAAAATATATAATTATTTCCTCAACAATTCTATAAAGAAGGGAAAAAAATCTATAGAATATCATCCAAGCATGATTTTATCAATTTTTTTCAATTTCTGAGCATTTGTGTTCAAAATCCAATCCAAGGACAAAACCTAGGTTATGGTTGTAAATTGAAGGATGAAAACCTATGAGGTCTTTGGGATATAGAAATGGAAAATTTTAGACAATGTTGGTAATTCCAATTCAAGAATTGCATAGAGCTTTATTAGCATTTTTCAGTATTGATTTGTGAAAGTTCCCCAATTTGTAGAATTGTGTGGTTGCATTTGTAGGAAGTCATCAATGGGCCACTTTGGTTGGTGAATGGATTTTAGAGAGGAGGTGTGAGCCATTTATTAGAGTCATTTCCATCCCAAGGGGTTGTATCTTTTTGTAGCTAATATTATCTCTAAATTTTATTGCAATGAAATTTGCATTCATAAAATAGCTACTCCATCACCAAGCCAAGTCATGAAAGTCCATATGTTGGTCATGTATAGGTGAATTATCAGTGAATAGGCCATTTATGGGATAGTCCACATCTTATGTTGGTCTCAAATCTACCATATAGCTAACTCTGGGAGTCACACAATTCTAAGGGTGGGTCATAGATGCAAATCAATATCAAATAAATTTACTCTTGCAACCTAAAAATAACCATATTGTGAGTCTTATGTGAGTAGTTGTTGATTAGTATTTTGAAAGGGTAATATTGTTAATTGTATATTTCAGAACTTTTAGCTAAAGGGAATTATTGTCCATGATATTTATATATTTAGTTTTATTTCTTTAGGAGAGGGATTTGTGTTGAATTGCTAAATTTGTGCTAATAGTCCCAATAAGGACATTATAGTATTATTTGATGACATTCTCATCTGTAGTAAAACATAGAATGGTGAAAAATTCATAAAAAAGCTTCTAGAGTATTTAAGCATTGAGATCAACACTTTTCTAAAGGGGATGGGAATACTATAATGCTAATATTCTACATTCCTAAGTGTACTAAGGAAAATCTCTTGTGGCATGCTTAACCTTAGTAGTTTCACTTATTATTTTTAATTATTCCTTAAGTTGACTTAATTAGGATGAAGGACTGTGTCCCTACATAGTTATTCCTATACATAAGGAAGAAAAAGGCTCTCCCAAGACACCATACGTTTGAATATTGATTTCATATTATTATTTTTTTAATCATTGTAAGACACCTCCTTGAAGTGGTTTTCTATTCTATTGAATTTCGCATGTATTTCTAAAAAATATCACAACACTCCCTTCCATCTTCAATATTCAAATAAATCTTTCAACTAGGTTCATCAATATAGAACCACTACTCTTCACACAATAAGAGAATTTAAGTTTAAGATAATATATTTAAGAAAATGTCCAACATATGCTAGCAACTTGAACACTAGAATAAATTTCAATAAGTCCTAAAAAATGGAGCCATATGTTGAAACTCAAAATAGGATATTGACAAACCTAAAAGACAAACCTCAAGAACTAGACTAATGATGAAATCAACCTACGATAATGAAACAAGCTTATGATCTAAATATAGGTAAGTAAGGGTCCATTGAAAAGAGTGGTTGTTTATCTCTATTTAGGCTCTATAAGATCTAAGATGGTGTTCCTAGAACTCATGATGGGATAATTAAAGAGAAATGAAACAAATATAGTTAATCTCTAGAAGACCATACCCTATCTGTAGAAATTGCCCCATATATTTTTTAGTAAGAAGCACTACTATTGTTTACTAATGTGAGATCCTAAAACCTCCCTTTTAAACAAATTGTAACATAGCTTGTATGAAACTATACTTCATAATATTGTTTCTTCCTAAAGTCATATGCACTTTTTGTACTACATAATTGATTATGATTGAAAATAATAATGCATACCCTCTAAAAATGTTTCTTAAATAGGCTCCCAAAATAGGTTATACTAATAAAGTAATGGGTTATGCAAGATTAGGATGGTAGCTAAAAGTATCAAGATGCGAGAAATTGTTCTCTAAATCTAAATTATGTGTGGTGGAGGAGTTGACTACTCGAGACTAATAGCTTGATTAGATTTTGGGTGATAGAGTTTAGCTTCAAAATTAGAGAGTTTTTGTGTAAATTTTATTCATATTAGCAAGATATACCCAAAAAGAAAAAGAGAACTAAGATTTGCATCAAAACACAAATAATCTTAGTTATAGATTTATCAAATGTACTACCAATTTATCATGGCATAACAATAGAATATTCTTAAAAAATCCTTGAACAAACACATGCATTCCATGTAGTATGGTGAAAAGAGTCCTTAAGAACTCTTCATATTGTCAAAGAATAGTAATTAAGTCCTTAAGAAATCTTCATATTGTCAAAGAATAGTAATTAATCATACTATCAAAAGTAGTATCAAAGTTGAATATAAATCTCTTAAAATGCGCAAGAAGTTCCTATAAACATTCTTATTAGTGAGAGGCAATGTAATTAGAGCACCTTCTCAAAGACTTACAACATACACATGAACTTAAAACTAAAAATCCAACTATAGGACATGACACCCTAGAATAAGCTTAGAATAGAGGGCCAAAGAATTTCTAGTAACATCAATTTAGCCAGCCATCATTATGCAAAAGGAAATTGCATGTATAGGTTGTACTGTCAGAAATTGTATACCCTTCACAATTTCACACTACATTTGGCACCCTTTTAACATACATGTTCACCCTTGTTTACAGTATGCAATCTCTAGTACTTTTGTGAGAAAAAGGTTAAGTCCTCTGGCATCTAGCTTTTGGATGGCCCAAATCACTAGGAGTAGGGCACCCCAGCACTAGTGTCCTAGCAATTTTGCCCTGACAACTTACATCTTAATGTCAGCCTTATGACTTATGTGATGCACCTTGTCAGCCTCAATTCTATTGGGCCCTACAAAATTAATCAGGAAACATATATAAACAAGTCTTGAACACTCATAATCCTCTTAGAAACTCCTAATCTCTCTCTAAGGTTTTTGAATGCTAACAACTCTTTATGATATTGCTTTATCTACAAGATCTCTATTTTTGCAGTTTACTGTTGCAGGCATTAACCCTTATTGTAGGTATTTTAAGGAAGCTTCCTTCCTCCATCAAAACCTTATGGATGATTCATGTTGCAACATACATCCACATAGGGTTTCATGCTCATGGTAACTCTTGTCATTTGATTTGACTATATCATTCTTTATTACATGTTTTTCCTTTGCCTACGTAGGGCACTCACTCTTTATCATGCACTTATCTCTATTGTTGTCGAAGTGGGAACACTTACATGAGGTCTAACTAAGGCAAGCCTCTATACAACACAAACATTTTCCCCTCTTTTGTGTGTGCAGGTCGCATTAGGAGTTCTAGACATCTAATGGATGATTGAGAGATCTAGAAACAACAAATATAGTTGCACATAGATTTTGTCTACTCCGAAACCCTAGGACCTAGAAGCCCAAGTGTCCTAGTCCTCCAGATCTTGCCTCTACTTCCGGTAGGGATCTTCGACAAGTCTTCTTTTCTCCTCTCAGGTTTGTTTTCTAGGTTTTCTACTCTGTCGAATCTGTACTTCTATTTTAGCATATTTCATCATAGAAATCCTAGATCTAGCTTCCTAACCTCAACCTTTTCAACAACAACAAAGGGACAGAAACCCTATAGCTTGGCTCTCCTTCAAGAATATATCCAAGCTTAGTTTGTGTCCCCAATGTTTAATTGAAAAGATTTATCTACCTAGTTGAGTAGTGATTAGGTCTCTCTTTTCCACTAAACATTTTGGTGAACCCAACATGTCTTACATTTTTGCACTTGTTGATTTTATTTCTCAGATTTGTAGATGTGTTAAATTAGTTGATAAATATAATTACACACTTAGGTTTCATATTTTCTCTATCTCCTACATTTGATTTAGAAAACAACAAACTTGTAGATGTTTGTTGTTGTGGCTACCAACACCCTATATTTTGGTGACTCCAACGCTTCTTACATTTACAAATTTTTGTTGTTATGTTTCATATCTAATTAATATCTAATTGATTAAACATTATTTATTTGTAGATCTTGCATTCATACTAATTCATTGTTGTGGTTACCAAAAACACTCACCTTTTGGTAACTCCTGCTAGTCTTTCACTTAGTGGTTCTATTTGCAATCTTATTTTAGTTCTTCTCTATGTTGAATAGTTGCTAAATATGATTTCAAAATTACTGTAGCATATCATACTTGTCATTTGTATTTAATTTAGAAAGTAATAAGATCCATACATTTATCATTCCTTTGTGATTTGAAACCAAAAACATAAACAAAACTCTCTAAAACAAACATGTCTTCTTTTTTTCTTATGTCACTTTCCAACTTTACTTGAATAGTTTGTGAATTTGATGTTCCTTTTATTAAATATGGCAAGACCAAAGAATTCCCTATGTCATTGTATTCCTCTCCTAAGGTTCCTCCTAACAATAGAGATATCTTAGCACAAGAAGATGAAATCATTAATACATTTCTCAATACATCTCAACATCCCCTTCATTCTAATGCTCTCTCTCCAATAGATGAAGCATTAGTGGATGAAGGGTCCCAAATAACATTGAATGAAGATATCACTTTACCTTCTTTCCATTTGGATAATATCTCTTCGAAAGATGAGGCATTAGTACATATGGAACATATCAATTCTACTACTACCACACCTTCTTTGATTCATGATAATCTCCCTCCTTTTGTGACATACCCAAGTCCCTTGGGTATCACAAAGGAGGTTAGATCTTCTCCTCTTCCTCCTTTGGTAGCATTTTCAAGTTCTTTGGGTATCACAAAGGTTGTGAAGACTTCTCCTATTCCTCCTTCGGTAGCATGTTTAAGTTCCTTGGGTATCACAAATGTTGTGAAGACTTCTCCTCTTCCTCCTTTGGTAGCATGTTCAAGTTCCTTGGGTATCAGGAGGGTTGTGAAGACTTCTCCTCTTCCTCCTTTGGTTGCATGATCAAGTTCCTTGGGCATCACAAAGGTTGTGAAGACTTCTCCTCTTCCTCCTTCAGTTGCATTTTTAAATTTCTTGGGTATCACAAAGGATGTGAAGAATTATTTTCTTTCTCCTTTGGTTGCACATATTTTCCCTTGGATGTCATTCATAATTCAATCATAGATACTTTTCAAAACATCACCTTAATCTAAACTCTAATGATCTCCATTGTAGCAATGAAACTTCCATAAAAGAAGAATCAAAGATCACATTGGCTTCTATGCAAACACTTGATATCAACAATCAAATCAACACACTTTATGTTTTTGATTCCCAAAAAAACCCACAAAACCTAAAATTGCAATGCATCTTCATCCCGACATCGCACAACAACCATATACTTGTTGAATTAGGTCTAGACAAACATTTCATCTTTGCTTTGCTCTTCTTACTGTTCTGCCTTCATTCACACTTTAGATTTCTGCTCTTTTCACATACGCCTTATTCACACACACCACACACATTGAATCATCCAATTTCATCAACTATGTATATCTGCAACATGATCTACAATCATTCTATCAGTCAGCTTTGACAACACTTAGAACTTTTATGAATGCTCTGCTCTATCAGCTAGATCTATGCATAACTTAAGGTGCGGACCAAAACTTGCTCTTGAAAATCATTGCTCATGTCAGCCACTATCACTGATCATCACTATTTGTTCAACAAAAAACTTCCATACATCCAGAATCAAGATCTTCTACAAGGTCAACCTATTCTTTCTATCTACTCTGACAAACTGGAACCCAGTACTCAGAGGCTAATAACTTTTGAATCCTTCATCATTAGAGGACAAAAATCTAGAGTTAGACTAACTTGACAATGTATATGACTCCCCTAGATCCACAGCTATTCATAACCTCCCACCGGAGAGATCCATACCAAAATACTAGACCCTATTGTTGCTCTATTCCTAACTTCCCAGACTTAGACAAATTTTGAATCTAATTTCTGGTATGCACAAATTGTGTTATGACGATGATTGTGATGATCTTAGTTTCCATAAATGACAACACCTATCAATGCAAAGCAGTGTCTGTTGCCAACAATACTCCTATTCCACATTCACCTCGAGCTCCTAGCTACATTCTTAACTATGCAAAACAACTCACTCAAAACAACAAGATTGATCAAAAATGTCACAACAATCTCATTATCCTGTGATTTCTCACATGTATAACAACAATAATCAAACTAAGCATTCACCAACTATCACTTCTCTTCCTCCTCCTAGTTACAACAAATCTTCTCAAAATAAGTCAAGAGGTACTTCTTCTAGGGGTTTGATGTTTCAAACCCTAGTCGATGTTCCTCCTATATCTAAAACATTTACTAAAAGAAAATCACCACCTTCACAAAATATTCTCTCTAATCATACTAGGTAGGCACACTTTGAAGAAACATCAAGATGTACCTTTGGCTTTCTCACCTAAGACTTCATACTTCTTTCTTAACATTAATTAACTCAATTGTGATGTTACACTTCTCCCCTTTTTTAGTGGTAAGTTGTCTTTGTCCATTGATGGTGACCTTACTATATCTTTTATGCTTCACACTCTACCCTTTGATATCTCTCTTCCTCTCTTTGTGATGTAGATTTCATTAATCACCTCACCATTGATGTAGCAATTGTAGCTTATTATTATTAGCTCATTACTACACATGGTGATGCAACCTCATTTCTAAATTTTCTCTTTCAAGGTTGTTTTCATCCATACTCTGGTGGGTAGAGGGATAACCTGTTAAAGGGGTAGGCATTCTTTCTAAAGGATCTTCCCTCCTATTCTACTTTCACCTCTTCTTTTCATTAAAACATTTGCATATTATATATACAAATATTTTAATGGGGGGCATATATATTCCCTATTTTCACTTGTCCATTCACACATGCACCCTTACTTACTCATTCCTCTTGAGCTTTAGCCTATTGATGCACCCCTGTGGTGGTGTTTTTCATAGCACCCCTCGAGGCATAGTTATCAATACACTCCTTAAGGCATTACTTATCTTTATGCTCCCTGAGGCATTGTTTACTTATGCTCCCTAAAGCATTAGTGGTGTACTGTCATCTAGCATAACACAACTTGCTATCCTATGATCCGTATGATCTATGAGACACCTAGCATAATTTAATTTTCTATCCTGTGTGCTTTACATGACCCAAAATTATGGTCACCTAACATAACACAACTTGCTAATCAGTGATTTGCATTGTTTATGAACCACCTATCATAACACAACTTGGTAGCATGTGTGTTTCATATGATCTTAACCCATGGTCACCTAGCATAATGTAGCTTGCTAGTGCATGGTCCATGAGGGTATATTGATCTACATGACCCCTAGAGACAAAGAAAGCTAGTGCCAGAGTCATGTACTCCTTTTCATTTGATTGCTCCCCGTCTATTTGTTTTCCTTCTCTTCTTGTAGCAATCGATTGACTCTTTACATTCTTCTATCTCCTTTTTAGAATTCCTCTATTCTTGGTTTTCTTTTGGGGATGATACAAAGTATTGAGACATCCTTTTAGATGAGGTCTCCTTTCTTTGCTGACTCAAAGTTTTCTTATTTTGTTTGGCTATGTGATTACATACTCTCGTTCTCCATGCATATGCTATGTTCACTTTGTGTATTCCATGTTTTCTTCATGTATGCCATGTTTACTTCATGTATTCCATGTGTTTGGCTTGTGTTTTTCATGTGTATACCTTGTGTCTTCCATGAATGTTTTGTGTGCTTTATGATCTATGCTATGTGTTTTCATAACTTATTTATCTAAGCATTGTAGACTCATAGTGAAATGTCCCTGTATACACCTAAAAATGACATGACTGGGTCTAAATAAATATTCTTAATATTTATTTCATTCTAATTCTTCTATCAATAAATAAATAAACAAATTTATTTATTCGATTCACATTCCTCTAAAAATAATTAAATATCGAAATATTTAATTATATCTTCTAAAGTCAAAATTAAATAAAATCCTTTATTTAATTAAATTCTTCCAAAACAATTAAATAATTCTCAAATTATTTAATTAAATCAAATTCTTCTTCCAAATTTAAATAAATCAAATCAAATTTATTTAAATCCTCTCAATCTCCAAAAATAAAATATAATCAAATATTTTATTTATGATTCCAAATCATGCACAACAATTAAATAAATTTATTTATTTGATTTACTTTCTTATATTCTAATTCTTCAAATATCTTCCAAATCTTCTAAAAATAAGACTTCTTCTCCATGCACACAAAATTGAATAATTTATTATTTAATTTCTCTCAAATCATGCAAAAGCAAATCGCAAGTTGAGTTAACTGATTCAATCAACCTTGTTTTTATCAATATCTCTTAAATTAGAAAAAAAATCTAATTTATGAAGTCATATCTTATTTTTAGAAAAGAAAGTAGTTAACTCAAATAAAATAGCTTTTGTGTGACACTTGTCTTCTTCTTATTCACACACATTCCTCAACCATTCTATACCGTTGATCTTCTCATTCTTTCTATACCGTTGATCTTATTTCTCTCAAGTCTATAAATTGAACTCTCTTCTTCCATTTCAATCATCCAAGATTTAAGTAAACTTACTCTGCAGGAATTACAGTGCACCTTTGGCACCAATTCCTTCATTGCTTGTGATCAAACTTGTTACTACACACTACTATCATTGTTGTGAAGCTCATCTTCATGGCGATACTATCATAGCCGTTCCCATTTGACATCTTGGAATCATAGCAAGGAAGTCTACCTTCTGAGGGCCATATTCATAAACAAAATCATTTGTGATAGGTGATCAATGGAAGCTGTGAATTAAAGGGGGTTTGCATTGTATTGCTCTTTGTTTGATTGATCTCCTTTGTTCATCATTTCATTGAGTTTTGGGTATCATTGATATTATTATATTGATTATTCATGTTTACTCCAATTTTCCCCTAACAGTCCCCAATCTAAAATTTATTATAAAACTTAGATCTGAAAATGATTTTTTCAATTAAACATAAATATGCATCCAAATAACCAATCTAGCTAAACTAGTCTTCACTGTATGACACTAGAATTCACACAAACACACCGAATCTTTTTTATTATGGAAATTGGATATAGGTAACATATAATTAGGCCTACAACATTGATTTGTAAAAGCAACCACAACTACAACACCTCACAACACATAGCTAGCTACAACACCCAAAACATGGTGAAATACACATGGAAATTAATACAAAACACTGCTGGAATCTCAATACCAATGCCCACACATGAAATATTGAACCAAGGCATCTAGGGCTGATGGAGAATAGAAAAGTACATAGCCACACATCTAAAACACATCAGCTGCAAAAAAATAGCACCAATAGTAGCTTCACAACACTCTAAAAAGCTCTACAAACACCCTGCAAATGTACACAATACTAAAACTGCTACAATCCTTTAGCTCTGATGCAACCTCTAAAGTGAGATTTCTATCTACAACCCAAGAACACCACCCTAAGACTATTGGAAACTCATGTCCATTGGCCAAAAGCTTCACTCCAATGGTTTCCTTGTCCACTAGAGAAAGTACAAAGCACTAGCTCTGCAAAAAAAATTGTGAAATTGGCAATAGTCCCTCTGCATGCACAATAAACAATACTTATAGGCTCCTTGAACTTTTGGAAAGTTCTACCATATTTAGATTCACGTCCAAATATTCTTCCCCAAATTTAGGCACTTACAAAAGTCATAAAATGCATTATAAAATCTCTAAAATTAGCCTTTCATATTGCACCACTTAAAAGGCATCTTTTAACAACTCAAAATGCATTTTTCAAGGCACTAGTATGCAATTAAAATGCCAACTCAAAAACTCATGACCTAAAGGGAAAGATTCTCTTGCATGAAGTGCATGTAACCTTCGATGCCAAGTCTTGGGAGTTACACCAAAGAATATGCCAAAATAAAACTCCAATAATTGTTGTAACTCCAACATACCCATAATGCCAACTGTAAATCTTTATTTCCAACAACTTGAGATTCCCTCCATAATTGCCATGCCCAAGGAAGCAATTTAATTATTTATAAACTTTTATTTAATATTTATTTGTTAGGATTATGGAAATTACACCCAAACAAATAAGATATTAAATAAATATTATTTCTCGAAATGCAGTCCTATGATCCTGACTTACTATTTCTGGACAGTGTGAACTTACTAAAAATAGAAAGTGCTATTTTTAGAAAAAGAGACATGACAAGTCCTCCCTCCTCAAGATTGCTTGTCCTCAAGAAATTCAAACCAAGATGCTCTAGAATTATTGTGCCAGTGTGATAAATCATGCTAAACTATCCATAGAGCCTAGCTTTTGTACCTATCAAGAGAGATACCTCTTGCCATAGAACACTACACAAACCTAAAAACTCATATTTCTATGTAACAATGTCATGAAACCAACAAACATATCCATGCAAATATTTGTTACATTCACTCCAATTGGGTATATTCAAAAAGATGACGGACTAAAAAGTCGCCAAATGACTTTTTGGTCCCATACAAGTCATAACATGACTTTTTGGAGGGTTTATTTATAGATTTGAGATGACATGGATTGAAGGGTTGAGATTAAGAGGTGGGATGAAGGGTTGAGGTCAAATAGGAATGAGAGGTGGAATTGAAATGGATGAGATTAAGAGGTGGAAGATAGGATCAATGGTTGAGATTGAATCTTAGGGCATCTTCATGTGAAAGGTGGAGATTGAAAGATGGATTTTGAAATGAAGAGTGGAGATTAAGAGGTGAGGTTCACTTTTTTGTTTTGTCCTTTTGTGGGAATTTTTAATTTGTTTTATTTGTGGCATGAATAACGATGAGGACAAGTGGCAAGACAATTAATTAAATAATGAGAATTATTTAATTAATTGTTGGAGAGGGATTAGATGAGGTTTAAGATTAATTAAATGGGATTTAATTAATTAATCATGGTTGTAAAGGAACATAGCCATCATTGCCTATAGTGGTCACTTGTTGGTTTTTGTTGTTGCTTTCCTCTCCTTGTTCTTGGTCTTCAAGTGAACCTGTAGTGATTAAGAAAGATTGGTTAGAGCTCTGGATATAATTCTCAACATATGCCTCCATCTACAGAAATATAGTACATTGCCTATGGTGCATTAGATCAACAAACATCTGTATGCAAAATAGCCTGAAAAATGAAATATCATAGGAGCATTGAGCTTCACTGTTTTATCTAACATGTTTGTTCACTATGCAAGTATAGGTGAAATCATGTTGCTGATCCATTTCTGAAGACATCATAGCATGTGGTAGAAAAATGGGCTCCCACAAGGGTTGAGCCCAACATGCCGCCCCTTGATCTTCAGGGGAATATAAGATAAGCAAAGAAACTTTCAAATCAATAAATAAAAGCATATTTTGATTGAAGGTCAATGACAACACCAATACATCATGGACAATTAATGAAGTAGAGCAGTCATAAATACCATTCATAATGACAAAGTACAAGAGCAAGTCTCTTTACTGTCTAGACATCATGCAAAGACATATTGATGCCATCAAGTGAACACATAGTGCATGGATGTATATGATCTACAAGAATATAAACAATGGACACCACAGTCATCTTGGATATAGTCATCTTGACAATAAATGCCTACTTTGTCATTATGAACAACATTTAATACCGCATCAAGAGCATGACAACTAAGGATGCATCATGGAGCAACAGTTGGATAGTAGTAGAACATGTAGTTACCAATTTTGTTGTGAATGAAGTGTAAAGTTGCTATTGAATGCATAAAACAACCATAAAGGACAAAAATTAGTCATGTTCATGACTATCCTATTAGTCATAAAGCATATTATTAGATATAGGACAGTCATACCAAGAGAAATAGTCCTATATCTATAATGGATAGGAACACCTTGAGTCATGATTGATACAGTAGTATAAGTTCCATGTCAACTTTCTAATATGCAATAGAGATCATAAGTAGAGATAATAGAACTGCCTTAAGAAGTAAAGGAACAATAAACTTCTATGGAGAGGAAGACATGAACTTGCAATGTTTTAAACCATGGGACAATCACCTTAATGACAATCCATTCATCATATAACCACCATATACCTCTGCCAAATGAAGATACAATCATAGGCTACAGGTACAACCACTTCATTGAAGATCAACCATTCTGAAATCAAGCAACATAGTGCCATAGATGCAATGTTTCAATCAACAAATGACATTCACAAGGAGTTCATGACAACATTTGAAGAATGTGGAATAGCCTTAGAAAGAGTACAGTCATAAATCACCAACAAACAAGTGTACTCATAATGCTTAAATGTAAAAAAAAATCAAGATATGGTACAATCAAGGTGTGCTAATCACATAGGCACAACCATAAATGACTAAGTACATCTACATAATGGAACAGTCAAAAGAGGGCTAGTGCATTCATCATATGATCACCATATACTTCTACATTGTGAAGAGAAAATCATAAGCTACAAGTGCAGCTACAGGAGTCATGAAAAGAGAGATATAGATGCATCATTTAGAAGGTACAGTGAGCTTAAGAGAATATAAATAGGCCACTGTCACATTCATCAAATGCAAAATATATTGTTGCAAGTATGGGCCTAACCGGTGTTGTCATTGATTTCAACATACTCCTGTTGCATTGATGTCAAGGATTGGATGAGTTGTATACTGAGGATATTGAGAAAATTAGTCCTATCACAAACAGAGAAGATCAGTGATGATAGTGAAGTTCTATGAAGTGAAGATCCCAGCTAGATGAAGATCAGAGAATGCACATCAAAGGGTTTGTAGATATGTGTTTGAAGATGATCCAGTCAAGTTTTGAGAGGTCCACATGAAAATGTGGAGTTATGGCCATGCTAGTAAAACCAGTTCTAGCAACTGTTCAGAGTTGATAAAGTGACACAAATAGGTCCAGTGAGATTTCGAAATACAATATCATGTTCTACGGATTTGGTGGCATGTTTCAGAGGTTAATGTGAATTGACAACTTAATTGGTTCATGGTTTGGAGGTCCACAAGCAATCCTTCTAATGTGACAGTGTTGACTGACTATGTTCTTGAGGTTTTGGATGAAAGTGTGAATGATTATAGCAAGCAGAAGTGGTGCAGATGTTCATGGTGTTTCAAGCAAGCTTGTGGGGGTCTCTAGATTGTGTCCAGTTTGTGTTGGCAATCCGCATTGAAGATTGAGCTCGTAATTGAAGATTTACCTTTGGGTGATGGTGTTCTTTCTAGTCTTGGTTGATCGGATGATTTGCGCATGTTGCGGATGTTCTTGAAGATGTTTTGTGAAGCATGGTGTGTTCCTCGAAGAAGATTGAAGTCCCAGCTATGTCTGGCTGATAGTGTAGTAATGCGCATGAAGTTTTTGTAATAATTCAAGTTGTATTTTTGCAATTGCTCTGTAATAAAATATGTGTATATTGTGCTAACTTTGATGATCATTCCAAAGTCAATGTCATGTATAAATTAGAGTTACGAAGTTATTCAAAAGAATTGTGTGGTCATTATGAGAAGATAGTAGTGAAGAGGAGTGAAAAACATAGCAGAGGTGTTGAGCTTAAATGGAACTGAATCAAGCATAATGAAGATGCTAATCTCCAGTTCAAGTATGTAATACTTATATTCTTCTGTAGATAGTGTGTCTCCTGTAGGCAGTGGGCCTCTTATGAGTAGTGTGCTAGGACAGTGAGCCCTAACTGGCAAGTGCCATTTTATTCTTCTTATTCTTTTAATAAAGAATACCATCTTGGGTTAGTCACCCCATGGTTTTTCCCTTAGCTGGGTTTTCCATGTTAAATTCTTGGTGTTATATGTGTTGAATTTGTTTTTGCTCTTGAATTATTGCATTATGCTTCCATGATTGAATCTTTGATATGCTGTTGAAATAAAAGAAGGTTTAAAATGAATAAGGAACAAGATTTTTGTAACAACTGATTCACCCCCCTCTCAGTTGTCTGTCCTAAATCCAACATATACCAAATGCATACACAGTTATATGAGCATAGAACCTCAAGTAAGAATGCACTGTATCAGTTCACAAAGATAGCAAGAAGAGAATGAAATATTGGTGTTTTTATACATCTACAGGAGATACAAAGAAGAACAACATATGTTTTAACTCATTCTATAGCTTTCATCCCAAAGTACAGAGTTTACAGTATGTATGTGAGTCCATATGGAGTAGCAGAGGAAAAATAGAGCCATAGTCTTTCTTTTATGGTGGTTGTCACCACAACCAATGAACAAACACTATTTGAAAGGTGAAGGAGTAGGTGAAACCCTAATAGGATTTGTATAAAATAAGAGAGAAAACCTCTTTCATCATTTCATTACAATGAAAACTCAAACTAAGACAACACAGAGAGGTAAACAAAATGCTTAGAAATAGTGATGTCTTTTCTGACAGAGAAAAGTAAAGATGGAGTATATTGTTCATCATACATACTTGTTCCTATAGCAATCATTATGCCATGAGAAAAAGAGCAGATGGAGGAAGAAAAGTAAAGTCTCAGTGCTTCAAATATACAGGAAAAACCTTGAAACAAAAAACCCATGGCCTAATATAGTGGACAAGAGAATGCTGCCAGTGAGACAAAGATTCAAGAACATGAAGTGTGCGACCTTCAATGAGGAAAATACACAGAAATGCCCATGGTTGATGCTCAGAATGCAACAAAATACTTCCTTCATAGTTGATGGCTATAGAAATGGCAACAATCACCATTAGAATCACATGAAGAAGTGCCCATAATCTCAGCTACAACAACATTAGTTGTTTCAAGAAAGCCATAGAAATGGGTGGAATATGGTGAGAATTTTAGATGCCAAATACACAAAAGAGAATACATCCATCGTTTTCTAAATTTTAAGCATTATATTCATAGATATTGAAGTAAAAAGGCAAGCTATAAAGGTGGAGAGCTTACCCAAAATCTCGTTTTGAAGTCTGCATATACATTTCCTTCAAAAGCTCAAACCAAAAGATGGATCGCAGTCTTGAATATAGAAGAAAGATCAATATAAAAAACAAATGTAATGCATCAAAAAATAGTCATGGCCATGGCTAGGAAAGCCCAAAAACTACTTTCAAATGGAGCACATTATCTAGTTTTATGCCAAAAGACTTACCTCTGCAATTTTTTCCTTCAGATTCTTCATAGAAAATTCTCAGAAATAGCAAGGATTCCCTAGATTCAAGCTCAAACCCTAACTCCCATGGTGGCGGTGTGCAGAGCTGAGTTCTCAAAAGTCAAAGTGCAAATGATGCAAAATGAGATAGGGCTCAATGGTTTTGGTTTAGGGTTTCTTTTGCCCTAATTCGACATGATATTTTTGTCACATTGATTTAATTTTTTTTATACCCTCACTAATACCTTCATGGTATTATTTTTGCCCCTGCACATGTTTCATACCTAGGCTTTATGCCTTGGGTTTATTCTATAACCTTTGGGGAAAAAAATCAACCTTATTGTGCCTTAGGATATTTTGTGATCCTTATAGAAAATCAAAAAGCCTGAGTGGGAAAATATACAATACTTGGCAAATAAAAAGCATATTTTTGCCTTGCATTATTGGAAAAATTAAGAAAATAGAGCAAAATGAGGTGGGGTCATGACTCAAACTTGTTCGAGTCTTTCTATTCTATAAAATTAAAATTGCAATATATTGTAAAGCAATATTAAGGTAATATTCTATAAATTGCCTTAGTATTTGCTATTTTAAAAATGTAGCTAAATCAAAGCAAGAGGATAGAACTTTCCTTTTTGGGTTTGAGTTCTTTTGGGTGAAATGGGAAAAACTAGGCAAACTGGAGTTTCTATTTCAGTTTCTAGTCAGTTAAAGCCTAATTTATTAGTCTTTTTGGGGTGGGTGCACTTGGGAGGGAAAGTTTCGACCTATTACCACTCATTTTGGATCAGTTTTAGGTCCTCTTTTTGTGGCCTTTTTCCCTTGCTCGAAAATGGGATTTTAGTTTCTTCTTTTGAGTAAGATAGCTGGCTGGGTTTTTAGAAAGCCTTTTGGCAATATATAGGAGGAGAAAAACTCAGTTTAGGTAGTTCAAATTTGCTTCTTACTCTCTTGACCACTTGCAAATAGCTCTGTAAGCCTTGATTTGTAACTCAAATGTTAAAAAGTATTATGTAGCTCCTTTCTGATCAATAAAAGCAGCAGTGTTCTCCTCTTTCATGTTTATGCCTCATTTTGCAGTTAATGCTTTGATGTTTAATTGTGATTCATCTTTCGACTCCTTTTCTATGTCTCATTGTTGCAAGCTTGAATGCGGAAGTTTCATGTAATATAGGTTGTGTGTTATGTTTAACCTAGTTAGTGAGTTGAAGTTGTGATAAAACTTTTGTTTGTCCTTCATGCAACCCTCTACCTTTCAAACTTTCATGCAAATTACTTATGTATTACATTGTTTCATTGAAATTGTGAGGATAAAAGACTTTGTGAAGCTAGTTGTGAGTCGAATCAGTGAATAGATCCATAAAATTTTGGTGCATCACCCTTTAGGTTTTAGGATTTCATTTTAAGTAATCTTTCTAAACCCTTTTCCTTAGAAAGTTCTATAGTTTAGGTGATCTACTAGGGGAACCAGCCCTCTCTGGAGATTCATTCCCATCATAAGTTACCCACAGCTTGAGAATCTTTCCATGTTTCAACAGGCAAGTTATGTCTAATTTAGCTAGGGTGCAATCCTCGTTGATAATAATTAACATTAAATGTGGGCCCCTAAGCCCCATTTGACATGGGTTTTGGGTGAAATTGCTCCGAGATAAGTTTTAAACATGCATGATTAAATTAAGGTGAGCTAGGAGCTAAACTAGGTGGTAAAAAGTCACAGGTAAACTTTTATGACATAACATTTAGCCCCCACTTTAATGTATGTATGATCTTATGATCCATACATGCATTAAAGTATAGTTGAAAACACATCAAATATGCCAAACACTTGAAGCTAAGGCATACACAAAGATTGAGGCACTATTTCTAGCCCCCAATCCCAAGTAAGCACTAGAAGACACATTTAAGACATGCAAGACACAATGAAGATAGTAGGAAGCACGCAAAACACAGTGAATACTGTGGAAGCACGTAAAACACATTGAAGACATGAGACCAGTCACTCAAAACATGATGAATACACGGATATAACATTTTCATATATGAAGTAAAAATCCTAACTAAGGATCAGGGGGAGCTCATCGCTACACCCTTGAAATCACAAAAAATATGCAATACAAAAACCAAAATGTAGGGGGAGCTCATCGCTATGCCCTTGATACTACACTAGGTGGAAGACATACCAAACAAAACTTGAGTGTGGGGGGAGCTCATCTCTACACCCTTGAAACCACATAAGGGAAAGACACAACAAACACATAAGGAAGACACACAGAATACATGAGCATTGTATAGCATGTCATAAACATACTATATGTCTTATACATGGAAAACATGAGCGATGGGAGGACCTTATTGCTAAGTCACTGGTGCAGTCATGGTAGGAGGGTTCAAAGAATGAACTGTCCAAACCATGCAACTATAGTAAACACAACAAAAACAACACAAACATAGAATGCAGTGGAAGATTCATGTACTCAATATATCAAAGAATTACAATTCTCATATGTTGGCAACATGCGGGCTACAATCAAGGGCTCATAGGCCTGCTTTCTAGGTTACAATAGATATGCAAGATTTGGCAGTGAAGTTCCTTCTCAGAACAAAACTCTGGATCTAAACTATCATAATTGCTAACTAACTTCCTAATGCATCTAGGAGATCTATATATATCATCTTCAAGCTCATAAAATACTTTGCATTAGCCATATGAGGTTACCATCTCTAATGATTGATGAAATGTGTAGAAGCATGTAGGTCAGCCTACGACATATGGTATTGATCTGTAATTGAATAAAACTTGGTACAGACCTCAAGGAAGGTCTATCAGATCTTTATGTATTGTGAGTGATGTTCAATTTGGCTCCACAAGTCATGGAAGTGCTCTGCAAACATTCTCCTTCAACTGACTGCCTCAATGCTCTGGTAAAGTTGATGATCTTCTGATAGCGATAACTCTCAGGAAACAAATCCAAATCACTTGAAATTTTGATATGATGCAACTGACACGTAATAGAAGATAATTCCTGCTCTGTGAGCTTTGATTTGAAAATGTGGTAAAATGCGGTAAAATGTGGTAGAAAATGTTAAACTATAAATCACTGATATGTAACTATAAATTAAAGAAAAGAAAAGAATGCAAATATTTTTGGTTGAGACAAGATTGCTCTACAACCTAGGATGCTCCTACATCAGACACCCAGGATTTTTGAAAAAGTGAGTCCCTCACTTTGTTGGGGAAAACCAAGGTGGTCCACCTCAGCCTGAGAAATCCATGATGAATCTTTTTCCGGCCTTCCTTTCTACTTAACCAAATATTCTTTGTACTACTTGCCTCTGGTACTATGTCCAACTTTGCTATTTGAGATGCTCTATATCTACTCTAGTTGTTGTTGTGATAGTTGATTCTTCAAACCGTCTTCATGACTGTCACTTGATTCTCCTTCATGATACTGATATAGGTTTGCAATGTTGAATATAGGTGATATACCAAATGTCTCCGATAGTTCCACTTCATATGCATTTCCTGAGTCAAATTTCCTAAGAATATTACATGGTCCAAACTTCTTCATCTTCAACTTATTATATGTCCCCACTAGAAATCTCTCCTTTCTTAGATATACCATTACTTCATCTCCAACTAAAAATTCTTTGTGTCTCCTCTTCTCATCTGTTTGCTCCTTATACTTACTATTCATCTCCTCCAAATTCTTTCTGACTTGATTGTGTAGTGTCTTCATGTATCCTACAAATTCTTCTACTTCTACACTTCTCTTGTTCTCCATACTAATGTCTCTTAGCTCTGCTACTCCTCTAGGTTGCAATCCTGTCACAAACTCAAATGGTGTTTTTCCTATACTCCTATTCACTAAATTATTGTATGCAAACTCTTCTTGTGATCATAGAATTAAATCCCAATTTCCTACCTTGTCTCTTACTAAACATCTCAACAAGTTACCCAAACTCCTATTTACCACTTTTGTTTGTTCATATGTCTATGGATCAAACGCTTAACTGAACTTCATGTCTGTCTTCATCTTCTTCCACATTGTCCTCCAAAAGTATCCAATGAATCTTGTATCCCTGTCTAAAACTATACTCTTAGGTAATCCATGCAATCTCATAATCTCCTTGCAAAATAGGTCAGCAACATGCACTACATCATTTGTCTTCTTACAAGGAATGAAATATGACATCTTTGAAAATTTTTCCACTACTACAAATATAGAATCATATCCCCTCTGTGTTCTTGGCAAACCTAATATGAAATCCATGCTTATATCTTCACAAGGTCTCTCCAGTACTATCAAAGATTTGTACAATCCAGTATTCTGACTACTCCCTTTTGCAACTTGACAAACTATACAACTCTGAACAAACTTCCTTATATCCTTATGTATCTAAGGCAAAAAATAATGTTCACTTACCAAAGCCACTGTCTTGTGAATTCCAAAATGTCCTGCCAATTCACCACTATGTTTCTCCTTGATCAAATTATCTTTAATTGAACTCCTAGGTATACACAACTGATTTCCTTTGAACAACATATCCTCCTAAATGAAATAGTCTAGCCAAACACTTCTATCTACCATAATAGGTTCCTTACATGTTCTCCATGCCTCTGTAAAATCAAGATCTTCTTCATACATATGCTTAAATTCTTCAAATCCTAGTACTTCTATTCTCATCTTTGTCAGCAAATTCCTTCTTCTACTCAATGCATCACAACTTTGTTTGAATTCCCACTCCCATGCTTCAATACAAATGTGTAACATTGCATGAACTCTACCCATCTCATATGTCTCTGATTCAACTTTCCTTGACTATTCAAATACTGCAAAGCTTAATGATCAGTGTACAACACAAATTCATTAGGCAACAAATAATGTCTCCACTTCTTCAAAGCTTGATTTATGTCATAAAACTCTTGATCATCAAATGAATATCTTCTCCTTGCATCATTCAACTTCTCACTAAACTATGCTACTGGTCTCCCTTCTTGAAATAACACTACTCCTATTGCATTTTCACTAGAATCACAATCTACTTGAAATACTTTGTCAAAATACGGTAATGCTAACATGGTTGCTCTATCACTTTCTGCTTCAATAGTTCAAAACTCTTATTTGCTACTGATGTCCACTTAAAATCCTTTCTATCACCTCTCATTGTCTCTATCATTGGTGTGCATACTAAACTAAAATTTTTGATGACCCATGAAATGATCTTACCTCTCCAATGTTCACAAGTGTTGACCACTTAACAATTGCTCTAACTTTCTTAGGGTCCATCTTCAATCCTTTCACAAAAATCACAAATCCAAAATATACCAATTCTTCCTTCATGAAACTACATTTCTTGATGTTTATCAATAATTTCTTTTCCCTCAACCTCTGCAATACTTGTCTAATATGCCACAAATGTTCTTCCTTTGTCTTACCAAAAATTAGAATATCATCCAAGTATACAATAACAAACTTACCAAGAATTTCTTCAAAACCTCATTCATCAATCTCATGAAAGCACGCAATGCACTAGTCAATCCAAAAGGCATCACTAACCATTCATATAATCCGTCATTTGTCTTAAATGTAGTCTTCCACTCATCTCTTTCCTTGATCTTGATATGATGTTATCCACTCTTCAAGTCTATATTTATGAAATATTTTGCTCCACTCAAACAGTCTATGACATCATCCTGATGGAGACAGGTTGTCATTGATGTGAAAAAGGTGTTGTGTTGTTGATGCTAAGTTAGCTGTCATTGTTGATCAAAGAGATATTCATGCTTGAGTTGTTTTACAGTTCATATTTTTGACAATGTTGTGTTTTTGGTTGACTTGATTCTTTAAGATTACTTCAAGGGTTCACATGCATGATGAATGTTCATATTCAAGCAAGGTATGATATTGAGTTGATGGTGCAAAAGTTAAGTTCTTCATGCATCTTCACTTGATGAGGTTTGTAATTTGATGTTGACATAATGTTGGTTCTTTTGTTCACATGATGTTGACATGGTGATGAGTGCAAGTAGTAGATGTGTTGCATCAGGATCAATTGGTTTATGATGTCAGTTTAGGATCTCTGTGTTGCCATCATAGTGTACCTTAATGCTATTATTTTAGATCATTATGGTGTTCATAATTATGATGTTGTCAGTTGGGTTGATTTGATAAGAGTATATCCTTCACATAGTGTAGTCCCTTTAAGGATGTTGCTGCAGTATATGACAGAAATCAAGATGTTTGTATAGATGCAGTACACACAGGATATTGATTTGTTTACTATTGATGGTTTGAGTTGTTGTTTGATGTCATTTATGGCCTCATTTTAAGAATTCACTTGGTTTACTTGATGCAAATATTGTTGTCATGCTATCTTAAGGATAGGAGAAGCAAGGTTTTCAAAGGAAGGGTTGTCATTCCAAATTAGGAGGTCTCAGTCTTATTGATTAGACATTTGATAGACATGTGACACAGTAATCTAATGGTGACTTCATTTTATGCATTATGTGGGTAGTGCAAGACATGAATTTCAAGTCAGAATGGCATATCATTTTAGACCACTTTGTGTTCTCTGCATCAAACTTAGTGTTTTACATCAATCTTTCTATTCTAAATTGTCTTAAGGACTGCCTCAATTTTGGATATATATACAAGGTTTTAGTATGATGTCTCTTGAGATATTATCCTCCAAACAAACAAACACATATGTCTTTATATCCTAAACAAACCTGTCTTAATATTTGCACTTTATGTTCTATTGGTTTGATGACCTGCTATAACAGGTAGGTTATAACTTAAGTTATAACTTATGTGCACTAAACTCATAGGGGACCAGCCCCTTTCTCCTAGCAATACTGATGGTCAAGGTAACGGTCTTTAAAAGAGCATCGAATGCTTTAGATGCCTGAATACTTCATAAGAAAGTAAATGTTTGGAGTGGTTGTTTTTTGTTTGAATTTTTGAAGACCATTAAAGTTGTTTTGAAGAGCACCGAATATGTTATTCGATAAAAAAAATCTAAAAAGATTTATAAAGTTTGGGACATGTCTTATGCATTGATTTTAGAAGTTTTTTTTAAGGAAATTTTTTAAAATTTCTATTTTATTTGCCTTTTAAAAGGCATCAGATTTGGGAGCTTAAGGATGGATATGAGTTTTTTCAAGGAGCTTTTATAGGAGATGAGTGATGCTTTTAAAAGCAATTTTTTTGGAAAATTCTTTCTAAATTCTCTCTATGCCATTGAAAGTGAAGATTTTTTTTTGAGAAATTTATTGAAGAAGTTTTAATATTTATTTTGTAGTGAGAATGATTTCAAAGAGAATGATCAATAAATGATCTTGCAGGATAACAGTGATGCAGGGGAGAAAATTTATTTGAATATTTTATGATGGAATGGAAATGAATTTTCAGAGGAATGTGAAGAGTTCTTGGAATTAATTTTTTGTGGAGATATATTTTTTGATGCAGGGCAAAATTGATTGATTTTTTTTTGAGAAATAATTTCAAATGGAGGAAATTTTTTTTTGGGGCAAAGATAAGAAAGATCAAATTATGAAAAGTCAATTGAAGAATATCAAAGATTGAAGAGATTAATGGGGAAGATGAATAGATTGGAGAAGAGAGAAAAATGAATTGTATAGGATTATTTTGTTTTTTAGATGATCTTTTTGTAGAAGAATATGAATTGATTTTTGAATTGATAATATAGAGAAAAGAGAGATATGAACGGTCATGTCATTTTTTTTCTTTTCAGGAGAAGAGATAATGTAAAAGGTCATTAAATTTGTATATAATGAAGTTTCAGGTACATTGGTTTGTGTGTGTGGTAATGTGGATCAATATGGAGTGTTGAATATATTTTACAGATGAATCACGATATTGTATGTGAGATTATGTTTGTGCAGGAATGGATTAAACATAGTATGAAGACATCATGCAATAAATTTACCTATTGAACAATGAAGATAAAATGCAAGTGAATATGCATTAGGTGAATCAAATTTGAAGAAATAAGAGTGTTGTAAAGGTGTGTAAAAGGAGTTATTTTGTATGGTCTTGACTTGAAAATCAAATAGGAGGTATAAGGGTGTATGATGAAACACAGGTTGTATAATGGTGCAAATTAGATTGATTAGCAATCGATTCTTGCACACAGAGTTTTATGTTTTAATGATGGTGATTGTTTATGCCAGTGAGGCTTGTAGGTTAGTGAGACCATTTGTCAGTGAGACACTCGCATCAGCCAGTGAGGCTTGTAAAGATATTTTCAAGGTTAAGTCAGTGAGGCAGTTTTGGAGTGGTTTTTCTACCCCTGGAGGGTTTTCCACTCATACAAATTTGTGTTATGTCTCATATTGTTTTCATCTATATGTGTGTATGTTAATTATTTTCTCATGAGATTTTGTTCTCTTTCTTCATTCTCAGTCATGTGCACATGTGTTTGACAAATCAATGATATCTTTCTCTCCTTGTGTCTTGAAAGTTAAAGTTTTCAAAAAGATTTGAAAATTTACACAACACTAATTCACCCCCCTCTCAGTGTTGTCTTGCACTCCTACAATTGGTATCAGAGCATGGTTCCCTTTTGAAGCTTAATCAGCTTATGTAGGTCCTGTGTGTGGAGTTCAATGGGTAAGTGCAGAAGAAATAAGAACATGAAAAATGTCAAGCTTCATTCTAGTCAAAAGACACAAAAGACATCATCCATATCAAATTTAGGTGTTAATGTTCAATTAGTTAATAAAGATGCAAATTTAGGTGTTAATGTTCAATCATTGACAAAGATGCTTCACAAGTTGAATCAGTGAAAGAGTTTTTTGGAGTTCCTCTGTTTAATGGTTCAGATTTTTCAGTTTGGTGTATGAGAATGCAAGTCTATTTATCCTCTTTAGAATATGATGTATGGATGTCTGTTGAGATTGAATATTCTAACTCTGCAAATAACAAAGAGGCTCTTGAATGCAATCATATAGCCAAGAAGGTTATTTTATCTGGTTTATCTAATGATGTTTCTTGTAAAGTTGTGCAGTGTGAAACAGCTCAGGATGTCTGGAAAGAATTGATAAGAATTTATCAAGGTAATGATAAAGAAGAGGAAAATTTGGTGTCTAATGAAAGTGACAATGAAAGAAGGCAATCACATGAAGAAGTTGAAACCCAATCAGATTCAGAAGAAGCTAACATCATAAGTGATGATGATCAGGAATATGATGAACAAGATTGTGAGATTGATATAGAAGGAGAGCTCATATATGCTCTGAGTGAATTCAAGAATTATAAGAAGGAGAACAAGAAATTAATGTTGCATTTGTAACAAGAAAGAGAATCTAAAGACAAAACACTTTCAGACCTTGAAAGTGTATCTACAGATCTTGAAGAGGCCAGATGTCAGATTATAAGTTTAAAGACATATATTGATGATTTAGACAAATCAATTGCTAGATTAAAGACTAAAATTGAGGAAGCCAAGAGGATAACAGATGTTTCAAAATTTGACCTTGAATTTAGAAGGATTGAGAATATGAAATTAGAGGATGATATTATCAATTTGAGAAAAGAGTATGATGGTCTCAAGGCTTTATCTAAGAAATATCAAGTGTTTGAAGATAGCTCAAACAAGTTGCATGAGATGTTGGGCAAACAAAAGCATCATAAGGACACTATTGGTTTAGGATTTGAAGAAGGGGAATGTTCCAAAGCTAGAGAGACTCCTAGAAGGAAAATTGATTTAATTCATCATGTTACTGCCACAGAAGGTAAAATGAAGAGTGAAACTGAATAGAAAACCAAAGATGAATTTGTGCACAATCAAAGAAAGAATTTCATAAAACCTGCTGCTATAAGACAAGCATACATGTACAGGTATAACTATTCATTTAATGGTTATTGTTATACTTGTAATCAATTTGGACACAAATCAATTAATTGCAAAAGGAATACTAATATTGTTTGTTACAAGTGCAATAATGTTGGACACATACAAAGAAATTGTAAAGTGCATAGAAGGTATGATCCTGCATGGAAGCTTAACATGAGTTCTCAAAGGTACTATCATTTATTTGATTATGATTTTAACATAGTTTGTTATAATTGCAACACTCTTGGACACAAAGCATAGAGTTGCAAAATGCATGCTTCACCTGATTTGAAAAAGTTGAAAAGAAAAGAAGGTATAAAGGTTTGGAGGAAGAAAGAACCTGTGAAAGTATGGAAGAAAAAACAAAGTCAGGACAAGAAGGATCCTAAACTTGTGCATCTTGCACAAGTTACATCATTAGTTGGATAACTGAGAGCATGAAGTAAGGGGGAGTTACCCATGTTCTATCATTTATCCCCAAGAAGGTTCATGAGGAGATGGTGATCTTGTCATGTTGATTCTTGAAATACAATTTATGATGGTATTGCTAACTAAGTTGAGTTTCAGTGTATGTCAGTAATATAGGTATTCATGATCAGTGATTCATGATGCATACAAGGTGTTAATAAGTTGTTAAAGGGTTCAATGCACAAAGAGATTGATGAGGTGGAGTATCTTATCCTGTTTATATCATGTTGGTACTCACAATGATTGATTTGTCAGGATATTGCAATTCAAATGTTATTGATATTAATCTTCATGTATTTTGATCATGTGTGTCTTGCATGAGTATTGGAGATTTCAGGTGGTTTGGAGTTAGTAACAAAAGAAGATGGTGGATTGGATGCCAAATCATACTCATTTGGAAGCATTCTTGATGTGATAATTTGACATGTTTCTTTGATGGTTCTCATCATTAATATGTTTTAGGGATGTATATGCAAATTGTGTGGTTCCAGTTTTGAAGTGGTTTCAGGTATAGTGGTGTCTTGTATTTCATGAAGTTATTTTTAATCAAATCAGAGGCAATGTAGGTGTAGAACATGGTATGTTGGATTCAAGGGACTATTTGTCTTTACAGTTGTGAAGCTCTGAATTCCACTTGATAGGTGATAAGGTATAGATCTATTTTTGTGATGTTGAGCTTGATAATTGATTACTTCTCATTGTGGAGAAGATAATGGCTTCTATTGTTTCAGATCTATATCAAAATATCTTTACTTTAGTGATGTTTGTCCTTGGCAGTGATTTTTAGTACACTTCAACATAGGGGGAGTAAATTGATTTGAGTCTTTGTCATCAGATGTCAAAAAGGGGGAGAAAGAAATAATGCTTTACGGAGTTTTTCCATCAATGACAAAGGGGGAGATTGATGGAGATAGGTTTTCATTGATGTCAAAAAGGTGTTGTGTTGTTGATGCTAAGTTAGTTGTCATTGTTGATCAAAGAGATATTCATGCTTGAATTGTTATGCAGTTCATATTTTTAACAATGTTGTGTCTTTGGTTGACTTGATTCTTTAAGATTACTTCAAGGGTTCACATGCATGATGAATGTTCATATTCAAGCAAGGTATGATATTGAGTTGATGGTGCAAAAGTTAGGTTCTTCATGCATCTTCACTTGATGAGGTTTGTAACTTGATGTTGACATAATGTTGGTTCTTTGGTTCACATGATGTTGACATGGTGGTGAGTGCAAGCATTAGATGTGTTGCATTAGGATCAGTTGGTTTATGATGTCAGTTTAAGATCTATGTGTTGCCATCATAGTGTACCTTAATGCTATTGTTTTAGATCATTATGGTGTTCATAATTATGATGTTGTCAGTTGGGTTGATTTGATAAGAGTATATCTTTCACATAGTGTAGTCCCTTCAAGGATGTTGCTGCAGTATATGACAAAAATTAAGATGTTTGTATAGATGTAGTGCACACATGATATTGAGTTGTTTACTATTGATGATTTGAGTTGTTATTTGGTGTCATTTATGCCCTCATTTTAGGAATTCACTTGGTTTACTTGATGTAAAGATTGTTGTCATGCTATCTTAAGGATAGGAGAAGCAAGGTTTTCAAAGGAAGGGTTGTCATTCCAAATTAGGAGGTCTTAGTCTTATTGATTGGACATTTGATAGACATGTGACACAGTAATCTAATGGTGACTTCATTTTATGCTTTATGTGGGTAGTGCAAGGCATGAATTTCAAGTCAGAATGGCATATCATTTTAGACCACTTTGTGTTCTCTGCATCAAACATAGTGTTTTACATCAATCTTTCTATTCTAAATTGTCTTAAGGATTGCCTCAATTTTGGATATATACAAGGTTATAGTATGATGTCTCTTGAGATATTAGCCTCCAAATGCACAAACACATATGTCTTTATATCCTAAACAAACTTGTCTTAATATTTGCACTTTATGTTCTATTGGTTTGATGACCTGCTATAACAGGTAGGTTATAACTTAAGTTATAATTTATGTGCATTAAACTCATAGGGGACCGGCCCCTTTCTCCTAGCAATACCGGTGGTCAAGGTAATGGTCTTTAAAAGAGCATCAAATGCTTTAGATGCCTGAATACTTCATAAGAAAGTAAATGTTTGTAGCGGTTTTTTTTTGTTTGAATTTTTGAAGACCATTAAAGTTGTTTTGAAGAGCATTGAATATGTTATTCAATGAAAAAGCATCTAAAAATCTTTATAAAGTTTGGGGCACATCTTATGCATTGATTTTAGAAGTTTTTTTTAAGGAAACTTTTTAAAATTTCTATTTTATTTGCCTTTTAAAAGGCATGAGATTTGGGAGCTTAAGGAAGGATATGAATTTTTTCAAGGAGCTTTTATAGGAGATGAGTGATGTTTTTAAAAGCAATTTTTTTGGAAAATTCTTTCTAAATTCTCTCTATGCCATTGAAAGTAAAGATTTTTTTTTGAGAAATTTATTGAAGAAGTTTTAATATTTATTTTGTAGTGAGAGTGATTTCAAAGAGAATGATCAATAGATGATCTTGTAGGATAACAATGATGCAGGGGAGAATATTTATTTTAATATTTTATGATGGATTGAAAATGAATTTTCAGAGGAATATGAAGAGTTTTTGGAATTAATTTTTTGTGGAGATATATTTTTTGATGTAGGGCAAAATTGATTGAATTTTTTTTGAGAAATAAATTCAAATGGAGGAAATTTTTTTGGGGGGCAAAGATAAGAAAGATCAAATTATGAAAAGTCAATTAACGAATATCAAAGATTGAAGAGATTAATGGGGAAGATGAATAGATTGGAGAAGAGAGAAAAATGAATTGTATAGGAGTATTTTGTTTTACAAATGATCTTTTTGTAGAAGAATATGAATTGATTTTTGAATTGATAATATAGAGAAAAGAGAGATATGAACTTGTCATGTCATTTTTTTTCTTTTTAGGAGAAGAGAGAATGTAAAAGGTCATTAAACTTGTATATAATGAAGTTTCAAGTACATTGGTCTATGTGTGTGGTAATGTGGATCAATATGGAGTGTTGAAGATATTTTACAGATGAATCACAATATTGTATGTGAGATTATGTTTGTACAGGAATGGATCAAACACAGTATGAAGACATCATACAAATAAATTTACAGATTGAACAATGAAGATAAAATGCTAGTGAATATGCATTAGGTGAATCAAATTTATAGAAATAAGAGTGTTGTAAAGGTGTGTAAAAGGAGTTATTTTGTATGGTCTTGACTTGAAAATCAAATAGGAGGTATAAGGGTGTATGATGAAACACAGGTTGTATAAGGGTGCAAATTAGATTGATTAGCAATCGATTCTTGTACACAGAGTTTTATGTTTTAATGATGGTGATTGTTTATGCCAGTGAGGCCTTGTATTAGCCAGCGAGGCTTGTAGGTCAGTGAGACCATTTGTCAGTGAGACACTCGCATCAGCCAGTGAGGCTTGTAAAGATATTTTCAAGATTAAGCCAGTGAGGCAGTTTTGGAGTGGTTTTTCTACCCCTGGAAGGTTTTCCACTCGTACAAATTTGTGTTATGTCTCATATTGTTTTCATCTATATGTGTGTATGTTAATTCTTTTCTCATGAGGTTTTGTTCTCTTTCTTCCTTCTTAGTCATGTGCACGTGTTTGAGAAATCAATGATATCTTTCTCTCCTTGTGTCTTGAAAGTTAAATTTTACAAAAAGATTTGAAAATTTACACAACACTGATTCACCACCCCTCTTAGTGTTGTCCTAGACTCCTACACATCCATCCTTGGCAATGGAAATCTATACTTAACTATGATCTTATTGATTTCTCTAGAGTCTGTACACATCCTCCATTCTCCATCTTTCTTTAGTGCTAGTACTGTAGGTACCACACATGGGCTTAAAATTTCTTTGATCAACCCTTTCCTCAACAACTCTTGTATTTATCTATTTAGGTTTGTATCTTCTGCTGGTGTCATCCAGTGTGCCACTTTGTTAGGGAAACTAACTCCTAGTATAAGGTTCATATGATGACTGATGCTCCAGATTGGTGGCAATCCTTCATGCACATTATATAATATGATATCTTGGTACTCTATCAAGAATTCAGTTATCTCCTCTGGCGGTGGTTCTTCTTCTTTTGTTGTGGTGTTTTCTACACTTAGGGTTTCACACGTCTTAGGAATCAAAGAAAAACACATATTCTCATGTCTCAATCCATCCAAAATTTTCTTCCATCTTATGAACCTTGACACTTTCTCTTTGCTTTCTTCCATGTTAATCCTCAATCTGTTTATGTACCTTGACACTTTCTCTTTGCTTTCTTCACTATGTTATGTCCTTATGATCATTTTATGAAATTCCTAAGTATACTCCTTCACAGATTTCTCCTTTTGACTCAGGTTTAGTAATCTTTTCAGCAATTCCAACTCATAGTCAGCAGGTATGAACTGATTCTTTAAATTTGTCACCGTCCTACCCCATTTTATGATCTTCTATTTTCCTCTCCTATTTCTATCCAATTGAACTTCTTTCCACCAAATATCAGCATGTCCTTTCAACTTAGGTTTTGCAAATCTTACTCTCTTCGGATCTTCAATTTCCTTATATTCAAAGTATTCCTCCAAGTCATTTATCCAATCAATCAATTCCCCAAGATTCAAATTTCCAATATAGTTTGGTACTTCCGATCTAGATCTCTTACCCATCTTATAAATAGCTTTCAACATCTTTACCTAATCTAATTCTTCTTCTTCTAAGGCTTCTTTGTTTTGGTTAGTAGTTTGAATCTCATCATCATCACTTTCATCTTCATGTCTAGGGTTTAGTCCTCTTCTTCTATCTTCTTCTACAACATCCAATCTAACCTTCATTTTCCTCATCATCTCAATCATCTCTTCCATTCTTCTAGCAACATTGGCCATAAAAAGCATCCTCCTTGGCATCATCTCTTCCTAGGATCCAGTGCAACTGCCTCAATGCAACGATTTGACTATTATAAGGTAGCAACTACCTCACAATCAGTGCTTTGTTGACAAACACAAGTAGACTGCCTTAGGTCATCACTCTGTTCACCACAAGATCTTTCAGAATACCTTCACTTCCCAAAGGATTCAAAACTTTGCTCTAATACCACATGGTGTAGTCATGGCAAGAGGGTTCAAAGAATAAATTGTTCAAACCATGCAGCTAGAGTAAACACAATGGAAGATCAAGGATAACTTTAAGAACCCTCCTCGGAGGTGTAAAAACCTAGTGAATCATGTATACTTCCTGAGAAAAATATTAATTTTATTGGCAATTTTTTTCTTTTTCGAGGAGAAAAATAATCTCAATTGGTGAATCTTTTGTAATTGCTAGAAGTTTGTGGAAAATCCTAGCGAATTGTAATTTTTTAAAAACCAATAAATATTTTCATTGGCGATTAAAACCTATTTTCAAACCAATAAAATATTTTCATTGGCAATTAAAACCTATTTCTAAACCAATAAAATATTTCCATTGGTGAATTAAACATGTTTTCAAACTAGTAAAATATTTATGTGGGTGAATTAAACCTGTTTTCTAAATTAAAAAATATTTTTGTTGGTGATTAAAACCTATTTTCAAACCCCAAAAAATATTTTCATTGGTGAATTAAACCTATTTTCAAACCAATAAATAAAACATTGGTGAATAAAATATACTTTCAAACCAATAAAAAATTCATGGGTGGTGAAAATATCAAATGCTACATATTGTTCTATTCCAGGACAAATTTTCCACACATAGAAATTCCTTCATAAAGTGTCTAGAATGGGGACAAGTGTCAACATATTTATTATGTCTGAAGCAATATGTCAGTGCAAATTAATATAACCAATGATCGTTCGACAAATGTTCAATCGACAGTTGTAGTTGCATTCCAGAAGAAAATGTCTAAAACATTAGACTTGTGAATTCAAACCTCTAGAATAACACTAGAACCGTTAGATTTCCAAATATCAATGGTTGACATTTTATATGAGAAACCTATCTTTTAAGCCTCTATGTTATAATCTTATGTTGACTTGCTACCTCCGGTTGCTGGTTGTCTAAGTTGAAACTTGAGCCATCAAAACCATGTTGTTTTCTAGCCCCTTATACCTAGTCTTGTTAGTCACTGATTGGTGGGGAAGATTATGTGTTAATCATTAAAAGGAGTTCAAAATATTTCATCTATTGTCTAAGTCTCGATACCCATATTTTATATCCCCATGTCCTATTAACCTAGCAGGGTCCACTTTTTAAATGCTAACTATAGAAGAATAGGAAATATTTTGAAGCAGCCTTAAGAGAATTAAAGGGTGAGATATTAAAGGTTTAAATAAGACACATGGGAAATTCCTTGGCAAGATGTTTCAATCTTAGCTGTCCAATGTTGAAGAATTTAAGAAGACAGGCAGATGGCTTGAGAAGTTAATGTGCAAGCAGGTTGGAGGGCCCAGGTTAACCCTAACTGTTTCCCGCTAGCCCATTGTCAGAAGATGCATGAGTGATAAACCCAGTAGGCTAACGGACGAACGCCACATAGCAGACTTCACAGTCTGAAGAGAAGGTGGAGTCCACCAAAAGATGAGTAAGCAATTTCATGTGGAAGAAAACATTTGGAGAAGAATGTGGATCAACATTGTTCAAATTTTCAAAAGTCTTTGACTTCATCATGACTGTCCATCTTCCCATCTCATCAAGAGATCAACGGCTAGAATTTGAAATTGAGAAAGTGGCCATGGGAGCTATTCTACTTTGCGTGAGCGAGCAGTAATGGCAGACAAGACATACATAACTACCAAAGATATGGTTTTAACACCATAAAATAGTCTTTTTGCGTAATTGAAATCCATCTAAGCGTTTTAAAGAATCTAGAGATCTCTTGAGGCAATTTCAATCTCTTGGTGATCAAAACTAGGGTTTTCAAAGCGTTCAAAGCTGTAAGTTAAAATCTTGCCTTCTATGCTTTAATTGTGTAAAATTCACTACTTGTGCTCACTCTCATGGTTTTGTCAATAGGAATTACTGGTAAATTTTCATTTCTTTTAAGGTATTGTGTTCTTAGATTGTTGAATTGCCAAGTTTGAGCTTTATTGCTGCTTTAATTTGGAACCCTAGTTGTGAACTTGCAATTATTTCTAAACTAAAACCCTAATTTATAAAATTCTCACCATAATGGCACCCCTACGAGCCCAAACCTCAAGCTCTAGAGAGATGAAAAGGCCCATAGTCTAGGACCTTCTTGATCAATTAAAGCCCTCCACTAACGACAAAGTAAAAGGTCTGCTTCTATTCCAGGTTCCTAAAATTAAAGAAGGCCACATACATAAACATATCTATAACAAAGATTGCACCAAACGACGTGTATGATGGTCATTGTTCAAGAACTGGTTTGGGAACAAGAATTTGGGTGCTCCTATATGTAACCCCTAGAGATTGGACATGGGGAAATTGGTTGTCCCAAATGTCTACATGGATGTGGACTTGTTAAAAGCTGTGGCAGCTAGTTATGATCCCATCCCTAGAGTTGTTAAGATGTATAATGGGATCAAAATGGTAAATATCAGCAGGGAAGAGATTGCTAAAGTTTTTCAACTTCATGAGTGGAATGAGGATTTGGTAAAAATTGATTTGAAAGCCTTTAGGAGTGAATACGAGAAGACAAGACACACCTTTAAAATTACAATGCTACCAAATCATCTGGCATTAGCTGGAAAGGGAAAGGGAAGAATTGTTATTGGTCCATCAGATAAGGAACCCTTCCCAATAAAGTATTTTGCTCTATATTTTCATAAAACCTTCTATTCTTTGTGTCAAACCTTGGGGTTTGATCCTGCTTCTAGCATGACAATGGGTTTCATGTATATGGTTGCTCATATCCAACACCCTACTTACAACATATTATATGACTTTGCTTCCTACTTGATAGATAACATTGATCGGGGTTTATTTTCATTAAAGAATGGTAACAATTGTGTTCGGTTTTGGTGGTACTCACTGTTAACGCACATGTTTTATTCAAAAGGGCAAAATTATTTGAGAATGATATGAAGTTGGAAAAGGAGGAGGATGGTGTTGAGTTGCCTATCCAATATTGGACACGAATTATAGATAAGGATGATATGAATTTTGATTTTGTGGTGTTTGAGAATGTCTTTGCATCAAAGTTGAGGAATGCCCTAATCCTGAATCCACCAAGGATTCCAACTAAACTACATGATTTTCTCAGGCCAAAGGAAAGGAGGTCTGATTTAAAAATTGATCGCAATTGGGGAGATGTCATCCCCTATCTAGATTGTACAATTCTCAGAGTATATGGCACTATGGTTAGACCACATGTTCTCCCAAGAGATGTGCCATTGAGAATTGGATTCCTTGAGGTCATTTGGTAGCTGAGTGATGTTGAAAATGGCCACTTGTTAAACATGAGGAAAGGAACCTTCTTCCCAACATGGACAGTTTTTACAGACTTTGTGATGACTAATGGAGGGTGGAGAAAAATGGATGAATTTCTTGAACCATACAACATGAGGAGAATATGCCCAAGAAATCATGATCCTGAAGGTTTCATGGCTGCATTGAAAATGAGGATCAAAAGCAACCAGTTCATACATAACTTCTAATTCCCTAAAGATGTTATTAGGAACATCTTTAATTACCAAATACAGGAAGACATGAAGGCAAAATGGATCACCTATGATAAGAAGGTAAGGGAAAAATGGAAGACTGATCCCCAATATGACCCCCTACGACTGCCTCAATTCAAAAATGAATTGCAAAAAGTTGAATATATGCTATAGAATTTTGAGCAAGTTGTTGGCAGGATGAAAGGAGACAGATTGGTTGCTAAAAAAGGAAATGCTATGGTTGGGGAAGAACAGGAAAAGGATAAGGTGAAGGCCCCAGTATTGGAGGAAAGTCCTACCTACCAACCACCACAAAAGATCAGAGTCTTTACAAGGAGAAAAGGTATTGTGAGGAAGCAACAATCTATTACCACCCCAATTGCATCTAAGGGGTCAAGATCTTCCTCACCATTGCATGAAATGCTACCACTATCTCCCCCAAGGCATGCAGCTCCACAAGTGCTTAAGGTGGATTCACCTCCAAGAATTCCCTCACCACTAAGACAACTGCTACCAAAGAAGCAAAAGGTTGAACAAAGTAGCTTGGTGGATTATCTAGATGACGCAGATGATGATATCATTGTCACTGAGGAGGAGATGAGATAGGGAATGCCCTCTCCCCCTAGGGAGATAATAGAACCAGAAAGTAGCCTCAGGTTGGGCAAGTTAGACCTCACGTCCTGATGAGAAACATAGATGACCTTAGGGAAGAACCTTGCAAGACCTTCATGATAGATGATTCATTTGTCTAGAACCCTACTTTTAGAGAGAGATGAATACGTTGCTACTGTTTCCAAAAAGAGAAGCTTGTGTTGATGTGTAAATTTGTGGGTTTAATCCAACAACATGGGAAACTTCAAGAATATGGGATTGATCCCTGAAACAACCTCCATATTTTAAAGAAGCTAGCTTTACTTTTTTCAATGGGGTTTTGGGAAAAGGAGCAAAAAAAATAGGATTACAGATACAATGTGAAACTACACTGCTGCTATGGCAATGCACCAGATTCATTACCTAACTAGTAGCACAGTAATTAAACCCTAATAGATTTAACTAGAAAAATTAAAGAGCATCAATATGATTAATTACCTAGTTTATAAATTAGATGTAACAAACGTTGAAATAGAGAGAAAGAAAAACAGAGTAGAAAATAGACTCAGATCCGCACAAAGCATCACTTGTTTTCATTATTTGGATGGGAACAAATTGCAAAGGCAAATTATCTACACAAAATAAAATGTTGCATTCTTCTTGAGAAGCATACTGAGCCAAGAAAATATCTCTACTACTGCATGAAAAATCTTTGTGTGTCTAACTGTCTTCTTTGATGTGGATCTCTGTATATATAACCCAAAAAACCAAACAAAAATACCCTACAACTGCCCATCAGAAACCTCCAACTGAAACCCACAAAATCTATTACTGATTTTGGTTCTGGCAATTGTATCTCGCTGTTAACTCCATGAGAATTGGTTCTTTCTATTTTGGTCTCCGTGGATGTAGCTTCCCTTTGCCAAAAATAAAGCTTCCACTCATTCTTCTTGTTATAGTTTCATGAAAAAATAAAGCTTCACTTTATTTAGGGTAGCATATTCTTATCTTCTCATGTAAGTCACATGTGAGTCTTCATTTTTTATAAAGCTTGGCTTTATTAACTTGGGTCCCACCATCTCTCATTAAAATGGACTCTATCATTTATTTAAAACTTATTTGAACACTCCTCGTAGCCTTTAGTTGAAAATGAGACCCTTTTGCCTTTTATTAAATAAAGCATTTAGCTTTATGGGGAGGGCCCACCAGTCAGAAACAATGACTCAATATTTATTAAAATAATGGCTCATCCCCACTCAGCATTCATGGGATTCCTTATGTTTTATGAGTTTTAAGAAAAATAAATAAAACATTTGTCTTTTCTTGGCCTTCAACACATGGAGAGCTGGTGCTTGTTTGAGAAAAACTTTCTTGCTTTGATTTTGAACTCTCGCGGTGCTGCCAAGTGGCAGTCTCCACATTGTTTACTTCTACTGATATTTGAACTATTGATTCTTTTCTTATTACATGGTGGTTGAGTCTCATCTTTGGCCTGTGTAGGTACTTAGGGTTTCTATATCTCATCAAAGGCTTCTCTTCAACTTGTGTAGGCCACCATGATCCCTTTCTATGTTGGTGTTTGTTTATATGAGTCTTGTTGATATTGTGTGTGCAGGACTACTCCTTTGGCACTGCATCATGCCCTTCATTTCTTCATAGACTAAGAATCTCTTGTAGACTGTACATGACCATATTTTACTGTGGAACTCATCCATGACTGTGTATACCCTTGATAACATGTGCCATCTCACAATTATGCCTTGCATTTGATGCTGCATTTAAATTGAAGGACACTTTGATCCCTCACGCCACACCATAGAGTTTTGATATTAAGGTAATATAGGGTGTTTAACATGAAATCTCTATTTCATTCAAACCAACTTGCAAGATTGATGATACCATCCATTTGGGAGGTCATGATGACTATCCGCAAATACAATTTCCATGATCTCCCATAGAATGTAGAAAAAGTGCTATTCTAGTATGGATCTGTTCTATCTCAAGCGGTTATAGCATCCTTTCAGCTTTCACCTGGTAGTCGCATAGAAATGATGCAATTCTAAAATACAACATCATTTTTGAAGATGAAAACTACTGTACCAAAAATGCAACAGCCCCATGACACATTGTCTTTCAAAAGACCGAGCTTGTCATTAGAAAGCCAAGACCCTGAGTTGGAGGCTGCTTCATCCATGGACGCCATCACTTCCTTATCTGATATAGCGATGCCTCATTTGGAATATGGCAACGTGATTTGATTTAAATGCTTGTGTTCCTAAAGAAGCTCTACCATAATCAATATCTGTCGATAATTGAAGATGCCTCTCTTTTCTCAGTCAATGTCATTATTCTCAGCTGGTGGCGTTTGATGTTTATTCATATTGTCTGTGCATTGTATTGCAAGGTTGTGAATTAGAGACTCATCATCATCTCAATTTGGCACCTCATTATTTGGTGGCTCTTGGTAGGTTCGTTTGTGAGCGACAATTAGGGCAGTGAATTATGTAAAACTTGTACCACCATCTCAATATTGTTGTATTTTGATAGGTAACGCTACTGTTTATGTAGTGGCACTATAACAAATAGCATAATTCTTCCAAAAGTGTTATATTGACTGTCATTTTGATATGGCTCAGACTCCTTTCTACAGGTAGACCTTTGTATCATAACACGCCATGTTTTGATGCTAGTCAGTGCTTGATTTCTCTGTTGGACCTCATGTACATTGAACCCATGCCATGTTTATAATGGTTGTCATATTAAATGTCGAGTCTTAGTATGATGTGGTACATTGATTTGGATGCTTCTTTGAGGTTTGTAATGGCACTGTAGAATCTCATACAGTAGCTTCTTGTAGCCTGGATGTGCCTTCTTTCTACATGGTTAGCATGTTACCTTTTGTATTGCAGAGTTCTCTAAACTAACACCTTGAAACGAGGCTATGCTGAAATCTCATGAAATTATCTTGAAATAGAGACCACAGTATCTTGAAAAGTGCCAAGATGCTTATAAAAATTGTACCTTGATGCTTATGCTTGTGCTGTGATTCTGTGTGACCAGACCCAGCCATAAAACCTTTGCAAATCTGAGTTTTAATGCAGCATCAAGGGCTTGGTCTTTGATATTGCATTGTGCCATACCTTAATAATCTTCCTTGAATCATCATTGAATCCTTATGAAAATATCTACTGCTACAACTAAGACTATGCTGAAGGGTCTGAAACTATAAATAGAAAGTTTTGAAATGGTGTGCAAATTTTGTGCAACAGTTCATGGCGACTTGCTGGAAAAATAAGCCCACTTATTGGGAACCTCATAATCTCTAGTTTTGCAAATTGAAGCCTTATCCATTGGGCATAGAGTCAATTATAGGATGGAATGACACAACACTCTAAGAATACATCAGCAACCAGAGCCTATGCATTCAAAATGATACACAACTACCCAGCAAATCAACTTGATTTGAAATTGAAACTCATGTTGAATAGTGAATTACTCTGCAACTGATGGAGCACTAAAACCTGATACAAATTGATGATAGATGACCACACTAAAGCCAAAATTGAAGCTTATGCACAACCATAATTGATATTTTAAAACCAAGACCAATTGATGACTATGAGACCGACCACTGAAATTGACCATAGATCCTTATTGCAGCAAAGATTTATTGAAAGCAAACTAACCGAAATTGAAAACTATGTTGTAGATGCAACTTATTTGGAACCACTGAAACTAAATCACTAACATGTGAGATGCATAGGAACATGCCCATTCACAAGAATAGAGAAATAACTACTTGATTCAATGATGATTTTGATCTGGTGGATCGGTATTGCACTAAGAATTGTCTAAATAAAATGCATGAAGAAAAATAACCAGAATTTGTACCTTTTCACCTTCCTACATTCTAGAGGCTCATCCTTTGCACAAAAATACTAGTCAGGATGATCTGCATGTAGTTCTTACTTTAGTGGAGGGTGGGAAGGGAAAATCAAGTGATGGAGCTCACTTCTTTTCTCGCATGTGAAAGCAACTATGATCTTGGACTCATTGGTGATTTCTCATATCTATACCTTTGTATGCTCATGATCCATAGTAGCCTGAAACTCTGGCTAGAATGTGACAGAGCTGCCTATAATTGTCTTGAACCTGATGGGTATTTCTTCTTGAATGAAGAATGGAGCATGATGAGACTCTTCATTTAACTCTTCATTATTTGTGTCTCTTAATGCATCATTATCATGGAGCTCATTTTTCCTTTTATCATGATCACCCAAATTTAAACAAAAAATTTCTAGATCATCCCAAAAAGAATCATTCTCAGACTCATCTTCACCCTTTTGCACAAGAGGACTTACCTTTTGCACAAGAGTACTTACCTTTTGTTCTTTTACAAGATGAGGTGGAGATTCTATATCCTTTGATGGCCAGTACTTTTCAGCTTCAAAGAGAATCAAGCCATTATCATTTGTCCCATCCTCTTCTTCACATGACTATTTCTCTAAATCATCTCTTTCAAGATGTGAAAAATCATGACATGAATAAAAACACCATTTATTTGTAGATTCAGCTGCAACTTTTACAACTTCTGCTTCAAGATGTGGTAAAGATGATGTATGATTCTTCACCCAGTACTTTTCAGCTTCAAAGCCCCTTTTCTAGTACTTTTCAGATTCTAGAAAAGTCAATTCATAAGCAACTTCTGAATCTCTCTCATCAGTTAACTGAGTTTTTGAGTTACATGTTGCCATAGGTGCATGATGTTCAGGATTAGTTAGAAACACTGGATAAACATGGTCTACCTCTTTTCTTGTTTTTTGACCTTTGAGACTCAAACCTTCCTTGACATCAAAATGACAAAGAACCTAATCTATGACTTCTATTGGCTAATTTGCAACTACAGAGGTTTGCAAAGTACAAGGTTCCAAATAATTGGGCATCTTCTAACTGTATTCACATTGCTTCTCATAGGGACCTTGAGGCATCAAGTATGGATCAACATGATATAATTCTTGACATTTTAGCCTATTTAGCTAATGGGAGGGTTTTTATGAGTTCTTTTACCTCCATCATCTCCTTATGATTTGGCAAATCAATAGAGAGGGTGGGTGGATTTGAACAATTATGCATCTAGCTATAAGAAAGAGCCTGAGATGAGATATTTGCATGAGGCATCAGTGGTTTTAAGGGTAGAGGAAGTAATTTACCAGCCTCTATGAGGTTATTTTTAGCTCTAATAGCCAGATCATATGATTAAGGCAGAGTTTCACCTCCTAGGGCTTGTATCATGACAGATATTTTAGGGTCTAGAGCCTTTCAATAATACAAGAATGCAAAAACTGGAGGGAGGCCTTATATCAACTGAGAATTTTTTCCATACCTTGTCAAATCTTGCATTGAAATCACACATGCTCTCAATAGGATGTCTCTTGATTGTGATGAGGTTTTGGGTGAGAGAGCTAACATCTGTCCTCTCCTTGAATTGATTGTAGATGAGTTCTCCCAGCTGGTCCCATCTTGTGATTGAATCGGGCTGCAATCCTCTATACCACTCCCTTGCTTTTCCTTTGAGAGAAGATGCCAACAACAAGAGGGCTTCATTCTCAGCCATGATGCAATTAATGGTAGATAAATTTTCCACATTTTGAATGTGATCTGTAGGACAAACTATTCCATCCCTAAGAAAATGAGGCAATGCTGTCCATGCTATGTTAGGAACCTGATCCTGCTGCTGAAGAACAAGAGGACTTGAATCCGAAGTCACAAAGGGCAAATTCCTTCTTGGAATATTTAGATGCACATTGATACCTAGGGCTGCCATGGTCTGTAGGAGCAAAGATCTGAGAAAGAATCCCTAATAGAGTCGCCAGATGGAAGATTCATGCTCCTATGAGTAGATATTTTTGTGATTTTCCATCAAAAGAACAAAATATGGAAAAAGATTCAATGAAAGCAAAGACCCAAGTCTTTGATTCTAGTCCCATCAGGTATGCCAAAAATTGTTGATGTGTAAATTTGTGGGTTTAATCCAACCACAACATGGGAAAATTCAAGAATGTGGGATTGATCCCTAAAGCAACCTCCAGATTATAAAGAAGATGGCTCTTCTTTTTTCAATGGGGTTTTGGGAAAAGGAACAAAAAAAACAAGATTATAGATACAATGTAAAACTAAACTGTTGCTATGGCAATGCGCCATATTCATTACCTAACTAGTAGCATAGTAATTAAACCCTAATAGATTTAATTGGGAAAATTAAAGAGCATCAACATGATTAATTACCCAGTTTATAAATCAGATTTAACATAGGATGAAATAGAGAGAGAAAAATAGAGCAGAAAATAGACTCAGATCTGCACAAATGAGACCCTTTTGCCTTTTATTAAATAAAGCAATTAGCTTTATGGGGAGGGCCCACTAGTCAGAAACAATGACTTAATATATATTAAAATAATGGCTCATCCCCAGCCAGAACTCATGGGATTCCTTATGTTTTATGAGTTTTAAGAAAAATAAACAAAACATTTATCTCTTCTTGGCCTTCACCACGTGGAGAGATGGCACTTGTTTGAGAAAAACTCTCTTGCTTTGCTTTTGAATTCCCACGGTGCTGCCAAGTGGCAACCTCCACATTTTTTACTTCTGCTAATATTCAAATCATTGATTCTTTTCTTATCGCACGGTGGCTGAGTCTCATCTTTGGTCTGTGCAGATACTTAGGGTTTATGTATCTCATTAGAGGCTTCACTTCAACCTGCATAGGTCGCCATGATCCCTTTCTATGCTGGTGTTTCTTTATATGAGGCTTGTTGATACTGCGTGTGCAGGGCTACTCCTTTGGTGCTACATCGTGCCCTTCATTTCTTCATAGACTGAGAATCTCTTATAGGCTGTACATGACCCTATTTTACTATGGAACTCATCCATGATTGTGTATACCCTTTATAACATGTGCCATCTCACAATTATGCCTTGCATTTGATGTTGCATTGAAACTGAAGGACACTTTGATCCCTCACGCTGCACCATAGAGTTTTGACATTCAGGTAATATAGGGTGTTTAATGTGAAATCTTTATTTAATTTGAACCAACCTGCAGGATTGATGATACCATCCATTTAGGAGGTCATGATGACTATCTGCGAATACAATTTCCATGATCTCCCATGGAATGTAGAAATTTAAGCACTATTGGCGGTAATGAGACCGGCTTCTCCAGTAATGCTACAATTTTGGATGGACATTCCAGTATTCTAGTTTGGATCTATTCTATCTCAAGCGGTTATAGCATCCTTTCATCTTTCACCTGGTAGTCACATATAAATGATGCAATTCTGAAATACAACAACATTTTCGAAGATGAAAACTACTATACTAGAAATGCAACAGCCCCATGACACATTGTCTTTTAAAAGACTGAGCTCCTCATTAGAAAGCTAAGACCCTGAGTTGGAGGCTGCTTAATCTATGGATGCCATCACTTCCTTATCTAATATAGTGATGCCTCATTTGGAAGATGGTAGCCTAATTTGATTTAAATGCCTGTGTTCCTAAAGAAGCTCTGCCATAATCAATATCTATCAATAATTGAAGATGCCTCTCTTTTCTTAGTCAACGCCATTATTCTTAGCTGGTGGTGTTTGATGTTTATTCATATTTCCTGCTCATTGTATTGTAAGGTTGATAATTAGAGAGTCACCATCATCTAAATCTGGTGCCTCATTATTTGGGGGCTCTTGGTAGGTTCAGTTGCAAGCTACAATTAGGGCAGTGAATTATGTAAAACTTGCACCACTATCTCAATATTGTTGTATTTTGATAGGTAACGCCACTGTTTATGTAGTGGCACTATAAAAAATAGTATAAGGCTTCCAAATGTGTTATATTAACTGCCATTTTGTGATGTCTCAGTCTCCTTTCTACAGGCAGACCTTTGTATCATAATGCACCATGTTCTGATGCCAGTCAGTGCTTGGTTTATCTGTTGGAGCCTCATGTACATTAAACCCATGCCATGTTTATAATGGTTTTTATATTGAATGGTAAGTCTTAGTATGATGTTGTATGTTGATTTGGATGTTTCTTTGAGGTTTGTAATGGCACTGTAGAATCTCATATGGTAGCTTCTTGTAGCCTAGTTGGGCCTTCTTTCTACATAGGCAACATGTTATCTTTTATATTGTAGAGTTCTCTAAACTGACACCTTGAAACATGGTTGTGTTGAAACCTCATGAAATTATCTTTAAATAGAGACCGCATTATCTTGAAAAGTGCCAAGATGCTTATAAAAATTGTACCTTGATGCTTATGCTTATGCTGTGATTCTGTGTGACTAGACCCAACCATAGAACCTTTACAAGTCTAAGTTTCAATGCAGCATCAAGGGCTTGGTCTTTGATATCACATTGTACCATACCTAATCATGAATGTGCCATACCTTAATAATTTTCCTTGAATCCTCATTGAATCCTTATGAAACTATCTACTACTACAACTAAGACTATGTCGAAGGGTTTGAAATTGTAAATAGAAAGTTTTGAAATGGTGTGCAAATTTTGTGCAACAACTTGCATCATGAATTACCGGAAGAAGCTATTTATGTTGAGGTTAGAAAGCAAATGAAAGAACAGTTTCATAAGATAATAGTTGAAGAAGGTAGAGAGTTGATGAAGAAAAGTGGTATTTAATTGCTGCTAGATTAGGATTTAGCCTTAGCAATTGCTTTTGACACAATAAGGAGACATGGTAGACCCTTGTATCAAATAGAGGAGGAAGCAATATTGGCTTTACATTGGTTTTCTTTCAGTGAAGAATGATATACACTTTCTATTTGGGCATTGGCCCCAAGTGCAAGGAAACCTACAGTTGCTAAGCCTGCTCCAAACATAAGTGAAGGGCTAATTATTAAGAGTAGGTCTGATACCCCAGTAATTGAGATAGCGACCATGTCAGTGAATGTTGCCAAATTCACAAAGGCAATAGTAGAGAATGTCACTGAGGAAAGAGATATACCTAGCATTTTGGAAAGAGATTAGTCATCTACATAGCAGCTTAACTTTTTTATCGTCAGACGATTAGGATTAAAACATCTTACTGCATATTTGCCCATGTGCTTTATAATTCTTTTAAGTAGCTCAATGTTTAAAACCCAATGCAACTCCTTCAAAATATTTGACAAAATATTTCATGTCTTCTAAAGTCTCTTCAATGGTCCAGATGAAGACACGTGTCATCTCCCCACTATCCCTCTAAGAGATGAAAGATTTTGGTGGGCCCCCTGCGGGCTAGCAAGGAACAACCCAGATAGACTCTAATCTTTAGATCACCCCTATTGATTTTTAATGCTTTGATGTTCAACGCCTATAGTGGATGATGGGTCCCACTTTGATAGTCTGGAACAGGTTGTTGGATTTAGGACAGACAATTGAGAGGGGGGGTGAATCAGTTGTTACCAAAATCTTTGTTCTTTATTTACTTTAAGCCTTCGTATATTTCAAAAGCATATCAAAGATTAATCATGGAAGCATAATGCAATAATTCATGAGCAGAGACAAATTCAACACAAATAAAACCAAGATTTTGATGTGGAAAACCCAGTTAAGGGAAAAATGATAGGGTGATTAACCCAAGATTGTATTCTCTATTAGAAGAATAAAGATGAATAAAATGGCACTTGCCAGTTAGGGCTCACTACCTGAGCACACTACTCACAAGAGGCCCACTACCTACAGGAGACACATTGTCTATAGAATAATATAAATATTACATACTTGAACTAAAGATTAGCATCTTCACTATGCTTGAGTTAGTTCCATTTAAGCTCAACAACTCTGCTCTGCTTTTCTTTCTTCTTTCCTACCACCTTCTCATTGCTACAAGGATACTTTTGAATGACTTCACAATTCTTATTTATACAAGACATCAACTTTGGAATGATCATAAAATTCGGCATAACATACACTTATTTTATTACATAGCAAATATAAAAATACCACTTGACTTATTACAAAAGCTTTATGCGCACTACTACACTGTTGGCTACCCATAGCTGGGACTTCAATCTTCTTTGTGGAACATGCCAGGCTTCACAAAATATCTTCAAGATAATCTATAATATGTGCAAGACATCCGATCGGCCAAGATTAGGAAGAACACCATCACTGGAAGGTAAATCTTCAATTACGATCTCTATCTTCAATGCAGACTGCCAACATGAACTGGACACAATCTAGAGACCCCCACAAGCTTGCTTGAATCACCAAGAACATCCACACCATTTCTACTTACTGAAATCATTCGCATCTTCATCTGGAACCTCAAGAACACAGTTAGTCATTATTGTCACATTATAAGGATTGCTTATGGACCTCCAAACCATGAACCAATTGAGTTGTCAATTCACATTAGCTTCCAAAACATGCCACTAGATCCGCAAAACAAGATATTGCATTTCTAGATTGACCAAACCTATTTGTGTCACTTTGTCACCTCTGAATAGTTGTTAGAACTAGTTTTACTCTCATGGCCATAATTCTAAATTTTCATGCAGATCTATCAAATCTTGACTAGATCATCTTCAGACACATATCTACAAACCCTTTGATGCACATTCTCTAATCTTCATCTAGTTGGGATATTCACTTCATAGAGCTTCACTGTCTTCACTAATTTTCTATGTTTCTGATAGGACTAATTTTCTCAATATCCTCAACACACAACTCATCCAATCCTTGACATCAATGACAACACTGGTTAGGCCCATACTTGCAACAATCTCCCCCTTTGTCATTGATGGCAACATATAATGTGAAAAATTTCTATAACCATCAAGACAAGAACTTTTCCTTACTAACTGACATAGCTCCCCCTATCAATAGTAGCCATTCACATGTCTTCTCTTCCTTTTACTGCTCCCCCTTTGATCAACAACCACTTTTTTTTTTCACATGTCTTTTCTCCCCCTTTGACATCAATGGCAAAGGGCACATACTTGCAACTACTTCTCATACTTCAAAATCATACAGACTACTCCCCCTAAGTAGCTACCTCCAAACATCAATCTAGATCACAAGATATGACTATGGGATCCATCGGACTGATGCACATCAGTGCACCTTAATTTAGAACTGGAGGGGCAATAACCCCTAACTTCTTCCTGAGATACTCAAAAGAGTCCTTAGGTAGAGGTTTGGTAAAAATGTCTGCAATCTGATCCTTTGAGTGCACAAACTCCAATCTAACTTCATTTATTTTCACCTGCTCTCTCAAAAAGTGAAACTTGATGGATATATGTTTAGTCTTTGAATGCAACACCAGATTTTTTGATATATTTATTGCACTTGAGTTATCACAAAAGAATGTGATAGATTCCTCATACTCTACTTTGATATCTCTTAGCATTTGCTTCATCCAAAATACTTGAGTGCAACTACCTGCTGATGCAATATATTTTGCTTCTACAGCGGATAGAGATATTGCCTCTTGTTTCTTGCTTAGCCAAGAAACTAATCTTTTTCCCAAAAAGAATGCACCACTACTAGTACTCTTCTGGTCATCCACATCTCCTACCGAATCAGCATCTATGTATGCATGAAGAGAGAAGTCATGATCCTTCGGATACCATATTCCATAATCAACTATTCCCTTCAGATATTTGAGAATTCTCTTGATTGCCATGACTTGAGACTCTCTAGGATCAGCTTGGAATTTGGCAACAAGACAAACAACATTCATAATATCAAGTCTAGTTTGAGTGAGATAGAGCAGTTCTCCAATCATTGACCTATACTTTTTTCTGTTCAGCCTTAGGGGATTCATCATCTTTACTTAGCTTACATCCAGTTGCCATGGGAGTATTCATTGCCTTTGAGTCTTCCATCCCAAATTTCTTCAAAAATTCTTTCACATGCTTGGTCTATGATATGAAGATTCCTTTCTCTGTTTGAGTGATTTACAGACCCAAGAAGAAATTCATTTCCCCAAACATAGACATCTCAAATTCACTTTGCATTTGATTTGCAAAGGTCTTGCACATTCTATCTTTTCCTCCAAATATGATATCATAAACAAATACTTCAACAAGCAAGATACTTTCATGATCAATCTTAAAATATAGGTTATTGTCAGCAGTGCCTTTGTTGAAACCAATCTTCAAAAGATGTTTGTCTAATTTTTCATATCAGGCTCTTGGAACTTGTTTGAGTCCATACAATGCTTTCTTCAATTTGTAGACCATATCACCATGATCAGACAATTGGAATCCATCCGGTTGCTCAATATATACCTCTTCTTCCAAATCACCATTTAGGAAGACAGACTTGACATCCATTTGATATACTTTGAAGTCCTTGAAGGCAGCAAAGGCAAGAAATAATCTGACTACCTCAATTCTTGCCACCAGAGCAAAAGTTTCTTCAAAGTCAACTCCTACTTGAGAATAACCCTTATAGACCAATCTGACTTTGTTTCTGATCACTTCACCATCTTCATTCAGTTTATTTTAAAAGACCCACTTAGTCTCAATCACATTTTTATCCTTAGGTCTGGGAACAAGATTCAATTACAAGCTCTATCGTCAATGCAGACTGCCAACATGAACTAGACACAATCTAGAGACCCCCACAAGCTTGCTTGAATCACCAAGAACATCTGCACCACTTCTGCTTACTGAAATCATTCGCATCTTCATCTGAAACCTTAAGAACACAGTTAGTCATTACTATCACATTAGAAGGATTGCTTTTGGACCTCCAAACCATTAACCAATTGAGTTGTCAATTCACATTAGCTTCCAAAACATGCCACCAAATCTGTAAATTAATATATTGCATTTCTAGATCTCACCAGACTTATTTGTGTCACTCGGTCACCTCTGAATAGTTGCTAGAACCAGTTTTACTTTCATGGCCATAACTCCTCCATATCTACAAACCCTTTGATGCGCATTCTCTAATCTTCATCTAGCTGGGATATTCACTTCATAGAGCTTCAATGTCTTCATTGATTTTCTCTATTTCTGATAGGACTAATTTTTTCAATATCCTCAGCACACAACTCATCCAATCCTTGACATCAATGCAACACGAGTATGTTGACATCAATGACAACACCAATTAGGCCCATACTTGCAACATAGGTGTCACTAGCCTGCTATCCCTTTGGATTTCTTAAAACATTATTTATTCAAGTAGGCTGGCAAGAAGTGGTCAATATTCAGTCTGCAAGATCTAGTGGTTCCTATTAATGTTCAAATATGCACATACAAATTGTTAGTGACTTAAAAGAAGACATCCCTAGGTTGATAGGACAATGGGACATAAAAACTTTGGGGGTCAAGACTTAAGATAAAAGATGAAATATTTAACCCCTTTAAACATTTTGACGCATAATGTTCCCAACCAAGCGGTGACCAATGAGACAAGGCAAAGGGGCTGATAATACTGATGGGTTTGATGGCTTAAGTGTAAGCTTGGATGACCGGGAACTGGTGGTAACAAGTCAACTTAAAATTATAACGCAAAAGGCTAAAAGGTTATATTTATGTGTGAAAGGAAGATAAACCCTAAACCTTAAGCCTAAAACCCTAACCAGCAGATCAAATGGTATGTTGTAGGAGTATATTTCATTTTTTGACCCAGTTGCAGATAAGGCATTGATCAAAATAATTCATAAACTGTAAAAAATGATGCAGAATCACATATCAAATCAAAAACCAAAATTCTACTTTACTGCAAATTTTATGTTTTATGCACAAATCAACGCTAGCTAGGAAATATTAAGCATTGAGTTGAATGATGAATCACTGAGTATATGTAAAACTTATCAATATGACACAATTAAAATATGAAATAATTAATAATATTTTAATGTATTCAATCTGATTCATAATTTCAATGAATAAAATATAAAATATCATCAACTACAATTTTGGAATATGATTCATGAAATTCAGTATAAATACCTAAAAACTACTAATTCACTTCCATTTGCCAAATTGAGTCAGCGTCCTCAAACTGACGTTCAGATAAAGTAAAAGAGTTGTCTTGATTCTAAGTCTGGTCTTCATTTTCTTTGTCTTGATTCTGAGTCTCAAATTCATCATTCATTGTGTCACTGTCATTTGTCCCACCACCACCAACATTTGAAGTGTTGCACAACCCTCTTCTTTCACATATGGACTTCTAGATTGTGAGTGCCCTTTCATAAGGAAATTTTTTTGACATTATACACAATTCCTAACACCCTCAAGCAATTTTCCAAATTCTTGTCTAGTTTTTTTCTTATCTTTGATTTCAAAAACCCTGATGCACTAAAAACTCTCTCATCTTCCACTGACCTCAATATCATTGTTTGACACATCAACAAGTTTAAAATATTTTGATATTGAATCACGCAATATTTCACTCTGACCTAAGTTTTTCCAAGACTTTGTTATTGATCCCTCTTCGAAGGGATTCTCCATGGCTTTAAACTAGTCTATCATACTTCTTGCAAACTGACTACATTGTCCTCTAAGATTTTTTCCATCTATAATTCCTTCTATTGTCTATCCATTGCATTCTGTACTTTTTGAAAAGTATGCAGACAAATTAGTTACTTTTTGATGAAAAAAGGTTAGGTCATCTTGGTGGCCTTGAACCCAAATTGAGGATACACAATGGACATGGATTCAAGTATTTATTCTTGAGGGAATCAATTATAAATCTCTGTTGAAATATTTCTTGCAATTTTCTTCAAATTATTACTAACAAATTCAACAATCCTGTCAAAATCTTCCTTTCTAACAGGTACTTCTCTGATAGAGCACCTGACTATCTTACAATGACCAGTGCATTGGTATGTCAAATGCACGTACAAAGACACATAAATCCTTGTTTGCATTAAACTTTAAATAATTTTAAGGATGATTCAAATTTGTAATTATTTTCCACCTAAAAAAAATTTGGGCTTTGAGAGGTTAGATCTAGATATAGATTATCAAGGGCCATGCATGTCATTCTACGTAGACTGGTATACTCATAGATATACATAGTTCTATCTTGGGCTTTCTTCACACAATTGTTCATTTCATCCAGCATGGGGAGAAGACAAGCTAAAGTTAAGAGTGTCTCTATATCACTTAACCTATGTAAGAGGTCAGGAGCTTTGTCTACTGTGTTGCAATGCTCGTACATTATTCCAATCAAGGATCGATATTCTGAAAGAACTCATTGTACTGATCGATGCAAGGAGATCCATATGGTATCAACATCCTTAAGAAGCTTGTTTCCTATTGTTATTTCGTTAGCAACATTTGGAAATTCTACAAAACATTTAGGACTTCAACAGAGGTATGCATGGAGCTCGCAGACTAGATTTTCAACTTTTGATACTAGAGGAAACTTGCTTACAATTTTAAATGCCAAATTCATTCTATGGGCCAAGCAGTGAATGCCAAGCATGTATAGTGCACAAGTAGTTTGTAACTTTGTGCAAAGACTGGTCCTATGACCTTGCATTATTGCAGCTCCATCAGCTCCTACACACACCAACTTTTTAGCAATTGTCAAGTCATCCATACCTACAATTTCATTCAAAGACTTCTTAGCTAGTTCAAATAGATTTTGCGATGTTGAACTATCATTCATTTTATGAACATAGAGTAGATGATCTCGGTAGATATGTTCTTTTACAATATACGCATGCATACAAACCTAAGAAGTATTATCTACCACAGTAACTTCATCTAAAGATAATGCAATGAATTTTGACTCTTTTACAGTCTCCTTTAAATCTCGCTTTTCCACCACAGCAAGACAATTTGCCCATTCCCATCCAACGTTTATTGACCAATGTGTGCTAGGATAGTGAGGAACACTCAAAAAAGGTAATAAATTACTATACTCAGGGTAGTCTATCATAGGATGCCTTCTGGACAAAATATGAAAAACAACACTCATTTGAATAGTTTTTTCCAACTGTGCTCCTTCCATTGCTTTTCCAAAGTGAGCCTTGATTGTACATCCACTTGTAGCAAGCTTCATCATTCTTTTCTTATGCTCACCATATTCCATGGCATACTTAACATGAAGACATTCTTCCTTTGATTTCCATCTTACTATTGATGTTTCCTTTCTATCTATGATTTGCTTTTCATAAACTTTACTGATATGCTTTTCTATAGTGTTAAGCTTTAGTTACAACTTCTTGTCTCTTTTACATTTCCAACTATAAATCATACACTTGCATTTTGTTGGTTGTTCATCTTTGTTTGCTTTCTCCACTAGTTCAATGAATGGGTACTTTGACACCCAATCAAGCTAAAAATTCCTTGACATTTCTCACTCGTGACCCATTTTTTATTTTCCCTTTCTTTTCTTCCTACCAACATCATCTACAACGCTAGACTTTTCATCCCAGTCAATTATCTCATTCTAGATAACCATGGTATCCCTTGGAACATCTTCTGCAGTATTGCCATCCTCATTGGACTCATTAACTTAATGAAAATTCCACCTTTTGGTGGTGGTGAGGTATTGTGAATGGCTTCTTCATTAATATTTGGTACAAGAGTTGATGATGTAGCTCCATCTTGATTTGATGGCTCATAAAAATTGCCAGTTCCAAAGTAAGATTGTATGGTACTAACTCCACGTTTTCGATGTTTTGATGGCCTCCCAATCCCTTCACCATCCTAAGGAGTTTTACCCATGTCACACTTGTTGCTCAACATCTTGATCTCTCACTTTGAATAAAAGCTGGAAAAAAATGTCTTCTTGTTTAAGGACATACTCATAGAATATAGATTCCATTCCCTACTAAATATCTTCTTTAAGATTGAAGCAAGAATGGAAAAGAGATAAAGAAATATTATAACACTAATACTATGAAGAAATGATTACTCACCTTTAAGTTTAAGTTTTCACTGACTTGCTATTCATTAATGTAGGAATGCCTGTGTTGTATGTTTATAACTTTGCCTATGATCAACTTCAAGGGTCCAACTCAAACTTCTGAAATCTGAATTGAGAGCTCACAAGTTTAGAACTGAACAAAATGTGTAAGAATAAATCAGAGTTTCAATTGTATTTATATCAATCCATATTTGGCATTCTGTGGGATTTTTAAATGGTATATTAAAAAAATTTGTGAATCCTATGTGATTATATAAGGAATATGTTTAAGTGTGGGTGAATCAAACCTCAACGGAGTACATACTTTGTAATTTCCAAGGTGAATATGGCCCTATGATTAGCACGGAGGTGTCATGGCAATTGACAAAATGTGTCCTCAAATGTATTTTTTTTTAATGTTATTAGAGAAATGGGCCCTCATAATCAACTAGTTGTAAATTTTAATTGGTGAAATGGGTCCACATGCATAGTGACCATTTAATGGCATTGGCAAAACGTGTCTTGACACACAATGTTGTTTAAATAGTATTGGCAAATATATAGGTGATTTAGTACTTGCTTCCAAGATTCTAGGTGAAAATATTAGTCAACCCATTTGAAACACGTAGTTTGTTATGGCAAAAATATTACTTAATTGATCTCATAAAATAAATAGATGGTGAATTGATATGCATTTGACCGATAACACATAAAATCTAGGTGATTTATTCGCCAATTCTGACTTGGCTGATCTACGATATTCGTCAATTGGCAAATATTCACCAAAAAAAAAATCTCTATGGAAGATTCATATACGTAATATATCAAAGAATTATAATTCTCATATGCTAACAAAATGCAGGCTACAATCAAGGGCTCATAGGTCTACTTTCTGGGTTACAATAGATATGTAAGATTTGGCAGTTTAGTGCCTTCCCGGAACAAAATTTTGGATCTAAACTATCATAATTTCTAACTGAATTCCTAATGTATCTAAGAGATCTATATATATCATCTTCAAGCTCATCAAATCCTCTGTGTCAGCCATAAGAGGTTACCATCTCCAATGATTGATGAAACGTGTAGAAGCATGTAGGTCGACCTACAACATATGGTATTGCTCTGCAATTGAATGAGACTTGGTGCAAACCTCAAGGAAGGTCTATCAAGTCCTTATGCACTATGAGTGATATTCCATTTGGCTCTACAAGTCACAAAAGTGTTCTGCAAACCTTCTCCTTCAATTGACTGCTTAAATGCTCTGCTCTGGGAAAGCTGATGATCTTCTGATAGTGATAACTCTCAGGAAACAAATCCAAATCACTTGAAATGTTGATATGATGTAACTGACATTGAATAGAAGATAAATCTTGCTCTATGATCTCTGATGTGAAAATTTGGTAAAATGTGGTAGAAAACACTGAACTGTAAATCACTAAACTTCAACTAAAAAATGAAAGAAAAGAAAATAATACAAATATTTTGGTTGATGAAAGATTTCTTTGCAACTTGGGATGCTCTTGCATTAGTCCCACCATCTAAAACATGCTAAACACACATGATGGTCAATCTTATGCTACAACAATCTCCAAAGACACTCTTAAGGGATGATAGCTCAAGATCCAACCCCACCTCGTGATGAGGACTTTATATAAAAGGATGTTCCCTAGCTCAAGAGATACACCATCCAACCTTCCACAAAAGGGCTTTCAAAATGCAACCCCACCCGCATCATGGAGACATCTTACAATGAAAAGGAAGCATGTTTTCAAAGTATACAACCCCACCCATATCATGAAGATGCCTTACAGTGAAAAGGAGGTATACGCAATAGATCAATGTTTGCAAACATGCTTTGTTAGTACCAAAATAATTAGACAAATACCATTATATATGCCCCCACCTTAAGGTGGTTGATGTCACTTACTGATATCAAGCACATTATGGTAGAATGAAAACATGCAAGGGAAAAAGAGCTCTCACAAAGCCCATACCCCCAAAGGTGACATGTGCCACAATTGTTGAATGTTCCCACAAACACATTGATAAGATATGCTAAGATAATCAAGAGATAAGGTTAGAACATCTTACTCTAAGATAATAACCAAATCAAAACATGAAAGCAATCCATGTATTAGATCATATCAGGAAACCAAGGCTACATTTACAGGTTTGGATCCTACTATAGCCATTGGGCTTATACTGCAGGTATCTTAGGACTGAGTGTAACAACAAGGTGAGATACAAAACAATCCAAAGTGCACGGAGCAATTTTATTACAAAGGTTTGTTAGAAGAGATAAGACAACATGATGCATCACACAGAGATATTCTTCTAGTCAAGTGTTGGATATATATATATATATATATATATATATATATATATATATATATATATATATATCAACCCCATCTTCATATATGGACTAGGTTTTTGCTTACTCATTGAATGGACACACAGTCTGTATCAGTATTTATTTGTTTTTGTCATCCACCGACTAGGTAGAACCATTGAAGAAGGTAAACAATAAAAATGAGAGAGGGGAACAAGTGCCTTAGGATCACCATGTAGGAGGATTCCCCCAAGAGATCAACCACAATGCTATGCCCCTAAGGCATGACACACAACAATAAAATAGATAATAGAATGATAGAAGAATGATGAAACAAATAGAACAAGAGTATCAAGGGTCATCATAGGAGACTTAAACAACACATAACACAACATGGGGGACACAACACAATGCTAAAAACATATATATCTAGGAGGAGGCCACCCTTGAGAGCAACTAGAACAGGTGCTACATCAAGTGTGGCTAAAGGGGAGAGAAATACTTACCTAATTCAATGGGATATTTCCTGGTGGACAATCATTGTCTATCAGCTTAGGATATCTTGTATGTAGTTTTGGTATAGTTGATATTGTATTAACATTAACTTTAGGATGACGATAGGATTTTGTGGGTTTGAAGTTACGGTATCCAATACCGACTGTGTAGTTAATTCTAGAAACTTGTAAAGGTACTTTGATTCCTTGCTGATTTACACCACAACCATTGCCTACGTAGTCACAATTTTTGTACATGATTTGAAATCCGCGACCATATAGAGAGTCAATTTTTTTAGGAGAGGGGTGAGGCTTCGTAGGTCTCACAATTTGTAGTATAAGTAAGAGTATTGTCCTTGTTTTCTACTAGGGAGACTTTAAATTTCTTAGGTGTTTCCAAAGATTGAATGGATGAAATCGATGCAAATTTTGATGTATCAGAGTTATTAAGCTTATATTCACCCACACAGGAAGGAGTAAAATCTAATGAACCCCAATCATCCAAAAAAGTGTATTCGATGGTTTAGAGTCTTGCACAACATTGTTTGTAGCAAGAGGTGTTAACGAATCAACCTGCAAGTTGTTTAGACTCCTATGATTGTTAACTTGTTTTTGTGTTTTGATATGTAAACAATTATTTGGATTAAGATCAGCTTCCATGGTGTAGAGCTTGTTTTGATAAATAAATTTTATTGATTGATGAAGGGTAGACGGAACTGCCCCATGGCATGGATCCATGGTCTACTGAGAATCAAATTATATGAAAGCGAACTAGACATGACATGAAAAAGGGTAGATAATGTCATGGGTCCAACTTTTACAGGTAAAGTTATAGTACCCAGGGATTGTCTAGTAGCATTATCAAAGCCATGAATGTTAGTCCTATCGAGTTTGATAAAAGAAGTGTCACTCTTTATTTTCCATAGTAAGTCAATGCCTTAAACATTAAGAGCCGATCCATTGTCAATCATAACTTTCTTTATCAACTTTTATTTATTGTGACAGATTATAAGAGGATCATATTGGTTTTGAACTTCGGTTGATGGTAATTCATGTGGTTGAAACAGAATATCCATTTTTGTTGCATGCATATAATCTAACAGAGTTGCTACATCAGTTGAATTAACAACAGGTGGTATAATCACCTTTTGTAAAGATTCTTGGAGAATTTTTTGGTATGTAGGCGATGTTTGTATTAAATCCCAAAGGAGATCTTAGTTGGAGTAGCATGAAGTTGTTCAACAAGATCATATTCTTGACCAATTTTATGAGTAAGATGAGGTGGTGGATGGAGCATAGGTTGAGAAGATGGAAGAGAGATAGGAACATGTGGTACTTGCTTACTTTACTTGTTTTTATAGGTGTTGTATGTGTGAGAAATCACATTGTAATGTGGTTGTTGTGACACATTTTGAACACCTTGATTTCTTTGAGTGATTTGTCTTGCATAGTTTAGAATGTAATTTGGGGGTCGAGGTGGTTTTTGATCACCTTGAACTGTAATCACCGGTTTTAAGCAAGAAGGTACATTAGGTGCCCCTCGCACAATCATCTTAAGAATATTACTATATGTTTCTAATAACCCCTTAGTGGGTGGAAGAAACCTATTAAAGGTAATTGAATTCACATTGCTTTGGTTTTGATTAAGCTCGACATTCATCCCTATAGAATTTAATGTGAGGGACCTTTCTTTATCCATCAATGCTTCACCTTTTAAAGCAATTGTTGATGGTTTGATCTTTAGTGACATCCAATGGAATAGAACTTGCAACCAAAGGAGAGCTACCCAGGGTCTTTGCATCCTTAGAGATATCCAAGGTATTCACTTCCTTAGGGATGTCTAATGTGTTTGAACATTCGACTAGAGGAGGAATAGGATAACTCATGGAATCATCATCATCACCATATATTTTAGATATTAGTTCCAAGGCATTAATAGAAGAACTTTCATACTCATCTTTCTCATGAGTCTTCATGGGGATGTATTAGGTTAGATCTTCTAATATCGAAGGGTAAGTACTCATGAGAGAAATGAAATTGTAAAAATTAGATACATAATCAAGAATTTCAAATGAAAAGAACTTAAATATATCCTTATGATACATGGATTGTATATGAGTGAGAACATGAGGATTCATATAAAAGGAATTTGTAGAAATTTCCAAAGTTTTAAATAAATGCACATAAGGATACCAAAGAGCAATGAGATAAAGATGCCATAATATAATGTATTGGAACAACAATGCACAATGAGATATTTTCATTTATCAAATGCTATCAATTAAGAGACCTTTGTGCACCACAACACTAGTTTGATAAAACTGGGTTTTTGAAGCTTGTTACTAAGAACAAAAACACACTAGTGTCCTTAAATATGGAGTGTTTAAGATGAAAAAAGTTTTGTATAAAAGGTAGTATAGATCACTTTTAATATGTTCTTGCAAAGAAATGTTAGAGAGAGGTTAAATTGCCTATGTTGAAATACACATTGTCTAATTAAAAATATGCAAATTTCCAATCTAAAGCATTGAATGATCCCGAATTTTAAAATAAACAATGAATATATGCTTGAAAATGAATGCAATGTCTGAAATGAAAGATATTTATGATGAATGTAATGAAAGCATGCAAATCTATCCTTGTTTATGAACCTAAAATGCTCAAAATTTTCACTTTTTTTCAATGCAATTGTGCTAATGATGCACATGTAAATGCAAAAACACACAATGCAGAAACACTAAAGTCCAAAATCAGAATTGAAAGAGTGTTTAAATGTGTATTAAAATCTGAAATAAGATTTTAACTACAAACCCTAGCTTTTAAAATTACTAGGTTATATGAAAAATTACAAATTTCAAATAAAACCCTAGCAAATGACATATGCAAATGCAAGGTAAATGATCATGAAATGATGAAATTCTGTAATTTACCTCAGAACAGATGTAAATATCAAAATTTTAAATGTTTTCAATGATATGTAAGGAAAATAGTGCAAACTATGTCTTAATGCAAGCCTATAATGCTTATTCTTTTTCAAAAATTTCAAATGAATGCAAAGACTTATTAACACACTTAGAAAGATGCAATTTTAGTAAAAACACGGGTTCACAAAAATGTTATATATGAAAAGAAGATAAGGTTGAAGTGTGGTTAAGGTAGATTCAATCAAACCCTCCTTTCACAATAACACTCAAGGACAACACTTGAGTTGAGTCACTACAGATGGAGAGGACTCAACTACAGGTTAATTTCACTTAGGAATGATATGGAAAGATAGATTAGATTGCTAGATATGTCAAACCCTAGTTTAATTAAGCCTTAAACCCTAATTATATGATTCTGGTTATACATGAACAAGATACGATAGATGATCACACAAGAAGGCACTAAATGCAGATTAGAAACATACCAGGATTCAAATTTCCAAAGGTGGAAACATCGGGGAGATTGGGGTAGGCACCCTAGTGCAACATGCCACTTTTTTTGTAGATCTAAAATAGTGAGGTAATTAGGACTACAACTTGTTTCAGAATTTCTAGCAATGATAGTCAGAAGAACTATGGGGTGGGTGCCCTAGTCTAGTAGATTATGTTTTCTACACTTTCTTCTTAGATCCTGAATCTCTAAACTCTACTCTAATCTTTTGCAACTCCACTTTGTAAGATCCCACACCTGTAACCTGCAATCACAAGAGAGGGGTTTGGGGGTTGTGGTGTTTACGAGCTTGCCTCGGTCAAGCCCTAGAATGGTATTCAAGCCTTCCAACACCATTGTTAGATAAATTACATGTCCTTTGTGGACAAAGGCAAAATAAATGATAAGATAGATTGATTAAAACACAAATAGATATCACCTTGGAGGTGAATCCCTCATAGAGAATGAAGATCTTTCACACCATGAGGAGAAGGATTGATGAAGCCAAATAAGCAACAAACAAACACCATAACAACACAAGTCTGCTCTACAACACAATGAATACCTTAAAATACCTTAGCTCAATATCATAAGTTCACATTATCCATCTAGGTTTAAAATGAATTCCTAAACGTGTTTATATATGTATTCTCGCTAACATTCGTAATTCAAATTGAAAAGTTTGACAAAGGGAAACCTTTTTCATGGTCCTATGCTGATAATTTGAATTTAGGTCCCGACAAAATAGGCCTAGACTAAGGTGTAGACACCCAAGTCTAGGGTGTGATTTTGAGTCATGATTAACATTAAATGTGGGCCCTTAAGCCCCATTTGACATGGGTTTTAGAGGAAATTGCTCTGGGATACGTTTTAAACATGAATGATTAAATTAAGGGGACCTAGGAGATAAACTAGGTGGTAAAAAGTCATGGGCAAAATTTTTACGACATAATAGATACATGGATTCCAATATATCTAACCCCCTTTATCTCAAGCTCATTTGACTATGAACATCTTTTGGACCTTGTACAACTAGGTCATGTTTATGCAGTTGTTGTACCATATGGGAATGAAGAGAGATCAAACTATTGGTTGGCATGATGTCTACAGGGAAAACAAAAGATAACACAAGCTATTAGAAATGATGATGGGTTCACATATCCTACAAGATTAGTTTTTATTTTTAGGACTTGGTTGCGAACATATATGACAAGAAGTTCACTATGACTTCTTACATAATTTATCTATTGGCTCATAAAGCTCACTTCCTTGGAATGGTCATAAAGGGAGTAAGGGGTGAGGATGCAAGACAAAGTAAAATATGGGATTTCTATACCTCATTAGAGCTCAAGGAAGCTCAAAAATATTTTAAAAGAGTTAATTCAATACATTTGTATATGCTCTCATCAATAAATTGACAAGGGATACCAATGAAAGAATGTCAATCCAAGCAATGACCCTTATTAATGGATAAGGACAATGGTTTATCTATCTCCCAATGTCAACATAAATCAAAATATCAAGGTTTTTAAAAGCACCCTACCTCTTACCAAGAAAATGTAGTGACAAGGTGATCCTATTGGAATTTTTTAGGTGGATACTTGAAGTAAATTTAAAATTGTCAAGGAAACACAAGCTAGGTGTGTAGTACATATTTAACTTGGGGTTCTATTTTTTTCCTTTCATTAATTTTGTAAAGGTTGTTGATTAAGAGTTGGAGGCAATGAACCTTAAAGTATATATGCCTAGGCCAAATTTTTAATCCTTATGGCTAGATCAAGAAGTTATTAATTACCACCATAACTGATCATGAATTAGAATCCACATGGCAAAGAAATAACTTGTTGTGGGACCAAACAAAACTATTTGGTTTTGTTGGAACCTTAAGGAATGGAGCATTGACTTGGTATAGGAAGATATGTCCTAATCATGATAAATCATGGGATGACATCAAGAAAGCATTATTGGACAATTTTGAATCACCAAATATACCCACTGAAGGAGTAAGAAAAATGAGGTACATGGTCTAGAAAGAGGGAGAATCTATTAAAGCTTTTGACAAAAGATTCAAGGAAGTCTCTTGCAAACTAGAATAACCATTATTAGAGAAGCAAAGGATCAAATGATTTATTTCAGGACTAATCCCTGACATCAAGAATCCCTAGATGGCAAAATTTTCAAATCATACTTAGAAGCAGTAACTAAAGATTTCAAAGTCAAAGAAGATATTCCCACTAAGCTATTAGATGATGGGCAAGTCTTGAATGCAAATTATGATCTAAAAAGGGTGGATAATGATCCCTTGCCTAAGATAAATTGGTCCTATTACCAGATTGTGCTTTGCAGCCCAATTGGGTTGGGCTGTAACAACAGTTTTCTTTGCTGCTTTGGAGAAGTAGAGAAGTTCAAGAGGAAGGGAGAAGAAAGTTTAGGTTCACCTAGAGGGCCTACTATCCTGATGGACGACCCCTCTAGTGATCATATTAACAAGAACATGTACCAGCTCAATTAAAGATACTACATGAAATGATACTCCAGCAAGGCAAGAGGCATCCTAGGACTAACAGGTGAAGTTAAAGGTAATCTATGCATTGTAGGTTATGTTTTAGTTTGGTCATTGTTCATTCATTTTAGTTTGATACATATTAGAAAAGTACATAAAATATTGCCAAGTTCATTCATGATTATAAACACCTATACCATGCAATAATGTTTAGTTTATGTTTATGCAATTGATTTACAAAAAGGAGAAATTATGTACACAAGTCATTACATGAAATAACTATTCATATTCAAAAGAAAAATGTTTATATGATCCCACACAAGCCGTGGGAGTAACTATATATGATGCAATGCACAATAATAAGTACATATGAGGTAAAGGAAAGCATATAAAAGAGGAGAGGGACCTGTCATTGCCTGAATGAATGAAGAATACCATGGACAACTGCACCATCTTCAGCTTGTTCCGATGATATCACCAATAAGACCTACAAAGGGAAAATGAGAGGAAGGTTAGAGCTTAGGGTTTTCTTTCTACTTCTATATGCAGATAAATTCACAATGTACGTGTTATTTTACATCTAATCAAGAAGAGTGAAAAGAGAAACAAACATCAGAAGCAGATAGGCAATCATAAGAAAAAGCATGAAAGAAAAGCTAGGCAAATCAAAGGAGAGAATTCAGCCTCTATATTTTTTCTAATTTGTTTGTTGACTATACAAGAACAGGTGCTTCTAAATCAATCATTAATGACATCTTTAAAACAATTATAAATTCTAGGGTACATATGTTAGGACAATCTTGAAAAGGACAACCATGTTGAAGCCCTAATGGTACAGTCATGAAGGAGCAAACTAGGTCAATGAAGAAATGAATCCGTTATATGGTAGCAGCTATAAAAGACTATCAACATGTGGAAAATCAAGGGTGACTGTGTCAAAGATGAAGAGTAGTCACTTCAAGGCATGATAGAGAGGAGCAGAGGCCCAACACAAAGAGACAAAAGATAACAATCTTTATACCTGTTGAAGGCAGTCATGAAGATGTAACAGTCATAATGAGGAAAGCCCCCATGACAACAGATGCACATAATTTTCATGCAGGATAGTCCTTGCAATACAAAGGTAACAATCATCATAGACTAGAAGGAATAATATTATAGTACAACATCAAGACAACAGATACAATGGACTATGTGTCATCATAAGGAGACAATCACCTGCAAAGAGGGAAACAATGATATGATACAAGACTGATGCAAGGTACAGGGGGCAAACAACATGACAAGACATTCATAATAATGCATGATAGTTCGTAGGCAGTGCACACACTTAGGACAAATTTATCAAATGATAAGACTTTTGTAATAGGTCTGTAGAGGGTTTGCATGCCAAATAGGTGTTATGTCAACTTTACCTATAGCATTAGAGACTTGTGTGTGACACAAAAGTTATGTCATCTTTTAGCTCTGTTATCTAAGATTTGGATCATGAATAAAATAGAGCAGTGCTAAAGGAGGGATGATTATCACTCATTGACTATCTCCATTAAATGGAAAGCACTATCTATTAATAGTGAAAAGAGATCTACATAGTTACCTACAGGTTTGTGAGAAGGACAAGGAACTGGAAGGCCCTTCCCACATTTGTTAGTACCAAGCATGGAGCATGGAGATATCCAGACATAACCATGAAGGCTTAATAAAGAGTTGCATACAAGAGGGGGACCACCAAGTATCAATAGTATACATAGATGAAGGGATGTCATAGCAGTCAACTAGGAAAATGAGTAGTCAAAATGTTTAGAGAGAGCACTGAAATGAAGGAGAAGCCTTTGGAAAGTCATGACATTGACTATAAAAGGAGGACAATCTAAACATTGAGTAGCATGGTGCAACCTAGAGGAGGTTAGAACTATGTACTAGTAAAAGTACACATCAGACATACAGAGGACTTGTCACAGTGGGTCATAAAGGGACAATCAATAAGATCAGTTTCAAAGAACAAAATAGTCATAGGAAACCTGATTGAGACAGTCATCATTTGAGTTCTTTGGGAGGAGTCAAAGTTAGATCAGAGAGAACAACCCTTACATGTCACTTTTGAATGTCAAAGAGCAGTCAGATAGGTAATGTTTAGAGGAGTAACAAACATATTGAAAGAGAACCATAAAGGAGCAGTCAACCATCTTGAAGAAGAATAGTACATAGCAAAAGAGTAAGAGGGTTGCATAATAGTCTATGAGGATGACACCAATTGAAAAAGTAAGGCAATCATATAAAAATGTTATATAGCCTCCATCAGTACCTAAGAAGCATATAATGAAGACAGTCATCAAAGATAGTTATAGAGGTATCAAAACAACATAGGTCCCAAATTAGAAGATACAGTGCAAGCCATATTTTGACAAAAGTAGAAGACAGTTATGAAAAAGAGTCCCAAGTGTCAAATGAGAAGAAATACAACATATACAGAAACGTAATGAGGCAAGTTTTCCATTTTTATGCACAAAAATCATGAAAAAAAGGTAGTGTTTTTCTTTGTTCCATGTCACAGTTTTCCTCATGAAGAGCGGCAGAAAAGCAAGGTGAGGAGCAATAGACAATGAAATACCTAGGGGATAGTCTACTAAGATAGTAGATAGAAGGTTGGTAGTTGTGTAATAGGTATGAGTAGGACAGTGATGACATGAAAAGGAACAACAATCAACCTCAATGAGTGAAAGGATTGTTACAATGTGGAGAGAAGTAGTATTAACTTTCATGAAAGAGCATTGAAACCTTGAGCATATAACTTTTTTAGACATGTTCAAACCCTAGGCCTATCAAATAGATATGAAGGAGCTTGTGGTAATGGTCCATGTTAGTGGTATGCCTTGAGAAGTCTAAACAAGGCAAAATGCATGATGAGAAGAAAAGCATTGTTCGAAGTGCAGATCTAAAAGTGATAGTTAAGCAAAAGCCACAACAGTTTATACAAAGAAACCCTAGAAAAGAGAAAATACAATGCAGGGGTAGGGTAAAAGCAAATTTCTTGTTTTCATGGTAGATAAACAAGAGCATAATATACATCATCATGAACAGAGTATGAAATCACAGATTTCTTCCTTTGATGCATACAGAAGAACAACAAAAGACAAAAATGTATCTTTCGATAGCATTCATCTGAGATAGAGAACAATAAATCTATAGAGTTCATTATTTTATGCACATGAAAATGATAAAGTAAGTCTTTCACACTATTTCTCAGAAAGACATATACCAGTATCGTGAAACCAATGGTGTGTTTTCACTATTTTTATTACAATTTCCTCAAGGAACCAGCAAAGGAGAGAAGTATATTTCACTATATGAGGTAAAAGGGAATGTGTCATGATCAATACAATAGATCAAAACCTAGTAAGGTCTTCTTAAGAACACAGGAATAACACAAAGTGAGTTTTCTCCATAGTTTTGAGGAAACCAAGAAACCCTAGCTAGGGTTTATAAAAAAACACAGTACAACATGCAAAAAAGGAGAGTTACCATAGTAGAGGAGATGTGTAGCAGTTCTCAAGCTCTTGGAAACCTTCGAAATCCTCTAGAAGCCTCAACAAAGCTCAAAAATCCCTCGAGCATGGCGGCACAATAGAGAAGCATAAAGGAGAAATGAATGATTTTAGGGTTTCAAAGTTATTTTGTCTCATGGCTGAGCCCTAAAAAAGTGAGTTTTGACTTTCTAATTTAAAATCATGAAAAGGAGATCAAATATATGTTATTGGTAATGGCTTTTAAGCCATCAAAACCTAGTAAGGAATGATGGGGCCGTGGAAACACAAGATTATGGTGAAGATTTTGACCTTTATTTTAAGGTTTTTCTTTTCTTTCAACCTCGAACAACAAGAAAGCATTATAGGTTTTTTGAAGAAGTCAAGGATTTTATATTATGATGACCTTTTAAGGTCCTACCTATGACTTAGAGCACTCTTGTACATCATGAAGACTATTAGGAGGGTTTTTTGCATAGGATGGGCAATTTTAGATATTATTATAAGCCTTGTGAGATTTTGTAAAGGGGAGGAAGTCAAATTATAATTATGTATCCCTTTTATATTTTGCATGAATAGAAGACCAAAATAATGTATCTTAACACCTATTAAGTGCAATATCCATATAAATTGTCTTACTACTTGTTATACAATAACCTAGAGGGAGAAATAGGCATCATATGACACTTATTAAAGCAAATCACATTGATTGCATTTAATATTTTTTAAAATAGGTTAATTTTTTCCCTCAAATCATGCAATAAATTAGAAGAGGAGTTGAACTAAGGTCTCAAACTCATGCAGAAGGAGATTCTTTTCTATTTTTGATTTGGAGTCAAACAAGCCTATTTTTGGCAAGTTTTTGGTCAAGCATCTTGGGAGGTGGAGTTCTGAGCTAGAGTAGCTCATTTTGGAGCAGTTATGGGCCCTAATTTTTAGGCTTTTCTCTTGTGCTCAGCCATCAACTAGGAGTTACTTTTTTAAACTTTTCATGCATAAGTTAGAGGGTAGTTAGATAGGAGTTGACTCCCCTTTGCATTTTTGAGATAGATTTTTGTATTATAGGAGAAAAAGCTTATTTTTGTTCTTAGTTCTTGCTTTTTCCCGCCTTTGCACATTGCAGAGAGAGACTGTCTTGTAACTCAACCATTTTTATAGTTTTATGCAATAGCAACAGTATATTTTAGTAGTTTCATTATTATTTTGCAAAGTTTTCCTACAATTATTAATACAATTAGGTGTTCATCTATTCAGGTTTTGGTGTCTTGTCTCATTTTGAGTGATTTGATAGGGATTTACTGTGTTTTACTTTAAAACCTTTAAATTTTCTGTCTCATTTTTTGAATGCAAGTATACAAAGTGTAGTTTTATTACACATTATAAATTGTGTAAGTCATTCCATGCCTTTCTGTGAAACATTTATGTGGTAAAATTGTTCAATTTGAGTTGTAAGGGAAAATATATTGGAGAGTAATTGTGAATCAAATTGCAAGTTAGGATTAAAACATTGGTGCATCACCCCCTTAGGATAGATTTTAGTTCAATCTAGTTTAATTAAACATTCTTCTATCTCTTTTCCATAAAAGTATATAGATCCAAGGGGCTTTTAAAGGGAGCTGACTCTTCTGGATGTTCATTCTCATCACAGACAAACCCACAGTTTGAGAATGTTCCCATGTTGCATGGGATTGCCAAGCTTGTAAAGGCTTAGCATTCATGACACAATCCTTCATGACAACAATTTTTGGCACACCCGATAGGACTTTGAGTAGAGTTTTAGGCCACTAGAATACAAATGTTCTTTGTTGTTTTGGTATGCATAGTAGGGTTTTAGTGTTTTAGAGGTAAAAATAGCATACTTGGTGACTCAAAATTCTATTTTTTTGTAGATCCAGTGAATATAGCACATGAGAAGGATCCAAATGAGGGGAAGTTCAACTCTATTTGAGTATCTACAACTCTCACCTCTCAGAAGAAGAGGTAGAGCAGTAATAAGAACACCTAGTCCAATAGGGAGAACTAGATCCACTCCTCCAAATCTCAAGATTGTAGAGTTTGATCAAATAAATTTGATAATAAATATTCAAATACAAACTCCACAAGCCCCTCAACCTCCACCAATGTCAAGATAGTTTCCTTTTGTTACATTCAATGATGGCAGCCCATTGTTGCTTGCAACACATGATGATATTCCAATGACAACCTTGAGAGGCTTGCCTTTCTTCACCGGTGAGGATCAAACTACCCCAATTGAACACATCAAAGATGTAGTGCCCCTCACCTTGCTTCTGTCAGACTGATAGTATTCCTAGTAGAATTAGATATCATGACATGGGATTCTTTGTTATTACGTTGAGTTGTTTATGGACCTATTTCCATGATGACGATTGATGATATTAGATTATTGATATTTTATGTTTCATAGTTTGATGGACATCTTTGATATAATGGATTAATGTTATTTCTAAGTTTAATGTGATATTTAATCATGGTTATGATGCTTTAACAATAATTGTTATACTAGATCATATTGTAATTGATTATTCTAGTTTCTTGTAGACAACTGAATACTTAATTGTTGATGTATTTATGTGAATAGAACAGTATTGCATTACTTGTGTCCGAGTACCCTGCCATGCTGCGATTTCTTTTCACTATGTGCATGACTTCATGTTTGAATATATATATGGTTAACCTTGTGGTTTGCTGCAGGATGCAGGTACCGGGCATCGACTCCACCTGTACTAGCAGGTCTGAGCGTGCCCTAGCCAATGGAATTGTTGATTGGAGTTAGCATAAGGTTCCCTAGTCATCCATCATCCTTGTAGAGGATAAGTCTTCAATTTTGCGTCTAGTTGTTGTTCTCAGTTTCATTTGTCTCCATGGGTTGTCGTCTTGCTTTCTTTGTATGCTTGATGGTCGAGTAATTGCATGATTTATGATTGGTTAATTGTGATATATAAATAGATAAATTTGATTAATGACTATTAAATAGATTTATAAATAATTATTACTTGTTATATAACAAATATATATTAAATATTAAATAAATAAAAATAAAAACTATTTTGTATGGTTGTAAATAAAAATTAATAAAATAAACATGAAAGTATTTATGTGGCCAAGTAAATAAATGACTAAATAAAGTAATAGATTTATGAGTTGTTATATAGCAAATATCTATATAAAGTACTAAATTAAATAAAATAAAAATTATAAGTTGTAATATATTAAATGTAATTTATTCTTGAGTAAATAAAAAAATAGGGGTTATATTGTAATGTTATTAAAAATTAAAAAAAAAGTAAGCTGTACTTTCATTGTATTCACCATGGTTGGCATTGGATCATGTGTATATCCCCTAAAAAGGTGGAGTACAAACAATGAGGGTAGGGAACTCCATAAAAGAAGCAGAGAGAAGGAGAGAAGGGGGGGAAGAAGCAGAATTGGAGATCTAGGAAGGAAGACGGAGCTGTGAAGAACATATAGAGGTCTTTGCAGCGTATACAGGTTCTTTTAATTGTGTTAATGTTATTTTCTCATCTTGCATTAAAGGATTATATCTAGGGTTTCCTTAATGAAATTCTTATTCTACACATTCCTCTACCAGAGCATTGTTTTTTTTTCCTGATCCCTTTCAATGCCTACTCATTCAAATCATTTTTAAGTATATTCTGTAGTCATTATATTCTGAATTCTATCAAGATCTAATTCACTCCTGCCGAGTGCATTTGCTTTAAAGTTTGTAAGGCCAGTGTAACAAATCATTTTGTTCTCCGATTATGTTTTGATGGATGTTTATTCCTATTCTAAAGCTCCCATTTCAGGGCGATCTAAGGGATGCTGGCAAAGGTAGTGTCATCTAGATTTATACCTACCGATTTCATTACTAAAAAGTTTCCAAAGTCTTTTCTTTGAATCCATTTTCCGCAGATCCTGCAATCATTATTTTCAATATGTTTTTTGTCAAAATATATTATTATTTCTACTAGTTCCATTGGTAAGGAAGCCTCTAAAGCCTTTGCAATGAATTTATTATGTGTATATCCTGCATCCATTGCATTTTGTATGATGACATCTCTCACGACTACCTTCATCTTCCCAGCTAATTTCCCCAACTTTGAATAAAACTCCTGCGCCTATGGATGTGATATGTCTGCTACATGAAAAGTGTGTACCATTTTATAGCTTGAAAATCCAACTGCACACAAAGATCTTATTAATTCCTCTATCTTTCATCAATTCTCCTTACCATTTGAAACTCACCACACTAGCCCACTTCTGCATAGATGTTTGAGAAAAGAACATAAAATTGTGCAATCAAAAAAGTAGTGTTGTTGTAAATACTCCTAAGCCAATATTCATATGCGATCTACAGGAACCAAGAAAACACCTTGATACAACTAGTACAGATTTAACTGTTGTCTCAATGATAAAGTTTATGGCGTCTTCAAGATAGCCTGCATGGGCAAGAAGGTCAACCATGTACACATAATGAATCGACTACAGGCATGATGAGATAAGGGTTACAAATGTGATTCAAGTGTGTACCACTCTCAATTACTAACTTGCAAAATCCATTTCGTACATATTCTGCACCATGTCGCCTAGTGCATAGGAGCATTATAGTGCTTGGTAATGTCTCATGCCCTAAACATTTAAGCCAGAAAACATATAATTCGTTGGCTATACCTATCAGACATCAGAGTAATATAGCGCTTAGCATTGTCTCACACTGTATAACATTCACGCCAGAAATCTCTTAATTCATCAGTTGTTTCTATCAATGTATTCCTTGAACCCGCCAGTCGCATTTACTTGAAAGTGTCTAAGTTTATCAGATTCATTTTGTGCATATCCTTCAATTGTTACTAGTTATCATTCCATCTTTCAATGCATGTTTTTGCTGAGTACTTTTGCCTTATCTTTCTATCTTTTTCGTTTCCAGTGAAAGCCTATTTTCATTTCATACTGCTACTTTTAGTGTTACCGCCCCACAAGGGTTTTGATCCTCATCGATTTCTTTGTAAGCTGGAAACTTCTTTCGATGCATATATCCTCATCAATTCCTTTGAAGAAACTAATTTAGAAACTTTACTTCTTTCATCGACCCAATTCTATAATCTTAGCTTAAAAATAGCATAAATCTTGAGAGCACAACAGTTATTAATTGGTTTACAGACTGGCGCTAAAGAATTGGATATTCCTGTCATTTCTTTATGGCTTTAAATTAAATTTTGATTGTTGAAGTGGATGATATTTAAGAATAGCCGTGATATAATTGATCTAACACTTACTAATTACATACTCGAAGGTTAAAGTCTTTATTTATAGTCCATTTCATGAGAGAACACCTTTGAAAGAGACACTGTGTGAAATAGTTCATGAGCTTTGTCCATGACTACATGCTTCCATAATGGCGTTAGTTGTCAATGATTATTTTACTATATATATATATATATATATATATATATATATATATATATATATATATATATATATATAATTGGTCAAAATCTTATATATATTAAGTGAGTGGATTAAATAATATTTTATAGGGTTTTCTCTTATATGAGAATTAAGTTATGTGTTCCTTTTTATTAATTATATTAGTTTTCCTCAGAAATGAAATATAGAATGATGTTATTATTAAGGTTGAGATTTAAATTAGAGGTAGATATTTACCCAATTTACTTTATTTTCTAGTGTTGTTATTATAGTTTTAAAATTATGGATTTTGATATGTAATTATATTTATTTTCTCGTAATTTTATTTAAATCTTAAATAATATTTATATTGTGTTATAACTTTTAGAGTGTAACTAAATATAGAAGTAATTTGTTCTAAATTAAAAATGAATTGTAAGTTATGTTTAAATCTGATTTACTTAAATGATATTGTTAATTGTAAAATAAACATAAATTATTTATAAGTTGGGTAGTTGTTGATGAGAGCAATTTGCTTAGATATTAAGGTTACAAAACGTGATTTACAAAAGTAAATTAAAAATGTCTTCATGGACCCTATGTTATTGCATTTACCTGAGTGGTTAGTTCCAGAGGCATAGGATGGTTATGTCTTGACTTCATGCATTGGGATGATAAGTGTTTTGAGAAAATTAAATTATAAAAGTACATTGTCTTTTGTTATGTATGAGAGTTTGGTGAGAGATAATGGGAATTGATGAATATTCAGAGTTGTGAGTGCATTATGAAGAGGTAATAATTCCCTTGTGGATGATTTGTGGACCATTTAATTGTATTTATCTTGTAATGGATTTTTGAATTGGATTTTGTGTATGGGGAGGTATCGGGAAATGTAAAAGGATTATGTTATTTTTTTGGATTGCTTCACTTGGAAGCTATGGAAAATGTATTGAGAGTATGTCCTTGTAATTAAGTTGATATGCAAGATGGTGAATACCTTGCAGTATTACATATACATGTTCATATCAGGATGATTGTTATGCAAGATGGTTAATGCCTTGCATGGTTCATGTATCATCGTTGTCATGATAATGTTTGTTGTGCTTGTTGAGTAGGGTCTTCTAGTTGTAGGTAGGGGAGTGGCTCTCAATGGGGGCCGGAGCCCAAAGTGGCATCCAGGACAACCCATGTGGGAGTTTGATAACTCAGTGATAACCTAAATAATGAATTAAGGGGGGTTGGGTAGTTAATCACACTAAATAAAGATAAGTGGATGCCTCACTCATGGCTCAAGTGCTCATTTAGGCTTGAGATGAGATGAGAAGGCCTGGAATGGCAAGATCAACTACCTTGTCCTCATGAAAGGTATGTTGATTCCACATGAGCATTGTATGGGGGCCGGGAGTCGGGAGAGGCTACCAGGACAACCCAATATGGGGGCCGGGGCCTAGGAAGGCTTACCAGGACAACCCATGACAAGCCATGTGATGACACTCCTCCCTATTGCAGCCTAGCATTCCCTAGTTGTACTCTCCCCATTTGTTATGTGCTTGCCTCTGGAAGTGTTGTTAAGTTGTTTGTGATATTGACTTGTGTTGTTGGAGTTATGTGTTGTCTTGTTCTTATAGTCTACTATCTACCTGACTGTATGTTGTAGTGGGGACCTTATGTTAACTCCTAGCTTGGGGGGTGGACCTCAGGGTTCCACATGGTTGGGTGGAAGAGCTTTTATCCATTGGTTTTTCCCCTTGCTATTGTTCGTGTGCGAGGATGTTGTATCTTGTGTATCAGCCGTCAGATCTTGTACCAGATATGAAGTAAGTAATTTGTATTTATGTACTTGTCTGTGTATCAGTTGATTTATAATGTATGTATTCAGAAGGTGTTAAGTAACAATGTAATGATGTACTCATATGTGAGAAGAAATTGTAACTATGTACTAGATCCTGATGATTACTTATCTGATGTTATGGAGATGTAAATGTTTATTGATTTAATGCAATAGGTTTAGAAGGATCTACTGATGTTAATTTATGATGTGTGTTAGATTATGTTAATTATTTTGTCAAGTAATGCAACCATGAAATCTTAGAGTAACAAGTTGATAGTTTAATGATGTGTAATGATGTGTTAAACATTACTTTGTTACTTTATTCATTTAAAATTAAAAAAAATTATTCCATTTTGCATAGTGTAGATGTGTTGTTCTCTAAGGTGTTCATGCGGGGCATTACAAAAGATGTAGCTACACTATGCTCAGTTCATCATATCACACATGAAAATGTTGCAGTGAGGCTTTTGGATGCATCTCTGAAAGGTAAAGCACTTTAGTGGTTTAGAGGATTGGCTGTAGGATCAATTACATCATGAGACCTGTTAGGTAAAGTGTTGAATAAGCAGTTTGAAGACAAGTTAGACAACCTATCATTGGTTGAAAAGTTAAGTACAATAAAGAGATCTCCATAGGAGCACATGATAGATTTTAACTTCTATTTTCATAGAACTTGGGACCAGATACCAATAGTGGTAAGGCCTACTGCTAATCATTCATTTCTGTACTTTCTTAGAGCTTTTAATAGTGATATTGCTGTAACAATTCAATCAATGGGCGGAACCACATTACCAAGTGCTTATGATGTAGCTATAAGAGCTGAAAACAACCTAATTCAGGTTGGTAAAACAGCCCTGAGACTACCTATGCCTATTTTTCTAGAGGTGTAGCTACCTGTCCCATTACAAATTGCACCTATTTCTGTTGTTCTTACTGTACTAGCTCTAAATTATCAACTTACAGCTCAAAAAAATGTTGTCCCAACCCCATCCTAGGAGTTGCAAGAACTTAAAGGGATGTTTCAAGGGCAAATAGGGATGTTAAAAATGTAAATGGAGCTATTACAAACAATTGGCAATGAGTTGATGAACATTAAAAAGTAGCTAAATTATATTTATAGACCTTATCAAGCCTCATATTAGAACCAGTAAAAAAATAACCATCAAAATAACCAGAACTGACAAAATAGACCTCAATATCAACTTGAAAATCAAGGTCAAAGAAGGAATTTTAACACAAGGCCTTATCATCCCTATCATTAGCATGCTGCTAGCTCATCTAGAGAGTTAGTTCCACTACAAAACAATATGGCACAAGAGTACAATTGGTGTTACCTGTGTAACCAACTACACAACCAATCAACATGCTCAAACAACATGATAAATTAGGCCTTAATGGTGCAAAATAATGTTGTTGTCCAGCAAAATGCAATAAAAGAAAATTTAGAACAACAAGTTTATAATCCTAAACAGGAGCAGCCTGATGTAACATTCATGAATTAGCAGGGTGAGGAGTTTTGAAGGGTTAAACCAATCTGCCCAGTCCATAGTAGCTAACATGAGAGCAGAAAAGAGGGTTGTTGATATAGGCCAGCAAGTTAGAAGTAGCCAAAATCAGGCTCAAACAAGCCATCAAGGTGCTATTGGTCCATCACAATAGCCAAATGTTCATGTCTTACCAAGAGGACAGCCTGTCCCAAATTAAAATCAGCCAAGAGGGCAGCCATAACAAGTACAACAACAAGCAGATATTGTTGCTCCAAGAGGATAGATTAATGTTGGTTCATTTTCTTTCAATATTATAGACTATATGAAGAAAGCAAATGTAAGAATGTCTATGTGGGATTCATTATCTTTTCCAGGATAAAAAGACTTGTTACAAAAAGCCCTATCCAATGTCTCTTTGACCAATGAATCAAATCAAGACCAATCTAGAGAGCAACCTAGAGTTGTGCTTGCAAATGACCCACTAGTTTAGAAAGAACAGCAAGCCCATAATGCCAAATCAACACCATTTTATGTGTATCTGATAATTGGTAAAAACCTTGTGCATAATTGTATGATTGATTCAGGTGCTAGTATGTTAGTAATGCCAAAATAAATAGTAGATAAGTTGGGACTGACTTATGAACCAATGTCCAAAGATGTAGTCTAATTAGATCAGCCATCAATACCCTTGGAGTAATAAAAAACTAGGTGAGGATATGGAAAACAAAATGAAAGTAAACACAAGAAAAAACAATGAAAACAAATGTTATACCTTCCAATGTGATCCACAAACCATAGATAGGGTGGAGAGTGTTGCACCCAAGCACTCTAGATTTACCCCAAGATGATAATGGACAATGTGAAATGCTCTCAAAACCTATGCAATTCACTAATAAAACTAGCTTAAGAGGATTGGAGGAGAGATTTTGGCATGATAACTTTGCTCAAATTGTGGATGCTAAAATGGCTTGGATGAGGGTGTATTTATAGGCTTTTTAGGAGAGGATTTGATCCAAGGGTGGAGATTGAATTGGGAGATCAATGGTTGAGGATGCATGTGAGGTGGAGAGCCTAGATTTAATCTCTAAAAATGGAGGGTTGTGAATAAAGATGAATTTTAAATTCATCTTGGGAAAGGGGTGAATTAAATGAGGTTGGGTGAGATGGGTTAGATGTGAATTAAAAATTCACATGGGGAAGAGAAAATGAATTAAAAATTCATGTAGGGAAGAGTGGAAATAAATGAGTTATGACACGTGTAAGGGGTAGAAGAGGTTATTAATGAGATGTTTGACATATGTGTATAAAAAATTGATTTATGTGGCATAAATATCATTTTTTATTTGGGGGATGTGGGGAAGGGTATTAAGCTAGGTTTGACCATTTTAATTAGGGTAATTAGCATAATTAATATGGCTGGAAAAAATAGGTAATGGGTTAATGAGGGGTTAAGATTAATTGATTAATGTTTCATGTAATTAATCCTAGGTCTAGAGTCATGTAGGTTAGGCTAGGTAATTAAATAATTGATATTTAATTAACTAGGGTAGGGATAGGTTAATTAGTAGGTTAAATTAATTGGATAAACATGATTTATCTAATTAATTGGGTTTAATGGAAAGGGGAGATTAATCAAATAAATATTTGCACATTTATTTAATTAATTAGATAAGTTAGACTATTGAATTAATTAAATTAATTCAATTTTAAAGGATGGAATGATGGGAAACTAGGTGTTGAAAGGAATAATTAATTAAATAAAAATTTAATTAATTGATTAGAAGGGAAATTGATGCATTTGGTGATGTCAGAGGTCAGTTAATGGTGAAGACATTTTTAGGTGTCTACATCTGGATCTTACCTTGCATGCTTGCCCAAATTTTGCAATCCCACAAGACATATATGTTATAGACGTACCCCCTCTCTTTGCTTTATGCCTTTCTAGGGATTTCACAACAAAGTTAGGAGGTTATTTGTCATCTAATTGGTCACATATGTGTTTTAGGACAAGGTATGGTACAAGAGTAATAGTAAAATTTGAACAACAAGCTAAAGATCACATTAAGCCCTATGTTCCTAGTGTTGTTAATGCTAATTTGACCTATCATGATGAGGAAAAACTTGTTGTTCATGAAAGTAGCACTCCAATTGAGAACATAGAAGATCTATTTTTAGATGAATGGGTATTTGAAAAACCATGAAGATGACCCTTACAGGCAATTGGAGGAGGCTGGATTAGGCATTTACATGATCCATGAGCATAATCAGCCTATTCCTAACCTTATGAAAGGAGAAAATCAACAAGGACAACAAGAGGGACAACAAGGAAATAATTTATAGCAGTTGTACTTTGATGGTCCAAGAAGCAAAGTTGGAGCTAGAGTTGGAGCTATGCTCATTTCCCCTGAAAATGAGAAGTACTATGCAACTTTCAGATTTGCATTCAGCTGTACTAATACAGTAGAATACGAGGCACTCATTCATGGCATGGAATGGGCCAAGAAGAAGAATATCAAGTGTTTGTATGTATTCAGTGACAGTGATCTAGTTGCAAATTAGGTAAGGAACTTAAATGTCACCAAAAATTACTTATTAAAGTCATATAAGCATAGAATATGGGATTTAATTGAAGATTTTGATGCATTTAACATACTATCCATGCCTAGGAGCCAAAATAAATAGGTGGATAAGCTCACAGTCATGGGAGTTGAGTTCAATATACCATAAAGAAATCATAAATAATGGGCAACAACAGTATGTGAAGGTAGTTGTGAGACCAACAGTCCCTGATAACAACATACATTAGCTTAGGTATTTGAAAGTGATGACCAAATAGCAAACTTTCTCATTGAGGAAGTTGAGTTTTCAGTTGGTAATCAGTAGAAATTACAGCAATAGTTTGAAGACCAGATTGTACAACTTAGGACCAACAAGCTACCAAAGGGCCTTTTGACCTTGGAGTCAATTTTCAATTTAGATGAGCAGTTGAGAAAAGAAAAAGCTAGTATACTGATCAAGGAGGAGCACTATGAATCAATTGAGATTTTCAAAGCTAATCTTCTCAAGCTAGGCAAGGTATGTATGTCAAAAGATAGACATGCATTTGTGTTGTTATGTCAGGAATTTAATGATATTTTTGCCTGGGAGTACAAAGACCTCAAAGGTTTTAACCCCGAACTAGCTCAGCATACCATAGAGCTAGAACCAAGTGCAAAACTAGTGAGGCAGAAGCAAAGACCTCTTAACCCCAAGCTAGAAATTCTAATGAAAACTAAAGTTAACAAGTTGATTCAAAGAAGCATTAATTTTCCAATCAAACACTTCCTGGGTGTCCAATTTGGTGCCTGTTAGAAAGAAAAATGGTGATATTAGGTTGTGTGTTGATTTTAGGGACTTGTACAGGGCATCATTGAAAAATCACTATCCACTACCTTTAATGGAATAGATTTTGCAGGTTGTTTCAGGTTCTGAAAGATTTTCTTTACTGGATGGCTTTTTAGAGTATAACCAGATTTTGGTTAAGGAGGAAGACCAGTATAAAACAACATTCACAACCAAATGGGGAACTATGGCTTATAAAAAGATGCCATTTGGGTTGTCAAATGCTTGAGCAACCTTTCAGAAAGCCATGGATATGGCCTTTCAAGGCATCATGAACAAGTTTGTATTGGTTTATCTAGATGATATTACTATTTTCTCCAGGGATGCAAAAGATCATTTTTCTCATCTTAGACAGATCTTTGAAAGATGTAGAGAATATGGAGCCTCACTTAACCTAAAGATGTGTATCTTTGTTGTCCATGAAGGTAAGCTAATGAGTCATATTGTTTCCAAACATGGGATTAGAATTGATCTAGAAAGAGTAAGTGTTATTTCAGCCTTACCCTTACAGCCCACAAAAAGGGATTGCAAAGTTTCCTAGGAAGAATCAATTTTGTTAGACAGTTTATCCCAAATATTGCAAGCTTGTTGAAGCCTCTAATAGCCATGTTGAAAAACAATATTGGTTTTAGCTGGACTAAAGAAGGAAAGAACAGCTTTGAAGACATCAAAGCAGCTATAGCAGCGACACCCACATTGATAAATCCATACTTTTCAAAGGATTTCATAGTTTATGCATATGGAGGAATACATACTATCTCTGCTATGTTGACTCAACAAAACAAAGAGGGCTAGGAGCAACCAATTGCCTTTTTTAGCTGGGGGTTAGAAGGCTATGAACAAAGGTACTCATTTGTTGAAAGGCATGTACTTCTAGTCATCAGGAGCTTTAAAAGTTTAGGCATATGCTCTCTAATAAAACAATTCAGCTGATGACCTTGTCCATTTGAGTGTGAAAGAATTTCTATTAAGCAATGATTTAGGAGATAAAAGGGTGAGTATGAGATCATGATGGGCCAAACAGTGGCAATGGAGAAAAATTGCTGGATGAAAAAGTGCTCACATTTAGGCTAATATTTAGATTTGGATGAAAAGGGTGTTAATATTTCTATCTCAAATATGGATTCCCTCCAAAAGTTCGTTGCAATTACCTCATATTTAGGAAAGTGGGAGTCTCAAAACTTGCCAAAGAAACATGCAAAACCACCCATTTAGTGTTATCCTTAAATTTTCCACAATTTCATCCTTGAAGCTAACAAACTTTTTGTAACTCTATTTAATAAAATGAAAAGGGTTTATAGAGGAAGCTCTTAAGATTCTAAAAATATAATACACACCTCATAATAATTTTAATAGGTAATTATTATTAATTTTCTACATACACTATGTGTGATTTCCTGAAGGATATACATATTAAAATACATCCATAACTTTCAACATATTATCCTTTTTTAAATCCAAAAGATGCGTCACATTGTAGGATTTATGGGATATACATTAAAATTTAAATTTTTTTTATCTTCATATATTTTTGACCAAGTTAGGCTGGCTAGAAAATTAATTTTTAATATTTTCAATAGTCACAGTAAAAAATTCATACATAATTATTTATTTACTTAAAAAATTCAAAAAAATATCTGTCACATCCATTCACGTATCCTTGACTTAAATTCAAATAATGGAGAAAAAATATTATCTTTTTTTCATACTTAGGTTGGTCGGAATGACACCTACTTTTTACGTTTTGCTAAAACTCTTAGTAGTGCTTCATTGAAATATCCAATTTTCACCAAACTATTTTTAAAATTTTCAAAAAAAACCATTGTAGCCCATAAACTACACTCAATTTATTACAACTTTTGTTACTACCTTATTTCTAGATTGTGTAGATAACTCATTCAATTTTTGACATGAAGTTACTTAAGTCTATTTTTCACATTTACATTGCCACTTAGGGGTAGTGTTTGGTCCATCATGATCCCGCACTTACCCAAAAGGGCTGGCTGGGTTATCAAAGTGATGGAGTATGATGTTGATATTAAAGTCACTAAGCTTGTCAGGGGTAAAGGGCTATGTGAGTAGCTAGCTGAAGGGACATAAAATGAATTAGAAATGTTAAAAGATGTTTTAATGGCTGATAATGCTGTTGTACCTGTTGTTCCAGCCAATAGCACTAGCTAGACACATGAGATGATTCAATATTTGTAGACCGGAGAGTGCCCAACAAGGCTAAATGCTGCCAAAAGAAGGTATTATAGGCTTCAAGCCATCCCATATGTTATTGTGAATGATATCGTATTATAAAAGACTACAATGGAGTACTCTTAAGATGCATTGAATTAGATCAGGTTGAGAAAATCTTGCATGAGTTCCATGATGGACCAACTGGTGGTTACTTTGCAGCCCGTACAACTGCCTTAAAGATCATGAAGGCTGGATACTATTGGCCATCTCTTTTCAAATATATGCATACATGGGTACGAAAGTGTGTGAAATGTGTTGTATTTATAGGCAAGCAGAAGTTGGCAACCTTGCCACTACAACCCATTTAAGTTGATTAGCCCTTTACCAAGTGGGGCCTTTATTTCATTGGATCTATTAACCCATCGTCAAGGTCTAGCCACAAGTGGATATTAACAGCCAAAAATGATTTTACCAAGTGGATAGAAGCAGTAGCTTTGAAAGAAGCTAATGAGAGTGTTGTATTGAATTTCTATGAAGACTTAGTAGCTAGGTTTGGTGTACCAAATTCAATCATTTCAAATAATGCCTTGGATTTTATTGGCATGAAAATAACTGACTGGGCCATCAAACATGGTGTATACTAAAGTACTTCAAACTACAACCCTTAGGGGAACAGGTAGGCTAAGTCCACTAATAAAATTCTCATCAGGATTATCAAACAGGCGATAGAAGACAATCAGAGAACTTGACATTCAAAGTTGAAATCAACCTTATGGGCTGATAGAGTGACTCATAAAAGGTCAACAGGTCAATCTCGATTTATTCTTGTGTATGGTAAATACTAGTAGAAATATGGCAAATAAATGACCAGGTGACTAAAACTTTTAGTCACGTGACCAAACTTTTAATCACGTGACTAAAACTTTTTAAAACACAGCTATACATGACTAAATAAATGACTAATTCGGTTATCGGTTGAAATGACTATTGAAATGATTAAATAAATGACCAAATAAATGACTAATTTGGTCATCGAGCAAAAAAACACAACTACAAATAAAATTAACTAAATAAAGGACTAAATAAATTCATCTATTCTTTTTTCTTTCACTTTGGTTTTGGAGGGAATTAATGGAGGGATTGTGCGTTTATGAATTTTGAACAAAAGGTGAAACCTATGAAGAAGCAAAGATTGTGCATTTAGCAGGAGAAGATTGTTCATGGCCACCGAGAATAGGGTATGCAGAGTAGTCAAACAGGAGAAGATTATTCATGGCTGCCAAGAATAGGGTATGAGTAGTCGAACAAGAGAAGATTGTTCATGGCCGCCAAGAATAGGGTATGAGTAGTTGAATAGGAGAAGATTGTTCATGGCCACAGTTCTTTGAGTCTGGAAATAGTTTTGAGATCATTGTGTGAATGAAGAAAGGAGGGAATTTTGGGATTTCCATCTATAGACGACAAATATCAAAGGAGCAGATAGACAATAGATAGACGATAGATAACAAATGGTTTGATGAAGCAGAGGTAGGGTTTTCCACGTACCTCTATTCTTCTCTTAGCCTTCTCTAAAGTTTTGTATCTTTGAAAGCTTGGTGCTCTATCATTAGTGTCTGTTCTATCTGTTTCAATGACTATATGAAGAGGTCTCATGGTTCTTTATTGATAAAGTTCTACTTTTTCTATTCATGATTTATACTTAGAATACCTTGGCATGAAGGAATTTGATGGTCTTCAACCCATGACTTAGACATTGCCCCTGTGTGTGTGATTCAACCTTTGAAATATGATTGTATTTTCAAAATAATTGTCACAAAACAGAGAATGAAATCTTGTTGTTGAGAATGCAAGACTATTCGATGATTTGTTTCATTCCTTAAATCTGCTCTTCACTGTCTTTATTGTCTCTTACTACTATCTTGATAGTAACCTTTGTCATGAAAACCTTGTTCATTGCTTCATACATGAACTGATCTTTGTTGTCCTATCACGAACTTGCCTACAAATTCCTTAATACAAAAATATCATTGATGATGATTGTCCTTTGTATGCAAAAATCTGTCATAGTCACATTCCCTTTGTCCATCTGCTGCTATGACTATCATATAGCTTATTAGCTTGATTTTGATAAACTTGAAGATTCTATTAATAGACTTTTGACTATAAAAAATCCTCTTTGTTACTTTTGTTATTGATATATGACATAGTTTTCACATAATTCACATTTGGATGCAAAAAGACTATCAATATTCCACTGTTTTTTCTTTGCTATTGTAGCCCACTTTGGTGACTATGATTAGGGCATCTCTTTGAATGGATAGAAATCTCCTCTTTTCTTCTGTGGTGTTGTGCATTACTCTTTTTGATGACTGATTTCACTATCAGTTTGATGACATGACTATCATCACTTTCAAAGGCACTTGTGTCACTATTTTAGCATCTATATAATGACTATCTTTGCATGATAAAATCTACAAGGATTAGTTAACTAATTAGGTAAGGGTTTGTATTTTGACAATAGTGTTTGGCTTCATGGATTTTATATTTTCATCTTTTCAATGTTTCTATAGGATGTAATATCTAACCGCCTCCTTTGCAATCAAAGGCATGACTATATTCTCTATGTTGTTTTTCCTATTGTCATGATTGTCATTTGAAATGGTTAACATCTTGAGTCCTTTATTTGGTGACTTTGCCTATGATTTTGGTAAGTGATTTGCTGCTATGAATACTTCATCACAATAGTTATTTAATTGGGGTTTTAAAGTGTAATCTTGATAAATTGTTTAGTATTTCTTCTAAATGCTATTTATCTATTGGTTTACATAGCTTGTCTATATTTCTAAGTTAGACAACTTGTAAAATGTATAATTGTTAGCATGGGAATGAAATTGAACTATTGTTGATGTTTGTTATTCTCATGGACACATATTGAAGCACTTACTCTATCTGATGCATGTACCTAAAAAAATGTTTTAGGTGCATATAAGTGTAGCAGCTACTTGCATGGGTGATAAAGCTTGTTTGGAGAGGACTTGGAGACTTTTGAAAAGGCGGGCAAGGAATTTGGAGTTTGCTGTAATGAATTTGAAGTTGGCGAGGCCCTCTGCAACAAAGTCAAATTTGGGGAGACACTCTATAGCAAATTCAAAGGTAATTCAAAACCCTCATTGCCAAAAGTGAACTGATATTTTCATGATATTTGGGGAAGTTACTTGTGGGTGCCCCCCTAGGAGATATTTTCATGATTGAAGCTTGAAAACTCAAAAGAAAATGTTATCTTCAGTATTTTTGAAGTTGATCCTTAACTAATCCTTGAACTCAAATAAAACCACACCTCTACTCTGCATGATCTCCCTGCACGATGACTCTTCCAAACTAAAGGAAAGGTTATCCTAGCTTGACCATATGCATGATTGAAGGTTACCTTTTAATATTAAGTATATTTAAAGGCCTTGTAGGTGTAGGATAGCTTATTATACTAAATTAATACTGGAATGTACAATATTACAGATGGATTAGTGTTGAAGGTTGACTACGGATCAATATCATGCATATGATGAGAGAGTAGCCAAAGAGAGGGAAATGGAAAAATATCCATGTCCATGTAATGATTGTCTTGGTGGAAGGGTGAGAAAAAGAAATGCAATTTATAAGCCCTTGGGCTTACAATTATTATGAAGATATGATATAATTGCAGACTGTGGGAGATGAAGAGGCAACAAACATAGATGAAGTGGCATCGAACATAGATGAAGAGGTAGAAATGTTAGACAAAGGGTTTGAAGTTGAAAGAATGTTGAATGAAGGTCTAAACGATGATTGGGCCAAGTCAATGGAGGATGCTTTAAAGCATGTGTATGCTAATTACAAGTTAAGTCATTTGACAACAATCCTTCAAATTCTTAACTTGCAAGTGGTGCATGGTTGGACAAATGAGAGTGTAGATCAGTTATTAGCATTATTAAGTTCATTGTTACCATCTGACTCCACATTGCCAACAAAATGAAGTCAATGTAAAAGTAGATTAGTAAGCTTAGCTTGAGGTATGAAAACATCCACACATGTGTTAATGGTTGTGTATTATTTCACAAAAGTCTTGCAAGTGAGAGTGAATGTCCGAAATGTCATGAAGCAAAGTATAGACAAGGGTTGAAATCAGTTGTGGTTCCTAGAAAGGTTCTTTGCCACTATATGATAATCCCATGATTACTCCAAATGTATAGGTGTAGAGACATTGCTGAACTTATATAGTGGCATGCCCAAAATAAGAGCATTGCTGGAAAACAATGACATGTGTCTGATTCTAAGACATGGATGGAATTTGATAACAAATGGCCTAACTTTTCTCAAGATCCTTGTAATATAAGGCTAGGTTTGGCTCTAGACGGGCTGAACCCATTCTCAGATCAAAGTACTAAATGGTCAACTTGGCCAGTGTTTTTAATAAATTATAACTTGCCTCCATGGTTAGCAACTAGACGATTTTTCTTAATGCTATCATTGATTATACTAGGAAAGAAAAGTGTGGCTTTAGATAAAATAGATGCCTATCTAGAGCCATTATATGATGAGGTAATGGAATTGTGGAAAGGAATTGAAGCAATTCAATCTTTAAGTGATGATCATTCAATCAAATTCATTTTAAGAGCTTCCTTATTGGTGACGATTCATGATCTTCTTGCATATGGTACATTATCTGGTCTCACTATTCATAGATACCATGGCTGTCCTGCTTACAACTTTAAGGATTTTGTGAGGTACTCAAGAAGTTTGAGTAAGTGTATTTATTGTGAAATCGTGCTTACCTTAAAATGGGTCATCCATATCGTTGACAAAAAACATGTTTCAAAGGTCAAGAAGAGAATCGTGAAGCACCTTTGCTAATAATGGGTGTTTACATTATTGAGAATGGACAAAAAAGAATGTCATTTATTGAAAATGGTGGGATTGCTAGTAGTAGATATGATCCATGTAATGAAAGCGGTGTAAAACGGTTGTGCATATTATATAAGTTACCATACTTTAAGGCTATAGTCATTAGGCATACTGTTGACTTTATGCATACTGATAAAAATATAACCTATGCTATTATAGAAATTCTTTTTGGTGCTTTTGATACTATTTCATCACATCAAGACTTTTGAGAACTAAAGATTCATCAAAATCTTTGGGTTGAAAAATATGATGATGCAAAATATAGAAAACCCAGTTATCCTTATGTCTAGACAAAGGAACAACATGCACAATTCTTACAATTGATGTCTCAGACTTGCTTTCCCACCAGATATGTAAGTAGTACTATCAGAAGCCAAACTGACATTAATAGCTTAAGAGGCCTAAAGACCCATGACTATCATGTTATAATTGAAAATATTTTACCTATTGTTGTAAATATATTAGGTTTGGAAAAGGGGCCAAGATTGGCAATTATAAGGTTGGGCCTAATATTAAAGAGAACAAGTTCACATTATTAGATCCTTTGAACTTTGATAGTTTGAGGGAGGAGGTTGTTGAAGTCCTCTGTCTATTGGAATGGGAATTTCCAGCAACAATCTTTAACATTTCTAAGCATCTTTTAATACATCTAGAATATGAACTAGAGCATTGTGGTCCAGTAAGAACGCGATGGATGTATCCTATAGAATGATATATAAAGGTTTTGAAAAAAATTGTTTGTACTAGGGCAAAACCAGAAGGCAGCATGTCTGAGGGATATTCAATGCAAGAGGCCATTGGATTTTGCATAGAATATATGAAGGATTTTAAAAATGTCAATCGACATGTATGGGATGATGATGAAGATGAGAGAGTTGCAGGTGAAGTATTAGAAGGCAATGGATGTCACTTCAAGCTATCACATCAAGAAAGAAGTGTGATACATGCCTTTATTCTTCAAAACACATCTTCATTCAATAAGTGGCACAGGTTAAAAGAATTTACACAATTATTTATTTACACATTTATATTATTAATCTTATTCAATTGCATTTACACATTTATATTATTAATCTTACTATTTGTACATTAATATTCTATGTAGAAAATATGAAGAAGAGAATCAAAGTTGGATGCAACATCGACCTCAAAAGTGCAGACGTCGTGATTTGGTTGGTGGTGATTCTTTTCAAAAATTTGAAGAATGGATTACTAATGTAGTTAGTGACGCAAAAGAAGAAGTTCAAGATATAACAATGGAGGAAAGTGAGCTTTCACAACGTCCACATTTATGGGCTATGCATTTTTGTGGAATGTGAGCCTATGGTAGCCATTCAAGAGTGGAGGAAAAAGACAAAGGAAAGACAAATCGTGATTGTGTTGTAAGTGCTGAATTTCTTCATGAAACTGAGAAGAAATTCTATGCTGGATTCATCCAAGAAATTATTCAAGTGGATTTAGTGAAAACAATCCTATATTATTAAAATGTAAGTGGATTCAACCATCCACAGTACATTTTGATGAGTATGGATTTGTATGTGCAAATACAAGACAATTTTTATCAGAGAGGGATGAGCCCTATGTTTTCTCTTTTCAAATTAACCAATCATTTCTAATTGATGATGTAAGAAGCCCAAGATGGTTGTATGTCATTCAAACAAAGTCTTGTTCAAAATAAAAATTCATGGAAGTTGTTGATATAATGCCTGATGAGCAATATGTTAATTTACAAGAAACGTTTGAAGTAGTGGATGAAGATGATGATGGAGTGTTTGGAGAAGATATTTTGATTACCAACTAAGAGGTTGGGAGAGAGAATGTATTGAATGACACAGATGAGGATGAGGAAGAAAATCAAGTAGATGCAGACATGATTGATCAAGATTCTGATCTTGCTAGCAATGCAGATGATTAGTGAAGGCATAAAAAAAATAGTGAGCTTGTAAAATGTAGTAGAGAAGTAGCAAGATAAGAAAGGGCATTAGTGTATAGGAATTTCTTCCACTTTCAGTTTTTCAAGGTCATCTCTTGTGTTGAGCTCTACTTTTTGTTATTTTTCTAGGTCTTGGCTTGTTACAGGTCATGCATATAACTAGCTATATTTGATCCAAAAATAAATTACTCATTTTTAAAGCACACATTGACTATTTTTGTTTACTTACATTTGTGTGTTCAGAATTTTTGTAGAATTATATAAGTAGAAATAATGAGGATTTTATAAGTAGAAATAATGAGGATTTTATAAGTAGAAATAATGAGGATTATATAAGTAGAAATAATGATGATTCACACTATCAAAAAGGTAACTAGTTTCTTCTCAAATAGAAGGATAAACAAATAGAGTTTCCTTTGGGTTTCAATTTGTGTGCCACATTTACTTACTGGATATTTGCTCCTCCATATAATGCATCTTATATGCTATCATCCTATGTCATGTCACTTGTCATAGACTGTCTCCTCAAATTTCTATGAATGCATCCTATATGCGCTGTAAATGTATTTCATATGGGGACTATTCTTATATATTGTATCATTCAAATGGAAATGAAATCCTTATATACTATGACTACATTTGTTTATATGCTCTAGTTGACTGAAAATAATGGCTTTGTTTATATTCCACTCTTGTTCTATTGATTCAAGTTGTTGATTTATATATTATTGTTTATTTGGACTTCATGAAATGAGGAAAAGACTTTGAGGCACAATTTAGATGATAGTGATCATGTTGCTGAAGTTCCACTTATAGATTTTGAGCGCTTTCGTAAAGAATGTGTGGCAAAGAATAGTGAATATTTATCACATGTTGGTTTGACAAACATGCAAGTTGTAAATCCACTATGTAATATATTATTTGTTTAATTGTGTTTATGAAATTTTATAGGCAAGAGGTTTATGTCTATAAGACATAATATGATATTTTTTTATTTTATAGGAAAGAAAAAGAGTGCAAAGAAAATGCAGAGAGAAAACAAAAGGAAAGTAAAGATACAGTGCTGCCAACTCGTAGAAGCCAATGCATTTGGGATTCAAGTACAAATGTAGTTGGTGAAAAGAATAGTTGTGATGATGTGCAACCTGATATAACACATAGTGATGTGCAAACTAATATAGTACATGGTGATGTGCAGCTTGATATAACACATGGTGATGTGCAACATTGTGATGATCTCTTAGCACAGAGTCTAAGAGAGATTATTAAAAACAATGAGAGGAAAGGAACAGTAAGTGATTTGTAGATGATTTATTCAAGATTAAAGAATGTGTTTGAAGTGAAATCTATAGAGACTGGTACTAATCTACCTACTCATGACACACCTACTCAAGACACATTTGATGTGGCCAAGGACAATGAAGTTCCAGTTAATGAAAGTCATGAGGAGAGACCACTTACATCTGATATGCCTGCTACAACTTTTGATGGAACTAGTGGATCAACCAAAAATATTGCTACTGGTTTAATAGAAGATGTGCCTACTACAACTTTTGATGGAACTAGTGGATTAGCCAAAAATATTGCTATTGGTTTAATAGAAGATGTGCCGACTTTTTTCAAAAGGAAAAGATTGAGTCAAGATTTATACAAATCTATAGAGAGGGATGCAAAAAAATGAAGATTAGAAGGTAAGAACCCATTCTTGGTTGAGGTATCGAGAGATGGTGAGCCCATTGGGAAAATACTGCAAGGTGGGCCTCTAAGTTGGGTGTGAGATGTAGGGCCCATTTGGATATTTGTATATCAAAATTTGCAAAGCAAGACCCACGAAGTGTGGAAAATGTTATTAAAAAAATGCAAAATACTTTTGAGACTACTGGTGGACAAATCTCTTGATGATATTACAAGCAAAAGATGAGAGTTTTGATGAACAATTTTAGATACAATTGTAGAAAAATAATCTTGGAGCGAAAAGAGAGGTTAGAATCCTCTCTATCTCCCAAACAGTGGGAGGCATTGAAAGAAAATATGTGTCCTAAAGAATATTTGACAAAGAGTTATAAAGGAAAGAGGGTGCAAGAGATAATGTGGCAACTGGATATATATTTGGCCGAGGTGGGTTGCAAGCCAAAATGGACAAACTTGGAGTAAGGGTATGGCTTTTTGGTTCAATTTACGTTAGTTATTTATTTCAATTTTTTATTGAACTGACTATATGTTGATATTGACATTGTATTTTAGGTGGAAAACAATAATAGAGAAGCAGGTGTGGAAGATATGCTTGATTATATGGCAACACTAGATCCTAGTAAATCTAACAGTAGTATGAAGTGGAAATCTAGTTCATCAATAGAGATTTTAGAGCCATCTGTTAGACACCCAGTAAGAGCCTCTGTAGATCATGTCAAATGAAGGGTACCAACATATAATGAGTTGCTTACACAATCTCACCAAGAAATTGTCGTAGTTGGCTTTCTCCATTAAGCTTATAGTTTCTGCATGGAATGAGAATAATATTATGGATGCAGATGAGGTAAGAGGCTCTATTACACTATCCTTTCATTTTGTGTGCTTGTTATTGGGTAGACTTGTACCATGTTTTTGTTATACTTCCTTGTGATTGCATTTTTTGGATACTTCAATAGTTATCATAGCTCTTGGATACTATAAACAAAGAATGAACCTACCCTCAATGTGCAATACTGCAATTCTAGCCATTATAACCTTAGCATTGATGCTTTACATAAATGTGTTATCATGAATTGTCTCACTGTTCTACTTATAGAACCAAAAGAAACATACAATACTGTACTTTACCACGTTCTACTTCAAACCATTTTGCTTGAGTATTCACTTCATTATTGTTGTCCTTGTCATGTTTATGACATGCTCCTATGTTGCATTATGACATTTAACTCTATCATTCTAGACAGTCACTTTGAGTATGTCTTAGTAAAGCTCTTAATCACTGATCCTAAAGTCAAGGCTATCATATTTTCTTTGTTGTTTTCATTCCAAGGGTTCTTGGTCATTGTCTAATGGTTTTGATAGTGCCTTTATCTCTTCTCTTTCTTTGGTGAAACCCTACTAGCTGTTGCATCTCTTTATCTTCTGCTATACCTTCCATGTTATGGACTATCCTAAGATAGAGATATGGACTACCATCTTAGAACTTTTACTATCTTCCTTATCATATGAAGGACTGGGACTATCCCTTGTTGAAAATCTTATACTCATGCCATGAAAAGAATCCTCCTATAAACTGGAATCTATTGCTTACAATAAAGGAAGAATCTCACAACATACCTTGACTTAGTCATTTAAGAGTGGAAGAAAAATGTTATTTTGAACAAAAAATTATAGTTTTTGCTTTCTTTACTTGACTTATATTAATTTTTGCATGATGATTAAACCACATGCTGAGAAATTATATGAAAGCAAAATGAAAAGAAAAAGGCCCTTTCAATAGAACTCTCTACAAAGATGCAAAAATTGAGGACAATGATGATAGTGATTATGTTGAACGTCTTGACAAGAATCAACATGATATTCAGAGTAGTAGTAGTGGTGCTGCAATTGAGGTGAGTGCTATTTATTATTTTTATATCTTTCATGGTAGTCATTGTTGTTTTAACACACACATGCAAGTAAGTACTATTCAAGTAAGTTGTTTTAATTCTATTTGAAGGAAAACCCACTAGTATGATTTAGTTTAAAGGATTTAACTCTAGAGAGACCAATAAATGTAAGCGACTTAAAGGGAATTACATCAACTTCTAATAGAAACCAATTAAAAGCATCACATAATAACAGAAAATTAGAACACCATACATATCCACAAATTTAACCATCCTTGCCCATTATAATATTAAATTATCATAGAAGTGTAATGTCTTGAATCTGAAATATGATTGGAAAGATAATATTGGAATATATAAATTGTCTTGTTAAAAGATGATGATTGTCTGGGCCTTGGTTTCCCTTATAAATATGGGAAGCAACAAACTTCAGGCCTGAACCAACACAACTATTCATAAATCACATCCTCTTGTAACTAAACATGTTTAATAAAGAGAAATTAAAGGCATAAGAAAGTTAACCAAGATCTGAATCTATTAGTCATCATAGAGCACTCGTGACCTCAGGCCTTGCAAGGTACTCATCTCCATGTTGCAATATCTATTAAGTGTGTTGTGCCCCTATCTATTATCGCAAAAAAGTGTCAAAATTTTGTCTTTGTTCTCCATATTGACGCCAGCAAAACTACTTGTTGCTCCTTCTACACCTAAACCTGTAGCTGCACATTAATTTTTCAAATATGTATGCTCCCACTTATTGAATGTAAGGTCACTGGGCCATTTGAATTCCTAAATTTGGAGCAGATTGGTCTAATGGTCTTTCCATCTTTTATCCAACATAGGTTTAACATCAATTACAGATTTTCCATATCCTGCATCTAGGGCTATGACCCTATCCAAAATCATGTTAAAGCTCAAAGTATCTATATCCTACTCCTTTTTCAAGAATTCCATAACCACGGACACTATTGTTCTGAATTCTGCCTTCCAAGTATCAATGCCTTTAACTAGGTTAGTTTCGTCTATTAGAATAGAGGGGATAAATTGATTCTTGAAAGTATAAAAAGATTCAAGTTTGGCCTGCATCCTTTTGTCTTCACTACTGGCATATTGATGCTCTTCAATGATCATAGTCATCATCTACTCTATGGGTTTCAATTCAGTAGGAGCATCATAATTTCTTTGAAGTATCTTGCAAAGCATGACTAAATTGTGCAAGGAAGGCTGCCATTTCTTGTACAGTGGCTCCAAAACAAGAAAGTTTTCTTGCAATTGTTTAATGGCCTGAGAGAATGTGGAGTAGCAATCATGCACATCCCCAAGTTTATCCACAACCAGCTTAATCCTGTATTGCAGAATTTTCTCAAAGACTTCAAGGACCTTGATCCTTGCCTCATTTTTTGTTTCCTCATTTTGCTTCTTGAGGTCCTCAACTTCTTTTTCAAATTTTATTCTCAAAGCATTAAACTCTTGCATTGTCACTGTGACATCACTAGTTGTTGGTAGCACAAAAGGTTCATATGAAACTATTGCCAGACTTTGGGAAGAACCCACATCTTGTAGTTACTTTTTCAATTGCCTATTTTCAATGAACAACATTCACTTTATCATTCATGTCTTGTTGTGTTTCTCATAATCATGCAATTTTGTTTCCAACTTTTTTACAACTGCATGGGTGAACATGGCAGAATGGACTATAAGAGCAGAGGCCTCAGTTCCTGAAGTATCTCGTAAGATTTTCACCACAGTAGATCCCCTCATTTCCTAAACAACATCTAGCAACCTTGGTTTACTAGTGTTCTTCTATTTTGTCCATATGGAGAGAGTCTCTGTCTTTGGGTTGAAACCACATCCACTCATTCCCTCCTCATAATCAAATTTAGACACAAGATTAAGGTCATCTTGACTTTTAACTTGGTCAAGCAAGAATACTTTTTTCAATTCAAGACCTAGGATGATCAGCATGTTACTCTTTCAAGACCATTTGTCTTGCTTCCTCAGGAGTCACATTTATTTCATTAACTTTTATTTCTTGGATTGTTTAGGTGGTTATTTGATCATACTGAGACTCATCAACACCCATCTTATTGATTTCCACCTTTTCATCAAATTCCTTCATCTTCATTTTTAACTAGAAATCTTGAAACTCTGTACTCTTGATGAAATCATAATCTTGAATAAATCTCAATGATGCCACCACCCTTTCATCTTCCTGTAGATCTAGATCAATTTGGGCTTGTTCTTCCATCCTAGCCTCAATCTTTTGTGCATCAGTTTCTTGACCAAACAATGGTTGATCAACTTCCTCTCCATCATGCAATTGTGTCAAAATATTTGCAACTTCATCAGTATCCCCCACACCCTCAAACATCTCATATGGGACTAGAGGAGACATGCCTTTAGTTTGATACCTTTTATGTGGTGGTGATTCAGGGATATGTGGATCTTGAACTGATATGACATCAGGGGCAGGCTCATGAATCTCAATTCCTGTAGTCCTCTTCACTGGAAGTTTGGAAGCCTTGGTAGGCTATACTTTAGATTTAGCATAAATACTTTCAAAATTTTCAATCATTGTATTAATCCTCTTTATAGGATTTTTCTCTTCAGCAAAAAATCCTTCAAAATTAGATTCTTTTCCCTTTTGTCATCTTCAATTTTCTTGAGGATCTCCCATTTCCTCTTCCTATCATACACTTCATTAAAAGTAACTAGGTTCCTTATCACATCCTCATCATAAAGAATTTGATGGGAGATGCCCATCTTAGTCAAGATGACTGGTCTCACAAATTTCATATGACCTTCAAGGTCACAAACTCTTTCAACACTAGATTCCAAAGAGTACTTAGCCTTCAAATAGGCCTGCAACTCCTTGAGAGTGTCTGAACCAATTGACCAATCTCCAAAGACAATGGTATTAGGCAAAAAGATGCCTTTCTTCTACTTTTTCATCACTTCCTTTTCCCTCCACATCATTTGCCACATGAATTCCAAGAATGCAATTCTATTAGAAACAAAATTTGGCAATTTGTGAGGTGGTTGGGGGCAATCATATACCCTGATTATTGTGTGCTCTAGTAGGAAGAACTTGTTGAAAACAATGCAGATAACTGAGAGGGGGGGTGAATCAGTTATCTTATATCTTTCTATTTTCTTACTTTTTCTTATCATTTAATGTTATGTCAAAACAAGACAATCATAAGAGCTGAAAATAAATTAACATGACACAAGGATTTTTACGTGGAAACCCTGTTAAGGGAAAAACCATGGGGTGACTAACCCAAGATTGTATTCTCTATTAAAAGAGTAAGGAGTACAAATTTGGCACTTGCTAATTAGGGCTCATTGCCTGAGCACACTACTCACAAAAGGCTCAGTACCTACAAGAGACTTACAATCTACAAATGCTTACAGAAGATACCAAGGTGTTTGAACTAATGAACAACATCTATGCATGCAAGATTTCAGTTCCAGTCAGGCACAATAAACTGATCTAGCACATTTCATTCTTCCTTTGCTCAATATAACTTTCCTATTGCATTCTAGTCTTGAATTACTGCCTTCACACTTGTCTTTGCTTATCTTCACACTTAACCATACATACTATTCACTTCACACCCTTACATGCTTGAATCCATCAGGTATATATATCTGCATCAAAGATTTCCAACAACTTCTTAGTCGGCAACAAGAACACTTGAGATATTTGTAAGTTATTGATCTGTCAGTTGAATCCATGCTTGATTAGTGATGCGTATAAAAAATATAGGCATAGAAGTCATAAATCATGTCAGCTAACAATGTATAATATCACATATTGCTTGATTAGGACCTTTTACACATCCGAATTGAAGTCTGATACTCTATCGGTCAGTTCTTCCTCTATCTACTCTGCCTGATTAGAACCCAACACTCAGATCCTCATATATTTTTCTTGCTTTATCGCAGAGGCTAAATCTTTGGATTATAGTAGTCATGATACCCCTCTTGACTTGTCCAAGTCCACAACTTACTGAGTTACACCATCTGAGAGATCGGGACCTAATTGTCAGACCTTGTTACATACTCTATTCTTGTTCACCGGACTAATATAATCTTCAATCTGACTTCCGGTATAGGCATATTATGTACTGCGGATGTGTGGGATAAACTTTGTTACCATTAATGACAACACTTATGAAGCCACACAACGTCTCTTTCCAACAATCTCCCCTTTGGCATTAATGGTAACACTTAGTGAAAAATGGCTAAGTGTTGTAGTAACTCCCCCTTTGCTTGTGCTTTGTCTCTTGCACTATTTTACCACAACTCCCCCTTTGATAGATTCCTCATTTTTCACTACTCTTCACTCCCCCTTTGACATCAATGGAAAAGGGTGGGATCTGTAAACCAAAATTGTACAAAAAGTTTCCACATAAGGCCACATATATACATATAATTCATATGATAAACTTACATATACTTGAGTATGTCTGCAAAAGTAGTCTTCAGCTGTACAAAATCTATGGCCCAACTCCTCTTCATCCTATCCAAAATAGAGATGTGACCACTCAACAAAAATGCATAAGCTTTTGCCCTTCTTAAGTTTGTTGGATCACTGGTCCGGGCCGCGGTCTGAGCTTCTGTTAAGGCCTCATGCATTGCCTCTAATTGAGGGATAATTATCCCTCTGAGTTCACCCATTCTGTTCATTCTGTTCTTCTTTTCTTTGCCTAGTCTATTTATTTCATTTATTATAACAATAGCCTGGCATTATTGATTCATTAAAGAGGAGGAAAGAGGGTCAAAATTCTGAGCTAGGCTTGATAGTTTTTCTTCTTCTTTTATTTTCTCCTCAATGTCTTTTGTCACTTTAGGCCAAGTCAGATAGAATTTGAATAGGTCCCCACCATCTTTGAGAACATTTTCAAGGATCTTTATTACAATATCTAGAGTCCTCCTATCATTTGCAATAATTCCTTGTACCTCAGTGAATCTTTTTTCCATAAACTCTTTTCAGACCTTTATTTCTACTGATTTCTCTAAAGATTCAAAATAAGTGTCAACAGAATTGATTGAGTTTTTTAGATTTACCAAATGGCGAGACCGAAGGATCCTTTTGATAGGTTGGCATAATATTTTCCAATATACTAGATGCACTCTCCAATAGCTCACAATCCTCCATATGTGATTTCAAAAGTTTCTCTTTAGCCTTGGCTTGGGCAAATGATGCTATCTTCATCATCTGTACTAGAGAGAGAGTGTCTAGATTTAGGGGCCCTTGAAACAACTCCGGTTCATCTAACTCCACCACCTCTTTATTCAAGAAATTCTATACTATCTCTACAGTGTCTCTTGGAGATTCAGATTTCTTCCCTTTAGAAATATCAGGACTGCCTAGTTTGGATGCGCCATCACAAACCTTTTCTACATGTTCTTTTTCTTTAGCTTTATCCTATTTTTCTTGCATCTCCTTCTCTTCTCTTTTTCTTTCCCATTTAGCTTCAGTGTCTAGAATGTTTGTCTTGGTAGTTGTGGGATTCAGAGGAGTGATATTGCTAGTATTTGTTGCTTTGTCTAGAATGTTTGTCTTGGTTAATTACTAGGATTTTAGTTTTGGTTAGGCACAATAAATTGATCTAGCACATTTCATTCTTCCTCTGCTCAATATAACTTTCTTGTTACATTCCAGGCTTGAATTACTGCCTTCACACTTGTCTTTGCTTATCTTCGCACTTAACCATACATACTATTCACTTCACACCCTTACAGGCTTGAATCCATCAGGTATATATATCCGCATCAAGGATTTCCAATAACTTCTTAGTCAGCAACAAGAACACTTGAGATATTTGTAAGTTATTGATCTATCAGCTGAATCCATGCTTGATTAGTGATGCATATCAAAAATATAGGCATAGAAGTCATAAATCATGTCGGCTAACAATGTATAATATCACAGATTGCTTGATCAGGACCTTTTACATATCTGGATTAAACTCTGATACTCTGTCAGTTAGTTCTTCCTCTGTCTACTCTGCCTGATTGGAATCCAACACTCAGATCCTCATATCTTTTTGTTGCTTTATCACCGAAGGCTAAATCTTTGGATTACAGTAGTCATGATACCCCTCTTGACTTGTCCAAGTCCACAACTTACTGAGTTACACCATTTGAGAGATATGGACCTGATTGTCGGACCTTGTTACATACTCTATTCTTATTCACCGGACCAAGATAATCTTCAATCTGACTTCCAGTATAGGGATATTATGTACTATTTGGCAATTTCTGTCAATTCTAAATAGAGAAGATCCATTTGGTGACCTTACTATTTTAGTAGCTAGGTGGTAGTTTAGTGCCAGAGTAAAAAGTAGTTCCACATCCACAAATACATTTGAAACAATTAGCTTCGCCAAATTTGTCTTCCATGGATTGCCCATTGGTCCCTGACCATCCTTCTTCTGACAGAAGTACCAAAATAGTTTCCAGCCAAAAATAGGAATTATGGCATCCCTACAATCCTCATCAACATCCCTAAATACTTTCTTTCAACCTTTGTTAATTGAATTGGGTAAAAAATCTAGCAATGATTGTTGTAGTGATCTTTTCTTAGGGGCAAGATCAGGCTTATTGGTCTTACTTGTGGATTCAAAGTTCTTGGGTGCCATTATACAAACTAGGGTTTTGCAACTCAAGCAAATGCATGGAGAATTGAAACAGAGCAAAGATTCTTCAAACTTTCTTGCAGAGAATGTAGAGATGGACTTACTTGAACAATTCAAAGCTTGCTAAGAATAGACTGAACTAGGCATCTTCTCCAAGACAATCTGCAATCTCTGAACTGAGCAAATGCTAAGAGATTTCTAGATTTGATCGAGCCAAAATGTTCATCTTCCACCATTAGTTTTGGTTTGTGCCATGAGATTATAAAATCTCATCATTCAATTCATTTCAAATATAAGCCCTTTATCAAATTTGATCCAATGATCAGATGAAATGACAAGATCTTTCAAATTTCTCAGTAATTGCACACCTGCACTAAGTATGTTTACTTATTTATTATCATTACCGCACTATCACAGAACTTGTTTAAACCGGTCATAGGATGGCGATAAGCTTCAATGCCTTTTGTTCACTTTTCTTCATTACCACCAACCCTTAGCCCTTATGCTCAAACAAAGTAGGATCACAGGGCTTATAGCCCCCTTTATTCCATTTTCATCCATTACCATCAACCCGCAAGTGCCTATTCTCATTACTGTGAGGTGATTATGTTGCCAACTTTTATTGCTTACCATCTTGCCACAAACATGCTTTGCAAGCCATCGCGGGAGCCTGGTAACTTGGACACTTACTACCACCATGCTGTGAACAACTTGCCGGACCAATGCGAGACCATGGGATCAATTTATATTGAACTCTCTTCCTTATCACCAAGCCGCAACGAAGTGGTGAGACCTCCAAGGGACCACAGTATACATGGTTGACTGAGCCCTTCCTACCACCATGCCGTGAACAACTTGTATGTTTCCAACGAGAGTGCGGTATACATGATTCTTGTTGCTCTAGTTCTCGCACTATTGCCAAGACAATGAGGATGACCTGTGAGATTGCGGTAAATTGCAAAAACATAGAAATGATTAAGAATAACTGCATAGTCCTCAAAATGACCATGTTATGTGACCCTGGGAAATAAATGGCATAAAATTTTGGCATGAATATCTATTAAGAAATGGTCAGCTACAAGTGAAAAGATCAAGTACGATGGAAATGTGCAAAATTTTTGAGAGGTCCTAATAGGTGAGACATTAGAATAGTTTATTTGGAATAATGGCGAGAATTAACAAAATTTTAGGGATTTAAAATTTTGTTCCAACATAAGTAATGGTTGTTTTATTATGTAAATAAGGGTAATCCTTACCTATATAATAATTATTATGTATTTCAATATAATGTGTATTTTTTTTGTTTTTGCAGATATGTATTGATAAACTCCAAGAAGGGGATAAAGTTAGGGTGTTGGATCCGTGTGATGGTGTTGCTATGGGCATCTGGCGGATTCAATCACTATCTATTGTACATGGAGTCAACTTGAAAGGAATAGGAGATGCAAATGTAAATATTTTAAAAGTCACAAGTAACATACAACTTGCTTATGAAGACAAAATAGATGGAGTTGTCTGTTTGAAAGAGAAAGAAGGAACCTTCACATGGTGGCCACTAAAATATTTGCAAAAAATGGCATAGTTGATGTTTATCATGTACTTGTTGTTAGACATCTTGGCCCACTGCTTTATGCAGTATTTTGAATGTGTTGTTTAGGGATCTTAATTTTCATGGTGTATTTTAATTGCAGATTACCTTTCTTTATCAAGATGTTGAATCAATCTTTTAATTCTAGCATGTTGTAGCTTGTTCGTATATGTAATTTTTTTAAAAAAGTGCATTGAAAACATTACCTGCCTCTAGAATTGTCATAGAAACTTCTTCAAAATGCCACGTCTATCCTGGAGTCACTGGGGTTCATACCTCAATTATTCCACACTGTTTTAGACCCATAAAATCCCAAATGTACCCAATTCCATAGGCGATTCAATTTCAAATATGATTCTGGGACCAATAGTACTTGGAAATGCCTTATTTTTCTGCCAAGTAGATAACTTAACAAATAATAAATGTTCTATCCCAAAACTTATGCTAGAACTCTGGTAAAAGCTTACCATACTATAGCATCATCAAGTCAACCTTGGATATAGAAATTGTTCAAAATAGAAAATAGTTTGTAAATGTTGAATGGTCAGACAACATGAGAAATTATAGGCACCGGGAGTTACCTTTTGAAACATCAGGACATAGAGCAGATAAAATTGATATATATGGTGTAAAAGCCAAGGGATTGCCTTTTGGTTTCAAGATCCAGGTGACTTTGATCTTGATTTAAAATGTTCCTTATGAGTGGTCCATTATGGTAACCTACATACTGGTATGTATTCTTGGAAGCCTTATGGTGCCATATTATTTAATGGAGTATATGTGGCATTAAAAAAATTGAAATGTTTTATTGTAAAGGAGAATGGGTGGTATATGTGATCTACTACGCTAGAATACAATAATCTACACCTCAAATTTAGATTACTCAAACCATGTCACATTGATCATATTGTTAAAATAATATAATAGATTCCATAACTTAAGATGTTTTTTGGTTTTAGGGATCTTATCAACATCATAAGGAGTTGAAGGTTGCATAGGGAATCAAGATAACCACTCAAGTATCAAATTTTAGGCTAATAATTTTATGTATATGAGCATAAATTTATCAAATATATGTGGACAATGAAATTTAGCTACAATTTCTTGATTTCAGGGTCTTGAGCATGCCATAGCAGGAACTCAGTTATATGCTGTTGGACCTGATGATGATTTAGAGGATATTAAGGAAGAAGCAATGCACGATATCAATAATGTAATGTCTCGGATTGACAAGAGTGGGGAAGGAGTTTATGTTCAAGCTTCAACTCTTGGATCTTTGGAGGCTTTACTTAAGTTATTGAAGACCCCATCTATAAGCATCCCAGTTAGTGCAATTGGTATTGGGCTTGTGTATAAAAAAGATGTCATGCGTGCAAGTGTAATTCTTGAGAAAAAGAAGAAAGAGTATGATGTAATTTTGGCATTTGATGTCAAAATTACTCCTAAAGCTCAGGAGCTTGCAGATGAAGTTGGTGTTAAGATATTTGTAGGGGACATTATTTATCATCTATTTGACTAGTTTAAAGCATATATGGACAATCTTAAGGAAGAAAGGAAAAAGGAGGCTATAAAAGATGTTGTTTTCCCCTGTGTATTGAGCATTTTGCCAAATTGTATTTTTAACAAGAAGGATCCTATAATTGTTGGTGTTGATATTCTTGAAGGCATTACAAGGGTTAGTATTTAAACCTAGTCTTTTCAGTGTTATGACTTATACATGTAAAAGATTGTTGTATCATTTTTGGTTTGTATAAAGCCATATGTGCTGATTACATCTACATATTGGCACACCATTATGTGTTCCCATAAAAGATTTCATAGATATTGGCAAAATAGCCTCAATTGAGATCAATCATAAATCTGTTGAAATGGCTAAGAAGGGTGAAAAAATGGCCATGAAGGTATTTTGAGAAGTTCTCTTTGTTGTTAATAGTTTTATATGATTTTAGATGCTTTTTTTTGAAATGTTTTTGTTAATGAATTATCATACAAACTTTACAGATTATTGGGAGCAATGCTGATGAAGCACAAAAATGTTTGGTAGGCATTTTGAAATGGAGGATGAATTTGTGAGTCATCTCACCGGAAGATCCATAGATATATTGAAAGAAAACTACAGGGTAAGGCTATTTGATATCCACATTACGTAATTTTACAGTGTATTTACTATTATGCATTTTATACTAATTGAACGTTTGTGCTTTTCATTTTTGGCTGATAAAATAACTTTTTAATGTCTAAAATGGAATATTCTTCTTACTTTTTCAGGATGATTTGTCCAATGATGATTGGAAACTTGTGGTGAAATTAAAAAAGCTGTTAAAAATTCATTGAGATACTACTAATGATGCATTGTGCAATGGAACTTTGGATTGGAGCAAAACCTTCTGATGAAAATGGGAAAATGCACCCTGCAACATTACAAACACCACAATTAGGATAACAAATGGTGAACTTTGTTGATACCAGAATAGTAGCTTTTGCATCATAAGATTCTTCTATATGTTTTGCTATGTGGTGTACATGCCACACCTTTGGCTACAATAAGACAGTAGTGAACTTCAGATCCTATCTATGTAGGAGGTCATTTGAATGTCTGTTGTTTAGCTCATTTTCTAAAATTTAATAGTCTAAATGGGCAAGTGTGGTATTGCCATGTGAGAAAGGGAAGAGATTGATTCCAAGAGTAGAGATTTTATGTAATGATCTATTTTATGATTTCTTGAGGTAATGAAGAAAATATCATGAAAACATTGTTTTAAATAAATTCATATTTTACTACAATTGTACGAAACCAAAAACATTCCCATGTTGTCATCTTCAGCATGTTGTTGACTAGTTGGATTTCACTATTTCAAGTGTCGCTTTTGCTTCAGCTATCTGGGACAATGTTATGGAAGGTTGTAGGGAATGGTGTGTTTTCTTGTTGCTGCAGGGTCACTACTACAAGGGCCTCTAAGTAGGATTCTCAGGTTGTTATTCAGATATTGTTCACAGTGGTTCAGGGTTGTTTGAACACACAGGTAACAACTGAATGGATTGTGTGAAGGAGAATATGGAATGTACCAAGGCTACAATCAAAGAACCTGAACTAGTTAATAGAATGCCAAAATAAATGGTGTCTCATGGAATGCTCAGTGGCAACATCTATTTTCAAAGTGTCAAAAGATGTGAAGGGCTTCATCGATCTGACCTGCCTTTCCATTGTTTTGTTATTGTATCTAATGTGGCTGTTGAATTGGTTTTTTCTTTAGCCAGTCCTTGTAGTTTGATGTACATGACAGAGATGAACTAGTTTTTTCTAGTTGTGGCAACCTTGTGCTACTTTTTTATTATTTGTAATTCTTTTCCTGTATTGTCCCAATACAAAAAAAAAATTATTGCCACTTTGCTTTGTCTTGTTTCATTTTCTTATTGGCCAATTCTCAAATAGAAAGTGTTGGCTCAAATTTATCAATCTTTACTTGGAAGCATCATAAAATATATAGTTTTCCAAATTTATTTTCTTTTATGCTTTAATTCAAATATAATAATATGTTTTTTTTGCATTATAAAATTTATGGTATTTAATAAATTATTTATATCATGACTAAATTTTCTACCAATTAATAGAAGCCAGTAAATAAAAATGACTACCATGACTAAATAAATGACTAGTTAACAACAATCAATGACTAATGATTACAATGACTAAATATATGTACTACCAAATTGATGACTAAATATACTACCAAATTACTAAATATACTACCAAATTGTTGACTAAATATACTACCAAATTAATGACTAAAATTTGTTTAGTCATAAATTTGGTCGCGAGATAAATGACCGGAAATAAACTACCAATGGTCACGTGACTAAATATACTACCAAATTGATGACTAAATATACTACCAAATTAATGACTAAATACGCTACCAAATTTATGACTAAATATACAACCAAATTAATGACTAAATATACTACCAAATTAATGACTAAAATTTGGTTGGTCACAAATTTAGTTGCAAGATAAATGATCGGCAATAAACTATCAATGGTCACATGACCAAACTATTGATCACATGACCAATTTTTGGTAGTTTTTTTAGTCATTTATTTTTGTTTTTCTACTAGTGAAAGAAGCCAAACTACCTATTTCACTTGAGTTACCATCCCTAAGCCTCATGAAAGAGATTGAATTCATGGAGGAAGGTCTTATGGAAGTACAGTTGGCTGAGTTGCTGGAGATGGAAGAGACAAGGAAACAAACAACACAACAATTGGAGATGTACCAGATGCAAAAGAAGAGGACATTTGATAGGAGGGCAAGATTCAGAGTTTTCAAAGAGGGATACATTATTCTCGAGTGGGATGAGTTAAAAAGTAGACCTGGTAAGCACAACAAGTTTGATGCTATGTGGACATGCCCATTCATGATTGCTGAATGTAAACAACATAATGCTTTTCAGTTGGCCACTATTAAAGGAGAGGTGTTACCTATCCCAGTCAATGGGATTCACCTCAAACACTATTTCTGAGGAGTAGAGGTTTGCAAATGTATCATAGTAGAGTAATTTTTTCAGCTAATAAGTACTGGTTGCATAGTAGTTTCATTTCAATTTTGTTTTCCAAGAAGTGTCGATGCACAGTTGGCTGGTCCTGTTTGGAGCCAGCATTGTTTTGTTTTAGTTTTGTTTTGTTGCTACTATTTTCTAGCAGCTGGGTTTCAATAAATTTTTTGAGTTTCAAAGGCTAAGGAAGGACTCTATTGCCCAATGTATATACTACACAACTGGCCATGCGAGTTTTACTAGGCAAAACTGGTGTAGAGGTTACCAAATATGTTACCAAATTTTGCTTTGTAGCCCAATTGGGTTGGGCTGTAACAACAATTTTCTTTACTGCTTTGGAGAAGCATATAAGTTCAAGAGGAAGGGAGAAGAAAGTTTAGGTTCATAGGCTAGCCTAGAGGGCCTACTATCCTGATGGAGGACCCATCTAGTGATCATATTACCAAGATCATGTAGCAGCTCAATTTGAGCTGCTACATGAGCTAGATAACATGAAAGGATACTCCAGCAAGGAAGGACGTATCCTAGGACTGACAAGTGAAGTTAAAGCTGATCTATGCATTACAAATTATGTTTTAGTTTGGTAATTGTTCATTCATTGCAGTTTGATATATTTCAGAAAAGTACATAAAATATTTCCAAGTTCATTCATGATTATAAACACCTATACCATGCAATAATGTTCAATTTAAGTTTATGCAATTGATTTACAAAAAGGAGAAATTATACACAAGTCATTGCATGAAATAATTGTTCATATTCAAAAGAAAAATATTTATATGATCCCAGACAAGCTATAGGAGTAACTGTATATGATGCAATGCACAATAACAAGTACATCTAAGGAAAAGGAAAGCATATAAGCTTATAAAAGAGGAGAGGGACTTGTCATTGCTTGAATGAATGACGAATCCCATGGACAACTGCACCATCTTCAGCTTGTTCCGATGATATCACCAATAAGACCTGCAAAGGGAAAATGAGAGGAAGGTTAGAGCTCAGGGTTTTCTTTCCACTTCTATATGCAGATAAATTCACCATGTACTTGTTATTTTACATCTGATCAAGAAGAGGGAAAAGAGAAACAAACATCATAAGTAGATAGGCAATCATAAGAAGAAGCGAGAAAGAGAAGCTAGACAAATCAAAGGAGAGGCTTTAACCTCTATATTTTTTCTAATTTGTTTGTTGACTGTATAGGAATAGGTGCTTGTGAATAAGTCATTAATGGCATCTTTACAACAGTTATAAATGCCAGGGTACATATGCTAGGACAATCTTGAAAGGAACAACCATGTTCAACCCCTGATGGTATAGTCATGAAGGAGTAGTCTAGGCCAATGAAGAAATGAATTAGTTATATGGTAGCAGCCATAAGAGATTGTCAACATGTGGAAAATCAAGGGTGACTGTGTCAAAGATGAAAAGTAGTCACTTCAAGGCATGATAGAGAGGAGTATAGGTCTAGCACATAAAGAGACAAAAGATAACAATCTTTAGACCCAGGTTGAAGGCAATCATCAAGATGTAACTATCATAATGAGGAGAGCCCCCATGACAGTAGATGCACATAATTTTCATGCAGAATAGTCCTCATAATACAAAGGTAATAGTCATCATAGACTAGAAGGAACAATATTACAGTAGAGCATCAAGACAATAGATACAGTGGACTGTGTGAAAGCATAATGAGATAATCACTTGCAAAAAGGGAAATAATGATGTGATACAAGTCTGATGCAAGGTGCAAGGGGTTAGACATAATGACAAGATAGTCATAATAATGCATGATAGGTTGTAGGCAATGCACACACTTAGCACAAATTTATCAAATGCTAAGACTTTGGTAAGGGTTTTCATGCCAAATAGGTGTTATGGCAGCTTTGCCTATATTATTGGAGACTTGCATGTGACACAAAAGTTATGTCATGTCTTTTAGAGTTGTGTTAACTAAGTGTTGGATCACGAGGCAAAAAGACCAAAGCTAAAGGAGGGATGACTGTCACTCATTGACTATCTCCATTAAAAGGAAAGCACTATCTATTAGCAGTCAAAAGAGATCTATAAATTTACCTATAGGTTTGTGAGAAGGACAAGGAACTGGAAGGCCCTTCCCACATTTGTTAGTGCCAAGCATGGAGCATGGAGAGAACCAGACATAACCATGAAGGCTTAATAAAGAGTTACATACAAGAGGGGGACCTCCAAGTATCAATAGTATACATAGATGAAGGACTGTCAGAGCAGTCAAGCAGGGGAATGCGTAGTCAAAATGTTCATAGAAAGTACTGAAATGAAGGAGTAACCTTTGCAAAGTCATGACATTGACTATAAAAGGAGGACAATCTAAACATTGAGTAGCATGGTGCAGCCTAAAGGAGGTTAGTACTTTGTATTGGTAAAAGTAAACATCATACATATAACAGACTTGTCATAGTGGGTTATAAAGGGACAATCCATAAGATCAGTTTCAAAAAACAAAATAGTAATAAGAAACCTAGTTGAGATAGTCAACATTTGAGTTCTTTGGGAGCAGTCAAAGTCAGATCAGAGAGAACAACCCTTACAGGTCACTTTTGAATGTTATAGAGTAGTTAGATAGGTAATGTTTAGAGGAGCAACAAACATATTGAAAGAGAACCATAAAGGAGCAGTCAACCATCTTGAAGAAGAATAGTACACGATAAATGAGTAAGAGGGTCTCATAATAGTCTATGAGGATGACACCAATTGAAAAAGCAGGGTAGTCATATAAAAATATTATATAGCCTCCATCAGTACCTAAGAAACATATAATTAAGATAGTCATCAGAGATAGTTATAGAGGTATCAAAACAACATAGGTCCCAAATGAGAAGATACAGTGTGGTGCAGGAGCACCTGATGGACTTTATGCCTCCATGAGGCTACTTTGTAAATATTAGCTTTATTTTATGTTTGATTCATGTCAGTAAGGTCATGGAAGACCATTTAAAGTCATTTGGAGTCATTTAAATCCATTATGTAATGTTTTGGAGTCAAAAGTTGCAAAAAATGTAAAAGTTGTCAAAAAGTTGGAAAGTTGGTTTGGAAAGTTAGGAAGTAGTTTTGGGTGATGGAAATGGATGTAATAGCATAAATATATCATGTAAACATGAACACAAGGGTTGGAGAATGTTGGAGAAGGTGGGAGAGAAGTTGGAATAAAATATACCTCATTTGCATGTTTAAATCAATGTTTTTCTGTAAACAGCGACTATAATTCACATGGTACGGACTGATATGGATAGGTATGGTCCTAAAAATATGGTACAGGAGCACCCCAAAAAGTTGTCTAAGTTTGTCATTTGTAAGGCCTAGAGCCAAAATGTACCTGATTGGACAAATGTGTCCCCTAGATGAACGAGTCCTAAGATGTAAGCCGCTTGGCATTAGTAAGTAGGTTGTAACTGTCTTGTAACGGATGGTAGAGGTGACGAATCGATTCAGATTCCACCGAAGTGTAACTGCCTTGGCTAGGTTCTTTATAAGCGTGTGTGTTTGAAGAGAAACAGAAGGAGAGGAAAGTGAACTATTTGTATGTATAATCTCTGGAAGGAATAGAAAAGGTTTAGTTCCTGGTCTAATTACAGGACATCGATTTGGAGTCATTCCACTGGTGGGTTTCTTCGAAACCAGTGGAATGACCTCCATGTAGTTAGATTTATTTCTGTTCTATAGCTTTCTGTAGTTTTCTATGTGTTGTCCGTTCGGTTGCAAGATTGTTGCAGAGGAGGTTATCAGTGTGAAATCTATATTGTTTCACCGAAGATACAAGCCAGGTGTATAATGTTTATGTATGCGTGGACGTTTCGTGTATATCCTGCTATCATTTATCATGATTGTGATTGGTGAATATGCATTTTGAATAATACAAAGGTTGACTAATGGAAATGGTAAGGAAGACCGAAAGAACAAGTTGAGAAATGTATGTGAGAAGTCATCGGTGTGAGTATCGCCATCGGAAGAAGAAAGTTACACGGGGCCGATGGTAGGATCCCTCACCGATCGAGGTGAGGTTTGAAGAATGTCACCGACGAGAGTATATCGGTATGACAATGGAGATCGGGAGAAAGGACCAAGGTTACATCAACGATATTAGTCTCGCCGATAGTGCAGTTTGAAGGAGCCTTTGAGGCCATCGGAGTAAGAAGGTATATCGGCGTAAAGTTTTGAGTGGTAACCGATAGTTTAAGTTCTCACCGATCGGGGGGATCATTAGGGAAGTGTTGCCGATGGAGAAGTGGGAGTTAGACGCTCATCGGTGTGACCGATAGCATCGGCAGAAGATTCAAGGAACTCGCCGATAGAATAGTATCATGCCGATAGGCACATAATCGAAGCCACTCATCGCTGAGAGATATGTATCGGTGAAGGACTCTTTCATTTGACCGATGGTGTACAGTCTTGCCGATAGGCAAGAATATGTATTTTTCGGTGTGACATTTAAATAGTCTTGCCGATATACTCTATAATGGCTATTTTGTGGGCCTTCCAAGGATTCTACAACCTGTGTTAATGTTCAACTGGGAACCCCTCTGCATCAGATTGGTATCAGAGCTCAGAAGATTCTGAGCGTGTAGATAGAGTGCCGAAGGAGGCAATCTACACCAGGAAGCATTGGTTTTTTTTTTTGCTATTTGTGTATTGATTCTGTCACTGAATAGGCAGAAAAAGTTGTGGGTATTCTGTCACTGAATAGGCAGAAGAAGAAAGAAGAAGAAGAGAGAAGCAAGAAGCTGAAGAGAGTGCTAGAAAAGAATTTTGCTGACTTCCAGTTGCAGGTGCTGATTCACTCACTACAGTGGGCAGATGAGAGGTCTGTCATGGAGCCATAGGAGATGGTTCAAGGGCCTGAGAAGGAGGTCCAGTTGGTGTCGCCAAAAGTCCTGGGGAGAGAGGCGAGAGAGGACTCCCAGGTGAGGGACAGATGTGTTGGTGTAGCAGGAAGGAGTGGATTTCAGTTGTTACATTTCGGAGGCAGCCATTGATAGAAGGCACAGTTGAGGATGAAGAGGAAGCAGCAGAGGCATCCAGTTAGCATTGAAGACATAGAAAAAGCCAAAAGATATTGCAGGCTGTTCACTGAGCATTTCCATGGGACATGGAAAATTTTCAAGTCTGGGAGTATGGTGCAGGAGCACCCCAAAAAGTTGTCTAAGTTTGTCATTTGTAAGGCCTAGAGCCAAAATGTACCTGATTGGACAAATGTGTCCCCTAGATGAACGAGTCCTAATATGTAAGCCGCTTGGCATTAGTAAGTAGGTTGTAACTGTCTTGTAACGGATGGCAGAGGTGATGAATCGAGTCAAATTCCACCGAAGTGTAACTGCCTTGGCTAGGTTCTTTATAAGCGTGTGTGTTTGAAGAGAAACAGAAGGAGAGGAAAGTGAACTATTTGTATGTATAATCTCTGGAAGGAATAGAAAAGGTTTAGTTCCTGGTCTAATTACAGGACATCGATTTGGAGTCATTCCACTGGTGGGTTTCTTCAAAACCAGTGGAATGACCTCCATGTAGTTAGATTTATTTCTGTTCTATAGCTTTCTGTAGTTTTCTGTGTGTTGTCCGTTCGGTTGCAAGATTGTTGCAGAGGAGGTTATCGGTGTGAAATCTATATTGTTTCACCGAAGATACAAGCCAGGTGTATAATGTTTATGTATGCGTGGACGTTTCGTGTATATCCTGCTATCATTTATCATGATTGTGATTGGTGAATATGCATTTTGAATAATACAAAGGTTGACTAATGGAAATGGTAAGGAAGACCGAAAGAACAAGTTGAGAAATGTATGTGAGAAGTCATCAGTGTGAGTATCGCCATCGGAAGAAGAAAGTTACACGGGGCTGATGGTAGGATCTCTCACTGATCGAGGTGAGGTTTGAAGAATGTCACCGACGAGAGTATATCGGTATGACAATGGAGATCGGGAGAAAGGACCAAGGTTACATCAACGATATTAGTCTCGCCGACAGTGCAGTTTGAAGGAGCCTTTGAGGCCATCGGAGTAAGAAGGTATATCGGCGTAAAGTTTTGAGTGGTAACCGATAGTTTAAGTTCTCACCAATCGGGGGGATCATTAGGGAAGTGTTGCCGATGGAGAAGTGGGAGTTAGACGCTCATCGGTGTGACCAATAGCATCGGCAGAAGATTCAAGGAACTCACTGATAGAATAGTATCATGCCGATAGGCACATAATCGAAGCCACTCATCGCTGAGAGATATGTATCGGCGAAGGACTCTTTCGTTTGACCGATGGTGTACAGTCTTGCCGATAGGCAAGAATATGTATTTTTCGGTGTGACATTTAAATAGTCTTGCCGATATACTCTATAATGGCTATTTTGTGGGATTTTCAAGGATTATTCAACCCTATTTTATCTGTTAACTGGTTTCCCTCTGCATCAAAATAGTTGGATCAATTTTTCATGGAGATTTGAATAAGTTACGACATTTTTATTGAGGGTATCTCGGCAAAGTTTAATTTTATGAAAATATAGTCTGAAAATACGCATGGTACAGACTGGTACTACCTCATATTGAATAATATAGTATATGGATGGAAATATATGGGTTTCAAGTTTACAAGGCTTTTGGTTTCATATGATTTCATTACGTTTTGAGTGAGTTATACCATTTTTTATGAAAGTAGTTCTATAATAGTCCTAGGGTTTGCATAGGAATGGTCTTGTTTTTTCCCTATTTCGTACAAAACAACCCTAGCCTATTTTGATATATGTTGAATAACTTTCAAATGGGTATTTGAAACAAGTTTTATATTTTGGATATGAGGTATGGTTTGCAAGTTATCACCATTTTATCAGTTTTAGAAGGCTATTAAGAGAATGTTGAAATTGTGAGAGAAACCCACCAAGATAGGGTTACAAAGTTTGAAAGTTTGGTTTGTTTGAGTGAATCCCCCCTGTATTGCATCAATTGGTATCAAAGCTCAGAAGGTTTGGGAAAGAGAATTTGGTGTTTGTGTATTCTTGTTTGTGTAGGTTGCCAAAAGACTAGGTAGAGGAAAAGAGAAGAGAGCTAGGTGAGGCAAAAACAAGAAGAAGCAAGGCTAAAAGGACTTGCTTGAAGAGAAGATGGATTTTTTGAGAAGGTACCTATAGGTTGGGGGTTCACAAAAGAAGAAACAAGAAAGGAAACAAGAGGAAAAAGAGATGGAAAAAAAAGAGAAGGAAAGGCAAATGGAAATTGACCAAGAGGTAGAAGAATTGAACCAAGTCTTGAAACAGATGGAAGAAGATATGGAAAGAATAAATCAGGAGTTCCAAATCAAGATGCAGCAGTTGCAAAGTTGAAACTTATCAGTTAAGAGGAAGGTTACATGGCCTATTACAAAAATTATTCAAAGAATGAAAAGACAAGCAAGGACAACAACAATAGAGGAAGAGGTAAAAAATGAAATGGTTAGTATACCTATGACTATTTTGACATCAAGCATTGAAGAATACATGGTAAACATAGTTGTGGATGAGACTCCATGCCATTTTTTAGTTATTTGAGTCTGATGTTCAAGATGAGCAAGTGGAAAGGCATGTTGATGTTGATATTAATGATCAAGTTGATGTTGATAATAAGGTTACTAATGAAGATGTAGATTTATTTGTTAATGAGGTATACGTAGATTTGCAAGGGTATTATGTAGATTGTGGTAATGGTGAATACGCTGCTATATTGTATGATGAAGACATAAATGATGATGCTACTAAGGTATATGCACAAGAAATACAGTTTTGGAACCTAAAAGCTGAGAGGATACTGAATAGGAGATGGCATAAGAAAGAGAAGAGGAAGAAGGACCCAGAGATAGTTACAAAGAAGAAGGACAAATTACAGAACAATTGGAAGACCAGGAAGAAGGAGCAGACCAGCATTAAATGGAACTTGAATTTTCTTTTCTCTGGGAGTATGGTGTAGGAGCACCTGATGGAATTTATGCCTCCATGACACTACTTTGTAAATATTAGCTTTATGTTATGTTTGACTCATGTCAATAAGGTCATGTAAGACCATTTTAAGTCATTTGGAGTCATTTAAATCTATTATGTAATGTTTTAGAGTCAAAAGTTGCAAAAAATGTAAAAGTTGTCAAAGTTGTCAAAAGTTGCAAAGTTAGTTAGGAAGTAGTTTTGGGTGATGGAAATGGATGTAATAGCATAAATATGTCATGTAAAAATGAACACAAGGTTTGGAGAAGGTGGGAGAGAAGTTGGAATAAAATATACTTCATTTTGAATGTTTAAATCAATGTTTTTCTGTAAACAAGGATTGTAAGTCACATGGTACGGACTGATATGGATAGGTATGGTCCTAAAAATGGTTGGAAAATGTGGGTATGTGAATCTAATTCATTTTTATTTTTGTTGCATCAATTTTCATGGAGATTTGAATAAGTTATGACATTTTTATTGAGGGTAGGTCTGCAAAGTTTAATTTTCTGAAAATACAGTCTAAAAATATGCATGGTACGACCTAGTATGGCCTCATATTGAAGAATATAATATATGGATGGAAATATATAGGTTTCTAGTTTACAATTATTTTTGTTTAATGTGATTTCATTAAGTTTTGAGTGAGTTATGCCATTTTTGGTGAAAATAATTCTGTAACAATCCTAGGGTTTGCACAGGATTAGTCTTGTTGTTGCCCTATTCTGTACAAAACAAATCTAGCCCATTTTGAGATATGTTGAATAAATTCCAAATGGGTATCTGAAACAAGTTTTAGATTTTGGATATGAGGTTTGGTCTGCAAGTTATCATTATTTTATCAATTTTGGAAGGCTATTAGGAGAATGGTGGAATTGTGAGAGAAACCCACCAAGATAGGGTTACAAAGTTTGAAAGTTTGGTTTTTTTGAGTGAATCCCCCCTATATTGCATCACAGTGCAAGCCATATTTTTAAAAAAATAGAAAACAGTTATGAAAGAAAGAGTCCCAAGAGTCAAATGAGTAGCAATACAACATATATAGAAACATAATGAGGCAAATTTTCCATTTTTATGCACAAAAATCACAAAAAAAGGCAATGTTTTTCTCTGTTCCATGTCAATTTTCCTCATGAAGAGTAGAAAAAAAGCAAGGTGAGGAGCAATAGACAATACAATACCTAGGGGACAGTTTGCTAAGACAATGGACAAAAGGTTAGTAGCTATGTAATAGGTATAAGGAGGGCAGTGATGCCAAGAAAAGGTGCAACAATCAACCTTAATGAGTGAAAGGATTGTCACAATGTGGAGAGAAGCAATATTAACTGTCATGAAAGAGCATTGAAACCTTTAGCATATAACTTTTTTAAACATGTTCAAACCTTAGGCCTATGGATATGAAGAAGCCTGTGGTAACAGTCCATGACAGTGGTATGCCTTGAAAAGTCTAAACAAGGCAAAATGCATGATGAGAAGAAAAGAACTGTCCAAAGTGTAGATCTAAAAGGTACAGTTAAGCAAAAGCCACAACATTTCATACACAGAAACCCTAGAAAAGAGAAAATACAGTGCATGGATAGGGTAAAAGCAAATTTCCAGTTTCCATGGTAGATAAACAAGAGCATAATATACATCATCATGAACAGAGTATGAAATCACAGATTTCTTCCCTTGTTGCATACACAAGAACAGTAAAAGATAGAAATGTATCTTTCCATAACATTCATCTATGATAGAGAACAACATATCTACAGAGTATATTATTTTATGCACATGAAAATAATAAAGTAGGTGTTTCACACTATTTCTCAGAAAGACATATACCAATATCGTGAAACCAATGGTGAGTTTTCACTATTTTTATCATAGTTTTCTCAAGGAACCAGCAAAGAAGAGTAGTATATTTCACTATATGAAGTAAAAGGGAACATATAATGATCAATACAGTAGATCAAAACCTAGAAAGGTCTTGTTAAGAACACAAGAACATTACAAAGCAAGTTTTCTCCATAGTTCTGAGGAAACCAAGAAACCCTAGCTAGGATTTGTCAAAAAAACATAGTAGCATGCAAAAAGGAGATTTACCACAACATAGAAGGGGATTTGTAGTAGTTCTCAAGCTCTTGGTAACCTTCTAAACCCTCCAGAAGCCTCAACAAAGCTCAAAAAACCCTCAAGCATAGCAACACAACAAAGAAGCACAAAGGAGAAATGAATGAAATGAATAATTTTATGGTTTCAAAGTTGTTTTGTCTCATGCCTGAGCCCTAAAAAAGTGAGTTTTGACTTTCTAAGTTAAAATCATGAAAAGGACATCAAATATATGTTGTTGGTAATGACTTTTAAGACATGAAAACCTAGTAGGGAATGATGGGGCCGTGGAAATACAAGATTATGATGAATATTTTGACCTTTATTTTAAGGTTTTTCTTTTCTTTCAACCTCGGACGGCAAGAAGGCATCATAGGTTTTTTGACGAAGTCAAGGATTTTATATTATGATGACCTTTTAAGGTCCTAGCTATGACTTAGAGCACTCTTGTACATCATGAAGACTATTAGGAGGGTTTTTTGCAAAGAATGGGCAATTTTAGATATTACTATAAGCCTTGTGAGATTTTGTAAAGGGGAGGAAGTCAAATTATAATTATGTATCCCTTTTATTTTTTACATGAATAGAAGACCAAAATAATGTATCTTAACACCTATTAAGTGCAATATCCATATAAATTGCCTTACTACTTGTTATACAATAACCTAGAGGGAGAAATAGGCATCATACAACACTTATTAAAGCAAATTACATTAATTGCATTTAATATTTTTTAAAATAGGTTAATTTTTGCACTCAAATCATGCAAAAAATTAGAAGAGGAGTTGAACTGAGGTCTCAAAATCATGCACAAGGAGATTCTTTTCTATTTTTGACTTGGAGTCAAACAGGCCTATTTTTGGTAAGTTTTTGGTCAAGAATCTTGGCAGGTGGAGTTCTATGCTAGAATAGCTCAATTTGGAGCAGTTATGGGCCCTAAATTTTAGGCTTTTCTCTTGTGCTTGCCTAGCAACTAGGATTTTCTTTTCAGACTTTTCATGTTGGAGTCCAAGGCAACATTGAAAGGGGGGTGAATCAGTGTTGTATAAACTTTTAAAATCCTTTTGCACCTCTTAACTTATAAGACAAAGAGAAAGGAAGACATCAATGATTTCTTAAACACATCTAAAAAAGTATGATAATAAAAATATGAATCGAGACCTTAAGAACAACTCTTTAGAGGACATGAACACATGAAGACAAACAAGAACCATGACACCTGATTTGATGAGTGGAAAACCCTCTAGGGGAAGAAAAACCACTTTGAAATGCTTCACTAACTTAATCAAGAACCTCACTAGTTACAAATAGGTCTCATTGACCATACAAGCCTCACTGGCTACAAAGAGGTCTCACTAACCATACAAGCCTCACTGGCAACAAAATACAATCTCAAAACAATATAAGGCATATAGAGGGTTTTTATGTTTCAATACAAACCCCTAAATTTTCATATCTCTTTGCAATCACACTTAATTCAATCTACATATTAGTCTCATTATCTCTGCATAATCAATTCACCTAATTCAAATTATCTCTACACAATTAATTCACCTAATGCACAATCAATTGCATACTTGACATGGTTCAATCTAGAAGTTCTTTGCATAATGTCTTCATCACTGCATATTAGTCCACACACAAATTCATCAATCAATACACCTAAAATACCATTATATAGAAATCTGAATGTCCTTTCATATTCCTCCCACATTCTTCTTCTTCTCTGATTCATTTTCACCTTCACAAAAATAAATCTTTTTCATCCGCTCACAAATAATATCTTCAATATTCCATTTTGTTCTCAATAAAATCTTTCATAATACATCTGCAAAATTGAAAAGAATCACCCTTGACATTTATTTTCTTTGTATATTCATCTTCACCTGCAAAATAAAAACATATATATCTCTTCTCTGTATTTATCTTAAAAAATTGCTTCCATGTCTTTGATCTTCAAATCCATTCTTCATTTCTTATTTTCTCTGTATAAAAAAAATCATCTTAGAAAAGCCTTCCATCACATCACAAAAACTCTTCAATCAATTTTTAATCAATCTACCTTTCTAAGAGAAAATAAAATCTCTTTCATATTCTAATTCTAAAAAAAATCATCTTCATAAATTAATTCACCTATTCATATTCCCTCAAAGAATATTTTATTTCAAAAAGAAAAATTACTTCTATAGAAACTTTCCTTTTAAACAATGCAATTATATTGCATATAAATCCATAAAATGAATATCCTCCTTTATAGATTTTAATGCCTCCAATAGCATGAGAGAGAATTTGAAAATAGAAAAAAATCTTCCTTAAACTTTTTCTTTTAGAACCATTTAAAAAATCGCCTTTGAGATGGCTAAATATAGCCTTTTAAAAAAAATCTTTCCTTGCAGTCATAGAAAATAGATGTTTCAACAACCATCAAATATGATGCAGGTGAGTAAGAGACAAAGTTTAAACATGGACCTTTGATTTCAATATGCATGCGTATCTACCTTTTAAACACATCCATTGATGTTATATTTGGCGCCCACCGCACTGGTGCAAGAGTACCTAATGGACTTTATGCCTGCATGAGGCTACTTTGTAAAGATTAGCTTTATGTTATGTTTGATTCATGTCAATAAGGTCATTTAAGACCATTTGAAGTCATTTGGAGTCATTTAAATCCATTATGTAATGTTTTGGAGTCAAAAGTTGCAAAAAATGTAAACGTTGTCAAAGTTGTCCAAAAGTTGCAAAGTTAGTTTGAGATGTCAGATGTAGTTTGGGGTGATGGAAATGGATTTAAGCATAAATATGTCTTGTAAACATGAACACAAGGATTGGAGAAGGTTGGAGAAGGTTGGAGAAGGTGGGAGAGAAGTTGGAATAAAATATACCTTGTTTTGCACGTTTAAATCAATATTTTTATGTAAATAGTGACTGCAATTCACATGGTACGGACTAATATGGATAGGTATGGTCCGAAAAATGGTTATAAAATGTGGGCATGCGAATCTACTTCATTTTTATTTTTGTTGCATAAATTTTCATGGAGATTTGAATAAGTTATGACATTTTTATTGAGGGTAGGTGTGCAAAGTTTAATTTTCTTAAACTACAATTTGAAAATATGCATGTCACAGCCTGGTACGGCCTCATATTTAATAATATAAAATATGCATGGAAATATATGGGTTTCTAGTTTACAATTATTTTGGTTTCATGTGATTTCATTAAGTTTGGAGTGAGTTATACCATTTTGGTGAAAGCAGTTCTGTAATAGTCCTAGGGTTTACACATGAACAGTCTTGTTTTTACCCTATTTCATACAAAACAACCCTATCCCATTTTGATATATATTGAATAAATTCCAAATGGGTATCTGAAACAGATTTTATATTTTGGATATGAGGTCTAATATGCAAGTTATCACTATTTTATCAGTTTTGGAAGGCTACTAGGAGAATGGTGAAATTGTCAGAGAAACCCACCAAGATAGGGTTACAAAGTTTGAAAGTCTAGTTTGTTTGAGTGAATTGCCCTGTATTGTATCACACACTCATGAGGAACCTAGAAGAACCAGTAATAAGGGGAGAAGTGGTCAGTTGTTAAATGAGTTAAACCCCCTGTAACAAGTCACTTAAGTGACTATGACCCAATATAGAGGGTCATCTTCAAAATAGACCATAAAGAGCACAAGGGTATATGACAACCTCCAAAGGTATTTAGGATATAAAGACATAGACTTTTAGGATTTTGAACAATACAAATCCTAACCTTAAGGAACTCCTCAAAAGCATACAGACCATAGTGATGCAGATCTACCAAGCATATAACTTTGTTATCCCTTATAAGAACACCAAGAGATCAAAACTCTCTCCATATCACTTCATACTTTTAACAGTCTTACTTTTTGCAAAACCCTTACCATTGAATACCAAATACATAGTTATGAAATAACTCTTTGAATGTGACACATACTTAGACATGTATGACAAACCAACTGAAGGTAACTTGCGACAACAAGTACACTAAGACACAAGATGTGATGTGATCTTGTCAAGAAATAATAAAGAGTGCAAGATCCAATCATCAAATAACTAATCCAATAACTTCAAAGGTTGCAGACAAGATACACCTAATCAACAAACCAACCCTAGCATTGCTCAACAAGGATGAGTTTCTTGTTTTCAGCTAATATCATTTGACATCATCAAACACATATTACATGAAGGCATACTAAACATCGATGACAACTAACAACTACAAGGCACACCTTCACTTAAAGCACACAAGTATCAGTAGCTCAACATGCAAGACACTAATGGCACATATGAACTTGAACTTCAAACATGGCATGATTGCATAGTGCTTGGTAGTGATTGGAATCAACTTGGAGTTCAAATCTCTACATATCTTGTCATGACTGCAAACTTGCATCTTGCATTTCTTGACTCAACCATGAAGCAACCTATCAATATGAAGTACATGAAGACTGTCATATAATAACTCTCATGAGTTTTGACATGAATCACCAAGTGATCTTTTTCATCAACTAGCAATATGAATCATAACCTCATTATGAAGACAATCATCAACATCTAGGAACATGAAAGCAACCTGCGCTAATATGAACAATCCTAAACCAATACCAACACTAAGGTGATCAACACCTTCATGATATAAAATCTTTGTGTCTTCTTTGCCTTGCATCTTATCACAAACATGAAGCATAACACATATATATTGCATCATACCTGTCATATGAAGACCACTGACCTACTGATGTCCTGACCAACATCTAATATCAAATGAGATAAACACATTCTGGCACATAATCCAATCAACATGAGTAATCATATGAATATTTCTCTAATAACAACTTTGCATCATCAATTCAACACCTTTTTTACATCAATGATAATCAATCTCCAGCAATCTCCCCCTTTGTCATTGATGGCAAAACTATATGATGCATTTTCTCTCTCCCCCCCTTTTTGACATCAGATGACAAATTATAAGATGCTCCCCCTATCATTTAACTATGTTGAAAGATGTTAATGCTTAATCATAACATTTACAATCACATTGCATTATAAGAACTTTGAAGACATAAACTCCTATTAACCTGTTATCTTCCCTTCAAACTTTTGAAGACTTATGATGACACAAATAACAATCTTGAAGCAAGCATATGACAAACCATTTTGACAATACCCTGAAACAACTCTTCAACTTGAGAGAAACAAGTCACCATGAAGCAGACATCTGAAGGCATACATCCTACAACCAAACTACTCCTGCACACACTTCTTGGCATGATAAAGAATGGAGACCATCCTGTAAGGAATGAAGACTATCCTCCTATTCCTACACATGGCACTTTTTGTAACACAATGCCAAATCTGATATATATATATAGAACCACGTCTGAAACATATTGTAATCTCTTGACTATATCATTCAAATCAGCCCATCAAGTCTGCACATCAACAAACTAACTGCACCATCAAGTTCTTCTTGCAACAATACTTCACATGACAACTCAACCTTTGTAAGTATCAACATGATATGAACAAGATATAAATAGGATCATTTATAAACAAGGTCATTCAATATTATCAAACTCTTTGTGCATTGAACCCTTGAATATCTTTTCAACATCTTGTATGCATATCACCTGTACCACTGGCATAGACTGAAAAACAACATAGTTATCAACACGATTATGAACTTCATTTCATAACACTGATATGAGTAGCATCTTAGCAAACATTATCAGGCATGAATCCAATAGCATGATAAACAAAACAAAAATATCATATTGACAAGCATTAAATGATCTCCTTCCTAAAACTTCTTGGGGGTAATTGATAGGAAATTGGACAACTCCCCCTCACTTCATGCTATATGTTAGACAATTGATTATGTGACTTGTACAAAATGCACAAGTTTAGTCTCTATCTTCTCTTGGCTTTGTTTCAGTCTCCAAACTTTCATAGGTTCTTTCTTCTATTCAATTTTCTTTTTCCAAATCTTTTTAGCCTCTTTCCTTTTCCAACTTTTCAAACCAAATGATGCTATTCTTCCATACATTCTACAACTATATGCTTTGTGACTAGGAGAGTTGCACTTGAAACACAAAATATTAGCATTCCTTATTGAAGCAAATTGATTTCTTTTGTAATAAACTGCTTTGTATCCAAAGTGATTACATGTATAACAATAACTAAAAAATGAATAATTATACCTATACATAAATGCTTGTCTTATTGGAGCAGCTCTTCTAAAATTTCTTCTTTGATTGTGTATTTTTACAAACTCATCTTTGTTTTTCACCTCAGCTTCTTTCTTCTTTTTGTCTTCAGGAGAAGCGACATGATAATTTAGATCAACTTTCCTTCTAGGAGTCTCTCTAACTTTGGAACACTCTCCTTCTTCATAACCTAGACCAGTAGTGTCCTCATGATACTTTTGTTTGTCCAACATTTCATGTAACTTTTTTGTTCTTTCTTCAAATTCCTGATATTTCTTGGACAAAACCTTGAGACCTTCATAATCTTTTCTAAGATTAATAATTTAAGCCTCTAATTTTAGATTTTCAATTATTTTAACCTCAAGGTCAGACTTTGTTACATCTAGTATTCTTTTAGCTTCCTTAATTTTAGTCTTTAGTCTGATAATCAATCTTTTAGATTCATCAACATGACTCTTTAATCCTATAATCTAATTTCTGGCCTCTTCAAGATCAAAAGATACTCTTTCAAGGTTTGAAAGTGCTTTCTCTTTGGATTTTTTTTCTTGTTGTAGTAGTAACTCTAATCTCTGATTCTCCTTTTTGTACTTCTTGATTTCACTTAGAACACACAAGATTTCTCCTTCAACATCAACCTCACATTCTTGTTCATCATACTCCTGATTATAACCACTCATAATGTGATCTTCTTATTCTAAATTAGATTGAACCTCATCACCTTCATGTGAATGACTTCTATCATTGTCACTCTTCTCAAATAACAAGTTGTCCTCTCCTTCAAGTGCATCACCTTGATATATTCTTATCAATTCCTTCCACACATCCTGAGCTGTTTCACAATGCATAACTTTACAAGAAACTTCATTAGATGAACCAGATAGAATAGCCTTCTTTGCTATATGATTGCATTCATAAGCCTCTTTGTTATTTGTAGAATTAGGTAATTGAGAGGAAATAAAATATCAATTCTCTTAAGACATCCAAACACCATACTCTAAAGAGGATAGATAGATTTGCATTCTAATACACCAAATAGAGAAGTCTGAACCATCAAAGAAAGGAACTCTAGAAAACTCTTTCTCTAATTTAATACTTGACTCCTTTCTATCAATTGATTGTATATCAACATCTAAATTTGGTATAGATGGTGCCTTTTTACAAGTATGTGACTTGTCATTACTCCTGTTCTTATTTCTTCTACACTTTCCCATGGTACTCCACTATTAGGACCTACCCAAGCCAGTTAGACTTCAATAGGGAATCTATGCTCTGATACCACTTGTTGGAGTCCAGGACAACATTGAGAGGGGGGAGTGAATCAGTGTTGTATAAAATTTTAAAATCTTTTTGTACCTTTTAACTTACAAGACAAAGAGAAAGGAAGACATCAATGATCTGTTAAACACATATGCAAAATTATGATAATAAAAATATGAATCAGTACCTTAAGAACAAATCATTAGAGCACATGAACACATGAAGACAAACAAGAACCATGATACCTAATTTGATGAGTTGAAAACCCTCTAGGGAAGACAAAACACTTTGAAATGCTTCACTAGCTTAATCAAAAACCTCATTGGTTACAAGCAGGTCTCACTGACCATACAAGCCTCACTAGCAACAAAATACAATCTCAAAACAATACAAGGAATATAGAGGGTTTCTTTGTTTCAATACAAATCCTTGAATTTTCATATCTCTTTGCAATCACACTCAATTCAATCTGTATATTAGTCTCATTATCTCTGCACAATCAATTCACCTGATTTTATCTCTACATAATCAATTCACCTGATTCAGATTATCTCTACACAATTAATTCACCTGATGCACAATCAATTGCATATTATCTTCATACTTGACATGGTTCAATCCGTAAGTTCTTTGCATAATGTCTTCATCACTGCATATTAGTCCACACACAAATTCATCTATCAATACACCTACAATACCATTATATAAAAATATGAATGTCCTTTCATATTCCTCTCACATTCTTCTTCTTTGATTCATTTTCACCTTCACAAAAATAAATCTTTTTCATCTACTCACAAATAATATCTTGACTATTCCATTTTGTTCTCAATAAAATCTTTCATAATGCATCTGCAAAATTAAAAAGAATGACCCTTGACATTTATTTTCTCTATATATTCATCTTCACCCGCAAAATAAAAACATATATATCTCTTCTTTGTATTTATCTTAAAAAATTACTTCCATGTTTTTGATCTTCAAATCCATTCTTCATTTCTCATTTTCTCTATATAAAAAAATCATCTTAAAAAAAACTTCCGTCACATCACAAAAAATCTTCAATCAATTTTTAATCAATTTGCATTTCTAAGAGAAAATAAAATCTCTTTCATATTCTAATCCTAAAAAAAAATCATCTTCATAAATTAATTCACTTGTTCATATTCCCTCAAATAATATTTCATTTCAAAAAGAAAAATCACTTCTATAGAAACTTTTGTTTTAAATAATGCAATTAATATTGCAGATAAATCTATAAAAAGAATCTCCTCCTTTATAGCTTTTAATGCCTCCAATAGCACGAGAGAGATTTTGAAAATAGAAAAAAATCTTCTTTAAACTTTTTCTTTTAAAACCATTTAAAAAACTACCTTTGAGATGGCTAAATATAGCCTTTAAAAAAAAATTATTTCCTTGAAGTCGTAGAAAACACACATTTCAACAATTGTCAAATATGATGCAGGTGAGTAAGAGACAAAGTTTAAACATGGACCTTTGATTTCAATCTGCCTGTGTATCTAATTTTTAAACACATCCATTGATGTTATATTTGGCGTCCACCACACTTATGAAGAAACTGGTAGAACCAGTAACAAGGCGAGAAGTGGCCGGTTGTTAAATGATTTAAACCTCCTCTAACAAGTCACTTAAGTGACTATGACCCAATATAGAGGGTCATCTTCAAAATAGACCAAAAAGAGCACAAGGGTATATGACAGCCTCCAAAGGTATTTAGGATATAAAGACAGAATTTTAGGATTTAGAACAATACAAATCCTAACCTTAAGGAACTCCTCAAAAACATACAGACCATAGTGATGCAGATCGGCCAAGAATATAACTTTGTCATGCCTTATAAGAACACCAAGAGATCAAAACTCTCTCCATATCACTTCATACTTTTAACAATCTTGCTTTTTGCAAAACCCTTACCATTGAATACCAACTACATAGTTATGAAATAACTCTTTGAATGTGACACATACTTAGACATGTATGACAAACCAACTGAAGGTAACTTGAGACAACAAGTACACTAAGACACAAGATGTGATCTTGTCAAGATAAAATAAAGAGTGCAAGATCGAATCATCAAATAACTGGTCCAAGAACTTCAAAGGTTATAGACAAGATACACCTAATCAACAAACCAACCCTAGCACTACTCAACAAGGATGAGTTTCTTGTTTTCAGCTGATATCATTTGACATCATCAAACACATATTACATGAAGGCATACTAGACCTGGATGACAACTAACAACTACAAGGCACACCTTCACTTAAAGCACATAAGATCCAATAGCTCAACATGTAAGACACTAATGGCACATATGAACTTGAACTTCAAACATGGCATGATTGCATAGTGCTTGGTAGTGAATAGAATCAACTTGGAGTTTAAATCTCTGCATATCTTATCATGACAAGAAACTTGTTAGAATTAGGGCTGACAACTAAGAGGAGGTGAATCAGTTGTCATAAAATTTTAATGCTGACTGCAGTTAATTCTTCTTTACCACTTCTTAACAGATTAATGATATAATCATGAAAAGAAAGAATCAATAACACATGAGAAGAAACACAAATAACACACTTGACACCAAGATTTTTAACATGGAAACCCGGTTAAGGGAAAAACCACGGTGGGGGTTAACCCACAAAGATTATGCTCTATTAAAAGTATTACAAAAGGGGAAGGTACATGCCTTTGGGCTCACTGCCCAGAGCTCACTACTCAAAAGAGGCTCACTACCTACAAGAGTGATTACAAAAGGATTACATATTATTTGAACTAATGAGTAGCATTTGCCAATGCAAGAATTTAGTTCCAATTAAGCACAAAATATTGATCTTACACATTTCATCTTTACTCTGCCCTATTTACTGCTTTGCCATAATCTGGACCTTAGATCTCTTCTTTTTCGCACTTCTATCTATCCTTTTCACACTTAATTCATATTCTCACCACTTCATTACTCAATACACTTGAATCCATTGGCTATATATATTGGCTTCAAGAAATTCAATCACTTTTCTATTAGCTTTATGAAGAACTTAACAAACAATACAAGTACTCTGTTCTGTCGGCTGAATCCATACATCAATATTGATGCGTACCAAAAATAACAGTTGTAGATCACCGTACATGTTGGCCACTAACATTATATCCCATACACAACTCACCAAAATACTTCTACTAGATCTGCACAAGGATCTAACACAAGTCAGCCTATTCTTCACTGACCTGTTATTGTCATATTAGGACCCGGTACTCAGATGCTCATAACTTTTAATCCGTTTGTCACCGGATGTTGAAATCTTGGATTTGGATTTTCCTGACATTCCTCTACACTCCCTTAGATTCAAAACACACAATGATTAACTGGAGAGATTTGTTGACCAAAATACTAAACTCTACCATATACCTTGTTCCTGTCTATCCGGACTAGACAAATCTTGGAACTGACTTCTGGTATGATTTGATACTATACTATGAATGTGTGGAATGGACTTAGTTACCATCAATGATAGTACATGGTATGCCTTGCAATGTCTCTTTCCAACAATCTCCCCCTTTGGCGTTGATGGCAACACTTAGTGAAAAATGACTGTCATGACTGACTACCCTACTGTGTGCACTTATATATTCTTCCACAGCTCCCCCTTTGATGGATTCTTCATTTTCTTTCATTTTTCACTATCTCTTACTCCCCCTTTTACATCAATGGCAAAGGGTGGGATCCGCAAACCAAAATTTTCACAAGAAATTTGTATATAGGGTTGCATATGTACAAATAATCCATGCATTATATTTACATGAACTTGAGGATATATGCAAAACTATTTTTCAATTGCACAAGTTTAGAGGCCCAACTACTTTTCATTCCATCTAAAATTGAGATGTGCTCATTTAGTAGGAATGCCTATGTTTTTGTTTTCTTCAGATCTGCTGGATCACCTGTTTAGACTGCAACTTGAGCTTTTGATAAAGTAGTTAACATTGTTTCTAACTTAGGGGCAATCGATCTCCGGAGCTCACACATTCTCTCCATAATATTGCTCTTTTCTTTAACAAGTTTCTTTATCTCATCAGTCAAGCTGATTGCTTGACACTCTTGACTTACCGAAGAAACTATTAGAGGATCAAAAGTTTGAGATAGTTTCAACAAATTTTGTTCCTGCTCCTTTATCTTTATCTTAATATCCTCAATAACTTTGAACCAAGATAGACAAAATTTGTATACATCACCTCCATCATTGAGAGCATTTTGAATACTCTTTATACTGATATCAAGTATCTTTCTATCATTTCGTATTAGGCCCTTTAGCTCACTAAATCTCTTATCCAAAAATTCATTCTGGATTTTAATCTCTGCAGACTTCTCAAAGGACTCAAAGTGTGTACTTACAGAATTTACAAGGTTCTTCAAATTTTAGGAGGGAGAATCAGATGGATTCTTCTAGAAAGTTGGCATTATCTTCTCCAATATACCGAATACAAGGACTAACTGCTTACTTTCCTCTATGTGGGATTTCAATATATTTTCACTTGCCTTAGCTTGTGTGAAAGATGCTATTTTCATCATTTGCACAATCTTCTTCTGCTCTATCTTCCTTACCCTTGACTTCTTCTTCCTTTTTCTATGAGCCAACTTCAGTGGGAATTTCTATTTCCATGTTTACTTCTATGTTAACTCCATCTGTTTGATCCTGGGTATCCTTTTTTCCTTCAGCCTCTTTTGACTTCTAACCCTTGTTCTTCTCAGAGTCATCTGGAGTAGGACTTAGTATCTCCATACAGGTTTACTCCAGAGGATCATTTCCTTTTCCTGTCTCTTCATCTGAAGTTCCTTGTTCTGAAACTGAAGTATTTCCTTCCTTAACTTGTTCCTCTAAAACAACATAATATTTATCTTTGTCTAGGTCCTTCCTCAAAATTTCCTCTATTTCTCTTACAACTTCCTTAGTTTTACCAAGCATTAGCTTGTTCATATAGATCTTGCTTCTAAATTCCTCCTTTACTTCCTTGAGGATTTTATTTTCTTCCCTTCTAGTCATTACTGGACACAAGGTGGAGAGGACATGTTCTTTGAGTTCTAGGTCTTTAGCGTTGGTGGCTTCCTTCCTCATCTCTAGTATATTCCTTAATCTTTTAGGAATTTCTTGTAAAATTTCTAGTAGAGCTCTATTAAATTTATTCAAGTATAGGATGGTGGCATCATCCAAGATTTTCTTATTTGCTTTATCAAAATTATCATAATATTCTCTAATAGGCCTTAGATTTCCATGAACAATAATTATTTTTATAATTTCATCAACCGTCATAGCAACCTTACCAGTTTCTTGCTTTTTACTTACCTGTTTTCTTCCAGAAGGCTGGTCCTCAGAAGCCTTTGAAGTCTTGGCTCTCTTAGATCTTATTTCTTTAACTTATTCATATGTCTCCATCTCCTCATCATCTTTTGTTCTCACATAAATTCTTGTGGCCTTTGTTTTCTTTCTTTTTGTTCCTTTACCGGATGATATGTCTTCCAGTTTGTCAGGATTGGTAGACTTTAGGGGAATAGGGATAGAAACAAAGCTCCTAGTAGTCCTTAAAGTGGAGGAGGATTCTACTAGAGCACTTCCTTATTTATTATCCTATTTCTCCTTCTCTACCTTTTCAGTTCTTTCCCTAAATTGTCTTACAACTTCCTTTGTGAGACCTAGATTCTCAGCCAACTGCTCAACTTCTTTTCTTACTTTTCTTTTGGTTTCAGGTTTTCTGAAATTGTCATGCAGTTTTACACTCAGTTCCTCATATGTCCCAAATCTTTCAATTGTTGTGTCTTTTGGCTTGCTCAAAAGGTGTTGAGCATACATATTCAAGATTTTTCCATCTACCTCATACCCCATGGGCATGATCCAAACAGTTCTAGGTTCTACTGCTTCCATTAAGCACTGATCAGTGTCAATCATAAAACATATTTCATTCCATACTTCTCAATAACTGATTTGGGGATTCTTTCTCTAGAATGCATCATATTCTAAAAATTCTTGAAGTATCCCCAAATAGTAGTTTTCTGTGCTTCATAGTCACCAATGTTGTGTAGATGATCTCTGATTTGAATAGCTATTGGCTCGTCATTAGTCTAGTATACACCTTTTACTCCAGCACCTCATTCATAAAGTAGAAAAATAAACATAGAATTAATGTACCATATTTAAAGGATTTTTTCTTGTCTTTCTTGATTTTGTTTAAGTTCTCAATTAGTTGGTTCTGCAATAATTCACACAAATCATAATCTACATTTTCCTTTAACATTTTGTATGTAGCATATATGGCTGTTCCAGAGATAGAGTTTTCCTTGCTGGAGTGATAAATCTTGTAACCAATTACCGTAGAGGCAAACTTAACATCCATTTCAATAATGTCGTTAATGCTCATTTCCCTTTTGTTGAACTTGGCACCAATTGCATCAGTAACAGTCTGGTTTTTCATAAATTTTAGTATGGATAAACCACCAATTGAATTCAACCCAGTCACAATCCTGATAGCATCCTTTGTAATTTTGAATGGTTTCATCAGCCACAAAAAATCATCATGCATTCAACTTAAAACATACTGGACCCATTCATCTTCATCAAATGTTGGAAACCCCATAATCTGAATGAAATGTTTATCATGCATTTCCTTATATTTAGGTTTAAGATTGTGATTTTCATCCCTCAAATGACTCTCAAAAAAATCCACATACCTTGAGTCCCCAAATTCATCTATGTTCGCATGAATATAAACCCTAATATCTTCAATATGTAGGACACCATATGGAACACTTGAAAATGCACCTAATGGGTCAACTTCTATTGATTTGTGTGGATGCTTCTTAAATTTTGGTCACGGCCTTTCAGTAATATCAACAACCAAAGGTGTAGCCATTGCAAAAGATTATAGGTTCAAAGCTTCGCATATAAATACCTTTTTCAAGAAATTAGGGTTGAGGGATAAATTCACTGGTTGCACTTCAATTCCTTGTAATCTCAGCTCAGACACTATTCTTCTTGCTTTCTTCAAATGCAAAGTGATTCAAATGAGGAGTGAACACCTTTTTATGCTCTACAAAACCTAATTTGCCTTTGTAATAAATGCTCTGCCCTAAACATCTAGTTACACTATTTTTGCATGCAGTCAATCCTCAATTGCTTTGCAATTAGTCACATTTGCTTCTTTTCTTCCAGAAGTTTCTTCAAAAGTTATGTAATAAGCTTCTCAAGCTTCATTCATTGTGCCAGATTTAGGCACCTACTTACTGGTTGGGGAAATTTGATCTTCAAAGTAGCCCCCCTGAGCCAGAGCCCCTGATTTAATTCCCAGAGGAATTGTTAGCATCAGATTCTAGTGCAGACCCATTATTATTGTTCATAACACTTTTTTTGACCCATGTCTTACTCATTTCATTCTGGATCTCATTCACATCAATTTTGCCCTTGCCTTTGTCTTGTCTCTACTCATCCAGTTTTCTATTTGCCGAACCTCTTCTTTCATTATTCTTGCTTTTGCGGGTCCTTACAAAATGACCAAATCGGTTACAATTGAAGCACATAACATTTCTTTGCTTATATACTTGATTTTCTCTTGATTTGCACTAATTAGCCATGTGTCCAAATCCATTGCAAGAAAAACAATAGCCATTGAAAGAGTTGCCATTTCCTCTATTGTTAGAGTTATTCATTATCATACTTCTACATTCATTTGATCTATGACCATACCTCTTACACTTGAAGCATTGACCAAAGAAGGATGGACCATTTTGATTTGTCTACTTCTACATTGAGTAGCTCTATGACCAAATTTATTGCAATGGGAAAAATTGCCATTGAAGGATGAATATCTTTAAGCATTAGGCTATCTTACCGGAGGTCTTCTAGGTCTGTTTCTCCCATTACTTGGATGAAAATTTCTTTGTCTAGATCCAGAGCTTTCACCTTTTTCATATCCAAGACCATGCTTGTCATCAGCCTTTTTCTGACTTTCAAGCAATGCTTCAAGTTTAGCTAAGCTTATCTTGAACTTCTCCTTGTATTCATTTGCAACTTCTAGGTCATGTCTGAGAATGACAATTTACCTCTCAAGTTCTCTCTCATTGTCTTTGCTTTCTTGTAGACTAGACTTTAGGAGGCCAGTTATTCCGTCCAATTTGTAGTATTCTTCAGTTCTTTCTTTTAGATTTTGATTTAGGTCTTCTTCAATTTTCTTCCTATCTTCAATTTCCTTGGTTAGCCTCATCACCCTTGATTCCATCTCATGTTTTAGAACAACAACTTCTTTAGCTAACTTCTCACATTCCTTTGTCTTCTCTTTTAGGGCCTTATCCTTGTTGTTGTCTTCATAATTATTTCCCAGTTGAAGAGGTTGCTCCTTCCTCTTTTCATTGGATTTGCTCAATTTTTCTTTTAAAGTCTCAATGAAGTCTTTAACATTTTTAAGGTTCTCTTGTAGCTCTTTGACTTCAGCTCTAGACTGATCAAGATCTTTTAAAGCGGGGTTAAGTTGTCCTTGGAGGTTGTATTCATCCATTTTACTACCTTCCCAGATCTTCCTCAACCCGTTAAACTTTTTCAAAGGAACCTTGCTCTGATACCAATTGTTGGAATTAGGCCTGACAACTGAGAGGGGGGTGAATCAGTTGTCATAAAATTTTAATGCTGACTATAGTTAATTCTTCTTTACCACTTCTTAACAGATTAATGATATAATCATGAAAAGTAAGAATCAATAACACACGAGCAGAAACACAAATGACACACTTGACACCAAGATTTTTAACATGGAAACCCGATTAAGGGAAAAACCATGGTGGGGGTTAACCCACAAAGATTATACTCTGTTAAAAGTACTACAAAAGGGGAAGGCACATGTCTTCGGGCTCACTGCCCAGAGTTTGCTTCTCAAAAGAGGCTCACTACCTACAAGAGTGATTACAAAAGGATTATAGATTGTTTGAACTGATGAGTAGCATCTACCAATGCAAGAATTCAGTTCTAGTTAAGCACAAAATACTGATCTTACACATTTCATCTTTACTCTACCCTATTTACTGCTTTGCCATAATCTGGACCTTAGATCTCTTCTTTTTTTCACTTCTATCTGTCCTTTTCACACTTACTTCATATTCACACCACTTCATTACTTAATACACTCGAATCCATCGGCTATATATATTCGCTTCAAGAAATTCAATTACCTTTCTATCAGCTTTATGAAGAACTTAACAAACAATACAAGTACTCTATTCTGTTGGCTGAATCCATACATCAATATTGATGCGTGCCAAAAATAACACTTGCAGATCACCATATATGTCAGCCACTAACATTATATCCCATATGCAACTCACCAAAACACTTCTACTAGATCCACACAAGGATCTAACACAAGTTAGCCTATTCTGCACTGAACTGTTCTTGTCATATTAGGACCTGATACTTAGATGGTCATAACCTTTTAATCCCTTTTCCACCAGAGGCTAAAATCTTGGATTTATATTTTCCTAACATTCCTCTACACTCCCTCAGATTCACAACACACAATGATTAACTAGAGAGATCCGCTGACCAAAATACTAAACTTTGTCATCTACCCTGTTCCTATCTATCCGGACTAGACAAATCTTGGAACTGACTTCTGGTATGATCTAATACTATACTGCAAATGGGTGGAATGGACTTATTTTCCATCAATGACAACACATGACATGCCTTGCAGTGTCTCTTACCAACAAAACTTGCATTCTGCATTTCTTGACTCAACCATGAAGCAACCTATCAATGTGAAGTACATGAATACTATCATATGAACTTATCATGAAGACTGTCATAAAATAACTCTCATGAGTTTTGACATGAATCACCAAGTGATCTTTTTCATCAATTAGTAATATGAATCATAACCTCATTATGAAGACAATCATCAACATCTAAGAACATGAAAGCAACCTGTGCCAATATGAACAATCCTGAACCAATACCAACACTAAGGTGATCAACACCATGATATACAATCTTTGTGTCTTCTCTACCTTGCATCTTATCACAAACATGAAGCATAACACATATATATTGCATCATACCTATCATATGAAGACCATTGAGCTCCTAATGTCCTAACCAACATCTAATATCAAATGAGATAAACACATCCCGGTACATAATCCAATCAACATGAGTGATCATATGAATACTTCTCTAATAACAACTTTGCATCATCAATTCAACACCTTTTTGACATCAATGACAATCAATCTCCATCATTTCATGCATTAATTGGAGGGCAGTTGGATAGGAGTTGACTCCACTTTACATTTTTAAGATAAATTTTTGTATTATAGGAGAAAAAGGTTATGTTTTTTCTCAGTTCTTACATTTTCCTACCTTTTTGCATTGTAGAGAGAGATATTGTCTTGTAACTCAACATATTTTACAATTTTATGCAATACCAACAGTATATTTCAGCAGTTTCATTGTTATTTTGCGAAGTTTTCCTACTATTATCAATACAGTCAGGTATTCATCTATTCAGATTCAGGTGTCTTGTCACATTTTGAGGTATTGGATAGGGATTTACTATGTTTTAATTTAAAACCTTTAAGTTTTTTTGTCTCATTCTTTGAATGCAAGTATACAAAGTGCAGTTTTATTATAGGTTACAAATTGTGCAAGTCATTCATGCCTTTCTGTGAACATTTATGTGGTAAAATTGTTCAGTTTGAGTTGTAAGAGAAATATATTAGAATGTAATTGTGAATCAAATTGCAAGTTAGGATTAAAACATTGGTGCATCACCCCCTTAGGATAGATTTTGGTTTAGTCTAGTTTATTTAAACATTCTTCTATCTCTTTTCCACAAAAGTATACAGATCCAAGGGGCTTTTAAAGGGAGCTGGCTCTTTCGGAGGTTCATTCTCATCACAGACAAACCCATAGTCTGAGAATGTTCCCATGTTGCACGAGATTGTCATGCTTGTAAAGGATTAGAATTCAGGGTGTAATCCTTTGTGACATGTCCTTGAAAGAAAATTTGTCAAGAGTCAATTAGCTAGGGAGTTATAGGTTTCTATTTCTCTTGGTTGGATGCCAAGTTTGCTCAATTAGACAAAACTAAAGGGAAGGCTAAAGAGATAAGAATAAGTCTTGAGCAATCATCTCCCTCATATCTCAAAGTATTCAAGAAAGGTAAGAAACATACTAGGAAAGGAAAGATGAGAGAAGCCATTGGTGATGTCACCCCTGAATAACTACAAGAAGCCCTATGCAAGGCAAGGATTACTTATAATGCTATAGAAGCAGGGGTTATAGATGGCCTAGGAGGAAATCCTTTGGTATATGTTCTCCCAACCAAGATGGCATTTGGCCAGTTCCTTGATCAACGAATAGAACAAAAACAAGATTTTCAAAATCTTACAAAAGAGGTATCTAAGTCACTAGAGAGGACACCTTCTCCTAGTCAACATGTGAGTATAGATGAACCTCCTCCATCAATCCAAGCATTAATAGTAACAAAGATACAAGAAGGGACAGTGGAGAAGATAGTTGATGAGGAAGTTTAGATATTGCATTCCCCACCAATTGCACCTACCATGAAATTACATGAGGATTATCATAGTCACATGATATTGCTATATGCACCTTGGAACCAGATCCAAATGTTCTTGTTTCTCCTAATTTCTTGATCCTTATTGTAGTCATATTTTATCCTCATATCTTATCAAATTTCAAAATCTTGATGGAACATGGATTAAGTATTAGAGGGTCCAAAATCTAAGTTCTGCTAAGGATATGATACTTTGGTCTAGAGATCCTTAAGTCCCTTGCTTTCCTGATTCACCACTTTTAAGAAAAGAAAACATTACCTAGATTCTTGACTTCGTGTAGTACTTTTGCACCTTATCCTTATGTTTGATATCCCTCCTAATTTTGGATTCCAACCAAGTAATAGGATATTTCAGAATTCTAGGGTTTCTTTGCACTTAGGGACCTAGTTCCAAATCCTTGTGTCCACTTCAAACTTGATAACTTGACAGAGACCTTGAAATACTTAGAATTTCACCAATCTAATGGATTATATGGTTATAAATGAACTAATATGAGATTTTATTAAATTTTTAGGTAATCTGAAATGACTAATAAGTTGGACAAATTATTTACCACAATGAAGTATGAGTATCAAGGAGCTTGAAAAGCATCAAATTTCACTTCTAATCTTCAGAATATAATCCTAGACCAATTTTGAAAAGATATATTTGGAGATACCCATACTCTAAGGGTAATGATCTTCGCAAGATATAGATTGGCACATGTGGCAAGTTTCCCCACAACAATGCAACATCCATAATTAATCCTGATTTGTGCATAAGCATATCACCTAGTCTACAAGAGATCCTATGATGCCAAATGAAACATAACTGTAGATATCACCCTTGCCATGATCAAAATGAACTTTGATCTACCACATAATGTAGAGATGTTAACAAAATCAGAAGAACAAACTACATTCAAGGACCATCAAGTTGATAACTATAAACATTTGAACATGCACTAGCTTTTAAAGGAGATGAAATCAGTTCTGAAGATTCCCAAGAATCTAACTAGATCAAACTTCTAGAAAGAAATAGATCCTTAGGAAAAATTGATTCAAGGTTGTATCATCATTGAATATTTCAATTCAATAATGTCATGCTCAAGAATGAAGAATTTCTTGACTAGGGGTAAATTTTAAGTGAAAAACTACATGCCCATCTCACAATTGTTATCAATGACAAGTTCACTATGACTTCTTACATAATTTATCTATTGGCTCAGAAACTCACTTCCTTGGACTGGTCATAAAGGGAGTGAGGGGTGAGACTATAGGACAAAGTAAAATATGGGATTACTATCCCTAATTGGAGCTCAAGGAAGCTCAAAAACATTTTAAAAGAGTTAATGATGCATTTTAATATGTTATCATCAAGAAATTGATAAGGGACACCAATGAAAGAATGCCAATGATCCAAGAAATGATCCTTATAAAGAGATTTGGACAATGGTTTGAATTGAGTTCCCAAGGTCAACATACATCACAATATCAGATTTTTTCAAAGAACCCTACCTCTTACTATTGTCTTATTTTAGTCTTTTAGACTCAAATAATCTACCCTTAGGAATCTTTCAATTTCTTATTGGATTCATCAAAATCCTAAGTTTGTGCCCCACTTTGTTTTGGCCCATTTCATCCTACATTGATAGCTAATCTAAGATATCTAAAATGGGTCCTCATGTGTTAGAATTCAAGGGAAAGCTCATAAAATCTAAGCCTAAAAGTTTCTTCTCTTTTCCCTTAGATTTTTTTATCTTTTTCGAAGTCTCAAAGTTTCAAGGTTTTCCCTACCAACATGCCATCCTTATCATCTTTGAACTCTACCATGGTGCCTTGCAAATTGGCTAAGTGTTTTGGGATTGTGATGTTAGGTGTTCCCATTTTACCCTTCTCATTGTGGTATATATTTTGTTGCCTACCTGACCCCCAATCCTTGATCCTTGATATGTAATTCTTCTAACTATTTCAAGATCATGGCATCTCTTATCTTTGATCCTTGATAAATACAACTTCCAAGTATTTTGAGATCAAGGCATCAGTCTAGCTTGGTTCTTCATCTTTGATGATATGTATTTCATGGTGGCCCTAATCCCTAATACTCAATAAGTAATTCTTCCAAGTGCTCCAAGATTGTGGGCTCAAGAAGGATCTTGTTTATGTTCCTCTAGCAGGTAATTTTAGGTGGAGGCTTGACTGCCGAAGCCCTGAATGTTATTAATGTAAGTCTAGAGGACTTCAGGTTTTGGGGAGGCATTCGACTTCTTCTTCTAGTGCAGACATTTGATGGTATGTCTGATCCCTGATCTTTGATATGTTTCAAATTTTCTAAGTGTTTGGGATCATAGGGTTGGAAGGGGTAGGTTACTCATGTTTGAAGTAGAAGTTTGTAAGGTGGAGGCCCAATTACCAAAGTTTGATGAGTTATTTGTCTAAGTCTTTCAAACTTTGGACTTTAGGAATCTCTTGGTCTCTTATTCATATGGATGTGATCTAACAAAGGCTCCAATCTTGGGCCTCAATAATTTCACATTTGTCTAAGTATTTTAGAATCATGGTATTGGATAGGCTCTTATTCTCTGACTCAAGTAGGAGATGATCCAATGAAGGCCTGACCCCTGAAGTCTAATAAGTTTAATTTCTATTATATTTCTTCAGACTTCGGCATTTAGAGATGTTCTTGTTCTTCTACTTTGAGGAAGATGTTATATTGACAACCCAATTCCCAAAGCTTGATGGTTCCTCTTTGTATCCTTTTTAGACTTCAAAGATCAATGATCTCTTTTGTGCCCTTCCAAAGAAGATGTTATAATGTTGGCTTGATTGCTGAAACTGGTTTGATTCCTTTTGTCCTTTTCAGATTTTAGCACTCAAGGTGTCTTTTCTTGCCTTTTCAATATGAAGACCTTAGTTTGATAATGGACTGATTGCCAAAAGATGATGGTTTCACCCTCTTTCACACTTGTTAGAGTTGGGGGGAGTCTTCTACTCTTGATACAAATAAGAATACTTGGTGAAAGTCTAATTTATTGGGGCTTGACAAATTTTCCTTCCCTAGTTCATCAATTGTGCAACTTGTGATGGGACGCTTTAAAAACCCTCCTGACTACCATTAATACTCATCCCAGATCCTGATGGAGTGGTATATGGATTTTTGTTCCCCCATGCTATTGTAGTACCCCCATTTAATGGATTTATGTACCAGGGTATGGGTGAATACTCCATTTCTATAGGATTTCCTGGCATAGCCATGTGGGTGTGATGTTGAGGGCATGGATGATCTATAAAATGTTTTGACCACTCTTCCCCTTCATCCAAGGTTGCAATAATGATTGTAAATGCTATATATGCATGTATAAAAGATGTAATTTTGTGATTGGTCTTTGAGCCATCATTCAGGTAGAAGGATTTAGTATTAGATCTAGGCATTGTGTTATTTTCTAAAGATAAATGAATCTAATGGATTGTGTCTTTGACTTCTCATGTCTTTGTTCTAGTTTAATAATGAGGGGAAACCTATCATTTTATGCTTTGTTTCTGATCTGTATTGAGTTCTTCTCTCCTTTGTAATGGTTGTTTAGCCTTCATGATTAGTACAAGAAACTAATTTTTACTTCTCTCCAAGACTTTACACTATGTTTGTTTGAAGATTGTATGCTTATATTATGGATAAAATGGTCCCTTTTTTAGCTTTAGTTTTCTACCTAAACCTTTATTATAGGCTCGATGAGTTTGTGTGAGTTTTTCAGCCTTTGAGATCATTGTTGTGTTATGAGTTAGGTCTGACTAGCTAAATCTAGTGCATCACCTTTTACATTTTCTGTATGCCTCCTTCTCCCTTTTCTTAGTGGTGTTAGATTAGGTTTAGTTACATTATTTCTGTAATCCTTCTTAAGCTTAAAAAGAGGAACCAACCTTCTCTCGAGGTTTGATCTCATTTGCAAGGGTCCACACCTTGAGATCATTCCCATTGTGTCATTAGAATGTTTGGATAGTAGGTTCAAATGGGTTGGAATTTCATGTGACAACACTTACCAAGATACTACAGTGACAAGGTGATCCTATTAGAATTTTCTAGGCAAATGCTTGAAGTATATTTAAAATTGTTAGGGAAACACAAGCCAGGTGTGTAGTACCCATTTAGTCTGGGGTTCTATTCATGCCCTTCCATTAATCCTATAAAGGCTCCTTATGAAGAGTTTGAGGCAATGAACCTCAAAGCATATATGCCTAGTCCAAATTTTTATCCTTATGGCCCAATCAAGAAGTTAATAAGTACCACCATAATTTATCATGAATCCTCTTTAGAGGATTTTAGGGAAAATAGCAAAGATGAATTTGAAGTGAGAAAGAGAAGCTATTTTAGGCTAACTACTTATCAGATAAAAGCTTTCAAAGTCAAAGAAGATATTACGCTTGAGCTATTAGATGATGCGCAAGTATTAAATCCAATTTATGATCTCAAAAGGGTACATAATGATCCCTTTCCTAAGATAATTTGGTCTATGAAAGAAAACTTGATTGAGTCAATTAGCTAGGGAGTTATAGATTTCTGCTTCCCTTGGTGATGCCAGGATTGCTGAATTAGACAAAACTAAGGGGAAGGCTAAATAGAAAAGGAAAAGGGTTGAACAACCAGATTCCTTAGATCTCAAAGTCTACAAGAAAGGTAAGAAAGATACTATGAAATCAAAGATGAGAGGAACCATTGGTGACTTCTATTGTATGTGCTTATCGGTGTTGTCATTGATGCCAACATATCTTTGTTGTCATTGGTGTCAACTATGCTTTTGTTTTGATGCTTGCTTGTGTTGAGATAATTAGTTTGTAATGGCTTAGATAAGTGTTGAAGATAATAATAAAGTGTTCCTAGTATTGTTTTTCCAAGTGCTTTTGAGAAAATTTTGTCTACCGGTGGAAATAGTGTATTGCAGAGTATCTTGGTTTGTAGAAAGACAGTAAAGTATTTTGCTCTGCATTTCTTGTAGATTGAAAATCTTTGTCTGTGGTTTGGAAGTTAAGATGGAGGTTGTCTGTAGTTGCTATGTTCCAAGCTGAGCCTTCGGTATGAAGATTTGAGTGACTTATGTTCACCAAAGTAAAAACTATTTATAAGTAAGAATTAAGTTTATAATGAGGATATGTGCCTTCAATTTTAATGGTTCATGATATGGTGGTCCAAAAGCGATCTTTCTTTTATGACAATGGCTGATAATAATGTTCAAGTGCTCCAATTTGAAGAATCTTGTGGGTAAAGTGTTTTGAGGTTGTGTGTATGTTCTTGGTGATTGTAACATTCTTGTGGATGTCTCCAAATCATGTTCTTGCCTTTCAATTGGTCCACAAAGTGTAATTAGGATTTTTCATGAAGCATGTTCTCAAAAACTTTAGTGTTAACACTAGTTTTAGCTGACTTGGTCATTTTCACTTCTTGCGGTTATACTTTGGAGATTGTGATAGCATGTTGTAGCATAGAATATTATTTTTGAGTCCCAGCTAAGGCTTGGTTTGGTCCGCATTCATTATTTCTCTTTCATTAATTTGTTTAGGTCCAGATCTATTCTTATGTATATGTGTTTAGCAACCTTGGAGAATGTTTCAATGGTTGATGTTTGTAATGTCAACCTTGATTATTATTCCAAGGTTGAAGAATTGTATAAATACTTGTAATAGAGTTGTGAAAATGTATCCAAGAGTGATGATGTCAAGATAGTGTGAAGTTAAAAGAAGAGAAGAGTAGAGGATGTTTACAATACTTCAATGGAACTGAACTATGGCATGGTTTAGATGCTACCATCTAAGTTCACCAATGAGACACCCCATTGGCAATGAGCCTCTCAATTTGTAGTGAGCATCTAGGCAGTGAGCCTCTACTTTTTGGTTTCGATACAACATAATATATTGTGAGCTAACACTCACCGTGGTTTTTCCCTTATATAGTTTTCCATGTAAAAATCTAGTGTCTCTTGTGTTGATGTGCAAATGTGTTAAGTTTCTGATTCTATACTTTCACAGTTAAACTTAATAATAATAATTAACTGGATGATATCTTGATGGTTTTGAAATATTGGTTACAACTAATTCACCCCCCTCTCAGTTGTCTTGCCATCTTCAATAATTGGTATCAAAGTTAGGGTTCCTCTGTAAAGAGTTTAATAGCTCAAGGAAGATCCGGGATGGCACACAGGAAGGAATCACCATGGTTTGAAGAAATGGATTATGCTCTTTGGAAGGTACAGATTTAAACTCATCACATTTATCTTGGTTATGGTGTTTGGAAAATGGTAGATATAAAATACGCTATTCCTAAAAATGGTCTGAATGATGAAGATGAAATCAAATAGTATGAATTAAATGGAAGAGATGCTCTATTAAATGCCTTATCTACCACTGAGCTGGTAAAGGTTATGAATTTGGAGATTGCTCATGAAATTTGGGACAAGTTGAAAAGTTTATATGAAGGAGATAATTTTGTAAAGAGTGCCAAATTACATAATCTAAAGGCAAGGTATGACGCCCTGAAGATGAGCAAAGATGAGAACATAATAGTCTACATGCAAAGAGTTGATGAATTGTCAATGGAATCAAGGGTCTTGGAGGAACTGTCAAGGAAGAAGAGGTTGTCATGAAGATTCTGAGATCATTACCTAAATCCTATGGTCACAAGATATCTACAATTGAAGAACTTATGGCTATGCAAAAGGTTACAAAGGATCATTTGCTTTGTAAACTTACAACTTTTGAAATGAGAGAGTTTGGTGATGCTTTGTCAAAGACTGAGACTGCTTTCAAAGCCAACACGTTAGAAAAGACTTCAAGAGATCAAAAATATGTTGTTGAATCTGATGATGATCTTCATGAGATTGAATCCAACTTTATGGACAAAATGGAAAGAGGTATCGGTAAATTCAAAGGCAAATTACCATTCAAATGCTTTTCTTGTGGTAAGGTTGGTCATTATGCCTCTAGGTGTCCAGAGAGAATTGAAAGAGGTAGGAAGAAATTTGAAAGTAGACCTAGAGTTGTGAAGAAATGTTATATTGCTAGAGATCTTGATGATGAAGGTGTTGGATCTAGGGCATACAACTGAGAGGGGGGGGGGTGAATCAGTTGTATAGAACTTGTTCTCTTTCAAACACTTAATTCTCTGTTGTTAGTTAGCAGCATATCAAATAATCATTCATGGAAGCACAATACATAAACACAAGAGCAGATAAGCATCAACACATTGAACACCAAGATTTTGACGTGGAAAACCCGGTTAAGGGAAAAACCACGGGGTGATTAACCCAAGAATTATTCTCTGTTAGAAGAATAAGGAAAAATGAATGGCACATGCCAATAAGGGCTCACTGCCCGAGCACACTGCTCACAAAGAGGCCCACTGCCTACAAGGAGACACACTGTCTACAAAAGTGATAAAAATCACAGTCTTGAACTGGAGAATGACATCTCTACTATGTCCGGATCAGTTCCAATTAAGCCCAACAATCTCTGCTCTGCCTTTCGCACCTTTCTTCGCTATATCCTGCTCATCCACATGCCACACACTAAAATGAATTCACAAATCATTATTTATACAAGACATCGACTTAGGAACAAGCATCTAAGTCGGCAAACAACCATAGGAGTATCCGCAAGATGAATAACACATCCGATCGGCTATCACAAGAACATTCGCAGGATGAACAACTCATCCGGTCGGCTAAACAGAGCAATAACTTCATCCGGAAGAATAACTTCAATTCCGGGCTCTACCATCAATGCGGACCAACAACACAACCTAAACATGATTCAAGAACCTTCACAAGTCTATCTGAATGTCCGGATACATCCGCACTTCCTCTGCTTACTGGGATCTCTTGTCTTCCTCATCCGAAACTTCAAGAACACAGTCTGTCGCCACTGTCATAATGCAAGAGGTACTTCCGGACCTCCAAATCACACACAAATCAGGATGACACATCACAAGGACATCTCAAACACTCCTTCCAATCCGCAGATTATGATAATACAATTCCGGACCTCACCGGACCTTTTTGTGATCCTCTGTCACCTCCGGATACTTGCCGGACCCGGTTCTATACCGGCAGCCATAACTCCTTCAGATCTTCATGCGGACCTCTGAAATCTTAACTGTAGCATCTCAAGATTCATATCTACTAACCCTTTAATCCGTATCCTCCGGTTCTCATCCTATACAGTATATTTACCTTCTTCTCATCACTGTTCTTCACTGTTCCTGACTGAGGCTAATTTTCTCAATATCCTCAGCACAAAGCTCATCAAATCCTTCTTGTCAGTGCAGTATGAGTATGTTGACATCAATGACAACACTGGATCACCTCATACTTGCCAACAATCTCCCCCTTTGTCATTGATGGCAACATATGATGTGAAAAACCATCAAGACAAGAACTTCTCTTTTCTGTCACAGCTCCCCCTATCAACAACAACTCTTCACATGTCTTCCTTTGCTGCTCCCCCTTTGATCATCAACCACTTGTTTTTCACATGTCTTCTCTCCCCCTTTGACATCAATGGCAAAGGGCTCATACTTGCAACTCTCATGCATCAGAATAATACCAGCTGCTCCCCCTTAGTTGCAGCTCCCCATTAGTCCGGATCACAAGATATGACTGTGATTGCCACCGGACTGATGCACATCAGTGCATCTTAGTTCATCACCGGAGGGGCCATGACCCCTAACTTCTCCCGGAGATATTCAAAAGAGTCCTTGGGAAGAGGTTTTGTAAAGATATCTGCAATCTGATCCTTGGAGGGAACATACTCCAATCTGACTTCTTCCTTGTTTACTTGTTCTCTCAAAAAGTGAAATTTGATAGATATGTGCTTAGTCTTAGAATGCAATACCGGATTCTTGGAAATATTAATTGCACTTGAATTATCACAGAAAATTGTAATAGGCTCCTCATATTCAACTTTGATGTCTCTTAGCATCTGCTTCATCCACAAGATTTGAGTGCAACTACCTGCTGCTGCAATGTATTCTGCTTCAGTTGTAGACAGAGATATTGCATCTTGTTTCTTGCTTAGCCAAGAAACCAATCTCTTCCCCAAAAAGAATGCTCCACCACTAGTGCTCTTCCGGTCATCCACATCTCCTGCCCAATCTGCATCTGTGTAAGCATGAAGAGAGAAATCCGGATCTCTAGGATACCATAGACCATACTCAACTGTCCCTTTCAAGTATCTAAAAATTCTTTTGATTGCCATAACATGAGATTCTCTAGGATCAGCCTGGAATCTTGCCACAAGACCAACAGCTTGCATTATATCTGGTCTAGTTTGAGTGAGATACAAAAATCCACCAATCATTGATCTATACTTTGTCTGATCTGCCTTTGGAGAATCATCATCTTTGCTTAACTTACATCCGGTTGCCATAGGAGTGTTCATAGGCTTTGAGTCTTCCATACCAAATTTTTTTAACAATTCTTTCACATATTTGGTCTGAGAGATGAAGATCCCTTCTTTTGTTTGAGTAATTTGCAGACCCAAGAAGAAATTCATTTCACCAAGCATAGACATTTCAAACTCACTTTTCATCTGATTTGCAAAAGTTTTACACATACTATCTCTTCCTCCAAAAATGATATCATCCACAAACACTTCAACAATCAGAATGTTTTCATGATCAATTTTGAAATATAGGTTGCTGTCAGCAGTACCTTTGTTGAATCCAATCTGCACAAGATGCTTATCCAACCTTTCATACCATGCTCTTGGGGCTTGCTTCAATCCATACAAAGCTTTCTTCAACTTGCAGACCATATCATTATTATCAGACAATTGAAATCCATCCGGTTGTTCAATGTAGACTTCTTCTTCCAGATCACCATTTAGGAAGGCAGACTTGACATCCATCTGATATACCTTGAAATCTTTGAAGGCAGCAAATGCAAGAAGTAATCTGACTGCTTCAATTCTTGCTACCGGAGCAAAAGTCTCTTCAAAGTCAATTCCTTCTATTTGAGAGTAGCCTTTGCAGACCAATCTAGCTTTGTTTCTGATTACTTCACCAGCTTCATTTAGTTTGTTCCGGAAGACCCACTTGGTTCCAATTACATTCCTGTCTCTAGGTCTGGGAACAAGATCCCAAGTATGATTTTTCTCAATTTGCATCAGTTCATCTTCCATTGCTTTGGTCCAATTTTCATCATTGCAGGCTTCATTTATTGTTTTAGGTTCAATCTTTGAAATCAGACAACATTCATTCTGATCTTGAGCAATATTCCTTCTAGTTTGTACACCTTTGCTTCTGTCACCTATGATCTGATCTTCAGAGTGATTCAGTTTTACATACCTTGGAATTTTGGGAGTATCCAGTACTGCTGTTTCTTGATCAGGCTCATTCAAACCTAACTCTTCTTCCTGATTTACCGGATCAGGCTGACTCTGTTTCACCGGAGAGGATTGAGTTCCTTGAACACTATCTTGGTCATCTTCATCAAATTCATAAAATCTTGAAGGCTTCTCAATTCCTTCATCAACCTTTACATTGGTACTTTCTATCATCTTCCTCAATCTCTTATTGTAACACCGGTATGCTTTGCTTTGAGTGGAGTAGCCCAAGAAAATTCCTTCATCACTTCTAGCATCAAACTTTCCTAGATCTTCATCTCTTTTAATATAACACTTGCTACCAAATACCCTGAAATATTTCACAGTAGGAGTGATGCCAAACCAAAGTTCATAGGGGGTCTTACCGGTGTTGTTTCTGATTTGAACTCGATTGAGAGTGTAGACTGCAGTGCTGATAGCTTCTTTCCAAAACATTTGAGGAACATTTGCTTCCAACATCATTGTTCTAGCAGCTTCCTGGATGGTCCGGTTCTTTCTCTCAACTACTCCATTCTGCTGTGGAGTCTTAGGAGCAGACAACTGTCTCCTTATACCCTGTTTCTCACAAAAGTCAATGAATTCACCAGATGTAAATTCACCACCTCTATCAGACCTTAGACACTTTAGTTTCAATCCGGTTTGATTCTCCACCATAGCTTTGAAGATTTTGAACTTCTCAAAAGCTTCTGATTTTTCTTTTAGAAAGGTAACCCACATCATCCGGGAATGATCATCAATTAACAACATGAAATATCTATCACCTTGCAGACTCTTGATTCTTGTCGGACCACATAGATCAGTATGTACTAATTCCAACAATCCGGTAGAAGACTGATCTTTGCTTTTAAAAGAGACTCTGCTTTGTTTGCCTAACTGACATTCTTTACACACACTGTTTGTAGGTTTTATCAACTTTGGAAGATCTCTCACAGCCTGAGTATTGCTTATTTTGATGATGTTATCAAAATTTACATGACACATTCTTCTATGCCATAACCAACTCTGATCAATTTGAACAAACAAACAACTTTTATTTGAACCAACCAGATGAAAGATGTTACCTCTTGTCTGAGTACCGGATGCAATTTCAGTTCCGGAGCTTGTAAAGATTCTGCATTTTCCATTCTTGAACCGGAGATCATAGCCTTTGTCCACTAACTGACCAACACTGAGAAGATTGTGCTTCAATCCTTCAACATATAGTACATTACCTATTTTGCTCTTACCATCAAAGGAAATAGTTCCCCTACCTCTGATTCTGCCAGCAGAATTGTCACCAAACTTTACCATTCCTCCTTCATATCTTTCCAAGTCTAAGAACTTATTCTTGTCACCAGTCATATGGTGAGAGCATCCACTGTCAATAACCCAATCATCCTTTTCTTCCACTTGAGCAGCCAAGGCTTTTTCAACAACTTTGTGATTGACAGATTCAGAGAGCAAGGAATCTTCTTCCTTGATAGCTATAAACACCCACTCATTTCCGGATTTGCTTCCTGGATCTGATTCATCATCTGTTACTCCTTCATTGTCATCTTCTTCATGAACATAATAGCAATTCTTTTGAAACCTTTGTCTGTGAGTATTAGATCTTGCAGATCTCTCCGGACATCTTGAGGCAAAATGACCAATCTTATTGCAGTTAAAACACTTAAAGGGTAGTTTTCCTTCATACTTACCGGATCCTCTTGGCAGTCTCTTTGCAATGAGGGCTTCAAGTTGAGCTGTTTCTGCTTCTTCTTCTTCCATGTCTCTTCTTGCTTGATCATACCATGACATTTTCCTTGATGAGTTTTCACCCGGATCAAATCTCTGTTTGCCTTTCACATAGGCACTGGCTTTGAAAGCAGATTCAGTCTTGGGAGGATCATCTCCAAACTCGGTCATTTCAAATGCAGCTAGTTTGCCAGCCAGTTGTTCTCTTGTGACTGTTGTGTGGGCTCTGAATTCATCAATGGCAGCAACTTTGATTTTGTAGGCAGCAGGAAGGGATCTTAGGATTTTGCAGACAATCTCATTTTCATCTAGAGTTCCACCAGCATTTCTGATTCCACATACCAACTCATTTACTCTTGGCATAAAGGTAGTAATGTTTTCATCATCTCTCATTTTCAATCTTTCAAATTTCCCTTTCAGACTTTGCAACCTTGCACTTTTGACAAACTCATCTCCTTCATACAGAAGTTCCAGTTTAGTTAGAATCTCATATGCAGTTGGTAGGTCAATGACATTCGAGAGATCTGAGTCATTCAATGCGCTTAGAAGAGCTTCCTTGGTCCGCAGATTGTTTTCAGCTTCTGTGGTTTCATCTGGAGTTGTCGGACCACCTTGTGGGGGTATATATGGTTTTGAAATCATAGCCAAGTATGCTTTTCCCATACATTCCAAATGACACTTCATGCGACCTTTCCAGAGAGTGAAGTTGGTTCCATCGAACTTCGGACTATCCTTCTTGTATGACGACATCCTGGATCACCTCAAGCGGTTAAGCTCCTATCAGAGGAACTTAGCTCTGATACCAATTGTTGGATCTAGGGCATACAACTGAGAGGGGGGGGGGTGAATCAGTTGTATAGAACTTGTTCTCTTTCAAACACTTAATTCTCTGTTGTTAGTTAGCAGCATATCAAATAATCATTCATGGAAGCACAATACATAAACACAAGAGCAGATAAGCATCAACACATTGAACACCAAGATTTTGACGTGGAAAACCCGGTTAAGGGAAAAACCACGGGGTGATTAACCCAAGAATTATTCTCTGTTAGAAGAATAAGGAAAAATGAATGGCACATGCCAATAAGGGCTCACTGCCCGAGCACACTGCTCACAAAGAGGCCCACTGCCTACAAGGAGACACACTGTCTACAAAAGTGATAAAAATCACAGTCTTGAACTGGAGAATGACATCTCTACTATGTCCGGATCAGTTCCAATTAAGCCCAACAATCTCTGCTCTGCCTTTCGCACCTTTCTTCGCTATATCCTGCTCATCCACATGCCACACACTGAAATGAATTCACAAATCATTATTTATACAAGACATCGACTTAGGAACAAGCATCTAAGTCGGCAAACAACCATAGGAGTATCCGCAAGATGAATAACACATCCGGTCGGCTATCACAAGAACATTCGCAGGATGAACAACTCATCCGGTCGGCTAAACAGAGCAATAACTTCATCCGGAAGAATAACTTCAATTCCGGGCTCTACCATCAATGCGGACCAACAACACAACCTAAACATGATTCAAGAACCTTCACAAGTCTGTCTGAATGTCCGGATACATCCGCACTTCCTCTGCTTACTGGGATCTCTTGTCTTCCTCATCCGGAACTTCAAGAACACAGTCTGTCGCCACTGTCATAATGCAAGAGGTACTTCCGGACCTCCAAATCACACACAAATCAGGATGACACATCACAAGGACATCTCAAACACTCCTTCCAATCCGCAGATTATGATAATACAATTCCGGACCTCACCGGACCTTTTTGTGATCCTCTGTCACCTCCGGATACTTGCCGGACCCGGTTCTATACCGGCAGCCATAACTCCTTCAGATCTTCATGCGGACCTCTGAAATCTTAACTGTAGCATCTCAAGATTCATATCTACTAACCCTTTAATCCGCATCCTCCGGTTCTCATCCTATACAGTATATTTACCTTCTTCTCATCACTGTTCTTCACTGTTCCTGACTGAGGCTAATTTTCTCAATATCCTCAGCACAAAGCTCATCAAATCCTTCTTGTCAGTGCAGTATGAGTATGTTGACATCAATGACAACACTGGATCACCTCATACTTGCCAACAGAAGGTGGAATAGATGATGAGTCTGATGCTGCTAATACTGCAAATGAATTCTTGTTTATTGCTATTAAAGAAGAACCTGTGTCTACTAATCTTGCTAGCTGTGTGAAGGAAGAAAAGCTGATAGAAGAGAGTGCTTTGTCTGTTCAGGTTGAGAAGGATAAGGATGAATGGATTATTGATAGTGGATACTCACATCACATGACCAGTGATAAAAGTAAGTTTGTAAGTTTGGAAAAGTGTGATGGAGGACTGGTTAGGTTTGGAGATAATGCAACTGGTAAGATCTGTGGAAGAGGATCTATTTATTTTGATGGAAAGCATAATATAGATGATGTTCTATATGTCAAAGGCCTAAACATAATGCTTTAAGTGTTGGTCAGATGTGTGACAAAGGGTATGATATGAGTTTCAAGGATAATGCATGCAAGATCATGGAAATCTCTGAAATAGTGATTGCAACTAGTAAGAAGACTAGAGGTAATATTTATCATTTGAGAGGAACTAATGATTCTTGTTTGTTGGCTCAAATAGATGAGAGTTGGCTATGGCATAAGAGAATGTGTCATATCAATTTTGACAATTTGGTGAAGATAAGTTCAGTACAAGCTGTGAGAGATTTTCCTAGGCTTGTGAAGCCTGCTAACACTATTTGCAAGGAATATAAAATGGGCAAATAGACAAGAGAAAACTTCAAGAGTAAAGAACAATTTTATGCTAGATTGCTTGAGCTGGTGCATACAGATCTGTGTGGTCCTACAAGAATAAGAAGTCTGCAAGGAGACAAGTATTTTATGTTGCTTATTGATGATTATTCAAGAATGACTTGGGTTAATTTCTTAAAGGAAAAATCAGATGCTTTAGACAAGTTCAAGTTTTTCAAAGTGATGGTTGAAAATGAGTTAGATTTAAGGATCAAGTGCTTAATGTTTGATAGAAGAGGATAATTTACATCAAATGAATTTAATGCATTCTATGAAGAACATGGGATAAAGAGACAGTTGTCTTCTCCTAGAACTCCTTAGTAGAATGAAGTTGTGGAAAGGAAGAACATGACAGTTCAAGAGGCTGTAATGACTATGATGAAAGAAGCAAACCTACTGGAAGTGTATTGGAGAAAAGCTATATAGACAACTGTCTAAATGCAAAATAGAGTTGAAGTCAAAGGTAATGGTACTAAAACTCCTTATGAATTGTCGTATGGAAGAGTGCCTATAGTGAAATACTTCAAAATTTTTGGAAGCAAATGTTATATCAGAAGAGATGAGAATCACTAGGAATGAAAAGGAATATGGTGATTGTGAAAATGGGGAGCCTGAAAGGATCATGTATACGTAGGCAACCTTAGATTCCTTACTGAAATGAAAATAATATAAGAGTGAGTCATTCACTGTAATGCAAGATGAACAAGATGATACTGAAATGCAAGAAACAAAATTCTTTTTGACATTTTTAATTTTTGTATTTTTTTTGTATTTTTGGAATATTTGATTTTTTTGGTATTTTTATGTTTTATGATTTTTATGATTTTTTAGACATAGAATTTATTGAGGTGAAAGGCATTGACTATTTTGCCAAATTCTTCTCCCACCACTGTGCACAAGAGATAGGCACCATTTCCAACATCTTGTTTAACCATGTGAGGACCTTTCCAGTCCTTTGTGAATGTTCTCTTTCATCTTCTCTTTTCATTCTTCATGCTATCTCTTCTTAGGACTAGTTCCCCTACTCTATAGGGTTTATCGTTTGATTCTATCATTTCCAATTCAGTGGTTCCTCTTGGTAAGGTGAGATGAAGTAAGTCCCAAAAATCTTGTTGATAGGAAGGGGTCCAACACAGGACTCCATCACACCTTAGCAATTCCATCAGCATGTCAAATTGTTCTTGCATGTAAAATTTCACATCTTGTCTACCTTGAATGTTTTGTAAGAACTAGTATAATTCTAGGGGAGTTGGAGGTTCCCTTTGTTCATCAGGAGGGACAAAGATTATACTCATTCTCCCATTAGGCTTAGGCCTCAAATTCATAGAATATCCAATATAGCTTCCTGGCAACACAAAGATGATAGGATCATTGGTTCCAACGGACAATCGCATTTTCCATTCCTTATGAAATGTACTCTCACTCTCTTCATCTTCATCTAGGAGTCTCTCAATCATTTCAATTTGCACTAAGGGTGCTTCCCATTAACCAAGCTCATTTGATTGCACCGAGGAAGAAGTTTTGGGTTGCACTTGTGGTTGAGATACCATGAACAATCTTGGGAGAACTCCTATTACATTGGTTGATTCATTGTCAATAGAACGTATGTCCTGCATTGGTGTCAATGGTCTATATGACTCTTCTGTTGGTGTGAGAGGTTCATATGACTCAATTTCTTTTGGTGTCTCAGGGACACATGATTCACTCAAGGGTGACAATGGAGTATAACTCTTTGTCACATCTTCTTCAGGATCTAAGAAAGAATGAGGGTCTACATATCTCAAATCTAACATAGTTGTTTTGAACAATGGACCTTCAGTTCTATGATGCTTCTCTCCTATGTAAGCGAATAGTTTTTATGCAGGTTGGATATCGATCATGAGAATATCCAAAGGGAATTGAAGAGGTCCATCCTTCTCTATCCATTCTATGATCTTTACTATCTTCTCTTTGGGAACAATTTCTTTTTGTTTAAGTGATACCTCATTTTATAAAGGTTTTATCTCCACAGTGTTTATGGTGCTTTCCAGAGTTTCCATTCGTTTGATGCATATTGATTAAGGTGTAGGACTAGGAACAGATAGTTTGTTGGTAGGAAGTTCATGATCTATGGGGATGCCTATACGCTTGTTTGATGTATTTGATTTTAGCATTCTAAAAGGTTTTGGATCCCCTTTCGTGACGTATACCTTCCCCAAATGTAGCAATCAAGCCTCTTGAAATAGCATAGATGACATGAATTTTATCCTATGTATCCATGGTCTTCCAAGGAGTAAATTATATCCTATGTCCTTGTCAATGACATAAAATGTGGTTGGGATAGTCTTGGGCCCTAGATTCATAGGAAGTGTGATCTTCCCTATCATAGTAGCCTTTAGATTATCATACCCACTTAAAGTGTCTTGTGAAGCGGTGATATTATTGTGCCTATAACCTATTCTCTCTAGGAGAGAGAACAGAACTACGTTTACTACTTCTCTGTCATCTATTAATGTCCTTTTGATGTAGGTACCATAGATCCATACTTGCAAGTATAGTGTAGGGTCTCCTTTCTTGGTTAATTCTACCTTAGAAGGCATTTGCTTTAGATCAAAGAAGAAACCTAGGTCTTTAAGTTCAGAGTTCAATGGGCTTATGTCGAAATCCACATGGTTGATTTGCTCTCTTGGTGGAGAAGTAATTTGGTCGAGATACTTCAACCCTATTGCTTTCAATAGTGCTGAACGATGTGAGGGGAAATTCCTAAGAAGGTCAATGAATGATATGTGTGCGTAAGTTCTCTTTAAGTCTTTAGTGAGTTCATAGGGACCAATAGGCATTGGTATTTGTTCAACTACCGAGATAGTGGTTTCCTTCCTCCTCTTCGCTATGTAGTACTTTGACTAATCGCATCATCCTAGCTTCTCCTTTTTTCCCTAACTATGGTGGGATGTCAGTGTTGCTACCTTAGGCTACTTCATTTTGATTTGCTGCCTTTGTATCCTTATGTGCGGGAAATAGATCTTGATAGATTCTCATGTTAGTGTTCTACAAAGCTATCAGGGCTTGGGCTTATCTTGTGCCCTTGTTATCCATCATGAATTCCTATGAGTTCAAAAAAATTTCTATGAACAACCGTTTTTGGTCTTCCAATAATCTCTCTATGAATCTGTTATACTCTCTACAAGATTCTATGCTATGCTCCCTTGTTCTATGAAAAGAACAAAATTGGTTGTACTCATATTGGGGCCTTTCATACCTTCCATCATTTCCATTTCTGTTATTATTCCAACTCTCATAGTTGTCCCTAGGGTAGTACCCATTGTTTCTGGGCTAATCAATTGCATTAACATTAGGAGGGTAATAGTCTCTCCTGTTATAATCATCTCTTACTTTCTTGATAGGGGTTGATCTGTAACTCCATTTGTTGTTGCATTTCTGTTGTTTTAAGAATCTTAATGAGAGGAGCATTGTTTCCCATGTGTTCCCTTGTTAACCTTCCATTTGGCCCATAGACCTTTCTGCCATTGTTGATGGCAGCTTGATCGATCCTCAAAGCACTTTCCAATGCTTCTTCATAGGATTTGTATGGTAATTTCTAAATGTCTTCTCTCATGTCTTTGTTTAAGGCATGTAAGGAAAGATCGCATAATTCATGATGGTCCATGTTCGGGGCATTAGTTGAGAAATAAAGGACTTGTCTCCATCTGGTAACAAAGTGGGCTAAAGATTCATTCGGCTCTTATTTCCTGGTCAAGAATTCTTTGATCCCTATTTTGATGAGTTTGTTCATATCAAATGCCATGACAAACTCTCTGATTAGTTGTCTGAATGAGTGGATTGAAGCCTTTGGGAAATGATAGTACCAATATAGAGCTATTCCTTTGAGGGTCTTTAGAAAGTTCTTAGTGAAAACACCATCCCAAGGGAGGAGTTCTCTTATCGTAGTAGTGTAAGCTTTGATATGGGAATTCAGATCTCCTCCCTTGAATTTTAGGAGATCAGGTAACGGTCAAGGCAACTGAACACTTCTTATGTTTAAATCAAGAGGTTCTTTTAAGTACTCCAAATATGTTCCAAGAAAGGCACTTTGTGATTAGGGGGTTGATAACAACAACCCAGTAGGAGGGCTTTGGTAACCCACTGTCTAATTTGTTTGGTTTCCCAACATTACCGAATTTTTCTGAATAGGAGGATTCCCATTTAGACACATGTCTTTACTTGCATTTCTTGAATAATAGTTGAGATAGGGGGGATTCTGAGATGCCCCCTGGTCTTGTTCATTTTGAATGTTGTCACAGGACTTCTACCTTCTTTCAGGAGAAACTTACTTTACTTCCAAAGTTCTAATTCTTTGCACTAGAGTTGCATTTAGGCCTAGAGGAGTGACAACATGAGGATTATCCTTAGTCACATGATATTCCTCCTCTAGGATAGAGACATGATGAAGAGGTCACTAATCATAAGAGGTAAAATAAACTCTTGAAGAAGAGATCATTGGAAAAGAAGTACTTGAAGTACATACTTACGGTACTCAATATCCATTGACAAAATATAATGACTAAAGAAAGTGTGGATCATATGGATGTTGATAAAGAAGCCTCCATACCTCAAGAGAACCCCCAAGAATAAATTGCAGAGGAAGATCTACATGAAGAAGATGATTTACATGAAGAGATGGAATAAGATTAGCCTCATCTCATCCTATCAAAGTCAATCTCTAAGCACCCACAATAGGAGGAACAAGTGGTTACAGAGGATAGAGAAGAGGAAATATTGAATCCAGGCGAAAAAGATGAGTTTATAAAAATAATTGAAAAGGAAATTAGATATATTGATATACCTTTACTAAATGATTCCATGGAAGAGGAAATTGCTAAGGAAATTCCTCAACAATAAGAAGATAATCCAAAAGAGGAGGAAACCTTAGATGATAAAGCCCTTAATCAAGAAGAAAAAAATAAAGATAAAGAATTAGAACATGAAGATGATCAAGCTTCACATGAGAACCCTAATGTCCCCACATTGATCAAGTTAAACTTGGAGAAAAGATAGAAGATAGTGGTAAAGCCACTAAATCTAAAAGCCATGATAATCCAAGTGGAGAAGGGGAGAACTGTTTAGAGATCTAGAACCCTATATACTATAAGGACTAATGAATTGGGTGACAATATAGTAGAAATAGTCACACCCTTGGTGGAAAAAATGATAGAGATCTCTCTATCCCAGATTATAAAATATCCATGTTGAATTTGGGCAAGTGGACAAGTGTAGAAGAAATTAATTCTTTGGGATCCGCAGTTGACACAATTGTCTCTAGGGTGAGCAAAGGCAAGAAAACTAAAGAGGAGATGAATTGTGATTAGAGAAAATAAAGACTTTCATTAAGGATATCATCACTCCTATATCCCAGAAAAAGGTGGTATCTTCAGATACTCTAGTCTTAATGACAAGACAAGAAGTTGATTCTTTGTAGCTAATAAGGAAAAGGTCAAATGCGATTGATCAATGGATATCTCAATTTTTAGAAGAAGATAATAAGGTCTTGGACCATAGCTACATATATTATGAGAAAACATATCAATTGTAGAAACAATTTAATTTTTTATGAACAACTTCATGATTGAAGAGGGTAAAAGTGAATAGAATCTTAGAACTCTAAAGGAGTTAAATAAGATGGCCTCATCATAATTGAAATTTGCAGACATCCTCCAGGATTAAGAACCAAGTTTCATTAACAAGTGCATTAATATACTTAACTTTAGGATAGACTGAATGATTGAATATAAAATCAAGATTTTCCAAGCCTAGAAGGACATGCATCAAGATTTGTGGACTCTTAAGGATTTTTTACATGATGTCATAGGTCTTGAATTCTACTTGAAAGATAAGTGTAAGATGGATATAGTGATAGTAATAAAGGAGACCTCGAGGAAGAAAATAGAAGATGAATTACATTGTGCTTTAGATTTTGATAAGACTACTTTGGACAATTGTAAGGAGACTAAATCTAATTTTAGGGTAGTTGAAAAGCATGTTCATATGCTAAAAGTCTAGATAGATTTTTCTCATAAAAGTTTTGAAGAAATTAAATTCAAATTGGAATGGCTAGATGGACTTAATGAAGACCAACAAGATAAATCCTTAGTAGATTTTGTAAGATACATATAAAGGAATGGTGCCAAAGACACTTTTATTTTAGGACATTCAAATTGAAGACTTTATTTTGGTAGTGACTAATATTTTAATTTAATTTATTCTTTCCAAGCATTGTAAAAGGGTCCCACTAAAATTATAAAGTGGTTCTCAATTATGAATGATCATGTTCTTTGAATGAATTTGTTAGCATATTTGCATGACTTTAGTCCAAAATTAGAAAACTAGTCTCTAGTTTTCTAGTTTGCATGTATGAAGTTGAAGATGGGATATTGCATGGATATTTTGAGACAGTTAACTCTAGTTCTAAAGTTAGTTTCTTTAGTTTCTTGATTCTACAAAGGACTAACACCTATCTTGTAAAAGGGTCCTCTAGTCCTGTATGCTCAAAATCATGACATCAGTGGCCTGGGGCTGTCGAGTTGGATTTTGGCATGCACATGAACCCTTCCCTCCTTGCCATGGGGCAAACTGCCATGTCACTCTTGTTCTCATGGAAGTAGCCAGTTGAGAGGAGGCGAGACATGGGGGTGGTCTGGCTTGTTCGAGAGATGGACTTCATGGAGAGGGGCCTATGTTGTTGTGCACTTGTGTAGATGTGTTGTTCAATGATCGTGGTTGTAAAGATAACTGTATGACCTGAAGGGTCACTAGTCATTCTTCTCTTGTTAGGGTTTCTGATATTCCACCTTTGTGTGGGTAAGTTATTATTCTCAATGATTGCTCATTGTCTTTCAAAGTATTAAATGAATGCCTTTTGTAATAAGAATTGCTTGTGCTCTTCTTGCTATTAGATGACTAGTGGGTCCTATTGTGGTCTTGGATGGGTTTCCTCTATCTCATCGAGGATCTCCCTCACCCACTCACCTCTTAATCCTGGACACATTCGTGAGTCAAGACAAGAGATAGGTGTTTGTGAGATAACCTTAACTTGACCTAGGGTTTGATTTGACCTAAAGTTTGATTGTGGTTTATTGTGGTTGACCTTGTGATAGAATCAAGGGTTTTGGCCAATGTTTGACTATAGTTGACCTTGTGATGGTATCAAGGGTTTGCAAATTTTCTAAGTGTCTAATGTTTTTGTTCTTGTTTTAGGTTTTTATGAATGCAAACCTAAATGAAATGCAAAACTTATTTTTATGTTTTTTTAATGTTTTTGGAATTGAAGATGCTTTTTTCTAATATAGGAACTGAAAGATGTATGCAAGCTATAATGAATTTACCTAATCCAATGTAAACTATGTTTTGGGGGTTTTTTGAATATTTGGAATTAATTAATCTAAGAAAAGGGAAATTGCTTTTAAATGAATTAATCTACAAACTTTGAGAGTAAATTACTCTAAGAATGCAAGATCTATCTATCCTACCAAGGAAAAAACAACAAGATTACTGATCCCAAGAGCAATTTTAGTTATCTAATTACTAAAAATTGAAATAAAGCATAAAGGAACCTGAAGACACGTGAGCCTCCACTACCCTCATTAATCCTTGTAATGGCAACCTCGTATCCTCTTGTAGCAGCAGGGAATCCTCTTGGTGACAAGATGGCAATGGAAGCAAAAGAAGCTTTTGAATCTTTTTGAAGAAAGCTCAATGAGAGCTTTGATGAGCACAATGGATTGATATGAGAAGTGTATGGATGCGTGATGAGCTTTCTATGAAAGGTAGATGAAGCAATGAACAAAACAAAAGGCTCCTATGTCTTGTATGAGCATGAGAATGCTAAATGTGGAGAGCAATAACTTGCAAGAGCTATGTGCACAAATGGAATTGCCTCCCTTTGTGCTTGATGGAGGGATATTTATAGGTTAAAAGAAGGGATGGGAGGTGAAGAAGAAGAATAGTTAACTCAATTTGACTGGGGAGGTAACACAGAGGATTCAAGAGTGACATGGGCTAAAATTGGAGTGATCTACCTAGTAATAGCTTATCACTCAGGAAGAAGTGAAGAAGGAGTACATGGGAATGCATGAGCTATTATTTTAAGATAAAATAGAGCTAATTATGCATGTGTGGGTGCATGAAATAGTTAACTCTATATTTGGCACAAAAATCCATGCAAACAGGAAGAAAAATGGGCAAAAATGAAGATTTTTTGAGTTAGAAACTCAAGTTTTTCCATGGTTGGAAACATGATGGGTCACCCCTTTCACTAGTCTGGTCACCCGGGGGGACACCCATGGGTGACCCACTAAGTCCAGAGCACTTAGGTTGACTTGCAGGATGGGATATGGAAGAGCAGGAGAAATAAAGGGGATTTGACTCCGGAAACAGGTTAGTCATGTGTGAAAATCCAAATATCCACTTGCAAAGTAGGATCTCCGAGTGGTAGAACTAGAAATAATAGGGGCCCAAGATTTGGATTGGTTGAGTGACACTGAAAACTCAAAGTGGGAGATGGCTAGGGGGACCTCTAGAAGGCTTCTAGGGGACGAAGAAGATAAAAACACTAGGGAGAAGTGAAAACTCACCTACAAGATGTGTACAAGGCTTAGGAACATGGTTGCAAGCATGAAAAATGCAAATTGACAAGTGTTGAAAGTGTGAAAAAGTGTCGACAACAAAGAGAGAGAAAATGACAAAGGGGAAACAACACAAGATGAAAGAAATGACACGTCACAAAGAGGATTGATGTTGAGAGGATGTTATTTCATTCTTACATGTACATGACAAGGATTAAAAATCATCATAGGGATCCTTGTGGAGGCTATGCGTGATTTTTGTGCTTACAAGTCCAATAGTTCTTAGAGAAGATTTTTGTATCATAGTTAAATTTACATAAGTTAGATTTGATTTTTATCATTTAGTAGTTAGAAGGAGACAATTTAAAGGAAAGAACCAAGTTCCAGTGTAGCATATTGCTAGGATTGTACAGGTGGTATTTCAAAATTAATAGATTGGTATTGATTTCCTCAAGTTTATCTTCTTATGCATGGTTTAGCACCTAAAATACTTCTTGAGTAATTGAAGCTTTGATAAAGTATTGGATGCTAATGATAAATCCTTTGTGAATGTGTTGTAGATCTGATACATATAAAACTACGTGTGAAATATAGTGATTGTGTGTATTTATTTATGTAAATCTCATTAAAAATCATTAGAGTCTTGCACTTGTAATGTGAATGATAGGTTTGTAAACTAATCTAAATGTTGCAGTTAATTTAATTTCTCTAGTTTCATTGTTAGAAATTGGTTATTGAAGTAGTCACTACATGTCTTGTATTACCTTAAATATTTTGATCTTTTTTCACAAATCAATTGAGTGCAAAACTTAGATTAAACATAATCTAGATTGATTTATTTATACTAGGCCCCTTGAACAAACATACCACATTGACCACTAAGTTTTCAGAGTACGATTGTGACCCAACTCCCAAGACCTTGGAGGTAATTCTAGATCAATTATCTTTTTAGGAGAGGTAAAGTAATCTTCACTCTACCTGTTTTGCACGTGTCAATCTAACTATCAGCAGTAAGTAATCCAAGGTTCCACACATGCTTCACCTTCTATCAAAAGTGTGCATAGACAAACTGAATTCTTAATTTTTAGTTCACTCTATATGCTTATTATCAACTTCTCTGGCTTGATATCCCAATGTATGACATGTTTTTCATGGAAATATATCAAATCTTTTACCAAAGATGCAATGTAAGCATTTGATCACCTTTCACTAAAGTATTTACAACACTGGAGCTCTTTGTATAGCTCACCTTTTGTAGCATATTCAAGAATAAGATAGATTCTATTCTAATCGTAGAAGTACCAAACAATTGAAGTATATCTGGATGTTAGAGATGACTATGAATTTCAATCTTCCTTTGCAACTGGTGTTCTACCTATGACTATTGGAGCTAGTTCTTGATTAGAACTTTTAAAGAAACAACTTGTTTTCTCTTCCTCTCTCTTGCAAGATACATGTTACCAAAATTTCCCCTTCCTAGTGACTTACCAATGTCAAAATCATTCAATGTCCAGTACTTCCATCTTCTTCCTTTTAAACGTATTAAAATTTTATATCTCAAGTCATAGAAGTCTTTATTTGTGACTTTGTGCTCCAAAATCTATTTGGTCACTCTATTTCATGATGTTGAACAAATATTTCACTATACTCCATAACAAGATTATTAACAAGCAATTTATCCATGACAAATTCGACTATGTGGTCATCTACAATGTCAACAAATGTGTTTCCATTGAAATTTGTAATATATGTACAAGAAACCCCTAGGCGTGGGTAACAATAAGGCCAATAAAGTAGAATATTTTTTTTACATGTCACTTTCAATAACGTTACATAAGAAATTCCATGCATTGATTCATATTTCAAATTTCTCAAACATAGAATTATCTTTATGAAATTTGACCCACCATCCATAGTAGTATGCATCATCTTCAAAACTCAAAACTATTGATTCTTGACATAATATATTTGAGTTGACAAAGGTTTGTATTTCTTCATTCTAAAAATTTGAGAGAAGTAACATCTTGCATAGTCATATATACAAATAAATTATATATCATACTGAGGGGTAAAAGTTTAAACATATGTCACACTTTCAACCAACTAAATAGTTTCTATAGATATGGTTTTGCTCTAAACAGTTTTGCCTAGAACCACATAGCACCTATGTGGCATAAAGAGTTTCTCTTGGAACCTTTTCACCTAAAATTTTTAAATCTATAAAATATGATTTCAACTTTGAAAATAGTATTTATTTGCATAGAAGGTTTCAAGCGAGAGAGTTTCACCCAAAACTTTTTTGAGAAATACCATCTTGCTAGAAATTATTTATGTGGCGTCCCGTGTGGCAACCAAGCCCCTCATTTTAAAAAATTTGAATAAAACTTCATGTTCAACTCTAAATTTCTTCTATCAAAACATACTTTTATAAAAAATGATTGAATACCCAATGTAGTTCTTGGAGTGTAGATACTACATATATTTTTCCATCAAATTTTAATTATTTTTATTATATGTTTTTGAAATTTATTGTAAGTAGGTTATTATAATCAAACATGAAGCAAATTAGAAATTACAAATAAATTGGTAAAATATATTTTAAAATGTTGAAAAATATACGGTGCACTAGAGAAGAGCGTCTTCTCCAAGAAGATATTTTTTGTTTTAAAAAAATAAAAAAATGTACAAAAGTTGACATCCCATGAAAACTATAACATTCTGATTAAATTTTACTTTAAAAAAATTCTAAAAAAATTAATTTTTATTTTAATTAAAAAAATACTAGGTAACTTACTTCTACACATAGCTATCATGATGAATACCATCACTTTTCTCTTTTCTGATAGAGAATAATATAATATTGATTCACTATTTTTTCTATTTTTGAAATAAATTGACACAAGTGCCAACTTGCCAAATATATGTATAAATATAAAAAGTACAATTAAAAAAATACATTATATTAAATAAAGATCAAGTTTTAAACTTTTAGTACAATGGTCAAGTAAATTGAATGATGTTGTGCATGATGCAACTTCATGGCCATTGGCTAATTTCAAAGGTTTTTAATAGTCTATTCCCAATATTTTTAAAAAGTACTACCACCAAAGCCACCTCCTGGAATTTCAGCATGGGAGAGCAATGGAAATGCAAACAAAAACAGAAAAAATGCAGAGCTGTGGAAAGCCATCGCAAGCTGACTCAATGTAATCGAAAACTGCTTCTTCTGTGTGTTGAAACCCCGCTCTTCCCTCCAATTTATAATGTAGGATGCCGATTAGTTTCCACTTTAAAAGGGTCATAGAACCTTAATTAATTATTTATTAGTGATAGTTAGTCAGGCCAACCTTATCTTATTTGGATGGTTGGAAATGTGTGTTATCCATACGTAAACTCCAATGGTGCGGAGAAACGTGGGCGTGACTGATTAGATCCATTAAATATATTGAATGGTCTTTGTTAATTGCATTGAACATCATTCATACACAACACATCAATCGAAATCAGAATGTACAAATTGAAACGGGCCTTAAACTCTGAGACAAATATCACGTTTTCTTTTCGAACGGACATCGATGCCCTCTCTAAGTGATAAGATCAAAACTGCATTATTAAACTATTCATCGATGAACGGACTGAAAAGGAAATACGGATTTTTGGAAAGCATTTTAAACTATCTCACTCCACTAGGCAAACTCTGTTTGTCCTTTGGAACTGAAAAAAGAATATGCCTTCGAATCATTTTTCTATCCTGCATCAGACTGTCGCGTATAAACCGTATGTGCATGGTAATGCATAAATGGGCATTATAAGTTGCAGATGCAGAAAAATAAAAAATTTAAAAAATTATAATATATTAATGTTTTATTGGTTTCATTTATTTTATTTTATTGCAATTGTTTCAATAAGGAAGGTCCATATTTCTATTTAAAAAGACACATAAGGAATGAAAAATTTTATTTTGAATTTTCTTGTAATTAGATGTTTTTGAATCCTCTATATTTTCTTTCTAAAGTTCTACTAGTCTACAATCACACCCATAAAGCATCATTAGAATTACTAATAATCTATCTTGATAGTTTTCCAATCTCATAGCTCAATCTCTCTACTTCTATTTTGTAGCACTGTCTAACCTCCCCAAGTTCTCTTCCTTTTGTAAGTTTCCCAACTAAACTCCTTGTTGAAGTCTATAGCAACATATTTGTACCATGTTACTTCTTTTAGAATACTTTTTTTTTCTTCAATTGAAAAAGCCCATGATCTTGGACTTGCTACTATTAACTTGCATATCCACCTCCTTACAAAAATGCTTTAAAATATTTAAGTGTTCTTGTAACCCTCAAACAAACCTTGCAATAAAAATGAGGTCATCAATGTGTAAAGAAGCCTTACAACATACTCTCTCAAGAAACACCATCCAAGTCTTAAAGATTTAACCATTCTTCTAGTTTGTTGATAGAAGCTAAATAAGGTCGGGGGTACTGGGCATCCTTGCTTAACTCCAATGTCACTTCTAAATTTTTTTTAAAGGTTTGCTTGAGCTTTGATTTTTACTTGAGCCTCCTCACCTAGTCTTTGATTGGTATGTCAAGATCCTTCATTCCACTCCATGACTTACTTTTAAGAACAATTTCAAAAACTTTATCTGAGTCCAGAAAACAACAATAAACTTCATCTTTTTTATTTCATACTTTTCAATGATAATATATGGTTTTATTGTGTCATCTTAAAACCATTAATGCCTTTCTCTTCCTTGAAAATTCAGTCCATATTGTCATTATAATGGAAAATGTTGGCCAGTCTAATGTGTCAGGGAACTTAGATATAGCCTCAGTTGCCCTGTTGGTGAAAAACTTACCCTCTTGAAAGAGAGGTCACAAGTACAAATCCTATAGGGATAGGGTGTGTATGCCTCATTTTAGAAGCATAGTTAGGTACCTCCTACATACTGGGAGTATGAGGTACTCTCATATATTATAAGCCACCTGTATACTCAAAATCAGGTCGCCCACATTGTAGACTATAAAAGGATCCATTTCCATTTCCCCTACATACTGGGAGTATGAGGTACTCTCATATATTATAAGCCACCTGTAGACTCAAAATCGGGTTGCCCACATTGTAGAGTATAAAAGGATCCATTTCCATTTCCCTTGTATTAAATTTATTAACTGAGCACTAAATACATTTGTCCATAATATTACATCAATCAAAATCAGATTATACAAATTGAAACATGGTGTCGATTGTTTCTCAAACAGGTCTTTATCATGTGCTCTCTTTTTAAATGGACATTGATAGTGATTGATTGCCGTCACAAGCGATAAGCCAAAAATTGCATCATCAAACTCTTGATTGATGTAAAATCAAGACGATTTCCCACCGTAAATGAGATAAGGAGTACAATAATGGGATAAATAGGTATAGCGCACTCTAGGCCCCACAGGAGTTTCACCCTGTACTATTTGTAAAAGCACCCAATTGCAAACATAAAAAGAATGAACTCCTAATAATCTCCTAGACATGCTAAAAGCTAACTAGATAGATAATGTAACTTTTCAGACTAACAGTTAGGAAGGTTATTGGTGCAGGAGCACCTAGATGTCTAAATTTTGGATAAAGTTCAAGTTGTTTTGTTTTGTCTAATGAGGTCTTGGAGACCATTTACATGAGGTATAAGGCTTGAAAGCCATGTTGTAGTTGGACTATGTCCAAATGTCAAAAAGAATCTTTTGTTGTGTTGCAAGTCCTAGTTAGGACAGTCATGTTGTCTTAGATAGTTTGCAAGAGTCATCTAAGTTTTAATGTTTATTTAGGACAGTCTTTATAATCATTTAAGTTTTAGTGTAGTAAGCCTTTAAAGGCATGTCTAAGGATAGTGATAACCTTGTACAAAGGTTAGCTACATGTTAAAAAAAAAGCAAGATTAGTTATCCAACTGTCGGTGGAATCCAAGAAAAGGCAGTTTCTATAATAGACAGTTTTATAGCTGCAGTTAAAAATTAGAAAAGAAATCGATGGTTTGGAAATGAAAAACATTTTCTTGCATTGTAGGAGGCTTGTATTAAGCCAAGGAAGATTGTATGGAAGAATTACATTGAATAGATTTGAGAGAAACAACAAGAAGAACCATTTTTTTTGCTATTATGTGTTTTTTCTGATTTTCTGTGTTTTTTGTTACTGTTCACCAGCCGTACTCGCAACTGTATGGACGTAGTACTACCCAAATTTATAATGGATGGAAAGAGTTTTGAAGTACCTTTGATTTGAACCTGGTTTGGAGTCTTGACATGATGCTAGGTGAAAGTTATCAGTAGTTTTCCAAAAACTGTTCTTTTCAGAAATTGTTGTCTCCATTTAAAAAAATCACTATTTTCTGCATAAATTCGTACTTGTACGGCCTGGGAATGGTTGGTATTTGTAATGCATGTTTAAGAGGATAAATTACCTGCCCTTTGCATCTTGTTTGGGCTTTTTAAATTGCATCAGGAGGAAGAAACAACTAGTTTACCATTGACTGCCCAAAACCTAGATTTTGCCTCTTTTGAGTAGCCCAATGAAAATTTCACCTTTCCATTGCCTTTTTCCTATTCATAATCAATGAAATGGATTGTATTTTAGTTGTTTCAAGGTCTTGTGAGGATAGAGGAGGCAGGAGAGCAGTGTAGGTGGAGTTTGCTTTGAAAATGGGCCACCAAGATCCTTGCATTTGTAAATGAAGAAGGGCAGCAGTCTCCTCAGAGGAGTCATAGGTAAGTTTGGTGAAGAATAGCTCTGTCAATGATGATAATAGGCCTGTTAGGCATGTGAATTGTTTATCTAGATTGAGTTTGTGTTAAGGAGAGATCACCCCAAGATGAAATTGTGACTATCCTGCTCTTGGAGCTATGAGATTGTGACTGCCATGAGGGGTATGATAGATGTTGCTGTCCTACAGGGTCTGCACATTGGAAGTGATGAAAGGTTAGTTGGAGTTAAGAGTCATGGAAGGTATGACCTGAAGTCTCTCTCTCCTTGGAACATGAACATGCATATGTCTTGGTGTTTAAACCTTGGTTTGTTAGAAGCCTGATTTCTGTCAGGAAAACTTGACACTAGTTGAAGTGCTCTGCATCATTTTTGGTATCAGAGCTAGCTAGTAGATCCTTGAAGGAGTAAAGGATCTTGTGAAGAAGATAAGAGTTTTTGAGAGAGTTGTGAATATGCCTCCAAAGAACCAGATGGCAAGAGAGAATGCTGAGTTGAGAGAAGCCTTAGAGGCAAGAGAGAAAGAGCTGAGGGACAGAAGAGAACATGATGCTGCCAGAGACAGAGAGCTGAGGCAAGTAAGAAGGGAGAATGCAACAATCTTGGCAAGATTGGAAGCATTAGAGAAGAATCCAAGAAAGGTTGAACAAAGTGAGTCGGAAGGAGATGAGGATATAGATGAGAATCCTCCTGAGGATGAGTTAGATGCTGAAGAAAAGAAGTTTGTAAGATTGCTGAAGGCAGTCCAAGGAAGTGGAACTAAGGCAAACATAGAGCTACCTATCTATCAGGGGAAGATGGATAGTGAAGAAGTATTAGGGTGGATAGATGCCCTGGAAATTTTTTTTGAGTATGAAGAGATGAGTGATGAAAAGAAGATCAAGTTTGCAAAGACAAAACTAAGAGGAACAACACTTACCTGGTGGAGTAGTGTGCAGACAGAGAGAATGGCTAGAGGTGCATCAAAAATCACTTCTTGGAGTAGGATGAAGGACATGATGAAAGACCAATTCCTTCCATCTGATTACTCCATTCAGACAAAGAGGATGAGGTAGAATTTGAAATAGAAGGACATGGATGTTATGTCCTATATTGAGCAATTTCATAAGCTTAGTATCAGAGGAGGATTGGAAGATGAAGAAGATGTTAGGACAGTAAAAATTTAAAATTTTTACTATCTTCTCACTCCACCATATTTGAACAAATCCTAAAAAAAAAAATCCCAAAAACCATAGTAAAAATTTAGTGTATCTCACAGGATGTTTATAGATGAGCAGTGCTAAACTACTTAAAGGTCAATCTATCAGCAAGATGTCATATTGCTTACACCGATACATGAAGAATAATTTGAAAATAACCATCGGTGTGAGAATAGAGATCGGAAAGAAACTTATAGAAGTCACCGATGGAATAAGTAATACCGATGACCTTTCATCGGCAAGAGAACCAAGTAGTCATACCAATCGGTATGACTGATAATCATCAGAGGATCCTTCAAAAGCTGCCCCGACGGTATATATCATACTGATGAAGTATTTCGGCAAGAGTTTCACCGAACATCCTGCGGGGGCAATGAAGCAAATAGCCATCAGCATGAAATGAATTATCGGGACAAGAAACAAATAAGTCTCCAATACTCAATGTCTTGGCGAAAAGAGAGCTTTTGGTAAGACTCACAGCGATACAGATATCCATCGGGATGACTCAACGTATCGGGACAAAGGAATTAGGTCTTGCCAACTCACAAGTCACGGTGATCAAAAGGTGTCGGTGACACTTTAATAAACTCTGTCCGATAAAGAATATAAAATGGCCATCGGGGAGATGATTTGGATCGAGTTATCTTTTAAAAGCTATCCCGATAGTATATTTCATTTTGATGGGAATAAATTCATATCTGTTGATATTATAGTGGCGAGACATTAACAGTCATTCCGATCCAAAGTAAAGATAACTATCGGCGAGACGACAAAGCTTAGGGAAACATAAATATGTTATCCCGATAGTATTGATCACCCTGATAAACAAATTACTATCGGTGAGACTCTTACTGATAGTTATATCGGTAAGACTCATTATGTCGAAGGGAAATCTAAATCATACAGTGATGAAACAGGGCCTGCCGATGGTCACGCCGATTGATTGTTCGTGCCATAAAAAGCATTAGGGTCGCCCAGACATTTTAAAAAATCACGTCGATGAGAAGAGTTATGGCGATGTGACATTTCACAGCGATGAACATTGAATTGATCAGAAACTTAAATACAAACGGCTACGAAATCCTTTACGATCATTGTAATCACAAGGTCGTTTGAAAGGAGAATATGGAGGAACTCTTAAAGCAAAAGCAGAGGATTTTGACTACAGCCACTGAACGACAGGTACATACATACAAACCATTGTGTAGCCTGTGTTTAAATTCTCTGCCAAAGTTTTAAATATGGAGACTCTGGGAAAGGGAAAAGGAAGAAAATCACAAGGGGAAACCAGTAAGTCTAAAAAATAGAAAACTGAACAAACCCTTGAGGAAAAGGTAAAAGACAAAAAACTCAACCAGGACCTAATTGACCAATTGCCTGGGTCAACTCCCAAGGCCAGAAGGTCTGCTCAACTCAGGGCAGAGGTTGAGAAATTAGAAGATAAACATAAGCACCTAGGAGATATCTGGACCCCAATTAGGGGATATGAGCTTTTTAGATTCCATTATAATAGAAGGTTTAGGAATGCTCCTGTGTCAAACCCATGGCACTTGAATTTGGGAAAACTGGTTGTGCCTAATGTGTTCCTGAATGTGGAACTCCTCCAACTGCTTGCCAAAAATTACAATTCAAGCCTGAAAGCCCTCTGCAACCCACAGGGAGAACCAATTGTGCATTTGTCAAAAAATGCTATTTGTGAGGTGTTTGATCTAGATGATTTATGCACTGTCCCTATTATTTATGAAGATCTGGAGAAAGAATATTGGAGAATGGATACAACTTACAATGGATGGAGGTTGCCCATTCATAGGCCCAGGGTTGAAGGAGAAGTGATGCCCTTAACTGAAAATGATGGTCCTCCCTTTCATGTGGCCATATTTGAACCATATATACAGTATACCTATTATTCTGTGGGCCAAGTCCTTGGTTCAGATGTCCTCGAGTTCATGACTATCCCTCTAATGGTCATAGCCTCTGACATTCAGTGTCACAATGCAAGGCAGTTTGATTATGCTTCTTATATTGCTAATAGAATGGATTATGGCTTATCTGCAATAAAAAATAGTGCCCCAACATGCTCTTTTGAGCATTACTCAATACTTATGCACATGGTGTTGTATTTCGGCCAGGAAGTAGGGTTATGGCCAAGTGAGCTTAAAGTTGTTACTGCAGATAAGAAAGGGGAAAAGATACCCATACAAATGTGGACTAGAATATGGGATAGTAGATATGCCCACTCCAGCTATACCCAATTTGAAGAACACTGTGTAAAAGTTTTGTACAGGTATTTTAACCACCCTTGTGAATATTCAATCTCTACTGAAATAAAAAGATTCCTCAGGCCAAAAGATTTTGGTGGCCCCCCTAGTGTCACTCATAATTGGGGAGACTAGTATTGCTTTGAGGATGCGACTATGATTAGGATTTATGGCTTTGAGGATACTCCATTCATATTGCCCAAGACTGTTCCTGACAGGCTTGCATACTTAGAAATAATCAGGCAAATGCATTGCTCAAATGTAATGCATCTAAGTTCACATGATAAACAATCATTTATGCCCAGCACTTTATGTTTTGGAGATTTTACTGTGGTTTCAAAAGAAGGTTACAATCTCATTTTGGATAAATTAATACACTATAATATGAGGAGTGCTGAGGCCAGGAAAGGGTTTGACCTTGAAGGTTTTATTGACTATGCACGCAGGAAACAAAATCTTAGTGGATACATGCACATACATTATCCACATGACGATGTTATTAGAAACTTAGAAGAGGCTGAAGTTGAGTTGGTGATAGAAAAATATAACAGGGATTTAAGTGAAAAGAAAAAGCAACTAGCAGAGATTGAATTTGTATCCTCTGAGAATGAAGAAATGGTAGATCAAGAACAGCCATAGGACAAAACAGAAAAAATGTCCAAGAGGAAAATGCTACAATATCAGCCTCCTGTTGTGCTACATGATGAGGAGGGAACTGCTGATGAGGATCCACGCCAAACAGCTTATGATTCTTTCATCTCTGATGATAAATTTATTCAGTCAAAAGAATTTAAGTCATTCTTGTATAAATACAAAGGGGAAGAGATCAGAGAATCAGTAGATGATGTTTCTGCTGATAATGAAACACAATTGTTAGATATGTTGAAGGTAATAGTAGATAAAGAGATGTAGGACATGACACCTAGCAGGGGTAGACAGTTGCTTACGGATGCAGGGGTTATGATTTTTCCTGGCCTTGATTTAAATTCTGCTTTGGTTTTTGACAGTTTTTTGAATAGTTCAAATGATAAATATAAACTTACTCCAGAAGGAGTTAATGAAGTGTATATGGGAACAAGATATAATAATGATGAAAATTCCTTAATGATATGGGTGTTATATCCTTCCCATTAGAAAATGGCCATCATAGATACTGAAAAGACTTTTGGCCATGTCATGACTTTGAAAGCAGGGGAAACTAACCCTCTGATTACTATAGACAAAATTGAACAAAGCACAAGCTCAAATGTTGATCAAAGAGAGAGATGCATACAAATTGAGCTGTGAAAGATTGACAAAAGAAAATGATTACTTGAAGGATGCTGTTAAGAGTACTTTTGGTCAATCCACAAAAAGAATAACTCAAGGTGAGAGCTCACAAAGCATTCAAGCATTATCCCCTGACCAGGCAACACAAATTCAAATAGATGCATTTGTTACAATACTGCAGAGCAGGTATGCAAACATGGTGCGGTGGTTAAACCAGTTTTGGGATAGTTACTTAGAAAATCACAAAGTAGTTAAAGAACATGAAAGACTTGAAAAGAGAATACATGAAAAATTGATTGAGATACAAAGCAGAAGTGCTACTGATAGTACAGATATCTCCGATGCAGGAGCATTGCTTAAACATCACCAAAAATACTATGACAAACTTAAAGTTGATGCTAAGGAAGGTACCAATGCTTCAAATGCAGGAGTGCCCATGTTATTTAAAGACAATGGAGAAGTAAAGAGCAAAGAAGAATGGATTGTTGATTGTCAAGTCATATTACACGAGGCCACAGGAGCTCTCAAAGACAAAATTTCTGCATCTAGAGAAGCTTGCAGACACCTAGAAAGAATGGTCACACTTGATATGATTACCAGAGATGCTATTGACCTTACTGATTCTCACCGTGATCAGGAGTATTTAGATCACTTGGCTAAAGTTTATTTATGGCTGAATAGAGCCTAATCATGATTATGTAATAGTTGTTAATGTTTGTTAAGTTTCCAAAAGACTTATTGAAGAGTTATGTCTCTTCATAGAAACATCTATATAGGTTCAAACAATTGATGCTGAAAGATCATCAGTGGTAGAATATATCCATATACATAAGATACAATGTTTCAAAATGACTATGTTGCATATTTTATTTGAAGAAGAAGTTTGAAGTTCTCTGATTCAGTGGTTTTACTTTGGTATCAGTTTTTTGTTAAAATTATTCAATTATGTGGCTGTCTCCATTTCTGCATTTCCTTGTTATTCAGATTAATGTATCAAGTATATATTTAATCTGTCAATACACATTTGTTGTATCTGTGTGATTAAATAGGTTGGTGTCCATTTGAGGAATTAAACCATTCTGATTTAGTCACAGTAGCCTGGAAGTATTAAGTTTGGATTACTAAGTAGGGCCATATAATTAGGATTGCCATTCTGTCTCCAAGACAATATTATCTGTTAATCTTGCTCATTCATTTCATTTGGTTCCTTCAAGTAAGGATTAAAATACCTTCTGGTGAATTATAAGATATTTGATTATATTGGTTGGATTATCAAGAAGAGTTTGTTAGTCATTTCCTTGCACGTTTATACAAGTTATAAACTAAAACTGTGCCAAACAATTAGAATTATTACCATTAGGAAACCACTAGTCCTGGTCCTTCAATTGATTCCGTTACCCAACAAGGCACTAGTCTTATTTAACTCATTATATAAATCCTTTTACCTTGATATTGCTTATACAATTTCTACCAATCACTTATTAGAGATTAGACATAGAATCAGTTAGCAAGCTATTCATCTATCCTACATCCTATGCCATTGTAGATAGATTTAATTAGTCCACACATTCACATTCAGACTGTTTTAATTTTCCAAGGTTTACCCGCCTAGGTGTAACAGGACCTAAAGCATAGGAAATCATCAAACCTTGACGGTTGATTTTGTCAAGTTAGTTCAAAAATCTTGCAAATCTAAACATAGAGCTTGGCATCCTCTTAGGATTAGCAACCTGCATTTTTGAGACCTAACAGAAGAGAAAGTGGCAAGATACCTTAATGGGCTTAGGTATAACTTGCAGGATGAGATTGGGTTAGCAGTACCAAAAACACTTGGAGAGTGTTTTCAGTTAGCCATTAGGGCTGAAGAGAGAGTGAAAAGGAAGCAAGAAAGGCCAGGAGGTTATGGAAGAGGAAACAGAGGTAGGGGCAAACCTACTAGTGAAGTTCAGAACAGCAATGAGAAGGGTAAGGAGTTGTCTACAGAACAGAGAGGTGGACATAGAGGTGGAGGTAGATTTGGATCGGGTTGGGTAGAGGAGTGTTCACAGGTAGATGTTACCACTGCAATGAGGTGGGACACACATCTTTCAACTATCCTAAGAAGGATGGTGTTGACAAGACCAAGGATAAAAGAGTTCACTTGGCACAAGAGGAGGAGAAGCCAAAAGAACCAGAAATGTCGTCAGCCTCTCCAATGATGGATGGAGAGATGCTCATGGTGGAAAGAGGTAAGATGTAGCAACCACCATAGGTTTCTATTTTCAGAACTAATTGTTTAAGCCATGGCAAGATATGCAAGTTGATTATAGATTCAGGTTCTCATGATAACTTAGTTTCTTGGGAAATGGTGAATAAGTTGGGGTTGAAGACTTTTGATCATCCCAGTCCTTACCATGTCACTTGGGTGAGTCAAGAGCAGCAGGTATTGGTCACTAAGAAGGCTTATGTTGACTTCACAATTGGCCAATATCAGGACTCTGTTTTGTGTGATGTTATTCCTATGACATGTGGGCATGTAATCTTGGGCAGACCATGGTAGTATTCGAGAAGGACAATTCATGATGGGTATACTAATACTTATGTAGTGCACAAAGATGGTAAGAAGTTCAAGTTGATTCCTTTACCTTGTGAGGAGAAGAAGGAATAGGTTACAATTTGCTTTGGAGAGAAATTGGAGTTGCATGTGCAGGTTCAGGGTGATTGCACACAGCAGACACAGATGCCACACAAGAAGGTGGATGACAGTCCTAGAGAGCAGTAGGCTTGGGACTTGAGTTATGTTAAGGTAGGGGACATTGAGTATCCTATAAGGAGCCAGAAGAAGGAAAACAAACAGCAGAGAGTCCAAGAAGGAATGAATCAGAACTTTCAGTTGAGAAGAGCTGAAGCATTGCAAGGACATCACAACAAGTTTTATGTTTCTAACACTGTTTACAGGAGCCATGCAGGTTGGAGAAGAAGGAAGATGACTCTTGGAGAATTCCTATTTCCTAATCAGAGGAACATACCAACAAGATGGAAGAATGGTTGGCGCAGATCCCCTAACTCTTGGGACAAGAGTTTTCATCATGCCGGGGAGTATGGTGCAGGAGCACCTAGATGTCTAAATTTTGGATAAAGTTCAAGTTGTTTTGTTTTGTCTAATGAGGTCTTGGAGACCATTTACATGAGGTATAAGGCTTGAAAGCCATGTTGTAGTTAGACTATGTCCATATGTCAAAAAGAATCTTTTGTGGTGTTGCAAGTCCTAGTTAGGACAGTCATGTTGTCTTAGATAGTTTGCAAGAGTCATCTAAGTTTTAATGTTTATTTAGGATAGTCTTTATAATCATTTAAGTTTTAGTGTAGTAAGCCTTTAAAGGCATGTCTAAGGATAGTGATAACCTTGTCCAAAGGTTAGCTACATGTTAAGAAAAAAGCAAGATTAGTTATCCAACTGTCGGTGGAATCCAAGAAAAGGCAGTTTCTATAATAGACAGTTTTATAGCTGCAGTTAAAAATTAGAAAAGAAATCGATGGTTTGGCAATGAAAAACATTTTATTGCATTGTAGGAGGCTTGTATTAATCCAAGGAAGATTGTATGGAAGGATTACATTGAATAGATTTGAGAGAAACAACAAGAAGAACCATTTTTTTGGCTGTTCTGTGTTTTTTCTGATTTTTTGTGTTTTTTGTTACTGTTCACCAACCATACCATTGATTGTATGGATGTAGTACTGCCCAAATTTATAATGGATGGAAAGAGTTTTGAAGTAACTTTGATTTGAACCTGGTTTGGAGTCTTGACATGATGCTAGGTGAAAGTTATCAGTAGTTTTCCAAAAACTGTTCTTTTCAGAAATTGTTGTCTCCATTTAAAAAAATCACTATTTTCTGCATAAATCCGTACTTGTACGGCCTATGAATGGTTGGTATTTGTAATGTATGTTTAAGAGGATAAATTACCTACCCTTTGCATCTTGTTTGGGCTTTTGACATTGCATCAGGAGGAAGAAACAACTAGTTTACCATTGACTGCCCAAAACCTAGATTTTGCCTCTTCTGAGTAGCCCAATGAAAATTTCACCTTTCCATTGCCTTTTCCCTATTCATAATCAATGAAATGGATTGTATTTTAGTTGTTTCAAGGTCTTGTGAGGATACAGGAGGTAGGAGAGCAGTGTAGATAGAGTTTGCTTTGAAAATGGGCCACCAAGATCCTTGCATTTGTAAATGAAGAAGGGCAGCAGTCTCCTCAAAGAAGTCATAGGTAAGTTTGGTGAAGAATAGCTCTGTCAATGATGATAATAGGCCTTTTAGGCACGTGAATTGTTTATCTAGATTGAGTTTGTGTTAAGGAGAGATCACCCCAAGATGAAATTGTGACTGCCATGAGGGGTATGATAGATGTTGCTATCCTACAGGGTATGCACATTGGAAGTGATGAAAGGTTAGTTGGAGTTAAGAGTCATGGAAGGTATGACCTAAAGTCTCTCTCTCCTTGGAACATGAACATGCATATGTCTTGGTGTTTAAACCTTGGTTTGTTAGAAGCCTGATTTCTATCAGGAAAACTTGACACTAGTTGAAGTGCTCTGCATCAGTTATGCAACAAGCATTGCATATTTAGTAATGAAACTTTACCAAGAAAAGTTCCACACAAAATCAAACTAAAGGATGAAAACAAAAAATGTGACTAATCTTATCGACAAAAATGGGGATAACTTCTTTAACTTGAGGAAAGTTACTAAGATCTCTCTTCAAAAAGGTAAAGAAAAGAGAAAAAGGTCTATGTTGGAATCATCATAGTAAATGGTCTAGAGGTCATAAATGTGATAATAGCGAGAAAATACTAATGATTATTAAGAATAAGGTTGAAGAAGAGCAAGAAGTAGCTACAAAAATCAAATGTGGAACTTGAGCATGAGAATTGGGAGGAGGAAGAAAGTGCTACTATCTCCCTACATGCATTGAATGGTACAAGCACACCACAAACACTCAAAGCGATTAGTTATTATCAAAAATAAAAAAGGTGATAGTGTTGGTTAATATAGGTAGTACATAGAACTTAATTGATAGACGATTAGCTAATGAGCTCAATCATTTTGTGTATCCAATCTCTAATTTTCAAGTCATGCTAGCTAATGGGAAACAACTCTCTTGTGGTGGTATATGCCATCATATGGAACTCTTAAGGGGAGATTATCAACTAGATTTAGAAATGTTTGCTATTCTAATTAGGGGAGAAGATATAGATCTAGGTGTGCAATGGCTTAAGAAGTTGTGAACAATATCTTTCAATTTTAAGGACTTATTCATGGATTATAGTATAAATTATAAACTCCCATAGAATTGAGAAATTGCTTAAGAAAGATTCTGATGGAATAGTGGCACAACTATGTTTTGAGGAAGCATAAGATGTGAAAAATAGATTCATTAGGGCCTCATGATGTCATTCAAAACCATCAATAGAAGTCATAAATTAAAAAATTGGTCAAGGAATGATGGATTCAACCATTGTTCATTCCAACAAAAGTGCATATTCATCTCCAATGATTTTGGTTAACAAGAAGGATGATTCATATAGAATGTGCCTAGATTACAAGGATTTCAACAAGATCACTCTTATAGATAAGTTTCATATTCTTGTTATTAATGAATTATTGGATGAATTGAATGATGTAGTTTTTTAACTAAGTTAGATTTACATTTAGGTTATCATCAAATTCATCTAAAGGAAGAGTATGTACATAGGGCTAACTTTAGAGCACATGAGAGTCATTATGAATTCTTAGTTATACCATTTGGTATCAGTAATACCCAATCAACTTTTCAAGGTCTCATGAATTCAATGTTCCATCCATTTCTTCAAAAAATTGTATTGGTATTTGTAATGTCCCCCTTTTTCCTCTATAATACTATATTTTATTTTCTGTAGGAAAAAAATAAATAATAAACAATATTAATAAGTTAGTCCTTGTTTTGTTTTAAAATTGTTAGTGACAACTTATTTAAGAAGTTAGGTGGGGCCACATAAATGGGGGAAATAAGGCCATTTTGTAACTCCAAGAGAATATTTAATTCTCTTTAGGATTGGGAGTTTTATTTCATAATTAGGGGAATCTCTTAATTGATTTTAGGGGAGAGGAAAGAAAAATATATAATTATTTCCTCAATAATTCTATAAAGAAGGGAAAAGATCTTTAGAAGATCGGATCTAGACATGATTTTATCAATTTCTCTCAATTTTTGAGTATTTGTGTTCAAAATCTAATCCAAGTACAAAGCTCCTTATGGTTTTAAATTGAAGAATGAAATCCTATGAGGTCTTTAGGATTTAGAAAAAAAAAATTAGACTCTATTGGTAATTCCAATTCGAGAATTGCATAGACCTTTATTAGCATTTTTCAGTATTGATTTATAAAAGTTCCCCAATTTGTAGAATTGTGTGGCTACAATTGTAGGAAGTGATCAATGGGCCACTTTGGTTGGTGAATGGATTTTTAGAGAAGAGGTGTGAACCATTTATTAGAGTCATTTCCATCCCAAGGGGTTGTATCTTTTTGTAGCTAATATTATCTCTAAGTTTTATTACAATGAAATTTGCATTCATAAAATAGCTACTCCATCACCAAGCCAAGTCATGCAAATCCATATGTTGGTCACGTATAGGTGATTTATCAGTGAATAGGCCATTTATGGGATTGTCCACATCTTATGTTGGTCTCAAATCTACCATATAACTAACTCTGGGAGTTACACAATTCTAAGTATAGATCATAGATGCAAATCAATATCAAATAAATTTACTCTTGTAACTTACAAATCACCATATTGTGAGTCTTATGTGAGTAGTTGTTGATTAGTATTTTGAAAGGGTAATATTGTTACTTGTATATTTCAAAACTTTTAGCTGAAGGGAATTATTGTCCATGATATTTATATATTTAGTTTTCTATCTTTAGGAGAGGGATTTGTGTTGAATTGGTAAATTTGTGCTAATAGTCCCAATAAGGACATTATAGTATTCTTTGATAATGTTCTCATCTATAGTAAAACATAGAATGGTGAAAATTTCATAAAAAATCTTCTAGAGTTTCTAGGCATTGAGATCAACACTTTTCTAAAGGGGATTGGAATACTATAATGCTAATATTTTACATTCCTAAGTGTAGTAAGGAAAATCTCTTGTGGCATGCTTAACCTTAGTAGTTTCACTTATTAGTTTAATTTATTCCTTAAGCTGACTTAATTAGGATGAAGGATTGTGTCACTACATAGTTACATGCCTATAAATAAGGAAGACAAAGGCTCTCCCAAGCCACCATAAGTTTGAATATTGATTTAATATTATTATTTTTTATTCATTGTAAGACACCTCCTTGAAGTGGTTTTCTATTCTATTTGATTTTACATGTATTTTAGAAAAATATCGCAACACTCCCTTCCATCTTCAATATTCAAATAGATCTTTCAACTAGGTTCATCAATATAGAACCACTAGTCTTCACACAATAAGAGAATTTGAGTTTAAGATCATATATTTAAGAAAATGTCCAACATATGCTAGCAACTTGAACACTAGAATAAATTTCAATGTCCCCAAAAATGGAGCCATACATGTTGACACTCAAAATAGGATATTGACAAACCTAAAAGATAGACCTCAAGAACTAGACTAATGATAAAATCAACCTACGATAGTGAAATGAGCTTATGATCTAACTATAGGTAAGTAAGGGTCTATTGAAAAGAGTGGTTGTTTATCTCTAATTTAGGCTTTATAAGACCTAAGATCGTGTTCCTAGAACTCATGATGGGATAATTAAAGAGAAATGAAACTAATATAGTTTATCTCTAGATGACCATACCTTGTCTGTAGAAATTGCCCCATTGATTTTTTGATTGATGATGTTAGATTGTCTTTTTGACTTTTGTTTTAATTTGAATCATAATTATCCATTTTGCACTGTGGGAAAGACTTCAAGTTCTCTCAAACCTAATGATCAAACCTTATCATGCCATAGGGGCCCGTGAGGGCATATATTATTTTGCCTTTTTGATCTGTGCATAATGTCAAAACAATAATCACTATATAAGGTCGAATGCCTTGTGTGATTTCTTGTAAAAGGTATGTGATTAAGTCAAATAAGTGTAATAATTTGAAGTTAAGGAAAGGATGGATGAAGATTATACATGAAGAGATAAGGTGATGCTAGTGTATGAAGGTGATAGTATGAAATGCATAATGTGTATAAGGAGTAATAAGGTATGGAGGTAATGTATTACAATAAGCATGCAAAGGGAGCTTTAAGGTTTTTACATGATGATGCATAGTATGATTTATTGTATGGCATGATGTATGTATGGGAGACATAAGGGATATAACCTTATTTCTTTTCCTTGTATTAAGGGTGAAGTGTGACGCATAGTGTATAATGCAAAGGGAGAAATAAGGGGTTATTCTTGTCTTTTATCTTCTAAAGGGGAAAATACATCCAATTTTGCATGAATTTGTAACTAGATTAATGTAAACAAGTAATATTATTATAAATTACTTTATTATTTTGTGACAAGTTGTAAAATCAAGAAGATAGGACAAATTGTAACTAATAGTAAAGTAATCATGCAAAAAATTACTTAATTTTTTTCTCACATGTCCCAAGATCATGTAAAATTGAAGGATATAGATAACTGAGGTCTTTTGGAGCTTTTGCATGGCTTTTGGGGTCAAAATTGGAGAGTTTGGTCAAATTTTTGGTCAAACATATAGACGAGAGCAATTTGGAGTTATTTTAGCTCGATTTGGGACAGTTATAGCCCTTATTTTTAGGAATTTTCTTATTTTCTCATGGATCAGTTTTGAGAACTTATTTTTAGAGGCAGTTGACCTTGTAGGTCTCTTGGAGAGAGCATATTATATATTTAAAGGAAAACTTAGTTTTTCCTAGTTCTTGCCTTTTTTGCTCTTTATACTTTGAGAGAGAAAGAAGGTTTTGTAACTCACCTATTGCAGATTTATAGAGATTACAGCTGGTTACAGGTTCTATTCTTTATCTTTTTATGCAATTGTTCCTTTATTTTTCAGCTGAATCAAGTGTCTACCTTTCCATTAATGCATCTTTTTGTGAATGATTTGATGAGATTTTATTATGTTTGAGCATCGGAACCTTTAAAATCATTGTGTCATTTGTACTTGCATGTACTAAATAGCATTGAAAATCATAGGTCTTTGGTTGTGCAATTGGAGTAATTTTCTTTTATGTTGTGAAAAAACCTTTTCCTTCAAGAAGAAAATCATTTCCAGCCTCGCTTAGAATTATTTATGTGATCAAATTGCCAAAAGTGGTTTGTGATCTATTATGAGTTAGATTATTAGTTTCCATCAAATTTAGGTGCATCACCATACTTTAGATTATAGTTTTAATGCTTTTAGTAGATCCTTTTTAACTTTTTTCCATATCAAAGTTATAGATCCATTAAATATTATAAGGGAACTAACCCATAATCTAGAGGATCAAGCTCACCATAGGTCACCCACAGCCTGAGTTTTATCTGATGTTACACAGGATTGCTGAGATTCACATCTTTGCATAACAGGTGCAATCCTACTCGTCAACAGTAAAATCAAAGGCCTTGTAATATTCTGCAAGAATCAAATCAAGATAAATCAAGAGTTAAAACTACAATCATTGTAAAATGATATTTAAAGCAATTTTTCTATAAATTGCTTTCAAATAATCATTATTTATATAGTTAAAACAAAATAGAGCAAACAGTATCTTTCTTTTTAAAGTTCTCTTTCTTTTAGGCAGATATGGACAAAAAAAGAGTCTTTTTGTGAAGATAAAGCATATTTTTTGGTGGGGCCACCTTGGAGGAGTTTTTGGCTGCTTCTATTTTCAGTTTGGAAGCATTCAAGAAGGCTTTTTGATAGCTTTTCAGAGGAGCTCGAAAATGGATTTGCATGGCTATTTTTAGGAGCTTTTCTCAGCTTTTTCTTGGGAGATCTTTTGACAGGCATATATTGGAGAAAGCTTAGCTTTCTCAAGGGAATTCAGATTATTGTGTCTTCTCTCTTGTTCACCTACAGAGAGCTTGTAAACACTTTTGTACTCATTTCTACTTCTTTTAGTTTCAATAGAGCATCAATGTTCTTCTTTTCCGTACTTTCTGCTTCCTTTTGTAGTAAATGATCTAATATTCAATTGTGATTCAGTTTTGAGTCCTTTTTTATGTCTCATTATTGCAAAATTGATTGTGGGAGTTCCATGTGATATAGGTTGTATGTTGTGTTTAATTTGCTTAGTGGGTTAAAGTTGTGATAAAATTCTTGTTTGTCCTTCGAAAACCTCAAGGATTTCAAACTTTCATACAAATCACTAATGTATTGCATTAATTTTAGTGGAATTGTGATGGTTAAAAGTCTTTTTGAAACTAATTGTGAGTGAATAGATAGAGTTCTAGTGCATCACCTGTTAGAGTTTAGGAATTCAATTACAGTTAACTTTCTATCCCTTTTCTCAAAAAATCATTTAGATTAGGTGGTTTATCAGGGGAACCAACCTACTCTAAAGGTTCACTCCAATTTTAGGCAACCCACAAGCCTAGGAGTGTTACCATGTGTCAACAGATAGCTAAGTCGATAACTTAGCATAGGGTGCATATCTGATTGATAACAGTTTTTGGCATAGTCGGCGGGACAAAGTTGGATTTTTTCAGTCCAAAGTACATTCATATATCCTAATATTTGGTGTGTGTATCAGTGATCTCAGCCTTTGGGGATAGAAAATCGAACACATCTAGTGACTCTGAGCTCAAATTTACTAGTTTCGATGTGATCAAGTTCTGGTATGTTATGAAAATCATCTATGCATTCCAATTTCTAGCTTTTATACGAGTAGAAATGTCAACTTTTCATAGCCAACATGTATAACCAGCCCCATACTATGAAAATGCCACTCATCCATCTCCATATCAGATCAATTATGTTGTTGTTTCTAATCCCATGGTTTTTCAAAATTAGCATGCCCAACATAGTTACCACCCACTCACCCCTGCTTAGCCTCTTTACCAGCCATACACAAGTAGCCATAATGTTGGTTTTTGTCCAAATACTCAGGATGCTTATTGCATACCCATTCCTACCCAATCTTCCAATCAACTTCAAATTCTAAAATTAAGGAGCTTAAAGACATTTTGTTAGACTATAATAAGTAGATAGACAAGATTAAGAGGCAACTTGAGTATAATCAGTAGCAAGAAGACATGGCTTATCAAGTCTATCTTCATGAGCAAGAGTTGGAGGCTCAAAAGAGACAATTTGAGGAGAATCTTGCTCAATAGCTAGCTGTAAAAGAAGAGCATATGAGACTTTTGCTTGCAGAAACACAAAGGCACGAAGCCCAAACAACTCATTTAATTCTAGATCAGCCCCTTGAGTGACATTTTTTCTCACAAGAAACTCAAGAAGCTCCCCATGTTTCCCCACTTGAGGAATCCAAGGGTGAATCCTTTGATCAGAATACCTTACTCTTTATTAAGGAACTCAGAAAGGTAAACCCACTGCATTCAGCTTTGGAAGTTTACCATTTGCAGCAGCAGAAGATTGAACAAGAAATGATTTCTCTTGAAGAGTCTTTCAATGTTTTCAGTAATGATCCTCCTTGTTTTGTGGAAGATGATCAACCAGGCAAACCAAATGTGAAGCAAGAGGCTACTACTATTTGTGTTGCATCCCCAACTAAATATGAGCATAATGCATGTGTAGAGGAAGTTGATTCAAACTTGACCCCGAATCCTTTTCTTTTCGATTCCTTTGACAATTTTTCTAATGCCTTTTATAAGATGAATCAAAGTAGGACACAAAGATTAGAAGGTGAAAGTCTTCAGTTGCAAAGATAGAATGCCCAAGTTTCATTAGATGAAAACATCGTATGAGGTGAAGAATCACCTTCTTTGTTTGATTAGTTACCTAGTTTTGTTGAGCCAGATGAGGAAATCATGCTCATACCAGGGACAATAGTTTTAGAGTAGTAGGCTGACCCTCAACATTCTGAGTAGTTGCTGAGCGAAGATCACCAATGTGATAATAGAACCTTGGATCAAGAGGGAGGGCATAAAGATGAGCCTGTTTTGGAGCCCAATAGACTTAATGAAAGTTGTCATGAGATATGTGAAAGCATCCTAGATTTGAATGATCGAGAGCTTGAGGAGGATCTATTTCAAGATAAAATTAAACTTTTCTACTCAAATTTAGAGGTTATGATAGCATTTATGGAAGAGGGTTATCTTAAGCAGCAACAACAAGAGGTGAAAGTGGTTGTTTCCTAGAATGAGTCACTGGTTCTAGAGCAGCCGAACTAGCATCATGATCTGGACTGGTTGGAGGAGTTGCCTTTCTATTGCACAGAAGAATTTGAAGCTGATGTGCCAATGAATGTTGTGTCGAAGGAGGGTAGTTTATTTTTTGAACACTTGCCTTCATTCATTAAAGAAGAGACTCTTGTTTTGGAGTGTATCTCCTTGAGGAAAAATGAGTGTTTTGAGCCTATTCTAACTCTTACTAGGAACCTTCCAAGAGTGGATAGTTTTGATGAGCTATTAGTAACCCTAACAGAGGAGGATGGCCCATTGACTATGGAGGAAGAAGTAACATGGAAAGCTATCATGTAGGGTGAAGGTGATGCCGTTGTTTCCAATCTTTCAAATGACTTTCTCTCTAGTCCAAAGTTTAGGGGGGATGTCCTATTAGGTATTTGGCTGGGTTGGAAGTCAACAAAAATGAGAAGCCTCATAGTGACACAGATCTGGATCATCAAGGAGGGTATGAAGTTGATTAGTTCACAAAGCAAGTCAAGTGGGTAAGTGACTGCATTTTCCTTCTCAAAAAGGTATTGCAGTAGTTTGCTGAAGATTTAATTGTTCTTCACCCTTTTTGGTTGACTAACAACCTTATGGAGTATTGCAGATTTCAAAGGAAGGGCAGTTATTTTCTTGAGATAGTGAATCATTTTTTCTTATTAGCTTCCTTGGCTGGTTAGAGTAAGGTAGATTTAGTGTTTTCAGTTAATAAGTGCTTCATGCACATTTCCTTTTAGTAATTTTTATTTCTCTAAGTGCTGCTGCACATGTTTTCTGGCCACTAGGGCCTTCTAGTTTGCTTTCTATTTGGTTTGGTATTGTGTTCTGCTACTAATTAGAGTGGTTTGAAGTACTAAGTTTCAATTTTCTGAGTTTGAGATGAGCAGAGTATGACTCAATGCCCAATGGATAGTTAAGGCAACTAGTCCTGATGCTTAGTAGGCAAGCATATAGCAAAAGTCACCAGAAATGTTACCAATTTTTCTCTACAGCCCAAATTGGTAGAGCTGGAATACATTTAGTTTATTTTAAATGAGAAAGTTTTTAACATTTTCTTGTTATCTTGTTTTGCATAGTTTAAGTTTCTTGAAGATTTTAGTTATCATTGTTATAACAGAGGAAAAAGATTCAGTTAATCATTCATAGCATTGCAGATTTTTTCTTGAGAGATAAGTTGTTTCATTTCATTACAATGATTATTTAAGTTTACAAATGAGATACACAAATGGAATAAGCATTAAGTTGAATGAAAACATAATAGATCAAGTGTCCCACACAAGTCATGGGAATAGTTGAGTTAACAGATAACATGAAATATACTATGCATCTGGAAATAAGAAAGGGAAAGAACATAACCATCATTACCTATTCGATGCCTTTGGTATCCGAGGTTGATTTTTGTTCTTTGCTCTTGATCTTCATAAGAATCTGCAAGATTGGAAGAGATTTGTTAGAGCTCCAACTATGAGTTTCCTATGTGGCTATCAACACAGGCATAATACATTGCCTATGGTGCACTAAATCAGATACAAATCATTCACATGCAAGAGAGTCTAAAAGAGAAACAATCATTGAGCTTCACTGATTTTATCTAACATGTTTGTTTCCTGTGCAGGTATAGGTGAAATCATGTTGTTGTTTTTGAAGATCATTTCAGCATGTGGTGCAAAGTGGGCTCCCACAAGGGTTGAGCTTGGCATGCTGCCCCTGAACCTTAAGGGGGATAGAATTGAAATGCATATTCATATTCAGCTGTAAGAGTGTCTCATCAAGTCGTGCATGCACTCCAAGTTCATTGCCCCATCCATGATCATCAATTCAAGAGATGAAGTGACAACCATATATGTGTAGTACAATAGCCAAGACAGCTATGAAGGAACAATTGCAAGTGATACATAGAATGCATGTTCAAATATATTCATTCCAGTAAAGTCTAGGAGTTTCAACCATTTAATGTGGTATGTATATATCTATATTTGATATGATATAGTGAACCAGATGCCAAGTATGTATGCCATGAGATAGATCTAATTGGAGCAGTCAGATTATATGCATATCAAATGTAAACAGAAATACCAGTCATCAAATGAAACAGGAATAGCATAAGTATATATCATCAAATGGAGAATATGCCAAGTGTATACATGGTGATATGAGCATGGGATGTCATGAAGGCAATGCATATATCAGTTCACTGAGATGGGCAAGAGGCTTTCATCTAAAAGCATATTCTGTAACTGAGCATATTACCCATTCATGGCAGCCAAGTCGAGGTGCTATCCATTCAAAAGGGCCAGAGTTAAGCTTCAATGCTCATATTTATTTACATAAGGTAGCACATATGGTTATAAAATTGCATACAAAATGTCCATAATATATAGAGAAGAAAAGGAACAATTGTCTTTGGATGTGTTATATTTGAAAAGACATAATAACTGGAACAACAAAATGATATATGCCAAAATATAGTTTTCTTTTCATCGTGAATTCTCTTTCATATAATAATACTACTACAGAATAATATGAGTATAAAAATTTCACATTCAGTGCCAAGTGCCATAATCAATGATCAATGCTAAGTGCTACAAATGTAAAGTTATAGTATGAAAGTATTTTTGGAGCAGCAGAGAAGGATAGAAACATAGCTTACTGAAGCAACATAAGAACAAGACATATTGTTATAACAGAAGAAAGTTAAGGTTCAAGCTCATGAGAAATGCTTAGTTCACAGAGTAATAAGAGATGTTTTTATTGTTGTTTCCAAATTTAGTGAAACATTGTTCTTGTAAGCTCAGATGAGGGTTTGATATGGCCGCGAACAGTAATAAAGAGAAAAATGTTTCCTTCCTCATAATAAGTCAAACCCATTTGGGGGGTTTCGATCTTATGGCAGAAATGAAAAAAAAGTGTAAAGTCTGAAAAGCATTTCATCTTAGAAGCATGCTCAGAAAATCTAAACATAGCGGTAGCCTTTCCATAAAAAAAACTATAGATATAGAAGGGAATGAAGAAAAGACTATTTTTTTGCCTTCAAAAATTGGGGCCAGAGGGAGTCATTTTCTCATAATAGGGCAAACCCACTTTGGGGTTTCATGCAACAAGGAACAGACATAGAATCATGAAGGTTTGAGCTCATACAAAAAAGGAATATTTTAGAAAAACTTTATCACAGCCACGAACTTCAATTAAGAAACCACTTAGAAATGAGAATTTATGCACGAAGATGTGAAGCTGCGATCTGGGGTTTAAACAAAGTGCAGATACAAAAAGCTTCATGCATAACTTTACATAATGTTAAGTAAGGAAATATTTCTATCTTTGTTGGATTTCTTGTCTGCAGAAAATAGTTCAAAAATGAGTAAGATTCGAGTAATAAAAGCTCACCCAAGTTACTAAACAGGAAGAAGATACACAAGTTCACCCACAGAGAGATTTAATCAGTGAGAAAGCTTCAAACTCCAATGGTGACCTCAGAGTAGAGGAGAAGATCAATAGGAAATAAACAAGACAAATGCATCAGAGGTGTGACTGTGGCCGCAACCTAAAAAGCCCAATATGCTTAAAAAATGGAGGAAAAAGTCAGATTCGAGATGCATAATAACTTACCTTATGCAATCTTCCTTCAAAATCTTCAAAAAATTGCTCAAGAAATGGTGGTAATTAAGGAGTTATAGGGTCAAACCCTAGCCATGCTGGCGGCAGTATGCAAAGTCTATTTTCTCGGAGGTTGAAAGTGTGAAATGAGCCCGAGATTCTAGGGCAGAGTTGTTTTGTTTATGGGTTTGCAAAATGCCCTAAGTTTGATGGGGTTTTTGTCACATCGAATACATTTTTCTATGCCTTGATTAATACCCATGGGGTATGTGGTCCACCTTTGCATATGCCTAATTCATGACTTCGGTTATTTTATGCCTTAGATCCTTTTGAATGTTTAATGCCTAGGCTTTATGCCTAGAGGACTATTTGACCATCTTTGAAGGTGATGATGAATACATATTTCATGTGCCTTAAATTTCCTTCTAAGTCCATATGCCCTTAGTGTATTTTGAAAACCAGATAGACGGTAGATCCTAAGGGGGTTTTTATTTTCACAAGACTATATATGCCTTGATATATTTTAATGATTTTTATAGAAAATCATATGACCATGGATATATTATACTTAGCAAAGTAAAATCAAAGGCCTTGTAATATTCTGCAAGAATCAAATCGAGATAAATCAGGAGTTAAAACTGCAATCATTGTAAAATGATATTTAAAGCAATGTTTCTATAAATTGCTTTCAAATAATCATTATTTATGCAATTAAAACAAAATAAAGCAAACAATATCTTTCTTTTTAAAGTTTTCTTTCTTTTAGGTAGATATGGATAAAAATAGAGCCTTTTTGGGCAGATAAAGCAATTTTTTTGGTGGGGTCACCTTGGAGGAGTTTTTGGCTGCTTCTATTTTCAATTTGGAAGCATTTCAGAAAGCTTTTTGACAGATTTCCAAAGGAGCTCAAAAATAGATTTGCATGGTTATTTTTGGGAGCTTTTCTCAGCTTTTTCTTGGGATATCTTTTGGCAGGCATTTATTAGAGAAACCTTAGTTTTCTCAAGGGAGTTCAGATTATTGTTTCTTCTCTCTTGTTCACCTACAGAGAGCTTGTAAACACTTTTATACTCATTTCTACTCCTTTCAGTTTCAATAGAGCAGCAGTGTTCTCCTTTTCCATTATTTATGCTTCTTTTTGGAGTAAATGATCTGATATTCAATTGTGATTCAGTTCTGAGTCCTTTTCTATGTCTCATTATTGCAGAATTTATTGTGGGAGTTTCATGTGATACAGGTTGTATGTTGTGTTTAGCTTGCTTAGTGAGTTAAAGTTGTGATAAAATTCCTATTTGTCCTACGAAAACCTCTAGCTTTTCAAACTTTCATACAAATCACTAATGTATTACATTAATTTTAGTGGAATTGTGAGGGTTAAAATTATTTGCAAAGTTGATTGTGAGTGAATAGATAGAGTTCTGGTGCATCACTTGTTAGAGTTTAGGATTTCAATTACAATTAACTTTCTATCCCTTTTCTCAGAAATTCATTTAGATTAGGTGGTTTATCAAGGGAACCAGCTTGCTCTGGAGGTTCACTCCAAGTTTAGGCAACCCCTAGGCCTAGGAGTGTTCCCATGTGCCAAAAGATAGCTAATTCGATAATGTAGCATAGGGTGCATATCTAATTGATAATAATACCCTCAAAATCACTCAAACGTAATGCTTCGACCTCTATGATGGCCACGACCCTCTGAAGACTCAACCTGCGACAACAAATGAATAAGACCAACAAATGAAACCTGTGACATCAACAAAGTCGTTAGAGATCAGTATTAATCTCCCACATGATAATAATAAATAGCGTCTAGTTGATCACAGCTTCAAATGATTGGAGAAACCATCTACAATCCTTGACTAGTTGATGAAATGCCGAATAGAGATAACCAATGGTGACCATGAATTTGGCAGCCAATGATCATTCCCTCATGGCTGTACCTATGAACCAAGTGGAACAAAATGATCCAAACACTAGAAAAGACAAAAAAAACAAAAGTATTGAATTTGGCCTAGAAATGGAGACCACAACTTGGTTTTGAGGGCTCGGCCTTGTTGGGCCGAACACCCAAAACTAACCACAAGCTTTGTAAAGACCCACTATTAAGGAAGACTATGGTTTCAACAAACAATGATAAAAACCAGAAAGATCCTAGAAAAAACAAGAAAATCAAACCAAAAATGATATCTTGACAAGGCTACTTGCTAAAACTGCTTAGAATTGAGAAGAATTTTGTTTACATTACTCTGATACCATGAAAATTTCAGCCAAGATATGCAAGAAAAAAACAAGATAAACTTCTACAAAGCATGGGCACAAAAAGCCAAATTTGATATTCAAGAGATGATGAAAAAGTACAATGAGCCTTGCATATATAGATGAGGAGAATGAGGTGAGAAGGAGAGAACCAACTACCATTAACCCTCTGAGATCAACACATAGTGCAAATGTGGAGGGTGTTGGACAAACGTCTCCAACCTCCCATAAGGTGAGGAGAGAATATCTCCAACCTCTATTGAGGTGAAGTGTCAAAATGACTAACCTCAAAAGTGAAAAGATTGAAGGAAAGGCCCACATGTGCTTACTATCAGAAACTTGGCCATGAAGAAAGCACATGCTTTCAAAAAGAAAAGAATGAGTTAAAGAAACTTCTTTAACAAACTCAACTTGAATTGTCCAAACTCAAGTCAAGTGGTTCTTCTAATTTTGCATCTACACTATCAACAGAATCAGATAAAGGAAAGAACAAGGGTATGGCACTTCTTGGTTCAGTAAAACCTACATCACATAAGTGGCTTCTTGATTCAGGGGCATCACACCATATGGTTACCTCAAGGGTGTTGTTTTCTACCTATGAGCCATGTTCATTTCCTCCAATTCTTATGGGGAATAACACATATATGACTGCTTATGGAAAAGGATCTATTGATATTGGTAAAGGGACATTTAATGATGAACTTTATTGTTGGTGTATAAACTCTACGAGTTATACCTAACTTAATCATAGTTAGTGGTTTTCCTCACATGTGGAAAGACTAAGTCCTCTTGTTGAGTCATTAGTCGATGTGTCAATCCATCTTCGACACATTGCTGCTATTTTATAGGGAGGTTGAACCTTGAGCTATTCTCTTGGTTCCAATTTTGCCACCTTTCCTATTCTCGTGGAGACTTGTTCCTCAAGATTCACCTATTTATACCGGTTCAGTTGTAAACCAATTAGCTCATTTACAATACATTGCATTTGTGTTTGATATTTGCTCCATGATCTTGGACTTCTGCTCCCACATGGTATCAGAGCGAGTGGAATAGCATCAAATCATTTGCTCGTTGATTACATAGCTTAATTGGTGAATCTCTACAACTTCTCTTGCACACTAGGATCAATCCGGCCTTCTATCACTACATATCGAGGAGGTAAAATTTTGTTTCAAAGTACATTTGGAATGAGTTTTCTTCTATAGGTCATAATCATCATTGGAAGAGCTCATCAGCCCTCACCACAGTGAGGTCGAATCATAGTAGAGGAAGCCTCAACAGAGGCATATTCTCTATGGAAGTCATGCCTCATAGCCTCATACAAGAAGCTGTATCTGTGCCTATTTGAGCATGTATCATAGAAGGAAGTCGCCTTTGCAAGCTACACTCTACGGTGCCTCCAAAACACCCATTCCTCTCATCCATGTTGTGGTCCAACTCATCCTCGCCACTGCCTCATACTGTGGCATTCAAACCACGTCGCCACCTTTCTTTGTGACATATTCACCACATATGCTTATTTGCCTGAGTCCTCTTAGCCACGACGGTTTAAGCCATATCGCCCATGCCAAAAAGGTGGACCAAAGACTACATTTCTAGGTGGGAACACAGAGTTGAATTGGCTTTGAAAAGTCAGGAGGGTAGGTGGAATTTGAAAGTGCCTAGGGAGGCACGTGAACAACGACGACCGTCAAATTTGAAGAGAGTATTAGCAGCACTATTCATTGTGACTTATGTAAAAAGGGCAGGGGGTACAAATTTTTTAATAATAAGCCCCTAGTCATATGGGTTTTTAAGCCCCTGGTCACACCCTACCATAGGGGGCTTAACTTTTCGCTATCAAGTTTTTCTCCTAATATTAGTTTGCACAAAATTTTATTTTCAAGCACATTGAATTTTTTTTTTTGAAAGTGTAATTTTTTGCATATGTAAAAATTGTAAAGGCTATAACTTTTGCATATGATCTCGTAATCGAGTCATTCAAAAGGCAAGAGTGCCTAATTTTTTTACCTCTATCATTCTATCTACTAATTGCACTATCATTATAAAGTTTAAAATTAAGTTAGGTTTAGAGTTCTTAAAATACTTCATCTCAAATTACAAGCCTGTTGGGAGAGAAACAAAAAGGGAAAATATTGTTGTATGATATCGTGCACTACTTATAAAGTGCCACTTTAAGGGGGGTAGATAAGTAAGAAGAGTGCACACAATCACTTCTTCTATCAGTAAAGTACCACCTTAATTTCCAAAACTAAGTTTAAAACTAAATCCATTCATCAACTCTAATAGGGATAAAAAGAGATAAAAATGCAACCATCTAAAACAGAGTTAAATTGATTGGTCAAAGTTCAGTTGTTGGTGATCATATGTCACCATTTCTGGAAATGTTTATAAAACTAGAACCTTGTAGAATCTAGAAGATTTTAATGAACCAAAAGTTTTATGATGTCATTGGTAAAGGCATAGTTAAACTAAGGAATGGTATTTTAAATAATGTATACTATATCCCTGGTTTATTTAAAAATTATCTCTTAGTATATGCACTTACCAATTCTGAAAAGACAGTAGAATTCACTGCAGACGCTGCCCTCATCAGAGAGTCCAAAGATAGAAAACTAGTTGCAATTGGTAAAGTTTGCCATCTAGACACTTGCTTCATATTTTCACACTTTATAGCCGATGAAGAAGAAGTTAATTCAGAGCCTAGTATCAATTCAAGGCTCAACTCAGTTGGCTCAATATAGATGATTATTAGGACTCCAATAAAGCTATTTTGTTGTACTTGCACTTCAAAAAGAAAGTGTCAAATAAAAATCACTTGTGTAATCAATCATGAAAATTGGGAATTGTATATACACTGAATTATAAAGTGTAATGGGGGGAACAATCACTTCCCAAAGAATCACACAAATTCTTTATCTCATTCGCATGTGCGCATATGCATATCCTTTTATCAGGCTTTAGTATACCAACTTCTATACACTTTGGAGATGATTGTCTATTTTTCTAAATATTCAAAAAATTTAGAATTTACAATATATTTTTCTTGGAGAGTTCTCAACATTAGCATCTGGGTCTACGTTGGCATCATCATCATTTGGAGGGACCATCTAAAGTCCTCTCTTTGTTTTCTCTCTTTAGGAGGAAAGTTTTTCCCATAGGGTTTTCTTTCTTTCTCTATTTTATGAGAGATGTTGTGTAAATGAGTACCTAAAATGGCACACAGTCGGGACTCATATTTCATAAACCCACCTACGCTATGCTTAAGGGGGGGCGTTGGTGTATAAACTCATACAAGTTATACCTAAATTAATCATAGTTAGTGGTTTCCCTCACATGTGGAAAGACTAAGTCCTCTTATTGAATCATTAGTCGATGTGTCGATCCATCTTTGAAACATTGCTGCTATTTTGGAGCGAGGTTAAACCTTGAGCTATTCTCTTGGTTCCAATTTCATGACCTTTCCTATTCTCATGGAGACTTGTTCCTCAAGCTTCACCTATTTATACTGGTTTAGTTGTAAACCAATTAACTCATTTTCAATACATTGCATTTGTGTTTGATTTCTACTCCATGATCTTGGACTTCCGATCCCACATTTATGTTCCCTCTTTGTCCATCAATCTCCTTTCCATTTACCAGATCACACAGTGGCACAGGGAAAACAATTCACTTCACATCCACTTCAGTGATTATCAGAGATTTGTATAGTAGAGACATCATTGCTACAAGACATGGTTATCATGGTTCTAGAGTGTATTCTTCTTCTTTCTTTAGCTCTACCAACTTTGATGATGGTTTGAGTATAGATGACATTGATACCTTCAACCTTTAGAAGGAGACTCAGTTTGGTTGCTTACACCTTGGAGTTCTATCCTCTTCATTGGTTACCACACCTACTGATATTCTCTCTCCTGCATCTCCTGCTTCTTCAATTTTGATTTTTCCATCATCTTTGGTTTCTCATGATTCAAGACAGCAGGATCGACACATGTGTTACTGATGCAGTTGATTGGGATGACTACTTGGCAGGGATATTAGACTTGTTTAGTGAGTCCTATTTTATAGAGTTGGTAGACATTTTTTATGATAGTGATGCTCTTATCACCTTAGAGGATGTTGTTCCTCCATCTCATGATTTTGTTCCAATTCCAACAGTGGTTTCACTACAGCTTCGAGAGATTTCATTGATGTCTCTGAATTATGTACATCATTCAGAGACTTATGTTCTACTCACTTGGGAATATATTATGCATCGTTCTGCAATTTCCCTTCTTCCACAAGGAAGACATGTTGTTTGAGATTTCCAGATCACTTTCAATGTTCTTCATCAAGCATCACTTAGCATTGTAGGATCCATCATCTTATGGGGGGCTCTCTAGTCTCTCTCTTTCTCTCCTATTGAGGGAATATTTTTTGTACTTTTGTGATAGAAGTAGTTCTTGGGGGCTCATGAGTCCTCCCTCTATCTTTATTCTTCTTTCACTTGTGCATTTACTTCTTGTATCATTTCTCTTTTGGAGAGGAGTTTTTTTCCCACTGGGTTTTCTCCTTTTTCTCCACTTATGAGAAATTTGTTCATGGGTACCTAACATGGCCTAGAAGCCATGACCCATCTTCATCTTTGTTTTGCTACTCCCTAAGTAGAACTTAAGGGGGGGTGTTACTGTGTTGGGTTTATCCTAACCCACACCTAGGCTTAAGTCACACTTAGTGGCTAGGTCTAACTTAACCTTGACATTAAAGTGTGACTTAAGCCTAGGTGTGGGTTAGGATAAACCCAACACACTAACAATTTGGTAAATGGGTTTGATCTTGGAATTCAATTTAATTATATCTATTGTTGGATTTGAAAATCCATTTTTTTATTAGTCAAAGGGAATCTCTTAGTGACAAGTATTGACTTGTGATTAATGCACATTGTATAGTGAACCCCACTAAGTCATTTTGGAGTACCCTACGTGTATATTTTTAAAGTGTACAAAAATGCACCATGTATCTAAGACCCTATTGAGAGATTAACACACTAACCTCTCTCTAGAGGGCATCATAACACTAGCAACATGGGAAGCTGCATTTTTCCTAGTTTTATGTCTTTCCTAGTTTGATATATCTAATGGTTGAAGGGTTAAAAAGTGTCACTTGCTCATACCATCATTTGTTTCCTTTCACTATGAAGCTATCAATTTTATGGTAGACTCAAGCCAACAAGAGAACCAAAGTTTCTAATAAAAATACATCCAAATGGGGGTCAAATTTAAAAGGGTAAAATTCATTCCCTTTGTGGTCTAATAAATACATAGAGCTAATCATAGTTTAGCTTAATATCAAATTAGGTCCCAATTTTTCCCAAGCAAATCCCTCTTCTTATATTTTGTATTGCCATAAGCCATCAATGGTGATACATAAGTGCCAAGCATCAAAGAATTAGCAAGCTATGTGTCTTAGTGGTTCCTACCAATATCTAATCTTTGTAGTCAAACAACCATTGATGAGGATGTGTTAATGAGTGCAAGATGACACCATGTGCTAGGTGAGCTCCACTAATAAGCTATTAAAAGTATATTGGATGTTCTCCTTGATCTAAGGAGGATTGCCATTGAGAGTATAACTAAGTATGAGAGATCTTGCTACATAGCTATACATCTTGCATGGGTAATGTTAACCAAGTATTTCCTAAGGCTAGATTTTTTTTATATAAATATATTGCAATATCGAGGTCTAGTATGCCTATTGAACCCTAAATGAAATAAGTTCACTGATGGTCAAGTTAAAGTTTATTAACAAATTTTTTGAGAAAATTGCATCCATTTGGAGTTCAAATATAAGATTAGAAATCTGATTCTAGAATTTAAATTGGTTAAATTTTTAAATTAGATCTAAACCTTATAAACATGTTGGATTTTGAACACACTATATTATTATGTGTAACCCCATGAGTAACCCTAGGTCTAATCCAATCTTAGATTAGAATAGAAGTTGAGAGGACGATGATCTATTTGGTTTTCACTGGTGCTAAGTAAAATTTGGTTACTTAAGATCTAAATAATATGTTAAATTGTTAAACTCATAGATAAAAGTGATAGACTTGTAAATAGGTGATTTAGATGAAGGAATGGTGTTACAAGTTCCCAAGCTAGAAATATGTTTATATTTTTAGGGTAAACTACCACACAGATGGATATTCTTAAATATTATCCACTTTAACAGTCAAAGGTTAATTTTGGCCAATAAAAATAGGACAAATATTTACCAATTTTTGTTGTGAATGGGATGCAAAATTGCTATTGATTGTTTGACTATTGAAATGGATAATATTTAACATTCCAGTTCCAACCTCTTAACCTTTATAATAATATTAGCTATATTTTAATTTAGTTTTGTCCTACTTGATCTCACAATTTAAAACCGACGCGTCTCATTATTACACCAAGTTATTTTAATATATCAAACTGCGATTTATTTAGATAGAGGTGCCATCATGATTAGGCAAATACATAGTACTAAGACTGACTCTCAAGCTGGAGCAGGCACACAGATAGATACACAGATATACATATAGATCTTTGAATTCCGTTTACCAAATTTTACCACCAGTAACTGAATGGAGGTTGGAATCCTCTAATGCCAGTTTCTTAAAAATTGCAACGATTGACGCACGAGCATGGAAATACCATAACTGCTGTATCACAGATGCATCGTTTCCTGCAGAAGATCCTCCTGCGTAATTAGTTATCGATCTCATTGCAAGGAATGCTTTCTTCTCGCTGTCGCACACCTGCATATAACCAGGAATACGTACGTAAAATCTGATTTAATGACTGTTTGATCATTAAAATAGATTATATTTAAGTAGAGTGTTGTAGTCCTACCATTGCAATTGCTGCGCTCTCAGTGTCCATGGAACTAATATCCAAGTGGGTATGGAGAAAGTCTCTGTAAGCAACGTTATTCACATAAAAGTTGGCACTGCCTCCCTTCTCAACCCTCTTAATCTTTGGCTGCTGTTCCAAACATATAAGCGATTTCCCCACGCACTGGTCCAACATTGTATCCTACAAGTCGATTCAATTTAGCAAACTCCATTTACTAATCACTTAAAACAACGATTGGCATTTCACAATTTGATTTGCGAAGCATAACGTAGCAATACCTCAATCTCCTGTGCGGTAGCATACAATTTGGCATTCACATGAAACCAAAATTTGGAGTTTCCCACCTCAGGCTTTCCTTTCACTGAATAAACAGTTTCTGGCTGGAAATATACGCTCTGCAGTTTATTGGCATTAATATTTTCTCCAACATTATATTCCGAAAACGTGAGGTTTGCAATCTCGCGAGCGAAACTTCCCTCGTCACCTCCAAATTTCTGAAATCGTCCCAAATCCAATAGCTATTATTTATCATATATTAATCAGATCAGAGTGCAAGAGAAGAAAATAGAGAAGAATGGGAGATAATAGAGAAGGAAATTAGTACCTCCCAGTACCAGACGCCAGTGTGTGCAAATTGACTGGGGATAGCAATGTCACCAATCTTAAGGTAGTTAGGGTTTGCGCTGGCTCCTCTTCCATAGTGAATTACTGCCTTCACACGGAAGTGAGTGAGCAGCAACTGTGTCGTTTGCGCTGCATTAACCTGTGGCATAATCATGCTCAACTAATCTTTATAGTATTTAACTGAAGGAAACACATATATATTAGTGTCAAATGAGTTTTTTACCGATCCACTTCCGCTCATGGCCAGAATAGTTTTGCACCCTTCAACATCTCCCACACGGAACCTTCGAGCTGTAGCAGAGTAACCAAGACTAGTTAATATACTGTTAGAAAAATATATATAGTGCAGAATTGAAATAATAGTGAAATAGAAATAAAATACACAAAAGAGATAGTACAGATTTATGTTGAAAACCTGGTAATGTATCAGGAAAAAACTAGGGATAAAGATCTCTCGGTTTTATTTTCTGAAAGAAAACCCTCACTCTCCTCTTTCTGGTGATGGATCATTGAGTATGATCCGAAACGTTAGTAAAAACATACACAGTTGAATCCTGAAACACTCTCATTGTTGTCATGGACTATGAAAAACTCATGTCTACTGTTACAAAAACTATTTCTCATGCAAGCTTGACTGACTTAAAATAATCAGGAAAAATACATGCAAAAAACAAATCCTTTTGGAAGAAAGATTTCCATGCATAAAAGTGCCAGTGACACTTCCGTAAACAATTCTGCATGATGTACACATAATCAACTCCTTAAACAAACCTCCACATGCTAACATATACCTCTACTGATTTTGCAATAGAAAGAGAGAAATATTGTCCTAATCCTCAGCCAAATTAAAACTAATAGAAAAGGAGAAAGAGAAAAGAATGGGGTTTGTGACAACCAGAGATATCTACAGCAGGCAAGTCCTGGTCAGGATGGAACCATCCCTGAGCCAGAACTACTTTGAGTTCTGTTTCGCCAGAAACCACCAGACCATAATGCTCGCCCTTCGCATTGATAAGCTTGATCTTTTCAGCCACCTCCTTTGGAATTTCAGCATGGGAGAGCAATGGAAATGCAAACAAAAACAGAAAAAATGCAGAGCTGTGGAAAGCCATCGCAAACTGCTTCTTGTGTGTGTTGAAACCCCGCTCTTCCCTCCAATTTATAATGTAGGATGCCGATTAGTTTCCACTTTAAAAAGGTCTTAGAACCTTAATTAATTATTTATTATTTTTAGTTAGTCAGGCCAACCTTATCTTATTTGGATGGTTGGAAATGTGTGTTATCCATAGGTAAACTCCAATGGCGCGGAGAAACGTGGGCGTGACTGATCAGATCCATTAAATATATTGAATGGTCTGTGTTAATTGCATTGAACATCATTCATACACAACACATCAATCAAAATCAAAATGTACAAATTGAAACTGGCCTTAAACTCTAAGACAAATATCACGTTTTTCTTTACGAACGGACATCGATGCCCTCTCTAGGGGATAAGATCAAAACTGCATTATTAAACTATTCATCGATGAACGGACTCAAAAGGAAATACGGATTTTTGGAAAAGCATTTTAAACTATCTCACTGCACTAGGCAAACATCTGTTTGACCTTTGGAACTGAAAAAAGAATATGCCTTCGAATCATTTTTCTATCCTGCATCACATTGTCGCGTATAAACCGTATGTGCATGGTAACGCATAAATGGGTAATATAAGTTGCAGATGCATAAAAATAAATTTTTTTAAAAATTATAATATATTAATGTTTTATTGGTTTCATTTTTTTTATTTTATTGCAATTGTTTCAACAAGGAAGGTCCATGTTTCAACAATCATATCTAATTGTTTCAATAAGGAAGGTCCATGTTTCTCTTAGAAAAGATACATAACTAATGCAAAACTTTATTTTGAATTTATTTGTAATTAGATGTTTTTGAATCCTCTCTATTTTCTTTCTGAAGTTCTACTAGTTTACAATCACACCCATAAAGCACCACTAGAATTACTAATAATCTATCTCGAGAATTTTCCAATCTCATAGCTCAATCTCTCTACTTCTATTTTGTAGCACTCTCTAACCTCCCCAAGTTCTCTTCCTTTTGTAAGTTTCCCAACTAAGTTCGTTGTTGAAGTCTATAACAACATATTTGTACCATGTTACTTCTTTTAGAATACTTTTTTTTTTCTTCAGTTGGAAAAGTCCATGATCTTGGTCTTGCTACTATTAACTTGCATATCCACCTCCTTACAAAAATGCTTTAAAATATTTAAGTGCTCTTGTAGCCCTCAAACAAACCTTGCAATAAAAAAGAGGTCATCAATGTGTAAAAGAAGCCTTACAACATACTCTCTCAAGAAACATCATCCAAGTCTTAAAGATTTAACCATTCTTCTAGGCTGTTGATAGAAGCTTAAATAGGGTTGGGGGTACTATTGTTTAACACCAATGTCACTTCTAAAACTTTTTTAAAGCTTTGCTGGAGCTTTGATTTTTACTTGAGCCTCCTCACCTAGTCTTTGATTGGTATATCAAGATCCTTCATTCCCCTCCATAACTTACTTTTAAGAACAATTTCAAAAACTTTCTCTAAGTCAACAAAACAACAATAAACTTCATCTTTTTTATTTCATACTTTTTCAATGATAATATATGGTTTGATTGTGTCATCTTAAAACCATTAATGCCTTTCTCTTCCTTGAAAATTCAGTCCATATTGCCATTATAATGGAAAACGTTGGCCGGTCTAATGTGTCAGGTAACTTAGATACACCCTGAGTTGCCCGTTTGGTGAAAAACTTGCCCTCTTGAGAGAGGTCACAAGTTCAAATCCTGTAGGGGTAGGGTGTGTATGCTTCATATTAGAAGTACAATTACTGAGAGTATGAGGTAGTCTCAAATGTTATAAGCCACCTGTAGACTCAAAATCAGATCGCCTGACATCGTAAACTATAAAAGGATCCATTTCCATTTCCACTGTATTAAATTTATTAACTGAGCACTAAATACATTTGTCCATAAAATTACATCAGACAAAATCAGATTGTACAAATTGAAACGTGGTGTCAGATTGTTTCTCAAACAGGCCTCTGTCATGCTCTCTTTTTAAATGGACATTAGTAGTGATTGATTGCCATCACAAGCGATAAGCCAAAAATTGAATCATCAAACTCTTGATTGACGTAAAATAGAGACGATTTCCCACCGTAAACGAGATAAGGAGCACAATAATGGGATATATAGGTATAGCGCACTCCAGACCCCACGAAGCTTCGCCCTGTACTATTTGTAAAAGCACCCAATTGCGAACATAAAAAGAATGTACTCCTGATAAATCAGATAATAACCTAATATTATACATAGAGAATTTACTGAGCTAACCAGGTAGCCAATCTTGAAAATAAGAAACTCAAATTGTATTACAAATACCCCATTGAGAATACACTTCGAATATCTTTATATTTGAAAGGTGGAAGCCTGCACAACGCATTATTAAGAGCTTGTTGAGAATAAAACAATTGTGTTATCAGAGCAATTACTGAGTATTATTGTATCATTGTATCACTTTCTGCACCAGTGGAATTTTGGGTTTTTTTTAAACTTTTTTGTCTTTATTCCATTGATATGATAGAATTTACTTATGGTATATTTTTTTCTTTCTATTTTGTAGTTTTTTATGGATTGTTCAGGCTACGTAGAGGTCACACAAAAGAATTTAAATTTGGTCTATTACTTTAAGTGGACTTATATTAATTTATGTTTCAATGTTGGTTGAGAATGTCCATATACTTTAAAATATTTTATTATTTTTGATTAATTTGTTTAGGCCACAATTTTTCTAAACAAAATTCAGAAAAGTTATGTTTTTGCATAGGTCATGAAAGATTAAGTAATGTTAGTTATTTATAACTTTTTATTAGAGGAAAAATTAATTTCATAATTTAGTGGTCAAAGTTTGGCCAAAAGACTAATGTCTAATTTATTTAGAGCTTGTGTTTTAAATTTTGATGGTTACAACTTGCACTAGATACTTTCCTCCCTTACCTAATAAAAAACTTAGAGTTAAAAAATACATTAGAAGCCATGCCATCTTTAGGATTTGAGGACTTTTCTGCAAATACTAAATCCAATGACCCTCTTTATTGTCCACCATCTAAAATTGAGGGAAAGATTTTGCCATGATGTGAAATAATGGTATATTCATATTTAGTATAATTTGTTTGCCCCATTTGCAAAATCAGTAAATGAGGGTTTAGATAGGTCTAAACATGAATTATCATTTGGATTGAAGCTCCAACAAAACCACTTAGGTAGGTACTACCCTAACAAGATAATTCAAGGGATAGGAGAGTAGTTTCAAGGTCCAAAATTGAATCTATCCAAAATAGACATTCATAAGTTTGATGGTAGAAATTAGACTTCATGGAACAATATTTTAGGCATCATAATATACTATAAAATACAATGGTTGACATAGTCTCAATACATTTAAAATTTAGACCTTATCAATGGTACCAACGGATGATTAATAACAAGAAAGGCCAAGTGCATAGTTGGAAAGAATTTAGTAATGAATTAGCAGCCTGCTCTGAGAAACCATCATAGGGAAGCCATTTCACCCAACTAACAAATTTAAAACAAATAGGGGACCTATAGCCAAATATAACATTGAGCACATGAGATTAGTGAGCTAAGCTTAATATGTGTTCCCTTACCAAGGAATACAATTCTACATCAATGAACTTGATGACTAAATAAATCATGATGTTAGTTCATATTGGAACCTTGTATAGTTAGGGAGGTTATGCAACAAGCATTGCATATTTAGTAATGAAACTTTGCCACCAAAAATTCTACACAAAGTCAAACCATAGGTTGAAAATAAAAAATGTGACTAATCTTTTCTACAAAAATGAGGATAACTTCTTTAACATGAGGAAAATTACCAAGACCTCTCCTCAAAAAAGGCAAAGAAAAGAGAAAAAGGTCTATGTTGGAATTGTCATAGCAAACGGTCTAGAGGTCATAAATGCGATAATAGTGAGAAAATACTAATGATTATTAAGATTGAGGTTGAAGAAGAGCGAGAAGTAGCTACAAAAATCAAATGTGGAACTTGAGCATGAGAATTGTGAGGAGGAAGAAAGTGCTACTCTCTCCCTACATGCATTGAAAGGTACAAGCACACCACAAACACTCAAAGTGATTGGTTATTATCAAAAATAAAAAGGTGATAGTGTTGGTTAATATAGGTAGAGCACACAACTTTATTGATAGAAGATTGGCTAATGAGTTCAATCATTTTGTGTATCTGATCTCTAATTTTCAAGTTATGATAGCTAATGGCAAACAACTCTCTTATGGTGGTAAATGCCATCATATAGAACTCTTAAGGGGAGATTATCAACTGGGATTTAGAAATGTTCTATATTCTAATTAGGGGAGAAGATATATTTCTAGGCATGCAATGGCTTAAGTAGTTGTGAACAATATCTTTCAATTTTAAGGAATTATTCATGCATTATAGTATAAATTATTAACTCTCATAGGATGGATAAATTACTTAAGAAAGATTCTAATGGAATAGTGGCACAACTATGTTTTGATGAAGCATAAGATGTGAAAAATAGATCCATTAGGGCCTCAAGAGGTCATTCAAAACCATCAATAGGAGTCATAAATTAAAAATTGGTCAAGAAATGATGGATTAAATCATTGTTCATTCCAATTAAAGTGTATATTCATATCCAATGATTTTGGTTAACAAGAAGGACGAGTCATATAGAATGTGCCTAGATTGCAAGGATTTCAACAAGATCACTCTTATAGATAAGCTTCATATTCTTGTTATTAATAAATTATTGGATGAATTGAATGATGTAGTTTATTTAACTAAGTTAGATTTATATTTAGGCTATCATCAAACTAAACTAAAGGAAGAATATGTACATAGGGCTACCTTTAGAGCACATGAGAGTCATTATGAATTCTTATTTATGCCATTTGGTATGACTAATGCCCAATCAACTTTTCAAGGTCTCATGAATTCAATATTCCATCCATTTCTTCAAAAAATTGTATTGGTATTTGTAATGTCCCCTTTTTTCCTCTACAATACTATTTTATTTTCTGTAGGCAAAAATAAATAATAAAGAATATTAATAAGTTAGTCCTTGTGTTGTTTTAAATTTGTTAGCAACAACTTATTTAAGAAGTTAGGTGGGGCCACATAAATGGGGGAAATAAGGCCATTTGTAACTCTAAGAGAATATTTAATTCTCTTTAGGAGTGAGAGTTTTAGTTTATAATTAGGGGAACCTCTTAATTGATTTTAGGGGAGAGGAAATAGGAAAGAAAAATATATAATTATTTCCTCAACAATTCTATAAAGAAGGGAAAAAATCTATAGAATATCATCCAGGCATGATTTTATCAATTTCTCTCAATTTCTAAGCATTTGTGTTCAAAATCCAATCCAAGGACAAAGCCTAGGTTATGGTTGTAAATTGAAAGATGAAAACATGTGAGGTATTTAGGATATAGAAATGAAAAATTTTAGAGCTTTATTAGCATTTTTCAGTATTGATTTGTGAAAGTTCCCCAATTTGTAGAATTGTGTGGCTACATTTGTAGGAAGTCATCAATTGGCCACTTTGGCTGGTGAATGGATTTTACAGAGGAGGTGTGAGCCATTTATTAGAGTCATTTCCATCCCAAGGGGTTGTATCTTTTTGTAGCTAATATTAGCTCTAAATTTTATTGCAATGAAATTTGCATTCATAAAATAGCTACTCCATCACCAAGCCAAGTCATGCAAGTCCATCTATTGGTCATGTATAGGTGATTTATCAATGAATAGGCCATTTATAGGATAGTCCACATCTTATGTTGGTCTCAAATCTACCATATAGCTAACTCTAGGAGTCACACAATTCTAAGGGTGGATCATAGATGCAAATCAATATCAAATAAATTTACTCTTGCAACTTACAAATAACCATATTGTGAGTCTTATGTGAGTAGTTGTTGATTAGTATTTTGAAAGGGTAATATTATTAATTGCATATTTCAGAACTTTTAGCTAAAGTGAATTATTGTCCATGATATTTATATATTTAGTTTTCTTTCTTTAGGAGAGGGATTTGTGTTGAATTTGTAAATTTGTGCTAATAGTCCCAATAAGGACATTATAGTATTATTTGATGACATTCTCACCTACAGTAAAACATAGAATGGTGAAAAATTCATAAAAAGCTTCTAGAGTTTTTAAGCATTGAGATCAACACTTTTCTAAAGGGGATGGGAATACTATAATGCTAATATTCTACATTCCTAAGTGTAGTAAGGAAATTCTCTTGTGGCATGCTTAACCTTAGTAGTTTCACTTATTATTTTTAATTATTCCTTAAGCTGACTTAATTAGGATGAAGGACTGTGTCCCTACATAGTTATTCCTATACATAAGGAAGAAAAAGGCTCTCCCAAGCCACCATAAGTTTGAATATTGATTTCATATTATTATTTTTTTAATCATTGTAAGACACCTCCTTGAAGTGATTTTCTATTCTATTGAATTTTGCATGTATTTCTAAAAAAAATCACAACACTCCCTTCCATCTTCAATACTCAAATAGATCTTTCAACTAGGTTCATCAATATAGAACCACTACTCTTCACACAATAAGAGAATTTGAGTTTAAGATAATATATTTAAGAAAATGTCCAACATATGCTAGCAACTTGAACACTAGAATAAGCTTCAATAAGTCCTAAAAATGGAGCCATATGTTGACACTCAAAATAGGACATTGACAAACCTAAAAGACAAACCTCAAGAACTAGACTAATGGTGAAATCAACCTACGATAATGAAACAAGCTTATGATCTAAATATAGGTAAGTAAGGGTCCATTGAAAAGAGTGGTTGTTTATCGCTATTTAGGCTCTATAAGATCTAAGATGGTGTTCCTAGAACTCATGATGGGATAATTAAAGAGAAATGAAACAAATATAGTTAATCTCTAGAAGACCATATCCTGTCTGTAGAAATTGCCCCAAAGATATTTAGTAAGAAGCACTACTATTGTTTACTAATGTGAGATCCTAAAACCTCCCTTTTAAGCAAATTGTAGCATAGCCTGTATGAAACTATAATTCATAATATTGTTTCTTCCTAAAGTCATATGCACTTTTTGTACTACATAATTGATTATGATTGAAAATAATAATGCATACCCTCTAAAAATGTTTCTTAAATAGGCTCCCAAAATAGGTTATTCCAATAAAGTAATGGGTTATACAAGATTAGGATGGTAGCTAAAAGTATCAAGATGTAAGAAATTGTTCTCTAAATCTAAATTATGTGCAGTGGAGGAATTGACTACTCAAGACTAATAGCTTGATTCAATTTTGGGTGATAGAGTTTAGCTTCAAAATTAGAGAGTTTTTGTGTAAATTTTATTCCTATTAGCAAGATACACCCAAAAAGAAAAACAAAACTAAGCTTGGGATCAAAACACAAATAATCTTAGTTATAGATTTATCAAATGTACTACCAATTTATCATGGCATAACAATAGAATATTCTTAAAAAATCCTTGAACAAACACATGCATTCCATGTAGTATGGTGAAAAGAGTCCTTAAGAAATCTTCATATTGTCAAAGAATATTAATTAATCATAATATCAAAAGTAGTATCAAAGTTGAATATAGATCTCTTAAAATGTGCAAGAAGTTCCTATAGACACTCTTATTAGTGAGAGGCAATGTAATTAGAGAACCTTCTCAAAGACTTACAACGTACACATGAACTTAAAACTAAAAATCCAACTATAGGACATGACACCCTAGAATAAGATTAGAATAGAGGGCACCCTAAGAATTTCTAGTAACATCAATTCAGCCAGCCATCATTACATAAAAGGAAATTGCATGTATAGGTTGCACTATCAGAAATTGTATACCCTTCACAATTTCACACTACATTTGGCACCCTTTTATCATAAATGTTCACCCTTGTTTACAATATGCAATCTCTAGTACTTTTGTGAGAAAAAGGTTAAGTCCTCTGGCATCTAGCTTTTGGATGGCCCAAATCACTAGGAGTAGGGCACCCCATTACTAGTGTCCTAGCAATTTTGCCTTGACAGCTTGCATCTTAATGTCAGCCTTATGACTTATGTGATGCACCTTGTCGGCCTCGATTCTATTCGGCCCTACAAAATTAATCAGGAAACATATATAAACAAGTCTTGACCACTCATATTCCTCTTAGAAACTCCTAATCTCTCTCTAACGTTTTTGAATGCTAACAACTCTTTATGATATTACTTTATCTACATGATCTCTATTTTTGCAGTTTACTGTTACAGCTATTAACCCTTATTGCAGGTACTTCAAGGAAGCTTCCTTCCTCCATCAAAACCTTGTGGATGATTCATGTTGCAACATACATCCACCTAGGGTTTCATGCTCATGGTAACTCTTGTCATTTGATTTGACTATATCTTTCTTTATTACATGTTTTGCCTCTGCCTACGTAGGGTACTCACTCTTTATCACACTTATCTCTGTTGTTGTCGAAGTGGAAACACTTACATGCAGTCTAGCTAAGGAAAGCCTCTATACAACACAAATATTTTTTCCCTCTTTTGTGTTTGTAGGTGGCATTGGGAGTTTTAGACATCTAATAGATGATTGAGAGATCTGGAAACAACAAATATAGTCGCACAGAAATTTTGTCTACTTCAAAACCCTAGGACGTAGGAGCCCAAGTGTCCTAGTCCTCTAGATCTTGTCTCTACTTCCAGGAGGGATCTTCGACAAGTCTTCTTTTCTCCTCTCAGGTTTGTTTTCTAGGTTTTCTTCATAGAAACCCTAGATCTAGCTTGCTAACCTCAACCTTTTCAACAACAACAAAGGGACAGAAACCCTATAGCTTACCTCTCCTTCAAGAATGTATCCAAGCTCAGTTTATGTCCCCAATGTTTAATTGGAAAGATTAATCTAAATAGTTGAGTAGTGATTAGGTCTCTCTTTTCCACTAAACATTTTGGTGAACCCAATATGTCTTACTTTTTTGCACTTGTTGATTTCATTTCTCATATTTGTAGATGTGTTAAATTAGTTGATAAATCTGATTACACACTTAGGTTTCATATCTTCTCTAATCTCCTCCATTTGATTTAGAAAACAACAAACTTGTAGATCTTTGTTGTTGTGGCTACCAAAACCCTATATTTTGGTGACTCCAACGCTTCTTACATTTACAAATTTTTTTTGTTATGTTTCATATCTGATTAGTTTCTAATTGATTAAACATTATTTATTTGTAGATCTTGCATTCATACTAATTCATTGTTGTGGTTACCAAAAACACTCACCTTTTGGTAACTCCTGCTAGTATTTCACTTAGTGGCTCTATTTGCAATCTTATTTTAGTTCTTCTCTATGTTGAATAGTTGATAAATCTGATTTCAAAATTATTGTAGCATATCATACTTGTCATTTGTATTTAATTTAGAAAGTAATAAGATCCATAAATTTATCATTCCTTTGTGATTTGAAAGCAAAAACATAAATAAAACTCTCTAAAACAAACATGTCTTCTTTTTTTTCTTACATCACTTTCCAAATTTACTTGAATAGTTTGTCAATTTGATGTTCCTTTCATTAAATATAGTAAGACCAAAGAATTCCCTATGCCTTTGTATTCCTCCTAACAATAGAGACATCTTAGCACAAGAAGATGAAATCATTAATACATTTCTCAATACATCTCAACATCCCCTTCATTCTAATGCTCTCTCTCCAATAGATGAAGCATTAGTGGATGAAGGTTCCCAAATAACATCGAATGAAGATATCACTATACCTTCTTTCCATTTGGATAATCTCTCTTCGAAAGATGAGGCATTAGTACATATGGAACATATCAATTCTACTACTACCACACCTTCTTTGATTCATGATAATCTCCCTCCTTTTGTGACATATCTAAGTCCCTTGGGTATCACAAAGGGGGTTAGATCTTCTCCTCTTCCTCCTTTGGTAGCATGTTCAAGCTCTTTGGGTATCACAAAGGTTCTGAAGACTTCTCCTGTTCCTCCTTTGGTAGCATGTTCAAGTTCCTTGGGTATCACAAATGTTGTGAAGTCTTCTCCTCTTCCTCCTTTAGTGGCATGTTTAAGTTCCTTGGGTATCATGAGGGTTGTGAAGACATCTCCATTTCCTCCTTTGGTTGCATGATCAAGTTCCTTGGGCATCACAAAGGTTGTGAAGACTTCTCCTCTTCCTCCTTCAGTTGCATGTTCAAATTTCTTGGGTATCACAAAGGATGTGAAGAATTATTTTCTTTCTCCTTTGTTTGCACATATTTTCCCTCGGATGTCATTCATAATTCAATCATAGATACTTTTCAAAACATCACCTTAATCTAAACTCTGATGATCTGCATTGTAGCAATGAAACTTCCAGAAAAGAAGAATCAAAGCTCACATTGGGTTCTATGCAAACACTTGACATCAACAATCAAATCAACACACTTTATGTTCCCAATTCCCAAAAAAACCCACAAAACCTAAAATTACAATGCATCTTAATCCTGAGATCACACAACAACCATATACTTGTTGAATTAGGTCTGAACAAACATTTCATCTTTGCTATGCTCTTCTTATTGTTTTGCCTTCATTCACACTTTGGATTTTTGCTCTTCTCACATACGCCTTATTCACACACACCACACACACTGAATCATCCAATTTCATTAGCTATATATATCCGCAACATGATCTACAATCAATCTATCAGTTGGCTTTAACAACACTTAGAACTTTTATGAATGCTCTGCTCTATTGGCTAGATCTATGCATAACTTAAGGTGTGGACCAAAACTTGCTCTTGAAAATCATTACTCATGTTGGCCACTATCACTGATCATCACTATTTGTTCAACAAAAAACTTCCATACATCTAGAATCAAGGTTACAAGGTTGGCCTGTTCTTCTTCTGTCTACTCTAACAAACTGGAACCCGGTACTCAGAGGCTAATGACTTTTGAATCATTCATCACCGGAGGACAAAAATCTAGAGTTAGACTAACTTGACTCCCCTAGATCCACAAATAGTCATGACTTCCCACCGAAGAGATCCGGACCAAAATACCGAACCCTGTTGCTGCTCTATTCCTAACTGCCCAAACTTAGACAAATTCTAAATTTGACTTCTGGTATGAACAAATTATGTTATTAGGATGATTGGGATGATCTTAGTTGCCATCAATGACAACACCTATCAATGCAAAGTAGTGTCTCTTGCCAACAATCTCCCCCTTTGGCATTGATGGTAACACTTAGTGAAAAATGACTAAGTGTCTAGTGTAACTCCCCCTTTGTCTGTACACTCATGTACTTCACTTATTCTGATGCTCCCCCTTTGCTAAATACCTCATTTTTCATTGTCCTTCACTCCCCCTTTGACATCAATGGCAAAGGGTGGGGTCCGCAAGCCAAAATTCTCCAAAAATATTATATATATACTGTCGCATATATACAAATAATTATTGAGTCTCATCTACATAAACTTGAGAATGTCTAGAAAACTAATTTTTATTTGCACAAGTTCAGAGGCCCAAGTACTCTTCATTCCATCCAAAATGGAGATGTGCCCACTTAACAAAAATGCATATGCTTCTGCCTTTGCCAGATCTGGAGGATCACTTGTCTGAAGTGCATCTGGGCTTCACATAAGGCATTATGCATGGATTCCAACTTGGGGGCAATTAGTCACCAGAGTTCACACATCCTCTTCAAAGTATTGCTTTTCTCTTTTTCATGTCCCTTTATTTCATCTGTCAAGCTAATAACTTGACATTGCTAGCTTATAGGAGAGGTAGTTAGAGGATCAAAATTTTGAGATAGAACTAATATTTTCTATTCTTGTTCCTTTATCTTCTTCTCAATATCTTCATTGACTTTAGACCATGATAGAAAAAATTTATATATACCTCCTCCATCACTTAGGGCATTCTGAATGCTCTTTATGCTAATGCCTAGCATCAGCCTATCACTCTTTATCAGATTTTTAACTTGACTAAATTTCTTATTTAGGAACTCTTTCTAAACTTTTGCCCTCGCAGACTTTTCAAAAGACTCAAAGTGTGAGTTTATTGAACTTACAAGATTTTTTAGATGTCTAGAGGAGGAATAATTTTGATTCTTTTGATAGGTTGGCATTAATTTCTCCAAAATTCTGGTTGCAAGCCCCAGTAGCTCATTGTCCTCCATGTGGGACTTTAGCAACTTTTCTCTAGCCTTTACTTGGGTTAATGATGCTATTTTCATCAATTGAATTGGAGAGAGAGCATCTGGATTGGATAGGCCTTGGAGTAGCTCAGGCTCATCAAGTTCTATCATCTCTTTTTCAAGAAGACCTTTTACTGCATCTACAGTGTCTCTTGCAACCATTTCAGAACCATCCTTTTGTTCTCCTGATTTTTTAGTATCTGCTTTAGGTGCTTCAACATTTGCACCATCTTCTTCTACCTTGTCCTTCTTTCCTTTTTATTCCTCTTCCTCTATTTTACTCTTCTCTGTGTTTTCTTTAGAGGGATTCTTTCATGTTTGCTCACTACTTGTTGCTTGATCCAGAGGGCTCTGTGTGGCAGCAATATCCTCTTCTTTTCCAGACTGATCAGATGGAGGAGTTACCCCTACATCAACTATCCTGTCTACCATTACTATGACCTCCTAATTGACTTGTTCCTCTTCCTAAACTTCTCTAGTATTTAGATTGGATGAGTCAAGCCCATCATTGGTCTCCTCATATATTTCCTCATAGATTAATTTTGAAGGATCTACAGTAGTACTTAGGTCATTAATTCTCTTGTTAGTTTCTTCTTTAGGAGCTTCTTATTCTGGAGCAGGAGGATTGTCTTCTTCAACTTGGTTTTTTGAAACAGTATAGTATTTATCTTTGTCTAAAGCCTTTCTCAGAATTTCCTCTATTTCCTTTACAATTTCCTCAGTCTTACCAAGCATTAGCTTGTTCATTCGGACTTTGCTTCTAAATTTTTCTTTAACTTCTTTGAGAATTGTATCTACTTCTTTATTGGTCATTAGAGGACATAGTGTGGAGAGGACATACTCTCTGAGTTCTAGATCTTTAGTCTGAGCTACTTCTTTTCTCATTTCTTGTACTCTCCTTAAACTTTTAGGAAATTCTTGTAGAATTTCCAATAGGGCTCTATTGAATTTATTCAAATATATGATAATGGCATCTTCCAAAATTTTCTTATTTGCTTGATCAAAATTATCATAGTAAACTCTGACAGGGTTTAAGTTTCCATGAACAGTGATTTTTTTCAAAATTTCATCAATAGTCATAGTGACCTTACTAGTGACTAGCTTTTTACTGGCCTTATTGCTTCTGAAAGGCTGGTCTTTAGAAGTCTTTGAAGTTCTAGCTTTCTTGAATCTTATTTCTTTCATTCTTCATCTGTCTCTGTCTCTTCATAATATTTTGTGCTCTTGTGGGTTCTTGTGGCCTTGGTTTTCTTTCTTTTCCCTCCATCATCGGATGGAGTGACTTTAGGCTTCTTAGTGGAAGTGGACTTGAGTTGCTCAGCAAGAGTTGCAGAACTCCTTGTCTTCCTTGAGGAGCTTGGTGGGATTTTTAGAGTGACTGCTGGCTCACTTTCTTCTTTTTATTTTGTAGTCTACTCAGTGCTTTTCTTCATCTTTTGAATTCTTTCTATGTTCTACTTTACTTCCTCCTTAGTTAGGCCAATGCTCTCCACATACTTTTCAACTTGTCTCTGCACTTTCCTCTTGGTCTCAGGCTGTCTGAGCTCCACATGCAATTTTAGACTTAGTTCCTTGTAGGTTCCAAACCTTTCCATAGAGGTATCTTTAGGTGTGCTCAAAAGATGCTGAGAATACATATCCAACACTCTTTCATCCACGTCATAACCCATAGGCATTATCTAAACTGTCCTTGGTTCTACAACTTCCATCAAGCATTGATCTGTGTCAACCATGAAACATATGTCATTTTCATACTTCTCCACAATTATTTTAGGGATCCTTTCCCTTGCTTGTATTAAACTCTGGAAGTTTTTGAAGTAGCCCCAAATGGCAGTCTTTTGGGCTTGGGAGTCACCAAGATTGAGAAGGTGATCTCTTATTTGCCATGCTACTGGTCTGTTAGTTGTCCAATGCACACCTTGAATTCTAGGTACTTCATTCATAAAATAGAAGAATAAGCATATAATCAAGGAACCCTATTTGAAGGAATTTTTCTTATCTTTCTTTATCTTGTTCAAATTCTCAATCAACTGATTTCATAGTAGTTCACATAAATCATAATCAACATTTTCTTTTAACATTTGATAGGCTGCATATATTATAGTTCCGGAGATAGAGTTTTCTCTACTGGATTGGTAAATTTTGTACCCAATCACCATGGAGGCAAAATTGACATCCGGTTCTATAATATCATTGATGGTCATTTCCCTTCTATCAAACTTGGCACCGGTAGCATCAGTCACTGTCTATTTTTTTATGGCTTTCAGCATGGGCAACCCACCAGTTTAATTTAATCCGGTTAAAATCTTGATAACATCCTTTGTAATCTTGAATGGTTTCAATAGCCATATGAACTCATCATGTATTCGGCTTAAGATATATTGAACACATTCATTTTCATCAAATATCAGAAACCTAATGACTTGCAGAAAGTGTTTACTTTCTAGGGCTTTGTATTCTGGTTTCAGTTTGTGGCTATCATCCATTAAGTAGTTGTTAAGCAAATCTAAGAGTTTCAAGTTTCCAAATTCATCCATGTTATAGTGTATGTATGCCCTAATATCCTCAACATGTAGTACACCATGAGGAACCTCGTAGAATGTGCCCAACGGTTCAACTTCAACTAATTTGTGCGGATGCTTCTTAAATATTGGTCAGGGCCTTTCAGTTACATCAACAACTAGAGGTGTAGCCATGATGCATGGTATGATTTATTGTATGGCATGATGTATGTATGGGAGACATAAGGGATATAACCTTATTTCTTTTCCTTGTATTAAGGGTGAACTATGACGCATAGTGTATAATGCAAAGGGAGAAATAAGGGGTTATTCTTGTCTTTTATCTTCTAAAGGGGCAAATACATCCAATTTTGCATGATTTTGTAACTAGATTAATGTAAACAAGTAATATTATTATAAATTACTTTATTATTTTGTGACAAGTTGTAAAATCAAGAAGATAGGACAAATTGTAACTAATAGTAAAGTAATCATGCAAAAAATTACTTTATTTTTTTCTCACATGTCCCAAGATCATGTAAAATTGAAGGATATAGATAACTGAGGTCTTTTGGAGCTTCTGCATGGCTTTTGGGGTTAAAATTGGAGAGTTTGGTCAACTTTTTGGTCAAACATATAGGGGAGAGCAGTTTGGAGTTATTTTAGCTCGATTTGGGACAGTTATAGCCCTTACTTTTAGGGATTTTCTTGTTTTCTCATGGATCAGTTTTGAAAACTTATTTTTAGAGGTAGTTGACCTTGTAGGTCTCTTGGAGAGAGCATATTATATATTGAAAGGAAAACTTAGTTTTTCCTTGTTCTTGCCTTTTATGCTCTTTATACTTTGAGAGAGAAAGAAGGTTTTGTAACTCACCTAGATTGCAGATTTATAGAGATTATAGCAGGTTACAGGTTCTATTTTGTGTCTTTTTATGCAATTGTTCCTTTATTTTTCAGCTGAATCAAGTGTCTACCTTTCCATTAATACATCTTTTTGTGAATGATTTGATGAGATTTTATTATATTTGAACATCAGAACCTTTAAAATCATTGTCTCATTTGTACTTGCATGTACTAAATAGCATTGAAAATCACAGGTCTTTGGTTATGCAATTGGAGTAATTTTCTTTTATGTTGTGGAAAAACCTTTTCCTTCAAGAAGAAAATCATTTCCAGCCTCCCTTAGAATTATTTATGTGATCAAATTACCAAAAGTGGTTTGTGATCTATTATGAGTTAGATTATTAGATTCCATCAAACTTAGGTGCATCACCATACTTTAGATTATAGTTTTAGTGCTTTTAGTAGATCCTTTTTGACCTTTTTCCATATCAAAGTTATAGATCCATTAAATATTATAAGGGAACCAGCCCATAATCTGGAGGTTCAAGCTCACCATAGGTCACCCACAACCTGAGTTTTATCTGATGTTACATAGGATTGCTAAGAGTCACATCTTTGCATAATGGGTGCAATCCTACTCGTCAACAATAAAATCAAAGGCCTTGTAATATTCTGCAAGAATCAAATCGAGATAAATCAGGAGTTAAAACTGCAATCTTTGTAAAATGATATTTAAAGCAATTTTTTTATAAATTACTTTCAAATAATCATTATTTATGTAGTTAAAACAAAATAGAGAAAACAATATCTTTCTTTTTAAAGTTCTCTTTCTTTTAGGCAGATATGAACAAAAAAAGAGTCTTTTTGGGGAGATAAAGCATATTTTTGGTGGGGCCACCTTGGAGGAGTTTTTGGCTGCTTCTATTTTCAGTTTGGAAGCATTCAAGAAGGCTTTTTGATAGCTTTTCAGAGGAGCTCAAAAATGGATTTGCATGGCTATTTTTAGGAGCTTTTCTCAGCTTTTTCTTAGGAGATCTTTTGACAAGCATATATTGGAGAAAGGTTAGTTTTCTCAAGGGAATTCAGATTATTGTGTCTTCTCTCTTGTTCACCTACAGAGAGCTTGTAAACACTTTTGTACTCATTTCTACTTCTTTCAGTTTCAATAGAGCAGTAATGTTCTTCTTTTCCATACTTTTTGCTTCATTTTGCAATAAATGATCTAATATTCAATTGTGATTCAGTTTTGAGTCCTTTTTTATGTCTCATTATTGCAGAATTAATTGTGGGAGTTCCATGTGATAGAAGTTGTATGTTGTGTTTAGTTTTCTTAGTGGGTTAAAGTTGTGATAAAATTCTTTTTGTCCTTCGAAAACCTCTAGCTTTTCAAACTTTCATACAAATCACTAATGTATTGCATTAATTTCAGTGGAATTGTGATGGTTAAAAGTCTTATTGAAGCTAATTGTGAGTGCATAGATAGAGTTCGGTGCATCACCTGTTAGAGTTTAGGAATTTAATTACAGTTAACTTTCTATCCCTTTTCTCAAAAAATTATTTAGATTAGGTGGTTTATCAAGGAAACCAACCTGCTCTAAAGATTCACTCCAATTTTAGGCAACCCACAAGCCTAGGAGTGTTACCATGTGTCAACAAATAGCTAAGTCGATAACTTAGCATAAGGTGCATATCTAATTGATAACAGTTTTTGGCACAGCCGGTGGGACAAAGTTGGACTTTTTTAGTCCAAAGTACATTTATATATCCTGATATTTGGTGTGTGTATCAGTGATCTCAACCTTTGGGGATAGAAAATCAAACACATCTGGTGACTCTGAGCTCAAATTTACTGGTTTTGATGTGATCAAGTTATAGTATGTTACGAAAATCATCTATGCATTCTAGTTTCTATCTTTTATACAAGTAGAAATGTCAACTTTTCATAGCCAACATGTATACCCAGCCCCATACTATGAAAATGCCACTCACCCATCTCCATATCAAACCAATTATGTTGTTGTTTCTAATCCCATGGTTTTTCAAAATTAGCATGCCCAACATAGTTACCACCCATTCACCCCTGCTTAGCCTCTTTACCAACCACAAACAAGTAGCCATAATGCTGGTTTTTGTCCAAATACTCAGGATGCTTATTTTATACCCATTCCTACCCAATCTTCCAATCAACTTCAAATTCTAAAATTAAGGAGCTTAAAGACATTTTGTTAGACTATAATAAGCAGATAGATGAGATTAAGAGGCAACTTGAGTATAATCAGTAGCAAGAAGAGATGGCTTATCAAGTCTATCTTCATGAGCAAGAGTTGGAGGCTAAAAGGAGATAATTTGAGGAGAATCTTGCTCAACAGCTAGCTGCAAAAGAAGAGCATATGAGACTTTTGCTTGCAGAAACACAAAGGCACAAAGCCCAAACAACTCATTTCATTCTAGATCAGCCCCTTAAGTGACATTGTTTCTCACAAGAAATTCAAGAAGCTCCCCATGTTTCCCCACTTACGGAATCCAAGGGTGAATCCTTTGATCAGAATACCTTACTCTTCATCAAGGAACTCAGAAAGGTAAACCCACTGCATTCAGCTTTGGAAGTTTACCATTTGCAGCAGCAGAAGATCAAACAAGAAAAGATTTCTCCTGAAGAGTCTTTCAATGTTTTCACTAATGATCCTCCTTGTTTTGTGGAAGATGATCAACCAGACAAACCCAATGTGAAGCAAGAGGTTGCTACTATTTGTGCTGGATCCCCAACTAAATATGAGCATAATGCATGTGTAGAGGAAGTTGATTCAAACTTGACCCTGAATCCTTTACTTTTCGATTCCCTTGACAATTTTTCTAATGCCTTTTATAAGGTGAATCAAAGTAGGACACAAAGATTAGAAGGTGAAAGTCTTCAGTTGCAAAGATAGAATGCCCAAGTTTCATTAGAGAAAACACCGTATGAGGATGAAGAATCACCTTGTTTGTTTGATCAATTACCTGTTTTTGTTGAGCCAGATGAGGAAAGCATGGTCATACCAGGGACAACAGTTTTAGAGCAGTAGGATGACCCTCAACATTCTGAGTAGTTGCCGAGTGAAGATCACCAATGTGATAATAGAACCTTGGATCAAGAGGGAGGGCATAAAGATGAGCCTATTTTGGAGCCCAATAGACTTAATGAAAGTTGTCATGAGATATGTGAAAGCATCCTAGATTCGAATGATCGAGAGCTTGAGGAGGATCTATTTCAAGCTAAAATTAAACTTTTCTGCTCACATTTAGAGGTTATGATAGCATTTATGGAAGAGGGTTATCTTAAGCAGCAACAACAAGAGGTGAAAGTGGTTGTTTCCTAGAATGAGTCACTGGTTCTAGAGCAGCCGAACCAGTAGCATGATTTGGACTGGTTGGAGGAGCTGCCTTTCTATTGCACAAAAGAATTTGAAGCTGATGTGCCAATGAATTTTGTGTCGAAGGAGGGTAGTTTATTTTTTGAACACTTGCCTTCATTCATTAAAGAAGGGACTCTTGTTTTGGAGTGTACCTCCTTGAGGAAAAATGAGTATTTTGAGCCTATTCTAAATCTTACTAGGAACCTTCCAAGAGTGGATAGTTTTGATGAGCTATTAGTAACCCTGACAGAGGAGGATGGACCATTGAATATGGAGGAAGAAGTAACATGGCAGGCTATCATGTAGGGTGAAGGTGATGCCCTTGTTTCCAATCTTTCAAATGACTTTCTCTCTAGTCCAAAGTTTAGGGGGGATGTCCTATTAGGTATCTAGCTGGGTTGGAAGTCAACAAAAAGGAGAAGCCTCATAGTGACATCGATCTGGATCATCAAGGAGGGTATGAAGTTGATTAGTTCGCAAAGCAAGTCAAGTGGGTAAGTGACTGCATTTTACTTCTCAAAAAGGTATTGCAGTAGTTTGCTAAAGATTTGATTGTTCTTCACCCTTTTTGGTTGACTAACAACCTTATCGAGTATTGTAGATTTCAAAGGAAGGGCAGTTATTTTCTTGAGACAGTGAATGGTTTTGTCTGATTAGCTTCCTTGGCTGGTTAGAGTAGGGTAGATTTAGTGTTTTCAGTTAATAAGTGCTTCATGCACATTTCCTTTCAGTAATTTTTGTTTCCCTAAGTGCCGCTGCACGTGTTTTCTAGCCATTAGGGCCTTCTAGTTTGTTTTTAGTTTGGTTTGGTATTGTGTTCTACTCCTAATTAGAGTGGTTTGAAGTACTAAGTTTTAGTTTTCTGAGTTTGAGATGAGTAGAGTATGACTCAATGCCCAATGGATAGTTAAGGCAACTGGTCCTGATCCTTAGTAGGAAAGCATATAGCAGAAGTCACTAGAAATGTTACCAATTTTTCTCTACAGCCCAAATTGGTAGAGCTGGAATACATTTAGTTCATTTTAAATGAGAAAGTTTTTAACATTTTCTTGTTATCTTGTTTTGCATAGTTTAAGTTTCTTGAAGATTTTAGTTATCATTGTTATAACAAAGGAAAAAGATTCAGTTAATCATTCATAGCATTGCAGATTTTTTCTTGAGAGATAAGTTGTTTCATTTCATTACAATGATTATTTAAGTTTACAAATGAGATACACAAATGGAATAAGCATTAAGTTGAATGAAAACATAATAGATCAAGTGTCCCACACAAGTCATGGGAATAGTTGAGTTAACAGATAACATGAAATATACTATGCATCTGGAAATAAGAAAGGGAAAGAACATAACCATCATTACCTATTCGATGCCTTTGGTATTCGAGGTTGATTTTTGTTCTTTGCTCTTGATCTTCATAAGAATCTGCAAGATTGGAAGAGATTTGTTAGAGCTCCAACTATGAGTTTCCTATGTGGCTATCAACGGAGGCATAATACATTGCCTATGGTGCACTAAATCAGATACAAATCATTCACATGCAAGAGAGTCTAAAAGAGAAACAATCATTGAGCTTCACTGATTTTATCTAACATGTTTGTTTCCTGTGCAGGTATAGGTGAAATCATGTTGTTGTTTTTGAAGATCATTTCAGCATGTGGTGCAAAGTGGGCTCCCACAAGGGTTGAGCTTGACATGCTGCCCCTGAACCTTAAGGGGGATAGAATTGAAATGCATATTGATATTCAGCTGTAAGAGTGTCTCATCAAGTCGTGCATGCACTCCAAGTTCATTGCCCCATCCATGATCATCAGTTCAAGAGATGAAGTGACAACCATGTATGTGTAGTACAATAGCCAAGATAGCTATGAAGGAACAATTGCAAGTGATACATAGAATGCATGTTCAAATAAATTCATTCCAGTAAAGTCTAGGAGTTTCAACCATTTAATGTGGTATGTGTATATCTATATTTGATATGATATAGTGAACCAGATGCCAAGTATGTATGCCATGAGATAGAACTAATTGGAACAGTCAGAGTATATGCATATCAAATGTAAATAGAAACACCAGTCATCAAATGAAACAGGAATAGCATAAGTATAGATCATCAAATGGAGAATATGCCAAGTGTATACATGGTGATATGAGCATGGGATGTCATGAAGGCAATGCATATATTAGTTCACTGAGATAGGCAAGAGGCTTTCATCTAAAAGCATATTCTTTAATTGAGCATATTACCCATTCATGGCAGCCAAGTCAAGGTGCTATCCATTCAAAAGTGTCAGAGTTAAGCTTCAATGCTCATATTTATTTACATATGGTTATAAATTGCATACAGAATGTCCATAATATACAGAGAAGAAAAGGAGCAATTGTCTTTGGATGTGTTATATTTGAAAAGACATAATAAACTGGAACAACAAAATGATATATGCCAAAATATAGTTTTCTTTTCATCGTGAATTCTCTTTCATATAATAATGCTACTACAGAATAATATGAATATAAAAATTTCACATTCAGTGCCAAGTGCCATAATAAATGCTAAGTGCTACAGATGTAAGGTTATAGTATGAAAGTATTTTTTGGAGCAACAGAAAAGGATAGAAACATAGCTTACTAAAGCAACATAAGAACAAGACATATTGTTATAACAGAAGAAAGTTAAGGTTCAAGCTCATGAGAAATACTTAGTTCACAGAGTAATAAGAGATGTTTTTATTGTTGTTTCCAGATTTAGTGAATCATTATTCTTGTAAGCTCAGATCAGGGTTCGATATGGCCGCGAACAGTAATAAAGAGAAAAATGTTTTCTTCCTCATAATAAGTCAAACCCATTTGGGGGGTTTCGATCTCATTGCAAAAATGGAAATAAAGTGGAAAGTCTGAAAAACATTTCATCTTAGAAGAACGCTCAAAAAATCTAAACAAGACATGGATGGTCCTTGATGCTTCCTGGATGGTCTGGTTCTTTCTCTCCACTACTCCATTCTACTATGGAGTCCTAGGAGCAGACAACTATCTCTTTATTCCATGTTTCTCATAGAACTCTATGAACTCACCAGATGTAAATTCTCCACCTCTATTAGACCTCAGACATATCAATTTTAATCTGGTTTCATTCTCTACCATAGCCTTAAATATTTTGAATTTCTGAAGAACTTCTAATTTCTCTTTTAGAAAGGTTACCCACATCATCCGGGAATAGTCATCAATTAGTAACATGAAGTATCTATCACCTTGCACACTCCTGATTCTTGCCAGACCACAAAGATCAGTATGAACTAAGTCCAATAATCTGGTAGAAGACAGTTCATTACTTTTGAATGTGACTCTGCTCAGCTTACCCAACTGACATTCTTTGCATAAGCTATTAGTAGGTTTCACCAATTTTGGAAGATCTCTTACAGCCTGAGTATTGTTTATTTTGATGATATTATCAAAATTCACATGACACATCCTCCTATGCCATAACCAACTCTGATCAACTTGAACAAATAAGCAAATTTTACCAGTACCAACCAAGTGGAAGATATTACCTTTAGTTTGAGTACCAGATGCAATCTCTGTTCTGGAACTTTCAAAGATCTTGCATTTTCCATTCTTGAATCGGTGATCATAGCCTTTGTCCACCAATTGTCCAACACTGAGAAGATTGTGCTTCAATCCTTCAACATATAGTACATTACCAGTTTTGTTCCTTCCATCAAGAGAAATAGTTCCTCTTCCTCTGATTCTACTAGCAGAATTATCACCAAACTTTACCACTCCTTCATACCTTTCCAAATCTATGAATTTGTTCTCGTCACTTGTCATGTGGTGAGAGCATCCACTGTCAATGACCCAGTCATCCTTTTCTTCAACTTGGGCAGCCAGAGCTCTTTCTTCAACTTTATGATTGACAGATACAAAGGATATTGGTTCTTCTTCCTTGATGGCAATAAACACCCATTCACTTCCAGATTTGTTTCCTGTCTCTGATTCATCATCTGTTACTCCTTCATTATCATCTTCTTCAAGAACATAGTAACAATTCTTTTGGAACCTTGATCTCTTAGGATTTGTCCTTGAAAGTCTTTCTAGACATCTTGAGGTAAAATGACCAATCTTATTGCAGTTAAAACACTTAAAAGACAATTTTCCTTCATACTTACTGGATCCTCTTGGCAGCCTCTTTGCAATAAGGGCTTCAAGTTGAGCAGTTTCTACTTTTTCTTCTTCTAGGTCTTTTCTTGCTTTTTCATACCATGACAATTTCCTTGATGAGTTCTCTCCTGGATCAAACCTTTGTTTCCCTTTCACAGAGGCACTGGCTTTGAATGCAGATTCAGTCTTGGGGGGGTCATCTCCAAATTTGGTCATTTCAAATGCAGCTAATTTGCCGGCCAATTGATCTCTTGTGACAGTTGTATGGGCTCTGAATTCTTCAATGGCAGCAACCTTGATTTTATAAGAAGCAGGAAGGGATCTGCAAATTTTGCCAACAATCTCATTTTCATCCAAGATTCCACCAGCATTTCTAATTCTACAAACAAGCTCATTTACCCTTGGCATAAAAGTAGTGATATTTTCATCATCTCTCATCTTCAGATTTTTAAATTTTCCTTTTAGAATTTGTAACCTTACACATTTAACATACTTTTCTCCTTCATGTAGAAGTTCCAGTTTTTCCCAAATCTCAAAAGTAGTTGGTAGGTCAATAACATTTGAAAGCTCTGAATCAAATAATATGCTTAGAAGAGCTTCTATAGTTCATAGATTGTTTTCAGCATGTGTAATTTCATTTGGTGCTTTCGGACCACCTTGTGGAGGAGTATACTTTGTTGTAACCATGGTCTAGTATGCCATTCCCATACATTGCAAGTTACACTTCATGCAACCTTTCCACAGATTAAAATTGGTTCCATCAAACTTCAGACTATCCTTCTTGTAGGATGACAGCCTAGATCTCCTCAACTAGTTAAGCGCTTTTAGAGGAACTTGGCTCTGATACCAATTGTTAGATTTAGGGCAGACAACTGAGAGGGGGGTGAATCAGTTGTACAAAACTTTCTTACAATTTAAACACTTAACTCCACATTATTATTCAGTAGCATAATAGTAAATCAATCATGGAAACACAATGCAACAAATCAAGAGCAAAAACACATCAACACATGAGACACCAAGATTTTGACGTGGAAAACCCGATTAAGGGAAAAACCATGGGGTGATTAACCCAAGATTGTATTCTCTGTTAGAAGAATAGAAAGAACAAAATGGCACATGCCAATTAGGGCTCACTGCCCGAGCACACTACTCACAAGAGGCTCACTACCTACAAGAGACACACTATCTACAAAGAAATAAGTATCACCTACTTGAACTATAAAATAGCATCTTCACCATGCTTGAATCAGTTCCATTTAAGCCCAATACTTCTGCTCTGCCTTTTGTTCTCCTCATCGCTACCACACACTCATCTCCACAAGGACAACTTTGAAATGACTTCGCAATCCCTTAGTTATACAAGACATCAACTTAGGAATGATCATCTAAGTTGGCAAACATCAACAAGAACATCTGCAGGATGTGTAACTTATCCGGTCGGCTAATCTCAGGAAGAACACTATCATCCGGAAGTTATTCCTCAATTGCGAGCTCCAACTTCAATGCAGACCACCAACACAAACTGGACATGATCCAAAGACCTCCACAAGCTTTCCTGAATCACCAAGAACATCCGCACTTCATCTGCTTACTAAAATCCTTCTCCCCTTCATCCAGAACCTCAAGAACACAGTCTGTCATAACTATCACAAAGGAATAGATGCTTGCGGACCTTCAAACCATGAACCACTCGAGTTGATGCTTCACAAACACTTCCTCAACACTCCCTCAAATCCACAGAACAGGATAATACATTTCCGGATCTCACCAAACCTATTTGTATCACTCTGTCACCACTGGACAACTCCCAGAACCAGTTTTACTTGAGCGGCCACAACTTCTTCAGATCTTCATGCGGACCTCTAAAATCTCTACTAGACCACCTTAAGACACATATCTACAAACCCTTTAAACTGCATCCTCTAATCCTCATCCTATCTTGGACTTTTACCTTACTGTCATCATTGTTCTTCACTATTCCTGATTGAGACTAATTTTCTCAATATCCTTAGCACACAGCTCATCCAATTCTTATCATTAATGCAACAGGAGTATGTTGACATCAATGACAACACCAGTTAGGCCCATACTTGCAACAAATTTAAGGCTCAGCTCAGTTGGCTCAATATAGATGATTATTAGGACTCTAATAAAGCTATTTTGTTGTACTTGCACTTCAAAAAAAAAGTGTCAAATAAAAATCACTTGTGTAATCAATCATGAAAATTGGGAATTGTATATACACTAAATTATAAAGTGTAATGGGGGGAACAATCACTTCCCAAAGAATCACACAAATTCTTTATCTCAGTCTCATGTGTGCATATACACATCCTTTTATTAGGCTTTGGTATACCAACTTCTGTACACTTTGGAGATGATTTGTCTATTTTTCTGAATATTCAGAAAATTTAGAATTTACAACATATTTTTCTTGGAGAGTTCTCAACATCAGCATCTAGGTTGACATCCGCGTCATCATCATTTGGAGGGGCCATCTAAAGTCCTCTCTTTGTTTTCTCTCTTTAGGAGGAAAGTTTTTTCCCATAGGGTTTTCTTTCTTTCTCTATTTTATGAGAGATGTTGTGTAAATGAGTACCTAAACTGGTGCACAGTTGGGACTCATATTTCATAAACCAACCTAAGCTATGCTTAAGGGGGGCGTTGGTGTATAAACTCATACGAGTTATACCTAACTTAATCATAGTTAGTGGTTTCCCTCACATGTGGAAAGACTAAGTCCTCTTATTAAATCATTAGTCGATGTGTCGATCGATCTTTGACACATCGCTACTATTTTGGAGGGAGGTTAAACCTTGAGCTATTCTGTTGGTTCCAGTTTCACCACCTTTCCTATTCTCGTGGAGACTTGTTCCTCAAGCTTCACCTATTTATACCAGTTTAGTTGTAAACCAATTAGCTCATTTTCAATACATTGCATTTGTGTTTGATTTCTACTCCATGATCTTGGACTTCCGCTCCCACATTTATGTTCCCTCTTTGTCCATCAATCTCCTTTCCATTTACCAGATCACACATAGTGGCACAGGTAAAACAATTCACTTCACATCCACTTCAGTGATTATCTGAGATTTGTAGAGTAGAGACATCATTGCTACAGGACATGCTTATCATGGTTCTAGAGTGTATTCTTCTTCTTTCGTTGGCTCTACCAACTTTGATGATGGTTTGAGTATAGATGACATTGATACCTTCAGCCTTCAGAAGGAGACTCAGTTTGGTTGCTTGCACCTTGGAGTTCTATCCTCTTCATTGGTTACCACACCTACTGATATTCTCTCTCCTTCATCTCCTGCTTCTTCAGTTTTGATTTTTCCATCGTCTTTGGTTTCTCATGATTCAAGATAGCAGGATCGACACATATGTGTTACTGATGCAGTTGATTGGGATGACTACTTGGCAGGCATATTAGACTTGTTTAGTGAGTCCTATTTTATAGAGTTGGTAGACATTTTTTATGATAGTGATGCTCTTATCACCTTAGAGGATGTTGTTCCTCCATCTCATGATTTTGTTCCAATTCCAACAGTGGTTTCACTACAGCTTCGAGAGATTTCATTGATGTCTCTGAATTATGTACATCATTCAAGGACTTATGTTCTTCTCACTTGGGAATATATTATGCATTGTTCTGCAATTTCCCTTCTTCCACAAGGAAGACATGTTGTTTGAGATTTCCAGATCACTTTCAATGTTCTTCATCAAGCATCACTTAGCATTGTAGGATCCATCATCTTATGGGGGGCTCTCTAGTCTCTCTCTTTCTCTCCTATGGAGGGAATATTTTTTGTACTTTTGTGATAGAAGTAGTTCTTGGGGGCTCATGAGTCCTCCCTCTATCTTTCTTCTTCTTTCACTTGTGCATTTACTTCTTGTATCATTTCTCTTTTCGAGAGGAGTTTTGTTCCCACTGGGTTTTCTCCTTTTTCTCCACTTATGATAAATTTGTTCATGGGTACCCAACATGGCCTAGTAGCTAGGACCCATCTTCATCTTTGTTTTGCTACTCCCTAAGTATAACTTAAGGGGGGGTGTTAGTGTGTTGGGTTTATCCTAACCCACACCTAGGCTTAAGTCACACTTAGTGGCTAGGTCTAACTTAACCTTGACATTAAAGTGCGACTTAAGCCTAGGTGTGGGTTAGGATAAACCCAACACACTAACAATTTGGTAAATGGGTTTGATCTTGGAATTCAATTTAATTATATCTATTGTTGGATTTGAAAATCCATTTTTTTATTAGTCAAAGGGAATCTCTTAGTGACAAGTATTGACTTGTGATTAATGCACATTGTATAGTGAACCCCACTAAGTCATTTTGGAGTACCCTACATGTATATTTTTAAAGTGTGCAAAAATGCACCATGTAGCTAAGACCCTATTGAGAGATTAACACACTAACCTCTCTCTAGAGGGCATCATAACACTAGCAACATGGGAAGCTGCATTTTTCCTAGTTTTATGTCTTTCCTAGTTTGATATATCTAATGGTTGAAGGGTTAAAAGTGTCACTTGCTCATACCATCATTTGTTTCCTTTCACTATGAAGCTATCAATTTTATGGTAGACTCAAGCCAACAAGAGAACCAAAGTTTATAATAAAAATACATACAAATGGGGGTCAAAGTTAAAAGGGTAAAATTCATTCCCTTTGTGGTCTAATAAATACATAGAGCTAATCATAGTTTAGCTTAATACCAAATTAGGTCCCAATTTTTCCCAAGCAAATCCCTCTTCTTATATTTTGTATTGCCATAAGCCATCAATGGTGATACATAAGTGCCAAGCATCAAACAATTACCAAGCCACGCGTCTTAGTGGTTCCTACCAAGTTATTTTAATATATCAAACTGCGATTTATTTAGATAGAGGTGCCATCATGATTAGGCAAATACATAGTACTAAGACTGACTCTCAAGCTGGAGCAGGCACACAGATAGATACACAGATATACATATAGATCTTTGAATTCCGTTTACCAAATTTTACCACCAGTAACTGAATGGAGGTTGGAATCCTCTAATGCCAGTTTCTTGAAAATTGCAACGATTGACGCACGAGCATGGAAATACCATAACTGCTGTATCACAGATGCATCGTTTCCTGCAGAAGATCCTCCTGCGTAATTAGTTATCGATCTCATTGCAAGGAATGCTTTCTTCTCGCTGTCGCACACCTGCATATAACCAGGAATACGTACGTAAAATCTGATTTAATGACTGTTTGATCATTAAAATAGATTATATTTAAGTAGAGTGTTGTAGTCCTACCATTGCAATTGCTGCGCTCTCAGTGTCCATGGAACTAATATCCAAGTGGGTATGGAGAAAGTCTCTGTAAGCAACGTTATTCACATAAAAGTTGGCACTGCCTCCCTTCTCAACCCTCTTAATCTTTGGCTGCTGTTCCAAACATATAAGCGATTTCCCCACGCACTGGTCCAACATTGTATCCTACAAGTCGATTCAATTTAGCAAACTCCATTTACTAATCACTTAAAACAACGATTGGCATTTCACAATTTGATTTGCGAAGCATAACGTAGCAATACCTCAATCTCCTGTGCGGTAGCATACAATTTGGCATTCACATGAAACCAAAATTTGGAGTTTCCCACCTCAGGCTTTCCTTTCACTGAATAAACAGTTTCTGGCTGGAAATATACGCTCTGCAGTTTATTGGCATTAATATTTTCTCCAACATTATATTCCGAAAAGGTGAGGTTTGCAATCTCGCGAGCGAAACTTCCCTCGTCACCTCCAAATTTCTGAAATCGTCCCAAATCCAATAGCTATTATTTATCATATATTAATCAGATCAGAGTGCAAGAGAAGAAAATAGAGAAGAATGGGAGATAATAGAGAAGGAAATTAGTACCTCCCAGTACCAGACGCCAGTGTGTGCAAATTGACTGGGGATAGCAATGTCACCAATCTTAAGGTAGTTAGGGTTTGCGCTGGCTCCTCTTCCATAGTGAATTACTGCCTTCACACGGAAGTGAGTGAGCAGCAACTGTGTCGTTTGCGCTGCATTAACCTGTGGCATAATCATGCTCAACTAATCTTTATAGTATTTAACTGAAGGAAACACATATATATTAGTGTCAAATGAGTTTTTTACCGATCCACTTCCGCTCATGGCCAGAATAGTTTTGCACCCTTCAACATCTCCCACACGGAACCTTCGAGCTGTAGCAGAGTAACCAAGACTAGTTAATATACTGTTAGAAAAATATATATAGTGCAGAATTGAAATAATAGTGAAATAGAAATAAAATACACAAAAGAGATAATACAGATTTATGTTGAAAACCTGGTAATGTATCAGGAAAAAACTAGGGATAAAGATCTCTCGGTTTTATTTTCTGAAAGAAAACCCTCACTCTCCTCTTTCTGGTGATGGATCATTGAGTATGATCCAAAACGTTAGTAAAAACATACACAGTTGAATCCTGAAACACTCTCATTGTTGTCATGGACTATGAAAAACTCATGTCTACTGTTACAAAAACTATTTCTCATGCAAGCTTGACTGACTTAAAATAATCAGGAAAAATACATGCAAAAAACAAATCCTTTTGGAAGAAAGATTTCCATGTATAAAAGTGCCAGTGACACTTCTGTATACAATTCTGCATGATGTACACATAATCAACTCCTTAAACAAACCTCCACATGCTAACATATACCTCTACTGATTTTGCCATAGAAAGAGAGAAATATTGTCCTAATCCTCAGCCAAATTAAAACTAATAGAAAAGGAGAAAGAGAAAAGAATGGGGTTTGTGACAACCAGAGATATCTACAGCAGGCAAGTCCTGGTCAGGATGGAACCATCCCTGAGCCAGAACTACTTTGAGTTCTGTTTCGCCAGAAACCACCAGACCATAATGCTCGCCCTTCGCATTGATAAGCTTGATCTTTTCAGCCACCTCCTTTGGAATTTCAGCATGGGAGAGCAATGGAAATGCAAACAAAAACAGAAAAAATGCAGAGCTGTGGAAAGCCATCGCAAACTGCTTCTTGTGTGTGTTGAAACCCCGCTCTTCCCTCCAATTTATAATGTAGGATGCCGATTAGTTTCCACTTTAAAAAGGTCTTAGAACCTTAATTAATTATTTATTATTTTTAGTTAGTCACGCCAACCTTATCTTATTTGGATGGTTGGAAATGTGTGTTATCCATAGGTAAACTCCAATGGTGCGGAGAAACGTGGGCGTGACTGATCAGATCCATTAAATATATTCAATGGTCTTTGTTAATTGCATTGAACATCATTCATACACAACACATCAATCGAAATCAGAATGTACAAATTGACACTGGCCTTAAACTCGAAGACAAATATCACGTTTTTCTTTACGAACGGACATCGATGCCCTCTCAAGGTGATAAGATCAAAACTGCATTATTAAACTATTCATCGATGAACGGACTGAAAAGGAAATACGGATTTTTGGAAAGCATTTTAAACTATCTCACTCCACTAGGCAAACTCTGTTTGTCCTTTGGAACTGAAAAAAGAATATGCCTTCGAATCATTTTTCTATCCTGCATCAGACTGTCGCGAATAAACCGTATGTGCATGGTAATGCATAAATGGGTATTATAAGTTGCAGATGCATAAAAATAAATTTTTTAAAAAATTATAATATATTAATGTTTTATTGGTTTCATTTTTTTTATTTAATTGCAATTGTTTCAACAAGGAAGGTCCATATTTCTATTAAAAAAGACACATAAGGAATGGAAAATTTTATTTTGAATTTTCTTGTAATTAGATGTTTTTGAATCCTCTATATTTTCTTTCTAAAGTTCTACTAGTCTACAATCACACCCATAAAGCACCAATAGAATTACTAATAATCTATCTTGATAGTTTTCCAATCTCATAGCTCAATCTCTCTACTTCTATTTTGTAGCACTCTCTAACCTCCCCAAATTATCTTCCTTTTGTAAGTTTCCCAACTAAACTCCTTGTTGAAGTCTATAGCAACATATTTGTACCATGTTACTTCTTTTAGAATACTTTTTTTTTTCTTCAATTGAAAAAGCCCATGATCTTGGACTTGCTACTATTAACTTGCATATCCACCTCCTTACAAAAATGCTTTAAAATATTTAAGTGTTCTTGTAACCCTCAAACAAACCTTGCAATAAAAATGAGGTCATCAATGTGTAAAAGAAGCCTTACAACATACTCTCTCAAGAAACACCATCCAAGTCCTAAAGATTTAACCATTCTTCTAGTTTGTTGATAGAAGCTAAATAAGGTTGGGGGTACTGGGCATCCTTGCTTAACTCCAATGTCACTTCTAATTTTTTTTTTAAAGGTTTGCTTGAGCTTTGATTTTTACTTGAGCCTCCTCACCTAGTCTTTGATTGGTATGTCAAGATCCTTCATTCCACTCCATTACTTACTTTTAAGAACAATTTCAAAAACTTCATTTAAGTACACAAAACAACAATAAACTTCATCTTTTTTATTTCATACTTTTTCAATGATAATATATGGTTTTATTGTGTCATCTTAAAACCATTAATGCCTTTCTCTTCCTTGAAAATTCAGTCCATATTGCCATTATAATGGAAAATGTTGGCCAGTCTAATGTGTCAGGGAACTTAGATATAGCCTCAATTGCCCTGTTGGTGAAAAACTTGCCCTCTTGAAAGAGAGGTCACAAGTGCAAATCCTACAGGGATAGGGTGTGTATGCCTCATTTTAGAAGCACAGTTAGATACCTCCTACATACTGGGAGTATGAGGTACTCTCATATATTATAACCCACCTGTATACTCAAAATCAAGTCACACACATTGTAGACTATAAAAGGATCCATTTCCATTTCCCCTGTATTAAATTTATTAACTGAGCACTAAATACATTTGTCCATAATATTACATCAATCAAAATCAGATTATACAAATTGAAACGTGGTGTTGATTGTTTCTCAAATAGGCCTCTATCATGTGCTCTCTTTTTAAATGGACATTGATAGTGATTGATTGCCGTCACAAGCAATAAGCCAAAAATTGCATCATCAAGCTCTTGATTGATGTAAAATCAAGACGATTTCCCACCGTAAATGAGATAAGGAGTACAATAATGGGATAAATAGGTATAGCGCACTCTAGGCCCCACAGGAGTTTCACCCTGTACTATTTGTAAAAGCACCCAGTTACAAACATAAAAAGAATGAACTCCTAATAATCTCCTAGACATGCTAAAAGCTAACTAGATAGATAATGTAACTTTTCAGACTAACAGTTAGGAAGGTTATGCAACAAGCATTGCATATTTAGTAATGAAACTTTACCACCAAAAGTTCCACACAAAGTCAAACTAAAGGATGAAAACAAAAAATGTGAAGACTAATCTTATCGACAAAAATGGGGATAACTTCTTTAACTTGAGGAAAGTTACTAAGATCTCTCTTCAAAATGGTAAAGAAAAGAGAAAAAGGTCTATGTTGGAATCATCATAGTAAATGGTCTAGAGGTCATAAATGTGATAATAGCGAGAAAATACTAATGATTATTAAGAATAAGGTTGAAGAAGAGCGAGAAGTAGCTACAAAAATCAAATGTGGAACTTGAGCATGAGAATTGGGAGGAGGAAGAAAGTGCTACTATCTCCCTTCATGCATTGAATGATATAAGCACACCACAAACACTCAAAGCAATTAGTTATTATCAAAAATAAAAAGGTGATAGTGTTGGTTAATATAGGTAGTACATAGAACTTAATTGATAGACGATTGGCTAATGAGCTCAATCATTTTGTGTATCTGATCTCTAATTTTCAAGTCATGCTAGCTAATGGGAAACAACTCTCTTGTGGTGGTAAATGTCATCATATAGAACTCTTAAGGGGAGATTATCAACTAGATTTAGAAATGTTTTCTATTCTAATTAGGGGAGAAGATATAGATCTAGGTGTGCAATGGCTTAAGAAGTTGTGAACAATATCTTTCAATTTTAAGGACTTATTCATGGATTATAGTATAAATTATAAACTCCCATAGAATGGAGAAATTGCTTAAGAAAGATTCTAATAAAATAGTGGCACAACTATGTTTTGAGGAAGCGTAAGATGTGAAAAATAGATTCATTAGGGCCTCATGATGTCATTCAAAACCATCAATAGAAGTCATAAATTAAAAAATTGGTCAAGGAATGATGGATTCAACCATTGTTCATTCCAACAAAAGTGCATATTCATCTCCAATGATTTTGGTTAACAAGAAGGATGAGTCATATAGAATGTGCCTAGATTACGAGGATTTCAACAAGATCACTCTTATAGATAAGTTTCATATTCTTGTTATTAATGAATTATTGGATGAATTGAATGATGTAGTTTTTTAACTAAGTTAGATTTACATTTAGGTTATCATCAAATTCATCTAAATGAAGAGTATGTACATAGGGCTAACTTTAGAGCACATGAGAGTCATTATGAATTCTGAGTTATGCCATTTGGTATCAGTAATACCCAATCAACTTTTCAAGGTCTCATGAATTCAATGTTCCATCCATTTCTTCAAAAAATTGTATTGGTATTTGTAATGTCCCCCTTTTTCCTCTATAATACTATATTTTATTTTCTGTAGGAAAAAAATAAATAATAAACAATATTAATAAGTTAGTCCTTGTGTTGTTTTAAAATTGTTAGTGACAACTTATTTAAGAAGTTAGGTGGGGCCATATAAATGGGGGAAATAAGGCCATTTGTAACTCCAAGAGAATATTTAATTCTCTTTAAGATTGGGAGTTTTATTTCATAATTAGGGGAATCTCTTAATTGATTTTAGGGGAGAGGAAAGAAAAATATATAATTATTTCCTCAATAATTCTATAAAGAAGGGAAAAGATCTTTAGAAGATCTGATCTAGACATGATTTTATCAATTTCTCTCAATTTTTGAGCATTTGTGTTCAAAATCTAATCCAAGGACAAAGCTCCTTATGGTTTTAAATTCAAGGATGAAATCCTATGAGGTCTTTAGGATTTAGAAAAAAAAAAATAGACTCTATTGGTAATTCCAATTCGAGAATTGCATAGACCTTTATTAGCATTTTTCAGTATTGATTTATGAAAGTTCCCCAATTTGTAGAATTGTGTGGCTGCAATTGTAGGAAGTCATCAATGGGCCACTTTGGTTGGTGAATAGATTTTTAGAGAAGAGGTGTGAACCATTTATTAGAGTCATTTCCATCCCAAGGGGTTGTATCATTTTGTAGCTAATATTATCTCTAAGTTTTATTGCAATGAAATTTGCATTCATAAAATAGCTACTCCATCACCAAGCCAAGTCATGCAAATCCATATGTTGGTCATGTATAGGTGATTTATCAGTGAATAGGCCATTTATGGGATTGTCCACATCTTATGTTGGTCTCAAATCTACCATTTAACTAACTCTGGGAGTTACACAATTCTAAGTATGGATCATAGATGAAAATCAATATCAAATAAATTTACTCTTGTAACTTACAAATCACCATATTGTGAGTCTTATGTGAGTAGTTGTTGATTAGTATTTTGAAAGGGTAATATTGTTACTTGTATATTTCAAAACTTTTAGCTGAAGGGAATTATTGTCCATGATTTATATATTTAGTTTTCTATCTTTAGTAGAGGGATTTGTGTTGAATTGGTAAATTTGTGCTAATAGTCCCAATAAGGACATTATAGTATTCTTTGATAACATTCTCATCTATAGTAAAACATAGAATGGTGAAAATTTCATAAAAAATGTTCTAGAGTTTCTAGGCATTGAGATCAACACTTTTCTAAAGGGGATTGGAATAGTATAATGCTAATATTTTACATTCCTAAGTGTAGTAAGAAAAATCTCTTGTGGCATGCTTAACCTTAGTAGTTTCACTTATTAGTTTAATTTATTCCTTAAGCTGACTTAATTAGGATGAAGGATTGTGTCACTACATAGTTACATGCCTATAAATAAGGAAGACAAAGGCTCTCCCAAGCCACCATAAGTTTGAATATTGATTTAATATTATTATTTTTTATTCATTGTAAGACACCTCCTTGAAGTGGTTTTCTATTCTATTTAATTTTACATGTATTTTAGAAAAATATCGCAACACTCCCTTCCATCTTCAATATTCAAATAGATCTTTCAACTAGGTTCATCAATATAGAACCACTACTCTTCACACAATAAGAGAATTTTAGTTTAAGATAATATATTTAAGAAAATGTCCAACATATACTAGCAACTTGAACACTAGAATAAATTTCAATGTCCCCAAAAATGGAGCCATACATGTTGACACTCAAAATAGGATATTGACAAACCTAAAAGATAGACCTCAAGAACTAGACTAATGATGAAATCAACCTACGATAATGAAACAAGCTTATGATCTAAATATAGGTAAGTAAGGGTCTATTGAAAAGATTTGTTGTTTATCTCTAATTTAGGCTTTATAAGACCTAAGATGGTGTTCCTAGAACTCATGATGGGATAATTAAAGAGAAATGAAACTAATATAGTTTATCTCTAGATGACCATACCTTGTCTGTAGAAATTGCCCCAAAGATATTTTGATTGATGATGTTAGAGTGTCTTTTTGACTTTTGTTTTAATTTGAATCATAATTATCCATTTTGCACTGTGGGAAAGACTTCAAGTTCTCTCAAACCTAATGATCAAACCTTATCATGCCATAGGGGCCCATGAGGGCATTTATTATTTTTGCCTTTTTGATCTGTGCATAATGTCAAAACAATAATCACTGTATAAGGTCGAATGCCTTGTGTGATTTCTTGTAAAAGGTATGTGATTAAGTCAAATAAGTGTAATAATTTGAAGTTAAGGAAAGGATGGATGAAGATTATACATGAAGAGATAAGGTGATGCTAGGGTATGAAGGTGATAGTATGAAATGCATAATGTGTATAAGGAGTAATAAGGTATGGAGGTAATGTATTACAATAAGCATGCAAAGGGAGCTTTAAGGTTTTTACATGATGATGCATGGTATGATTTATTGTATGGCATGATGTATGTATGGGAGACATAAGGGATATAACCTTATTTCTTTTCCTTGTATTAAGGGTGAAGTATGACGCATAGTGTATAATGTAAAGGGAGAAATAAGGGGTTATTCTTGTCTTTTATCTTCTAAAGGGGCAAATACATCCAATTTTGCATGATTTTGTAACTAGATTAATGTAAACAAGTAATATTATTATAAATTACTTTATTATTTTGTGACAAGTTGTAAAATCAAGAAGATAGGACAAATTGTAACTAATAGTAAAGTAATCATGCAAAAAATTACTTTATTTTTTTCTCACATGTCCCAAGATCATGTAAAATTGAAGGATATAGATAACTGAGGTCTTTTGGAGCTTCTGCATGGCTTTTGGGGTTAAAATTGGAGAGTTTGGTCAACTTTTTGGTCAAACATATAGGGGAGAGCAGTTTGGAGTTATTTTAGCTCGATTTGGGACAGTTATAGCCCTTACTTTTAGGGATTTTCTTGTTTTCTCATGGATCAGTTTTGAGAACTCATTTTTAGAGGCAGTTGACCTTGTAGGTCTCTTAGAGAGAGCATATTATATATTGAAAGGAAAACTTAGTTTTTCCTAGTTCTTGCCTTTTATGCTCTTTATACTTTGAGAGAGAAAGAAGGTTTTGTAACTCACCTAGATTGCAGATTTATAGAGATTATAGCAGGTTACAGGTTCTATTCTGTGTCTTTTTATGCAATTGTTCCTTTATTTTTCAGCTGAATCAAGTGTCTACCTTTCCATTAATACATCTTTTTGTGAATGATTTGATGAGATTTTATTATATTTGAACATCAGAACCTTTAAAATCATTGTCTCATTTGTACTTGTAGGTACTAAATAGCATTGAAAATCACAGGTCTTTGGTTATTTAATTGGAGTAATTTTCTTTTATGTTGTGGAAAAACCTTTTCCTTCAAGAAGAAAATCATTTCCAGCCTCCCTTAGAATTATTTATGTGATCAAATTACCAAAAGTGGTTTGTGATCTATTATGAGTTAGATTATTAGATTCCATCAAATTTAGGTGCATCACCATACTTTAGATTATAGTTTTAGTGCTTTTAGTAGATCCTTTTTGACCTTTTTCCATATCAAAGTTATAGATCCATTAAATATTATAAGGGAACCAGCCCATAATCTGGAGGTTCAAGCTCACCATAGGTCACCCACAACCTGAGTTTTATTTGATGTTACATAGGATTGCTGAGATTCACATCTTTGCATAATGGGTGCAATCCTACTCGTCAACAATAAAATCAAAGGCCTTGTAATATTCTGCAAGAATCAAATCGAGATAAATCAGGAGTTAAAACTGCAATCATTGTAAAATGATATTTAAAGCAATTTTTTTATAAATTACTTTCAAATAATCATTATTTATGTAGTTAAAACAAAATAGAGAAAACAATATCTTTCTTTTTAAAGTTCTCTTTCTTTTAGGCAGATATGAACAAAAAAAGAGTCTTTTTGGGAAGATAAAGCATATTTTTTGGTGGGGCCACCTTGGAGGAGTTTTTGGCTGCTTCTATTTTCAGTTTGGAAGCATTCAAGAAGGCTTTTTGATAGCTTTTCAGAGGAGCTCGAAAATGGATTTGCATGGCTATTTTTAGGAGCTTTTCTCAGCTTTTTCTTAGGAGATCTTTTGACAAGCATATATTGGAGAAAGGTTAGTTTTCTCAAGGGAATTCAGATTATTGTGTCTTCTCTCTTGTTCACCTACAGAGAGCTTGTAAACACTTTTGTACTCATTTCTACTTCTTTCAGTTTCAATAGAGTAGCAATGTTCTTCTTTTCCATACTTTTTGCTTCATTTTGCAATAAATGATCTAATATTCAATTGTGATTCAGTTTTGAGTCCTTTTTTATGTCTCATTATTGTAGAATTGATTGTGGGAGTTCCATGTGATACAAGTTGTATGTTGTGTTTAGTTTTCTTAGTGGGTTAAAGTTGTGATAAAATTCTTTTTGTCCTTCGAAAACCTCTAGCTTTTCAAACTTTCATACAAATCACTAATGTATTGCATTAATTTCAGTGGAATTGTGATGGTTAAAAGTCTTATTGAAGCTAATTGTGAGTGCATAGATAGAGTTCTGGTGCATCACCTGTTAGAGTTTAGGAATTTAATTACAGTTAACTTTCTATCCCTTTTCTCAAAAAAATATTTAGATTAGGTGGTTTATCAAGGAAACCAACCTGCCCTAAAGGTTCACTCCAATTTTAGGCAACCCACAAGCCTAGGAGTGTTACCATGTGTCAACAAATAGCTAAGTCGATAACTTAGCATAGGGTGCATATCTAATTGATAATAGTTTTTGGCACAGCCGGTGGGACAAAGTTGGACTTTTTCAGTCCAAAGTACATTTATATATCCTGATATTTGGTGTGTGTATCAGTGATCTCAACCTTTGGGGATAGAAAATCAAACACATCTGGTGACTCTGAGCTCAAATTTACTGGTTTTGGTGTGATCAAGTTCTGGTATGTTACGAAAATCATCTATGCATTCTAGTTTCTAGCTTTTATACAAGTAGAATTGTCAACTTTTCATAGCCAACATGTATACCCAGCCCCATACTATGAAAATGCCACTCACCCATCTCCATATCAAACCAATTATGTTGTTGTTTCTAATCCCATGGTTTTTCAAAATTAGCATGCCCAACATAGTTACCACCCACTCACCCCTGCTTAGCCTCTTTACCAGCCACAAACAAGTAGCCATAATGCTGGTTTTTGTCCAAATACTCAGGATGCTTATTTTATACCCATTCCTACCCAATCTTCCAATCAACTTCAAATTCTAAAATTAAGGAGCTTAAAGACATTTTGTTAGACTATAATAAGCAGATAGATGAGATTAAGAGGCAACTTGAGTATAATCAGTAGCAAGAAGAGATGGCTTATCAAGTCTATCTTCATGAGCAAGAGTTGGAGGCTAAAAAGATATAATTTGAGGAGAATCTTGCTCAACAGCTAGCTGCAAAAGAAGAGCATATGAGACTTTTGCTTGCAGAAACACAAAGGCACAAAGCCCAAACAACTCATTTCATTCTAGATCAGCCCCTTGAGTGACATTGTTTCTCACAAGAAATTCAAGAAGCTCCCCATGTTTCCCCACTTACGGAATCCAAGGGTGAATCCTTTGATCAGAATACCTTACTCTTCATCAAGGAACTCAGAAAGGTAAACCCACTGCATTCAGCTTTGGAAGTTTACCATTTGCAGCAGTAGAAGATCGAACAAGAAAAGATTTCTCCTAAAGAGTCTTTCAATGTTTTCACTAATGATCCTCCTTGTTTTGTGGAAGATGATCAACCAGGCAAACCCAATGTGAAGCAAGAGGCTGCTACTATTTGTGCTGGATCCCCAACTAAATATGAGCATAATGCATGTGTAGAGGAAGTTGATTCAAACTTGACCCTGAATCCTTTGCTTTTTGATTCCTTTGACAATTTTTCTAATGCCTTTTATAAGGTGAATCAAAGTAGGACACAAAGATTAGAAGGTGAAAGTCTTCAGTTGCAAAGATAGAATGCCCAAGTTTCATTAGAGAAAACACCGTATGAGGATGAAGAATCACCTTGTTTGTTTGATCAATTACCTGTTTTTGTTGAGCTAGATGAGGAAAGCATGCTCATACCAGGGACAACAGTTTTAGAGCAGTAGGATGACCCTCAACATTCTGAGTAGTTGCCGAGCGAAGATCACCAATGTGATAATAGAACCTTGGATCAAGAGGGAGGGCATAAAGATGAGCCTGTTTTGGAGCCCAATAGACTTAATGAAAGTTGTCATGAGATATGTGAAAGCATCCTAGATTGGAATGATCGAGAGCTTGAGGAGGATCTATTTTAAGCTAAAATTAAAATTTTCTGCTCACATTTAGAGGTTATGATAGCATTTATGGAAGAGGGTTATCTTAAGTAGCAACAACAAGAGGTGAAAGTGGTTGTTTCCTAGAATGAGTCACTAGTTCTAGAGCAGCCGAACCAGCAGCATGATCTGGACTGGTTGGAGGAGCTGCCTTTCTATTGCACAAAAGAATTTGAAGCTGATGTGCTAATGAATTTTGTGTCGAAGGAGGGTAGTTTATTTTTTGAACACTTGCCTTCATTCATTAAAGAAGGGACTCTTGTTTTGGAGTGTACCTCCTTGAGGAAAAATGAGTATTTTGAGCCTATTCTAAATCTTACTAGAAACCTTCCAAGAGTGGATAGTTTTGATGAGCTATTAGTAACCCTGACAGAGGAGGATGGACCATTGACTATGGAGGAAGAAGTAACATGGCAGGCTATCATGTAGGGTGAAGGTGATGCCCTTGTTTCCAATCTTTCAAATGACTTTCTCTCTAGTCCAAAGTTTAGGGGGGATGTCCTATTAGGTATCTAGCTGGGTTGGAAGTCAACAAAAAGGAGAAGCCTCATAGTGACATCGATCTGGATCATCAAGGAGGGTATGAAGTTGATTAGTTCACAAAGCAAGTCAAGTGGGTAAGTGACTACATTTTCCTTCTCAAAAAGGTATTGCAGTAGTTTGCTAAAGATTTGATTGTTCTTCACCCTTTTTGGTTGACTAACAACCTTATGGAGTATTGCAGATTTCAAAGGAAGGACAGTTATTTTCTTGAGACAGTGAATGGTTTTGTCTGATTAGCTTCCTTGGCTAGTTAATAAGTTCTTCATGCACATTTCCTTTCAGTAATTTTTGTTTCCCTAAGTGCCGCTGCATGTGTTTTCTGGCCATTAGGGCCTTCTAGTTTGTTTTTAGTTTGGTTTGGTATTGTGTTCTACTGCTAATTAGAGTGGTTTAAAGTACTGAGTTTTAGTTTTCTAAGTTTGAGATGAGTAGAGTATGACTCAATGCCCAATGGATAGTTAAGGCAACTGGTCCTGATCCTTAGTAGGCAAGCATATAGCAGAAGTCACTAGAAATGTTACCAATTTTTCTCTACAGCCCAAATTGGTAGAGCTGGAATACATTTAGTTCATTTTAAATGAGAAAGTTTTTAACATTTTCTTGTTATCTTGTTTTGCATAGTTTAAGTTTCTTGAAGATTTTAGTTATCATTGTTATAACAGAGGAAAAAGATTCAGTTAATCATTCATAGCATTGCAGATTTTTTCTTGAGAGATAAGTTGTTTCATTTCATTACAATGATTATTTAAGTTTACAAATGAGATACACAAATGGAATAAGCATTAAGTTGAATGAAAACATAATAGATCAAGTGTCCCACACAAGTCATGGGAATAGTTGAGTTAACAGATAACATGAAATATACTATGCATCTGGAAATAAGAAAGGGAAAGAACATAACCATCATTACCTATTCGATGCCTTTGGTATCCGAGGTTGATTTTTGTTCTTTGCTCTTGATCTTCATAAGAATCTGCAAGATTGGAAGAGATTTGTTAGAGCTCCAACTATGAGTTTCCTATGTGGCTATCAACAGAGGCATAATACATTGCCTATGGTGCACTAAAACAGATACAAATCATTCACATGCAAGAGAGTCTAAAAGAGAAACAATCATTGAGCTTCACTGATTTTATCTAACATGTTTGTTTCCTGTGCAGGTATAGGTGAAATCATGTTGTTGTTTTTGAAGATCATTTCAACATGTGGTGCAAAGTGGGCTCCCACAAGGGTTGAGCTTGGTATGCTGCCCCTGAACCTTAAGGGGGATAGAATTGAAATGCATATTCATATTCAGCTGTAAGAGTGTCTCATCAAGTCGTGCATGCACTCCAAGTTCATTGCCCCATCCATGATCATCAGTTCAAGAGATGAAGTGACAACCATGTATGTGTAGTACAATAGCCAAGATAGCTATGAAGGAACAATTGCAAGTGATACATAGAATGCATGTTCAAATATATTCATTCCAGTAAAGTCTAGGAGTTTCAAACATTTAATGTGGTATGTATATATCTATATTTGATATGATATAGTGAACCAGATGCCAAGTATGTATGCCATGAGATAGAACTAATTGGAACAGTCAGAGTATATGCATATCAAATGTAAACAGAAACACAAGTCATCAAATGAAATAGGAATAGCATAAGTATAGATCATCAAATGGAGAATATGCCAAGTGTATACATGGTGATATGAGCATGGGATGTCATGAAGGCAATGCATATATCAGTTCACTGAGATAGGCAAGAGGCTTTCATCTAAAAGCATATTCTTTAATTGAGCATATTACCCATTCATGGCAGCCAAGTCAAGGTGCTATCCATTCAAAAGTGCCAGAGTTAAGCTTCAATGCTCATATTTATTTACATAAGGTAGCACATATGGTTATAAATTGCATACAGAATGTCCATAATATATAGAGAAGAAAAGGAGCAATTGTCTTTGGAAGTGTTATATTTGAAAAGACATAATAAACTGGAACAACAAAATGATATATGCCAAAATATAGTTTTCTTTTCATCGTGAATTCTCTTTCATATAATAATGCTACTACAGAATAATATGAGTATAAAAATTTCACATTCAGTGCCAAGTGCCATAATAAATGCTAAGTGCTACAGATGTAAGGTTATAGTATGAAAGTATTTTTGGAGCAACAAAGAAGGATAGAAACATAGCTTACTGAAGCAACATAAGAACAAGACATATTGTTATAACAGAAGAAAGGTAAGGTTCAAGCTCATGAGAAATACTTAGTTCACAGAGTAATAAGAGATGTTTTTATTGTTATTTCCAGACTTAGTGAAACATTGTTCTTGTAAGCTCAGATGAGGGTTCGATATGGCCGCGAATAGTAATAAAGAGAGAAATGTTTCCTTCCTCATAATAAGTCAAACCCATTTGGGGGGTTTCGATCTCATTGCAGAAATGGAAATAAAGTGTAAAGTCTGAAAAACATTTCATCTTAGAAGAACGTTCAAAAAATCTAAACATAGCGACGGCCTTTCCATAAAAAAAACTATAGATACAGAAGGGAATGAAGAAAAGACTATTTTTTTGCCTTCAAAAATTATGGCCAGAGAGAGTCATTTTCTCATAATAGGTCGAACCCACTTTTGGGTTTCATGCAACAAGGAACAAACATAGAATCATGAAGGTTTGAGCTCATACAAAAAAGGAATGTTTTAGAAGAACTTTATCATAGCCACGACCTTCAATTAAGAAACCACTTAGAAATGAGAATTTATGCATGAAGATGTGAAGCTGCGACTTGGGGTTTAAACAAAGTGCAGATATAGAAAGCTTCATGCATAACTTTACAGAATGTTAATTTAGGAAATATTTCTATCTTTGTTGGATTTCTTGTCTGCAGAAAATAGTTCAAAAATGAGTAAGATTTGAGTAATAAAAGCTCACCCGAGTTACTGATCGGGAAGAAGATACACAAGTTCGCCCACAGAGAGATTTAATCAGTGAGAAAGTTTCAAACTCCAATGGTGACCTCAGAGTAGAGGAGAAGATCAATAAGAAATAAACAAGACAAATGCATCAAAGGTGTGACCATGGCCGCAGCCTCAAAAGCCCAATATGCTTAAAAAATGGAGGAAAAAGTCATATTTGAGATGCATAATAACTTACCTTTTGCAATCTTCCTTCAAAATCTTCAAAAAATTGCTCAAGAAATGGTGGGAATCGAGGAGTTACAGGGTTAAACCCTAGCCATGGTGGTGGCAGTATACAGAGTCTATTTTCTCAAAGGTTGAAAGTGTGAAATGAGCCCGAGATTTTAGGGAAGAGTTCTTTTGTTTAGGGTTTACAAAATGCCCTAAGTTCGATGGGGTTTTTGTCACATCAAATACATTTTTCTATGCCTTGATTAATACCCTTAGGGTATGTGGTCCACCTTTGCATATGCCTAATTCATGACTTAGGTTATTTTATGCATTAGATCCTTTTGAATATTTAATGCCTAGGCTTTATGCCTAGATGACTATTTGACTATCTTTGAAGGTGATGATGAATACATATTTCATGTGCCTTAAAGTTCCTTCTAACTCCATATGCCCTTAGTGTATTTTGAAAACTAGATAGAGGGTAGATCCTAAGGGGGTTTTTATTTTCACAAGACTATATATGCCTTGATATATTTTAATGATTTTTATAGAAAATCATATGACCATGGATATAATATACTTAGCAAAGTAAAATCAAAGGCCTTGTAATATTCCGTAAGAATCAAACCGAGATAAATCAGGAGTTAAAACTACAATCATTGTAAAATGATATTTAAAGCAATGTTTCTATAAATTGTTTTCAAATAATCATGATTTATGCAGTTAAAACAAAATAAAGCAAACAATATCTTTCTTTTTAAAGTTGGCTTTCTTTTAGGTAGATATGGACAAAAATAGAGTCTTTTGGGGCACATAAAGCAATTTTTTTGTTAGCGCCACCTTGGAGGAGTTTTTGGTTGCTTCTATTTTCAGTTTGGAAGCATTTCAGAAGGCATTTTGACATACTTCCAAAGGAGCTCAAAAATGGATTTGCATGGTTATTTTTAGGAGCTTTTCTCATCTTTTTCTTGGGATATCTTTTGGCAGGCATTTATTAGAGAAAGCTTAGTTTTCTCAAGGGAGTTCAGATTATTGATTCTTCTCTCTTGTTCACCTATAGAGAGCTTGTAAACACTTTTATACTCATTTCTACTCCTTTTAGTTTCAATAGAGCAACAGTGTTCTCCTTTTCCATTATTTATGCTTCTTTTTGTAGTAAATGATCTGATATTCAATTGTGATTCAGTTCTGAGTCCTTTTCTATCTCTCATTGTTACATAATCTATTGTGGGAGTTTCATGTGATACAGGTTGTATGTTGTGTTTAGTTTGCTTTCTGAGTTAAAGTTGTGATAAAATTCTTGTTTGTCCTTCGAAAACCTCTAGCTTTTCGAACTTTCATACAAATCGCTAATGTATTGCATTAATTTCAGTGGAATTGTGAGGGTTAAAATTCTTTGTGAAGCTGATTGTGAGTGAATAGATAGAGTTATGGTGCATCACTTGTTAGAGTTTAGGATTTCAATTACAGTTAACTTTCTATCCCTTTTCTCAAAAAATCATTTAGATTAGGTGATTTATGAGGGGAACCAGCTCGCTCTGGAGGTTCACTCCAAGTTTAGGCAACCCATAGGCCTAGAAGTGTTCCCATGTGTCAAAAGATAGCTAAGTTGATAACTTAGCATAGGGTGCATATTTGATTGATAACAATACCGTTAAAATCACTCAAATGTAATACTTCGACCTCTATTATGGCCATGACCCTCTGAAGACTCAACCTACAACAAAAAATGAATAAGACCAACAAATGAAACCTGCGACATCAACAAAGTCATTAGAGATCAGTCTTAATCTCCCACATGGCAATAACAAATAGCATCTAGTTGATCACAGCTTCAAATGCTTGAAGCAACCATCTACAATCCTTGACCAGTTGATGAAATACCAAATAGAGATAACCAATGGTGACCATGAATTTGGCAGCCAATGATCATTCCCTCACAGCTGTGCCCATGAACCAAGTGGAACAAAATGATCCAAACACTAGAAAAGACAAAAAAACAAAACCATTGAATTTGGCCTAAAAATGGAGACCACAACTTGGTTTTGAGGGCTCAGCCTTGTTGGGCCGAACACCCAAAACTAACCACAAGCTTTGTGAAGACCCCCTAGTAAGGAAGACTGTGATTTCAACAAACAATGATAAAAACTAGAAAGATCCCAGCAAAAACAAGAAAATCAAACCAAAAATGATATCTTGACAAGGCTACGTGCTAAAACTACTTAGAATTGAGAAGAATTTTGTTTACATCACTCTGATACCATGAAAATGTCAGCCAAGATATGCAAACAAAAAACAAGATAAACTTCTACAAAGCATGAGCACAAAAAATCAAATTTGATATTCAAGAGATGATGAAAAAGTACAATGAGCCTTGCATATATAGGTAAGGAGAATGAGGTGAGAAGGAGAGAACCAACTACCATTAACCCTTTGAGATCAACACATAGTGCAAATGTGGAGGGTGTTGGACAAACATCTCCAACCTCCCATAAGGTGAGGATAGAATATCTCCAACGTCTATTGAGGTGAAGTGTCAAAATGACTAACCTCATGACTAAACTCAAAAGTGAAAAGATTTAAGGAAAGGCCGACATGTGCTTACTATCAAAAACTTGGCCATGTAGAAAGCACATGCTTTCAAAAAGAAAAGAATGAGTTAAAGAAACTTCTTTAACAAACTCAACTTGAATTGTCCAAACTCAAGTCAAGTGGTTCTTCTAATTTTGCATCTTCAACATCAACAGAATCAGATAAAGGAAATAACAAGGGTATGGCACTTCTTGGTTTAGTAAAACTTACATCACATAAGTGGCTTCTTGATTCAGGGGCATCACACCATATGGTTGCCTCAAGGGTGTTGTTTTCTACCTACGAGCCATGTTCATTTCCTCCAATTCTTATGGGGAATAACACATATATGATTGCTTATGGAAAAGGATCTATTGATATTGGTAAAGGGACATTTAATGATGAACTTTATTGTTGGTGTATAAACTCTACGAGTTATACCTAACTTAATCATAGTTAGTGGTTTTCCTCACATGTGGAAAGACTAAGTCCTCTTGTTGAGTCATTAGTCAATGTGTCAATCCATCTTTGACACATCACTGCTATTTTATAGGGAGGTTGAACCTTGAGCTATTCTCTTGGTTCCAATTTTTCTACATTTCCTATTCTCATGGAGACTTGTTTCTCAAGCTTCAACTATTTATACCGGTTTAGTTGTAAACCAATTAGCTCATTTTCAATACATTGCATTTGTGTTTGATTTATGCTCCATGATCTTGGAATTCCACTCCCACATGGTATCAGAGTAAGTGGAATAGCATTAAATCATTTTCTCGTTGATTACATAGCTCAATTGGCGAATCTTGCAACTTCTCTTGCACACTAGGATCAATCTGGCCTTCTATCACTGCATATCGAGGTAAAATTTTGTTTCAGAGTACATTTGAAATGAGTTTTCTTATGTAGGTCATAATCATCATTGGAAGAGCTCATCAACCCTCACTAGAGTGAGGTCGAATCATAGTAGAGGAAGCCTCAACAGAGGCATATTCTCTATGGAAGTCATGCCTCACAGCCTCATACAAGAAGCTGTATCTGTGCCTATTTGAGCATGTATCACATAATGAAGTCACCTCTGCAAGCTACATTCTATAGTGCCTCCAAAAGGCCTAGTCCTCTCATCCATGTTGCAGTCCAACTCATCCTCGCCACTACCTCATACTGTGGCATTGAAGCCATGTCGCGACCTTTCTTTGTGACATTTTTGCCACATATGCTTATATGACGGAGTCCTCTCAGCCACGACAGTTTAAGCCATATCGCCCATGCAGAAAAGGTGGAGCAAAGATTGCATTTCTAGGCCAGAACACAGAGTTGAATCATCTTTGAAAAGCCAGGAGGGTAGGTGGAATTTGAAAGTGCCTAGGGAGGCACATGAACAATGATGACTATCAAATTTGAAGAGAGTATTAGAAGCACTATGCATTGTAACTTATGTCAATTTTGCTGACATAAGAAACTCGAGTCATTCAAAAGGCAAAAGTGCCTAATTTTTCAACCTGTATCATTCTATCTACGAATTGCACTATATTTATAAAGTGCAAAATTAAGTTAGGTTTAGAGTTCTTAAAATACTTCATCTCAAATTACAAGCTTGTTGGGAGAGAAACAAAAAGGGAACATATTGTTGTATGATGTCATGCACTACTTATAAAGTGCCACTTTAAGGGGGGTAGATAAGTAAGAAGAGTGCACACAATCACTTCTTCTATCACTAAAGCACCACCTTAATTTCCAAAACTGAGTTTAAAACTAAATCCATTCCTAGTTTGATATATCTAATGGTTGAAGGGTTAAAAGTGTCACTTGCTCATACCATCATTTGTTTCCTTTCACTATGAAGCTATCAATTTTATGGTAGACTCAAGCCAACAAGAGAACCAAAGTTTATAATAAAAATACATACAAATGGGGGTCAAAGTTAAAAGGGTAAAATTCATTCCCTTTGTGGTCTAATAAATACATAGAGCTAATCATAGTTTATCTTAATACCAAATTAGGTCCCAATTTTTCCCAAGCAAATCCCTCTTCTTATATTTTGTATTGCCATAGCCATCAATGGTGATACATAAGTGCCAAGCATCAAACAATTAGCAAGCCACGCGTCTTAGTGGTTCCTACCAATATCTAATATTTGTAGTCAAACAACCATTGATGAGGATGTGTTAATGAGTGCAAGATGACACCATGTGCTAGGTGAGCTCCACTAATAAGCTATTTAAAAGTATATTGGATTTTCTCCTTGATCTAAGGAGGATTGCCATTGAGAGTATAACTAAGTATGAGAGATCTTGCTACATAGCTATACGTCTTGCATGGGTAATCTTAACCAAGGATTTCCTAAGGCTAGATTTTTTTTATATAAATATATTGCAATATCGAGGTCTAGTAGGCCTACTGAACCCTAAATGAAATAAGTTCACTGATGGTCAAGTTAAAGTTTATTAACAAATTTTTGAGAAAATTGCATCCAATTGGAGTTCAAAGATAAGATTGGAAATCTGATTCTAGAATTTAAATTGGTTAAATTTTTAAATTGGATCTAAACCTTATAAACATGTTGGATTTTGAACACACTATATTATTATGTGTAACCCCATGAGTAACCCTAGGTCTAATCCAATCTTAGATTAGAATAGAAGTTGAGAAGAAGGTGATCTATTTGGTTTTTGCTGGTGCTAACTAAAATTTGGTTACTTAAGATCTAAATAATATGTTAAATTGTTAAACTCATCGATAAAAGTGATAGACTTGTAAATAGGTGATTTAGATGAGGGAATGGTGTTACAAGTTCCCGAGCTAGAAATATGTTTATATTTTTAGGGTAAACTACCACACAAATTGTATTACAAACACCCCATTGAGAATACACTTCGAATATCTTTATATTTGAAAGGTGGAAGCCTGCACAACGCATTATTAAGAGCTTGTTGAGAATAAAACAATTGTGTTATCAGAGCAATTACTGAGTATTATTGTATCATTGTATCACTTTCTGCACCAGTGGAATTTTGGGTTTTTTTAAAACTTTTTTGTCTTTATTCCATTGATATGATAGAATTTACTTATGGTATATTTTTTTCTTTCTATTTTGTAGTTTTTTATGGATTGTTCAGGCTATGTAGAGGTCACACAAAAGAATTTAAATTTGGTCTATTACTTTAAGTGGACTTATATTAATTTATGTTTCAATGTTGGTTGAGAATGTCCATATACTTTAAAATATTTTATTATTTTTGATTAATTTGTTTAGGCCACAATTTTTCTAAACAAAATTCAGAAAAGTTATGTTTTTGCATAGGTCATGAAAGATTAAGTAATGTTAGTTATTTATAACTTTTTATTAGAGGAAAAATTAATTTCATAATTTAGTGGTCAAAGTTTGGCCAAAAGACTAATGTCTAATTTATTTAGAGCTTGTGTTTTAAATTTTGATGGTTACAACTTGCACTAGATACTTTCCTCCCTTACCTAATAAAAAACTTAGAGTTAAAAAATACATTAGAAGCCATGCCATCTTTAGGATTTGAGGACTTTTCTGCAAATACTAAATCCAATGACCCTCTTTATTGTCCACCATCTAAAATTGAGGGAAAGATTTTGCCATGATGTGAAATAATGGTATATTCATATTTAGTATAATTTGTTTGCCCCATTTGCAAAATCAGTAAATGAGGGTTTAGATAGGTCTAAACATGAATTATCATTTGGATTGAAGCTCCAACAAAACCACTTAGGTAGGTACTACCCTAACAAGATAATTCAAGGGATAGGAGAGTAGTTTCAAGGTCCAAAATTGAATCTATCCAAAATAGACATTCATAAGTTTGATGGTAGAAATTAGACTTCATGGAACAATATTTTAGGCATCATAATATACTATAAAATACAATGGTTGACATAGTCTCAATACATTTAAAATTTAGACCTTATCAATGGTACCAACGGATGATTAATAACAAGAAAGGCCAAGTGCGTAGTTGGAAAAAATTTAGTAATGAATTAGCAGCCTGCTCTGAGAAACCATCATAGGGAAGCCATTTCACCCAACTAACAAATTTAAAACAAATAGGGGACCTATAGCCAAATATAACATTGAGCACATGAGATTAGTGAGCTAAGCTTAATATGTGTTACCTTACCAAGGAATACAATTCTACATCAATGAACTTGATGACTAAATAAATCATGATGTTAGTTCATATTGGAACCTTGTATAGTTAGGAAGGTTATGCAACAAGCATTGCATATTTAGTAATGAAACTTTGCCACCAAAAATTCTACACAAAGTCAAACCATAGGTTGAAAATAAAAAATGTGACTAATCTTTTCTACAAAAATGAGGATAACTTCTTTAACATGAGGAAAATTACCAAGACCTCTCCTCAAAAAAGGCAAAGAAAAGAGAAAAAGGTCTATGTTGGAATTGTCATAGCAAACGGTCTAGAGGTCATAAATGCGATAATAGTGAGAAAATACTAATGATTATTAAGATTGAGGTTGAAGAAGAGCGAGAAGTAGCTACAAAAATCAAATGTGGAACTTGAGCATGAGAATTGTGAGGAGGAAGAAAGTGCTACTCTCTCCCTACATGCATTGAAAGGTACAAGCACACCACAAACACTCAAAGTGATTGGTTATTATCAAAAATAAAAAGGTGATAGTGTTGGTTAATATAGGTAGTACACACAACTTTATTGATAGAAGATTGGCTAATGAGTTCAATCATTTTGTGTATCTGATCTCTAATTTTCAAGTCATGATAGCTAATGGCAAACAACTCTCTTATGGTGGTAAATGCCATCATATAGAACTCTTAAGGGGAGATTATCAACTGGGATTTAGAAATGTTCTATATTCTAATTAGGGGAGAAGATATATTTCTAGGCATGCAATGGCTTAAGTAGTTGTGAACAATATCTTTCAATTTTAAGGAATTATTCATGCATTATAGTATAAATTATTAACTCTCATAGGATGGATAAATTACTTAAGAAAGATTCTAATGGAATAGTGGCACAACTATGTTTTGATGAAGAATAAGATGTGAAAAATAGATCCATTAGGGCCTCAAGAGGTCATTCAAAACCATCAATAGGAGTCATAAATTAAAAATTGGTCAAGAAATGATGGATTAAATCATTGTTCATTCCAATTAAAGTGTATATTCATACCCAATGATTTTGGTTAACAAGAAGGACGAGCCATATAGAATGTGCCTAGATTGCAAGGATTTCAACAAGATCACTCTTATAGATAAGCTTCATATTCTTGTTATTAATAAATTATTGGATGAATTGAATGATGTAGTTTATTTAACTAAGTTAGATTTATATTTAGGCTATCATCAAACTAAACTAAAGGAAGAATATGTACATAGGGCTACCTTTAGAGCACATGAGAGTCATTATGAATTCTTATTTATGCCATTTGGTATGACTAATGCCCAATAAACTTTTCAAGGTCTCATGAATTCAATATTCCATCCATTTCTTCAAAAAATTGTATTGGTATTTGTAATGTCCCCTTTTTTCCTCTACAATACTATTTTATTTTCTGTAGGCAAAAATAAATAATAAAGAATATTAATAAGTTAGTCCTTGTGTTGTTTTAAATTTGTTAGCAACAACTTAGTTAAGAAGTTAGGTGGGGCCACATAAATGGGGGAAATAAGGCCATTTGTAACTCTAAGAGAATATTTAATTCTCTTTAGGAGTGAGAGTTTTAGTTTATAATTAGGGGAACCTCTTAATTGATTTTAGGGGAGAGGAAATAGGAAAGAAAAATATATAATTATTTCCTCAACAATTCTATAAAGAAGGGAAAAAATCTATAGAATATCATCCAGGCATGATTTTATCAATTTCTCTCAATTTCTAAGCATTTGTGTTCAAAATCCAATCCAAGGACAAAGCCTAGGTTATGGTTGTAAATTGAAAGATGAAAACATGTGAGGTATTTAGGATATAGAAATGAAAAATTTTAGAGCTTTATTAGCATTTTTCAGTATTGATTTGTGAAAGTTCCCCAATTTGTAGAATTGTGTGGCTACATTTGTAGGAAGTCATCAATGGGCCACTTTGGCTGGTGAATGGATTTTACAGAGGAGGTGTGAGCCATTTATTAGAGTCATTTCCATCCCAAGGGGTTGTATCTTTTTGTAGCTAATATTAGCTCTAAATTTTATTGCAATGAAATTTGCATTCATAAAATAGCTACTCCATCACCAAGCCAAGTCATGCAAGTCCATCTATTGGTCATGTATAGGTGATTTATCAATGAATGGGCCATTTATAGGATAGTCCACATCTTATGTTGGTCTCAAATCTACCATATAGCTAACTCTAGGAGTCACACAATTCTAAGGGTGGATCATAGATGCAAATCAATATCAAATAAATTTACTCTTGCAACTTACAAATAACCATATTGTGAGTCTTATGTGAGTAGTTGTTGATTAGTATTTTGAAAGGGTAATATTATTAATTGCATATTTCAGAACTTTTAGCTAAAGTGAATTATTGTCCATGATATTTATATATTTAGTTTTCTTTCTTTAGGAGAGGGATTTGTGTTGAATTTGTAAATTTGTGCTAATAGTCCCAATAAGGACATTACAATATTATTTGATGACATTCTCACCTACAGTAAAACATAGAATGGTGAAAAATTCATAAAAAGCTTCTAGAGTTTTTAAGCATTGAGATCAACACTTTTCTAAAGGGGATGGGAATACTATAATGCTAATATTCTACATTCCTAAGTGTAGTAGGGAAATTCTCTTGTGGCATGCTTAACCTTAGTAGTTTCACTTATTATTTTTAATTATTCCTTAAGCTGACTTAATTAGGATGAAGGACTGTGTCCCTACATAGTTATTCCTATACATAAGGAAGAAAAAGGCTCTCCCAAGCCACCATAAGTTTGAATATTGATTTCATATTATTATTTTTTTAATCATTGTAAGACACCTCCTTGAAGTGATTTTCTATTCTATTGAATTTTGCATGTATTTCTAAAAAAAATCACAACACTCCCTTCCATCTTCAATACTCAAATAGATCTTTCAACTAGGTTCATCAATATAGAACCACTACTCTTCACACAATAAGAGAATTTGAGTTTAAGATAATATATTTAAGAAAATGTCCAACATATGCTAGCAACTTGAACACTAGAATAAGCTTCAATAAGTCCTAAAAATGGAGCCATATGTTGACACTCAAAATAGGACATTGACAAACCTAAAAGACAAACCTCAAGAACTAGACTAATGGTGAAATCAACCTACGATAATGAAACAAGCTTATGATCTAAATATAGGTAAGTAAGGGTCCATTGAAAAGAGTGGTTGTTTATCGCTATTTAGGCTCTATAAGATCTAAGATGGTGTTCCTAGAACTCATGATGGGATAATTAAAGAGAAATGAAACAAATATAGTTAATCTCTAGAAGACCATATCCTGTCTGTAGAAATTGCCCCAAAGATATTTAGTAAGAAGCACTACTATTGTTTACTAATGTGAGATCCTAAAACCTCCCTTTTAAGCAAATTGTAGCATAGCCTGTATGAAACTATAATTCATAATATTGTTTCTTCCTAAAGTCATATGCACTTTTTGTACTACATAATTGATTATGATTGAAAATAATAATGCATACCCTCTAAAAATGTTTCTTAAACAGGCTCCCAAAATAGGTTATTCCAATAAAGTAATGGGTTATACAAGATTAGGATGGTAGCTAAAAGTATCAAGATGTGAGAAATTGTTCTCTAAATCTAAATTATGTGCGGTGGAGGAATTGACTACTCAAGACTAATAGCTTGATTCGATTTTGGGTGGTAGAGTTTAGCTTCAAAATTAGAGAGTTTTTTTGTAAATTTTATTCCTATTAGCAAGATACACCCAAAAATAAAAACAGAACTAAGCTTGGCATCAAAACACAAATAATCTTAGTTATAGATTTATCAAGTGTACTACCAATTTATCATGGCATAAAAATAGAATATTCTTAAAAAATCCTTGAACAAACACATGCATTCCATGTAGTATGGTGAAAAGAGTCCTTAAGAAATCTTCATATTGTCAAAGAATATTAATTAATCATAATATCAAAAGTAGTATCAAAGTTGAATATAGATCTCTTAAAACGTGCAAGAAGTTCCTATAGACACTCTTATTAGTGAGAGGCAATGTAATTAGAGAACCTTCTCAAAGACTTACAACATACACATGAACTTAAAACTAAAAATCCAACTATAGGACATGACACCCTAGAATAAGATTAGAATAGAGGGCACCCTAAGAATTTCTAGTAACATCAATTCAGCCAGCCATCATTACACAAAAGGAAATTGCATGTATAGGTTGTACTATCAGAAATTGTATACCCTTCACAATTTCACACTACATTTGGCACCCTTTTAACATAAATGTTCACCCTTGTTTACAATATGCAATCTCTAGTACTTTTGTGAGAAAAAGGTTAAGTCCTCTAGCATCTAGCTTTTGGATGGCCCAAATCACTAGGAGTAGGGCACCCCATTACTAGTGTCCTAGCAATTTTGCCTTGACAGCTTACATCTTAATGTCAGCCTTATGACTTATGTGATGCACCTTGTCGGCCTCGATTCTATTCGGCCCTACAAAATTAATCAGGAAACATATATAAACAAGTCTTGACCACTCATATTCCTCTTAGAAACTCCTAATCTCTCTCTAAGGTTTTTGAATGTTAACAACTCTTTATGATATTACTTTATCTACATGATCTCTATTTTTGTAGTTTACTGTTGCAGCTATTAACCCTTATTGCAGGTACTTCAAGGAAGCTTCCTTCCTCCATCAAAACCTTGTGGATGATTCATGTTGCAACATACATCCACCTAGGGTTTCATGCTCATGGTAACTCTTGTCATTTGATTTGACTATATCTTTCTTTATTACATGTTTTGCCTCTGCCTACATAGGGTACTCACTCTTTATCACACTTATCTCTGTTGTTGTCGAAGTGGAAACACTTACATGCAGTCTAGCTAAGGAAAGCCTCTATACAACACAAATATTTTTTCCCTCTTTTGTGTTTGTAGGTGGCATTGGGAGTTTTAGACATCTAATAGATGATTGAGAGATCTGGAAACAACAAATATAGTCGCACAGAAATTTTGTCTACTTCGAAACCCTAGGACGTAGGAGCCCAAGTGTCCTAGTCCTCTAGATCTTGTCTCTACTTCCAGTAGGGATCTTTGACAAGTTTTCTTTACTCCTCTCAGGTTTGTTTTCTAGGTTTTCTTCATAGAAACCCTAGATCTAGCTTCCTAACCTCAACCTTTTCAACAACAACAAAGGGACAGAAACCCTATAGCTTACCTCTCCTTCAAGAATGTATCCAACCTCAGTTTATGTCCCCGATGTTTAATTGGAAAGATTAATCTAAATAGTTGAGTAGTGATTAGGTCTCTCTTTTCCACTAAACATTTTGGTGAACCCAATATGTCTTACATTTTTGCACTTGTTGATTTCATTTCTCATATTTGTAGATGTGTTAAATTAGTTGATAAATCTGATTACACACTTAGGTTTCATATCTTCTCTAATCTCCTCCATTTGATTTAGAAAACAACAAACTTGTAGATCTTTGTTGTTGTGGCTACCAAAACCCTATATTTTGGTGACTCCAACGCTTCTTACATTTACAAATTTTTTTTGTTATGTTTCATATCTGATTAGTATCTAATTGATTAAACATTATTTATTTGTAGATCTTGCATTCATACTAATTCATTGTTGTGGTTACCAAAAACACTCACCTTTTGGTAACTCCTGCTAGTATTTCACTTAGTGGCTCTATTTGCAATCTTATTTTAGTTCTTCTCTATGTTGAATAGTTGATAAATCTGATTTCAAAATTATTGTAGCATATCATACTTGTCATTTGTATTTAATTTAGAAAGTAATAAGATCCATAAATTTATCATTCCTTTGTGATTTGAAAGCAAAAACATAAATAAAACTCTCTAAAACAAACATGTCTTCTTTTTTTTCTTACATCACTTTCCAAATTTACTTGAATAGTTTGTCAATTTGATGTTCCTTTCATTAAATATAGTAAGACCAAAGAATTCCCTGTGCCTTTGTATTCCTCCTAACAATAGAGACATCTTAGCACAAGAAGATGAAATCATTAATACATTTCTCAATACATCTCAACATCCCCTTCATTCTAATGCTCTCTCTCCAATAGATGAAGCATTAGTGGATGAAGGTTCCCAAATAACATTGAATGAAGATATCACTATATCTTCTTTCCATTTGGATAATCTCTCTTCGAAAGATGAGGCATTAGTACATATGGAACATATCAATTCTACTACTACCACACCTTCTTTGATTCATGATAATCTCCCTCCTTTTGTGGCATACCTAAGTCCCTTGGGTATAACAAAGGGGGTTAGATCTTCTCCTCTTCCTCCTTTGGTAGCATGTTCAAGTTCTTTGGGTATCACAAAGGTTCTGAAGACTTCTCCTGTTCCTCCTTTGGTAGCATGTTCAAGTTCCTTGGGTATCACAAATGTTGTGAAGACTTCTCCTCTTCCTCCTTTAGTAGCATGTTTAAGTTTCTTGGGTATCATGAGGGTTGTGAAGAAATCTCCATTTCCTCCTTTGGTTGCATGATCAAGTTCCTTGGGCATCACAAAGGTTGTGAAGACTTCTCCTCTTCCTCCTTCAGTTGCATGTTCAAATTTCTTGGGTATCACAAAGGATGTGAAGAATTATTTTCTTTCTCCTTTGTTTGCACATATTTTCCCTCGGATGTCATTCATAATTCAATCATAGATACTTTTCAAAACATCACCTTAATCTAAACTCTGATGATCTGCATTGTAGCAATGAAACTTCTAGAAAAGAAGAATCAAAGCTCACATTGGCTTCTATGCAAACACTTGACATCAACAATCAAATCAACACAATTTATGTTCCCGATTCCCAAAAAAACCCACAAAACCTAAAATTACAATGCATCTTAATCCTGAGATCACACAACAACCATATACTTGTTGAATTAGGTCTGAACAAACATTTCATCTTTGCTATGCTCTTCTTACTATTTTGCCTTCATTCACACTTTGGATTTTTGCTCTTCTCACATACGCCTTATTCACACACACCACACACACTAAATCATCCAATTTCATCAGCTATATATATCCGCAACATGATCTACAATCAATCTATCAGTTGGCTTTAACAACACTTAGAACTTTTATGAATGCTCTGCTCTATTGGCTAGATCTATGCATAACTTAAGGTGTGGACCAAAACTTGCTCTTGAAAATCATTACTCATGTTGGCCACTATCACTGATCATCACTATTTGTTCAACAAAAAACTTCCATACATCTAGAATCAAGGTTACAAGGTTGGCCTGTTCTTCTTCTATCTACTCTAACAAACTGGAACCCGGTACTCAGAGGCTAATGACTTTTGAATCATTCATCACCGGAGGACAAAAATCTGGAGTTAGACTAACTTGACTCCCCTAGATCCACAAATAGTCATGACTTCCCACCGAAGAGATCCAGACCAAAATACTGAACTCTGTTGCTGCTCTATTCCTAACTGCCCAAACTTAGACAAATTCTGAATTTGACTTCTGGTATGAACAAATTATGTTATTAGGATGATTGGGATGATCTTAGTTGCCATCAATGACAACACCTATCAATGCAAAGTAGTGTCTCTTGCCAACAATCTCCCCCTTTGGCATTGATGGTAACACTTAGTGAAAAATGACTAAGTTTCTAGTGTAACTCCCCCTTTGTCTGTACACTCATGTACTTCACTTATTCCGATGCTCCCCCTTTGCTAAATACCTCATTTTTCATTGTCCTTCACTCCCCCTTTGACATCAATGGCAAAGGGTGGGGTCCACAAGCCAAAATTCTCCAAAAACATTATATATATACTACCGCATATATACAAATAATTATTGAGTCTCATCTACATAAACTTGAGAATGTCTAGAAAACTAATTTTTATTTGCACAAGTTCAGAGGCCCAAGTACTCTTCATTCCATCCAAAATGGAGATGTGCCCACTTAACAAAAATGCATATGCTTCTGCCTTTGCCAGATCTGGAGGATCACTTGTCTGAAGTGCATCTGGGCTTCACATAAGGCATTATGCATGGATTCCAACTTGGGGGCAATTAGTCCCCAGAGTTCACACATCCTCTTCAAAGTATTGCTTTTCTCTTTTTCATGTCCCTTTATTTCATCTGTCAAGCTAATAACTTGACATTGCTAGCTTATAGGAGAGGTAGTTAGAGGATCAAAATTTTGAGATAGAACTAATATTTTCTATTCTTGTTCCTTTATCTTCTTCTCAATATCTTCATTGACTTTAGACCATGATAGAAAAAATTTATATATACCTCCTCCATCACTTAGGGCATTCTGAATGCTCTTTATGCTAATGCCTAGTATCAGCCTATCACTCTTTATCAGATTTTTAACTTGACTAAATTTCTTATTTAGGAACTCTTTCTAAACTTTTGCCCTCGCAAACTTTTCAAAAGACTCAAAGTGTGAGTTTACTGAACTTACAAGATTTTTTAGATGTCTAGAGGAGGAATAATTTTGATTCTTTTGATAGGTTGGCATTAATTTCTCCAAAATTCTGGTTGCAAGCCCCAGTAGGTCATTGTCCTCCATGTGGGACTTTAGAAACTTTTCTCTAGCCTTTACTTGGGTTAATGATGCTATTTTCATCAATTGAATTGGAGAGAGAGCATCTGGATTGGATAGGCCTTGGAGTAGCTCAGGCTCATCAAGTTCTATCATCTCTTTTTCAAGAAGACCTTTTACTGCATCTGCAGTGTCTCTTGCAACCATTTCAGAACCATCCTTTTGTTCTCCTAATTTTTTAGTATCTGCTTTAGGTGCTTCAACATTTGCACCATCTTCTTCTACCTTGTCCTTCCTTCCTTTTTATTCCTCTTCCTCTATTTTGCTCTTCTCTGTGTTTTCTTTAGAGGGATTCTTTCATGTTTGCTCACTACTTGTTGCTTGATCCAGAGGGCTCTGTGTGGCAGCAATATCCTCTTCTTTTCCAGACTGATCAGATGGAGGAGTTACCCCTACATCAACTATCCTGTCTACCATTACTATGACCTCCTAATTGACTTGTTCCTCTTCCTAAAGTTCTCTAGTATTTAGATTTGATGAGTCAAGCCCATCATTGGTCTCCTCATAGATTAATTTTGAAGGATCTACAGTAGTACTTAGGTCATTAATTCTCTTGTTAGTTTCTTCTTTAGGAGCTTCTTATTCTGGAGCAGGAGGATTGTCTTCTTCAACTTGGTTTTTTGAAACAGTATAGTATTTATCTTTGTCTAAAGCCTTTCTTAGAATTTCCTCTATTTCCTTTACAATTTCCTCAGTCTCACCAAGCATTAGCTTGTTCATCCAAACATTGCTTCTAAATTTTTCTTTGACTTCTTTGAGAATTGTATCTGCTTCTTTATTGGTCATTAGAGGACATAGTGTGGAGAGGACATACTCTCTGAGTTCTAGATCTTTAGTCTGAGCTACTTCTTTTCTCATTTCTCATACTCTCCTTAAACTTTTAGGAACTTCTTGTAGAATTTCCAATAGGGCTCTATTGAATTTATTCAAATATATGATAATGGCATCTTCCAAAATTTTCTTATTTGCTTGATCAAAATTATCATAGTAAACTCTGACAGGCTTTAAGTTTCCATGAACAGTGATTTTTTTCACAATTTCATCAATAGTCATAGTGACCTTACTAGTGACTAGCTTTTTACTGGCCTTATTGCTTCTGAAAGGCTGGTCTTTAGAAGTCTTTGAAGTTCTCACTTTCTTGAATCTTATTTCTTTCATTTCTTCATCTGTCTCTGTCTCTTCATAATCTTTTGTGCTCTTGTGGGTTCTTGTGGCCTTGGTTTTCTTTCTTTTCCCTCCATCATCGGATGGAGTGACTTTAGGCTTCTTAGTGGAAGTGGACTTGAGTTGCTCAGCAAGAGTTGCAGAACTCCTTGTCTTCCTTGAGGAGCTTGGTGGGATTTTTAGAGTGATTGCTGGCTCACTTTCTTCTTTTTATTTTGTAGTCTACTCAGTGCTTTTCTTCATCTTTTGAATTCTTTCTCTGTTGTACTTTACTTCCTCCTTAGTTAGGCCAATGCTCTCCACATACTTTTCAACTTGTCTCTGCACTTTCCTCTTGGTCTCAGGCTGTTTGAGCTCCACATGCAATTTTAGACTTAGTTCCTTGTAGGTTCCAAACCTTTCCATAGAGGTATCTTTAGGTGTGCTCAAAAGATGCTGAGAATACATATCCAACACTCTTTCATCCACGTCATAACCCATAGGCATTATCTAAACTGTCCTTGGTTCTACAAGTTCCATCAAGCATTGATCTGTGTCAACCATGAAACATATGTCATTTTCATACTTCTCCACAATTATTTTAGGGATCCTTTCCCTTGCTTGTATTAAACTCTGGAAGTTTTTGAAGTAGCCCCAAATGCTAGTCTTTTGGGCTTGGGAGTCACCAAGATTGAGAAGGTGATCTCTTATTTTCCATGCTACTGGTCTGTTAGTTGTCCAATGCACACCTTGAATTCTAGGTACTTCATTCATAAAATAGAAGAATAAGCATATAATCAAGGACCCATATTTGAAGGAATTTTTCTTATCTTTCTTTATCTTGTTCAAATTCTCAATCAACTGATTTCATAGTAGTTCACATAAATCATAATCAACATTTTCTTTTAAAATTTGATAGGCTACATATATTATAGTTCCGGAGATAGAGTTTTCTCTACTGGAGTGGTAAATTTTGTACCCAATCACCATGGAGGCAAAATTGACATCCGGTTCTATAATATCATTGATGGTCATTTCCCTTCTATCAAACTTGGCACTGGTAGCATCAGTCACTGTCTATTTTTTTATGGCTTTCAGCATGGGCAACCCACCAGTTTAATTTAATCCGGTTAAAATCTTGATAACATCCTTTGTAATCTTGAATGGTTTCAATAGCCATATGAACTCATCATGTATTCGGCTTAAGATATATTGAACACATTCATTTTCATCAAATATCATAAACCTAATGACTTGCAGAAAGTGTTTGCTTTCTAGGGCTTTGTATTCTAGTTTCAGTTTGTGGCTATCATCCATTAAGTAGTTGTTAGCAAATCTAAGAGTTTCAAGTTTCCAAATTCATCCATGTTATAGTGTATGTATGCCCTAATATCCTCAACATGTAGTACACCATGAGGAACCTCATAGAATGCGCCCAACGGTTCAACTTCAACTAATTTGTGTGGATGCTTCTTAAATATTGGTCAGGGCCTTTCAGTTACATCAACAACTAGAGGTGTAGCCATTTGCAGAAATTTGAGAACTCAAGAGATTTTACAGAAAATAGAAAATACATTGTTACGTAGATTAAAGTTTTTTCTTGGAAATCCTTTCCTCACTTCCAAATCTTGAGAATTCTCAGCTCTAAGCTCATCCACTTCTTTCTTCTTGTTTTCTCCCGATGCGAAGTGTTTCAAATGAGGAATGAATTACCCTTTTATGCTTTGCATCACCTAATTTGCCTTTGTAATAAATGCACTACCCTAGCACATCCGGTTACTCTATTTTTGAATAGTCTAAGTTCATGTATCACTCTTGCAATTTGACATAATCACTTCCTTTCTTCCGTAAATCCTTCCAAATGTTTTGAGTCAATTCAAGGTACCTTTTCTCATTGTGCCAGAACCAGGTACTCAACTACTGGCTGGGGGATTTTGATTTTTATTGCAGCTCCCCCTAAGTCAGAGCTCCTAATTTAATTATCTGAAGAATTATCTACACCAGATTCTGGTGCAGACCCATCACTATGGTTCACAGTTGCTTTCTTTACCCATGTCTCACTTGTTTCATTCTGGAACTCATTCTCTTCAATTTTTCTTTTGCTTTTGTCTTGTCTCTGCTCATCTGGTTTTCTGTTTACTGGACCTTTTCCTTCATTGGTCCTACTTCTGCAGAATCTTACAAAATGACCGGATCGGTTACAATGGAAGCACACAATATTTCTTTACCCATTTGATTGATTTCCTCTTGATCTACACTGATTTTCCATAAGTCCAAATCTATTGCATGCAAAACATTTGCCATTTAAAGATTTCCAATTTCCTTTATTTGATGAGTCATTCATTATCATACCTCTACATTCATTAGATTTATGACCATACCTTTTACAATTAAAGCATTGTCTGGAGAAGGATGGATTTTTTTGGTTTACTCTACTTCTGCATTCAGTGGCTTTATGACCAAATTTATTGCACTTGAAACAATTTCCATTGAAAGATGGATACCTTTGAGCATTAGGCTGTCTTATCGGAGGTCTTCTAGGTTTGTATCTCTCATTCCTTGGTTGATAGTTTCTTTGACTAGATATAAAGCTTTCACCTTTTTCATATCCAAGACCATGCTTGTCTTCATCCCTTCTCTGACCCTCAAGTATTGCTTCAAGTTTAGCTGAGGTTATCTTGAACTTTTCCTTGTATTCATTTGCAACTTCTTGATCATGTATGAGAATGACAAATTGTCTTTCAAGATCTCTTTCATTGTCTTTGCTTTCTTGTAGATCAGATTTTAGATGACCAACAATACTATCCAATCTGTAGCATTCATCAGTTCTTTCTCTTAGAGTTTGATTTAAATCTTCTTCAGTCTTCTTCCTTTGCTCAATTTCTTTGGTAAACCTTATTACCCTAGATTCCATCTCAACTTTTAGAACAACAACTTCTTTTGACAGCTTATCACACTCCTTTGTTTTTTCTTCCAAGGCTTCATTCATGCTATTTTATTTAGATAAAATGGAATAATTGCAGAAACAACTCCTTATTCCTTCCCAAAGATTTCTTTAATTTATCTTTTAACATTTCAATGATATCATCAACATACTTGATTTCATCTTTCAAATTATATATTTCTGCTTTGGATTGATCAAGATCATTTAGAGCCAACTAAAGTTGATCCTTAAGTGAACCCATTGAAAAACTTCCAAGATCTTTCCTCAAGTTGTTAAGCTTCTTTTAAGGAACCTTGCTCTAATACCAATTGTTGAATTAGGTCTGAACAAACATTTCATCTTTCCTCTGCTCTTCTTACTATTCTGCCTTCATTCGCACTTTAGATTTCTGCTCTTCTCACATACACCTTATTTGCATACACCACACACACTGAATCATCCAATTTCATCAGCTATATATATCTGCAACATGATCTACAATCATTCTATGAGTCGGCTTTAACAACATTTAGAACTTTTATGAATGCTCTGCTCTGTCAGCTAGATCTATGCATAACTTAAGGTGCAGACCAAAACTTGCTCTTAGAAATCATTACTCATGTCGGCCACTATCACTGATCATCACTATTTGTTTAACAAGGAAGACATGTTGTTTGACATTTCCAGATCACTTTCAGCATTCTTCATCGAGCATCACTCAACACTGTAGGATCCATCATCTTATGGGGGGCTCTCTAGTCTCTCTCTTTCTCTCCTATGGAGGGAATATTTTTTATACTTTTGTGATAGAAGTAGTTCTTGGGGGGTCGTGAGTCCTCCCTCTATCTTTCTTCTTCTTTCAATTGTGCATTTACTTCTTGTATCATTTCTCTTTTTGAGAGGAGTTTTGTTCCCACTGGATTTTATGCTTTTTCTCCACTTATGAGAAATTTGTTCATGGATACCTAACATGGACTAGTAGCTAGGACCCATCTTCATCTTTGTTTTGCTACTCCCTAAGTATAAATTAAGGGGGAGTGTTAGTGTGTTGGGTTTATCCTAACCCACACCTAGGCTTAAGTCACACTTAGTGGCTAGGTCTAACTTAACCTTGACATTAAAGTGTGACTTAAGCCTAGGTGTGGGTTAGGATAAACCCAACACACTAACAATTTGGTAAATGGGTTTGATCTTGGAATTCAATTTAATTATATCTATTGTTGGATTTGAAAATCCATTTTTTAATTAGTCAAAGGGAATCTCTTAGTGCCAAGTATTGACTTGTGATTAATGCACATTGTATAGTGAACCCCACTAAGTCATTTTGGAGTACCCTACGTGTTTATTTTTAAAGTGTGCAAAATTGCGCCATGTAGCTAAGACCCTATTCAAAGATTAACACACTAACCTCTCTCTAGAGGGCATCATAACACTAGTAACATGGGAAGCTGCATTTTCCCTAGTTTTATGTCTTTCCTAGTTTGATATATCAAATGGTTAAAGGGTTAAAAAGTGTCACTTGCTCATACCATCATTGGTGCAGGGCACCTAAGAGCAGTCTGACACCTCAAGCATTTTTTATGCATTTTGTTAAGCTATGTTTTGTTTTGATTGTATGTGTGGTAATAAGGCTTTAGCCATGTTTGTATGGTCCCTTTTGTGTGGTCAAGATGATTGAGGTGACCCTATAAACCTCAATCATGCTTAGTCCACTTGGATCCTTGTTGTGCCAATTAAGCCTAAAAGGTCTAAGGATTGGTTTTCGAGATTTTTTTGGTTGTTTTAATGTTTTAGTATGTTGGAAGGAGTTTGTTGATCATTTGGACTCCATTGGACGAGCCAAACAAATCAACCTCCTTGTGTTAATGCAAAACACCATAGTTGTCAAAGGTGTTATGTGTTGGGTCGGTTCAAAAACCACTTTGGGTAGTTAAATGCTATTGTAGAAGTTGGAAACCAACTTGGATGGGTTAATATGGTGGATATCTAACTCCAGTACGGAAGAGGAAGTTTTTGTACGGAATTTGGGCACAAAAATTAAAAAAATTGACTATTTTTTGCTATTTTTCTTGCTGTGTACAGACTGTACGGACTTTTCATGTGTACAAATGACATTTTTCTTAAATCTCTTGGAGTCAAGGTTCCAATGCAACTAGTTTGAGGTCCTGAAGTGGTCGGGATCAAAAGTTATAGATTTTTCTTTCAAAATAGGTCCAGAAACCCTGTTTTCTAGGGCAGCCATAGAAATCCGGCCCTAGAATGCATTCCCTCTGTTGAAAATTTGCAAAAAAATGGTGAAATGCAGGCTAGGGGTATGTACTATAAGACTCCAAAAGATTTTTGTCAGAAAATGCAGTCTTCTATTTTTAAGGTGATGCCCTAGGTCAAGTATTTCATTGTATTTGGCCAATTTCATGCTATTTGAGGTTGTAGATGATAGAATCCTGTTAGGGTGAGAAAATAAATGATGGATTTGTGTTGTAGGAACATGGTAGAATCATTCAAAATTCCTGCCCTTGACCTATGCACCCAATTTTGAGCACTTGCTTTGTAACCTAGCCTAAATTGATCAATTAGGCCTAGAGACCTAGTAGGCGTTCTGGATTGCTGGAGTAGAGTTGGAGTAGGAGATTTGGAGGTTTGTTAGGGTCCCCTGAAAGGTGTTCAATTCCATCATTTGTTTGCCTAGACATTTGGGATTTTGTCAAGTTTTGTTGAGAAAACCTAGTTTGGAGGGCTAGTAGCCTTACTAGTCAAGGTATAGGTTGAAGAGTTTTGGGAAGTTGGAGATCAAACCAACTGCATAGAAAGTGTTTGTTGATCTGTCTTAAGGTGTTGGAGAAGCCTTAGGGGTTGGACAATAGTCTGGACATCAAATCCTTCATATACCTTGTATGTGCCTTTGGTTGGTTGGTTGGTTGAAGGCTAGTCGAAGTGGGTGAGTGGGCAAAGGACAATAGAGTAAACCTTTGTGTGTTGCTTCCCTTGTGCCACTCTACATCAGATGGTATCAGAGCCATCAAAGAGATGGGAGATAGAGGAGAAGAGGAGGAAATTCCTTCAAAGGTGACTAATGCCGAATTGGCAAAGATAGTGAGAGAGCAAGCAGCCAAGAACAAAAGGATGGAGGCTGAGATAGAAAAGTTGAAGAAAGACAAAGACAAGAAGAAGAAGCCAGAGGTCATCTTGGATTCAGATGAAGAGGATCAAGATGAGGAAGAAGAAGTGCCTATGGAAGAGCCACAAGGAGGCATGTCAGAGAGATAATTCCTAGATGCACTTGGAAAGTTGAGTAGGAAGGACACTAAGGCAGACTTACCGATGTTTCCTGGTAAGATGAATCCAGAGGAGTGCCTTGATTAGATTGAGGCAATGGAGAACTATTTTGAATGTGAAGAAGTGGCAGAAAATTAGAAAGTGAAGATTGCCAAATCAAGAATGAAAGGGCCAGCCTTGAGTTGGTGGAATTTTATTCAAAATGAAAGGATAGAAGATGATAGGAATCCTATCTCTACATGGAGGAAGATGGTACTTGAAATCAAGAAGCAATTTGTCCCTGAGGATTATGAGGTCAACTTGAACAAGAAGTTGCACAACTTGAGACAAAAGGACATGGACGTGAGCACCTACACAGAGGAGTTTCACAAGATGACATTGAAAGCCAAGATGCCTGAGAATGAAAAATAGAAGCTTGCAAGGTATCTTAATGGCCTCAAGTTCTCCATTCAAGATGAATTAACTCTCTTTAACCCGGAGACAGTCCATAAGTGTTTTCAAATGGCATTGAGAATTGAGGATAAACAAAGAAGAAAAGGTGATTCATACAGCAGTAGCAGAGGCAGAGGAAATCAGAATTTTAGGGGCAGGGGCAGATTTCAAAACAAAGATAATTTCTCTAGATTCCAAGGTGGCGGATCACAAGAAGGCAGCCAAGGGCAGGCTGATAAAAACAGTGTTGATAAGGGTCAGTTTAGGGGCAGAGGTAATGGCAGAGGAAGAAGTGGGGACAGAGGTCCCAATGTGTTTACTGGAAGGTGTTTCTCTTACAATCAGATTGGACATCAGTCCTTTAGGTGCCCGGAGAAGATGGGAAACACTGCTGCAAATCAGAAAGAAAGAAGAGTACAACTCCTTCAAGAAGAGGACTGTCAAAGCACCACAAGTTACCAAACAGCCTCTTCCAAGTCTGCAGCACCTGAGAGTGGAGAATGCATCATGTTTAATAGATCCCTCATCATGCCAGCCACCAAGGAGCAGCCCCAAAGAAACAACTTGTTCAGAACCACTTGCAAGGTGAAAGGAAAAGTTTGCAAGGTAATAGTAGATTCAGGTTCCTCTAAAAATTTGGCTTCTAATGAAATGGTGACTAAGTTAGGATTAGAAAGAATGCCTCATCCTAACCCCTATAGAGTCTTTTGGCTAACCAAGGAACAACAAATTGTGGTGAAAGAGCAATGTTGGGTTGAATTCAAGATAGGTGAATATCATGATAAGGTTCTTTGTGAGATAGTGGATATGGATGCATGCCACCTTCTTCTTGGAAGGCCTTGGCAACATGACACAAGTGCCCAACATGATGGTAAGAACAATGTGATTCATTTGTCCAAGAATGGTGAAAAGTTTACAATGACTCCTTTGATTGATGATTGCAAAGAGAAAGTCATTTCTAGTTCAGTTATGTTGGTAGGTGAAAAAGAGTTTTTGGCTAACCTCAAGGAAGAGAAAGTGCCATGTTTTGTAGTAGTCATCAAGCCCAAGGATGTGAATCCCAAGAAGGTCAAAGTGCAGCAACCTCTTAGGAGGATTGGACCAAAGGAAGTGGAAGAACTATTGGAGAAGTTTCAGGATGTGATAGCCAATGAAGGCAAGGATGCCCTTCCACCAAAGAGGGAGATTAGTCATTACATTGATCTCATCCCAGGATCCACTCTACCAAACCAAGTAGCCTACAAGTTGACTCCAGAGCAAAATGCTGAAGTGGCAAGACAAATCCAAGACTTGTTGGATAGAAGGCTTATCAGGAGGAGTATTAGTCCATGTGTAGTACCTGCAGTGCTTGCACTTAAGAAGGAAGGAACATGGAGACTATGCACTGATTCCAGGGCCATCAACAAGATTACTATCAGGTATAGATTTCCAATGCCTAGAATAGAAGATTTAATGGATTGCTTGGGTAAGGCTAAGTATTTTACCAAGATAGATCTAAAAAGTGGTTATCACCAAATCAGGATAAGGGAGGGGGATGAGTGGAAAACTACCTTCAAAACCAATGAAGGACTATTTGAATGGGTTGTCATGCCTTTTGGCTTGTCAAATGCACCAAGCACCTTCATGAGATTGATGAATGAAGTGTTAAAACCTTTCCTTAACAAGTTTATTGTTGTATATTTGGATGATATACTGATTTTTAGTGACAGCAAGGAAGACCACATAAGGCATATCCATCAAGTGCTTAGGAGGCTTCAAGAGGAGAAGTTGAGAATCAATCTTGACAAATGTGTCTTCCTACAAGAAGAGTTGATATTTTTGGGGTTTGTCATCTCCAAGGGCAGCCTAAAAATGGATCCAAGTAAGGTTGCAGCCATTCTTAATTGGCCAACACCTACAACAGCCTCAGAGGTAAGGAGTTTCCATGGTTTGTGCAGCTTTTATAGAAAGTTCATTAGAGGGTTTAGTGGCATTTGTGCTCCACTTGTTGACACCATAAAAGGGAGCAAGAAATGTGTGTTTGTATGGACAAATGAGGCCAGCAAAGCCTTTGAACTGTTACAGAAAAAAATATCAGAAAAACCGGTCCTTGTTCTTCCTGATTTTGACAAGGTCTTTGTGGTAGAATGTGATGCAAGTAAGAGGGCTGTTGGAGGAGTCCTAAGTCAAGATGGGAGGCCTGTAGCATTCTTTAGTGAGAAGTTAAATGAGGCAAAACAAAACTACTCCACCTATGATCTAGAGTTATATGCCATGGTTCAGTCATTGAGGAAATGGAGACACTACTTATTACCAAAGGAATTTATAGTTTTTACTGACAACCATGCATTAAGCTTCTTGAACAGGCAGCAAAAGTTGAATCACAGACATGTCAAGTGGATGGAGTACATCCAAGCATACACCTTCTCCATAAAACACAAGAAAGGAGTGGCCAATAAGGTAGCCGATGCCTTAAGCAGGAGAAATCTTGTTGTGCAAACTATTCAATTGGAAAGTACAGGTATTCATGCCATTAAAGATCAGTATACAGCAGATGAAGACTTCAAAGAGCCATACCTATCTTGCAAGGCCATGACAGGAAGGTATAATACTAATTTTTCTGATTTTTTGTTGCAAGATGGATATCTTTTCAAGGGTAGCATGTTGTGTATCCCAAGAGGATCTGTTAGAGAGAATATAATAAAGGAAAAGCATTGTGGCAGCATGTCAGGTCACTTTGGTATTGATAAGACCCTAGAATTGGTTAGGAGGTACTATTTTTGGCCAAAATTGCCAACCGATGTAAGGAAGTTTGTTGAAACTTGTCAAATTTGCCAAAGAGCAAAGGGGCATACATCAAAGGTTTATACACTCCTCTACCTATTCCTTCAAAGCCTTGGGATTCCATAAGTATGGACTTTGTACTTGGTTTGCCTAGGACAAAGAATGGACATGACAGCATTTTTGTGGTTGTAGATAGGTTCTCAAAAATGGCTCACTTCATCCCATGTAAAACCACACATGATGCCTCACACATAGCAGGTCTTTTCTTCAAAGAAATAGTCAAGTTACATGGTTTACCTTTGTCCATAATCTCAGACAGAGACCCCAAGTTCATAGGACACTTCTGGAGGACACTGTGGAAGAGACTAGGTACAAATTTGTCCTTATCATCTGCCTATCACCCTCAGTTTGATGGACAAATAGAGGTGATTAATAGGTCACTTGGCAACCTCCTAAGATGCCTAACAAAGGAGCAGGGTGCTAGTTGGGATTCAATTTTGGCTCAGGCAGAGTTCTCATACAATGACACTGTCAATAGAAGCACCAGCCTGTCTCCTTTCCAAATTGTTTATGGCACTCACCCAAGGGGTATATTGGAACTAAGGGAGGTTAAAGGATAGAAAACAGCAGTGCCTTGGTTGAAGACTTTGTTCAAGTCATGAAAGATGTCCATGAACAAGTACAACAGAAATTGCTGTCCACTTCTCAGAAATATAAACAATTTGCTGACAGAAAAAGAAGGGATTTGCAGTTCAAGGAAGGTGATTTAGTAATGGTTCATCTGAAGAAGGAGAGGCTCCTGGTAGGTAAACACACTAAGCTACTCATGAAGAAGATTGGGCCTTGTGAAGTGCTCAAGAAATGTGGAGAAAATGCATACAAAATCAGACTTCCGGATGGCATTGCTTTGTCTCCAATTTTTAATGTTTCAGACCTTTATCCCTATAAAGGATCTAATCCTTAGACTATTGTTGAAGATTTTCCTTTCAAAACAGGTCCAGAAACCCTGTTTTCTAGGGCAGCCATAGAAATCCGGCCCTAGAATGCATTCCCACCATTGAAAATTTGCAAAAACTGGTGAAATGCAGGCTAGGGGTATGTACTATAAGATTCCAAAATATTTTTGTCAGAAAATGCAGTCTTCTTATTTTAAGGTGATGCCCTAGGTCAAGTATTTCATTGTATTTGGCCAATTTCATGCTATTTGAGGTTGTAGATGATAGAATCCTATTAGGGTGAGCAAATAAATGATGGATTTGTGTTGTAGGGACATGGTAGAAGCATTCCAAATTCCTGCCCCTGACCTATGCACCCAATTTTGAGCACTTGCTTTGTAACCTAGCCTAAAATGATCAATTAGGCCTAGAGACCTAGTAGGCGTTCTGGATTGCTGGAGTAGAGTTGGAGCAGGAGATTTGGAGGTTTATTAGGGTCCCCTGAAAGGTGTTCAATTCCATCATTTGTTTGCCTAGACCTTTGGGATTTTGTCAAGTTTTGTTGAGAAAACCTAGTTTGGAGGGCTAGTAGCCTTACTAGTCAAGGTATAGGTTGAAGAGTTTTGGGAAGTTGGAGATCAAACCAACTGCATAGAAAGTGTTTGTTGGTCTGTCTTAAGGTGTTAGAGAAGCCTTAGGGGTTGGACAATAGTCTGGACATCAAATCCTTCATATGCCTTGTATGTGCCTTTGGTTGGTTGGTTGGTTGGTTGAAGGCTAGTCGAAGTGGGTGAGTGGGCAAAGGACAATAGAGTAAACCTTTGTGTGTTGCTTCCCTTGTGCCACTCTACATCAATCATGGATTATAGTATAAATTATTAACTCTCATAGGATGGAGAAATTACTTAAGAAAGATTCTAATGGAATAGTGGCACAACTATGTTTTGAGGAAGCATAAGATGTGAAAAATAGATTCATTAGGGCCTCAAGAGGTCATTTAAAACCATCAATAGGAGTCATAAATTAAAAATTGGTCAAGAAATGATGGATTCAACCATTGTTCATTCCAATAAAAGTGCATATTCATCTCCAATGATTTTGGTTAACAAGAAGGATGAGTCATATAGAATGTGCCTAGATTACAAGGATTTCAACAAGATTACTCTTATAGATAAGTTTCGTATTCTTGTTATTAATGAATTATTGGATGAATTAAATGATGTAGTTTATTTAACTAAGTTAGATTTATATTTAGGTTATCATCAAACTCAACTAAAGGAAGAATATGTACATAGGGCTACCTTTACAACACGTAAGAGTCATTATGAATTCTTATTTATGTCATTTGGTATCACTAATGCCCAATCAACTTGTCAAGGTCTCATGAATTCAATGTTCCATCCATTTCTTCAAAAAATTGTATTGTATTTGTAATGTCCCCTTTTTTCCTCTACAGTACTATTTTATTTTCTGTAGGAAAAACTAAATAATAAACAATATTAATAAGTTAGTCCTTGTGTTGTTTTAAAATTGTTAGTGACAACTTATTTAAGAAGTTAGGTGCAGCCACATAAATGGGGGAAATAAGGCCATTGGTAACTCTAAGAGAATATTTAATTCTCTTTAGGAGTGGGAATTTTAGTTTATAATTAGGGGAACCTCTTAATTGATTTTAGGGGAGAGGAAATAGGAAAGAAAAATATATAATTATTTCCTCAACAATTCTATAAAGAAGGGAAAAAATCTATAGAATATTATCCAGGCATGATTTTATCAATTTCTCTCAATTTCTAACATTTGTGTTCAAAATCCAATCCAAGGACAAAGCCTAGGTTATGGTTGTAAATTGAAGGATGAAAACCTGTGAGGTCTTTGGGATATAGAAATGAAAAATTTTAGACTTTGTTGGTAATTCCAATTCAAGAATTGCATAGAGCTTTATTAGCATTTTTCAATATTGATTTGTGAAAGTTCCCCAATTTGTAGAATTGTGTGGCTACATTTGTAGGAACTCATCAATGATATAAATATGTGAGTGATGGTAGGAGTCATGCCTATCACAGGTGTGACTTTGTCACTATTTGTATTGTAATCGGTTTCACTGATTTTAATAGTTACTAATCACCATTTAGAATGCAGAAGATGTTTATGCTTTGGTAATACATCATTCGATCATGCTATATTGTAGTAAAACATAGAATGGTGAAAAATTCATAAAAAAGCTTCTAGAGTTTTTAAGCATTGAGATTGACACTTTTCTAAAGGGGATGGGAATACTATAATGCTAATATTCTACATTCCTAAGTGTAGTAAGGCAAATCTCTATTGGAATGCTTAGCCTTAGTAGTTTCACTTATTATTTTTAATTATTCCTTAAGCTTACTTAATTAGGATGAAGGACTGTGTCCCTACATAGTTATTCCTATACATAAGGAAGAAAAAGGCTCTCCCAAGCCACCAGAAGTTTGAATATTGATTTCATATTATTATTTTTTTAATCATTGTATGACACCTCTTTGAAGTGGTTTTCTATTCTATTGCATTTCGCATGTGTTTCTAAAAAATATCACAACACTCCCTTCCATCTTCAATATTCAAATAAATCTTTTAACTAGGTTCATCAATATAGAACCACTACTCTTCACACAATAAGAGAATTTGAGTTTAAGATAATATATTTAAGAAAATGTCCAACATATGAGATAGCAACTTGAACACTAGAATAAATTTTAATAAGTCCTAAGAAATGGAGCCATATGTTGACACTCAAAATAGGATATTGACAAACCTAAAAGACAAACCTCAAGAACTAGACTAATGATGAAATCAACCTACGATAATGAAACAAGATTATGATCTAAATATAGGTAAGTAAGGGTCCATTGAAAAGAGTGGTTGTTTATCTCTATTTAGGCTCTATAAGATCTAAGATGGTGTTCCTAGAAGTCATGATGGGATAATTAAAGAGAAATGAAACAAATATAGTTAATCTCTAGAAGACCATACCATGTCTATAGAAATTTCACAAAAGATTTTTTAGTAAGAAGCACTACTATTGTTTACTAATGTGAGATCCTAAAACCCCCCTTTTAAGAAAATTGTTACATAGCCTATATGAAACTATACTTCATAATATTGTTTCTTCCTAAAGTTATATGCAATTTTTGTACTACATAATTAATTATGATTGAAAATAATAATGCATACCCTCTAAAAAAATTTCTTAAATAGGCTCCCAAAATAGGTTATACTAATAAAGTAATGGGTTATGCAAGATTAGGATGGTAGCTAAAAGTATCAAGATGTGAGAAAATGTTCTCTAAATCTAAATTACGTGTGGTGGAGGAATTGACTCTTGAGACTAATAGCTTGATTAGATTTTGGATGATAGAGTTTAGCTTCAAAATTAGAGAGTTTGTGTAAATTTTATTCCTATTAGCAAGATACACCCAAAAAGAAAAAGAGAACTAAGCTTTGCATCAAAACACAAACAATCTTATTTATAGATTTATCATATGTACTACCAATTTATCATGGCATAACAATAGAATATTCTTAAAAAATCCTTGAACAAACACATGCATTCCATGTAGTATGGTGAAAAGAGTCCTTAAGAAATCTTCATATTGTCAAAGAATATTAATTAATCATACTATCAAAAGTAGTATCAAAGTTGAATATAAATCTCTTAAAATGCACAAGAAGTTCCTATAGACACTCTTATTAGTGAGAGGCAATGTAATTAGAGCACCTTCTAAAAGACTTACAACATACACATGAACTTAAAACTAAAAATCCAACTATAGGACATGACACCCTAGAATAAGATTAGAATAGAGGGCACCCAAAGAATTTCTAGTAACATCAATTCAGCCAGCCATCATTACACAAAAGGAAATTGCATGTATAGGTTGTACAGTCAAAAATTATATACCCTTCATAATTTCACACTACATTTGGCACTCTTTTAACATAAATGTTCACCCTTGTTTACAGTATGCAATCTCCAATACTTTTGTGAGAAAAAGGTTAAGTCCTTTGTCATCTATCTTTTGGACGGCCCAAATCACTAGTAGTAGGGCACCCCAACACTAGTGTCCTAGCAATTTTTCCCTGATAGCTTACATCTTAATGTCAGCCTTATGACTTATGTGATGCACGTTGTCAGCCTCGATTCTGTTGGGCCCTACAAAATTAATCAAGAAACATATATAACAAGTCTTGAACACTCATAATCCTCTTAGCAACTCCTAATCTCTCTCTAAGGTTTTTGAATGCTAACAACTCTTTATGATATTGCTTTATCTACTTGAGATCTCTATTTTTGTAGTTTACTGTTGCAAGCATTAACCCTTATTGTAGGTATTTCAAGGAAGCTTCCTTCCTCCATCAAAACCTTGTGGATGATTCATGTTGCAACATACATCCACCTAGGGTTTCATGCTCATGGTAACTCTTGTCATTTGATTTGACTATATCATTCTTTATTACATGTTTTGCCTCTGCCTACGTAGGGCACTCACTGTTTATCACACTTATCTTTGATGTTGTCGAAGTGGGAACACTTACATGAGGTCTGACTAAGGCAAGCCTCTATACAACACAGACATTTTTCCCTCTTTTGTGTGTGCAGGTCACATTGGGAGTTTCAGACATCTAATAGATGATTGAGAGATCTGGAAATAACAAATATAGTCGTACACAAATTTTGTCTACTCTAAAACCCTAGGACCAAGGAGCCCAAGTGTCCTAGTCCTCCATATCTTGCCTCTACTTCTAGTAGGGATCTTCGACAAGTCTGCTTTTCTCCTCTCAGGTTTGTTTTCTAGGTTTTCTACTCTATTGGATTTGTACTTCTATTTTAGCATATTTCATCATAGAAACCCTAGATCTAGCTTCCTAACCTCAACCTTTTCAACAACAACAAAGGGATAGAAACCCTATAGCTTGGCTCTCCTTCAAGAATGTATCCAAGCTCAGTTTGTGTCCCCAATGTTTAATTGGAAAGATTGATCTACCTAGTTGAGTAGTGATTAGGTCTCTATTTTCCACTAAACATTTTGGTGAACCCAACATGTTTTACATTTTTGCACTTGTTGATTTCATTTCTCATATTTGTAGATGTGTTAAATTAGTTGATAAATCTGATTACACACTCAGGTTTCATATCTTCTCTTATCTCCTACATTTGATTTAGAAAATAACAAACTTGTAGATCTTTGTTGTTGTGGCTACAAAAACCCTATATTTTGGTGACTCCAATGCTTCTTACATTTACAAATTTTTGTTGTTATGTTTCATATCTGATTAGTATCTAATTGATTAAACATTATTTATTTGTAGATCTTGCATTCATACTAATTCATTGTTGTGGTTACCAAAAACACTCACCTTTTGGTAACTCCTGCTAGTCTTTCACTTAGTGGTTCTATTTGCAATCTTATTTTAGTTCTTCTCTATGTTGAATAGTTGCTAAATCTGATTTCAAAATTATTGTAGCATGTCATACTTGTCATTTGTATTTAATTTAGAAAGTAATAAGATCCATACATTTATCATTCCTTTGTGATTTGAAAGAAAAAACATAAACAAAACTCTTTAAAACAAACAAACATGTCATTTTTTTCTTACGTCACTTTGCAACTTTACTTGAATAGTTTGTGAATTTGATGTTCCTTTAATTAAATATGGTAAGACCAAAGAATTCCATATGCCTTTGTATTCCTCTTCTAAGGTTCCTCCTAACAATAGAGATATCTTAGCGTAGGAAGATGAAATCATTAATAAATTTCTCAATACATCTCAACATCCCCTTCATTCTAATGCTCTCTCTCCAATAGATGAAGTATTAGTGGATGAAAGGTCCCAAATAAAATTGAATGAAGATATCACTTTACCTTCTTTCCATTTTTATAATCTCTCTTCGAAAGATGAGGCATTAGTACATATGGAACATATCAATTCTACTACTACCACACCTTCTTTAATTCATGATAATCTCCCTCCTTTTGTGACATACCCAAGTCCCTTGGGTATCAAAAAGGAGGTTAGATCTTCTTCTCTTCCTCCTTTGGTAGCATGTTCAAGTTCTTTGGGTATCACAAAGGTTCTGAAGACTTCTCCTGTTCCTCCTTCGGTAGCATGTTCAAGTTCCTTGGGTATCATGATTGTTGTGAAGACTTATCCTCTTCCTCGCTTGGTAGCATGTTCAAGTTCCTTGGGTATCATGAGGGTTGTGAAGACTTCTCCTCTTCCTCCTTTGGTTGCATGATCAAGTTCCTTGGGCATCACAAAGGTTGTGAAGACTTCTCCTCTTCCTCCTTCAGTTGCATGTTCAAATTTCTTGGCTATCACAAAGGATGTGAAGAATTATTTTCTTTCTCCTTTGGTCACACATATTTTCCCTTGGATGTCATTCATAATTCAATCATAGATATTTTTCAAAACATCACTTTAATCTAAACTCTGATGATCTCCATTGTAGCAATGAAACTTCCAAAAAAGAAGAATCAAACCTCACATTGGCTTCTATGCAAAAACTTGATATCAACAATCAAATCAGCACACTTTATGTTTTTGATTCCTAAAAAAACCTGCAAAACCTAAAATTGCAATGCATATTCATCCTGACATCGCACAACAACCAAATACTTGTTGAATTAGGTCTGGACAAACATTTCATCTTTGCTCTGCTCTTCTTACTATTCTGCCTTCATTCACACTTTGGATTTCTGCTCTTATCACATATGCCTTATTCACACACACCACACACATTGAATCATCCAATTTCATCAGCTATAAATATCCACAACATGATCTACAATCATTCTATCAGTCGGCTTTAACAACACTTAGAACTTTTGTGAATGCTCTACTCTATCGTCTAGATCTATGCATAACTTAAGGTGTAGACCAAAACATGCTCTTGAAAATCATTACTCATGTTGCCCACTATCACTGATCATCACTATTTGTTCAACAAAAAACTTCCATACATCCAGAATCAAGAACTTCTGCAAGGTCAGCCTGTTCTTCTTCTGTCTACTCTAACAAACTGGAACCTGGTACTCAGAGGCTAATAAATTTTGAATTCTTCATCACTGGAGGACAAAAATATGGAGTTAGACTAACTTTACAATGCATATGACTCCCCTAGATCCATAGCTAGTCATGACTTTCCACCAGAGAGATCTGGACCAAAATACCAGACCCTGTTGCTGCTCTGTTCCTAACTACCCAGACTTAGCAAATTCTAAATCTGACTTCTGGTATGAACAAGTTGTGTTATGTGAATGATTGGGATGATCTTAGTTTCCATCAATGACAATACCTATCAATGCAAAGTAGTGTCTCTTGCCAACAATCTCCCCCTTTGGCATTGATGGCAACACTTAGTGAAAAATGACTAAGTGTTTAGTGCAACTCCCCCTTTGTCTGTACACTCATGTACTTCACTTATTCTGGTGCTCCCCCTTTGCTGAATACCTCATTTTTCATTGCCCTTCACTCCCCCTTTGATATCAATGATAAAGGGTGGGGTCTGCAAGCTAAAATTCTCCAAAAAATTCTATATATACTGCTGCATATGTACAAATAATCATTGAGTCTCATCTACATGAACTTTAGAATGTCTGCAAAACTGATTTTTATTTTCACGAGTTCAGAGGCCCAAGTACTCTTCATTCCATCCAAAATGGAGATGTACCCACTTAACAAAAATGCATATGCTTGTGCCTTTTCCAAATCCAGAGGATCACTCGTCTCAAGTACATTCTGGGCTTCAGATATGGCATTATGCATGGATTCCAACTTGGGGGAAATTAGTCACCAGATTTCACACATCCTCTTCATAGTATTTCTTTTCTCTTTTTCAACTCCCTTTATTTCATCTATCAAGCTAAAAACCTGACATTCCTTGCTTATAGGAGAGGCAGTTGGAGGATCAAAATTTCAAGATAGAACTGATATTTTCTATTCTTGTTCCTTTATCTTCTTCTCAATATCTTCATTGAATTTAGACCATGTGATAGGAAAAATTTATATATACCTCCTCCATCACTTAGGGCATTCTAAATGCTCTTTATTCTAATGCCTAGTATCAGCCTATCACTCCTTATCAGATTCTTAACTTGATTGAATTTCTTATTCAGGAACTCTTTCTGAACTTTTGCCCTCGCAGACTTTTCAAAAGACTCAAAGTGTGAGTGTACTGAACTTACAAGATTTTGGTTACAAGCCCCAATAGCTCATTGTCCTCCATGTGGGACTTTAACAACTTTTCTCTAGCCTTTACTTGGGTGAATGATGTTATTTTCATCGATTGAATTGGAGAGAGAGCATTTGGATTGGATAGACCTTGGATTAGCTCAGGGTCATCAAGTTTAATCATCTCTTTTTCAAGAAGACTTTTTACGGCATCTGTAGTGTCTCTTGCAACCATTTCAGAACTATCTTTTTATTCTCTTGATTTCTCGGTATCTACTTTAGGTGCTTCAACATTTGCACCATCTTCTTCTACCTTGTCCTTCTTTCCTTTTTCTTCCTCTTCCTCTATTTTACTCTTCTATGTGTTTTCTTTAGAGGGACTCTTTCATGTTTGCTCACTAGTTGCTGCTTGATCCAGAGGGCTCTGTGTGGCAGCAATATCCTCTTCTTTTCTAGAGTGATCAGATGGAGGAGTTACCCCTGCATCAACTATCATGTCTACCATTTCTATGTCCTCCTGATTGACTTGTTCCTATTCCTTAATTTCTCCAATATTTAGATTTGATGAGTCAAGTCCATCATTGGTCTCCTCATAGATTAATTCTGAAGGATCTAGAGTAGTACTTAGGTCATTAATTCTCTTGTTAGTTTCTTCTTCAGGAGCTTCTTGTTCTGGAGTAGGAGGATTGTCTTCTTCAACTTGTTTTTCTGAAACAATATAGTATTTATCTTTGTCTAAAGCCTTTCTCATAATTTCCTTTGTTTCCTTTGCAATTTCCTCAGTCTCACCAAGCATTAGCTTGTTCATCAAGACTTTGCTTCTAAATTTTTCTTTGACTTCTTTGAGAATTTTATCTACTTCTTTCTTGGTCATTACAGGACATAGTGTGGAGAGGACATACTCTTTGAGTTCTAGATCTCTAGCCTTAGCTACTTCTTTTCACATTTCCAGTACTCTCCTTAAACTTTTAGGAAGTTATTGTAGAATTTCCAACAGGGCTCTATTGAATTTATTCAAATATATGATAATGGCATCTTCCAAAATTTTATTATTTGCTTGATCAAAATTATCATAGTAAACTCTGACAAGATTTAAGTTTCCATGAACAGTGATTTTTTTCATAATTTCATCAATAGTCATAGTGACCTTACCAATGACTAGCTTTTTACTAGCCTTATTGCTTCTGGAAGGCTGGTCTTCAGAAGTCTTTGAAGTTTTGGGTTTCTTGAATCTTATTTCTTTCATTTCTTCATCTATCTCTATCTCTTCATCATCTTTTGTGCTCTTGTGGGTTCTTATGGCCTTGGTTTTCTTTCTTTTCCCTCCATCATCGGATGGAGTGACTTTAGGCTTCTTAGTGGAAGTGGACTTGAGTTTCTCAGCAAGAGTTGTAGAACTCCTTGTCTTCCTTGAGGAGCTTGGTGGGATTTTTAGAGTGACTGCTGGCTCACTTTCTTCTTTTTCTTTTGTAGTCTGCTCAGTGCTTTTCTTCATCTTTTCAATTCTTTCTCTATTCTGCTTTACTGCCTCCTTTGCTAGGCCAATGCTCTCTGCATACCTTTCAACTTGTCTTTGCACTTTCCTCTTGGTCTTACACTGTCTGAGCTCCACATGCAATTTTAGACTTAGTTCCTTGTAGGTTCCAAACCTTTCCACAAAGGTATCTTTAGGTGTTCACAAAAGATGCTGAGCATACATATCCAACACTCTTTCATCCACTTCATAACCCATATGCATTATCTAAACTATCCTTGTTTCTACAGCTTCCATCAAGCACTGATCTGTGTCAACCATGAAACATATGTCATTTTCATACTTCACAATTATTTTAGGGATTCTTTCCCTTGCTTGCATTAAACTCTGGAAGTTTTTGAAGTAGCCCCAAATGGTAGTCTTTTGGGCTTGGGAGTCACCAAGACTGAGAAGGTAATCTCTTATTTGCCATGCTACTGATCTGTTAGTTGTCCAATGCACATCTTAAATTCTAGGTACTTCATTCATAAAATAGAAGAACAAGCATATAATCAAGGAACCATATTTGAAGGAATTTTTCTTATCTTTCTTTATCTTGCTTAAATTCTCAATCAATCGATTTTGTAGTAGTTCACAGAGATCATAATCAACATTTTCTTTTAACATTTGATAGGCTACATATATTGCAGTTCCGAAGATAGAGTTTTCTCTACTGGAGTGGTAAATTTTGTACCCAATCAGCATGGAGGCAAATTTGACATTCGGTTCTATAATATCATTGATGGTCATTGCCCTTCTATCAAACTTGGTATTGGTAGCATCAGTCACTGTCTGGTATTTTATGGCTTTCAACATGGGCAACCCACCAGTTGAATTCAATTCGGTTACAATCTTGATAACATCCTTTGTAATCTTGAATGGATTCAATAGCCATATGAACTCATCATGTATTCAGCTTAAGATACATCAAACCCATTCATTTTCATCAAATACCAGAAACCTAATGACTTGCAGAAAGTGTTTACTTTCTAGGGCTTTGTATTCTGGTTTCAATTTGTGGCTATCATCCATTAAGTAGTTGTTAAGCAAATCTAAGAGTTTCAGGTTTCCAAATTCATCCATGTTATAGTGCATGTATTCCCTAATATCCTCAACATGTAGTACACCATGAGGAACCTCAAAGAATGCACCCAATGGTTCAACTTCGACTAATTTGTGTGGATGCTTCTTAAATATTGGTCGGGGCCTTTCAGTTACATCAACAACTAGAGGTGTAGCCATTTGCAAAAATTTGAGAACTCAAGATATTTTGCAGAAAACAACAAATACCTTGTTACATAGATTAGGGTTTTTGCCTGGCAATCCTTTCCTCGCTTCCAAATCTTGAGAATTCTCAGCTCTAAGCTCGTCCACTTCTTTCTTCTTGTTTTCTCCAGATGCAAAGTGTTTCAAATGAGGAATGAATTACCCTTTTAAGTTTCACATCACCTAATTTGCCTTTGTAATAAATGCACTACCCTAGCACATTTGGTTGCTCTATTTTTGAATAGTCTAAGTTCATGTATCACTCTTCCAATTTACCATAATCACTTCCTTTCTTCCAGAAATCCTTCCAAATGTTCTGAGTCAATTCAAGGTACCTTTTCTCATTGTGCCAGAACCAAGCACTCAACTATTGGTTGGGGGATTTTGATTTTTATTGCAGCTCTCCCTGAGCCAGAGCTCCTAATTTAATTGTTTGAAGAATTATCTGCACCCGATTCTGGTGTGGACCCATCACTATGGTTCACAGTTGCTTTCTTCACCCATGTCTCACTTGTTTCATTCTAGATCTCATTCTCTTTAATTTTTCTTTTGCCTTTGTCTTGTCTCTCCTCATCTAGTTTTCTGTTTACCGAACCTCTTCCTTCATTGGTCCTACTTCTGTAGAATTTTACAAAATGACCGGTCGGTTACAATGGAAGCACACAACATTTCTTTGCTCATTTGTTTGATTTCCTCTTGATCTGCACTGATTTGCCATATGTCCAAATCTATTGCATGCAAAACATTTTCCATTTAAAGATTTCCTATTTCCTCTATTTGATGAGTCATTCATTATCATACCTCTACATTCATTGGATTTATGACCATAACTTTTATAATTGAAACATTGTCTGGAGAAGGATGGATTATTTTGGTTTACTCTACTTCTACATTGAGTGGCTTTATGACCAAATTTATTGCACTTGAAACAATTTCCATTGAAAGATGGATATGTTTGAGCATTAGGTTGTCTTATCAGAGGTCTTCTAGGTCTATTTCTCTCATTCCTTGGTTGAAAGTTTCTTTAACTAGATATAGAGCTTTCACCTTTTTCATATCCAAGACCATGCTTGTCTTTAGCCCTTTTATGATCCTCAAGTATTGCTTCAAGTTTAGCTGAGCTTATCTTGAACTTTTCCTTGTATTCATTTGCAACTTCTTGATCATGTATGAGAATGACAAATTGTCTTTCAAGATCTCTTTCATTGTCTTTGCTTTCTTGTAGATCAGATTTTAGATGACCAACAATACTGTCCAATCTGTAGCATTCATCAGTTCTTTCTCTTAGAGTTTGATTTAAATCTTCTTCAGTCTTCTTCCTTTGCTCAATTTCTTTGGTAAACCTTATTACCCTAGTTTCCATCTCAACTTTTAGAACAACAACTTCTTTTGACAGCTTATCACACTCCTTTGTTTTTTCTTCCAAGGCTTCATTCATGCTATTTTATTTAGATAAATAGGATAATTGCAGAAGCAGGTCCTTATTCCTTCCCAAAGATTTCGTTAATTTATCTTTTAACATTTCAATGATATCATCAACATCCTTGATTTCATCTTTCAAATTATATATTTTTTCTTTGGACTGATCAAGATCATTTAGAGCCAACGGAAGTTGATCCTTAAGTGAATCTATTGAAAAACTTCTTCCAAGATATTTCCTCAAGCTGTTAAGCTTCTTTAAAGGAACCTCGCTCTGATACCAATCGTTGAATTAGGCCTGGACAAACATTTCATCTTTGCTCTGCTCTTCTTACTGTTCTACCTTCATTTGCACTTTAGATTTCTTCTCTTCTCACATACACCTTATTCACATACACCACACACACTAAATCATCCAATTTCATCGACTCTATATAGCCGCAACATGATCTACAATCATTCTATCAATTGGCTTTAACAACACTTAGAACTTTCATGAATGCTCTTCTCTATCAGCTAGATCTATGCATAACTTAAGGTGTAGACCAAAAATTGCTCTTGAAAATCATTACTCATGTCATCCACTATCACTGATCATCACTATTTGTTTAACAAGATCTTCTACAAGGTTGGCCTATTCTTCTTCTGTCTGCTCTGACAAACTGGAACCTGATACTCAGAGGCTAATAACTTTTGAATCCTTCATCACCAAAGGACAAAAATTTGTAGTCAGACTAACTTGACAATGCATATGACTCCCCTAGATCTGTAGCTAGTCATAACTTGCCACCGGAGAGATCCAGACCAAAATATCAGACCCTATTGTTGCTCTGTTCCTAACTGCCCAGACTTAGACAAATTCTGAATCTGACTTCTGGTATGAACAAATTGTGTTATGCAGATGATTGGGATGATCTTAGTTGCCATCAATGACAACACCTATCAATGTAAAGCAGTGTCTCTTGCCAACAATACTCCTATTCCACATTCACCTCGACCTCCTGGCTACATTCTTAACTATGCAAAACAACTCACTCAAAACAATAAGATTGATCAAAAAGTGTCACAACAATCTCATTATCATGTGATTTCTAACATGTATAACAACAATAATCAAGCTAAGTAGTCACCAATTCTCACTTCTCTTCCTCCTCCTAGTTACAACAAATCTTCTCAAAATAAGTCAAGAGGTACTTCTTGGAGGGGTTTGATGTTTCAAACCCTAGTCGATGTTCCTCCTATATCTAAAACATTTACTAAAAGAAAATCATCACCTTAACAAAATATTCTCTAAACTCATACTGGCTAGGCACACTTTGAAGAAACATCAAGATATACCTTTGGCTTTCTCACCTAAGACTTCATACTTCTTTCTTAACATTAATTACCTCAATTGTGATGTTACACTTCTCTCCTTTTTTGATGGTAAGTTGTCTTTGTCCATTGATGGTGACCTTACTATATCTTTTATACTTCACACTCTACTCTTTGAGATCTCTCTTCCTCTCTTTGTGATGTAGATTTCATTAATCACCTCACCATTGATTCAGCAATTGTAGCTTATTATTATTAGCTCATTACTACACATGGTGATGCAACCTTATTTCTAAATTTTCTCTTTCAAGGTTGTTTTCACCCATACTCTGGTGGGTAGAGGGACAACCTATTAAAGGGGTAGGCATTCTTTCTAAAGGATCTCCCCTCCTATTCTACTTTCACCTCTTCTTTTCATTAAAACATTTGCATATTATATATACAAATATTTTAATGGGGTCATATATATTCCCTATTTTCACTTGTGCATTCACATATGCACCCTTACTTGCTTATTCCTCTTGAGCTTTAGCCTATTGATGAACCCCCTGTGGTAGTGTTTTTCATAGCACCCCTCGAGGCATAGTTATCAATACACTCCCTGAGGCATTACTTATTTTTACGCTCCCTGAGGCATTGTTTATTTATGCTCCCTAAAGCATTAGTGGTGTATAGTCATCTAGCATAACGCAACTTGCTATCCTATGATCCGTATGGTCTATGAGACACCTAGTATAATGTAATTTTCTATCCTGTGTGTTTTACATGACCCAGACTTATGGTCACCTAACATAACACAACTTGCTAACCTCTGATTTGCATTGTCTATGAACCACCTATCATAACACAACTTGGTAGCATGTGTGTTTCATACGATCTTAACCCATGGTCACCTAGCATAATGTAGCTTTCTAGTGCATGGTCCATGAGGGTATATTGATCTACATGACCCCTAGCGACAAAGTAAGCTAGTGCCAGAGTCATGTACTCCTTTTCATTTGATTGCTCCCTGTCTATTTGTTTTCCTTCTCTTCTTGTAGCAATTGATCAACTCTTCACAATCTTCTATCTCCTTTTTAGAATTCCTCTATTCTTGGTTTTCTTTTGGGGATGATACAAAGTATTTAGACATCCTTTTAGATGAGGTCTCCTTACTTTGCTGACTCAAAGTTTTCTTATTTCATTTGGCTATGTGATTACATACTCTTGTTCTCCATGCTAATGCTATGTTCGCTTTGTGTATTCCATGTTTTCTTTGTGTATGCCATGTTTACTTCATGTATTCCATGTGTTTGGCTCATGTTTTTCATGTGTATACCTTGTGTCTTCCATGAATGTTTTGTGTGCTTTATGATCTATGCTATGTATTTTCATAGCCTATTTATCTAAGCATTATAGACTCATAGTGAAATGTCCCCAATCTAAAATTTATTATAAAACTCAGCTCCAAAAATGATTTTTCCAATTAAACATAAATATGCATCCAAAGAACCAATCTAGCTAAACTAGTCTTCATTGTATGACACCAGAATTCACACAAACACACCAAATCTTTTTTATTATGGAAATTAGATATAGGTAACATATAATCAGGCCTACAACATTGATTTGCAAAAGCAACCACAACTACAACACCTCATAACACATAGCGAGCTACAACACCCAAAACATGGTGAAATACACATGGAAATTAATACAAAACAGTGTTGGAATCTCAATATCAATGCCCACACATGAAATATTGAACCAAAGCATCTGGGGCTGATAGAGAATAGAAAAGTACATAGCCACACATCCAAAACACATCAGCTACAAAAAAATAGCACCAATAGTAGCTTCACAACACTGAAAAGCTCTACAAACACCCTACAAACACACACAATACTAAAACTGCTACAATCCTTTAGCTCTGATGCAACCTCTAAAGTGATATTTCTATCTACAACCCAAGAACACCACCCTCAAACTATTGGAAACTCATGTCCACTGGCCAAAAGCTTCACTCCAATGGTTTCCTTGTCCACTAGAGAAAGTACAAAGCACCAACTCTGCAAAAAAATTGTGAAATTGGCAATAGTCTCTCTGCATGCAAAATAAACAATACTTATAGGCTCCTTGAACTTCTGGAAACTTCTACCATATTAAGATTCATGTCCAAATATTCTTCCCCAAATTTAGGCACTTACAAAAGTCATAAAATCTCTAAAATTAGCCTTTCATATTGTACCACTTAAAAGGCATCTTTTAACAACTCAAAATGCATTTTTTAAGGCACTGATATGTAATTAAAATGCCAACTCAAAAACTCATGACCTAAAGGGAAATATTCTCTTGCATGAAGTGCATGTAACCTTTGATGCCAAGTCTTGGGAGTTACACCAAAGAATATGCCAAAATAAAACTCCAATAATTGTTGTAACTCCAACATACCCATAATGCCAATTGCAAATCTTTATTTCCAACAACTTGAGATTCCCTCCATAATTGCCATGCCCAAGGAAGTAATTTAATTATTTATAAACTTTTTTTAATATTTATTTGTTAGGATTATGGAAATTGCACCCAAACAAATAAGATATTAAATAAATATTATTTCCCCAAATGCAATTCTATGATCCTGACTTACTATTTCTAAATAGTGTGAACTTACTAAAAATAAAAAGTGCTATTTTTAGAAAAAGAGACATGACAAGTCCTTCCTCCTCAAGATTGCTTGTCCACAAGAAATGTAAACCAAGATGCTCTAGAATTATTGTGCCAGTGTGATAAATCATGCTATACTATCCATAGAACCTAGCTCCTGTACCTATCAAGCGAGATACCTCTTGCCATAGAACACTACGCAAACCTAAAAACTCATATTTCTATGTAACATTGTCATGAAACCATCAAACATATGCATGCAAATATTTGTTACATTCACTCCAATTGGGTATATGCAAAAAGATGAGGGACCAAAAAGTTGCCAAATGACTTTTTGGTCCCATACAAGTCATAACATGACTTTTTGGAGGGTTTATTTATAGATTTGAGATGACATGGATTAAAGGGTTGAGATTAAGAGGTGGGATGAAGGGCTAAGATTAATAGGTGTTGAGGTCAAATAGGAATGAGAGGTGGAATTGAAATGGATGAGATTAAGAGGTGGAAGATAGGATCAATGGCTGAGATTGAATCTTAGGGCATCTTCATGTGAAAGATGGAGATTGAAAGATGGATTTTGAAATGAAGAGTGGAGATTAAGAGGTGAGGTTCACTTTTTTTGTTTCGTCCTTTTGTGGGAATTTTTAATTTGTTTTATTTGTGGTGTGAATAATGATGAGGACAAGTGGCAAGATAATTAATTAATGAGAATTATTTAATTAATTGTTGGAGAGGGATTAGACGAGGTTTAAGATTAATTAAATGGGATTTAATTAATTAATCATGGTTGTAGGAAAGTTAGTGGGATGAATTAATTAATTTTTAGTTGATGGAGGCTAAGGTTTAGTTAATTAAATAAAATGTTATGTATATAATTAATTATGGATGAAGATAAAGGATTGATTTATTTAGTTAATCCATGATGGGGGAAATGGAATTAGATAAATTAATTAAATAAAATAGTTTATTTAATTAATTTAAATGGTGAAAGGGGTCATGTTAGTGTGATGGTGATGCTAGGGTGACATAAAAAATGATGGTGAAGGCTTAGTCATTTTCTAGTGTCTACAATACCCAATGTAAAAGATTCAACATTTGAAGTTAAGAATTGGTGATCAAGACTAAACACCACATCCTAAACATTACTTGGAATGTAGCCAAACAACATTGTACAAACAATTTTGTGAAACACATCCAAGTTTGACCATCTCACAAAGGGAATTCAGATTTTGTAATGCCTTTTATTGTGTGCCTCTTAAAATTTGTAATACATGTTGCAAATACTAAATGTGTGGAGTTTTCTATGTATCATGAACTATTATGTAATATTCATTCTACTTTACATGCTAACAAAATGTTACAAGAGTGTGGTACATTTCAGCTACCAAAGTCATCTAGGGACTTATTAGAAATATTTTTATGTGTTAGAGATGATGGTTGCATTTTCTACAAGAATGATTGTTTAACTGAAAAGTGTTTACAATGTGTTGGATTATCAAAGTTTATATCATGTATTCATGATGATAGTGAGCATGATTTTGGAAAGCAAATGGTTGAGAAAAGAGATATGAGATAGTGAAATACAATTAGAAGAGTGGAGGTGAAGGTTCTATATGTGAGTCGATTACAAGAGAAGTAAGTGTTGTTGATTTTAGTTTTGATTTTAATAGAAATATTTTTGACAAGTATGCCATGTAAAACCACAAGTCTTGATGGCTAGATTAATAGTTCAATATGTGTAAAGATTTTTTCTAGATTGGAACTATTGTCTCTGTAGTCAATTTTACAGAAAACTACACATTGCAACCACAAAATGAAGTCCAATCCCAATACTATAATTCTATTTAGATTTCTATTTTGTTCACATCACATATAGACATGCCCTTGAGAGTATAGAAAAGAATAGGAATATAGTTAGAGAGTACCATCTTTACATGAGTGATAATTGATCTCATTTAGCAGAGTACGTGTAATATTATTTTCAACAATTTTATGAGTTCATACAAGAAAAAGATATTAAAATGGTTCAACATCTCATTTGGTCAGATAACTGCACCATTCAATTCAAGAATGCTCATATGTTCTATTGATTGAGGAGAATGCATGTAAAGAATGGTATACCTCATATTTGGAGTTTTTTTATGCTGGGTACAAAGAATGGGAGCAAGATGGAGCGGGTCCATGCATGAAGAGATCTCTAGTTAAAGAAAAACTAAAGATTAGAGATGGTGCTACATTTAATGATGAAGATTATATTCTTAAGTGGTATAACTATGCATTGTCACAAGGAGTGGCACTTGATTCAGAAGTGTACAGGTTCTTTTGGTTGGTTGATGAGGGGATAGTGGGAGAGAAATTAGATTTATAGATAATGAACAAATTTTCAAAAATACATTCATTTTAAAGCACAGATGTTAGTACATGGACTGTTTGGACACAAGAATTAGCTTGTTTTTGTCAAATTTGTATTAAATGTGATTGGGATCATTGTGAGTCAATTGAGTGGGTAGATACTATTATATATGAAAAGAAGATAAGGTTGAAGTGTGGTTAAGATAGATCAATCAAACCCTCCTTTTACAATAACACTCAAGGACAATAATCAAGATGAGTCACTACAGATGGAGAGAACTCAGCTACATGTTGATGTCACTTAGGAATGATATGGAAAGATAGATTAGATTGCTAGATATGTCAAACCCTAGTCCAATTAAGCCTTAAACCCTAATTATATAATTTTGACTACAAATGAACAAGATACGACAAATGATTGCATAGGAAGGCACTAAATGCAGATTAGAAACATACCAGGATTCAAATTTCTAGAGGAAGAAACTTCAGGGACACTAGGGCAAGCACCCCAGTCCAACATGCCACTTTTTCTATAGATCTGGAATAGTGAGGTGATTAGGACCGTAACTTGTTTTAGAATGTTTGGCAATAGCAGTCGAGAGGACTATAGGGTAGGTGCCCTAGTCCAGTAGGTTAGATTTTCTACACTTTCTTCTCAGATCCTGAATCTCTGTCCTTTACTATGATCTTTCGTAACTCTACTTTGCAAGATCCCACACCTATAACCTGCAATCACAAGAAGGGTGTTTGAGGGTTGTGGTGTTTAGGAGCTTGCCTCGGTCAAGCCCTGGAATAGAATTCAAGCCTTCCAACATCATTGTTAAATAGAGTGCATGTCCTAGGTGGATAGAGACAAAATCAAATGATAAGATAGATTGATTGAAACACAAATAGATGTCACCTTAGAGGTGAATCCCTCATAGAGAATGAATATCTTTCACACCATGAGGAGATGGATTGATGAAGCCAAATCTGCAACAAACAAACACAATAAATACACAAGTACGCTCTGCAACACAATGAATGCCTTAAAATCCCTTAAATCAATATCACAAGTTTACATTATCCATCTAGGTTTAAAATGAAGTCCTAAACATGTTTATATATGCATTCCCACTAACATTCATAATTCAAATTTAAAAGGCCGACAAAGAGAACCTTTTTAACGGTCCTATGTGGACAATTTAAATTTAGGTCCCCAAAAAATAGGCCTGGACTAGGGCATGGTTGCCAAAGTCTAGGGTGTGATTTTGAGTCATGATTAATGTTACTAATTTCTCACCTACAACTCAAATCGGTAGAGCTAAAGTAGTTTATTCTCATTTCTAGGTGAAGAATGTTCTAACATATTTCTGCCATCCATAACCTTTGCTTTTTGAAGTTTAAAAGAAGAAGTACAGTTGTATCATGCAATTTGTGAGAATCTAGTTTGTCATTCAGTGCTTTGCACATGAAGGAGACTTCATGAATTATAGGAATCTACTTGATTTCACATTGCAATGTTTTCATTCATTTTACAGTGTTTCTTTCATTTTACGAAAGAGATAATCACAAAGATTGTATAAAAGTTGCATTTACATCCATTAGAAAGAAAAGAGTGATCAATTGTCCCACACAAGTCGTGGGAGTAGCTGAACCATAACAACATAAGAAATGTGATATACATATGAAGATTAAATAATAGAAAGACACATGTAAAAGAACATAGCTATCATTGCCTGTAGTGGTCATGTGTTGGTTTTTGTTGTTGCTTTCCCCTCCTTGCTCCTGGTCTTCAAGTGAACCTGTATTGATTAAGAAAGATTGGTTAGAGCTCTGGATATAATTCTCAACATATGCCTCCATCTATAGAAATATAGTATATTGCCTGTGATGCATTAGATCAACAAACATCTGTATGCAAAAAAGCCTAAAAAATGAAATATCATAGGAGCATTGAGCTTCACTGTTTTATCTAACATGTTTGTTCACTGTGCAAGTATAGGTGAAATCATGTTGCTGATCCATTTCTAAAGACATCATAGCATGTGGTGCAAAAATGGGCTCCCACAAGGGTTGATCCCAACATGCTACCCCTTGGTCTTAAGGGGAATATAAGATAAGCAAAGAAACTTTCAGATCAATAAATAAAAGCATATTCTAATTGAAAGTCAACGACAACACCAATACATCTTGGACAGCTAATGAAGTAGAGCAGTCATAAATACTATTCATAATGACAAAGTACAAGAGCAAGTCTCTTTACTATCTAGACATCATGCAAAGACATATTGATCCCATCAAGTGAACACACAGTGCATGGATGTATATGATCTACAAGAATATAAACAATGGACACCACAGTCATCTTGGATATAGTCATCTTGACAATAAATGCCTACTTTGTCATTATGAACAACATTTAATACCACATCAAGAGCATGACAACCAAGGATGCATCATGGAGCAACAGTTGGATACCAGTAGAACATGTATTTACCAATTTTGTTATGAATGAAGTGTAAAGTCGCTATTGAATGCATAAAACAACCATAAAGGACAAAAATTAGTCATGATCATGACTATCCTATCAGTCATAAAGTATATTATCAGCTATAGGATAGTCATACCAAGAGAAATAGTCCTATATCTATAATGGAGAGGAACAACTTGAGTCATGATTGATATAGTAGTATAAGTGCCATGTCAACTTTCTAATATGCAAGAGAGATCATAAGTAGAGATAATAGAACTACCTTAAGAAGTAAACCTGAACAACAAACTTCTATGGAGAGGTAGACATGAACTTGCAATGTATTAAACTATGGGATAGTCACCTTAATGGCAGTCCATTCATCATATAACCACCATATACCTTTGCCAAATAAAGATACAATCATAGGCTATAGGTACAACCACTTCATTGAAGATCAACCATTATGAAATCAAGCAACATAGTGCCATTGATGCAATGTTTCAATCAACAAATGACATTCACAAGGAGTTCATGACAACATCCGAAGAATGTGGAATAGCCTTAGAAAGAGGACAATCATAAATCACCAACAAACAAGTATACTCATAATGCTTAAATGTTAAAGAAAATCAAGATATGGTACAATCAAGGTGTGCTAATCACACAAGCAGATCCATAAATGACTAAGTACATCTACATAATGGAATAGTCAAAAGAGGGATAGTGCATTCATCATATGATCACCATATACTTCTACATTATGAAGAGAAAATCATAAGATACAAGTGCAGCTACAGGAGTCATGAAAAGAGAGATATAGATGCATCATTTAGAAGGTACAGTGAGCTTGAGAGAATATAAATAGGCCATTGTCACATTCATCAAATTGAGAATATACTGTTGCAAGTATGGGCCTAACCGGTGTTGTCATTGATATCAACATACTCATGTTGCATTGATGTCAAGGATTGGATGAGTTGTATACTGAGGCTATTGAGAAAATTAGTCCTATCAAGAACAGAGAAGATCAGTGATGATAGTGAAGCCCTATGAAGTGAAGATCCCAGCTAGATGAAGATCAGAGAATGTACATCAAAGGGTTTGTAGATATGTGTCTGAAGATGATCTAGTCAAGTTTTGAGAGGTCTGCATGAAAATGTGGAGGAGTTATGGCCATGAGAGTAAAACCAATTCTAGCAACTGTTCAGAGGTGATAGAGTGACACAAATAGGTCCGGTGAGATATGGAAATACAATATCATGTTCTGCAGATCTGGTGGCATGTTTTGGAGGCTAATGTGAATTGACAACTCAATTGGTTCATGGTTTGGAGGTCCACAAGCAATCCTTCTAATGTGACAGTGTTGACCGATTGTGTTCTTGAGGTTCTGAATGGAAGTGTGAATGATTACAGCAAGCAGAAGTGGTGTGGATGTTCTTGGTGTTTCAAGAAAGCTTGTGGGGGTCTCTAGATTGTGGCTAGTTCATGATGGTGATCCATATTGAAGATTGAGCTCGTAATTGAAAATTTACCTTTGGGTGATGGTGTTCTTCCTAGTCTTGGCTAACCAGATGATTTGCGCATGTTGTGGATGTTCTTGAAGATGTTTTGTGAAGCATGGCATGTTCCTTGAAGAATATTGAAGTCCCAGGTATGTGTGGCTGACAGTGTAGTAATGTGCATGAAGTTTTTTTAATAAGTCAAGTTATATTTTTTCAATTGCTTTGTAATAAACTATGTGTATATTGTACCGACTTTGATGATCATTCCAAAGTCGATGTCATGTATAAATAAGAGTTACGAAGTCATTCAAAAGAATTGTGTGGTCATTATGAGAAGATAACAGTGAAGAGGAGCGAAAATCAGAGCAGAGGTCTTGAGCTTAAATGGAATTGACTCAAGCATAGTGAAGATGCTAATCTCCAGTTCAAGTATGTAATACTTATATTCTTCTGTAGATAATGTGTCTCCTATAGGCAGTGGGCCTCTTGTGAGCAGTGTGCTCGGGCAGTGAGCCCTATATGGCAAGTGCCATTTCATTCTTCTTATTCTTTTAACAGAGACTACCATATTGGGTTAGTCACCCCGTGGTTTTTCCCTGAACTGGGTTTTCGACATTAAATTCTTGGTGTTATATGTGTTGAATTTGTTTCTACTCTTGAATTATTGCATTATGCTTCCATGATTGAATCTTTGATATGCTGTTGAAATATAAGAAGGCTTAAAGTGAATAAGGAATAGAATTTTTGTAAAAATTGATTCACCCCCCCCTCTCAGTTGTCTGTCCTAAATCCAACAATTGGTATTAGAGCCAAGTTCCTCTAGAAGAAGCTTAACTACTTGAGGAGATCCAGGATGTTGACCTACAAGAAGGATAATCCAAGGTTCAATGGAACAAACTTCACTGCTTGGAAGAGCTGCATGGAATGTCACTTACAATGCATGGGAGATCAGTATTGGAACATAACCACAACTAAATATGTTTCCCCAAGGAATGGTCCAACAACTATAGATGAAGTCAGAGATGTAGACAATAATCTTCGAGCTAAAGAAACCCTACTGAGTGCCTTGTCTGATTCAGATTTGACAAATGTTATGGGATTGAAGACTACTTATGAAATTTGGACAAAGCTGGAAAATCTATATGGAGACAAATATGTTAAGTGTGCCAAGCTACAAAGTCTGAAAGGAAAGTTTGAAAACTTGAAGATGAGTGAAGATGAGAATATCACTTTATATATGTTAAAAAAAATGAGCTTGTATGTGGCATTAGATGTACTGGTGGATGAAGATGAGATTGTTGCCAAAGTTCTCAGATCTTTACCTCCTGCTTACAAACATAAAATTGTTGCTATTGAGGAAATCAAATCTTTAACAACTATCACAAGGGATCAATTGGTTGGTAAGATATCTACATTTGAGTTGGCTAAGTTTGGTGATGCACTTCCCAAGACTGAATCTCCATTCAAATCTAGTGCCTCTACAAAAGGCAAACATAGATATGATCCAAGAGAAAGTTCCTCAAGGAAATCAACTTGGTATGATAAAGCAAGGAAAGATCTGGAAGAAGATGAACTAGAAGCTGAACAACTTGTAGCCCTTATTGCAAAGAGACTACCAAGAGGACCCAGTAAGTATGAAGGAAAATTACCCTTCAAATACTTTGCCTTCAGTAAGATTGGTCATTTTGCCTCAAGATGTCTGGAAAGGTTTTCAAGGCTAAACCCTAATAGATCAAGGTTTCAGAAGAAGTGTTACTATATGTTCAATAAAATGATGATGAAGGAGTAACAGATGATGAATTTGAGATATGAAACAAACCCAGAAGTGAGTGGGTGTTTATTGCCATCAAAGAAGAAGATATAATGCCTATTGAATCTGCCAATCATAAGATAATAGAAAGTGCTTTGGCTTCTCAGGTTGAAGAAAAGGATGAATGGGTTATTGATAGTGGATGCTCTCACCATATGGCTGGCGACAAGAGTAAGTTCTTAAGCTTGAAAAGATATGAAGGTGGTGTTGTAAAGTTTGGAGATAATTCTGCTGATAGAATTAGAGGCAGAGGAAACATTTATTTTGATGGAAAGAACAAAACCAGTGATGTTATGTATGTTGAAGGTCTGAAGCATAATCTTCTCAGTGTTGGATAGTTGGTGGACAAAGGCTATGATCTCTGATTCAAAAATGGAAAATGCAAGATCTTTGAAAGCTCTAGAACTGAGATTGCATCTGGTACACAGAAAAAGGGTAACATCTTCCAATTGGTTGGTACTGACAAAAGTTTTTTATTTGTTCAAATTGATCAGAGTTGATTGTGGCATAAGAGAATGTGTCATGTGAATTTTGATAATATCATCAAGATAAGCAACACTCAGGCTGTAAGAGATCTTCCAAGACTAGTGAAACCTACTAATAGTTTGTGCAAAGAATGTTAGTTGGGTAAGCAGAATAGAGTCACATTCAAAAGTAAGGAACAATCTTCAACTAGATTGTTAGACTTGATGCACACTGATCTCTGTGGTCTGGCAAGAATCAGGAGTCTGCAAGGAGATAGGTATTTCATGTTGTTGATTGATGACCACTCCTGGATGATGTGGGTAACCTTCTTAAAAGAGAAATATGAAGCACGTGAGAAGTTCAAAATATTCAAGGCTATGGTAGAAAATGAAACTGACATAAACATAAAATGCCTCAGGTCTAATAGAGGTGGAGAATTCACATCCGGTGAGTTCATAACATTCTGTGAGAAACATGGGATAAAGAGATAGTTATCTGCTCCAAGAACTCCACAACATAATGGAGTAGTGGAGAGAAAGAACCAGACCATCTAGGAAGCATCTAGGACCATGATGATGGAAGTAAATGTTCCTCAAATCTATTGGAGAGAAGTTGTAAACACTGCTGTCTATACTCTTAATCGGGTACAAATCAGAGGCACTACTGGTAAGACCCCTTATGAACTTTGGTTTGGTATCACTCCTACTGTGAAGTATTTCAGAGTCTTTGGTAGTAAATGCTACATCAAAAGAGATGAAGACCTTGGTAAGTTTGATGCTATAAGTGATGAAGGAACATTCTTAAGATATTCTACTCAAAGCAAATCATACCGGTGTTATAACAAGAGATTGAGAAAGATTTTAGAAAGTATAAATGTGAAGGTTGATGAAGGCATGGAAAGTCCCTCAAGGTATTATGAGTATGAAGCAGATGATCAGAATGATGTCTCAGACTAAGGAGAACAAGCCTCAACTCCAGTTCAGATTCAGACTGATCCGGAGAATCCTGAAATACAAGAAGAAGAGACAAGTTTGGATGAACCTATCCAAGAATTAGAAGTGCAAGAGAATCCCAAAACTCCCAGGTATGTAAGACTGAATCATTCTGAAGATCAGATCATAGGAGATAGAAGCAAAGGTGTTCAAACAAGAAGAAAAATTGCTCAAGATTCAGTGAAGTATTGTTTGATTTCAAAAATTGAACCAAAAATAGTAAGTGAAGCATGCAATGATGAAAGTTGGGTTAAAGCAATGGAGGAAGAATTGATGTAGATTGAAAAGAATCACACTTGGGATTTTGTTCCCAGACCTAAGGATAAAAATGTGATTGGGACTAAGTGGGTCTTCTGGAATAAATTGAATGAAGAAGGTAAAGTAGTAAGAAACAAAGCCAGATTGGTATGTAAGGGTTATTCTCAAATAGAAGGAGTTGACTTTGAAGAAACTTTTGCTTCGGTGGCAAGAATTGAAGTAGTCAGATTATTTCTTACCTTTGTTTCCTTTAGAGATTTCAAGGTATATCAGATGGATGTCAAGTCTGCCTTCCTAAATGGTGATTTGGAAGAAGAGGTATACATTGAGCAACTGGATGGATTTCAATTGTCTGATCATGGAGATATGATCTGCAAGTTTAAAAAGGCATTGTATGGACTCAAACAAGCCCCAAGAGCCTAGTATGAAAGATTGGACAAACATCTTTTGAAGATTGGTTTCAACAAAGGTACTACTGATAGTAATCTGTATTTTAAGATTGATCATGAAAATATCTTGATTGTTGATGATATCATTTTTGGAGGGAAAGATAGTATGTGCAAGACTTTTGCAAATCAAATGCAAAGTGAATTTGAGATGTCTATGTTTGGGGAAATGAATTTCTTCTTTGGCCTGCAAATCACTCAAACAAAGAAAGGAATCTTCATATCTCAGACCAAATATGTGAAAGAATTGTTGAAGAAATTTGGGATGGAAGATTCAAAGGCAATGAATACTTCCATGGCAACCAGATGTAAGCTGAGTAAAGATGATGAATCCCCTAAGGCTGATCAAAAAAAGTACAGGTGAATGATTGGAGGATTGTTTTACCTTACTCATACTAGACCTGATATTATGAATGTTGTTGGTCTTGTGGCCAGATTCCAAGTTGATTCTAGAGAGTCTCATGTCATGGCAATCCAGAGAATTCTCAGATATTTGAAGGGAATAGTTGAGTATGGATTATGGTATCCTAAGGATCATGATTTCTCTCTTCATGCATATATAGATGTTGATTGGGTAGGAGATGTTGATGACATGAAGAGTACTGATGGTGGTGCATTCCTTTTGGGAAAAAGATTGGTTTCTTGGCTAAGCCAGAAACAAGAGTCAATATCTCTGTCCACTACAGAAGCAAAGTATATTGTAGTAGCAGGCAGCTACACTCAAGTTTTGTGGATGAAGCAAATGTTAAGAGATATCAGAGTGGGGTATGAAGATCCTATCATAATCTTCTATGATAATTCAAGTGCAATAAACATATCAAAAAATCTGGTGTTGCATTCAATGATAAAATGTATATCCATCAAGTTCCACTTTTTGGGAGAGCAGGTAAACAAGAATAAAGTCATATTGGAGTTTGTGCCCTCAAAGGATCAGATTGCAGACATTTCTACTAAACCTCTACCTAAGGACACTTTTGAGTATCTCAGGGAAAAGTTAGGGGTTATTACCCCTCTAGTTTTGAATTAAGGTGCACTGATGTGCATCAGTCTGGTGGATCCCATAGTCATATCTTGTGATCCAGATTGATGTTAGGAGGTTGCTACTCAGGGGGGGTAGTCTGTATGATTCTGAAGTATGAGAAGTAGTTGCAAGTATGTCCCCTTTTCCATTGATGTCAAAGGGGCAGAGAAGACATGTGAAAAACAAAAAGTGGTTGCTGATCAAAGGGGGAGTAGTAAAGGAAGAGAAGACAAGTCAATGGTTGTTATTGATAGGGGGAGCTTTGTCAATCAGTGAGAAGTTATTGTCTTGATGGTTAAAACAATTTTTCACATTATATGTTGCCATCAATGCCAAAGGGGGAGATTGTTGCAAGTATGGGCCTAACCGATGTTGTCATTGATGTCAACATACTCCTGTTGCATTGATGTCAAGGATTGAATGAGTTATATACTGAGGCTATTGATAAAATTAGTCCTATCAGAAATAGAGAAGATCAATGAAGATAGTGAAGCTCTATGAAGTGAAGATCCCAGCTAGATGAAGATTAGAGAATGGGCATCAAAGGGTTTGTAGATATGTGTCTGAAAATGATCCAGTCAAGTTTTGAGAGGTCCGCATGAAAATGTGGAGGAGTTATGGCCCTGAGAGTAAAACTGATTCTAGCAACTGTTCAAAGGTGACAGAGTGACACAAATAGGTTTGGTGAGATCTGGAAATACAATATCATGTTATGCAGATCTAGTGGCATGGTTGGGAGGCTAATGTGAATTGACAAGTCAATTGGTTCATGGTTTGGAGGTCCACAAGCAATCCTTCTAATGTGACAGTGTTGACCAACTGTGTTCTTGAGGTTTCAGATGAAAGTGCGAATGATTACAGCAAGCAGAAGTGGTGCGAATGTTCTTGGTGTTTCAAGCAAGCTTGTGGAGGTCTCTAGATTATGTCCAATTTGTGTTGGTAGTTTGCATTGAAGACTGAGCTTGTAATTGAAGATTTACCTTTGGGTGATGCTGTTCTTCCTAGTCTTGGTCGACAGGATGATTTGTGCATGTTGCGGATGTTCTTGAAGATGTTTTGCAAAGCATGGCATGTTCCTCGAAGAAGCTTGAAGTCCCAGCTATGTGGCTGACAGTGTAGTAATGCACATGAAGTTTTTGTAATAAGTCAAGTTGTATTTTTGTAATTGCTCTATAATAAAATATGTGTATATTGTGCCAACTTTGATGATCATTCCAAAGTCGATGTTATGTATAAATAAGAGTTACAAAGTCATTCAAAAGAGTTTTGTGGTCATTATGAGAAGATAGTAGTGAAGAGGAGTGAAAAGCAAAGCAGATGTGTTGATCTTAAATGGAATTGACTCAAGCATAATGAAGATGCTAATCTCCAACTCAAGTATGTAATACTTATATTCTTTTGTAGACAGTGTGTCTCTTGTAGGCAGTGGGCCTCTTGTGAGAAGTGTGCTTGGGTAGTGAGCCCTAACTAGCAAGTGTCATTTTATTCTTCTTATTCTTTTAATAGAGAATACCATCTTGGGTTAGTCACTCGTGGTTTTTCCCTTAACTGGGTTTTCCATGTTAAATTCTTGGTGTTATATGTGTTGAATTTGTTTCTACTCTTGAATTATTGCATTATGCTTCCATGATTGAATCTTTGATATGCTGTTGAAATCAAAGAAGGTTTAAAGTGAATAAGGAATAAGATTTTTGTAACAACTAATTCACCCCCCCTCTCAGTTATCTATCCTAAATCTAACATATACCAAATGCATACACAGTTATATGAGCATAGAACCTCAAGTAAGAATACATTGTATTAGTTCACAAATATATCAAGAAGAGAATGAAATCTCAGTGTTTTTATACATCTACAAGAGATACAAAGAAGAAGAACATATGTTTTAACTCATTCTATAGCTTTCATCATAAAGTACAGAGTTTACAGTATGTATGTGAATCCATATGGAGCAGCAAAGGAAAAATAGAGCCATAGTCTTTCTTTTATGGTGGTTGTCACCATAGCCAATGAACAAACACTGTTTGAAAGGTGAAGGAGTAGGTGAAACCCTAGTAGGGTTTATATCAAATAAGAGAGAAAACCTCTTTCATCATTTTATTACAATGAAAACCCAAACTAAGACAACACAGAAAGGTAAACAAAATGCTAAGAAACAGTGATGTCTTTTCTGACAGAGAAAAGCAAAGATGGAGTATATTGTTCACCATACATACTTGTTCCTATAGCAATCATTATGCCATGAGAGAAAGAGTAAATGGAGGAAGAAAAGTAAAGTCTCTATGTTTCAAATATATAGGAAAAACCTTGAAACAAAAAACCCATGGCCTAATACAGTGGACAAGAGAATGCTGCCAGTGAGACAAAGATTCAAGCACATGAAGCGCGCGACCTTCAATGAGGAAAATACACAGAAATGCCCATGGTTGATGCTCATAATACAAAAAAATACTTCCTTCATAGTTGATGGCTACAGAAATGGTAACAATCACCATTGGAATCACATGAAGGAGCGCCCATAATCTTAGCTACAGCAACATTAGTTGTTTCAAGAAAGCTATAGAAATGGGTGGAATATGGTGAGAATTTTAGATGCCAAATACACAAAAGAGAATACATCCATCGTTTTCTAATTTTTAAGCATTATATTCATAGTTTATGAAGTAAAAAGGCAAGCTATAAAGGTGGAGAGATTACCAAAAAGCTCATTTTTAAGTCTGCATATACATTGCCTTCAAAAGCTCAAACTAAAAGATGGATGGTAGTCCTGAATACAAAAGAAAGATCAATAGGAAAAACAAATGTAATGCATCAGAAAATAGTCATGGTCGTGGCTAGGAAAGCCCAAAAAATGCTTTGAAATGGAGCACATTATCTAGTTTTATGCCAAAAGACTTACCTCTGTAGTTTTTTCCTTCAGATTCTTCATAAAAAATTCTCAGAAACAGCAAGGATGCCCTAGATTCAAGCTCAAACCCTAACTCCCATGGCAGCGGTGTCCAGAGATGAGTTCTTAAAATTCAAAGTGCAAATGATGCAAAATGAGATAGGGCTCAATGGTTTTGCTTTAGGGTTTCTTTTTCCCTAATTCAACCTGATATTTTTGTCACATTGATTTAATTTTTTATACCCTCACTAATACCTTCGTGGTATTATTTTTGCCCCTGCACATGTTTCATACCTAGGCTTTATACCTTGGGTTTATTCTATAACCTTTGGGGAAAAAATCAACCTTATTGTGCCTTAGGATATTTTGTGATCCTTATAGAAAATCAAAAAGCCCGAGTGGGAAAATATACAATACTTGGCAAATCAAAAGCATATTTTTGCCTTATATTATTGCTAAAATCAAGAAAATAAAGAAAAATGAGGTGGGGTCATGACTTAAACTTGTTTGAGTCTTTCTATTTTATAAAATTAAAATTGCAATATATTGTAAAGCAATATTAAGGTAATATTCTAAAAATTGCCTTAGTATTTGCTATTTTAAAAATGCAGTTAAATCAAAGCAAGAGGATAGAACTTTCCTTTTTGGGTTTGAGTTCTTTTGGGTGAAATGGGAAAAATTGGACAAACTGGAGTTTCTATTTCAGTTTCTAGTCAGTTAGAGCCTTATTTTTAGTCTTTTTGGGGTGGGCGCACTTGGGAGGGAAAGTTTCGACCTATTACCACTCATTTTGGATCAGTTTTAGGTCCTCTTTTTGTGGCCTTTTTCCCTTACTCAAAAATGAGATTTTAGTTTCTTCTTTTGGGTAAGACAGCTGGCTGGGTTTTTAGAAAGCCTTTTGTCTATATATAGGAGGAGAAAAAATCATTTTAGGTAGTTCAAATTTGCTTCTTACTCTCTTGACCACTTGCAAAGAGCTCTGTAAGCCTTGATTTGTAACTCAAATGTTAAAAAGTATTATGCAGCTCCTTTCCAATTAATAAAAGCAGCAGTGTTCTCCTCTTTCATGTTTTTGCCTCATTTTGCAGTTAATGCTTTGATGTTTAATTGTGATTCATCTTTTGAATCCTTTTCTATGTCTCATTGTTGCAAGCTTGAATGCAGAAGTTTCATGTAATATAGGTTGTGTGTTATGTTTAACTTGGTTAGTGGGTTGAAGTTGTGATAAAACTTCTATTTGTCCTTCATGCAACCCTCTAGCTTTCAAACTTCCATGCAAATTACTTATGTATTGCATTGTTTCAGTGAAATTGTGAGGATAAAAGTCTTTGTGAAGTTGATTGTGAGTCAAATTAGTGAATAGATCCATAAAGTTTTGGTGCATCACCCTTTAGGTTTTAGGATTCCATTTTAAGTAATCTTTCTAAACCCTTTTCCTTAGAAAGTTTTGTAGTTTAGGTGATCTACCAGGGGAACCAACCCTCTCTGGAGATTCATTCCCATCATAAGTTACCCACAGCTTGAGAATGTTTCCATGTTTCAATAGGCAAGTTAAGTCTAACTTAGCTAGGGTGTTATCCTCGTTGATAACAATTAACATTAAATGTGGGCCCCTAAGCTCCATTTGACATGGGTTTTGGGTGAAATTGCTCATGGATAAGTTTTAAACATGCATGATTAAATTAAGGGGACCTAGGAGCTAAACTAGGTGGTAAAAAGTCATAGGTAAACTTTTATGACATAACATTTAGCCCCCACTTTAATGTATGTCTGATCTTATGATCCATACATGCATTAAAGTACAGTTGAAAACACATCAAACATGTCAAACACATGAAGCTAAGGCATACACAAAGATTAAGGAACTATTTCTAGCCCCCAGTCCCAGGTAAGCACTAGAAGACACATTGAAGACATGCAAGACACAATGAAGACAGTAGGAAGCATGCAAAACACGGTGAATACCATGGAAGCACGTAAAACACGTTGAAGACATGAGACTAGTCACACAAAACATGATGAATACATTGATATAACATTTTCATATATGAAGTAAAAATTCTAAGGATCGGGTGGAGCTCATTGCTACACCCTTGAAATCACAAAAAACACACAATACAAAACCCAAAATGTAGGGGGAGCTCATCACTATGCCCTTGATACTACACTAGGGGGAAGACATGCCAAACAAAACTTGAGTGTGGGGCAAGCTCATCACTACACCCTTGAAAACACATAAGGAAAAGACACAACAAACGCATAAGGAAGACACATAGAATACACGAGCATTGTATAGCATGTCATAAACATACTATATGTCTTATACATGGCAAACATGAGTGATGGGAGGAGCTTATTACTAAGTCCCTGGTGTAGTCATGGTAGGAGGGTTCAAAGAATGAACTGTCCAAACCATGCAACTATAGTAAACACAACAAAAAACAACACAAACATAGAATGCAATGGAAGATTCACATGCTCAATATATCAAAGAATTACAATTCTCATATTTTGGCAACATGTGGGCTACAATCAGGGGCTCATAGACCTACTTTCTGGGTTACAATAGATATGCAAGATTTGGCAGTGAAGTTCCTTCCCAGAACAAAACTCTGGATCTAAACTGTCATAATTGCTAACTAACTTCCTAATGCATCTAAGAGATCTATACATATCATCTTCAAGCTCATAAAATCCTCTGCATCAACCATATAAGGTTACCATCTCCAATGATTGATGAAACATGCAGAAGCATGTAGGTCGGCCTACGACATATGGTATTGCTATGTAATTGAATAAAACTTGGTGCAAACCTCAAGGAAGGTCTATCAGATCCTTATGATCCTTATGTGTTGTGAGTGATGTTCCATTTGGCTCCATAAGTCATGGAAGTACTCTACAAACATTCTCCTTCAACTGACTACCTCAATGCTCTGGTAAAGTTTATGATCTTCTGATAGCGATAACTCTCAGGAAACAAATCTAAATCACTTGAAATTTTGATATGATGTAATTGACATGGAATAGAAGATAATTCCTACTTTGCAAGCTCTAATTTGAAAATATGGTAAAATGCAGTAAAATGTGGTAGAAAATGTTAAACTGTAAATCACTAAACTGTAACTGAAAATTAAAGAAAAGAAAAGAATGTTAATATTTTTCGTTGATGCAAGATTGCTCTACAACCTAGGATGCTCCTATATCAGACACTCAGGATTGTTGAAAAAATGAGTCCCTCACTTTGTTGGGGCTAGAGGAAAACCAAGATGGTCCACCTCAGCCTGAGAAATCCATGATGAAGCTTCTTTCGGCCTTCCTTTCTACTTAACCAAATATTCTTTGTACTACTTGCCTCTAGTACTGTGTCCAACTCTACTATTTGAGATGCTCTATATCTTCTCTGGTTGTTGTTGAGTTGATTCTTCAAACCATCTTCATGACTGTCACTTTATTCTCCTTCATGATACTGATATAGGTTTGCAATGTTGAATATAGGTGATATACCATATGTCTCCGGTAGTTCCACTTCATATGCATTTCCTGAATCAAATTTCCTAAGAATCTTACATGGTCCAAACTTCTTCATCTTCAACTTATTATATGTCCCCACTAGAAATCTCTCCTTTCTTAGATATACCATTACTTCATATCCAACTAAAAATTCTTTGTGTCTCCTCTTCTCATCTGTTTGCTCCTTATACTTACTATTCATCTCCACCAAATGATTTCTAACTTGATTATGTAGTGTCTTCATGTATCCTACAAATTCTTCTACTTCTATACTTCTCTTGTTCTTCGTACTAATGTCTCTTAGCTCTACTACTCCTCTTAGTTGCAATCCTGTCACAAACTCAAATGGTGTTTTCCCTATACTCCTATTCACTGAATTATTGTATGCAAACTCTTCTTGTAATCATAGAATTAGATCCCAATTTCCTGCCTTGTCTCTTACTAAACATCTCAACAAGTTACCCAAACTCCTATTTACCACTTTTGTTTGTCCATATGTCTATGGATCAAGTGCTTAACTGAACTTTAGGTCTGTCTTCATCTTCTTCCACAATGTCCTCCAAAAGTAAAATGAATCTTGTATCCTTGTCTGAAACTATACTCTTAGGTAATCCATGCAATCTCACAATCTCCTTGCAAAATAGGTCAGCAACATGCACTACATCATTTGTCTTCGTACAAGGAATGAAATGACATCTTTGAAAATTTGTCCACTACTACAAATATAGAATCATATCCCTTCTATGTTCTTGGAAAACCTAATATGAAATCCATGCTTATATCTTCACAAGGTCTCTCCAGTACTATCAAAGATTTGTACAATCCAGTATTCTGACTACTCCCTTTTGTAACTTGACAAACTATACAACTCTGAACAAACTTCCTTACATCCTTATATATCTAAGGCAAAAAATAATGTTCACTTACCAAAGCCACTGTCTTGTGAATTCTAAAATGTCCTGCCAATCCACCACTATGTTTCTCCTTGATCAAATTATCTCTCATTGAACTCCTAGGTATACACAACTAATTTATTTTGAACAACATATCCTCCTGAATGAAATAGTCTAGCCACTTACTTCTATCTTCCACAATAGGTTCCTTACATGCTCTCCATGTCTCTACAAAATCAAGATCTTCTTCATACATATGCTTAAATTCTTCAAATCCTAGTACTTCTACTCTCATCTTTGTCGGCAAATTCCTTCTTCTACTCAATGCATCCACAACTTTGTTTGACTTCCCACTCCCATGCTTCAATACAAAGGTGTAACTTTGCTTGAACTCTACCCATCTCATATGTCTTTGATTCAACTTTCCTTGACTATTCAAATACTGCAAAGCTTGATGATCAGTGTACAACACAAATTCATTAGGCAACAAGTAATGTCTCCACTTCTTCAAAGCTTGATTTATGTTATAGAACTCTTGATCATCAAATGAATATCTTCTCCTTGCATCATTTAACTTCTCACTGAAATATGCTACCGGTCTCCCTTCTTGAATTAACACTACTCCTATTGCATTTTCACTAGAATCACAATCTACTTGAAATACTTTGTCAAAAATTGGTAATGCTAACATGGTTGCTCTGTCACTTTCTGCTTCAACAGTTCAAAACTCTTATCTGCTGCTGATGTCCACTTAAAATCCTTTCTGTCACCTCTCATTGTCTCTGTCATTGGTGTGCATACTGAACTGAAATTTTTGATGAACTTCCAGTAAAAACTTGCTAACCCATGAAATGATCTTACCTCTCCAATGTTCACAAGTGTTGACCACTCAACAATTACTCTAACTTTCACAGGGTCCATCTTCAATCCTTCCGCAAAAATCACAAATCCCAAATATACCAATTCTTCCTTCATGAAACTACATTTCTTGATGTTTATCAATAATTTTTCTTCCCTCAACCTCTGCAATACTTGTCTAATATGCCACAAATGTTCTTCCTTTGTTTTACTGAAAATTAGAATATCATCCACGTATACAATAACAAACTTACCAAGAATTTCTTCAAAACCTCATTCATCAATCTCATGAAAGCATTCAGTGCACTAGTCAATCCAAAAGGCATCACTAACCATTCATATAATCTCTCATTTGTCTTAAATGTAGTCTTCTACTCATCACCTTCCCTAATCTTGATTTGATGTTATCCACTCTTCAATTCTATATTTATGAAATATTTTTCTCCACTCAAACAGTCCATGACGTCATCCATCCTTGGCAATGGAAATCTATACTTAACTATGATCTTATTGATTGCTCTAGAGTCTTTACACATCCTCCATTCTCCATCTTTCTTCAGTGCTAGTACTATAGGTACCACACATGGACTTAAACTTTCTCTTAACAACCCTTTCCTCAATAGCTTTTGTATTTATCTATTCAGCTCTGCATCTTCTGCTAGTGTCATCTAGTGTGCCACTTTGTTAAGGAAACTAACTCCTAGTATAAGGTCCATATGATGACTGATGCTCCAGATTGGTGGCAATCCTTCATGCACATTATATAATATGATATCTTGGTACTTTGTCAAGAATTCAGTTATCTCCTTTGTCGGTGGTTCTTCTTCTTTTGTTGTGGTGTTTTCTACACTTAGGGTTTCACACTTCTTAGGAATAAAAGAAAAACACATATTCTCATGTCTTAATCCATCCAAAAATTTCCTTCCATCAACCAAATAGACTCTAGCATTCCCACATACTTCACTCTTAGCCTCATCTTCCAAAGGTATCAAGATATGTTTCTTCCCATTAGATGTTATAGTATATGCATTCTTTCTCCCATCATGTATATCCTTTCTATCATACTGCCATGGTCTCCCCAACAATATATGACATACATCGATCAGCATAATATCACACAATACTTCATCATTATAAGATCCTATATGAAATTTCACCAAACATTGTTCACTCACCAGTACCTTGTTTTCATCTTGAATACATGCTATCTTGTAGGTCTTAGGTTGTTTCAATCTCTCCAGGATTAGTTTAGTCACCATCTCCTCTGAACCAAATTATTTGTACTTCCACTATCAATGATCACTTTACAACATTTACCTCCTGATTTGTATCTTATCCGGAACAAACTTTTCCTTTGCAGTGGTTCCTCAGTTGTCTCTACTTAAAATAATACTCTCCTCATGACAAATGATTCTCCTTTCTCTAGATTTCCAACTAAACTAGGTGATCCAAAAGGTTCTTCCTTTGCATAAGTTGCTCTTGTACTGTTCTCTATCCTCTTGCTTGTACTTCCTTGATGACATTCAAATGCTCTGTGTCCTTCATCTCCACACATAAAACAAGTTCCTCTAAATGATATTTTATCAAACTCTCTTTCATCTTTCTTGTATCCTTCGTTGCAGTAAGAACTATGATTTCCTCTGCTATTGTATGAATTGTTTTCTTTATCTTCCTTCTTGTATGGACTTCTTTCCTTGTTTTTCTCTGCATAAGGTATTTCTCCTCTAAAATATTTTCTTCCTCTTTGAAATTTACTTCCTCTACCTCTCTACCTTTGCTCATGCCTCTTATTCAACTTGTATTCAACTTTCAATGCAAATTGATATGCTTCTTCTACTATTGTCATACTCACCAGACTTAGTTCTTCTTGAATGTTCATCCTCAATCTGTTTATGTACCTTAACACTTTCTCTTTGCTTGCTTCACTATGTTATGTCCTTATGATCATCTTATGAAATTCCTCAGTATACTCCTTCACAGATTTCTCCTTTTGCCTCAGGTTTTGTAATATTTTCAGCAATTCCAACTCATAGTCAGCAGGTATGAACCGATTCTTCAATTTTTTCACCATCCTATCCCATTTTATGATCTTCTATTTTCCTCTCCTTTTTCTATCCATTTGAACTTCTTTCCACCAAATAGCAACATGTCCTTTCAACTTAGGTTTTGCAAATCTTACTCTCTCCAGATCTTCAGTTTCCTCATATTCAAAGTATTCCTCCAAGTCATTTATCCAATCAATCAATTCCCCAGGATTCAAATTTCTAGTTAGTTTGGTACTTCCACTCTAGATCTCTTACCCATCTTATAAATAGCTTTCAACATCTTTACCTGATCTAATTCTTCTTCTCCTAGGGCTTCTTTATTTTGGTTAGTAGTTTGAATCTCATCATCATCACTTTCATCTCCATGTCTAGGGTTTAGTCTTCTTCTATCTTCTTCTACAACATCCAATCTAACCTTCATTTTCCTCATCATCTCAATCATCTCTTTCATTCTTCTAGCAACATTGGCCATAGAAAGCATCCTCCTTGGCATCATCTCTTCCTAGGATCTAGTGCAACTGCCTCAATTCAGTGATTTGACCATTATAAGGTAGCAACTACCTCACAATCAGTGCTTTGTTGACAAACACAAGTAGACTACCTCAGGTCATCACTCTGTTCACCAGAAGATCTTTTAGAATACCTTCACTTCCCAAAGGATTCAAAACCTCACTCTGATACCACTTGGTGTAGTCATGGCACAAGGGTTCAAAGAATGAATTGTCCAAACCATGCAGCTAGAGTAAACACAACAGAAACAACACAAACATAGAACACAATGGAAGATCAAGGATAACTTTAAGAACCCCCCTGGAGAAGGTGTAAAAACCTAGCAAATCGTGTATACGTCTCGAGAAAAATATTAATTTTATTGGCAAATTTTTTCATTTTTCAGGGAAAAAAATAATCTCAATTGGTGAATCTTTTGTAATCGCTAGAAGTCTGTGGAAAATCCTAGCAAATTGTAATTTTTTTAAAACCAATAAAACATTTTCATTGGCGATTAAAACCTATTTTCAAACCAATAAAATATTTTCATTGGCAATTAAAACCTATTTCCAAACCAGTTAAATATTTCCATTCGTGAATTAAACTTGTTTTCTAAATAAAAAATATATTTTTGTTGGTGATTAAAACCTATTTTCAAACCCAAAAAAACATTTTCATTGGCAAATTAAACCTATTTTCAAACCAATAAAAAAAATCATTGGCAAATTAAATATAGTTTCAAACCAATACAAAATTCAATGGCGAAATGAACTGTTATGCCAATAAAAAACTATATCATGGGTGGCGAAAATATCAAATGCTACATATTGTTCTATTCTAGGACAAATTTTCCACACATACAAATTCCTTCATAAAGTGTCTAGAATGGGGACAAGTGTCAACATATTTATTATGTCTAAAGTAAGATGTCAACGCAAATTAATATAACCGACGACCGTTCGATGAATTTTCAATGGACAGCTGTAGTTGCATTCTAGAAGAAAATGTCTGAAACATTAGACTTGCAAATTCAAACCTCTAGAATAACACTAGAACCGTTAGATTTCTAAATATCAATGGTTGACATTTTATTGAGAAACCTAGCTTTTAACCCTCTGCATTATAATTTTATGTTGACTTGCTACCTCTAGTTGCCAATTATCTAAGTTGAAACCTGAGCCATCAAAACCATGTTGTTTTCCAGCCCCTTATACCTAGTCTTGTCCGTCATTGCTTGGTGGACAACATTATTCGTTAATCATTAAAAGGAGGTCAAAATATTTCATCTATTGTCTAAGTCTCGAGCCCCATATTTTGTGTCCCCATGCCTTATTAACCTAGCAGGGCCCACTTTTTAAATGATAACTATAGAAGAATAGGAAATATTTTGAAGTAGCCTTAAGAGACTTAAAGGGTTAAAGGTTTAAATAAGACACATGGGAAATTCCTCGGCAAGATGTTTCAATCTTAGCTGTCCAATGTTGAAGATTTTAAGAAGACAGGTGGATGGCTTGAGAAGTTAATGTACGAGCAGGTTGGAGGGCCCAGGTTAACACTAACTATTCCCCGCTATCCTGTTGTTAGAAGATGCACGGGTGATAAACCCAGCAGGCTAACAGGCAAACACCACATAGCAAACTTCACAGTTTGAAGAGAAGGTGGAGTCCACCAAAACATGAGTAAGCTATTCCATGTGGAAGAAAACAATTGGAGAAGAATGTGGGTCAACATTGTGCAAAATTTCAAAAGTCTTTGACTTCATCACAACTGTCCATCTTTCCATCTCATCAAGAGATCAACGACTAGAATTTGAAATTGAGAACGTGGCCATGGGAGCTATTCTACTTTGCGTGAGCAAGCAGTAATGGTGGACAAGACATACATAACTACCAAAGATATGGTTTTAACACCATAAAATAGTCTTTTTGCATAATTGAAATCCATCTAAGTGTTTTAAAGCATCTAGAGATCTCTTGAGGCAATTTCAATCTCTTGGTGATCAAAACTAGGGTTTTCAAAGTGTTCAAAGCTATAAGTTAAAATCTTGCCTTATATTCTTTAATTGTGTAAAATTTACTGCTTGTGCTCACTCTCGTGGTTCTGTCAATAGGAATTACTAGTAAATTTTTATTTCTTTTAAGGTATTGCATTCTTAGATTACTGAACTACAAAATTTGAGCTCTATTGCTACTTTAATTTGGAACCCTAGTTGTGAACTTGCAATTCTTGCTAAACTAAAACCCTGATTTGTAAAATTCTCACCATAATGGCACCCCCACGAGCCCAAATCTCAAGCTCTAGAGAGACAAAAAGGCCCATAGTCCAGGACCTTCTTGATCAATTAAAGCCCTCCACTAATGACAAAGTAAAAGGTCTGCTTTTGTTCCAGGTTCCCAAAATTAAAGAAGGCCACATACATAAACATATCTATAACAAAGATGCCACCAAACCATGTATAGGATGGTCAACATTGGAGAAGAATGTGGGTCAACATTGTTCAAATTTTCAAAAGTCTTTGACTTCATCACGACTGTCCATCTTCCCATCTAATCAAGAGATCAACGGCTAGAATTTGAAATTGAGAACATGGCCATGGGAGCTATTCTACTTTGCGTCAGCGAGCAGTAATGGTGGACAAGACATACATAACTACCAAAGATATGGTTTTAACACCATAAAATAGTCTTTTTGCATAATTGAAATCCATCTAGGTGTTTTAAAGCATCTGGAGATCTCTTGAGGCAATTTCGATCTCTTGGTGATCAAAACTAGGGTTTTCAAAGTGTTCAAAGCTATAAGTTAAAATCTTTCCTTATATGCTTTAATTGTGTAAAATTTACTACTTGTGCTCACTCTCGTGGTTTTGTCAATAGGAATTACTAGTAAATTTTCATTTCTTTTAAGGTATTGCGTTCTTCGATTGTTGAACGACCAAATTTGAGCTTTATTGTTGCTTTAATTTCCTCGATGACATATTGATCTATTCATGCACGGAGGAAGAGCATGAAGAGCACTTGAGGATGGTATTACAATGTTTAAGGGATAATCAATTGTATGCAAACATAGCAAAGTGTGATTTCTTTCAAAGGGAGATTCAATACTTAGGCCACATCATTTTAGGTGATGGTATTGCAGTGGACCCAGCTAAAATCAAGGCTATTTTGGAATGGCATGCTCCAACAAATGTAACTGAGGTTAGGAGTTTCATGGGGTTGGCTGGGTACTATAGGAGGTTTGTAGAGGGTTTTTCAAGAATTGCTCATCCGATTACTTCCCTTCAGAAACAGGGAAAGAAGTTTGTTTGGACAAAATAGTGTGAAAGGGCCTTTCAATTCCTGAAAGAGAAGCTAACTAGTGCTCCCATCTTAGCCATTCTTGACCCTACAACAGATTTTGTAGTATGCACCAATGCTTTTATCGAAGGTTTGGGTGTTGTCCTTATGCAGGAAGGATGTGTCATAGCATATGAGTCTCGCAAATTGAAAGTACATGAGATTAACTATCTGACTCATGACCTGGAGTTAGCATCTATCATTCATGCTTTGATGAGGTGGTGACACTTTCTCTTAGGTCACCAGTTCAAACTTCACTCTGATCACTGAAGCTTACAATACATTTTCACTCAGCCGAATCTTAATGCAAGGCAACGACGATGGATGGAGTTCCTCTGCAAGTATGATTTTGATGTTCAATATATCAAGGGTAAGGAAAATGTCGTAGTAGATGCCTTGAGTAGAAGGAAGCATGGAGTGTGTTCCTTGGTCTTGCAGACTGATTTGCGGGGACGGATCTTAGATGTTTTGCCTCAAGATTCATGGTACAATGAGGTAGTTTAGGAGTTCAGGTCACAGGGGTCTTTGAACGACAAATTTAAGGGTTATTCACTTGATACAGATGGTTTATTGCGACATTATGGTCGTATTTATGTTCCTCCTGTGGGGGATCTTAGAGCTTCGGTATTAGCAGAGGCCCATAGAGCTCCCTATGCAACTCACCCAGGGGTTAAGAAGATGCATACCGACCTCCAGAAATTATACTTTTGGGCAGGGATGTGAAAAGATATAGCTGAGTTTGTAGCTAAATGCCTCAAATGTCAGCGGGTTAAGGCTAAGCATCAACACCTAGCAGGGAGGTTATATCCACACGCCATTCCCAAGTGGAAATGGGATGTAATCTAGATGGACTTCATAGTAGGCCTCCCTATGTCATCTCGCAGGCATGATGCAATTATGGTTATTGTGGATAAATTGATTAAGGTTGCACACTTCTCTCTGATGAGATCATCTTATAATGCAGCTTCTGTAGCAAAAGTTTTCCTTGACAACATTGTTAGATTGTACGGTATCCCTCAGAAAATCATTTTTGATAGGGACCCTATGTTCACTTCATCTTTTTGGAGAGCCCTGCAGCAGGCTCTAGGTACACAACTCAATTTTAGCACCGCATACCATCCAGAGACCGCTGGTCAAACTGAGAGAGTAAATCAGGTTCTCGAGGATATGCTTAGGATGTATGTGATGGACCAGCAGTCTAAATGGGAAGATTACCTCTATCTAGTAGAATTTGCATATAACAATGGTCATCACAGCTCCTTGGGCATGGCCCCTTTTGAGGCCCTTTATGATAGACCTTACAGAACACGTTGGGATAGGATTGAAGATAGGGTTGTAGTAGGTCCAAACCTAGTATAGGAAATGGAAAGACAGGTAACCCGAATTCGAGAACAGTTACAGATAGCTCAGGATAGGCAGAAGCAGTTTGCGGATGCCAAGAGGATAGACAAGAATTTTGAGGTCAGTGACAAGGTTTTTCTGAGAGTTTGGCCTCACAAGAGCCCAATTTGCTATGGAAAGGGTTCTAAGCTTTCACCCAGATTTGTTGGACCCTTGAGATTCTTGAGAAGATTGGCCTAGTTGCCTACCGTCTAGCGTTGCCACCCAACCTATCGTGCATTCATGATGTTTTTCACATTTCTATTCTACAAAAATATATGTTTGATCTTTCTCATGTTTTGGATTGGGATGCCCTCCAGGTCACGCAGGACGGGCAAATGTCTCTAGAGCCCATTCGAATATTAGATCGTTGAACTTTGGCCCTCCGAGGGTGAATGCTGGACCAAGTCAAGGTCCAATGGGACCAACTAGATGAGCCCACTACTACTTGGGAGGAGACTACTCAGATGAGGTCCTTGTACCCTCACCTCTTTGAGGGCTTCCAAGAGGAAGCCTAATACAAGAGGGGGAGGATGTGAGGCCCATCTTTTTAAATTGCTTTAGACATTATGACTTAGACTATTTGATTTTTGCTAGTTGGATTTAATACTGGATTTGGTTTGGATAATTATGGACTTTATGCTAATTTATTAGACATTATGTTTTGATGAACCTTTGGACATGATTATATTTTATGATTAATATGGTTGGACTATATTGGAATTTAATAATTTTTCAGAAAGAGAATTGAAGTAATGGATATTTTTATGCTAGTGAATAAAATAAATTATTTTAAATTGTTAATAATGTGATTTTTTAATGAAAGTTGATTATTTAAATGATGTTATATATTATGTTGCTTTGCCTATTATTATCTTGATAAACTGATATTTGAACTTGAGTATGCAGGTGGGTGGTCAAGATCCCTTAAGAGGATTTCAGAGACTCCATAAACCTTAGGTCAGCCCAGTTAAGCCTAGCCTAACCCGAGGAAACGATTAAGGCTAATTTATGATGTAATATCATTATTGTATTGTATTGTATTTTATTTTTTTGTTGGTTGTGGTGATTTATTAATTATAAATTTTTAATTTAGTGAGTAATTTAAATTATTTCATTTATGAGAGTGTTATTTTAAATTATTTGTTGTATCTTATAATAGTATTTTGTGGATAAAGTTATTTTATTTATTTTATTCAGTTTTAGATAAATTAGAAAAGGGGTCTTTTTATTTATTTATTTATTAATCTTTTTGTTTTTTTAATTTATTTCCTCATGGATGAGGATAAATGTTTTAAAATTTTATTTTTTGTTTCTCTTTTAGAAAAGAGGAGTTTGATGGGAAGATTTTATTTTTTGGGGGGGAGTTTTAATGATGGGAGTGTATACACCTAAAAATGACATGACTACTTAAATAAATATTTTAAATATTTATTTCATCTTCATAGTCCTCTATCAATAAATAAATAAATAAATTTATTTATTTGATTCACTTCCTCCCATTTAATTAAATAAATTTCGTTTATTTAATTAATTTTATCTACATTAACCTTATTCTTCTAAAATAATTAAATAATTTTAATTATTTAATTAAATCATCCATTCTTCTAAATTTAAATAAAATGCAAATTTATTTAAATTAAATCTCCACAAAATAAAATATATTTAAATATTTTATTTATTCTTCCAAAATCATGTGCAAGTAAATTAAATAAAATCATTTATTTAATTATGCTTTCTTATCTTCTAAAAAAATTAAATAAATTTGCTTTCTTTTCTTCCAAATTATCCACAAGTAATTAAATAAATTTATTTATTTAATTATGCTTTCTTATCTTCTAAAAAATCTTCATATCTTCTAAAAATAAATTCTTCTTGTCATACAAAAATAAAAGCTAAGTTAAAGCAACTTTGCTCTTAAATTAGAAAAATAAATTCTAATTTAAAGAAAATGAAAACTCATGCTCATCAAGAAAGCTTTTAACTCAACAAAGCTTCTTTTTGAATGACACATGTCTTTCTTCCATTTGTTGCACATTCCTCAACAATCCTCCTCTGTTGATCTTCCCTTTTAACCTCAACCATTGATCTTCTTCTACACATCTCTATAAATACAACCCTCTCCTTCATTTCATATATCCATTGTTTGAGCAAACTTATGCTGCAGAGATACAGGTGCGCCTTTGGCACTTCATAGCACTTCGAGCACTTCATAGCACTTCATAGCACTTCCTAGCACTTCATAGAACTTCATAGAACTTCATATTCATCCTCTCACGTTTTTGTTTGAAGCTCATCTTCAAATACAAACAAGCATCATAGCCATTCTTCCTTTGTCATCTTCAACAAGCAAGCAAGCAAAAATATTTCTGAGGGCTTCACAATCAAGATCAAAGAAAGATAGGCGAACTACCAAAGGCGAAAGGTAAAAGGTTAAGGTATTATTTCTTTTCATTGTTTTGAATCCTCTTTTATCTTCATATTCTATAGATGTTTGGGTATTTTTATCATTGATTGATTAACCTATTTCCCCCCTCACAGGGAGATTTTTTTTTTATCATTTCTGATTTGGTGCGTGAAGTTTTATGAATGAAGAAAATGATGAGAAGATAGGAATTTTTGGATTTTGAGTTGGAAGAAGCTTTGTTACTTGAAGGCCTTGGATTCATGTGCAAACAGTTGGGAAGTTAAATTAGTTTTTCAATTTTGGAGCTCACCCTAACTTGGGGAGCTGAGGTAATTTCTTGAAAATTTTTACTTTCTGATAAACAAAATCTTATGTTTGTAAATGATAATTCTTATGAGTGTTGGGTCTTTGTGTATTTTTTTGTTGGGATTGGGTTGTACGGGAGCGGCCCTCCATCTGGATGAGAGCCTCCCACATGATTGGGGTAGAGAGAGGTGTGGAGCCTCTCTTGGGGAAAGTATTTTCTAGTTTATGTATTTAGACAGAGAATTTGAAGTTATAGGTGAAAGAAAAAAAAGAAATAAAAATAGTTGTTGAATTGGAAGAATGGGTGTATGATGTTGTTATTGGATGTGGGAGTATGGATTTATGTGAAGATATGGATGTAATGTTGTGTGGGAATTTTGTGTTTTATGGAGTAACAGAGGATGGTATTGATTATGATTATGTTTTGGTTTATTTCCCCAAGAGGGATGTTATCCCCTTTCTCCCCCTTTTTGGATTCTGAAAGGATCCTCATGTGTGAGTCTATCCATGGGATTTTGTTGTCTGTTGTTCTTGATTTGATGTGAAGTTGTAAGAATTGCTTGTTTTGTTTCCCAGTTTATGGAGTTCTCCTGCTCGGGGGTGGGATATGATGAGGCAATCCCTATGGTAGGGCGGAGAGGAGGATTTGGCTACCTATTTTGGCCTTGGTTGTGTGCAGGTTGAAAAAATGCATTTGTAAAAGTTGAAGTTGATAAAATTATTCATGAGGGTTTTCGAAAGGATTATTGTGTTATGGAGATTTCTAGGTTACCAATTGGCAAAAGTGCCTTAGAGAGGAATCCTCTTGGACTTCTTATTTGTGTATTCAAAAGTTGTAACGTCATATCGATGATCAAAAGTGATCAATTGGTTAAATGTTATGTCAGTTGTATTTTTCTTAAAATTTCGTTATGTTTTAAAAGGATGTGTTCTTCAAAAATCTAGATATATCTTTCCATATGAGCATTTATATTTGATTGTATCTAGGAAATTAATCCATTTGAGTTCAAATCAATAAATGGATGAAATGTATTTATTCTGAATTTAATTTATCGTTGTATATTATTCCCTATGATTTTATATTTGAATAAAACTGATAGCCTCTCTAGATTTAATGTAGCACTGGAAATTTGCAGGATATTTCTTTTTATATAGACAGATATAATTACACATTCAAATTTTATATAGCATTGAGGAAATCGTAAAAATAAATATCGTTGTGAGCCTTTAGTATAACATTGAATTGTTATTAGATGTAAAACTTGAAATAAATATTAAATAGTAAACCCTTGTATTGAAATATTTGTAACTGGAATTAATGTTTTTTTTACTACAGAAAATAGCTGGTTTATTCTCTTGAAACTGTAGATGAAATTGTGGAATGATGTTAATGGCTATTTTAAATTCCTCTTCTCATTGTAAGATAAATATAACTGTATTTATGTGATTTGCATATATATATATATATATATATATATATATATATATATATATATATATATATAGTTGCTGTACACAACAAAGAAATATATAGTAGATATAAATTTTAGATTTCGTAGCATTTAAGATATATACTAGCATCAAGGGTAATGGAAGGAATTACGGTTATTAGAACTTATTAAAAATTGGTTGTTGTTGGTGCTCTTAAAAAAAAACTTAGATATATCTTTTAATCCCTTTAAATATTTTTCAATGTCTTCACTAAAAATTTCGCTGTCTAGTAAATTCTGCTGTCTATAGATAATACAATCGCCATTCAGGGATATGAGTTTGTTGTTATTATAAATGTCTCTGCAGAAGTATGTTTTCACTGCGGGTATATATAAATATAAATATTGCTATTGCTTCATGTATTTATCCCTCACATTCTACCTTTAGAGATAAATATTTGAATGTGAAATCACGGTTTCCATATTCCTTAAAACTCATTTCTGCATTCTTATAATAATACTAATAGGTCAAAAAAAAAATTCATTCTATTATTGTGATGGGAACGAATAAATTAAATTCTATTATATAGAAAAGCAAGATTTTTTAAAAAATAGTTTTACATTTGATGAGTAGGAAATAAAGATTAGTTTTAATTCCTTACTAGAAAATCTTAAAAGAACTAGATATAAATTTTTGCTTTAAAAATAAAATTGAATTGGCTTCATTCTATTCTTAAAACTAAAGAAAGGAAAATCGATATATGTTAAGAGTAAGAAAAGAAACTTTCCATTTGGTAATATATAAGTTCATTAAAAAAGAAAGGGGGGGTTTTAAATTTAGAATATAAGAATAACAAAGCAAGTCTTATTTGCCATTTACCTCAAAGGAAAACTCAGATTTTCATATAGAAAAAAAACAGTTGCTTTATTGCTTTGTTTATGATTAGTAGCTATTTGTTTTAATTGCTTATTATGAAAACATAGGTTAAGAAAGGAAGATGAGATTTTAAGAAAATTATTTTACTAATTGAAAAAAGTCATTTTTCAGTAGGAAAAAGCATTTATTTGTTTATAGAATTTTAAAAGAAAGTTGTTTTTTTTAGAATTGGTTTTAAAATTAGAAGAATTAGATATTTTATTATTTTTTTGTATTTCTTTAAGAAAAGCTTTTAGGAAAAGATTATATAATAAAAGAAATAAGTTTGTAAAATAGAGATTGTGATTTATTTTAATTGGAAATGTTGTAATTTTATTTTATTGATAAAGAAAGTTTTGTTTTCGTAATTTAAATTTGGGAATAAATGAAGTAGTTAGTCATGTTAGTTATTTTTTAATGAAAAAGGAAAAAAAAAAGTATTTTGTTGATGTAATAATTTAAGTTATAAGTTTTATAGATTAAGTGTAATAATGTTTTAAAATGGTTTAAGTTAAAATTTATGTTATGACATTAGTCATTCAAATTTTTCCTTTGGAATTAATTAGAACTATTAGTGAATGAAATCTAGGTTACCAAATTATATTAATGACTCTTAATTACCTAGTGAATTAAGTATAGTAAAACTTCTAAATGAATTATATACCATCTTTTGATTCATTAGGACTTTTGCAGACAAGGACTTGCAACATCCTAACCTCTCTGGAATTGTGTTGACAACTACAAACCATAGGTAAACCTTTCCTTGCAAGTTTACATTTATGTTTTTAAGCATTGTTTTAGCCCTCTTGTATGGTGACATATAGGAGGGCTTCTCACGGGCATGACATCAACGGCTAGAATTTGAAATTGAGAACGTGGCCATGGGAGCTATTCTACTTTGCATGAGCGAGCAGTAATGGTGGACAAGACATACATAACTACCAAAGATATGGTTTTAACACCATAAAACAGTCTTTTTACATAATTGAAATCCATCTAAGTGTTTTAAAGCATCTAGAGATCTCTTGAGGCAATTTCAATCTCTTGGTGATCAAAACTAGGGTTTTCAAAGTGTTCAAAGCTATAAGTTAAAATCTTGCCTTATATGCTTTAATTGTGTAAAATTTATTGCTTGTGCTCACTCTCGTGGTTCTGTCAATAGGAATTACTAGTAAATTTTCATTTCTTTTAAGGTATTGCATTCTTAGATTGTTGAACTACCAAATTTGAGCTTTATTGCTACTTTAATTTGGAACCCTAGTTGTGAACTTGCAATTCTTGCTAAACTAAAACACTGATTTGTAAAATTCTCACCATAATGGCACCCCCACGAGCCCAAACCTCAAGCTCTAGAGAGACAAAAAGGCCCATAGTCCAAGACCTTCTTGATCAATTAAAGCCCTCCACTAATGACAAAGTAAAAGGTTTGCTTCTGTTCCAGGTTCCCAAAATTAAAGAAGGCCACATACTTAAACATATCTATAACAAAGATGCCACCAAACCACGTATAGGATGGTCATTGTTCAAGAACTGGTTTGGGAACAAGAATTTGGGTGCTCGTATATGTAACCCCTAGAGATTCGACATGGGGAAATTGGTTGTCCCAAATGTCTACATGGATGTGGACTTGTTAAAAGCTATGGCAGCTAGATATGATCCTATCCCTAGAGTTGTTAGGATGTATAATGGGATCAAAATGGTAAATATCAGCAGGGAAGAGATTGCTAAATTTTTTCAACTTCATGAGTGGAATGAGGATTTGGTAAGAATTGATTTGAAAACCTTTAGGAGTGAATATGAGAAGACAAGACACACCTTTAAAATCACAATGCTACCAAATCATCTGGCATTAGCTGGAAAGGGAAAGGGGAGAATTGTTATTGGTCCATCAGATAAGGAACCCTTCCCAATAAAGTATTTTGCTCTATATTTTCATAAAACCTTCTATTCTTTGTGTCAAATCTTGGGGTTTGATCCTACTTCTAGCATGCCAATGGGTTTCATGTATATGGATGCTCATATCCAACACCCTGCTTACAACATAGTATATGACTTTACTGCCTACTTGGTAGATAACATTCATCAGGGTTTATTTTCATTAAAGAATGGTCAAAATTGGGTTCAGTTTTGGTGGTACTCACTGTTAATGCACATGTTTTATTCAAAAGGGAAAAATTATTTGAGAATGATATGAAGTTGGAAAAGGAGAAGGATGGTGTTGAGATGACTGTCCAATATTGGACATGAATTATAGACAAGGATGATATGAAGTTTGATTTTGTGGTGTTTGAGAATGTCTTTGCATCAAAGTTGAGGAATGCCCTAATCCTGAATCCACCAAGGATTCCAAATGAACTACATGATTTTCTCAACCCAAAGGAAAGGAGGTCTGATTTAAAAATTGATCACAATTGGGGAGATGTCATCCCCTATCCAAATTGTACAATTCTCAGAGTATATAGCACTATGGTTAGACCACATGTTCTCCCAAGAGATGTGCCACTAAGAATTGGATTCCTTGAGGTCATTTGGTAGCTGGGTGATGTTGAAGATGGCCACTTGTTAAACATGATGAAAGGAACCTTCTTCCCAACATGGACAATTTTTGCAGACTTTGTGATGACTAATTGAGGGTGGAGAAAAATGGATGAATTACTTGAACCATACAACATGAGGAGAATATGCCCAAGAAATCATGATCCTAAAGGTTTCATGGCTGCATTGAAAATGAGGATCAAAAGCAACCAGTTCATACATAACTTCTATTTCCCTAAAGATGTTATTAAGAACATCTTTAGTTACCAAATACAGGAGGACATGAAGGCAAAATGGATCACCTATGATAATATGGTAAGGGAAAAATGGAAATCTAATCCCCAATATGACCCCCTATGGCTGCCTCAATTAAAAATGAATTGCAAAAAGTTGAATATATGCTCCAGAATTTTGAGCAAGTTGTTGGCAGGATGAAAGGAGAGAGATTGGTTGCTGAAAAAGGAAAGGCTATGGTTGGGGAAGAACAGGAAAAGGATAAGGTGAAGGTCCCAGTGTTGGAGGAAAGTCCTACCTACCAACCACCACAAAAGATCAAAGTCTTTGCAAGGAGAAAAGGTATTGTGAGGAAGCAACAATATATTACCACCCCAATTGCATCTGAGGGGTCAAGATCTTCCTCACCATTGTATGAAATGCCACCACTATCTCCCCCAAGGCATGCAGCTCCACAAGTGATTAAGGTGGATTCAACTCCAAGAATTCCCTCACCACCAAGACAACCGCTACCAAAGAAGCAAAAGGTTGAACAAAGTAGCTCGATGGATTATCTAGATGACTTAGATGATGATATCATTGTCACTAAGGAGGAGATGAGACAAGGAATGCCCTCTCCCCCTAGGGAGATAATAGAACCAGAAAGTAGCCTCAAGTTGGGCAAGTTAGACCTCACGGCCCGATGAGCAACATAGATGACCTTAGGGAGGAACCTTGCAAGACCTTCATGATAGATGATTCATTTATCTAGACCCCTACTTTTAGAGAGAGATGAATACATTACTAATGTTGCCAAAAAGAGAAGCTTGTGTTGATGCATAAATTTGTGGGTTTAATCCAACAACAACATGGGAAACTTCAAGAATGTGGGATTGATCCCTGAAGCAACCTCCAGATTTTAAAGAAGCTGGCTTTTCTTTTTTCAACAGGGTTTTGGGAAAAGGACCAAAAAAAACAAGATTACAGATACAATGTAGAACTAGACTGCTGCTATGGCAATGCACCGAATTCATTACCTAACTAGTAGCATAGTAATTAAACCCTAATAGATTTAACTAGAAAAATTAAAGAGCATCAGCATGATTAATTACCCAATTTATAAATCAGATTTAACAGAGGTTGAAATAGAGAGAAAGAAAAACAAAGCAGAAAATAGACTCAGATCTGCACAAAGCATCACTTCTTTTCATTATTTGGATGAGAACAAATTACAGAGGTAAATTATCTACACAAAATAAAATGTTACATTCTTCTTGAGAAGCATACCAAGGCAAGAAAATATCTCTTCTGCCGCATGAAAAATATATGTGCGTCTAACTATCTTCTCTAAGGTGGATCTCTATATATATAACCCAAAAAACCAAAGAAAAACACCCTACAACTGCCCATCAAAAACCTCCAACTGAAACCTTTGGCACTAATTTCAGTTTTGGAAATTGTATCTCACTATTAACTCCACAAGAATTGGATCTTTCTATTTTTCTCTCCATAGCTGTAGCATCCCTTTGCCAAAAATAAAGCTTCCACTCATTCTTCTTGTTGTAGTTTCGTGAAAAAATAAAGCTTCGCTTTATTTAGGGCAGCATATTCTTATCTTCTCATGTAAGTCACATGTGAGTCTTCATTTTTAATAAAGCTTGGCTTTATTAACTTGGGTCCCACCGTCTCTCATTAAAATGGACTCTGTCATTTATTTAAGACTTATTTGAACACTCCCTGTAGCCTTTAGTTGAAAATGAGACTCTTTTGCCTTTTATTAAATAAAGCATTTAGCTTTATGGGGAGGGCCCACCAGTCAGAAACAATGTCTCAATATATATTAAAATAATGGCTCATCCCCACCCAGTACTCACGGGATTCCTTATGTTTTATGAGTTTTAAGAAAAAGAAATAAAACATTTATCTCTGTTCGGCCTTCACCACGTGGAGAGCTAGTGCTTGTTTGAGAAAAACTTTCTTGCGTTGATTTTGAACTTCCGCAGTGCTACCAAGTGGCAGCCTCCGCATTGTTTACTTCTGCTGATATTCAAACCCTTGATTCTTTTCTTATTGCATGGTGGTTGATTCTCATCTTTGGCCTCTGTAGATACTTAGGGTTTCTATATCTCATCAAAGGCTTCACTTCAACCTGTGTAGGCCACCATGATCCCTTTCTATGTTAGTGTTTGTTTATATGAGGCTTGTTGATACTGTGTGTACAGGATTACTCCTTTGGCACTGCATCGTGCCCTTCATTTCTTCATAGACTAAGAATCTCTTGTAGACTATACATGACCATATTTTACGGTGGAACTCATCCATGACTATGTATACCCTTGATAACATGTGCCATCTCACAATTATGCCTTGCATTTGATCCTGCATTGAAACTGAAGGACACTTTGATCCCTCAAGTTGCACCATAGAGTTTTGATATTCAGGTAATATAGGGTGTTTAACGTGAAATCTCTGTTTCATTCGAACCAACCTGTAGGATTGATGATACCATCCATTTGGGAGGTCAGGATGATTGTCCGTGAATACAATTTCCATGATCTCTTGTAGAATGTAGGAAAAGTGCTATTGGCGGTAATGAGATCAGCTTCTCTAGTAATGCTGCAATTTTGGATGGAGATTCCACTATTCTAGTTTGGATCTGTTCTATCTCAAGTGGTTATAGCATCCTTTCAGCTTGCACCTGGTAGTCGCATAGAAATGATGCAATTCTAAAACACATCATTTTCGAAGATGAAAACTACTATACCAGAAATGTAGCAGCCCCATGACACATTGTCTTTTAAAAGACCAAGCTCCTCATTAGAAAGCCAAGACCCTGAGTTGGAGGCTACTTCATCCATGGACACTATCACTTCCTTCTCTAATATAGTGATGCCTCATTTGGAATATGGAAATGTGATTTGATTTAAATGTCTGTGTTCCTAAAGAAGCTCTGCCATAATCAATATCTGTTGATAATTGAAGATGCCTATCTTTTCTCAGTCAATGCCATTATTCTCAACTGGTGGCATTTGATATTTATTCATATTATCTACGCATTGTATTGCAAGGTTGTGAATTAGAGACTCACTATCATCTAAATTTGGTGCCTCATTATTTGGTGGCTCTTGGTAGGTTTGGTTGCGAGCTTCAATTAGGGCAGTGAATTATGTAAAACTTGCACCACCATCTCAATATTGTAGTATTTTGATAGGTAATGCCACTTTTTATGTAGTGGCTCTATAACAAATAGCATAAGTCTTCCAAAAGTGTTATATTGACCACCATTTTGATATGGCTTAGACTCCTTTCTACAGGCAGGCCTTTGTATCATAACACGTCATGTTCTGATGCTAGTATGTGCTTGATTTCTCTGTTAGAGCCTCATGTACGTTGAACCTACGCCATGTTTATAATGGCTGTCATATTGAATGTTGATTCTTAGTATGATGTTGTACATTGATTTGGATGCTTCTTTGAGGTTTGTAATGGCACTATAGAATCTCATACGGTAGCTTCTTGTTGCCTGGCTGGGCCTTCTTTCTACATGGTCAGCATGTTACCTTTTGTATTGCAGAGTTCTCTAAACTAACACCTTGAAACAAGGTTGTGCTGACACCTCATCAAATTATCTTGAAATAGAGACCACATTATGTTGGAAAGTGCCAAGATGCTTATAAAAACTGTACCTTGATGCTTATGCTTGTGCTGTGATTTTGTGTGACCAGACCCAACCATAAAACCTTTACAAGTCTGAGTTTCAATGCAACATCAAGGGCTTGGTCTTTGATATTGCATTGTGCCATACCTAATCATGAATGTGCCATAACTTAATAATCTTCCTTGAATCCTCATTGAATCCTTATGAAACTATCTACTACTACAACTAAGACTATGCCGAAGGGTCTAAAACTGTAAATAGAAAGTTTCAAAATGATGTGCAAATTTTGCACAACAGTTCATGTTGACTTGCTAGAAAAATAAGCCCGCTTATTGGGAACCTCAGAATCTCTAGTTTTGTAAATTGAAGCCTTATCCATTGGGCATAGAGTCAATTACAGGATGGAACGAAACAACATTCTAAGAATACATAAGCAACTAGAGCCTATGCATTCAAACTGATACACAACTACCCAGCAAATCAACTTGATTTGAAACTGAAACTCATGTTGAAAAGTGAATTACTCTGCAATTGATGGAGCACTGAAACCTAATACAAATTGATGATAGCTGACCACACTGAATCCAAAATTGAAGATTATGCACAACCATAACTGACATTTTGAAACCAAGACCAACTAATGACTATGAGACTGACCACTAAAATTAACCATAGATCCTTATTACAACAAAGATTTATTAAAAGCAAACTAACTAAAATTGAAAACTATGTTGCAGATGCAACTTATTTGGAACCACTGAAACTAAATCACTGACATGTGAGATGCATAGGAATATGCCCATTTACAAGAATGGAGAATAACTACCTGATTCAATGATGATTTTGCTCCAGTGGATCGACATTGCATTGAGAATTGTCTAAATAAAATGCATGAAGAAAAATAACTAGAATTTGTACCTTTTCACCTTCCTACATTCCAAAGGCTCATCCTTTGCACGAAAATACTAGTCAAGATGATCTGCATGTAGTTCTTGCTTGAGCGGAGGGTGGGAAGGGAAAATCAAGTGATGGAGCTCACTTCTTTGCTCACATGTGAAAGCATCTATGATCTTGGACTCATTGGTGATTTCTCCTATCTATACCTTTGTATGCTCACGATCCATATTAGCCTGAAACTCTGGCTAGAATGTAACAAAGCTGCCTATAATTGTCTTGAACCTAATGGGCATTTCTTCTTGAATGAAGAATGGAGCATGATGAGACTGTTCATTTAACTCTTCATTATTTGTGTCTCTTGATGTATCATTATCATGGAGCTCATTTTTCCTTTTATCATGATCACCCAAATTTGAACAAAAAATTTCTAGATCATCCCAAAAAGAATCATTCTCAGACTCATCTTCACTCTTTTGCGCAAGAGGACTTACCTTTTGCACAAGAGGACTTGCCTTTTGTTCTTTTACAAGTTGAGGTGGAGATTCTGTATCCTTTGATGGCCAGTACTTTTCAGCTTCAAAGAGAATCAAGCCATTATCATTTGTCCCATCCTCTTCTTCACATGACTATGTCTCTGAATCATCTCTTTCAAGATGTGAAAAATCATGACAGGAATAAAAACACCCTTCATTTGTAGATTCAATAGCTGCAACTTCTTTTGCAACTTCTACTTCAAGATGTGGTAAAGATGATGTATGATTCTTCACCCAATACTTTTCAGCTTCAAAGCCCCTTTTCTAGTACTTTTCAACTTCTAGAAAAGTCGATTCATAAGCAACTTCTAAATCTCTCTCATCAGTTAACTGAATTTTTGAGTTACATGTTGCCATAGGTGTATGATGTCTAAGATCAGTTAGAAAAACTGGATAAACATGGTCTGCCTCTTTTCTTATTTTTTGACCTTTGAGACTCAAACCTTCCTTGACATCAAAATGACAAAGAACCTAATCTATGACTTCTATTGGCTGATTTGTAACTATAGAGGTTTGCAAAGTACAATGTTCCAAACAAATGGGCATCTTCTGACTGTATTCACATTGCTTCTCATAGGGACCTTGAGGCATGAAGTATGGATCAACATGATACAATTCTTGACATTTTAGCCCATTTAGCTCATGTGGAGGGTTTTTATGAGTTCTTTTACCTCCATCATCTCCTTATGATTTGGCAGATCAACAAGGAGGGTGGGTGGATTTGAACAATTATGCATCTGGCTATAATAAAGAGCCTGAGATGAGATATTTGCATGAGGCATCAGTGGTTTTAAGGGTAGAGGAATCAATTTACTAGCCTCTATGATGTTATTTTTATCTCTAATAGCCAGATCATATGATTGGGGCAAAGTTTCACCTCCTAGGGCTTGTATCATGACAGATATTTTAGGGTCTAGAGCCTTTAAATAATACAAGAATGCAAAAACTAGAGGAGGCCTTATATCAATTGAGAATTTTTTCCATACCTTATCAAATCTTGCATTGAAATCACACATGCTCTCCATAGGATGTCTCTTGATTGTGATGTGGTTCTAGGTGAGAGAGCTAACATCTGTCCTCTCCTTGAATTGATTGTAGATGAGTTCTCCCAGCTAGTCCCATCTTGTGATTGAACTAGGCTACAAACCTCTATACCATTCCCTTGCTTTTCCTTTGAGAGAAGACACCAGCAACAAGAGGGCTTCATTCTCAACTGTGATGCAGTGAATGGTGCATAAATTTTCCACATCTTGAATGTGATTTGCAGGACAAACTGATCCATCCCTAAGAAAATGAGGCAATGCTTTCCATGTTGTGTCAGGAACCTGATCCTGCTACTGAAGAACAAGAGGACTTGAATCCCAAGTCACAAAGGGCAAAATCCTCACTGGAATATTCAAATGCACATAGATACCTGGGGCTACCATGATCTGCAGGAGCAAAGATCTAAGAAAGAGTCCCTAATAGAGTCGCCAGATGGAAGATTCATGCTCTTATGAGTAGATATTTCTATGATTTTCCATCAAAAGCACAAAATACAGACAAAGATTCAATGAAAACAAAGACCCAAGTCTTTGATTCCAATCCCATTGGGCGTGCCAAAAATTGTTGATGTGTAAATTTGTGGGTTTAATCCAACCACAACATGGGAAACTTCAAGAATGTGGGATTGATCCCTGAAGTAACCTCCAGATTATAAAGAAGATGGCTCTTCTTTTTTCAATGGGGTTTTGGGAAAAGGAACAGAAAAAACAAGATTACAGATACAATGTAAAACTAAACTATTGCTATGGTGATGCGCCAGATTTATTACCTAACTAGTAGCATAGTAATTAAACCCTAATAGATTTAATTAGGAAAATTAAATAGCATTAGCATGATTAATTACCCAGTTTATAAATCAGATTTAATAGAGGCTGAAATAGAGAGAAAGAAAAATAGAGAAGAAAATAGACTCAGATCCGCACAAAGCATCACTTCTTTTCATTATGTGGATGGGAACAAATTACAGAGGCAAATTATCTGCACAAAATAAAATGTTGCATTCTTCCTGAGAAGCATACTGAAGCAAGAAAATGTCTCTGCTATCATATGAAAAATATTTGTGTCTAACTGTCTTCTCTGATGTGGATTTTTGTATACGTAACCCAAAAAACCAAAGAAAAATACCTTACAACTTCCCAAAAAAAAACCTCCAACTGAAACCCACAAAATTTGACACTGATTTCAGTTCTGGCACTTGTATCTCACTATTAACTCCAGTAGAACTAGCTCTTTCTATTTTGCTCTCCATAGCCATAGCTTCCCTTTTCCAAAAATAAAGCTTTCGCTCATTCTTCTTGCTTTAGTTTCATGAAAAAATAAAGCTTCACTTTATTTAGGGTAGCATATTCTTATCCTCTCGTATAAGTCACATGTGAGTCTTCATTTTTAATAAATCTTGGCTTTATTAATTTGGGTCCCACTGTCTCTCATTAAAATGGACTCTATCATTTATTTAAAACTTATTTAAACACTCCCCGTAGCCTTTAGTTGAAAATGAAACCCTTTTGCCTTTTATTAAATAAAACATTTAGCTTTATGGGGAGGGCCCACCAATCAGAAACAATGACTCTCTCTCTCTCTCTCTCTCTATATATATATATATATATATATATATATATATTAAAATAATGGCTCATCCCCACCCAGAACTCACGGGATTCCTTACATTTTATGAGTTTTAAGAAAAATAAATAAAACATTTATCTATGCTTGGCCTTCACTATGTGGAGAGATGGCACTTGTTTGAGAAAAACTTTCTTGCTTTGCTTTTGAATTCCCACGGTGCTGCCAAGTGGCAGCCTCCACATTGTTTACTTCTGCTGATATTCAAACCATTGATTCTTTTCTTATCGCATAGTGGCTGAGTCTCATCTTTGGCCTGTGTAGATACTTAGGGTTTATGTATCTCATCAGAGGCTTCACTTCAACCTACATAGGCCTCCATGATCCCTTTTTATGCTGGTGTTTTTTATATGGGGCTTGTTGATACTGCATGTGCAGGGCTACTCCTTTGGCATTGCATCGTGCCCTTCATTTCTTCATAGACTGAGAATCTCTTACAGGTTGTACATGACCATATTTTACTATGGAACTCATCCATGACTGTGTATACCCTTGATAACATGTGCCATCTCACAATTATGCCTTGCATTTGTTGCTGCATTGAAACTGAAGGACACTTTGATCCCTCACGTCGCACCATAGAGTTTTGACATTTAGGTAATATAGGGTGTTTAACGTGAAATCTCTATTTAATTCGAACCAACCTACAGGATTGATGATACCATCCATTTGGGAGGTCATGATGACTATCTGCGAATATAATTTCCATGATCTCCCATGAAATATAGAAATTTAAGCACTATTGGCGGTAATGAGATCGGCTTCTCCAGTAATGATACAATTTTGGATGGACATTCCAATATTCTAGTTTGGATCTATTCTATCTCATGCGGTTATAGCATCCTTTCATCTTTCACCTGGTAGTCGCATAGAAATGATGCAATTCTAAAATACAACAACAACATTTTTGAAGATGAAAACTGCTGTACCAAAAATGTAGCAGCCCCATGACACACTATCTTTTAAAAGACTGAACTCCTCATTAGAAAGCCAAGACCCTGAGTTGGAGGCTACTTAATCCATGGATGCCATCACTTCCTTATCTGATATAACGATGCCTCATTTGGAAGATGGCAGTGCAATTTGATTTAAATGCCCGTGTTCCTAAAGAAGCTCCACCATAATCAATATCTATCAATAATTAAAGATGCCTCTCTTTTCTCAGTTAGCGCCATTATTCTCAACTGGTGGTGTTTGATGTTTATTCATATTGTTTGTGCATTGTATTGCAAGGCTGTGAATTAGAGACTCACCATCATCTGAATCTAGTGCCTCATTATTTGGTGGCTCTTGGTAGGTTTAGTTACAAGCTACAATTTAGGCAGTGAATTATGTAAAACTTGCACCACTGTCTCAATATTGTTGTATTTTAATAGGTAACGTCACTTTTTATGTAGTGGCACTGTAACAAATAGTATAAGAATTCCAAAAGTGTTATATTGACTACCATTTTGTGATGGATTAGCCTCCTTTCTACAGGCAGACCTTTGTATCATAACGCACCATGTTCTGATGCTAGTTAATGCTTGATTTCTCTGTTGAAGTCTCATGTACATTGAACCCGCGCCATGTTTATAATGGATGTTATATTGAATGCTAAGTCTTAGTATGATGTTGTACGTTGATTTGGATGTTTCTTTGAAGTTTGTAATGGCACTATAGAATCTCATACGGTAGCTTCTTGTAGCCTAATTGGGCCTTCTTTCTACATGGGTAGCATGTTATCTTTTATATTGCAGAGTTCTCTAAATTGACACCTTGAAACGTGGTTGTGTTGACATGAAATTATCTTGAAATAGAGATCGCATTATCTTGAAAAGCACCAAGATGTTTATAAAAATTATACCTTGATGCTCATGCTTGTACTATCATTTTGTGTGACCAGACCCAACCATAGAACCTTTGCAAGTCTAAGTTTCAATGCAGCATCAAGGGCTTGGTCTTTGATATCTCATTGTGCCATACCTAATCATGAATGTTCCATACCTTAATAATCTGCCTTGAATCCTCATTGAATCCTTATGAAACTATCTACTACTACAACTAAGACTATGTCGAAAGGTCTGAAATTGTAAATAGAAAGTTTCAAAATGGTGTGCAATTTTTGTGCAACAACTTGAATCTTAAATTTCTAGAAGTAGCTATTTAGGCTAAGGTTAGAAAGGAAATGTAAGAACAATTTCATAAGATAACAGCTGAAGAAGGTAGAGAGTTGATGAAGAAAAGTGGTATTTAATTGCTGCCAGATTGGGATTTAGCCTTAGCAATTTCTTTTGACACAGTGAGGAGACATGACAGACCCTTGTATCAAATAGAGGAGGAAGCAAAATTGGCTTTGCATGGGTTTGCTTTCAATTAAGAATGGGATACACTTGCTATTTGGGCATTGGCCCCAGGTGCAAGGAAACATGCAGTTGCTAAGCCTGCTCCAAACATAAGTGAAGGGCTAATTATTAAGAGCATGTCTGATACCCCAACAATCAAGGTAGCAACCATGTCAGTGAACGTTACCAAATTCACAAAGGCAACAGTAGAGAATGTCACTGAGGAAAGAGATATACCTAGCATTTTGGAAAGAGATTAGTCATCTGCCTAGCAGCTTAACTTTTTTATCATCAGGCAATTAGGATTAAAACATCTTACTACATATTTGCCCATGTGCTTTATAATTCTTTTAAGTAGCTCAATGTTTAAAACCCAATGCAACTCCTTCAAAATATTTGACAAAATATTTCATGTCTTCTAAAGTCTCTTTAATGGTCTAGATGAAGACACGTGTCATCTCCCTCTATCCCTCTAAGAGATGAAATATTTTGGTGGGCCCCCGTGGGCTAGCGGGGAATAGTCCAGATAAACTCTAATATTTAGATCACCACTGTTAATTTTTAATGCTTTGATGTTCAACACCAATAGTGGACGATGGGTCCCACTTAGACAGTCTGGAATAGGTTGTTGGATTTAGGACAGATAACTAAGAGGGGGGGTGAATCAGTTGTTACCAAAATCTTTGTTCTTTATTTACTTTAATTCTTCTTATATTTCAACAACATATCAAAGATTAATCATGGAAGCATAATGCAATAATTCATGAGCAGAGACAAATTCAACACATATAACACCAAGATTTTGACATGGAAAATCCAGTTAAGGGAAAAACTATGGGGTGATTAACCCAAGATTGTATTCTCTATTATAAGAATAAAGATGAATAAAATGGTACTTGCCAATTAGGGCTCACTGCCCGAGCACACTGCTCACAAGAGGCCCACTGCCTACAGGAGACACACTGTCTACAGAATAATATAAATATTGCATACTTGAACTAAAGATTAGCATCTTCACTATGCTTGAGTCAGTTCCATTTAAGCTCAACATCTCTACTTTGCTTTTCTTTCTTCTTTCCTACCACCTTCTCATCACTACAAGGATACTTTTGAATGACTTCGCAATTCTTATTTATACAAGACATCAACTTTGGAATGATCATCAAAGTCGGCATAACATACACTTATTTTATTACAGAGAAAATATAAAAATACAACTTGACTTATTATAAAAGCTTTATGCGCACTACTACACTGTTGGCTACCCATAGCTGGGACTTCAATCTTCTTTGTGGAACATGCCAGGCTTCACAAAACATCTTCAAGATCATCTGCAATATGTGCAATACATCCAATCGGCCAAGATTAGGAAGAACACCTTCACTGGAAGGTAAATCTTCAATTACAAGCTCTATCTTCAATGCGGACCACCAACACAAACTAGACATAATCTAGGGACCCCCAAAAGCTTGCTTGAATCACCAAGAACATCCACACCACTTCTGCTTACTGAAATCATTTGCATCTTCATCTAGAACCTCAAGAACACAGTTGGTCATTATTGTCACATTAGAAGGATTGCTTGTGGACCTTCAAACCATGAACCAATTGAGTTGTCAATTCACATTAGCTTCCAAAAAATGCCACCAGATCTGCAGAACAAGATATTGCATTTCCAAATCTCACCGAACCTATTTGTGTCACTTTGTCACCTCTGAATAGTTGCCAGAACTGGTTTTACTCTCATGGCCATAACTCCTCCAAATTTTCATGCGGATCTCTCAAATCTTGACTGGATCATCTTCAGACACATATCTACAAACCCTTTGATGCACATTCTCTGATGTTCATCTAGCTAGGATATTCACTTCATAGATCTTCACTGTCTTCACTGATTTTCTTTATTTCTAATAAGACTAATTTTCTCAATATCCTCAACACACAACTCATCCGATCCTTGACATCAATGCAACAAGAGTATGTTGACATCAATGACAACACCAATTAGACCCATACTTGCAATAATCTCCCCCTTTGTCATTGATGGCAACATATAATGTGAAAAATTGCTATAACCATCAAGACAAGAACTTCTCCTTACTGGCTGAAATAGCTCCCCCTATCAATAGTAGCCATTCACATGTCTTATCTTCCTTTTACTACTCCCCCTTTGATCAACAACCACTTTTTGTTTTTCACATGTCTTTTCTCCCCCTTTGACATCAATGGAAAAGGGCACATACTTGTAACTATTTCTCATGCTTCAGAATCATACAGGCTACTCCCCCTAGGTATCTACCTCCTAACATCAATCCAGATCACAAGATATGACTGTGGGATCCACAGGACTAATGCACATCAGTGCACCTTAATTTAGAACCAGAGGGGTAATAACCCTTAACTTCTGCCCGAGATACTCAAAAGAGTCCTTAGGTAGAGGTTTGGTAAAATCTTTGCAATCTGATCCTTTGAGGGCACAAACTCCAATCTGACTTCATTCGTTTTCACCTGCTCTCTCAAAAAGTGAAACTTGATGGATATATGTTTTTTCTTTGAATACAACACTAGATTTTTTGATATATTTATTGCCCTTGAGTTATCACAGAAGATTGTGATATATTCCTCATACTCTACTCTGATATCTCTTAGCATTTGCTTCATCCACAATACTTGAGTGCAACTACCTGCTGATGCAATATATTTTGCTTCTGCAGTGGACAGATATATTGCCTCTTGTTTCTTTCTCAGCCAAGAAACTAATCTTTTTCCCAAAAAGAATGCACCACCACTAGTACTCTTCTGGTCATCCACATCTCCTACCTAATCAGCATCTGTGTATGTATGAAGAGAGAAGTCATGATCCTTAGGATACCATAATCCATAATCAACTATTCCCTTTAGATATCTGAGAATTCTCTTGATTGCCATGACATGAGACTCTCTAGGATCACCTTGGAATTTGGCAACAAAACCAACAACATTCATAATATCAGGTCTAGTTTAAGTGAGATAGAGCAGTCCTCTAATCATTGACCTATACTTTTTCTGATCAGCCTTAGGGGATTCATCATCTTTACTCGGCTTACATCCAGTTTCCATGGGAGTATTCATTGCCTTTGAGTCTTCCATCCCAAATTTCTTCAACAATTCTTTCACATAGTTGGGCTGTGATATGAAGATTCCTTTCTCTATTTGAGTGATTTGTAGACCCAAGAAGAAATTTATTTCCCCAAACATAGACATCTCAAATTCACTTTGCATTTGATTTGCAAAGGTCTTGCACATGTTATCTTTTCCTCCAAATATGATATCATCAACAAATACTTCAACAATCAAGATACTTTCATGATCAATCTTAAAATATAGGTTACTTTCAGTAGTGCCTTTGTTGAAACCAATCTTTAAAAGATGTTTGTCCAATCTTTCATACCAGGCTCTTGGAGCTTGTTTGAGTCCATACAATTCTTTATTCAATTTGCAAACCATATCACCATGATCAGACAATTAGAATCCATCCAGTTGCTCAATGTATACCTCTTCTTCCAAATCACCATTTAGGAAGGTAGACTTAACATCCATCTGATATACTTTGAAGTCCTTGAAGGCAGCAAAGGCAAGAAATAATTTGACTGCCTCAATTCTTGTCACTAGAGCAAAAGTTTCTTTGTTTATGACCCTTACAGACCAATCTGACTTTGTTTTTGACCACTTCACCATCTTAATTCAGTTTATTCCGGAAGACCCACTTAGTCCCAATCACATTTTTGTCCTTAGGTCTGGGAACAAGATCCCAAGTGTGATTCTTTTCAATCTGCATCAATTCTTCCTCCATTTCTTTAGCCCAACTTTCATCATTGCATGATTCACTTACTGTTTTTTGTTCAACCTTTGAAATCAAACAATACCTTACTAAATCTTGAGCAATTTTCCTTCTTGTTTGAACACCTTTGCTTCTATCTCCTATGATCTGATCTTCAGAATGATTTAGTCTTACATACCTGGGAGTTTTGGAATTCTCTTGCCCTTTTGATTCTTGGACATGTTCTTCCAAGCATGTATCTTCCTTTTGTATATCAGGATTCTCTAGGCCAGTCTGAATCTAAACTGGACTGGGGACTGGTTCTCCTTGATTTGAGACATTATCCTGATCATTTGCTTCATATTCATAATACCTTAAGGGATTTTCCATGCCTTCATCAACCTTTACATTTGTACTTTCTACAATCTTTCTCAATCTCTTGTTGTAACACCGGTAAGCTTTGCTTTGAGTAGAATATCCCAAGAAAATTCCTTCATCACTTCTAGCATCAAACATGCCAAGATCTCCATCTCTTTTGATATAACAGTTACTAGCAAAGACTCTGAAATACTTCACAGTAGGAGTGATGCCAAACCAAAGTTCATAAGGAGTCTTACCAGTATTGCCTCTGATCTGTACTCAATTAAGAGTATAGACAGAAGTGCTTACAGCTTCTCTCCAATAGATGTGAGAAACATTTGCTCCCATCATCATGTTTCTAGATGCTTCCTAGATGGTCTAGTTCTTTCTTTCCACTACCCCATTCTACTGTGGAGTCCTCGGAGCAGATAACTATCTCTTTATCCCATGTTTCTCACAGAATGATATGAACTCACCGGATGTGAATTCTCCACCTCTATCAGACTTGAGGCATTTTATGTTCATGCCAGTTTCATTTTCTACCATAGCCTTGAATATTTTGAACTTCTCAAGTGATTCAGATTTCTCCTTTAAGAAAGTTACCCACATCATCTGAGAGTGGTCATCAATCAACAACATGAAATACCTATCTCCTTGCAAACTCCTGATTCTTGCTGGACCATAGAGATCAATGTGTACCGAGTATAACAATATGGTTGAAGATTGTTCCGTACTTTTGAATGTGACACTGTTTTGCTTGCCCAACTAACATTCTTTGCACAAACTGTTAGTAGGTTTCACCAGTCTTGGAAGATCTCTTATAGCCTGAGTGTTTCTTATCCTATGTCATAACCAACTCTGATCAATTTGAACAAATAAACAACTTTTACCAGTACGAACCAATTTGAAGATGTTACCTTTTGTCTGCGTACCAGATGCAATCTCACTTCTAGAGCTTTCAAAAATCTTGCATTTTCCATTTTGAATCGACGATCATAACCTTTATCCACCAACTACCTAACACTGACAAGATTATGCTTTAGACCTTCAACAAATTGAACATCACTGGTTTTGTTCTTTCCATCAAAAGAAATAGTTCCTCTACCTTTAATTCTACCAGTAGAATTATCTCCAAACTTTACAACTCCACCTTCATAATTTTCCAAGCTTAGGAACTTACTCTTGTCACAAGTCATATGGTGAGAGCATCCACTGTTAATAACCCATTCATCCTTTTCTTCAACCTGAGCAGCCAAAGTACTTTCCATCACCTTATGATTAGAAGATTCAATAGGCATTGGATCTTCTTCCTTTATGGCAATAAACACCCAGTCACTTCCAGGTTTGTTTCCTGTCTCGGATTCATCATCTGTCACTCCTTCATCATCATCTTCTTGAACATAGTAATACTTCTTCTGAAACCTTGATCTATTAGGATTTGGCCTTGAAAACCTTTCCGAACACCTTGAGGTAAAATGACCAATCTTATTGCAAGCAAATCATTTAAAAGGTAATTTTCCTTCATACTTACTGGATCCTCTTGGCAGTCTCTTTGCAATGAGGGCCTCAAGTTGTTTAGCTTCTAATTTATCCTCTTCTAGATCTTTTCTTGCTTTCTCATACCAAGTTGATTTTCTTGAGGAACTTTCTCCTGGATCGTATCTCTATTTGCCTTTTGTAGAGGTACTAGCTTCGAATATAGATTTAGTCTTGGGAAGTGCATCACCAAACTCAGCTATCTCAAATGTAGATATCTTACAAACCAATTGATCCCTTGTGATAGTTGTCAAAGATCTGATTTCCTCAATAGCTGCAACTTTGTGTTTATATATAGGGGGCAAAGATCTGAGAACTTCAGCAATAATTCATCTTCATCTAGTACGCCACCAGCACATCTGGTGCCACAAACTAGCTCATTTACTTTTGTCATATATGAAGTGATATTCTCATCTTCACTCATCTTTAAGTTTTCAAACTTTCCTTTCAGACTTTACAACTTGGCACATTTAACATATTTGTCTTCTTCATATAGATTTTCAAGTTTTGTCCAAATTTCATAAGCAGTCTTCAATCCCATAACATTTGTCAGCTCTGAATCAGACAAGGCACTCAGTAGGGCTTCTTTAGCTTGAAGATTATTTTTATATCTCTGACTTCATCTATAGTTGTTGGGCCATTCTTTGGGGGAACATATTTAGTTGACGTTATGTTCCTATATTTATATCCCATGCATTGTATGTGACATTCCATGCAGCTTTTCTAGGCAGTGAAGTTGGATCCATCAAACCTTGGACTATCCTTCTTATAGGTCAACATTCTAGATCTCCTCAAGCAGTTAAGCTTTTTCTAGGGGAACTTAGCTCTGATACCAATTGTTGGATTTAGGATAGACAACTGAGAGGGGGGGTGAATCAGTTGTTACCAAAATCTTTGTTCTTTATTTACTTTAAGCCTTCTTATATTTCAACAACATATCAAAGATTAATCATGGAAGCATAATGCAATAATTCATGAGTAGAGACAAATTCAACACATATAACACCAAGATTTCGACGTGGAAAACCCGGTTAAGGGAAAAACCATGGGGTGATTAACCCAAGATTGTATTCTCTGTTAGAAGAATAAAGATGAATAAAATGGCACTTGCGAGTAAGGGCTCACTGCCCCAGCACACTGCTCACAAGAGGCCCACTACCTACAGGAGACACACTATCTACAGAATAATATAAATATTACATACTTGAACTGAAGATTAGCATCTTCACTATGCTTGAGTTAGTTCCATTTAAGCTCAACACCTCTGCTCTACTTTTATTTCTTCTTTCCTACCACCTTCTCATCACTACAAGAATACTTTTGAATGACTTCACAATTCTTATTTATACAAGACATCAACTTTGGAATGATCATCAAAGTTGGCATAACATAAACTTATTTTATTACAGGAAAAATATAAAAATACAACTTGACTTACTACAAAAGCTTTATGCGCACTACTACACTATTAGCTACCCATAGCTGGGACTTCAATCTTCTTTTTGGAACATGCCAAGCTTCAAAAAACATCTTCAAGATCATCTGCAATATGTGCAAGACATCCGGTCGGCCATGATTAGGAAGAACACCATCACTGGAAGGTAAATCTTCAATTACGAGCTCTATCTTTAATGCGGACCATAAACACGAACTGGACACAATATAGAGGCACCCACAAGCTTGCTTGAATCACCAAGAACGTCCACACCACTTCTGCTTACTAAAATCATTCACATCTTCATCCAGAACCTCAAGAACATAGTTGGTCATTAGTGTCACATTAGAAGGATTGCTTGTGGACCTCCAAATCATTGACCAATTGAGTTGTCAATTCACATTAGCTTCCAAAACATGCCACCAGATCCACAGAACAAGATATTGCATTTCTGGATCTCATTGGACCTATTTGTGTCACCCTGTCACCTCTGAATAGTTGCCAAAACCAATTTTATTCTCATGGCCATAACTCCTCCAAATTTTCATGTGGATCTCTCAAATCTTGACTGGATCATCTTCAAACACATATCTACAAACCTTTTGATGCACATTCTCTAATCTTCATCTAACTGGGATATTCACTTCATAGAGCTTCATTGTCTTCACTGATTTTTTCCTATTTCTGATAGGATTAATTTTCTCAATATCCTCAGCACACAACTCATCTAATCCTTGACATCAATGCAACAAGAGTATGTTAACATCAATGAAAACACCGGTTAGGACCATACTTGCAACACATGTGTCACTAGCCCGCTATCCCTGTGGATTTCTTAAAACATTATTTATTCAAGCGGGCTGGCAAGAAGTGGTCAGGATTCAATCTGTAAGATTTAGTAGCTCCTATTAATGTTCAAATATGCACATACAAATTGTTAGTGACTTAAAAGCAGACATCCCTAGGTTGACGAGACAAAGGGACAAAAACTTTGGGGGTCAAGACTTAAGATAAAAGATGAAATATTTAACCCCTTTAAACATTTTGACGCATAATGTTCCCAACCAAGCAGTGACCGATGAGACAAGGCAAAGGGGCAGGTAATACTGATGGGTTTGATGGATTAAGTGTAAACTTGGATGACTGGGAACTGGTGGTAACAAATCAACTTATAATTATAATGCAAAAGGCTAAAAGGTTACGTTTATGTATGAAATAAAGATAAACCCTAAACCTTAAGCCTAAAACCCTAACCAGCAGATCAAATTGTATGTTGTAGGAATATATTTCATTTTTTGACCCAGTTGTAGATAAGGCATTGATCAAAATGATTCATAAACTGTAAAAAATGATGCAGAATCACATATCAAATCAAAAACTAAAATTCTACTTTACTGCAAATTTTATGTTTTATGCACAAATCAATGCTAGCAAGGAAATATTAAGCATTGAGTTGAATGATGAATAACTGAGTACATGTAAAACTTATTAGTATGACACAATTAAAATATGAAATAATTAATAATATGTTAATGTATTCAATCTAATTCATAATTTCAACAAATAAAATATAAAATATCATCAACTACAATTTTGGAATATGATTCATGAAATTCAGTATAAATACCTAAAAACTACTAATTCACTTCCATTTGCCAAATTCAGTTAGGGTCCTCAAACTGACGTTTAGATAAAGTAAAAGAATCATCTTGATTCTAAGTTTGGTCTTCATTTTCTTTGTCTTGATTCTGAGTCTCAAATTCATCATTCATTGTGTCACTGTCATTTGTCCCACCACCACCAACATTTGAAGTGTTGCACAACCCTCTTCTTTTGCATATGGACTTCCAGATTGTGAGTGCCCTTTCATAAGGAAAATTTTTGACATTATATGCACTTCCTAACACCCTCAAGCAATTTTCCAAATTCTTCTCTAGTTTGTTTCTTGTCTTTGATTTTAAAAACCCCAATGCACTAGAAACTCTCTCATCTTCCACTGACCCCAATATCATTGTTTGATACAAATCAACAAGTTTAAAATACTTTGATATTGAATCACACAATATTTCACTCTGACCTAAGTTTTTCCAAGCCTTTGTTATTGATCCCACTTCGAAGGGATTCTCCATGGCTTTAAACTGGTCTATCATACTTCTTGCAAACTGACTACATTGTGCTCTAAGCTTGTTTCCATCTATAATTCCTTCTACTGTATGTCCATTGCATTCTACACTTTTCAAAAAGTATGTGGAGAAAGTAGTTACTTTTTGATGAAAAAAGGTTAGGTCATCTCGGTGGCCTTGAACCCAAAATTGAGGATTTAGACATGGATTCAAGTATTTCTTCTCAAGGGAATCGATTATAAATCTCTGTTGAAAGATTGCTTGCAATTTCCTTCAAATTATTACTAACAAATTCAACAATCCTGTCAAAATCTTCCTTTCTAATAGGTACTTCTCTGATAGAGCACCTAACCATCTTACAATGACTAGTGCATTGGTATCTCAAATCCATGTACAAAGGTACATAACTCCTTGTTTGCATTAAACTTTAAATAATTTTTAGGATGATTCAAATATGTAATTATTTGCCACCTAAAAAAATTTGGGCTTTGAGAAGTTAGATCTAGATATAGATTATCGAGGGCCATGCATGTCATTCTACATAGTTTGGTATACTCATAGATATACATAGTTCTATCTTGGTCTTTCTTCACAATATTGTTCATTTCATCCAGGATGGGGAGAAGCCTAGCTAAAGTTAAGAGTGTCTCTATATCGCCTAACCTATGTAAGAGGTCAGGAGCTTTGTCTACTATGTTGTAATGCTCGTACATTATTCCAATCAAGGATCGATATTCTAAAAGAACTCATTGCACTGATCCATGCAAGGAGATCTATCTAGTATCAACATCCTTAAGAAGCTTGTTTCCTATTGTTATTTCGTCAGCAACATTTTGAAATTCTACAAAACATTTAGGACTTTGGCGGAAGTATGTGTGGAGCTCGCAGACTAGATTTTCAACTTTTGATACTGTAGGAAACTTGCTTACAATTTTAAATACTAAATTCATTTTGTGGGCCAAGCAGTGAATGCTAAGCATGTATGGTGCACAAGTAGTTTGTAATTTTGTGCAAAGACTGGTCCTATGACTTTGCATTACTGCAACTCCATCAACTCCTACACACACCAACTTTTTAGCAATTGTCAAGTCATCCATACCTACAATTTCATTCAAAGACTTCTTAACTAGTTCAAATAGATTTTGCAATGTTAAACTGTCCTTCATTTTATGAACATAGAGTAGATGATCTCGGCAAACATGTCCTTTTACAATATACATATGCATACAAACCTAAGAAGTATTATCTACCATAGTAACTTCATCTAAAGATAATGTAATGAATTTTGACTCTTTTACACTCTGCTTTAAATCTTGCTTTTCCACTGCAGTAGGACAGTTTTCCCATTCCCATCCAACGTTTATTGACCAATGTGTTCTAGGATAGTGAGAAACACTCAAGAAAGATAATAAATTACTATATTCTGTGTAGTCTATCATAGGACGCCTTCTGGAAAAAATATGAAAAATAACACTCATTTGAATAGTTTTTGCCAGTTGTGCTCCTTCCATTGCTTTTCCAAATTGAGCCTTGATTGTACGTCCACTTGCAGCAAGCTTCGTCATTCTTTTCTTATGCTCATCATATTCCGTGGCATACTTAACATGAAGATATTCTTCCTTTGATTTCCATCTTACTACTGATGTTTCCTTTCTGTCTATGATTTGCTTTTCATAAACTTTACTGATATGCTTTTCAATAGTGTCAAGCTTTAGTTACAACTTCTTGTCTCTTTTACATTTCCAACTACAAATCATACACTTGCATTTTGTTGGTTGTTCATCTTTGTTTTCTTTCTCCACTAGTTCAATGAATGGGTACTTTGACACCCAATCAAGCTAAAAATTCCTTGACATTTCCCACTCGTGCCCCATTTTTTATTTTCCTTTTCTTTTCTTCCTACCAACATCATCTACAACGCTAGCATTTTCATCCCAGTCAATTTTCTCATTCTGGCTAACCATGGTATCCCTTGGAACATCTTCTACGGTATTGCCATCCTCATTTGACTCATTTAACTCAATGACAATCCCACCTTTTGGTGGTGGTGAGGTATTGTGAATGGCTTCTTCATTAATATTTGGTGCAAGAGTTGATGATGTAGCTCCATCTTGATTTGGTGGCTCAGAAAAATTGCCAATTCCAAAGTAAGACTGTATGGTACTAACTCCACATTTTCAACATTTTGATGGCCTCCCAATCCCTTCACCATCATGAGGAGTCTTACCCTTGTTGCACTTGCTGCTCAACATCTTGATCTCTCACTTCAAATAAAAGATGGAAAAAATGTCTTCTTATTTAAGGACATACTCATAGAATATAGATTCCATTCCCTACTAAATATCTTCTTTAAGATTGAAGCAAGAATGGAAAAGAGATAAAGAAATATTATAACACTAATACTATGAAGAAATGATTACTCACCTTTAAGTTTAAGTTTTCACTGACTTGCTATTCGTTAATGTAGGAATGCCTATGTTGTATGTTTATAACTTTGCCTATGATCAACTTCAAGGTTCCAACTCCAACTTTCGAAATCTGAATCGAGAGCTCACAAGTTTAAAACTGAACAAAATGTGTAAGAATAAATTAGAGTTTCAATTATATTTATATCAATCCATATTTGGCATTCTACAGGATTTTTAAATGGTATATTAAAAAAATTTGTGAATCCTATGTGATTATATAAGGAATATGTTTAAGTGTCAGTGAATCAAACCTCGACGGAGTACATACTTTGTAATTTCCAAGGTGAATATGGCCCTACGATTAGCACGGAGGTGTCATGGCAATTGGCAAAATGTGTCCTCAAATGTAAATTTTTTTTAATGTTATTAGCAAAATGGGTCCTCATAATCAACAAGTTGTAAATTTTAATTGGTGAAATGGGTCCTCATGTGCAATGACCATTTAATGGCACTAGCAAAACATGTCCTGACACACAATGTTGTTTAAATAGTATTGGCGAATATATATGTGATTTAGTACTTGCTTATGAGATTCTAGTTGAAAATATTAGTCGACCCATTTGAAACACATAGTTTTTTATGGAAAAAATAATACTTAATTGATTCTCATAAAATAAATAGATGGTGAATTGATATGCATTTGACTAATAACACATAAAATCTAGGCGATTTATTCGCCAATTCTGACTTGGTTGATCTACGATATTTGCTAATTGGTGAATATTCACCACTAAAAAAATCTCTGTGGAAGATTCATATACTTAATATATCAAATAATTATAATGCTCATATACTGACAAAATGTAGGCTACAATCAAGGGCTTATAGGTCTACTTTCTGGGTTACAACAGATATGTAAGATTTGGCAATTTAGTGCCTTCCCAGAACAAAATTTTGGATCTAAACTATCATAATTGCTAATTGAATTCCTAATACATCTAAGAGACCTATATATATCATCTTCAAGCTCATCAAATCCTCTATGTCATCCATAAGAGGTTACCATCTCCAACGATTGATGAAATGTGTAGAAGCATGTAGGTCGACCTACAACATATGGTATTGCTCTGCAATTGAATGAGACTTGGTACGAAACTCAAGGAAGGTCTATGAAGTCCTTATGCACTGTGAGTGATATTCCATTTGGCTCTGCAAGTCATGAAAGTGCTCTGCAAACCTTCTCCTTCAAAAATCTCAAGAAACAAATCCAAATCACTTGAAATGTTAATATGATGCAACTGACATAAAATAGAAGATAAATCTTGCTCTGTGATCTCTGATGTGAAAATTTGGTAAAATGTGGTAGAAAATACTGAATTGCAACTAAAAATGAAAGAAAAGAAAAGAATACAAATATTTTGGTTGATGCAAGATTTCTCTGAAACTTGGGATGCTCCTACATTAGTCCCACCATCTAAAACATACTAAACACACCTAATGGTCAAGCTTATGCTACAACAATCGCCAAAGACACTCTTAAGGGATGATAGGTCAAGATCCAACCGCACCTCGCGATGAGGACTTTGTATTAAAGGATGTCCACTAGCTCAAGAGATACATTATCCTGCCTTCCATAGAAGGGCTTTCAAAATGCAACCCCACCCACATCATGGAGACACCTTATAGTGAAAAGGAAGCATGTTCTCAAAGTATACAACCCCACCTGTATCATGAAGATGCCTTATAGTTAAAAGGAGGTATACGCAATAGATCAATGTTTGCAAACACACTTTGTTAGTGCCAAAATAATCAAACAAATACCATTATATATGCCCCCACCTTAAGGTGGTTGATGTCACTTACTGATATCAAGCACATTAAGGTAGAGTGAAAACACACAAGGGAAACAGAGCTCTCGCAAAGCCCATACCCCCAAAGGTGACATGTGCCACAATCATTGAATGTTCCCACAAACAGATTGATAAGATATGCTAAGATAATCAAGAGATAAGGTTAGAACATCTTACTCTAAGATAATAACCAAATCAAAACATGAAAGAAATCTAGGTATTAGATCACATTGGGAAACCAAGGCTACACTTACAGGTTTGGATCCTACTATAGCCATTGGGCTTATACTGCAGGTATCTCAGGACCGAGTGTAACAACAAGGTGAGATACAAAACAATCCAAAGTGCATGGAGCAGTTGTATTACAAAGGTTTATTAGAAGAGATAAGACAACATGATGCTTCACACAAAGTGATTCTACTAATCAAGTGTTGGATATATATATATCAACCCCATCTTCATATATGGACTAGGTCCATTTTTGCTTACTCATTGAATGGACACACAGTCCGTATTAGTATTTATTTGTTTTCATCATCCACCGACTAGGTAGAACCATTGAAGAAGGTAAATAATAAAAATGAGAGAGGGGAACAAGTGCCTTAGGATCACCATGTAAGAGGATGCCCCAAGACATCAACCACAATGCTATGCCCCTAAGGCACGACACACAATAATACAATAGATAATAGAATGATAAAAGAATGATGAAACAAATAGAAGAATGGTCATAATAGAGGCAGTCTCTTGGTATCCTTGACCTTCAAGAGTATCAAGGGTCATCCTAGGAGACCTAAACAACACATAACACAACACAAGGGAACACAACATAATGCTAACAACATATATATCTAGGAGGAGGCCAGCCTTGAGAGCAACTAGAATAGGTGCTACATCAAGTGTGGCTAAAGGGGAGAGAAATAATTACCTAATTCAATGGGATATTTCCTAGTGGACAATCATTGTCTATTAGCTTAGGATATCTCGCATGTAGTTTTGGTCTTGTTGATATTATATTGACATTAACTTTAGGATGACGATAGGCTTTTGTAGGCTTCAAATTACACTATCCAATACCGGCTGCATAGTTAATTCTAGAAACTTGTAAAGGTACTCTGATTCCTTGCTGATTTACACCACAACCATTGCCTACGTAGTCACAATTTTTGTACATGATTTGAAATCCACGACCATATAGAGAGTCAGTTTTTTTAGAAGAGGGTGAGGCTTCGTAGGTCTCACAATTTGTAGTATAAGTAAGAGTATTGTCTTTGTTTTCTACCAGGGAGACTTTAAATTTCTTAGGTGTTTCCAAAGATTGATTGGATGAAATCGATGCAAGTTTTGATGTATCAAAGTTATTAAGCTTATATTCACCCACACAGGAAGGAGTAAAATCTAATAAACCCCAATCATCACCAAAAAGTGTATTCGATGGTCTAGAGTCTTGTACAACATTGTTTGTAGAAAGAGGTGTTAACGAATCAACCTATAAGTTGTTTAGACTCCTATGATTGTTAACTTGTTTTTCTGTTTCGATATGTAAACAATTATTTGGCTCAGGATCAGCTTCCACAGTGTAGAGCTTGTTTTGATAAATAAATTTTATTGATCGATGAAGGGTAGACAGAACTACCCCATGGCATGGATCCATGGTCTACTGAGAATCATATTATATGAAAGCAAACTAGACATGACATGAAAAATGGTAGATAATGTCATGGGTCCAACCTTTACAGGTAAAGTTATAGTACCCAGGGATTGTCTAGTAGCATTATCAAAGCCATGAATGTTAGTCCTATCCAATTTGATTAAAGAAGTGTCACTCTTACTTTTTTGTAGTAAGTCAATGCCACAAACATTAAGATTCGATCAATTGTCAATCATAACTTTCTTTATCAACTTTTTATTTATTGTGACAAAGATTATAAGAGGATCATATTGGTTTTGAACTTCATTTGATGGTAATTCATGTGGTTTAAATAGAATATCCATTTTTGTTGCATACATATAATCTAATAGAGTTGCTACATCAGTCGAATTAACAACAAGTGGTATAATCACCTTTTGTAAAGATTCTTGGAGAATTATGTGGTATGTAGGCATTGTTTGTATTAAATCCCAAAGGAGATCTTAGCTGGAGTAGCGCGAAGCTGTTCAACAAGATCATATTCTTGACCAATTTTATGAGTAAGATGAGGTGGTGGAGGGAGCATAGGTTGAGAAGATGGAAGAGAGATAGGAACATATGGTACTTGCTTACTTTGCTTGTTGTTATAGGTGTTGTATGTGTGAGAAATCACATTGTAATGTGGTTGTTGTGACACACTTTGAACACCTTGATTTCTTTGAGTGATTTGTCTTGCATAGTTTAGAATGTAATCTGGGGGTCGAGGTGGTTTTTGATCACCTTGAACTATAATCACCGGCTTTAAGCAAGAAGGTACATTAGGTACCCCTCGCACAATCATCTTAGGAATATTACTATGTTTATAATAACCCCTTAGTGGGTGAAAGAAACCTATTAAAGGTAATTGAATTCACATTGCTTTGGTTTTGATTAAGCTCGACATTCATCCCTATAGAATTTAATGTGAGGGACCTTTCTTTATCCATCAATTCTTCACCTTTTAAAGGGAGAGCATTGGAACAAAGAGAATAGGAATTGTTGATGGTTTGATCTTTAGTGATGTCTAATGGAACAGAACTTGCAACCAAAGGAGAGCTACTTAGGGTCTTCGCATCCTTAGAGATATCCAAGGTTCTTGAACATTCATCCAAAGGAGGAAGATCAAAGGTATTCACTTCCTTAGGGATGTCCAAGGTGTTTGAACATTCAACTAGAAGAGGAATAGGATAACTTATGGAATCATCATCATCACCATATATTTTAGATATTAGTTCTAAGGCATTAATAGAAGAAGAACTTTCATACTCATCTTTCTCATGAGTCTTCATGGGGATGTATTAGGTTAGATCTTCTAATATCAAAGGATAAGTACTCATGAGAGAAATGAAATTGTCAAAATTAGATACATAATCAAGAATTTAAAATGAAGATCACTTAGGTATATCCTTATGATACATGGATTGTATATGAGTGAGAACATGAGGATTCATATAAAAGGAATTTGTAGAAATTTCCAAAGTTTTTAATAAATGCATGTAGATTCCAAAGACCAATGAGATAAAGATGCCATAATATAATGTCTTGGAACAACAATGCACAATGAGATATTTTTATTTATCAAATGCTATTAATTAAGAGACCTTTGTGCACCACAACACTAGTTTGATAAAACCAAGTTTTTGAAGCTTGTTAATAAGAACAAAAACACACTAGTGTCCTTAAATATGGAGTGTTTAAGATGAAAAAAATTTGTACAAAAGGTAGTATAGATCACCTTTATTATGTTCTTGCAAAGAAATGTTAGAGAGAGGTTAAATTGCCTATGTTGAAATACACATTGTCTAATTAAAAATATGCAAATTTTCAATCTAAAGCATTGAATGATCCCAAATTTTAAAATAAACAATGAATATATGCTTGAAAATGAATGCAATGTCTGAAATGAAATATATTTATGACGAATGTAATGAAAGCATGCAAATCTATGCTTGTTTATGAACCTAAAATGCTCAAAATTTTCACTTTTTTTTTAATGCAATTGTGTTAATGATGCATATGCAAATGCAAAAACACACAATGCAGAAACACTAAAGTCTAAAATCAGATTTGAAAAAGTGTTTAAATGTGTATTAAAATCTGAAATAAGATTTTAACCACAAACCCTATCTTTTAAAATTACTAGGTTATATGAAAAATTACAAATTTCAAATAACACCCTAGCAAATGACATATGAAAATGCAAGGTAAATGATCATGAAATGATGAAATGCTGTAATTTACCTCAGATCTGATGTAAATATCAAAATTTTAAATGTTTTCAATGATATGTAAGGAAAATAGTGCAAACTATGTCTTAATGCAAGCCTATAATGCTTATTCTTTTTCAAATGAATGCAAGATGATAAATATGATATGAATGAATGCAAAGACTTATTAACACACTTAGCAAGATGCAATTTTAGTAAAAACACGGGTTCACAAAAATGTTATATATGAAAAGAAGATAAGGTTGAAGTGTGGTTAAGGTAGATTCAATCAGACCCTCCTTTCACAATAACACTCAAGAACAACAATTGAGCCAAGTCACTACAGATGGAGAGGACTCAACTACAGGTTAATGTCACGTAGGAATGATATGGAAAGATAGATTAGATTGCTAGATATGTCAAACCCTAGTTCAATTAAGCCTTAAACCCTAATTATATGATTCTGGTTACAAATGAACAAGATACGATAGATGATCACACAAGAAGGCACTAAATGCAAATTAGAAACATACCAGGATTCAAATTTCTAAAGGTGGAAACATCAGGGAGATTGGGGCAGGCACCCTAGTCCAACAGGCCACTTTTTTTGTAGATCTAAAATAGTGAGGTGATTAGGACTACAACTTGTTTCAGAATTTCCAGCAATGATAGTCAAGAGGACTATGGGGTGGGTGCCCTAGTCTAGTAGGTTAGGTTTTCTACACTTTCTTCTCAGATCCCAAATCTCTAAGCTCTGCTCTAATCTTTCACAACTCTACTTTGTAAGATCCCGCACCTGTAACCTACAATCACAAGAGAGGGGTTTGGGGGTTGTGGTGTTTAGGAGCTTGCCTCAGTCAAGCCCCAAAATGACATTCAAGCCTTCCAACACCATTGTTAGATAAATTGCATGTCCTTTGTGGACAAAGGAAAAATAAATGATAAGATAGATTGATTGAAATACAAATATATATCACCTTGGAGGTGAATCCCTCATAGAGAATGAAGATCTTTCACACCATGAGGAGATGGATTGATAAAGAAAAATATGTAACAAACAAACACCATAACAACACAAGTCTGCTCTGCAACACAATGAATACCTTGAAATCCCTTAGCTCAATATCACAAGTTCACATTATCCATCTAGGTTTAAAATGAATTCCTAAACATGTTTATATATACATTCCCTCTAACATTCATAATTCAAATTGAAAAGGTCAACAAAGGGAAACCTTTTTAATGGTCCTATGTCGATAATTTGAATTTAGGTCCCGACAAAATAGGCCTAGACTAAGGCACAGGCACCCAAGTCTAGGGTGTGATTTTGAGTCATGAATAACATTAAATGTGGGCACTTAAGCCCCATTTGACATGGGTTTTAGAGGAAATTGCTCTGGGATAAGTTTTAAACATGAATGATTAACTTAAGGGGACCTAGGAGCTAAACTAGGTGGTAAAAAGTGATGGGGAAACTTTTTATGACATAACAGATACATGGATTCCAAGATATCTAACCCCTTTATCTCAAGCTCATTCATCTTTACTCAATGACATGGAGAGCTCATTTGACTATGAACATCTTTCGGACCTTGTACAACCAGGTCATGTTTATGCAGTTGTTGTACCATATAGGAATGAAGAGAGATCAAACTATTGGTTGGCATGATGTCTACAGGGAAAACAAAAGATAACACAAGCTATCACAAATGATGATGGGTTCACATATCCTACAAGATCAGTTTTTATTTTTAGGACTTGGTTGCGAACATATATGACAAGAAGTTCACTATGACTTCTTACATAATTTATCTATTGGCTCATAAAGCTCACTTCCTTGGAATGGTCATAAAGAGAGTAAGGGGTGAGGCTACAAGACAAAGTAAAATATAGGATTTCTATACCTCCTTAGAGCTCAAGGAATCTCAAAATATTTTAAAAGAGTTATGGTGCAGGAGCACCTATCCTATAGTGGCCTACATGAGGCAGTTAGTTAGTTTTAAGGTTGTTTATGTTTTCAATAAGGTCCTAATTGGACATTAAATCTAATAAGGTCTATTTTGACCAAGGTATGCTATTTTTAGATCAGTTGGTTAGAGTTAGTTAGAGCCTGTTGAACAGCTGTAGTTCCCAGCCACTTGGAGAGATTTCCCAGCCGCTTGGAGGCAAGTCTGTACTACCAGTGGTAACTAGATAAATACCTTGGGATTTGATGGATGAAGGCATCTAGGTTTTGTAGTAGCTAAAATCAATCAGTTGAATTGTGCTGTTAGAAAACAAAGTACTGTAATCGTATCTTTTGAAAGTTAATAAGATCTTGTTGCATTTGAATTCACTATGTAATCAATTTCCTATATTAATGCCGGATGGATTTGATTATCCATGCCCCCAGTTGATTCTGTGAATCGGTGGAATGGCTATGTACAGTAGTTTAGGGTTTAGTTTGCATTTTCTATTTGTTCACATGCATGTTTATAGGTTATTGGTTGAGAGGTGTTGAAAACCCTAGCATGGGTATGTGCTAGGTCGTGCAGGTTGAAAAGGGTCTGAGAAACCACCCAGGAAGCGGATCGGGCCATCAATGGAGGTCACGCGGATCAAACTGTGAAAATCTGTGAAGTTTTCAAAATATATACAATTTGTGTATATATCCCCTTTGTATGTAGGATATACATCCTACGTATATCACCATTTCTCTATCGCATTTGTATGTGGTAACATACAGCGTGAAAATACAAGCAATCGCATGATACAAGGAGTGACCGACGATACAGGTGAGAAGGACCAACAATAAGAGGTCAAGAAATGTATGTATGAGCAGGAGAAGAGTTATCGGTGTGAGGGAACCTATCAAAAGAGTTGGCGGAAGTCTCATCGACATGCAATGTCACACCGATAATAGATTCATCAGGATATCGATAGGAAACTCTAGGGGTTCACCGATGAGGAACGTCTTGGTGATAAGATCTATCATCGGCGCATCGGTGTAATGGTTATCAAGTGCATCGGCGTGAGATTGGATATCGGCGAAGGAGTTCAAAGTTGGGCTGACGGGAGGAGTCACAGTGATAAAGAGTTTGGCATCGACGTGAGATAGCTAGTCGAGGAGATACTACACATAGCGGCCGATAGTGGAGGTCCCGCCGATAGGTGAAAAGTCGATTCTCCATCGACAAGAGGAAGGACATCAGCATTAAAGGGTTTTGGTTCACTGACAATGGTTGGTCTAGCCGACAAACAGTGCAAGTGCATACATTAGTGAAATGTATGTGATCGGGGCATGGTTATTTTGTCCGGCCGATAGAGAATGTTTTTCTGATAGGCAATTAAATGCATAGACATACATTTGAATTTGTATGTTAGGGTTTGAATGGCATATGCCTCTGCATCAAGTTAATTCAATACATTTTTATATGCTCTCATCAATAAATCGACAAGGGATGCCAATGAACGAATGTCAATCCAAGCAATGGCCCTTATTAATGGATAAGGACAATGGTTTATCTATCTCCCAAGGTCAACATAAATCAAAATATCAAGGTTTTTAAAAGTACCCTACCTCTTACCAAGAAAATATAGTGACAAGGTGATCCTGTCAGAATTTTCTAGGTAGATACTTGAAGTAAATTTAAAATTGTCAAGGAAAAACAAGCTAGGTGTGCAGTACATATTTAACTTGGGGTTCTATTCTTTTCCTTTCATTAATTTTGTAAAGGCTGTTGATTAAGAGTTGGAGGCAATGAACCTCAAAGTATATATGCCTAGGTCAAATTTAATCCTTATGGCTAGATCAAGAAGTTATTAATTACCACCATAACTGATCATGAATTAGAATTCACATGGCAAAGAAATGACATACTATGGGACCAAACCAAACTATTTGATTTTGTTGGAACCTTAAGGAATGGAGCGTTGACTTGGTATAGGAAGATATGTCCTAATCATGATAAATCATGGGATGATATCAAGAAAGCATTATTGGACAATTCTGAATCACCAAATATACCCACTAAAGGAGTAAGAAAAATGAGGTACACGGTCTAGAAAGAGGGAGAATCTATTAAATCTTTTGACAAAAGATTCAAATAAGTCTCTCGCAAACTAGAAGAACCATTATTAGAGAAGCAAAGGATCAAATGATTTATTTCAGGACTAATCCTTGACATCAAGAATCCCTAGATGGCAAAATTTTCAACTCATACTTAGAAGAAGTAACTAAAGATTTCAAAGTCAAAGAAGATATTCCCCCTGAGCTATTAGATGATGGAAAAGTCTTGAATGTAAATTATGATCTCAAAAGGGTGGATAATGATCCCTTGCCTAAGATAAATTGGTCCTGTTACCAGATTGTGCTTTGTAGCTCAATTGGGTTGGGCTGTAACAATAGTTTTCTTTGCTTCTTTGGAGAAGTAGAGAAGTTCAAGAGGAAGGGAGAAGAAATTTTAGGTTCACAGGCCAGCCTAGAGGGCCTACTATCCTGATGGAGGACCCCTCTAGTGATCATATTAACAAGAACATGTACCATCTCAATTAGAGATACTACATGAGCTAGATAACATGAAATGATACCCCAGCAAGGTAGTAGGTATCCTAGGACTGATAGGTGAAGTTAAAGCTAATCTATGCATTGCAGGTTATGTTTCAGTTTGGTCATTGTTCATTCATGATTATAAACACCTATACCATGCAATAATGTTTAGTTTATGTTTATGCAATTGATTTACAAAAAGGAGAAATTATGTACACAAGTCATTACATGAAATAACTATTCATATTCAAAAGAAAAATGTTTATATGATCCCACACAAGTCGTGGGAGTAACTATATATGATGCAATGCACAATAACAAGTACATATGAGGTAAAGGAAAGAATATAAAAGAGGAGAGGGACCTGTCATTTCCTGAATGAATGAAGAATACCATGGACAATTGCACCATCTTCAACTTATTCCAATGATATCACTAGTAAGACCTACAAAGGGAAAATGAGAGGAAGGTTAGAGCTCAGGGTTTTCTTTCCACTTCTATATGCAGATAAATTCACCATGTACAGGTTATTTTACATCTGATCAAGAAGAGTGAAAAGAGAAACAAACATTAGAAGCAGATAGGCAATCATAAGAAGAAGCATGAAAGAGAAGCTAGGCAAATCAAAGGAGAGGCTTCAGCCTCTATATTCTTTCTAATTTGTTTGTTGACTGTACAAGAATAGGTGCTTCTAAATCAATCATTAATGACATCTTTAAAATAGTTATAAATGCTAGGGTACACATGCTAGGATAGTCTTGAAAAGGACAACCATGTTCAAGCCTTGATGGTATAGTCATGAAGGAGCAAACTAGGTCAATGAAGAAATGAATCAGTTATATGGTAGCAACCATAAAAGACTATCAACACATGGAAAATCAAGGGTGACTATGTCAAAGATGAAGAGCAATCACTTCAAGGCATGATAGAGAGGAGCAGAGGTCCAACACATAAAGAGACAAAAGATAACAATCTTTATACTTGTTGAAGGCAGTCATGAAGATGTAACAGTCATAATGAGGAGAGCCCCTATGACAACAGATGCAGATAATTTTCATGCTAAATAGTCCTCACAATACAAACATAACAATCATCATAGACTAGAAGGAATAGTATTATAGTACAACATTAAGACAATATATACAATGGACTATGTGACGACATAAGGAGACAGTCACCTACAAAGAGGGAAACAATGATGTGATACAAGTCTGATGCAAGGTGCAAGGGGTAGACAACATGACAAGACATTCATAATAATGCATGATAGTTTGTAGGCAGTGCACACACTTAGGACAAACTTATCAAATGATAAGACTTTTGTAACAGGTCTCTAGAGGGTTTGCATGCCAAATAGGTGTTATGTCAACTTTGCCTATAGCATTAGAGACTTGTGTGTGACACAAAAGTTATGTCATCTTTTAGCTCTGTTATCTAAGTGTTGGATCATGAAACAACCAAAGCAGAGCTAAAGGATGGATGATTATCACTCATTGACTATCTCCATTAAACGGAAAGCACTATTAATAGTGAAAAGAGATCTACACAGTTACCTACAAGTTTGTGAGAAGGACAAGGAACTGGAAAGCCCTTCCCACATTTGTCAGTACCAAGCATGGAGCATGGAGACAGCTAGGCATAACCATGAAGGCTCAATAAAGAGTTGCATACAAGAGGGGGACCTCCAAGTATCAATAGTATACATAGATGAAGGGATGTCAAAATAGTTAACTAGGAAAATGAGTAGTCAAAATGTTTAGAGAAAGCATTGAAATGAAGGAGCAGCCTTTGCAAAGTCATGACATTAACTATAAAAGGAGGACAGTCTAAACATTGAGTAGCATGGTGCAGCCTAGAGGAGGTTAGAACTATGTACTAGTAAAAGTACACATCATACATATAGATGACTTGTCACAGTGGGTCATAAAGGGACAATCCATAAGATCAGTTTCAAAGAACAAAACAATCATAGGAAACCTGATCGAGACAGTCATCATTTGAGTTCTTTGGGAGGAGTCAAAGTCAGATTAGAGAGAACAACCCTTACAGGTCACTTTTGAATGTCAAAGAGCAGTCAAATAGGTAATGTTTGGAGGAGCAACAAACATATTGAAAGAGAACCATAAAGGAGTAGTCAACCATCTTGAAGAAGAACAGTACATAGCAAAAGAGTAAGAGGGTTGCATAACAGTCTATGAGGATGACACCAATTGAAAAAGAAGGGAAGTCATATTAAAATCTTATATAGCCTCCATCAGTACCTAAGAAGTATACAATGAAGACAGTCATCAAAGATAGTTATAGAGGTATCAAAACAACATAGGTCCCAAATGAGAAGATATAGTGCAAGCCATATTTTGACAAAGTAGAAGACAGTTATGAAAAAAAGAGTCCCTAGTGTCAAATGAGTAGAAATACAACATATACAGAAACATAATGAGGCAAGTTTTCCATTTTTATGCACATAAATCATGAAAAAAAGGTAGTGTTTTTCTTTGTTCCATGTCACAGTTTTCCTCATGAAGAGTGGCAGAAAAGCAAGGTGAGGAGCAATAGACAATGGAATACCTAGGGGACAGTCAGATAGAAGGCTGGTAGCTGTGTAATAGGTATGAGTAGGACAACAATGCCATGAAAAGGAACAACAGTCAACCTTAATGAGTGAAAGGATTGTCACAATGTGGAAAGAAGCAGTATTAACTATCATGAAAGAGCATTGAAACCTTTAGCATATAACTTTTTTAAACATGTTCAAACCCTAGTCCTATAAATGGATATTAAGGAGGCTGTGGTAATGGTCCATGATAGTGGTATGCCTTGAGAAATCTAAAGAAGGCAAAATGCATGATGAGAAGAAAAGCATTGTCCGAAGTGCAAATCTAAAAAGGATAGTTAAGCAAAAGCCACAACATTTCATACATAGAAACCCTAGAAAAGAGAAAATACAATGTAGGGGTAGGGTAAAAGCAAATTTCTAGTTTTCATGGTAGATAAACAAGAGCATAATATGCATCATCATGAACAGAGTATGAAATCATAGATTTCTTCCTTTGATGCATACACAAGAACATCAAAAGATAGAAATGTATCTTTTGATAGAAATCATCTGAGATAGAGAACAACAAATCTATAGAGTTCATTATTTTATGCACATGAAAATGATAAAGCAAGTCTTTCACACTATTTCTCAGAAAGACATACACCAGTATCATGAAACCAATGGTGAGTTTTCACTATTTTTATTACAATTTCCTTGAGGAACCAGCAAAGGAGAGTAGTACATTTCACTATATGAGGTAAAAGGGAACGTTCCATGATCAATACAATAGATCAAAACCTAGCAAGGTCTTCTTAAGAACACAGGAACAACACAAAGTGAGTTTTCTCCGCAGTTCTAAGGAAACCAAGAAACCCTAGCTAGGGTTTGTAAAAAAAACATAGTACAACATCCAAAAAGGAGACTTACCATAGCAGAGGAGGTCTGTAGCAATTCTCAAGCTCTTGGCAACCTTCTAAATCCTCCAGAAGCCTCAACAAAGCTCAAAAAACCCTCAAGCATGGCAGCACAACATAGAAGCATAAAGGAGAAATGAATGAAATGAATGATTTTAGGGTTTCAAAGTTGTTTTGTCTCATGCCCAAGCCCTAAAAAAGTGAGTTTTCACTTTCTAAGTTAAAATCATGAAAAGGAGATCAAATATATGTTGTGGCTAATGACTTTTAAGCCATCAAATCCTAGTAAGGATTGATGGGGCCGTGGAAACACAAGATTATGGTGAAGATTTTGACCTTTATTTTAAGGTTTTTCTATTCTTTCAACCTTGAACAACAAGAATGCATTATAGGTTTTTTTAAGAAGTCAAGGATTTTATATTATGATGACCTTTTAAGGTCCTACCTATGACTTAGAGCACTCTTGTACATCATGAAGACTATTAGGAGGGTTTTTTGCATAGGATGGGCAATTTTAGATATTATTATAAGCCTTGTGAGATTTTGTAGAGGGGAGGAAGTCAAATTATAATTATGTATCCCTTTTATATTTTGCATGAATAGAAGACCAAAATAATGTATCTTAACACCTATTAAGTGCAATATCCATATAAATTGTCTTACTACTTGTTATACAATAACCTAGAGGGAGAAATAGGCATCATACAACACTTATTAAAGAAAATCACATGGATTGCATTTAATATTTGTTAAAATAGGTTAATTTTTTTCCCTCAAATCATGCAATAAAATAGAAGAGTAGTTGAACTGAGGTCTCAAACTCATGCAGAAGGAGATTCTTTTCTATTTTTGACTTGGAGTCAAATAGGCATATTTTTGGCAAGTTTTTGGTCAAGCATCTTGGGAGGTGGAGTTCTGAGCTAGAATAGCTCATTTTGAAGTAGTTATGGGCCCTAATTTTTAGTCTTTTCTCTTGTGCTCACCCATCAACTAGGAGTTACTTTTTAAAACTTTTCATGCATCAGTTGGAGGGCCGTTGGATAGGAGTTGACTCCCCTTTGCATTTTTTAGATAGATTTTTGTATTATAGGAGAAAAAGCTTATGTTTTTTTCTCAGTTCTTTCTTTTTCCTACCTTTGCACATTGCAGAGAGAGACTGTCTTGTAACTCAACCATTTTTACAATTTTATGCAATAGCAACAGTATATTTTAGTAGTTACATTGTTATTTTGCAGAGTTTTCCTACTATTATCAATACAATTAGGTGTTCATCTATTCATATTTAGGTGTCCTGTCTCATTTTGAGTGATTTGATAGTGATTTACTGTGTTTTACTTTAAAACCTTTAAGTTTTCTGTCTCATTTTTTGAATGCAAGTATACAAAGTGTAGTTTTATTACACGTTATAAATTGTGCAAGTCATTCCATGCCTTTCTGTGAAACATTTATGTGGTAAAATTATTTAGTTTGAGTTTTAAGGGCAAATATATTGGAGAGTAATTGTGAATCAAATTGCAAGTTAGGATTAAAACATTGGTGCATCACCCCCTTAGGATAGATTTCAGTTCAATCTAGTTTAATTAAACATTCTTCTATCTCTTTTCCATAAAAGTATACAGATCCAAGGGGCTTTTAAAGGGAGCTGGCTCTTCTGGATGTTCATTCTCATCACAGACAATCCCACAGTTTGAGAATGTTCCCATGTTGCATGGGATTGCCAAGCTTGTAAAGGCTTAGAAATCATGGCGCAATCCTTCGTGACAATAGTTTTTGGCACACCCGATAGGATTGTGAGCAGGGTTTCAGGGCACTAGAATACAAATTTTCTTTGTTGTTTTGGTATGCATAGTAGGGTTTTAGCATTTTAGAGGTAAAAATAACATACTTGGTGACTCAAAATTCTAATTTTTTGGAGATCCAATGAATATAGCACATGAGAAGGATCCAAACGAGGGGAAGTTCAACTCCATTTGAGTATCTACAACTCTCACCTCTAGGAAGAAGAGGTAGAGCAGTAATAAGAACACCCACTCCAATAGGGAGAACTAGATCCACTCCTCCAAATCTCAGGACTGCAGAGTTTGATCAAAGAAATTTGGCAATAAATCTTCAAATACAAACTCCACAAGCCCCTCAACCTCCACCAATGTCAAGACAGTTGCCTTTCGTTACATTCAATGATGGCAGCCCATTGTTGCTTGCAACACATGATGATATTCCAATGGCAACCTTGAGAGGCTTGCCTTTCTTCACATGTGATGATCAAACTACCCCAATTAAACACATCAAAGATGTAACTACACTATGCTCAGTTCATCATATCACACATGAAAATGTTGCAGTGAGGCTTTTGGAAGCATCTCTAAAAGGTAAAGCACTTCAGTGGTTTAGAGGATTGGTTGTAGGATCAATTACATCATGGGACCTATTAGGTGAAGCATTGAATAAGTAGTTTGAAGACAAGTCAGACAACCTATCATTGGTTGAACAGTTAAGTACAATAAAGAGATCTCCATAGGAGCACATGGTAGATTTTAACTTCTATTTTCATAGAACTTGGGACTAGATACCAATAGCGGTAAGGCCTACTGCTAATCATGCATTTATGTACTTTCTTAGAGACTTCAATAGTGGTATTGCTATAATGATTCAATCAATGGGTGGAACCACATTACCAAATGTTTATGATCTAGCTATAAGAGCTAAAAATAGCCTAATTTAGGATGGTAAAATAGCCTCGAGACTACCTATGCCTATTTTTCCAAAGGTACAACTACCTGTCCCATTATAAATTCCACCTATTATTGTTGTTCTTGTTGTACCAGCTCTAAATTATCAAGTTACAACTCAAAAAAATGTTGTCCCAGCCCCATCCTAAGAGTTGTAAGAACTTAAAGGAATGTTTCAAGGGCAAATAGGGATGTTAAAAATGTAAATGGAGCTATTGCAAACAATTGGCAAGGAGTTGATGAACATTAAAAAGTAGCCAAATTAGATTTATAGACCTTATCAGGCCCCATATTAGAACTAGTAGCAAAATAACCAGAACTGATAAAATAGACCTTAATATCAACCTAAAAATCAAGGTCAGAGAAGGAATTTTAACACAAGGCCTTATCATCCCTATAATCAGCATGTTGCTAGCCCATCTAGAGAGTTAGTTCCACTACAAAACAATATGGCACAAGAGTACAATTGGTGTTACCTATGTAACCAACTACACAACCAATCAACATGCTCAAACAACATAATAAATGAGGCCTTAATGGTGAAAAATAATGTTGTTGTCCAGCAAAACACAGTACAAGAAAATTTAGAACAACAAGTTTACAATCCTAAATAGGAGCAACCCAATGCAACATTCATGAATTGGCAGGGTGAGGAGTTTTGCAGGGTTAAACCAATCTGCCTAGTCCATAGCAACTAACACGAGAGCATAAAAGAGGGCTGTTGATATAGGGCAGCAAGATGGAAGTGGGTAAAATTAGGCTCAAACCCAACAAGGTGCTACTAGTCCATCACAGCAGCCAAATGTTCATGTCTTACCAAGAGGACAGCCTGTCCCAAATCAAAATTAGCCAAGAGGGCAGCCACAACAAGTACAACAACAAGCAAATCTTGTTGCTCCAAGAGGATAGATTAATGTTGGTTCATTTTCTTTCAATATTATAGACTATATGAAGAAAGCAAATGTAAGCATGTCTATGTGGGATTCATTATCTCTTCCAAGCCAAAAAGACTTGTTATAAAAAGCCCTATCCAATGTCTCTTTGACCAATGAATCAAATCAAGACCAACCTAGAGAGCAACCTAGAGTTGTGTTTGCAAATGACCCACCAGTTTAGAAAGAACAGCAAGCCCATAATGCCAAACCAACACCATTTTATGTGTATCTGATAATTGGTAAAAACCTTGTGCATAATTGTATGATTGATTCAGGTGCTAGTATGTCAGTGATGCCAAAACAAATAGTAGATAAGTTGGGATTGACTTATGAACCAATGTCCAAAGATGTAGTATAATTAGATGGTTCGTCCATCAATACCCTTGGAGTAATAAAAAACTTGGTGAGGATATGGAAAACAAAATGAAAGCAAACAAAAGAAAAACCAATGAAAATAAATGTTATACCTTCCAATGTGATCCACAAACCATAGATAGGGTGGAGAGTGTTGCACCCAAGCACTCTAGATTTACCCCAAGATGATAATGGACAATGTGAAATGCTCTCAAAACTTATGCAATTCACTAATAAAACTAGCTCAAGAGGATTGGAGGAGAGATTTTGGCATGATAACTTTGCTCAAATTGTTGATGCTAAAATGGCTTGGATGAGGGTGTATTTATCGGCTTTTTGGGAGAGGATTTGATCCAAGGGTGGAGATTGAATTGGGAGATCAATGGTTGAGGATGCATGTGAGGTGGAGGGCCTAGATTTAATCTCCAAAAATGGAGGGTTGTGAATAAAGATGAATTTTAAATTCATCTTGGGAAAGGGGTGAATTAAATGAGATTGGGTGAGATGGATTAGATGTGAATTAAAAATTCACATGGGGAAGAGAAAATGAATTAAAAATTCATTTGGGGAAGAGTGGAAATAAATGAGTTATGACATGTGTAAGGGGTGGAAGAGGTTATTAATGAGATGTTTGACATATGTGTATAAAAAATTGATTTATGGGGCATAAATATCATTTTTTTTATTTGGGGGATGTGGGGAAGGGTGTTAAGCTAGGTTTGACCATTTTAATTAGGGCAATTAGCATAATTAATATGGATGGAAAAAATTAGGGTATGGGTTAATGAGGGGTTAAGATTAATTAAATAATGTTTCATTTAATTAATCCTAGGTCTAGGGTCATGTAGGTTAGGCTACGTAATTAGATAATTGATATTTAATTAACTAGGGTAGGGATAGGGTAATTAGTAGGTTAAATTAATTGGATAAACATGATTTATCTAATTAATTGGGTTTCAAGGAAAGGGAAGATCAATCAAATAAATATTTGCACATTTATTTAATTAATTGGATAAGTTAGACTATTGAATTAATTAAATTAATTCAATTTTAAAGGATGGAACGATGGGAAACTAGGTGTTGAAAGGAATAATTAATTAAATAAAAAATTAATTAATTGATTAGAAGGGAAATTGATGTGTTTGGTGATGTCAGAGGTCGGTTAAATGGTGAAGACATTTTTAGGTGTCTACATCTGGATCTTACCTTGCATGCTTGCCCAAATTTTTTAATCCCACAAGACATATATGTTATAGACCTACCCCCTCTCTTTGCTTTATGCCTTTCCAAGGATTTCACAATAAAGTTAGGAGGTTATTTGTCAGCTAATTGGTCACATATGTGTTTTAGGACAAGGTATGGTACAAGAGTAATAGTGAAATTTGAACAACAAGCCAAATTCCAAATTGAGCCTATGTTCCCAGTATTGTTAATGCTAATTTGACCTATTATGATGAGGAAAATCCTGTTGTTCATGAAAGTAGCACTCCAATTGAGAACATAGCGGATCTATTTTTAGATGAATGGGCATTTGAAAAACCATGAAGATGACCGTTACAAGCAATTGGAGGAGGCTGGATTAGGCATTTACATGATCCATGAGCATAATCAACCTGTTCCTAACCTTATGAAAGGAGAAAATCAACAAGGACAACAAGAGGGACAGCAAGGAAATAATTTATGGTAGATATACTTTGATGGTCCAAGAAGCAAAGTTGGAGCTAGAGCTGGAGCTATGCTCATTTCACCTGAAAATGAGAAGTACTATGCAGCTTTCAGATTTGCATTCAGTTGTACTTATAATATAGCAGAATATGAGGCACTCATTCATGGAATGGAATGGGCCAAGAAGAAGAATATCAAGTGTTTGTAGGTATTTAGTGATAGTGATATGGTTGCAAATTAGGTAAGGAACTTAAATGTCACCAAAAATTATTTATTAAAGTCATATAAGCATAGAATATGGGATTTAATTAAAGATTTTGATGCATTTAACCTACTGTCCATGGCTAGGAGCCAAAATAAATAGGCGGATAAGCTCACAGTCATGGGAGCTGAGTTCAATATACCAAAAAGAAATCATAAATAATGGGCAACAACAGTATGTGAAGGTAGTTGTGAGACCAAAAGTCCCCAATAATAACATACATTGGTAGGTATTTGAAAGTGATGACCAAATAACAAACATTCTCATTAAGAAGTTGAGTTTTCAGCTGGTAATCAGTAGAAATTACAGCAACAGTTTGAAGACCAGATTGTACAACTCAGGACCAACAAGCTGCCAAAGGGCCTTTTGACCTTGGAGTCAATTTTCAATTTAGATGACTAGCTGAGAAAAGAAAAAGTCAGCATACTGATCAAGGAGGAGCACTATGAATCAGTTGAGATTTTCAAAGCCAAGCTTCTCAAGCTAGGCAAGATATGTACATCAAAAGATAGGCATGCATTTGTGTTGTTATGTCAGGAATTTAATGCTATTTTTGCCTAGGAGTACAAAGACCTCAAAGGTTTTAACCCTGAACTAGCTCAACATACCATAGAGCTAGAACTAGGTGTAAAACCAATGAGGTAGAAGCAAAGACCTCTTAACCCCAAGCTAGAAATTTTGATGAAAATTGAAGTTAACAAGTTGATTCAAAGAAGCATTAATTTTCCAATCAAACACACTTCCTGGGTGTCCAACTTGGTGCCTATTAGAAAGAAAAATGGTGATATTAGGTTGTGTGTTAATTTTAGGGACCTGCACAGGGCATCATTGAAAAATCACTATCCACTGCCTTTAATGGAATAGATTTTATAGGTTGTTTCAGGTTCTAAAAGATTTTCTTTGCTGGATGGCTTTTCAGGGTATAACCAGATTTTGGTTAAGGAGGAAGACTAGTATAAAATAACATTCACAACCAAATGGGGAACCATGGCTTATCAAAAGATGCCATCTGGGTTGTCAAATGCTCGAGCAACCTTTCAAAGAGCCATGGATATGGAATTTCAAGGCATCATGAATAAGTTTGTATTGGTTTATCTAGATGATATTATTGTTTTCTCCAGTGATGCAAAAGATCATTTTTCTCATCTTAGACAAATCTTTGAAAGATGTAGAGAATATGGAGTCTCACTTAACCTGAAGAAGTGTATCTTCATTGTCCATGAAGGTAAGCTATTGAGTCACATTGTTTCCAAACATGGGATTAGAATTGATCTAGAAAGAGTAAGTGTTATTTTAGCCTTACCCTTACCAGCACACAAAAAGGGACTGCAAAGTTTCCTAGGAAGAATCAATTTTGTTAGACAGTTTATCCCAAATATTGCAAGCTTGTTGAAGCCTCTAACAACCATGTTGAAAAAGAATATTGGTTTCAGCTGGACTAAAGAAGGAACGAACAGCTTTGAAGACATCAAAGCAGCAGCACCCACATTGATAAATCCAGACTTTTCAAAGGATTTCACAGTTTATACCTATGGAGGAATAGATACTATCTCTGTTATGTTGACTCAACAAAACAAAGAGGGTCAAGAGCAACCAATTGCCTTTTTCAGCCAGGGGTTAGAAGGCTATGAACAAAGGTATTCATTTGTTGAAAAGCATGTACTTGTAGTCATTAGGAGCCTTAAAAGTTTAGGCATATGCTCTCTAATAATAAAATTCAGCTGATGACCTTGTCCATCCAAGTGTGAAAGAATTTCTATCAAGCAAGGATTTAGGAGATAAAAGGGTGAGTGTGACATCATGATGGGCCAAATAGTGGCAATGGAGAAAAATTGCTAGATGAAAAAATGCTAACATTTAGACTAATTTTTAGATTTGGATGAAATAGGTGAAATATTTCTATCTCAAATATGGATTCCCTCCAAAAGTTCATTGGGAGTACCTCATATTTAGGAAAGTGGGAGTCCCAAAACTTACCAAAGAAACGTGCAAAACCACCCATTTAGTGTTATCCTGAAATTTTCCACAATTTCATCCTTGAAGCTAATAGACTTTTTTGTAACTCTATTTAATAAAATGAAAAGGGTTAATAGAGGAAGCTCTTAAGATTCTAAAAATATAATATACACCTCATAATAATTTTAATAGGTAGTTATTATTAATTTTCTACATACATTATGTGTGATTTCCTGATGGATATACATATTAAAATACATCCATAACTTTCAACATATTATCCTTTTTTAGATCCAAAAGATGCGTCATATTCTAGGATTTATGGGGTATACATTAAAATTTAATTTTTTTTATTTTCATATATTTTTGACCAAGTTAGGTTGGCTAGAAAATTAATTTTTAATATTTTAAAAAGTCACAGTAAATAATTCATAAATAATTATTTATTACTTAAAAAAATCAAAAAAATATGTGCCACATCCGTTCATGTGTCCTTGACTTAAATCCAAAATAATGGAGAAAAAATATTATCTTTTTCTCATACTTAGGTTGGTCGGAATGACACCTACTTTTTACGTTTTGCTAAAAATCTTAGTAGTGCTTCATTGAAATATCCAATTTTCACCAAACTATTTTTAAAATTTTCAAAAAAAACATTGTGGCCCATAAACTACACTCAATTTATTACAACTTTTGTTACTACCTTATTTCGAGATTATGTAGATAACTCATTCAATTTTTGACATGAAGTTACTTAAGTCTATTTTTCACATTTACATTGCCACTTAGGGCTAGTGTTTGGCCCATCATGATCATACACTTATCCAAAAGGGCTGGCTGGGTTACGAAAGTGATGGAGTATGATATTGATATTAAAGTCACTAAGCTGGTCAGGGGTAAAGGGCTATGTGAGCAGCTAGCTCAAGGGGCATAAAATGACTTAGAAATGTTAAAAGATGTTTTAATGACTGGTAATGCTGTTGTACCTGTTGTTCCAGCCAATAGCACTAGCTAGACACATGAGATGATTCAATATTTGTAGACCAGAGAGTGCCCAGCAGGGCTAAATTCTGCCAAAAGGTATTACAGGCTTAAAGCCATCCCATATGTTATTGTGAATGATATCTTATTTAGAAAAGACTACAATGGAGTATTCTTAAGATGCATTGAATCAGATCAGGTTGAGAAACTCTTGCATGAGTTCCATGATGGACCAACTGGTGGTTACTTTGTAGCCTGTACAATAGCCTTAAAGATCATGAAGGCTGGATACTATTTGCCATCTCTTTTCAAAGATATTCATACATAGGTATGAAAGTGTGTGAAATGTGTTGTATTTATAGGCAAGTAGAAGTTGGAAACCTTGCCACTACAACCCATTTAAGTTGATTGACCATCTACCAAGTGGGGCCTTTATTTCATTGGATCTATTAACCCACTATCAAGGTCTAGCCACAAGTGGATATTAACAGCCAAAAATTGTTTTACCAAGTGGATAGTGTTGCAAGTATGAGGTTAACCAATGTTGTCATTGATGTCAACATACTCATATTGCTCAATGAGATGGATTAGATGAGCTGTGTGCTGAGGATATTGAGAAAATTAGTCTCAATCAGGAACAGTGAAGAATAGTGATGATATTAAGGTAAAAGGCCAAGATAAGATAAAGATCAGAGGATGCGGATTAAAGGGTTTGTAGATATAAGTCTTTAGGTGATCCAGTTAAGATTTCAGAGGTCCACATGAAGACATGAAGAAGTTGTGATCAGTCAAGTAGAACCGATTCTGGGAGATGCTTCGGAGTGACAGAGTGTTACAAAAAGGTCCGGTGAGATCCGGAAGTGCATTGTCCTAATCTGTGGATTGGAAGGAGTGTTCGGGATGTCCTTGTGATTTGTCATCTCAATTTGTTCATGGTTTGGAGGTCCGAAAGCACCTTTCTCAGTATGACAGTGGTGATAGACTGTGTTCTTGAAGTTCTGGATGAAGAAGAGAAGAGATTCTAATAAGTAGAGGAAGTGCGGATGTACCTGGTCATTCAGGCAAGCCTGTGAAGGTTCTTGGATCATGTTGAGGTTGTGTTGTCGGTCCGCATTAGTGTTAGAGCCCGAAATTGAAGATATACTTCCGGATGAAGATGTCCTTGTTCAGGTTGGCTGACCGAATGAGTTATTCATCTTGCAAATGTTCTTGTGGTTGATTGCCAACTAAGATGATTGTTCCTAAGTCGATGCCTTGTATAAATAAAGGTTTGTGAGTTCATTTCGAAGTGTGTCATGAAGCAAATGAGAGTGGTATAGCAGAAGAGTGAAAGGCAGAGCAGGTGTGTCTCAAGCTTAAATGGAACTAATCCAAACAAGGTAAAGATGTCAATCTCCAGTTCAAGTTTGTAATACTTGTTATCTTGTAGACAGTGTGTCTCTTGTAGGTAGTGTGCCTCCTTGTGAGCAGTGTGCTCAGGCAGTGAGCCCTAATTGGCATGTGCCATCTATTTTTCTTATTCTTCTAATAGAGAATAATCCTTGGGTTAATCACCCCGTGGTTTTTCCCTTGACTGGGTTTCCACATTAAAATCTTGGTGTCTAATGTGTTGATGTCTATCTACTCTGATGTTTATGCTTCATGCTTTCATGAATGATTAATTGACATGCTATTAAATAACAAAGAAGAATCAAGTGTTAGAAGTAATAGCAAGTTTTTGCACAACTGATTCACCCGCCCCCTCTCAGTTGTGTGCCCTAGATCTAACAATTGGTATCAGAGCTAAGTTCCTCTAAAAGGAGCTTAACCGCTTGAGGAGATCCAGGATGTCATCATACAAGAAGGATAGCCCGAAGTTTGATGGAACCAACTTCTCTCTCTGGAAAGGTCACATGAAATGTCACTTGGAGTGTATGGGAAAAGCATACCTGTCAATGGTCACAAAACCATATGTACCTCCACAGGGTGGTCTGACAACTTTAAATGAAATCACAGATGCTGAAAATAATCTACGGACAAAAGAAGCTCTTCTAAGTGCATTAACTGATTCGGAGCTCTCAAATGTAATTGACCTACCAACTGCCTATGAGATCTGGATCAAACTGGAACTTCTGCATGAAGGAGATGAGTTTGTTAAGAGTGCAAGGTTGCAAAGTCTCAAAGGGAAATTTGAAAGATTGAAGATGAGAGATGATGAAAATATAACTACCTTTATGCCAAGAGTAAATGAGCTGGTGTGTGGAATTAGGAATGCTGGTGGAGTTCTGGATGAAAATGAGATTGTTTGCAAAATTCTTAGATCCCTTCCTACTGCCTACAAAATCAAGGTTGCTGCCATTGATGAATTTAGAGCCCATACAACTATCACTAGAGAGCAATTAGCTGGCAAACTGGGTGCATTTGAAATGACTGAGTTTGGAGATGATCCCCCCAAGACTAAATCTACATTCAAAGCTAGTGCTTACGTGAAAGGCAAACAAAGATTTGATCCGGGAGAAAACTCTTCAAGGAAGCTCTTATGGTATGATTAAGCAAGGAAAGATATGGAAGAGGAAGAAGCAGAAACAACTCACCTTGAAGCCCTCATTGCAAAAAGACTACCAAGAGGATCTGGTAAGTATGAAGGAAAATTACCTTTCAAATGTTTCAACTGCACTAAGATTGGTCACTTTGCCTCAAGATGTCCGGAAAGATCTACAAGGTCAAACTCTAACAAACAAAGGTTCCAAAAGAATTGTTATTATGTTCATGAAGAAGCTGATGATGAAGGAGTAACAGATGATGAATTAGAGATAGGAGATAAATCTGGAAATGAATGGGTATTTATTTCCATCAAGGAAGAAGAACCAATATCCTCTGAAGCTATCAATCATAAGGTTGTAGAAAGAGCTTTGGCTGCCTAAGTTGAAGAAAAGGATGATTGGGTTATTGACAGTGGATGCTCTCACCATATGATAGGTGACAAGAACAAGTTCTTAGATTTGGAAAGGTATGAAGGAGGAATGGTAAAGTTTGGTGACAATTCTGTTGGTAGAATCAGAGGTAGGGGAACTATTTCTTTTGATGGAAAGAGAAAAACTGGTAATGTACTGTATGTTGAAGGATTGAAGCACAATCTTCTTAGTGTTGGTCAGTTGGTAGACAAAGGTTATGATCTCCAGTTCAAAAATGGAAGATGCAAGATCTTTGAAAGCTCTGAAACAGAGATTGCATTCGGTACTCAAACAAAAGGTAATATCTTCCATCTAGTTGGTTCTAATAAAAGTTGTTTGTTTGTTCAAGTTGATCAGAGTTGGTTATGGCATAGAAGGATGTGTCATGTAAATTTTGATATCATTAAGATAAGCAATACTCAGGCTATAAGAGATCTTCCAAAGTTGATAAAACCTACAAATACTTTGTGCAAAGAATGTCAGCTAGGTAAACAGAGCAGAGTCTCTTTCAAAAGAAAGGATCAGTCCTCTATCAGATTATTGGAATTAGTTCATACTGATCTATGTGGTCCGACAAGAATCAAGAGTATGCAAGGTGATAGATATTTCATGTTACTGATTGATGATCATTCCCGGATGATGTGGGTTACCTTTCTAAAAGGGAAATCAGAAGCCTTTGAAAAGTTCAAAATCTTCAAAGCTATGGTAGAGAATCAAACCGGATTGAAACTGAAATGTCTGAGGTCTGATAGAGGTGGTGAATTCACATCTGGTGAGTTCATAGACTTTTGTGAGAAGCATGGGATAAAGAGACAGTTGTCTACTCCTAGGACTCCACAACATAATTGAGTAGTTGAGAGAAAAAACCAGACCATTCAGGAAGCATCCAGGACAATGATGATGGAAGCAAATGTTCCTTAGATGTTTTGGAGAGAAGCTGTCAGTATTGTAGTCTACACTCTCAATCGAGTTCAATTCAGAAGCAATACCAGTATGACTCCCTATGAACTTTGGTTTGGCATCACTCCTACTGTGAGATATTTCAGAGTATTTGGTAGCAAATGTTACATTAAAAGAGATGAAGATCTAGGAAAGTTTGATGCTAGAAGTGATGAAGGAATTTTCTTGGGTTACTCCACTCAAAGCAAAGCATACCAGTGTTACAATAAGAGACTGAGAAAGATGATAGAAAGTACAAATGTAAAGGTTGATGAAGGTATTGAGAAGCCCTCAAGATTTTATGAGTATGATGAAGATGATCAGAATGATATTCTGGTTCAAGGAGCTCCATCCTCTCCTGAAAGACAGATTCAAACTGATCCGATAAATCAGGAAGAAGAGACAGGTCTAAATGAGCATGATCAAGAAGCAGAAGTGTAAGAAACTCCCAAGATTCCAAGGTATGTAAGACTGAACCACTCTGAAGATTAGATCATAGGTGACAAAAGTAGAGGTGTGCAAACTAGAAGGAATGTTGCTCAAAATTCAGATGAATATTATCTGATTTCAAAGATTGAACCTAAGACAATAAATGAAGCATGCAATGATGAAAATTGGACAAAATCAATGGAAGAAGAATTAATGCAAATTGAGAAAAATCACACTTGGGATCTTGTTTCTAGACCTAGTAACAAGAATGTGATTGGAACAAAATGGGTCTTCTAAAACAAACTAAATGAAATTGGTGAAGTAATCATAAATAAGGCCAGATTAGTCTGCAAAGACTACTCTCAAATACAAGGGATTGATTTTGAGGAAACCTTTGCTCCGGTGGCAAGAATTGAAGCAGTCAGACTATTTATTGCATTTGATGCCTTCAAAGATTTCAAAGTATATCAGATGGATGTCAAATCTACCTTCTTGAATGGTGACTTAGAAGAAGAGGTGTACATTGAACAACCGGATGGATTTCAGTTATCTGAGCATGGTGATATGGTCTGCAAATTAAAGAAGGCACTATATGGTCTGAAGCAAGCACCAAGAGCATGGTATGAAAGGTTGGATAAGCATCTTGTGCAGATTGGATTCAACAAAGGTACTACTGACAGTAACTTATATTTCAAAATTGATCATGAAAACATTTTGATTGTTGAAGTATTGTTGATGATATCATCTTTGGAGGAAAAGATAGTATGTGTAAAACTTTTTCAAATCAAATGAAAAGTGAGTTTGAAATGTCAATGCTTGGTGAAATGAACTTCTTCTTGGGTTTGCAAATTGCTTAGACAGAGAAAGGAATCATCATATCTCAGACTAAATATGTGAAAGAACTTTTCAAGAAATTTGGAATGGAAGATTCAAAGCCTATGAACACTCCCATGGCTACCAGATGTAAGTTGAGCAAAGATGATGACTCTCCTAAGGTGGATCAGACAAAATATAGGTCAATGATTGGAGGACTGTTGTATCTCACTCAAACTAGACCAGATATTATGCAGGCTGTTGGTCTTGTTGCTTAATTCCAAGCTGATCCTAGAGAATCTCATGTTATGGCAATCAAGAGGATTTTTAGATATCTAAAGGGGACAATTGAGTATGGTTTATGGTACCCTAGAGATCATGATTTCTCTCTTCATGCATATACAGATGCAGATTGGGCAGGAGATGTGGATGACCGGAAGAGCACCAGTGGTGGAGCTTTCTTTTTGGGAAAAAGATTGGTTTCTTGGCTAAGCAAGAAACAAGAGGCAATATCCATGTCTACAACTGAAGCAAAATACATTGCAGTAGCAGGTAGTTGCACTCAGATCTTATGGATGAAGCAGATGTTAAGAGACATTAAAGTAGAATATGAGGAGCCTATCACAATTTTCTGTGATAATTCAAGTGCAATAAATATTTCTAAGAATCCGGTGTTGCATTCTAAGACCAAGCACATATCTATCAAGTTTCACTTTCTGAGAGAATAAGTGAACAAGGATGAAGTCAGATTGGAGTATGTGCCCTCTAAGGATTAGATTGCAGATATTTTTACTAAACCTCTTCCCAAGGACTCTTTTGAGTATCTCAGGGAGAAGTTAGGGGTCATGGCCCCTCTAGTGATGAACTAGGATGCACTGATGTGCATCAATCCGATGGATATCACAGTCATATCTTGTGATCTAGATTGATGATGAGGAGCTGCTACTAAGGGGGAGCAGCTGGTATAATTTTGATGTGTTAGAATTGCAAGTATGAGTTGTTTGCCTTTGATGTCAAAGGGGGAGAGAAGACATGTGAAAAACAAGTGGCTAATGATCAAAGGGGGAGTAGTAAAGGAAGAGAAGACATGTGAAGAGTTGTTGCTAATAGGGGGAGCTGTGACAGAAAGGAGAAGTTCTTGTCTTGATGGTTTTTCACATCATATGTTGCCATCAATGACAAAGGGGGAGATTGTTGCAAGTATGAGGTTAACCAGTGTTGTCATTGATGTCAACATACTCATATTGCTCAATGAGATGGATTAGATGAGCTGTGTGCTGAGGATATTGAGAAAATTAGTCTCAATCAGGAACAATGAAGAACAGTGATGATATTAAGGTAAAAGGCCAAGATAAGATAAAGATTAGAGGATGCGGATTAAAGGGTTTGTAGATATAAGTCTTGAGGTGATCCAGTTAAGATTTTAGAGGTCCGCATGAAGACATGAAGAAGTTGTGATCGGTCAAGTAGAACCAGTTCCAGGAGATGCTCTGGAGTGACAGAGTGTTACAAAAAGGTCCGGTGAGATTTGGAAGTGCATTGTCCTAATCTGTGGATTGGAAGGAGTGTTTGGGATGTCCTTGTGATGTGTCATCTTGATTTGTTCATGGTTTGGAGGTCCAGAAGCACCTTTCTCAGTATGACAGTGGTGATAGACTATGTTCTTGAAGTTTCAGATGAAGAAAAGAAGAGAAGAGATTCTAATAAGTAGAGGAAGTGTGGATGTACCTGGTCATTCAGGCAAGCCTGTGAAGGTTCTTAGATCATGTTGAGGTTGTGTTGTCGGTCCGCATTAGTGTTAGAGCCTAGAATTGAAGATATACTTCCAGATGAAGATGTTCTTGTTCAGGTTGGCCGACCGGATGACTTATTCATCTTGTGAATGTTCTTGTGGTTGATTGCCGACTTAGATGATTGTTCCTAAGTCGATGCCTTGTATAAATAAAGGTTTGTGAGTTCATTTCAAAGTGTGTCATGAAGCGGATGAGAGTGGCATAGTGGAAGAGTGAAAGGCAGAACAAGTGTGTCTTGGGCTTAAATGGAACTGATCCAGACATGGTAAAGGTGTCAATCTCCAGTTCAAGTTTGTAATACTTGTTATCTTGTAGACAGTGTGTCTCCTGTAGGCAGTGTGCCTCCTTGTGAGTAGTGTGATTGGGCAGTGAGCCCTAATTGGCATGTGCCATCCATTTTTCTTATTCTTCTAATAGAGAATAATCCTTGGGTTAATCACCCAGTGGTTTTTCCCTTGACTGGGTTTCCACGTTAAAATCTTGGTGTCTAATGTGTTGATGTTTATCTGCTCTGATGTTTATGCTTCAAGCTTTCATGAATGATTAATTGACATGCTATTAAATAACAAAGAAGAATCAAGTTTTAGAAGTAACAGCAAGTTTTTGCACAACTAATTCACCCCCCCTCTCAGTTGTGTGCCCTAGATCTAAGATGCATTGAATCAGATCAGGTTGAGAAAATCTTGCATGAGTTCCATGATGGACCAACTAGTGGTTACTTTGTAGCCTGCACAACAGCCTTAAAGATCATGAAGGCTGGATACTATTTGCCATCTCTTTTCAAAGATATGCGTACATGGGTACGAAAGTGTGTGAAATGTGTTGTATTTATAGACAAGCAGAAGTTGGAAACCTTGCCACTACAACCCATTTAAGTTGATCAACCCTTTTCCAAGTGGGGCCTTTATTTCATTGGATCTATTAACCCACTGTCAAGGTCTATCCACAAGTGGATATTAACAGCCAAAAATTATTTTACCAAGTGGATAGAAGTAGTAGCTTTGAAAGAAACCAATGAGAGTGTTGTATTGAATTTCTATGAAGACTTAGTAGCCAAGTTTGGTGTACTAGATTCAATCATTTCAGATAATACCTTGGATTTTGTTGGCATGAAAATAACTAACTGGACCATCAAACATGGTGTATACTTAAGCACTTCTTCAAAATACTACCCTTAGGGGAATGCGTAGGCTAAGTCCACTAATAAAAATCTCATTAGGATTATCAAACAGATGATAGAAGACAATCAGAGAACCTGGCATTCAAAGTTGAAATCAATCTTATGGGCTGATAGAGTGACTCATAAAAGGTCAATAGGTCAATCTCCATTTATGCATGTGTATGGTAAACACTAGTAGAAATATGGCAAATAAATGACCAGGTGACTAAAACTTTTTGCAACATAGCTATACATGACTAAATAAATGACTAATTTGGTCATCGGTTGAAATGACTATTGAAATGATTAAATAAATGACCAAATAAATGACTAAATAAATGACTAATTTGGTCATCGGGCAAAAAAACTCAACTACAAATAAAATTTACTAAATAAAGGACTAAATAAATTCCTCTATTCTTTTTTCTTTTGCTTTAGTTTTGGAGGGAATTAATGGAGGGATTGCGCGTTTATGAATTTTGAACAAAAGGTGAAACCTGTGAAGAAGCAAAGATTGTGCATTTAGCAGGAGAAGATTGCTCATGGCCGCCGAGAATAGGGTATGCAGAGTAGTCAAATAGGAGAAGATTATTCATGGCCACCAAGAATAGGGTATGAGTAGTCGAATATGAGAAGATTGTTCATGGCCGCCAAGAATAGGGTATGAGTAGTCAAACATGAGAAGATTGTTCATGGCCGCAGTTCTTTGAGTTTGGAAATAGTTTTGAGATCATCGTGTGAATGAAGAAAGGAGGGAATTTTGGGATTTCCATCTATAGATGATAGATATCAAAGGAGCAAATAGACAGTAGATAGACGATAGATAACAAATGGTTTGATGAAGCAAAGGTAGGGTTTTCCACATACCTCTATTCTTCTCTTAGCCTACTCTAAAGTTTTGTATCTTTGAAAGATTGGTGCTCTGTCATTAGTGACTGTTCTATCTCTTTCAATGATTGTATGAAGAGGTCTCATGGTTCTTTATTGATAAAGTTCTACTTTTTCCGTTCATGATTTATACTTAGAATACCTTGGCATGAAGGAATTTGATGGTCTTCAACCTGTGACTTAGACATTGCCCTTGTGTGTGTGATTCAACCTTTGAAATATGATTGTATTTTCAAAATGATTGTCACAAAATAGAGAATGAGAGCTTGTTGTTGAGAATGCAAGACTATTCTGTGATTTGTTTCATTCCTTAAATCTGCTCTTCACTATCTTTACTATCTCTTACTGCTATCTTGACAGTAACCTTTTTCATGAAAACCTTGTTCATTGATTCATACATGAATTGATCTTTGTTGCCCTGTCACGAACTTGCCTACAAATTCCTTAATACAAAGATATCATTGATGATGACTATCCTTTGTATGCAAAAATCTATCACAGTCACATTCCCTTTGTCCATCTGTTGCTATGACTATCATATAGCTTGTTAGCTTGATTTTGATAAACTTGAAGATTCTATTCATAGACTTTTGACTGTAAAAAATCCTATTTGTTACTTTTGTTATTGATATATGACATAGTTTTCACATAATTCACATTTAGATGGAAAAAGACTGTCAATATTCCACTGTCTTTTCTCTGTTGTTGTAGCCCACTTTGGTGACTATGATTAGGCCATCTCTTTGAATGGATAGTGATCTCCTCTTTTCTTCTATGGTGTTGTGTATTACTCTTTTTGATGATTGATTTCACTAGCAGTTAGATGACATGACTGTCATCACTTTCAAAGGCACTTGTGTCACTATTTTAGCATCTATATAATGACTATCTTTTCCTAATAAAATCTACAAGGATCAGTTAACTAATTAGGTAAGGGTTTGTATTTTGACAATATTGTTTGGCTTCATGGATTTTGTATTTTCATCTTTTCAATGCTGCTACAGAATGTAATATCTGCTCCCTCCTTTGCAATCAAAGGCATGATTGTATTCTATATGTTGTTTTTCCTATTGTCATGATTGTCATAGTTTGAAATGGTTCACATCTTGAGTCCTTTATTTGGTGACTTTGCCTATGATTTTGGCAAGTGATTTTATGTTATGAATACTTCATCACAATAGTTATTTAATTGGGTTTTTAAAGTGTAATCTTGATAAATTGTTTAGTATTTCTTCTAAATGCTATTTATCTATTGGTTTACATAGCTTGTCTATATTTCTAAGTTAGACAGCTTGTAAAATGTATAATTGTCGGCATGGGAATGAAATTGAATTACTATTGATGTTTGTTCTTCTCATGGACACGTATTGAAGCACTTACTCTATCTGATGCATGTACCTAAAAAATGTTTTAGGTGCATATAAGTGCAGTAGCTAATTGCATGGGTGATAAAGCTTGTTTGGAGAGGACTTGGAGACTTTTGAAAAGGAAGGCAAGGAATTTAGAGTTTACTGTAATGAACTTGAAGTCAGCGAGGCCCTCTGTAGCAAAGTCAAATTTGGGGACACTCTGTAGCAAATTCAAAGGTAATTCAAAACTCTCATTGCCAAAAGTGAACTGGTATTTTCATGATATTTGGGGAAGCTACTTGTGGGCGCCCCCCAAGAGATATTTTCATGACTGAAGCTTGAAAACTCAAAAGAAAATGTTATCTTCATTATTTTTGAAGTTGATCCTTCACTAATCCTTGAACTCAAATAAAACCACACCTCTACTCTGCATGATCTCCCTGCATGATGACTATTCCAAACTGAAGGAAAGGTTATCCTAGCTTGACCATATGCATGATTGAAGGTTACCTTTTAAGATTAAATATATTTAAAGGCCTTGTAGGCATAGGATAGCTTATTATACTAAATTATTAGTGGAATGCATAATATTATAAATGGATCAATGTCGAAGGTTGACTACGGATCAATATCATGCATATGATGAGAGAGTAACCAAAGAGAGGGAAATGGAAAAATATCCATGTCCATGTAATGACTATCTTGGTGGAAGGGTGAGAAAAAGAAATGCGATTTATCGATATATGATAAGATATGGGCATAGTGGTATAAGCCCTTGGGCTTACAATTATTATGAAGATACGATAGAATTGCAAACTGTGAGAGATGAAGAGGCAACAAACATAGATGAAGTGGCACCAAACATAGATGAAGAGGCAAAAAAATTAGATGAAGGGTTTGAAGTTGAAAGAATGCTGAATGAAGGTCTAAACGATGATTGGGCCAAGTCAATGGAGGATGCTTTAAAGCCTGTGTATGCTAATTGCAAGTTAATTCATTTGACAACAATCCTTCAAATTCTTAACTTGCAAGTGGTTTATGGTTGGACAAATGAGAGTGTAGATCAGTTATTGGCATTATTAAGTTCATTGTTACTAGCTGACTCCACATTGCCAAAAAATGAAGTCAATGTAAAAAGTAGATTAGTAAGCTCGGCTTGAGGTATGAAAATATCCACACATGTATTAATGGTTGTGTATTATTTCACAAAAATCTTGCAAGTGAGAGTGAATGTCTGAAATGTCATGAAGCAAGGTATAGACAAGGGTTGAAATCAGTTGTGGTTCCTAGAAAGGTTCTTCGCCACTTTCTAATAATCCCATGATTACTCCAAATGTATAGGTGCAGAGACATTGCTGAACTTATGTAGTGGCATGCCCAAAATAAGAGCATTGATGGAAAATAATGACATGTGTCTGATTCTAAGACATGGATGGAATCTGATAACAGATGGCCTGACTTTTCCCAAGATCCTTATAATATAAGGTTGGGTTTGGCTCTCTAGATGGGGTGAACCCATTCGCAAATCAAAGTACTAAATGGTCAGCTTGGCCAATGTTTTTAATAAATTATAACTTGCCTCCATGGTTAACAACTAGACCATTTTTCTTAATGCTATCATTGATTATACCAGGAAAGAAAATTGTGTCTTCAAATACAATAGATGCCTATCTAGAGCCATTATATGATGAGCTAATGGAATTGTGGAAAGGAATTGAAACAATTCAATCTTTAAGTGATGTTCATTCAATCAAATTCACTTTAAGACCTTCCTTATTGGTTACGATTCATGATCTTCTTGCATATGGTACATTATCTGGTCTCACTGTTCATGGATACTATGGCTGTCCTACTTGCAACTTTAAGGATTTTGTGAGGCACTCAAGAAGTTTGAGTAAGTGTATTTATTGTGGACATCATGCTTACCTTAAAGTGGGTCATCCATATCATTGACAAAAAACACATTTCAATGGTCAAGAAGAGAATCGTGAAGCACCTTTGCTAATAACGAGTGATTACATTATTGAGAATGGAAAAAAAAGAATGTCATTTATTGAAAATGGTGGGACTACAGGTAGTAGATATGATCCATGTAATGAAAGTGGTGTAAAATGGTTGTGCATATTATATAAGTTGCCCTACTTTAAGGATATAGCCATTAGGCATACTATAGCCTATGTTATTATAGAAACTCTTTTTGGTGCTTTTGATACTATTTCATCACGTGAAGACATTTGAGAACTAAAGATTCGTCAAAATCTTTGGGTTAAAAAATATGATGATGCAAAATATAGAAAACCCAGTTATCCTTATGTCTAGACAAAGGAACAACGTGCACAATTCTTACAGTTGATGTCTCAGACTCGCTTTCCCACTGGATATGTAAGTAGTACTATTAGAAGCCAAACTGACATTAATAGCTTAAGAGGCCTAAAGACCCATGACTATCATGTTATAATCAAAAATATTTTACTTATTGTGGTAAATATATTAGGTTTGGCAGAGCGGCCAAGATTGGCAATTATAAGGTTGGGCCTAATATTAAAGAGAATGAGTTCACATATTAGATCCTTTGAACTTTGATAGTTTGAGGGAGGAGGTTGTTGAAGTCCTTTGTCTATTGGAACGGGAATTTCCAGCAACAATCTTTAAAATTTCTATGCATCTTTTGATACATCTAGATTATGAACTAGAGCATTGTGGTCTAGTAAGAATGAGATGGATGTATCCTATAGAACGATATATGAAGGTTTTGAAAAAAATTGTTTGTACTGGGGCAAAACCAGAAGGTAGCATGTCTAAGGGATATTCAATGCAAGAGGCCATTGGATTTTGCACAGAATATATGAAGGATTTTAAAAATGTCAATCGACATGTATGGGATGAAGATGAGAGAGTTGCAGGTGAAGTATTAGAAGGCAATGGATGTTGCTTCAAGCTATCACATCAAGAAAGAAGTGTGATACATGCCTTTATCTTCCAAACACATCTTTGTTCGATAAGTGGCACATGTTAAAAGAATTTACACATTTATATTATTAATCTTAATCAATTGCATTTACACATTTGTATTATTAATCTTACTATTTGCACATTAATATTCTATGTACAAAATATGAAGAAGAGAATCAAAGTTGGATGCAACATCGACCTCAAAAGCGCAGACATCGTGATTTAGTTAGAGGTGATTCTTTTATAAAATTTGAAGAATGGATTGCTAATGCAGTTAGTGATGCAAAAGAAGAAGTTCAAGATATAACAATGGAGGAAAGTGAGCTTTCACAACCTCCACATTTATGGGCTATGCATTTTAGTGGAATGTGAGCCTATGGTAGCCATTTAAGAGTGGAGGAAAAAGACAAAAGTAAAGACAAATCGTGATTGTTTTGTAAGTGCTGAATTTCTTCATGAAACCGAGAAGAAATTATATGGTGGATTCATCTAAGAAATTATTCAAGTGGATTTTGGTGAAAATAGTCCTATATTATTAAAATGTAAGTGGATCTGACCATCCACAGTACATTTTGATGAGTATGGATTTGCACGTGCAAATACAGGACAATTTTTATCAGAGAGGGATGAGCCCTATGTTTTCCTTTTTCAAATTAACCAATCATTTCTAATTGATGATGTAAGAAGCCCAAGATGGTCGTATGTCATTCAAACAAAGTCTTGTTTGAAACAAAAATTCATGGAAGTTGTTAATATAATGCCTAATGGGCAATATGTTAATTTACAAGAAATGTTTGAAGTAGTGGATGAAACTGATGATGGAGTGTTTGGAGAAGATATTTTGATTACCAACAAAGAGATTGGGAGATAGAATGTATTGCATGACATAGATGAGGATGAGGAAGAATATCAAGTAGATGAAGACATGAGTGATCAAGATTCTGATCTTGCTGGCAATGCAGATGATTAGTGAAGGCATAAAAAAAATAGTGAGCTTGTAAAATGTAGTAGAGAAGTAGCAAGATAAGAAAGGGCATTAGTGTACAGGAATTTCTTCCACTTTGGATTTTTCAGGGTAATCTCTTGTGTTGAGCTCTACTTTTTGTTGTGTTTCTAGTTCTTGGCTTGTTACAAGTCATGCATATAACTAGCTATATTTGTTTCAAAAATAAATTACTCATTTTTAAAGCACACATTGACTATTTTTGTTTACTTACATTTGTGTGTTCAAAATTTCTGCAGAATTATATAAGTAGAAATAATGAGGATTTTATAAGTAGAAATAATGAGGATTATATAATGATGATTCACACTATCAGAAAGGCAATTAGTTTCTTCTCAAATAGAAGGATAAACAAATAGAGTTTCCTTTGGGTTTCAATCTGTGTGCCACATTTACTTACTAAATTTTTGCTCCTCCATATAATGGATCTTATATGCTATCATCCTATGTCATGTCACTTGTCATAGACTGTCTCCTCTAATTTCTAAGAATGCATCGTATATGCCCTATAAATGTATTTCATATGGGGACTGTCCTTATATACTGTAGCATTCAAATGGAAATGAAATCCTTATATACTATGACTGCATTTGTTTATATGCTCTAGTTGACTGAAAATAATGGCTTTGTTTATATTCCACTCTTGTTCTATTGATTCAAGTTGTTGATTTATATATTATTGTTTATTTGGACTTCAAGAAATGAGGAAAAAGACTTTGAGGCACAATTTAGATGATAGTGATCATGTTGTTGGAGTTCCACTTATAGATTTTCAGCACTTTTGTAAAGAACATGTAGCAAAGAATAGTGAATATTTATCACATCTTGGTTTGACAAACATGCAAGTTGTAAATCCACTAACTAATATATTTATTTGTTGAATATTTTGCTTGCAAGCCAGTAGTGTTTTGTTACTTTGGGCTAATTGGCCATATTTGTTTAATTGTGTTTATGAAATTTTATAGGCAAGAGGTTTATGTATATAAGACATAATATGATATTTTTTTGTTTTATAGGAAAGAAAAAGAGTGCAAAGAAAATGTAGAGAGAAAACAAAAGGAAAGTAAAGATACAATGCTGCCAACTCATAAATCCAACGCATTTGGGATTCAAGTACAAATGCAGTTGGTGAAAAGAATAGTTGTGATGATGTGCAGCCCAATATAACACATAGTGATGTGCAGCCTGATATAGCACATGGTGATGTGTAGCCTGATATAGCACATGGTGATGTGCAACATCGTGATGATCTCTTAGCACAGAGTCTAAGAGAGATTATTGAAAACAATGAGAGGAAAGGAACAGTAAGTGATCTACAGATGATTTATTCAAGATTAAAGGATGTGTTTGGAGTGAAATATACAGAGATTGGTACTGATCTACCTACTCATGACACACCTACTCAAGACACGCCTAATGTGGCTAAGGATGATAAAGTTCTGGTTAATGAAAGTCATGAAGAGAGACCACTTGCATCTGATGTGCCTACTACAACTTTTGATGGAACTAGTGGATCAACCAAAAATATTGATATTGGTTTAATAGAAGATGTGCCTACTACAACTTTTGATGGAACTAGTGGATCAGCCAAAAATATTGCTATTGGTTTAATAGAAGATGTGCCTACTTTTTTGAAAAGAAAAAGATTGAGTCAATATTTATACAGATCTACAGAGAGGAATGCAAAAAATGAAGATTAGGAGGTAAGAAGCCATTCTTGGTTGAGGTATCGAGAGATGGTGAGCCCATTGGGAAAAATTTTGCAAGGTGGGCCTCTGAGTTGGGTGTGAGATGTAGGGCCCATTTGTATATTTGCAAATCAAAATTTGCAGAGAAAGATCCATGAAGTGTGGAAAATGTTATACAAAAAATGCAAAATGCTTTTGAGACTACTGGTGGACAAATCTCTAGATGATATTACAAGCAAAAGATGAGACTTTTGATGAACAATTTTAGATACAATTATAGAAAAAAAATCTTGGAGGGAAAAGAGAGGTTAGAATCCTCTTTATCTTCCAAACAATGGGAGGCATTGAAAGAAAATATGTGTTCTAAAGAATATTTGACAAAGAGTTATAAAGGAAAGAGGGTGCAAGAGATAATGTGGCAACTAGATATACATTTGGCCGAGGCAGATTGTAGGCCAAAATAGACAAACTTGGAGTAAGGGTATGGATTTTTGGTTCAATTTACATTAGTTATTTATTTCATTTTTTTATTGAACTGACTATATGTTGATATTGACATTGTATTTTAGGTGGAAAACAATTGTATATGCCTAAAATGACATGACTCGGTCTAACTAAATATTCTTAATATTTATTCCCTTCTAATTCTTCTATCAATAAATAAATAAATCAATTTATTTATTTGATTCATATTCCTCTAAGTTAATTAAATATCAAAATATTTAATTGCCCCTTCTAAAGTCAAAATTAAATAAAATCCTTTATTTAATTAAATTCTTCCAAACAATTAAATAATTCTTAATTATTTAATTAAATCAAATCATTCTTCCAAATTTGAATAAATCAAATCAAATTTATTTAAATCCTCTCAATCTCCAAAAATAAAATATAATCAAATATTTTATCTAGTTCTTCCAAAATCATTCTAAATTAAATAAATATCAATTATTTAATTGTTTCTTCTAATAATATCTTCTCTAAATTTAAATAAATCAAATATTTATTTAAGTTGTCCAATTCTTCTAAAATTGAGTTATCTCTAAATATAATTCAATCCTTGTGCACATGCAATTGCATATTCTAAATATTTAATTGGCTAAAATATCTTCTCATCCTCATGCAATTTCTATTCTCTAGTTCTATTCTCTTAACTGATTGATCTATTCTTTTAATTGATTTATCTCTTTAGTTAACTCATTCTTCTATTTCTTTAATTCCTCTTATGAAAAATATAGCAAGACACGTCTTCTTTCTATTCGCACACATTCCTCAACCGTTCTATACCATTGATCTTCTCATTCTTTCTATACAGTTGATCTTCATTCTCTCAAGTCTACAAATTGAACCATGTTCCTCCATTTCAATCATCCAAGCTTTAAGTATTGTTACTCTGCAGGAATTACAGCATGCCTTTGGCACCAATTCCTTCATTGCTTATGATCACACTCGTTACCATACTACTACCATTGTTGTGAAGCTCATCTTCATGGTGAAACTATCATAGTCATTCTCCATTGACAATCTTGGAATTATAGCAAGTGCACTCTCTGAGGGCCTTATTCATACATGCAAGATCGATTGAGATAGGCAACCAACGGAAGCTATGAAGCTTTAAGGTTTGCAAAGGTTTTTTGAAGTTCTTTTGTTTGATTGATCTCTTTGTTTCTATATTTCGTTGAGTTTTGGGTATTTTGATATTGATATATTGATTATTCATTTGAATCCAATTTTCCCTTAACATTTTTAGCGCTCACCATGGAGCCTAGCCCCAAATTTAACCCAAAAAATGAGTTTTTGTGTTTTAGAAAGCCGTACACATGAGGAAACAGCGCATCTGACACATCCTAACATGCATCTAATATCTGTTATGGTGCATACATTCCTTCAATGCATACAGTCTCTGATCTGATGCCTATACTGCCTGTTCTGACGCATACATCCTTTTGGAACATACAGACTCTGTTACGATGCATTTACCCTCTAATATGACACATCTGTTAGTTTGGCGCATATGTACTATTTTCCTGTGCTTTTGACCTCTGTCTTAGCACATATGTACTATGGCACTTCTGAGATCTATTTCTACGCATTTAGTCTCTGAAGCTGTGCATATAATCTAGGCAGTGATTTTTAGGGTTTCCTTGAAGTTTTCGCTAATGCTGATGTCTTTTTATAGAAACACTCTTGATCTATTTTACAGGCTAGGTACTAGTTTAGAATCATATAGTTGCATTTGTTAACTCACACTTCGATTTCTAACGGGAAAGTAAATGGATACTCATGCAAATCTCACATAGTTTTAACTAGGAAGTTGGTAATTGAATCATTGCTATCTCGCATATCATTGAATCATTGCTATATTGCTATCTTTCAAAGTTAACAACTCATTTCTATCTAAATAAAATTAAACACATCATTTCTATCTGGGTAAAACTAAACTATTGTTATCTCGATCATTACTTCAAAGTTAACAAATTCATGCTATCGAGATAATATTGAACACATCATTGCTATCTTGGTAAAACTAGACCATTGCTATCTTGTTATCACTTCAAAGTTAACAAATTTCTGTGCTTGCCCAAGTAGATAGCTCATCTAGTTTTTCTCATTTTAACTAGGGGAAAAGAACCACTATATTCTATGTTTTGGGAATGATACCAGGCCTATGCTCTCCCCTATCTTGGGTGACCAAAATGCCAGACATATCATTTTCACATGTATTTTTCCTTTAGAGGGGCCTGCTCTTGGATACCGTTCATCCAAGTAGGAATGACCCTAAGTGGTAACAGGCTAGATGCCAAGCCCTTCCAAGCCACTATAAATAAATTGTGTTTGGAGCAAAAGCTTCAAACAATGAGTGTAGTTGTGTTATACCGATAGCCAACCTCCCCCAAAACCCTCCAAGGCACAACCCTTGTAGGCTGGGAGACTCCATAATGGAGAGTAGTGATGCCGCATGTATAACCAGTCGAACAATTGCCTTTATTACTCATCCTTTGTTTTAGTAGACCAAAAACCCCTATAATCTAGTGCAAGTAAGAGCGATTATCACCTCCCAAAGATGCTTCACTAGAGATAGTGAGAATTTAGTTTTATACTAACCTTTGAAAGCTAGGATTGTACTTGTTTTCTTTTTAGTCCAAAAAGAGTCAAAAAAATCACAAAAAAATAAAAAACCATAAAAACATTCTGTGTTTGTTGTGTCTTCTTGCCATAATTTCAAAAAATTAGATCAAAAACACCTTCTTGCAACCAAAGTACCAAAAAATATTAGAAAATTACCAAAAACTTGCAAAAATACTGAGAAAATCAGAGTGACACATCCGTCCTCTGTTGTTGCGCATTTGTGCTGACCTGTGGTGCATATGTACTAACTTGTAGCACTTTTACTACCTATTATAGCACATTTGATATTTACCAGTGTGGCGCTTCTATGCCGACTTGTTGTGCATTTACCAATTTCTGCAGCGCATTTGTTCCAGCGCATGCATGACAGTGAGCACTTCCACAATCTTTGAGAGAAATTTTTTGTCATTTCTGGATACCCATTTCAGTCTAGTTCCAGGTTTTGAGATCAAATCTTACCTTGTAGTCATTTTTTTCATCCATTTCATGTCAAAGTCTCTCTTTCATTAGTTATCCCATTCACCTTCTATCAGGTCTTCCTAGTCCAAAGTCAAGAGTATCCCATATCAGATCAGCGTAGGTCCCTTTTTTGTATCATTGTGAATTCAAGTAACCCTAGTAAGTCACAGAACTTCGCTAGTGGTCTTGGTGCACAACTAGTCCCTACATAGTAAGATAGGTATCAAGTACCCTTACTAGTATCTACGGTCTTGTATCGGTCGTCTTACTTGGAATCATTGATCGAAAGAGTCCCTTGTCCAAATCTTGTCATAAGTATCCTATTCTCAATAGTCTCCATCGACACCTTGCTAAAATCTCTAGTTTCACCCCACATCATCCCACGTCACCTTGCATGGTTCTTACTAGATCTCAATACAAAAAGTAACTTGAAATGGTTGGATCATCCAACCACATTATCACCCCTCATGATAGTGATGAGGAAATCTCTCGCAAAGAGTATGAAGGAACCCTCCAAGATTAGAAATTCCAATGCTTGCTAGAGAAAGTGCTCCATGAGGACCCTCACAAGTATTTTTATCATCTTACAAATCTTGGAATTAAACTGTCTGCCAATTTTGATCTAAGCAAAATCCAAGAAATCGTAGAAGATAATCATGAAAAAGGAAAGAAATCCATAGACCCAAGCACTCCTATGGAAGAAATGAGGAAACAAATCGAGGGTCTAACGCAACAAATGATGGATTTCAAGATGGGTACAAACACTAAAACCTACTCCTTGGAAGATATTGCACCGTACCCCTTTGATAAAAGTTTGAACATGACACCATTTCCCTTTCGATTCGAAGTTCCTAAGTTTGACAAATATAAAGGGAAAGGGGACCCTAGGGATCACATTAGGTAATTCAATGCCACATGCATGGAAGTAGCTCACAATGAGACTTATTTAATGAGATTAATCCCTAGATCTCTAGGTAGTCAAGCCATGGAGTGGTTCTCAAGGCTTCCACCGAGCATCAAAACTTTCGATGAGTTAGTCAACAAATTCATCATGCACTTCTCTTACAATATTGAACATGAGATCTCCATGCTTGACCTATGCAATACCAAGCAAAAGAGTGGCAAATCATTCACCTCCTTCCTACAAATATGGAGACAACTAGCAAGCAAATACTCATATGATGTACCAGAGAAGTAATTAATGGAGATGTTTGTCCATAACCTCAACTGTGATCTTTACAAATTCAATGCCCTACCTAATTTTCAAAGGTCATTGAAATGGGATTGTTCATTGAGAAAGCTATGATCACCAAGGGGCAAATCAATCTATACAAGGACACACCTACCTCTAACTACATGAATGACAAATCAAAGTTTTGGACTAAAAAGAAAAATGTCGTCAACAATGAAGTAGTTGATGCCAAGGTGGCTGCTCCCAAACAACAACCTATATTCACTTTCAAAGGAGAGGCAAGCAATGTTACACCCAACAAAACATTCTCTCAGGAGCCAAGACCATGGTTCAACTCAAATCCAAGGCAAAAGTTCACACCGTTGGGTGAGTCCCAAGAATCCGCATTAAGGAAGCTATTGGCCAACAATGAAATCTCTCTACCGCCAACAAGTGATTACGAACCCCAAATCAAACCTCACTATTGGAAAGACACTGACTATTGTGAGTATCATAAAGGAAGAGGACATACAACCAACAATTGTATCCGCCTCAAACGTGTTATTCAAGATGTGCTTGATCAAAATCAAGGAGGAACTCAACAACATACTTCCAATGAGACACATGTGTCTTACAAAGATCTGCTTCTCAATCATGACAGGCCATACAATAACAACAACAATGGAAACAACAACAATAATCATGACAGGCAAAATCAGAATTGTGGGAATAGTAATGCCAACTATGCAAGTGTGCCATTTGACTATACCATCAATTGCATATCAGAGCATGTCCCACAAATCAATGTGGTTATGCCCAACCAACAATCATAGCCTAATAGAACTGATTGCAGTATCATTACCCATAGTGGTAAGGTCATGTTAAATACCATTCCTCCAAGGTCGTCACCTTCTCAATCCAACTTCCATCAGTATAGCATCATAGACCAACTACAGAAAACTCTAGCCCACTTTTCTATCTTAGAGTTGTTGTGTCTATCTCCTTCCCATAAGGAGATTCTTGATAAAGCCTTACTGGAAACCATTATAGCCACTAACTTGGCCCAAGAGAAGTTTCAGGCCATGGTGGGTATTCTGACCTCCTCAAGTACCATATCATTTACCGAACAAGATGACCTCTCAGTGTCTCAACCTCATAACACCCTTCTGTACATTGTCTCCTTCATCCACAAACATCGCATCAAGAGGGTTCTCATTGATGGGGGAGCTGGTTTAAATATTTGCACGTTGAAGCTAGTCCTTACATTAGGGTTCTTTGAAAATGCAATTGATCCAAGGAAGAAGATTACTATCAAGGCCTATGATGAACAGGAGAGAACTACCAAAGGAATAGTGGTATTACCCATACAAGTAGAACCGGTGATAAAAGAAGTTGTGTGCCAAGTCTTAGATAGGGAACTCCCCTATAATATTCTTCTAGGTAGACCATGGATTCATGCCATGAAAGTTGTGCCTTCTACCTATCACCAATGCATAAAATTCCCTCATAATGGCAAATAGGTCACCATCCAGGGTGGCCCTGACCCCTTTCAGCATTGCAACTCTATCCTTTCAAAACCTGATTGCATCATCCCAAACAATAGAGCATCTACATCCCCTACCCCACAGCATGATTCTACCTCTAAAGATTCCTCATCAAAGCCCAAAGAGCAGAAAATTACCATCAAAGAAACAAGAGTAGGGGAATACTCCATTGAGCACAGCCTCAATCTAGCTAAAATGCCTTTATCTTCTAGATCCTTTGGGCGACCCAAGCATTTTCCAAAGCCATCTGCTCCTCCTACACCTCCCACAGCTCCCTTTGTAAAATGGGGGACCCTATCAAATGAAATAGAGGAAAGAGATATCCTACAATGGCTTTACACCGAAGAAGAAGAGAACATACAATAGGAACCACCTAAGCTCCCAATAGAAATCTATGGGCAAGGTGAATCTATCCTACATAGAATGGGTTACGAAGGACAAGGCCCCATTGGCCTAAGAAAAGAAGGAATTATAGAACCCATTCAACCTTCTTCATCCTCATTAGCCAGAACTACAAAAGGTCTAGGATATAAAGATAAGGGCAAAGCTAAAGAAAATGCTTGTCTTGTGGAAGTGATCCATACCCTTCAAGAGGACAATGACACAGATTCTAATGAATATGAGTGGGATGAGTTGATAGAGCATTCCTATGACAACAAATAGTTGATACCATTCAAACTTATAGCCCCTACCACGAGGGACAAACACTACCGAATAGGCCACTAGAGTGTGATTTGTCTATCCCTGAGAATATGACTTTTGAGGAAGGTTTGAGTTCTATTGCAATAAACAACTTGGAGGAAAGTACCATCCTGAACACTCCCCCTACCAATACTCCTAGCATATCCATTCAAACTATCAACAAATTAGATGTATCCTCTGACTGCCTCCCCCTTGTGCATCCTGAGCTTATTGACTAGGATCTACGAGGAACCCTGCAACTAGATATGTTCCAAAACGACAATGCCTATATTGACTATATGGAACTTAGGGACCACCTACCTAAAGGAGATCACAAAGCTAGCTTCACTATTGAACTTAATACCATGGTTTATTTCAGAGAGGGTGCCAACCCTTCCAGTTACAAAAATATCAAGATAAAAACTAGATCTGACAGTGAAAACTGCTCTGTGGCAGTGTCAGATCCAAAAATAGTAAAAAGAAAGGATGCATCTGATGGTGAAAACCCAATTGTGGCACCTGATGATGGAAGGTTTGACACTCTCCCTGATGACATGCACCAAGAGAAGTCTCAGATTGTTGTGGAACCCACAGAACCTATTAACATTGGAATAGAGGAACAACCTAAGATCATTCACTTTGCTAAGTCTCTAACCCCACTAGAGAAGACTAAGTTTGTACCATTCTTCAAGAGAAAGCAAGTTAATTTTGCTTGGTCATATGCAGATATGCCGGGGTTAGATCCAGACTTGATTCTACATCATCTTCCATTAGATCCTGGAGTGAAACCAGTGAAACAAAAGCTTAGAAAGATGCATCCACACATAGCACTGTTTGTAAAAGAACTCAAGAAATTACTGGATGTAGGATTCATCAGAGCTATAGACTATCCGGAATGGGTCTCCAACATAGTACCAGTTTCCAAATTTGATGGCCCAGTCAGACTATGCAATGACTTTAGAGATCTAAGCAAAGCTTGTTGCAAGGATGATTTTCCATTGCCAAATATAGATATCATAGTCGACTTAACTATAGGGCATACTATGTTATCTCTCATGGATGGCTTCTCAAGATATAATCAGATTAGGATAGCACTAGAAGACTAGCATAAGATAGCTTTTACTTGTCCATGGGGCACTTTCTGCTGGACTGTCATGCCATTTGGGCTAAAGAACACAGGAGCCACATATCAATGTGCTATGACCTCTATATTCCATGATATGATGCATGTCACAATGGAAGACTATGTAGATGATATCCTTGTAAAGTCACTCACAAGAGAATCACACCTAGATGTGTTAAAGTCTTTTAGAGATTAGAGCAATTCAAAGTTAGGTTGAACCCAAAGAAATGTGTGTTTGGAGTCACCTCGGGCAAGCTCCTAGGTTTTATTATATCAACAAATGGAATAGAGGTGGACCTCGCCAAAGTCAAGGCTATTATGGACATGCCACCACCCAAGAATCTTACTCAACTAAGATCTCTACAAGGCAAGATACAAGCAATCCAAAGATTCATATCACAACTGGCAGACAAGTGTCAACCATTCAGTCATCTCCTACATAAGAACATTCCATTCAAATGGGATGAGAAATATGAAGAGGCATTCGACAAACTGAAAGAGTATCTTATGAATCCACCTATTCTCATGCCTCCTATCCAAGGGAAGCCATTGTTATTATGATTATCTACTACACCAACAGCTCTTGGGGCTCTTCTAGTACAACAAGATTATGAAAATAAAGAAAGAGTCATCTACTACATTACTCGCATATTGGTGGGCTATGAGCTGCAATACTCTCAAAGAGAAAGATCAGGCCTTGCGATAGTTTTTGCTTCCCAAAAACTTTGACATTATATGCTAGCACATCCAATCAAACTTGTTGCCAAACTAGATCCACTAAAGTACCTACTAAGCAAAGCAGCTGTAACAGGTCACGTAGCCAAATGGGTAATGCTCCTAAGTGAATATGACATTGAGTATGTAGACAAAAAGGCTATCAAGGGACAAGTAATTGCCAATCAATTAGTGGAGGCACCACTACAGGACACCACACCAATGCAATTTGAATTTCTAGATGAATCCTTATTCAATATATCAACACATTCCTGGAAACTCTACTTTGATGGGTCCTACACAAACCATGGATCGGGGGTAGGAATCTTTTTTGTAACTCCTCATAGCGACACCATACCGAAGTCTTACCGCCTATTATTCCCATGCACAAACAACATAGCAGAATATGAAGCCTTGGTCATTGGTCTCAAAATGGCAACAAAGTGGAAGATCAAAGAGCTACATGTCTATGGTGATTCTCAACTAGTGATCAATCAGGTCAATGACGATTACCAAACCAAAGATGAGAAGCTTGTCCCATACAAGTGGATGGTCGAGGACTTTAAGGAAAACTTTGTGATCATCTCTTTTAAGCAGATACCTTGCATTGAGAACAAAGCAGTAGATGTCATGGCAACCATTGCCTCTCTTCTTGAAATCCCAGAGAATGAGTAACGGTACAAGTTCTTAGTGGAATCAATTCAACAACCAGCTTATGATCTTCCTGAAACCCATTCCATATGCCTATTAGTTGGATCTAATTCACCTTGGTACGGTAAGGTTTACACTTACCTCAAGGACAACACCCTCCCACTTGACTTATCTTCAAACCAATGATGAACCTTTACACGCCAAACCTCTCGTTATACCATTATTGCCAACACCCTATACTGACATGGTCTAGATGGTACTTTACTCCATTGATTAGAATGAGAAGAATCCCAAACTGCCTTACAAGACGTACACAAAGGGATCTACAGAACACACTCTAGTGGTCCTTCCTTAGCTAAGAAAATCATGCATTTGGGCTATTATTGGCCGAACATGGAAATAGATTTATATCAATTTGTGAAGAAGTGCAAGTAGTGCGAAACACATGGGAACCTGATACATGCACCAGGTCAAGAGTTGAAACCTTTAACGACACCTTGGCCCTTTTGCCAATGGGCACTGGACCTTGTGGGTAAAATCCATCCAACCTCGTCCAATGGCCACAAATTCATAATAACTACCACTGAGTACTTTACCAAGTGGATTGAAGTTGTTCCCCTCACCACCATTATAGGTAAGCAAATCTCCCCATTCATCCTCAATTACCTCATCTGCAGATACAGAATTCCCTCATCCATTATCATGGATAATGGAAGACCTTTCAAAAACTAGGATGTCCAAGAACTCTGTGACCAATTCAAAATCTAACACCATTTCTCCACAACCTATTACCCCCAAGGCAATGGCCAAGCAGAAGCATCCTACAAGACCATCTTGAAACTCCTCAAGAAGACAATCAACGATGCTGGCCGTGATTGGCACATCCAACTTAATCCCACTCTGTGGGCCTACAGAACCAGTATACACACTCCCATAGGTGCTACCCCTTATGCCCTTGTCTATGGCTCAGAAGCTATCCTCCCCATTGAGGTCAAATTACCATCTCTCAGGGTGTCGTTAAAAGGTCTCATAACAGATGAAGAATATAGAGTTTCCAAATTGCAAGAACTAGAGTTGCTAGAGGAAAGGAGACATAAAGCCTTTGATCATCTCAAGGCATATCAACAAATGATGTCATGAAGCTATAACCATAGAGTTCACCCAAGAGTCTTTAAAGTTGGAGATCTAGTACTTAAGGAGAACCCCCGCAATCAATAGGATAGGGAAAAGAAACGCAAGTTCAAATCCAACTGGCTTGGGCCTTATGTGATCATAGTTGCTTATGGATCAGGGGCATATCAGGTAGCAACATCAGAGGGTGAGTTGTCCAATGACCCAATCAATAGCATGCATCTTCATCGGTTCTATACCTAGGAGAACCCCAATGTAAGGACCCATAAAATACAAAAAAATAAAAAAATCAGAAAAATACAAAAAAATTAAAAAATCAGAAAAATACAAAAAAAATAAAAAAATCAGAAAAATACAAAAAAATCATCCTTCAGTGAAAACCTAGCAAACAGGTACCTTGGATAGGTATCATGATGAAACCCTGGCAAAAAGGTGTCATGCATACTTTCTAGCTTTCGTACAAATGAAAGTAAGTGGTGAAAACCTGGTAAACAGGCATTACTTGTCATAAACCGCTTCCTCCATCTTTGGGAAACCAATTACCTTGTGTCCATTCATCCTTCACTCATGTCCCGTTCGACCCATATCTGTTCCATAATAAAAACCTAACGATAACCTATCATGGCTTGATACTCTATCTCTTTGTTGCCTTGTCAACCAAGGTTTTATCCCATATCCTATCCACAGTGTCAACCTAGCATAGTGTCTCTCATCAGTATCCATGGTCCAAGTCCATGAACTACGTTGCCTCTACATCGTCATGTAGGCAAGGCCATATTTTTATTTGCCCCAAGGCTCCACTGTCCCATCCATCCCATGTCTAGTCCTTCTATCTATCTGAGTCCACACCACTTTCTATTGCCTAGGTCTTAGGTCCATTAGGGTTTACCCCAAACCATGTTGCCTCTACGTCATAACGTAGGCAAGGCCATTTAGCAATGAGCCTTGAGGCACTAGGTCAGTCCCTTAGGGTCCGTCTGACCAATAAAGATTGTGGAATCTTTCACCAGGCAAGCAAGTACAAACAAAACCCACTCTTTTCAAGTAGAAATCCTGACGCAAGACATTAACCTATCCAAAGCAAAACAAGAAAACACCTAAGGCATTCTAAATGATTTTACCCAAATTATGGCAAGAAATAAACACATCTAAATGCAAATATGTTTTGTGGATTAGAACCATGGTTAAGTTACAACGTCTTGATTTCTGCTATCATGTCTTTCTATGCTACTTGAGGATACTCAAAAAGATAGAGATGCTATGATGGGGGCATGATTATTTTCTTTATTTACTGTTTGTGGATTAAACTTTAGTAATTTGACGCCTTGTCTAAAGACATGATCGGCAAAAGATCATCGAGGACATCCAAGGTCTAAAAATGAAAGGGGGCAATCCTTGTCTATTGACATGCAAGAAATACTTAGGTCATCTCGATTCAATTATACCTCAATGCTTGTATTAACTTGCTAAATCAAAAACCATGTAAGCAATGCTTAGGTCATCTCAGTTCAATTATACCTAGATGCTTGTATTAACTTACAACATTCAGAAAAAGTACCAAAAAAATTTCCCAATGATGAAATAAGCATTTCAAAATACTTGCACCATCAAGATGTCAAAAGCACAACATCCATTATACATCCAATATACATCCATACATCTGTATCCCATGCAATAAAAGATCCAAACAAATGCAGAGTAACAATACAAAGTGAAGCTAGTGAATTTGTCTATCGAGTCATTCTTTCAATCAATCTTCTATCTACGATTCTGTCATTTCTGTGTCGATAGAGTACATTTGGACATCACAAAAACATAGCATATAGGTGCATATCATATCACATGAGATAGTCATTTACATGATTAAATCAGTTGCATACATAGTAAATGCATCAGTTCATCCATATACAATCATCACTTAGTGTCAAACAAAAAAAATAAAAAACATAGCTAAGTGTATCACACAAATTGCATAATCATATAGATACCATTTGCATTTACACATTAGAGGCATATCAAGTAAACATCTAAGTCGGCATTAGGTCATATAACATCACATAGCATCATACAAAAATATGCATTAGATAACATCGAATAGCATCAAGTAAACATCTAAAGTCTGCATTAGATAAACATATGCATCACATCATACAATAGAAATGCATCATAACTCATAAATATAGAGAGCATCAAATAAACTGCATCATCATATAAATATCATAAACATGTCCAAATGTACAATATCAAGTGGTCCATCTCTGAGTCAATGTCATATACAATAAACACATCTCAAGGATGGTGATACATGTCTCAAAATACAAAAGTGGTACATATATATATCTGGCTATCTGAGCCATCAAAAAGTGTACGTAGGAGCCAAAATTTGAGCAAGTGTCAGCTAGCCCTGCTATTGTGAACTGCTGCTACTGGCAATGTCTCCTAAATCCCCTCCTCCGCTGGCCCTAGACTGTTGTAGGCCCATCACGGAAGCTCCTGACCTTGATCCACCTACTCTCTGGGAGGCCATGGACTGGCTCCTATAGCTCAGAGCCCTCTAACTAACTGGCACAACACCATGGTATAAACCTTGATAATACTGTGTCTGAGCCTGCGCTCTGGCAAGCTCACCTTACACCTACGCTAACTGCCCCTGCACTTGTGCCAACTATGTATGTGCTTGCGCTAGCTATGTCTATACCTGTGCTAGCTATGCCTATGCCTAGTGCACCTATCCCACCAAGAAGCTACTAGTGGCATCTATCCCAAGGGCTGCCACTGTTGTATCCCACTCTACTCAAATAACTCATATATGTGCCTCTGCCATATCTTGCTCTGTTGTGAGCCCTGAGATAACCTCTGCATCTGTCTCCCACTGGGCCTTAGCCATCCTAAGTTGTGCCCATAGCTACCTAACCTATCATCTCAGCATAGCTATAGCCCTCTCCTAGACATCTAGCTATGCTGGACCCTGAGATGCCTGTGCTTGTCCCTGCCCCTATGGCTGGGGTACCTGCTATTGTGCCACTTGTTGAGGTGGTGGCATCTATGCCTGCTATGTAGCCTGCTATGCGACCTATGGTGGTACTACCTGCTGAGTGTGGGAAGGTCCCTCCCCAGTTCTCTTCCTCTGTCTAGGTCTATCTTCATCTCCCCCTCCTCCGTCATCTCTGCCACCTCCCCCTCCTCCATCTTTTCCACCTCCCCATCCTCCGCTCCTCCTCCTCCTCCTCCTCCTCCTCCTCCTCCTACCAACGTGACCCTCATCATCTGAATCTGCCTCATCTATACTAGGTACTAGCTCCCTAAACCCTAAGTATCTCATAAATAGATGGGCAGTGAACCACTCCTCATAGTTATGCATCATCCCAACATCTGCAACCTCTCTCCTCATATCCCAGGCAACATAAGGCATCTACCGAAACTCAACCACTGCCTCCTCATAGGACACCACTAGCCCCCATCTGAATCTCTCAGTATGAGTCCACATAAATAAATCCTGCCCCTGTGGCATGCCCGGTCTCCTCCCAAACTATCTCTGAACCTGGCTGACAATCTATCTCTCTAGGATGAACCGCATCTGTCCTATCATCCACCATGTCTAATAGCAGTATGCTAACTCATCCACCTCATCCTCCCAGGGCTCATATTCTAGATATGGCCACCAGATGACCACATCTACTCCATCCAAAGCATGCTTCCAATACTCAAGCTTCCCCAACCTGTGCTGGGAAATCACTCCTACGTAGCCATAGCTGTACGGCTCTCCTCTCTGTCTGTCAAAAATAGAAATCGGTCTAGTGATCGCTATGTGCTCCCATAGCCAAAACTGCAACAATGACACACCTGCTGTTAGACTCGCACCCCTGTGGTATACCACCTGATGCATGTCATGGTATAGGTGTTCCAGCACACAAACACCCCAAGCATAACAAGTGCCCTCTATAATCATCCACTCCATGATCTGTCCCCATCCAATCAGGAACCCATGTGATCTCCTATCGAGGCATACAATGCCTCCAATCATTCCTACCACAATCCCTAGGAAATAGTCAAAGTAGTCATGAATATCTTGCCAGGAGATGACCTGTCCGACCAGCTTGGGGTCATCGAATACTCACCTGCACTCTGCAAGTCCTACATCCCTCTGTTGATTATACTCCATGAGCTCTCCCTGAATAGGCAAGTGGAGTATCCTATATACATTCTCCAATGTAACCATCATCTCGCCAGTAGGGAAGTGGAAGGTCCTGTCCTCACTGTGGAACCTCTCTATTGCTGCAGTCAATAACCCACAGTTCACTCAAACCTCAGGCATGAAGCAAACATAGTCCAAACCCATCACATCGAGCACCTCTTGATCCATCTCGGTCAGCATGTGACGCTACAACAGTGGCATAGGGAACTACTCCCTCGACTGAAGTGTATCTCGTATATCCTCCTACAAGCATGCAAAGAAAGGCATGAACCTAAAGCTATAAGTATTATACTCAACATATCTATAGATTCATATCAACTAACTTAACATATCAAAATTGATCAAAATAGCACACTACATCTCTTGACTAGATTCCTACAATCTCAGAGATAGCTTATTTATTAACGTGTCAAACAAGATGCCAATCTAGTCAATTTTGTTAAGTAAATTCCGTATCTATATCATATATGCCATAACAGAAGGTAAATGCACCATTTCTTATCAAATGTGTCACTTCTGATGCATGCGCTATAAGATTTCATGCATGTGTCATCCTATACCATAAATGCGCCGCCTAGTTGCATGCACCGCTTCATACCGTAAATGCCCTATAGAATTATGCATGTGCCGACTAAACTCATGCATGCACAACTTTAGTATATGCACCATTCTATATCTTAAATGTGCCAAAGTTTAACAGATGCGTAGTTTCACATGTCATATGTGTCAAACTGCGATATAGCGCATTTGTCTATCCTATTTTCTCCTAGCATTTATTATGCTAACAATTGACTCTAGGGTAAATTTTTTGAGATACATATCGGGGGTCCTGCCTCTGCTAGCTGGTCGAATTGTCAGACTCACTCAAAGCGATGCTCCTCGCATGGAATATCCATCCTCGTGTTGACTGCTCTATGCTCTCCTAGGCTCTCAGAAGAAAATCAAACAAAGCCAAGTGTATAATGAATTATCTTGTGGACCCAACTCCTATATATAGCATGCAAACCCTAAATTGTCTATGTGGTGACTATGACTATTTCCTGCACCCGTTTCTTCTTATTTTCTTCCCATTTCTTAGAAATGCATCCTATTTTCTTCAATCCTAACCTAGTTTTCCCTTCATCTTCATGAGATTGTCCATCTCTCATCCTTCTACCTTCTTCCCGTCTAATCTCCCGAGGGGGCATCCTATCATCATAACCTGTACCAGGGGCAAATTGGGGCATGTATCATTATTCAACAATCAATTTCTTTGAAGCAACACCGTAAACTGCATTGCATCGATAAATAAATCAATTTATTTATTTGATTCATATTCCTCTAAGTTAATTAAATATCAAAATATTTAATTACCTCTTCTAAAGTCAAAATTAAATAAAATCCTTTATTTAATTAAATTCTTCTAAACAATTAAGTAATTCTTAATTATTTAATTAAATCAAATCATTCTTCCAAATTTGAATAAATCAAATCAAATTTATTTAAATCCTCTCAATCTCCAAAAATAAAATATAATCAAATATTTTATCTAGTTCTTCCAACATCATTCTAAATTAAATAAATATCAATTATTTAATTGTTTCTTCCAATAATATCTTCTCTAAATTTAAATAAATCAAATATTTATTTAAGTTGTCCAATTCTTCTAAAATTGAGTTATCTCTAAATATAATTCAATCCTTGTGCACATGCAATTGAATATTCTAAATATTTAATTAGCTAAAATATCTTATCATCCTCATGTAATTTCTATTCTCTAGTTCTATTCTCTTAACTGATTGATCTATTCTTTTAATTGATTTATCTCTGCAATTAACTCATTCTTCTATTTCTTTAATTCCTCTCATGCAAAATATAGCAAGACACATCTTCTTTCTATTCACACACGTTCCTCAACCATTCTATACCATTGATCTTTTCATTCTTTCTATACCATTGATCTTCATTCTCTCAAGTCTATAAATTGAGCCATGTTCCTCCATTTCAATCATCCAAGCTTTAAGTATTGTTACTCTGCAAGAATTATAGCGTGCCTTTGGCACCAATTCATTCATTTCTTGTGATCACACTTGTTACCATACTACTACCATTGTTGTGAAGCTCATCTTCATGGAGAAACTATCATAGTTGTTGAATTATAGCAAGGAAGTGCACTCACTAAGGGCCTTATTCATACATGCAAGATTGATTGAGATAGGCAACCAATGGAAGCTATGAAGCTTTGAGGTTTGCAAAAGTTTCTTGAAGTTCTTCTGTTTGATTGATCTCTTTGTTTCTGTATTTCGTTGAGTTTTGGGTATTTTGATATTGATATATTGATTATTTATTTGAATCCAATTTTCCCTTAACAATAATAATAGAGAAGCAGGTGTGGAAGATATGCTCAATTATATGGCAGCACTAGATCCTAGTAAATCTAACAGTAGTATGAAGTGGAAATCTAGTTCGTCAACAAAGATTTTCGAGCCATTTGTTAGACGCCCAGTAAGAGCCTCTATAGATCATGTCAAATGAAGGGTACCAACATATAATGAGTAACTTACACAGTCTCACTGAGAAATTGTCGTAGTTGGCTTCCTTCGTTAAGCCTATAGTTTCTGCATGGAATGAGCATAATATTATGGATGCAGATGAGGTAAGAGGCTCTATTACACTATCCTTTCATTTCGTGTGCTTGTTATTGGGTAGACTTATACCATGTTTTTGTTATACTTCCTTGTGATTGTATTTTTTGGATACTTCAATAGTTATCATAGCTCTTGGATACTATAAACAAAGAATGAACCTACCCTCAATGTGCAATACTGCAATTCTAGCCATTATAACCGTAGCATTGATGCTTTACATAAATGTGTTATCATGAATTGTCTCACTGTTCTACTTACAAACCAAAAGAAACATACAATACTGCAATTTACCAGGTTCTACTTCAAACCATTTTGCTTGAGTATTCACTTCATTATTATTGTCCTTGTCATGTTTATGACATGCTCCTATGTTGCATTATGACATTTAACTCTATCATTCTAGACAGTCACTTTGAGAATGTCTTAGTAAAGCTCTTAATCACTGATCCTAAAGTCAAGGCTATCATATCTACTTTGTTGTTGTCATTCCAAGGGTTCTTGGTCACTGTCTAATGGTTTTGATAGTGCCTTTATCTCTTCTCTTTGTTTGGTAAAACCCTACTAGCTATTGTATCTCTTTATCTTCTCCTATACCTTCCATGCTATGGACTATCCTAAGACAGAGTTATGGACTGCCATCTTAGAAATTTTACTATCTTCCTTATCATATGAAGGACTGGGACTATCCCTTCTTGTTGAAAATCTTATGCTCATGTCTATAAGAATCATCCTATATACTGGAATCTATTGCTTACAATAAAGGAAGAATCTCACAACATACCTTGACTTAGTCATTTAAGAGTGGAAGAAAAATGTTATTTTGAACAAAAAATTATAGTTTTTGCATTCTTTACTTGAATTATATTAATTTTTGCATGATGATTAAACCACATGCTGAGAAATTATATGAAAAAAGAACGAAAAGAAAAAGGCCCTTTCAATAGAGCTCTCTACAAAGCTACACAACTTGAGGACAATGATGATAGTGATTATGTTGAACGTCTTGACGAGAATCAACATGATATTCAGAGTAGTAGTGGTGGTGCTGCAATTGAGGTGAGTGTTATTTATTATTTTTATATCTTTCATGGTAGTCATTGTTGTTTTAACACACACATGCAAGTAAGTACTATTCAAGTAAGTTGTTTTAATTCTATTTGAAGGAAAACCCACGAGTATGATTTACTTTAAAGGATTTAACTCTAGAGAGAGACCAATAAATGTGAGCCACTTAAAGGGATTTACATCAACTTCTAATAGAAACCAATTAAAAGCATCCACACAATAACAGAAAATCAGAACACCATACATATCCACAAATTTAACCATCCTTGCCCATTATAATATTAAATTATCATAGAAGTGGAATGTCTTGAATCTGAAATATGATTAGATAGATAGCATTGGAATATATGAATTATCTTGCTGCAAGATGATGATTGTCTAGGCCTTGGTTTCCCTTATAAATATGGGAAGCAACAAGCTTCAGGCCTGAACCAAAATAACTATTCATAAATCACATCCTCTTGTAACTAAACATGTTTAATAAAGAGAAATTAAAGGCATAAGCAAGTTAACTAAGATCTAAATCTGTTAGTCATCATAGAGCACCCATGACCTCAGGCCTAGCGAGGTACTCATCTCCATGTTGCAATATCTATTAAGTGTGTTGTGCCCCTATCTATTATCACAAAAAAGTGTCAAAATTTTGTCCTTGTCCTCCATGTTGATGCCAACAAAACTGCTCATTGCTCCTTCTGCACCTGAACCTGTAGCTACACATCAATTTTTCAAGTATGTTTGCTCCCACTTATTGAATGTAAGGTCACTGGGCCATTTGAATTCCTAAATTTGGAGCAGATTGGTCTAATGGTCCTTCCATCTTTTATCCAACATAGCTTTAACATCAATTACAAATTTTCCATATCCTGCATCTAGGGCTATGACCCTATCCAAAATCACGTTAAAGCTCAAAGTATCTATATCCTACTCCTTTTTCAAGAATTCCACAACCATAGACACTGTTGTTCTAAATTCTGCCTTCCAAGTATCAATGCCTTTAACTAGGTTGGTTTCGTTTGTCAGAATAAAGGGGATAAATTGATGCTTGAAAGTAGAAAAAGATTCAAGTTTGGCCTACATCCTATTGTCTTCACTACTGGCATATTGATGCTCTTCAATGATCATAGTCACCGTCTACTCTATGGGCTTCAATTCAGTCGGAGCATCAGAATTTCTTTGAAGTATCTTGCAAAGCATGACTAAATTGTGCAAGGAAGGCTGCCAGTTCTTGTACAGTGGCTCCAAAACAAAAAAGTTTGCTTGCAATTGTTTAATGGTCTGAGATAACATGGAGTAGCAATCATGCACATCCCTAAGTTTATCCAGAACCAGCTTTATCCTGTATTCTAGAATTTTCTCAAAGACTTCAAGGACCTTGATCCTTGCCTCATTTTTTGTTTCCTCATTTTGCTTCTTGAGGTCCTCAACTTCTTTTTCAAATTTTTTTCTCAAAGTATTAAACTCTTGCATTGTCACTGTGACATCACCAGTTGTTGGTAGCATAGAAGGTTGCTGTGAAACTATTTCTAGACTTTGGGAAGAACCCCAATCTTGCAGTTACTTTTTTAATTGCCTATTTTCAATGAACAACCTATTCACTTCATCATTCATGTCTTGTTGTGTTTTCTCATAATCACGCAATTTTGTTTCCAACTTTTTTACAACTGCATGGGTGAACATGGCAGGATGGACTATAAGAGTAGAGGCCTTAGTTCCTGAAGTATCTCATAAGATTTTCACCACAGCAGATCCCCTCATTTCCTGAACAACATCTGACAACCTTGGTTTACTAGTGTTCTTCTATTTTGTCCATATGGCAAGAATCTCTATCTTTGGGTTGAAACCACATCCACTCATTCCCTCCTCATAATCAAATTTAGACACAAGATTAAGGTCATCTTGACTCCTAACTTGGTCAAGCAAGAATACCATTTTCAATTCAAGACCTAGGATGATCAGCATATTACTCTTCAAGACTATTTGTCTTTCTTCCTCAAGAGTCACATTTATTTCATTAACTTTTAGTTCTTGGATTGTTTAGGTGGTTATTTGATCATACTAAGACTCATCAACACCCATCTTATTGATTTCCACCTTTTAATCAAATTCCTTCATCTTCATTTTTAACCAAAAATCTTGAAACTCTAGAGTCTTGATGAAATCATAATATTGAATAAATCTCAATGATGCCACCACACTTTCATCTTCCTGTAGCTCTAGATCAATTTGGGCTTGTTCTTCCATCCTAGCCTCAGGATTTTGTGCATCAGTTTCTTGACCAACTAATGGTTGATCAACTTCATCTCCATCATGCAATTGTGTCCAAATATTTGCAACTTCATTAGTATCCCCCACACCCTCAGACATCTCATATGGGACTAGAGGAGACTATTGATAACTGAGAGGCGGGGGGTGAATCAGTTATCTAAATTAACTTAACTTTCTATTCTTCTTTAACAGCTAGTGCAGCATCAAAACAAATAAGCATCCATAACCATGAAAGCAGAAACAAAGTCAATACACATAACACAATGATTTTGACATGGAAAACCTTGTTAAGGGAAAAACCATAGGGTGACTAACCCAAGATTGCATCCTCTATTAAAAGAATAGAAGTACAAAATGGCACTTGCCAATTAGGGCTCACTGCTTGAACACACTGCTCACAAGAGGCTCACTTCCTACAAGAGACTCACTGTCTACAAGATACAAAGAAAGTAACTAGGTACTTAAACTGATGAGAAGCATCCAGATATGCTAAGGTTCAGTTCTAGTTAGGCTCAATACACTGATCTACTACACTTCATTCTTCCCCTTATTTGGTGTTACTGTCCTGTTACATACCAGACCTGTATTCCTACTTCCACAGTGCTCTTTTCTTTTCTTCACACAACATAACACACCACACACACATCTTCGCATCTAAATCCATCTTGTATATATATCCACACCAATGATTTCAACACCTTTCTAGTCAGCATCCGGAATAATCCATATTTTCCCAAACTCTGGTCTGTTGGCTAAATCCTTGCTTATCAAGTGATGTGTATCAAGGAGATGCTTATAGAAGTCATCAATCATGTCAGCCAGCCATGGATGATTCCTCAAGAACCTTGATTACCATCAATTACTCATTTAAAAAAAGGTCTGATGCTCTGTCGGTCAATTCTTCCTCAGTCTACTCTGCCAAATAGGAACCCAACACTTAAGTATTCATATATTTTCACTCTTACATCACCGAAGGCTCAATCTCTGGAATATATTAGTCAAGGTACTCCAATTGACTTCCCCAAGTCCACGCTTTACTAAGATACTTCCTCTGAGAGATCCAGACCTGACTATCGAACCTTGCTACATACTCTGTTCTTGCTTATTGGACCAAGATACACTTCAGTTTGTCTTCCGGTATGGTCATATCATGTCCTACGGATGTGTGGGATGGACTTTGTTGCCATCAATGACAACACTCATGAAGCCACAACATGTCTCTTGCCAACAATCTCCCCCTTTGGCATTGATGGCAACACTTAGTGAAAAATGACTAAGTGTTATAGTATACTCCCCCTTGGCTGATGCTCTTGTTCTTATGTACAGTTTTTCAGAGCTCCCCCTTAGCTGGATTCCTCATTTTTCACTGCTCCTCACTCCCCCTTTGACATCAATGGACAAGGGTAGGATCCACATACCAAAATTTTGAAAAACAATCTATACTTGGCTGCACAAATATATATACACAGAATACTTACATGTACTGAAGTATATCTGCAAAAGTTGTCTTCAATTGGACAAATTTTGTTGCCCAACTCTGCTTCATCCTGTCCAAAATTGAGATGTGACCACTCAACACGAATGCAAAACCATCTGCCCTCTTTAGATCTGTCGGATCACTGGTCCAGGCTGTGATCTGAGCATCACTTAGGGCCTCATGCATGGCCTCTAACTTAGGGATAATTATCCCTCTAAGTTCACTCAACCTGCTTATTCTATTTTTCTTCTCTTTTTCAAGCTTCTTAATTTCATTTAAAACTGCAATAGTTTGACACTCTTGATTTATTATGGATGTGGTAAGAGGATCAAAATTCTGAGATAGTCTTGATAGTTTATCCTCATGTTCTTTCACTTTCTTATCAATATCCATTGTTACTTTGGACCAGGATAGACAAAATTTATATATTTCTCTGCCATCTTTAAGAGCATTTTCTAAGCTCTTTATCCCAATATCTATATTTCTCCTATCATTGGTTATTAGCCCTTGTACTTCAGAGAATCTCTTTCCCAAAAACTCCTTCCAGACCTTTTCTTCTGTTGATTTCTCTAAGGAATCAAAATGTGCATGAACAAAATTTACAAGAGACTTTAGATTACCAGATGTGGAGGTCGAAAGATCCTTTTGAAAGGATGGCATGATCTTCTCCAATACACCGGATGCAATTTCTATTAGCTCACAGTCCTCTATGTGAGACTTCAAAAGTTTTTCTTTTGCCTTTACATGGGCAAAGGATGCTATCTTCATATTCTGAACCGGGGAGAGGGAATCAAAATTGAATGGTCCTTGAAGTAGTTCCAGTTCATCAATTTCCATCATTTCTTTGGTCAAGAAGTCTTCGACTGCTTCTGTAGTGTCTCTTGCCGGAGACAAAGTTTTCTTCCCTTCTGCAGCCTTAGCACTGTTATTTGTTTTTTTCTCTATTGGATGTTCTTCTCTTCAGTTCTCCTCTTCCCTTCTCCTCTTCTTCTTGACTGATCTTCTCTTCTACTCTTTCTTCTCCTTTAGATTTGGAGTCTGCTAGAGAAACTAGAGGAGAAATGTGTGCTTCTTCATGGACTTCATCTTCCAGAGCAGAGGAATCTAAGTCCTTAGCTTTCTCTTCACTTGTCTCCTTTGCCACTTCTGCCATTGTCTCAGTAGATTCTCCTTTGTCATCCATGACAGAGGGTTCATCATGCAAGTCCTCTATAATAGGAAGATTGAATCTTTTAAAGGCATTCCAGAGGATATCTTCTGTTTCCTTTGCCACTTTGTCAATTTCTCCAAGTATAAGTTGATTCATTCTAGCTTTGCTTTGGAACTCGTCCTTGCAGTCCTTGAAGATAATATTCATTTGTTTAGGGGTAATCAACAGATAGAGCTGAATAGCAATCTACTCCTGGATTTCTAGATCTTTTGCTTGGGCATTTTTCTTCCTTATTTCAAGTTCCTTCTCTAAGATTTTGGGAATCAGAGATATAATTTCAATGAATACTTTGTTGTAGATATTTAGATACCTGACTGTGGCATCTTGCAATATCTTCTGATTAGTTTCATTATATTCATCATAAAATTCAACCATTGGTTGTAAGTTCCCATCCACAGTAGCTGATTTGATGATATCATCAATGCGAAGAGTAGGTTTTTCAACAAATTCCTCTACCTTCTCTTCTTTGTTTTGACCAGTAGAGGGTTCACCAGTTGTTTTCTTCTTCTTCTTCATTTTCTTTACTTCCTCATCTATCTCTATCTCTTCATCATCCTTGAGGTTTGTTTATGATCTTGTAGCCTTTGTCTTTGTTCTCTTTTCTCCTTTCCTGGATGATTTTGCTTCTGATTTTGATGCCTTTGAGCTCTTAGTAGTGGTAGGTGTAGAGCTCTTAGAGGATCTGGTCCGAGAGGGGGCTTCTACCGGAGCACTTTCTTTTTCTGCTTCTTCCTTTTCTTTCTCTACCCTTTCCATCTTCTCTATGTTTGCATCAAGTGCCTCTTTTGATATTCCATACCTCTTGGCAAATTCTTCTACTTCCCTCCTCACTTTTCTTTTTATTTCCAGTTGTCTTAGCTCCACACTAATCTTCACACTCAACTCTTCAAAAGTTCCAAACCTTTCTTCCTTAGGATCCTTGGGTTGACTAAACATGTGTTGAACATGTAGCTCTACAATTTTCTCATTTACTTCATAGCCCATTGGCATGATCCAAACTATCCTTGGCTCTACTGCCTCCATTAGGCATTGATCAGTTTCTACCATAAAGCATACTGTATCCTTATACTTTTCAACTAGAGATTGGGGGATTCTCTCTCTTTCTTGCAGCATACTCTGAAAGTTCTTGAAGTAGCCCCATAGTGTTGTATTTTGTGCCTTGGCATCACCTATTCCATGCAAGTAATCCCTGATTTGTATGGCTACTGGTCTGTCATTTTGCCACATCCAACCACTAGATCTGGGTAGCTCATTCATGTAATATAAAAATAGCTAGAGTATCAATCCACTGTATTTGAAAGAGTTCTTCTTGTCCTTCTTTATCTTCTGCAAATTCTCCAAAAGTTGGTTTAGAAGGAGCTCACAAAGATCATAGTCAACATTCTTTCTTAACATTTCATAAGCAGTATATACAACAGTTTCAGATACAAAATTCTCCCTGCTGGAGTGATATATCTTATAGCCAATTATCATAGATGCAAACTTGATATCCGGATCAGTGATATCTTCTATAGTCATTGCTCTCTTGTCAAATTTTGATCTAGTAGCCTCACTCACAATTTGGTTTTTGATGGATTTGAGAGTAGGCAACCCACCGGATGAGTGCAATCCAGTTATGGCCCTAATGCATCTTTAGTGATCTTAAACAGCCTATTCAACCATATGAAGTTGTCATGCATTCTTCTCAAAACATACCAGACCCATTCATCTTCTACAAAACAAGGGAAATGGATGCACTGACTGAAATGCTTATCCCAGATGGCCTTGTATTGGGGTTTGAGATCAAATGAATCATCTATCAGTTCTTTGTGGTAGATATCCATCAGCCTTGATTCCCTAAATTCTTCAATGTTTGCATGAATGTATGCCCTAATGTCTTCAACATGCAAAACCCCATTCGAAATGTTGGAAAATGCGACTTAGGGATCCACTTCTAGAGATTTGTAGGGATGTTTCTTAAATTTAGGGTGCGGCCTATCAATAATCTTCACAACATTCAGAGTAGCCATTTTAAAGATTCAGAGAGAGTTTGATCAAGAACGGAAAATATCTTTTTCGCTTCTAGGGTTCACGATATGACCCGGATCAGGTTGTAGGATGAATTGACTTCTGTTGTTGATCTTTGAGAGGTTTGCGACAATTTAGTTGCAGAGCTCCTTCTCTCTTCTTCTTGAGTGCAAAATGTACACATGATGAACAAAAGAACCCTTATATTTTTGCACAAACCCTAATTTCACATTGTAATAAATACTTAAGTTATTTCGGTTGCTTTGTTCTCCTTGTCTTGAGAGATATCTTTCTGGATCATTGGTATGCACTATTAGTTGTCTATCTACCTTTCCCTAATCATTCCACTTATCCTCAGATCAAGATACCTCAAATTTGAGTCATACCGGATCTAACTATGAGAATTATGTTCTTACCAGATGACTGTTAAACCAGATCAATCTAGGAAGATTAACCTCTTCTAAACTTCTTGCGGATCTTCCATATCTTTACCAAGGCTCATTCATATGTTTCTTTGAGAACCCTTTAATCCACAACTTTCCATGTGCCAATTTCAGGCACCAATTGACTGGCTGGGGGAACTTGTTTCTTTTGAGACTCCCCCTGAGCCAGAGCTCATCTATTTAATTTCTGGAAGGAATATCGGCACCAGATTCTGGTGCGGATCCATCCCCAACATTTTTTGTACTCCTCTTTACCCAAATCTTGTTCATCTCCCTTTGAATTTCATCTGCATCTACTTTTCCTTTTCCTTTGTCTTAGTTTGGATTATAATGCACTGGACCCTTTTTGTCCTGATTCTTATTTCTTTAGAATTTAGCAATATGGACGGATCTATTGCAATTGTAGAAAACAACATTTCTTTGCATATTTGACTGATATCCTCTTGATCTAAACTGATTAGCCATATGTCCCATTCTATTGCATGCAAAGCATCTACCATTGAATGAATTGATCATTTGCATATTTCTACACTCATGAGATTTGTGACCATACCTTTTGCAATTAAAACACTATCCGGAGAAGGATGAATTATTCTGATTCATTCTTCTTCTGCACTGATTTGCTTTATGACCAAAGTTATTGCAATTGTGGTAGTATCCATTGAAGGATGGATATCTTTGAGCATTAGGTTGCCTTACCAAAGGTCTTCTAGGCCTGTTCCTTGGATTTCATGATCCAGAGTTCTTCTGACCAGATCCGGAGCTTTCACCTTTCTCATACCCTAAGCCTTGCTTGTCATCTACTCTCTTTTGGCTTTCAAGAAGAACTTCAAGCTGAGAAGATCTTATCTTGAATTTCTCTTTGTATTCATTTGTTGTTTGAAGATCTCTTTTTAGAGTGTCAATCTGATTTTCAAGTTGTTCTTCATTATCTCTAGCTTCTTCCAGATCAGATTCCAAATGCCTAATTATTCTATACATTTTGTGGCAGTCTTCTAATTTCTCTCTGAGAGATTGTTATAGATTATCTTCAGTTTTTCTCTTCTCTTCAATTTCTTGGGTGAATTTCATAACCCCTAATTCCATTTCATGTCTTACCATAATGACCTCTTTTGATAGCTTCTCACATAATTTTTTTTCTCATTTAGATCTTCATTTGCATCATTGGCTTCATTCTGACTTGCTAATTGCTGAAGTAGTTCCTTTCTCTTTTTCATAGAGATACTCAGTTTCTCCTTGAGTTCATTTATGAAGTCATCAGCTTGTTTGAGTCTTTCCCTTAAGTTATTTACTTCAGAGTGAGACTGTTCAAAGTCATCTAGGGTAGACTGAAGTTATTCCCTCATACCATACATATCCATTGAGATTCCCAGATCTTCCTCAAGCTATTAGGCTCTGTTTGGAGGAACTTGGCTCTGATACCAATTGTTGATAACTGAGAGGGGGGGTGAATCGGTTATCTAAATTAACTTAACTTTTTGTTCTTCTTTAACAGTTAGTGCAGCATCAAAACAAATAAGCATCCATAACCATGAAAGCAGAAACAAAGTCAATACACATAACACAATGATTTTGACATGGAAAACCTTGTTAAGGGAAAAACCGCGGGGTGACTAACCCAAGATTGTATTCTCTGTTAAACGAATAGAAGTACAAAATGGCACTTGCCAATTAGGGCTCACTGCCTGAGCACACTGCTCACAAGAGGCTCACTGCCTACAAGAGACTCACTGTCTACAAGATACAAAGAAAGTAACTAGGTACTTGAACTGATGAGAAGCATCCACATATGCTAAGGTTCAGTTCTGGTTAGGCTCAATACACTGATCTACTGCACTTCATTCTTCCCCTTATTTGGTGCTGCTATCCTGTTACATACCAGACCTGTATTCCTATTTCCACAATGCTCTTTGCTTTTCTTCACACAACATAACACACCACACACACTTCTTCACATCCAAATCCATCTTGTATATATATCCACACCAATGATTTCAACACCTTTCTAGTCGGCATCCGAAATAATCCATATTTTCCCAAACTCTGGTCTGTCGGCTGAATCCTTGCTTATTAAGTGATGTGTATCAAGGAGATGCTTATAGAAGTCATCAATCATGTTAGCCAGCCATGGATGATTCCTCAAGAACTTTGATTGCCATCAATAACTCATCCAAAAAAAGGTCTGATGCTCTGTTGGTCAGTTCTTCCTCAGTCTACTCAGCCAAACAGGAACCCAACACTTAGGTGTTCATATATTTTCACTCTTACATCACCGGAGGCTCAATCTCTGGAATATATTAGTCAAGGTACTCCACTTGACTTCCCCAAGTCTGTGCTTTACTGAGATACTTCCTCTGAGAGATCTGGACCTGACTGTCGGACCTTGCTACATACTCTGTTCTTGCTTACTGGACCAAGATACACTTTAGTCTATCTTCCGGTATGGTCATTTCATCTCCTGCGGATGTGTGGGATGGACTTTGTTGCCATCAATGACAACAGTCATGAAGCCACAACATGTCTCTTGCCAACAGAGACATACCTTCAGTTCTCTACATTTTATGTGGTGGTGATTCAGGGATATGTGGATCTTGAACTGATATGACATCAAGGGCAGGCTCATGAATCTCAATTCCTGTAGTCCTCTTCATTGGAAGTTTGGTAGCCTTGGTAGGCTATACTTCAAATTTAGCATAAATACTTTCAAAATTTTCAATCATTGTATTAATTCTCTTTAGAGGATCTTTCTCTTCAGAAAAAAATCCTTCAAAATTTTTATAGGTCAATTTCGATGAGAGCTTGTTTGTTCAACGTAAAACAGTCAATTATAGCATTTTTGTCAATTCTGAATAGAGAAGATCCATTTGGCAACCTTACTATTTTAGTAGCTAGGTGGTAGTGTAGTACCAGAGTAGGAAGCAGTTCCACATCCATAAATACATTTGAAATAATTATCTTGGCCAAATATGGCTTCCATGGATTGCCCACTGGTCCTTGACCATCCTTCTTCTGATAGAAGTACCAAAACAGTTTCCAGCCAATAATGGGAATTATGGCATCCCTACAACCCTTAGCAACATCCCTAAATGCTTTCTTTCAACCTTTGTTAATTGAATTGGGTAAAAAATCTAGCAAAGATTGCTGCAGTGATCTTTTCTTAGGGGCAGGATCAGGCTTACTGGTCTTACTTGTGGATTCAAAGTTCTTGGGTGCCATTATACAAAATAGGGTTTTGCAACTCAAGCAAATGCACAGAGAATTGAAACAGAGCAAAGATTCTTCAAACTTTCTTACAGATAATGTAGAGATGGACTTACTTGAACAATTCGAAGCTTGCTAAGAATAGACCGAACTAGGCGCCTTCTCCAAGCCAATCTGTAATCTCTAAACTGAGCAAATGCTGAGAGATTTCTAGATTTGATCGAGCCAGAATCTTCATCTTCCACCATTAGTTTTGGTTCATGCCATAAGATTATAAAATCTTAGCATTCAATTCATTTCAAATAAAATCCCTTGATCAAATTTAACCCAACAATCAGATGAAATGACAAGATCTTTCAAATTTCTTGGTAATCGCACACCCGTACTGAGTATGTTTACTCATTTATTATCATTACCACAGTATCGCAGAGCTTGTTTAAACTAGTTACAGGATGGCGATAAGCTTCAATGCATTTTTTTCACTTTTCTTGATTACTGCCAACCCTCAGCCCTTATGCTCAAACAAAGTAGGATCATGGGGCTTATAGCTCCCTTTGTTCCATTTTCTTCCATTACCATCAACCCACAAGTGCCTATTCTCATTACTGCGAGGTGATTATGTTGCCAACTTTTATTACTTACCATCTTGCCGCAAATATTCTTTGAAAGCCATCATGAGAGCTTGATAACTTGGACACTTACTACCGCCATGCTGTGAACAACTTGCCAAACTAATGCGGGACCTGTTGGGAATTAAGGTGTCTCAACCTTTGCAAATTCCTAAAGTTGTATTTATTTATCCCATGTTGAGTTGGCATAGTCAGCACCTTGTGTATATGCAGTAGGGTAAATTTTGGTGACTTTGGCAGCCACGGTTTCTCCCTTGAATAATTAACAGGGGTTTGGGGGCAGCACCCCCAAGACGGGGTCTAGGGACAGTGCCCCTGGTGCACTCCCTATCGCAGTACAGGGCGGGGTCGAGGGGCAGCTCCCTCGTGGGGGCTCGGGGGCAATGCTCCCGAAACCTCAAACAATTTTTAATTAATGACAAGTGTCGGTGAGTATCTTTGCACAAGAGAAAGGCATCTTTGGGTGGTCAAGGGAGGTTATGACATGTTGTAAGAAGAATATGATATTTTTTGTCAATGTATGATAGATTCTCTTACAACTGTAAGTGCTGTCAGTTATGATGGATTCCATGATAGCTGTAAGGTGCATAAGAGCATCTGTCGTAACCTATCTTGGGACCAGACGCCCACTTTGTGATGGGATGTTGGACAAGTGTCCTTAGGCATGGGTTTTGGGGCATGAGTCCAAGATGGACGCCCATCTCTAGAAGGTTCCATATTTGCCTTGTAAACTCTATATAAATAGGTGCTTGGATGGGAGATAGATAACTTTGGTACAAGTACTGTTATGCTGCCAAAATATCTCCAGAGTCGACATTCAAAGACTCCTAAAAAAGCATTGGCTCTGAAACTATATTGTAATCTGTTATTGTTTACTGTAATGTATTTGAGCTGTGTTTTGGAGTGTGGGGTTTTTCACCCATAAGGGTTTTCCCCACATATATCTTGTCTCTCCCTTCTGTCTACTTTCTATGTGTATGTGTATTGCTGCAATATCTCTGTTAGATGTTCTATGTTGCTGTAGTTGTAAGAAATAAAGTTGAATTTGCATACATCTCTTGTCATTAGATTAGTGTATGAAGCAATTTCCACACACCTAGCTTCCTTTCAGGACATGGGATCAGTTTATATTGAACTCTCTTCCTTATCGCCAAGCTGCAACCAAGTGGTGAGACCTCCAAGGGACTGCAATATACATGGTTGATTGAGCCCTTCCTACCGCCATGCCAGGAACAACTTGTATGTTTCCAGCAAGAGTGTGGTATACATGATTCTTCTTTCTCTAGTTCCCTCACTACTTCCAAGACAATGAGGATGACCTGCGAGATTGTGGTAAACTACAAAAACATAGAAACAATTAAGAATAATAGCATACTCCTCAAAATGACCATGTTATGTGACCCTGGGAAATAAATGGCATAAAATTTTGGCATGAATGTCTATTAAGAAATGGTCATATACAAGTGAAAAGATCAAGTACGATGGAAATGTGCAAAATTTTTGAGAGGTCCTAACATGTGAGACATTAGAATAGTTTATTTGGAGGAATAATGGTTTTAAGATTTTGTTCCAACATAAGTAATGGTTGTTTTATTATGTAAATAAGGGTAATCCTTACCTATATAATAATTGTTATGTATTTTAATACAATGTGTATTTTTTTTGTTTTTGCAAATATGTATTGATAAACTCCAAGAAGGGGATAAAGTTAGGGTGTTGGATCCGTGTGATGGTGTTTCTGTGGGCATCTGGCGAATTCACTCACTATCTATTGTACATGGAGTCAACTTGAAAGGAACAAGAGATGTAAATGTAAATATTTTAAAGGTCACAAGTAACATATGGCTTGCTTATGAAGACAAAATAGATGGAGTTTTCCATCTGAAAGAGAAAGAAGGAACCTTCACACGATTGCCACTAAAATATTTGCAAAAAATGGCATAGTTGATGTTTATCATGTACTTGTTGTTAGACATCTTGGCCCACTGCTTTATGCAGTATTTTGAATGTGTTGTTTAGGGATCTTAATTTTCATGGTGTATTTGAAAGAGTTGGAAACTTTTAGACAACTATGACATTTTTTATTATATTTATATATATACTCTTAGACAATTTTGATATCTTATAACTTCATATATATATATATTTGTATTATATTTTTAATTGCAGATTACCTTTCTTTATCATGATGTTGAATCAATCTTTTAATTCTAGCATGTTGTAGCTTGTTCGTATATGTAATTTTTAAAAAAAAGTGCTTTGAAAACATTACCTACTTCTAGAATCGTCATAAAAACTTCTTCAAAATGCCACGTCTATCCTGGAGTCACCGCGGTTTGCACCTCAATTATTCCACACCATTTTAGACCCAAAAAATCCTAATCATACCCAATTCCATAGGTGATTCGATTTCGAATCTAATTCTAGGACGAATAGTACTTGGAAATGCCTTGTTTTTCTACCAATTAGGTAACTTAACAAATAATAAATGTTATATCTCAAAACTTGCACTGGAACTCTGGTAAAAGCTTACCATACTATAGCATCATCAAGTCAACCTTGGATATAGAAATTGTTCAAAATAGAAAATAGTTTGTAAATGTTGAATGGTCAGACAATATGAGAAATTACAGGCACCAGGAGTTACCTTTTGAAACATCAGGATAGAGGACGGATAAAATTGATATATATTGTCTAAAAGCCAAGGGATTGCCTTTTGGTTTCAAGATCCAGGTGACTTTGATCTTGATTTAAAATCTTCCTTACGAGTGGTCCATTATGGCAACCTACATAGTGGTATGTATTCTTGGAAGCTTTATGGTGCCATATTATTTAATGGAGTATATGTGGCATTAAAAAAATTGAAATGTTGTTTTATTGTAAAGGAGAATGGGTGGTATTTGTGATCTACTATGCTAGAATATAATAATCTACACCTCAAATTTAGATTACTCAAACCATGTCACATTGATCATATTGTTAAAATAATATAATATATTCCATAGATTAAGATGTTTTTTGGTTTTAGGGATCTTATCAACATCATAAGGAGTTGAAGGTTGCACAGGAAATCAAGATAACCACTCAGGTATCAAATTTCAGGCTAATAATTTTATGTATATGAGCATAAATTTATCAAATATATGTGGACAATGAAATTTAGCTGCAATTTCTTGATTTCATTGTCTTGAGCATGCCATAGGAGGAACTTAGTTATATGTTGTTGGACCTGATGATGATTTAGAGGATATTAAGGAAGAAGCAATGTAAGATATCAATAATGTAATGTCTCGGATTGACAAGAGTGGGGAAGGAGTTTATGTTCAAGATTTAACTCTTGGATCTTTGGAGGCTTTACTCGAGTTCTTAAAGACCCCATCTATAAGCATCCCAGTTAGTGCAATTGGTATTGGGGTTGTGTATAAAAAAGATGTCATGCGTACGAGTGTAATGCTTGAGAAAAAGAAGAAAGAGTATGCTACAATTTTGGCATTTGATGTCAAAATTACTCCTGAAGCTCAGGAGCTTGCAGATGAAGTTGGTGTCAAGATATTTGCAGTGGACATTATTTATCATCTATTTGACCAGTTTAAAGCATATATGGACAATCTTAAGGAAGAAAGGAAAAAGGAGGCTACAGAAGATGTTGTTTTCCCCTGTGTACTGAGCATTTTGCCAAATTATATTTTTAACAAGAAGGATCCTATAATTGTTGGTGTTGATATTCTTGAAGGCATTACAAGGGTCAGTATCTAAACCTAGTCTTTTTAGTGTTATGACTTATGCATGTAAAAGATTGTTGTATCATTTTTGGTTTGTATAAAGCCATATGTGGTGATTACATCTACAGATTGGCATGCCATTATGTGTTCCCATAAAAGATTTCATAGATATTGGAAAAATAGCCTCAATTGAGATCAATCATAAATTTGTTGAAATGGCTAAGAAGGGTGAAAAATTGGCCATGAAGGTATTTTGAGAAGCTGTCTTTGTTGTTAATAGTTTTATATGATTTTAGATGTTTTTTTTAAAATGTTTTTGTTAATGAATTATCATACAAACTTTACATATTGTTGGGAGCAATGCTGATGAAGCACAGAAAATGTTTGGTAGGCATTTTGAAATGGAGGATGAATTTGGGAGTCATCTCACCAGAAGATCCATAGATATATTGAAAGAAAACTACAGGATAAGGCTATTTGATATCCACATTACGTAATTTTAAGTGTATTTACTATTATGCATTTTATACTAATTGAACATTTGTGCTTTTCATTTTTGGCTAATAAAATAACTTTTTAATGTCTAAAATGGAATATTCTTCTTACTTTTTCATGATGATTTGTCCAATAATGATTGGAAACTTGTGGTGAAATTGAAAAAGCTGTTAAAAATTCCTTGAGCTACTACTAATGATGCATTGTTCAATGGAACTTTGGATTGGAGAAAAACCTTTTGATGAAAATGGGAAAATGCACCCTGCAACATTATAAACACCACAATTAGGATAACAAATGGTGAGCTTTGTTGATACCAGAACAATAGCTTTTGCATCATAAGATTCTTCTATATGTTTTGTTATATGGTGTACGTGCTGCACCTCTGGCTACAATAAGACAGTAGTGAACTTTAGATCCTATCTATGTAGGAGGTCATTTGAATGTCTATTGTTTAGCTCATTTTTTGAAATTTAATAGTCTAAATGGGCAAGTGTGGTATTGCCATGTGAGAAAGGGAAGATATTGATTCCAAGAGTAGAGATTTTGTGTAATGATCTATTTTATGATTTCTTGAGGTAATGAAGAAAATATCATGAAAACATTGTTTTAAATAAATTCATATTTTACTACAATTGTACGAAACCAAAAAGATTTACATGTTGTCATCTTCAACATGTTGTTGACTAGCTGGATTTCACTATTTCAAGTGCTGCTTTTGCTTCAGCTATCTGGGACCATGTTATAGAAGGTTGTAGGGAATGGTGTGTTTTCTTGTTGTTGTAGGGTCACTACTATAGGGGCCTCTAAGTAGCATTCTCAGGTTGTTATTCAAATATTGTTCACAGTGGTTCAGGGTTGTTTGAATACACAAGTAATAGCTCAATGGCTTGTGTGAAGGAGAATATGGAATGCACCAAGGCTGCAGTCAAAGCACCTAAACTGGTTAATAGAATGCCAAAAGAAATGATATCTCATGGAATGCTCAGTGGCAACATCTCTTTTCTAAGTGTCAAAAGATGTGAAGGGCTTCATCGATCTAGCCTGCCTTTCCATTGTTTTGTTATTGTATCTAATGTGGCTACTGAATTAGTTTTTTCTTCAACCAATCCTTGTAGTTTGCTCTACATGACATAGCTGAACTGGTTTTTTCTAGTTGTGATAGCCTTGTGCTACTTTTTTATTATTTGTAATTCTTTTCCTACATTGTTCTAATACAAAAAAATATTTATTTCCACTTTGCTTTGTCTTGTTTCATTTTCTTATTGGCCGATTCTCAAATAGAAAGTGTTTGCTCAAATTTATCAATCTTTACTTGGCAACATCATAGAATATATAGTTTTCCAAATTTATTTACTTTAATGTTTTAATTCAAATATAATAATATATTTTTTTTGCATTATAAAATTTATGGTATTTAATAAATTATTTATATCATGACTAAATTTTCTACCAATTAATAGAAACCAGTAAATAAAAATGACTACCATGACTAAATAAATGACTAGTTAACAACAATCAATGACTAAATGATTACAATGACTAAATATATGTACTACCAAATTGATGACTAAATATACTACCAAATTACCAAATATACTACCAAATTGTTGACTAAATAAACTACCCAATTAATGACTAAAATTTGTTTAGTCATAAATTTGGTTGCGAGATAAGTGACCGGCAATAAACTACCAATGGTCACGTGACTAAATATACGACCAAATTGATGACTAAATATACTACCAAATTTATGAGTAAATATACTACCAAATTAATGACTAATACACTACCAAATTTATGACTAAATATACTACCAAATTAATGACTAAAAATTGGTTGGTCACAAATTTGGTTGCGAGATAAATGACCGGCAATAAACTACCAATGGTCACATGACCAAACTACTGATCACATGAGCAATTTTTGGTAGTTTTGTTAGTCATTTATTTCTATTTTTCTACTAGTGAAAGAAGCCAAACTACCTATTTCAGTTGAGTTACCAGCCCTAAGCCTCATGAAAGAGATTGAATTCATGGAGGAAGGTCCTATGGAAGTACGGTTGGCTGAGTTACTGGAGATGGAAGAGACAAGGAAACAAACAGCACAATAGTTGGAGATGTACCAAGAGGACTTTTGACAGGATGGCAACATTCAGAGTTTTCAAAGAGGGAAACATTGTTCTCAAGTGGGATGAGTTAAAAAGTAGACCTGGTAAGCACAACAAATTTGATGTTATGTGGACAGGCCCATTCATGATTGCTGAATCCAAACAACATAATGCTTTTCAGTTGGCCACTATTGAAGGAAATGTGTTACCTATCCCAGTCAATGGGATTCACCTCAAACACTGTTTCTGAGGAGCAGAGGTTTGCAAATGTGTCATAGTATAGTAGTTTTTTCAGCTAATAAGTACTGGTTGCACAGTAGTTTCATTTCAATTTTGTTTTCCAAGAAGTGTCGATGCATAGTTGGCTGGTCCTATTTGGAGCCAGCATTATTTTGTTTCAGTTTTGTTTTGTTGCTACTATTTTCTAGCAGCTGGGTTTCAATAAATTTTATGAGTTGCAAAGGCTAAGGAAGGACTCTATTGCCCAATGGATATACTATGCAACTGGCCATGCGAGTTTTAGCAGGTAAAACTGGTGTAGAGGTCGCCAAATATGTTACCAAATTTTGCTTTGCAGCCCAATTGGGTTGGGATATAACAACAGTTTTGTTTGCTACTTTCGAGAAGCAGATAAGTTCAAGAGGAAGGGAGAAGAAAGTTTAGGTTCACATGCCATCCTAGAGAGCCTACTGTCCTAATGGAGGACCTGTCTAGTGATCATATTACCAAGATCATGTACCAGCTCAATTAGAGCTACTACATGAGCTAGATAACATGAAAGGATACTCCAGCAAGGAAGGACGTATCCTAGGACTGACAAGTGAAGTTAAAGCTGATCTATGCATTACAAATTATGTTTCAGTTTGGTCATTGTTCATTCATTGCAGTTTGATACATTTCAGAAAAGTACATAAAATATTTCCAAGTTCATTCATGATTATAAACACCTATACCATGCAATAATGTTCAGATTAAGTTTATACAATTGATTTACAAAAAGGAGAAATTATACACAAGTCATTGCATGAAATAATTGTTTATATTCAAAAGAAAAATATTTATATGATCCCACACAAGCTATGGGAGTAATTGTATATGATGCAATGTACAATAACAAGTACATCTAAGGAAAAGGAAAGCATATAAGCATATAAAAGAGGAGAGGGACTCATCATTGCCTAAATGAATGACAAATCCCATGGACAGCTGCACCATCTTCAGCTTGTTCCGATGATATCACCAATAAGACCTGCAAAGGGAAAATGAGAGGAAGGTTAGAGCTCAGGGTTTTCTTTCCACTTCTATATGCATAAATTCACCATGTACTTGTTATTTTACATCTGATCAAGAAGAGGGAAAAGAGAAACAAACATCAGAAGTAGATAGGCAATCATAAGAAGAAGCAGGAAAGAGAAGCTAGACAAATCAAAAGAGAGGCTTCAGCCTCTATATTTTTTCTAATTTGTTTGTTGACTGTACAAGAATAGGTTCTTGTGAATCAATCATTAATGGCATCTTTACAACAGTTATAAATGCCAGGGTACATATGCTAGGATAGTCTTGAAAAGAACAACCGTGTTCAACCCCTGATGGTACAGTCATGAAGGAGCAGTCCAGTCCAATGAAGAAATGAATTAGTTATATGGTAGTAGCCATAAAAGACTGTCAACATGTGGAAAATCAAGGGTGGCTGTGTCAAAGATGAAGAGAAGTCACTTCAAGGCATGATAGAGAGGAGTAGAGGTCTAGCACATAAAGAGACAAAAGATAACAATCTTTAGACCCAGTTTGAAGGCAATCATCAAGATGTAACTGCCATAATGAGGAGAGCCCCCATGATAGTAGATGCACATAATTTTCATGCAGAATAGTCATCACAATACAAAGGTAATAGTCATTATAAACTAGGAGGAACAGTATTACAGTATAGCATCAAGACAACAGATATAGTGGACTGTGTGAAAGCATAATGAGACAGTCACCTACAAAAAGGGAAATAATGATGTGATACAAGTCTGATGGAAGGTGCAGGGGGTAGACATAATGACAAGATAGTCATAATAATGCATCATAGGTTGTAGGCAGTGCACACACTTAGCACAAATTTATCAAATGCTAAGACTTTTATAACAGGTCTCTAGAGGGTTTGCATGGCAAATAGGTGTTATGTCAACTTTTCCTATATTATTAGAGACCTGCATGTGACACAAAAGTTATGTCATGTCTTTTAGAGTTGTGTTAACTAAGTGTTGGATCATGAGACAAAAAGAGTAGAGCTAAAGGAGGGATGACTGCCACTCATTGACTATCTCCATTAAAAGGAAAGTACTATCTATTAGCAGTCAAAAGAGACCTATACAATTACCTATAGGTTTGTGAGAAGGATAAGGAACTAGAAGGCCCTTCCCACATTTGTCAGTGCCAAGCATGGAGCATGGAGATAGCTAGGCATAACCATGAAAGCTCAATAAAGAGTTGCATACAAGAGGGGGACCTCCAAGTATCAATAGTATACATAGATGAAGGATTGTTAGAGCAGTCAAGTAGGAGAATGAGTAGTCAAAATGTTTAGAGAAAGCACTAAAATGAAGGAGCAGCCTTTGCAAAGTCATGGCATTGACTATAAAAGGAGGACAATCTAAACATTGAGTAGCATGATGCAGCCTAAAGGAGGTTAGTACTTTGTACTGGTAAAAGTACACATCATACATATAGAGGACTTGTCATAGTGGGTCAGAAAGTGACAATCCATAAGATTAGTTTCAAAAAACAAAATAGTCATAGGAAACCTAATTGAGACAGTTAGTATTTGAGTTCTTTGGGAGCAGTCAAAGTCAGATCAGAGAGAACAACCCTTACAGGTGACTTTTGAATGTCAAAGAATAGTCAGATAGGTAATGTTTAGATGAACATCAAACATATTGAAAGAGAACCATAAAGGACCAGTCAACCATCTTGAAGAAGAATAGTACACAACAAATGAGTAAGAGGGTCTCATAACAGTCTATGAGGATGACACCAATTGAAAAAGTAGGGCATTCATATAAAAATATTATATAGCCTCCATCAGTACCTAAGAAACATATAATTAATATAGTCATCAGAGACAGTTATAGAGGTATCAAAACAACATATGTCCCAAATGAGAAGATACAGTGTGGTGCAGGAGCACCTGATGGACTTTATGCCTACATGAGGCTACTTTGTAAATATTAGCTTTATTTTATATTTGATTCATGTCAATAAGGTCATGTAAGACCATTTTAAATCATTTGGAGTTATTTAAATCCATTATCTAATGTTTTGGAGTCAAAAGTTGCAAAAAATGTAAAAGTTGTCAAAAAGTTGCAAAGTTGGTTTGGGAAGTTAGGAAGTAGTGTTGGGTGATGGAAATGGATGTAATAGCATAAATATGCCATGTAAACATGAACACAAGGGGTGGAGATGTTGGCAAGAGACACTATATGGATTCATGGTTGTTGTCATTGATGGCAACAAAGGTCATCCCACATATCCGCAAGTCATGATGTGTCTCTACCGGAAGTCAGAATAAAGAATGTTGTGGTCCGGTGAACAAGAACAGAGCATGTGGCAAGGTCTGACAGATTGATCCGGATCTCTCAGAGGAAGTGTCTTGGTGCAGTGCGGATTTGGGGAAGTCAAGAGGACTACCTTGAGTGGTATATTCCAAGGATTTAGCCTCCGGTGATGGACAAGGAAAAAGATATGAACAGTTGAAGTACCGGATTCCTGAGAAATAGTAAAAACAGAGGAAGAACTGACTGACAGAGTATCAGACTACTTTCCGGATGTGTTACTATTGATGATAGAGGTTGTGAAGGCATGAATCATGTTTGGCCGACATGATTAATGATATCTACAAGTATATGCTTGATCCGCATTGCTTGGTGAGGAAGGATTCAGCCGACAGAACAAGAGTTTGTAAGAAACTAGACTGTTCCGGATGCCGACTAGAAAGGTGATGAAATTACTTGTGCGGATATATATAGAGGATGGATTTAGTTGTGAAGTGTGTGATGGTGTGAAGATATATGCGAATAAGTTTAGAACAGAGCAGAGGTAGCAAAAAGGATCCGATATGTGAAAGATAGCAGAATAAAGAACAGAGGAAAAATGAAGTGCAGCAGATCAGTGTACTGAGCCTAACCGGAACTGAACTCCAGCATATGCAGATGCTTCCAATCAGTTCAAGACTATGATTTTTATCACTTTGTAGACAGTGTGTCTTCTTGTAGGCAGTGGGCCTCTTGTGAGCAGTGTGCTCGGGCAGTGAGCCCTAATTGGCAAGTGCCATTTTTGTAATCTCCTATTCTTCTAACAGAGAATAATTTTGGGTTAATCACCCCGTGGTTTTCTCCCTTAACAGGGTTTCCACATCAAAAATACTGTGTTATGTGTTTCTTATTTCATGTTAATGTTTTAGTGTTTGATTCAATGCTGCATCAATTAATAAGAAAGTTCAATAAGGGAAATAATTAGGATAACTGATTCACCCCCCCCCCTCTCAGTTATCAACAATTGGTATCAGAGCTAAGTTCCTCCTAATAGAGCCTAACAGCTTGAGGAAGATCTGGGATTTCAAATGGATGCATATGGTTTAAGGGACCAACTCAAGACTGCTCTTGAGGATCTTGAACAATCAAATTCTGAAGTCAGTGAATTAAAGGAAAGACTCAAACAGGCTGATGAATTCATGAGAGAATTAAAAGACAAACTAAGTCTCTCTATGAAAAAGAGAAAGGAGCTGCTCCAACAGTTGGTAAGACAAAGTGAAGAAAGCAATACAAATGAAGAATTGACTGAGCAAACCAAGTTATGTGAAAAGTTATCAAAAGAAGTCATTATGTTAAGACATGAAATGGAATCAGGAACTATAAAGTTTACTCAAGAGATTGAAGAAAAAAGAAAGGCTGAAGACAATCTAAGACAATCTCTTAAAGAAAAATCAGAAGAATGCCATTAGATGGACAGGATTATCAGACATCTTGAATCTGATCTTGAAGATGCCAAAGATAATGAAGAAAAACTTGAGGATCAAATTGCCTCTCTCAAAAGAGACCTTCAAACAACAAATGAATATAAAGAGAAATTCAAGATAAGTTCTGCTCAACTTGAAGTTCTTCTTGGAAGTCAAAAGAGGACAGATGACAAGTATGGTTTGGGATATGAGAAAGGAGAAAGCTCCGGATCCGGTCAGAAGAATCTTGGATTAGAAAATCCAAGGAGCAGGCCTAGAAGACCTCCGGTAAGACAGCCAAATGCTCAAAGATATCCATCCTTCAATGGATACTGCCACAGCTGCAACCACTTTGGTCACAAAGCTAATCAGTGCAGAATGAGAATGAATCAGATTAATTCATCCTTCTCCGGACAGTGCTTCAACTGCAAAAGGTATGGACACAAATCCCATGAATGCAGAATTATGCAAGTAAACAAATCATTCAAAGGTAGATGCTTCACATGCAATAGAGTAGGTCATATGGCTAATCAATGCAGATCAAGAGGATATCAGTCAAATATGCAAAAAAATGTTATTTGCCAAATCTGTAATAGGTCCGGTCATAATGCTAAAGTCTGCAGAAACAAGTATCAGGACAAAAGAGGTCCGGTGTATAATCAGAATCAAGACAAGGGTAAACAAAAGATGAATGCGGATGAAGTTAGGAATCAGATGAGCAAGATTTGGGTGAAGAAAAGTTCAGAGAATGTAGAGGTTGGATCCGCACCAGACTCTGGTGCTGACATTTCTTCCAGAAACTAAAAAGTGAGCTCAGGCTCAGGGGGAGACTCAAAGAAAATCCTGTTCCCCTAGCCAAACAAGTGGTGCCGGATGTGGCACAAGATGCGGATTAAAGGGTTTGCAGATATGAGTCTTGAGATGCTTCAGTCAAGTTTTCAGAGGTCCGCATGGAGTTATGAAGAAGCTGTGATCGATCAAGTAAGACCTGTTCAGGGAGATGCTCCGGTATGATAAAGGATTACAAAAGGGTCCGGAGAGATCCGGAAGTGCACTATCTTGTTCTGCGGATTGGACAGAGTGTTTGGGATGTTCTTGTAATATGTTACCTCGATTTATTCATGATTGAAAGATCCGGATGATATCCACAGATCAGGACTAATCTGGGATACTCCAAGCTATCCAGACAAGGCAAACCAGAATGATGTAGGTGAAGCATTTATTGCAGACAGATATTAGGGTTCGCAGAGCAATTTAAGGGATTTCTCAAAAGTCATTTGCTCATTCTGCACTCAAGAAGAAGCGAAAAGTGGAGCTCTGCAACAAGGTTCATCAAGCACACCAAGGATCTCTTGCCGAAGTTATTGCATAAAGAAATCAATCCAACCACTCCGTGCAAACCGAAGGCACATAAGGTATTCTCTGTTTTTCATTATCTCACTACAAATCTTTGAAGAATGGCTACTCCAAATATAGTTAAGATCTCTGATAGACCTCACCCCACATTCAAGAAACATCCTTACAAATCATTGGAGGTAGATCCACTAGGAGCCTTCTCTAGTGTTCCTCACGGAGTTTTACATACTGAAGACATTAGGGTTTACATACATGCAAGCATTGAGGAATTTGGGGAATTCAAATTAAGAGACCTCTATCACAAGCAACTGATAGACAATGCTTTTGAGCTTAAACCAGAGTATAAGGATATCCAGAAGAAACAATTTGAGCAATTTATTCATTTCCCCTGCTTTGAAGAAGATGAATGGGTTCGGTATATACTGAGCAGGATGCATGACAACTTTCTATGGCTGGATAGACCCTGCAAGATCACAAAAGAGGCAATTAGAGCAGTAACTGGTCTATACTCTTCCGGAAGGATACCTATCCTCAAATCTGTCAAGAACAACATTGTAACTGAGGCCACCGGATCAAAATTTGATAAGAGGGCAATGACCATTGAAGATATTTCGGATCCGGATATCAAATATGCATCCATGATAATAGGATACAAGATCTATCACTCCAGCAGGGAGAATTCTGTATCCGGAACTGCAGTATACACTGCCTATGAAATGCTAAGAAAGAATGCAGAATATGATCTCTGCGAACTACTGCTAAGCCAATTAATGGAAAATATACAGAAAATCAAGAAGGATAAGAAGAATTCCTTTAAGTATGGTACTCTTATTGTATGTCTATTCTTCTACTTCATGAATGAGCTACCCGGATCAAGTGGATGGGTATGGCAGAATGACAAACCTGTTGCAGTCCAGATAAGAGACTATTTGCATGGACTTGGGGATGCAAAAGCAAGAAATACAGCTCTATGGGGATACTTCAAAAACTTTCAGAGCATGATGCAAGCAAGAGAGAGAATTCCCCAGTCTCTTGTTGAAAAATACAAAGACTCAGTGTGCTTTATGGTTGACACTGATCAGTGCCTAATGGAGGCAGTGGAGCCAAGGACTATCTGGATCATGCCCATGGGGTATGAAGTGGATGAACAGATAGTGGAGCTGCATGTTCAACACATGCTAAGTCAGCCCAAAGATCCTAAGGCAGAAAGGTTTGGAACCTTTGAGGAGCTGAGTGTAAAAATACATGTAGAACTCAGGGAACCTGAGATTAAAAGAAAGGTGAGAAAAGAAGTAGAGCACATTGCTCAAGGCCTAGGCATCTCAAAAGAGGCACTTGATGCCAGCCGGGAAAAGAGGAGGAAGGCTGAGGAAGAAGAGAAAAGTAAAGAAAGTGCTCCGGTTGTAGCTCCCACCCGGACCAGATCATCAAAGAGATCTGCACCTCCCTCAACCAAAAGTTCAAAACCGGAAGTCCAGGCATCCGGTAAGAGATCCAAGACAAAAGCCACAAGGGCTTATGGAAGCCAAAAGGATGAAGAGGAAACAGAGTCAGATGAGGGAGTAAAAGAAATAAAGAAACAGAAGAAGAAAGGATCCGGTAAACCCTCCACAGGCCAAGACAAGGATGAAATGGCGGAGGTATCTGTTGAAAAGCCCACTCTGTCTCTAGAGAATGTAATCAAGTCGGTCACGGTGGATGGAAACCTTCAACCAATGACTGAATCTTATGATGAATTCAGTGAGGCTGACCAAAAGACTCTTCAGGAAGCCACAGTCAAATATCTGAACATATACAATAAGGCTTTCATTGAGATCATATCTCTTATTCCTAAAAGCCTAGAAAAGGAATTAGAAGTAAGAAAGAACAATGCTCATGCCAAAGATCTTGAGATCCGGGAGCAGATAGCTATTCAGCTATATCCTCAAATTGATCCCAAGACAATGAACATAATCTTCAAGGACTGCAAAGATGAGTTCAGAAGTAAAGCCAGGATGAATCAACTCATGCTTGGTGAGACTGACAAAGTGGCCCAAGAAACAGAAGAGATCCTCCGGAAGGCCTTCAAAAGGTTCAATCTTCCTGTTGTAGAGGACTTAGGTACAGAAACAGCTGAGGACTTGGAACCCTCTGTTCCGGAAGAAGTGGGCCCTGAACATACAAGCATCTCTCCTCCGGTTTCCCCTACAGTCTCCGGATCCAAAGAAGAAGAGCAATTATAGGAGAAGGAAGCAGTGGTGAAAGACAAAGAGGTTGACAGTTCCAAGACTGCAGAAGAAAAGAAACATTTGTCTCCGGCAAGAGACACTGCACAAACTGTTCAACAATTTTTGAGCAAAGAAACTTTAGAGATTGATGAACCGGAGCTTCTAAAAGGCCCATTCGACTTTGACTCTCTCTCTCCGGTACAAACAATGAAGATAGCTTCATTTGCAAATGCCAAGGCAAATGAAAAACTCCTGAAGTCTCATATGGAAGACTGTGAGTTGATAGAGGCTGCTTCCGGAGTACTTGTAAAGATTATGCCATCAATCCAGATAGATCCGACAGCCTCCTCTTCCGGTAATCTAAAAACCTTAGTCAGCAGTGTTGATACACATTTTGATTCTCTAGAAAAATCAGCTGAAGAAAAGGTCCGGAAGGAATTTTTGGATAAAAGATTTTCAGAAATATTAGAATTAATCTCTAAGGATAGGAAGATTGTGAGCATTGGAATAAAGAGCTTAGAGAATGCTCTTAAGGATGGCGGTGACATCTACAAATTTTGTATATCCTGGTCAAAGGCAACAGCAGCATTTGACAAGAAAATAAAAGAGGAACAGGATAAGCTACAAAGCTTATCTCAAAGTTTTGATCCTCTCTCTTCCTCCATAATAAATCAAGAATGTCAGACTATTGCAGTCTTGAATGAAATAAAGAATCTTGAGAAGGAAAGGAAGAACATCACTAACCGGATGGGAGAACTTAGACGGATTATAATCCCTAAGTTGGAAACTATGCATGAGGCCATCAGTGATGCTCAGACCACCGCCCAAACAAAAGATCCGACAGATCTCAAGCGGGCAGAAGCTTTTGCATTTTTGTTGAGTGGTCACATTTCAATTTTGGATAGAATGAAGCAAAGTTGGGCTACAGAAATGATCCAATTGCAGACATCCTTTGCAGACATTCTTCAGTATATGTGAGTATGTAAATATGCGGCTATGTATAGAAAATTTTTGAAAATTTTGATATGCGGACCCTACCCTTTGCCATTGATGTCAAAGGGGGAGTGAGGAGCAGTGAAAAATGAGGAATCCAATTAAGGGGGAGTTCCGGAAATTGTATATAAAGACAGAGCATCAGCAAAGGGGGAGCATAGTGAAAACACTTAGTCATTTTTCACTAAGTGTTGCCATCAATGCCAAAGGGGGAGATTGTTGGCAAGAGACACTATATGGATTCATGGTTGTTGTCATTGATGGCAACAAAGGTCATCCCACATATCCGCAAGTCATGATGTGTCTCTACTGGAAGTCAGAATAAAGAATGTTGTGGTCCGGTGAACAAGAACAGAGCATGTGGCAAGGTCCGACAGATTGATCCGGATCTCTCAGAGGAAGTGTCTTGGTGCAGTGCGGATTTGGGGAAGTCAAGAGGACTACCTTGAGTGGTATATTCCAAGGATTTAGCCTCTGGTGATGGACAAGGAAAAAGATATGAACAGTTGAAGTACCGGATTCCTGAGAAACAGTGAAAACAGAGGAAGAACTGACTGACAGAGTATCAGACTACTTTCCGGATGTGTTACTGTTGATGATAGAGGTTGTGAAGGCATGAATCATGTTTGGCCGACATGATTAATGATATCTACAAGTATATGCTTGATCCGCATTGCTTGGTGAGGAAGGATTCAGCCGACAGAACAAGAGTTTGTAAGAAACTAGACTGTTCCGGATGCCGACTAGAAAGGTGATGAAATTACTTGTGCGGATATATATAGAGGATGGATTTAGTTGTGAAGTGTGTGATGGTGTGAAGATATATGCGAATAAGTCCAGAACAGAGCAGAGGTAGCAAAAAGGATCCGATATGTGAAAGATAGCAGAATAAAGAACAAAGGAAAAATGAAGTGCAGCAGATCAGTGTACTGAGCCTAACCGGAACTGAACTCCAGCATATGCAGATGCTTCCAATCAGTTCAAGACTGTGATTTTTATCACTTTGTAGACAGTGTGTCTTCTTGTAGGCAGTGGGCCTCTTGTGAGCAGTGTGCTCGGGCAGTGAGCCCTAATTGGCAAGTGCCATTTTTGTAATCTCCTATTCTTCTAACAGAGAATAATTTTGGGTTAATCACCCCGTGGTTTTCTCCCTTAACAGGGTTTCCACGTCAAAAATACTGTGTTATGTGTTTCTTATTTCATGTTAATGTTTTAGTGTTTGATTCAATGCTGCATCAATTAATAAGAAAGTTCAATAAGGGAAATAATTAGGATAACTGATTCACCCCCCCCTCTTAGTTATCAACAGGAGAATGTTGGAGAAGGTTGGAGAAGGTGGGACAGAAGTTGGAATAAAATATACTTCATTTTGCATGTTTGAATCAATATTTTTCTATAAACAATGACTGTAATTCACATGATATGGACTGATATGGATAGGTATGGTCCTTAAAATGGTTGGAAAATGTGGGCATGTAAATATACTTTATTTTTATTTCTGTTGCATCAATTTTTAAGGAGATTGAATAAGTTATGTCATTTTTATTGAGGGTAGGTCTACAAAGTTTAATTTTCTGAAAATACGCATGGTACGGACTAGTATAGCCTCATATTAAAGAATATAATATATGGATGGAAATATATGGGTTTCTAGTTTACAAGTATTTTGGTTGCATATGATTTCATTATGTTTTGAGTGTGTTATGCCATTTTTTATGAAAGTAGTTCTGTAACAGTCTTGTTTTTACCCTATTCTGTACAAAACAACCTGAGCCTATTTTGATATATGTTGAATAACTTTCAAATGGGTAGCTAAAACAAGTTTTAGATTTTTGATATGAGGTTTGGTCTACAAGTTATCGTCATTTTATCAGTTTTAGAAGGCTACTAGGAGAATGTTGAAATTGGGAGAGAAACCCACCAAGATAGGGTTACAAAGTTTGAAAGTTTGGTTTGTTTGAGTGAATCCCTCCTATATTGCATCAATTGGTATCAGAGCTTAGAAGGTCTGGGCAAGAGAATTTGGTGTTTGTGTGTTTTTGTTTGTGCAGGTTGCCAAAAGACTAGGTAGAGGAAAAGAGAAGAGACCTAAGTGAGGCAAAGACAAGAAGGAGCAAGGTTAAAAGGACTTCCTTGAAGAGAAGATGGATTTGTTGAGAAAGTACCTACAGGTTGGGGGTTCACAAAAGAAGAAATAAGAAAGGAAACAAGAGGAAAAAGAGATGAGAAAAAAAGAGAAGGAAAGGCAAATGGAAATTGACCAAGAGGTAGCAGAATTGAAACAAGTCTTGAAACAGATGGAAGGAGATATGGAAAGAATAAATCAGGAGTTCCAAATCAAGATGCAGTAGTTGCAAAGTTGGAACTTATCAGCTAAGAGGAAGGTTGCATGGCCTATTAGAAAGATTATTCAAAGAATGAAAAGACAAGCAAGGACAACAACAATAGAGGAAGAGGTAAAAAATGAAATGATGATTATACCTATGACTGTTTTGACATTAAGCATTGAAGAAGACATGATAAACATAGTTGTGGATGAGACTCCATGTCATTTTTAGTTATTTGAGTCTGATGTTCAAGATGAGCAAGTGGAAAGGCATGTTGATGTTGATATTAATGATCAAGTTGCTGTTGATAATAAGGTTGCTAACGAAAATGTTGCAGATTTATTTGTTAATGAGGTATACATAGATTTGCAAGGGTATTATGCAGATTGTGGTAATGGTGAATATGTTGCTATATTGTATGATGAAGACATAAACGATGATGCTACTGAGGTACATGCACAAGAAATAGAGTTTTGGAACTTGAAAGCTGAGAGGATGCTGAATAGGAGATGGCATAAGAAAAAGAAGAGGAAGAAGGACCCAGGGATAGTTATAAAGAAGAAGGACAAATTGCAGAAGAATTGGAAGACCAGGAAGAAGGAGCAGACCAGCATTCAATGTGACTTGAATTTTCTTTTCTCCGGGAGTATGGTGTAGGAGCACCTGATGGACTTTATGCCTCCATGAGGCTACTTTGTAAATATTAGCTTTATGTTATGTTTGAGTCATGCCAATAAGGTCATATAAGACCATTTTAAGTCATTTGGAGTCATTTAAATCCATTATGTAATGTTTGAGTCAAAGGTTGCAAAAAATGTAAAAGTTGTCAAAGTTGTCAAAAAGTTGTAAAGTTGGTTTGGGAATTTAGGAAGTGGTTTTGGGTGATGGAAATGGATGTAATAGCATAAATATGTCATGTAAACATGAACACAAGGGTTGGAGAAGGTTGGAGAAGGTGGGAGAGAAGTTGTAATAAAATATACCTCATTTTGCATGTTTAAATCAATGTTTTTATGTAAACAACGATTGTAATTCACATGGTATAGACTGATATGGATAGGTATGGTCTTGAAAATGGTTGGAAAATATGGGTATGTGAATCTACTTCATTTTTATTTTTTTGCATCAATTTTCATGAAGATTTGAATAAGTTATAGCATTTTTATTGAGACTAGGTCTGCAAAGTTTAATTTTTTGAAAATATAGTCTAAAAATATGCATGGTACAGCCTGGTACGGCCTCATATTGAAGAATATAATATATGGATGTAAATATATGGGTTGATAGTTTACAATTATTTTTTTTTCATGTTATTTCATTAATTTGTGAGTGAGTTATGCCATTTTTGGTGAAAGTAAATCTGTAACAGTCCTAGGGTTTGCACAAGATCAGTCTTGTTTTTTCCCTATTCCGTACAAAACAACCGTATCCCATTTTGAGATATGTTGAATAACTTCCAAATGGGTATTTGAAAAAGGTTTTAGATTTTGGATATGAGGTCTGGTCTACAAGTTATCATCATTTTATCAATTTTGGAAGGCTACTAGGAGAATGGTGAAATTGTGAGAGAAACCCACCAAGATAGGGTTACAAAGTTTGAAAGTTTGGTTTGTTTGAGTGAATCCCCCTTGTATTGCATCACAATGCAAGCCATATTTTGACAAAAGTAGAAGACAGTTATGAAAGAAAGAGTCCCAAGTGTCAAATGAGCAGCAATACAACATATACAAAAACATAATGAGGCAAGTTTTCCATTTTTATGCACAGAAATCATGAAAAAAGGCAGTGTTTTTCTCTGTTCCATGTCACAATTTTCCTCATGAAGAGTAGTAGAAAAGCAAAGTGAGGAGCAATAGATAATGCAATACCTAGGGGACAATCTGCTAAGACAGTGGACAGAAGGTTAGTAGCTGTGTAATAGGTATAAGGAGGGTAGTGATGCCAAGAAAAGGAGCAACAGTAACCTTAATGAGTGAAAGGATTGTCACAATGTGGAGAGAAGCAGTATTAACTGTCACGAAAGAGCATTGAAACCTTTAGCATATAACTTTTTTAAACATGTTCAAACCTTAGGCCTATCAAATGGATATGAAGAAGCCTGTGGTAATTGTCCATGATAGTGGTATGCCTTGAAAAGTCTAAACAAGGCAAAATGCATGATGAGAAAAGCAATGTCCAAAGTGTAGATCTAAAAGGTACAATTAAGCAAAAGCCACAGTAGTTCATACATAGAAACCCCAGAAAAGAGCAAATATAGTGCATGGGTAGGGTAAAAGCAAATTTCTAGTTTCCATGGTAGATAAACAAGAGCATAATATATATCATCATGAACAGAGTATGAAATCACAGATTTCTTCTCTTGTTGCATACACAAGAACAATAAAAGATAGAAATGTATCTTTCCATAGTATTCATCTGTGATAGAGAACAACATATCTACAGAGTTCATTATTTTATGCACATGAAAATATTAAAGTAGGTGTTTCACACTATTTCTCAAAAAGACATATACCAGTATCGTGAAACCAATGGTGAGTTTTCACTATTTTTATCATAGTTTCCTTGAGGAACCAGCAAAGGAGAGTAGTATATTTCACTATATGAAGTAAAAGGGAACGTGTAATGATCAACACAGTAGATCAAAACCCAGAAAGGTCTTGTTAAGAACACAAGAACATTACAAAGCGAGTTTTCTCCATAGTTCTGAGGAAACCAAGAAACCCTAGCTAGGATTTGTCAAAAAAACATAGTAGCATGCAAAAAGGAGACTTACCATAGTAGAGGGATCTGTAGTAGTTCTCAAGCTCTTGGTAACCTTCTAAACCCTCTAGAAGCCTCAACAAAGCTCAAAAAACCCTCAAGCATGGCAACACAACAAAGAAGCACAAAGGAGAAATGAATGAAATGAATAATTTTATGGTTTGAAAGTTGTTTTGTCTCATGCCTGAGCCCTAAAAAAGTGAGTTTTCACTTTCTAAGTTAAAATCATGAAAAGGAGATAAAATATATGTCGTAGGTAATGACTTTACAGACATGAAAACCTAGTAAGGAATGATGGGGCCGTGGAAATACAAGATTATGATGAAGATTTTGACCTTTATTTTAAGGTTTTTCTTTTCTTTCAACCTCGGACAACAAGAAGGCATCATAGGTTTTTTGAAGAAGTCAAGGATTTTATATTATGATGACCTTTTAAGGTCCTAGCTATGACTCAAAGCACTCTTGTACATCATGAAGACTATTAGGAGGATTTTTTGCAAAGAATGGGCAATTTTAGATATTATTATAAGCCTTGTGAGATTTTGTAAAGGGGAGGAAGTCAAATTATAATTATGTATCCCTTTTATTTTTTGCATGAATAGAAGACCAAAATAATGTATCTTAACACCTATTAAGTGCAATATCCATATAAATTGCCATACTACTTATTATACAATAACCTAGAGGGAGGAATCGACATCATACAACACTTATTAAAGCAAATTACATTGATTGCATTTAATATTTGTTAGAATAGGTTAAATTTTGCACTCAAATCATGCAAAAAATTAGAAGAGGAGTTGAACTGAGGTCTCAAAATCATGCACAAGGAGATTCTTTTCTATTTTTGACTTGGAGTCAAATAGGCCTGTTTTTGGCATGTTTTTGGTCAAGCATCTTGGGAGGTGGAGTTTTGAGCTAGAATAGCTCAATTTGGAGCAGTTATGACCCTAAATTTTAGGCTTTTCTCTTGTGCTCACCTAGCAACTAGGATTTGTCTTTTCAGACTTTTCATGTTGGAGTCCACGACAACACTGATAGGGGGTGAATCAGTGTTGTATAAACTTTTAAATCTTTTTGCACCTTTTAACTTACAAGACAAAGAGAAAGGAAGACATCAATGATCTATTAAACACATATGAAAAAGTATGATAACAAAAATATGAATCAAGACCTTAAGAACAACTATTTAGAGGACATGAACACATGAAGACAAACAAGAACCATGACACCTGATTTGATGAGTGGAAAGCCCTCTAGGGGAAGAAAAACCACTCTAAAATGATTCACTAGCTTAATCAAGAACCTCACTAGATACAAACACGTCTCACTGACCATACAAGCCTCACTGGCTACAAAGAGGTCTCACTGACCATACAAGCCTCACTAGCAATAAAATACAATCTCAAAACAATACAAGGAATACATAGGGTTTCTATGTTTCAATACAAACCCCTAAATTTTCATCTCTTTTCAATCACACTTAATTCAATCTGCATATTAGTCTCATTATCTCTGCATAATCAATTCACCTAATTTTATCCCTGTACAATCAATTCACTTGATTGAGATTATCTCTACACAATTAATTCACCCGATGCACAATTAATTGCATATTATCTTCATACTTGACATGGTTCAATTTGTAAGTTCTTTGCATAATGTCTTCATCACTGCATATTAGTCCACACCCAAATTCATCCATCAATACACCTGTAATACCATTATATAAAAATCTGAATGTCCTTTCATATTCCTCTCACATTCTTCTTCTTCTCTGATTCATTTTCACCTTCACAAAATTAAATCTTTTTCATCTGCTCACAAATAATATCTTCAATATTCCATTTTGTTCTCAATGAAATCTTTCATAATGCATCTGCAAAATTAAAAAGAATGACCCTTGACATTTCTTTTCTTTGTATATTCATCTTCACCTGCAAAATAAAAACATTTATATCTCTTTTCTGTATTTATCTTAAAAAATTGCTTCCATGTCTTTGATCTTCAAATCCATTCTTCATTTCTTATTTTCTCTGTATAAAAAAAATCATCTTAAAAAAACCTTCCATCACACCACAAAAAATCTTCAATCAATTTTTAATCAATCTACCTTTCTAAGAAAAAATAAAATCTCTTTCATATTTTGATTCTAAAAAAAAATCATCTTCATAAATTAATTCACCTGTTCATATTCCCTCAAAGAATATTTCATTTCAAAAAGAAAAATTATTTCTATAGAAACTTTCCTTTTAAACAATGCAATTAATATTGCATATAAATCCATAAAAGGAATCTCCTCCTTTATAGCTTTTAATGCCTCCAATAGCACGAGAGAGAATTTGAAAATAGAAAAAAATCTTCTTTAAACTTTTGCTTTTAGAACTATTTAAAAAACCGCCTTTGAGATGGCTAAATATAGCATTTTAAAAAAATTCTTTCCTTGCAGTCATAGAAAACATATGTTTCAACAACCATCAATTATGATGTAGGTGAGTAAGAGACAAAGTTTAAACATGGACATTTGATTTCAATCTACATGCATATCTAACTTTTAAACACATCCATTGATGTTATATTTAGCGCCCACCGCACTGGTGCAGGAACACCTGATGGACTTTATGCCTCCATGAGGCTACTTTGAAAATATTAGCTTTATGTTATGTTTGATTCATGTCAATAAGATCATGTAAGACCTTTTGAAGTCATTTGGAGTCATTCAAATCCATTATGTAATGTTTTGGAGTCAAAACTTGCAAAAAATGTAAAAGTTGTCAAAGTTGTCCAAAAGTTGCAAAGTTGGTTTGGGAAGTCAAAAGTAGTTTTGGGTCATGGAAATAGATGTAATAGAATAAATATGTCATGTAAACATGAACACAGGGATTGGAGAAGGATGGAGAAGGTGGGAGAGAAGTTTGAATAAAATATACCTCATTTTGCATGTTTAAATCAATGTTTTTATGTAAACAGTGACTGTAATTCACATGGTACGGATTGATATGGATAGGTATAGTCTTGAAAATAGTTATAAAATGTGGGCATGTGAATCTAATTCATTTTTATTTTTTTTTCATCATTTTTCATGGAGATTTGAATAAGTTATGACATTTTTATTGAGGGTAGGTGTGTAAAGTTTAATTTTCTGAAACTACAATTTGAAAATACACATGGCACGGCCTGGTACGGGCTCATATTTAAGAATATAAAATATGAATGGAAATATATGGGTTTTTAGTTTACAATTCATTTGGTTGCATATGATTTCATTAAGTGTTGAGTGAGTTATACCATTTTTGGTGAAAACAGTTCTGTAACAGTCCTAGGGTTTGCACATGAACAGTCTTGTTTTTACCCTATTTCATACAAAACAACCCTAGCCCATTTTGAGATATATTAAATAACTTCCAAATGGGTATCTGAAATAGGTTTTAGATTTTGGATATGAGGTCTGGTATGCAGTTTATCGCCATTTTATTAGTTTTGGAAGGCTACTAGGAGAATGGTGAAATTGTGAGAGAAACCCACCAAGATAAGGTTACAAAGTTTGAAAGTTTGGTTTGTTTGAGTGAATTTCCATGTATTACATCACACACTTTTGAGGAAACTGGAAGAACTAGTAACAAGGGGAGAAGTGACTGGTTGTTAAATGAGTTAAACCCCCTCTAACAAGTCACTTACGTGACTATGACCCGATATAGAGGGTCATCTTCAAAATAGACCATAAGGAGCACAAGGGTATATGACAGCCTCCAAAGGTATTTAGGATATAAAGACATAGAATTTTAGGATTTTCAACAATACAAATCCTAACCTTAAGGAACTCCTCAAAAGCATACAGACCATAGTGATATAGATCTGCTAAGAAGATAACTTTGTCATCCCTTATAAGAACACCAAGAGAGCAAAACTCTCTCCATATCACTTCATAATTTTAACAATCTTTCTTTTTGCAAAACCCTTACTATTGAATACCAAATACATAGTTATGAAATAACTCGTTGAATATGACACATACTTAAACATGTATGACAAACCAACTGAAGGTAACTTGAGACAACAAGTACACTGAGACACAAGATGCGATCTTGTCAAGAAACAATAAAGAGTGCAAGATCCAATCATCAAATAACTGATCCAATAACTTCAAAGGTTATAGACAAGATACACCTAATCAACAAACCAACCCTAGTACTGCTCAACAAGGATGAGTTTCTTGTTTTTAGCTGATATCATTTGACATCATCAAACACATATTACATGAAGGCATACTAAATCTGGATGACAACTAACAACTACAAGGCACACCTTCACTTAAAGCACACAAGAACCAATAGCTCAACATTCAAGAGACTAATGGCACATATGAACTTGAACTTCAAACATGGCATGATTGCATAGTGCTTGGTAGTGATTGGAATCAACCTGGAGTTCAAATCTCTGTATATCTTGTCATGACTGCAAACTTGCATCCTGTATTTCTTGACTCAACCATGGAGCAACCTATCAATATGAAGTACATGAAGACTATCATATGAAATTATCATGAAGACTGTCATAAAATAGCTCTCATGAGTTTTGACATGAATCACCAAGTGATCTTTTTCATCAACTAGCAATATGAATCATAACCTCATTATGAAGACAATCATCAACATCTAGGAACATGAAAGCAACCTATGCCAATATGAACAATCCTGAACCAATACCAACACTAAGGCGATCAACACCTTCATGATAAAAAAATCTTTATGTCTTCTCTACCTTGCATCTTATCACAAACATGAAGCATAACACATATATATTGCATCATACCTGTCATATGAAGACCACTAACCTCCTGATGTCCTGACCAACATCTAATATCAAATGAGATAAACACATCCTGGCACATAATCCAATCAACATGAGTGATCATATTAATATTTCTCTAGTAACAACTTTGCATCATCAATTCAACACCTTTTTTACATCAATGACAATCAATCTCCAACAATCTCACCCTTTGTCATTGAGGGAAAAACTATATGATGCATTTTCTCTCTCTCTCTCCCCCCTTTTTGACATCAGATGAAAAAGAATAAGATGCTCCCCCTGTCATTTAACTCTGTTGAAAGATGTTAATGCTTAATCATAACATTTACAATCACATTGCATTATAAGGACTTTGAAGACATAAACTCTTATTAACCTGTTATCTTCCTTTGAACTTGTGAAGACTTATGATGACACAAATAATAATCTTGAAGTAAGCATATGACAAACCATGTTGACAATACCCTAAAACAACTCTTCAACTTGAGAGAAACAAGTCACCATGAAGCACACATCTGAAGACATACATCCTGCAACCAAACTACTCCTGTACACACTTCTTGGCATGATAAAGAATGGAGACCCCCCTGTAAGGAATGAGGACTATCTTGATGAAGACTATCCTCCTATTCCTACACATGACACTTTTTGCAACACAATGCCAAATCTGATATATACATAACCACATCTGAAACATACTATAATCTCTTGATTGTATCATTCAAATTAGCCCATCAAGTCTGTACATCAACAAACTAACTGCACCATCAAGTTCTTCCTACAACAATACTTCACGTGACAACTCAACCTTTGTAAGTATCAACATGATATGAACAAGATATAAACATGATCATTTATAGACAAGGTCATTCAATATTATCAAACTCTTTGTGCATTGAACCCTTGAATATCTTTTCAACATCTTGTATGCATAATGACAACATGAACCACCGATCACCTATACCACTGGCATAGACTGAAGAACAACATAGTTATCAACACCATTATGAACTTCATTTCATAAGACTAATATGAGTAGCATCTTAGGAAACATTATCAGGCATGAATCCAATAGCATGATAAACAAAACAAAAATATCATATTGACAAGCATTAAATGATCTCCTTCCTAAAACTTCTTGGGGGTAATTGATAGGACAATGGACAACTCCCCCTCACTTCATGCTATATGTTAGACAACTGATGATGTGACTTGTAAAAAATGCTCAAGTTTAGGCTCTATCTTCTCTTGTCTTTGTTTCAGTCTCCAAACTTTCACAGGTTATTTCTTTTGTTCAGTTTTCTTCTTCCAAATCTTTTCAGCCTCTTTCCTTTTCTTAACTTTCAAATCAAATGATGCTATTCTTCCATACATTCTACAACTATCTGCTTTGTGACCAGGAGAGTTGCACTTGAAGCACACAATATTAGCATTCCTTATTGAAGCAAATTGATTTCTTCTGCAATAAAATGCTTTGTGTCCAAAGTGATTATAGGTATAACAATAACTAAAAAATGAATAATTATACCTATACATATATGCTTGTCTTGTTGGAGCAGCTCTTCTGAAATTTCTTCTTTGATTGTGTATTTTTACAAACTCATCTTTGTTTTTCACCTTAGCTTCATTCTTCTTTTTGTCTTCAGGGGAAGCAACATTATAATTTAGATGAATTTTTCTTCTAGGAGTCTCTCTAACTTTGGAACACTCTCCTTCTTCATAACCTAGACTAGTATTGTCCTTATGATACTTTTGTTTGCCCAACATTTCATGTAACTTTTTTGTGCTTTCTTTAAATTCCTGATATTTCTTGGACGAAACCTTGAGACCTTCATAATCTTTTCTAAGATTAATAATTTTAGCCTCTAATTTCAGATTTTCAATTCTTTTAACATCAAGGTCAGACTTTGTTACATCTAGTATTCTTTTAGCTTCCTTAATTTTAGTCTTTAGTCTGATAATCAATTTGTCAGATTCATCAACATGACTCTTTAATCCTATAATCTAATTTCTTGCCTCTTCAAGATCAGAAGATACTATTTTAAGGTCTGAAAGTGCTTTGTCTTTGGATTTTTTTTCTTGTTGTAGCAGCAACTCTAATCTCTGATTCTCCTTTTTGTACTGCTTGATTTAACTCAGAGCACACAAGAGTTCTCCTTCAACATCAACCTCACATTCTTGTTCATCATACTCCTGATTATAATCACTCATAATGTGATCTTCTTCTAAATCAGATTGAACCTCATCTCCTTCATGTGAATGACTTTATAGATTCTTATCAATTCTTTCCACACATCCTGAGTTGTTTCACAATGCATAACTTTACAAGAAACTTCATTAGATGAACCAGACAAAATAACCTTCTTTGCTATATGATTGCATTCATAGGCCTCTTTGTTATTTGTAGAATTAGGTAATTGAGAGGAAATAAAATATCCATTCTCTTAAGACATCCAAACACCATACTCTAAAGAGGATAGATAGATTTGCATTCTAATACACCAAATAGAGAAGTCTGAACCATTAAAGAAAGGAACTCTAGAAAACTCTTTCTCTAATTTAATACCTGACTCATTTCTATCAACTAATTGTATATCAACATCTGAATTTGGTATAGATGGTACCTTTTTATAAGTATGTGACTTGTCATTACTCCTGCTCTTATTTCTTCTACACTTTCCCATGGTACTCCACTATCAGGACCGACCCAAGCCGATTAGACTTCAATAGGGAATCTATGCTCTGATACCACTTATTGGAGTCTAGGACAACACTGAGTGGGGGGGAGTGAATCAGTTTTGTATAAAATTTTAAAATCTTTTTGCACCTTTTAACTTAGAAGACAAAGAGAAAGGAAGACATCAATGATCTGTTAAACACATATGCAAAATTATGATAATAAAAATATGAATCAAGACCTTAAGAACAAATCATTAGAGCACATGAACACATGAAGACAAACAAGAACCATGACACCTAATTTGATGAGTTGAAAACCATCTAGGGAAGAAAAAACACTCTGAAATGCTTCACTAGCTTAATCAAGAACCTCATTGGTTACAAACAGGTCTCACTGACCATACAAGCCTCACTAGCTACAAAGAGGTCTCATTGACCATACAAGCCTCACTGGATACAAAGAGGTCTCACTGGCCATACAAGCCTCACTAGCAACAAAATACAATCTCAAAACAATACAAGGAATACAGAGGGTTTCTCTGTTACATTACAAACCCCTAAATTTTCATATCTCTTTGCAATCACACTCAATTCAATCTGCATATTAGTCTCATTATCTCTACACAATCAATTCACCTGATTTTATCTCTACACAATCAATTCACCTAATTCAGATTATCTCTACATAATTAATTCACTTGATGCACAATCAATTGCATATTATCTTCATATTTGACATGGTTTAATCTGTAAGTTCTTTGCATAATGTCTTCATCACTGCATATTAGTCCACACACAAATTCATCCATCAATACACCTGCAATACCATTATATAAAAATATGAATGTCCTTTCATATTCCTCTCACATTCTTCTTCTTCTTTGATTCATTTTCACTTTCACAAAAATAAATCCTTTTCATCTGCTCACAAATAATATCTTCAATATTTCATTTTGTTCTCAATAAAATCTTTCATAATGCATCTGCAAAATTAAAAAGAATGACCCTTGACATTTCTTTTCTCTGTATATTCATCTTCACCTGTAAAATAAAAACATATATATCTCTTCTTTGTATTTATCTTAAAAAATTACTTCCATTTCTTTGATCTTCAAATCCATTCTTCATTTCTTATTTTCTTTGTATTAAAAAATCATCTTAAAAAAAACTTCCATCACATCACAAAAAATATTCAATCAATTTTTAATCAATCTGTATTTCTAAGAAAAAATAAAATCTCTTTCATATTTTGATCCTAAAAAAATCATCTTCATAAATTAATTCACCTGGTCATGTTCCCTCAAAGAATATTTCATTTCCAAAAGAAAAATCACTTCTATAGAAATTTTCATTTTAAACAATGCAATTAATATTGCATATAAATCCATAAAAAGAATCTCCTCCTTTATAGCTTTTAATGCCTCCAATAGCACGAGACAGATTTTGAAAATAGAAAAAAATATTCTTTAAACTTTTGCTTTTAGAACCATTTAAAAAACTACCTTTGAGATGGCTAAATATAGCCTTTAAAAAAAAACTCTTTCCTTGCAGTCGTAGAAAACACACATTTCAACAACTATCAAATATGATGCAGGTGAGTAAGAGACAAAGTTTAAACATGGACCTTTGATTTCAATCTACCCGCGTATCTAATTTTTAAACACATCTATTGATGTTATATTTGGCGCCCACCACACTTATGAGGAAACCAATAGAACTGGTAACAAGGGGAGAAGTGGCCGGTTGTTTAATGAGTTAAAACTCCTCTATCAAGTTAGTTAAGTGACTATGACCCAATATAGAGGGTCATCATCAAAATAGACCAAAAAGAGCACAAGGGTATATGACGGCCTCCAAAGGTATTTAGGATATAAAGAAATAGAATTTTAGGATTTAGAACAATACAAATCCTAACCTTAAGGAACTCCTCAAAAACATATAGACCATAGTGATGCAGATCAGCCAAGAATATAACTTTGTCATGCCTTATAAGAACACCAAGAGATCAAAACTCTCTCCATATCACTTCATACTTTTAACAATCTTACTTTTTGCAAAACCCTTACCATTGAATACCAACTACATAGTTATGAAATAACTCTTTGAATGTGACACATACTTAGACATGTATGACAAACCAACCAAAGGTAACTTGAGACAACAAGTACACTGAGACACAAGATTTGACCTTGTCAAGAAACAATAAAGAGTGTAAGATCCAATCATCAAATAACTGATCCAAGAACTTCAAAGGTTATAGACAAGATACACCTAATCAACAAACCAACCCTAGCACTGCTCAACAAGGATGAGTTTCTTGTTTCCAGCTGATATCATTTGACATCATCAAACACATATTACATGAAGGCATACTAAACTTGGATGACAAATAACAACTACAAGGTACACCTTCACTTAAAGCACACAAGATCCAATAGCTCAACATGCAAGACACTAATGGCACATATGAACTTGAACTTCAAACATGGCATGATTGCATAGTGCTTGGTAGTGATTGGAATCAACTTGGAGTTCAAATCTCTACATATCTTGTCATGACAACAAACTTGTTAGAATTAGGGCTGACAACTGAGAGGGGGGGTGAATTAGTTGTCATAAAATTTTAATGCTGATTGCAGTTAATTCTTCTTTACCACTTCTTAACAGATTAATGCCACAATCATGAAAAGCAAGAATCAATAACACATGAGAAGAAACACAAATAACACTTAACACCAAGATTTTTAACGTGGAAACCTAGTTAAGGGAAAAACCATGGTGGGGGTTAACCCACAAAGATTATGCTCTATTAAAAGTATTACAAAAGGGGAAGGTACATGCCTTTAGGCTCATTGCCCAGAGCTCATTTCTCAAAAGAGGCTCACTGCCTACAAGAGTGATTACAAAAGGATTATAGATTGTTTGAACTGATGAGTAGAATCTGCCAATGCAAGAATTCAGTTTTGATTAAGCACAAAATACTAATCTTACACATTTCATTTTTACTCTGCCCTGTTTACTGCTTTGCCATAATTCAGACCTTAGATCTCTTCTTTTTCGCACTTCTATCTATCTTTTTCACACTTAATTCATATTCTCACTTCGTTACTTAATACATTCGAATCCATTGGTTATATATATCCGCTTCAAGAAATTCAATCACTTTTCTGTTAGCTTTATGAAGAACTTAACAAACAATACATGTACTCTGTTTTGTCGACTGAATCCATACATCAATATTGATGCGTACCAAAAATAACACTTGCAGATCACCGTACATGTTGGCCACTAACATTATATCCCATACACAACTCACCAAAACTCTTCTACTAGATCCACACAAGGATCTAACACAAGTCAGCCTGTTCTTCACTGACCTGTTCTTGTCATATTAGGACCCTATACTCAGATGCTCATAACTTTTAATTCCTTTGTCACCAGAACCTAAAATCTTGGATTTAGATTTTCTTGACATTTATCTACACTCCCTCAGATTCACAACACACAATGATTAACTGGAGAGATCCGGTGACCAAAATACTAAACTCTGCTATATACCCTATTCCTATCTATCCGGACTGGACAAATCTTGGAACTGACTTCCAGTATGATTTGATATTGTACTGCGAATGTGTGGAATGGACTTAGTTGCCATTAATGACAACACATGACATGCCTTGCAGTGTCTCTTTCCAACAATCTCCCCCTTTGGCATTGATGGTAACACTTAGTGAAAAATGACTAAGTGTCATGACTAACTCCCCCTACTGTGTACACTTATATATTCTTCCACTGCTCCCCCTTTGATGGATTCTTCATTTTCTTTCATTTTTCACTATCTCTCACTCACCCTTTGACATCAATGGCCAAGGGTGGGATCCACAAACCAAAATTTTCACAAGAAATTTGTATATAGGGTTGCATATGTACAAATAATCCATGCATTATATTTACATGAACTTGAGGATATATGCAAAACTATTTTTCAACTACACAAGTTCAAAGGCCCAACTACTTTTCATGCTATCTAAAATTGAGATGTGTTCATTTAGTAGGAATGCCTATGTTTCTGCTTTGTTCAGATCTACTAGATCACCTGTCCAGACTGCAACTTAAGCTTCTGATAAAGCAGTAAACATTGTTTCTAACTTGGGGGCAATCAATCCCTGGAGTTCACACATTCTCTCCATAATATTGCTCTTTTCTTTAACAAGTTTCTTTATCTCATCAGTCAAGCTAATTGCTTGACACTCCTGACTTACCAGAGAAACTGTTAGAGGATCAAAATTTTGAGATATATTCAACAAATTTTGTTCCCGCTCCTTTATCTTTATCTCAATATCCTCAATAACTTTAAACCAAGATAGACAAAATTTGTATACATCACCTCCGTCATTAAGAGCATTTTGAATACTCTTTATACTAATATCAAATATCTTTCTATCATTCCCTATTAGGCCCTTTAGCTCACTAAATCTCTTATCCAAAAATTCATTCTAGATTTTAATCTCTGTAGACTTCTCAAAGGACTCAAAGTGTGTACTTACAGAATTTACAAGGTTCTTCATATTTTCAGAGGGAGAATCAGATGGATTCTTTTGGAAAGTTGGCATTATCTTCTCCAATATACTAGATGCAAGGACTAACTACTCACTATCCTCTATGTGGGATTTCAATATATTTTCACTTGGCTTATCTTGTGTGAAAGATGCTATTTTCATCATTTGGACTAGAGAGAGAGTATCCAAGTTGATTGGTCCTTGAATCAATTCTGGTTCATCAAACTCTAGCATTTCTTTACTTAGGAAACTCTTCACTACATCTACAGTGTCTCTTACCATAATTTAAGGGTCATCTTCCTTTCCTTGAGTTTTCTCAGTTTCAATATCAGGACTATTTTGTTTGGGGGCATCAATATTTGCACTATCTTCTTCCAATTTATCTTCCTTACCCTGGACTTCTTCTTCTTCCTTTTGTTGTGAGCCAACTTCAGTGGGAATTTATGTTTCCATGTTTACTTCTGTGTTAACTCCATCTATTTGATCCTAGGTATCCTTTTTGCCTTCAGCCTCTTTTGACTTCTAATCCTTGTTCTTCTCAGAGTCGTCTGGAGGACTTAGTATCTCCATATAGGTTTACTCCAAAGGATCATTTCCTTTTCCTGTCTCTTCTTTTGAAGTTCCTTGTTTCAAAACCGAAGTATTGCCTTCCTCAACTTGTTCCTCTGAAACAACATAATATTTATCTTTGTCTAGGGCCTTCCTCAAAATTTCCTCTATTTTTCTTACAACTTCCTCAGTTTTACCAAGCATTAGCTTGTTCATACGGATCTTGCTTCTGAATTCCTCCTTTACTTCCTTGAGGATTTTATTTGCTTCCCTTCTTGTCATTACTAGACACAAGGTGGAGAGGACATGTTCTCTGAGTTATAGATCTTTAGCATTGGTGGCTTCCTTCCTCATCTCTAGTATATTCCTTAAACTTTTAGGAATTTCTTGCAAAATTTCTAGTAGAGCTCTATTGAATTTATTCAACTACAAGATGGTGGCATCCTCCAAGATTTTCTTATTTTCTTTATCAAAATTATCATAATATTCTCTAATAAGCCTTAGATTTCCATGAACAGTAATTATTTTTACAATTTCATCAACCATCATAGAAACCTTACCAGTTTCTTGCCTTTTCCTTACCTTTTTTCTTTCGAAAGGCTGGTCCTCAAAAGCCTTTGAAGTCTTGGCTCTCTTAGATCTTATTTCTTTAACTTCTTCATCTATCTCCATCTCCTCATCATCTTTTACGCTCATATACATTCTTGTGGCCTTTGTTTTCTTTCTTTTTGTTCCTTTACCGAATGATATGTCTTCCAGTTTCTCAATATTGCAAGACTTTGGGGGAACAGGGATAGAAATAGAGCTCCTAGTAGTCCTTAGAGTGGAGGAGGATTCTACTAGAGCATGTCCTTGTTTCTTATCATGTTTCTCCTTCTCTACCTTTTCAGTTCTTTCCCTAAATTATCTCATAGCTTCCTTTGTGAGACCTAGATTCTCAACCAACTGCTCAACTTCTTTTCTTACTTCTCTTTTGGTTTCAAGTTTTTTGAGCTCGTCATGTTGTCTTACACTCAGTTCCTCATATGTCCCAAATCTTTCAATTGTTGTCTTTTGGCTTGCTCAAAAGGTGTTGAGCATACATATTCAAGATTTTTCCATCTACCTCATACCCCATGGGCATGATCCAAATAGTTCTGGGTTCTACTGCTTCCTTTAAGCACTAATCAGTGTCAACCATAAAGCATATTTCATTCTTGTACTTCTCAATAACTGATTTGGGGATTCTTTCTCTATAATGCATCATATTCTAAAAATTCTTGAAGTATCCCAAAATAGCATTTTTCTGTGCTTTATAGTCACCAATGCTATGTAGATGATCTCTGATCTAAATAGCTACTGGCTCATCATTAGTCTAGTGTACACCTTTTACTCCAAGTACCTCATTCATAAAGTAGAAAAATAAACATAGAACTAATGTACCATATTTAAAGGAGTTTTTCTTGTCTTTCTTGATTTTGTTTAAGTTCTCAATTAGTTGGTTCTGCAATAATTCACATAAATCATAATCTACATTTTCCTTTAACATTTTGTATACAGTATATATGGTCGTTCTGGAGGTAGAGTTTTCCCCGTTGGAGTGATAAATCTTGTCACCAATTACCATAGAGGCAAACTTAACATCCGGTTCAATAATGTTGTTAATGGTCATTGCCCTTTTGTCGAACATGGCACCAGTTGCATCAGTAACAGTCTAGTTTTTCACAGATTTTAGCATGGGTAAACCACCGGTTGAAAGTCACAATCCTAATAGCATCCTTTGTAATTTTAAATGGTTTCAATAGCCACAAAAACTCATCATGCATTCAGCTTAAAACATATCAGACCCATTCATCTTCATTGAATGTTGGAAACCCCATAATCTGAATGAAATGTTTATCATGCAGTGCCTTATATTCAGGTTTAAGATTGTGATTTTCATCCCTCAAATGACTCTCAAACAAATCCACATACCTTGAGCCCCAAATTCATCTATGTTCGCATGAATATAAACCCTAATATCTTTAATATGCAACACACCATATGGAACACTTGAAAATGCACTTAATGGGTCAACTTCTATTGATTTGTGTGGATGCTTCTTAAATTTTGGTTGAGGCCTTTCAGTAATATCAACAACCAAAGGTGTAGCCATTGCAAAAGGATTACAAGTTCAAAGCTTCACAGATAAATACCTTTTTCATGAAATTAGGGTTGAGGGATAAATTTGTTGGTTGTACTTCAATTCCTTGTAATCTTAGCTCAGACACTATTCTTCTTATTTTCTTCGAATGCAAAGTGATTCAAATGAGGAGTGAACACCTTTTTATGCTCCGTAAAACCTAATTTGCCTTTGTAATAAATGCTCTGCCCTAACACATCTAGTTACACTATTTCTGCATGCAGTCAATCCTCAATTGCTTTGCAATTAGTCACATTTTCTTCTTTTCTTCTAGAAGTTTCTTCAAAATTTATGTAATAATCTTCTCAATCTTCATTCATTGTACCAGATTTAGGCACCTACTTACTGGCTAGGGAAATTTGATTTTTAATGCGGCTCCCCCTGAGCCAGAGCCCCTGATTTAATTCTCGAAGGAATTGTCAGCATTAAATTCTGGTGCGGACCCATTATTATATTTCATAACACTTTTCTTGACCCATGTCTTGCTCATTTCATTCTGGATCTCATTCACATCAATTTTACCCTTACCTTTGTCTTGTCTCTGCTCATCCAATTTTCCATTTGCCGGACCTCTTCTTTCATTATTCTTGCTTCTGCAGGTTCTTACAAAATGACCTAATCAGTTACAATTGAAGCAGACAACATTTCCTTTCTTATATACTTGATTTCCTCTTGATCTGCATTGATTAGCCATGTGTCCAAATCCATTTCAAGCAAAACAATAGCTATTGAAAGAGTTTCCATTTCCTCTATTGTTAGAGTTATTCATTATCATACTTCTGCAATCATTTGATCTGTGACCATACCTCTTACACTTAAAGCATTGAACAGAGAAGGATAGACCATTTTGATTTTCTCTGCTTCAGCACTAAGTAGCTCTATGACTGAATTTATTACAATTGAAACAATTGCCATTGAAGGATGGATATCTTTGAGCATTAGGCCGTCTTACCGAAGGTCTTCTAGGTGTGTTTCTCCCATTCCTTGGTTGAAAATTTATTTGTCTAGATCTGGAGCTTTCACCTTTCTCATATCCAAGACCATGCTTGTCATCAACCTTTTTCTGACTTTCAAGCAGTGCTTCAAGTTTAGCTGAACTTATCTTGAACTTCTCCTTGTATTCATTTGCAACTTCTAGGTCATGTCTGAGAATGACAATTTGCCTCTCAAGTTCTCTCTCATTGTCTCTACTTTCTTGTAGAATAGACTCTAGGAGGCCAGCTACTCCAACCAATCTCTAGCATTCTTCAGTTCTTTCTTTTAGATTTTGATTTAGGTCTTCTTCATTTTTCTTCCTATCTTCAATTTCCTTGGTTAGCCTCATCACCTCAGATTCCATCTCATGTTTTAGGACAACTTCTTTAGCTAACTTCTCACGTTCCTTTGTCTTCTCTTTTAGGGCCTTATCCTTGTTGTTGTCTTCATAATTATTTACCATTTGAAGAGGTCGCTCCTTCCTCTTTTCATTGGATTTGCTCAATTTTTATTTTAAAGTCTCAATGAAGTCTTCATTATTTTAAAGGTTCTCTTGCATCTCTTTGACTTCAGTTCTGGACTGATCAAGATCTTCTAAAGTGAGTTTAAGTGGTCCTTGGAGGTTGTATTCATCCATTTTACTACCTTGCTAGATCTTCCTCAACCTATTAAACTTTTTCAAAGGAACCTTGCTCTGACACTAATTGTTGGAATTAGGGTTGACAACTAAGATGGGGGGGTGAATTAGTTGTCATAAAATTTTAATCCTGACTGCAGTTAATTCTTCTTTACCACTTCTTAACAGATTAATAATATAATCATGAAAAACAAGAATCAATAACACATGAGAAGAAACACAAATAACACACTTGAGACCAAGATTTTTAACATTGAAACCTGGTTAATGGAAAAACCACGGTGGGGGTTAACCCACAAAGATTATAGTCTATTAAAAGTATTACAAAAGGGGAAGGCACATACCTTTGGGCTCACTGCCCAGAGCTCGCTGCTCAAAAGAGGCTCACTACCTATGAGAGTGAATACAAAAGGATTACAGATTGTTTGAACTGATGAGTAGCATCTGCTAATGCAAGAATTCAGTTTTGGTTAAGCACAAAATACTGATTGTACACATTTCATCTTTACTCTACCCCATTTACTGCTTTGCCATAATTTGGACCTTAGATCTCTTCCTTTTTGCACTTCTATTTGTCCTTTTCACACTTACTTCATATTCACACCACTTCATTACTTAATACACTTGAATCCATCGGTTATATATATCTGCTTCAAGAAATTCAATCACCTTTCTGTTGGCTTTATGAAGAACTTAACAAATAATACAAGTACTCTGTTCTATCAGCTGAATCCATACATCAATATTGATGCCTACCAAAAATAACACTTGCAGATCACCATACATGTCAGCCACTAACATTATATCCCATACGCAACTCACCAAAACACTTCTACTAGATCCACACAAGGATCTAACACAAGTCGGCCTGCTCTACACTGAACTGTTCTTGTCATATTAGGACCCGGTACTCAGATGCTCATAACTTTTAATTCCTTTATCACCGGAGGCTGAAATCTTGGATTTATATTTTCCTAAGATTCCTCTACACTCCCTTAGATTTGCAACACACAATTATTAAATAGAGAGATCCACTGACCAAAATACTGATCTCTTCCATATAGCCTGTTCCTGTCTATTAGAATTGGACAAATCTTGGAACTAACTTCCGGTATGATCTGATACTATACTGTGAATGTGTGGAATGGACTTAGTTGCCATCAATGACAACACATGACATGCCTTGTAGTGTCTCTTGCCAACAAAACTTGCATCCTACATTTCTTGACTCAACCATGAAGCAACCTATCAATATGAAGTACATGAAGATTGTCATATGAACTTATCATGAAGACTGTCATAAAATAACTCTCATGAGTTTTGACATGAATCACCAAGTGATCTTTTTCATCGACTAGCAATATGAATCATAACCTCATTATGAAGATAATCATCAACATCCAGGAACATGAAAGCAACCTGTACCAATATGAACAATCCTGAACCAATACCAACACTAAGGTGATCAACACCTTCATGATATAAAATGTTTGTGTCTTCTCTGCCTTGCATCTTATCACAAACATGAAGCATAACACATATATATTGCATCATACCTGTCATATGAAGACCATTGAGCTCCTAATGTCCTAACCAACATCTAATATCAAATGAGATAAACACATCCCGATACATAATCCAATCAACATGAGTGATCATATGAATACTTCTCTAATAAAAACTTTGCATCATCAATTCAACACCTTTTTTACATCAATGACAATCAATCTTCATCATTTCATGCATCAGTTGGAGGGTAGTTGGACAGGAGTTGACTCCCCTTTGCATTTTTGAGACAGATTTTTGTATTATAGGTGAAAAATGTTATGTTTTTTCTCAGTTCTTATGTTTTCCTACCTTTTCACATTGCAGAGAGAGATATTGTCTTGTAACTCAGCAATTTTTACAATTTTATGCAGTACCAACAATATATTTCAGTAGTTTCAGATTCAGATTTGCATTACATTTTCCTACTATTATCAATATAATCAGGTGTTCATCTATTCAAATTCAGGTGTCTTGTTACATTTTGAGTTATTTGATAGGGATTTACTATGTTTTACTTTAAAACCTTTAAGTTTTTTGTCTCATTCTTTGAATGCAAGTTTACAAAGTGCAGTTTTATTGTAGGTTACAAATTGTGTAAGTCATTTCATGCCTTTCTGTGAACATTTATGTGGTAAAATTATTCAGTTTGAGTTGTAACAACAAATATATTGGAGAGTAATTGTGAATCAAATTGTAAGTTATGATTAAAACATTGGTGCATCACCCCCTTAGGATAGATTTCGGTTCAGTCTAGTTTATTTAAACATTCTTCTATCTCTTTTCCACAAAAGTATATAGATCCAAGGGGCTTTTAAAGGGAGCTAGCTCTGCCAGAGGTTCATTCTCATCACAGACAAACCCACAGTCTGAGAATGTTCCCATGTTGCATGGGATTGCCAAGCTTGTAAAGGATTAGCATTTAGGGGGCAATCCTTCGTGACAACATGTCCTTGAAAGAAAATTTGTCGAGAGTCAATTAGCTAGGGAGTTATAGGTTTCTATTTCTCTTGGTTGGATGCCAAGTTTACTCAATTAGACAAAACTAAAGGGAAGGCTAAAGAGATAAGAATAAGGCTTGAGCAATCATCTCCCTCATATCTCAAAGTATTCAAGAAAGGTAAGAAACATACTAGGAAAGGAAAGATGAGAGAAGGCATTGGTGATGTCACCCCTGAATAACTACAAGAAGCCCTGTGCAAGGCAAGGATTACTTAAAATGTTGTAGAAGTAGGGGTTATAGCTGGCCTAGGAGGAACTCCTTTGGTATATGTTCTCATAACCAAGATGGCACTTGGCCAATACCTTGATCAACAAATAGAACAAAAACAAGATTTTCAAAATCTTACAAAAGAGGTATCTAATTCACTAGAGAGGACACCTTATCCTAGTCACCATGTGAGTATAGATGAACCTCCTCCATCAATGCAAGCATTAATAGTAACAAAGATACAAGAAGGGAGAGTGGAGAAGATAGTCGATGAGGAAGTTTAGATATTGCATTCCCCACTAGTTGAACCTACCATGAAATTACATGAGGATTATCATTAGTCACATGATATTCCTATATGCACCTTGGAACCAGATACAAATGTTCTTGTTTCTCCTAATTTCTCGATCCTTATTGTGGTCATATTTTATCCTCATTTCTTATCAAATCTCAAAATCTTGATGGAACATGCATTAAGTATTAGAGGGGCCAAAATCTAAGTTTTTCTAAGGATATGATACTTTGGTCTAGAGATCCTTAAGTCCCCTGCTTTCCTGATTCATCACTTTTAAGAAAAGAAAACATTAGCTGGATTCTTGACTTTGTGTAGTACTTTTGCACCTTATCTTGATGTTTGTTATCCGTCCTAATTTTGGATTCCCACCAAGTAATAGGATATTTCAGAATTCTAGGGTTCCTTTGCACTTAGGGACCTAGTTCCAAATCCTTGTGTCCACTTCAAACCTAATAACCTGACAAAGACCTTGAAATACTCAGAATTTCACCAATCTAATGGATTGTATGGTTATAAATGAACTAATATAAGAATTTCTTAATCTTTTAGGTAATCCTAAATGACTAATTAGTTGGACAAATTGTTTACCACAATGAAGTATGAGTATCAAGGAGCTCCAAAAGCATCAAATTTCACTTCTAATCTTCAGAATATAATCCAAGACCAATTTTGAAAAGATATATTTGGAGATGCCCATACTCTAAGGGTAATGATCTAAGCAAAATATAGATTGGCACATGTGGCAAGTTTACCTATAGCAATGCAACATCCATAATTAATATTGGCTTGTGCACAAGCATATCACCTAGTCAACAAGAGATCCTATGATGCCAAATGAAACATAACTATAGATATCACCCTTCCCATGATCAAAATGACCTTTGATCTACCACAAAATGTAGAGATGTTAACAAAATTAGAAGAACAAACTACATTCAAGGACCATCAAGTTGATAACTATAAACATTTGAACATGCACTAGCTTTTAAAGGAGATGAAATCAATTCTGAAGATTCCCAAGAATCTAACTAGACCAAACTTCTAGAAAGAAATAGATCCTTGGAAAAATTGATTCAAGGTTGTACCATCATTGAATATTTCAATTCATTAATGTCATGCTCAAGAATGAAGAATTTCTTGACTAGGGGTAAATTTTAAGTGACAAACTACATGCCCAGCTCACAATTGTTATCAATGACAAGTTCACTATGACTTCTTACATACTTTTTCTATTGGCTCAGAAACTCACTTCCTTGGACTGGTCACAAAGGGAGTGAGGGGTGAGACTATAGGACAAAGTAAAATATGAGATTACTATCCCTAATTGGAGCTCAAGGAAGCTCAAAAACATTTTAAAAGAATTAATGATGCATTTTAATATGTTATCATCAAGAAATTGCTAGGGGACACCAATGAAAGAATTCCAATGATCCAAGAAATGGCCCTTATAAAGAGATTAGGAAAATGGTTTGAATCCAGTTCCCAGGGTTAACATACAACACAATATCAGGGTTTTTCAAAGAAGCCTACCTCTTACTGTTGTCTTATTTTAGTCTTTCAAACTCAAATAATCTACCCTTAGGAATCTTTCAATTTCTTCCTGGATTCATCAAAATCCTAAGTTTGTGCCCCTCTTTGTTTTGGCCCATTTCATCCTACATTGATAGCTAATATAAGATATCTAAAATGGGTCCTCATGTGTTAGAATGCAAGGGAAAGCTCATAAAATCAAAGCCTAAAAGTTTCTTGGCTTTTCCCTTAGATTTTCTATCTTTTTTGAAGTCTCAAAGTTTCAAGGTTTTCCCTACCAACATGCCATCCTTATCATCTTTGAATTCTACCGTGGTGCCTTGCAAATCGGCTCAGTGTTTTGGGATCGCAATGTCGGGTGTTCCCATTTTACCCTTCTCAATGTGGTATATATTTTGTTGCCTACCTGACCCCCAATCCCTGATCCTTGATATGTAATTCTTCTAACTATTTTAGGATCATGGCATCTCTTATATTTGATCCTTGATAAATACAACTTCCAAGTATTTTGAGATCAAGGCATCAGTCTAGCTTGGTTCTTCATCTTTGATGATATGTATTTCGTGGTGGCCCTGATCCCCAATACTCGATAAGTAATTCTTCCAAGTGCTCCAAGATTGTGGGGTCAAGAAGGATCTTGTTTCTCTTCCTCTAGTAGGCAATTTTAGGTGGAGGCTTGATTGCCGAAGCCCTGAATGTTATTAATGTAAGTCTAGAGGACTTCAGGTTTTGGGGAGGCATTCGACTTCTTATTCCAGTGCAGACATTCGGTGGTATGTCTAATCCCCGATCCTTGATATGTTTAAAATTTTCTAAGTGTTTTGGATCATAGAGTTGGAAAGAGTGGGTTACTCATGTTTGAAGTAGAATTTTGTAAGGTGGAGGCCCAATTACCAAAGTTTGATGAGTTATTTGTCCAAGTCTTTCAATCTCTTGGTCTCTTATTCATATGGATGCGATCTAACAAAGGCTCCAATCTTTGGCCTCAATAATTTCACATTTGACTAAGTATTCTATGATCATGGTATTGGATAGGTTCTTATTCTCTCACTCAAGTAGAAGATGATCCAATGAAGGCCTGACCCCTAAAGTCTAACAAGTTTAATTTCTATTATATTTCTTCAGACTTCAGTGTTCAGAGATGTTCTTGTTCTTCTACTTTGAGGAAGATGTTATATTGACAACCCAATTCTCAAAGCTTGATGGTTCTTCTTTGTATCCTTTTCAGACTTCAAAGATCAATGATCTCTTTTGCACCATTCCAAAGAAGATGTTATAATGTTGGCTTGATTGCTGAAACTAGTTTGATTCCTTTTGTCCTTTTCAGATTTTAGTGCTCGGGGTGTCTTTTCTTGCCTTTTCAATATGAAGACCTTAGTTTGATAATGGACTGATTGCCAAAAGATGATGGTTTCACCCTCTTTCACACTTGTTAGAGTTGGGGGGAGTCTTCTACTCTTGATACAAATAAGAATACTTGGTGAAAGTTTAATTTATCAGGGCTCGACAAATTTTCCTTCCTTAGTTCATCAACTATGCAACTTGTGATGGGATGCTTTAAAAACCCTCCTGACTACCATTAATACTCATTCTAGAGCCTGATGGAGTGGTATATGGATTTCTTGTTCCCCTATGCTATTGTAGTACCCTCATTTAATAGATTTATGTACCAGGGTATGGGTGAGCACTCCATTTTTATAGGATTTCCTTGCATAGCCATGTGGGTTTGATGTAGTGGGCATGGATGATCTGTAAAATGTTTTGACCACTCTTCCCCTTCTTCCAAGGTTACAACAATGATTGTAAATGCTATATATGCATGTATAAAAGATGTAATTTTGTGATTGGTCTTTGAGCCATCATTCAGGCAAAAGGATTTAGTATTAGATCTAGGCCTTGTGTTGTTTCCTAAAGCTAAACGAATCTAATGGATTGTGTCTTTGACTTCTCATGTCTTTGTTCTAGTTCAACAATGAGGGGAAACCTATCATTTTATGCTTTGTTTCTGATCTGTGTTGAGTTCTTCTCTCCTTTGTAATGGTTCTTTAGCCTTCATGATTAGTACAAGAAATTAATTTTTGCTTCTCTCCAAGACTTTACACTATGTTTTTTTGAAGATTGTATGCTTATATTATGGATAAAATGGTCCCTTTTTATCTTTAGTTTTCTGTCTAAACCTTTATTATAGGCTCGATGAGTCTGTGTGAGTTTTTCAGCCTTTGAGATCATTGTTGTGTTATGAATTAGGTCTGACTAGCTAAATCTGGTGCATCACCTTTTACATTTTCTGTATGCCTCCTTCTCCCTTTTCTTAGTGGTGTTAGATTAGGTTTAGTTACATTATTTTTGTAATCCTTCTTAAGCTTAAAATGAGGAACCAACCTTCTCTCGAAGTTTGATCTCATTTGCAAGGTTCCACACCTTGAGCTCATTCCCATTGTGTCATTGGAATGTTTGGATAGCAAGTTCAAATAGGTTGGAATTTCATGTGACAACACTTACCAAGATACTACAGTGACAAGGTGATCCTGTTGGAATTTTCTAGGCCAATGCTTGAAGTATATTTAAAATTGTCAAGAAAACACAAGCCAGGTGTGTAGTACCCATTTAGCCCAGGGTTCTATTCATGCCCTTCCATTAATGCTATAAAGGCTACTTATGAAGAGTTTGAGGCAATGAACCTCAAAGCATATATGCCTAGTCCAAATGTTTATCCTTATGGCCCGATCAAGAAGTTAATAAGTACCACCATAATTGATCATGAATCCTCTTTAGAGGATTTTAGGGAAAATAGCAAAGATGAATTTGAAGTGAGAAAGAGAAGCTATTGTAGGCTAACTACCTATCAGATAAAAGCTTTCAAAGTCAAAGAAGATATTACGGTTGAGCTATTAGATGATGAGCAAGTATTAAATCCAATTTATGATCTCAAAAGGGTGCATAATGATCCATTTCCTAAGATAAATTAGTCTTTGAAAGAAAACTTGATTTAGTCAATTAGCTAGGGAGTTATAGAATTCTGCTTCCCTTGGTGATGCCAACATTACTGAATTAGACAAAACTAAAGGGAAGGCTAAAGAGAAAAGGAAAAGGGTTGAACAACTAGATTCCTTAGATCTCAAAGTCTACAAGAAAGGTAAAAAAGATACTATGAAATGAAAGATGAGAGGAGCCATTGGTGAGGTCTGTTGCAAGTATGTGCTTATCGTTGTTGTCATTGATGTCAACATATCTCTGTTGTCATTGGTGTCAACTATGCTTTTGTTTTGATGCTTGCTTGTGTTGAGATAATTAGTTTGTAATGGCTTAGATAAGTGTTGAAGATAATGAGAAAGTGTTCCTAGTATTGTGTTTCCATGTGCTTTTGAGAAAATTTTCTCTACCGGTGGAAACAGTGTATTGTAGAGTATCTTGGTTTATAGAAAGACAGTAAAGTATTTTGCTCCGCATTTCTTGTAGATTGAAAATCTTTGTTTGTGGTTTGGAAGTTAAGATGAAGGTTGTCTGTAGTTGATATGTTCCAAGTTTAAGCCACTGGTATGAAGATTTGAGTGAGTTATGTTCACCAGAGTAAAAACTATTTTTCTATGCTTTCAGTGGTGATAGGGAGAATGTATTCTACTCTACATTTCTCTATAATTAAGTATTACAGTCTATGGTTCTAGAATTAAGTTTATAATGAGGATATGTGACTTCAATTTTAATGGTTCATGATATGGTGGTCCGCAAGCGATCTTTCTTTTATGACAGTGGTTGATAATAATGTTCAAGTGCTCTAGTTTGAAGAATCTTGTGGGTAAAGTGTTTTGAGGTTGTGCGTATGTTCTTTTTTATTGTAATGTACTTGTGGATGTCTCCAGATCATGTTCCTACCTTTAGATTGGTCCACAAAGTGTAATTAGGATCATGCATGAAGCATGTTCTCAAAAACTTTAGTGTTAACACCAGTTTTAGCTGACTTGGTCATTTTCACTTGTTGCGGTTATACTTTGGAGATTGTGATAGCATGTTGTAGCATGTAAGATTGTTTTTGAGTCCCAGCTAAGGCTTGGTTTGGTCTGCATTCATTCTTTCTCTTTCATTAATCTGTTTAGGTCCAGATCTATTCTTATGTATCTGTGTTTAGCGACCTTGGAGAATGTTCCAATGGTTGATGATTGTAATGCCAACCTTGATTATTATTCCAAGGTTGAAGAATTGCATAAATACTTGTAATAGAGTCATGAAAATGTATCTAAGAGTGATGATGCAAAGATAGTGTGAAGTTAAAAGTAGAGTAGAGTAGAGGATGTTTACAGTACTTCAATGGAACTGAACTTTGGCATGGTTTAGATGCTACCATCTCAGTTCACCAAATTTTGGCACTGAGCCACCCACCAATAGTGAGCCACCCAATGGTAGTGAGACACCCCATTGGCAGTGAGCCTCTCAATTTGTAGTGAGCCTCTAATTTTTGGTTTCAATACAACACAATATATTGTGAGCTAATACTCATCGTGGTTTTTCCCTTATACAGTTTTCCACGTAAAAATCTAGTGTCTCTTCTGTTGATGTGTAAATGTGTTAAGTTTTTGATTCTATACTTTCATGGTTAAACTTAATAACAATAATTAAGTGGATGATATCTTGATGGTTTTGAAATATTAGTTACAACTGATTCACCCCCCTTTCAGTTGTCTTGCCATGTTCAACAATTGGTATTAGAGTGAGGGTTCCTTTGTAAAGAGTCTAACAGCTCAAGGAAGATCCAGGATGACACACAGGAAGGAATCACCATAGTTTGAAGAAATGGATTATGCTCTTTGGAAGGTACGGATTAAAAGTCATCTCATTTATCTTGGTTTTGGTGTTTGGAAAATGGCAGATATAAAATACACTATTCCTAAAAATGGTCCGAATGATGAAGATGAAATCAAATAGTATGAATTAAATGGAAGAGATGCTCTATTAAATGCCTTATCTAACACTGGGCTGGTAAAGGTTATGAATTTGGAGATTGCTCATGAAATTTGGGGCAAGTTGAAAAGTTTATATGAAGGAGATGATTTTGTAAAGAGTGCCAAATTACATAATCTAAAGGCAAGGTATGAAGTCCTGAAGATGAGCGAAGATGAGAACATAATAGTCTACATGTAAAAAGTTGATGAAACTATCAATGGAATCAAGGGTCTTGGAGGAACTTTCAAGGAAGAAGAGGTTGTCATGGAGATTCTGAGATCATTGCCTAAATCCTATGGTCACAAGATATCTACAATTGAAGAACTTATGGCTGTGCAAAAGGTTACAAAGGATCATTTACTTTGTAAACTTACAAATTTTGAAATGAGAGAGTTTGGTGATGCTCTGTTGAAGACTGAGACTGCTTTCAAAGCCAGCACATCAAAAAAGACTTCAAGAGATCAAAAATATGTTGTGGAATCTGATGATGATCTTGATGAGATTGAAGCCAACTTTATGGACAAAATGGAAAGAGGTTTCAGTAAGTTCAAAGGCAAATTACCATTCAAATACTTTTCCTGTGGTAAGGTTGGTCATTATGCCTCTAGGTGTCCGGAGAGAATTGAAAGAGGTGGGAATAAATTTGAAAGTAGACCTAGAGTTGTGAAGAAATGTTATATTGCCAGAGATCTTGATGATGATGGTGTAACAGATGATGAGTCTGATGCTGCTAATACTAGTGCGAATGAATGCTTGTTTATTGTTATTAAAGAAGAACTTGTGTCTACTAACCCTGCTAGTTGTGTGAAGGAAGAAAATCTGGTAGAAGAGAGTGCTTTGTATGTTCAGGTTGAGAAGGATAAGGATGAATGGATTATTGATAGTGCATGCTCACATCACATGACTGGTGATAAAAGTAAGTTTGTAAGTTTGGAAAAGTGTGATGGAGGACTGGTTAGGTTTGGAGATAATGCAACTGGTAAGATTTGTGGAAGAGGATCTATTTATTTTGATGGCAAGCATAATACAAATGATGCTCTATATGTCAAAGGCCTAAACATAATGTTTTAAGTGTTGGTCAGATGTGTGACAAAGGGTATGATATGAGTTTCAAGGATAATGCATGCAAGATCATGGAAAGCTCTGAAATAGTGATTGCAACTGGTAAGAAGACTAGAGGTAATATTTATCATTTGAGAGGAAATAATGATTGTTGTTTGTTGGTTCAGACAGATGAGATTTGTCTGTAGCATAAGAGGATGTGTCATATCAATTTTGACAATTTGGTGAAGATTAGTTCAGTGCAAGCTACGAGAGATTTTCCTAGGCTTGTGAAGCCTTCTAACGCTATTTGTGAGGAATATCAAATGGGCAAATAGATAAGAGAAAACTTCAAGAGTAAGGAACAATTTTATGCTAGATTACTTGAGCTGGTGCATACAGATCTGTGTGGTCCAACAAGAATAAGAAGTCTACAAGGAGACAAGTATTTTATGTTGCTTATTGATGATTATTCAAGAATGACTTGGGTTAATTTCTTAAAGGAAAAATTAGAAGCTCTAGACAAGTTCAAGTTTTTCAAAGTGATGGTTGAAAATGAGTTAGATTTAAGGAGCGAGTGCTTAAGGTCTGATAGAGGAGGAGAGTTAACATCAAATGAATTCAATGCATTCTGTGAAGAACATGGGAAAAAGAGATAGTTGTCTGCTCCTAGAACTCCTCAGTAGAATGGAGTTGTGGAAAGGAAGAACATGACAGTTCAAGAGGCTACAATGACTATGATGAAAGAGGCAAACCTACTGGAAGTGTATTGGAGAGAAGCTATGTAGACAACTTTCTAAATTCAAAATAGAGTTCAAGTCAAAGGTAATGGTACTAAAACTCCTTATGAATTGTGGTATGGAAGAGTTCCTACAGTGAAATACTTCAAAGTTTTTGGAAGAAAATGTTATATCAGAAGAGATGAGGAGTTAGGCAAGTTTGATGCTAGATGTGATGAAGGAATTATTATCAACTAGGATTTGCACCCTAGCTAAGACTAGACTCAGCTAATCCTATTGAAACATTGGAATATCTTCAAGTTGTGGGTACCCTATAATGAAGATAGACCTCCAGATTATGGGTTGGTTCCCCTTTTTTAATTTTCTAAAGAAACAAATGACTATGCAAAAAAAGGGATAGAAGGTTTTAAAAAATGAATGGAAAATTGAACTTGAGAGGATGGTGATGCACCTAAATGATGATGAAAATGCAATCAGATTCACAACTATCTTTTCAAAAAGATATGTTCACATAGATTGAACTCACAATCAGCTCTAAAAGACATTTACTTTTCACAATTCCACCTGAGACATGCAATGCAACAATGATTTACATGAAGGTTTGAAACTAATGGCCATTGAAGGACAAACAAATGTTCAATCACAACTTCAACCTCATAAGATCACCTAACACAACATACAACCTACATTACATGAAACTTCTGCATTCATATTTGCAACAATGAGACATAGAAAAGGATTCAAAACTGGAATCACAATTAAACCTCAAATCATTAACTACAAATGAGACAAAAGATGATGAAAAAGGAATGCACTGTTGTCTTTTATTGACCTCAAAGGAGCCTCTATATTAAGCTATGAAATCTGAATTACAAAACTTACAAACTCTCTGCCATACTCAAGAGAGGAAGAAGTAAGAACTAAGGAAAAAACTAAGTTTCTCCTCCTATCATACATCAAAAGGGACTCTCCAAGAGTCAAGCTCAGCCAATTGTAGTTAACTACACTCAAATATATCTTGTCCAAAGTGATCCACGAGAAAAAGAGAAAATCCTTAAAAAGAAGCCCCAAAACTACTCCAAATTGAGCTAAAATAGCTCCAAACTCCGTCTCTCAATCAATTTGACCAAAGAGAACTCAAAAAGAACTATAGTTTGACTTGAAGCGAAAAATAGAACTCCAAATGACTCCCACTAACTTCACTTCTACTCACTTGAGTTTCTTGCATGATTTTGGGGAAAAGGTAACTATTTGATTAAATATTAAAGATAAACAGTTATGATTACTTTAATATGTGTCATGTGATAGTCTTCTTTTCATGTATTACATGGCAAATATTTAAGTAATTTATAAAATATTACCTTTAATATTTATTTACATAGTTTATTTTGTCTAAATTCATGCGAAAAATACAAGGACCCACTCCTTCACTAGAATATGCAATAATAATGTCCTCAATCTATCTCTTGACCTCTAAGGTCTCCATACTTTTCCAAAGCTTTAGTCAGATAACCAAGTCAAAAAGAAAAGATCATAACTCCACCTTAGCTATAATTCACCAAAGTTAGATAGTAAAGTCAAAAGATACCTCCATTGCTTTTCCATTTCCAACCCTAATCATGACTATCCATTTGTTTAATTCTTTCAATATTTCATGGGCTCCACATGCATTCTTCACTAGGCATTATAACCTAATGGTTATTGCCCATGAGTCTTTTGATTTCTTGCAATGATTTTTCTTAAAGAGCCCAAGTCAAAGGGACTTCATGCAATTCAGCTTAGGGAAAAAGGGTCAAAACACTTGTAACCCTAAAAACTTTCATTCTTTTGCCTTTCACCTCTTTGCTGAAACCCTCTTTCGCGCCGCCATGACCAAGGGTTTCTAAGGGCTTCATTCCTCTCTTTTGAAGGCATTGGAAGGCCTCTTGCCACTCATTCTACTAAGAGAATTAAAGTATTTCTCTTTTTTTTACTCTACATGTATTTTGTGATGGGCTAGACCAGTGAGATGCTTCACTTCCTATGATAAAACTTTGAAGAACTTTTGTGCCTCTTTCTTGATAGGTTCTATGCACTTTCATGGTGATTATGGTTGGTACGTAATCATTGCTAAGATTGCTTTGAGAGAAAGTGCAAGGATAAAACTGCTTATTACTTTCCCCTTGTACCTTTTGTCATGATGGAGATACCCTCTATTTTTTTTATACTCACTTTTTCTGCTAACAAAACTATGCAATATACTCCTCAAAAGCAGTGAGGGATTATACATAATTTTATTATTTCATACATTCCTTCTTTGACGTTGTTCAAGGCTCATGGTTTATATAATGCTTGTAGGTTTTAGCTATATTCCCTTCTCACTGTCTTGACCACAAAGGAAAAGGAAAATCTTATACTCTGTTATAGATATGGCATTGTTTGTTCTTGATGAGAACTGTTGTAAATCTGATGTTGCAACTTTCATATGTCTTGACTGTATCACCTCCTTGATGGTGCTTATTCCTGTGTATCATATGTTCCGAGGTAGACAACTTTGATGCTAGCAACTCTTTCCAATTCGATCTTTCCATCTTCCATTTTGATGGTACCTTGTTACCGCCTAGTAAACAAATACTCCCCTAATAAAACCATTACTACTTTTCCTCTACATATTGACATCTTTGCATTTCCTCTTAAACCTCATCTTCTCTAACTTACCTAGAACCTAAGAGATGTCATATAATAAGCTCAGGTTTCTTTATTTCTATCTCAGATGAAGACTGAGGAGACTCTACTCCTTATAGCTTATCTGTACATACCTCTTTATGAAGTGTATTTGTTAGCTGAAATTGTGCATCCTTCACTTCATCTTCTCACTTACTTTTCTATATTTGTTCCGGTGTGTATGATGAGATTTATCACTTTCATTGTTCTTTTGAGGAAAAAATTAAAATATCAGTAAATTTATGTTTTCCTTTTATGGCTCTTACTATGAAAGAAAATAGTAAAATAGTTGTATTCTTCTGCATACTTAAAAGACCATGAAAGCTTTTACTTCTGATTTATGTATCAATCTTCTGAAAGGGGAAAAGTACCACTTTCCATGAAAGCTGTGGAAACCCTCTTCTCTCTACTTATATATCCATGATTCAGTATCTTCAATGGGAACAATCTCTTTGTGCAAGGCTATTCTAAATATGTCTTTTTGATACCTTCTTTAATCATGCAATACTATCTTCTTTATTGTTGTTTGATGACATTATGGTTGTTTCCTTCTCTTTCTGTTGTATTGATAGTCCCCTTACTATGACTCATGATTACCTTGACTACTATAGGTTGTTCCAATGGTGATTGCCACAACTATCTTTTGTCATCTTTATGACTACTTTGCTTTCATTATAACAGTTCTATATGACCTATTGGGTGCTCCTCTTATGGCATGAATATCCTTTTGACTTTTTCTATAATGATAATTCCATGAGACATATACTAACATATGAAATGCTTATACATTCACATGACCTTGATGTCAATGTCTTTCTTCTTGAGATCGTTGTTCTCTATCCTCTTTATATGATGAAAGACAACTGCTCTTTAAAAGGGGATGGCTGCTCCTTGTTTGATTAGTAGAGGAAACTCTCTCACAATGACTATATTTCTACCTTGATTAGAATAGGTTGTTCTTGGCTAGAAAGACTGCTCTTTGTGATCATTCCTCATGCTATTGTGAGTGCTTTATAGTCATTACATTAACTACTCCTCATCAATGTCTACTATAGGATGCTCTTCCTCATACAAACTGTTGTCTGCCATTCACATTTTACAGTCGTTAAGGACTGTATCTCTATGCTTGGCTCTTCGAAAGAGGCTGATGACTGTCCTTATCTATGGCTATGCCTGTAATGACTGTCGTAACTTGAATTCACTTTTATTGATGAAAAATACACTTCATATCCCTTTCAAACAAAAGTGTAGCATGTTGGGCTCAACTCTTGTAGGAGCCCATTTTACTCCACATGCTATGATATCATACAAGATGAAAAATGTAATGATAAATGAACCTGTACTTGCATAGTGTACAAACAAGTTAGATAAAATAACGAAGCTTGGTGCTCTACCTGATGATTTGACTTTCATTTGATGATTTGATCTTGGCTTTTCTTGCATACATCTAATAATGGCTCAACTAATTTAATGCATCATAGGTGTAGGTTCTATGTCTGTTGATGAAACATATGATGAGATTTCATGTCCCGAGCTCTAACCAAATTTTTAATCATCTGTAGGTACATCTGAAGATTAGGAATTAGAGGAACTAAAGAAAAGAAGATCAACACCAAAATCAGTCGTTAAGGCAATGAAGGATATGATGTCTTTCCCTATTTTATCTTTAGATGTATTACTTGCTTTCCATGTTGCATTAGTTTAGTTTAGTCATTCTCATGGCTTGTGTGGGACATTTAAGCATTCTTTTGATCTCAATGTATGAAACAACAACATTTATGCAATCTTGTATATAATTTCATTACAAAATAAATGAAAGACAACAATATCATGTAATTGATGTAATTTCTTTCTGTTGTAACCATTGCATAATAAAAAATAAATTCCATTTGAAAGCATTCATATGTAATGGTTAAGCCTAGCAGAAATTTGTTAGAGTACCTTTCACCTTTCCTGTAATTGACTGTTTCAGCTCTACCAAATTGAGTTGTAAGTGAAATTTTGGTAACATTTCTAGTGATTTTTGCTGAATGCTTGCCTGCTAAGCATATTGGATCAGTAGCCTAAGTAATCCATTAGGCATAGGAGTCAATTCTTTGTCCTTGAACTTAGAAAACTTCTGTAACTCAACTATTTGGAACATGAACAAAAACAAAACAAAAATGAAAATAACTATCACGGCTTTGTTTAGGATAGAACTAGTAAACATGTGCAAAACTAAACTGAAGCATCCTACCTACCTAAACTAATCAGACGAACTAGGTTGTCTAAACAAAAATGTTAACTAGCTGGGCAAAATAGCTACCTTTTCTCATGATTTTTTGGTATTTTCCATGCATGGTAGTAGCAAGAAGATATAAGCTAGAAAGAAGAACCATTTGCATGTTTTCAAGATCCCCCTCTTCTTCAAAAACTAAAATTTACACTTCATCCTGTACATCTAATATATGGTGGATAAGTGAAAGAGAATGCCTTGGTTGGTTATCTTGAACCTGGGGCTCCATCCCAACAAAGAATCTAATAGGACAGCCTCCTGTAAAAGAATCAAAACAAGCTGCCTTAACCTAGTCTTCATGATTTACCTCCTCAACAACCAACTGCTTAGGCTGATCTAACTCTTTCTCTATCTCCTTTGGAAAAATGATTTCCTCCTTGACTCAACTAGCTCATGTTTTTCTTCATTTATAGGAGCTGATTTTACATTAAAACTTGTACAAAAGTCTTCCAAATCATCCCAAAAAGAATCATCTTCAAAATTTTCTTTATTTTTCTGTATAGAAATACTTACCTCATCTTTATGACAACTCTCCTGAATGCTCGTAGGAACACCAAGACCTTTAGTTTGAAGCATAGGTTCTGTTTTGGTTACTTGTTCAACCTGGTAGTTAGCCTTATCTTTATGCAAAACAAGTTGGTTAGCCTCCAAAAGTTAACTATCCTTTTGCTCCTCTAGCTAAATTGAGGCTTCAATCCCGTCTTTGCTAGCCTCTTCAATGTAGCACAAAGGGAGTTTTGAAAACAAATCAGATGTTTCACACCCATGGAGAATATGATCTTATTTGCAAATAGGGCTCTCTTTTTTTGACAATCTTTCTAAATTTTCTTCATCACTGTACCAACTAGATACCTCAAAATGGCTATCAATATTCTATTGTTCAAATTGATCTTGATCCTCCTCTTTGTAAACCCGCAATACATCATGTTCCATACTATCTGCTTGCTACTCTAAAGTAGTTGATAAGATGTGCATTTGTATGTTCTCTTCATTACTCTCATCAAAATTAGGCAACTGATCGAACAAAGAAACTGATTCTTCCTCTTTATGTGGTGCCTTATCTAATGAACCAATCTTCTCTGCACATGCAACATTCTCATATTCAGCTGAGAAGATGGTACAATCAACAACAACCTCTTTCTCTACATCTAGTTTTTTTATTTGGTTGTACAAAAGGGACTGCTAGAATCTTCAGCTGCTGAAGTAGGATAAATATGCTCATTACTAAGTTCATTATAAGGTATTAGGGACTACTCTTGGCTATGAATTGGTTGTTGTATTGAAGGAGCACTCCTAAAACTTGGAATTTTGATTGGTTTGGACTCTACAACCCCTTACTCCTATTCAATATTTTGCTGCTCTAATCGGTAATACTCTACAGCTAAATGCATTAGATTTATATTTCTCATCTTCTCTATGATGAGTGAGATATCTTGATCAATGAGATGCTTTGTAACTACACTAGGTTGTACCTGATTACTTTCCTCAACTTGCAAAGGATAAAGGCTTGTGAAATTTGGAATCTTAGATTCTACAACCTTTTCCTTTTCCTAGTTCTGGATTGGTATGAGAGAAAAAGCCTCCGAAAGATTTGGCATTTTGAAACTAGGAATGCAAGGGGCTGATTGGAGTTCATACATTTGTACTTGTGCAAGCAAGTGTTTTATTTGTTCTTCTTTGGGTACAACCTTCCTTACAAGATCTTCTTCATATTGTCTCCTCTACATCAACAAGCCTTGCTCATAGAGATAGGCCTAATAAGCCATCTCTTCCTATTGCTAATCATACTCTTACTGCTTCTTGATCTCTTCTATCTTGTTTGTGAAGTCTAACAATGTGTCCTTGATGTCATTCATGCTATTCTTTATATCCCTAACCTCCAAATCTTGGAGGTGATCAGGAGAGTGTTTGAACTAATTTGACATCAGAGATGTTTCTTGAGGTTGATTTTGGACATATGAATGTTGATATGAAGGTTGAGCAAGGGTGGGTGGGAGGTAAGCATGTTGAGCATGCTAATATACTGCTATTGTATGGCTATTTGGGATAAAACCAACAGCATTTTCAGTCTAATACAAATATTGAAAAGGTTCTAAAACTGCATTTTGGCAGAATGAGGGAATAGGAACAAACTTCCTTGATAGTTTGACATATTAGAACCTTCTAATGAGCTGGGTTTTTTTATAAATTTTTTTCGTAAATCAAGAAAAATAGGTTTGATTTAGAAAACTTTGTACATACCAGCAAAGTCACCAGGTGATTGGAAGGATTCTGTGAAGGAATGAACCAATAATATCACCTAAATGTTGATCCTTGATAGTCTTTAAGCTTCTAGACTGCTAAAATTAGTAGATTTGAACCTGTAGAGTCAACAGGTGTGTGAGATACTGCCTCCAAAAGCTGATCTTGCTGATATACACACTGAATATCAAGAAAGGATGAGAACTTATGGACTGTAATAGTCCATTTGAGTCCCATCGAGCATGCCACAAACTATTATCAACTAGGCTTTGCACCCTAGCTAAGCCTAGACTCAGCTAATCATGTTGAAACATTGGAATATCTTCAGATTGTGGGTACCCTATAATGAAGATAGACCTCCAGATTATGGGCTAGTTCCTCTTTTTTTATTTTCTAAAGAAACAAATGACTATGTAAGAAAAGGGATAGAAGGTTTTAAAAAATGAATGAAAAAATAAACTTGAGAGGATGGTGATGCACCTAAATGATGATGAAAATGCAATCAAATTCACAACTATATTTTCAAAAATATCTATTCACACAGTTTCAACACACAGTCATCTCTAAAAGACATTTACTTTTCACAATTCCAATTGAAACATGCAATACAACAGTGATTTGTATGAAGGTTTGAAACTAATGGCTATTGAAGGACAAACTAATGTTCAATCACAACTTCAACCTAATAAGATCACCTAACACAACATACAACCTGCATTACATGAAACTTCTGCATTCATTTTGCAACAATGAGACATAGAAAAGGATTCAAAACTGGAATCACAATTAAACCTCAAATCATTAACTACAAATGAGACAAGAGATGACAAAAAAGGAATGCACTGCTATCTTTTATTGATCTCAAATGAGCCTCTATATCAAACTATGAAATCTAAATTACAAAACTTACAAACTCTCTGCCATACTCAAGAGAGGAAGAAGCAAGAACTAAGGAAGAAACTAAGTTTCTCCTCCTATAATACATCAAAATGGACTCTCTAAGAGTCAAGCTCAGTCAATTGTAGTTAACTACACTAAAAAATATCTCATCCAAAGTGATCCATGAGCAAAAGAGAAAATCCCTAAAAAGAAGCCCCAAAACTTCTCCAAATTGAGCTAAAATAGCTCCAAACTCCCTCAATCAGTTTGACTAAAGAGAACTCAAAAAGCACTATAGTTTGACTTGAAGCCAAAAATAGAACTCCAAATGACTCCCACTGACTTCAGTTCTACTCACTTGTGTTTCTTGCATGATTTTCGGGAAAAGGTAAATGTTTGATTAAATATTAAAGATAATCAGTTATGATTACTTTAATATGTGTAATTTGATAGTCTTCTTTTGATGTATTACATGGCAAACATTCAGGTAATTTATAAAATATTACCTTTAATATTTATTTACATAGTTTATTTTGTCCAAACTCATTCTAAAAATACAAGGACCCAGTCCTTCACTAGAATATGCAATAATAATGTTCTCAATCTGCCTCTTGACCTCTAAGGTCTCCATGTTGTTCCAAAGCTTTAGTTAGATAACCAAGTCAAAAAGAAAAGATCATAACTCGACCTTAGCTATAATTCACCCAAGTTAGATAGTAAAGTCAAAAGAGACCTCCATTGCTTTTCCATTTTCAACCCTAATCATGACTATCCCTTTATTTAATTCTTTTGATATTTCTTGGGCTCTACATGCATTCTTCACTAGGCATTATAACCTGAAGGTTATTGCCCACGACTCTTTTGATTTCTTGCAATGATTTTTCTTAAAGAGCACAAGTGAAAGGGACTTCATGCAATTCAACTTAGGGCAAAAGGGTCAAAACACTTGTAACCCTAAAAACTTTCATTCTTTTTCCTCTCACCTCTCTACTAAAACCCTCTACCACACCACCATGACCAAGGGTTTCTAAGGGCTTCATTCCTCTCTTTCGAAGGCGTTGGAAGGCCTCTTGCCGCTCATTCTGCTAAGAGAATTAAAGTATTTATCTTTTTTTACTCTACATGTATTTTGTGATGGGCTAGACCAGTGAGATGCTTCACTTCCTATGATAAAACTTTGAAGAACTTATGTGCCTCTTTCTTGATGGGTTCTATGCTCTTTCATGGCGATTGTGTTTGGTACATAATCACTTTTGAGATTGCTTTGAGAGAAATTGCAAGGAAAAAAATTGCTTATTACTTTCCCTTTGTGCCTTTTGTCATGATGAAGATACCCTCTATCTTGTTTTTATACTTACTTTTTCTACTAACAAAACTGTACAGTATACTCCTCAAAAGTAGTGAGGGCTTGTACAGAATTTTATTATTTCATACATTCCTTGTTTGATGTTGTTCAAGGCTCATGGTTTATATAATGCTTGTAGGTTTTAGCTATATTCCCTTCTCACTGTCTTGACCACAAAGGAAAACACAAATCTTATACTTTGTTATAAATATGGCACTATTTGTTCCTGATGAGAACTGCTCTAAATTTAATTTTACAACTTTCATATGTCTTGACTGTATCACCTCCTTGATGTTGCCTATTCCTATGTATTGTATGTTTCGAGGTAGAGGACTTTGTTGCTAGCAACTCTTTCCGATTCGAGCTTGCCATCTTCCATTTTGATGGTACCTTGTTACCTTGCCGGTAAACTGATGCTCGCCTAGTAAAACCACTACTACTTTTCCTCTACATATTGACATATTCACATTTGGTCTTAAACCTCATCTTCTCTAACTTACCCAGAACCTAAGAGATGTCATATAATAAGCTCAGGCTACTTTTTTTCTATCCCAAATGAAGACTGAGAAGACTCTACTCCTTGTAGCTTCTCTGTACATACCTCTTGATGAAGTGTATTTGGTAGCTGAAGCTATGCATCCTTCACTTCATCTTCTCACTTACTTTTCTGTATTTGTTCTGGTGTGTATGATGAGATTTATCACTCTCATTGTTCTTTTGAGAAAAAAATGAAAATATCAGTAAACTTATGGTTTTCTTTTATGGCTATTACTATTAAAGAAAACAATGAAACAATTTTATTCTTCTGCATACTTAAAAGACCATGAAAGATTTTACTTTTGATTTCTGTATCAATCTTCTGAAAGGGGAAAAGTACCACTTTCCATGACAGTTGTGGAAACCCTCTTCTCTCTATTTATATATCCATGGTTCAGTATCTTCAATGGGAACAATCTCTTTGTGCAAGACTATTCTAAATCTATCTGCTTGATACCTTCTTTGCTTGTGCAAGACTATCTTCCTTATTGTTGTTTGATGACATTATTGTTGTTGCCTTCTCTTGTTGTTGTATTGATAGTCCCCCTACTATGACTCATGGTTACCTTGACTGATATAGGTTGTTCAAATGGTGATTGCCACAACTATCTTTTGTCATCTTTATGACTACTTTTCTTTCATTATAACAGTTCTATATGACCTATCTTGGTGCTCCTCTTATGGTATGAATATCCTTTTGATGTTTTCTATAATGCTAATTCTATGAGACATATACTAACATATGAAGTGCTTATACCTTCAAATGACCTTGCTGTCAATGTATTGCTTCTTGAGATCATTTTTCTCTATCCTCTTTACGTGATGAAAGACAACTGCTCTTTGAAAGGGGATGGCTGCTCCTTGTTTGATTAGTAGAGGTATCTCTCTGACTATGACTGTATTGTTGCCCTGATTAGAATAGGTTGTTCTTGGCTGGAAGGAATGCTCTTTGTGATCATTCCTCATGCTATTGTGAGTGCTTGATAGTCATTACATTAATTGAGATCCTCATCAATCTCTGCTACAAGATGCTCTTCCCCATACAAACTACTATCCACCATTCACATTTTACAGTCATTAAGGATTGTATCTCTATTCCTGGCTATTTGAAAGAGGCTGATGATTGTCCTTATCTATGGCTATACTTGTAATGACTATTGTAACTTGAAGTCACTTTTATTGATGAAAAATACACTTCATATCCCTTTCAAACAAAAGTGCAGCATGTTGGTCTCAACTCTTGTAGGAGCCCATTTTACTCCACATGCTATGATATCATACAAGATGAAACATGTAATGATAAATGAACTTGTACCTATAGAGTGAACAAACAATTTAGATAAAATAATGAAGCTTGGTGCTCTTCCTGATGATTTGACTTTCATTTGATGATTTGATCTTGGATCTTCTTGCATAAATCTGTAATGGCTCAACTGATTTAATGCATCATAGATGTAGGTTGTATATCTACTGATGAAACATATGATGAGATTTCATGTCCCAAGCTCTAACCAAATTTGTAATCATCTGCAGGTACATCTGAAGATCAAGAATTAGAGGAGCTGAAGATAAGAGGATCAACACCAAAATTAGCCATTAAGGCAATTAAGAATATGATTTCTTTTCATATGTTTTTCCCCTATTTTATCTTCAGATGTATAGCTTTCTTTCCATGTTGCATTAGTTCAATTTAGTCATTCCCATGGCTTGTGTGGGACATTTAAGCATTCTTTTGATCTCAATGTATGAAACAACAACATTTATGCAATCTTGTATACATTTTCATTACAAAATGAATGAAAGACACCAATATCATGCAATTTATGTAATTTCCTTCTGTTGCAAAACATTGCATAATAAAAATTGAATTCCATTTAAAAGAATTCATATGCAATGGTTAAGCCTTAGCAGAAATTTCTTAGAGTACCTTTCACCTTTGTTGTAATCAACTGTTTTAGCTCTACCAAATTGAGTTGTAAGTGAAATTTTGGTAATAGGAATTTTTCTTGGTTATTCCACTAAGAGCAAGGCCTATCGGTGCTAAAATAAGAGATTGAAGAAGATCATTGAAAGTACAAATGTAAGAGTTGATAAAGACAGGGGAAGATTATCAGATCTGGGAGGCTATGAATCAGATGAACCCGATACTACAAAGAATGAAGAAAAAGTTGAACAAATGAATAGTCAAGTAGAAGACGAAAAAGATCCAAAAAATACCCCCAAGTATGTAAGGATTAATCATTTTGAGGATCAGATTATTGGTGACAAAAACAAAGGGGTATTGATAAGGAAAAGAGCTGCAAAAGAACAGATGAACTATTGTTTACTTTCACAGATTGAAACTAAGAATGTAAATGAGGCCTTGAAAGATGAGAGTTGGGTAAAGGCCATGGAAGAAGAGATGATACAGATAGAGAAAAATCAAACTTGGGAATTGGTCCCTAGACCTGCTGATAAGAATGTGATTGGAACTAAATGGGTGTTCAGAAACAAGATGAATGAAAATGGAGAAGTGGTAAGAAACAAAGCAAGACTGGTATGCAAAGGATATTCTCAAGTTGAAGGCATAGATTTTGAAGAGACATTTGCTCCTGTGGCAAGGATTGAAGCAATCAAAATGTTCTTGGCATTTGCAACACATAATGACTTCAAAGTATACCAGATGGATGTGAAGTCTACATTTTTGAATGGAGAGCTGGAAGAAGAAGTTTACATTGAACAATTGGAAGGCTTTCTGTCATTAGACCAAGGTGACATGGTATGCAGATTGAAGAAAGCCTTGTATGGACTTAAGCAAGCCCCTAGAGCCTGGTATGCAAGATTGGACAAGTACTTGTTGCAATTAGGATTTAGTAAAGGCACTACTGATAACAATCTCTATTTCAAAATCAATAATGATCAAATTCTGATTGTTGTGGTTTTTTTTTATGATATTATGTTTGGAGGCAATGAAGGTATGTGTAAGAAATTTGCAAAGGAAATACAAAAAGAATTTGAGATGTCTATGTTTTTTGAAATGAATTTCTTTTTAGGACTGCAGATTACTCAATAAGAAAAAGGAATTTTCATTTCTTAGTCCAAGTATGTCAAAGAATTGTTGAATAAATTTGGAATGGAAGATTCTAAGCTAGTATGTACTCCTATGGTAACTGGCTGCAAGCTAAGCAAGAATGATGAATCACCTAAGATTGATCATAAAAGGTATAGATCTATGATTGGAGGACTGCTTTATCTAACCCATACCAGACCTAACATAATGCATGCAGTGAGTTTTGTGGCAAGATTTCAAGAAGATCCCAAAGAATCACATGTGATGGAAGTCAAAATAATTTTGAGCTATTTGAATAGCACTTCAGACTATGGGTTGTGGTATCCTAAAGACTTTGATTTCACTCTCAGTGCTTATACAGATGCAGATTCAGCTAGAGATGCAGATGACATAAAGAGTACAAGTGGAGGTGCTTTCCTCTTGGGTAATAGATTGGTTTCATGGCTGAGAAAGAAGCAAGAATTAGTTTCTTTGTCTACTACAAAAGCATAATATATTGTTGCAGCGTGTTGTTGTACTCAAGTGCTTTGGATGAAGCAAATATTGAAGGATATAAGAGTTGTGTATGAAGAACCAATTTCAATCTTTTGTGACAATACAAGTGCTATAAACAATTCAAAGAATCCAGTGATGCACTCAAGGTCAAAGAATATATCTATAAGGTATCACTTTCTGAGAGAAAAAGTAACTGAGAATGAAGTGAAAATAGAGTCTCTATCTACAAAGGATCAGATTGCAGATATTTTCACAAAGCCTCTACCTAAGGATACTTTTGAGTATCTCAGAGGAAAGTTAGGGTTTATTACCCCTCCTACTCTAAACTAAGATGCATGAGAAGTGCATTAGTCCAGTGGTGCCTAAAGTCTTATTCGTTGATCTGGATTGATGTTTTGAAGGCTACCTCTCAGGGGGAGTAGGTAGAAGTTGATGATATAAGTTCCTAATAAAGATAAGTACTGCAGAATTGATGACAGAAGAAATTACATCTTGATTGCCATCAATGACAAAGGAGGATATTGTTGCAAGTATGTGCTTACCGGTGTTGTCATTGATGTCAACATATCTATACTATCATTGGTGTCAATTGTGCTTTTGTTTTGATGCTTTCTTGTGTTGAGATAATTGGTTTGTAATGGCTTAGATAAGTGTTGAAGATGATGAGAAAGTGTTCCTAGTATTGTGTTTCTAAATGCTTTTGAGAAATTTTTCTCTTTCAGTGGAAATAGTGTACTGCAGAGTATCTTGGTTTGTAGAAAGACAGTTAAGATGAAGGTTGTTTGTAGTTTCTATGTTCCAAGTTTGAGCCTTTGGTATGAAGATTTGAGTGAGTTATGTTCACCAGAGTACAAACTATTTTTCTTTGCTTTCAGTGGTGACAAGGAGAATGTATTTTGCTATGTTTTTCTCTGAAATTAAGTATTACAATCTGTGGTTCTGGAATTAAGTTTATAATGAGGATATGTGCCTTTAGTTTTAATGGTTCATGATATGGTGGTCTGCAAGCGATCTTTCTTTTATGACAGTGGCTAATAGTAATGTTCAAGTGCTCCAGTTTGAAGAATCTTGTGAGTAAAGTGTTTTGAGGTTGTGCATATGTTCTTGGTGATTGTAGCATGCTTGTAGATGTCTCTAGATTGTGTTCCTACCTTTTGATTGGTCCACAAAGTGTAATCTGAATCATGCATGAAGCATGTTCTCAAAAGCTTTAGTGTTAACACTAGTTTTTAAGCCGACTTGGTCATATTTCACTTATTGTGGTTATACTTTGGAGATTGTGATAGCATGTTGTAGCATAGAAGATTGTGTTTGAGTCCTAGCTAAGGCTTGGTTTGGTCTGCATTCATTCTTTCTCTTTCGTTAATTTGTTTAGGTCTAGACCTGTTGTTATGTATATGTGTTTTCTGACCTTGGAGAATGTTCCAATGGTTGGTGATTGTAACGCCGACCTTGATGATTATTCCAAGGTTGAAGAATTGTATAAATACTTGTAGTAGAGTCTTGAAAATGTATCTAAGAGTAATGATGTGAAGATAGTGTGAAGTTAAAAGAAGAGAAGAGAAGAGGATGTTTATAGTACTTCAATGGAATTGAAATTTGGCATGGTTTAGATGCTACCATCTCAATTCAGTAAATCTTGGCAATGAGCCACCCACTGGTAGTAAGCCACACAACAGTAGTGAGCCACCCCATTGGTAGTGAGCCTCTCAATTTACAGTGAGCATCTGGGTAATGAGCCTCTGATTTTTTGTTTTGATACAACATAATATATTGTAAGCTAACACTCACTGTGGTTTTTCCCTTATAGCATTTTCCAAGTAAAAATCTGGTGTCTCTTGTGTTGATGTGCAAATGTGTTAAGTTTCTGATTCTATACTTTCATGGTTAAACTTAATAACAGTAATTAAGTGGATGATATCTTAATGGTTTTGAAATATTGGTTACAACTGATTCACCCCCCTCTCAGTTGTCTTGCCCTGTTCAACAATGTCACCTCAAAACTATGAAATGGAAGATGAGAGGAGCCATTGGTGATGTCACCCCAAAATAACTACAAGAAGCGTTATTCAAGGAAATGATCACTTATAATGATGTAGAAGCAAGGGTTATAGATGTCCTAGGATAAAATCATTTGATACATATTCTCCCAACTAGGATAGCACTTGGTCAGTTCCCTGATCAAGGAATAGAGCAACAACAAGATCTTTAAGAGCTTGAAGAAGAGGCAGCTAGGTCACTAGAGAGGACACCTTCTCCTACTTAGCATGTAAGTATAGATGCACCTCTTCCATCAACCTAAGTAGAAATAGTAATAAGATATAAGAAGGGAGAGTGGAGAAGATAGTAGATGAGGAAGTTCAAATATTGCATCCCCTACTAGTTGCACCTACCATAGAAGTACATGAGGATTCTCCTTAGTCACATGGTATTCCTCCTCTAGGATAGAGCCATGATGAAGAGGTCACTAATCTAGAAGAGGTAAAATAAACCCTTGAAGAAGAGATTATTGGACAAGCAGAAGTACTTGAGGTATATACTTACGATACTCAAGATCCATTGATTGAAAATATAATGACTAAAGAAAGAGTGGATCATATGGATGTTAATAAAGAAGCTTCCATACCTCAAGAGAACCTCCAAGAAGAAACTACAGAGGAGGTTCTACATGAAGAAGAGGATTTACATGAAGAGATGGAACAAGATTAGCCTCATCTCATTCTATCAAAGTCAATCTCTAAGCACCCACAATAGGAGGAACAAGTTGTTATAGAGGATAGAGAAGAGGAAATATTGACTCCAAGTGAACAAGAGGAGTTTATAAAAACAATTGAAAAAGAAATTGGATATATTGATATACCTTAACTAAATGATTCCACAGAAGAGACAATTGTTAAGGAAATTCCTCAATAAGAAGAAGATAACCCAAAAGAGGAGGAAACTTTAGATGATAAAGCCCTTGATCAAGAAGAACAACATAAAGATAAAGAATTAGAAAATGAAGATGATCAAGCTTCCCATGAGGACCCTAATGTCCCCACATGGATCAAGTTGAACTTGGAGAAAAGATAGAAGGTAGTGGTAAAGACACTAAATCTACAAGCCATGATAGTCCAAGTGGAGAAGAGGAGAACTCCATATAGATCTAAAATCCTATCTACTATAAGAACTAATAAACTAGGTGACGATATAGTAGAAATAGTCACATCCTTTGTGGAAAAAATGATAGAGATCTCTCTATCCTAGAACATAAAATATCCAGGGTGAATTTGGGCAAGTAGACAAGGGCAAAAGAAATTGATTCCTTGGGAGCTACAGTTGACATAGTTGTCTTCAGGGTGAGAAAAGGAAAGAAAACTAAAGAGGAGATGAAATTGTGATTAGAGAAAATGAAGACTTTCATTAAGGATCTCATCACTCCTATATCCTAGAAAAAGGTAATATCTTTAGATACTCTAGTCTTAATGAAAAGACAAAAAGTTGATTCTTTGCAACTAATAGAGAAAAGGTCAAATGCCATTGATCAATGGGAATCTCAATTTTTAGAAGAATCTAATAAGGTCTTGGACCAGAGCTACATATATTTTGAGAAAGCATATCAATTGGAGAAACAAATTAATTTTTTATGAACAACTTCAGGACTAAAGAGGGTAAAAATGAATAGAATCTTAGAACTCTAAAGGAGTTGAATAAGATGACCCCATCATAATTGAAAGTTGAATACATCCTCTAGGATGAAGAACCAAGTTTTGTTAGCAAGTGCATTAATATACTTAACTTTAGGATAGATGTAATGATTGAACATAAAATCAAGATTTTGCAAGCCCAGAAGGACATGCATCAAGCTTTGGGGAATCTTAAGGATTTTGTACAGGATGTCATAGGTCTTGAATCAATTACTTAAAAGTTAAACGTAGTTGGATATAGTGGTAGTAGGAAAGGAGGCCCTGAGGAAGAAAATGGAAGATGAATTGCATTGTGCCTTAGATTTTGATAAGACTACTTTGGACAATTGCATGGAGCCTAAATCTAATTTTAGGGTAATTGAAAAGGATGTTCAGATGCTAAAAATCTAGATGAATTTTTCTCATAAAAGTTTTGAAGAAAGTAAACTCAAATTGGAATGGCTAGATGGACCTAATGAAGATCGGCTAGACAAATGCTTGGCAAATTTTACAAGATATAAACAAAGGGTGCCAAAGTCACTTTTATTTTAGGAAGTTCAGATTGAAGATTTTATTTTGGTAGGACTAATATTTTAATTTAATTTAATCTTTCTAGGCATTGTAAAAGGGTCCCTCTAAAATTATAAAGTGGCTCTCAATTTTGAATGATCATGTACTTTGAATGAATTTGTTAGCATATTTGCATGACTTTAGTCCAAAATTAGAAACCAGACTCCACTTTTTTAGTCTACATGTATGAAGTTGAAGATGGGATATTGCATGGATATTTTGAGATAGTTAACTCCATTTCTAAATTTATCTTCTTTAGTTTCTTGATTCTATAAAGGGCTAATGCATATCTTGTAAAAGGGGCCCTCTTGTCCAATAGTTCTTAGGGAAGATTTTTACATCCTAGTTAAATTTGCATAAGTTAGATTTGATTTTTATTATTTAGTAGATAGAAGGAATTTGAAGGAAAGAACCAAGTTCCAGTGTAGTATATTGCTGGGATTGTACCTGTTATTTCAAAATTAATAGAGTGGTTCCGATTTCCTCAAATTTATCTTCTTATGCATGGTACAATACCTAAACTCCTTGAGTAATTGAAGATTTCATAAAATATTGGATGTTAATGATAAATCCTTTGTGAATGAGTTGTAGATCTGATACATATAAACCTACGTGTGAAATATAGTGATTGTAAGTATTTATTTCTATTTCTCATTAAAAATCCTTAGAGTCTTGCACTTGTAATGTGAATGATAGGGTTGTAACCTAATCTAAACATTACAGTTAATTTGATTTCTCTAGTTTCATTGTTAGAAATTGGTTGTTGAAAGCACTCACTAAATTTCTTGCATTACCTTAAATATTTTGGTCTTTTTTCACAAATTAATAGAGTACAGGACTTAGATTAAACACAATCTAGATTGATTTATTTATACTAGGCCCCTTGAACAAAAATACCACATTGACCACTAAGTTTGCACAATATGATTGCAACCCAACTCCCAAGACCTTGGAGGTAATTGATTATAGGATCAATTATCTTTTTAGGAGAGGTAAAGTGATCTTAACTCTACCTATTTTGCATGTGTCAATCTAACTATCAATAGTAAGTATTCCAAGGTTCCCCACATGCTTCACCTTCTATCAAAAGTGTGCACAGAGCAACCAAATTCTTAATTTCTAGTTCACACTATATACTTATTATCAAGTTCTTTGGCTTGATATCCCAATGTATGACATGTTTTTCATGGAAATAGATGAAATATTTTTCCAAAGATGCAATGTAAGAAGTTGATCACCTTTCACTAAAGCATTTGCAACACTAAAGCTCTTTGTAGAGCTCACCTTTTGCAACATATTCAAGAATAAGATAGACTCTACTCTAATCATAGAAGTTGATGGGTTAAATACCTGTTTGAATTGGTTTATATCTAAAAGCCCTTTTCATGCCCTACCTATCTCTTCAATTTCCATCTTAATCCCTTATTCTACCATTATTAGCTTATATATTAAAAATTTATTTAGTATGTTTTAAGAGAATCAAATATGCTCAAGTTATCCATTTATGAGGAAATTAGTCTAATCGGTTAGAAATGGATGAACAGGATTTTCTATAGCAGGTTGAGCGTGGAGTTGAAGACTGTCAAAGATCTTTTTGTTATACAACAGGGAATTATATTTAGCATATCATTTTAGATTTGTGGCCAATGACCAAGGTTTTATGTTAATCAAACATTGTAGTTTGGCTAAAGGATGAGTAGACTATGTGTCTCATTTTAGAAATCAATCAAGAACTTCATATGATTTAGACTAGCATAAATGAGCATGTGTGTTTTTCATCACTCAGTGAACTAAGGAGGCAGGGCCCACTTCTTGGAATGTCGGTAAATTTTATGATTTCTATTGTGTATGATCTTGTCATATTTCATTTTACATTGTGTTTTTATTTCTATTATTGATTGGATTGTGTTATTTCTACATTAATTGTGAATCTAGTTTAGTGTTTAATATTTTGAACTTGATCATGGATAATGGGATTATCTGCTAGGGCTGATGCAAGAAGTTGGGTCCACAAAAAGCTCAAAAAGTGGAAGTGTTTTGTTATTTTTCAGAATATGTCACACTTGGACTAAAAATTTGAAGCACTTACACAATGAATCTTAAAAAATGTTAGTAATATGAAATTTAGTATTTTGAATCTAGTTTCTAAATATGTAATTTATTCAAATACCCAGATGACAGAAATTAAATTTTGATAGGCATGTATAAAAACCACTTTTTAAAAGTCATTTTTTAACCACACCATGCACATGTATGGACACCACTTTTTGACCTAAATAAAGTATTTTTCTAATTCCTTTTGGGAAAAGATATCTAACAACATGAAGATTGATTAGGATATTTTTTGTGATTTTTTTCTGAATTTTTTTTCTTGAATTTTTATTGGCCCTAATTATTGTTTTTAAAAATCAACGTGTACGAACAACATAATTGGACCTAAATTAAATATTTTTTAATTTTTTTTCCTTGTGTAGAGAATTGTCTAAAGATTGATGTCATATAATTTTTTTTACAAAATAATTAGCCAAAAAAAAGTTATTAAAAAACAAAAAAAAAACCTGATATTTCAAGTTTATGGACCAATTTGCTTAGAAATTAATTAAAAAAATACAAAACATAATCAAATATTAACAAAAATTATATATTTGGAAACTAGAAATCATGTTCTATAATGGGTTTTAATTTCATAGATTAATTCAAAAAAAAGTCCATCATCTATATTGTGAAAGTTCTTGACCCTGCCTTAGTTTTTTAGTTACAGGGCAAAGGCTAAGGGTCGGGTTGCCAAGCCTTTCCCGAGCCTCAAAATTTGAAAAATGTGTACGCATTATAAAACGCATACACGTTCTTAAAACTAAACGTGTATGCGTTATATAACACGTACTAGTTATGTATTTTCCCATTTTAATACCTTTAAGAAACACATATGCATTATAAAACATGTACATGTTATAACGTGTACGCATTTTATAATGCGTATGTGTTTCTTGTTGTATAACGCGTACACATTTTATAACGTGTATGCATTTCTTGTTATATAATGCATAAGTGTTTTATAACACGTATGTGTTTTAGGCTGGCGTACATGTAGCTAAGTGCGTATGCATTTTTTAATAATGCATACGCGTTTCTTGCAAGATTTTTTTTTTTGCCGAAACTTCCCCTCTTCGTGGACCCAACTTCTTTCTTTTACCCGTTAAATCATCTATCAAGCACTTTATCTTGCTGTAATTCTTAGATTGGAATGTGTTAAAGTGATAGATTTACATTTTAGAACTATCACACACTACTGTTGTTCCTGTAGCAGGTTACTACTATTCCTGTAGCAGTTCATGTCGCAGAAGTAGAACATAATTACTAGTTAGACTTTTAGTCAGACAATTTCTGTGATTCTTAGGTGCACTTCATTCATTATTGACTTGTTTCTTCCAACCCTTAAGCATATAGTTGTGATGCCTTTCACAAGTATTATGCCTTGGATTGACATAGGTACAAATAGAATATATAAATCAAACTGAAACTGTAATCTTGAAAGCCCAAACTTCTTAGATTTGTCCCAACATTTTGGCACTGTTGTTGGGGAAAGTTGTTAAAGGCCTATTAATCTAGCAAGTTAAGTTAGGACCATTGTGTCAAGGTGAAAGTCCGCACAATTATTGACCTTGCCTAGGCAATTAACCTTGGTTTGCATTGTTTAGATCATATCGATGCATGAGTCGAGCTAGAGATGATAAAGGTAGATTTGTATAACAACATGCCGTGAGTAGTTCATCAAAACAAAAGAACCCTACATGTGTGATTAAGCCACAACCTATGAAAAAAACAAGTGAAAAAGAATCAAGCTCAACCTAATTTAGAGAAATGTGTCATTAAGTCAACCACTATACCTCTAGAAACCCCAAGGAACAAACTGAAGTAGACTTTGGCTCATCATCAAACATCCCTCCTAAATCTAAAAATTAAGATAAGCTTGAGTCACCAGTAGTATCATTAAGAAGACCTCTTAGTCCTGTTGCTTCTAATTTTGCTGAACAATTCAAAGCTTCATATGCATTGAGAAGTGGTAGAAAGGAAATACCAAGGCAATATCTACCACGTTCTTCATTGTTCCTTGTTCATTGGGCATCGTGGTCATTAGAAAACATGGACTGTGATGAACATAATCATGAAGCAGACCAAATTGTGGGTAACAATAAATGATCTTTAGTCAATAATGAACCAATACTTTTGAGTTTCCCATTGTGAGACTTGATGAAGAGGCATCTATGAAAAATATACCTCACTCGACCTTACCAATTTTTAGAGGTCTTTTTGTTGAAGATCTTGACATGTTTTTATTTGAATTTGATGTGTTGTGTCGTAGTTATGATTATTAGAGTGATAAAAAAAAACTCAAATTATTTTTAGCTACATTGAAGGATGTTCCATTATGATGGTTCATGGGACTAGGACGACATACAATCTACACATGGGATAACATGAAGGACTAATTTTTGACAGAGTACTAGGATTATTGTAAAACAAAAGAAGTTCAGGATGAGATTTTCAGGATGTCTCAATGAGAAGACAAAACACTCAAGGATTTTCTTGAGTGATTTTTGTTTAGTCTTCAAAGATCACGACAAACAAGCATATTACTTGAAACTATTAAAATGCTTTTCTTAAGAGGAATTTGTGATGATTGCATTGATACTTTGAATCTTATAGGTGTAGGAGATATCTGTAAATTATCCTTTGATGAGATTTGTGAAATTTGTAGGAATTACTTGAGATCCCATCGGTCTGTATGAGGTTACTCTTGAAGACAAGTTTCTCAAGGTGGCACATTAGGTTTACCAAATGTGAGTTAGATACGCTACTTGATGACCTAAAAATTGATTTTTAAAATCATATGGGTAAACAAATAGATACTTTGAATACACATAAAAAATAAGAAGAAGCTGAAAAATCCCTAGCCATCTTTTGTCCCACATGTCACAAGAAACATACTAGTGAAGAATGCCCTTATAATAGGACAAAATTTTCATCCTTAGAAGATGTTAGTAAAAACACTTATTTGCAACCATTACCTATAGATATGGAAGAAGTGGAATATCCTAAAGAACCTATCTATTACATGGTTCAAAGGAGACCATGGCAGCCAAGGACTATGCCACCAAGCATAATTAATGACTAATGCACCCTATAATTCAATGGGACAACCAAGTGGTCAGCTTGCTCCTTGTCAATATCATACCTCACCTAGGTGGTATGGAGGTTGGCAACAACCCCCATCCTATCGTCCATGGCCAAATCAATACTTGCAGCATCATGGCAACAACCATGGAGAGAAGCACCACAACTTTATCCACAATATCCATCATATCCTATACCACCTACCATTTCTCCATATCAACAACCACAAAAGAAACTTCTACCACCTATACAATCTACAACCAATAATCCACCATATAATCAATCCTAGCCACTAAGGACCACACCTATACCCACACAACCAACACCTAATCCAAATAATAAGGTGGCTTAACTAGTTTATAATAATGAGGTGACTAGAATTCTAACTTATCCTGTCAACACATTAGATATCAATGAACTACAATGTAGGTCAGGAAATACTCTTCAAGGACCTAAGTGACCTATAATTACTATACTTGATGAATCACACTTGAGGAATTGGAAGAAACTCAACCCAGTAATGATAGAACTCTAGCACAACCAACACCACCTCCATATCTAGATTCATTTCATTCGCAACCTGTTCAAAAAGAAATTTCTAATTTAGAATTTGATCTTGTTAATGAATTATGAAATGTATGTGTCAAAATTCCTTTGTTGTAGGCAATTAAGGATATTCCTATCTATACCAAAATAGTTCAGGAATTGTGTACATAGAAATAGAAAAAGAAACAAGATCCAAAGACTATCCAAGTCATTGGACAACTTGTAGATCTTATGCTAGGTAATATTTTAATTCCTAAGTATTCTGATCTAGGGAGTTCAATGATAGAGGTAAGTATTGGTCAAATTTCTATTCCAAATACACTTATCGATTTGGGTGCTACTATAAATGTTATGACTAGTGAAACTAAAGAAAAGTTATACCTTCAAGGACTAAGGCCTACACCAATAGTTCTTCAAATAGCTGATCGTTCTTTGGTAAAACCTAAAGGTATAATAGAAGATGTGATTATTTTTGTTGATTCATGGGAGTATCCAACTGAATTTATGGGTTTGTATCCTAAAATAAAGCTGGGGGGATACCCTCTGATCTTAGGAAGACCATGGTTAGCAATTGCAAATGCCTTCATCAACTATCGCTTAGGTAATATGGTTATTTCAAATGGTGAGAAAAAGAAACAATTGACATTATATCCACTAGCACAAGCTTTATTGGAAATAGATGATCCATTATGGGTTGATAGTGATATTGAAGAACCATTTATGATTTTAACCATTGATGAGAGTCTTATCTTACAAGAACCTAAAAAAGATGCCATAATTGCTAATTTCTTCCAAAATAGGTATTCTTCGAGTGATATATTAGAAAGGTTACTTTTTCATTCTTGTACATATAATAAATTACTCTTTTGGAAATTTTTCCTTAATTGGTGATTTGCAATCCATACAACATTTTATGACACTACATCATTTGTTACCACATGATTGCCTATATAGTCCATTTTTATTTAATGAAATATCTACTCCAAATGATCCATTTATGCCATCCACATCACAATCAACATCTATAGATTTACCTACACCTACTAAGTCACATGCAATGGAAGTTTTTCTAAGAAAAATACTTAATATCAATCCATGATTAACCACAACATAGATAAATGATTTAATTTCTATATTAAGAACTCATAAAGCTGCATTTGCATGGGATTATCAAGATATGCGTGGTATACATCTTGCCACTTACACTCACCATATTTTTATGGAAGAAGGCATTCATCCATTGAGACAACTACAACGTAGATTGAACCCCATGTTACGTGAGATTGTTAGAGAAGAGCTACAGAAGTTACTTATTGTAGGTTTCATTTATCCAATTTCAGATAGTCAATGGGTTTCACCATTGGTCATCGTTCCTAAGAAGATTGGAAAATGGTGTACTTGTGTTGACTATAGGGATTTAAATAGAGCTACTAATAAAGATCATTTTCCATTGCCATTTATTGATCAAGTGCTTGATGTACTCTTGTAGGTAAAAAAGTTGTTTTCCTTTTTGGATGGTTTCGGCAATACAATCAGATTCAGATAGCACTCAAAGATCAAGACAAAACCACGTTCACTTGTTCTTGGGGGACAATTGCTTATAATGTTTTACCATTTGGTTTATGTAATGCCTAGAAACATTTCAAAGAGTTGTTTTAAGTATTTTTTTTTATTTAGTTCATGAATGTGTTGAGGTATATATGGGTGACTTCACTGTGTATGGTAATACATATGAGGAAGCTAAAAATAATCTTGAAAAAGTTCTACAGAGATGTGAAGATACTAATATTTCCCTCAGTCATGAAAAATGCCACATTCTAATGAATGAGGCTATAGTATTAGGTCATTACATTTCCTCAAAAGGTATTGAGGTTGATCCAAAGAAAATACAAACTATACAAGATTTACATGTACCTACTTGTCAAATAGATGTGTGTAGCTTCCTAGGACATGTAGGGTATTATAAAAGATTCATCTAAGTTTTAGTAAGCTTGCCTCACCACTTTTTGTCTTGTTGGGAAAGGACAATAATTTTTCTTAGAATGTAGATTGTCAATATGCTTTCGACACCATCAAACAAAAACTTGTTTCTACATCAGTATTATGGGGACCAAATTGGGAGCTACCATTTCACATTCACACAGATGCCTCTGATACTTCCATGGGAGTCATGCTAGGATAGAAAGATGGTACTCTCTTCTATTCCATTTATTATATAAGCAAAAACTTCACTGGCACAAAGGTAAATTATACAGTTACTAAAAAAGAATTCTTAGCTGTTGTATACGCAATAAATAAATTTCATCATTATATCACACGATACAAAGTGTTTGTTCATATTGATCATTTTGAAATTAGATTTTTAATGAATAAGCTTGTTGTTACTAGACAAGTTATTAGATGGTTATTATTATTACAAGAATTTGACCTCATTATACTTGATAACCCTGGTCATGAGAATGTTGTTGCAGATTTCTTATCTACGTTACCTAATGTCGATGAACCAATTCCAGTTGATGACACTTTTCCTTATGAACATCTATTTGTCATCTCTATCAAAAGTCCTTGGTTTGCTAACATTGCCAACTACTTAGTCACTTGCAAGTTTCCTCCCCCATTTCTCTCCTCGAGAGCGAAGGAAACTTGTTGGACTCAGTGGTTAGTACTCTTGGATTAATGGACTTCTCTTCCACACTGGGATTGATAATATTATGCGGCATTGTGTAGCTAAAGATGATGTCTTTGATATACTTCAAGCATGCCATACAAAACCATGTAGGGGATATTTTGCAACTTAGTGCATTTCCAACAAGATCCTTACTTCGAGTTATTGCTGGCCTACATTACACATTTGGATTGTAAAAGAGTTTTTCAACATTGCGATAAGTACCAATACATGGGCCGACCCACGCAGTTAGATGAGATGCCACTTCATCCTCAGTTGTCTATTGAACCATTTAAAAAATGGGGTTTAGATTTTGTGGGCCTGATCAATCCTCCATCCAGAAATAAAGAATACATCTTGGTTTACACATATTATGTTACTAAATGGGTTGAAGTCGTGGCACTGAAGCATGCATGGGACACTAAGGTAGTTGATTTTTTGTATACTAAAATATTCACAAGATTTGGTGTGCCCAAGAAAATTATGACTGATCAGAGTCCTCAATTGATAGGGAGGACTCTAAGCTGCCTGCTCTGCATCCTGTAGGTGTACAAGACCATTTGACAACACTAGCCTTCCTACCAATTTAAGGTGCTAAAGACATACTCTTTGCAGAGATGGAAAACTCTACTTCTCTGCTTGGTGTGGGACACATACATTGTCCTCACTGCTTCCAAGGTACTGCCTCAATGGCACATAACTTTCTGAGCCCGTTGCCCACCCTTCTCACTCTGTTCAAGGGTCTGGGCTGCTTGGTGCTCACTTTCTTTCTCTCTACTTTTCCACCCCTGCAAATCTATTTTTCCTACTTGTTTATCTAGCCGGACTCCTCACTGAGCTCGCTTAGAACAAGCATGCATTGCCTCTAACCGGTGATCCAACCACCCCACAAAAGAAAAACAAACAAAGAGCATGGCTCTGTTTGATGACCTCCATACTGTACAATGAGATTTGAAGAATCATCAAAACAAAGTCATGGCTGGCAAAAGAAAACAAAATAGCAGAAACAGAAAAGACTAATCTACTTCAGAATGATAAAGTGAAAACAGAACAGAAAATACTAATGATCGAACTGTTGTATTTTATTTCTGTTCAAAAATTTTGATTACATCAAAATGCTTCACACATCAAAATTTACTTCTTCGATTCTCCTTCTGAACTCCTTACAGAAAGAATGCTACATCTTATGTATTTGCTCATGTCCGTTACAAGACGGTTCAACTTCCATACCGGTTGGTATTCCAACTGTCGGTTCAGTTCTGTGCTATCGGTGTGACAAACAACTATCGGTCTGTCCCGAAGTCCTTCCACTGATGTGTCATCTCTTCCCGATGGCCTATGTGATCCGTAGACTCCCATCGATCCCCAAATTGCTTTTGTAATCTCATCAATTCTCATGCAAATGACCGTTCATTCCAACTGCCCAGAAATTCGGTTACGCTCTGTCCAACTACCACTTGACGGTTCGCATTCATGAGAACTTTTAGTCCCACATGCACCCGTTCAAGTCGGCCACTGCGGTTTATATATCCGACGGCTTAGTAAACTATTGTCGGCACTTTTGCTGCCGACAACCTCTGTCTACCCCCATCGGCACAACCCAAACTATCGGCCAACATTCAACCATGAACTCCGATAGTCCCTTGTCTCACCGATACCAAATCTTCACCCTCCGTCGGCGTGACCACTGTGCATCGGCCTAAAGCCTTAAAGCTACGCCGATAGAAGTCTTTGCACCGATATCCAACTCCATCAGAGCAACACATAGCTGTCAGAGTGACTTTCACAGCCATCGCCGATAGCAAGCCTCATACTGATGACAAGCCTCGGCAACACTTCATCGGACAGACAATTAATATCGGAGTGACACCCACATCCTTCACCGATAGTGATTCTCATGCCGATGGCCTTCACCAACCTTTACCACTCCATCGGGGTAACACCAAGCGATCGGAGACACAACCACAGGCTCCGCCGATGACCACCCTCATGCCGATGGACATCACACATCGGTAAGACCTTGGAGATCGGCACAAGACACCGAACTCCTGCCGATAGTAAACCTCAAGCCGATAGCTAGCCCTCCATTGGTATAACATGAAGTATCGGGAATACATCTTCCAGCTACGCCGATATCAATACTCACTCCGATGGGTTTACTTTGCACATGTATAAACTTCTTCCCGCTCTACCCTATTTTGAAAATTCAAAACATCACAACAAAATGCAAACTATATACACATGGGCTCCAAGCCCTTGGTGCTCCTGCACCATACTCCCCTTGTGCAGAAGAAGCTATGTCACCTTCGGTGACAATGAGGCAAAATCAATGCCCCTCTTTTTGAATTTTGACTCTGCAACCCAGGTAGCTTCTACTTCAGGCAATTGTTTCCATTTGACCAAATGCTCCATGTAGACGCCATGTCTGGTCTGCTTTTGTACTCTTGAATCCAGTATTCTCTCTGCCTGCAGTTTGGGTTTTAGTGGCAAAGTCACATCTTTTACTGTCTGTTCCTTCTCTGAAATGGATCCATTTGCTGCTGACTGAGGACCCTTGTATTGCACCAGGTCTTGGACATTAAACACTGGTGAGATTGCCAAATCTTTTGGTAATTCAATTCTGTATGCATTGTTTCCATACTTGTTCAGGATTCTGCAAGGACCAATCCTCCTCATCTGCAGTTTGGTTGGTGTGCCTTTCTGCATTCTGGCTTTGTTCAAGTGTACCATAACTAGATCACCAACCTCAAACTAAATATCCCTTCTGTGGGCATCTACTCTGTCTTTGATCTTCTGTGTGTTCTCTGTCAAGGTTTTCTTCACCTGCTCATGCACTTCTTTCATGGATTGTGCAAAATCCTCTACATGTCCACTTCTATTCTCCATGTTTCCCATATTTCTGAGCTCACATATACCTCTGGGATGCATTCCATAGACTATTTAAAATGGACTCTTACCAGTAGTCCTATTCACACTGTCATTATAGGGAAATTCTACCTGATGAATGACAAGATCCCAACTCTGTCCATATTCTTTGGTTATACACCTTAACAGGTTGCCCAATGTCTTGTTTACCACCTCTGTCTGACCATCTATCTGTGGGTGATATGCTGAATTGAATGAGAAATTTGTCCCCAATCTCTGCCACAATGTTTTCCAGAAATGCCCCATGAATTTAGCATCTCTGTCAGACACAATGCTTGCTAGAAGTCCATGAATTCTGATCACTTCTCTAAAAAATAAGTGTGCTATATGACTGGCATCATGAGTCACTTTGCAGGGAATGAAATGACTCATCTTGCTAAACCTGTCCACAACTACATATATGCTGTCATAACCAGTCTTAGTCTTAGGCAAACCAACTACAAAATCCATACTTACACATTCCCATGGCCTGGAAGGAATGGGTACGGGTTGGTACAGTCCTGCATTTGAAGTGGTTCCCTTGGCCTTCTGACATACGATACACTGCTCTACATACCTTCTGATGTCTCTGTGCATCCTTGGCCAATAATAGAACCTTTGGACTAGCTCCAGTGTCTTATTCAGACCAAAATGGCCACTCAGACTACCATTGTGCTTCTCCTGTATGAGATTTTCTCTCATAGATCCTCTTGGCACACATAATTGTCCACCTTTGAATAGCAATCCCTGCTGTAAGGTGAAATCTGCAAACTCACTGTGAAAGTGATTCTCAAAATCTTGACATACCTTGTATGCCTCAGCAAAATCTTCATCATCTTGGTAAAGATTCTTGAAATCTTCAATTCCAATGCTCTTCAACTGCACTTCCTACACTGTGAGCAATCTTCTGCTCAAAGCATCTACAACTCTGTTCAGCTACCCCTTCTTATGCTTAATTATAAAGGTATAAGATTACAGGTACTCCATCCATTTGATATGCCTGCTGCTTAACTTATCCTGTGAGTTTAGAAAACTCAGAGCTTGGTTATCTATGTAGACAACAAATTCTTTAGACAGGAGATAATGTCTCCACTTCCTCAATGCTTGGACTAGAGCATACAACTCTAAGTCATACGAAGAGTACTTACTCTTTTCTTCATTCAGCCTCTCACTGAAAAAGGCTACAGGTCTGTTTTCTTGATTTAGCACTGCTCCTACAGCTATATTACTTGCATCACATTCAATAGTAAATAGCTTATCAGAACTAGGCAACAACAAAACAGGTTGTGTTGCTACCGCGTTCTTCAATCTTTCAAAACTTCTATCTGCAGCTGGTGTCCATCTGAATTTCGCTTTCATTCCACCCTTGATTGTATCCAACATGGGTGCACATATTCCACTAAAATTTCTGATAAACTTTCTGTAAAACTGGGCTAAGCCATGAAAACTTCTCACCTCTATGGCTGCTCTGGGAGTAGGCCAGCTCAATATGGCTTCTACTTTGGACTTGTCCATCTTCAACTCTCCCTGGGACACCACAAAACCAAGGTATACCAATTCCTGCTTCATGAATTCACACTTCTCCAGATTTATGGTTAGTTGTTCATCATGTAATTTTTGCAAAACAGTATTTACATGTTCTAGATGTTCTTCCTTGGTCTGACTAAAAATTAGAATATCATCTAGAAAACAACAACAAATTTACCAATGTAATCCTTTAGGACTTCATTCATGAGTCTCATAAAGGTGCTGGGTGCATTTGATAGACCAAATGGCATAACAAGCCATTCATACAGCCCTTCTGTGGTCTTGAAGGCTATCTTCCACTCATCTCTATCCTTGATTCTTATTTGGTGGTAACCACTCTTCAGGTCTATCTTGGTGAAATACTTTGCTTTTCCAATACAGTCCATGAGATCTTCAATTCTAGGAATTGGGAATCTATACCTTATAGTTATCTTGTTTATGGCTCTGGCATCTATGCATAATCTCCATGATCCTCCTTTCTTGGGGTGCCAATACTGTGGGCACAGCACAAGGACTAATACTCTTCCTGATCAATCCTTGATCTAGCAACTCCTGCACTTGCCTGGAAATCTCTTTGTGCTGATCTGGAGTCATCTTGTAAGGTGCCTTGTTTGGCAAAGATGCCCCTAGAATCAGGTCTATATGATGGCTTATTGCTCTCTGTGGAGGCAATGTAGCTGGTGTACCATCACTAATTATGCCTTTATACTTCTCCAGTATAGGCTGCATTTCTTTGGGAATCTATGTCTTCTTATCCTGCTGTCCTTCTTTTGGTTTTACTATGATGGCATAACCAATACCATCTTCCTTAAGAGTATTCAGAAACTCCTTTCCACTCACAACCAATATATTAGGACTCTTTGTCTGAACTGCATCTTCATCTTCCAATGACTGAATTTTATAGGTGACACCATCCTTCTGAAAAGAATAGGCATTCTTCTCACCATCATGTACTGCTTTTCGGTCATACTGCCATGGTCTGCCCAATAAGAGATGGCATGCATCCATGGGTAGTATATCACATAATACCTTATCCTTATAGCCACCTATACTAAACTCTACCCAACTTTGTTCATTCACTACCACATGTTGACCCTTATTCAACCATGTGACTCTATATGGGTTTGCATGAGTAATTCTTTTCAAATTCAGTTTCTTAACTGTTTCATCAGAAATAATATTATCAGTAGATCCTAAGTCTATGATAATTTTACATACCTTATTCAAAATCTTGCACTTGATTCTAAAGAGTGCTCTCCTCTGGCTTGGTTCAGACTTTACTGGTTCCTTCATCAAGGTTCTCCTTATCATCAGGTTCTCTCCATCTTTTGAGTTTAGATTGACCTCAGGTAACTGGCTGCTGGATGCATTGTTTTGGACATAGTGATTCCTCTTATCACCTCCTTGAGAAGAGGATGTGGCCTTTTCTGGGCACCTATATGCTAGATGGCCAAGATTGCCACAGTTGTAACACATCATGTTGGTGAAATAGGATCCTCTGTCTGATCCTCCTGACCTTCCTCTGTTAGATCCTCTTCCTCTGTGGTTTCCTCTACCACTTGACTCCCCACTCTGCTCTATGAGTTTGGATTCTGCTTGGGATCTATTATCAGCATTCCTTCCACCAAAACCTCCTCTGTGTCCTCTATTATCTCTGCCTCTTCCTCTTCCTCTGCTATTTGAGTCTTGTTTCCTCTTATTCTTTTCCTCCATTTTTAGTGCCAGCTGATAGCATTTTTGCACTATTGTAGGACACAAGAAACTGATTTCTTCTTGTATATTCCACTTCAGACCATTAAGGTACCTTGCTACCTTTATGCTTTCATCCTCCATTACTTTGGACCTTAAGCATAGCTTTTGGAATTCTTCAGTGTATGCACTAACATCTAATTCCTTTTGTCTCAGATTTTGTCTCTTCCTGTGCAGCTGTATTTCATAATCTTCTGGCATATATGCTTCTTTGATTTTAGCTACCATTCCCTTCCAAGTAGCTATGGGCTTCTTATCTTCTTTTGCTCTTTCAGTCTACACAAATTTCCACCAGGTTAAGGCAGCTCCCCTGAGTCTAGATTTGGCCACCTTTACTTTCTGTGCCTCGCTTACACCATCACATTCAAAGTGATTTTCAAGTCCTTCTATCCACTCCATGACCAAATCTGGGTCCATTTTCCCACTGAAAAGTGGTACTCCTTCCAATGTTTTACCACTCATTGCTTTCAAAGCTTTCAAGAATGGTTCTTCTTCCAACTTAGGATCAGGTGTGGGCTCTTCATCTTCTACAGATACACCTTTTCCCTTATCCTCAAAATATTTAACTCTCTGGCTGACTTCTTCAGTCTTTTGCAACATTAAGCCTAGCTTACTCTCCATTTCTGCTAGTCTTTCTTGTAGGAGTCTATTCTCCTCTTCTTGATCTTCAACTTTCTTTGCTAACTCTGCATTAGTCACCATTTTCTTGGATGAACTAATAGACTCACTTGAACTTGGTGATGGCATACAACTCTTCTATTTCTATCTAGGAATAACCCAAATCTTACTGCTCTGATACCAATTTGATAGGGAGGACTCTAGGCTACCTGCTCTGCATCCTGTAGGTGTACAAGACCATTTGACAACACTAGCCTTCCTACCAATTCAAGGTGCTAAAGACATACTCTTTGCAGAGATGGAAAACTCTACTTCTCTACTTGGTGTGGGACACATACATTGTCCTCACTGCTTCCAAGGTACTGCCTCAATGGCACATAACTTTCTGAGCCCATTGCCCACCCTTCTCACTCTGTTCAAGGGTCTGGGCTGCTTGGTGCTCACTTTCTTTCTCTCTACTTTTCCACCCCTGCAAATCTATTTTTCCTACTTGTTTATCTAGCTGGACTCCTCATTGAGCTCACCTAGAACAAGCATGCATTGCCTCTAACCGGAGATCCGACCACCCCACAAAAGAAAAACAAACAAAGAGCATGGCTCTGTTTGATGACCTCCATACTGTACAATGGGATTTGAAGAATCATCAAAACAGAGTCATGGCTGGCAAAAGAAAACAAAATAGCAGAAACATAAAAGACTAATCTACTTCAAAATGATAAAGTGAAAACAGAACAGAAAATACTAATGATCGAATTGCTGTATTTTATTTCTGTTCAAAAATTCAGATTACATCAAAATGCTTCACACATCAAAATTTACTTCTTCGATTCTCCTTCTGAACTCCTTACAGAAAGAATGCTACATCTTATGTATTTGCTCATGTCCGTTACAAGACAGTTCAACTTCCATATCGGTTGGTATTCCAACTATCGGTTCAGTTCTGTGCTATCGGTGTGACAAACAACTATCGGTCTATCCCGAAGTCCTTCCACCGATGTGTCATCTCTTCCCAATGGCCTGTGTGATCCGTAGACTCCCATCGATCCCCAAATAGCTTTTGCAATCTCATTGATTCTCATGCAAACGACTGTTCATTCCAACTGCCCAGAAATTCAGTTACGCTCTATCCAACTACCACTTGATAGTTCACATTCATGAGAACTTTTAGTCCCACATGCACCCGTTCAAGTCGGCCACTGCGGTTTATATATCCGACGGCTTAGTAAACTATTGTCGGCACTTTTGCCGCCGACGACCTCTGTCTACCCCCATCGGCACAACCCAAACTATCGGCCAACATTCAACCATGAACTCCGATAGTCCCTTGTCTCACCGATACCAAATCTTCACCCTCCGTCGGCGTGACCACTATGCATCGGCCTAAAGCCTTAAAGCTATGCTGATAGAAGTCTTTGCACCGACGTCCAACTCCATCGGAGCAACACATAGCTGTCGGAGTGACTTTCACAGCCATCGCCGATAGCAAGCCTCATACCAATGACAAGCCTTGGCAACACTTCATCGAACAGACAATTAATATCGGAGTGACACCCACATCCTTCACCGATAGTGATTCTCATGCCGATGGCCTTCACCAACCTTTACCACTCCATCGGGGTAACACCAAGCGATCGGAGACACAACCACAGGCTCCGCCGATGACCACCCTCATGCCGATGGACATCACACATCAGTAAGACCTTGGAGATCGGCACAAGACACCGAACTCCTGCCGATAGTAAACCTCAAGCCAATAGCTAGCCCTCCATCGGTATAACATGAAGTATCGGGAATACATCTTCCAGCTATGCCGATATCAATACTCACTCCGATGGGTTTACTTTGCACATGTATAAACTTCTTCCTGCTCTACCCTATTTTGAAAATTCAAAACATCACAACAAAATGCAAACTATATACACATGGGCTCCAAGCCCTTGGTGCTCCTGCACCATCAATTCACATATAAGTTAATTTCTTCTTTGGTTTGAGAATAGGAGATTTGACATTGCAAGTTTCACCATATCATCTGCAAGCAAATTACCAATAGGGAACTTGAGAACATCCTCACCAAAATAGTTACAATTCATTGAAAAGATTTGGCAGCCTGACTTCTAGAAGCAGTATGGGCCTACTGAACAATGTGGAAGAGAGTCATCCCACAATAATGGGTTATACTTTTTGGCCAAACTTGACATTGAAATCAACATTTTTAACTAAATCTTCACTTTCTAACACCTAGCGCTGCTAAACCCTTAGGAATTTGAAGATGGTACGAACTAGTGATTTGTGAGATTTTGTTTGTAGATTCTAAATATATATATTTTTAAAAAAATTAAATTTAAATTGTAAAATTTTTTGTATTTGCTTTGATAAATAGTTTTTAATAGTAAACAACATTTTTTTAAAGTGATGTGTATTTTGTAGAACATAATTTTTTTTCTAGAAAGAATAAAATTTTGATTCTTTTGAATTTAGATTGATAACACTGATATATAGGGCATGCATTTGGTTTCATAATGTTTTGTTGAATATATATTTTTTAATTAAATTTTGAAGTCAAACTAATTATAATTTAGACATAGGTGTATTTCATAAAATATAACTTTTTTCTGTATGTATCAAAATTCAATTTTTTTTTTCATGTTGAAACAAGGACATCAATACCTAGGGCATAGATATTTTTTAGATTTTTTTTTACTAATTTACTAATTTTCCATGTGTATAGAACCGAGAACTTGATGTTCAGCGAAAAACCTACATTCATAAGAAATAAAAAATAAATATAAGGTTTTAAAAAAATATCTATAATTTACCACCTAACTCATTTTTTTGATATATCTATAATTTACCAAAAAAATATTTTTAAAAAAATCTATAATTTTCTAACAATTTTTTTTTTTTTTCAAAAAATCTATAATTTGCCAACAAAAAGCAACAATGTGAACAAATTTTAAAAAAATTCCACAAAAAATTTTCTCCCTCAAAATTGGCATAGATTCACCACAAAAATTATTGCCTTGGGCTAGGATCTTCTAGGATTTTATACCTTTTTAGGGTTTCTTAAAATTCATGTGCATTGATTTGGTAAATGGGTTTGATCTTGGAATTCAATTTGATTAGATCTATTGTTGGATTTGAAAATTCATTTTCTATTAGCCAAAGGGAATCTCTTAGTGCCAAGTATTGACTTGTGATTAATGCACATTGTATAGTGGACCCCACTAAGTCATTTTGGAGTACTCTGTGTGTTTATTTTTAAAGTATGCAAGATTGCAACATGTGGCTAAGACCCTATTGAAAGATTAACACACTAACCTCTCTCTAAAGAGCATCATAACACTAGCAACATGGGAAACATTTTTCTTGGTTTTATGTCTTTCCTAGTTTGATATATCTAATGGTTGAAGGATTAAAAAGTGTCACTTGCTCATACCATCATTTGTTTCCTTCCACTATGAATCTATCAATTTTATGGTAGACTCAAGCCAACAAGATAATAAAAGTTTATAATAAAAATACATCCAAATGGGGGTCAAAGTTAAAAGGCTAAAACTCATTCCCTTTGTGGTCTAATAAAGACATAGAGCTAAGCATAGTTTAGCATAATATCAAATTAGGTCCCATTTTTTCCCAAGCAAAGCTTTCTTCTTATATTTTGTATTGCCATAAGCCATCAATGTTGATACATAAGTGCCAATCATCAAACAATTAGCAAGCCATGTGTCTTAGTGGTTCCTACCAATATCTAATCTTTGTAGTGAAATAACCATTGATGATGATGTGTTAATGAGTGCAAGATGACACCATGTGCTAGGTGAGATCCACTAATAAGCTATTTAAAAGTATATTGGATGTTCTACTTGATCTAAGGAGGATTGCCATTGAAAGTATAACTAAGTATGAGAGATCTTGCCACATAGCTATATGTCTTGCATGGGTAATGTTAACCAAGGATTTCCTAAGGCTAGATTTTTTCTATAAAAATATATTGCAATATCAAGTTCCAAAATTTTGAGAAAATTGCATCCAATTGTAGTTCAAAGACAGTCTTTTGTCCTAAATGAGTCGATAATATTAGAAATATAATTCTAAAATTTTAATTGGTTAAATTTTTTAATTGGATCTAAACCTTATAAACGTGTTGAATTTTGAACACACTATATTATTATGCTAACCCCATGAGTAACCCTAGGTCTAATCTAATCTAAGATTAGAATAGAAGTTGAGTGGAAGGTGATCTATTTGGTTTTCAATGGTGCTAACTAATATTCGATTATTTAGATCCAAATAATATGTTAAATTGTTAAACTCATAGATGAAAGTGATAAGACTTGTAAATAGGCGATTTAGATGAAGAAATGGTGTTACAAGTTCCCGAGGTAGAAATATGTTTATATTTTTATGGTAAATTACCTCACAAATTGCATTCCAATTCCAACCTCTTAGCCTTTATAATAATAGTAACCATTTTTCATTGTTTAAATTTAATTTAGTTTTGTCTTGCTTTATCTCAAAATTTAAAACAGACCAAATCTTAGAGTCTTAGGAAGGATCTCATGGCGCTGCTAGAGGATCTATTTTTGTGGAGCAGGGTCCCATTAAACCCAAAAAAAAATTGCTAGTGCATAAATTAGAATCTTTTAATCCAAAATAGGAAAAGCTATTTGAGCCCGTGCATTTGAGGTGGGGGTGAAACTTTCCTCCACCAAAATAGATTTTTCTATCAATTCCTTCCATTTAATTAATGAAGTATTTTGGAGCTAAATTTTTTTATTTGATGATTTTTAAAATGTGTGCTAACTAAAAACCTCATAAGACCACAAGCTTCCATAAATTTCGGAGCTTAAAGTTTTAAACGTGCTTACAACTAAAAAATTCATGGCCCTGCTTGTTTTAAAATGCTCCTAAAAAATTTAAGCAACACCACTGAAATAATTTAGGAAACCCCCTCCATGAAACCACTTCGTTAATCTTACACCAAGTTATTTTAATATATCAAACTGCGATTTATTTAGGTAGAGGTGCCACCATGACTAGGCAAATACATAGTAAGACTGCCTCTGAAGCTGAAGCAGCGGCTTAAGGCACAAAGATAGATACACAGATATAGATTAGATCTTTGAATTCCGTTTACCAAATTTTACCACCAGTAACTGAATGGAAGTTGGAATCCTCTAATGCCAGTTTCTTGAAAATTGCAACGATTGACGCGCGAGCATGGAAATACCATAACTGCTGTATCACAGATGCATCGTTTCCTGCAGAAGATCCTCCCGCGTAGTTAGTTATCGATCTCATTGCAAGGAATGCTTTCTTCTCGCTCTCGCACAACTGCACATAACCAGGAATACGTAAAATCTGGTTGCATATTAATTATAATGAGTAACACATATTATTTTTCCTAAATATCTTGTAGTCCTACCATTGCGATGGCTGCGCTCTCATGTCAATGGAGTCGATATTCAAGTATGGAGGAAGTCTCTGTAAGCCTCGTTATTCACATAAAACAAATTTTTTTGGAAGAGAGATTTCCATGCATAAAAGTGCAAGTGGCACTTCAGCATACAAAGGTCATAACTCCTTAATCAATGCTGGAATAACAAACTGACTTCACATGCCAACAGATACCTCTATTAATTCATTCTACTTAAATATCATTCACTTCAATGGTCAAACAATCAATAGTGATTTTACACCTCATTCACAACAAAAAGTGGTAAATATTTGTCCTATTTTTATTGGCTAAAATTAACCTTTGACTATTGAAATGGATGATATTTAAGAATAACCTGCTATTAGAAAGAGAGAAATATTGTCCTAATTTTCAGCCAAATTAAAACTAATAGAGAAGGAGAAAGAGAAAGGAATGGGGTTTGTGACAACCAAAGATATCTACATCCCTGAGCCGAAACTACTTTGAGTTCTGCTTCGCCAGAAACCACCAGACTGTAATGCTCGCCCTTCGCATTGATAAGCTTGATCTTTTCAGCCACCTCCTCTGGAATTTCAGCATGGTAGAGCAATGGAAATGCAATCAACAAAAACAGAGAAAATGCAGAACTGTGGGAAGCCATTGCAAGCTAACTCAATGTAATCGAAAACTGCTTCTTGTGTGTATTGAATCCCCGCTCTTCCGTCCAATTTATAGTGTAGGATGCTGATTAGTTTCCACTTTAAAAAGTTCTTAGAACCTTATTTATTTATTAGGCTGAAAGTCTTTCCTATGTGAGCGTCACATGTTAAATTATATAGATGAAGGGCCTAGATTAAAAAGACTACCATGAAATCAATCTTGTCCATTGATTGTTTTTCAAAATGTCATAAACTATAAAAAACAAAAAAATTCCATTTACCTTTATCACTTTGACAATTGATAAATTGTTAAATTTTTATTTTATTTTTCTACAAAATGTCATAAATGATAATGATAAAAAAACAAAAAATTCTCTTTACCTTTATCACTTTGACAATTGATAAATTGTTAATTTTTTATTTTATTTTTCTACAAAATATTATAAATGATTAAAAAATAAAAAAGTTTCCTTTACCTTTATCACTTTACAATTTGATAAATTGTTAATTTTTTATTTTATTTTTCTCTAGTATTATTGCAATGATTTTTTTTTTTATCTAGGTATTATTGTACATGAGAATTTTTTTAGCTAGTTTATTATTGTTAGTCAGGGCAACCTTATTTAAAGAATATTTGGAGGATTGTAAATGTGTGTTATTGTAAATTCAAATCGAACTTATAATCTCTGATTTGGATATTCTCTGAAAGTTGGATATTTGTATTGCAGAGTTTAATTTATTACTGTCTTTTGTTTTCCCAGATGCAATTTCTACTTCTCATACACTTCCAATTTTTATGTCGATGCATAGTATTGCTGGGCAAAGACATTGATATATGTGTGTGTGTGTGTGTGTGTGTGTGTGTGTGTGTGTGTGTGAGACTGTAGGAGTCACATCTGTGATAGACGTGACTCCTCAAAGAGTCATGCTTATCGCAGGTGTGACTTCATCACCATGTCTAATGAAGTTGGTTTCACCGATGTTAACAATTATTAATCGCTATTTAAAATGCAGACTATGTTTATACTTTGGTAATGTATTATTCAATCATGCTATTGATATTTATTTTAACACACCTTAATATATATTAAGTACATTATCTGATCGAAGCTACAAACAACTCAACAGTTACAAACAACTCAACAGTTATCCATAGCTATTTAAGATTGCAATCAGTAAACTCCAATGGTGCGGAGAAACGTGGGCGTGAATGACCAGATCAATTAAATATATTGAATGGTCTTTGTCAATTACATTGAATATCATTCATACACAACACATCAATCGAAATCAGAATGTACAAATTGAAAGAGGCCTTAAACTTGAAGACAAATATCACGTGTTTTTTTGAACGGACATCGATGCCCTCCCTAGGTGATAAAATCAAAATTGCATTATTTTTTGTACTCTGAGTACTACGTATGTCACTTCACTGGGGAATCTATTTGGCCTTTGGAACTGAAAAAGGAATATGCCTTCGAATCATTTTTCTATCCTGCATCACATTATCGCGTATAAACCGTATGTACAGGGAATGCATAAATGGGTAATATAAGTTGCAGATGCATAAAATAAAATTTTAAAAATATATAATATATTAATGTTTTATTCGTTTCATTTTTTTTATCTTATTGCAATTGTTTCAACAAGGAAGGTCCATGTTTTAACAAGGACTTTCAACAATCATAGCAATTGCTTCAACAAGGAAGGTCCATGTTTTAACAAGGACTTTCAACAATCATAGCAATTGCTTCAACAAGGAAGGTCCATGTTTCTTTTAGAAAAGACACATAAGGAATGAAAAATTTTATTTTGAATTTGCTTGTAATTAGATGTTTTTGAACTTCTATATTTTCTTTCTAAAGTTCTACTAGTCTACAATCACACCCATAAAGCACCACTAGAATTACTAATAATCTATCTTGATAGTTTTCCGATCTCATAGCTCAATCTCTCTACTTCTATTTTGTAGCACTCTCCAACCTTTCCAACCTTTCGAAGTTCTCTTCCTTCCGTAAGTTTCCCAACTAAGCTCATTATTGAAGTCTATCATAACATATTTGTACCATGTTACTTCTTTTAGAATACCCCCTTCAAAAAAAAAGTTTAGTTTTTTTGTTTTGCTTCTTTCGGTTGGAAAAGCCCATGATCTTGGTCTTGCTACCATTAACTTTCATATCCACCTCCTTACAAAAATGCTTTAAAATATTTAAGTGCTCTTGTATCCCTCATACAAATGTTGCAATAAAAATGAGGTCATCAATGTATAAAAGAAGCCTTACAACATACTCTCTTAAGAAACACCATCCAAGTCTTGAAGATTTAACCATTCTTCTAGTTTGTTGATAAAAGCCAAATAGAGTTGGGGGTATTGGGCATCCTTGCTTAACTCCAATGTCACTTCTAAAACCTTTTTAAAGGTTGGCTTGAGTTTTGTTCTTCTATATTGATTTGGTATGTCAAGATCCTTCACTACGCACCATAACTTACTTTTAAGAATAATTTCAAAAACTTTCTCCAAGTCCACAAAACAACAATAAACTTCATCTTTTTTATTTCATACGTTTTCAATGATAAAATATGGTTTAATTGACGTGTCATCTTAAAATCATTAATGCCTTTCTCTTCCTTGAAAATTCAGTCCATATTGCCATTATTATGGAAAATATTGGCCAGTCTAATGTGTCAAGCAACTTAGATACAACCTAAGTTGTCCTATTAATGAAAAACTCATCCTCTTGAAAAAGAGGTCACAAGTTCACATCCTAAATTATAAAAAGATCCATTTCCATTTCCACTGTATTAAATTTATTAATTGAACACTAAATACATTTGTCCATAATATTACATCAATCAAAATCAGATTGTACAAATTGAAACGTGCGTGGATTGTTTCTCAAACAGGCCTGTCATGCTCGTTTTTAAACGGACATTGATAGTGATCGATTGCCGTCACAAGCGATAAGCCAAAAATTGCATCATCAAACTCTTGGTTGACGTAAAAGATAGACGATTTCCCGATGTAAACGAGATAAGGAGCACAATAATGGGATATATAGGTATAGCGCACTCCAGGCCCCACGAAGCTTCGCCCTGTACCTTTTGTAAAAGCACCCAATTGCAAACATAAAAAGAATGAACTCCTACTAAATCAGATAATAACCTAATATTATACATAGATAATTTACCGAGCTAACCAGCTAACCAATCTTGAAAATAAGAAACTCAAATTTGTATTACAAACACCCCATTGAGAATAAACTTCGAATATCTTTATATTCGGAAGGTGGAAGCCTGCACGACGCACTATTAAGAGCTTGTTGAGAATAAAACTATTGTGTTATCAGAGCAATTACTGAGTATCATTGTATCATTGTCTCACTTTCTGCACCAGTGGACTTTTCGGGTTTTTTTTAAACGTTTTTGTCTTTATTCCATTGATATGATAGAATTTACGTATGATATATTTTTTTTTCTATTTTGTAGGTTTTTATGGATTGTTCAGGGTATCTAGAGGTCACACAAAAAAATTTAAATTTGGTCTATTATTTTAGGTGGACTTGTATTATTTTATGTTTCAATATTGGTTGAGAATGCCTATATACTTTAAAATATTCTATTATTTTTGATTAATTTGTTGTATAGTGAAAGGAAGCAAAGGTACGGGGGGAGATAGTGCAAAACTCATACAAATCCTTAAACTGTTAGAATGAAAGAAACACATCTAAATACATGCATAAAACAATATTATCATAACACACAGATTTACGTGGGGAAAACCTTTCTAGGGAAAAAAACCCCATACACCAAAAGCACAGTACTTTGTATTATCAATAACAAATATTATATTACAATGATAGCACTAAGCTTCCCCAGGTGTCCTCCAACTTCAACAAGAATCTGGGATAATTTTGGCAGCATAATGGTGTCTTAGAAATTATCAACTTCACTACTCAATACACCAAGGCATAGAGTATTTAATAATAATCACAACAATGAAGAGACAGCATCCTAACATGCAATATTCGAAACAAAACTTAAGTGTAAATGTGAGTAAAGTTGAATGCATGGTGACATAGCCATGACTCATTACTGACGGTAGTTTCTAAACAACACAACCACCTCCATGAAAGGATCCACCATCGCACATGCAACAAGTTTGCATACATGCAAAAGCCTTGCATGTGAAGGAGACTCCATCATATGCGCTCGTTAACTTAGCGATAAACTCAGGTTGAGACATGGTTTTAAAGAAAATTAAGAAAAGATATGTTTTTGGATTGGTCATGAAAGATTAAGCAATGTTAGTTATTTATAACTTTTCATTAGAGGAAAAATTAATTTCATAATTTAGTTGTCAAAGTTTGGCCAAAAGACGAATGTCAAATTTATTTATAGCTTGTGTTTTAAATTTTGATGGTTACAACTTGCACTAGATACTTTCCTCCCTTACCTAATAAAAAACTTAGAGTTAAAAAATACATTAGAAGTCAAGCCATATTTATGATTCGAGGACTTTTTTGCAAATACTAAATCCAATGACGCTCTTTATTGTCCACCATCTAAACTTGAGGGAAAGATTTTGCCATGATGTGAAATAATGGTATATTCATATTTAGTATAATTTGTTTGCCCCATTTGCAAAATTAGTAAATGAGGGTTTAGATAGGTCTAAACATGAATTATCATTTGGATTGAATCCCCAACAAAACCACTTAGGTTGGTACTACCCTAACAAGAAAATTCAAGGGATAGGAGAGTGTTTTCAAGGTCCAAAATTGAATCTATCCAAAATAGACATTCATAAGTTTGATGGTAGAAATGTGACTTCACGGAACAATATTTTAAGCGTCATAATATACTAGAAAATGCAATGGTTGACATAGTCTCACTACATTTAGAATTTAGGCCTTATCAATGGTACCAATGGATGATTAATAACAAGAAAGGCCAAGTGCTTAGTTGGAAAGAATTTAGTAATGAATTAGTAGCCCGCTATGAGAAACCATTGTAGGGAAGCCATTTCACTCAACTAACAAATTTAAAACAAATAGGGGACCTATAGCCAAATATAACGTTGAGCACATGAGATTAGTGATCTAAGCTTAACATGTGTTACCTTACCAAGGAATACAACTCTACATCAATGAACTTGATGACTAAATAAATCATGATGTTGGTTTATTTGAACCTTGTATAGTTAGGAAGGTTATGCAACAAGCATTGCATATTTAGTAATGAAACTTTACCACCAAAAGTTCCACACAAAGTCAAACCATAGGATGAAAATACAAAATGTGACTAATCTTATCGACAAAAATGGGGATAACTTCTTTAACCCGAGGAAAATTACTAAGATCTCTCCTCAAAAAAGGTAAAGAAAAGAGAAAAATGTCTATGTTGGAATCGTCATAGCAAATGGTCTAGAGGTCATAAATGCAATAATAGTGAGAAAATACTAATGATTATTAAGAATAAGGTCGAAGAAGAGCGAGAAGTAGCTACAAAAATCAAATGTATTGATTGGTACAAGCACACCACAAACACTCAAAGCGATTAGTTATTATCAAAGATAAAAAGGTGATAGTGTTGATTAATATAGGTAGTACACACAACTTTATTGATAGAAGATTGGCTAATGAGCTCAACCATTTTTTGTATCCAATCTCTAATTTTCAAGTCATACTAGCTAATGGGAAACAACTCTCTTATGGTGGTAAATGCCATCATATAGAACTCTTAAGGGGAGATTATCAACTAGATTTAGAAATGCTTGTTATTCTAATTAGGGGAGAAGATATAGATCTAGGTGTGCAATGGCTTAAGCAGTTGTGAACAATATCTTTCAATTTTAAGGAATTATTCATGGACTATAGTATAAATTAGAAACTCCCATAGGATGGAGAAATTACTTAAGAAAGATTATAATTGAATAGTGGCATAACTACATTTTTAGGAAGCATAAGATGTGAAAAATAGATTCATTAGGGCCTCATGAGGTCATTCAAAACCATCAATAGAAGTCATAAATTAAAAAATTGGTCAAGGAATGATGGATTCAACCATTGTTCATTCCAACAAAAGTGCACATTCATATTCAATGATTTTGGTTAATAAGAAGAATGAGTCATATAGAATGTGCCTAGATTACAAGGATTTCAACAAGATCACTCTTATAGATAAGTTTCATATTCTTGTTATTAATGAATTATTGGATGAATTGAATGATGTAGTTTTTTAACTAAATTAGATTTATATTTAGGTTATCATCAAATTCAACTAAAGGAAGAATATGTACATAGGGCTACCTTTAGAGCACATGAGAGTTGTTATGAATTCTCAGTTATGCTATTTGGTATCACTAATACCCAATCAACTTTTCAAGGTCTCATGAATTCAATGTTCCATCCATTTCTTCAAAAAAATGTATTGGTATTTGTAATGTCCCTCTTTTTCCTCTACAATACTATTTTATTTTCTATAGGAAAATAAATAAATAATAAACAATATTAATAAGTTAGTCCTTGTGTTGTTTTAAAATTGTTAGCGACAACTTATTTAAGAAGTTAGGCGGGGCCACATAAATGGGGGAAATAAGGCCATTTGTAACTCCAAGAGAATATTTAATTCTCTTTAAGAGTGGGAGTTTTATTTCATAATTAGGGGAATCTCTTAGTTCATTTTAGGGGAGAGGAAAGAAAAATATATGATTATTTCCTCAATAATTCTATAAAGAAGGGAAAAAATCTTTAGAAGATTAGATCCAGACATTATTTTATCAATTTCTCTCAATTTCTGAGCATTTGTGTTCAAAATCCAATCTAAGGACAAAGCCCCTTATGGTTGTAAATTCAAGGATGAAAACCTATGAGGTCTTTAGGATTTAGAAATGAGAAAATTTAGACTCTATTGGTAATTCCAATTAAAGAATTGCATAGACCTTTATTAGCATTTTTCAGTATATTGATTTATGAAAGTTCCCCAATTTGTAGAATTGTGTGGCTACAATTGTAGGAAGTCATCAATGGGCCACTTTGGTTGGTGAATAGATTTTAGAGAAGAGTTGTACACCATTTATTAGAGTCATTTCCATCCCAAGGGGTTGTATCATTTTGTAGCTAATATTAGCTCTAAATTTATTGCAATGAAATCTGCATTCATAAAATAGCTACTCCCTCACTAAGCCAAGTCATGCCAGTCCATATGTTGGTCATGTATAGGTGAATTATCAGTGAATAGGCCATTTATAGGATGGTCCACATCTTATGTTGGTCTCAAATCTAACATATAGCTAACTTTGAGAGTTACACAATTCTAAGTGTGGATCATAGATGCAAATCAATATCAAATAAATTTACTCTTGCAACTTAAAAATTTCCATATTGTGAGTTTTATGTGTGTAGTTGATTAGTATTTTGAAAGGGTAATATTGTTAATTGCATATTCAGAACTTTTAGCTGAAGGGAATTATTGTCCATGATATTTATATATTTAGTTTTCTATCTTTAGGAGAGGGATTTGTGTTGAATTGGTAAATTTGTGCTAATCATCCCAATAAGGACATTATAGTATTCTTTGATGACATTCTCATCTATAGTAAAACATAGAATGGTGAAAAATTCATAAAAAAGCTTCTTAAGTTTCTAAGCATTGAGATCAACACTTTTCTAAAGGGGATGGGAATACTATAATGCTAATATTCTACATTCCTAAGTGTAGTAAGGAAAATCTCTTGTGGCTTGCTTAACCTTAGTAGTTTCACTTATTATTTTTAATTATTCCTTAAGCCGACTTAATTAGGATGAAGGATTGTGTCACTACATAGTTATGCCTATAAATAAGGAAGACAAAGGCTCTCCCAAGCCACCATAAGTTTGAATATTGATTTCATATTATTGTTTTTTATCATTGTAAGACACCTCATCTAAAGTAAAACATAGAATGGTGACAAATTCATAAAAAGCTGAACTAGAGTTTGTAAGCATCGAGATCAACACTTTTCTAAAGGGGATGGGAATACTATAATGCTAATATTCTACATTCCTAAGTGTAGTAAGGAAAATCTCTTACATGGCATCCTTAACCTTAGTAGTTTCACTTATTATTTTTAATTATTCCTTAAGTTGACTTAATTTGGATGAAGGATTGTGTCACTACATAGTTATGCCTATAAATAAGGAAGACAAAGGCTCTCCCAAGCCACCATAAGTTTGAATATTGATTTCATATTATTGTTTTTTAATCATTGTAAGACACCTCCTTGAAGTGTTTTTCTATTCTATTTAATTTCACATGTATTTCTAATAAAATATTGCAACACTCCCTTCCATCTTCAATATTCAAATAGATCTTTCAACTAGGTTCATCAATATAGAACCACTACTCATCACACAATAAGAGAAATTGAGTTTAAGATAATATATTTAAGAAAATATCCAACATATGTTAGCAACTTGAACACAAGAATAAATTTCTATAAGTCCCCAAAAATGGAGCCATATGTTGACACTCAAAATAGGATATTGACAAACCTAAAAGATAGACCTCAAGAACTAGACTAATGATGAAATCAACCTAGGATAATGAAACAAGCTTATGATCTAAATATAGGTAAGTAAGGGTCCATTGAAAAGAGTGGTTGTGTGTCTCTAATTTAGGCTCTATAAGACCTAAGATGGTGTTCCTAGAACTCATGATGGGATAATTAAAGAGAAATGAAACTAATATAGTTTATCTCTATAAGACCATAGCCTATTTGTAGAAATTGCCCCAAAGAATTTTTAGTAAGAAGCATTACTATTGTTTACTTTAATGTGAGATCCTAAAACCTCCCTTTTAAGCAAATTGCAACATAGCATGTATGAAACTATACTTCATAATATTGTTTCTTCCTAAAGTTATATGCACTTTTTGTACTATGTATAATTGATTAAATGATTGAAAATAACAATGCATACCGTCTAAAAATGTTTCTTAAATAAGCTCCCACAATAGGTTGTACTGATAAAGTAATGGGTTATGCAAGATTAGGATGGTAGCTAAAAGTATCAAGATGTGAGAAATTGTTCTCTAAATCTAAATTATGTGTGGTGGAGGAATTGACTACTAGAGACTAATAGCTTGATTAGTTTTTGGGTGATAGAGTTTATCTTCAAAATTAGAGAGTTTTTTTTGTAAATTTTATTCCTATTAGGAAGATACACCCAAAAACAAAAAGAGAACTAAGCTTTGCATCAAAACTCAAATAATCTTAGTTATAGATTTATCAAACGTACTACCAATTTATCATAGCATAAAAATAGAATATTCTTGAAAAATCCTTGAACAAACGCGTGCATTCCATGTACTATGTGTTGTCACGGAGATTGCACCTAAACTCTAAGCTTGAATGCTCAACAATCCCGTGAAACATGAAAACATCTTCGAGCCTATGGGCATGCTCATAGTGAAGATGAGTCTCTAGATTATGGCTAATGGATTAATGGGAAAAGGGAAGAAAGGCTACTCTAAAAATGTAAATTTAACTGTAGGAGGTTATGCACCAAAATGATACTAAAGGGCAGCTTGATTCACAATTATTTCTTAAAGGATTTCTTTACATAGCTCAATGAATGACAATCTGATCGCATAAATAATTCAAAAGAAGGCTAAAAGATCTATCTTTTGGGAGGAAAAATATGTTTCATAACCTGAAAGTCAAGATAAATACTAGCACAACCTGAGACCTATGATAATCAATTATTTTTTTGTGTACAAGTGCAGTGATGAATGAGACAAATTAAAGGTTTCGATGTTTAAAACACATTAAGCTCATCAAAATCATTCATGAAGGCATATACACAAATCTGAGAAGGTAAAATATTGATCTTTCAAGTAATAAAAGGAAAATGCTACAAAAATTGACAAAAATATAACTTGTAAACCTGCTGCTATATATAAATCTATCAGAAATGAGTTACAAAACTCTCTGCTTCTTTGCAATGTGCAAGCGAAAGCCAAAAATCAAGAACTAAGGAAAAAAACTAAGTCTTTTTTCCTATAATACAACAAAAGGGACTCCAAAGAGTCAAGAGGAGTCAACTTCAGTCCCAACTGCACTCCAAAAATCTCCATATCATGATCCACGAGCAAAGATAAAAATCCCTCAAAAAGGGGCTCACCACTGCTCCAAAATGAGCTAAAATAGCTCTAAACTGCCTCTCTTGACCAGTTTCATTGAAAAAGCACTCTAGTTTGACTAAAAGTCAAACAAAAACCCCTCTCCAGTCTACTGATCCATTTCAATTCACAAACTCAACTCTGATGTGTGCTCCTTTTACTCTTTGCATGAATCTGGGCAATTATTAGTTTATTTTAACAAATATTAAGGTATTTTTAATTGTTTACTTACCTTAATAAGTGTTTGAACAAGTTACAATATTACTTTACTTGATTTAACAAGTATTAAGGCAAGCATGGTTATTTTTACCTTACTATTTGCTAAAATTCATTACAATGGTCTCCTTTTTCATGCAAAGGGATAAAGGCTTCATGCTTTTGCCCATTTGACTTTACCTTTGAGAGATGACCTAAGAGCTTATGATAATGCTTTTATTTCCTTAACCTTGACTCTCATCATTCATTTGTCTTGGATTTACCTTAAAACCCCACGGCTTCATGATTTTTCCCAGCCCTTCTCATTTCGAAAAGTGTTGACCCACGGCTCATTTTGTTTCAAATGATTATCTTTATCAAAAGTCATAAAATGACTTGGAAGATTCGAGCTAGGGCACACAAAAAACTCGATCAAACCCTAAGGAGGTCATTTTTCTCTTACTCTTTCACTTTTCTTTTCTACTCTGGCTCCTTCTGTATGATGCACCACCAAGGGATTTTGAAGATTTGCTACAGTTGGAGCTTTCTTCATCATTTCAAGTCATTTTTCCACATAATGGTAAGCATTTTCTTCTGTTTGTCCCGCTCCTAGTTCCACTATGAATGATTTTTGAAACCTCTTTTTTTAGTTACTATGCCCTTGATATTTTGAAAATCTTGCTGCACCCACAATTTCAATAGCCTCATTATCTTGCATAGTAGGCAAAAATAGCATGCCCGTAATTGACTCAGGGTTGATCAAAAATCTAATCTCTGTTGGAAAGAGACATTGCAAGGCATGTCATGTGTTGTCATTGATAGCAACTAAGTCCATTCCACACATCCGCAGTGTAGTAATAGATCATATCGGAAGTCAGTTCGAAGATTTGTCAAGTCTAGATAGATAGGAACAGGGTATATGGTAGAGTTCAGTATTTTGGTCAGTGGATCTCTCTAGCTAATCATTGTGTGTTAAGAATCTGAGGGATTGTAGAGGAATTTCAAGAAAATCTAAATCCATGATTTTTGAAACCTCTTTTTTTAGTTACTATGCCCTTGATATTTTGAAAATCTTGTTGCACCCATAATTTCAATAGCCTCATTATCTTGCATAGCAGGCAAAAATAGCATGCCCACAATTGACTCAGGGTTGATCAAAAATCTAATCTCTGTTGGAAAGAGACACTGCAAGGCATGTCATGTGTTGTTATTGATAGCAACTAAGTCCATTCCACACATCCACAGTGTAGTAATAGATCATACCAGAAGTCAATTCCAAGATTTGTCAAGTTCGGATAGACAAGAACATGGTTTATGGCAGAGTTCAGTATTTTGGTTAGCGGATCTCTCTAGCTAATCATTGTGTGTTACGAATCTGAGGGAGTGTAGAGGAATTTCAAGAAAATCTAAATCCAAGATTTCAGCCTCCGATGACAAAGTGATTAAAAGTTATGAGCATCTGAGTACCAGGTCCTAATATGACAGAACAATTCAGTGAAGAACAGGTCAACTTGTGTTGGATCCTTGTGCAGATCTAGTAGAAGTGTTTTGCTGAGTTGCATATGGGATATAATGTTAGTGGCTGACATGTATGGTGACCTACAAGTGTTATTTCTGGTACCCATCAATATTGGTGTATGGATTCAGCTGACAGAACAAAGTACTTGTATTGTTTGTTAAGTTCTTCATAAGGCCGACAGAAAAGTGATTAAATTTCTTGAGGTGGATATATATAGCTAATGGATTCAAGTGTATTAGAGGTATGTAGATATGCGAATATGGAGTAAGTACAGAAAGGGCAGATACAAGTGCAAAAGAGAATAGATCTAAGGTTTGGATTATGGTAGAGTAGTAAACAGGGCAAAGTAAAGATGAAATGTGTAAGATCAGTATTATGTGCTTAACCAGAACTGAATTCTTGCATTGGCAGATGCTATTCATCAGTTCAAACAATCTGTAATCCTTTTGTAATCATTTTTGTAGGCATCGAGCTTCTTTTGAGTAGTCAGCTCTGGGCAATGAGCCCGAAAGCATGTCCCTTCCCATTTGTAATACTTTTAATAGAGTATAATCCTTGTGGGTTAACCCCCACCGTGGTTTTTCCCTTAACTAGGTTTCCACATTAAAAATCTTGGTGTCAAGTGTGTTATTATGCTTCTGCTCATGTGTTATTGATTCTTACTTTTCATGGTTAAATCATTAATCTATTATTAAATGGAAAAAAAGAATTAACTGTAGCAAGTATTAAAGTTTTGTGACAACTGATTCACCCCCCTTCTTAGTTGTCTGCCCTAATTCCAACAATTGGTATAAGAGAAAGGTTCCTTTGAAAAAATTTAACAGCTTGAGGAAGATCTGGGAAGGCGATAAAACTGATGAATACAACCTCCAGGAACAACTTAAACTTGCTTTAGAAGATCTTAATTATACCAGAGCAGAAGTCAAAGAACTGCAAGAAAACATTAAAGATGCTGAAGACTTCATTGAGACTTTAAAAGAAAATTTGAGCAAATCCAATGAAAAAAGGCAAGAGCAACTTCTTCAACTAGGAAATCATTATGAAGACAACAACAAGGATAAGGATCTAAAAGAGAAGACAAAGGAATGTAAAAAGTTAGCTAAAGAAGTTATTGTCCTAAAACATGAGATGGAATTCGGGGTGATGAGGCTAACCAAGGAAATTGAAGAAAGGAAGAAGACTGAAGAAAAACTGAATCAAACTCTAAAGGAAAGAACTGAAGAATGCTGCAAATTGGATGGAATAGCTGACCATCTAGAGTCTAATATGCAAGAAAGAAGAGACACTGAGAGAGAACTTGAAAGGCAAATTGTCACTCTCAGACATGACCTAGAAGTTGCAAGTGAATACAAGGAGAAGTTCAAGATAAGATCAGCTAAACTTGAAGCAATGCTTGAAAGTTAGAAGAAGGTTGATGATAAGCATGGTCTTGGGTATGAGAAATGTGAAAGCTTCAGATCTAGACAAAGAAATTTTCAATCAAGGAATGGGAGAAATAGACCTAGAAGACCTCCAGTAAGACAGCGTAATGCTCAAAGGTGTCCATCTTTTAATGGAAATTGTTTCAATTGCAGTAAATTTAGTCATAAATCTACTCAATGCAGAAGCAGAGTAAATCAAAGTGTTCCATCATTCTCTGGTCAATGCTTCAAGTGTAAAAGGTATGGTCATAGATCAAATGAATGTAGAAGTATGATAATGAATTACTCTAACAATAGAGGGAACTGACAACTCTTTCAATGGCTACTATTTTTCTTGCAATGGATTTGGACACATGGCTAATCAGTGCAGATCAAGAGTAAATCAAGTAAGCAAGAAAAGGAATGTTGTGTGCTTTAATTGCAATAGATCTGGTCATATTGCAAGATTCTGCAGAAGTAGGAATAATGAAAGAAGAGGTCCGGTAAACAGAAAACTAGATGAGCAGAGACAAGACAAAGGCAAGGGAAAAACTGATGTAAATGATATCCAAAATGAAATGATCAAGACATGGGTCAATAAAAGTGTTATGAACAATAGTAATGAGTCTACACCAAAATTTGGTGCTGACAATTCCTTCGAAAATTAAGTCAGGAGCTCTGGCTCAGGGGGAGCTGCATTGAAAATCAAATTCTCCTAGCCAGTAAGTAGGTGCCTGAATTTGGCATGATGTGGAAAGATAATTTGGGTTACTACAAAGTATTTGAAAGGATTTTTGGAAGAAAAGAAGTAGATTTGATGATTTGTTGAACAATTGAAGATCGACTATATGCAGAAACAATGTAACCAGATGTGTTAGGGAAGAGCATTTATTACAAAGACAAATTAGGTTTTGCAGAGTATAAAAAGGTCATTCACTCTTCCTTTGAATCACTTTGCATACAAAGAGAGCAGGAAGAATAGCATCTGAGCAGATATTTCAAGGATTTGAAGTGCGACCCGTGAATTTGCCCGTCAACTCTAATTTCATGAAAAAGGTATTTATCTGTGAATCTTTGAACCTAAAATCTTTTGCAATGGCTACACCTTTGGTTGATATTATTGAAAGGCCTTGACCCAAATTTAAAAGGCATCCAAACAAATCAATAGAAGTCGATCCATTAGGTGCATTTTCAACTGTTCCGTATGGTGTGCTACATGTTGAAGATATTAGGGTCTATCTTCATGCGAACATAGATGAATTTGGGGACTCAAGATATGTAGATTTGATTCAGAGTCATCTCAAGGATGAAAATCATGACCTTAAACCCGAGTATAAGGCACTACATGATAAACATTTCATTTAGATTATCAAGTTTCCAACATTCGATGCAGATGAGTGGGTCTGGTATGTTTTAAGCCGAATGCATGATGAGTTCTTGTGGCTATTGAAACCATTCAAAATTACAAAGGATGTTATCAAGATTGTGACTAGGTTGAATTCAACTGGTGGTTTACCCATGCTAAAATCTGTGAAGAACCAGACTGTAACTGATGCAACTAGTGCCAAATTCGACAAAAGGGCAATGACTATCAATGATATTATTGATTCAGATGTCAAGTTTGCTTCAATGGTAATTGGCTTCAAAATTTATCATTCCAGTAGGGAGAACTCTGTCTCTGGAATGACCGTATGCTGCATACAAAATGTTAAAGGAAAATACAGATTATGACTTGTGTGAATTATTGCAGAACCAACGAATTGAGAACTTGAACAAAATCAAGAAAGATAAGAAAAACACCTTTAAATATGGTACATTGGTTCTGTGTTTATTTTTCTACTTTATGAATGAGGTACCTGGAGTAAAAGGTGTATATTGGACTAATGACAAACCAGTTGCTATTCAGATCAGAGATCATCTATGCAACATTGGTGACTATAAAGCACAGAAAACTGCAATCTAGGGATACTTCAAGAATTTTGAGGGTATGATGCATTCTAGGGAAAGAATCCCTAAAACTATTGTTGAGAAATACAAGGAGGATATATGTTGCATGGTGGACACTAATCAATGCTTAATGGAAGTAGTAGAACCCAGAACTATTTAGATCATTCCAATAAGATATGAGGTAGATGGAAAAATCTTGAATATGTATGCTCAACATCTCTTGAGCAAGCCAAAAGACACAATAGTTGAAATATTTGGGACATATGAGGAGCTAAGTGTAAAACTACATGATGAGCTCATAAAACCTGAAACCAAAAGGAAATTAAGAAAACAAGTTGAGCAGTTGGCTAAAAATCTAGGCCTCACAAAGGAAGCTGTGAGGCAATTCAAGGAATGAACTGAAAAGGCAGAGAAGGAGAAGGATAAGAAACAAGGAAGTACTCTAGTAGAATTCTCCTCCACTTCAAGGACTACTAGAAGCTCTGTTGCTGCCTCTATTTCACCAAAGCCTACAAATCTTGAGAAACTGGAAGGAAAATCATCCAGAAAAGAAGGGAAAAGAGTGAAAACTAAGGCCACCCGGACATATAAAAGCATGAAAAATGATGAAGAAGAAACTGATTCTGATATTGAGATCAAAGAGTTGAAGGCCTCAGGTACAAATACAACCAAGGTAACTAAGGAAAACCCCTCTAGAAGCAAAAGGGAAAGCAAAAGGTAGAAGACAGATACATATGTTGAGAAGCCCACACTTTCTGTGGAAGATGTAATAAAATCAATCACTGTGGATGGAAATTTGAAACCCATGACCGAATTTTATGATGAATATAGTGATACAGATAAGAGGGTGTTAGAGGAAGCAACTATTAGATATTTGAATATCTATAATAAGGCCCTGATTGAAATAACTTCTGAGATCCCTCAAAGTCTTGTAAACATTTTGCAATTGAGGAAAGAAAATGCAAAAAGCAAGGATATAGAGCTTAGAGATAATATATTGATAAAACTATGCCCTTAGATCACTCAAGTTCAAATGAATATGATATTCAAAGAAGTGAAGGATAAATTTAGGAGCAAGAGGAGAATGAACAAACTAATGCTTGGAGAATTAGACAAAATAGTTAAAGAAACACATGAAATACTTCTAAGTGCATTGAAGAGACGCAATCTTCCATTTGTTGAGGAAGAGATTGATGATGGGATTGATTCATCAATCCTAGATATTGAAGAAATGAAAACTAATGAGCAACAAACCAAGGTTGATGACTTCTTTGTTTTGGAAGTGGAGCAAATAAACAAGGAATATACAGAGATGGTGGATAAAATTGATGGTGTAGGAGATACTCTAACTCTTCCTGATCAATCCGGAAAAGAAGACAATGTTGAGAATACTGCTGCTACACAAGATCCTCCGGGATAGATTGCAAATTGTGAGGACAAAGGAAAGAATCCACCTATAGATGACACGGAGCAAGGAGAAGTAGAGAAAGAAGAAGTCAAAGGTAAGGAAGTTAAAGCAAAAGAAGATGGTGCAAATGTTGATGCACCCAAACAAAATAGTCTTGATACTGAGAAAACTCAAGGAAAGGAAGGTGGTCTAGAAATTGTGGCAAGAGACACTGCAGATGTAGTGAAGAGTTTTCTAAGTAAAGAGATGCTAGAGTTTGATGAACCAGAATTGATTCAAGGACCACTCAACTTGGATACTGGTGCAGGAGCACCTTGACAAATTGATGTTTTCATAGGAATTTGATTGAACTTTGATGATTCAACAATGTAATGAGATAAATTAAGTCATTTTTCCTTTTATTAAAGTTATTAAGAGAGGTCTAAGTTCAAATTTGTGTAAATGATGCAAAATTGTAAAGTTGCAAATGATGCAAACTTGGAATATGAAAGGTCATTTTGGTTCTAGGCGTTGATAGGCAGTTAGAAATTAGTTGGAATGTGAGGAGTCACGATGTAATGCCTTTAGAAGGCCTTGTATCCATTTGTGAAGGCAGAGGGGAGAAGGTTGGAGAATGTGGGTTGTTACATTTTGATGTGATATCAATATAAGATACCCTTGTTTCTACATTTCTGAATGTTAAACTACTGTTTCAAAGATTGGTATGGATTTGTATGGATTTTATATGACTAGAATGTGGTATGGATGGAAAGAGTATTGAGTCTACTTTCCATTTCTTTTTGTTGCATCAAATTTTATTAAGATTTGAATAAGTTATGGCATTTTTATTGAGGGTAGGTCTGTAGAGTTTAATTTTTTTGAAAATGTAGTCTGAAAATATGCAAGGTACGACCTGGTACAGCCTCACATTGATACATATAATAGATGTATGGAAATATATGTGTTTCTAGTTTATAATTATTTTAGTTTGGTATAATTACATTAAGTTTTGTGAGAGATATTTCAATTTTAGTGAGGGTAGGTCTGAACGCTGCCTAGGGTTTGCAGTTTTGGGAAAAAAATCCTAACCTTCTCCCCTACCATTGGATCTTCATGAAAATTGGAGGAAAAATATGTATTAATGTTCTCTTCAACCTGACCAAATAAATTGGATTAGTTCTTTGATTTGTTAATGTTATTGAGGATAGTTTTGGTCCTCCTACCTCTGCATCATATTGGTATCAAAGCTAGCGAAAGATTTGGGTGTTGTATTTGTTCCTGTCACTGAGAAGGCAGGTGAAGAACTAAAGGAAAGATGAAGAGTTGTGTTGGTGAGTGTTATTTTTTTTGCTAAGTTGTTTGGTTGCAGGTGCTTGGTCCATCTAGCTACAGAAGGATGTTTTCTGAGGTTGTGTGTGTGGGTAGACAAGATGAGGTCTGTCATGACCATTCTCCAATGGAGATTAGGCTGGATAAGGGTGCAGAGAGAAACCACTGAGGAGAGAGTGGTACGTGCATCACCAAGATCTGTTGTTGGGTAAGATGGATGGTTTGGTGAGTTGGTGTGGTAAGGTAGTAGAGAGATGGATAACTGACTGAAGAAGCACTTGAGGTTGCAGCCTAAAGAGTACTCCACTGATGGGAGTAGAAGGAGCCTGAAGAAGCTCTAAAATTGATGGTAGTTTGATTTTGTTGGTTGGTTGGTCACTAGCCATTGATGTGAAGATTTGAATCCTGAAGCTAAGGATGAAGAGACAGACAAAGATGCAGGAAAAGGTAGTTTTGTTTTGCAGATACATTTCCAAGGGACTTGAAAATCTTTGTTGGTTGGTTGTATGGTGCAGGAGCACCTTGACAAATTGATGCTTTCATAGGAATTTGATTGAACTTTGATGATTCAACAATGTAATGAGATAAATTAAGTCATTTTTCCTTTTATTAAAGTCACTAAAAGAGGTCTAAGTTCAAATTTGTGTAAATGATGCAAAATTGTAAAGTTGCAAATGATGCAAACTTGGAATATGAAAGGTCATTTTGGTTCTAGGCGTTGATAGGCAGTTAGAAATCAGTTGGAATGTGAGGAGTCATGATGTAATGCCTTTAGAAGGCCTTGTATCCATTTGTGAAGGCAGAGGGGAGAAGGTTGGAGAATGTGGGCTGTTAAATTTTGATGTGATATCAATAAAAGATACCCTTGTTTCTGCATTTTTGAATGTTAAACTACTGTTTCAAAGATTGGTACGGATTTGTACAGATTTTATATGACCAGAATGTGGTATGGATGGAAAGAGTATTGAGTCTAATTTCCATTTCTTTTTGTTGTATCAAATTTCATTAAGATTTGAATAAGTTATGGCATTTTTATTGAGGGTAGGTCTGTAGAGTTTAATTTTTTGAAAATGCAGTCTGAAAATATGCAAGGTACGACCTGGTATAGCCTCACATTGATCCATATAATAGATGGATGGAAAGATATGTGTTTCTAGTTTACAATTATTTTGGTTTGGTATAATTACATTAAGTTTTGTGAGAGATATTGCAATTTTGGTGAGGGCAAGTCTGAATGCTGCCTAGGGTTTGTAGTTTTGGGAAAAAAATCATAACCTTCTCCCCTACCATTGGATCTTCATGAAAATTGGAGGAAAAATATGTATTAATGTTCTCTTCAACCTGACCAAATAAATTGGATTAGTTCTTTGATTTGTTAATGTTATTGAGGATAGTTTTGGTCCTCCTACCTCTGCATCAGATACTCTCTCTCTAGTCCCAATGATGAAGATAACATCTTTCACACAAGCCAAGGCAAGAGAAAAGATATTAAAATCTCACATAGAGGACAGTGAGCTATTAGGCCTTGCATCTAATATATTGGAGAAGATAATGCCAACGTTCCAGAAGAATCCATCTGATTCTCCCTCCAGAAATCTGAAGAGCCTTGTAAATTTTGTAAGTACACACTATGAGTCCTTTGAAAAATATGCAGAAGTTAAAGTTTAGAATGAATTTAATAGCAAAATATTTGATGCACTTAAAGGCATGATTGGGGTAGATAGATTGGTGCTAGATAACAATACAAAGAGTATTCAAAATGCTCTTTTAGAAGGAGGCAATATATATAAGTTTTGTTTGTCTACTCCTAAAGTCATAGAGGATATAGAAGATAAAATAAAGGACTCCAAATAGAAATTGTCAAGTATGTCCCAAGCTTTTGATTTGTTGACAGTATCAGTGGCAAGTAAGGAGTGTCAAGAAATCAACCTGATGGAAGAAATAAAGAAGTTGACAAGAGAAAAGGAGAACATTAAAGCAAGAATGAGTGAGCTCCGAGGACTGATTTCCCCTAAGATAGAAGCAATGTTCAATATTGTGATAGAAGCCCAAACTGTTGTACAAATAGGTGATCCCATTGACCTCTAGAAGGCTGAAGCACAAGCATTTTTGTTCAATAGCAACATTTCAACTTTGAATAGTATGAAGAAGAGTTGGGATATAGAGTTGGCCCTGCTAAAGAATACTTTTGGAGATATACTTAAGTATATGTAAATATAACTTAAGGATTGGTTGTACATATGCGGCATTGTATACAGAATTTTTGGGTGAATTTTAGTTTGTGGATTCCATCCTTTGCCATTGATGTCAAAGGGGGAGTGAAGAGCAGTGAAAAATGAGGAATCCAGCAAAGGATGAGCTTTGGAAATAGTGGAGAGCACAAGTGTACAAAGTAAGGGGGAGTAGCTCCGACACTTAGTCATTTTTCATTAAGTGTTGCCATCAATGCCAAAGGGGGAGATTATTGGCAAGAGACATTGCAAGGCACGTCATGTGTTGTCATTGATGGAAACTAATTCCATTCCACACATCCGCAGTGCAGTAACAGATCATACCGGAAGTTAGCTCTAAGATTTGTCAAGTCTGGATAGTCAAGAAAAGGGTATATGGCAGAGTTCAGTATTTTGGTTAGTGGATCTCTCCAGCTAATCATTGTGTGTTGTGAATCTTAGGGAGTGTAGAGGAATGTCAGGACAATCTAAATCTAATATTTTAGCCTCCCGTGTAAAGGGATTAAAAGTTATGAGCATCTGAGTACTGGGTCCTAATATGACAGAACAGTTCAGTGAAGAACAGGCTGACTTGTGTTAGATCCTTGTGTGGATCTAGTAGAAGTGTTTTGGTTAGTTATGTATGGGATATAATGTTAGTGGCTGACATGTATGGTGACTTGCAAGTGTTATTTCTGGTACCATCAATATTGGTGTATGGATTCAGCCGACAGAACAGAGTACTTGTATTATTTGTTAAGTTCTTCATAAGGCCGACATAAAAGTGATTAAATTTATTGAGGTGGTTATATATAGCCGATGGATTCGAGTGTATTAGAGGTATGTAGATATGCAAATATGGAGTAAGTGCAGAAAGGGTAGATAGAAGTACAAAAGAGAAGAGATCTAAGGTTCAAATTAGGGCAAAGCAGTAAACATGGCAAAGTAAAGATGAAATGTGTAAGATCAGTATTCTGTGCTTAACCAGAACTGAATTCTTGCATTGGCAAATGCTATTCATCAGTTCAAACAATCTGTAATACTTCAGAAAAAGGGATAAGAAAAGAAAGGCTTCCAAGAAGTGGAAACCTACCTGCTACATTTGCAAAGGAGATCACTTTGCAAACAAGTGCCCGGACAGAAATAAGAAAAAGGGAAAAGGTAAAGTCTGTGCAGCCCGAGAAGCAGGAGTAGAAAATGATGAATTTGAATTCATCAATGCTTATCCATCAGATTTCGAGGATATTATCCTCTCCAGTACAGAATCTAAGGAATTTGAGTCTGAAGAATATGAATCAGCTCAAGAACAAGTTCAAGCTCAGGTCAATCTAATGACCAAAGAAGTTCAATCCTCTGATGAGGATTCGGAAGTCTCCTTCTATTGCAGAATGCTCAGAAGGGACACTCGTGCTGAATTGGACAAGGTAATTGAAGATATTGTCCAAGTTGAATCTCGACTCCAGACCATGGATATGGGTCAGGAAACATGGAGAAAACTGACTGCTTAATTGGACCAGCTCAAATCCAAAAAGTATTTCTTACTACAGCCTCAGCCACCTTAGGAAACTAGAGCTAAGATCCCAGTCAAAAGAGCTCCTATGTCGTCAGTCTCTCCCACAGAGATTTCGCATGGTTATAGACCATCACCTTGGTTCCCTAGACCTCCAGCTCAATGGTTACCAGCACTACCCATGGATCAGAGATCCATGATTGATGCTCCTTCTCCTGGAAGTATGGCAAGGCGCATTTGGAGAAGAAATAGAAAAGCCTTTCTTGAAAAGGTTGTTACTCAAGCTCAGGCAGAAATTTTAGAAATTGATGATGAAGAAAACTTCTATCTCATAGAAGAAATGGAGAAAGCCCTTGAACTTGATAAATTTGTCAGCCAGTTCAATTCTGCTGGCTCCATACAGTTGCTTGCTCAAGCCTCTTTTACAGAAGAACAACTGTATTGTGAAGAAAAGCCCTACAACCCTCTCATTCATGATGCTGTAGAAGAACAAGGTGAGCCTAGAGTCACCTTTGAAGAAGGTTCAAGTAGCTGACAGATGAAAGCCTACAAGCGAACTGCTAGGCCAACCACTTCATGCCCTGGCATTATCCTAACCATCCACTTTCCAGGTATTATGGCATACCCTTTAGCATTTCTCATTGATACTGGAAGAGATTTAAATATTGCTAGATACAATGCTTTCCCAAAAGATGCCTGGATGGAAGGCACCACAGGGATTACTTTTGGTAATTCTGAAAAAGAAGATAGTTCCTCCTTCTGCATTGCTCCTATTCAAATTGGGTTTGATGGTTTTACGGATAATCTAATATTTGTTCAGTATGAAGTTGAAGGCTATGATGGTGTTATTGGAAGCAAAGCTATCCAACAATGGGAACCCTTTACCATTGACTCTGATTTTATTATCATCAGAGGCATATATCAATTGCCAAGGCTCTATCAAGATCTAGCTTATTCCACAAAGCTAGAAAAGGAAAAGAAAAAGAAACCAGTTAATACTGTTTGGCTAGCCAAACAAATTGATGAAGGTCAAGAATCTCTTGCAGAGATTAAAATTGATTTTGCTGACACTATTATGACAAAAGATTTAAAGAAGCAGAAAAGGAACCTGACATGTGATCTCCCTCTAAAGCGGGATCCTCAAGGTAATGAACTCATGCCTAAAGCTAAGGCTAATTATTTTTTAATGAGTTCATCTGAAGTAATAACTTGCAGAGCTGAAGTTGCCGAGCTTGAAAGGCTCAAAATAATTCAAACTTCTAAATCACCATTCTCTTGTCATGCCATGTATGTGCCAAAGGTTGATGAGAATGGTAAATAATTGCCTGAAAAATGGCTTGTTGTCAATTATAAGTTGTTAAATGACTGTCTTGTTGACAATCGGCATCCTCTGCCTAGTAAAGATCATATCTAGCAGACGATTCAAGGTAGTCATGTGTATTCTAAATTTGATCTGACAAAAGGGTTCTGGCAAATTGGCCTCAAAAGTGCTGATTTCTATAAAACAACCTTTTCTATTCCCCAAGGTCTGTATGAATGGACTGTCCTTCCATTTGGTATAAAAATTGCTTCGTCCATTTTTCAACAAAAAATGGATGTTATATTTCGACCTTATGCCAAATTCATCCAACCCTATATTGATGATATTCTTGTCTTCAGCCAGGATATGCCTCACCATCTTGACTATCTTCGTCAATTCCTCTCTATTTGTCAACACCATGGTCTTGCTGTCAATCCTACCAAATCTTTCTTTGCTCAATCCTAGATTGTGTTTATTGGCATCAAGCTTCTTCTGGGGGGAGGATGGAGGCCCAACCACACATCCTGCATAAAATCGCCCTTCTTCCAGTCACCAATTTCAAGGAACTTCAATGGTTTTTGGGCCTTGTGAATTATATTACAGGATTCTATTATAAGCTTGCCGAAGACAGGCTGGAGTTAAACAAGCTTCTAGGAAAGAAGCCACCGCCATGGACCACAAAGCATGATGCATTAATTAAGCGCATCAAACAAAAGTGTTCCCAGCTACCACCATTAAAGCTGCCTGGAAAAGGTTTTAAAATTGTTGAAACAGATGCCAGTGAAGGTGCCTGGGCAGGTGTTCTTCATGAGCAGAAAACAATCTCCTTCAATCCCAAAGATAAAGGTGAGATTGTTCGATATATCTCTGGAAGTTTTAAAAATAGTGAAGTAGACTACCACATCACTCATAAATAAATTCTTACTATTGTCAATACTTTCCAAACTTTCCAAATGTTTATTGCTGACAAGAGATTCCTGCTCAAAAGTGATTTGCAAAACCTACGAGGATTCTTTAGAAAGGAATCCAAAAATAAGGTGGTAAAAGGTCATCTTCTCCGATGGGCTCAACTCAGTACTTATGAATTTGATTTTGTTCATCTTCCAGGAGTTGAAAATATTTTTGCAGATTTTATGTCAAGAGAAGGTCACACTGATGACCCTTAAGCAGGTGGAGTTGTTCGCATCATCAGAATCAGAGAACAATGGTGGTATGAAGAAAGTCATAGAGAATGGAGCACAAATCCTTTTCAATGAAGAGATTTGCATAATTACCAAATGGCTAATGATTTTCTCTTTGACCATTTTTGAATGCTTATTGCTAAACAACAACTAACTTCTCCAGGATTATGGACTGAGCAGCCTTTCTTTCAGTTTTCAGCTGAAGCCGAACCCATCGATCTTGATATAGGACATGTTCTGCAGAATTGTTGTGGAGATTTTGTTCTCCCAGTCAAATTTCTTAATCCACCAGTAACATGACCTGATCAATGGTTAAATGCCAAAGATGGTAAGATTCTCATCTGAAATCTATTTCAAGGACCATATCCACCTGCAGAAGAGTTACAGTTTGAAGGAACTACAGCATACACAGGGTGTATTTTCAAACTGTTGTTTGATTCCTTTGAAGATAACCCAATCAGTAGACATCTCTACCAAGTCTATGGCCCTGCAGGTTCTGCCTCAGTTTTCAAGCATTGGATGGTAGGAAATTGCTTGAGATATTTTCATGCTCATCAGACTCCCATCTGGATTCACACAAAAACCTACCAAATGAATGGTGCTACACCACAAGCTATGTCTTGAGGATTATATGGTCCCTACAAGCTAAAAACAATGAGCATCATCTGGAAAGAACAAGAAGGAAGTCGACCATCTGGATGTATTCCACATTCATCTACACAAACTTGTGCTAATTGTGTCAACTGCTCTGCTGATGATCCCAGAATACCAACTTATGGTGCCAGTGGAAATTATCGCTCTCCTGACTGTACTCATCCCAATGGAGAATTCTATGAAGGGTGCATGTTCAATCAGCCAGATCATTCCACCTCCAGTCCCTCCAACAGCACTGGGTCCTAGGCTAATGGATGGGCTTGTCATCCATCGAGAGCATCTATCTTCTCGATGTAAATGATAGACGTGGGCCACACCACGGTAAAAGGGGAAAGCTTACATGCCTTATCGTAAGCACGAGTTATTCCTCTCGTGATCAAAAGGAATCTTGTAAAGTTTTGTCGGTCGGTCGGCCTTATCTTTGTTCATGGTTTATTGATCCCACCAGAGGAATCCTTATCCTCATCTAGGTAATCCTTCGGATAAGGTTTGCAACGTGTCCACTTTCTATGGACGGATTTCAAAAGAATTGTGAAAGACAAGGTTAAAGCTTTGCCCACACTCCCTATATAAGGCAAGAGGGACGCCTTCTCTTCTCAATGATTTCTGGCGAAGTGAAATCCTAGAGAGTCTAGAGAGTCTAAGTGTTGAATTAGTCTAAGTGTTGAATTTTGTAAACAAGAGTACCATTATCTCTGGTTTGCTCTTAGTCTTAAAGATAGCATGCTCTTTATGTAGTAAGAAGAGTTTAAAAACTAAGAGTGCTATTATCTCTAGCTTGCTCTGTCTGTTTTAAGCTCCTCTTTCCACATAGATGTCTAAGTCTATGCCAGCGTGCATTGTAAGATGATGAATGTAATGTTCCTGAGTGTACGTCATAATAATATACATAAGATCTATCTGAGGATCAGATATGCTATTCCGCACTTCATTTGTCATTTGTAGCTGTGTTACAAAGTTGGTATCAGAGCTGATGATGTTATTGTCTGTTGTTATCGTTGTTGTCTAACCATAACTAGCCAATAAGTGTTATACTATTCACTGTATTACTCCTTATATTGCTCTTTGTATTGCTCATACAAACCAGTATCCTGTTGTAAGTCCTCGTGGTGTAAGTCCCATTTAAGCTTGTTGCGTCAGGGCAGATTTGAGGTAGTAATTTGTATTTCGAGCGCAGATTTGAGTGTAGGTTCAAGCGCAGAATGGATAGAGCAAGCACTTCTAGATCAACTATGGAAAGCAGTGACATGACCACAAATCGCAACACAAAAATTTTGTTCACCAATTTCTTTGTTGATAATGAAGGTTCATTTAGTACTCTTGAGTCAAGTAGTAATGTTTTAGATGAAGTTTCTGCTAGTAATCAGTTTCCTGATAAGGAATTTCGTGTGCCTAAGATTAAATCTTCTGAGATCTATAAAGATGTACCTAATGGTGTTATAGATATGTTTAATAAGAATAAAGGTTTGAAGAATTGGTTTGGTTATAAAACTTCGCAACGTTGTCATGTAGCCACCCTGCAACATGTTGTTACAGGTGGTAGTAAGGGTAAATTAAATATTTTCTCAGATGCCCTTGTAGCAAAGTTTTAGAAAGAAGCCTTAGCTAGTCCTGATAATCCACAGTTCATGCATCTGTCCTATGTCAGAATAGGGATCTGTGGTCACTATAGAAAAGGCTTACCTATCATCGTAATGATGATGTTGAAAGATGCCCGATTTTACAAATTGTCTCATTCCCTTCTTAGTGCTGGTTGTGATTCCATGTCCAAAGGTCCTATCTATGTCGATTGCCTGTTAGACTTTCCTATCAGTCTAAAAGATGGAAATTTAAAAGATGTTCTTGAATATAACTTCAAGACAATGAACCTCTTCATGAAGAAGAAGTCTGTCGACCATTCCCTGACATTTCTGGTTCACTACAGATTGTATAATAAGGTCATACCCTTAATGATTAATCCCAGAAAAGCCCAAGGGTTAGAAGGTCTTTCCACCATCTAGACATCTTCCTGTGGTAGCACACAGTTGACTGCACCCAAAATAGTCAAGCACAAGGATATCAAGATGCCTGAAGAATGGGCATTAGATCTTTGGGATAGTGACAGTCAAGCAGAAGCAGAAAATGAGAGACAGCCACAATTGAGAGGCATCTCAATTGATGAAATAGATGATCAGGCAGTAATCAGATTCTCATCCGGCAACCAGTCTACCTTGCACACTAGACCTTCCATGAGAACAGAAAGAACTTTCAACTACAACCAACCTGGTCCATCTGTGAGTTCCTTACCTCACTTCCAGAGCGTTAGATTACAACCCTCTAAGGTTTTGAAAGTTTGTTTACAATTCCCACTGTTGCAAAATCTAGCAGCTCAACAGCTTCAGCCATTCCTGCTAGTTCATCATGTACCCATAAAAAGTTTTCTGAGTTAGATAATGGGTTGTATAGATGTGAAGACTGTTCATTTATCTTTCCTCCTAAATCTGGCCATTTTCGAATGTTTTTAGCTTGACAAGCCACCATGCCTAAACAGGACATTTCTGAGTCGCATGAGAAAGCCATAAGCACTCCTGCAGGTCCTTGTCTAGTTCCCGGTACCATTCCTCCCTTTAGGGATTTCATTCTATTTGATACAACTGGAACCTATAAAGATGATTTCTGGCCTCTGCATTTATTTCCTATTGTTGAAAGCTCCCAAGGTACCAGCCAAAGCAAATTGCTTAACTGGACAAACCTTTGTCTAAGGAAATCCATGCTTCTAGCTGAGGATAGAAAGATCTAGCATCAGATCGAAGCAGTCAAGGCTGAGAAAGCATGCCTTAGTGCTCAAGAGAATTTCCATTCTCTTATCTCCACGCTTGAGCGCTTGGAAAAGCATCTCACTGATCAGTGGATGAACTCTATTCATAAAGATCTCCAAGAACTCAAAGCCCAGTATAATGAGTTCAAAAGTCAAGCTGAAACCTAGTGGGTTGCTCAGCAACGATCTTTAGAACAACAGAGAGAACTTCTATAGAAAGTCAGAAGTGAAGCCAAATTAGATTGTGATGTGCTTGGATCTCAACTGAATACTACACATATACATGTAAAGCATAATAGTCAGAGACTTGTTGAAATCTCTGAAGAAGTTCATTCAGTTGCACAATCACAACTGCTTAGGAGTAGTGAGCTCTAGGCAGTGAGCTCGAAGGCATGTGCCTTCCCATTTGTAATAATTTTAATAGAGTGTAATCCTTGTGGTTTAACCCCCACCATGGTTTTTCCCTTAACTAGGTTTCCACATTAAAAAATCTTGGTGTCAAGTGTATTATTATGCTTCTATTCATGTGTTATTGATTCTTACTTTTCATGGTTAAATCATTAATCTATTATTAAATGGCAAAGAAGAATTAACTGTAGCAAGTATTAAAGTTTTGTGACAACTGATTCACCCCCCCTCTTAGTTGTCTGCCCTAATTCCAACAATCTCTTCCTGAACATAGCCATGACCAAGTACACTACTTCTAAGATATTTATTAGCAAAGTCCACTTTTAAAGCCTCTTCTTCATGGTCTGCAAGTTGCCCTTTTAAAATCATCGTTTCATTGTTGGCTGATTTTATGATGGAACCTAAAGACTATATCCCACTACTACAGTCTTCATTCTATAGCTATCATCTTCATTTTGATCGTAAACTTCCATGAGATGTGAATGAAATGGATCCATGAATGAAAGTCTTGCAAGGTCTATGACTGTTGAGAAATCCTCGACATTGGTTTTCAACTGCTCTTCATATGGGCTTTAATAAGCTTCTAGGTTCTTGACTATCATGTTGGTTTTCATGATAAAACAACTATTCTTTAACATGTGTGACTATCCATTGTTTCTTCATGACTCTTGCATTCAGCTTATTTCTGTCATGGGCTTGTCTTCTAGGCTAATCCAAGCTCCATGAAACTTAGGGTTATATGAAGTTTGGGGACTTATCACAAGGTGACATAGACCATAAGGTTTCTATTGGAGGCTACCATGACGATCTAGTTGAATGGCACCATAAAAAGCTATATAAATCTTCTAGAGATTGATGCAAGGGCAAGTTTTAATCATCATCAAAAATATTAAGACCTTCTTTCAACCATATTTTCATGTGCTTGTATCACTGTCCTCCATTGTCTTTGGATGCCAAGACAATCATTCTCATGACTACTATGTGATTGTTTAAGATAGCCATTTAATGTGACTATTCTTTATGTTGGTAGGACAGTCATTAAATGACTATCATCTTTGCTTTAAGACATTCATTCAAATGCCTATCATTTCACTACATTTAACAATCATTAAATGGCTACCTTCTTTTTTACAATGTTGGGACAGTGTTCTATGACTATTTTAGACTATTTTCAAATAACTATTTTGTGACTATTTTGAATGCATAAGACAATCATCTCTATGACTATTATGACCTCCTAGGACATCATTGAATGATTGATAACAATCTTCTAGGACAATCATTACTAATGACTATTTTTTTGGCTCCATAGACCTATTTTAACAGTCATTCAATGACTATTTTCTTTGACTGTCCATAACCATATAATGCATGCCAACTGCATTTACATTCTCTACTTACTATTTTATTGCATGATCACTATACTTTGCATTTGACTATCTAGTTGGTGCATTTATTGTATGATGCATCAATTTGTTGGTGATTGTCCTTGCTCTCTATGGCTGCTTGATAGTGACAAGACAAGGCGTATGACCTCTTTTGTCACCTTGTGGCCACCTCTGCTAGGTACAATTATTAATTGTTGTCTTGCTACATGATGCATTGTTGTACTGGTGAAGATCTTGACACTTGACTGATCTTTTATCTTCCTTCATTCATTATGGTTGCTTGATTCAGGTGCTTGTTCCTTGAGGTGCATCAAATCAGACCTTTTTGGTCATAATTTCCTTCAGGTACCTGTTAAAGGGAATGTAAAAACTATTTTGGATACCCTTTTGGACCTTATCTACAAACTCTCTGCCTGTGCTCAAGAGAGAAGAAACAATGATATCAACTGACTGAGAAAGAGCTAGCTTTCTCCAATATATGCCTGCAAAAATTATTTCTCTAGAAAAGTTGCGAAAAGCTCCTAAAAATAGTTATCCTGATCCATTTTCGAGATCCATAAAAAAGCCTTGAAAACTGCCACCAAACTATCTCCAAACTAAAGAAGGAAACTGCCAAAAAACCCTCCACGGTGGTCCCACCAGAAAAAATGATTTATCTTCCCAATAAAGACTTCGTTTTTGTCCATATCTGCCTAAAAGAAAGAAAACTCAAAAAAAAAACAAGATATTGTTTGCTTTACTTGTTTTAACTGCATAAATAATGAATATTTTAAAGCAATTTATGGAATATTGCTTTAAATATCATTTTACATGGATCTGCACCTTAATTCTATCGATTTGGCTTGATTTGATCTTGATTTGTTTTTTTACCAAAAATAAAATACAAGGCTTATGTGACATTTCACCAAGTATACATATTCTATGGTATTTGATTTTCTATAAAAATCATAAAATATGGAGGCATATTCAATGATTTGCAAAAATAAAAGCATATGAGGGCTTATCTCCATCTGTCTCTACAAAACAATCCTATGGGCATATGGACCTAGAAGTAACTTAAGGCACATGATACATGTATTCAACTTCACCTTCAAAGGTTGTCAAATAGGAACCATTGGAGTTTGAAGGCATATAGCCTAGGCATCAAACATTGTCAATAAAGATTTAATACCCCGCAGGTATTAGTTGGGCTTGGAAAATAGAAATTGACATGATAAATGTTGAAATAAGTATAGACAACTGAGAGGGGGGGTGAATTAGTTGTCCCAAAGACTTTTATTTTTTGCTGCAATTAAACTTCTTTACCACTAATTAACATATGAATGTTATGACCATGAAAGCATGAATCAACAATACATGAGCAGAAACAAAATTAGCACACATAACACCAGGATTTTTACGTGAAAACTCGGCTAAGGGAAAGACCACAAAGGGGGTTAACCCACAAGAAATTATACTCTGTTAAAAGTATTACAAATGCAGAACGCACATGCCTTCAAGGTGCACTGCCCAGAGCTCACTGATCTAAGAGGCTCACTGCCTACAAAATTGATTACAAGAAGATTACAAAATGTTTGAACTAATGAATAGTATCTACAAATGCAAAAATTCAGTTCCAGTTAAGCACAGAATACTAATCTTACACACTTCATCCTTACTCTGCCCCATTTCACTCTTCAGCCATAATCCGGGCTTAGATCTAAACCTTCACACTTCTTTCTGCCTTTTTACGCACTCACTCCATCATCACATAACACTCACACACCAAGACATTTGAATCCATCGGCTATATATATCCGCATCAAGAGATTCAATCAACTATAGTCAGCTTCAAGAAAAACTTAGAACATTTATTAAGAACTCTGCTCTGTCAGCTGAATCCATGCACAAACAACAATGTGGACCAAAAACTTGTGTTCTCAAATCATCAATCATGTCAGCTAATACTACTGGTTATCACAAATTACATAACCAACAACTTTTCTTCATTTGGACCAAGATCAAATACTAGGTCGGCCTGTTCTTCTTCTGATTGTACTGACTAACTGGAACCTAATACTCAAATGCTTATAACTTTTGAATCCTTCATCACGAAGGCTAAATTCCTGGATTTAGATAGTCCTAACAATCCTTATTACGCCCTTAGATCTGCAGTACACTGTGATTTACCACCAGAGAGATCCAGACCAAGATACTGGACCCTATCACATGCTCTGTTTCTGACTACCTGGACTTAGACAAATCTTCACTCTGACTTCTGGTATGAACAAATTATGTAATGCGAATATGTAAGATAGACTTAGTTGCCATCAATGACAACACTTGTCATGCATAACAATGTCTCTTGCCAACAATCTCCCCCTTTGGCATTGATGGCGACACTTAGTGAAAAATGACTAAATGTCAGAACAACTCCCCCTTACTATGTACACTTATTCTTTTCACCATTCTCCAGTGCTCCCCCTTTGTTGGATTCCTCATATTCACTGCTCTTCACTCCCCCTTTGACATCAATGGAAAAGGATGGACTTTTTGGATGTAATAATTCCATAATCTCACATTCCTCCATAATGGAGTGTATATGCAATATATCTTTATAGCTAGGAGTGAGTATTGCCTTGTGGTCTAGTAGTTCCAATATCTGTAATTAAGCATCAAACTTGACAAAATATGTATACCAAAATTCACTAAAAATTTTATGTACATGGGCATTTATACAAACAACCCTATGACTTATTTACATAAATTTGAACACATCACCAAAGACATTCTTCAACAGCACCAACTCATTGTCCCAACTATTCTTCATGATGTTCAAAACTGAGATGTGACCATTGAATATGAATGCTTGAGACTCTACCTTCCACAAGTCAGTAGGATCACTTGACTTAACAACAGCTTGGGCTCTTGTCATGGTATTGAACATTACTTCCAACTTGGGGGAAATCAGTCCCTGGAGCTCACACATCCTTGTCTCAATGTTGTCCTTTTCCTTCATCAAATTCTTTATTTCTTCAATCAAGCCGATTGTTTGACATTCTTGGCTCATCACTAATACTGCCAGAGGATCAAAAGATTGGGATACACTTGATAGTTTTTCTTTAGACTCCTTTATTTTTATTTCAATGACCTCTATAGCTTTAGGACAAGATAAACAAAATTTATATACATTCCATCCTTCTATAAGAGCATTTTGAATACTCTTTACACCAGTATCTAGCACAATTCTATTTAATGCAATCACCCCTTTTAGAGCATCAAATCTTTTATCATTGAATTCATTTTTAACCTTGACCTCTGCAGATTTTTCAAGGGACTCAAAATGAGTACTTACAGAATTTATCAAACTCTTCAACTGACTAGAGGGGGATGCAGATGTGTCCTTCTGGAATGTTGGCATGATTTTCTCTAGAATGCTAGGTGCAAGACGAAGTACCTCACTATCTTCTACATGAGACTTCAAAATATCTTCTCTGGCCTTGGCTTGTACGAGAGAGGCCCACTTTATCTTTTGAATTGGTGAAAGAATGTCCAAATTGATTGGACCTTTCAACTCTTCTGCAACTTGTTTATCATTTTCCAAAATTTCTTTCATTGCTTTTGCAGTGTCTATTGCCCAATAAGCTATTTTAGTTCCTTCTCTTTAGGGATTCCATCTTCTCCCTTTCCAGAGTCAAACACATTGTCTCTCTTATCCATTTCTTTCTCTTTCTTTGTTTCAACCTTCTCTGCATCATTATCAGAGACATCCTTCTTATTATTTACACCAATAGAGTCTTCTGCAATCTTTTTTGAAGGAATTTAAGTATCCTCAGCATGCTACCTTTTCATCATTAGATTGATTCAAAGGAGTAGTATCAACATTATCTTCCTTTGCCACCCCTTTATCTCCTTTGTTTAACATTTCCACTTCCGGAACAAAGGAGTCATCCTTTTCAGTTTGTTGCTCATTGTTCTTTAGTTCTTCAACATCCAGAATGGAAGAATCAATCCTATCATCAGTCTCTTCTTCAACAATGGGAAAATTATGCCTTTTCAATGCACTTAGAAGAATCTCCTAAGTATCTTTGACTATCTCATTGGTTTCACCAAGCATGAGTTTATTCATTATTTTCTTACTCCTAACATCATATTTCACTTCCTTGAATATCATGTTCATTTGTTCTGGAGTATTCTGAGGGCACAGTTTTATTAGTATATGCTCCCTAAGCTCAATGTCTTTACTTTTTGCATTTTCTTTTTTTAACTCTAGAATATCTACAAGGCCTTTTAGAATTTTAGAAGTTATTTCAATTAAAGCCTTATTGTAGATATTTAGATATCTGACTGTTGCTTCCTCTAGAATCCTCTTATCAACATCACTATAATCATCATAAAATTTAGTCATTGGCCTTAAGTTCCCATCTACAATGATTGATTTGGTGATGTCATCCACAAAAAGAGTAGGCTTTTCAACCTATATTTCAGTCTTTTGCCTCTTGCTTGCCCTTTTTCTTCCGAAGGGCTTCTCCTTAGATACCTTGGCTACTTTTGTACCTGAGGCCTTCAACTCTTTGATCTCAACATTAGAATCAGTTTCTTCTTCATCATTTTTCATGTTTTTATATGTTCTGGATGCTTTAGTCTTCATTCTTTTGCCATCTTTACCGGATGGTTTGTCTTCTAGTTTCTCTGTTCTAACAGGTTTTGTGTGAACAGAGGCAGCAGTAGAGCTTCTTGTTTTTCTAGGTTGGTTGGTGGAGACTTCTAGATTACTTCCTTGTTTCTTATCTTGCATCCCCTTCTCAACTTTTTCTATCCTTTCTCTATTTTTCTTCACAACTTCCTTAGTTATGCCAATGTTTTTAGCATACATTTCTACTTGCTTTTGAACTTTCCTCTTGATTTCAAGTTTTTTGAGCTCAACATGCAGTTTCAAACTAAGCTCCTTATATGTCCCAAATCTTTCAACTGTTGTATCCTTTGGCTTTCTCAAAAGGTGTTAAGCATACATATCTAAAATTTTCTCATATACCTCATACCCCATGAGCATGATCCAAACAGTTCTGGGTTCAACAGCTTCCATTAGACATTGATCTGTATCCACCATAATATAGACTGTATCCTTGTATTTTTCAACCATAGATGTAGGAATTCTCTCCCTTGAATACATTATGTTTTGAAAATTCTTGAAAATTCCCCAAAGAGTAGTCCTTTGGGCATTTGAGTCTCCATTATTGTTCATGTGCTCCCTTATCTATATTACAACAGGTTTATCATTGGTCCAACACATGCTTTTCTTGCTGGGTAACTCATTCATGAAATAGAAGAACAAACACAAGACTAGTGTACAATATTTGAAGGTGTTATTTTTATCCTTCTTAACCTTATTCAAGTTTTCCATCAGTTGGTTTTGTAGCAACTCACACAAGTCATAATCAACATTCTTCCTCAACATCTGATAAGCTGCATAGATAGATGTACTGGATACATAATTTTCCCTACTAGAATGATAAATCTTATATCCAATCACCATTGAAGCAAATTTGACATCTGGATTAGTGATGTCATTTATAGTCATTGACCTTTTGTCAAACCTTGAACCAGTAGCATCAGTTACTATTTGATTCTTTATTGCTTTCAACATTGGCAATCCACCAGATGAGTTCAACCCTATCACAGCCTTGATGGCGTCCTTGATGATCTTGAAAGGTTTCATTAGCCACATAAACTCATCATGCATTCAACTCAGCACATACTGGACCCACTCATCTTCATCGAAAGATGGAAACCCTATAATTTGAATGAAATGTTTATCGTGCAGTGCCTTATACTTAGGTTTAAGACTATGAATTTCATCCCTTAGATGATTCTTCAACAAATCTACAAACCTTAAGTCCCCAAATTCATCTATATGTGTATGAGTATAGGCCCTAATATCTTTAACATGCAATACACCATACGGAACATTTGAAAATGCACCTAATGGGCCAACTTCTTGATGCAGGAGCATCCCTGGTTCAAGAGCAATCTTACATCAACCAAAAACATTTACATTTCAGTTTGTTTCTTTTCATTTTCCAATTCAGTTCAGGCAGTTCTGTTAGAAGCAGTTAGAGCTTTTGGTCTGGTATTCTACTATAGTTTCATTCCACACCTTGAAGATCTGGACTCAGCATCTACATTCATTCATCTACATCATATCCAGAATTTAGAGCATTTGGATCAGTTATCAGAAAGTTATCACTATCAGAAGATCGATTGTTTTCTCAAAGCAGAGCATCCTAATAATCATAGACAACCAGTTGAAGGAGAAACCTGCAGAAGCATTTCCTAATTTATAAAGCCTAATGACACATCATTCGATGATATTTGGTTCATGGCCGACCTTCCCCAAAGATCTGCACATAATTCCATTCATTTGCAGAGGAGTTCTATGCAATTAGGTCTGACCTATCTATGTTCACACGTTACAACTCTTCATTGGAGTTTGTGACCTTTCTTAGCTGACGTGGAGGAATCTATTGTTCCAGAGATGATATATATTGATGTAATAGATCCTTAGGAAATCAGTTATTAGGTTATTATCATCCGCATAAGTTCATAGTTTAGATTTTGTGTGAAGGAGCTTCAAAGCTTTATCTTGTGCATGCATGTAATCAGGCCTGTGAGCCCTAATTGTAAGCCCACATGTTGCTGACCAAATTGTATTTGAATTCTATGATATACAGAATGACTAAATCTACATTTGCTTCATTTCTTTGAGTTGTTTCCATTGTGTTTACTCTTGCTGCATGGTCCAAATAGTTAATTCTGTGAACCCTCCTATCATGACTGCACCAAGTGGTATCAGAGCGAAAGTTTGAATCTTTGGGAGTGAATTGAGAGAATTGAGTGAAGTTGGCAAGGGAATTCTATAAGATCTTGTTGTGGACAGATCGCTAAATTGATGCAGGTTACTTGTGTTGCAACTGATTGCTGATTGTGAGGTAGTTATCACCTTGTAGCCTAATCGCCAAACTTGAGGCAGTTTGCACTTGATCCTAGGAAGAATGCTACCGAGGAGAGTTGCTGCTATTGGAACAATGGTTGGAAGAATGGATGAGATGATGGAGATGATGAAAACAATGTGAATTCATTTGGATGCTATTAAAGAAGATATGCGAAGAGGATTGACATTGAGACCTAATGTTGAAAGCGATGATGAAGAAGAATTTCAATCTATTGAACAAACTGGCAAAACCCTAGGAGGTGGTGAAGAAGAGGAATCAGATCAAGTAAAGATGCTATGAGCTATTTCGAAGATTGGAAAGAGACCTAGAGTTGATGTGCCAAACTAGACTGGTAATTTGAATCCTAAAGAATTGATTGACTGGATAAATGACATGGAAGAATACTTTGAATATGAAGAAATTAAAGATCGGAGAAGGTGAAATTCGCAAAGACAAAGTTGAAAGGACATGTTGTTGTATGGTGGAAAGAAGTTCAGTCGGAAAGAAATAGAAGAGGGTAAAAAAGATTACAAAATGGGATAGGATGGTGACAAAGTTGAAGAATCAGTTTATATCTGCTGACTATGAGTTGGAACTATTGAAAAGATTGCAAAACCTGAGACAAAAGGAGAAATCTGTGAAGGAGTACACTGAATAATTCCATAAAATGATCATAAGGATAGGACATCATGAAGCAAACAAGGAGAAAGTGGCTAGATATATCAATGGGTTGAGGATGAACATTCTAGAGGAACTAAGCTTGGTGAAGATGACATCTTTAGAGGAAGCATATCAATGTGCCCTAAAAGTTGAAGAGAAGCTGAATAAAAGGCATGATCAGAGACAGAGAGGCAGAGGAGGTAAATTTTAGAGAGGTAGAACATTCTCCAGAGGAGATAGATCATATCTAGAGAAGAACAAGTTTGACAACCCATTTAAGAAGGATGACAAAGATAACAATGCTTACCAGAGAGATGACAAAAAATTTTACTAGAGAGGAAATTCTAGTACATACCAGAATGAAGGATACAGAAGAGAAGGAAGATGATTTGATAAGAGAACATTCAGAGGTACTTGTTTCAAGTGTGGAGGTGAAGGACATAGAGCATTTGAATGTAATCAGGGTAGTACAAGTAAGAGGATAGAAAATAGTGGAAGAGCAACCTATGTTGAAGAACCTGTTGGATCACCTAGTTCAGTTGGCAAACCTGAAAAAGGAGAATCACTTGTGATGAGGAGAGTACTATTTCAAGTAGAGACAAATGAAGAACCACCGCAAAGGAAAAGCGTGTTCAAAACTAGATGCAAATAAGGAGGTAAGTGTTGTAAAGTTGTGATTGATAGTGGAAGTTCAGATAACCTAGTTTTAGAGGAGATGGCGACTAAGCTGAAGTTGGAAAGATTGAAACACCCTAAGCCCTATCAGATAGCATGGATTCAGGATGATCATAAGGTACTGGTGAGTGAACAATGTTTGGTGAAATTTCATATTGGATTTTATCATGATGAAGTCTTGTGTGATATTATGCCTATGGATGTTTGTCATATCTTGTTGGGTAGACCTTGGCAGTATGATAGAAAATCTATACATGATGGGAGAAAGAATACATATAATATAACATCAAATGGAAAGAGAATTACTTTGATTCCTTTGGAGGATGATCCTAAGAGTGAAGTATGTGGAAATGCTAGAATCTGTTTGGTAGATCAAAGAAATTTTTTGGATGACTTGAGACATGAGAATATGTGTTATGCCTTGATTCCTAAGAAGCCTAAAACATTGAAGACGAAGACTGAAGAATCACAACCAGAGGAGATAAGAGAATTGCTGACAGAGTATGAAGACATCATATCAAATAATGTGCTTGAAGGATTGCCACCTATAAGGAGTATCAATCATCACATGGATCTTATTCCCTAAGCAAGTTTTCCTAACCAAGTAGCACATAGAATGACACTGGCAAAGAATGGAGAATTGAATAGACAATTACAAGAGGTGCTGAGGAAAGGTTTGATCAGAGAAAGTTTGAGTCCTTGTGCAGTACATGTAGTGTTAGCACCAAAGAAAGATTTAGAATGGAGAATGTGTACTGACTCTAGAGAAATAAACAAGATCATAGTTAAGTATAGATTTCCTTTACCTAGGATGGATGATATCATGGATTGTTTGAGTGGAGAAAAATATTTCACAAAGATAGACTTGAAGAGTGGATACCATCAGATCAGAATCAAAGAAGGAGATGAGTGGAAGACTACTTTTAAGACAAATGAAGGATTGTATGAGTGGTTAGTGATGCCCTTTGGATTGACAAATGCACCGAGTACTTTCATGAGATTGATAAATGAAGTTTTGAAGAAACTATTGGGTAAGTTTGTGATTATATACTTGGATGATATTCTGATTTTTAGTAAGACAAAGGAGGAACATTTGTGGCATATTAGACAAGTTTTACAGAGACTGAGAGAAGAGAAATTGCTGATAGACATCAAGAAGTGTAGTTTTATGAAGAGTTAGTATATTTGGGATTTGTGATTTCTGTGGAAGGATTGAAGATGGACCCTAAGAAAGTGAAAGCAATTGTTGAAAGGCCTACACCAAAGAGCATTGGAGAAGTTAGACCATTTCAGGGATTGGCTAGTTTCTACCGGAAGTTCATCAAAAATTTCAGTTCAGTATGTAACCCTATGACAGAGACAATGAGAGGTGACAGAAAAGACTTTAAGTGGACATCAGGAGCAGATAAAAGTTTTGAACTGTTGAAGCAGAAAGTGATAGAGCAACTTGTTTTGGCATTACTGGATTTCAATAAGGTATTTCAAGTTGATTGTGATGCAAGTGGAAATGCGATTGGAGCAGTATTAAGTCAAGAAGGTAGACCAGTAGCATATTTCAGTGAGAAGTTGAATGATGCAAGGTGGAGATATTCAGTTTATGATCAGGAGTTCTATGCCATAATTCAAGCCTTGAAGAAGTGGAGACATTACTTGTTACCTAAGGAGTTTGTGTTGTATATAGATCATCAAGCTTTGCAATATTTGAACAGTCAAGGTAAGTTGAATCAGAGACATATGAGATGGGTAGAGTTCATGCAGAGTTATACATTTGTGTTGAAGAATAGGAGTGGAAAATTAAACAAAGTTGCTGATGCATTGAGTAGAAGAAGAAACTTGTTGATAGAGATGAGAGTTGAAGTGTTGGGATTTGATGAATTGAATAACATGTATGAGGGAGACACTAATTTTGTAGAACCTTGGAAAGCATGTAAGGAACCTGTTGTGATAGATAGGATTAAGTGGTTGGACTATTTCATTCAAGAAGATACGTTGTTCAAAGGAAATCAGTTGTGCATACCTAGGAGTTTAATGAGGGATAATTTGATGGAGAAGCATAGTGGTGGATTGGCAGGATATTTTGGCATTGATAAGATAGTGGCTTTGGTGAGTGAAGATTACTTTTGGCCTTAGATACATAAGGATGTTCAGAGATTTGTGCAGAGTTGTAGAGTTTGTCAAGTTGCAAAGGGGAGTAGTTAGAATACTGGATTGTATAAACCTTTGACAGTACCAGAGAGACCTTGGGAAGACATAAGTATGGAATTTGTAATGGGATTGCCGAAGACACAGAGAGGACATGATTCAATATTTGTATTGATTGATAGATTTTCAAAGATGGCTCATTTCATACCTTGTAAGAAGACAACTGATGCAGTGCATGTAACTGACCTATTTTTCAAGGAGATTGTGAGATTGCATGGAATACCTAGGAGTATAGTTTTAGATAGAGATACAAAGTTTGTTGGATACTTTTGGGAGACACTTTGGAAGAAGATGAAGATGGATTTGAAGTTCAGTTCAATTTTTCATCCACAGACTGATGGACAGACAGAGGTAGTGAATAGGAGTTTGGGAAACTTATTAAGATGTTTAGTTGGAGAGAAAATAGGAAGTTGGGATTTGATTCTTTCACAAGCAAAGTTTGCATACAATAATTTAGTAAACAGAAGTATTGGAAGAACACCTTTTGAAATTGTCACCAGAGTGAATCCTAGAAGAGTAGCAGAATTAAGAGATATCAGCATGGAAGAAAAGAGAAGTGTAGAAGCAGAAGAATTTGCAGATCATATGAAGACAACACATAATTAGGTGAAGAACCATTTGGAGGATATGAACAGCAAGTATAAGGAAAAGGCAGATGAGAAGAAAAGACATAAAGAATTTGAAGTTGGAGAAGTGATGGTGTACTTGCAAAAAGAAAGATTCCCAGTTGGGACATATAACAAGTTGAAGATGAAGAAGTTTGGACCTTGTAAGGTACTTAGAAAAATTGATTTAGGAAATGCATATGAATTGGAGTTATCAAAGACATTAGCTATATCACCTATTTTTGACATTGCAGACCTTTATCAGTATCGTGAAGCAAAGTTCAGTGATAGCATGGAAGAAGACTTGAAGAAGCAATTACTACAACAAGCACCAGAGCAGATTGAAGACATCTTGGACAACAGAGTTGGATGTAGCACTAGAGGAAGACAATACAAAGAATATCTTGTGAAGTGGAAAGGTAGACCAGAAGAAGATTCATCTTGGATTTCTCAGGCTGAGGTGGACCATCTTGGTTCTCCCCTAGCCCTAGCAAAGTGAGGGACTTACTTTTTCAATAACCCCAGATGACTGATGCAGTAGCATCCCTAGTTCAAGGGTAATCTTGTATCAACCAAAAACATTTGCATTTCAGTTTGTTTCTTTTCATTTTCCAGTTTAGTTCAGGCAGTTCAGTCAGAAGCAGTTTTAGCTTTTGGTCTGGTATTCTACCATAGTTTAATTCCACACCTTGCAGGTTTGGACTTAGCATCTACATTCATTCATATACATCATATCCAGAATTTAGAGCATTTGGATCAGTTACCGGAAAGTTATCGCTATTAGAAGATCGACTGTTTTCTCAAAGTAGAGCATCCTGATAATCATAGACAACCAGCTGAAGGAGAAACCTGTGGAAGAATTTCCCGATCTATAAAGCCTAATGACACATCATTCGATGATATTTTCTTCATGGCTAACCTTCCTTGAAGATCTGTTCATCATTCCATTCATTTGCAGAGGAGTTCTATGCAATTAGGTCTAACCTATCCGTGTTCACACGTTACAACTCTTCATTGGAGTTTGTGACCTTTCTTGGTTGATGTGAAGGAATCTATTGTTCCGGAGATGATATATATTGATGTAATAGATCCTTAGGAAAGAAGTTATCAAGTTATTATCATCTGTATAAGTTCATAGTCTAGATTTTGTGCGAAGGAGCTTCAAAGCTTTATCTTGTGCATGCATGTAGTCATGCCCGTGAGACCTAATTGTAAGCCCACATGTTGCCAGCTAGATTGCATTTAAATTCTATGATATACTAAATGACTGAATCTGTATTTGCTTCATTTCTTTGAGTTGTTTCCATTGTGTTTACTCTTGCTGCATGGTCTGGACAATTCATTCTTTGAACCCTCCTACTGTGATTCCACCACTTCTACTAATTTGTGTGGATGCTTCTTGAATTTGGGTCGAGGCCTTTCAGTAATATCAACAACCAACAGTGTAGCCATTGCAAAAGATCACAAGTTCAAAGTTTCACAGAAAATACCTTTTTCTTCACGAATTAAAGTTAGCAGATGAATTCGCTGATCGCACTTCAAATCCTTGAAATCTTAGCTCAGGTACTCTTCTGCTTGCTCTCTTCGAATGCAAAGTGATCCAAATGATGAAAGGATGACCTTTTCTACTCTGCAAAACCTAATTCTCCATTGTAATAAATGTGTTTCCGTAACTTCATCTGGTTACTCTATTTCTTGATGCAGTTTCTCATGAATTGCTCCACAAATTGCCATATCCACTTCCTTTCTTCTAGAAATCCTTTTAAATGATCTACAATAGGCTTTTCTATTTTCATCCATTGTGCCAGATTTAGGCACCTACTTACTAGCTGGGGGAGTTTGATTTTCAATGTAGATCCCCCTAAGCGAGAGCTCCCATTTTAGTTCCCAGAGGAATTCTCAACACCAGATTTTGGTGCGGACCTATTACCATCATTTATTACACTTTTCTTCATCCATGTCTTGTTCATTTCATTCTAGATTTCATTTATATCAACTTTACCCTTGCCTTTGTCTTGTCTCTACTCATCTGGTTTTCTATTTACCAGACCTCTTCTTTCATTATTTCTGCTTCTGCAGAATCTTACAATATGACCGGGTCTATTACAATTAAAGTACACAACATTTCTTTGCTTATTTTCTTGATTTCCTCTTGATCTGCACTTATTAGCCATGTGTCCAAATCCATTGCATGCAAAACATTAGCCATTGAAAGAATTGACATTTCTTCTGTTGTTAGAGTAGTTTATCATCATACTTTTGCAATCATTGGATTTATAACCTTATCTTTTACAATTGAAGCATTGATCAGAGAAGGATGGACCACTTTGATTCACTCTACTTTTGCATTGAGTAGCTATATGACCAAATTTATTGCAATTAAAACAATTGCCATTGAAAGATGGATATCTTTGAGCATTAGGTTGTCTTACCAGAGGCCTTCTAGGATTCCTTCTTTGATTTCTTGCATTAGAATTTCTTTGGCCGGAACTAGAGCTTTCACCTTTCTCAAATCTTAGACCATGCTTATCATCTGCCTTCTTCTGATTGTCAAGCAACACCTCAAGTTTATCTGAGCTTATCTTGAATTTCTCTCTATATACATTTTCAATTTCTATATCGTGTTTGAGAATGACAATTTGCCTTTCAAGTTCTTCCTCATTGTCTCTGCTTTCAAGTAGATCAGACTCTAGATGGCTAGCTATTACGTCCAATCTATAGCATTCTTCTATTCTTTCCTTCAGAGATTGATTCAATTTTTCTTCAGTCTTCTTCCTTTCTTCAATTTCCTTAGTTAGCCTCATCACCCTGGATTCCATCTCATGTTTTAGGACAATAACTTCTTTAGCTAACTTCTCACATTCCTTTGTCTTCTCTTTCAAGGCCTCATCCATGTCATTGTCTTCATTCTGATTTCCTAGTTGAAGAAGTAGCTCCTTCCTCTTTTTATTAGCTGTGCTCAATTTTTCTTTTAAGGTCTTAATGAAGTCTTCAGCATCTTTAAGGTTCTCTTACAGTTGCTTGACTTCTACTCTAGACTGATCAAGATATTCTAAAGCAAGTTTAAGTTGTTCCTAGAGTTTATATGAATCCTTTTTAATACCTTCCCAGATCTTCCTCAAGCTTTTAAACTTCTTCCAAGGAACCTTGCTTTGATACCAATTGTTGAAATACGGGCAGAAAATTGAGAGGGGGGTGAATCAATTGTCCCAAAAACTTTTATCCTTTTCTGCAATTAAACTTCTTTACCACTTATTAACATATGAATGATATAACCATGAAAGCATGAATCAACAATACATGTGCAGAAACAAAATTAGCATACATAATACTAGGATTTTTACATGAAAACCCTATTAAGGGAAAAACCACGGTTGGGGTTAACCCACAAGAAATTATACTCTGTTAAAAGTATTACAAATGGGGAAGGCACATGCCTTCAGGGTGCACTACCCAGAACTAACTGCTCCAAGAGGCTCACTACCTACATAATTGATTACAAGAAGATTATAGAATGTTTGAACTGATGAATAGCATCTACCAATGCAAAAACTCAATTCCGGTTAAGCACAGAATACTGATCTTACACACTTCATCCTTACTCTGCCCTGTTTCACTCTTCGGCCATAATCCGGGCTTAGATCTATACCTTCACACTTATTTCTACCTTTTTATGCACTTAATCCATCATCACATCATACTCACACACCAAGACATTTGAATCCATTGGCTATATATATCTGCATCAAGAGATTCAATCAACTGTAGTCAGCTTCAAGAAAAATTTGGAACATTTATTAAGAACTCTGCTCTGTTGGCTGAATCCATGCACAAACAACAATGCGGACTAAAAAATTGTGTTCTAAAATCATCAATCATATCGGCCAATACCACTGGTTATTAAAAATTACTTAACCAACAACTTTTCTTCATCCAGACCAAGATCAAATACTAGGTCAGCCTGTTCTTCTTCTAACTGTACTGACTAATTGGAACCTGATACTCAGATGCTTATAAATTTTGAATCCTTCATCACAAATGCTAAATTCTTGGATTTAGATAGTCTTGACAATCCTTATTACTCCCTTAGATCCACAGCACACTGTGATTTACCACTAGAGAGATCCAGACCAAGATACTAGACCCTGTCACATGCTCTATTTTTGACTACCCAGACTTAGATAAATCTTCACTCTAACTTCTGGTATGAACAAACTATGTAATGCGGATGTGTAAGATAGACTTTGTTGCCATCAATGACAACACCTATCATGCATAGAAGTGTCTCTTGCCAACAATAAAATCACCATCAATTTAGGGCATTGATGGAACCTTAACCACAAAACATCCTTGCCCTAGAAACTTGGGCTCATTTTCACCCCTTCAACTTTTGTGAAGAGGCTCTCTATGCGCCACCACCATGAGAACTAGGGTTTGGGAGCTTGAAGCCCTTAATACCATAGTTACTGAGCATGTCTTCTAAAGATTTCCAACAGGAAATGCAAGGTAAATATATCTGTGACCTGTGTATCCATTATCTTCATTCCTCATTGATCTTTCTGGCCCTCTGGTCCCTGCTGTGTATTGTCCTGATGCATTTCTCTATGTTCTCTATACACCTTCTTTGTCATCACAATTTGTATCTATGCTACGACTGCCATGAATGACTAGGGTTTGAAGAAGAAACCCTCAACTATCTGCAATTTTCTTGAACAAACTTCATGATTCCTTTGCAGGAACAAAGGTAAATGTCTACAACTAGTTTTGAACTTGTTCTTTGCATTTTCACCACTGATATATGGGCTTATCACCATGAACATAGAACTCTTCTAATACAACTTGTCTTGGTTCTTTGTTATGTACTATCACCTCCCTTGTTTTGTGTTTCATGCCGCCATTATTGACTGGGTCGAGCTCTCTGGAAGGAAACAAAATGGTTAAAAAACCACAGTCTTACGCACTTGATGCTTCTCAAAGAAAGGTTAGTTTATTGACTCAAAATCTGCATACATTCCTTTCATTTTCCTATCGCTGAAGGCTTGATAAGGGATTTTGGAATTTGTGGCTGTAGTTGCATTTCTTTTGTACCAAAGGCCGTGACTGGAAAATGCATTTCTTAGCATTTTAAGAATGAAACCCTAAGTGGGTTTGAACAAAATGAGTTTTATTTTATCATCTCCTTCTGAATATGCAATTTGTTCTTCTTATAATGATAAGCAAAAGAACTCAGGCAAAATACAACTAGGCTTCTTGTGAACATGAACTAGGTTCGATCTCTTGTTAGAAAAGCTTCACTATGGGCCCATGGCCATATTCTTTACATTTCTGAGTTTTCCTTCTACTTCATGAATTCAAAACCTTTCATTTCTTCTCTATATTTATCATTCCTTTATAAAAACCCCAAATTGGCTTGAGTCATTATGGGATTAGAGCTCTTCTCTTCTATAGGCCGCAGTATCAATGGTATTTTCTAAGAATTCTATTGCTTGGAAGGACTCAAAACCCTCATCTTCTTCTACATTTGAGGTTCTCTCTATGTAAACCAATAAGGGTTTTGATGTTTTGTAAAGAAAGTCACACTTCTGGCAGCGGCTTGAGGACTTGTAATGCAACTTTCCTACATTTTACCTTCACTATCTTGAAAGGAGGAAGCTCAATTTGAGTTGTAGCTAGCATAGAACAATGTAAGTTTTGATGTAAATCTGGTACATCCTATTTTCAAATGAGACCGAGGACTCAACATGTTGCTTTATCATATGATGTTACCTTTTCAAAATAACAAGATATGCTTTAATCTTTCTCTGTTGCTCCTATGTTATAGCAGCATGTATATTTAAGATATTCATTACAAAAAGAGATAAACATATAAATGATCTCTTTTTCTTGAATCCTTCTCTAGCTAAATATAACACTGAGATTGCACTATTTGCCATGATATAGTGCATTTGATATGGTTGTAAGCTTATATGTGCTCCATTCAATTGAATGTACACTTTTATTCTACTCTGCATTTACTTGATCTAGCCATATTCAATCTCTTTTACATCTCTTGTAGATGAATATGGATATTGAGATTCTATCTTTTTTTTGCAATGGTAAATTGTATCCTGGTGCTCATACATTTATACATTTGATGCTCTGGCATACTTGCTATCTGGTTTACTGTACCATTTCAAATGTGTTCTCAAACATTCCCTTATAACTGCCATTCAAATGTGGCACTTTTATTTATTATGTATGACATGACATATTATTGTTGTCCATTTGTACTCATCAGTTTGTTCAATCATGCATAAAATGATATTCATTCTTACAACTGATGCTACTCACATGCTATGACTCAAACACTTATACATCATAGGATGATGTTGCTCATTTGCAACTATGTTTGGCATACAAATGTTATGATTGTACCTGTAACCTCTGATGCCTTGGCTATTCCACTATGCATATGATAATTCTTTTTTTGCATATGCCTTGGCTACATGCAAACATTATAATAGATACTTTGGATGAAATTGGTTATAATGTATCTGTTATATTGGACATTGAATACTACACTTCTTAATCAACATAAGAGTGTTGTCCTCTTCATATGAACACTTGCATGCTGCATTCAGTCACTATCTTTATTTGTACTATTTCTTCATATGCAAGAATACATGATGAGATCATATTACTACTCTTTGAATGTCTTAAATGTAATAGATGATAATGAAATAGTCAATGAATGTAATAACACAACTTTGATAATGCCTTCCTCAATTCCACACATTATTGATATGTCTTGGACAAATTCATTGCACATGAATGGTTGTCACTTTGTCTCTTGAACTAATGATCATAGATGGGGCAATGAACTTGGAGTTTATGCACTCACTTGATGAGACACTCTTCAATTGAATATGAATATGCATTTCAATTCTGTTCACCTTGAGGTTCAGGGGAAACATGCTGGGCTTAACCCTTGTGGGAGCCCACTTTACACCACATGTTGAAATGATCTTCAAATAGCAACATGACTTTACCTATACATGCACATGAAACAAACATGTCAGATAAGATCAGTGAAGCTTAATGATGTTTTATTTTTAGTTCCTCTTGTCCATGGATGATGTGTATCTAATTCAATATATCACAGATAGTGTATTATGTTTCTGTCTGATGAAGTTTATGGGGAACTCCATATCTTGAGCTCTAACAAAACCCTCTCTTCTCCTATAGGTTCATCAAGATTCAAGAGCAAAGCAACAGCTGCAACAAGAATCAACTCAACCAAGATCCTAAACAGGCAATGATAGATATGCTCTATCTTGTTTACTTCTTTTCTTCAACTTTATCATATTTATAGTATACTCTCTTTTATTTATTGACTCAACTATTGCCATGGCTTATGTGGAACACTTGATCTATTATGTTTTCATTCAATGCAATGCTTATTCCATTTGTGTATCTCATTTATAAAATTGAATAATCACTGAAATGAAATGAAACATCTTATCTCTCCTGCAAGCTTCTGCAATGCAATGAATGGTTAACTAAATCCTTTTTTCCTTTGTTATAACAATGCATCATAATTGAATCTTTCAAGTACTCCAACTATGTAAAACAAGATAGCAGGAAAATGTTAAAAACTTTCTCATCTAAAATTAACTGAATGTACTCCATCTCTACCAATTTGGGTTGTAGACAAAAAATGGTAACATTTCTGGCGACTTCTGCTATATGCTTGCCTTCTAAGCATCAAGACGAGTTGTCTTAAATTATCCATTAGGCATGAGTCATATGTTGCTCATCACAACTTAGAAATCATTGAAACTTAGCTACAAACTACTCCAAACAGTAGCAGAAAACCAAACCAAACCAAACTGAAAGCAAAATAGAAGGCCCTAGTGGCCATGAAACATGTGCAGCAACACTTAGGGAAACAAAAATAACTAAAAGTAAATGTGCATGAAGCACTTATTAACAGCAACACTAATCTACTATGGTACAAAGTAATACTTATCTTTAGAGACAATGCTTTAGGTGGATCCCATTAACTGGGATAGACAACACCTCTCCACTTAACTTGGAAAGTTGAAATGCATTATTTTCCTTGCACTCTATGATTGCATAAGGCCCATCCCAAATTGCATCAAAATTGGAATGTTTTCTAGGTTTTCTTCTCAGTTCAATCCACTTGAAAACTAAATCACCAACAATGAAGTTTATTGACCTTGCTCTCTTATCAAATGAACTCTTCATTTGTGCCTGATGGATTTCAATCTTCCTCAAGGCTTCTTTCTGGTTTCCTCTAATTCCATAAGCTAAGCTAGCCTTACTACTAAAGGTTGTTCCTCTAATAGCTCAAGTTCTTTAATGAAAGTCAAAGTTGGTAATTCTACTGAAATAGGCAATTTAGCCTCCTTACCGTAAGTGAGCACATATGGAGAACAACCAGTAGCTCTCTTGGGAGTAATCATGTCAACCTAAAGAGCTAACTTCAACTTTTCATGCCATGTCCTCTAGTTGTCTTCAATGGTCATTTTAATGATCTTTATCAGGTTCTTATTGGTGGATTGCACCTGCTCATTACCCTGCGAGTAATAATTAGATGATGTATTTAGAAAGATGTTATTTTTGAGAGACCAATCTAAAATCTTTAAACCAATAATAAACCATTCTCAGAGATAACTGAATCTGGGGTACCAAATCAGGATACCAAATCCTGATAGAAACTTAAAATAGAAGAGTCATTTGCTTCTTTCAAAGCAACAACCTTGGCCCACTTAGTAAAATAGTCTGTAGAAGTTAAAATCCACTTGTGGCCTGCACTTGAAGGTAGATTTATTGGTCCAATGAAGTCAAGACCCCATTTAGCAAATGGTTGTTTTACTTTGATAGGGTGCAGAGGTAAGGCTGCAAGCCTTTGCTTACCTATAAACAATGAGCATTTTTCACACCTTCTAGCCCAAGCAAATGCATCCTTAAACAGATTTGGCCAGTAATAACTAGCCTGCATGATTTTCAAGGCTGTTGTCCTTGCAACAAAATAACCTCCTGAAGGTCCATTGTGAAACTCTTCTAGCATTTTATCAACCTGATCTAATTCAATACATCTCAGAAACACACCATTAAAATCTTTTCTGTATAAAACACCTTGAATTATAGCATAAGGAGTAGCCTGTAACCTGAAATACCTTCTTCCTACCCTATCCAAACCTTCGAGGCACTCACCAGTCTGTAAATAGTGAATCATTTGCTACACCCAACTATCAGTAGGAGCTAGAACAATAGATGGTTCACTATTACTTAGCACTGTGTCAGCATTTTATGCTTATTCTTAGCTGTGTTCTCCATTTCCAGAAAGTTACTTGCATAAGCCCTTGCCCCTAACTAACTTAGTTACTACCTTAATATTAACATCAAATTCCATTACCTTTGTCATCCAACCAACTCTTTTATCATTTATTTCTCTATTAAGTAAAAAATTCTTAACAGTTGGATGGGCCACCATCAATTGAATTCTGTTATTGACAACATATGTCTAAATTCTTGAGAATTCTAACAACAGCAAAAACATGCTTCTCAACAAAAGACTACTTTACCTCGTAATCATGTAATACCTGGCTAAAAAGTGCCACTGGCTTCTCCAAGCCTTCATCATTCTATTAGCAACATGGTTAAAATGGTATCAGCCCCCCCAAAAGCATATAAAATGAAATCTTTCTCGTAATTGGGATTAATGAGGGTAGGGGCAGCTATGAGAGCTTCTTTGATTTGCTCAAATCTTCTCTTACCCTCCTTAGTCCAATTTAAAGGTATTTTCTTCTTTAGCATGGCTGTGAGAGGTTGTAGTAAAGCAACAATGTTTGGAATAAATCTCCTCATGAAATTAATTCTTCCAAGAACGCTATGCAAGCCTTTCTTATGTGCAGGCAGTAGTAAATCTAGAATAGCTGAAACTCTTTCAGGGTCAATAGAAATGCCATGCTTTGAAACAATATGGCCAAGGAGTTTACCTTCATGAATAGAAAATATGCATTTCTTCGAGTTCAAGAAAACTCCAAACTCTCTGCATCTCTAAAAAATATGCTTCAATGATCAAAATGCTCATTAGAATCTTTTGGAAAAACTGTTATATCACCTAAATATACCAGAACTATTTTGTTCATAAGGCCATGAAAGGCCATATCCATTGCCCTCTGAAAGGTTACCCCTGCATTGGACAAACTGAATAGCATCTTCCTATAGGCCATGGTACCCCACTTAGTTGTAAATGTAGTTTTACATTGGTCTTCCTCCTTCACTAGAATCTGATTATAGCATGAATATCCATCCAACAAAGAAAATCTGTCAGAATTTGAAACAGTTTGCAAAATTTGTTCCATTGAAGGAAGAGGATAGTGATCTTTTAATGAAGCTTGACTTAGGTCACAGAAATCGACACAAAGTCAAATCTCTCTATTCTTCTTTCTGATTGGCACTAAGTTGGAGACCCAAGATGTATATTTTATAGGGAAAATTATACTTCTCTCAATGAACTTATTTAGCTCGGCATTCATTAGATGCTCAAGTTTAGGATTGAGGGGCCTTTATTTTTGCCTAATAGGCTTGGCATTGGGTTCCAACTTGATGGTATGTTGAGCTAAACTAGGATTAAACCCCCTTAAATCTTTATACTCCCATGTAAAAACATCACTAAACTCTTGAAATAACTGAATAAAAGATTATTGTTCATCTTTAGTACATACTTTTCTGAATTTAAGCAGTTTACCTCTTAATATCTCCACTATCTCATAGTGCTCCTGCTTCATAGTCATGTTGCACTTATCTTTTATGATCTGATCATTTGAGTTAAAAACATATTCTAAAGTTACAAGTCCCTTTGGCAACTTATTAGACTTGAGTTGTACAATTTGGTTGTCCTATTGTTGCTACCACTTATGCTAGTTATCAGCTAAAAATTATGCTTCTACAATCAAAAAACTCAAAATCTACTCATCGTTGTCAAAAACCTGCCACTCACAATATTGTCAGGTACAGATGGTCTAACAACCATTTTTACATATGGTTGTACCTGTATGTTATGGATTTCATTCAAAATCTCAAACTAAGATCCTAAGGTAGCAAGCTTATCTGCATGTTTATTTTGGTTTCTAGGAATTGAAAGCAGATTAAAAGCATAAAAAAATTCAATTGAATCCCAAAATCGATGCTTGTATTTTTTAAGAAAATCATTCTTAGTAACATTCAAGTTTCTAACTTGGTTTACAATCAACTTAGAATCACCATAAACTTGTAAGCACTCTATACCTCTTTTTTGAGCCCATTCTAAACCATGAATCAGGGCTTCATATTCAGCCACGTTGTTTGTGTAGCTGAAAGCAAACCTCAATGCTGAATAGTACTTGTCTCCATCAGGTGAAACAAGCATGGCTCCTCCACCAACACCTGTTTTACTCCTTGATCCATCAAAGTATAGCTTCCAAAGTTGATTCTCTTGTTGTTCAGGCCATGTTTGATCCTTAACCAGATTTGCAATCACTGCATCAGGTTCATGTATCATGTAAATGCCTAATCCTACCTCATCAGTGTGATAGAAAGGGTCATCTTCATAATCTTTAGCTGCCCACTCATCTAGATTAAGTTCTTCAGTAGGTGTGTTGGGGTCTAGAATTATGGATTGATCCTCCTGGCCATGGGTGATGTAGAGGTTAGCATTTACTAGGCTAGGGACATATGGCTCAACATGGTCTTTGGCAAGAGGCTCATATTGTATGGTTACTTTCATACCATATCTTGTTCTATAAAACAAATGGGACCAATCAGAAGATAAAAACCCACCCAATTTGATAGTAAAGTCCCTAGAAAGGCAAATACCAAAGTGAGGTGGTAAGTCTATGATATGAATGTCCTGATGGATTGCAAAATTAGGATAGACATGCAAGGTAAGAGGCAGATTTCTTATTATCCCAGCAATATTAATAGCAGACCCATCTAATTGGACTACTCCTTTTGATAGGGGTTCATAAACTAATCCCAATCTATCATCTAGACTCTTGGGCATGACATAACTACTTGCTTTGGAATCTATCATGCAATTATAAACAAGTTTGTCACCAATAATCAAACTCAAGTAAAAATGAGGGGGTTTTACCTCTTGAGCTTGCTATTCATTCTTAATTTCTAAGCTGTTTGCAAGTACCACTTTAGCCTTTTCTTGGCTAGAAGCTTCAGAGAGGGAAAGCTTAGCTAAAGCTTCTTGTAATAAGTCCTTTTGACTGGGAATGTGTAGCGCATCCATCACTGATATATTGACAGTGGCTTTCTTGAGGTGATCAACAACACTAAAAGAAACAAGACTTACCTTTTGTTGTCCTTTAACATCAGCAACAACATTTTTCCCTTATGAAGGCTATGTTTGAACCTTAGGTTGATCCTTTTCATGCATAGATTAACTTCTTTGTAGAATTTGCACCTTTGGTTGTGCTGTAGGAACAACCTGTGATGAAGAAACTTGAAATCTGTCCTTGGCAGGCTGTTGTACATTTGTAGCTTGTTGTTCTAGGTCTACAACCCTCTTTTTCAACCTTATGTTGGTTGAAATGGGTATATTTGGTTGATTTTGGCCTTGAGGGTAATTTACACCATAAAATTAAGTCCCTTGCCAATTCATTAAGGCCACATCAACATTATCTTGTTGAGCTGGAACCTCATTCGCGACACTTTCCAAACAATTGTAACTATTCTGCACCATAAGAGCCTGATTTCTCATACCATTTGTACATACAGCTTGGTTATGGGGCTGGTGACATGGATAACACTGGTCACAGTCTTGTGCCATGTTGTTTTGAGTGGGTACAAGCTCTTTTGAAGTGCTGGTAGCATTAGGATTATAGGACTAGAAAGGTCTAGGAGTATAATTTGTTCTTTGGCCTTGAGCATCAGCTGGGAAAATTGGCCTATTCTGTTGATTGGGCTGATAAGGGGCTTGGTAAGGCCTATGCTCTTGACCAATTTGCTTCTTGATATTTACTAACTCATTCCCAATGGTTTTTAGTATGTTTTTAAGCTCTTGAAATTCTTGTGCTTGGACTGGGACAGTGGTTTCTTGAGTTATAGCTTGATATCCTATTGCTAGAACTGATAGGACAACAACCAAAGGAGGTATGACCATGGACACATATGGCTAGATTTTTAGAAAAATGGGTAAAGGAGGCCTTGGGGCTATTTTCCCTGCTTGAATAAGGCAATTTTCTACTCTAACAACAGTCTCAAAAGCATCGGGAAGGGTAGATCCACACATAGACTGGATCATTATGAAAATTTCACTATTTATCTATGTTACACCTTCTTTGTCATTTGTGTTCTCTATACACCTTCTTTTTCATCGCACTTTGTATCTATGTTACGGACTGCCATGAATGACTAGGGTTTGAAGAAGAAACCCTCAACTATCTGCAATTTTCTTGAACAAACTTCATGATTCCTTTGCAGGAACAAAGGTAAATGTTTACAGCTAGTTTTGAACTTGTTCTTTGCATTTTCACCACTGATATATGGGCTTATAGCCATAGACATAGAACTCTTCTGATACAATTTGTCTTGCTTCTTTGTTCTGTGCTATCACCTCCCTTGTTTTGTGTTTTGAGCCATTGTTATTGACTAGGTCGAGCTCTCTAGAAGGCAACAAAATGGTTAAAAAACCATATTCTTATGCACCTAATGCTTCTCAAAGCAAGGTTAGTTTATTGACTCAAAATTTGCATACATTCCTTTTCATTTTTCCTATAGCTGAAGGATTGATAAGGGATTTTGGAAGTTGTGGCTATAGTTGTATTTCTTTTGTACCAAAGGCCGTGATTGGAAAATACATTTCTTAGCATTTTGAGAATGAAACCCTAGGTGGGTTTGAGAAAAATGAGTTTTATTTTATCATCTCCTTCTGAATATGCAATTTGTTCTTCTTATAATGATAAGGAAAAGAACTCAAGCAAAATACGACTGGACATCTTGTGAACACAAACTGGGTTCAATCTCTTGTTAGAAAAGCTTCACTATGGGCCCGCGAGCATATTCTTTACATTTCTAAGTTTTCCTTCTACCTCATGAATTCAAAACCTTTCATTTCTTCTATGTATCTATCATTCCTTATAAAAACCCCAAATGGGCTTGAGTCATTATGGGATCAAAGATCTTCTCTTCTATAGGCTGTGGTATCAATGGTATTTTTTAAGCATTCTATTACTTGAAAGGACACAAAACTCTCATTTTCATCTGCAATTGAGGTTCTCTCTATGTAAACCAATAAGGGTTTTTATGTTTTGTAAAGAAAGTCACACTTTTGGTCGTGGCCTGAGGACTTGTAATGCAACTTTCCTGCATTTTACCTTCACTATCTTGAAAGAAGGAAGCTGGATTCGAGTTGTAGCTAGCATAGAACAATGTAAGTTTTGATGTAAATCTGGTGTATCCTATTTTCAAATGAGACCAAGGACTCCACATGTTGCTTTATCATATGATGTTACCTTTTCAAAACAACAAGATATGCTTTAATCTTTCTCTGTTGCTCCTGTGTTATAGCAACAAGTATATTAATGATATTCTTTTAACATATAAATGTTCTCTTTTTCCTGAATCCTTCTGTAGATAAATATAACATTGAGATTGCACTATTTGCCATCATATAGTGCATTTGATATGGCTGTAAGCTTATATATGCTCCATTCAATTGAATATACACTTTTATTCTACTCTGCATTTACTTGATCTAGCCATATTCAATCTCTTTTACATGTCCTATAGATGAATATGGATATTGAGATTCTATCTTTTTTTTTTGCAATTGTAAATTGTATCCTAATGCTCATACAGTTTTACATGTGATGCTCCGACATATTTGTTGTCTGGTTTACTGTACCATTTCAAATGTGTTCTTAGACATTCTCTTATAATTGTCATTCAAATGTGGCACTTTTATTTATTCTATATGACATGACATATTATTTTTGTCCATCTGTACTCATTAGTTTGTTCAATCATGCATAAAATGATATTCATTCTTACAACTGATGCTACTCACATGCTATGACTAAAACACTTATACATCATTGGATGATGTTGCTCATTTACAACTATGTTTGGCATACAAATGTTATGATTATACCTATAACCTCTGATGTCTTGGCTTTTCTACAATGCATATGATAAATTTTTTTTCTATCTGTCTTGGCTGCATGCAAACATTATAACAGATACATTGGATGAAATTGGTTATAATGTACATGTTATATTGGACATTGAATACTACACTTCTTAATCAGCATAAGAGTGATGTCCTCTTCATATGAACACTTGCAGGCTACATTCTGTCACTATCTTTATTTGTACTATTTCTTCATATGCAAGACTACATGATGAGATTAGATTACTACTCTTTGAATGTCTTGAATGCAACATATGATAATGAAATAGTCAATGAATGTAATAACACAAAACATTGATAATTCCTCACTCAGTTCCACACATTATTGATCTATCTTAGACAAATTCACTACACATACATGGTTGTCACTTAATCTCTTGAATTAACGATCATAGATGGGGCAACAAACTTGGAGTTTATGCACTCACTTGATGATACACTCTTCAATTGAATATGAATATGCATTTCAATTCGATTCCCCTTGAGGTTCAGGGGCAACATGTTGGGCTCAACCCTTGTGGGAGACCACTTTACACCACATGCTAAAATGATCTTCAAACAGCAACATGACTTTACCTATACCCGTACAAGAGACAAACATGTTAGATAAGATTAGTGAAGGTTAATGATGTTTCATTTTCAGTTCCTCTTGTCCATGGATGATGTGTATTTGATTCAATATATCACAGATAGTGTAATATGTTTCTACCTAATCAAGTTCATGGGGTACTCCATATCTTGAGCTCTAACAAAACCCTCTCTTCTCCTACAGGTTCATCAAGGGTTGAGAGCAAAGCATCAGCTACAACAAGAATCAACTCAACCAAGATCCTAAACAAGTAATGATAGATATGCTCAATCATGTTTACTTCTTTTCTTCAATTTTATCAAATGCATATTATACTCTCTATTGTTTATTGACTCAGCTATTCCCACGGCTTGTGTGGGATACTTGATCTGTTATGTTTTCATTCAATGTAATTCTTATTCCATTTGTGTATCTCATTTATAAAATTGAATAATCACTATAATGAAATGAAATATCTTATCTCTCCTGCAACCTTCTGCAATGCAATGAATGGTTAACTAAATCCTTTTTTCCTCTGTTATAACAATTCACCATAATTGAATCTTTCAAGTACTCCAACTATGTAAAACAAGATAATAGGCAAATGCTAAAAACTTTCTCATCTAAAATGAACTGAATGTACTCTAGCTCTACCAATTTGCATTGTAGAGAAAAATTGGTAACACTTATGAGTAGGTTGTGCATTCATGTCATGAACCATATCTTTGTTGCATCAATGAACTTTGTACTCACAAAAATCAGGTCATGTTTGAGCAAGTAATATGCCTCCTTGAAACCTTTCATCACTTGCTCATACTTTATGTTCTCACATATTTCTATGCACATGCTTATGATGTTCTTTTCAGATATGGACTGCTTCCTAAATAATGAATGTTGTCTTCTTGTAGCTTGACTACTAATCAGCGAAGAATAGAACAACATGCTGGGCTCAACCCTTGTGGGAGGCACATTTTCTCCACATGTTGTAATTTTCATATATCATCACACTTGACCTGAACCTGCATATTCAACAAACATGTTAGATATAAAACATAAGGTTGTAACCTCTCTTTGATTTGTATGACATGATGCTTCTCTTTTTTTTTATCTATCTTTTGATTTGATATTTGCATCTATTGCTCAGTTATTCATTTTGGTTTTGCTAATCAGTTATAGAATAGCAAGTGTTTTCTTGATTAGATATGGATGGAATTAAGGATAGAACCCTGACCTCTAACATTGGTTTTTCTTCACCCCTTGCAAGTTCTTCTCCTGGAGCTGAATCTGAACAACTCGAGATGCTGATGCGACCTCCAACAACAAGATTTGTCATTCACATGGCAATGATGGGTCCCATTCTTAATTTCATGCATTTCCTTTTCTTGTATTCTACTTGCTACTTTATATCTTATCAAATACAATTACTCCCATGGCTTGTGTGGGGCTATATAAACATCTCTTTTTTGAATACATCAACTATTTCATATCATGTAATGATTTATGTGCAATTTCTTTTATGAATCACTTATATAAAATGAAATAACTGAAAACCATAATTTGAAACACATATGTTTATAATCACGAAGAATTGACAAGTTTATAAGTACCTCATTTCTGAATTGCATTGATTTTCACTAAATGAACTGCAATAAAATATTTGAAACATAATCTACAAAGATTAGTTTAACTTTAATCACCTATTATCCCTTGAATGTATGTTTTGCTTCATCTTCAGTTACCCGAATGGTATAACAACCGAATTTGAGTTGTTACATGATCCTGATAAGTGGTCATGTAATACTTTTTCACTAAGATAGTAGACATTGACTGGATGACCTTATGCATGAAATTTTTTTTCCTTACCCCCTTGTAACAACTGTTGTTAAAGCCTCACTAAATTGATCTGCAAGCATAATTTAGTAACAATATGGTGAAACGAGTCCTTAAGAAATCTTCATATTGTCATGATTAATTAAGTATAGATAACACTCATACTATCAAAAGTAGTATCAAAGTTGAATATAAATTTCTTAAAATGTGCAAGAAGTTCCTATAGACACTCTTATTAGTGAGAGGCAATGCAATTAGAGCACCATCTCAAAGACTAACAACATACACATGAACTTTAAGATAAAAATCCAACTTTAGGACTTGACACCCTTGAATAAACTTAGAATAGACAGCACACAAAGAATTTTTAGTAACATCATTTCAACCAGCCATCATTACACAAAAGGAAATTGCATGTATAGGTTGTACTATCAAAAATTGTATACCCTTCACAATTTCACACTACATTTGGCACCCTTTTAATGTAAATGTTCATCCCTATTTACAATATGCAATCTCTAGTACTTTTGTGAGAAAAAAGGTTAAGTCCTCTTGTATCAGGCTTTTGGATGGCCCAAATCACTAGGAATAGGGCACCCCAATGCTAGTGTCCTAGAAATTTGGCCTTGACAACTTACATCTTAATGTTGGCCTTATGACTTATGTGATGCACCTTATCGGCCTTGATTCTATTGGGCCCTCAAAAATAAAATGGGAAACATATATAAATGAGTCTTGAACACTTATAATCCTCCTAGAAACTCCTAATCTCTCTATAAGGTTTCTGAATGCTAACAACTCTTTATGATGTTGCTCTATCTACAAGATCTCTATTTCTACAGTTTACTATTTCTGGCATTTCAAGGAAGCTACCTTCCTTCATCAACACCTTGTAGATGATTCATGTTACGACATACATCCACCCAAGGTTTCATGCTCATGGTAACTCTTGCAATTTGATTCGACTATATCATTCTTTATTACATGTTTTGTCTCTACCTACCTAGGGCACTCACTCTTTATCACACTTATCTCTATTGTTGTGGAAGTGGGAACAGTTACATGAGGTTTGACTTAGGCAAGCCTCTATACAACACAAACATTTTTCCCTCTTTCATGTGTCTAGGTCGTATTGGGACTTTCAAACATCTGACAGACAATTGACTGATTTGGAAACATCTACAATCGTACATATATTTGTCTACTTCAAAACCCTAGGACCTGGGTGCCTAAGCACCCTAGTCCTCTAGATTTGTCCTCTACTTCTGGTAGGGATCTTCAACAATTCTGTTATACTCCTCTCAAGTTCTGTTATCTAGCTTTTTAGCTCTGTCAAATATGTAACTTCTATTTTAGCATATTTCATCATAGAAACCCTTGATCTAGCTTCCAAACCTCAACCTTTTCAACAACAACAAAGGGACAGAACCCCTATAGCTTGTCTCTCCTTCAAGACTGTATCCAAGCTTGATTTGTGTCCCCAATGCTTAATTGGAAAGATTTACCTACCTAGTTGAGTAGTGATTAGGTCTCTCTTTTCCACTAAACATTCTGGTGAACCCGGTGTGTCTTACATTTTTACACTTGTTGATTTCATTTCCCATATCTATAGATGTGTTAAATTAGTTGATAAATCTCTTTATGTCACTTAGGTTTCATATCTTCTCTCATCTCCTACATTTGATTTAGAAAACAACAAACTTGTAGAGCTTTGTTGTCATGGCTATCAAAACCCTATTGTTGATGTATAAAATTGTGTAGATTCCAACACCAAATGGGAAATTTCCTAGATGTGGGATTGATCCCAGAAACAACCTCCAGATTTTAGGGAAGCTGGCTCTTCTATTTTCAAAGGGGATTTTGGAAAAAGGGAGAAGAAGAAACAAGATTACAGATACAATATTAAACTACCCTATGGCAATGCGCTAGATTTGAAACTACCCAGTTGCATAGTGTCAAACCCTATATGATTTAACTAGAAATCAAAGAGCAGATATGCATGATTAATGCCCAGTTTATAAACAGATTTAACAAAGGCAAGGAAATAGAAAATAAGAAAGAGGAGAGAGACACATTCATATGCATAGAACACCACTTCTTTATTCAAATGGAAAATAATTTACAGAGGTAAAGTTTGCACAAAATAAATGTCAACATTCCTCATGAAAGAGGCACTACTGAGGAAAAAAGAAAATATCTTCTACTACTATCTTCTCTAATCTGTGAAGACCTCTATCATCCCCTTCTCTATTTTAGATCTGCCTTTTATAACCCAGAAAAATGAAGGAAATATCTTTAACTATCTGGAAAATCTCAACCGAAATCCATGAATCTGGAAAAAAACAAGCTGATAACCATATCTGGCTATGAACTAACTCATTCTGTTACTTCCATGGTTGAAAATATGCATTTGCCTCCATCTTCTTTGGCCTATAGCTTACCATGAAAAGTGGTTGTGAAGAAGAATTAGGGCTGCATCTCTATTTCCTGTGAAAAATAAGAGTCATTAAAATACAATAAAGCTTCCACTTTATTACTTTGATGTAGCTTGCCTCGGGTCCCACCATTATCTCATATGATTCAACTTTAACAAAGATTTTAATCTTTGTTTAAAACTAACTTGGTTTTTAACCTCTCCCATGAGCACTTCAAAACAAATGAGTTTATTGCTTTTTTATATTAAAGTTAACTTTAATAGAAGGGCCCACCAAATTATAAGAGACTTTCATTAAAATATTCACTTAGCTTATTTGAGACCCCACATGACTCTGCCCCTTTATTGTATTTATAAAATGAAATAAAATCATGAGATTTCTCTAAGCTCTGCTTGCCCCATGTGGCAGCCTAGCGGGTGTTTAGAACAAAACTTTCCTTGCATCTCCTTAAAATTCCCATGAGGGTGACATCTGGCACATTCCAGTGCTTTCTTTTCTCTTACTCGCGAGCTGTTGATCTTCTCCTTATCTAACGGTTTCTATTCGGGTGCACTTTAAAACCCTAACTCATGTGTCTTTGAAATAGCTGCCATTCTTCGTCTAGGCCAAGCTTTGGCAATATCTAATATGGATCAATGATTGGATCTCTTGATGGCATTTAAAACTGTGAACTTACCTTACTATGGGCAATGCCTTTAACATATGCACTTTGATTCTACATTTGTGTGCATTGATTCATACAAGTGGAACCTTTATATGAAGGTCATGTCTTAGTACTTTAAGTTGAGCCTTGCTTTGGTGGTCGTGAACTTATTCTAGTTGAGCATCTTTCTTTAAATTAGTTGTGTATCAACTTTATCTATCAGCCAGGCCACCATTCTTACGTCTGAGAGCCTTCACATTATCTTATGATAATGTCAAGCTTGAAATGTTGTGCCTCCTTTGTTGTGGCTACTACATGTTAATGTTGCATATCTGTTCCTTAATGCTGGCAATGCCTCCTATTATGCTTGCTAGATTTGAAGACTCAACACCTACATGTCTTTAGAGGGCCTCATTGATTTGAAAAGTGTCCTAAGTATAGAGGTTGCTCTCATTGATTTTGGCCTAGGCTTCATATTCTTCGTGACCTTAATTAGAATCTGGCAGTGACATTGAATGGATGCTGGCTGCTTATAATATCTGCAAAGGCCGCACCTAGTTTCTATAGTGGTTGCGCTTAGACTCTTGAATGAACATATGCTTGTTCTTAGGAATGGTCGTGTTTCATATGATGGAGACATCTATGGACACTGAATGCTGGCGTCCCTTTACTATTCATATATTGATTGCATCATATTGTCTGGCGACCTTCCTTATACGCATCGTGGCTTCTTTATAGCTTCCGATCCTTCTTATCTTTGTTGTCTTGTTTTGTGACATGCGCCATCACCCGTGAGCTTTTCTTCAATATTGGTGCCTTGATTCTATATAGACTTGTGCCTTCTGCTTGGACTGTGTTATCCATTTAGCATTGACTGTGTTTCATGATATTGGTGAGCTTCAGGCTTATGCATGCTGGCAATCCATGCTCTCCATCAATACTTGATAGTTTACTCAGTTTGGTGAGCAACTGAGGTTAATAAAGCATGCAACATTCCCAAATTTGGTGGCATCAATAACATATGGTTGTACCCCATCACCCAAATCATTTGAATCAATATGGGAATCAATAATAGATAGATAGCTACAGCCTTCATTGTCATATCTCTCCCCTCTTTTGTCTGCTTCTTGATCATTCAAGACTTCTCTAAGGTACTTGCAAATGAATGTTCCACATGAAATTGTTTGTGCAGTCCTAACTACCCATCCCTTCTTGATGTGTGAAACTAAAGCCTTTAACGCCTTTCAATTTGGACTGGCAGCACACCATCCTTTTGTGATTGATATGCTGAGCCCTTTCACTATGACTTCATTATCACATTGAGATCATGCCTCTATGACAAACCTAACATTGATGTCTTTCACTTTATATAGCATCATATCTTCATGCTAGATGGGTTTTTTTATGAAGCAACTATATTTTTGTTTTGATAAAAGATTGCATATGAAACATGAAGACACACCCTTTACCTTGTAACTCAGGCTTTGAAAGCCGCTCCCATGTAACTATAATTCTTTATGTATATGCCTCAACTACCACTAGAGCTCCTCTTTTAATGGCCAAGATTCATCAATCTTTAGAATGCCATGCCATATATATTAACACAGTATGAACATTTAGTATGCTATTGAAACAATTCCACCTTCTTGATATGGTAACCTCTCATTAATAACTGTTGCTAGTGACAATAAACTATTTGGTGGACACTCAACCAGCCCAACTATATCTAGTCATTCTCGGGAGAAGACAAAATAGAATCAAGTTCCGAAGCTTTCCCTCTTTGTACACTAATAAGCATGTTTCTTCTCATGAACATTCATTGAAACTTCCTTAAAACTTCATGTCACTAAAATATTTTTGAATCCTACTAAAAATTTTGTTAATAGAGTGAAAAATTTATCAACATTTCCTTGCGACTAGCTGGGGAAGTGGGCCTACTCACTAAGAACCCACAATTTCTAGTTTTGCAAAATTAGTGCCTTATCCAGGGCGTAGAGTCAAGCAAGCTAAACTAAAACATCCATTTAACTAAAAACATATTGGCACCCAAACATATGGCATCATAATTGATGCAAGCTACCCATCAAATGTATTGAATCTGAAATTGAACTGCTGACCTAAAATAAAATTTGGTGACTAAAACCACAACTAATCACTAAAACTGACCACTGAACCTTATTACAACAGAAACTTACTGAAAACAAACTAACTAAAACTAAAAACTATGTTGCAGCTACAACTTATTCTGAATCATTGGATCTAAGTTACTGACATATTGAAACACATAGGAATATGTCCATTCATAGGAGTGGAAAAATAACTACCGGTATGGATGATGTTGCTCCAGTGGATCCACAATGAATTAAGAATGGACTAGACAAACTGCATAAAGAAATAAAGCAAGAACTGGTACCTTTTTGCTTTCCTGCATTATGGAGAGTCTTTCTTTGCATCAAAATATTTTATAGGTTGATCTACATGCTACTCAAACTTCAGCAGAGGCTGGGAAGGGAGAATCAAGCGTTGAAGCTCTTTCCCTTGTTTGTATTTGAAGGCTTCTATTAATAATACTTCATCAGTAACCTCTTTTGTAGGCTCCTCAATAGGTTCATGACTTGAGATAGCATCAAAATTAGGTGTACAGGTGACAGAATAGCCAAGAATAGTCTTGAACCTGATTGGGATTCCTTCATACAAGAAGAAGGGTGTATAATGTGACTCAATATGTGACTCTTCACTTTTACAGATGTCTCTTTAAACCTCATTATCATGAAGCTATAAATCTTCATCGAGAAGAATACAATAACCATTTTCAAGAATAGAAAATAGATCATCACTTGCATCTACCTCTATTTCAAAATTTTCTTTATGATCACCTTCAACAGGCTTTACAAATGAACCATGTACTTGCTGAATTGTAGGATCTTTCTCATCCAATAGCTGATACCCTTGTTGCAAAAGTGAGAACAAATCATGTTCTTGCTCTTCATGTTGTCCAAGCATCTCTGTGCTATCTATCTCAAGACATGAAAACTCATTACAGAAATAAAAATAGTCATTTTTGATAGGGTCTACAGAAATCTCTCTTGCCACTTTTTCCTCAAGATGGAATACAAATTGTTCATCACTGCTTACCCAGTAGTTTTCAGCTTCAAATCCCCCTTTGAAGTACTTTTCAACTTCTAGAAGTGTCACTTCATCATCACCATCTGAGTCTTCTTCAAAACTTGACAGAATCCCTGAGTTATATGTGGCCATAGGTGCATGATATCAAGATCATGGGGACACACTAAATAGATAGGAGTCACCTTCTTGCTTGCATCTTGATTATTGAGACCAAATTTTCTTCAATGTCAAAGTGACAAAGAACCTAATCTATGGCTTCTATGCGCTAATTTACAGCTACAAAGGCTTGTAAAGCATAATTTTTAGGATAATGGTGCACCATCTAATTATATTCATATTGTTGTTCATACAGATTTAGAGGCATACAATATGGATCAGCACTATAGATGTTTTGACATTTTAACTCATTTAGCTAATGGGAGAGAGTTTTTATAAGTTCTTTTATTGCACTCATCTCCTCATGATTTAACAAATTAGTAGGGAGGGTGGGTGGATTAAAATCTATATGCATTTGGCTACAAGGAGTCTGAGACAGGTAATTTGTATGAGGCATCAGTGATTTTAAGGGCAGAGGAGACAACTTACCAGCCTCAATGAGATTATTTTCAGCCCTAATGGCGAGATCATATGACTGAGGAAGAGTTTCACCTCCTAAAGATTGTAACATGCCAAAAACCTCAGGGTCTAAAGCCTTTAAATAATACAAGAATGCAAAGACTGGAGGAGGTCTGATATCAACAAAGAATTTTTTCCATACCTTGTCAAATATTGAATTGAAATCATGTATGGGCTCCATTGGATGCCTTTTTATGGTGATAAGATTCTGGGTGAGAGTGCCAACATCTATCCTCTCTTTGAATTGATTGTAGATGAGTCCTCCAAGATGATCCCATCCAGTGATTGAACTAGGCTGCAAACTTCTATACCATTCTTTTGTTTTGCCTTTGAGGGAAGATGCTAGCAATAGGAGGGCATGATTCTCAGTTGTGATATTATGAATGGTGCACAAATTTGCAACATCTTGAATGTGGTCTGCAGGACAAACAGATCTATCCCCAAGAAAATGAGACAATGCCTTCCATGTTGTGTCAGGAACTTGACCCTGCTGCTAAAGAACAAGAGAACTTGAATCCCAAGTCACAAAGGGTAGATCCCTTGCTTGAATATTTAGATGCACATAGATAACTGGGGCTGTCATGATCTACAGAGGCAAAGATCTAAGAAAGAACCTCTAGTAGAGTTACTAGATGGAAGATTCATGCTCCAATGAGTAGATATTTCTATGATTTACTACCAAAATCACAAAATATAGGGCAAAGATTTAATGAAAACAAAGACCCAAGTCTTTGAATCTAGTCCCACTGGGCATGCCGAAAACTGTTGATGTATAAAATTGTGCAGATTCCAGCACCAACATGGGAAGTTTCTGAGATATGGGATTGACCCCAAAAACAACCTCCAGATTTTAGGGAATATGGCTCTTCCATTTTCAAAGGGGGTTTTGGAAAAAGGGAGAAGAAGAAACAAGATTACAAATACAATATTAAACTACCCTATGGCGATGCACCAGATTTGAAACTACCTAGTTGCACAGTGTTAAACCCTATATGATTTAACTAGAAATCAAAGAGAAGAGATGCATGATTAATACCTAGTTTATAAATAGATTTAACAAAGGCAAGGAAATAGAAAATATGAAAGAAGAGAGAGACACATTCATATGCACAGAACACCACTTCTTTATTTGAATGGAAAACAATTTACAGAAGCAAATTTTGCACAAAATAAATGTCTACATTTCTCATGAAAGAGGCACTGTAGATGCAAGAAGAAAATATCTGCTGCTGCTATCTTCTCTAATATGTGAAGAACTCTGTCAACCCCTTCTCTATTTCAGATCTGCCTTTTATAACCTAGAAAAATGAAGAAAATATCTTTAACTGTCTAGAAAATCTCAACTAAAATCCCATGAATTTGGCACAAAATCTAGTTGATAACTGTATCTGGCTATGAATTGACTCTTTCTGTTACTTCCATGGCTGAAAATATGCATTTGCCTCCATCCTCTTTGGCCTGTAGATTACCTTGAAAAGTGGCTACATTGAAGAATTAGGGGTGCATCTCTATTTCCCGTGAAGCATAAGAGTCATTAAAATATAATAAAGCTTCCACTTTATTACTTTGTTGTAGCTTACCTTGGGTCCCACCATTATCTCATATGATTCAACTTTAACAAAGATTTTAATCTTTGTTTAAAACTAACTTGATTTTTAACCTCTCCCGTGAGTACTTCAAAACAAATGAGTTTATTGCTTTTTAATATTAAAGTTAACTTTAATAGAAGGGCCCACCAAATTATAAGAGACTCTCATTAAAATATTTACTTAGCTTATTTCAGACCCCACGTGACTCTAATACCAACTATCACGGGGCCATGGTCTAGCCCTCGTGCTGCACCAGTAGAATGAGTGCAAACCTGTCTATGTGAATCGTGTCGTGCTCATACCTGGCCTACACCTCAATATCCAATTCAATGCAAACATACAAAATAGAATGCAACCAAGTAACAATGCAATATAAAATTTAACACAAAACAGATGGGAAAGATTCTAGTTCTTATTCAAAGACAATGCAAAACATTACATACAGACTTTTACAGATTAGCAACAAGAATCCCATATCAGATCTGGGCTTAGACTCTGCTAACAATTACCCAGTCCTTTACATCGCTTAACAATTCCCAAGTTAGGAGAAACTCACCTAGCAAGGAAAACTCCAACAACTCAAAAATCTGAGTAGGTCTCTTGCAACACTCATACGTATTGCAGAGATCTCACAAAAGATATCTCGCACAGAATATCTCTATCTCACAGAATGCATAAACCTTGGAATCACCCAAGTCATATAGGCCACCCAACCGTCTAACCGTCTTTTCAATTCCTACATCCATCAACATGCCCCTTTATTGCATTTATAAAATGAAATAAAATCATGAGATTTCTCTAAGCTCCACTTGCCCCACGTGGTAGTGTAGCGGGTGTTTGGAACAAAACTTTTCTTGCAGCTCCTTAAAATTCTCATGAGGGTGACATTTGGCACATTCTAGTGCTTTCTTTTCTCTTATTCGTGAGCCATTGATCTTCTCCTTATCTGACAGTTGCTATTCAGCTACACTTTAAAAGCCTAACGCATGTGTCTTTGAAATAGCCGCCATTCTTCGTCTAGGCCGAGCTTTGGCAATATCTAATATGGATCGGTGATCGGGTCTCTTGATTGTGTTTAAAACTATGAACTTATATTACTATGGGCAACGCCTTTAACATATGCACTTTGATTCTAAATTTGTGTGCATTGATTCTTACAAGCGGAGCCTTTATATGAAGGTTCTGTCTTAGTTTTTAAGTTGAGCCTTGCTTTGGTGGCTGTGAACTTATTCTGGCTGAGCATCTTTCTTTGAATTAGCTGTGTATCAAGTTTATCTATCATCTAGGCTGACATTCTTATGTCTAAGAACCTTCACATTATCTTATGATAACACTAAGCTTGAAATGTTGTGCCTCCTTTGCTGTGGCTGCTACATGATAATGTTGCATATCCATTCCTTAATTCTAGCAGTGCCTCCTATTATGCTTGCTAGCTTTAAAGACTTAACACCTTCATCTTTAGAGGGCCTCGTTGATTTGAAAAGTATCCTGAGTATAGAGGTTGCACTCATTGATTTTGGCCCGAGCTTCATATTCTTCGAGACCTTAACTAGAATCGGGAAGCACCATTGAATGGATATTGGCTGCTTATAATATTTGCATAGGCCGCACCTAGTTTCTATAGTGGTTGCGCTTAGACTCTTGAATGAACATATGCTTGTTCTTAGGAATGGTTGTGTTTCATATGATGGAGATGTCTATGGATGCTAAATGTTGGCGTCCCTTTACTATTCAATGAGTTGTGATCTTCACGAATATACTGATTGCATCATATTGTCTGGTGACCTTCCTTATATGCATCATGGCTTCTTTATAGTTGTCGAGCCTTCTTATCTTTGATGTCTTGTTTTATGACATGCACCATCACCCATGAGCTTTGCTTCAATATTAGCACCTTGATTCTATATAGACTTGCACCTTCTACTTGGACTATGTTATCCATTTAGCATTCCATGCTCTCCATTAATACTTGATAGTTTACTCAGTTTGGTGAGAAACTAAGATTAATAAAGCATGCAACATTCCCAAATTTGGTGGCATCGATAACATATGGTTGTACCCCATCACCCAAATCATTTTCATCAATATGGGCATCGATAACATACAAGTAGCTATAGCCTTCATTGTCACATCTCTCCCCTCTTTTGTCTGCTTCTTGATCATTCAGGACTTCTCCAAGGTACTCGCAAATGAATGTTCCATGTGAAATTGTTTGTACAGTCCTAACTGTTTAGCCTTTCTTGATGTGTGAAACTAGAGCCTTTAACGCCTTTCAATTTGGACTGGTAGCACACCATCCTTTTGTGATTGATATGCTGAGCCCTTTCACTATGACTTCATTATCACATTGAGATTGTGCCTCTATGACAAACCTAACATTGATGTCTTTCACTTTATATAGTGTCGTATCTTCATGTTGGATCATGGGTCTTTTTATGAAGCAGCTATGTTTCTGTTTTGATAAAAGATTGCATATGAAACATGAAGAGACACCCTTTACCTTGTAACTCAAGCTTTGAAGGCCGCTCCCATGTAACTGCAATTCTTTATGTATATGCCTCAACTACCACTAGAGCTCCTCTTTTAATGGCTTAGATTCATCAATCTTTAGAATGCCATGCCATACATATTAACATAGTCTAAATATTTATTATGCTATTGAAACAATTCCACCTTCCTGATATGGTAACCTCTCATTAATAACTGTTGCTGGTGACAATAAACTATTTGGTGGACACTCAACTAGCCCAAATGTATTTGGTCAATCTCGGGAGAAGACAAAACATAATCAAGTTCCGAAGCTTTCCCTCTTTATACACCAATAAGCCTGTTTCTTCTCATGAACATTCATTGAAACTTCCTTAAAACTTCATGTCACTAAAAGATTTTTGAATTCTACTAAAAATTTTGTTAATAGAGTGAAAAATTTATCAACACCTACATTTTGCTAACTCCAATGCTTCTTACATTAACAAATTTATGCTATTATGTTTCAGATTTGATTAGTATCTAATTGATTAAACATTCTTTATTTGTAGATCTTGCATTCATACTAATTCATTGTTGTGGTTACCAAAAACCCTCACCTTTTGGTAACTCCCACTAGTCTTGCACTTAGTGGTTGTGATTGCAATCTTATTTCAGATCTTTTCTATATTGAAGAGTTGCTAAATATGATTTCAAAATTGCTGTAGCATATCATACTTGTTATTTGTATTTAATTTAGCAAGTAAGAAGATTCATACATTTATCATTCTTTTGTGATTTGAAAGCAAAAAAATAAACAAAACTCTCTAAAACAAACATGTCTTCTTCTTTTCTTACATCACTTTCCAACTTTACTTGAATAGTTTGTGAATTTGATGTTCCTTTCATTAAATATGGAAAGACCAAATAGTTCCCTATGCCTTTGTATTCCTCTCCTAAGATTCCTTCTAACAATAAAGATACCTTAGTGCAAGAAGATGAAATCATTAATGCATTTCTCAATACATCTCAACATCCCCTTTATTCCAATGCTCTCTCTCCAATAGATGAATCATTAGTGGATGAAGGGTCTCAACTAACATTGAATGAAGATATGACTTTACCTTATTTCTATTTGGATAATCTCTCTTTGAAAGATGAGACATTAGTACATATGGAACATATCACTTCTACTACTACCACACCTTCTTTGATTCATGATAATCTCCCTCCTTTGGTGACATATCCAAGCCCCTTGGGTGTCACAAAGGGGGTTAGATCTTATCCTCTTCCTCCTTTGGTAGCATGTTCAAGTTCTTTGAGTATCACAGTTGTGAAGACTTCTCCTCTTCCTCCTTCAGTAGCATGTTCATGTTCCTTGGGTATCACAAAGGTTTTGAAGACATCTCCTCTTCCTCCTTTGGTAGCATGTTCAAGTTCCTTGGGTATCACAAAGGTCGTGAAGACTTCTCCTCTTCCTCCTTCTGTTGCATGATTAAGTTCCTTGGGCATCATGAAGGTTGTGAAGACTTCTCCTCATCCTCCTTCAGTTGCATATTCAAATTTCTTGGGTATCACAAATAATGTGAAGAATTCTTTTATTTCTCCTTTGGTTGCATACTTTCCCTTGGATGTCATTCATAATTCAATCATAGATACTTGTATCAACATCACCTTACTTAATCTACACTGATGATCTCCATTGTAGCAATGAAACTTCCAAAAAAGAAGAATCAAAGCTCACGTCAGCTTCTACACAAACACCTAATATCAATAATCAAATCAACACAATTTATGTTTCTGGTTCCCAACAAGAAACCTAAAATTGTCATGGATCTTCATCCCGATATCATGTAATAACCATCTACTCCTATTCCATATTCACCTCGACCTCCTAGCTACATTCTTAACTATGGAAAACAACTCACTCAAAAGAACAAGATTGATCAAAAAATGTAGCAAAAATCTCATTATCATGTGATTTCTCACATGTATAACAACAATAATCAAACTAAGCATTCACCAACTCTCACTTCTCTTGCTCCTCCTACTTATAACAAATCTTCTCAAAATAAGTCAAGAGGTACTTGTTCTAGGGGTTTGATATTTCAAACCCTAGTTGATGTTCCTCCTATATCTAAAACATTTACTAAAAGTAAATCATCACCTTCACAAAATATTCTCTCTACTCATCCTGGCTAGGTACACTTTGAAGAAACATCAATTTGTACCTTTGGCTTGCTCGCTTAAGACTTCATGCTTCTTTCTTAACATTAATTACCTCAATTGTGATGTTACTGTTATCAATCAGATATGCACCCTATGCTAAGCTATTAACTTAGCTATTTGTTGACACATGAGAACACTCCTATGCCTGTGGGTTGCCTAAACTTGGAGTGAACCTCCAGAGTGGGCCGGTTCCCTTGGTTACTTCACCTAATCTAAATGGCTTTCTGAGAAAAGGGATAGAAAGTTAACTATAATTTGAAATCATAAATTCTAATAGGTGATGCATGAGAACTCTATCTAATCAATCACAATCAGCCTCACAATGACTTTTAACCCTCACAATTCCACTAAAATTAATGCAATACAAATTAGTATTTTGTATGAATGTTTGAAAAGATAGAGGTTTTCCAAGGATAAACAAGAATTTTATTACAATTTTAACCCACTAAGCAAGATAAACATAACATACAACCTGTATCACATGAAACTCCTGCACTCAATTCTATAATAACGAGACATAGAAAAGGACTCGGAATTGAATCACAATTCAATATCAGATCATTTACTGTAAAATGAAATAGAAAGTATCGAAAAGGAGAACACTGTTGCTCTATTGAAACTGAAAGGAGTAGAAATGAGTATAAAAGTGTTTACAAGCTCTCTGTAGGTGAACAAGAGAGAAGAAACAATGATATCAACTCCCTGAGAAAAACTAAGTTTTCTCCTATATATGCTTGTCAAAAGATCTCCAAGAGAAAAGATAGGAAAAGCTCCTAAAAATAGTTATCCTGATCCATTTTCAAGCTCCCAGAAAAATCCACAAAAAGAGTCTCTAAACTATCTCCAAACAGCTTGTAAAAACTGCCAAAAACTCCTCCAAGGTGTTCCCACTGCAAAATATGCTTAATATGCCCAATAAAGACTCCATTTTGTCTATATCTTCTCAAAAGAAAGCAAACTCAAAAATGAAAGATATTGTTTGCTTTACTTTGCTTTAACTGCATAAATAATGAATATTTAAAAGCAATTTATAGGATATTGCTTTAAATATCATTTTACAATGCTTTGCAGTTTTATTTTCCTAATTTGCCTAGATTTGATTTTTTTACAAAATATCACAAGGCTTGATATGTCTTATTTTTCCAAATATATTATTTGGACATATTGATTTTCTATAAAAATCATTAAAATATGTCAAGACATATTAAATAGTTTGAAAAAATAAAAGCTTGTAAGGTTTAATTCCCATCTAGTTTGCAAAATACGCTAAGGCATCTGACCTTTATGACAAAGGGATCTAGGGCATATGATATGTGCATTCATCTTCAAAGGGGAATAAAAGAGTTTTTTTAAGGCATAAAGCCTCAGTATTGAATATGCAAAAGGACCTAAGGTATTTGATATCATTCTAAGTCTTGAGACTAGGCATTTGTATTGTGGACATAATACCATGATGGGCATTGGTCATGTTATTGAAAATGCAATTTAATGTGATAAAAATCACATTCGGACTTAGGGAAAACAATAACCCTAAAAAAAAACCAAGAACCCTACTTTCTAGGCCTCATTTTCACCTTTGAGATTTTGACTCTGTTGGTTTTTCTTCTGAATCAGCATTAGGGTTTGCCACTTCTAATGCACAGGTAGATTCAGCCAACTAAATACAGGAGGTTGCGTGAGCTGCCTCCCCTTCACTTCTGGTTCTGCCGCACCAAGGGGGGTATCCCTATAACTCAAGATGTAACCTTGACTAGCTCAAAGATAGAAAGATCTAACTTGACAACAACAGGCAGAATACTCTCATGTATGGACCAAGATCTGTATGATAGATCACAAGGCTGGCAACATTCTTGGACATGATGTCTGGTTGGGTATGAGAGCATGCAGGGGGTTCCTAAACCTACTCCTACAACTAACAGGTGGAAGTATGAAATGGTTTGATATGAATTTTGGATGCAAAGCTGGACATGGTGTATAACCTCAACACAGAGCTAGATTGGTGCCTATCCAGGGCTTGGAGTCGGTAGACATACACCTGTGAATGATCAGCATGAATAGCTAAAACTGGATTTCAGGGGGATACACATGATATCTGCCTTACAGATATCTCCCAATGAAGAGTGTTAAGTTATCTCTACTTATGGCATCCCTACTGCAATATACCCTTCCCAATGTTCAACCTAAAAATAGTTTAATCTACCCCTTGAGCAGAAGTTAAAAGATCAGACATTCAACATAGGAATTCTATGCTCTAGAATCTAAACATTACCCAAATATCCAGATTCAGAAGAAGAATACATGCAATACTGGAGACAGAATTAACACAACACATGCTAAGATAGCATTACTCATATAAGATTAACCATGAAATTAGCGGATTCATGCCAAATCGTACAACAGGAGATACATAAACTCATAAGTTAAACTGTACAGAGCAACCAGATCAGCTTGTTTTGAATTACAGAGCCAAAAATCTTCAACTTTCAACAACCACAAATGACTAACACTTCCTGCTTATAACAGCCAGGTAGTGTACCATAGCAATTAATTACATGGTTGACCAAAAATCCCGCCAGATAGACAGTATCAGCAAAATGGCGCTCAACGCATTACCAGATTGGCGCCCAAACATGAATGCAGCAGGTAGGGGAGGAGACAGGAAGATATCTCGAGCCCTGTGCCACTGTCCGCTGATGTACACCTTCAATCGGGTACCAGATCCACCCATACCTCTGCAATCTTCGCCATTAATGGCGCACCAACCCGCGGCCTCAGGAAAACGTCAATTCTGCATCGCAACCATTTCCCGTCGAGATTCATCATCATGATATTTGAAAATATGCAGGATATCAATTATCCCACATGCACCCCGCAGCAACCTCATTAACACTTTATATACTAGGTCATGAGGATATATGATGTCGGTGCTTTTGCTCCTGACGACACTAGTATAAGACTTCATCATCATCATCATCCAGCAGCATGATATCCTGTCGCTTGAAATATCACCCTGACGTCAGCATCATATCGCAATATCACCTGCATGATAATCGCCTTTATCGGCACAACCTGATCCATCGGAGGAACATCCTCCTGCTGAGCCTATACCAAAAGTCTAGCCGATGAACATCTTGATGACGTCATCATCATATCCTGCTGACGTCATCATCATATCTGCCTACTACGCACCTCCTCATATCCGGATGACGTCATCATCATGTTTGCAAATATCGGGGGATCTCCACAAGATGATCAGTGTTAGAAATATGACCCCCCCGGACCTTGATGACGTCATCATCATATCGACATCAGGATGATATTCGGAAGATAACCGGATATTTGGAAATATCATCCTGATGCACAAATATCAGGTTGCACTGTAGCTCCACTATAAGATCGGGGCGATAGATGAATATGATGATGCTTGAAAAGATCACCCCCACTAGATAATGCACGAAGCCGGCAGGCGGATATCTCCTTGATATCAGCATCATCATGACGCTGGAACAAACATACATCCGGGTGATATTCAAAAATGAAAATATCACCCCCTCCTTCGGAAATATCATGATGCAGATAGGCAGAGATAGATATCACCCTGACATAAGAATGACGTCAGCATCATCAGGATGAGAAAAAACAATGAACATGAAGTAATACAACATCATCAGGATGATATTGACTAAGATCATCCTGACGTTCAAAATATGATGACCCCAGTGAATATCGGGTCACACTTAGAACTCTTCAACAACATCATCAGGATGATCATAACCAAGATCACCCGATGATAAAAATATCACCCCCGGCGAAAAATCACGAAGGCAGAAAATATGATGACCCCCGCAAGCAACACGGTGATAACTAGAAATATGATGATGATGATGACGACCCTTAAGAAAGAACAAGTCAGGTCGAACAACTCAAAGAATAACCCCTTCAGAATATCGGGGCAACATCATCATCATGTTTGGGCAAGGTGATAATGGAAGATCACCGGATACTTGAAAAATCACCCCCGCAAGCAAATCAGGGCGCACTGTAGCTCATCAGCAGGATCAGAATGATATCCAAACATCACCCGATATTGAAATATGATGATCCTGATGAAGAAACATGTCGACAGAAAACATGATGATGATGACCTTCATCGAAGCAAACATGATGATGATGACCTCCTCCTCAGGAAAATATGATGCTGCAGCTGAAAAATGCTGAGGAGGTCCAACACTTAGAACATTTTTTGGATACTTAGGGAAAGTGCCTGCATGAAAATTGCTCAAAAATAGCTAGTCAATTCAGGCACTAACACTGGCTCTGTCTAGGGACGTGCAGGTGCAAGACTGCAGCGAGAACCCCAGATCTCTGGGATGCAGACCAGTCCCTTATCCATTGGGCACAGAGTCAAATATTACACCGACCTGCATCACCAAACACACTTGATGGCCTAAGGCCACCAAGAAAAGAAAAACATGTATCTCCCCTTGTCAAATATCTTGTTTTCATCTGCATGCACTGGGTCAAGCCTGGAGATACTGTCAGGATCCACCCACAAACAAACCTTGTCATCTGCATATTCAACCCTCTGATTTGGCTTGTCATTACCACCCCTGTGCAGATAACTTTCAGCATCATGTGACATGTGGGTGTAGAATGTATCAAGCAATGCATATTCATATGGCATATAGCACTTATCATCTATATCATCATCATGCATTGCAACATGATCTCCTAGCTAGACTGAAAATAGGAAACACTCAAAGTCCACCACACAGCTAGGAAGATCAGAGCTCATTGTATTATATGCTGGCACATCAAAAGAAAAGCTTTCAAAATCAAAATTGTGCACATCATGTACACAACAATCAGCAGCACCAGGCTGGAAAAGATCAGGCTTTGGCATCTCTTTCAAATCAGGCACATTTTCACAGTCACTTACCTGATGTATGTTGTTTCTTCTTTCATCAGGATGAGAAACAGAATCCAAACCAAAAACAATGTCTAGATCCTCACCATACTCAGACAGATCCTCATCACTATATGTGTCATAAATGGGTGACCCAGGTGCATCAGTTTCATCATAGTATGCCATTTGTTCATGGGCAGCAGAACATGCATCTTCATCACCAATGGATTCCCTTTGTGGAAGAGTATCAGCTTGTGTGTCATAAGCAAAACAACCATCAAATGAAAAACAATCATGCTCTGAACTAGCACTTATTTCAATTTCTGACTGCTCTTCATGATCTCCATGTGTTTGAAAGGTAGGCAATGGGTCACACATAGGACTGCTTCTCTGTTTGCTTATATCTTCTCTGTCTTGAGTACAATACTCACAATTGTCTCCACAGGTCCATTCCACAAATTGCTCATTGCTGTCCACAACCTCGTTATTGTTTTCATGGTCAGCTGCCTCATCATTACAATGGGAATCCTCATTAGTCCTTTCACTGGCATCCTCAACTGGTGAACAATCCAGTTGAGCAGTATTGTTAGCATTATGTTCAAACACAGCAGTCTCAACCTCTATGCTTTTATTTTCATTTTTATCTGCACATGATGCCATAATCATTTGGTCATTTGCAGCTTCATAATCATTTCTCACACCAAGGCCTGGGGACAGGGGTTTCAGTAGGTACACATTTCTGATTTTTTCTATCTTTTCTATGAACCTGTATGCCATCTGCATACTTGTCACCTTGAAATCCCTCAGTATTGCACTAAAGCCCTCCTCAAAAGCTTCAAAGAATATGCCAACACAGGCTGAAATATCAGGTCTGAAGATTTCTGGGATCTGTGAAAGGGCTATTGCAAACCTATGACTGAAATCAACACATGGCTCTTCATCTTGTTTTCTGATTCTCATCAATTCTGCAACAAGATCAGCCGGTTCTTTTGCAAATTCTTCCTTGAAACAGTCGGCAAGCTCATCCCAACAGGCAAAGGATTTCTTTGGAAAGCTCAAATACCAGTCTTTTGCTTTTGCATCAAAGGACCTAATAAAAAACCTCATCCACATATCCTCATCTCTGAATGAATATTTTCCCATAAAACTTTGAAAATTTTGGATATGTGCATTCCCATCACATACATTGTGACCACTAAATCTAGGCATCTGACAGTATATTCTAGCAGGCATAGTTTCTACTTTATAATCCACCCATGATAAATCCAGTTGGTCATACAAAGGATCAAAAGGGCTGACAGGAGGTTTAGCTTTCTGACTGGCAGACACAACAGGGTTACTGCTTTTTAAATGGGCCTGCTCAGCCTCTAAGAATATCAACCTATTTCTTATCTCTTCTATTCATTTATCCAACATTTCACCACTGAGTATGGGATAATTCATACTTGAATTCATAAAAATCTTACTCTTAGACATCCTTTGTCTGTCTAAGACCTAAGGCTTCCCCTGGCATCTAACCTATGCAGTAAAATAGCAAATAAAGGGGAAGGAACAAGGTACCTTTTCCCATACAGATGCAGAAAAATGAACAACACATTTTTATCACATCACATACATCCATCTTTCATGTGCATTTGGATCTTTTTTGCAGAGTCGCCACCTCTCCAGAGAGGACAAAAATTACAGCAGCTGAAAGCTCATCAAATATGTTTCTGAGTTCATTCCACCAGCAGAGCAAAACTTCACCAGAGATTGCAGGATATCACTTTACATCAACTTCCCCAGCAGAGTCGCCAATTTGTTGGTTTTTCTTCTGAATCAGCATTAGGGTTTGCCACTTCTAATGCACAGGCAGATTCAGCCAACTAAATATAGGAGGTTGCGTGAGCTGCCTCCCCTTCACTTCTGGTTCTACCGCACCAAGGGGGGTATCCCTATAACTCAAGATGTAACCTTGACTAGCTCAAAGATAGAAAGATCTAACTTGACAACAACAGGCAGAATACTCTCATGTATGGACCAAGATCTGTATGATAGATCACAAGGCTGGCAACATTCTTGGACATGATGTCTGGTTGGGTATGAGAGCATGCAGGGGGTTCCTAATCCTACTCCTACAACTAACAGGTGGAAGTATGAAATGGTTTGATATGAATTTTGGATGCAAAGCTGGACATGGTGTATAACCTCAACACAGAGCTAGATTGGTGCCTATCCAGGGCTTGGAGTCGGTAGACATACACCTGTGAATGATCAGCATGAATAGCTAAAACTAGATTTCAGGGGGATACACATGATATCTGCCTTACAGATATCTCCCAATGAAGAGTGTTAAGTTATCTCTACTTATGGCATCCCTACTGCAGTATACCCTTCCCAATGTTCAACCTGAAAACAGTTTAATCTACCCCTTGAGCAGAAGTTAAAAGATCAGACATTCAACATAGGAATTCTATGCTCTAGAATCTAAACATTACCCAAATATCCAGATTCAGAAGAAGAATACATACAATACTGGAGACAGAATTAACACAACACATGCTAAGATAGCATTACTCATATAAGATTAACCATGAAATCAGTGGATTCATGCCAAATCGTACAACAGGAGATACATAAACTCACAAGTTAAACTGTACAGAGCAACCAGATCAGCTTGTTTTGAATTACAGAGCCAAAAATCTTCAACTTTCAACAACCACAAATGACTAACACTTCCTGCTTATAACAGCCAGGTAGTGTACCATAGCAATTAATTACAGGGTTGACCAAAAATCCCGCCAGATAGACAGTATCAGCAAAATGGCGCTCAACGCATTACCAGATTGGCGCCCAAACATGAATGCAGCAGGTAGGGGAGGAGACAAGAAGATATCTCGAGCCCTGCGCCACTGTTCGCTGATGTACACCTTCAATCGGGTATCAAATCCGCCCATACCTCTGCAATCTTCGCCATTAATGGCGCACCAACCCGCGGCCTTGGGAAAACGTCAATTCTGCATCGCAACCATTTCCCGCCGAGATTCATCATCATGATATTTGAAAATATGCAGGATATCAATTATCCCACATGCACCCCGCAGCAACCTCATTAACACTTTATATACTAGGTCATGAGGATATATGATGTCGGTGCTTTTGCTCCTGACGACACTAGTATAAGACTTCATCATCATCATCATCCAGCAGCATGATATCCTGTCGCTTGAAATATCACCCTGACGTCAGCATCATATCGCAATATCACCTGCATGATAATCGCCTTTATCGGCACAACCTGATCCATCGGAGGAACATCCTCCTGCTGAGCCTATACCAAAAGTCTGGCCGTTGAACATCCTGATGACGTCATCATCATATCCTGCTGACGTCATCATCATATCTGCCTACTGCGCACCTCCTCATATCCGGATGACGTCATCATCATGTTTGCAAATATCGGGGGATCTCCACAAGATGATCAGTGTTAGAAATATGACCCCCCCGGACCTTGATGACGTCATCATCATATCGACATCAGGATGATATTCGAAAGATAACCGGATATTTGGAAATATCATCCTGATGCACAAATATCAGGTTGCACTGTAGCTCCACTATAAGATCGGGGCGATAGATGAATATGATGATGCTTGAAAAGATCACCCCCACTAGATAATGCACGAAGCCGGTAGGCGGATATCTCCTTGATATCAGCATCATCATGACGCTGGAACAAACATACATCCGGGTGATATTCAAAAATGAAAATATCACCCCCTCCTTCAGAAATATCATGATGCAGATAGGCAGAGATAGATATCACCCTGACATAAGAATGACGTCAGCATCATCAGGATGAAAAAAAAACAATGAACATGAAGTAATACAACATCATCAGGATGATATTGACTAAGATCATCCTGACGTTCAAAATATGATGACCCCAGTGAATATCGGGTCACACTTAGAAGTCTTCAACAACATCATCAGGATGATCATAACCAAGATCACCCGATGATAAAAATATCACCCCCGGCGAAAAATCACGAAGGCAGAAAATATGATGACCCCCGCAAGCAACACGGTGATAACTGGAAATATGATGATGATGATGACGACCCTTAAGAAAGAACAAGTCAGGTCGAACAACTCAAAGAATAACCCCTTCAGAATATCGGGGCAACATCATCATCATGTTTGGGCAAGGTGATAATGGAAGATCACCGGATACTTGAAAAATCACCCCCGCAAGCAAATCAGGGCGCACTGTAGCTCATCAGCAGGATCAGAATGATATCCAAACATCACCCGATATTGAAATATGATGATCCTGATGAAGAAACATTCGACAGAAAACATGATGATGATGACCTTCATCGAAGCAAACATGATGATGATGACCTCCTCCTCAGGAAAATATGATGCTGCAGCTGAAAAATGCTGAGGAGGTCCAACACTTAGAACATTTTTTGGATACTTAGGGAAAGTGCCTGCATGAAAATTGCTCAAAAATAGCCAGTCAGTTCAGGCACTAACAGACTCTACTGTAGCTGCCAAAGGTGCTAGGGTTTGAAGTTCTAAACCCTCATTTTTCTCACTGTATCTCTGTAATTTTTGAAGAGTCTCTACAGAGAATGAAAGGTAAAACCTTCTGTGACACCTTCGATCCATTTTCTTTGATTTCTGGGGCAAAAATTTGGATTTCAAGCCGCGACTGTATCATGTTTTGATGTATTATCTTTGTTCTATGTTTGTTCTCTTTGTCACCACATTCTTTTGTTTATGTATGAGGCTGCCATGAATGGTATTCCTGAGCTTGTCTAAAGGCAAAATGAAAGGCAAAACTAATGGCCACAACTCTGTGCATGCATCTCTTACTCAGAAACAAAGAAGGTAAGCTTGTCGATTTGCATCATGATAATATCTGGTTTATATTTTGTATTCCCTAAAAGATTTATACGAAATATTTTGTATATTTTCCTCATTAGAGGTTGCAGTTCCCAAGAACATGAACTAGGTTTTCCTCCATTCTGGAAATGCAAAACACAAATTTTATAAGCTCAAACCTTTTATTTTCTTTGTAGATGCCCTTCCTTCTATCTTGTAGAAGTATATACACTTATGATGTTCATTACAAAATGGGATAAAGATATAAATGTTATCTTTTTCTTGAATCCTTCTGTAGCTGAATATAAACACTGAGATGGCAAACTGTATCTTGATATTCACACAGTTATACCTCTATGATGCTCCACTTGTTGGATGTGACACCTTCACTCTTTCTGTATACACTTTGAATGACCAAACTTAATCTGTGATATGGCATGTTACTTGCTATCTAGTTTACTATACCATTTGAAACACGTTCTCATACATCTACATTATGCACAATGGTACTGGCTCTTTCATTCACTATCTGAGGCATCTGATTTTATCTTATAGTTGTTCTATGGCTTTGACTTCCCATTCACTATATCATGACATGGCATTGGTTACTCACAGTTAAGTTAATTTTATTATTCAAATACATTCTTGCTCATGTATCATATTGGAATAACAATGGCTCCTTTCCTTTCATAAATACTTCATGGATATTTGGCTTCATTGCTCATGTATACGACTTGCAACTTTATCATATTGACTATATTATAGTTGATCATGAATATTATGTATTTGTCCATGTAGTGCCCCTCGTTTTGACTTTTGATAGTTGATAGTATTCCAGTTACACTTAGACATTTTTGAGACATGTGGATGATAGACTTTTTGGGTATGCCTAGTTATGCTCATTATGGATTATGGATTACTGATGTGGTTGTTGACATTTGTTATGATTATTATAGTGACATTGTTGATATTATAGTAAATGATGTGTTTTGATATGATAAGTTGATGATGAGTTGATTATGCAAAGTAGATTTATCATGTTTTATGTACAATGAATTGTTAGTTAGAGATGTTTATGTTATATGTCATGCTTTCAGAGTAGGGACAGTGTAGTACTACCCATTATGATCACCCTACTATGCTACGACTCCCTGACTCTATGTGTTTGCTATATATGTATATGCTTGTTTGTAACATCTTGTTTTGATGCAAGTTGGAAGTACCGAGCATTGACTCCACCTGACTGAGCAGGTCTGAGCATGCCCTTACACCAATGGATAACATGGATGGGAGATAATATGAGGTTCCCTATGTCAGTCCTTGTCTTCAGTTGTAGTCGTGGGTCTAGATGTTACTCTGTGGTACTTGCCTCGAGTATTGGTTGTCATGTGGTATGTAGTTGTTATTGTTTGCATTTTTTATTAATAGTCTATGTGTATGGTTGTAAATGCATTAATTGTTATAATAATAATATTTTTTGTTATAATGGTATTTATTTAATTTGTTATTAAATAATGTGGAATTGGAGAATATTGAATAAGTGTTTTAATAAAAATTAAATTAATAACTTTAATAATTAAGTAATTAATATTATATGATTGATTAAATCTATATCTTGTTTAGCTTGAACGATATTATATTAGTTAATAATTTATTGTTGAGTTGTCGTGAATAAATTCTCTGATTAGAGAATCTCTCAAAAAGAGGAACTTTATTGCTTGAAGGATAGTGGATTCTCTGCAATGGTCACGAGAGTGGGAAATTAATTGATTTTTTTCTATTTTTGTAATTTGGGGGAGTTATTTGGGGGAGGAGGATTTCTAATAAGGGATGCAGAAATTTAGGGAAAAATTTTACAGAAGGGGAGGAATTGAGGAAAGCAGAGTTTTACGGAAGAGGATTTCAAAGTTGGAAAATAGTAATCTAGGTATGTTTATCTGTTCTCTGTATGATTAAAAATTGCCTTAGCAAAAGATTGAATTGTTAAAATCAAAAGTGGATTGCATCTTAATCGAAAGATTGATCTTCAAAAGGCTTCTTCTGTGAGAAATCACCGGGCCCCATTGGAGCCTAACCTTTATAGTGTCAATCTTCATATTCAACTTTTGCCATTTAGTTTTCCTTTAAGTGTGATGCACTCTATATATTTAGTCTAACTATGTTTTGACTTACTCGAATACCAACCCTATGCTTTACCGATAGTGGATTCCTTCCTTTACGCATCGATGTATGATGTCCCCTTTTGTGATAGCTATGACACCAAGCACAGTATTACAGTGCAAACTTGTTTTTTTAGTGAGATCCCCTTATTTAACTTTACCAATCTTGTCGTTGTAGCTTCACACTTTGTTCAACAACTATAGTAGTTTCATAGGTTTTACACCAGCCTATGGCATTTTATAAAGAATTTCTTAAGCTGTTAGTGCCTCCTTCATTCATCTATTGTGCATTATAATACTTTTGATATCTCTGCTCTTATGAGGCTACTTGGTCATCTTCTAGTATGGATTTCCTTCCCATTTTATTTGCTTCCTCCTTCTTAAGCCTTCTTAACTTTCATATTCTCATTTATCCTAGTAGACATCTATGCTGCAAGAAGACAAAACCATTTTTATTGATCTCTACAATTTTTAAGCAATTAAAATTATTAAAATGTTACCTGACCCCAAATGAAATTGATCGACTGGGGAAAGAGTCTTCTCAGTTTTCTATCTTTATTTTCCTATGGCTACCTTAGTGTCGTCATACGGCCTGCCTCCATCTGGGTCTATCAAAACCTTGTTTTCCAGAAAGTGGAATTCTTGAGACTGCTATAATGTGTTGATTGGACCTCTAGAATCTTATCATTTTCCATCTCTGTCCTTAGTGCCTCCATACAACCTTACTCCACTTTGGGCCTCTTAAAATTTTTGCAAAGAAATGAAGTTTCTTAGAAAGAATCGATTAATCCAATTGAAATCTTAACCAAATTTGTCACCTCTGCTAGGCACTGCCATATGATTTTACTCAGGCTTTTACTGTAAAAAAAAACTCTTGTCTGATATCACCAGCCCCTTATTATGGGTCGTTTTATCTAAGGAGTTTTAGCTTTATTTAAACTTTTAGTTTTTTTTCTTTTCATAGGGTCGTTTCCTTCCTTTTCAGCAAATGGTTAGATCTGGTAGTTTTCAGAAGCTTCTTATTTGGTTTCTAATTGCTAAATTATTAAATTAGAATGTAGTTTGAGTTTGTAATTGAATATGTACTCATATTTTTTCCATATGTAGATAGCTAAAGTAAATTTAACTAGAAGAAATAGTCAAGAGAACTTACTTTAGTCTTAATTAATTATTGGGTAGACAGAGGATTTAGAGTAAGAATTAGAAGTTTAATTGTATAGTGTAGCAGTGGTTAAATTGAAGTGAATAGACTTAGTATATTATTTCTATTGGGGGGCAATGGTTATAGTTGTCACATAATAGGATTTTAAATGCAATTTTAAGTAAAAGTTGTAACATTCTAAGATAGCTAGTAAGGTAAGATAAATTACCTCTTAGTTTTTAGTTTAGTGGTGTCAATACCATTATACAGAATACTAGTGTCATGAATTTTAAATTGTTTAAATACCTAGGAATAGTTCATTAGGAATATAATGTTTTTATACAATTAGTTTGTTACTTTGTTAAGTAAATTTACTTGGTCATTATAAAATTTGGGTTATAATGGAAGTATAAAACTAGGTGATAATTATTACATTTAAGTGGTTGTTCATTAAATATCTTCTAGTTAATTAATGGTATGAGAGTAAGTAAAATGATTCTTTTGGTTTAATGTTTATCCATGTTAATTGCCTTGAAATTTTTTATTTCTCTTTACTTGTATGTTATGAATATCGGGTTCCGTCAAAGAGTTAGGATAAGTGATGTTCTGGTCTTTCTCTTTCATGGTTTTTACGGTTGTGTTACCTATCCAGAGGCTTGTTTGAGTTCCTTGTTATGAGAAAGACTACCTTGAACTAATTGATGGCTTTGAATTCTTGTATCCTAGAGAGGAAAAACAATTTCAGACTTTTGCATGCCTTGACTTATTATTGGCTTGTTTTAAGTGTTGGAGGTATGTCAGTTGTGTCCTTGTATAGTGCTTGATTGGGTTAACTGAGTGTAGTTAGGGGAGTGGCTTCTGATGTGGGGTCAGCGCCCAAAGTGGTTGTTTGGGTAACCCTTTGGAGGTGTTTAACAAGTGAAAACATAATAATTAACCTATGGGTAAAGGGTAGAAATTCACATTAAGCAAGATAAATAGATATCCTTCCTCACACCAGTAGTGCTAGTTTAGGCTAAGGGTGGGATGAGAGGGATGGTTTCTGCATATGTGACCTATGGAGCTAGCACCTAGAGAGAGGTTGTCAAGGTAACCATATATTGGGGCCGACGTCTAGAGAGAGACAGTCAGAGTAACCCATGTAGAGCCATGCGATGACACTTCTTCCTACTGCACTCTAGCTTGCCCTATTCTCTTGCCTCTGGATGTTGATTTTTGAGTTTAGTTATGTCCGCATGTGATACCTAAGGTATTTTTGTCTTCATTTAGTCTTATTGTCTTTGCTTGTGTCGGGGAACGTAATTTTTATCTCCTAGCTCGAGGGGTGGACCTCAGGTTCCACATTGTCGAGTGGAAGAGCTTAATCCATTGGTTTTTCCTTGTCTTCTTGGTTCGTGACAAAGGTGTTCCATCTATTTCCAAATCTGCATCTGCATTTGAAGATTTGTATTATACCTCCAGGATTGTATAGCTATGATTCTTTTGTAATTGATGTAATAGGCCTTGTAATTATGTAATCCTACATTGATCTCATTTGTACTTGTACTTATCTTGTAAATGAAAGATGTAATCTTCTTCTTGATGTATCAAATTGCTTTTGGACATGTGTAATGCATTATGTTGTTAATGAACTTGGTGTATAATTAATGATGTAGTTATGTTTCCCTAAGAGATGTTAGTTGATCATATAGTCTAGATGATGTAATTAGATGATATCTTATCTGATGCTTAGTACATTTACTTGTTTTATATATATATATATATATATATATTCTACTTTTCCTTGTTTCATTTACTTACTCTCCAGGTTTGCATGACAGGGCATTACATTTGGTATCAGAGCTAGGTTTGAACACTAGGTATTCTAGTTAATAATGAGCCCATTATGTAACCTAGTTCTTAAACTTTGTAGACTAAATTGTTTTCTTTTTTTAAGTATTCCTTGTTTTGAAGTCATCCTTTGGAGGTATGTGTGTAGGAATATGCCTAGGGGTTGAGGTAGAGGTTGAGGTCGAGGTCGAGGTCAGGGTAGAGGACGTGGGAGAGGTGATGGTGGTACACCTCCTCCCAGTTCCCCTCATGAGAGTGCCCATGAAGGTGGGGGTCATAATATGGAAGGGTAGGGTCATCCTGAGGGAGCTTAGTTATGTCAGTTACTTGAGGAGGCCCTTGCCCATTTAGGCCCTAGACAAGAGGTAGAGCATCCAGGAGGTAGATCAGCCAAAACCTAGAGAGAGAGAGAAATCACCTAGGCAAAGAGAATTGACAATTTAGAAGGAGGCCACTTTAGCTAGTCAAATGAGAAATCTTCTGAGGGCACCCCCTCCCACCTTTGATGGAACTGGTAGTGGTTTAGAGGTAGAGACCTGGTTACTCGATTTAGGTAGGTGTTTCACTATGCATCCATTTGGTAGCAATACCAAGGCTAGATGTACTATTCTATATCTCAGAGGGTTTGCTTCTACTTGGTGCCGTTTAGAGGAGCAGAAGTTGTATCTGGACATTAGTATTATTTCTTGGGAGTTTTTCTTAGAGAGATTCAGAGCTCATTTCCTATCGGATCATTGGAGGCAGCGATGTGCAAATGAGTTCCATGAGCTGAGGTAGATGGCCATGTCAGCGGAGTAGTATGAGCGTAGATTCTATGAACTCAAGCAGTATGCGAGCATTGGAGATGATGAGACTATGTTGGCACAACATTTTATCAAGGGCTTGAATGTCCAAATCAGTGGAGGGGTTCGTGTCTTCGAACCTAAGACTATGGAGGTAGCAGTGGAGAAAGCTTAGTTAATAGAGGAGAATTTGATTATGGCACTTGGAGGACATACAGGTGTGCATATTGGTAGTGCACCTTCTGTAGGTGTTGGTGGTCAATCTTAGGTAGCTGTTTCTTCAAAACGCCATCATGCTCCTGACAAGGGTGAACATTAGTGTTCTCAGTCACAACCAAAGAATTCTTTACCTCAGCAGGGTAATAGATCTCAGAATAGGAAGGACCAGTCTTGGCATCGTAATAAGTGCAATTGGTTTGATAAGCCAGCTCAGAGTGTGCATCTTGCAGTAAGTAGAGATAATTTTCAGCAGTTCAATGCTTCCTCGAGTGGCGGAGGTTTCACTAGAGGCACAGGATGTTTCTCTTGTGGACAGCAGGGCCACATAGCCAAACAGTGTCCACAAAGGAATGTTATAGGCTTTGGTCAGAGGGCGGCAGCTTTAGAGGCAACCATAGGCGATGCAGGGAGATCTCATAGAGTGTTTGCAATGATTGAACACCACCAGGCAGAGCATCAGGGGATAGTCTTGCAAGTCGCAAGTAGATGACGAGAAACTTTCTTTGGAGATCATGCACGTGCTACAGCATTAGGAGTAGACCCTTAGGGGTAGAGACGTGGAGCAGGTCAGGGTCCAGTGGGATCCTAGTGATGAGATTTCTACTCCCTTGGAGGATGCACCCAGGATGCGGGAGTTATACCCTTAAGTATTTGTAGGCTTCTAGGAGTAAGCCTAATTCTTGGGGGGAAGATGTAGTGCCCCTCATTTTGACTTTTGACAGTTGATAGTATTCTAGTTACACTTAGACATTTTTGAGACATGTGGATGATAGACTTTTTGGGTATGCCTAGTTATGCTCATTATGGATTATGGATTACTGATGTGGTTGTTGACACTTGTTATGATTATTATAGTGACATTGTTGATATTATAGTAAATGATGTGTTTTGATATGATCAGTTGATGGTTAGTTGATTATGCAGAGTAGAGTTATCATGTTTTATGTAAACTGAATTGTTAGTTAGAGATGTTTATGTTATATATCATGCTTTCAGAGCAGGGACAGTGTAGTACTACCTATTACGAGAACCCTACTACACTACGACTCCCTGACTCTATGTGTTTGTTATATATGTATATGCTCATTTGCAACATCTTGTTTTGATGCAGGTTGCAGGTATTGGGCATTGACTCCACCTAACTTAGCAGGTCTGAGCATGCCCTTATACCAATGGATAACCTGGATGGGAGATAATATGGGGTTCCCTATGTTAGTCCTTGTCTTTAGTTGTGGTCGTGGGTCTAGATGTTACTCTGTGGTACTTGCCTCGAATATTGGTCATCATATGTTATGTAGTTGTTATTGTTTGCATTTTTTATTAATAGTCTATGTGTATGGTTGTAAATGCATTAATTGTTATAATAATAATATTTTTTGGTATAATGGTATTTATTTAATTTCTTATTAAATAATGTGGAATTGGAGAATATTGAATAAGTGTTTTAATAAAAATTAAATTAATAACTTTAATAATTAAGTAATTAATATTATATGACTGATTAAATCTGTATCTTGTTTAGCTTGAATTATATTATATTAGTTAATAATTTATTGTTGATTTGTTGTGAATAAATTCTCTGATTAGAGAATATCCCAAAAAGAGGAAATTTATTGCTTGAAGGATAGTGGATTCTCTGTAACGGTCACGGGAGTGGGAAATTAATTGATTTTTACCTATTTTTGTAATTTGGGGGAGTTATTTGGGGGAGGAGGATTTCTGAAAGGGGAGGCAGAAATTTGGGGAAATATTTTACAAAAGGGGAGGAATTGAGGAAAGAAGAGTTTTACGGAAGAGGATTTCAAAGTTGGAAAATAGTAATCTAAGTATGTTTATCTGTTCTCTGTATGATTAAAATTTTCCTTAGCAAAAGCTTGAATTGTTAAAATCAAAAGTGGATTGCATCTTAATTGAAAGCTTGATCTTCAAAAGGCTTCTTCTGTGAGAAATCATCGGGCCTCATTGGAGCCTAACCTTTATACCATCAATTTTCATATTCAACTTTTGCCATTTAGTTTTCCTTTAAGTGTGATGCACTCTGTATATTTAGTCTAACTATGTTTCGACTTACTCGAATACCAACCCTATGCTTTACCGGTAGTGGATTCCTTCCTTTACGCATTGATGGATGATGTCCCCTTTTGTGATAGATATGAGACCAAGCACAGTATTACAGTGCAAACTTGTTTTTTTTGTGAGATCCCCTTATTTAACTTTACCAATCTTGTCATTGCAACTTCGCACCTTGTTCAACAACTATGGTAGTTTTAGAGGTTTTACATCAACCTATGGCATTTGATAAATAATTTCTTAAGTTGTTAGTGTCTCCTTCATTCATCTATTGTGCATTATAATACTTTTGTTATCTCTGCTCTTAGGAGGCTACTTGGTCGTCTTCCAGTATGGCTTTCCTTGCCATTTTCTTTGCTTCCTCCTTCTTGAGCCTTCTCAACTTTTATATTCGCATTTATCCTAGTAAACGTCTATGCTGTAAGAAGATAAAACCATTTTTATTGATCTCTACAATTTTTAAGCAATTAAAATGATTAAAATGTTATCTGGCCCCAAATGAAATTGATCGACTGGGGAAAGAGTCTTTTCAATTTTTTGTCTTTATTTTCCTATGGCTGCCTTAGTGCCATCATACGACCTACCTCCATCTGGATCTATCAAAACCTTGTTTGCCAAAAAGTGGAATTCTTGAGACTGCTATAATGTATCGATTGGACCTCTAGAATCTTATCATTTTCCATCTCTATCCTTGGTGCCGCTGTACGGCCTTACTTCACTTTTGGCCTATTAAATTTTTTGCAAAGAAATGAAGTTTCTTAGAAAGAATCGATTAATCTAATTGAAATCTTAACCAAAATTGTCAACTCTACTAGGCGCTGCCATTCGATTTTACTCAGGCTTTTACTGTAAAAACAAATTCTTGTCTAATATCACCAACCCCTTATTATGGGTCATTTTCTCTGAGGAGTTTTAGCTTTATTTAAACTTTTAGTTTTTTTTCTTTTCATAGGGTTGTTTCCTTCCTTTTCAGCAAATGGTTAGATTTGGCAGTTTTCAAAAGCTTCTTATTTGGTTTCTAATTGCTAAATTATTAAATTAGAATGTAGTTTGAATTTGTAATTAAATATGTACTCATATTTTTTCCATATGTAGATAACTAAAGAAAATTTAACTAGAAGAAATAGTCAAGAGAACTTACTTTAATAGTCTTAATTAATTCTTGGGTGGACAGAGGCTTTAGAGTAAGAATTAGAAGTTTAATTATATAGTGTAGCAGTGGTTAAATTGAAGTGAATAGACTTAGTATATTACTTCTATTGGGGGGCGATGGTTATAGTTGTCACATAATAGGATTTTAAATGCAATTTTAAGTAAAAGTTGTAAGATTCTAAGATAGCTAGTAAGGTAAGATAAATTACCTTTTAGTTTTTAGTTTAGTGGTGTCAATACCGTTATATAGAATACTAGTGTCATGACTTTTAAATTGTTTAGATACATGGGAATAGTTCAATAGGAATAGAATGTTTTTATTCAATTAGTTTGTTACTTTGTTATGTAAATTTACTTGGTCATTATAAAATTTGGGTTATAATGGAAGTATAAAACTAGGTGATAAGTATTACATTTAAGTGGTTGTTCATCAAATATTTTCTAGCTAGTTAATGGTATGAGAGTGAGTAAAATGATTCTTTTGGTTTAATGTTTATCCATGTTAATTGCCTTGAAATTTTTTATTTCTCTTTACTTGTATGTTATGAATATCGGGTTCTGTCAAAGAGTTAGGATAAGTGATTTTCTAGTCTTTCTCTTTCATGGTTTTTTATGGGTTGTGTTACCTATCTAGAGGCTGGTTTGAGTTCCTTGTTATGAGAAAGATTACCTTGAACTGATTGATGGCTTTGAATTCTTGTATCCTAGAGAGAGAAAAACAATTCCAAACTTTTGCATGCCTCGACTTATTATTAGCTTGTTTTAAGTGTTGGAGGTATGTCAGGTGTGTCCTTGTATAGTGCTTGATTGGGTCAACTGAGTGCAGGTAGGGGAGTGGCTTCCAATGTGGGGCCGACGCCCAAAGTGGCTGTCTGGGTAACCCTTTAGAGGTGTTTAACAAGTGAAAACATAATAATTAACCTAGGGGTAAAGGGTAGAAATTCACATTAAGCAAGATAAATAGATGTCCTTCCCCACACCTGTAGTGCTAGGTTAGGCTAAGGGTGGGATGAGAGGGATGGTTTTCGCATGTGTGACCTATGGGGCCGTCGCCTAGAGAGAAGCTGTTAGGGAAAGCATAGATGGGGGGTGACATTTAGAGAGAGACAGTTAGGGTAACCCATGTAGAGCCATGTGATGACACTTCTTCCTACTGCACTCCAACTTGCCCTGTTCTCTTGCCTTTGGATGTTGATTGTTGAGTTTAGTTATGTCCGCATGTGATACCTGAGGTATTTCTATCTTTAGTTAGTCTTATTGTCTTTTCTCGTGTTGGGGAACCTCATTGTTATCTCCTATCTTAGGGGGTGGACCTCGGGGTTCCACATGATTAGGTGGAAGAGCTTAATCCATTAGTTTTTCCTTGTCTTCTTGGTTAGTGACAAAGGTGTTCCATCTAGGTTTAGATCTACATCTACATTTGAAGATTTGTATTATACCTATAGGATTGTATAACTATGATTCTTTTGTAATTGATGTAATAAGCCTTGTAATTATGTAATCCTACATTGATCTCATTTGTACTTGTACTTATCTTGTAAATGAAAGATGTAATCTTCTTCTTGATGTATCAAATTGCTTTTGGACATGTGTAATGAATTATGTTGTTAATGAACTTGGGTTATAATTAATGATGCAGTTATATTTCCCTAAGAGATGTTAGTTAATCATATAGTCTAGATGATGTAATTAGATGATATCTTATCTAATGCTTAGTACATTTACTTGTTTTTAAAATATATATATATTCCGCATTTCCTTGTTTAGTTTACTTACTCTCTAGGGTTGCATGAAGGGGCATTACAGTCCATCTATGTACTCATCAGTTTGCTCATTCATGCATAAAATGATACTCATATGGTTGAACTAATGATGTGTGTCAGGAAAACATTCATGAGCTACTTCCTGTAGCTGTATTTGTGACCATGGAATTTGTAACTTATTTCACGCTTTATCAAAAGATAAATACCTGGTATACTATTGTCCAACTGCTTATTAATGAGGACCTGAACGAGACATTTAACTATCATGCATATGATAGCATCTTATAATAACACAGTCACTCTACCCCAACTTTGTGCTATCCTCTTCATATAAACACTTGCAGGCTGCATTCTGTAATTGCCTTTATTTATATTATTTCTTCATATGCAAGACTGCATGATAAAATTGTACTATAGTCCTTGGTTTCCTTGAATGCATTCAAATCATACTTTAACAGTAAATAAATGTGTAATCTTGACAATGCCTTTACTTAGTTTTAGACATTATTGAGTTGTCTTGAATGAGCTCAATGCTCACTTATGACTCTCACTTCATCATGTTTGAACTGATAGTCATAGATGGGTAATGAGGTTGAAGTTCATGCAATAGTAGAATATGTCTTGATTTCCATATGTATACTCATATTCCATGCCCTCCTAAGAATCAGGGGTAGTATGCTAGGCTCAACCCTTGTGGGAACCCACTTTGCACCACATGTTAAAATGGTCTTCAAACAACAACATGATTTCACCTATACCTGCACAGGAAACAAACATGTTAGATAAAAAAATGAAGCTTAATGCTCCTGTGATACTTTATTTTCAAGGCTCTCTCTGATGTTCGTTATGTGATGTCTATTCAACTTCAATCCAATACATAATGGCAATGTACTATATTCTATAGATAGAGCACATAGTAAAACACATATTTGGATCTCTAACCAACTCTTCATATCATGATGTAGATTCACTCAAGGATTAGGAGCAAGGAGGAGCAAACTGCAATGAAGACCAACATCTAACACCAATAAGCAATGATGAATATGTCTTTCATTATATGCTTCTTTTCCTTTATTCATCTTCAATTGTACAGTTCATTCCCTATGATGTGTTGGTTCAGCTATTCTAACAGCTTGTGTGGGACATTTGATCTATCATGTTTTCATTTAATGCAATGTTTATTCCATTTGTATATATCTCATTTGTAAATTGGATGATCATTGTAATGAAATAAAATAACTTGTATCATTGATGAATACTGAACAAAGCATTAAATGATGAACTGAATCCCTTTCCTCTATTATAACAATGCATCATAACTAAATCTTTGAAGCACTTCAACTATGTAAAACAAGATAACAAGCAAATGCTAAAAACTCTCATCTAAAATGAACTGAATGCACTCCAGCTCTACCAATTTGAGCTATAGAGAAAAATTGGTAACAGTTACACTTCTCCCCTTTTTGGGTCGTAAGAAGTTGTCTTTGTCCATTGGTGGTGAGCTTACTATATCTTTTATGCTTCACACTCTACCCTTAGAGATCTTTCTTCCTCTCTTTATGATGTAGGTTTCATTAATCACCTCACCATTGATGTAGCAATTGTAGATTACTCTTACTAGCTCATTACTACACATGGTGATGCAACCTCATTTATTAATTTTCCCTTTCAAGGTTGTTTTCACCTACACTTTGGGGGCAGAGGGACAACCTATTAAAGGGGTAGGCATTCTTTCTAAAGGATCTCCCCTCCTCTTCTACTTTCCCCTATTCTTTTCCTTAAAACATTTGCATATTATACATGCTTACATTTTAAGGGGGGCATATATATTCCCTGTTTTCACTTGTGCATTCACACATGAACCCTTACTTACTCATTACTCTTGAGCTTTAGCCCAATGATTTGCCCCTTGTGGTGGTGTTTTTCATAACGCCCCCAAGGCATGGTTATCAATAGACTTCCTGAAGCATTGTTTATTTTTGCACTTCCTGAGGTGTTGTTTATTTATGCTCCCTGAAGCATTAGTGGTGTATGATCATCTAGCATAACACAACTTGCTAGCCTATGATCTATATTGTTTATGAGCCACCTACCATAACACAACTTTCTAGCTTGTGTTTTTTACATGACCCAAACTTATGGTCACCTAGCATAATGCAACTTGCTATCCTATGTGTTTCATATGACCTTTACCCATAGTCAACTAGCATAACATAGCTTCCTAGCCTGTGGTCCATGAGGATATATTGATTTACATGACCCCTAGCGATAGAGCAAGCTAGCACCATAGTCATGCACTAATTTTCATTCGAATTCTCCCTATCTATTTGTTTTCCTTTACTCCTTGTAGGAATCGATCGGTTCCTTACATTCTTCTATCTCCCTTTTAGAATTCCTCTATTCTTGGTTTTCTTTTGGGGATGGTACAAAGTATTGAGACATCCTTTCAGACTAGGTCTCCTTACTTTTTGACTCAAAGTTTTTATTTTTCATTTTCCTATGTGATTACATACTCTTGTTCTCCATGCATATGCTATGTTTGCTTCATATATTCTATGTTTTCTTCGTGTATGCCATGTTTACTGTTACCATTTTTTCACCACAGCTCAAAAATTAGCAGAGCTGGTACATTGTTCATTTTAAGGTAAAAATTTTCATATTTTATTTCTGCATTGCTTAAGCCCTTTATAGATATTGATTTTATAAAAATATTAGTTGTGATAGTTTCAAGAGGTGCATGAAGTTTGCAGTTCAGTTATGTTGTTCAAGAAAAGAAAATATTTTCAGATCATTCATTGCATGTCACGGAAGAGATCAGTATTTCATTCACTACAATGATTATTCATTTACAAATTGAGATACATAAAAGGATAAACATCGCATTGAAAGAAATAACGACAAATCAAATGTCCCACACAAGTCGTGGGTATAGCTGAACTAGTACAGTCATAAGAAAGATACTATGTATCTAAAGACAAGAAAGAAAATATTTCCATCATTGTTTGTTTGTCTCGGTTGATCATCCTTGTAGTTGAATCTTCCTCGCTCCCGATCTTCGACAAGAACTTGCAAAAAATATGGAAAAGGCTTGTTATTTCTCTAGAAATAATTTCTTGTATGCCTATTAAAAGATACAGAATATATTTTTTATGGTGTACTACATCAGACAAACATATCATCCATGAGTAAGATAGATTGAAAAGGAACAATTATTTGTACTGCAACATTTTTTCATCTAATTTGATTGTTTCATGTGCAGGCATAGGATAAGTCATGTTACTGAATTGAATACATACATGTGGTGAAAAATGGGCTCCCACAAGGGTTGAGCCCGGCATGCTATCCCTAGATCCCGAGGGGAGTGAAATAGGAGTGACATATAAAGTGATTGCATGAACTAAAGTTCATTTCTCGTCCATGATCATCAATTCATAAATGAAATGACCACCATAAATGAGCAATGAATAGATCAATAAAGGCATGATTACAATATTCAAAAGCCTATTTCCATGCTACAGATCATATCCAATGTCTAATGATCAGATAATCTACAGTTTTCATCAATAGGAGTGTTCACAATTGTAGAACAACCATGGAAATCCAATGTGCAGTCATAAGCAATCAATGCCACATCATAGGAGGTACAATCACTGATAAAGAGTAGTTCATGAATAGGAAGACAACATTATAGTTTTGTTGCTGATCAAGAAAGTATAACATTCAATGCAGGCTCAAAAGGTGCCTCACCAATGAAGTTCGTTCATAAGTGATAACATACAGATATCCATTTAGTCTTTCATTAGAGGAGTACTAAACAGTAAAGGAGTGATAGTAATCATAAGATATGGCTATAGAAGATCAAGAAGACAATCATATGATTATCTTGTAGTGGATATTATAAATACACTATATCATGTGCCAAGTCTTGAATGATAAAAGCTTTAGCTCAATTTCATAACATATAATGTTTCAATCTTGTATGCAAATTACATGAAGAGACATACATAAGTATTTTGCTTTAGACCAGGTGATTCAAGAAAGGAAACATCACCATTGAACATAATATGCATGTAAGCATATGTAGTGAAGTAGAGTGACAACAATGACAACTGAAAGCAACGAATTGTATCATGATAGTGAGCTTGATAACATGTTTAGCTATACAGAACATCTGATATAAATTTGAACATAGTAATACCAAGCATATTCAGAATAAATGAGTTTATCTATCATGGAGAGCAAAGTTGAATATACCATCCATGATGGAGCTAGCAAGGAGTTCATTAGGTATAACAATAAGTAATATCACTTCACTATGAAGGAGCATTGAGCTCTTTTAGAATAGCTAGTTAAGAGCAGTTAAACTAGGTATTTACCACATGTTTTTATGCAAAAGTGTTATTGAACTCATTTAAATAGCCATAAAGATCTAGCAATAGCATGACACCATTAAACAATGCAATTTGGAATGGCAAACATTTCATTTTCATCCACAAGATAACTTACATCAGCAATATAGCCATATGAAGTTCCGGTGAATCTAACAGTCATAGAGAGCATGAAGCAGTCATGACATATGAATTATTCATCCAAAGTGTTTTTCAACAAAGGTAGATCAGAAGAGAAGGACAATACAATGAGATGTACAAGAGAGATAATTCATTGTGGAGTCTAGCTACTTGCCTTGCTACTTGACCCAGTAGGTAATATGGTTGCGGCTAGGTTTCATGATGTTGCTATAGAATGAAAGAGGAAAATAAATGCATTCACCATCATTTTTACCTAGAGTTTGTAGCATCATGATGATAAAGAGTAGGAGAAGAATACAGTATTCAAGAAGAATGACCTATCATGCTCAGACCAATGCTTCCATGGTGGTCCCATATGTAGGAAATAATACAGAAATGAATATATCAGAGAAAAGAATATTGTAGCTGGGGTTTTGAACCCATTCTCAGCAAAAGAAGTAGGTAACATTGAAACAAGATAACTGTATTAATGAAATGTATGCTCGCGGCCCAGAGAAAGAACCCATTTTGGGGTTTTAAGCTACAGATTGCATTGGGTTAATGAACTAGATACTAAACATTCATGTCACAACTTGTTGAAATAATAGAACTTTGTTTCATCAGATCTAATGTGCTATATGATCACGGCTTACAGAGTGAAAGAACAAAATGTATTTTGTGAAAGAAGAATATGCAGAGTTCGCAAATGGAAGGCTCACCTTTTATTTCTGAGAAAGAATGTAGGCATGGAGGCTGCATTTTTTTATTTCTCATGCATCCAAAACCCAAAGTGGAATCTCAATAGATATTCCATGGCGGCCAGGCACAGATAAATATAAATAGAAAGAAACAACAAAATGTATCAGAGACAACCAAGTCGCGACCTCAAGGCCAAGATCTACCTCAGAGAATGAACAAAAGTGGATCAAATAGCTACAAATTAGTCTTACCCTACCATTCCCAGTCAAAATCTATAAATATTATCAAGAAAATCCATTAGGGAATGCTTAAGGAATCGACTAAACCCTCCTTCATGGCAGTTAATGCAGAGCACACCCCATCAAAAAATTAAAAGATTCCAGATAAAAGTGAGGCCCAAAAAGTTAGGACAGTCATGGTTTTTCTTTAGGGTTCTAGTTTCCCCTAATTGAATGAGTGACTTTTATCACTTTTGATTAAAAATCAAGCTTTTTGTTAATACCCATGGGGGTATGAAGGTAAGTTAGTGTTTAGGCCATAGCCTTTATAATCTCAAAAGTCCCCTTGGCCACTTTAGTGGCAAACCAAAACTAACTCATAGAAATGCCTTCAAAACAAAACAAATCAGATGGAGATAGAAGCTATTTGGGATTTTTATTCATTGAAGCCATTATAGTTTTACATTTTTTTATAAGAAAAATCAACATTGTAAAAGCCTTGTAAGGTTTTATTTGCTTTAATCAAAGCCAAATTAGAAAACTGCAACCATGTAAAGTTTGTTTTAAAGCAATAATCTATAAATTGCTTTAAAACTAATACTATTTTATGTAGTTAAATCGAAGAAAAGCATATAGGATCTTCTTTTGTTTTTTGCTTTCTTCTGGGTGAGTTGGGCAAATGAGGACAAAATAAGAGCCTTTAGGGGTCAAATAGGGCCTAATTTTAAAGCAGATTTGGTGGGGCCACCTAAGGGAACAATTTGGCAGCTTTCATATACAGATTGGAGTTGGTTTGAAGGCTATTTTTTTGGGCTTTCTGAGGAGCTCGAAAATGGTTTTCTTTCATCTATTTTTAAGAGCTTTTTAGAGAGATCTCTGGGAGGCATTTATAGGAGAAAAAACTTATTTTTTCCTCAATCAGTGGATATTCTTGTTTCTTCTATCTTGAACACAAGCAGAGAGTTTGTAAACTAATCTTGGCTCATATTTTTTCAGAGTTAGATGTACCCCTTTCATTTCAATACAGAAAAAAATTCATGTTTCACATTTGTTGCCTCTTTTATAACTTTGATTTGATGTTTTCACTATGATTATGATGTCTTATCCTTTGATTATGTCTTAATGTTATTGAAATCTGTGTAGCTATTTCCCATCTAATCCAGGTTGTATGTTGTGTTTAAGTTAAACCTTCATACGAAGTACTTTTGGATTGTTGGACTTAGGTGAAACTGAGAAGGTTATAGGCTTGAGAGTTGTTTGTGGGTAAATAATTAGATTGTAGGATCATTTTTAGATAAAAAATAGAATTTCATTTCAACTATTCCTCTTTCCTTTTCCCAGATAAGCCATTAGACTAGGAAATTCCTAAGGAGAACTAGATCACTCTGGATATTCACTCTCACTATAGGAAACCCACATCTTGAGAGTGTTTACATGTGTCAACAGATAGCTAAGTCTTCTGTAAGCTTAGCATAGGATACATATCTGATTGATAACAGTTTTTGGCATGCCCGGTGGGACTGATTGGACTATCTCAGTCTAATTGCATGTTCATATATCACTAATATTTGGTGCGTGTATCAGTGATCTCAACCTTTGGAGGCAAAAAATCAAACACATCTGGTGACTCTGAGTTCAAATCTACAGGTTTTGGTATGATCAAGTGCAGGTATGTTATAAAAATCACCTTTTGTTCTATTTTCCACCTTGCATATAAGTTGAAATGTCATATTTTCATAGGCAATATGAATACCCACCACCATACTATGAAAATGTTGTCCATAGAGCCCCTTATTAGCCATATCAGGCCAATTGTGCTGCTATTTCCAATTCCATGGCCCTGCAAATCCATCATGCACAGTATAGTTGCCACCTTCCTACCCCTGCTTATCTTCCTTACCATCCATATACAAGCAGTCATGATACTACTTTTAGTCAAAATACTCAGGATGCTTACCGCATGCTCATTCCTGCCCAATCCCTTGTTCAGCCTTCTTACCAGAAAAATAGTCTAAAATAACGGAACTTAAAGACATGATGAGGGGCATTCTGTCAGACCTCAATGAGAAGGTGGAGGAGATTAAGAGGGAGCTTGAGTATAAATAGCGCCAAGAGGAATTGGCTTCTCAAGCCTATCTGCATGAGTAGGAGTTAGAGGCATAAAGAGCACAATATGAGCATGAAATTGCAAGCATAAAGAGTTATCAATACCAACAAGAAAGGGGATTTCAAACAAGATAGTATGAAGAATCTAATTTGTAGATGCAAGAGTTGAATCATCAAGTTTACTTTCAATAGCCAGAGCAACCACCCTGTGAGACCTTTGTTTATGATCGGGAGTGGGTGACACAAAAGAGATAGTTTGAAGAGAACCTGGAGAGAGAGGCATCTGTACAAACAAATATTTTGCTTGCTTGAGCCTCAGCAACCCCTGTTGTTCTAGAATAGCCTGCTCAAGAAGAGGTACATAAGTATAAGTTTCCCAGTTTCAAACAAAATGAACCTCTTAGTGCCCCTAAAGCTGAAATTCTAAGTTTCAAGCAAAGTGAATCCTTTTTCCTTCCAAGAAAGTAGTCTTGAATGCAAACAGACTCCTCAAAAAATCAAAATCCCAAGTCTTAGAGGATCTAATTTTGTTGAGGAGCCTGTTAGCATTTGAGACCAGTCCATTAACAGACAAAAGGAAGCTAAGCAAGTAAATTTACTACATATAGCTATGGAGTAGTATCGGTTAGAGCAGAAAAAGATTGAGCAAGAAAAGACTTCTCTGATGAACCTTTCAATGATTGCACTAATGACCCTCTTTGCTTTGTGAAAGATGATCAACTAGACAAATCAAATGCAAAGAAGGAGGTTGCTGCCATTTGTGTTGTTTCTGTAACTGATCATCAACATGATGCATTAGAGGAGAATGCTAGTTCAAATTTGGCACCAAACCCATTACATTTTGACTTATTGAAAATTTCTCTAATGTTGTAAATAAGATGCATGAAGGTAGGGTACAGACAAATCTGTATGAGGAGAAATCAGTTTCTTTGTTCCATCAGTTACCTAAGTTTGTTCAACCAGATGAGGAAACCATGTTCATATCAAGGACACCAATTTCAGAACAATAGAGTTATCAAACCTTGTGATGAGTTGCTAATTGAGGCTAAACAATCTGACAATGAGGTGTTGATCCAAGGATAGATTTGTGAAGACAACCCTTATTCGAATGATCAAGAGCTTGAGGAAGATCTTTTGCAAGCTGAAATTATCATAAGATATGGCTACATACGATCAAGAAGACGATCATATGATTATCTTGTAGTGGATATTATAAATACAGCATATCATTTGCCAAGTCTTGAATGATAAAAGCTTTAGCTTAATTTCATAACATATAATGTTTCAGTCTTGTATGTAGATTACATGAAGAGACATATAGAATCATTTGTACTTCAAACCAAGTGATTCAAGAAAGGAAACATCACCATTGAACATAATATGCATGTAAGCATATGCAGTGAAGTAGAGTGACAATAGTGACAAGTGAAAGTAGCCAATTGTATCATGATAGTGATCTTGATAACATGTTCAGCTATAACGAACATCTGATATGAATTTGAACATAGTAAGACCAAGCATATTTAGAATAAATGAGTTTATCTATCATGGAGAGCAAGGTTGAATATGCCATCCATGATGGAGCTAGCAAGGAGTTCATCAGATATAACAATAAGTAATATCACTTCACTATGAAGGAGCATTGAGCTCTTTTTAAACAACTGGTTAAGAGCAGTTAAACCAGGTATTTACCACCTTTTTTTATGCAAAAGTGTTATTGAACTCATTTAAATAGCCATAAAGATCCAACAATAGCATGACACCATTAAACAATGCAATTTGGAATGGCAAACATTTCATATTCATCCACAAGATAGCTTACATCAACAATATAGCCATATGAAGTTCTAGTGAATCTGACAGTCATAGAGAGTATGAAGCAGTCATGGCATATGAATTATTCATCCAAAGTGTTTTTCAACAAAGGCAGATTAGAAGACAAGGACAATACAATGAGATGTACAAGAGAGATAATTGATTGTGGAGTCTAGCTACTTGCCTTTCTACATGACCCAGAAGGTAATATGGTCACGGCTGGGTTTCATGATGCTACTATAGAATGAAAGAGGAAAATAAATGCATTCACCATCAATTTTACCTAGAGTTTGTAGTATCATGATGATAAAGAGTGGGAGAAGAATATAGTATTCAAGAAGAATGACCTGTCATGCTTAGACCAATGCTTCCATGGCAGTCCCATATGTAGGAAATAATATAGAAACAAATAAATCATAGAAAAGAATACTGTATAGCTGGGGTTTCAAACCCATTCTCAGCAAAAGGAGGTGACATTGAAATAAGATAAATGTATTAATGAAATCTATGCTCGCGGTCTAGACAAAGAACCCATTTTGGGGTTTTAAGCTACAAATTGCATTAGGCTATTAATGAACTAGATACTAAACTTTCATGTCACAACTTGTCGAAATAATAGAACTTTGTTTCATCAGATCTAATGTGGGATATGATCGCGACTTGCAGAGTGAAAGAACAAAATGTATTTTATCAAAGAAGAATATGCAGAGTTCGTGAATGGAAGGCTCACCTTTTGTTTTTGAGCAAGAATGTAGGCATGGAGGCTGCATTTTTTTTGTTTCTCATGCATCCAGAACCCAAAGTAGAATCTCAGTAGATATTCCATGGAAGCCAAGAATAGATAAATATCAATAGAAAGAAACAACAAAATGTATCAGAGACAACCAATTCATGGCCTCAAGGCCAAGATCTACCTCAGAGAATGAAGGAAAGTGGATCAAATAGCTACAAATTAGTCTTACCCTGTCATTCCTAGTCAAAATCTATAAAGATTATCAAGAAAATCCATCAGGGAATGCCTCACGAATCGACTAAACCCTCCTCCATGGAGGCCAATGCAGAGCACACCCCATCAAAAAATCAAAAGAATGCAAATGAAAGTGAGGCCCAAAAAGTTAGGGCAATCATGGTTTTGCTTTAGGGTTCTAGTTTCCCGTAATTGAATGGGTGACTTTTGTCACATTTGATTAAAAATCAAGCCTTCTATTAATGCCCATGGGGGTATGAAGGTAAGTTAGTGTCTAGGCCATAGGCTTTAAAATCTCAAAAGTCCCCTTGGCCACTTTAGTGGCAAACCTAAACTAACTCATAGAAATGCCTTCAAAACAAAACAAATCAGATGGAGATAAAAGCCATTTGGTCTTTTTATTCATTAAATCCATTATAGTTTTATGATTTTTTATAAGAAAAATCAACATTGTAAAAGCCTTGTAAGGTTTTATTTGCTTTAATCAAAGCCAAATTAGAAAACTGCAACCATGTAAAGTTTGTTTTAAAGCAATAATCTATAAATTGCTTTAAAACTAAAACTATTTTATGTAGTTAAATCGAAGTAAAGCAGATAGGATCTTCTTTTGTTTTTTACTTTCTTCTAGGTGAGTTGGGCAAATGAGGACAAAATAAGAGCCTTTAGGGGTCAGATAGGGCCTAATTTTAAAGAGATTTGGTGGGGCCACCTAAGGGAATAGTTTGGCAGCTTTCATATACAGATTGGAGGTGGTTTGAAGGATTTTTTTTTTGGGCTTTTCTAAGGAGCTCGAAAATGGTTTTCTTTCATCTATTTTTAGGAGCATTTTAGAGAGATCTCTGGGAGGCATTTATAGGAGAAAAAACATAGTTTTTTCTCAGTCAGTGGATATTCTTGTTTCTTCTCTCTTGAACACAGGGAAAGAGTTTGTAAACTGATCTTGGCTCATATTTTTTCAGAGTTAGATGTACCCCTTTCATTTCAATACAGAAAAGCATTCTTGTTTCACATTTGTTGCCTCTTATATAACTTTAATTTGATGTTTTCACTGTGATTATGATATCTTATCCTTTAATTATGTCTCAACATTATTGAAATCTGTGCAGCTATTGCCCATCTAATCCAAGTTGTGTGTTGTGTTTAAGTTAAACCTTCATACGAAGTACTTTTGGATTATTGGACTTAGCTGAAATTGAGAAGGTTATAGGCTTGAGAGTTGTTTTTGGGTAAATAATTAGATTTTAGGATCATTTTTAGATTAAAAAATAGAATTTCATTTCATCTATTCCTCTTCCCTTTTCCCAGATAAGCCATTAGATTAGGAAATTCATAAGGAGAACTAGCTCACTCTGGAGATTCACTCTTGCTATAGGAAACCCACATCTTGAGAGTGTTTCCATGTGTCAACAGATAGCTAAGTCTTCTATAAGCTTAGCATAGGGTGCATATCTAATTGATAACATTTACTTTGTGTATTCCATGTGTTTTCCTCATGTTTTTCATGTGTATATCTTGTGTCTTCCATGAATGTTTTGTTTTGTTTATTATCTATGCTATGTGTCTTCATAACCTCTTTACCTAAGCATTGTAGACTAATAGGATCCTAAGCTTGGGGTTACTGCAAACTCTCAACTTAGTGACATTCTATCGTTCCAACATCTTGGTAAAAAGATCTTTGTCTTCTCCATATTTTAGTGAGAGTATGAGCATAAGATCATACCCTCACTAAAGTGGGGGCTAAATGTACTATCAAAAATTGCATACCCTTTACAGTTTCACACTACATTTGGCACCCTTTTAACATTAATGTTCACCTCTATTTACAATATACAATCTCCAATAATTTTTTGAGAATAAAGGTTAAGTCCTCTAGCATCTATCTTTTGGATGGCTCAAATCACTAGGACTAGGGTGCCCTAGTGTTAGTTTCCTAGCAATTTGACCCAGACAACTTACATCTTAATGTTGGCCTTATGACTTATGTGATGCACCTTATTGGCCTCGATTCTATTGGGCCCTCAAAAAGTAAACAAGAATCATATATAAACAAGTCTTGAACACTCATAATCCTCTTAGAAACTCCTAATCTCTTGCTAATGTTATTGAATGCTAAAAACTCTTTATGATATTTCTCTATCTATGAGATCTCTATTTCTATAGTTTACTATTGCAGGCATTAACCCTTATTATAGGTATTTCAAGGAAGATTCGTTCCTCCATCAACACTTTTTGGATGATTCATGTTGCAACATACATCCACCCAGGATTTCATGCTCATGGTAACTCTTGTCATTTGATTTGATTACAACATTCTTTATTACATGTTTTGCCTTTGCCTACCTATGGTACACACTCTCTATCACACTTATCTCTATTGTTGTAGAAGTGGGAACACTTACACAAGGTTTGAATAAGGCAAGCCTCTATACAATGAAAATATTTTTCCCTCTTTCAAGTGTGTCGGTCGCATCGAGAGTTTCAGACATCTGATGGATGACTAAGAGATGGAAACAACAAATACAATCACACATATTTTATTTGCTCTAAATCCCTATAACCTGGGCACCCAAGCACCCTAGTCCTCTGGATCTAGCCTCTACTTTTGATAGGGATCTCTGATAAGTCTTCTCTACTCCTCTCAAGTTCTATTTTCTATGTTTTCTACTCCTTCAAATCTGTACTTCTATTTTAGCATATTTCATCATAGAAACCCTAGATCTAACTTCCTAACCTCAACCTTTTCAACAACAACAAAGGGAAAGAACCCTTGTAGCTTGGCTCTCCTTTAGGACTATAGCCAAGCTCGGTTTGTGTCCCCAATGTTTAATTGGAAAGATTGACCTAACTAGTTGAGTAGTGATTAGGTCTCTCTTTTCCACTAAACATTTTGGTGAACCTGACATGTCTTACATTTTTGTACTTGTTGATTTCTTTTCTAAAATTTGTAGATGTGTTAAATTAGTTGATAAATCTGATTACACACTTAGGTTGTATATCTTGTCATATCTCCTACTTTTGATTTAGAAAATAACAAACTTGTAGATCTTTGTTATTGTGTCTACCAAAACCCTACATTTTGGTGACTCCAACGCTTCTTACATTTACAAATTTCTTCTATTATGTTTCAGATATAATTAGTATATAATTAATTAAACATTCTTTATTTGTAGATCCTACATTCATAATAATTCATTGTCGTGGTTACCAAAAACCCTCACATTTTGGTAACTCCCACTAGTCTTGCACTTAGTGGTTGTGATTGCAAATCTTATTTCAAATCTTTGCTATATTGAATAGTTTCTAAATATGATTTCCAAATTACTATATCATATCATACTTGTCACTTGTATTTAATTTATAAAGTAATAAGATTCATATATTTATTATTCCTTTGTGATTAGAAAGCAAAAACATAAACAAAAGTATCTAAAACAAACACATCTTCTTCTTTTCTTACATCACTTTGCAACTTTACTCAAAAAAGTTTGTGAATTTGATGTTCCATTTATTAAATATGGTAAGAAGAAAGAATTACATATGCCTTTGTATTTCTCTCCTAAGATTCCTTCTAACAATTGAGATATCTTAGCACAAGAAGGTGAAATCATTAATACATTTCTCAATACATCTCAACATCCCCTTCATTCCAATGTTCTCTCTCCAACAGATGAAGCATTAGTGGATGAAGGGTCCCAACTAACATTGAACTAAGATATCACTTTACCTTCTTTCCATTTGGATAATCTCTCTTAGAAAGATGAGGCATTAGTACATATGGAACATATCACTTCCACTACTACCACACCTTCTTTGATTCATGATAATCTCCCTCCTTTGGTAACATACCCAAGCCCCTTGGGTATCACAAAAGAGGTTAGATCTTCTCCTCTTCCTCCTTCAATGCCATGTTCAAGTTCCTTAGGTATCACGAAGGTTGTAAAGACTTCTCCTCTTCCTCACTCGGTAGCATGTTCAAGTTCCTTGGGTATCACGAAGGTCATGAAGACTTCTCCTCTTCCTCCTTTAGTAGCATGTTCAAGTTCCTTGGGTATCATGAAGGTTTTGAAGGCTTCTCCTCTTCCTCCTCCAATTGCATGTTCAAGTTCCTGTGGTATCATGAAGGTTTTGAAGACTTCTCCTCTTCCTCCTTTGGTTGCATGTTCAAATTCCTTGGGTATCAAAACAGATGTGAAGAATTATTTTCTTTCTCCTTTGGTCACAGATTTTTTTCCTTTGATGTCATTCATAATTCAATCATAGATATTTTTCTCAACATCACCTTACATAATCTACAATTCAATGATCTCCATTGTAGCAATGAAACTTCTGGAAAAGAAGAATCAAAGCTCACATCGGCTTCTTCGCAAACACCTCATACCAACAATCAAATCAACACAATTTATGTTTCCAGTTCCCAACAAGAACTCGTGAAACCTAAAATTGTCATGTATCTTTGTTCTGATATCCTGCAACAACCATCTACAACTATTCCACATTCACCTTGACCTCTTGGCTACATTCTTAACTATGCAAAACAATAAGATTGATCAAAAAGTGTCATAGAAATCTCATTATCATATGATTGCTCACACATATAAAAACAATAATCAAACTAAGCATTCACCAACTCTCACTTCTCTTCCTCTTCCTACTTACAACAAATCTTCTCAAAATAATTCAAGAGGTACTTCTTCTAGGGGTTTGATGTTTCAAACCCTAGTCAATGTTCCTTCTATATCTAAAACATTTACTAAAAGAAAATCATCACCTTCACAAAATGTTCTCTATTCATCTTGGCTAGGCACACACTTTAAACAAACATCAAGATGTACCTTTGGATTACTCACCTAAGACTTCATACTTCTTTCTTAACATTAATTACCTCAATTGTGATGTTACACTTCTACCCTTTTTGGGTGGTAAGAAGTTGTCTTTGTCCATTGATGGTTACCTTACTATATATTTTATGCTTCACACTCTACCCTTTGAGATCTCTCTTCTTCTCTTTGTGATGTAGATTTCATTAATCACCTCACCATTGATGTAGCAATTGTAGCTTATTCTTATTAGCTCATTACTACACATGGTGATGCAACCTCATTTCTTAATTTTCTCTTTCAAGGTTGTTTCACCCATACTTTCGGGGGAAAAGGGATAACCTATTAAAGGGATAGTCATTCTTTCTAAAGGATGTCCCCTCCTCTTCTACTTTCCCCTCTTCTTTTACTAAAAACATTTGCATATTATATGTTGGTGTATAAACACTTATCCTATGTTGGTGTATAAACACTTATCCTAAGTTGTTTATACTAATTTAATCATAGTTAGGTGAATTCCACACATGCTACTTTGACTTTGTCTAAGTTGTTAGTCATTTAGGAGATGTGTCAACTCAGTGGACACCTCATGCTATTCTCATGGATAGTTGCACAATTCTCATGGATGGTTACTCGCCACCTATCCCTATATTGTGGAGAATCGGGTATCTAATCTCTCCTATTTATACTTTCTCATTTGTTCATACATTTATTTGATTTCACTTGCAATCTCATGCTTGTTTGTTTTTCCACGATCTTGGAAGTTTCTACATGGTATAATAGGGTAAGTGCAAAAAGTTGGCGGGCCAAAAAGTGGCCAAATTTTTTTCAAAAAATATTAATACATAACGTGCTCACCTTATGGTTTGGTAATGATGAGCCTAAGGCTCGAAAAAACCAAACCATAATGCGAGCGTGTTACAATGGAGCGCGTTATGACTAATTATATATATATAAAGAGCATTTATGCTCATTTCATTTCTTTATCTTCCTCTACACCCATGGCCTGCAAACCCTAAGAAGCGCGCTTGCATTTTTTAAGACTCAATTCAACACCAAAATCTTACCGATTCATCACCAAAATGCCGCCACGATGTCGAGCAGGCTAAAGGAGTGAGTTTTATTTGTTTTTTTGTTTGAATTTGTTTCTAAATAGGTAGGTTTGAGTTAATTTTTGATGTAAATTTCCTTAATTGTTAGGAAATGTTAATGCACCTCCTCCTCAAAATCCACAAAATCCTGAAGAGGAAATACCTACCAAAGAACAACCCGAACAACAAACTCCTCCATCCATTCCTCGACATGCCCCTTGAATACAAGAAAATCTAATGGGGCAAATTGAAAATAATAAAAAAGAAATTGAAGACATAATTGCAAGGTTGAAAGATCCTTCAACTTCAACCTTGTATAGGTCCATGCTTGCTCAATCTCTTGAATCTATGATATCAAATGTAGATTCAATTAGTAAGAAAATATCTAGTTGGTTGGATAAGAGGAGAGAGTTTAGAGAGTATTATCTAGACAAGCTATCATATGAAGATGTGAAAAAGTTACAAATTACAAAATTAGACTTGTGTTCCATTTTCACAAACCCACAAACAAATCAACCTCCACGCATTACATGCAAGAGGTTCCCTATCCATTGGTGCAACAACCAAGCGATAAGGGACAATTTTGGGTAGAGGTGGTGGATGGTTTTTGACCATCCTCCATGCAATAATAATGAGGTCCCACAATACTTTTTGAGGAAACTCTACTGTGAGTTTGTCCTCAATAAAGTGCCCAACTATTTTGATATGCGGGACTTCCAAGGTAGAGGTGGGGGGTCAGCACAAGATAGACTAGGGGCACGTGTTGACCCATAGTAGTCAGTGAGATGATTAATCAGCAAACCAGCCCGTGAGCATGTTTCTATCCCTTCCATTGTGAAGGAGAGTGTTGAGGTTGATACACTTCAGTCCGTTAGTGCCTTGACCCAGAGTATCATAAAGCATGCTAGTCTTGAGCACAGCGTGGGTTGGCAGATAGTGTGAGGAGTAGGATCCCACCCCATGCTTGTCAGACTTGTGGGTTAGCCTGTGGTTATGACCCCATGGATAGTCAGGACGCAGTTGCACAGGCTACATCTGCAGCTGAGCAGATGGTGATGACAGATACCCTCCTGAGTGAGACTTTCGGCCTTGATACTTAGGTAAATATTAGCAAGTTTATTGAATTTAATTTATTAAATTTTATTTTTGAAATGCAAGATTAACTAATTTAGTTTGATTATTTTAATGAAATTTTAGGGTCATAGCATTGATGCAGTTTTCAGTGGTTCTCCACCTGCATATTACACTACATCATCTACTGTCAGGGTATGTAACTAGTAAACAATTATAAATTTTATATGTGAATAGCATCATTATATGAATGGTATTCTAATAGGCGAGAACACCTTCAACACCTTCAACAGTTACAGAAAGAAGTGAGATAGAAGTTGCAGGACAGTAATGAGAGGTACAAGAATACAGTGGATACTAGTAGGCGACATCAAACATTCAATGCAGGAGACTTAGTGATGGTTTATTTGAGAAAAGAGTGGTTTCCTACTAGAACATACCACAAGTTGAAGTACAGGAAAATTCGTCCTTAAACAATTACAAAGAAGATCAATGATAATGCATATGAGGTCAGTTTACCAGATGATCTTGATATTTCTCCTGTGTTTAATGTTTATGATTTATATGCATTCCATGGTGAGGATGATGCTACATATAGTCAACCAACAGTGGCATGGCATCACCACATTCCCCATAAGAAGAAGGAGAAGATTGCACAGGTTCTTGATAAGAACACTATCTACACTCGGCAAGGGCAGTACAACAAGTATTTAGTCGAGTGGGAAGGATTACCACCAACAGATAGCACATGGATTATAGAGTGGGAAGTATAGAGGTTGGATCCAGTCAAGTGGTAGCAGTTCAAAGACACTCACTTGCAGGAGCTATATTCTTTTCAACCAGAGGAGAATGATGCAGGAACTTCCAGAGATCATAACTTTTGACTCGGATGTGGGTTTTCTACAAGATTTTACGGGTGGATGCATTATGAGGTGGAAAGTGGTTTCGTAACCACCCTACTGGGTTGGGCCCCATTTTGGCACTTTTTTGAGGCTTGAAACTTTCATCTTGGCCCTCAAAATAGCAATTTAGTGTTTTTTTTCTAGATTTCTAGATTTTTAAAAAGTTTCTTTTGTAATAAATTGAAACTCATGTTTCAAATTTAGAATATTAGTTGGAATTTCATCCTACCTTAGTTTTAGGAAGCTTTTGGGAAAAAATAGGATTTTTAGGATATCATTGTAAAATTACCTAAAATGGCAAAATCTGACAATTGTCAAAATTTGCCAAAAAAGGCAATTTTTTTATTTTTTTGTTTTTCTTGGATATAAGAGAGTTTTCTCTCATTGTAGTAGCAGAGTTGATGAATAGAAGTTTTTTTAATTTTCCATTTCCAATCTTTGGCTCTCACATGATTAATGGCAAAATTGTATTGAGTGTATGTGGTGTGCTGCATCATCTGGTATTAGAGCAGGAAGATGGCTGGGAGAGGAAGAAGAGGCGGTCTTGCCCAGATGCATAGAGAAATGCAAAATCTGTAAAGGCAAATAGCAGAACTTACAACACGGATGGAAAACCAAAGACTTGGTAGAGGAGGAGACGAATCTGATGAAGATATAGGTGCAGATCAAGATACAGTACATGAAGAAGAAGAATTAGAAGGCATGACTTTTGATGAGAGGATGCTTAGGGCCCTAGAAGGGAAAAATGAAGGGGTCAACATAGATGTTCCAGATTATGCAGGTAGTCTTAAACCAGAGGAGTTGATAGACTGGTTGAATGATATGAGAAAATTTTTTGAATGGAAATCCATGACAGAGGAAAAGAAGGTGAAATTTGCATGCACCAAATGAAAGGGTCATGCAATGATTTGGTGGGATCATCTTCAAAAGGAACGAATAAGGAAAGGCAAGGATAAGATTAGGACATGGAATAAAATGGAGGAGAAGTTGAGAGAAAAAATTTTGCCCATAGATTATGCGCAAACCCTTTTTCGTAAGTTTCAAAATTTAAAGCAGAACCTCTCTTTAGTGCAAGATTATACAATGAGTTTTATACGCTGTCTATATGTATAGAGCATCAGGAAACTGATGAACAAATGGCTGCTAGATATGTGAATGGCCTAAAATTCTCCATTCAAGATGAATTGAGCATGCATCAACTCAACAGTATGGAAGAAGCTTACCAGTGGCTCTAAAGGCTGAAGAAAAATAAAATAGACAATACCATCAGAGGAATAGAGGAGGAAGAAGGGGTACATCAACCCCATTTCAAGGAGGTTTGAATTATGGCAGGGGAGAGTCATCCCATGGATTGGAAAGACATGTAGATACTCGACAAGATCCTCTGAGTCAAGAACGAGGAAGGGGATTTCAAAGGGGTAGAGGTTATGGTAGTGGTAGAGGATGGGAAAACTAGAGAAGGCCTTTCACTTGTTTCAGATGTGGACAAGAAGGTCACAGGGCATTTGACTGCTCAAATTATGACATGCAAGAAAGAAATCAAGGAGGACAACCGAGGGTGAACCTGATTCAAACACAACATGAGGTGGAAGGGATGGAAGTAGAGGTTCCACTAGATGTGGGAGAAAGTCTCATGATGAGAAGAGCAATGGTGATTCTAGAGAAGGAGAAAACACAAGCCAAAAGCTCTAATGGTTCATGGCTTCGAACCAATATCTTCAGAACCAGATGCACTTCGAGTGGCAAGGTATGCCAAGTTATTATTGATGGAGGTAGTTGTGAAAATATGGTTTCTAAAGAAATGGTAGACAAATTGAATTTACACTGTGAAAAACATCCTCAATTGTACCGCATTGCATGGTTTAAAATGGGAAATGAAGTCATTGTTGATAAAAGATTCCTAATTAAGTTTAGAATAGGGAAGATCTATCAAGATGAGATATGGTGTGATGTTGTCCCAATGGATACCTATCATGTGTTATTGGGAAGGCCATGGCAGTATGATAGAAAAGTCATACATGATGGAGAGAAAAACACATATACCTTTTGGAAAGATGGCTCTAAGGTGATTCTGTTGCCTCTCAAGGATGAAGGAAAAGGTGAGACCATGTTGTTAGAAAGAGATCTTGCTAAAGAAATGAAGGTGATAGGGTGTTGTTATGCATTAGTAGTGAAAAAAGGTGAAGAGGAAGACATTTTAGTTCCCCCAGAAGTAGCAAATCTATTGAAAGAATTTGTTGATGTTGTGCCTGATGAATTATCTAATGGTCTACCGCCAAAGAGAGATATTCAGCATCATATTGATTTGATTCCAGGAGCAACTCTACCCAACCAAGTAGCTTACAGGATGAATCCAACACAACATGCAGAGTTGAATAAGCAAGTAACAGAACTCATAAGTAAAGGTGTGGTGAGAGAGAGCATGAGCCCATGTGTCTTACCAGCATTGTTGACCCCCAAAAAGGATGGAACATGGAGGACATGCACTGATAGTAGAGTAATTAATAAGATTACCATCAAGTATCAGTTTCCTATCCCTCGTATGGAGGACATGATGGATGTCCTTGTAGGGGCCAAAGATTTCAGCAAGATCGACCTACGAAGTGGCTACCACCAAATCTAGATCCGACAAGGGGATGAATGGAAGATAGCCTTTAAGAATGGAGACGGATTATATGAGTGGATGGTTATGCCATTCGGGTTGTCAAATGCACCTAGCACATTTATGAGATTGATGAACACTATACTACGACCTTACATTGGTAAGTTTGTGGTAGTTTATTTTGATGATATTTTGGTATTTAGTAACAGCAAAGAAGAGCACTTACAACACTTGAGGATCTGTAGTGTTATGGGTCTAGCTTTTAGGGCTCTTCAATAAGTTTTGAGTCTTGTTAACTATCTAATTCCCTCCATTTAACCATCTCATTTGTTGCTATTGAAATTGCTAAGACCCACTTTCATTCCTCGAAGGTCTCAGTTTATGGATCATGCGAGTCTAATTTCAATCTCAAATCAAAGACTTCAAAATCCCTATCAATAAAATTTGATTTGATAATCCAAGGATGGAATGCAAAGAAAAATTGTAGTACTTACTTGGATTCATATAGCTTATTTAAACAACATGATCATTCATGTAAAATGATCAATGTCCTGCAAAAAGAGCATTCCCCCTTCTAACCATGTGTAGAAAATAAAGTGCATTCGAAACATATCTATTTCATACAATTTTTTGACCTAGAACAATCATGCGAATCCACCATATAATAGTAATTTAGATCTGCTCCATTACTTAGTCTAGTGGGATGCCTTCAATGAGTCTTTCTCTCTCCCTCCCTGATAGAGTTCTGAATCTCATATATTTATTAGGTAGTATAACAAAAGTGAGAAATAGGTATCAACGTTACCAGCTGTTACAAGACAACCCCACTAACTCTTCTTCTTCCATAATCTAAAATTAGCTCCATAAACTAGAAACTAAAAAGAAATATTCATAACATAAAATAGCAAATGAAATTATTTTCCTTCTGTAACTCCTACAAAGTAGTAATGACCCAAAAACTGGAAAGATTCCATCAAAGAGGTGGACAACCACCACTTCTTGTTTGACTAAAATTAGAAATCAATTAGGAATGATAAAGCATAAAATAACTATATATGATTTTCTTATGGAACAATACTAACTCATATAAATAATTACTCCAAAACAATACAATTAATAAAATATCATAATTACTAAATAAGTTTCAAGTATGCTCTATACCTCTTGGTGGAAAGAGTATTCTATACCTGAGTCAAACTTAGTCAATGATCGTTAAACTGCACATTCACAGTGAGAATGGAGGGGCACTACACCCTTGCCTTTATAAGCAAGGTATGTCATAGCATATTGTAATGGAAGTGTAATCTTGTTTTTGCATTCATTGATAGGAATACAATTCATTCTTGTCATATTGATCTTCTCTTTTATTTGTGCTTTCCATTAGGCTTCTAGATCTTGGGTGGTTATCTCCATAGCCAAATCTTACATTGTATAGTAACCCTTCTATTAGAGGAAACACGAGAGTGGTTGATCCAATATTTAGTGACTTGTTTCTTCACATCTTCTGGGATTCTATCTTTTTTGAGAACCCTAACAATATTTACCCAATTTTTTTCTATGTTTTCGTCAAGCTTATTTCTCTTTGAAATATATATGTGAACAGTTTTGCTGGATACATGCAGTAACTTTCCAACTGCTTTCACCTATCTCATCAATGATAATTTTTTACTTGAAATCATGGTCATCAATTCCCTACGCGCTTCACTTAAATCACTTGTTCTACTTGTACTTTGAATAGAGTTCAAAGCTTCTTGCAAGTTTTCAACTATTATGTTTTTTGCTAGATTTTTTTCTCCCTATTATCAACCCCTAGCAACTCCAAAACAGGGGTCATTTCTTTTCGCCTAAATAACTTAGCACATAATTATGTTCTTCCAATCAAAGATTTGTCTTCAAAATATTCATCCCAAATTCTTTTGGAATGAAGTTTTCTTGTACTATCAGGTAACATTTCCTGGGGTCAAATCGTACTAAAAAGCACATCTTCATCTAAATCTGTTAGATTTTCCATATCCTTAAAATATGTTATGTTCTCAATTTCCTCCTCGGTCACAATGTTTTCTGCACCTTGTTCAATTTCTTCTTCGATTTGATCAAACCCAAGATGTTCTTCCTCTTGTTCATTAGTAATTTGATCTTTGGCTTCTTGACTATGTTCAACCAATCCTTCTAAGATTGAATTTATCTCAATTCTTCTTCTTAGATTTTTATCTTCGTCAGACCTTTTTCGATCAAAAATCCTTAACCTATTCCTTTTGTTCCCCATCACAAATTACATTTTAATTTGAGCCTGCACAAATATGTATAAACCCTAATTAACAAATAATCAATGAAACCATACCATTTCTGATTTCCAAGATCATCTTACAACGCAAGGAAAGAGCATACGCGGATATGGATAAGGAAGTTCACATAAACCACATTGTTTCTGATTTCCAAGTTCATCTTATGATGCGAAGAAAGAGCATACGTGGATATGGATGGAGAAGTTCACATAAATTTAAGTTTATTTTTTGTTAATTTGTATTGATTTTTTTGTTTTTGATAAAATAAGGCAACTAAAACTAGGGGCCGAACCCTTATACAAAACCAAGCCCAGGGGGCAAGAAAATAGCATGCTAACAGTACTCAGCCAGCACAGAGAAAGACCAGCAGCAAAGGCACAACAGCCTTGCTAAAAAAGAAACAACAGCAAAGCCTAACAGACTAAGCAACAAGGTTGCAAGGAGCAACAACCTAAACAATAGCAGAACCAGACCTAACAGGTCGAACACCCTTGGCATGAGTACGGTTCAAAGAAACATGCTTGAGAAGACCTCACTTCCTCCTTTGGACAATAATCCAAAGAACATCATCTCCATCCCCAGAAATAGGAGAAGAAGGAGAAACTCTCTCCAAATCCATGGAAAGGGGCAGAGCTTGGGGCACAACAACATCAGCCCCAGCAACATGTGTACCTATATTAACAGTGAGAGACATATCAGCAGCTGAGATCTCTGCAGCAGAACCACCAGTAACACTAGCAATCTTGGCAGCAGAACCACCAGCAACACCAGCGATAGAACCACCAGTAATCCCAGCAGCAGACCCACCAGCAACACCAGCAATCCCAGTAGCAGAACGACCAGCAACACCAGTAATCCCAGCCGTAGAACCGCCAGCAACACTAGCAATCCCAACAGCTGAACCGCCAGCAACACCAGCAATCCCAGCAGCAGAACTGCCAGCAGCAGTATCCATAGCTGTAAAATCTGGAACCCTCACAATATCAGGAGTAGACCCATCATCATCAGAGGAAGAATCAACCGCCTCTGACCCAGAAATATCCTCAGTAGCACCAACTGTAAGATGTTCATGCAAAGAATTCTTCCACCAGGAGGAAGAACGAGGGATCTTTAAGCAAGGACACCTAGAAGCCAGATGACTCGTAGCAAAGCATCTACGACACCGGAAGGGAATACCTTCATTGTCCAAAATCTGCCTCCAAGAATTATCAGCAACCTGCAGTATAATCTCAGCCGGGAGAGGCTTAGAGAGATCGAGATCCACAAGAACACGAGCATATGTGGTATGAGAAAATAAGGTAGTCACTTGATTGACCATAATAAAAGAGAACAAAGAATTACCAATACCCTCATAACAAGATTTGTACCAAAGATGCAGTGGAAGATTCGGGAGACAAATCCAAACAGGCATTTTATTGAAAGACTCGGTCAATGGGTTAAAGGAGGGAACCCAAGGCTTGAGAAGGAGGGCATGATTGCCCTAAAACTAGGCCTGAGTATGAAGAATAGCATTCCGATCAGAAATTGAAGCAAAAACAACTACAAAGAAACCCTTTGCACAAGGGTAAATTTCTATTTTCCCCTAGTGAAAGGGCGCTAATGCTCTGAAATCCAGAGGTTCAAATCACCCAGCCGAGGCCACCAACGGTCAAATCTACAAATCAAACCCTGCTCAAAGAAATAGTCAATATTTTTTAAAACCTCATCCCCTATGACCACTACAGGGGGAGGCAAGTCTGACTGAGAAATAGATCTCCTAGATACTAGAACAGCAGCAGCATTAGCAGACTCCTCACATTGCCGAGGAGAACCACTACTAACAATCTTTGCATAAGATGTAGTAGCAATAGCAGCAGCACCAAAAATGGGTGGCATACCAACAGCCGCAGAGACCCCAACAGCAGACGGAACCCCTGCAAATAAAGTAGTAGACGAACCCTGAAAAGCAGTAGTCGTAGTCACAGACGGCACTCCTACTGCAATTCCAGTAGTTGCATGCATGGACGGCGCATTAACAACTGTAGCCACACTAACAGTAGAAGAAACCACACCAGCCGCAGGCACCCCAGTAGCAGACGGAACCCCAGCCATAGATACAGATAGCGCATCGACAGCCACACCAGCCACGGACAACGCACAAACAGCCGCAGCCGCACGAGCCGCAGATCCCACGGACGGCACATGCACAGCCGCAGCCACACCATCAACAGAAGAACACCCAACAGTAGCAGACGGACCCCCTGCATGTAAAGTAGCAGACGAACCCTGTAAGGTAGCAGTTGTAGGCATAGACGGCGCTCCAATAGAAAAAGCAGCTGAGGCCACAGACGGCGCACCAACAGCTACAGCCACACCAGCAACAAAAGAAGACCCTGCAAATACCCTAGCAACAGACGAATCCTGTGAACTAGGAACATGGGCGGGAAGAGGAGTGAGAGAGCCCATTTCAAATGATTTTTTTGTTATTAATCTAGGAGTTTTTTTGTATAGTATTTGTCAATTTTTAGAAACCCTAATTAACAAATAATCAATGAAACCACACCGTTTTTAATTTCCAAGATCATCTTATGATGCGAGGAAAGATCATACACGGATATGGATAGGGAAGTTCACATAAATTTAAGTTTATTTTTTGTTAATTTGTAAATTGATTTTTTTGGTATTAATCTAGGAGCTTTTTTTGTATAGTATTTGTCAATTTTTAGAAACCCCATTAACAAATAATCAATGAAACCACCCTATTTTTTATTTCCAAGATCATCTTACGATGCAAGGAAAGAGCATACGTGGATATGGATGGGGAAGTTCACACAAATCTAAGTTTATTTTTTGTTAATTTGTATTGATTTTTTTGTTATTAATCTTCGTGTTTATTTGTATAGTATTTGTCAATTTTTATAAACTCTAATTAACAAATAATCAATGAAACCATATCGTTTCTAATTTCCAAGATCATCTTATGACACAAGGAAAGAGCATACACAGATATGGATGGGGAAGTTCACATAAATTTAAGTTTATTTTTTGTTAATTTGTGTTGATTTTTTTGTTATTAATCTAGGTGTTTATTTGTATAGTATTTGTCAATTTTTAGAAATCCTAATTAACAAATAATCAATGAAACCCTACTTTAAAAAAGTAAACCTTACTTTAAATCAATTAAACCTGAATAAAAAAATTTAATTAAAACCCTAAAATAGTATTTTAAAAAATTTAAACCCAAATAAAAATTGAATTAAACTCTAAAATATATTTTTTAAAAAATTAAGCCCTACTTAAATAAAAATTTAAACCTAACTTAAATAAAAGATTAAACCCTAATAAAATTAAATCAATTATAAAATAATAAACTTTATTATTGTTTATTAAAAAAAATTACCCTTGCTTGTAAATTTTTTGTCTTGTATTTGCTCTATAAATTCTCTCTACCTGTTGTTATGTGCTGATGCTATCCTGACCCTGTTATTCTATATTGTATGGAATCTACATTAAAAAATAATTATTTATAAAAATTTAATTAAAAAAGCAGTTCCGAGCAGAACCTTATCGGGCGGTAAGGTTCCGCCCTCATTTAATTTGCCCCGCAAGGTTACGAGTGTAATCTTACTAGGCGGAACTATACTGTCCAGTAAAGTTATGCCTGAAACTGCTTATGTGGCATCCTATGTGGCACTCCACCCCCCTTTCCCACAATTTTCAAAAAAAATCATCTTTTGCTATTAATTTATGCCATTAAAATACACTTTTTAAAAAATTGACAAATACCCTTTTGTAGTATTGAGAATGTAGATTGTAGATATATGTTTTTTTTTATATTTTGATTTTTTTATTATATTTTTTTTAATTTATTGTAAGTAGGCTTTTCCCATTGAACATGAAGCTAATTAGAAAATTGATATCAATAGGCAAAACATATTCAAAAAAATTGAAAATTATATGGTTCACTAGAGAATAGAATCCTCTCCAAGAGGGTTTTTTTATTTTTTTTAAATTGATGTAAAAAAGTTGACATCCCATGGAAACTACTATGTTCTGATTAAAATTGACTTTAAAAAAAATTTTAAAAAAATTTATCAAAAATTAATTCTTTTTTCCATGCACTAGATATTTGAGTTGACTAATTAGGAAAAAAAAATTAAAGAAAAAAAATTAATATTGCTATATTTTTCTTGACATCCCATCGATGTCATTTTTTTGAAAAATATAAACATTTAAAATTCATCAATTAAATTTAAAAAATATATATCCAACTATTTTTAAAAAAATTAAAAAAATTATAAGCATAAACTACATTAAAAATTCTACATTTCATTAGTTTAGGTCATTTTAAAATTCATAACATACATATGACTTTTTTGACATTTAAGTTGGAAAAATATGTGTGTGTTCGTCAGTTTCTTATAAAAGTGGGACATAGTTCTGAACTTTCACCCCTATGCCTAGTCTAGCTAATCAAATCAAATGCATACAAACAAGAACACATTAACCTATATTTTGGTCGATAGACCATTATATGTGCACACATTTTTTAGCAATAAAAAAATTTGGTAGTCCCACAATTTTTTGGTAGTCCAACAAAAACTATGGAACCAAAAAAGAAATTGGGAAAAATAAAAAATAAAAACTAAAAAGGAAATTGAAATAAGAAAATAAGAAAATCACAAAAACTATGGAACCAAAAAAGAAATTGGACAAAATAAATAATAAATAAAAACTAAAAAGGAAATTAAAAAAATAAGAAAATCACAAAAACTATGGAACCAAAAAAGAAATTGGAAAAAATAAAAAATAAAAAACTAAAAAAGAAATTGAAATAAGAAAATAAGAAAATCGCAAAAACTATGGAACCAAAAAAGAAATTGAACAAAAAAAATAATAAATAAAAACTAAAAAGGAAATTGAAATAAGAAAATAAGAAAATCACAAAAACTATGGAACAAAAAAAGAAATTGGACAAAATAAATAATAAAAAATAAAAACCAAAAAAAAAATGAACGAAAAAAATGGAAAAATCACAAAATCCTTTAAAAGTTGCATTTTCTTTTAAAATTGCATGAGTATAGTCCAAAAAAGAAATTGAAAAAAATAAATTGGAAAAAATAAAAAATAAAAATAAAAAAAGAAATTGAAAATAAGAAAACAAAAACTATGGATCCAAAAAAGAAATTGGAAAAAAAATAAAAATAAAAACCAAACATAAAAATTGGCAAAAATAAAAAATAGAAACTAAAATAGAAATTGAAAAAATAAAAAATAAATACCAAAAAAGAAATTGGACAAAATAAAAAACAAGTGCCACGTAGTGGCTAGTACCTGCCTTGTAGTGTTGTTATTATAGTATTTGTTTAGTTGTAATTTTTTTTGTTGATTAGCTATTGGTTGTATATAGTATTTTTTTAGTTGTATTTTTTTTGTTGATTAGGTATTGGTTGTATAGACAAATTGCATTCCAATAATTAAAAAATTAATTTTTGAAGAGTGTTGAAATGTCTTGGGTAAATACAATTGAAATCTTAAAAATAATCTAATTTGTTAAAAATAAAATAGGACTAAAATATTTCGTTAACTATAAAACTAAACTTTACAAAGCCTATTAAATAACACAAATATTTCCTTAAAATGTAATAATACTAATATTTTTATAATTTAAAATGTATTAAAATATTGTAAGTTTGAAGAATAAAATAAAAAATGTAATAACATGGCAAAATATTTTTCGTGATACTATAGATTTTTAACTTTTGAGTAAATAAAATTGAAATCCTAAATTTTTAACTCTTGAATAAATAAAATTGAAATCCCAAAAATTATCTAATTTCATAAAATAAAATGTGTAGAACCCTAGCCCTAGTTGGGTGTGGACAGATTTGAAATGTTTGCCTAAGATATTAAAATGTAATACTATTTAATACGATTACAATTTTAAATGCATTAAAATATTGTAAGTTTGAATAATAATTACACAATATAATAACATTAACATATTCTTATTTAGATTTGGAGAGAGTTTCTCCTTCTTCTCCTATTTCTGGGGATGGAGATGATGTTCTTTAGACTATTGTCCAAAGGAGGAAGCGAGGTCTTCCCAAGCATGTTTCTTTGAACCGCACTCGTGCCAAGGGTGTTTGACCTATTAGGTCTGGTTCTGCTATTGTTTAGGTTGTTGCTCCTTGCAACCTTGTTGCTTAGTCTGTTAGGCTTTGCTGTTGTTTCTTTTTTAGCAAGGCTGATGTGCCTTTGCTGCTAGTCTTTCTCTGTGTTGGTTAAGTACTGTCAGCACGCTATTTTCTTGCCCCCTGGGTTTGGTTTTGTATAAGGGTTTGGCCCCTGGTTTTAGCCGCCTTATTTTATCAAAAACATATTCTTATTTAGATCACTACAATATTTTATCTTAGTCACTTAATTTTTTGTTTAAGTAATAATAGTAAGTACTTTTAGAAAACATGATTTTAATTATTTTAATTAATCTAATATTGTGGTTTAGTAATAACTTTTTCTAAATTATCATTTCAAATTTGTAACTATTATATTTCCATAACTAAATTTAAAAGGAAAAATTTATGTGAACTCATTTTGAAATGTCTTGGGTAAATAAAATTGAAATCTCAAAAATAATTTAATTTGGTAAAAATAAAATAGCACTAAAATATTTACTTAGCTATAAAACTAAACTTTACAAAGCCTATTAAATAACACAAATATTTCCTTAACTATAAAACTAAACTTTACAAAGCCTGCATATTTGTATTATGTGGAGAGCCTTGGCCCTAATTGAGTGTATAGAGATTTGAAATATCTGCTTAAGATATTAAAATGTAATAATAGTAATACTATGATAATTTAAAATGCATTAAAATATTGTATGTTCGAAGAATAAAATAAAAAATGTAATAACATGGTGAAATATTTTTCATGATACTGTAGATTTTTAACTTTTTAGTAAATAAAATTGAAATACTAGATTTTTAACTCTTAAGTAAATAAAATTGAAATCCCACAAATAATATAATTTCATAAAATAAAATGTGTAGAACCCTATATTTTTAATAGTATTATTAATATTATAACTTTGTTTAGCTAATGAAGCAAAAAATTAAATTCATAAAAAGTTCTGATGATTCTTCCCTCTCATAATTATTGCCATCCATTTAGGCATGACTTAACTAGTGGGAGACAAAATTTGTGTTCATAATTTGTTTACTTGCCACATCCTCCCCTCAAACCAAAATTCTCTCCGCATTTATAGCTTTTTGTTGCACTTTCTGACAATCCACAGAGAAGAGGTCATTTTTTTTCAACCAATGACAATACAAATAATTCATTTTTCAATAATTTTTTGTTAAAAATTTATCATGTTGACATAGGAAAAGTACAAATTTAAATCAAATTTGTCCGACAAGAAAAATAATCTTGTCTTTTGATTGGTTTACAATCAATAGATTAATAACTAGATAAGTGTGAACTCATTGCAATAGTACTAGCCGAAGGTACTAATAAAAACCAAAAATATTTGGTGATGGTTAATTTTTTTTAGTTCTTTAAAAAAATAGTTTAGTTAAGATTTAAATTTAATCTTATTTAGTTTGAATTTGGTTTAATTTATTTATTTAATTTATAATTGATCTTTCCAAGTTTCTAAATTCAGCTTTTTCCTCCATCATCTATCTTATCATTATCTTTTTCATTATTATTCTAAAATTAAATAAATTTTCTAAATTTATTTAATTTGGTCTTTCCATTATTCTTCTAAAATTAAATAAATTTTCTAGATTTATTTAATTTGGTCTTTTCCATTATTCTTCTAAAATTAAATAAAATTTTTAGATTTATTTAATTTGATCTTTTCCATTATTCTTCTAAAATTAAATAAAATTTCTAGATTTTTTTTTTGTTTATATATACCCTAGTAAGGGTTAGGGACCCATATCAAAAGCAGGGTTGAAGCCCTTATAGTCTTAAAAACATCTGTCTTAACAATCTAATAGACAAAATAGGAGGGTAAATTACACAGGCCTCTCCATACTCTTAAAAACTAGGACCTAAAAATATTTATAGACTAAGATAACTACTGAAAACAAGAGCCATGTTACCCGTCAACCCCATCCTTGCCAGAGAGATCCACCAGGTTGAATTCATCATCACACAGGCACCTAAACTTGGCCTTGTCCTCTGCTTCCACTTTCAGATGCATTTTCTCCGCCATTCTCTCCACCAGCTTTCGAAGGTTAACCTAACCTTCTTGTAGCTCATGGACATGATCAAGGAGGAACTTCTGATTCAGCTGAGCCTCCTTTGTCTGTGCCACAATATCTTCATGGACCAAAATGGAAGAAGCAGCAACCGACGTCATCATTACCATCGTCAAAGAATGTGCAGTACCAAATACATTCCATCTCCCACGAGAAGTTTGAGGGTCCAACAGAAAGGAAGAAATTGCCTCACGGAACCCATCATTTTCCTCCAACTCCACCATCTTGGCCATGGCTATAATCCTCGCCACCCAGCGACGCAATAAAGGGTTTTTGATGCCTACATAAAAATTTCTAGATTTGTTTAATTTGATCTTTTCTATTATTCTTTTAAAATTAATAATAATTTTTTTAGTTCTTTAAAAAATAATTTAATTAAGATTTTTATTTAGTTTGAAATTAGTTCTTATTTAATTCTATTAAAAAATATAGAAGATTTTACATTGATATATATGAAAATAGTGTTTATTTATATTAACCGTATAATTTTTTTTAGTCCTTTAAAAAATATAATTTTTTTTAGTTCTCTCTTATTTAGTTTAGTTTGAAATTAGTTCTTATTTAATTTTATACACTGAAGTTACTTTTTAAAATTGCAAAACTATGTTAGGTCGATTTATTGAATATATATCTTTTATGCACTAAAGATACTTTTTAAAATTACAAATTTATGTTAGGTTGAAAGATACATTTTTAAATTACAAATTTATGTTAGGTTGAAAGATACTTTTTTAAATTGCAAATTTGTGTTAGGTTGATTTATTGTATTTAGAAAATTTTTTATAAATTTCTTTTTTCAAATATAAAATAAATTTTATTATAATTTAGAAAAAATTTAATTTTACTTTAGTACTTTTTAAAAATATATCTTTTTATACACTAAGTTACTTTTTAAAATTGCAAAACTATGTTAGGTTGATTTATTGAATTTTGTGTAGTCCCTCGGTACCACGGCTGCTTGCCTCATTAATTTCTATAAATATAGGAGATTTTACATTAATATATATGAAAATAGTGTTTATTTATATTAACATTATAATTTTTTTAGTTCTTTAAAAAATAATTTAGTATAAAGAAAGGAAAACATTTTTGGAGAGATAAGGAACCCTCATATTTAAAAATGACTTCAAATGATAAAAAAAATCATGTGTGTTCATTATCAACTATTTGATCCCCTTTAATGAATGACTTGCTTGAATCTTGCAACAAACTACTTTTATGTTTCTTATTTTTCTCTCAAAAAATACAAAAAAAAAACATTTTAAAAACCCTTATGATATTATGATTCACTCAATGAATTCTACTATGTCCTAATTATTAACTTGATGTGATTTTCATGTAGTGTTAGTTGATAAGAGTTATAGTCATATGTGAATGTAAAGTACAAATACAAATGCACACACTAGACAAAGTGAATGCCCAAATTAAATTTCACACACACAATTCACACAAAATGAATGTCAAAGTTAAAACATACACTTCACACATAGAAAGTGAACATGTGCCAAATTTTAAACATGCTTCAAGCACAAAGTTAGTTCAATCACACACAACACTCAAGTTGAAATATGCCAAAGAACAAACACACACAAAGTGAATGCCAAAGTTAAATCACACTCTTCACACAAAGTTAGTTCAATCACTTTATACATAGTTGATTCAAACACACACTTCATGCATATTTTTTTGTTAAAAGTTATTTTGTGCAATACTTGGTTGATAGGAAATTAGTAACATGGATTTTTATTATCCTACATTATTTAGGTACTGCACGGTTCACCTAATCTCTTGATTGCTTAGAATTTATTTAGTTCATTCATGATTTACTTCATGTGTTTATTCATTTAATACCACTCCATTATTTTTATTTGTGAAAAAATAATTGAATTTCTTGTAGTATTTATAGCCCTGTCTACCAACAACTACATGTAATGACTTTTCGTTAAAATAAAAATATAAACTATTTAGTGATAGGCCTATAAATATTTGTGCCTATTGGCCATTTGATAGCACCTTTGGTTCTTTTACTAGTTAACCACAATAGAATAATTTGGTCGATAGGCCATTCTATATGTGCACACATCTTGTAACTAAAAAAAAATTGGTAGTCCTAATAAAAAAATAATTTCTTTAGTAGTCCTTCCTTTTTTTAGTCATCCAAAAACAATCGTCATAATACCAAAAAAGAATAAAAATCTAAAAATAGCCCCCAAAATCTTCATGGTTTTAATTATCATTTATTTCGGATTACAATGTGTTGCTTCATTTATTTCCTTTGGCGTTACATTTCCTAATTCTAGATTTCATTTGGTATTATAGTTGTGCTAGAGATTGTGTTTTGGGTGGTCTTTTGTTGATTCTATGGGGAGGGAAAATGGAGGTCACTTCCGAAAAAGATTTCACCTATTAATGAAAATTATGGTAGGATATTTGCTATTCTCTTTTAGTAAAATTTTTTATATGAATTTATTTTTCTTAGTGTAAAATTTTGAATGAGAAGATGTTTTGAAGCATTCCAACCACAAAAGTCTTTAAAATTGGCATCGAGTAGTGCAAAGCCATTAAAATCTTAGGCAAGTATAGTTGATTTTATGTTGATTTGATTTAAAATGGTTATGTGATATTGAAAGTGTCGATTACTCTCCAAAATGCCTTTTGTGCATCTTGCAACAAAACTAAATTCATTGTGAGAGATAAATTTTATTAAAAAAAACATCTGCAAGCATTGAATTTGTAAATCTTACATGTATCTTCAAATGAATCAATTAACTAAAACTGCCTTTGCAAGGTTTCATGTTTTTTTAATTTTTTTTAGAGTCTTCCAATGGAAGTCATACGACCAGTTAGTGGATTCATTGTTGCAATGCCTTTTTTTTAGAAAATTTATTTTATCTATTATCAATGAAGAAAAGCTGCCAACACATGCAAATTGATTAATTTTTTTGTATTAAAAAATTCAATTACAAGGAGAAATACATAGACTACAAGAAATAAAACATACATAACAAAATAGACCTCAAATCAACATCCAATAGAAAAGTCTACAAATGATAATAGTGTACATAAAAGAAGGCCTAAAAAGCCTCCAACAAAAACTATAATAATTTTTATTTCTTATAATGAAACCCTAGCTACCAAAATTATAGAATCTAAAAATAATTTCCTTCTTTCTTCTAGAGAATGATTGCATGCTCAATGAAGAATGCATGTGAAACCTGAAAGAATCAATGAAAGTTTGAATCTGCAACATGCATTGAGAAAAACTTTAGATCTACAAATACATCAAAGAAAACATAGGTTAAGGTTTTAAAAAAGATTAAAATAATTGCAGCTAGAAAATATAATAGAAATGGGTGCTGAAGAAAGAATGATATTTTTTCAAAAGATTCTTCTTTCTAGCTTCTTCCTTACCTACAAAACACAAAAATGAAAATGAAATTAATTGAAGAAGTATGCATGAAAGAAAGAAGAAATGAAAAGAATTAGAAAAAATAATACATTTTATATAAAAATGAACTTCTTTATTTTATTAAGTAACCATATCCGTACAACTTATTCATTTTATTAAATAAATTTGGAAAAGCAATAAGTTATTCATTTTATTAAGAAACCATATCCCTACATTATAGAAAATAGATAACTTAGGAAGCGGTCCCATGGAGGTGCTAGAGGATCTATTTTTGTGGAGAAAAGGAGCTGCTAAAGGAACTCAAAAAAGTTTGCTAATGCTTAAATCAGAATCTTTTCCTCCAAAATAGGAGTAGCTATTGTTTAGGAGGTTATTTTTGAGCAGGTGCAAATGGGGTGGCACTGAAACTTTCCTCCACCAGCTTAGAGAGTTTTGTAGTGCCCCTCGACTTGTCGTCTGTCAGACTGATGTTTGCTTAGTAGTATTGGACATTATGACAGTATCTTAGATCGATTGATGATGGATTCCTTGTTATTTTGTTAATTCATTGTGGACCTAATCATTAGGATAACAGTTGTTGATGTTGGATTCTGTTATTTTATGTTTTAGAATTTGATAAATGAACTAGATGTTATAAGATGCTTGATGTTATTCATTACATTTGATTGTAAGATGATTGAATGTTTTATGTTGTTGACTAGTAATCAAATATCTTCTTCAACATAGTTAATTGTTTATACATAAACGTGAATGGAACAGTGTCGTATTACTCACTCTCGAGTACCCTACCGCACTGTGATTTCCATTCACTATAGGACTGCATGTGGATACATATATATTTTGTTATGTTTAACCGTGCGTTGCTGCAGGATACAAGTACTAGGCACCGACTCCACCTGATTAACAGGTCTGAGCATGCCTTCACCAATGGATTAGTTGTTTGGAGTTAACGTGGGGTCCCTTGTCAGTGTTGTTTGGTTGCCAGTTTACCCTTGTGGTCATTGTCTGTCGTTTGATCATGACTTGCAGACAAGTAATGTTATACTTTGAAGTCTAAGTAGGTCCAAAGGTGTCTAAGTGTGTAAGGTAGTGTTGTGCATGAAATAGAATCATTATACGGAAATTATAATGTTGATAATTGAGCATAATTATAATTGTTGATAATTGAGGATAATTGTTGTAGATAAATTATAGTTTTATGTGAAGTAAAATTGTTAAATGAAAATTATAAGAAATTTTGTATTGTTGAATGTAGAAATTAGTTGTAATGAATATTTAAATAAATAAATAAATTGTAAGTCATGTTGTAATTTGTGATTTGCAATTTAATTAATAAAATAAATTATAATTAAGTTGTAAAATTTATAGGTATTGTGTAATGTTACAAATTTATTAATAAAAATAGTTGGAATCATATATAATATTAATAAAAATCATAATTTTAATAAAAATCAATTTAGTGGGATCATTAAAATAATAAAAAAATATATTTTGAGGATGGAGATGCACGGGATCGCGTGCCGAGTTCCTTCAAGGATGGAAGGGACTGTTTTATAAAAGGGAAGTTTGTAGAGGGGCAAGGGAGGGGATTGCAGGAGAAGAAGAGAGAAGAAGACTGGAGAGAAGCTTGGTCTACAGCAGCTAGAACAGCTTCCTCGATTCGACGTCGCAGCCAGGTTCCTTTGAATGCTTGACTTCTTTCGCTGTTTCTTTTTCTCTGAATCTGACCATGTTGGGTTGATTACTTCTTTAATTGCAGATGGATTTCTTTGGTCAAATAGTTTTCTGCTTGAACATTCTATCATTTCTGCAAATGTTTATTTTCGATGTACAGATTTAGATGTGATTCATTGGGTCCGTAATAGATAGAAATTTTTCCTTATATTTCTCCCACCGTCCTCCAAACCTTTATACTGAATAGTATTTCTATCTACGAATTAGACGACTTGATATCTGAGAAGTAGATAAGGTCATTGCATTCTCATTGATATCTATATTGGAATCAACAGCTTAGTAATTGTTTCCCCAGGTTACATTCAAAGGAGATCGCCTTTATGAGGTTTCCATTTCGTAGATGCCATGATGTGTTTTCTATATTTCACCTTCTCGCTCAGCCATTAGATGTGTACATCATACAACAGTTTTCCTCCTCCATGTTGCATCCTTCTAACAACTTCTATGCAATCGACTAAATATGCCAAAACATTGTCATGATGAGTGGAATGCTTTTGAAGTCTCATTGAACTCTTTACATGACATTAACGGTGTTTTTCAGCCAATTCTTGTAGGCAATCTTAGACCAGCGTATAATTGACAGGGTTGAAGATACAAGTTGACGTCTCCTTAAGATCTCTCAAATCTCTCTTTGTAAACTTCTTGCACATATTGAATCATGTATTGATTTCTGCAAATTCCTTATCCTCTCAGACATTTAACTGTTCTGTCAACATCCATTCGGCACTGTCATCATCAGCAATCGATTTGGAATTGGTGGCAATGTTTAGATCTATATTTTTTTTGGCATCGTTGAAAGTTATTATGGACGTTTTTGCACTGCCATCGAACCCTAGCTTAGAAGAGAACAAAAATAGGCAGTTGATCGAGTGTATGCAAACTACATTGTTTTCAATCATAGTTAAAAACCTAATATAGTGCATCGATCATTCCATGAAATGTGGTCTCTTTCCTTGAGAATCACTCAATGCATCCATTGATCAGCATCCCTGGTATCTTTCATAAAGTGGATGAAACAAACAAACCGGTAGGTTAATTTAAAATCATAGTCTTGGAGTTTTTTTTATTATTATTTGTTGCACCACGTAGAATTCAGAAATGTCTGCCTTATGATATAGCGATTTAACCAGTTTGGATCGTAGTCTATGCAACAAATTTAGTTTTTGCTTATTTTCTACAATCATGGATCGCCATTGGTATCAGCTAGTCGCACTTGAATGAACAGTTCAACGGTTTTGTGTTCTTAAAAGAAAATGGAATCAGATGTAAGGTTTTGAAAGCCGATGATATAGATGAATACTAAATATGCAAGACGTGAGATAGGTTGTATGTAGTGTGAACAGAACTCAGTAATCGACTATTCAAAGCTGTTGTAGGATTGTAATTAGAAAGCAAAATGGCCGCTTTGTCTAAAACCCTATCAGCAGATCCATTTCGTGTCTTCCAGTGATCATTGCATAACAGTACGTTACCCTGTAACCATTCTATTTCAATGGATCCTTGTTTGTCTCCAGCCGAGCGCACTTCTGGAAGAGACCTTCATACAGATCGCCTTTGTTTTGTGTTATAACATACTCAAGCTGATATTCGCATGTTATCTCCAGTTCCCTAGAAAATGCTTTCATTTAGACTAGCACGACTTTATCAGGTATTTTAATGATAAGTAAAAACGGCCCTAAGATAGCAGGTGTGTGATAAAGGTTATTGCAAGAGAAATTGTTGTGAGAGATGTGAACATTTACTTTCACGTTAATCAGAGATAAAGTTCCAAGGAGATTATTGGTATTGCTAAACAATGAGCTCAACACCAAGACTATTGCAGCGCATTGAAATACACTTTTGTCAGAAATTTGTGGCTGTAAACAGACATTTTAGTTGTAAAATACTACTAAATTTTAGAAGGACTGCATTATATTTAAGAATAAATTTTGTACAAACTGTCAAATTCACATAGTATTATGGTGGACATGTTACCTGAAAATCCGTTATGTGGTGTTCACATTGTTTATGATCTCCAATCAACCAGATACAGCGATGTGAGTTTTCTGTTGGGCACACCAGTTGTAAGGGTTCTAAGGTAGATATCATCAGTAATACTAGTTCAATGGTTGTTTATAAAACAAATTACCTTCCGTCACAGTTTCAACAATAACGTCATTGTCGCACAGCCTCTGGAGGATCCAGTGTACATGTAATACAATTAGTTGTTTATATTATGCAATTAAAACTGAAGTTGGATGATGTCTGTCAGAAATAATCTCACAGCAATGTTTAAACTGTAGTCGTACTTTCTTGAGTGGAGCTCTGCACTGCAGTTGGAATCAATGGCGAGTCACTGGTCATTAGAAACGTTCTTGGAAAACTACAAAATGTCTTTTCTCAAACCTTGCTGCCTTCGACCATCGTCTTACGAAGATATTTGGATAGAGAGAGAACCGTTGAAGTTGACACCGATTTGCAATGTGTTGCCAAAAGTCGTTAGACTGATAAAATATCATCCACGTCAATGGTAAAATAGTCAATAACAATTTTACACCTTCTCTACAATAACTGCCAAATCGTTCACAATCTTTCTTACAATTTGAAAGATTAATGCTCGTGACAGTTGTAGTTGGAGCATTTACGTGAAAACGAGAATGCCTTGGAAACAAACGCAGATTATACAACTACCAAATGACGATCGACCATATCGTTAGATCTAATTCATCGTGGATAAACTCATTTGAGTGGGTCGAAAGGAGTACCTTGTATCAGTTGTTAAACATGATAGGGTAAACAGTTGTAAACATATATCTTGAGTGAGGATAACACAAACTAAATAATGTAGTTTAATCAAAAGATTCTTTTGGAATGGATTGTAAAAGCTTGTTTGATTAAATCTTGTGATAATTTAAGTTGTAATATATTAATTTAATTGTTGCATTAAATTTATAATCAGTTGGTTAGTGAAAAGAGTTAATGTAATTCGCTATTGATTTTATGACAAAATTATTTACAAGAAGGAAGTTTGGTGTAACTTTAGCACTTGAATAGAGTTGTATGAATTAAGAATTCTTGTTGTCGTAATATGATAAGTTGTTAGTGGTCAAAATTCCAAAGGCATAGTATGTTGCATTTGAGTACAACCAACATGTGGATAGGTGTTCTAGTGTTGTGTGTCTTAAACATGTGATTCTAATTGAGTAAGAAGTACAATTTATTACGAATGTAGAATTGTCGAAAGTTGTTAATGTATTTTGTGGATATAATATTCTCGGGATGGGACATCTAGCCACTTGTGACTATCCTGTATCTATTTTGTCAAAATCGTTGTATGGAGAGACTTGGAATCTGTAATAGAGTAAAGTGTTGTAATGTTACAAGTGATGGATAACAATTGGTGTTATGATTCTGGTTGTAATGCAAGAGGAATTATGCCTTGCAGTGAACATGTATGTGTATTGTTATAATGCCTTGTATGATGGTTAAGGTTTACTAGGTGTTAGGAAGGAGAGTGGCTTTCAATGTGGGGCCGGCACCCAAAGTGGTAGCCAAGGTAACCCATTGAAAGTGGATTAATCAAGTGATAACCTAAAATGAACTAGGGGGTTAAGGGTAGATTTCACATTAAACAAGATAAATAGATTCCTCTTCCATGGCTTGTAGTGCTCGTTTAGACTAAGGATGGGTAGAGAAGGCCTGGTCGGCAAGATTGACTTCCTTGTCCTCATGAAAGGAAGGTCGATTCCGCATGTGTCACCCTATGGGGCTGGAGTCTAGTGAGAGACTGCCAGGGTAACCATAGATGGGGGCCGGAGTCTAGTGAGAGACTACCAGGGTAACCCATGCTAGGACCGTGCGATGACACTCTCCCTACTACAACCCAGTATTCCTTGTTTGGTCTCTCCACTTATGTTATGTTATGTGTCACCTCTAGAAGTTGTGTTGTGTTGTTTATGTCATTTGTCATGTGATGTATTGGAGTTTGGTTATCCTTCGTTCTTGTTAGTCTTTTGCCTACCTGACTGTTGTTGTTGGGACCTCATGTTAACTCCTAGCTCGGGGGGTGGACCTTAGGGTTCCACATGGTCGGGTGGAAGAGCTTTATTATCCATTGGTTATTCTTTATCAAAGTTCATGTGCAGAAAAGATTTATCCCAGACAATTGTACTTGTACCAGTTGATGAAGATGTATGTGTATAATTTTGTACCAGACTTGTGTAACAAATCATTCATAATGTATGTAATTCTGATGTAGTCTAAAAATGGCAATGTAGTGATGTAATGATGTACTTATGTAAGGAAAGCATTTCAGTTATGTATTTGATCATGTAGATTGTATTATTTGATGATATGTAATGAATATGAATAAGTTATTTAATTGTGCGTTGGATTTAGATCGTTTACTGATGTTAGTAAGGTATGTTAAATTATGTTAGTTGAATTGTTAAGTAATGTAGCCTTGAAACATTGGAGAACATGTCGCATGTTTAATGGTGCAATTAGTTATGTTAACATTACTTTGTTACCTTAATCATTTTTTTTTAAAAAAAAATTCCTTTTTCATATAGCATAAATGTGAATTTCTCTAAGGTGTTCAAGGTGGGGCGTTACATCTGGTATCAGAGCCAAGTTTCTAACACTGTGTACTCTGGGTCTTATACTAGCCCATTAAGCTATACTAGTTGTTTAAACTCTGAAGAATAAATTCATTCATAGTCCTCACCTAGTAACCTGAAGTTGTTCTTGGGTGTGTTGTCCAGAAAGATGCCTAGGGTACGAGGCCGAGGACGTGGACGAGGTAGGGGTCATGGGAGAGGTGTTGTTAACAGCCCTCCTCCTAGTTCCCCTCATGAGAGTACACAAGAAGGTGGAAGCGAGAATCAAGAGAATCAGGGTCAGTCAGAGGGTGCTCAGCTACGTCAGCTACTTGAGGAGGTTCTTGCTCGTCTTGGTCCCAGGCAGGAGGTGGAACAACTAGAAGAGAGAGAAAGAGAATGATCTCCTAGAAGGAGAGAAATCACAGTTGAACAAGAAGCTAATCTTGCAGGCCACATGAGAGACCTTATGAGAGCCCGTCCTCCTACCTTCAATGGTTTCGGTAGCGGTATGGAAGCAGAGACATGGCTAATTGATCTAGAGAGGTGTTTTGCTATGCATCCTTATGGTAGCAACACTAAGGCAAGGTGTGCCATCATGCATCTTAGAGGTTTCACCTCTACATGGTGGCGGCTAGAAGAACAGAAATTGCATCTAGATATTGCCACAGTATCTTGGGAACTATTTCTGGAAAGGTTCAGAGCTCGATTTCTATCAGACCACTGGAGGCAACATCGAGCAGACAAGTTCCATGGGTTGAGACAGATGGCCATGACAGTGGAACAGTACGAGCGTAGGTTTTATGAACTCAAGCAGTATGCAGGCATTGGAAACGACGAGGCCATGTTAGTTCAGCATTTTATTAGAGGTCTGAATGCACGCATCAGTGGAGGAGTTCATGTTTTCGAGCTAAAAACCATGGAGGTAGCAGTTGAGAAGGCTCGATTGGTGGAGGAGAACTTGACCATGGCCCTAGGGGGTCATACAGGTGTACAGGTTGGTAGTACATCTCGAGCAGGTTCTAGTTTTTGTGGTGGTCAGTCCCATACAACAGGTAACTCAAGGAGTCATTATGTACCTTCTAAGAGTGGACAACAGCATCAATTTTCTTAGACAAAACCAAAGCATTCTCAGTCACTACAGAGTAATAGGTTCCAGTCTAAAGATCAGAATTGACTGAGAAATAAACGTCATCATCCTAATCAGCCAACTCAGAGCACACAGTCTGCAACAAGTAGAGGAAGTTTTCAGCAGTCGAATGCTCCTGTAGGTGGTGGAGGTTTTGGTAGGGGAACAGGATGTTTCTCTTGCGGCCAGCAGGGCCACATTGCCAGACAATGTCCACGTAAGAATACTTTAGGATTTGGACAAAGGCCCGCAGCTTCAGAGCCAATTGTCGGAGATGCAGGTAGATCACATAGGGTGTTTGCGGCGGTAGATAATCACCAAGTAGAGCACCAAGGCACCGTTGTGGAGACTACAGGTGTCTTGCGAGGTATTGCTATTTCTATTCTTTTTGACTCTGGTGCTTCAGATTCTTTCATTTCCCCTTCTATATTGGAGCGTTGCAAATTAGTGGCAGCAAAGCAAGATGTTAAGTGGCAGGTGGAATTGGCCTCTGGATCTAGGGTATCAGTAGACTCTCTTGTGTATGGTTGCGAGTTGAGGATAGGTCCTTTGTCTACCACAGCAGATCTTCGCATTATACCACTAGGATCCTATGACATAGTGTTGGGAATGGATTGGTTGGATGCTCATCGAGCAGTGATAGACTGTTGTCACAAGTTAGTAAGGTGTGTTGATGAATCAGGCAAGGAAGTAGAAGTGGTTGGGATTCAGAGACCCATCTCTTTGCGTATGATTTCCGCTATGCAATTGAAGAGATGTTTGCGTCAAGGATGCAAGTTGTTTGCTATAACAATTAATGACTTAGATCTTGGGGAGAATAGGGAGACATCCCTTGATGACCATCCTATTCTCAAGGAGTATGAAGATGTCTTTCCCAGTGAGATCCCAGGTATGCCACCGAAGCGTGATATTGATTTTAAGATAGACCTTGTTCCAGGAGCAGAACCTATTTCACGAGCTCCATATTGGATGACTACTTAGGAGCTTAAGGATCTTCGCTTGCAGCTAGAGGAGTTATTAGCGAAGGGATTCATTCATCCTAGTGTCTCTCCATGGGGAGCACCAGTTATTTTTGTGAAGAAAAAGGATGGATCTCTGCGGTTGTGCATAGACTATTGACAGCTTAATAAGGTGACTGTGAAGAACAGATACCCATTGCCACGAATTGATGACCTCTTTGATCAGATCAAGGGAGCTAAGGTGTTTTCAAAGATAGACCTAAAGTCAGGATATCATCAGTTAGGTATCTTTGAGGCTGACATCCACAAGATAGCATTTCGCACCTGTTATGGGCATTATGAGTTCACTGTTGTACCTTTTGGGTTGACAAATGCACCATCAATGTTTATGAGTCTGATGAATGGTGTATTTCACACCTATCTTGATAGATTTGTTCTTGTATTCTTAGATGACATATTGATTTACTCAAGGTCTAAGGAAGAGCATGAAGAACATTTGCGACAGGTTCTGTAGTGTTTAAGAGAAAATCAGTTATATGTAAATCTGGCTAAATGCGATTTCTTTCAAACAGAAGTGAAATATTTAGGACATGTTATTTCTGACAAGGGTATTGCGGTGGATCCTTCAAAGATTCAAGCTATCATGGATTGGCCTGCTCCTACCAATGTTTCAGAGGTTCGTAGTTTCATGGGTTTAGCAGGCTATTATCGACAATTTGTGGAAGGATTTTCAAAGATAGCTCACCCTATAACTTCTCTTCAGAGAAAAGGAAAGAAGTTTATTTGGTCAGAATAGTGTCAAGTAGCTTTTCAGACTCTTAAGGAGCGGCTAACTAGTGCACCTATTCTAGCAGTGCCTGATCCTGCTGGAGATTTTGTGGTATGTACTGATGCATCCTTGGAAGGGTTAGGAGAAGTTTTAATGCAGGAGGGTCGTGTGATAGCCTATGAGTCCCGTAAACTCAAAGATCATGAGTTGAACTATCCTACACATCACCTAGAGTTAGCTGCTATTGTTCATGCATTAGTAAGATGGAGATACTTTTTACTGGGGCATCGGTTTGAGCTACACAGTGATCACTGAAGTTTATAGTACATTTTTACACAATCAAACCTAAATGCTAGACAAAGGCAGTGGATGGAGTTTCTATGTGAGTATGATTTTGAGGTAAAATATATCCAAGGAAAGGAGAATGTGGTGGCAGATGCTCTTAGTCGGTGAAGACATGAACATTTATCAATCACTCTTGGAGTTGATTTGAGAGGATAGATTCTTGCAGCACTCCCTACAGATAGATGGTATCAGGAAGTGAAAGCAGAAGTTGAGTCTGGTAGAAACTTGGAGGGTAGATATGCCAGATATTCTATCGAGTCAGATGGTCTCTTGTGACATTTAGGTCACATTTATGTGCCTTCTATAGAGAGTCTCCGCACCCTAATCATGACTGAGGCACATCAGGCACCTTATTCTGCTCATCCAGGTGTTAAGAAGATGTATGCAAACCTTCGCCAGATATATTTTTGGGCCGGACTGAAGAGGGATATTACTAATTTTGTTTCGAGATGCTTAGAATGTCAAAGGGTTAAGGTGAAACATCAGCATCCCGCAGGTCTTCTCCAGCCACATCTTATTCTGGAATGGAAATGGGATATCATTTCAATAGACTTTATAGTTGGTTTACCCATGTCCTCTCATTGTCATGACGCAATAATGGTCATTGTAGACAGGCTTACGAAAGTAGCACACTTTTCTCCTATCTGATCTTCAGATAATGCTTCATTTGTCGCCAAAATCTTCATGGAGGACATAGTCAGATTGCATGGGATTCCTCGCAAGATAATCTCTGATCGTGATCCAGTTTTCACTTCAGCTCTTTGGACATCCCTTCAACATGCATTGGGGACTCAGTTGAACTTCAGTTCAACTTATCATCCAGAGACTGATGGGCAAACTAAGAGGGTCAATCAGGTCCTCGAGGATATGCTCAGAATGTATGTTATGGATCAACAAAACCGTTGGGAAGATTATTTGTATTTGGTGGAGTTTGCGTACAATAATGGGTACCATAGTTCTATTGGCATGTCCCCTTTTCAGGCTCTATATGGTCATCCTTGTCGTACCCCACTAAGTTGGGATCGTCTTGAGGATAGAGTTCTTCTAGGACCACAAATACTCCAAGAGATGGAGTAGCAGGTTGATCGCATTAGAGAGCATTTGGTGGCAGCATAGAATAGATAGAAGAAATATGCAGATGCTCATAGACTTGATCGTCAATTTTCAGTTGGTGATCAGGTGTTCTTGTGGGTGCGTCCGCGAAAGAGTCCGATCCGTTATGGAAAAGACTCTAAGCTCGCACTGCGCTTTGTAGGGCCATTTGAGGTTTTGGAGAGAATCAGTCCTGTTGCATACTATTTTGCTTTGCAGCCTAGCTTGTCACACATCCATGATGTATTTCATGTTTCTGTTCTTAGACCTTATCATCCAGATATTTCTCATGTCCTTGATTGGAATGCCTTATAGGTAGAGGACGGGCAGCTAGCTTTGGAGCTCGTAGGCATTTTGGAGCATAGGGGACTCACTCTCAAGGGCAGAGTCATAGAGCAGGTAAGGTTCCAATGGGATCCTAATGATGAGACTTCAGCTACCTAGGAAGATACATCCAGAATGCGAGAGCTATATCCATATTTGTTTGCAAGCTTCCAGAAGTAAGCCTGATCCTAGGGGGGAGGATGTAGTGCCCCTCGACTTGTCATCTGTCAGACTAATGTTTTCTTAGTAGTATTGGACATTATGACAGTATCTTAGATCGATTGACGATGGATTCCTTGTTATTTTGTTAATTCATTATGGACCTAATCATTAGGATAACAGTTGTTGATGTTGGATTCTGTTATTTTATGTTTTAGAATTTGATAAATGAACTAGATGTTATAAGATGCTTGATGTTATTCATTATATTTGATTATAAGATGATTGAATGTTTTATGTTGTTGACTAGTAATCAAATATCTTGTTCAACATAGTTAATTATTTATACATAAACGTGAATGGAATAGTGTCGTATTACTCACTCTCGAGTACCCTACCCCACTGTGATTTCCATTCACTATAGGACTGCATGCGGATATATATATATATTTTTATGTTTAACCATGTGTTGCTGCAGGATACAGGTACTAGGCACCGACTCCACCTGATTACCAGGTCTAAGTGTGCCTTCGCCAATGGATTAGTTGTTTGGAGTTAACGTGGGGTCCCTTGTCAGTGTTGTTTGGTTGCCAGTTTACCCTTGTGGTCGTTGTCTATCGTTTGATCATGACTTGCAGACAGGTAATGTTATACTTTGAAGTCTAAGTAGGTCCGAAGGTGTCTAAGTGTGTAAGGTAGTGTTGTGCATGAAATAGAATCATTATACGGAAATTATAATGTTGATAATTGAACATAATTATAATTGTCGATAATTGAGGATAATTGTTGTAGATAAATTATAGTTTTATGTGAAGTAAAATTGTTAAATAAAAATTATAAGAAATTTTGTATTGTTGAATATAGAAATTAGTTGTAATGAATATTTAAATAAATAAATAAATTGTAAGTCATGTTGTAATTCGTGATTTGCAATTTAATTAATAAAATAAATTATAATTAAGTTGTAAAATTTATAGGTATTGTGTAATGTTACAAATTTATTAATAAAAATAGTTGGAATCATATATAATATTAATAAAAATCATAATTTTAATAAAAATCAATTTAGTGGGATCATTAAAATAATAAAAAAATATATTTTGAGGATGGAGATGCACGGGATCGCGTGCCGAGTTCCTTCAAGGATGGAAGGGACTATTTTACAAAAAGGAAGTTTGTAGAGGGGCAAGGGAGGGGATTGCAGGAGAAGAAGAGAGAAGAAGACTGGAGAGAAGCTTGGTCTACAGCAGTTGGAACAGCGTCCTCGATTCGACGTCGCAGCCAGGTTACTTTGAATGCTTGACTTCTTTCGCTGTTTCTTTTTCTCTGAATCTGACCATGTTGGGTTGATTGCTTCTTTAATTGCAGACAGATTTCTTTGGTCAAATAGTTTTCTGCTTGAACATTCTATCATTTCTGTAAATGTTTATTTTCGATGTACGGATTTAGATGTGATTCATTGGGTCCGTAATAGATAGAAATTTTTCCTTATATTTCTCCCACCGTCCTCCAAACCTTTATACTGAATAGTGTTTCTATCTGTGAATTAGACGACTTGATATCTGAGGAGTAGATAAGGTCATTGCATTCTCATTGATATCTATACTGGAATCAACAGCTTAGTAATTGTTTCCCCAGGTTACATTCAAAGGAGATCGCCTTTATGAGCTTTCCATTTCGTAGATGACATGATGTGTTTTCTGTATTTCACCTTCTCGCTCAGCCATTAGATGTGTACATCATACAACAATTTTCCTCCTCCATGTTGCATCCTTCTAACAACTTCTATGCAATCAACTAAATATGCCAAAACATTGTCATGATGAGTGGAATGCTTTTGAAGTCTCATCAAACTCTTTACATGACATTAACGGTGTTTTTCAGCTAATTCTTGTAGGCAATCTTAGACCAACGTATAATTGACAGGGTTGAAGATACAAGTTGATGTCTCCTTAGGATCTCTCAGATCTCTCTTTGTAAACTTCTTGCACATATTGAATCATGTATTGATTTCTGTAAATTCCTTAACCTCTCAGACATTTAACAGTTCTGTCAACATCCATTTGGCACTATCATCATCAACAATTGATTTGGAATTGGTGGCAATGTTTAGATCTGTATTTTTTTTGGAATCGTTGAAAGTTATTATGGACGTTCTTGCACTGCCATCGAACCCTGGCTTAGAAGAGAACAAAAATAGGTAGTTGATCGAGTGTGTGCAAACTGCATTGTTTTCAATCATAGTTAAAAACCTAATATAGTGCATTGACCATTCCATGAAATGTGGTCTCTTTCCTTGAGAATCACTCAATGCATCCATTGATCAGCGTCCCTGGTATCTTTCATAAAGCAGATGAAACAAACAAACCGGTAGGATAATTTAAAATCATAGTCTTGGAGTTTTTTTTTATTATTATTTGTTGCACCACGTAGAATTTAGAAATGTCTGCCTTATGATATAGCGATTTAACCAGTTTGGTTCGTAGTCTATACAACAAATTTAGTTTTTGCTTATTTTCTGCAATCATGGATCGCCATTGGTATCATCTATTCGCACTTGAATGACCAGTTCAACGGTTTTATGTTCTTAAAAGAAAATGGAATCAGATGTAAGGTTTTGAAAGCCGATGATATAGATGAATACTAAATATGCAAGACGTGAGATAGGTTGTATGTAGTGTGAACAGAACTCAGTAATCGACTATTCAAAGCTGTTGTAGGATTGTAATTAGAAAGCAAAATGGCCACTTTGTCTAAAACCCTATCAGTAAATCCATTTCGTGTCTTCCAGTGATCATTGCATAATAGTACTTTACCCTGTACCCGTTCCATTTCAATGGATCCTTGTTTGTCTCCAGCCGAGCGCACTTCTGGAAGAGACCTTCATATAGATCGCCTTTGTTTTGTGTTATAACATACTCAAGGTAATATTTACATGTTATCTCCAGTTCCCTAGAAAATGCTTTCATTTAGACTAGCACGGCTTTATCAGGTATTTTAATGATAAGTAAAAACAGCCCCAAGATAGCAGGTGTGTGATAAAGGTTATTGCAAGAGAAATTGTTGTGGGAGATGTGAACATTTACTTTCATGTTAATCAAAGATAAAGTTCCAAGGAGATTATTGGTATTGCTAAACAATGAGCTCGACACCAAGACTATTGCAACGCATTGAAATACACTTTTGTCAGAAATTTGTGGCTGTAAACAGACATTTTAGCTGTAAAATACTACTAAATTTTAGGACTACATTATATTTAAGAAGAAATTTTGTACAAACTATCAAATTCACATAGTATTATGGTGGACATGTTACCTGAAAATCCGTTATGTGGTGTTCACATTGTTTATGATCTCCAATCGACCAGATACAGCGATGTGAGTTTTCTGTTAGGCACACCAATTGTAAGGGTTCTAAGGTAGATATCATCAATAATACTAGTTCAATGGTTGTTTATAAAATAAATTACCTTCCGTCACAGTTTCAACAGTAACGTCATTGTCGCACAGCCTCTGGAGGATCCAGTGTACATGTAATACAATTAGTTGTTTATATTATGCAATTAAAACTGAAGTTGGATGATGTCTGTCAGAAATAATCTCACAGCAATGTTTAAACTGTAGTCGTACTTTCTTGAGTGGAGCTCTGCACTGCAGTTGGAATCAATGGCGAGTCGCTGGTCATTAGAAACGTTCTTGGAAAACTACAAAATGTCTTTTCTCAAATCATGCTGCCTTCGACCATCATCTTACGAAGATATTTGGATAGAGAGAGAACCATTGAAGTTGACACCGATTTGCAATGTGTTGCCAAAAGTCGTTAGACTGATAAAATATCATCCACGTCAATGGTAAAACAGTCAATAACAATTTTACACCTTCTCTACAATAATTGCCAAATCATTCACGATCTTTCTTACAATTTGAAAGATTAACACTCGTGACAGTTGTAGTTGGAGCATTTACGTGAAAACAGGAATGCCTTGGAAACAAACGCAGATTATACAACTACCAAATGACGATCGACCATATCGTTAGATCTAATTCATCGTGGATAAACTCATTTGAGTGGGTCGGAAGGAGTACCTTGTATCGGTTGTTAAACATGATAGGGTAAACAGTTGTAAACATATATCTTGAGTGAGGATAACACAAACTAAATAATGTAGTTTAATCAAAAGATTCTTTTGGAATGGATTGTAAAAGCTTGTTTGATTAAATCTTGTGATAATTTAAGTTGTAATATATTAATTTAATTGTTGCATTAAATTTATAATCAGTTGGTTAGTGAAAAGAGTTAATGTAATTCGCTATTGATTTTATGACAAAATTATTTACAAGAAGGAAGTTTTGTAGTGCCCCTCATCTCGTCGTCCATCAGATTGATGTTTGCTTAAACTTTATAGTGTCCTAGACCGTAGATGATGGATCTCTTGTTATCTTGTTACTTCATTGGGAATCTGATTGTTATGATAACAGTTGTTGATGTTAGATTTTATCATTTTATGTTTTAGAATTTGATAAATGAACTAGATGTTACAGATGTTTCGATGTTAATTGCGATATCGGATTGAATGTTTTATGTTGTTGATTAATATCAGATACCTTGTTCAACGTAGTTAATTAAACGTGAATGGAACAGTGCTGTATTACTCGCTTTCGAGTACCCTACACCACTGCGATTTCCACTCACGATTGCATGTGATGTATATGTATATCTTGTTATGGTTAACTGTGCGTTGCTGCAGGATGCAGGTACTAGGCATCGACTCCACCTGATTACAGGTCTGAGCGTGCCCTCGCCAATGGATTAGTTGGTTGGAGTTAATGTGAGGTCCCTAGTCAGTGTTCCTTCATCGTCAGTTTACCCTTGTGGTTAGTGGTGGTCATTCGCCCATGTCTTATGGTCAGGTAATACCGTATCTTGGAGTCTAATGAGTTCTGCAGGTGTCTAAGTATGTGTGGCAATGTGTGCTTTAATTAGAATTATTCTACGGAAGAGTATAAGTGTTGTTAAATGGGCATAATACCGTTAGTTGTCGATTTTAGCTATAAATAAATTACTATTTTAATAGAAGTGTTGTTGATAAATAAAGTTGTAAGAAGTTTGTATTATTCAATATAATATTAATTATAATAAATATTTAAATAAATAAATAGATGTAATCATGTTGTAAGTTGTGATTTACAACTTGATTAATAAGATAAATTAAAGTATAGTACAAAAAATATATAATTGTCGATATAGTACTATTCTATTTATAACAATAATTTGGGTCGGCTATAAAGAAAAATAATAATAAAATAAAATATCTAATAATTGGGATCTTTAAATTAAATTAAAAAAAATACATATTCTTTAAATGAGTGGTGCTCGGGATCACGTGCCAAGCCCTTGGAGAGGAGAGAGGCTGAGTTATAAAAGAGCGGGAGGGGCTTCAAGGAGATCATGACAGGTGAAAGGAAAGAAGCAGCTTGGAACTGCAACGATTGAAACAGATTCGTCAAGTGGATTGCGTAGCCAGGTTCCGTCGGATGCCTTATCTCTAAATTTTCTTTCCGAATCTGCAAATGCTGTTGTAGTTTATTTGGTTTCAAATAGTTTGTTGATTGGACATCCATTTTAGATATATTACGATCCGAAATTAGTTTGTTCTCTGTGTTCTGCCATCAAAGTTCAAGTCTGTAGACTGTCCTCTCTGTGTTAAAAAGCATTTTTCTCTTAGGGTTTCAAATCGTTCCTTTCTGCTCAAGGACTCCATTGGTCGATTGTCTTCCTTTCACTGGTTGCCGAATCATTCCGTATGCACTCTCAGACCGGCGTAATCTTGGTAGGGTTTGCAGATGTAAAAGACACCTCGATAGGGTCGCCGTAGATCGCTGTTGGTTTTAGCTAGTCGTCCCTGTAAGATCTGATCAATGTTATTATGTTCTTTCTCTGTGTTTAGCTGGAAACTGTCTGGAAACTCGCTGTATGTCTTTTGTATCCATTGATCCTCATGGGCTGCGTGTCTTTTAAACCTGCCTTCCCCACATCTGTAAATGGAAATTCTATCTGCTCAGCAACCTGTGTAGCGATGGTTATTTGAGATTTAATTTATTCTTTGAATCCTTAGTAATATTTACTAGTGACTCAATAATATTAGGAAGCGCTGCAAGTTGGCAATGTTAGGGCGTGATTGGTAGTTCGCCGCCATGGTCTTATTGTTATTCGATTTGGTGAAAACCTCTGAAGCTATGATATTCCGTCTTTCATCTAGGGTTGTGATGTGTTAGGTTTTATTCTTTTGGAGGACCGATAGTGTTAGGTAGCCGCTGCCTTGATATCTCTAGTTTTGAATGAAAGTATCATACTATGTTCCATTGTCTAGCGTACTCCATTAAACTAGGGATCCAAACCATATAACAGCAAGAGCCGCAGGGCAAATCGCAAGGATTAATATAGAGTTCCAGAAAGTTAGAAAATCCGATATACTGCAAAGTAATTGAAAGTTAATCCTTTTGGAGCGGCAGGAACAAACAAGTAGAGCAGTTCTGCGCTTGGTAGTGATCTGGCGTCCCTTGTAGGGCTGGCTGAAACACGTTGTTGGGCTAGGTAGTTAACCAAAGAAGAGATTCTAGCACTTGTTGCTTTTCTCCTACTATACAAGATTTATAGCGCTACCTGTTTGAAGAAAAGCCCATGTTCCAAATGCAACTTACACGAATAAAATAAGAAATAATAACAGCCCCTGAGCCCTGCAATAAGCACCAAGAAGCCATTGCGAAAATAGAGCATAGTGAAAGCACCTGTACCGGGTACTTATATAAAGTCAAACATACACAATCACATTCCTTGTTTGCTCTCTGACAATTCAGTTTTGCACTTGTGTTTTTCTCGTAAGGTCAGATTTGGGCTGTAAATGGCCGACGAAAATCTGAAGATGTCTGTCAAGCTGAAATCTCATCCAGTGAAGAGGAAGGATGATTCACACCTTTATTATAAAAAAATTCACAGAGATCATTCAGATCCTCACCCCAAACCTCCTACCCCAAAGATACCAGTATTGGATTCAACCAAAAGTCTCAAGCCACCACTGCCTTCATCATCATCTAAGCCAGGAAATCTCATTAAGAAAACAAAGGAGACAGGGATTGGTAGCAGCCTTAAGAAATCCATTGATGATGTTAAGCCTAAATTATCAACCAAGGAGCAGGTTAAGACTTTAGTGGGGAACCCATCTAAAGTGAAACAAGAAGTTATTACCAGTACGCCTAAGAAGAAAAAAAAAAACCAGTTCGAGCAATGCCAAGGAAAAAAAGAAGAAAGTTTACAGCTTGCCAGGGCAAAAACATAATCCTCCAGAGGAGAGAGAACCATTGAGGATATTTTACGAGTCATTGTATGAACAGATACCCACAAGCGAAATGGCAACCATTTGAATGGAATCAACAACAGTTGGCAATAAAAATGATCAAATCAACGTTATTCTGCTGTTGCTGCATGCAAACTCATCATAATTGAATCATTAAATTAGAAAAAACTATTTGCGGCCATGTACCTAGGGTGTGCTCATAGGCAAGTCTGCATCTATTTCAGGTCCACATCAGTTCTGAGCAACATATCTCACTTACAGTCATCAGGAGTGGAGGACCTAGAAATCCAGAAAGAGACAGACTAAGAGGCAAATAATTTAATAAGTTTCATGCAAGAAGGATGTAACTGATTGAAGCAATGCAAGTGCATCCAAAAAAAGGGAATTTCTTGCAACACTAGTGTTTGGCCATGCCTCTCCTAGAATAGCTGGACCTTTATAAGTTTAAGATAAGGCTTCATCCATCCTTTACTAAAATTATTTGCTTTATTCCACCATATTTGTGTTCTGTGCATCTGTACAAGTCCCTGCATTCTAATCACATCGTTTAAGTGGGCTTCAAATGTGTTATATTCTCCACCTTCCTATTTAATCAGATTTACATTAGAGTCACTACGGAGTTCTCTGAAGAATTTAGATGACAATCCACAGTGCGTATTATGGAATGTTCTCGAAGTCTTGGCAACAGCAATCTGTTTTACAACAGCAGCCATCCATTCTCAGCAACAGCAGCAGAGTTCTGTTGAACAGCAGAAGCAGTTACTGCAAGCCCAAACCCTGATTGATAACTCAGGAACAATAAAATATGGCTTGTAAGGCACGCAGGATGCTAATTATAGATCTAATCTAATATGCAGCTTTTAAGCCATGTTATCAAATGATTAATTGTGAACAGAAGTCTTCCTTGCCTATTCTGCCAGTCCTTGGATAGTAGAAAGGGTAGACGAAGCTGAGGCAGATTCGGTGAGCATAAGAATAGGAGTTGTTCTCTGTTTAGGAGTTGTGGTTTTGATATTACTTGGAAACATTATTAAGGTGTTGGGATCTCAAAGAACATCCTTGGAACCTTCGTCAAACCTATTGCCTTCGTTTTCGGTGACCATTGACTTTCGTGAAAAATATTGTGATAGAAAGAAAACTGTTGAAGTGTTACCGCCAATTATGTCAATTGCAAGTTTGAAGGAGTTAGATGGACGCTACCAGAATTTATTAGACTAAACTAATATCGCCCATGTCTAGGGTTAAGCGGTCATTAACAATTTCACACCATCTCTATGATCAGTGTTTACAATTCAATAGGTTATTACACTTGAAACAGATATAGTAGAAGCCTTTACTAGAAAACTGTAATGCCTTGGGAATGAACATAGTTGATACATCTATTAAGTTTTGACGGCGTGAGAATGTCTAGTCCCGATCTTCTTCTTAGACAGATTTAAATCACCTTTGATTAAAACATTTCAGAGACATCGTTATGACGAAGAAATCCAAGCATAGTAAACTGTTATCTAATTGAGGTCAAGAATATCTGAAGGACCGTATTAGGGTAGAACTTGGAGGAAAACGAAAACATTGATGATGGTTGGATCTTTGTCCTCGTTGTATTGCCGTATAGTTATAAGGTATCATTTTAGTACTTAATCCAACGTTGGAAAGGTAAGTTAATTAGTGTAAAATTTGTTATACTTGTGTTTTATAATCTATCTTTAGAAACAAATGTAGAATGTTTAAATAGTTTAATTGTAATGTATTAGTATAATTGTTGTATTTATTGTGAAATCAATTAGTTTGATTTAAAGAGATAATGTAATCCATTGTTGATTTCATTACAAAGTCATTTATGTTGTGCCAAGAAGGAATTTTAGTGTTTAATTTCTAGAATCTGAATTGTACTGTGTGAGTTAAGTTTTTCTATTGTCTTAAAGAGTCGAATTGAGAGTGGTCATACTCGAAATTCCAGAGGCTGAGTTTGTCGTTGTGTGGATGGATGTTTTTGTATTTGTGATGTTATAACGATTATGTGATTCAAATTTAGTATGAAGTATAATGGAGTATTGACTAAGTTGATTATGTGTTTTGTGATATAATATTCTCGGGATGAGATATTTAACCAGTTGTGACTATCTTGTATCCGTTTTGTCGTAATTGTTGTTTGGAGAGACCTGGTATCTATGAAAGTGTAAAATGTTGTAATGCTATAGGCGATGGATAACAATTGGTGTTATGATTCTGTTTGTAATGCAAGAGGGTTTATGCCTTGCGATGAACACGTATGTGTATTGCTATAATGCCTTGTATGATGGTTAAGGTTTACTAGGTGTTAGGAAGGAGAGTGGCTTTCAACGTGGGGCCGGCGCCCAAAGTGGCAGTCAGGATAACCCGTTGGAAGTAGATTAATCAAGTGATAACCTAAAAATAAACTAGGGGGTTAAGGGTAGATTTCACATTAATAAGATTAATGGATTCCTCTCCCATGGCCTGTAGTGCTTGTATAGACTAAGGATGGGTAGAGAAGGCCTGGTTGGCATGATTGACTTCCTTGTCCTCATGAAAGGAAGGTCGATTCCGCATGTGTCACCCTATGGGGCCGGCGCCTAGTGAGAGGCTGTCAGGATAACCCATGTTAGGACCATGCGATGACACTCTCCCTACTACAACCTAGCATTCCTTGTTCGGTCTCTCCTCATTTGTTTTGTGTCGCCTCTGGAAGTGAAAGTTAAGTTAAGTTATGTTGTGTTGTATTGATATTGCCATGTGTTGTATTGGCGTTTGGTCGTCCTTTGTTCTTGTTTGTCCTTCGTCTACCTGACTGTCAGTGTTTGGGACCTCATGTTAACTCCTAGCTCGGGGGGTGGACCTTTGGGTTCCACATGGTCGGGTGGAAGAGCTATTTTATCCATTGGTTCTCTTGTCAGGATCTTATGCAGAAAAGGATTTGTTTCAGTTGTGCTTGTACCAGTTGATGAAGATGTATGTGTATAACCTTGTACCAGATTTGTATAACAGAACATTCTTATGTATGTAACTTTTGATGTAGACTAAAAGTAGCAATGTAATGATGTTATGATGTACTTATATGAAAGCATTTCAGTTATGTATTTAATCATGCAGATTCCGTTATTTGATGATTGCAATGAATGTGAATAAGTTATTTAAATTGAGTATGGAATTGGATCAGTTGTTGATGTATGTTAAATTATGTTAGCTGATTTGTTAAGTGATGCAGCCTTGGACCCTTAGAGAATATGTTGTAATTAGTTATGTTATCGTTCTTTAATCTTTTTAAAAAAAAAAAATTCCTGTTTCATATTGCAAAAGTGTGTATTCTTTAAGGCGTTCAAGGCGGGCGCTACAAGTTTGGTGTAACTTTAGCACTTGAATAGAGTTGTATGAATTAAGAATTCTTGTTGTCATAATATGATAAGTTGTTAGTGGTCAAAATTCTAGAGGCATAGTATGTCGCGTTTGAGTACAACCAACATGTGGATAGGTGTTCTAGTGTTGTGTGTCTTAAACATGTGATTCTAATTGAGTAAGAAGTACAATTTATTACGAATGTAGAATTGTCGAAAGTTGTTAATGTATTTTGTGGATATAATATTCTTGGGATGGGACATCTAGCCACTTGTGACTATCCTATATCTGTTTTGTCGAAATTGTTGTATGGAGAGACTTGGAATCTGTAATAGAGTAAAGTGTTGTAATGTTACAAGTGATGGATAACAATTGGTGTTATGATTCTGGTTGTAATGCAAGAGGAATTATGCCTTGCAGTGAACATGTATGTGTATTGTTATAATGCCTTGTATGATGGTTAAGGTTTACTAGGTGTTAGGAAGAAGAGTGGCTTTCAATGTGGGGCTGGCACCCAAAGTGGTAGCCAGGGTAACCCATTGAAAGTGGATTAATCAAGTGATAACCTAAAATGAACTAGGGCGTTAAGGGTAGATTTCACATTAAACAAGATAAATAGATTCCTCTCCCATGGCCTGTAGTGCTTGTTTAGACTAAGGATGGGTAGAGAAGGCCTGGTCAGCAAGATTGACTTCCTTGTCCTCATGAAAGGAAGGTCGATTCCGCATGTGTCACCCTATGGGGCTGGAGTCTAGTGAGAGACTGCCAGGGTAACCCATGCTAGGACCGTGCGATGACACTCTCCCTACTACAACCCAGTATTCCTTGTTTGGTCTCTCCACTTATGTTATGTTATGTGTCACCTCTGGAAGTTGTGTTGTGTTGTTTATGTCATTTGTCATGTGATGTATATGAGTTTGGTTATCCTTCGTTCTTGTTAGTCTTTTGCCTACCTGACTGTTGTTGTTGGGACCTCATGTTAACTCCTAGCTCGGGGGGTGGACCTTAGGGTTCCACGTGGTCGGGTGGAAGAGCTTTATTATCCATTGGTTATTCTTTGTCAAAGTTTATGTGCAAAAAAGATTTATCCCAGACAATTGTACTTGTACCAGTTGATGAAGATGTATGTGTATAATCTTGTACCAGACTTGTGTAACAGATCATTCATAATGTATGTAATTCTGATGTAGTCTGAAAATGGCAATGTAATGATGTAATGATGTACTTATGTAAGGAAAGCATTTCAATTATGTATTTGATCATGTAGATTGTATTATTTGACGATATGTAATGAATATGGATAAGTTATTTAATTGTGCATTGGATTTAGATCGTTTACTGATGTTAGTAAGGTATGTTAAATTATGTTAGTTGAATTGTTAAGTAATGCAGCCTTGAAACCTTGGAGAACATGTCGCATGTTTAATGGTGCAATTAGTTATGTTAACATTACTTTGTTACCTTAATCATTTTTTTAAAAAAAAATTCCTGTTTCATATAGCATAAATGTGAATTTCTCTAAGGTGTTCAAGGTGGGGCGTTACAAGTTTACTACCAGTTTTTTCATTCCCGCCACTTAATTTAGGGGAAATTTTGGAGGGAATTTTTCTAGTTTATATTTTTTATTTCCCCAGCTTCCTAAAAAATATCTGCTAAATTATTTAGCATAAACTATTGTTCAAAAAACTTCATGAGATCCCAACTTCCATAAAATTAGGAGCTTAAAATTTTAAGCATACCCACAACTACAAAATTCATGGGACCAACCACTATAAAATGCTCCTAAAAAATCTTAGCAGCACCGCTAAGATAATTTAGGAATCCCCCTCCCATGGGACCACTTCCTTAATTGGGGTGGATGTTTATGTGTCTTTTAATTTGAATTTATCATGGAGTAGTATTTATATTTTAATTCAAATGTAAATGTAATTATTTAAAAGAGAAATCAAAATAAAATAAATTTAAAGAAGTATGTTAAAAAAGAAATAAAAATAATAGGAAAAGCAATAGGATTTATATGCTATCGTTAGGGTTGTTCAAAAAAATTACATTCACCATATCCTTATATTATAGAAACTATATTTCTTTTGATTAGAGTAGTATTTATATTTAAAAATATATATCTAGAGTACGTTGAGGGATATCCCTTTTCCATAGTTTATTTTTTCCATTGTTTTTATTTTTTAATTTTTCAATTTTTTTGTTTGATATTTTTGGTGATTTAAAAAGAAATTGATAATAAGAAAATCATAAAAACTATGGAACCAAAAAAGAAATTGATAATAATAAAATCATAAAAACTATGGAACCAAAAAAGAAATTGGAAAAAATCAAAAATCAAAATCAAAAAAGAAAGTGAAAAAAATAAAAAATAAAAACTAAAAAAGAAATTGGAAAAAATCAAAAATAAAAACAAAAAAGAAATTGAAAATAAGAAAATCACAAAAACTATGGAACCAAAAAAGAAATTAGAAAAAATAAAAAATAAAAAGCAAAAACAAAATGGAAAAAATAAAAACTAAAAACTAAAAAAGAAATTGGAAAAAATTAAAAAATAAAAACCAAAAAAGAAATTGAAAATAAGAAAATCACAAAAACTATGGAACCAAAAAGGAAATTGGAAATAAAAAATAAAAATATTGTATGAATTTTAAATTAATAAAGATTCTAGGAATCTTATAAGTTTACATAAAAATTCCAGAATCTTTCAACTCCCATTTGTGAATGTAGGAATGCCTCTCGGCATAATTATTTAAATTAGAATGTATATATTACATTATTTAATATTTAATTTAAGTTTTATTTAAATCCTTATAAAATACCTAATTAATTTCTTCGTTTTATGGGTCATTTTAAGTGAGGTAAAATTAAATAGATTTATTTGTTATAGGTTTTTTTTAACTTAGGTTAGGGTTTTTAAAAAATTAAAATAATTAAAGCTAGAAAATATAACAGAAATGGATGCTGAAGAAAGAACATTTCATGATATTTTTTCAAAAGCTGTGTTTTTCTAGTTTTTTCCTTACCTACAAAACACAACACAGAAATGAAAATGAAATTAATTGAAGAAGTGTGCATGAATGAAAGAACAAATGAAAAAAAATTAGAAAAAACAATAGGTCTTATATAAAAATAAACTTTCTTTATTTTATTAAGTAAACATATCCTTACAAATAGGAAAAAAATTACTTTATTCATTTTATTAAATAAATTAGGAAAAGCAATAGGTTTTATATAAAAAATTACTTTATTCATTACGCCCATAGTTACCCAAATATTAATTCCTATAAAATCTTAAATTAAAGATATTAAGAATACTACTGGCTTCTCCTATTAATATTAATTCCTATAAAATATTAATTCCTATAAATATAGGAGATTTTACATTGATATATGAAAATAGTGTTTATTTATATTAACATTATATTTTTTTTAGTTCTTAATTTAATCTTATTAGTTTGAAATTAGTTCTTATTTATTTCCATTAAAAATATAGGAGATTTTGCATTGATATATATGAAAATAGTGTTTATTTATATTAGCATTATATTTTTTTAGTTCTTTAAAAAATATAATCTTTTTTAATTCTCTAAAAAATAGTTTAGTTAAGATTATAATTCTTATTTAATTCTATTAAAAAATATAGGAGATTTAATTGATATATATGAAAATAGTGTTTGTTTATATAACATTATAATTTTTTTTAATTCTTTAAAAAAATAGTTTAGTTAAGATTTAAATTTAATCTTATTTATCTAAATTTTATTGGTGTAAATGTTTTTCATCTTAATCTATTTTGAAAAAATTGTGCTTTCTATGTTTATAGGTAGCACTTATGGTAAAGCATTGTGGACTACATTCCAAATAGTTGTGACTTTGGACACATTTTTTTGTCAACAATGGCATGATCCAGAACAGGTTAGATTTAGAGAAATATTAACAAAAATTAGGAATGCAATTGCAAGATATGATGATTGGAAACTCCTTATGAGTCGAACCAATGACTCAATAAGTCTTGAGGAGCGTATAATTTTGATGCATCTATGCATTTATATGCCACAAACAGTATGGTTCTACTCCACAATAAGAACATGCTAAAGTCACTCAACATGCCAATTGTAACAAACATTAGGAATGCAATTGCAAGATATGATGATTGGAAACTCCTTATGGGTAGAACAAATGACTCAATAAGTCTTGGGGAGTGTATAATATTTGATGCATCTATGCATTTATATGCCACAAATAATATGGTTCTGCTCCACAATAAGAACATGCTAAAGTCACTCAACATGTCAATTGCACGTAGTGTGTCTAAATACACCCGACGTATAGAATCACATGATGTTGATGATGATCACTTGGATAGGGTGGTTCTACTATGTGTTGGCCAACGTGTGATATTGGTATGCAATTTGTGGGTAAATGCTGGATTAGTTAATGGAGCACTTGTTACTATAAAGAATATAGTTTATCATCAAGGTACTCAACCACCAGAGTTGCCATTATGTGTGATTGTGGAATTTGATAATTATGTGGGTGTGCCTTGGGATGTTAACAACCCAAAGTTTATCCTTGTTTCACCTGTTACAAGAGGCAATTGTACACAAATCCCCCTCAAAATGGCATGGGCTTTAACAATACATGAGTCACAAGGGTTAGCATTAGATAGAACAACAATAAATATTAGTGATGTAGAGAGAGCTGGTTTAACATTCACTGCTATCTCTCGAGTTAAATCTCTCAAAACTTTGAGAATATCACCACCATTCTCATTTGAACGATACATTAAGATAGAAAATACAAATTATGTTAAGAATAGGAAAGATGAAGAGCATCGATTGCAATCGTTGTCTCTAAGTTGATCATTGAGAGAACATCCAATAAATATTCAATTTATTTGTTGTTCATTTACATAAATGAATATTGTGTTGTTAACAATAATGTTATGGCCTTTATACTTGCAATAATATTTTTTCTTTCAATTGTGCCCATGTAATAATAATTGTATAAAATAAAATATTTCATGTGATCTTATTTCATATAGCTTACTATTTAATATCATATCTCATTGTGATTTATTAAAAATTACATTCAAAACATTGATATATGTTTATGTTGTTATTATACATTTTTATATTGTCTTCATTTCTCTTTAAAATTCTTGTGGTATTAAATATATTATATAAGTTGTAGATATAACATAACGAGGCAATCATAAAGGGGGAACAAGAAATTTCAACAAGATGAAATGATCTTGCAATTACTAAATACTGGTTTTTTTATGATTTAGTTTTATAATGGCACATTCATGATTTAGTTCATGTGGTTATTCATTTAATACCATTTCATTATTTTTATTTGCAAAGATGATTTTCTTATAGTATTTATAGCCATGTCCACCAACTATTACATTTAATGATTTTCTAGAAAAAATATAAATATATACTATTTAAGGATAAGCCTATAAATATTTGTGCCTATTGACCATTTGATAGCACCTTTGGTGCTTTTACTAGTAATAAATGAATGTACTATGTCTATTATAGTCTAATGCATTCTAAAAAATAAATTAATTTATTGCAAAATAATTGATTTGAAGTGTATTTAACTAGATTGTGGGTAGTGGGAGAGATGACAAGATTTAGGGTGGTAGATTTTTGCAATTAATATTACATGATAGATAGCATTATAGTAGACAACAATGCATACATTTATTATTTGTAATTAAATTTATAAGAGGATGCATTCAAATTTAGAATTTGTATACCATTGGGCTCAAGGATGAATAAAAGTCTAATATGGTGTTGAAGTCTAAATAATAGAAGATGCAAATGTGTTGTAAAAAATAAATACTAAAGTATAGAAATTAAATGCAATGAATAAAGGTGCTTAGCTTTGAGATCAAGGATGAATAAAAGTATACTATGGCACTAAAGCCCAAATTGCCTTAAGATCAGGGATAAAAGATGATAGTCTATAGTTTTCCTTAGAATTACATCATTATGCCTACACTGTGAGGGGTTGAGTTTCCTATGCTTAGATGCAATTACCCATTGGCATATTTTTGTTAGATTTACTTGAGACTTGCACTATGGCTTGTGAGTTTGGTATGTTGTTTTATTTAATTTCAACACCTTATCATGTCTCCTAAAGATTTGACCATAGAACTCATCTTTAGAAGCCCCAATACTTTTACTAATTGATAGCCACTTGTTAGGTTTAATCGAGACTTGCACCATGCCTTGTGAGTTAGATGTGATGTTTTTCTTAATTTCAACACCTTGTCATGTCTTTTAAAGATTTGACCATCAAACTCATCTTTAGAAGCCTAGGTACTTTTATTATTTTTATTTACTTAACAGTTCCTTTTTTTACTAAGGAATTTTTTTATTTTATTTTTATATACTTATGAGATATTTTATTTTTCTTTCAAACTATTTTAGAATTAATCTAATTTTATGCGCTTGATAGTTATTTTATATGCTTGAAAGTATCTTATTTACTTAAAAGTTATTTTAACTTGATATTAGAACTATTTTATTTATTAAGAACTATTTTATATTTAAGGTATATATTAGTTTATTAGGTTTATTAAATTTAATGTATAAATAAATGTCAATTTTATATCAAGAGTTTTTTATAGTCACTTACTCTATTACAAGTCTCTTGCTATCATCATAATTAAACCCTTTATAAATCATTTATAAAATAAAATGATTCTAAGCATACAAGATTCAATCCTTTCTAAAAAAATTATCTACAAGTTTTACAAATATAGACTAGGCTACAATTTTAAAATTATTTAAATTATAAATTTAGAAGAAAATAAATTATTTTCTATTATTATTATAAAAGCATATCACTACATAAACCATACTTTATAGTTATGCAAACTCCTTTCTATAAAAATTAGTAGATTTAGCAAAGCAAAGCACCCCTATTTGCTTTGTTACTAAGGGGCAAGTTGGATTATATATATCAATTGTTAGATTCTGATGCATATTATATATACTCAACCTCAAGAGAAGTCACATTTTCATTAATCTTTACAATTACAAAAAAAAATACTAAATTATTACAATACTCCAAAGACAAGTACTCCCCACTACATAAGACTTTGTTCAATGAGCAATAGATTTAATTAAATTAGCCATTAATACCTTTCCTCTTCCTTGCAAATTGATTTCATATTAATTGAAAATGTTGGCAGGTCTAATTAGCCAGGAAACTCTATTAAATTTATTAAATGAGTGCAATAAATGAATTTTTTAGTTACATTACTCACGATAAATTACATCAATCAAAATTAGATTGTACAAATTGAAATGTGCATCGATTGTTTTTCAAACAGGCCTCTATCATGCTCTATTTTTTTTATATTGAACAATGTAAATATTAAAAGTAATAAAAGCAATCCTCAAGGAAAAGATTGCAAATGAAGAACAATAGTTCAGACATAGTACATAAAACATGGACTCTTTGGTTTCTATCACAAAATTTATTTACTAATTTCTTCCCATCACAAAAGTTGTAGAATTTTAGCATGTCAATGTATAGTTGCAACTACAATTCTATGTCTGGAAATCAAATTAATAAACATCCAACTACATTCTTGTGAACTTTTAAAATTATCAACAAACTATGAATTCTTCTTTGTTTTGTCTACTTCTTAGAGTCCTCATCAATATTTCAAGGATTTTGAGAGCTTGTGAACTTGCTAACAAACTCTTGAGTTTGCTAGTTTCCTTTTGTTTCTTTAAGGACTTGTCATTGTTTCGATGATTTAGGAAATTTGTGAACTTGTTGAAACTACTTTATTTGAAAATTTTTAACTTTTAAAGTAGATCTTTGAGCTTTGGGAGAACCCTATCAGTAATTTCAAAGGTTTGCGAACCCTAAAAATCACTAATGCCTTTATTTGTTACTACATATAAAAGTTTTGAAACTTTCAGAAAAAGTAAGAAGTTAAAGAGAAACCCTTTGTCAAGGACGTAGAGAGTTTGAGAATTAGGGAAAACACCAACAAAGGTTTGAAAAAGAGCCTTCTCAAGGTTTTAGAGAGTTCATAAATTTATGAAATTATCAAAAAAGTTTGAGAAAACTCAAAATGAATGACAAAGAAAGAAAGACTTAGAAAATTGGGAACTTTGGAAATTTTTTATGTTTTAGCACACTAAAATTTTGGCAATGACTAACACAACAAGGCATATTGATGACCCAAATCTTTTGAAAAGAGCTTAGGCAAAAATGAGGGAAACAATTGGCTCTAACTAGGGACAAGGACTACAAAGGATGAAGTAGGAACCTAGAATCTCAAGTAAGGGATCTATGCCTTGTGTATTGGACCATAGAGTTAGTGAGGAATGTGAAAAAACATACACTGGTCAAGGGGGAAAAGGAAAATAGGGAACCAGAAAAATGACTAAGAGAGTAGGGAACAAAACAAGGAAAGCAAGGAGAGTAAGGGAAACTAAAGTACAAATATGGGGGACAACTCCTTTCATGGTTTATAAAGATTTAAATCTTGCCTATTGTAAGAAAGGGGCAAAGGTGTACCATCAATATAAGACAAGTAAAATAAATTATTTCTAAAACCTTTCCTGTAACAACCTAATTCTAATAACAAAAGAAATTTCCATATTTGACTCGTTAAATAATTTTTAAATTTAAAAATAGTATTTTTTTAAAAGTAAATATACATATAACACTATTACAATCCATCATGCAACAAAAGTTAACTTCATCAATTTATATTGCTTTCAAATAATTGTGATGCCCCGTCATGCAACCCTAGAAAGTTAGGCTAACAGGTGCTAAAATTACAGAAATATTTTTTTTGAAGCAAGTAAATGCATTAACATTAAATAAAGTTGACACTATTCACAACATTTAAATAAGATGAACAACTAACACCTCTAGGGAACATAACTGCATCAGATAAACATAAATTCATAACAATAGAAGTAATATACATTATGATACAATAGAAGAAGATAACATTATTCATTTACAGATATGAATAGTTACAAAAGTTTCAATGCAAGATTACATGATTACAAGATTCATGACCGATTACATCAGTTTACAATATACAACCAGATTATACAACTCTGAAGGTATAATAGAGCTCTGAGGATGCAAGTACAAGTTGGAACTAGGAACACATCTGCAATGAACACAAATCAGGTCGACCAAGAAAAAAACTAATGGATTAAGCTCTTCCACCCAACCATGTGGAACCCTGAGGTCCACCCCCCAAGCTAGGAGATAACAATGAGGTTCCACTAAGACAAGGGATACAAAAAGATAGATACAAACTCAACACAGGCAATCCAAATAATCAAAAAACAACACAAATCATCAAAATTATCAAGACAAGATAGAACTCCAGAGGTAACAACAAAGATAAAAAAGAAGTAACTAGACTGCAGTAGGGAGAGTGTCGTCGCATGGTCCTAGCATGGGTTATCTAGGCTATCTCTCTCTAGAAACTGGCCCCCATCCATGGTTACCCTGGCAGGCTCTCTTTAGGCACCGGTCCTATAGAGTGACACATGCAGAGCTGACACATCCTTTCATGGAGACAAGGAGGTTATCCTTGCCAACCAGGCCTTCTCATCCCATCCTTAGCCTATGAGAGCACTCAAGGCATGGGTGAGGCATCACACTTATCTTGTTAGGTGAATTACTACCCAACCCACCTAGATAAATTATTAAGTTATCACTTGATTAACACTTTCATGGGGTTATCCAGGCAGCCACTCTCCTACATGCAACTAGCAACCCCTGACCAATATCCAAAAACCAAACTAATATCATGCATGGATAAGGGACTGGTAAGGCATCTATCTTTTTGCAAACCAATGCATTACATAAACCACTTCAATCTAAAACGTCAAACAACAAAACTTTCCCCTATCCACTTCAAAATATCAAATCAAATAAAACATTTGAAATGACATTACTCAATGATGTACTGGAACCAAAGTAGCCTAACCTCTAGAGTCGGGTAAATTGAAACACAATACCACTATTAATCCATCCATTTCCAAAAATGGGGATTTAAATGACTTGACATTTAATAACTATGACAATCTACTAGAACAATATGGCTCAAAATCAAAGGAAATACAATAATCCAATTCCTCCAAGACAATAATAACTGACAATGGCATTACAAGCATGACCCTAAAATATATTTAAAATTAACTCAGCATAACACTATCAAACAATTTAAACCAGAAAGCACTATAAGGTTCTCACTCTCTTTTAAATAAAAACCAAATACTATTCCATTCTAGAATTATAATTTCATCTAATATTTGTTTAACCATTACCATAATAATTCAATTCATAATAAATCTCTAATTTATTATTTAATTATTAAAATCAATGTACTACAGGATAGTATATTACTAAATCATAACTAAACAAATTTATATTTAACAAGATAAAATGAGTATAACTAATATTAAACTCAATATATTTAATTCTAGAATTGAAATACCATTCATCATTTATTTATTCACTAGCATTACCATCATAACCTATTAATACTCTAATTTAATTCATTTAACAAACATACATGTCTACTAATTAAATTCTATTCTTAATAAAATATTTCAAATCTATTCTAACACATATATGAGTTAACCAAACTTTATTCCTAAAGAGTTGATTAAAAAAATCTAGTTAACAATTTAATAACTCAAAATGACATTCACTTAAGCAATGTTTACTAAACATTCATGGAGTATCTATTAGCAACATTCTAATTTTATTTTTTTGCCAACACTTCTATTTAAATGGACTCTTGCTTTAACTTCATTATGAGGAAAGAACAATAATAATATAATTATATTTGAGAGTCTTTAAATCTAGAGAAAAGAAATTGGAAGAAGACTTCTGAGGTTTTTAGCAAAATTGGAGAATGGTCTACCAGTAAAAGCCATGAAAGCAAGATAGCAATGCAAATTTCAGAAGCACGAGATGAATCCAATATAAATTTTTAGAAATTCCAATGCAAAAAAGAAACAAGAAATTTGTAGAGGGACAAGAGACCCACAAAAATGTCTGGCAGAGGAGGAGAAAATTATAGTAGATTTAGGAAGAAAAAATGACTCTAGGAAGTACTGATCACAGGCAAGAAACAAGTTTGATTATCTTTTATTATTCTCTTTTTTTTTTAATTTTAATTTTGTGGTGACTGAATCAGCCTAGCCAAAATTCAATCACCCAAGCTCACACTCTATGCAAGCTTCAAATTTCATTTTTTTTATTAACTGAGAATGCCATGATGAAACGTCGTATGGCAGGAATGAAGGAGGCTTTAAAAAAAAAATTAATTGCCCAGGTCATCCTCCCACGTTTACGGTCAAATGGGCAAAGATTTGTAGGAAAGAAGTAAAATTTAAAATAGAGTTTGAAGAGGGGAAAAGAGATTGTACGACGTTGGCCGAGGAAGGAAGATGTATGCAGTTTAGAAGTTGATAAAATCAACTCAATAAACATAATAAAATCTAGCAGAATGAGGGAATTAGAGATGAACAACATCAAGCAGAGGTAAAATCTTGATAGGATCTCATCGAAAGTTCTCAATTTCTGGCAATGAATTTAGAGATGCAAAAGCAGAGAAATTTTGCTTAGGCCTGATACACCAATGGTTTAAAGTTTGATAAACTTGCAAATTTAACATATAGATAAACTGAGGCTTCAACAAGATGAATGAAGAGAACCAATTTAAATTTTCTCAAGAATCTCAGGCAACCAAGCAAAACTATCAAGTACAGAGTTATAGGAAACTTCGAATGGTGAAAGGAAGGCAAGAATTCCACTGGGATAAAGAGACAGGTTCAAATACACACAAGAGATTCAACAAGGATTTAAACTAATTTGTCTGAATTGCTACAGAAATACAAGTAAACATACCTAGATTTTCAATCCAAGGCTTCAAATTCTTCATCTTCGAGTTCTTCCTCCGTTTCCTGTAACAATTTTTCCCCAAATTTCTGTCTAACCTCCTCAGAATGACTCCCCTCAAAAATAACCCCCCCCCCAGAAATAAAAATAGGCAAACTTTATTAATTTTCCACTGCTAGAATCCATTTCAAAAACCCACTAACCCTCTAAAAAAGAAAACAATTAAATTTACTTTCCAGAGAGATTCCCCAAGTCAGGAATCTTATTCGACAACTCACATGAAATAAATTATTGACTAATATTATTCTTTAACTTACCATATACTATTTTAATAAAATAATATTAAATACTTATGACTCAAATTTTATTAAAATAATTAATTTAGTCTTTATTACAAATTACTTAAATAATGTTCCCAATTCTCAATAATAATTTATGACTAAGACAATACTTTTATATTTAACTTATTAATAACATTACTAGTAAAATAATTTATTTCCAACCATTTCATAAAGACTGAAACCATCAAATTCAAGCAAAGACAATTATATACCATTGACGACCATAAACCAGAGGCAAGGACCAAAGAGTGACATCCAGACTCATGACCACAATTGACGACAGAAACTGACCTAGGGGAAACCCCATGTTATCTCCCATCAACATTATCCATTGGAGTAAGGGCACGCTCAGACCTACTAAGTCAAGTGGAGTCAATGCCCGGTACCTGCAACTTGCATCAAAACGATAGGTTGTATATGAACATATGCATATATATCAAACACACGAAGTAGGGAATCACAATGTAGTAGGGTGCTCGAAACGAGTATTACTATACTGTCCCTACTCTCAAGCATAACAATAAACACAAACATCTCTAACTGATAATCAGATAACATTCAATCCATAAAGCATAGTAACATTATTCTGCATAATCAATTAACCATCAACTAAACATGTCAAAATACATCATAAACTGTAATAATAATAATGTCATCATCATGATCATAATAAATGTCAAAAACCACATCAGGCAACCATAGTCCATCATAAACATAATAAGCATAAACCATAAGTCTATCAACCATATATCTCAAAACTATCTAATGCAATAGAAATACTATCAATTGTCAAAAGCCAAAAAAAATAAGGGGCATTACATCCTCCCCCCCTGGAAGCCTGCAACAAGATAGAGATAGGGATCTCACATCCTGACCTTGAACTCGACCTCTAGGCATCTTCTTATACAAACATACCTCTGAGGACAACTTCAAAACAAGAACTACTTAAAAGGAAAAAAAATTTAATCTACAAGGTTTAAGCACTAGGTTACATAATGGGCTCAGTTATAACCAGAGTACCTAGTGTTCAAACTTAGCTCTGATACCAAATGTGATGCCCTATCATGCAACCCTAGAGAGTTAGGCTAACAGGTGCTAAAAATACAGAATTTTTTTTTGAAGCAAGTAAATGCATTAACATTAAATAAAGTTGACACTATTCACAACATTTAAATAAGATGAACAACTAACACCTCTACGGAACATAATTGCACCAGATAAACATAAAATCATAACAATACAAGTAATATACATTATGATACAACATAAGAAGATAACATTATTCATTTATAAATATGAATAGTTACGAAAGTTTCAATGCATGATTAGATGATTACAAGATTCATGACTGATTACATCAGTTTACAATATACAACCAGATTATATGACTCTGAAGGTATAATATAGCTCTGATGATGCAAGTACAAGATGGAACTGGGAACACATCTACAGTGAACACGAATCAGGTCGACCAAGAAAAAAAATAATGGATTAAGCTCTTCCATCCAACCATGTGGAACCCTGAGGTCCACCCTTGAGCTAGGAGATAACAATGAGGTTCCACTAAGACAAGGGATACAAGAAGATAGATACAAACTTGACACAGGAAATCCAAATAATCAAAAAACAACACAAATCATCGAAATCATCAAGACAAGATAGATCTCCAGAGGTAACAACAAAGATAAAAATGAAGTAACTAGACTGTAGTAGGGAGTGTCATCACATGGTCCTAGCATGGGTTATCTAGGCTATCTCTCTCTAGAAACCGGCCCCCATCTATGGTTACCCTGGCAACCTCTCTCTAGGTACCAGCCCCATAAGGTGACACATGTAGAGCCGACACATCCTCTCATGGAGACAAGGAGGTCAACCTTGCCAACTAGGCCTTCTCATCCCATCCTTAGCCTATGAGAGCACTCAAGGTATGGGTGAGGCATCATACTTATCTTGTTATGTTAATTACTACCCAACCCATGGGTAAGTGCAAAAAAATGGGGGGCCAAAAAGTGGCCAAATGATTTTTTTAAAAAAATAATACATAACGCGAGATTGTTATGAACTACTATAAATAAAAAAAAAGTTGTGATCTCATTTTATTTTTTTTTCCTCCACAATTCTCGCGGTCTGCAAATACTAGGAAGCGTGCTCGCATTTTGGATTCCTCAATTCAACACAAAAACCTTATCGATTCATCACCAAAATGCCGTCACGATGTCGAGCACGCCAAAGGAGTGAGTTTATTTGTCTTTTTGTTTGAATTTGCTTCTAAATAGGTAGGTTTGAGTTGTTTTTTGATGTATATTTTGTTAATTGTCAGGAAATGTTAATGCACCTCCTCCTCCTCCTTAAAATCCACAAAATCATGTGGAACAACAACCTCCTCCATCCATTCCTCAACATGCCCCTAGAACACAAGAAAATATAATGGGGCAAATTGAAAACAACAAAAAAGAAATTGAAGATATAATTGCAAGGTTGAAAGATCCTTCCACTTCAACCTTGCATAGGTCCACGCTTTCTGAATCTCTTGAATCTATGTTATAAATTGTAGATTCAATTAGCAAGCAAATAACTAGTTGGACGGATAAGAGGAGAGAGTTTAGAGATTATTATGCAGACAAGTTGTCATACCAAGATGTGAAAAAATTACAAATTACAAAATTAGACTTGTGTTCGATTTTCACAAACCCACAAACAAATCAACCTCCACCCATTACATGCAAGAGGTTCCCTATCCATTGGTGCAACAACCAAGTGATAAGGGACAATTTGGGTAGTGGTGGTGGATGGTTTTTGACCATCCTCCATGCAATAATAATGAGGTCCCACAATACTTTTTGAGGAAACTCTACTGCGAGTTTGTCCTCAATAAAGTGCCAAACTATTTTGATATGCGAGACTTCCAGGGTAGAGGTGGGGGGTCAGTACAAGATAGACTAGGGGCACGTCTTGATCCACAGCAGGTAGTGAGACAAGTAATCAGTAGACTAGCCCATGAGCATGTTTCTATCCCTTCCATTGTGAAGGAGAGTGTTGAGGTCGATACACTTCAGTCCATTAGTGCCTTGACCCAGAGCATCATAGAGCATGTAGGTCTTGCAGCACAGAGTGGGTTGGGAGATAGTACGAGGAGTAGGGTCCCACCCCATACTTGTCAGACTTGCGGGTCAACCTGTGGTTATGACCCCATGGATTGTCAGGACGCAGGTGCACGTGCTACATCTGCAGCTGAGAAGATGGTGATGACAGATACCCTCCTGAGTGAGACTTTCGGCCTTGATACTCAGGTAAATATTAGCAAGTTTATTGAATTTAATTTATTAAATTTCATTTTTGAAATGCAAGATTAACTAATTTAAATTGATGATTTTAATGAAATTTCAGGGTCATAGCGTCGATGCAGTTTTCAGTGGTTCACCACCTGCATTTTACACTAGATCATCTACTGTCGGGGTATGTAACTACTAAACAATTATAAATATTACATGTGAATAGCATCGTTATATGAATGGTATTCTTATATCTGATTTTGGATGTTGAATAGGTTAATATTGTAGATTTCACAGCAGCACCTGCTAGCAGTGGTGGACTTCAAAGCTTTATGGAGGTAATAAAATAAATAGTTTAATGAATGAATTGTACTTACTAGAGTTTTGTATGTGACTTGTGTGCTTTATTGTGTGTACTTCCATGTTTAGATGAATGTGTGTGTATGTTAGGAGTCATGATTTGCATCACTATTATAGTTTTCATAATTGAATAATGTTGTTTTATTTCCAAATGATGCAGGCTGTGGAGACACCTCCCCATGTTTAGAGGGCAATGGAGCATGGTGTGGCCTCTACGATTCATAGCTCCATGGCAATGACAGGGGTATGAGGCAGATTAGTAAATTTCAATTTACATTCATTGTTATAGTTGTCTATTTTTTAAAAATCAAAAGAATATTTATTTGAAGTTTAATTTCTATCTGGATGGTTTCTATAGGACATGACATCACCAGGGCCTATTTCTGCTACTGATGCAAGTGTGGAGACAAATAATATGTTAGCGGTAAGTGATTATTTTGTTAAATGTTTCATTTTTTATAACATGTAATTTTTATATATTAATGTCTATACTTTTTATTGTAACAGCTAAAGATGCAAGAAGAACTAAATAGGAGGAGTAGCCCTCGGGTTCATAGTAGACCACCCACATGCTCGTCTCCATCCCCTAGAAGATCAAAGGTTGCCCATGATCTATTCTATTCACCAGCCAGAGGGGAATGACTTTTTATTGTGTTCCTTTGTTGTATGCCTATATGGCATTTGTGGACATATATTTTGTATTGTATATAGTTGACATTGTATGCCTATATGGCATTCTTGTAAGCCTATATGGCTATTTTGTATATATGTTATACTTATATCGATAGATATTGATGTATGCCTATATGGATATTTAGTTAATACAAATCTTTTTTATTGATGGCATCCATACTTGCATTATAAATCCACATTTGAATGGATATTTGTAGATGGCTACTTCAAAAATTTAAAATCCAATTGTATTACATAGGATGTTTGTTGATCCAATAAGCTAGCTATTGTTATTCAAGTATCACCTAAACCTCATTTTGGAACTAAAAGATAAAAGTTGTATTTAAAAAAAAATGAATCATCATGTTGAACAGAAAATATTAATATTCTTTATGAGTAGAATAGAATGTCAACTATATGCAATACAAAAAAATGAATCATCATGTTATTCTTTATGTTTGAGATCCTGAAAATGACTAAGTCTAGTAGCCTAATATCCTGAAATACTAGGATGAATATCCAAGTCATTAGGATGATTGCACCTTGAAAAAAAGTCATTAAGATGAGCACCTAAAGGAGACTTTCTTAAACATTCAAACATTGAGCAACAAGCATGAAGGGTTAAGGCGCAATTTGCAACTCATAAAGCCTCAAAAGGGCACCCAACTTAGAGAGAGCATTCATTTAAGACAAGGCGCCCATTGACACCTGTTCCACCATAAAAGTGTGCCTAAGGTGGAAGGAGAACAAGCCTCTAGTAAGTGAAGCGCACCTATTGTCTAAACCACTTCATTATGGCACCCTAGCATGAGGAGGAGTATATAAGTCAATAGGAAATGGCGCCTAGAATGCAAATGAAGGACTAAGTGGCATTTTCAATAAGCATCAATTCACCTTGAGCTTTCAATAAATACATCAAATTGAGCCCCATAAGCCTAGGTGCCCTTTGCCTTCAAAAGAACCTTGTATCGACATCAAGAGTTGGTCATATCAGCATATTGGCAGACCTTGGTTAGGCTTTGCCGATAGTGGTCTGTCTTGCCAACGAGTGTGGTTCAAAGTTGAAGACATCGGTGTATCAGAAGATAATCCCATCGGTGCATCAAAAGAGCAGTTGAGAGCTTCGCTGATGAAGGGGGTCACACTGACAATCAAAATCCATCGGTGTATCAACCCAACGAGATTAGAGTTCACTGATGTTTGGAGTCTCATCGATGGGTGTGGTCCGAAGGTTGTCATTGGTGAGATTGGTGTGTCAGCAGAAGAGTTTTTGAGTGTGCCAATGGTATTAAGTCCTACCGATAGGCGAGGGACTTAGAGTCTCATATCAGAGTGACAAAGACATTGGTGTGAAAGGATATAAAGTCATCGATAGAGGTTTGTTTGACCGATAAGAGTCAATGATGGGATGTTTGTCAGAAGTGAAATCAAATGGAGTCATGGTGGCATCGGCCTATTGGCTGATAAAATTTTAAGCTCGCCGATGGTATGTTGTCTCGCTAATAGTGAGTTTGAAGGTTCAAAAGTTGATAATTCTATGCTTCCACTGTGTGCTCTACATCAGACACTCATCCCTACTATAGTCTAGTATTCTCTAGTTGTGTTCTCCCCTTTGTTTTTGTGAACGCCTCTAGAAGTAATGTTGAGTTACTTGTGATGTCCTTATTGACTGGTGTTGTTTTGGATTCATGTGTAGTCCTTGTTCCTTATAGTCTATTGTCTACCTGACTTTTTGTTGTAACTTATTGAACCACTATGATTTTGAATATTTAGATTTAGAAGGCATTAGACACCAAAACTTCTTGACCTTTAACAACCCAATCTAGAATCAATAGATTTTTATCCATCCTAACTATTCTAGTCAAGACAAAGCATGTTGATTCACATTCAATCCAAAGTTCATTAACAGGATTATCTTATCATAATATTTAGGGAAATGACCACCTAGATGTACAATGATGTGAGCTATCTATAAGGAAACTTGCAAGAAGTATAGGAGGCATGAGAATCCCTCCATGTTGTTTATCAAGTTGAATGATCTATGACACATCATGTATCATTAGAAAATATTCTCGAAGAGAAAACAAGTGAAAATACTCAAAAAACCCATAACAATGTGGAGAAGTTTAAAGGATGGAGGTTGCAACACTTTCCAACCTCATAGCCACACTAGTCCAATGGATCAGGATGCTAAAGGCTAGAGGTGTTGAGAAACCTCTAAAGGACAAAACTATAGAAAGACCAAAAGTTCAAACGAATCTATTCAACACTAGGGTTGAGAAAAACTAGGGGGCAACTCAATCTTCCCTATCTAAATTTTTTTTTTCAAAAAACTAGTAATGACACTTTCCCACATCTTCAACAACCTAGTGGAGCTTATGCACTACAAAATCATTTGACTCCCATAATGTATCATCCACTCCAAGGTCTTCAGTGATCAATTCCCCAACTTATGAAATGTCCTCCTTCATTTTAAAACACATTGTAATGCTCTAGAGATATGACTATACCTAGGCATCAATTTGGATTAGGAATGCCTCCAAAGTGTGCCTTCTCTTTTAGAACGCAAAACAAGGTCCAAAGGTGCTAATAAACTGAAGCGCTTCTTTGGAAAAGTCCCAGAGGTTAAGATGCACCTTGTCTTAATGAGGTGCAACTCTTGGGTAAGATCAATTCAAACTTAGGCACTCATTAAGAGTCTTTCCAATGTTGGCGCATCTGAGAGGTTGAACTGGCAATAGATGGCGCCTAGCTTCCTAGACCTTGTTTCAATATGTTTGAGTTCCAAAGTTGACTCAATGGTATCAATATGGTGCCATAGAGTCCTTGGACTAGTTCCTTAGAGTTTCAAAAACATTCTTGCTCCTTGAAAATTCCTCCTAAATGCTTAGGTGCCATTTCAAGGTCCTGGAACCATGATGTAGTGCCTTATTGCTCTAGGCGCCCATTCATGATTGTGCAACTTGAGATTGGCGCCTAGAGTGAATAGGCTTTCATCCTAACTTAATTCACTAAGGGAACCTCATCTTGAAGGCCAAACAACTTTTCCTACCAAAGCACCTTGTTTGATGTGCTTCTTAACATGATACTTCTATGCTAGGTGCCACTTTGAGGCTGGGGGAGAGAGAAAGTGTGACTAACCTATCTTGGGTGACTTCAGGACTTTAAATTCCTTTATTAGGTGTGGAGCATGCTTGAATGATGTTGCTCTTAACATCTTGCACTTCCAAAGCCTGATTGAAGACTCCGCATCCTTGGGCACTCATTTGGACAATTTGATGTGAAATTGGCGCCTAGACTCCAAGAGTCAACTTTTTGCTTTCTAGACTTAGCCAAATTTTGAGTTTCTGACTTTGTTCCTGCAAAACAATGAGATTGAGTTAGTCAAAAACCAATTCATTCCCTCATCATTCTGAATTAGCCTTCGGGAATGAGCAATAAGCTAAGTCATCTAGGCGCCATTTTCCCCTTGTGTACCCTTACATTTGCGCTCTATGTGATTGCGTTGCCTCAGACGGAATGTTTCTAAGTGATACAGTTTTTGAGTAACATCTCATCAAAGATTGCTGCCCTTTTACACTTTGGACTCTTCAAGGATATCGTCGGTACAATGTAGCTCAGACTATTTTGACATGTTTAGGTGAAAAACATGACCATGCCTAGCATAAATGTACCTATCCAGATGCATTGGAATAGTTAGTTTGGTCACATCAGCAGCAGGATGAAAGTTACACCCCTTTGCAACTTTACACTGCCTCCTTCTGACAATTTTTGGGGCAGCGGAAAACCTTTCACCACGGGCAAATGCCTCAGAGATATAAAAAATTGAGAGAGGTTATTGTAGAAGAACTCTACATGATTGTGTTGCCTTAGATAGAATGTTTCTAAGTGATGGTTTTCGAGTAACATCTCGTCAAAGATTGTTGCCTTTTTGCACTTTGGACTCTTCAGGGATATCGTCGGTACAATGTAGCTCAGACTGTTTCAACATGTTTGGGTGAAAAACAGGACCATACCTAGCGTAAATGTACCCATCCGGATGTGTTGGAATAGTCAGTTTGGTCACATTAAAAGCAGGATGAAAGTTACACCCTTTTGCAACTTTACAATGCCTCCTTCTGACAATTTTTGGGGCAATAGAAAACCTTTCCCCACGAGCAAATTCCTCAGAGCTATAAAAAATTGAGAGAGGTTATTGTAGAGGTACTCTACATGATTGCGTTGCCTTAGACAGAATGTTTCTAAGTGACACAGTTTTTGAGTAACATCTCATCAAAGATTGCTGCCTTTTTGCACTTTGGACTCTTCAGGGACATCGTCGGTACAATGTAGCTCGGACTGTTTTGACATGTTTGGGTGAAAAATAGGACCATTCCTAGCATAAATGTAGCTATTCAGACACATTGGAATAGTCAGTTTGGTCACATCAGGAGCAGGACGAAAGTTACACCCCTTTGCAACTTTACACTACCTCCTTCTAACAATTTTTGGGGCAGCAGAAAACCTTTCACCATGGGCAAATGCCTCAGAGATATAAAAAACTAAGAGAGGTTATTATATAAGCACTCCACATGATCACATTTCCTTAGACAGAATATTTCTAAGTGACACGATTTTTGAGTAGCATCTCGTCAAAGATTGTTGCCTTTTTGCACTTTAGACTCTTCAGGGATATCGTCGGTACAATGTAGCTCGGACTATTTTGACATGTTTGGGTGAAAAACAGGACCATGCTTAGCGTAAATGTACCCATCCGGACACGTTGGAATAGTCAGTTTGGTCACATCAGGAGCAGGATGAAAGTTACACTCCTTTGCAACTTTACACTGCCTCCTTCTGATGATTTTTGGGGTAGCAGAAAACCTTTCACCACGGGCAAAAGCTTCAGAGATATAAAAAACTAAGAGAGGTTATTGTAGAGGCACTCTACATAATCGTGTTGCCTTGGACAGAATGTTTTTAACTGACACAGTTTTTGAGTAACATCTCGTCAAAGATTGTTGTCTTTTTGCACTTTGGACTCTTCAGGGATATCATCAGTACAATGTAGCTCAGACTGTTTCGACATGTTTGGGTGAAACATAGAATAATGTCTAGCCTAAACGTACCCATCCAGATGTGTTGGAATAGTCAATTTGGTTGCATCAGGAGCAGGACACCAAAAATGCATAACATGATGATGTAAAAATGTGTACATGTGTAAAAATGCAGCAGGAAATTAAAAAAAGACAAACCTTACAAATTTATGTGCATACTTACAACTCAATGTAACATGACTTTACAAAATTAATGTGAATACTTACAAATTAATCCAATGAACCATCCGGGTCTGCTCTACTCTTTATTGTGTCAAGTATTGCTTCATGGTCAGACTCACACACCTTCCACAAGATTTTGTTCAAAGGTCTACCCCGATACTTTATCAAATGAACATTGGATGCCATGACAAGGTTTGAGTAATGAAGAATCTTTTGATGCATGTCAAAGTCCTGAAACAGCCAAACATTAACACTCTTATGTGGGTACCTTCTAAGCCATGTTCTAGTAATAACCACTAAGCCTCTAGGATATTCGATGTTTTCTCCATCTGTAACAAGGGCCTCCAATTTCTTTTTGGCCTCAACACAATGACATAAGTAATAATCTGTTCCCTCTTCATTATCTTCATTTGCAATAACTTCATATACGTGCCCTACATTGATATGTGTAGAAAATTAGATGAAATTAGTCAACATTACAAAAACACTACAAAGTAAGATGACATTACCTAGTTGAACTAGATGAAATTAGATGCATATGTGTGCCCTATATTACCTAGTTGAACTAAATCTAATATGTGGTCAAAGTCAACTAATGATTCCATCTGTGTTAGTTCCAGTGCCATCGGGGGTTGATACGTGTCAAGTGGGCTAAGATAACTTAACTGCCATTCGTCAACCCACTCCTTTGACTCGCACTCATCCCAGACTTGAATTATACAGGAAGAACAAAAGCATGACATATTTCATGTATGGTTACTCCATGAACCTGCAATTGATCTTCTGAAAGAGTGCATCTCATTTGATCCTGTCAATGTACAATAGTCCTCATATGGTGCAATGTTAGTATCATCTATCAACCAAAAAAATCTATGAACTGAAGACTTACCTTCATTACCTGGACCCATGGAAGCATTACATCACTCGACAATCAATTTTGCATCTGTCAACTTTGCATTGTCTTTATACCTTAACTTTTCTCGTGCTATGGCTCTTTTGATACATGCTCCTACACCATCATGCTCCCCCTTTCCATACCCGGCCTCACAAAAGTTCCACATATGCTAAATACCTGTAAAATTATGCCTCCTCCTTAGCCAATAGAAATTCTGTGAGTTCTTGAATTGTGACGCACAGTTATCCGACCATATAATATGCTAACTGAACGATATGCCCCTTCTAGCCAAATCATTGTAGAACACTTGAAAGCAACCTTGCACAAACTCCGTATAATGCATGCGATCATCACTAATATAGAAATTATACTCTCTTATGATCTTTTTGTCATCCTCTGTACTATCATTTGCATGAATGAATGCAATGTGCACAAATATAGAAACCTGTGTGGAGTTGTAATATTGTGATTGCACCTCACGCTGTGGCTGTAGACTGTAGTTCTCTGCAAAGTCGACAACTGAAACAATGCTACTAACCAGAAATGTGTCCTTGCATAACTTGAATTGCAAGTCCAACCATCGAGCTCTATGGGCATGTCTTGCATACTCATACACTATGCTGTCACGAAATATAGGCATAAATTGATACACTGAAATCTTTTCAATAACCAATTCACACCTCTTTGCTTCTTTACCATCTTTTGTATTGTATGCCACTATTTTATACTTGCCAAACTCTACTAGTTCGTTTCCAACCGCATGTGTTCTTTCCATATATTCACATATTGGCAAATGTTGCAAGCCACCATAACGATGACATGTGCCATTCAAGCATAATTTCTTATAGAATATTTGACCTTTGTCTCTTTCACATAAAATTTTTGATATGAAGTCTCTTGAAGATGTTGGTGGGACACATATGGCACAACCCTGCAAAATAGAAAAGGTGGTGGAAAGATCATGCAAAGGTGGTACAATGTGTCAAATGTGCATGTGAACTTCCCAACAGCATGAAAGCACTTATTTTTTGTCAGAGCACGCACAGAATCAGTATGAAAATAGAGCATGTGGGCCTGGATCACGGGGGTCATCACATTTTTTCCATTTCTATAGCAAGGCAAAATGCGTGCACGTTATAACGCACTCACATTTTGTCCTACTATAGATTGATCACATCTTGTGCATTTCTCTTTCCAAACATTCCCCTTCAAACTTGAATGACCACAAGGTTTTTGAGGGAGAACTTTTCCTGTTTCCTACAAGAGCTTGCCAAATGCTCCACCATATGATAGGCATAACAATGAAGGGGCAAGCCCTCATAATCAAGTTCTTGATAGCAAATGTCCATCGAGGAAGAAAGATAGATCTTCTTTGGAAGTAGAAGTTCTAGTTTGTGACAAATCCTTATCCAAACATAAAAGCAGGGGTTCTATCAACCCTTAACTCTAATCCCTCGACCCTCAACCCTATCCCTAAACCCTAAACCCTAAAGCGTCAACCCTCAATATCAAATCCTAATCCCTCAACCCTTCACTCTAATCCCTCAACCCTAAACCCTATCCCTAAACCCTCAACACTCTACCTTAAACCCTAATCCCTCAACCCTAAACCCTAAACCTTATCCCTAAACCCTAATCCCTCAACCCTAATCCGTCATCCCTCAACTCTAATCCCTCATCCCTAAACCCTAAATGCTATCCCTATTCCTAAACCCTCAATAGACTTGATACCATACCTTAAACCCTAATCCCTAATCCCTAAACCCTCCAACCCTATCCCTAATCCTTATACCCTCCACACTCTACTTTAACCCTAATCCCTCGACCCTCAACCCTATCCCTAAACCCTTGACCCTCGTACCTCAACCCTTAACCCTCAACGTCAAACCCTAATTCCTCAACCCTTAACTCTGATCCCTCGACCCTCAACCCTATCCCTAAACCCTAAACCCTAAAGCCTCAACCCTCAACCCTCAACGTCAAATCCTAATCCCTCAACCCTTCACTCTAATCCCTTAACCCTAAACCCTATCCCTAAACCCTCAACACTATACCTTAAACCCTAATCCCTCAACCCTCAACCCTCAACCCTAAACCTTATCCCTAAACCCTAATCCCTCAACCCTCAACCCTAATCTGTCATCCCTCAACTCTAATCCCTCATCTCTAAACCCTAAATGCTATCCCTATTCATAAACCCTCAACTGACTTGATACTATACCTTAAACCCTATTCCCTTATCCCTAAACCTTAAACCTTATCCCTAAACCCTAATCCCTCAACCCTCAACCTGAATCTGTCATCCCTTAACTCTAATCCCTCATCCCTAAACCCTAAATGTTATCCCTATTCCTAAACCCTCAACCAACTCGATACTATATCTTAAACTGTAATCCCTTAACCCTCAACCCTAAACCTTATCCATAAACCCTAATCCCTCAACCCTTAACCCTAATCTATCATCCCTCAACTCTAATCCCTCATCCCTAAACCCTAAATCTTATCCCTATTCCTAAACCCTCAACCGACTCGATACTATACCTTAAACCCTAATCCCTTATCCCTAAACCCTCCAACCATATCCCTAATCCTTATACCCTTCACACTCTACTTTAACCCTAATCCCTTGACCCTCAACCCTATCCCTAAACCCTTGACCCTTGAACCTCAACCCTCAACCCTCAATGTCAAACCCTAATCCCTCAACTCTTAACTCTGATCCCTCGACCCTCAACCCTATCCCCAAACCCTAAACCCTAAATCCTCAACCCTCAACGTCAAATCCTAATCCCTCAACCCTTCACTCTAATCCCTCAACCCTAAACCCTATCCCTAAACCTCAACACTATACCTTAAACCCTAATCCCTCAACCCTCAACCCTAAACCTTATCCCTAAACCCTAATCCCTCAACCCTCAACCCTAATCTGTCATCCCTCAACTCTAATTCCTCATCCCTAAACCCTAAATGTTATCCCTATTCCTAAACCCTCAACAAACTCAATACTATACCTTAAACCCTAATCCCTTATCCCTAAACCCTCCAACCCTATCCCTAATCCTTATACCCTCCACACTCTACTTTAACCCTAATCCCTCGAACCTCAACCCTATCCCTAAACCCTTGACCCTCGAACCTCAACCCTCAACCCTCAACATCAAACCCTAATCCCTCAACCCTTAACTCTGATCCCTTGACCCTCAGTCCTATCCCTAAACCCTAAACTCTAAAGCCTCAACCCTCAACCCTCAATGTCAAATCCTAATCCCTCAACCCTTCACTCTAATCCCTCAACCCTAAACCCTATCCCTAAACCCTCAACACTATACCTTAAACCCTAATCCCTCAACCCTCAACCCTCAACCCTAAACCTTATCCCTAAACCCTAATTCCTCAACCCTCAACCCTAATCCATCATCCTTCAACTCTAATCCCTCATCCCTAAACCCTAAATGCTATCCCTATTCCTAAACCCTCAACAGACTCAATACTATACCTTAAACCCTAATCCCTTATCCCTAAACGCTTCAACTCTATCCCTAATCCTTATACCCTCCACACTCTACTTTAACCCTAATCCCTCGACCCTCAACCCTATCCCTAAACCCTTGACCCTCGAACCTCAACCCTCAACCCTCAACATCAAACCCTAATCCCTCAACCCTTAACTCTAATCCCTCGATCCTTAACCCTATCCCTAAACCCTAAATCCTAAAGCCTCAACCCTCAACATCAAATCCTAATCCCTCAACCCTTCACTCTAATCCCTCAACCCTAAACCCTATCCCTAAACCCTCAACACTATACCTTAAACCCTAATCCCTCAACCCTCAACCCTAAACCTTATCCCTAAACCCTAATCCCTCAACCCTCAACCCTAATCTGTCATCCCTCAACTCTAATCCCTCATCGCTAAACCCTAAATGCTATCCCTATTCCTAAACCCTAAATGCTATCCCTATTCCTAGACCGTCAACAGGCTCAATTCTATACCTTAAACCCTAATCCCTTATCCCTAAACCCTCCAACCCTATCCCTTAACCCTAACCCCTCAACCCTCAACCCTATCCCAAAACCCTTAACCCTCAAACCTTAATGTACTCAACCCTCACCGTCAAACCCTAATCCCTCAACCCTTAACTCTGATCCCTCGACCCTTAACCCTTAAAACTTGAACCCTAAAACCTATCCCTACACGCTCGACACTTGACACTATATCTTAAACCCTAATCCCTTAACCCTCATCCCTAAAGCCTCAACCCTAAATCATTAAACCTTCAACCCTAAACCCTATCCCTAATCCCTCTACCCTTGACACTCTTATTTAACCCTAATCCCTTGACCATTAACCCTATCCCTCAACCTCAACCCTCAACCCTCAACCCTCAACTCTCAACATTAAACCCTAATTCATCAACCTTAAACCCTAATCCCTCAAACCTAAACCCTATCCCTAAAACATCAAACCTCAACACTATACCTTAAACCCTAATCCCTATCCCTCAACCCTTAACCCTTAAAACTTAAACCCTATCCCTACACCCTCAACACTTGACACTATATCTTAAGCCTTAAACCCTCATCCCTAAAGCCTCAACCCTTAATCCTTAAACCTTCAACCTTAAACCCTATACCTAATCCCTCTACCCTCGACACTCTAACCCTAAACCCTAATCCGTCAACCCTAAACCCTATCCCTAAACCCTCAACCCTCAACACTATACCTTAAACCCTAATCCATCAACCCTAAAACCTAATCCATCAACCCTCAACCCTAAACACTATCCACAGTGAGTAATTAACAGTTAAAATCAGAAGGATGATCATTATGAGAAAAGATTTGCATTGGGGTACATCTATGTTTCTTGTTGTCCACCCCGCACTTAGGGAAGGTATATTGTTATGAAACGGGCAAATAATCTCCCATTGTTGACTGGCTCTATCCACAAGAACTACTAAACTATACCTTAAACCCTAATCCCTCAACCCTAAACCCTATCCCTAATCCCTCTACCCTCAACACTCTACCTTAAACCTAATCCCTTGACCCTTAACCCTAAATGCTATCCCTAAAGCCTCAACCCTAAACCCTAATCCCTCAAGGTCCTAAACTCTAATTGCTTATCCCTAAACTCTAAATCCTATCCCTAAACGCTCAACCCTCAACCTTAAACCTTAATCACTCAATCCTTATCCACCCCTCTCCTTCCCTATCTGGCTCACTCCCATCTCTACCCTCCTCTGCCCTGGACACTATACATACATAAATATAGGCATACATAGATACATAGATATATACATACATACATACATACATATAGGCATACATAGATACATACATACATACATACATACATATAGGCATACATACATACATACATGATTAATAGACTTGAACAGAAAAAAATTTAAGGGGAACATAACGCGAGCACGTTATAACACGCTCGCATTATGTCAAACATGACAAACAACAGACTGGCAGAAAAGGAAAAATGCAAAGAAAACCATAACGCAAGCGCGTTATGTCTTTCTTTGGGAATCCCAAGCTTTGGGCTTGGGAATTACTTTGGATTTCCAACCCAAAGGCTTGGAATACCTTTTGAACAGTCACAAACGTGTTTTTCCATATTCTTCAACATTTCACATAATTTCATTCATGTTAACCCTTAGATTTCACATGTTTCAAGGTCAAACAAATCAAACACCTAGGTAATGTTAGGTTTTCTCTTAGCTATTTGATGATGTAATTTTTTTCACATTTTAGAAAATGTTAAGCCTTTCATCTTTAATTTCTTTTGTTTGTGTGTCTGTTTTTGGGCAAAAACCACTGTTTGGTCTTTTTTTCATTGTAAATTAACCATTCATTGAAATTTCAAAAAAATTACATATTTAGAAACTAGACTCCATTCTACAAATATTAAAAAAAGAAAAAAATGATTTTCAATTAGTTTTCAAAATTTATAGGGGTAGCATGGCCAAAATTCTATTTTTTAGGATGTGTCCACTTTGAAAATTAGTAAAAAATTAAATATTCATCAAAAAATTATCAGAAAAATCAAACATAAACTACATGCTATTAGCTAATTTCTCACTGAAGCGATTTTAAAAATACCAAAAAAAAGTTAACCTTTTGAGGGAGCCACAAAACATGCTATGTTATGTTTTTTTGACAGAAACAACACCAATTTCTGTGGCTCCCTCTTTTGAACCCCTTAATCTATGTCATTTTCAAAAAAAATAGTAGTTTAGAAAATAGACTCGGAGCACTACGAACATTGTTTTGGTTGCATCTCCAAATTTTGAGTGTAACTATGCTCAATTTCTCATCCAAGGCCAGTATTTCTTGATTTCAAAAAAAAAAGTGGCCACTTAAGACCCCTTTTTGGCCCCCCATCTTCTTAAATTTACCCCCACCTAGATAAATTATTAAGTTATCACTTGATTAAAACTTCCATGGGGTTATCCAAGCAGCCACTTTGGGCACCGGCCCCACCATGAAAGCCACTCTCCTACACGCAACTAGCAACCCTTGACCAATAGCCAGAAACCAAACTAATATCATGCATGGACAAGGGACCGGTAAGGCATCTATCTTTTTGCAAACCAATACATTACATAAACCATTTCAATCTAAAACCTCAAACAACAAAACTTTCCTCTATCCACTTCAAAATCTCAAATCAAATAAAACATTTAAAATGACATTACTCAATGATGTACTGGAACCAAAGTAGCCTAACCTCTAGAGTCAGGTAAATTGAAACACAATACCACTATTAATACATCTATTTCCAAAAATGAGGACTTAAATGACTTGACATTTAATAACTACGACAATCTACTAGAACAATATGGCTCAAAATCAAAGGAAATACAATAATCCAATTCCTCCAAGACAATAATAACTGATAATGGCATTACAAGCACGACCCTAAATTATATTTAAAATTAACTCAGCATAACACTATTGAACAATTTAAATCAGAAAGCACTATAAAGTTCTCACTCTCTTTTAAATAAAATCCAAATACTATTCCATTCTAGAATTATAATTTCATCTAATATTTGTTTAACCATTACCAAAATAATTCAATTCACAATAAATCTCTAATTTATTATTTAATTATTAAAATCAATGTACCATAGGATAGTATATTACTAAATCATAACTAAACAAATTTATATTTAACAAGATAAAATGAGTATAACTAATATTAAACTCAACATATTTAATTCTAGAATTGTAATACCATTCATCATTTATTTATTCAATAGCATTACCATCATAACCTATTAATACCCTAATTTAATTCATTTAACAAACATATATCTACTAATTAAATTATTTTCTTAATAAAATATTTCAAATCTATTCTAACACATATATGAGTTAACCAAATTTTATTCCTAAAGAGTTGATAAAAAAATCTAGTTAACAATTTACTAACTCAAAGTGATATTCACTTAAGCAATGTTTACTAAACATTGATGGAGTAGCTATTAGCAACTTTCTAATTTAATTCTTTTGCCAATACTTCTATTTAAATGGACTCTTGCTTTAACTTCATTATGAGGAAAGAACAATAATAATATAATTATATTTGAGTCTTTAAATCTAGAGAAAAGAAATTGGAAGAAGACTTCTAAGGTTTTTAGCAAAATTAGAGAATGGTCTACTAGGAAAAGCCATGAGAGCAAGATAGCAATGCAAATTTTAGAAGCATAGGATGAATCCAATATAAATTTTCAGAAATTCCAATGCAAGAAAGAAACAAGAAATTTGTAGAGGGACAAGAGACCCACAAAAATGTCTAGCAGAGGAGGAGAAAACTGGTAAAGGAGGAGAAAATTATAGTAGATTCAGGAAGAAAAAATGACTCCAAGAAGTAATGATCACAGGCAAGAAACAAGTTTGATTATCTTTTATTATTTTATATTTTTTTAATTTTAATTTTGTGCTGACTGAATCAGCCCAGCCAAAATTCAATCACCCAAGCTTCCGCTTCAGGCAAGCTTTAGATTTCTGATGCAGAGGAAACGCAACAGAAGCTTACAAATGGGAAGGAGGAGTCATTAACACAACCAGCATGTTAAAATCCTGGACATGCAGTATGTAATACCTATCGGCTTATCATCATCATCATATTTCTTGCTAACACAGACAGCATCATCATATTTCGAAGAGGCATGAAATATCCTCCTGCTAACTACTGTTCACTTCCTTATCGCCTTTCACCTTTCGCCTGTCAGCAGCATCATGATACTCGACGAACACAATTATCCTCCTGATGATCACTATTCACTTAGCGCCAAACTCTATCGGCAGCATCATGATGTTTAGCATCATCATCACCCTTCGTTAGTAGGATATGAAATATCCGGTTCCTCTCATATATCTTGATGACGATATTCCTTATGCACCTTTTCTTCGATGCTTACGTCACCCTGATATCGACCTTCTTTAAACAAACAGCATCAGGATATGACTTATCAGGTCATATTGAAACATCCTGATGATGTTAACCAAACTTTATGCCGATGACTTACACCGATGCCAAAACACTTAGCGACAGTAGGATAAACTTGCATAGGGTGATATTCGCAATATCCTGATGACGATGACGTCACTTGCACCCGATGATGATGTCAATGCCCCTGATGATGATGTCAACAAGATATAAGACACTTATATCCTCCGCAACATGATAATGAATATCCGGTGATCTTTTCAATATCCTGATGATGACCTTTCCGGTCCTTAGCCAAAAAGTGAACTTTCACTTCTGCATGCGATAGCGATATGTGGACGATGGATACACACGAAAGATGATCCTGACGATGATATACACACTGAGTATATATCAAACCTATATCATCCTGATGCACTTGAAACATGCAATTTTTGCCAACTTCAGAACCTGATCCTGATAGCAATATACTCGTAGATGACGATACGATTCACTCCGTCTGGAAAAGCACATGCAGATCCTTGTATATCCGTCAGCTGCATGCAAACTCACAGAACCGCACAATTTTACAAAGAAAACATGATGGTTGGCTGGGTCACCTTCAGTTCAAAACTTAACAGTTTATCTTCCTAAACCCTAGCACATGAGGATGCTAGGTTGATTCATAGCATGCTACCAATCGATCTCCCACACAATGAAATGCATAAACAGAAAACTAAAATACAACCTAAACTAACATGCATGACCATTCCACTGATTCACAGAATCAACCGGTGGAAGGGTTGAAAGAATCCATTAACCTGTAATCAGAACAGAAATCAAAACATAAACAGCTGATAAACCAGATAATGCAATTGATGAGATCTTATTTAGATGAAACACAAATGTCCTATTTCTACAATACTATCGAACAACAATGTTTCACAATGTCTGGACTGATCTCTGGATCTCACTCAATCACCAGTACAACATAACATAACTACTACTCTCTCTGATCTCAAACCCTAACTGATCTGAGTTATTTATAGCAATATCCTACGAGTACTACCAACTCGATTCCCAGCGGCTGGGAGCTTCCAAGCGGCTGGGAGCTTCCAAGCGGCTGGGAGAAGACAGCTCAGACAACCTGATAACGAACTCTAACTACCTGCACACTCTCCTAGGCTGATCTAATACATATGCATTGGTCCAATGGACCTTATTACATTATGAAGTCAAACATGCTAAAACTAGACTAATGTCCTGTCATGCGGACAATGAACCTATATCCTGTCTTGTAGGGATGCTCTTGCACCATACTCCCCAGAAGAAGAAATCTCAAGTCCACTTGAGATGAGAGTATGAAGATCTGCACCATGTTTCTGGATCTGCTCTTCAGTCATCTAGACTGCTTCAGAATTAGGTTTTCCCTTCCAAGAGACTAGATACTCCAAGTACTATTTGTTCCGGGTCTGTTTGACCACTCTGGTGTCCAAAACCTTCTGCAACTGTGGAGGATCATGCTTGGGAATATTATCATGGACTGTATCCTATAGGAGATCCTGATCTGCATCTGGATAAGACTTGTATGGAGTTAAATCACATACATTGAATATAGGGGACAAACCAAGATCAAGGGGGAGTTGTATCTCATAAGCATTCTGTCCATGCTTGTGCAAAATCTGACATGGTCCAGCTTTTCTCTGCATAAGTTTAGTATATTTTCCCTTAGGAAGTCTGTCCTTCTTCAAATGAACCCATACCAAATCTCCAACATCAAACTGTACATCCTGCTTCTTTTTATCAGCATATTCCTTATACTTCAAGGTGGTTTGTTGTAGTTGGGTCTTGACTTGATCATGAACCTCTTTTATGGCTTCTGCAAAAGCTTCTCCTTCTGCACTAATAGGGTCTACTGTAGGTAGATCTCTCAACTCCAAAATTCCTCTTGGATGCACACCATAAACTATCTGGAAAGGTGATTTCCCTGTGCTCCTATTGACAGTATCATTATAGGAAAATTCAGCTTGAGATAGAATATTATCCCACTTTTCTCCATGTTGTTTTGTCAAACATCTAAGCAAATTTCCTAAGGAACGGTTCACTACTTCAGTCTGTCCATCTGTTTGAGGATGATATGCAGAGGAAAAAGACAAATTTGTTCCAAGTTTCTTCCAAAGAGTTCTCCAGAAGTGACCAATAAACTTCACATCCCTATCTGACACTATGCTCAATGGCAATCCATGGATCCTGACAATCTCCCTGAAAAATAAATCTGCAATGTATGAAGCATCAGCAGTGGTTTTGCATGGCAAGAAATGTGCCATTTTGCTGAATCTATCCACTACAACAAAAACACTGTCAAACCCTTTCCTTGTCCTTGGTAAACCCAAGACAAAATCCATACTTATGCTTTCCCATGGTCTGGAAGGAATGGGTAAGGGCTGATATAAACCTGCATTAGTCGACCTGCCTTTAGCTTTCTGACATATCACACATGTCTCTACAAACTTTCTGACATCTGATTGTAACTTAGGCCAAAAGTAATGTTTGCGGACAAGATCAAGAGTCTTATCTAGACCAAAATGACCTGCCATAGCTCCACAATGTTTCTCCTTAATGATGTTTAACCTCATAGAACACCTTGGAATACATAACTGTCCACCTTTGAACAACAATCCATCCTGAATCAAAAATTCAAAGAATTCAGCATGATATTTCTCTCCAAAAGAAGTACATACATGATATATCTCCCCAAAATCTTCATCAGTCTCATACATGGTCTTTAGTGAATCAATGCCAACACTTTCTAACTGAATCTGGTTGACTGTTAGAACTCTCCTGCTCAAAGCATCTGCAACTTTATTCTTGACTCCTTTCTTATGCTTCAATGTAAAAGTAAACGCTTGTAAGGTTTCTACCCATTTCATGTGTCTGTGGTTCAGCTTTTCCTGGCTATTTATGAAACTCAGAGCCTGGTTATCTGTGAATACTATGAATTCCTTTGGCATCAAGTAATGCCTCCATTTCTTGAGTGACTGGACTAAAGCATACATTTCCAAATCATATGAGGAATACCTCTTTTTAGCATCATTGAGCTTCTCACTAAAAAATGCAATAGGTCTACCTTCTTGGCTGAGTACTGCTCCAATGGCCATGTGACTGGCATCACATTCCACCTGAAAGATTTTGTTAAAGTCTGGAAGTGCAAGGACTGGCTGCTGTGCCACCTTCTTCTTCAATGTTTCAAAAGAATCATCTGCACTTCTGTCCTCGTTTGATGGTATCAAGCATGGGTGCACAAATATGACTAAACCCTCTTATAAACTTCCTGTAGAAGGTTGCTAACCCATGGAAACTTCTGACATCATTCATAGTCTTTGGGGTTGGCCAAGACAATATGGCACTTACCTTCTCCTTATCCATTTGTAACTTTCCTTGTGAAATGACAAAACCCAAATATGTGATCTCCTCTTGCATGAACAAACACTTGTCTAAATTTATCATCAGCTGCTCTTCATGTAACCTCTTAAGAACCAAATCTATGTGTCTGAGATGTTCTTCTTTTGTGTTGCTAAAAATCAGAATGTCATCTAGATATACTATGACAAACTTACCAATGAACTCTTTCAAAGCCTCATTCAACAACCTCATAAAAGTACTAGGTGCATTAGATAAACCAAAAGGCATAACCTTCCACTCATATAACCCTTCATTAGTTTTGAATGTTGTTTTCCATTCATCTCCTGGCCTAATCCTGATCTGATGATATCCACTCTTTAGATCTATTTTTGTAAAATACTTAGCACCTCCCAAATAGTCAAGTAAATCCTCTATCCTAGGGATTGGAAACCTATACCTGATTGTGATCTTGTTAATAGCTCTGGAATCTGTGCAAAGCCTCCAAGTACCTTCCTTCTTTGGTGCTAGTACAGCTGGTACTGCACATGGACTTAAACTTTTCCCAATCAGACCTAAATCCAATAATTCTTCAATTTGTCTGGCTACTTCTGCATTCTATTCTGGAGTTAGCTTATAGGCTGCTTTGTTTGGAAGTGTTGACCCTGGAATTAAGTCTATGCAGTGACTAATATCCCTGATAGGTGGTAGGGATCTTGGCATTCCCTCTGAGATGATACCTTTGTACTTATCCAATAGCTCTTGGATAGCTGGGTCTATGAACCTTTGCTTTTTCTCTTCCTTGACTTCTTGCTGCTGTTCTTTATTCACCCTCATACATGGGATTAGGGCATATGCAACTGCACCTTCTGCTGCTACTTCTTTCATGAACTGTTTACCTTCCATCAGCATTACCTTCACCTCTTTTCCTTTAGATTTCTCCTCCTTCTCCATCAATGGTAGTAACTTTATAACCTTACCATCTTTAGTAATTGTATAGGTGTTTCTAACACCATCATGTTGTGCCTTCAAATCATACTGCCATGGTCTACCAAATAAAAGATTGCAAGCATCCATCGTGGTAATGTCAAACAACAACTTATCCTTATATGCTCCAACCTGAAATTCTACCCATGCCTGCTCTTCTACAATTGTCTGCTGACCTTGGGTAAGCCATGAGACTTTATATGGGGATGGGTGAGGCAATCTCCTAAGCTTAAGCTTTGTCACCATTTCTTCAGACACAAAATTTTCAGTAGAACCAGAATCAATCAAAACTTTACATGCCTTACCTCCTGCTTTGCAAATAGTCCTGAAAAGAGACTTTCTTTGAGGGGATTCTTTGTCAGGTACCTTCATGGTAGTCACTGTTCTTCTCATCATTAGAGACTCTCCACTTTCTAGGTATCCATAATTATCAGGAGCATTCACACTCTGAAAAGCATTAGAGCCTGTCATACTTTGATTATCAGGTTCTTGGATCAGATTTGTTCTCCTTTCTCCTGTTGAGCTTGTGGCCTTTTCTGGACATCTGCTGGCTATATGGCCTTCTTTGTTACAGTTATAACATCTGATGGATCCTCTGCCCTGGGATATTCCTCTGAAAGGTCTTCTACCTCTGAAGTTTCCTTGCTGACTATAATTTTCCCCCTGGTTCTGACTATTATTTCCCTTACTATTGTCATGACTGGATTCTCCTTGATATCCATGTCCATGTCCTCTACTTTTAAAAGGACCTCTTCCACCCCTTTGTTGTCTTCCTCTTCCTCTATTGTGTTGTTCTTGTTTTCTCTTTAACTTCTCTTCCACTTTCAATGCCAACTGAAAGCATTTCTGAACTGTATCTGGATTATGCAGACTTAAATCTTCCTGAATGTTGAACCTCAATCCATTAAGGTATCTGGCTACCTTCTCTTCTTCACTTTCCTTTACCTTTGTTTTCATACAAAGTTTCATGAATTCTTCTGTATATGAGCTGACATCTAGCTCCTTTTGCTTCAGGTTTTGCTTCCTCTTGTGTAATTGGATACTGTAATCCAATGGGACATAAGCTTCCTTTACTAACGCCATCATTTTCTTCCATGTAGTGACTCTACGCTTTCCTTCCTGTACTCTATCATCTTGGACGAAATTCCACCATGTCAAGCAGCTTCTTTCATTTTTGACTGGGCTATTTTCACCCTCTGTTGTTCTGGTATCTCCTCTGTTTCAAAGAAATTGTTCAAGGAGTCTATCCACTCCATCACTGAATCAGGTTCCATCTTTCCTGTAAACACTGGCAAATCCAATTTCACATCCATGGTTCTCCTCTCCATGGCCTTGAGGGTGTTCAACAGTGGTCTCTGGTCTGCAGGAATGACCTCCTCGTTCCAAATAGGGATCTCTTCTTCTTCCCTATCTTCTTCTCTACCAGAACCTACTCTGTTCCTCAACTTCTCTAACTCATCCTTCAATTCCTGATTCTGAGCCTTCACGGCCTTGCTCTCTGCAATCTGTTTCTTTACCAGAACTGCCAACTCAACGTTGGTCATCCTTGTCAGAATCTCAGATGTTCCTTCTTCATCTGACATCCTGCTATATCCTGATCTTTTCCAGAAGATCCTTCCTTTGCTCTGATACCACTATGATGCAGAGGAAATGCAACAAAAGCTTACAAATGGGAAGGAGGAGTCATTAACACAACCAGCATGTTAAAATCCTGGACATGCAGTATGTAATACCTATCGGCTTATCATCATCATCATATTTCTTGCTAACTACTGTTCACTTCCTTATCGCCTTTCGCCTGTCAGCAGCATCATGATACTCGACGAACACAATTATCCTCCTGATGATCACTATTCACTTAGCGCCAAACTCTATCAGCAGCATCATGATGTTTAGCATCATCATCACCCTTCGTTAGTAGGATATGAAATATCCGGTTCCTCTCATATATCTTGATGACGATATTCCTTATGCACCTTTTCTTCGATGCTTACGTCACCCTGATATCGACCTTCTTTAAACAAACAGCATCAGGATATGACTTATCAGGTCATATTGAAACATCCTGATGATGTTAACCAAACTTTATGCCGATGACTTACGCCGATGCCAAAACACTTAGCGACAGCAGGATAAACTTGCATAGGGTGATATTCGCAATATCCTGATGACGATGACGTCACTTGCACCTGATGATGATGTCAATGCACCTGATGATGATGTCAACAGGATATAAGACACTTATATCCTCCGCAACATGATAATGAATATCCGGTGATCTTTTCAATATCCTGATGATGACCTTTCCGGTCCTTAGCCAAAAAGTGAACTTTCACTTCTGCATGCGATAGCGATATGCGGACGATGGATACACACGAAAGATGATCCTGACGATGATATACACACTGAGTATATATCCAACCTATATCATCCTGATGCACTTGAAACATGCAATTTTTGCCAACTTCAGAACCTGATCCTGATAGCGATATACTCGTAGATGACGATACGATTCACTCCGTCTGGAAAAGCACATGCAGATCCCTGTATATCCGTCAGCTGCATGCAAACTCACAGAACCGCACAATTTTACAAAGAAAACATGATGGTCGGCCGGGTCACCTTCAGATAAAAACTTAACAGTTTATCTTCCTAAACCCTAGCACATGAGGATGCTAGGTTGATTCATAGCATGCTACCAATCGATCTCCCACACAATGAAATGCATAAACAGAAAACTAAAATACAACCTAAACTAACATGCATGACCATTCCACCGATTCACAGAATCAACCGGTGGAAGGGTTGAAAGAATCCATTAACCTGTAATCAGAACAGAAATCAAAACATAAACAGCTGATAAACCAGATAATGCAATTGATGAGATCTTATTTAGATGAAACACAAATGTCCTGTTTCTACAATACTATCAAACAACAATGTTTCACAATGTCTAGACTGATCTCTGGATCTCACTCAATCACCAGTACAACATAACATAACTACTACTCTCTCTGATCTCAAACCCTAACTGATCTGAGTTATTTATAGCAATATCCTACGAGTACTACCAACTCGATTCCCAGCGGCTGGGAGCTTCCAAGCAGCTGGGAGAAGACAGCTCAGACAACCTGATAACAAACTCTAACTACCTGCACACTCTCCTAGGCTGATCTAATACATATGCATTGGTCCAATGGACCTTATTACATTATGAAGTCAAACATGCTAAAACTAGACTAATGTCCTGTCATGCGGACAATGAACCTATATCCTATCTTGTAGGGGTGCTCCTGCACCAATTTCATTTTTTATTAACTGAGAATGCCATGATGAAATGTCATATGGCAGGCATGAAGGAGGCTCTAAAAAAAAATTCAATTGCCTAGGTCATCCTCCCACGTCGTACGGTCAAATGGGCAAAGATTTGTAGGAAAGAAGTAAAATTTAAAATAGAGTTTGAAGAGGGGAAAAGAGATTGTACAATGTTGGTTGAGGAAGGAAGATGTATGCAGTTTAGAAGTTGATAAAATCAACTCAATAAACATAATAAAATCTGGCAAAATGAGGGAATTAGAGATGAACAACATCAGGCAGAGGTAAAATCTTGATTGGATCTCATTGAAAGTTCTCAATTTCTGGCAATGAAGTTAGAGATGTAAAAGCAGAGCAATTTCACTTGGGCCTGATACACCAATGGTTTAAAGTTTGATAAACTTGTAGATTTAACATATAGATAAACTAAGGCTTCAACAAGACAAATGAAGAGAACCAATTTAAATTTTCTCAAGAATCTCAGGCGACTGAGCAAAACTATCAAGTACAGAGTTATAGGAAACTTCAAATGGTGACAAGAAGGCAAGAATTCCACTAGGATAAAGAGACAGGTTGAAATACACACAAGAGACTCAACAAGGATTTAAACTAACTTGTCTGAATTGCTACAGAAATACAAGTAAACATACCCAGATTTTCAATCCAAGGCTTCAAATTCTTCAGCTTCCTCAAGTTCTTCCTCCGTTTCCCGTAACAATTTTTGCCCAAATTTTTGTCTAACCTCCTCAGAATGACTCCCCTCAAAAATAACCCCCCCAGAAATAAAAATAGGCAAACTCCATTAATTTTTCACTACTAGAATCCATTTCAAAATCCCACTAACCCTCTAAAAAAGAAAACAATTAAATTTACTTTCTAGAGAGATTCCCCAAGTCAGGAATCTTATTCGACAACTCACATGAAATAAATTATTGACTAATATTATTCTTTAACTTACCATATACTATTTTAATAAAATAATATTAAATACTTATGACTCAAATTTTATGAAAATAATTAATTTAGTCTTTTATTACAAATTACTTAAATAATGTTCCCAATTCTCAATAATAATTTATGAATGAGAGAATACTTTTATATTTAACTTATTAATAACATTACTATTAAAATAATTTATTTCCAACCATTTCATAAAGACTAAAACCATCAAATTCAAGCAAAGACAATTATATACCAGTGACAACCATAAACCAGAGGCAAGGACCAAAGAATGACATCCAAACTCATGACCACAACTGACGATGGAAGCTAACCTAGGGGAAACCCCATGTTATCTCCCATCAACATTATCCATTGGAGTAAGGGCATGCTCAAACCTACTAAGTCAGGTGGAGTCGATGCCCGGTACCTACAACCTGCATCAAAATGATAGGTTGTATATGAACATATGCATATATATATCAAACACACGGAGTAGGGAATCGCAATGTAGTAGGGTGCTTGAAACGAGTATTACTACACCGTCCCTACTCTCAAGCATAATAATAAACACAAACATCTCTAACTAATAATCAGATAACATTCAATCCATAAAGCATAGTAACATTATTCTGCATAATCAATTAAGCATCAACTAAACATGTCAAAATACATCATAAACTGTAATAACAATAATGTCATCATCATGATCATAATAAATGTCAACAACCATATCAACCAACCATAGTCCATCATAAACATAATAAGCATAAACTATAAGTCTATCAACCATATGTCTCAAAACCATCTAATGCAACAGAAATACTATCAATTGTCAAAAGCCAAAAAAAATGAGGGGCATTACAATAATAGTCATTACATTGATCTGGATTTAATATAAATCATATAACTAAATAGAAAGTTGACATACAATTATCACACAAAAGTTTTTACAACATACTTTCATTTTTTGGTAATTCAATTCCACAATCATATAATTCCTTGAGTACAAGCTTCATGGCATCTGTCTAGCAACATGGAGAGAGAGCATCATCTGGTTGCCTTTCCTCCAACCATAGACTAGCAGCCCCCACACACCTTCCTACTAGAAGTGACCCTACCCTTTGCGAGGGCGACAGATAAAACTATCTACAAATGTACCATGACCATCTGAGAACCAAGTGTATAGTGTACTGACACAATTACATACAATCTATCATACAACCCTAGATACCCTCTAGCTAAATATGACAACTGACTAACATGCAAACCTAAAAGTACTATGAACCAACAATGCATGCAGCTATTACACTTCTTTGGCTAAATCATTTATTAATTTGCATTTCATTTCATGGAATGTGGTTCATATGTTCACACACTACTATACTAGGTTGACTCAATATTAAAACTTTTCATAATAAATTTTACAGGTCCAGAAGATCACATATATAAAGTTGTTCATTTAAGTCATTCAAGGACAATAATCACATATAACTCTAAATGTTGGACATACAGTCATAAAAGAATAATATTCTTACATATTTTTCATAAATATCAAAACAAATGCTAACCAAGTGTTGTGGGTATCTATTTTCCACACTCTTACTGGGTAAGTGCAAAAAGATGGGGGGCCAAAAAGTGGCCAAATTGTTTTCAAAAAAAATTAATACAAAACACGAGTGCGTTATAACGCACTCGTATTATGGTTTGGTAATGATGAGCCTAAGGCTCGTCAAAACCAAACCATAGTGCGCTTGCATTATAACACGAGCACATTATGAACTATTATAAATTTAAAAAAAAAAAGCTTATCTCATTTCATTTCTATTTTTTTCCTCTATACCCGTGGCCTGCAAACCCTAGGAAGCGCGCTCGCGTTTTGCAAAAGACAATTCAATACCAAAATCTTGTTGATTTGTCACCAAAATGCCGCCACGACATCGAGCACACCAAAGGAGTGAGTTTTATTTGTTTTTTTGTTTGAATTTGTTTCTAAATAGGTAGGTTTGAGTTGAATTTTGATGTATATTTCGTTAATTGTCAGGAAATGTTAATGCACCTCCTTCTCCTCCTCAAAATCCACAAAATTCTGAGGAGGAAGTACCTATGGAACAACAACCTCCTTCGTCCATTCCTCGACATGCCCCTGGAACACAAGAAAATATAATGGGGCAAATTGAAAACAACAAAAAAGAAATCGAAGATATAATCGCAAGGTTGAAAGATCCTTCCACTTCAACTTTGCATAGGTCCACGCTTGCTGAAACTCTTGAATCTATGATATCAAATGTAGATTCAATTAGCAAGCAAATATCTAGTTGGATGGATAAAAGGAGAGAGTTTAGAGACTATTATGCAGACAAGCTGTCATATCAAGATGTGAAAAAATTACAAATTACAAAATTAGACTTGTGTTCGATTTTCACAAACCCACAAACAAATCAACCTCCACCCATTACATGCAAGAGGTTCCCTATCCATTGGTGCAAAAACTAAGTGATAAGGGACAATTTTGGGCAGAGGTGGTGGATGGTTTTTGACCATCCTCCATGCAATAATAATGACGTCCCACAATACTTTCTGAGGAAACTCTACTGCGAGTTTGTCCTCAATAAAGTGCCAAACTATTTTGATATGCGAGACTTCCAGGGTAGAGGTGGGGGGTCAGCACAAGATAGACCAAGGGCACGTGTTGACCCACAGCGGGTAGTGAGATGAGTAATCAGCAGACCAGCCCATGAGCATGCTTCTATCCCTTCCATTGTGAAGGAGAGTGTTGAGGTCGATACATTTTAGTCCATTAGTGCCTTGACCCAGAGCATCATAGAGCATGCCAGTCCTGCAGCACAAAGTGGGTTGGGAGATAGTACGAGGAGTAGGGTCCCACCCCATACTTGTCAGACTTGTGGGTTAGCCTATGGTTATAACCCCATGGATAGTTAGGACATAGGTGCATAGGCTACATCTGTAGTTGAGCAGATGGTGATGATAGATACCCTCCTGAGTGAGACTTTTAGCCTTGATACTCAGGTAAATATTAGCAAGTTTATTGAATTTAATTTATTAAATTTTATTTTTGAAATGCAAGATTAACTAATTTAGTTTGATGATTTTAATGAAATTTCAAGGTCATAGCGTTGATGCAGTTTTTAGTGGTTCTCCACCTGCATATTACACTAGATCATCTACTGTCAGGGTATGTAAATATTACGTGTGAATGGCATAGTTATATGAATGGTATTCTAGTATCTGATTTTGGATGTTGAAGAGGTTAATATTGAAGATTTCATGGCAACACCTGCCAACGATGGTGGACTTCAAAGCTTCATGGAGGTAATAAAATAAATAGTTTAATGAATGAATTGTACTTACTAGATTTTTGTATGTGACTTGTGTGCTTTATTGTGTGTACTTCCATGTTTAGATGAACATGTGTGTATGTTAGGCGCCATGATTTGCATCACTATTGTAGTTTTCATAATTGAATAATGTTATTTTATTTCCAGATGATGCAGGCTGCGGAGACACCTCCCGATGTTCATATGGCAATGGAGCATGGTGTGACCTCTATGATTCATAGCTCCATGGCATTGATAGAGGTATGAGGCAGATTAGTAAATTTCAATTTACATTCATTGTTATAGTTGTTTATTTTTGAAAAATCAAAAGATTATTGATTTGAAGTTTAATTTCTATCTGGATGGTTTCTATAGGACATGACATCACCATGGCCTATTCCTGCTACTGAGGCAAGTGAGGAGACGGATTATATGGTAGTAGTAAGTGATTATTTTGTTAAATGTTTCATTTTTTATAACATGTAATTTCTATATATTAATGTCTATACTTTTACTAAATAGGAGGAGCAGCCCTCGGGTTTGTAGTAGACCACCCACATGCACGTCTCCATCCCCTAGAAGACCAAAGGCTACCCGTGATATATTCTCTTCACCAGCCAGAGGGGAATGACTTTTTATTGTGTTCCTTTGTTGTATGCCAATATGGCATTTGTAGACATATATTTTGTATTGTATATAGTTGACATTGTATGCCTATATGGCATTCTTGTAAGCCTATATGGCTATTTTGTATATATGTTATACTTATATTGACAGATATTGATGTATGCCTATATGGATATTTGGTTAATACAAATCTTTTTTATTGATGGTGTCCATACTTGCATTATAAATCCACGTTTGAATGGATATTTGTAGATGGCTACTTCAAATATTTAAAGTCCAATTGTATTACATAGGATGTTTGTTGATCCAATAAGCTAGCTATTTTTATTCAAGTATCACCTAAACCTCATTTTGGAACTAAAAGATAAAAGTTGTATTTAAAAAAAAAAATGAATCATCATGTTGAAAAGAAAATATTAATATTCTTTATGAATTGTTCAATTGAAAATATTCCAATGAGTATGTTGATCCATATTCTTTCTGAGTTGGTCAATTGAAAATATTTCTTAATTTCTTATTATTATACCATATTGGGATGCAAAGAGTATGTTTGTTGTTTTGAATAAGATAGTCAAAATCATATGCTTATGAGCACCTGATGACCATTGTGGTTATTAAATGTAATTCTTATTGTATATAAGGTGAGGTTATGAGATTACATTGAGTCTTACCTAATTTTAGTATGCAACATAACATTGGGGCTATAGGCTTCCATAAGTCATACTATTGTGACCAAATCACACATCGCCCCATTGTGAATGGGGACCCCCTTTTTTTTAGCTCTAATGCTTTGCAAGAAGTTTTGATGATGTATTTAGTTTATTACATGATGAAGTCAATGGTGTTTGAGTCCTATAGTCCTCTGATGACCTGATCCTGATGTTTGAGATCCTAAAAATGACTAAGTCTGGTAGCCTGATATCCTAAAACACTAAAAATTGACTAAGTCTAAAATCTAGTGGATCCTCTAAATTCTATAATCTACATGTTAAATCCGATGGATTCGAGACCTATCTCAAACATCCTAAAAGGTATATTGAAAAATATTTAAAGTATATTCAATATACCTTATCCTCTGGGACTTACACTTCTAGGCGCAAAATTGCTCTAGGGAGTTAGGCGCACTTTCCCACCTCTACAGACTCAAATCAGCACCTATAATTGAGACCTCAAAGTGCGCCTAGAGAAGAAAACAAACCTTTGATCATCCCAAGTTATGGTGCCTTGAATGGAATTGATACAAATGACCTTAAGCATTGAAATTTTGATAAGGAAAACACATTATGAGTTTAGGCGCCCTTCATGCTTCATATCACCAATTTTGGTGCCTTGGCAACATAGTAGATGAATAACACCTCAAAATGAGTACCTAAGGGTGATGTAGTCATACAAGGGTGCAAACAAGTGTTAAAAGCCTTAAAATATCAAGGAATAATCCAAATTCAAGTAAGGCACATTTTCACACCTTGATCGTCATCTAAGGTGCCTTGCAAAGGAGGTCTTGAGCAACATAAACCTTAGGCACAATTTCTTGCTTCTACAATCAAATTTGAGCGCCTAAGGAGTGGATTGGTGATGGACATCACTTTGAGTGCCTTAAAGTGTTTGAAGGTTTGAATTGGTGAATGATAGTGCCTAAAGGTCTTAGAACCAACTAGAATAAGGAATTGAAGAATGAGTTAACCACTTCGAGCGCCTTGAAGGAGAGAAGTATGTATATGAAGATTGATTGAATGTTTGGAGTTTAGGTGCACTTTCCTTGTCATCTAATCACACATTGGCACCTAGGAAGAGTTGACATGAAATAATCCTTTGAGTGGACTCCTTGATGAGATCTCTCCCATTGCATAAACTTGTTGAAATGTTAAAAGCTAAGTCAAATGGATTCTAGGTGCTCTTTTCCTTTAGAATGACCTTGAATTGACACCTAAGCATAACAAGAGAGTTTAAATCCATTCAATATGGCACCTTGTAAGAGGAGAGTTTAAGAGCATGAGACTAGATGGTATTTAAGAGTCAAGATCATCAAAATCCAAAGAAATGGGCTAAGTAAGCTAAGGTGCCTTTGCTTGTCATTCAATACCTCCATGAATGCCTAGATTGAAATTACATCCAAGGACATCTAAGAGTAGGTGCCTAGAGGGGAAAATTCATATTAAGACCTTCATAATTATTTAAAGCATAAAAAATGCCAAGTATAAAGCTTCATGATGTTGGGCACTCTTTCACCTCCATATAGATCTAGATTGACGCCTTAGATAAAGTATCACAAATCTATATCATTGAGTAAGTTCCAAGAGAGAAAAGCTTACTTCAAGGATGTTTAATCATTCAAGGTCTTACAAATAATGAATAGAGCCTAAATTGATGCTAGGCACCTCCTCTTGTCTCTACTATCTAGTTTTGGTGCCTAAGGAGAAATTACATCTAGTGAACTCATTAATTGGTGCCTAGGAGGAAAAGACCTTAAACTTACATTATTGAGTCAGCACTTTAGAAATTGAGCCATTCCTAGTCAATTGGAGTCATAAAATATCAAATACAAAGTCAAATTGGACTTAGGTGCCCCTTCATGTAATTTCCCACCATCATGAGCGCCTAGATCTAGGAAGATCATCCAATTGCGCCTAGAAATGAGATACAAGTCCAAGACCTCAAATTTGAGTGCCTAGAAGTGTGATGGATTGAAGAAGCTACATTGGCACCTAAGGGTAAGTTGTATCTAATGACATCACCTAATTCAGCGCCTAGGAGGTATAAAGATTAACATTGACATGAGGACAAGCACTTAGTAAAGGAGAGTTTCTCAAACATTTAAACATGTGAATGAAGTCATAGAAATGCATTAAGTCATCTAGGTGCCATTTTCCCCTTGTGTACCCTTACATTTGCACCTAAGAAGAAGTTGATTCAGTTCATTGGAGTGTTTGAGTATTGAGGATTTCTTAGTAATGCTTTGAACCCCTTTGAAGTTGAAGAAGGTATTTACTTGAGTTAAGGCGTAAATTTACACCCCAATCATCATCAAAATGTGCCTTAGGAGAGATCAGCATTATTAAGGAAGTCTAGGCGAGTTCTTCAACTTGTATAACCTCCAAGTGCACCTGGCAAGCAAGAATTATTATAAGTCATCCTCAAATGTTTGAAATAGCAATACAAAGTCAAATTAGACTTAGGCACCTTTTGCTCCTCTTTTCACCTATATATGTGCCTAGATTTGAAATAAGATTATTGCATGTTCCTTTGTGCTATAAAGTGTTTATCATAAGGATTGATGTGTTTCTTGGTTTGTATTGCAGGAAGATTGAAGGAAAAGAAGTATCACAAAGGTAGGAGCAAGAGCTTGGAGCCACTTTCAAGGAGTCATCATGTAGCTATTTCAAAGGAGTCATTCACATTCATTCATGCTAGAGAGTTAAGATGGGAAGTAATCACTACCAAAGAGACACCACTTCAAGAGGTAGCTACTCCAAGAAGTCACAACAAGATACATCTCAGGTCTTCTTCATCAATGACATCATGTTAGATCACATCAAGTTTGACATACTTCATCAAGTTGCATCATGTCCGGAGATCTTCAATCAATTCAAGTTCCATTCATCTTCAAGTATCAATTAGCTTCTTCATCAATCATTACTTCAAGGTCAACATGCCAAGTGTACTACTTCATCTTCATCATATCATCAAGCAAGGCACTTCATCCATCATACTTCAAGTTCTCCCAATCTTCAAGTCTTTGAGAAGAGTCTTCTACTCCATGTCATCAATGAAGTTTCATCATCTACTCTGAGTCATGAAGGAGAATCATTATCCTCATCTACTCTACATGAAAGAGCATCAAGGAAGGTCATCAACCTACCTACAAGAAGAAGAAATATCATAGAGTTAGTCAAATGAAGCTACAAGCATCATACATATCCTACTTACAATGAACAAGGCAAGATCAACAAAATACATCTCAAGTGTTCATTATCAAATTAATCATATTGAAGGTATCATACAAAGATTAGTTTGGCCACATGAGGAGAAGAACAAAAGTTACACCCCTTTACAACTTCACACTACCTCCTTCTGACAATTTTTGGGGCAGCAGAAAACCTTTCACCACGGGCAAATACCTCAAAGATATAAAAAACTGAAAGAGGTTATTGTAGAGGCACTCTACATGATCATGTTGCCTCAGATGAAATGTTTCTAAGTGACATGATTTTTGAGTAACATCTCGTCAAAGATTTCTGCCTTTTTCCACTTTGGACTCTTCAGGGATATCGTTGGTACAATGTAGCTCGGACTGTTTCGACATGTTTGGGTGAAAAACATGACCATGTCTAGCATAAATGTACCCATCTGGATGCGTTGGAAGAGTTAGTTTGGTCACATTAGAAGCAAGACAAAAGTTACACCCCTTTGCAAATTTACACTGCCTCCTTCTAACAATTTTTGGGGAAGCAGAGAACCTTTCACCACAAGCAAATGCCTCAAAGATATAAAAAACTGAGAGAGGTTATTGTAGAGGCACTCTACATGATTGTGTTTCCTTAGATAGAATGTTTCTAAGTGATACAGTTTTTGAGTAACATCTCGTCAAAGATTGATGTCTTTTTGCACTTTAGACTCTTCAGGGATATTGTCGGTACAATGTAGCTCAAACTGTTTTGACATGTTTGGGTGAAAAATAGGACCATGCCTAGTGTAAATGTACCCATCTGGATGCGTTGGAATAGTCAGTTTGGTCGCATCAAGAGTAGGACAAAAGTTACACCCCTTTGCAACTTTACACTGCCTCCTTCTGATGATTTTTAGTGCAACAGAAAACCTTTCACCACGGGCAAATACATCAGAGATATAAAAAACCAAGAGAATTTATTGTAGAGACACTCTACGTGATCATGTTTCCTCAAACGGAATGTTTCTAAGTGAAATAGTTTTTTAGTAACATCTCATCAAAGATTGCTGCCTTTTTGCACTTTGGACTCTTCAGGGATATCGTCGGTACAATGTAGCTTTGACTGTTTTGACATGTTTGGGTGAAAAAAAGAACAATGCCTAGCCTAAACATACACATCTGGATGTGTTGGAACTATCAGTTTGGTCACATCAGGAGCAGGACACCAAAAATGCATAACATGATGATGTAAAAATGTGTATATGTGTAAAAATGCAGCAGGAAATTAAAAAAGACAAACCTTACAAATTAATGTGCATACTTACAACTCAATGTAACATGACTTTACAAAATCAATGTGAATACTTACAAATTAATCCAATGAACCATCCGGGTCTTCTCTACTCTTTATTGTGTCAAGTATTGCTTCATGGTCAGACTCGCGCACCTTCCACAAGATTTTGTTCAAAGGTCTACCTCGATACTTTATCAAATGAACATTGGATGCCATGACAAGGTTCAAGTAATGAAGAATCTTCTGATGCGTGTCAAAGTCCTGAAATAGCCAAATATTAACACTCTTATGTAGGTACCTTCTAATCCATGTTCCAGTAATAACCACTGAACCTGTAGGGTATTCGATGTTTTCTCCATCTGTAATAGGGGCCTCCAATTTCTTTTTGAACTCAACACGACATAAGTAATAATCTATTCCCTCTTCATTATATTCATCTACAATAACTACATATACATGCCCTTCATTTACATGTGTAGCAAATTAGATGAAATTAGTCAACATTACAAAAACACTACAAAGTAAGATGACATTACTGGGTTGAACTAGATGAAATTAGATGCATATATGTGCCCTCTATTACCTGGTTGAACTAAATTTGATATGTGGTCAAAGTCAATTGATGATTCCATCTATGTTAGTTCCAGTGTCGTCAGGGGTCGATACGTGTCAAGTGGGCTAAGATAACTTAACTGCCATTTGTCAACCCACTCCTTTGACTCACACTCATCCCAGACTTGAATTGTACAAGAAGAACAAAAGCATGACGTCTTTCGCATATGGATACTCCATGAACCTGCAATTGAGCTTCTCAACTTGAGATTTGGTAGATGGTGTCCCTACATGTTGACTTGCAGTAGAGGACGTGTCTCCAACTATGGTATTCAAATCTCTTGTAGCACGAAGTTTTTGCATTTGTTATCTTTGTGATGATTGTGGTTCCTCTTCAATGGGCATGTCTTCATTTATTGTGTCCAATTTCCTCTTCTCATGAAGTTCCCTCATAGCCACTGCTTTCTTTGCATTCTTAGCTTCTATCTCTTCCTATGTTGGTTTAATTCTTGATCATTTCTTTAGCATGACAGAGAATTTATCTGTAGCATGATAAAGAGACCAATATTAGTTCCTAAGAAATGAATACAAGATAATAGTGGGATTGTATTTTTATTATGTTGTAAGGATTTATTCTTGTATAGTTTGACATCATGGTATGTTAAGGTCTGTTTATTACACATAATTATTAAAGAGCCCAAATGTAGAAAATATACATGGCATCATGTGAGATTGTAGGTTGCTTTCTTGATAGGGAATGTGTCTATTTTAAACATGTATGATAAAGCATGATAAAGTAATTCAAATAGAATTAAGGAAAATGTAAAGAACATGCATGTAAAGACTTGACATACCTAAAAAATGAAGATTCGAATGGAGAGAGTACCCAATTATGTAGTGTTTTTTTCTTCTTGCATCAAACTCCTCAACAATTTGATTTTTTCACCACTTGCTTCCTTTTCAATGTTAAATTGAATAACACTCAAATATAATTACTAACAACAATACTATTAACCAATCTATAATGTTAAATTCCTAAAATTGAATCACAATTAACATTGCAACAATACAAAAATTGAAACTTGAATAGATATATATCAAACTTGGTGTGAAAACTATGTTATTTCCTCCTTCTCAAGTTGGCAAAGTAGAAAAGGTGGTGGAAAGATCATGCAAAGGTGGTAGAATGTGTAAAATGTGCATGTGAACTTCCCAATAGCATGAAAGCACTTCTTTTTTGTCGGAGCATGCACAGAATCAGTATGAAAATAGAGCATGTGGGCCTAGATCATGGGGGTCAACACTTTTTTACCATTTCTATAGCAAGAAAAAACATGAGCACATTATAACGCGCTCGTGTTTTGTCCTGCTATAGATTGATCCATAAATATTTTACCTATCTCACCTTCGATAGCACCTTTACAATATCTCACCTCTAGTTCCATTAGCTCATGTTCTATATCTCACTTATCTCTCCCCCTCACCTCTATACCTCTATACCTCTCCCCTCTCTATGTCTTTTAATCGCTCCTTGTCTACCTTAACCCTCATCCCTCGACCCTCAACCCTATCCCTAAATCCTCGACCCTTGAACCTCAACTCTCAACATTAAAACCTAATCCCTCAACCCTTAACTCTGATCCTCCAACCCTCAACCCTATCCCTAAACCCTAAACCCTAAAGCCTCAACCCTCAACCCTCAACGTCAAATTCTAATCCCTCAACCCTTCACTCTAATCCCTCAACCCTAAACCCTATCCCTAAACCTTCAACACTATACCTTAAACCCTAATCCCTCAACCCTCAACCCTAAACCTTATCCCTAAACCCTAATCCCTCAACCCTCAACCCTAATCTGTCATCCCTCAACTCTAATCCCTCATCCCTAAACCCTCAATGCTATCCCTATTCCTAAACCCTCAATGGGCTTGATACTATACCTTAAACCCTAATCCCTTATCCCTAAACCCTCCAACCCTATCCCTAATCCTTATACCCTCCACACTCTACTTTAACCCTAATCCCTCGACCCTCAACCCTATCCCTACACCCTCAACCCTTGAACCTCAACCCTCAACCCTCAATGTCAAACCCTAATCCCTCAACCCTTAACTGTGATCCCTCGACCCTCAACCCTATCGCTAAACCCTAAACCCTAAAGCCTCAACCCTCAACATCAAATCCTAATCCCTCAACCCTTCACTCTAATCCCTCAACCCTAAAACCTATCCCTAAACCTTCAACACTATACCTTAAACCCTAATCCCTCAACCCTCAACCCTAAACCTTATCCCTAAACCCTAATCCCTCAACCCTCAACCGTAATCTGTCATCCCTCAACTCTAATCCCTCATCCCTAAACCCTAAACATTATTCCTATTCCTAAACCCCCAATGGGCTTGATACTATACCTTAAACCCTAATCCCTTAACCCTAAAACCTCCAACCCTATCCCTAATCCTTATACCCTCCACACTCTACTTTAACCCTAATCCCTCGACCCTCAATCCTATCCCTAAACCCTCGACCCTCGAACCTCAACCCTCAACCCTAACATCAAACCCTAATCCCTCAACCCTTAACTCTAATCCCTTGACCCTCAACCCTATCCCTAAACCCTAAAGCCTCAACCCTCAACCCTCAACGTCAAATCCTAATCCCTCAACCCTTCACTCTAATACCTCAACCCTAAACCCTATCCCTAAACCCTCAACACTATACCTTAAACCCTAATCCCTCAACCCTCAACCCTAATCTGTCATCCCTCAACTGTAATCCCTCATCCCTAAACCCTAAATGCTATCCCTATTCCTAAACCCTCAACGGGCTCAATACTATACCTTAAACCCTAATCCCTTATCCATAAACCCTCCAACCCTATCCCTAATCCTTATACCCTCCACACTCTACTTTAACCCTAATCCCTCGACCCTCAACCCTATCCTGAAACCCTTAACCCTCAAACCTCAATGTACTCAACCCTCAAGGTCAAACCCTAATCCCTCAACCCTTAACTCTAATCCCTCGACCCTCAACCCTATCCCTAAACCCTAAACCCTAAAGCCTCAACCCTCAACCCTCAACATCAAATCCTAATCCCTCAACCCTTCACTCTAATCCCTCAACCCTAAACCCTATCCCTAAACCTTCAACACTATACCTTAAACCCTAATCCCTCAACCCTCAACCCTAAACCTTATCCCTAAACCCTAATCCCTCAACCCCCAACCCTAATCTGTCATCCCTCAACTCTAATCCCTCATGCCTAAACCCTAAATGCTATCCCTATTCCTAAACCCTCAACGGGCTCGATACTATACCTTAATCCCTCGACCCTCAACCCTATCCTGAAACCCTTAACCCTCGAACTTCAATGTACTCAACCCTCAACGTCAAACCTTAATCCCTCAACCCTTAACTCTGATCCCTCAACCCTTCACTCTAATCCCTCAACCCTAAACCCTATCCCTAAACCCTCAACACTATACCTTAAACCATAATCCCTCAACCCTCAACCCTAAACCTTATCCCTAAACCCTAATCCCTCAACCCTCAACCCTAATCCATCATCCCTCAACTCTAATCCCTCATCCCTAAACCCTAAATGCTATCTCTATTTGAAGACCCTCAACGAGCTCGATACTATACCTTAAACCCTAATCCCTTATCCCTAAACCCTCCAACCCTATCCCTAATCCTTATACCCTCAACACTCTACTTTAACTCTAATCCCTTGACCCTCAACCCTATCCCAAAACACTTAACCATCGAACCTCAATGTACTCAACCCTCAACGTCAAACCCTAATCCCTCAACCCTTAACTCTAATCCCTCGACCCTTAACCCTTAAAACTTGAACCCTAAAACCTATCCCTACACAGTCGACACTCGACACTATATCTTAAACCCTAATCCCTTAACCCTCATCCCTAAAGCCTCAACCCTAAATCCTTAAACCTTCAACCCTAAACCCTATCCCTAATCCCTCTAGCCTCGACACTCTTATTTAACCATAATCCCTTGATCATTAACCCTATCCCTCAACCCTCAACCCTCAACCCTCAACTCTCAACATTAAACCCTAATTCATCAACCCTAAACCCTAATCCCTCAAACCTAAACCCTATCCCTAAACCCTATCCCTAAACCATCAAACCTCAACACTATACCTTAAACCCTAAACCCTATCCCTCAACCCTTAACCCTATCCCTACACCCTCAGCACTTGACACTATATCTTAAGGCTTAAACCCTCATCCCTAAAGCCTTAACCCTCAATCCTTAAACCTTCAACCCTAAACCCTATCCCTAATCTCTCTACCCTCAACACTCTAACCCTAACCTCGACATTAAACACTAATCCGTCAACCCTAAACCCTAATCCATCAACCCTAAACCCTCAACACTATACCTTAAACCCTAACCCATCAACCCTAAAACCTAATCCCTCAACCCTCAACCCTAAACACTATCAATAAACTCTCAACCCTCAACACTATACCTTAAACCCTAATCCCTCAACCCTCAATCCTAATCCCTCAACCCTCAACCCTAATCCCTCATCCCTAAACCCTAAATGCTATCCCTATTCCTAAACCCGCAACCCTCGACACTATAACTTAAACCCTAATCCCTTATCCCTAAACCCTATCCCTCAACCCTTAACCCTTAAAAATTAAACCATAAAACCTATCCATAAACCTTCGACACTCAACACTATATTTTAAACCCCAATCCCTTAACCCTCAGCCCTAAATCCTCAACTCTCAATCATTAAACCTTCAACCCTAAACCCTATCCCTAATCCCTCTACCATCAACACTCTACTTTAACCCTAATCCCTTGACCATCAACCCTATCCCTAAACCCTCAACCCTCAACCCTCAACTCTCAACATTAAACCCTAATCCGTCAACCCTAAACCCTAATCCGTCAAGCCTAAACACTAATCCCTCAACCCTAAACCCTCAACTCTCAACACTATACCTTAAACCATAATCCCTCAACCCTAAACCCTAAACCCTATCCCTAAACCCAACAAAATTGCTTTACCTTATGTTAGGTTGTTAAACCCATCATTTTTGACACTCTTCTCTTAAAGATATTTGAGTTGCAAGAATATGTCAGAAAAATGGCTATGAACTTTTTTAATGTTAGTAATGTTATATGGCATGTTTTTCTGGCCCATCTGGGGTTAATTATGCCAATAGGTGTACACACTATGAGAAAAGCTTTGCATATGGTACATCCACAGTGAGTAATTAACAGTTGAAATTAGAAGGATGATCATTATGAGAAAAGCTTTGCATTGGGGCACATCTATGCTTCTTGCCGTCCACCCCGCACTTAGGGGAGGTATATTGTTATGAAACAGGCAAATAATCTCCCATTGTTTACTGGCTCTATCCACAAGAACTACTAAACTATACCTTAAACCCTAATCCCTCAACCCTAAACCCTATCCCTAATCCCTCTACTCTCAACACTCTACCTTAACCCTAATCCCTCGACCCTTAACCCTAAACACTATCCCTAAAGCCTCAACCCTAAACCCTAATCCCGCAAGGTCCTAAACTCTAATCCCTTATCCCTAAACTCTAAATCCTATCCCTAAATGCTCAACCCTCAACCTTAAACCTTAATCACTCAATCCTTATCCACCCCTCTCCTCCCCTATCTGGCTCACTCCCATCTCTACCCTCCTCTACCCTTGACACTATACATACATACATATAAGCATACATAGATACATACATACATATATGCATACATAGATACATACATACATATAGGCATACATACATACATAGATACATACATGATTAATAGCTTTGAACACAAAAAAATTTAAGGGGAACATAACGCGAGCACATTATAACGCACTCGCGTTATTTCAAACATGACAAACAACATAAACTTTTGTGGAAAAGGAAAAATGCAAAGCAAAAAATAACGCGAGCGCATTATAACGCGCTCATGTTATGTTTTGCTTTGGGAATCCCAAGCCTTGGGCTTGGTATTTGCTTTAGATTTCCAACCCAAAGGCTTGAAGTGCCTTTTCAATATCCATAGACGTGTTTTTCCATATTCTTCAAGATTTCACATAATTTCGTTCGTGCTAACCCTCAGATTTGTACGTGTTTCAAGGTCAAACAAATCAAACACCTAGGTAATGTTAGGCTTTATCTTCGCTATTTGACGATGTGATTTTTTTCACATTTTAACAATGTTAAGCCTTTCATTTTTAATTTCTTTTGTTTGTGTGTCCATTTTTGGGCAAAAACCACTGTTTGGTCTTTTTTTCATTGTAAATTAACTATTCATTGAAATTTCAAAAAAAATACATTTTTTGAAACTAGACTCCATTCTACAAATATTAAAAAAATAAAAAAATAATTTTCAATTATTTTTCAAAATTTATAGGGGTAGCATGGCCAAAATTCTATTTTTTAGGATGTGTCCACTTTGAAAATTAGTAAAAAATCAAATATTCATCAAAAAATTATCAAAAAAATCAGGCATAAACTACATGCTATTAGCTAATTTCTCATTGAAGCTAGCGATTTTAAAAATACCAAAAAAAGGTTGACCTTTTGAGGGAGCCACAAAACATGCTATGTTATGTTTTTTTGACAGAAACAACACCAATTTCTGTGGCTCCCTCTTTTGAACCCCTTAATCTATGCAATTTTTTAAAAAAATAGTAGTTTAGAAAGTAGACTCGGAGCACTACAAATATTGTTTTGGTTGCATCTCCAAATTTTGAGTGTAACTATGCTCAATTTCTTATCCAAGGCCAGCATTTCCTGATTTCACAAAAAAAGTGGCCACTTAAGACCCCTTTTTGGCCCCCCATCTTCTTGCACTTACCCTACTATCTATACATTCATACCACTACGTTATTTATAGTCATAATAGCCATAACATTAAGTATAAACCCCTTTCTGTAATTCATAAAGTATTTGTACAACCAACAAAAGTAATTACCTAGCATACCTATATTTAAAAAATATATCTAAAGTATGCTGAGAGATATCCTTCTCAAGGCGCCTATTTTTTTAATCAATTTACCACACATAGGTGGAAATAGGTGCCTCGAGAAGGATGTCTCTCAATGTACTTTAGATATATTTTCTAAATATAGGTATGCTAGTAGCATCCGTAGTGGCAAGCCTAATTCTAACTATATTATATAATATAGTATAATTATATATTATTATAATTTTATAATATAATACTATAATATAGATTAGATATATTATTATTATATATTATATATTATATTATAATTATATATTATATTATAGAAAAATATATAATATGTACCTATATTACAAATTATATATTTTAAATATTATAATATACCTATATTATATTAATTATATAATATAATATATAATTATAATTATATATCTAACCTATATTATGACCCTAACCTTAATCCTAACACTAATGCTAACCATAACTCTAATTGTAACCCTAACAATAACCCTAATTCTATCCTAAATTTGAACTGTAACCCTAACCCTAATTCTATCCTAAATTTGAAACGTAATCCTAATCCTAATTGTATCAGTAACCTTAATTCTATGCTTAACCCTAACCCTAATTTAACTCTAACCCTAGTTCTAATACTAATGTTTTTTGCTTATATATTTTCCCTAATTATAACCAAACTCATAACCCTAATTATATCTCTAAACCTAACTCTAAGCCTGATTCTATCCCTAAACATAATTGTAAACCCAACCCTTTGGTTATATATATGCCCTTATTGTAACCCTAAACCTCATTCTATTGGTAACCTTAATTTTATCCTTACACCTAACCCTTATTTAACTCTAACCCTAGTTCTAGTTCTATTATTTTTTAATTATATATTTTCCCTAATTATAACTAAACCCATAACCCTAATTCTATCCCTAAGCCTAACCCTAACCCTCATATTATCTCTAACCCTAATTCTAACCCTAAGACTAACCCCAACCCTAATCCTAATTCTAACCCCAACCCTAATCCTAATTCTAACCCCTACCCTAATTATATTCATAACCCTAATTTTGAACCTAGTCATAATTCTATCCCTAACTTTAACCCTAATTCCAACTCTGACCCTAACCCTAATTCTAACTCTAACCCTAATAATTTATTTTGTTATAAATATTTTCCCTAGTTGTAAACCTAATTCTAATCATAACCTTAACTGTAACTCTATCCCAAACCCTATTTCTTTCACTATCCCTAACCTTAACCCTAATTCTAACTAGAACCCTACCTTTTTTGTTTTATATATTTTCCCTAATTGTACCACTAATTGTAATCATAATCCTAACCCTAATTGTAGCCCTAACCCTAACCCTAATTCTAATGCCAACCCTTTGGTTATATATATATTTTCCCTAATTGTAACGTAAATTTGATTTGTAACTCTTACGCTAATTGTATCACTAACCTTAATTCTATCCTTAACCCTAACCCTAATTATAACCCTAGTTGTACCACTAATTCTATTCCTAATTGTAACCCTAATTCTAACTTTAACCCTTACAATTTCCTAGTTATAAATGTTTTCCCTAATTATATCCCTAATTCTAATCATAACCCTAACTATAATTGTATCCGTAACCCTAATTATGTCACTAATCATAATTGTATCCCTAACCCTAACCCTAATTCTATTCCTAACTATAACTATAACCCTAATTGTATTGCTAACCTTAATTCTATGCTTAACCCTAACCCTAATTTAACTCTAACCCTAGTTCTAATTCTAGTGTCTTTTACTTATATATTTGTCCTAATTATAACCAATCCCATAACCATAATTCTATCATTAAACATAACCCTAACCCTAACTGCAAACCCAACCCTTTGGTTATATATATGCCCTGATTGTAACCCTAATTCTAATTGTATCCCTAACTGTAATTGTATCCCTGACCCTAATTGTACCAGTAATCAAAATTTTATCCCTAACCCTAATTCTATCAGTAATCATAATTCTATCCCTAACTGTAACACTAATTCTAATCTTGACCCTAATTCTAATACTAATGTTTTTGGTTATATATATTTGCCCTAATTGTAACTCTAATTCTAATCATAACCATAACACTAATCCTTATACTAACCCTAATCATAACCCTATTCCATATTCTAACCCTAACCCTAATTTTATTCCTTATTCAAATTCTAACCCTAACCCTAACCTTGACACTAATTCAAACCCTAACCCTAACCCTAACCCTAACCCTAATTCTAACCCTAACCCTAAACCTAATTCAAAATATAATTCTAATCATAATCATTAACATAACCTTCATCTAATTGTAACACTAATTCTAATTGTAACCCTAAACCTATTTCTAAGCCTAACCCCAGTTCTAATCCTAACACTAATTTTAATCCTAACCATAGTTTTACCCTAATCATAATTCTAATTCTAACCCTAATTCTGATTCTAACCCTGATTCAAAATCTACTTTTTGTTGATAACTGAGAGGGGGGGGTGAATCAGTTATCCTAATTGTTTCTTCTTTTGAACTTTCTTATTAAGCAAAGCAGCATTGAGTTAAACAAACAAACATTATCATGAAATGAGAAACACATGACACAGTATTTTTGACGTGGAAACCCGGTTAAGGGAGAAAACCACAGGGTGATTAACCCAAAGATTATTCTCTGTTAGAAGAATAAGGAGTTACAAAAATGGCACTTGCCAATTAGGGCTCACTGCCCAAGCACACTGCTCACAAAGAGGCCCACTGCCTACAAGGAGACACACTGTCTACAAAGAATGTTATACAATACTTGAACTAATTGGAAGCACCTACATATGCTAGGGTTCAGTTCTGGTTAGGCTCAGTACACTGATCTGCTGCACTTCATCTTTCCTCTGTTCTTTATTCTGCTATCTTTTCACATACCGGATCTTTCTTACTACTTCTGCTCTGATCTGTACTTATTCGCATACACTATCACACAATCACACCTTTCACAACTAAATCCATCCTCTATATATATCCGCACAAGTAATTTCATCACCTTTCTAGTCAGCATCCGGAACAGTCTGGTTTCTTACAAGCTCTGTTCTGTTGGCTGAATCCTTGCTCACCAAGCAATGCGGATCAAGCATATACTTGTAGATATCATTAGTCATGTTGGCCAAACATGATTCATGCCTTCACAACCTTTACCATCAACAGTAACATATCTGGAAAAGATTCTGATGCTCTGTCAGTTAGTTCTTCCTTCTGTTCTCATTGTCTTTCAGGAATCCGGTACTCAGCTATTCATATCTTTTTCTTTGTCCATCACTGGAGGCTAAATCCTTCGAATATACTACTCAAGGTAGTCCTCTTGACTTCCCCAAATCCGCACTACACCAAGACACTTCCTCTGAGAGGTCCGGACCAATCTGTCGGACCTTGCCACATGCTCTGTTCTTGTTCACCGGACCATAACAGTTCTTCATCCTGACTTCCGGTAGAGGCACACCATGACTTGCGGATATGTGGGATGACCTTTGTTGCCATCAATGACAACAACCATGAATCCATATAGTGTCTCTTGCCAACAATCTCCCCCTTTGGCATTGATGGCAATACTTAGTGAAAAAATGACTAAGTGTTTACACTATGCTCCCCCTTTGCTGATGCTCTATCTTTATATTCAATTTCCAGAACTCCCCCTTAGTTGGATTCCTCATTTTTCACTGCTCCTCACTCCCCCTTTGACATCAATGGCAAAGGGTGAGGTCCGTACACCAAAATTTTCAAAAATTTTCTATACATAGCCGCATATTTACATACTCACATGAACTGAAGAATGTCTGCAAAAGATGTCTTCAGTTGGATCAGTTCTGTAGCCCAACTTTGCTTCATTCTATCCAAAATTGAAATGTGACCACTCAACAAAAATGCAAAAGCTTCTGCCCTCTTGAGATCTATCGGATCATTTGTTTGGGCGGTAGTTTGAGCATCACTGATGGCCTCATGCATAGTTTCTAACTTAGGGATTATAATCCTTCTAAGTTCTCCCATCCGGTTAGTGATATTCTTCCTTTCCTTCTCAAAGTTCTTTATTGCATTTGTGATTGCAATAGTTTGACATTCTTGATTTACTATGGAAGAGAGAGGATCAAAACTTTGAGACAAACTTTGTAGTTTGTCCTGTTCCGCTTTTATTTTCTTATCTATTTCTACTGTTGCCTTTGACCAGGAGATACAAAATTTGTAAATATCACCGCCATCCTTAAGAGCATTTTCTAAGCTCTTTATTCCAATACTCATATTTCTCCTATCATTAGAGATTAATCCTAATACTTCTGAAAATCTTTTATCCAAAAATTCCTTCCGGACCTTTTCTTCAGCTGATTTTTCTAGAGAATCAAAATGTGTATCAACACTGTTGACTAAGGTTTTGAGATTACCGGAAGAGGAGGCTGTCGGATCTATCTGGATTGATGGCATGATCTTTTCAAGCACTTCAGAAGCAGCCTCTATCAACTCACAGTCTTCCATATGAGACTTTAGGAGTTTTTCATTTGCCTTAGCATTTGCAAATGAAGCTATCTTCATTGTCTGTACCGGAGAGAGAGAGTCAAAGTCGAATGGGCCTTTTAGAAGCTCCGGTTCATCAATCTCTAAAGTTTCTTGGCTTAGAAACTTTTGAACAGTTTGTGCAGTGTCTCTTGCTGGAGACAAATGTTTCTTTTCTTCTGCAGTTTTGTCCTTAGGAGTCTTATCTCCTTCCACATTCTTACCACTTACAGTTGTGGTTTTCTCTGTTGGATTCTTCTCTTTCTCTGTATCCTTGGTGCTGTCAACCTCTTTTTCTTTTTCTGCTGCTTCTTTCTCCTATAATTTTTCTTCTTCTTGGGATCCGGAGACTGTAGGAGAAGCCGGAGAAGAGATGTTAGCCTGTTCTGGTGGCACTTCTTCCGGAGCAGATGATTCCAAGTCCACAGCTATTTCTGCACCTGAGTCCTCTGTAATAGGAATATTAAACCTTTTGTATGTATTCTGGAGGATCTCTTCAGTGTCCTTGGCTACTTTGTCTATCTCACCAAGCATAAGCTGATTCATCCTTGCTTTGCTTCTGAATTCATCCTTGTAGTCCTTGAATACCATGTTCATGGTTTTGTGATCAATTGAGGGATATAGCTGAATAGCTATCTGTTCCCTGATCTCAAGGTCTTTTGCCATGGCATTGTTCTTTCTTATTTCTAGTTCCATCTCTAGGCTCTTTGGGATTTCAGAGATAATCTCAATAAAAGCTTTATTATAGATGTTCAAGTACCTTATTATAGCTTCCTGCAGGATCTTTTGATCTGCCTCATTGTAGTCATCATAGAATTTAGCCACCGGTTGAAGGTTCCCATCCATAGTGACTGATTTGACTACACTGTCTAGAGACAGGGTGGGCTTTTCAGAAAATTCTTCTGTCATTTCTTCCTTGTCTCGGCCAGAAGAGGGTTTACCGGATCCTTTCTTTTTCTGTTTCTTTATTTCTTTCACTCCTTCATCTGACTCAGTTTCTTCTTCATCCTTTTGTCTTTGATAAGCTCTTGAGGCTTTTGTCTTGGATCTCTTACCGGATCCCTGGACTTTCGGTTTTGAGCTTTTGGTTTTGATAGGTGTGGATCCTTTAGATGATCTGGTCCGGTTGAGGATTCCACCGGAGCACTTTTCTTGCTTTTCTTTTCTGCCTCTTTCTTTTCTTCCTCAGATTTTCTTCTCTTTTCCCGGCTGGCATCAAGTGCCTCTTTTGAGATGCCTAGGCCTTGAGCAATATGCTCTACTTCTTTTCTCACCTTCCTCTTTATCTCAGGTTCCCTGAGTTCTACATGTATCTTTACACTCAGCTCCTCAAAGGTTCCAAACCTTTTTGCCTTTGGATCTTTGGGCTGACTTAGCATGTGTTGAACATGTAGCTCCACTATTTGTTCATCCACTTCATACCCCATGGGCATGATCCATACAGTTCTTGGTTCTACTGCCTCCATTAGACACTGATCTGTTTCTACCATGAAGCATACTGTGTCTTTGTACTTTTCAACAAGGGATTGGGGTATTCTTTCTCTTGCATGCATCATGCTTTGGAAGTTCTTGAAATATCCCCATAGAGTTGTATTTCTTGCTTTAGCATCCCCAAGTCCATGCAAATAGTCTCTGATTTGGATGGCAACCGGTCTGTCATTCTGCCATATCCATCCACTGGATCCGGGAAGCTCATTCATGTAGTAAAAGAAGAGACAAAGGATCAGATTGCCATACTTGAAGGAGTTTTTCTTGTCCTTCTTAATCTTCTGCAGATTTTCAAAAAGTTGGTTTACAAGAAGCTCACACAAGTCATAGTCTGCATTCTCCTTTAACATTTGATAAGCTGTGTAGATTGCAGTTCCCGGTACTGAATTTTCCCTGTTGGAGTGATAGATTTTGTAACCAATTATCATAGATGCAAATTTGACATCCGGTTCAGTGATGTCATCAACTGTCATAGCTCTCGTGTCAAACTTGGATCCGGTTGCATTACTAACTGTCTGATTTTTGACAGACTTGAGAACAGGTAATCCACCGGATGAGTGCAGACTGGTTACAGCCCTAATTGCATCTTTGGTGATCTTGAAGGGCTTGTTCAACCATAAGAAGTTGTCATGTACTCTACTTAGTACATACCAGACCCATTCATCTTCTTCAAAACAGGGGAAATGAATGCACTGTGCAAAGTGTTTGTCCCGGATGGCTTTGTACTAAGGTTTGATCTCGAAGGAGTCATCTATCAATTGTTTGTGATAGATATCCATCAGTTTTGATTCTCCAAAGTCTTCAAAATTTGCATGGATGTAAACCCTAATGTCTTCCGTATGTAATACACCATGTGGAACACTAGAGAAGGCTCCTAGTGGATCTACCTCCAATGACTTGTATGGATGTTTCTTAAATTCAGGTCGGGGCCTGTCTGAGATTTTTACTATATTTGGAGTAGCCATTTCTTCAAAAGATTTGTAGCAAGATATCAGAGGTGAAAAATACCTTTTGTGTCTTCGGTTACACGGAGTGGCTGGATTGATTTCTGTATGTAATGACTTCGGCAGGAGATCTTCAGTGAACTTGATGAATTTTGTTGTAGAGCTCTGCTTTTCGCTTCTTCTTGGATGTGGAATGATCAAGTGATGGTTGAGAAATCCCTTATATCGTTTCACAAACCCTAATATCTGTTTGCAATAAATGCTCCACCTATATTATTCCGGTTTGCCTTATCCAGATAGCTTGGAGTATCTCGGATCAGTCCTGATCTATGAACATCATACGGATCTTTCAATCATGAATAAATCGAGGTGACATATTACAAGAACATCCCAAACGTTCTGTCCAGTCCGCAGAGTAAAATAATGTACTTCCGGATCTCTCCGGACCCTTTTGTAGTCCTCTGTCATTCCGGAGCATCTCCCGGAACAGGTCTTACTTGATCGATCACAACTTCTTTACATCTTCATGCGGACCTCTGAAATCTTGTCTGGATCATCTCAGGACTTATATCTTCAAACCCTTTACTCCGCATCTTGTGTCATATCCAGCATCACTTGATTGGCTGGGGGAACAGGATTTTCTTTGAGTCTCCCCCTGAGCCAGAGCTCACTTTTTAATTTCTGGAAGGAATATCAGCACCAGAATCTGGTGCAGATCCAGTTTCTATATTCTCTAAACTTTTCTTTACCCAAATCTTGCTCATCTGATTCCTAACTTCATCCGCATTCATCTTTTGTTTACCCTTGTCTTGATTCTGATTATACACCGGACCTCTTTTGTCCTGATTCTTGCTTCTGCAGACTTTAGCATTATGACCGGACCTATTACAGATTTGGCAAATAACATTTCTTTGCATATTTGACTGATAACCTCTTGATCTGCATTGATTAGCCATATGACCTACTCTATTGCATGTAAAGCATCTACCTTTGAATGATTTGTTTACTTGCATATTTCTGCATTCATGAGACTTGTGTCCATACCTTTTGCAGTTAAAGCACTGTCCGGAGAAGGATGGATTAGTTTGATTCATTCTTTTTCTGCACTGATTACCTTTGTGACCAAAGTGATTGCAGCTATGGCAGTATCCATTGAAAGATGGATATCTTTGAGCATTGGGCTGTCTTACCGGAGGTCTTTCAGGCCTATTCCTTGGATTTTCTGATCCAAAATTCTTTTGACTGGATCCGGAGCTTTCTCCTTTCTCATATCCCAAACCATACTTGTCATCTGTCTTCTTTTGACTTGCAAGAAGTACTTCAAGTTGGGCAGAACTTATCTTGAATTTATCTTTATATTCATTTGCTGTTTGAAGATCTCTTTTGAGAGAGACAATTTGATTCTCAAGTTTTTCTTCATTATCTTTGGCATCTTCAAGATCAGATTCAAGATGTCTGATAATCCTGTCCATCTGGTGGCATTCTTCTGATTTCTCTTTAAGAGATTGTCTTAGATTGTCTTCAGCTTTTCTTTTTTCTTCAATCTCTTGAGTAAACTTTATAGTTCCTGATTCCATTTCATGTCTTAACATAATGACTTCTTTTGATAACTTTTCACATAACTTGGTTTTCTCAGTCAATTCTTCATTAGTATTGCTTTCTTCAGTTTGGCTTGCCAATTGTTGGAGCAGCTCCTTTCTCTTTTTCATAGAGAGACTTAATTTGTCTTTTAGTTCTCTCATGAATTCATCAGCCTGTTTGAGTCTTTCCTTTAATTCATTGACTTCAGAATTTGATTGTTCAAGATCCTCAAGGGCAGTCTTGAGTTGCTCCCTTAAACCATATGCATTCATTTGAATTCCCAGATCTTCCACAAGCTGTTAGGCTCTATTAGGAGGAACCTTGCTCTGATACCAATTGTTGATAACTGAGAGGGGGGGGTGAATCAGTTATCCTAATTGTTTCTTCTTTTGAACTTTCTTATTAAGCAAAGCAGCATTGAGTTAAACAAACAAACATTATCATGAAATGAGAAACACATGACACAGTATTTTTTACGTGGAAACCCGGTTAAGGGAGAAAACCACGGGGTGATTAACCCAAAGATTATTCTCTGTTAGAAGAATAAGGAGTTACAAAAATGGCACTTGCCAATTAGGGCTCATTGCCCAAGCACACTTCTCAGAAAGAGGCCCACTGCCTACAAGGAGACACACTGTCTACAAAGAATGTTATACAATACTTGAACTGATTGGAAGCACCTACATATGCTAGGGTTCAGTTCCGGTTAGGCTCAGTACACTGATCTGCTGCACTTCATCTTTCCTCTGTTCTTTATTCTGCTATCTTTTCACATACTGGATCTTTCTTACTACTTCTGCTCTGATCTGTACTTATTCGCATACACTATCACACAATCACACCTTTCACAACTAAATCCATCCTCTATATATATCCGCACAAGTAATTTCATCACCTTTCTAGTCGACATCCAGAACAGTCTGGTTTCTTACAAGCTCTATTCTGTCGGCTGAATCCTTGCTCACCAAGCAATGCGGATCAAGCATATACTTGTAGATATCATTAGTCATGTTGGCCAAACATGATTCATGCCTTCACAACCTTTACCATCAACAGTAACATATCTGGAAAAGATTCTGATGCTCTGTCAGTCAGTTCTTCCTTCTGTTCTCATTGTCTTTCAGGAATCCAGTACTCAGCTATTCATATCTTTTTCTTTGTCCATCACCGGAGGCTAAATCCTTGGAATATACTACTCAAGGTAGTCCTCTTGACTTCCCCAAATCCGCACTACACCAAGACACTTCCTCTGAGAGGTCCGGACCAATCTGTCGGACCTTGCCACATGCTATGTTCTTGTTCACCGGACCATAACAGTTCTTCATCCTGACTTCCGGTAGAGGCACACCATGACTTGAGGATATGTGGGATGACCTTTGTTGCCATCAATGACAACAACCATGAATCCATATAGTGTCTCTTGCCAACACTTTTAACCTTAATTTTAAAACATAATTCTACCCCTAACCATAACCGTAAATCTAACCCTAATTGTAACCCTAACCCTAAACATAATTCTAACAATAATTTTAACCCTAAACCTAATTATAATCCTCACCCTAATTCTGACCCCAACCCTAATTTTTAACTTAGTTCTAACCCTAATCCTTATTCTAACCCTAACCATAATTTTAATCCTTATCATAATTCTAACCTAAACCTTAATGCTTATTCTAACCCTAACCCTAACCTTAACCTTAACCTAAAATGCAATTTATATTTTTCTAAAAAAATATTATTACTTTAATATTATATATTACCATTTTCACTCACCAACATACAATTTATATAATTAAAATATTATTTTTTAAATAAAACTACTTAATAATAATTGAGTTACTTTATATATTTAACTATTTTTAGATATATTATGCATCTCCTTTTGAAAAAATACACTTTGTTAGGGTTAGGGTTAGGGTTCAATGTAGGTTAGGTTTCGAATGGAGGTCAGATTTAGAATTAGGGTTTTCTTGAGGGATTGGATTATGATTACAATTAGGGTTATGATTACAACTAGGGTTTAGGTTAGAATTAGGGTAATGCTTAAATTAGGGTTTGGGTAAGAATTGTAATCCTGGTCGTAATTGTAGCCCTAAGTGTAATTGTAATCCCGACCATAATTGTAACCCAAACCCTAATTCTATCCATACATCTACTTAACCCTAATTCTATCCCTAACTATAATTACATTGATAATCTTAATTTTTTCCTTAATCCTAACCCTAATTATAACCCTAACTCTAATCCTAAATATAACCCTAATCCTAATTATAACCCTAATTGTAACTGTAATTCTAATCAAAACCCTAATTCTAACCATAACATAACCCTAATTATATTCCTAACCCTATTTCTAACCCTAACTTTAATTCTAACCCTAATCATAATTCTATCCCTAACTGTAACCCTAATTGTAATTGTAACCCTCAACTTAACGCTAATATTTTTTTGTTATATATATTTGCCCTAATTATCTCTCTAGATAATAGACACTACTTTTATATAAAATTCTATAGTTGATGTGATTAGATGTGTTGATTTATTTTCAAAAAATTGATGTGATTATGCCTGTTAGTTTTTTTTATTAAATTAATTATCATATTTATTGTTTGTAGGTATAAAATTGTTATTTTCATTCATATGTAATTAGTTAATTTTTTTAATGATTACTTATATAGCATTCCTTTCAATAGTTAAAAGTAAATTTTAGATATAAAATTGCTACTAACCATTTGATAATTAAATTGGATGATATTTGAGTTCCCTAACATAATTATAATTATTTTTTTAAAAATATTAATAATATCCAAACAAAATCCAATTAACTAATAGAGATGCTAAGAAATAAACTTTATTGCAAATATACTATCTATACATTTCACAATTCACATAAAATTTAACATATTTTAATAATATAACAAATTTTCAAGTCTAATTCATCTTATTAGTCTTTAATATAAAATCTTCTATACAATAGAGTTATTACATGCAAGAAATTAAGAAATAAATATTTAGTGTAAGAAATAAAAATTATAATATGTAACTGGTTCATAAAATTTTCTCATAAAATAAGGAATGTTAAATGTGTAAGTAGAGATAAATATAGAATAATTTTCTGATAAAATAGGGAATGATGGAGAGAATACAGGAGAGAGTGGAGGAGACATTTAAGAAAGATAAGGGAGAATAAGACCCTCAATCAAGTAGTCAATACAATTATATCTTCTATTTATCAATTAGCTAATTGTAAATATTTTTTTTTTGTTTTGTTTAAAAATTTGCATCTTTATTTTAAGAAAACTTAATCCACACAATCAACTTTTTAATTGGAAACTTTACAATTATTTCAATTATAGTTTGATTAATATAAATTTTTATATTAAATTTCCATTTACAAAAAATGAGTAAAAGCAAAACACTCCACATTTCCATGTACCAAATCTCCAACATAATGAAATCATAATTTAACTTTGGTATGCAATCTTTTTTCTTAACTTAGGGTCATGGTTTATTTATGTAATTTTTTTGTAATGAAGAGAAAATAAATAAAATTAAATTTAAAAATATTAAAAATAGATATAATCACCTTTAATTTTATATATATATCACATATTTTATAAATTCATTAAATATTTTTAAAATAACCCAAATAAATAAAATTACAACTTAAATTATATTATATTATTAAAATAATACTTGAAATGAAGTGTCGTGTGTGTGTGTATATATAGATATACCAAAAAGCTATATAATAATAGAATAATATTTCTCTCTTTATTTATTTATTTTTCTTAAAATAAAAAGTAATGTAATAATATTCCTATATTAAGAGAATTTAATATTTCTATTCTAGTTGAGTAAGAGTTAAAAGAGTCTTAACCAATATGAATAATGATAAAAATAAATAAATAAATATGTATATTTGTATTGTATATGTATTAGAAATGGATTTTATTAAAATCCAATGATATTAAAAGTTAGCTTTAAAAAAATTCATCCAAATTGTTTCATTGTAAATTACTCCCTTCCTCTTGTTCCGCTACAAACTACCCGCAACTTGTTGATCATCATCTGGGAGCCGCCTAGAATTCTTATTTTTTTCAAATCTGTGGTTCCCACAAAAGGGCTCGAAGGAGTTAAAATGCTCCATAAATTTTTGTGATGTCGCCATGTAGGCAACCCCTCCATCTCCCAAGGAAACCATCCAACTTTCCCAAAACAAAACACAAATAAAATAAATCAACCTACTTCAGGGCTATCAATACTCATTTTGAATCAGAATTCAACACTTCAGCCAACGATTTCAATCTGCAAAACCAACACCACAACAAAAATCAAAATAAAACAAAAACATACTCACAAAATCTAAGAACCAAAAAATACCAACAACAAATTAAACCAAAAAAATAGGGTTTGGCCAGTTGAATTTGTCAACCAAAGAATGCAAAGAATTAAACGTAATGAGGACTTGAATACTTCATGTTACCTGATCTAGGGTTTCAAACCCATGATCTTCTGATGATTTTGACGTTGCAGTGAAGACTATTACAATAAGAAGATATATATTCAATGTGTATATGCTCCCCTCCCCATGCAAATTCTTCTTCTTCTTGAGCTATTACTTTGGCCTTCTCTTGTCTACAAAGGTGAGGAAGGGATGCTTTCCTTGTCGGGGACTTGGCTTCTCTATTGGAAAAATCTAGTGATCTTATCACCTATATTATATATTGGTAAAATATATATATATATATATATATATATATATATATATATATATATATATATATATATATTAAGATTTGGAAGAGGGGGTTACAAAGAATTGAGCGGATGCCTCTTTGAAATTGCCATCGCATTTTTTTTATTAGTTTTTAACTTGCACGATGGCGTCAACAAATCATGATGAAGGTGGTAAATCATAAAACACACAACAATAGAAATGGCACATAGAAAATAGAATATTTCTTTATTGATTTGGACAACTTATTACATTATAGAAGCTCAATTACAATCAGAGGAATCAATCCTCCACAGGCTGCATCACACTACAACTACCATCACCAGGCTCTGGAATCTTCTGCCTTATGTAACCCCCAAATCAGCTAGGGTTTCTATTTTCCTCACCTATTCTTGACTCTACACTTTCCCCCTTAACTCTACTACTACCCAGGGTTCCCAAAATAGTCATAAATAGCACTTTTTAGTGGCCTCCAGCTAAATTTCAAAACTTGTAACTCCCTCTAAAAGTATGTCAACTTCTGAGAAGCATAACTTTTGGTCCGGATGTCTAATTGATGAACCGTTTTAAGCGCCAGAAAGCTCACGATGTGAACTATCACGTTGGAAATCTGTAAATAGATTTCCATCAACTTTTTAGGATGTTATGGGATGTTTTAGTGCCTCATATCTCATTTTGAAAATTTTCAAGGACTTTTCGAAAAACAAAAACTTTAATATCTTTCAACTCACAAATGATCTTTTCCTATTTCCTTTGCCAAAGGTTTTATATTTCCATTATGAATCTTTCTATAATTTTTCGCTTCAATCTGTGCCCAAATGCAAACTTTCCTAAAATGGTAGGTAAACTTTCCAAAACTGGCAGTTTACTATTTTTAGCAATTTTGGAAAAACTGAAAGTCCTACATCATTATTCAAGAGATTATGGAACCATAAATAGTAATTATGGAAAGAAATGAAAACAACTGTAATGATTTTGAAGCAACATCTTTTTGGGTGATGGAAGATTGCCCTTACACCACTGGATGCTCTTGCATCAGACACCTAGGGTAATTTGAGAAGTGACCCTGTCACGTCTCAGGTGTTTGTTTGAGGAAAACCCAAATGGTTAACCTCTACCTTAGACAACCAAGAAGAATCTTCAATAGGCCTTCCTTTCTATTTCACCAGATATTCTTCATATTGCATGTTCTGAGTATTTCTTCCCACACGGCTATCCAAAATCTCTTCTATCTCTTCCGTTGAAGTAGATGCCGGAATACTCCACTGTTCTTTTGTTGGTCCATCCTCTGTGCCACCCTCATGACATTCTATTAAATCAGCAATTTTGAACACAGGGAAATATTGATCCCACTCAACAGCTCTACCTCATATGTATTTCCTAAATCATGCTTCTTCAGGATTCTACACGGTCCAAATTTCTTCATTTTTAGCTTATTGTATGTTCCAATTGGGAACCTTTCTTTTCTCAAGTGAACCATGACTTCATCGCCCACCTGGAACTCCTTATGTCTCCTCTTCTGATCTGCCTTAGCCTTGTATTGAATATTCATCTTATTAATATGCTTTCTCACCTCTTCATGCAAATTCTTCAGGTGTTCTGCAAAGTCTTCAGCCTCGGTACTTGTCTTTTCTCCTTTATCCAGCTTCCTTAATTCTGAAGTATTTCTTGGACTATTGCCATATACAATCTGGAAAGGTGATTTACAAATACTCCTATTGACAGAATTCTTGTAAGCAAATTCTGCCTGTGGTAAAATCAAATCCCATCCTTTGGGCTTATCTCCTACTAAGCATTGTAGTAGGTTACTCAAACTCTTATTCACAATTTCCATCTATCCATCAATCTATGGATGGTGTGCAGAACTGAACTTCAAATCTGTCTTCAACTTCTTCCACAATGTCCTCCAGAAATAACCAACAAACTTGGTATCTCGATCTGAAACTATGCTCTTTGGTAGATCGTGTAATCTCACCACCTCTTAAAAAAATAACTCTACAATATGAACAGCATCATTAGTCTTCTTGCAAGGAATAAAATGTGCCATCTTTGAGAATCTGTCCACCACCACAAAAATGGAATCATGTCCTCTCTGTGTCCTTGGTAAACCAAGAACAAAATCCATACTAATATCATCCCATGGCTTCTCTAGTATCAGTAATGGCTGATATAGCCCTATATTTTGACTTGTTCCTTTTGTCATCTAACACACTCTGAAACTCTGCACAATTTTCCTCACATCCTGCTACAACTGTGGCCAATAATAATTTTCACCAATAATAGCAATGGTCTTATCTCAACCAAAGTATTCAGCCAATCCTCCACTATACTTCTCCTTAATCAGGTTCTCTCTCATGGAACTCCTCAGAATGCACAACTGGCTTCCTCTAAACAACATGCCATCTTAGATTATGAAATCCAACCATTTTATCCTATCCAAAGTAACAGGTTCCAAACAAGCATTCCAGGCCTCTGCAAAATCTAGATCTTCAGGATACAAACTTTTGAGCTCATCAAACCCAACAACCTCTATCTTCATTTTTGTCAACAAATTTTGCCTTCTGCTCAAGGCATCTACAACTCTGTTAGACTTCCCACTCCTGTGCTTCAAAACAAAAGTATGGCTCTTCAAAAACTCAACCCATTTTAAGTGCCTCTGGTTCAACTTTCCTTGACTATTAAGATACTGCAAAGCCTAATGATCAGTATATAAAACAAACTCCTTTGGCAACAAATAATGTCTTCATTTCTTCAAAGTCTAAACTATTGCATAAAACTCTTGATCATAAATAGAATACTCTTTCTTGGCATCATTAAGCTTCTCACTAAAATAGGCAATGGGCTTACCTTCTTGGCTCAAAATAGCTCCTATAGCACTGCCATTAGCATCACATTCTACCTGAAATACCTTATTGAAATCTGGAAGTACCAAAATAGGTTGCTCTGTGACTCTCTGCTTCAATGTATCAAAGCTTTTATCTACTCCTTTAGTCCATCTAAACTCTTTTCTATCCCCTCTCATTATCTCAATTAGGCATCCACAAATGCTACTAAATTCCTCATAAACTTTTTGTAAAAACTTGCCAAACCATGAAAAGATCTTACCTCGGAAGCACTCCTTAGCGTAGGCCATTCAATGATAGCCCTCACCTTCTCTAGGTCCATCTTAAGACCTTCCTCTGAGACAACAAATCCTAGGTATACCAACTCCTTCTTTGCAAAACTACATTTTTTCAGATTGATCAACAACTTCTCCTCCCTCATCTTCTCAAAAACTCTTCTAATATGCATCATATGCTCATCCCAAGTCTTACTGAAAATCAAAATATCATCTAAATAAACAATAACAAAACTTCCCAAAAATTCTTTCAATACCTCATTCATGAGCCGCATGAATGTGGTCGGTGCATTGGTTAGGTCAAATGGCATGACTAACCACTCACACAAACCCTCCTTTGTCTTGAAGGCTATCTTCCATTCATCTCCTTCTCTGATTCGAATTTGGTGATACCCACTCTTTAGATCAACCTTTGTGAAGTACTTGGCTCCACTCAAATAGTCCATTATGTCATCCATTCTGGGCAATGGAAATATGTACTTGATCATGATCTTATTGATGGCTCGAGAGTCTGTACACATTCTCCACTCTCCATCTTTCTTTGGTGCTAGTACTGCAGGTACCACACATGGACTTAGGCTCTCTCTTATCAATCCCTTCCTCAACAACTCCTGAACTTGTCTGTTCAACTCTTCACTCTCTGCAGGAGTCATTCTGTGGGATGCCTTATTCGGCAAACTAGCTCCTGGTATCAAATCCATTTGGTGACTTATCTTCCTCACCGATGGTAAACCTTCTGGTACATTATCAGAGATAATATCCTAAAATTATTCCAACATATCTAAGACTTCTGCTGGTACATTTTCACATTTCTCTTGACTAATCTTAAGAATCAATGCAAAGCAATTATGCTCATGTTTCATACCCTCCAAAAAAATTTTACCATCTACCAAGCAAATTTTGGCAATACTACATACCTTTTCTTCCACCTCCTTCAAGGGCTTCAACTTATGATGAACTCCATCCTTTGTAAGGGAATATGTGTTTGCATGGCCATCATGGACAGTGCTCCTATCATACTGCCACAACCTCCCCAACAGCATATGACATGCATCCATTGGTATGATATCACACTGCACCTCATCATGGTAGTCCCCAATCTTGAACTTCACCAAACACTACTCATTGACCAAAGCTCTATGGTCCTTCTGCAACCATGCAATCCGATATGGATGCGGATGCTTTCTTGTCAACTTCAACTTGTCAACCATCTCCTTTGAAACAAGATTATCAGTGCTTCCATTGTCAATAATAATATCACAACACTTGCCTTCAAATTTGATCTTGTGTGGAATAAACTCTTCCTCTGATTGGGTTCTTTCTCCTCATTCAACAAAGTTCCTTATAACAACTAGGGTTTCTCCCCTTTCAGCATCTTCAGAACACTCAGACTGTGTATCTTCATCTACATGTGCAACTTGTGCATTACCTTTAGGTCTTCTATTTGTCCTTCCTTGATGTTGTGGACACTCGTATGCTTGATGCCCTTCTTCTCCACATTGGAAACAGGTTCCTCTAAAACCTCCTCTTCTAGGTCCTTGCCCAGGTCGGCCTCTTCCTCTTCCTCTTTGCTCACCATTGTTCTGGTCACGAGGGCAGTAGGCGTTATCTTCTCTTTGATTCTGACTGGTGCCAACTTCTTCACTTTTCTTTTGATCTTCATTACGGCCTCCATAGGGTCTTCCACCAGTCCTTCCACCTTGACCTCTTCCCCTTTACTTGCTATCAAATATTTTATTCAACTTCTCTTCCACGTTTAGGGAAAACTGGTATGCATCTTCTATGGTGGTCATTCTGACCAGGCTCAACTCCTCTTGAATATTTGGCCTCAACCCATTAATGTAATGGGCTACCTTCTCCTTATTGGCCTTTGCATGACCGGTCCTGATAGTAATCTTATAAAACTCTTTTGTATACTCCTTAACAGACTTGTTTCCTTGCTTCAGTCCTTGCAGCTTCTTCAGCAATTCTATCTCATAGTCCACAGGAATGAATTGTTTCTTTAGTTTCTCCACCATCCGATCCCATCTGGTGATCTTTCCTTTTCCTCTCTTATTTCTCTCTAAATGGACCTCCTTCCACCAAATATTGGCATGGCCTTTCAACTTTGTTTTTGCAAACTTGACCCAATCTGGGTCCTCCACATCTTCATACTCGAAATATTCCTCCATGTCATTGATCCAATCAATAAGTTGTTCTGGACTCAAATCTCTAGAATACGTAGAAAATTCAATCCTGGGCCTCTTTCTGATCTTCAAAATGGCCCTCAACAACCTAACTTCTAGAGGATCTCCTGCAACTTCTTGTTCTTCCTCAAATAGCTCTTCTTCAGCTTCATCTTCGCTTTCTTCTCTTGTTCTTGGCTTAAACCCTCTTCATAGCTCCTCTTGCAATGCATCAATTTGCCTTTGCAGGGCTCTAAAACCCTCTTCCATCAAAGCAATCCTCCCAATACGATTTCTTCATGGAGGCATCTTGATCTCTGCAACAAACCCACAACCTTAGGTCCTAGCACAAACTACCTCATGGTTGATGATCTGTCTACACAATCAGGAACCCTTGCTCCATCAAGTGGATAAATCATAAAACACACAACAATAGAAATGGCATACAGAAAATAGAATATTTCTTTATTGATTTGGACAAATTAGTACATTACAAAAGCTCAATTACAATCAGAGGAATCAATCCTCCACAGGCTACATCACACTACAGCTACCATCACCAAGCTCTGGAATCTTCTGCCTTCTGTAACCCCCAAATCAACTAGGGTTTCTATTTTCCCCACCTATTATTGACTCTACACTTTCCCCCTTAACTCTACTACTACCCAGGGTTCCCAAAATAGTCATAAATAGCACTTTTTGGTGGCCTCTAGCTAAATTTCAAAATTTGTAACTCCCTCCAAAAGTAGGTCAACTTCCAAGAAGCATAACTTTTGATCCAGGTGTCCGATTGACGAACCGTTTTAAGTGCCGGAAAGCTTTCGATGTGAACTATCATGCCAAAAATATATAAATGGATTTCCATCAACTTTTTGAGACATTATGGGATGTTTTAGTGCCTCATATCTTGTTTCAAAAATTTTCAGGGGCTTTTCGAAAAACAAAAACTTTAATATCTTTCAACTCACAAATGATCTTTGCCTAATTCCTTTGCCAAAGGTCTTATATTTCCATTATGAATCTTTCTATAAGTTTTCACTTCAATCCATGCCCAAATGAAAACTTTCCTAAAATGGCAAGTAAAACTTTCCAAAACTGGTAGTTTACTATTTTTAGCAGTTTTGGAAAAACTAAAAGTCCTACACCATTATTCAAGAGATTATGGAACCAGAAATACTAATTATGGAAAGAAATGAAAACAACTATAATGATTTTGAAGCAACATCTTTTTGGGTGATGCAAGATTGCCCTTACACCACTGGATGCTCTTGCATCAAATCATTTTGTAACATGCACCATAAGTTTAATTTTTTTATTAGTTTTCCATCCCTCTTTATATATTTTGAAATTATGGAATCTTATATACTATTTTTTAGATTAGAATCTTATGAAATTACACAGAATCTTGGAATCTTTCAGCTCTTCAACTCCACCCCTGTTGTGACTGTAGGAACACCTCTCAGCATAATTATATATTATAGTGGTTTTTATCATTGTTCATAGTCATAAGTAACTATAATACTAATATAAGATGTCTTACACAAGTGATACCAACATGCATAACTAGTGCAGGAGCACCAAGAAGACTTGTTTTTTATGTTCATTCTGTCTTGTTGATTCCATAAGGTCTTGAAGACCATTTTCATGTTGTAATAAGGACCATGTCCATTTCTTGTTGATGTCATAAGGTGTAATAGGTAGTTCTATTTGTAAGCCTTCTAAGGCATGTAAAAGGTAGTCATAAAAACATAGGGACAGTCATATGTTTTCTCATGCTGTAAGCTTTTTGGCATGTGTCAAAGGGTGGTAGAATTTGTCAAAGGTTAATGAAATTGTCAAAGGTGTTGACAAGTCATAAACCATCAATGCCATTATGCCAAAATATTGTAATTAGTTTCAATGCCAAAATAGGACAGTTGCAATCCTAAAGACAGGGTAGTTGCAGAGAGGAAATTCAATGGTTATACAGTTCCATCAACCTCAACTACCCTCTAACGACTCAAAGGCATTGTAGAAGGCTTATTTAAACCCTGCCAATGATCATTGTACACAGAGAAGACATTTTTGTTGAAAGAAATAACAACAAACTACAATTTTCTACCTTTTTTCTGTGTTACTCGCTGCTACAGGTCGTACTCTGCCACTGTATGGAAACATCATAAGGCAGGAGTCTGGGGAATGATGGAGGTATGAGTTATCTTTGCATTGCAAGTGGTTAGAGGTTTTGAAATCATTATGTGTTGGAGTTATCTGCATTTCTCTGAAATCTTATCGCCATAACCTAGACTAGGGTTTTGATACAAATCATGCATTTTCTTACCATTCCACTGACTTGATTCACTTTTCATCAGTGGAATGGGTTGTAATAGGTCTGTATTAGTAGGATATGATGGTTTTTGGGTAGGAACCTTGAAGAGGAGAAGATTTCTTTGAGAGAACCTAACATCCTCATGTGTTAGGTGATGTTTAGAGACATAGTAAAAGAACAAAAGAGGACCAATCAGTTGGAGTCCATGTTGGGGCCCCAAAACCCACTAAATCCTTAGTTTCAACATGTATCCTAAGTGCTCAGATCATTGGTTGAGTTATGTGTATGCATTTTATAGTGGTCTCTTTGCATTTTTGGCCTAATTGAGGCACTAGGTCATTAAGAGGAGTTATGGGTTGAGTCATATCATCCAAAACAACCAATACCCATTCTTGGATATGTGATAGGGAGTCCAAATGGGTATCTTCTAATTGTCCAAGATCTATATTTGAAGTCATACAACAAAAGTTATTCATGACTGTCCTCTTTTTTAGGGCTACAAGCAAAATCTTGGGTTTGTGAAAGAAGTACTACTTCTGAGTTTAGTCTGCCTTAACCAATGATTGGAATCGGTCCCATAGCATGTCTATTCAACCTTTTCATGATGGTTTCAAAACTATGAACTGTTGTTCCCACTTTTCTATAATGATCATGGAAAATGGGCTTTAGAGCATAAGGAAACCTTGTCTAGTTTACCATCCTCCAACTATCCCATTGCCTCTTGGTGCAAGGGTAACTAACAAATCTCTTGTTTTGTTTGTAATAAGGTCAAACCAACTAGTTGTTTTACTTTCAATTTTTGTTTTTGTTCAATTTGTAACTGACTATGTAGATAGTTCAAGAACATGGCAGTTTGGGGATAGGAAGCGATTGAGCTTCCCCAACTGCTCAGGAACAGTTGAATTCCCTCAACAGTGGGTTAAAAACAAGGTAGATCAAATAGGAGGGGTTTAATATTTTGTATGTGTGTGTTTGTTGCCTATGTATGAACAAAACTGAAGAATAAAGAAACTCTGTTGCGTCCCTTGTGTGTCAAAAAAATCTCATAATCATAAATAGCAATTTTCTTTCTGCAGTCATAGTTAATCTTTATCTTGCAAGTTGCCATACCATGGATCGATGAAGCATTCCACTGGTTTGACTCTTGTTGAGATCAGTGGAATGGCTTCTTGGTGTACATATATGTTTTTATTTCTTATTTCTATTTTTGTTAGTTGTGCTCTGTTTGACGGAGGAGAGGACCGGATCGACTGTGTTGCGCAGTAGATGAACCTAGCATTGTCATGTGCTAGGGTGTGAGTGAAGCAAACAGTGTATCGTTGCATGACCGGAAGTGTATTGAAGTTCCACCGAAGGTGTTGAGTCCCACTGATAGTGAGAATCTCGCCAAGGGTATTAGTCATCGGCGCGTCAGCCTAAGATCATAAGGGTTCACCAATGAGAGTGGTCATGCCGAAGACAGGTTGTATCGACGCATTGGGAGAACAGTTGAAAACTTTGCCGATGTAGGATGTCACATTGATGTAGGAGTGTATTGGTGAAGAACAAGGTGAAGTCTCACCAAAGATAGCGTATTTTGGCGTATCGGCAAGAACTTCGATATCGAGGGACAAATTCGAGATCCTATCGACGAGATAGGTCTCGCCGAAGGCAGCATATCACATCGGCATATCGGTGAAGGAACCGGAGACTTTGCCGATGTTTGGAGTCTTACCAAAACCATGACGGTAAAAGCTAACTCATCGTAATTATATCAGGGTGACGAGAGATCAGTCGTTCCGACGGGAGATTCATTGGTGTATCAGCCCTGCGAGGTTAGAGTCCATCGATCATGGATTGTCTGGCTGATAAGCGAAAGATAAAGTCAATGTCAAAGTTGATCCATCGATGTGTCAGCGTAAGGTGGTAGGTAATTACTGATGAGAAGAGTCTTCCTGAAGTGTCGGAGGTGGTCAAGGGAAGTCAACGTATATCGGCATGATCAGTGCGTAGGAGGAAAAGAATTTGGGTTGGTCGATGATATATGGTTTCACCGATAATGAAGTATATGTGTGTATCGGTGCTGTGTGAACCTAGAGAAAGGTATTCAAAGTTGTTTTGAGTGTTTCCACTATACACTCTACATCATTTTGGTATCAGAGCTTTAGGCAGTCTATGTGGTGATGTGTTTTGAACAAGTCTGTGTATGTCAGCAGACGAGAGTGAAGGAAAGGCTAGCAGCATGCCTCCAAAGGGGATGACAGTAGAAGTACTTAAGAAGTTCCAAGAGATGGAAGAGATGATCAAGGTTGGAGTCAAGGAAACACTCCAGGCTGAGTTGAAGGCACTGAAGATAGGAAAGAAATCAGATAGTGAATCTGATGAAGAAGAAGAAGATGGGGAAGAGGAAACAACCCCAGATCACACAGATATATCTACAGACCAAAAACAATTTTTGGAGGCCATAAGGTCACTCGGTAAGGAGTCATCTGAATCAAAAATGGAGATTCTGATGTTCAATGGAAAGATGGACGCAGAGGAAGTCATCGAATGGGTCAAGGCTTTGAACAATTACTTCGAGTACAAGGAGGTACCAGAAAATAAAAGAGTCAAATTTGCAAAGACAAAATTGAAAGGTGCTGCACTCACGTGGTGGAACTACACCCAGGGAGAAAGGGTGAGGAGTGGCAAGAGCATGATCTCATCATGTAGTTAGATGGTAGAGAGGATCAAGGCTCAGTTTCTACCAACGGATTATGAAGCGTAGATATACAGGAAAATGCAGAACCTCAGGTAGAAGGATATGGATGTTTCCACCTATACAAAGGAATTTCACAAATTGTCTCTAAGGTGTAGAGTTGCTGAGGATGAGAAAGGAAGAGTTGCTAGGTATATTAATGGCCTGAAGTATAGTATACAAGATGAGATTACCATCTTGACACCAGAAACTGTGGACAAGTGTTTCCAAGTGGCACTGAGAGCAGAAGAGAAATTGAAAAGAAAAGGAGAACAATAGAACAGAGGCAGAGGTGGAAGAAATTTTAGGGGCAGAAATAGTTTTGGTGGTAGAAATTAGTTCCAGAAGAATCAAGGGGAGTCTAGTCAGCAAGAACATAGTGGAGAATCTGGTTCCAGAGGGGGTTTCAGAGGAAGGAGACCCAATGGGAGAGGCAGATTTGGTGGACCAAGAAGAGGTCCTAACATCTTCATGAGAAGATGTTATAATTGTAACCAAATTGGGGACATAGTAGGCAAGTGTCCAAAGAAAGCCTCAAGCTCTCATGAAGGAGAGAGAAGGAGCTAGCTGATTCAAGAAGAAGATTGTCAAAGTGTGAACTCACCTATGGGAAGTGGATGGAGAGAATCTCATGATGAGAAGAACAATGCTAAAAGTGCCACAGAACAAGGAACCACCCCAGAGGAAGACATTATTCAGAACTTTGTGTAAAGTTTCTGGCAAAAGGTGTAAGGTAATTGTTGATTCTGGCTCAACTAAAAATTTAGTTTCAGTAGAAATGGTAGAGAAATTGAATTTGAAAAGATTGGCACATGTTAGTCCATAAAAAGTGTCCTGGCTGAACAAAGGGCAACAAGTCTTGGTTGATGAACAAGCTTGGGTAGAATTTCAGATAGGGGAATATAGCTGACAAACTGTTGTGTGATATAATCCCCATGGATGCATGCCATTTACTATTAGGAAGACCTTGACAGTATGATGTACAAGCCCAGCATGATGGTAAATCCAATTCCTTTGTTATCACGAAGAATGGTAGACATTATAAGATGGATCCTTTACCAGAAGAGGGTGTAGACAAGAATGTAGGCTCAAGTGTCATGTTAGTGAGTGGGAAAGAGTTTCTCTGTACTTTGAAAGAAGAGGGAACCCAGGGGTATGCTCTGATTTTGAAACCTAAAGACAATTCTGATTTGTCTAAAAATAGCAAGGAAAACATCCCTAAGGAAGTGCAGGAATTGTTAGACAAGTATAAGAGTATCATGGTGGAGGATATGCCCAATACACTACCCCTTGTGAGAGACGTAAGTCATCAGATTGACTTCATCCCAGGATCCACATTGTCAAATAAACTAGCTTATAAAATGACACCTAATTAGAATGAGGAGATTGCTAAACAAGTGCAAGAATGGTTAGATAAGGGTTTGGTGAGGAAAAGTCTTAGTCCATGTGTTGTACCCACAATTTTAGCTCCCAAGAAGGATGGAAAATGGAGGTTGTGCACTGATTTGAGGGCCATCAATAAGATCACCATCAAATATAGGTTTCCTATGCCCAGAATAAAGGACCTTATGGATTGTTTGGGAGGAGCTCTGTACTTTTCTAAAATTGATCTCAAAAGTGGATACCATGAGATCAGGATTAGACAAGGGGATGAATGGAAGACAGCCTTTAAGACTAATGAGGGTCTTTATGAGTGGGTGGTGATGCCATTTGGACTATCCAACGCTCCAAGCACTTTCATGCGTCTAATGAATGAGGTATTGAAAGATTTTATTGGCAAATTTGTTGTTGTCTATCTTGACGATATTCTAATTTTTAGCAGGACAAAGGAAGAACATTTGTAGCATTTGGAATAGGTGTTGAAGAAGCTGCATGAGGAGAAACTGATGATCAATATGGAGAAGAGTGTCTTCATGAAGGAAGAACTCACATGCCTTAGATTAGTGATATCCCAGGGCAATTTGAAAATGGATCCGAAAAAGGTAGATGCTATTCTGTCTTGGCCAGCACCTAAAATAGTAAGTGATGTAAGAAGTTTTCATGGTTTGGCAACCTTTTATAGGAAATTCATAAGAGGATTTAGTCATATTTATGCACCCATTCTGGATACCATAAAAGGAGGACAGAAATGTAAGTTTGTTTGGAATAGAGCAGCAGATGAATCTTTTGAGATTCTTAAACAGAAGGTAGCAGAGAAACCCATTTTGGTTTTGCCTGATTTTAATAAGTTGTTTACTATGGAATGTGACGCTAGTAACCTTGCCTTTAGTGTTGTCTTGAGTTAGGAAGGCAAACCTGTTGCTTTCTTTAGTGAAAAGCTAAATGATGCTAAAAGGAAGTATTCCACATATGATCTAGAATTGTATGCAATGGTGCAAGCATTGAAAAAATGGAGACATTATGGTGCAGGAGCACCCCTTCAACAAGATAAAATATGCATAAGAGGGAGAAGAATAAGGTTTTAATATGTTTGATACATTTCATGTTATCATGTAATATTTTGTGTTAACATTTCATGTTTGTAAGAACCAACCCCACCATCCACCATATGAATAGAGGTCTCAAATTGGGCATTCCAATAAGCCAATTTGGACATTATTAGATATTGGGATATGTGGATGATTAAATCAATGTGTCGAACTATTTGGAGTTTTGTTGTCTAAAGCCAAACAGGTGTCGTGAGACTAGTTAGGGTTTTTGTTTATAATCTTGTTTTAAGCAAAATGAGGGAGAGAGTGTTAAGGAGGGTTGTTGGTTTTTTTGTTTTCATGCTCTGAAATTATCAAATGTATGAATCCCTGTAAGAATGAAGAAATAGAACTTCTGTCAGTTGTGTTTTACAAATTCTGGATTCTTTGTAAATTCCCTGTGTATTGAATCATCCTGTGTATATTATCTGTATAGAATCATTTTGAATTTAATTTAGTCTTTCTATTGTCGAGATGTATGATTAAAGCCATTCCACTGGTGGATTTCTATGAAATTAGTGGAATGGACTTGTAAGATAGTTTTCTGTTTTGTTTTCCTTTTGTTCGTGGTTATGGCAGATTAGAAATTGTGAGATTTGCTACAGAGGAGGTTATCGCCGTGTGATTCAGATACACAGTTATGTATATATGTCAATTTCATATCAGGAATAGTTTGTGAAGTATATCGCATTTGTATGCGAGTACCATCCTATGTAAATTCGATGAAGAAAGGTATGTATAAAAGTCCTTTTGAGTTAAGTTAGTGTTGATGGTAGGATATACAATTCCTGTATATACATCGCAATTGTATGAAGGTCCATTTCCTGTGTATGTCAAAATTGTCTGAGGAAATACATTTCCTGTGTATCCATCAATTGCATATCACAGACAGTGTAGAGGTATACTGCTATTGTATGTTAGGTCTGTATGTTGCAAAAGTATATTTCAAATATACAGCGGGTTGATACAAGGGAAGTCAGTGGTCAACTTTCATCGAGGGCATATTCCAAAAGCATATTCGGTGAATGCATGTTTCGAGTTGTATATGTTTGAATGTATATTAAAACATACATTCCACAGATACAAATATTAGATGCAAAGATGACCAGCAGCGTGGGTGGAAGTAACTGACGATAACAGGTCATGTGTTGTATGTTCAGTGTAGAAGAAGTGGCAGATGCAAACGGTCGTGGGCGCAACAGGTAAAGGTTTGCATATATAGGGGAGAATGTATCTCACAATAGATATAAGCATTCTGAAGGTCGAAATCAGGTACTTTGGTAAGCCGGTGGCATTAGGTGTTGCGATAGGTGAGAGAAGGGAAATCATACACAATGAAGTTTGTATGCATATTTAGAAATGCATAGACATACATTTTGAGTCGATGCTCTGCATCAAGTGGTATCAAAGCTCAGCAAAAGATTTGGGCGGCAGGTAGAATTGAGGAGCTGCAAGTGTATTGGCATTTGAGTGCTATCTGTGAATGTTTATGTCTGACAGAGAAAGCAAAGGAGGGGCTAGCGAGATGCCTCCAAAGGGGATGACCACTGAAGTGGCCAAGAAATTCAAGGAGATAGAGGATATGATAAAAACTGGAGTCAGGGAAGCACTCTAGGCTGAGTTGAAAACCTTAGGAAAAGACAAGAAACCAGACGAGGAGTCTGATGGAGAAGAAGATGGGGAAGAGGAAACAACCTCAGGACAGACAGATATATCTGCAGATCAGAAACAATTTCTAGAGGCCATAAAATCACTTGGTAAGGAGTCGTCTGACTCAAGAATGGAGATTCCATGTTCAGCAGAAAGATGGATGCAGAAAAAGTCATCGAATTGATCGAGGCTTTGAACAACTACTTCAAGTACAAGGAGGTATCGAAGAATAGAAGAGTCAAGTTTGCAAAAACAAAATTGAAAGGCGATGCACTCACGTGGTGGAACTACACCCAAGGAGAAAGGGTGAAGAGTGGCAAGAGCATGATCTCATCTTGGAGTCGGATGGTAGAGAGGATCAAGGCTCAGTTCTTACCAACAGATTATGAAGTGCAGATATACAGAAAAATGCAAAAACCTCAAACAGAAGGATATGGATGTATCCACCTATACAGAGGAATTTCATAAATTGACTCTAAGGTGTGGGCATGCTGAGGATGAGAAGGGAAGAGTTGCCAGGTATATTAATGGCCTGAAGTATAGTATACAAGATGAGATTACCATCTTGACACCAGAAACCGTGGACAAATGTTTCTAGGTGGCACTGAGCGTAGAAGAGAAATTGAAAAGAAAAGGAGAACAGAACAAAGGTAAGGGTGGCAAAAATTTTAGAGGCAATTTTGGAGAAAGAAGTCCTTTCAAAGGCAGAGGAAATGAATTTGGACACCAAGGCGAATCCAATCAAGAGAACAGCAAAGGAGACAGCAGTCAAACTCAAAGGGGAAGTTATAGTCAAAAAGGAAACTTTAGGGGTAGAGGACCTCTCAGATGTTACAATAGCAATCAAGAAGGCCACATCGCCAGTAGATGTCTAGAAAAAGCAACAAGTTCAATGGGGGAAAGAAGGACAAATCTGATCCAAGAGTCTGACTGCCAAAGTGTGCAAAGCTCAAACACTTATCAAAGTGTGGATGCTCCTGATAGTTATGGATATCCTGAGAAGGGAGATTCATTGATGCTTAGGAGGACGCTCTTGAGGACATCCAAGGAGATGATATAAACAGGGGCACTTTTTAGGACCAATTGTAAATGCAAAGGTAAAATATGCAAGGGAGTAATAGATTCTAGTTCAACAGATAATATGGTATCTCAGGAAATGGTGGATAAGTTGAAACTGGAAATGATTCCACATCAAAATCCTTACAAGGCATCTTGGGTAAGTGACAGTCAATCACTTTTGGTATATGAACAGGCATATGTTGATTTTCGGATTGGAGATTATCAGGATAGAGTTTTATGTGACATATTGCCCATGGAATGTTGTCACCTACTTTTGGGTAGGCCATGGCAATTTGATAGGAGAGCATTGTATGATGGATATGATAACACATACACCATCAAGAAGGATGGGAGAACTATTGTGTTGATACCATTGCAGGAGGATGCTGCAACATAGAAGGCAACCAAAATCATTCTAGTGGGAAAGAAAGAGTTTGTGGAGATGCCTACAGTAGAGTCAAAGGAAGTTGAGGATATCTCAAGGAGAGGAGATCACAGTTTGAAGACAATTTTAGTTCTAACTGGCAGGGATCAGGTGGATCAGCAGAAGGTTACGAAGCAGGTTTGTACACAACCACAGGCTGATTGGAAAGACAAGGATGTCATCATAGTAGGGACTATTGTTTGTCCTCTAAGAGTTGAAAGACAGACACATTCTACCATAGCAGTACAGGGGGTTTCCAATGCAGATTTTCAAACAAAGATGATAGTAAGAAAGGATGACCAGCAAAGTGTGAGAAGAGCCTACAGTACTAGGCATGAGTATTTGGTTCCCTGGCAGCAGGTTGCAGTCCAGAGATCATGGGGCAGAAATGAGATAGCAGGAGATAAAGGTGGATTCAGTCAAAGACTTAACTCATGGGACATGAGTTCTTTTCAAGGTGGGGAGTATGGTGTAGGAGCACCCATTCAACAAGATAAAATATGCATAAGAGGGAGAAGAATAAGGTTTTAATATGTTTGATACATTTCATGTTATCATGTAGCATTTTGTGTTAACATTTCATGTTTGTAAGAACCGACCCCACCATCCACCATATGAATAGAGGTCTCAAATTGGGCATTCCAATAAGCCAATTTGGACATTATTAGATATTGGGATATGTGGATGATTAAATCAATGTGTCAAATTGTTTGGAGTTTTGCTATCTAAAGCCAAATAGGTGTTGTGAGACTAGTTAGGGTTTTTGTTTATAATCTTGTTTTAAGCAAAACGAGCGAGAGAGTGTTAAGGAGGGTTGTTGGTTTTTTTTGTTTTCATGCTCTAAAATTATCAAATGTATGAATCCCAGTAAGAATGAAGAAGTAGAACTTCTGTCAGTTGTGTTTTACAAATTCTGGATTCTTTGTAAATTCCCTGTGTATTGAATCATCCTGTGTATATTATCTATATAGAATCATTTTAAATTTAATTTGGTCTTTTTGTTGTCGAGATGTATGATTAAAGCCATTCCACTAGTGGATTTCTATGAAATCAGTGGAATGGACTTGTAAGATAGTTTTCTATTTTGTTTTCCTTTTGTTCGTGGTTATGGCAGATTAGAAATTGCGAGATTTGCTACAGAGGAGGTTATCGGCATGTGATTCAGATACACAGTTATGTATATATGTCAATTTCATATCAAGAATAGTTTGTGAAGTATATCGCATTTGTATGCGAGTACCATCCTGTGTAAATTCTGTGAAGAAAGGTATGTATAAAAGTCCTTTTGAGTTAAGTTAGTGTTGATGGCAGGATATACAATTCCTGTATATACATCACAATTGTATGAAGGTCCATTTCCTATGTATGTCAAAATTGTCTGAGGAAATACATTTCCTGTGTATCCATCAATTGCATATCATAGACAGTGTAGAGGTATACTGCTATTGTATGTCAGGTCTGTATGTTGCAAAAGTATATTTCAAATATACAGCAGGTTGATACAAGGGAAGTCAGTGGTCAACTTTCATCGAGGGCATATTCCGAAAGCATATTTGGTGAATGCATGTTTCAAGTTGTATATGTTTGAATGTATATTAAAACATACATTCCGCAAATACAAATATTAGATGAAAAGATGACCGGCAGCATGGGTGGAAGTAACCAGCGATCACAAGTCATGTGTTGTATGTTAAGTGTAGAAGAAGCGGCAGATGCAAACGGTCGTGACCATAGTAGGTAAAGGTTTGCATATACAGGGGAGAATGTATCTCGCGATAGATACAAGCATTCTGAAGGTCGAAATTAGGTACTTTGGTAAGCTGGTGGCATTAGGTGCTGCGATAGGCAAGAGAAGGGAAATCATACACAATGAAGTTTGTATGCATATTTAGAAATGCATAGACATACATTTTGAGTCGATGCTCTACATCACATTATCTCTTGCCCAAGGAATTCATTGTTTATACTGACAACCATGCTTTGAGTTTTCTGAATTCACAGGAGAAGCTAAATCGTGGGCATATGAAGTGGGTCAAACAACTCCAAGCATATACTTTTTCCATCAAACATAAGAAGGGACAAGCCAACAAGGTGGCAGATGCTCTAAGCAGAAGAGTGTGAACTATACAGGAAATCCAGTTGCAAACTGTGGGAGTTGATTCTCTCAAGAATATGTATAAGGATGATGAGGACTTCAAGGAGATATATGGAGTTTGTTCATAATTTTTAGATTCCTATCATTCTGATTTTTCTAAATTTTTACTACAACAGGGGTTACTATTGAAAGGCAACCAGTTGTGTGTACCTAGGTGTTCCATGAGGGAGAACATCATAAAAGAGAAGAATTGCGGTAGTCTTGGAGGTCATTTTGGACTAGACAAGACATTGGAGCAAGTGAGCAGGTTTTACTTCTGGCCTAAGATGCAAACAGATGTCAAAAAATTTGTAGACAGTTGTCACATTTGCTAGAGAGCCAAAGGGACTTCCTCCAATGCAGGTCTCTATCAACCACTTCCAATTCCTCAAAGGCCATGGGAGTGTGTAAGTATGGATTTTGTTTTGGGTCTTCCCCAGACTCAAAGAGGTTTTGACAGTGTATTTGTTGTAGTTGATAGATTTAGTAAAATGGCTTATTTTGTGCCATGCAAATGTACCAATGATGCTTCACACATTGCTGGTCTATTCTTTAAAGAAATAGTTTGAATTCATGGTTTGCCATTGAATATTGTCATTGACAAAGATCCCAAGTTTGTGGGACATTTTTGCCGCACTTTGTGGAAGAAATTGGGCACCCAATTATCTTTTACATCAGCCTATCACCCTCAGACGGATGGACAAACTGAGGTCGTGAATAGATCACTGGGTAATCTTTTGAGGTGTTTGACTAAACAGCATGGGGAAGCATGGGATATAATCATCCCACAAGCAGAGTTTGCATATAACGATTTTGTCAATCAGAGCACAAGAAAGAGTCCTTTTGAAGTTGTATATGGGATTCATCCCAGGGGAATTTTGGAGTTGAGAGATCTCCTGAACATGGAGAAAAGGAGTGCACAAGGAGAAGATTTTGCAGTCAGCATGAAGGATATCCATGATGTTGTAAGGGAAACTATCTAGAAGAACATAGGGAAATACATAAAGAGAGCTGATCAGAAGAAAAGGGATGTCCAATACAAACTTGGGGATCTGGTAATGGCATATCTAAAGAAGGAAAGACTTTCGAAGGGGCAGCCCACAAAACTTCTTATGAAAAAGATTGGTCCATGCAAGATTGTTCACAAATTTGGGCCTAATGCCTACGAGATTGAACTTCCTCCATGTTTAGCAATATCACCCATTTTCAATGTGTCTAACCTGTTTCCATTCAGAGGAGACAATGTAGCTGGTTCAGATGTGACAGAAGCAAGGGATGCAAAATGGATTTCTGATCTTCCACCAAGTCAACCAATACAGCTAGAATGTATTTTGGACACAAAGGTTCAGAAGAAGACTCGACATAAGACCTACAAGCAGTATCTGGTCAAATGGCGTGGTTTACCTGATGAGGATGCAACCTGGATGAGCAAGGAGGACATCATCAAACATGGGGTTTCCATTTCAGACCTAGTTCCTCAAGGGACTTGTGTTCTATTAACCCCGGGAGTATGGTGCAGGGGCACCTAACAAATCTCTTGTTTTGTTTGTAATAAGGTCAAACCAACCAGTTGTTTTACTTTCAGTTTTTATTTTTGTTTACTTTGTAACCAACTATGTAGACAGTTCGAGAACAGGCAGTTTGGGGATAGGAAGCGGTTGAGCTTCCCCAACTGCTCAGGAATGGTTGAACTCCCTCAATAGTGGGTTAAAAACAAGGTAGATCGAATAGGAGGGGTTTGGTATCTTGTATGTGTGTGTTTGTTGCCTGTGTATGAAGAAAACTGAAGAATAAAGAAACTATGTTTTGTCCCTTGTGTGTCAAAAAAATCTCATAATCGTAAATAACAATTTTCTTTCTACAGTCGTAGTTAATCTTTATCTTGCAAGTTGTCGTACCATTGATCGATGAAGCATTCCACTGGTTCGACTCTCGTTGAGATCAGTGGAATGGCTTCTCAGTGTACATATATGTTTTTATTTCTTATTTCTATTTTTGTCAGTTGTGTTCTATTTGATGGAGGAGAGGACCAGATGGACTGTGCTACGCAGTAGACCAACCTAGCATTGTCGTGTGCTAGGGTGTGAGTGAAGCAAACAATGTATCGTTGCATCACCGGAAGTGTATTGAAGTTCCACCGAAGGTGTTGAGTCCCACCGATAGTGAGAATGTCACCAAGGGTGTTAGTCATTGGCGTGTCGGCCTAAGATCATAAGGGTTCACCGACAAGAGTGGTCACGCCAAAGACAGGTTGTATCGACGCGTTGGGAGAACAGTTGAAAACTTCACCGATGTAGGAGTGTATCGGTGAAGAACAAGGTGAAGTCTCACCGAAGATAGTGTATTTTGGCATATCGGCAAGAACATCGATATCAAGGGACAATTTCGAGATCCTACCGATGAAGTAGGTCTCGCCGAAGGTAGCATATCGCATCAGCATATCAGTGAAGGAACCGGAGACTTCACCAATGTTTGGAGTCTTACCGAAACCGTGACGGTAAAAGCTAACTCATCGTAGTTATATCAGGGTGACGAGAGATCAGTCGTTCTAATGGGAGATTCATCGGTGTATCGGCCCTGGGAGGTTAGAGTCCGCCGATCATGGATTGTCTGGCCGATAAGCGAAAGATAAAGTCAATGTCAAAGTTGATCCATCGGTGTATCAGCGTAAGGTGGTAGGTAATTGCCGATGAGAAGAGTCTTCCCGAAGTGTTGGAGGTGGTCAAGGGAAGTCAACGTATATCGGCATGATCGGTGCATCGGAGGAAAAGAATTTGGGTTGGCCGATGATATATGGTTTCACCGATAATGAAGTATATGTGTGTATCGATGCTGTGTGAACCTAGAGAAAGGTATTCAAAGTTGTTTTGAGCGTTTCCACTATACACTCTGCATTACCTCTACATCAATAACCCAAGGTGGAAAATATCTAAACTCCACAACGAATACCATCACTATTCAAAATTACCAACAACAACAATCATGAGTTTAATTCTTCAAAAGTTATTTACCAACCTATTGTGATGATTATCCAACCCTACATCGTTTATATTGTTCTCCCATCCATAATTAACTCATATAGTGAGTATAAATCCCTCTACATAAATACTAATATTACATACAACCAACAGTGGAATTTAATTAAGCTATACAGAGGTGTTTATCACTGGTTGTAGTCATAAATAAGCAAATTGGAATGTAAACCATCTCTACTTTACTCATAAAGTTAGGCAGAGACAAAGACAGTATTTATTCAATCTAAACATAAACATTTATCTTTGTTCATGGTTAAAAATAACTCGAATAATGAGTGTGCATTCCTTGTACACAAGCAATAGTGTTATGCACCGCTAATGTACATGAATGATTAAATACACATGGTTGTAGAGCATTATTCATCATGTAAATAAACAATCTAGGCTAGGGTGATAGTTTTATAAGGTATAAATGTTCAATGGTTTTAAACATATCTCTCAAATTCTAATTATGACCTTTGAATCTACATTCAAAACAACTATGCCACTAACCAAAAGAAGAAAAATAAGAGTGTAATTGTTAATACTGAGTTTGTATAAAATAAATATAAATGTAGGGTTTTAAAACCATTTTGCTCTACTCATGCCCAAGCGATTGAGTTTAATTGGTTAAAATATTGGGTTCTTGTTGTGGAGACCCAAGCTCAAATCCCCACAGGGACATCTAATGTGGAATTCTAAGATGTGACTCTTGGTCTTCCATAGTTGACTTCTAATGTGGATGTGGTTTCTTAATAAAAGTGGATTTCTAAGTAGTGACTCTTGGTCTTCCATAGGTGATTTCTAATGTGGTTGCTCATAAGGAGCTTGTATTAGGTGATTTCTATTGGTCTTCCATAGGTGATTTCTAATGTGGTTGTTCATAAGGAGCTTGTATTAGGTGATTTCTAATGTGTTTTCTCCTAAGGAGCTTGTATTGGTATCATGTTGATGCTCATATGAGTATCTAATATTTGTAAACAATATGTAATAAATAAATAACAATTACCCTACCCCTAATACCTAATCGGTTCTCATTGGGACAAAGTATGGACATATACCAGAGCATAGGGATAGAAAAGTTTTGATTGAAATTGAACTTGATACAACCATAGAGGATACATATGCAAAATGTATAAACACAATAGAGCACAAACACTATGCGAAAATGGTAGAATAAACACTAAATGGATCTGTTAAAAGACTTTTAAAACTTTCAATCTAATGCAGATTGACAAGTGAGGGAAAATGACTCGGTAACCTCTATAGGCATCCTCCCTATTGTGTGAATATGGAAGCTTTAGAATAGGGCAAGGTCGCCATCACAACCTTAGACAATCTGAAAAGGAAAAGAGACTTATCAATCAATCCAAATATATATATAAAAAACTTCCAAATATTCATCTTGGAGTGCCCCATTTATTAAGTGTACAAAAATATAAGTGCATATGGTTTTCCTCCCTTTTTAACTACACTTACACAGCAAATGTGAACTCTTCGACAAAATTCCTTAAAGAACATAGGAAATAAGAAAAAGTAAATTGACTAAAACATATTTCATGGACTGCTTAACAATGCAAGCTGACGTTATAAAGATCGACTGAAACCACAACAAAAGGGTTCCACTGATATAATAGAGGCATTAGCGATATTCAACATTTATATTGTTGCATAAGAGATAAATCTATACTAAAGGCATATAGACTTCAGGCACAAATATTAACTAAAATACCAACAAAGATTGCATTGGGAATAGCCAGTCATATTGGTGGATCCCCGCTTATAGTCCCCTGTTTTCCTCTCTTTGCCTCTTGATTTAAATATTCCAATCTGGCGTCCTTCCTGTTGCCTTCAATTCCTTCTTGATTCTCAAAAAAACTCCAGAAATTGTAGAAATGGGCAGCTAGGATGCCCTAAAACTCTCCATGCTTGCTATCACCACAAGTGCATTGAATCTTCATTCCTTCCACTCGCCATAGCAGTTGAATAAGAGTGGTTTTCTCCTTTTTTTAAGGTAGTGTTCAGCCATCAAACTCCCTTGAACTACCTCATCAAAACTCCACGCCCCTAAATTCCTCATCTTCATTTATTTTTCCCTTTTTTAATATTAAAAAGATAATTTCCCTCATTTGAATAAAGATGACTTCTAAAAATTTATCTATTTTTTTATTTTCTTTAAAACAAAAGTTGTCATACCAATTTTACCACCAAGGCAAGCTCACTCGACAAGTCTACACACTCAACCAAACCATTTAACATTGACAAATGCAAATGTAACAATAAAATGGACATCAAAACAATGACTTGAATAATATCCAGTAAAGCATCACCAAATAAGACCATGGAATAGTGAGTGTATGTGGTTCTTAATTGTCATGGTAAAATTTGTCGCATCACCTCAATGTGTCACTCTCTCTAAGATGACACTCTACCTCTTCAAATGACGGGGGGGAACTAATCTTGCATTCACCTCATGACCATGAAAATAGTAGGTAGTCTGAAATCATTAAATAAATTCATAAACATGATATAATAATTATTATAATACCAATTAATCATAGAAATCGTCAATTTCAACATAATAACGCATTCAAAAAATGCAACCATAAATTAAATACCTACAATTAATGGTTATTCAATAGCAACATGGAATAATAAAACATGTGAATATTCAATCAAAAGGTCATCATGTGAAATACACAATATCCAAGCATTCATAATCATAGATAGAACTTAATCAAATTAAAACAATTAAATTTCTTTGACTGCATAGTCTAAAAATAGGGTGTGACATTTCCCAATTTGGAAAGGACCCTTCCAAAGTGAATCAAACTTGTTGTGGGATCCTCTTTGTTCTCTTCTCTTGTCCCAAAATAGAACATGATTGCCAACTATAAAGTTCCTCGATCTAACCTTCTTGTCAAAAACTTATTTAACCTTGGCTTGATGTTTTGTGATTCTATCTACCATATCCTCTCTTTGTTCTTTGATCTTGGTATACTAAAGCTTTAAGGCTGATAGCTCCAATAGGATGGGAAATGCACTATTTATCCCATACGCCAATTTGAAAGGGGGCATACCTATAGCCCTCTTTGGCATGATCCAATCTACCCACAATGCATCATACAACTTTCTATGCTAGTTCCTTTTTATTTTCATCAACCATCATCTAAACTATAGTCATGAAATTCTTATTGCTCAATTCTTCCTGACTATTACATTGTAGATAATAATTTGATTACTACGAGAAGGTAATTCCATGCTCATAACAAAAAAGAGAAATTTTAGTGGAAGAAAAGTTTGATGCATTATCAACATACTATTTTCTTTGGTACTCTAAACCTAATGAAGATGTTTCCTTGACAGAATTACAAACCACTTCTGATGTAGTTTGTTTTATTGGGACTACCTCCACCCACTTAGTAAAATATTCAATAGCTATCAATATATGGGTGTGAAAAGCATTGGAATGAAGATTAATAGGTCCAATAAAATTTCAGTGGTTTTACCACTTTTAAAATTAAAAAAAAAAAAATTGAGACCCCACTATTGAAAAGGTTCTTTAATCACTACTAGTCTTAGAGGAAGAGCTACTAGCTAAGGTTTGCCAAAGAATTATCTACAATTTTTCACACTTCGCCACCCAATTTATGCATCCTTGAACATACTTGGCCAGTAATAACATTGCTTTAGAATTTTGGAATTTGTCATCGGAAAAGAGAAATGTCCTCCGCATGCTTCATTATGGAAAAGTTCCAAAAGTTTCCTCTATTGTTCCTTGTCAACACATCTTGGGAATGTTCCATTAATACCTTTCTTAAACAAAGTATTTATCCAAATAACATACTTGGTAGCTTTGAGCTTGATATTTCTCTTTTCCTTCATTGAAAGGTGTGCAAGGTATTAACCCTATGTCAAGAAGTATACAATATTGAAGAACTACTCATCAATTAGCCCTACAAAGAGTGCCAATGGAAGATCATTTGTTTCCTCAAGTTCACTTTCTGTAATAAGCTTGTAAAGTCCTCACCCTCTCACCAACTTAGTAGGCTCGATGTTTATGTCATATTTCACAATCCAAGCCCCTCTCTTGTTGCATCCTATATCTTGTTGAGTTAATATAGTCTTACCTATTGGATCGGGTACATATATAACTATATGAGAGTAAAATCTAAAACTTTAATTGTTCACCACTTTGACTACAAAAAAACATGTTTTTCCACTAAGGAATGGCTCAACTCATGCTTCTTCAATGAAATGCTCATGAAAGTGATTAGATATTCCACATTTTGGTCATTTTTCTTGTTACATCAGAAAATGTCCCCCTTGGACTTTTCCCTCTTAAGGTTTAGCTCGCAGGTCCTTTAGAAAGCATTTTTGTCATCTTCCATATTCATGTTGACTCCTGATGAGAAAACCCCTATGTTTTATGGCAAATATGACCTAGGGGGGGGTAAGTGCAAGAAGATGGGGGGCCAAAAAGGGGTCTTAAGTGGCCACTTTTTTTCTGAAATCAGGAAATACTGGCCTTGGATGAGAAATTGAGCATAGTTACACTCAAAATTTAGAGATGCAACCAAAACAATGTTCGTAGTGCTCCGAGTCTACTTTCTAAACTACTATTTTGTTTTGAAAATGGCATAGATTAAGGGGTTCAAAAGAGGGAGCCACAGAAATTGGTGTTGTTTCTGTCAAAAAACATAACATAGCATGTTTTGTGGCTCCCTCAAAAGGTCAACTTTTTTTTGGTATTTTTAAAATCGCTTCAGTGAGAAATTAGCTAATAGCATGTAGTTTATGCCCGATTTTTCTGATAATTTTTTGATGAATATTTGATTTTTTACTAATTTTTAAAGTGGACACATCCTAAAAAACAGAATTTTGGCCGTGCTACCCCTATAAATTTTGAAAACTAATTGAAAATCATTTTTTTATTTTTTTAATATTTGTAGAATGGAGTCTAGTTTCTAAATATGTAATTTTTTTGAAATTTGAATGAATAGTTATTTTACAATGAAAAAAAGACCAAACAGTGGTTTTTGCATAAAAACGGACACACAAACAAAAGAAATTAAAGATGAAAGGCTTAACATTGTTAAAATGTGAAAAAAATCACATCGTCAAATAGCTAAGAGAAAGCCTAACATTACCCATGTGTTCGATTTGTTCAACCTTGAAACACGTGCAAATCTGAGGGTTAGCACGAACGAAATTATGTGAAATTTTGAAGAATACAGAAAAACACGTCTGTGACTGTTCATAAGGCACTCCAAGCCTTTGGGTTGGAAATCCAAAGCAAATCCCAAGCCCAAGGCTTGGGATTCCCAAAGCAAGAAATAACGCGAGCGCGTTATAACGCGCTCGCGTTATAACGCGCTCGCGTTATTTATTGCCTTACATTTTTCCCGCAAGCCTGTCTTTTCCCATGTTCGACATAACGCGAGCGCATTATAACGTGCTCGCGTTATGTCCCACTCAAATTTTTTTACATTTAAGGCTATTCATCATGAGGGTTAAGGCATAAAGGATAGAGTTGAAAGGTTTATGGATAAGGGATTAGCGTTTAAGGTATAGTATCGAGCCCGTTGAGGGTCTAGGAATAGGGATAGCGTTTAAGGTTTAGGGATGAGGGATGACAGATTACGGTTGAGGGTCGAGGGATCAAAGTTAAGGGTTGAGGGATTAGGGTTTGACATTAAGGGTTGAGGGTTGAGGTTCAAGGGTCAAGGGTTTAGGGATAGGGTTTAGGGTCGAGGGATTAGGGTTAAAGTAGAGTGTGGAGGGTGTAAGGATTAGGGATAGGGTTGGAGGGTTTAGGGATAAGGGATTAGGGTTTAAGGTATAGTATCAAGTCTGTTGAGAGTTTAGGAATAGGGATAGCATTTAGGGATTAGGGATGAGGGATTATAGTTGAGGGATGATGGATTAGGGTTGAGGGTTGAGGGATTAGGGTTTAGGGATAAGGTTTAGGGTTGAGGGTTTAGGATTAGGGTTTAGGGTTGACGGATTAGCATTTAATGTCGAGGTTAGGGTTAGAGTGTTGAGGGTAGAGGGATTAGGGATAGGGTTTAGGGTTTAAGGTTTAAGGATTGAGGGTTGAGGCTTTAGGGATGAGGGTTTAAGGCTTAAGATATAGTGTCAAGTGTTGAGGGTGTAGGGATAGGGTTTAAGTTTTAAGGGTTAAGGGTTGAGGGATATGGATTAGGGTTTAAGGTATAGTGTTGAGGGTCGAGGGATCAGAGTTAAGGGTTGAGGGATTAGGGTTTGACGTTGAGGGTTGAGGGTTGAGGTTCAAGGGTCAAGGGTTTAGGGATAGGGTTGAGGGTCGAGGAATTAGGGTTAAAGTAGAGTGTGGATGGTATAAGGATTAGGGATAGGGTTGGAGGGTTTATGGATAAGGGATTAGGGTTTAAGGTATAGTATCGATTCTGTTGAGGGTGTAGGAATAGGGATAGCATTTAGGGTTTAGGGATGAAGGATTAGAGTTGGGGGATGACAGATTAGGGTTGAGGGTTGAGGGATTAGGGTTTAGGGATAAGGTTTAGGGTTGAGGGATGAGGGATTAGGGTTTAAGGTATAGTGTTGAGGGTTTAGGGATAGGGTTTAGGGTTGAGGGATTAGGATTTGACGTTGAGGGTTGAGGGTTGAGGTTCGAGGGTCAAGGGTTTAGGGATAGGGTTGAGGGTCGAGGAATTAGGGTTAAAGTAAAGTGTGGAGGGATGACGGATGATAGATTAGGGTTGAGGGTTGAGGGATTAGGGTTTGATGTTGAGGGTTGAGGGTTTAGGGTTAGGGTTGAGAGATGAGGGATCAGAGTTAAGGGTTGAGGGATTAGGGTTTGACGTCGAGGGCTGAGGTTCGAGGGTCAAGGGTTTAGGGATAGGGTTGAGGTTGAAGGGATTAGGGTTTAGGGACAAGGTTTAGGGTTAGGGTTGAGGGATTAGGGTTTAAGGTATAGTGTTGAGGGTTTAGGGATAGGGTTTAGGGTTGAGGGATTAGAGTGAAGGGTTGAGGGATTAGAATTTGGCGTTGAGGGTTTAGGGTTTAGGATCAGGGTTGAAGGTCGACGGATTAGAGTTAAGGGTTGAGGGATTAGGGTTTGATGTTGAGGGTTGAGGGTTGAGGTTCGAGGGTCAAGGGTTTAGGGATAGGGTTGAGGGTCGAGGAATTAGGGTTAAAGTAGAGTGTGGAGGGATGACGGATGATAGATTAGGGTTGAGGGTTGAGGGATTAGGGTTTGATGTTGAGGGTTGAGGGTTTAGGGTTAGGGTTGAGAGATGAGGGATCAGAGTTAAGGGTTGAGGGATTAGGGTTTGACGTCGAGGGCTGAGGTTCGAGGGTCAAGGGTTTAGGGATAGGGTTGAGGTTGAAGGGATTAGGGTTTAGGGACAAGGTTTAGGGTTAGGGTTGAGGGATTAGGGTTTAAGGTATAGTGTTGAGGGTTTAGGGATAGGGTTTAGGGTTGAGGGATTAGAGTGAAGGGTTGGGGGATTAGAATTTGGCGTTGAGGGTTTAGGGTTTAAGGTATAGTGTTGAGGGTTTAGGGATAGGGTTTAGGGTTGAGGGATTAGGGTTTGACGTTGAGGGTTGAGGGTTGAGGTTCGAGGGTCAAGGGTTTAGGGATAGGGTTGAGGGTCGAGGAATTAGGGTTAAAGTAGAGTGTGGAGGGATGACGGATGATAGATTAGGGTTGAGGGTTGAGGGATTAGGGTTTGATGTTGAGGGTTGAGGGTTTAGGGTTAGGGTTGAGAGATGAGGGATCAGAGTTAAGGGTTGAGGGATTAGGGTTTGACGTCGAGGGCTGAGGTTCGAGGGTCAAGGGTTTAGGGATAGGGTTGAGGTTGAAGGGATTAGGGTTTAGGGACAAGGTTTAGGGTTAGGGTTGAGGGATTAGGGTTTAAGGTATAGTGTTGAGGGTTTAGGGATAGGGTTTAGGGTTGAGGGATTAGAGTGAAGGGTTGAGGGATTAGAATTTGGCGTTGAGGGTTTAGGGTTTAAGGTATAGTGTTGAGGGTTTAGGGATAGGGTTTAGGGTTGAGGGATTAGGGTTTGACGTTGAGGGTTGAGGGTTGAGGTTCGAGGGTCAAGGGTTTAGGGATAAGGTTGAGGGTCGAGGAATTAGTGTTAAAGTAGAGTGTGGAGGGATGACGGATGATAGATTAGGGTTGAGGGTTGAGGGATTAGGGTTTGATGTTGAGGGTTGAGGGTTTAGGGTTAGGGTTGAGAGATGAGGGATCAGAGTTAAGGGTTGAGGGATTAGGGTTTGACGTCGAGGGCTGAGGTTCGAGGGTCAAGGGTTTAGGGATAGGGTTGAGGTTGAAGGGATTAGGGTTTAGGGACAAGGTTTAGGGTTAGGGTTGAGGGATTAGGGTTTAAGGTATAGTGTTGAGGGTTTAGGGATAGGGTTTAGGGTTGAGGGATTAGAGTGAAGGGTTGAGGGATTAGAATTTGGCGTTGAGGGTTTAGGGTTTAGGATCAGGGTTGAAGGTCGAGGGATTAGAGTTAAGGGTTGAGGGATTAGGGTTTGATGTTGAGGGTTGAGGGTTGAGGTTCGAGGGTCAAGGGTTTAGGGATAGGGTTGAGGGTCGAGGAATTAGGGTTAAAGTAGAGTGTGGAGGGATGACGGATGATAGATTAGGGTTGAGGGTTGAGGGATTAGGGTTTGATGTTGAGGGTTGAGGGTTTAGGGTTAGGGTTGAGAGATGAGGGATCAGAGTTAAGGGTTGAGGGATTAGGGTTTGACGTCAAGGGCTGAGGTTCGAGGGTCAAGGGTTTAGGGATAGGGTTGAGGTTGAAGGGATTAGGGTTTAGGGACAAGGTTTAGGGTTAGGGTTGAGGGATTAGGGTTTAAGGTATAGTGTTGAGGGTTTAGGGATAGGGTTTAGGGTTGAGGGATTAGAGTGAAGGGTTGAGGGATTAGAATTTGGCGTTGAGGGTTTAGGGTTTAAGGTATAGTGTTGAGGGTTTAGGGATAGGGTTTAGGGTTGAGGGATTAGGGTTTGACGTTGAGGGTTGAGGGTTGAGGTTCGAGGGTCAAGGGTTTAGGGATAGCGTTGAGGGTCAAGGAATTAGGGTTAAAGTAGAGTGTGGAGGGATGACGGATGATAGATTAGGGTTGAGGGTTGAGGGATTAGGGTTTGATGTTGAGGGTTGAGGGTTTAGGGTTAGGGTTGAGAGATGAGGGATCAGAGTTAAGGGTTGAGGGATTAGGGTTTGACGTCGAGGGCTGAGGTTCGAGGGTCAAGGGTTTAGGGATAGGGTTGAGGTTGAAGGGATTAGGGTTTAGGGACAAGGTTTAGGGTTAGGGTTGAGGGATTAGGGTTTAAGGTATAGTGTTGAGGGTTTAGGGATAGGGTTTAGGGTTGAGGGATTAGAGTGAAGGGTTGAGGGATTAGAATTTGGCGTTGAGGGTTTAGGGTTTAAGGTATAGTGTTGAGGGTTTAGGGATAGGGTTTAGGGTTGAGGGATTAGGGTTTGACGTTGAGGGTTGAGGGTTGAGGTTCGAGGGTCAAGGGTTTAGGGATAGGGTTGAGGGTCGAGGAATTAGTGTTAAAGTAGAGTGTGGAGGGATGACGGATGATAGATTAGGGTTGAGGGTTGAGGGATTAGGGTTTGATGTTGAGGGTTGAGGGTTTAGGGTTAGGGTTGAGAGATGAGGGATCAGAGTTAAGGGTTGAGGGATTAGGGTTTGACGTCGAGGGCTGAGGTTCGAGGGTCAAGGGTTTAGGGATAGGGTTGAGGTTGAAGGGATTAGGGTTTAGGGACAAGGTTTAGGGTTAGGGTTGAGGGATTAGGGTTTAAGGTATAGTGTTGAGGGTTTAGGGATAGGGTTTAGGGTTGAGGGATTAGAGTGAAGGGTTGAGGGATTAGAATTTGGCGTTGAGGGTTTAGGGTTTAGGATCAGGGTTGAAGGTCGAGGGATTAGAGTTAAGGGTTGAGGGATTAGGGTTTGATGTTGAGGGTTGAGGGTTGAGGTTCGAGGGTCAAGGGTTTAGGGATAGGGTTGAGGGTCGAGGAATTAGGGTTAAAGTAGAGTGTGGAGGGATGACGGATGATAGATTAGGGTTGAGGGTTGAGGGATTAGGGTTTGATGTTGAGGGTTGAGGGTTTAGGGTTAGGGTTGAGAGATGAGGGATCAGAGTTAAGGGTTGAGGGATTAGGGTTTGACGTCGAGGGCTGAGGTTCGAGGGTCAAGGGTTTAGGGATAGGGTTGAGGTTGAAGGGATTAAGGTTTAGGGACAAGGTTTAGGGTTAGGGTTGAGGGATTAGGGTTTAAGGTATAGTGTTGAGGGTTTAGGGATAGGGTTTAGGGTTGAGGGATTAGAGTGAAGGGTTGAGGGATTAGAATTTGGCGTTGAGGGTTTAGGGTTTAGGATCAGGGTTGAAGGTCGAGGGATTAGAGTTAAGGGTTGAGGGATTAGGGTTTGATGTTAAGGGTTAAGGTTCGAGGGTTTGATGTTGAGGGTTGAGGGTTGAGGTACATTTCGGTGTGACATTTAAATTGTCTTGCCAATATACACTGTAAAGGTTATTTTGTGGACTTTCAAGGATTTTTTCACCTGTGTTAATGTTCAACTTATTTCGCTCTGCATCAAGGGATTACGGTTTGACGTTGAGGGCTGAGGTTCGAGGGTCAAGGGTTTAGGGATAGGGTTGAGGTTGAAGGGATTAGGGTTTAGGGACAAGGTTGAGGTTGAGGGATTAGGATTTGACATTGAGGGTTGAGGGTTTAGGGATAGGGTTGAGGGATTAGGATTTGACATTGAGGGTTGAGGGTCAAGGGATCAGAGTTGAGGGTTTAGGGTTTAGAGATCTATAGGAGGACAAAACGCGAGCGCGTTATAGCGCGAGCGCGTTATAGCGCGAGCGCGTTATAGCGCGAGCGCGTTATAACGCGCTCGTGTTTTGTAATTCTACTAAAACGGTAAAAAAGTGGTTACCCCCGTGATCCAGGCCCACATGCTCTGTTTTCTTACTGATTCTGCGCGTGCTCCGACAAAAAAGAAGTGCTTTCATGCTATTGGGAAGTTCACATGCACATTTGACACATTGTACCACCTTTGCATGATCTTTCCACCACCTTTTCTGCTTTGCCAACTTGAGAAGGAGGAAATAACATAGTTTTCAAACCAAATTTGATATATATCTATACAAGTTTCAATTTTTGTAGTATTGCAATGTTAATTTTGATTCAATTTTAAGAATTTAACATTGAAAAGGAAGCAAGTGGTGAAAAACTCAAATTGTTGAGGAGTTTGATGCAAGAAGATAAAAACACTACATAATTGGGTACTCTCTCCATTCAAATCTTCATTTTTTAGGTATGTCAAGTCTTTACATGCATGTTCTTTACATTTTCCTTATTTCGGATTGAATTACTTTATCATGCATTATCATACATATTTAAAATAGACACATTTCCAATCAAGAAAGCAACCTACAATCTCACATGATGCCATGTATATTTTCTACACTTGGGCTCTTTAATAATTATGTGTAATAAACAAACCTTAGTTCATACCATGATGTCAAACTATACAAGAATAAATCCTTACAACATAAAAAAAATACAATCCCACTATTATCATGTATTCATTTCTTAGGAACTAATATTGGTCTCTTTATCATGCTACAGACAAATTCTCCGTCATGCCGAGGAAACGATCAAGAATTAAACCAACACAGGAAGAGATAGAAGCTAAGAATGCAAAGAAAGCAATGGCTATGAGGGAACTTCGTGAGAAGAGGAAATTGGACACGATAAATGAAGACATACCAATTGAAGAGGAACCACAACCATCACAAAGAGATATGGTATTGGCGGCACAAAGAGAACGAATGCAAAAACTTCGTGGTACGAGAGATTTAAATACCATAGTTGGAGACACATCCTTTATCGCAAGACAACATGTAGGGACACCATCTACCACATCTCAAGTTGAGAGTACATCATCACTCACATGTGATGAAGGAGGTACGCCATCGTTCCCACCTCAACCTCAAGGTATGTCATCTATTCCATCTTCGATCGAAGGTATGCCATCTAACCCATCTCATTTAAATATTGATGAAATTCCTAATGTTGAGATGAATTTACCTAACTTGACACCACCTAGAATTTTGCATAGAAAGCCAAAGTATTTGATTGATATTGATGAGAATATTTTGCAGCCAATGGAAGGTAAGATTCCAAAACGCACTTGTAGAAGATATGCTAATAAGATTTGGAGATTGTTCTTTGAAAAGTTAAATGAGACTGCAAGATGTCAACTATTCGTTGAAATGATGCGAAGTATAAAGTATAGGTCTATCATGAAGATTCTTGGGTTGAGAACATCAGAGGCTTCAAGTGAAAAATCTATTGTCAAGAATCTAATGAGTGCGTATGAGAGTGTGGGTAACACCTCACGCACAAAAGATAGTAATGCAACACGGCGTGTGATTACATCGACTATAGTAAGTAGTCAAACGAGGAAAACTCGTCTTATTAGAAAGACAAGTCAAAAATTGAGAATTAATAGGAAAACTTTATCAAGAGCCGTTGGAAGACGCCAAAAATTTGAGGACACTAATGCCAATGAATTATGGGCGTTCTCGGGGAGACTACCACGAAAAGATAAACTAATTGTTGAAGCATTGAGGTCACTAATTGAAGACTTTTGGAAGAATTACACAAGGGTATCTCCAAATCAAAGGGATGTGGTAAGAAGGAGAATTGGTAGTCAGAACCGCGAGCCACATCCAAAGCATTTTTTGGATGAGACTCAAACACAGTTTTATGGTAAATTTCTAGAGAAGTATCCTCAAATTAAAATTTGTCAAAGATATTTTGAAATGCTAAAACCTTTCTATGTTAAGATAAATCACACACGCACTACTTGTTGTTGTAGATTACATATTGAATTTTCTAACCATTTTGATGCTTATAGGTCTATATGTTTAGATATGCATACTAACAATGATTTGCAGGGTTGTGCCATATGTGCCCCACCAACATCTTCAAGAGATTTCATATCAAGAATTTTATGTGAAAGAGAGGAAGGTCAAATATTCTACAAGAAATTATGCTTGGATGGCACATGTCATCGTTGCGGTGGCTTGCAACATTTGCCAATATGTGAACATATGGAAATAACACATGCGGTTGGAAATGAACTAGTAGAATTTGGCAAGTATAAAACAGTGGCATACAATACAAAAGATGGTAAAGAAGCAAAGAGGTGTGAATTAGTTATTGAAAAGATTCCAGTGTATCAGTTTATGCCTATATTTCGTGACAGCATAGTGTATGAGTATGCAAGACATGCCCATAGAGCTCGATGGTTGGACTTGCAATTCAAGTTATGCAAGGACACATTTCCAGTTGGTAGCATTGTTTCAGTCGTCGACTTTGCAGAGAACTACAGTCTACAGCCACAGCGTGAGGTGCAATCACAATATTACAACTCCACACAGGTTTCTATATTTGTGCACATCGCATTCATTCATGCGAATGATAGTACAGAGGATGACAGAAAGATCATAAGGGAGTATCATTTCTATATTAGTGATGATCGCACGCATTCTACAGAGTTCGTGCAAGGTTGCTTTCAGGTGTTCTATAATGATTTGGCTAGAAGGGGCATATCGTTCAGTCAGCATATCATATGGTCGGATAATTGTGCATCACAATTCAAGAACTCACGGAATTTCTATTGGCTGAGTAGGAGGCATAATTTTACAGGTATTCAACATATGTGGAACTTTTGTGAGGCTGGGCATGGAAAGGGGGAGCATGATGGTGCAGGAGCATGTATCAAAAGAGCCATAGCACGAGAAGAGTTAAAGTATAAAGACAATGCAAAGTTGACAGATGCAAAATTGATTGTCGAGTGGTGTAATGCTTCCATGGGTCCAGGTAATGAAGGTAAGTCTTTAGTTCGTAGATTTTTTTGGTTGATAGATGATACTAACATTGCACCATATGAGGATTGTTGTACACTGACAGGATCAAATGAGATGCACTCTTTCAGAAGTTCAATTGCAGGTTCATGGAGTATCCATACACGAAAGATGTCATGCTTTTGTTCTTCCTGTACAATTCAAGTCTGGGATGAGTGCGAGTCAAAGGAGTGGGTTGACGAATGGCAGTTAAGTTATCTTAGCCCACTTGACACGTATCGACCCCCGACGGCACTGGAACTAACACAGATGGAATCGTCAGTTGACTTTGACCACATATCAGATTTAGTTCAACCAGGTAATATAGGGCACATATATGCATCTAATTTCATCTAGTTCAACCAGGTAATGTCATCTTACTTTGTAGTGTTTTTGTAATGTTGACTAATTTCATCTAATTTGCTACACATATCAATGTAGGACACGTATATGCAGTTATTGCAGATGAAGATAATGAAGAGGGAACAGATTATTACTTATGCCGTTGTGTTGAGGCCAAAAAGAAATTGGAGGCCCCTGTTACAGATGGAGAAAACATCGAATACCCTACAGGATCAGTGGTTATTACTGGAACATGGCTTAGAAGGTACCCACATAAGAGTGTTAATATTTGGCTATTTCAGGACTTTGACATGCATCGAAAGATTTTTCATTACTCGAACCTTGTCGTGGCATCCAATGTTCATTTGATAAAGTATCGGGGTAGACCTTTGAACAAAATATTGTGGAAGGTGCGTGAGTCTGACCATGAAGCAATACTTGACACAATAAAGAGTAGAGTAGATCCAGATGGTTCATTGGATTAATTTGTAAGTATTCACATTGATTTTGTAAAGTTATGTTACATTGAGTTGTAAGTATGCACATTAATTTGTAAGGTTTGTCTTTTTTTATTTCCTCCTGCATTTTTACACATATGTACACATTTTTCCATCATCATGTTATGCATTTTTGGTGTCCTGCTCCTGATGCGACCAAACTCATAACTCACCCTACTAGACACCATTTGATGATCTCTCCAACACTCTGGATCCAGGGCGCCCAATCATGATGATGACCTATATACCATTCTCCCAAGGCGCTCATAATGAATGAATGATAAGCAGCGCCTTGACCTCTATAATCAAGGTGATTTTAAGTCACTTTGAGTCATTTGGGGTCAGTTTGAGTCTTTGAGTCATGTTGCAAAAAAGTGTCAATGTTGTCAAGTTGCACAAAGCAACCTTTGCATTTTTGGTGTCTTGCTCGTGATGCGACCAAACTGACTGTTCCAATGCATCCGAATGGGTACATTTATGCTAGGCATGGTCCTATTTCTCACCCAGACATGTCGAAACAGTCGGAGCTACATTGTACCGACGATATCCCTGAAGAGTCCAAAGTGCAAAAAGGCAGCAATCTTTGACGAGATGTTACTCGAAAATCATGTCACTTAGAAACATTCCCTCTGAGGCAACGGGATCACGTAGAGTGCCTCTACAATAACCTCTCTCGGTTTTTTATAGCTCTGAGGCATTTGCCCGTGGTGAAAGGTTTTCTGTTGCCCCAAAAATCGTCAGAAGGAGGCAGTGTAAAGTTGCAAAGGGGTGTAACTTTCGTCCTGCTCCTGATGTGACCAAACTGACTGTTCCAACGCGTCCGAATGGGTACATTTATGCTAGTCATGGTCCTATTTCTCACCCAAACATGTCGAAACAGTCGGAGCTACATTGTACCGACGATATCCCTGAAGAGTCCAAAGTGCAAAAAGGCAGTAATCTTTGACGAGATGTTACTCGAAAATCGTGTCACTTAGAAACATTCCGTCTGAGGCAACGGGATCACGTAGAGTGCCTCTAAAATAACCTCTCTCGGTTTTTTATAGCTCTGAGGCATTTGCCCGTGGTGAAAGGTTTTCTGTTGCCCCAAAAATCGTCAGAAGGAGGCAGTGTAAAGTTGCAAAGGGGTGTAACTTTCGTCCTGCTCCTGATGCGACCAAACTGACTATTCCAACGCGTCCGAATGGGTACATTTATGCTAGGCATGGTCCTATTTCTCACCCAAACATGTCGAAACAGTCGGAGCTACATTGTACCGACGATATCCATGAAGAGTCCAAAGTGCAAAAAGGCAGCAATCTTTGACGAGATGTTACTCGAAAATCGTGTCACTTAGAAACATTCCGTCTGAGGCAACGGGATCACGTAGAGTGCCTCTACAATAACCTCTCTCGGTTTTTTATAGCTCTGAGGCATTTGCCCGTGGTGAAAGGTTTTCTGTTGCCCCAAAAATCGTCAGAAGGAGGCAGTGTAAAGTTGCAAAGGGGTGTAACTTTCGTCCTGCTCCTGATGCGACCAAACTGACTGTTCCAACGCGTCCGAATGGGTACATTTATGCTAGGCATGGTCCTATTTCTCACCCAAACATGTCGAAACAGTCGGAGCTACATTGTACCGACGATATCCATGAAGAGTCCAAAGTGCAAAAAGGCAGCAATCTTTGACGAGATGTTACTCGAAAATCGTGTCACTTAGAAACATTCCGTCTGAGGCAACGGGATCACGTAGAGTGCCTCTACAATAACCTCTCTCAGTTTTTTATAGCTCTGAGGCATTTGCCCGTGGTGAAAGGTTTTTTGTTGCCCCAAAAATCGTCAGAAGGAGGCAGTGTAAAGTTGCAAAGGGGTGTAACTTTCGTCCTGCTCCTGATGCGACCAAACTGACTGTTCCAACGCGTCTGAATGGGTACATTTATGCTAGGCATGGTCCTATTTCTCACCCAAACATGTCGAAACAGTCGGAGCTACATTGTACCGACGATATCCCTGAAGAGTCCAAAGTGCAAAAAGGCAGCAATCTTTGACGAGATGTTACTCGAAAATCGTGTCACTTAGAAACATTCCGTCTGAGGCAACGGGATCATGTAGAGTGCCTCTACAATAACCTCTCTCGGTTTTTTATAGCTCTGAGGCATTTGCCCGTGGTGAAAGGTTTTCTGTTGCCCTAAAAATCATCAGAAGGAGGCAGTGTAAAGTTGCAAAGGGGTGTAACTTTCGTCCTGCTCCTGATGCGACCAAACTGACTGTTTCAACGCGTCCGAATGGGTACATTTATGCTAGGCATGGTCCTATTTCTGACCCAAACATGTCGAAACAGTCGGAGCTACATTGTACCGACGATATCCATGAAGAGTCCAAAGTGCAAAAAGGCAGCAATCTTTGACGAGATGTTACTCGAAAATTGTGTCACTTAGAAACATTCCGTCTGAGGCAACGGGATCACGTAGAGTGCCTCTACAATAACCTCTCTCAGTTTTTTATAGCTCTGAGGCATTTGCCCGTGGTGAAAGGTTTTCTGTTGCCCCAAAAATCGTCAGAAGGAGGCAGTGTAAAGTTGCAAAGGGGTGTAACTTTCATCCTGCTCCTGATGCGACCAAACTGACTGTTCCAACGCGTCCGAATGGGTACATTTATGCTAGGCATGGTCCTATTTCTCACCCAAACATGTCGAAACAGTCGGAGCTACATTGTACCGACGATATCCCTGAAGAGTCCAAAGTGCAAAAAGGCAGCAATCTTTGACGAGATGTTACTCAAAAATCGTGTCACTTAGAAACATTCCGTCTGAGGCAACGGGATCACGTAGAGTGCCTCTACAATAACCTCTCTCGGTTTTTTATAGCTCTGAGGCATTTGCCCGTGGTGAAAGGTTTTCTGTTACCCCAAAAATCGTCAGAAGGAGGCAGTGTAAAGTTGCAAAGGGGTGTAACTTTCGTCCTGCTCCTGATGCGACCAAACTGACTGTTCCAACGCGTCCGAATGGGTACATTTATGCTAGGCATGGTCCTATTTCTCACCCAAACATGTCGAAACAGTCGGAGCTACATTGTACCGACGATATCCCTGAAGAGTCCAAAGTGCAAAAAGGCAGCAATCTTTGACGAGATGTTACTCGAAAATCGTGTCACTTAGAAACATTCCGTCTAAGGCAACGGGATCACGTAGAGTGCCTCTACAATAACCTCTCTCGGTTTTTTATAGCTCTGAGGCATTTGCCCGTGGTGAAAGGTTTTCTGTTGCCCCAAAAATCGTCAGAAGGAGGCAGTGTAAAGTTGCAAAGGGGTGTAACTTTCGTCCTGCTCCTGATGCGACCAAACTGACTGTTCCAACGCGTCCGAATGGGTACATTTATGCTAGGCATGGTCCTATTTCTCACCCAAACATGTCGAAACAGTTGGAGCTACATTGTACCGACGATATCCCTGAAGAGTCCAAAGTGCAAAAAGGCAGCAATCTTTGACGAGATGTTACTCGAAAACCGTGTCACTTAGAAACATTCTGTCTGAGGCAACGGGATCACGTAGAGTGCCTCTATAATAACCTCTCTCAATTTTTTATAGCTCTGAGGCATTTGCCCGTGGTGAAAGGTTTTCTGCTGCCCCAAAAATCGTCAGAAGGAGGCAGTGTATTAAGTCAGGATGAAAGCCTATTCACTCTAGGCGCCTGTTTTTGACCAAATCACACATGCGCCTTGAACAACTCTGTCTTCAAGGCGCTTTTCTCTAATCTCTGTAACTCTCCAAATCCACTAAGGCGCAAATTTTACCTCTTGGGCTCAAGATATAGGTTCTTCATCCAAGGCGCCAGAATGGTCCAAAGGCGCATTTCACCTCTAACCTCACCTCTGACCTTACTTGGAGGCGCTAAACCTCATCTCATTGCTCTCCTCCATTACAAGCGCTCACTTACCTCAATCTTGGGCGCATACCAACATCCCAACATCCAAATCACCTAGGCGCTCAAAACCTTCAAGACTCAAGGTGCATTTTATGATCAAACAAGGTATCTCCTGAACAAGGCGCTCATAGTCTCATCAGGGCGTTAATCATCATCATGAGCACTCATATTGTTCTAGGCGCACAGTTATCTCTGGAATGCTCAAGGCGCACATACCCTTCTCTAGGCTAGTTTACACTTATTCAAGGCGCTCATTCCAAACTTACATGAACTACTCATTACAAGACGCACAAACTAGATGATCCTAGGGCATAAGGGCGCTCATAGGAGTTGTTATGTGTCATTTTGGCCAAGGTTTTCTGGGGCAGTGAAGACATTAGGAAGGGGATGATCGTTTGGATAGTTTTGAATGCTTTATTTCTCCTTGTTTAAACTAGGCGCTCACTGAGGATTGGAGTAGCCTTTGCACCCTCACATCACGTTAATCGGCGTTTCAGAGGCAATCATAGTATAGGAAGATTTGCGCCTTGAAGAAGAGAGTTATCTGGTGAGTGCTTAGGAGTTCTGGCGCCTAGGGGAAAGGTCTAGGTAGAGCGCCTTCAGACTTTCACAGTGAAGTGCCTTAAGGAGTTGGATGATGTTTTTGCCTAGAGTGGAGATGATGTTTTTAGCGCCTTAAGGATGATGATGGAGCGCTTTGGAGTCAGGTTAGTCTGGAGCACCTTAAGAAGGTAAAGCACTTCAAATGTAAACACAAGTGTTTTGAGCGCCCTAATGAGAAGTTGTCTTGGCACCATAAGTTGTTCAACCGAAGATATGTGCCTTGGATAGTTGCAAAGACCTAATTTAGCGCCCAAGGTTGGAAGACTCTTTGTGAGCGCCCAGTGTTTGAAAGCTCTTTGTGTTTGGTGCATTAAAATGAATTTGGCACCTAAATAGTATTGAAACACTCAACTGAGCGCCTAAAGCCCATGAGAGAAGTGATATGCACCTTGATAGGAATATCATGGAAGATGAGTTTACTGAATGGCGCCTTGAATGACTTGGTTGATTAAGTGTTTTAGCACCTAGATATGGGATGAATCATTGAGTGCCTTTGGTTGAGATGATGTCAGCACCTTTGAGATTATAACACCTTGGAGTCAAGTTCGAAGGAGCACCTTGAGAAGGTAAAACACTTCAAATGTTTTCAAGGAATTGGAGAAGTCACTTAGTGCCTAGAAGGAATTCCAGAGCAAGAGGGTTGGAGCGCCTTGAGCTTCAAGTCAGATATGCGCCTAGACCTCTACCCTTTAGCAAGTTGAAGCCCTCTGAGCCTTGACAACATGAGAATGCCTTATAGTGAATATGCGCCTTGGGCAAGGTTGAATACAAAGTTGAGGAGTATATCATAATGAGTAAGTGCACTGTAGGGTTAGATGATAAAGACTAGTGCCTTGAGTGTCTTGGTCAAAATTTTGACGTGAGAAGTCTTGCAAGATCAAACCCTGGAGTGCGCCTTAGAGAGAACCTATTGATCCTTTGCTTTGACAAGATTTGGGCGCCAGAATGATCCTTAATAAATGGAATGTATCTACACCCATTTTGCGCCTTTAGGGAAGTGATGGTGGCCAGAATGATCCTTAATCTCATGTTTGTGCGCCTAGGTCTAGAAGCAAGATTTGAGCGCCTTAGGATAGGGTTTTTTGCACCTTGTCTTGGAGAGTGAATTTGCGCCTTGGATGATGTTGAAGCGCCTTGGGATGAAATGCGCCCAAACTTATAGAGGGCCTTCAGTGAGGGAGTTGAAGAGAGTGCTTAGAGGAAGGATAGCCTTAAGATCAAACTAAGTACTTAGAAACCTAAGATTAGCGCCTTATTTGAAGTTATACACCTATTCTGGTGCCAGAGAGTGAGTTTGAGTGTGAAGAAGTGAATGTCTGCGCCTTGAAGGGGATACAAAGGGAAGATGATGCACCTTGATGGGTTGATGATGGAAATTTGCATTTTGGAGCTAAATGTGCGCCTTGAAGGAGATAGTGCATAGAGGTACAATGAATCTTCCGGAGAACATGGATAGACAACTAAGTCTCCAACTTGAGTCTTCTAAGTGAATTGGATAATGAAGAGAGTCTAGTCATTTTGGGCGCTAGTATCAGGATGAATCATCCAAAATGGGTGCCTAGAACTAGAAGGCGCCAATGCATGAGTTCAAGGATCCTCCATTGGAGCGCCTAGCCCAGATGGCTATAGATTGAAAGTTTTAAAGCTAAGTGATGTCTCTTACGTGAATTCCTAGCCCAGGTGCATGTGTTGGGAAAAACTCTTTGGCTCTGGCGCCTAGAATTGGGAGCTTTGTAAGATGCACCAATTGATGAAACATTTCCATTTTGCACCTAGAATAGAACTCTCTCACATAGTTGAAATTGACTTGATAGAAGGAGATAAGTCTTAAGGACTAGTTTGGCGCCTCACTTGCCTATCTCACCTTTGAAATGTGCTTTGGTTGATGATCATCATTGATGGAACCTAGTGAAATGTAAAGCTATTTGCATCTCCAGAGGATCAAAATTGGATTAGGAGATCATCCTTGCAGTTGAGATTGACAGAGAAGTGTTAAAGGAATCACTTCAAATGGGCGCCTAAGCTAGTTGAGGCACATATCAATTCCACTGTAACTCCAGACTGACGCTTAGGATCCAGTCATCTCCTAAGGCGCAGTTCCATTCACCCATGACCTTGCTTGGCGTCTAAAACTTGGAAACTCCTTTGGAAAGCTCCTGTTGCGCCTAGAAGATGAGTTTGGGATATCAACTTGCAAAAGGCTTAGAAACTCTTCAAAGATGTTAGGCACAATCCCATGGCACTGGAGCTCAGTTTTGGCGCCTTCAAGGAATAGCACATGAAGGAACTTGGGAGGTCAGGTGCTTGTAAAAGGGAACACCTTGGAACATCTTCCAGGGGTTGAAGTAGTAAGAAAACATCAAGTGAGTCTAGGCGCACTCCCTTGTGTGAACAGTTTAGCTCTGGCGCCTAGCCACAGAGTGAGCCAGAAGAAGTATTTTGGACATTAGAAGATAGGCGCTCATTCTACAATGAAGCATTCCACCTTCCTAATCAACAAAGACTTGCAAGAATTGACAAAGGAAGCTAAGGTGCACCTTCTACTTGTTTCCACCTCCAGAATGCACCTAACCTTGAAAGGGGGTTCAAAGATGTTTGTTAGACCTTTTCACTCAAGGCACTCACCTTAGGCACACTTTCTAAGTCCTTGTCACCTCAAGGAAACACCTAGTTTGGAAGGCGCTTGCCCTGTTCTCCACTCCTTTCAATTGGCGCCTAGAACACAGAATGCATGAAAGGAGCGCCTAGACTCCAGAGGGCTGATTTGGGCGCCTAGCATTTAAAACACTTTCATAATGATGATGTTTTGGCGCCTACTCTTGGAAACAATCCAGAGCATCCATAAACTCTAATTGGCACCTAATGTTGACAAGGCGCAACTTCAGGAGGAGGTCACCTCAACTTGGCGCCCAAGTCAGAAAAACCTGTAAATCCTTCAAATATGCGCCTACCTTGTGAGGTGATGAGTTGAACATTCCAAATCTTCAAATGTTGCTCAAATAAGGAAGACATTGTAACATCAAGGCTTCAAGGCCTGTCCTTGTATTTCCATTGAATGAGTTGTACTTCATGCTATTGAAAGCATTTTCCATGTAATAAGACATTGCAAGTTGATTGAATCAAGTAACAAGACAAGTACCCAACTCTAATGTTGTTTCATTCAAATAGTTATCTTGATGTATATCTTTATGTTATTGAAGTAGTTGATGAATTGTTAGCAAGTAAAAGTGTTTAAGTAAGGAAAATTTTTCGTAGAACTAGTTGGGTATCTTACACTTACACCATGCCTATCCATCAAACATCACAATGCAATCAAAATCCTAACAACATGCCCATGATCCAAGATCAAGTGCAATCATGCAAAGATATTATCAATCACAAGCCTATTAAGAATGAACTAGAGTCTTCTAGTACCATACTTTTCCATCAAACACCATCATGTAATCCATGGCCTATCAAGCCTATCAAAGAAAATGCAAACATCCTATGTAATACAATCAGACTTTAAATATTTGAAGTAGCCATCTACAAATATCCATTCAAAAGTGGATTTATAATGCAAGTATGGACGCCATCAATAAAAAAGATTTGTATTAACCAAATATCCATATACGCATACATCAATATCTGTCGATATAAGTATAACATATATACAAAATAGCCATATAGGCTTACAAGAATGCCATATAGGCATACAATGTCAACTATGTACAATACAAAATATATGTCCACAAATGCCATATAGGCATACAACAGAGGAACACAATAAAAAGTCATTCCCCTCTAGCTGGTGAAGAGAATAAATCACGAGCAGCCTTTGATCTTCTAGGGGATGGAGACATGCATGTGGGTGGTCTACTACGAACCCGAGGGCTACTTCTCCTATTTAGTTCTTCCTGCACCTTTACCTGTTACAAAAAAAAGTATAGATATTAATATATAGAAATTACATGTTATAAAAAAATGAAACATTTAACAAAATAATCACTTACCGCTAACATATAATCTGTCTGCTCGCTTGCCTCAGTAGCAGGAAAAGGCCCTGGTGATGTCATGTCCTATAGAAACCATCCAGATAGAAATTAAACTTCAAATCAATAATCTTTTGATTTTTCAAAAATAGACAACTATAACAATGAATGTAAATTGAAATTTACTAATCTGCCTCATACCCCTGTCAATGCCATAGAGCTATGAATCGCAGAGGCCACACCCTGCTCCATTGCCCTATGAACATGGGGAGGTGTATCCGCAGCCTGCATCATCTGGAAATAAAACAACATTATTCAATTACGAAAACTATAATAGTGATGCAAATCATGGCTCCTAACATACACACACGCTCATCTAAACATGGAAGTACACACAATAAAACACACAAATCACATACAAAAATTTAGTAAGTACAATTCATTCATTAAACTATTTATTTTATTACCTCCGTAAAGCTTTGAAGTCCACCACCGCTGGCAGGTGTTGCCATGAAATCTACAGTGTTAACCTATTCAACATCCAAAATCAGAAATTAGAATACCATTCATATAACGATGCTATTCACATGTAATATTTATAATTGTTTACTAGTTACATACCTCGACAGTAGATGATCTAGTGAAAAATGTAGGTGGAGAACCACTGAAAACTGCATCGACGCTATGACCCTAAAATTTCATTAAAATCATCAATTTAAATTAGTTAATCTTGTATTTCAAAAATAAAATTTAATAAATTAAATTCAATAAACTTGCTAATATTTACCTGAGTATCAAGGCCGAAAGTCTCACTCAGGAGGGTATCTGTCATCGCCATCTGCTCAGCTGCAGATGTAGCCTGTGCACCTGCGTCCTGACTGTCCATGGGGTCATAACCACAGGCTGACCCACAAGCCTGGCAAGTATGCGGTGGGACCCTACTCCTCGCACTATCTCCCAACCCACTCTGTGTTGCAGGATCGGCATGCTCTATGATGCTCTGGGTCAAGGCACTAATCGACCTCAGTGTATCGACCTCAACACTCTCCTTCACAATGGAAGGAATAGAAACATGCTCGTGGGCTGGTCTGCTGATTACTCGTCTCACTACCCGCTGTGGGTCAAGACGTGCCCCTGGTCTATCCTGTGCTGAGCCCCCACCTCTACCCTGGAAGTCCCGCATATCAAAATAGTTTGGCACTTTATTGAGGACAAACTCGGAGTAGAGTTTCCTCAAAAAGTATTGCGGGACCTCATTGTTATTGCATGGAGGATGGTCAAAAACCATCCACCACCTCTGCCCGAAATTGTCCCTTATCGCTTGGTTGTTGCACCAATGGATAGGGAACCTCTTGCATGTAATGGGTGGAGGTTGATTTGTTTGTGGGTTTGTGAAAATTGAACACAAGTCTACTTTTGTAATTTGTAATTTTTTGACATCTTGATATGACAATTTATCTGCATAGTAATCTCTAAACTCTCTCTTTTTATCGGTCCAACTAGTTATTTGCTTGCTAATTGAATTTACATTTGATAACATAGACTCAAGAGATTCGGCAAGCGTGGACCTATGCAAGGTTGAAGTGGAAGGATCTTTCAACCTTGCAATTATATCTTCAATTTGTTTTTTGTTGTTTTCAATTTCCCCCATTATATTATCTTGTGTTCCAGGGGCATGTCGAGGAATGAATGGAGGAGGTTGTTGTTCTGCAGGTATTTCTTCCTCAAGATTTTGTGGATTTTGAGGAGGAGGAGGAGGTGCATTAACATTTCCTACAATTAATAAAATATGCATCAAAAATCAACACAAAACCTACCTATTTAGGAAGAAATTCAAACAAAAAAATAAAGATAACTCACCCCTTTGGCGTGCTCGACGTCGCGGCGGCATTTCGGCGATGAATCGACAAATCTATTGTGTTGAACGGTGTTTTGTAGAACGCGAGCGCGTTTTTGAAGGGTTTTAAGCCGCGGCGGAGGAAAAACTCACAATGAAATAAGATAAAATGAAATGACAGCGTTTTTTTTATATATATAAAGCGCTTTATAACGCGAGCGCGTTATAACGCGCTCGCGTTATGCCTAAATTTTTTTTGAAAATTTTTTGGCCACTTTTTGGCCCCCCCATCTTTTTGCATTTACCCGGGGTGCTATGGTGACAAGTCTTGACTGAAATAGGCAGGGAGGGCTGAAATAGGGAGGGAGGACTTGGGTGCACGCACCCTAGTCCTATCTTATTTTAGGTCAAGACCTAAGTTCAAGTTTTGGTTATGTGACTGTTATTAGGTCTTATGCTGACACCTCAAGTTTGAATTATGAAATTCTTAGCGGAAAGTTATTTAGTTGCATATATAAGCACGTTTAGGGATTTATTTGTAAACTAGATGGACATTGCGAATTTGTGATCTTATGCTAAAGTGATTCAAGGCTTTCATTGTGTTGCAGAACAATATTGTGTTGTTATTGTGTTTGTTTGTTGAAGATTTGACTCCATCTCCTCATGGCATGAAAGAACATCTTCCTTCCATGAGAGCTACATGTCCAAGGTGACATTTGTTTATGTTTTAATCATTTATCATTTGGAATTTACCTCTATCCTATAGGGATATGCATTCTTTATCTAACAACAGTGTTTAAAAGACTTGAATGTCTCTACAGGGCTTGATTGAGGCAAGCCTCTAAACACCACAACCCCCAACCCATTTTTTGTGATTGCAGGTTACAGGTTGCAGAAGTGGAAGAAGTGGAATTGCAGGGAAGTAGAACAGAGTGTCAGAAGTGCAGAGGAAAGCAAAAAATTAGGACCTAGACTAGGGTGCCCACTCATTAGTCCTATGGATCCTAAAATAGTAAAATCTTTGAAACAACAGAATTGAGTTACAGACATTCTTTAGAGATCTCAATAGAAATTGGTACATTAGACTCCGGTTCCCGCTCATTAGTCCCTAAATTTTCCGTACACCAAATCTTGAAATCTAGTGTCTAATTGTCATTTGATATCTCCGTGTACGAGCATTTGTCGAGATTTGTCTGTTTGTTTACGATTTCATGAAATTAGGGTTTTAAGCATAATTAGACTTTAATTGATTAATTAATTAGCAAATTCCAAGTTTCCTCTTCATTCTAAAGGAAACTAAATCTATAGCAGATCCCTCTTGCAAGAGATTATGGCCTCACTTAGTTTATGTCCTTGAATGTTGGAGTGAAGGAGGATATTTTACCCTTGAAATTGAAACCCCTCTTTTTACCTCCTAAACATTTTGGTGAACCCATGTTTTAATTAATTTTGCACCTTGCTGAGTGTTTTACTTCATATTTCCATTCATTTAATTCATCATTTTCTTATTTCATTTGAAAAATTACAAAAAAATTGAAATTTTTGAAAAATTTGAAAACAAATTGCATTCTAGGGTTTGAATTTTGACATAGTTTGCATTAATTTAATTGCATTTAATTAAATTTCTAATTTTTGCATCATATCTAATATAAATTACATAAAATTAGTGTTTTACGATCTTTGGCATTGCATTTTCATCATAAAATTGCTAGGGTTTTTCTTGAAATTTTGAATTTTTCATATAATCTAGTAATTTCAAAAACTAGGATTTGTAGGTAAAATATTGTTTTAGATTTTTCTACTCATCTTAGGCACTCATTAAAATATAATTTTGTCTTTAGTGTTGCATTTTTGTGTAGTTTTGCGTTCATATTTAAAAATTTGCATTTTTACATAGAAAAAATCAACAAAAACTAGCACTTTTCATTGGGTTTTCATAAAAATTGCACTTGCATTTGGCATTATAGGGTTTGAAAATCATTTTCAGATCTTATATCAATTGATTTGCATCATAAATCTCATTATAAGACATTCATCCATCATTTTGCATGTATTTAGGATTTAATTTCATGTCTAGGGTTTAAAAAACTTGCATTTTCCACTAGATTTTGACTTGTCATCACTCTGGAGTTGCACCATAGGCATGTTATGAAGGATTTTGTTGCATTATTTGACTAATATCAGAGATATTATTTTCTTCCCCTCATCAATTTCCTTACAACACCTCTTCTTTTAGTGATTTGCATTGAAAATTTGAGAAAAAATGAAAAATCAAGCATTTTTAGGTCATAAACTTGCACAACTTTGCACTTGCTCCTTGCATAAATTTTGAAAACCTTTTGAAATCTTATTTTACATTGATTTGAAAGCATATACACATGGCTTCTAATTGCAACAATAACACTAGGTTCCCGCCTAGGCCTTATATGAAAAGAAAGGTCCCTGAACCTGAAATTATGTTTACACCACATGATAGAACAATTGGAGAAACTGAGAGGACCTCTTTATATCACTGTGAAGATACTAGAAAATCTAGTGGACGGAACACTTATAGATCCTAATTGCATGACTAATGTGGCAATAGAGGAATTCCTTTATTCACATGGCTTGGTACAAGATTTCTATGATCCTTCTGACATGATGATTAAGACACATAAGGGAACCTTTATAAACACTTATGGGAAGATATCTTTATTGGTCATGATATTTGATAAATCTATAGAACAACTATTTGATGTTGTCCCTATATCTGACCTTTTTTTCATCAAATTAGGACTCCCATGGTTAAAGGCTATGAAAGTTATCCCTTCAACAATTTATAACTATGTAAAATTCCCTTTGAATGGACAAGTGCATACTATTCCTCACAATAGATATAAACCTTTGGTTACAAAACAACACTTCACTCTTGATTATTTTTGGGAACGATCTGACAAGGAACCGGAGCCACAAATGGATTTTAACTTCTTGGGATATAGAAAATACAAAGCAAAACTATTACATCAAGTGGTCGATTCTCCTATGCAAGAAACAGTAAGAGATGAACAACCCACATTAGAAGAGCTTCCTAGAGAAAAAGGAAAAGGACCCTATGCTGAGGTTCCTCCCCCACCATCCTTACAAGGATTAGGAGTGAGTCGTCGAGAGAAAAATATTTCATCACTTAACAAATGAGATTTGAACATGGTGCTTCCTCCTCTAGCATGCAAAAACCTATGGAAAAACATGACAAAACTTTTGAAGATATAAGTAACAAAACAAGAACAAATAGACAAGCAAAAGAAAGAAGGAGAAGAAGACAAGCTTTTGCCCAATGAAATACACAACAACATGAAAACATTCCACCTAATATTGAAACAAACCAATAAGAGATTAAGAATGAACAACTTGAATACAAGAACAAAAGTTGGTCTATGGTACCTTATATCCCACTTTCTTCTAACATTCAGAAGTGGGAAGATGATGATTTGCTTTTCAATAACTGTTAGCTCGATTATGCCTTTTTGGTAAGTATTTATAACCCTTTACCTCTATATTGTGTTTACCCCATGATGTGTTATGTGATGTTTAGGCCTCCTAGGATGACCCTTGATGCTCTTGTAAGGTCAAGGATACCGGGAGACCGCCTCTATTGTGACCCTTCTTCTATTTGTATCATCATTCTTCTTTTTGCCTCTCCTCTATTTTCATTGTTGTGTTGTGTCCTAGGGGCATAGCATTGCGGTTGGTGACTCGGGGGCACCTTCCTATGTGACGACCCTAAGGCACTTGTTTCTCCTCTCTTGATTTATTGTTTACCTTCCTCTAGTGTTTCTATCTAGCAGGCCGATGATGAAAAACAAAAATAAGACTGATAAGGACCAAGAGTCCCTTTAGCAAGTAAGCAAAAATGGACCTAGTCCATACATGACGATGGGGTTGATATATATTATTATCTGATGCTTGGCTAGTAGAATCACTCCATGCGATATTTGATGTTTTCTTATCATACTAACAAATCATAACAATACATCTACTCTGTGCACTTTGTTTATCTTTGAATCTCACCTTGGTTACTCTCAGTTTTGAGATTTCTATAGTATAGCCCCATGGTTATACTTGGTCTCTAAATCCATACTATAACCTCATCTCTTATATGAATGATTACATGCATTATTGTTTATCATGATTATGTGGTTGCTAACACCTTTTCTTTCAGGAAATTATGTGTTTGTGGGAACATTTGGCAATCATAAAGTACATGTCACCTCTGGGGGCATCGGCTTTGTGAGAGCTCATGTTCCCTTGTGTGTTTTCTTCCTACCTTAATGTGCTTGATATCAGTACATGATATCAACCACCTTAAGGTGGGGGGATACATAAGATAAGTTGTCTGATGATTTTGGTACTAACAAAGTGTGCTTGTAAGCCCTCTGTGGAGGTGGGATATCATGCATATCCCTTTATTTTAAGCCCTCTGCGGAGGCAGGGATGGTGTATTTCTTGAGGAGAGTGCACATCCTATCATTTCTAAAAGTCCTCCAAGCAGGCAAGGTTGGTGTATCCTCCCTTAAGCATGTCTTTGGCAATTGTTGTGGCGAAGCCCAACTATCAGGTGTGCCTATAATGTGCTTGAGATGGTGGTGAACCTAGCAATAGGCTCCTTCCATCGCTTGTTTGTTGTGTTTTCTCCGTGTCTTCCATGTGTGTGTGTATGGCATGTTTGTTCCCAAAGTCTAAAGACTGGTGGCGATGAGTCCCTCCTATGCTTTGGGATTTGTATGGTGTGCTTGATTTGTATGGCATATTTGTTCTCAAGTGTAGTCTAAAGACTGGTGGCGATGAGTCCCTCCTACACTCTAAGATTTGTATTGTGTATCTGTTGCCCCATATGTAGTCTAAAGACTGATGGCAATGAGTCCCTCCTACATTTTGGGTGGTGTGTTTATTTTACATGTACTTGCATTTGCATTCATATATATATGAGAAAATGAAAAATAAATAATCACTGCATTCAATGTATTCACTGTGTTCTGCGTGTCTTCAATACTGTCCTCTCCATGTTTTGCATGATTGTAATTGTCTTCTCCATGTTTTGCGTGAGTGTAACTATCTTCTCCATGTTTTGCATGCTTGTTATTGTCTTCATTGTGTTTGGTGTGTCTGCAGTGAGTCTTCTCTAATGTCTACTTGAGACTGGAGCTAGAAATAGTTCTCAATCTTCGTGTATGCATTATCTCTAAGTGCCTAGCATGTTTGTTGTGTTTGTTGACCATACTTTAATGCATGTATGGGCCTTACATTCATGCATACATTAAAGTGGGGGCTAAATGTTACATCATAAAATATCCCCCTTGGACTTTTCCCTCTTAAGGTTTAGCTCTCGGGTCCTTTAGAAAGCATTTTTATCATCTTGCATAATCATGTTGACTCCCGATGAGAAAACCCCTAAGTTTTATGGCATATATGACCTAGGGGGTGCTATGGTGACAAGTCCTAACTGAAACAGGGAGGGAGAACTTGGGCTTCTACACCCTAGTCCAGCTCTATTTTAGGTTAGGACCTAAATTCAAGTGTCGGTTATGTGATTGTTATTAGGTCCTATGCTGACACCTCAAGTTTGAATTATGAAATTCTTAGTGGGAAGTTGTTTAGTTACATCTATAAGCATGTTTAGGGATTCATTTGGAAACTAGATGGAGATTGTGAACTTGTGATCTTATGCTAAAGTGATTCAAGGCTTTCATTGTGTTGCAGAGTAGTATTGTCTTGTTATTGTGTTTGTTTGTGTTACGTCAGAAAATGTCCCCTTGGGGGCTTTTCTCTCTTAAGGTTTAGCTCCCGAGTCCTTTAGAATGCATTTAGAGCATCTTGCATGATTTTGATGACTCCTGATGAGAAAACCCTGAAGTTTCATGGCAAATAGGACTCAGGGGATGCACTTAACATAAATCATGCCTAAAATAGGGAGGAGGACTTAGGTGCCCATGCCCTAGTCCTGCCCTATTTTAGGTCAGGACCAATTTCAAAGTGTTGGTTTATGATCATTATTTAGGTCCTATGCTGACACGGTAAGTTTGAATTACGAAATTCTTAGCAGGAATGTTTGTAGTTGCATATATAAGCGTGATTAGTGATTCATTTGTAAACTAGATGGATATTGTGAACTTACATGGCTTATGTTAAGGTGATTCAAGGCATTCATAGTGTTGCAAAGTAGAAGTTTTGTTGTTCCTATGTTTGTATTTGTAGATTTGGCATCCATCTCCTCATGGCATGAAGAGCATCTTACTTCCATGAGATCTTCACTACAAGGTGATATCAATTGTGTTTTATATCATTTATCATTTGGATTTTACCTCTATCTCATAGGAATACGCACTCTTTATCTGACAACGGTGTTTGGAAAACTTGAATGTCTCTCTGGGGCTTAACTAAGGCAAGCCTCTAAGCACCACAACCCCCAACCCATTTTTTTGTGATTGCAGGTTACAGGTTGCAAAAGTAGAAAAAGTGGAGTTGCAGGAGAGTAGTGCAGACTGTCAAAATTGTAGATCAAAGAAGAAAATAGGGACCTGGACTCAGGCACCTGCTCATTAGTCCTCTAGATCCCACAACAGGAAAATTTCTAGAATAGCAAGAACAGGTTGCAGACAAGGTTTCCAGATCTTGAAAAAAACTGTGGCACTAGACTAGGGCGCCCGCTTATTAGTCCCTAAATTTTTTTCTTTCCAAACTTCAAAATCTAGTATGCATTTGATTGTCACTTGATATCTCTATGTGCGATCATTTTTTGTAATTTGTCCGTTTGTTCACGAATTCATGTAATTAGGATTTTGAGCACAATTAGACTTAATTGAACAACTAAATCACACAATTCCAATCTTCCCCTATGTTCCAAGTGATAGAAGGTCTGTAGTAGGTTCCTCTACTCGGCTGGAAGTCCTTGAATGTTTAGAGGTGAAAGGAGGATCAACATAAACAACTATCAAATCAACCCTAAACAAATCTTCTTCAAAATTCACCTTAAACATTTTGGTGAACCCAAGTTCTTTTGAATTTTGCACCTTGCTGAGTGTTGTGCTTTAGATTTCCATTCATTTCATTCATTCATATCATTGTTCATCTTATTGCGTTCAAAAATTACAAAAAAAATAAAAAATTGGAAAAATTTGAAAAAAAATGGTATTTTTAGCTTGCATTTTCAAATAATTTGAGTTAGTTGGCATTTAATTTCAATAAATTTTTATCATTAGCATCAGATCTGATTTAAAATACCAAAAATTTTCATTCATCATTCATTTAGATTGCATTTTCATGCTTAAATTGATGAAAAATGCTTGAAATTGTGCATTTTTTCATATAACCTAGTTTTGCATTAGCTAGGGTTTGTAGTCAAAATATTGTTTCATATTTTACTACCCTTTTAAAACACTCATTAGGACTAATTCCTAACTATAGTGTTGCATCATAGTGGTTTGCTTGCAAAATTTCATGCCTAGGGTTTGAAAACCTTGATTTTTCACTAGATTTTGGCCTTATTGTCTCTCTAGATTTGCACCATAGGTGTGTTGTAAAGGATTTTTCTGCACTAATTGGTTTTTATCAGGGTCATTATCTTCTAACCCTCGTAAAAATCTTTACAACACCTTTTTATTGGGCCCTTGCATTGAAAATTTGGTAAAAAAATGCATATTTTGACTATATTTTCCCTAGGGTTTGACTTAGATTTATGGTCCAAGTGTGTTATGATGGATTTTATGGATTTAGGTTACTGATATTCCTATTATTATCTGTTGCACCTCCTAAAATTCTTTACAACACCCCTTTTATTGGGTCTTTGCATTGAAAATTTGTGAAAAATTGCATATTTTAGTAGGTTTTGACTTGTCATCATTCTAGGTTTGCATCAAAAGTGTGTTATGAAGGATATTATTGCTTTATTGGACTGATATAAAACATATTATTTGTTGTACTTAATCAATTTTCTTACAACACCTTTTCTTTCACTTATTTGTATTCAAAAAAATGTTGAAAAATTAAGCATTTTGGATCTTAAACATATCTTTCTCTTCGGGTTTGTTCTATTAGTTTGTGCCTTAAGCATTGCATGCTTTTGTATATGAGTATTATAACTTGCTGCCCTAATAGAAATATCCCTTTAAGAAGAAGTATAAGACTCATGGGATCTAGTTCTCTTGAAGAATTTGACATCCCTACCTCTGAAAATCCATTGAATACCTTCTTTACAAAAGGAGAGACACAAATTTTGCAAGATATTATACCTCATACAACCGCTATAGAAGAACAAGTATTTCATGATGTCGACGACACTATTGAGTTGGTCGCACATGTACCTGATGAGCAAATAAACAAACTTGATAAAGAGTTAGCCGATTTTCAAGCATTTGTTGAAACTGAAAGGATAGCAGAAGAAGCTATACCTGTGATTCACAACATAAGAGAATTGATAAAAGAAGGACAAGATGGTATTAATGTTATTCGAGGATTAACACATATTGTACACAATAATTTCATGACAGCCACTGAATGTGCAAATGGTATCAAAAACATGTCGTCACCGTCTCATACGCAAGTATCGGCACCTATACCGACCACTAAAGTGTCTACATTTACATCAACAATTTTAACAACTAATGCAAATGCTTGTAGTAATGCTACCACTGGTATTGGAGTATCTAATGGAACTAGTTCACAAAATTACAAATTTGTGGGATTTAATTATCAGAACTTGGTTTCTAAGGGGACCTCTTCTCTGAATACTTACTCTCAACCACCTCCCCATTCCACTTATTCTCAGCCACCTATTATATATAACTACTCGCAACCATCTTCCACCTATCACTATGTCCAACCACCATGGAACTATTCACAGCCTCCACTTATCAAAACTCAAGCTCATTCACCTCCTCACTTTGGTTCTAATTCCTCATAGCAAACCGCATCTCCCAATGATGCCATCTTGAACCAACTTCTACAAGGCATGACTTCTTTACAACAAAAAGTGACAAACTTGACAAATTATTCACAACCTAATATACCAACTTATCATGTCTGTAATCCCCTATCTTATCCAATCTTGAGAACTCCTATGCCTAAAAGGTTTGAGACTCCTCGCTTTGAAAAATATGGTGGAAAAGGTGATCCTAATACTCATGTGGCAGCAATCACGGCTATGTGTAGTGATTTCTACTTTGAAGAGGACTTGTTAGCAAAACTTTTCCCACGATCTCTCAAAGATACTGCTTTAGAATGGCTTTGCTCTTTACCTCTGAATTCAATACACTCTTTTTCGCAATTATTTGATCAATTTTTACAACATTTTCAAGCAAACGTTGGATCTCAGGTTTCTTTGATCGATTTAGTTCATTGCAAGCAAGGTCTGAAAGAGAAGTTAACTGAGTTTATTAGTCGGTATCAATCTCTCTATGCACAAATTCAATATCAAATGAAGGATGAGGATGTTCAGAAGGTGTTTACAACAAATATACAACCTAACATCTGTGATAAGATTCTCTTAATGAAGTATAACTCCTTTCAACATTTATGTATTGCCCTTCATGATTATCAACTTTCGTCTAGTCAGTATGAAAACCAAAACTCATCAGCTCAAGTTGGTCAATCCATAGATGGACCATCACAAAACAACTTTAAGAGGAATAATAGGAGTTTCATTAAGGTAAATGGACTGAATTCGAATAACTTTTCTCAAGTGTCTGCTATCACTAATCCAAAGAAGGCACCGTATCAACAAAGAAAGTTTACTCTGATATCTAAGTCCTATCATTCTATCATGAATCAAGCTATGAGTAATAATCTTATGAAGCTTCCCCTGATTAAGCCTTTGGATCCTAATAAAACACAAGGACCTTATTTCGATGCTAATGCCTTTTGTCATTTCCATCGACAACAAGGACATGATACTTAACAATGTATGCGTCTTAAACATGAAATACAAGACATCATCAACTCGAATATTATACAAGTATCAGGTTTGAATGACAATGGAAATAAGTCAGTTGCTCCGCTGAATAAGAATTTACAAATCTTTACTAATCCTTTCCCTAAGCATACTAATAACAATATGATGGAATAGGGTTTAGTGGAAGTAGACAATGAGGATTATTTGGAATATGATAACATCGTGGGTATAATAGAAGTGGATAAGGAAAAGTTGGATAACCCACCTCACCCATGTGGAAAAGGAATTTATGCTGAGGTTCCTCCTCCATTATCCTTACAAGGATTGGGAGATAACCAAAATGCATTAGAAAGACAAACAGAACAACCAAAACAAGAGACTATAACACAAGAAAGAATTGAAATAATACAAGATAGTCGTTGTCAGTATGGTGGACGAAATCAACAAAGAAAGCTAGCTAAAAATTAGAAACAAGTACAAAGATTATCATCAGTTGGAAATAATAGTGGTTCTCCTCCTTATAAGCAACAAAAGGTCTCGCATACACAAGAATCTGAGAAACAAGCATTGCATGGATTTTCTGACAACAAACAAGACTCTCATAAGAACCACTCAACATTCACACAAAACTTGATCGAATACCTCTCTAAGAGGTTCACAAGTTCTAAAATTTAGTACAATGGTACTACTAGGTAATTATTTTCTAACCCTTTACCTCTCGTGTTGTTTTTCCCCCATGATGTGTTATGTGTTGTCCAGGCCTCCTGGGATGACCCTTGATTCTCTCATAAGGTCAAGGATACCAGGAGACCACCTCTGTTGTGATCTTCTTCTATTTGTATCATCATTCTTCTATATTGCTTCCCCTCTACTTTCACTGTTGTGTGTTGTGTCTTACGGACATAGCATTGCGGTTGGTGACTTGGGGGCACCCTCCTACTTGACTGTCCCTAAGGCACTTGTTTCTCCTCTCTTGATTTATTATTTCCCTTCCTCTAGTGTTTCTATCTAGTGGGCAGATGACAAAAAACATATTATACTGATACAAACCTAGTGTCCCTTTAGCGAGTAATCAAAAAATGGATCTAGTCCATACATGGCAATGGGGTTGTTATATATTATCCGACGCTTGGCTAGTAGAATCACTCCATGTGATCTTGATGTTGTCTTATCTCTCTTACAAACCATAACAATACATCTACTCCGTGCACTTTGTTTATCTTTGAATCTCACCTTGGTTAAACTTAGTTTTGAGATTTCTGTTGTATAGCCCCACATTTATACTCGGTCTCCGAATCCGTAGTATAACCTTAGCTCTTTGTGTGAATGATCATATGCATTGATGTTGTTGTTTATCATGATTATATGGACACTAACACTTTTCTTGCAGGAATGTGTTTATGGGAACATTTGGCAATCATAAAGTACATGTCACCTCCGGGGGGCATGGGCTTTGCGAGAGCTCATGTTCCCTTGTGTGTTTTCTTCCTACCTTAACGTGCTTGATATCTATACCTAATATCAACCACCTTAAGGTGGGGGCATATATAAGGTAAGTTGTCTGTTTTAGATGCTAGTAAAGTGTGCTTGTTCTCAGGTGCAGTCTTAAAAATTGGTGGGGATGAGTCCCTCCTACACTTTGAGATTTGTTTGAAGTCAACTTACAATCATTTAAGACCTTTGTAAAGGTGGGATATCATGTATATCCATTTTATCTTAAGCCCTCTATGGAGGCAGGGATGGTGTATTTCTCATGGAGAGTGCACATCCTATCATTTTCAAAAGGTCCTCTACAGAAGTAGGGAGTGGTTCTGTGACTAACTCAACCCTTAAGCGTGTCTTCAGCGATTGTTGTGGTGAAGCCCAATCATCGATGTGTGCCTGTAATGTGCCTGATATGGTGATGAACCTAGAAATAGGAACACTCCATCACTTGTTTGTTGTGTTTTCTCTGTGTCTTCCAAGTGTGTGTGTATTATGTGTTTCTTCCCAAGCATAGTCTTAAAGACCGGTGGTGATGAGTTTCTCCTATGCTTTGGGATTTGTATGGTGTGTTTGTTGCCCCATATGTAGTCTTAAAGACTGGTGGTGATGAGTCCCTCCTACATTATGGGTGGTGTGTTTACTTTCCTTGTACTTGCATCTACATTTCATATATATGAAAATGAAAAAGAAAAATAAAATCATCACTATCTTCATTGCATTCACTATATTCACTATGTTTTGCATGTCTTCAATGTTGTCTTCTCTGTGTTTTGTGTGATTGTAACTGTCTTCTCCATGTTTTGCGTGCATGTTACTGTCTTCACTATGATTGGCGTGTCTTCTTCGTGCTTAGTGTGTTTGATGTGTTTGTTGACCATACTTTAATGCATATATTGGCCTTGTGTTAATATATACATTAAAGTGAGAGCTAAATGTTACATTGGAAAATGTCCCCTTGGGGGTTTTTCCCTCTTAAGGTTTAGCTCTCAGGTCCTTTAGAATGCATTTAGAGCATCTTGCATGATTTTGATGGCTCCCGATGAGAAAATCCTGAAGTTTCATGGCAAATAGGACTCAGGGGATGCACTTAACATAAATCATGCCTAAAATAGGGGGGAGGACTTGGGCACCTGCACCCTAGTCCTGCCCTATTTTAGGTCAGGACCAATTTCAAAGTGTCGATTTATGATTGTTATTTAGGTCCTATGCCGACACGGTAAGTTTGAATTACAAAATTCTTAGCGAGAATGTTTGTAGTTGCATATATAAGCATGATTAGTGATTCATTTGTAAACTAGATGGATATTATGAACTTGTGGCTTATGTTAAGGTGATTCAAGGCATTCATATTGTTGCAGAGTAGAAGTTTTGTTGTTCTTGTGTTTGTATTTGCAGATTTGGCGTCCATCTCCTCATGGCATGAAGAGCATCTTCCTTCCATGAGATCTTCACTACAAGGTGATATCAATTCTATTTTCTATCATTTATCGTTTAGATTTTGCCTCTATCCCATAGGGATACGCACTCTTTATCTGACAACGGTGTTCGGAAGACTTGAATGTCTCTCAGGGGCTTGACTGAGGCAAGCCTCTAAACACCACAACCCCCAACCCATTTTTTTGTGATTGCAGATTACAGGTTGCAAAAGTAGAAAAAGTGGAGTTGCAGGAGAGTAGTATAGACTATCGGAATTACAGATCAGAGAATAAAATAGGGACCTAGACTCAGGCGCCTGCTCATTAGTCCTCTAGATCCTGCAACAAGAAAATTTTTAGAACAACAAGAACAAGTTGTAGACAAGGTTTCTAGATCTTGACAAAAACTATGGCACTAAACTAGGGCGCCTGCTCATTAGTCCCCAACTTTTCTGCTTTCTGAACTTTGAAATCTAGTATGCATTTGATTGTCATTTGATATCTTTGTGTGCGATCATTTTTTGTAATTTGTTCGTTTGTTCACGAATTCATGTAATTAGGATTTTGAGCAAAATTAGACTTAATTGAACAACTAAATCACACAATTCCAATCTTCCCCTATGTTCCAGGTGACAGAAGGTCTATAGTAGGTTCCTCTACTCAGCTGGAAGTCCTTGAATGTTTAGAGGTGAAAGGAGGATCAACACAAACAACTATCAAATCAACCCTAAACCATCCTCTTCATTTTTCACCTTAAATAGTTTGTTGCATATTTGACTCCATCTCCTCATGGAATGAAAGAGCATCTTCCTTCCATGAGAGCTACACCTCCAAGGTGACATTTGTTTGTGTTTCAATCATTTATCATTTGGATTTTGCCTCTATCCCACGGGGATACATACTCTTTATCTAACAATAATGTTCGGAAGACTTGAATGTCTCTCTAGGGCTTGACTGAGGCAAGCCTCTAAACACCACAACCCCCAACCCCTTTTTCTGTGATTGTAGGTTACATGTTGTGGAAGTGGAAGAAGTGGAGTTGCAGGGAAGCAGAACAGAGTGTCGAAAGTGTAGAGGAAAGTGGAAAATTAGGACTTGGACTAGGGCACCCTCTCATTAGTCCTCCAGATCTCAAAATAGTAAAATCTCTGAAACAACATAATTCAGTTACAAACATTCTTCAGAGATCCCGGTAGAAACTGGTACATTGGACTCCAGTGCCTGCTCATTAGTCCCTGACTTTTCTGTACACCAAATCTCAAAATCTGTTATGTGTCTAATTGTCATTTGATATCTCTTTGTGTGAGCATTTGTCAAGATTTGTCTGTTTGTTTACGATTTCATGAAATTAGGGTTTTAAGCATAATTGGACTTTAATTGATTAATTAATTAGCAAATTCCAAGTTTCCTCTTTGTTCTAAATGACACTAAACCTGTAGCAGAGCCCTCTTGCAAGAGATTGTGGCCTCACTTAGTTTATGTCCCTGAATGTTGGAGTGAAAGGAGGATTTACGCTTGAAATTGAAACCCCTCTTTTTACCTCCTAAACATTTCTGCAGTAAAATGGTTGATAGTAGTGTATGCTCTAATGCATAGCTATAATTAATAAAACCCTTGAGAAAATCAGGTTGCACAAGAACTAGTGTGTTATCTATGGCTATATTTATGTCCTCGAAGGCTTTTCCCCCCATATTATTCCATTTAAAACCTTATTTTTCTTTCATCATTTTAGTGATGTGCCTCATTAATTTAGAAAACTCTAGAACAAACCTTCATAGAAATTTTATTATCCTGAAGAAGGACCTAAAATTGGTTCTTCTAAAGGGAAGGCTAAGTTGTTAGATGGATTTAACTCTATCAAGATCACTCCTTATTCCTTCTTTAGAGATGATGTGTCCCAAAAAAAATCCCTATATGACCTTGAAGACTGACTTCTTATGATTTAAAGATATACCTTGTTGCCTACATCACTACAACGTGAGCTCTAGATCTTGGAAGTGATCTTCTCTCTTCTTCAAAAGCATAGTCAAATCATCCAAATAAATAACAATAATCTTTTCTTAAGATCACTAAAAGATAAGTCCATGGCCCTTTGAAATGTAGCACCTACATTAATGAGATTGAAAGGCATGTGATTATATGCAAAAGTACCCCAAGGTGTTGTGAGGGTCATTTTGTGTTGATCCTCCTGAGCTACACTGATCTAATTGTATCCTGAGAATCTATCAAGCATACAAATCATCTTTGATCTATAAATTGTTTATATGATGTGATCCATCATAGGCAAGGGTAGTTGTCTTTCAAAGAAGGTTGGTTCAAATTCCTAAAATCAACACAAATTTTAATCTCACCATTCTTCTTGCATACATGTATTATATTAGCTACCCAAGTAGAATGATGGATAGGGTATATAATCCTCACCTTGAGAATTTTATCAATCTCCTAAAAGATTGCATCCATGATCTTAGGGTTATATGGATGTTTTTTTCTTGAATGGAGAAATTCCTAGTTTGAGAGGGACATGATGTTGTATTCTTCCATCCATAAAGTTCTTTGAATCATCATAGCACCACAAAAAGACATTTTGTATTTGATCTAAAAGAGTGCTATCGTGCTTTCTCCTCAGGCATACAACACTTTCCAGTGCAAACCATCTTGGGATCGTATGTTGTACCAATGTTTATCCTTTCATTTTCTACAAAAGAATTTGTTGCCCCTTGTAACTTTTGTTTCACATATTTATCATGCTTGTCAAATAAATCCTCTAGAGGAACTAGGCCTTTAGGTGGTTTATTCCCTTTTAATTGTATCACTGCTTTTGTTGTAGGGTCTATTAGATCCTTTTCATCAGGGAGAAATTCATAGCATTCTAAAAAACTACCCTAAAAGAACAAGTTAGAAAACATTTTATCCTTTTCAAGAAAGGTTATAATTTGCTTGTCATTCTCAAATGCTTGCCAATGGTTTGCATTATCAAGAACATTGGGATGATAAATAAGTTCAACCCTATACTTGAGTCTTCTTTAAAACGTGGGTGAGGGAGAAGAAGAGAGGCAGAAACTACCAATGAATCAACTCTTGAATTTAGTTCCCTTGGGAGAACTTCTATAGAAAATGCATCAAAGAACTTGATGCTATCCCATACCCTATTCGTATAGTGCTTGATTATGTCATTCTTCACCATGAAAACTTTTTGAACTTGTTCGACAACTGGCTTAGCATCCCCTAATGGTCTTAACTTTTTTATTCCTTTCTCTTTAGCAGCAACTAGACCTAACAACATGACCTCATATTCTATTATGTTGTTGGTGTTTTTGAACTCCAATTTATAAGAGAAGGGAAATTTATCGTTGTCAGGTGAAATCAAGACAATGCCTAGTCCAAATCCTAAAGCAAAGCAACTATTGTCAAATTCGAAGGTCCAAAGCTTAGAAGATGTGTCTAGGAAAGCCACTTCTGGGGCTTCTTCACTCAACGTAGAAGAAATCATGTATGTCCTAGGCCTTATTTCTTCATATAATATCTCTAATTGGGGATCCTTAGGCTTTAGAATAGTGAACTTAATCTTGAGTTCAAGGTTTCAGTATCCAACATATAGAAAGAGGACACTAGAGGTAACCCTGCCTAATAGATCAAAAAAGGCCTAATTGTTTAAATTGAATTCCATTAATAGTGAGGTAAGAAGAAGCATATCCAAAAAACATTTGAATCAACTAAATGAAGTTGGAACCAAATCCAAGAGCCTTGGGCATGGGTAGGACGAAGTGCCACTCAATCTTATCATAAGCCTTTTGATTTGATTTTTGTGCCCATTCGATATCTTCCTAGATAGCCATTACATTATTGATGATATACGTGCTTTGAATAAATCCAATTTTTTTTGTCAAACCACAAGCAGAAAGAGATGTCTAATTTGCATGGCCAAAGCTTTGGCAATAATTTTATGGGAGACATTCAACAAGGGGATGGGCCTCCAATTGCATATTAATTCAAAATCCCTATATTAGTTTCATTTGTTAATGATAGAATATAAAGATCTAGTTTGAAAGGCTTCAAGGTATACATTATGCAAATCATGGCCAAAATCACCCCAAAGAATTTTGTAGAATTCACAAGGAAAGCCACCAAATACATTATCATTAGTCGTGCAATGTGTGGCCACTAGGATATCCTCTTAGGATAGGAGTTTGTCACAAGCCACAACCTAAGTTGAGGAAATATGACAAGGGACCACATCCAAGTAGGGATTGAGTGCCTATTCCCTTTCTAGTGAAGAGTCTTGAGCTTGGAAGACCTTGGTGTAGTGCTAGACAAAGGCATGCAAGATATCAAGAAGCTTGGAGAAACATTGGCCAACTTTGATGCACTTGATTCTTTTAGTAGATTTTTTTTCTTGCAAGGCCTAAAAACATTATTTGAAAACTTGATTTTCAACTTTTAACTAGTGAAGTTATCTTTGATCTAAGTTCCCGATGACATAAGCATCAACCACTTGCACTTGGTGGTATTGCTTGACCACTTGAATTTGTAAGGGTTTGTGAAAAAGGAGTTGTTTCAAGCTAATCACTTAGTCAACTATGCTCTAAGGACATGACCATGTAGGAATTGTAGCCTATCCTTGTTAGCTACTAGCCAAACATTCTCAAACAATGAGCAATATAGGAGATGCCATCAAACCACCTTTCAACCCACATAATATCCCCTTTCAGACATGGCATAAAGTTCTCAACATGTTGGATGTAAGCCAACACAGACTTATGATGAAACAAAGATGTGTTTAAAACGAATTGTGACTTTTTAACATTGAATGATTAAAGACCCCATTCAATTTGAAAGTGAATTAACAAGTGGTCAAAAAGCATACAATTTGATAATGGTTCTACAGGAAGTGAGTAACAACTAGCAAAGGAGAAGTATGGTTGTGTTGACATCATAAATGAACAAGTCACATTATTGTTCTTTCAAAACCACTACCCAATTTGGACCATGTGTACCAAATGGAAAATGCATTTTGGTAAAAAAGATTAGGATCATAAAAGCCTAATTTAGTGTGCATGTAGAACCACATCTCCTTTTTGCTAGTTGTCCATCTCATGGGTAAGTGGCCTAGCTTATCAAATGCCACCTCAATGATATTAATATTGTCTTTAAGGACCCACTAGGCTGCTAGTAGTTTATACACAAGTACCACCAAAGCAACATCATTTGATGGATATATATTGATAAAGTTGAGGACTCTATTATCTATGTTGAAAAGGACCCACAAGGCTTTATTAACAAGTCACAACCATGAGTAACATAGTGAGATTGCTAATTCACATCTAAAGAGTTACCACACAACCTCAACCTTGCTCATGATTATTGCTAAAATAGAAACTATACGGCCAAATGACACAAAACATGATTGATAGCAAAAAACTAGAAGAAATTAAAAATATTTTTAATCATTGCTTTCCAATTTTTAAATAATTTATTTACATATTAAATAATATAACTATAAAAGTATTTAATTTTTTTCCTAATTCAATTTATGACATTAAATTAAATTTATTTTTCATATACATTTTTTATTGTGCACTTATTAATCACAAAGAAACAAATCTCAAGAAGAAGCCTTTTGTATTCATCATAAACTTAGACAAAGTGCTATGATTTGGTTTTTAATTTGATCTTAGTCAAAGTAGAGATATGTGTGTTTATATTAATATTTGTGAAATGCTAGTCTTCTAACTCAAGCATCTTGAGAGTCAACTCCCAACTATTGAGATTTGCGAAATGTTAATATTAACTCAAATATATCTTAAAAGCAATGGTAAATTTAATCAAATGGGTTGTGCTCAAGTAGTTGGGCCACTTGATTCTTTTAATGGAGACAAAGGTTCAAATCCCTCCAACAATACCTTAGCATTGAATGGTATGTTGAATGAATATTTTAGCACTTGTTTCACAAGGTGCTTTGTAGCCATGGAGTATTGGAAGGATGCGGCAAGGAGGTAGCTAGATGGTGTCGAATGTGCAGTAGGTAAAGCTGGAAGGATGTCACAAGATGGTAGCTAGATTATGTTAGTTATACAATAGGTTGTTTGTGGCAACAGTAGCTACATTGGTCTCATGTACAAGGGTTTGGGCCCTTTGAAAAACCCATAGGTTCATAGCTCTCATAAAAAATGTTTACCCATAATCTAAAAATTTAATCAATATGAAATAACTAAATGACATGTACATTATAGCAAACAAAGTAACGTGCCTGGAATTTTTATCTACAAACATTTTTTTAGTGGAAACTTTTTTCATGCACCAATTTTTCAACAAAAATATTTTTAATGTGTACGTTTAAACATGTAACAATATTTTCCACCATCAAGCGCCCAAATTTTACCACTTTTTCTCATCTCATGGGACCTTTCTTTAGTGAAAACTTTCAACATTAGAAATATGGCTGAAATTTTGACAAGCATGCTCCTAGGTTTTAAGGAATTTTTTGGCTAGTGGAAAACTTATAAATGGTTGATTGATTGAAACTTTGTGAGTGATAGTTCCAAAAGTTGTCCCCTAAAAAAGTGCAAGGCACACTAAAATTTACTGTCCATGGGACCCCAAGTACAAATGACTCCAAAACTTATTGAGCAACATGTATCTAATTTACTTTATGTTTAGCCCACAATTGGGTTTGCTGAAATTTTTTTAGTAACAATTAATGCCAAAATTTGTAAATGTATGACATGTAACAAAAAATCTACTAACTTGGTAGAGGAAATTTCTAGCCCCACTCCAAAGGCACCTACTAATAATTTGAGAACTAAAAAGTAGGGGATTTTATCTTCCAAAATGAGATTCCAATTTATCCTATAGCAAATTTTTCTCATAGGACCTCCCACTCCATAAAAATAAATCTTGAAACCTCTTCCATGGAAGCACTTCCTTATATCCTTTGTGTCAGGAGTTTTCATAATACATCTAATACATCTCCAACACTGACCTATTGCATGTGAATGCCATATTGGCACACTAAATTATGTGACACATCCTTTCTTTGTGGTCATAAGATTTTTGAATTGATAAGAGAATTTCATATACTATACAAAGATGCCAAAACAATGAAGTTGTTGCCATATAAGATGATCACATATACCAAACTAAAAAATTAAAACCCTTAACCAGGGGCCTACAGTGAAACCTGATGTTACAATACCCAAGAAAAAATATTGAAAATGTAAACACGCATAAAAATATAAGCCAATCTTGCCTACTAAAGGCATTTGGAACAATATATAATCCCCATAAAATTAAAATTGCTACAAACAAAAATAATTTTTATCCAAACATCTTAAGACAATATTTGACCCTGTATTTATTATAAAGGATTGTGACCTCTCAAATAGAAAACATACAAGGTACAAGATCACTACATTAATGCAATAGGATTTTGCCCAATGGTTCTTGGGAGGAATTGAAGTTGTATCTTCATTGTGCTAATGTTCCATATTTAACACTCAAGTCATGCTCAGTGGATTCTCAAAGAGCTAGAATCACCCAATATATTGATGATATGATATGTTATTGCGTACCGCATGAGGCCTTTTCACTTTTATGATTGTTTTTGGCCTTGAACTTGGCTTGTCTAATTCTGTATGTTTACTTTTACTTTCAATTGTTTAAAAATTCCATTTTAAGGGGTGCCACAAAATGCACATCACAATGCACTAGAATATTTATATCTAATCCAAAGGTGAGTAATAATACTATTCCCTCTCCAACTCAAATGGTTAACTATTACTCATCTAGATTGCCAACATATGTGTCAAATTGTAAAGCAATCTAAAATAATCAGCATTGCAAAATTTACATAAATGCAGCTCCCAATGTATCCAATATTTAGTAATTAGTAATGGTTTCATATGTTTCCAAAACTTGGCAAAAACCATGATAAATTTTCCTTTTCTTCTTTGAAATTGTCAATAAATTATTAAAATATCATACAATGTTCCAAGAGCTTATGACAGCAAAGACATGTTCAGACAACATTTACCAAGTTTCTCAAGGTAATATGCATTATTCAATATATCTAAGACATTGCCACATTAATAATTGTATTTACACATCTCCTTGTTGAAATTAAGTGTAATGCACATTTCAAATTGTAATATTTGATTTAATTAATTACTTTGTATTTGACTATTATCATTTAATGTTATGGAAATTGCTAAGTACAATTATAACAATTTGTAAAGTGTGTAAGAGTTGTCATTATAGAAAGAGCATGATTAGAGGGAGTTAAGTGTGAACTAGAAGAAAATCAAGGGCATCTTTCATAAGATGAATTACTCCATAATGATAATGTCCAAGGTTAGTGGAGAAAGTTGCTCATTTAATGAAATGTTAGCTCATCCTTATATGGAGCATTGGATTTTGTGCTTGATTTGGGTGCATAATATCAAATGTATTTTCAAGGTATCATTATGCTGCCAGAATATCTCCAAAATTATTAATTGGTGTGATTTCCTATGAATGCTTGTGCCTGAAATTGTATTGTAATTGTTGTTACTGAAAATACAATTAGTTCAAAATTTGGAGGCTAGGTTTTTTCCAAAGGGTTTTCTCAAAATAAACAGTGTGTAATGTGTTAAACCTTTATTTTGTCTGTTTGAAACTATATATTTTCTTTATTGCACTTCTCTCCTTTAGATTAATAATGGAAGTTTTATCATGCTTTCTTTCAAAGCTCACTTAAGGGCTCCAAGCTGTATGAGATCAATCCATGAAACATGTGCACAAAATGTACACCAATATACTCTCGAAAAAGAGGATATATATAAAAATTATGGTAGGTCATCTGCTATTCCACCAGGAGAATCAATTGGGCCGACCAGAGCATGTGAAGGGACATACTCATTGCAAGGAAGACTGCTCCAGTAATGCCAACAAATCAGACAATGTCGGGCAGCCTTGCTATGTGTGCAGGAAGTTCCTAGACGACAATATTTATTCTCATCCATTCAATGTAGTTCAATCAAGGGACAATAGAAATTGCATTGCTTATTTCTGTTACCAAATCATTGTCAACTATGCTTTGAAATGGCATTCCAGCCAAATCTAGAAACATTTGATTCAGCACTACTCCACAGGCACACAGTCCAATTCCTGCTAATGCAAACCTTCCTCCAGGGATTGTCAAGGGTGTAGATTCTTCAGATTTTAATTTATCACTTGATGCATTCAATGCCCATGCCATTGCAGGTGGGAAGATGCCATAAAGTGTCATCATGCCATAAGCACCCTACAACAGAATAAAACATTTGCTGATGTTAGCAGAAATCAAACACTTTGTACGAACTATATATTACACCTAAAATGATCAGAAAACCGTAAAACCTTACGACCCAATGTGTCCCTGAAGAGGGAGTAAAAGTTAGACCTGAAATGTTACTAAAGAAAAGAGGATAGGATGCAATTGTTTCCAGATATACTTTCAAAAAGTTTACTTAATTTCTGTTCAGTAAAATTCACTCTGTAGAAATCAATTCCAATGAGACCTTGGATGCATCAACCAACTACAAGACGGATAGAGATCCTAAATGCAAAAGGATGCCAAAAATTGTTTCACAAAACTACTTGACAAAAACATATGAAAGCTAAAATTGTCTTTCTCTAACAGCAGCTTAACTAATACAATTTTAGTTTCCTTCTTTGTAAGTTAATGCATGTAGCCACCATTTCCCATGGGTCTATCAAGATTAAATTTTGGGAAATGTGATTCTTTTTGTCAACTATAGCTATCCGTATTTTGAGTAATTAGTAGACTACAAATATGTAGACATACCTTTTCCTTATACTTTATTGGGTTATGCTTACAGAATCATGTAGCCAGATTGCTTCTCATTGAGAGAGCTAAAACCACATTTGAGAATATTTCTTTTCTTCTTGGTTTCCATTAAGAGAGATGTGATGTTGCATCATCTCCAAGGGAAACATGTCTTGTGAATGGAATTATAAATTAAAAACTAACCATGATAGGCAATGGTCATAACTAATTATAAATGGCCATGGCATGTCTTACAGAAATATTACCATAGATTTCTCTATACAAATTTTTCTATGTTATTATAATACCCTTAAATGTTGCCCCAATTGGGTAGGAGAAACTTGTTTTTAATCTCTCTAAACCCTAGTATCTATCTACAAGTATTTTGAGCATTCCACCATTTTCATTGTGCCCTAATTTCTGTTTGTTCTCATTCTTGCTCCTTTATTTTGCATTTTCTAGTAAGATTCTCTATAAGGAAAGTTGAGCGCATTCGTCAAGAAGATTCTGCACCTTAATGGGCAGGGGACAACGGAAGGCATTATTTGGGGTTTGTGCAGCATTAGCTGATTACTAACAGGACAACGGAAGGCATTATTTGGGGTTTGTGCAGCATTAGCTGATTACTAACAGGAAGTAATTTTCATATGAGAGGTGTCGATGAATGGTAATAACTAATAAGTCAACAAAAATAGAAATGATGCAAAATGCTTCACTTTAACTATGGGCATATAATGATCAGAGAATAACTCATCTAATATAAATTCTACTTGCGCTTTACAACTATCAACACAAATTAAATTAAGTCATTGCATTTACTAACCGCAATATCTGTTGCAGAGAAGAATGCATTTCCCACAAAAGTCGAAATCATTATAGGTGGAAATATCACTAGTGCAAAAGATGCAAGACGCAAACCATTGCTTAGCCACCATCTGTTAAAGACTGAACCCATTTCGCTTACCCTAACCATGGTATAAGGAAAAGATCTCCCAAAGCTTGCTCGATAAGCCAAACGTGAAATTATGTCCTTAAATGGATGCAGTAATGTGATAAAATGTTTGGTTTTTGGGTATATCATACAGACAGTTGCAGTCTGTATAATTCCTCTTAACACTGCAATCATTTTGGAGTTGCTTAATTGCTCCAAGAAAAACTCCAGCAATCCTAGCAAAGTACCAATTAATGAAGTTGCAATAAGCAAGAGAGAGAATAATGTAACAACATAGGAAAAATTGGTCCCTCCAAACCTGCAAACCAAAAACACTCACTTTTAGCTCTACATACAAGTGCTTGTCATTGCCCTAAATGCATGTCAAGAAATAAGAGTTTCACCTTAGAAGAAAATCCAAAGGGTCTTCACCACCCGTAATTGGAGCAACCCCAAGAGCAACAGCATCCCAAACAAGAAAGGATGCTAAAGGTACCATACTTCCAAGAATGATAGAAGTCCTGATGCGTGATATGTCCCCACCTAAATATGCACAGAGCACTGCAAAGAATAGCTACTCTGGTAAATTAATCTGACATTTCTATATTGTTAATTTATTTCTGTATGAAACTAGCTTCTGCTTTATAAGAATTGTCTCTTGACAAGTCCTGTATCCTTCCTTCTCAGCAATTGTGTTTGTGTAATAACTGGAATCCAAATGTGTTTTGTGTAACACCTGGAATCCTAATGTATTTTTTGGAATACCTGGAATCAAATTGTGTTTGCGTAATACCTGGAATTAGATCATGATAGACAAGAGAGAATACAATCACAGGAACTGTCTGCAGCACCGGGTCCCAGTCCATGTGATTGATCCCTGACCAACCTCCAAGAAAGGGTGTTGCTGCCACTATAAATAGAAATAGACCTGCACTATCAATTGTTGAGGAGACTCTGACAATATTAATATGTAAGAAAAGTTGTGTCAATTACAGAAGCTTAAGTTCCCCCCATAGGAGAAGATATGAAAGCTCACCCATCAAACAAGCTGTAAGTAATTGATTCACCTTATCTGTGGCCCTGGTTCCGCCAACCAAGATGAGGATGCCAAATATACATGCAAACAGTGCCCCTGATATTGAAGCAGGTATTTGAACAATGCAGGACAGAACCTCACCCGACTTTGATATATAAGCAACCATTATTGTATAAGACAAAAATACATAATTGATTGTTGAGACATATCCACCCCATTTCCCCAATGTTTGTTCTGCCATGGTGGGTAAAGAGATTACTGCTGACATGCCCTTCTCTGAGTGACTTGGATCCTGCTGTCTCAGCAAAGCTACATTCACTTCTGCTAGAAGAAGAGCTTCAAGCACTAAAAATCCCCAGCAAATTACCATTGAGACTGCAGAAGGTATAAATCCCTAAAGCAAGAGAACATGACAGGCTTTCCATTAGGAGTTAATTTGGAATGGCACAAAAGAGGGAACGGAAAAAGGATATGTGTGCATTTTTCTTATATATCATTAGTCATAATGCATAGGATATGCTGTCATGAATACAAAAGTAACAAAATTATGACACCACATATTTTTTAGGCATTCGATGTTACAGGAAATCCGAAATCCTGATACAGTTTTGTATTTACTTCTTAGACATATCCTGAATGCGTTGAACAAAGAGAACTTCCTTGCCAGTTCAGTGTAAAATATTGCCTCAATGAGGAACAACCGAACAAGTAATAATGTCAAATTGATTAAAGAATATGCAAACTCTGGTAGCTTGGTTAGAAGAATAATCTAAAAGACTAAAACAATACAATCTTGGGAGCTGATTTGTTCTTATGATCAAATCCAATGAAAGTTTCATTCTAAGATGTATCTACTACAAAGACAATTTAACAAATTCAAATCTTTAAAAAAAAAATTTACATCTTAACTTCTTCATGACAATGGAATGTTGCCTTTCACTCTTTTAATTAACATACAGCAGGAGCAGTACTCGCAGGCAGAGCAAGCATTCCGGACCCAAGGCTTGTTCCTGTAATAAGTGATATTGCACCTATTAATGTCCCCTGTTTATTGCTTTCAGTGAACTGCTCCGTCAAGTCATCATCAAAAATAAAGGCCTCGGTGGATAAGACTTCTTCCAGAACCTCTTGAACAGGGGCATGTGACCCATCTCCTAGATCAGACCCTTCATCAAACCTTCCAGATGATTCACTGTCAACCATATATCATTAGAAACTTCAAAATAAAATTATGTATTGCTTTCTCTGTGTTTCATGTGGTGGTTAAAAATTAAGTACACACAACAAAAGAAACAAAAGAAATTGGGGATGCTAATAGGAATAGTAGTTGAGCACACTATTATCATCTAAATCTGTTCCATACTTTCCTTGTAAATATTAAGGAATACTAATATATCTTTCTGTAACTATTAAGGAATTCTAATCTCTGTCTTTCCTTGTAATCATCAAGGATCCCTAATGTATGAGGATTTCGTAAAGCAACGGCCTTTGGTCACTCCCTCTCTCCTCTCTCCCTCTAATTTTTCATTATGACAAACATCTCCCTGTAGCAGTAAAAACATAATCATTCATGTCGAATTACAAGTCTAGACACATATTTATTCTTATAAAAATGCAAGAAATTTTTTTCCTTCCAATGATGTTTTGACTTATTAATTGGGAAAGAAGGACGTTATATTTATCAATATATTCATTGGAAATAATACCACATATATATAAGTTCACTCATACTCTCTGCAAATGATTGAAGCCAATATTCAGATAAAACAAGATATAGAATGTACCTTGGATTTTGTTTCATGCTAAGCAGATTATGCTTCATTGTCAAATTTTCTTGTATACCATTATCCTTTCCTTTATCTAGCATGGAGATAAGGAAGTGAGAAGTTGACCGTCTACCTTGCCAGCCCTGAATCTAAAGAGTCAGAAAGAACAATTCATTTTAGGGTTATGAAACAAATTCAAAAATTGCAAAACAGATAAAACATAAAAAACAAATTCTACACAGTGCTGTGTTCTATGCCTATAGATGTTTTGATAAATGAATATATGTGTATTTTTATAATTTCCATTTTCCGGATCCAATATCTTATCTGTTTTCATGCAACTCTGCCTTTACCTTTTATTACCATTATCAGTCATGGAAAATAAAATGAGTATGAAAAGAAACTTAGTGAACCTGCATCTTAGAAAGACAACTATTGTGAACATCAATTGGCCCTGAGAATAGGAGTTAGGTCTTCTGTGGGAGGTCTATTGATATTTGATTTAGTTTATCTGGAAACATCTGCATTCTATAAAGTCAGTCAAATGCTTACCTTTTAAAATCTCAAAAGTTTATTGATAGTCATATCTGTAGCGCTTGACAGGGATGCACTGCATGCACAAGAAAATTTTCTTATCCCTAGGAGAAAAGATCTTTACGACCATATCAAGGATAAATTCGCCTAGTTACATGTTAAACCCAAATATCCATAAAAATGGAAGTATACAATTACTTATTGTTTAGGATGACAAACATTTGAATCATGGGACATAGTAAATGAAAAACTCGCCAATAAATCGCCTGACCCGCGATTACTCGCGCGGCAGATACTGGGGCGAGCTTTTATCAGTAAAACTCGGCCCGGGTTTTTCTAAAAACTCGCGGCGAGTTTTTCGTAAAAAATCGCCAGAAAACGCGAGTATTTCTTCCAAAAATCGGCACATAAATTCATGTTTGATTTTTAACAATTAAAACACACAAACGGAAAACCCTAAATCATTATTCCGAATTCGCGAAACCCTCCCGACGGCTCCCGGCGGCGCGAAAAATTCCGGCGGCGCGATTCTTTGAGATTCAATTCGAAATTCGAAGGGCAGAGGAACTGATAAGATTTTGAATGGTTAAAAAAATTTAAAAACGAAATTTTTAAAAGATTGTATCATATGAAAGGAGAGATTTCGGACAGTGATTTTCGAGTTTCGAACTTTCGACGAAGGACGAACTGTGACATTTTAATATTTTGGATCGATTATGATTATCATTGATAACTTGATTCACCAGTCATTATAAATTTTTAGGACTCCGATTTAAATGACTCACTGTAGTCTGTAATATGTATTTGTAAATTTGTAATATCAAATATGTATCATATGATATTATGAAAAGAGAGATTTTGGACGAACTGTCAAAATTTATATAAATTTTGACTGTTCGTCCAAAGTCATTGACTATAAACTTATAAAGGATAAATTTTGACAGTTCGTCCAAAATCTCTCCTTTCTTACGATACAGTTTTTTTAAAATTTCGATTGAAATTTAAAATCATCCTAATCCTATATAAATTTAACAATTCGTCCAGGGTCCATATAAATTTTGACAGTTTGTCCAAAATCTCTCCTTCAATAATTCATAATTTCATATGATTAGTCACTGAGTAAAATCGAAAATTAAAACCATCATAATCCTATATAAATTTATATATAGGATTATATATGCAGTCTTTATATATGAAGGAAATCAGCAATGCATTCTACAATTTCAGAAATGTGTGTTTTTTAAAAATATTTTTTAAAAAATTATGTTTGCCGAATTATTGCCGAGTTTTTCCCCGAGTTTTTGGCGAGTCCCGAGTTTTTAAAAATTTTGGGTATGCCGAGTTTTTCCCTGAGTCCGAGTTTTTCAACTATGGGACATACATTGAGCTGCCTTTATAAAACATTAAAAAATCAAAATACTAAGGTTATTCTTTCTAAGAAATTGACCCAACTTTGTGGAACTACTGTTGCAGTTCATGGAGGAACTGGTTGGACTTACATCCATGTCATGCCAAGAATTCACATATGAGATGGGTGCAAATAATATTCTGCATGGACATTTGTAGGCGACAAGGTTTTGCTATGTATCTCTAAAGTTCAAACTTGTAATGGTCCCTAATCGAAGCTCCACAACAATACCTTAGTGACTGCCTTTGAGAATCCCAAACAATTTGGGAGCACATACATCTCAAACCCCAATGAAAAGCTATATGATAACTGATCAGAATCAGTGACTCTGGCATCAAAACCAAGTTCATAACAAGTGCAAACTACTAGTTGAGTAGGTTTTGCAGGTCATCCATCAAAATTAGGGAATGGCATCACAAAAATTTCAAGAGATAGTTTCGGCATGCATCGAAAGGGAGTAATTTAGTATGTGTACTCTAGACCGAAGCAGCTGGCAGTAGCAGCTTGCTTGGTGGTCTAAACTTCATTACCAAACTGTCACATTTCCCAAAGGCACCTATTTTTACCTATTGTAGACAGCTAAATCAATTAATTTGCAGATGGCAAGGTGCAAGATGATACATGTTTATACTTTGGTTTAGGAGTGTTCCAATGTCCATGGTGTTTGTCAATGCCATGGGTAGAGGCTAGAAAGGGGGTGTAAGTGCTACTATCTTTCCATTTAGCTGATATCAACCCCAAAAAGTCATGTTAGATATATTATTCATACACAATGATTATAACTTGGTATGACATTATAGGCATTTAATATCTAATTTACTAATTTTAGCATTCATATAATTTAAAATCTTAATCACTAATCATTTCTAATTTGTAACTAATTATATAGAAATGAATAAATAAAAAAGCCCAAGCTCTAATGGTGGCATATTCTTGTCACATCCAATTATTTTGATAAAGGAAAAAGTCCAAGGAGGCAAAATATTAAAGGAGGGGATGGCATCCACCTGCTACAAGGCATGGGCGCCATGACAGAGAGGGGTCACCTGTCATGCCATGGAAGAAGGTATGACACTCCCCTACAGCAATTAAAAACCCTAGAGGGCGGTAGGAATGGACGCAGAAGAAGGCAAAGGTTAAAAACACGATGCAGGGCAGAAAAAAGGGAAGAGAAAAAGAGAAACAAGGAAGAGGCAGGGGATTCAAGAGTGTGAGGACTGCTGCAGCGACCCATCAACGAAAGAAGCTCCACAAACAAGGTAAACATTGTTAGTTTTTAGGATCAGAAATGTAAGCAATCAGAAAATGCAACACATAAGACAATGAACACAATGTTTACCCTGGGAAAACCCTCCTACTCGAGGGAGAAAAACCCAGAAAATATATCTCTTATATATTGAAGGAATAAGAGTAGAAATCTGTTTACAACTCAGGCCCAACACAAGGCCGAATTTGATACAATGAATAAGAGCACCTCTCCTAGACGTAAAGATACAAAAGAATATGTTTCTCCTTGAAATCTACTCTGCTGCTAAAGGAATGACCGAACTTCTGCTTGAGGTGTAAATGAAGTGATTGAATTGAAGTATATATACAAATCAAGGTGACTCTTCATATGCATCAGCGTCTCTTCATATGCTTTGGTGTCTCTTCATATGAATAAGTTGTGACTCCTCATTGAGTTGACCTGGATAAATCTCCCGCCGCTACAATAACATCAACAGAATACAAAAATGGGAAACATGGACAAGGCACGTGAACTGTTTGACAAAATGCCTCTCAGGGAATGCCATGGTAGCAGGGTATGTTCAAAATGGGTTTGTTGAAAAGGCCTTAGAAACTTTTAATAAAATGCAAACCAGCATCCTGGCTGCCTGTGCTCAATTGGAGCTTGGGAAGAGGGTATGGATGCCATTAAAGCATAATTGAAAAGAAATTTCTGTAGATGTGGTAATTGCAAGGGCCACTTCCTATCACCATAGCCTTCACAAAAACTCGTGCAGAATTCAATAAAGAAGAATTTATGCACAAACTCTCTCTTGAAGGATTTCAAATTGTGATGAATTCTCTTTGTAACTTATATTGTGTAAATAAGATTTGAAGTTCCTTGTAGTTTCCTAATGTCTCATGAGAGGTAGAAGGTGTGGCTCTACTAACTTACTGAGATCTATTCAAATTCATGTTCATTGATCATCGATAAAAATTCACATAGCTAACTGTATATAGTTATTAATGTTGATAAAATTCATATACCTAGGTTTATTCTGTTTAGTAATGTTGATAAAAATCCATTTACATGGCCGCTCATTGCTGTTAATGTTGTATGTCATTTGAATCATTTGAAAGCACTGGTACATTAGATAGTGATGCCTAGGTTAAACTTGAGTTTCAGCTTTGGAATAACATGTAGACATTTAAGTATTTAAGGTGGAATCTAATGGACTGTGGTAATGCTTCGTTAACCACAATGTCTTCCTTATGAGCTGCCCTGGAAAACTAAAATGGAGTTAGTATAATATCACTTAGACATGATCTTTGCAATAATGATGAGTAGAAAGGAATAACTATACCGTCACAATATTTTGTGTATTAATGTTTGTGAATTGTGGGTTATAAATAAACTTGTTGACTGTCATTACCTTGTGCAATAGTGGTGGTCCTGCTTTTGATCATACCATTGATATGATTAATATGCTAAAGGATCATTGATGTGATCAGGGTTAGGGTTATGAAAGTCAGTTTTGTCTAGAAAAGATTGTGACAAAATTTATATCCTTTGATTTCTCTATGTGGTCCTTGCTGAGATTGATCTTGCTTAATATCATTATAGTTGGAAAAAGATTGTATGTATCATTAATAGCCATTATTGAGCATGACGAGGTGTAGGGATCTCTAAGTGCTAAGCTATGATATATAGGTGTTGATAGGGTAACTTGTAGCTATTGGAATTTGGGAAACCTTGTGATGGAATTAACTCAATGTGAATTATTGATTGATTTGAGGCATGATGCCCTTATGATCTCTATCCTTCTAAAATGCTTGAACTAAGAAATGTTTCTACCATTATTGGGTATCAAATTGTAGGGACTATTCATTGAGTCTAAAGACCTTGCATCTATATTGTTGTTGTGTCTAGTTGTTTGTTAATCACATGATTTTGGATATTGAGAGATGTGTTGTGAGTTTATTATGTTTCTGCATCTTATGACCATTAAAATTTGAGTGTAAGGGTTGATTTGCAAACATATTGCTGCTATATGAAATCACTTATTGCCGACCATTAGGGTCATATTTAGTATAAATGGCAAGTGTGAATATTATCTAGTTCAGGAACTAGATTATTATAAAAATATTGGGTTGCACCATAAAGTAAATGAAATCAGAAGGTAAATAATATTATTATTAGTATTATTGAGTGTATATCTTCATATGATGATCTAATGGATATAGTGTTACCAACTATCTTGAGTATGACTTGGTTGTACGTCCTTTGAAGTCCAGATGGTTTTTGAAGGCTTGGTGCAACAAGCACAACAAGCACAGAATATTAAAACACACAACTTAACCAAACATCCAATGCTTGGTGATTGAGGCAATTGCAATTGCCTGATAATTAAACCATTACATTTGCCTCTATTTATAGAGGGCTTTAGAACAACCTAGACTCTAGGAATACAGTCAAAACACATGTTTCTCCATTCAACGCATATGGTCTTTCTGCAGGTCTGTGGTTGGTGGGAGTAGGTGAGAAGTCAGTGGGAGCAGGTGAGAAGCTTCTATCCTTTGACTGATACAGTGGGTGAAATTAATGCCAACATTCTCCCCCTTAATTTCGACCACAAATTTCAATTACTTTCTTGACTTTTTCCATTGATGCTTCAGCATCTGCAATCTTCAAATTTTATGGATCGAACCTAGGAAATCCCACTTTGTTGTAGGGATGCTCTATTCACGAGCTCTGGCCTTCTTGTCACCAGTCCATCATAGGTTCAGGTGTGATTACTTTGCTTTCTTCAACACCTCCCATAGAGTCACACTACTGGTGCTCGGGGATCCTAACTTTAATTGCTTCTTCTGACTTCATACATGGCTTACACAAATACAGAATGCTTTCACATGCCGATTTCTCAAGCACTTTCTCAGGGCTTTCTCTTTCCACGACTTGCATGCCTTCTTGGTCTGCATGCGGGTCTGCTCTTTCCACGCTCTGCTCACCTCCTTCACACACACAGAGCAATATTTCTTCTGCAGCATTCTTGAATGCTTTCTCAGCTGCCTACACGCCTCTACTGAACTGCGAACTCCTCTGTTCTATTTTTTTTTGGATGCCTCTACTGGACTCCTCTTGGCAATAATAGCAACTTCATCTGCAGAAATCTTAACACAGGTATTTCTTCTTTTGATGGCAAAGAGCTACGGCTCTTCATTGGTCAGCAAACTTTGAACTGAAAACATCAGCTACTCATTCCTATCGCTCCAAATTCTCCTCCACTTTCCTTAGTGGCACTTCAGCGGCAACTTCACTTTTTCTTCAAAGTCTTCTATGGCTTCCTTGAATGAAACCGACCACTATGATGGTGGTTGTGCTTCTTCTTGCAGGGGCTTCTTTATGTTTTAAACAGCTTCCCCATAGACACAACGATCAACAGTTTTATCCTAGGGCGATCTGGCCCTCCAATCTTCAGATTGACCGGCAGCTCCTATAGATTTCACTCTGGATATCATACGAACCCAACTATGATAAACTTGCACAATCTTTAGGCAGTCCCACAATCTCTTCTAGGTGGCTTTTAAAAACTAATACATAAAAGTCAAAGCTTTTCTTATAAAAACTTTTACATTGCGTTTTTTTGTTTTTTTTTAGATGGACTTTGAACGCCTCCCCATCCACAATTTTTGACTTTCAAACAAGTGCCTCTTCAGAAAATAAATTCCACCTTTCTCATGGCTTGCAGGCCGGTCTGCATGCGGGTCTACCTCCTTCACTTTGCAGATTTATTTCCACTGCCTCCCTCTACACACGGCAATTTTTAAATGGCTCTTCAGACCTCGTCGCACAGCAAAGCACCTCTACTCAAATGCTTTCCTCTGTTCTTCTTGGACGCCTCTGCTGCAAATAACAAAACTCAATCTGCGGTCACTCAAATCCAACACAGAAGAAAATTAATAGAGTTGTCTGGCTCTAATACCAAATGAAGGCTTGGTGCAACAAGCACAACAAGCACAGAATATTAAAACACACAACTTAACCAAACATCCAATGCTTGGTGATCGAGGCAATTGCAATTGCCTGATAATTAAACCATTACATTTGCCTCTATTTATAGAGGGCTTTAGAACAACCTAGACTCTAAGAATACAATCAAAACACATGTTTCTCCATTCAACGCACATGGTCTTTCTGCAGGTCTGTGGTTGGTGGGAGTAGGTGAGAAGTCAATGGGAGCAGGTGAGAAGCTTCTATCCTTTGACTGATACAGTGGGTGAAATTAATGCCAACAATTTTTATGTGGCCTTGATGATGCATGTTATGTTCCGTCAAGAAGGATGTCATAATATAATATGAAATTATGATATTGATATCATTGAATCATATTATGGTGGGACATCACTTGGAGCCATATTAGGGCTTTTGCATAATTGCTACAAGGTTATAATATTTTAATGCTACTACCTTGTGCTTTGATATAATTGGATTTATTCTATAGTGATTATGTTGTTACGCATAAGTTTTATGTATCGATTTTGTCCAAATAATTTGTTTTTATAAGACACTATTGTCTAAGGTGGGTAGTTTATGATGGTTGATAATTGAGACCATTATATGTAGAGGTAGTTCTAGAATCTTGTCCTTAGTAATGTGCTATCTTAACATATTGAACTCATTCATTAGAGTGAAATCATATATGTTTGTGTTTTCCTTCGTTTGCATGATCTTCCTTGGTTAAGCTAGTTCCTAGCTTCTTTAGGGAAACTATCTATCAAGGCTAGGAATCCTTGAGGGCTTTACCTTGTTGATGTCTATGACAAAAATGGTTGTGTCTAGTATCTATATAGCTTATCTTAACCTAGAAAAGTGTGAGTTCTCATCCTAATAGTTGAAATCTTAGGAGAAGTACATGTGACTTTGATCTAGTTTGGAAGCGGGTATGTAGGCAGTCCTTGGGCAAAGGACGCCCCTGTGACCCAAGTCTATAGAAGAGGTGTTTAGGGAATAGCTCTAGGGTTTGGGGTTTCTAAACTTGATCAACCCTCCCTCTTTAGTATGCTTTAGTTTGAGGCTAAAATTTGCATTAGATGGTTGTGAGCTCATCTTTCCAATTAATACGTCTCCACTATATAAGTTTGAGCCAATAAAAAACAATCTATCTTCATCAAGCTTATCTACTTTGAGATTGTGGTGTTGGCTTTCCCAAATCTACTCCAATCTTGGAGGAACTTCTAGAGTCACCATTATCATGGTCTCTTTGATGTGAATGTATGAGAATGCCTCTAGACTTATCTAAACTAAATTATCAAAGTTTTGGGTGCCGAACACTATGGCATTGTGTCTTAGCTCGAGGATAAGTATTGGAGGGTATAGGTTAGCCTCAAGACATTGGTGCGATCTATTCTTCCAAGACACAAGGGCATGATAAACTTGACCATGACATAACTACAAATGAGTTAAGGAAACCTGCTAACCCTGCATCTAATGATGATGCTAAATTAAGTTATTATGATCAAATGGTGCAAAAAATTCTTATTCTTTATGGATGATCTACCTACTTTAAATATGTGCTCGAATCTATGTTGAGTTTAGGATGGAGTTCCTTACAATTGCCTTTGGCAATTGTGGGCAATTAACGAGAAATATTACCAAAGATGGCATGGTGTTTTGCCTTTATATCTATTTGGTGGATAAATGTATGCTAAGCTTTACGATTGGTAATACACAAAAATGTTATGTCCCCAGAAGTAGAATATTGTCTAATATTAATACTTGTTGAAATAGAGTGTAATTAAACAACAAGATATGTTGAACGTTAATGCTACAAATTCATTAACAATGATAGAACATAAAGATAATGGAATCAATTATGAAAGAGAATGCAAACCATAAAAAATATATTTAGATGGAGAAACCCTTGCAAGAAAAACTTCATACCCAAAGAGACCCAAGCTTGTATTAATTCTATAAATAGTTACAATCACAATCAACTTATCTCTCTAAATTCTAGCAACATAACAGTGCTCAACAAACCTGTAAAACAATCTCATAATACTACCATCTCAAGGCACCAATATATAGGAGAATGAACACAAGATACCATGAATAGTATTCCAAAACAAGTGCCCAATACTACTCACCCAAATCTAAGGGTCCAAATCCTTCATGGAAAATCTCACACCTCTCCAAAATTGGTCAACTGCCCTGAATAGTAACTCCTCTTACACACCTTACACCCACCTTACACAACATAAGCATCATAGATTCTGTCATAACGGTCAAATTGACCAAGATCCCAATCCTAGGCACTCCATGGGAAGATTGACCAAATCTATCATAAAATCTTAGAAGATCCTCTTACATCCTATTACACATCCTGATCTTTACCCAATTTCCAATATCTTCCCAAAAGTGACTCTTGACTTAAAAGCCACTACAATTATATGTGAGATAATAAATAACTTGCCTACCACATAGAGGGACGTCCAAGTCTACCCTAGATTCATGTTCCTTGGAGACACAACAATTATTTATCAACAACATTAATTAAAACATGTCTAAGGATTTGCAAGGTGAATGGCACCTAATCCCAACACTATTGTGGGTTCAATTTTTGTCTAGGAAATACTATGCTTCTGAGTAACAATTGAGTGAAGTGAAGGGCCTTTGAGATTATTTTATGAGTTTGTATTTGTTTATGTATATGTGTCTAAATAGAGGCCAACTCATGTGGGTTCAATGTGTTACTTGTGTGTTGGTAATTTGACCCCAAAATCTATAGGACCATGTGTATAGGTTAATGGATCACTCTATGTGGTATGTAACCAGGTCAACCCACCCAATGTTCATGAATCTTTGGCATATCCTAATTATGTATACTTGGCTATAAGATGACTCCACATGTTAGAACTAAGTTTGATATAAGTGCGGTTTAGCTAGCTATCACCAATATTGTGCAAGAAACAGATGATAGGAGCTAACCACCATATCTTAGGGATTAGTCGGCTATCACTAGTCATACAAAGGTGATGGATGTCAAGAGCTATCCATGATATTATATTGGTGTGATTTAGCTAGCTATCAGCACTAGCATGCAGGTGTTGAATGCTAGGAGCTAACTGACATATTTTAGGGAGTAGCCGGTCATCACCAATAGCACATAGGTGACGGTGCTGAGAGCTACCCACAATATGATAGAGCATAACTAGCATTCGCTAGTACCATATAGGAGCTACCCCATACAAGATTGGACCAACTTTCATCAATAGCATGGAGGTGATAGATGTCAAGATCCATAACTCAAAAGGTTCGGTGGGTTGTGTAAATCTTATTAATATCCGTATGTGTTGCACGTTGTTACACTTACACCTTAGCCAATGATGGAAAAAAGTAGTATGGGATGCTTGCCCTGTCATCACATCTAGTAGTGAATTGGGAAAAAGATTGGAACCCATGATGTAGTATGGGATGCACTGGCATTCCTCTTTCTGGTTGGGATATACTTAAAGGGTAAGTGTTAGTGAACCGGTTAATGAGAAGATGCATGCACTAGGGTCGCATCCACTTCCTATTTCCATCTAGTCATTATGTGTGTGTGTGAATCAATCACTATGTGTACATGTGTATTAATGGCCTCATGTGTTCTCTATTGTTACACTTATGCCCTTCTTGGTGATGACAAGTAATATGGGATGCTTCTCATCATCACAACTGGCAGTGAATCGGGAAAAAGGATGGGACCCATGGTGTAGTATTGGATGCACCAACATTCCTCTTTTCTATTAGGATTAAGGTGCCATCAACCGTGTAAATCCTATGTATTTAATTACTTCTAATATTGTTTGTAAATCATTCATAAGGGATGAAGTATTCACCAAGTAGTGATCTTGTTTCAGTCGCACTTTGGATCCTTGTACCCAACGAGGGGTGTGGTGTTGTTATATGGAGCCTAATCAGACTCGGAGGTTATATTTACCCCACTTTTATCAGCGCGGTTTCCCCCCAAATTCCTACGGGGTCCAGGGGCAGCGCCCCTGGCGCGTTCCCTGTCGCGATACAGGGTGGGGTCGAGGGGCAGCGCCCCTGTGGGGGCTTGGGGGCAACGCCCCCGAAACCTCACACGGTTTTTTATTATTTTATAATGCACCGGGAGTTAATTTTTTCATTGACCGACATAAGAAAACCCTATTTTGTAACCGACAAAAAGCTTGATAAAAAGCGGCTAAGGGTTAGGGTTTTGGTATTGTATTGTAGCATTTTGCAGCGGTATTGAGTTGCAGGGATTGCTGATTGTAATCGGTTTGATTTACTGGATAATAATATTGGACTCTCTGTTTGGTGGATGTAGCCCGAGTTTGGGTGAACCACGTTAAAACTTGTCTCTCGCTATTATTATTTCTGTGTATTTCCATTTCTCTGTTTAATCTTTATTTACATTTAATTGATATCTTCTGCCGGCTAACCCTAACATGTGGGGGGGCTTGCCCCCCCACTATTGTCGCCGGGGGGTCTAGGGGAGCAGATTTTTAGAAAATTGCCTTGGAAAATATTGTAATTTTGTAATCAATCTAGACCATTCATCATTAGATCACAAATCTGACAGTAGAGGTTATATTAGGGTTTTTTGCCCTAGAAGGCAACACTCTTTTAAAGAGGGCATTGTATTATGGTTGTGTATGAGTATTACAGGTGCTGCTGGATTGAAGACCTAAGAGGAGATTGATAGTGTTGTATTGTAAACTCTATTGAAGTTAATATAGATTGGTGCATCTCTTCTTGTGTGGAGTTTTTCCCAAAAGGGTTTCTCCACGTAAACATTGTGTTATGTGTTTGATCTCCTATTCCATTATTTATTTGTGTTGATTTCATACTATCTCCATTTTGGTTTTGTACTAGATTAATAGTTATAGTTGTAATCAAATTTCCATTCTATAGTTATTCACCATCATTTCTAACATTTCCGACTAGGGTGTACTTAAGGGCTTAGGTGTTAGTCAACTAGGTAAAGGGGAGGATGCTTGCAATAAGGTTGCATCCACTTCCTTCTTGCTAGTTGTTCACTGTGTGTACATGTGTTGTATGCATGAGCTAGTCATACTATATATGTGACACATGTGTGAGCTAGTCACATTATGTACATGTGTTGTGTACATGAGCTAGTCACTATGTACCTATGATTTGTGTATGAGCTAGTCACATTGTGTACATGTGTTGTGTGCCTAAGCTAGTCACTATGTGTACTTGTGATGTAAGAGCTAGTCAAACTGTTTGTATGTACGCATGCTTGAGCTAGTCACATTGTGTATATGTGATATATGCATGAGCTAGTCACTATGTGTGTACATGAGATATATTAGCTGGTGACTATGGTTTTGAGTGTTTCATTCATTGATGTTGGCATTGAATTAACATTTGACTAGAATGAGTTGCTATCACAGTATCGTACATGTATGAAATTGTAGTATCAAGTTAATTAATGGTTGTGTTACAAAAGAAAAGCCAGAGATCTCATCCCAAATGCAAGGGTGAAGTCTTTCTATTATTGGTGTGCAAACTATGGAGCCTCTAATTCCCAGAAAGGGGTACATAGTCAAGGCCATTATAAATGAACCCTCAAGGTATAGATTTGAGTCTAGGGATGGCTCTAATATTGGGAGCTTACCATATTTAGTGCGAGAATGTAAGATTGTGGCACAAAGTTGCTGCCATGGAAATGGTTGGTAAAGTTATGAAACTAACACTTCTACATTGGATGGAAGTTGCTCGATCGATTAAAATAGTACTTGAGGTGTAGTAAAATGATAGAAGAAAAAAAGAAAAGAAAATAAAAAGTAGTAATGAGAGGTGGTTATTACACAAGGGACCTAAGGAGAATCAATACTTATTGCCCAAGTAACCCCTATTTTCAATTGAAGGCAACTAGGAGAGAAGCATTCATGTGGAACGAAATCCCATCTTAATGGTATGCCACTGTAGTGAACAGCATGCAAATTACAGAAATAACATATATAACAAGTTACAACCACAAGCTAATGAAGGTCCACAAGGCCGAAAACCATAACTGCCAACCATGTTAGTACCAAAGAGAGAGAGAAAGTAACACATTAACCATGAACTTGCATCCCAAAACCTGCTTCTGAATTGGCAAAGCGGCCTAATACTCTTGAGTTGTGATATTTTTCAATTTAAAAAGTAAACAGCGAGAGGAGAAAGTGAATATTTACCTCTATTTTTATATATAATTTTTTTTCCCTTGAAAATTATGTACAAAATTATATAAAATCTGATGAATTTGATTATTGAAATATAGATTTAGACATTTTCCAAACGGAAAACTGTAGGAAATTTGAGGTTAATCAAAATGTAAAACAACGTTTCAAGAAGACCACTCCCAACTCAGCCTGAAGAGTGGAAGAAGTATAGGAATAAATTGGCATTGCTTTTAAAAGGCAAATCAAGGGTTTAATCAGAGAAACACTTATAATGGTTCCTTCAAAGAAACCCTTAAAATTCTATGTGGTGGAGTGGAAAGGTTCTCTAGCAATTAATTCCAATGGTTCCTCAAAATATTCCTTTATAAAGCTTCTCTGGGCGCAATTACTCTACTGCAAAATTTATAACAACATAACATTCGTTTCTCTTTTAATTTTTCCTATAAAACATGAATTGATATAACAAGATCATAAAGAAATGAACGTTAGGCCTGAAGTGTTACCTTGAATGTTGTAGTGGGTCTTGTCTGAATTGTAGTGAACAAACTGTTCCTGGGCAATGCCACATTCTGGAATAGTCCCATTTCAATCTCACACTTTCCTCTGTAAAAATCACCCTGCAAAACCTTTTAAAAAGCCGAGAAATTATTGCTGATGTTACTGAATACAGGGCTTCAGCAAGGATTCAAATTGAATTGCGTATCCGTGATAGCTCTGAAAAATTCATATCAAACTATGGACAACACTGAAATTTTGATGCGATGAGTTTTGAAAGATTCTGACGCAGTGTACGTGTCTGTTTTGAAATTATTAAGACGCATGAAAAATATCTTGAAGATTCTTGTTAAGTGGAGTTTGAATGGTGTGAGTGGAAGGAGGTAGACCCCACTTGGAATGTTAGTAAACGTGTGATAATTTTTTTGTGTGGCTGGGATAGCATTGTTCTGAACAAAGATCTCTTTCGTTCTCCCGATTTGTTCTTTATTTGGTTATTCAGATCCCTCAAATGTTGTGCAAAAGTTGGGTATTTAATCTTAAATTTGCATAAGGATTCAAGTATTTGAATTAAGACAAACCAGACTAGAAGATTAATAGTGAGCGAAAGATGGTTTTGTGCCATGTGGTGAGTAGTGAAGTGTTCACTATAGGAAGAACGAAAACAAATTGTATTTCGTTGGGGAGGATCCACCTCTTCTATGGAAAGTTGTTGAGAATCCTAACTATGTTGAAATCAATATTTAGAAATTTAAATAATAAAAATAAGTATTTAGTTCTTAGCTTAATATAAAATACAATGTTGTCAAGTGTTTAAAAAGTGATTTGTTAATGTTGTAGAAATTTAGGGCTTGACAGACAAACACATTATAATGTGTAAAACTTTTATTTTTTGTCAGGGTCATTCCATGACCGCGGAATCAATCTTGTGAGTGTGGATGTGACCTCTACTAATTTTTAGATGTTTGTTTTTAGCTTGCCTTGAAGTTTTCAATCTAATCTTTGCATAAAAACTTGATTTGTGTACTTAGGGGTTTGCACAAGACAAGGATAATTGATTGTCAAACCTTGGTAAGGATGTCAAGTCAATGGATTTGAGCAAGAATGAGGACAACAAGCAATTGTATGGTATACTTTAAAATGTTGATGCAACATTGATATCACTAGATGATTCTTTTTAGGCAGCTATGTCACATCCCCATTGATGAGGCTTGCCTGTAAGAGACTATGTAGCCAAACAAATAAATAAATTAGGGGAAAAGACCCAATAGTTGAGTACCCTAACTTCACCCATACATGGCAATTTCGAATCACTCCAAAATTTTTACAGTAGCTTACTTGGTAAGGCCCCTACTTATAACTAAAGTTTCAGGGCCACATCATAAAATATGATGCCACATCAACAAATATGATGTCAAATCAACATGCTTTTTGTTGAGGTGTCCAATAGTTCCCAAAAAAAAGGGTGGACTAATAGTTGTGCATTAAGTCATGTTTTGTTGGTGTGTTTATGTGGCATCACATGATTGGTTGTTTTTTAGATCTAAAGGGCACATTTCATTCAATTATAGGTACTTATAGTCAACAGTAACAACCTTAAACTCACAACTACTAGCGCTAAACTTTTAAAAATATTGGGCCTTAAATCCACAAATACTAGGGGAGAGGACCCAATAGTTGAGCACGTTCCAATAGCTGTGATAATATTTGTGTATTTAAGGCCCAATATTTTTAAAACTAGTAGTTGTGACTTTAAGGTTGTTAGTGTTGACTATAAGTACTTATAATTGAATGAAATGTGCTCTTTAGATCTAAAAAGCAACCAATCATGTGCTTCCACATCAGAGCACCAGCAAAACATGACTTAATACACACTTATTGGTCCACTCCTTTTTTTGGGAACTATTGGACACCTCAACAAAAAACACGCTGATGTGCCATCATATTTGATGGTGTGGCCCTGAAACCTTAGTTATAAGCAAGGGCCTTGCCAAATAAGCTGCTGTAAAAATTTTGGAGTGATTCAAAATTGCCATGTATGATTTTGAGAGGCATGAAGTTAGGATGCTCAACTAGTAGGTCCTCTCTATTGGAACATGCTTAACAATTGGGTCCTCTCCCCTAAAAGATAGACTACAAAAAGAAAAAAAAAGGAGAGGAAGGCTTTTGGCAGAAATATTAAAGAGGTATGGGGGAATGGGCGAAGGGGAGGAGGACGCCTACCATGCCATTAAGGAAGGAATGACATCCCCTCTTGAGGTGACAAGGGGAAGGAGGGACGCCCATCAACGCATAAGAATCTAGGAATTTTCTTTCAACAGGGACGAGAAAAGAAACACAGGATTGGAAGGTATGCAATATTTCATGCAGAAAACGAGAAGGGTTACACCAAAAAATGCTACAGAAAAATTGATTCACAAACTTCAAGCCACTAGTCACTTCTTAAGAGGATTAATCCCGCTGGTGTAGCAGATTCTGGCAAAGGTTGCAAATCTATAATCACGGTATTACCATGAGACCATACTCCTTCGAGGCATTTTTACTTCTTACTGTAGTGACGTTTTAGAGTTTATGGGGGTTTCGTGCTCTATGTAAAATTATATTTTGCATTCTGAAATGCACATTGAATCTCAGCCACTCACTCCAAATTGCAAATCTGGACTTCAGGGGGTGGTGGCAAAGGAAGTGAACATGGCTTCATCTCCTCTCACGAAAGGAAACAACAATGCTATGCATGACTGCGTGGTGGTGGAAGACATCATTTTGGACTTGTCTTTACATAGGCCCTCACTTCAAAATCACTCTACTTAAACATCATCCACTTTAATGGTTAAACAACCAATAGAAAATTTATACCTCATCCATACAAAAAAGTGGTAATTATTTGTCCTATTTTTATTGGCCAAAATTGACATTTGACTGTTGAAGTGGATGATGTTTAAGAATAGGCCCTCAAAACACTCTTCTCTCATTCAACAATTGCTATTCGCCACAAAAATCAATCAGGTGGATGACAAAAGAATTAATGGGGAAGGATAGATTCCTTTGGGAGGTATGTTGGCATTTGACTCTTGTATCCCACTTGTAAAGCGTTGAATGAAAGTTTAAATATCATCCACTTCAACAGTCAAAGGTTAATTTGGACCAATAAAAATAGGGCAAATATTTACCACTTTTTGTTGTAAATGAGGTGTAAAATTGCTATTGAGTGTTTGACTATTGAAGTGGATGATATTTAAGTAGAGTGCTAGGAAATATTATTCGAAATATAAAGGTAAGGATTGTGTATGGTTTTAGATCTGGGCTTTGTTTAATGGTGATATTGTTGCTCTGAGCGGGTTTAATAGTATTTGAATGGATGGAAATTTATTTGTACCATGAATTACTAAGTTTGTCTTGTTATTAAAACCTATAGCGAGCACCTCATGTCGGCCTTTGTGTTAGGGTATCTACTTTGAAACTTGAACTTGTTGTCATACAAGTTGAAAACCTCTTTTCAATGTTCTTTCCTTTTATGGTCTACTTAATTGATAAGTGTCATATGGTTGTCATGGCACTCAAGATGACAAATTGTGCATAATATTATTGTTTACTAAATATTGTTGAAGTCTCTAGGAGAGCCTTGAAGACTTTGTAGTTTAGTTGTTTGATTAGTATTGGAACTTTTGACTAAGTTGAGGGCTTTTTAAGCTTGAACTAGTAGTGCTCAGGTTTATCACTAGTATGTCATAAATTTAGTCATGTTGAAATACTAAAACCCCAGTATACCTATGGGAATGTATAGTTGGTTGTGACACATATTTCAACTTCATGGATTTTTGTGAGCAATAGTAAGGGGTTTGTTTGAATATGCTTATTAGGTGTGGCTAACTTGAGGTTTTCATGTTTGATCAATCCATAAATAACTTGTTTAAATAGAATGAACCATTGTGTTTCATTAGTTGGGTTATAATAGCATAATGAATGGGTATGTTAGATTGTTTTGGTCTTTTGTGGCAAACCATATTTGCAGTGAGCAGAGTATTGTATGCATATTGATCAAGTTTGTGATTTTGGAATTCACTTAAGGAACTACACCAAACTTTGGATGTGTACTTGTTTAACCATCCTATATTGTGGATGTATGTGTATGTTAGCAATGCGAGCCTAACTTGCATAACTTTTTGCCCAAATAATATGAGATAGAGTTGTATATATGTATACATATCATTAAGGTTTAGTTTAGATCATTAAAATGGAACTTAGTCAATATTGGGGTCACTCTATACATAGCATTGTGAAAGTTAAAAATAATGTTTATTAAAGGAAAGGTTATTCTATTATCATGCCTATTGAGTTGTACATCTAGAATACTGAGGTTATGTGGCAATAAAAGTTACACCTTACCCATACTAGGTAGTAGAAACATTACATCCATAGTGAATATACTATTAATGATGTCACTAAAACCCCACCTCTTAGGAGGAGTAAAGAGAAGTAGTTGTTGGGCTATTATGGTGTATCTATATGCTATTGTTGATCTTAATACTCTAGTGCATTGTACTAGGTTGATATTGTTATATGCTAGTATTTATAGTTAAGTACTATTGACACTAGAGATCATTAAATATTAAGACTATTGATATCACTAGTTGTGTAGGTCATGCTATTGTGTGTAACTGACTAAATTAAGAATCCTTCCTTTTAGTTGAGTATTGCACCATAGTTTATATGGTATATTTATCTTGAAGAAGACAATTCTAAAGACTATGATACAAGTTTCTTACCATTCTTACTAACATTAGTTAAAGGTCAATGGTATATGATATGTGTTTCATAAGTTTGAGTATAAGATTAGTGAAGGAGTTTTAATCATGAGTTCCCCATATTTAGTAACTAAATCAAAGAATATTATAAGATATGGTAGATATTCTAGCATGTTAGTACCTACAACTACAAGAATTATTTATATGTATGTCATTTTGGAATTAAGAGGGTATGGGTTAATAGGGAGGATAATCTAGTATATACTAAGATATATCTAGAGCCTTTCATGATATTCTCATACCCAATCAAGTTGTGTTGGAATTTAATAAAACCTTAATTGTTGTGACTCCTAAGAGTTGACAGTGTGACAAACTTTGTTGCCATCTAGCACAAGAGATATTGAAACTACCAATTTAACTAGTAGGGGTAGGTGCACAAAATTTGTTTTGGCATGGCTATGTAAGAAATAACTAGATTCCATGATGAGTATCTTACCTTGGATATGACTTGGGTTTTAATCATGCTTCAAGCAAGTTATAATTACGATGGTAGGTCTTTTGAAGTTTAGATGATTGTTCTAGGTTGATGCTTGCGTTTTTTATCATGAAGGATGTTATATATGATATAGTTTTGATACTTGATATCATTGAATTCTATATGGTAGGAGAATATTTGGGACCATATCAAGGCTTTGTATAACTATTGCATCATGAAGATATTTGATTGTTATTGTCCTATGTTTAGATATGATGAGACTTCTTTTATGTTGATTATGTTATGCTTATTTCTATTTATGAACTTGATTATGGAATATTAGTAAGCGTTGGTATGAAATTGGGATGACTATGAAACCCTGAGGACAGGAACTTATGTGTTTAACCCTTGAGAGATTATGTGAGGATAACTACATGTGACTTTGATCACATTTGGAAGCGAGTATGTAGGCATTTCTTGGGCGAAGGATGCCCTTGGACCTCAAGTCCGTAGGCGAGGAGTTTAGGGAATGACTCCAAGGTATGGGGTGTTCCTAAACTTGATCAACCTTCCCTCTTTGGTATGTTTTAGCTCGAGGCTAAAACTACATCAGATGGCTATGATCTCACCTTCCAATTAGTAAGTCCCACTATATAGGTTTGAGCCAATAAAAGGCACTCTATTAGCACTAAGCTCATTTACTCTGACGTTGTAGGATTAGGCTCTCTGAATCTACTCCAATCTTGGATAAACATTTAGAATCATCGTCTTCATGGTTTGTCTCTAATGTGAATGTACAAAGGTGACTTTGGACTTGTCTAGTCTAAAATGATCAAAGTTTTGTATATTGAACACTATGGTCAATTAATGGTGAGAATTACCAACTATGTATGCAGTGTTATACCTTAACAACTAGTTGGTGGATATTAGTTTGCTAAGATTATGATTGGTGTAATGCAAATGTTAGGCCCTTAGAAATAGGAGACTGTCTAATATTACTATTGTGGGTTTGACTTCTGTATAATGCATACTATGTTTTCAAGTGACAATTGAATGCTAGGAATGGCCTTTGATATTACTTTATGAGTTTGTACATGTTTATTCATATGTGACCAGATAGAATCTAACTCATGTGGGTCCTTGATATGTTTATTGAGTGTTGACTCATAATTTAGACCCCTAGACATATAAGACCTTGTGTATTGGTTTATGGACCTCTATGTGCCATGTAACCAAGTCAACCTAATAGTGTTTGTGAATCCTTGTGATATCCTGATTGTGTTTTAGTTGCCTATAAGATGACCCCACATGTCATAATTGAGTCTGATATAGGTGTGGATATCAGGTTGTCACCAATACCATGTAGGTGATAGATGCCATCTTCTATTCACCATATCATAAGATTAGCTAGTTGTTTCTAGTAGAATGGAGGTGACAAATGCTAGGAGTTATCTAGGTTATGATACATGAGTGATTTAATCAGCTATCACTAGTACCTTGCAGGTGACGGATTCCAGGTGCTATATGGCATATCTTAGATTTAGTTGGCTATCACCACTAGCACAGAGGTGACAGATGTTAGGAGCTACCCAGTGGTATGATAGGGCTTAGCTAGCTTTCACTAGTACCATGCAAGTGATAAATGTCAGGAGCTATCCCATACCAAGTTGGACTGACTTTCACCAGTGGCATGGAGGCAATAGATGTTAGGATCCACCAACTTGAATGGTTTAGTAGGCTATGGAAATTTTATTAGTGGCCACGTGTGATGTATGTTGTTACCCTTAGCTAATGATGACAACAAGTAGTATGGGATGCTTGTTTGTCATCACAGTTGGTTGTGAATTATGAAAAAACATAGGATCCATGGTGAGCATGAGATACACAAACATTCCTTTTTTCGGTAGGGGGTTTTATGATCTTATGTGTTAGTAAACTAGATGATGGGAAGATGCATGTAGTAGGTTGCATCCACTTCCTATTAATAGTTGGTCTCTATGTATGTGTGAGTCAATCCTTGTGTGCATCTACATTAAGGACCTTATGTGTTGTGTGTTGTTGCATTTGATCCCTTTCTAGTGATGACTGCAAGTAGTATGGGATGCTTGCTTGCCATGATAGTTGATTGCAAATCAGGAATAAGGATGGACCCCATGGTGTACCATTGGATACACCAACTTTTCTTTTTTGGTGGGATATATTTGAGGACTAATGGTCTAGTGAATCAGGTAGAAGGGAAGATGCTTGCAATTATGGTCATAACCATTCTTTTTACTGCTTGGTCACTAAGTGTACCCATGATGTGTTACTAGGAAAAGGTTCCATTAACATTGTTGTCCTAAGTTATTTTACAACATGTGTCTCCAAGATTCTTGGAAAGTGTTCTTGAACACATAAACACTTGAGGGACAAATTATTTATTAATTATTTCACTTGAACATGTTGTAGATACATTCTATGTGGTGGGACCCATTATGGGCGCCCACTTTAGAAGTGGAGCCCATGGAGACTTGGAGTTGCTTTCTAGAAGTCCATGTCAAGACTTGGAGATAACTTCTAGGAGGTGGTACCCATTAGGGGCGCCCACTTTGGAGGAGATTCCAATGTGGACTTGCAATTAGCTTTTTTGTTTGTATGAGTGGATAATGTTGTATGAGTCTTATGTGGGAGTTAACATTGAAGTTAGAGATGGATGATACTTGCATGTTGTTTGCATGTCACTTGTATGAGCTTGCATGAACTTGCATGCTACTTTCATGTGCTTGCATGTTGTTGCATGTCACTTGCATGTTGTTGCACATGAGTTGCATTTACTTGCATGTGCTTGCATGTTGTTGCATGTCAATTGCATGTACTTAATATGATGATGCATGTGTCTTGCATGCTAATCTAACTTAGGTTACAAGCTTTCCATGACTCTTGCATGATGTTACATGTTGTTACATGACTCATGCATGATACAAATAGGTTGTTACAGATCCATATTGGGGACACCAAGTAATGCATGTTGTTTACATGACATTGGTGTGAGTTGGAGTACTTCAGCTGACTAAGTTTAATTGGGAGTTGCTAGGTGCTCATGAAGAGACATTCAGTTCTACATTGTTGTTATCACTTAACACTTCTATTAACTAAGTTTGATTGGGACTTCTTGGGTGCCCATGTTGAGACTTTCAGTTCTACATTGTTATTATCAATTAATCCTTGTTTTGATCACCAGTTGTTGAGTTGTCCAAGGATGAAGGCATGTGGTTTTTGCAAGTGGATGTTAAACTTGTTTTGGAGAAACCAAAGTTGCTTTTTCTCAACATGATGTGCATATGATCCATCACCTAGTGTATATATGATGCCTGCTTGAGCTATTCACATTATGTATATGTGATATATGGTGCAAAAGACAAAACTCCCTCCTTACAGAAAATGACTTAAATCCACAAAACAATACACAAATTACAAATACAAATTTCTATTATTTAATTCAATTCAACAAATACATCAAAATCCTCTACAACCTTACAGATGTGGCCTCTCAATGGCCTTTCTCATACATCCAGCTCCCTCTGGTTCATTTCATCCTCAAATCTATATCCTCCTTTTTGTTTGCAACCCTTCCTACTCATATCCATGGAGTATCTTCCAAAATTCTCTGTCAAATCTCATCTACAGCACCAAAATGATCTTCACTTCACTCTTTTTCCATGGACCGCCTCCTTTTCCATGCCCCTCCATTGCTTATTGAAAACAACTTCAGCTCTAAAGACTCCACACCTTGGCGTTGGTTCTCTCTATAGTATCTCAGTAATCTCATCTTCTTTATTGTCATATCGGGCTCATTTTCTCTCCGGCCGACCCCTTTTTTCTTTCCTGGGCAGTGACCAACTTCTTACTCTAGCAGCGACCTCTTTTTCTCCTTTCTCTAGCCACCTTCACTCTAAACACCCCCTCCTTCTTTCTTTTTGATTTATGCATTTTTGAACTTGTATTGTGCAGTGATACTCCTATGTTTCCACTCACCCCCTCCTCTTTAGGCAATGAGCTTCTTTTCCTGGCCACACCCACTCAAACTCTAATCCCTGGTTCTTTTTGTTTGACCACGATTACCATCAGACCAAAACCCACGGGCATTAATCTCTGCTACAATCACCAGAATTAGGATCCACGAGAGGTGATTAGTCCATGTCATGAAACATCATGGGGAGCATTGGATGCTCATGCCAACAATCTCCCTCTAGTGTTACCTGGGGAGTTTCGAACTCGAGACCACTGGCTCTGATACCACTTGTTGGAGTACATGACCACTGAGAGGGGGGGGTGAATCAATGGTCTAATAAGCAATAAATTTTTTTGATTTATCAACTCACTTATATTATGCAAAGAGATCCATTGAAAACATTTCAAACATTATAGGTATTGAATGTTGAGTGAGTCACACTAACATGTAAAATAGAACATGATACTTGAACAAAGATAACCTATTAGACTCAAAGTGACAAACCATCAAAAAGAGACATGACACAAGTATTTTGAGTGGAAAACCCTAGAAGGGTGAAAAACCACTATGAAAATAACCTTCATTAAGCCTCACTGGCCAAACCTCACTGGTTACATTGTATGCCTCACTGGCAACACCTCACTGGTATTAAATTGTTTGCCTCACTGGCAACAAATTATCTACCTCACTGACAACAAATTATGTGCCTCACTAGCAATAAGAGTCTTTACTCCATTACATCACTCCCAGAGAAAATTAAAATAATATACAGAGGGTCACTCTATCTCAATGCAAATCACTCAACTAAACTTCTATCTCTGCATCAAAATTTTTTCATACATGTACACCTTAACACAGATTGTGTTCAAATCATGCTAAACATCAATAAAATTCTCTTGCAGATAAAATATTACTAACTCCCTTATAAAACATCACAAACACCCTTGTAAAGCATCACAAACACCCTTGTGTAGATAGAACACCACTACAAGGTCACACTGTGATAACATGTGTGTTACCAACTGTTACATAGAGCTTTACATTTCTACACTAAATACGTTCAAAACATGAACACCATAATTATTTTCCTGTAGATCTTACTGTCTTTAATCAAGATATATCATCAAGAAGAACTCCAAACATTCACACAAGTCTTAAATCAATTTCCTGGCCCTCGGATTCAGTTAAAAAACTGAATGGTAGCAGTTAGCACATGGTTTCGAGAATTGCCCGTCAAATTTTATCTTAGTCAATGGCCCATTACAATTCAAAACAAGTTTAAATCTCCTCCATCAATGCACACTTTGGCACCCTCGTATCCACCGTAGATTCGGTGTTCCCGCTCGAAGACTCTCCACATGCCCAATGACCTCGATTGAATTAGAGGATGGGGCCGGTTAAATAACAATGTTGACCCGTCCAAGTGTTCACTTAAGTGAATTGTCACCTCCTATTTCTAGTCAACACATAAACATAACAAAAATGCATACGGGCTATGATATGTGTTTTGTGCCTTAAACAACTTAAGGGTTTTTAGGGTTTAAGTCCCTAAACACCTAAAATATGCAAACCCTAATCGAAGAATATGATGATTTAAACTATTGAACTCATCATAGAAAAGAATGATGACATTGTGTATACTTGACTGATTACAGAGAATGCAAAAACAAGACAAAACAATAAACATTGACCTACAAAAGACTAGATGAGAAATAGGGCACAAAAAGGTCAATGACTACTAAACACATAAAGAATTCCAAAATCAACAACGTTCACTTATCCATGACAAATGTGCTCTGCTAGAAAATAGACAAGAACACCAAAAAGGGAACCAAGTGTTGAGACATGAACACAAAGAAGATACACCACTTGAAATTTGTAACACAAGATAATAATGTGAACATCCCACTAACAATTAGATGCTTTAAACTGCTGACCAATACAAGAAACTTGAACACACTGTGATCCTGAGCAACTTGTGATGCCATTGCACAATCCACAACACATCCTAACTCCCCCTATGACATAGACAGTATGAAGATTTCAACAACAAAAAATGCGCTTATATGCTGCTCTAGAAAACACCTTGTGTCATCAGCAGATACACTTCTTCTAACATGAAAAACTAGGTAGTTGACCAACATTCAAGCCTCACATCAATGACAAATGCATGTCATGTTGCATCAACACTGCCTTTGAACAACTTGAACACCATTGTAAAATGAAGGAGCACTTTGGACACCATTATTGCTTGCATATTCTTGCATATAGTTGCTTGCATGGAAAACCAACATCACATGACAAACCAACATCAATCACCATTACCTTAACATCAATAAACTTTCATGTAATGATTCTGATCCTTCTGATCATTAACATAAATAACCTTCCTTGTAATGCCTTGTAATGATCCTAATCAAGACATGAGCATACCATATCATTAATGATTTTGATCAAGACATGAACATCATATCATGAAGCAACCAAAGCAACTCCTGATGACACCTTACTTTTGACATCAATGACAAACAACTCAGCAAACTCCCCCTTTGTTATTGATGGTAAAACTTTGATCTTCACTCTCTCTCTCCCCCTTTGACATCAAGGACAAAGGATTATGTACTCTCCTATAAAAATAAATATACTTCCTTATCATGGAGCTCTGACATAGATTGCCTATCCACTATCTGATCTAACTGGTTTGATATTACTACAAGCTTAACACTGTTTGGGCTGACTGCAAGGAATCTACAAGCTAAACACTGTCATGAACACTATCATTGACATGAAAACCACTGAATCACACATATCACCATAAATAACAATACAAATCACACATAGATAACAACACAATGTCACTCACTATCATCTACTCTCCCTTTGACATCAATGCCAAAGGTAGTAGCTCCCCCTGTCAAGAATCATTTGATGATCACACATATGCATCAAGAGAACAACTGAGTCAAGGGAACTTATCCATGAAGCACTGTAAGAGGACTAGAAATCATAATACCACTATGAAAGGCATAAAAATATTGTTAGCAGAGTCACTGTTACCACACTATCACTGTTACCACATTGCAAAAAAACTTGTTTTCACTATTGCATCACTAGATATCACTGTTAAAGTTACAAAAGAGCATCAAAGAAAAACCATTGCTCACAATATCACTGTTAGTGTATTAATAAGTTTGATCATAACAAAGTGACATCAAAACATAGACAACACTATCACTGTCCACATACAAACAAGCAACAATCCATGCTTTACTGTAATCACTACCAACATGGTATGAGGTAGCTGTCTGATGTATAGTCTGATCAGTCATCCTACTTTCCATAATGTCTAATGTAACAGGTTTTGTTTTAGAATATTGTGCACTGATCAATTAAAATTGACATGAAGAGGTCCTACACTATCCCTCACTGTCATGAACACAGTCCCACTATCATAAAGACCACATTTCTATGAAACATTTTGTCATAAAGTTCAAGTGCCTTGACTATTCTTCTATTGTGAAAGACATCACTACACCACTGCAACTATTCTTTCTATCATAACAATATAGATATCACATGCACATTACTGCCTTTACCTGAAACTGTCATTTGAGATGAAGAATATTCATTGAATGTGCTAGAGATAAGAAACACAATCTAACCCTTCTCAATTTGCTCTTGGACTACTACAACCTCCTGATTTTCACTTTGGGGTAAAACATAGGACATTGAATATCTCCCCCTAAACTCATGGATCTCTTTTATGCACATTGAGATGCCTCTTGTGCAGTCAATCAACTTTCTTCTATTTGACCCATAAGACAAATGCTAGCATATTCATCTTTAGTTTTATCCCCAATGAGACTATATACATTGCTATTTGTCCTTAAACCCTTAGTAACTGATTTTCCTAATTTCTTTCTTATTTCACAACCTTGATCATCAAACATAATGTTATATCCACTATCACAAATCTGACTTACACTTAACAAATTGTGTTTAAGACCTTCAACAAAGTAAACATCATGAATAGGTGTTTGATCATCTAAAAGAAATGTACCTTTACCTTTGATTTGAATAGTAGTATTGTCACCAAACTTGACAAATCCTCCATCAATGTCTTCAAGCACAGTGAATTTTCTTTTGTCACCTGTCATGTGGTTTGAACAACCACTGTCTATAATCCACAAATCCTTCTTCTTGGCATGCAGGACAGTTTGAAAAAGCATAGCTTCAACCTTTTTGTCAATCATCTTTGGTCTCCAAACTAATTTTGTCTTATCAACATTAGAAGATGCCACCTTGGAATGAACACTAATTCTCTTTTGTTGCATTTCCAAGTTAGGTCTACAAAACTTAGCTATATGTCCAAAATTGTCACAATTAAAGCATCTCAACTTATTCAAGAACTCAAAAGGATTTCTTCTTACAAAACTTGATCTTCTTCTTGATACAATCATACATTCACTAGCCTTATGTCCATATTGGTTACAATAAAAGTAATAACCAAAGAACTGTAGATTATACCTAAACGAGATATTCCTTTCGATGCTTGATGGTTTCAAGAGCCTTTTATTTGTGACATTGACAATGTCATCAGCATGTTGAAGATTATTGGAATATGAACATTGGCCTTCTACAAATCCTAGACCAGTCTTATCCTTGTAGCCTTTTTGTTTACCCAAGAGATCTACTAACTTGTCACTATTGTCACACATATCAAGTCTTTTCCTCAAGGCTACAACTTCTGCCTCTAAAGTATAACACTCCTTTTCTTTGGTGTCTAACTCCATTTTGGTGACTTCTACAACCCTCTTTCTCTCTTCAAGTTGAAGTTTTAGGTCTGCAACTAATTTTTCAAACTCATTGACCTTGCTGATTAGATTTTCATTATCTTTTTGGGTCTGATTTCTTTGTACTACTACCTGTATACGCCTAAAAATGACACAAATCATCCTAAATAAATATTCTAAATATTTATTCCCTTCTTCTATTAATTAAATAAATATTCTAAATTTATTTAATCGATTCACTGTTCCATAATTAAATAAATTCTATTTATTTAATTAAAATTCTTCTTTTTATACTTCACAATTAAATAATCATAAATTATTTAATTAAGCCTATTTCCTCTATCCTAAAGTTCTAAATTCAAAATTCCATGTCACCTTTCCACCTCACCCTGTCCACCTCATCAGGTTGCACATGTAATTAAATATATTTAATATTTAATTATCTTATTTTCCCTCACCCACATGGCCTATTTCTTCTCCAATCAGAGGTCAGTTAACCAATCAATCAAGTCTGTTAACTAACCTGTCAGTTGAGTCAAATCCTCAATCAATCCAGTCAGTTCCACAATCCACTCTTCTAACTGATCAATCAATTCTGTTAACAGACCAGTCAATGGAGTTAACTCTCCAATCAGTTTTGTCACATCCCACCTTTCATGATGGAGCTGGGACACTTGTCACATTTCCACTGGTTGCACATTCCTCAACCATCCTCAACCGTTGATCTTCATATCTTCTCTCAACCGTTGATTCCTATTCCCCCGGGTCTATAAATGAAGCTTCATCCCTTCATTCTAATCATCCAGGCTTTTGACATCGTTACTCTGCAGAAATATCACCAGCGCGCCTTTGGCACCCATTTGTCATCCACAAGCTTGAGATCACCATTGTTGCATTGGAGCTCACCTTCATTGCATATCACACTACAGCCGTTCACCATCGACTTCCTCCAACAGCTTTTAAAAGATTGCACTCTCTGAGGGCTCATCTCATCTGCGAAAGGACGATTCGTGATAGGCGAACAACAGAAGTTTCGAAACGGAAGAGGTTTGCTGTGTTTGTTCATTGCTTTGTTTACTTGAATCTTCTTTGTTTCTCTATTCTGTTGATGTTTGGGTCATCTGTTATTCATTTGATTGATGCACTATTTTACCCTCACATTTTTGGCGCCCACCGTGGGGCCGTTGCCCCTTTATTTTACCGTTTTTGAGCTTTTTTGAAAGCAGGTTCCGTACAAACCCCGCAGAGTCACGCACAGGTTCTTTCGGCGCATTTGTTCATTTTTACGGCGCTTTTGAAGACTGTTACGGCGCTTTTGTAAAACTGCGCATTTGTTGACTGTAACGGCGCTTTTATTTACTGTTGCTGCGCTTTTGTTTAAACTGCGCATTCGTTGATTTTTGCTGCGCTTTCATATAATATTGCTGCGCATACGTTAAAACGGCGCATCCGTTGTCTGTTACGGCGCTTATGATAACTGTTACTGCGCATACGTTAAAACCGCGCATCTGCTCATTTTTACGGCGCATATGTCCATTTTTACGGCGCATTCGTTAATGTTGCGCTTCTGTTGATTACTTCTGCGCATCTGATCACTGAAGCTGCGCATTTGTAACTGGCTCAGGTTTTGGTACTTTTCTAGAGTATTTTGCTAACGCTAACCCTTTTGCAGGTGTTTGCTGGAGCGGTTTTGCAGGTTAGGCTCGGGTTCAGTTACATGTAGTTGCATCTAACTAGCTCACCTTTCATTTCTTTTGGAAAAGAGTAAAATGGCTGTTCATTACAAATCTTCATCTAGTCTTAATTAGGGAGGAAGTAAACTTGTTTATTTCATGCTTGCATTGCAAACAAACTTCCAAGTTATTGCTATCTAAGACTTAAAATTGAACTCACAACTGCATTCTGGAGTTAAAATGAACCATTGCTATATCGTGAGACCTGAATTTCAAAGTTAACAATCTCGTGCAACGTGGACTTAAAATTGAACTCACAACTGCATTCTGGAGTTAAAATGAACCATTGCTATATCGTGAGACCTGAATTTCAAAGTTAACAATCTCGCGCAACGTGGATTTAAAATTGGACTCACAACTACTTTCTGGGACTTAAAATTGAACCACTGCAATATTGTCAAAATCACTTCAAAGTTTTGTTTGACTAGCTTAGCCCATTTAGTTTTTATCTTTTTTAACTAGGGTGGATTAAATCAGTGTATTCTGTGTTTGCGAATGACAATAGGCTTATGCTCTCCCCTCTTCTGGGTGATCAGAATGCCAGACTTGTCATTCTACTTGTCTAACCTTTAGGAGGGGCCTGCCCTTGGATGCACGCTTGTCCAAGCGGGAACGACCCTGAGTGGTAACAGGCTAACGCCAAGCCCTACCGAGCCACTTAAAATAAATTGTGCTTGAGGTGAAAACCTCCTGCAACGAGTGCTGTTATGTTACACCGACGGCCAACCTCCCCCAAAACCCTCTCAGGCGCAACCCTGTGAGGCTGGGAGACTCCATAACGGAGAGTAGCGCCGCCGCACGTGTAACCACTTGAACGGTTGCCCGAATTACAAACCTCTTGTTTTAGTGGCCCAAATCCCTTATAATCCATTTCTCGCCTAGGATTTTGTACTTGCTTTTGTCCAAAATAGAGTCGAAAAACTACAAAAACAATGAAAAACTACAAAACATTCTTTGTGCTTGCTGTGTTTTCTTGCTAAAATTTCTAATATAAGATCAGGAAGACCTTTTCCAGCCAAGGAATACCAAAAAATAGAGAAAAACCCCAAAAATTTGCCAAAAAAATACCAGAACTGCGCATATATCCATTTCTGCGGCGCATATACAGCGACTTGCTGCGCTTTTGTACCGACTTGTAGCGCTTTTGTACCCTTCTGCTGCGCATATACTCTGTTCTGCTGCGCTTTTACAGCGACTTGCTGCGCATGTACGCCGACCTGCTGCGCATATACTTTTCTGCTGTGCATTTGCGCACTGTTACTGCGCATACATACCTCACCAGAGCGGCGCATTTACAACGACTTACTGCGCATTTGTCTATTCTTGCTGCGCATCTGTTCCTGCGCATGCGTGACAGTGAGCATAAGCCCTATTTTTGAGAAATTTTCGTCAGCTGTTCGGAGTACCCATTTCAGCCTAGTTTCATTTTTCAAAGTCAGAATCAACCTTGCAGTCAGTTTTCATCCATTTCACCCATTTCTCTCTCCTTCGACAGTCGTCCCAGTCACCTCCTGTCCTAGTCACTCTTACCCCAACGTCACTCTGTCCCATACCGATTCGACATAGGTCCTTCTTTAGTGAATTCACGTAAGCCTAGTAGGTCACAGTACCTTTTGCTAGTAGTCTTGTTGAACGACTAAGCCCTACACAGTGAGACTGGTATCGACTACCCTTGCTAGTGGCTAGAGTCTTGTGTCAACCGTCTTACCTGAAGTCATTGAGCGAGAGAACCCTTTGTCCAAATCTCGTCCTAGGTATCCCATTCACTACAGTCTTAGTTGGCACCTTGCCAAAATTCTCCATCCTAGTCCATTTCATCCCACCCCACCTTGCATGGTTCTTACTCGATCCCAGTACAACAAGCTAACTGAAATGGCCGACTCTTTCGATCACACCGCCCCACCACACGATGATGATGAAGAAATTTCTCGTGAAGAATTAGTGGCACACATGCAAGACAGCAAATTCCAACGCCTAGTGGAAAGAGTACTCCTTGAGGATCCCACCAAATATTTCCATCATCTTGCTAATCTCGGCCTCAAACTCCCTGCAGACTTTGACATTAGCTCCATCATGGAAAATGCAGACAATGAACGTGAGAGGGACACAAATGCCACAGTCCCAAACGCACATGAGAAAGGCACAAATGACACGGTCCCCCAAGCTAATGAAAGAGGAAAACAACACATAGATCAAAATGCTCCTATAGCGGATGTGAGACAACAAATTGAGAGTCTAAAGCTAGAAATCTCCAACCTTAAGATCGGCACCAGCTCCAAGAACTACTCCTTGGAGGATATAGCACCGTACCCCTTTGACAGAAATTTGGTCATGAAACCATTCCCCTTTCAGTTCGGAATCCCGAAATTCGACAAATACAAAGGGAAGGGGGACCCTAGAGATCATATCAGGGAATTCACTGCAGCATGTTTAGAAGTAGCTCACAACGAGACCTACTTAATGAGACTATTCCCAAGATCTTTAGGAGGTCAAGCTATGGAGTGGTTCTCGCGTCTTCCACCAGGAATCAAAACTTTTGATGAGCTTGTCAATAAATTCATAACGCACTTCTCTTACAACATAGAACACGAAGTATCTATGCTAGACCTATGCAATACCAAACAAAAGGGTGGTGAGTCTTTCGCAACCTTCTTACAACGATGGAGACAGCTAGCTAGCAAGTGTTCTTACGACATGCCTGAGAAACAACTATTGGAAATGTTTGTCCACAATTTGAATCCCGACCTTAGCTATCAGATTCAGATACAATGCCCTACCTCATTCACCAAAGTCATCGAAATGGGGCTATTCATTGAGAAAGCTATGATCGCTAAAGGGACTCTCAAGCTCTACAAGGACACACCTCCTTCCAATTACACAACTGACAAGTCAAAGTTTTGGACCAAGAACAAGAATGTGGTCAACGATGGAGTAGTGGATGCCAAGGCGGCAGCCCCTAAACAACAACCCATCTTCACTCTTAAGGAAGAAGCAAATCACGGTGCACTCAACAAGCCATCCCCTCGGGAATCTAGACCTTGGTTCAATTCAAATCCAAGGAGAAAATTCACGCCGTTAGGAGAATCTCAAGAGTCCGCTCTCAGGAAATTGTTGGCTAACAATGAAATTTCTCTACCGCCAACAAGTGACTATGAGCCCATAGTCAAACCTCCCTATTGGAAGGACACAGACTATTGCGAGTATCACCGAGGAAGGGGGCACACAACCAATAATTGCATCCGTCTTAAGAACGTCATATAGGATATACTGGATCAGAATCAGGGAGGAACACAACAGCATACCTCCAATGAATCTCATGTGGCTTACCGGGACCCTCTCCTAAACCACCACCGGCCGTATAACAACAATCACAACAACGGTCACAATAACAACAATGGTCACACTGGCAACAATCCCAATGGTCATAACAATAATGACAACAATCGCAACAGGCCGAACCAGAACAGTGGGTCGAGTAATGCTAACTATGCAAGCGTTCCCTTTGAGTACACCATTAACTGCATTTCTGAGCACATTCCGCAAGTCAACGTCATATCCCCCAACCAACAACCAGGACCTAACGGAACTGGTTGTAGTATAATTACCCGCAGTGGTAGAGTCACGATCAACACCACTCCTCCAAGGTCGTCGCCGTCTCCGTCCAACCCCCACCCATATAATGTCATCGACCAATTGCAAAAGACTCCGGCTCATATTTCTATATTGGAGCTCCTGCGTCTATCTCCTTCTCATAAGGAGATTCTTGAAAAAGCCTTAGTGGAGACTACTGTCCCCACTAACCTAGCCCAAGAAAAGTTTCAAACCATGGTGGGTAACTTGACATCCTCCCCTTCCATATCATTCACAGAACAAGATGACCTTTCCATGTCCCAACCCCACAACACCCCTCTACACATTGTCGCATTCGTACACAGGCACCGCATCAAGAGGGTCCTCATTGATGGGGGTGCCGGGTTGAATATTTGCACTTTGAAGCTAGTCCTTGCATTGGGGTTCTCTAAACAGGCAGTGGACCCGCGGAGAAAGATTACCATAAAGGCCTATGACGAGGAGGAACGCACCACAAAGGGCACGGTTGTCCTACCCATTCAAGTGGGACCGGTAATTAAAGATGTGGTGTGCCAAGTCCTTGATCGGGAGCTTGCTTACAATATTCTACTAGGGAGACCATGGATCCATGCCATGAAAGCTGTCCCCTCCACCTACCATTAGTGCATAAAGTTCCCACACGATGGCAAGCAGGTCACCATACACGGCGACCCCGATCCCTACCAGCATTGCAACTCATTCCAAGCCAAACCGGAATGTGTCATTCCCAACAACCGAGCCCATATCTCCCCCACTCCACCACAAGACCATACTGCTGAAGCTTCCTCTTCACAGCCCAAACCAATGAAAATCACCATAAAAGAAAATGGCGTGGGGGAATACCAGATTGAGCATAGCCTCAACCTTGCAAAAATGCCCTTGTCTCCTCGCTCCTTTGGCCAGCCCAAACATCAACCCAGGCATTTTCCAAAGCCCTCTGCTCCTCCTACAACTCCCGCAAACCCCTTTGTAAAATGGGGGACCTTATCCGATGAATCAGAGGAGCGAGATCTCTTACAATGGCTCTATGCCGAAGAAGAAAACACATCCCAAGATCCACCCAAACTCCCTACAGAGCTCTATGGGCGAGGTGAAACCATCTTGCATAGGATGGGATATGAAGGACAAGGCCCCATCGGCCTCAGAAAAGAGGGGATCATCGAACCTATACAACCCTCTTCCTCCTCTTCGGCTAGAAACACGACTGGCCTAGGCTACAAGGGTAAAGGTAAAGCCAAAGAAAATGCCTACCTAGTGGAGACAATTCAAACACTCCAAGAGGATAGTGACGCAGATTCAGATGATTCCAATCAGTATGAATGGGACGAGCTGACAGAACACTCCTACGATGACAAGGAGATTGACACCATCCAAACCCTTAGCCCGTATCATGAGAGACAAACGCAACGGGACAGACCACTGGAGTCTGATTTGCCCCTCCCTGAAGTTATGGCTCTCGAGGAAAGTATAGATTCCATGGCGATAAACAACCTGGAAGAAAGTACCACCCAGAACACTACCCCCACCTGTGCTCCTAGTATTTCCATCCACACTATCAACGAATCAGGTCTTTCATCCGACTCCCTTCCCCTCTTACACCCTGAGCTTATTGACTGGGACCTGAAAGGGACCCCTCAATTAGATGTGTTCCAGAACGATGATGCCTACATTGACTATATGGAACTTCGAGATCACTTACCAAAAGGAGATCATAAAGCCGGCTTCGCTATCGAACTCAATACCGTAGCTTACTTTGGGGAGGGTGCCAAGCCTTCTAGTCGCAAAAATGTAAAGATCAAAAAGGGATCTGATGGTGAAAACCGCCATGCGGCAGTGTCAGATCATAAAAAAGCAAAAAGAAAGGACGTATCTGAAGGTGAAAACCCAACTGTGGCACCTGACGATGGATTGCTTGACACCCTCCCAAGTGACATGTATCAAGAAAGGTCACAGATCGTGGTAGAGCCAACAGAGCCAGTAAACATTGGAACCGAAGAGCAGCCTCAGATAATCCACTTTGCAAAATCTCTCACGCCGCCTGAGAAAACCAAGTTTGTGCCATTCTTTAAAAAGAAGAGAGGCAGCTTTGCTTGGTCATATGCCGACATGCCAGGTTTGGACCCAAACCTGATTCTACATCACTTGCCATTGGATCCAGGGGTGAAGCCCGTAAAGCAAAAACTGAGAAAAATGCATCCCCATATTGCCCTCCTGGTCAAGGAAGAACTCAAGAAATTGTTAGACGTGGGGTTCATCAGGGCCATTGATTACCCCGAATGGATATCAAACATCGTGCCAGTGTCTAAACCAGATGGCAGGGTGCGACTATGCAACGATTTTAGAGACTTAAACAAAGCATGTCGCAAGGATGACTTCCCCTTGCCTAACATCGATATCATAGTCGACCTCACGGCGGGACATACAATGCTGTCACTAATGGATGGATTCTCAGGGTACAACCAGATCAAAATAGCACCAGAGGATCAGCACAAAACCGCTTTCACTTGTCCATGGGGTACCTTTTGCTGGAATGTCATGCCGTTTGGGCTGAAAAATGCAGGTGCTACATACCAGCGGGCCATGACAACTATATTCCACGACATGATGCATGTGACCATGGAAGATTATGTTGACGACATCTTGGCAAAATCACTCACCAGGGACTCACACCTGGACACATTAGAGAAAGTCTTCCAACGGCTGGACCAATTCCAAGTAAAGTTGAACCCGAAGAAATGTGTGTTTGGGGTCACATCAGGCAAACTGCTAGGCTTCATCGTGTCAGCAAACGGCATAGAGGTAGACACGGCCAAGGTCAAGGCAATCATGGACATGCCTCCGCCCAAAACTCTAACACAGTTGAGATCCTTACAGGGCAAGCTACAGGCCATCCGCAGGTTCATCTCACAGTTGGCCGACAAGTGCCATCCTTTCAGCCACCTTCTACATAAGAACGTTCCATTTAAATGGGATGAGCAGTGTGAAGAGGCATTCCACAAGCTCAAGGAGTACCTCACGAATCCTCCTATACTCATGCCTCCGATCCAAGGAAAACCTTTGATCCTCTACATATCCGCTACACCTACTGCTCTTGGGGCTCTCCTAGCGCAGCAAGACTATGAGAACAAGGAAAGAGCTGTGTACTATATCAGTCGAACCTTAGTGGGCTACGAGCTACAGTACTCACAGGTGGAACGTTCATGCCTTGCGGTGGTTTTTGCCTCACAAAAACTCCGACACTACATGTTGGCACATCCTGTCAAACTCATTGCCAAGATCGACCCACTAAAATATCTTCTCAGCAAGGCAGCTCTCACAGGACGACTAGCCAAATGGGTTATGCTTCTTAGCGAATATGATATAGAGTATGTGGATAGAAAAGCCATCAAGGGGCAAATTATCGCAGACCAACTAGCTGAGGCACCATTACAGGACACTTCACCAATGCAGTTTGAGTTCCCCGATGAATCTCTATTCACTCTGTCCACATCTCCTTGGAAACTCTACTTCGACGGGTCTTACACCAACCATGGATCGGGGGCAGGTATCTTGTTTATCACTACCCAAGGCGACACAATCCCAAAGTCCTACAGGTTGTTATTTCCATGTACTAACAACATAGCAGAGTATGAGGCTTTGGTAATTGGTCTCAAGATGGCCACTGAGTGGAAAATTCAAGCACTATGTGTCTATGGTGATTCGCAGCTTGTCATAAACCAGGTCAACGATGAGTATCAGACCAAAGATGAGAAGCTCATCCCATACAAGCGAATGGTCGACGATCTCAAAGAACACTTTGGGACCATCTCGTTTGAGCAAATACCCAGGATAGAGAACAAAGCAGCCGACGCAATGGCGACCATAGCCTCTCTTCTTGAGATACCTGAACAGGAGTCACGGTATGAGTTCCTAGTAGAAACAATTCGACAGCCGGCCTATGATCTCCTTGAAACCCATTCCATCTGCCACCTAGTGGGATCTGATTCACCTTGGTACGGTAAGACCTACACTTACCTCAAGGACAATATCCTTCCTTTGGACCTCTCTTCCAACCAAAAATGAACCTTCATCCGACAAGCCTCTCGTTACACCATTATCGCCAATACCCTTTACCGACGTGGTCTGGATGGTACTTTACTCCGTTGTCTAGAACAGGAAGAATCTAGTACTGCCTTGCGAGACGTGCACGAAGGGATTTGCGGAACACACTCCAGCGGTCCTTCCTTAGCTAAGAAACTCATGCGTTTGGGTTATTACTGGCCCAATATGGAAATGGATTCATATCAGTTCGTTAAAAAGTGCAGACAGTGCCAGATACATGGGAACCTGATTCATGCACCGGCTCAGGAGTTGAGACCTCTAACGACACCCTGGCCCTTTTGCCAGTGGGGACTAGACCTCGTAGGAAAGATCCATCCGCCTTCTTCCAACGGCCATAAATTCATCATAACCGCTACTGAATACTTCACAAAGTGGATTGAAGCCGTTCCCTTATCAACCGTCACAGGAAAGCAAATTTCCTCTTTCATTCTGAATTACATTATCTGCCGATACGGCATCCCTTCATCCATCATAACGGATAATGGGAGACCTTTCAAAAATCAAGATGTCCAGGAACTTTGTGAACGGTTCAAGATCCAACATCGCTTCTCCACCCCATATTACCCCCAAGGTAACGGCCAAGCTGAGGCATCAAACAAAACCATTCTGAAACTCCTAAAGAAGACTGTCAATGAAGCCGGTCGCGATTGGCATGTCCAGCTCAATCCCGCTCTGTGGGCCTATCGAACCAGCATACGCACTCCCACAGGTGCTACACCCTACGCCCTCGTCTATGGTTCCGAAGCCATCCTTCCTATTGAGGTCGAACTCCCCTCCCTTCGGGTGTCGTTGAAAGGTCTCATCTCAGACGAAGAGTACAGAGTCACCAGATTGCAAGAGCTAGAACTGCTAGAGGAACGACGCCAGAAAGCTTTTGACCATCTCAAAGCCTATCAACAGATGATGTCAAGAAGCTACAACCACAAGGTTAGACCGAGATGCTTCAAGGTTGGGGACCTCGTCCTAAAAGAGAACCCTCGCAATCAGCAGGACAGAGAAAAGAAAGGTAAGTTCGAGCCTAACTGGCTTGGACCCTATGTAATTGTAGCAGCTTATGGATCGGGGGCATATCAGTTGGCCACATCGGAAGGTGAGTTGTTTGATGATCCAATCAACAGCATGCACCTTCGCAGGTTCTATACCTAAGAGAACCCCAATGCAAGGGGGCACAATAAAATCAAAAAAAAGTCAAAAAGCAAAAAAAAAAAAAAAAAAAAAAAAAAAAAAAAAAGCATGCAAAAAAAATCGTCCTTTGGTGAAAACCTGGCAAACAGGCGCCTTGGATAGGTATCATGGGGAAAACCTGGCAATCAGGCGTCATGTTACTTTCTAGCTTCTCGCGCAAATAAAAGCAAGTGATGAAAACCTGGTAAACAGGCGTTACTTGTGACAAACCGCATTCTCCATCTTTGGGAACCCAATCACCTTGAGCCCTTTCTCTCTCTATTTTCCCCATTCGACCCATATCCATCCCACAATAAACACTTGACAAGTTACCTATCATGGCTTGATACTCACCTTGTGGCCTTGTCAACCAAGGTTTTGTCCCATACCGTCTCCTCGCAGTGAGCCTAGTGTAGTGTCTCTCGTCAATATCTGTGGTCCGAATCCGTGAACTACGTTGCCTCTGCGCCGTCACGTAGGCAAGGCCATTATTCTAATGCGCCCCCGAGGCTTCCATCTCTCCCAAAGTCCCATACCGTCTCCTCGCAGTGAGCCTAGTGTAGTGTCTCTCGTCAATATCTGTGGTCCGAATCCGTGAACTACGTTGCCTCTGCGCCGTCACGTAGGCAAGGCCATTATTCTAATGCGCCCCCGAGGCTTCCATCTCTCCCAAAGTCCCATTTGTCTCCCCTCTTGTCTTCATTCTTGTCGTCTTTCTTCTAGTCCATCCATGGTCCATTAGGGTTTACCCCGAACTACGTTGCCTCTGCGTCGTCACGTAGGCAAGGCCATTTAGCAATGAGCCCCCGAGGCACTAGGTCAGTCCCTTAGGGTCCGTCTTCTCAATAAGGATAGTGCAAATCTTCTCACCAAGCAAACAAATGCGAGCAAACACCCGCGCTTCAAGCAGAAACCTTGACTATGACCATCTTAACCTATCCAATGCAAAGCAAATACCCAAGGTCTTCTAAATGATTTTATGCAAATTAAGGCAAGAAATAAACACATATCAACGCAAATATGCTTTGTAGACCAGAAACAGGGTTAAGTTACAGAGTCTTGATTTTTGCTGTCATACCCTCCTATGCTACTCAAGGATGCCAAAAGCTAGAGATGCTATGATGGGGGCATGATTACTTTCTTTGTTTGCTATTTGGGGATTAAACTTTAGTAATGTGAAGCCTTGTCTTAGGACGTGATCGGCAAAAGATCACCGAGGACATCAAAGGTCTAACATGAACGGGGGCAATCCTTGCTTGTTGAAACGCAAGAGGTACTCAGGTCATCTAGATTCAATTTTGACTAGATGCTTGTCTTAACTTGCTAAATCACAATCCATGTAAGCAATGCTCAGGTCATCTCGGTTCAATTATACCTCGATGCTTGTATTCACTTACAACATTTCAGAAAAATACCAAAAACAAAATGCCCAATGATGAAATAAAGCAATCTAAAAGCAAAGCATCCGTCCTATATCCATACACCCATCCATACAATCCTCATTATTCAAACTATGCAGAGTAACGATATCAAGAAAAATTCCTAAGTCATTCTTTCGCAACCATCCCTCTATCCATCATGTCATTCTTCTGTCGATAGCGTACATTTGGACATCACAAAAACAAGGCATATAAGAGCATATCATATCATTCGTAGAAACTAGTCATGCACATGATTAGGTTAGTATAGTACATCATCCAATGCATTAGGTCACCAATACATTTGCAAAAGCCCAGAAAATCAAACAACATAGCTAAGTGCATCACATATATAGTTACATCACCCCATAGTACTCATGTTACAAATGCATACATTCAAAGCATCACATCATATAAATATCCAATAACATCTCACATATCTATACAACATCATAACATAGAAATAATGTTCCATACACACATCTGCATTAGCCCATTTACACAACACCTATACAGCATCATAACATAGAAATCATGTTCCATACATATACATTTGCATCATCACAAGAACATCATATTAACTTTGCATTCATTTGTCACATTAAATCATGTATAGACATCATATAGCAGCATATCAAAGTATTTATCATATCGCATCATATAAACCATCTAACTATGCAATAGAACCACATCATGCAATAGAAGTAATCATCTCATAAATGCATGCAATAAATACACAAAGCTGCATCATCATCCATACTATCATATACAAGGATGTCCAAATGTACAATATCACCATCTCTCTCAAGATCAAAGTGTCATATACAATATACGTCTAAATAGACGGTGATACATGTCCCAAAATGTCCAAAATCTAGTCTCTGACTACCCCTGCGGCTGTGAGCCACCACTGCCGGCTCCTGACTGCTGAGGTCCCATGACAGATGCCCCTGACTGAGATGGACCTGCTCTGTGAGCCACCCTAGACTGAGTCCTGAAACTCCCTGCCCTCTGGCTCGCCGACACGGCACCATGGTACAAGCCTCGGTAGTACTGTACCTGCTGCTGTGCTCTGGCCAAGTCTGTCTGTGCCTGTGCCAACTACATCTGCAACTGGCCTACTTGTGCCTGTGCCTGCTGCACCTGCCCAACCAAAAATGTACTCGCTGCATCTGTGCCCATGGCAGCTACTGCTGTGTCCCTCTCTACTCGGATCAGACGTACCCGGGCATCTGCCATGTCTCGCTCGCGAGTCAAACCAGCGATCACTGCTGCATCTGTATCTCGCATCCTCTCCACTCTCCTCAGCTGTGCCTGCAGCTCCCGCACCTGTCCTCTCAGGCTGGCTATGGTCCTGTCGTGTGCCTCACCCTGCACTGGCCCCTGTGCTGCCTCTGCCTGTCCTAGCCCCTGCTGCTGGGGCACCTGCTGCTGTGGCACCTGCTGCTGTGGTACCTGCTGGGGTGGTGGCATCTATGCCTGCTGCTGTCCCTCCCCCTGTCCTGGCACTGCCTGCCCAGCCCGGTCTATCCTCCTCCGCTGCCTCGGCCTCTCTGCAGCTCGGCCACCGCGCCCTCGTCCTCCTCTAGTGGCCCTCCGCCCTGGGCCAGCCTCTCCCTCCTCCTCTGAGTCCGCCTCGTCAATGCGAGGCACCAGCATACCAGGTCCTGAATATCTCGGAAATGGATGTGCAGTAATCCAGTCCTCATACTCCTGTGTAACCCCAGCATCTGCAATCTCTCGCCTCATATCCCAGGCCACATAAGGCAACTGCTGGAACTCTGCCAGAGCCTCCTCGTAAGAAGCCATCGGCCCCCATCGGACCCTCTCTGCATGCGTCCGTGCAAACATGGCCTGTCCCTGCGGCATGCCCTGTCTCCTGCCGAACTGTCTCAGTACTCGGCCCACCGTCTGCCTCTCCAAAATGTGCCGTGTCCGGCCAATCAACCACCTGGTCTGGAAGCAAAAAGGCAGCTCGTCTCCCTCATCGTCCCAAGGCTCGCAGTCCAGATATGGTCGCCAGACGACCACATCTATCCCATCCAGCGTGTGCCGCCAATACTCCAGCTTCCCCAGCCTGTGCTGGGAAATCACTCCTGCGTAGCCATAGCTGTACGGCTCTCCCCTCTGCCTAGCAAAGACACATATCGGCCTGGTCACCGCTATGTGCTCCCACAGCCAAAACTGTAGCAGCAGCACCCCAGCCGATAGACTCGTGCTGCGGTGGTACACCACCTGATGCATGTCGTGGTATAAGTGAGCTAGCACGCAAGGTCCCCACGCGTATCGAGTGCCCTCAGTCACCATCCGCTCCATAATCCTACCCCATCCAATGGGGAACCCGTGCAATCTCCTGTTAGGGTATACAACGCCCGCAATCAGTCCAGCCACGATCCCAGGGAAGTAGTCGTAGCAGTCATAGATATCCTGCCAAGGGATGACCTGTCCCGCCAGCTCGGGATCGTCAAATACTCGCTGACACTCGGCGAGTCCCGCGTCCCGCTGTGCGTCGTACTCCACCAACTCGCCTACCACGGGCAAGTGCAGAATCCTATAGACGTCCTCCAACGTCACAGTCATCTCTCCAGTAGGGAAGTGGAAGGTCCCGTCCTCGCTGTGGAATCTCTCCACGGCAGCTGTCAGCAGTCCTCGGTTCGCCCGCACCTCAGGCATAAAGCAAACATAATCTAGGCCCATGGCACCAAGCGCCACCCTGTCAGCCTCCGTCAACATATGTCTCTGCAATAGAGGCATAGGGAACGTCTCCCTCGACTGTAATGTCTCTCGTATCTCCTCCTGCCAACACGCAAAGCAAGGCGTTAGTCTCAAACTGCATATACCATACTCAACATATCTATTGGACTATATCAACTAAACTTAGCATTTCAAATTGATCAAAACAGCACACTACATCTCTTGACTAGATTCCTGCAATCTCAGAGATAGCTCATCGATTCCTGCGTCAAACAGGACGCTAATCGAATCAGTTTGGCTAAGTAATTTTGCCATCCCAAGCAAATGCGCCACTACAGGTGGTAAATGCGCCATTTCTGGTATATGCGCCGCAACAATCGACGTATGCGCCGCACAATTACATATGCGCCGCTATATGCCACATATGCGCCGTTCTAACGCATGCGCCGCATAAAACAACATGTGCGCCGCTAAATTACGGATGCGCTGCAGGAAGTCACATATGCGCAACTTCGGCAAATGCGCTGCTACATTTCGCGCATGCGCGGCGAAAATACGAAAGCGCCGTTTAAATACGAAAGCGCCGCCAGAGTGCACACATGCGCAGCTTTCACGCATGCGCCGCCGAAACAGGCATATGCGCCGCGAAATCACAAAAGCGCAGCTTCGCAGGGCATATGCGCCGTTCTGCGTTTCGGCGCATTCATTTCACCTATTTTCTATGAGCATTTATGACACCTAAACTCGACCCTAGGAGAATTTTTTCGAAGCACATACCGGGGGTCCTGCCTCTGCTGGCCGCCTGAATCGTCGGACTCGCTCGAATCGATGCTCCTCGCGTGGAATGTCTGCTGCTCTGGCCGCCATGCTGCTCTAGGTTTGCTCTGAGCTCTCCTTCTCCAATCCAGATCAACCAAGTGTGCAAATGACTATTCTTGTGGACCCAGCTCCTATTTATAGCCTCCAAAACCCTAATTCTGGCTAGGTGATGACTGTGACTACTTCCCGTGTCTGTTTTTCCTCCCGTTTTCTTCCCGCATCCCTGACCGCGTCCCTTTTCCTCACAACCTCTCCTAACCCCTTCCTCGTCGTGAGATCGTCCGTCTCCAAAACTTTCGCCGTTTTTCCCGTCCAATCTCCCGAGGGGGCATCCTATCGTCATTTAACCTACACCAGGGGCAAACTGGGGCATGTATCATCATTCAGACTATCAATTTCTTTGAGGCAACGCTGTAAACTACATTGCATCAAAGAGGGGCAAAATGTATACGCCTAAAAATGACACAAATCATCCTAAATAAATATTCTAAATATTTATTCCCTTCTTCTATTAATTAAATAAATATTCTAAATTTATTTAATCGATTCACTGTTCCATAATTAAATAAATTCTATTTATTTAATTAAAATTCTTCTTTTTATACTTCACAATTAAATAATCATAAATTATTTAATTAAGCCTATTTCCTCTATCCTAAAGTTCTAAATTCAAAATTCCATGTCACCTTTCCACCTCACCCTGTCCACCTCATCAGGTTGCACATGTAATTAAATATATTTAATATTTAATTATCTTATTTTCCCTCACCCACATGGCCTATTTCTTCTCCAATCAGAGGTCAGTTAACCAATCAATCAAGTCTGTTAACTAACCTGTCAGTTGAGTCAAATCCTCAATCAATCCAGTCAGTTCCACAATCCACTCTTCTAACTGATCAATCAATTCTGTTAACAGACCAGTCAATGGAGTTAACTCTCCAATCAGTTTTGTCACATCCCACCTTTCATGATGGAGCTGGGACACTTGTCACATTTCCACTGGTTGCACATTCCTCAACCATCCTCAACCGTTGATCTTCATATCTTCTCTCAACCGTTGATTCCTATTCCCCCGGGTCTATAAATGAAGCTTCATCCCTTCATTCTAATCATCCAGGCTTTTGACATCGTTACTCTGCAGAAATATCACCAGCGCGCCTTTGGCACCCATTTGTCATCCACAAGCTTGAGATCACCATTGTTGCATTGGAGCTCACCTTCATTGCATATCACACTACAGCCGTTCACCATCGACTTCCTCCAACAGCTTTTAAAAGATTGCACTCTCTGAGGGCTCATCTCATCTGCGAAAGGACGATTCGTGATAGGCGAACAACAGAAGTTTCGAAACGGAAGAGGTTTGCTGTGTTTGTTCATTGCTTTGTTTACTTGAATCTTCTTTGTTTCTCTATTCTGTTGATGTTTGGGTCATCTGTTATTCATTTGATTGATGCACTATTTTACCCTCACACTACCTCCTTTTTGAGTCCTTTTATTTCACCAAGAGCACATCTCAATTCTCCCTCAAGATCAACATCTTCTTCATCATCATCAGATTGATCTTCACTCTTTTCTTTTTGATTCTCACTTAGACTAACCACAGTCATAAACAAAGTTTCTTCTCCTTCCTCAAAAGAATCTTCTAAACAACTATCTGTTACATCAGCATCCTTAACAAATAGACTTTTCTTCTTTTTGAAAGAGTTTTTCCTTTTAGGATTAAATTGTTTCTTCTTTCCTTGTTTCCTACTGTCCTCTTCATCACTTCAAGATCTTTATAGGGACATTGAGCAGCATAATGTCCTATCCTACCACAACTGAAACACTTGAATGGAAGCTTCCCCTTATACTTTCCTGACCCTTTTTTCAATCTACTTACAAAGGTGGATTCTTTGTCATTCCTCTTAATCCAAATTTATCTCTTTGTCCTTTTTGATAGATTTAAAGGCAACCTCTTTACTTGTGGAGTCATCATTACAAACCCTCATCTCATAAGTAGTAAATGTGCCATGAAGTTCATCTAAGGTAAGTTTATGTATATTCCTATCTTCTACAACAGATACCTTGGAATCATACTTAGATGTTAGTGATCTTAGTATCTTCTTGACAATTACTTTTTCTTCCAGGGACTCACCAAGACCGCGGATAGCATTGACTATCTCTTGTACTCTCAAAAGGTAATCAACAACCTTCTCTTCTTCATTCATTTTAAGACCCTCAGATTTGGCTCTAAAGGTTTGTAATTTAACTTCTTTGACTTTGGCATCACCCTAATAGATACTAGTTAGCTTATCCCAAACAACCTTTACAGATTTACAATCTATAATCTTGACTAAGATATCATTAGTCAAACCACAACAAATGGCATTTTTGGCCTTGGCATTACACTCATAGGCCTTCTTTTCATTAGTAGTGGAAGGTTCTTTTGTTGCAACATATTCATTCTCAACTACTGCCCAAACATCATATCCTATAGAAGATAAGTAGGACTCCATTCTAAATTTCTAAAAAGCAAAACTAAAGCCATCAAATAATGGTTCTTTGTAAGTAGAATAACCCCCCTGATTGGCCATGACAAGTACTCCACTACCAGGATCTCCTAAGTTGATTAAACTTGTGCAAGGAACCTAAGGCTCTGATACCACTTTGTTGGACCACGATTGGCATTAGACCAAAACCTGCGAGCATTAATCTCTGCTATAATTGCCAGAAAGGATCCATGAGAGGCAGCTAGTCCATGCCACGAAATATCACGGGGAGTGTTGGATGCACATGCCAACACTTTATATATATATATATGTCTTCCCTATCGATGAGGAGGCAACAACATGAAGTGCCCATCCCGTAGCAACTGAAGTGATGCCCCCCAATAATAGAATGAATCAATCAAACTCCATGTAATTTCTTTCGCCATTCCATGAGAATGGAATGTGAGGTGACATAGTTTAGACAACAGATAAGTTAGACAATGTTTACTTCTTGTTGAGGCATTTCTTTTTTGTTTTATGTGCACTAACATTGGGTATTCCTACCCACACATGGAGCTTACAAGACTTCTCAAAGTGTATAACATTACGAGACATGAAGAAACATAAAATCAAAGTAAAGTTTGGGCCTTTTCTAATGATTCTCTCTTCTTAGTTTTCTATACACTTCACATTTTAATTAACTTTGGCAGATATGAAATACAAATGGGACCATTTGACCAATTTCATTGTTTTCTGTATCTCCTCATAAATCCTCATGGATCCAAATCAATCACTTAATACACATGATAGAGTTATATGATGCTAATTTGCTTTGTATAGGAACAACACTTGACCTTGGACTTGTGTCATTCCCTCCTTCCTTTTCCACGTTGTCAAAGGATATTATGCAATTAGAGTAGTATTGGTGCTCAAGATCATATCCTCCTCCACAGCTGACACATTGCTCGCATGTGCTTAGACTTGGACTTTGTTGAACAAGAGTAAAGAAGAAATTGCATCTGGACTAAGACCCTTGTAGAAGCAAACAATATCATTCGACAATTGACCAATGAAGCTGAAAACTAACTTTTGACATAACTTTTTATTGAGAGCTTAAAATTCTCCAAAAACTTTCCAAGATGTGTATGTTGTCATCATCAATCTACCCACCAAGCCATTTTGCCTCAAACCTCACGAAATTTGAAATTTTAAAACTTTGCCAAACTGCCAGTGTTGATCACAAAATGATTATATCTCAGAAACTAGGAAGAATCTGATTACGAAGTATTCACCATCAATTCCAAAAAGGAGTCAACAATCTTCACATAAGAGGATTTGACATCAAATCTCTCCAATCCACTTGAACAATTGTTTTTGTGAAGCTAGCCTATTATGCACCAAAAATGACAATCAGTGAAAACTAGTTTCCTACTAATCTAACCACACCATGTGTCCCCAACACTATGAGATGCCAAAAAAACCCAGGAAAAACCAAAACTGAAAAAACTAGGAACTATTTTTGGGTGATGCCGATTACATGTGCGCCCAGGTGCTCCTACATCAGACACGTCAGGTAGAAAGTTTGTGAGTATACGCTCACAAGGTGGAGTTGAATAGTCAAATTACTCTTCCAAGTTGCAACTAACCTGCAACGAACTCCATTGTTGAGTCATGTGCATAAAGTTATTTCTTCTTCCTCTTTTTCCAGTACCTCATCAGAACAAGCATCATCCTTCTCCCACAACTCTATTCACCACTCTTCTCTCCTCTTGTGGATTTGTATTCACCATATATTGTCCTCCTCCACCAAATTCTTTCTACTCTCCTCTCCTCCTTCATGGAATCCAACCCACCATAAACTAACCACCTCCACCAAGTTTCACCTACAACATCCTCTACAATCTCTACACACAAATGTGTACTATTCACACACCAATTTGCAACCACATAATTCCTTTTTCTATCCACTAACTCCTTATTCACCTCAGCAACAAGCAAATCCCTAACTTTCTCATCACAAATTGTAGAAATATTAAAACTTACCTCTTCATTCTTTGTTATTCCAACATCATCCTTCACTGCAATGTTCACTATTACTAAATTATGTTCGCACCTAATTTAGCAAGGCCTAGATTGTAGTTGTTACAAAGGGGATAAAAGAAAATTTTTAAAGTGCATGATCACTCAGTCAAATGTATGCTATCTTGGCAAGAGAACAATGGAGATTCATTTATCAGGATAATATGACAGCTCAATTAGAGCTGTCAAACCATCCTGATAAGTGAAATTTGGTCTAAGGACAAGAGAGCAGGCATTCAAAGAATGACAGGTATCTAACTAATTTCATCTTTCAGTGTGATGTTATTGAATTATTTAAGTACCAAAGTTCAGTGCGAAAGGAAAGGTATTTATGAACTGTCATTTCATCATCATGTTTTAAACATGTGTTTTAAATCAGATTCAGTTGTTTTATGCTATGCATTTGATTCAGAAAGTAAAACATACATAAATCATTGCATAAAGTAAAATAATTGATTTTATTCAAGAGAATGTTTAAATATGTCCCACATAAGCTATGGGAATGACTAAACTAAGCCAATGCAACAAAGCATGCAAGCTATACATCTAATGATAAAGTAAAGGAAAAGAACACATGAGGAAAGTGATATCCATCATTGCCTTATCGTGAAGGTTGACTCTCCTATCTGGAAGCCTGATCTTCATGTCTTCAGCCTCTTGCTCCTAATCAGGATGATAAGCCTGCAAGGTTGGAGACAGGTTTTGTTAGAAGCTTCGGATATACAAATTCATCATTTTCCTTATCAGTCAAAGTATAAACTTGCAGTCATTATGCATCAATACAATCGGATCAAAATCAGACATGTGCAATAAATCAGATCATCATGGGCGGGTGCAAAAAGTTGGGGGGCCAAAAAGTGGCCAACTTTTTTTCAAAAAAATTTAAGCCATAATGTGAGCGCGTTATAACATGCTCACATTATGGTTTGGTGATGACGAGCCTAAGGCTCGGCAAAACCAAGCCATAACACGCTCACGTTATGATGTGAGTGCGTTATGTTTAACTATATAAAAAAAGAGCATTTTTCATGTTGATGCTACACAAGACAAACATGGTTCATATGATGCAAGGTTCATGTTCATGGTGGATGTGGTTTTGTTCATGCAACATTTTGTTGTGAATATGGTTTTCATGATAAGGTCTATCTTGGAAGGTTGATATGATGCAAGGTTCATGTTCATGGTGGATGTGGTTTTGTTCATGCAATAAGAAGTCAGAGAAGACACAATCTTTCATAATCATACTTCAATGTCATCATCAAGGAGAGTTATATTTATCAAGGGGAGTCATGAGTTTGATTTGAATGTGAAGTTGTTCATGTCTTAGAACCCTAAGCCTATGATAAGTGTCATACTCTAATGTCTTTCTTCTGATGTCCCTGAGGTCTCTGAAATGTCCTAGATATCTCTTAAAGAAAGTTAGAATGTTGAAGTCTTTCTTATTGATAGTTAGGGTTTGCATATTGGGCATTAAACCCTAATCACTAATCCCTAAATCCTCAACCCTATACCTTAAACCCTAATCCCTAATCCCTAATCCCTCAACCCTCAATCCTCAACCCTAATCCCTCATCCCTAAACCCTAAATGCTATCCCTATTCTTAAACCCTCAATGAGCTCGATACTATACCTTAAACCCTAATCCCTTATCCCTAAACCCTCCAACCCTATCCCTAAACCCTCTACCCTCGACACTATGCCTTAAACCCTAATCCCTCAACCCTTAAAACCTCAACCATTAAACCCTTAATCCCTATAACCTTAAACCCTTCAACGCTAAACTCTCAACCCCTAGATACCCTTAAAAACCTAAACCTTAAACCCTTAAACCCTACACCCTATACACTTAACATTGGACACTCAACCTTGAACATTATCCCTCAACCTTCAAACCTCTACCCTATACCCTATACCCTCAACCCTATACTTATGCCCTAACCATCAACCCTCATCCATATGCCTTATACCCTCAACCTTAAACCCTAAACCCTATATCTTAGAGACTCAACCTTAAACATTATCCCCCTATTGTATACTCTCAATCCTCTATCCTTAAACCTTAAATCCTAAACCCTATCCCTAAACCCTCAACCCTTGACACTATACCTTAAACCCTAATCCTTTATCCCAAATCACTAAACCCTATCCCTAAAGCCTCAACTCTCAACTCTTAAACCTTAAATCCTAAACCATCAATGCTCAATACTATACCTTAAACCCTAATCCCTTATCCCTAAACCCCAAACCCTATCCTTAAAGCCTCAACCCTTAACCCTTAAACTTTAAATCCTTAACCCTATCTCTAAACCCTCTACCATCGACACTATACCTTAAACCCTAATCTACCCTAAACCCTTAATACCTCAACCCTTAAACCCTCAACCCTTAAACCCTCAACCCTTAAACCCTAAACCCTTCACCCTATCTGCCTCACCCCCATCTCTCCCCTATCTCTCTCACCCCTCTCCCTAGGTTATAGGTCTCACTTGTATATCTCTCACAGCTCTCTACATATTTCCCTTCCTCTCCATCTCTCTCCCTCCTCCTTACCCATGTTTCACTCAAGTTGTCAACTTCACTCTCTCATTTTATTATATCTTTCCCCTCACCTCTCTATCTCTCACCTTTGTTTCCCCTCAACTCTCTACCTATCTGTAAACCCTAAACCCTATCCATGAACCCTCTACCCTTAACACTATACGTTAAACCCTAATCCCTTAACCCTCAACCCTAAAGCCTCAACCCTCAATCCTTAAACCTTCAACCCTAAACCCTATCCCTAATGCCTCTACCCTAAATGCTATCCCTATTCCTAAACCCTCAACCCTCGACACTATACCTTAAACCCTAATCCCTATCCCTCAACCCTTAACCCTTAAAACTTAAACCCTAAAACCTATCCCTACACCCTCGACACTCGACACTATATCTTAAACCCTAATCCCTTAACCCTCATCCCAAAAGCCTCAACCCTCAATCCTTAAACCTTCAACCCTAAACCTTATCCCTAATCCCTCTACCCTTGACACTCTACTTTAACCATAATCCCTTAACCATCAACACTATCCCTAAACCCTCAACCCTCAACTCTCAACATTAAACCCTAATCCGTCAACCCTAAACCCTAATCCATCAACCCTAAAGCCTATCCCTAAACCCTCAACCCTCAACACTATACCTTAAACCCTTAACCCTTAAAACTTAAACCTATCCCTACACCCTCAACACTCGACACTATATCTTAAGCCTTAAACCCTAATCCATAAAGCCTCAACCCTCAATCCTTAAACCTTCAACCCTAAACCCTATCCCTAATCCCTCTACCCTCGACACTCTAACCCTAATCCCTTGACCATCAACCCTATCCCTAAACCCTCAACCCTCAACCCTCAACTCTCAACATTAAACCCTAATCTGTCAACCCTAAACCCTAATCCCTCAACCCTAAACCCTATCCCTAAACCCTCAACACTATACCTTAAACCCTAATCCTTCAACCCTCAACCCTAAAACCTATCACTAAACCCTCAACCCTCGACACTATACCTTAAACCCTAATCCCTCAACCCTCAACCCTCGACACTATACCTTAAACCCTGATCCCTCAACCCTCAACCCTAATCCCTCATCCCTAAACCCTAAACACTATCCCTATTCCTAAACCCTCAACTCTCAACATTAAACCCTAATCCATCAACTCTAAACCCTAATCCCTCAACCCTAAACCCTTAACCCTCAGTTACTTTCTGGGACATCCTAATTTTTGTTGAAATCACATATTTTTTAAAAATATAATGATTTAAGCCTTGCAAAGTTTTATTTAAAGGATTTTAATTGAAGAGGGTTTGATCAAACCCCCTTAGATTCAAACCCCCTTGGATAGAACCTCGCTAGTTTTAAACCATACCTATAATGGAGTCTCCTCTACACCTATCAAAATGCTGATAAAAAACTAATTTTGATTTATCTTTTGAGGGATCAAATAAATTCATTTAAAATTTATGCTTTGTAAGTATGTAGTCCTTATTATAAGCTTCCCAAAAAATATAATTTTAAATATATTTAATTTGATTATTATATTTATTTTTTATTTCTTGTGAATGTATGTTTTTCACCGAACATCAAGTTCTCTACTCTACACACATGCAAAATTAGTAAATTACTGAAACAAAATTTTAAAAAATATCTATGCACTAGGTATTTATGTCCTTGTTTCAACAAAAGAAAAAAAATTAAATTTCGATACATACAGAAAAAGTTATGTTTTAAGGAATACACCTATGTCTAAATTATAATTGGTTTGACTTCAAAAATTAATTAAAATATATATATTCAACAAAACATTATGAAACCAAATGCATACACTATTTATCAGTTTTACCAATCTAAATTAAAAAGAATCAGAATTTTATCCTTTGTAGAAAAAAAGTTATGTGCTACGGAATACACATCACTTTAAAAAAATATTGTTTACTATTAAAAACCAGTTACCAAAGGAGATACAAAAAAATTTACAATTTAACTCCAAATTTTTTTTAAAAATATATTTATAATCTACAAACAAAATCTCACAAATCACTAGTTCGCATCATCTTCAAATTCCTAATGGTTTAGTGGCTATAGGTGTCATAACGTGAAGATTTAGTTCAAAATATTGATTTCAATGTCAAGTTTGGCCAAAAAGTGTAACCCATTATTGTGGGATGACCCCAACACTATACCTTAAACCCTAATCCCTCAACCCTAAACCCTAATCCCTATCCCTAAACCCAACAAAACTACTTTACATTATGTTAGGTTGTTAAACCCATCATTTTTGACACTCTTCTCTTAATGATATCTGAGTTGTAAGAATATGTCAGAAAAATGGCTATGAGCTTTTTTGGTAATTTTAGAAATTAGTTTTTAAGTATTTTTATTAATGCCCTTTTTAATTATGCATGTCTACAGTAAATCCTAATTTAAGTTTTATGTAATGTCTTAGTAAAGAAGGTTAGCAAGAGGACTTGATTGACTACAAAGAACCCAATGGCAGGTTTTATGCAATGCTATTAAAAATTGTTTACAATGAATTCTATCCCTAGCACATGGGAACCTATTTGTCTTGAAAAAAAAGATGGCATGAAGACTAGGTATGCTATCCAAGACTGGTGCTATGGTATATGCTTCTCTCTTGGATAATGAAAATAAAGTCTGCAAAACTACAGTATTTACCATCAACTAGCAAGAGCAAATGTCATCCATTGAAATTAGGAAAGGTCCAAGTGCACCTTAACTCTTTAGATTCATGAGTTGTCCTTGCTTGCATCTCACATCTTGGGCCATATTGTGCCCTGTCAATTCTCTGAGTTTCTAGCTCCATCAGTAAAACTTTCTAGTTGAAGTGAATATTCAAATTATATGGCATCTTTTTCTAGCCCATCTAGGATTCATTATGCTAATAGGTGTACCCACTATGAGAAAAGCTTTGCGTCTGGTACATCCACAGTGAGTAATTAATAGTTGAAATTAGAAGGATGATCATTATGAGAAATCTTTGCATTGGGGTACATCCACAGTGGACTTAGCATTCACACAAATGTAAATGTTCATATTATAGAAGACTACATTATATTAGACTATTAGAGATCCCTCAGAAAAATGTAATAACAAAACTGCTTTGCCTTATGTTAGCTTGTTAAACCCATTCTTTTTTACACTCTTCCCTTAATAAAGTAAGAGTAATAAGAATAGAAGGCAGAGAATTTGATCTTCCTAGTATGCATGGTTGGTTTACATTCCATGACTTCATTTTCATTGAATAAAAAGGTTTATCTGATTTGAAAGGTGGGTCAGAGTTCACTGTCATGTGATTTTCTAGATGATAGGGTCCATAATGTCTAGGGTTCTTCAAAGAAAGGCCTGCAACATAATTAATTTTTGTTATACCAATGCTCCTGGTAAAGATACAATTCAAATGCCTACTTTGAAAGTTGAAATAAATTAAATTAGACTTACAATTTTGATTTTCTTCCATTGCTTCAACAACATCATTGTTTTCTTCATTAGAAACCAATTCAATCAGCAACTTGCTGCTCATTGGTTGACTTGAACTGCATCCTCTGTTAGAAGGACATTTTTTTATCTATATCAATATTGGTATTCATAAGCTAAAGAGCATTGATATTTTTCACACACCTTGTTCTTTGGAATATCTTAACCTTAAAATATGACTTGAATATGTACTTGAACACAATAAAATCTCCAATCTCTAGCCCGTGATGATTCACAAAATTTTCCCAACCCTGCCTAAATTCTAGTTTATTTATGGTACCTCCTAATTGTACATCCCACTCCTACCCACCTGGGCCTTGCGACACCATATGTTCGTCTGTGTTGTCTATAAACTGTGAAACAAATGCAGGAGGAATGTGCTGCCATAAACACATTACACAATTAGATTATACAAGTTCTTAATAGTGTGCAACAAATAAAAGAATGAAAAATAATGTATAGAGTTACCATTTTTTGTGTAAATTCTCAAGCATAACTTTGAAGAATGAGGCACACCCATTAAACCATTTCATTCGGTAACTTGCTGCCCATTGGTTGACTTGAACTGCATACTCTATTAGAAGAAGGGCATATTTTATCTGTATCAATGTTGGTATTCATAAGCTGAAGAGCATTGATAATTTTCACACACCTTGTTCTTTGAAATATCTTAACCTCAAAATATGACTTGGATATGTACTTGAACACAACAAAATCTCCAATCTCCAACCCATGATGATTCACAAAATTTTCCCAACCTTGCCTAAATTGTAGTTTATTTATGGTATCCCCTAATTGTACATCCATAAACCCTAAACCCTAATCCCTTAACCATAAACCCTAATCACTAATCCCTAAACCATAAACCCTAATCCCTAATTATAATTTATGGTACCCTAATCCCTCAACCCTAAACCCTAATCCCTTATCCCTAAACCGTAAACCTTATCCCTAAATCCTCAACCCTCAACACTTAAACCTTAATCCTAAACCCTATCCCTAAACCCTCAACCCTTAACACTATACCTTAAACCCTAATCCCTCAACCCTAAAGCTTTAAAGACTCAACCCTTATCCACCCCTTTCCTCCCCTATCTGCCTCACCCATCTCTCCCCTATCTCTCAACCCTTAGCCATATAGGTCTCTCTCTTATCCCTAAAGCCTCAACCTTCAAACCTTAAACCTTAAATCCTAAACCCTATCCTTAAACCCTCAAGCCTCGACACTGTACCTTAAACCCTAATCCCTTATCCCTAAACCCTAAACCTTCAACCCTAAACCCTATCCCTAATCCCTCTACCCTCAACACTCTACCTTAACCCTAATCCATCAACCATCAACCCTAATCCCTCAACCCTAAACACTATCCCTAAAGCCTCAACCCTAAACCCTAATCCCTCAAGGTCCTAAACCCTAATGCCTTATCCTTAAACTCTAAACCCTATCCCTAAACCCTCAACCCTAATTCCTTATCCCTAAACCCTAAACCTGATCCCCCATCAACCCTAAACCATAAACTCTATCCCTATTCCTAAACCCTCAACCCTTGACACTATACCTTAAACCCTAATCCCTTATTCCTAAGACCTCAACCCTAAACCCTAATCCCTCAACCCTAAACCTTCAACTCTAATCCCTCTACCCTCAACACTCTACCTTAACCCTAATTCCTTGACCCTCAACCCTAAACGCTATCCCTAAAGCCTCAACCCTAATCCCTAATCCCTCAAGGTCCTAAACCCTAATCTCTTATCCCTAAACTCTAAACCCTATCCCTAAACCCTCAACCCTCAACCTTAAACCTTAATCCCTCAACCCTAAACCCTAATCCCTCTTGACCTTAAACCCTAAACCCTTGACCCTTAAACCCCCAACCCTTATCCACCCCTCTCCTCCCCTATCCGCCTCACCCCCATCTCTACCCTCCTCTACCCTCGACACTATACATACATACATATAGGCATACATATATACATACATACATATATACATATAAGTATACATACATACATATAGGCATACATACATACATATAGGCATACATCAATACATACATATATATAGGCATACATACATACATACATACATACATGCTTAATAACCTTGAACATAAAACATTCCAAGGGAAATATAACATGAGTGCGTTATAATGCGCTCGCATTATATTTTGCTTTGGGATTTGCTTTGGATTTCCAACCCAAAGGCTTGGAGTGCCTTCCCAACGTCCACAGACGTGTTTTTGTAAATTCTACAGGATTTCACATAATTTTATTCGTGCTAATATTCATATTTACACGTGTTTCAAGGTCAAACAAATTGAAGACCTGGGTAATGTTAGGCTATCTCTTAGCTATTTAACGATGTAATTTTTTCACATTTTGACAATGTTTTTAAAATAAAAAAAATACGCCTGGTAAACTTTTTAACATGACCGACGACACTGGTGTGACATGCCCTTCGGCTCCACGTGAATGCTTTTGCCCGGAGCAATGAACTGGTGAGGCCACAACACGGGGGACCTCATCCCCTAGCAAGAACACTTCAAACCCGCGAGCTCGTTGGCCCAATGAAGGCATAAAGACTGCGAGTTCATTGGCCCAGCGAGGGTTTGAACTCTGGTAGCCGCCACTACAACCGAGCGACTTAACCACCGAACCATGCCCTTATCCACATTTTGACAATGTTAAGCCTTTCATCTTTAATTTCTTATGTTTGTGTGTCCATTCTTGGGCAAAAACTAGTGTTTGGTCTTTTTTTCATTGTAAATTAACCGTTCATTCAAATTTCAAAAAATTTACATTTTTAGAAACTAGACTCCATTCTACACATATTAAAAAAAATGATTTTCAATTAGTTTTCAAAATTTATAGGGGTAGCACGACCAAAATTCTATTTTTTAGGATGTGTCCACTTTGAAAATTAGTAAAAAATCAAATATTCATCAAAAATTTATTAGAAAAATCAGGCATAAACTACATGCTGTTAGCTAATTTCTCACCGAAGCGATTTTAAAAATACCAAAAAAAGTTAACCTTTTGAGGGAGCCACAAAACCTACTATGTTATTTTTTTTGACAGAAATAACACCAATTCCTGTGGCTCCCTCTTTTGAATCCCTTAATCTATACCATTTTCAAAAATAATTAGTAGTTTAGAAAGTAGACTTGGAGCACTACAAACATTGTTTTGGTTGTATCTCCAAATTTTGACTTTACCTATGCTCAATTTCTCATCCAAGGCCAGCATTTCCTGATTTCAGAAAAAAAGGTGGCCACTTAAGACCCCTTTTTGGCCCCCCCATCTTCTTGCACTTACCCTAAATGAGAGAGATCAATCATCTTCCAAAGGTTTGTTTTTATGCTAACTTGTTTGTTCACTATGCAGGTATAGGAAAAGTTATGTTGCTGATTTGAAGACATTAAAGCATGTGGAGAAAATGGGCTCCCATAAGAGTTGAGCCCAACATGCTCAAGTATTGATCTTAATGCAGAAATATCCAAGATGCATGACTTTTTTCATCCATAATGAATGATCAATCACAGTGGAACAACAAATAGAATAGGTATTTTGCTACTTTCTTATTATGAACATGATTTAGAGTTGCTTTTGAATTCATTAAGCAGTCATAAAGGACAAGGAACAGTCATGCTAGAGATGGACAGTCCTATGTGAGTCAAGTATCAAGTGCATAGAAGGATATAAAGTACAATGGAGCTGCAAAGATTCAAGCATGAAGAACCATCAAGTCAAAATTCAATGTATTTCAGCCATAGTGAATCCATTGTATCATCAAGAAGATCACAAAGTACAAATGTAAAGTGCTGCCATATCATGAGAATGCCATATGAGATAGTGGTAAAGTACTTTTCCATCTTTTGTAACATTGCTATTAAGACATATGAAAAAATCATACATCTATTTGTTCAAATTTATCAGAGTTGGTTATGGCATAGGAGAATGTGTCATGTGAACTTTGATAATATCATCAAGATAAGCAACACTCAGGCTGTAAGAGATCTTCCAAAATTGGTGAAACCTACAAATAGTTTGTGCAAAGAATGTCAGTTGGGTAAACAAAGCAAAGTCTCATTCAAAAGCAAGGAACAATCTTCTGAAGAGACATAATGTCTCAAGTTACTTCTTGGAACCTCATTCATTCATTCGTTGGTTTTGTTCATCATTCATTGGCAAAGTTTGAACTGTCAGTGAACTCTTAAACTTTGTTCGTTGGGTTCAATGGTTCAACAGGTTCAACTAGAAGACTTGAACTTCACTCAACAGGTTCAATGGTTCAACAAGTTCAACCGGAAGACTTGAACTTCGCTCGACAGTTTCAATGGTTCAACAGGTTCAATCGGAAGACTTGAACTTCGTTCAACAGGTTCAATGGTTCAACAGGTTCAACCATTGATTCAATGGTTCAACAGGTTCAACCGGAAGACTTGAACTTTGTTCGTTAGGTTCAATGGTTCAACAGGTTCAACCGATAGAGATGGAAGGGCTAGACGTCGGCAAGAAAAGATCCATTGGCATTATTCGGTGGTATCTCTCTAATTGCTTATGTCACTCCGATGAAAGATATCTGCTAGAGTCTTCCGGTAGACTGGTTGGTCTTGTTGGCATAAGTGTTGACAGTTAACATTCTTGTGGTCATGTATATATATTGCGGCTACGACCGATGTCTGGTGAATGTGGGATTAAACATCTCGCGGGAATGTGAACAGTTACGACGGTTTGATGGCAGTGGCGCTGGGGAAGTCAGATCGATCAATTAGGGAAAAAGTTGAATAACTGTCTTTGCTCTTGAAGACTGGAAATATAAATGGATCTACGTGTGTAGTTGTTTTTTGATGAAATTATTTGAATTATACAGTTTATTCTGTAGATGTGCAGATGAAATAAATGGCTTTGTATAATTATAAAAGAATCGGTATCTGAGCAAAAAGAGCTGGGATCTTTATTGTAATTTTTTAGTGTACTGTAATAAAGATAGCTTCTATTGTGGTGGTGGAATTTTTACCTAAAAGGGTTTTCCCACATAAAATTGGTGTCATTCTGTGTTGTATTGATTATTTATTCTATTTTTCTGGTGTAGTCATCTGTGGTTTTTTTGAATTGAAAATTACCTGTCTACATTATCCCCTCTGAATTGACATTAGGGAAGCTGTATTCCGCACCTGTGCTTTCCTTACAAGTGGTATCAGAGCCTAGCCAGTTGTGTTATCTTTGTTGGTAGGTTGGGTTTTTTGTGTCAGTTTTATGAGTGGGAGTTCTGTAGCGGTCTATTTTGTTAAATAAGATGGCAAGTACTTCAGGAAAAATAAACATTGATAAGTTTAATGACACAAACTTTGACTTGTGGAAACTTAAGGTTGAAGATGTGCTGGTTGACAGAGATCTTTGGGTTGCTGTGTCTGGGGTTAAACCTTCAGGCATGAAGCAAGAAGATTAGGATTTGGCAGATAAGAAATCCAAAGGATTGATAAGATTGAGTCTAGCAGATTCTGTTTTATTGAACGTCCATGAGGAGAAGTTAGCCAAAGATTTGTGGAAGAAGTTGGGAGATATTTACTAGGGCAAGTCCTTGGTGAATAAACTTTTCCTTAGGAAGAAGTTGTATTCTCTGAAGATGGATGAAGGAGCATCTGTAGCAGATCATCTGAACACATTTAATACAATTGTTGCATAATTGACTTCTATAGGTGTAAAAATAGAAGAAGAGGACCGTTGTATGCTTCTATTATGTTCCTTACCTAACTCATGGGATAATCTTGTGATGGCTATTGGAAGTAGAACAACCAAGTTTACAACTGAAGCGGTTGTTGCCTCACTGTTATCTGAAGAGATACAGAGGAAATCTTCTGAGACAGCCAAAGAGGCCCTGTCCGTTCGAGGTAGATCAAAGGAAAGAGACAAGAAGAAGGACAAGAAGTCTAAGTCCAAATCAGAGGGGAGATCAAAATCTCCTAGTAAAAAGTCCAAGGTGAAGTGCTGGAATTGTGGGTAGAAAGGGTACATTAGAAAAGACTACAAAGAGGAGAAAAAGAAGAAGAACTTCTTTGACACTGATTCTTCTCAGAGTGATGCTGATGCCTTCATTGTTGCCTTGGCAACACCTACGTCTGAAGATATATGGCTGGTGGATTTAGGAGCATCTTTTCATATGACATCTCACAGAGAATGGTTCACTAAGTATGAACCATATGCTGGTGGGAAGGTGTTCCTGGCAAGTGATTTGACACTAGAAATTGTTGGCCGAGGAAGAGTCAGAATCCAGTTCCCGGATGGCAGAATAAAGGGAATGAATGGAGTACTACACATACTAGGTCTAGCTCGAAATTTACTTTTTGTTAGTAAGCTTAAAGATGTTGGAGTGCAAGTTACTTTTGTGAATGGTGGCTGTAAGATGACTAGAGGTTCTATTGTTCTAGAAAAGGATAAATGCATTGGAACTTTGTATAGGTTAGATGCTAAACTAGTATGCTGTAATAATGTCTCTGAAAAATTTGAAAACAGCTACTATTGTAACACATGATGCAAACTCTATGGAAGTTAAACTTCCTGCAGAGAAAACAATGCTCTGGCATCATAGACTTGGTCACATAGGTGAAAAAGGTTTAAAAACCTTGAAGAACAAAACCCTGGTAGATGGGCTGATTGATTGTAATCTGGAATTCGATTTCTGCGAACATTGCATATATGGAAAACAGAACCGTGTTTCATTTTACTCTAGTTCTCATAAATCTTCTGGTGTTCTGGACTATGTACATTCTGATGTTTTTGGTCCAGTTGATGTTCCTTCTTTGTCTAAATCAAGATTCTATGTGTCATTTATTGATGATTATTCAAGGAGGACATTTGTATATTTTTTCAAAAATAAATCAGAAGTGTTCAGTCGGTTTAAAGAATTTAAAAATCTTGTGGAAAATCAGACTGGTAGAAAAATAAAATGTTTGAGAATGGATAACGGTGGTGAATATTGCAATGCAGATTTTGATAAATTTTGTCTTGATCATGGAATAAAAAGGCATAAGACTACACCTTATACTCCACAACAAAATGGAGTTGCTGAAAGGTTGAATCAATCATTGATGGAGAAAGCAAGAAGCATGTTGAGTTATGTTGGTCTTGAACAAAGGTTCTGGCCTGAGGCAGTTGCTACAACTTGTTACTTGCTGAATCGTTCTCCTACTTCGGTATTGGTTGATAAGACACCTATGGAAGCTTGGTCTGGAAAGAAGCCTTCTCTAAGACATATTCGTGTCTTTGGCTGTGAGGCATATGCTCATATTCCTGAGGTAAAAAGGTCTAATCTGGATTACAAGGTAGTCAAATGTATCTTTATTGGCTATGGAGTTGGTGTTAAAGGGTACAAGCTTTGGAATCCTGAAACTGAAAAAGTAATTTACAGTAGGAATGTAATTTTCAGAGAGCTGAAACCTTTGGTTATTGATCCTCAGCTAGAGAAGACAGAAGAGAAGAAAGAAAAGAGTGTTGTTAATATTCCTCTGACCCCTATAAAAGATGAACAACAAAAACCAAGTGTAGATGATTCAAATGTGAGTTCAGGTAGCTCCGAAGATTCAGATCCAGAGCAAGAACCTGAACCAGCACTTTAGCCATTGAGGTGATCTACACGTGAAAGAAGACAACCGGATAGGTATGGATTTTCAGTACATGATTCAAGTTGTGCCTATGCTTTGCTTACTGATACTGATGAACCTAGGACTATGAAAGAAGCTATTAGTTTACTTGATTCAAATTCCTGGTTGGAAGCCATGGATAGCGAAATGTCATCGTTGGAGAAAAATGGAACCTGGGATCTGGTGCCCTTGCTTGAAGGTAGAAAACCTATGGGCTGTAAGTGGGTATTTAAAAAGAAATATGGTCCAGATGATCGTATTGAAAAATACAAGGCAAGACTAGTTGCTAAGGGGTATTCCCAAAAGGAAGGTATAGATTATGGAGAAATCTTTTCTCTTGTAGCTAAGCTGACATCCATTAGATTTTTGTTGTCACTTGCAGCAGCATATGACTTTGAAATTGAGTAGATGGATGTGACAACAACATTTCTTCATGGGGACCTTGAAGAAGAAATTTATATGTCCTAGCCAGAGCATTTTGTGGAAAAAGGTAAAGAAGATCTGGTATGTAAACTTAAAAAGTCTCTTTATGGTTTGAAGCAATCTCCTAGAATGTGGTATCAAAAATTTGATACGTATGCTCTATCTTTGGATATTTGAGATCTAAGTCTGATCATTGTGTCTATTATAAAACTGATGGTGATGGGATTCTTATAATTGCACTATATGTGGATGACATGTTGTTCATTTGCAATGGTAAGGGGATGATCTAAGAATTAAAATCTCAGTTGCCCTTGAAATTTGAAATGAAGAATCTGGGGGCAGCAAAGTACATTCTGGGAATGGAAATCAAAAGGGACAGATCAAAGAGAAAGCTTTGGCTTAGCCAGAGCAAGTATATTACCAATGTTCTTGATAAATTTAATATGTCTGATTCTAAACAGTTAGTTGTTCCAGTTTTGTAGGGAATGAAACTATCTGTTGAAGATTGTCCAAAATCTTCGAATGAAATAGATGATATGAAAAAATTGCCTTATGCAAGTGTTGTTGGTAGTTTAATGTACGCAATGGTCTGTACCAGACCAGACATTGCCCAAGCAGTGGGAGTTTTGAGCCGGTTTATGCCGAATCCAGGTAGGTCACATTGGGATACTATGAAGAAAGTCATGAGGTATTTGAAGGGAACTTCTGATTATGCTATTTGCTATCATGGAAACTCAGTTGGATCTCAGAAATCTATCAACATTCAGGGATATGTTGATTCTGATTGGGCAAGGGACATTGATAGTAGAAGATCCACCAGTGGATATGTATTCACGTTAAATGGTGGTGCTATCAGTTGGATGAGCAAGTGGTAGGCTGTAGTCGCTTTGTCTAGAACAGAGGCAGAGTACATGGCAGCTACTCGTGCATGCCAAGAAGCCGTTTGATTAAAAAGGTTGTGTTCTGATGTTGGTTTTAATGCAGGGCAGATACAAATACATTGTGACAGCCAAAGTGCTATCTGTTTGGCAAAAAATCCTACATTTCATGCTAGGACAAAACATATTGATGTCCAATATCACTTTGTTCGTGATATGGTGGAAGACAAAAAGGTAAAGCTAGGAAAGGTTGATACTTTGGAAAATGTTGCAGATGCCTTGACTAAACCAATGAGCATGGCCAAGTTCAAATGGTGTTTAGATGAAATGGGTCTTCGGGCCCATAATTCTCAGTAATCATATGAGGATTAAGAGGTAGTAGTAATCTCTTCGACAAGTGGGAGATTGAAAAGACCTAATGTCTCAAGTTACTGCTTGGAACCTCATTCATTCATTCATTGGTTTTGTTCATCATTCATTGGCAAAGTTTGAACTGTTAGAGAACTCTTGAACTTCATTCGTCGGGTTCAATGGTTCAACAGGTTCAACCGGAAGACTTGAACTTCGCTCGACAGGTTCAATGGTTCAACAGGTTCAATCGGAAGACTTGAACTTCACTTGACAGGTTCAATGGTTCAACAGGTTCAACCGGAAGACTTAAACTTCGCTCATTAGGTTAAATGGTTCAATAGGTTCAACCGATGGAGATTGAAGGGCTAGACGTCGGCAAGAAAACATCCATTGGCATTGTTTGGTGGTATCTCTTCGATTGCTTATGTCACTCCGATGAAAGATATCCGCTAGAGTTTTTCGGTAGACTGGTTGGTCTTGTCAGCATAAGTGTCAACAGTTAACATTCTTGTGGTCATGTATATATATTGCGGCTACGACTGATGTCTGGTGAATGTGGGATTAAACATCTCGCGGGAATGTGAATAGTTACGATGGTTTGATGGCAGCGGCGCTGGGGAAGTCAGATCGATTAGTTAGGGCAAAAGTTGAATAACTGTCATTGCTCTTGAAGACTAGAAATATAAATGGATCTACGTGTGTAGTTGTTTTTTGATGAAACAATTTGAATTATACAATTTATTCTGTAGATGTGCAGATGAAATAAATGGCTTTGTATAATTGTAAAAGAATCGATATCTGAGCAAAAAGAGCTGGGATCTTTATTGTAATTTTTTAGTTTATTGTAATAAAGATAGCTTCTATTGTGGTGGTGGGTTTTTTACCCGAAAGGGTTTTCCCATGTAAAACTGGTGTCATTCTATGTTGTATTGATTGTTTATTCTATTTTTCTGGTGTAGTCATCTATGGTTTTTTTGAATTGAAAGTTACTTGTCTATATTATCCCCTCTAAATTGGCATTAGGGAAGCTGTATTCCACACCTGTGCTTTCCTTACATCTTCTACCGGATTATTGGACTTAGTTCATACGAATCTATGTGGTCCGGCAAGAATCAAGAGTGTGCAAGGTGATAGATACTTCATGTTATTAATTGATGACCATTCCCAGATGATGTGGGTTACTTTTCTGAAAGAGAAATCATAAGCTCTTGAGAAATTCAAAATATTCAAGGCTATGGTAGAGAATGAAACTGGATTAAAATTAAAATGTCTAAGGTCTGATAGAGGTGGAGAATTCACATCCGGTGAGTTCATAGAATTATGTGAGAAACATGGAATAAAAAGACAATTATCTACTCCTAGGACTCCACAGCAGAATGGAGTAGTGGAGAGAAAGAACCGGACCATCCAGGAAGCATCTAGAACCATGATGATGGAAGCAAATGTTCCTCAGATCTATTGGAAAGAAGTTGTAAGCACTGCAGTCTATACTCTCAATTGAGTACAAATTAGAAACAATACCGGTAAGACTCCTTATGAACTTTGGTTTGGCATCACTCCCACTGTGAGGTATTTCAGAGTCTTTGGTAGCAAATGTTACATTAAAAGAGATGAAGATCTAGGAAAATTTGATGCTAGAAGTGATGAAGGAATATTCTTGTGTTATTCTACTCAAAGCAAAGCATACCGGTGTTACAACAAGATATTAAGGAAGATTGTGGAAAGTACAAATGTGAAGGTTGATGAAGGTATTGAAAAACCCTCAAGGTTTTATTAATATGATGAAAATGACAAAATGATGTTTTTATTCAAGAAGTCCAAGCTCCCTCCGAAATTCATATTCAAACTGATCCGGTAAATCAGGAAGAAGAGATAAGTTTGAATGAACCTGTTCAAGAATCAGAAGTGCAAGAAACTCCCAAAGTTCCCAAGTATGTAAGACTAAATCACTCTGAAGATCCGATCATAGGTGACAAAAGTAAAGGTGTACAAACAAGAAGAAGGATTGCTTAAGATTCAAAAGAGTATTGTCTAATCTCAAAGATTGAACCTAAGACAGTGAATGAAGCTTGCAATGATGAAAACTAGACTAAAGCAATGGAGGAAGAGCTGATGCAAATTGAGAAAAATCACACTTGGGATCTTGTTCCCAGACCTAAAAACAAGAATGTGATGGAACCAAATGGGTCTTCCGGAATAAACTAAATGAAGATGGTGAAGTAGTCATAAACAAAGCTAGATTGGTCTGCAAGGGTTACTCCCAAGTAGAAGGAGTTGATTTTGAAGAAATTTTTGCTCCGGTGGCAAGAATTGAAGCAGTCAGATTATTTCTTGTTTTTGTTGCCTTCAAGGATTTCAAAGTATATCAAATGGATGTCAAATCTGCCTTCCTAAATGGTGACTTGGAAGAAGAAGTATACATTGAGCAACCAGATGGATTTCAATTGTCTGATCATGGTGATATGGTCTGCAAGTTGAAGAAAGCACTGTATGGACTGAAGCAAGCCCCAAGACCCTAGTATGAAAGATTGGATAAGCATCTTTTGAAGATTGGTTTCAACAAAGGTACTGCTGATAGTAATTTATATTTTAAAATTGATCATGAGAATATCTTGATAGTTGAAGTGTTTGTTGATGATATCATTTTTGGAGGAAGTGATAGTAAGTGCAAGACTTGCAAATCAAATGAAAAGTGAATCTGAGATGTCCATGTTTGGGGAAATGAATTTCTTCTTGGGTCTGCAAATCACTCAAACAAAGAAAGGAATCTTCATTTCTCAGACCAAATATGTGAAAGAATTATTGAAGAAATTTGGGATGGAAGACTCAAAACCAATGAATACTCCCATGGCAACTAGATGTAAATTGAGAAAAGATGATGACTCTCCTAAGGCTGATCAGAAAATGTACAGGTCAATGATAGGACTATTGTATCTTACTCAAACTAGACCTGACATTATGAATGTTGTTGGTCTTGTTGCTAGATTCCAAGCTAATCCTAGAGAATCTCATGTCATGGCAATCAAGAAGATTTTTAGATATCTAAAAGGGACAGTTGAGTATGGTTTGTGGTATCCTAGAGATCATGATTTCTCTCTTCATGCATATACAGATGCGGATTGGGCAGGAGATGTGGATGACCAAAAGAGTACCAGTGTTGAAGCATTCTTTTTGGGGAAGAGATTGGTTTCTTGGATAAGCAAGAAACAAGAGGCAATATCTCTGTCCATAGCTGAAGCAGAATATATTGCAGGAGCAGGTAGTTGCACTCAAGTTTTGTGCATGAAGCAAATGCTAAGAGATATCAGAGTAAAGTATGAAGAACCTATCACAATATTATGTGATAATTCAAGTGCAATAAATATATCTAAGAATCCGGTGTTGCATTCAAAGACTAAACATATATCCACCAAGATTCACTTTTTGAGAGAGCAAGTGAAAAAGAATGAAGTCAGATTGGAGTTTGTGCCTTCCAAGGATTAGATTACAGATATTTTTACTAAACCTTTACCTAAGGACTCTTTTTAGTATCTTAGGGAGAAGTTAGGGGTTATTACCCCTCTGATTCTGCATTAAGGTACACTGATGTGCATTAGTCCGGTGGATCTCATAGTCATATCTTGTGGTCTAGACTGATGATGGGAAACTGCTACTCAGGGGGAGCAGCTAGCATAATTTTGAAGTAATGCAAGTATGTGCCTTTGCCATTGATGTCAAAGGGGGAGAGAAGACATGTGAAAAACAAGTAGTTGTTGATTAAAGGGGGAGCAGGAAAGGAAGAGAAGACATGTGAATGGTTGTTACTGATAGGGGGAGTTGTGATAGTGAGGAGAAGTTCTTGTTTTGATGGTTAAAATAGTTTTTCACATCATATGTTGCCATCAATGACAAAGGGAGAGATTGTTGCAAGTATGGGGCTAACCGGTGTTGTCATTGATGTCAACATACTCCTATTGCATTAATGATAAGGATTGAATAAGCTGTGTGCTGAGGATATTGAGAAAATTAGTCCTAATCAAGAACAGAGAAGAACAGTGAAGACAGTGAGGTAAAGATCCCAGTTAAGATGAAGATCAGAGGATGCACTTCAAAGGGTTTGTAGATATGTGTCTTGAGATGATCCAGTAAAGATTTCAGAGGTCTGCATGAAGATATGAAGAAGTTATGGCCACTTAAGTAAAAATGGTTATGGCAAGTGTTAAGAGGTAACAGAGTGATACAGATAGGTCCAGTGAGATCCACAAATGCATTATCCTATTCTGTGGATTTGGTGGAATGTTTAGGAAATCAATGTGAAGTGACAACTCAATTGGTTCGTGATCTGGAGGTCCGCAAGCATCTATTTCATTATGACATTGATGACAAACTATGTTCTTGAGGTTCCGGATGAAGGAGAGAAGGATTTCAGTAAGCAGATGTAGTGTGGATGTTCTTAGTGATTCAGGAGAGCTTGTGGAGGTCTTTGGATCATGTCCAATTTGTGTTGGTGGTCCGCATTGGAGTTTGAGCTCACAAATGAAGAATAACTTCCGGATGATGGTGTTCTTCCTAAGCCTGGCTGACCGGATGAGTTACGCATCCTATGGATGATCTTAAAGATGTTATGTGAAGATTGACATGTTTCTAAGTGAAGATTGAAGTCTCAGATCTATGTGGCCAACAGTGTGTTGATCCACATGAAGTCTTTTTGTAACTAATCATGTTGTATTTATGTATTTGCTCTGTATTGTATGCTGACTTAGATGGTTATTCCTAAGTCAATGTCTTGTATAAATAAGGAGTTGTAAAGTCATTTCAAAGTGTGCATCTTGTGGCGATGAGTGTGTGGTAGAGAGGAGCAAAGCGAAAGCGAGAGCAAAAGTATTGAGCTTAAATGGAACTGACTCAAGCATGGTGAAGATGCTATTCTCCAGTTTAAGTATGTGATACTTATTATTCTATAGACAGTGTGTCTCTTATAGGCAGTGAGCCTCTTGTGAGTAGTGTGCTCAGGCAGTGAACCCTAATTGGCATGTGCCATTTTGTTCTTTCTATTCTTCTAAGAAAGAATACAATCTTGGGTTAATCACCCCGTGGTTTTTCCCTTAAACGAGTTTTCCATGTCAAAATCTTGGTGTCTTGTGTGTTAATGTGTTTCTGCTCTTGATTTAATGCATTATGTTTCCATGATTGATTTATCATTATGCTGCTAAATTACAAAGTGGATTTAAGTGTCTAATTGGAAGGAAGTTTTGAACAACTGATTCACCCCCCTCTCAGTTCTCTACCCTAAATCTAACAATTGGTATCAGAGCTAAGTTCCTCTAAAAGAGCTTAACTGCTTGAGGAGATCCAGGATGTTGTCCTACAAGAAGGATAGTCCAAGGTTTGATGGAACTAATTTTACTCTTTGGAAAAGTTGCATGCAATGTCACTTGCAATGTATGGGAATGTAGTATTGGACCATGGCTTCAAAAAAGTATACTCCTCCATAGAATCATCTGAGAAGCGTAGATGAAATCACAGATGCTGAAAGTAATCTGCGGACTAAAGAAGCTCTTCTAAGTGCCTTGTCTGATTCAGAGCTGACAAATGTTGTTGACCTACAAACTACTTTTGAGATTTGGGAAAAACTGGAACTTCTGCATGAAGGAGACAAGTATGTGAAATGTGCCAAGCTACCGAGTCTGAAAGGAAAATTTGAAAATCTGAAGATGAGAGAAGATGAAAATATCACTACTATTATGCCAAGAGTAAATGAGCTTGTTTGTGGCATTAGATGTGCTGGTGGAGTCTTGGATGAAGATGAGATCGTTGGAAAAGTTCTCAGATCCCTTCCTGATTCTCACAAATACAAGGTTGTTGCTATTGAAGAGTTTAAATCTTTTTCAGGTATCACAAGAGATCAATTGGTTGGTAAATTAACTGCATTTGAATTAACTGAGTTTGGAGATGCCCCCCCAAGACTGAATCTACATTCAAAGCTAGTGCCTCTATTAAAGCAAAACAAAAGTTTGATCCAGAAGAGAACTCTTCAAGCAAACTATCATGGTATGAAAAAGTAAGAAAAGACCTGGAAGAAGATGAAGCAAAAGCTGCTCAACTTGAAGCCCTTATTGCAAAAAGACTACCAAGAGGATCCGGTAAGTATGAGGGAAAATTGCCTTTTAAGTGTTTTAATTGCAATAAGATTGGTCATTTTGCCTCAAGGTGTCCGGAAAGATTTTCAAAACCAAATCCTAACATATCAAGGTTCCAAAAGAATTGTTACTATGTTCATGAAGATGATGATAATGAAGGAGTAATAGATGATTAATCAGAGACAAGAAACAAATCTAGAAGTGATTGGGTGTTCATTGCCATCAAGGAAGAAGATCCAATGCCCTCTATATCTGTCAATCATAAAATTGTGGAGAAAGCTCTGGGTGCCCAAGTTGAAGAAAAGGATGATTGGGTCATTGATAGTGGATGCTCTCACCATATGATAGGTGACAAAAATAAGTTCATAGATTTGGAAAGGTATGAAGGTGGAGTGGTAAAGTTTGGTGATAATTCTACTGGTAGAATCAGAGGAAGAGGAACTATTTCTTTTGATGGAAAGAACAAAACTAGTAATGTACTATATGTTGAAGGTCTTAAGTACAATCTTCTCAGTGTTGGATAGTTGGTGGACAAAGGCTATGATCTCTGATTCAAGAATGGAAAATGCAAGATCTTTGAAAGTTCCAGAACAGAGATTACATCCGGTACTCAAACAAAAGGTAATATCTTCCATTTAGTTGGTACTCGTAAAAGTTATCTATTTGTTCAAATTAATTAGAGTTGGTTATACCATAGGAGAATGTGTCATGTGAACTTTGATAATATCATCAAGATAAGCAACACTCAGGCTGTAAGAGATCTTCCAAAATTGGTGAAACCTACAAATAGTTTGTGCAAAGAATGTTAGTTGGGTAAAAAAAGCAGAGTCTCATTCAAAAGCAAGGAACAATCTTCTATCGGATTATTGGACTTAGTTCATACTGATCTATGTGGTCCGGCAAGAATCAAGAGTGTGCAAGGTGATAGATACTTCATGTTATTAATTGATGACCATTCCCAGATGATGTGGGTTACTTTTCTGAAAGAGAAATTAGAAGCTCTTGAGAAATTCAAAATATTCAAGGCTATGGTAGAGAATGAAACCGGATTAAAATTAAAATGTTTAAGGTCTAATAGAGGTGGAGAATTCACATCCAGTGAGTTCATAGAATTCTATGAGAAATATGGAATAAAAAGACAATTGTCTACTCCTAGGACTCCACAGCAGAATGGAGTAGTGGAGAAAAAGAACCAGACCATTCAGGAAGCATCTAGAACCATGATGATGGAAGCAAATGTTCCTCAGATCTATTGGAGAGAAGCTGTAAGCATTGCAGTCTATGCTCTCAATCAAGTACAGATCAGAAACAATATCAGTAAGACTCCTTATGAACTTTGGTTTGGCATCACTCCCACTGTGAGGTATTTCAGAGTCTTTGATAGCAAATGTTACATTAAAAGAGATGAAGATCTAAGAAAATTTGATGCTAGAAGTGATGAAGGAATATTCTTGGGTTATTCTACTCAAAGCAAAGCATACTGGTGTTACAACAAGAGATTAAGAAAGATTGGGGAAAGTACAAATATGAAGGTTGATGAAGGTATTGAAAAACCCTCAAGGTTTTATGAATATGATGAAGATGATCAAAATGATGTTTTTATTCAAGAAGTCCAAGCTCCCTCCAAAATTTAGATTCAAACTGATCCAGTAAATCAGGAAGAAAAGATAAGTTTGAATGAACTTGTTCAAGAATCAGAAGTGCAAGAAACTCCCAAAGTTCCCAGGTATGTAAGACTAAATCACTCTAAAGATCAGATCATAGGTGATAAAAGAAAAGGTGTACAAACAAGAAGAAGGATTGCTCAAGATCAGAAGAGTATTGTCTAATCTCAAAGATTGAACCTAAGATGGTGAATGAAGCTTGCAATGATGAAAACTGGACTAAAGCAATGGAGGAAGAGTTGATGCAAATTGAGAAAAATCATACTTGGGATCTTGTTCCCAGACCTAAAAATAAGAATGTGATTGGAACCAAATGGGTCTTCTGGAATAAACTAAATGAAGATGGTGAAGTAGTCAGAAACAAAGCCAGATTGGTCTGCAAGGGTTACTCCCAAGTAGAAGGAGTTGATTTTGAAGAAACTTTTGCTTCGGTGGCAAGAATTGAAGCAATCAAATTATTTCTTGCTTTTGCTGCCTTCAAAGATTTCAAAGTATATCAGATGGATGTCAAATCTGCCTTCCTAAATGGTGACTTGGAAGAAGAAGTATACATTGAGCAACCGAATGGATTTCAATTGTCTGATCATGGTGATATGGTCTGCAAGTTGAAGAAAGCACTGTATGGACTGAAGCAAGCCCCAAGACCCTGGTATGAAAGATTGGATAAGCATCTTTTAAAGATTGGTTTCAACAAAGGTACTGCTGACAGTAATTTGTATTTCAAAATTGATCATGAGAATATCTTGATAGTTGAAGTGTTTGTTGATGATATCATTTTTGGAGGAAGTGACAGTATGTGCAAGACTTTTGCAAATCAAATGAAAAGTGAATTTGAGATGTCCATGTTTGCGGAAATGAATTTCTTCTTGGGTCTGCAAATCACTCAAACAAAGAAAGAAATCTTCATTTCTCAGACCAAATATGTGAAAGAATTATTGAAGAAATTTGGGATGGAAGACTCAAAACCAATGAATACTCCCATGGCAACCAGATGTAAATTGAGCAAAGATGATGACTCTCCTAAGGTTGATCAAAAAATGTACAGGTCAATGATTGGAGGACTATTGTATCTTACTCAAACTAGACCTGACATTGTGAATGTTTTTGGTCTTGTTGCTAGATTCCAAGCTGATCCTAGAGAATCTAATGTCATGGCAATCAAGAGGATTTTTAGATATCTAAAAGGGACAGTTGAGTATGGTTTGTGGTATCCTAGAGATCATGATTTCTCTCTTCATGCATATATAGATGCGGATTGGGCAGGAGATGTGGATGACCAGAAGAGTACCAGTGGTGGAGCATTCTTTTTGGGGAAGAGACTGGTTTCTTAGATAAGCAAGAAACAAGAGGCAATATCTCTGTCCACAGCTGAAGCAGAATATATTGCAGTAGAAGGTAGTTGCACTCAAGTTTTGTGGATGAAGCAAATGCTAAGAGATATCAGAGTAAAGTATGAAGAACCTATCACAATCTTTTGTGATAATTCAAGTGCAATAAATATATCTAAGAATCTGGTGTTGCATTCAAAGACTAAACATATATCCACCAAGTTTCACTTTTTGAGAGAGCAAGTGAACAAGAATGAAGTTAGATTGGAGTTTGTGCCTTCCAAGGATCAGATTGTAGCTATTTTTACTAAACCTTTACCTAAGGACTCTTTTAAGTATCTCAGGGAGAAGTTAGGGGTTATTACCCCTCTGATTCTGCATTAAGGTGCATTGATGTGCATCAGTCTGGTGGATCTCATAGTCATATCTTTTGGTCTGGACTGATGATGGGAAGCTGCTACTTAGGGGGAGCAGCTGGCATAAGTCTGAAGTAATGCAAGTATGTGCCCTTTGCCATTGATGTTAAAGGGGGAGAGAAGACATGTGAAAAACAAGTGGTTGTTGATCAAAGGGGGAGCAATAAAGGAAGAGAAGACATGTGAATGGTTGTTACTGATAGGGGGAGTTGAGATAGTGAGGAGAAATTTTTGTTTTGATGGTTAAAATAATTTTTCACATCATATGTTACCATCAATGACAAAGGGGGAGATTGTTGCAAGTATGGGCCTAACCGGTGTTGTCATTGATGTCAACATACTCCTGTTGCATTATTGATAAGGATTGGATAAGCTGTGTGCTGAGGCTATTGAGAAAATTAGTCCTAATCAGGAACAGAGAAGAACAGTGAAGATAGTGAGGTAAAGATCCCAGTTAAGATGAAGATCAGAGGATGCGCTTCAAAGGGTTTGTAGATATGTGTCTTGAGATGATCCAGTAAAGATTTCATAGGTCTGCATGAAGATCTGAAGAAGTTATGGCCACTTAAGTAAAATTAGTTCTGGCAGGTGTTCAGAGGTGACAAAGTGGTACAGATAGGTCTGGTGAGATCTGGAAATGCATTATCCTATTCTGTGGATTTGGTGGAATGTTTAGGAAATCAATGTGAAGTGACAACTCAATTGGTTCGTGATCTGGAGGTCTACAAGCATCTATTTCATTATGACAGTGATGATAGACCGTGTTCTTGAGGTTTCAAATGAAGGAGAGAAGGATTTCAATAAGTAGATGTAGTGTGGATGTTCTTAGTGATTCAGGCGAGCTTGTGGAGGTCTTTGGATCGTGTCCAGTTCATGTTGGTGGTTCGCATTGGAGTTTGAGCTCGCAATTGAAGAATAACTTTCAGATGATGGTGTTCTTCCTAAGCCTGGCCGAACAGATGAGTTACGCATCCTACGGATGATCTTAAAGATGTTATGTGAAGATTGACATGTTCCTAAGTGAAGATTGAAGTCTCAGATCTGTGTGGCCGATAGTGTGTTGATCCGCATGAAGTCTTTTTGTAACTAATCATGTTGTATTTATGTATTTGCTCTGTATTGTATGCCGACTTGGATGGTTATTCCTAAGTTGATGTCTTGTATAAATAAGGAGTCATAAAGTCATTTCAAAGTGTGCATCTTGTGGCGATGAGTGTGTGGTAGAGAGGAGCAAAGCGAAAGGCAGAGCAGAAGTATTGAGCTTAAATGGAACTGACTCAAGCATGGTGAAGATGCTATTCTCTAGTTGAAGTATGTGATACTTATTATTCTATAGAGAGTGTGTCTCTTGTAGGCAGTGAGCCTCTTGTGAGCAGTGTGCTCGGGCAGTGAGCCCTAATTGGCATGTGCCATTTTGTTCTTTCTATTCTTCTAACAAAGAATACAATCTTGGGTTAATCACCCCATGATTTTTCCCTTAACTGGGTTTTCCACTTCAAAATCGTGGTGTCTTGTGTGTCAATATGTTTCTGCTCTTGATTTAATGCATTATGTTTCCATGATTGATTTATCATTATACTGTTGAATTACAAAGTGGATTTAAGTGTTTAATTGGAAGGAAGTTTTGAACAACTGATTCACCCCCCCTTTCAGTTGTCTGCCCTAAATCTAACAGAAATATATACAAAAAAGAAAGATGAATATCAAACAGATTAAGGGAGATATAGTCAAAGTGGGAGTCTCAAAATGGAAGAGCAGTAGGATGCTAAATAAAATGAAAACCCATTACATCACTGCAGGTAAGAAGGAGAAGCCTAAAAAAACCAGTGCAAGAAGATTTTTCTTCCTATAGGGTCTCATCTTTAATTCATGGGTCAATTTTCTATAGAGAACAAATACAAGGTCTTCATGTATATAGTGAAGATGGTCGTGACCTGTCAGGAAGGGTTTCTTCAAAATATGTAAAACCCACAAAGTTTATTTGAAACTCTTGTAATATTCCACGTATGCAGAGAGCCCATTTTCTCTCTTTTTGTGAAAAGGAACCATAATACTTTTTGATTCAACAAGAGTTGCATTTTTCATGGATCGAGTTTCTTTTCTACAGAGATAGAAAATACAAGTGTTCCATGTATTTAGTTGGCCATGGCTGTGGTCAGGAAGAGTTTTTATTTCAAATATTATAAACCCACAAGATTTTGCTTCAAACCCTCATCATATGAAGAAACACAATCAAGAATCATGGATGGTGTAAGATAAAAGAGGCATTACCTTGTATTTTTGTTGCAAAGAAGAAGAGCTTTTGCTATAGGTTACAGGTATGTCACCTTTTTGAAACTCTTAAAACTCAGGAGCCAGTTGCCATGAAGACAAAAGAAAAGAGCAAAGCATATACAATGAGGAGAAAAGAGCATGGAAGTGGATACATAAATTTAAGAAAAAGTTTTAGACTATCACATAAATATGCTCACCTTCAGTTCCTTTCAAAAATTTGAAAGGAAATCATGGAGAACCCTCAAAAAATTGCAGAGAAAACACAGGGAAACCTTCAAGCCCTAGCGACCTTGGCGGTAGCTTGAGAGAGGAGCAGCGAAAAGAGAAAGTGAAAATGATAAAAGATTAGGGTTTTTTCCCTTCTTTTGTCGATGATTTAGAGTGTCTTTTCTTCATTTTTGACTTCTATTTTAATTTGAATCATTATTATCCATTCTGCACCGTGGGAAAGACTTCAAAGTCTTTCAAACCTAATGATCAAACCTTATGATGCCACAGGGGCCCGTGAGGGCATGACTTATTTTGCCTTTTTTTATTTTTCTAAAGTCAAAACAAATGATGAAAAGTTAAGGCTGAGTGCCTTATATTTATTTTTGCTAAGGTATAAGGTGAAGTTTGAAGTCAAAAGGTGGGTATGAAGTATGATGGTATGAAATGCATAATGTGCATAAGGAGTACTAAGGGATGGATGTAATGTAATACATGCATAAGGCATGCAAAGGGAGACATAAGGGGTTGTTTTTGTTTTTTATCTTCTAAAAAGGCAAATACATCCAAAATTGCATGATTTTGCAACTAGATAAATGTAAACAAGTAATAAAGTAATATAATTATAAATTACTTTATTATTTTGTCACAAGTTGTAAAATCAGGAATATAGGACAAATTATAACTCATAGTAAAGTAATCATGCAAAAATTACTTTATTATTTGCTCACATATGGACCAAGATCATGCAAATTTGGAGGATAGAGTTAACTGAACTCTTTTGGAGCTCTTTGCATGGTTTTTTTTGGTCAAAATTGGAGAGTTTGGTCCACCTTTTGATCAAACTTATAGAGGAGAGCAGTTTGGAGATATTTTAGCTTGTTTTGGGACAGTTATAGCCCTTATTTTTAGGGATTTTCTTGCTTGCTCATGGATCAGTTTTTGAAAGCTTATTTTTAGAGGTAGTTAACTACAGTTGACCTTTCTATGTCTCTTAGAGAGAGCATATTATATATTGTAAGAAAAGCTTATGCTTTTCTAGTTCTTGCCTTTTTTGCTCTTTACATTTTGAGAGAGAAAGAAGGTTTTGTAACTCACTTTTGCAGATTTATAGAGATTACAGCAAGTTACAAGTTCTATTCTTTGTCTTTTTATGCAATTGTTCCTTTATCTTTCAGCTAAATCAAGTGTCTACCTTTCCATTTGTTAGCACTCATCTTGACCTGGGGTTGATTTTTCATGATCTGGGGGTTTCTTCATTTGAACCCTTTATCTTCTTGCCCATTTTTCTAAGTGTTGGACCTCCTCAGCATTTTTCAGCTGCAGCATCATATTTTCCTGAGGAGGAGGTCATCATCATCATCTTGTCTTCGATGATGGTCTGCATCATCGTGTTCTCCTTCGACCGGTTTCTCATCGTCATCATCATATTTTATTATCGGGTGATGTTTGGATATCATCCTGATCCTGCTGATGAGCTACAGTGCGCCCTGATTTGCTTGCGGAGGTGATTTTTCAAGTATCCGGTGATCTTCCAATTATCACCTTGCCCAAACATGATGATGATGTTGCCCCGATATTCTGAAGGGGTTATTCTCTAAGTTGTTCGACCTGACTTGTTTTTTCTCAAGGGTCGTCATCATCATCATCATATTTCCAGTTATCACCGTGTTGCTTGCGAGGGTCATCATATTTTCTGCTTTCATGATATTTCGCCGGGGTGATATCTTTATCATCGGGTGATCTTGGTTATGATCATCCTGATGATGTTGTTGAAGAGTTCTAAGTGCGACCCGATATTCACTGGGGTCATCATATTTTGAACGTCAGGATGATCTTAGTCAATATCATCCTGATGATGTTGTATCACTTCATGTTCGCTGTTTTATCATCCTGATGATGCTGACGTCATTATTATGGCAGGGTGATATCTTTCTGCCTATCTGCATCATGATATTTCTGAAGGAGGGGGTGATATTTTCATATCACCCGGGTGTATGTTTGTTCCAGCGTCATGATGATGCTGATATCAAGGAGATATCCGCCTGCCGGCTTCGTGCATTATCTAGTGGGGGTGATCTTTTCGAGCATCATCACATTCATCTATCGCCCCGATCTTATAGTGGAGCTACAGTGCAACCTGATATTTGTGCATCAGGATGATATTTTCAAATATCCGGTTGTCTTCCGAATATCATCCTGATGTCGATATGATGATGATGTCATCAAGGTCCGGGGGGGGTCATATTTCTAACACTGATCATCTTGTGGAGATCCCCCGATATTTGCAAACATGATGATGACGTCATCCGGATATGAGGAGGTGCGCAGTAGGCAGATATGATGATGACGTCAGCAGGATATGATGATGACGTCATCAGGATGTTCATCGGCCAGACTTTTGGTATAAGCTCAGCAGGAGGATGTTCCTCCGATGGATCAGGTTGTGCGGATGAAGGCGATTATCATGCAGGTTATATCACGATATGATGCTGACGTCAGGGTGATATTTCGGGCAACAGGATATCATGCTGATGGAGGATGATGATGATGAAGTCTTATACTAGTGTCGTCAGGAGCAAAAGCACCGACATGATATATGCTCATGACCTAGTATATAAAGTGTTAAAGAGGTTGCTGCGGGGTGCATGTGGGATAATTGATATCCTGCATTTTCAAATATCATGATGATGAATCTCGGCGGGAAATGGTTGCGATGCAGAATTGACGTTTTCCCGAGGCCGCGGGTTGGTGCGCCATTAATGGCGAAGGTTGCAGAGGTATGGGCGGATCTGGTACCCGATTGAATGTGTACATCAGTGGCGCAGGGCTCGAGAAATCTTCCTGTCTCCTCCCCTACCTGTTGCATTCAAGTTTGGGCGCCAATCTGGTAATGTTTGAGCGCCATTTTCCTGATACTGTATATCTGGCGGGATTTTTGGTCAACCCTGTAATTAATTGCTATGGTACACTACCTGGCTGTTATAAGCAGGAAGTGTTACTCATTTGTGGTTGTTGAAAGTTGAAGAATTTTGGCTCTGTAATTCATAACAAGCTGATCTGGTTGCTCTGTACAGCTTACCTGTGAGTTTATGTATCTCTTGTTGTATGTTTTTGGCATGAACCCACTGATTTCATGATTAAACTTATATGAGAAATGCTATCTTAGCATGTGTTGTGTTAATTCTGTCTCCAGTATTGCATGTATTCTTCTTCTGAATCTGGATATTTGGGTAATGTTTAGATTCTAGAGCATAGAATTCCTATGTTGAATGTCTGATCTTTTAACTTCTACTCAAGGGGTAGATTAAACTGTTTTCAGGTTGAACATTGGGAAGGGTATACTGCAGTAGGGATACCATAAGTAGAGATAACTTAACACTCTATATTGGGAGATACCTGTAAGGCAGGTATCACATATATCCCCTTGAAATCCAGTTTTAGCTGTTTATGCTGATCATTCACAGGTCTATGTCTACTGACTCCAGGCCCTGGATAGGCACCAATCTTGCTTTGTGTTTGTGTTACAACCATGTCCAGCTTTGCATCCAAACTTAAACTCCAAATCAAAATCTAAAACAACCATTAGGACATTAGAGTTAGTTTTAGGAACCTCAGTCCTCTGTCTACAACTACAAATAGGCCCAAAGCTAGCCCCTTTGCTCTTATCTTTCAGTTTTGGTCTACTTACAGGAGGACTTATCTGCTTTCTGTTAGCATCCCAGCCTTGTATGCATATCCTCATGGATGTTGAGTAGGGAATACCCCCCTAGGTCTTGCAGAGCCTGAAGAAGAAGAGGAGATAAAATATAGAGTCTATCTCCTACACTGTTGGCCCCTGGCCCAGAGATCCTGTTGATCACTGATGGCTACCTTGTAGGGAAATCTGGGAATAAGCATCCAGTCTGGGAAAAAACCAACACCATTAATGCAACTTTTGTGAATAATTTGATGAGATTTTATTGTGTTTGAACATCAGAACCTTTAAAATCATTGTCTCATTTGTACTTGCATGTATTAAATAGCATTGAAAATCATAGGTCTTAGGCTGTGCAATTGGAGTAATTTTCTTTTATATTGTGGAAAACCTTTTCCTTCAACAAGAAAATTATTTCTAGCCTCCCTTAGAATTATTTATGTGATCAAATTGCCAAAAGTGGTTTGTGTGGATAGATTTTCTGAGATCTATTGTGAGTTAGATTGTCAGTTTTCAATCAAATTTAGGTGCATCACCACACTTTAGATTATAGTTTTAGTAGTTTCAGTAGATCCTTTTAACCCTTTTCATATCAAAGTTATAAATCCATTGAAAATTACAAGGGAACCAATGCATAATCTGGAGGTTCAAGCTCACCATAGGTCACCCACAACTTGAGTTTGATCCCATGTTACACAGGATTGCTGAGCTTCATAGCTCTGCATAACGGGTGCAATCCTGAGCTCATAAACATTCATATTCTCACCTTCATTGGCTGCAACATAACTCTCACCTCTAATTGTTGCAATCTTCTCTAGCCATTCACCTTCTATCACCGAAATTTGTGCCAACAAATCATCTTTCTTTTCACCATTTGCTGCAACCTCTTCACATTCCATGCTCTCATCCAAGCATACAACTGCATCCTCAACCTCTTCTACCATCATCTCTTCTTCATCTTCAATCACTGATGTACTTGCATCCTCTTTCTTATCTTCATCATGCCTGACGAATTCACCACGTTGCCTGGCTTCCAATCTATCCACTCTCATGGTTATATCAACCACCATCAAGGAGATCCTCCTCTTTTCATATTGCCTCTAGATCCATCCCATATGATGGGCTTCTTTCTCACAAATATCCTCCTCTCACTCACTGCAATCTATCACACATCACCCTCTCAATCCGCATATATACTATTTCTTATGTGGCTCCCTAGCTCTTGATTGCTCAGGGCTTCTCTCTACCTGCAACAATCCTCACATGAGCTCTTTTCTACTGTCTTCTATCCTCTACCCGCAGGTCCTAGTGGATCCTCTTCACTCTTAAGATTACCAGCTTTGATACCATTTGGTGCAAAAGTCAAGACTCCCTCCTTACAACAAATGAATTAAATCCATAAAACAATACATAGATTGCAAATACAATTTTGTGCTATTTAATTCAATTCAACAAATACATCAAAATCTTCTACAACCTTATAGATGTGGCCTCTCAATGGCCTTTCTCATACATCCAACTCCCTCTAGTTCATTTCATCCTCCTCAAATCTGTATCCTCCTTTTTGTTTGCAACCCTTCCTACTCATATCCATGGAGTATATTCCAAAACTCTCTGTCAAATCTCATCTACAACAACAAAATGATATTCACTTCACTCTTTTTTCATGGACTACCTATTAGGAATTGCATGTAAAAGATATCAATTAGATGCAAATAAAGATTAAACAGGGGAATGAAAAATACACATAAATAATAACAGTGAGAGACAATTTTTAACGTCGTTCACCCAAACTCGAGCTACATCCACCAACAGAGAGTCCAATATTATTATCCAGTAATAGAACTGATTACAACCAACAATCCTTGCAACTCAATACCGCTGTAAATGCTACAATACAAAATATCTCAACGGAAACCCTAACCCTTAACTATTTTTATCAAGCTTATGTCGGTTACAAAATAGGGTTTTTTATGTCGGCCAATAGAAAAATAACTCATGATGCCTTTATAAAATAATAAAAGTCGTTTAAGGTTTCAAGGGCGCTACTCTCGAGCCCCTGCAGGGGCACTACCCCTGGACCCTGCAAGGGGAGCTGCCCCTTGACCCCATCTTGGGGGCGCTGCCCCCAAACCCCCATTAAATAATTTGGGGGGAAACCACGCCGATAAAAGTGGGGAAAATTTAACCTCCGAGTCTGATTAGGCTCCATATAACAACAATCTCCCACTTGGAGACTAATTAGACTCCACACCATATCACCACCTCCTTTCCCATGCCCCTCTGTTGCTTATTAAAAACAACTTCAACTCCAAAGACTCCACACCTTGGCATTGGTTCTCTCTCTACTATGTAAAGTATGCAACCCAAAACTATAACACGAAAGTAAATAACCATCTCATTCACATTAACTTAAATGGAAATATAAATATTCTATACATTTGTAAAAATATCAACTTACATCTTATAGTTACATGTGCTATATCCAAGTGTTAGCACAAGAAAAATAATATACAATGTTACATCTCTAGCTCTCATGCCATATAGTCATCTTAGTACAATAATTAAGTACAATATACAAGTAAAGAATAATGAATCAAGTCACTGTCGTTGATTGCCACTAATCCACATGGTCATCCGTTTGACCGAAGACGGGAACATGGCTCAGGTGTTTTTCCACCCAACCATGAAGCATTACGCTTCCTCAGAATCTTTCATGACACAAAGGATACCCGACCCTACACTAAATGCCTAGCAACCTAGAAACAATAGGTAGGAGGGAACACCCGATGCAACCTAATGTCTACATGCATATCTAACTAGAATGTGCAATATCTCACAATCAGGATGTGGCAGAGAAACACATCAATGTATCTAGGCAATTTCATCTATTTCAATGAACACATAGCTTTAGCCAAAGCAATCATGCATAAACTGATAGATCCTAAAAAGCAAATCAGCCTTATCTGATAACCCACAATCGACACCCTATCCCGAAAGGTAAACCCAACATACTCATGGGAAAATAAACAATTTTCTTATAATTACAATTCATGAACACATTCATTTATCTAATTTAATTTATAGATACTATCTAGATACGTAGTTTTTGTAACCACTTCATACCTTTTATTAAGAGGGATAATGAGATTTCAATATATAGTGAAAAGATGTCAGTATTGACCATGACAGAGATTACATAGATATTTAGATATACATATATATAGGCATATATACACATATATATGGGTAATATATATGTATATGTATATATATGTACATAGTTAAACACAACCATATTGCATGAATAATTACCTCAATAAAAACTAGTGCAATGAATTCATACTTAGGCAAGATTTTATAAAACCATCATGTCAATATTGGAGATAAGTCTTAAAAACAAAACTGACTCTAGTTTTCCTTATGATAGAGGAATACAGTGATCTTAAATCGCATCTACATATACATATACATATATAGAAAGAGAGAGAAAAAGAGAGATGCAAAAGCTCGAACTTCATAATGCCAAAAGACTTTTAAAACAAAAAGTAGGCTAATATGAATAGAACACAGGTCATGGAACATATATAACAGGTCAATAAAAATAACAACAAGCCATTTGAAAACAAACTCAGGCCACTGGAATAGATAGAACATGCTGACAAAAAGAATCTTCGGGTTGTTATGAGTACACAGAGGCCAAAAGAATAGTAGAGGCCAATAAGAATATCATTGAGGCTGAATACAATTGTCTCTGGGCTGCTAAATTTATCAAGGGCTAAAACATAAATAAAACAAGCAGTTTAAATAAGAAAAACAAGTTGATATAATATATAATCAGGTCGATAGGAAATAAAAACAAGTCAATTCAATTTAGAGGCTGACAAGATTAAAGAATCAGGCCAAACAAATGTCATAGAGGCCGATTTAAATGCACATAGGATGATTTAAGATGAGAACAAATCAATATACATGTTGATCTTTTCAATATGCAGGTCCTTCTATAAAATATACCAGTGATTTAATTCAATAAACAGGCCGATAAGAAAGCACAGAGTCCACATAAGAAAGCACAGAGGCCGCATAAGAAAGCATAGAGGCCACATAAGAAAGCATAGAGGCTGATTTAAAAATCACTAAGGATGACTCAATAAACTTACAGAATACTTTTAAAAAATGTTTATTTTGTTGTCAAAAGCTAAAAGGATGAGGCTTTAAAAATATCCCTCAATCGAAACAATGGATTTGTAAATAGATATGAAGTGAAAATAATCTAAGAATTAGACACAAAAGTCTAGAATCTAATACAACAATAGGGTCTCACGGAGGGGCGTACAACACCAAAAGTCATGTTAGCAGGTGGTCATGTAATACGGTATTACTTAGTAAACCAAACAAACTCAGTAAACCAACTCAGCAAACGAAATAAACTTAGTAACTAATAAGAAGGTCGATGGAAACTGGCCGATATATCTTAGTGCATAAAGATTTTTAAGAGAAAAATAAAGAAGATAGAAGGTACCCGGTACCACGATCTCCCTATTGGAATGGTTTCTTGGTTTCTATCAATGAAGATTTCTCCTCTCGCTCCCTTGCTCTCTGTGTTTTTTGTATATCCTTTTTTGCCTTCTCTTTCTTTTCTTATGCATACCTTTCCTCTAAAAATGGCCTCTTATTTTTAGACCAATCTTTTCTTTTTCTTTCAAAAACTACATTGAATTGTAGTTGTAGTTTTGCATGGTGGTGGGATGAGTGGGTGTGCCTCGAGTACTTCTCAAAACTTACTTTTTTTAGTTTGAAACTCTCTTAATACAACAGTTCCATTTCTTTGCATGCTATATGTTTATATTATTATATTTAGATTTTTACTATATTTTAAATTATTTATTTAAATATATATACTTATCTTTTTAAGTCTTTTCTAAAATATCCTATCATGTAAGAGTATACTATATATATATATATAAATTAAATTATATATATATATATATATATATACAATCACTATAAGTAATTATTAATAAACTTATTAGAAATCAACCTATACAATTTTTATTAAATCCAAAAGATGAAGGGAGAACATGAATACATGGCAAACTTAAGCAAATGAAATTACATAATTATCTAGTTATGATATGTCCACCACAATCAATATCCAATGCAAAATGCCCAAACATGACTACGTAACCATGTAGCAATGCATAATAAAACCATTCAAAACTGCAATATGAATGATTAAATGTGTATGAAACTATGTGAGTGTGTGCATGCATTGGGTTTTTTTGTCATGCCAACTCTTTCTGGCGGCTAGGGTGCTTCTACCTCAACCATGTTCCTGTCTTTGACATTTTCCTACACTCAGATTCTCATCAATAGGTTAGTTCAAATAATCATAGCCGAAGCACGAGAAAATTCATAATCATAAACATATTAATCCATCATTATAACAAATTTCAAATTCATGCTTTTATAAAATGATGATAATCTGCTTTTATGCACATGTAATTGCCCACTAGTAAAAACAATCACAATGAAATATCCAATAGTCTGAATTATAAATGAAATCCAAAAAGTCAAGATGTGACATACTATCTCAACAATCTCACCTTCTTTATTGTCATATCGGGCTCCTTTTCTCTCTGGTCGATCCCTTTTTTCTTGCCTACGTAGCGACCAACTTCTTACTCTGGTAGCGACCTCTTTTTCTGCTTTCTCTGGCCACCTTCACTCCAAACACCCCCTTCTTTATTTTTGTTTTCTGCCTTTTTAAACTTGTATAATGCAACGACACTCCTATGTTTCCACTCACCCCTCCTCTTCAGGCAACGAGCTTCTTTTCTTGGCCGCACCCACTCAAACTCTAATCCCTGATTATTTTTATATATATGTCTTCCCCATTGATGAGGAGTCAACAACATGAAATTCCCATCTTGTAGTAGATGAAGTGATGCCCCCCAATAAAATAATGAATCAATCAAACTCTATGTAATTTCTTTTGCCATTCCATGAGAATGGAATGTGAGGTGACACGGTTTGGGCAACAGATAAGTTAGACAATGTTTATTTCTTGCTGAGGCATTTCTTTTTTGTTTTATGTGTAATAACATTGGGTATTCCTACCCATGCATGGAGCTTACAAGACTTCTCAAAGTGTATAGCATTATGGGACATGAAGAAACATAAAATCAAAGTAAAGTTTGGGCCTTTTCTAATGGTTCTCTCTTCTTAGTTTGTTATACGCTTCACATTTTAATTAACTTTGGCAGATATGAAATGCAAATGGGACCATTTGACCAATTTCATTGTTTGCTTTATCTCCTCATAAATCCTCGTGGATCCAAATCAATCCCTTAATACACATGACAGAGATATATGATGCTGATTTGCTTTTGTATAGGAACAACGCATGACCTTGGACTTGTGTCATTCCCTCCTTCCTTTTCCATGTTGTCAAAGGATACTATGCAATCAGAGTAGTATCGATGCTCAAGATCATATCCTCTCCCATAGATGACACATTGCTTGCAGGTGCTTAGACTTGGACTTCATTGAACAAGAGTAAAGAAGAAATTGCATCTGGATTAAGACCCTTGTAGAAGCAAACAATCTCATTCGATAATCGATCAATAAAGCTGAAAATTAACTTTCAACATAACTTTTTACTAAGAGCTCAAAATCATCCAAAAACTTGCCAAGATGTGCATGTTGACATCACCAATTTGCCCACCAAGCCATTCTACCTCAAATCTCATGAAAATCAAAATTTTAAAACTTCACCAAACTGCCAGCACTAATAGTAAAACGATTATATCTCCAAAACTAGGAAGAATCTGATTACGAAGTCTTTACCATCAATTCTAGAAAGGAGTCAACAATCTGATCATAATAGGATTCGACATCAAACCTTGCCAATCTAATTGAACAATTGTTTTTGTGAAGCTAGCCTATTATGCGCCGAAATTGACAACCAGCAAAATCTAGTTTCCTGCTAATCTGACCACACCATGTGTCCCCAACATTGTGAGATACCAAAACAAACCCAAGAAAAACCAAAACTAAAACAAAAACTAGAATTTTTTTTTGGGTGATGTCGATTACACATACGCCCAGTGCTCCTGCATCAATATAGGTGTGAACTAATCAAACTATGTATGTGTTGTACATATGCATGAGTTAGTCACTCTATGTGTATATGATGCACACATGAATTATTATCCCTGTGTATATGTTTTGTATGCATGATATAGTCACTCTGGTTGTATGTGACTCATGCACGAGTTATTCACTCTATATATGTGGTATGCATGAGCTAATCACATTGTGTATATGTGACACATGCATGAATTATTCACCTTGTATAAATGGGTTGTACCCATGAGCTAGTCACACTGTGTATGTGTGATCCATGTGAGAGATAGTCACATTGTGTATAAGGAATGCATGCTTTAGTCAGTCCATATGTGTGAACAAGTAATGTTTATATGAGTTGGTCACTATGTGGTTATGTGTGTTTTCATACCTTGATGTTGGTATTAGACTAACATTTGGATTGCATTTTCTATCATACTATTCATATGAGTTGAATTGGAATTATAGGATTTACTTAAAGGATGTGATTTAAAAGAGAGATCAGAGATCTCATCTCAAAGGAGAAGATGAAACATATCTACTATTTGTGTACAAACTATAGAGCCTCTAATTTCTAGGAGGGGATACGTAGGCAGGGCCATTACGAATGAACCCTTGAGGTTTAGGTTTGGGTTTAAGGATGACCCGGATCTTGTGGAGCTTACCTTACTCTAGTGCAAGCATATGAGTTGTGGCAGAGAGTTGTTGCCATGACTATGGTTGGTAAGTCTTTGAAATTGGCACTTCTAAATCAAATAGAAGATACTCGGATGATTAAGTTTGTACTTGATGTAAAAAAATAGTAGTAACCTAACTAGGGTGGTTATTACAGACTCTATGATGGGGATTATTAAGGAGTTTTCTAGGGATGGTCCAACCCCGGCTTTGGTCTTTCGACCTCCACAAGAAGTCAAATTATAAAGATCAACAATTTTTTTAGTGGTGATTTTTTGCCAATTGACAAATAGTTGAAATTGGGGATTCAAATTTGGTGAATAGTACAAGCTGTAAGGAGACCTAAATTGCCACATTTTTATGAAATTTTAGTTTAGTCTTGGTTAAATCACCTCAACATTTATTTTATTAAACTTTTAAACTCAAATGTTTCACCAAAGTATTCGATACATGATTAGATTTGATTCGCCTAAATTTTCTAAGTGATAGTACAAATCCAAATTAATATTGCCAATAATATTACATAATTATTTACTGAACAAAAATATTACATAGTTAATGGTTAATTTAGGGTCATATCGCCAACCTTGAGTGACGACCATTGATTTTATCTATAATATAATAGTTGGCATTGTATTTTGTGAGCTAAAATATGCCCATAGTTTCCAATGCTCATCAGGGTCGGAATTGTAATGGAGATCAACAACCCAAAAGCAATTCTAGGCCCAATGAACATTGGAAACCATGGGAACATTTTAGCTTATGGAATATAATGAGAATCATTAGATTATACATAGAATCAATGATTGAAAAGGTATTATGGTCCCAAAATATAATTTTAATTGTAAGATTAGACATAATTTTTTATATGGTGTTGATTTAAAATATTTAATTTGTGTGAGCTCCAATTCTTTCTTGATAGTAGATTTGTGCTTGGCATTGAGGGTTCCATTGTCCTTGGACCCCACAAAGGGGCACCACCCCCTTCACCCCTATGAGGGGGTGCTTCACCTTGACCCTGCAAGGGGGCGCTACCCCCTCAACCCCTATAAGGAGCACTACCCCTTAAACTCATTGATCACTACCATCTCTGAGCCCCTACTTTTCCATAGGAATTTATTTTTTGTAAAAATGAAGGATTCACCATGGTAATTAATGTATTTTCCTATTATTCACCAAGATTCACCAAATTTTCTACAAATTTCTAGTGATGTAAAATAATTTGCCAATAAATTTTTTTTTTTTTGAAAAAAAAGGAAATATTTGCCATGATTTTATATCTTTTTTAGGGGGGTTTCTTAAAGTTATCATTGATTAAGATGGTATTGAAGGTGTTTAATGAAATGGAGGCTTTTACACTAGAATGGTTTGTCCTTATTTTACCTCACCATCATCAAATAAACTAAATTAGTTGGATGTCCTCCCCTCCTTGCAAAGAGAGAACTAGAGATTTTTTTGGTATGAGAGCTTCAAGAAGATCCAAGAAATTTTCTATTCTAGGATTAACAACAAAGAACAAGAGTTTAGTCGGGAAGGATTCTTGTCACATAATTTTAAGGGGAAGGGACATAGATGGAGTTTAGGGCTTGCTAGAGCTCTGGCTTCAAGCCACCTATCTATATCAATAATTGTTGGTCTCTTTTATTTCATCATAGGCAATTTTCTCTATGCCATGTAATTTTAGTCTCAACTACATGCTTTTATGTTTTGAGTAGTCTTTATGTTGTTTGTTTATGATGTAGCTATTAGTTTCTAGCCTTAGTGTTATTGATTCATGTTATAGCTTCATGTTTGCTTGATGGACTAAAATGATATATCTGAGCTAGACTTTATGAAAGGGTGTAAGTCTTCCAAAAAATCACCTTTACCCTTTATAAAAAACTATTAATATATATTTCATAAATAAATTTATATATAAATTATAATTTGAATAAAAATAAAAATAAAATATTTATTTATATTAAATTAAATTGTTGATTTATCTATATAAATATTTTTAGAATTTAAATAACTTATATAATTCAATAAGTATTAATATATTTGAAAATAAATAGAGTAATAATCTTAAAAATAAAAGAGTATAATATACAAATAAAATTTAGAATATAGATAGAAGAGAGATATAAGTAAATGATTTATTTGAAAATATATTTTTTAACAATTATTTCAAAAAAAAGTTGAATTGAATTTTTTTATAAATAAAATATATATAAGCTTTTCATATAGAAAGATAACAAATATTTGTTTGTATTTTATTAAATTACTATTATTTTTTATATAAATATTTCTAAAAATTAAATAATATATATGATTTAATAAGTATTAATATATATTGTAATTAATTTTATAAATAGAATAGAGTAATAATATGTGGAAATATAAGATTGTAGTATATAAATAGAGTTAAGAATATAGATAAAATAAAATATAAATAAATGATTTTATTTAAGAATGTATTTTTTAAGAATTATTTGTAAAGGAGCTGAATTTTTTATAAATAAAAAAGCATATAAATTGTTTATATAAAAAATAATGTATAAATTTGGTATTAAAAGAGAATTTACAACTGAATATATATACACATACAAAATTGTATTTCTTTGTTTTAGTTATTCTACTTTGTATTTTAAATTTGTTTTTAATCAATTACAAGAAAAACTAGATAAGATGAATGATATATTTTCTTCAACTTCCTTACATTATCATTATCATATAGAGGTAACATCCCATCTCTTAAAAGTATTTTTCTATTAAATCTATGGATATTCTCAATAGTAAAAATAAAAACCAACCTCATTTAACTCCATTATTTATGATTATGTATTAAAAAATTATATGATAAAATAACATTCTCATCTTTATTTATTTTCCCTTGAATCACCGCCACAATCTTAAATCACCACAAATTGTTAGTTAAAAAACACAACAATAACCACCAATATCAAACTAGATAACACTAGATTGAACGTCTACATCTCAATATTAAAATATTTGAAATTTTGAATCCTTTAGTCCTCTTTATAACCTTAGCCTTTGTTCTATTTAAGTAATCCAGATAGTGTTCTTTACCTTTCAAAATAGGATTTGTGGGTGTTCCTTTTGTTCTAAGATCAACAACAAAGAAAGAGAGTTTAGATGGGAAGGATTCCTATCACACAATTTCAAGAGAGTTTAGTTGGGAAGGATTCCTATCACATAATTTCAAGGGGAAGGGACACAAATGGAGCTCAAGACTTGCTAGAGCTCTATGGCTTCAAGTCACCTACCTAGATCACCAATTGTTGGTCTCTTTTATTCCATCTTAGGCAGTTTTTGCTGCTTTGTGTGATTTTAGTCTCAACTACATACTTTTTTGTTTTGAGTGGTCTTTGTGTTGTTTGTTTGTTGATGTAGCTATTAGTTTGTAGCCTTAATATTATTGAACCATGTTATAGTTTCATGTTTGTTTGATGGACCAAAATAATATATTTGAGTGAGACTTTATGAAAGGGTTTGAGCCTTTCAAAAACTTACTTAACCCTTTATAAAAAAATATTAATATTTTCATGAATAAAATTATATATAGTATAATTTGAATAAAAGTAAATGTGTATATATATTAAATTAAATTATTGGTTTTTCCTATATAAATATTTTTAAAATTAAATAACTTATATAATTTAATAAGTATTGATATATTTTGTAAATAAATTTATAAATAAAGTAATAATTTTAGAAATAAAAGAATATACTAACTAAATAAAATTAAGAATATAGATAGAAGAGATAAAAATAAATGATTTTATTTTAAAATGTATTTTTTAAGAATATTTTAAAAAGAGTTGATTTTTTTATAAATAAAAAATTGTATAAACTTTTCATATAAAAAGATAATAAAATATTTATTTGTATTTAATTAAATGTTTTTTTTTTAGTGTTGCTAAAGGGGTAGCTCCCATATAATAAATTGAGCCCAAAAGATTATTCAAAGCATGCCCTAGCCATAAGGGGTACTACATCACAACACAAAATTGTGTTTTCCAAACCTACTCTTTTAACCTGCTTTCTTTGAGGAACTTAAAGACATTGAGTGCTTCTGACTTGGAGGAGTTTTCTTCCTCCTCACCTCAGTCCAAGCATGTTCAGCTTTAGGGGAGAGAAGCAGACCATCGCTGAAATCCCCCATAGCAGACTTCCCAATTTTACTGTCTGTAGAGGTGACCAAAGAGACGATTGAAGTCACAGAATTGGATTCTTCCAGGGAGGGTGGAGAGGTGTCATTGCAATTAGCTATTGTCTTTGGATCAGCCTTGAACTTATGAGCATAGCCAAGCTCCATGATCATAGAGGTGGGGGACAAGGCTGGAGCAGATTCTTCCAGAGTGGAAGAGAGAGGAATTACATTCTACTTAGGAGGAGAGACATCGTAGTGGCAGGATTCAGCCCCCTCCCACCATGAAGGTTTGTTTTGAGGAACAACATTGGCATTCACACCATCCCTTCTTCTACCACACTGTGCAGTGACATGATCTGTAACAAAACAAATTTTGCATCTAAAAGCTATTTTCTCATAATCAATTGGCTAACACCAATGCTTATTCCTAACTTTGAGCAAAATTTCTGCTGGAATACCTCTTGTGACATCCATCTCTATGCACAAACAAGCGAAAGTTGTATTTTCATAGTTGATTGTTTCTTTTAAGATGCTACGTAACTTCCCCACACCATTGAAAGGAAGCTAGGTGTGCGGAAAACGCTTCCTACACTAATCTAATGAGGAGAGGGCTATGCAAATCCAACTTTATCCTAACTATTATAGCAATGTTAAACCATTAACATGAGATATTGCAGCAAAACACAATAACCAGAAAGAAGACAAAAGAGAGAGAGACAAGATATACGTGGGGAAAACCCTTATGGGTAAAAAACCCCACACTCTGAAACACAGCTCAAATGTATTACAGTAAACAATAACAGATTACAATACAGTTTCAGAGCCAATGCTCTTTCAGGAGTCTTTGAATGTCAAATCTGGAGATATTCCGGCAGCATAACAGTACTTGTACCAAAGTTGTCTATCTCCCATCCAAGCACCTGTTTATATAGAGTTTACAAGGCAAATATGGAACCTTCTAGAGATGGGCATCTATCTTGGACTCATGCCCCAAAACCCACGCCTAAGGACACTTGTCCAACATCCCATCCAGAAGTGGGCGCCTGGTCCCAAGATAGATTACAACATATGCTCTTACGCACCTTACAGCTGTCATAGAATCCATCATATACTGACTAAAAATATCATATTCCTCTTACATGTCATAACCTCCCTTGACCCTATCTTGGGGCGCTGACCCCAAACCCCCGTTAATTATTCAAGGGGGAAACCGCGACTGCCAAAGTCACCAAAATTTACCCTGTTGCATATACACAAGGTGCTGACTATGCCAACTCAACATGGGATAAATAAATACAACATTAGGAATTTGCAAAGGTTGAGACACCTTAATTCCCAACAACCATTTCCAATCACTGCCAGGCAATCCATTTCCTAGAACTGTAGGGGGAGGTAGGGTAAGCAAACCCACAAGAAAGCTATAGAAAATGTCTATGTTCATGGATCAAATGAAGGGAACCAAGGTTTCATGCATAAAAGATCATCTTGGAGAGACCACGGCCTAGTATTGAGCACCTACTCTTTATCTTCCAAAGATTTGAATTCTAGTATAAAAAAAGCTTTCACACAAAGGTAGATGCTAATCTCATCCTCTAGATACTCCTTCTAGTTTGCATCAATCCATGAATGAAGATCGCAAAGTTTAGGCCATACCTTTGTAAACCTACAAATCAGGGCATGATCCTTCAAAAATTCCTCTTTGTCGAAGACAACGCTATCCAAACATATCTCTGGGGTAGAAGATGAGGGTCAAACAGAAAAGGGGGGCTCAGTGAGGCACCCCCAAGGTTTGTAGATGGTATGGCGCCACCTAATTTGTCTGAGCAAGCCATTTTGATCTGATCTGGGTCGTTCGTCCTCTTGGATTTTGGAGCCCTAAGGGGTCTTAGCAAAGCAGGCCCATTGCAATCTGAGTGTCGAAGATTCACGTCCTGAGGTGGGGAAGGGAATTTACCAACAATTTACAGGCCAAAGTCACCTTCCGGATGGTGACAACATGGAATAGAGGGGTGTGAGGCAATGGCATCCACAAAGCTCTTTGGCGGATATTCTTTATCTTCAGCAACCAATGGTTTCCTCTAGTCTGTGGTGACCTCAGCGACCCCCAGACCCTTGTTACCATCCTTGGCAGAGAAATTGCAACATCCTGCAAAGCCATCCTTCGCAAATTATTCAACTTTGTATTTCTGGATGTTAGTTATTTGACTTTGTGTTTTGAATTTGATTTTAATCGACTACAAGAAAAACTAGATAAGATGAATGATATATCATAGATACAGATAACATCCCATCTGGTAAATGCATTTTTCTATTAAATCTATAGATATTCCTAATAGTAAAGATAAAAACCAACTTGGTTTAACTCCATTATTTATGATTATGTATTAAAAAACTATATCAAAAAATAACACTCCTTTATTTATTTTCACTTAAATTAGTACCACAATCTTAAATCACCACAAAATTTTAGTATAGAAACACAACAATAACCACCAATAGAAAATGAGATAACACTAGATTGAACATCCACATCCCATTATTAAAATATTTGAAATTTTAAATCCTTTAGTCCTCTTTCTGGCCTTAGCCTTTGTTTTATTTAGATAATCCAATTGATGTTCTTTGTATTTCACAATAGGATTTGTGGTTGTTCCCTTCATTCTAGGATCAACACTAGATTGAACGTCCACATCTCATTATTAAAATATTTGAAATTTTAAATCCTTTAGTCCTCTTTCTGGCCTTAGCCCTTGTTCTATTTAGGTCATCCAATTGGTGTTCTTTGCATTTCACAATAGGATTTGTGGTTGTTCCCTTCATTCTAGGATCAACAACAAAGACAAAGAGTCTAGTTGGGAAGGATTCATGTCACATAATTTCAAGGGGAAGGGACACAGATGGGTTTAGGGCTTACTAGAACTCTATGGCTTCAAGCCACCTATCTAAATCACCAATTGTTGGTCTCTTTTATTTCATCTTAGGCAATTTGTACTCTAGGTTGTGTGATTTTAGTCTCAACTACATGCTTTTTTATTTTTACATGCTTTTTCTATTTATAGTGGTCTAAATTGTGTTGTTTGTTTGTCATTATAGTTATTAGTTTCTAGCCTTAGTGTTATTAATTCTTATTAAAGTTTCATGTTTGTTTGATGGACTAAGATGATATTTTTGAGTGAGAAGTTATGAAAGGGTTTGAGTCTTTCAAAAACTCACCTTTATCCTTTATAAAAGAAAACTATTTGTATATTTGATAAATAAATTTATATATAAAGTATAATTTGAATTAAAAAATATTATTTATATTAAATTAAATTGTTATTTTTTTTATAAATATTTTAAAAATTAAATAATTTATATAATTCAATAAGTATTAATTTTTTTTTATAAATAAATTTATAAATAGAGAAATAATCTTAGAAATAAAAGAGTATACTATCTAAATAAAATTAAGCATATAGATAGAAGAGATAAAAAAAAATGTATAAATAGAAAAGTATATACAATTTTCATATAAAAAGATAATAAAATATTTATTTATATTTAATTAAATTATTATTATTTATATATAAATATTTTTAAAAATTAAATAATATATGTAATTCAATAAGTACTAATATATTGTAAATAATTATGAAGATAGGAAAATGAAAAAAAATAAAATGCAAAAAAGAGCAGGCAGTCGGCGACAAAGCAATATTATTAAGAATGCAAGAAATGAATCAAGGGCAGAGCACCCTTGCAGCATTATACAGGGGAAGACGAAGGTTTTCTATGGGGCCAGGGCTCCCCCTCCGCATCCTCAGGACGGATAGGGTTGGCAAACTGTGAAGAGTAGGAGGTAGTAGATGGGAGTTAGGGCAGAGGCAAAAGCAAGAGTAACAACTCAAGCCAGGGTGGCAGGAATGTGGGCTATCCCAATAACCTCAGCAACCCCAGCATTTGTAACTGGAGCAAATCGCACCACTCTAGGCTGGGAAAGAAGACGAAGTGCTCGACAACCCCCTGTTGTTTCCTATCCTTCCTATCCAAGACAAGGATTCACGGAGGGTTTTTCAAAACCGGCCCCCAGGCTCATTCATGCAAAGGAAAATTCCCATATAGGCAGCATATCAAATTTCAGGGCACCCAACCATTGGCAAATCTCTAAAAACCCTAAATTCGGCAACTCGGCTCCTAACACTCTTTGGAAGGGCGTAGACCAGGCAACACTCCGTGAACGGGCAAACCCTAGAACCCTTGGGTCGAGACCAAATATAAGTTCAATATATCATCAAAATTCTGAGGCCATGGAAAAGAAAGTATCAATTGATATCAAAAATATCTACACAGATGGTCTGGGGATGCATTGTAGAACCCACAGTTTTTATATTTGATGGTGTGGGATAGGGCAGCCTATGAAGGAAATTGCAGAATGGGTCCAAACCCTCTACAAAGACCAGGTAAGTATCACTATCACTTCTAAAGAATTCATATTCATTATTTGCAAGAATACAAACCTAAAAAAAGAAATTTTAAACAGCAAAAGCTTGTTTTATAAAGGGCATAATTTCAAGCACTTAGACTGGATACCTAATTTTGACCCTAGTAAACTAAAACTTAAAGTAGCTAGATGGGTCAAGCTACCGAATCTCTCGGTCGAGCTCATCCATAGTAAAATCTTGAGGGAGATAGGAAATCACCTAGGAGATTTCATGGGATTGGAGGAGGATTTCTTATCTTACTTAGATGTTTTCCTATTAGTAAAATTGGATATTAGCACCGAAGACCTTGAACCTCTTGAAATTAATACTAACCTAGCCAATTACTACATCAAGCCAGCTCTCCATCGTGGACCTATCCTTAGAAACACTAACAATAGATTTCCAAAAATGCCTGCTAAGGTGCACCCCATTTTTCAGCCTGGGGGTGTCAACATCAGATTTAATGATAATAAAGGTGGATTTATTGTGGACTATCAGAGGAATAGCTCTTCTTCCCTAAAGGAGCACCTCAGTGGTAACAAGGAATTCTCTAGGCAAAATTAGAACCCGAGTATGGTAATAGCCCAGCCTAAGAGAAGCCCTAAATCTTCCCAAAAAATAAAGAAAACACCCTGAATCATAGTAATGAGGTTACTACACAGAACATGAATCCTAGTTAGGTCAGCTCGGGGAAAAAAACAATCACAGTGGTTAAGCCCCCGAATCAGAATTATGAACCACATATAGGCAAAGAGAGGATGGAATTGGAGGAGGGGGAAGTTCCTTCAAAAGCTGCCAGAGATAATAACCCCACAGCAACAGAATGAAGTATAAACCCAGAGGTTTTAGAAACCCCAAAATGGGTTCCAAACACTTTCAAAATAGAAGAAAAATATAAAGACTCTGAGATTCAAAAGAAATCCACAGACAAGCTCAGCCATTCAGTTATAGAAGAAATATGCAATGAGATCTTCGATAAGGCATTAGAGGAAGTGGTAATCGAGGAAGTTAACAAAGAGAAGGAAAAACTCATCACCAAGATTATAGAACTTGAAGAAGAAGAGGAAAGGCAGGATAGAAAGAAAGAGGACCCAAAAGATCTAGGGAATAGAGAAGGGGATGAAGCAGATATGAGGTTGGGAATTACCATAATTGATTTCAGCATGGATACCCCAGACTGTGCCAAAAGTAATAAGAAAAGGGGTAGGAAATCACTATTGGAGCTAAGAGAGAAGGTAGGCGAGGCTATTGATCAAACTAAGATCACCACACTGTTTTATGTAGGGAAGGGGAAGTGCCTTCCCTCGGTGCCATGAGAGTCCACACCTGGAATGTTAGGGGTCTCAATGCCCCTAACAAACAGCGTATCATAAAACGTTAAATAACCAACACAAAACCAGATATACTAATGATCCAAGAAACTAAACTAAATAAAGAAGAGATTGATACTCTAAACAAGAAGTTAGGAATATGGGAGCTAGTTGGAGTTCCAGCTGAGGGTGCTTCGGGAGGCATAGGGGTAATTTGGGACCCTAGAGTGGTTTCATTTACAGTATTTAGCTGCAAGAAGAACTGGATAGTGGGGTTCGTCAAAAGCATCAGAAGCAACCTACACTTTTTTCTCCTCAACATTTATAGTCCTCCTCAGAACCAGGATAAGAGAGCAGTGTGGACAGAAATAGAACAATTCTTGGGAACTTTACAAGATCAAGTATGTATTATGGGGGGAAACTTCAATGCAATTTTGGATCTTAAAGAAAAACTGGGAGGTCTTGTTAGGTAATCTACAACAACGAAAGACTTTAAAGATTGGGTTCAGAAGAACAATTTATTGGAAATTAAAACTGCACAGGAAGGTTTTACATGGAACAACAGAAGAGAAGGCTTTAGCAATATTACAGAAAAACTTGATAGATTCTTATTAAGAGGTAATTGGGCCCAATTCCCTTATATTATGACGGTAGAGATCTTACCATACTCGGGCTCTAATCACTTCCCAGTGCAGCTGAGTATCTCAGAAGATTGCCAACCCAAATGTTGCCCCTTTAAATTTGAACAAATGTGGATGAAAGATAACAACCTTATTACCCTAATTGAGCAGTGGTGGAAAGAAACTAGAATATCTGGATCTAAGTTTTTTTGTTTAGTATCCAAACTGAAAACTATTAAATGTAAGCTTCTAAGCTGGAATAAAATTAACTTCAGTAATATCTTTGAGTCCAAAACTAAGCTAGAAGAAGAACTAGAAAACCTAAACAGAATCGTGATTACCAAAGGAATGGATGCTGAAACATTTTCAAAAGAAAAACAACTGAAAATTGAAAATGAAGATATCCTAGCCAAAGAGGAAATCTTTTGGCATCAAAAGTCAAGAGAAACCTGGCTGGAAGAGGGAGACAAGAACACTAAGTTCTTTCATAACAATACCAAAGCACGCAGAAACGTAAACAAAATTCTCAAAATTAAAAATGCGAATAATGATTGGATCGAAGATCCTCAACAAATTGCATGTGAAACGGTTAGGTACTTTGAAAATATTCTTAATAATCAGGAGGGATCAAATTGCATGTACCAATAAGCCATTCTGGAAGATATCCCAAGGATTATTTCAAAGGATCAAAACAAAGCTCTTAATGGTAAATTCACCAAAATTGAGGTAGAGCTGGCAATCTCTCAAATGCAACCAGATAAAGCTCCTGGTCCTGATGGCTTCCCAGCCTTTTTCTTCTAGAAATGTTGGCACTTCATAGGAGACGAAGTAGTCGAAACACTAGAAGGGGTAAGAAATTCAAGAAGTATTCTCAAAGAGGTAAATAATAGTTTCCTTACACTTATTCCAAAAAAAGAGAAGCCAGAAAGTTTAGGGGATCTTCGGCCTATATCTCGGTGTAATACTATTTATAAAATCCTCACTAAAACCCTGGCTAATAGGATTCAGGCAGTGCTTCTAGACATCATTAGTGATGAACAAATAGGGTTTGTTCCAGGCAGATCTATATTTGATGGAGTTATTACAGCCCAAGAAGCCATTCATACCATACAGCAAAACAAAAAACCTAGCATGTTAATTAAACTAGATATAAGTAAAGCCTATGATAAGGTAGACTGGCGTTTCCTCTGCAAAACCCTAGAGGCTTTTGGTTTTAATAAACAATGGATAAACCTCATTTATGCATGTATTTCTAATCCCAAGTTCTCAGTATTAATCAATGGAACCCCAGAAGGGTTTTTTAGCATTTCAAGAGGATTGAGACAAGGGACCCTATTTCCGCTTTTCTCTTTATTATAGTGGCAGATGTATTAGGGAGAATGATCACCAAGGCTAGGGAAGAAGGAAAGATCCAAGGAATCAAAATCACTTCCAATGTTGATCCTACAACACATCAACTATTTGTAGATGACACTATGCTCTTCGGTAAAGGGTGCATAGAAGAAGCTAGGGCATTCAAAGATATCTTGGACTCTTATTGTAGGGCCTCTGGATAGGAGGTAAACACTGATAAATCAGTAATTTATTTTTTCAACACGGATCCTAAAACTGAAAAAGAAATATGTAGAATCATGTCTTTTAAAAAAGGGGAAATGCCTTGTAAATATCTAGGTATACCGTTGGGTAAAAGCAATAAGATCAATAATCTTTGGGACCATATTACTTCTAGGATCAGGAATAGAGTAGAATCTTGGAAAGGCAAATGGCTCTCCTCGGTAGGCAAAGTGACAATGTTAAAATTGGTTCTCTTAGCTATCCCAATTTACCAATTATCCTATATGAATCTTCCAGTAGGAAAACAGGTAGAAATCAACAAAATTTTAAGAACTTTCCTATGGCAAGGTTCGGAGGATAAAAAGAAAATGGCACTTGTGGCTTGGGACAAGATTTGTAGACCAAAAGAGGAAGGAGGCCTGGGCTTAAAAAACTTCAGAGATTAGAGTAAGGCTTTAGGCGCTAAACTTGTATGGAAAATGTATCAGCAACCTGATTCAAAGTGGGTTAAAATTCTTAGAAACAAATATCTTAGAGGGGAGGAACTGGCATTCCTTTTTAGAATGGTGAACCCACCTAAAGGATCTCGCCTCTGGAATTTTATGATGGACTATAGGAAGCTCATAATGGACAAATTGACTTGGAGTTTAGGTGACAGGAACCAAGCACTTTTTTGGGATGACTCATGGGGTGGGTATGAGGCAATAAGCAGCTTACATAATTTAGAGAATGCCAAAAGGATACTAGAATCACACTGGGGGAAATATGTAAAAGATTAAATAGATTTTCCCAATCATGAGGAGAATAGGGGGTGGAAATGGAAACCCTTGGATAATATGAACATTCCAGATAATGAGAAAGAGAAACTACTTGATATCCTTAACAAAAGGAGGGTATCTCTCAAAGGAGACTTAGATAGATTAGTTTGGGATGGGGCTAAATCAGGAAATTATAAAACCAAGGATGGTTACAAAACTTTAATCAGATAGCAACTAAGACCAAAATCAGAGTTACCACTGAGACTGTGTTGGGATAAGAACTGTCTCCCAAAGGCTGGGTTGTTTGCCTGGATGGCCTTGCAGAAAAAAAAATCCTAACAGCGGATAGGTTCACTAAGATGGGATATGAGGGGCCTAGCAGATGTCCCCTTTGTGAAGAGGATCAAGAAACAACAGACCATATTCTCCTCAATTGTCAATTTTCTAATAAATGTTGGAATTGGCTAAGTAATAAGATGGGATGGATTACTGCCATGCCTAATAACATTTTGAACCTTTTCCAATGCTGGCCTGAGACTCACAAACAAAGCATCTACCATATGCTATGGACAATTTCCCCTTCGATCATGGTTTGGGAGCTGTGGAAAGAAAGAAATAGAAGAATCTTTAAAGATAGGAAAATGACTTTTGGTTAGCTAATCATTAAAATTGAGGCCGTTATAATAGAAATAGTCAATAGTAGGATTCTAAATAACTCCAAAAAAGAATCCACAATGACACACTGGGATGAAAAGATGCGGGGGAGATGGGCAGGACTAAAACTTCCCTCCTTTGTGGGACCAGGCAACCACAACTCCACCAACAAGAGAAAGGAGTGTAAGTGGCAACCTCCTAGAGAAGGGTGGTTCAAGCTAAATTTTGACAGGGCATCTAGGGGCAACTCGAGAGTCGCAAGAATAGGTTGTGTAATCCACGATTCTGAATCTAGAGAAATGGCAACCTTAGCCAAACCCCTAGGAGAAACAACAAATAATACAACAGAATTAACTGCCCTGATTGAAGGTCTGAGAATCTACAAAGACTTGAAAATTGAAAAATTAGAGGTCGAAGGAGACTCCACAATCATCATTAACGGCTTACGGAAAGGGATCATGCCTAATTGGAGACTGAATTCCCTACTGGCTAATGCCCTGAACATCATTGCTTCTTTAAGGAGGTGCACATTCAATCACACTTACAGAGAGGGTAATAGTAAAGCAGACTCTCTTGCCAACAAAGGGGCAGATGGTCTCTACCTATCTACTGGAGTTAACACTGCTGAAGTATTATCAGCATCAATCTGAAACTTTGGAGGAAAGTTATTTTGAGGCCAATCAGTTCATCACTTGGTCTAATAACATACCACGAAGGGTGAACAAACTCTGAGCATCTTCAGATCTTCTACCCTTTAGACAGCAAGGGAGTATAATAGAGCAATTAAGATTTTCCTGCATCCTCCTTTTGTATATCACATACATATCTTTTGTATTTCAGATACATTTTCTTCTGTATACAAGAGTGGGCCCAATTAGTTTTAAGAAATGAATTGAAATCCCCTTCGAATCCGCATTTGTATCACCTTCTTGTATATCAAATGCATGTGTTTTATATACAATAGCAGACCCCAGCTTAAATTCACATTATTTAATCTATCATTCAAATTCGGGTTTGCATAAACTTGTATATCCATTGGAGATGGGGCCCACATTGGTATCTTTGGTGTATCGTGCATTTGTATATACATTTCCTTTGTTTCTCATATGCATCTATCTTTGCATCTTGTATACATACACCGCAATATACAATCTCAGACGTCTAACTGGGTCCGGACTTGTATGTATCCGTTTGTACCACCTTGTTATATCACACGCATACCCCTTGTATATACATTTCCTTTGTTCCTCATATGCATTTGTCTTTGTATCTTGTATAGATATATCGCAATATACAAGCATGGACTTCAAATATAGTTCTCAGAATTTCTATCTGGGTCCTGTCTTGTATGTATCTGTTTGTATCTCCTTTTATATCGCATGCATACACTTTTATACAATCATGGACTTCATTGGATTTGTGAAACGAATTGGAATTTTCTTGGGATCCTTCATTGTATGTATCTTGTTGTACAATTGTCTCCAATTTACATACGTGGCCCCTACTCGTTATTTATATCTCCAATGATGTCGGGTTTTGTATAATATTCTCATGTATATTTTCTTTGCATATTTCCATTTGTATGTTATCTTGTATAAGCACACATACAAAGCATCTTATACAAACCCTCTCTTGTATATTTTCTTTGTATATTGGCGTTTGTATGTTATCTTGTATAAACGCACATACAAAGCATCTTATACAAACCCTTTCTTGTATATTTTCTTTGTATGCGATCTTGTACAAGTGCACATACAAAGCATGTCTTCCCCAATGATGCTTTTATTCCTTTGTATATCAGGTATGTATATTATAAATATACAAGCACCCTGAACATACAAAGACTTTTCAGGATTTAACTTTCTTTTCACATCTGGTTTGGATCTCTTATTTGCATCCTTCTTACTTGTATATCGGCTTGCATATCGTTATTTATACAAGCACAATATGTATATAGTGGAGCCCACATCACTTTTCGGATTGTATCTTCCGAATTACATACTTGTATATTCTCTGGTATATTTCCTTTATATATACATTTCCTTTGTTTCTCATATGCATTCGCCTTTGTATCTCGTATAGATACATCACAATATACAAGCACAGACTTCAAATAAAGTTCTTAGAATATTAACTTTTTATCTAGGTCCGGACATGTATGTATTCATTTGTATCTCCTTTTATATCACATGCATTCACTTTTATACAATCGCGGACTTCATTGGATTTGTGAAACGAATTGGAATTTCTTGGGATCCCCCATTGTATGTATTGTGTGGTACAATCGTCTCCAATTTACATACATGGCCCCCACCTGTTATTTATATCTCCAATGATGTCGAGTTTTGTACAATTTTCTCTTGTATCTTTTCTTTGTATATTGCCGTTTGTATGTCATCTTGTATAAGCACACATACAAAGCATCTTATAGAAACCCTCTCTTGTATATTTTCTTTGTATATCGGTGTTTGTATGTTTTCTTGTATAAGCACACATACAAAGCATCCTATACAAACCCTCTCTTGTATATTTTCTTTGTATACTATCATTTGTATGTGATCTTGTACAAGCGCACATACAAAGCATGTCTTCCCCAGCATTGCTTTTATTCCTTTGTATATCAGGTATGTATATTATAAATATACAAGCACCCCAAACATACAAAGACTTTTCAGGTTTTAACTTTCTTTTCGCATCCGGTTTGTATCTCTTATTTGCATCCTTCTATCTTGTATATCGGCTTGTATATCGTTATTTATACAAGCCTGATATGCATTCGGTGGAGCCCACATCACTTTTCGGATTGTATCTTCTGAAATGCATACTTGTATCTGATTTTTAGATACAAAGCCGAATACATACAAACTCCTTTGTATCACCTCTTCGGACTTATTTTATAAACCACAGTTTATTTATTTTTTGGCTCTGCGTTGGATTTAAAGTGCAATGCATCTAGTCATGATGCATCATTTTAACCAAATCTCAACCTTTCTTGAGTTCCTCATTGTATGTATGTAATGTATAACCACACATACAATGTATGAAACATACATTGTTTTTATACAAGCTTCCTGTATATCAGTTGGTATATCAAAGATGTACATTGTTATGTTATACATTTCAATATACAAAGCATCTTGTATAGCGGATTGTATATCGAAGTTGTACATTTTTATGTTATACATTTCAATATACATTGTTATGTTACATATTTCAATTTACAAAGCATCCCGGTATATCCACGATGTATATAAAGTGCAAAGCATCTTTCGATATACTTTAAGTCATGATACATCATTTTAACCAAATTTCAACCTTTCTTGAGTTCTGCATTGTATGTATATTGAAATGTATAAGACATACATACAATGCACGAAACATACAACAATAAATCCTCATTTCATAATCTTTTCGGTTCCACTGGATGCTCGGTGAGAGTTCTACCGACTTCACCATCGGTATGACTTTCTTCATCGCTGAGTGATTAATATTCTTCCCCGATCTCTCAAGTGTCACTGATATGGCTATCGGTGAGAGTCTCGTCGATGAATGTGACTTTCATTGTCATCGGGGTAATCTACGTCATCGGGATAACATATTTAGGGTTACCCGATCGTAGTCGTCTCCTCGATAGCCTTTTATATCCTGGATCGGAAAGACTCTCATAACATGTCACTGATATCATCGTGAGAATTGCTTCGGTCAGACTTATAAGCCTTGTTCCGATTCACTTGTTCTCGCCGATGGTTCTTATTCTTCACACTTATCGGTGTAAGTTACACCGAAACACTTTTTTTCAATCGGTGAGACATTAGAGTATCGGAGAGTCTTTAATCTTTCTTTCCGATGCTTGTCTCCTGTCGATAACTGCTAAGTCTCCTCCGTTCTATTAGATGTTCGGTGAGAATCTTACCGAAATTTTTTATCGGTATGATCTTCATTGTCGGGAGGTCTTGTAGAGTATTTGCTGATAGTCTTTAGTTATACCGATCGGCGTGACTGGGAGCTTTCTCTCTGACGAAAGGTCATCGGTCTCATTTTCTCCATCGGTGACTCTTGAAATCTTCTCCCCGACCCTTATTCTCATGTCGATAGCCTTTTTAACAAATTTCCCATGGATCGGTATAACTAAGTCGAGGTCTTGCCGATATAAGAAATTGAGAGCCTTTTCATTACTCGTGATAAAAGTCACAGGATTTTATGGGATATATCAGTTGTTTATTCTGATTTTGGGCGAAATATTTTTGGTTTGGTCGGGTATGGATGGGCAAGATTACAAGAAAATTTTAAATTTTCCTGCCCCAACACTTTGATTGAAACTTGAATCACTACTAGCATGTGAGAAGGCAAGAAATTAGACTGGCAATAATGAGGTTTCGAGTCGAGCTTTGGCTGCCATTCTAGCTCATTTGAGAGATATTATAGATTTGATAGGTAAAAATGTTTTTCTTTGATGGGTTAAAGGTTAGATGGTTCACCAACATTATCAGTAACTAGATCAATAACTTATGCCCACACTCAGGTTTATATATTTGCATTTTTACAAGTATATACATTTAGATGTTGGCATATATAGGGGATCAGTCAACTAGTTTGGGATTTAAGTTAACTTCGAAGCAAGTGTGTTTGAATATTTATGATAAGATTGGCTAGAGCAAGTATTTTAATTTTTCCTCTCAGACAAAGGATTGAGAGAACTAACAGGTGTTTGCAGGAAGAGCAGTCTATGTTTATCCTTGTTTTGTTTAGCTAACATGCGAAAAGAGGTGGAAGTTTTCCCTGTGATTTCAGGTAAGATAGGCAATCTAGCAGGAGCTAGACAGAAGAAGCCCCTCACTTGATAATACACAACTGATCTAATACTATCGAGGACATCCCAGGAGCCGAAGATCCAATAAGCCATATAGCAAAAGATTTTCAGAAGAAAAGCCCTGATATAGGGCAATGTTTGTACTTGTACCCCAAAAATTATATAAGAAAGGATGAGTCCTTGTTGGGCTTGACCCCGTATAAGATCTATAAATAAACAGTATGTACTAGATTGCAAAAGTCCCGGACTAGACTGGAGGTTTTCTTTGCTCGGTTCTTTCCTACCGGTACCCGCACTGAACAGAGCTGTATTTTATTGTATTTTATTACTAACTTTATATATTAATGGCCTTGACCTTTTACCAATCAATATATATATATATATATATATATATATATATATATATATATATATATAGTAAATAATTTTATAAATAGAGTAATAACATGTGGAAATATAAGAGTAAAAATAGAAGAAAGATAAAAATAAATGATATTATTTAAGAATGTATTTTTTAAGAATTATTTGAAAAGAACCTGATTTTTTATAAATAGAATTAAGAATATAAATAAAAGGAAGATTAAAATAAATGACTTATTTAAGAATGTATTTTTTTGAGAATTATTTAAAAAGGAGCTGATTTTTTTATAAATAAAAAAGCATATAAACTGTTTTAATAAAAAATATATATATTTAATATTTATACAAAAAATTACAATTGAAAAAAATTATATATATAAAATTGTATTTCTCTATGTTTGTGTTAGTTATTGGACTTTGTGTTTTAAATTTATTTTCAATCAACTACAAGTAAAACTAGATATGATGAATGATATATCATCTTCCACTTCCTTACATTATCAGATACAGGTAACATCCCATCTCTTAAAAGTATTTTTCTATTAAATCTATATATATTTCCTGTCTCTTAAAAGTATTTTTCTGTTAAATCTATAGATATTTCCTTAAATCAGTAGCACAATCTTCAATCACCACAGAATTTTAGTGCAGAAACACAACAATAACCACCAATATCAAACTAGATAACACTAAATTGAACGTCTACATCTTAGAAATTTTGAATCCTTTAGTCGTCCAGCTCGTGTTGTTTGCCTTTCACAATAGGATTAGTGGGTGTTTCTTTCATTCATGGATAGCTCTGCAACTCTCACAAATAATCAAGTACAATGCTACAAACCCAATTTTCGACAAGTTGAGGGTTTCATTCTACTCCTACCTGCTAGTAAAACCCAATTGTTAGCAAGGATTAAGATGTGGATCTTTCCTTCATACTACGTTCTTCTATTCTTAGCAACCATCTTGAAAATAGTGTAGAACATTCTGTAAGTCTTAGTAAGCATCATGAAAAAAATCTTGAAGAGGCCCACAACAGTAATAGTTAATAACAATCCAGCAACACCATATGGGCAGAGACACAGTGAAACTATAGCTTCGTCACCTGTTAATCCAATAGCTAACAAGCCTCATATTGGGCCTTTTAGGGCAAATTCCTCATGCAAAATATACCAGCTGAGAACACTACACTTGCAAAGGCCAAACAGGGGTGTGATTCTAGTTTTTCTTTTTGGGTTTTTTGAATTGGGCATTTTTTTATAGTTTTTTTTTTTCGTTCTTTGAGATCAGTTTTGAGGTCTGTTACAGGTAGTTTATCTTGGATTGTTTATTCACAGGATTAAGGGGGATTCTAATATTGATTGATATAAGTTTTGGGGTTCAATTACTTAGATTATTTTGTATTTAGGATTTGGTATAGTCTAGAGCTTATTTGTGTGAGAGAATTTATTGTGAAGGGGAGCTCTGTTTCCAATAATTTCATTTGGTTGTCTTAAAATGGCTAGGATTTAGGTTGAGTTTCATAGGGATGCTGTTTCTAGGACTGGTTTTTGCAGAAGGTTTGGAATTGTTGAGACATGGACCAGTTAGGACTCAAACCTAGGACCTTCCATCGCTTCTGGAGTGCTCTACCACTGAGCTACTGGCACCTCTTGGACCAGTCCATCGTCGGTCTGGGTGTGACTTATTTCCAACACCAACACCCCCCCTTAAGTCGGTCCGGGTATGGCTTATTTCCAACACCAACACCCCCCTTAAGCCACACCTCTCATGTGCTTGGGGCTCCTAGCCTGGGCCTGGCTCTGATACCATGTTGAGACATGGACTAGCTAGGACTCGAACCTAGGACCTTCCATTGCTGCTGGAGTGCTTTACCACTGAGCTACTTGCCGCTGTTGGACCAGTCCATCGTCGGTCCGGGTGTGGCTTATTTCCAACACCAACAGGAATATGGGTTTAACTTTATATTTGATAGTACTTGTGATATAGTGGGTGTGGCTTATTTCCAACACCAACAGGAATATGGGTTCAACTTTATATTTGATAGTACTTGTGATATAGTGGGTGTGGCTTATTTCCAACACCAACAGGAATATGGGTTTAACTTTATATTTGATAGTACTTGTGATATAGTGCTTGTTCTATTTATGATGATCTGTTTAGAATGATTTCGTTTGGTTTGTCTTTAATTAGGATATAAGTTGGGTTGGGTTTTAGTAGCTTAAGTTGGATTTTTGGGCTAAGTTGGATATGCTCATTCTTGGATTTTATTTGTAGAAATGGGGCATAGAATGGAGGGTATCTGTTGGGGAGAGTTTATACACTGTTTAGATATGCTCTGTTTTCAATGGCTTGCTTTGGTGTCTCTCAAAATGATTTGGTGTAAAGTTATTTGAGATGAGTTTTTGAACTTGTTAGGGATGTTGTTCTCCATTTTAGCCTTGATTCTAATGAATTTCATCCAAAGGGACAAGAACTTTCTCTGTTTCCATGTTAATATTAGTTTATTCTTTGTGATAACAGCTAGTGTGTGAGATATTCAGAAATGAAGAAAGATCCTTCTCTATTTAAATGTGAATACTGGACATAAGCTTGAACACAAATTTTCAGTTTTGATGATATTCTTTTGTCATGGTTGTCATGAATTTCTTCGTTTGCACAAAATATTTTTGTGGAAAATTTCTGGAACAAGATCCTTCTTTGTTTTAATTTTTACAGTATATATAGATTTTGAACTTATATCAATATTTAGTTAAAGTATATATTCTTTATATAAAACATGTTTTTTCTCTGTATTTTACTATTTTCTTAAATGTGGTTAATATTTCTGTTTATATATGTTACCATGGGAGAATAGATATCATGTATGGGTGTTTTTTTTGTGGTTTGCAGCTGGTTCATAAGGTCACAGAAGCAGCTATAGAATTGTTTAGGAAAGCAATCAATGAGGGAAATGAAGCATACAGTACTCTGAAAGATACAGTTGACGTCATTATCAAACAGACACGGAACAAGCCTGCAGAAGCCATTGAGGATATCATGTTACTGAGAAATCATTGCTCAGATACAGATCAGGATTTTCAGGGTAATGCCCACAAATTACTGGACAATACGCTGTTGGAGTTATACTCGGTCATACAACTTGAAACCCCAAAGACTTCAACAAATAACTAAAAAAAATCTGTATAGTTCTGGCAAGGTTGAATTTTTCCACATTTGCAGACAAAGTCTTCTCGTGTATTGTTTTATTCCCATTCATTGATGTGGAGTGTCAGTATATTGTTTTGACAATCTTGTACTTGCAGAACTGTGAAAGGCTGGATAAGCAGATTGAGCTACTGAAACAGAGACTCATCAGTTTGATTGTTGAGGAAAAAACCAAAGAGATTCATGCAGACAAAATAGAAATTTCTAAAGAACAACAGACTGCACGATTACATGGAAAGTTGGGTTGGGCTTATCTACAAATCCAAGTATAATGATGCAGAAGCTGAATGCAGGTGCAGGGGTCAATATATTATCAGTTTACTGATTAAGTTTTTTCAATAGTGTGTTTAGTCCAAACCCTAGTTTTCCCACAATGATGGTTTAAGATAGTTGCTGGTTTTATGAATGCAGGAAAGCCATATCAATTGAACAAAACAATGACATTGAACAAGACAACTGCAACAAGTACAATCTGGCTGTGATTTTAATGCATCAAATTGAGCAGAAGTTTGCTGAAACAAAAACCATTCTAGGGCAAATAAGGCCTCCAATTGGTCCCCAGCGACAAGGTGATTCTCAATTTAAATTTTTTGTTAAAAGCCCAAAAGACGTTGAGAGAGCTTGAAGGAAAAACACAGAACTATGATTCCCTTAAGGAAAATTCTTCCATTGAAAGACAAAGAGCCTCTGTTTATCTATCACAACAGTTTCCTAAAAATCTTCAAAATGAATCTGAGAAACCAAAATCCCTCTTTGTGGATTCCCAGGATCAGTTAACAGCTGAGTTTAATTGTGAGCTTGAACACAATGACCACAATTACATGATAGATTGTCTTGAGCATAACAATATGAACCAAGACATTAGCATTAATGTCTCAGCTTCCTCTGAATGCAAAGAGATTTTAGAATCAAAACTTCCTACAGAAGAGGAGTTTTTGAGGCGATAACCAGTGGACATGAAATAATGCCTGCAAAATTGAAGGTGAAGATCGAGTAATAGAAGTTAACTAGCCTTCAATTTCGTTAAGAATAGAAAAGTGAAGATGAACAGGGAATAAAATCTTCATTTTATATCAGGATGCATGCATCCATGACAGTAATCTTTGTAGTGTTGTTACCTAAGGAGTTTTGGAACATTAATCTTTTGAGAGAGCGAACATTCTATTGGCACATTTATTTTATAGATGGTTTCCAATTAAGCTTTGTTTAATAGCCTTTAACATCATTCTTAAAGGTTTTTTTTTCTCCCTACTTTATAGTAATCCTAAAACTTTTAAATGGGATAAAATTTATGGCAATGTATAGCCTAATTTAGGCTAATTTCAACTAATATTATATGGTGTTTAAAGTTTAATTCTAAATAAATAAATTTTTAAAATTAAGTTAGAGTTGGGATTCATTTTACAGCTTCCTTCATTATTATTAGCTTTATATTTAATGTGATGTATTATCATTTAGTTGTATAAGAAAGACATGTTTTAAGAAGAAGAATTTACAAAGCAACTCTTAAATTCTTTCAGGAATTTATTTAATTGTTTAATAGCTGAAAAAAGGAGGGGCATATGTTGTCTCTTTTATATTTTTTTGTACTAATAAAATATATTGACCATTTGTAGTTTAAAAATTTATCTATTTTTTTAATTATTAAGAAGTATATATTATTAACAATCACTAATTATACAAAAAAATTAGGTAGATGACATCACAACCTAAGAGAGTTCATATTAAGGTTATGTTCATTGTAAAATGAGCATTTACATCACAAGTACAAAGATTTCACCAATTCTTGTAGTATGGGTTATTTTAGACAACAACTATGTATAGTGAATTCTTCATTGTAGGTGGCAGAATCATTTTGCCTTGGTTCAATCATGTTTGTTATAGCTCACAACTCCGATGGACTGGGTTCGTCTTCAAATATTTTATTGTTTTGCGGCATAAGGTAATTCTATAGAATTCCTAGGTTTGAATGAGTGCATGTTGTCAGATGGTGCAATGTTGGATCTAATCTAATGTGCATAGGTTTATCAATGTACTATATGTAAATTTTGATGTCAACTCTTGCTATTGGTCCATGTCACCTAGTGGGCCCATTCTTATTAATACATGTTACGTCAAAAATTGTCCTCATGTATGGATTGGTACAATTTCCCTCGGTTTAGCTCCTCAGCTTTGGTGACCTCTCAACCTCTTTGTTTTTGGCCTTCTCGAAACCCTGATTGGCTAGTGCCTAGTTGCAAAATATTCATTTTCCAATATAACTTTTGATAGAACCCAGAAAGAGGATTTGGATTATGGGTCCCTGGGACCCCCAAGATACATATCTGGTCAGAAAATGGGGGCCTGGACTCAGGCGCCCGCGCCCTAGTCCTACCCCATTTTTTGGGATTTTAAATTTTGGCGGGGTGTCGGCTCCCGCCGTGCACCTCGGGATTCCATTTTCAAATTCTTGGTTTTTGCACGATATTGAGATGTTATTTCAAAATTTAAATTTCCCTAAAAGCTAGATATAAAAAGACATTTGAAAATCATTTTATCACACACAATCTTTATGCAAGCTTGATGCCAAAACTCTGTTGAAATTGCCATTGAAGATCAGTGACTTGTTGAAGCTCTTGAAAGTTATTTGAATTTGCTATCATGGAGACAATGGATGGAGATTAGGAATCAAGATATCAAGACTATCTTGCTCTTCCTAGGGTTTGTACACCCTTTGCATGATCAGGAGAAGGGTTGAAGCCTCCAACAACGAGCTTGGAGATCCTCCGCGGATATTGCTGATTCGCCTTCTTGTTCATGCAAGTCTTCATTTGTTTCATCTCCTTGAGGTGAAGTTGTATGTATTTATTGAATTGAAGCAAGTTAATGATCTTCCCTTGAATGAGACATCTAGGGTTTGATATTTCTGCATACACTTGTTTAGGTTTGCACACACTTCTATAAATCTTTATCTCTAGCTATTGTTGAGGTAGGAATACCAAAAATAGGGCTTGACTGAGGCAAGCTCCTATATAGCTGCAACATCTTTCTCCTTCTTTTGTAGGTACAGATCGTGTTTTGTAGGATACAGTGAAAAGAAGCGGTAGAAAGACAGATATTGTGGATACAGTCGTCACAGACTTTCTACACTTGCAGGACTAATGAGCGGGTACCCTAGTCCAACTGGGGAGATTTTCTGAGATCTGGAAGCTATCAGAGGTCATTTGGCAGCTGGTGCAGAAGATTTTTACAGACGAAAATTTGCGGGACTAATGAGCGGGCACCCTAGTCCAATCAGCCTCCAATTTCTAGGTGATTGAACTTTGAACCTTATTCTCTGCATTTCTGTGATGTGTTTTTCCTGCTTCATCTCTGAATTCAGTCAATTTATGTTACAAGGTGTAATAAGGGTTTGTTTGATTAGTAAATAAAGGTACTTGATAAAACCTTAGTTAGACACCTAAATCAAACCTAATTAGCATTAGGGAATAGACAAGTGATCAGTAGCTTAATCCTGAGCTCGGTCCTTGTCCCCCCAATGTTTAGTTAGGTGAAAGAATAGGACTTAACCTTGTTTAAGAGAAACCTACTTTTTCACCCTAAACATTTTGGTGAACTCGTGCTTTAAAGAATTTGCATCCTTTAAACATCAGATCTGAAATTAGTTTGTTGTCCTAAAGCATATTTAGATTGCAAACCCTCTTTTGTGAAAGTGCATGCATTGAATTTGAACTATATTCTATGTCTTTTCACTAAAAGAGTTGGAAATTATCATTTGGTGTTTTGCATAGTGTTTCATTTCCATAAAAGTTCATAAACTATCATTTTACATTTAAATCTTGGGTTAAGTAGAGAATGCTAAAATGTTGAATTATTTTTTGCAAGACTTTCATGTATATGATGAGCCGTTTAGTTGTGATAACTTCTATATGTTAGATGAAGCCCTTGAGGACTTTATCTCAATTGAACAGTCCACTACGACTCCTAAACCGTCGTTATTTCAAAGGGTTGTAAATGCAATTTATGTTCCTAAAGCTAAGGAAGATTCTGGGAAACCAAAAATAGTGGTCACCTTATGTTCAGATGTGGTTAAATGACCTTCTAAACCAATGCTTATTGTTAGAGGTCTTCCACCTTCTTCTCGACCTTCAGATCACATTTATAACTATGCTAAACAAATAGCGCATCCAAATTTACAACAACCTAGTCATAATGTGGTTGCTCATGCATATAGCACTCGAAATAACAAACAAAGCAAACAACAGCAGAGCATTCCAATATCTTTACCAGCTTCTCAACCTATGCTTCCTCAAGCACCTCGTTTAACACAAAAAGTTGGTCAAGACTATGATCTTGTACAGCAGCTTTGTGCTACTCTTGCAAAGATATCTCTTTGGGAGCTTATACAAACTTCGCCTACTTACCATGGAATGCTCCAAGAAGCTTTACACAGGGTGATTATTCCACCCACTATTAAGCCAAATGATGTAGCAGCTCTATTAGACAGACATTCTGTTTCAACAACATGAGTTATCATCTCTTCAAGTTCAAAATTAGTATGATCCTTTGATAATCTTCATTACGATAAACAAAACATTGGTTAAGAGAGTTATGATTGATAATGGATCAGCTTGTAATGTCTGTGGCATTAACTTACTACATAAGATTAAAGTTGATACATCCTTGATTAAGCTGGAAATGATAAGTTCCATGGCTTTGACAATGTTGGACGACAATCTGTGGGCACTATAACTCTACCTGTACAAGTAAGACCGGTGATTGTGCCTACCCTGATTCATGCCATGCCTTGCTCTCTATCTTACAACATGATTCTTGGTAGACCTTGGATCCATGCATTGGGGGCAGTTCCTTCTACTTTACATCATTTAATTAAATTCATATTCAAAGATAAGCTGCATACTATTCATGCTGATCCTAAACCTAATAATTGTTTGCAAATTGAATCACAAAAACAAGTTATTTGTCCTAAAATTCTAAACAATTTGAAAGTTGATTCATCATCTCGTCTTGCCCTAGACAATGTTGTGAAGAGTCTAAACAATCAAATGCATTTCTTGGTGAAGATTGGGGTTCATTAGATTTTGCATCTTCCTCCATGGGAGAATACAAAGTTAAAAACCCCATACCCAAGACATCAAATATTGCATCGATATCATCTCATGCTTTGAATGATAACCATAAAGCTTCTTTGGTGACGGATTCAGATAATACTTTTACTTACACTACAGATTATGAAACTTATGAAGCCCCACCTTCCTCTAAAGAAATGGCTTCTCTTTATGGTCGAGGATTCCAGATCCTTTATAAGAACTGTGATTATGTAGGTAATGGTCGTGGTATCAATCAACAAGGAATTAAAGTCCCTGTAGATTCCGCTTCACGAAATTATTCAAGTGGCATTGGATATAATCCTTTCAAGGAATCTAAAGCCCACAGACATCCTACTCTTAATGTGAATACAATATCAACACTTAACTTGATATTTCCTGAGATGATTGAGACTAATTGTCCTCCAGGAGTGATTCCTTTTGATGTCTTTCCAACCGATGAAGCGATAATGGAATTCTTAGGTACTTATGACAATATTCCTCGTTAACATCATAAACGTGGCCTACCATATTGTTTGAACAATAGTGCATATTTTGGGAAAACTACTAGCACGATAAATGTCACTCTAAAGTCTGACAAAAAATATGAAGACCTACGACAATCACCCGATCTCCTAGACCACAGTACTCTGCTCAATGGAAAGATTGTTGATGTTTTCATGGAGAAAGATAATACTGAAAAAGTTATCCCTATTGGTGATTGTTTACATGCAAAAGAAAAGGAAGAAATAACTAAATTACTACATGAATTTTTTGAATTGTTTGCTTGGAACTATTCAGACATGCCTGGAATTGATCCTCAGATTGTAACACATAATATTGTCTTGCAACCGGATGCTAAGCCATTTAAATGAAAGATTCGTAAGATGAATCCTAAGGTTGCATTACTGGTCAAAGTGGAGATAGAAAAGCTTCTACAAGCTGGCTTTATCTGCCCTATTGACTATTCACCTTGGATCTCAAACATTATCGCCGTCGCTAAACCCGATGGTCATATAAGAATCTGTATGGACTTTCAAGATATAAACCTTGCATCTTTGAAAGATGATTTTCCACTTCCTAACATTGATATGATTGTTGATTCCATAGCGGGCCATGAATTACTTTCTTTCATGGATGGTTTTTCAAGATATAATCAAATCTTAATTAACCCTCAAGATCAGTATAAAGCAACTTTTATAACACCTTGGGGTACATTATGCTGGGTAGTCATGTTGTTTGGACTTAAGAATGCAGGAGCTACTTACCAACATGCAATGACCCTTATATTTCATGATTATATGCACAATATTTTAGAAGATTATGTTGACGACATCTTGGCGAAGTCTATTCATCACCAAGATCATGCTACTAATCTTTGACAAATCTTTGAGCACATAAGGAAATATAACATGCAATTGAATCCTCGTAAGTGTGTTTTTGGTGTAGACAGTGGAAAACTATTAGGGTTTATTGTTTCAAATCATGGAATTGAAGTGGATACGAAGAAGATAGACGTAATTGTTAATATGCCAACACCCAAGAACATATCCCAACTTCATAGTTTGCAAGGGAAGATACAGGGCATCCACCGATTTGTTTCACAACTTACGAATAGGACTCACCCTTTTACGCAATTACTGAAGAAGGATTCCGAATTTTGATGGAACTTGGCATGTCAAAAATATTTTAAAGATTTAAAGGCTTATTTGGTTCATCCACCCGTTCTACAACCCGCCATCCCTGATAAACCCTTTCTATTGTATATCTCAACATCTAATAATGCTCTGGCAGCTTTGTTAGCACAACATAATGCCGAAGGCAAAGAATGTGTTGTCTACTAGATATCAGTCGAACTTTGCTCAATTATGAAGTGCAGTATACTATTATTGAGAAGCATTTCTTAGCTTTAGTGTTTGCAACACAAAAGCTTAGACATTATCTTTTGAATGTTGAAATACACGTGATGGTAAAATTTGACCCTCTAAAACACCTTTTTGCAAAAATAGATTTGTCAGGTCGTCTCACTAAATGGGTTATGTTGTTAATAGAGTTCTATCTTAAGTTCATTCCTCAGGAAGCAACAAAAGGGCAAGCGTTAGCTGAAGCTCCTTCACCTTTTACTACACAACATCTGGACATATTTCCCGATGACCAAATTTTAACAATTATTGAGGATGATAAATGGGAATTGTACTTTGATGGATCAAGATGTCAAACCGGCTCTGGTGCTGGTGTTATATTAATACCCCCCGCAGGTAAGCCGATTCCTATGTCTTACCACCTAGATTTCTCATGCACAAACAACATTGCCAAATATGAGGCTCTTATCGCAGGACTTCGTGCCGCCTTGGCTCTTAATATCAAAAATATTACAATATATGGTGATTCACAACTGATTGTATGACAAATAACTAGATCATATCAAACTAAGCATGACAAATTATTTCAATATCGTGCGATGGCTCTATCTCTCTTAAAATAATTCACATTATTTTCAATAAATACTATTCCTAGGAAAGACAATTGACATGCAGATGTTATGGCAAGTGTAGCTTCCCTATATCCCCTGATGATTCTCCTGAGGAATTTACCTTTGTCATTCATAATCTTAAAACACTGACAATTGAAGATCCTGTAATTGCAAATTTGGAACTCTGTGGTAATACATAAACTGATGAATGGTTCTCCTATATATTCAATTATTTGCATGATGGAACCATTCCTAATTCAACATCTAAGAATGCACGAATCCGTCTGCGTAAACTAGCAGCGCGATACATCATTTTGTTGAATGTGTTATATAGATGAAGCTACAATGGAGTTTTACTCTGATGTTTAAGTAATGTAGAGATTCTGATAGCTTTAGAAGAAGCTCACTCTGGTGCTTGTGGAGAGAATTTTTGCGGAAAATCATTGGTACAAACATTTTTACGAATGGGTTATTATTGGCAGCACATGGAACAAGAATCCTTTTCTTATGTCAAGAGATGCACGCAATGTCAATAGCATAAACACCTAATCCAAGCTCCCGCTCAAGAACTTCGTGCCCAAGTTTCACCTTAGCCATTTTCTATTTGGGGCTTGGATCTAATTGGTAAAATTTCTCCACCCTCTTCTCAAGGACATACATTTATCATTACTGCTACAGATTACTTCACAAAGTGGCTCGAAGTTGTCCCCTTACGATCCATGACTACTAACGTAATTTGTCAGTTTATAAAAGATAGCATTATTTCTTGATTTGGAATACCTTCCTCCCTCATTTCAAACAATGGTACACCATTTAAGAACAAGGATGTGAAGAAATTTCTCAAAAAGTACCATATTCAACATCACTTCTCTATGCCTTATTACCCTCAATCAAACGGCCAATCAAAAGCTTCAAACAAAATTATTGGGCAGATTCTACAAAAGACTATTAACAAACATCAAAAAGACTAGCGCATCCAATTGTCCTATGCATTATGGGCCTATAGAACAAGTATTTGTACGGCTACTAGCAATACACCGTATAACCTTGTCTATGGCGTAGATGCAATAATGCCTTTGGAGTTAGAAATCCCTTCATTGAAGATCTCCCTAAGGGACATTATTGATGACAATACTGAACGTGAGAAAAGACTATAAGAACTTGAGATGCTTGATGAAAGATGAATAAATGCTCTTGAGCACATCAAGGCTCATCAAAAATGCATACAACGATCGTACAATGAACATGTTATACAACGTTCATTCGACGTTGGGGATTTGGTACTTTATGAAAATCAACAGAATATAAATGCACCTCCTGGAGAAAAAAGTAAGTTCAGCCCTAATTGGCTCAAACCGTACATAGTAACTGAAGCCTTTGGATTAGGAGTGTATAGACTAGCTGATGAACAAGGTATGCCTCTTAAGGAACCTATTAATGCTGCGCACCTCAAGAAATTTCATGCTTAAGACTTAAATGTTGAATTTTATAAAGAAAGTCTATTAGATAGATTAGCTTCAATTTTGACAAAATATTAGCATGTTGCCTTAATTCATTTAACATTGCATCTTTGTTCAGTTAATCATTGTTGTATCTTCCTTATATATATTCTTTGTTAAGATCACTCTTGTATTAACTGAGCGTAGCATAGAAATTTGGGTTGTATGTGAAATTGTTAATCATTGTGTTTGTTACTATATATTCTGCAAAGAATTGTTAGTATGCCACATTAGCATTAATTATACTTCCATATTAACCTTGAAACAATCATCACTAGTTGCATTTTATAAAATCACATGTGATAGATTAGTGCACATAGAGAAAAATAGAAAAACATTATATATATATATATATATCATCAATTTCAAATATAAATCTGAGTCGACTATCCCTTGTAACAAAATGGGATGTCGTAGTACATAATATATACACATCATATAGTTGAACCTCGGTCACCTATACCCTTGGCCCCTTGTGGTGTTCGTGTGACAGAGGCCTGACCATGTGTGGCTACAAATCACAAATGATTCTTAGAGAAACTCCACGATCATAACTCCCTGATATCTCCTCTCAGTGCTATCACCTCCTCATGTGCCTCCTAGTACATCCGATGGTACTGGTCTCTCTCAGCCTGAGACCTGTCTCTGTCAGCTCTCGCCTGATGGACCTCAAGTAGTAAGAACTCACCGACAACTAGCTTTCTCTCCGATGTAGGTACCGCTACCATCTGATCCCACTGCGCCTAGAGCTCTGCCTCAGCGCACTGAGCTCTTTAAAGTAACTCCTCTCTCTCCCATGCAGACTGCTCTAGAACAACTTTTATAGTTGTCCTGTACCTGACAAAAGGCATAAATATCTCTGCATGTCACCCAACAAATGGCTGTGGTGAATACCTCGCCTGCACCCGCTGCTCTGATACATCTAAAGGTACTATGTCCACTATGACGCGACTCACAAATTCTTGCCAAGCGTCGGCGCCGACTGCAAAATAGAAAATAAGATAGATATTAGACTCTCACATAAGCATCATAAACAATAAGCATAAGAACATAAAACTAGTGAAATATAAGGCTTACCTAGATCTCCATCTCACCAGGATGGATCTCAAATTGATGAAGGTGTAACGAGATCTGTAGTCTAATCTGTAGCTGGGGGCACAGACCTACTACACTCCCCCCTCTCGTTCTGACTTGGTCTCTCAACACCTGCAGGAACTGGACCATGATCTCTAGACCGTGGTCTCGACTCGGTCTCCTCATCAGTGTCTACCTCCTACTGGTCCTGTCATGGTCTCACCCTAAAGGCATACTACGATGGAACCTCCTCTGACTCATCATCATCCACATCCTCCTCAAGATCGTAGTATCCTGCAATGTCACTCATGTCATTCTCTACCCTTGTGTCACTAGCCTGATAGGCTGACCGAGAGGAAAGATAGGAGCAATTCATGTTGTATGCCACCAAGTCTGATATGCTTAGGTACAACTGACATCGCCTGCATTTGAAACTGGTGCTGCATCCTCAGGACCATGATCATCACTAAGAGGTACATCTGCTATTGTCAGCTATCAGGCATTGTTCGCCCTGACTGCGCTATGCACGGTATGCGCATAGCTCAGACACACTGCCAAAACATCCTGTACCTGTCTGAACTATCGTGCCACCCTGTCAAAGTAGAACCAAACCACAATGTAATCGAGGTGATCGACCATTAGCCGATCCTTTTGCATCCTCGCTAACTGTCTCTACTAACTAGGCCATAAGATATAGCCACGATATGGTCTCTAGATAATATTGCTGGGCTGCAATCTATCAAAGACAACTCTCTAGTATAATAGATCACCATGTCTCCAACATCTGACTAGTGGATAAGAATGAACGCGTGGATGGGTGAATGCTACCTCTATAGGAAACCCTATGGGTTGTGTGCACCTGATATGCTCAAAAGCCCAAACCTGTAGTAAAGTGCAGATCATCAGACTGTGCATCTCGTAATGGACATACCATTCTAAGTCACGGTAAAGGTGCGCAAGCATACTATGCCCCCATGCATATACGGTCTGATGCTCCTCCATCTCTCTAATAGTGTGAATGAGGCCCCCGTGAAGGTGAATGCCTCACCCGTCTAGTGAGACGGCTAGCGTGACTGTGCTTATCATGATCCTCTGAACCAAGGAATGTCACCACATCCCTGCTCTAGAAGCTGGAGCTAAATATGTCCTCGCTCTGCCCATGAAACTACATGACCCAGGAAATACAACTGACTCTCGCAAGTATACTCCACTGTGTGATGTCCCATGACCCTCACTGTCTCTCCTTGGATAGGTAGTCGCAGGATCCTATACACATCCTCCAGTGTGATAGTCATCTCGCCTGTGGGTAAGTGAAATGTGGATGTATCTGCATTCTACCTCTCCATCAAAGCCATCAACATGTTGCAATGAAGTCTGATTGTGTGCATATCAAACACCCACCATAAGCCCATTGCCTACAAGTTCTCTCTCTCTCTCTGCATTAGGCATGGTGCTAGCACGCTCTCAAAGCAGTGCCATCAGGTGACCACTTGTGTGCTCTTGTGTCTCCGGAACATCCTATAGGTCAAAAAACAAGCAGTGGTATCAGTTTTCATTATCAAACAAGCAAACTACTATCTGAAATAGTAATAAGTGTCTGTGCCTAGGGCCTGTGTCCTCTGTAGACCCAGGTACCCTAGAGGGACACCGGTGCCCTTGAGGGACTAGGGTGCCCCAGTGAGACTCTGGCTCCCTAGGTGGACCCGGGCGCCCCTAACAGGGCCCCTATCTATAAAACCTCCCTCAGCATGGTAAACGATTAAAAAATGAAGAAAATAGAAATATGACATAAGCATAAGATTAGGACCCTACCTCAACCTCAAAATGCCTCTCTACGACTCAGGCTCAGAGCATATCCATTTGTGGGGGCTGATACGGGCGTCGGCTTGGCATGGCTGTCCTCCTCTTCTTCTTCTCTCTCTCCTCTACTTTTCTACAAAGACAAGCAATAAGAATGAGTAAGTGATAAGTGAAAATTGCCTTTACATAAAGTAAGTGGATGAGAATTCCTATCCCAAACTAGGTGCATTATTCATCTATTTCACTCTTGAGCCTCTATCTTAAGCTGTTGAACTCAGATTTCCATGTCATCTGTTGCATTGGAATCCTAGTTCCACTCCCTATCTCACCCAATGTGTTGTTCTTGAGCATTGTTTCTTCAAATAACCCTCACAACACATTTCTCATCAAGTTTCCCTTGAAATCGACGCGTGTGGATATCTCCTTGTATCTCCTTTTCAAACTAAGCAAGAAGAAACAAGGGGGGGCATATATCTCCCTTGATTTCCTCCCTCATCATGTCTCATCACTCAACCCCCTTAGTGTTTATGTACTGACTCATTGGTGGTGGTTGCAGGTTGATTTGATTTTAATTTTTTGACAAAGTGTTCCTCTGCAGGTTGCGGTTCCTAACTTGGTGGTCTTGCAGGATTGCAGACTTGGGGGCTTCTTCCTTCTTGGCAATAACACTTTTTATTCCTCTACAGTATCCTTTTGGGTATCCTTTCCATGTTTGATGCATTTACTTTCCTTTAGTTGCATATGCATGTAGTGTCATATGGCCACTAAAGCGGGGGCTAAATGTTACGTCAATAATTGTCCTCCTATATGGAATGGTACAATTTGCCCTGGTTTAGCTCCTCGCCTTTGGTGACCTCTCAACCTCTTTGTTTTTGGCCTTCTCGAAACCCTGATTGGCTAGTGCCTAGTTGCAAAATATTCATTTTCTGATATAACTTTTGATAGAACTCAGAAAGAGGATTTGGATTATGGGTCCCTGGGACCCCCAAGATACAGATCTAGTTAGAAAATGGGGGCCTGGACTCGGGCGCCCACACCCTAGTCCTGCTCCATTTTTTAGAATTTTGAATTTTGGCAGGGTGTCAGCTCCCACCGTGCACCTCAGGATTCTATTTTCAAATTCTCAGTTTTCACGGGATATTGAGACGTTATTTCAAAATTTGAATTTCCCTAAAAGCTAGATATAAAAAGACATTTGAAAATTATTTTATCACATATAATCTTTATGCAATCTTGATGCCAAAACTCTGCTGAAATTGCCATTGAAGATCAGTGACTTGTTGAAGCTCTTGAAAGTTATTTGAATTTGCTTTCATGGAGACAATGGATGGAGATTAGGAATCAAGATCTTGAGACTATCTTTCTCTTCCTAGGGTTTGTACACCCTTTGCATGATTAGGAGAAGGGTTGAAGCATCCAACATCGAGCTTGAAGATCCTCCATGGACATTGCTGATTCACCTTCTTCTTCATGCAAGTCTTCATTTGTTTCATCTCCTTGAGGTGAAGTTGTATGTATTTATTGAATTGAAGCAAGTTAATGATCTTCCCTTGATTGAGACATCTAGGGTTTGATATTTATGCATACACTTGTTTAGGTTTTCACACACTTCTGCAAATCTTTATCTCTAGCTATTGTTGAGGTAGGAATACCAAAAACAGGGCTTGACTGAGGCAAGCTCCTATATAGCCACAACATCTTTCTCCTTCTTTTGTAGGTGTAGATCATGTTTTATAGGATATGGTGAAAAGAAGTGGTAGAAAAATGGATATTGTGGATATAGTCATCACAAACTTTCAGAATTTCAGATCCTAACACTTGCAGGACTAATGAGCACACACCCTAGTCCAACTAGGGAGATTTTCTAAGATCTGGAAGCTATCAGAGGTCATTTGGCAGCTGGTGTGGAAGATTTTTACAAACGGAAGTTTGCTAGACTAATGAGCGGGTGGCCTAGTCCAATCAACCTCCAATTTCTGGGTGCATGAACTCTAAATCTTATTCTCTACATTTTTGTGATATGTTTTGCCTACTTCATCTCTGAATTCAGTCAATTTCTGTTACAAGGTGTAATTAGGGTTTGTTTGATTAGTGAATAAAGGCACTTGATAAAACCTTAGTTATACACTTGAATCAGACCTAATTAGCATTAGGGTACATACAAGTGATCAGTAGCTTGATCCTGAGTTCAGTCCTTGTCCTCCCAATGTTTAGTTAGGTGAAAGAATAGGACTTAACCTTGTTTAAGAGAAACCTACTTTTTCACCCTAAACAATACTATGTAGATCAAAAGTATTAAAGGTGAGACCCACATCATACTTAACTTTTGTTTAGTCCACAGTGGTCAAGCAATCAAGTGTTCTTGGCAAGCTCCCTGGAGTTTTTAGGAAAAAGAAAAGCAATTTCTCCTTGGGATAGCATAAGTCATCCAATCTACTAGGACAAGTTCCATCCAATGGCTCATGGGATGCATGGCCCTTCTTTACGCATTTATTTGCTATGATATCTCCTAGTGGCCCAATTTTGTTGTCTACAATTCCTCTAAGATCTCTTCATGCAATTCCAATACTTAGAGTGATTCATGCGGGATATTACAACTCATATGATTCAAAATTCTCTTGTGCGTACTTCTCAACAATCAATTCCAACAGTTCCCATCCTTTACAATGGCCAAGATAGGAAAATCACCTACCTAGAGTTAACCAATGCAGTACTTAGTAGCGGAATTCATTGATCCATGTACTTCCTTCTCTTCCAAAGTATCTCAACCACTAGAAGGAGCATTCAAGGCATTGTGTTAATAGAGCAAGTTTTCAAGTCCTCCCACATATCCTAGATTTAAAATTTAAACATTTTTTTGTGGGGAAAACCCTAATTGTGGGATAGGTATTTTGTATAAATATGGGCATGTGTGTCCCTTCCTAGTTTAGATTCTATTTGATATAGCTAAGCTATTAAGCTTAATGCATGAACTCTGTCTCACCTTTTTTTTGTAATTACATAGGGGAACCTCTATGTATGTGTCTAGGATTGGTCATATAACATTATATGTAGTCCTTCACCATTCTTAGAAGCATTAATATAAGAAGTTGTTACTTTGGAAGTTTTAATCCTTGTTAATGTCTATGGGTTGACTTATGCATGTGTTCTATATTTCTAATTTCTTTGTTGAAAGAGAAGTATGAGCCATAGTATGAGGTAGAAGGTAAGAACAGGTGCAGTAGGTAGAAGAATGAAGTGTTGGAAGGATACGTAAGAAAGTAGGGGTTAAGGGTAAAGTAAGTGTAGGGATAAAAGAAATGATTCTTATGAAAGGTTGCAAGAGTGTTGTAATGAAATAGGAGGTATAGGAGGCTAGGTAAGAGGATAAGATAGATGAGTGAAAGAAGAAGAGGCATATTGTGAAGTTTTGGAAATGTGTTGTGAGGCTTGGTGGAGTAATAAAGATAAATAGAAGGGAAAACCAAAGTTTAGGAGGAATCGAGAAGGGCATAATTGACTAAGATGGAACACATCTGAAGGCAAGATTAACATAGACAAATAGATACAATGCTACACTAAAGGAATATAAGTTATATTCATCAAATTAAAGGACCTTATACATGCATAAGGTACCCTTACTTGACCTATCCTAATCACACATGTGCTTAGATTGATGAAAGAAGAGACAAAGCTTATAAACATGAAATTGAAAACAAAAATGCAAAATGTTGAGTGGAAATGGGACTATAGAAAAGACCTTTTGCACTTGGAATATGATTATGGGAACATTGGAAATGGACTCCTAATGTTAGGAGATCACAAACCCAATTTCAATAAATTCTAACACTTGGTCAAACTTGCCCCTTGTGTTTTGTGGGGGTGCAATGGGGGCACAAATATCTTTGTGTTAGAAATGGCTAAATTATTTAGGGATTTCTTAGAAATATATGTTGATAATTTCTTCTAACTACACCACCTATCCAATCTACACACATGCTTCTATAATTGGCCTACAAGTGTACACTTTTATGTTGAAAGAAAACAAAATGGAAAGGTTAAAGGGGAAGCTACCTAGTTTTGTGCCTTGCACACACACCCCATTTTCACCTCTTGGTCAAATGTGGAACCCCCTATCTTTTTTAGTTTTCTACCTTGTTTTGGTGTTTTGGTTTGGCCTTCTTTTGCTTTTTCCTTGTCTCAATGCTCATTGCTTGATCTAAATTGAATTTGAAAAAAATTATAAAAGTTAAGTCATGAGCCAAGCCTTCATGAAAGTTTTGGCATGTTTCTAATTAGAAGTCTACATTTTTCTAAAGTTTTGCAAGTTTCTAGAACTCTTCTAGACTTGTAGATTTTTGACTTGTAGTTTGAAATCCCAAAGTCCATCAAGATTCCACATTTGTCCCTTCTTTGATCTCCTATCCCTTTCAAAGTAACTCTTTGAGATCATGAAGTTGTGGGTTTGTGGGCTTTCAAGGGACTTCTTCCATCTTTCACTTTTGTTTGATGTCTAGATAGATGAGTTAGCTCCCTGATGGTTTGAAAATTCTAGGTCTACTCCTTGTGGGGTTTCATTTGAATTCTTCAACTTTTTGATCCTCATGCCATTGCACTCCCCACCATTCATCCTCCAACTCCACCTACCTATTTTCTTGCAGTAATGGCTCCCATGTGTGAATCAAGCCCTTTATAAAACTTATTTTATTGGTCATTCATATCTTTTACAAAGTGATTTTCAAAGCTCTTAACCCTTGCTACCTAGATTTATGCTTATTGTGCTCTCATGGTTGAAATTGTCTCCCAAATTTCTCGTAGCAAAATTTGTGCAAGTTATTGAAGAGTTTGGTGTCATTCTCTTGATACTAGAAAGTCATTGAGAGGATTTAGGTCACATTTTCAAATTGGATTATCCTCTTGTTCTATGAAAATAATAAGTTGAATCTCCTAAATCTTTACACCTCTAAAACATGAAAAAATTTGACATCACCAAATATAATTCCAAGCAAACTGATTCATGAACATTTGAGTTTAGGATGGAGATAATAAATTTTAGGGATTCATGTTTAAAGAATTTTCTTCTTTCAAATCTGAGGTTTTGAAATCACTATGTTTTTTCAAAAATTTTAAAAACCATCCATTAGGATAGAGGCTTAAACCTAAAACGTGTTATCAATCATGATAATGATTTATGCCCTAGTAAAAATGTTTGATGTCACTAACTCATGAAAATGTATCGATCACCATTGAGATCCCACAAAAATTAAAATGATTAACTTAACACTATTTAATGGGCCAATACGATCATGAAAATTTCTTAGATATTTGGACTTCCAACTTTGGTCCAGAGTCCCCAAGTCCTAATGATTCCTGCATTTCCCATCAAGTTTTAAAACCTTTAGAATGATAAAAATGAAGCAACTCTTTAACCAAAATCTCAAAGTTACAGATTAATTTTGAACCTCTTCCTTTTTGACTTTGAAGTCGTAAGTCTCAATGGTTCTAACATTTCCCCATCGAGGTATAAGAACTCTAGAATACCATGGTGAAACAACTATCTAAGTGTTGGGTGAAAACATAAATTGCAGAATTATTTGACTTACGAACCTCTAACCTTTTAATCCAAAGTTGCAATGTCCTAATAATCTCTACATTTCTGACAAGAAGTTTAAAAATTTCAAGTGAGGCAAATATATGATAGTGGATTGTAGATTTTTCTTGGATTCTCAGACTTTTGACCTTTTAGTCTAAAGTTAAAATGTCCAGTTGGGACTCACATTTCCACATATGCTTACATTTAAAAAGCTTCAAAGGGTCTTATTTATATTGTGGCTTCTTGTAGCGCTTCTTCCTTTCTTGTTAGGAATAAAAGGTAAAACCACTGCAAATAGAAATCTAAAAACAAGGTCCTGCAAATATGAAATTAAGACTTAATATTCATGAAAACCCATTCATCCTATATACATGAGAAAATGAACACAATAAATAAGATAAAACCATATTAACCTATTTCATCCAAATTCTAATGCAACCTCAAGATTGAGCAAGAAAGGAATGCAAGTAACAAATGAAATAAACCTATAAACCTCACATACAAACCTCTGTTATTTGGATGTGCCCCTGATGTTGTTTGATGAGTAGATGGCTCCTCAAATGGACAACATAACTTGGCATCTCATGGAGTCTTGAAAATGGCTTGGGTTGGGTTGGATTTATAGGATTTTGGATGAGGGATTGGATGGTCAAGATTGATTAGAGAGATCAAGTGATGATGTTGATTGATAGGTTTGGAGAGACGAGAGCTTGCCAAGTGTCATGATTTGGTTGGAAGGTGAAGGATGTCCTTGGATCAAGGGTAGAAAAGTAGTCTTGGAAGAAGGGGATGGTGAGGATTAAAGGAGGACAAAAATGACCTTTGTACAAAGGACTTGTCCATACCTTTGTAAGAGACCCATGTGGTCTTGTACAAGAGGCTATACCTTTGTACACTTGGGGGGATGTGAGGGCTTTGAAGGGCTTGACTAAGGTTTAGGAAGTAAAAGTAGGGGATTAGTTGGTTAATTAGGTTTAGTCCTCTTAATGAAAAGCGGGCAAAATAGAATGATTAAATAAATATGAAAATACTTCTTTAATTTTGGATGAGGATAGGGTATTAGATAAATAGAAATATTTATCTATTGTTATACTATAGGAAAGGATGATAAATGATTAAATAATAATTTATACTAGGAATAGGTGCGAATGAAGGTATAGATGAATAGTGAAAAGTACATGAATAGTGATTTTAATAATAAAATATTATTTAATCACTGTCAGAAGGGGAATTGGATGGTTAATTGAATAAATGGGGATTTATCCAATTAAGTTGTTAAATGAAGTCCTGATTAGGGTTTAATGGTGTCAAGATGAATAGTGGACGATTTTAGGTGTCTAAATTTTGCCCCTCTTTGAGATGGTGTTGCAAAACAACATCATTTCAAAGAAAGATAAAACATAGCCTTGGGTTGGATAGAAGAAGATGGTAGGATGAGGGATGATGCATGATGCCTCAACCACTCAAAGCGAGAGTGACGAGGAGGGATGATGGCAAGGATGATGCCCCCTCAAGAGGGCAGGCAGGTTCGAAGAACTTGGGTGTGCTCTCAAAAGGATGAAGATAGATGGATTAGAATGATAATAATAAAATTTAAATAAAAAGGGATTAGGAGGATAAAAGAGGTTGGATGCAGGGGATTGGAGTAAAGGAGGAATGGGGGATAAATTGATGGGATGCAAATAGATGGGGTGATAGAAATGTGTTATGCTTCACTAGATAATGGGAACCATCTGATTTGATATAGCATGAGATGTTATACACCAAGGTATAAGGAATCAGGGTCACAAGGTATCCCATATATAGAAGGATGCCCCAACACATCACAAGGTGTTTGACGACCTCGCGGGGTACTGTGATGAGACAATCGATAAGGTCACAATCAACCATAGGTCGTATAGCACCATGATATGGAAGACCATGATACCGCTATGGTAATAGGCTACATGGACCAATATAGATGCAAGATAAAATGATAATTCACACAATAAAGCATGCATGCACAAAACAAGACAAAGACAAATATGACATGTTGCCCCTGGTCAAGCTGAAAAGCCAAAGATTGATGAATCGATTATGTGTTGTGTTGTTGACGATAAGAACACAAGGATTAGGAATAATATATCTTGATGATGATTATAGATGTTGGATCAAAGCCTTGCAGTGAGGTTGGGAACAAGACCATGGATGTGATTGGATGATTGTGCATAGATGCTTAGCTTGATGTACATTGATTTGGATATTCTTGTGATTTTTTATGTTGGGGAGATTTGGATTGCTAGGAGGGATTGCATTGTTTTGCGTATGCAGGTAGCCTTGAGAAAGATACCAATGACAAGGGAAAGCTAATTCTATCAACAAGGGATTATGGGAGGATTGGGATGAAATGGTAAGGGGATAATGGATAGTGGATGAAAGGAAAAGATGGATGGAGATAGATAGGGGATTGAGGTTAGAGGATTTCGGATAGATGGATGGAAGGAAAGGAGGTGATCTCCAAGGACTACGTCGCATAGGAAGAAGGTGTACCACTCACATCAAGATATGTGTCTCTCATGACAATGCATTATGATGTGTGGGGGGAATGGATTTTATAAAATATGCTTGGAAATGGATGTATGCCAGGAGGTGTCCAAAGCATGTTTTGGATATTTTCCCTTATCCTTGTCAAGATAACCAATAGGGAAAGAGGATGAAATGATGATGGGATAGATAGGGAGCTAGAAAGGATGGGATGGATGGGAAGGATGAATGACCAACCAGGTAACTTGTTGGTAGTGTGAACTATTACACGTAATAAAATAATAAGTGGACATAGGGAATGATGGGATGGTAGACAAGAAGGGAGATAGGATAAGGATATACAATGGAGGGGGAGATGATAGGCTAGGTTAAAGTTGCCCCCAAGTGTAGGGTACAAATGGATGGAGGATTATGTGTGATACCCATGATGGTTTTTCATCATGGTACTCACCCAAGGTGCCACAAGGAGTGGTTTTCACCATTGGACAATTTTTTTTCTCTTTACTTTTTCTTTTTGATTTTTTTTTCTATTTTTTTTATTTTTTTATATTTGGATGGGATGGGTGGAGGATGGGGGAAATGGATTTTGGAGGAGGAAGGGGACTCAAGCATTTGTTTCCATAGCAAGGCAGTAGTGTCTTATTATGGATGGATGTCACACATGCATCATTTCAAGGATCATTATGTGTGTGGATGTTGGTAGATGGGAGAAGATGGAATGGATGGAATAGATGAAGGATGGAATGGATTAATGGATGAATGATGGATGGGTAGATGGATGGATTGATGGATGAAGGATGGATGGATGGATTATGTCAAAGCATGGACCATCGATATGTGATGCGGGAGATATGCATGATAGGAGAGATAGAATGGAAGGATGGAGGTATGTGGGAATGTCTTGGGGTCAAGGGGAACCAAGACCAATAGTTGTGCACACCATAATGGATTTTGAAGCATATATTTGTGATGGGGAGTGGGAAGTAATGAGGATTTGGGATTCATGATGTATTTTTGGGATCGAGATGGGGATTTTGGGAGTGTCAATTTGGGAATTTAGGGACCCAAATGGACTTAGGATTTTTAAGATGTTTTGATTGGGTGCGAGATTTTTAAGCTTTGGGGATGGGGTGGAATTTGGATGCTCCACTTAGATTTAGGGATTTTTTCTTGGGGACCCACACCATTTTTGTTTTTGCTTTTAGAGGTGTGGGCTTATGTAGCATTTTGGATTTTTGATTGGGTTTTGTGTATCGATGCCCTACGACATGATAATCTTTAGGATTTTGTAGACTTTTTATTAAATATGAGGGGAGGCATCCAAATGATTATTTTTGAATCCCATGGGTTTGGTGGTAGCTTCATTTTTAAACAATGTGTGCATTCATTGATCATGATTGGGGATTTTGGGGATAATGATTTATGGGGACGAGATTTATGGACAGGGGTGTTGAGGATGGGAGGATTACCTAGGATTTGAGGATGGGGATATTAGGAGTTGGGAGGAGTGAAGGAAGAGTGTTAGGGTTAGGGCAGATCAAAGCAATAAACACTAACAATTATATGTAGATTAAATAACCCAAATATAACAATGAGGAATAACACAAAAGAGATCAACATAGAAATTTAACATGGTTCACCCAATATGGGCTACATCCACAGAAACTCAGCCATCCAATGATTTTATTATCCAGTGCAAAATAGATTACAATATCGCAAATAAATCATTGTACCATACATCTTAGCCGCTTATAACAAGTTATTCAGAAGCTTCTAGAATTAGGGTTTTGCAATGTCATTTTTATTTTGTTGGTTAATAAAAATTAACAATCGACTTTGATCATGCAAAAAAGAGGGAAAATTTTTTTCTCGGGGGCAACCGCCCCCAAACCCCCGCTTCTCAGCAAGGATACATAACTTGTGTACAATACTTACATGATCAGTCGCCACATACCAACAATCTCCTACTTGGAGACTGATCCTGGACGACACCGTTGTGCTTGCATCTTCCACTGGATTACAGGCTTGGCTGGTTTCTTAAGTCCACCATTATTAGTCATGAAGGCCAACAGAAATTGATGAGTAAATCAGTTTCTCCCGTGTAACTGCCTTTGTGAACATATCTGCAAGATTCTCACTTGTGTGAATTTTCTCTAGCTTCAACTGCCCATCCTCCAAAACTAACCGGATGAAGTGGTATTTGAGCTATATATGTTTAGTTTTTGAATGCAGAGCTGAGTTCTTAGCAAGATGAATGACACTCTGGCTATCAGTGTACAAAGGGCTATCTTCTTGTTGTTGCCCCAATTCCTCCAGAAAATGTTGTAACCAAATCATCTCCTTGCTAGCTTCTGTAGTAGTAACATACTCAGCTTCAGTGGTTGAAAGTGCAACAACCTTTTGTAGCCTTGAAATCCAACTAACTGCAGTACCTCCTATAGTAAAAACATACCCTATAGTACTCCTCCTACTTTCAATATCACCAGCTAGATCAGAGTCAACATATCCTTTTAGAGCAGAATTTGTTCCTCCAAAACATAGTTTCTTTGAAGTAGTACCTCTCAAATATTGGAGAACCCATTTTACAGCATTCCAATGTTCCATTCCTGGATTGCTCATATACCTTCTCACAACTCCCACTGCATGTGCAATATCTAGCCTTGTGCATACCATTGCATACATCAAGCTACCAACTGTTGATGCATATGGTATCTTAGACATTTTGTCTTCCTCCTCTTGTGTCTTTGGACACATCTCCTTAGTCAACTTAAAATGACTAGGCAAAGGTGTACTAACTACTTTTTCATTCTGTATGTTAAACCTTTTCAACACTTTCTCTACATACTCTCTTTGGGACAAAAATAGTTTTTTGTTTGTCCCTTCCCATGTGATCCTCATACCGAGGATTTGTTTTGCTGCACCCAAATCCTTCATAGCAAATGAATTTGCTAATTTCTGCTTAAGTTCATTAATATGCTGCATGTTAGACCTGGTAACAAGCATGTCATCAACATAAAGCAACATGATAATATCGCTGCCATTACCCAATTTCTTGAAATAAACACAATAATCAGAATGACATTTTTTGTAACCTTGTTCAGCCATAAAACTATCAAATTTCAAATACCATTGCCCAGGTTCTTGCTTCAGGCCATAAAACTCTTCTTTAACTTGCACACAAAATCCTCCTTACCTTTGACCTCATATCCCTATGGTTACTGCATGTATATTTCATTTTCCAGATCCCCATGCAGAAAAGTTGTTTTCACATCTAGTTGTTCAAGATGCAAGTCTTCTGTAGCCACAAGACTTAGAATTGTTCTAATAGAAGTCATCTTTACAACCAGAGAAAATATTTCATCAAAATCTATACCTTTTTTCTGTGCAAAACCTTTTACCACGAGTTTGGCCTTATATATTTTCTTGCCTCCATCTTCTTCCTTCAACCTGTAAACCCATTTATTTGGCAATGCTCTTTTACCTGCAGGCAATTGAACTAAGTCCCAAGTCTGATTCTGTAGCAAGGAATCCATTTCCTCTTTCATGCCTAGTTCCCACTGCTTTTTAGTATCTACCTGCATTGCTTCTTCATAATATTCAGGTTCACCAGAATCAGTTAATAATATGGAATATAATGATGGAGAAAATATTTCAGGAGGTCTAGTTATCCTTGTAGAACATCTAACACCAGCAGGGGTTTGTGGGATAACTTGTTGTTGCTGAGCATCAGGTACCACTGGCATTTTATTTTTTGGAATCTCATCCAGCACCACACATTCCTTTTTGGCATGTTCATGCTTCTTTTCCTGCAACTGATCCTTATACATGACCTTCTTAGTGAATATAACATCTTTGCTCCTAATGATTTTATGATTTTCATAATCCCATAACCGATAACCAAATTCATCTACTCCATATCCAATGAAGGTACATTTTTTAGACTTGGCCTCAAGCTTGGTTCTATTTTCAATATCAACATGGACAAAAGCTTCACAACCAAAGCTTTTCAAAAAAGAATAGTTTACCTTTTTTCCCATCTATGCCTCCTCTGGAATGCCACCATCCAAAGGATTTGAAGGTCCCCTATTTATTAAGTAAACAACAGTATGTATAGCATCTGCCAAAAAGTGTAAGGGTAGTCCAACATGCAATCTCATGCTCCTTGCACGCTCCATAATGGTCCTATTCATCCTCTCAGACACACCATTTTCTTGTGGGGTTCCAAGAACTATTTTTTGCCTGCAAATTCTATTATATGAAAAGTAATTCTCAAATTCTCTGCTGCAATACTTGCCTCCATTATCAGATCTGAGACACTTCAACTTTTTTCCTAGCTCATTCTCAACCAAAGCTTTCCACTTTTTAAAAGTTTCAAATACTTCTAATTTTTGTTTTAGGAAATACACCCATGTTTTCCTAGTTGCATCATCAATAAAAGTAACATAATAGCAAGAGCCTCTAAGAGAAGATACCTAAGCTGGTCCCCATACATCTAAATGCACAAGCTCTAATTTCTCACTTTTCTTTTCTTTCCCAACTTTGAGAAATCTGACTCTTTTCTGTTTTCCATAGACACAATTTTCGCAGAACTCCAAGTCAATCTTCTTCAGACTTGGTAGTAACTTTCTGGAGTGAATAATCTTCATCCCTTTCTCACTCATGTGCCCAAGTATATGATGCCACAATTCTGTTTCTGTCCCTGCAGCAAGTGTTATAACTGTCTCAGTAGCAACTATTTTTGTAGCAGCTAAGGTAGAATAAGTATTACCAGTACACAAATACAATGTGCCTACCTTTTCACCTTTAGCTACTACTAATGCACCTTTAGTGACCTTCCAGATTTTGTCTGAAAAGGTAACTATATAGCCTTCATTACCCAATTGTCCTGTAGAGATTAAATTCCTTCTCAAATTTGGAACATGTCTTACCTCATGTAGCAACCATTCATTTCCATTCTATAACTTGATTTTTATTTTTCCTTTTCCAACAATCTGACAGGGTTCATCATCACCCAGATATACATGTCCAAAATCACCTTGAACATAATCTACAAAATATTTCCTATGGGGTGTGGCATGAAATGAGGCCCCTGAATCTATTACCCAGGAATCATTAGCATTATCTAAACATAGAATTAAAACATCCTGTAATTTATTACTTGAAACATTATCTTCCTTACTATCATCATGTTGTCCATCTCCTTGTTTTCCCTTTCGAGACCAGCAATCCTTCTTCAAGTGTCCTAGCTTTCCACAGTGCCAGCAATCCATTTTCCTCTGGATTTAGATCTGCCTTTCCTTGACTTTCCTTGTGACTTCCCATGATTGTAGGGCTTTTTCCTCTTTCCTTTGTTCTTCCCCTGTTCTCTACAGTCAAAGCATTACCAAATGTTGAAGTCTCACCTATGCTTTTCCGTCGCATTTCCTCACTAAGGATAACACCAACAACATCATCAAATTTTAAAGTATTTGAACTAGAGACAGAGTTACTTACAGCCATTACCAAGCTATTCTAGCTTTCTGGCAAAGAACATAAAACCAAGAGAGCCCTTACCTCTTCATCAAATTTTACTTTTACAGAAGTTAAATTACTGGTAATCATATTAAATTCATTTAAATGATCTGACACAGATCCACCTTCAATCATTTTCAAATTAAACAAATGTTCATGAGAAATACCTTATTAGAGGTTGAGGTTTTTTCATACAATTTGGCCAAAGCTTTCATCAGTTCACTTGTTGTCTTCGCTTCTGTTATATTGAATGCCACAGATGGTGCCAAGCACAACTGAATGGTTCCCAATGCCTTTCTGTCTAGAAGTTCCCAATCCTCATCAGTCATTGCTGCCGGTTTCTTGGCTACTCCTTCCAATGGCCTCCATAAATCCTTCTGATAGAGATAATCCTCCATTTGCATCTTCCATAATTGATAGTTATGCCCATTGAATTTATCTACCTTCAATTTACCCTCGTCTGCCATTGCTCCCACTTAACCATGAGACTCCCACTCAACTATGAGACCTTCCTGCAGATGATAATCAAACACAACCCGCTCTGATACCAGTTGTTAGGGTTAGGGCAGATCAAAGTAATAAACACTAACAATTATATGCAGATTAAATAACCCAAATATAACAATGAGGAATAACACAAAAGAGATCAACACATAAATTTAACGTGGTTCACCCAATATGGGCTACATCCACAGAAACTCATCCATCCAATGATTTTATTATCCAGTGCAAAATAGATTACAATCTCGTGAATACATCATTGTACCATACATCCCAGCCGCTTATAGCAAGCTTTTTGGAAGCTTCTAGAATTAAGGTTTTGCAATGTCATTTTTCTTTTGTGTACAATAATTGCATGATCAGTCGCCACATACCAACAAAGAGTGGATTGAGGGATGGGAGGACATTTTTATTTATGGATGGGATAAGATAGGGGAGGGATAGTGGTATGATTTTTGGATTTGTATGACAATGCAGGGGGGATATAGGCATATGATTTGGAGGTGCAATGAGATGCACCTAGTTTGGGATTGAAATAAAATGCCTTAGGAGGCATGAAGATGGTACCAACATGTTTGTATTTTTTTCCTTGGGATGTATAGCCAAGGTCATGCATGCATGGATGGATTTTGACATGGACGGGCTCCAATATACCTTGTTCATGAAGGCCTGAGCCTTTACTTTGATAGTTCATGTTTAGGAGCATATGATGTGTGATGGGATGCTTTTTTTAGAAACAAGACGTGAGTTCATTATTAGATGGGGGAGGATGAGTGGTGGATAGAAGTTGTTCCTCTCCTACAAGAGAATCACCATAGATGAAGGTAGCAAGACCAAGGGGATAGGATGATGGATTTGGGATGAAGTCAATAGGAGGTATTAAAGGGTCGATGGGAGATGGTAAAGGATTGATGGGGGATGATGGGGGATCAATAGGAGATGGTGTGGGATCAGGAATGGGATGAGTTGGGATGCTTGGATCTTGATTAGGATGGGGGTTGGATATTTCCACATGCTTTGGACTAGGCTCTTAACATAGCTAGATTTGCATGGATGGTGTGGAGGATGAGTGTTTAACTTCATTTGGCATTTGAATAGAATCCTTGGATTGGGTGGATGGAGAAGCAAGAGATATTTGGGATAGGACTTTTGATATAATGAAGGAAGGGGGTGATGTAGTTTTGATAGGTGCTAAGTAGGTGATGGGGTCATCAAAGACATATTTGGATGATTTGCCATGAGTGTGGTGGCAAGGCTTCACAAGCTTGTTTTGGTGATTTTTTGCTAAATCCTTAGCTAGGAGTCCTTGGAGGAAACTTGAGAAGGATGGTTTGGATTTAGTAGGATAATTGGATGGTGGATAACATGGTGACATGGATAGTATGGTTAGTGATACAGGAGCATCTGGGTTCACTTGTAATCCTATGTCACCAAAAATATGTTTTATTTTTTAAGTTGTTTGGTTTTGTTTTCTTTGCAATATTGGTTTTTGTATTTCAAAAGTAATTTTAGATTTGTTGGGCAAAATTGAGGACATCATATTATTAAAGACCCAATTGGGTATCCCCAGTTTCATTTTGGTGAAGATTTAATAAAAATTGGCTAAGTGATAGCCAGTTGGCAAATTCTTGTCAGTGATTTCTTTAGTTCACAAACTGCTTAGTTTGCCTACCCAGCAGTTACCCGATTTGATAGTTTGTCGACTAAGTCATAAGGGAAGTTTGAATTGTTTGAAGTTAGCCATTAGGACTTTATTGATTGCACTTTAAGTGAGATTTGAATAAAGTCTTTTATTATCAACAAAGTGGAGAATTTGAGAACTCTGTCGGTAAAATCTCTAGTTTGTGAACTTTCCAGTTCGTTGATAGTTCACTTTGCTTGTAAAAGTCTCCAAGGTTAGATCTTGGAGTTCATCGCATTGTTGGAAAACTCTCTGGTTTATGAACCCTTAGGTTCATCGATGGTCCACTTTACTGATAACCATTTTGCTAATTGAAGATATGGCTGAGGGAAGGAAATTGAACTTAAAGTTCCTTAGTTCAGAGAGAGAAGAAATCATCAATAGAAGGAAAAGTATAAGGATTAGCTAGTTCGTGGTCTCTGAAAATTATCAATAAGACAATAAAAGGATGGAAAAGATCCATTTTGATGATAAAAGGAGTTGATCGCTTAATCGACAAACTTTATAGTTTGCAAAGTAGTTTTTGATTCTTGAAATTTTCTGATATGCTGACAAAAGGTTGAGGAAGCTAAACTTTGCTGATAACTAAGGGATTATACTGGCAAATATTGTAGTTTGTGAAGTATCCATTCGTCGATGTCATGTGGTGGTGAACTTTTGAGTTCTTAAAGTGGAACTTTTGCCGATAACCTTTTCATAAGTGTTGTGTTGGGGGAAGTTTAAGTTTTAAGACTTGAAAGAATACCGAAAGAGGAATCTGTAGTTTGTGGAAGAAGCATTTCACCTATAACTATCTTAGAGCCTGAAGTTTGTATCCTTTGTTGAATGTACACAATGTCAATTATTTTACATATTGCAGATGTTGAGACAACGGTTTCATTCTACAACCGTTCAACTATTTGGAGACAGTTAAACTGTTTGGTAACTGTTATGTAGCGGTTTTACAACCATTGACTAGGCAGTTTTCTAATGGATGTACATAAATGGAAACCTGGTGCATAGTGGTAGGTTCAGTTTGATTCTTTTGGTAAATGTAGATGTTGCAGAGCACTCTGTAAAGAGGATATTTTTGATTTTGAAGCATGATTGTAGAACTTGAATTTGTACTCCTGTAATTCATTGATGTTGTTGAATAAATAATACAAGTTGTTGTGGGTGTGGGTCTTTTGTGTTGGTTTCATTTTGCTGCTTAATTCGATAGTCTGATAAGACCTTTGAATTTAGACTTGCACCAGTTAGTGGATAAGGATGTGATGGATTTGGTTGATAAGGGGATGAAGGATGTGGATAAGAGGTGGAGGTGATGGGGACCTTGTACAAGAATGTTGGGATATGGATGAAGGATAGAATGGATTTCCCTTGTCAAGGGTGGCATAAGGATGACCATAGGGTATGCAATTAGGTGTGGGGGTGTAGCTTGTGCTAGTTAATGCATGGTCACAAGGTGCTTGAATGCTTATAGATTGGTGAGGGTGGTTTATGGAAAGCTTGCTTGCAATGGTTTCATCAAGGTTTTGGATTTCGTCTTGATCAACAAGACTATCATCATCATTGGGATTGTAGGATGGATTCATGATGTTTGACTCAAATTTGGGATGATGTGATGTAGGATGGCTTGATGATTTTGACTTGGGATTTTGGATTAAAGGGGGTTGGATTGATTTGGATTGATTAAGGCCAACGATAAATGACACTTGATACTGGGATGGATTTGATTTAATTTGATTAGGCCTAAGGCTCTTTGATGATTGGATTAGATTCAATTAGATTAGGACAAGGGACCTTTGGGTGTTGATTTGGATGATGATTTGGAGGAAAATGATTAAGTTTTTATGAAATTGGATGGGGTTGACAGTGGTTAAGTCCTTAACCAAAATTTGATTTTCAAAGGATTCTTTTTTATTAAGGGTTGGGGGATTGCATTTTGACTAGAGATTGATAGAGAAATGATGGATGATTGATTTTGGATGAGGGATAATTGTATTGGATGAGGATTTGGATGGCATGGGATTAGATTAGGATAGAGGTGGATGGGATTGGATGGATAAGGGGACCAGATTAGAATGATGGTAGTGGATTAGATTGGGATGATAGGTTTGATTAGAGGGATGGATTGGATTAAGATTAAAGGGATAAATGAAATTCGATTAGAGATGATAATGGACGAGGTGATTAGGATTAGGTAGTAAAATGATTAGGATTAGGGATAGTGGATTATGATGTGGATTATGGATGAAAATAGATGAAGGATTAAGCTCAATTATGGGATTATGATTGGGATTGGTTTAATGGATGAGATGATTAGGATCGTGATGGAAGGGGGAATTAGATTAGGAAGAAAATAAGGGGATAAGGAAGAGATTGGGATGGTGATGGAGAATTGGGTTAGGGGAGGGAGGATTATGATGTGGATTATGTTGGCAAGAGACACTGTGTGGCTTCATGAGTGTTGTCATTGATGGCAACAAAGTCTATCCCACACATTTGTAGTACATAGTATGCCTATACCAGAAGTCATATTGAAGATTGTTTTGGTTTGGTGAACAAGAACATAGTATGCAACAAGGTCTGACAATTAGGTCCAGATCTCTCAGATGGTGTAACTCAGCAAGTTATGTACTTGGATAAGTCAAGAGGGGTATCATGACTACTATATTCCAGAGATTTAGCCTTCGGTGATAAAGCAAAGAAAAGATATGAGGATCTGAGTGTTGGGTTCCAGTCAGGCAAAGCAGACAGAGGAAGAACTGACCGATAGAGTATCAGACTTCAATCCGGATGAGTAAATGGTGTTGATCAAACAATTTGTGGGATCATACATTGTTGGCCAACATGATTAATGACTTCTATATCTATATTTTTGATACGCATCACAAATCAAGCATGGATTCAGCCGACAGAGTAATTACTTGCAGTATTCTTGATGCCGACTAGCAAGTTGATAAAAATCCTTTATGCAGATATATATACTAGATGAATTCTAGTATGTAGGTGTGTGTGGTGAAGCAGGGATGAATAAGGTGCAAAGAAAAGCAGGAATAAGTGTGAAAGCAATAATTCAAGTTCGGTATGTGACAAAGCAACAACACTAAAACAAAGGAAGAATGAAGTGCATCAGATCAATGCATTGATCCTAACCGGAACTGAACTCTTGCATTTGTAGATGCCTCTCATCAGTTCAAACACTTGATTACCTTCTGTATGTTTTGTAGACAGTGAGTCTCTTGTAGGCAGTGTGCCTCTTGTGAGCAGTGTGCTGGGGTAGTGAGCCCTAATTGGCAAGTGCCATTTTGTACTCCTTTATTCTTTTAACAGAGAATATAATCTTGGGTTAGTCACCCCGTGGTTTTTCCCTTAACAGGGTTTTCCACATAAAAATCCTTGTGTTATGTGTGTTGATTTTATTTCTATTCTTATGATCACATATGCTTATATAATTTGATGTTGCACTGATTATTAAGATAACAAAAAGAAAAGAAAGTTAAGAAAATTTTGAGATAACTGATTCACCCCCCCTCTTAGTTATCTGCCTTGTTTCCAATAGATTATGTGTGGTAAGGGATGGGATTTGCTTAGGATTAGGATGAAAGAGGAAATCCGATTAGGGGAAGTGTATTATGATGTGGATTAAGGATATTGGATTAGGAGATGATTAGAAGGATGATGGGTAGGATTAAGCTCAAAGATGGGAATTGATTTTATCTCAAATGATGGGATTTGATTAGGATAATGATAGATAAGGAAGGTGATTAAGTGGGTAAGATGGAGATGAAGTGGATGAAAGAGATAGAGGGCGAATTAGGATAAGGACCTTGATTACATTTGACTAATTGATTAGGATCAAGGTCCTAGATGATGGATTAAGATTGAATTAGGATGATGTGGATAGGGTGACTAGGATGATTACGATAGTTGGATGAATGATTAGGAGGAAATTAGATTGGGATAAAGTTTTGTCCATTAAGATAAAATTGGATTTGGATGACTTGGATTAGGAAGAGGTGGATGATTGAATTTGGATTAAGATTGGTTATTAAGAGGTGATGAAGGATGGCTTTATGCTTGAATTTAGGCAACTTTGCAAATAAATTTCACACAAAATCATGCACAAACTTGCAAATGATGATGATTTTAGATTAAGGGAGTGCATGGGTTTTTATGATGAAGACACACCAAGCATGTTAACACCCTAAGATATTCAAGTGGGAGTGTCGATCCTTGTGGACCCATAAATTAACTATTCATCAAGTTTTAGTTAGATAGGGCATGCAAGGTCATGTACCACCATTGCACCCTTACCTTGGAGGCGTGAATGCCTTGCCCAAGGTGAGTTCTATCTTCCCACTATAAAAGTACATGTGAGTAAATTCTCCTTTTCTATAGTGATGCACCACAAGGAGGGATGACTGAAAGGTCTTATGCTAGGATGAACAAAGTGACTAGGGGTATCCTCAAAACACTCAAGATGCATGAGGCCTATGTTCATGATATGAAGGATGTTGTCAAGGCATGGTTTGAGAGGGTAACCCACTCTCCACCTTCACATTGTAAGGTATAAAGATCTTGCAAGCTAGCCTCAAGTGACAATGTCCCCCAATGGGAGAATCTTTCTATTCTCTCCCAAATTTATATACCCCACCATAACATGAGGGTTGAGGTCATCCCCTTGGTGATAAAATTCAATGCATGACCCCTAGAGGAAAAAAACTTAAGTGTTTTTTTATCTCCAAGATCGCATGAAGTGCAAGGAGAGATCATACACATCTAAGATCATGGGATTAAACAAAGATAACAAGATTGGATCAAGTCAATGCTTTTGATCTCTATGATAACACAAAGTGAAAGGAGAAAAATAAACCTTGGTTTGACCCCAAACAAAGAATGCAATATTCTTTTACCCCTTAGAAAATGAAGTGTTCCTAGAGATAAGTGCAAAAATAAGATGGATCCTTCGGCAAGCATGCTACAATACACAAGTTAGCAGTTTGATTTATGTCTTGGAATAATGTGAAATGAAAAAAAGGATGTTAGAAAACTAGGAACATGCATGAGATAAGTAGATTCAGGGGTTAGATTGCACAAATCCCAAGAAAAATGAAGAAAACTACCTACAGAGCAGAACTGCCCAAACACAATGCAAAACTACCCAAGTGCATGTAGAACCACCCAAAAAGAGATAGGTGATGAATATGATACTTTTAGGGCTACTCAAGTAGGTCATAGAGTTGGACAACTAGAACAAGGCAGCTGAAATGTGTTCAGGTGCTTGAAAATAACTATTTCTGCAAGAAAATGGTTAGTTTTTTGCAAAAAGAAGGATGGTTAGAAAAAATTGAGCAACATAATGATGAGCTTGGTCATATATGTGTTTTATGTTCATAATAGACATTATAGTGCTTTTACTTTGATGGACATTGGCATGTTTAAATATATTATTAAATATTTATAACTGTTTTAGAAATGGATGAATAGTGTGTTTGGTATTTATTTTTCAAAGGTAGGAATTATTGATTATTAGTATAATTTTTGGTTTATATGTATGCAAACTTGTGATTTTGTGACAAAAACACCTACTGAACCAGATCTTTCTGGATCTCTCTAGAGTCATTCATAGAAGGATGAGAATTGGCTCTAGATAGCTCTAAAATGCCACCCAACATTGCAGCTGCTCATCCTTTCCTCAAATCAAGGATCCATTGACAGAATCCACACTAATCTTAGTTCCAACATGTGTCACACCAAGGATAAGGCAACCCTAACTATGCCATCAGTCACCGTTGTGCTAACCAACTTTAGTTCTCTTTATATTATGTTAAAAGAATAAGTCGAGTGAAGCTTTGCTTCATTGTTTTCCTTTAATTTAGGATTCATCTTCTATGTCTCATTCAATCCTATAATAAGAGACTTCCATTTTTGAGAATAAGGATAGAAAGAAGTCCAGTCTTGTTTTAGTCTCTAGTCAATTTAGCCATGTCTAATAAATAAGGCTATGATGTATAAAAGTGAGCCAGAGGAGTAGTGGTTTAAGCTTTTTGTTCTCTATTCTTTGAAGACACTAAGCCCCATTTTCTTTCGTGTAAGCATACCCATCCGGGTTCCTTCTGCATGAAAATTAAAATATACTTTCCCTGATTTGGTGTTAGTTTAAGCAGATCCTTCTAGATGGAGTGTAGGGCCCACTCTACCTGAAGGAGGAGATCTACCAGTATTTTATTCTTCATAGTTACATTTTCTTTATTGTGTATTATAATTTATGTGGTGTGGTTAAGTAGACTCTGTATTGTGTGTTTGTTATCATCTACCTGCATGATTATCATAAAATCATAAAAATAGTACTTTCCCAACATTAGTCTTGTTACAGTTAGCATTGTTTATATCTGATTAAGCATGACTATTAATCCTAGACTTAGTCATTCTTCCAGTTTTGATCTCAATTCAGTAGTTCTTTAAATTTTTTTTAGCATTTATCTTTATGTGCATTAGTGTAGGTTTCAATTTAGTACTTCAATTCAATATTTCAATTTAGCATTAGTGTAGCATGAGATTGCTTTTATTTCTATACGTGTGTTTCAACAACAGTAGTATAGATTGTGTGCTTTGTTTTCATAATTTAAAAGATGTTTTCCCTTATTGTTCCAATTTAGAATAGGATCACCTTGAGTAAAAACTCCCCAAGGAAAGACCTTACCATAGACAACTCTAGACACCACCTCGGATTGATAAAACTAAATGATAGTGGCAATTGACAACTACGACGAACCTATCATTTTTGGTGTTGTTGTTAGGGAATCTAACTATAGATCCTGTAAGTTTAGGTGTTGGTAAGTTGAGAGCGTTCAAGGATCCTATAGCTTATGAGTAGGCCTAGAGATTATCTAGGTTGCTTCATAACAAGATCCTCTACTAGTACATCAGAAGATCATCCACTAGTTGGGTCTAACCTAGGAGAAATATCAGAACATCCAACAAATTTTGAATCATACACGGTCCCAGATTGCCCATCATTATGGCAGATAACATTTTAGGAGAAGATGAATCAAGTAACATAACACTCTCTTATCCAATCTCTCTATCTCCTAAGAGAAATGAGCCACCAATAAAAAAACATATCACCCTTAGTGTTACCAACATTCAAGGGAGATGCTTCTAAAGATCCTGATTAATTCCTATTTGATTTCAAAGGTTTTTTCAAACATACGACTATGGGATTGATAACCAGAAGTTAAAACTTTTTCCTTCCACCTAGAAAGACTCTGCCTTATGTTGGTTTATGGGCTTAACCACTGATTCCATACACACTTGGGATGAAATGGAAAATGTATTTCTCAATAAATATCAGGACTACTGTAGAGTTTGAGATAGGAAGAACTCTTCAGAATGAAGCAACTTGAAGATGAAAATCTAGAAGTTGATTACATGGATCAGTTTTTATTTTTTCATAGGAGGTGTGGAAGAAACCTAGTTGAGAAACTCAACAAGATCATTTTTCTAAGAGGTATAGATGAAGATGCTAAGAAAACCTTAAATCTCATGGGTTGAGGAGATATCAACAAGCTTAGGTTTGAATAAATAGTAGAGTGCAATAGGAATTACTCTTGTACACGCGCTAGCAATAGAATGCTTAAAAAAGGTAAAAGTGGTGGTAATGATGTCACCAAGGTAATCAAAGAACTGACTAACCTCAAAATTGACATCTTGCTCCATTTGAACACCACCTTGGATGAAATGCAAACAACCAAGAAGACTATCAAGCCATTAGCCATTTATTGTCCCATATGTAGGGAAAAACATCCGCTCTGAGAATGCCCATTAAATAGGATAGAATTGTGTGGTGTTTGTGATAAACACCACCAGACAAATGGATGTGGTTTGCTGCCTGAAATTAAAAATAGGTTGAAAAAGATACCACAGGTTAAAGAAGAACTAAATTTCATCAGACAAAAGCAACCAAACTTTAATTTTAATCCCTATTCAAGAGAATTTGGTGAGCCTGAATTCCTCCAAATTGGGGACCAAACCAATGGCCTAGATCTTGGGGAGGCCCTCCTCCACAAATGACACCCCAGTGGAGTCCATCTTGGCCTCAACCAGATTAGATGAGTCAGTCTTGGGTTGCTCCCCAATGGTAAAATCAATGTCAATACCACTAGCCATGGGTGCCCCAATATAACCAAGGATCACGACATTATGGTAATCAACTAGAAGCTCTGTTGCCTGGACCATCCCAACCTCCACTACCAAATTCTAGAGAACAAGTAAACCAACCACAAATTCCTACTCAACCTATTTTGAATCCTAAGAACAACCACTCTCAACAACAAGTTTACAACATAGATCAAAACATGACAACTTTAAAAATGTTGTATAAATCAATGATCTTCAACTGCATTCCTATAATATTCCAATAAAGTTCCCTACTATGGAAACCCTTGAAGAAGCCAAGGCTCTACTTGATGATGATAAAGAACAACCCCAAGAAGAAGCACCTAAAATAGTGAGTCACAAAAAGGTTCCACATGTGGTATTAGTTCCATTTCCTAAGTGATTAAGACAACCTACTCTAGAGAGATCTGGAGAGCTCCAGAATACCCTGCTTGACTCTCAACTAATTAAAAAACTTAGAAAAATCAATATTGAATTCTCCCTATTACAAGCCATTAAAGACATTTCATAAATTAATCAAATAGTTAGGGACTTGTGTTTAAGAATCCTTGGAAAGAAGAGGAAGTTACCAAAAACCATTCAGGTAGGAGGGAAACTATCATATGTCCTATCAAGAAAATTGATTCCATAGAAATGCAATGACCTAGGAAGTCTTGTTATTTCAGTAGTAATAAGAGGGGTTCTAGTTTCAAATATGTTGATTGACCTAGGGGATTCCATCAACGTGATGACTACAGATACCGCAGAAGCACTATCTTTGACTAATATGCAACCGATGTCTACAGTTTTGTAGCTTGCTGATCTATCCATCACTAAACCTGAGGGGATATTGGAGGATGTTATCGTAACAATAGACACTTGGGAATACTTTGTGTATTTCCTAACTCTTCAAACAAGGAAGAAGAAATCTAGGCATCCAATCATATTGGGCCGGGCCGACCCTAGTTGGCCATAGTAGCAACCCTCATTGACTGTTAGTTAGGGAACATGACCATTTCTAATGGGACCAAATTAAATGAACTTTCCATCTACCCACTTGCTAAACCATCCATACAATATGAAAACAAATTGTGGGTAGATGATCTTATAGAGTCAGATGAAGAAGATGCTTCCACGTTAGCCATGGTCACAATTTAGAATAATTAGAGAAATATCACGAGCAAGAGGAAAAGACTAAATTTCATCTTTTGATGCATAGCAAGATGTCTCTGGATGGATCTAGAGGGATCCAAGAGACTCATTAAGAGCATCCAATTGTCCATTTTTAGATGAAGTACCATCCCAATTATATTACCAGCAAGAAAAAATGTTGCATTTGATCCTTCCTCACTTCTGTCATCTAAATACACTCATCAGCCCTTATAGAGAAGTCCATTCTATCCACTTTGGTACAAAACAAATTACTGTCCAGGAAAACAAATAGTTATCCATCAACTATTGGTTAGCAGACATGGAAGAAACAAAACTGATTGCATTATTGCAAAATCATACGCAAGCTTTCACCTGGGAGTATAGAAATATGAAGGGGATTCATCCAAGTGTGTGCACGCATCATATCTACATAGAGGATGTTCAGCATGTAAGGCAACCCCAGAGGAGAATCAAACCTGCATTAAGAGAAATAGTAAAGGAAGAAATAGAGAAATTATTGCATGTTAGATTCATAGATCCCATTTCTGATAGCCAATGTTTCACCATTGGTAATTGTGCCAAAGAAAAATAGGAAGTGGCATGTCTATATTGATTATAGGGAGTTGAACAAAGCAACTAAAAAGGATTATTTTTCTCTCCCTTTCATCGATTAGGTGCTGGACAATTTGGCTGGTAGCCATTATTTCTCATTTTTGGACAAATTCAATGGCTACAACCAGATCTAGGTAGCTCCAAAGGATCCAGATAAAACCATATTTTCTTGCCCATGGGGGACGTATGCTTACAAAATTCTACCCTTCAGGTTATGCAATGCCCTAGCTACTTTCCAACGGGTTGTCCTTACAATTTTTGCTGATCTTACCAATACATGCATTGAGGTATATATGGATGATTTTATAGTCCATGGTAAGACTTTTGATGAAGCCTTGAGTAACCTCAACAAAGTTCTTGAATAGTGTAAAGAGCATCAACTATCTTTAAATCATGAGAAATGCCTTCTTATGTTGACAGAAGGGATAGTTATAGGCCACCACATTTCTTAGGAGGGAATTAAAGTAGACCCTAATAAAATTGAAATCATAGTGCAAATTCCTGCACCCCAAACCCAGACTAAAGTTAGGAGTTTCTTAGGGCATGTTGGCTATTATAGATGGTTTATTCAAAACTTTAGCAGAATAGTGAATCCATTGTTTACCCTCCTGAAGAAGGATTTTGAATTTGAATTGGACTACCCAATGCCAAGAGTCATTCAATCCATAAAAAAATCATTGATCTCAACACCTATTATTAAGGGACCTAATTGGGGAGAACCTTTCCACATCCATTTGAATGCTTCCAATCAAGCAATAGGAGATGTCTTCGGACAAATAGGTGAATCTAGAGGCATGCATGCCATCTACTATATTAGTAAAATCCCGAACCTAGTTGAGAAGAACTATACAACCATTGAAAAATAATTCCTAGCAGTAGTCTATGTCATTAATAAATTTTTCTACTACATAGTAGGATACAAGGTATTTGTTCACACAAATCATGCTACCATTAGATACCTTATGAATAAAGTTGTAGTTGGAGGAAGTGTTAGGAATTGCATGCAGACGATATCAATTAAATGCAAATAAAGATTAAATAGAGGAATGCAAATAAAGATTAAATAGAGTAATGAAAATACATAGAAATAATAATAGTGAGAGACACGTTTTAACATGGTTCACCCAAACTCGGGCTACATCCACCAACAGAGAGTCCAATATTATTATCTAGTAAATCAAACGGATTACAACCAGCAATCCCTACAACTCAATACCATTGCAAATGCTACAATACAATCAACAGAAACCCTAACCCTTAGCCACTTTTATCAATCCTTATGTTGGTTACAAAATAGGGTTTTTTTATGTCAGCCAATATATAAAATAATTCCTGACGCCTTTACAAAATAATAGGCAATTTTTGCTTCGGGGGCGCTGCCCCCAGCAGCCCTCGTTGGGGGTGTTGCCCCTAGACCCCCATCATGGGCTCTGCCCTGGGCCCCCATCGGGGGGATAAGTCCCCCAGGCCCTACAGGAGGGGCTTTGCCCCCTGCACTCATTAAATAATTTGGGGGGAAACTGCGCTAATAAAAGTGGGGAAAATTTAACCTCCAAGTTTGATTAGGCTCAATATAACCATAATCTCCCACTTGGAGACTGATCAGACTCCACACCATATCATCTCCCACTTGGAGATTGATTATAACACCGCTAACCCTGTAGCTCCCACTGGAAATAAGTACCCTGGACTCTGCTGTTCTGATTTTTTTTGTTTTTAGTCTTGAAGACCAACTGAAGCTGAAGAGGAGCTCATCTTCTCCCTTGCCATTGCCTTCGTAAACATATCCGCTAGATTTTCATCTGTATGTATCTTTTCTAGCCTTAACTATCCATCATCTAACACCAACTAGATGAAGTGATACCTAAGCTGTATGTGTTTGGTCTTTTAATGCAAGGTAAAATTCTTTGCAAGATGTATGGCACTCTGACTATCTATATACAAAGAACTGTTACCCTGTTGTTTGCCCAATTCTTCCATGAAAGATTGCAGCCATATCATCTTCTTACTTGCCTCTGTTACAACTACATACTCTGCCTCCGTGGTGGATAAAGAAACCACCTTTTGCAACCTGGAGATCCAACTCACCGTTGTCCCACCTACAGTAAAGACATAACCTGTAGTAATCCGCCTAGTATCAATATCTCCTACCAAATAACCTGCTAAATCAGTATTCGAGCCCCCAAAACATAAGTGTTTATTAGATGTACCTCTCAAATATTTGAGAATCCATTTTACCGTATTCCAATACTCTAATCTGGGATGACTCATATACCTGCTTACGACTCCTACAATATGTGCAATATCTGGTCTCATGCATACCATGGCATACATTAAACTTCCTACAGTTGAAGCATATGGTACCTTGGACATTTTTTCTTCCTCCTCTTATGTCTTAGGACACATCTCCTTAGTCAATTTCAAATGACTAGGCAAAGGTGTGCTGACAACTTTTGCATTCTCCATATGAAATCTCTGCAACACCTTTTCAACATAATCAGCCTGAGATAGAGTCAATTTTCTATTCTTCCTATCTCTGCAAATTTTCATACCAAGGATTTGTTTTGCTGCCCCCAAATCCTTCATAGCAAATGATTGTGCTAACTGTTGTTTTAACTCTCTTATGTGATCCATGTTAGACCCTGCTACAAGCATGTCATCAACATATAAACATAAAATAATGTAGCTGTCATTATCCAACCTCTTAAAATAAACACAATGGTTAGAATTACACCGGCTGTAGCCTTGCTCAGCCATAAAATTATCAAATTTCAAATACTATTGCCGAGGTACTTGTTTCAAGCCATATAAACTCTTCTTCAATCTACACATCAGCTTCTCCTTACCTTTGACCTCAAATCCCTGTGGTTATTCCATATAGATCTCCTCCTCTAAATCACCATGGAGAAAGGCAGTTTTCACATCTATCTGTTCCAAATGCAAATCTTCAGCAGCCACAATACTTAAAATAGTATGAATAGAAGTCATCTTAACAATCGGAGAAAAAATATCATCAAAATCAATACCTTTTTTCTGTACAAATCCTTTTACAACTAACCTGACTTTAAATCTTTTCTTACCTCCATCTTCCTCTTTCAGCTTATAAACCCACTTGTTTGGTAAAGCCTTTTTACCTGCAGGTAACTTACATAATTTCCAAGTCTAATTTTTCAGCAAGGAGTCCATTTCTTCTTTCATTGAAAGCTCCCATTGAACCTTTTTATCCACCTGCATAGCTTCATCATACCCTTCCAGTTCACCAGCATCTATTAACAAAATAGAATACAAAGAGGGAGAAAACCTTTTAGGAGGTCTACTTAGCCTTTTTGACCGTCTAACATTCACTGGATTTTGTGGTATTTCTTGTTGCTATTGTGGAGCATGAGGAACCACTGGAACATCATTATCTAGAGTATCATCCAGCACCACATAATCCTTTTCTTTCTTCTCATACTATTGCAACTGATCTTTGTACACACCTTCTCATTGAATACAACATCCCTGCTTCTCACAATTTTCTGATTTTCAAAATCCCAAAGCCTATAACCAAATTCATCAATGCCATATCCAACAAAGGTACACTTTTTTGATTTTGCATCTAGCTTGGTTCTATTTTCAGAATCTACATGTGCAAATGCTTCACATCCGAAGGTTTTGAGAAAAGAATAACTCACCTTTTTACCTATCCATGCTTCCTCTGGAATACCACAGCCCAAAGGAACTGAAGGACCTCTGTTAATTAAATATATAACAGTGTTGACAGCCTCTGCCCACATGTTTAAAGGCAGCCCAGCATGCAATCTCATAGTCCTTGCACACTCCATTATTGTCCTATTCATGCACTCAGCCACTTCATTCTCCTGTGGAGTACCTGGAACCATTTTCTACCTACGAATTCCATTAACGGAACAATAATCCTCAAATTCTTTGTTGCAATACTCACCACTATTATTAGATCTAAGACATTTTATTCTTTTACCTGTCTCATTCTCAACCAAGCTTTTTCATTTCTTAAATGTTTCAAATACATTAGATTTCTACCTCAGGAAATAAATCCAAACCTTCCTAGTTGCATCATCTATGAATGTAACATAATACCGAGAGCCACCAAGAGAAGATACCTGAGCTAGCCCCCATACATCTGTATGCACAAGCTCCAACTTTTCATCTTTCTTTTGCTTCCCATCCTTGAGAAAACTGACTCTCTTTTGTTTTCCATACACACAACTTTCACAGAAATCCATATTAATACATTTCAGACCTGGTAAAACTTTCTTAGAATGAAGTACCTTCCTACCTTTTTCACTCATATGCCCAAGTCTATTATGCCACAGTGTTGTCTCAGAACCTACAACAATTGTTTCAGTCTCTTCCTATGAACTTGCAGCAACTGTTCCTAAACCTGTTTATTTTTTCTCTGCAACAACTAAAGTATAAGGAACAGTATGACCTATACAAAGATATAAGGTGCCTACTTTCACACCTTTTTCTACTATTAAGGTACCTCTTGAAACCTTCCAAATTTTATCAGTAAATGTAACAATGCAACCTTCATCAGATAGCTGCCTTGCTGAAATTAAATTCCTACTCAGCCTTGGAACATGCCTTACCTCTTGTAGTAGCCAATGATTCCCATTCTACAACTTAATCTTGATTCTTCCCTTTCCAACAATCTGACAAGGTTTGTTATCTCCCAAATAAACCAGCCCAAAATCCCCTTGGACATAATCAAGAAAATAACTTCTATGGGGCGTAGCATGAAATGAGGCCCCTGAATCTAAAACCCATGAATCATCAACATTATCTAGGGAAAGAATCAAAGCATCATCTTCAAATTTATTACTTACCACATTTGCCTCCTTATTGCCTTCTTATTTGTCTCCTTCTTTATTCTTCTGAGACCAACAATCTTTCTTCAGATGACCTGGTTTCCCATAGTACCAGCAATCCTTCTGTCCTCTAGATTGGGATCTCTTATCCTTTGATTTTCCTTGTGACTTCCCATGACCTCCAGATCCTTTTCCTCTCTCATTTGATCTTCCCCTGCTTTCTACATTCAAAACGCTACCTGATGTGGACCCTCTTGAGATTTTCTGTCACATTTCCTCGCTAAGGATAACACCAACATCATCAAATTTCAAGGTATTTGAACCAGAGACAGAGTTACTTACAACCATTACCAAGCTATTCCATATTTCTAGAAAAGAACATAATATCAAGAGAGCCCTCACCTCTTCATCAAATTTCACTTTTACAGAAGTTAACTGACTGGTAATCATATTAAACTTATTTAAATGATCCGTCACAGATCCACCTTCAATCATTTTCAGATTAAACAAATGCTTTATGAGAAATACCTTATTTGAGGCTAAGGGTTTTTCATACAATTTAGCCAAAGCTTTCATCAGTTCACTTATTGTCGTCGCTTCTATTATATTGAATGCCACAAATGGTGCCAGGCAAAACTGAATGGTTCCTAGTGTCATTCTGTCCAGAAGATTCCAATCCTCATCAGTCATTATTGCCAGTTTCTTGGCTATTGCTTCCAATGGCCTCCATAAATCTTTCTGATAGAGATAATCCTCCATCTGCATCTTCCATAATTGATAGTTTTGCCCATTGAATTTATCTACCTTCAATTTACCCTCGTCCTCCATTGCTCCCACTCAACTGTGAGACTCCCACTCAACTATGAGACTCCCACTCAACTGTGAGACCTTCTTGCAGACGATAATCAAACACAACCCGCTCTAATACCACTTGTTAGGAATTGTATGTAGAAGATAACAATTAAATGCAAATAAAGATTAAATAGAAGAATGGAAATACACAAATAATAACAGTGAGAGACAAGTTTTAACGGGGTTCACCCAAAGTTGGGCTACATTTTTTTTTTTAAAACAAAGGGGTAAAAACTTTATTAGAAATCAGAAAAGAGCATTACAATAATAACTAAGGGACCCAGCCCCAGAAAACAAGGTGAAAACCCCACAGCATAAACAACATCAACTATCCTCATGTATCCTCCTATCCTCCTCCAAGAACCGGTCTAAATCCAGATGCAGCTCAGGGTTAACCTGATCCCAATCCTCAACTTTCCAACCACTATCATGCTCAGAGGCCCATTTGGCCAAGCAGTCGGCAACTCGATTCCACTCCCTTGGGATGTGAACAAAGGATGCCTCCTCCAACCGAGAACTAACTTGAAGAATCCGCTGAACCACCGAAGCCAACTGCCAATTAATATCAGATATCTTTCTCTCATTCAAGAGATTAATCAAAATCTGTGAATCAGCTTCACATATAACTTTTCTCCAGCCCAAAGCAAGGGCCCTCTCAATAGCATGCAGAATTGCCAGACCCTCCATGAAGTTAACAGTCTTCACCCCCTCATGTATAGAGAACAGAAAAATCACCGACCCAGTTGAGTCCCTACCAACTCCACCAATTCCAGCAGGCCCAGGATTGCCCCTAGAAGAACCGTCAGTATTGATCTTTAAAAATCCATTGGGAGGAAGTAACCACCTTCCAACTCGTTGAACCCTCTTTTTTCCATGCCTACAGTTCCTGGAACTGACAAAAGAAGAATGAATTTCTTGAAGACCTAGTCTGGCCACCAACTCATCATCACCTCTCTCCAAGGGGAAAACCAAATCACAATTAGCTGAAACTGACTCTTGCACCATTCCTAGCATACGCAGCCAAACTTGCCGACCCACCAACTTCTGATCACGAAAAATTCGGCGGTTCCGCTCCAGCCAAATCTGCCAAAGCAGAAAGGTAGGACCCACGAACCAAACTTCCTGCAAAAAGGAAGCCCTAGAAGGAGGTCTTCCCATACTATCCCATAATTCAACCAAAGAGCACGCATGAATACAAGGAAGCTTCCATACCTCCCACCACCAATGCCAAAGCTGCACAACAAAGGGGCACCGGAAGAACAAATGCGAAGAATCCTCTTCTGCTCCCCCACACAAAACACAAATTGAAGGTCCTTGAAATCCCCGTTTACGAATGTTATCCCAGGTCAAACACCTATTCCAAGCCAAAGTCCAAACAAAGCAATTGCATTTAGGCCACGAGAGTTTATTCCACACCCTTTTCCACCAATGAACCTCTACCCCAGTTAGCTTCTGAGCCAATAACACCTGATAACCAAAAGCAACAGAGTAAACCCCCTTAGGATTATGGGTCCAAGCAAGAATATCCTCTTCTAGAAGAGAACTACAACTCCTACTATGAAGAATCTTGTGAAGCTCAGCACTATCTTCCACAAGTCCCAAATTTGGCCACACTGCGGGATCCTTCCAATGAGCTACCTCCAACTGACCAAAAGAAGCAACAGACTTGAAGTCACTCACCCTAGCCCAGCCAGCCTTGAGAAATCTTTGGCACAAAGGAAGAAGGTTGGGGAACTGAGAAGTAAGTGGAGGGAATCCATCCCAAGAATCTGACCAGAAGAGAGCTTCAGTTCCCCGTCTACAAATCCAAAATAAACCTTCCTTGATAAGCTTAGCACCCTTTTGAAGAGTATTCCAAATCACTGAACCTTTCCCCTCAAGAGGGTAACGAGGGAGATCCTGCCGTGGAATCCCTAGGAAATACTTATGAGATAATATCCTGGCCCATGGCTGATCCAGTTCCACACACCATCTCCAAAATAGCTTAGCAGCCACAGCCACTCCAGATAATGCAGATTGTCGAAGACCAAGACCACCAAATTGCTTTGGGCTACACACAACATCCCACCTGACCAGGCTCCACTTGGAGGATGACAAACTTCCCGCCCATAAGAACTGCCTCGCAAGAGAATCCAACTCCCTCAGAAAACCCATTGGAGCCACCTGAAGCATACATCGGTAGGTAGGGAGAGCCTGCACCACCGACTTGAGAAGCTGAACCCGCCCCACAAAAGACAACCATCTGTGGGTCCAATGATTAACTTTTGCATGGAGTTTATCAATAATATTCTGCCAAGAACCCTTGGGAAGAGGGCGAATAGAAATTGGGAAACCCAGATACGTTAAAGGGAGAACCCCTATCTGAAACCTCAAGATATTAGCAATTCTTCTCTGAATGGGCGTCGGCGTATTGAAGAAGAATATGGATGACTTCTCCTCATTAATCAATTGTCCTGAAGCAACAAGATATATGTCCAACACCTGCCTCAAGTTAGTAGCTTCCCTAACAGTAGCCATCCCCATCAAGGCAGTATCATCAACAAACTGTAAATGAGATTGCGGAGGCAAGTCTCCACCCCATCGCCAACCCTGAATGGTGCCAAGCTCCACCCTTCTTTTCAACAAACGTCCAAGGCCTTCCACAAGAAGCAGAAAAAGATACGGAGAAAGAGGATCCCCTTGGCGCAAGCCCCTGGAGGCACAAAAAAGTTCAGAATGATCTCCATTTATCAAAACTGAGAAGGAAACAGACGTGACACAGCTCATGACCCATTGGATCCACTCCTCACCAAAGCCAAAAGAAACAAAGATCTTCTGCAAAAAAGACCATCTAACCCTGTCATAAGCCTTAGCCATATCTAGCTTAATGAACATAGCCTTCTCATGGGATTTGTGCATGGAGAGGATGGTCTCCGTAGCAATGACAACCCCGTCAAGAATCTGTCGACCCGCCACAAATCCACTCTGTTCCTCTGAAATCAGCACTTTAAGCCACTTCTTCAATCTCTCAGCCAATAACTTAGAAATGATTTTGTAAGCCACATTGCAAAGAGAGATAGGCCAGAACTGAGATAACCTATCAGCCCCTTCACACTTGGGTATGAGAGCAAGGAAGGTGGAATTTAGAGCACGAAGCATCTTCTTATTCCTCTGGGACTCAAGGACAACCGCCAGAAGATCCAACTTTATGATATCCCAGAATTCCTGAAAAAATTCAATTGGGAAACCATCGGGACCAGGAGCTTTACCCTTCTTCATCTGAAACACAATCCCCTCTAGCTCATCAAGAGAGATATCTTTCATTAGATACTCATTCACCTCCCTGGAGACCAACTGAGGAATACAAGAAAGAACCTGTGCTTCCTCAACAGAGCCCCCTCGAGAATCCTCCCTAAATAAAGTAGCAAAATACTGAGATGCCTCAGCAGAGATTTCCTGAAACGAGGCAAGACGTTCACCCCTATCATTCACCAAAAAAGGAATGGAATTACCATACATCCTGTCCTTCACAGAATTGAAGAAGAAGGCGGTGTTTTTATCACCTTCCTGTAACCATTCAACCCGGGCCTTTTGCTTCCAATAGATTTCTTCCCGCAATTCAAATTCCTCAACCACTTTCAAAGTCTTAGCCTCCTCCCTTAGAAGATCGTCAGAGGCCCCATTCTCACGAATCAACTGCGTAATATTATTCAACTCCTCCTGGGCAGCAACCTTAGCATGAAAGATATTACCAAAACATCGCCGACTCCACCTTTTAAGCTGATATTTGACAAACTGAAGAAGCTTGGAGAATGTGTACATTGCCGTACCAAAAGTTGGTCTACCAATCCGCCACCACTCAACCACAAGTTCATGAAGAGTAGGATCCCATAACCACATAATCTAGAACTTGAATGAGGGAGAACGAGGCCTCCGAGTAGAGATAATGCTAAGCTTAATAGGCCAATGATCAGAGCCTCTCCAATCAAGAATTTCAGATTGAGTGGACCATAAGTCTCCAACCCAATAATAGGAAGCCAAGAATCGATCAAGCCTCTCAGCAACACAACTCTCACCAATTCTCCTATTATTCCAAGTGAAGCAACCATTACTTGGCAGAACATCAATAAGATTTAATTCAGAAATGCTATCTCTGAATAACAGAGCAGAAGGCTCCAACCTAGGAATACCACCTCTTTTCTCAGACAACTCCACAATAGCATTAAAATCACCAGCCATAACCCACGGATGGTAAGGAGCTAAGCTACGAACAAAACGAAGATGGGACCAAAGAAGTTGTTTACCCAGAAACTCAACAGGAGCATACACATTAGAAAGGAGAATACACTCACCAGTCTCATACCAAGAGGCGACTAGGGATATAGAGGATCTAGAGGACATCCAACAGAGAGGGAAAATCTTCCGAGGGTTCCAAAAACAAGCCACCCCTCCAGAAGCACCAAGAGCCCCCATACACTGGCATTCACCATATTTCCACAACTTAGGAGCCATGGCCAACATATTATCTACAGATAATTTAGTCTCCTGAAGAAAAAGAACATCCGAAGAATGATTCCTAACCAAATCACGAACAGCTTTTTGTCGAGGGCCACTGTTCAAGCCCCTTACATTACATGAGAGAACAATCATTTCTGGGGGCATGAAAAATGTGAATCCAGAGTCTTGACTGACCCTGACTCCACCAAAGTTTCCCAGTTAATTTCATCTTCTCCATATCCTTCTTCCTTCCCAACTTGGAAGTCCTATCACTAATCCCTTTCTTCAGTTCAATTTGCTGAATACCCAAAAGAGGGGAGGCCAAAGAGCTCTTCCCCACATTCTTGCCTCCTTTCAGGGGCAATGGGGAACCACCTCCACCACTCTTCGAAGCTCTAATAGAAGATTCTTGTTCAGTCTGGACAATCAATTGTTGATCCGTATCCATCTCCCCAACCCCAATCTCTTGCACAACCTACATGGCCTCCAATGGTGGCCCATCCTGTCCTATACCCAAAGTTCCCTGATCCAAGTTCAGCAACCCCGGATTCACTTCCCCCTGGCTGAGATCATCCAGCACCTCAAACCTATTAAAAGTTTCATCAAGCTGCCTCTCCCTCAAGGTCCGCTTCTGGCCCCGATTCCTATTGCGAGCCTTGACAGGGACATATCCATCATCTCCATTACCATCACCCGGAATAGGCTCCTTACCATTATCAGCCCTAGGTGGATTACGAGAAGGCTGAGAAGGTTGGGGCACCACAGGCTTAGCCCTAGGGCACCTACGCTGCAAGTGACCATATTCATGACAAAGACGACATCGAAAAGGTAGGGTTTCGTAATCTAGCTGTTGCACCCAAGTATATGATCCAGCACTCACTTCAATAGAATCTGGTAGTGGCTTGCTTAAATCAATTTCTACACAGATACGAGCAAAAGTCATTACCTTTTTATACTGTGTCTGTTGTGAAGACCCAACAGGTTTACCGAGCATTGAAGCCACCAAATGCAACACGTCATCCCGCCAACACTCCACTGGAAACCACGGCAACCGAACCCAAACTGGGATCTGACTTGGTAGTGCCTCAGTCGGGTTGAAGCCAGCATGCCATGGCTTGATAAACAAACCCACCTGGTTATAAAAATAGGGGCCACCCTCAAAGACTTTATTCCGATCTGCCATGCAATCAAAAGAGACCATAAAAAAGTTGTTCGCAAGGAGCCTAATCTCCATCTCCCCCTCTGGCATCCAAGTCCGCTGAGCCCAAGATTCCAAAAATTGCAGCGAGACTCTCAAACCCATGAACTTGCAATAAAAAGAGTGCCTTGAATAGTATTCAATATCATCTGCAAGCATTTCCATCAAGATAATCAACTTTGGTCGCTCTTTGCATCTTTCCAAACACCCATTAATCTTTGTTATTTGGGAACCACTAACCGATCCTAGATCATTCATCTCTATCTCTGAAGAAAACAGCATATTATCAAAAACATTCACTCCATGCGCCGGAGGCTTCGAACCAACTGCTGATCGGAAATCCAATTTGGGGCTAGCCCCAGATGTTTCCCCACCCTGCATAGCAAAAAACAAGAACCCCAGCAGGCATGCAAACCCCCAGGACATGTTTGCAAGAAATGGAAAAAGACAAAACCCCAAGGGAAGGATCAAAACCCTTCCACCCACAAGCCACCCAAAAGGCAGCAAGAAGGCCTCCAGAAAAGAAAAAAACCCACCACCACCACCCCGAAAGCTTCAAAAAACCCCCCCACAACGCAGAAGCGAGCAACACACAGAGAACGAGCTAGGGCACGGTCACCCTAGCTCGGCTTGCAGAGCACGCGAACGCCATCTCCAAAGTTGGGCTACATTCACCAACAAAGAGTCCAATATTATTATCCAGTAAATCAAACTGATTACAACCAGCAATCCCTACAACTCAATACTGCTACAAATGCTACAATACAATCAACAAAAACCCTAACCCTTAGCTACTTTTATCAAGCCTTATGTCAGTTACAAAATAGGGTTTTTTATGTCGACCAATATATAAAATAACTCTCGATGCCTTTATAAAATAATAGGTAATTTTTTGTTTCGGGGCGTTGCCCCCAAGTCCCTGGCAGCCCCCGTTGGGGGCATTTCCGCCAGACCCCCACCATGGGCTCTGCCCTCAGGTCCCCACTGGGTGGATAAGCCCCCAAGCCCCGCAGGAGGGGCTCTGCCCCCCTGCACTCCTCATTAATAATTTGGGGGGAAACCGCGCTGATAAAAGTGGGGAAAATTTAACCTCTGAGTCTAACTAGGCTCCATATAACAACAGGAAGAATCATTCACTGGTTGTTGTTATTGCAAGAATTTGACATCATCATAGTTGACAAACCAGGAAAAGATAATATAGTTGCTAACTTTTTGTCAAGATTAACTATGCAGGGAAATAATGACCTGGTTGATGATACATTTCTAGATGAACACTTGTTTTCTATTTAAATCTAATCACCCCGGTTTGCTGATCTAGTTAATTATCTAACAATAGAGAAGTGTCCTCCACATTTCACCCCTAAAGAAATGAAACGGCTAATCAGGTACAATTCTAGATATAAATGGCTAAATGTATCCTATTTAAATTTTTCTTGATCATGTTTTGAGAAGATGTGTGCAAGAGACTAAAGTTTACGATATTATTCATGCATGCCATGATGATCCATCTAGAGGACATTTTTCTGCTCTCCAGAATGGACATAAGATCCTTGGAGCTATATATTTTTGGAAAACCATGATGAAGGACATCCATCAATATGTTAAGCAATGTAACTATTTCCAGAGAATGGGATGGCCTACATTGTAAAGTAAGATGCCTCTTCATCCTCAGGTGGTTCTTGAACCATTTGAAAAGTGGGGTATAGATTTTGTGGGTCCCATTGATCCACCTTCATGAGGTAACCACTACATCCTAGTCTACACCGACTATGCTACCAAATGGGTTGAAGCAAAGGCCCTACCGTCTGCAAAAGAAGAGAGGGTGGTAGATTTCTTGTATAAGCACATATTGTAGAAGTTTGGGGCTCCAAGGGTCCTTGTGTTAGACTAGGGACCCTAGTTTATGTCTTCCATGATCAGAGCATCCATGAGCAAATACCAGATCAGCCACAAAAAATCCTCTTCTTACCATCCTCAAACTAACAGACAAGTTGAAGTAACTAACAGGGAGCTAGAGAATATCTTAATAAAGATAGTCTTAACCAAGAGGATAGATTGGGTTGATAGAATGATAGAAGCTTTATGGGCCTACAACACTACTTGGAGAACCATAAGTAAATTCACTCCTTATGAATTGGTTTATGGGAAGAAACTAGTGCTTCCCATTGAATATGAATTAGAAACATTCAAGATAACACTAGAGATATGGATCAATATAATGAGAGCTCAACAACATCAAATCATGCAACTAAATAGGATGGAGGAAATGAGACTAGAGGAACTCCAACATACAGAACTCATCTAGCATCATAGAAAGGAATGGCATGACAATCACATAAGTAGCAGGCATTTAAAGGAAGGAGATTGGGCCCTATTGTATGACTCAAAGTATCAAGATTTCAAAGGTAAACTACACACTAGTGATTGGGACCATATGAGATAAATAAAATTTTTAGTAATGGTGTTGTACAACTTCTACCACTTGATGGGGATCATTGAACCTTCCTAGTTAATGGTCATAGGTTGAAACTATACCATAAACCAGCATCTAAGGAGGAATTTTTTGTTGAGATTCAAGCTAGGATTGAGCACTTCACCATGGAAGATCTTTATTCCATGGGATTGGTGCCTTGATCCCTCAATAAATTTGTGACTTTGAATTAAGCAGGAGGGTTGGAAACTAGAAATGGCGGCCCTGGCTATCAAAAAAAGGTTGAAAACCAGAAATAGCAGCCTTACCTAAATAGAGAGGTTGAAAACCAGTAATGGCGACTCCTCTACCAATCATTTTTTCTCTAATGAAATTAATCATCTTACTTCTGAAGAACTCTATAGGATTTAGCCCAAGGACTATTTGGCTACAAACCTTCAAATAAAGTGAATTGTTTGGGGCTCCGGATAGCTCTAGATTCTAGCAATACATGAGAACAGATTGACAGGCTCTAGATGGCACTAGACACTACTGCTATGACATTGAAGCTTTATATAATGTGTTGTTCCCTTTCAAAGCATTGAAATTTAGTAATATTCAATTAGCTACACCTGTGAAGTAAGTACCCTAACACACTCTTCATTTCATTTCTTAAAATAGGTGTAGTTATTTAATATGTATTTAAAGTGCCAATGTCCTCCAGTACTTGAGCCACATCATACATTCAAAGTATTATGTGGAACTTGTTCCACTCAGCCACATGGTGGTGTCATATTATCGTCTGATTATTGCTTGAGTAGTTGGCACAAAGGATGTCATGTCACCCAATTAATCATGACATCAAAGTAATAAATGTACTTAATATTTCAAGATTACAAATTCTAATGGTTAATTGTGCCATTAATATGACATGTTGTGAAATAATGATCAGGTAATTCAAAATCAGCATGCCTTCATTAGCAATGTACGTGTTAAGTGTTGTTTCCCAAATTAGAAAGGCAACTAACATGTTGATAAGACGTCTCTCATGAAGAAATTCATGAGCAAATATCAGGACTGCATTTCCTCATATCCTACAACGTATGCCTTAACTCACCATTATGACAGACACATCACCACTCTCTGTGCTCCCATGCCCCAAACATAAATGATATACTAATTAAGGAATGGCATCTGAGCAATATGTAAATATAACTTTTTGAATTAGAAGAGTATTCTCTCATCTCTCTCTGCAGCTCTCTAGCATTGCAAATTTCTCACCTGAGAGAGAAAAAAAGGAAACATAGCCATAGTCTACAATCACAACAATGGGATAGAAAAGAAAGGCCGAGCCAGAGAATGTAGTTTTTGATCCACCAAGTCTGACAATTTTCACATAGGCTGGTTGGTTAGAATTCCTACAAAAATTCGAAGGGTTTGAGGCCGAGTTGGTGGAGGAATTTGTAGCAAACTTTCATCTTACATTCTCCATCGTAAAGGGGGTGAGAATCCCTGTTATCCCCACGATAATTAGTTAGTTGTCAAGAATTTCAGAAGTAGGTGAGGACCCGTCTCAGTCTAAGATTTCTTACAAGTAACTCATTCAAAATTTCTATGTCACTCTGGAGCCCTTACCGTGTTACATAGTCAGTAAGGGAGCTACAAAGGGAATAGACAAGACCAGTCTCCCAGAGCCCTAGGGTACCATCATCTTGTGGGCAATGAAATTACTAACCTGTGATGGACAATATGGCACTCTCTTGGGCCCAGGTATGCAAATTTTGAACCACCTTCAACATGGGGCCAATCACCTCGAATGCCTGGTAAATTTACCCGCTTTCCTATATAATTGCTTGCAAACAACGATAAAAAGGTGAAGTAGTATAATGACCAAATTAACCATCATGGTCTCATTCATTTGGTAATAAAGCATCACTTCTTGCAACAAGAGAATGGTCAAGATAGATGGGAAGAGTTCCTCCTCCAAAATCCATGAAAAGAAAGGGTAAAGAAACCAAAATCCTCCTTTATCTATGTTTCTGCAGTGCTAGTCCCATGCTCCTCCTGACAGCTCTAGAGAGCCATTGTAAAACTTGTTAAAGATGAAACTTAAGAAAATATAGCTACCTAAGTCGTAGGATAGCAGAAACTACATAGGAAGTTTATTGTGCAAACGAATGATGAAGAGGAGGTTGAGGCTGAAAAAGGGGTTGCTAAAATTCTAGGTAGTATGTCAACCTCCTCAGCACTAGAAGAGCAAGTCTCAAGAGTCCTCTAGAGAGAAGGGAAGAAATGTCAAGTTGACCTCACTGCAGAGGAGGAAGAGGAGGCACAAACCCTACAGGCCCTAGCCCTCTCAAAAGTTCAACATGAACTTCTAAAATGTAGATGATAGGTTGAGGAATTGCAGCGAGTTCTTGCAGAAAGGGCTACAGAATTAAAAGAGATTCAGTAGAAGGCCACACAGAACAAAAAAGATCATTAGAGGTTAGCCTCAGAGCTTTGGAAAAATCTAGACTAGGAACAAGCTAATTTGTAACCACAAGGGATGCCCAAATCGCTGTCATTGTTCAACAATCTTCCCAGCCTTCCTCTGTGATGGATAAAGGTGTGCAAGCTTCATTTCCTCCACCTCCTAGGCCTCTTCCACTCACAACATTTTGGCTATGAGAGGAGAACACCCAGCTTCAGAGAAATTTAGAGACTTGCAAAAGGAAAAGGCTGCATCTGAAGAACAAATAGCCCTGGCGTGTGAAACAAGGGAAACCCTTCTGACCCAATGACAACTAGCAAGTGTGTATGCTCTATTTTTACGGAATAGTTTTTATGGTGGAAGCTTCTCAGAATTAGTTTCAACCTTCCCTTTGATTTGGAAAATGATAAAGATTTTGTAGAGAATTATCTTGAGAGTACAGTGGAGCAGAGGGATATGTTATGTGAATTGTTCCAACACAAGGTCCTCATGGGGCACCATCACACTTCCATGTTCATTTTGTATGTTGGGGAACTCTAATTGAGAAGTTCCATCTCACTGTTGCAGAACCAAATAGAATGGGAGAACTGTTTGGTGGAGCATCATGAAGTTGTCACTAGTGTTGGTCTCACCATGCATCATGAATACCCCAAGACCACCTGGTTCACCAAAACCTTCAAAGCATAGGCTTATAGGTAGGGTATCAAAGAATAGTACATTCAGAACCTAAATTCTAGCATAGCTACTCTCCAAGACCATGAAGGGTACCTTCTACGTGCCACTATTAGGGCTTGCATCACCAGATGGGAGGATCTACAATGAAGTTTATAGTGGAGAGAGCCTCTCTCCAATTAATTTGTAGTAGATTCTCACTCGAGCCCGTAGCATTATCACACTGATTCAGGAACGTCAATGAGATTGGATTGGTATGAGGTTCATACCCTCGCTCTTGCTCACTCCAACACCTCTATTGATTGCAGAAGGTGCAATGCCATAGAGAAAGATAGACAAATGGATTGACAATTTTTTTGAGAATAATGGGTACATAGAAAAGGGAAGAGATTTCCTTTTATACAAACAAGAGGATTATGATTGTAGCAAGATCTTAGAGGAGAAGAATCTCGAGGAGGAAGATGTAGTCTAGGTCACCATGAGGACATGGTGTATTCTCAGTAGGGGGAGAATGATGAGCTTGGTCATATATGTGTTTTATGTTCATAACAGACATTACAGTACGTTTACTTTGATGGACATTGGCATGTTTAAATATATTATTAAATGTTATAACTATTTTATAAATGGATGAATTCATAGTGTGTTTGGTATTATTTTTCAAAGGTAGGAATTGTTGATTATTACTATTATTTCTGGTTTATATGTATGCAAACTTGTGATTTTGTGACAAAAGCAACTACTAAACAAGATGCTCTGGATCTCTCTGGAGCCTCTCATAGAAGGAAGATAATTGGCTTCAGATAGCTTTGAAATGCCATCTAGCATTGCAGCTGCTCATCCTTTCTTTGAATCAAGGATCCATTGATAGAATCCATGCCAATCTTAGTTCCAATATGTGTCACACCAAGGATAAGGTGACCCTAACTATGTTATCAGTCATCCTTGTGCCAACCAACTTCAGTTCTCTTCATAATCTATTAAAAGAATAAGTTGACTGAAGCTTTGCTTTGGTGCAGTTCCTTTAATTTAGGATTCATCTTATATGTCTCATTCAATCTTGTAATAAGAGACTCCTAGTTTTGAGAATAAGGACAAAAAGAAGTCCAGTCTTGTTTTAGTCTCTAGTCAGTTTAGTCATGTCTAATAAATAAGGCTCTGATGTATAAAACTGAGCCAGAGGAATAGTAATTTAAGATTTTTGTTCTCTATTCTTTGAAGACACTAAAACCCATTTTCTTTCATGTAAACATGCCCATTCAGGTTCCTTCTGCATGAAAATAAAAATGCAGTTTCCCTAATTTGGCGTTAGTTTAGGTAGATCCTTCCAAATGGAGAGTAGGGCCCACTCTACCTGAAGGAGAACATCTATTGGTATTTTTTCTTCATAGGTACATTTTCTTTGTTTTGCATTATAATTTATGTGGTGTGGATAATTAGAATCTGTATATTGTGTTTTTGTTATCATCTACCTATAGGATTATCAAAAAATCACAAAAATATTACTTTCCCAACATTAGTCTTGTTAGCAATAGCATTGTTTAATTTTGATTAAGCATGACTATTAATCCTAAACTTAGTCATTCTTCTAGCTTCAAATGGTCTCAATTTAACAATTCTTTAATTATGTTTCAAAATTTATCTTTAGGTGTGTGTTAGTGTAGTTTTTGATTTAGTGTTTCAATTCAACATTTCAATTCAATATTTCAATTCAGCATTAGTGTAGCATGAGATTGCTTTTATTTTTGTACGCGTGTTTTAGCAACATTTGTATAGATTATGTGCTTTCTTTTCATAATTTAGAAGATGTTTCCCTTTTTGTTCCAATTTAGAATAGGATCGCCTTGAGTAAAACCCCCCAAGGAAAGACCTTACTGCAGATAGCTCCAGACACCACCCCAGATTGATAAAACTAAATGATAGTAGAAATTAACAACTATGATGAACCTATCAAATAACACCCTATAAAAGTGATGCCCTATTAGAAAATAGAATGATGAAATTGTTAGAAAGTGATAGAAATGATTTTGGGAGGTGTAGAGGTGAATATGCAGTCCCCAAGACAGAACTGCCCAAACAGGTAGCAGAGCCACCCAAACACAAACAAGACTATTGAAATAGAGTCAGAAGCTGGGAAAGGAATCAGGACTAATGCAAAATCACCCCAACAGGGTACAAAACTACCCAAGTGTAGGCAGAACAACTGAATTAGGATACAATCTTTGAAACGAGGCTTGCAACTCAAAAATAAATTGAAGACAAGAAATGGAGGTTAGATAAGGACCCTAGGGGATCTCACCGGGTGTGCTAGAATGTATACATGAGAAAATGAACCCAAGAAATAATCTAAAACCATATTAGCCTATTTCATCCAAATTCTAATGCAACCTCAATATTGAGCAAGAAAGGAATGCATGTAACAAATGAAGTAAACCTATAAACCTTAAATGCAAACCACTATTATTTGGATTTGCTCTTGATGTTGTTTGATGTATAGATGGCTCCTCCAATGGACATCATAACTTTGCATCTCATGGAGTCTTGAAAATGGCTTAGGTTGGGTTGGATTTATACGGTTTTGGATGATGGATTGGATGTTCAAGATTGATTAGAGAGATTAATGGATGAGGTTGATTGAGGGGTTTGGAGAGATGAGAGCTTGCCAAGTGGCATTATTTGGTTGGAGGATGAAAGATATCCTTGGATCAAGGAAAGATCAAGGGTAGAAAAGTGATCTTGGAAGAAGGGGATGGTGAGGATCAAAGGAGGACAAAAAGGACCTTTGTACAAAGGACTTTTCCATACCTTTGTAAGAGAGCCATGTGGTCTTGTACAAGAGGCCATACCTTTGTACACTTGGGGGGATGTGAGGGATTTGAAGGGACTGAATAAGGTTTAGGAATGTCCAAGTAGGGTATTAGTTGGTTAATTAGGTTTAGTCCTCTTAATGAAAGGTGGACAAAATAAGGGGATTAAATAAATATGAAAATATTTATTTAATTTTGGATGAGGATAGGGTATTAGATAAATAGAAATATTTATCTAATGATATACTATAGGAAAGGATGATAAATCATTAAATACTCATTTATACTATTGATAGGTATGGATGAAGGTACAGGTGAATAGTGAAAAGTACATGAATAGTCATTTTAATAATAAAATATTATTTAATCACTGTCAAAAATTCAATCATTATGACTATATCTGAATTGAAAGATTTGAGATAGAAAACAACAGCTATATCTGGAGGTGATTGCACCATCATCGAAATCCTTTGCCAAGTCTTCTCAAATTGTGCATTGAAGTCAGTGACTGCTTCCTATGGTGCCATTTTGATGGTTATCAACTACTACAATAGTGAGGATCTGTCTCCCTTATTGTTGAATCTTTCAAAGAATAGATCTCCTAATTGGTCCCACATTCTTATTGAGTTGGATGAAAGATATTTATACCAGTCAAGTGCTTTACCTTTAATTGATGCTACAAGCAGTCTTAAGGCAACATTTTGCTCTGTCACATAGTGGACTGTACAAATATCCACCACATCCTATAGGTGTTCCAATTTTGAATCCTCACTCATATACTTGGGTAGATCTTTAAGAGCATTAGCTGGTATTGGGTCCCATGTAGCTGGTGGTACAGGTGGAATTAGTGGACTTCCACTATTCTAGTTTACGAAATTTCTAGGATCCCATGTTACATCCATTTGAATAGGTGGTGGATTTGGGTGAGCTACTCTTCTGGTGGGGACAATGACTAATAGAGGGACTAAAAGACTTGGGTTTGATGCTGTAATTGATCTTGTTACATGCCTTTTACACATACACTCTAACTTCTAATTAGGTTATTGTGGGTCTGAGTCCCATTGAGTGTGCCATAAAAATTGTTGATGGTTTTTATTGTTCGTACAAGATTTCTCTTTGATAAGGACAAAACACTACAAATGGGAAATCCTATGAATGTGGGACTCTTTTATGAATCACAAGATAACCTCTGAGATTTTAGAAGCTAGCTTTTCCTATGAATCTCATTATTTCTTTCTGCGAGGGGAAGAAAAGAGAAGAAAAACATCAAAGGAAACTACTCTAAAGCGATATGCCAAAAGTTGGTACTTAAATCGATGTAGATACGGCATAGTGTTCTCCTGATTAACTCATAATATTAACTAGTAGCTTTAAAGAGAAAACAAGACATGATTTTGGACCATTCATTAACATCATTCATTGAAACAAAAACAAAGGTGCAACATTAATACATGAAACCTAAAAGAAGACTCAATAGACAAGGAATAAGCACAAGATGTCACTCCTTTTCATAAATGAATTGAGAACGAATTACAAAAGGCACAAGGGCATAGTCACAAAGCATTCAATCAACTCTAAAGAGCACCCATGTAGGCTATAATATCTATCAACTCTTCTCTCAAAATCCCACTATTGGCTTAGCTATTAGACATTGCCCAACCCTTATTACATTGGCAGAGTAGCTATATATAGCAATATGATATTGAACAAAATGAGACATCGGGTGGGAAACATATACCACATCTACTACTAGTATGATGGAATTGAATTTCCTTGACTTTGTTGTCTCCCTATACCTTATCACCAATATGGCGCCTGAAACGCGGTTCTAAAGTATTGAAGATTCACCAAGAACTATGCAGGAGACCCAACTACTTCTCTGATGTGTTGTCGGATTGCTAAGTCATCTACCATGGTTGAGAGATGCCTCTATGTCCTTGCAAGCCTTAAAGGCTTGTTGACTTATTTGTATCGATTGTCAGTGGATCATCTACCATATTTGCCTTGAAAGGTCCTTTATAACTCATGGACTATTGGATCTTGTGGCCCATGATTAATGGCCCCGAAGGCCTATTGAGTCTCTACCAATCTATTGGGTCCCATCACCACACAACATCCTAGCACCGCTTCTTGAGGCTGTCAGGGCTGTATTGTTGAAATGATGCACAAACGCGCCAAGTGTCTCCTTCCGCTTATTTCTCCTTTTGAAGATGTCAGATCCACCATTGGGAGAACCATGACACTTGTCACCTCAGCATAAATCCTTGAAGTGTCAGGCTTGTTTTCATTGAGGAGGAGCATGATGCATCAAGTGGCAGCAACGAAAGCTTTCTTCATGTTTCTATTGAGGAGTAGAGGGACCTACCACAGTCTGGCTCAATGACACCTAGAGACCTGGCGCAATGCAAAGGGGCTATTAGACTTGTTAAGATTTTGGAGATGTGAGAAGCCTCCATGTATTTCTATTCTGTAGCATCCTTTCTTTGTTGAATCTTTATAGAAGTTGGTCCCACAAAGTAATGACTCACTCAAGCTGGCCAATAATGCCATGAATATTTGTGTCAGAGCTAACAATGTTAAGTTGTAAATATGCCACATATGGCACTCGAAGCGAAGCAAAACGCTTCCATGTGGCGGGGAAACTTTGGGGTAAAATTTGATGCTCGTCATAGATCAAAAGGGGCTGCCAAATGTGAACTTAAAAGAAAACATAGCATACAAATCTAAAATTTGATGTTGCCCAACTGCCATGACTCAAAATACAAACTATAGAGTGAAAAATCTATAGTTACTAAACACTAACTATTTTATGCATATTTTTAGACATAAAAAATTAAGGCAAACAAATTCTAGTAGTCTGTATTTTACCAGATCAAATTCACAAGTTATAGTTCAAGTTCCCTCGCAAGTTTAGATCCACACTTAGAGATTAGGTCTACACTCATGTAGGTGAATCTAAGTGAAAAACAAATAGTTTTCAAAATTTTATATCTTCATCTAAGTGTACTAAAGTTCTAGTGCCTTGGAAAATCAGTTTTTGATATGTCACAATGTATTCTAATGTTTAGATTCTAGCTAAGTATCATATTTGAATTTATTTTTTATTCTATACATTTAATTCAATATTTATTTTAGTTATATGTTCTAACTCCTAATTACTAGGCTTTTATTACTATTCAATTATTTATCTTTGATAAATTCTAGTGAAAACACTTATTTTCAATACAATAATAAAATATAAAATACATTAGTTTTAAATAAATCAAATCCACTTGTAACATGGTGAAAATTACATACCTTGTAATTTTCCCCTTTGTTTTGCGCTCACTTTGACGAGGTTATCCTTTATGCAATGACAAATGTATAAGTGGCTTGATTTTTGTTGAAAGTTGACATATAATCTAAGCCTTATCTAATTCCATCCACACTCATGCCCATGGACTGATCCTGATCCTCAATTTTTCCATTTCCCACCCAAGTTTAGATCCATAATTTGCTAGATTGATATAGGTCAACTCTACAAGTTATTGAAATGAAATCAAAACTTCAAATTTCAAATTCAAATTCAGGGCTAACCTAACCCTTCCTACTAGTTATGTGTTGAGTTGAAGCACAAAACATTTCACTTGCCAACTTTGGAGTTATATTTAAAGACTAGGCCCTAATTCATTTTCACATATCTAAACATCTAGACCTAGCACCTAAAAATCATCTTGAAGAATTGTTGCATTACTTGCTTGTATGACCATTTAGAGCATTCTTTGCATTATTATATGTTGTCTTTAATCTTTGTTCATAGTTGTCAAATTGGTTTATCCAAGGGTTTGTCCAGAGGAGAATAATCCCTGCCTAGAAAACTCCCCAAAGGTATTACCTAACCCTTCCTACTAGTTATGTGTTGACTTGAAGCACAAAACATTTCACTTGCCACCTTTTGAGTTATATTTAAAGACTAGACCCTAATTCATTTTGAACATCTAGACCTAGCACCTAGAAATAATCAAAGAACATCATAGAATTATCATTTGAGCATTCATTGTTGTACTACCTTCTTGCATCACTACTGAGAGCATTCTCTCCATTATTATCTGTTGTCTTTTATCTTTATTTGTAGCTATCAAATCAGTCCATCCAAGGGTTTGTCCAAAGGAGAATCAATCCTTGCCTAGCAAACTCCCCAAAGGTGTTCCTAAACACTGCCTAATTCTAGTTAGATAAAATAGATCACAAAATCAAAGAAAACCAAAAAGAAACATAAGAGTTCAGTAGAGATGATATGTGCACCAAAGTTTAGATTTGTGGGCCTAGATTAGATCCATAGTTTGCAAATATCACTTTTGTAGTTGTGGATGTGACCCAAAGTAGCGAGTCAATTTTTAGGTTCAAAGGAATTTGTCTTATTAACTTAACTTTTTTTGCATTTTGATGAACCATTTCATACCTCTAGAATCTCAGCATAAATGTATTAGATTTCTAGCTAAATATCATTTATTTGTTTATCTAATTTTTATATTTATTTTAATGCATTACTCCAAATAATTTCTAAGTGTGCTTTTTTTGCCAATAGTGACTTGGGTTAGGCATCCAAGAGCCACAAAAAATGGTGTCAAAGCATAGGGACCAAGTAAGTAAAAGTACACTAGATCTCCCATGAAAATAGTAATCATCAAATAGAAAACTACTATTCGGTTTATCAATCCAAACAATCATATAAAGTCTTTAGCAAACTAGAAATTTTCAACTATAATCACCCCCACCTTTAGATGTCCCAACAATTCTCAATGGGGGAAGAAACTTTCTTCACTCTATTAATGTACCAAAGAATTCTTCCTCAAATTCTTGGAAGATCTTAAATTCATATGGTGATTAATCTTTTAATGAGAAAGTTCCTTCTTTTTCACCTCAATCCAATCCTTCTCCAATAGAGACAATGTTTGCAAATCGAGCTCATAAACCTTAGAGTGAGTTGAACCACCTATTGTAGCCTCTAGGACTAAAGGTGTCTTTGCCTCAACAACACATGAACATTCACTGGAACCTTAGATTGATCCAAATCTAACCTTGCTCTCTTGAGCTTAGGTGATGCCTTATCAAAATTTGAATCACAAAGAGCTTCTTGTAAAATTAGAGAGGAGGAAGGATCTTTAAGGGTGGCCTCAATCTCCCTTACTTTTGGAGAAAGGGAATAAGATTCATCCTTGACCAAATCATTTGAAAAAATTAAATGATGATGATGTTCTACTCCATCCCACCAAGTGGGTTTAAGAAGATCTATCAAACCCTTAATGCCATGATTAGCCCACTTTTTAAAAAAATAGTTCTATTACATTGGGGGTAAGATGTCCACAAGAAAAACGTCATTTGCACTTAGATTTAATTTTCTCATAATCCACTAATTGTCTCCAATATTAAGAACGAATTCTTTTGGGAGCTATAATGTCCCATTTTTAATTGATTTAATTTTGTGGACAAAATGCCCATTCTTATATTTCTTGTGGGTTAAGCAAAAATTGCTAGGGAAATAAATTCAATTAAAATTTGATTATTTGGACTCGAATTAATTATTATTTCTCATTTCGATAAAAAGGGCCAAGTAATTAATAAAATATTAATACTTTTTATTATTTTCCCAAGGAGGGGCATGAGAATTCATGGAGATGGGATACTTAACTCCTAGATCATTTGGAATCTTCTTTTATGACATATTCTATGATGGGTTTATGACAATTTTTATGGCAGCGCATTTTTAGGGAGTTATAAGTTAGAGTTTATGACATGTGAGAGCTATTTTTGTGGGAGGAATATTTTATGACAAAGGAATTAGTGAGGAGTTATAAATTTTCTTATTTGAAAAGCATCTTCTTAATAATCTATGACAATTGTAAGTGGGTGTAAGAAGAACATCTTTATTAGTTAAATGTAGCCATGTGTAAGAGAAGGTTATGACAACTCTTTATGGGGCCTATTTTGAGAGGAAATATTTGAAAATATTTTTGATTAATATATATTTGGCCTAATGGGACATTGGGATTTGTGACCACAACTTCTATATAAGTTAGGAAACCTCGCTAGTTTGTATCTTTTGTCAATTAATCAATTTTCTTCACCACTTGAACACTTGTGTTCAACTATAGGATTTGAGAATGAAGCCCCTTGGATTCTTGGAGATCAAAGGATCAAAACCCTTTGGTTTCTTGAGAGCAATATCACTTATAGGTTGTATTTGTACTTCAAAGCTTTGTTTGGATTTTTAGTAGTTTGTATTTTGTAGGATTGCATAGAAGGAAGCTCCAACATACAGAATATTATTTTAGATTTATCCATCATTTGTATTGTGTAATATGTAATATATTTTAGTATTTTTCTGCTCATTTGATTAATAAGAATCATCTTTAGCATATTGTAAAGTTTCCATTTATGTGTGCAAAGATTGTCTATCTTTCTGGCATATTTTTGTGAGCAAATCTGCATAATTTATTCAGTTTTATCACCGTATGCTCTCACCTTGCATTCATGGGATCTTGGTGATAAAAAAGTGACTAAAATATGCTTTAGATTATTTGTTATTGGTTGCATAAGAGTTTCAAATTAGATTTCAAAAAATCCATTTTCTTTGGGTCATGGGAGTGCATGTCTAGTTTCCGGGTGGATTTGAATGCAAATCTCTTTTTTATTGTTGTGGGTATTTTAAATTTCAACATATTTTATATTTAATTATTCAAAATCATTTGAGTATTTCAGATCTGAGCATATTTACATAAAATTTATGTTTGGGACATTATACGAGCTCCTTAAAAAGATTCATCTCTACACAAAACTCTAGTCATAGGTTGTACATGGTTTATTAGTTGTCTCCTTTGAAAACCACCAATATTGCAATAGCAAATAAGGAAGTCTTACTCAAATAAAGGTCTAGTAGAGAAAGAATCACTCCAAAGATCGAAGGAATGAAACTAAGGTTTAATACAAAGAAAACTCTCCCTTAACTCCCACGAACCAAGCTTCAAGATGGGCTCTTTATCCTTAACAGATTCAAACTCGAGAATTAAAAAACTATAGGCACAAGGATAAATATAAATTTCATCCTCCAAGAATTGCTTCCATTTATTAGAAATCCACTCATGCAATTTGGATAATTTAGGCCATAAATTGAAGAATTTATAAATAAGCACATTCTCTAATAGATATTCCGCACACTTAGCCACCTCTGACTTTGTGATAATTTCAAGAATATGAACATATTTCTTGAAATTAGAAGAGGAGTCCTTGCCAAAATAACCCAATTCAACCTTAGGGCTCCCATCAAAATCCTTAAAATTACAGTTTGTGGAGGAGTTGAGAGCATAACTATTAATTAAGGAGGCCATGACCACTACATCTCTGCAAGAAGAAGAATTTACATGGAATTAGAGGCCACCAGCGACCCCTTTTCTAGGTTTCCATTGAGAATAATGTTTGCGAAGGAGGCTTCAAAAGGTAAGGAGGTTGAGGAGAAATTTGGAGTAAATCTACATGCGCCTTGTTTTGAGAGTGCATAGGGCAAAAGCTGAGGTGAAATCATGGATGAGATGGGAGAAGTGCGACTAGGTGTGGAGAAACCATCAACACCACAATCTAAATAACTAGAAGGTGGCAATTGCATAAAAACTCTTAGAATAAATTGAACCTCTACCCAATAGAAAAACAAGAACACCAATGAATTTTGAGAGTAACATTCATTACAATTCTCTCAATCAACTATTTTAATCCTAAGATAATTATGTGACCGCTTATATAAAAGGTATTTTTATTCTCTTTTCACCCCTTAATCACCTCAATAACGCTAATGAAACTCACAACTTCCTACTTATTAAAACCCAGCTTTTTACCAAGGGAAACAGCTAGGCATAACTCGTCCTCGTTCAGTCTAGTAGTAAAAGTACAATAATTTATTAAAACGAATTAAAAAATAGTCAACGGACAAAATTAGACACGACAGGCTCGGAAATCCACGCGTCGACATCCCAACGTTAGATTGCCACGTCAACATTCCAACCAATAGCAATATCACTAAATTAGATAAGACTGGTCTTCAACGGCTACTTTATTCCAACGTCTATATTCGATTTATGAATATTTGAGTCAATTTGTCCAGTTCATAGCCTCCATTCTATTTCCTACAGCTGCTGTTCTTGGTCTGTTTGCACGAGGGTCTGTGGGTCTTTCATGCATACAGAGGGCTTTGCAATTCTGAGGAGTCACCATGGACAGAATGTGGAAGAGGCCCAACAACAGTAACAGTAACAGTAACAACAATCCTCCAACCCCATATGTGCAAAGGCTCTGTAAATCTGCACCCTGTTCTCCTGCGAAGGCTATAGTAAAAAAAGCCAGTAATGGACCTTCTAGGGCTGATTCCTTCCATGTTGTGCATAAGGTACCTGCTGGGGATACTCCATATGTCAAGGCTAAGCATGTACAGGTAGGCCATTTTGGTTGTTTATCTTTTTTTGGGTTTCATTTCTGCTTTGATTTTGCAGTGTTACGGTGAGTTGTTGTAGGAGTCTGTAAGGGTTGTTTATCTTTTTAGTATTTCTGTTCTGCTTTGAGTTTGCAGTGTTTTGGTGGGGGTTTTAAGTGTTGTAGGAGTCTGTAACTCTTTTGTCGTATGTCTTGAAATAGTTAGGACTTTTGTCGTTTGTGATGAACATTTAGGCCTGTTACGGATGCTAGTTTTTTGGGATTCTTTTCGTAGATATGTTTTAAGATCTGGGATAGACTGGAAAGAATGCATGCAAGAGGATTGTTTTCCTAGGTATGCTCTGTTGTTTGAATTTTGGGGTCTTTTAAGGGGATGCTTTTTCTTGGTTATATTTTTACCAAATTGATTTGGGATTATGCTCTGTTGTTTTAATTTTGGGGTCTTTTAAGGGGATGCCTTTTCTTGGTTATATTTTTACCAAATTGATTTGGGATTGTAGTTATGTTTAGGGTTTTTGTGAGAGGATTTCTCCTGTTTAGATATGTGTTTTCAATCATTTCCTTTGGTTTGCCTTGAAATGGCTAGGATTTGTATTGTTTATGATGAATTTCTGGTTTATGGATTGTTGTGACAGAAATGGTTTTAGGTTCGGAGGGTTATGTGGGAGAAGATTTGTTCTGTTAGGATTTTTCTGTTTTCAATGACTTCCTTTGGTTTGTCTTTATTGATGAGACTTTAGGTTGTTTGTGATGGTTTTTGGGGCCTGTGAAGCATGCTGTTTCTCGGATTGTTTTTGCAGATATGGTTTAGTATTTTGAGTTGGATTGGAAGGTGTTTTTTGGGGAGAATTATTCTTTTGGTCTATTTGTAATGGTATCTTAGAATATTTATTTTGCATAGATGGTTTAGGGTTTTAGGCTATCTGAAGGAAAGGAATTTGTTTTGTTTAAGACCGTTTTCAATTATTTCTTTGGGTCGGTCTTGAAATAGATTGGAGGGTCTTTATGATGAATTTTTGGGCCTGTTAAGTGTGTATTATCTTGGATTGTTTTTGTAGATATGGTTTAAGATTTTGAATTAGATTGGAGCGTATTTGTTAGAGAGGATTATTCGAAGATATGGTTTAGGAATCGGAGTAGATTGGAGGGTGTCTGAGGGCTGTATAGAGATGGTCTGTTAACCATGATATATTTTGATTTTCCCTTGGAATGGTTGGGGTTTAGATAATATTAATAGAAATTACTCTGATCTGGATTATTTTTTTATCCCGATTCATTTTTATTTTTATTTTTTCAGCCTGAAATATTAGGATCGGGGTCTTACAGAATATGATTTTGGTGAATTTTTAAAGGGCTGGATGGCCTGTATAAAATATTGAGGCCAGGTTACCTGATATGGGTTTTATGAGATAAGGATTTGTTTTGCTTCCAGTGACTTTGTCTTCTATTTTGTTCTGACTGCAATGAATTTCCTCTCTGGAACAAGACACTGCTCTATTTCCAATGTTCGTTTTTGTTTCTTTCTCATGATAATGTAAAAATATCCTTGTACAATGCGTTTGGGTTCTGACTTGAGTTTGTAATACAAAATCACCTACAAGAGAAGAAAATGCTCTGATATCCATGATAGCTCGTTTCTTTTTTGTATAGTGCTATTATTTTAGTTGTTTGGATTCTTGAAAGAGTTATTATAGAAGAACATCCCGCTGGATTTCAATTGTCTTTGGATTTTGGACTTGAGCTTGACCAAGATTTGATTGGTTCAAATGAATTGTGTGGGTGAAGCATGTGCTGTCTGGTTTTACCTTTTGGCTTTGTTTTAATGTGTATTTGCATCTGATTGGCTGAAATGAATGGTGCTGCATAAGCTCTGTTTACTTAGATATGGTTAATGTATGCTTGTAATGAGATGATAGATTTCGATGTTTCATGTATGATGGGGTTTGTTCTGTGTATTGCAGCTGGTGGACAAAGAACCTGACAGAGCAATAGCTCTGTTTTGGGCTGCAATTAATGCAGGAGACAGGGTAGATAGTGCTCTGAAAGACATGGCGATTGTCATGAAACAGCAAAACAGGCCTGAAGAAGCGATTGAAGCAATCAAGTCACTGAGGAACCGTTGCTCTGATCAAGCCCAAGAGTCTCTGGACAATGTATTGCTGGACTTATACAAGGTAAAATAACTCAGTCTCAAATACTTCAATAGGTATTAAAAGTCATATGGTTCTGTCCTCTCAAGTATTATTTTATCCTTATGTGGTTTTTAACAACCATCTTTGCAGAGATGTGGACGACTGGATGACCAGATTGCACTGTTGAAGCACAAGCTCAACTTGATTCATCAGGGCTTGGCATTCAATGGAAAAAGAACCAAGACTGCCAGATCTCAGGGGAAGAAATTTCAAGTTTCCATAGAACAAGAGGCTACAAGATTACTTGGGAACTTGGGTTGGGCGTATATGCAACAGTCCAATTATATCGCTGCAGAGGCTGTATACAGGTAGGTACAATAGTCAAGATCCTATACACTGATTAAAGCATTAGAATGTTTAAGTTTCCCTTAGAATGTTTGGTCACGCTTAACACTTTTGTTGCTTTTATGAATGCAGGAAAGCATTATCAATTGAACTAGACAACAACAAGATGTGTAATCTTGGTATATGTTTAATGCATCAAGGAAGGGTTGTTGAGGCTAAATCAATGCTACAAAATGTAAAGCCTGCATCTGCAAATGGTCCGTGGGGACTTGATTCCCACTTGAAATCCTATGAAAGAGCCCAGGAGATGCTAAGAGAGCTTGAAGGAAAACCAACCAACTATAATCCCCTTAAGGAAAAGTCTGCCGTTGAAAGCCTCAAATCCTCTGTGTGGCAATCCCTGCCATGTCCATGGAAGCATACTGAAAATCACCAGAATGAAAACGAGAAACCAAATCCTGTTTCTGTGGATTGGGATGCTGCTGCACTCCATGCAACGTCTGGCTTTGGACCATCACAGCAGAACTCCATGGTCTCCTCAGACAAAGATTCACAATTCTCAATGTTTAGGAATGGATTCATAGATGAAGATGGTTTCGGGAATGAAAATGTGAATATAAACAACAGCGTTAATATCTCAGCTCCCTCTCAAAGCAGGACTCCATTTGAGTTTCCTCAGAAAACAGAGTTCTTGAGTCAGAGGCTTGATAAAATTTGCTTGAAAGAAAACAGCAATGCGAAAGGTTCAGCTTTTCTTTCTTTGCAATCTTCCCGTAGAGATCAATCAGGTCTGAATAGTGCAGCTCCTCCTTTTATCTCTAAACATGCCAGTCAAGGAGATCAGCAGTCCTTATTTTCAAATGGGTTGGGACCAAACTTTGAGAAAAGGGCACTTATTCCATCTATAGGAACAAATGATCACCCTAGGATGCCTTTTGAAGAAAAGAGAGTCAATGGAGCTACTACAAATGCAAAGAGACCTTTGTTTCCAGATCAGAGCTTGGAGATTGAAACAAGCTCTTCATACGGAGACCAGAGCATCGAGAATGAAACAATGCCTTCTTTTCTAGGCCAGAGCTTGGAGAATGAAACGAGGCCTTATTTTCTAGGCCAGAACTTGCAGAATGAAGCAAGGCCTTATTTTCTAGGCCAGAGCTCGGACATAGAGTCAATGCCTTCATTTCTAGGCCAGAGTTTGGAGGAAACGAGGCCTTCATTCGTAGGCCATAGAAAGAATGAAACAAGGCCTGCAACTAGGAGGTCACTGTCATTTGAGTCCATTGGTGTTGATCTTCCACCTTTGCCAAAGAAGGTCATGAAAATGACAAACAGCAGCAACACAGTGCCCTTCCTGACACAGGACAACAATATTGCTGATCCATGGGATACTTTGGGATTCATTGAAGCTCCAGATAGCAAAGACTTTGAACAAGTCACCATGTCTGCCTTCTCTGAGGCACCCAATTCAATTCAGGTCTCTCCTGCTCAGCAAAGAAAGTGTAATGGCCGCCTTAGAGTCTTCCAAGAGATGACACTTCCTCCAAGCCCCAAGGCATGAACAGGTGGCCCTTTTCTTTATGTTTTCTAGCATAATCTGAGATGCAGAGAACCAAATAGTACTATAGTAGCATGCACACCCTGCATATTGCATGCCCAAACTACAATTTTTATTTTTTTCCATTTCAATCATATCTCATATGGGATCAATAGCTATATTGGCTCTAGTATAGTATGATGAGCCCTCTGGACATTTCCAGGGGGCATGAATTTTCTCCTATCAGGAGAACAAAGGAATGTAGACAATCAGCAGCAAAGTTGCGAAGAATGTTTGGCAGCACAAAAGTGCTGCATCTTCCTGCTGCAAAAAACTATTTATTCATTTATTCATTGAAATGAGCATTACTGCTCGTACGACATGTATGCATATAAATATATGGTATTTATTATATTAGTCTTGGTCTTATCCAGTTGGTTTGATTTTTGTTTTGTTTCTATAATTGATGTTCCAAGGGAAAAGAGTACGGGTTTTGTGTAGATTGCACGAGATGCAAGGTTTGTATAATTGAATGGGAATAAAGTCTCAACTCTCATAAAGTTATGTTTGGACTCTAAGTCGTATTTTAAATTTTAAATTTAGAATTTTATCTTTTAAATAAATGTTAGAAAATGTTAAATTAAATATAAGGGAAAAAGGGCATGGGTGTATGGGTTTACTATTTTTATCATTATATTTTGCCCCCATTTTGATGTGTATGTGAAATATTTAGGAAGATACTTATGTCAAAGTAAAACAAGTAGTCATCAAGATGTGGTGATGTCATGAACCAAATTCATGTAGCATTAAGTCACTTGTAGACTTGTCATTACAATAAGGACACTCTAATCAAAGCAACCCAAAACATAAGGGAAAAGGGCATGGATGGGTATGTATGTAGTTTTTACCATTACATGTAGCCCCCCACTTTGACATGCACATGAACTATTAGGTATGTCAAAGTAAAACAAGTTAGACAACATGGAAATTAAATATTTTTCAAATAGTTAAAATGATAGAGTTGCTCAAAATATACAAATCATCCTTGGACATGGGAATGATTATGAGCTTATCACTGCAAGACATAACTCACAAAGGAAATGTGTCCTCCAGTTGCTTGCATATGAAGGATGCAAAGGATTGGAGGCAAGAAAAAAAAAATGTAATCATGACAAGACATGTAAAAATGGTAAAATATAGCATCATATATATATAATGAGCATGTAGGGACATAGGCAATATGCTTATGAAGGTACTCCCCAATGTTACCTCCAATGAAGGCAAATAAAAAAATAAGGATAGCCATAAATGCTAGATAAAAATCATGTAAGCATAAATAAGATGTACAAGAAAGATTTGAGCATGAGAACAATCATACAAGAAAAAAAATATAATCATGACAAGACATGTAAAAATGGTAAAATATAGCATCATATATAATAAGCATGTAGGGACATAGGCAATATGCTTATGAAGGTACTCCCCAATGTTACCTCCAATGAAGGCAAATAAAAAAATAAGGATAGCCATAAATGCTAGATAAAAATCATGTAAGCATAAATAAGATGTACAAGAAAGATTTGAGCATGAGAACAATCATACGATGTAACTATGATAAGGATCATAAACATGTAGACATAACACATTAGAAACACATACACATCAAGCATAGGAAACATAGGAACTCCCCAATGTTACCTCCAATGAAGGCAAATAAAAAAATAAGGATAGCCATAAATGCTAGATAAAAATCATGCAAGCATAAATAAGATGTACAAGAAAGATATGAGCATGAGAACAATCATACGATGTAACTATGATAAGGATCATAAACATGTAGACATAACACATTAGAAACACACACACATCGAGCATGGGAAACATAGGAACAATCATAAATCATATAACATAGGAACACGTAGAATCATAAGAGTAAACATGGAAAATATGAGGACATAGGAGTCAAACAAGGCATGCAGAAAAAGCATGGAGCTAACAAGGAAACATAGGGAAATAGAAGTTAAACAAGAACCATAGGAATACATATAGGAACTCAAAGAAGATAGGAAAGCATAGAATCTAAGGGAGCATACAACAACAAAAATATATAGTCCAAGGCTTGTAAGACTTTAAAATTTATTTTTGGAGTTAAGGTTTCAAAATCATGTAAGCATAAATAAGATGTACAAGAAAGATATGAGCATGAGAACAATCATACGATGTAACTATGATAAGGATCACAAACATGTAGACATAACACATTAGAAACACATACACATCGAGCATAGGAAACATAGGAACTCCCCAATGTTACCTCCAATGAAGGCAAATAAAAAAATAAGGATAGCCATAAATGTTAGATAAAAATCATGTAAGCATAAATAAGATGTACAAGATATGAGCATGAGAACAATCATACGATGTAACTATGATAAGGATCATAAACATGTAGACATAACACATTAGAAACACAAACACATTGAGCATAGGAAACATAGGAACACGTAGAATCATAAGAGTAAACATGGAAAAATATGAGGACATAGGAGTCAAACAAGGCATGCAGAAAAGCATGGAAGCTAACGAGGAAACATAGGAAAATAGAAGTTAAACAAGAACCATAGGAATACATATAGGAACTAAAAGAAGAAGATAGAAAAGCATAGAATCTAAAGGAGCATACAACAACAAAAATATATAGTCCAAGGCTTGTAAGACTTTAAAATTTATTTTTTGAGTTAAGGTTTCAAATACAATTTGCTAATGACACCTAAGATCCCTAATAACGGTGCCAAAAAGTGATAAGGGTCATTGTTCCTTCACCTTAATTCAAGTAATATCAACTAATGTCAAACCAAGGCAATGTCAGTGCCTACTTGCAATAGGGGAAAAAGAGACTCTTGAATTGAAAGTAACTAACTCTCTACAAACTCAAATTAAATTGATTTATTCTAGCTACTGAAAGGAAAATAAACCTATTTTAGAATGCTCACATCTAATCAAACCTTAACTATGCAAATAAATTTTAAACAATCTTACTCCTAACATTTATGGAAATAGATAACAAAAACTAAAATGATATGGAAACACTATGAAATAACTATCACATTCCATACAACATGCTTGCAAGTCACATGATGAAATTACTTCACAAGAATGAACGAGACATTTAGAAGAAAGACATATCTACTCTAGAAAATACCAAAAAATTGTCCTTCCTCCTTGTGTAGAGTGGGCCCTTGCTTCTCCCTTGGATTGGGATTGAGATCGGCCAAAAAGATGCTATTAGATTATTCAAGAATTCCATGTCTTCATTGATCATAATCTTACAAAAATAACAACTTAAAATATGTTGTATTTTTTCTATTCTATTCTATATTCAATCAACCATCAATTTTTTACATAACACTTTTGGAGTTGGTCGATTACATTTATATATAGAACCTCATCAATAGTTAAGGATCTAACTTCTATCAAGATTCCTAACAAAACACAAACTTGTTCATAACTTCTTCCTATAATTTTGGTCATCATTTAAGGAATTAGGCATACATGCTTATTCCTATGCTACATAATGGTGGCCTTTATTTCTACTAAGATTCCTATCAAGACACAAATTTTAATGTAGGCCAAGGTTCAGGAGTCTTATCAGATAGCTAAACCAAGTAGCAAATGACAAATCACAACAAAACAACAATAGCAGAACAACAGAACGACAATGCTTTATTCATATGCAAGGAAGATTATAGCAGGAGTATAGATTGCATTACAAAATATTGGTCTTAGCCTTACAATGCTACAAGATGCGGATCAAATTGATCGTGCATTTAGGGGAAATCTTCAGGAAGACTCTAAAAAATGTACTACAATCTTTAGTAAGGAGAAGCTCTCAAAAAGATCAAATCATATGAATTTATAAACTCCTTTGGTGGCCGCCGACCTTCATTAATGATCTTGACACGTGTCACGCCCCGACTTTCCCTTGGAACGGTCGTACAAGCTGTTGAAATTAACTTTTTGACATTTTTGGTTCTCTGGTAGGAAAATCGGTCCAACAGGATTTCGGTGCAATAGGAGAAAGCACTGGATTTGACCTCAGTCGACCTTCACAGAGAAAAGAGCTAAAAATGACCTCTGCCGACTAGCGCAGGATTCGACCTCATCCGACTAGCACGGATTTTGTCCTCAATCGACTTTTGTTAGTGCAGCTCCATTTTAGCGCAAAGTCAATGAGCAAGCTTTTTAGCGCTAAGTCGCAAAGCAGTGATTTTCCGTTCGTCTGACCTACGTAGATTTTGGCGTCAACAGACTTAGGTAGTAGAACTAATTTTTAGCGCAAGTCGGTGATAAAGACTTTTAGTGCAGACAGCGTGAAATAGCTCAGTGGGAAATGATGATGCCATCGACTTAGCGGAGGATTCGAAGGTGACAGACATGGTCAGTAAGAGTTGTTTTAAGCGGAAGTCCAAACCTTAGCATATTAGCGCAGATTCACCTTTGGATTGTCAACGCGGATTTCCAGTGTAACTGGATTTTAGCGCCAGGTCGGTAGGTATCAAAAGTCGCGCTGGAGCATAACTTCACCAATTTTGACCAGATCTTCACCAAAATTGAGACACAGATACCCATTTGGACCTTCTTTAAGATCAATCCCTTACTTGGCCAACTTCCTTAGGAAAATTCTCCAAATTTGATCAACTCACCCTTGCAGCAACTCTTGTAGCCAAAACAGACAACAAGAAAGTCAAAACAAATCTTTTTGGTTGATGAGGATTGCACGTGAACCCGGATGCTCCTACATCAAATTTTGATCCAATGATGGCCTTTATTTTTACTAAGATTCCTATGAAAACACAAATATTCATCCCATCCATCTAGGAGACAAATATGGATTGATATTACATTCATATTTAAAGCCTCTACCACTCTTTAATGATAGATGTAGTCTGCAAGATTATAGTTTCTTTTATTACTACCTAGACATTTGATATCTTCTACATGCTAAATATGCTCAAAACTAGGCATTCCACATGCTAAATATGCTCAAAACTAGGCATTTATAATGGTTCTACATTCCTAGAGTCATTCCATGCCATACAAGCATGAAAAATTGGCTTGCCACGATCTCCCAAGCTGCCTAGGTGATATTTAGGAGCCACCTAGGTGGCTTACACACCTTACAAGTTGTAGTTGTATTCAACAACTTTTATGACACTAAGTGAGAGTTACAAATTACCAAATTCAAACTACTAGTGACACATAGTGCCACTCCAAGTGGGATGCCACAATTATGTGGGTACAATAAATAAATGCAAAATTAATTAAATAGCTTTGAACATTAGGATTGCAAGGTGTATGACACCTATCCCAACATATTGGTCCTAATACGTAGATTCAAATCAAAATATAACCAACAATTCTCATTTTTGTTAGCCGACATATTTGGTTCCGTAGCCAACATATTTGGTTTCGTAGTCTTGCTATGTGAATCCACCCTCTGAGAAGATATTTGGATGAGGATGTCAGATTGGATTCCTTGATATATTCTTTCTTAGTTATCCCTTGTAGCTCTTCCTTTGTAGCCAAGCCTTCTAGATCTAACTTAGAAGCCATTACCAAAAAAATCCTATTTCACTTTGGTGGTTGCTACATTAAGAGTAGCTTCAAAATATAGGGATACAATCTCTTATACTACTGGATCCTCTTTTTAAAAGTACTTTTTTAGTGTGATTGGATTCCTTCCCTTGCTTATTGTTGAAGCCCTTGCCATGATCACCAGACTAATTTCACAATAATTTAGTCAAAACAAATCCAAATATGTTTAAAAATTATTGTAACTTAATTGAGTACAAATCCTCACTTTGGTGAAAAACTCTCTAAAATAATATGTTTTGATCCTTGGAATTGAATTTTGTAAAAACACTAATCTCACAATACTTCCTTAAAAAGAAGATCCAAATTTCCTCAAATCTAGCTTGTAGTTTCTTTAATATGTCTTTGATCAATTCTTCAATTTTTAGAAAAAATAATTGTAATTATGAGAGAGATGTTATTAACAACATGCCTCTATTGACTTGCCCTCAGTTGTTGTCCCTGATGACAAATCCACAACTTGGTTATATTGGTATGGTTTGATATGCTCTATTAGTTGATATTGGTATGGTTTGATTAGCTGCCATATGCTCTATGCTCTGTTGATCTCAGTTGATATTAATATGATATTCATGCTTTATTGAAGTGACAAGGGTATTCACTTTGACACCATTTGGTTTAAATTATTGATTCCATTGATTGGCTTTGATATGGTATCTTTGGCATGCATTTGGCACATGTTCAGTTTGGCACCTCATGTGGGTTCATGTTCAGTATGGCACCTTTGGTAATCATGTTCAGTTTGGCATCCTTCATTGGCATTGGTTCTCTTGGTCATGTTAATATGGTTTGGCATATTATGATCATGTTCAGTTTGGTTACTTAATGACATCCTTCTTAGTGATGATGAGCTCATATGACAAGATGTTATAATCTTGTTCTCTCTCTTGACACAATTTCATTATGGTATGTTTGGATCATGTTTTAGTTTGACATATAATAGTGGACATGTTTTGTGTTCATTGATGTATGATGTTTGATATACAGTGGTGATGACATACACTTATGATGTTTTGGATACAGTGGACATGCTTAATTGATATACATATTTGTCAGTGACATATGTTTTGGTATCATGTTCTGTGGTATTCCCTATGTTTATGAGATGATAATAGTTGCAAGTTAGACAATAGTGGGCAGTGTTGATTGGACACTCAATGGAAATAACATTGACTGTGGAGTTTGACTTCTTTTCATTGTGGCATTATAATGTGATGTTTTCTTTTGTAAAGTTTTTGATGTGATTTTAAAAGTGGCGTTAAAGGGCACATTGTTTGTCATAAGGTATTATGTGATATTTTAAAAAAGAGGAAACAAAATAAACTTTGTTACAAATGTCACTTCGTGCTTCATTAAGGAATGACCTGTTGAACAGGTCTCTGGCTCTTCAAAGCAAGTAAAAGATGTTTGTGTCTTTATCATTATCGGCCTCGTTGTAGGGTTTATCATGAGTACCAGTTGAATGGGACATCTCAGGAAAAAAGAAAATCAAACCATTTCATCTTGGTCTATGTCAACAGTGAGCTAGGGTTTCATATCCTTGTGTAATCATGAAATAATATGCATAAACCACCTTGAATCTTTGACAGATCTTTTGAGAATCATAGTTGAGGTGACAAAGTTGGAAGTGGACTTGAAGAGTGTGGCCATTGATAGCAAATGTAGAATACGATCATTCTCCAGCTGATATTGTTACTAGTTTCTTGCCTTATTGTTTGTTCTTGACCAACAAACTTATCACATGGTGTTATGACAAGGTTTTGGGTCTATAACCCTGGTTAGGGTTTTAACAAAACATTGTTGGTTCTGGTATTTCAATGATCTCATAAGGTCATTCGACCTTAAACTATTTTTATTAGTTCATTCAAATTGCACTATGGCATGACAAACATGGTCATTCGACCTAACTGTTCTGACAGTTAAGAAAACTTTCTGAATCAGTTTTAGATTCAATTATTCTTGAAAAATAGAGGAAGAGTTGATGTGAAAGATGACTTGTATAAATGTATCTCTGATGTAATATAAAGTGTGTGTGTGTGTGTACATATGAACTACACTCTTGATGTTATACTAGTAATATGTTGATATATCAAAAAGGGGAAATATGTGAGTGAACATTATTGTCAATAATATATCTGAGATATTGAGGATAAGTGAAATAGCGTAACCCTCTGTATTTGTATTTACCTCTTCTGTATGCAGAGAGTGGGTGCTCCTGTAAGGTTGTGTTAGGGGTTGGTGCTCCTTGAAGTTGATGCTTCTAAATGTTGTATGCCAGTGAGGCAATGTTATATGCTAGTGAGACCTGTAATTAGTGAGATTCCTTTTGATAAGCCAGTGAGGCATTTTTTGAGTGGTTTTCTACCCCAGAGGGTTTCCACTTAGGACAATATTTATGTTATGGGTTGTTGCTATCACTGATGTTTTCTTATCCTCATGTTCTTTCACTCATCATGTGTCATTCAATTTTATGGTTATTCTAAGTCAGTTTGATCTACATGAGCGAATATTCATCATATATTTTTGTTTGAAATGATATCCTCTGTTCATTCTCATTATGGTCAATCAGAATTACACAAGTGACATGATTGAGTGTCCAGTATGCAAAAGTTTGATGTTCTTGTTTATTTCATAATATTGTTGATGCATTCTTGACATTAGTCTGCCATTCCAAAGCTGTTGTGATTTTTCAATTTCTTAAGGTGTTGTTAAAATTAGTATACCATTGATTCACCCCCCCTCTTAGTGGTATTGTAATCCAACAAGTGGTATAAGAGCGTAGGTTCCCTATTTGAAGTCTAACCGACTTGGGTAGGTCTTGATAGCGGAGTACCATGGGAAAGGGTAGAAGAATTAAGGCCTCAAATAAAGAAAAGAAAAATGCTGATCAAAAAGTTGAAAAGCAAGCCTCAGTTAAGTCCAACAATGAATTGTTGCATGAGTCTACCATGAATGTAGATGTAAAATGTCATAAAGAAATCAGTCCTGCAGTTAAGAGTCTTGACAATGTGAATGTTAGTAGACAAGAACTTGATGATTTTGTAGTTGAAATTGATGATGCAAAAGAAGATTTCTATGAAAATGGTCAGGAGTTTGACGAAGATGATTGTGAAGTTGATGTTGAAGGAGAACTTCTATGTGCCCTAGATACAATCAATCAATTTAGTAAAGAAAATAAGAGTTTAAAAGACCGGCTTCAATAAGAGAAAGAATCCAAGGACAAGGTACGTTCAAATTTTGAAAATTTTTCTTTAGAGTTTGAAAATGCCATAAATTAGATTGCAGAGTTAAAAAGTCATGTTAATGAATCTGATAAATTGATTACTAGTTTAAAAACTAAGATTGAGGAAGCCAAAAGAATAATAGATATGACTAAATCTGATTGTGAAGTAAAAAGAATAGAATGTCTGAAGTTAGAGGCAGAAATAGTCTCTTTAAGAAAGGATTTGGAAAAGGCTTCTTCTAAACTTCACAAGAATATTCAATTTGACAAGAGTACTGAATGTTAATGAAATATTGAGTAGTCAAAAAAACTACAAGGATCATTTTGGCTTAGGATATGAAAAAGGAGAAATCTCTACTGTTGAAGTTAAAAGGGAAATATTTTTTGCAACAATAGATAGGAAGAGTTTCAAGGTTAGGCAGACTCCTAGGCAGAAGATAGATCTGAATTATCATTCTGCTATTTTTGATGATGACAAGAAGAAAGCAAAGGATAAAACTATTGATATTGGGAGAAGAAGAAATAACAGTTTTTCAAGACCTGTATCTACTAGACAATATTATTCGGTCAGGTTTAACTATTCTCAATTTCATGGTTGTTTCTATGTCTATCATAAGTATGGTCATAGAGCTAGAAATTGTAGTTATTATGGTTTGTCAAATCAAAACTACAATGTTGTTTGCTATAACTGCAATAAGGTTGGGCACATGAAAAGAGACTGTTGGATGCATGAAAGATATGATTATAGAAATTCAAGGAACATATATCATTATTTCTCTAACAATATGATATGCTATAGATGCCATAAGTTTGGACATAAGGCACAACATTGCAAAAGTAAGTTGAAATCATCTAGAAACAATAAGAAAATAGATGACCTGATTAAGCAAAGGAAAGAGCCCTTAAAGGTTTGGAGAAGAAAACAAAACCCTAATATTGTGCATGTTGCACAAGAGACATCACAAAGTGCCTGAAAGAAAAGCATATAGACAGGGGGAGTTGTCAAATGTTTCATTTCTTAAACCCCAGGAAAGTTCAGTAGGTGTTTTTGGCAAGATGTTGATCATATTCTTTTCACATCTTATGTGGTCCTTATCTTTGACTAGGAGTTATTTGGAAGATTTGAGCATCATACAGCAGGACAGTGTCTTCATGTTTTTCTTATCTTAGGTGATCAGTTTTGCTTCATATGTTCTTATCTTTCTAATTCTTCAATGATTCATCTACATGTTTCCCTGTGTCCTGGTAGCTATGTAAGATATGACCTTTTTGGATGGTGAGTTGTCTTGATAGTAGAGATATCCCTTTGGTAGTATGAACAATGTTATCACAATGAAAAAGTGAGATTGAAAATAGTCAGGACTGATCTTAGTCTTTCTCAGTCTAGTAGACAGTGGATAGTTCTTCTTCATGCTTGATAGTGGTGTAGAGAGTTTCAAGGTGACTTGCATACATATTGAGGATAGATAATGTAAATGGTTTGGGATCACCTTGACAAAGTGCATGGTGCTTTGTTTCCATGGAATAGGTTTTTACATGATAATACAATGTTTGAAAGTGTCAAGCATTGATGACAAACAATTCTTATTTACAGTCCTTGTTGATTGATATAGTTTCATGGTGGAGTTTTTGGCAAACTAAAATGTTTTGTGTGATACTATTTTCATTCTTTATTAGGGATAGTGGTCATTTGCTGATCTATATACTTCTTAAAGGTAGACTTTGCAAGTTTATTGTAGAACATAGACTTTATTAGGGAAAACAAAGACTGTTTTAGGAAGAGAAAGACAAACATTTATACTGAGTTGAGGTGTTGTTTGGTAGATGAAAGTGATTTTGTTTTTATGTCAATATGACAGTGATTTTTCTCAATGGAAGGATTTAGTATTCTTCCTTAGATGACATTGACTTGTATTGGCTGTGACCTTTGTAATGAATAGTCCATAACAACTGGTTCAATTTAAGAACATGAATGATGGCAATTGGAGTACAAGAAGATGCCATGATTATCATACTTTATGCCTTAGGAAAATAAATCTTTGATGACCAGAGTTATTGTTGCTTGTTTAGACTAAATGTTTGATTGCCATAAGGTGTTGTAGATGTGTGTTGATGCTTGTCTTGTTCATTATGCAATGACAGTGTATTTTCAGTACTCAGGGTTAGGGACCAAGGTGGTGACTCCTAGTGAATACAAGGTGGTGACTCTCAGTGTTGATCCTGATTTGATGGTTTGACTATTAATGCTTGATGTAAGGTACTAGTTAGAAGTGTTCCCAAGGGTATATTTGATGTAGTAGTAGTAAGTTTGGATAGTGTCTTGGAGGAGTGGTTTTCTTGGAAATGTGGATGGAGCTTGAAAATGGATATCACATGTTATCATATCTTACAATTTTCATTTGTTTGATGACAGACATTGTGCAGTATGCTTATCATTCTCACACTGTGCAATGAGTTTGTAATCATACTTTATTCATGCTTTGAGGTGAAATGTTATGAAGGTATTGATTCTTGCTCTTGATAGTGGATGTTGTTTTGAGGAGAATCTTATTATTGAAATGACAATGAATGAAGGTGGAGCAAAATTTCTTTGGCATGTGAAATCTCATACTCTGCACAATCTATGATGCATGGTTATAACAATGGAAGTCATGGTTTGCTTTACTTGGGAGCAGTGACAGTGTTTTTACTTGAGAATGTCTCAGTGACAGTAGATAATCATGTTATGGTTCATGACCTTAATGCTTATATTATTTGTTTGCATTGACAATGTCTTATTTCTGACCATGCTTATGTCCAATGTTCTGCATATAATGTATAATCTCTTCTTCACAAGGGAAGAAACTAAGAGTGATTTGTGTTTGAGGTCATTGCAAGTCAGAGGTTGCAAGTCACTAAGTCACTTTGGTTCATATCCTAACGATCAATAGTATGTGACAGTCTTGAAAATAGTGGAAACAGGGCAGTTTGATCCTTTGATGAGCACTTTTAAACATAATGAAAGGTATGGCTTCCATCCTAATACAAAAGGGTTGTTGATTGCAAATGTTATGATAGACATGAATGCAAGATGTTGTATGAAAAGTCAATGCCTATATCACTGGTATTCAGACAAGTATGGCAGTACTGTTGGCCAATTAGTGCAAGATTGTTGATGTAAATGTATGTTGTAGATAGTGCAAGGTCGGATAGTAATATGCAAAGAGTAATGAGTTGCAGTAATGCAAGTAGTTGCAGATAGTGAATATTGTCTTGTTGACAATAGTGAAAGTGAATAATTAGTTTCATCACAAAAAGCAGAGATAAGTGTCATCTGACATCAAATTGTATTACTAATCTTATCTATGTCACTTGCTTTGGGACAATAAGTTAGTCATTGTTAATCATATCATGGTTTCTAATTGATGATTGGCATTATTTGTGATAGTCTCCTTAGTTGTTGTCTATCTTTGCTCCATGCTTATCATGTTGACCTTTCAGTCTCTGTTTCAGTTGCTCAACTTGGTGCTCCAACATGTGACTCTCTTGGTATGGTTTTACATTTGTTTTTGCTTATATTTCACATTTTAGGCTTTATGTATCTATTGGAGGCATTTGCATACTTTCACTCCCTTTTCCTTGATGCCAAAAATGGGGAGAGAGTTGTGTATTTTGCCATCATGGACAAAGGAGGAGTTTGTTGACTTGCCCTCAGTTGTTGTCCCTGATGACAAATCCACAACTTGGTTATATTGGTATGGTTTGATATGCTCTATCAGTTGATATTGGTATGGTTTGGTCAGATTCCATATGTTCTATGCTTTGTTGATCTCAGTTGATATTAGTATGATATTCATGCTTTGTTGAAGTGACAAGGATATTCACTTTGAGACCATTTGGTATAAATTATTAATTTCATTGATTGGCTTTGATATGGTATCTTTGGCATACATTTGGCACATGTTCAGTTTGGCACCTCATGTGGGTTCATGTTCAGTATGGCACGTTTGGTAATCATGTTCAGTTTGGCATCCTTCATTGGCATTGGTTCTCTTGGTCATGTTAATATGGTTTGGCATATTATGATCGTGTTCAATTTGGTTACATAATGACATCCTTCTTAGTGATGATGAGCTCATATGACAAGATGTTATAATCATGTTCTCTCTCTTGACACAATTTCATTATGGCATGTTTGGATCATGTTTCAGTTTGACATATAACAGTGGAGATGCTTTGTGTTCATTGATGTATGATGTTTGATATACAATGGTGATAACATACACTCATGATGTTTTGGATATAGTGGACATGCTCAATTGATATACATACTTATCAGTGACATATGTTTTGGTATCATGCTCTGTGGTATTCCCTGTGTTTATGAGATGATAACAGTTGCAAGTTAGACAACAGTGGGCAGTGTTGATTGGACACTCAGTGGAAATAACATTGAGCATGGAGTTTGACTTCTTTTCATTGTGGCATTATAATGTGATGTTTTCTTTTGTAAAGTTTTTTGATGTGATTTTAAAAGTGGCATTAAAGGGCACATTGTTTGTCATAAGGTATTATGTGATATTTTAAAAAAGAGGAAACAAAATAAACTTTGTTACAAATGCCACTTCGGGCTTCATTAAGGAATGACCTGTCAAATAGGTCTCTGGCTCTTCAAAGTAGGTAAAAGATGTTTGTGTCTTTATCATCACCAGCCTCTTTCTAGGTTTTATCATGAATACCAGTTGAATGGGACATCTCAGGTAAAAAAAAATTCAAACCATTTCATCTTGGTCTATGTCGGCAGTGAGCTAGGGTTTCCTATCCTTGTGTAATCATGAAATAATATGCAGAAACCACCTTGAATCTTTGACAGATCTTTTGAGAATCATAGTTGAGGTGACAAAGCTGGAAGTGGACTTGAAGAGTGTGGCTGTTGATAGAAAATACAAATACGATCATTCTCCAGCTGATATTGTTACTAGTTTCTTGCCTTATTGTTTGTTCTTGACCAACAAACTTATCACATGGTGTTATGACAAGGTTTTGGGTCTATAACCCTAGTTAGGGTTTTAACAAAACATTGTTGGTTTTGGTATTTTGATGATCTCATAAGGTCATTCGACCTTAAACTATTTTGATTAGTTCATTCAAACTGCACTATGGCATGAAAAACATGGTCATTCGACCTAACTATTCTGACAGTTAAGAAAACTTTTTGAATCAGTTTTAGATTTAGTTGTTCTTGCAAAATAGAGGAAGAGTTGATGTGAAAAATGACTTGTATAAATGTATCTTTGATGTAATATGAAGTGTGTGTGTGTGCATATGAACTACACTCTTGATGTTATACCAGTAATATGTTGATATATCAAAAAGGAGAAATATGAATGAGATATGTGAGTGAACATTATTGTTAATAATATATCCGAGATGTTGAGGATAAGTGAAACAGAGTAACCCTCTGTATTTGTATTTACCTTTCTGTATGCATAGAGTGAGTGCTCCTGCAAAGCTGTGTTAGGTGTTGGTGCTCCTTGAAGTTGATGCTTCTAAATGTTGTATGCTAGTGAGGCAATGTTGTATGCCAATGAGGCAATGTTATATGCTAGTGAGACCTGTAATCAGTGAGATTCCTTTTTATAAGCCAATGAGGCATTTTTTGAGTGGTTTTCTACCCCAGAGGGTTTCCACTCAGGAAAATATTTGTGTTATGGGTTGTTGCTATCACTGATGTGTTTTATCCTCATGTTCTTTCACTCATCATGTGTCATTCAGTTTTATAGTTATTCTAAGTTAGTTTGATCTGCATGAGCGAATATTCATCATATATTTTTGTTTGAAATGATATCCTCTGTTCATTCTCATTATGGTCAATCAAAATTATACAAGTTACATGATTGAGTGTCTAGTATGCAAAAGTTTGATGTTCTTGTTTATTTCATAATATTGTTGATGCATTCTTGACATTAGTCTACCATGTCAAAGATGTTGTGATTTTTCAAGTTCTTAAGGTGTTGTTAAAATTCGTATACCACTAATTCACCCCCCCTCTCAGTGGTATTGTACTCCAACAATCTCCTAAACTAAACAAAAACTTTTCCTCGCCTCCAATGTGCCAAGAACATGCTTTAATGCCACTTGTAGTGAAATTACTTGGCACAAGATATGAATTGATAGAAAAGAAAATGTGAATACTTAATTAGAATGAACCACTTTTAAGTGGAAACTACAAAAAGTCTTACAATAAAAACAAAACTTCCAATACCATGCTTGACATTTACTCACTACTTGCTATTTATAAGCATCATTGACCAATATTAAACCCCCAATCCCAGTGAGGTTGGCCTGACTTATAATAAATATAATTAAGAACTAATAAATGACTAAAATAAGGATTATATGAGTTATCCACATATCCACATACATCCAATTGGTTAAGGACACAACATGCCACTCCCATTCAAGAAAGCATTGCCATCAAGACTAATTAATTATGGATATTTGTACATGAAATATTCATCTTCCTATGCAACATCTTTGACAAATAAATCTTCCACTTGATAAGGTACTCCATGATTAACCTATTGATCAACTTGTTTATGTGTGTCTAGAGAATTGGTTTATGTTCCAAGATAATTTTTCCCTCTTCCTTAAGTTTAGGTAACTATGTCTGCACCAAAATTTATTGTCTAATTACTTTATTTAAATAAGACACGTGAAAAAATGGATGTATTTTAGTGTTGGGGCTAACTCTAGATTGTATACTACTCATTTCACTTATTTTTAACTCCCACATCATCTCTATCCACCTCCTCTACCATCTCATCCTCTTCCTCAGCCATCTCCAACTATAAACCAAAGCTTGATCTCTAAATCTCGCCCTCTTGTGGAGGAAATAATTCATTCCAACATCATACTAGAAATGGTAGTAGGATTGTCTAAGTCTTTCCAAATTGTCACATAACTCTCTCAAAACTGAACCTCTCTAGGACTAACTCATGCCACCTAACATACCACCTAGTCCTCTCATTGTAACATAGTTGTTTGGCATCAATAATACCCAACCATGTTGTGACCTTAGACACATTATTTTTGTATTATGACTCTCATGTTGTTAATTAATTATAATCCTAACATGTAAATAGTCTAATGCTATTGTACTTTTATTAATAAATGATATTATGCTTGAAAATCCTTTTGAAGTTAATAACTTATAGGAGTGCTAGATTCATAAGTGATGTTCATTAATCAATAGTGAAAAATTCTCAACACTAATGTGTGATTTTATTGATGGTGAGAAATCCTAGTTGTATTCGTGAAGGTATTCTTAGTTGCTTAATTATGAATTGTCAAGTGTGTTTAAGTATGATCATAATTACAGTTCTATATGTTTCCCTTCTATTGCATGAATTGGAAAATTATTTTTATAGGTTTAAGTGTGCAATTACTTAATTTACCTTCTAGCATTTAATTAGATGTTAATTGATGATTGAATTAAATATAAATAAAGGGTTTTACCTAACTAATAGCAGGGGTTAAGTTCAAAGTTAGTTCTTCTAATTAAGATGTGGATTGTGTTAATGTGGTTACCTTCTTTGAGAATGAATTTTATTATGATTATATCCATAAATTAATTAATTGTTTAGATGAATTATAATGATTAGGTTAGTTATGTTTCAATTATTCATATGATGATCTCTAAAAGACTAATCATATTTTGTAGGTTTAATTGATTATTAGTTTGTTCATAAGTAGATATGTAATAACTCAATTAATTCAAAATAGCTTTGAGCTATGATAGTGCTAACTTTGATTAGATACATATTTTTGGCAAGTTAATTTAATTATATTATAGATGCATGGTATCTAAGTAGTCATTATTTACTCTCATGTAGTTTTTTTGAGTTAATTTGAGTAATTAGGTCTATATGTTGTTACTAACCCTAATTTTTGTATTATCAAATTAAATGAGAATTTAAATGATATTTTAATTCATTGTGATTTAAAATGGATTATATTTATGTTAAAGGAAATTTTAATGTAAATTATGATTTGGAGTTTTGTAAAGTACACATCGCAAAACTATTAAACGAAAGTAAATAACCATCTTAAACACACTGTTGGTTTTTTCTTCTGAATCAGCATTAGGGTTTGCCACTTCTAATGCACAGGCAGATTCAGCCAACTAATACAGGAGGTTGCGTGAGCTCCTCCCCTTCGCTTTTGGTTCTGCCGCACCAAGGGGGTATCCCTATAACTCAAGATGTAACCTTGACTAGCTCAAAGATAGAAAGATCTAACTTGACAACAACAGGCAGAATACTCTCATGTATGGACCAAGATCTGTATGATAGATCACAAGGTGGGCAACGTTCTTGGACATATATGTCTGGTTAGGGATGAGAGCATGCAAGGGTTTCCTACTCCTAATCCTACAACTAACAGATGGAAGGGAGAGATGGTTTGAAATGATGTTTGGATGCAAACCTAGACCTGGTGTATAACCTCAACACAGAGCTAGATTGGTGCCTATCCAGGGCTTGGAGTCGGTAGACATACACCTGTGAATGATCAGCATGAATAGCTAAAACTGGATTTCAGGGGGATACACATGATATCTGCCTTACAGATATCTCCCAATACAGAGTGTTAAGCTGTCTATACTTATGGCATCCCTACTGCAGTAAGATACATGCAAAACTGGAGACAGAATTAGCATAACACATGCAAACATGGCATTATTCATATAAGATTAACCATGAAATCAGTGGATTCATGCCAAATCGTACAACAGGAGATACATAAACTCACAAGTTTAGCTGCACAGAGCAACCAAAACCAGTTGTATCTTATTACAGAGCCAAAATGTCCAGTTTTCAACAACCTTCAAATGAGCAACACAACCTGCTATATACAGCAAGGAAGGTTCCCAACATTAATTACATAGTTGACCAAAAAACCTGCCAGATACACAGTATCAAAAAAATGGCACTCAACGCATTGAATGCGGCAGGTGGGAGAGGAGACAGGAAGAAAACTCGAGCCTTGCGCCGCTGCCTAGGGATCCACATCTTCAATCGGGTACTAGATCCGTCCACACCATCGCCCATACCTCTGCAACAATCGCCATTAATGGCGCACCAACCCGCGGCCTTGGGAAATGCAGAAAACTATGCGTCGCAACCATTTCCCGCCAAGATACATCGTCATGATATTTGAAAATATGCAGGGTCGAATTATCCCACATGCACCCCGCAGCAACCTCCTCATCACCTTATATACTAGGTCGCGAGCATATATGATGTCGGTGCTTTTGCTCCCGACGACACTAGTATAAACCTTCATCATCATCCTCCAGCAGCATGATATCCTGTTGCTTGAAATATCACCTTGACGTCAGCATCATATCGCAATATCACCTGCATGATAAACGCCTTCATCGACACAACCTGATCCATCGGAGGAAGATCCTCCTGCTTAGCCGATACCAAATGTCTGGCCGATGAACATCCTGATGACGTCACCGTCATATCCTGCTGACGTCATCAGCATATCTGCCTGCTGCGCACCTCCTCATATCCGGATGACGTCATCGTCATATTCGCAACATTGGGGGATCTTCATAAGATGAGTAATGTTAGAAATATGACCCCCCAGACCTTGATGACGTCACCACCACATGTTGGCATCAGGATGATATTCGGAAGATAACCGGATATTTAGAAATATCATCCTGATGCACAAATATCATGCTGCACTGTAGCTCCGCTATAAGATCGGGGTGATATATGAATATGACAGATATTTGAAATGATCACCCCCCACTGGATAATGCATGAAGCCGATAGGCGGATATCTCCCTGATATCAGCATCATCATGATGCTGGAACAAACATACATCCGGGTGATATTCAAATATGAAAATATCACCCCCTCCTTCAGAAATATCATGATGTAGATAGGCAGAGAAATAGATATCACCCTGACATAAGAATGACGTCAGCATCATCAGGGTGATAAAACAACGAACATGAAGTGATAAAACAACATCAGGATGATCTTGACTAAGATCACCCGATGTTCAAATATGATGACCCCGATGAAGATCGGATCATACTTAGGACTTTGCAGCAACATCATCAGGATGATCTTAAGTAAGATCACCCGATGTTAGAATATCACCCCAGCGAAAGATCATGCTGATAGAAAATATGATGACCCTCGTAAGCAACATCAGGGTGATGTCTGGAAACATGATGATGATGACCTCCTCCAAAGAAAATATGATGCTGATGTTAAAACATGCTGAGGAGGCCCAAAGACTTAGAACTTTTTTTTGGATTTTTTGGGAAGGTGCCTGCATGAAAATTGCTCAGAAACTGACAGTGAAATCAGGCACCAACAGTGGCTCTGTCTGGGGACGTGCAGGTGCAAGACTGCAGCGAGAACCCCAGATCTCTGGGATGCAGACCAGTCCCTTATCCATTGGGCACAGAGTCAAATACTACACTAACCTGCATCACCAAACACACTTGATGGCCTAAGGCCACCAAGAAAAGAAAAACATGTATCTCCCTTTGTCAAACACTTTGTTTTCATCTGCATTTACTGGATCAAGCCTGGAGATACTGCCATGATCTGACCCCAAACAAACCTGGTCATCTGCACATTCATCCCTCTGATTTAGCTTGTCACTGTCATCGCTGTGCAGATAACCCTTAGCATCCGGCAACAAGTGGATGCAGAATGTATCAGGCAATGCATACTCAAAGGGAATATAACACATGTTATCATTTGTATCAGCATTATGCATTGCAAAATGATCTCCTAGCTGGATTGAAAATTGAAAGCACTCGAAGTCCACCACACAACTAGGAAAGTCAGAGCTCATTTCATATGCTGGCCTCTCAAAAGAAAAGCTTTCAAATTCACAATTGTGCACATCATGTACACAACCATCTGGTACACCAAGCTGGAAAAGATCAGGCTCTGGCACCTCTTTACAATCAGGCACATTTTTACAATCACTTACCTGATGTATGTTGTTTCCTCTTTCATTAGGATGAGAAACAGAATCCAAGCCAAAAACAATGTCTAAATCCTCACCATACTCAGATAGATCCTCATCACCATATGTGTCATAGATGGGTGACCCAGGTACATAAGCTTGATCATAATATGCCATTTGTTCATGGGCAGCAGAACATGCATCTTCATCACCAATGGATTCCCTCTGTGGAGGAGTATCAGCTTGTGTGTCATAAGCAAAACAGCCATCAAATGAAAAACAATCATGCTCTGAACTAGCATTTGTTTCAATCCCTGACTGCTTTTCATGATCTCCATGTGTTTGAAAGGAAGGCAATGGGTCACACATAGGACTGCTTCTCTGTTTGCTTATATCTCCTCTGTATTTAGTACAATACTCACAATTGTCTCCACAGGTCCATTCCAAAAATTGCTCATTGCTGTCCACAACCTCGTTATTGTTTTCATGGTCATATGCCTCATCATTGCAATGGGAATCCTCACTAGTCCTTTCACTGGCATCCTCAACTGGTGAACAATCCAGTTGAGCAGTATTGTTAGCATTATGTTCAAATACAGCAGTCTCAACCTCTATGCTTTCATTTTCATTTTTATCTGCACATGATGCCATAATCATTTGGTCATTTGCAGCTTCACAACCATTTCTCACACCAAGGCCTGGGGACAAGGATATCAACAGGCGCCCATTTCTGAATTTTTCTATATTTTCAGCGAACTTGTATGCCATCTGCATACCTGTCACCTTGAAATCCCTCAGTATTGCACTAGAGCCCTCCTCAAAAGCCTCAAAGAATATGCCAACACAGGCTGAAATATCAGGTCTGAAGACTTCTGGGATCTGTGAAAGGGCTACTGCAAACCTATGACTGAAATCAACACATGGCTCTTCATCTTGTTTTCTGATGTTCATCAATTCTGCAACAAGATCAGTAGGTTCTCTTGCAAATTCTTCTTTGAAACAGTCAGCAAGCTCATCCCAACAGGCAAAGGATCTTTTTGAAAAGCTCAAATACCAGTCTTTTGCTTTTGCATCAAAGGACCTAACAAAAAACCTCATCCACATATCCTCATCTCTAAATGAATGTTTTCCCATGAAACTGTGAAAATTTTGGATATGTGCATTCCCATCACACACACTGTGACCACTAAATCTAGGCATCTGACGATATATCCTAGTAGGCATAGTTTCTACTTTATAATCCACCCATGACAAATCCAGTTGGTCATACAAAGGATCAAAAGGGCTGACAGGAGGTTTAGCTTTCTGACTGGCAGACACAACAGGGTTACTGCTTTTTAACTGGGCCTGCTCAGCCTCTAAGAATATCAACTTATTTCTTATCTCTTCTATTCTTTTATCCAACATTTCACCGCTGAGTATGGGATAATTCATACTTGGATTCATAAAAATCTTACTCTTAGACATCCTTTGTCTGCCTAAGACCTAAGGCTTCCCCTGGCATCTAACTTCTGAAGTAAAATAGCAAATATAAAGGGGAAGGAACAAGATACCTTTCTTATACAGATGCTGAAGTCTAAACAGCACATTTTCTGTCACAACACACACATCAACTTTTCATGTGCACTTGAATTTTTTGCAGAGTCGCCACCTCTCCAAAGAGGACAAAATTTACAGCAGCTGAAAGCTCATCAAATATGTTTCTGAGTTCATTCCACCAGCAGAGCAAAGCTTCACCAGAGACTGCAGGATATCACTTTACATCAACATCCCCAGCGGAGTCGCTATAAGATCGAGGTGATATATGAATATGACAGATATTTGAAATGATCACCCCTCACTGGATAAAGAATGAAGCCGACAGGCGGATATCTCCCTGATATCAGCATCATCATGATGCTGGAACAAACATACATCCGGGTGATATTCAAATATGAAAATATCACCCCCTCCTTCAGAAATATCATGATGCAGATAGGCAGAGAAATAGATATCACCCTGACATAAGAATGACGTCAGCATCATCAGGGTGATAAAACAACGAACATGAAGTGATAAAACAACATCAGGATGATCTTGACTAAGATCACCCGATGTTCAAATATGATGACCCCGATGAAGATCGGATCATACTTAGGACTTTGCAGCAACATCATCAGGATGATCTTAAGTAAGATCACCCGATGTTAGAATATCACCCCAGTGAAAGATCATGCTGACAGAAAATATGATGACCCTCGTAAGCAACATCAGGGTGATGTCTGGAAACATGATGATGATGACCTCCTCCAAAGAAAATATGATGCTGATGTTAAAACATGCTAAGGAGGCCCAAAGACTTAGAACTTTTTTTTAAAATTTTTTGGGAAGGTGCCTGCATGAAAATTGCTCAGAAACTGACAGTGAAATCAGGCACCAACACACACATTAACATATAATGGAAAAAATAAATCTTCTATACATATGTAAATATATCAACTTACATCTTACAAATACATGTGCCAAATCCAGGTGTTAGCACAAGAAAATAATATACAATGATACATCTTTGGATCTCATGCCATATAGTCATCTTAGTACAATAATAAAGTACAATATACAAGTAATGATAATGAATAAAGTCACTATCACCGCCTGCCACTAGCCCACTTGGTCCTTTGCAAGTCGAAGATGGGAACATGGCCCAAGTGCTTTTCCACACAACCATGAAGCTTTATGCTTCCCCGGAATCCTTCCTGACACGAAGGATACCCGACCCTACATGAAGTGCCTAGCAACCTAGAAAAAATAGGCAGGAGAGAAAACTCGATGCAACTTGATGTCTACATACATTTATAACTAGAATGTGCATTATCTCACTATCAGGATGTGGCAAAGAAACATATCAATATAACTAGGCAATTTCATCTATTTCAATGAACACACAACTTTGGCCAAAGCACTCATGCATAAACTGACAGATATTGAAAAGCAAAGTAACCTTCTCTGATAACCCACATTCGGCACCCTATCTCAGAAGGTAAACCCAACATACTTATGGAAAAATAAAACAATTTCTTACAAAACAATTAATGAAAACATATGCATTTGCCCATTAAACAAATACTATTATTTTCTTGTACGATCAACGTAAATATACACTTTTTCAAGAAAATAATTCTAACAAGAGCTCTATGCATTTATTTATTTCAAGATATTCAATGAAAGATGCCAATATTAGTATCTGCAAGCATGATTAGATTATAATACCAATATGATTTAATTTGTGATAAGGAATTAATAATGTATATTTTCTAACAATTTCAGTTTCTATATATATATATATAACTGGGTAAAAATAAACAAAGACACCATTTAGAGCGGAATTCATTCCCTAAGATTGAACAAACATTGCAAAGAGAATAAACTTAAGTCATGATTGTTGAAGGCATAACAGATAGGTCATACTAATATAATCACATAAATACAAGGTATGACTACTGTACAGAAATCCAATAAGCTACAAGAACAGAGAGGAAGGACAACAAAAATAAGTTCAAACATCAATACTATAGGTAACTTTAATTGAATTTGAAACACTATCATGTTGCTCAAGGAGTTGACTCGGGCTAATAAAAGCAATGCTCAGGCTGCAAGGAAAGACACAGACCACTTAACAATACCCAGGCCTACTGTAAGGCTCCAACTGCTTGTATTCCCATGCATATTCTCCACCAATAAGAGCAAAATCTTTGCAATCAATACTTGTACATTTATTTTGCCAAGACTGGCCAATAAAGGCCTTAGCGCACCAACGCACATTTGATGAAGGAGAGTGAGGTGGGTTGTGTGCTGGTGTGTTCAGCCCCCAAAATGCCTCTGTTTTGTTGATAAGGCATACACATTATAATAATAATGTTTATATTATAGTATTTGCCACCAAAACACTTTATTTCATTTGCCAATTAATTTATTCTCACTGCTAGGTCATTTTTTTAATTGTGCTTGGTGTTTTTTGGTTGTAGGCACCCAAAATTGGCTAAAACAACATTGAAAGTATTCCCAACACATGAGAATAAGTCTTGGCATCATTTGGGAGGTGAAAAACATCATTTGCAGCACATATACAACTTCAGAAATCTGCCCCAAAGCCAAAAACGTGAGAGCTTTTCATCTTGCAACAATATCTGCTTGAATCTGACCAAAATGCTCCAGAAAAAACCTCCATGGAGATGATAGAAGACCAATCTACATTCCCAGATTGCTCTCTGACCAAAATCTACCCCAAAAAGAGCCAAAGCGCACCAGTGCATTCATTTGGATGAAGGGTAGAGTGGGCTATGGGCTCGTGCGCTTAGCCCATTAATGGCTTTATTTTTCCTTTATAAAACACAAACATTATAAGGCATTGTTTAATTTGAAATATTTTCCAATTAAAATATTACTTTTGCCAATAAATATTTCAAAACTTGCACTTTTAAACTTAGGAAAATGACAATTAATCAATTTCTCCTCCCAGGCAAACGACACATCTTCACTGCGGGCACATTAGGTATCCGAAGGCCATGAAAATTTACGTAGGGCCATAATCAATTATTTAAAACATACCCATCTCCTCAAAATTGGCATCACCAGAAGATTTTTTGGACCTCCTTTGTAAACTGGCCTGTCGGACGTGTTCACCGCAACCGAAACACATTAAAATAATGCATCATATGGACTCCGCTTTTTATGAAAATGGAATTGGAGATGTTTTAGACCAAAACAAGAAATGCATTGCCTTCAAAATGGTGAAATTTGCAACTTTCCAGAACACCAAATCTAGCCCAGTCGCAGTCAAAAAATCACTAAATAGCCCATCAGAACTCATCCAAGGAGTGTGAAACTAAACATGCGAACTACCATATGTACCAACAAAATTTCTGCCATATGGATTTGCAAGATGACCTCTGAGTTGCAAAATTTTAATCATCAAAGATGGGCTCCGAGGTAGATTTAGCAGTATGTTGACCTAACCTTTGTCGACACATTGAGAGGAAATAAGCACTTCAAATTTGCAAAATTTGAATGTGCCATCAGTTACTACATAATATATTGTGAGCTAACACTCACCGTGGTGTTTCCATTTTTGGGTTTTCCACTTAAAAATCCTAGTGTTTATGTGTTATGTTTTGTGGTTGTTCATCTCATGTCTAATTTGCTTTCTATTGTTGAATGGGCAAATGGATTAATAGTTTAATAAGTGTATGCTTTAAAAGAATACTGATCACCCCCCTCTCGGTATTCTAGGTGTTCAACAATTTCTTTATTGATATATAGGTCAATCAAGGTTTAGGTCGGCCAAAAATAAAAAAGGGCAAGACGACACCAAAGGAGAGGACCTAAACTATGCGAAATTGTACCATTCCATCTAGGAGGACAATTTCAGACATAACATTTAGCCCCCACTTTAGTGGCCATATGACACTACGTGCATATGCAACTAAAGGAAATTAAATACATCAATCATGAAAAGGACACCCAAAAGGATACTGTAGAGGAAGCCGAAGTGTTCTCACATGAGAGGAAGAAGCCCCGGGTCTGTAATCCTGCAAGACCACAAAGTTAAGAACCGCATCCTGCAAAGGAACACTTGTTAGATAAATCAAAATCAAATCAATCAGCAATCAACATAGAAATAGGTCAGTCATAAACACTAAAGGGGTTGAGTGATGAGACATGATGAGGGAAGAAACTGAGGGATATATATGCTCCCCCTTGTTTCTACATGCTTGGTCTGAAAAGGGGAAACAAGGTGGTAATCTTCGCGCACAAATTTCAAGGAAAGGTGATGAGTAATGCATCATGAGGGTCATTTTGACAAACAAACTTGAAGCACAAAAAATTGGGTTAGCTGGAGGGTGGAACCTTCAGGAATCCAACACAACAAACGACATGAAACTCTGAGTCCGACAACCCAAGATAGAGGTTCATGAGTGATGGGGAGTGCACAGTGAAAACGCAGAACGAGTCACTATTTCCCCACAGATGACAAGACTTAACAAGTGAGCTGCCGATACATCTTGATCATCAGACAACAAGGATCAGTATGACTTTCTCAAGTCTTACCGTTGATCTACCTTACACTGATAGTTCAATTGAATTTATCTTCAGCGAGATACAACAGGACTCACACTGAGTCGATCAACTCTTTATCATCGGTGAGACTTACTTCTATCAGCGAAGGCTTCTATCCTTCACCCAATGCCCCGATGACGTTTTAGCCCCCCTCGTCTTAACCGTGATGGATTCAACGCCGGTTGGACATGACTTTATTGGTAAACTCCTTTGATGTGCTTCTGATATGCCGATGGCATTTGTCTTCGGTGAGACTCTTCTCATCGGCGAGCACTTACAAATTCTGGCTGATGCACTGATGGACCAACTCCCTCGGCGAGACTGCTCGACTTCAACGGACTTGTTGTGAGTCCCAGCGATTCACTGATGCACAATTTACTTTCTTCCTCTTCAACTGAACCCTAGCACATGAAGATGCTAGGTCAACCTACTGTGCAAAAACACTCTGTCTAGATCCTCTGCACTGTCAGACACAAAAACAAAACAAGAAACAAAACAAATACTTGTACAACGAAGCCATTCCACTGATTTAGACAGAAATCATACTAGTGGAATGCTTCACGTCGACATACTGTAATGATGGAAAACACAGAAAGGATAGAAATCTACAGTTATACAAGTTGCAGTTATAGGGAACGGAAATCAAATTGATGGAACATAATAGTTTTATTTCTCCTTAGAACAATACACAATCACATTCACACACTTCTTTTTTTTTCCTCCGATGGTTCCTTCCTCTGGTTGTTATCAACTCAACCTACCAACAGTTGGAAAACCAACTGATGCAAACAGTTGGGAGACCAACTAATCCAAACTGCCTCAAATTGTCCTACTACCCTATTTTGGCACTATGTGATTACAATATAACAAAAGTGTGTTTTAAGTCACTTTGGACTTACAAAATGGGTTCTAGGTCCTAAAAGACCAAGAGACAAACAGAAATGAAAATGCATTGGTCAAATAGACCTTATTACAAAAGAAAAAAGGATTTTCTAAGTGCTCCTGCACCATACTCCCCGGGTTGTCTCAAGTCCTCTTAGAGACTAACTGTTGCAAAACATCACCCTGCTTTTTGATGTCTTCTTCCAGCATCCATGTGGCTTTTGAGTCTGGAAGTCCTTTCCATTTGACTAAGTGCTCAAAATAGGTTTGATTTCTTGTCTTCTTGGATGTCCTGCTATCCAAGATGCACTCCATCTTAGGTGGTTCCTTAGGTGGTACATGCTACACCCACTCTGCATTGTCTTGGACAGAATCTGCTATACCTTCTCCTGTATCAGGACTCCTATATAATGTTAGATCAGCAACATTGAATATATGGGAAATAACAATATCATCAGGGAGTTCAATTTTGTAAGCATTAGGACCATATTTCTCTAAAATCTTACAAGGTCCAATTTTTCTCATCATCAACTTGTTGTGGCTTCCCTTGGGTAGTCTGTTCATGTTGAGATGAACCATGACCATATCTCCTATTTGGTACTGCACATCCCTTCTCCTTTGATCGACTCTACCCTTGATCTTCTGATTATTCTTGTGTAGAGTATCTCTGACTTGTTGATGGATCTCTTTCATGGCCTCTGCAAATGTATCATCATGTTCACTCCTTTTGTCCAACCCTTGAACATCTCTCAATTCAAAAATTTCTCTAGGATGACTACCATAGACAACTTCAAAAGGACTTAGACCTATACTTCTATTTGTGGAATCATTATAGACATATTCTGCTTGTGGGAGTACCACATCCCAACTACCTCCATGTTCTCTTGTCAAACATCTCAGCAGATTGCCTAATGACCTATTCACAACCTCAGTTTGGCCATCAATCTGAGGATGATAGGTTGAACTAAAGGACAAATTTGTACCCAATCTTTTCCACAAGGTTCTCCAAAAATGTCCCACAAATTTGCTGTCTTTGTCAGATACAATACTCAAAGGCAATCCATGAATCCTGACAAATTCTTTAAAGAACAAGCTTGCAATGCAACTAGCATTATTGGTGCTTTAACAAGGAATAAACTGAGCCATCTTGTTGAACATGTCTACCACAATAAACACACTGTCATAACCTATCCTTGTCTTTGGTAACCCCATCACAAAATCCATACTCAAACTTTCCCAAGGTTTGTTTGGTATGGGCAGAGGTTGGTATAGTCCTGCATTGGTTGAGACCCCCTTTGCTCTTTGGCAAATCATACAACTCTCAACAAACCTTCTGATATCAGATTGCATCCTTGGCCAAAAGTAAAATCTTCTTACTAGATCTAAGGTCTTATTGAGCCCAAAATGTCCTCCTAAACCACCACTATGTTTCTCCTTCACTATATTATCCCTCATTGAACACTTAGGGATACATAGTTGACTCCCTTTAAACAAAAGTCCATCCTACAATGTATAATCTGAAAATTCACTGTGGAAAGCATTGGCAAACTCACTGCATACCTTGTAAATCTCCTTGAAATCTTGGTCCTCTTCATACAATCCTTTGAGTGCCTCAACACTCATGCTTTGTAACTACACTTCTTGTACTGTCAACACCCTTCTGCTCAAAGCATCAACAACCTTATTGGTTATCCCCTTCTTATGTTTGATGATGGTGTATGCTTGAAGACTTTCCACCCACTTCATTTGTCTATGTCTGAGATTTTCCTGTCCATTCAAAAAACTAAGAGCATGATTGTCAGTGTATACAATAAATTCTTTAGGAAGTAAGTAATGCCTCCATTTTTTCAGAGCTTGTACCATGACATACAACTCTAAATCATAAGAGGAGTACTTCCTCTTAGCTTCATTCAATTTTTCACTAAAAAAGGCTACTGGTCTGCCTTCTTGGCTCAACACTGCCCCTATGGCCAGCCCACTTGCATCACATTCAATGGTGAAGACCTTATTGAAATCAGGAAGTACTAAGACAAGATACTCGGCAACTTTCTGCTTCAGACTTTCAAAACTCTGATTTGCCTCTTTTGGCCACACAAACTTCACCTTACCTCCACCCTTGATGGTCTCTAACATAGGTGCACAAATATCACTATAGTTCCTAATGAATTTTCTATAAAATGTGGCCAAACCATGAAAACTTCTGACCTCTCCTATAGTCCTAGGTGTAGGCCAATTCAAAATAGCTTCTACCTTGGAAGAATCCATTTTCAAATCACCCTTAGAGATGACAAAGCCCAGGTAAATCAATTTTTGTTTCATGAAGTCACACTTTTTCAAGTTTATCATTAACTTTTGATCTTGTATCCTCTTCAAGACTATCTCCAAATGTTTCAAATGTTCTTCCCTGCTCTTACTAAACACCAAGATATCATCAAGGTAGACTACCACAAATTTCCCTATGAATTCCTGGAACACCTCATTCATTAGTCTCATAAAGGTGCTAGGGGCATTTGAAATACCAAAAGGCATCACAAGCCACTCATACAACCCTTCATTGGTTTTGAATGCTGGCTTCCACTCATCCCCCTCTCTTATTCGTATTTGGTGATACCCACTCTTTAAGTCTATCTTGGAGAAATAAGTAGCCCCTCCCAAACAATCCATTAGATCTTCTATTCTAGGAATAGGAAACCTATACCTAATGGTTATCCTATTTATGGCCCTAGAATCAGTACAAAGCCTCCATTTCCCATCCTTCTTTGGGGCTAAAACAGTAGGTACTGCACATGGGCTAAGGCTCTTCCTTATCAGCCCTTTATTTAGGAGTTCTTGAATCTGATTTGCTATCTCTTCATTCTACTGAGGGGTCATTTTAGATGCTGCCTTATTAGGAAGTACTGCTCCTAGTATGAGGTCTATCTGGTGGCTAATATCTCTAACAGGTGGCAGGGAATTAGGTATGTCTATTGCAATCACTCCTTTGTAACTTTCAAGCAGATCTCTGACCTCCTTAGGTCCTACTTCCCTCACACTTTCCTCTCTTTCCCCCTTAGGTTTCACAATCAAAGCAAAACCTACTCCACCACCTTCCTTTAATGTGTCCATGAATTCTTTTTCTCCTACCATCATTACACTAGACCCTACATGTTGTGGATCCTCTTCTACCAATGACTGTATCTTATAAGTCACACCATCCTTTTGGAATGAGTAAGCATTCTTTTCTCCATCATGATGAGCCTTTCTATTAAACTAACATGGTCTGCCTAAGAAAAGATGGCAAGCATCCATTGGAAGGATGTCACACAAGATTTTATCTCTATACCCCCAATACTGAATTCTATCCATGCTTGTTCATTAATGAGTATGTGTTGCCCCTTATTCAACCAACTGACTTTATATGGGCTGCTATGGGGTATCTTTTCTAGATTCAACTTATTCACTGCTTCCAAAGATATAATATTATCAGTAGAACTAGAGTCAATAATAACTTTACAAACCTTACCTTGGATCTTGCAATTGATTCTAAACAAAGCCCTTCTTTGAGATGGTTCAATCTGCACTAGTTCCTTGAGCAGCGTCCTCTTGATCATCATATTTTCTCCCATCTCTGATGTTAGATTCACTTCAGGAGATGTCACACTCCTTGCATCTTCTTGAATCAAAGTGGTTCTCTTCTCACCGCCATGAGAAGTTGAGGCCTTCTCTGGACACTTGTATGCCGGGTGCTCTATCTGATTACAGTTATAACATCTCATATTGGAGAACTTGGATCCTCTACCTGATCCGTTTATCCCACCCCTTCCATTAGGCCCTCTTCCTTGGTAGCCTTCTTTGCTACTTGAGTCTCCAACTTGCTCTTCTTGGTTAGACTCACCACTAGGCCTCTGGTTAGGACTTCTCCCTCCAAAACTGCCTCTGCCTCTGAAACTTCTTCCTCCTCTACCTCTATTATTCTGCTCACTCTCTCTTTATCTTCTCTTCAGCCCTTAAGGCCATTTGGAAACACTTGTTCATTGTTTCTGGTGCTAAGATGCTGATCTCATCTTGGATGTTCATCCTTAGGCCATTCAGATACCTTGCCACCTTCTCTAACTCTTCTTCTTGTCTCTTTGATCTGCGACTGAGTTTATGAAACTCTTGTGTGTATGCATTCACATCAAGGTCTCTCTGTCTGAGGTTCTGCAATTTCTTATACATCTGCACATTATAGTCCAGGGGTAAGAATTGTGCCTTGATTTTGGTCTTCATCCTTTCCCAGGAGGCTATCATATTCTTCCCCTCCTTGACTCTCTCTCCTTGCTCATAATTCCACCATGCAAGAGCAGACCCCTTCAATCTTGCCTTTGCCGACTTAACCCTCTTCTCATCAAGGATTTCTTTGTATTCAAAATGATTGTTCAATGCCTCAATCCAGTTAATCACCTCTTCAGCTTCCATACTTCCACTATATATAGGTACTTCCACTATATATAGGTAACCCATCTATGGTGTCCCTACTAACTGACTTCAAAGCATTTACAAATGCCCTCTGGTCTGTTGGTATCTCCTCTATCCTCTTATTGGTTTCATCAATTTATGTATCTCCTTCATCACTGTCACTTTCATCTTCCCTATACTTACCCTTGGTTCTTTTCAACTCCTCGAGCTTGGACTCAAACATCGCTTCAATCAGTTTCTTCACTGCATCTTGTGACATGCTTTTAGGAGGCATTGTGTCAACCTCTACTTCACTTTTGTTGTCTGACATACACCAAGACCACACCACCCGAGTGATCTTCAAAACTCACTCTGATACCAATATGATGGGGAGCGCATAGTGAAAACGTAGAACAGGTCACTATTTCCCCACAGACAACAAGACTTAACAAGTGAGCCACTGATACATCTTGATCATCAGACAACAAGGATCGGTATGACTTTCTCAAGTCTTACCATTGATCTACCTTACACCGATAGTTCAACTGAATTTATCTTCAGCGAGATACAATAGGACTCACACCGAGTCGATCGACTCTTCATTGTCGGCGAGACTTACTTCTATCGGCAAAGGTTTCTATCCTTCACCCGATGCCCCGATGACGGTTAAGTCCCCCTCGTCTTAACTGTGACAACTTCAATGCTGGTTGGACATGACTTTATCGGTATACTCATTTGATGTGCTTCCGATATGCCGATGGCATTTGTCTTCAGTGAGACTCTTCTCATCGGTGAGCACTTACAAATTCTGGCCGATGCACCAATGGACTAACTCCCTTAGCAAGACTGCTCAACTTCAGCAGACTTGTTGTGAGTCCCAAGGATTCACTAATGCACAGTTTACTTTCTTCCTCTTCAACCGAACCCTAGCACATGGAGATGCTAGGTCAACCTACTGTGCAAAAACACTCTGTCTAGATTCTCTGCACCGTCGGACACAAAAACAAAACAAGAAACAAAACAAATACTTGTACAATGAAGCCATTCCACTGATTTCGACAGAAATCATACTAGTGGAATGCTTCATGTCAAAATACTGCAACAATGGAAAACATAGAAAGGATAGAAATCTACAGTTATACAAGTTGCAGTTTGTTGGTAAACAGATTTGTCACGGCGAAATAATCTTTGAAATTGACTTGTTGCCCTTGGAGCGGTGACTAAATAGTCCCAACAGTTGGAGAGATCGCGATAGAACAACGATCTTCCTTTGCGTTTGAGAGGGGCAGCTCCCTCGTATGATAGGGTTATTTGTGGTTTTTGTGTACTTTTATCTTGAAAGTACAAAAAGGAAGAAAAGCAAAATAATAGGAGAAATGGGCATGTAGAAACCCTCATGGCAGACATACGAAAACAAATAGGAGTTTCACAATCTTATTGAAAAGTACGAGGGGATTTCACCACAAAGATAGAAACCACTTTCCTAAACTCCATGATGAATTTCATGACATATATGCAACAACGATGAAGAAGGATGGTAAATCTCAACATACGAAGAGATAATTTATCTTAACACTTTCAAATCAGGATATTGAGACATGATTGTGTTTCATCACCCGAATTGCATGCTTCAATGGATAACTTTGATTTACACAAATACACAGAAAGATCACCAATTTGACATACGAGAAACTAGTAATCATAACTCAGAAATACATCAAGAACATACGAACTGAAATGCAATTCTTCATTATCTTTTTGAAATTATACAATTTCAAAGGTAAACTATACAATGTGTAAAACCAAAAATGTTCCAAGAAGTTTCATAATTTCCCCCTGCAAAAGTTCTCTCTCCAGAGAACCCCCCCCCCCCCACCTTACATTTGAAATAGCCTCATATTTATAGGCTTTTTCCCATAACCACCTAGTAACCAACTTGTAACTAACTTGTAACTACTTCCTTACCACTTCAAGTAACTACCTTTTTGAAATACAAAAATATAATGAACCTTATTTTGGTTATATTTTACATCACTTTTCTGGGAATAAAGTTCATTTTCTAACTTTTCAGTTACAAAAAGTTACAAAAGTCAGTTTTATAAAAAGGTAACTAGAACTTGCGACTTTCAAGTTGTGGACTCTGCTAAGTTCTCTCCGTCTCGATTCACTTCATTTTGACACTCAAAGCTTGTTGGATTTTGATAACTCTTCTGAATACATGTACTTAAGGAAATAACTAACATAAGAGTATCGAGGTAATTCCAAACCAGCTAATCTTGTGGTATAATGGCAGTATTCATCATAACCCTTGACTTATTGCATGATAGCTTTGTATCCACTAGAATACCCATATGTTCCTTAACACAACTACTACTCCCAATATTTGAAGATGTGAAGAGATACATCCGATGACCATCTGAAGCAACAACAACAATATGTATCGATTGAAGACACAATTGAAAGTGAGACAAAAAGATGTCTTAGGCAAGATAGGGGCTGCCCTACCTCCCACCAACTGATCACCTCCATCATGGCTATCATGATTACTCAAATTCCTATTTCCTGCAACTTTCATAGGAAGATCATCTCCCTCCTTCCCTGAATCTTAGGCTCTTACCTCGATTGCAATAATAAAATGCCATCACCATTCACTAATGTTTTGAGAAGCACTTCTCATATGGGTTTTCAACACCAGGAGCATTCCATCCAATTTGAATTTTTTCTTTTTAAGAACTCTTAGATCTTCAAATGAGTTAGGTAACATTCTGATGCTATGACAATTTTATAGAAAGAGCACCTCCAATGATTTTAGGTTATTTATGGTGTGAGGAAGTTGAATTAAGTTGCAGCAGTTTGACAGATCAAGGTACTTAAGCTCTATCAGAAATCCAATGGACTCTGGCAGTTCCTTCAACTTTTTACAAACATAGAGCTCTAGTCGTATGACAGATGTGTGATTGGCTAAATCTGGAAGAAATTGAAGAATTGTGCAGTAATTTAGCTTAAGTACTTTGAGGTTGTTTTGGCCCCTCTATATTGGATGGTTCTGGCCACACTGCCTCAATGCCTTTGCTAAAGCTTAAATCAAGTACTACTAGATGTTTCATATTCCATTCACATGGAAAGCACTTTAGAGGGCAGTTTTCCCATCTTAGCCACTTGAAATCTCAAGGGATTTTTCTATAGTATCCCTCTATAAGAGCTCCATCAAGCCAAAGCAATTTCAAATTATGAGTTTGAAGTTTTACATTTTGTTGGAGGTAGATAAGACATCTCACCCTCTCTGTTCCCTTTCCTTCCATTATAACTAGTTCAACCTCTTCTGGCTTCCACAATCTGCTACGTTTCCCAGGTTCTGCTGATTCCTCTACTACAATAGTTTTTCCCATATCCCTCAGCTCACTATGCATTACTAATCTATCATGCTCATCTAATTTAATGAGTGATTTCAACTTCATTTTGGTTAGGCCTTCATTCACATTGGGAGGCAAATGACTGGCTTCCCAAAAGCTAATCACATTTTCCCTCTTTCTTCCTATGAATACACAAGCCATGTCTAAAAACATCTCTTTCTGTTCAGATTTGAGGCCATCATAACAATGTCTAAGAATGGCATACTTGCCATGGTAACTTGAATATTCTAGTGTTTGAATGGCTTGATTCCAATGATTTAAATCTCTACTAGACAAATGAGCACCCAGAACTTCAAGTGAAAATGGCAACCTATTGCAAATATCAACAGGTTTGCATGACAATTCTTTATAATCTTCTTTGGGTTTATCTCTCATGAAAGCATGCCAACTAAAATAAAAAATGAAGAGAATGTTGCTTAGCCAGTCCCTACAATTCATAAACAAAGCTTCCATTTTCATTCTTTAGTATGTGGGGGTCAAGTGTTGTTACAAGCACCCTGCTACCTGGTCCAAACCAAGCCCCTCATAGAGCCTCCAACTGCCTCCAGTCATCAACATATTCTAGAATAACAAGGGCCTTGATGGACCTTAAATGACCCTTCATCAAGATCTTTCCATGTACCTCATCGTTAACTTTATCCTTGAACTTGACAAGATCTTTCAATATCTGGCTCTGCATCTTAGCTACACCATTTGCATTTTGGGCTTTATGACGCACATCATATACAAAGAAAATAGCATTAAATTTGAGATAAATGTGATTATGGATGGTCTTTGCTAGCGAGATTTTTCCCACACCGCCATTTCCATAAATGGCAATAGTGAGGACATTCTCATCAGAATCTATATTGAGCATTTTTATAACTTTACTCATGTGTTCTTCCATACCCATTAAGATTATCTTTGAAATTTTAAGTGGCTCATTTCTGATCTCTTGGGGTATTGTATCTGAGAGATTTTCTTTTGAGGGGTCTTCTTCTAAGTGCTCGGGCATAGCTTCTTCCACTAGGGTCACCTTTTGTTCTAATGTCTTGAAAACATCCTGGACTACAAGCTTGATGAGTTCTGCTTCAAATCCTCCCGTGTCATCTGTACACCAGCCAGAGGAGGAAACAATAAAGAGAGCACTTTTCCACTCACTAATTCTTTCTAGTGTGTATCTTTGTTTCTTCTTCTCAAAAGACTCAGCAAAGGCACCTCTGTCAGGATTGCTTACTGTTGTTGGCTTGACATCATAAAATAAGGGTATAATTATACCATTCGATTTGCACATGTGAGCTACCTCATCCAGGCACCAATGGGACTCTGCAAAATTCTTAGAGAAAATTAGAATGAGGATGGCACTGTTCTCGATTGCCTCTTGAATAGTTGAACTAATCTCAACGCCCTTTTTCATCTTTTGGCTATCCAAGAATGCATTAACCCCTTGTGAAGCAACGTTCTTGAGAGTACAGGTCCATCAAGGCATTTCAAACTGTAATATTTGACAAAAATCATTGTTTTGTTGTGCTTTTATGGGCATAGGACGGGAAGAATATTGGCAGATGTCTCAGAGTTTCTGATGCCTTTACAACAAATCCACTTCGTTGATATCTTGTAATCATAAGATTACATTTCTCTGAGGCATGCTTTTAGTGCTTTGTCCATGCTCACATTCTTCATAGTTTGGCACGGGTTAGGAGGATGTCGGCTATGGTTGTAGGTTTTAGCTTTACACCTGCGAATTGCATTAGCTTGAAGTCTTTTCAAGAAATCAATTTTGCGAAAACACTGCAATCATATAGGCATGAGATGACATCTTATTGAGGCACACTGTCAAACATTATAACCGCCTGGCTGGGAATGAGTGGACATTGGAAAAATTGTGAAGTTGGTTTTAAACTTGCAAATGCATTTGCTCAAAATTTTTTAAAACCAACCAAATCAGCTACATGCAACTTGATCTTGGGTAGTTATAATAACTACTTGTTTCCATTCGTCAACCCTTTTTTTTTACATTATTTCACAACCTTCCTTTGTAACTTACACAAGTTTCAAAACCTTTTAACTTCAGTAAATAGAAACTGGCGGCCAAAGAAGTTAGTTTTATAACTATCCACTTAATTATTGGATATTTTAATGGATGTGAAGGAGCACCTTTGTTTTGGTTCAACGAAAGTGCAAGTGTGAAACTTGAAAATCATGCCTTTTGTTTTGGTTTGTAAAAAGTAAAAGTGCACGCAAAGTTGACAGAAAGTGAAAGTTGCCGTGAGGTTGGACAAAAGTGCAAGTTGACGGGCGAACTTTCACTTTTTCCTAAGTAGGCCAAAAATAACTTCGTTTTGAAGGCAAACTCTCCACTTAGCCAAATTCACAGGTGATATCTTTGCAACTTTGTGTAACTTAGGCAAATTTGCAACTTATGAACTGTGTAGGCGTGAGAAATGGCGAAAAGTGCATAACTTTCAACTGGAATGTTAGATTGTCATGAAATCTTGCAACACTATTTGTATCATCATTATAAATCTCTGTGCCAAACAATTTTGCTCCAGCCCTTACAGAAACCACAATTTTATTGTTTCCACCAACTGCCCGCTAAAAAATTGAAAGTTTAAAATGTCTCAAACCATAAGGCGCCATGACATAAAAAGTTGCCACATTAGGCAAATAGCCATATAAACTTTCCTGTAAAATGATTTCTTTCCCCCCTTTGTAGATTTTAAAATTTAATTGTTTTTGCGATTTTTGGCATAGTAGAACTGCTTCCAGGATTTCAGCTGAAACAAGCAAACAATTCCTCCTTCAAACTAGAAATCAACTTGACACTTTAGGAGAATTTGTGACTAGGTGTGACTGAACATAAGGATTTAACGTAAAAGTTTAAAATTTGGCAGGTTGAGAACAAGGCCAACACAATTACAGGGAACAGAAATCAAATTGATAGAACAAAATAGTTTTATTTCTCCTTAGAACAATACACAATCACATTCACACACTTCTCCTCTTTTTTTCCTCTGATGGTTCCTTCCTCTGGTTGTTATTAACTCAACCTACCAGTAGTTGGAAAACCAACTGATGCAAACAGTTGGGAGACCAACCGATCCAAACTGCCTCAAACTGTCCTACTACCCTATTTTGGCACTATGTGATTACAATATAACAAAAGTGTGTTTTAAGTCACTTTGGACTTACAAATGGGTTCTAGGTCCTGAAATACCTAGAGACAAACATAAATGAAAATGCATTGGTCAAATAGACCTTATTACAAAAGAAATAGGATTTTCTAGGTGCTCCTGCACCAATGAGTAAAGATGAATAGTTTTGCATGTAGATAGTGATAGGAATTCTCATCCATATACTATATGTAAAGGGAGTTTTCACTTTTTCACTATTCATTCTTATTTTCATTGTGTAGAGGAGATAAGGAGAAGGAGAAAGAGACTAGCCATGCTGATGCAACATCCATACCAGCTTCCGAGACTGGAGGTGCTCCTATCTCAAGTCGTAGACAGACAGATCAAGCCAGAGGTAGGATCTTAAACTTTGCTTATGTCGACTTTCTTTCTTGTTTTTGTTGTTTTCATCATTTTTTGTGCCGTTTAGAATTAATGATCGAGACAAGGGAACCCAAGTCCAGCTAGGGCACCCAAGTCCTCTTTAGGTGCCTAGGTCCTCCTGGGCACTCAAGTCTTCCTAGGACACCCAAGTCCAGAAAGGACAAGGGCCTCAGGGACAGGGCATAGAATGATTAGTTAGATGTTGTTTGATGTTTTGATGATGTGGACTTATTTAGATTTGAATCTGTGATGTGCAGGATGTCCTTGAGACATGGGAGCACATAGGTGGTCACCTTATGACACTGTTACGGGAGCATATTAGTAATATCACCAATGAGGAGTGGGGTTTCCTGTAGACAGTGAGCCTATGGTGGGTGTTTAGGATGTCCACCATGAGATTTCACTATAGTATGTTGATGACACTCATGGAGAGGTGGGATGCAGATACGTCTACATTCCATCTACCCACAGGTGAGATGATGGTTACTTTAGAGGATGTGTATTGCATCATGTGACTGCCTGCCTGAGGAGAGACAGTGAGGATTATAGAGCATCGCTCAAAGGAGTACACTAGAGAGAGTCACTTATACTATTTTAGTCATGTCGTCACTCAGGTAGGACGAGGACATATTACACTTGAATGGCTAGAGCAGGGATGTGTTGACATTCCCTTAGTACGACAGATCATGATCGCTACCATCGCCCTAGTGGTCACGTAGGATGGATGATGCATTCACCTTCATGAGGGCCTTGTTTACACTATCAGATTGATAGAGCAACATAGGATACTATACGCATGGGGGTGCAGTATGCTTGTGCACCTCTACCACAACTTAGGATGATATATCAATTATGAGACATAGAGCTTGATGGTGTACATCTTGTTATAGGTGTGGATATTTGAGCATATCAAGTGCACATGGCCTATAGGTTTTCCCATAGAGCCGACATGGACATATCCACATGCGCATGCTTATCTACTCATCATATGTTGGAGACATGGTGACTTGTTATATTGGAGAGTGGTATTTGATAGGCTATAGCGTTGTGATATTGTTTAGAGACCATATCATGTCTGAAGACCATATCATGGCGAGAGACCATGGATGGAGCAGCACAAATAGCTAGCCAAGATGTAGAGGGATCAGTTGATGGTCGGTCGCCTAGATCACATAGTTGTCTAGTTTTATTTTGATAGAGTATCAAGGTAGTTCGGATGTAGACATGATATTCCTAGGATGCATCTGAGCTATGCACGCTCAGCATGTAGCACAGTTAGTGTGGATGCCGTCCCATGATTGACAATAGCTAAAGTGGTAGTGAGTGATGATGATGGTATAGAGGATGCAGAGCTAATATCTGATGCAAATGACATTGATGTTACCTGAGCATATCAGACCTAGTGGCAGACAACATAACCTGCTCCTATCTTCCCTGTCGGTCACCCCATAGGCGATCCACGACTATGGGTAGGTCACGGGAGTGACACAGGAGTAGAGGATAATGTCAGTGATTTTGCTAGATATTATGATCTTGATGAGGATGAGGATGAGGATGATGATGATGAGGAATCCTAGTGTAGTACATCTTCAGATCGAGACCACAACAAGATCAACATGAGGTAGACAGTAACAAGGAGACCAAGTCAAGGCCATGGTCGAGAGCTTGTGGTCCAACCTCTACTAATGTTAGGAGATCAATCTGTCACAAGCGAGGGGAGACAAGTAGTCATGTGCCCCTAGCTACAGAGCCAATTGCAGAGTTCCTCATACTAGCAACAGTTTGGGATCCATCCTGGCGAGATGGAGATCCAAATGAGATAGTATTATGTTGATGTATTGTTTTGATGATTAGCTATGATGTTCTTTATATATGAGATATTAATATCGACTTTGTCTTTCTTTTTGTAGTTGGTACTGATTCATGGTGCAATTTTGTGAGTCACATTATAGAAAAGATAGTTCCTATTGATGTGGCTGAGTAGCGAGTGCGGACGGGGTATTTGCCACAATATTCTACAAGATGACATGCAGAGATATTTATGCCTTTTGTGAGATATAGAGTGGCTATGGAGGCCACCTTAGATTGTTCTACACATGAGAGGGATCTTGCACTCCAGATATCTGAGCGTGCAGAGGTGAAGCTCTGGGTATAGCGAGAGCAGGCTGCAACACTACCTTCATCTGAGATGGGTCTCGTTATGAGTCAGATCCTACGCTGCAGGTTGGATCTGGCAAGAGTTGATAGGGATAGGGCTCAGTCAGAGAGAGATAGAGCATTATCAGACAAAGAGAGAATACAATTGGAGAGAGACCAATACCACTAGATGTACATCGAGCACAGGGCGAGGTGATGGGGCTTAGAGGTGAACTCAAGGGGATGCAGTCACAAAGTGTCTCTAGGAGTCATTCGTGGTTTGTAGCCACACGTGGGCAGCCCTCCATCACATGCACACCATCATGTCCTGAGGGGACTGGTGATCAAGGTTTAGCTATGTGATGTATCTTATGTGCTACAACATCCCATTTTGATGTATGGGATAGTCGTCTTTGATGTATATTCAAACTGATATATATATGATGTTTTCTATTAATGCTTGTAATGTTATTGATTTATCACATGTGATTTATATAAAATATGACTAGTGATAAATTTAATGACTATGTGGAAATGTAATTAATGCTAATGTGATATATACTAAACAGTTCTTTGTAGAATATATAGTAAAAACCCACAATGATTAATGATTTTCACACATAAGTAAAATACTATGCTATATTCAGTTAATACAAAGGTGATCTTAAATAAAACATGTTTAAGCAAGATACGACAATGATTAACCAAAAAAGATTCTATGTTAAATGAATTAGGACAAAATAATCTATCTTGTCGAAATTGAAACTAAACTAACAAATTTGCTTTATGAAATAACATCTAACATACAATCTTAAGCATATAATTTCTTGAGATGCATGACATTAATAAGCTCTTTAAGCAACATACCTTGTTCATCAACTAATTTATACACTCCTGATCCAAAGACTTCAGTAATAACATATGGTCCAAGCCAATTAGGGCTGAAATTTCTTTTTTCCTCAGGAGATGCATTCGCATTATGTTAATTCTCATATAGTACCAAATCTCCAACATCGAATGGATGATGTATAACATGCTCATTGTATGATTGTTGGATACTCTTTTGATGGGCCTTAAGGTGCTCGAGAGTGTTGATGTGTTGTTCATCAAGCATCTCAAGTTCTTGTAATCTCTTTTCTCATTCCATGTCATCATCAATAATGTCTTTTAGGGAAACTTGCAATGAAGGAATTTCTAACTCTATCACATCAACACCATAGACAAGATTATATGGTGTGGTCCTAGTATCCATATGAGTGCTTGTTCTATAAGCCCATAATGCATAGGAGAGTTGAGTATGCTAGTCTTTTTGATGTTTATTAACAATTTTTCATAAAGTTTGTCTAATAACCTTATTTAAAGCTTCTGCTCAGCCGTTCGATTGAGGATAGTAAGGTGTAGAGAAGCAATGTTGGATATGATATTTTTCAAGGAATTTATTCACATCCTTGTTCTTAAATGGTGTACCATTATCAGAAACTAAGGAGGAAGGTATACCAAATCAAGAGATGATGTTATCCTGTATAAAGTGACAAATTACTTCAGCAGTCGTGGATCATAGTGAAAAAACTTCAACCCACTTCGTAAAGTAATCAGTAGCGGTGATGATGAAAGTATGTCCTTGAGAAGAAGGTAGAGAAATTTTATCAATTAGATCTAAGTCATAAATAAAAAATGGCCAAGGTGAAAATTGGGCTCTAAGTTCCAGGTCAGGTGCTCGGGTTAAATGTTTATGTTATTGACATTGCAGGCATTTCCTGACATAGGCAAAGGAGTCTTGTTCCATACATTGCCAATAATACCATATATGTAATAAATTTTGTACCAATGATTGTCCTCCAAAGTGCCCTCCACAAGCACTAGAGTGAGCTTCTTCTAAAGCTATCGAGATCTCTGAGTTACTAAGACATCAAAGAAGAACACCATTATAGATTCGTTGAGATAAGACATTAGATAGAATGATATAATGCACTGCAAGTTTGCATAGGTGAACTCATGTGTTCTTAGATTTTAAGTTAGGAATGGTACCATCACACAAATAATAAAATATATGGGAGAACCATTCATCATAATTCATGTTATAATGGAGGCCAACATCTGAGGGTGTAGCCTCATCTAGTGCAGGTGTTTTAAGGTTATGAATGATAAAGAGATATTCATCAATCAAATCGATAGGGGATATTAGGGAAGCTGCACTTGCCATTGCATCTGCGTGTTGATTGTCTTTCCTTGGAATAGTGTTGATTGAAAATGATGTGAATTGTTTTAATAAAGATAAGGCAAGGTCACAATATTGAGATAACTTATCTTGTTTAGCTTTATATGATCATGTTAATGTCATATGATTAATTGTGAATCACCATATATGGTGATAGTTTTGATGTTGAGAGCTAAAGCGACATGAAGTCCTACAATGAGAGATTCGTACACAACAATGTTGTTTGTAAATGAGAAGTTTAGACAGGAAGACATAGGAATTGACTTACTAGAAGGAGGTACTAGTATGACACCAACACCAGAGCCAATTTGACATCGTGAACCATCAAAATACAACTCCCATTTATCATCTGTATTTATATTTAGAATTTGATCATCAAGAAATGTCTCCTAATTTTGTATAGAAAAGAGGGAAGGTGCTTCAGCTAAATGGTCAGTTATTGCTTGTCCTTTAATTACTTTTTGAGAAATAAATTTGAGATCAAATTTTGTTAATAACATCACCCATTTAGCAAGGCAACCTGAGAGATCCATTTTAGTGAAAAGATGTTTTAGAGGATCAAATTTCACCATGACATGAACTTCAGCATTTAAGAGATAATGCCTAAGCTTATGTGTTGCAAAGACAAGAGCTAGGCACTACTTCTTGATTATAGTATATCGCAATTCATAATTGAGCAAAGTTCGACTGATGTAATATACAATGTATTCTTTGCCTTTAGTATCATGTTGTGCTAATAAAGCTGTGAGAGCATTATTAGATGCCAAGGTGTAAAGAAGAAAGAGTTTATCAGGAGTGATAGGCTATAAGACAAGAGGATTAACTAGGTAACTTTTTAAATCATCAAAAGCTTTCTGACAATCAAAATTCCATTAAAATTTCAAATCCTTCTTCAGTAGTTGAGTAAAAGGGTGAGTCCTATCTGTGAGTTGTGAGACAAATCGGCAAATGGTTTGTACCTTCCCTTGCAAACTACAAAGTTGAGATATGTTCTTAGGTGCTAGCATAGTAACAATCGTGTCAATTTTCTTTGTGTCTACTTCAATACTATGATGCAAGACTATAAATCCCAATAGTTTTCCACTATCTAAACCAAAGATGGATTTATGGGGATTCAAGCACATGTTATATTTCTTTATTCACTCAAAGATTTGACAGAGGATTGTGATGTGATCCTGGCGATGAATAGACTTCGCAAGAATGTCATCTACATAATCCTCTAAGCTATTATGCATGTAATCATGAAAGATAAGAGTCATAGCCCGTTGGTAAGTTACTCCAGCATTCTTTAATCCAAACAACATGATGACCCAACAAAATGTTCCCCGTGGGGTTATAAAAGTTGTCTTATATTGATCTTGAGGGTTGATGAAAATTTGATTAAATCCCAAAAAACCATCCATGAAGGAAAGCAATGCATGGCTAGCTATTGAATCAACAATCATATCAATGTTTGGAAGAGGGAAATCATCTTTCAAAGAAGAAAGATTTAAATCCCTAAAATTGGTACACATTCGAATACAGTTATCAGGTTTAGTGACAATCACAATATTTGAAATCCAAGGTGAGTAATCAATATGACAAATAAAACCAGCTTGTAGAAGCTTTTCTATCTCAGACTTAACTAACAATACAACCTTGGGATTCATTTTATGGATCTTTCGTTTAAACGACTTAGCATCAAGTTGTAATACAATGTTATGTGTTACAATATGAGGATCAATACCAGGCATATCCGAATAATTCCAAGCAAATAATTTAGAAAGTTCATGTAAAAGCTTGGTCATATCTTCTTTTTCTTTAGTACTTAAACAATCACCTTTAGGAATAACTTTTTTAGCATCATCTTTGTCCATATAAACTTCGACAGTCTTTCCATTAAGTAAAGTACTAGGGTCTATGAGATTGGGTGATTGTGATGATTCTTTAGACTCTTCATTAGTAATGTTTATTAAGTCATTAGATTTTCCAAAGTATGCATCAATGTTTAAATGATAAGGCAATCCCCACTTGTGATGATAACGAGGAACATTGTCATAGGCTCCCAAGAATTCAAGTAATGCTTCATCTTTTGAAAAGGTATCTAAAGGAATTCTCCTAGAGGACAAGTCATGTCTATCATCTTAGGAAATATCAGATTGAGTGTTGATATTGTGTTCAAATTAAGACTAGGATGTCTGTGGGCTTTGGTTTCCTTGAAATGATTATATCCAATGCCACTCAAGTAGTGTCGCGAAGCAACTTCTATAGGTACTCGAATTCCTTGTTGATTAATATCACAACCATTACCTACATAGTCGCAATTCTTATAAAGAATCTGAAATCCCTGACCATAAAGAGAGGCCATTTCTCTAGAAGAAGGTGGAGCCTCATAAGTCTCATAATATGTAGTATAAGTAAAAGTTTTATATGTGTTTGTTACCAAATAAACTTTAGGTTTTTGAATAGAGTTCTTAGATGAAATTGATGTAACATTTGAAATTTCAGGATTAGGGTTGTTAAGCGTGTATTCTCCCATAGAGGCAGGAGTAAAATCTAATGAACCCCAATCATCACCAAGAAATGCATTTGATTGTTGAGAACCTTGCACAATATTATCTGTGGCAAGAGGAGTTGATGGATTAACCTTCACGTTATTTAGAATTTTATGATGAACAACTTGTTTTTGAATTTCAATGTATAGACAATTATCTAGTTCAGGATTAGCTTCAACAATATGAAGTTTATTTTTATCAATAAACTTGATTGAATGATGAAGGGTAGATGGAACTACCCCCAATGCATGAATCCAAGGTCAACCAAGAATCATGTTGTATGATAAGGAACCAGGCATGACATGAATCAAGGTAGATAAAGTCACAGGGCCAACTTGTATAGGTAAAGTTATAGTGCCTACAGAATGTCTTCCAACATTGTCAAAACCACAAATGCTAATTCTATCTGATTTAATTGGAGAAGTATCAATCTTGATCTTATGTAACAAGTTAATATTACAAACATTAAGAGCTGATCCATTATCAAGCATAACTCACTTGATCAATTTCTTGTTTATTGTGATGAAGATAATTAAAGGATCATATTGGTTTTGAACTTCAATAGAAGGAAACTCATGTTGTTGAAATAAAATGTCTATTTTTGTTGCATGCATACAATCTAAAAGAGCTACTACATCGTTTGGCTTGACAACAGGTGGTACAATCACCTTTTGTAAAGCTTCTTAGAGCATTCCATGGTATGTAGGTGAAGTTTGTATAAGTTCCCAAAGAGAAATATTAGTAGGAGTAGCACGAAGCTATTCAATGAGATCATAATCTTGACCAACTTTATGTGTTAAACGAGGTGCTTGAGGAAGCATAGATTGAGAAGCTGGTAAAGATATTAGAATACTCAATTGTTGTTTACTTTGTTTGTTATTCCATGTATTATATGTATGAATAACCATGGTAAGACTAGGTTGTTGTGATCTTTCTTGTTGACTTCAATGTGTTATTTGTTTAGCATGGTTATAGATGTAATCAGGAGGTCGAGAAGGAGGTGAAAGACCTCTAACAATGAGCACCAGTTTAGATTGTGGTTGAGCGACATTTGAACATAGCTTGACCACTATTTTCAGCTTCACAGTTTTTTCTTGAGGTTTAGGAACATAGATTACATTTACTATTCTTTGAAACAATGATGGTTTATGAGTCGTAGTGGAATATTGAATCGAGATAAAGTCCTCAAGGGCTTCATCTAACATATTGAAGTCATCATACACATTAAAGTCTTGTAAAAATTAATTCAACATTATGACATGTTCTAATTAACCCAAGACTTAAATGTAAAGAAAGATAGCATAAACTTTGCGAAAATGAAACAAGATATCACTATGCAAACCACAAAGTTGTAATTTCAAACTCTTTTAATGAAAAGCTAAAGGTATCAATCAAGATTCAATGCATACACGTTTCATAAAAGAGGGTTTGCAATCTAAACCTAATTTAGGATAGTAAACTATTTCAGATCTATTTTTAAAAAGGATGCAAATTCTTTTAAAGCATGGTTCCACCAAAATGTAATGTGGAAAAAGTGGAAAATGATAGTTTGCATAAACTAGATCAAGCCCCTCTTTCACTCACATTACATTAGGAAATAGAAGCTGAGCTTTCTCACTATGAAGGATCAAGCTGCTGATTCCTATGACCTTTTTATGCTTGAAGTGACTGAATAGATGCCTCAATTAGTTTTTTACAAGCTTTAAGCAACTAACTAGCATGAAACCCTAATTGCAAGGTATGTGATAACTGACTGATTTCTAGCACAGATAATGACATAGATTACAGAAGTGCAAAGCAAGGCAAGGATCACAAAGAGTATGTACCTGGAAATTGAGGGTCTGTTAGACTAGGGCACCCACCCTACTGTCCCAAAAGTTTTTGACAGCTGAAATCTCCTATACCTGGTGTCAAGGTTTCTGTAGAGGGTTCCAGATCCAGAATTAAATACCCAATTAGACTAGGGCACTCACCCCAGTGTCCTGATTATTTTGTGATGTTGAAACTCAAAGTTCTGCGATGACTGTATCCACAATACATGTCCTTCCACTCCTTTTTGCCAGATCTTTTTGAATACAACCTGCACATACAAAAGGAGGAGAAAGATAGTTGTGTCTATATAGGATTTTGCCTTAGTCAAACCCTGTCTTTGGTATTTCTACCTCAATAATAGCCAATGATAAAGATCTGTAGATGTGTGTGCTCATAGATCATGTCTGTATGCAGGAATGTAAAACCCTAGATGACTCAAGCATCAAGGAAAAATCAACACATTACTTCACTCAAGGAAACAACAACATCACCTCAAGGCAATGATAACAATGAAGACTTGTAGAACAAGAAGGTGAGGCAGTCGTATCCGCGGAGGATTCCCAAGCTCAAGTTGGAGGCTTCAACCCTTCTCCCGATCATACAAGGTCTTGACAAAACCCTAGGAAGAGCAAGATAGACTCAAGATCTTGATTCCTAATCTCCACCAAATATCTCCATGATAGCAAATATCAATAACTTCAAGAGCTTCAACAAAGTGTTCTTTAATGACAAAAGCGGTAGAATTTTGGCATATAGTAAGCTTGCATATAGATTGTGTGTGATAAAATGATTTTCAATTCTCTTTAAATATTAAACCTTAGAAATTCAAATATTTGAAATAACATGGTGACATCGTACGAAAACTAAAATTTGAAATTAGAATCCTGAGGTGCATGACACAAGCCGACACCCCACCAAAACTCAAAACCTAGAAAAATAGGGCTGGACTAGGGTGTGGGCGCCCATGTCTAGACCCTAGTTTTTCTTTCAGGTTTGCTTTAAGGACGTCTGGAATGTCCAAAATCCAAACTCAATTCCTAGGTTCAGTCAATAGTTGCTTTAGAATACAACATTTCTTCAGTGAGATATAGGTCAATCAGGGTTTAGGTAGGCCAAAAACAAAAAAGGGCAAGAGGACACCAAAGGAGATGAGCTAAACTATCTAGAAGAAAATAACAATTCTTATGTCTAGAAGAAAATAGTTTATTTGATGAGATTTCTTGCTTGCAATACAACTTGTGTTTGTTGCAAGTATGTGCTATCGGTGTCATCATTGGTGTCAACTGTGTCTATTGATGAGATTGTTGTTGTTTAATTGAGTTGCTTTGTTGAATATTATTTGGTTGCCTTGAGGAAGTACTGCAGATGCTAGGAATATGTTTTTGATGGTTAGTATGTAGACACCTAAAAATGTCTTCATTGACTAACCATCTTTCCAACATCATCCAATTAATTAATTAATTACACCCTCCAACACTTGATCATTCACCTTCCCTTCACCATTTCACCTTTAAAATTGAATTAATTCAATGGTTGCACTTAATAACATTAGCCCAATTAATTAAACAGATATGCAAATATTTATTTGGTTACTTTCACCATTTCACTAAACCTAATTAATTGGGTAAATTATGTTTATCTAGTTAATTCAGCCTACTAATTAGCCTACCCCTATCCTAGTTGATTAAATAGACATTATTTAATTATCTAGTCTAACTTACCTATCCCTTAGACCTAAAATTAATTAAATGAAACCTTGTTTAATTAATCTTAACTCCTAATTTTAACCCATTCCCTAATTTACTACAGCGATATTGATTAAACTAATCCCCTTGATTAGTTTGGTCAAACTCCACTTAACACTCCTCCCTACACTCCACAAATAAAAATTTAGCCTTTATTCCACATAAGGCAATTTTTTATACACATTTGTCCTAAATTTCATTAATGAGTTCTTACACACCTAACATGTCATATTTCACATTTATTAGAACTCTTCCCCAAATGAATTTTAATTCATTTATAATCTTCATCTCTTCCCCAAAAATAATTTAAAATTTCTTTTTAATCCATCTCATCTAACCTCATTAATGAACACCCCTTCCCAAGGTGAATTAAAAATTCACCTTTACTCTCATCCCTCCATTATTGTTGATCAAATCTAAGCCATCCATTTCACATTCATGCTCATCCATTGATCTTTACTTTCAATTTCAACCATTGGATCAAATCCCCCTCTAAAAAGCCTATAAATACAACCTCTCCCAAGCCATTTTATCATCCAAGTTTAGTGTATTGTTATCATGCCAAAATCTCTCCATCATCTCATCTAGAGCTAGGGTTTTTTAGTGATTTGTTGCATAGTTTGAGAGAATTTCACATTTAGTGAACCATGGGTGAAGCTAGAGAGTAAGGGTGCACTCTCTCAACCTTATCACGGAGAAGGGATCACATTTGAAGGTATAACTTGTGTTTTATTACATTTAGTTTATATTTTTGACTTCATTTATTTTCCTCGTCTTCATTTGGCACACTTGGTGGGACCCCTAGTCCTTATCTAACTTTTGTTGCTTGAGTTTTTGCAAGAAAGATGTGTTTTGCAAGTTTTGGCACTAAAGGCTCTCTGTTTGGCGCCATTTGGGCTCACGATGGTGCTATTTCCTGATTTCGTGGCACCATCCTTCACTATTTTGGCACTATTTTGGAACAACATTTAACATTTATCTTAAGGCTTGTTTTAGGTTTCAATGCTTTGTTGAGGTTTTGACAAGTTTTTAGGTTCCTTTGTTCTTTGTTTTGACAGTAAACACCAAGAAATAGGGGGTTATAATGCCAAAATTAGTCTAGGGGAATATGCAAAGATTTTCTATCTAAGCCTAGCTCGTTTTGTGTTTTTGTCCTATTTATCACCTTTCCTTTGGTCTTTTGAATGATACTTGGTAGGGGGAGGAGAACTAACCTTGTGTGAGTTGAGATTTTTGAGACAAAAAGTGTTTTTTGAAACTTTTTAGAGACATTGCATTGCTTTGGCATCTTTTCAACCTAGTTTGGCACTATCAAACTTAGAGATCAATTAAACTTAGGTAAAACATGCTTTAGCACCATTCCCTAACTCTTTGATGCCATTTTTGAAAATTTTAGCACCATCCGCATAATTAGCGCCATTTTGCTTTTCTGTGGTGCCATCATGATTTTTTATTACTGTCGGTCAAAATGTTTCCCTGTCAGTACTGTAGTGCCATTTCCTTTTATTATAGTGCCATTTCTCTATTCTGTGGCACCATCTCTATTTGTGGTGGTGCTATTTTCTATGCTAACATTGGGATCTATGCAGGTGTTTGGCAGTGTTTTATAGGGAAAAAGAATGTTAGCCAAAGATCAAAAACCAAACTACTAATGTTGCTTGCAGGGTTTTGATAACTCAGAAAACAATTATTTTGGTGCACTAAAATGAACTTTGTGTTTGTATCTTAAACATTTACTTTTGGTGCACTTAAAACAAACTTTGTTTGCAACAAACGTAGGAACACTTCAATTGGGGTCCTTAAAAAGAACTTAGATTTTATTTGAAGTGTTTGGTGAGCTTGCACATTGTGTTAGTAGATCCCAAGGGATAGAATTGGAGTATCCTCTCCCCTCACCTTCATAAGGATCTTGGGTGAAAAGAAATGGTTCTATTCTCTTCTTTCCCATTTTCTTAGAGAGGCCTGCCTCGGTGGGAAAAGAGGTACTCATCCCAAGGGAATGACCTCAAGCAGTACTTTTGTTCGGTCTGCTATATAAAAGAGGATAAGGTGAAAGCCAAGTCTAATCGATATTAGCGCTTACCATATAGTTCTAGTTTGAACGGAGGTGTACCTTGTGTATATGACACTCCTAGTATGACTAGTTAAAGCCTTAAGTGGCTTGCTGGATGCTCATTACATGTCAGTCCCCTGAATATCCTCCACTAAACACCTTTGGTTAGAATCCTACCCTTTTTAACCTTGTTGCAATTTGTTCAAGGCGAGAGGACACATAATCCTCTTACGATTCTCACCATATGGTTCCCTTGAAATGAGATGGGAATCCTTGACTTAGCATAAGCTACACATAGCTTTCTAGGGAAAGGGTGGTTGTGTCATCCTTCCAGTGCAGGAGGCCCCTATCCATCCTCTCTCGAGAAGACAATATAATGGACACACTCATAAATTAGTGTGTTTGCATTTGAGTCAGAGATTCCAAGTTGTGGGCTTGATAAATCGCCATTCACCTTGACCTTAGGTAGCATAAGCATTGTCTTCAAGTGTTTTTGATTGTGCTCATACCCGTGGCAATTTGGGCCTTGAGGGGCTTATTGAACATACACATCACGATTATACTTCACGTTAAACCTTGGCCATTGTATTCTCTTGTTTGGAGTGTTTGTATTGCTTGCCAAGAAACTACCATTGATATTATCTGAAGCCACCTAGACCCTTGAACCATTGGAACATTTGACATCACCAAATCTATCATTTGACCTTCCAAGTCCAAAGTTTGACACCAAAATCCAAATTTTGCCAAAAAACTAGACCAAATCCAAGAAATTGTCTCACTTTGGTGCCAAAACCTCTTTATTTGGTGCCTAAAAATTTATTTGTGGAACCATTTTCCTCTAACACCTTATTTTATTGTCTTGGCACCATTTGGCAAATACCTAGCGCCATTACCCTCAATTTTGGTGCCCTATCACTAGAATTTTGCACCATCTGGAGATCAAACTACACACGTGTCTAAAGAATTATTTTAGAATCCTTGAGTCTTGCTTAATCATAATCTATGGTCATCTTGTCAAAAATCCACCAAAACCCAAGTCCACCTTTGACCATAGTCCACAACCATTTCACCCAAAAAATTCATCCATACACCTTCATTGTGACCTTAGAGAAAAATCTTTTTAACTATTGGACCCTTCATCTCATTAATCACTGAGCTCAATGCATCCTTTCCATCTCCATATAATCCAACCTTACTTTACATTTTGATTTTCATTTTTTGGACCTTCACCCCATCCATTCCAAAACTTCATTCCAAACCAATATTTCCTAATTCTATCCAAAATCTATCCATCAAATCCAAAATCAAAAGCACCCAACATCTAAAACATTAACCATATCCAAATCAACCCTTGAGCAAAGAATTAAATCTAGATCTTATTATCCTTTTAACCATCCCATTTTGCTTTTTGGTCATTAGTCTACCTACAAGTAGAATAGTCATCCTCCTTTTGCCTAAGGTCATAAGTCTACCTTATAAAAGAAACGTCCATTTTATAACTCAAAGATCTAGATTTATTTTTAGCTTACCCTTGATTTGAATATCCTCCCAAACATCATCAAATCATCCAAAATATCCCAATCTCCTAAGGTTTTCCTTAGTAGATAATCATCCCAAAATCTACTAAATCATCTAAGGTCTCCCTTGGTTGATTGTTATCCAAACCATCTTAGAACAATCTTAAATCACATCATCACCTCCCTTGTTCTTATCACCTTCATCCTAAAATCATCCATATTTCCCCATCCCACCATCTCCTTTGGTCCAAAATTTTTCAAAATCAAATTTCCCATTTATCTTTGAGGTCCTAACCTCCAAGGTTATTATCCATACATACATTAGGTTTTGAACCTTTGAGATTTTAATCTCTAAAGCTAAGAACCTACCATACCACATCCCTATCACTATTCACTCTTAAGGTTTAGAATTTTGAGATATCATCCTCTTAAGGCTAAACCTCTATTTATCTCTAACCACACCTTCATCACCACCTATCTTTGGGTCCAATAATTTAAATCTATTCTCTAAGGTCTCGATCTCCATGCATCTAATCAAATCCACATCCCAAAACCATTGCATTCCCGTGACAAGATCGCAAGCCAATAAGAACAAGGACATGGATTCCTTAAGAACCAACTTTAGCATAGGGGTTCCTTCTATCGACCAAAACAATGTCCTCATAGTCCAACAAGTACCATCATATGATGCCAATGCTATGCTAAATCCCTTCCCCATCCAACCACAATCACCCCCATCCAACACCAATAATATAGATCAAGATGTCTTAGATTTCAGATAAGATGTCGATTCCATGGATGTACTTGATAGAGTCCTAAAGTTGGACCCTAATATATATCTTGATTTTATCCTAAAAAATGGTGACACCGTACCTAACATCACCACTTTATCCCAACCATCTACATCCCATTCTATCTCTAACACATCCCAAACCTCTAATGTCACAACATCCACAATCCCTACAAACTTTAATGTTACCACATCCATGATCCCCACAAACATATCGACAACACCAAATATGTCAACCATGTCAACATCCACCATCACCACATCTACACCACAAATCACCCTAAACATCCCCAACAACACCACACACCCAAGCATTTCCACAAGCGCCCCCCAACTTGATGCTAACACCGTAGCTTTTATAAACCGTTTATTGTCACAACCACCCCATAATACATCCAACCCTTCATCAAATTTCATGAATGTACAAAATACCATCTCAAAAGCACTCATCACATCCTTCACTCAAAACACACAACAAAATCCTAACCAAAACCAACAACTCCCACCACATGTCCTACAACAACTCCTCACATACCAACAACACCTCGCCCTTCAAAATCAAATTGCCCAAAACCAAACCTTACAACACCAAACTCCACTCCAAAATCAAATCCCGCCTTTCCTACAACAACTAATCCAAAAAAAACAAAACTACATTCCACAACCACCACCCAACTAATATTTAGCTAGTGTTGTCCAAACATTAATCCAAAAGGTGGATGACATGCAACATGGAAACAAGAGGAAGCAATATTCTTTCGAGGACATTTACCCCTATCCATTTAATAGGACATTAAATATGCCTCCCTTTCCCAATAATTTTGAAACGCCCAAATTTGATAAATACAAAGGAAAGGGAGACCCTAGGGAACACCTTAGGGAATTCTACATAGTTTTCTTAGAGGTCACATATGACGATACTTATTTGATGAGACTATTCCCTAGAAGCCTTGATGGCCAAGCCACCAAATGGTTTGCTCATCTTCCTCCTGGCATTAAGACATTCCACGAGCTTGCAGAGATGTTTGTGAACCATTTCTCCTACAACTTCAAGCATGAAATATCAATGACCAACCTATGCAACACCAAACAAAAGAGTGGAGAGTCCTTCACCACCTTCTTGCAAAGATGGAGAGGCTTATCAAGCAAGCTCCCATGGCCTATTCCCAAGAAATAACTTGTAACCATGTTCGTGGCCAACCTTAATCAAGAAATGGGGTTCCATTTACAAATACAATGTGCATCAACCTTTGAGGAGGTTATAGACAAAGGAACCACCATTGAAAGAGCCCTCATTGCTAAGGGATCCATAAAACTTTACTCCAATGATAACAAAAATAACAACAACAAGGTCAATAACAACATAAACAACAATGCACCATCAAACGACAATCCCCACTTTTGGGGAAAGAATAAGAACACTCTTAATGATGCCCTCACCTGTGTGAAGGTCATTCAAAATGTACAAAATCCAACCCCACCAAGCACATCCACCACAAATAACATCAATGTTCCCAAAGGACTGCCAAAACAAAATAATAACCCTAAGAGAAAATTCACACCCTTAGGAGAGCCCATTGTAAATGTTTTAAACAATCTTGTAAAGGAAGATTTAATCACTCTACCCCTATTAGACCCTATGATGAAAATCAATTCAAACCTTCTTGGTTCGATGAGAACGCCTTTTGTGAATACCATCACGTGAAAGGACACAAAACATCTAACTACATGAGGCTAAAACATTCCATACAAGATCTTATTGATAGGGGGATATCACCATTTACGAACCACCGAAACAATCACCAAATGTTAACTTAGGAGCATATAAGGATCCTCTTCCCGATCATAATAAAGGAAAGGCTTCTTCATCCAGTCAAGAGTATAACACCGTACCACCTCCCTCTTCTTTCGACTCTATCGTAGGACGAATAGAAGAATCATCTAACCACATCAACACTATCACTATTAGAGCCAAAACCCCAAATTGCACCATCACTACTCATCACAACTGTGTTTCTATCCATGGGGCTCCCAACAATGATCAACCCTCCACATCCACACTTACCAACCCACCATCCGCTCACAAGTACAACCTCCTAGATCATCTAGGGAAAACTCCCACACAAATCTCCATTCTTGAGTTGCTTCACACATCTCCCCTCCACAAGGAAGTCCTTGACAAAGCCTTGATGGAAACACAAGTTCCTCCTAATTTGAATGTGGATCAATTCCAAGCCATGGTGGGCCACACTGCCTCACCTCACCATATCACCTTCTTTGAGAAAGATCTTCCTGTCTCTGACAATCTACATAATGAAGCCTTACATATCAAAGTTTGTATCCACAAGAACACCATTAAATGAGATGGTAGCTCTGGCCTAAATCTGTGCACTCTAAAATTGTTAAAACATTTGGGATACTCCGATGTAGTTGTGGATACTGGTGAATGTATAACTATTAAAGGATACAATGACACCGAGAGACTGTTCGAAGGCACCATCAAGCTTCCTATTCAAGTAGGACGGAAAATCTTGGAGACCAATTGTCAAGTGCTTGATCTTGATCTTCCCTACAATATTCTTCTCGGTTGACCATGGATCCATGCCATACAAGCCATCCCTTACACTTTCTGCCAATGTTTAAAGTTCCCCATAATGGCACGGAAGTTACTATCTATGCCGACCCCCGTCCTTTTCAATATTGCAGCTTCTTGGAAGGACACGACCACACCTTCTATCCATACAACAATGCCACCAATAAATCCACCGCACAGGCCAATCCTACATCATCCTCTTCATACATCGACCCCTCCAACATTGTGACTACATCGCAAACATCTCCTCCACCCAAAGTCAAGATCAAGTTAAGTGACATGGCGTGTGGTGAATACGACCTACACAGTACCTTTTGTGTAGGACTATCCCCTAAGACATTTGGTGCTCCTAGGGAGAAGGAAGTCTCCATGGTTGTCATCAAATTCAAGCCATCACCTACCTTCGATAAGAAACATTACCTTGATCAAGACATTCTCAAAGACATATCCTCATGGTTATACAAAGAAGAAGAAGAAGAACAAGACGCTCTTGCTAGCCCAACCAAGATCTATGGGAAGGGTCTCAAAATTGTCAAATACATGGGCTACAAAGGACAAGGTGGTATAGGCCTTCATGAGCAGGGGATTGTGGAACCCCTTCAAGCAACAAAAAATCCACATCTTCATGGGTTAGGGTATGAAAAACATGAGCCTACCCCTGCTAGTGATGAATGTATCTTAAGTGAGGTCACTGAGGCCTTCCGTACGGCTGGCAGCATCAACGAGGTAAACCATCAAGACTCCTTTAGTGACTTTGTCAAATTCTTTGAATCCTCCATATGTACCATCTATACCTTAACCACCATCCAAAGACTTGCCTCTTGTTTACCCCCAGCTTATAGATTGGGACCAACAAGGACCTCCCATCCTTGATGTTGCACAAAATGATGAAGCAATAGCTGAGATGATGGGGGTTAGGGATCACTTTCCCCTAGGAGACCACAAGGCCAGATATATCATGGAACTCAAGGCATATGCATACTTTGAGGAGACAACCTGAGATCTTCGTTGCAAAAACATAAAAATAAAAAATAACATCCCCTAGTGAAAACCACTTTGTGGCACTTTCAGGTGAAGAAAATATCAAAATAAAGGACATATCACCTAATGAAAACCTCCATGAGGCATTAGGAGATGAGAGCATGGACCTTTTCAAAGTATCTAAACTGTATCAGGAAAGATCACCTATCCTAATTGAAGCATCACTTGAAATGAATCTTGGAGCAGAAGAAGCACCAAAGATCACATTCAGAGCTAAGTCCCTTACAATAAAGGAACAAGAGAATTTCTTAGCCTTTTTCAAACAAAGGAGCCATAAATTTGCATGGACCTATGCTGATATGCTAGGTCTAGATCCCACCCTAGTGGTTCATCATCTTGCGGTACGTCTTGATGTGAAACTAGTGAAGTAAAATCTAAGAAAAATGAATCCTCAAATAGTGCTCCTTGTCAAAGCAAAGCTTAAGAAACTCCTAGATGTGGGGTTTATCTGCCTGATAGATTACCCTGAGTGAGTATCCAATATTGTACCTGTAGCTAAAGTCACTGGGGGCATCCGATGCTACACAGATTTTAGAGATCTCAATAAATCTTGCCTGAAGGATGACTTTCTGCTACCAAACATCGCTATCATAGTAGATTCATCACCAATCATGAGATGTTGTCTTTGATGGATAGTTTTTTAGGGTACAATCAAATCAGGATCGTAGAGGAAGATCAGCATAAAACATCCTTTATATGTCATGGGGGATATACTACTGGGTCATGATGCCTTTTGGATTGAAGAATGCATGTGCTACATATTAGAGGGTGATGATGGTCATCTTCCATTATCTCTTCCACAACATAATGGAAGACTATGTCAATGATCTATTGGGAAAATCTAGAACTAGAGAATAACACTTAAACGTGTTGGCTAAGATCTTTGATAGGCTAGAGAAGTATAATGTGCAGTTGAATCCAAAGAAATATGTCTTTGGAGTCACTTCCAGAAAGCTTCTAGGATACATCGTGTTGAGAAGAGGAATTGAAGTGGATCCCGCCAAGGTTAAAGCTATAGTGGAGATGCCTCCACCTAAGACACTTAAGCAACTCTGAAGCCTACAAGGAAAACTCAAATCCATCCACCGCTTTATAGCATAGCTTGCTGATAAGTACCAGCCGTTTCAACATCTTCTCCGCAAAAATATAGCCTTTGTGTGGGATAGTTAGTGTCAAAATGCTTTTGAGCAACTGAGAGAATATCTTGCTAACCCACCTATCCTCATTCCACCAAAACAAGGGGAACCCCTCCTATACATTTCAACAATAGAAACATCTATAGGGGCCTTGTTAGCACTGTAGGAGTCCGGACAACACTGAGAGGGGGGGTGAATCAGTGTTGTATTAATTTTCAAACATTTTACAACTTTTTGAAAGCTTTCTCTTACAGAACAGATGGAAAGGAATACATTAATGATTTGTTGAGTTTATATGCACAAGACTTACAATAACAGATGTAAACAAAACATGATCAAACCAATAATATGCACACACATAGAAGAAATTAAGACACAACCTTTTTACCGAGTGGAAAACCCTCAGGGGTAGAAAAACCACTCATGAAGTGCCTCATTGGCTTAACTGAAAAACATGCCTCACTGGCAATACAAATTGTCTCACTGACAAATATTAAGGTCACACTGACCTATAAGCCTCACTGGCTAATACAATGCCTATTAACAAAACATCAATCTTTGTGTGCAAGACATGATTGCTGTTCAATCGGATTTGCACCATTGTATACAACCTTATACCTTCTGTTTGATTTTCAAATCAAGACCATTTTCTTTTTCTTACTTCTGCAAACAAGCTCCATATACAAATCTCTATAAACAATTTTCTCTGCAAATTAATCCTGTATTCTGATCCATTCAACAACACTGCATATCAATCCTGTATTCTAATCCTCCATACAACAACACTGCATATCAATCCTGTATTCTAATCCTCCATACAACAACACTGCATATCAATCCTGTATTCTAATATGCTTAACAACACTACTTTTCTCTGTATGTTTCATCTCTACCTTACCAGCCATTCAATCAATTTCACCTGATTATCATTGCAATTGAATATTGTCTTTTTGATCACCTTGTCAGTCTCTGTATCTGTATTTGATCCCTGTCAGTTCATCATTGATCTGCACAATCTCACACATCAATCTACCTGCAAAGCCATTATATACAAGATAATCATTTCACCTTCTCTCTGCAAACAAAATCATTTTACCTTCTCTCTGTAAATCAAAAACCCTTTCATTTTCAAAAATAAAAACATCAAGAAATCCAAATGCCAATCCATCTGCAAGAATAAAATCTTATTCACAAAATAAATGATCAACTTTGATATTCTTCTGTGTGCAATTTTATCTTCAAAAGACCTTTCAAATTCCATCATTCTCCTGCAAGAAATCATGAATAATTTCCACTATTTATTTTCTCTTCATAAAAGAAATCCGTTCATCTTTCATATCTGACCTCATTCTTGTCTCTGCAAAAAGTTCAATGAACTTAAATCTCCAAAAGAAATCATAACAAAAAAACTTTCATTTGATCCAAAAATTTGATATCATCTCTTGGTATTCCTGCCTTTTTATCTTCCCAATCAAAATCTTCATCTTCTTTTCAACAAAAATTTCATCTTCTCTCTGAAAAATAATAATACATGTTTGCATCAATTAAGTCTCCAAAAGCATCCTTTTCTTTGCATTCTTTCTAACACTCCTTAAAGAAAAAAAACTCTTAGTCTTCTTATCACAAAAACTCTTCTTCTTAATATAGAAAAAAAAACTCTCCTTAATAGTATCTTGAGTTGTATGAGAGATATAAAGAGAGGTTTATTAGTTTCAAAAAATAGAAAGAATCTTCATACAAAAAACAACTCCCAAAACAAATCCCTTTCCATTCGGGCTCTAAGATAGCATTTAAACTGCAGTTTCAAAAAGCTTTATCTGCAGTGACGTCTCAAAGACCGTCAAATGTTATCTGCAGGGTCAAGGTTTATATTTAAATGCTCGCCATAGATCTCCACGTTTGCGCCCACTGAAGATTTAAACGTAGCCACCGATCATGTTTTGGCGCCCCGATCACTTGTGAGAGACCGATGAAGTCGGTTAGGAATATGAAGTGGCCGGTCACCGCCATGTCTAAGAACCCCTTCAAGCGGTGAAACTTAAGTTGCAAACCTTCCATTGTAAGTCACTTTTCAAACATAAGAAAAGTGTAATATGCATTAGACGGTTAAGACTAGCTTAACAAAGATGTTAGATGTTGTTTGACTTTGACAAGTTTGTGAAGAACACATCACCCTTATGCAATAAAAACTTCTCCAAACATTAATCATATATCTTTGACCTGTGAATTTGATTAAAGCTTTGTCAAGACCAACTATAATATGTGAATTGAACCCAAGCAGACAATATGACTTTAATATGTTGATCCACCTTGAGACAAACTTGAAGTCATCTAGATTGAGGTTTGAATCAAACTCAAAAACTTATCATGATTATCATCACCTGTGAAGAAATCTTAAATGAAACTTCTAACTACCTTTGATAAGGAGTAACAATACCCATGACATAAAGAATGAGTGAAGCATCAACTTCAACATGTCACATTCTTCAACACAAATATGAAACTCTTGAACAAGAATGATATTTTGAACTCCTGAAAAGAACATCTGACATGAAGACCATACCAACATCCAGAAGACCATTCTGTGCTATTTGTATCAACCACTGTCACTTGTAAACAACATGATATTACTGTATACAAGCAAGATTCCTACTGTATTGACTGTGAAGACAATCTTTGTCCAAGTAAATCATGAATCAAGATCACATCTCATATCTTGTTTTGAGCACAACCTGACAACCTTGACTTGAGCATGACAACATGATAAACACAAACTGTGATATAACAATAGAAAGAACACACAAGATGATGTCTCTTGCTCCTGTCAACAACAATACACAACTTTTAATGAACACACATATCTCTGCATCAACCTTTTGCACTTACCTCTTGAATGGTGACCTTTGAAGATATGAATCTGCATCAACCTTTTACACTTACCTCCTGAATGGTGACCTTTGAAGATATGAACCAATATACACACTAAACATGAGAATCCATCCTGAGAACCTGTTAAAACCAACTAAAGGATATTATGGAGACCAAACTCCCTGATTTCAACATTTGTTTGTATACTGAGATCAACTCACAACTTCAATTGATATATGCATCTGTAAAGACAAATTTAACAGAATGTAATCCTGCAACAACACATTTGACATCAATGACAACCTGTTACCATCAAGCACAACATGATGACTAAGGAAAAGAAAGGGCTATATATTATATCAGTTGCACCTTGGTGACCTATGAGCTGAATTACACTCCAATTGAATGAGCATGTATCATTGTTGTCTTCACTTCACAAAAATTGAGACGCTACATGCTTAATCATAAAACTAAGCTCATTGCCAAGATTGACCCGCTAAAGTATCTACTGACAAGGGTAGCTCTTATAGGAAGAATGGCTAAATGGGTAATGATCTTGAGCAAGTTTGACATTGAATACATAGAGAGGAAAGCCATCAAAGGACAGGCAATTGCTAATCAATTAGTTGATGCACCAATCCCCACAAAGCAACCACTGCTTGTAGAGTTTCAAGACGAATCCATACTAACAGTAGTGCTAACAACATAAACATGGAAAATGTACTTTGACAGGTCCTACACACATCATGGCTCGGGGGCAGGCATCTTGTTTGTTACTCCTCAAGGAGACACCATCTCTAAATCCTATAAGATCACATTTCCATGTACGAACCATGTAGCAGAATACGAAGCTCTCATCACAAAACTCTGCATGGCAATATAGTGGAAAATTGAGAAGCTGATGTTCTATGGAGACTCCCAATTAGTCATCTGGTAGGTAAATAATGAGTACAAGACAAAGGATGACATACTCCTACCCTATAAAATAATGGTAGATGACTTCAAAGATTATTTTGATGATATCCATTTTGAACGGATTCCAAGATTGAATAACAAAGTAGCAGATGCCATGGCCACAATAGGATCCTTGGTTGATATGAAGAAGGATAGTAAGAAATGTGAGTTCCTGATCGAAGACTCCCCATGCTGGCCTATGATGTTCCGCAATCAGAATTAGTGTGTGACATTATTAGTCCTTTATCTCCCTGGTATCAAGAGACTTACATGTATCTTCATGACAACATCATCCCACCAAACCTATCATCTGCACAATGCAAAAGCTTTATTCGTTGAGCCTCCTGCTTCACCCTCATAGGAGACACTCTCTATAAAATAAGTCTTGATGGTACACTTTTAAGATGCCTTGACTCTAGGGAAGCTGAAGTGGCCTTGCAAGAGGTGCATGAAGGCATTTGTGGGGCACACTCTAGTGGACCTACCCTAGCAAAGAAGATTCTAAGAACATCATACTACTAGTCGACCATGGAACGAGATGCTTACAGGTTTGTGAAGAAATGTTTGCCATGCCAGTAACATGGGGATCTCATCCATGCATTGTCACAAGAGTTGCAACCAATAATGACACAATGGCCTTTTTCATAGTGGGGACTTGACCTCGTAGGTAAAATTCACCCTCCATCATCCAATGGCCACAAGTTCATCATCACTGCTACCGAATACTTCACTAAGTGGGTTGAAGCCATTCTGATCACTTTCACCACAGGTATCCAAATAGCCAAATTCATCCTCCATTACATAATCTACCATTATGACATTCCTCACTCCATTATCACAGATAGCAGGAAACTGTTTAAAAACTAGGAAGTCTGCACCTTGTGCGAGAAGTTCCATATCCAACACCGCTTCTCCACTCTGTATTACCCCCAAGGTAATGGTCAAGCTAAGGCTTCTAATAAAATCATACTACGCATTCTGAAGATGAAGGTTAAGGAAGTTGGCCATGACTGGCAACTCCAACTTAACCCCACCCTATGGGCCTACTACACAAGTATTTTCACACCTACATGTGCCACACCATATTCCCTAGTATTCAGTTCTGAAGCTATCTTACCTATTGCTCGGTCGAACTCCCATCACTCAGAGTTTCATTGCAAAATCTAATCACTAAAGAAGAATATTGAGTTGCAAGGCTGTATGAGCTAAAATTATTGGATGAGAAATGCTTGGATGATCTCAACCATCTTTAGGCATACCAAAATCACCTACATAGGAGCTATAACAAGAAAATCAAGAACTGCAATTTTCAAGTAGGCGGCCTTGTCCTCATGGAGAACTAGAAAAATCTACAAGAGCACAATAAAAAAGGAAAATTTGAACCCAATTGGTTGGGACCATATGTTGTTATAGCCAGCTATGGGTCAAGAGCATATTAGCTTGCAACATGGTCCGAGGGGCAGCCTCTAGATGAACCTATGAACATTCTGCATTTGAAAAGGTTCTACGCATGACTCATCGAGTATCCCAAAGCAAAAAAGTACAAAAAAATTAAAAAATCAAGAAAAAACTTGAGTGCAATAAAGCTGTCCAATTGTGAAAATCACTTCAGTGACACCTTGGATAGGTATCATGGTGAAAACCTATCTCAGGTGCCATATGTAGTGGTCGGTTCCACCATCTAATAAGTCCTCTTTCCATCTGCACATCCCATGGCTTGGAATTCTAAAACATCAAATCCTATAACCCACCCCACATTATCCCACCCAAATCTAACCCATGGAATGAGGATCCTTGTATGCTTTTCTTGTACAACTAAAAATCCAAAAACCCAAAAACATTATAAAAATCCAAAAACAATATAAAATCGAAAATCTAAAAAAAATCAAAAATTTATGAAAAATCCAAAAAAGCAATCTCACATCATCATCCTCCGCATCATCTTCCACATCATCCCAAACCATTCCCACATCATCAAGTCATACTAGAGCTACATATTCATCTCACCCACATCTTAAAGTTGCTTGATCCCGTGGACACAGGGTATGTAGGCAGTCTAGAATACGAAGGAAGTATCCATTATTCATGTACATAAGATGCACCCATCCAACTCGTTTGGATGGTCCCTATTTTCTAAGCTTACTAAATTCACCAAGAAATACACATGTTAAGCATAACATCAAAACATCACACTTGATGCAAAAATCATCAATCAACAAACCAACTATAATTGTTGCATATGGCCTACTATCCTTTTGCTCATCTTTAGAGGTTTTACCCAAAACCATCCAACTGATTCTCGCCCTAGGATATATCATTCCTACAATGGATAGAATCCATCATCTTATCAACACATATCTTGGAAAGAGATACAATGGTTGTTTGTGTCATTTTGTTGGTCTTATGATTATTGATTTTTCATCTTGTGTCTTGTTATAGGGCTCACTCTAAAGCTACCTTGATCCCATTATATCATGGTATGTGGGAGAAAACTCCTAGAATAGACATGGTCATTATTTTCTATATGTTGTGCTTGTGGGTTGATTTCATTACTCCAAGAAGAGTATTCATATCTTGAAGATAGGGTTGGTTCTAGCATAGTGTTTCCCATTTACATATCAGGTTAATCATACATTCTATGTATTAAGGGAACTTATGTTATGAGCCCCCTTCCCTCATCTAGGCAAGGTTATACTACCTTGGGCATGCATGAAATCAACCTATTGTTTGTGAGTCTAGTCCATGCAAACGTGGGATAAACATCATCACCTAGGTCCTTTCATACTTTTATGAAAAACATCCTACTTTGCTATAATAAACCTAGAAATGCTCTCAAATAGTGTAACACAAGTACTGTGCCTAGCTCATACCATCTCCTTTTCTATCACTACCCATTCAACCATATTATCTGGGCTTATACTTTTGATCTACTCCCCCCCCTATCTAATCCATTCACTCTAACCCCCACCCATCTAACATACCTTCCCCCCCATCAATCCCGCTCTAGAAGCCTAAACCATCCCAAAACAAATTTCCCCCCTTAATGACGTGGTGTTAATGACCTAGTATTCCCAAAACCATCCTAACAATCCCATATCCAAACCATCCCAACTCATCCTAAACCCGTTCTTGACCATTCCCTTCCCCAACCTATCCCCTATCACCTAGCCCCATCACCCAGGGTTTAACACACATATCATGTATCATGACTTGTCCATTCCATTAATCATTGCACTAATTCATTAATCATTTGCATTATCATAGTCACTCATCATTATTACAATCATCAATCATGACATCATTTAACCATTGCATTTTAAACCATTTCATGATCATCATGCAAAACCTTTATGGAGGACACATCCCCTGACAATTTCTATTGCTTGTTCTCTTTCCAACTTTCTTGAAAAAACAAAACAATTAAAGCACTGAGCATAGGGTAGTTGTTGCTTTATATTACATGTGTGTGAGGCGTCTTCAAGATTTAATGATGATGATTTCATGCTTCTCAAATCAAACTCTCACACAGGTGTAATCTAACCATATATCCTATTTCCCGTTTCACTACCACTCATTCATTTCATTACATATTCATCCATTTGCATCCATAATATATGTTTATTAATTTGAGCATATATTTATTTCATTACACATTTATCCATTTGCATCCATAATATATGTTTATTAATTTGTGTTTAGTGGAAAATTGGATTTGTTAATGTTTTAGTGTTTTGATGTTTAAATACTCCTCTCCACTTTACATTTAAGGATCTAGGGTCGAGTGGCGAGCACTATCATACCCTAGATCACTTGTGAGATGTAGAGAAACTTAGATTAGGGAATTTAATTATCAATTTCTCTTCTCTTATACTCAATTGACCATTAAAACCCTAATTATGCAAATATGACAATAAACTGATGAATAATGGAAAATGCTCTTACAGATGGAAGTGAAATAGCAAATCATAGAATACCTATTTTTGGGGTTTCGAGGCGGAACAGTCAGGAACACTGGAGCGAGCACCCAAGTCCAAGGTACTAGTTTCATTGCAGAATCTGGACCTCCTTCCAACATTGATCAACCCTGTAACTTCTGTTTCTAGGAACTTAGCTGCAGAGGACACTAGAGCGAGCGCCCAAGTCTTGAAAATGCTCTGGTGTCCTGCTTCTCTTCAGATCCTGAATCCTTGATGCCTACTAATCCTTCCTGCAACTCCACCTTTCCCAAATGTGACACCTGTAACCTACAATCACAAGACTTAGTTTGGGGGTTGTGGTGTTTAGGAGCTTGCCTTAGTCAAGCCCCGGAAGGACACTTAGGTCTTCCAAACACCTTTATTAGATGGAGAGAGCATGCCCTTGTGAGGCAGAGGCCAAATGAAACAATGATAAAAAGCATAATGATATCACCTTGTAGTGAAGATCTCATGGAAGGAAGATGCTCTTCATTCCATGAGGAGATGAATGCTCAAATCTACAAATACAAATACATAAACAAAACAAGTCTGCTCTTGCAACATAATGAAAGCCTTGAATCACCTTGAGAACACAATAGCTTGCTAGTAATCATCTAGTTTACAAATGAATGCCTAAGCATGCTTTTATATGCAACTACAGACACTCCTACCAAGATTTTTGTAATTCAAACTTACCGTGTCGGCAAAGGACCCTAATAACGGTCATAAACTGACACCAAAAATTGGGGCTACCCCAAAATAGGACAGGACTAGGGCGCGGTCGCCAAAGTCCTCTCCCCTATTTTGGGTAGGGTACAGCTCAAGGGGTCCTCCTAGGTCCCATTTGTTATGTTACCTAGGGCTCATTCCATCGGGATGCCAAAATATGAACTAAGATGTTCTAAATGCATGCAAAAGACCTAAGAGCTAAACCTTATGATGGAAAAGCCCCCAAGGGGACATTTTCTGATGTTACATTTAGCCCCCACTTTAATGTATGTATAAATACGAGGCCAATACATGCATTAAAGTAAGGTCACAAACACAACAAACACGCCAAGCACAGATAAGACACACCAATCACATATAAGACTGTAACAGGCACACAAAACACAGAGAAGATAGTTATAGTCATGCAGAACACAGAGAAGACAGTCAATGCATAGAAGACACATTAATGCATAGAAGACAGGCATGATTATTTTCTTTTCTTTTTCTCATATATATGAAATGCAAATACAAGTACTGGAAAGTAAACAAACCTCCCATAATACATGATGCACTCATCGTGCAGGTGTTTGTATATATGGGGCAACACACACGTAAGACATGCAAAACCTCCCAAAATGCAGGATGCATATGGGGCAATAGACAAGCCACACAAAACAAGCACGCCAAAACACACACTTGAAGACACGGAGAAAACACAGCAGACAAGCGATGGTGCATTCCCTCTTTCTAGGCTCATCACCATCTCAGGCACATTATAGGCACACACTGATGATTGGGCTTCACTACAACAATCGCTGAAGACACACTTAAGGGTTGAGTTAGTCATAGAACCGCTCCCCGCCTCTGCAGAGGACTTTTGAAAATGCAACCCCACTCGCGTCACGGAGACGCCTTATAGTGAATAGGAAGCATGGCATACCACCCCATCCGCGTCACAGAGACGCCTTACAGTGAAAAGGAGGTATGAGCTCAAAATTATACAAACCCACCTGCATCACAAAGATGCCTTACAGTGAAAAGGAGGTATACACAATAGATTTCAAGATAGATTGGTTGATTGCAAACAAACTTAGGATGCAGGAAGTACTCATCGCACTAGTTTGCACCTGAGGACAAGCACATTGCTAACATCTACAATAGACAGCTTACCTTATATATGCCCCCACCTTAAGGTGGTTGATATCAATTATTGATATCAAGCTCGTTAAGGTAGGTATAAAACACACAAGGGAACACTGACTTTCACAAAGCCCATGCCCCTCAAAGGTGACATGTACTTCACGATCACTAAATGTTCCCATAAACACATCCCTGCAAGAAACATGTTAGTGTCTACAACATCATAATAAACAACAACATCAATGCATATGAAATCTAAGGTATGCAAGATTCAAGGTAGATAAAGTGCATGGAGCAGCAGTATTGTTTATGATTTGTAAATGAGATAGAACACCATCAAAATCATCACTATGCAGAAAGCACTAGTGCTTCCACTAGCCAAGCATCATATAAGATATACAACCCCATCATCATATTAGGAACTAAGTCCATTTTTTGATTGCTCTCGAAAGGGACACTAGGTCCACATCAGTATAAATGTTTGTCGTCATCTACCCACTAGATGGAAACACTAGAGGAAGGGAAACAATAAATAAGAGAGGAGAAACAAGTGTCTTAGGGGCAGTCATGTAGGAGGGTGCCCCCAGGTGTCACCAACCGCAACACTATGTCCGTAAGACACAACACACAACAATGAAATCAGAGAGAGGCAATTTAGAAGAATGATGATACAAATAGAAGGTCACAATAAAGGCAATCTCCTAGTATCTTGGACCTTACGGGAGAATCTGAGGTCATCCCAGGAGGCCTAAACAACACATAACACATCACGGGGGAAGCACATCATGAGAGAAAGAAAGGGGTAGAGATACTTACCTGTAGGGTCTTCATGCTAAGTCTCATCATCAAGTAAATCATCATCATTCTCCCACTCCCTAATGTTAGAGGAAGGTGGGATATAAGGTATCATAGCCCAAGTCATGTCTTGATTATCATGTTGTTTATTGTTAGGATCAATGTTTTCTTGTTGAGATGCAAGGTAAGCTTGTCACCTTGCCTTCCTCCTTTTTGCATGTTGATGTTGTTGTATTTGATGACTTAGCTTTTGTAACATAGGGCTTTGCTTTGTTATGGATTTTTATGTTGTAGAGGAGGAAACACCAAGGTCAAACTTCATTTGTCCAGGTGGAATGTTTTCTTGTTGAAGCTTACTAGCATACTTATTCTCTATCCTCTTAGTGCTGTCCAAATGACTTGAATATTCAAATGAAGAAGGGACATTAAAGGTATTCTCTTCCTTAGTGAAATACAAGGTGTGTGAACAATCAACTAAAGGAAGAAGGTTGGTGGGATGATCCACAGAGGTAGGAATTTGATTATTGTTAAATGAATGCTCATTTTCTACCCATGGAATGTTCTTTGTTAAAGGGAGCTCTTCATTCACTAATGCTTCATCTTGGCCAGGGAGAGAAGTGGAATTATTGCTATCCCTAGTCTTATCATTTGAGTATTAATTTATAGGGGAATTCGGATAACCTATGGGATCATCATCAGCCTTTTCTTTGCTACTCATGGACAAGAACTCAATTAAGCTTTCTAAAATCGTAGGATGTTCACTCATGAGGGCAAAAAATTGGTCAAAATAAAGGTTTTTGATAAATGCATGCAAAGATACCATTGAAAAATGAAATGAAGGTGTAATTTAAATGTAAGATCATATTTTGAAAAGCTTTTCAAATTGATGCAAAAGACAAGTGCAAAACTATATGTAAAAATAGCCTTAAATGCTTGATTTTTTATGTTTTTTTTCAATGCAAATGAATGAAACAAAGAATGTTATAAGGATTTTTATCAAGAGAAGAAAATTATATCTCTTATATTATTCCAAAACAGCAATATGATCACTCTCAACACACTCTTGATGCAAATCCAAGATAATGCCAAGTCAAAATATAGTGAAAATATGTCAAAATAGGCACTTTTTTCACCAAATTTCAATGCAAAATAGCATAACAAAGGGTGTTGTGAGGAAATTGATGATGGAAAGAAAATAATATTAGTAATAATAGCCACTTGATGCAAAAATACTGAACACAACACGCTTTTAATGCTACTTAAGGTAAAGCCCTAGTGAAAATATAGCAAAAAATAGGCTATTTTTCACGGTTTTTCAATTCCAAGACCTAGAAAAGGAGGTGTTGTAATGAATTTTGGGATGTGAAGAAAGTAACATAAATGATATCAATCACCTCAATCCATAAAATTGATCACAACATGCTTGGAGTGCAAACTAGGTCAAACCCTGCGGCAAAAATGGTCAAAATATGTAGTTTTTTGTAAAATTTCTAATACAAGAGCCCGATAAAAGGGTGTTGTGAATATTTTTATGAGGGGAATAAAATGATTACCCTAATAACAGAAAATTAATTCCAAATTACTTTTCACAACACGCCTATGGTGCAAGTTTATAAAGTCGATAAGGCCAAATTTAGTGAAAATCATTGTTTTTCAAGCCCTAAGTTTGAGATCTTGGGAGAAAATGCTATGTGAATGTTTTGAAGTCTGATTTATGATGAAAATTATTTTTTCTCAGATCTTAAAATGAATTCCAAACTCTAATATGCAAAATGCCAATGCAAATTTAATGAAAATGCATGAAAATTGCTAGTTTTTTGTTGAAATTTTGTATGCAAAAATGTAAATATTTTAAACCTAAATACAAATTTACACTAAAATGCAAGACTAAAGACAAATTCAAGTTTGAATGAGCCTCTAAAATCAGTATAAAAATCTGAAAGAAGATTTTGCCTACTAACACTAGATTTTGGAATTACTAGGTTTAATGAAAATTGTCAAAATTTCTACAAAAGCGTAGAAAATTAATAATGAAAAGGCAATGCAAAGTATTGAATTTTTATATTTTTCTATAGTTTATATCAGATCTAATGTAAAAATTATTAATTAGGAAAATTTAGAAAGAATTGATGCAATTTAGTAAGTCAAACAATGCAATTTTTTTGAATTTTTCAAAATTTTCAATTTTTAAAAATTTTTCTCAATGCAATAAAATGAATGACTATATGAATGAATGAAATCAATCCAAATCTGAAGACACACACTCAACAAGTTGCAATTTAATTCCAAAAACATGAGTTCACCAAAATTTTTAATGGAAAATTGGATTTGTTAACGTTTTAGTGTTTTGATGTTTAAATCTTCCTCTCCACTTTACATTCAAGGATCTAGGGTCGAGTGGCGAGCACTATCATATCTTAGATCACTTGTGAGATGTAGGGAAACTTGGATTAGGGAATTTAATTATCAATTTCTCTTCTCTTATACTCAATTGACCATTAAAACCCTAATTATGCAAATACAGCAATAAACTGACAAATAACAGAAAATGCTCTTGCAGACGGAAGTGAAGTGTCAAATCATAGAATACCTGTTCTCAGGGTTTCAAGGAAAAATAGTCAGGGACACTGGAGAGGGCACCTAAGTCCAAGGTACTAGTTTCTTTGCAGGATCTGGACCTCCTTCTGACACTAATCAGCCCTGTAACTTCTATTTTCGGGAACTCAGTTGTGGAGGACACTAGAGCGAGTGCCCAAGTCCTGGAAATGCTTCGGTGTCCTACTTCTCTTTAGATCCTGAATCCTTGATACCTGCCAATCCTTCCTGCAACTTCACCTTTCCCAAATGCAACACTTGTAACCTGTAATCACAAGACTTGATTTGGGGGTTGTGGTGTTTAGGAGCTTGCCTCAGTCAAGCCGCGAAAGGACACTTAAGTCTTCCAAACACCTTTGTCAAATAGAGAGAGTGTGCCCTTGTGAGATAGAGGCCAAATCTAAATGAAACAATGATATCACCTTGTAGTGAAGATCTCATGGGAGGAAGATGCTCTTCATTCCATGAGGAGATGAATGCTCAAATATGCAAATATAGACACAAACAAAACAAGTCTACTCTTGCAACACAATGAAAGCCTTGAATCACCTTAAGAACACAATAGCTTGCTAGTAATCATCTAGTTTACAAATGAATGCCTAAGCATATTTTATATGCAACTGCAAACACTCCCGCCAAGATTTTCATAATTTAAACTTACGATTTCGAAAAAAGACCCCAATAACGGTCATAAAATGACACCCAGAAATTGGGGCTGCCCCAAAATAGGGTAGGACTAGGGCGCGAGCACCCAAGTCCTCCCCCTATTTTGGGTAGGGTACAGCTCAAGGGGTCCTCTTAGGTCCCATTTGTTATTTTACCTAGGGCTCATTCCATCGAGATGCCAAAATATGAAATAAGATGTCCTAAATGCATGTAAAAGACTTGGTAGCTAAACCTTATGAGGGAAAAGCCCCCAAGGGGACATTTTTTGACATTATAATTTGAGCATATATTCATTTCATTACATATTTATCCATTTGCATCCATAATATATGTTTATTAATTTGAGCATATATTCATTTCATTACACATTTATCCATTTGCATCCATAATATATGTTTATTAATTTGAGCATGTATTCATTTCATTACACATTCATCCACATCCATAATATATGTTTATTAATCTAAGCATTCATTCCATTACATCTCATATATAATCCACATCATAATCCATATCATAATCCAAATGCATCCCATACATCAACATCATAACATCATCTAATATACATCCATAATCATAACATACATCATAATCCATGTACATCATCATAAGCATCATAGACATCATCCATAATGCATAAGTATCATATGAAAAGAATAAACCATCACATGATAACATATCCATAACCTCCATATGCATATCATAAATAAACATAGGGTACATCATGTCATCATCATAAACATTCAGAAAATCACAATAAAACAACCATAAACATCATCAGATACATCGCTACAAGGATAATACATCACTTAAAATAAATATACATGTCATGATACAAAAAAATGCCTCTCAGGGCCAAAATATACAGCAATACATGCCAAAACATCAACCCTGGGCTAATGAACCCCTGGTTGACTTAGTAGGTGACCCTGAGTGTGGCTGATGTTGCTGCTGTGGTGGTGGTTATTGGGGTGGCTGCTGAGGTGGCTATTGTGGCAACTTTGGCTACTAAGGTACTAGTGGTGGAGGTGCCATGGGTTGCTAAACTGATTGAATAGACCTGGATCTGTGTGACTTAGACATCCTCGATCTACTTCTCGCACTATAGCTTGGTATACATTGATCTGTTGGAACCGCAACACAGTAGACCCCATAGTAATACTCAATTCATTTGCTTTGATCTAGGAGCTGACTCTGTATCTGTTGAATCTGATCCTGCATCTATGCAATCTAAGCCTATGACTACGTAAATATCTGACCAATGCTTGTACCTGACCATCCCCTGCAGTCGGCTCACCTCTTCCTGTAGGGCCCCCACCTGAGCATCTGTTGCCTACCGCAGGGCTCTCTTTCCATCTCTCTCTATAGTCACACTGGCTACCTAGCCCTGCAACTATGCCACCTATGCCTATAATGCACTAACCTGGCCATCAACCCCACTGCTCCCATCTAGTAAGGCCGCTACCTCCTGTAGTTGCACTGGTTCTTGTCTCTGCCTCTGTACAGACTCCTCCAGGCTTGCAACCTAACCTTGGAGGCCCTCCAACTCCTCCTTATCATCTACCTGGGTGCATCGACGTGATGTGCGTGCACCCAGAACAGGTCTCGACCTTGCCCCTAAGCTGCCAACCTCCCTAACCCCAGTCCATGTGAAGGTCATCCAGCCTTTGCCACATGGTCCTATCAGGTCTGGACTCTGACTTGTGGCTACTATGCATGTCCTTGCTATGCCTATTGTCTGACTAGTGCCAGTCGTGCCCCCTGCTCCTGTTGTGGTGGCCCTCATGGGGGTAGCATCTGCCCTCTTTGACCCTTCTATTGTGGTACCTGTGGCAGGGACATCTTTCCTCTCTGCCCTCCTCGTGCCTACTGCACGCGTAGTCTCTACACTCGCCCCCATCCTCTCCTGGCCACAACCTGCTCATAATCTGCCATAGCTAACATCCCAATGGGATCATCCCCATCAATCTATGCCTCCTCCACAACTATCTTCTCCTCTACCACATCTCCCTCTAACTCCAGCTCCACTTTCATGTCTAGCTCTACAGTAGGATTTGTCAGACGAATTGGCCTCAATGTAGCCCACCATTGATCATATACAACAGTAGTCCCTGCGTCCACCTCCCTGCTCCTCCAATCCCACTGCTAGAGTTGTAAACTTGCAAAGTCATCTAACGCCACCTGTGGCCCTATAGCTAGCAACCACCAATGGTCCCAAGGTGTCCTGGGAAAAATGGCCATCGCTTGTGGAAGATCCTGACACAACCCAAACTGACGCATCACCCAAGAGGGGAGGTACATGTCAATAAAATGATCCCCTCGTCCCATCAAATAATGTGGCCGAAACATGTAAGGCATATGAATGTGGTCGTCAGACCACTACTCTACTCTGATGTATGGCCATCATATCACTTGAACTAGGTCATCAAAAAGCTGCCACCAGTAACACAATCACCCAACGTAGGAGTACTGAAGGGACTATCTGTATAGGAACACATATTCCTCAAACTATCACTGATGATATCCTCCTTGTGGCCTCGTAATCACAATATGCTCAAAGGCCCACACATGCAGTAGTGTGACCCCAGCAAACAAAGACGAATCATAATGATATACCATGGTATGCATCTCATGGTATAGTTGTCCCAGCATGCATGGCCCTCATGCATAAACCGTATCATCTAACACCATCTGCTCTATCACCTCTCCCCAACCAACAGGAAATCCCTGTCCACACCAATCTGGTATCACCACACCCCTAATCAATGCACAAAGAACAAAAGTGAACTAATCTACCCCCGCTGCCAATGTCTGATCATAACTCATCTCCTGTCAATCCTGTGTCAACACTGGGTGGCCTAGGGTAAATGCTCTATCTAGGGCTGCTTGTCCTCTCCCAGTATCATAAATCACCCATCGGAAGGAGGAAGAAGCATGTCTCGAGGTGCCATTGCTCTACTAGGGCTGTCATCATGGCCCTATGTGCCCATGTGATGGGTATCTCAACCATTGTCCTCAAGCCTAACCTACCCAATCGAGCTCGTGTAGCTACGTCAAAACCATCTATCAGTTGCATAACGTTAGGAACACATCGCTCCTGCGAAGCCACAATCCCCTCGTCAACCTACATCCACAAAATGTATGTGAGGCCTACCTTTTTACATTACTGTTTATGAGACTATTTGAAGTGCTTTTGTTATTACTATTATGTTAAGAGACTATTGATTTCTGAATTCTAGATTATTGAACTTATGTGATTAGATGTTATTTTCTGCAATCTAGATTATTGAACCTATTTGATTTTAAGGAAATAATTGAGCAATGATAATTTAGATATTGTTTTGAAGAAAATAAAGAATGGAAAGGGAAACTCAATATGATTCTATGGTTGAATGTTTAAGATGCATGTATTTAGTTTTGCTTCGGCTATGATATCTATATGTGATATTGACTTCGAGTTTGAGTGTGCAGGTATTTCTAACAAAACCACTATTACAGGAGACCATCCCATACCTATGTTGTATCTCTTGTGAGCCGATCTAGTTCCATGGGGAACTAAGATCAACCTCGTGTTTTAGAAAAAAATGTTGTAATGTTTTAATATATAAATGTTGCATGAGGTTAAGGGAATAAGGGCTTTTATCTGAATTACTTTTATTATGATAAGTGTTATAAGTTGATGTTTTGAATCTTGTTTTAACTTTAATTATTTTTGACCCTTTTTCATGTGTTTATTTGACTCTGGGAGTCTTAACTAGGTGTAAAAACAACCCTAGGTTGTACCCTTTGGGTTTAGGGACCTTTTTGACTAGGTTAACCTTGGGTTAACTACCATAGGGTCACCTCAACTTGGGGGTGAGGTTAAGTGACGAAAATTTGAAGCTTGGGGGACATGGGATGAGTGGAATCCCCACTCATGCCCACTTCCAAGTCATGGAGCACTCCATGATACCCCTCATTATGGAGGGCTTGCCTCCATGTGCCTCTTTTGGTGGGGTTCCCTTTTATGTGGGTGTTGTGTCACCCACTCTATGTTATTTTAAGTTTTCTCATTCTATTTTATTCTTCAAGTGGGTTTTAATGGGGGACCTCATGAGTGAGTATATTTTATTAATTCCACTTTGGATAGTGGGGATATTTTATTAATTCCACTTGGGATAGTGGGGATATTTTATTAATTCCACTTGGGATAGTGGGAATATTTTATTTCCACTTGGGATAGTGGGGATATTTTATTAATTTCACTTGGGATAGTGGGGTTATTTAAATATTATATCTTTTAAATTTTTTTTTTTAATTCATCCACTATGAATTTAAAATTTACAAATAATGTGAGCCCTTGATCTCAACTCTTGATCCTCACCTTCCATTCCCTTCTCCGAAAATCTATAAATGAGACCCTTCTCTAAGCACTTAGAAAGACAAGAATTTGGCAAGGGACTTCATTTTTTTTGCAGGTGAACTTCATTCTTACAGGAGAGGACTTCATTCTTGCAGGGGGACTTCATTCCTGCATCCTCATCATGCTCAATTTTCCTCTAGGAATTCTTCTTCTAGCTGCCTCATAATGCCCAATTCTTTCTCTATTCTTCCCTTCATAGCCCCATAATGCCAAAATTATTCTAGCTGAGATTATTCTAGCCATCCTATATCCTCCATACATTATCCCTTGCTTGTGATCATAGAGAGAGATTATTTTTAGGGTTAGATCTTGGAGGAAAACAAAGGAGATTTTAGAGAAGGAAGTAGAGAGGAGCTCTTCATCAGAATTCTTCCATAATTGGGCTTTGGAAGTTTGGTGAACAATTTCTATCCTCATGTGTGATCTAATGTTTGATATGCATGTGTATATCTTGGTTGTTGAAAGAATCTTGCAATGTCTTCGTTGAGCTTTTCTGTTTATTTTTGGGTTTTGTTTTGGGGTGTAGAGAGAGCTCTTTTCAGTTGGAAGGTAATGCTCATCATGTTTAGGGAGGGAAGGTGTGACCCTCCTCGGGTGTCATCCTGGTTTTGGTTACAAGATATGCCTTGAGGGCAAATTGGTACTATTTTTTTTAGCCTTGAGGGCTTATTGGCTTTGAGTGCTTGTTTGGATATCCTTGGTTACTTGATTCATTGGAAGGCTTGAGGCCTTGTGGAAGATTATACTATTGGCTTGAGGCCTTGTGATAATTTGTAAAAGGATGGCACCTAGAGGTAGAGATTGTCTACTTCCCTACCCTCCTGAACTCACATAAGCTGGTTCATTGTATTGTGAGTCAAACCTTGGGGGTGTGTGTATTATTTGATTTGTTGATGTTGTTCAATGTTGTGATGTGTTTAAGTCTATTCTACCCTGGGTATGTGGATGGTCTCCCTAGCTCAGGGGTGACCCATTTGCGGGTCTACGGTAGGGAGGAGAGCAGCTTGTGTGGTGTTTCTTTCTTTGTGTGTTATGCAGGTATTCTTGGAGCTTATTGTGAAGCTTGGAGACGATTATTGGATCTTAGAAAATATTTTATTTTCCTTAAGTCTTAAGGAGAGCCTGATCTTTTAATAGCTTCTTCCTTGTCAATCTTTCCAAAAGGAGAAAATTATCTCCCTATTGTTGTAAAAATTGCTATTTTTTTTCCTTGGGCTGATAGTTGTAATATTGTTGTTCATTAAGATTTACCATTTAGAATTAAGGAAAGGAAAAGAAAATTTGTTTTTAAAAGGATATTAAAATTATCTAGTTCCTTCTTCTTCTACTTGCAATGTTAGTCAATGTTTTAATTAAGTTTGTAAAAGTGTTAAAAAAAATATCCCCACTATGAAATAAATGAAATTTGGGTTGCAGTATTGCTTTTGAAATTACTGTCACCTTGAAGGTCTCATCCTAGAATGGGGACCTTTTCACTTTTACTATGCACTTTTACTATTCACTATTTATTGTCACTATTCACTTTTACTATTTACTTTTCACTATTCACTTTTACTATTCACTTTTCACTATTACTATTCACTTTTCACTATTCATTGAAGACAAACTATATGTAGTTTAAAACATTTGACTTGAAATAGAAATCTTAAATCAAGGAAAGTGGGATTTATTTATGCATAATGTATAATACAAATTGAATATATGCTTAAACTCAGAGTTGCAATTCGGAAATACAATGTTTATATTTGCAAACACAAAATTAACTCATTGCTCTATTTTAAAATTATTCTATACTTTCTTTATAGTTAAGGAATGAAATTGTGAGTTAAGTGAACTGAGATAATGGCGGTATATATAAATAATTAAATTAAATGATAGGAAAATGAAGAGGAAAGTATGATCCCTTCATTTACAAAGGACACTGAAAATAAATGCAAACAAGCCATCATCGGCATTTCATGAGTGGCCATTTTAAACTCAACTGTAGATTTAGAGAATAAACGTTCAATTAAAACAGAAAAAAGAGAAAGAGAAAGAACAACTAACCTTAGAAAACAAAGAGGAGAAAATGCGCAGCAATTCTGAACAGGGCTAAGAGAACTACCCTGTGTAAGTGATCTGGTTTACCAAGAAATTAGGAATAATGTAAAGGATGTAGTGATCTTGTTGTTAGATAAAGAACGTGAAGAAAAAAAAACAATAGGACAACATAAAAAGACCTTGCACAACGAGAAGGGAAAATGAGATAGAAATACAATCAAAATTAAAATTCTAAGAAAAGGAAGAGAGGGCAAATGAACAGATGATCGTGCTTTGTTGAAAAATGATCTATCACCTAAAACAACTTTGTTCAAATATAATTCATGAGATTAACCTAAGTTAGGGAACCACGCGTTTCCTTGTCTAGGGTGTGCGCACATGTATTTGGTACGCCGCCGTCAACTGTATTGCTTTCGCCTTAAGCATGCACTACTGAGCACGCTTATGCGTGCGAGGGGGTTTTCAGAGTAGTAAGGGAAATTTTTTAGATAGTTCGTATCATGACCACATGATGCATGTGGACATGACACGTGTGTAATGCGTGTTATAACCACATGGAAAAAGTGGGCATGAGATTTGGTATCAGAGCCCAAGTTGTATAAAACACTGGGCTTGTTTAGGCACATTATCACTTCTGCAACCAAATTGACTAGAGTTTACCTCGTCTTGTAGGATGCCTCCCAGACAAGTTCGACAAACACTGTCCCGCCGCACTCCAGCCACCAAGGTGCACACTAATTCTTCAGCTGTGGGACCAGATCAGCCAACCCCACCAGAACAACCAAATCCACAAGTTCAGCCAGTTATACAAGCACAACTAGTTCCTCAGATACCGCAGGCACCACCAGCCTCACCTGATATGGGACCACAGATATTACAAGCCTTACAGGCTATCTTAGATAGGCTTCTATCGGCTATAGTTGAGCCGCGCGAAGAGTCACGTGTCGAGCCACGTGTGGAGCCCCGCGTAGAGCCATAGGGGGTACCACTTGTGGAGCCTTATGTCAAGTTGCCTGAAACAGAAGAGGTTAATTCGGCCGACAGGGCCCGTAGCAGGAGCCCCACACATCATGCCAAGCATGACGAGACAGGGCGAGTAGAGCAATTGGGTCCCAGGCCTTATGAGTATCATGCAGATGAGCCTTTCAGGGGGCGTAATGATAGAGGAGATCCCACTAGGGATATATTGAGGTTGAACCCTCCTACTTTCATTGGAACCACAGAGGGAGCTGAGGCAAAGGCCTGGCTTATCAGTTTAGATAGGTGCTTCACGTTGCGTCCTTACGAAGGTAACACGAAGGCTCATGTGGCAGTACACTTATTACGAGATGCAGCCGCTACCTGGTGGCGCACTAAGGAGTGTAAGCTTCGCCTTTCCTTAGACACCCTCTCATGGGAAACCTTTATTGAGCGCTTCAACGCACGTTATCTATCTGATCATTACAGACAATGTCAGATAGATGAGTTCCATGACCTACAGCAGAGGGGACTCTCAGTGGCACAATATGAGAGTAAGTTTACAGAGTTATCCAGATATGCAGAGTATCTCCATGATGAGAAACTCTTGGTGCATAAGTTTATTAGAGGACTGAACCACAGTATAGCAGGACCTATTCGGATGGCAGATCCCTAAACTTTAAGTGATGCTGCCGAGAAGGCTTATATTGCTGAGGAGATTCAGGGACAGGGGCAGAGTTCTCACCCTTAGTTCCAGGATCAGGGATAGCAGCTGCATCAACAGAATTTTCGTAGGCCAACACAGCCACCCCCTAGAGGAGGATATAGTTCAACACCATTACCTCCTAGGCCCCCACAACAATAGTAGTCATAGCAGCAATAGAAAGCTAAAACACAACAGAAGTCATATGGGGGAAATAATAGAGGTTGGCAGTAGCAGGGCCCGTACAGGGATCAAAGATAGCAGGGACCACTTGCGGGACCCGCGAGGCCACAGTAGTCATATAGGGGATCACAGGGGACCACTGGTAGATCAGGACAGCAGCAGTCGAGTAGGACTCAGACTGTACAGGTACAGTTTAAGGGCCCTTGTTATGTTTGTGGTGAAGCTGGACACCTAGCTAGAGATTGCCCAAAGGGTTTTACAGCAGGGGGACAACATCGTGCAGGAGGATCCGAGCAGACTGTGGGTGATATGGGTAAATCCCACCATATGTTTGTAGCGGTTGAAAACCACCAGGCTGATTTTCAGGCCTCAGTCATAGAGACAGCAGGTATGATTGGAGATTTTTCTATCTCTATCCTATTTGATTCTGGAGCTACTGACTCTTTTATGTCTACATCGTTAGTGAAACGTTGCAGGCTAGTGGCTTCTAGGCAGGACATTAGGTGGGAGGTTGAGTTGGCCTCTGGGGCCAGGATGTTAGTTGATACCGTTGTTAGAAATTGTGAGATTTCCTTGGGTTCTTTCATTACAACATGTGACCTTAGGGTTATGTCATTAGGATCCTGCGACATAGTTCTTGGCATGGACTAGCTTGCGGCTCATAGAGCCAAGCTAGATTGCCATCAGAAGATGATTAGTTGCTTAGACGATCATGGTACATCGGTCGAGATAGTGGGCATACAGAAGCTCACTACTGCTCGTATGATAACCGCTCAGCAACTTAAACGCTGCATGTGGAAGGGTTGTCAGTTGTTTGCTATCACAGTCAGTGATAGATCAGAGGATGAACCTGAGACTACCTTAGATAAACACCCTATCCTGAGAGAATTTTCTGATGTTTTTCCACCTGAGTTACCGGGTATGCCTCCACGCAGAGAAGTTGACTTCCACATTGATTTAGTACCAGGGGCAGAACCAGTGTCTCGGGCACCTTATAGAATGACTACACATGAGCTTATAGAGCTTAAAGTGCAGTTAGAAGAATTATTAGAGAAGGGACACATCCGACCTAGTGTTTCACCATGGGGCGCACCAATTATCTTCGTAAAGAAGGATGGATCTCTTCGGCTATGCATGGATTACAGGTAGTTGAACAAAGTGACGGTGAGGAACTGATATCCTCTGCCTAGGATTGATGATCTCTTTGACCAAATGCAAGGAGCCAAAGTATTTTCAAAAATTGATCTAAAATCTGGGTATCACCAATTACGAATAACTGAGTCAGATATTCACAAAACTACTTTTCGAACTAGATATGGCCATTATGAGTTCACAGTAGTACCTTTTGGTTTGACGAATGCCCCTGTAGTGTTTATGAGTCTCATGAACGGGGTGTTCCGCACTTACCTAGATCAGTTTGTGATCATTTTTCTAGATGACATTTTGATTTATTCACGGACCGAGGAGGAACATGTGGACCATTTGCATCAGGTATTGCAGTGTTTATGTGAGCATCAGCTTTATGGCAACCTGGCGAAGTGTGACTTTTTCAGGACAGAGGTGCAATATTTGGGGCACATTTTATCAGGAGATGGTATCTTCGTAGATCCATCGAAGATCAAACCAATTTAGGATTGGCCAGGACCCACCAATGTAACAGAAGTAAGAAACTTTATGGGACTAGCCGGTTACTACCGCAGATTTGTCGAAGGTTTCTCTAGGATAGCACATCCTATCACTTCCCTTCAGCGGAAAGGGAAAGGATTCACTTGGACTGAGCAGTGTGAGAAGGCCTTTGGGATCCTTAAGGAACGTCTTACCAATGCTCCCATATTAGTTGTTCCTGATCTGACAAAAGATTTTGTTGTTTGCATGGATGCATCATTAGAGGGTTTGGGAGCTGTGCTTATGCAGGGTGGTAGAGCAATTGCTTATGAATCATGAAAACTTAAAACACATGAGCTAAAGTACCCTACTCATGATTTAGAGCTCGCAGCTGTTGTTCATGCTCTTGTTCATTGGAGACACTTTCTTTTAGGTCGACGTTTTGAGCTCCATTCAGATCATCATAGCTTACAATACATTTTCACTCAGCCTAATTTGAATGCTCGCCAGCGATGTTGGATGGAGTTCATGTGTGAGTATGATTTTGATGTCCACTACATTAAAGGAAAGGAGAACATGGTCAACGATGCTTTGAGTCGAAGGCGCCACAAGATCCTAACCTTAACTTTGAAGGTGGATTTGAGAGGACATATTCTACAGCATCTGTCTGAGGACGAATGGTTCTTGGAGGTGCAATAGGAAATCTAGAATCAGGGGATCCTGAAGGGCAAATTTGTGGGATATTCCCTTGAGTCAGATGGATTGCTTAGACATAGGCAGCGCATCTATGTACCTCGAGCGGGTGACCTACGTACAGTGATACTCTCTGAGGCTCATAGAGCACCCTATGCAGCTCATCCAGGAGTGAAAAAGATGCATGCGGATTTGCGACAGTTATATCATTGGGCAGGAATGAGATGCGACATTGCAGAGTATGTTGCTCGATGCCTTGAGTGTCAAAGGGTCAAGGCCGAGCATCAGCATCTAGTAGGACTTTTGTACCCACATGAGATACCTGATTGGAATGGGACACCATTTCCATGGACTTTATTGTTGGTCTACCTATGTCATCACGACGCCATGATGCCATCATGGTGACAGTTGACAAGTTGACCAAGGTGGCGCATTTCTCACCGGTACGCACAATGTATAATGCATCATCGGTGGCAAGAGTGTTTCTAGATCAGATCGTCAGACTGCATAGAGTACCTCGCCGCATCATATCTGATAGAGACTCCGTGTTCACATCATCATTTTGGAGAGCCTTACATCAGGCATTGGGCACACAGCTCAACTTCAGTTCTACTTACCATCCTGAGACCAACAGCCAGACAGAAAGAGTTAATCAAGTAGTAGAGGACATGCTTCGCATGTATGTTATGGATCATCAGTCTAAATGGGAGGAATATCTGTATCTGGTTGAGTTCACCTACAATAATGGGCATCACAGCTCGTTGGGTATGCCTCCTTACCAAGCTTTATACGACAGACCTTGCAGAACGCCTTTAAGTTGGGATCGGTTAGAGGACTGAGTTGCCATTGGTCCCGAAATAATCCAAGATATGGAACAGCAGGTCACATTGATCTGACAGAGACTACAGGAAGCTCAGGATAGACAGAAGAAGTATGCAGATGCGAAGAGAACGGATCGAAGCTTTTCAGTAGGTGACAGAGTTTTCTTAAGAGTGCGCCCACATAAGAGTCTAATTTGTTACGGAAAAAGTTCTAAGCTCACACCCCGGTTTGTAGGACCTTTTGAGATCCTGGAGAGGATAGGACCTATAGCCTACCATTTAGCCTTGCCACCTAGCCTGTCTCGTATCCATGATGTCTTTCATGTTTCAGTTTTACGTCGTTATATATCTGACTTGTCTCACGTATTGGATTGGAGTGCTCTTCAGGTAGAGGCGGACAGACAGCTGGCTTTGGAGCCAATACGCATATTGGCTCGTCGGACCCTGGGCCTTCAAGGTCGAGAGCTAGACCAGGTTAGGGTCCAGTGGGATATGTACGATGAGGTCACTGTAACATGGGAAGATGCTACGAGACTGAAGATGCTTTACCCTCACCTCTTTGAAGACTTCCAGGAGGAAGTACAATCTTAGGGGGAGAGGATGTGAGGCCTACCTTTTTACATTACTGTTTATGAGACTATTTGCAGTGCTTTTGTTATTACTATTATGTTAAGAGACTATTGATTTCTCAATTCTAGATTATTGAACTTATGTGATTAGATGTTATTTTCTGCATTCTGGATTATTGAACCTATTTGATTTTAAGGAAATAATTGAGCAATGATAATTTAGAAATTGTTTTGAAGAAAATAAAGAATGGAAAGGGAAACTCAATATGATTCTATGGTTGAATGTTTAAGATGCATGTATTTAGTTTTGCTTCGGCTATGATATCTATATGTGATATTGACTTCGAGTTTGAGTGTGCAGGTATTTCTAACAAAACCACTATTACAGGAGACCATCCCATACCTATGTTGTATCCCTTGTGAGTTGATCTAATTCCATGGGGAACTAAGATCAACCTCGTGTTTTAGAAAAAAATGTTGTAATATTTTAATATGTAAATGTTGCATGAGGTTAAGGGAATAAGGGCTTTTATCTGAATTACTTTTATTATGATAAGTATTATAAGTTGATGTTTTGAATCTTGTTTTAACTTTAATTATTTTTGACCCTTTTTCATGTGTTTATCTGACTCTGGGAGTCTTAACTAGGTGTAAAAACAACCCTAGGTTGTACCCCTTGGGTTTAGGGACCTTTTTGACTAGGTTAACCTTGGGTTAACTACCATAGGGTCACCTCAACTTGGGGGTGAGGTTAAGTGACAAAAATTGGAAGCTTGGGGGACATGGGATGAGTGGAATCCCCACTCATGCCCACTTCCAAGTCATGGAGCACTCCATGATACCCCTCATTATGGAGGGCTTGTCTCCATGTGCCTCTTTTGGTGGGGTTCCCTTTTATGTGGGTGTTGTGTCACCCACTCTATGTTATTTTAAGTTTTCTCATTCTATTTTATTCTTCAAGTGGGTTTTAATGGGGGACCTCATGAGTGGATATATTTTATTAATTCCACTTTGGATAGTGGGGATATTTTATTAATTCCACTTGGGATAGTGGGGATATTTTATTAATTCCACTTGGGATAGTGGGAATATTTTATTTCCACTTGGGATAGTGGGGATATTTTATTAATTTCACTTGGGATAGTGGGGTTATTTAAATATTACATCTTTTTAAAAAAATAAATTTTTAATTCATCCACTATGAATTTAAAATTCACAAATAATGTGAGCCCTTGATCTCAACTCTTGATCCTCACCTTCCATTCCCTTCTCTGAAAATCTATAAATGAGACCCTTCTCTAAGCAATTAGAAAGACAAGAATTTGGCAGGGGACTTCATTTTTTTTGCAGGTGAACTTCATTCTTGCAGGAGAGGACTTCATTCTTGCAGGGGGACTTCATTCCTGCATCCTCATCATGCTCAATTTTCCTCTAGGAATTCTTCTTCTAGCTTCCTCATAATGCCCAATTCTTTCTCTATTCTTCCCTTCATAGCCCCATAATGCTAAAATTATTCTAGCTGAGATTATTCTAGCCATCCTATATCCTCCATACGTTATCCCTTGCTTGTGATCATAGAGAGAGATTATTTTTGGGGTTAGATCTTGGAGGAAAACAAAGGAGATTTTGGAGAAGGAAGTAGAGAGGAGCTCTTCATCAGAATTCTTCCATAATTGGGCTTTGGAAGGTTGGTGAACAATTTCTATCCTCATGTGTGATCTAATGTTTGATATGCATGTGTATATCTTGGTTGTTGAAAGAATCTTGCAATGTCTTCGTTGAGCTTTTCTGTTTATTTTTGGGTTTTGTTTTGGGGTGTAGAGAGAGCTCTTTTCAGTTGGAAGGCAATGCTCATCATGTTTAGGGAGGGAAGGTGTGACCCTCCTCGGGTGTCATCCTGGTTTTGGTTACAAGATATGCCTTGAGGGCAAATTGGTACTATTTTTTTAGCCTTAAGGGCTTATTGGCTTTGAGAGCCTGTTTGGATATCCTTGGTTACTTGATTCATTGGAAGGCTTGAGGCCTTGTGGAAGATTATACTGTTGGCTTGAGGCCTTGTGATTATATTGGCTTGAGGCCTTGTGATAATTTGTGAAAGGATGGCACCTAGAGGTAGAGATTGTCTACTTCCCTACCCTTCTGAACTCACCTAAGCTGGTTCATTGTATTGTGAGTCAAACCTTGAGGGTGTGTGTATTATTTGATTTGTTGATGTTGTTCAATGTTGTGATGTGTTTAAGTCTATTCTACCTTGGGTATGTGGATGGTCTCCCTAGCTCGGGGGTGACCCACTTGCGGGTCTACGGTAGGGAGGAGAGCAGCTTGTGTGGTGTTTCTTTCTTTGTGTATTATGCAGGTATTCTTGGAGCTTATTGTGAAGCTTGGAGAAGATTATTGGATCTTAGAAAGTATTTTATTTTCCTTAAGTCTTAAGGAGAGCCTGATCTTTTAATAGCTTCTTCCTTGTCGATCTTTCCAAAAGGAGAAAATTATCTCCCTATTGTTGTAAAAATTGTTATTTTTTTTCCTTGGGCTGATAGTTGTAATATTCTTGTTCATTAAGATTTACCATTTAGAATTAAGAAAAGGAAAAGAAAAATTATTTTTAAAAGGATATTAAAATTATCTAGTTCCTTCTTCTTCTACTTGCAATGTTAGTCAATGTTTTAATTAAGTTTGTAAAAGTGTTAAAAAAAAATATCCCCACTATGAAATAAATGAAATTTGGGTTGCAGTATTGCTTTTGAAATTACTGTCACCTTGAGGGTCTCATCCTAGAATGGGGACCTTTTCACTTTTACTATGCACTTTTACTATTCACTATTCACTGTCACTATTCACTTTTACTATTTACTTTTCACTATTTACTTTTCACTATTCACTTTTCACTATTACTATTCACTTTTCACTATTCATTGAAGACAAACTATATGTAGTTTAAAACATTTGACTTGAAATAGAAATCTTAAATCAAGGAAAGTGGGATTTATTTATGCATAATGTATAATACAAATTGAATAGATGCTTAAACTCAGAGTTGCAATTCAGAAATACAATGTTTATATTTGCAAACACAAAATTAACTCATTGCTCTATTTTTAAATTATTCTATACTTTCTTTATAGTTAAGGAATGAAATTGTGAGTTAAGTGAACTGAGATAATGGCGGTATATATAAATAATTAAATTAAATGACAGGAGAATGAAGAGGAAAGTATGATCCCTTCATTTACAAAGGACACTGAAAATAAACGCAAACAAGCCATCATAGGCATTTCATGAGTGGCCATTTTAAACTCAACTGTAGATTTAGAGAATAAATGTTTAATTAAAATAGAAAAGAGATAAAGAGAAAGAACAACTAACCTTGGAAAACAAAGAGGAGAAAATGCGCAGCAATTCTGAATAGGGCTAAGAGAACTACCCTGTGTAAGTGATCTGGTTTACCAAGAAATTAGGAATAATGTAAAGGATGTAGTGATATTGTTGTTAGATAAAGAACATGAAGAAAAAAAAACAATAGGACAACATAAAAAGACCTTGCACAACGAGAAGGGAAAATGAGATAGAAATACAATCAAAATTAAAATTCCAAGAAAAGGAAGAGAGGGCAAATGAACAGATGATCGTGCTTTGTTGAAAAATGATCTATCACCTAAAACAACTTTGTTCAAATATAATTCATGAGATTAACCTAAGTCAGGGAACCACGCGTTTCCTTATCTAGGCTGTGCGCACATGTATTTGGTATGCCGCCGTCAACTGCATTGCTTTCGCCTTAAGCGTGCACTGCCGAGCACGCTTATGCATGCGAGGGGGTTTTCAGAGTAGTAAGGGAAATTTTTTTGATAGTTCGTATCATGACCACATGACACATGTAGACATGACACGTGTGTAATGCGTGTTATAACCACATGGAAAAAGTGGGCATGATAATGTAAGTCAAAAACTTGTATTTTTTGTCAAATCTGTCATATAGTGTTGATTTTCCACCTTTTGGTACCAAAATTTGACTTAGCGCCAATCTTCCCTAACATAGTGCTAATCCACAGGATAGTGCCACTTCTTCCAGAGATGGTGCCAATCCTGAAGAATACACCATTCCTCCCCTGTAAGGCACCATTCCAAAGAATGGCATTGATTCCTATCCTTATGGCGCCATTCTGGCACCCAACCCACAAACCACATTTTCTCTACCAAAACCCTAGGCGCCATTCGAGAGAATGGCACCACGAACCTTGGGTATGGATGTTGGGAATTAAGGTTTCTCAACCTTTGCAATTTCCTAGCATTGTGAATTTAATTATATATTTATTTATTGCCTAATATTGTATTTTACTTGCACATTCAGTTTGGTCACATAGTGAGGTGGCATGGTGACATGTCAGCTACTTGGAATGTGACTTGGATGGTCAAGTCAATCCTACATGGATTTGCGAATCCCATATTGAGGTGGCATTAATTTCCCATGTGTCATCATCTTTGGTATGTGGAAGGCAATATTCCATATGATAGAATCTATGAGGCGTAAGGGCCAAGTTTGGAGATTCCTATGACAAGTAATGACCAGTGTCGGTTGGCATCTTTGCATGAGAGAAAGGCATCTTTGGGCGCCCATGTTGGGCTATGACATGTTGTAAGTAGAATATTCTATATTTAGCATTGTATGATGGATTCTCTTACAACTTTCAAGATTGCTATTGTGGGCAGATTTTATGACAGTTGTAAGTTGCGTAAGGGAATCTGTCATAGTCTATTTTTAGGTTGGAGCTCTCTACATTGGGAAAGTCAAATCTGCCATATATGACAGATGTAAGGGATGTAAGTACAGCAAGGAAAAGTTTCCTTTGATGCTAGAAATAGTCATTTGACCAAGGTGGACGCCTATCCCAAGATGCTCTCAAGATATGCCTTGTAATCTCTATAAAATGCTAGTTTGGAGTTCTAGTTGAATAGTGTTTTTTACAGCTATTGTTATGCTGCCGGAATAACTCTAGAATTGACATTCGTGAACTCTTGGAAGACTTGCATTGCAAGTGTATTGTAAATTGTTATTGTTTTGATAATACATTGTGCAGGTTTTAGAGTGGGGTTTTTTACCTGAAAAGGTTTTCCCCACGGTATATCTTGTGTCACCTTCTTTCTGTGTTGTGTTGCTACTAAAATCTTTATGTTATTAGTTTAATGTTGCTACAATTCTAAATATTAAAATGAATTTACACCCCATTCCCCTCATTAGAATGGTGTAGGAAGTGTGTTCCGCTTACCTTGCTTCCTTTCAGTTGGTATCAGAGCTTGATCACCTGTGATCCTAGTTGTTGGGTAGGGATTTTTTGAGCTCATCTTTGATTGATTGGGAGTTTATGCAGAGTATTCTGTGATCTTGTTGCAACGAGAAGATGGAAAGCACATCCAGAAGAATAGAGGTGGAGAAATTCAATGGCACTAATTTCGAGCTGTGGAAGCTCAAGATGGAAGACATGCTTGTTGACAGAGATTTATGGGAAACCATTTCTGGCACACAGCCAGCTGCAATGACACAAGTTGATTGGGATCTCAAAGATTGGAAGGCTAAGGGACTCATAAGACTTAGTCTTGCTGATTCTATCCTGTTAAATGTCCATGAGGAGGCTATTGCAAACTTGCTTTGGAAGAAGTTGGGAGATGTGTATCAAGCCAAATCCCTGGTTAACAAACTTTTTCTGAGAAAGAAGTTGTATTCTCTTTGAATGGAGGACAGAGGATCTATTGCAGAACATATGAATGCTTTCAACATGCTGGTTGCACAATTGACATCCGTTGGTGTGAAGATGGAGGAGGAGGATCGTTGCATGACCTTGCTTTGTTCTTTGCTAGACTCGTGGGATCATCTTGTCATGGCTATTGGAAGCACCACATCCACATTCAAAATGGATAAAGTGGTATCTTCGCTATTATCCAAAGAGATGCGGAGAAAGTCTTTTGAGGTAGCTAAAGAGGTTCTTGCAGTTTGTGGAAGACCTAAGGAGAAAGGAAAAAAGAAGGACAAGAAAGCTGAGAAGGGTAGATCCAAATCCCATGGGAGATCCAAATCTCCTAGAAAGTCCAAGGCTCTCTATTGGGACTGTGGCAAAACTGGGCATTTCTAGAAGGAGTGCAAAGAGGAAAAGATAAAGAAGAAGAACCTAGATTTAGATTCTGACAAGTCACAAGATGATGGTGATGCTTTCATCACAGCCCTGGTAACCCATGCATCTAACGATGTGTTGCTAATTAATTTTGGTGCATCATTCCACATGACCTCACATTGAGATTATTTTACTAAGTATGAGGAGTTCAATGGTGGAAAGGTGTACCTGGGTGACAACTCTCATCTGAAGATTGTTGGTCATGGAAGAGTCTCTATCTGATTCCCTGATGGACGAGTGAAGAGGATCTCTGGGGTTATGCACATCCCAGGCTTAGCATGGAACCTTCTTTCTGTAAGTATGTTGAATGATGCAGGTGTGCAGGTTGTCTTTTCGAAAGAAGGATGCAAGATGACTAGAGGAGCTATGGTGCTTGCTAAGGGTACTAGGAGAGGTACTATGTTTCAACTGGAGGCATGCATTTCACAATGTAATAGTTCTTCTGACTCAAGGAAGAGGGTAGCAGTCACTTCATCCCCACCATCTGAACCAGTAGTGAAGAAATCTGTTGTATCTAGTCCTGATGGTTATTGTCATGCCTTGGAAGTTAAGCTTCCTATTGAAAAGACAATGTTATGGCATAAGAGATTTGGCCACATTAGTGAGAAGGGTCTACCTACCCTAAAAAATAAAAACATCGTTGAGGTGTTAGATGATTGTAATCTTGAGTTTGAATTTGTGAACATTGCATATATGAAAAACAAAATAGGGGTTTAGTTTTACTCGACTTCTCATAAGTCTTCTGGTGTGTTGGACCTTGTTCATTCTGATGTATTTGGTCCTGTTAATGTTCCTTCATTATCAAAATCTGTATACTTTGTATCTTTCATAGATGACTACAATAGAAGGACATGGATTTATTTTCTCAAAAAAAAATATGAAGTCTATAGTAAGTTTAAGGAGTTTAAAGCCTTTGCTGAAAATCAGACTGGTAAAAGGATTAAATGTTTGAGAACTGACAACGGTGGTGAGTTCTACTCTATAGAATTTGATAAATATTGCAAGGAACTTGGGATTGAAAGACATAAGACAACTCCATACACCTCGCAGCAAAATGGAGTTGCAGAGAGGATGAATAGGACACTAATGGAGAAGGCTAGGAGTATGCTTAGTGGAGTTAGCTTGGAACAAAAGTTTTGGGCTGAAGTTGTTGCCATTGCTTGCTATCTGGTAAATAGATCTCCTACATCAGCTCTTGTTGGAAAGACACCCATGGAGGTGTGGTTTGGTAGAAAGCCTTCAATAAGGCATTTTCATGTTTTTGGTTGTGAGGCATATGCACATGTGCCTAGGGAGAAGTAGTCAAAATTGGAGAATAAGGCTGTTAAGTGTATCTTCATTGGCTATGGTGTCAGTGTGAAAGGATACAAGCTTTGGAATCTTGTAGCTAAAAAAGTGTTGTATAGTAGAAGTGTCATCTTCAGAGAGCTAACACCTTCTTCCACTATTTTACAGCTAGAAGAAAAAGGAAAGAAAGAGGATGTTGTTCAGTTTCCTTCTACCCCTGAGAAGACTGAACAGAAATACAATGTTGGGCCTGAAAATGAGGAGAGCTCTAAAAGTTTAGAAGATGAAGTAGAACCTCCACCTCAGCCCTTGAGGAGGTCCACATAAATTAGGAAGCAACCTAAGAGGTTTGGTTATACATTGCTTGATTCTAGTTGTGCTTTTGCTTTGCTTACTAACAATGATGAACCTAGAACTGTATCAGAGGCTATGGATATGAAAGATGCAGGTTCCTAGAAGGAGGGCATGGAGGATGAAATGGCTTCTTTGGAAAAGAATCAAACTTGGGACTTGGTGCCTTTGCCTCCTGGACGGAAACCCGTTGGATACAAATGGGTGTTCAAGAAGAAATTTGGTGCAGATGGCAGTGTTGAGAAGTATAAAGCCAGATTGGTTGTGAAGGGGTATTCACAAGTGGAGGGAATTGATTATGGTAAAATTTTCTCTCCCGTTGCAAAGATGACATCCATTTGTTTCTTTTTATCTCTTGTAGCTGCTTATGATTTAGAGGTAGAATAGATAGATGTGAAGACAACTTTCATTCATGGTGATTTGGAGGAAGAGATCTACATGTCACAACCAGAGTATTACATGGTGAAAGGTAAAGAAAATTTGGTTTGGAAGTTAAAGAAGTCTTTGTATGGATTGAAACAGTCTCCTAGGATGTGGTACTTAAAGTTTGATGCTTTTGTGTTGTCAATTGGATATCTCAGATCACAATCAGATCATTGTGTGTATTACAAGTTTGACAATGATCATATTCTCATAATTGCATCGTATGTTGATGATATGTTGCTGATTAGGAATGGTAAGAATATGATTTCTAATTTGAAGTCTTAGTTGTCAGCACAGTTTGATATGAAAAACTTAGGGGCAGCCAGATACATTATTGGGATAGAGATCAAAAGAGACAGAGCTAATAGAAAACTTTGGTTAAGCTAGAGTATGTATGTGAAGACTGTGTTGGATAGGTTCAGCATGGTAGATTGTAGACCATTGTGTGTTCCTGTTTCTTTGGGGACAAAGTTGTCTATTGAGGATTGTCCAAAATCTCCTAGTGAGATGGAGGACATGAGCAACGTACCTTATGCTAGTGCTATTGGTAGTTTGATGTATGCTATGGTCTATACAAGACTAGACATTGCCCAAGTAGTGGGAGTCCTTAGTCAATTTATGGCTAATCCTGGATGAACACATTGGGATGCAGTTAAGCGAGTGTTCAAATATTTAAGGGGTACTTCCAAGTATTCCATATTCTATCATGGTAATGTTACAGGACCTCCACGTTCTGTTGATATTCATGGATTTGTGGATTCAGATTGGGCAGGTGACATTGACAACAAGAGATCCACTAGTGCTTATGTGTTTACACTGTTTGGTGGTGCTATTAGTTGGATGAGTAAGCGACAACCTGTGGTTGCTTTGTCCACAATAGAAGTTGAGTATATGGCAGCAACTCATGCTTGTAAGGAAGTCATTTAGCTTAAGAGATTGTGTTCAGATATTGGTGTTGATGCAGGTTAGATTACAATCAGTTGTGACAGAGTGCGATTTGCCTTGCGAAGAATCCAACTTTCCATGCCAGAACAAAGCATATTGATGTATAGTTTCAATTTGTGTGAGACATGGTAGAGGATGGGAAGGTAAATTTGGAGAAGGTAGATACTTTGAAGAATGATGCAAATGCATTAACGAAACTAGTTAGCACAGAGAAGTTCTGTTGGTGTTCGGAGTCTATGGGCCTCTCAGCCTATAGCAGTTAAATCTTGTCAGTTCTTTTATCTCTTGAAAGGTGTTTGACAAGTGGGAGAATGTTGGGAATTAAGGCATCTCAACCTTTGCAATTTCCTAGCATTGGTAATTTAATTGTATATTTAATTATTGCCTAATATTGTATTTTACTTGCACATTCAGTTTGGTCACATAGTGAGGTGGCATGGTGACATGTCAACTTACTTGGAATGTGACTTGGATGGTCAAGTCAATCTTACATGAATTTAGGCATCCCATATTGAGGTGGCATTAATTTTCCATGTGTTGGCATCTTTGGTATGTGGAAGGCAATATTCCATATGACAGAATCTATGATGCATAAGGGCCAAGTTTGGAGATTCCTATGACAAGTAATGACAAGTGTCGGTTGGCATCTTTGCATGAGAGAAAGGCATCTTTGGGTGCCCAAGTTGAGCTATGACATGTTGTAAGTAGAATATGCTACATTTAGCATTCTATGACAGATTCTCTTACAACTTTCAAGATTGCTATTGTGGGCAGATTTTATAATAGTTGTAAGTCATGTAAGAGAATCTGTCATAGTCTATTTTTAGGCTGGAGCTCTCTACATTGGGAAAGTCAAATCATCCATAGCAAGGACAAGTGTCCTTTGATGCTGAAAATTCTTATTTGACCAAGGTGGATGCCTATTCCAAGATGCTCTCAAGATATGCCTTGTAATCTCTATAAAATGCATAGTTTGGAGTTGTAGTTGCATAGTGTTTTTTACAGGTACTGTTATGCTGCCGGAATAACTCCGGAATCAACATTCGTGAACTCTTGGAAGACTTACATTTCAAGTTTATTGTAATCTATTGTTGTTTTGATAATACATTGTGCAAGTTTTAGAGTGTGGGGTTTTTTACCTAAAAAGGTTTTCCCCATGGTATATCTTTTGTCACCTTCTTTCTGTATTGTGTTGCTGCTGAAATCTTTATGTTATTAGTTTAATGTTGCTGCAATTGTAAGGATTAAAATGAATTTGTACTTCATTCCCCTCATTAGATTGGTGTAGGAAGTGTGTTCTAATTACTTTGCTTCCATTCAATGGTACCATTCTGGAGAATGGTGCTAGAGCACCTCGATATAGCGTTATTTCCAAACATGGTGCCATTCGAGAGAATGGCATCATGTTTTCCCATTATAGTGCCATTCCGATGAAAAGACCCTAGTGCGTGTAGTGCCAAACCAGACAATAGAGCCACAAAACCTCTTTTTGGTACTATTGATGAATGTTTTTAGACAACTCAACAATAGAGTAAAACATTAAGTATCCCCCTCTCTCTTGAGTAAAGTTCCTCGAAAGCTAAGCTATGTGATCCAATGAGGTAACATCAAGGTTCCTTATTTATGATTTGCGATCAATGAACTCAGTGACTTGATGTGATATTGCTAGTTATCACAAAGGGACTTACACAATTGTGCAGACAACTTACTCATTTCACTTGCAAGAGGAAAACAATTGGAATTTCTAAGTACTACAACTTTCAACATATGATAATGCAATGGTGTTCTTGATTCTAATTCCTAACAATGACGGATAAAAAAGTGCAAAAGATATAAGGTTTAGAGAAACTGTTCTAATCCTAGATGTAAGAAATGATTACTGATCAGGTGAAATCAACCAACTCTGTTTTGCTAAGTTAAACAACTACACAAGGTTGATGCAATCTTCTAAGGTAATACAAGATGTTCAAATCACCTACGTTCATGAAAGTTCAACAAACACAAACAATCGAAGTTAAGTTCACTTTGTTCAGTCTAACCATACACTGCAACTTGCAAGCCACAAATGACAAATGGTATGAACATAAAGATTTCACCACGAAACAATAATGATTACTTCCATCAACTAATATAACACTTAAAAAGAAAACTTAATCTACGCTTGAGGAAATGGAAACCATGCAACACTTTGAAACTTAAACAGAATCACCAAATCAATGAGTCTTGTATTATCTCAAAGAGTTCTTGTAACAATTTTTCCAGAGTCTCAAACTTACAAATGAGAGAAAATGGAGCCCTTATATAGCCTTCAAAAATACATGAAAGGCTAGGATTGATTGGCAAAGCCAATGGTCTAAATCATGCCATATTGGTAGTTAGTTACAACAAATTTCTATTTTTTAGTACATGAAAGAGGGAACAAAGACATGTTTCCCAAAAAGATAAGGATGACACATCAAAGACTATGAAGAATCTCCATGTGAGGCATCTTTACTGCTACTATGAAGTGCAATGAACTTGGACACCACTTGCTTGACATCATCAAGAGGTACACTTGGCGCATTCCTAAAGGTTCCTTGTTCAAGTACATCAACTGTATAAATGCCAAGTGTCTTCTCCCAATTGGTCATTCGAACCTTGTTGGCACCAAGGTGGATTGCGAGTGAGAATATGCTATCAAGTCTCTCATCAGAAATATCATCTTCTTGAAAGTAGAATGCTTTGACTTGTTCCTTCATGTAATCAATAGTCATCTATCTAAAAGGATTACATAGCTTCATCAATGATGCATGTATACTATCTTGTATCCTTTGAATGACACTTCTTACCCTTGACATGTCTATCTCAACTTTATCAAGCAGTTGCCCTTTGTTGCGAAAGAAAAATTCCCATGAAGAGAAATCATATGTCATTCCTTCTTCAACTATCTCAGCATGTATCAACTCATCAATGGAGACTCCCATCAAACTCTTCAAATGTGGCATGTATTGTTCTTTGATGGCTCTGAACTCAGCACAAGCTGTCAACAATGCAAGTACTCTTTTCTTAAGTTCACTAACCTTATCATATACTTGCATGATATATTCAAGATGATCATATGTTGTTTCTCTTGACCTCTTCATCCAATCCCTCAACGTATGAGATGATGATCTCAATTCCTCAAGGTGTGCAACTATTTCTAGAGGAAGAATGGGTGGAGGTGTGGAAACTCTTTCCTATTGATGGATGGGATGCATTAGATGTTGAATGTACTATTCCAATGCTTGACACTTTTGCTCAACTTTTATCCTTCCTTCTGTTTCCTGTCTTATCATAGCTCTAGCATTAGTGATTGAATCTTGAAGCTCTTCCTCTACCTGTGCTCCAGTCAAAGGACCCAAATCAATTGTGTTGATATCATAATCTTCAGGTACAATATCTTCTACATTCTTTTCAACTCTTGGAACAACTACATGAACCTTCCTTATACCAGTTTCATCCTTTGTTATCTTTGAGAGAGATGTTACTTTCTTCTTCAAATTTTTTGTTGACATATCTACAAGCACCTCTTCAAGTGGAATAGGCTAATACTCTTCTACTTCACAACTCTCCTTGATCCGTTCTTGCAACCATTCTGGCAAGGATGAAAGATCCTTTTGACTTTGAATTTACCTCTCTTGCATGGACAATTCCTCCTCTTCAGCTTCATCTTGATTGTCAGTATTTCCTTCATCAATTACTTCGGTATCATGTGGACTTGAAGTTATTTCCTCAAATGGAATGTCTTGGCCTTCATCTTCATCTTCATGCAATATTATTTCATTATTCTTTAGAGTACCTCCTGGCTATCTAGATGAAGTGGTCTCAACACTTATCCTCTTCTTCTTTTGGATTGACTCACTTTGTGTATATTCAAATCGTTTCCTTTTCCTTGCTTGACTTGAATCTCTTTCATTGCCTTCAGACCTATCCCCACTTTGTGAATCTCTATCAGGTGCATTATATTGTAATTGTTGCTCAACATCTCCCCTCTTCTTGTATGTGAGCCTCTTTCCTTCATCCACTAGTACTTGCACTTGATCCTTCGCATGCTCCTTGGTGATGGCAATGATTTTCTCTATCATCTCTTCATCATAGGCTCTTTCTCTTTCAACCCAATCAATTATATATGGCAAATTTTCCACTTTGTTATACTCAATCTCTGAAAGAGTTTCATCATCATCAAGATGATCCAATATGCTCAACACCTTTGTAGCCCTTACCAAATCCCACTTCAACCTTGAACATATTTGCATCCTTATATCAATATCGTCAATTGCATCTGCCCAATGATCTTCAAGTTGTTCTATATGTTGATAGGTAGGATACGATTGCTTGATTGCTCCATGTGGATCAAAGTTCTCCCTCCATGAATCATGAAGGTGCAAGTGATATACTTGAAGCTCAGTCTCGGAGTGCTCAGCTGCTTGCAATGATGGACATGAATAGTATTTCCCAAGCTTTAGAGTAAATTGCAACCCAGCCTTCTTCCTTGCCCTTTGTAACTTATGGAACTCTAATAGTTGTCTTGATACTTCCAACATCACCATCCTATTAGTAGGATACCTTGGCAATCTATACGGATAGGACATGAATCCATGAATCCTTGAATCCTTATGTAAGTGAATTTAGCATATTGAATGTAATAGCATCAATATTCTTCAATGAAGGCCCTAGAAACACTTGTCAATCTCCTTTGCAACTCTCCTCACAATCTCCTCACTATATACATGGCAAATGCATCATTGAATCTCTTGTAATGGTTGATGTTCTTGAGATGAAGCTGTGTATAGCATTGGTGTGATAGGACGTGATTGGATTTAATGCCCAATTCTCCTTCAGAAGTCAATCCCTTGTAGACCACATTCCTCACCAATATGTAGTCAAGGTAAGAACTCATGTAGAAGGAATGGGACTCGTTGAAATTTTCAAATTGTTCATCAAGGCAATGACTTATAACTTTGACCCAATCAATCATCTTATTATTTGGGAAAACATGATCAAGATAGGTATACATCCATCCTCAAAACTTGATGATTAAGGTCTACTTGTCACTCTATTCAAGAACATGATGAAGTAACTTATCTCTTGCTTGAAGTTGGCTTTATGATACTTTGGATCATCTGGATTATATATCTTTGTTGCCGAATCCACCATCCACTTCTTCCTTACTTCTTGCATGTATTGCTTAGGCTTGGCTTCAAATGTTTGTTGTGCAGTCATAGGACAAATAAATGTTGACCTCTGATGTAGAATGTTGAAGACCTCTTGAATGGCTTCCCTTCGCAAGTAGGCTTAAATAGTACCATCTTTTGCTACAATTTGCCTTTCTTTGCTATCATAATGCTTAGTACATTCCAATACCAACTCCGTGCATGGTAAGACAGGCGAGAAACAAGCTGCTTGTATGATTCAACTCTTAGCAATGGCTTTGATGTTCTCATTCCTTGTTGGTGCGAGCAAGAAGTCTTTGATCTCCTCCAAGTTGGCATGTCCCATGTTGGTGTCTCCTATGTTCTTCCAATGTGACTTGAGCTTAGATTGCGGTAAGGTTGACTTGGCATCCATCTTGATCATCACTTGGTGCTCCTTCGCAGTCATGCCCATTTACCTACAAGATCAACTTACTTCCATTAGTGAATTCAAATGATAAAACTATCCTTATAAGACTAAATTCTTACATGATAAAGCCATGAAAACATAAAAATTAGGTAAGTAAAAAGGCAGATTTATGGAGTTAGGGCAGTTGAAACATACCTCTTAACTAATTTTTAAAATAAATTAAGGTAGATTTCTATAGGAAACAATGAACTAGATGACAAAATTAGACTTTCAAATCTGCTGATCTGTTGAAGATTACTACTCCCCTTCTCCTAAAATTCGCTCCTAGAATGGATTGTGAAATGAATGATGAACAAAACGAGGAGGTCACTTAGGTTTATATAGGCAATCTACCTTGATTAATGTGTTGGTTGGCTAGGGAAAGGTCGGCCAGCTTTGAACATTTATTTTATTTTTTGAAAATTTCAAATTTTTTAAAAACCTTTTCCTATTTAGGTGCCAAAAATGAGTGGTAGAGGTATGAAATTTTATCTTGTTTCATAGGCTATTCCTTGATGCAATTAATGATTTCAAACATGTTTTAAACTCTCTTAAAATCTCTATGATCCTAGGCACAATTTAGGAGTCATACATGTGTGAAGTGGCACCTAAAATTGTATGAATGCCTTCTTCCACTTAGGTGCAGATTTGAGGTCAAAAGAGATAAAATGGTGCCTTGATACTTAACTTGATGTTTGACCTTCAATGACCTCTAGTTCATGTTTAGAAATTTAGGAAACTCTTCATCTCACAATTCTCTTGATTATATCAGATTTGGTGCTCATTCAAATGAGGTATTGATTTAAGTGTCAATGAAACTTCTTGATTGCTTAGGCGCACTTTATGAATTTTAAGAGTGAAATCAGCGCCTAGACCTCCTTAGTGGTTTCCTTAAGTTGATAAAGACTTCAATCCAATGCAAGTAATCTAAGGGAGTCCTTGTTTTATAATGACTAATTCTTGAAACTCAAATGCCTCTCCCAATCAAGGCGCAATTAGAGGGTTGCATGGGTATGGATTAGCGCCTTCATGTGATGAATGTTCCTTCAAAGTTAGGTGCATGTTTGTTGAAAATTGTGCATAAGTTCCTTAGTTTGTTGCTTGACACCTCTTGACGTCAACTTCATGCTCTCCATTAAGGCGCTCACTCTATTGTTAATCAATCATGCCTCTCTAAGCTAGGTGCCAAAATTGGATGGTAAGGAAAGGAAAATGTGCCTTGTTCTTGGAAGATGCTCACTTCATTTCTCATGGATCTAAACACTTGTGGAGGTTTAAAAAAGGTATCTTGAGACTTAAACTCCTTCAAATTGCTTGATGAATGCCCCTTTGAGTATTAGGCACTCAAACTCATCTCTCAAAACAATCTACCTCATAGGCGCTCAAGGTGATTATAAAAGCAAGAAATTGTGCACTAACTTGATGATGCTCACTAGCCCCTAAGGCGCACTTTGATGATGCTCAAGGTATGAAATTACACCTAGCATTGATGCAATGTTTACTTCAAAGTTTCATGAACTTAAGACTTGCATAGGCTCTTGTGAACTTGTCTAACTTCAATATATTCAATTTTTATTGATTCAAGCATGCTCCCTCCTAGGTGCCAAAATTGGGGTTTTCAATGGTTAAAATGTGCCTAGTAAACACTTAGTCATTTTCTCTGAAGATATTCAATCTCCAAAGCATATTGAGGTTAAAACATAATTCTCACATAAAGCACCTTGGTTTGAAGTGGTTTGAAGCTAGCCTTGGCAAAGGCATTCATACTCAGCTCACCCGTACTCATCAAGTTATCAACTCATACTCTTAATGAACCCCTTCATTGGTGACCTAAGGAATGCTCCAAACTACTCTTGCAAGCTTATCAACTAACTCTGAGATAACATAAACAACTATTCCTAAAATAACTAACCTATGAAGAAAACTGGGGGTCCCCATTTGCAATGCAGTGATGTGTGATTTGGTCACAACATCTGGTGACTCCACTAAAAAAATGTTCCTAAACATTTTAGAAATAAGGATTCAATCCCAACTCAAAACTTTCAAATCATCTTCTCCAACCTATTAACCAATCAAAAGATGGACTTGAAAAGGAAAAGAATCATAAATTGGATCAAGACACTACATCTCCTAATATGTGATTAAAGATAGATTTCAATTAAAACAGCTTCTTAAGTGTTCCAAAGATAAACAAAAATCAAGTTTTAACATTTCCATGTACACCCACACACCAGATCAAATAAACACAACTACTTGATCAAAGAATCAAAACCAATTGCCAGCACAACTATCCATATTTTGAGGATTCAAGTGCAGACACTTGCGTTCAGTCCCATCTCTTAGAAACTAGGATCATCTAAGCTTGCCTGTCTCAAGCTAGGTAAATTCATGAAAAGAGGATGAATGAACACATATACATATGGATGAAATGAGCAATGATAGTATGCAATGGCGTTGGATGGAGTGATGGAACGGGTATGATATTGGTGCAGGAGCACCAAGACTTCTAGGTTTTGTTTGATCTTCTAGTAGTTTGTTTGGTTCAACAAGGTCCTTGAGACCATCTTCATGTTGTAATAAGGCTTGGGTGCCATGTTTGTAAAAGGACTATGTCCAAATGTCTAAAAATCTACTCTCATGTTGTAAGTCCTAAGAAGGACAGTCATATAGTATAAGGTAGTCATGTGTTTCCTTAAGTTTGTAGCCTTCCTAAAGTGTGTAGGAGGCAATCCTCTTAGTTGGAGGCATGTCTAAGGTTAAAAGGTATGTTAAGAACCTTGTCAAAGGTTACCAAATAATGGAGAGCATTATCAAAACATAAAAATAGTAAATACAGTCCAAGAAAGGACAGTTACAAAAACTATAACAGTGGTAGACCGGGCAGTTGATGGTTTGGGGACAGTTGTTTACTCCCTCCATCGATCCAACTTCCCTCCTACATGCAGAAGGCATTGAGGCAGGATTAAAAAAGGCCAAGAAACTATTCATTGATAGGTATGAAGAAAGATTGAGGTGAGACAAATAAAAATATAAACGTTCTCTTGCATTTTGTGTGTTTTTCGTGCTGTTACCAGTTCGTACCTGATCTTGTATGGAACTGTCATAGCCCATTTGCTTTGTGGATGAGTAGTAGGAGGAAGTATCTTTGATTTGAGCATAGTTTGGAGTCTTGAAACTGCACTAGGAGGAAGAATTCGTTAGTTTTCTCTTGACTGTCCAAAAACATAAGTTAGGGTTCTTCTAAGCAACCCGATGGATCTCTCCTCATTCCACTGATCTTTCCTATTTCTGATCAGTGGAATGGGTTGTATACTATATAATGCATAGGCTTGTGAGGAATGTGGAGGTAGGAGAATGGTGTAGAGTGAATTTGTCATGTTAATGACTCTGCAGAACCATGTGTTAGAAGTTAGAGAAGGACAATAGTAGAAGGGTGGAGTCTAATGACTGTGAAAGTGGAAAGTTGGTGAATGTAAGTGTTGAGACCAATGGGAAGAACCCTAGATCTGATCATGGATCTATGACAAGGGTAGGAAGAAATGTCTCTAAGATAACAGTCAATTTTTACCTTATGCTGCCTCTAATAGTCCTCCTAGGAGACAGCCACCACAAGGAAGACACTAGGTAAGTTTGGTATAGTATTACTTTGTCAAGGAAGGCATTAGATGTATGTAGTATGAAATTGCTTTGGCTTTTTGTGTAAGATTGAGTTGTCCTAATAGAGATCACCAAGAGAAGGATATTATGACTGTTATCACATTGGCGTAGTAAGGTTATGACTGTCTTTTGAAGACATTGGCAAGACTGCTGTCCTGTAGACCCTGCACAGTGGGTTAGATGAAGTCTTGATTGGAGTTAGGCACCCTGAGATAAGAATCTTGAAGTCCCCTCTCTTTATGTCATGAGCATGTATAGTGTTGTGTTAAAGCTTTCATTGTTAGAAGCCTAATTTCTGTCAGAGACAGTGAACTTTGAGAGTCATTTCATGTGAAGGTTTGAAGTGTCTTCCTCTGTCCTAGATGCTCTGCATCATATTGGTATCAGAGCAAGCAAGTAGATCCTTGAGGGTGTAGTAGGGTCTTGTAAAACAGTAAGGGTTTGTGAGAGTTGTAAGGATGCCTCCTAAGAATCAGATGGCTACGGAGAATAATGAGTTGAGAGAAGCCTTAGAGGCTAGAGAAAAAGAGTTGAGGGACATAAGAGAACAGGATGCTACAAGGGAAAGAGAGTTGAGGCAAGTGAGAAGAGAGAATGCATCAATCTTAGCAAGATTGGAAGCATTGGAGAAGAATCCTAGAAGGGATGAGCAAGATGATCAAGAAGGAGATGAGGAGGTAGATGAGAATCCTCCTGAGGATGAATTGGATCTTGAAGAGAAAAAATTTGTGAGATTGCTAAAGGTAGTTCAAGGTAGTGGAACAAAGGCAAACATAGAGTTACCTATCTATTAAGGGAAGATGGATAGTGAAGAGCTATTAGGGTGGATAGATGCCCTAGAAAATTTCTTTGAGTATGAGGAAATGAGTGATGAGAAGAAGATCAAATTTGCAAAAACAAAATTGAGAGGAACAACACTTACATGGTGGAGTAGTGTGCAAATAGAAAGAGTGGCTAGAGGTGCAACAAGAATCACTTCTTGGGGTAGTATGAAGGATATGATGAAGGATCAATTCCTTCCATCCAATTACTCCATTCAAACAAAGAGGATGAGGTAGAATCTGAAACAAAAGGACATGGATGTTATGTCCTATACTGAGGAATTTCATAATCTTAGTATTAGAGGAGGATTGGAAGATGAAGAAGAGAAAGTGGCAAGATATCTTAATGGGCTTAGGTATAACTTGCAAGATGAGATTGGTTTGACAGTACCAAAATCACTTGGAGAATGTTTTCAGTTGGCCATAAGGGTTGAAGAGAGGGTAAAGAGGAAGCAAGAAAGACAAGGAGGTAGTGGTAGAGGATATAGAGGTAGGGCCAGACCTACTAATGAAGTACAAAACAACAATGAGAAAGGTAAGGAGTTTTTTGTAGATCAGAGAGGTGGATATAGAGGTGGAGGTAGATTTGGATTAGGAAGAGGAGTGTTTACAGGTAGATGTTATCATTGCAATGAAGTGGGACACACATCTTTCAAATGTCCTAAGAAGGATGATGCTAATAAAAACAAGGATAGAAGAGTTCACTTGGCACAAGAGGAGGAGAAGCCAGAAGAACTGGAAATGTTATCAGCCTCTCCAATAATGGTTCGAGAAATGCTCATGGTGAAAGAAGGTAAAATGCAACAAACACCACAGGTATCTATTTTTAAAACTAATTGTTTAAGCCATGGAAAGATATGCAAGTTGATTATAGATTTAGGTTCCCATGATAATTTAGTTTCTTGGGAAATGGTGCATAAGTTGGGATTGAAAACATTTGATCATCCTAGTCCTTACAATGTCACTTGGGTGAGTCAAGAGCAGCAAGTAAGGGTTACTAAGAAGGCATATGTTGATTTTTCCATTGGTCCATATCAGGATTATGTTTTGTGTGATGTCATTTCAATGACATGTGGGCATATCATTTTGGGTAGACCATGGCAACACTTAAGGAGGACAATTCATGATGGTTATACTAATGACTATTTGGTGCACAAAGATGGTAGAAAGTTCAAACTAATGCCTTTACCTTGTGAAGACAAGACGGACATTGTTACTATTTATTTTGGAAAGAAATTGAAGTTGAATGTGCAGGTTAAGGATGATTGAAAACAGTAGGAACAATTGCAGTTGAAGAAGAGGGAAGACAATCCTAAAGATAGCAGGTTTGGGACTTGAGTTATGTCAAGATTGGGGACATTGATTGCCCTATAAGGAGGTAGAAGAAGGAAGGCAAACAATAGATAGTACAGAGAGGAATAAATCAGAACCTCAAGTTGGAAAGAACAGAAGCATTACAGTAGCAAGGTCCTAGGCAAGGACATCACAACATGTTTTATGGTCCTAACACTATTTACAGGAGCCATGCACATTGGAGAAGGAGGAAGATAAATCTTGGAGAGTTCATGTTTCCTAGTCAGAGGAACATTCCAACAAGATTGAAGAACATTTGAAGAAGAAGCCATAACTCTTGGGACAAGAGTTTTCATCATGCTGGGGAGTATGGTGCAGGAGCACCAAGACTTCTAGGTTTTGTTTGATCTTATAGTAGTTTGTTTGGTTCAACAAGGTCCTTGAGACCATCTTCATGTTGTAATAAGGCTTGGGTTCCATGTTTGTAAAGGGACTATGTCCAAATGTCTAAAAATCTACTCTCATGTTGTAAGTCCTAAGAAGGACAGTCATATAGTATAAGGTAGTCATGTGTTTCCTTAAGTTTGTAGCCTTCCTAAAGTGTGTAGGAGGCAATCCTCTTAGTTGGAGGCATGTCTAAGGTTAAAAGGTATGTTAAGAACCTTGTCAAAGGTTACCAAATGATGGAGAGCATTATCAAAACATAAAAATGGTAAATAAAGTCCAAGAAAGGACAGTTACAAAAACTGTAACAGTGGTAGACCGAGCAGTTGATGGTTTGGGGACAGTTGTTTACTCCCTCCATCGATCCAACTTCCCTCCTACATGCATAAGGCATCGAGGCAGGCTTAAAAAAGGCCAAGAAACTATTCATTGATAGGTATGAAGAAAGATTGAGGTGAGACAAATAAAAATATAAACATTCTCTTGCATTTTGTGTGTTTTTCCTACTGTTACCAATCCGTACTTGATCCTGTATGGAACTGTCATAGCCCATTTGCTCGTGGATGAGTAGTAGGAGGAAGTATCTTTGATTTGAGCATAGTTTGGAGTCTTGACACTGCACTAGGAGGAAGAATTTGTTAGTTTTCTCTTGACTATCCAAAAACCTAAGTTAGGGTTCTTCTGAGCAACCCAATGGATCTCTCCTCATTCCACTGATCTTTCCTATTTCTGATCAGTGGAATGGGTTGTATACTAGATAATGCATAGGCTTGTGAGGAATGTGGAGGTAGGAGAATGGTGTAGAGTGAATTTTTCATGTTAATGACTCTGCAGAACCATGTGTTAGAAGTTAGAGAAGGACAATAGTAGAAGGGTGGAGTCTAATGACTGTGAAAGTGGAAAGTTGGTGAATGTAAGTGTTGAGACCAGTGGGAAGAACCCTAGATCTGATCATGGATCTATGACAAGGGTAGGAAGAAATCTCTCTAAGATAACAGTCCATTTTTACTTTATGCTGCCTCTGACAGTCCTCCTAGGAGACAGCCACCACAAGGAAGACACTAGATAAGTTCAAATCTTCAGCATCTAGATCTTCAGCTACCTCTTCATACTCTTCAACAGTATCTTCATCTTCTTCAGACTCACTGTCTTCCACTTCCCTCTTTTTGTTCTTTTCCAGGGCTGTCAGCCTGGCTTGAAGTGCTTCAGCAAGCTCCTTCATCTTCCTCATTTCTCTAGCATGTTTTTCCTTCATTTCCTGCAATTCCCTTGCAGTACCACTACCTTTCGGAGGCATTTTGTCAACCTCTCACTCAACACACAACACACAATTCAACTCTACCTCTGCCCTTTTGGTGACAGAATCAACACACAACAGCCCAGATGTTTTGCTAAGCTCTGATACCACTATGATGCAGAGGCATCCACACTATAACCTTACAATACAGCATGGATGTCTGCAGCCCATCATCATCATCATCATATTTTACTTTACACTGTCAGCATCATCATCATATTTCGGACGAGCATAATTATCCTCCTGCCGACTACTGTTCACTTCCTCCGTTTTCCGCCTACCATCATCATCATGATGTTTAACTAGCGCAAACATCCTCCTGTTGCACTGTTCATCGGGCGCCAAGCTCCATCGGCATCATCATGATATGCAACACCCCCTTCGTTAACAGGATATCCAATATCCGGTTGCTCCAAAAATCCTGATGATGATCACCTTCGGCACCTTCCCTTCGATACCCCGATAGCCGACGATACAAGCAACAGCATCATGATATGATTTATCAGGTTCTCTCGAAACCTCCTGATGATGTTAACACAACCTTCTGCCGAGGACTTACGCCGATACCTAAGCAGGATAAACTGGCATAGGGGGATATCTCAATATCCTGATGACGATGACATCATATCCTGATGACGATGATGTCACCCAATATCCTGATGACCTCTTCAACACTTAGTCAAAAAATGAACTTTCACTCCCGCATCTGCTAGTGATACGCTTATGATGGGCACTCCCGAGAGATGATCCTGATGGCGATATATACGCTGAGTATATATCCGACTTAAAACATCCTGATGCACTTGCAACATGCAAACTTCAACAGTTTCATGACCCGATCTTCTACCTGATGCCGATACGCTCCTCTCTGGCAACTCCTGATGATGATCACCCCGACGCACTTGCACTTCATGCAATCGACAACATCATGCTCTCCTCCACTTATCTGGATGACGATGCCCAACGCGACTGCAGGATATTTGCAGAAATATCCTGATGATGCCGTTTTAACAACTTTTAGCCTTAGCAAAATTTCACTTCGCCGATCCTCCTGGGATGACCCGATCCACTCTCAGGGTGATCTTCCACACTTCATCAGCTCGACCTAGCACATGCCCATGCTAGGGTCTTCAACACCTTTCAACCGCGATCCTGCACACCTGCATGCGAACAAACAAACTAACATCTACCCTACTGTACATAACCATTCCACCGATCAGACGAATCAACCGGTGGAATGGATCAGTGAATCCATATAGCCACCAAACCAGCAAATCGATCAAGCAATGGAATGCAACAGAGGATGAACACAAACAGGAACACTTTATTTGATTTCAAAAGATGTAAATACAATGATCAGTTTCTCTCTCTCTGCCTCACTCTCGCAAAGTCTGGTCGATGATATGCAATACCATCCGATCCTCATGCTTAAATAGATTTCCCTACAAGTACTACTGACCCGACTCCAAGCGGCTGGGAACTCTCCAGGCGGCTGGGAGATCCAACCGATCATACATCATGACAACTGTCCTAACAAACTGGCTAAAAATAGTAAAAGCATGGTCAGCATGATCTTATCATGATCAGCTTGACCTTATTACATGCATTTGGTCTTATCAGACCTTCTTGGAAACATAAACAAGACCTAAAACAACTAACTGCCTCATGAAGGCCAGCTGTCAGGTAGGTGCTCCTGCACCATACTCCCCAACAGAAAAGAACTCATGTCCCATGAGTTTAGTATGTGGAAGTCCTCCACCTTTACACTTTGCCTTTGCAATATGCTGATCTGTTCCAGCTTTGTCCTCTGCTGTCTCTTGGCTGCTCCAAGACTTCTGCACTGTAACTTGCTTTCTGGCAAGTAAATCATCATGCCTGTCAATGTAGGCCTTTCTCTCATATACCCTGTGTTTGCCAGGTTGTCTGACCAGAACCTCTGTCTGAACTGCTTCTGTAGTGTTCAACTGTATCTTTCTTTCAATCCTTATAGGACAAACAATAGTCCCAACTATGACAACATCCCTGTCATTCCTGTGAACTGGTTGCTGTGTGCAAACCTGTTTCTGCACCTGCTGCTGACCTCTGTCAGTCAAAACTGAAACTTTCTTCAATCTGTTGTCCTGAACAACTCCTTTTCCTGCAGTATCCTTAACTGCCTTTATGCCTGCTCCTCTAGGCATCTGCACATACTCCTTCTTTCCCATTAAAATGATTTTGGCTGCCCCCTGTGCTGCAGCATCTGCCTGCAATGGCATCAACTTAATAGTCTTCCCATCTTTCTTGATGGTATAGGTATTAGAATACCCATCATACAGTACCCTTCTGTCAAATTGCCATGGTCTACCCAATAGTAGATGACAACATTCCATAGGCAAAATATCACACAAAATTCTATCATGATATGCTCCAATCTGAAAATCCACATATGCCTGTTCAGAGACAAAAAGTGATTGACTATCACTTACCCAAGATGCCTTGTAAGGGTGTGGATGTGGAATCCTTTCTAGCTTCAGTTTATCCACCATTTCCTGAGATACCATGTTGTCTGTTGAACCAGTATCAATTACAACCTTACATTTTTTACCTTTGCTCTTGCAGATGGTTTTGAAAAGAGCTCTTCTTTGTGGGGATTCTTTGTCATGTACCTTCATGGTAGTTGCTATTCTTCTCATCAGCAGAGACTCTCCACTCTCTGGGTATGCATAATTATCAGGCTCCTTATCTTTTTGATAAGTGTTTGAACTCTGTGAAAATATCCTGCAGTCGCGTTGGGCATCGTCATCCGGATAAGTGGAGGAGATCGGCATGATGCGGTTAGTTGCAGAGGCATCCACACTATAACCTTACAATACAGCATGGATGTCTGCAGCCCATCATCATCATCATCATATTTTGCTTTACACTGTCAGCATCATCATCATATTTCGGACGAGCATAATTATCCTCCTGCCGACTACTGTTCACTTCCTCCGTTTTCCGCCTATCATCATCATCATGATGTTTAACTAGCGCAAACATCCTCCTGTTGCACTGTTCATCGGGCGCCAAGCTCCATCGGCATCATCATGATATGTAACACCCCCTTCGTCTGCAGGATGTCCAATATCCGGTTGCTCCAAAGATCCTGATGATGATCACCTTCAGCACCTCCCCTTCGATGCCCCGATAGCCGACGATACAAGCAACAGCATCATGATATGATTTATCCGGTTCTCTCGAAACCTCCTGATGATGTTAACACAACTTTCTGCCGATACCTAAGCACTTAACGACAGCAGGATAAACTTGCATAGGGGGATATCTCAATATCCTGATGACGATGTCGTCATATCCTGATGACGATGACGTCACCCAATATCCTGATGACCTCTTCAACACTTAGTCAAAAAACGAACTTTCACTCCCACATCTGCTAGCGATACGCGGATGATGGGTACTCCCGAGAGATGATCCTGACGGCGATAGATACGCTGAGTATATATCCGACTTAAAACATCCTGATGCACTTGCAACATGCAAACTTCAACAGTTTCATGAACCGATCTTCTACCTTATGCCGATACGCTCCTCCTCGGCTCCTCCTGATGATGATCACCCCGACGCACTTGCACTTCATGCAATCGACAACATCATGCTCTCCTCCACTTATCTGGATGACGATGCCCAACGCGACTGTAGGATATTTGCAGAAATATCCTGATGATGCCGTTTTAACAACTTTTAGCCTTAGCGAAATTTCACTTCGCCGATCCTCCAGGGACGACTCGATCCACTCTCAGGGTGATCTTCCACACTTTATCAGCTCGACCTAGCACATGCCCATGCTAGGGTCTTCAACATCTTTCAGCCGTGATCCTACACACCTGCATGCGAACAAACAAACTAACATCTACCCTACTGTACATAACCATTCCACCGATCAGACGAATCAACCGGTGGAATGGATCAGTGAATCCATACAGCCACCAAACCAGCAAATCGATCAAGCAATGGAATGCAACAGAGGATGAACACAAACAGGAACACTTTATTTGATTTCAAAAGATGTAAATACAATGATCAGTTTCTCTCTCTCTGCCTCACTCTCGCAAAGTCTGGTCGATGATATGCAATACCATCCGATCCTCATGCTTAAATAGATTTCCCTACGAGTACTACTGACCCGACTCCAAGCGGCTGGGAACTCTCCAGGTGGCTGGGAGATCCAACTGATCATACATCATGACAACTGTCCTAACAAACTGGCTAAAAATAGTAAAAGCATGGTCAGCATGATCTTATCATGATCAGCTTGACCTTATTACATGCATTTGGTCTTATCAGACCTTCTTGGAAACATAAACAAGACCTAAAACAACTAACTGCCTCATGAAGGCCAGCTGTCAGGTAGGTGCTCCTGCACCATACTCCCCAACAGAAAAGAACTCATGTCCCATGAGTTTAGTATGTGGAAGTCCTCCACCTTTACACTTTGCCTTTGAAATATGCTGATCTGTTCCAGCTTTGTCCTCTGCTGGCTCTTGGCTGCTCCAAGACTTCTGAACTGTAACTTGCTTTCTGGCAAGTAAATCCTCATGCCTGTTGATGTAGGCCATTCTCTCACATACCCTGTGTTTGCCAGGTTGTCTGACCAGAACCTCTGTCTGAACTGCCTCTTGAACTTCTGCAATGTTCAATCCTATCTTCCTTTCAATCGTTATAGGACAAGCAATAGTCCCAACGATGACAACATCCTTGTCATTCCTTTCAACTGGTTGCTGTGTGCAAACCTGTTTCGGTACCTGCTGCTGACCTCTGTCAGTCAAAACTAAAACTTTCTTCAATCTGTTGTCCTGAACAACTCCTGTCCCTGCAGTATCCTTATCTGCCTTTATGCCTGCTCCTCTAGGCATCTGCACATACTCCTTCTTTCCCATTAAAATGATTTTGGCTGCCCCCTGTGCTGCAGCATCTGCCTGCAATGGCATCAACTTAATAGTCTTCCCATCTTTCTTGATGGTATAGGTATTAGAATACCCATCATACAATACCCTTCTGTCAAATTGCCATGGTCTACCCAACAGTAGATGACAACATTCCATAGGCAAAATATCACACAAAATTCTATCATGATATGCTCCAATCTGAAAATCCACATATGCCTGTTCAGAGACAAAAAGTGATTGACTATCACTTACCCAAGATGCCTTGTAAGGGTGTGGATGTGGAATCCTTTCCAGCTTCAGTTTATCCACCATTTCCTGAGATACCATGTTGTCTGTTGAACCAGTATCAATTACAACCTTACATTTTTTACCTTTGCTCTTGCAGATGGTTTTGAAAAGAGCTCTTCTTTGTGGGGATTCTTTGTCATGTACCTTCATGGTAGTTGCTGTTCTTCTCATCAGCAGAGACTCTCCACTCTCTGGGTATGCATAATTATCAGGCTCCTTATCTTTTTGATAAGTGTTTGAACTCTGTGCACTTTGCTCTACTGTCTCCTCTTGTACAAGTTGTACTCTCTTGTCACTAGTTCTATCATTTCTGGATGATGAACCTTTGTTTTCTGGACATTTGAAGGATGGATGACCAAACTCACCACAGGTGTAACATTTTCCTGAAAATGTAGTAGAACCTCTACCACCTCCAAATCTTCCTCTATTACCTTTCCATCCACCCCTGAAATCAGACTGTCCCTATCCTTTACCAGTGTCTTCTTGACCCTCATTGGTTTGCTTTTGTGTAGGGGCTGCTCCTCTTCCCCTATTGTTTCCTCTTCCTCTCATGGACTTATCATGTCCTCTATTCATCTTTTCTTCAATCCTGATTGCCATTTGGTAACAATCCTCCACATTCTTAGGGTTAGCTAACACTAACTCATCCTGTATGTTAAATCTCAAACCAGCCAAGTACCTAGCCACCTTTTCTACCTCATTCTCATGATGACCAGATCTCATACTCAACTTATAAAACTCTTCTGTATATGCCTTCACATCCCTTTCCTTCTGCTTTAAAAATTGCAGCTTCTTAAACATCTGGATTTCATAATCCCTTGGCAAGAATTTACCTTTGATCCTTGCTACCATCTTATCCCATGAAGTGATCTTTGACTTCCCTTGTTTCCTTCTCTCAGATTGTACATAATCCCACCAAACCAAAGCATGACCTCCTAGCTTGGTCTTTGCAATCTTTACCTTCTGATCCTCAGCAACATCTTCACATTCAAAGTGATTATCAAGTGCAGCAATCCAATCTAACAACTCATCTTCATTCAAACTTCCAGTATACTTGGAAACATCAACCTTTACCTTAGGTTTATCACTCTGCACTGCCTTTAACAGTTTTTCCAATCTCTGGTCTTCAGCATCCAGATCTTCAGCTACCTCTTCATACTCTTCAACAGTATCTTCATCTTCTTCAGACTCACTGTCTTCCACTTCCCTCTTTTTGTTCTTTTCCAGGGCTGTCAGCCTGGCTTGAAGTGCTTCAGCAAGCTCCCTCATCTTCCTCATTTCTCTAGCATGTTTTTCCTTCATTTCCTGCAATTCCCTTGCAGTACCACTACCTTTCGGAGGCATTTTGTCAACCTCTCAATCAACACACAACACACAATTCAACTCTACCTCTGCCCTTTTGGTGACAGAATCAACACACAACAGCCCAGATGTTTTGCTGAGCTCTGATACCACTATGATGCAGAGGCATCCACACTATAACCTTACAATACAGCATGGATGTCTGCAGCCCATCATCATCATCATCATATTTTGCTTTACACTGTCAGCATCATCATCATATTTCGGACGAGCATAATTATCCTCCTGCCGACTACTGTTCACTTCCTCTGTTTTCCGCCTATCATCATCATCATGATGTTTAACTAGCGCAAACATCCTCCTGTTGCACTGTTCATCGGGCGCCAAGCTCCATCGGCATCATCATGATATGTAACACCCCCTTCGTCTGCAGGATGTCCAATATCCGGTTGCTCCAAAGATCCTGATGATGATCACCTTCAACACCTCCCCTTCGATGCCCCGATAGCCGACGATACAAGCAACAGCATCATGATATGATTTATCCGGTTCTCTCGAAACCTCCTGATGATGTTAACACAACTTTCTGCCGATACCTAAGCACTTAACGACAGCAGGATAAACTTGCATAGGGGGATATCTCAATATCCTGATGACGATGACGTCATATCCTGATGACGATGACATCACCCAATATCCTGATGACCTCTTCAACACTTAGTCAAAAAATGAACTTTCACTCCCGCATCTGCTAGCGATACGCGGATGATGGGCACTCCCGAGAGATGATCCTGACGGCGATAGATACGCTGAGTATATATCCGACTTAAAACATCCTGATGCACTTGCAACATGCAAAATTCAACAGTTTCATGAACCGATCTTCTACCTTATGCCGATACGCTCCTCCTCGGCTCCTCCTGATGATGATCACCCCGACGCACTTGCACTTCATGCAATCGACAACATCATGCTCTCCTCCACTTATCTGGATGACGATGCCCAACGCGACTGCAGGATATTTGCAGAAATATCCTGATGATGCCGTTTTAACAACTTTTAGCCTTAGCAAAATTTCACTTCGCCGATCCTCCAGGGACGACCCGATCCACTCTCAGGGTGATCTTCCACACTTTATCAGCTCGACCTAGCACATGCCCATGCTAGGGTCTTCAACATCTTTCAGCCACGATCCTGCACACCTGCATGCGAACAAACAAACTAACATCTACCCTACTGTACATAACCATTCCACCGATCAGACGAATCAACCGGTGGAATGGATCAGTGAATCCATACAGCCACCAAACCAGCAAATCGATCAAGCAATGGAATGCAACAGAGGATGAACACAAACAGGAACACTTTATTTGATTTCAAAAGATGTAAATACAATGATCAGTTTCTCTCTCTCTGCCTCACTCTCGCAAAGTCTGGTCGATGATATGTAATACCATCCGATCCTCATGCTTAAATAGATTTCCCTACGAGTACTACTGACCCGACTCCAAGCGGCTGGGAACTCTCCAGGCGGCTGGGAGATCCAACTGATCATACATCATGACAACTGTCCTAACAAACTAGCTAAAAATAGTAAAAGCATGGTCAGCATGATCTTATCATGATCAGCTTGACCTTATTACATGCATTTGGTCTTATCAGACCTTCTTGGAAACATAAACAAGACCTAAAACAACTAACTGCCTCATGAAGGCCAGCTGTCAGGTAGGTGCTCCTGCACCAATTCCACTGATCTTTCCTATTTCTGATCAGTGGAATGGGTTGTATACTAGATAATGCATAGGCTTGTGAGGAATGTGGAGGTAGGAGAATGGTGTAGAGTGAATTTTTCATGTTAATGACTCTGCAGAACCATGTGTTAGAAGTTAGAGAAGGACAATAGTAGAAGGGTGGAGTCTAATGACTGTGAAAGTGGAAAGTTGGTGAATGTAAGTGTTGAGACCAGTGGGAAGAACCCTAGATCTGATCATGGATCTATGACAAGGGTAGGAAGAAATCTCTCTAAGATAACAGTCCATTTTTACTTTATGCTGCCTCTGACAGTCCTCCTAGGAGACAGCCACCACAAGGAAGACACTAGGTAAGTTTGGTATAGTATTGCTTTGTCAAGGAAGGCATTAGATGTATGTAGTATGAAATTGCTTTGGCTTGTTGTGTAAGATTGAGTTGTCCTAATAGAGATCACCAAGAGAAAGATATTGTGACTGTTATCCCATTGGAGTAGTAAGGTTATGACTATCTTTTGAAGACATTGGCAAGACTACTGTCCTACAAACCCTGCACAGTGGGTTAGATGAAGTCTTGATTGGAGTTAGGCACCCTGAGATATGAATCTTGAAGTCCCCTCTCTTTATGTCATGAGCATGTAGAGTGTTGTGTTAAAGCCTTCATTGTTAGAAGCCTGATTTCTGTCAGAAAACAGTGAACTTTGTGAGTTATTGAATTGAAGTTTTGAAATATGCTTCTGCTATCCTAGATGCTCTGCATCAAATATGGAAATGGAAATGAAATGAAATTAGATAATGTGTCTCTACGCATGATGCTTGTTTGCCAGGTTTTCATCATGGCACTTATCCAAGGTGCCACCGAAGGTGGTTTTCACCTGTGGACAAAAAAATTCTCTTTACTATTTTTTTCTTTTTTTTTTTACCATAGGATGACCATTACACATGGTGCCTGTTTGCCAAGTTTTCACCATGGTAACATATAGAAAGAACTTCAGAGTCTGATTCTAGAGACAACACGATGGTCCGTACAAAACCATATCAAGTCATTATACTTACTGATGTTGGCAGGAAATGACAAAATAATACGAAAGAGTGGATTATAATGTGGATTATATGGTAGGTAAATGAAAAGTATATCCAAACATAAGCTAGGTGAGTAGTAGGATATGTTGGATGGTGAGAAATGTAGTGGAAACAGATGGTATATAATGGAGTGAAAGGATGGAATGAAACCATGAATCAACATTTGCTCATATCGACGTAAACTTTGAAGCTTGCAAGTAGAAGGGAAATGAATAAAGGAATGGGAACAGTGATTAGTGAATGGGTGAAGTGGTAACTTCATGACCCACATGAACTTAGAATGTTTTTATTGATTTCATTTTTTGGGATGAAGAAATTTGGAATTGGAGATGGAATGGAAATGGAATGAAAGTGGATGGATGGATTTCCTGGATGTGGAAGCTTCTTTAGATTTAGCTTCTTAAACTCAGGTACCCAGACTTCTATTTTAGCCTTTTCTTTTGAAAGTATAGAAAGAAACGACTTTTTGGAAATGTTTTGCATAGATTTCTGCATTTGTGCTCTAAGGCATAAAGGTCTTTGGATTTTTAGGAATTTATTTGCTTGGTGGGAAAAAGCATCCAGAAATTTATTACATGAAAATATGGAATGGAGGAATGGATTGCAAGCTCCTTGTTCAGGAGATACTCACATTGGCTGACCATGATTAGAAAATGGAAAACAATAAGTAAAAGGAGATGGAGGATAAAGAAAATGAAGGTAGAACGGATGGTGAAAGGTGAATGCTTTTGAATTTTTGCATGGTAATGGAGATGGAATAAACATATGATAGGTGGATGATGGAACATAAGGGATATATATGGAATGGAAACACCAACATCATGGACTTCTCATACCTTGGGTGTATATATCCAAGGCCATATACATTGACATAGATGGACTTCAAGACACTCTATTCTTTAAATGATCCAAATCTGAACCTTGATGGTGCATACAAAGTATAAGGTGAACAACTAGACTGTGCAAATGATTCAGATATCAGACTTGAATTCATTATTGAATAGAAAATTGATGGAATCCTTTATTGTGTATATGAGGCGATGAGTGGAATAGATAGATGAAGGTATGTAAAATGCTTACAATGGAACGGAAAGGAACCATGAATTACCTTGAGATTTTACTTAATCCAGACTCACAAAGACTTTCCTAGCAACTTCAGAATCATTAAGATATGTAAAGTATAAAACCTCAAATACTTCAAGCAATACCAAACAATTGACTCATCTCCCAAGAGCAAGCAGTCATGCTATCTGACACTAGTGATGGAATCCACAGAAAATCCATTGATCATGACCCAAGTTTCTCAAAGGAAAACATAAGAATTAATAAAATTTAGATTTAGCATTTTAAAACATTATGGTCAAAAGATAATAGTGTCAAGACACAATAAATGATTAGTTTCCAAGACAAGTCAAAAATTTAACTTGTTAACAAACTGAAAGAAAGATGATCCTCCAACTCTAAGAATTTCATGAATGAATATTTAAGAAATGAGCTAACATAACTTAGTGAAATCTTATCTAATGCGTGCATAAGATTCATCACTCCTCTGCAAACCAGTATTCCCAAGGACAACTAACTAAAAGCAAACCAAACTACTGAAAATAGGAAAGGCTTGAGTCAAACGATGTCAAGGCAAGCAAATCTAATCTAAGAAAACAAAATGACAGAAATGAAACCTACTCTAACTATATACAAGTAAGTCCCATAAGGAACTCACGATTGGAAATAGTGTTTTAGATATTGCCCATTGACGGTCAATGGAATATCTTCTCTAGTCAATGTCTTCAGTTTAAATGCATTTTCTCCCAAAATTTCAATACTTTGATAGGGACCTTTCCATAGATAGTCAAATTTGTCATGGTCTCCTCGTCTTTCATGTGCTTTCCCCAGTACAAGACCAAATCAGAAATTCTAAATGATTTTACCTTTGCTTGGTGATCAAACCAACGCTTCACCACCCCTTGGTGTTTCATAAATATATCTAGAGCTATGTCTCACTTTTCTTCCAAATGCAACAATTATGAAATCCTTGTTTGTACTCTTTCATCCTCCTCTAAATATTCTTGCATGAACTACAAAGTTGGGATCCTAAGTTGTATTGGGAAGATGGGGTCTTGGCCGTAAACTAAATGGTAGGGAGAAGTACCTAAGTAGGACTTGACATGGGTTCTGTTTGCCCAGAGAACAAACTTCAGTTGGGTGTGCCAATCTCTCAGGTTCTTATCCAACAATTTCTTGATTGAGTTCAAAAGATTCTTGTTTGTCGACTCAGCCAAACCATTACCTTGCGGATAGTAGTTTGATGAAAATTTCAACATTATTCCATATTCGAAGGCCCAATTTGAAAACTTCAACGATGAAAAAGTGGGACCATTGTCACAAACAAGGGCATTAGGATAGCCAAACATAGTAATAATGTTATCCTCTAAAAATTTAATTACTACATCAGTAGTACAAACCTTCAAAGCATGGGCTTCTGACCATCTAGTATAGTAGTCAGTTGTGGTTAGGATATATCTGTGTTGTGCAGAAGAAGGTGGATTGATCATACCAATAAAGTCTAGTCCCCACTTGGCGAAAGGTCTTACTTCAATGACAGGCTGCAAGGGCATTGCATGATTTCTTTCTCTTGAAGCTGCTACTTGACAGGTATGACAAGTCTTGATGTGCTGATGAGCATCTTGAAACAAAGTAGGCCAATAGTATCCTACCCTTAGGATCTGATGAGCTGTTGCTAATCCACCTCCATGACAAGTTCCAAATTTATTATGAAATTGCTCCATGATCTGTTTAGCTTCATTTCTTCTGACACATCTCAAGTAAATTCCTTTGTGGTTCTATCAAAACAGAACTGATCCTTGCAACATGAAACATTGACTCTTATATCTCAAGCTTTTCTCTGTGTTGGATTCATATGGCCCAGACATCTTTGGGTTAGCAAATAGTACACAATATCATCATACCACTCATCCGGAGATACATTCTCAAGCACATATGTTTGTTACACTAGCCTTGGGCCTTCGATTGTTATTGTCTGTGTGAGTGCTTGTCCTCACACTAACTTCATCGGTTGAATTTCAATATCATACTCTTGTATAATGGTGACCCACTTGCCTCTTCTTTCACCCAATTCATTCTGCATCAACAATGTCTTGACAGCGACGTCTGGGACTATTACATATACCTTGCTCCTTAAGATATAATGTCTAAATTTTTTAATCACCTTCACCAAAGTATAGGCTTGCTTTTCCACACAAGGATACCTTAATTCTGCATCTTTAAAGGGAGCACTCATGAATGTGATAGGATGTTCATCCATTTTTTTTATTTTCTGAGTTAAAATCCCTGTACAAGTATGATCTGATGTGAAAGAGTACAAATAGAAAGGTTTTGTATAATCCAGACTAATAAGTATAGGGGCACTAGTGATTGCTTGCTTTATTTCTTCAAATGCTCTCTTTGCCTGTGGTGTCCAATCCATCTTCGCATCTTTCTTCAACATGTCATTCAATGGCTTGACTATTTCTGCCGGTGATAAATTTTCTCATGAAATTGATCTTTCCAAAGAAAGATTTTAACTCCTTCTTGCTTGCAGGCATACTGACCCTCTTGATAGCTTCTACTTGATCAGGATCAATGGAAATTATGTGTTCTAATATAACATGGCCTAAAAGCTTTCCTTCGGTGACCCCAAAAGTGCATTTCTTCATATTAAGAGAAATACCATATGTTCTGCATGCTTCAAAAACTTTCCTTAAATGTTCCACATGGTCTGTTCTCTTCTTTGAAAATACTGTGAGGTCATCCATGTAGATAATGATGCATTTTCTGACTATATCTCTGAAAGCGATGTCCATGGCTCTTTGAAAAGTAGCTCCCACATTGATTAAACCAAAGGGCATTCTTCTATATGCATATGTTCCCCATTTGGTGGTGAAAGCGGTCTTCAAACGATCTTCTTCTTTGACCATAACTTGATTGTACCTAGAGTATCTATCCAAAAAAGACATCATTTGTGATCCATTTACTATCTAGAGTACTTCATCTAATGAAGGAAAAGGATAGTTGCCTTTTTCTGATGCTCGATTGAGGTTCCTGAAGTCTACGCATAGTCTTATTTCTCCATTCTTCTTCCTGACTAGTTGGCGACCCACGTCGAATGTTGTATTGGAAAGATTATCTTTGTCTGCAGCAACTTTTTCACTTCTTGATAAATAAGGGGTTCTAATAAAGGATTCAATGGCCTTTAACACTGCCTAAAAGGTTTGCTTCCAGGCTTGAGAGGAATTGTATGTGTGATAATGGAAGTGTCATATGTCTTTAAATCTTCATATCCCCATGTGATCACATCCTGAAATTCCTTCCTACTTTTGATTATGCTTTCTCTTTCTTCAGGTGTACAAACCTTCCCTATGAAGACTTTTTTTATATCTTGTTCTGTTCCCAAATTAACTGCATCACATTTATTTCCATCTTCATTGTGGTATTGAAGAGGACTTATTTTGTCTGAATCAAAAAGTCTTTCAAGTTCAATCATTCCTTTTGGGATGGTGTTGTTCTTCAAATTCATAATCCCATCTGGATCAAACTCAGTGCCTTCAACTTCACCTTCATCAATAATTTGTGCAGTGAAAATTCCTCAATTTGTTAGGAAGTCCAATATATGCTTATCATCTTCAAAAACTTGAAAGTTCAAGTGACATTATCCAGCACTGAAGGTACTGACGTTAATTCAACTGTGAACTTCTTTAACCCTTCCATTGCTAGGGGCTTGAGGGAACCTGCTGCTTGAGCTAACGCATTGGCGATTTGATTCTTTGACCTGTAGATTGACTAAATGTTGAAGGCATCAAAATCTTTGATGAGGTCCAACACCCTATAACACCCACTTTCATTTAACAAATTATGAACTTACATCTAACAGAATTTCAGCGGAAAGAATAACTAACCAATATGAAATAGTATCAAATACAATAAAGATCTAAATCACAACTAACTTTCTTTTCATCTGAAATAAACTTTCTAACAGAATACTTGTAACAAAATAATTTAACTAAATTTCTTCAATGAAATTAAAATGTTAAAGAAAGAAAAGAGATTAAGAAAAGTACAACTTGAATAGCTTCCTATTGATTTATTTGCAGATCCTCCTCTAGATTGTTTCTGGGAAAAAGAGATATCAAGAAGGGTTTTAACCACCCAACCAAGACCAACTGGTCTCTCGTGCTTCTTCAATTGAAGAAACCTGACCCTTCACAAGGGTGATTAATAAGGAATCAATTAACAACAATATGCCTCTGAGCCTGGTGTCAAGACCTATACCTCCTAATTGATCTTTTCCCTATAGGTACCTCCTAACTGGAAAGATCACTCTGACTAGTGGTATATCTGGTACTTGATAGTTGATAGATGCCTAATTTGCATCGTAACCTTGGCCAAGGATTTCTAGTAAATAACTGACACTACTGTGTCGTCAGTACTCACCCTTGCTCGACATTGTTATTAATTCATATGTTTCTTTTTCTTTGATTACAGGTTTTTGAAAGAATACCAAGCATGACTCACTTGACAAACTTACAGATTCATAATAAATACAAAACATAAGTATATAGACAAAAAGTATCCTTTCATCTAGTGACCGCAGTCATGAATCTCAGTGTAACTATAATATAAGAGAAGATGTAATAGCTTAGTATATATATATATATAAGACATATATATATATATTCATTAAGTATCAAGAATATCAAAGATTCAGCAGATTCGAAAGAATTATTGAATGAAATACATATACTGATTTTTGAAAATTGATCAAGAAATACATAACTATGATCAAAGAAATATAGTATGATTCGATAACTTCAATCATCAAATACTGTGTTTTCCTTGCATGATAAATTAGACTAAGATAAAAGGGACTATGATCTTGCCTGACTAACACTATTTGTGATCGAGACTGCGGTAGATACAGCTGCAAAACCAACTGAAATATATGACTGGTTCCTATGGCCGCTTGACAGAGTAAACAAAATGTAGAGTCGAGAAATATTTCAGAAGATTGCAAAACAATGTTCAAGACTGGTGCAATTCAAGTTGCGGTAATGCAGAGACAGAGATACTTCAGCTCAATGTCACTATCAAACACCCCTTTCTTGTGCTTTCTACAAAAAATGCCTAATGGAATTCTACGAATGCTTCTTTTTATCAGAGATAATGTAGCGAATGCATGCCAAGAAAGAATGAATGCCAATATGTATATGCCACTCCTCCACCACGACCACATACAAGAAGGAGCATTCCTTCTTGCATTCAGGTGGAGTGGGGGAGTTACTATCAAGATTCTAGCTCACACACTCCAAGCACTCCACAAAAGGTAAACACATTTTAATAATTATTTAATAAACATAAGTGATAAATCATTCTCACCAACTAGAAATATATTTATACTAATATATGTGTGCATTGGCCAAGGCTACAGTGACTTAAGCCTAGACATATTTATTGTTTTTCAATTCCTATAATCACCCTCTCCCTGTTGATATCCCTTTTTCCTTGTCACCTGATTTATCTTGCAACCACTTCGACAAATAATGAAGGTTAAATCATTTCCTCGCTGTGAAATTAATATATATTATATCCATACATCCATCATACAATTGAAAAAATATTCGCATATAAAAGAAAACCATTCTCACATAATTGTACACATTATTCAATGAATAATTTTCATATTCACATGAAAGCAGTTGTACTCAACTAACAACATAACTAACATTTCATTGTTCAAAAAGAAGGGGATGTGACATATTCTTCCCCTCAAGAATCATCGTCCTCGATGATTATTTAACAATAATTATATATAAAATCTTAACATAGTTTCACATCAGTCTCAATTATTCAGAAATAAATAAGGAAACTTTTGATGAATCTCATTATAATCTTCCCAAGTGGCATTCTCTTCTAAATACTAGTCCCACTAGACCTTACATTGTACCACCTCACGATTACGTAAGTGTAGCTTATGTATCTCGAGTACTCGGAGTGGCTCTATTGTGACCACCCCAGGGTCCCATACCTGCAATGAGTTCCAATCAATCATATGTTTAGAGTCTACATAATATTTCTTAAGACAAGAAACATAAAATACATTGTGAATTCTAGCGAGAGCCGGGGGTAGAACAATTTTGTATGCCACAGGATTGATAATTTCTAGAACTTCAAAAGGTCCCACATATCTTGGGGCTAACTTAGAGGCTTTTCCAAATTTTATAGAGCTTTTCTATGGTTTCACCTGCAAAATAACTTTTTCTCCCACTACAAACTATCTGGGAACACGTTTGGCATCAGCAAAACTCTTTTGCCTATCATTGGCTTCTTTCACTCTCTGCCTGATTATTCTTACTTGTTCTTCCATTTCTTGGAGCATTTCAGGTCCTAGAATGATCTTGTCTTCCCACCTATTCCAACTTATAGGGGTTCTACATTTCTTATCATATAGTGCTTCAAAAGGTGTCATTTTTATTGTTGACTGATTTGAATTGTTATAGGCAAATTCTACTAAAGGTAAATATTCCTCCCACCTGTATTGCTGATCCATACAATACATTCTAAATAGATCTTCTAAAATTTGGTTTACCCTTTCCATCTGACCATCTGTCTCGGGATGATATGATGTACTAATATTCAATTGAGTCCCCAAGGCTAAACATAAGGTCTACCAAAATCTACATGTCATCCTAGCATCTCTATCTGATATGATCTTTTCTGGTATCCCATGGAGACAAAAAATTTCCTGCATAAATTTTTGTGTGATCATAGAGGCCCATCTATTAAATTCCCTGGTATGAAATGTGCCACTTTGGTGAGTTTTTCCACTACCACCAATATGGTATTGTGCCTATTCTTAGTTAAGGGTAAACCTTGTACAAAATCCATACTAATAATTTGCCATTTCTAATCAGGTACGCTATGAGGTTGAAGTAATCCTATTGGATGCTGATGTTCTACCTTGACCTTCTAACATTTGAAACAACTTGCCACAAATCTCGTTGCGTCCTTTTCTTTGAAGAGAGGTAATGGGATGAGCAATTCTAGAAAAATCTCAGACAAACCTTATGTAGTACCTACCCAATCCCATGAAACTTCTAACCTCAAGAACATTTTTTGGTACTAGCCAATCCATTATAGCTTTTATCTTCACAGGATCCACTACAATTCTCTTAGCTGATATTATATGTCCCAGATATTGTATTTCTTCTGAAAGAAGGTACATTTGGACAATTTTCCATATAGTTTGTGTTCCCTTAACCGCTGAAGAACTATTTGAAGGTGTTGAAGGTGCTCTTCCTCATTTTTGGAGTAAATAAGAATGTCATCTAAAAATACCAATACAAACTTATCCAGGCAATCTCTGAAAACACTATTCATTAAATTCATGAATGCGGCTGGGGTCTTGGTGAGCCCAAATGGTAGAACTGTGAACTCATAGTGTCCATATCTAGTTTTGAAATCCATCTTATGAATGTCCTCCTCTTTTAACCTGAGTTGATGATATCCTAATCTCAAATCTATTTTTGAAAACATTGCAACCCCTTTTATTTGATCAAATAGATCATCTATTCGAGATAAGGGATATTTGTTCTTGATGGTGAACTTATTTAGCATTCAGTAGTCTATACATTGACTAAGAGTCCCATCCTTCTTTTTAACAAAAATCACTGGGGCACCCCATGGTGAAACACTTGGTTGTATCAAGCCTTTATCTAGTAATTCCTATAATTGTGCCTTTCACTCTACCAGCTCTAAGGTGATCATACGGTAAGGTATATTTGAAACAAGTTTGGCCCCTAGTACAAGGTCAATAGCAAAATAAAAAATTCTTCTAGGTGGTAACCCAGGTAGTTTCTCAGGGAATACATCTTGATATTCTCAGATATAGGGGTATTTTTCAGTAGAGGTCTCTTCCTTATCTTCAATATTCATTTTCCTCTTTCCATTCTAGAAATGCTCTATCCCTTCTTCGACTATTTCCATCTTGACCACAAACAATTTACATCTTGTTCTTTTATTTCTTTTCAGCCACATAACTGAAATTTGTCGCACCTTAACCTCTCATTGCTTTCCTTGAATCCTCATCGGATTCCCTAAATCATCCATGCATTCTACTATCTTAGCATAACAGTTGACCTTAGCCCTATGTTCTTTTAACCAATTCATTCCAATGATCACATCATAGGAACCCAAAGGTGCTACATAAAGGTTGACCTCTATAGTGAAGTCTGGAAATTCAATCTTTGCTTCAAATAGACACTACTCTACCTAAGCTGTCGTCTAATTAACATATTCAACCATCCATGATTTAGCCATAAACCCAGTTCTTTTAGGGAACCTTCCAAGTAACTTAGGTGATATAAAACATTTAGTGGCTCCAATATCTATTAAACTAGTTATTGGGTTTCCATAAAGCATACCTGGAGTTTCTATAGGAGCAACCTGGTACTCTGCTTGTCTATTGTCAACTGCTGCATGAATTCTTTGCTAAAATACAATCTGTTGAGGTGGTAGAGGCTTCCGTTGTTGCTGTCCTCGTTGGTTCTTAGTGGGACACTGATTTGCGTAGTGCTCTCCTCCACAATTGAAACAACCTGCGGGTGGTCCTTTCTTATCAATGCCTTTATTAGAGAGGTTTTCATCCTTTCATGGGTTGTTATTGTTCCTTTTGAACTGATTATTCCCGTACCCCTTCTTTTTGAAATTCTGCTATGACTGGTCCCACTTACCCTTGTTGTGCTTTCTGTCCCTGAAGGAATCATCTTTCTTCAATCTCTGTTCTTGCCGAATAGCTTTCTTGTAAGCCTCATCCATAGTCTGAGGTACCAAAACATCTACTGGTCCACCAACATGATAATTTAGCCCCATTATGAACTTCCATACTCAAAAGTTTTCATCCTACTAGTACTGAGGAATATATTTGAGTAATCAAGTATATTTCTCCCAGTACTCATTGACAATTAGGGGTCCCTACCTAAGATTTTCAAAATCTAACAACTTTTGATCATAAAATAACTGAGGAAGCCATCTTTGGCATAATATCTTCACAAATTGATCCTATGGCACATCAGCCACTGCCAAACCCATTTCAGCCATTTTGTTTTCCCACCATGTGGCAACTTCTCCTACCAATTGGTAGGCTAGCCATGCTGCCTTAGAGTTATTAGAATAATCTCAAAGCTCAAAATACTTCTCCATTTCTATTAGCCATGCCTTCACGGCATCTCCTGAAGTAAAGCCTTCAAATTTAGGAGGTTTTATCTTTTTCATATCCTTGGCTAACTCATTGGCCAATCTGCTTTTCTTATGTCCTAAACTTAATGTTTTTGAATTATCCTCATACCGGTCACTTTGGTTTTCAGATCTCTCTTCTCCAGCTTCAGATTGCCCGTCTACCTTTCTCTCTAGGTGGGCTAATCTGGCCTGAGTGGTTTTCATCATATTCAATATTTGATCCAATTTATCCATGGAGCCATTACTCTGATCTTCTCTGAACTCATTTCTGGAATAATCCATTCCAATGAAGTTCTTGAAGAAATTTAAGAGTTTTAATTAGTTTCCAGGTTATGGGTTATTGTTATTTAATAGTTTTCCAATGAATTTAAGGAGTCTTCCTTTGCATAGAAAAAATCATTTGGAAATCATATCAAATACAAATAATACACAAAATTTTCAATTTATTTATAGAAAAAGACTATCACTCCTTGTGATAGATTTATTAATAACTACAAAATTTCTATCACTTCCTGTGATAGATTTATTCCAATACAAAATGATCATCACTTTTTGTGATTAGTGAATCATTTTCATTATTAGTGATAGGTTCCCCCTGATCACTTAACTCTAAAAAGGGGATAAGTCTATATCTAGGAGTCAGAACTTGATCTCCTTTAGATGTTTCTGGTTTAGTTTGGTCTTTGGTTTTGGTCTTATTTATTTTTGCAATTATGCCAGACTTCACCTTCTCTTTTCTAGAGACTATCCATTTTCTTCTTTCCCTCCGAAGTCTTTTCAGAACTTCGGCCAATGTCTCTGAATCTGCTGGAGAAGATCAACTTGAGTAATCATAAGAAAGTCTGATCTTCCATAGTCGAATGGATATAGGGTCTCGAATCTTTTTCTGGGGTGTTTTTCTTATCAATACCATCCTGAAGAAACATTAATAACTGTTTTCAATGTTTTAAGCATGATGAGCCCCAAGGTTCAATGTGGAACCTAGTAGCTCTGATACCATATGTAACACCCACTTTCATTTAACAAATTATAAACTTACATTTAACAAAATTTCAGTGGAAAGAATAACTAACCAATATGAAATAGTATCAAATGCAATAAAGATCTGAATCACAACTAACTTTCTTTTCAGCTAAAATAAACTTTCTAACATAATACTTGTAACAAAATAATTTAACTAACTTTCTTCAATGGAATTCAAATATTAAAGAAAGAAAAGAGATTAAGAAAAGTACAACTTGAATAGCTTCCTGCTGATTTGTTTGCAGATCCTCCTCTGGATTATTTTTGGGAAAAAGAGATATCAACAAGGGTTTTAACCAACCAACCAAGACCAACCAGTCTCCCATGCTTCTTCAACTAAAGAAACCTAACCCTTCACGAGGGTGATTAATGAGGAATCAATTAACAACAATATGCCTCTAAGCCTGGTGTCAAGACCTATACCTCCTGATTGATCGTTTCCCTATAGGTACCTCCTAACTAGAAAGATCACTCTGACCAATGGTATATCTGGTACTTGATAGCTGATAGATGCTTAATTTGCATCGTAACCTTGGCCAAGGATTTCTAGTAAATAAATGACACTACTGTGTCGTCAACACTCACCCTTGCTTGGCATTGTTATTAATTCATATGTTTCTTTTTCTTTGATTGTAGGTTTTTGAAAGAATACCAAGCATGACTCACTTGACAAACTTATAGATTCATAATAAATACATAACATAAGTATATAGACAAAAAGTACCCTTTCATCTAGTGACCGCAATCATGAATCTCAGTGCAACTATAATATAAGAGAAGATGTAATAGCTTAGTGTATATATATATATATATTCATTAAGTATCAAGAATATCAAAGCTTCATCAGATTCGAAAGACTTATTGAATGAAATACATATACTGATTTCTGAAAACTGATCAAGAAATACAGAACTATGATCAAAAAAAGATAGTATGATTTGATAACTTCGATCATCAAATCTGTGTTTTCCTTGCATGATAAATCAAACTAAGATAAAAGGGACTATGATCTTGCCTGAATAACACTATTTGTGATTGAGATCGAGGTAGATGCAGCTGCAAAACCAACTGAAATATATGACTAGTTCCTATGGCCGCTTGACAGAGTAAACAAAATGCAGAGTCAAGAAATATTTCAGAAGATTGCAAAACAATGTTCAAGACTGGTGCAATTCAAGTTGTAGTAATGCAAAGGCAGAGATACTTCAGATCAATGTCACTATCAAACACGCCTTGCTTCTGCTTTCTACAAAAAATGCCTAATGGAATTCTACGAATGCTTCTTTCTATCAGAGATAATGTAGCAAATGCATGCCAAGAAAGAATGAAAGCCAATATGTATATGCTGCTCCTCCACCACGACCGTGTGCAAGAAGGAGCATTCCTTCTTGCATTCGGGTGGAGTGGGGGAGTTACTATCAAGACTCTAGCTCACACACTCCAAGCGCTCCACAAAAGGTAAACACATTTTAATAATTATTTAATAAACATAAGTGATAAATCATTCTCACCAACTAGAAATATATTTATACTAATATATGTGTGCCTTGGCCAAGGCTACGGTGACTTAAGCCTAGACATATTTATTATTTTTTGATTCTTGTACTCACCCTCTCCCTGTTGATATCCCTTTTTCCTTGTCACCTGATTTATCATGCAACCACTTCGACAAATAATGAAGGTTAAATCATTTCCTCGATGCGAAATTAATATATATTATATCCATACATCCATCATACAATTGAAAAAATATTCGCATATAAAAGAAAATCATTCTCACATAATTATACACATTATTCAATGAATAATTTTCATATTCACATGAAAGAAGTTGTACTCAACTAACAACATAACTAACATTTCATTGTTCAAAAAGAAGGGGATGTGACACACTTAGTTCCTGTACTTCTTCAATCTCTTATCATGGCACACATACTATTTTCTGACTTGTTTGATAACTACTTCTGAATCCCCAAATACATTCAGGATCTTGGCTTTCTTCTTAATGGTGAGGAGCAATCCGTGTACCAAAGCTTCGTATTCTGCAACATTGTTTGTACAAGGGAACTGCAATCTCAGTGTTGACCAATATGCCTCTCTAACTAGACTGATCAATTCAAAGATGGCTCTAGATCCTTTCTTGGACTTGGATCCATTGAACCTTAATGTCCATACTTGATCAACTTCTTGCCTTAAACTTTGTATATCATCATCTTTCTTTCCCTCACCCACTTCTTGAGTAATCTCTTCTACTGGAACTAATGAACTTGATTCTTCCATGAAAACTTCATCTAGAATGGGTTCCTCTAGCTTTGATATTTTTGTGATTTCTAAGTCCATTGCTTCTGGAATCTTCTTTCGAACTTGTTCCAAAGCTACTTCGCACATTGCACAAGAAAATTCAGAATGGAATGCATTATGAATTCTACACCAATTAGGTAATAGCAAATCTTGAATTCTAGCGTGACTTCATAGCTCTACACCATTCTTCACATGTTTCAAAACAAATTTTGAAAGTTCTCAAACATGCCTTCACTTTTCTCATCCGATGCAGTATCATGATCACTTTCTATAAGACCTTATGTTGGATTGTGCAACATTAAAACTTCTTCAACTTTAGGCTTATAGACACCGAGATCTATCTCTATAAAAAGGATTTTGTTATCTTTTCCATACTCAGTGATCATTAGCTTCAGCTGCAGAGTGCTATCCATTCTGATTTGATTTGGCAGTCCCTTCCACGACAACCACATATGCAAAAAATTAGTAGAAACATATCCATTCAATTTCCTTAACCAATCTCTACTCAATAGCAATCCATATCCTTCAGGAATGTCTACAACTGAAATATCAATATAATACTAAATCCTGGGAGCAGCTGCCAATTGCATATGGATGTTATGTAATTCTCCTACAACTGGAACCTCAATTTTATCCGACTGGGTCACCTTCTTGGAAGTATGTTTGGGTATCAGACCTAATTTCTTGCAAACACCTAGTGTCATAACATTACTTGACACTTGTAAATCCATTAAACAATTATACAGAAGCTTTCCAAACATTAGAACTAATAAAAGGAATGGTGGTTGTTCATCCTTCCCTTGGTAAAAAACCATTGTAATGTCCCCATTTTCGAGTTCTCTTGCAGTTCAACCAGAGTTAAGTTTTTGGGTTGGTGACAGCATAATCAGAGGAGCATTTCAGTGTCACCAGGGTGTTCGGGTGATCCAGTGGAGCTGGTTGACACGTTCTGGAGAGATTTCGAACAACTTGTCCATACTTAGTATTTATAGTAAGTGCTTGCATGTCGGGAATCTTTCTGGGTTTTTCTAGGTTTGTTGTCTTTGGTCCTCGGGGAACACTGCTATTTTTAGTAAGTGTCAGTTTGGTTCTATTTTGGTGACTTGGTAGTTAGCTGTTGGCTCTCCCAGTCATTGCATTGAACTCAGGGTTATCAGATGGTTTGTGGATCCAGTTGGCACCCTCTGAGTTGGCTCAGTTTGCTTATGGCCGTTACTTACTATTTTTAGTAAGTTTAGGATTGGCACTGGAATGGGATTTGTAGAGTGGGGTTAGATTCATCTTGTCAAGACCTTTCTAATGAGCTATAGATCATTGGTTTCTGACATCATCTTGGCCTCTATTTTAAAGTTCATAAATTAAACATTATTATTTAATATTACACCTTGGTGTCTAGGCTCGACAACTTAATGTTGTTTTAAAAGAGGGTACTTTAAGGGTGATATTGAGACAAGAATTAAAGAGAATTATAATATTTTAAAATGTATTTTCCTTCTCATGTTTTATCCCATATGCAAGAGGATTTTAGAGACTCCCAACTGAAAAAATATAAAAGGAGGAAAAGGGTCTTCATTTGATATGCTTAGATTATTATTTTCTTCTCTCATTGAGATTTCCTTTGCTAAGATTTCATATTGTTTGGAGTTTGAGGATTTGAACCAGAGGCTCTTGGAGATGGAAACCTCCCTGAGTAATGGTATCCCATAGGTGTGAAAGATCACCCAACGGTGTCATTGAAGGTGGATGTATTCAGCATTCACATGTGTGCTTGCAATGGAGTTATACATAGTTGTGTTAAGAGTTGATTGATAAATCTTTGTTAGTGATTTTGTATGCTGAGATCGAAGGCTTTGGAAGGTAGAAATCTGAATGTTTGAAGGAGTTTCATTGTTGCTACACTTTATCCTTGCTGGTCGTACTCTCCAAGCAGTCATACCATCTTGTGTAGGCAGTTTGAGGTCATTTCCTTGCCTCCTCTTTGCCCAAACCTGATCGCCTATGCTATTCAAGAGTGTGTAGACTTGTTACAGCTGATAAGGAAGGTTTTTGGGAGAGTTTTGTTCCTGATTGACAGCCCCAGCCCAAGCCATACATTCCCAACTTGGATGTGGGATCCCCAGAGGCTCCTATCTTGCATTACAGCTTCATTTGTATGCCATTATGAGGCATTGGAGGCTCTATTCCATAATGATAAAAATTGTATGAACATTCTCTATTGTTTTATGGAGTTCTGATGTATTTCCAACCATACCCTTTTGCTGGTCCGGCGAAAGCTTAAATATGAAGTGGCAAATCTAGATATGGGTAGGTGTTAGAAGTTGATGTTTTGCTACTTTACTATCTAGGTTGTCATTAGTTTCTTCAGATTCATTGTATATTTTCTGGGTTTCTATTATATGCAATATATTGTGTACTCTGGCACCACATCTACAGGAAAACATAAAACCCCTTCTGCATCTTCTATCTATCTAAAAGACCACACAAAAATAATAATAAAATATCACACATAAAAGATTTTAAAATATACCAATAGGTACGCCACATTACAGTGGTATCAGAGCTATGATCTTGCCATCCTGTGAGATTGAACAAACATGCAATTGAAAGTATGAACATGTAGATGAAAATGAAGCATGTACAGTTTATGTTTGAGATATGAATCCTACAGCATCTTCGTCACATCCTTATAATACTAGGAAGAATAGGTCATAGCAGGCAACTCAGGTTCTGTAGCAGGCTGAACCAGTAATTCCAACACCACTAGTATATCCATTTGATACAGATACAGAGGTAGAGGTTGCTGCTACTGAGGATGATTGGCAGGTCTCACGAATGGACCCCTTTTCAGGTGAGCTTCCACCAGTTACAGGACCTACAGGAGAGATGGGTGACAGAGAAGAACCAGAACCTAGTACGTGTGATATTTTGGTCGCACTCACCCAAGAGATGAGGGAGTCTCGACGAGAGATGGTCAAGGCACAAGCTGAGATGACACATTCCATTGAATGGTTGTGTAATGACGGGGACAATCACCGTGACAGGAACAGGTACAACAGAGGTGACAGGAACAAGTACCACGGAGGTGATAGGAATAGGTATAATGGAGGTGACAGGAATAGGTATAGGGACGGTGATAGAAATAGACATGATGGACGAGATAGAAACAAGAATGATGGGGGTGATAGACACAACGGTGATAGGAACCAGGGAGAATAGAATAACAGGGACAAGAACCAGGATGATAGACACAGGGACAGAAATGAGGAGGATGAATCATCGGTACACACTGGAGGGCTTTGCAGTTCACTGTGGGAGATAGACCTGGTGTCCCTACATTTGCTCCCAATAACCAAGTTCCCGAATTGGATCCCACAAAGGCAGAGTTTCAGGAGGAGATTCTGAGGGATTGGAGAGCGTCAAGTGAGGAGTTTAGAGCTGAGTACTCTTACATCAGGATAAAGAATAGACCCCACAGGGGAGGTAGACCTCAGAACCAAGAGTTGCAGAGGAAATTGAGCAAGAATCACATGAGAAGACAAGGCCTATGATTCTCTTGCAAAGAATTTTGGGAGCCCAACCACCAATGTACCGATAAAAGGGACTTGCAAATTGATGTTGGTTTAGCAAATTAGGTTATTTTCAGCACTCAAGAGGTTGTTATCAACCCTGATAATAGTTCTAATTTTTATAACAGCAGTCATTCTCTTGAGTGTAGTAGTGATTTAAATGTCATGGCAAAAGAGGAAAGAGTTGTAAAAGATACTTCTAATTTTGGCACGCAAAATATGAGTGTCAAACACAAGGAAAACCATGAGGATACAAGCCATAACAGTTCTAATTTTTGTGACAGCAGTTTGATTGGTTTGCATTAGCATGAAGATATTGCTATTACACATCATGATGATAGTTGTGTGGAGTCATCCAATGCAGACACTCCAGTTTTGGGTGATAGTGATGCAATAGGTGTTGGGGATTCATGCCACAACAAATTTGATCAGGCTTTAGATGATGTGAACAAATCAGAAAATTTACTTGTTAATGACTGGTCCCAGGATAGCTCTTTAGATGAACATGCATCTACATTGGAGGCAGTAGTGTGCAATGATTATGTCTAATCAGCCGCTTCTATTATGTCATTGGAGCCATCCCGTGAGGTACATAATAGTAGTACCTTTTTTGAGGAAGTGTGCAGAGCTGATAGCACACATGAGGATGCTTATCAATCGGTGAGTGATGATGATTCAGCCTCTTTCCATAGTGCAGATTGCAAATTGAAAGATTTGTGTGGAGATGATTCATCACAGGGACATCATCATTTGATTGGGTAATTAAAGGTTAATGACCATATGAATGATATAGCTTTGGATCATTTTGATGTTGCTAGATAGATGTTGGTAATCTATGGTTGGAGTACTCCTGATATGGATGAACACGATGATAGAGGACTTTCCCTTGCTGAGTTTCAGGCACTTAGAGATGTAGTTGGGATAATGAAGAATAATTACCTACAGTTGTTATCAGATAGAGATAATCTTCTTAGGCTTGATGGTATTTATCATGATTCTCTAAGGGGAAAGGAAGAGGAGGTTGATGAGATCACCTATGAGCTTGAGGTTACCATAGACTCTTTGAAGAGCACTCGAACAACCCTTCAAGAGTCAAAGCTATGGATAGATGAGCTTACCATGGAGTTGAGCTTGGCACAGTCTTCATCACCTACAGAAACAATTCAGATATCTATGGCAACGAGTGGTGATGAACATACATCCATGGATGGTGGTAATGAGTATGTGGAGGATGTGGCTACATCCCTTTCAATTACTGGTGTGGGTGACACATATGGGATGATTGTTTTGGATGAGTGTAGCAGGGAACAATATGTCACACCAGGTGTTCCTGAGGTTAGTCCCATTTCAGGTGATGCAGAATAGATGATTGATGGCTCTTGTGGTGTAGTAGTGAAATTTCTAGTGAGTTTTGTGACGGATCACCACACTACATTTTCACAGGAGATATGCAGGGCAGCACCCAGTGGTGTGATCGGTTCTCACGTTGATTTGTTTCCCTCTCTTGGAAGCAAATCAGAGTTTACATCCTATGCAGTTGATTGTGATAGACAACTTATTGAGCCACAAGGATTGAGAGATTAACTGAGGTTTTCTGAGGATAAGGTTGTTCAAACCTTAACCCGTATTGACAGTACCCACAAGTTTGTGGAGGATCTCTTTTGGATGGCCCAATTGGAGGAGAGGCAGATAGGGGTAGTAGTGGGCACATCTACATCAAATTTGTGAGCTATCTAGCATGCTATGGAGTGGATTAAATCAGAGTACCTCCAATTGCTTTTAGATCGAGACTTTACGATTGGGTATGCGGAAATGACTTGTAGAGTATCTACTCAATTAGCTATTCAGGATCAGAGACATGAGCCATCTTCTAATTCGAGTGATGAAGAGTGTGTTCCTCATGACTATGGTAGTCAACCATTAACACAGGCTGGTGCTTTTTATCTTGACTACATAGTGAGGAGTGCTCACCATTTATCCTTTAGTTCACACATAGATGACCTGATGATGCGTAAGTGTGGATTGGCTCAGGATTTATACCATCCATTGTCAGATCAAGGGTTACCATCTATAGGAGATGGAACTAGAGATTGCAAGTGGCTAACTCAGATAGAGTCAGATAATTATTTACAAAGTTAGAGATCAGATTACTATCATGGTGATATGCATCAGACAGAATTTGCAACTTCTTTGTCTCAAAAATTTCCATTGGAGACATGGCTTCAGAGAGGTTGCAGTGTTAGTAGGCATGATGGCAGATTTAGTTTTTACAGCGATGATGGAGGAAAGTTTTTTCATTCCCTTGATTTGAGAGGAGCAGTTTCATATCTTCTAGCACCTATGTTGGATAGTCAGTACATCCATAGGAGTTTTTACAGAGGATGGAAGGGGTTGTTGTGGTTTAGACATTTCAAGATTTAATTACCTCTTCATGATAGTTAGATGTGAGATTCTGATGTGTTGGGATCCACGTGGTGATAGGTTTGGCATGACAGTTTAGTTGGATTCTGATTTGTTGCTTCACCACTCTCTGCATGGTGAAGGATTTATCAGAGTAGCGTAGCATCAGCGTGGTAGTTCTATGCTAAGAATAACTTGGGACCTTGGGATCAATTCTAGTTTCAGTTTGGTTCAGGCTGTCATTTGGAGGCTGTATTGGCATTACTTGAGGACAAGCAATCTTTGGGAAGGGTGAACTGTAATGTCTCCATTTTTGAGTTCTCTTGCAGTTTAATCAAAGTTGACTTTCTAGGTTGGTGATAACATAATCAGAGGAGTATTTCAATGTCACCAGGGTGATCAGGTGATCTAGTGGAGCTGGTTGACACTTTCTGGAGAGATTTCAAACAACTTGTTTGTACTTACTATTTACAGTAAGTGCTTGTATGTCAGCAATCTTTCTAGGTTTTTCTGGGTTTGTTCTCTTTGGTCCTCGGGGAACACTGCTATTTTTAGTAAGTATCAATTTGGTGCTATTTTGGTGACTTGGCAGTCAACTGTTGGCTCTCCCAGTCATTGCATTGAACTCAGGGTTATCAGATGGTTTATGGATCCAGTTGGCACCCTCAGAGTTGGCTCAGTTTGCTTATGGCCGTTACTTACTATTTTTAGTAAGTTTGGGATTGGCATCGGAATGGGATTTTGAGAGTGGGATTGGATTTGTCTTGTCAAGACCTTTCCAACGAGCTATAGATCATTGGTTTCTGACATCATCTTGGCCTCCATTTTAAAGTCTATAAAATAAACATTATTATTTAATATTGGACCTTGGAGCCTAGGCTCGACAACTTAATGTTGTTTTAAAAGAGGGGACTTTAAGGGTGATGTTGAGAAAAGAATTAAAGAGAATTATAATATTTTAAAATATATTTTCCCTCTCATGTTTTATCCCATATGCAAGAGGATTTTAGAGACTCCTAGCTGAAAAAGTATAAAAGGAGGAAAAGGGTCTTCATTTGATATGCTTGGATTATTATTTTCTTCTCTCATTGAGATTTCCTTTACTAGGATTTCATATTGTTTGGGGTTTGAGGATTCCAACCAGAGGCTCTTGGAGACAGAAACCTCCCTGAGTAACGGTATCCCACAGGTGTGAAAGATCACCCAACAGTGCCATTGAAGGTGGATGTATTCAGCATTCACATGTGTGCTTGCAATGGAGTTATACGCAGTTGTGTTTAGAGTTGATTGATAAATCTTTGTCAGTGATTTTGTATGCTGAGATTGAAGGCTTTGGAAGGCAGAAATCTAAATGTTTGAAGGAGTTTCATTGCTACTACACTTTACCCTTGCCGGTCGTACTCTCTAGGCAGCCATACCATCTTGTGTAGGCAGTTTGAGGTCATTTCATTGCCTCCTCTTTGCCCAAACTTGATCGCCTATGCTATTCAAGAGTGTGTAGACTTGTTGCAGCTAATAAGGAAGGTTTTTGGGAGAGTTTTGTTGCTGATTAATAGCCCCAACCCATGCCATACATTCCCAGCTTGGACGTGGGATCCCCAAAGGCTCCTATCTTGCATTATAGCTTCATTTGTATGCCATTGTGAAGCGTTGGAGACTCTATTCCATACTAATAACAATTGTATGAACATTCTCTATTGTTTTATGGAGTTCTAATGTATTTCCAGCCATACCCTTTTGCTGGTCCGGTGATAGCTTAAATATGAAGTGGTAAATTTGGATATTGGTAGGTGTTAGAAGTTGATGTTTTGCTATTTTACTATCTTGGTTATCATTAGTTTCTTTAGATTCATTGTATATTTTATGGGTTTCTATTATATGCAATATATTGTGTGCTCTGACACCACATCTGCAGGAAAACATAAAACCCCTTCTACATCTTCTATCTATCTGAAAGACCACACAAAAATAATAATAAAATATCACACATAAAAGATTTTAAAATATACCAACAGGTATGACCTATTACAATCATTGATTTCTTCTTTGGAGTACTATAATTTGAATTATTTGCTATTTCTAGATCTCCCTTAGGATCTTGACCTTTTACTATATTATTGTTTTCTGCAAGTTCCTCCTTTCTCTTAATCTATTTATCCTTGACAGTGTTAGATGAATCTTGTACCACATAAATTGCATTCGTCTTCCCTTGCGGATGAGGAGGTACTGATTGAACTGTATTTGTATTTTGAACATGAGCTTGAGGTGTACTGGATGTGGATGGCTTTGATGAACCTAGAGCAACTTGCACATTTTGAGTTCCACTCTTTATAATAGTATCGTTGAAACTCCTCAAGAAGGCTTCCCTTATTTCAGGTACTCTCATTAACTCTGTCAATGGCAAACTTATCTTTACCTTCTTGAGTTATTCTACTATACATTAACTTAGCCTCTTCAAATCATCATTAGGAGCTTCTTTCCTAGGAGGATCAACCCTTGGAGCAATGTTCTATAGTGGAGCATCTCACGATGGAATGACTCTCTAGGTTGGATCCCTCTATCTGTATTTTGGTGAATCCTTCAGATAACTCAGATTATTGCTTGCATTTAGATTAGGCAGAGTTTGAAGATTATTTGGAGGAATTGATGTAGTCATGGGGTCTTGTGCTCAATAGTTTCATTGGTAGACCCTTTGAGGTGCACTTCCTGATGATTGTTGAAATGCTTGTACTTCACCTGTTGTCTCTGCTTGAAAATCATTGTGGAATGGAGGATAATAGCATGAGTCTTCAATAGGTCCATTCGCTGAAGCTGGTGGAAACCTTCCATTGTACTCTGTCATATCATATTCCATCATGGGCAGAAATATGAAGTCATCAATAATTAAAGCTTGATCATATCTTGTTATTGGCACAATCTCATACCCAGTGACAGGAGGATTCTTTGGTGCTTGTGAACCATGCATTTCCTTTTGAAATATATCAGTTGCAATCTTGAACTCAGGACACTGTAGCTCAAGAATGTTGGTTTGTATTGTGCAACCTGCACCATGTTGACAATGCTGCTTCTGCCAAGAATACTTTATTGACTGGCTTAGGATCGGATGTCGGCGGATTATCCAAAGGTGAGGGCACACTTCCATTATTAGGTGATGTGTTCCAAGTTATGTTTTTCCTTCAAAAACCTTGATTATTTCCTCAGAAACCTTGATTATATCCCTAATTGTATCCTTGATTTCCCAAGTTTCCTTGATAACCACTTTGATTTCCCTGATAGTTCCTTTGCATGTTATGCAGATGGTTGTTTTGATTTCTTAGATGCGTAACTTCAGTGGATAACTTTTTCACTTAATCTATCAACTCTCTCATTTCATCCTTTTCTTCCTAAGTCTTCGTAGAAGGTGATGATCCCTACAAATACACTAGTTGTCCAGACGAAGCTTATGAAATAGGTGCTCCAAGATGCAATACCAATTGATTAGTAGGAGCAGGAACAGGATTCATGACTGGCGTATGATGGGCCAATGCTTGGTTAAATCCCTGAATTTGATTCGGCATCGTCAGATGTCCTATGTGATTGAGAGGCCCTTGAGTGTTAATCCCCAAATTAGTATTCACTTTGACGGATTCAGCATATGCTCCTGTCAAATTAGTAGGTGGTGCTCTTGCTCTCTTCACGAACATGGAAGTGGGACGATCTAAAGCTGCATAATAGACTTCCATAGCCATTGCCTCATTAATATTATATGGAGCCTGTAGTCTAGAATAGGCCTTGTGGAACCTGTGATTGAAAGTAGCAATAGGCTCATGCTCCTATCTTCTTACCTCAACAAACTACTTATAAAGCTCTGCTGGAGTAATTGGAATTCAGAATTTTGCTAGGAAAGCTTCCTTCATCTATTGCTAACTAGTGATGGAACATAGGCAGATTCACATACCAAATAGTAGCATCTCCTTCAAGTGTGTAGGGAAACAGTTTGCAGGCTACATCTTCATGTTCAATCATTTTGTTTGACAAAGTATCTTCAAAAATCTTGATATGCTCCTCTGATGTTCGATTTACATCATTAATGTGGAACTTGGAGCAAAAGTGTTTAGGATTCTTAGGCATATCATTGTAGTTCACAAAAGCTCCAAGAGGAGAAATATTTGCCAAGGGCCAGGCCATTGGAACATTTTCTTGTGGTAATGGACCTGCTTGAGTAGCTCCTTGTTGGAATGGATTTTCTTGGATGATTGCTTCTGTACCACTTGGTTGAGCAACTCCTTGAGTTTGATTTCGTGTAGGTGGAGTTTGGAACAAATTTAAAATATCTCCTCCACTTAGACATCCTTGACTTGATGAAGCTATTTTCTTCCCTTTTCTTGACTTAGAAGGAAATTCTGATTCTGTCAACTCCTTGGATGCTCCTAGTGTAGACCAGAATTCTCTGATGCCTTTCTGGTGAAAAGGAAATGATTCGATCCAGCATGTACTTCTTTCACTAACCCTTGAAATGAAACAACTTGTTGTGCAAGGCCCTCCTTCTAGCACCAAAAAAAGTTGATGAATGTTTTTAGACAACTCAACAATAGAGTCAAACACTAAGTATCCCACTCTCTCTTGAGTATAGTTCCTCGAAATCTAAGCTATGTGATCCAATGAGGTAACTTCAAGGTTCCTTATTTATGATTTGTGATGGATGAACTCAGTGACTTGATGTGATATTGTTGGTTATCACAAAGGGACTTACACAATTTTTTGGACAACTTACTAATTTCACTTGCAAGAGGAAAACAATTAGAATTTCTAAGTACTACAACTTTCAATGTATGATATTGCAATGGTGTTCTTGATTCTAATTCGTAACGATGATGGATAAAAAAGTGCAAAAGATATAAAGTTTAGAGAAACTATTCTAATCCTAGATGCAAGAAATGATAACTGATCAGGTGAAATGAACCAAATTTTTTTCACCAAGTTAAACAACTACACAAGGTTGATGCAATATTCTAAGGTAATACAAGATGTTTAAATCACTTGCGTTCATGAAAGTTCAACAAACACAAACAATCAAAGTTAAGTTCACTTTGTTCAGTCTAACCATACACTGCAACTTGCAAGCCACAAATCACAAATGATATGAACATAAAGATTTCACCATGAAACAATAATGATTACTTCCATCAACTAACATAACACTTAAAAAGAAAACTTATTCTAACTTAATCTACGCTTGAGGAAACAGAAACCATGCAACACTTTGAAACTTAAATAGAATCACCAAATCAATGAGTCTTGTATTATCTCAAAGAGTTCTTGCAACAATTTTTTCAAAGTCTCGAACTTAAAAATGAGAGAAAATGGAGCCCTTATATAGCCTTCAAAAATACATGAAAGGCTAGGATTGATTGGCAAAGCCAATCATCTAGATCATGCCACATCGGCAGTTAGTAAAACAAATTGCTATTTTTTAGTACATGAAAGAGGGAACAAAGGCACGCTTCCCAAAAAGATAAGGATGAAACATCAAAGCCTATGAAGAATCTCCATCTGAGGCATCTTTACTGCTACTGTGAAGTGCAATGAACCTAGACACCACTTGTTTGACATCATCAAGAGGTACACTTGGTGCATTCCTAATGGTTCCTTCATCTTCAAGTACATCAACTGTATAAACACCAAGTGTCTTCTCCCAATCGGTCATTCGAGCCTTGTTGGCGCCAAGGTGGATTGCGAGTGAGAATATGCTATCAAGTCTCTCATCAGAAATATCATCTTCTTGAAAATAGAATTCTTTGACTTGTTCCTTCATGCGATCAATAGTCATCTCTCCAAAAGGATTACATATCTTCATCAATGATGCATGTATAATATCTTGTATTCTTTGAATGACACTTCTTACCCTTGACATGTCTATCTCAACTTTATCAAGCAGTTGCCCTTTGTTGCGAAAGCAAAAGTACCATGAAGACAAATCATATGTCATTCCTTCTTCAAATATCTCAGCATGTATCAACTCATCAATGGAGACTCCCATCAAACTCTTCAAATGTGGCATGTATTGTTCTTTGACGGCTCTGAACTCAGTACAAGCTGTCAACAATGCAAGTACTCTTTCCTTAAGTTCACTAACCTTATCATATACTTGCATGATATCTTCAAGATGCTCATATGTTGTTTCTCTTGACCTCTTCATCCAATCCCTCAACCTATGAAATGATGATCTCAATTCCTCAAGGTGTGCAACTATTTCCAGAGGAAGAATGGGTGGAGGTGTGGAAACTCTTTCTTGTTGACAGATGGGATGCATTAGATGTTGAATGTACTGTTCCAATGCTTGACACTTTTGCTCAACTTTTATCCTTCCTTCTATTTCCTGTCTTATCATAGCTCTAGCATTAGTGATTGAATCTTGAAGCTCTTCCTCTACCTGTGCTCCAGTCAAAGGACCAAAATCAATTGTGTTGATATCATAATCTTTAGGTACAATATCTTCTACATTCTTTTCAATTCTTGGAACAGCTATATGAACCTTCCTTATACCAGTTTCATCCTTTGTTATCTTTGAGAGAGTTGTTACTTTCTTCTTTGGCTTTTTTGTTGACATATCTACAAGCACCTCTTCAAGTGGAATAGGCCGATACTCTTCTACTTCACAACTCCCCTTGATCCGTTCTTGCAACCATTCTGGCAAGGATGAAAGATCCTTTTGTCTTTGAATTTGCCTCTCTTGCATGGGCAATTCCTCCTCTTCAACTTCATCTTGATTGTCAGTATTGCTTTCATCAATTACTTCGGTATCATGTGGACTTGAAGGTATTTCGTCAAATGGAATGTATTGGCCTTCATCTTCATCTTCATGCAATATTATTTCATTGTTCTTTGGAGTACCTCCTAGCTATCTAGATGAAGCAGTCTCAACACTTATCCTTTTCTTCTTTTGACTTGACTCCCCTTGTGTATATTCAAATAGTTTCCTTTTCCTTTCTTGACTTGAATCTCTTTCATTGCCTTTAGACCTATCCCCACTTTGTGAATCTCTATTAGGTGCATTATATTGTACTTATTTCTCAACATCTCCCATCTTCTTGTATGTGAGCCTCTTTCCTTCATCTACTAGTTCTTGCACTTGATCCTTCGCATGCTCCTTGGTGATGGCAATGATTGGATCTATCATCTCTTCATCATAGGCTCTTTCTCTTTCAACCCAATCAATTATATATGGAAAATTTTCCACTTTGTTAAACTCAACCTTTGAAAGAGTTTCATCATCATCATGTTGATCCAGTATCCTCAACACCTTTGTAGCCCTTACCAAATCCTACTTCAACCTTGAACATATTTGCATCCTTATATCAATATCGTCAATTGCATCTACCCAGTGATCTTAAAGTTGTTCTATATGTTGATAGGTAGTGTATACACCTAAAATTGGCTCAGGTTGAATTAAGTAAATATTTTGATATTTATCTTAATTCTTATTTCCTTCTATCAATTAGAATCCCTAATTTCTTCTAATGTCCCAAGTCCTAAAATCCACCTCATCAATCCACCTCATCTCTTCCACCTCACCATGTTGCACATATAATTAATTATTCTTAATATTTAATTAGCTATTATCCTCCATTTTCCAAAATAAATCTTTAAATCAATTATCCTTCACAAATTGAATATTCTATTCAATGTTCCCCACTAGCCTTCACCCATTGAATATTTAATTCAATGTTCCCCACTATCCTCCACTATTGAATTCTTAATTCAATTGTCATAACCCACTGTCCTCCACTATTGAATTCTTAATTCAATTGTCATAATCCACTTTTATTCCTAGCCATTGATCTCATCTTTGGATCCTCACCCTCCATTCTATTTTTAGAAAATCTATAAATAGAACCCTCTTCTAAGCCATTAGGGAGGACCTTCATTTTGCACAATCACTATACTCAAAATTCTCTCATCTTCTCTTCTCAATTCCATTCTCAAGTATCCTCCATTATTGTGTGTTGAAGCTCTCATTCAACACAAACAAGTATTCTAAGCCATTCTTCCTTTGGCATCTTCAAACGAGCAAGCAAGCAAGAAAGCTTCTGAGGGCTTCTTAAATCAAGATCAAAGCAAGATAGGCAACAATGGAAAACAACAGGTAAAAAGGGTTGTGAGTATGTTCTTACTCTTCTTGGTTTGATTCCTCTTTATCTTCAACTTCTATTGATGTTTAGGTTTTTAGGTTTTTCATGTATTTGAAACTAACTCTCATTTTATCCCTCACAGGTAGGATATGATTGCTTGATTGCTCCATGTGGATCAAAGTTCTCCCTCCGTGAATCATGAAGGTGCAAGTGATATGCTTGAAGCTCAGTCTCGGTGTGTTCAGCTACTTGCAATGATGGACATGAATAGTATTTCCCAAGCTTTAGAGGAAATTGCAACCTAGCCTTCTTCCTTGCCCTTTGTAACTTATGGAACTCTAATAGTTGTCTTGGTATTTTCAACATCACCATCCTATTAGTAGGATACCTTGGCAATCTATAAGGATAGGATGTGAATCCTTGAATCCTTATGTAAGTGAATTTCTCATATTGAATGTAATAGTGTCCATATTCTTTAATGAAGGCCCTAGTAGCACTTGTTAATCTCCTTTGCAACTCTCCTCTCAATCTCCTCACTATATACATGGCAAATGCATCATTGAATCTCTTGTAATGGTTGATGTTCTTGAGATGAAGTTTTGTATAGCATTGGTGTGATAGGACTTCATTCAATTTAATGCCCACTTCTCCTTTAGAAGTCAATCCCTTGTAGACCACATTCCTTGCCAATATGTAGTCAAGGTAAGAACTCATGTAAAAGGAATGGGACTTGTTGAAATTTTCAAATTGTTCATCAAGGCAGTGACTTATAACTCTGGTCCAATCAATCATCTTATTCTTTGTGAAAACATGATCAAGATAGGTATACATCCATCCTTCAAAAGTTGATGATTGAGGTCTACCTGTCACTCTATTCATGAACATGATGAAGTAACTTATCTCTTGCTTGAGGTAGGCTTTATGATACTTTGGATCATCTAGATTATATATCTTTGTTGCTGAATCCACCATCCACTTCTTCCTTACTTCTTGCATGTATTGCTTGGCCTTGGCTTCAAATGTCTGTTGTGCATTCATAGGACAAATAAATGTTGACCTTTGATTTGGAATGTTGAAGACCTCTTGAATGGCTTCCCTTCGCAAGTAGGCTAAAATAGTCCCATCTTTTGCTACAATTTTCCTTTCTTTGCTATCATAACGCTTAGCACATTCTAATACCAACTCCGTGCATGTCAAGACAGGTGGGAAACAAGCTACTTGTATGATTCCACTCTTGGCAATGGCTTGGATGTTCTCATTCCTTGTTGGTGTGAGAAAGAAGTCTTTGATCTCCTCCAAGTTGGCATGTCCCATGTTGGTGTCTCCTACGTTCTTCCAATGTGTCTCGAGCTTAGATTTTGGTAAGGTTAACTTCGTATCCATCTTGATCATCACTTGGCGCTCCTTCACAGTCATGCCCATTTACCTACAAGATCAACTTCCATTACTGAATTCAAATGATAAAACTATCCTTATAAGACTGAATTCTTACATGATAAAGCCATGAAAACATAAAAATCAGGTACGTAAAAAGGCAGATTTATGGAGATAGGGTAGTTGAAACATACCTCTTAATAAACTTTCAGAATAAATTAAGGCAAATTTTTGTAGGAAATAATGAACTAAATGACAAAATCAGACTTTCAAATCTGTTTATCTACTGAAGATTGCTGCTCCCCTTCTCCTAAAATTTGCTCCTAGAATGGATTGTGAAATGAATGATGAACAAAATGAGGAGGGTGCTCAAGTTTATATAGGCAATCTACCTTGATTAATGTGCTGGTCAGCCAGGGAAAGGTCAGCCAACTTTGAACAATTATTTCATTTTTTGAAAATTTCAAAAAATTTAAAAACCTTTTCCTATTTAGGCGCCAAAAATAAGTGGTGGAGGCATGAAATTCTACCTTGTTTCATAGGCTATTCCTTGACACCATCAATGATTTCAAACATGTTTTAAACTCACTTAAAATCTCTATGATCCTAGGTGCAATTTAGGAGTCATACATGTGTGAAGTGGCATCTAAAATTGTATGAATGCCTTCTTCCACTTAGGTGCATACTTGAGGTCAAAAGCACTGAAATGGTGCCTTGATACTTAACTTGATGTTTGACCTTCAATGACCTCTAGTTTATGTTTAGACATTTAGGAAACTCTTCATCTAACAATCCTCTTGATTATATCAGATTTGATGCTCATTCAAATGAGGCACTGATTTAAGTGTTAGTGAAACTTCTTGATTGCTTAGGCGCACTTTATGAATTTTAAGAGTGAAACCAGCGCCTAGACCTCCTTAGTGGTTTCCTTAAGTTGCTAAGGACTTCTATCCAATGCAAGTCATCTAAGGGAGTCCTTGTTTTATAATGACTAATTCTTGAAACTCAAATGCCTCTCCCAATCAAGGCGCAATTGGAGGGTTGCATGGATATGGATTAGTGCCTTCATGTGATGAATGTTCTCTTCAAAGTTAGGTGCATGTCTGTTGAAAATTACGCCTAAGTTCCTTAGTTTGTTGCTTGACACCTCTTGACTTCAACTTCATGCTCTCCATTAAGGCACTCACTCAATTGTCAATGAATCATGCCTCTCTAAGTTAGGTGCCAAAATTGGATGGTAAGGACAAGAAAATGTGCCTTGTTCTTGGAAGATGCTCACTTCATTTCTCATGGATCTAAACACTTGTGGAGGTTCAAAAAAGGTATCTTGAGACTTAAACTCCTTCAAATTGCTTGATAAATAACCCTTTGAGTATTAGGCACTCAAACTCATCTCTCAAAACAATCCACCTCTTAGGCTCTCAAGGTGATTATAAAAGCAAGAAATTGTGCCCTAACTTGATGATGCTCACTAGCACCTAAGGTGCACTTTGATGATGCTTAAGGTATGAAATTGCACCTAGCATTGATGCAAAGTTTACTTCAAAATTTCATGAAATTAAGACTTGTATAGGCTCTTATGAACTTGTCTAACTTCAATATCTTCAATGTTTATTGATTCAAGCATGCTCCCTCCTAGGCACCAAAATTGGGGTTTTCAATGGTTAAAATGTGCCTAGTAAACACTTAGTCATTTTCTCTAAAGATATTCAATCTCCAAAGCATATTGAGGTCAAAACATAATTCTCACATAGAGCGCCTTGGTTTGAAGTGGTTTGAAGCCAGCCTTGGCAAAGGTATTCATACTCAGCTCACCTCATCAAGTTATCAACTCATACTCTTAATGAACCCCTTCATTGGTGACCTAAGGAATGCTCCAAACTACTCTTGCAAGCTCATTGACTAAGTAACTCTAAGATAACATAAATGACTAACCCTAAAACAACTAACCTATGAAGAAAACTGGGGGTCCCCATTTGCAATGGAGCGATGTGTGATTTGGTCACAACAGGTACCAAACTACCCCATTCCCTACCTTGGCCGATGGTGCCATTCTAGAGGATGGCACCAATCTGGCTTGTGATGGCGCCAATCGACCCTCCAATGGTGTCAGAATCCTAACGATCTGATTCCCATGTCATAAATGCATCAAATTAAAAAAATTGACAAAGCTAGGGTTAGTCTACCTACCTAGGGTCCTACTACCAGCAATCTCATGAACGTGTGTACCAGCTCAGACAAATGTTCGAAGTTTGGGAAGAGTGGGTTCACCATCTTGTCTCTTCTTCTCTCTCATCCAAGTGGCTCAATGAGTGCAAATGTGGTACTTTGGGCCCACTTTTTCTATTTATAGAAGGCCATGTCATCCCCCAACACACTTTTTTCCTCCCAAGGTGCAAAACATAACCTTTTTCACCTGTTTTTCTTCTTGTCATCCTTTTTTTGGTCCTCTATCTTGTTTTCATCACCATTTTCTACTTTTGGGAGCTCACCCAAATTTTTTTTTTCACCTGACCTCTCGAGGGGGCATCCCTCACCCATTCCATTCCTTCCTGGCACCTGCGGCAATTTTTTTGACTTGATGCCATATCCCTGCTAGGTCACGATGCCACGTCAAAGAGGGCCAAATGTAGACACCTAAAAATGTCTTCATTGACTAATGATCTTTCTGACATCATCCAATTAATTAATTAATTTTTTAAAAATTATTTACACCCTCCAACACCTGATTATTCACCTTCCCTTCACCATTTCATCTTTTAAATTGAATTAATTTAATTAATTCAATGGTTGCACTTAATAACATTAGACCAATTAATTAAATAAATATGCAAATATTTATTTGGTTAATTTCGCCATTTCACTAAACCCATTTAATTAGGTAAATTATGTTTATCTAGTTAATTTAGCCTACTAATTAGCCTACCCCTATCCTAATTGATTAAATAGATATTATTTAATTAGCTAGTCTAACTTACCTATCCCTTAGACCTAAGATTAATTAAATGAAACCTTGTTTAATTAATCTTAACTCCTAATTAACCCATTCCCTAATTTACTACAGCCATATTAATTAAACTAATCCCCTTGATTAGTTTGGTCAAACCCCACTTAACACTCCTCCCACACTCCACAAATAAAAATTAGCCTTTATTCCACATAAAGTATTTTTTATACACATTTGTCCTAAATTTCATTAATGAGTTCTTACACACCTAACATGTCATATTTCACATTTATTAGAACTCTTCCCCAAATAAATTTTTAATTCATTTCTAATCCTCACCTCTTCCCCAAACAGAATTTAAAAATTCTTTTTAATCCATCTCATCTAACCTCATTAATGAACACCCCTTCCCAAGATGAATTAAAAATTCACCTTTATTCTCATCCCTCCATTATTGTTGATCAAATCTAAGCCCTCCATTTCATATTCATCCTCATCCATTGATCTCTACTTTCAATTTCAACCATTGGATCAAATTCCCCTCAAAAAGCCTATAAATAAAACCTCTCCCAAGCCATTTTATCATCCAAGTTTAGTGTATTGTTATCATGCCAAAATCTCTCCATCATCTCATCTAGAGCTAGGCTTTTTTAGTGATTGTTGCATAGTTTGAGAGCATTTCACATTTAGTAAGCCATGGGTGAAGCTAGAGAGTAAGGGTGCACTCTCTCAACCTTATCAAGGAGAAGGGATCACAATTGAAGGTATAACTTGTGTTTTATTGCATTTAGTTTATGTTTTTGACTTCATTTGTTTTCCTCATCTTCAGTTAGTTTCCAAGTGCTTTTCAGAAAATTTGATTAATAAAGGAAACAATGTGTTGAAGAGACTATCTAGGTTAACAGAGTAGTGTTCTAGTTCCGATCCACATTTCCTATATGTTTAAGATTTGTCCCTGTAGTTTGGATATGTTGTTAAGAGATGTTTAGAAATGTTATATTTCAAGTTTTGTGCTCTGGATCTGTAAGCATAAAAATCACACACAACCTCCACAAGGACCCTTATGATGATTTTAATCATTGTCACGTACATGTAAGCGTGAAATAATGTCCTCTTTAAAGTAGCAAACCTTTTGATGATGTGTCACTTCTTTCATCTTGTGTTGTCTTCTTTTTCGTTTTCCCTCTCTCTTTGTCATGGAAACTTTTTGACACTTTTGCGACACTTGTCGATTTGTGTTTTCTGAGCTTTTGACCTTGTTCCTAAGCCTTATAGGCATCTTGTAGGTGAGTTTTCACCTTTCCCCTATTTTTTTCATCCTCTCCACCCCCTAGAAGCCTTATAGAGGTCCCCCAGACCCATCTCCCACTTTTGGTTTTCAGTTTCACTCAACCAATCTAAATCTCCCACTATTATTTCCAGATCCCCCCTAGGATATCCTACTTTGCAAGTGGAGATTTGGATTCTTGCACATGATTGACCTGTTTCTGGAGGTAGATCACCTCCTTTTCATCTTTTCTACCATCTCCCATCATGCATTTCCTCTCTCACCCCTTTCTTTTTACATCTCCCACTGGGTGACCCTAAAAAAGTAGGATCTCCCCCGGGTGACCCTACTGGTGAAAGGGGCAACCCTATCGCATTTCCAGCCATAGAAAAACTTGAGTTTCTCACTCAAAATAGCTTTGTTTTCACCCCTTTTTCTTCTAGATCGCATGATTTTTGATGCCTAATATGGAGTTGACTATTTCATGCACCCACACATGCATAATTAACTCTATTTGATCTAAAACTAACAACTCATTCTCTCTCATGCATTCTTCCAACTCCAATTCCTCTTCAGTGATAAGCTATTATTGATTTATCACTCTCTAATTAATTGAGTTCACTGGGTAGTCAATCCATTTCACTCATTAATCAATCCTTGTTAACTCATCAATCAATTCAGTTAACTTCTCAATCAATCCCCTTCTTCCAACCTATAAATACCCTCTCCCTTAAACACAAAGAGAGGTAAATTCATTGTGCACACAACTCTTGCTAAGTTTTTGCTCTCTAGTTAGCATTCTCATGGTCACCTGGACAAAGGTGCCTTTTATTTGTTCATTGTTCATCAAGCTTTCACATAAAGCTCTTCAAGCATCGTTACGTTGCTTCAATCAATGCCATTGTAATCATCAAAAGCTCTCATTGAGCTCTCTCAAGCTTTTACAAGCTTCTCTTGCTTCTTTGTGTTGTCTTGTCCTCAAGAGATCTTCCCGTTGCTTCAAGAGGATACGAGGTTGCCTTCAAGGATTTCTGAGGGTAGTGGAGTCACACAAATCTTCTCTATTTTTAGGTTCCTCTATGCTTTTGTCAATTTGTAGTAATTAGAAAATTGAAATTGCTCTTGGGATTAGTAATTTATTTCTTTTTCCTTGATAGAAAGATTAGATCTAGCATCATAGAAGTAATTTACATTCATAGTTTAATTCAATTACTTGTAATTTTCTTTTCTAGATTAAATCATTTCAAAATATTTGAAAAAACCCCAAAAAACATAGAATAATTGCATTAAGTTAAATTCATTCTAGTTGCATTCATATTTCCTTTCCTAGATTAAAAAACATCTTTATTTCCATAAATATCAAAAAAGAAAAAAAAAACAAGTTTGCACTTCATATAGCCTTGCATGCATAAAAATATAGAAAATAACAAAAACATTAGACATTTAGAAACATTGCAAACCCTTGATAACATCACAAGGTCAACCATGGTTAACAAAAGTCAAACCCTTGATAACATCACAAGATCAACAAAAGTCAATGCACAACTAAACCCTAGGTCAAAACTCTATGTCTAGTCAAGGTTAGTCCACATACACCTATCCCTTGTCTTGTCTCATGAATGTGCCCAGGATTAAGAGGTGAGTGGGTAAGGGTAGTCCTTGGTGAGATTGAGGAAAACCATCTGAGACCACAACAAGATCCATTTGTCTTAAAACAAATAGAAGCACTTAGACAACTTCAAATACAACATGCGATCATCCAACAAATTGAAAGACAAGAAGCCATCAATGAAAGTAACATCTTACACACACAGAGGTGGAATAGCAGAAACCCTAACAGATGAAGAGTAACTAGTGACCCTTTAGGTCATAGGGTTATCTTCATAACAACACTCATTGAATGAAACATCTACATTAGCACACAACAACAAAGGCCCCAGAACACGTCGACCCCTCTCCTCAAATTCTAGCTCTCCAACGAGCCAAATGCCCACCGTGTCTCACCTCCTCTCGACTGGCTACTTCCATGAGAGTGAGAGTGACATGGCGGATAGCCCCGTGGCAAGGAGGGAAGGGTCCTTGTGCGTGCTAAAATTTGACCTAACAGCCCTAGACAACCAAGGTCACGATTTTGAGCATACATATTTTGGTGAACCTAACGTAAAACACATAATCTTTTGGTTTTGTAGTTTATGTTCCCATTATTTGGATCTCAAAAACCTTCAATGCTTCAAAACATTAAACAAAAACTCGATAAACATTTTCACTTTATTTTTCATAGCCGCTTTTCCCACTTCAGCGTCTTTCACTTTCGCCATCATCCATTCCATTTATTCTGTGGTGTCTATGACACCCCCGAATATGATGAAACTTGATCTAAACCAAGGGAATATTCCCTCAAGAGAACCATAAACTCCTTATTTTGATATGTATGTGTCATCGCATTTGGATACATGAATCACCAACTACTATGACTACAAAGACTTAGATTATGAACAAGATCAAAGAGACCAAAGAGAATCCAGATGTTCTTTGTCTTTCAATAGCCCACCTTGGGAAAAAAATATGGCCATACCAAATGTGCCACATAAAGCTAGGAGGGTAAGGTCAAAAATACATTGACCCGATCAACGTTCCACAAGTACGTCAAGTACTCATATTGATGAGGAAGTCAAACAATTAGAAATACACTTGCAAGAAGTGAAAGATGCTCAAGAGGCATTGAGAGTAGCCTTGCGAGAAGAACAAAAAGAAAATGTTGCATGAGAAGAAACATACCATCATGACAATACTAGGAGATAAAATCCTAGAAACAAGGAAATACCTAGTGCTGCCACTCCCATAGACTTAATTATAGCTCTAGTGCAAAGGATTAGAATCTTAGAAGTAGAACAAGCTGCTCCTGAAAGAAGGAAAAAATCCCATGAACAAAACTAGGGGGCATCTCAAAATCTCCCCTATCTCCACTAGTATTTGCGAAATGCTAGTAACAATATGTGTCTGAATGGGAACCCTCCTGTTTAGAACAATCCAACAAATCCAACAATGGGTTATCAAAACCCACCTATAGGGTTATTGCTATCAACACCGCAATCTCAAAGTGCCTTTCTCGGAACATATCTTGAGTATTTAAAAGAACCTCTTGATCAAAACAAAAGGAATGTAGTTACCTCGACCATTGCCTGATCTCCCAAAATTCAAAGGAAAGGGAGATCCAAACTCCCACATTAAAGCCTACACTACAGTGATAAGAGAACTCCTTCCTTGGGATGGGGTTGTTGCCAAAATCTTTATGAAAATTCTTGAAGGAATAGCTCTAGATTGGTACTATCGTCTACGAGAGGCTTCAATTCACTCATTCAGACAACTAATTAGAGAGTTTGTCATGGCGTTCGACATGAACAAACTCATCAAAATAGGGATTAGAGAATTCCTCGCCATGAAACAGGAGCCAAATGAATCGGTAGCCCACTTTGTCACTCGATGGAGACAAGTCCTTTATTCCTCAACTAGCACCCCAAACATGGATCATTGTGAGCTATGTGATATTTTTTTACATGCCTTGAACAAGGATATGAGAGAAGATGTTCATAAATTACCATATGAATCCTATGAAGAAGCATTGGAAAGTACTTTGAGGATAGATCAAGCTATCATTGACAGTGGCAGAAAGGTCTATGGGTCAAATGGAAAGTTAACAAAAGAAGACACTAGGAGTAATGCTCCTGCCATCAAAATTCTCAAAAACAATAGAAATGCAACCACAAACGAGGTGACAAATCAACCCCTTATCAAGAAAGTAAGAGACGATTACAATGGGAGAGACTATTATCCTCCCAATGTCAATGCGATTGACCGACCTAGAAACAAAAGGTACTACCCTAGGGACAATTACCAAAATTGGAATCATAATGGAAATGGAAATGGAAATGATGGAAGATATGAGAGACCCCATATGAGTTCAATCAATTTTGTTCTTATAATAGAACAAGGGGGCACAGCACAGAATCATGTAGAGAATATAACTAGTTTATAGCAAGGTTACCGGAAGACCAACAATGTTTGTTCATAGAAATGTTCTTGAGCCAACAAGAAGTCATGCCAAATAAGAAGGGCACAAAACAGACTCAAGCCCAAATAGCCCCGCAAAATGCAAACATGAGAATCTATCAAGACCCATTTCCCACGCATAAAGATGTAGAGACATCAAATCAAAATGAAGTAGCCCAAGGTAGCAACACTAGCATCCCACCATATTTAGGGTAGAAAGGTGAATTTAGGATGATGGAACTAGTCAAGATTTTACACAACGAAGAAGGAGAGGAATATTATGAGACCGAAAATGAACAAATTGAGGGTGTCGTTTCAGTAGTGGAACCAATACCCTCTCCGATCAGACCCTATGAACTTATGAAGACCTAAAGAAGACATATGATCACATTTCATTCATTGACTTGCTCAAAAATTCCCCTTCACATCGCTCAACATTACTAAAAGCCATAGGGTTAAAGTACCTCGACCAAATTACACCACCACCTAGTGAGCAAATCAACCATGTGGACTATGACATTGGCCCACCAAATTCAAAACTCAAAGATCCAGGGTTCTTCTTTGACTTAAAAAAAAATGCCTTCCGAGGCTGAGCTAACCAAGAAAGGAGACCCTCCATTGTACTTACAAGTTTGGATCTATGACACTTGCATTAAACAAACCTTAGTTAATGATGGAGCCACAGTGAACATAGTTTCATTCTCCCTTCTAGAGAGAATGGGTTATGGACACACAAATATCACCACTTCACAAGACACCCTGAGTGGGTATGATAACCTAAAAGCCGCTATGATAGGGAAAATCACACTTCCCGTGACTCTAGGGCCCAAGACTGTCTCGACCACATTCTATGTCATCGACAAAGACACAAGATACAATTTACTCCTTGGTAGGCCATGGATCCACGTGATGAAAGCTATACCATCAACGTTATTTCAAGAGGCTTGATTCTTCCATTTGGGGAAGGTGTACATTGTGAAAGGAGATCTAGAACCTTTTAGCATGTTGAAGTCAAACACATAAAACAAGCGTATATGTATCCCCATAGACTATGAACTCCCCACCAACAAATTGACCATCCCCAATCCTACACTGCAGTCAATATGCATCAAGCGAATAGAAACTCCAAAGAAAACCATAAACATTACGGAGATGAAAACTCTAGAAAATGAGGTGTCATTGAAACTAAAGGAAATTGTTCCCAAGGAACAAACAATTAAGATCATGGAATGGATAGAGCAGGACGAACCTCTCCAATTCCCTCTAGAGGCTCATGATCAATTTTCAACCTGCTTACAAGCTCTTCCCTTGCATAGGGGAGAAATCTCATAGAACTGAAGGACCAATGTTTGAAACCACTACGTTAGATTTGAGAAATGTAGACCCGCACGCTTTCTCAGATCTTGAGGAAGACATAACAAATAGTTACACTCCTTTGTCACCCTTAAGTGAAACACGTGTCCCTGACACACTAGAAGAAACAGAGTCATATGAGCCTCCCACACCAGTAGAGGACTCATACAGACCTTTGACACCCATGGAAGACATGCATTCCATTGACAACGAATCTACCAACATAATAGGAATGCTCCCAAGGATGCTTATAGTATCCCAACCACAAGAGCATTCGACCACTTCTACCTTGGTATAATCAAATGAACTAGGTGAATGGGAAGCACCTTTGGTTCAAATTGAAATGGTCGAAAGACTTCCAGATGAAGATGAAGAAAGTGAAGGTACTTTTCACAAAGAATGGAAGATGAGAGTGTCAGTCGGCACTGATGACCCTGTCATTTTTGAGTTGTTAGGGAGTTATATCAGATATTCCATGGACTTAAGGCCAGAACCCAATGGGAGGATGATTATAATCTTTGTCCCTCCTAATAAGCAAAGGAAGCCACAAACTCCTCTTGATTTGTTGCAATTTTTGCAAAGAATTCAAGAGAGACAAGATGTGAAAATCTATATGCAAGAACAATTTGACATGCTAGCAGAGTTATTAAATTGTGATGGAGTCCTGTATTGGACCCCTTCCCATCAACAAGCCTTTTGAGACTTACTTTGTCTCACATTGCCAAGGGAAACCACCAAGTTGGAAACAATAGGATCAAATGACAAACCCTACAGAATAGGAGAACTTGTTCTAAGAAGAGGTAGCACAAAGAATAAGAAAAAGATGAAAAAGAGCTTTTTTAGAGGATTGGAAAGGACCTTACAAGGTTAAAGAAGATGTTAGAAATGGTGCCTATCTCTTGCGTACAATGGAGGGAGAGGATTTGGCAAAACAGTCAATTCCTTTCACCTCAAAAAATACTATGTCTAAAAACCAAAAAAATCATAAAACATAAAAATACAAAAAAATTATAAAAAAAATAAAAAATATCAAAAAGAGTTTGTTTCTTGCATTTCAATATCATTATGTTCATCTTGCATTATTGTTAGTGACTTGCTCTTGTACTATTTTCTTCTCATTAAGGAGTCTAAGGTTGCCTAGATATACGTCATCCTTTCAGGACCTAGAGGTTCCCCATTTTTACAATCGCCATTATCCCCCTTCATTCCCAGTGATTTTAATCAAAGCCTAGCTCTTAACTTTACACTAATCCTAGTTTTAATGATTCAAGATGTTAGGTCTAAACAAAGTCAGTATTCAAACCTACAATGTTCAAAGGAATCTTGTAAGTAGACCTTCCTAGTTCTTCCCTAGTAGAAGAAAAGTCTGACCAGATTATAAAAACTTTAGGTGGCGCTCAGCCCCTTATCTTTCCTAGAAAAAAATGTCAGGAGGATCAAAACTATGAAGGAAGCAATCTAAAATCTAAGTGAATAAAAAAAATGAGTGATCAAAATAAGAGTGTCAAGAAAAGTGAGAATTGAGAGATCAAGCTTGCATGTCAAAAGTTCAAAAAAGCATTCATTTTCATAAAAAGCAAAATCCAAAAAAAATGAGAAAATCAAGTGAGACATTCTAGAAAATACAAAAAAAAGAGAAAAAGAAAAAAAAGAGAGATACAAAAAAGAGTGAAAGAGAGAAGATTGTTGAATGTCTGTACTCTTGGGTGGAGATCCGTCTAAATTTGAAGCCTAAAGGGTGACATTCTAACAGAGAAAGAAAAGTACAAAGCACACACACGCACTAGCTGAGCAAAGTCGAGAGTCTAGTAATCTCTAGGATCATCTTCTATCTAGAGACCCTTGTTCTTTCCCATTTATCCTTTACCCCGGGTCTATCTTGCTTGCCATCTATGATCTAAGTCTAGCGAACATCAATAAAATTTGTTACTTTCCTAAGTTGAAAACTTGTCAGCTTGTCTTATCTAGATAAGGATCAATGTTTAGCCTTTTGCAAAGCCTAAATTCAGAAGCACTCCATTTCACTCCTGCTCCCCACTTGAGTTTTAAAATCTCATCTCACAGCCTTGAATAGGTCTCTTATATCAGGACAACTTGCAATCCCCTAGATTGAAAATTGTACTAAAGAGCAGTCACATTGTTTGTTCCACATTACATTCATATCAAAATCAAAAAAAGAGTCTCAAAACAATAAAGTCAATGTCATATCTCATGACATTCAATAGAAGTAAATGTTTCAGTTTCGCATTTCTTGTGTTCTTGCATTAGCATATCGTAAACTACATCCCATGTATATGCCACAAAAAAATATACAAAAACATGTCATTGTTATCATACTTGCATTGTTAAAAGAGTTGAAAGGTCAAAAACATAATCAAAAAGTTCTTAAACCTCCAAAAATGCACAAGAGATGAGTATGAAGCTGATAGACGAAAACCATAAAAAGATGAACTTTCATAGATATATCTGAAGTTTACCTATACGATAATATCAAAGAGCTAGGATAAAATTCTCTCAAGGGAAATAGGGGCTCCCGATGCAAGGGGGCATGATTTTAAAAGAAGAAAAAGTAATATCAAGGTTGATTCCCTCCAACAGAACCATCGAGACTTCTGCTCCTCTGCCTATGAGTACTGCTCATCGTTCCATGAGACCTATGGGAGCGAGGCATCTTGCTATGAGCGTGTGATCGTGAAGGCCCCACCGTACTAGCATCCCGTCATCCAAAACTAAGATGAGCCATCTCCTGGAGCACCTGATTCTCACCCTTAAGGGTATGAATCTCAGCCTTCAAGTCTGAACTCTCCTGACATCCATGATAGACAGGAGCAAAAATGTTAGTGTGTCGCTCGGTAGCAGGGGCATACTAGGATCAGCCAAAAGAATCTCTTGAGTCATCCTAGTGAAGGGGGAAACCAAACCAACATTAATCTCACAAACAAAAGCCCTCCACTCTTCGACATTACCTGCAAAGTGAACCAAAGGAGAAATATATGTTAGTTCCTCATGAAAAGGAAAAGAAAAGATAAACGACAAAAGTGTGAAAGATGATAAACAAAAGTAGACTCACATGGATCACCAGGCTGCCAGGTAGGGTCAAACTCTCGCATCACTTCATCAAAATGAGGAGGTCCAGGAACTATGGACAGACCCCCAGAGATGTCACGTGCATCATCTGTATCATCTATACCATCAAAACCCTCATCTTGTGCATCCTCAGGTGGTCCCTCGTATGATGAATCATCACCATCAGGAATATAGTCCTCGTCAGTAGACTCTGAGTCCTCAACTACAATGAGTGCTCGAGAAGGAGTCCCTCTCCCTCCTCTCTATCCTCCTCATGAGGATTTAGGAACTCTGGTAATGAAGACTCCATGAGTCAAGGGAGTCCAAATAACTGTCCTCTGACCTGCCTTGCCCATCCCCTAAATGGACCTATAACAAGTAGATACCAGGGGCAACTCCTCAGGGAAGTCCTCACCAAACTATTGTAAGACATGCTCAACATGATGAGCCTCGACTAGACCATTGCAATCTAAAACCTTAGACACCCCATGATAGTATTCTTAGATCTCATCATCCTGAGCCCAAGCTCCCTCCATATCAAGGTAAGGATCAAATATCATATCCTCATCCGTAAGAGTATTCACAGTGCACAAAGAAGCATCAAAATGGCCCACCTGCATCCATCTAGCTGCTCTCGGTAGTCGTCTGTCAGGAATCGGAACAAGCTTTTGGTAGGGCCTGATGTGCTAAAAAACCCAAGTCATAATCAAGGAGTGGCTAAAAGCAAGAGCCCCTCATCGTGCAATGTGATAGAAGTCTATGTATACCATGGCCAAAATGTCTAACCCCTAAGCATAGACCTTGCCCTGCTCAAGATCCTGTATGATCGGTGCCTAACACCATCTCAAGCGAGCCGAGGCCTTGTCTCTAGATAACCTTGATGCAATCAAACTGATCAAGAATTGCCTCAAGAGAGGAGTACAAAGTCGTGGCATGGAAGTAAGTTGGACTCCTGTCTGATCCTTTGGATGACTAACCCCCATAAATTGTGCCCAAGATGTCTTGTCCTCAAAAGACTCACTAGAAGGTAGGACGAGAGGATGTCCTCTCAAAGGAACTCCAAGAATACGGTAAACATCAAATAGAGTGATAGTCCACTCTCCTAAAACCTGTGGGACCCTGAAAGTGTTCATGTCTTCATCCCAATAAGTCAGAATGTCACAACATATGCGTGACACAGGGTGAACAACTGGCACATGACAGACTCTAGCTTAACCTGCTCTCCTTAGAATAGCACAGTCCTCATCACTCAACAAAGAAAACATCTCTGAGAGCCATGTCTACTCTTGGAAAATATTCCATTGAATGTGCATGTCCTGTAAAAAAAAAAAGAACTTTAGATTAAATCTCGTAAACTCATAAAAATCATAAAAATCATAAAAATCATAAAAATTGTAGAAAATACCACCCAAAAAAGTGTATAATCCTTCAAAATTGCAATAAATAGGTGAATACAATAGTCAAATTAAGTCAAACTAGAGTGAAACGAACGTCAAAAAACACCAAATTTCAAGCAGAATCTACCCAATAAGGTCACCCCCTTGGGCAACCCAGATGTCAATAGGATCCCCCCCCGGGAGACCCTGTTGTCTGCAAGATCTCCCCCCAGGCAACCCTGTTGTCAGACAGATCTCCCCCTGGGTGACCTGCTTGACAAAAGGGGCGACCCTAAGTAGAGATCCCTCAAGCTAAAAATGTCCTAAAATCTTCATTTCTCAGTCGATTTTAGTAAACGAAAAACCAGACTTACTCTAAATGATGAAATAGAGACAATGGAACAAGAAGAATTGCAAAAAAAGATAAATTCAAGAGATTTTTTCATAAAACTCAAACTAGGGTTTAGAGAAGAGTTTTTCACTATTTGTATACCCAATTTTTTGTGACTAAAAAGAGGTGGCCATCTTTGTGATCTCCTCGATGATATCTTCCCAACGGCTGCTCACACGATCGATTATATCGCTGATTCATTCTAATCTCACTAATTCACTTGCTTTGTTTGCCCTTAGCTTAGTTTCTTTTATGCATTCTTCGATTATTTTTTTCTTTTATGCATCTTTGGTGCATTATTTTGCATGCATTCATTCCTACAGGTCTCACTAACAAAGGCAAACAACTAGTCAAACTCGAATGATCTATGGTAAGTTCGTCATTTCAATTTTTATTATTCATTTTGATAGATTCAAATGCCAGACTCATACTAGTTATTGCAGGTATAAATTGCAAAAAACTCAACCACAAGTAAGGCCTAGTTCGGGAACGGTACCTACCTTTCATGTAGACTACCATCCCCAAGGGGGCAAATATGTAAGCACAAAAATCACGCACAGCCCCCACGAGGACCCCTATGATGATTTTAATCCTTGTCACATACATGTAAGTGTGAAATAATGTCCTCTAAGAAGCAAATCTCTTGATGACATGTCACTTATTTCATCTTGTTTTGTGTCTTCTTTGTTGTTTTCCCTCTCTCTTTGTCATTGACACTTTTTGACACTTTTGCGACACCTGTCAATTTATGTTTTCTAAGCTTTCGACCCTATTCCTAAGCCTTTTAGGCATCTTGTAGGTGATTTTTCACCTTTCCCCTATGTTTTTCATCCTCTCCACCCCCTAGAAGCCTTCTAGAGGTTCCCCAGACCCATCTCCCACTTTTAGTTTTCAGTTTCACTCAACCAATCCAAATCCCCCCTATTCTTTCTAGATCTCCCCCAAGAGATCCTACTTTGCAAGTGGAGATTTGGATTCTTGCACATGATTGACCTGTTTCTGGAGGTAGATCACCTCCTTTTCATTTTCTTTACCATCTCCCATCATGCATTTCCTCTTAGACCCCTTTCTTTCCAAATTTTCCATTGGGTGACCCTCAAAAAGCAGGATCTCCCCCCGGGTGACCCTACTGGTGAAAGGGGCGACCCTATCACGTTTCCAGCTGCAGAAAAACTCAAATTTCTCACTTGAAATAGCTCTATTTTTGCCCATTTTTCTTCTAGTTTGCATGATTTTATATGCCTAATATGGAGTTGACTATTTCATGCACCGACTCATGCATAATTAACTCCATTTGATCTAAAATTAACAACTCATTCTCTCTCATGCATTCTTCCAACTTCAATTCCTCTTCAGTGATAAACTATTATTGATTTATCACTCTCTAATTAACTGAGTTCACTAGGCAATCAATCTAGTTCACTCCCTAATCAATCCTTGTTAACTCATCAATCAATTGAGTTAACTTCTCAATCAATCCCCTTCTTCCAACCTATAAATACCCCCCTCTCTCAAGCACAAAGGGAGGCAAATTCATTGTGCACATAACTCTTGCTAATTTTTTGCTCTCCAATTAGCATTCTCATGCTCACGCTAGACGAAGGAGTCTTTTATTTGTTCATTATTCATCAAGCTTTCACATAAATCTCTTCAAGCATCATTACGTTGCTTCAATCAATGCCATTGTGCTCATCAAAAGCTCTCATTGAGCTCTCTCAAGCTTTTACAAGCTTCTTTTGCTTCTTTGTGTTGTCTTGTCATCAAGAGGTCTTCCCATTGCTTCAAGAGGATACAAGGTTGCCTTCAAGGATTTCTAAGGGTAGTGAAGTCACACAAATCTTCTCTATTTTCATTTTCCTCTATTTTTTTGTCAATTTGTAGTAATTAGAAAATTGAAATTGCTCTTGGGATTAGTAATTTATTGCTTTTTCCTTGATAGAAAGGTTAGATCTAGCATCATAGAAGTAATTTGCATTCATAGTTTAATTCAATTACTTGTACTTTCCTTTTCTAGATTAAATCATTTCAAAATATTTGAAAAAACCCCAAAAAACATAGAATAATTACATTAGGTTAAATTCATTCTAGTTGCATTCATATTTCCTTTCCTAGATTAAAAAGCACCTTTATTTCCATAAATATCAAAAAAGCACAAAAACAAGTTTGCACTTCATATAGCCTTGCATGCATAAAAATATAGAAAATAACAAAAATATTAGACATTTAGAAACATTGCAAACCCTTGATAACATCACAAGGTCAACCACGGTTAACAAAAGTCAAACCCTTGATAACATCACATGGTCAACAAAAGCCAATACACAGCTAAACCCTAGTTCAACCAAAACCCTAGGTCAAAACTCTAAGTCTAGTCAAGGTTAGTCCACATACACCTATCCCTTGTCTTGGCTCATGAATGTGCCTAAGATTCAATCAGAGCTGAGTGGGTGAGGGCAGTCCAAGGTAAGATTGAGGAAAACCATCTAAGACCACAACAAGATCCATTTGTCTTACAACAAATAGAAGAACTTAGACAACTTCAAATATAAAGTGCGATCATCCAACAAATTGAAAGACAAGAATCCATCAATGAAAGTAACAACTTACCCACATAGAGTTGGAATAGAAGAAACCCAAATAGACGAAGAGTAACTAGTCACCCTTCGGGTCATAGGCTTATCTCCACAACAACACTCATTGAATGAAACATCTACATTAGCACACAACAACAAAGGCCCTAGGACGTGCCGACCCCTCTCCATGAAGTCTAGCTCTCCAATGAGCCAGACCCCTATCGTGTCTCTCCTCCTCTCGACTAGCTACTTCCACGAGAGCGAGAGTAACATGGTGGATTGCCCTGTGGCAAGGAGGGAAGGGTCTATATGCATGCCAAAATCTAACCGACAGCCCCAAGCAACTGAGGTCGCAATTTTGAGCATACAGGATCAGTGTGAAGAGAAAGTTGTGTTCACCAGTATGAAGACTATGTTTCTAAGTGTTACAAAGATGTCTGGGAGAAATGTCTTTGCTCCACATTTCTCTGCAAAGAGCTTTTAGGTCTTGCAGTTCTAGAATTGTGCTTATAAGGTTCATATCTTTCTCCAGTTGAAGTTGTTCATGGTTTGGTGGTCCGCAAGTTAATTTCTTGAGTGGCGGCATATTATAGAGTCAATTAAGTGCTCCGGTATGAACTTTCTTTAGGTGGAAGTTGTTACAGAAGAGTTTGTTAGTTTTTAGGTTGCTTCAAGATGTTTATGGAAGGTTCTAGAGTGTGTTCAAGCATTGTGTATGGTCTGCAAGTTGTATCTTGCCTTGAGGAAGTGTGCACTTAAAAGTTCATTGTGTTAACACAGTTTTGGCTGAACTTGGGTGTTTACACTAATTGTGGAGTTGCTTTGGTGATTGTGAAAGTGTGGAGTAGCATGCTTGGATAATATTAGGTCCAAGCTAAGGTGTGTTGTGGTTTGCCTTCATTCCTTTCCACCACAGGAATTTTTTCTTTTGAACCATTATTAGTCCCTACTTAAAGCGAGGGATAATGTTTTCAGCTAACTAAAATCAATTAGCTCACTTGGGAGAGATGGAAACCTTATGTTTGCTGTAGCTCATTTAGAAAATGCTATGTGGATGTGTCTTACTTATGGGTAATAGTTGTTTTTAGAGGGTTTTTCTTGCGAGCACATATGGAAGTATGTGGCTGTTGTGTAGGGTTTCTTCAGGACATGTATCATAGCCTAATGCATTGTGGGGCTCCTAAGACCTAAGCATTTAAAATAAGTCATGTTGTGGACCACAACAGTTTACCTAACTAGTTTTCCTTGGACACTTGATGGATTTGGTAGATTTGGTGCAGTTTGCTTGCAATTTTCTATAGCCCCCAGGTAAATGGTTTTCTTCGAACCATCTGTTCATCAATATCACCTTTACATTCACATTTTTGTAAGTTAATTTTGCATAAATATTGAACAGTGCGAAGAAATATATGTACTTCTTTCTCCTTTTGTTACATTTCATGCTTCTTTTCTTCTTTGCATTCATCACTTGACCACATAAATCCTTCAAATGGTAATGTATATTAAATCCTGCTACGCTGCACGTTTTATTAAATTATCTTCATCTATTGATCTGCACAAGAGCTTTGGTTTTCCCATTAGCTAGGTTTTCCCAAGGGATTTTTTAGGGTTAATTTAATTTTTCTGGAATGATTTAAGATGGAGCTACTTTTGGCAAGGTTTAGAGATCATCAATAAAGGTCTAGGGTTTTAATGTAAGATTTTTATTGTTTATAGTATTAGAGATGGTAGATATGAAGGAGAATGACACTTACCAGGCGGAGCTTCTTGATTATGAAGAGGATGAAGAAACCACCCCTGATCTTGTCGCTTCTAAGGCTACCGTTGAGACCATTGAGAAGTAAGAACAATAGTTTTGTGATTTAAGGCTATTAGTGTCCTTAAATCATATATTTTTTATTGTTTTTAATATGGGAAATTTACCCTATAGAAAACAACCATACATCTTAGAAAGGCTTTAGGATTAGGAGGGTAATTGCTAGTATTTCTTGTATAGTTAAATTACAGGAAAGTACCAAATGCTGTGGATATCTCACTATATTTGTAGTTATCAAATAGAATGGATATCTCACTATATATGTAGTTACCAAATATGATGGATATCAAGATTTTTTCCCTGATTTTCCATTCCATTATAAAATAAAATGTAAAAACAACAAAATTTTTGCTTTATTCATAGTTTACCAAATACCATATATATCTAGATATTTGTTGTATTTTCCCCTAATTTCCATTCCATTGTAAAAAAAATTAAACAAGTTGCTCATGTAATACCTAAGTCTAGGGTTATAATTATTGCAATTTCTCTATTTTACCATAGCCTAGTGTACACATATTTTGTCATTCTATTTAAGAGGATTTTTGTATTTTAACATTTTTTGGCACAGACCAAATATATCTTACTGGATTACAATAAATAGTTATAAAGAATATTAGAATAAATATTGATGTCCAACTGAGCATAAAACAATTGAAAGTTTTTCATACAACACAATTAATGAAAAATGTCAAACTAAATTTTTTTTGAAGTCATTGTATTACAGACTTTGTAGTGTATGAGTACCACTAGGAAGCTAAGTTGGAAAGAAAAGGAAATAACAGTACTTTTAAGATATATGGAACCAAATTCTTAAAATGAAGTAGATCATTAAATTTCATAATAGCACTGTAGATAAGATTGTTACTGACAGATGCCAATAAATTTAATAATTAAATGTTGGGATTGAACTAGGAAAGAGTATGCTAAGAAGAAAACATAGAGAATTAAACATCCATCACTAGGAAAGACTTTAAACAAAAATATGTATACAAAAGTTCTAAAAATCCCTACTTTAGAAAAACTTAAGAAAGCTTAAATGGGATGTACATTAATTAACTTGTTATTCATCAAAATTATCACATGCATCATTCTATCATTTGGCTTTAGATTACAATATATTTTGTTTACTCTTTGGTTATTCCCTTATATAAAACTTCAAACATTTCTATAAATTGGAGGCATTTATAGAAACCTAGAAATTATATCTTTGCTTTTCTTTTCTTCAAAACTGCACTTTAGTTGTATCGTGACACAATTGTTCCTCTATCCTATTATCATTTCTTAAATTCTTCCTTCCTTTGGGATGCTTTTTAAATGTATTTAGGTTTTCTTTCCAGTTCAACCAATTATCCAGACTTCTCTATTTGAATTTGGGTTTTACCCACCATTAAAGATTTCCTTTCATTCAATCTCTTCTTTCCCATGTACATATGCAATTCATACCCTAAAGAGAATGCTATAATAATTAATCATCTAATGGCTTCAACCATAGTCTGTGTTGGCTGAATTTCCACTGAAGAAATGCTAGTTGTCATTTTCTTAAGAAGAGAATTCAATTTCCTAAAATCCACAATTTTGATAGGTATTTTGTTCTTGAATAAAAAGAAAAGTAGTTATCTTACTATTTTGGTTTGAGTTGTTCAAGAGTGACTACAATGGCTTAAAGGGAATTCAATTCATCCATTCAATTCAATCCACTTTCTTACATGAGTTAAATGATGAATGCAGAAAAGCTCTTTTATAGACTCTTTCTTTCTTGAATGTTCAAACAAGACCTCAAAGCACTCAATGCTCAATACATATTTATTTCATCTGATGTATCAAGCAAGTTGTTTATAGTATTACAAAAAACACATCTCCAAAGCAGGTGAAGGGGATACCAAAACCAAAAATATTTATTTGGCCTTGTTTGAGCCATTTTACAATTAATGCTAGTAAACATTTTTCTTGGGATACCCCTTAATGTAAGATTCTATTCAATGTGTAGCTTGTGGCAGGACCACATAGATTTCATAGTGACATGATTTATAATACACCATGCTTTATTATCTACATAAAGAGATTTTGTAAGATAACTTATTTTGAAAAATACAAAGAAGACATCTCCATGGTTGTCTTCCTCCTACAAATGTTTCAAATACATGGTACATTTACACTTACAATGAACAATTGCATTACAGGTAAGTGCACAAAGATGGGGGACCAAAAGGGGGTCTTAAGATGCCACTATTTTTCTAAAATCAGGAAACATTGATATTGGATGAGAAATTGAAGAAAGCTACACTCAAAATTTGAAGATGGAACAAAAACAAGAGTCGTAGTGCTCTGAATCTAGTTTCTAAACTACTATTTTTTTCCAAAAATGGTTGAGATTAAGGGGTTCAAAAAGGGGAAGCACACCAATTGGTCCTATTTTTCTCAAAAAAACATAATACAGCATCTAGTGTGCTCCCCCTAAAATGTTAAAATTTTTTTAGTATTTCAAAAATCGCTTCAGTGAGAAATTAGCTAACACCATGTAGTTTATCCCTGATTTTTATGATAATTTTTTCATGAATAATTGATTTTTTAGTAATTTTCAAAGTGGACACATCCTGAAAAATAGAAAATTGAGCATGCTCCCCCCTAAAATTTTTGAAAACTAATTGAAAATTGATTTTTTTTAATACGTGTAGAATGGAGTCTAGTTTCTAAAAATGTAACTTATTTCAAATTTCGATGAATGGTTAAAAAAAGGTAAAAAAGACTAGACACTAATTTTTGACAAAAAATGGATACACTAACAAAAGAAATTAAAGATGAAACCCTTAATGTACTCAAAATTTGAAAAGAATTATATGGTTAGATAGCTAACAGAGAGATTAAGATTATGGTAGTATTTTTTTTGAGTTTTCATCGAAATAAGTGCAAACCTGATGGGAAGCATTCTCCAGATTATGTGGTTTTTGCTACAATCTGGAAAAACATGTCTTTGGACATCCTAAACACAGTCCAAGACTTTGGGTTGGAAGCCCAAGACAAATCCAAGCCTTAGGCTTGGAAATAATCAAGGCAACACATAATGCAAGTGCGTTATAATGTGCTTGCATTTTGTACATTCACATAACACGAGTACGTTATAACGTGCTCGTGTTATATGCATTGCCATAACGCTAGTGCATTATAATGCACTTGCATTATGGTAAACTAAAAGAACTCTCTCTCTCTCCCTCTCCCTCTCCCTCTCCCTCGCTCTCACTCTCCCTCTCTCTCTCTGAGAGCCAGAGAGATAGGGAGAAAAAGTGATATATGGGGGGGGGGAGAGAGAGAGAGAGAGAGAGAGTCATAGTTTTCTTTTTTCCATTTCCTTCATTGATAAGGGAGAGGAAGAGATAGGGAAATAGAGGAATGATAGGGGATAAGTAGGTAAGAGATATGGAGATAGTGAGAGATAGATAGGTAGAGAGAAAGAGAGGAGATAGATAGGGAGAGGTAGAGGAGAAATAAGGGAGAGATAGGGTGATAGAGAGTGAGTGAGATGTCTAGAGAGATCTAAGGAGATATAGGGAGATAGAGGTTTGGGGTTGCTCTAAATTAGGGTTTAGGGGTTAGTGGTTATGATTTAGGGGCATTATTTAGGGTTTAGGGGTTTAGAGAGAGAGACTACTTTTGACATGTAACCCTAAACCCCTAAACCCTAAATAATGTAGTGCTTCTATCTTGAATATTGTTGTCTTTTCATTGATGTCAAAATGTTGATGATCTTGGTTGTGATCTCTTAGATTTTTCAGTGAAGTTGCAGTGGATTTGCCATTTCAGTGTATCATTGTAGTGGGATAGTCATTTCAGTGAAATTACAGTGGATTAGTCATTTCAGTGTATCAAAGTGGCCTAGTAATCTTCATTTGATCTTAATTACAATGGAAATCATGTGTGATCTTCATGCTCTTAGTAGAAGTGACATTGGTTGGCTCATTATTACTTTCAAGGTATTATTGTTGGTTATCTCAGATTATCAGACTGATCCTGTTAAGCACATGATAAGTTGCTTCATTGTGTTAGGGTTATTGTGTGAAGGAAGGACTAGTGTCAAGAGTTGGACCAAAAGATTCCCTAGTTGTTATTGTAGTATTGTCTTATCTTAAACATGCTCTTGATTTTCCTCTGTGTTTTTATTTTTTTCTCTGTCAATGAAGGATTTCACACCTCTAATCCTAGAAATATAAAGTCTCTAGATTCATATGATCTTAAGTTTTAAATCCTACATAATCCTAAGAGACACAGTCCTAAATGCCTAAACTCTTATCTGCATGTCATACCTTTTTTTCTTCTAATTTGCTGTTGACTGGTTGAACCAGTCACTGCCACTTAAGTGACAATGTGAGGGTATGTGTGTCGTTGTCTTAACTGGCCCCTTTTGTTAGATAGTCGGTCAAAATGGTGGAGGCTTCAAACGGTGGGCGCAAAAAAGCCAATCAATGGCTGTGTTTTAAATGACAAATGGCAGGCTTTGTAAATCATGTGGATAAGTTTTAAAAGTGACAAAAGAGCCACAATCGACATGGGTTTAAGTTTGACGTTCACGATGCCCTTAAAAGTCAGAAAATAATATTTGTTTCTATTTTTGACAGCGAAGTGCAAAAGAAGTGAAGATGGAAAGTTTGCTTTTGGGAGATGGAAAGTTTCTCACATTGTTTTTAGTTAGTTTTGGCATGTGAACCAATTAGTTAGTTAGAAAAAATTGGAAATTTTTTTTGGGATAAAAAGATAAATGTAATGCTTTTGAAAGAAGTGTGTGAAGGTGTTGAAATAAGGTTTTTGTATGAAGAAAAAGATAGATTGATTTCTTGTGAGAAGATGGATTATGATATCAGTTTTGCAGAGAGGATATGAGGTCATTTTTACAAAGAGGATATGAGGTCAATTTTGCAGAAAGGATATGAGGTCAGTTTTGCAGAGAAAATATGGTATCAATTTTGCAGAGAGAATAAAATATCAGAGAAAAGGATGTTAAATTGAGGAGTATTATTTATTGTAAATTTGAAATGATGGTTTTTGTTGAATTGTAGAGGTATGATAAGTTCTTGAAGACCAGATTGATCAAATGTTTTGAAGATGTTGAAATTTGATGATGTCAAGTTATTTCATTAATTTGCAAGAAAATATATACTTGTTGAAAGAAGTTGAACAAAAAGAATAAGATTTGAGATTGATTGAAACAAGGAAACCCCTTGATTTTATTTTGTTCATTATTTCTCAGTTGATGATAGTCAATGAGACTTGAGATGAACAGCAATATGCCAGTGAGGCAAAATTGTATATGTCAGTGAGACAGTTGTAAACCTGAAATTTTCATTTAAGCCAGTGAGGCAATTTGAGTGGTTTTTATACCCTAGGAGGGTTTTCCACTCGGGAATATTTTGTGTCAAAATCTTATATGTTGATGTTCTATATATTTTCATATCTGTTTGAAAATTCTATAATTGTGAAATCAAAGTTTATTAAAAGTTTGAAAGGTGATAAAAAAAATTAACTACACTTATTCAACCCCCCCTCAGTGTTGTGTGTACTCCTAAAAATAATGCCCCTAAACCCTAAGCCTCTAAACCCTAAATAATTCCTCTAAACCCTAAATCTCTTTCTCTCTATCTTTATCATCCCTCTACCTCTCAATCTCTCTCCCTAAACTTGAGCAACCCTAAACTTATAAACCCTAAATAATGCCACAAAACCCTAAACCTCTCTCTCTCTGAGAGGCAGAGAGATAGGGAGAAAGTGATATATAGGGGGAGAGAGAGAGAGAGAGAAAGAGAGTCATAGTTTTCTTTTTTCATTTCCTTCATTGATAAGGGAGAGGGAGAGATAGGGAAATAGAGGAATGATAGGGGAGGAGGTAAGAGATATGGAGATAGTGAGAGATAGATAGGTAGAGAGAGCTTGAGGAGAGAGATAGGGAGAGGTAGAGGAGAAAGAGGGGAGAGATAGGGTGATAGAGAGTGAGTGAGATGTCCAAAGAGATAGGGAGATAAGGGAGATATAGGGAGATAGAGGTTTGGGGTTGCTCAGGTTTAGGGCTTAGGGGTTAGTGGTTATGATTTAGGGGCATTATTTAGGGTTTAGGGGTTTAGAGAGAGACTACTTTTGACATGCAACCATAAACCCAAGAAACCCTAAATCTCTATCTCTCTATCTTTATCATCCCTCTACCTCTCAATCTCTCTCCCTAAACTTGAGCAACCCTAAACTTATAAACCCTAAATAATTCCACAAAACCCTAAACCTGAGAAACCCTAAACACCTCTCTCTCTCTAGATAGACAGTGAGGGACATGTCCAGAGACATAGGGAGAGAGAATGAGAGGTAAAGGGATGATAGAGATAGGGAGATAGGGGAGAGATAGGGAGATAGAGGTTTAGGGTGTTGGGATAAGGTGCCATTAACCTTGTAAATCCCAATATTGTATTTATTCCATTTATTATTTGTAATTTGTAATTACCCATAAGGGATGTACAAGTTTCACCAGCAGTGGTAAAAATTATTTACTGTCCACGGTAATTATGGAGTTACTGCAAGGTAAGTCCCAGAGTTACCGGCAGTACTTACGGGATGTCATTTACTATGGTAAATGGTAATTGGTCAAAGTGGGGTGTACATGTGGAGGAATAATCTATTTTTAGTGTTATAACGCATGTTGGCGTTGGTAAGAGTTTTGGTGTCGGCGTGAGCTTTGCTATCGGCCAAACTTGGAGGAGTCGCTCCGATGTAGATTATCTCCCCGATGGCGTTTGGCGAAGTTAGCATCGGCATGAGGATTACTATCGGCAGGATTTCGGTGTCTTATGCCGATCTCCAAGGTCTTACCGATGGTAGTGAGACATCGGCATGAGGTTGACCGTCAGCAAAGCTGGTGGTAGGAGCTCCAACAGTGTTGGGTCACACCGACGATGGATGAAGGGTTAGCGATCTTGTCGGCGTGAGTCACTTCGATGAAAGATCATCGGAGTGAGTAGTGTTATCAGCGTAGCTGGAAGAAGTCTCCCCGTTACTTCATGTTATACCGATGAAGGGTTGGCGTCGGCGTGAGAATCACTTTCGGCCAAGCCTTGAGTCCTCTCTCCGATGGACCTCATCACCCCGATGGAAGACTATGGAGCTTTGGCATCGGTGAGACATTGGTCTTCGGCGTAGGTATTGTTTGCTTCACCGATGGTGAAAGTCACTCCGATGGAGTCGGGTGTTGGTGCGAGGACTTCTATCGGTGTAGCTTAAAGGTTTTAGGCCGATGCATAGTGGTCACGCTGACGAAGGGTGAAGACTTGGTATCGGTGAGACAAGGGACTATCGGAGTGCATGGTTGTGGTTGTGCTGACAGTTTGAGTTGTGCCGATGGGGATAGACTGGAGTCGTCGGCGGCAAAAGCACTGACAGTTATCTTACATGTGTTCGGGCATTTAAACCCGGATGTCCAACTGGAACTTGTGCATGTGGGACCAAAGTTTCCTATGAGAATGTGAATGGTTAGATAGCTATGCGAACGGTTTGGACATTTAGATGTCAGCGATAATGGGCAGTTGGAATGGACGGTCGTTTGCATGACAATCGATTAGATTGCTAAAAGCAATTGTGTAATCGATGGGATCGGCGTGAGTGTGAGAGAGTTCTTCTCGAGAGAGACCTCTGGTTTTCTTCTTCTGTGAAGTCCTATGTTGTATGTTGTATGCAACATGTGAACGGCATGTGAAGGGACTGAGAAGAAGATGAAAACAGAATTCAGATGAAGGAAGTTCTGGCTGAGAAGGTTATACTGTCAGTTATTCTTCTAAAGGAACAAGATGTAAATCTTCATGAAAGTCTTATTGCCAGTTTTGTATTGTAACTATCTTTCTGTTGCTGAATAATACAATGGTGATCTGGGCTTTTGGAGTGTGGGGTTTTTTACCCGTAAGGGTTTTCCCCACGTAAATCTGTGTTCTTGTTCTGTCTTTCATGTTTAATATTTCTGCTGTTGAAACTAGTTAATGTTCGCTTGTGCTTTCCTCTAAGGGTCAATGTAGGAAATGTTCTATGTCAGTTTCCGCTTTAATGGCATAGTTGTGTGTGTTTTTGAAGAAATTGAAAAGAATTTAAATCTGTCGAAGACACAACTATTCTTAGAAATACGTTCTGAGATGCCCTCATTTCCTTACAATTTACTATGGTAACTGGTAATTGGTCAAAGTGGGGTGTACATGTGGAGGAATAATCTATTTTTAGTGTTATAACGCATGTTATAGATGCTATAAAAGGGTGTAAGAGATTCTATGACAACTGTAAGTTGTCATAAGAATCTATGACACTAATAATAGAATATGACACGTCATAAGATGTTGTAAGTGGCTATTTTTGGCCCCAAGGCGTTCAAGCTTACATGGGCACTTTTTCCCAAGTGTAGGATGCATGTATGACAACATTTATGACCCCGTAAGAGCCTATTATTGGCAATGGACGCCCAAGGTTGTGTTGTTGACTCTTGACAAGTGTTATGGGCTTGTAAGAAGTCATTTAATGTCTTGAGGTTGTGTAAATTCTATATAAACCATAGCATAGTAGATGAGATGCATATAATAGTTTACAGGTACCCAGGTTCTGTCGGAGTGAAGGTTGGAGGACAGAGGAAGTGAATGTATTTGTAATCTCCTTTTGTGAAGATAATACAACTTGGCCTCTTTTCTTGGTGGAGTTTTTTAGCTGAAAGGGTTTTCTCCACGTTAAACACTTGTGTTATGTGCTTCATTCTGCTTCTGGTATATTTATATATTGTGGGTTTATGTTTTTTTACAATCTCCATTGTTAACACAAACTTGAAAGATTGCTAAAATTTATTCAAATTAGATTTCCATTAAAGTAGTGTTGCTTTCATTTCTAACATAGGGTTTCTTGGGTTTAGGGTTTAGGTGTTTGGGGTTTGGTGTTTGGAGGTTTAGGGTTGCTCAATTTTAGGGCTTGGTGTTTAGAGCTTAGGGGCATTATTTAGGTGTTAAGGTTTAGGGAGAGAGGACCTATAGGGAGATATAGAGGACACTGAGGGGAGAGATAGGGAGATAGAGAGTGATGGACATGGCCAGAGACATAGGTAGAGAGATTGAGACGTAGCGGGACAATAAAGATAGGGAGATCAGGGAGAGATAGGGAGATAAAGTTTTAGGATTGCTTCAGTTTAGGGTTTGAGAAAGAGAGAGAGAGAGAGAGAGAGAGAGGTGTTTAGGGTTTCTCAGGTTTAGGGCTTAGGGGCATTATTGAGAGATTGAGAGGTAGAGGGATGATAAAGATAGAGAGATAGAGATTTAGGGTTTCTTGGGTTTAGGGTTTAGGGTAATTATTTAGGGTTTAGAGGCTTAGAGTTTCTTGGATTTAGGGTTTAGAGGAATTATTTAGGATTTAGGGGTTTGGGGTTGCATGTCAAAAGTAGTCTCTCTCTATATAAACCCCTAAACCCTAAATAATGCTTCTAAATCATAACCCCTAACCCCTAACCCCTAAACCCTAAACTTGAGTGACTCAAACATCTATCTCCATATCTCTCCCTTATCTCACTATCTCTTTATACATCTCACTCACTCTCTATCACCCTATCTCTCCCCTCTTTCTCCTCTATCTCTCCCTATCTCTCTCCTCTCTCTTTCTACCTATCTATCTCTCTCTATCTCCATATCTCTTACCTCCTTCTCCCCTATCATTCCTCTATTTCGCTATCTCTCCCTCTCCCTTATTGATGAAGGAAATGGAAAAAAGAAAACTATGAATCTCTTTCTATCTCTCTCTCTCCCCCTATATATCACTTTCTCCCTATCTCACTATCTCTCTCTCTTTGACTCAGAGAGAGAGAGGGAGGGAGAGTTTTTCTTTTGCAAAATGTGCTCGCGTTATAACCCTGTTATAAAAGTAGAGTTCAATTCTTTTAATAGATTCTTATGTTTTCTCACTTCTTCCATTACCAAAAGGATGTCATTACCAACAAATTTCCAACATTTCAAAAAGAAGAGGGACATAAATCCATCACAACCTAGGGCTTTATCTCCTATCACTTCAAACATGATCCAAGAATATGCCTCAACACCAGTCAAATCTCTCTCTCAGAAATGACATGGGTGATTCAAACTCTAATGCGATAGAGAGAGAGTGGGAGAGAGAGAGGGAGAGGGAGAGGGAGATAGAGGGAGAGATAGTGAGAAGGAGAGGGAGAGCATGAGAGAGAGTGTGTGAGAGAGAGAGAGTGAGAGGGAGAGGGAGAGGGAGAGAGATGAAGGGATAGAGAAGGAGAGAGAGATAGAGGGAAAGGGAGGGAGAGAGAGAGAGAGAGAGAGAGATTTTTTTGCTTTTGTAAAATGTGTTCACATTATAATGTGAGTCGCATTATAGGCTCAATAATACCGAGCCATAACCTAAGAGCATTATAACGCGCTCGCATTATGACTTATATGGAACCCAAAAGTCATGTGATGACTTTTTGGTCCCTCATATTTGTGCATATACCCTTACTAGTCTTGTCAAAGATACAAGCAATGATTTGCGTTAGTGAACTTAAATACAAACTATGTTGTTTTCAAACTTCTATCTTCCACACATTTGCATAAGAGCTACCCTTTTTTCTTGGTGTATTATAGTTCTCACATTTTGAATGAATAGTATTTACAAATAGGGTCAACCCATGATAGTGGGTTACACTTTTGTGGATGAAGAAAAATTGAAGATGCCAAAAAATCTCTAGCAGGTACCTTTGTTTGAAGGACATCTTCGAATGAAGGTAATTGAGTGCCAAATTAAAATAATAAAATAATACCTTTGATCAAAGAGGGTCTTCGATCAAAGGCATTATTTTAAAAAAAAAAAAATAGGTTAAAACTCTCAAATGATAGTTTTTTGTCATTTGAGAGCGCAGCAATGAAAGGAAGCTGCGGATGAAGGTGACAGGGAACCCAGACAAAGGTTACATGGATGAAGGGGATAGGTGGGAGATCTGTGAAAGGCGAAGACCCCACATCAACATACACATCAAGCCCACAAGTGCATAAATTTGCCACCATTTCTATGTATATGCAAGTGCAGTTTGAAATGGATGCTTGTCGTGAACTCATCTATATGCTTACCAACATTTCAAGGCCCCATATGCTTTCCGAAAGGGGCTTCCATTAGAAAAAAAATGTCATTCCATTACAGTCAATAAAATATAGAAAATTTGCTACTATCAAACCCTAGTTTGCCAAACTAGGGTTTGTCATTACAGTTAATAAAATACATAAAAATTCCATAAAATACAAGAAATTTGCTTGAGACAGTTAAAGAACTATCAAACCCTAGTTTTCCAAACTAGGGTTTGTCATTACAGTTAATAAAATATAGAAAAATTCCATAAAATACAAAAAAATTGCTTGAGATAATTAAAGAACTATCAAACCCCAGTTTGCCAAACTAGGGTTTGACAAACCCTAGTTTCAAAAGAAATTAGGGTTTGTCAAATTAGGGTGAAACTAAATTCATCTTATCAAATTTCAAAAGATGAATTTAGTTTCACCATAATTTGACAAACCCTAGTTTGGCAAACGAGGACCATTTGGTAAACCCTAGTTTGAAAAGAATATCAAAGTTTGAAAAGATGAATTTAGTTTGTCAAGTGGACCTAATTTGGCAAACTAGGGTTTGTATTCTTTTGCTTACTCTTCCCTTGAACTTGGGTAGAATGTTTAGCTTCATTGGTACTTATGCTATTTCATATTCTCTTTTCCCCTCACTTTAGGAGCATGTTTGGTTTCATTGATCTTCATGGATACTTTGTATATGGTATTTCTAGGTGAATTAGGGAATTTTTATTTTTTAATGTCTAATTCAACTATAAATGCAAAGACGTGAACAAACTTTCAAATATGACTCTCAATAATAACAAGTATTTTTAAAACAACAAGGTTTGAATTAGAACTATAGATTCAAGACCATATATATATAACACCCACATGAATTTCTATTCGCATCCAAATTAGGGTTTTTTCATGCCACCTTCTCAACCATATAACCTATGCTCTCTATTTGGATAACAGATAATAGAGAACCATGTTATGAAAAAAGAATTTATTTGCCATGAAAACTACTCTTGAGCTCTATGCAGCTATGAATGACTATAGCTAAAAGACTTTGATTCCATTCAATAGCTCACAACTTTGTGAAAAAAAGCTCATTTATTATTTATGAAATCATGCCTCTTAAATTACTTAACAAATTACAAGAGACTTATATTCATTGCAATGAGACGTCTATAGCCACATAACCAATCTCTCTTTTTGCACCTGAAGGCAATGAACCAGTTCAAAATTTGTAACTACTATATGCAGTTTAGATGTATCATGTTCAGCTTAATATGTGCTAGGTATCAAAATCCCTTATCTTATTTTAATTATTTCATGTTATATGACAATAGAAATCCATTGGTGGCACTTGCTAAAAATAATTTAAAGATATATATATAAATCCATTTCCAAAAAATTCTAACATGTAGACATGCAATTGTTATTAATAATGTTATTGACGATAATTTGATGTTGATGATGTTGGTCAAATGTAATTATGCTACATTAAAGTGTCTTATGATTTTACTTTGGCTAGGACTAGTTCAATTGACATATCAATTACCTAGATAGGGTTAACCACTAGAACCTAGTGAACCATACATAAACATATGGTCAAATCATCTCATGATGAAACAAATACCTGTTGAGTAATTAGCATCTATATGTTGTAGTAAAAGGTTGCAATGATAAAACAACTTGGAAATGATTCTTTAGGAATTTGTAAATGTTTGAGAATTAGATCAATCCTCATGACCCCAAGAGTTCTTTAAGTGTGCAACATCATTATGATTGCAATGAAATGTTAACCTCAACTCAATCATGTACTAATTGCCTCATCGCACTAAGGGTGACCAATGCGAATTCAATCAATTTTATATAATAATTATCTCATGAGCCAATGTGGGTTCCACACAAGACAAGTCCAAGACTTCAACAAGGCTAATAACAAGTGTAACTCAACCTTTGAGGGCTTTAACCTAAACAACTACTAATTTGGAATGGTTTATCACAACCCAACCAGGTCTGCAATGAGTATTTAAGAAGCAACTCTTCATAAGTCTTTAATTAAATAAAGGCTTGTGACCACACTAAATCTCATTTTCATTCTCAAATAATTCATTAGATTAATATAGCAATAAAACAACTAGAGCAATGTTAAGCCAAGAGGGGAGACTAGTGGTCATGCACTTTATTGGAAAGCTAAATGACATAAAGAACAAATATTCAACTTATGATTATAAATGTATGCTATTAAATATATATGCAAATTGAATAAGTGAAATCATTGTCAAATAAGTTTTTTTTGTATATTAGTCATTAGGCACTGTAATTTATCGAGAATCAATGTAAATTTTGAATTAGAAGCACATAAAATGGTTGAAATTTTTGTAGAGTTACCAAAATTTGTGTTGAATCATAGGAGTAGTAAATACAACTACATAGTAGATATGTTGAGAAAGAGAAGTGCATTGAGAGATCACATAGATGAGAGTTAAAGTTATAAGATTTAAAAAGATGAAATTTTATTTAACATAATATCAATTTTGGGGAGGTATGTTAAAATATAGTTCCAGTCAAGATAGGATACATAGTGAGTGGACTACTTCATTCTTGACATGGGTTGTTGTTAAAGATATAATATTTATGTTTATCGTAAGGGTCAATGCAAGAGAGTTTGATTAGAGAAAATCCTATTGGAGGGATGGATAGAGACATTAGAGTGGACAAGACATTGACACTTTTGAGGAAGAAATTATTGGTCATAAATGAGAGCTAAAATACAAAGGACTAAATATAGAAATGTCAAGGGGAATTCAAGATTATGGATTGTATAATCTCTTACAAATACTAGATAATTCATGGAATGTAAATTAACATCAATTATTTTGGGAATCATGAGGAGTCAACACTATAGATATTTATTGCTTATAGTAGTATACATGATATCAAAGATGCCATATTTTATACCATGTGAATAGACAAGTGATGCTTCACATACTTCTATCTTATAAATTTCAATGAGATTGTTAGGTATTGCCTAGTATACCAAGAAGCATTATTTGGATAGTGACACAAATTTTGTAGTTTACATGTATTTATATGTTTTTGTGATGTTTCTTGTATTGGATATGCTATAAATCATATTGAGTTACCATGGAAATATATGAATGTATATTGTATAGTCATTGGTTGTATCCATGTTCTTAGTGTGTAATGTTCATTATTTTATATCTTTAATTGTTGAACCTATGTGCTATAATGATTTCAAAAGAAATCTCTTTATCTCTCTCTCCATTGACCTAAGTGTGTTCACAAAGAAAGATTTAAGTGTATGGAGTAGGAATGACTTAAATGTTTTATTGCACACATGGCATTCATTGTTATGACACTGATACATGTGTAGATTTGGAAAAATTAAAATCTCTCTCTCTCTCTCTCTCTCTCTCTCTCTCTCTCTCTCTCTCTCTCTCTCTCTCTCTCTCTCTCTCTCTCTCTCTCTCTCTCTCTCTCTCTCTCTCTCTCTCTCTCTCTCTCTCTCTGCTTTGAAAAGGAAAAGAATCATCCATGCATTTTAGAAATGAAATCTTCCCTCTTGTTCAACTATTTAAAATGTGTTGGAATATGATAATGCTATTGGAAATTTGCACTTCATTATTTAATTATAACTTATATTACACATATATATGTATTATTGAAAGGTTAACATAGGTAAATATAACTTTCTAGATTAAAACATATATGTGTTAAAATATATATCTGCTCACATAAAAATGTACATATTTAAAAAAAAATTAGTAGATTCAACACAGTCTATGTACCTAAAATTAAATTGTTTGAAATAGAAAATTATGTGTTTCAAATTATACGTACAAAACCTTATTTATACCAAGCTATAGTTGCATTAGGATGGCCATGTTTAACCAATTCTATACAAGATGACTGATATGTCTCACCAACACCAATGATAACTAGTGTCTACTCTGGAAGTTGTGGAACAACATGTCAACATACACACCTACATCAGAGAAGAAATTGTATGTTGATATAGGTGAGCGCAACACAACATCCCTATCTACTCTAATGTAGGACATGTATGTTGATACATTTGTTCCACAGTCTAAAGTAGACACTATATCACATGGTATGATGCTGGTGAGACATATCAGTCATCAAGTGTAGAGAATTGGTTCAACATGGCCATCCTAACGCAACTATCTAGAGGTATAAATAAGGTTTTGTACAAGTACATATTTTCAAAAAAGAATAGTAGATGACATAGTCTACACATAAAATTAAATTGTTTGAAATAGACAATTATGTGTTGAATTATACTTACAGTTTAACCTTATTTATACGGAGCTATAGTTGCATTAGGATGGCCATGTTGAACTAATTCTCTACAAGATGACTGATATGTCTCACCAACATTAGTGATAACTCTAGTGTCTACTTTGGAAGTTGTGGAACAACATCAACATACACACCTATATCAAAGAAGAAATTGTAAGTTGATAGGCAAGCTTAAAGCACCAGGGATAAGCAAGCTCAACAAGTCAGAGGCAAGAAATTGTATACATTGATAGGATCGAGCATGTAACACAACATCCCTATCTACTCTGATGCAGGTGTGTATGTTGATACATTTGTTCCATAACTTCCAACGTAGACACTAGATCAATGATGTTGGTGAGACATATTAGGACCATCAAGTGTAGAGAATTGGTTCAACATGGCCATTCTAATGCAACTATAGAGACCTATAAATAACCTATTAAATGTAAGTATAATAATTCTTGACATACATCTATTTTGAAAACAATTTAATTTTGTGTAGACCAGGTATATCATGTACTAATCAAAAGAGATATAAGGGGCATGCTAATCAAAAGAGAAGATAAAGTGAATGAGTTGGAGTCCTGAACTTCCTATCATTATTGTGGGAAGTAGTATTTATAATTTAACCTTATTTATATAGAGCTATAGTTGCGTTAGGATGGCCATGTTGAACCAATTCTCTATAAGATGACTGATATGTCTCACCAACATCAATGATAACTAGTGTCTACTTTGTAAGTTGTGGAACAACATCAACATACACAACTACATCAGAGAAGAAATTGTATGTTGATAGGTGAGCTTAAATCACCAGAGATAAGATATCTCAACAAGTTAGAAACAAGAAATTGTATACATTGATAGGCTCAAGCATGTAACACAACATCCCTATCTACTCTAATGTAGGTGTGTATGTTGATGCATTTGTTCTACAACTTCCAAAGTAGACACTAGATCAATGATGTTGGTGAGACATATCATGACCATCAAGTGTAGAGAATTGGTTCAACATGGCCATCCTAATGCAACTATAGAGACCTATAAATAACATGTTAAATGTAAGTATAATAATTCTTGACATACATCTATTTTGAAAACAATTTAATTTTATGTGTAGACCAGGTACATCATCTACTATTCAAAAGAGATATAAGGGGCATGCTAATCAAAAGATAAGATAAAGTGAATGATTTGGAGTCCTGAACTTCCCATCATTATTGTGGGAAGTAGCACTTACAATTTAACCTTATTTATATGGAGCTATAGTTGCATTAGGATGGCCATGTTGAACTAATTCTCTACAAGATGACTGATATGTCTCACCAACATCAGTGATAACTCTAGTGTCTAGTTTGGAATTTGTGGAACAACATCAACATACACACCTATATCAGAGAAGAAATTGTATGTTGATAGGCGAGCTTAAATCACCAAGGATAAGCAAGCTTAACAAGTCAGAGGCAAGAAATTGTATACATTGATAGGATCGAGCATGTAACACAACATCCCTATCTACTCTGATGTAGGTGTGTATGTTGATACATTTGTTCCACAACTTCCAATGTAGACACTAGATCAATGATGTTGGTGAGACATATTAGGACCATCAAGTGTAGAGAATTGGTTCAACATGGCCATCCTAATGCAACTATAGAGACCTATAAATAACCTGTTAGATGTAAGTATAATAATTCTTGACATACATCTATTTTGAAAACAATTTAATTTTATGTGTAGACCAGGTGCATCATCTACTAATCAAAAGAGATATACGGGGCATGCTAATCAAAAGAGAAGATAAAGTGAATGATTTGGAGTCCTGAACTTCCTATCATTATTGTGGGAAGCAGTACTTACAATTTAACCTTATTTATATGGAGCTATAGTTGCATTAGGATGGCCATGTTGAACCAATTCTCTACACGATGACTAATATGTCTCACCAACATCAGTGATAACTAGTGTCTACTTTGGAAGTTGTGGAAAAACATCAACATACACACCTACATTAGAGAATAGATTGTATGTTGATATGTGAGCTTAAATCACCAGGGATAAGCAAGCTCAACAAGTCAGAAGCAAGAAATTGTATACATTGATAGGCTCGAGCATGTAACACAACATCCCTATCTACTCTGATGTAGGTGTGTATGTTGATACATTTGTTCCACAACTTCCAAAGTAGACACTAGATCAATGATGTTGGTGAGACATATCAGGACCATCAAGTGTAGAGAATTGGTTCAACATGGTCATCCTAATGCAACTATAGAGACCTATAAATAAGGTTAAATTGTAAGTACTGCTTCCCACAATAATGATAGGAAGTTTAGGACTCCAAATCATTCACTTTATCTTCTCTTTTGATTAGTAATGATCTTGAGTCTCTGTTCAGCTTGAATTTCCTCTTGTGATCAGCAAGGCTCCATCATTCTTTCCTTCTTGAAGTGGTCCTTTAAGTTATTGCACTTGCTTTTCATGTTATCGCTTACATTTAAAACATGTAAATTTTATTTTTTTTCACTTAGTGAACTAGAATGTATGTTCCTGGCTTGGATGTTCAATTTAAAAATTAATTTAGATATATAGTAAGTTAGATGTGCACACATGTACATTGGAATAAGTAATTTATTTTTGTGCACAAAATTCAAGTCGATATATATATCATGGCACATGCGTCACCACCTCCTGGACCTTCTATATTTACGCATACAGATACTGAGATTCAAAGATTGACAAGTGTTCTTTCTGACCCCAACACAACAAGGGTTTATAGGGACACATGTCAATCAATTTTATCTAACTTGCAGCACATTAGACATAGTCTAGGAGATACCCGTGCTTATTCAGGTGATACTCTTGCTGCTATTCTTGCCCAAATGTGGCAAGAGGTTATTGGTGATGTTTCTCTTGCTTCTGTTCAACTTATTGTCTCGAAAGAGACTATCAAATCCCAATGTTTCCCATATTATGTTGGTAGGCCTAATGTGAGGGGCTACCAAGTGACTAGATGTGTAGACCCTCTTATGGCCCTATTGATATATCCACATTTTCTTGCTGCTCATGGTCGTTATCCCAATAACAACCAAATTCCTTTATACTTTGCACAACAGTTATATGGAGAGGTTCATATGGGCCTCAAGGTAAACTACTTGGATTTGCCATCATATTTTGGTCAGGGGAGGGGCAAGGTTGATGATAGAGATGCCAATTGTCGACCAGATCGATAGGCTCTAGTTTATAGGGCCTTGGTTGGGGAGAGGATGCTTGCTATCTTCCTAGCCTTGGCCCCTATTTCTAATTAGGTTGTCATTGCTTCCCAAAGGGAAGCAATCAACAGTGTTGGTGATATTGTAGCTACCACATCTATTATATCTTTTGATCATGTGGGAATATATTTGATGAGTCATCCTGGATGATCCAGACCATCAGATCATGCTATTGATCCTTATGCTATCGCAGGTGTCCCTTCACATGTAGACATAGATGGTCTTACAGGAGACCATATGTTTTAGACTACAACGATTTGTCTTTTTGAGTACCTATTGGAGTCATATGCTTTTATTGCATCAGAGCTTTGTATCCCTTTACACGAGGTTAGAGGACATGTGGGTAGAGTTTATTGTTCACAGACTGGATCACAATCTAGTCAGGTTGCGAGACCTTCTCATCAAGTACCTGGTAGTATTCCACATCCTAATCCACCCATAGATCATTTGGCTACTACAGAGGTAGATACACCTAACCCTCGTGTTGAGCATCAGACATCCTGGAGGCCTCCCTAGATTCACTTGAGGAGTTACAGTTGCAAATGGGATCGTCAGGTTATGTGGATATGCTTCTACATTCAGGCTCTTCGATGCCTTCTCACTTGCATAGTCCACTTCACTCTTCATTACTTGAGCTAGCCAAGGAGGCATCAGATACAATCATTGCATCGGATCCTATAGCACCTGATACATAGATATGTACATGCGTATGTGTACACATGCATGATTTAAACTTAAACTTAAATTAAATTAAGTTAAATTACTTTTCTAGATAGAGTCCTAATGTTGTACATATATATATATATATAGTAGGGGTTAGCTCATGTTACACCTAGTCTGGGGATGGACCATGTATGCAGGCGTGATTTAGCTAATGGCGGTAATGCTAGTGGATAGGTGAGTTTTTAATTTTTAAATCATGTACTTACATGTGTAAATGCATATAATCTGTACATGTGCATGTACATATATATATTTAACATTATTCTAATTTAACATAATTTGTACACTTTTATATACATGTGTTGTACTATCTCCAGGGCTCAGCGCATCCATCAAAGTAGGATGCTCACTCAAACTCAAGTCGTTCAACTCGCAACCGACATGATGACCAGGCTATTGGTAGCACTGCCTAGACATGTTTTTCCATATATTTCTCTATATATATTTATTTTCATACATTTCTATCTGTACATGTTTACATGGACATTTCTATCTATACATGTTTACATGGACATTTCTATAGATACATTTGCACATGTGTTTGTGGACATTTCTACATGTTTGTGGACATTTATACATGTTTGAGGACATTTCTATCTACATGTGTTTTCAAACATTTCTCTAGATCTATATGTTTTCATTTACATTTCTATCTATGTGCATGTTTGTGGACATTTCTACATGTTTGTAGACATTTTTATCTACATTTGCAGCACATGTTTGTAGACATTTGCATGTTTGATGATACTTTTGTGGACATGATTTATGTTAAATGATGATACATAACTTAAAATGGAATTGATTACGTGTTCAAATGATTCAATACATTTATATCATGGACATAAATTTTTATATATTTGACATGAGATATACTTTGATATGGTTAGAGGGATTATCACATGCTTATTCAATATCTAGTTGTTGAGTGTAGTACCATCTTAATTGTTGAACATAACATCTATTTGTTCATGTGCAATATCTCTATTTGTTAAGTATATAGTAGCTATTTGTGGACTTCTATATCTAGTCACTTATGTAGTACCATGTTAGTTGTTTGTAGTACAAACTCATAGGTAAAGAGAAATATAGCATCTAAAAACACACCTACTTGCTTCTATTGAATTAATGAACTTAACATGCTTAAAAAATGACTAATATTTCAATTTTCTTTGAGTTGTTTCTCTTTAAAATCTATCATATTTTGATTTCATAACATACATTCATTATAATTTTTTATCTATGATCCCTAAGCCACAAGAAGACAATATTGAAACTTTAGAAATTAGAAGATAATATTGAAAAATAGCATTGATAACATACATTGAAAGGAAAAAAGGACACAAAAATATAAAATTAATAAAAATGTGTTATAATTTTCATATTAAAAAATAAGCTTTTCAAAAAATAATTATTGTGTATTAGATATTCTTTCGTCTAACACAAATATACCATTAAAATTTACCTTTCAATATACAAGCTTTTAGATTTTCCACTATGGATAAGCACAGAGAAGTAAAGATAATTTATAAAAAAGTTAAGAATAATTTAGTTCTATCTACTTGTTTCTTATAATATAATTTTGTTAGTTTTGTGGTGTCTTCATATTTTCTTGATTTATTCATGATCTATTAAAGTAGACAAGGCCGACCTTGTAATGAGGGTATCCATATCCTTTTTCATTTTTGTTATATTTTCATTTTGAAAAATTTGATCAAATTGAAGATCCAACATTTCTTTCTTCATTTGTTTGAAGAGTCTACTTGATTGTTTTGTAAGGTTTTCTAATCATTTTTCAATTCAACCATATTCTTATCTTGTACAACTTGTTGGAATTGAATTTCAACAACCTCTCTTTTTATTTGAGTGAAATCTCTCTACATCTCTAAAAGTTGAAATTTATATTCCATCCAATGTTCCTTTGTATAAGGTATTTCTTGGGATAACTTTTCCTTGTTCCTAAAACCAATCAATATATTTAATTTAATTTCCCATTTGCATTACTTTATAGTAGAAACTATTTACAAAATATGTTTAAATAATGTTTCACTCAATCTTACCACTTTGGAGGATGACCTCTTTGTTTCTTAGGTGGAGATGAGCATTCAGTCTCTTCAAAAACTTGTTTCTTCTTGCTTGAAGGTCTACCTCTAGGTCTCTTAGCTAGAATTGGAGACTTCATTATGTCCTCCTTTTCATTTCCTATAAACAAAATAAAAAACTTTAATATCAAATTAAACATTTGATCATTTTTTAAACAATTGATATAAGACATGCATCAAACAAATTATAAATACCTCTCAACTTACCAATCAAAATTATTTTAATAATTATAAATAATTATTATACCTTTTGTCAAAATGAAAAATAATCTTCGAAAATCAAAATGTTTCTAGTATTTTATATTGTAATACTCCAATAATTCAATTTTAGGATAGTGGTAATGAAATCTACTAACCAACCCCCATGGTGTAGAGTGAATGGTAAGTCATTGAAAGACACAAATATTGGTTGTGTGTTCAAACACTAGAAATACAACTCAAAGTGGGACTAGCCTCTATCTTGGAAGTTATAGTGGTTATATAGCTCAATGACATTCATTCGATAGTAGTCTAGCATTGATTCTCCTAGGTACCATTTAAAGAAAATTTACTAACCAAATTACAAGGATAGGAAATAAAAGGGTATATAAATGATGTCATACAAAATGAGTAGTTGGAATATCTAGTCAAAATATAAGGAAATAGCTTTCTTGGAAAGTTATATTAGAAAGGGGTTTTTAAATAAGGTGTTTATGGGTGGAAATACAACTATGGATATTATTTAGTGCCCAATGATTGAACATGATATGACATAGGTTTACTAAGTGAATTCCTCATGAGTCCAACTCTAATGTACTCAAAACATGACCTTCAGAGTTTTTCAGGTTTTCCAATCCTATATATTAATTATCTTGTTAAGAAATGTCTATGTTTTGTCAAGAAAAAATGCTTTGTTTTCTCTCCTTGGGCACAAGGTTTTGAAGTGTTTGATAAGGATAAACTAAAAAATCAAATTGCATTTAATTTTTTAGTTTTCCCTTTCCTCTAAATTGTATTTTGTTGATACATTCATCAAATGCTTATGTAAATTTATATATTATCAAAAAATAAATTATATACTCCTTGTCCTCAAAAATGTGTTTGTATTTCAAGGTTAAACTTTTTTGACATTTTAAGTACATTGATATTAAAATAGGTTATCATTGAATCTCCTAGATGTTTTATCATAAATTTTCCCAAAACTTGTTTTAATTTCAATGTATGGAACATAAGAGTTGAGATATCTATTGAAGTTTAGTGAGGATAACTAGCATGGTTTGACCACCTTTGACAACAAGAGGGGTGATAAACATAACAAATAAAATTCCAACTTATGTATCTAGCTACCAATACCTATGGTAGATCATTTATTTTTTCTAAAAATCTAGTTTGTAACTTTGTGTCTATGTTTATTTTTAATTCTTTATGGTTGCTACTTACTTGCATCTTTTTCTTACTTTAAAAGATTTAAATTTTTGAACTGCCCCTAAGTTGGTTTTCATAATTTAATATAGTTAAATTTTATTTCTTTTTTACTTACTAATGTATAGAACAAATTTATTACAAAGATAGAAAACAAATTTGTAAACTTAAATCTAATCTAAATTATAGTAAATTTATGTTTTTGGAAATGAAAAGTGTAAATAGATATATTACCATCTATTTAATTACCATTGGGAAACATATGCCTAATATCATAATATCAAAATCTGGACATCTTGAAATTGCATCATATTAATATCAAAATCTGACACCAACCCAACCACATTTAATCATATAACCACATCTTATTAAAAATAATTTATAATAAACATGACCTAGATATCAAAATATGTGTATTTAACCAATTTGCATATACTCACTAAATTCACTCATAAAATTGAACCTGAAACAATAACTTGTAATTCAAACTTAACTTATGAAATCAGTGAAGCTATAAAAGTTGCATAGGTTCAATCATGAAATAAAAACATAAAAGTTATCAATAAGCATATTCAACAACATTTTTTCTAAGACTTTTCCATAGGGGTTTTAATTCATGAGAGAAGGCGATTGTGGTATAGTACCCAATCACCATGGTTAGAGGCAACTCTACCCTCTTGTATGGCCATCATGGTGAGGTCATCACATGACAGGTTGATACTTTCACTTATGATTTGTGCATTGATGTTGAAAACTTTGATTTTAATTTAATTTATATTGTGACATCTCTAGTGCATATGTATGTATTGTAGCATGTTCAGAGAGCATATATAGCATTAAATAAAAGCATTCAAAAATTATCATATCGTGCATGCTTGAATAATAATCTAGTGCATTCTCTACATGACTTCTAATAGAGAGATCATTTGTACATTAAGAACTGCATGTTGAAATTTAAAATTTGTTCAACGAAAGAACTATTAATTTAACTTACATAAATTGTAAAAAAATTAATACATGAACATAGATCTAGATAGTGAATTTAGGTCTTCAAAACATTAAAAATTGTAAGTTATTCATCTGGATATTTTTCATACCACATTAAGTGGTTCAGTTCGCTCTTCAATGGCATCTAATATTCTCTGATGATCATCACTATCTAGTCTCCACTTATGACGTCCATGTGTGTTTGAAACTATATGAAGAGATAGGCTGGTAGCAATTACTAGGTGGCTATACTGATATACATTGTTCTTAGGTTGATAATCAATAAAGTGAATCCCATGTTGAACAATCTTGACTTGTTTGAGATATGTCCCTTGCACTACAACTGAAACTGTGGGTTCAACAACATTCCACAGTAAGACATAACATGTTCAAGGTAAATGTAACCTATGTATCTATGAACATGTATAGCATTATCATTGCTTGGTAAGACATAACATAAATTATAATATAAATTGAATGTTTAAATCACTCTTGAGGTACTTTACATGTACATATGTAACAAATTCAAAATTATTTAAAAATATATTTTAAATAAAGTTAAACTTGTGGGAAACAACATTCCATCACTTGTTTCTAGATTTATTAGCTTTTGCCTCTCTTTTGGGCAATGCAATAAATAATAACTAACATCTTCTATATTTCCAACCTCTGCTATGACTGCAAAAACATCTCCTGGACCAAATTTACATGTCTAAATTTTGTAACTTAAAAAATTTAGAGATACCTTATATAATATATGTGTGTGTGTGTGTACACACATACCTTTTTTTAATCAATCCTAAAATATGGTTATAATCAGTTGAAATCAAAGGAATGTCTTCAAAAATTTCATCCTCATCTTCGTTGTATGTGTTGGTAACAACTAGTGGTAAGTTTTCCCATTCATTGACATATCCACGTTGTTGGTTCTTACAATTCTCAAAATCTCCCAACATGCACTCATAACAAAAACAAGAGTAATCCCTAGTGCGCAACGTCCATGTCTGACTTTTTGTACTCATGACACAATGCAAAGATCGTGTTTTCTCTACCCTCTTGCATCCATGTATTGATCTTCTATCCACACCTACAAATGTATTATATTGTACATTATGAATATAATAGAAATAATTAAATTCAAATGAAAATAAACAAACTCATGTACACATATCATATATGAATATATATTTAAAGTACATTAAATAAATTCAAACAATACATACCTGATATCTTTCAAAACACTCTATGTGGAATGTATCGGTTTGTTCTTGAAGATGTGCCAACCTCATTTGGTGCAAAGTGTGACTTACACCATTCAACAACATCATGTGCATCATTTATATGATCTCCCTCATAATTCATTTGATGTTTTCTTAGAGCACGTTTGATGCAAGCTCCTACGCCATCATGTTCACCCTTTCCATGTCCACTCTCAAAGAAGCTCCAAACATGTGGTATATTGTCATTTCGATGATATCTACATAGTGCATAAAATGGCCTTGATGATTTCAATTGTGACGCACATGCATCTGAACATACAAAATACTTTTCAAAATTTACACCCTTGCTTGCCAAATATCCAAAAAAAATCTTAAAGCAATGTTGTACAAAATGTGTGTCATGCTCTTTATCATCACTAATATAAAAGTGATATTTTTTCTTAATGACTTGTTCTTCAAATGTACTTTCAACACCATCCAAATCCAATTGTGCACATTGATAACACACATGCACCATAATAGTGATATGCTCTGAAAAGTAATACTGTGATTGAATCTCTTTTTGATGTACAAAAGAGTAATTTTCTGCAAAGTTGACTATTGATAAAATTGTTCCAAGTGGGAAAGTATCTCATAATCTTTTAAATTGTTGTGCTTGCCACTTAGCAAAAAAAGCATGATGTATGTATGGTTGTATCAATTTACAAAAAAAATTCATAAATGTTCCAATAGGTATCTCCTCTTCTACATAATCTAACCTTGTGGATTCTTTCCTAGTTTTTGTTTGAAACTCCATGTACTTGTAACTCTTGTAATTTACCAACTTCATTGGGTTGATATCTTCGTTTCTCAAAGGCATTTTAGCCAAATTTCCACATGTTTCACAAAGACCTTTTAGGCAGTTTATTTGACCAATTCCATTATTATCATCTGATTTATCACATAAGATGGATGCTATGAATTGACTTACCCGTTTAGGAGATGCATTTACAAAACCATCGCTGTCTTCACAAATCTTTCGAAACACCTCATAGTAGAGATCAAATTCAATATGATAACGACAACAACAAGTTTCAAAAACCTTGTTTGTCTTCACATAATATGAACTTAACCTTTCAAACATTGTTTTCTCAATATTTATATTTGGATTTGCATTACAAAAGTCCACATACATCTCATTTTGTGTTATGTCTAGCCAATGTTTTGTATGTAGTTCATAACTATGGCCCAATTCTGTGTTTGATAACATCTCTAGTATTTGATGAAGCACGAGTATTATCATTCCAAAAGGTTGAGATCAAGTTCCTAACAACATCTTGAATCTTGTTAGATCGAGGAGCTCTACACATAATTGCCCAATTGCCTTCTGAGGTACTATCATCCAATAATTTTCTCCTTTTCACATATTTTGTTACTGTCTTTCTACTTAAACCAATCTCAGTTAAAATTGAAGACAATTATCTTTTTTTGGAATTTTTTTCGCTTAAAATACCTGTCAACATCAATCTTCTTGAAATGGACTTATCCGTAGATCGAGATTGTTTCCCAATGGAAGCCAAACCTTTTTTAACATTTTCAACAATATCTTTTTTTAGGTGTGAACCTTTCCCCTTTTTCAATGACAAATCTACACCCAACAATTGTAATGGCTCATTTAGCTCCTTACTAAGAAGTACAATTGATAACAATTGGGTTCGTCCAATGTATCAAGATTATCGAAATGAGCATTATTTCCTTTGCAATTTTATTCATTGACCTCCTATCAGTATGTCTAGGTTGTCCAGCATAATGTTTCAATTTATCAATATCCATTTTAAGTAAATGATCTAAATTTCTATAAGAAATTTTTGCCTTCACCTCTATAGCTAGATTAATATGCTCATCCATACCAGTCAAAGTAAGTGATCCTGAACACTCTCCAACATCCATTGTTTGCACTTGGGCCTCCTCTGGGCTAACATCAACTATGTGTTCTTCAGCAATGTTTGCTCCAGTTTCAATATCACACATTAAGGAAATACATATTAAAGAAAACTTATTTAATTTAGTGAACCAAGTCTTGATATATTTTAAAGAGCCTCCATATGATCAAATTGTTGGTTTAGGTCTGAACAACTAAGAGGGGGGGGTGAATTAGTTGTCACATATTTTAATCTTTTCTACCATTGATCTTCCTTTACAATTTATAATCAAATTAATGATATAAACATTTCAACATTAATCAATAACACATGAGCAGAAACATAAATAACAGACTTGACACCAATGACGTGGAAACCCGGTTAAGGGAAAAACCATGGTGAGGGTTAACCCACAAAAATTAATACCCTGTTAAAAGTATTTTTACAAACGAGAATGCACATGCATTCAGGCTCACTACTCAATTAGAGGCTCACTGCCTACAGAAAGATTACAAGAGAATAACAGAGATTTTGAATTGATAAATAGCATCTACTCATGCAAGAGTTTTAGTTCTAGTTAAGTGCAAAAACTAATCTTACACATTTAATCTTTACTTGCTCTTCTTATTGCTCTGCCTTTATTCACTCCATAGATTTTCTGCTCTTCTCACAATTATACCTTATTCGCAAACCACAAAAACATCCAATTCCATCAGATATATATATCCGCAACATGATCTACAATCATTTTACCAGTTGACTTCAAGAACATTTAGAACTTTGTAGAGTACTCTGCTCTGTCAGCTAGATCCATACATAATATGAGATGCAGATTAAAACTTGCACTTGTAAATCATCAATCATGTCGGCTATCACTACTTATCATCACCAATTGCCCAATAGACAACTTCTATACATCCAAAAATAGGATCATTCACAAGGTCGGCCAGTTCTTTTATTTGTTCTGTCAAACTGAAACCTGATACTCAAAAGCTAATATCTTTTGAGTCCTTCATCTCCAGAGGACAAAACTCTAGCTTTAGAGTGTCTTGGCAATTCTTACAACTACCTCAGATCCGCAACAAACCATGCCTTTCCACCGGATAGATCCGGACCAAGATACCGAACCCTATCACTTGCTCTATTCCTGGCTACTCAGACTTAGACACATTCTGATTCTGACTTCCGATGTGAACAAATTATGTTATGTGGATGATTGGGATGATCTTAGTTACCATCAATGACAACACCTATCATGCTTAGCAGTGTCTCTTGCCAACAATCTCCCCCTTTGGCATTGATGGCAACACTTAGTGAAAAATGACTAAGTGTTGGAATAGCTCCCCCTTAGCTTGTGCTCCATACTGTTGTTCACACTACTTTCTGGTACTCCCCCTTAGCTGGATTCCTCATTTTTCACTGATCTTCACTCCTCCTTTGACATCAATGGCAAAGGGTGGGGTACACAAACCAAAATCTTCCAAAAATTTGTATATAGGACCGCATATGTACAACTAATCATTAATTTCTATTTACATGAACTTGAGAATGTCTGCAAAGCTAGTTTTTATTTGCACAAGTTCAAAGGCTCAAGTACCCTTCATTCCATCCAAAATAGAGATGTGCCCACTTAACAACAATGAATATGCTTCTACATTTGACAGATCTGATGGATCACTAGTCTGAACTGCAGTCTGAGCTTCAGATAGGGCATTATACATTGTCTCTAACTTAGGGGCAATTAATCCCTGGATCTCACACATTCTCTTCATAATGTTGCTTTTTCTCTTTAACAAGTCTCTTTATCTCATATGTCAAGCTAATTACTTGACATTCCTGATTTATGGGTGAAATGGTTAGAGCATCAAAATTATTGGACATATTTAAAAATTTCAGTTATTGTTCCTTTATCTTCTTCTCAATATCCTCATTTACTTTGGGCCAGGATAGACAAAATTTATATACATCACTTCCATCACTTAGAGCATTTTGAACACTCTTTATACTAATAGCAAGTATAGTCCTATCATACCCTATTAGACTCTTAATTTCACTAGATCTCTTATCCAAAAACTCATTTTTTACTTTTGTCTCTGTAGACTTCTCAAAGGACTCAAAATGAGCATTTACAAAACTTACAAGATTTTTTAGATGGCCGGAGGGGGAATCAGATGGACTCTTCTGGTAGGAAGGCATTAATTTTTCCAAAATCCTAGTTGCAAGCCCCAGTAGCTCATTGTCCTCCATGTGGAACTTTAACATCTTTTTTCTAGCCTTTACTTGGGTGAATGATGTAATTTTCATCAATTGAATTGGAGAGAAAGCATCTGGATTGGCTAGACTTTGGAGTAGTTCAAGCTCATTAATCTCAATCGTTTCTTTTTCAAGAAGACTTTTCACTGCATCTGCAGTGTTTCTTGTAACATTTTCTGAACCATTCTTTGGTTCATCAAATTTCTCAATATCTGCTTTAGGTGCTTCAACATTTGCACCATCTTCTTCTGCTTTATCTTTCATTCCTTTTTCTTCCTGTTTCTCTACTTTACTTTTCTCTGTTTTCTCTGCAGAGGGACTCTTTTATGTTTATTCACCACTTTCTACTTGATCCGGGGTGCTCTGTGAAGTAGTAATATTATCTTCTTTTCCTGATGGGTCAAGTTAATTAGGAGTATATCCTACATCAACTACTTTATCCATCATTTTTGTATCATCCTGATTTACTTGTTCCACTTTTGGAACAGAGGCTTCAGCCAACTCAGATTGTTGCTTGATGATGTTCTTTCTTCACCATCTAGAACTTCTTCTGTGACTATGGGAAAATTGTGCTTTTCCAATGCTTTTAAAAGAATTTCTTGATTTTCTTTAATGATTTCACTTGTTTCTCCAAGCATGAGTTTGTTCAATCTCCTTTTGTTTCTAAAGTCATATTTGACTTCCTTGAATATCATATCTATTTGATCAGGTGAAATCTAAGGACACAAATTTATTAGCTCATGTTCCCTGATTTTGATGTCCTTGCTCTTGGCATTTTCTTTTCTCAATTCCAAAATATTTTCCAGACTTTGTGGCAACTTAGAAGTTATCTCAATCAGTGCCTTGTTGTAGATGTTGAGATATCTGACAATTGCTTCCTCCAACACCCTTTTATCCACATCACTATATTCATCATAGAATTCAATCATGTGTTTTAGATTACCATCTACCATGACTAACTTTATCACATCCTCCAAGGAAAGTGTGGGCTTCTCAACATATTCCTCATATGCTTTTGTCTTTTGTCTTTTATTAGCCCTTTTGCTTCCGGAGGACTTTTCTTTGGTTACTTTTGCAGCTTTTGTTCCAGTGGCCTTTATTTCCTTGATTTCAATGTCAGAATCTATATCTTCTTCTTCTTCTCTTATGCTTTCATAGGTCCGGGTTGATTTTGTTTTCTTCCTTTTCTCCCATTTTCCAGATGATTTTTCTTCTAGTTTTGTAGTCTTGGAACCTCAAGGGCAGCAGCATAGCTCCTAGTAGTTCTTGAAGTGGAAGAGAGTTCCATCGGAGCATCTGTTTGTTTCTTATCTTGTTTCTCTTTCTCAACCTTTTCAGTTCTTTCTCTGTGTTTCCTCACAGCCTCCTTAGCTAGGCCAAGATTTTTAGCTAACTGCTCAACTTCTTTTCTTACTTTCCTATTGGTTTTAGGTTCTTTGAATTCAGTATGCAGTTTTAAATTCAGCTCCTCATAAGTTCCAAATCTTTCAATCGTTGTGTCTTTAGGCTTGCTTAGAAGATGTTGAACATACATATTCAAGATTTTTTCATCTACTTCATACCCTATGGGCATGATCCAAGTAGTTATGGGCTCCACTACTTCCATTAGACACTGATCAGTATCAACCATGAAGCATATATCATTTTTGTACTTCTCAACAATTGATTTAGGGATTCTTTCCCTTAAGTGCATCATACTCTAAAAATTCTTGAAGTAAACCCATATTGCAGTTTTCTGAGCTTTGAAATCACCAATGTTGCGAAGATGATCTCTAATCTGAATGCCAACTGGCTCATCCTTAGTCCAGTGCACACCTTTTACCCCAAGTACCTCATTCATAAAGTAAAAGAACAAAAATAGAACCAATGTACCATACTTGAAAGTTATCTTTCTTGATTTTGTTTAAATTTTCAATCAATTGATTTTGTAGTAATTTACACAAGTCATAATCAGTGTTTTCCTTTAGTATCTTGTATACAACATATATGGTTGTTCCGGACATAGAATTTTCTCTACTCGAGTGGTAGATCTTGTACCCAATCACCATGGAGGCAAATTTGACATCTGGTTCTATAATATCATTAATGGTCATTGCCCTTCTATCAAACTTAGCACTGGTAGCATTAGTCACTGTCTGGTTTTTCACAGCTTTCAGCATGGGCAATCCTCTAGTTGAGTTCAAGCCAGTTATAATTCTGATAGCATCCTTGGTAATCTTGAATGGTTTTAACAACCAAATGAATTCATCATGCATCTAACTCAAAATGTATTGGACCTACTCATCCTCATCAAATGTTGGAAACCCCATAATCTGAATAAAGTGTTTATCCTATAGTACCTTATACTCAGGTTTAAGTTTGTGATTTTCATCCCTGAGTTGTTTCTCAAACAAGTCTACATACCTTGAATCTCCAAACTCATCTATATTTACATGAATATAAACCATAATGTCTTCTACATGTAGCACACCATATGGAACACTTGAAAAAGCACCTAATAGGTTGACTTCAATTGATTTGTGAGTATGCTTCTTAAATTTGGGTCGAGGCCTTTTAGTAATGTTAACAACATGAGGAGTAGCCATCTCAACAGATTTTAGATTCAAAGCTTTATAGAGAGGTACCTTTTTCTTTTGTGAGGTTAGGGTTGATCAGTTACTGGTTGAATTCACTCTTTGCCTGAGTCTCTAGATTTGCATCTCAAATGCTCTTCTTCTTGATTCCTTTGAATGCAAGGTGATTCAAATGAGTGACCAAGTGACCTTTTATCTTTTGCAAAACCTAATTCGGCATTGTAATAAATGCATTGCCCTAACTATATCCAGTTACTTTGGTTTTTTACAGTTCTTCATGAATCACTCCGCAAGATTTCATATCAACATCTTTTCTTCCAGAAATCCTTCTAGAGGTTCTAGACCAATTTAGAATATTCTCTTTTATTGTGCTAGAATCAGGCACCCACTTATTGACGGGGGGATTTTGATGTTCAATGTAGCTCCCCCTGAGCCAAATCTCATGACTTAATTCCTGGAAGAATTGTTAGCACCTGATTCTGGTGCGGACCCATCATCATTGTTTATTGTATCTTTCTTTACCTAGGTCTTGTTCATTTCGCTCCGTATCTCATTCACATCAATTTTTTGTTTGCCTTTGTCTTGTCTTTGTTCATCCAGTTTTCTGTTTACCAGATCTCTTCTTCCATTGTTCCTACTTCTGCAGAATCTTACAATATGACTAGATTTATTGCAATTAAAGCACACAACATTTCCTTGCTTATGAACTTGATTTCCTCTTGATCTGCATTGATTAGCCATGTGTCCAAACCCATTGCAAGCAAAATAGTAACCATTGAAAGAATTGTCAATTCCTCTATTGTTAGCATTATTCGTTATCATACTTCTGCATTCATTTGATCTATGACCATACCTCTTACACTTGAAGCATTGACCAGAGAAGGATGGACCATTTGATTCACTCTACTTTTACACTGAGTAGCTCTATGACCAAATTTATTGCAATTGAAACAATTTCCATTGAATGATGGATATCTTTGAGCATTAGGCTGTCTTACCAGAGGTTTTCTAGTTTTGTTTCTTTTATTCCTTGGTTGAAAATTTATTTGTCTGGATCCAGATCTTTCATCTTTCTCATATTTAAGATCATGCTTTTCGTCATCCTTTTTCTGTTCTTCAATTAGTGCTTCAAGTTTAGCTGAGCTTATCTTCAACTTCTCCTTATACTCATTGGTAATTTCTTGGTCATGTCTGAGAATGATAATCCGTCTCTCAAGTTTTCTCTCATTGTTTCTACTTTCTTGTAGATTTGATTCTAGGAGACCGGCTATTCCATCCAGTTTACAGCATTCTTCAATTCTCTCCTTCAGATTTTGCTTCATTTCTTCTTCAGTTTTCTTCCTATCTTCAATTTCTCTGGTTAGTCTCATTACCCCAGTTTCCATCTCATGTTTTAAGACAATAACTTCTTTAGCTAACTTTTCACATTCCTTTGTCTTTTCTTGTAGGGCCTTATCTTCCAGCTGAAGAGGTTGCTCCTTTCCTTTTACATTGGATTTGCTCAATTTTTCTTTTAAAATCTCAATGAAGTTTTTAGCCTTTTTGAGGTTATCTTGCAACTCTTGGACCTCTGCCTTGGACTGCTCAAGATCATCTAGGGTAAGATTCAGTTGTCCTTGAAGGTTATATTCATCCATTTTTACTTCCTTCCCAAATCTCCCTTAAGTTGTTAAACTTTTCAAAAGGAACCTTGCTCTGATACCAATTGTTGGTTTAGGTCCAGACAACTAAGAGGGGGGGTGAATCAATTGTCAAATATTTTAATCTTTCCTACCATTGATCTTCCTTTACAACTTATAATCAAATTAATGATATAAACATTTCAGCATTAATCAATAACACATGAGCAAAAACATAAATAACACACTTGACACCAAGATTTTTGACGTGGAAACCTGGTTAAGGGAAAAACCACGGTGGGGGTTAACCCACAAAAATTAATACCATGTTAAAAGTATTTTTACAAATGAGAATGCACATGCATTCAAGCTCACTGCCTACAGAAAGATTACAAGAGAATAACAGAGATTTTGAATTGATAAATAGCATCTACTCATGCAAGAGTTTTAGTTCCAGTTAAGTGCAAAAACTGATCTTACACATTTCATCTTTACTTTCTCTTCTCACTGTTCTTCCTTCATTCGCTCCATAGATTTTCTGCTCTTCTCACAATTACACCTCATTCACACACCACAAAAACATCCAATTCCATCGGATATATATATTTGTAACATGATCTACAATCATTTTACCAGTCGGCTTCAAGAACATTTAGAACTTTGTAGAGTACTCTACTATGTCAGCTAGATCCATACATAATATGAGATGCGGATTAAAACTTACACTTGTAAATCATCAATCATGTCAGCTATCACTACTTATCATCACCAATTGCCCAATAGACAACTTCTATACATCTGAAAATAGGATCATTCACAAGGTCAGCTAGTTCTTCTTTTGTTTGTTCTATCAAACTGAAACCCAATACTCATAAGCTAATATCTTTTGAGTCCTTCATCTTTAGAGGATGAAACTCTAGATTTAGAGTTTCTTGACAATGCTTACAACTACCTCAGATCCACAGCAAACCATGCCTTTCCACCAGATAGATCCGGACCAAGATACTGAACCTTGTCACCTGCTCTGTTCCTGACTACCCAGACTTAGACACATTCTGATTCTGACTTCCGGTGTGAACAAATTGTGTTATGCGAATGATTGGGATGATCTTAGTTTCCATCAATGATAACACCTATCATGCCTAGCAGTGTCTCTTGCCAACACAAATTACCATAAAAATTAATATACATGTACATGTAATAACTAATATTTATGACCACAAGTGATATATATGGACTCATGCACACAAGTGACAATTATGCGTATGTAAGATACATCTAGGTAGTTATACCATTTAGAATAAGTGTGTAAGTGTGCACAAATACTATCATCTCCATTAAAGATGAGCACGAGAAGAAAATTTTCCTATATAATTTTTTCTAGAGAACTAACTAATGAAAAGAAGGATGAGACTAGAATTTTAAGGACTAACCTTTGGCTCTAAATGGAATTCGAGCTTACAAGATAATTAATCTAGTAGCTACATGTTAAAGAGGTTCAACTATGTAAATATGGTGACAAAATCTAAGCTACCACAAGAAAAAGGTTCATTTTGGTAATGTTTGGAAATTAGAAGAATGACACACTTCCTCTAGGTTTACTAACACATAACCCACTTGTTAAAGATAGAGTTGAGAAAAATAGTATAAAAGGAAGAAGAGAGAGAAGGTTGGAGAGAGGGAGAGGGATATGGAGAGTTAGAGAGGGAGAGAGATAGCTAGGGAGGCCCTAGTGAGGGAGAGGTAGAGGTAAAGAGAGTGGGCAACTTGAGAGAGAGAGAGTGGTGGATAGAGAGAAAGAGAGAGGTAGTTATCTCTAGGTAGAGGGGTGGGGATTATAGCCAAGAATGAGGAATGACTTAAACTAAATGACATCCCAGCTACATGAAATCAATGCATATATATTTAAGCATAAATCACTTAGTGACCTAGATTAAATGACATGCTACTACATGATTCATCAATACATGTATATATTTAAGCAAAAATAAAATGACCTAGATTAAAAAATAGAAAAAAAATTTATGCATACCTTGTTTTTGTTTATGATATTTTTGCAATCTTTCTTCATTCAATCTTTCTATAGTTTCTGTGGAATACTTTTGTGTAGTCTTATTTTGTCTTGTCTTTTTGTTTCCCATCTCCTTCTTTGTAAAATATGACTTGAAAATTCTTCTCTCAAAGATTTCCTCCTCCCTTGTAGAACAAAAATGCGAATTTATCTTGTCACATTGATTTGTAAAAATGAAAAAAAAAACATCCTATTTATATGCAATACGAAAAATTAAAACATTAAAAAAAAACATGTCGGCATGCCTTCGAACGAAGGTTGGCAGTTAAAAAAAAAAAGATAATATTTTTTAATGCAAGGCACCTTTGAACGAAGGTGGTCATTACGGGGATTTACACACCATGTTTGGACCTTCATTTGAAGGAGTCTATACTTCGAACGAAGGATGTCACCCATCTTCGTTCACAGGTGTGTTCGAGTGAAGACCCCCACTAGACACCTTCCCTCCTTCCCTTCCCCTTTCTTCTACAAAATTTTTGCTTTCGAAGCCCAGTTGAAGGTCCAAATGGATTTACCTTTGCCAAACCAAATTGGAGGATCACAGTCCTCGAAACAAGCTTTGCAACGAGTATAGTTTTGATATATTTTGATTTTATTATGATTGTTTTTTTTAGTTTTACTAAACATAGGTTTTTCACCGAACATCAAGTTCTCTGTTCTACACACATGGAAAATTAGTTAATTAGCGAAAAAAAAAATCTAAAAAATTTGTATGCCCTAGGTATTAATGTCCTTGTTTTAACCAAAAAAATTGAATTTCGATACATATAGAAAAAGTTATGTTTTATGGAATACGCCTATGTCTAAATTATAATTGGTTTGACTTCAAAACTTAATTAAAAAAATATTCAACAAAACATTATGAAACCAAATGCATGCCCTAAATATCAATGTTACCAATCTAAATTCAAAAGAATCAAAATTTTATCCTTTGTAGAAAAAAAGTTGTGTTATGGAATATACATCACTTTAAAAAAATGTTGTTTACTATTAAAAACTAGTTATCAAAGGAGGCACAAATTTTTTTACAATTTAACTCCAAATTTTTTTAAAAAAATATTTTTAGAATCTACAGACAAAATCTCACAAATCACTAGTTCGCATCATCTTCAAATTCCTAACGGTTTAGCAGCTATAGATGTCAGAAATTGAAGATTTAGTTCAAAATGTTGATTTCAATGTCAAGTTTGGCCAAAAATTGTAACCCATTATTGTAGGATGACCCAAATTTAGCTCTTGAAGATTTTATAGGTTTTCTAAGGCTATTGCATTGAAAACTAAAGGAAAAATACTTACTTATGCATGTTAATAGAATGAAGGTATAAAATATCAAAATTAAAGAAGAAACTACTAACAAACTATTCCCTTTTGGTTCATATCTATAAAAGCCTTTATGAAAATAATAAATTCCTTTCATGTTTTTTATTGCCTTGGTGTCAAAGTTTCACGAGTTTAAGACATATAGATAGGTAAGTAGATATAATATATGATAGAATATGAAGTTATGTTTGAGAAACAATTTTTAATGCTCACTAAGGCTCCCATCATATTCACAGTTGCAACATTATTTCAAATCATCTTGATTTCCTTATAAGCTACCAATGTACTCTTTGGTAGGGAATGTAGTTGCAACTCAATCCTTGTTGATTTTGGTAAATCTAAATCCTTATTAATACTATTTTAGCACTAGTATCCCATTTTAGTTGCCAATGCCATCTTTAAACTAATTTGTTAACTTTTCAAGACCCCAAATGCATTTGAATAATACAATTAATGTAACACAACTTGTCAATTACATAATAAGAAATACTTTTTCCATTGGTTTGTAGCCAACTATTCTAGTCCTTGTTAATTCCACAAGAGGACCTAATATTACCTCTAGAGAACATTCACTCCACATCATAATAGAATGAAGAATTTTAACTTGACAATAGTGGCATGTATGAACTCATTAAAAATCATTATGAATGTGAAAAAGTGCATTATCCATGTCATCAATGTTTCTCATTAGTAGTAGAAGTTAATTGGAACAAATGAAAATTTGGTGTTTAAAGATGTCTCTTGTCAAAGGCTTTCTTAGAAAGTCTTGAGGAAAGGCAATTTTGTAAAATTCTTCTATGTTGTCTATGATGTCTATCTACATGAATGCATAATTAAAGCTCCAAAGGTGCCAAACTATTCAAGGAGAAATTACATGGTTTTCTTATTATTAAACTTGTGAAAGGAATACTCTTAGCAAAGAAAGCACCACTATATTAGACTTATAAGTATATTTTTAGAGAAAGAGAAAATATGGAACTAACCATAGAAAGGATTTTAGAATAGTTCACATTTTTAACAACCTTGGTGGAGCTTCAAGAAAATAGAAAAGGATTTGTTGCACATAATTTACATAATAGTTTTTAATTTTCTTTCTTCTCTTAATAGGATGGTTTTAGACTACTATTTTAGTTTTAAATGTTTGTGGTTTCTTAATAGTATTCAATGATTAAAAACTACTTTTATTTTTTGCTCTATACTATGATCTTGGTTTCCTAAAATTAAAAAAAGCCGCTTTGTGTAAATACAAACCAATTTAGCATACAATTCTTCCCATTTTAAAATTGGTAGTATATTTTTAAGAGAAGAAAGAAAATTGAAAATTGAAAATGACATAATATAAATATATAGGTGGGTTGTAATTGACTTAAATTTAGATTGATAATAATGGTACATGCTCCAAAAGCATTTTCTATGAAAAAATAAATTAGAGGATTAAAAATACAATGTAGTTTATACTTATTGTTTGTTGCACAAACTAGTTACAAATACATTTGTGTTAGTGTATTGAGTATCCATTCAAGCTTAAAAATGACTAAAACCACATGGTTTAAATTCCACCATAAAGTAAAATCTAGTCTAAATTCTCTTGAATTCTTTCACCTATTTAACATAATTATATGAATGGTTTGTAGATGTTACACACCCCAATTTTTTTTGTCAATAAGAAAAAGTGTTGGATGATCTGAAAAATTCAAAGCCTCAATGAAATCTCACCAACATTTAAAAAAATTTGATATAAATATGGGAAAAAAAAAAAGAGGGGCTGATATTTTAGTTGTTTAAAGCTTAGGGCCTTGAAGCAACATTAAAACCATGAAAAACAATAATTATAATTCGTATAGAGAATAATGTGTATTAGATTTTATGTGCCATTTCTGTCCCTATCATGTTAGAGTTTCACCATTGACAGTGTGCAAATCTGAAATTGTATTCAAATTTTATGTGGAGAGATTGTATCCAAATCAAGTGGGAGCAATGAAGACATAAAATATAACACAGAGGAATGATTAAGAGCTATGACTCTTAAACTAAGATAAGCATTGAGTGGTTTGTAATGTAAGGAAGGGAAAGATAATTGTTGCTACCAACAAGGAATGGCGTGAAGAAATACAAGGGCCTACATATATGTGATAAAAGAAACCATTCAACATGGAGCCATATGATCTGACCGTCCAACGGACGTCAAATTTAATCGCTTTAAGCTTTCCATGACTGTCAAATGGACGTCAAATTTCCCCTCGGGAAACTTGCTCTGACGGTCAAATGGACGTCAAACTAAGCCTCACAAATCTTGTCATAACGGTCAAATGGACGTCAAATTTCTCCTCCCTCTCTAGATATGATGGTCAAATGGACGTCAAATTTAATCGCTGTAAACTTGCAATGACGGTCAAATGAACATTAAATTTCAACCTCAATTTTATGACGTTCAACTGGACGTCAAATTTATCTGGACAAATCTTGCGTTGACACTTAAATGGACGTCAACTTTAACCACAGAATCCTACCCTGACGGTCCGATGGTCGTCAATTTTAACCTCACAAATCTTATTATGACGGTCAAATTTAATCTTCGAGATCCTGTATGACGGCCAACTGGACGTCAAATTTAATTGCTTTACTCTTGCAATGACAGTCAAATGAATGTCAAATTAATATGACGGTCAAATGGACGTCAAATTTATTCAGACAAATCTTGCGTTGTCAGTTCAATGGACGTCAAATTTAACCAAACGGATCTTACCATGACGGTCAAATGGTCGTCAATTTTAACCTCACAAATCTTCTTATGACAGTTAAATGAATGTCAAATTTAATCACAAGGCTCTTGCTATGACGGTCAAATGGACGTCAAATTGATCTGGACAAATCTTGTGTTGTCAGTTAAATGGACATCAAATTTAACCATACGGATCTTACCATGACAGTCAAATGGTCGTCAATTGTAACCTCACAAATCTTCTTATGACAGTTAAATGAACGTCAAATTTAGTCATAAGGCTATTGCTATGACAGTCAAATGGACGTCAAATTTATCTAGACAAATCTTGCGTTATCAGTTAAATGGACGTCAAATTTAACCATACGGATTCGTCAATTTTAACCTCACAAATCTTCTTATGACAGTGAAATGAACGTCAAATTTAATCACAAGGCTCTTGCTATGACGATCAAATGGACGTCAAATTTAATATACGAGCTCTTGATGTGACGGTCAAACGGACGTCAATGTTAACCCGGAAAATCTTATGATGACGGTCAAATAAACACCAAATTTAATCGAAGAGATCTTGCTTTGACGGTCAAATGGACGTCAAATTCAACCTGTCTATAGCTGATTGATGACAGTAAAAAAGCCGTCAACTTTGATTAACGAAAACTTGAGACAACACGAAGGGCAGCAAATTTAGTCGTGCAAAAAATTACAGTGACGGTATTTAGTACTATTTTAAGTTAAGTTGGATACAATGCTGTTTTGAATCAGACCGGCTTTGTAATCTGTATCTTCTCTATTGTAATTGCTCTTAGCAGTTTTTGTTGTTCAAAGTTCTCTTTTATTTGCAGGTCTGCTACTTTTTATATTTGTACACTGGCATTCTTCAATAAGAAAAAAAAGTGAACGTAAAATTCTTGTTGGTGAGAGCCTGGAGGCAGTCAAATGTAATTTAAACAAATGCCTGCAAATTTTATTATCTCGGGGTAAAAAGTGAGGCCTGTGAAATAAAAAGTATGATGGCAGTTAAAAAAACACAGACATGCGGGGTTTGTTTCCCATTGATTTTTCTTCACTTGTCTCTTTCATTGTAAACCGACCTGCAATTACATCTGGAAATATGGCAATCTGAATCCCCATTTAACGACGCCATGGCCAGCAACTCTGCCCTTGTAATGGAAGTGATCTTTGCAAATTACCATGATTGTGCAGAAATACCCTCACATTCGTGCCATTAATTTTGATGTGCCCCCAAAAACATTCCTGGTATGCTATTCCCCCAAAAGTATTTAGTAGTTTAATTGTTGGGTGAATGTTACTTTACTACATTTTGTCAATATTTTAATTTAAAGCATTTAAAAATAAGTATCCATAGAATATATTCAGTTTACTTGAATACAATTTAGAGTGACAATTTTATGTGGGGTTTTATATCTCTCGACCACACAGTTTACTTGGTTTTAGTATTCACTCTGTTAGATTTTGGTCATCGTTGTAGTGGGAGCTTCTCATTTTTATTTGTAGATCCCATGTGCTTTCAAATTATTATTTTTTTCATATGACCTTAAAGCTCGTTCCAAATTGTGATATTTTACTATTCTTGAGTAGATCTATTTTTAGTGGGAGATAAATTGAAGCTTCTCTTTAGATATAATATTAAGGCTTGTGCATTTTAATGTACTAATATATTGTTGCATTGTTTATAACAATGTATGACAATGAAGTTCATTGATACTGGTTTTTTAAAAATTTGTGTAATAAAATTAATGTATGTTGTTTGAACTTTTGCCTCGATATTATCCAAGAAAGTAGGAGGTTAATCAAGGATTGATCTCACACCACATGGAAGTAACCTCTAAGATGCAAAATTATAAATTTTAAATTTGTCGACTCCTGCCCATTTCTTTCCTACAATGAGCTGAATTGGTACATATTTTTACATCATTATTGCTATGTAGTGGTATTTAAAGACATTCATTTGGAGATTAATTTTATATCTGATCATCATTCAAAATTCTAAGCATTCAAGGAATATTTAATAGGAATATAACAATTTTGCAAGTTTATATATAGTAGGTTTACCAATGCTCTTTACATGCCTACAATACAAATGAAACCAAGGAATTGTGATAACTAAGTTGGTTTGTTGTAGTTGTTGTTGTTGGAAAAAAAATGTTCAACACATCCATGCTACATGCTTGTCTTGGTCACATGAGTTGTAGCCATTGCTGGAAAAATATAGTAAAGCTCATTTATGGCATAGCATTGCACCATTTTGAGCTTAAATTTCATATTACTTTAAATCTTTAATATTAAGGTAGCAAAGAAGCAATGAAATCTTCTTTACTCTCTTTTGAGCTCCATTTTGCATTGCAATAGGTGAGCAATTGCTCGACTTATTTTATTTACACCTTTTTTTGCATGTAAATTGTTTCATTTGAGCCAATTTTGTTTGATTTCAATGCTAAGGATTACAATGGCTATGATCCAATAAAGGTTTCATAGTTTAGAGTGTTGAATATTACGAATTTGGGAAAACAATAGCGGAGATTATGGTAGAAATAGTAGCTTGTGTGTATTGTAGATTAGTTGTTGCCACCTTTGAGCTTTTTTAGTGTTGTTTGCAATGGAGAGGATTCATGTTTGAATAAGATTTTGCTACAAAATGGATTGTCTACGACCCCTTCAATGGGATAAGATGCATGTCCCCTAGTGACTTATTTTGTTGACGTGGATATGAAGATCTCAAGGTACATCAATGGAGTTCATTGTGGTGACATGGCTTGTTTTATCTTTTTTGTTGGTGGGTTGTGCAAATGGACTAGTTGGTACCACTTTGCCTATGATATCAATAAGGACATTATTAAGGGAACTCATATGGCATGCTAGTAAATACTCAACTTCAAGAATAGATATTGTAAAATAGAATATTTATTTCTTTTTTTACATACTCAAGCGCAAGAACAAATAATGTGTAACATGAAAGGGAAAAGAGAACCCAGCATGCACCTTACAACATCCTATATTTTGCTTAAACATATATTCAATAACTTGATGCAAGCACATACTACTATGCCTTTAAAGCAGAAACAGACATAGTTGATTTCCCATCACATTAACCCTTAGAGGAAAGATAATGTAGCTTACAGATCTAAATAAATTTTAGCAGCATAACGACATATAAATTAACACTTTAAGAACATGAAACAATAAGAATAGAAGAAAGATAGACAGAAGAGAAGAGACACCAATATACGTGGGGAAAACCCTTTTGGGTAAAAAACCCCACACTCCAAAGCATCAAACCAATGTATTAATCTGCAACAACAAACATGTTACAATACACTTGCAGGCTCAAAGCCTTAACATGGAGATTTACATCTTGCTCTTCTGGAGGAAAAACTAATAGCATAACCCTGCATAAAACTCTCCTCTCACAAACTTCTCCTTAAGCCTCCAATTTATAGACTTCTCATAACCAAGAAACCATTATGTGGTTTTACAAAATCATGTACTTAACTTCTCGGCCAATATTCCAGTCTAAAAATAAGCTCTCACATCCAAAATATTCTCCCCTATTTTTGACCCTTACAGTTGTCATAGAATCTGTCATAATATCGCTAAAAATAGTTCTTCCATGATATACTACCATGTGGGCATCTTTTGACAACTAATATTTTAATTTTCAAGGCACTGACATGTGGCAAAAGTGCCAATTAAGAATTCAAACGCTCCTTCATTATTTTGGAGCTAAATAAAAATAATAACTAACTGTGGGAAAATATTAAATACAAATAAATGCTACGAGAAATATGCAAGGTTGAGACACCTCATTTCCCAACATTCTCCCACTTGTCGAATACCTTGCAAGAGCTAGGGGAATCACAACCAGTTTGTGAACAACCAAGGTTATCATACTACCTCAACTGAACTCCACTATGCTCATGAGCTTTACAGAAGCACCTGTAACATCTTCCAAGTGATCACCAACATGACAAAAAGATTAGAATTCCAAAAACATGATGAAACACTAAATGTCACATAGACACACTAATGTATTTAGCTTCAAACCCATTACCAGAACACAACTTTGAAGTCCAAACACCTCCAAAACAAGATTGAGCACGAATGCTCCAGAATAGTTAGAACAACAACCATAGCTAGTTGTTTACATCCAACTAAAAAACCCACCATTGATAGAACTTATGACATATCTAGCCCATACTGCAGCTCTCATCCCTATATAATCCACTGTCCTGCTCAAAGTTACCATCTTCCATGATAACAAACACACCAAAACCATTGATGTGCAAAATTTTTGAAGACCTTTGATAATGCAGTCCAATGAAAAATAATTTACCAAAGACATAAATACATCCTAGGAATCAAACTGCATGAGCAATGCCAACCAAAGCAACACAAAGTCTACCAATAAGCACTTACATAAAAGTGTGGCTTATAATCAAATCATGTAATACAAAGAACAATCATAATGATTTGCAAACTGCAACCAACTACTGCAAAATAAAGCATACTTCCACAAACAATTTTTTGCTCACTCTCTTACCTTTGATCTCCTCCACTTCTCCCAAGTCCTCCACATCTCAAATGATATACATTAAAAGAACACACACTATTACTAAAAAACAATAAAGTACAACAACAGTAGAAGACCACAAACCCAGTGATCATACTAGATGAAGAAGAACCTCTAGGAAGAAATATGAGACCCTAAAGAGAAAATGCAAACCATATCATGTCCTTCTGTGAACACCACCAAGTGCTAAGTTGTGCCAAGTAATGATCTCCTTCACAAAACCCTGACTGAAAATCCTTAACAACACCCAACTGTTCAATCTCATTAGATCAAACAAAACATATATATCTCATATAACAACAAAAAAAAAAGATGTAAGCTTCTCTAACCAAGGAAGATCAAACTTAAAAGATTCATTCCACAAATAGGAATTCAACCCAATAACATCTCCAAAACTTCTCATAAATCAAACCATATACCTAAGGAGATAACCATGCCAAGTACTCCTCAAATGAACCCTCCAGAACTAGAAACTATAGCTCAGATCCATATCCATGAGAAATCAAAGCATAAAACAAAATGAATCTGAAATAACATGGGCAATACCTATCAGATCATTTTCTACCAAGTGAACTGAGAGTGGGGAATGAGAATGATCCACTGAGATACACCGAGTCTCATAGACTCTCTCCAAGAACAATCTCCTCTCAAGTTCAAACATGAACTCATGTCCATAACAAGTGAAGGATCATCGGTCTTTCTGTTGAAATTTCACCATTCCAACACATGATCCCCACAACAAGAGATCTCTAGCCTCACCTCAAGTCTCTCTAGTATCCATGAGCATCCATCATCTAATACATGCCAACTTCAAATGCATCTTGTAAAATCATGAAGCTTCAAGAAAATGATTAATACTCAAAACCAAAGAGAACTTCACCAAACCACTGTCAAAGCTCCCACTGCACGTTTGCAAAATCCAAGAACACACATGACATCATGATCTAACATCTCCTCCTCAGAGATCACTACCTACTCCAATGAACATATCTTGCCAAAGGGGTACCATCATGCCAAAACTCCAATATTAGAAATAAGAATCCATCATGGCACAATACCATCTCCAATCACATGAAGATAACCATCCCCTAACAATGGAACTCAAGATGTCAAAATAATTTCATAGCATATAAGAATCATAATCCAAAAGCCTTACGATGACACCTACAACCACTATAGAAGATCATCCATCACCAAGTGATAGATCCACATCATTACTGAAGCTCCCACTAAAACTGTGATACTGATCTTATCAAGGCATTATGATAACCATCCTCTCAATGAAGATAATCCATGGCTCTAACACAATCTAATAATTAACCTGTGTAATACCAACAACACAAAAGAATAAAGTAGAACCAAGATCTCCAAGTTAAGAAAATAAAACCATCACTGTCAAAAGCTCACACTAAACTGTGTAACCAAGCTATCCATGACATAGTGATAAACATGCTACAAGTCCCAATAACCAACTATCCAGGTACTCTAATCATCCATCCTCTCATCCCAATGCAATATACCAATGCACAAATGATCACAGACAAGGCCAACTAACAAAGTCTGCATAAAGACTTAATCAATCTCGTGGATAAAGACAGTCCACATTCGAGTCATCCCACTATAGCTAATGGGTAGCTAATCCACAAACTACATAACTCAAAGATCCAAAGCAAATGTAACATGCAAACTCATCATTACATTAGTAACCTGCAAATTGAGATATCAAAGAAGACAACCTGTAGACTTCAAGACTCAAACACCAAATCATCACTAGATTTGATTTGCCAAACAAGTCCACATATGAATAACCATAGTCAAGGAACCCATCAAGCATATACTGTAGAAATGATGAGTGACTAATCACATACCAACGTCTCCACACTAAGAAAGCTACAAAGCTCCTCACACCATGCACGAAGCATACATGCAAACCTGCAATTATCTTACATCCAGAAACACCCCCAAGGAATCATAATATGAAAAATAGTTTGTCCGCAGATCTACAAAACCACAAGTTTTGATTAACCGTGTAAAACCTGCAAAACCACCATGTCACTGACATACATGCAAATCCATATCCACTTATCATCTGGAAGATACACAAGTCTGAAAACCACCAAAATAGTTAAACCGAAATAATGGAATAACACAGATAAGCATAACCATAGATTTTGAATGGAAAATCTACAAAACCCTCAGATCAAATCAATATGAAACTGAGACATGCAAGTACAACCAACCAAAATGAAGTAGAGGTCTAGGAGCTTTAGGCCCACTTGTAGGCCAACTCCACAACCACCATTTACAAGCATACAGAGGAGTTAGGTTGTTCCAGAAGCTTTCAGATCATTCAATGATCAACTCCACAGCCTACATGCATTCGAGGTTAACAAAACAATGTCTTCCAATGCCAGGGACTAAAACTGAGCACCCAACATAAGCACATCAAACCATAGTCATGACAACCCATGTTTCTCCATGTGATCAGGGAGCCAAGAACAAACACACAACATGAATACGTTGTTGCAAATGACCATAAAATGAAAGAGCATAACCACCATGCATGAGGGTTATTACATACTATCAAGCAGGAGCTCTAGATCAATATTATATTAAATGTAACCACATGATCAACTCCATAATACTCCATCTTTTCCATCTTTCAAATGCCTGTTGTAACTTGAAAACAAGATCAACTGCAAGACTTCCACTCAAACAAGGATTAATAATCAGCCAATTCCTTCCTACAGATTCCCTCAAGCTTTCCAAGCTAAGAAATCGCAATAGAAGAAATACCTAGAATCTTAAACACCATGGAACCAACACATGCAATCTCATGCAACCATGGAACCACCATAGCTCTGATACCAACTAAAAGGAAAAATAGAACCCAGCATGCACCTTACAACATCCTATATTTTACTTAATAACTTGATGCAAGCACATACTACTATGCCTTTAAAGTGGAAACAGACATAGTTGATTTCCCATCACATTAACCCTTAGAGGAAAGATAATGTAGCTTACAAATCTAAATAAATTTCAGCAGCATAACAACATATAAATTAACACTTTAAGAACATGAAACAATAAGAATAGAAGAAAGATAGACAGAAGAGAAGAGACACCAATATACGTGGGGAAAACCCTTGTGAGTAAAAAACCCCACACTCCAAAGCATTGAACCAATGTATTAATCTACAACAACAAACATGTTACAATACACTTGTAGGCTCAAAGCCTTAACATGGAGATTTACATCTTACTCTTCTGGAGGAAAAACTGACAGCATAACCCTACATAAAACTCTCCTCTCACAAACTTCTCCTTAAGCCTCCAATTTATAGACTTCTCACAACCAATAAACCATTATCTGGTTTTACAAAACCATGTACTTAACTTCTTAGCCAAGATTCCAATCTAAAAATAAGCTCTCACTTCCAAAATATTCTCCCCTATTTTTGACCCTTACAGTTGTCATAGAATCTGTCATAATATTGCTAAAAATAGTCCTTCCATGATATACTACCATGTGGGCATCTTTTGACAACTAATATTTCAATTTTCAAGGCACCGACATGTGGTAAAAGTGTCAATTAAGAATTCAAACGCCCCTTCATTATTTTGGAGCTAAATAAAAACAATAACTGACCGTGGGAAAATATTAAATACAAATAAATGCTTCGGAAAATATGCAAGGTTGAGACACCTCATTTCCCAACATAACAAAAGATTTGTTGCTTTGTTTGGAAATCTGTCGTTATCTATTCATAAAAAAATAGTATTGGGAATCCAACCAACTTGATTTTTAACTCTATTTTCTTGGTCCTTGTTGTAGCTAATGCATTGATTTTGAATAGTTTCAACAAACTTGGATACATGAGTATGTGAATATATGTAAATGTAGTCTCCTTGTCCATGGATACAAGTAAAACATGTTAAGGAATTGAAATAAATTATTAGCATTATTTTAGGCAAAGACATAGTTCAATTCTAGAAAGTCTACACCTATGAGTGTGTTGATAGGGTTGTCTTTCAAGACCTAATCAAGAATGGAATTTTACTCTAAGCTTTGAATAAATATAAGAAGTTTACAACCATGAATTCAACTAGTACAAGCCAACCAAATAGTTATAGTGTTACCTTGTATCCTCATGGACTGATTGTGAGGACATTGTGATGTGGATAGTGAGATGTGCATTGTTTGAGTTATGTTCATAAGGTGTGCTTTATCATGCGAATTATTTGTCTAAAATGCAAAGAAATGTTTTACTTGCAAAATATGTAATTGGTATATAGTATTATGATGCTCAAATAATTTTTATTAGGAGTGGGTACAAACATTAAAATAATATAGTAAGTTCTAGTGTTGTACCCTATGCCTTTCTTATTACTATGTACTATGTTCATGACCTCTTGTATGTTTAATAAGAGAAATTTTAGTGTCTCCTTTTTAATCTTGTGAATAGTTAAAAGCGAAAACTTTATAATAGATTTAGAGTGCTTGCTAGCTAATCAAATGTTAGTCTATTACCTTGGATCTCCTTTGCCCTGTTTTGATTTTACCAATTTCCTAAATGACTAAACATTTTTCTACAAATGTGTTATAAAATTTTTAAAATTAATTACATACAAACATTAAAAAAAAAAATACTATTTGCTAAGCATCTAGAATTCATGTAAAATCGTAAATCTAATACAAATTAGAACTGCAAATATGTTTTAATATTGAAGAGTGTCATTTTGACCACCCACCACATAAATAAACCTTTAGTATCAAAACCTTAATGATGGTAAAAAAACATGCTATAGTTTTAGGAATTTTAGTTGAAGAGTGTGACCTTGGACATTATTCCCAAAATGAGACACTAACCAGAACAATGCATAAATAATAAAGTCAAATACTATTGTTGTATCTATAATATCCTTGGGGCTTTATATACTTTTAAAAACAACTTTGTCTAAATAAGTTGAGGATGACGAAATGTGTTGCACATTCGCAAGTTGGGTTTTAGAGCATTATGTTAAAGGATGAGTACTGAGTTGTTTTGTTTGTTAAATTCACACCTGTGACACTGTGGAATCCTAAGGATAATATTAGATTTAATCTTTCAAATTGTGGAATTCCTGATTTCATAGAGTTGGTTTGAGTGTGAAAGATTGATTAGGAATGATCTATAAATTTTAAAAGGATGAGAAGACTTAATGGTGAAGTGTGATATAATTCAGAAGACACATTTGTGTAAGGCGCAGGCATCAAAACAGAGAAAAATGAAGGTTTCCACGTCATAGTGCAAAATTATTGGTTTCATTAGGTGGCAGTCACGTAGCCACTGCAAGAGGTATGTATTAGACCAGCAATTTTTGTCATATTTTGTATTTTTTTGGGCAGCGGTCTGTAAACTCCTTTTTTCTTTATGGAACAAGTGACTTCTACATTGTTGTGTAACTACTTTCTTTGGTTTGGTTGAAAAATAAAAAATCTTTTGGGGTCTCTTTGCTTAATATGCATATTAGAAGGTTGAAAAATGAGAATAAATGGCAGGTTCTATGGTTAAAACAGACAGATGATGTTCTATGGCAGAGTGCGCTTAGCGTTGAAGTGCTATTAGGGTTTTTTAAGCATAGAGTGAAAATCCTTGATCCGTGGCCAAATTTAGTCTCCCCTTATGTGAAAAAATTCACTATTTTTTTAAAATGTGGGTTTGGGACGAGCATTCATGTCTTTCTTCAATATCCTGCTAAATCCTTTCGCCACAAAATTTTTAGAAAATAAAAAAAGGGTATGCACAATTTAATTAATTATTTCCACTGAGAGATTTTGATTGCATGTTTTTTTTTTTCAATTTTTATTTGTTTTGCATGATTAGTTGGAAAACTTAGTCCCACTATGAATCTGTTACGAGAAAAAGTTTTTTAATGGTAACAACACAATTTTGAGGGTTGGTTAGATTCTTTAATATGCATTTTGTGTTTTGAGACTATCCGTTAACAATATTATTGGAGCTTAATATTAATGACATTATTACACTTAATTGCTTGTGAAGGGTAGCTATGGAGAATGTTAGTGTAGGTTTTTTATTCCTTTTTATAAGGTTTTTCCTACACATTTATTTAAGCTTGCTTAGGTTAATAAAGCATGTTTTATTAGGTGAGAGGATTATGAAGTGCCACCTTCCTACATGTGCGCATCCATTAGCTATCTTGGGAAGATACTTTGTTATCTTTAGTCCGATAGATGGTTTCTCCTCATTGGTCGATGTTGCCACCTCCTCCCTCTCCCTGGTCTATATAAGCATGCTCCCTAGCTTGTAGTTTCACCATGTCAAATGCATAGTATTGTCACTCTGCTATTCTCTTGTGTTGAGCTCTTATTGCATTTGCATCTCATCAACTTTTGCATGTCTCTCGGAATCGCTGGTTTTCTTTCATTTGCATTTCAGTTTATGTAGCTTAGATCTCTCTTACAGATTCTAGTTTCAATCTTATTCAAGGTTTCTAACATGGTATCAGAGCAATAGTTTGAGAGTTTTGAGTTCATTTGATTCATAATTGAGAGATTGAGTTTTGTAAGATCTTGTCAATCTCGTATACTCTTCTCTTGCATTTTATAATGATCTGGAGAATCAGAAAGGATATAAGAAGACCCATTAACCCCTTTTTTTTAATGTGATTTTTGTAAGATCTGGGTGATGGCAACATTTCTGATTATTCCAAAGTCAAAAATGGCTTTTGTTTCATCTGATTTGGAGATCGTGTGAAAAAGTTGCAAATGGGGGTTTGAAACTCATATTTTGTGAAGCATCTTTCAAACAAGATTTTTTTAGGCCAAAAGAACATTTCCATTGTTTCTGGAAGGCCCAAAAACCCCCATTTCCATATAAGGCTTGTGCAAATCAGACACCGGAGGCTCTACATGTCGTTTTTCCCTTGTTGGAGGCATTTTTTTTACACTAGGGCCACATCCTTTGCAAGTGATAAAGAAAAATGCCTTTTGAGTTTTGTTCGCCACATCGACAAACTATCTGGGTATCAGGTAGTTTTTTCATGCAGTCAATAAATCGTGCAGAAATCTCATCAGAAAGATTCAGCTGGACCTCTCACCATTGCAGTTTTCATTTTTACCACTGATCTTCAAATGGCTCGTTCTCAGCCATACGGAGGTATTTTTCAGTGAAACTTTTTTTAGAAATGGTTATAATTTCATTCTATTTGTAGTGGTAAAATCATTTTTTTCTCAAATGATCCCATTTTTCTAGAATTTAAGTTCTCTCATCAGATCTAAAGGATAGTCCTCATTTTTTGAACTTCAAACTACTATAACTTTCTCATATGATCTTGTATCGAGGTCATTCTTTTTTTGAAAGTAGATATTTTTCTAAGAACTACACCTTTATGTAGGTTTGAAGTTGTCACTTAGAGATTTTTTTATACCTTCAGTATTTGGGTCCATTTTTGGACATTTGTATAACTCTGGAAAACAACTCCAACATTGTAAACACACTGATCTATAAAGTACCAAAACATTTTTTTTTGGGGGGGGGATCCTTTGATTGAGTAAAAAGGGGGGTGTCTTGAGTGTGTTCTTTCTTCATTGCCTTTGAGCTCTCTTTCCTACACAACAACAATCTTTACTTCTACATTAAAATGGATCAATTAACAATGCCTATACTCACACCCTATAACTACTATGAGTGGAAGTCTAAAATGACAATCTATCTTAAGAAGCTAGGGTTGTTTAGAGTAACTATGGGTTTAGAAATTGATCCATCTCTAATTGCAGAAAAGCCTAAATGGTTTAACAAACTTGATGAAACTTTTGGAACCTTATGTATGTTTGTATCTCTAGATTTACTTTTTTATATTGAGTCTGCTACAACACCACAAGATGTATGGACTACCTTGGAAAACCTCTTTGGTGCCCAAGATGAACTTAGAGGACATTTACTGGAGGATGAGCTGATAGGGTTAAATCCATGTAATTTTGACACAATTCAAGATTTCTTCACAAAACTAAAGGCTTTAATATTGTAGTTGAAGCAATGTGGGATAGAGAAGAAAGATAGTCAATTAATTCTTAGCATTCTTTCTAAACTTGGTTCCAACTACTCTGTGTTTGTTCCTACATTCTATGTTACTAAAAGTGCCTTAGGAACCACATATAAGATGCCTTCTTTAGATGATTTTACAAATGAACTCACTAAAGAGCAAGACAAGTTGGTTCAAAAGGGCACAATTAAGCCCTATAAATCTCATGCCTTGGCTGTAAATTAGGGCACTAAAGATCAAAAAGGGTCTAGTAAGCAAGATAAGAAACAAAAGAACCAAGGAGAAAAGAAGCAAGAACAGAAACAAGTTGCTCCAAACACAACTAATAATGCCTCTTCTTCAAAAGGCGAGAAGCCCAAGAAGGAGAAAACTCAATGTTCCTATTGTAAGAAACTTGGTCATGATGAGCATAAGTGTCTAAAGAAGCAGATTGATCACCTGACTCATCTTCTAGAAAAGAATAACATCTAGGTGCCTGATTTTGTCAAGCAGTGTTCATCTCAAGAATCTTCAAAAGACAGATAAAAGTAAGGGGAAATTAAGGAAAGGGCAAGGCCCTAGTTGTTGCTTCACAGCCAAATTCCTGGATCATTGATTCGGGTGCTTCGCACCACATGGCTTCATCACAAGGTAGTTTTGCCTCCTTGGAGTCATGTTCTTTGCCATCTATTCTATTGGGTGATGATACTACTGTAGAGGTACAAGGGAGAGGGTCTGTTGATGTGGGGGATGGTACATTTCATGATGTTCTTTATGTGCCCTCATTGTCAACTAATCTCCTATTTGTTTATCAAATCACTCACACTGGCTTAGGCAAGCGGGTTGAGTTCAGTCCAGATATAGTGGTAATCAGTGAGATGCACAATGGGTCTACAATTGCTATGGGCAAGGCTAATCATCAGTCTTGACTGTATCACTTTTCTCACTTTGTTCTTGATTCTTCTTCACTTGCTTTGCTTACTCACTCAGATGAGGTGAGCAGCTTGTGGCATCAACGGTTTGGCCACTTGAACTACCATTACTTACAACAGCTCAGTCAACATGACATGGTTTCAGGGTTGCCTTCTATTCGGTATTCTGATGGAGTTTGCCAGGGATGCATTCTTAGTAAGCATCCTGAAGAAAATTTTGATAAAGGCAAAGCATGGAGGGCCACACAACTCTTGGAGTTAGTACATAGTGACCTTATAGATCCATTGCCACATCCTTCTTTCAGCAAGGCTCGATATGTCTTGACATTCATTGATGATCTTTCCAGATATGCATGGGTATACTTTCTTAAGCACAAGTCTGAGGTCTTTGAGTCATTTCGGGACTTCAAAACTTTTACAGAGAAATAGTCTGGTAAGGCCATCAAGATTCTGCGTACGGACAATGGGGGGAATATGTCAACCAGAGGTTTGAGCAGTTTTGTGCCTTAGAGGGCATTGATCTTCAGCATACAGTTCCTTACAGCCCACAGTAGAATGGTGTCACAAAGAGAAAGAATAGGTCCTTGAAAGAGATGGCTACATGTATGATTCATTCCAGGATGATGGCACCTCAATATTAGGCGGAGGCCATCAACTATGCGTGCTATATCCAGAATCGGGTTCCTCACCTTGCTATGAAGGGAGTCACTCCTTTTCAAGATTGGACCGATCGGAAGCCCACAGTGAAGCACTTTCAAGTGTTTGGATCTCCTGCATGGGCCCACATTCGAGCAGAGAAACTCAAGGCTTTGGATCCACATAGCAAGCCTTGCATATTTGTTGGGTATCCAGATGGTGTCAAAAGCTATAGGCTTCTTCATCCCACTACACATGAGTTGTTCATTGAGAGGAGTGTTCAGTTTGAGGAGGATGCTTCCATATCTTCCAACACTTCTCCTTCTTCTATCACTTTGGAGACACGGTGGCATGATGATAGTTCTTCCGAGGATCTTAATCCTCCTGCACCACATGAGGAGTCTTCTTCCTCCACTTCAGATGGCGAAGATGATGCTGAGCTCATTTCCTCTTCCTCTTCAAGTCATCATTCAGAGGATGATGATTCTCCTCCAGGTTCTCCAACTATTGGGTCTCTTTGGGCTCGTTAGACTTTGGAGTTAGTAGGTGATTGGGTTGGTGATCCTTTAGATGTGAGAAGAATAAGGTCACAATTCAAACAGGCTCCTCATCTCTTCTTTACTTCAGCTTCTAATCCACAATCCTTTAGGGAAGCTTCTAGTGTCCCTGAGTGGGATGCTGCTATGTAGGAAGAGTTCAATTCCTTGGAGAGGAACCACACTTGGGATTTAGTCCCTCTTCCTAAGGGAAGAAAAATTGTTCGATGTAAGTGGATCTATCGAACAAAATTTGTTGCAGATGGGTCAGTCGATAAACATAAGACTCACCTGGTCGCAAAAGGATTCTCCTAGGTTCCTAGGATTGACTACTTTGAGACTTTTATGCTAGTTGCCAAGATGAATTCAATCTGACTTGTCCTTGCCATTGCTGCAGCCCATCGCTGGGAAGTTCATCAGATGCATGTGAAGAGTGCTTTTCTTCACGATGACCTTCGAGAGGAGATATATATGGAGCAGCCATAGGGGTTCGTCCAGGATCCTTCACTTGTCTGCCGACTTTAGAAGTCTCTCTATGGCCTTAAACAGGCCCCTCGAGCCTGGTATGCCAAGATGGACTCCTTCCTTCTATCAGTTGGGTTCACTCGGTGCCATTTTGATCCGAGTGTCTACATTTTGCAGCAAAATGAAACTCTCACTTTCCTTGTTCTCTATGTTGATGACTTGTTGATTTCAGGGAGTTCCTCATCCACCATCAATGTAGTGAAAATTGCCCTTCATGATCAGTTTCTGATGTCTGACTTGGGTCTTCTTCATTACTTCTTGGGCATTGAGATTACATAGTCTTCGGCTAGTATCTTTCTTTCTCATCCCAAGTATGCTCTTGATATGCTTTCTAGATTTCACATGGCTGACTGTAAGCCTGCGCTGACTCCATTTCTATCAAGGGTCAAACTTGAGGCTTCTTATTCTTCACCTTTGATAGATGCTACCTTATATTGCCAATTGGTTGGGAGTCTCATATACTTGACTCACACAAGGCCTAATATTTCATATGTCGTGGGCCTGGTCTCCAGGTTCATGCAAGAGCCACATGAGTTGCATTGGAAAGTAGCTAAGCGGATTCTTCACTATGTACAGGGCACTCACAGTTATGGGATTCATTATGCAACAGGCATGGATATTGACTCGGTGGGATACACAGATTTGGATTGGGCATGGGATTCTCAGGATCACAAGTCTACTTTAGGGTATTGCTTCTCTCTTGGTTCTAGTCCAATTTCTTAGTCGAGCAAGAAGCAGTCTGCTATTGCTTTTTCATCTACAGAGGTTGTGTATCGAGGAGCAATTAATGCTGCTACTGAGGCCATTTAGCTTCAACACATTCTCACTAAGTTTGGCATTTCCTTCAGGAAGCCTACAATCATCTTTTGTGACAACCAGAGTGCTATTCAGATCTCTCACAATCCATTCCATCATCAACGGACCAAACACATTGAGATTCATATGCACTACATTCGGGAGCTGATTCATGAGCAGGTTCTTGATCTTCAGTATTGTCTGACATCAGATCAGACTGCAGACATCTTCACCAAACCCTTCACTAAGAGTAAGTTCATTCATTTTCAAGCTTTGCTTGGGGTGTGGCAGGTGTCCTCCATGGCAGGAGCTTCTTAGCTCCTTTTTTCGTTGTCTCTCTATCCTGGGGAGCGTACTCTCTTTTGTGGGGGGGAGCTACTTCTCTTTTGAGGGGGAATTCATTTTACATGGGTACCTCATCAGGCTTCATTTGCCAGGACCCATCTCTTTACCCACCTAAGCTATGCTTAAGGGGGTGTTAGTGTAGGTTTTTTATTCCTTTTTATAAGTTTTTTCCTACACATATATTTAAGCTTGTTTAGGTTAATGAAGCATGTTTTATTAGGTGAGAGGATTATGAGGTGTCACCTTCCTACATGTGAGCATCCATTAGCTATCTTGGGAAGATACTTTGCTATCTTTAGTCTGATAGATGGTTGCTCCTCATTGGTCAGTGTTGCCACCTCCTCCCACTCCCTAGTCTATATAAGCATGCTCCCTAGCTTGTATTTTCATCATGTCGAATGCATAGTATTGTTACTCTACTATTCTTTTGTGTTGAGCTCTTATTGCATTTTCATCTCATCAACTTTTGCATGTCTCTCGAAATCACTAGTTTGCTTTCATTTGCATTTCAGTTTATGTAGCTTAGATCTCTCTTACAAATTCTGATTTTCAATCTTATTCAAGATTGCTAATAGAGAAATGTAGTTTTTTGCCTCATGTAACAGTACAAAATTTATGTTGAATTCATACTATTTACAAGCTTTCAATTCTATTTTCTATGTTATATATCTTTTTATTATAATTTTTAATCTATTTTTTATTTTTATTTTTTAATTTAATGGGCTATAAAACAACTGAATTCAATGACTATAATTGGAGCCCTCGTGCTATGGTTATTTTTACTTTTCTCTGGCTTGGCAAAAATTGGGTTGAGTTTTGCTTTCTGTTATGGGTGGTGAAGACAGTGTGAATATTTGTGACTTTTGTTTGGGTTTTGGATATTTGATTAGAAGTGTTGAGTTAATAGGGTATCATACTAAATTTCCTGTATGTTTGTCTTAGGCCTCTTTTTTTTGGATTAGGATCATATGGATGCATTTTTTGAGTGATGGTAATTTGGGTTTAGCATTTAGGTCAATTAGCTAATGAGATCCTAGTTATAGGCTTGGCTTTGATTTGTATTGACTGCTTTTGTTAGTTCAAATATAAAATCTGGTTTGTATTGCTTGCTAATTAGGTCATGCTTATGACTTTAATTTGAAAGAAGAACACTTTCAACCTAGACTCATTTATATACTTTTTAATACAACAGCTATAATAATTTAGGGTTCTATTAGCTTGTACACTTATTGTACAACAACCACCCTGCCCCTATCAGTATGAGTTAACCATACAAAGTTCAATATTGGATAGTCTCATCTACAATATGGACCAGTGTTTTAAGCATTTGGGGTTTTCTGCTATCTAACATTATTGGATATTATTTTTGGTATCAACCGTGTACTTAGGTCATTTATTCTATGGCCCATCTAATATGAGTAGTCATTCTTTCTTTAACCCATCTCTCATGAACTTGAATAGTCCACTCTGTACTCATTCCCATTTAGGATTGAAAGTAGCAAAGTGAGTCATGGCATATCATCAACAGAGATTAGTATCAGGCAGGGGTTCTTATATAAGTGCAGGATGGCATTGGAGACCAAAGCCTCACTAGCTCAAATTTAAAAAATATAAACCAAATGGATCAGTTTAGGACTTACTAATTTTAGACATATAGCACATTTACAAATGATCAATTTGATTCTTTTCTATATATTTTGTCATGAAAACCAACAAATTGCATTTCTGCCCAACTCTTTTCAAGTAATGGTGTGCAACTCTAGCTCCCCTTTGTTTTTTGCAAGAAGACTATGCCTAAATTGTTGACCTCATTTTGCTTGGAAGTCAAGGCCCCAAATGATCCCTTGAGTAGATACCCCTAAAATTCCCAGTAATATCATAGTCAGTATTGCAAAATTTGACAAGCTAATGCTTGTGAACCACTATTATTGAGAAAACTAGGGTAAATTGCAATATAATTTTAAAGAAAGGTTAGAATTTTCTTAATGGAATTCATCATCTTATTCCCCCGCCTCCCCCACTTGATGATTAGCATGGTTTCTTCCCACATATCATTGTCTTTTTTACTCAGGACTCTATTACTAATTTAAAACTTTAAAACTTGGTAACAACATAGTTTTAAGGGTTTTTTAAATCAACCACCTACATCAACATATGCTTTGTAGTTGAAGCCAAACTAGGAAAGCATTGAGAAATTACATAGGCATATAGAGCTATATGGGCTTGCTTTAGTTAATGTTGATTCTATTGTGAATTCTCTTGGAAATAACCAGAAAGTATGTTTAATTTTTTTATAGTTATGATACTACTTTATTTTCAGCTTCATTTCTAAAATAAAATTAGTTTGGCTTCTCATTTTGGTGCAGATTGAGATTGTTATTGTGAGGTGGAATGATCTAGCATTGCTATCATTTTAGTCTTGTTTGTATTCTTGATGAGCCAAAAATTATGTTGCATTCCTTATGAGCTCTGATGCAAATTTTGATGTAGCTAGTTCTTGGGTTGTAGCACAACATTTAGCATTTGTTGCATTTGTGGGCTCAACATTAAGAAAATTTTATTGGTTTTTAAAAATATTTTCTCTCAAATTTGTGTATTTATTTTGGCATTTATTTGTCATCGCAAAACCTTACAAAAAACTAGTTTTGATTATGCTGTGATGATTGTCTATTCCATGTTCCAAGGCTAAACCATTGCCATAGAGTAGAACAATTATGACAAAGGTATTGGAGATTGACTTTGCCTACATCATGGCCTCCTTAAAAATATGGTCATGTACATATGTTGCAAGAAATGTAATCCATGGGGCACACTTTTAAGAAAAAACATAATCTAGTGGACAAAATGTTGTACTCAATGAGGCTTTAATACTTTCCAATAAAACACCTCAAACAAATGCAGTTTCATGGAATGTAATGACCCCGACACATGTAGAAAACATATGCATAGACTACTTTTATAGCTTTGGTTAATCGAAACATGTGAATCTTGCATTATAGATGTTAGATATTTTTCTGTATCTTTTGCATTTGTATGTGCATGTGCATTTTATTGAGGTTTAAATCTACTAGCACTAAATATCCTTTAATTTAGTTTTGGCTATCAGTGCAAAAAACTTGGTTCAATAAAATATACCATCTAATTTATGCATCTCTGATAACCTACTGAGCATGTGCATCTCTATTTGATTCAAACCCATATTTTCTATGCTTAGGCTCTTTACTTGTTGGATAATTAGTATCCAATAGAAATGCTCCAATGGAATTGGGTACTATGATTAGGCTTTGGTTGTGAACAACAAACAATGACCAAACAATGATTGGATTTTACAGTTTTCATCTTTGGGAGAGTTCTTTCTTTTTATAATTTTGACCTTCTTTGATTCAATAATTGCTCCAATTCAAATGACAATTATAAATCTCTGCTTTGATTTATTAAAAAACCCATCTAACACGTATCTTATTGCTTTGTGTTATGTCTTCATGTATATTAAATTTCTAATCAAGTATTATTTTTTTGAAGTGTACGAGTTTGATGCTTTCAATTTTTGTATTGACTCGCTTGAAGATGCTAGCAACCATGTGAACATGATTGATATGGGATCTGAGAGTTGTTCTTTTCCTATGCATATGAAGTGGTTTGTTGTTGCAAGTCTTGACTTGCAACATGTTCTTGATGTTATTTGCATGTCATGCTTAATTAGTTCTCATTTTTATGTTTTCTCCTAAGGCTTCTAAGTCATGTTCCCTTTATCCTTGTCTATACAAATAAGCGTCAAGAGGTTGTGATTGGGTGAGAGCGCATGATGGATATGATGTGAGTAATAAAGTGGTTGAGTGAGTGGAGCAGTATAGGCCTTCATGTGTTAGATTACTGGATGCAATGAGCAGAAGGTGTCTACTATCTTTCATTGGTGTTGCGGAGATGATGTTGATCTTGCGGTGAATATTGAGCTTCATTGGAACTATACTCCATGCATGTGTTAGATGCAACTATAACAATTTAAATCTTAGCAATGAGCCATTTCTTCTATCTCTTTCTTTTAGGACAGTGAGTCATTTGGCAGTGAGCCACTTGCAGTGAGCATTCTTGGATAGTGAGTCCATCAATTGTACCAACAGGTAAGTGCAGGAAGATGGGGGGCCAAAATGGGGTCTTAAGTGGCCACTTTTTTCTGAAATCAGGAAATACTAACCTTGGATGAGAAATTGAGCATAGTTACACTCAAAATTTTAAGATGCAACAAAAATAATGTTCATAGTGCTTCGAGTCTACTTTATAAACTACTAATTTTTTTTTAAATGGTATAGATTAAGGGGTTCAAAAAAGGGAGCCACAGAAATTGGTGTTGTTTCTGTCAAAAAAACATAACATAGCGTGTTTTCTGGCTCCCTCAAAAGGTTAACTTTTTTTTGGTATTTTTAAAATCGCTTTAGTGAGAAATTAGCTAACAGCATGTAGTTTATGCCCAATTTTTCTGATAATTTTTTAATGAATATTTGATTTTTACGCCGAGAGGCGTTCTACACTCACAACAAGGGCTAGAAGATTTAGATTCCCATAAACAATTAAGATTCAGATTTCCAAGTAAACAAAATTCATAAAATGTGTAGATAAATAAATTCGTGAAAGCCAAATGGATAGAAAAATAGAAAAACTTGGGCAGTTATGGTGTGAAATCTTTATCATTTAAACAAAAAATAAATAAATTCGTGGAAGCCAAACGGATAGAAAAATAGAAAAACTTGGTCAATTATGGAGTGAAATCTTTATTACGTTTGAAGAATATGAAAAGTCTTGTAGCATAGTCTCTTTAAATTAACTCATGTGAGGATATCAAATATTTTAACTGCAAGTAATTTATAAAAGCGAACAAATTGGAAGATATCTCTCGGCATATTATAGATATATATTTTTAAATATAAATATACTAGTTTACTAATTTTCAAAGTGGACACATCCTAAAAAACAAAATTTTGGCCATGCTACCCCTGTAAATTTTGAAAACTAATTGATTTTTTTTTTAATATGTGTAGAATGGAGTCTAGTTTATAAAAATGTAATTTATTTGAAGTTTCAATGAACGGTTAATTTATAATGAAAAAAAGACCAAACACTAGTTTTTTCCCACAAACAGACACACAAACAAAAGAAATTAAAGATGAAAGGCTTAACATTGTCAAAATGTGAAAAAATCACATTGTTAAATAGCTAAGAGAAAGCCTAAAATTACCCAAGTGTTTGATTTGTTTGACCTTGAAACACGTGCAAATATGAGGGTTAGCACAAACAAAATTATGTGAAATCCTGTAGAATATGTAAAAACACATCTTTGGACGTTGGGAAGGCACTCCAAGCCTTTGGGTTGGAAATCCAAAGCAAATTCCCAAAGCAAAATATAACGTGAGCACGTTATAATGTGCTCGCGTTATGTTTTACATTCTTTTCTTTTTTGCAATTTTGCCCGATGTTTGCCAGTTCGACATAACACGAGTGCGTTATAATGTGCTTGCATTATGTCTCCCTTTGAATGATTTTGTTCAAGCTTTTTAAGTATGTTTGATGTATGTATGTACATGTATGCACGTTTGTATGTATGTATAAATGTATATAGGTTTGTATGTATGTATGTACATGTATGTATGTATGCCTATATGTATGTATGTATGTATGTATGTATGTAAGGGTTTTGGGTTTAGGTTATATAAGGACTTGAGCCCACATAGTTTTTAGGGTTGAGGGTTGAGTTTTTTGGGTTTAGGGTTTAAGGTATAGGGTTGAGGGTTAAGAGATTAGGGCTTAAGTAATAGGTAGAGGGTAGAGGATAGAGGGTTACAATTGAGGGATAATATTCAGCTTGTTGAGTGTATAAGATTAAGTGTGTAAGGCATGGGGATTAGGGTTTGGGATATTAGGTTTAGGGTTTACGATATGGATTGAGGGTATATAAAGCATAGGGTGACTTGGGTTGAGAGTGTATGGTTTAGGTTTTTAAGTATAGGGTTGAGGCACAATATTCAGGGTTTAGGGTATAAGGGTGAGGTTATAGGGTATAGGGATGAGGGTTTGTGGGTGTAGGCTTCAAGGTTTAAGGTATAGGGTTGAGGATTGAGGGATTAGGGCTTAAGTATATAGTTGAGGGTATAGGGTAGAGGGTTGAGAATTTATAGTTGAGGGATAATGTTCAAGGTTAAGTGTCTAAGATATAGGGTTTAGGGATTAAGGTTGAGGGTATAAGGTATATGCATGAGGGTTGAGGGTTTAGGGCATAAGTATAGGGTTGAGGGTATAGGGTAGAGGTTTGAAGGTTGAGGGATAATGTTCAAGGTTGAGTGTCCAAGGTTAAGTGTATAGGGTATAGGGTTTAAGGGTATCTAGTTGTTGAGAGTTTAGGGTTTAAGGGTTTAAGGTTTGAGGGATTAAGGATTTAAGGGTTGAGGGATTAAGGTTTAAGGCATAGTGTCGAGGGTAGAGGGATTAGGGATAGGGTTTAGGGTTGAAGGTTTAAGGATTGAGGACTGAAGCTTTAAGGCTGAGGGTTAAGGGATTAGGGTTTAAGGTATAGTGTTAAGGGTAGAGAGTTTAGGGATAGGGTTTAGGTTTTAAGGTTTAAGGGTTGAGGGTTAAGGCTTTAGGGATAGGGTGAAGGGTGAACGGATTAGGGTTTAAGGTATAGTGTTGAGGGTTGAGAGTTTAGGGATAGGGTTTAGGATTTAAGGTTTAAGGGTTGAGGGTTGAGGCTTTAGGATAAGGTTTAGGGTTTAGGGTTACGTGAGATACCTAGATGGCTAAGGACAGATGGAGAGGCACACAAGGAGTGACTGAGAGATGTAGAGAGGGGAGAGGTGGAGAGGTGAGGGGAGAGATATAATAAAATGAGAGAGTGAAGTTGACAACTTGAGGGAAAGATGGGTAATGAGGAGGGAGAGAGGTGGAGAGGAAGGGAAATATCTAGAGAGCCGTGAGAGATATACAAGTGAGAGACCTACAAACTAAGGAGACAGGGGTGAGAGAGATAGGGGAGAGATGGGGGTGAGGTAGATAGGGGAGGAGAGGGGTGGATAAGGTTGATGGTTTAAGGGTTTAGGGTTTAAGGGTCAAGGGTTTAGGGTTTAAGGGTTAAGCGATTAGGGTTTAGGGTTGAGGGATTAGGGTTTAAGGTATAGTGTCGAGGGTTGAGGGTTTAGAGATAGGGTTTAGGATTTAAGGTTTAAGCGTTGAGGGTTGAGGGTTGAGGGTTGAGGCTTTAGGGTTTAGGGATAAGGGATTACAATTTCAGGTATAGTGTCGAGGGTTGAGGGTTTAGGGATAGGGTTTAGGATTTAAGGTTTAAGGGTTGAGGGTTGAGACTTTAGGGATAAGTGACAGACCTAGATGGATAAGGGTTGAGAGATAGGGGAGAGATGGGGTGAGGAAGATAGGGGAGGAGAGGGTGGATAAGGGTTGATGGTTTAAAGCTTTAGTGTTGAGGGATTAGGGTTTAGGATTGAGGGATTAGGGTTTAAGGTATAGTGTTGAGGGTTGAGGGTTTAGGGATAGGGTTTAGGATTTAAGGTTTAAGGGTTAAGGGTTGAGGCTTTAGGGATAGGGTTTAGGTTTTAGCGATAAGGGATTAGGGTTTAAGGTATAGTGTCTAGGGTTGAGGGTTTAGGAATAGGGTTTAGGATTTAAGGTCTAAGGGTTGAGGGTTGAGGCTTCAGGGATAGGGTTTAGGGTTTAGGGATAAGGGATTACAATTTAAAGTATAGTGTCGACAGTTGTGGGTTTAGGGATAGGGTTTAGGATTTAAGGTTTAAGGGTTAAGGGTTGAGTCTTTAGGGATAAGGGTTTAGGGTTTAGGGATAAGGGATTAGGGTTTAATGTATTGTTTTTAGGGTTTAGGGTTTAGGGTTTAGGGATAAGGGATTACGGTTTAAGGTATAGTGTCAAGGGTTGAGGGTTTAGAAATAGGGTTTATGATTTAAGGTTTAAGGGTTGAGGCTTGAGGCTTTAGGGATATAGTTTAGGGTTTAGGGATAAGGGATAAGGGTTTAGGGTTTAGGGATTAGGGTTTAGGGTATAGTGTTGAGCGTTGAGGGTTTAGGGATAGGGTTTAGGATTTAAGGTTTAAGGGTTGAGGCTTTAGGGATAGGGTTTAAGGTTTAGGGATAAGGGATTACGGTTTAGGGTTGAGGGATTAGGGTTGAGTGATTAGGGTTTGAGGTATAGTGTTGAGGGTTGAGGGTTTAGGGATAGGGTTTAGGGTTTAGGGATAAGGGATTTAGGTTTAAGGTATAGTGTCGAGGGTTGAGGGTTTTGGCATAGGGTTTATGATTTAAGGTTTAAGGGTTGAGGGTTGAGGCTTTATGGATAGGGATTAGGGTTTAGGGTTGAGGGATTAGGATTTAAGGTATAGTGTGGAGGGTTGAGGGTTTAGGGATAGGGTTTAGGATTTAAGGTTTAAGGGTTCAGGGTTGAGGCTTTAGGGATAGGGTTTAGGGTTTAGGGATATGGTATTAGGGTTTAGGGTTGAGGGATTAGGGTTTGAGGTATAGTATTAAGTGTTGAGGGTTTAGGGATAGGGTTTAAGATTTAAGGTGTAAGGGTTGAGGGTTGAGGCTTTAGGGATAGAGTTTAGGGTTTAGGGATAAGGGATTAGGATTTAGGGTTGAGGTATTAGGGTTTGAGGTATAGTGTTAAGGGTTGAGGATTTAGGGATAGGGTTTAGGGTTGAGGGATTAGGGTTTGAGGTATAGTGTTGAGGGTTGAGGGTTTAGGGATATGGTCTAGGATGTAAGGTTTAAGGGTTGAGGGTTGAGGATTTAGGAATAGGGTTTAGGGTTTAGGGATAAGGGATTAGGGTTTAGGGTTGAGGGATTAGGGTTTGAGGTATAGTGTTGAGGGTTGAGGGTTTAGGGATAGGGTTTAGGGTTGAGGGATTAGGGTTTGAGGTATAGTGTTGAGGGTTGAGGTTTTAGGGATAGGGTTTAGGATTTAAGGATTAAGGGTTGAGGGTTGAGGCTTTAGGGATAGGATTTAGGGTTGAGGGATTACAATTTGAGGTATAGTGTTGAGGGTTGAGGGTTTAGGGATATGGTTTAGGGTTTAGGGATAAGGGATAAGGGTTTAGGGTTTAGGGATTAGGTTTTAGGATTGAAGAATTAGGGTTTGAGGTATAGTGTTGAGGGTTAAGGATTTAGGGATAGGGTTTAGGGTTGAGGGATCAGGGTTTGAGGTATAGTGTTGAGGGTTGAGAGTTTAGGGATAAGGTTTAGGATTTAAGGTTTAAGGGTTGAGGGTTGAGGCTTTAGGGATAGGGTTTAGGGCTTAGGGATAAGGGATTAGGGTTGAGGGTTGAGGGATTAGGGTTTGGGGTTGAGGGATTAGGGTTTGAGGTATAGTGTTGAGGGTTGATGGTTTAGGGATAGGGTTTAGGGTTTGAGGTATAGTGATAAGGGTTAAGGGTTCAGGAATAGGGTTTAGGATTTAAAGTTTAAGGTTGAGGGTTGAGGCTTTAGGGATAGGGTTTAGGGTTTAGGTTTAAGGGATTAGGGTTTAGGGTTGAGGGATTAGGGTTTGAGGTATAGCATTGAGGGTTGAGGGTTGAGGCTTTAGGGATAGGGTTTAGGGTTTAGGGATAAGGGATTAGGGTTTAGGGTCAAGGGATTAGGGTTTAGGGTTGAGGGATTAGGGTTTGAGGTATAGTGTTGAGGGTTGAGGGATTATGGTTTGAGGTGTAGTTTTGAGGGTTTAGGGTTTAGGGACAGGGTTTAGGATTTAAGGTTTAAGGGTTGAGGGTCGAGGCTTTAGGGATAGGGTTTAGGGTTTAGGGATAAGGGATTAGGGTTGAGGGTTGAGGGTTTAGGGTTGAGGGAGTAGGGTTTAGGGTTGAGCGATTAGGGTTTGGGGTATACTGTTGAGGGTTGAGGGTTTAGGATTTGAGGTTTAAGGGTTGAGGGTTGAGGGTTGAGGCTTTAGGGATAGGGTTTAGGGTTTAGCGATAAGGGATTTGGGTTTAGGGTTGAAGGTTTAGGGTTTAGGGTTGAGGGATTAGGGTTTAGGATTGAGGTATTAGGGTTTAGGGTTTAGGGATAAGTGATTAGGGTTTAGGGTGAAGTGAGGGATAGAAGAAATACATGAGAGTGAATAATATAGAGTTTTGTATAGCAAGCCATAACGCGCTCGCGTTATAATGTGAGTAGGTTTTTTCTTGCTATTGAAATGGTAAAAAGGTCAGGATACCTATGATCTAGGCCCACATGCTTTGTTTTCTTTTGGTTATGTGCATGTTTAGACAAAAAAAAAGGCTTTTTCATGCTGTTGGGAACTGCACATGCACATTTTTCACATTCTACCACCTTTGCATGAACTTTCCACCACCTTTTTCTTGTTTGCCAACTTAAGGAGGAGGAAATAAGATAGTTTTCTCATCAAATTTGATATATATCAATTCAAGTTTCAATTGTTGTAGTGTTGCAATGTTAATTGTGATTGAATTGTAGGTATTTAACATTATACATTGGTTAATTGTATTGTTGTTAGTAATTCTATTTGAGTGTTATTTAATTGAACGTTGAAAAGGAAGCAAGTGGTGAAAAGCTCAAATTGTTGAGGAGTTTGATGCAAGAAGAAAAAAAGACTACATAATTGGGTCCTCTCTCCATTCGAATCTCCATTTTTTAGGTATGTCAAGTCTTTACACATGTTCTAAGTTACATTTTCCTTAATTCTGTTTGAATTACTTTATCATGCCTCATTGAATACATGTTTATATCACTTGTATGGTTTATATATTTTGTGTTTATATCAGTTGTGTTTATATTTTGTGTTTATAGTTCATGTGCCTTGTCTATGCTTCCACATTTTTCATACATGTCTAATAGGGAATTTGCAGCCAGAGCTCTGAATTTCTTCCCAAATAGCTGTAAATTTCTATTACTTTGAATTTATTCTTTATACTTGCAGACCTGTAACTGCTCATGAAATATATCATCAATCCAAAACATGAATTTATCAAAATGATCAATAGGAACATAGTATCCTAGCTACAAAACTGAGTTCCTTTATTCAAATTCAAAAAGTAAAAAAAATGGGATTACAATACACTCCTCTCCAACATAAACTAGTCAAGACAACCATAGAACATATAATAATGATCTGACAACTATTAAACAAACATAGCTACCAACCAAAGAAATAGAAAAACCTAAAAAAATCCATACAACCAAAACCAAGTTCTTGTGAAAATACTTTATAGTGGTGCTGAACACATACCTTCAAAATGGCTTGGGAGTACAAACTTGAGAAGTCTTAACCACAATTTCATTAAAGGGATGAAAGTAGCTAGATTTTCCACAAAATCACTTCTAATATATGCTTTAAGTCTCAATGCACTCATCATCCACACCCCTTCCTTAGATAGCTTTAACAAACTTTAAGGCAGCTAGAGAGGAGCAATTAAAAATTAAAGATAGTTTATTATTTGACATTACACATTTCCTAAAAGAGTCGTGAGGTATACCTTCATTAGACTTAAGAGACATTACACCTATCCACCTAATAATAAGCCACAAGCACCACCCCCAACAACCATTACTCAACTAACCAATTTGAAACCACCATAAAAAAATTTAGTGCCTTAATTTTTAGAAAATATCACACTTTACAATTAATGTCAATACTTGCAATACACACCCTAAATTAAAGTTGAAATGAGAAGTTAAGTTGGCATATGGAAGATTAGTACACTCACCATGATCAACTCTAAGAGTGCCAAAAACATCATAATGGAATTGATTTATAGGGTTTGAAAGATTAAAAAATGGTCACAATTTGACCATAAATTTGGAAGGGGAATTTATAAGGGCCTTCAAAGATGCATAAAATTAATGAGGCATATAACTTAAATGAATATCTATATTCCAACCCAAGAATTGGTTTGATGGTTGTAGGGTGCTATATGGGGCTCTTTGTCCACCCAAAATCCATAAAATCTACTACTTAGTTGAGTATGCACCTACAATGTTGATATCTTATAGACATAAAATTAGCACCAATTTATAGGGCCTCTTATGTAAAGTGCTTTAACCTTGAATTTAGTAAGAGCCCTTTAAAAGTGAATTGAAAACTCTTCTTTGACTAGCTGAGAACACTTCAACAATGGTAATGGGCTGAAAAATCCTCCACCAAGTGATTGAAAACTCTTCTTTGACTATAAGGAAAGTGTGGGAAGTGCTGGAAATGTTGAAGGCAACAGACCTAAAATTTGGAACCATATTCATTTCTAGGAACTAATATTTGTCTCTTTATCATGCTACAGATAAATTCTTCGTCATGCCAAGGAAATGATCAAGGATTAAACCAACATAGAAGGAGAAAGAAGCTAAGAATACAAAGAAAGAATCAGCTATGAGGGAACTTCATGAGAAGAGGAAATTAGACACAATTGTCAAAGACATGCCAATTAAAGAGGAACCTCAACCATCAAAAAGAGATATGGTATTGGCAGCACAAAGGGAATGGATGCAAAATCTTCGTGCTATGAGAGATTTGAATACAGCAATTGGAGACATGTCCTCTACCGCAAGTCAAGATGGAGGGACACCATCTACTGCATCTCAAGTTGAGAGTACATCATCACTCACATGTGAGGAAGGAGGCATGCCATCGTTCCCACCTCAACCTCAAGGTATGTCATCTATTCAATCTCCTATCAGAGGTATGCCATCTAGCCCATCTCATTTAAATATTGATGAAATTCCTAATGTTGAGATGAATTCACCTTTCTTAACACCACCTAGAATTTTACATACCAAGCCAAAGTATTTGATTGATATTGATGATACTATTTTGTAGCCAATGGAAGGTAAGATTCCAAAACACACTTGTAGAAGATATGCTCATAATATTTGGAGAGTGTTCTTTGCAAAGTTAAATAAGACCGCAAGATGTCAACAATTCATTAAAATGATGCGAAGTATAAAGTATAGGTCCATCATAAAGATTCCTGGGTTGAGAACATCAGAGGTTTCAAGTGAAAAATCTATTGTCAAGAATCTAATGAGTGCATATGAGAGTGTGGGTAACACCTCACGCATAAAAGATATTAATGTCACACAACATGTCATTACATCGACAATAGTAAGTAATCAAATGAGGAAAGCTCATCTCATTAGAAAGACGAGTCAAGCATTGAGAATTAATAAAAAACTTTATCAAGAGCTGTTGGAAGGTGCCAAAGAATTGAGGACACTAATGCCAATGAATTATGGGAATTCTCGGGGAGACTACCACGAAAAGATAAACCAATTGTTGAAGCATTGAAATCACTAATTGAAGACTTTTGGAAAAATTACACAAGGGTATCTCTGAATCAAAGGGATGTGGTAAGAAGGATAATCGGTAGTCAAAACGTGAGCCACATCCAAAACATTTTTTGGATATGGCTCAAACACAGTTTTTTGGTAAATTTCTAGAGATGTACTCTCAAATTAAAATTTCTCAAAGACATTTTGAAATGCTAAAACCTTTCTATGTCAAAATAAATCACACACGCACTACTTGTTGTAGATTACATATTGAATTTTCTAACCATTTTGATGTTTATTGGTCTACATGTTTAGATTTGCATACTAACAATGTTTTGCAGGATTATGGCATACATGCCCCACCACCATCTTCAAGAGACTGCATATCAACAATTTTATGTGAAAGAGAGGAAGGTCAAATATTCTATAGAAAATTGTGCTTGGATGGCACATGTCATCATTGTGATGGCTTGCAACGTATGCCAATATGTAAACATATGGAAAACACACATGCAGTTGGAAACAAACTAGTAGAGTTCAGAAAGTATAAAACAGTGGCCTACAATACAAAAGATGGTAAAGAAGAAAAGAGGTGTGATTTGGTTATTTAAAAGATTCCATTGTATCAGTTTATGTCTACATTTCATGACAATATAGTGTATGAGTATGCAAGACATACCCATAGAGCTCGATGGTTGGACTTGCAATTCAAGTTATGCAAGGACACATTTCCACTTGGTAGCATTGTTTCAATCATCAAATTTGCAAAGAACTACAGTCTATAGCCACAGCATGAGGTGCAATCACAATATTACAACTCCACACAGGTTTCTATATTTATGCACATCGCATTCATTCATGCAAATGATAGTACAGAGGATGACAGAAAGATCATAAGGGAGTATCATTTTTATATTAGTGATGATCACACGCATTCTACAAAGTTCATGTAAGGTTGCTTTTAGGTGTTCTACAATGATTTGGCTAGAAGGGGCATATCATTTAGTCAGCATATCATATGGTCGGATAACTATGCATCACAATTCAAGAACTCGTGGAATTTCTATTGGCTGAGCAGGAGACATAATATTACAGGTGTTCAGCATATGTGGAACTTTTTTGAGGTCGAGCATGATGGTGCAGGAGCTTGTATCAAAAGAGCCATAGCATTAGAAGAATTAAAGTATAAAGACAATGTAAAGTTGATAGATGCAAAATCAATCGTCGAGTGGTGTAATGCTTCGATGGGTCCAAGTAATGAAGGTAAGTCTTTAGTTCGTAGATTTTTTTGGTTGATAGATGATACTAATATTGCACCATATGAGGATTTTTGTACACTGATAGGATCAAGTGATCTACACTCTTTCAGAAGCTCAATTGCAGGTTCATGGAGTATCCATACGCAAAGGATGGCATACTTTTGTTCTTCATGTACAATTCAAGCCTGGAATGAGTGCGAGTCAAAGGAGTGGGTTGATGATGTATGCAAGAGACACTGCTAAGCATAACAGATGTTGTCATTGATGGCAACTAAGACTATTCCACACATCTACATAACATAACTTGCTCATACCGGAAGTCAGAACAAGAATTTATCTAAGTCTGAGTTGACAGAAACAGGGCATGTGACAAGGTCTAGTATCTTGGTCCGGATCTCTCCAGTCGTAAATCATAATATGATGTAAATCTAAGGGAGTCTTAAGGATTGTCAGGACAATCTAAATCCAAAATTTTAGCCTCCGGTGATGAAGGATTTAAAAGTTATTAGCATCTAAGTACCGGGTCCTAAAATGACAGGACAGTTTAGTGAAGAACAAGCAAACTTGTGTTAGATCCTTGTACAGATCTAGTAGAAGTGTTTTGGTGAGTTGTGTATGGGATATAATGTTAGTGTCCAACATAAATGGTGACCTACAAGTGTTATTTCTGGTACACATTAATATTGATGTATGGATTCAGCTGACAGAACAGAGTACTTGTATTGTTAAGTTCTTCATAAGGCTGACAGATAAGTGATTGAGTTTGTTGATGTGGATATATATAACTGATGGATTCGAGTGTTGTGGTGTGTGATGGTAAAACAAATATGGAGTAAGCGCGAAAAAGGTAGATAGAAGTGCGAAAGAGAAGAGATCTAAGGTTCAGATTATGGCAGAGCAATAAACAGGGCAGAATAAAGATGAAGTGTGTAAAATCAGTATTCTATGCTTAACCGAAACTAAATCCTTGCATTAGCAGATGCTACTTATCATTTCAACAATCTGTAGTCCTTTTGTAAACATTCTTGTAGGCAGTGAGCCTCTCTTGAGCAGTGAGCCCAAATGCATGTGCATTCCCCTTTTTGTAATACTTTTAACAGAGTATAATCTTTGTGGGTTAACCCCCACCGTGGTTTTTCCCTTAACCTGGTTTCCACGTCAAAAGTCTTGGTGTCAAGTGTAATTTATCTGCTTCTGCTCATATGTTGTTGTTTCATGCTTTTATGTTTTCATCATTAATGTGGTTTGAATAAAAGAGAAGGATTAATTGCTGCAAGTTTTTGAGACAACTAATTCACCCCCCTCTTAGTTGTCTGCCTTATTTCCAACAATTGGTATCAGATCCAAGTTCCTTGAAAGAAGCCTAACATCTTGAGGAAGATCTGGGAAGGAGATTTAATGGGTTCACTCAGAGAACAACTTCAATTGGCTTTAGAGGATCTTGATCGATCCAAAGCAGAAATAGATGATCTGAAAGCGAACCTCAAGGATGCTAATGATTGCATTGACTTGCTAAAAGATAAACTAAAGAAATCAATGGAAAAAAGGAAAGAACTACTTCATCAGCTAGCTAATCTTATTGAAGAAAATGGCATGAATGAGGCTTTAGAAGAAAAGAGAAAGGAATGTGAGAAGCTGACAAAAGAAGTTTTTGTTTTAAAACATGAGATGGAATCTGGGGTAATGAGGCTAACCAAAGAAATTGAGTAAAGGAAGAAGATTGAAGAAGACCTATATCAAACTCTAAAAGAAAGAACTGAAGAATGCTACAAATTGGATAGAATAGCTAGCCATCTAGAGTCTGATCTACAAGAAAGCATAGACAATGAGAGAGAACTTGAGAGGCAAATTGTCATTCTCAGACATGGCCTAGAAGTTACAAATGAATACAAGGAGAAGTTCAATATAAGCTCAGCTAAACTTGAAACATTGCTTGAAAGTCATAAAAAGGCTGATGACAAGCATGGTCTTGGATATGAGAAAGGTGAAAGCTCTGGATCTAGACAAAGAAATTTTCAACCAAGGAATAGGAGAAACAGACCTAGAAGAGCTCCAGTAAGACAGCCTAATGCTCAAAGATATCCATCATTCAATGGAAATTATTTTAATTACAATAAATTTGGCCATAGAGATACTTAGTGCAGAAGCAGAGTAAATCAAAATGGTCCATCCTTCTTCTGTCAATGCTTCAAGTGTAAGAGGTATGGTCATAGATCAAATGAATGCAGAAGTATGATAATGAATAACTCTAACAATAGAGGAAATGGCAACTCTTTCAATGCTTACTGCTTTATTTGCAATGTATTTGGACACATGGATAATCAGTATAAATCAAGAGGAAATCAAGTATATCAGCAAAGAAATGTTGTGTGCTTTAATTGCAATAGATCTGGTCATATTGCAAGATTCTACAGAAGTAGGAATAATGAAAGAAGATGTCCAATAAACAAAAAACTAGATGAGCAGAGACAAGACAAAGGCAAGGGAAAAATTGATGTGAATGAGATCCAGAATGAAATGAGCAAGACATGGGTCAAGAAAAGTGTTGTGAATAATAGTAATGGGTCCGCACTGGAATCTGGTACTGATAATTCCTCCAAGAATTGAATTAAGAGCCCTAGCTCAGGGTGAGCTACAATCAAATCTAAAATCCCCCATCCAATAAGTGGGTGCCTGAATTTAGAACAATGAGAGAAAATAATTTGGATTATTATACATCATTTGAAAGGATTTCCAGAAGATAAAAGTGGATATAACGATTTGCGGAGCAATTGAAGATTGACTGTATGCAGAAATAATGTAACTGGATGTGTTAGGGTAGAGCATTTATTACAAAGGCAAATTTGGTTTTTGTGGAGCATAAAAAGGTCGTTCATTCTTCATTTGAATCACTTTACATTCGAAGATAGCAAGAAGAAGAGCGTCTGAGCTAAGATTTCAAAGGATTTGAAGTGTGACTGGCAAATTTATCCGCTAACCCTAACTCCATGGAAGAAAAAGGTATTTATCTATGAAACCTTGAATTTGAAATCTTTTGCAATGGCCACTCCTCTTTTTGTTGATATTACTGAAAGGCCTCGATCGACCTTTAAGAAGCATCCATACAAATCAGTCAAAATTGAACCTTTAGGAGCATTTTCTGGTGTCCCATACGGAGTTTTGCATGTTGAGGATATTAGGGCATACATCCACTGTAGCATAGATTAATTTGGAAATCGAAAACTCTTGGATTTGTTTAACAACTACCTAAGGGATGATAGCTATGAATTGAAACCGGAATACAGAGCCCTAGAAAGCAAACATTTTCTGCAAGTCAATAAATTTTTGACATTTGATGAGAATGAGTGGGTTCGATATATCTTGAGCCAAATACATGATGAGTTCATATGGCTATTGAAACCATTCAAGATTACAAAGGATGTTATCAAGATTGTAACTGGGTTAAATTCAACTGGTGGATTACCCATGCTGAAGGCTGTGAAAAACCAGACAGTGATCGATGCTACCGGTGCCAAGTTTGACAAAAGAGCAATGACCATCAATGATATTATAGAACCGGATGTTAAGTTTTCCTCTATGGTGATTGGATACAAGATTTATCACTCCAGTAGGGAAAATTCTATCTCTGGAACTACCATATATGCAACATATCAAATGTTGAAAGAAAATGCAGATTATGACCTATGTGAGCTGTTACAGAACCAACTAATTGAAAATTTGAGCAAAATCAAAAAAGATAAGAAAAACACCTTTAAATACGGTTCCCTAGTTATATGTTTGTTCTTCTATTTTATGAATGAAGTGCCTGGAGTACAAGGTGTGCACTAGACAAATGATAGACTGGTTGCATGGAAAATAAGAGATCATCTACTTAGCATTGGAAACTCAAGTGCACGGAAGACTACAATCTGGGGTTACTTTGAAAATTTTCAAAATATGATGCATTCTAGGGAAATAATCCCCAATTCAATAGTTGAGAAATACAAAGATGAAATATGTTTTATGGTAGACACTAATCAATGCCTAATGGAGGCTGTGGAATCCAGAACTGTATGGATTATGCCTATGGGCTATGAGGTTGATGAGAAGATCTTGGGCATGTATGCTCAACATCTTCTGAGCAAATCAAAAGACACCTCTGTTGAAAGGTTTGGAACTTATAAGGAGCTAAGTCTAAAATTGCATGTTGAGCTCAGGCAACCAGAGATCAAGAGAAAAGTTTAGAGGCAAGTTGAAAGGTATGCTGAAAGCATTGGCCTAACCAAGGAAGCAGTGAAGCAAAATAGAGAAAGAATTGAAAAGGATGAAAAGGAAAAGCAGGACAAGAAACAAGAAGATGCTCCAGTGGAACCATCCTTCAATTCAAGGACAACTAGGAGCTCTACTACTACTTATGTTCCCCCTAAACCTGCAAAACCAGAAGACAGACCATCTGATGAAGGAAGTAAGAGAAAGAAAACAAAGGCCACAAGAACGTATGTAAGCACAAAAGATGATGAGGAGATGGAGAAAAATGAAGAAGTTAAAGAGATAAGATCTAAGAGAGCCAAGACTTCAAGGGCTCCTGAGGACCAACCTTCCGGAAGCAAAAAGGCAAGTAAAAAGCAAGAGACTGGTAAGGTTGCTATGATTGTTGATGAAATTGTAAAAACAATTACTGTTCATGGAAATTTAAGGCCTATCAGAAAATATTATGATAGTTTTGATGAAGCAAATAAGAAAATCTTGGAGGATGCCACTATCCTGTACTTGAATAAATTCAATAGAGCTCTATTAGAAATGTTGCAAGAAATTCCTAAAAGTTTAAGGAAAATACTAGAGATGAGGAAGGAAGCCGCCAAGGATAAAGACATAGAACTCAGAGAATATGTCCTCTCCACCATGTGTCAAGTAATGAATAGAAGGGAAGCAGATAAAATCCTCAAGGAAGTTAAGGAGAAATTCAGAAGCAAGATCCGGATGAACAAGCTAATGCTTGGTGAAACTGAGGAAGTTGTAAAAGAAACAGAGGAAATTTTGAAGAAGGCCCTAGATAAAGATAAATATTATATTGTTTCAGAAAAACAAGTTGAGGAAGACAATCCTTCAGTTCTAGAACAAGAGACTTCAGAAGGAAAGATTGGAGAGGGAAATGATGACCAAAATGATACTCTAGATCCTCCATAGCAAACTAATGAAGAGACACTAAGTCCTAATCAAGATGACTCAGAGAAGAACGAGGATCAGAAATCAGAATAGGCTAAAGACAAAAGGGATACTCAGGATCAAATGGATAAATTCAACACAGAAGTAAACATGGAAACATAAATTCCCACTGAAGTTAACCCACTACAAAATAAAGAAGAAGAAGTCAAGGGCAAGGAAGATAAAATAGAAGAAGATGGTGCAAATGTTGATGCACCCAAACAAAATAGTCCTAATATTGACACTGGGAAAACTCAAGGAAAGGAAAGTGGTCCAGAAATTGTGGCAAGAGACACTACAGATGCAGTGAAGAGTTTTTTGAGTAATGAGATACTAGAGTTTGATGAACTTGAACTGATTCAAGAACCACTCAACCTGGATACTTTCTCTCTAGTCCAATTGATGAAGATAGCATATTTCACACAAGCCAAGGCAAGAGAAAAGGTATTGAAATCTCACATAGAGGACAATGAGCTGCTAGGCCTTGCATCCGGTATATTGGAAAAGATAATGCCAACATTCCAGAAGAATCCATCTGATTCTCCCTCCAGAAATCTGAAGAGCCTTGTAAATTCTGTAAGTACACACTTTGAGTCCTTTGAAAAATCTGCAGAAGTTAAAGTTTAGAATGATTTTAATAGCAAAAGATTTGATGCACTCAAAGGCATGATTGGGTTAGATAGATTGGTGTTAGATATCAGTATAAAGAGTATTCAAAATGCTCTTTCAGAAGGAGGCAATATAAATAAGTTTTTTTTTATCTACTCCCAAAGTCATAGAGGATATAGAAGATAAAATAAAGGACTCCAAATAGAAATTGTCAAGTATGTCCCAAGATTTTGATCCGTTGACAGTATCAGTGGAAAGTAAGGAATGTCAAGTAATCAACTTGATGGAAGAAATAAAGAAGTTGAAAAGAGAAAAGGAGAACATTGAAGCAAGAATGGGTGAGCTTCAGAGACTGATTTCCTCTAAGATAGAAACAATGTTCAATGTTGTGACAGAAGCCCAAATTGCTGCACAAATAGGTGATCCAATTGACCTCCGGAAGGCTGAAGCACAAGCATTTTTGTTCAATGGCCACATTTTAACTTTGAATAGTATGAAGAAAAGTTGGGATAGAGATTTGGCCCTGCTGAAGAATATTTTTGGAGATGTACTTAAGTATATGTAAATATAACTTAAGGATTGGTTGTACATATACGACATTGTATACAAAATTTTTGGGTGAATTTTGATTTTTTGATTCCATCCTTTTCCATTGATATCAAAGGGGGAGTGAAGAGCAGTGAAAAATGAGGAATCTAGCAAAGGGGGGCTTTGGAAATAGTGGAGAGCACAAGTGTACAAAGTAAGGGGGAGTAGCTTCGACACTTAATCATTTTTCATTAAGTGTTGCCATTAATACCAAAGGGGGAGATTGTTGGCAAGAGACACTGCTATGCATAATAGATGTTGTCATTAATGGCAACTAAGACTATTCCACACATCCGCATGACATAACTTGCTCATACTGAAAGTCAGAACAAGAATTTATCTAAGTTCAGGTTGACAGAAATAGGGCATGTGACAAGGTTCGGTATCTTGGTCCGGATCTCTCTAGTGGTAAATCATAATATGTTGTGGATCTGAGGGAGTCTTAAGGATTTTCAAGACAATCTAAATCTAAAATTTTAGCCTCCAGTGATGAAGGATTCAAAATTTATTAGCATCTGAGTACCAGGTCCTAATATGATAGGATTGTTCAGTGAAGAACAGGAAAACTTGTGTTAGATCCTTGTGCGGATCTAGTAGAAGTATTTTGGTGAGTTGTGTATGGGATATAATGTTAGTGGCTGACATAAATGGTGACCTGCAAGTGTTATTTCTGGTACACATCAATATTGATGTATGGATTCAACTGACAGAACAAAGTACTTGTATTGTTAAGTTCTTCATAAGGATGACAGCTAAGTGATTGAGTTTGTTGATGCGGATATATATTAACTGATGGATTCGAGTGTTGTGGTGTGTGATGGTGAAGCGAATATGGAGTAAGTACGAAAAAGGTAGATAGAAGTGTGAAAGAGAAGAGGTCTGAGGTTCAGATTATGGCAAAGCAGTAAACAAGGCAGAATAAAGATGAAGTGTGTAAAATCAGTATTATGTGCTTAACCAGAACTAAATTCTTGCATTGGCAGATGCAACTTATCAGTTCAACAATCTGGAATCCTTTTGTAAACATTCTTGTAGGCAGTGAGCCTCTCTTGAGAAGTGAGCTCTGGGCAGTGAGCCCAAATGCATGTGCATTCCCCTTTTTGTAATACTTTTAACAGAGTATAATCTTTGTGGGTTAACCCCCACCATGGTTTTTCCCTTAACTGGGTTTCCACGTCAAAAATCTTAGTGTCAAGTGTAATTTATCTGCTTCTGCTCATATGTTGTTGTTTCATGCTTTTATGTTTTCATCATTAATGTGGTTTGAATAAAAGAGAAGGATTAATTGCTGCAATTTTTTGAGACAACTAATTCACCCCCCCTCTCAGTTGTCTGCCCTATTTCCAACAGATGAATGGAGGTTAAGTTGTCTTAGCCCACTTGACACATATCAGCCCCCGACGGCACTGGAACTAACACAGATGGAATCATTGGTTGACTTTGACCACATATCAGATCTAGTTCAACCAGGTAATATATCTACTTGCATAGTTTTTGAAATTCCTAATGTTATCTTACTTTGTGGTGTTTTTGTAATGTTGACTAATTTCATCTAATTTGTTGCACATATCAATGTAGGGCATGTTTATGCAGTTATTACAGATGAAGACAATGAAGAGGGAATGAATTATTACTTGTGTCATTGCGTTGAGGCCAAAAATAAATTGGAGGCCCCAATTACAGATGGAGAAAACATCGAATACCTTACCACTACAACAAATCCATGTGATTAGCTCCCTTTTTTACTCCATTTTTTGCTTCCACCCACTGTTTTAATGTATTTTTCTCCAATTTTTTGAAAAAATCAGTGCTATTTATCAAGATGGTGCTATTTTTGGTATTTTTTGCATTGATCAGAACAAGTAGGTGCTAAATTAGGCACAAATTAGAGCCTAGATGAGCATCGAGTTTAGCACTGAGTTTAGCGCCGAGTTTAGCGTCGTACCTCTAAGTCTCTATGGATTGTTTGAGATGTTTCAGTTGGAATGTCAGAGGTTTGGAATCCTCTGAGAGGAAATATGTAGTTAGAGATTTTTGTACCACTCTATGACTTTTAAATGACACAGTTCAATGCTATTCCACCCATGTAAAGGAGTTGTATACCATCATGCAAGCCATCAAGCAATGATCTCACTACATCTTGGGAAAGGAGGTCCAATCATCCACTTTGATCACAAGCCACTCCAATTCTTGCAAACTTAGAACAAATTGGAAAATATGTACCACATGAAATGGATGACATGTCTACAATAATTCCATCTAGTTATCAATCACGAGAAGGGAAAAGACAAAAAGGTATTTGACTACCTAAGCTAATAGCTAGTTCATGCACTCACCACAATCTTGGACTCATGTGGTCACAACTTCTTTGACCAGGAACCTCTCTACCCACTAGACTTGGACTTTGCATAGATCTACACCAATCTCTTACAAGGCAAGTAGGTTGGTGAATTTTACATGTCTAATTAACAAGCTTCTCTACAAGCTCAAGTATCTCTATGTTTTAGACACCACACCACACAGTTAGAGACTCATCTAGGAAGCATACTATGCCAAAATAACTCAACACTTCAACATTACTAAAATACTAGCAACACTTGAACAACACTTCTAGTGGCCTCACATATGTGCAAACATTGAGAACCACATCAAGTCTCTCATTCTTTGTAGCATTGCAAAATATTGCAAATAGGAAGCTTGGACCCTACACCCCTCTCTTAGTTTTGTTTACACCACCTTGGGAATGATTAACATGGATTTATTAAGAAGACTACCTATGACAAAGCATTGGTGTAACTCCATGTTTCTTGTGGTAGATGAATTCTCCAAGATGACCATCATGATTGCTTGCAAGAAAAGTCTCACCATGCCAAATATATATTGTGCCACTTTTATTCACCCATGTTTGGGTCCATTTTAGCTTACCCACATCCATTATCTTTTACTATGACCATCATTTTATTAGTCACTTTTGGTAAATTTTGTGGACGATGTTAGATGTGCAACTAAATCAATTTATATATTTCCACATATAGATAGATGGATAAATAGAAGTGGTCAACTGCATTATTGTGCATCTAATGTGCATCTATAATAGTGCACACCTACACACTTGAGATGACAACATCCTTTGCATTTAAGATTCCTACAAAAATGCTCTACACAACTCTATGAGGCATAGTCCTTTCTAGACATGTCTTGAGTTCCAATAGGAATCATCCCTTGACATATCCTATTGCACACCATCCACATTAGAGTATGTACATAGGAATAGGAAATCAACAAGGCATAAAAGTTTATGTAGCACATCCAACATGTGTTCCAATGTGGACTAGCTTCAAAGATCTAGATAGTGTGTCTATACACATTGCTACACATGTTGGTGTCTAGTTAGACACATGGAACCTCAACAACCACATGTTATGCTTCCATACATGTGTGCCACCTAATGACATTTGTACTACAAAACATGATCATATAATTGGCACTGTATGCATCTAACACATGGTGATGGCCACGCCACATGCCACAATGATCTAGTTGGCGCCATACAAGTTTGACATTTGTTCTCATCCCATCCACATAAGAAATGTACCATACACGTTGGATACTTGTCAACATCTACATGGAGCATAACTGATGATATTCTTGAACAAATGCCTACTTTGTACATTTTGTAGAGTAAAAGAGGTATAACAAATTTTCATCTTACCTCTTTGTATATTTCCTTTGTTCATTTTGAATAGAAGTGACATATTTGTTAGAACCCTTCTATATCTGAATGTGTTTTAGTTTACATATCTTGTTTAGGTACATTGTCTCTTGGATAGAAGATAATAATACCTTAACAAATATTCTTTGTAATTCATCATTAGGAATTTGATAGTGTATCTTTGTTGACAAAGTTTGAAATCCAATAACATAATCATGATTGCACTCTTTTGATCCTTGTTTACATCCTACTAAATCTAAAATTGTAACCTTTAAACATGTTAGGACCTCCCTAAATTTGCTTGATCCTATTCGGTTTGATGCTCTCCTTTTCCTTCAATCTATCTTGGAACCTATACTTTTGCCAAAATGCTCTAACATCCAGTCTTTGGAATATATATCATGGCCATTGTGAAACAATCTTGACTATTTTTTACTATGAGTGTTTTTTTTATTACCACTGTCCCACAGGTTAATTGAATATCTTTTGCGGGAACAAGAGGAATGAAATATGGCACATACCGCATTCCTGTAGAGAATAAAAGAATAGGTTATAGCTTGGCGATAGGAAGTGGTTGACATGAAGAAGCTACTGCTACCCCATGGATGGTTCATCTCACGCTTGCAGCTTGGCGGTGTTCGACTGCAGATAGTCTCTTCCCATGGTCCCGCAGAGGTTTGAAAAGTAATTGGCAGCATTGCGGTAATAACATAGGAGGTATCACTTACCGCATCCCTGCAACGGTTTCAATCGAGGCCCGTAGTAGAGCGGCAAGAGGAGAATGTAATGGGTTTTCGCCCCGCCATCCCACAATGGTCATTCATAACATTTGCAGGTGGGCAGTAAACAAAAGGACATCAGGTAATAATTTCCCACAATCTTGTAGGGGTTAATCTAAGCATTTGCAGTCTGGCAGTAAAGGATGAAATAGAAGTGGTGGTTGTAAACCATTTTGAATGTGAAAGGTCTGAAGCTTGTTGCTTCCTTTATAAAAGGAAACCAAGACCTTATGGCTCGGGATCTATCTGGGATTTTGATTTTTTGAAAGAGACATTGCACTGCCTATACTTTGAAGCAAATCAATATAAAAGCTATTATGCTCTGGTACTCAACTTTTGGTTCTCATTTGCTTGTTGAATTGGATTGATAATAATTTATCTGGTTGTCTCCAATTTACTTTTTCTTTGTTATTCAAATCAACCTATCAAGTATATTGTTGATTTGTCAAAACACATTTGATGTTTCTTGTGTGGTTTGTTTATTGGGCTCCTTCAAGCAAGGATTAAAATCCTATAGGTGAATCATAGTAACTTTGGAAAGTTAAATTGGATTGTTAAAGAAGAACCTGATAACTTACATATTTGCATGTCTATGCAAGTCATAGACCTAGAATTGCCAAGAAAATTGAGTTGTGGCTAAAAGGGAAGCACATATTCTTCTTAAAGTGAAAACCCCGTAATCCAAAGGCAAGCACCAGTCATTCTCTTTTGAAAATCATTCCCTTGTATATATTTTTAAAATCCAATTTTGTTTTTCTATTTTAGGAGTAGTGTTTAAAGATTTATAGAAAACATTAATCCAAATCATATGCTAGATTGAGTTAAGTGAAGTGGATGATTTAATTGACAAAATTACATAAGCTCCTTAATCTATTCTAAAGTCACCAGCAAACTTGAAAGTAAATTGTCATTGGTGAAACAAGGTAACACCCACCTAGGCTTGAACAGAGCCTAAAGTGCGGAGAATTTTGATTAATCTAATCAATTCTATTAGTTGGCCAAATTCACATATAAAACCTAATCATAAGATTTGGCATATCTTTAGGGTTTTATAATTTTCAAATTTGAGTACCAACAAAACCAATATTGACATTAAAGTGATGTACAAAAGCATTGGCCAAATCATTGAAGGAATGAATAGAACTATGAGGAAGAGAATAAAGCCATTCAATTGCATAATCCTTTTAGTTTCTAGGGAAGAGATTTGTAAAAAGTTTATAATCATAAACTTAATAAATAAAAACTCCCAATTATGTCATAAGGTCCCCTTTACCACTATACATTACAAAACTAGGGGCCATCGAAAAAACTAGAAATGGATAAGAAATAACTCAAATGAAAGTGGATTATGCTTGATTTCTCCTATGATATCCTTTGATTACTAGGGGTCATGTATCAAATTTACTTTGCATCTCATCAATTCTTTTAAGGATGAAATCTATGTTGGAAGGATGAACATGAGATAATAGGTGGAGTGTAGGTTGATTGGGGGACAAAGAATGAAGTTGCAATGACCACAGTAGAAGTGGGAACATGAGTAGTGGGTGAGAAGTAAACACAATTAGGGGATGATTGGAAGGTACAATATGAGAAGTAGGTACGATGAGAGGATCAATGATAGGAGCTATGAAAAATTGATAAGCAATACAGAGAAGAGAAGAAATATGTGGCATGTCTAATGCAAGAGAAGATGTGGAAGGAGCTACACTAGACAAAGAGGCTTGTGAAGGAAGGGGAGGAGACACACTATTTAAGGAATTTGACGAGCTTATCCTTTGACCTATATCACTTAATACTTCCATCACATAAGGATTATCCATTAACAAGTTATGAAGAACATCAATCAAATTTGAATAATTAACATTATTGCTCAAATTTGTAAAGGTATGATATAAGTATTTGTGTAGTAAGATTCATGTCTTGCATATCCATATGTGCAACATGTGCATCACGATGAAAAACATCTTCCCCATTAAAATATGTAGTAGTCATCAAATCCTCAATCATAACTTCCTCACAATGAATCAAGGCCATTGTAGAGTTAAGCCTAAGGTTTCTTCTTAATGCAAAATGAGGATTAGGTTGAGACCTTGACATTCAAGCAAAATATAAAGCAATGAAAAGAAAATTGATTCCAAGTAATCCTAATTTTTTTTGCCAATAATTCATACCAAAGATTGAACAATTTAAGGATATTGCAATAGGTAATTTGTATTGACACAAATAATATTATTGAAGCATTTCAAAGTTTAGGCCATAAAAATCATCCTTTTTTAAACATGGATTCCAAATGATTCTAAAAATTTAGAAGTCTTGGTCATTAACATTATTATCTTCTACAATGTCATCCAGTGTATCATTGTCAATGTTCATATGTTCTTTCAAGTATTTAATATTATCATCATCTTCATCATCATTGAAATTTGACTGTAGACCATCTATATTGTTACCAAATGTATTTGGATCATCATTTTCTATACCATCCATATTGTTGTCTTCCATAACATCATCTAACTCTGGATTGTTGTCTTCTTGTGCCTGAACATAACCATCTTCAACATCATCATGGATGTCAGTTTCTTCGATGTTCTCTAATCCGTCTCTCATTTTGTTGGCCATCATTGTTTTGCTCAGTATCCACTAATGCATCGTCGAATACATGCCTTAATCTTGGATCATAATGTATGACAAATATCCATTTTGGGTCCAAAATATCTTCATAGAAAATACCTGCACATGAATGACATACATATATTAGACGTATGGTATAACAATTTTATTGATTAATAAACACATGTATATATTTGCAATAAACTATGAATTAATAGATTAATGATCACTACCGCTTCTTGTTTGAGTTAAAGAAATACCTGCTCACAATGAATTGGTAGAACATAAGGCTCCTTATCCTCTGGTAGGAAACATGGGGAATCTATAGAAAATAATCCACTATGGGTATCATGTCTCCGTGTCCTCTCAAATGCTTCATACCATCTACACTTAAAAATACAACATTTAAAAGAGTAGTAATCCAACTCAATAATTTCTTGTATTTTCCCAACATATTGTAGATTTCCTTCAATGATATTCTTATATTTTGAGCTTGATCGACTGGATTGCTTGAAGTCAACCATGATTCCACAATCGAAGGATTGTCTCTTTACATCTACCTTTTCTACACGATAATGTCGACCATATGCCCACATTGTTGGATATTTCCTCGCCTGTGAAAGACCATTTATTTTAATGAAAACAAATATAATGACAAATATTAAAATAGTTAATAGTGTCAAAAATGTAAGGAAACAATATTTTGTAAAATTCCAACTGTACCTTTCTTTCACATCCTCTAGACATGTCGATTTCATCTTCTGTTATGTTTGAATCTATACCTACATCTTCTATTTGATTTTGAATTTGTTCAGTAACCCATTCTAGTGTGCAATCTTTGCCCCATTCCCCAAGTAGATCAGTGGGAAGTGGAGTATTCCTTGGGTTCAATCTCTTAAACTGTCTCCTTGCTACTAACACTTTCTCTCTTTTTATCATACAAATCAATCCATTTTTTCATAAAGTCTATGTGGTACAGAATGAACTTGTTAAGTATAGCACTTTCATCTACACCTATTATATGGCAACATGTTTATTTCAAACTCCAAATGTCATGCTGTTAATTTGATAAATAAATTACAACATAAATTAATGATTGCAAGAAAAACAACCACACTGATCATGAATTTACTTACTAATTTCTACTTGAACACCATTAGATTGTGGTTTTTCTCCATCAATAATATCTGATGCTCGTTCTTCATCCCAGAAGTGTGGCCCATCTTCAAAATCCTTATCAAGGAATTCACAAAGGAAGAAAAATGCTTCATTCAATGCATACCCTTCAGCCATGCAACCCTCTTGATGTGCCTTTTGTTAGACATATCTTTTTAGAGTTTTCATATACCTCTCAAAGAAAAACATCCACCTCGTTGATACGACACCCTCCAATTCAATGTCATCGACTAGGTGTATAAGTAAATGGACTTGTAGGTCCATGAAACTTGTAGGGAGCTCCTTCTCAAATACACATACAATTTCTGCAATATCCTTCTTCCATTTTGGCACTTCACATTCGTGGATCTCCTTAAAGGTCACCCACCTAATATAAGAATAGTAAATTAATATGAACCTTTAGTCAAAAATTAAAATGCAATATAATATCTCTGTCTCTCACACATGAACATTTCATATAATCACATACCTTGTAAATGTTGGCAATTGACTTATGACATTCCTTAAGTCAACTGTAAGACATGAATCCTCCTAATTGCCAATGGCATGATATGCTATCGAACACATTTATGAAAAGGTCATTAGTAATTTTTTCTCACACAACAAAATATCAAAATATATTTAGTACTTAATCAATGTTACCAGTAAATGTTAAATGATGATATATAATACCTTCATAAAATTATGAAAATCATGTATTTTAAATCCTGTGATATATCCATCAAGTGTAAAAGCTTTAGCCAATGATGACCCATAGCCAGTAGGTGTCTTTATTGAACGAATGACATTTTTTAGTTGGTTTAGCTCTTTTTTTTTCAAAATCCATGGAGCTTCTGCATATGTTTCATTTTCCCTATTTGGCCACAAATGTTTTCTATCAATTTTGGTACGCAAAAGAGCAATATCTCTCCTTGAAGACAAGGTGTCCTTCTCTTTGCCTAATATATGTCGAAATATAGAATCTAGGACATTTTTGAAGATGTGCATAGGATCTAATAGGTGAGATATTAATAGATCCTTCCAGTAAGGGAGCTCATAAAATATGTATTTCCTTTTCATTCCTTTTGGCATATTAAGTACAACTTGTTTTGGTTCTTCAATTGAATCACCCCGATCAAAAAAATCCTCCCAAGATTTCAATTCAGCATCTTCATACTTCTTAAGACAATCACCTGGACCCATAATCATGGGAGGGCCTCTATTTTCAACTTTTCCATCAAATTGATTCTTTGGGCAATTTCTAAATTTATGATCTAGTGGTATAAAAACCCTGTTGTTTGCGTAAATAAATTTATATAGATCTTTAGAATACCACCCTTGAAATTGTTTTTCACATCTTGGAAATGCAAATATCCCCTTTGTTTGAAGCCCTGCAATTCAATAAGTAATGTTAATAACATCAAAAAAATAGTATAAAACTAAGTATGAAAATTGGGATGAAAATAAATTATGAGTGTAAATACGTAAATATTTTATCTTACCAAAACAAACACCAAGTCCTGGGAAATCATGAATAGTCCAACATAGTACACCATATAACATGAAGGACCTATTTGATGGGGGACGTGATATGTCATACATTCTTATGCCTTTCCATAGTAGTTGCATCTCATCAATAAAAGGCGCAAGATAAACATCCATGTTTTTAACTTGATGTTTTCCTAGAACAATGAGAGTCAGCATAAGGTGCTCCTTTCTAACACTTATCCATGGGGGAATATTGTATACTATCAATTCGACTGGCCAAATACTATAATTTGAGCTTAGGAAAGAGAATGGCCACACTCCATCAATTGCAAGACCAAACCTGATACTACAGGGTTCATCTTTGAATTTTCTTGGCCATTTTTCCTCTATGTGTTTCATTGCTTTGGAGTCAACCAGAATTCACATAAATCCATCTTTACTCCTATTCTTTGCATGCCAATCCATCAATTGTGCAAGTGACTTGCAACGAAACATTCATTGAAGTCTAGGTATAATTGGCATGTGACGTAAAACCTTCTTTGGAATTGTAGGACCTTGTACATCTGTACGATCTCTTCTCTTTGCATACATGGCATTCTACCTTGTTTTGATATTCATCTCTGTATAAAATGCAATCATTTTACATGAATGAATTTAATTATTTTCAATCCCTAACTCAACCAACAATAGACGCACCTCTCTGCAAGTTGATGGCAACACATTCTCTTCAAGGAATATTTTAGTTTTTAGTGCCCTATAAGATTGTCAGAGATTAAATCAATTGAATGTTTGACTTATGATGAACATGTTTGATATGTCAATCTATACTAGGACTATTTATATACAATATATGGTTTTGAAATCCCCTTAAAGAAATATAAACGAAGTTGATGAATGTTTATGAATTATGTACACCAATTGACAATGCAAAGTAAGAAATAGATTTCAACTCACTTCAGTAGGGTAGTGAATCCTTTGTCTGACCAACCAAATAGTGACTTGATTTCTAATAATATTAATGTGCATGCCAGTTTTGAGGTTCTACTTGCACCCAATTTGAACACGGGTGTCTTCGCTACTTGCTTGATGGAGTCTTTCAAGTTGTTATCACCAACATTATATTGGTGGTAATTACCCCTACTATCATCGTTATTGTCAACCATATGATCATTATTGTCATCATTGTTTCCATCCCCAAAGAAATCTGTAAGCATTTCATTCAATCCTTCTTCATGCACTGCATTTTCACTATCATGATCATCATCATTAAGGCTAGGTGGCATGTCATCAGTGTATACGGATCTCATCAGCTCTTCAAATTTCTTAGTTGGTAGTATTCTCTTCAATGTTGCTCTTTTCACCCTGGTATGCTTTAAAGGATGGTTTGGATCATCCCATCCAAACCTTAATAACCCAGTTGGATCTTGGGTATTAGTATGTGTTTCATCAACATATTCTACCTATCAACAAATGCAAGCATTATTTAATATTTGGCAACAATGCGATAAATCATAAATATATCAATTTCAAATAAATATAATCAAATATGGCTCAAAAAAAAATATAAATTGTAAGAACATTTATACATCAATTGAATAATGGAACATTATTTTATAGACTACCTTTTTTATACAATAATTTAAACAAAACACAATTTTGACAACATAGTTTATAAAATATCAGTCCACACTCATTTATTATTCTTTGGTTTTCTACACTTAAGAACATCCTTAGGGAGACCTTGTTCTTCCCTCTTCTTTCACATGGGAGTACGTTTCAAGAAGGGGTAATCAATCAATAACTCATCCCCAATGGTAAGGTCCATAATAGCATCAACCTTTATCAATCTATCAACCTCTCTTTCCATATCTCCATCTTTATCATTTATAACCTCAATAAATTAACAATTTGGTCTTACAGTAGGGTCCCTTCCCTTACTACTATTTATAAATCTTGCAATATTTTTGTGTGTGTATGCACGTCCATCTATATACATAAGATGACCTCTATTCATTTCTTTTCCACTTTCCAACTGGAGACGATGTGTATACATATTCAAATTTAGACCATATGCTGACATGCTAGGCTTATACTCTGCTAGCCTTCTCCATTCACCACTATAATATGATGGACCATAATATGGTATTAATCTCCTAGTGGTTTGTTCTGAATTGTTTCTATGTTTAGATCCCACATGTACATTTTGGACAATAAAGAGGCCTAGATTCGCTCCATGAATATTGGAGGGTCGTATCATGTAGTTGTATCCCCAAAATTGAAACACCTCGTACACTCTAGGTAGTTGTTGATCACTAGGCCAAGCACAATATAGTCGACGATCAAATGTCTCTTTGTAAATTGATCTCAAAATCAGGGGCAAGTCATCATCTCCATCACATTCATTCTCATAGGGTATGTAGTCCACCTTCACCTTGTCTTTAGGCAAATTATGCATCTTTAAACCGGTTCTTGTTTTGTTGCTTGTTTTCATCAATTCTTCATCTTCCAAGATGGTATATTGGCACATATTTTTGTAAGATGTATTATCTGATAAATGATCATTGCCCTCTAGGCTAGAAGTCGGTGATCCAAGAAACTTTAAACCAGGAACTTTATCCTGCAAGTATCCATTAAGAAAAAAATTAGTTATTTAAATAATATAAAATAATGTTTAAATGAAGTATACATGTTATTTATATCAAATTAGAAAATTCCTATTAGATTTGAATCGATTGTAGGAGGCATACTACCGACTAGAAGCTCATCATATATGTAATGTCTTTGTACAATCGCTCGTTTGAATTGTTTCTTTCCATGACATACAAAACATCCACAAACAACAATTTTCTCAAAGTATTCATCCCATGTACTATAGTCCTGACCAACCTCTTGTTCAGTGCAATCATTTGTTGTGTCTACAGGATCCATTGTCATATCCTCTTCCACCCATTGTCCTCTATGTGATTTAATAGTTTTAGGCCCATGTCAACGTACATATCTTTTTCTTTTGCTAGTTGAACGCTCAGGCTCTACATTTGCTCCAATCTCCATCTAAAATAATCAACAACATGCATTAATTTATGTCAAGATTGGATAATACATTATAAATTTCAATACTACTGTGAAAAAAGATGGACGTATCACAAAATGCCATCAGATCATTTTTTCCTAAGTTAAGTCAAAATTTGAGTACCTGATGTCTCGCTTCATCCGTTGTGTCCTCATTTGACATGACATGATCTGTTGCCATGGCATTGTCTGGCCCCTATAATACACAACATAGTAAATAATGTTTAGTACACCAATTATATCATTTCAACGAATATGCTATCCAACACAGAACCTCACTTTAGTCATATATTTGACATATTGATATCATATTTTGGCCATCCTAATTTTCAAACTTTTCCCTTGATCATAGAATCACATTTAATCACCATTCCTATGCATTTTCAACCAATAAGTTTGACCTCAGAGGCCTCATGGACAAAAAAATGACTATCTCCTCTATGGTGTAGCATTTGTGAATTCATAAACACCTTCCTCCTTTGATTGAGGTTGCTTTATCTTCTTACCTCTATTGTATCTGCAGATTCCGTTGTCATATCTATTTCCCCCCACTTTCCTCTGCGATTTAGTAGTTCTATGCCATCCACGTCCTCTCTCCATGGCCTCCTCTAGATCCTGTAATACACAACAATGACAATAGTCACATAACAGTTGTGCACCAAGAGAATATAGTTGTTCAAATTATCTTGTTAATACACTCGCTCTTCATTAAGACGCACTATGAAAAACAAAATAGGACATTACAACATTTTGCTCTTCACAAAAAGTTTACACACAGAATCTTGACAACTAGAGCTCAAATCTTATGATTACAAGATGACTACAAATTCACATCAAAAAGACATTTATTTACAAGCTGACTACAAATAAAACCTATTACAAATAATTTTACCTAAACATCCCTTCCATGGTCCCTTGTTATCCTAGATGAAAGAAAACCTATTACTAATAATTTTAGTTGGTTCTCTACCTTACACTTCTTCCACAAATTCATTAAAACCATAGATATTTTCTCTTTGAAAACTAGAGATTGAATTCCTTATTCTTGATTGAAACCTACTTTACATTGGATAGTGTGAGAATATTTATCTTAGATAAGATCCAAAACTTTAATTCTTGATTTTTTTATTTTTCATGATTGGTGTTTATCCTCCATAGAGGCTGTGGTGAAAGTAGTTGGCTTGGTTATGTAGAAATCCCCTCATCAAATAAAAGCCAACAAATATTTACAAATGGATCAACCCATATAAGACTTAACAATTTACTACAACTTTAATGAAAAGCTCCATCAAATTATGTTTTTATAATGTAAAGTTTCTAGGATGTATCCATTTTTTTCCAAGCTAGTTGGTGGTATGTTGTTGTCACACTAAATTACAATGTTATAAAACCTTTACTACTTAAACATTTACCTCAATTCTAAATGTTTGCATGAGGAACATTTTTGTTTGGCACAACTAGGTGTTAAATTAGGCACACTTTGAGCTGCCTTTGGCGCCCTAAAGAGATTACATTTAGGGCTAAAAGTCGGTGCTAAAGTCGATGTTAACTATGCCGACTATAGCACCAACTAATGAATCAAAAACAAAAAATAAAAAATTCCCACCTACGTTAAAACATAACACACAACAAAAAAATGCATACCATAAAAAATTCTCTCCTAGCAGTATCGTTGCTTTGCTGCGACTATTTTGTTAATGTAATGAAAATGTTTTCTAAATCATTTATCTCTACATTTTTATCATCCACATAGCTAAATGTTTAGGGTTTGCTCTCCAATATAGCTAAATGTTTAGGGTCTGTACTCTTGGACGACACAATAACATTTAGAGGAGAAAAGAGTTTTGAGGTCATTGATAAAATTAAGACTCGGATTGTGAATGTGTGCAGTAGCATTGTTTCTTGCACTGATATTTTGGCAACAACCGCTCATGATTTTGTTGTCCAAGTAAATATTTTTGCACTCCTCTACTTTCGCTTACATTTTTTTCTAATGTTATAGACAAATTATTCCTGCTCTCCTCTATAATGATATTAGAAATTTGTGTTTATAATTGGTAGTTGGGAGGTCCAAACCTGGCAGTGTGTACTTCGTTTGCCTCCACAAACTGGACGAAAATAATTTGCCCTAGGTCGCCTCAAAATGTCAAGCAATAGAGGGAAGGGAGCAAAGGGAGAAGACTCTGGCCACAATGAGGTAATTCATTGTCAATTTATAGATTTGTAAATGTTTCCATTATTTCTTTGATTTTTAGTTTTTAGTTTTTTATTTTTAAATTTAAAAGAAGAAATTTATTTTATATATATTATATATATAGGGACATGAGACTGACAAAGATAAAGAGGCATTGGCTTCCATATTGGGGGTAGAGGCAGTGAACAAATTGGATGGTGTGGACTTGACAATTCTGCCTAGATACATAGAAAAATGATCTAGTAAAGCCCTGGAACATTGCAACCAAATCAACCGTGTCAAAGGGAATCAATTGATTCCCTAAGCAGTCCTAGATTGAGCAAAAGATCCAGGAGGAAATCAATAACAATAAACTCTAAGAATGTGGAACAGTGAGTAGAGACTTCCAATGTCCCAGCCACTCCTGAGACACAGATTTCTTCCACTCTTGGGACACAGGCTTCTTCCACCACGCCATGTTTTGCATCTTGCATTGGTAGCTATGATACCAAGATAGAATACAATGTGGTTTCAAGGGAAGTCTAAATGACAGATGCTGGAAAAATGTTTGTGAATAGGTTGAAAGAATCATGCCTTCAACGGTTCAAAGACCATCTACATTTGCCATTCTCAAAGATACCCATGCACCTGCAAAAAGCAGTTATCCATGACATGGAGACTGAATTTGGCACAAGTTGGTCTGTAAAGAAGATAAAGCTACGAATGTCTCAAAACTGCAAGAGATTTTGATACAACCAAACAAAGAAGATAAAAAAACTCCCTCCCGAGTTAAGGCTCAAAAGAGGCCAATTGATGTAAGTGTGAAAGTATGGAAAGAGCTTGTAAAAGCATATGAGAAGTCCGATGCACGGAGGAAGTTCGGTGAGGAGAGTACGCAGGTATTTGAATTCTCTCATAAGATTATATCAAATTTTTTAAATGATTTTTAAATTTTATTTGTGCATAGTTAAATTGAATTAGTATATGTTTCAGACAAGGCCTCCAAGGCTAGGCTTGAAAAACTTCGTGCCACACATCACAGTGGCCAGAAAGGTTCACAGGCCTTGATCTGTACATTTGTAAGTATATTTAATATGTTAAATGATATTTTTTATTTCCTAGGAAAAAGTAAATGGTTGCATATTAATTAGTTTAACTAGTCCATGTGCCATGTTTTGACAGGAGGAGAAATATGGTCGGCATCCAACGCAATTTGAAAAGGAAATGTTACAAAGCAAAAAGTGGACCGATTTTGTAATCTGGATGGAGAACAAGGTATCGATAGTTGACTTTCAATAACTTAGTTGGATATTGTTGTGTTAATATGTCAATTTGTATTTCTTGTGTTGAGATGTTTATTAATGCGTAGGATGAGTTCTAAAGTGCTTCTCTGTTGGCCCTAGATCCCACTCAATTGTCCCATTATTTCATGTTGAGGAAAATAATATTGTTTGCCTTAAAGGGCAGTAGGTGACATTCATGCCTTATTTTCATTGCATCTTTTAATTAATGACCATGGTCTTTTAATATCTCTTAAGTGTCCTCATTTAAGTTTTAAGTTGTATCATTTGAGTAACTTAGTCCCATGTTGATTTGATTTATCTTCTTTTCTCTCAAACATGGTATCTCAAGGAGTGCTTCCTTGTGATGCAGAGCAGGGGTGGTTTCAAGATTTCAACATCTCACAACAAGATTTGGTGTTTTCTTGCTCATAACCTTTAGTGGATGCAAACTAGGTTTCAACCCCTAATGGGTCATTTATGCTTCAACAGGTAAATCAACACCAGGAGGAATCTCAATGGAATACAGATCCAGAATATGTTCATTCTAGTACAGATCACACAATAGAGGATGATGATGACATAGATACAAAAGACACCAAGGCTGATGATGACGATGATGACGATGATGATGATCATGATCATGATGGTGATGATGATGATGAGGCAGTTGCTGTTGGTAGTACTGGTGCTAGAATTGAGGTGAGTGCTATTTATTGTTTTCATGTCTTTCATGGTAGTCATTGTTGTTTTAACACACACATGCAAGTAAGTTGTTTTAATTCTATTTGAAGGAAAACCCACCAGTCTGATTTACTTTAAAGGATTTAACTCTAGAGAGAGACCAATAAATGTAATTCACTTAAAGAGAATTACATCAACTTCTAATAGAAACCAATTAAAAGCATCCACACAGTGACAACAAATGTACCTTGATAAATCTATTGATCTAAATAATTGGAAATAGCCAATATGGAGACAATCAAACAACTTATGAACTTGAATATTAAAAGAAAATTAGAACACCATACATATCCACAAAGTTAACTTTCCTTACCCATTATAATATTAAATTATCATAGAAGTGTAATGTCTTGAATCTGAAATACGATTGGATAGATAATATTGGAATATATAAATTATTTTGCTAAAAGATGATGATTGTCTAGGCCTTGGTTTCCCTTATAAATATGGGAAGCAACAAGCTTCAGGCTTGAACCAACACAACTGTTCATAAATCACATCCTCTTGTAACTAAACATGTTTAATAAAGAGAAATTAAAGGCATAAGTAAGTTAACCAAGATCTGAATCTGTTAGTCATCATCGAGCACCCCTGACCTCAGGCCTGGCAAGGTACTTATCTCCATGTTGTAGCATCTGTTAATTGTGTTGTGCCCCTGTCTATTATCACAAAAGTGTCAAAATTTTATCCTTGTTCTCCATGTTGATGCCAGCAAAACTACTCGTTGCTTCTTTTACACTTGAACCTGTAGCTGCACATCATTCTTTCAAGTATGTCTGCTCCCACTTATCGAATGTAAGGTCACTAGACCATTTGAATTCCTGAATTCAGAGCAGATTGGTCTGATGGTCCTTCCATCTTTTATCCAACATAGCTTTAACATCAATTACAAATTTTCCATATCCTGCATCTAGGGCTATGACCCTATCCAAAATCATGTTACAGCTCAAAGTATCTATATCCTGTTCCTTTTTCAAGAATTCCATAACCACAGACATTGTTGTTCTGAATTCTGTCTTCCAAGTATCAAGGCCTTTAACTAGTTTGTTTTCCTCTGTCAGAATAGAGGGGATAAATTGATGCTTGAAAGTAGAAAAAGATTCAAGTCTGGCCTGCATCCTTTTGTCTTCACTACTGGCATATTGATTCTCTTCAATGATCATAGTCATCGTCTACTCTATGGGCTTCAACTCAGCAAGAGCATCAAGATTTCTTTGTAATATCCTGCAAAGTGTGCCTAAATTGTGCAAGGAAGGCTACCATTTCTTGTACAGTGGCTCCAAAACAGAAAAGTTTGCTTGCAATTGTTTAATGGCTTGAGATAACATGGAGTAGCAATCATGCAAATCCCCAAGTTTATCCACAACCAACTTTATCTGTATTCTAGAATTTTCTCAAAGACTTCAAGGACCTTGATCCTTGTCTCATTTTTTGTTTCCTCATTTTGCTTATTGAGGTCCTCAACTTCTTTTTCAAATTTTGTTCTCAAAGCATTAAACTCTTGCATTGTCACTGTGACATCACCAGTTGTTGGTGGCATATTCATCATTTATGTCTTGTTGTGTTTTCTCATAATCCTATAATTTTTTTCCCAACTTTTTTACAACTGCATGGGTGAACATGGCAGAATGGATTATAAGAGAAGGGGCCTCAGTTCCTGAAGTATCTCGTAAGGTTTTCACCACATCAGATCCCCTCATTTCCTGAACAACATCTAGCAACATTGGTTTACTAGTGTTCTTTTGTTTTGTCCATATGGCAAGAGTCTCTATCATTGGGTTGAAACCACATCCACTCATTCCATCCTCATAATCAAATTCAGACACAAGATTAGGGTCATCTTGACTCCTAACTTGGTCAAGAAAGAATACCTTTTTCAACTCAAGACATGGGATGATCAACATGTTACTCTTCAAGACCATTTGTCTTGCTTCCTCAGGAGTCACATTGATTTCGTCAAATTTTAGTTCTTAGATTGTTTGGGTGGTTATTTGATCATACTAAGACTCATCAGCACCCATCTTATTGATTTCCACCTTTTCATCAAATTCCTTCATCTTCATTTTTAACCAGAAATCTTGAAACTCTGGAGTCTTGATGAAATCATCATTCTTAATAAATCTCAATGATGCCACCACCCTTTCATCTTCCTATAGCTCTGGATCAATTTGGGCTTGTTCTTCCATCCTGGCCTCAGGCTTGTGTACACTAGTTTCTTGACTAGCCAATGGTTGATCAACTTCCTCTCCATCATGCAATTGTGTCAAAATATTTGCAACTTCATCAGTATCCCCCACACCCTCAGACATCTCATATGGGACCAGACAAGACATGCCTTCAGTTCTCTGTCTTTTATGTGGTGGTCATTTAGGGATCTGTGGATCTTGAACTGATATGACCTCAGGGGCAGGCTCATGAATCTCAATTCATGCAGACCTCTTCACTGGAAGTTTGGTAGCCTTGGTAGGCTGTACTTCAGATTTAGCATAAATACTTTCAAAATTTTCAATCATTGTATTAATCCTCTTTAGAGGATCTTTCTCTTCAGCAAAAAAATCCTTCAAAAATTGGATTCTTTTCCTTTTTGTCATCTTCAAGTTTCTTGAGGATCTCCCATTTCCTCTTCCTGTCATACACTTCATTAAAAGTAACCAGGTTCCTTATCACATCCTCATCATAAAGAATTTGATGGAAATGCCCATCTTAGTCAAGATCACTTGTCTAACAAAGTTCATATGACCTTTAGGGTCACAAACTCTTTCAACACCAGATTCCAAAGAGTACTTGGCCTTCAAATAGGCCTGCAGCTCCTCAAGAGTGTCTGAACCAATTGACCAATCTCCAAAGACAATGGTATCAGGCAAAAAGGTGTCTTTCTTCTACTTTTTCATCACTTCCTTTTCCCTCCACATCATTTGCCACATGAATTCCAAGAATGTAATTCTGTCAGAAACAAACTTTGGCAATTTGTGAGGTGGTTGGGGGCAATCATATACCTTGATTATTGTGTGCTTTGGTAGGAAGAACTAATCAACATAATTGAAAGTATGACCTTGCTTTGGTTTATGTGCAAGAGGTCTCAGAATTACCCTAATTTTTGGTGACAATCTGGGGACCCAATTACCAAAAGAATTCATTATTTTCACAGAAAATTCATTATGAAATACATTATATAGTTACCAGTCTGGCAATGGGAATCCCACATGTAACACCAACATTGAGTAGGCATTCTTTGCCTTGTCCTATCAATCATGCTGATGTGCATTTTACTTGACCATTTACTCCTATTTTGATATAGGATCAGGTGGCAAACCAAAGAATAAAACTTGAAGTTCATGGGTTTCTTATCTTCCTTCACACTGATGAATCCATCATGTATTTTCTTTTCAAGATATGAGGCAAAATCATACTCAATGTTCACCTCTAAATTTTGCATCTTCATAGCCATCATCATCAAATTAACTAGCATCCTCTGATCAACATCAATTCCCAGTACTTGGCACAATGCATAATAGGTCCATTTGAAATAGACTGCAAAATCTTCCACAGGGAATGGTTTGACTGCATTGGAAGGAATATCAACTATCCTGTTGTTTGCACCTCTTCTCATAAATATTGACAACTCATCACTTCTGAGTGTTCTTCTCAAACTTTCGTATTCTTGTTTAATCTTTTGTAGGTCAATTTTAGTGAGAGCTTGTTTGTTCAACATAAAACAGTCAATTATAGCATTTCTATCAATTCTCAACAAAGAAGATCCGTTTGAAAACCTTACTGTTTTAGTAGCCAAGTGATAGTGCGGTGCCAGAGTATGAATTGAAGTTCCACATCCATGAATACATTTGAAACAATTATCTTGGCCAAATCTAGCTTCCATGGATTGCCCACTGGTACCTAACCATCCTTCTTCTAATAGAAGTACCAAAATAGTTTCTAGCCAGAAATGGGAATTATGGCATCCCTACAAGCCTCAGCAACATCCCTAAATACTTTCTTTCAACCTTTGTCAATTGAATTGGGTAAAACATCTAGAAAAGATTGTTGCAGTGATCTTTTCTTAGGGGCGGGATCAGGCTTACTAGTCTTACTTGTGGATTCAGACTTTTTGGGTGCCATTATACAAACTAGGGTTTCAAAATTCAAGCAAATGCATAGAGAATTGTAATAGAGCAAAGATTCTTAAAACTTTCTTGCAGAGAATGTAGAGATGGACTTACTTGAACAATTCAAAGCTTGCTAAGAATAGACCAAACTGGGCGCCTTCTCCAAGCCAATTTACAATCTTTGAACTGAGAAAATGCCGAGAGATTTCTAGATTTTATTGAGCCAGAATGTTCATTATTCCACCATTATTTTTGGTTCGTGCCATTGGATTATAAAATCTCAACATTCAATTCATTTCAAATATAAGCCCTTGATCAAATTTGATCCAATGATCAGATGAAATGACAAGATCTTTCAAATTTCTTAGTAATCGCACACCCGCACTGAGTATGTTTACTCATTTATTATCATTACCACACTACTGCAGAGCTTGTTTAAACCGGTCATGGGATGGTGATAAGCTTCAATGCCTTTTGTTCACTTTTCTTGATTACTGCCAACCCTCAACCCTTATGCTCAAACAAAGCAGGATTGCATTTCTTCCATTATTGTCAACCCGCAAGTGCCTGTTCTCATTACTGTGGTGAGATTATGTTGCCAACTTTTATTGCTTACCACCTTGTTGCAAACGTTCTTTGAAAGCCATCGCAAGAGCCCAGTAACTTGGACACTTACTATCGCCACGTTGTGAACAACTTACCGGACCAATGCGGGACCATGGGATCAGTTTATATTGAACTCTCTTCCTTATCACCAAGCCACAACCAAGTGGTGAGACCTTCGAGGGGCCGCGTTATACATGGTTGATCGAGTCCTTCCTACTTCCATGACGTGAACAACTTGTATGTTTCCAACAAGAGTGTGGTATACATGATTCTTGTTACTCTAGTTCCTGCACTGCCGCCAAGACAATGAGGATGACCTGCGAGATTGCGATAAACTGCAAAAACATAGAAATGATTAGGAATAACTACATACTCCTCAAAATGACCATGTTATGTGACCCTGGGAAATAAATGGCATAAAATTTTGGCATGAAAGTGTATTAAGAAATGGTCATATACAAGTGAAAAGATCAAGTAGGATAGAAATGTGCAAAAATTTTGAGAGGTTCTAACAAGTGAGACATTAGAATAGTTTACTTGGAATAATGGCGGGAATTAACAAAATTTTAGGGTTTTAAAATTTTGTTCCAACATAAGTAATGGTTGTTTTATTATGTAAATAAGGGTAATCCTTACATATGTAATAATTATTATGTATTTCAATATAATGTGTATTTTTTTTGTTTTTGCAGAAATGTATTGATAAACTCCAAGAAGGGGATAAAGTTAGGGTGTTGGATCTGTTTGATGATGTTGTTGTAGGCAATGGGTGGATTCACTCACTATCTATTGTACATGGAGTCAACTTGGAAGGAACAAAAGATGCAAATGTAAATATTTTAAAGGTCACAAGTAATGTACCCCTTTCTTATGATGACAAAATAGATGGAGCTATCCGTCTAAAAGAGAAAGAAGGAACCTTCACACGGTGGCCACTAAAATATTTGCAAAAATGGCATAGTTGATGTTTATCATGTACTAGTTGTTAGACATCTTGGCCCACTACTTTATGCAGTATTTTGAATGTGTTGTTTAGGGATCTTAATTTTCATGGTGTATTTGAAAGAGTTGGAAACTCTTACACAACTATAACATTTTTTATTATATTTTTATATATACTCTTAGACAGTTTTGATATCTTATAACTTGATATATATATATATATATATTTGCATTATATACAAGAGTTGGGAAGGAGTTTATGTTCAAGCTTCAACTCTTGGATCTTTGGAGGCTTTACTTGAGTTCTTGAAGACCCCAACTGTAAGCATCCCAGTTAGTGCAATTGGTATTGGGCCTATGCATAAAAAAAATGTCATGCGTGTGAGTGTAATGCTTGAGAAAAAGAAGAAAGAGTATGCTGCAATTTTGGTATTTGATGTCAAAATTACTCTTGAAGCTCGACAGCTTGCAGATGAAGTTGGTGTCAAGATACTTGCAGCAGACAATATTTATCATCTATTTGACCAGTTTAAAGCATATATGGACAATCTTAAGGAAGAAAGGAAAAAGGAGGCTGCAGAAGATGTTGTTTTCGCCTATGTACTGAGTATTTTGCCAAATTATATTTTTAACAAGAAGGATCCTATAATTGTTGGTGTTGATATTCTTGAAGGCATTGCAAGGGTCGGTATCTAAACCTAGTCTTTTCGGTGTTATGACTTATGCATGTAAAAGATTGTTCTATCGTTTTTGGTTTGTCTAAAGCCATATGTGGTGATTGTATCTACAAATTGGCACGCCATTATGTGTTCCCACAAAAGATTTCATAGATAGTGGCAAAATAGCCTCAATTGAGATCAATCATAAAGCTGTTGAAATGGCTAAGAAGGGTGAAAAAGTAGCCATGAAGGTATTTTGAGAAGCTGTCTTTGTTGTTAATAGTTTTATATGATTTTGGATGCTATTTTTTGAAATATTTTTGTTAATAAATTATCATACGAACTTTACAGATTGTTGGAAGCAACGCTAATGAAGCACAGAAAATGTTTGGTAGGCATTTTGAAATGAAACATGAATTTGTGAGTCATCTCACAGAAGATCCATAGATGTATTGAAAGAAAACTACAGGGTAAGGCTATTTGATATCCACATTACGTAATCTTACAGTGTACTTACTATTATGCATTTTATACTAATTGAACATTTGTGCTTTTCATTTTTGGCTGATAAAACAACTTTTTAATATCTAAAATGGAATATTCTTCTTATTTTTTTAGGATGATTTGTCCAATGATGATTGGAAACTTGTGATGAAATTGAAAAGCTGTTAAAAATTCCTTGAGCTACTACTAATGATGCATTGTGTAATGGAACTTTGGATTGGAGCAAAAGCTTCTGATGAAAATGGGAAAATGCACCCTGCAACATTACAAACACCACAATCAGGATAACAAATGGTGAACTTTGTTGATACCAGAATAGTAGCTTCTGCATCATAAGATTCTTCTAGATGTTTTTCTATGTGGTGTACGTGTTGCACCTCTGGCTACAATAAGACAGTAATGAACTTCAAATCTTATCTATGCAGGAGGTCATTTGAATGTCTGTTGTTTAGCTCATTTTCTAAAATTTAATAGTGGGCAAGTGTGGTATTGCCATGTGAGAAAGGGAACAGATTGATTCCAAGAGTAGAGATTTTGTGTAATGGTCTATTTTATGATTTCTTGAGGTAATGAAGAAAATATCATGAAAATATTGTTTTAAATAAATTCATATTTTACTACAATTGTACAAAACCAAAAACATTTCCATGTTGTCATCTTTAGCATGTTGTTGACTGGATGGATTTCACTATTTCAAGTGCCACTTTTGCTTCAGTTGTCTGGGACCATGTTATGGAAGGTTACAGGGAATGGTGTGTTTTCTTGTTGCTACAGGGTCATTGCTACAGGGGCCTCTAAGTAGCATTCTCAGGTTGTTATTCAGATATTGTTCACAGTGGTTCAGGGTTATTTGAATACACAGGTAACACCTCAATGGCTTGTGTGAACGAGAATATGGAATGCACCAAGGCTACAATCAAAGCACCTAAAATGGCTAACAGAATGCCAAAAGAAATGATGTCTCATGGAATGCTCAGTGGCAACATCTATTTTTTAAGTGTCAAAAGATGTGAAGGGCTTCATCGGTCTAACCTGCCTTTCTATTGTTTTGCTATTGTATCTAATGTGGCTACTGAACTGGTTTTTTCTTCAGCCAGTCCTTGTAGTTTGCTATACATGATAGAGTTGAACTGGTTTTTTTCTAGTTATGGCAGCCTTGTGCTTCTTTTTTATTATAATTTGTAATTCTTTTCCTGCATTGTTCCAATACAAAAAAATATTTATTGCCACTTTGCTTTGTCTTGTTTCATTATCTTATTGGTCGATTCTTAAATAGAAAATGTTGGCTCAAAATTATCAATCTTTACTTGGCAGCATCATAAAATATATAGTTTTCCAAATTTATTTGCTTTTATGTTTTAATTCAATTTTAATAATATATTTTTTCTGCATTATAAAATTTATGGTATTTAATAAATTATTCATATCATGACTACCATGACTAAATAAATGACCAATTAACAACAATCAATGACTAAATGATTACAATGACTAAAGACTAAATATACGTACTACCAAATTGATGACTAAATATACTACCAAATTACCAAATTTACTACGAAATTGTTGACTAAATATACTACCAAATTAATGACTAAAATTTGTTTAGTCATTAATTTTTGCAACAAGCGACGTTATATCGAGAGTAAAGTTGGAAGCAAAACTAGAAGAAAAAATGGAAGCAAAATTGGAAGAAAAACTAGAAGCAAACCTGGAAGCAACACAAGAAGCAAAACTAGAAGCAAAACCAGAAGCAAACCTAGAAGCAACACAAGAAGCAAAACCAGAAGCAAAATCAGAAGCCAAACTGGAAGCAACAAAGGACATCATAATGGAAGCAAAATTAGGCATCAATTAGGAAGCCAAAAAAGAAGCTATTTTTGATGCCATATCAGAAGCAAAATAGGAAGCATGATTGGGAGCAAAACTAGAAGCAAAAATGGGAGCAAAAATGGAAGCAAAACTGGAAGCCAAATTGGGCGCTAATTTAGGCGCTACTTCTAGCTCTATTCTCAATGCTATTCCAAGTGCTAAAAGAGGCACCATTGCTTGCAATACTTTATGGTGCAAAATTCAACGTAAAATCTGGTGCCAAATTCGATGCAAAATTTAGTGCAAAGAGAACATGCAGTTTGGCATCAAGTTTTGCGCCAGTAGAAGTGTCTAATTCATGAACTCAAATGCACTAAATTCTGACGCTATTTTAGGTGCTAATTGCCTATTTTGTTGTAGTGTACAGGCTCAAAGGTTGTTATCGGAACATGGCTTAGAAGGTACCCACAGAAGAGTGTTAATGTTTGGTTGTTTCAGGACTTTGACACGCATCAGAAGATTCTTCATTACTCAAACCTTGTCATGGCATCGAATATCCATTTGATACAATATCATGGTAGACCTTTGAACAAGACCTTGTGGAAGGTGTGTGAGTTTGACCATGAGGCAACACTTGACACAATAAAGAGTAGAGCAGACTCAAATAGTTCGTTGGATTAATTTGTAAGTATGCATAAAACTTTCCTAGATGGTTACTTGTACTTTATTTTGTATATAAATAGTAGTATGAATTGCTTCCCTTCAGTATACATCTGGTAGGTTTGCTTCTCTTACCATTGTCCTTGCAGCTTCTTGAACAGTCCTATTCTTTCTTTCAACCACTCCATTCTATTGAGGATTTCTATCCTTTGACCGAGGTATGAGCCAATAACTTGAAAATGTCATAATTTTGTATTTCATGTTTTATCTCATGTCATTTGATGTACATAAATGATATTTATCTTTAGTCAATTTTGCTTCTTGATGCTTCTCACAGGAGGTCACAACTCTAGCCCGTCCAACTACGGACAAAGAGAGAGACAAAATGATAGAGAGTGATCATCGGGTGTCGGTAAGTGATCAATTATGTATGTGATGTTATATATTTCATACATTTTCTATATTAATCTGCATATTGTTTGATTGTATTAACAAGTGGAGCTAGATGAACTTATGTCGAAGAGGTCTACTGAACGGCATAGAGAGGATGAGTCACGGATTGGTTCTCCATCTTCACAGTCAAGCAAGGGCAGCTGATTATTTCATAAAAGTCTATAGGAAACTAGTTTTTGGGACATTTTTGTATGCCTAGATGGCTTTGTATACATACTTTTGTATGTTACCGAAGTATATTTTTGTATATATGCCTGTATGGCTTTGTTTGGACATGCCTATATGGCTTTGTATATAAACTAGATGTTATGTTCATGACATTATGTATACGACAGTTTATATTAAATATTTAATATGATGATCAATTATCGTTACAAGGATTTGGTTTTACACGTGCCAATTGCATTTGCTTGAAATTTTATAAATCATTTTCAAATAATCCATTTTGTGCATATCTTGCAATCATTGCATTCTGTGGGACTGTGCATTTCTTTGAGGCATCATTTCAAATAGTTCGCATGCCTTGTCTATGCTTCCACACTTTCCATACATGTCTACAAGGATAGCTACAAATACAATACATGTGACAAAATTCCTATATCATTTATGCTTTGATGGTTGTCCACACCATGTTCCCCAGATCCCATTCTGGTATAGGCAAGGAGGAAGTTGGATAAGGTTGTGTAATTTGATTTTAGACATGCCAAAATTTGCGTTTGGTTGAAATTTACTTTTGTGCATTTGCTTGAGAGTTCTTAAAGCCTTAGGAAAAATCCATTTCATGCATATCTTACAATCATTGCATTCCATGAGACAACATTTCTTTGAGGCATCGTGTCAAACAGTTCACGTTTGTTGTATATGCTTCCACACTTTGCATACATGTCTTGCAAGGTTCTTGTGAAACATGAACACACCACTCTGAAGCATGAAAGGCACGTGAGCTCTATGAATGAAGGCATCTTGTGAAGACCATACCATGAAACATGAACACCATAACTGAGCATCCTGATCCTTTGACAACAACACCAACAGGGATATGATCAACACCTCTTGACATTTTGACATCAATGACAAACAACTTTCAACACATTGTACCAGTGATATCCCTTAAGAGACCAAAGTGCAAAAAGGCAACAATCTTTGACGAGTTGTTCCTCAGAATTTGTGTTACTTAGAAACGTTCTATCTTAGGCTACAGGATCACATAGGGTCCCTCTACAATAACCTCTCTCAGTTTTTTATATCTCTGAGGCGTTTTCCCGTGGTGAAATTTTTTCTGCTGCTCCAAAAATGGTCAGATGCATGCAATGTAAAGTTGCAAAGGGGTGTAACTTTCGGTCTTCTCCTTGTGCGGCCAAACAGATAGTTTCAACGCGTCTAGATGGGTATGTTTAGGCTAGGCATGGTCTTGTTTTGCATCCAAACATGCTGAAATAGTCTGAGCTACATTGTATCAGCGATATCCCTTAAGAGACCAAAGTGCAAAAAGACAGCAATCTTTGACAAGTTGTTACTCAAAAACTATGTCACTTAGAAACATTCTGTCTAAGGCTACGAGATCACGTAGGGTCCCTCTACAATAACCTCTCAATTTTTTATATTTCTAAGGCATTTGCCCGTGGTGAAAGTTTTTCTGCTGCTCCAAAAATGGTCAGATGCATGTAATGTAAAGTTGCAAAGGGGTGTAACTTTTGTTATGCTCCTCATGTAGCCAAACAGACAGTTCCAATGCATCTGGATGGGTACGTTTAGGCTAGGCATGGTCGTGTTTCATACCTAAACATACCGAAACAATCTGAGCTACATTGTACCAGTCATATCCCTTAAGAGACCAGAGTGCAAAAAGGTAGCAATCTTTGACAAGCTGTTATTCAGAAACTATGTCACTTAGAAACATTTTATCTAAGGCTACAAGATCATGTAGGGTCCCTCTACAATAATCTCTCTCATTTTTTTATATCTCTAAGGCGTTTGCCCATAGAGAAAGTTTTTCTGCTACTCCAAAAATGGTCAGATGCATGCAGTGTAAAGTTACAAATGGGTGTAACTTTCATTGTGCTTCTCATGTAGCCAAATAGACAGTTCCAATGCATCCAGATGGATACTTTTAGGCTAGGCATGGTCTTGTTTCACACCCAAACATGTCGAAACAGTCCAAGCTACATTGTACCAGCAATATCCCTTAAGAGACCAAAGTGCAAAAATGCAACAATCTTTGACGAGTTGTTACTCAGAAACTATGTCACTTAGAAACATTCCATCTAAGGCTACGGGATCATGTAGGGTCCCTCTATAATAACCTCTCTTGGTTTTTTATATCTCTGAGGTGTTTTCCCATGGTGAAAGTTTTTCTGCTACTCTAAAAATGGTCAGATGCATGCAGTGTAAAGTTGCAAAGGGGTGTAACTTTTGTTCTGCTCCTCGTGCAACCAAACCAACAATTCCAACACATCCGGATGGGTATGTTTAGGCTAGGCATGGTCCTTTTCCACACCCAAACATGCTGAAACAGTCTGAGATACATTGTACCAGTGATATCCCTTAAAAGACCAAAGTGCAAAAAAGGCAGCAATCTTTGACGAGTTGTTACTAAGAAACTATGTCATTTAGAAACATTTCATCTGAGGCTATGCGATCACATAGAACCCCTCTACAATAACCTCTCTCAGTTTTTGATATCTCTGAGGAATTTGCTCGTGGTGAAAGATTTTCTGCTGCTCCAAAAATTGTTAGAAGCATGTAATGTAAAGTTGCAAGGTAGGCTACTTTTTGTTTTGTTCTTCATGGGGCCAAACTGTTAGCGCCAACACGTCTAGTTGGGCACATATACGCTACACATGGTCATTGCCCTTCATTATAAAAGGGTCATAGTCTTTCCTATTCGAAGGGTCACAACTCTTTGCCTTTGAAATGTCATCAGTATTCGTGAGAACATCAAGATAACACTTTCTGCAAATGTTCTCCATGCATTATCATCCTTTTTATTTCTCACCCCAATAAATTGGGTTGCTTTCAACATCAATGCATCAACCATTCATGTAACACTTCACATACTAGTAAAAGACATTATCCATTTTAAGGGTTAGGCTCTTTCAACTTATCAAGAAAGCATTATTTCAATAGTTGCTATTTCAACTCAAAAGTGACATGATAGAGCTTTATGGTGGTGACCTTGTATGAACAATAATGAACATGCACCAACTAGCACCCATAAATGTGAATAAAGTGGCATGCATGCTTGATAGTATTATTTCACCATTCAATCTAGCTAGTCTAATGAGGAGGATGTGGCTCCAAATTCTAGTAAACATGTCATAAATGATCATTCAAGCCCTTTGAAAACCCTTACATATTCTAAGTAGAGATTATTCCACATATACCATGGAGAGTGATTGTGACATCATACAATATTGAGATAAGAAAGCCCCAATCTATTGTGCATGTAGGACTAAGCTTCCATCTCACTAGTTGTCTATTACATGGGGAGAAATTGCCATACTTGTTTGATGCCACTTCCACTATATTAAATTCACCACACACAACGCAAGTTTTTATGACTTGAGTATACAATATCATGTCAATATTCAACATCATGATTCATTTTTATTTTAAAGGACTCTTTTGTTGGGTGTTTTCAAAGGATAGCTTTGTGTGCTAAGTGGATAATTGGACTTTAAATATTTGAAGTAAACCATCTACAAATATCCATTGAAACATGGATTTATAATGCAAATATGGACACCATCAACAAAAATGATTTGTATTAACCAAATATCCATATAGGCATACATCAATATCTATCGATATAAGTATAACATATATATAAAATAGCCATATATGCTTACAAGAATGCCATATAGACATACAATGTCAACTATATGCAATACAAAATATATGTCCACAAATGCCATATAGGCATATAACAAAGGAACCCAATAAAAAGTCATTCCCCTCTGTCCGATGAAAAGAATAGATCATGGGCGGCCTTTGATCTTCGAGGGGATGGAGACATGTATGAGGGTGGTCTACTACGAATCCGAGGGTTGCTCCTCCTATTTAGTTGTTCATGGATCTGTAGTTGTTATAATAAAAAGTATAGACATTAATATATAGAAATTACATTATAAAAAAAGAAACATTTAATACAATAATCACTTACCGCTACCAGAAAATCTATCTCCTCATTTGCCTCAATACCATGATTAGGATGTGGTGATGTCATATCCTATAGAAACCATCCATATAGAAATTAAACTTCAAATCAATAATCATTTAATTTTGTAGAAATAAACAACTATAACAACAAATTTAATTTGAAATTTACTAATCTGCCTCATACCCCTGTCAAAAGCATGGAGCTATGAATCGCAGAGGACACACCATGCTCCATTGCCCTATGAACTTCGGGAGGTGTCTCCGTAGCCTACATCATCTGAAAATAAAACAACATTATTCAATTACAAAAACTAGAATAGTGATGCAAGTCATGGCTCTTAACATACACACACGTTCACCTAAACATAGAAGTACACACAATAAAGCATACAAGTCATGTTCACAATAAGGCACACAAGTCATGTTCACCTAAATTATACTAAAAGTGATAAAAACTTTGACTATACAGAAAGGACTCCAACCAAGTAGATAAATGTAAAAGGGCTCCATCTAAATACATAACATGATCTAACTCTACAAATAACATGTTAAAGGTATCCAACTATGCAAAATGTACTTTGTCTAGATATTGTAATGAAGCTTTGTATTGTACCAAAAAAAGATATGCATTGTATTGTACCAAAAAAAGATATGCATTGTCACCAATGCATCACTATGATACAACTAGACACATAATACACATTGTTCACCATCAATTCCCATAGTAAAGTCTTGGGTATGGGTATCAAAAACATCACAACCAAGAGTTTAATCTATTGATCTAGCTTCTTGGGTTGAGAACTATGAATGTTGGAGGTAACAATCATTGAAATTGTAAATAAGTTCTTTCTTATTTTGGATAGGGAAGATAGGATCGACTTGTTGATAGTGATGTTAGTCACAACCAAGAGCACAAACAAAAGTTACACAACAACCCTTGTTTATCCTAAAATATACAATGAATTCAAAGAATTTATGATCCCAAGTCCCCGTTGATTAGTTCATAATTTGTTGATGCTACTCAATGGTTGATGTGTATTGTTGTTTTCCATTTTGGGGTCTTACGTAGATCAGTAGATTCTGCTCCTGCAACTATGCTATACAAGGAGGTTACTCTACACAACATATATCTCCAAATGATGTGTCTAAGTTGATATTTGCATGAGTTCTACCCTTATTTGTAATTTTTTGCATGATATTTTCAACAATACATGCATCTGGCTCAAAAAACATGCTAATGATATTCAATTATCTATGGGGTGTCAGCATATTTCTCTGTTCTACTTAATATTCATCATGATGTGCAGTTATGGAAGGTGATTTCTATGAAATTAAAATGAGAAAAAGGGTTAGAGAAATGAGATTCCTAAGATTACTTGACTGAGATCATTGATCCACATACATGTTCCCATACAGCAATGAAGAGAAGAAAACTAAAATCATACTTCACCAAGACATTCCACAAATCAGCATGATCCAATGCAAATCTTCAGAGGTAAGGTTGAAAAAAACATGCAATAAAATGAAAGCACTTCTATAGAACACAACATTCACCAGTACATATCTAGGAGTCAACTTGAAGATTATTTAAGTTATACAATCAGGATGTAATCTCAAGCTTCATCTCCATACAGTTTGTTCATAAAACAAGTACATTTACAATGATCTGAGGAAAGAACCTTGATTCTTTCAACAATCCAGTCCCCACTAGTCTCAATAATCTGATCTCCTACATAAAATTACTACAGGTCCAATATTGTATGATTGACCTCTCTTTTTTTTCAGAGACAGGGGGCTAAATATATGTCTCTATTTTTGCCCCCCCAACACAATGCCCAAGAAACCCTAATGAATCAACGGTCTGCATCCTCAGATGCAGTATCAAACGGTGGAAGATAGTTCCCGCCAAAAGGCCCTGAGTAGCATACCCATACCAAGAGTAAGGATGTCCTCTGAAAACTCTAACAGTCACTAGAACAATTGTTGCTCCCTTTTAATATTGTTTCTTTCCATCTGCATTTAAAGCTTTGTCTCCTCCTGGTGTGTCTTTGACCTCTCGGGATCCGATCTACCTCCTGGGATGTCCCTCACCATTAAAGCTCCATCATATCTCCACCTACACACCATCAGGTTTTGAAATCTACATATAGACCCTTTTGTAGGCCTTGCGCGGATTCCTTGTTCTGCACTCTCCATGATCATCAGCGAGATTTTCGCAGTCAGGTCGAGCATTTATTTCTCTGCCGGTGACGGCCTCTACACCAGTAAACCTTCGTACCTGCCAACAGACATAAGTCAAGCATCATCATCATCATCTCAATAACCAGCAGGAAATTATATTAAATCATGCTCTAAATGTGCAAACATATATATCAGGCCAAGAAACTATGAAAATCATGCATTCCAATGTATATACAATGTTAGAAAGGTTGAGTTAAACATCGTTTGACCAAAATCATGCATCAGGCTTCAGAATAGCTTCAAAATCCTCCAACTCTGCCTTCCCACCATTTTCTTTTGAATTCCATCCTGTATGCATAAAGCAATGTATGCTAGATATAAAAAAGTGCAAGGTGCACCCGACGAACTTAAATGATCATGCATTATAACTTTGAAACTCTTCATTAATCAGGATATGATGATGACATCATCATCATGGACGGGCCTTGCTAAAATGTAAAAAGGTGATGCTATGGTCATATTGCAGGACATCGGGAGGCCGAGAAATATGACCCCAAGGAAAGAACCTTGAAGAATATCACCCTCCAAAAAATGACGTCACAGGCATGTCGAGCTTTTGTATATCGGGTCATGTTTTAAGATCAGGGGATGTTTGAGAGATTGAGTGATATTCGAAACATGACCCCCATGAGTGAAATGACCCCCCCTCAGAAAGATCGGGATGACGTCACTGTCTAAATGACTTTGCTTGAACACTGCATTAAAATGATTTCATCGTCATGTTATTGAACAAGGGTGATATTGGCAACATACCTCCACGAGGCAAGAGGGTGATGATGTCACTGTCATATTGATCTCCTTTGTCTATCAGGCTTAGATGACGTCATCGTCATGTCGGTACTGGGGTGATATTTCGCAAGAGGGTGATATTTGAAAGATCGGGTGATCTTTGGAATATCGGGTGATATTAGAAATATGACCCCCTTGAAATATATATAGGGGTGCCCGACGAGTAGATACAGTTATCACATAAACTTGACGCCCAGACTTTGTGAACAAGGTGATTATCAGGTGATAAACTGATATTGGGGTGATCTAATGTAAGGTGACTAACATTTGAAATATGACCCCCCCCCCGAATATCAGGTTTGACCAGAACTTTGACTCGCCATAACTTTCACATTTGGTCAAATTTCAGGGTGATGTAAAAGGCAAACCCACTTAGAATTACACACTCTTTCACATGGCAAGCTTCCTAAGGCAAGATTCAAACTTTGAAATTTTAGGTCAGACTTCAAGATCACAAATGCACATGACATGATGCACATACATATTGAATGATGCTACTTTTTACCATTACTGCCTAGAGCACAAAACAAGGGAGCAAGCCACAGCAGGGGTCCTCATTTTGCTCAGGAGTAAAGTGGGGCGTGTTGTGAACATCACAACAACTAGCAACCAAACAAAATAATCAAATTAAAACCATTAAAGAAAACTGAATGAAATAGACTCATAACTTCCAACTATCTTTCCTCCAAATCATCATCTAACTTGAGACTCAATGTATTCAATAAGGTGCATGAATTTTCCTTTCAGTTTGAGTGGGTGCATGTGATTAATTATCCTCATCTTGAAGATCGGTTGAACAATCCAGTGACTGATATTAGCCTACGTAGGTGAGGATGTTCCCTCATAGCCAACCAGATAGAGCCTTGCTACCAGCAGGCGTCCATAGCCCCAGCAAGGTTATCGTTACAATTCTCCTAAGTAGAGCCCCACTGCCAGCGAGCGTCTATAGCCCCGGTAGGGTTACTTAGATGGCTTAACCTAGATTTTTAGTAAAATCCATTTTATTACTTTGTATTTTTATGTATTTGATAGAAACTTCATAAGATATTGCATTTGTAACTTCATGATGCAAGGAGTGGTCACTTGCTGAAATTAAGCTGAGAATTGTAATGGTAGCAAGGGTGACCTCTGATTTTTCACCTAATACCTACACTAGAAAGTTCAACAAACCCAAGGATTTTAGGTGTGTCATTGTGAGAAACATTCCTTGAATACTCAACCCATTCTTATTGAATACAGAATTTCACAAGTCAAACAACTCTCTACATTCATGATAGTCACAACAAGTTATGCATGAATTTCAAATAATTAACCTTAATGACCTAAATTTTCCATTATTTTCAGTGGTTGTTAGTCTGCTCCTTCATACTCTAAAACAAAACAAACATCCCTGCCAAGGCAACAAAGCAACTAAACAAAACAAACAAAACAAAAGACTGTACAAATAACTAACCTACAAAAGGGAACAATAGAAAGCAAGACAACAAAGCAAGGAAAAGAAACAAAACAACTACCCTACCAAACTATATACATACCCAACAAGGCAAACAAAACCCAGGGAAAGACCCAAAGACACCTGTATTTGCATACTTCCTTAGATTGTGCAGGAGCATCAGGGCATTAGTTATGGTTCTGATCCTAGCAGATTCATCCTTGTATTCTAAAAAAATTTCTAGTATTCTAAATTCATTGTGTTTAACAGAATAATCCCTGATAATCAGCAACTGAGGAAGCTCATCATGTTCATGGTTAACCCATACGTATGTCTTATCTCCCAAATTTCCATAATCAAAATAGTATTCAACATTATTCACTGTGGAAAGGAAAGATACAACCTGGTGTATCTCTGGTTCTGTAGTTGGACATGCTTGTTTATTGATAGCCGGTCCTCCATTTAACTCTGCATCTTCAATGCTTGGCTCAATGTCAGGTCTCACTTCAAATTGAAGGATGTATGGCTTTTGATGGATTATTTCTTCATCTTTATCCAGCTTTGTTTCTTCATTCTGGATGTTTAGTTTATCCTCAAGTTCAGGAAACTTCTAAATGCTTTCATTAATTTCCTGTACATCAGCATCTAAATGAGTATCTTTATTATCATAATCTGATATACAGAAATTTATCATTTCTAAATCATTTGGCTGTGAAAGTGAAACATCTGATTCATGAAAATACTTCCCTGTTTCACTTTCACAATAATTTTGGGGTGATTCTTGATCAGGCACAACAATAGCATAACCCTCTGTATCTTCCACTTTCTTTTCCATGACTCCATTAGTTTCTATCATAGGAACTCTTCAGTATCAGTGCATTTAAATTGTTCCAGCACTTGTTTGCACTTCTTATCAACTCATTCCTATCAAAACTGCTAAATTCAAATCCAAAAACATCATCCTGACAAGCATCTAATAATTCAATATATTTGTTTAGTGTATCAATATCAATTTCATTTTTATCTTCCCTCTCATCAAGTCTTTCTTGCTAATTGTCTGACGACTGAAAAAAGGTGCAACTTCCTCTTCATAATTTTCAAAGGATTCATACCTGCACTCTGCCTCACCCTTCTTAGGAAGTAGAGAACCTCTATCAATCCCACCGTAAAATGACTCAAGGAAAGATGTTTCTTCAATCTTACCACAAGTATTAGGTTCAGAATCAAAGATCTCATCCTGAAAAGTGGTTTCTTCTCTATCAATCTTGTCATAAAATGACTTAAGGAAAGATGCTTTTCTATCATCTCTTTCTAGAACTGATTTAGCTATTGTATTCTCTCTCCAACTCTTGGTTATGGGTGTTGCCTCTTCTTGTTGCTCCAGAATTCCTTCATTTTCCTGGTAGACTTTAGCCCTGAACACATCCAAATAGAATATTAGTCCTTTCAAATACAAATCCAACCTTGTGAGGAAAGTTAGACAATTAATTTCACTATGTTCCACAGACTGGTGTATCCTGCAACATCTGGATAAACCAAAGTTAGATAAACTGTGGGGATAAATCTGCCTATTCAAAGTTTCCTGAAGTGAAGGAATATCAACATGACAACTGTCCTCATATGCATCCATCAAAATGAGACTTATTTGCAAACATTCAACCCAAAGGATGAAACATTGATGTAATATTTACAAAAATCCACAAATCCTTGTTCGGCCCTCCTTCTAGTGTTAGGAAATGTGTTGATGGTGATGTTAGTCACAACCAAGCACACAAACAAAAGTTACACAACAACCCTTGTTTATTCTGAAAGATACAATGAATTCAAAGAATTCATGATCCCAAGTCCCCGTTGATTAGTTCATAATCTGCTGATGTTACTCAGTGGTTGATGTGTATTGTTGTTTTCCATTTTATCGTCTTACGAAGATCAGTAGATTCAGCTCCTGCAACTATGCTATACAGGGAGGTTACTCTACACAGTATATATCTCCAAATGAGGTGTCTAAGTTGATATTTGCATGAGTTCTACCCTTATTTGTAATTTTTTGCATGATATTTTCAACAATACATTCATCTAGCTCAAAAAACATGCTAATGATATTCAGTTATCTATGGGGTGTCAACATATTTCTCTGTTCTGCTTAATATTCATCATGATGTGCAGTTATGGAAGGTGATTTCTATGAAAGTAAAATGAGAAAAAGGGTTAGAGAGATGAGATTCCTAAGATTACTTGACTGAGATCATTGATCCACATACATGTTCCCATACAGCAATGAAGAGAAGAAAACTAAAATCATATTTCACCAGGGCATTCCACAAATCAGCATGATCCAGTGCAAATCTTTAGAGGTAAGGTTGACAACAACATGCAATGAAATGAAAGCGCTTCTATAGAACACAGCATTCACCAGTACATATCCAGGAGTCAACTTGAAGATTACTTAAATTTTACAATCAGGATGTAATCTCAAGCTTCATCTCCATACAGTATGTTCATAAAACAAGTACATTTACAATGATCTAAGGAAATAACCTTGATTGTTTCAACAATCCAGTCCCCACTAGTATCAGCAATCCGATCTCCTACATAAAATTACTACAAGTCTGATATTGTATGATTGACCTCTCTTTTTTTTTTCAGAGTCAGGGGGATGAATATATGTCTCTGTTTTTTCCCCCCCAACACAGTGTCCAAGAAACCCTAATGAATCAATGGTTTGCATCCTTAGATGCAGTATCAAACGGTGGAAGATAGTTCCCGCCAAAAGGCCCTGACCAGCATACCCATACCGAGCATAAGGATGTCCTCTGAAAACTCTAACAGTCACCAAAACAACTATTGCTCCCTTTTAATATTGTTTCTTTCCATCTGCATTTAAAGCTTTGTCTCCTCCTGGTGTGTCTTTGACCTCTCGAGATCCGGTCCGCCACCTAGGATGTCCCTCGCCATTAAAGCTCCATCATATCTCCACCTGTACGCCATCAAGTTCTGAAATCTGCATATAGACCCTTTTGTAGGCTTTGCGTGCATTCCTTGTTCCGCACTCTCCATGATCATCGGTGAGATTTTTGCAGTCGGGTCGAGCATTTATTTCTCCACCGATGACGGCCTCTGCACTAGTAAACCTTCGTACCTGCCAACAGATATAAGTCAAGCATCATCATCATCATCTCAATAACCAGCAGGAAATTATATTAAATCATGCTCTGAATGTGCAAACATATATATCGAGCCAAGAAACTATGAAAATCACACATTCCAATGCATATACAACGTTAGAAAGGTCGAGTTAAACATCGTTCGACCAAAATCATGCATCAAGCTTCACAATAGCTTCAAAATCCTCCTACTCTACCTTCCCTCCATTTTCTTTTGAATTCTAGCCTATATGCATAAAGCAATGTATGCTAGATATAAACAAGCGCAAGGTGCACCCGGCAGACTTAAATGATCATGCATTATAACTTTGAAACTCTTCATTAATCAGGATATGATGATGACATCATCATCATGGATGGGCCTTGCTAAAATGTAAAAGGGTGACGCTATGGTCATATTACAGGACATCGGAAGGCCGAGAAATATGACCCCAAGGAAAGAACCTTGAAGAATATCACCCTCCAAAAAATGACGTCATGGGCATGTTGAGCTTTTGTATATCGGGTCATGTTTTAAGATCAGGGGATGTTTGAGAGATCGGGTGATATTCTAAAGATGACCCCCATGAGTGAAATGACCCCTCCCTCAGAAAGATCGGGATGACATCACCGTCTAGATGACTTTGCTTGAACATTGCGTTAAAATGACATCACTGTCATGTTATTGAACAGGGGTGATAGTAGCAACATACCTCCGTGAGGCAAGAGGGTGATGACGTCACCATCATATTGATCTCCTTTGTTTATCGAGCTTAGATGACATCATCGTCATGTCGGTACTGGGGTGATATTTCGCGAGAGGGTGATATTTGAAAGATCGGATGATCTTTGGAATATCGGGTGATATTAGAAATATGACCCCCGTGAAATATATATAAGGGTGCCCGACGGGTAGATACAGTTATCACATAAACTTGACGCCTGGACTTTGCGAACAAGGTGATTATTGGGTGATAAACTGATATCAGGGTGATCTAATGTAAGGTGACTGAAATTTGAAATATGAAGCCCCCAAGAATATCAGGTTTGACCAAAACTTTGACTCGCCATAACTTTCGCATTTGGTTGAATTTCAGGGTGATGTAAAAGGCAAACCCGCTTAGAATTGCACACTCTTTCACATGGTAGGCTTCCTGAGGCAAGATTCAGACTTTGAAATTTTAGGTCAGACTTCAAGATCACAAATGCACCTGACATGATGCACATACATACTGAATGATGCTACTTTTTACCATTACCTCCCAAAGTACAAAACAAGGGAGCAAGCCACAGCAGGGGTCCTCATTTTGCTCAGGAGTAAAGTGGGGTGTGTTTTGAACATCACAACATGACTCCCTTATAGATAGAAATTAGAACCCTACTAGGCTCCAAGTATGTAAAGTATATTATATGAGGGAACTTTGATCATTTCAAAGGTTAAGGGGTCCATAGAAAAGGTGGTTGTGTATTTAAAGAGGTGTTTTACTTTGCCCTTAAGAAGAATAAAGAAGCCATGATCATTTGTATGATTTCAACACCTTGGAAATATGGTGGTGTGTTTAGTTAGGGTAAGGGGTTTTGCTACATTAACCCTAAGGTTTTATAGAGTCTTGTGCTTTTTGGTCTATTGATATTGATTATTAAGTTGTAGATATTAATGTTGGTTAGGTTGATTGGTTTAAACATAGTGCTATTGATTAAAAAACTATTAAATTTTAAGCTTTAGTGGGTTGAAAGTTTTTAAAATTTTGAAGTGAGGAGTTTGATAATTTTAAGAAAAGTTCATCATTCCCTTAAGAAGTTAGAAATTAGCAAAAGAAAATACTAGGTTGTAGATGTTGAAATGGTTCTATTTTATTGGAAAATTTATTGGTTCATGAAAAATTGTTTAGTTTAGGTGTTGAAATAGTCATGGTTTGTTGATGTTTAGACATAAATTACATGGACCTTTATTAGAGTGCAAGTTTGTAATAATCATGGTTCATTGGTGAAGTTATCAACCTATTAAGCAATTATTAAATTATAGGCTCGAAACAATGGTGGTTCATTGGTGAAGATATTTGTGTCAAAATAGTCAAGTTTCATTTATAAACATATCAAACTAATGAAACATTATTAGGTTGTAGGAATGGAAATGGTCATGGTCCATTGTTAGAATATATTAGGCCCATGATTAAAGATTCCAGTAACACCTCTTTACAGCTCAGAATGTCTCAGTTTTGACTCTATCTCGAGGTTTTCCATCTCATGTGGATTTTTGAATTTCACTTTTGATTCTCATGCATTCTATGGTGAACTCTCTTGGCTCTTCAACTAGTTGTGAACTCTTGTGAAGATTTGTCTCTCTTGGTGATGTACTATAGCTCTTTCTTATGCTTCCTCAAGTCTCCACTGTTGTTGTGCTCTTTTGGTACATGTTTATGTGAGTTCTTGGAGGATTTTGTGCTCTCTTTTATCTCAAAGAATATAGTAGTATTAAATGAAGGGTCCTCGTTAGACTTAGGTGGGTTACATGTAGGATCAGAAGTAGGGATGGAGGAAATTGAGCCAATAGGATTGCAATAGTTTGTAGGGGAATGGGTTAGTGTAGATTTGAAGATTTTGGTTAGGGGTGACTTGTTGCCCCCATAATTAATACGTAAAACCTAGATGATGTTGGAGTTAATCATATGCTATATAAGATGTCATAGGCTCATGCCCCTCTCTGGTGTCATGTCCTAGGGTCTAATTGGTGGTAATTGGATGAGTTTATTAGAGAGAATTTGTTGACGAATAGTGTGGAGGGGATCAACAATTTGGGTAGACATGTATGGAAAATGTGGTAGCATAGACAAGGTAGTGAGCTGATTGAAAAGATGCCTGAAATAAATGTGGTCTCATGGTGATGTCCTTGTATATGCATCTACTTGTCATGGCATTCCACGAGACCACATTTCTTTGAGGCATTTTTTCAAATAACTATATTGTAATTGAAATTTTATCATCTATCAACATATAGTTATTAGTTATGCAATGTCTAGTAATGCTTTGAGTTTGAAAGATGTGCAATGCAATGTAATCAATGATATGACTGTAAAATACAAAAATCTAGTAAGTACAATTCTTTAGTTAAACTGTTTATTTTATTACCTAAGTGAAGCTTTGAACTCCACCACCACTGGCAAGTGTTGCCATGAAATCTCCAAGATTAACCTATTCAACATCCAAAATTAGATATTAGAATACCATTCATATAAAAATGTTATTCACATGTAATATTTATAATTGTTTACTAGTTACATACCCTGGCAGTAGATGTCATAGTGTAATATGCAGGTGGAGAACCGCTGAAAACTACATCAACACTATGACCCTAAAATTTCATTAAAATCATCAAACTAAATTAGTTAATCTTGAATTTCAAAAATGAAATTTAATAAATTAAATTCAATGAACTTGCTAACATTTACCTAAGTATCAAGGCTTAAAGTCTCACTTAAGAGGGCATCTGTCATCACCATCTGCTTAGCTATAGATGTAGCATGTGCACCTACGTCCTGACTATCCATGGGGTCATAACCACAGGCTGAGCCATGAGCCTGACAAGTATGGGGTGGAACCCTACTCCTCGAACTCTCCCTCAGGCCACGCTGTGCTGCAGGGCTGGCATGCTCTATGATGCTTTGGGTCAAGGCACTAATGGACTGAAGTGTCTCGACATTAGCACTCTCCTTCACAATGGAACAGATAGACACATGCTCATGGGCTGGTCTGGTGAGTGCTCATCTTGCTGGTCATTGTGGGTCAACATGTGCCCCTGGTCTATCCTATGCTTGTTGGATTTAAGGCATACAACTGAGGGGGGGGGGGGGGGTGAATCAGTTGTATAAAACTTCTTGTTCTTTCAAACACTTGATTCTTCGTTGTTAGTTAACAGCATATCAATTAATCATCCATGAAAGCATAATACATAAACACAAGAGCAGATAAACATCAACACATTGAACACCAAGATTTTGACGTGGAAAACCCGGTTAAGGGAAAAACCACGGGGTGATTAACCCAAGGATTATTCTCTGTTAGAAGAATAAGAAAAAGAATGGCACTTGCCAATTAGGGCTCACTGCCCGAGCACACTGCTCACAAAGAGGCCCACTGCCTACAAGGAGACACACTGTCTACAAAGTGATAAGAATCACAATCTTGAACTGGAGAATGACATCTCTACCATGTTCGGATCAGTTCCATTTAAGCCCAAAAACCTCTGCTCTGCCTTTCGCACTTCTCTTCGCTATGCCACACTCATCCACACAATCCACACTTCGAAATGAACTCACGAACCGTTATTTATACAAGACATCAACTTAGGAACAAGCATCTAAGTCGGCAAACAACCATAAGAGTATCCGCAAGATGAATAACACATCCGGTCGGCCACCACAAGAACATTCGCAGGATGAACAACTCATCCGGTCGGCTAAACAGAGCAAGAACTTCATCCGGAAGAATATCTTCAATTTCGGGCTCTACTATCAATGCGGACCAACAACACAACCTCAACATGATCCAAGAACCTTCACAAGCCTACCTGAATGACCAGGTACGTCCACATTTCCTTTACTTACTGAAATCTCTTATCCTCCTTATCTGAAACTTCAAGAACACTGTCTGTCGCCACTGTCATAATGCAGGAGGTACTTCCGGACCTCCAAATTATACACAACTCGAGATGGCACATCACAAGGACATCCCAAAGACTCCTTCCAATCCGCAGATTAGGATTATACAGTTCCGGACCTCACCGGACCTTTTTGTGATCCTCTGTCACCTCTGAATACTTGCCGGAACCGGTTCTACACCGACAGCCACAACTCCTTCAGATCTTCATGCGGACCTCTGAAATCTTAACTGAAGCATCTCAAGACTCATATCTACAAACCCTTTAATCCGCATCCTCCGGTTCACATCCTATACAGTACATTTGCCTTCTTCTCATCACTGTTCTTTACTGTTCCTCACTGAGGCTAATTTTCTCAATATCCTCAGCACACAGCTCATCCAATCCTTCTTGTCAATGCAATATGAGTATGTTGACATCAATGACAACACTGGTTCACCTCATACTTGCAACAATGCTGACGCCCCACCTCTACCCTGGAAGTCCCGCATATCAAAATATTTTGGCACTTTATTTTTTACAAACTCGTAGTAGAGTTTCCTCAAAAAGTATTGTAGGACCTCATTACTGTTGCATGGAGGATGGTCAAAAACCATCCACCACCTCTGCCTAAAATTGTCCCTTATCGCTTGGTTGTTGCACCAATGCATGGGGAACCTCTTGCATGTAAGGGGTAGAGGTTGATTTGTTCGTGGGTCTATAAAAATGGAACACAAGTCCAATTTTGTAATTTGTTCATTTTTTACTTGTTCATATGACAACTTGTCTACATAGTACTCTCTAAATTCTCTCCTCTTTTCTAACCAACTATATATTTGCTTGCTAATTGAATCTACATTTGATAACATAGATTCAAGAGATTGAGCAAGCGTGGATCTATGTGAGGTTGAAGTTGCAGGATCTTTCAACCTTGCAATTATGTCCTCAATTTGTGTTTTATTATTTTTAATTTGCCCCATTAGATTTTCTTGTGTTCCAGGGGCATGTTGAGGAATGAACGGAGGTGTTTATTGTTGGGGTTGTTCTTCAACAGGTATTTGTTGTTTAGGTGATTTAGGATTTTGTGGATTATTAGGAGGAGGAGGTGCATTATCATTTCCTATAAATTAAAGAAATTTACATCAAAAATCTACTTAAACCTACCTATTTAACAACAAATTTAGACAAAAAACCAAAGACAACTTACTCCTTCAACCTCCCCGACGTCGTGGCAGCATTTTGACAATGAATCGACGACGATTTGGCGATGAATTTGACCTCCAATAACGTGAGCGCACTCTCAAGGGTTTGTAGGCTGCAGGTAGAAGAAAATGAAATGGGAAAATGAGGAAAAATGCAAGTTTTTTTTTAAATAGGCAAGCATAACACGCTCGTGTTATGGCTTAGAAGTTTTTTTTTAAAAGGTTGGCCACTTTTTGGCCCCCCAACTTTTTACACCCACCCCAACCTTAACTGGTTGTTTTATCATATTATATTGCGAGCTAATCCTCACCTTGGTTTTTCCTTCTTTTGAGTTTTCCACGTAAAATTCGGTGTTCTCTTGTGTTTGATGTTGTTGTGATTTAGTTTCTAATATTTTCTTTTCATGCTTAATCATCATAAAAGTTTAAAAGTTAATTGGATTGATGTGGATCTAAATGTGTTTGAGAGTTTTTGAAATTATAAGTTACAATTGATTCACCCCCCTCTCAGTTGTCTTGTGCATTCAACATTGTGGTTTAGTTAGATTTTATTTTTATACGCAATTGCCTTTCCCTCTTTCTAGTTAAAAGTGTAATGGAAAACTTTTAAATTATCATAAGAAGGGAGTTGTACCTTCTAAAACCTTTAAAGGACAATTTGCAAGAGTAAATTGTCCAACTGTTAGTAAAGTTGTTACTGCCAACAGGGCGTGAGTCAGAACAATATAAGCAGTGACAAAATCTATTTGCTAACACTATTGCATACCTCAAATGAGTTCTTTTCAATGATTCCCATCAATCAATAATGGTTAATAGTATATCAAAAAATCCAACTAGGTTCACCAACTTCAAAGGACTACAAGGTCTCAATTTAGACCTCTCCACCTCCATGATTCAAAATTAGGCTTAAACATGCTAGAACCCTTATGGGCTCATCTTATTAACTTAGGCTAGGCTAATTACCTACCAACATGTAATTCTCTTTGCTCACACAGTCATATTGTGGCCAATATCATATACTGTAATAATTACATGACTAAAGTAACTACTAGTTCAAGTATACCTATTAGGATAGCTTTGCTGGCAAAAGACACTATATGTAAAAATGATTGTTGTCATTGATGGCAACAAAGTTCATCCCACACATCCGCAGGACATGGTGTGTCTCTACCGGAAGTTAGAATGAAGATTGTTGAGGTCCAGTAAACAAGAACAGAGCTTGTGGCAAGGTCTAATAGACAGGTCCGGATCTCTCAAAGAAAGTATCTTGGTGAAGTGCAGATTTGGGAAAGTCAAGAGGACTACCTTGAGTAATAGATTCCAAGGATTTAGCCTCCGGTGATGGACAAGGAAAAGATATGAATAGTTGAGTACCAGATTCCTGAGTGACAGTGTGAACAGAGGAAGAACTGACTAACAGAACATCAGACTACTTTCTGGATGTGTTACTGATGGTGTTAAAGGTTATGAAGGCATGAATCATGTTTGGCCGACATGATTAATGATTTCTACAAGTATATACTTGATCCGCATTACTTGATGTGTAAGGATTCAGCCGACAGAACAGAGTTTGTGAGAAGATTGACTGTTCTGGGTGCTGACTAGAAAGATAATGAAATCACTTGTGCGAATATATATATAGGATGGATTTAGTTGTGAGAAGTTTTGTTGTTACGGGTGATATGCGAAAAAGCAGAGCAGAGCAGAAGCAGTAAGGAAGGTCTGGTATGTGAAAGGAAAGCAGCATAAGAGAAGAGGAAAGATGAAGTGCAGCAGATCAGTGTACTGAGCCTAACTGGAACTGAACTCCAGCATATGTGGATGCTTCCAATCAGTTCAAGTATTGTATAACATTCTTTTGTAGACAGTGTGTCTCCTTGTAGGCAGTGTGCCTCCTTTGTGAGCAGTGTGCTCGGGCAGTGAGCCATAATTGGCAAGTGCCATTTTGTATTTCCTTATTCTTCTAACAGAGAATAATCTTTGGGTTAATCACCCCGTGGTTTTCTCCCTTAACAAGGTTTCCACGTCAAAAATATTGTGTCGTGTTTTTCCATTTCATGATAATGTTTTCTTATTTGAATTAATGTTGCATTGATTAAAAAGAAAGTTCAGATAGAAGAAATAATTAGGATAACTGATTCACCCCCCCTCTCAGTTATCAACAATTGGTATCAGAGCTAAGTTCCTCCTAACAGAGCCTAACAGTTTGAGGAAGATCTGGGAGCTCAAATGGATGCATATGGCTTAAGAGAGCAACTCAAGACTGCCCTTGATGATCTTGAACAGTCAAACTCTAAAGTCAATGAATTAAAGGAAAGACTCAAACAAGATGATGATTTCATGAGAGAACTAAAAGATAAATTAAGTCTCTCTATGAAAAAGAGAAAGGAGCTGCTTCAACAATTGACAAGACAAGGTGAAGAAAATAATGCAAATGAAGAGTTGACTAAGAAAACCAAGTTATGTGAAAAGTTATCAAAAGAAGTCATTATGGTAAGACATGAAATGGAATCAGGAGTTATTAAGTTTACTCAGGAGATTGAAGAGAAAAGAAAAACTGAAGACAATCTAAGACAATCTCTCAAAGAGAAATCAGAAGATTGCCACCAGATGGATAGAATTATCAGACATCTTGAATCTGATCTTGAAGATGCTAAAGATAATGAAGAAAAACTTGAGGATCAAATTGTCTCTCTCAAAAGGGATCTTCAAACAACAAATGAGTATAAAGAAAAATTTAAGATAAGTTCTGCTTAACTTGAAGTTCTTCTTGGAAGTCAAAAGAAGGTAGATGACTGTGAGGGTAAAATGTCGAATCAATCAAATGAATTAAATAAGACCCAAACATCAACAGAATAGAGAAACAAAGAAGATTCAAGTAAACAAAGCAATGAACAAACACAGCAAACCTCTTCCGTTTCGAAACTTCTGTTGTTCGCCTATCACGAATCGTCCTTTCGCAGATGAGATGAGCCCTCAGAGAGTGCAATCTTTTAAAGCTGTTTGAGGAAGTCGAGGGTGAACGGCTATGGTGTGATATGCAATGAAGGTGAGCTCCAATGCAACAATGGTGATCTCAAGCTTGTAGATGACAAAAGGGTGCCAAAGGCGCGCTGGTGATATTTCTGCAGAGTAACGATGTCAAAAGCCTGGATGAATAGAATGGAAGAATGAAGCTTCATTTATAGACTCGAAGGAATAGGAATCAACGGTTGAGAGGAGATATGAAGATCAACGGCTGAGAATGGTTGAGGAATGTGCAACCAGTAGAAATGTGACAAGTGTCCCAGCTCCATCATGAAAGGGGGGATGTGACAAGACTGATTGGAGAGTTAACTCCATTGACTGGTCTGTTAACAGAATTGATTGATCAGTTAGAAGAGTGGATTGTGGAACTGAATGGATTGATTGAGGATTTGACTCAACTGACAGGTTAGTTAACAGATTTGATTGATTGGTTAACTGACCTCTGATTGGAGAAGAAATAGGCCATGTGGGTGAGGGAAAATAAGGTAATTAAATATTAAATATATTCAATTACATGTGCAACCTGATGAGGTGGAAAAGGTGAGCTGTAAAGGTGAGGTGGATTTTTGAATTTAGAACTTTAGGATAGAGGAATTAGGCTTAATTAAATAATTTATGATTATTTAATTGTGTAGGACAAATAGAAGAATTTTAATTAAATAAATAGAATTTATTTAATTATGGGATAGTGAATTGATTAAATAAATTTGGAACATTTATTTAATTAATAGAAGAAGGGAATAAATATTTAGAATATTTATTTAGGATGATTTGTGTCATTTTTAGGCGTATACATTTTGCCCCTCTTTGATGCAATGCAGTTTACAGCGTTGCTTCAAAGAAATCGATAGTCTGAATGATGATACATGCCCCAGTTTGCCCCTGGTACAAGTTTTGACGACAGGATGCCCCCTCGGGAGATTGGACGGGGAGGAGGCAGAAGGCGTGAGACGGACAATCTCACGAAGACGAAGGGAAGCTAGGTTAGAATGAAGAAATCGGTTGAAGAAAGAGCCGAATGATACGTGATGCAAGATGGAATGATGACGCACACAAGCAAGCAAGCAAGTATGCACAAATGACACAAGAACAAACAAGGTACTGCCCCTGTCAAGCGGTAAACCAATGATATACTAATAACGATATACAACAATGTTGTCATGGCGGGGAACAATGTATCCCTAGACCAACACGGCAGGCGTGTTGTCATGGCGGGGAATGATGGATCCCTAGAGGAACATGAAGGACAGTGTCTGGTTTCAGGAAATGAAGCATGTCGTGTAAGACGCGTGTATTGGTCTAATTTCGACAATGCAACATCCTGTATAAGACAATTGATTGATTAACTGATCGAGTTGGTTTACGACCAGACAAGGATCAAGACCACTGATTGTGATTGGATCATTTGTGCAAGATTGACTTGACATGATTGGTATGGATTAAGGATGGACCTTGCATATGGATCATTGCTCAGATTGACTGGACAAGGATGAAAGATATGATGATAGATAGAAATCTTATTGATAGAAGAAAGACTCGATAGAAGGACTCGCAAGCTTTTGTAAACATTGATACTCTGCATTGTTGGATCTTTATTGCATGGGGTATGGTATGGATGTATAAATGGATATAGGATGGATGCTTTGCTATTGGAGTGCTTTATTTCATCATTGGGCATTTTGTTTTTGGTATTTTTCTGAAATGTTGTAAGTGAATACAAGCATCAAGGTATAATTGAACCGAGATGACAGTATCGCTTACATGGATTGTGATTTAGCAAGTTAATACAAGCATCTAGTCAAAATTGAATCTAGATGACCTGAGTACTTCTTGCGCTTCAACAAGCAAGGATTGCCCCCGTTCCTATAAGACCTTTGATGTCCTCGATGATCTTTTGCCGATCATGTCCTTAGACAAGGCTTCACATTACTAAAGTTTAATCCACAAACAACAAACAAAGAAAGTAATCATGCCCCCATCATAGCATCTCTAGCTTTTGGCATCCTTGAGTAGCATAGGAAGGTATGATAGCAAAAATCAAGACTCTGTAACTTAACCCTAGGTTCCAATCTACAAAGCCTATTTGCGTTGATATGTGTTTATTGCTTGCCTTAATTTGCATAAAATCATTTAGAAGACCTTGGGTATTTGCTTTGCATTGGATAGGTTAAGATGCTCATAGTCAAGATTTCTGCTTGAAACGCGGGTGTTTGCTTGCATTTGCTTACTTGATGAGAAGGTTGCACAATCCTTATTGAGAAGACTGACCCTAAGGGACTGACCTAGTGCCTCGGGGGCTCATTGCTAAATGGCCTTGCCTACGTGATGACGCAGAGGCAACGTAGTTCGGGGTAAACCCTAATGGACCATGGATGGACTAGAAGGAAGATGACAAGAATGAAGACAAGAAAGGAGACGAATGGGACCTTGGGAGAGATGGAAGCCTCGGGGGCGCATTAGAATAATGGCCTTGCCTACGTGACGGCGCAGAGGCGACGTAGTTCACAGACTTGGACCACAGACACTGACAAGAGACACTACACTAGGCTTTCATTGAGGAGACGGTATGGGACAAAACCTTGGTTGACAAGGCCACAAGGTGAGTATCAAGCCATGATAGGTAACTGTCAAGCGTTTATTTGTGGGATGGATGTGGGTCGAATGAGGAAAATAGAGGGAGAATGGGCTCAAGGTGATTGGATTCCCAAAGATGGAGAATGCGGTTTGTCACAAGTAACGCCTGTTTACAAGGTTTTCATCACTTGCTTTTTATTTGCACGAGAATCTAGAAAGTAACATGACGCCTGATTGCCAGGTTTTCATCATGATACCTATCCAAGGCGCCTGTTTGCCAGGTTTTCACCAAAGGATGATTTTTTTTTTTTTTTTTTTTTTTTTTTTGTATTTGCTCTTTGTAACTTTTTTGAATTTTTTTTGATTTTATTGTGCCCCCTTACATTGGGGTTCGCTTAGGTATAGAACCGGCGAAGGTGCATGCTGTTGATTGGATCATCAAACAACTCACCTTCTGATGTGGCCAACTGATATGCCCCCGATCCGTAAGCCGCTACAATTACATAGGGTCCAAGCCAGTTAGGCTCGAACTTACCTTTCTTTTCTCTGTCTTGCTGATTGCGAGGGTTCTCTTTTAGGACGAGGTCCCCAACCTTGAAGCATCTTGGTCTAACCTTGTGGTTGTAGCTTCTTGACATCATCTGTTGATAGGCTTTGAGATGGTCAAAAGTTTTCTGGCGCCTTTCCTCTAGCAGTTCTAGCTCTTGTAGTCTGGAGACTCTGTACTCTTCGTCTGATATGAGACCTTTCAACAACACCCGAAGGGATGGGAGTTCGACCTCAATGGGAAGGATGGCTTCGGAACCATAGACGAGGGCGTAGGGTGTAGCACCTGTGGGAGTGCGTATGCTAGTTCTATAGGCCCACAGTGCGGGATTGAGTTGGACGTGCCAATCGCGACCAGCTTCATTAACAGTCTTCTTTAGGATTTTCAGAATGGTTTTGTTCGATGCCTCAGCTTGGCCGTTACCTTGGGGGTAATATGGGTTGGAGAAACGATGTTGGATTTTAAAACGCTCACAAAGTTCCTGGACATCCTGATTTTTGAAGGGTCTCCCGTTATCCGTTATGATGGATGAAGGGATGCCATATCGGCAGATAATGTAATTCAGAATGAAAGAGGAAATTTGCTTTCCTGTGACGGTTGATAAGGGAACGGCTTCAATCCACTTTGTAAAGTACTCAGTGGCGGTTATGATGAATTTATGGCCGTTGGAAGAAGGCGGATGAATCTTTCCCACGAGGTCAAGTCCCCACTGGCAAAAGGGCCAGGGCGTCGTAAGAGGTCTCAACTCCTGAGCAGATGCATGAATCAGGTTCCCGTGTATCTGGCACTGTTTGCACTTTTTGACGAACTGATATGAATCCATTTCCATATTGGGCCAGTAATAACCCAAACGCATGAGTTTCTTAGCTAAGGAAGGACCGCTGGAGTGTGTTCCGCAGATCCCTTCGTGCACGTCTCGCAAGGCAGTTATAGATTCTTCTTGTTCTAGACAACGAAGTAAAGTACCATCCAGACCACGTCGGTAAAGGGTATTGGCGATAATGGTGTAACGGGAGGCTTGTCGGATGAAAGTTCACTTTTGGTTGGAAGAGAGGTCCAAAGGAAGGATATTGTCCTTGAGGTAAGTGTAGGTCTTACCGTACCAAGGCGAATCAGATCCTACTAGGTGGCAAATGGAATGGGTTTCGAGGAGATCATAAGCCGGTTGTCGAATTGTTTCTACTAAGAACTCATACTGTGACTCATGTTCAGGTATCTCAAGAAGAGAGGCTATGGTCGCCATTGCATCTGCTGCTTTGTTCTCTATCCTGGGTATTTGCTCAAACGAGATGGTCCCAAAATGTGCTTTGAGGTCGTCGACCATCCGTTTGTATGGGATGAGCTTCTCATCTTTGGTCTGATACTCGTCGTTGACCTAGTTTATGACAAGCTGAGAATCACCGTAGACACATAGTGCTTGGATTTTCCACTCAGTGGCCATCTTGAGACCAATTACCAAAGCTTCATACTCCGCTATATTGTTAGTACATGGAAATAACAACCTGTAGGACTTTGGAATTGTGTCGCCTTGGGCAGTGATAAACAAGATACCTACCCCCAATCCATGGTTGGTGTAAGACCCGTCGAAGTAGAGTTTCCAAGGAGATGTTGACAGAGTGAATAAAGACTCATCGGGGAACTCAAACTGCATTGGTGAAGTGTCCTGTAATGGTGCCTCAGCTAGTTGGTCAGCGATGATTTGCCCCTTGATGGCTTTTCTGTCCACATACTCTATATCATATTCGCTAAGAAGCATAACCCATTTGGCTAGTCGACCTGTGACAACTGCTTTGCTGAGAAGATATTTGAGTGGGTCGATCTTGGCAATGAGTTTGACAGGATGTGCCAACATGTAGTGTCAGAGTTTTTTGAGGCAAAAACCACTGAAAGGCATGAACGTTCCACCTGCGAGTACTGCAACTCGTAGCCCACTAAGGTTCGACTGATGTAGTACACAGCTCTTTCCTTGTTCTCATAGTCTTGCTGCGCTAGGAGAGCCCCAAGAGCAGTAGGTGTAGCAGATATGTAGAGAATCAAAGGTTTTCTTTGGATCGGAGGCATGAGTATAGGAGGATTCATGAGGTACTCCTTGAGCTTGTTGAATGCCTCTTCGCACTGCTCATCCCATTTAAATGGAACGTTCTTATGTAGGAGATGGCTGAAAGGATGGCACTTGTCTGCCAGCTGTGAGATGAACCTGCGGATGGCCTGTAGCTTGCCCTGTAAGGATCTCAACTGTGTTAGAGTTTTGGGCGGAGGCATGTCCATGATTGCTTTGACCTTGGCCGGGTCTACTTCTATGCCGCTTGCTGACACGATGAAGCCTAGCAGCTTGCCTGATGTGACCCCAAACACACATTTCTTCGGGTTCAGTTTTACTTGGAATTGATCCAACCGTTGGAAGACTTTTTCTAATGTGTCTAGGTGTGAGTCCCTAGTGAGTGATTTTGCCAAGATATCGTCAACATAATCTTCCATGGTCACATGCATCATGTCGTGGAATATGGTTGTCATGGCCCGCTGATATGTAGCACCTGCGTTTTTCAACCCAAATGGCATGACGTTCCAGCAAAAGGTACCCCATGGACAAGTGAAAGCGGTTTTGTGCTGATCCTCTGGTGCTATTTTGATCTGGTTGTACCCCGAGAATCCATCCATTAGTGATAGCATTGTATGTCCTGCTGTGAGGTCGACTATGATATCGATGTTAGGCAAGGGAAAGTCATCCTTGCGGCATGCTTTGTTTAAGTCTCTAAAATCGTTGCATAGTCGAACCCTGCCATCTGGTTTAGACACTGGCACAATGTTTGATATCCATTCGGGGTAATCTATGGCCCTGATGAACCCCACGTCTAGCAATTTCTTGAGTTCTTCCTTGACCAGAAGGGCTATATGGGGATGCATCTTTCTCAGTTTTTGCTTTACGGGCTTCACCCCTGGATCCAATGGCAAGTGATGTAGGATCAGGTTTGGGTCCAAACCTGGCATGTCGGCATATGACCAAGCAAAGCTGCCTCTCTTCTTTTTAAAGAATGGTACAAACCTGGTTTTCTCAGGCGGCGTGAGAGATTTTGCAACGTGGATAATCTGAGGCTACTCTTCGGTTCCAATGTTCACTGGCTCTGTTGGCTCTACCACGATCTGTGACCTTTCTTGATACATATCACTTGGGAGGGTGTCAAGCAATCCATCGTCAGGTGCCACAGTTGGGTTTTCACCTTCAGATACGTCCTTTCTTTTTACTGTTTTATGATCTGACACTGCCGCATGGCAGTTTTCACCATCAGATCCCTTTTTGATCTTTACATTTTTACGACTAGAAGGCTTGGCACCCTCCCCGAAGTAAGCTACAGTATTGAGTTCGATAGCGAAACCGGCTTTATGATCTCCTTTTGGTAAGTGATCTCGAAGTCCCATATAGTCAATGTAGGCATCATCGTTCTGGAACATATCTAATTGGGGGGTTCCTTGCAGATCCCAGTCAATAAGCTCAGAATGCAAGAGGGGAAGGGAGTCAGATGAAAGACCTGATTCGTTGATAGTGTGGATGGAAATACTAGGAGCACAGGTGGGGGTGGTGTTCTGGGTGGTACTTTCCTCCAAGTTGTTTATCGCAATGGAATCGAAACTTTCCTCGAAAGCCATACTCTCAGGGAGGGACAAATCAGACTCCAGTGGTCTGTCCCGTTGCGTTTGTCTCTCATGGTAAGGGCTAAGAGTTTGGATGGTGTCAATCTCCTTGTCATCGTAGGAGTGCTCTGTTAGTTCATCCCACTCATACTCATTCGACTCATCTGAATCTGTGTCACTGTCCCCTGGGAGTGTTTGGATTGTCTCCACAAGACAGGCATTTTCCTTGGCTTTACCCTTGCCTTTGTATCCCAAGCCAGTGGTGTTTCTAGCCGAAGAGGAGGAAGAAGGTTGTATAGGTTCGATGATCCCTTCTTTTCTGAGGCCGATAGGGCCTTGTCCTTCATATCCCATCCTATGCAAGATGGTCTCACCTCGCCCATAGAGCTCTGTAGGGAGTCTGGGTGGATCTTGGGGTGTGTTTTCTTCTTCGGCATAAAGCCATTGCAAGAGATCTCGCTCCTCTGATTCATCGGATAAGGTCCCCCATTTTACAAAGGGGTTTGCGGGAGTTATAGGAGGAGCAGAGGGCTTTGGAAAATGCCTGGGTTGATGCTTGGGCTGGCCAAAGGAGTGAGGAGACAAGGGCATTTTTGCAAGGTTGAGGCTGTGCTCAATCTGGTATTCCCCCACGCCATTTTCTTTTATGGTGATTTTCATTGGTTTAGGCCGTGAGGTGGAAGCCTCAGCAGAATGGTCCTGTTGTGGGGTAGGGGAAATGTGGGCTCGATTGTTGGGTATGACACATTCAGGTTTTGCTTGGAAAGAATTGCAGTGTTGGTAGGGATCAGGGTCCCCTTGAATGGTGACCTGCTTGCCATCATGTGGGAACTTTATGCATTGATGGTAGGTGGAGGGGACAGCCTTCATGGCGTGGATCCACGGTCTCCCTAGTAGAATATTGTAAGCAAGCTCCTGATCAAGGACTTGGCACACCACATCTTTGATTACCGGTCCCACTTGAATGGGTAGGACAACCGTGCCTTTTGTGGTTCTCTCTTCCTCGTCATAGGCCTTTATGGTAATCTTCCTCCGTGGATCAACTGCCTATTCGGAGAACCCCAATGCAAGGACTAGCTTCAGAGTGCAAATATTCAAACCGGCACCCCCATCAATGAGAACCCTCTTGATGCGGTGCTTGTGTACGAATGCGACAATGTGTAGGGGAGTGTTGTGGGGTTGAGATACGGAAAGGTCATCTTGCTCAGTGAATGATATGGAAGGGGAGGATGTCAGATTACCCACCATGGTTTGAAACTTTTCTTGGGCTAAGTTAGTGGGGACAGTAGTTTCCACTAAGGCTTTCTCAAGAATCTCCTTATGGGAAGGAGATAGACGCAAGAGCTCCAATATAGAAATGTGAGCCGGAGTTTTTTGCAATTGGTCGATGACATTATATGGGCGGGAGTTGGACGGAGAAGGTGACGACCTTGGAGGAGTGGTGTTGATCGTGACTCTACCACTGCGGGTAATTATACTACAACCAGTTCCGTTAGGTCCTGGTTGTTGGTTGGGGGATATGACGTTGACTTGCGGAACATGCTCAGAAATGCAGTTAATGGTGTACTCAAAGGGAACGCTTGCATAGTTAGCATTACTCGACCCACTATTCTGGTTTGGCCTGTTGCGATTGTTGTCATTATTGGGGTTGCCATTGGAGTTGTTGCCGTTGTGACCATTGTTGTGGTTATGACCATTGTTGTTGTTGTGACCGCTGTTGTGATTGGGGTTGCCATTGGAGTTGTTGCCGTTGTGACCATTGTTGTGGTTGTGACCATTGTTGTTGTTGTGACCACTGTTGTGATTGGGGTTATACGGCCGGTTGTGATTTAGAAGAGGATCCCGGTAGGCCACATGAGATTCATTGGAGGTATGCTGTTGTGTTCCTCCCTGATTTTGATCCAGTATATCCTGTATGACGTTCTTAAGATGGATGCAATTATTGGTTGTGTGCCCCCTTCCTCGATGATACTCGCAATAGTCTGTGTCCTTCCAATAGGGAGGTTTGACTATGGGCTCATAGTCACTTGTTGGCGGTAGAGAAATTTCATTGTTAGCCAACAACTTTCTGAGGGCCGATTCTTGAGATTCTCCTAACGGTGTGAATTTCCTCCTTGGATTTGAATTGAACCAAGGTCTAGGTTCCCGAGGGGGTGGCTTGTTGAGTGCACCGTTATTTGCTTCTTCCTTAAGAGTGAATATGGGTTGTTGTTTAGGGGCTGCCGCCTTGGCATCCACTACTCCATCGTTGACCACATTCTTGTTCTTGGTCCAAAACTTTGACTTGTCAGTTGTGTAATTGGAAGGAGGTGTGTCCTTGTAGAGCTTGAGAGTTCCTTTAGCGATCATAGCTTTCTCAATGAATAGCCCCATTTCGATGACTTTGGCGAATGAGGTAGGGCATTGTATCTGAATCTGATAGCTAAGATCGGGATTCAAATTGTGGACAAACATTTCCAATAGTTGCTTCTCAGGCATGTCGTAAGAACACTTACTAGCTAGCTGTCTCCATCGTTGTAAGAAGGTGGCAAATGACTCACCACTCTTTTGTTTGGTGTTGCATAGGTCTAGCATAGATACTTCGTGTTCTATGTTGTAAGAGAAGTGCGTTATGAATTTATTGACAAGTTCATCAAAAGTTTTGATTCCTGGTGGGAGACGCGAGAACCACTCCATAGCTTGACCTCCTAAAGATCTTGGGAACAGTCTCATTAAGTAGGTCTCGTTGTGAGCTACTTCTAAACATGCTGCAGTGAATTCCCTGATGTGATCTCTAGGGTCCCCCTTCCCTTTGTATTTGTCAAATTTCAGGATTCCAAACTGAAAGGGGAATGGTTTCATGACCAAACTTCTGTCAAAGGGGTATGGTGCTATATCTTCCAAGGAGTAGTTCTTGGAACTTGTGCCGATCTTAAGGTTGGAGATTTCTAGCTTTAGACTCTCAATTTGTTGTCTCACATCCGCCATAGGAGGATTTTGATCTATGGGTTGTTTTCCTCTCTCATTGGCATGGGGGACCATGTCATTTGTGCCTCTCTCATGTGCATGTGGGCCTATGTCATTTGTGTCCCTCTCACGGTCATTGTCTGCATTTTCCATGATGGAGCTAATGTCAAAGTCTGCGGGGAGTTTGATTCCGAGACTAGCGAGATGATGGAAATATTTGGTGGGGTCCTCAAGGAGAACTTTCTCCACTAGGCGTTGGAATTTGCTATCTTGCATGTGTGCCACTAATTCTTCACGAGAAATTTCTTCATCATCATCGCGTGGTGGGGCGATGTGATCGGATGAGTCGGCCATTTCAATTAGTTTGTTGTACTGGGATCGAGTAAGAACCATGCAAGGTGGGGTGGGATGAAGTGGACTAGGATTAGAAATTTTGGCAAGGTGCCGACTAAGACTGTAATGAATGGGATATCTAGGACCAGATTTGGACAAAGGGTTCTCTCGCTCAATGACTGCAGGTAAGACGGTTGACACAAGACTCTAGCCACTAGCAAGGGTAGTCGATACCAGTCTCACTGTGTAGGGCTTAGTCGTTTAACAAGACTACTAGCAAAGGTACTGTGACCTACTAGGCTTACGTGAATTCACTAATGAAACAAAGAAGGGCCTATGTTGGATCGGTATGGGACAGAATGACGTTGGGGCAAGAGTGACTAGGACAGAAGGTGACGGGGACGACCAACGAAAGAGAGAGAATTGGGTGAAATGGATGAAAATTGACTGCAAAGTTGATTCTGACCTCGGAAAATGAAACTAGGCTGAAATGGGTACTCTGAACAGTTGACAAAAATTTCTCAAAAATAGGGCAAATGCTCACTGTCACACATGCACAGAAACAGATGCGCAGCAAGAATGGGTAAATGCGCCGTAAGTCGCTGTAAAAGCGCAGCTCTAGTGAAGCACGTATGCACAGTAACAGTGTGTAAATGCGCAGCAGAAAAGTAAATGCACAGCAAGTCAGTGTATATGCGCAGCAAGTTGCTGTAAAAGCGCAGCCAAAAAGTGTATATGCGCAGCAGAAAGGTACTTATGCGCAGCCAGTCGGTGCAAAAGCGCAGCAAGTCGCTGTATATGCACCGCAGAAAAGTGTATATGCGCAGTTCTGGTTTTTTTTTGCAAATTTTTGGGATTTTTCTTTGTTTTTGGTATTCTTTGGCTGGAAAAGGTCTTCCTGATCTGATATTATGAATTAATTTAGCAAGAAAACACGGCAAGCACAAAGAATGTTTTGTAGTTTTCCATTGTTTTTGTAGTTTTTCGACTATTTTTTGGACAAAAGCAAACACAAAATCCTAGGCGAGAAATGGATTATAAGGGATTTGGGCCACTAAAACAAGAGGTATTTAATTCGGGCAACCGTTCAAGTGGTTACACGTGCGGCGACGCTACTCTCCGTTATGGAGTCTCCCAGCCTTAAAGGGTTACGCCTGAGAGGGTTTTGGGGGAGGTTGGCCGTCGGTGTAACATAACAGCACTCGTTGCAGGAGGTTTTCACCTCAAGCACAATTTATTTTAAGTGGCTTGGTAGGGCTTGGCGTTAGCCTGTTACCACTCAGGGTCGTTCCCGCTTGGACAAGCGTGCATCCAAGGGCAGGCCCCTCCTAAAGGTTAAACAAATAGAATGACAAGTCTGGCACTCTGATCACCCAGAAGAGGGGAGAGCATAAGCCTATTGCCATTCGCAAGCACAGAATACACTGATTAATCCACCCTAGTTAAAAGATAAAAACTAAATGGGCTAAGCTACTCAAACAGAACTTTGAAGTGATTTCAACAATATTGCAGTGGTTCAATTTTAAATCCTAGAAAACAGTTGTGAGTTCAATTTTAAATCCACGTTGCATGAGATTGTTAACTTTGAAATTCAGGTCTCACGATATAGCAATGGTTCATTTTAACTTCAGAAAGCAGTTGTGAGTTCAATTTTAAATCCACGTTGCACGAGATTGTTAACTTTGAAATTCAGGTCTCACGATATAGCAATGGTTCATTTTAACTGCAAGATCAGTGATGAGTTCAATGTTAAATCTTAGATAGCAATAACTTGGAAGTTGTTTGCAATGCAAGCATGAAATAAACTGGTTACTTCCTCCCTAATTAAGACTAGATGAAGATTTGTAATGAACAACCATTTTACTCTTTCCCAGAAGATGAAATGTGAGCTAGTTAGATGCAACTACATGTAACTAAACCTGTGCCTATCCTGCAAAACCACTCCAGCAAACACCTGCAAAAGGGTTAGCGTTAGCAAAATCCTCTAGAAAAGTACTAAAACCTGAGCCAGTTACAAATGCGCAGCTTCAGTGATCAGATGCGCAGAAGTGATCAACAGAAGCGCAGCATTAACGAATGCGCCGTAGTTTTGAACGTATGCACCGTTAAAATGAATAAATGTGCAGTTTTAATGTATGCGCAGCAACAATTTTCAGAAGCGTCGTAACAGTCAACAGATGCACAGCAACAGTCTATGAAAGCGCAGTAACAGTCAACAAATGCGCAGTTTTAACAAAAGCGCCATAACAGTCTGTAAAAGCGCAGCAAGAATACACAGATGCGCAGGATTTTCAAAAGCATCGTAACAGTCTTCAAAAGCGCCGTAAAAATGAACAGATGCGCCGAACTAATCTGTACGTGACTCTGCGGGACCTGTACGGAACCTGCCTTCAAAAAAGCTCAAAAATGGTGAAATAAAGGGGCAACGGCCCCACAGTGGGCGCCAAAAATGTGAGGGTAAAATGTCGAATCAATCAAATGAATTAAATAAGACCCAAACATCAACAGAATAGAGAAACAAAGAAGATTCAAGTAAACAAAGCAATGAACAAACACAGCAAACCTCTTCCGTTTCAAAACTTCTGTTGTTCGCCTATCACGAATCGTCCTTTCGCAGATGAGATGAGCCCTCAGAGAGTGCAATCTTTTAAAGCTGTTTGAGGAAGTCGAGGGTGAACGGCTATGGTGTGATATGCAATGAAGGTGAGCTCCAATGCAACAATGGTGATCTCAAGCTTGTAGATGACAAAAGGGTGCCAAAGGCGCGCTGGTGATATTTCTGCAGAGTAACGATGTCAAAAGCCTGGATGAATAGAATGGAAGAATGAAGCTTCATTTATAGACTCGGAGGAATAGGAATCAACGGTTGAGAGGAGATATGAAGATCAACGGCTGAGAATGGTTGAGGAATGTGCAACCAGTAGAAATGTGACAAGTGTCCCAGCTCCATCATGAAAGGTGGGATGTGACAAGACTGATTGGAGAGTTAACTCCATTGACTGGTCTGTTAACAGAATTGATTGATCAGTTAGAAGAGTGGATTGTGGAACTGAATGGATTGATTGAGGATTTGACTCAACTGACAGGTTAGTTAACAGATTTGATTGATTGGTTAACTGACCTCTGATTGGAGAAGAAATAGGCCATGTGGGTGAGGGAAAATAAGGTAATTAAATATTAAATATATTCAATTACATGTGCAACCTGATGAGGTGGAAAAGGTGAGGTGTAAAGGTGAGGTGGATTTTTGAATTTAGAACTTTAGGATAGAGGAATTAGGCTTAATTAAATAATTTATGATTATTTAATTGTGTAGGACAAATAGAAGAATTTTAATTAAATAAATAGAATTTATTTAATTATGGGATAGTGAATTGATTAAATAAATTTGGAACATTTATTTAATTAATAGAAGAAGGGAATAAATATTTAGAATATTTATTTAGGATGATTTGTGTCATTTTTAGGCGTATACAATGACAAATGTGGTTTGGGATATGAGAAAGGAGAAAGCTCTGGATCCGGTCAAAAGAATTTTGAATCAGAAAATTCAAGGAACAGGCCTAGAAGACCTCCGGTAAGACAGCCCAATGCTCAAAGATATCCATCCTTCAATGGATACTGCCACAACTGCAATCACTTTGGTCACAAAGCTAATCAGTGCAGAAAGAGAATGAATCAGACTAATTCATCCTTCTCCGGACAATGTTTTAACTGCAAAAGGTATGGTCACAAGTCTCATGAATGCAGAAATATGCAAATGAACAAATCATTCAATTGTAGATGCTTTGCATGCAATAGAGTAGGTCATATGGCTGATCAGTGCAGATCAAGAGGATATCAGTCAAATATGCAAAGAAATGTTGTTTGCCAAATCTGTAATAGGTCCGGTCATAATGCAAAATTCTATAGAAGCAAGAATCAGGAGAAAAGAGGTCCGATATATCATAATCAGAATCAAGATAAGGGTAAACAAAAGGTGAATGCGGATGAAGTAAGGAATGAGATGAACAAGATTTGGGTGAAGAAAAGTTTAGAGAATGTAGAGGTTGGATCCGCACCAGACTCTGGCGCTGATATTCCTTCCGGAAACTAAAAGGTGAGCTTTGGCTCAGGGGGAGACACAAAGAAAACCTTGTTCCCCCAGCCAGTTAAGTGGTGCCTGAAATTGGCACATGAGAAGCTGCGGATTAAAGGGTTTCTAGAGAAATATGTAAAGAAGGTCAGGCAAAGATCTGAGAGATCTGCAAGAAAATTTAAAAAGTTCAAATCCTTCAGAATTGGTCCAGTTAAGCAAGTCTTCCGGTAAAACAGGTTTCTCACAAGATTGGCCCGGTATGAATCCAAATTGATACAGCTTGATCTACGGATACATAAGATGATCAGAAGGACAAGTGGATATGATGATTCATCACTAACATCGATCACAAGGGAATCATAATGATCCAGATGAGTTTCTTCCTCCTTGAACAAGGAAAACCAGGCAAACCAGAATAATGTAGGTTGAGCATTTATTGCAATCTGATATTAGGGCTCACGGAGCAATATAAGGGTTTTTCATTAATCACTCATTCATTCTACACTCAAGAAGAAATGAAAAGCGGAGCTCTGCAATGAAATTCCTCAAGTTCATCGAAGATCACTTGCAGAAGTCATTACTTCCAGAGATCAATTCAACCTACTCCGTGAAATTGATAGGCGCAAAAGGTATTTTTCATTTTCAAATATCTCACTGCAAATCTCTTGATAATGGGTACTCCGAATATTGTAAAGATTTCTGATAGACCTCACCCTACATTTAAGAAACATCCATACAAATCCTTGGAGGTAGACCCCCTAGGTGCATTTTCCAGTGTTCCGCATGGTGTTTTGCACACTGAAGATATTAGGGTTTATATACATGCAAACATTGAAGAGTTTGGGGAATTCAAACTAAGAGACTTATACCACAAGCAGTTAATAGATGATTCTTTTGAGATCAAACCTCAGTATAAGAGCATTCAGGAAAAACACTTTGATCAGTTCATTCATTTCCCCTACTTTGAAGAAGATGAATGGGTCCGGTATGTATTGAGTAGGGTACATGATAACTTTCTATGGCTGAATAGACCTTGCAAGATCACCAAGGAAGCAATTAGGGCAATAACTGGTTTACATTCCTCCAGAGGAATTCCTGTCCTCAAATCTGTCAAAAACAACATTGTCACAAAGGCCACCGGATCAAAATTTGATAAGAGGGCAATGACCATTGAAGATATTACTGACCCGGATATCAAGTATGCATCTATGATAATAGGATACAAGATATATCATTCCAGTAGGGAGAATTCAATATATGGAACTGCAGTATACACGACCTATGAGATGCTGAGAAAAAATGCAGAATATGATCTCTGTGAACTTCTCTTGAGCCAGTTAATGGAAAACATACAAAAAATCAAAAAGGACAAGAAAAACTCTTTCAAATATGGTGCACTAATAGTATGTTTATTTTTCTACTTCATGAATGAGTTGCCCAGATCAAATGGATGGGTATGGCAGAATGACAAACCGGTAGCAGTTCAGATCAGAGACTATTTGCATGGGCTTGGGGATGCTTAAGCAAGAAATACAGCCATGTGGGGATACTTCAAAAACTTTCAGAACATGATGCAATCAAGAGAAAGGATTCCCCAGTCTGGATCATGCCCATGGGGTATGAAGTTGATGAACAGATTGTGGAGCTACATGTTCAACACATGCTGAATCAACCTAAAGATCCAAAGGCAGAAAGGTTTGGAACCTTTGAGGAGCTGAGTGTAAAGATCCATGTGGAACTCAGAGAACCAGAGATGAAAAGGAAGGTGAGAAAAGAAGTAGAACATATTGCACAAGGCCTTGGGATCTCAAAGGAGGCACTTGATGCCAACCGGGAAAAGAGACAAAAAGCTGATGAAGAGAAGAAAGAGGCAGAAAAAGGAAGCAAGAAAAGTGCTCTGGTAGAAACTTCCACCCGGACCGGATCTTCAAAGAGACCAGCACCTGTCCCTGCTAAAAGCTCAAAACCAGAAGTCCAAGCATCTGGCAAAGGAGAGAAAAGGTCAAAGACAAAAGCCACAAGGGCTTATGCAAGTCAAAGAGATGAAGAAGAAACCAAATCAGATGAGGGGGTAAAGGAAATAAAGAAGCAGAAGAAGAAAGGATCCGATAAGCCCTCTACAGGCCAAGACAAGGAAGAAATGGCAGAGGAATTTGTTGAAAAGCCCACCCTGTCCCTAGAAAGTGTAATCAAATCAGTCACTGTGGATGGAAATCTTCAACCAATGGCCAAATTCTATGATGATTACAATGAGGCCGACCAAAAGATCCTGTAGGAAGCTACAATCAGGTATCTAAACATTTATAATAAATCTTTTATTGAAATTATCTCTCTAATTCCTAAGAGTCTAGAGAAGGAGTTGGAAATGAGAAAGACCAATGCCATGGCAAAAGACCTTAAGATCTGGGAACAGATAGCTATTCAGCTATATCCTTCAATTGATCCCAAGACAATGAACATGGTATTCAAAGACTACAAGGATGAGTTCAGGAGCAAAGCAAGGATGAATCAGCTCATGCTTGGTGAGACTGACAGGGTAGCCAAGGATATAGAAGAGATCCTTCGGAAGGTCTTCAAAAGATTTAATCTTCCTATTGTAGAGGACTTAGGTACTGACCCTTCAACCACAAGTGTTGCAGAAGAAACTTCTAAGAAAATGACAGAAGAGGTGGGCCCTGAACAGACTAACACTTCTCCAGTTCTCCTACAATCTCCAGATCCAAAGAAGAAGAAAAATTACAGGAGAAAGAAGCAGAGGTGAAGGAAAAAGAAGGTGACAGTGCAAAGGTTGCAGAGGGACAGAAGACTTCAGCAGATAAAACCACAACTGCTAGTGGTGGGAATGTAGAAGGAGAGAAAACTCCAAAGGACAGCTCCAAGACTGCAGAAGAGAAGAAACATCTGTCTCCAGCAAGAGACACTGCACAAACTGTCCAAGAATTCCTGAGTAAAGAAACAATGGAGATTGATGAACCAGAGCTTCTACAAGGTCCATTCAATTTTGATTCTCTTTCTCCGGTATAGACAATGAAGATAGCTTCATTTGCAAATGCTAAGGCTAATGAAAAACTCCTAAAGTCTCATATGGAAGACTATGAGTTGATAGAAGCTGCATCCGGAGTGTTGGAAAAGATCATACCATCTTTTCAAAAGGATCCCACCGCCTCCTCTTCCAGTAATCTCAAAACCTTGGTCAGCAGTGTTAGTACACATTTTGATTCTCTAGAAAAATCAGCTGAAGAAAAGGTCCAGAAGGAGTTTTTGGATAAGAGATTCTCAGAGGTACAAGGATTAATCACTAATGATAGAAGAAATATGAGTATTGGGATAAAGAGTTTAGAAAATGCTCTTAAGGATAGCGGTGAAATATACAAATTTTGTATCTCTTGGTCCAAAGTAACACTAGACATTGAGAAGAAAATAAAAGAACAGGAGGATAAACTATCAAACTTATCAAAGAATTTTGATCCTCTCTCCTCCTCTATAACAAATCAAGAATGTCAGACTATCGCAGTCTTGAGTGAAACCAAGAAGTTGAAGGAAAGGAAAAATAGAATAAGCAGGTTAAGTGAGCTCAGGGGGTTAATTGTCCCTAAGCTAGAGGCCATGCATGAGGCTATAACAGAAGCCCAAATTACAACCCAGACCAATGATCCGACAAATCTAAAAAGGGCAAATGCGTTTACATTCCTGTTAAGTGGGCATATCTCAATTTTGGACAGGATGAAGCAGAGTTGGGCGACAGAAGTTGTACATTTGTAGACAACTTTTGCAGACATACTTAAGTATATGTAAGTATGCCATATGTATATACTTATGCGGCTAAGTATAGTAAAATTTTTGAAAATTTTGGTGTGCGAACCCTACCCTTTGCCATTGATGTCAAAGGGGGAGTGAGGAGCAGTGAAAAATGAGGAATCCAACTACGGGGGAGCTCCAAAAAATGTATATAAAGACAGAGCATCAGCTAAGGGGGAGCATAGTGTAAACACTTAGTCATTTTTCACTAAGTGTTGCCATCAATGCCAAAGGGGGAGATTGTTGGCAAAAGACACTATATGAAAAAATGATTGTTGTCATTGATGGCAACAAAGTTCATCCCACACATCCGCAGGACATGGTGTGTCTCTACCAGAAGTCAGAATGAAGATTGTTGAGGTCCGATAAACAAGAACAGAGCTTGTGGCAAGGTCTGACAAACAGGTCCGGATCTCTCAGAGAAAGTATCTTGGTGATGTGCGGATTTGGGAAAGTCAAGAGGACTACCTTGAGTAATAGATTCCAAGGATTTAGCCTCTGATGATGGACAAGGAAAAAGATGAATAGTTGAGTACCTGATTCCTGAGTGACAGTGTGAACAGAGGAAGAACTGACTGACAGAACATCAAACTACTTTCCGGATGTGTTACTGATGGTGTTAAAGGTTATGAAGGCATGAATCATGTTTGGCTGACATGATTAATGATTTCTACAAGTATATACTTGATCCGCATTACTTGATGTGTAAGGATCCAGCCGACAGAACAGAGTTTGTGAGAAGATTGACTGTTTCGGGTGCCGACTAGAAAGATAATGAAATCACTTGTGCAGATATATATATATAGGATGGATTTAGTTGTGAGAAGTTTTGTTGTTACGGGTGATATGTGAAAAAGCAGAGCAGAAGTAGAAGCAGTAAGGAAGGTCCAATATGTGAAAGGAAAGCAGCATAAGAGAAGAGGAAAGATGAAGTGCAACAGATCAGTGTACTGAGCCTAACCGGAACTGAACTCCAGCATATGTGGATGCTTCCAATCAGTTCAAGTATTGTATAACATTCTTTTGTAGACAGTGTGTCTCCTTGTAGGCAATGTGCCTCCTTTGTGAGCAGTGTGCTCGGGCAGTGAGCCCTAATTGGCAAGTGCCATTTTGTATTTCCTTATTCTTCTAATAGAGAATAATCTTTGGGTTAATCACCCCGTGGTTTTCTCCCTTAATAGGGTTTCCACGTCAAAAATACTGTGTCATGTGTTTTTCCATTTCATGATAATGTTTGCTTATTTGAATTAACGTTGCATTGATTAAAAAGAAAGTTCAAATAGAAGAAATAATTAGGATAACTGATTCACCCCCCCCCCCCCCCCCTCTCAATTATCAACAAGCTTATACATATACTAGGCAACCATTTTGTCACATACACGGGCAAGGTAAAGCCCACTAGGATTCCCAACCATAATAGATGGTTTTCCCTAAAGAAGCCAAGGACTAACTTAACCAAGGAAGATCGTGAGGATGATACCAAATACAACTATATAATAGTTTATTCAAATGAATCAATTCAATATGTTGTGATAACATGTTACTAAGAACAAGGCTCTTGATCTACCTCTACATACAATGGTCCCAAGTACCAACCATCTTTATATTTAGATAAGCATTAAAATATCTCCCATCTTAAATGATATACCTTAGACAATTTTATCTTTTAAGGACTGATTGTCCAAATGAAATCCATACATGAATATTATGCATAATAGCATAATCGATATAAAATAAATCCAATCATGTTAGGGCATAGGGTAGTAATAGTCAAAATATCATCCCCATGAAACAATCACGTAACAACCCGAACATGACTCCAAGTGATGTCCTAATTACAATATGATTCCAAGATATTAAACATCATAATCATATTATATTATGAGCTCCTTGAAAATTTGAGCACATCATGTTGAGATACCAAACCATATTATACATGGTTCCTTAATAGATAATTGTCATACATAGAGACTCATGTTTGAGAACTCCTTTACTGATCTTATGCTTACAATTTGAATTGTGAAATTGAACTTCATACCATATGTTATTGTCCTATAACCATCACTAATAGCATTATTTCCACTAGATTATCATATTATTAATAATCATATTCTAAATCTTGTATTGGTTGCTTTAGTGTCCATAGAGAACTAAAGAAAGATGATATTAAGATTTGGTCATCTAACTTTTAATTTATACATGCAATGACTTTGAGAAAAGAATAAAATATTGGCTCAAACACCCATCGTATAGCTAAGTCTTTAAACATTGCATAAGTGAGCTTCTGATTCCATTACGGTTTCACATAACTAATATTAGTGTCGTTGCTTTGGCAACTTACCTGGACTATATGCGATTTGCAAAACTGAAAAACATTTAACATGTATACTATGAAATCCTTTATCTGTGGCACACTTCTATATAGAGACGTTTGGAGTGTACTCAACTCGATGGACAATGTTGAAGATACTTTTTATGTAGGTGTTGCAATCATACAAATGTAGTCATTTCTCCTCCTTGGAACATTTCCTACTTCTTTGAATAATATATACATGACATATCCAAAATCTGTAATGTCTACATAAAAGGCACCTTGCATGGGGATGTGACAGTAAACTATATTTCCTTCTCTTTTTTTAGAAGAGTTGACCATATTCAATACACAGGATAAATAAATATTTGATAATAATAATGTCTAACTTTTCATTATAAATAATAATAAAAATAGAAAAGATTCAATAGAATCAAAGCTTTAAAAACATATTAAATTGGGTAGAATGATATAATAAAAATAAATGAAAAAAATAATAAAATGAAAGTTAAAAAAATATAAATCCTATATAAAATATAGTTAAGCTATTGAAAACTTTCTCTTAAAACATAAATCCTATAAAATCTATAATTAATTATTCTAACTCTCAATAAATATTAAAATATTTAAAAAATTAAAATTATTAATAATTACAGTTACAATTCAACTATATACAACTCTAATCAAAGTTTCTTATAAATAAGATTCTATTATTATAGAATGTAAATGTCTACAATATCTAATTAAAATATCTTATAAATTATGCACCTCAAAACCTACAGACTTTATTCTAATATTACCAGTTAAAATAACTAATACAGTCTTTAGGTTATGCAGTTCAAGACATACAGAGCTTTTATTCTAATATTGGAAGTGTGAATGATACCTTCCCAAAGTTGAATGTTACCTTCCCAAATACTAACTACTCTTGTCAAAAGAAGCATATATAAAATGAGAATAAAATAAAGTTTTGCCTCCTGGGTTGGACTTTTTATGTGGATTTAAATTCACCAATAAATTATCGAAGCACTGTCTATCCAAATTAGAATATCCCTGGGAATGGCATATTGAACTCAGGCGATGCATATCAGAAGTTAAACTCAAATAACTTCTGATTCATTACTGAAATCTACCCAACACTGATCATGAATTTTTTTCCTTTATATACCTATTCACTATCCTTTACATATAACCTTCAGTTTAGGTTGTAGTAGACAGTTTTTATATATGGAGTAATTCATTCCACCTGTTCACTACAGCTTAGGATTTCATATTCCATCCAAGATGCCTACTTCTAGGGCTCTACAAAATACAATCGTAATGTTATCCCTGGCATTCTTATTAGTTCTATCTTATCCTCTGGTGTGCAAGGCTCTTGGAAGAGGTTATATATTGAATTCAGTCACAGAAGCACCAGATGGAAAATCCTTCACAGCCCAACTGCAGCTAATGGCCAGCAGTTCTCTTTATGGCCCGGATATCCAACATCTCCAATTGCTGGTCAGGTAACCATCATCACCAAACAGAGTACATCTCAGCTGCATTGAAATATTAGGATTACTTTTTTAGAGCTTTTGGCTAGATTTTATTTTTACTTTAGTTCGGTGGAGATACACTTTACTATAGTGAAACTTCCAATTTTTCCTTTGCCAACTTAAGCCTGGTCTTACAGCCATGAATGGTCATGACGGTACCTAAAGGCTCTCTCTCTAATGAATGGGATCTCCCTCTACCTCTTCATTCTATTAAATGGTCAAGAGATCTACCAAATTGATCTGTAAGCCCTATCACATTGTTTCTATTTTTTAAATGGTTGTTTCTAGGTGTCTAGTTTTCAAATGATTTCTCCAAAACTTAATTTGACTGTCTTGATTTAAGATTTTCATATCCTTTCCATAGTGAATGAGATCTCCCTCTTCTTTGTCAATCTATTGAGTGGGTATGGCATGATCTAGTCAATTTTAGCCAATAAAAATAGGACAAATATTTAACATATTTTTGTTGTGGATGAGGTGTAAAATTGCTATGGACTGTTTAATCATTGAAGTCGATGATGTTTAAGTAGAGTGGATCTATTATGCCAAATTGGTCTGTATGAAGCAGGGAAGTGTATCTACTTGTTTAAATGGTTGTTTCTTTATGTCTAGTTTTGAAATGAATCAATCCTACAAGCATTGTTTTACTGTTTTGATTTAAGATTTTCCTATTGCAGATCGTCACTACTTGTTTGAGTTATTGTTTGTTAGGAGCTTAGCTTTAAAACTGAATTCTCCAAGTTCTACTTGTCTTTGTTTAAGGTTTCCAAGTTTCCTGTATAGATTGTCCTTGCTTGTTTAACTTATTGTTTTAATGTATAATGAGCTCTTCAATCCTTATTTAATTCTCTTGATTTAAGATTTCATATACTAGATTGTCTCTGTATGGTTGTGCTTAATGCCTTGGAGTCTTTGCAGGTATGAATCACATGATCGCTTACGGGTTTATATTACTGATGCCGATATACAAAGGTGGAAAGTTCCAAGAGAATTAGTAGCCAGAAATAATGATGGTGATGGAGTTAATAATAAGAAGGAACCTGAATTGCAGTTTTCATACACCAAAAATCCGTTTGGCTTTGCAGTTACAAGGCGTTCCAATGGAGAAGTCCTGTTCAATTCCACTGCACAAGATCTAGGAAATGCTTATCCATTTGGGAACATGGTGTTCAAAGACCAGTACTTGGAGATTTCCACTGTTCTTCCTTGGAATGCTTCTCTGTATGGATTGGGGGAGAACACCCGGCGAGGGTTTCGTCTGGGCAAGAACGAAAGTAGTCATACACTTTGGAATGCAGACATTGGGAGTGTGAATTTGTATCTGGATCTGTATGGGTCTCATCCGTTTTATATGGATGTAAGAGCAGGGGGTGTTGCTCATGGAGTTTTCTTGCTGAATAGCAATGGGATGGATGTTGAATATGGGGGTAACTACTTGACATACAGAGTTATTGGGGGAGTTTTAGACTTCTATTTTTTCTCTGGCCCTTCTGCGCTCTCTGTCGTTCAGCAGTACACTGGCCTTGTGGGTCGCCCTGCCCCTATGCCATACTGGTCTTTCGGTAATTATTCTCATACTTTTTTTGATAAAAGTTTTCATTGATCACTCTGATAATATCAGAAATTTTCATTAGTGCTTTTGCACCTAGCCCCATCCCAGTAGCACCTCCTGTACTATCACAACCATATTAAACTCACAACCTGAGTCATCATGACTAAAATCTGCCTCGCTACTAGACCATTGCCCCTAGTCTTAAAGCTTTACGGTAAAACACATTGAACTCAGAATTTAATACAAAATTATTGCAATCCTCCTTTCTTTAGGTCATGGCTGTTGGACCACATTAACCTCATATCTGAAGCCTTTATCGTTGCAATTGGCCTTTGTGTCTATACCCTGTACCGTGGACATAAAAGTTTATGCTGAAATGAATCAACCTCAGAACATGATCCATAATGATTGCAATCCTCTTTGACACTGGCCTATAGCTGTCGGATCACATTAACCTCATATCTGAAGTCTTTATGATTGCAGTTGGCCTTGTCTCTACACCATGGAACATGGACATGGAAGTTTATTCTAGACTGCATTAAGCTTAAAACCTGACTCATCATGATTAGAATCCTCATTGGCAATAGACCATGGCTCCTGGTGGGTTGAAAAGGCTTACTAAAACCTTAGGTCAGAATTTGAAGAGAACAGGCATAGGATCTAGGTTTGTAATATGGTTATGTTTAATTTCTACACCTGCTCCCCAAGTGGCCGAGAACTATTTTGAGGAGCATAAGAATCCATGCAAGAGGATCGGCTTACTGTGTAAAAATCATGGCTCCTCACTGGCTACTACACCCATATATACTTTCTTCCTTGTGAACATTGATTTACTTCTTCTCTATCTGTTCCTGTAGAGGACATGCAGTAACACCAAATTCTGAAAAGGCTCCTAATGAGATTTATAAATAGTAGTTTCAAAAAATGCTTATACAAGGGCTGCATTTCACATTAGCAGAAACTTGATATTTGTGAAGGAAAATGAGCACAAAATGTAGAATGAATCCTATAAGCAGTTACGAAAGGGCTTTGTTTATAAGAATATAGAAGAGGATTCATTAGAGAAGTATTTTAGATATCCAGTATACCCCTAAGTGGAAAGAAGATGCGTGAGTTCTGCCTAAGGGTTGAGAGGAACAACCAGCAAAAACTAGGCAAAACTGTATCTATGAATCTATGTGCTGGAAACATATGCCTAGTTCATCTAATTTCCTGAAAGATAGGGGATGCTTAAATTTTAACTTAAACCTGCATCTTTTTGAGGAAAAATCATAGCATGGCAAGAGCCTAAATAGGAGAATTCAGAAAATTTCAAAGGTTCCCAATTTGATTGATGGAAACCTTGGGTCTTGGACTAAATGAATGGTTAGAACTTAGAATATCAGCCTCTCCTTGGCCTCTGTCCTATTGGCTGCAATAGAAATAAATGCTACAAATTACTGAGAACAACACATTATCTTCCATGCATGTATTATATGTATGCACTAGGACATATTCCTGAATTAATTTTACTATGAAGCTGCAACTTTGAATTCATGATCTTTTTGATGCGATCATCTGTATGGATTGTACAGGCTTTCACCAATGTAGGTATGGATATAAAAACATTACAGATGTTAAATCAGTTGTAGCTGGGTATGCAGCAGCAAAGCTCCCTCTAGAAGTTATTTGGACAGACATTGATCATATGGATGACTTCAAGGATTTCACTCTGGACCCTGTGAATTTCCCTGAGAAAGAAATGAGAGAGTTTATTGAGCAGATCCATGTTAATGGGCAGAAATATGTTCTCATAGTTGATCCAGGTACTGCTGAATTTCGCTTTTTATCATGAACTAACCCAATGCTCTGGTGAAACTAACTGCTTGATATTTTGTTATTAATTGCATGATATGATGTGATTATGATAGGGAATCTACTGTAGGATATATTAAACACCACTAAATGCGTACAAGGAACATTTTTTATTTTTAGTTTTTAAGCTGATATGAGTAAAAAGAACATAGGGATAATATTATAAAGGGACTTCAAGAATGACAAGAGGAAACAGGGGGGACATTCAGACTCTTGCAAATGTGTTTTGTAACATGTATATTTATGTACCCATATGAATTAAATAGACTTAGCTACATGGGAATGACATCCATACAATTTGCTTAACATGTGCAGGAATATCTGTAGATGAAACATACAAGACTTTTCAAAGAGGGATGAAAGAGGACATTTTTGTGAAACAAGCAGGTGTCCCTTACCTTGCACAAGTATGGCCAGGCCCGGTGTACTTTCCAGATTTTCTGAACCCCAAGACTCAATCTTTTTGGACTAAAGAAGTCTCAGAGTTTCACAACACAATTCCATTTGATGGCCTTTGGCTTGATATGAATGAGGTTTCCAACTTCTGCAGTGGAATTACATGTTCCTTGCCAAAAGCTGGGAATTGCCCAAGAAAAGACGCACAGACAGAATGTTGTCTAGTGTGTAATGATGCCAATGTCACAAAATGGGATGATCCCCCTTTCAAAATCAACAATTCTGGAATCCTCAGACCACTAGGGAACAAAACTATGGCTGCCAGTGCAATACACTACAATGGTGTCCTGGAATACAATGCACATAATCTATATGGGCTCTCAGAGGCCATTGTGACCAACAAGGCACTGAGATCAGTACTAAACAAGAGACCCTTCATACTGACCCGTTCTACCTTTGTTGGATCTGGAGTCCATGCCGCACATTGGACAGGGGATAATGCTGCAACATGGGATGATCTCTGGTACTCGATACCTACAATGCTAAATTTTGGATTGTTTGGAATCCCCATGGTTGGTGCTGATATTTGTGGTTTTGCACAAGACACAACAGAAGAACTCTGCAATAGATGGATTCAACTTGGTGCATTTTATCCTTTTGCTAGAGATCATTCCGCAATTGATGTAATTCGTCAAGAGCTCTACTTATGGAAGTCTGTAACAGAGTCTGCGAGGAAAGCATTAGGTCTGCGATACCGACTTCTTCCATATATATACACACTATCTTATGAAGCTCACACCAAAGGATCTCCAATTGCAAGGCCTCTGTTTTTCACATTCCCCCATGACATTTACACATTGGGCATCAGCACCCTGTTTCTTTTGGGAAATGGGGTTCTAGTCTCCCCTGTTTTAAAGGAAGGAGCAAGGACCGTGGATGCTTATTTTCCAAAGGGGACTTGGTACAGTCTGTTTAATGTTTCAGATTCTATACAGATGGAAAGAGGTTCATATGTAAGGCTTCAAGCTCCATTAGATACCATTAACGTTCATGTATATGAAGGGACTATATTGCCTATGCAAGAAATGGGTATGACAACTAGAGAAGCAAGAAAAAGCCCATTTAGTTTGGTGGTGGCGATGGGCAGCAGGATGGAAGCAAATGGGGAGTTATATTTGGACAATGGATTTGATTTGAAAATGAAGTTGAAGAGTGGCAAAGCAAGTTTTGTTAAGTTCCATGCAAATGTTGAAGAGGAAGGCCTTCGGCTCAGATCAGAAGTCCAAATGGGGAAGTTTGCAGTCAGGGAGGGATGGATTCTTCAAACAGTTACAGTTTTGGGATTGGAATCTTCTTTTAATCATTCCAATGAAGCTGCCCCTAGCGCTACTGTTTCTGTTCATAGCAATGGGGAGGACAAAAGAAACACAAAGCTGAGAGCTATTGTGGATGGAAAATCTGTTGTTGTTTCAAATATTTCTCTTCTAATTGGGAATAAATTTGAGCTCACTATTACATGGAAGAAATAGTTGAGTAGACTATAACTAACTCACATAGTACTGATCTTTTCTGTTGAAAACTTGAATGTGATCAAGTGTAAATAAGGGTCATTTGATTAGGTGACCTGTTTTCTAAGCAAATTTTCTAATGCAAACTTGATCTTGTAGAGTAATCTCTCTGGTGCATGAAACATAGAAAACATAGCAATAACGAATTAGCAAAAAAGCCTAAACAACACACTATTACTACTTAGAATCATTTGCCTCGTGCAACAAACTACCTAGTAAGGCATGTGTTGAACACGCCAAGATGCTGAGAAGAGTGGGGGGTGAATCAGTATCTAATGATTCTAATCAATCTTTAATTCTAACAACTTCAACTTATCCAGAGCAGATTAAAACTTAATCATTACAGCATTAGCATGAACATAAAAGATTAACACAATGCACATCAACACATAACACCAGATATACATGCAAAACCCTATAAAGGAAAAACCACGGTGAGGATTAACTCACAATATATGAAGCTCAAATAACAACTTTGTTTTAGGGCTACAACCCAAGGAAGCTTTTACTCCCTGAAGAACTTTGATTTAGGGTCACTCCCAAGGAAGCTACTGAAAGGAAGCTAGGTGTGCAGAAATCACTTCCTACACTAATCTAATGAGAGAAGAGTGCAAATTCATTTTAACCTTTACAATTATAGAATGTTTAACACAACAACAGAGATATTGCAGCAGCAAACAACATAAGAATGTAAGACAGAAGAAGAGAGACAAGATATACGTGGGGAAAACCCTTATCGGGTAAAAAACCCCACACTCCAAAATCTGCACAATGTATTATCAAAAGTTAAAACTGTAATGGTTTACAATACACTTGCAATGCAAGCTCTCAGGAGTCTTCGACACTCATATCTGGAGACAAACTGGCAGCATAACAACACGTGTTAATCACCCTCTACATCTCCTCTCCAAGCACCTGCTTATATTGAAGTTTTCAAGGCAAAACTGAACATATCTTGGAATGGGCATCCAACTTGGCCTCATGGCCCAAAACCCACGCCTAGGGACACTTGTCCAACACTGCAGCATGGTCATGACACTTGTCATATCACCCCATCCCAATATGGTCGCCTATTTCCAATTTGGGCAATGACAGATGCTCTTACGCACCAATCTGCTGTCATAGAATATGTCATAACTGTCATAACTTACAACTGTAAGAGAATATGTCATAAATATTCTCTTACAACATGACATAACCCTCCTTGGGGCACCCAAAGATGCCTTCTTCCAAGATGCCTTGTGACACATGTCTTCACCTGTCATAGAACCTTCTATTTCCGACTCTTACATGTCATAAAACTGTCATAGGAATCTGTGACTCGGAATCTGTCATGACCATTTTAGTCAATATTCCCTTACACAACATCAAAGATGCCGACACATGGAAAAATATTCCTACCACTAAGTGGGACACCTATCTCCTCATGTGAGGACAAAATTACATGTGGTCATATGCCATGTAGGATGACACATCACCATGCCAACTCCCACAATATGACAACATAGGATTTGCATCCAAATAATACAATAGGCAATAAATAAATTTCATTAGAATAAAAAATGCAAGGAATAACCAAGGTTGAGACACCTTAATACCTAACATTCTCCCACTTGTCAAACACCTTGTAAGAGCCAATAGAAAAACAAGATTTAACTGCTGTAGGCCGAAAGGCCCATAGACTCTGAACACCATCTGAACTTCCATGTGCCCACTGGTTTCGTTAATGTATCTGCAACATCACACTCTAACTGTCACAACAGATAGTAAACTATCCTGCACCAACACCAATATCTGAACACAATATCTCTTAAGCCAAATGGCTTCCTTGCAAGCATGAGTAGCTGTCAGATACTCAGCTCAACTGAACTCCACTATGCTCACTAGCTTTACAAAAGCACCTGTAACATCTTCCAAGTGATCACCAACATGACAAAAGATTAGAATGCCAAAAATATGATGAAACACTAAATGCCACATAGACACACCAATGTATCCAACTTCAAACCCGTTAACAGAACATAACTTTGAAGTCCAGACATCTTCAAAACAAGATCGAGCATGTATGCTCCAAAACAGTTAGAACAACAACCACAGCTAGTTGTTTACATCCAGCTAAAAAACTACCATTGATAGAACTTTTGCATATGACATATTCAGCCCATAATGCAACTCTCGTCCCTGTATAATCCATTGTCCTGCTCAAAGTTATCGTCTCCCATGATAACAAACACACCAAAAACATTGATGTGCAAAAAATCTAAAGACCTTTGATACTATAGTCCAATGAAAAATAATCTACCAAAGATATACATACATCCTAGGAATCAAACTACATGAGCAATTGTATATAGCTTCTAGAAGTGACTGTGTGTTGCTTTTTTTGATCAAAAAAAGCAACATACAGTCACTTCCAGAAGCTATATACAATTATCATGGACTGTGGAATCATGCATTTTATTGAATGAGCAATGCCAACCAAAGCAACTCAAAGTCTACCAATCAGCACTTACATAAAAAGATGGCTTATAGTCCAAACATATAATACAAAGAACAATCACAATGATCTGAAAACTACAACCAATTACTGCAAAACAGAGCATACTTCCACAAATAGTTTTATGCTCACTCTCTCACCTCTGATCTCCTCCACTTCTCCCAAGTCCACATCAAAAAGAAAACATATTGTTGCCAAAAAAAAATAAAGTACAACAACAGTAGATAACCACAAATCCAGTGATCATACTAGATGAATAAGAACCTCTAGGAAGAAAAAGAGACCATAAAAAGAAACTGCAAACCATAACATGTCCTTCTGCCAACACCACCAAGTGCTAAGTTGTGCCAAGTATGATCTCCTTCACAAAACCCCAACTGAAAAGCCTTACCAACACCTAACCATTTAATCTCATAAGATCAAATAAACATTAACATGAATGTAAGCCTCTCTAATCAAGGTAGATCAAACTCATAACCATTCCATAACAAGGAATAAGCCCAATCACATCTCCTAAACTGCCCATAAATAAACATCATAAACTAAACCATACGAATGAAGAAGATAACCATGCTGACATCCCTCAAATGAAACCTCTAAAACCAATAACTATAGCTCAAGATTAATAGCCATGAGAAATCAAAGCATAAAACAAAATGAATCTGAAATAACCTGGGCAATACCTATCATAACATTTTATGCCAAGTGAACTGAGAGTGGGGAATGAGAATGATCCACTGAGATACACCGAGTCTCATATACTCTCTCCAAGAATAATCTCCTCTCAATTTCAAACATGAACTCATGTCCATAACAAGTGAAGGCTCCTCGGTCTTTTTGCTAAAATTTCACCATTCCAACACATGATCCCTACAACAAGAGATCTCAAGCCTCACCTCAAGTCTCTCTAGTCTCCATGAACATCCATCAACCAATACATGCCAACTTCAAATGCATCCTGCAAAATCATGAAGCTTCAAGCAAATGATTAATACTCAAAACCAAAGAGAACAAACAAGATCACTGTCAAAACTCCCACTGCACATCTACATGATCAAGAAGCCCATCATGACATCATGATCTAACCATTTCCTCGTAAGAAAATCACATGCAACAAAGCGTAAAATGATGCATACATCCTGTCTCGAGAGAATTTGTATCATGCCAAAACTTTAAGCTAGCATTCAGAGTAAACCATGACATAATAACAACATCTCTAAACAAAGGATAAACATGTCAAACTAACAAATCATAAACCCAACACCTCAATCAAGATGTTAACATCTCCAAACATATGAAGATAACCATCTCTTGACAACTAAATTGAAAATGTCAAAGAACTCTCAAAACCAAGAGCTCCTCCATGACACCAATATCCACTACAGAAGATCATCCATCACGTATGATGAATCCAACATCACTGCCAAAGCTCCCACTAAAACTGTGATATAGAGCATCTCAAGGCATTATGATAATCATCCTCTCAATGAAGATCATCCATGGTTCTAATACAATCTAACAATTGTCCTGTACAATATCAGCAATACAAAAGAATAAAATAGAACCAAGATCTCCAAGTCAAGAAGATAAAACCATCACAGTCAAAAGCTCACACTAAACTGTGTAACCAAGCTATCCATGACATCGTGATAAACATGCTATAAGTCCCAATAACTAACTATCCATTGCACTCTAATTATCCATCCTCTTATCCCAATGCAACATACCAATACACAAATGACCACAAACAAAGCCAACTAACAAAGTCTGCATAAACACTGAATCAAACCCGTGGATAAAGATAGTCCACATTCGAGTCATCTCACTGCAGCTAATGGATAGCTAATCCACAAACTACATAACTCAAAGATCCAAAACAAATGTAACATGCAAACTCATCATTACATTAGTAACCTACAAACTGAGATACCAAAGAAGACAATCTGTAGACTTCAAGACTCAACCATCAAATCAATTCTAGATTCAATTTGCCAACAAGTCCACAAACAAGTGATCGTAGTCAAGGAGTGAATCAAGCATATGCTATAGAAATGATCATTGACAAATCACATACCAACATCTCCACACTAAGAAAGATACAAACCTCCTCACATTATGCATGAAGCATACATACAAACCTGCAACTATCTTACATCCAGAAACACCCCCAAGGAATCATAATTTGAAAAATAGTTTGTCTGTAGATCTACAAAACCACAAGTTTTTGATTAACCATGTAAAACCTGCAAAACCGCCATGTCACTGACATACATGCAAATCCATATCCACTTATCATCTGGAAAACCCACAAGTCTAAAAATCACCAATATAGTTAAACCAGAATAATGGACTAACATAGATAAGCATAACCATAGATTTTTGAACGGAATATCTACAAAACCCTAAGATCAAATCAATATGAAACTGAGACATGCAAGTACAACCAACTAAATGAAATAGAGGTCCAGGAACTTCAGGCCCACTTGTAGGCCAACTCCACAACCATCACCATGTATGAGCATACGAAGGAGCTAGGTTGTTACAGAAGCCTTTAGATCATCCAATGATCAACTCCACAACCTACATGCATTCGAGGTTAACAAAACAATGTCTTCCAATGCTAGGGACTAAAACCAAGCACCCAACATAAGAACATCAAACCACAGTCATGACAACCCAAGTTTCTCCATGTGATTAGGGAGCCAAGAATGAACAACCAACATGAATACTTTGTTGTAAACGACCATAGAATGATAGAACATAACCACCATGCATGAGGGTTATTGCATACTATCAAATAGGAGCTCCAAATCAATATCATACTAAATGTAACCACATGATCAACTCCACAACACTCCATCTTAAGTTTCCATAACTCAAAATTTGTGCCGTTAAACATCCCCATCTCTATTCTTCTGGATGTGCCTGCCATCTCATTCCAGCAACAAGATTTCAGAATACTTTGCATAGACTCCCACTCAACCTAAGATTAGTACACAAAACCCCTATCCAACAACTAGGACCAAAGAGAATAGCTCTGATACCAACTAAAAGGAAGCTATGTGTGCAAAAATCGCTTCCTACACTAATCTAATGAGGAGAGAAGAGTGTAAATTTATTTTAACCTTTACAATTACAGAATGTTTAACATAACAATAGAGATATTGCAGCAGCAAACAACATAATAATGTAAGACAGAAGAAGAGAGACAAGATATACATGGGGAAAACCCTTATCGAGTAAAAAACCCCACACCCCAAAACCTGAACAATGTATTATCAAAACTAGAACGGTTTACAGTACACTTGCAATGCAATCTCTCAGGAGTCTTTGACACTCGTATCTGGAGACAAACTAATAGCATAACAACACCTGTTAATCACCCTCTACATCTCCTCTCCAAGCACCTACTTATATTGAAGTTTTCAAGGTAAAACTAAACATATCTTGGAATAGGTGTCCAACTTGGCCTCATGGCCCAAAACCCATGCCTAGGGACACTTGTCCAACACTGCAGCATGGTCATGACACTTGTCATATCACCCCATCTCAATATGGTCGCCTATTTCCAATTTGGGCAATGACAGATGCTTTTACGCACCAACCAGCTGTCATAGAATCTGTCATAGCTGTCATAACTTACAGCTATAAGAGAATCTATCATAAACAGGCTATAAATAGCATATTCTCTTACAACATGACATAACCCTCCTTGGGGCACCCAAAGATGCCTTCTTCCAAGATGCCTTGTGACACATGTCTTCACCTGTCATAGAACCTTCTATTTCTGACTCTTACATGTCATAAAGCTGTCATAGGAATCTGTCATGACCGTTTCAGTCAATATTCCCTTACACAACATCCAAGATGCTGACACATGGCAAAATATTCCTACCACTAAGTGGGACGCCTATCTCCTCATGTGAGGACAAAATTACATGTGGTCATATGCCATGTAGGATGACACATCACTGTGCCAACTCCCACAATATGACAACATAGGATTTGCATCCAAATAATACAATAGGCAATAAATAAATTTCATTACAATAAAAAATGCAAGTAATTACCAAGGTTGAGACACCTTAATTCCCAACAGCTACCACTCCCTAAAGACTTTGTTTTAGGGTCACTCCCAAAGAAGCTACTACTCCCTAAACTGAGAACACACTTACAAAAGATTATAGTATGATAGTCTTTCTATTGTCTTAGAACTGACATTGAAACTGACACTTTTGATGATTGTACTTCTGCCTCTTCACACTTTATTCTGATGATCTAATCAGTTAGGCACACTCTATACTTGATCACTGTCACATATAATTCTTCAAGATGAATCAAGACAACATCAACAACCTCTACTCTTTCTCCTTGAGTCGCACATCAACAATGCATTTATTCTACTTTTATCTGCTTGTGAGATTTTCAATCTACTTGCAATCACACTCTCCTAACTCAATTTGATTAACTATTTATACATGATATTACATTGATTACATTGTTTGTCGATTGGATACAACATGAAAACAAAACATTTACAAGTCGGCTAGACAATACACAATATGAAACGTGTAAAAGATAGGTCTCAAGTGAAACTACACATTACACTAGCAGAAGATCCAAGCCTTGCAGACATCAACACTTGCTTAACCAGGTCCAAAATATCCTTCACAACTTCAAACACCAAGGTATTACATCCGCACACTCTGCTCATTTAGAAATAGGATAGCTTTAGGCAAAACACATGAAGACTTGAAGTATAACAACCACATCAACTTAAAAACCTTGTGCAGTATTGGAAACAAGAAAGATCTTCATAAAACTTTTTTAGATGAATCCACATGACTCATACAATATCCCCAAACACTCCTTTACCACCGCACATCAAAGAATTGTGCCGCATAGCTTCAATCATTATCTCTGAGAACAATCTGTTATCTGGAACACACTGCAACTTGTTGTCATTTGAAAAAATGAGCTACGAACCACCAAGAACCTTGAAAATGCAAGGAAGCATGCAGTATACATCCATTAACATGTCCTCAAAACCACAAGGGCAATCATTCATTTCCGGAGGAATGCGGATCATTCCAACAGGTCTTCAACACTAGCAAACTCTGTTAGAACACATGCCAGTACTCTATCATGCATAACTTTCATAGAGGAAGGACAAATGATCTGAAAACTTGAAATTATCACCTTCACTGCATCCTGAACACAATTCCAAAACCGCTTGGCCATATCTACAAATGCGGAGGAATGCAGAGCATTCCATTGTCCTACACAGAAACATCTTCACAGAGACAACACTGTCTTCAATCAATCAACATCAAAACACTCTTCCAGTAATGCAATCATCATGGAACTTGGAACATACATACTTCAGGCCACCAGTAGCACCAACAACACATTTGATCATCTTTGTGCTTCTAATTCCCATCTTAATATGAACTATATCTTCTTTCTTCTCTTGTTGGATGGGACATGACATCCAACCATGAACTATACCTTCTCTTGTTGGATGGGACATGACATCCAACCATGAACTATATATTCTTCTCTTGTTGGATGGAACATGACATCCAATCATGAACTGTATCTTCTTCTCTTGTTGGATGGGACATGACATCCAACCATGAACACCATCATACTACCATGATAGTGTTGACATCAATGACAACCTAGTGATAGTGTTGACATCAATGACAACCCTAGGAACCATATGCGTAACAATCTCCCCCTTTGGCATTGATGGCAACACATTTCTGCTTCTCTCCCCCTTTGGCATCAAGGACAAAGGGCAACCACTGCCTTAATCAAAGATCACATACTTGCACATGCTTTCTTAGGGCATGACTTCTTGTAGCAAACAAACTCCCCCTAACCTCAGCAACCACTACCTGCTCCCCCTGAGAGGTAGCCACAATTAGTTCAGGAACAAGATATAACATGAACTCCCCTTGGACAAATGCACCACTATGCATCTAGCAAGAAGGAGAGGCAATTACCCCTAACCTCTGTCGAAGATCCTCAAAAGTATCCTTTGCAAGTGTCTTTGTGAAAATATCTGCTATTTGATCCTTTGTTGGAACATATTCCAACTTCACTTCCTTATCTGTAACCTTTTCTCTCAAAAAGTGATACCTGATTTCTATATGTTTGGTTCTAGAATGCATCACTAGATTCTTGGAAATATTTATAGCACTTGTATTGTCACACAAGATATGAATAGGCTCATCATACAATACCTTGATATCCTTCAGTGTTTTCTTCATCCACAACACTTGTGTACATCAAGATGCTACTGCAATGTACTATGCCTCTATAGCAAATAAGGACACTAAATCTTGCTTCTTGCTCTACCATGAAACAAATCTACTTTCTAAAAAGAAAGCACCACCACCTGTACTTCTTCTATCATCAACACAACCAGCCAAGTCAACGTTAGTGTAAGCACTCAAATCAAATTCATTACCTCTTGGATACCATGGGCCATAGTCTAGAGTTCCTTTTAAGTATCTAAATATCCTTTTCACTACCTTCTCATGTGTTTTCTTTGGATTGGCTAGATATCTGGCAACCACACATACTGCATGTATAATATCAGGTCTAGAAGTAGTCAAGTATAACAGTGCACCAATCATAGACCTAGAGACAGTCTGATCCACCTCTGGAGACTCATCATCTTTGCTCAAGTGACATCCAATGACCATGGGAGTACTCAATGGTTTTGAATCCTCCATACCAAACTTCTTCAACAACTCTTTGACATACTTAGCTTGAGAAATAAAGATACCATCATCTAGCCAAGAAATTTGAAGTCCAAGGAAGAAAAGTATTTCACCAATCATAGACTTCTCAAACTCTTTTTGCATCTCCTCTGCAAACATCCTACACATATCATCATCTCCACCAAAGATGATGTCATCAACATATACTGCAACTATCAATATCATGTCTCCTTCTTCATTGATGTAAAGATTGCTATCTGTAGTACCTTTCTTGAAGCCCTGTTGAAGTAAGCACTTATCCAACCTAACATACCAAGCTCTAGGTGCTTGCTTGAGGCCATACAGAGCCTTCTTGAGTCTGTACACCATGTCTGGATCTTTTGATATCTAGAAGCCATCTAGTTGTTCAATATAAACCTCTTCCTCTAGGTCACCATTCAGAAATGTTGACTTAACATCCATCTGATATACCTTGAAGTTCATATGAGCAACAAGAGCAAGGAACATCCTGATTGCCTCCATCCTTGCTACCAAAGAAAAAGTCTCCTCAAAATCAATACCTTCAATTTGTGTGTATCCTTTGCATACCAGTCTTGCCCTGTTCCTTACAACTTCACCTTCTTCATTTAGTTTGTTCTAGAACATCCATTTTGTTCCTATAACATTCTTATTTGTTGGTCTGGGAACTAATTCCCATGTCTGATTCTTCTCAATCTGATCCAATTCTTCTTCCATGGCTTTTATCCATCCATCATCTTTGCTAGCATTAGCAAAGTTTTTGGCTTCCACCTTTAATAACAAACACAAGTTTACTTGCTCATGTGTCTTAGCAAGCCTTCTCCTTGTTTGCACACCTTCATCTTTATCTCCAATGATATGATCTGCTAAATGGTTCTTCTGAACATACTTTGCTGGAGTCTTAGGCATCTGCTCTAGTTCTTGTTCCTTTTCTTCTTTTACTTATTCTTCTTTTTCATCTACAATGCATGGAAAGATATCAGATTCAGAGTCTTTTGATTCATGTGAGATCTGATACAGCTCTTCATCTACCTTGACATTTGTGCTTTCAATCATCTTTCCCAACCTCTTTTTGTAGCATCTATAAGCCTTGCTTCTGGTTGAGTAGCCAAGAAGGATTCCTTCATCACTTCTTGAGTCAAACTTTCCTAGGTCTTCTTCATCTCTTCTGATATAGCATTTGCTGCCAAATATTTTGAAGTATCTGATTGTGGGAGGTCTTCAATACCATAACTCATAAGGTGTCTTAGTGCTCTTGACCCTTAGTTGCACTCTATTAATTAGATAGACTACAGTATGAATTGCATCCTTCCAGTACATATCAAGCAGATCTGCATCTTTCAACATTGCCCTAGACATCTCTTGCATAGTCCTATTCTTTCTTTCCACTACCCCATTTTGCTGAGGGGTCCTAGGAGCTGACAAATGTCTCCTAATACTATTATCTTTACAAAAATTTTCAAATTCATTTGAAGTAAACTCACCTCCCCTATTAGACCTCAAACATTTGATCTTGGTATCTACTTCATTCTCAACCATAGCTTTGAACACTTTAAATTTATCAAGAGCATTTGATTTTCCTCTTAAGAAAGTAACCCAAGTCATTCTAGAATACTCATCAATAAGAAATATGAAATACCTCTCACCTTGTTGACTCTTTACTCTTGTAGGGTCACATAGATAAATGTGAATCAGCTCCAATGTGTTTGAAGAAGAATATTCCTTGCTTTTGAAGTTTATCTTTGTTTACTTTCTCATTTGACATTCCCTGTGTATTGCATTTGTAGGCTTGATTATCTTGGGCATATCTCTCACTGCCTAAGTAGAACTAATCTTTACCATATTGTCAAAAATTTTGTGTCCTATTCTCTTGTGCCACAGTTAACACTCACTGGATTGAGCCAACAAACTTGTTCTTCCATTTACCTCCTTCAGATGATAGATGTCACCATATGTCTTGATACCTTCTACAACTAGTTTTTTGGATCCTGCCTTTCTAATTTCACAACCCTTGGCATGAAATGTGAGATTATACCCTTTGTTGCACATCTGACTGACACTGAGAAGATTGTGTTTTAACCCTTTGATAGAGAGGACATCCTCAATCCTATTCTTCCCATCAATAGTTATGGAACCTTTTCCACATATCTGAGCTGACTCATCACCACCATCCCACTTCTCAAGGCTAATAAACTTCTCCTTGTCACCAGTCATATGGTTTGAGCATCCACTGTCAATTACCCAAGCCTTGGATTCTTCTTTTGCATGAAAGGTTGTCCATACAACCATTGATCTTTCATTGTTTTGATTTGTTTGCAAGGTATCAATCTTCTCACATGTTCTAGCATCATCCCTTTTGTTACCAAAACTCAAGGCCATGAAAAGTGTTTCATCATTTGAATCATCATGATACTCATCTTCTAAAGAATAATTGCTTTCTATGGAATACAAACTTCTCTTGAACTTATCTCTTCGATTACTACCCATTGATTCTTTGAAAGGATATTTAGAAGCAAAATGACCAACCTTTCCACAATTGAAACATTTGAAGGGTAACTTATTGTTGTCACTTGGATTTGTACCCAATGTTAGAGGCTTTTAGGGCTCCAACAATCTAATGAAACATTGAGATGACCTTCAAGTGTGGGACCCTGCAAGGAGGCCAAATCTCTAGAGAGAGGCTAATTCCTTCGTTGAATGGGAGATTCGGATATTTCTAAGACTAAACCTAATCTATGCATCATTGAGGAAAAGGGAGGATGATGAATCGAAAATGAAAAGGGGGTGATACACCAGGTTTGAATGTTGGTAGGCCCTCAAAACAACCATGTATGCACATAATACTAATGAACAACAGACCAACATACACAAATCATGAATTACTTGCAGAGGTAAAGGAAATTAAATGAAATCCAAGAGGAAATAAGCGTTCATAGATGGAGATGAAATAGAAAATACACAGAGCAAAGAACAATTCATGAAAAGGAAAAATTTGATGTTTATTCTCAAAGAGGCACAGTTACAATTGAAAATAGATATGTTTTTTTTAGACCAAAAAGCTAACCATATTACATTATATTTCATGCCTTATATAGCATTTACAATGAAGCACCATTACCTACTATAATGAATACACCCATGGGCATGTCAGAGATATTTTACAAAAGGAATATCAGAAGAAAATATGATTGTCTAGACATAAATGCAGATAAAATATCTCTAAGAAGTGGTTGAACAAATATCTGTGTTTGAACACCTACGCTTGAAACTGCCTTTTGCAACCATAAATGCTCAACCGTAATTTTTCAATTAGAGCTGGATGTTTGACTTTCATCTAGAATGGATTCCTACCTTGGAAGCAAGATTTCATCATATGTGATCATGGTGGACCCTTGGTTTAGCCTCTTTGTCTTTGACTCTAAAAATCATGGAAGTCATTAGAGATCGGGCCTTGGGCCTTCGATGTTCTACCTTACAAAAGAGAAGAAGAAAGGAGGAAAGTCCGCTCCCCAAGCTCTGCTTTGTAAAGGAAGAATTACAATATTGATGGACTTTGGGCCTCGGGCTTTCCATCTTCTACCTTTGTAAAGAAGGAGGAAGAAAGAAAGTCCAAGCTTCGAGAGTCAAAGACTTAGCTAATCTTTTGAAAGTTTCGACGGAGTTCAGAGCTCAGGCCTTCTATCTTTCACCTTTAGTGAGAAGGAGGAAGAAGGAAGGTTTGATCCCCGAAGTCTGAAACACTTAATTTTATTTTTAACCTTTTTGGGCGGAAGTCGGCCCTCAGGCCCTCTGCCTTTCACATTCCTTAGTGACATCACCTCCACGTGTCAGCTTCCCATTGTCCCGCTAGCCTACCACGGGATGGTGGGAAGCCTTAGAAAATTTTATACTCGTCGGGGGTTAGAGTTTGGGTTCTCCACCTTACGCCTTCCAAACAGGAAGAGGGAAGGGGAAAATGTCTGAGCCGTGAAACACTTAGCCACTTTGCAAAGTGAAAAGGATGGAGTTCGTCTCTTGAGCCTTCTGCCCTTCTCCTTCTAAGGAAAAGAAGAAGAGAGAATGTCCAAACTCCAACCTCCAAAAAATATTGAATACTTAGAGAAACTTGCAAAGGACAAGGCGGAGTTTGGAGACGATGAGGATGGAAGGATGAAGGATAGAACTCTTAACTCTGAAACTCTGACTATACTAAAAACACAAGGCAAACTCAGGATTTTGGGACTTAGTCAATTTTAGGGGGTTTCCTTGCATCTCCAAAGGGAAAAACACTTAGAGATTTTTGGATTTGGGCTATTTGGCTTGGAGGAAAAATAGGACAACATTTTAGTGACTTCTCAAGGGTGTTTGTCTACTAAACAAAATGGAACCAGTGGCCTTAAGCATCCATTGGGCATAGAGTCAAAGGTCTGAAACATTTTGGAATAGCTGAAACCTACCTCAAAACAACACCACAAAAGGAAACAAGGCATGCATTCTCCTAATCACAATGAAGCCTGTGTAAGAATACTTAGAGAAGGGAAAACTAAAATAGAAATAAACTAAAACAATATGTACCGAATATCAGACCAACCTTAATGGTAAGGTTTGAGATGGATCCCATTGACTAAGATTGGTAGAACTTCACCATCCAACCTTGAAAGAATGAAAGCATTGGCTTGCTTGCAGCTGATGATGATATAAGGCCCACTCCAAAGTGCATCAAACTTAGTGTGGCCTCTAGGTTTGACTCTGTCAGCATCCCATTTCAGAACAAGATCACCCTCATTGAAGGTCTGAACCTTGGCCTTTTTGTCAAAATACCTTTTGATCTACCTTTGATGCTCTTCAACTATATTCATGGCTGACTGTCTATGTTCTTCCAATTTAGTCAATTTAGGCATTCTGACCGACCTGACATCTTCTCCTTCCAATTCTAATTGCTGAGCCAACTCTAATATAAGAATCTCCAAAGATATAGACAATCTAGCCTCTCTTCCATACACAAAAACAAAAGGAGAGTTTCCAATGGCTCTCTTGTATGTGATCCTGTCAGCCCAAAGAGCTAATTTGATCTTATTGTGCCATTGTCTTTGGTTTGTCTCCATGGTCCTTTTCAGAATTCTGATGAAGTTCTTTTTGGTAGATTCAGCCAAACCATTACCTTGGGGGTAATAGTTGGATGAAGTCTTTAAATACACATTGTATTTAAGAGCCTAATCAACAATTCTAAAACCAGTGAAAGCTTTTGCATTATCAGAAATAATGGTGTGAGGAGCTCTAAACCTTGTCATTATTTCTTCCAAGAAATCCATGATTGATGACTCAGTGGCTTCTTTCAGTGGGAATGCTTCAACCCACCTGGTGAAGTAATCCATTGCAGTCAAAACCCACTTGTGACCAACACTAGAAGTGGAATTTATCATGCCAATGAAATCTAGTCCCCACTGTGAAACAGGTTGATCTACTCGAATAGGATGGAGTGGGAGTGTTGTCAATCTTTTCTTTCTTGCAAAGAGAGCACACTCTTTGCACTTTCATACCCATACATGGGCATCATTGAATAATGTGGGCCAAAAATAACTTGCCCTCATTATTTTAATGGTTGTAGCTCTAGCAAAGAAATGGCCACCAATTGGGTCAACATGAAACTCACTAAGAAGCCTGTCAATATGATCCTCTTCTATGCATCTCAGTAAGACTCCATCTAGGTTTCTCTTAAAGAGAACACCATCTACCAATGCATAAGGGATAGACTATAGCTTGAAGTGTCTTCTTTCAGTTCTGTCCAATCCATAAGGATACTCACTAGTGGATAGGAATTTGGCCATATCTATTGTCCAAGAACTCACAATTGATGGCTCAGTTGTAGGTTCTTCCTCATTCAAATGGTAGGTTGAACTCTCTTCATCCACAAAAGTATGAGCTAGTTGTTCACATAACCTTCTGCCTCTAATCAGCTTAGTGGCCTTTATGATCACATCATACTCCAGGGTCTTAGTGACCCAGCTAGCTCTCTTTTCACTAATCTCAATCCCATTATATAATTCCTCACACTAGGATGAGAAACTAAAACTTTGATATGATTATTTGCCAGAATATCTCTAATTTTTTTCAAAGCTCTAACAATGGAAAATACTTGTTTATCCATGGGGTTGTATCTGACCTCATAGTCCTTCAAGGTCTGACTAAAGAAGGCCATGGCCTACGCCATTCCCTGTTCATTTTGTTGCATCAGGATAGCTACAATACTACTCTCTCCTCCATGTGCATAAAGGACAAAGTCCTCATAATTTGGGTTCATGAGAGTAGGTGATTGGGCAGTCTCTTCTTTGATCTTCTCAAAACCATCTCTCCCTTTCTTAGTCCATTTGAAGACTGCATCTCTTGAGCATAAGGGTAAGAGGCTTCACTAAGTCGGCACAGTTAGGAATGAACTTCCTAACAAAATTGATCTGCCCTAAAAATGATTGTAAGGGTTTTTTGTGAGTAGGTAGGGGAAGAGAAAGCAAAGCTAATGTCCTTTCAAGATCTATGGAGATCTTGTCTTTAGATACTATATGGCCCAACAACTTACCCTGAGCAACAACAAAATTAATACATTTTTTAGGGTTTAAAGACACCCCAAACTCTCTACTTTTTTGGAAGACTTTCTCCAGATGCTCCATATAATTTTATCGCTTCTTGGAGAAGATTGTAATGTCATCTATTTAAATCAAGATGAAACTATTTATAAAACCTTTGAAGGCAATATCCATTGCCCTCTGAAATGTGGCACCACCATTAGACAAACCAAATAGAATTTTTGCATATGCCATGGTTCCCCATTTGGTTGTGAATGTTATTTTGAATCTATCATTTTCTTTGACAAAGATCTGGTTGTAGCTAGAAAAGCCATCAAGCAGTGAAAACCTCTCTGCCCCTGCAACAGTTTGTAAAATTTGATCCATAGAGGGTATAGGGTAATTTGTTCCAAGTATGGGCCTAATCAGTATTGTCATTGATGTCAACATACTCTTGTTGCATTAATGATAAGGATTGGATGATCTGTGTGCAGAGGATATTGAGAAAATTAGTCTCAATGAGGAGTAGCGAAGAACAGTGATGATAGTAAGGTAAAAGTCAAAGATAGGATGAGGATTAGAGGATGTAGATTAAAGGGTTTGTAGATATGTGTCTTAAGGTGATCCAGTAGAGATTTCAGAGGTCCGCATGACGATCAGAAGAAGTTGTGGCCACTCAAGTAAAACTGGTTTCGACAGATGTTCAGTGGTGACAGAGTGTTCCAGATAGGTCCGGTGAGATCCAGAATTGCATTATCCTGTTCTACGGTTTTGAGGGAGTGTTGAGGAAGTCTTTATGGAGTGTTAACTAGACTGGTTCGTGGTTTGAAGATCCACAAACACCTATTCCTTTGTGACAGTAATGACAGACTGTGTTCTTGAAGTTCCAGATGAAGAGGAGATGGATTAGAGTAAGCAGATGAAGTATGGATGTTTTTTGGTGATTCAGAAAAGCTTGTGATGGTCATTGGATCATATCCAGTTCTTGTTGGTGGTCCGCATTGAAGTTGGAGTTCGCATTTGAAGAACAACTTCTGGATGATGGTGTTCTTCTTGAGACAGGCCAACCGGATGAGTTATACATCTTGCGGATGTTCTTGTGGATGTTTGCTGACTTAGATGATCATTCCTAAGTCGATGTCTTGTATAAATAAGGGATTGCGAAGTCATTTAAAAGTTGTCTTTGTGGTGATGAGTGTGTGGTAGCGAGGAGGAGAGCGAAAGGGTAGAGCATAAGTATTGGGCTTAAATGGAACTGATTCAAGCATGGTGAAGATGCTATTCTCTAGTTCATGTATGTGATACTTATTTCTTTGTAGGCAGTAAGCCTCTTGTGAGCAGTGTGCTCGGGCAGTGAGCCCTAATTGGCATGTGTCATTTTGTTCTTTCTATTTTTCTAACAAAGAATACAATCTTGGGTTAATCACCCCGTGGTTTTTCCCTTAACCAGGTTTTCCACGTCAAAATCTTGGTGTCTTATGTGCTGATGTGTTTCTGCTTTTGATTTGAATGCATTATGTTTTATGATTGATATACTGCTAATCATTAAGAGGATTTAAGTGTGTAATTGGAGAAATTTTTGCACAACTGATTCACCCCCCTCTTAGATGTGAGCCCTAAGTCTAACAATTGGTATCAGAGCCAAGTTCTTCTACAAGGAGCTTAACCGCTTGAGGAGATCCAGGATGTCGTATTACAAGAAGCATAGTCCAAAGTTTGATGGAACCAATTTTTTTCTTTGGAATGGTCGCATGAAATGTCACTTGCAGTGTATGGGAATGGCGTACTGGACCATGGTCACAATACAGTATGTACCTCCACAGGGTGGTCCAAAAACCCTAAATGAAATCACAGATGTTGAAAACAATCTGCAGACTATAGAGGCTCTTCTAAGCGTATTATCTGATTCAGAGCTCTCAAATGTTATTGACCTACCAATTACTTTTGAGATTTGGAAAAAACTGGAACTTTTACAAGAAGGAGACCAGTATGTTAAATGTGCAAGGTTACAGAGTCTGAAAGGGAAATTTGAAAATATGAAGATGAGAGATGATGAAAATATTACTACTTTTATGCCAAGAGTGAATGAGCTGGTTTGTGGAATTAGAAATGCTGGTGGAGTCTTGGATGAAAATGAGATTGTAGGCAAAATTCTCAGATCCCTACCTGCTTCTTACAAAATCAAGGCTGCTGCCATTGAAGAATTCAGAGCCCATACAACTGTCACAAGAGATCAATTGGCTGGGAAATTGGCTGCATTTGAAATGACAGAGTTTGGAGATGACCCCCCCAAGACTGAATCTGCATTCAAAGTTAGTGCCTCTGTAAAAGGTAAACAAAGGTTTGATCCAGGAGAGAACTCATCAAGGAAACTGTCATGGTATGAAAAAGCAAGAAAAGACCTAGAAGAAGAAGAAGTAGAAACTACTCAACTTGAAGCCCTTATTGCAAAGAGGCTGCCAAGAGGATCCGATAAGTATGAAGGAAAATTACCTTTTAAGTGTTTTAACTGCAATAAGATTGGTCATTTTGCCTCAAGGTGTCCGGAAATGTTTTTAAGGCAAAATCTTAAAAAGCCAAGGTTCCAAAAGAACTGTTACTATGTACATGAAGATGATGACAATGAAGGAGTAACAGATGATGAATCAGGGACAGGAAACAAATCCGGAAATGAATGGGTGTTCATTGCCATCAAGGAAGAAGATCCAATGTCCTCTGTATCTATCAATCATAAGACTATGGAAAGAGCTCTGGCTGCCCAAATTGAAGAGAAGGATGATTGGGTCATTGATAGTGGTTGCTCTCACCATATGACAGGTGACAAAAATAAGTTCTTAGATTTGGAAAGGTATGAAGGAGGAGTGGTAAAGTTTGGTGATAATTCTGCTGGTAGAATCAGAGGTAGAGGAACTATTTCTCTTGATGGAAGGAACATAATTGGTAATGTACTGTATGTTGAAGGTTTGAAGCACAATCTTCTCAGTGTTGGACAGTTGGTGGACAAAGGCTATGATCTCTCATTCAAGAATGGAAAATGCAAAATCTTTGAAAGTTCTAGAACAAAAATTGCATCTAGTACTCAAACTAAAGGTAATATCTTCCACTTGGTTGGTACTGATAAAAGTTGCTTATTTGTTCAAGTTGATTAGAGTTGGTTATGGCATAGAAGGATGTGTCATGTGAATTTTGATAATATCATCAAGATAAGCAATACTCAGGCTGTAAGAGATCTTCCAAAATTGGTGAAACCTACTATTAGCTTGTGCAAGGAATATCAGTTGGGTAAGCTGAGCAGAGTCACATTCAAAAGTAAGGAACTGTATTCTATCGGATTATTAGCCTTAGTTCATATTGATCTTTGTGGTCCGGCAAGAATCAAGAGTATTCAAGGTGATAGATACTTCATGCTACTAATTGATGACTATTCCCAGATGATGTGGGTAACCTTTCTAATAGAGAAATCAGAAGCTCTTGAGAAATTCAAAATATTCAAGGCTATGGTAGAGAATGAAACCGGATTAAAATTGAAGTGTCTGAGGTCTGATAGAGGTGGAGAATTCAATCTGGTGAGTTCATAGAGTTCTATGAGAAACATGGAATTAAAAAATAGTTGTCTTCTCCTAGGACTCCACAGCAGAATGGAGTAGTGGAGAGAAAGAACCGGACCATCTAGGAAGCATCTAGGACCATGATGATGGAAGCAAATGTTCCTTAGATCTATTGGAGAGAAGCTGTCAGTACTGCAGTCTATACTCTCAATTGAGTTCAAATCAGAAGCAATACCGATAAGACTCCTTATGAACTTTGGTTTGGTATCACTACTACTGTAAGGTATTTTAGAGTTTTTGGTAGCAAGTGTTACATTAAAAGAGATGAAGATCTAGGAAAATTTGATGCTAGAAGTGATGAAGGAATATTCTTGGGATACTCTACTCAAAGTAAAGCCTACCGATGTTATAACAAGAGATTAAGGAAGATGATAGAAAGTACAAATGTGAAGGTTGATGAAGGAATTGAAAAACCCTAAAGATTCTATGAATCTGATGAAGATGATCAGAATGGTGTTCTGACTCAAGGAGCCCAAGCCTCTTCTATGATTCAGATCTAGATTGATTTGGTAAATCAGGAAGAAGAGATAAGTTTGAATGAGCCTGATCAAGAAGCAAAAATGCAAGTAACTCCCAAAGTGCCTAGGTATGCAAGACTGAATCACTCTAAAGATCAGATCACAGGTGATAAAAGCAAAGGTGTACAAACAAAAAGGAAAATTGCTCAAAACTCAGATGAGTATTATCTAATTTCAAAAATTGAACCTAAGACAGTGGATGAAGCTTGCAATGATGAAAACTAGACTAAAGCAATGGAGGAAGAGTTGATGCAAATTGAGAAAAATCACACTTGGGATCTTGTTCCTAGACTTAGAAACAAAAATGTGATTGGAACCAAATGGGTCTTCCGAAACAAACTAAATGAAGTTGGTGAAGTAATCAGAAATAAAGCCAGATTGGTCTGCAAGGGTTACTCTCAAATAGAAGGAGTTGATTTTGAAGAAACTTTTGCTCCGGTGGCAAGAATTGAAGTAGTCAGATTATTTCTTGCTTTTGCTGCTTTCAACGATTTCAAGGTATATAAGATGGATGTCAAGTCTGCCTTCCTAAATGGTGACTTGGAAGAAGAAGTATACATTGAGCAACTGGATGGATTTCAATTGTCTGATCATGATGATATGGTCTGCAAATTGAAGAAAGCACTGTATGGATTGAAGCAAGCCCCAAGAGCCTAGTATGAAAGATTGGATAAGCATCTGTTGAAGATTGGTTTCAACAAAGGTATGGCTAACAACAATTTATATTTCAAAATTGATCATGAAAACATCCTGATTGTTGAAGTGTTTGTTGATGATATCATTTTTGGAGGAAGAGATAGTATGTGTAAAACTTTTGTAAATCAAATGAAAAGTAAATTTGAGATGTCCATGCTTAGTGAAATAAATTTCTTCTTGGGTCTACAAATCACTCAAACAAAGAAAGGAATCTTCATTTCTCAAACCAAATATGTGAAAGAATTGTTGAAGAAATTTGGGATGGAAAACTCAAAACCAATGAATACTCCCATGGCAACCGGATGTAAATTAAGCAAAGATGATGATTCTCCTAAGGCTGATCAGACAAAGTATAGGTCAATGATTAGAGGACTGTTGTATCTCACTCAAACTAGACCAGATATTATGCAGGCTGTTGGTCTTGTTGCTAGATGCCAGGCTGATCCTAGAGAATCCCATGTCATGGCAATCAAGAGGATTTTTAGATATCTAAAGGGGACAGTTGAGTATGGTTTGTGGTATCCCAGAGATCATGATTTCTCTCTTCATGCATATACATATGCGGATTGGGTAGGAGATGTGGATGACCGGAAGAGTACCAGTGGTGGAGCATTCTTTTTGGGGAAGAGATTGGTTTCATGGCTGAGCAAGAAACAAGAGTCAATATCTCTGTCTACAATTGAAGCAGAATATATTGCAGCAACAGGTAGCTGCACTCAAGTTTTGTGGATGAAGCAAATGCTAAGAGATATCAAAATGGAGTATGAGGAACCTATCACAATCTTCTGTGATAATTCAAGTGCAATAAATATATCCAAGAATCCGGTGTTGCATTCAAAGACTAAACACATATCCATCAAGTTTCACTTTTTGAGAGAGCAAGTGAACAAGAATGAAGTCAGATTGGATTTTGTACCTTCCAAGGATCAGATTGTAGACATCTTTACTAAACCTCTACCTAAGGATTCTTTTGAGTATCTCAGGGAGAAGCTAGGGGTTATTGCCCCTCCGGTGATAAACTAAGGTGCACTGAGGTGCATCAGTCCGGTGAATATCACAGTCATATCTGGTGATCCGGATTGATGATGGGGAACTGCTACTCAGGGCGAGCAGCAGGTATGATTCTGAAGTGTTGGAATTGCAAGTATGTGCCCTTTGCCATTGATGTCAAAGGGGGAGAGAAGACGTGAAAAATAAGTGGTTGCTAATCAAAGGGGGAGCAGTTAAGGGAGAGAAGACATGTGAATGGTTGTTGCTGATAGGGGGAGTTGTAATGATGAGGAGAAGTTCTTGTCTTGATGGTTAAAACAGTTTTTCACATCATATGTTGCCATCAATGACAAAGGGGGAGATTGTTGCAAGTATGGGCCTAATCAGTATTGTCATTGATGTCAACATACTCCTATTGCATTAATGATAAGGATTGGATGAGCTGTGTGTAGAGGATATTGAGAAAATTAGTCTCAATCAGGAATAGCAAAGAACAGTGATGATAGTAAGGTAAAAGTCAAAGATAGGATGAGGATCAGAGGATGCGGATTAAAGGGTTTGTAGATATGTGTCTTAAGGTGATCCAGTAGAGATTTTAGAGGTTCACATGACGATTGGAAGAAGTTGTGGCCACTCAAGTAAAATTGGTTTTGGCAGATGTTCAGTGGTGACAGACTGTTACAGATAGGTCCGGTGAGATCTTGAATTGCATTATCCTATTTTGCGGTTTTGAGGGAGTGTTGAGGAAGTCTTTATGTTGTGTCAACTAGATTGGTTCATGGTTTGAAGATCTACAAGCACCTATTCCTTTGTGACAATAATGACAGACTGTGTTCTTGAGGTTCCAGATGAAGAGGAGATGGATTTGAAAAAGCAGATGAAGTATGGATGTTTTTTGGTGATTCAGGAAAGCTTGTGATGGTCTTTGGATCGTGTCCAATTCTTGTTGGTGGTCCGCATTGAAGTTGGAGTTTGCATTTGAAGAACAACTTCCGGATGATGGTGTTCTTCTTGAGATAGGCCGACCAGATGAGTTATACATCTTGCGGATGTTCTTGTGGATGTTTGCCGACTTAGATGATCATTCCTAAGTCAATGTCTTGTATAAATAAGGGATTACGAAGTCATTTCAAAGTTGTCTTAGTGGTGATGAGTGTGTGGTAGCGAGGAGGAGAGTGAAAGGGTAGAGCATAAGTATTGGGCTTAAATGGAACTGATTCAAGCATGGTGAAGATGCTATTCTCCAGTTCATGTATGTGATACTTATTTCTTTGTAGGCAGTGAGCCTCTTGTGAGCAGTGTGCTCGGGCAGTGAGCCCTAATTGGCATGTGCCATTTTGTTCTTTCTATTATTCTAACAAAGAATACAATCTTGGGTTAATCACCCCGTGGTTTTTCCCTTAACCAGGTTTTCCACGTCAAAATCTTGGTGTCTTATGTACTAATGTGTTTCTACTTTTGATTTGAATGCATTATGTTTTATGATTGATATACTGCTAATCATTAAGAGGATTTAAGTGTGTAATTGGAGAAAGTTTTGCACAACTGATTCACCCCCCCTCTCAGTTGTGAGCCGTAAGTCTAACATAATTATCCTTCCAAGAGGCCCAATTTAGGTCTCTAAAGTCTACACAGAGCCTTATTTCCCTATTTTTCTTTCTCACAAGCACTAGATTGGTGACCCAAGTAGAATATTTAATGGCAAAAATGATCCTTGCCTTGATGAGCTTAGCAATCTCTTTTCTCATTAGCGGCTCAATTTTTGGATTTATGGGCCGCTACTTTTGGCAGTCTAGCTTACAATTTGGATCTAGATCAATAGCATGCTGAGCAATGTATAGATTGAAGCCTTTCAAATCTTCATACGTCCATGCCAAGACATCGTTGTATTTTTGGGCAAGCTATATGAATTCTTGTTGGTCTGCATCACCACAAACTTTACCTAGCAGCAATTTTTTATCTTGAGTGATAGTATCCTTCTGGTAATCTCTCTTTTGGAATGTCATATTCTTTCTTTCACCCCTGAACTCATCATAATGGCTAAAAATGGCCTCAAGAGTGACTAAACCCTTAGGCAGCTTGTTGTTTTTGAGCTGAATGATTTGGTTGCTATAGCTCTCTTGCAACCTTGGTTGAGCCATTGATGAGAACTCAGCTTCATTCTAGATGAAGCTCACAATCTGCTCATTGCTATCAAATTTTTTTTGATGAATATCATTATCAGGAACAGAGGGCTTGATTACCATTTTCACATGCTAATTAGGGCCCTGAAACAAATCTGTAGGTGGAGAAAATTGGGCCCCCACTGTTGTCAACTAATCAGCCTCTAAATTTAATTTTCTTGGGATTACCTATAGGTTGAGAGTATCAAACTCTCAAACAAGCCCCAAACTCTATGTCTGTAAGCTCTTAGAAGCTGGTTTTTTGTTACACATCTTTCTCTGACTTGGTGGACCACCATCTCGGTGTCCCCAAAAATCTCCAAATGCTTGATATTTTTCTTCTCATCAATTAGCAAACCATGAACTAATGCCTCATACTCTACTACATTGTTGGTGCAAGAAAAATGTAATATGTGAGTAAAACATAATTTCTTACCAATTAGAGAGACTAGAAAAACTCATGCACTAGCTCTATTTTTTTCTCTTTGCACCATCAAAGAACAATTTCCATGGGCCATTGGAGTCATCATCTGGCTTAAGTACAGAAGGGACTGAAGAACCCCTTCATAGATCATGTAGTTGCTCAATTCAGTTGCCTCAGTGGTATCATAAGGATCAAAATCACAATGGTCCTGTTGACACTCATTTTGACCAGGGGTTGATTTGTCATGATCAGGAGGTTTCTTCATTTGAAGCCTTTATCTTCTTGCCCATTTTTTCTAAGTGTTGGACCTCCTCAGCATTTTTCAACTGCAGCATCATATTTTCCTGAGGAGGAGGTCATCATCATCATCTTGTCTTCGATGATGATCTGCATCATCATGTTCCTCGTCGACTTGTTTCTCAACGTCATCATCATATTTCAACTGTCGGGTGATGTTTGCCTATTATCCTGATGATACTGATGAGCTACAGTGCGCCCTCATCTGCTTGCGAGGGTGATTTTTCAAAGTATCCGGTGATCTTTCATTTATCACCTTGCTCAAACATGATGATGTTGCCCCGGTATCCTGAAGGGGTTATTCTCTAAGTGCTCGACACAACTTGTTTTTTTTAAGGGTCGTCATCATCATGATATTTCCAGTTTTCATCCTGCTGCTTGCGGAGATCATCATATTTTCTGCCTTCATGATATTTCGCCGGGGTGATATTTTTATCATCGGGTGATCTTGGTTAATATCATCCTGATGATGCTGTTGAAGAGTTCTAAGTGCGACCCGATATCCACTAGGGTCATCATATTTTGAACGTCAGGATGATCTTAGTCAATATCATCCTGATGATGTTGTATCACTTCTTGTTCGTTGTTTCTTCATCCTGATGATGCTGACGTCATCCTTATATCAGGGTGATATCTATTTCTCTGCCTATCTGCATCATGATATTCCGAAGGAGGGGGTGATATTTTCATATCACCCGGATATATGTTTGTTTGTTCGAGCATCATGATGATGCTGATATCAAGGAGATATCCGCCTGCTGGCTTCGCGCATTATCTCCGGGGGGTGATCTTTTCAAGCAGCATCATCATATTCAGTTATCACCCCGATCTTATAGAGGAGCTACAGTGCAACCTGATATTTGAACATCAGGAGGATATTTCCAAATATCCGGTTGTCTTCCGAATATCATGATGATGTTAATATGATGATGACGTCATCAAGGTCCCGCAGGGGTCATATTTCTAACACTGATCATCTTGAAGAGACCTCCTGATATTTGCAAACATGATGATGACGTCATCCGGATATGAGGAGGTGTGCAGTAGGCAGATATGATGATGACGTCAGCAGGATATGATGATGACGTCATCAGGATGTCCATCGGCCAGACTTTTGTTATAAGCTCAGCAAGAGGACGTTCCTCCGAAGGATCAGGTTGTGCCGATTATCATGAAGGTTATGTTTCAAATGTCATGATGACGTCAGGGTGATATTTCGAACAACAGGATATCATGCTGCTGAGGGATGATGATGATGAGGTTGTATACTAATGTCGTCAGGAGCAAAAGCACCGACATGATATATGCTCATGACCTAGTATATAAAGTGTTATTGAGGTCATCGCGGGATGCATGTGGGATATTGTTATCCTGCATATTCAAAACATCATGATGATGAGTCTCGGCGGGAAATGCTTGCGATAGTCTGTATGATGTTCTTCCCGAGGCCGCAGGTTGGTGCGCCATTAATGGCGATTGTTGCAGAGGTATGGGCGATGGCGTGGACGAATGTTGTACCTGATTGAAGATCTGAATCCCTAGGCGGTGGCGCAGGGCTCGATAAATCTTCCTGTCTCCTCCCCTACCTGCTGCATTCAAGTTTGGGCGCCAATCCGGTTGTGTTTGAGCGCCATTTTCATGATACTGTGTATCTGGCGAAATTTTGGTCAACAATGTAATTAATTGCTGAGCACCTACCTGGCTGTTATAAGCAGGTTGTGTTGTTCATTTAAGGTTGTTGAAAGTGGTGGATTTTTGGCTCTGTAATCCAAAACCAGCTGATCTGGTTGCTCTGTACAGTTTATCTTGTGAGTTTATGTATCTCCTGTTGTAGGACTTGGCATGAATCCACTGGTTTCATGGTTGATCTTATATGAGTAATGCTATCTTAGCATGTGTTGTGTTAATTCTGTCTCCAGTATTGCATGTATCCTTCTTCTGGATCTGGATGTTTGCTTATGTTTAGATTCTAGAGCATAGAATTCCTATGTTGAATGTCTGATCTTTTGACCTCTGCTCAAGGGGCAGATTAAACTGTTTTCAGGTTGAACATTGGGAAGGGTATACTGCAGTAGGGATACCATAAGTAGAGATAGCTCAACACTCTATATTGGGAGATATCTGTAAGGCAGATATCATGTGTATCCCCCTGAAATCCAGTTTTAGCTATTTATGCTGATCATTCACAGGTGTATGTCTACCGACTCCAAGCCCTGGATAGGCACCAGTCATGCTGTGTTCTTGTGTTATACACCATGTCCAACTTTGCATCCAAATTCATATCAAAACATTTCACACCTCCACCTGTTAGTTGTAGGAGTAGGATTAGGAACCCCCTGCATGCTCTCATACCCAACCAGACATCATGTCCAAGAATGTTGCCAGCCTTGTGATCTATCATGCAGATCTTGGTCCATACATGAGAGTATTCTGCCTGTTGTTGTCAAGTTAGATCTTTCTATCTTTGAGCTAGTCAAGGTTACATCTTAAGTTATAGGGATACCCCCCTTGGTGCGGCAGAACCAGAAGTGAAGGGGAGGAGCTCACGCAACCTCCTGTATTCAGTTGGCCTGAATCTGCCTGTGCATTAGAAGTGGCAAACCCTAATGCTGATTCAGAAGGAATGTCAACAAAATGGCGACTCCGCTGGGGAAGGATTGATAAAATAAAGAATAATACTTGTGACCCATCCGAGTCACTAACAAAATGGCGACTCTACTGGGGAACGTTAATGTAAAGTGATATCCTGTAGTCTCTGGTGAAGTTTTGCTCTGCTGGTGGAATGAACCTGGAAAAGTAGCTTTCAGCTGCTGTAAATTTTGTCCTCTCTGGAGAGGTGGCGACTCTGCAAAAAAGATCTAAATGCACATGAAAGATAGATGTATGTTATTGGTTGAAAGATGTACATATTTCTGCATCTGTATGAGAAAAGGTACCTTGTTACTTCTCCTTTATATTTGCTGTTTTACTGCATAAGTTAGATGCCAGGGGAAGCCTTAGGTCTTAGACAGACAAAGGATGTCTAAGAGTAAGATTTTTATGAATCCAAGTATGAGTTATCCCACACTCAGTGGTGAAATGTTGGATAAAGGAATAGAAGAGATAAGAAATAGGTTGATATTCTTAGAGGCTGAGCAGGCCCAGTTAAGAAGCAGTAACCCTGTTGTGTCTGCCTGTCAGAAAGCTAAACCTCCTGTCAGCCCTTTTGATCCTTTGTATGACCAACTGGATTTGTCATGGGTGGATTATAAAGTAGAAACTATGCCTGCTAGGATATACTGTCAGATGCCTAGATTTAGTGGTCACAATGTATGTGATGGGAATGCACATATCCAAAATTTTCAAAGTTTTATGGGAAAATATTCATTCAGAGATGAGGATATGTGGATGAGGTTTCTTGTTAGGTCCTTTGATGCAAAAGCAAAAGACTGGTATTTGAGCTTTCCAAAGAAATTTTTTGCCTGTTGGGATGAGCTTGCTGACTGTTTCAAGGAAGAATTTGCAAAAGAACCGGCTGATCTTGTTGCAGAATTGATGAGAATCAGAAAACAAGATGAAGAGCCATGTGTTGATTTCAGTCATAGGTTTGCAGTAGCCCTTTCACATGTCCCTGAAAGTTTCAGACCTGATATTTCAGCCTGTGTTGGCATATTCTTTGAAGCTTTTGAGGAGGGCTCTAGTGCATTACTGAGGGATTTCAAGGTGACAAGTATGCAGATGGCATACAAATTTTTAGAAAATGTAGAAGAAATGAGAAATGTGCACCTGCTGAAACCCCTGTCCCCAGGCCTTGGTGTGAATAATGGTTATGAAGCTGCAAATGACCAAATGATTATGGCATCATGTGCAGATAAAAATGAAAATAAAAGCATAGAGGTTGAGACTGCTGTGTTTGAACATAATGCTAACAATACTGCTCAACTGGATTGTTTACCAGTTGAGGATGCCAGTGAAAGGACTAATGAGGATTCCCATTGCAATGATGAGGCAGCTGACCATGAAAACAATAATGAGGTTGTGGACAGCAATGAGCAATTTTTAGAATGGACCTATGGAGAAAATTGTGAGTATTGTACTCAAGACAGAGAAGATGTAAGCAAACAGAGAAGCAGTCCTATGTGTGACCCATTGCCTACCTTTCAAACACATGGAGATCATGAAGAGCAGTCAGAAATTGAAATAAGTGCTAGTTCAGAGCATGACTGTTTTTCATTTGATGGCTGTTTTGCTTATGATGCACAGGTTGATACTCCTCCACAGAATGAATCCATTGGTGATGAAGAGGTATGCTCTGCTGCCCATGAACAAATGGCATACTCTGATGAAACTGATGCACCTGGGTCACCCATTTATGACACATATGGTGATGAGGATCTGTCTGAGTATGGTGGGGATATTGACACTATTTTTGGCTTGGATTCTGTTTCTCATCATGATGAAAGAGGAAACAACATACATCAGGTAAGTGACTGTGAAGATGTGCCTGATTTGAAAGGGATGCCAGAGCCTGATCTTTTCCAGCTTGGTGCTGCTGATTGTTGTGTACATGATGTGCACAATTGTGATTTTGAAAGCTTTCCTTTTGATGTGCCAGCATATAATACAATGAGCCCTGATCTTCCTAGTTGTGTGGTGGACTCTGAGTGTTTCCTATTTGCAGTCCAGCTAGGAGATCATGTTGCGATGCATGATGATGATACAGATGATAACCTGTGTTCTATACCATTTGAGTATGCATTGCTTGATAAATTCTACACCCACATGGCACATGATGTTGAAGGTTATCTGCACAGGGGTGATAATGACAAGCCAAACCAGAGGATTGAATATGCAGACGACAAGATTTGTTTGTGGGTGGATCTTTGTAGTATCTCCAAGCTTGACCCAGTGCATGCAGATGAAAACAAGATATTTGACAAAGGGAGATACATGTTTTTCTTTTCTTGGTGGCCTTAGGCCATCAAGTGTGTTTGGTGATGCAGGTCAGTGCAGTATTTGAATCTGTGCCCAATGGATAAGGGACTGGTCTGCATCCCAGAGATCTGGGGTTCTCGCTGCAGGTTTTCACCTGCACGTCCCCAGACAGAGCCACTGTTGACACTCATTTTGACCAGGGGTTGATTTGTCATGATCAGGAGGTTTCTTCATTTGAAGCCTTTATCTTCTTGCCCATTTTTTCTAAGTGTTGGACCTCCTCAGCATTTTTCAACTGCAGCATCATATTTTCCTGAGGAGGAGGTCATCATCATCATCTTGTCTTCGATGATGATCTGCATCATCATGTTCCTCGTCGACTTGTTTCTCAACGTCATCATCATATTTCAACTGTCGGGTGATGTTTGCCTATTATCCTGATGATACTGATGAGCTACAGTGCGCCCTCATCTGCTTGCGAGGGTGATTTTTCAAAGTATCCGGTGATCTTTCATTTATCACCTTGCTCAAACATGATGATGTTGCCCCGGTATCCTGAAGGGGTTATTCTCTAAGTGCTCGACACAACTTGTTTTTTTTAAGGGTCGTCATCATCATGATATTTCCAGTTTTCATCCTGCTGCTTGCGGAGGTCATCATATTTTCTGCCTTCATGATATTTCGCCGGGGTGATATTTTTATCATCGGGTGATCTTGGTTAATATCATCCTGATGATGCTGTTGAAGAGTTCTAAGTGCGACCCGATATCCACTAGGGTCATCATATTTTGAACGTCAGGATGATCTTAGTCAATATCATCCTGATGATGTTGTATCACTTCTTGTTCGTTGTTTCTTCATCCTGATGATGCTGACGTCATCCTTATATCAGGGTGATATCTATTTCTCTGCCTATCTGCATCATGATATTCCGAAGGAGGGGGTGATATTTTCATATCACCCGGATATATGTTTGTTTGTTCGAGCATCATGATGATGCTGATATCAAGGAGATATCCACCTGCTGGCTTCGCGCATTATCTCCGGGGGGTGATCTTTTCAAGCAGCATCATCATATTCAGTTATCGCCCCGATCTTATAGAGGAGCTACAGTGCAACCTGATATTTGAACATCAGGAGGATATTTCCAAATATCTGGTTGTCTTCCGAATATCATGATGATGTTAATATGATGATGACGTCATCAAGGTCCCGCGGGGGTCATATTTCTAACACTGATCATCTTGAAGAGACCTCCTGATATTTGCAAACATGATGATGACGTCATCCGGATATGAGGAGGTGTGCAGTAGGCAGATATGATGATGACATCAGCAGGATATGATGATGACGTCATCAGGATGTCCATCGGCCAGACTTTTGTTATAAGCTCAGCAGGAGGACGTTCCTCCGAAGGATCAGGTTGTGCCGATTATCATGAAGGTTATGTTTCAAATGTCATGATGACGTCAGGGTGATATTTCGAACAACAGGATATCATGCTGCTGAGGGATGATGATGATGAGGTTGTATACTAATGTCGTCAGGAGCAAAAGCACCGACATGATATATGCTCATGACCTAGTATATAAAGTGTTATTGAGGTCATCGCGGGATGCATGTGGGATATTGTTATCCTGCATATTCAAAACATCATGATGATGAGTCTCGGCGGGAAATGCTTGCGATAGTCTGTATGATGTTCTTCCCGAGGCCGCGGGTTGGTGCGCCATTAATGGCGATTGTTGCAGAGGTATGGGCGATGGCGTGGACGAATGTTGTACCTGATTGAAGATCTGAATCCCTAGGCGGTGGCGCAGGGCTCGAGAAATCTTCCTGTCTCCTCCCCTACCTGCTGCATTCAAGTTTGGGCGCCAATCCGGTTGTGTTTGAGCGCCATTTTCATGATACTGTGTATCTGGCGAAATTTTGGTCAACAATGTAATTAATTGCTGAGCACCTACCTGGCTGTTATAAGCAGGTTGTGTTGTTCATTTAAGGTTGTTGAAAGTGGTGGATTTTTGGCTCTGTAATCCAAAACCAGCTGATCTGGTTGCTCTGTACAGTTTATCTTGTGAGTTTATGTATCTCCTGTTGTAGGACTTGGCATGAATCCACTAGTTTCATGGTTGATCTTATATGAGTAATGCTATCTTAGCATGTGTTGTGTTAATTCTGTCTCCAGTATTGCATGTATCCTTCTTCTGGATCTGGATGTTTGCTTATGTTTAGATTCTAGAGCATAGAATTCCTATGTTGAATGTCTGATCTTTTGACCTCTGCTCAAGGGGCAGATTAAACTGTTTTCAGGTTGAACATTGGGAAGGGTATACTGCAGTAGGGATACCATAAGTAGAGATAGCTCAACACTCTATATTGGGAGATATCTGTAAGGCAGATATCATGTGTATCCCCCTGAAATCCAGTTTTAGCTATTTATGCTGATCATTCACAGGTGTATGTCTACCGACTCCAAGCCCTGGATAGGCACCAGTCATGCTGTGTTCTTGTGTTATACACCATGTCCAACTTTGCATCCAAATTCATATCAAAACATTTCACACCTCCACCTGTTAGTTGTAGGAGTAGGATTAGGAACCCCCTGCATGCTCTCATACCCAACCAGACATCATGTCCAAGAATGTTGCCAGCCTTGTGATCTATCATGCAGATCTTGGTCCATACATGAGAGTATTCTGCCTGTTGTTGTCAAGTTAGATCTTTCTATCTTTGAGCTAGTCAAGGTTACATCTTAAGTTATAGGGATACCCCCCTTGGTGCGGCAGAACCAGAAGTGAAGGGGAGGAGCTCACGCAACCTCCTGTATTCAGTTGGCCTGAATCTGCCTGTGCATTAGAAGTGGCAAACCCTAATGCTGATTCAGAAGGAATGTCAACAGGTCCCTTGCCCATTCATCAAGAAATAGATCATGGATTGGAAGAAGAAGTTTCCTCTAGAGACTCCGATTCTTGCACTTCCTTGCCTTGAATCATAACATGCATGTTCACCAGGCTATGGTCATAGTTCTCCACATGGTAATTTGAAATTGGTTCAGCCTTGATGGTGAACCTTGTGCCATATCTAGTTCTCAATAGCATATGAGACCAGTCAAAAGAAAGGTAGCCACCTATTTTGGTAGTGAAGTCTCTTGACAAACAAATGGCAAAGAAGGGAGAAAGATAAATGACTGAAATTTCTTGTTTGAAAGTCAGGTTTGGACATACATGTAGAGTCAAGTCCAATCCCTTGATCACTCTTTAGTGTTCACAGAGGTGCCATCCAATTGTAATACTCTTGATGAAACAGGGGTATATTTGATGCCTAATGCATCTGCTATCTTCTTGGGCATGACTGAAACACTAGCCCCTGAATCAATCATACAATTGTGCACTAAAAACTTGCCAATGATCAAAGACAAGTATAAAGGGGATGGTTTCTTTACTGAACTTACTTGTTCTTCCCTTGGTTGCACAAGACTGACATGGATCTTTTCGACCTTGTATTTTGCTGATGAGTCAGTCGTTATTGATTTAGCTAATGGGAAATGCCTCAAAGCTTCTTGTAGCAAATCCCTCTGAGAGGGGATTGACATTACTTCCCACATAGAGACATTGATATTTGTTTTCTTCATCTATTCCATGATATTTAGTGGAACAATAGTTGCCTTATACATTAAGGGAACCCATGTTCCCTTCTTTGATTGATTTGCAGCTTGTTCAGGCACTTTTGAACATGATAGAATTTCTTTTGTAGTAGTGGATTTACTGCTCTGAATTGGAATTGTGGCACTAGTCACTTTTTCCTTTGAAACAAACTCTTTTTGTAACATAGTAGGTATGGGACTAGCATCCAACTACCTCTTTTTGGACCTAGTATTGTCTGCAATACTACTTACAGGCATGATCACACTATCCATGGGCTGATTGACAGAACAAAAGTCCTCTGCAGTCCATAGCATCATATTGGCATTAGAGGTAGCCTCATTTCATACCTTGGGGTTGTTATTGGCTGCCTCTGATAATGATGCTTCTAGGTGTGAAATTTCTCTGCCATTAAAGCCCTTTCTTGTGCTCCAAAAGCACAAGTGGATTGATTATGAGGTTGGTTGCAGGGGTAGCACCAACTAGCCTTTTGGGCCAGATTATTCTGAGTAGGGACTAAAGCCCTAACTGGATTCACAGTTGGGATCTGTTGGATAGGCCAGACTGTTTGTAAGGGTTGAGCTGTGTTAAGGTTTTGATATCTATTTTATTGGTAACCCTGATTCCAATTTTGGTTTCTGTTGGGATTGTAACCCTAGTTCCAACTTTGATTAGATGACTATCCCTGATTGTAATTTTGATGGGGTTTGGGGATAGTTTGAATAGCAATGCTATTTACCTTGTTGGTCAAATTGGCCATTAGGGTTTTAAGATCACTCTCTTCTTGAGAAAGAGAGGACGTTGAAGCTTTAGGCTTTGTAATGGGAGCTATAATAGGCTGCTAAGATAATGAGGGAAGCTCTGGAAAAAGGGGTGCATGAGGTCTAGGAGCAATTTTCCCAGCCTGTATTAAACAATTTTTAGATTTCAAAGTTGTCTCATAACCAGCGGGTAGCGTTTCAACACCTATAGATTGCATCATCATTGCAATATCAAAATTTAACGCTCTTAAAAAGTACAAAAAAGCACCTTGTGGAGATGGCATGAGAGTAGCTAGAATTCTCTCCCATGTCCTCTAGAATCTGAAATTGAAGTCGGCTAGCATCTGGCTTGAGGCTCTTTTGATTGTTGCCAGTTGCTCCAACAATGACACATTATCTGCCCTCTCTCCAAATTTCTTGTAGAGGGATTCTCCCAGCTCATCCCAAGTATGTATTGAAGCAGGGATCAAGCTCCTAAACCATTGAAGAGCTCTCCCTTTAAAAGATGAGACCATGAGTTGGACTGCAACATCTTCATGTTGTATATGATGGACTTAGCACACATTGGATATGTCTTTGATGTGCTCAGCAGGGGTTATAGAGCCATCACCCATAAAGGGTGAAACACTCTTTAGGGCTGCAGTTGGTATATCATTGTATGCAACCAAATCTAAAGGACTACCTCCATTAAAGGTCACAAAAGGCACATTTCTTGCCATCCTAGGGTTATTCAAATTCAGTCTAGAGATATGCAAGCTTCTTCTAGTATATTGAAACCTAACATGAGGGGGTGTAGATTGAGCTCTTGGATGAGGTAAAATAGGGTTGTTATTCCTTCTCACAGGAGAACTAGATAGCCTAGACCTTCTCCTTGAAGCAACAGTAGATAATTCAATGAATTGAAAGTTACCTCTTGAAGACGCCCTTGTTTGCACAGGCATAAAAGGTGGCACTGATCATAAACTAGGAGGTTGTAGAGTTTCTAGGTGCATGAAAAGTTTGCCAAAATGCAAAGTACTGAGAAGAACACCAAATTCTCAGTTTGATTCTTAATTTAGATTGCTCATGGTCCCATCAGACATGCCAGAAACTATTGTCACTTGGATTTGCACCCAATGTTTGAGGCTTTTAGGGCTCCAACAATCCAATGAATCATTGAGATGACCTCCATGTGTGGGACCCTGCAAGGAAGCCAAATCTCCAGATAGAGGTTGGTTCCTTCGCTGAATGGGAGATTTAGCTATTCCTTAGACTAAACCTAATCTATGCACCATTGAGGAAAAGGGAAGGAGGATGAAATAAAAATGTAAAGGGGGTGATACACCAAGTTTGAATGTTGGTAGGCCCTCAAAACAACCATGTATGCATAGAATAATAATGAACAACAGACCAACATACATAAATCATGAATTACTTGCATAGGTAAAGGAAACTAAATGAAATCCAAGAGGAATGAAGCATTCACAGATGGAGATCAAATAGAAAATGCACAGAGTAAAGAATAATTCATGAAAAGGCAAAATCTAATGTTTATTCTCAAAGAGGCATGGTTACAATTGAAAAGAGATATGGTTTTTTCAGATGAAAAATCTAACCATATTTTATTGTATTTCATGCCTTATATAGCATTTACAATGAAGCGCCATTACCTACTGTAATGAATGTGCCCATAGGCCTATAAGAGATATTTTACAAAAGGAATATCAAAAGAAAATCTAATTATCTAGACATAAATGCAGATAAAATATCTCTAAGAAGTGGTTGAACAAATATCTGCATTTGAACACCTACGCTTGAAACTACCTTTTGCAACCATAAATGCTCAACTGTAATTTTCTAGCTGGAGCTAGATGTTTGAACTTCATCTGGACTAGATTCCTACCTTAAAAGAAAGATTTCATCATGTGTGATCATGGTGGACCCTTGCTTTAGCCTCTTTGTCTTTGACTCTAAAAATCATGGAAGTCGTCAGAGATTGGGCCTCGAGCCTTCAACATTCTGCCTTACAAAAGAGAAGAAGAAAGGAGGAAAGTCCACTCCCCAAGCTCCACTTTGTAAAGAAAGAATTACAATATTGATAGACTTTGAGCCTCGAGCTTTCCATCTTCCACCTTCGCAAAGGAGGAGGAAAGAAAGTCCAATCTCTGATAGTCAAAGACTTAGCTGATCTTTTGAAAATTTTAGCAGAGTTCGAAGCTCGGGCCTTCCATCTTTCGTCTTTAGTCAGAAGGAGGAAGAAGGAAGGTCTGATTCCTGAAGTCTGAAACACTTAGTTTTATTTTCAAACTTTTTGAGTGGAAGTCAGCCCTTGGGCCTTATGACTTTCACATTCCTTGGTGACATCATTGCCACGTGTCAGCTTCCCGCTGTCCTACCAGCCTACTGCGGGATGGTGGGAAGCCTTAGAAAATTTTACACTCATCAAGGGTTGAAGTTCGGGCTCTCCACCTTACACCTTTCTAAAGGGAAGAGGGAAGGGGAAAAAGTCTGAGCCTCAAAACACCTAGCCACTTTGTAAAGGGAAAAGTTTGGAGTTCGGCTCTTAGGCCTTCCACCCTTCTCCTTCTAAGGAAATGAAGGGAGAAGAGGGAAGGTCCGAACTCCAACCTCTGAAAAACATTGAATACTTAGAGAAACTTGCAAAGGACAAGGTGGAGTTCAAAGATGATGAGGATGGCAGGATGACGGATAGAACTCCAAACTTTGAAACTCTGACTATACTGAAAACACAAGGCAAACTCAAGATTTTGGGACTTAGTCTATTTTAGGGTGTTTCCTCTCATCCCCAAAGGGAAAAACACTTAGAGATTTTTTGAATTTGGGCTATTTGGCTGGGAGGCAAAATAGGACAACACTTACCTTTGTATTTTCTAGTGCCTTTCTTCAGTCTTCTCACAAATGTTGCTTCAACTTCATCGAGGCTCTCATCTTCATCAGCAACTTCTTCTTTTGTCTTCATACTGGTTTTGAAAGCAACTTCTTTCTTTGGAGCATCACTGCCAAACTCTCTCATTTCAAAGGAAGTAAGGGAATCAAATAATTTGTCTATAGTGTAAGTATCCAAGTCTGCATTCTCCTCAATGGTAGATACCTTATGACTTTAAGATTTGGCAATAGATCTCAAAACCTTTTTCACAACCTCATCTTATTTCACTTCTCTACCAAGACCTTTAATGCCATTGACCACTTCATTCACCTAGAGCATATATCCAGCAATGTCTTCATCCTTTGACATTTTTAGGTTCTCAAATTTGCTTTTGAAGATCTGCATCTTGGGTTGCTTTACTTTCTTATCTCCTTCATAAATGGTTTTAAGTTTATCCCAAATTTCTCAAGCAGAATCGTAACTCATTACCTTTGAAAGTTCTGAATCAACTAACCCACTCATAATAGCAAACTTTGCCTTGGCATTGTTATCATACAACTTGACTTCATCTAGATCTGTAGGAATAGTAGTAGGAACTGTGTAACTAGACTTGACAGAGTCCCAAACACCACAACCTAGAGAATTAATATAAGCTTCCATCCTTAGCTTCCAAAAACCATAATTTGTTCCATCAAACCTAGGTATCTTGTTAGATCCATTCTATGCCATCCTAGACCTTCCTCAAGTAGTTAAGATTCCCTCAGAGGAACTTAGCTCTAGTACCAATTGTTGAACACACCAAGATACTGAGAGGGGGGCTGAATTAGTATCTAATCAATCTTCAATTCTAACTTCAACTTATCCAAAGTAGATTAAAACTTAATCATTACAACATTAGCATGAACATGAAAGATTAACACAATGCACATCAACATATAACACTAGATATATGTGGAAAACCCTAGAAGGGAAAAACCACAGTGAAGATTAACTCACAATATATGAACCTCAAATAACAACTTTGTTTTAGGGCTACAACCCAAGGAAGATTCTACTCCTTGAAGAACTTTGATTTAGTGTCACTCCCAAGGAAGCTACTACTCCCTGAAGACTTTGTTTTAGGGCCACCCCCAAGGAAGCTACTACTCCATGAATTGAGAACAAACTTACAAAAGATTACGGTATGACAGTCTTTCTACTGTCTAAAAACTGACATTGAAACTCACACTTTTGATGATTGTACTTCTGCCTCTTCACACTTTATTCTGATAATCTGATTAGTTAGGCATACTCTATACTTGATCACTGTCACATTAAAGTCTACAAGATGAATCCGGATAGCATCAACAAATTTTGCTCTTTATCCTTCAGTCGCACATCAACAATGCATGCATTATGCTTTTATTTGCTTGCGATATTTTCAATCAACTTGCAATCACACTCTCCTAACTCAATTTGATTAACTATTTATGCATGATATTACATTGATTACATTGCTTGTCTATCAGATACAGCATAAAAAAAATATTTACAAGTCAGCCAGACAACACATAATATGAAACTTGTAGAAGATAGGTCCTAAGTGAAACCACACGTTACACCAGCAGAAGATCCAAGCCTTGCGGACATCAACACTTGCTTAACCAAGTCCAAAACATCCTTCACAGCTTCAAACACCAAGGAATTACATCCACACAATCCACTCATTTGGAAATAGGACAGCTTTAGGCAAAACACATGAAGACTTGAAGTATAACGACCACATCAACTTGAAAACATTGTGCGGTACTAGAAACAAGAAAGATCTTCGTGAAAATTTTCCAGATGAGTCCACATGATTCATACAACATCCCCAAACACTCCTTTTCCACCACACACCAAAGAATTGTGTTGCACAACTTCAATCATTAACTCTAAAAATAATCTGTTATCTGGAACACACTACAACATGTCATTTGAAAAGTTGAGCTAGGGACCACCAAGAACCTTGAAACTACAAGGAAGAATGTAATATACATCCATAAACATGTCCTCAAAATTGCAAGGGCAATCATTCATTTCTAGAGGAATACGGAGAATTCCAACAGGCCTTCAACACTAGAAAACTCTGCCAGAACACATGCCATTACTCTATCATGTATAACTTTCACAGCATAAGGACAAATGATACGAAAACTTAGAATTATCACCTTCACTACATCTTGAACACAATTCCAAAATCACATGGCCATATCTGCAAATGCAGAGCATTCCATTGTCCTATACAAAACATCTTCATAGAGACAACATTGTCTTCAATCAGTCAACAACAAAACACTCTTCTGGTAATGCAATCATAATGGAACTTGGAACATACATACTTCAGGCCACCAGTAGCACCAACAACACATTTGATCATCTTTTTTCTTCTAATTCCCATCTTAATATAAACTATATCTTCTTTCTTCTCTTGTTGGATGGGACATGACATCCAACCATGAAGTCTACCTTCTTCTCTTATTGAATGGGACATGACATCCAACAATGAACTATATCTTCTTTTCTTGTTGGATGGGACATGACATTCAATCATTAACTGTATCTTCTTCTCTTGTAAGTATATCTTCTTCTCTTGTAAATGTATCTTCTTCTCTTGTTGGATGGGACATGACATCCAACCATGAGCACCATCATACTACGATGATAGTGTTGACATCAATGACAACCTAGTGACAGTGTTGACATCAATGACAACCCTAGGAACCATATGTGTAACATCATGTAGTATTTTTTATTCATATTTTGAAAATATCTCCTACCTCTTCTTGCACATGAGCCATTTGTTACAGGTTTGCAGGGTTCGTCTGCTGTTGGGCCATTATTTGTTGCAGGGACCTCCTCTACTATTGTTGTTGTTGGTGCACCATCCATGATAGAGGGTTTTTCTATTGTTGGTGCACTGTCCATGACTGAGGGTTTTTTTGGTGTTGGTGTGTTGTCCACGACTGGTGTTGCTACTGTTGGTGCATCATCCATGACTGGGGCTGTTGTTGTTGGTGTGCTATCTGTGACAAGAGGTTTTTCTATTGCTAGTGCATCGTCTATGACAGTGTTGGTGCGCCGTCTTCGACAGGGGTTTTTTCTATTGCTAGTGCATCATCTATGATAGGGTTACCTCATTTTGCTATTGCTGTTACTGGTGGGGTGTTTTCTACTATTTTAGGTTCTACAGATCCAAAGATTGGCTCTTTTGCTAACGTTGTTTGCATTGGAGTCTCTTCTCTTTAGAAGAGGGTTGTCTCTACTACTATTCATGATACTCCTACATGACTAGGAGGAAAATGAAACCTTTTACACTCTTCCTCCCCTTTTTATGATTTTAAGGGATGAATTGTTAAAAAAATGAGGAGTTTTATTCTTAGAAGGGGTTGATATGCAGATATGACAGACTCTAGCCATGGCATCAGGATCTAAACATCTAGATTTTTGAGCAATGGTGCCCTCTTACAAAGGAGAAAATTAAAATTTACCCATGTGCTAAAGGATTCTCTATAGTTGCATTTGATTCAGCCTCTAATCAAAATGCTATTTTTGATGGCCGCTCTTAATTTTAAAGACAACATGCACTGATGCTAAAGCCTTGGGTTCCTAATTTTAACCCTCTCATTGAATCTTTCAATTAGCTACCAGTTTGGATTCATCTACCAAATCTTCCTATACATTTCTTGTATGAATCTTTCTATAAAGGCATTGGTAACTCGATGGGCCATTTTATCATGGTGGATCAAGCCACTACTTTCTCTCACACCACCTATACTCATATATTAGTGGAATTGGATTTGTCTATGCCTCTCCTGGAAGAGGTTGTTTTGCAAGTTGTTGATCGCTCTTGGTGTTAGCCCTTGGATTATGAAGGTATCCCATTCTGTTGTTAACGATGCTTTAATACAGGTCATTTGGTGTCAGACTACCCATGCCTCAAGGTCTCACATTCTTCATATTGGTGGAAAAATGCTCTACAGGAACACCTTACGGTGGATGTTATTGATGATGATTCTGCCTCAGAGGCTTCTAAGCCACTTGTTGATGTTGGGTAGGAGGCCCCTCCCCCACCCATGATGCTTGTTGCTACTTCAGTCTTTTATGATGGCCATGAGTTATTTGTTACAAGTTTGCAGGGTTCATCTATTGTTGGGACATTATTTATTATAGGGACCTCATCTGTTGTTGTTGCTGCTATTGTTGGTGCATCATCTGCAACTGGGGCTGCTATTGTCGGTGTGCCGTCTGTGACTGAGGATATTGCTGTTGTGACAACTTCTCGAAGGTTTTCTTCCCCAGTTAGACATTCCTCTCCCCAACCTCTACCCCCTTCTTGGGATTTGGTGAGAGTCTCCCCTCCTACATCTCATGTTTCTGCGAATGGAGATAATAAAGTTTTTTGGATCGTTGTCGAAAGAAGGAAGAAAGGTCTTCCGAAGCATATGTCTCAAACCTGCACTTGGGCCAAGGGTATACAACCTGCTAGGTCAAGTTATGATATTGTTTAGTCTTTTTTTGTAGTTATTCCTCGCAGCCTTGCTATAGCTTTGCCTTTTGGGCTTTGTTGTTCGACTATAGTTTCTAGTTATTTTGGGCTTGTCTTGCCTTGCCTTTAGACAATTGTTATAAAGGGTCAAGACCCTTGTTTCCCACTTTTCTTTGCTAGCTAGTTTGGGGCCTATTTTGCATTGCCCTATGGGCTATTTTGTAAAGGGATCAACACCCTTGTGCTGCTTATCTTAATCAAAAACACACTATACTACTTTTACAAGTATGTAAATGACTAAGTGAAATTGTGAAAAATATATAATTTCAACATTAATGAATAAATATTATGCCATTTTGGTGTTACTAAGAAAAATATCTAGAGTGATATTGATGAAAGAAGCATGGCATATAATTACCACTATAAAATAAATATAATTCTTGTGAAAGATTTAAGGAAAACTGCTTAAGAATGTTTTTAAGGGTATTTATTAGTGAAATATATTATAGAGGATAAAAATGTAGGTGGTGGTTTATTCATCATTTTGGATGTAGAAAATAATTATTGATTAAAATTTAAAAATATACAGTTGTTAAATTTTAATAATAATGTATTTTTTAAAGTGTATTCAAAATGTTGTTTTAAAAGTATGTTCATAATGTTGGATAGACATAGTTGTATTCAGTTTTTTTTTGTTTGGTATATTAATTATTTGTAATCGTGGGAGTGATTGTAGATCAATATTTTAATTTACACTGCTTCTGATCAAACTAGAACTTGCACCAAAAGGAGGTGTAATGGTTATGTCGATTGTAATGTATAAGAAGTGAATAGAGAATCCTAGCTTTTTATAAGAAGTCTTAGGTTACAGTTGTAAGTAATCTTTAAAAATTTAATACTTGACATCAAAAGTTGATTGACATGCTAATTTGAGATAAAGTATCGAAACTTAATAATTATGGCCATGGGTTTGGCTTTCTTTTTTGGGGTCACTCATAGGGGTGGTTGTTTCCTTAATTGAGTCACTTTGTAGAGCTAAGCTTCTGATTGTGAATACAAGTATTTATGAAGTGTTGCATAACATTTAATTAAATCTAAGGACATACATCGTGTTTGGGCTCCTAATTTTCAAGCCTCATATTTGAAAAATCATGCCAAATTCATCAAAATTTTCTTGAGGGAGTTCCTATGTATTGGCCTCATTTTGTCTGATTTCACCTAAAGCCCTGAAAACTTGGCTAAGTTTGAAACCTATGAGATCCTCCAAATTCTACATTTTGCATTTTAACTCATATGGATCTGAAACCACTCTCAAACATCCTAGCAATATATACATAAAATATAAGTTAAAGTATAAGAAGGTAAATGTAAAAGAGGAAATATAAACTTATACTTAAATGTTTATTTTATGTATATACTATCCCTTCGGGTTTTCGAGTCCAATCGAAACCTTGGAACTTTTCCCTACATCCAATTTCCCTCCACTTCTTTGCATCCCTTCGGCCCCCAAATTCCTAAATTCCCACAATACAAAGTAAGGTTCCTATGGGACTTTGGGTTCCCAGTTTTGATTTCCTAGGTCCTCCTTAGAACCTAATTCCTATCACATAGTAAAAACCTTGCAGGAGTTTGAAACCCGATAGCACATTTGCATCATGTCCCAAGATCCTAGGTGCTTCTGCAGACCTGGTCCCCACCAGCAGAGAGGTTCTTCTAAGTTTGAAATCCTTTCGTACCTTCTATTCTTTTACGACAAATTTGAAGGGGCAAATAAGTGAATTTTTGAGTAAAATTTGAGATTAAGGCTGGATTTTTCATGAAGATTCAAGTCAATTTTTAGTTTTTGACCCTAACCACTTTTGGTTCCGATGGGACTTCAGGTCCTGCCGGCACCTTGGCACCAGTTCTTGGGTGCCAGGTTCTATAGTCGTCCCACCAGTTGCAGCCAAAAATGCCCAAAAACACGAGAACATGCATCACCAACTCTCTAGATCACCATTAGTGCAAAATAGGTGGTTGAAAATGATAAATTTATTGTAGTTGGTGAGGTTGTTGAAGGTTTTCCCACCCATTCTTCCATCAGATCTGAGTTGTGAGGGCTATAAATGGAAGATTTTAAAACTCATTCAAATGATTGGTTGATGAACCAATTTTCTGGAGGTGCAAGTTCTCACAGTGGATCTAGGGGATCAAATGACACCAATTTGAGTTGTAAATAAGGGATGCATCCAATAGTTCATAGGAAAGACCTTCAATGAACATTTTCATGTAATAGTATGTCTCCATAATATTTTGTAATGATTCAGGAGGATATTTAATCACAGTTTTGTATTCTTCTTTGCCACATTTGTTGGCACTGATGTAACAGAGATTTGATAATGTGTGACAACATGTAAATCAATACAAACTTTGTGTTGGGTCATTCCTTTGTTGCATGTGGATTGGTGTAGTTATGTTTTGGATAAATAAGTATGCTCATTATATGAGGTGTATTTAGGATTTGTATGTGAATAAATTTCATGTTTTTGTTGATGGGTCTTGGATATATCTCTTTCCCCTTTGTTGCTCATAACTTTGTTGCCCAATGGAGTAGGCACCAATCCATATTGGGAAAGGGTCAATCACTCTTTTCAATCAAACCCTCATCCTATTAGTTGTAAGAGTAGGAGTAGGTTTAATTTAGGGTTTTTCATGTTGTTCATGATTCAATGTAGTAACTAGGGATAAATTTGAAGTGATGCAAAACTATTTTAACCTTTTGAAATCATGATCATGTATGTTTGCATCTTGCCATTGTGTAGATTATCAATATCCTATGGCAATGTAAGCAGCACCAAAGTGTAGTGATCATCTTAATTAGAGGTTTCTGTAGCCAATTGTCTTGACCTAGTGATGGTTATGGGGGTCAGGTATGCATTGGGTATGGTTGTAGTTGTGTCTTTATGTTCTATTTTATACTCCTAAGAATATCCCTCCTAAGCCTAGTTAAGCTTGAAGTGTGGAGGATTCTACCCATTCTTGTAAGTTGGCCAAAATCGCCCTTAACCTATTGATAAACCTCTTCCAATCACCTTGATGGCACCCCTAGCCTAAGTGATTGTGAAATTTTTTAGGGTTTTGGGTTGTAGTAATTTTGGGAACTAGCAGATTGACTCTTCATCTCAATTTGCATTCCATGACAAGAGACACAAGTTCCCTGTGGTAGGATAGAATAATTACATTAAGAAATAAGTTTTAACATAGATAGGAAAATAATCTCATTCAATGTTCTCAAATAATACTAAAGTTGAGAATGAGCTCAATATAGGTGAGAATGAAATTAATACAGATAACATAAATAAAAATATTGATGAAGAGGTAGAGATAAAGAGCATTAGCCCCAAGTGTAACACAAGTGTTGACCATAGTGAAGAAGGAATACAAGTTAAAGAGTAGGAGATGTATTGATTATCTAGGCACTGCTAGAACAAGGTGTAATATGGAAAAAGTGGGAAAATGATAGTTTACATAAACCAAAATCAAGCCCCTCTTTCACTTACATCACATTAGTAAATAGGAACTGAGATTTCTCACTATGAAGGATCAAACTACTGATTCCTATGACCTTTTATGTTTGTTGTAACTAAATAGATGCCTCAATTAGGTTTTTACAAGATTCAAGAAACCAACTAGCATGAAACCCTAACTGTAAGGTATGTGATAACAGACTAATTTCTGGAACGGATACTAACAAACAAAATACAAAAATGTAGAGTAGAGATCACAAAGAGTATGTACCCAAAAATTGAGGGCTTGTTAGACTACGGCGCTTGCCCCAGTGTCCCAAAATTTTCTGATAGTGGAAGTCTCCTGTACCTAGTGTTAGAGTGTCTGCAGAAGGTTCTCAATCTAGGATATAAAGCCCAGTTAGACTAGGGTGCACACCCCAGTGTCCCGATTATTTTGTAATGCTAAAACTCAAAGTTCTACAATGATTGTATCTGTAATATCTATTCTCCTTCTACTCCTTTTCACCAAATCTTTTTGAATATGACCTGCACATACAAAAGGAGGAGAAGGATGGTTGTGGCTATATAGGAGTTTGCCTCAGTTAAACCCTGCCTTTGGTATTTTTATCTCAACAATAGCCAATTATAAAGATTTGCAGATGTGTGTGTTTATAGATCATGTGTGTATGTAGAAATGTAAAACCCTAGATGACTCAAGCATCAAGGAGAGATCAACATAATGCTTCACTCAAGGAAACAACAACAACATCACCTCAAGGAGATGATAGTAATGAAGACTTGTAGAACAAGAAGGCAAGGTAGTTGTATCCGTGGAGGATTTCCAAGCTCAAGTTGGAGGCTTCAACCCTTCTCTTGATCATACAAAGGGCTTGAAAAAACCCTAGGAAGAGCAAAATAGCCTCAAGATCTTGATTCCTAATCTCCACCAAATATCTCCATGATAGAAAATATCAATAACTTCAAAGAGATTCAATAAAGTGTTGATCTTCAATAGCAAAAGCGGCAAAATTTTGGCATAGTAAGCTTGCATGTAGATTATGTGTTATAAAATGATTTTCAATTCTCTTTAAATACCTAACCTTAGAAATTCAAATATTTGAAATAATACATCGACATCGCGTGAAAACCAAAATTTGAAATCGAAATCCCGAAGTGCACGAAACAAGCCGACACCGCCTCAAGATTCAAGACCCAGAAAAATAGGGTAGGACTAGGGCGCGAGTGCCCTAGTCCAGACCCTGAATTTCACTCAAGGTCTATCTCTAGGGGGTCTAGAATGTCCAAACTCCAAAGTTTATTTTTATGTTTTGTCAATTATTGCTTTAGAATACAACATTTCTTTAGTAGGGTATAGGTCAATCAGGGTTTAGGTAGGTTAGAAATAGAAAAGACAAGAGGACACCAAAGGAGAGGAGCTAAACAATGTGACATAACATTTAGCCCCACTTTAGTGGCCATATGATACTATGTGCATATGCAACTAAAGGAAAGTAAATACTTCAATCATGAAAAGGATACCCAAAAGGATACTACAGAGGAATCCAAAGTGTTGTCATGTAAGAGGAAGAAGCCCCCAATCTGTAATCCTGCAAGACCACAAAGTTAGGAACCACATCCTGCAAAAGAATGCTTGTCAGATAATCAAAATCAAATCAACCTGCAACCAACACACAAATAGGTTAGGTATAAACACTAAGGGGTTGAGTGATGAGACATGATGAGGGAGGAAATTGAGGGAGATATATGTCCCCCCTTGTTTCTGCTTGCTTAGTCTAAGAAGGAGAAACAAGGTGGTTATCTATGCACAGAGATTTCAAGAAAAAAGTGATGAAGAATACGTTGTGAGGGTCATTTTTACAAACAACACCAAAGCACAAAACATTGGGTTAGATGGAGGGTGGAACTAGGTTTCCAACGCAATAGATGACGTGAAAATCTATGTCTGACAGCCCAAGATAGAGGTTCATGAATAAAGTTGTATAGTTTTGCACCTAGATTGTGATAGGAATTCTCATCCATTTACTATAAGTAAAGGGAGTTTTCATTTTTTTTGTTATTCATTCTTATTTTCATTGTGTAGAGGAGAGAAGAAGAAGGAGAAAGAGACCAGCCATGTCAATGCGACGCCCATACCAGCTTCTGAGACCAGAAGTGCTCTGATCTCGAGTCGTAGACAGATGTATCGAGCTAGAGGTAGGATCTTAAACTTCACTTCTGTCAACTTTCTTTCTTGTTTTAGTTATTTTCATCATTTTGCATGTCATTTTGAATGATCTGGACAAAGGTACCTAACCAAGGCACCCAAGTCCTCTCAGGGCGCCCAGGTCCTCCTAGGGCACCCAAGTCCTCCTAGGGCGCCCAAGTCCTCCTAGGGTGCCCAAGTCATCCTAGGGCGCCCAGGTCTTCCTAGGGCACCCAAGTCCAGAAAGGATAAGGACCCCAAGGACAGGGCACATAATGATGAATTAGATATTGATTGATGATTTGATGATGTAAACTGGTTCAAATTTGAATGTTTGATGTGCAGGATGTCCCTGAGACACGGGAGCACACAAGTAGTCAATTTATGACACTGCTTCAGAGCCATGTCAGTACTATCACCGATGAGGAGCAGAGTTTCCTATAGGTAGTGGGCCTATGGTGGGTGTTTATGATGCCCACCATGAGATTCCACTGTAGTATGTTGATGGCACTCAAGGAGAGGTGGGATGCATATACGTCTACATTCCATTTGCCCATATGTGATATGACAGTTACTCTAGAGGATGTGTATCACATCTTGTGACTACCAGTCTGAGGAGAGACAGTGAGGATCATAGGGCAGCACTTAGAGGAGTACACCTAAGAGAGTCATCTATACTACTTAGGTTGTGTCATGGCTCAGCTGAGATGAGGACACATTACACTCCAATGGTTAGAGCAGGGATGCATTGACATTTCCTTAATATGACATATCATGATCGCTACCATCACCTTGATGTTTGCAGAGGATGGAAGGGGCACTCACCTTCACAAGGGCCTCATTCACACTATCAGGTTGATGGAGGAGCACAAGATGGCGTAAACGTGGGGGTGTAGTATGCTTGTGCACCTCTATCGTAATTTGGGATGATACGCCCATTATGAGATGCAGAGCTTGATGGTGTGTACCCTGTTACAGGTATGGATGTTTGAGCATATCAAGTGCACATGGGCTTACAGGTTTCCCCATATAGCTGATGTTGACATATCCATGTACACATGCATATCCACCTATCATATGTTGGAGGCATGGCGACTTGTTATATTGGAGAGTGGTATTTGATAGGCTACAACATAGCGACATTGTTAGGAGGCCATATCGTAGCTAGAGACCATGGATGGAGCAATGTAGATAGATAGCAAGGATACAGAGGGATCAACTGATGGTTGCTCACCTTGATCACATAGTTGTCTAGTTATATTTTGATAGAGTAGCACGATAGTTTGGATGCAGACATGATGTTCCTAGGATGCATTCAATCTATGCACACTCAGCACATAGCGTAGTCAGGGTGAATTTTACCCCACGACTGACGATGGCTGAGGTAGTGGTGAGTGATGCTGATGGTGTAAAGGATGGAGAGTCACTATCTGATGCATACGAAGTTGGTGTTACTCGATCATATCAGACCTGGTGGTAGATAGTACGACTTGCTCCTATCTTCCCTACTAGTCACCCCACAGGCGATCCATGACCATGAGCAGGTCACAAGAGTGACAGAGGAGTAGAGAAGGATGTTCATGATTTTGCTGGATACTATGATCTTGATGAGGATGAGGATGATGATAATGAGGAGATCACGGTGTAGTACATCTTCAGAGCAAGACCACGGCGAGACCAACAGGAGGTAGACAACAACAAGGAGATCAAGGTGAGGCCACAGTCAAGAGCTCATGGTCCAGCCTCTACTGGCCTTAGGAGATCAAGCCATCTAGAGCAAGGGGAGATGAGTAGTCGTATACCCCCAGCTGCAGAGCCAACTATAGAGTTCATTATACCAACAATAGTTTGGGATCCATCCTAGCGGGATGGAGATCCAGGTGAGACATTATTATGTTGATGTATTGTATTGATGATTACTTATGATGTTATATATATGATGAGATATTGATATCAAATTTGTCTTTCTTTTTGTAGTTGGTATTGATTCATGGCACAATTTTGTGAGTCACGTTATAGCAAAGATATTTCCTACCAATGCAGTCGAGCAGTGAGTAGGGATAGGTTATTCTCCACAGCACTCCATAGGGTAGCATGCAAAGATATTTATGCCATTTATGAGATATAGAGTGGCTATGGAGGCCACATTAGATCATGCTACATAGGATAGAGATTAGGTGATCCAGAGAGACGAGCACGTGAAGGCTGAGTTCTAGGTGCCGTGAGATCAGGTTACGGTAGTACCTTCATCGAGAGAGATCATGTCATGACTTAGGTCTCACTTCCCAAGTTACATCAGGTGAGAGATGATAGGGACATGGCTCAGTCAGAGAGAGACCGGTACCACTAGATGTACACAGAGTTGCAGGGTGAGGTGATGGGTCTGAGAGGTGGACTCAGGGGTCTATGGTCGCAAAGTGTCTCTAGGAGTCATTTGCAGTCTGTGGCCACACATGGGCAACCCTCCATCACACATACACCACCAAGTCCTAAGGGAACTGGTGACTGAGGTTCAACTATGTGATGTATCTTATATGCTACGACATCCCATTTTGATGTATGGGATGGTCAACTGTGATGTATATTCAAACTGATGCTTATATATATGTGATGTTTTCTATTAATGCTTGTAATGTTATTGATTTATCACATGTGATTTATGGAAATGTGACTAGTGATAAATGTTAAGGATTATGTGGAAATGTAATTAATGCTAAGGCGATATATACTAAACAACTCTTTCGAGAATATGTAGTAAAAACCCACAATGATTAATGAATTTCATACATAAGTAAAATACTATGCTATATTCAGTTAATACAAAGGTGATCGTAATAAAGCATGTTTAAACAAGATATGACAATGATTAACCGAAAGAAATTCTAAGTTAAATGAGTTAAGACAAAATAATCTATCTTGTCGAAATTGAATCTAAACTTGACAATACTAACAAATTTGCTTTATGAAATAACATCTAACATATCATCTCAAGCATAGAATTTTCTAAGATGTGTGGCATTAATAGGTTCTTTAAATGGCATATATACCTTGTTCATCAACTAATTTATACGCTCCTGATCCGAAGGCTTCAGTAATAACATACAGTTCAAGCCAATTAGGGCTGAACTTTCCTTTTTCTCTAGAAGATGCATTCACATTATGTTGATTCTCATATAGTACCAAATCTCCAACGTCGAATGAATGATGTATAACACGCTCATTGTACGATCACTAGATACTCTTCTGATGGGCCTTAAGGTGCTCAAGAGCATTCATACATTGTTTATCAAGCATCTCAAGTTCTTGTAATCTCTTCTCTCATTCCATATCATCATCAAGGATATCCTTTAGGGAAACTTGCAATGAAGGAATTTCTAGCTCTAACGCATTATCGTGTCAACGCCATAGACAAGATTATACAGTGTAGTTCTAGTAGCCATATGAATACTTGTTCTACAAGGCCATAATGCATAGGAGAGTTGAGTATGCCAGTCTTTTTGATGTTAACATTTTTTTGTAAAATTTGTCCAATAACCTTATTTGAAGCTTTTGCTTGGCCGTTTGATTGAGGATAGTAAGGCGTAGGGAAGCAATGTTGTATATGATATTTTTCAAGGAATTTCTTCATGTCCTTGATCTTAAATGGTGTACCATTATCATAAACTAAGGAGGAAGGTATACCAAATTGAGAGACAATGTTATCTTGTATAAATCGATAAATTACTTCAGCAATCGTGGATCGCAGTGGAACAACTTCAACCCACTTAGTAAAGTAATCAGTAACTATTATGATGAAAGTATGTCCTTGAGAAGAAGGTGGAGAAATTTTACCAATTAGATCCAAGCCCCAAATAGGAAATGGCCAAGGCGAAACTTAGGCTCAAAGTTCCTGGGCAAGTGCTTGGATTAAATTTTTATGTTGTTGACATTGCGGGCATTTTCTGACATATGCAAAGGAATCTTGTTCCATGTGTTGCCAATAGTACCCCATACATAATAATTTTTGTATCAATTATTTTTCTCCAAAGATCCCTCCACAAGCACTGGAATAAGCTTCTTCTAAATCTATCGAGATCTCTGAATTACTAAGACATTGGAGAAGAACACCATTATAGCTTTTTCTATTTAAGACATTAGATGGAATGATATAATGCGCCACGAGTTTGCGTAGGCAAACTTGTGCATTCTTGGATTTTGAATTAGGAATGGTGCCATCACACAAATAATAGAATATATAGGAGAACCATTCATCAGAATTCATGTTACAACAAAGGTCAACATTCGAGGGTGCAGCCTCATCTAGTGCAGGTGTTTTAAGATTATGAATGATAAAGAGATATTCGTTAGGTGAATCAATAGGGGATATAAGGGAAGTTGTGCTTGCCATTACATCCACGTGTTGATTGTCTTTCCTTGGAATAGTATCAATTGAAAATGACGTAAATTGTTTTAATAAAGATAAGGCAAGATCATGATATTGAGATAACTTGTCTTGTTTAGCTTGATATGATCCTATTATTTGTTGCACAATTAACTATAAATCACCATATATGGTGATGTTTTTGATGTTGAGAGCCAAAGTGGCACAAAGTCCTCCAATGAGAACTTTGTACTCAGCAATGTTGTTTGTATATGAGAAGTTCAGATGGTAAGACATAGGAATCGGCTTACCAAAAGGAGGTACTAGTATGATACCAATACCAAAGCCGATTCAACATTGTGAACCATTAAAATACAATTCCCATTTATCATCTGTATTTATATTTAGAATTTGATCATCAGGAAATGTCTCATGATTTTGTATAGTAAAACATGAAGGTGTTTTAGGTAAATGGTCAGTTAACACTTGTCCTTTAATTGCTTTTTGAGAGGTAAATTTGAGAACAAATTCTATTAATAACATAACCCATTTAACGAGATGACTTGAAAGGTCTATTTTAGTGAAAAGATGTTTTAAAGGATCAAATTTCACCATGACATGAACTTCAGCATTTAAGAGATAATGCCTAAGCTTTTGTGTTGCAAAGACAAGAGCTAGGCATTGTTTCTCGATGACAGTATATCTTACTTCATAATCAAGCAAAGTTTGACTAGTGTAATATACAATGTGTTATTTGCCTTCAATATCATGTTGTGCTAATAAATCTGCGAGAGCATTATTAGATGTTGAGGTGTAAAGAAGAAAAGGTTTATTAGTAGTAGCAGGCTGTAAAACAGGAGGATTAGCTAGATAACTTTTTAAGTCTTCAAAAACTTTCTGACAAACAGAATTCTATTGAAATTTCAAATCCCTCTTCAGTAGTTGAGAAAAAGGGTGAGTCCTATCCGTGAGTTGTCAGATAAATTGACGGATGGCCTGTATCTTCCCTTGCAAACTATGAAGTTGAGATATGTTATTAGGTACTAGCATATTAACAATCACATCAATTTTCTTTGTGTCTACTTCAATACCGTGATGTGAGACTATAAATCCCAATAGTTTTCCACTATCTATGCCAATGACACATTTACAGGGATTCAAGCACATGTTGTATTTCTTTATTCGCTCAAAGATTTGATAGAGGATTGTGACGTGATCCTAAAGATGTTATGCATGTAATCATGAAAAATAAGAGTCCTAGCCTGTTGGTAATTTTCTCCAGCATTCTTTAATCCAAACAACATGACTACCCAACAGAATTTCCCCATGGGGTTATAAAAGTTGTCTTATATTGATCTTGAGGGTTGATGCAAATTTGATTATAACCTGAAAAACCATCCATGAAGGAAAGTAATGCATGGCTAGCTATTGAATCAACAATCATATCAATGTTTGGAAGAGAGAAATTATCTTTCAAAGAAGTGAGATTTAAATCCCTAAAATCAGTACACATCTGAATATGGTTATCAGGTTTAGTGACAACCACAATATTTGAGATCGAAGGTGAATAATCAATAGGGTGGATAAAACCATCTTGTAAAAGCTTTTCTATCTCAGCCTTAACTAGCAATGGAACCTTAGGATTCATATTATAGATCTTTTGTTTAAACATCTTAGCATCAGGTTGTAATACAATATTATGTGTTACAATATGAGGCTCAATGCCAGGCATATCTAAATAATTCCAAGCGACTAATTCAGAGAATTCATGTAACAACTTGGTCATATCTTGTTTTTCTTCAGTACTCAAACAATCACCTATAGGAATAGCTTTTTCAGTATTATCTTTATCCATAAAAACTTCCACGATCTTTCCATTAAGTAAAGTATTGGGTTCTATGAGATTAGGTGATTGTGAAGGTTCTTCAAACTCTTCATTAGTAATGTTTCTCAAGTCAGTAGATTTTCCAAAGTATGCATCAACATTTAAGGAATAAGGTAGTCCCCACTTATGATGATAATGAGGAACATTGTCATAATTTCCCAATAATTCAATTATTGCTTCATCTGTTGAAAAGGTATCTAAAGGAATATCTCCTAGAGGACAATTTGTATCTATCACCTTAGGAAATATCAAATTGAGTGTTGCTATTGTGTTCACATTAAGATTTGGACATCTTCAGGATTTGGTTTCCTTGAAAGGATTATATCCAATGCCACTCGAGTAGTGTCACGAAGCAACTTCTATAGGTACTCGAATTCCTTGTTGATTAATACCGCAACCATTACCTACATAGTTGCAATTTTTATAAAGGATCTGAAATCCATGACCATAAAGAGAGGCCATTTCTCTAGAAGAAGATGGAGCCCCATTGGTCTCATAATCTATAGTATAAGTAAGAGTATTATATGTGTTTGTTACCAAAGAAACTTTAGGTTTCTGACTAGAGTTCTTAGATGAAATCGATGCAACATTTGAAGTTTCAGGATTAGGGTTGTTAAGCTTGTATTCTCTCGTAGAGGTAGGAGTAAAGTCTTATGAACCCTAATCATCTCCAAGGAATGCATTCTATTGTTGAGAATATTGCACAACATTATCTGTGGCAAGAGGAGTTGATGGATCAATCTTCAAGTTATTTCAAATCTTATGATGAACAACTTGTTTTTGCATTTCAATATGTAAAAAACTTTCTGGTTCAGGATTAGCTTCAATGGTATGAAGTTTATTTGCATAAATAAACTTGATTGAACGATGAAGGGTAGATGGAACTGCCCCCAATGCATGAATCCAAGGTCTACCAAGAATCATGTTGTATAATAAGGAACCAGGCATGACATGAATCAAGGTAGACAAAGTCATAGGCCCAACTTGTATAGGTAAAGTTATAGTGCCTATAGACTATCTTCCAACATTATCAAAGCCACGAATGCTAATTCTATCTGGTTTAATCAAAGAAGTATCAATCCATAACTCGCTTGATCAATTTATTGTTTAATGTAATAAAAATAATTAAAGGATCATATTGATTTTGAACCTCAATAGAAGGCAGCTCATGTTGTTGAAAGAGAATGTCTGTTTTTGTCACATGCATACAATCTATAATAGTTGCATCATCATTCAGCTTGACAACAGGTGGTACAGTCACCTTTTGTAAAGCTCCTTGGAGCATTCCGTGGTATGTAGGTGAGGTTTGTATAAGTTCCCAAAGATAAATCTTCACAGGAGTAGCATGAAGCTTCTCAACAAGATCATAATCTTGACCAACTTTATGTGTTAAACGAGGTGCTTGAGGAAGCATAGGTTGAGAAGCTGGTAAAGATATCAAAATGCTTGATTATTGTTTACTCTGTTTGTTATTCTGTGTATTATATGTATGAGCAAACATAGTATGACTAGGTTGTTGTGATCTTTCTTGTTGACTTCAATGTGTTATTTGTTTAGCATAGTTATAGATGTAATTAGTGTTGAAGTTTATGATAAACTTGAAACACCAGGATCACCTGCAAAACCTAAGATTTACCTTCCACAAGAGAAAAAACCAAAGAGGAATAATTTGCACAATAAGGATGAATTAATGAAATGGATTTATGAATTACATGTGAGAACTTTCTTTTATATTTGCAAGTTAGAGAAAACCCTAATATGACTTAAGAATAACCTAAGACTAAAATTAGCCCTAAGTCAACTTTAAAAAGTGTAATTAAATATTTAATTACACCAACATCCCCCCTTAAGTGTAACTTAGGGAGAAATGAAAAACATGAAACTAATTCAAGAATGGGTCCTGGCTACAAGGCCATGTTAGGTACCCATGAACAACAATAATCTCTCATAAAGTAGAGAAAATGAGAAAAACCCAGTGGGAGAAAACTCTTCTCCAAAAGAGAGAAAAAACAAGTACATGAACATGTGATGGAAGAAGGAATAATACTAAGACCCCCCAAGAACTGAATCCATCACAAAATTACAATCATGAATGCCCCCATAAGAGAGAAAAAAGAGAATATGAATCCCCTCCAAGAAGAAGCTCCAGAACCAATGAAGAGATCTTGAAGACAAAATCCAATCCACTGCCTACAAGCAACATTTCTCCCTTTCAGAAGAAATAGATTCACTGGTGAATGTAGAAGCCATTCCCACATATTGGATGAATAGGCAATCCATAGCGAAATGTGTGCCTCTGAATGCAACTCAAGTGACCTCATACTAGGAAAATATGTCTTCTCCAAAACAGAAATTGTCTACCTAATCAAAGAAGAAGAACCCGGAGAGGATATGATATGAACTGCATCTAGAAATACATAAGATGAAGGTGGTGATGCAAAGCCACCTGAGATAACATCAAACAAGAGAGATAAACCCTCAAATGTGTCCTCCAAATCAGCAATATGAGACTCCACAAATAGAGATGATATGTCTGCAAGATAGGAATCCCAATGAGGTGGATCAAGAAGACTAATATTGACCTACTGCAAAGAATCACTAGAATCCAGTGATGATGCAACAATGAATTCTGAAGTATCAGTAGGTGATGGTGGAGCAATGATCTCATCAGGAGGAGAAGCAATCGAAGCAAGCATTTCAAAAAGATGATGTGAGAAATGAGGACACAACTCTTTCTCATGTTGATTACTTCCACAATATCTACAATTAGATTTATGTTGATGGTAGAATCCCATCTCCTTAGATGATTAGAGATCAAAACATGCAAATAGATTTATGCTAATAACAGAAGCCTATCAAAGCAAACAGAACTTTTCCAGGAGGCAGCATGTCCAAGATATCCAATAGAAGCCATAAAATTGACAAACTGATTAAAAGATACCTGAGGCTGAATCTGAAAAAATTAGATAGGTGGTTGTGTAGAGCTCGCTGATACATTTCCAACGCCTATTCGTTTTTGAAAAATGAAGATTTTGGGTGCAAGAATGGAGCTCGAAAGCCAAAAAGGATGCCTTGACTTCAAACAAAAAAAATAAGAACTAAAATGCAAAATCAGAAAAAATTGATTATACCATCAGAAAGTGTGCAGAACCGGCTTTTTGGGAATATTTTGTTTGCAAAAAACTGACTCCGGATGTGAAAGTTATGACAATTTTCATGAAATTGCTCTATTAGGGCATGTAGAAGAGGGAAGGATGGAGGATTGCTGGATAAAATGATGCACCCTACGGAAGCACCCTTCAGACCACTAGATAAAATGATGCACCATGTGAAAGCACCCTTTGGACCACTGGATAAAAGGATGCGGAAGCACCGTTCGGGCCATTGGATAACATGATGCACCCTACGGAAACACCCTTCAGACCGCTAGATAAAAGGATGCGGAAGCACCCTTCGGACCGTGAAAGACCTCTAACAGTGAGCACCGGTTTAGATTGTGGTTGAGCCACATCTGAACATAGCTTGACCACTATTTTCAGCTTCACAGGTTCTTCTTGAGGTTTAGGAACATAGATTGCTTTTACTATTCTTTGAAACAACAACGGTTTAGGAGTTGTAGTGGAATATTCAATCGAGATAAAGTCCTCAAGGGCTTCGTCTAACATATTGAATTCATCACAACTAAACGGCTCATCATACACATTAATGTCTTGTAAAAATTAATCTGACATTATAACATGTTCTAATTAACCCAAGACTTAAATGTAAAGCAAGATAGCATAAACTTTGTAGAAATGAAATAAGATATCACTATGCAAGTCACAAAGTTGTAATTTCAAACTCTTTTAATGAAAAGCTAAAGATATCAATCAAGATTCAATGCATACACTTTTCATAAAAGAGGGTTTTGCAATCTAAATATTATTTAGGACAGCAAACTATTTTAGATCTAATGTTAAAAAGGATGCAAATTCTTTAAAGCATGGGTTCACCAAAATGTAATTTGGAAAAAGTGGGAAAATGATAGTTTACATAAACCAAAATCAAGCCCCTCTAGGGATTTATTTAGTGGCGAATCTTCGCCAATTGGTGAGTAGTTCATATCCGTGAATTGGGAATTGATGAATACATTCCCACCGGTGGGGGGCCAATTCGCCCAAATTTTTTAGATTTTCAGTAAAATGCATTTCAATTCACCACCCTATTAATTTTGAGTCATTTATAGTTAGTATTTTCGCCACAGTATACTACATGGTTCTAATGGTGATTCGCCTGGAATTTCAAATGCATGTTTTAATTCACCCACATATTTGCCAATATCATCAAATGGTTGACATGCATGAGGATCAATTTTGCCAATATCATTAAACAATTGACATGCATGAGGACCAATTTTGCCAGTATCATTAAATGGTTCACATGTATGAGGACCAATTTCGCCAATACCATTATAACTCCATGCTAATCCGAGGGCCATATTCGCCTAGAAAATTACAACATATGTGTTTGATGGAGGTCCATTTCACCTAACATTTATAAGTGTCCTATTAATAGTTTGCAAGATTCGCCAAATTATTATACTACCATTTGAAAATCCCGTGGTATTCACCAAATATGCATTGATATAAATGCATTTGAAACTCTAATTATTCCTTTACACATTTTGTTCAGCTCTGAGCTCTCGAATCCTTGATTCATTTCAAATCATAGAGAAGTTACAACTACAGGCATTAGTGAGTCACTGAAAGGTAAGTGATGATTTATTTACTGTGTAATAATACATGATTCATGTTGATTATTTATGTCTTTGTTTGGTTTCATTGTTACAAATGATATTAATTGAGTAGGAGTTAGGAGTCTAGGACTAGGGAGATATCTAAATCTAGGACCTAGGGATCTATATTCTATCATCTATGATTCCTTCTTGAACAAAATGAATTTTTTTATGTAGCTTTTAATTCGTGAGAGACGTCAAGCAAGTTGTCCGAGGGTGGTGAAGGGAGGTCAAGGTCATCAAAATGGAGAAACATAAAGTCATACTTTGGTAATGTTGGTAGTCTGTCTAATGGAGCTACAACATCAAAACCTGTACCATCTATTAACTTGGATCACAATGCCATGGATGATATTCTAGGGAATACCTAAGGTAGCAGGAATGATGACAATGCCATAGATGATGTTCTAGGGAATACCCAATGTACCGGGAATGATGAGAATGCCATAGAAGATGTTTGAGGGAATACCCAAGGTAGTGGGAATGATGACAATGCCATAGATGATGTTCTAGAGAATACCCAAGGTAGCATGAATGATAATATGAATAAATCAGACTCAACAAATGATAATGAAACTAATGAAGTTATAGAAATCAATGAAGATGAAGATCCTACAAGTGCACACAAGGGGAAAAGAAAAGCCAAATCAAAAAAGGGGTGTGAGTGGGAAACGTCAAGGAGTTTTCAGATTGATTGGGTGTCAAAATTCCCATTCATTGAATTGTTGGAGAATGCAAACAAAGGTGAACCTCCCACAGAATGCAAGTGTAAGATTTGCAATTGGAAATATTGTAGGGACAAAAGGTTGCAGCTAAAACTTGACACCATAGAAAAACATATTGGCAAAGTTTATGAAAAATAAATCATAGATGGACAGGAAAAATCAGTGATAAGATGGAAAACGAAGGAACAATGTCTTCATGTAAAGAATTCCCTCGAATATGATGTGCATATGCAAAGAAAGGCAAAGATTCATGCAAGTGGAGGTTCAATTGAAGCTCAATTTGGAAAGATGATGTGAGAAGCACAAATGACAAACTTTTTAGTTGGGTGTTGTTTTTCATATTTTGACTAGAGGGCATCCTATGACAGACTACCCAGAATATAATAGTCTATTATCTTTTATGGGTATTCCTAATTTTCCTAACACACATTGGTCAATAAACAGTGGATGGGAATGGGCAAGTTGTCTTGCTAATGTGGAAAATATGATTTATAAGAAAAAATAAAAGAGTCAACTTTTATTGCATTATCTCTAGATGAAGTTACAACAATAGATAATACTTCTTGGGTATGTATGCATGTGTATACTATAGAAAATCATGTATGCCAACCTTATATACTCTCTATTTATAAAATGAAGGAGAATGCAACATCACAAAATCTATTTGAGATAGTTAAGAAATATTTGAATGAAATTGGAGGTATGGATGACTGCACAATTGCCAGAAAGTTGGTTTGTGTAGGGGCAGATGGAGCTTCAGTAATGTAAGGTCATAGGAACAGTCTGTGTGTAAAGCTACAAACTTCTATTTCACCATACATGATTGGCATTCACTACATGGCCCACATAATGAATTTAGCATTTAAAATGGTGAGCAAGTTTCTTGCAATATCAAAAGTTAAAGATCTAGTCTGCGAGCTCTACTCATACTTTTGCCAAAATCCCAAATGGTTTTTCAAATTTCAACATTTTGCTGAGGGAATAACTGCAGAAAACAAGCTTCTTAAGGATGTTGATACCAAATGGATCTCCTTACATGAACCAGCGAAAAGAGTTTTAGTAGAATATCAATCCTTGATTGGTGTAATGTATGACCATCGCTTCATAGTTGATAGGGTCCCTGACCTCTTACATAGGTTAAGTGACACAGAGACACTCCTCATTTTAGTCGGTATTCTTCCCATGCTGGAGAAAATGAATGTGCTCGTGAAAAAAGCCCAAGAAAGAACTATGTATATTTCTGAATATACTAGACTATGTCGAATGATATCCATGCCCCTCAATAATCTATATCTATCAAATCAGTCCTTCATAAGTCCAAAATTTAGCAACTGGCACTTGATAACAAATGTGACCAATCCTACTAATTTTTTACAGTTTAATGATAGTAGGGAGTTATGTGTCTCTGTAAAGGGAATTGAGATACCAATGCACTGTTGTAACAATGTCAAGCACACTATCAGAGAAGAACCTATTTCAATGGAAGATTTTGACAAAATTGTTAATTATGTAAATACTACTTTAAAGAATATTGTGAAATCTCTTTCCTCAGAGATTAGAGATCAATTCTCTCATGATAAACTGCTTGAAGCCATGTCTGTAGTGTATCCTCAATATTGGGTCAACTATCACCCAAGTGATTATCACAAGATACAAACCTTAATAAATCATTTTTGCAAAAGTATAAAATTTGATGGACAACAAATAGAAGGAATTTTAAATCAATCTAAGCTTAGAGAGCAATCAGGTTGATTTGCAACTTCAATGAAGGAATAGTTTAAACTCATGGAGGCTCCCCACCAAGATGGATCAATAAAAAAGCTTTGGGCAACATTAAGTCAAAGCGAAATATTGCGTGATGCATTATCAAAAATTTTCAAACTTGTTGATTTATTTCAAACCATGATATTGGGGTCAGTGGAGGATGAGAGAGTTTTCAGTGCATTGGGGTTCTTGAAATCAAAGATAAGAAATAAACTTGATAAGAATTTAGAAAATTGCTTGAGAATGTATACAACTAGACATGATATCTAGAGTTTTCCTTTTGATAGGGAACTCACCATCTGGAGGTCCTTATGTGAAAGAAGAGGGTTGTGCAACACTTCAAACAATAATAGCATTCATGACAGTGACACAATGAATATCAGTACCACATGTAGTGGTAGTGGTGTTGATGAGACACTCTTAAGTGGATATATGGAGATAGAAGAAAATGAAGAACATGATCAGGATGACACTGGATATCATGGTCAGAGGGAGGAGAATCAGGATGGCAAGATGATTTGGCAATTTGAATGGATTTAGCAGTTACTAAGTATTTATACTGTATTTCATGTTCCAAACTCCAAAATGTTGTTGATGACATTTTATTTGTCTATCAGTGATGTACATTCTTCATTTTCAATATAAAAAATAAATATTTTCATATTATTGTTGTGTGATACTGATAAGTTTTACAAGCATTCAACTAAATGCAAAGTATTTTTTCTTCTCTATAACCATAGTAGTGTTTCATTTTTTTTCCTTTATTGCTTTGCATAGTAATCAACAACAATAGCATATTAATATACATCATTAGCAAATATTTAATGTGTATGTATAAACCAGAGTTTTCTTGAAGTAGGGAATTAAATAATACAGATAATTTGAACACATACAGGGAATTCAGTGTTATATTGATTTTCAAATGAAGGTCCGAAGGAATACATTGAAGTATTACATTTACAATGTACAATAACTTGCTCAAAACCAACTCTGCATAATGCTATGTTGGAAAAACACATTACTAAATCATTTTATCATCTTTTGTAGCATGCTCCACTATTCATCTAATGGAAGTGTAATTTTTATTAACCCATGGTGACTGAGTTGTAAGCATGCTATCATTTTATAATTGATATAGTTACTGGACTTGAATGTATCACTAAAATTTGCATTCAAGATTATCAATGGTGCGATAGAATCCAAAAAGTTTGCCTCATCAAGGAAACTGGTCCTTATCCAACTTCATTTTATCCTCCATATTCTTAATGAAACTAGTTTTTCCAATGTATCAGCATGATGGGTCAAAAGCCATCGGCAAACCAAACTTTTTGAAGTATTCTTCCTTTGTTTGCAGCCTCTTTGTCAATATTATGCAACTTGTTCCAAACGATCCTTTGCTTGTTCCAGCTTCATACATTTTTCAATGATAGTTGAGGCCTTTATTGTGGCATCAATACAGTTCTGAATTCCTTTGGATTCCAATTTTTTGCCACTAGATGTGTAGATTGATTGCAAAATTTTGTTTGCATCTGGCTATTTTGAAGTTGCCATGTCTCCATTTTCAACAATGTATTGTTTGAGTGTATTACTACGTAATAGTATATCATCAATGAATTCAAACATTTTAGACAAATCATCAATCATCTTCATTATTTTCTCCCAAAGGTTATGTTTTATATAAACCATTGTGTTTCTATCAAATTTAGATACTTTGCTTTGGGAGGATTTTATTTCATTTTCTACATTCTTTGATTTTATCTGCAAATTTTTAGAGCTTTTCTCTCACTCTCCACATTTTCTTCCCATAGTTGTCTTGCTTTTTCTGATTTTGTAGTTTGACATTGGCTTCAATCAAGGATTGTTCTAATTTTTTTGAATTGGCTTTTTCAATATCATATTTTTTTTACTTTCACTTAACATTTTCTTTAGTTTATTCACTTCCACATCTGTCTGTTTATTCACTTCACTTGTAGATGTAGAGTCGGAGTTTTTTATCCTTTTCTCTAATTATTTGGTCTTTCTCTCTGCTGCTTTCTTCTTGGCTTTTTCATTTGCTATGTCTCCCTGTAACTTTTCTATTTGATTCTACAACCTGTTACATAAATCACATAGCCGAATGAAAATGAGCAATATGAATGGAATTAACATCATTGAATATATTTTCCTTCTATTGTAACTCAATTACTGGAACCTGTGACCTATCTATATTAAAACTCTAATTTTTAGACAATATATTCAACAAGGTTACTAGGAAATTAAAAACAATCGTACCCTTTTTTTCTCTCTTGCTTTAGCAATGATGTGTACACCACTTCTTTGTTCTTTTTTTATACATTAATTTTGTCAGAATTTTTCATTCCAGAAAAATCCACTTGGATGGTGCTCACCTCATTGTCAAAGCATTGCATATGGTCCTCTGGTTTATCTTGAACTTTGGGCACAATAATCATGTAATCCATTTTTTTTATTTTTAGGTCAAATGTAGTCAATACCCTGGTTTTTGCAGGCTCTGAAGTTGTAGTAGTCTCTATCTCTAGAACTTGCTTCTTATGTCTTTTAGATATTTTTGCTTTCTTTTCAAACTCAACTTTGTAATCAGAATCTATGACACTTGACATAACTTTGAATGTTGAAGGAGTAGTTATAGTGTTGGCAGCATCTCTAATTAGTTGAGGTTGAGGATTAGTCAGTCCTATCCCAGTCACACTAACGATAGCAGGGGGTGCCTTCTAGAACCAATTTCTTTGATGTGGATGTGGAATTAAAACATGTCATAGTCTTTTGCTTCTTAGTCTTCACAAGGCCTTGTTCTCTAGGTTTGTCTATAGTATCATCTAATGTTATTGTTGTCCTCTTCTGAGTTTGTTGTTGTGGCTCTTGTTGACCACCACTACTACTATTACCTGTACCATTACCAGATTTACCACCAGTAGCACTAGAATGTCCACCATCTCCTACAGGAAAAGAATGAGAAACATGTAGATTAGAAGACCCCTGTGGTACTATTAGTGATTGAATCTCACTCTGAGGATTTAAAGCTGGAATAAATCTAATCTCCCAATCTATATGTGTATGCCCTTTCACTTGTTCATTACCTTCAATGTCAAGTCAAAGATCATTAGGTTTTCTAGGGTATACCTCTAGTACCATCCAAATGCCTTGTCACGTGGGCCCCAAACCACCACCTTCATAACCCAATTTTTGAGCTATTGATGCCCCTGTAGTATATGTTTCTCTTGTGGGCTCACTCATACGAGGTTTGAATGCATAGGCACTAAGATCTGTAGGTTGGTCTTCATCCTCATCATCACTTTCAGCATTAGTTGTTTCAGTGACAGTGGGATGCTCTATATCCAAAAATTTGTTGAACTCTTTATCTTATGAGATTTCTTTGAATTCTGTAGTAGCTTTTGGATCATCGAGATCCTTCCTCATAGACTAAAAGGCACTAATTTTTTATTGTGACCACTATTCCTCTATAAAAGCATCTCTTAGAGTCCATGGAATTTTTGTATACATATATTTTTTAGCAGCTCTTCTATAGAAATTGATGTATCTCTAGTTTCCCAATGCCACCCTTGCATCTCTCTATATTTGTGGAATTGGATGCAATCCCATTATTTCTGATGAAAATATTTTAAAAGAAATGCCTCTTTGAGCAATAGTTTCTTCTATGACATTTCTGACCTCATCCCAAGAATTCTTGTTTCTCAACATTTCTAGTAGGGGTTTACTTTCATGTTACATTCTAGATGGAGCATTCTTATTGGCCACAAGCCTTGTTTTAATCACATCACATGGGTCATACTTCCAGTAAGAGTCAACATCAAATTTAAAAAGTTGTAAAATTTCATGTGCCACAGTGAATGCTTTTCTCTTGAATGTGAACCCTCCACATGAAAAAGGTAAGGAAGGAAATATGTTCTTTTGCTGACTAACAAAGTATAGTTCATCTGTACTCTCCATATGCCATATGTATTCTAATGCAAAAACCCTCTCTATCACATGTATTGAAAGTTTGTGGGGCTCTACTCCTGATCCATAAAATCTTAGGACAATTTATGCCTCCATGAAGAACCAGTCAACCAATTGTATTTCTTTTCCCAGTTGAATGCAATTTCTACAAGACTTGGGCAATCTAGGCACTAGAGTATTTGTAATGACATGATACAATGGAGCTAAAAGGTAGTCAACAAAATGATTGTAGTTCTTTTGATTATGATACATCTTTCTCTTATGGGTCCAATAATGTAGTCAATTATTATCTTGTTGAATTTGAAGCTTGTTGTCCTCAAACATCCCAGCAAACTACACTAGAAATAAATAGCACAAGTAGGTTGTGAACCTAAATATCTTTCTATTGAAAGTGGAAGTGGGAGCTTCACATTGACTTCATTTAATCATTAAAAACTAATCATGCATGGATTCTACAATGTGCCCAAGAAATCTGTATTTAGCAGGTGGATTGCATTGATGGCTATTGTATACCATTTCAAGGAGGCTTGCATCCACTTGACTATTAATATTCAATCCAAGGGAAAACACTAGCATGGAAATAGTATCCCGAACCCATGGTTTAAAAATATCAATTTTATAAGGAAGCTTATGATTCTGATTGAGTAGGGCATCATCCAATGTTAGAGATTTGAGATTTTTTTTTTCATTTTCACTAATTGATTCATAAGTACTAGTAAGTTTTTCTAGGTTTATGTGGAGTTTTTCATATTTTTCAGTGGTAAAACCCAACAATTTGCCAAAATATTCTCCATTAATGGGAAACATTACTTCCTAGCTATCTTTTATTAATATTGCTTTTCTATTTTCATCATAATTCTAGGCACAAACCATTATAAATTTAGGGCAAGGGAAAACCTCAGGGAACATTAGGCATTCCAATCCAACCACCCATGGTGCAGTAAACCTGTTAATTGGCATTGGTTTTTTTGGGAAGGTTGCACTTGACATACCTTATTCTCCAATGAAAATCTAAGTTCTGAGGTAAAAGTTCCAAAGGTTACAAGGTCATAAATATCATGATATTCATCTGTAAAACCTAGGGTTTTAAGCAATCTGACGTAGTCTATGTTATCTCTTTGTTTGGTTTTTCTCATTTTTGGTCTAGTAGTGCTGGTAGACATGCTTGTAAACACTCAACCCTAAACCCCAAGATTGAAACAATTGAAGTCTCAAGGACAATAGTAATAGTAATTTTGTAATAGGAATGAAGCATTTATGTATTTCACTTACCCAGAAAAAATGAATACAAAGACTAGCACTAAGTGACTCCGTGGCATCGCACAATTGATATTAAAATTTTTGGTGCACTACAATCTCCTTGAGTCCTTAACCCTCTCACTGCCAAATAGTATCAATTAAAATTGCCAAGTGCCTACTATGAAGTAAAGCAAGTGAAACATGTTACATTCTTTTATTAAAGTTATAAATTTTATTTTATTCTCGAGGAAGGTAATTTTTTAAAAGTTACTATATTCTATTATATTCTTCACTTTCAGTACAAGTTTATAGTTGTAGTTGTACTGAGTACTCCCACTTCAAATGAAATTTAAGGATGGCCTGCAAGTCTGTAGCCTAAATTAATAATTTAATACAGCACGTACGTTGAGCGATGGAATTGAAAACTATTGTATAATCTCAATTGTTGATCTTTGTAAATCTAATGGCTCTTGATTGATTCTGGAGGTTTTAGTTTGCAAGTCTAGAGCTCCGATCATTCATTCTAGAATTCAACTACAATTGTCCATCTGGCATTGAAACATTCATCAAATGGTGAAACATGGCGCTAAAGTTTGAAGCTCCCTTTATATGAAGTCGGGCCCACTTTGATGATATAATATACGTTAGATATTATATAATAATTATAATTAATATTATATAAAATATTATAATATAGGTTAGATATATTATTATAATATATTATATAATAATTAGAATTATATATTATAATATATAATAATTATATTATAATATATTATATATAATAATTATTCATCCGTTGATCTTTGTAAATCTAACTGCTCTAGATTGACTTCAGAGGTATGATTTCGCAAGTCTAGCGCTCTAGACATTTTGTTTCAAAATTCAACTACAATCATCCAACGATATTTTGGATAATTATTAGATATATAATTAGATATATTATTATATATAATTATATTAGATATATTATATAATATATAATATCGATGGTGATGTTTTAAGGTGCTCGATTAATAAAAATATAATGGTCTAGCATACCGCACAGCTTTAAGGTGTTTGTCCTTCATTCAAGGTTGCAATATGGCGCTGACATGTAATATTGAAAAGATCAAGGTCTGGTCTTGATTGAACTATTGATATTAAAAGGATGTAACCATTCGCACTTTGTGGCATACTGTGTTTAATTAAGAAATAAATGAGGCAACGAGAGGATTTATCCCAAGACCTTATAAACCAGCTCCTGGGATCTTTTAAAAAATATAAACATGCCCAGGGTATCAGGGAATTGACAAATAGGTTTAATGATTTTCATTGTTACATTAAGAATGTAATCCTACCAATAGGAGGGTGGGAGCTATTTGAGTTTGGATACAACCGTTGTGCCCTGGAAAAACCCATTTCACACATTTGGGATTTGGATTTAGGGAAATTAGTTGTCCCCAATGTATTTGTAAATGTGGACGTCATTCGAACAATTAGATGGAGGTACGATTCAAACACTCAGGTGCTATCAAATTATGAGGGTAAGCAACTTTTCCATCTACACAGAGAATTGATAATTGAAGTCTTTGGTCTAAATCCCCTAGCCCATGAAAGAATTGTTATTGAGGAGCTAAAGAAGGAATACAAGATAAATAGGAAGGCTTACAGAACATACAAGTTACCTCTTCATAGGCCAAGAAGCATGGGCAAGAATTTGAAAATATTTGACCATGAAACAAAACCTTTCAGCATTGACATGTTTGAAGACTACTTTGTGAAGACTTACTATGCCCTCTGTCAAGTTTCTGGGATTGATTATAATCCTCTGATACCAAATCATTTATTGGTAATGATTGTTGATATACAAGATAAATACAAGTATAGAAGATTTGATTATGCTACATATCTGGTTGAACGTATCCATGATAAATTAGTATGATGCAAACAGGGAGATCATGTGCCCACTTTTTCTAGGTATTCCTTGTTATGCCATATTTTATTGCACTGTGGGAGAAGATTCTGAGGCATTGAATTTCAAATCCAACATTAGACCAAGGATGAAGAGCCTATGCTAATTTAGGACAGAGTTCACTTATGGGACTCTTTTTATAGCAATGCAAATTACGTGGAGTTTGAGGAGCATTTTGCACAAAGGGTGCTAGGACTATTAGGACAGGAGAGGCCTAGACTCTCCAAGGAGATAATAGACTTGCTAAGGCCTTTAGAGAGAAAACCAAATGGTGTGATTGATCACAATTGGGGTGATTGGTTCCTTTACAAGAATGTAACTATAATCAGGGTTTATAGGGCAAATGTTAGACCCCACTTATTGCCCTAGAATGTGCCAAACAGGGTTACATTTTTGGAGATTATATGGCAGCTGAATGAATCTCATAAGTTTCACTTGAGTAATAGTAAAAAGGGGACTTTCCTTACTTCAAAAATTAGTTTCCCTGGTTTTCTTTATCAGTGCTAAAGAAGATTTGGAGACATGCTTGGCAAAATTACAACAATACATAATGCCCACAATAGACCATAGGAATTATGACCCTGAGCACTTTATTGACAATAGAAGGAGAGGCAAACACATATCAGGGTTCTGGCATCGTTTTGATGAGAAGGAGGATTTGCTTAGAAATTGTGTTTCAGAGGCAGAGATTAAATTGAGAAGAGAAAATTGGGGTCTCATTCTCCTTGGAGAAAGGCAGAGGGAGTTGAAGAACCCTGCATATAATGGTGCCTTCAGTGAAATTGTTCATCCTATTCTTAGGATGTAAGTGATGTTGGAATATGTCGAGGAACTCAAGTTTGTATCCAAAAGGAAGTCAGTGTCCCCTGAGAAGTAATAGCTGCATGAGGAAAATATTGAAGAACCTACTCAATCTATGGTTGAGGAGGTTGTAGGAGAGGCATGGAGTTCACTTCCTCCCCTTGAACCAACTGTTCAAAATCAACCTTTAGTTGGTTACTCCTTGATAGAGGAGGTTGAGGAAAAACAAACTGACTTTGTTGAGGTGCAACAGGTGTTAAAGTCACTTCTTAGGAATGAAATACATTTGCCAATGCCTCCCCCATCAAGAACTTTATTGAGCCTGCAAGAAAGTAGTGTAGCTATAAAATATGTTAGGGCATTGGCTTGAAAGGAATTTCTATCTGATGATGAATTCATTAAATCAAAGGAATTCAAAGCTTTACTTATGCAGAGGAAGTCTGAGATGTACCTAAAGAAGTTGAATGAGGAACAAGTAAAGTTGAAAATGAGGATAAGGTGTCAATTGCTTAGAGGGTTTTGAAAGAAGTTGACATGGATGTTAATAGCATTACCCCCGAGGAAGGAAGAAGGTTAGTAAAGGAAAGTGGTTTATTTCTAAGATTGCCAGGATGGGATATTTCATCTGCTATTGCTATGGATACTATTAGAAGGCAAGATGAATTTGATGATGAAGAATTGACACATGAACAAGCAAAAAAAAATTTTGGAGTAGGTTTTAATGCCAATCATGAGACTTTGGCTATTTGGGCTATGGCTCCATGTAATAATAAACCACAAGTGGCAAGGGATATAAATGAGCTCATAGGCCAGTTAATTATGAGAAGATTAACTGACACCACTGCCCCTTAGGTTGCATTGTTGGTGGTATCTATAGCAAAATTCAATGAAGCTGCAACAAAGAAGTTACACGCAGAACTAGATAAACAGAGGGAGGATTATGTGAAGCTATTACATGAGTACAACAAGCTCAAATCACTTGTTCCTTCTACTGGAATTGAAGTCTTATCACCACTTTCTGTGTCTAGTCCAAAGAGTTCATCAGGATATGAAGGAGATTCTATTGGTGTTACTGAATTATAAGAGAATTTGAGAAGGAGCAACAGTCTGATTGACAAACTCAAAGAAGAGCACAAAAGTGAATAGGTAGTTCTGATTAAAAACTTCTTGGATCATCAGATGAGTAAAGTGTTGAATAAACTAGATGGTGCATGGGTTTGTCTAAGTAATTTGGAAAAGGAAATTGAAAGCCACACTATCAATGAGTTAGCCTTAAGGGACATTCTAAGTACTTGGATTCCTCGTGTGCATGTGATGAATCATATTTATAATAGTGCCAGTGTAGGTTCTGATGTGCTAGATGGAGTGATCAGCACACATGAAGTCATAGGCCTTATGAATGAAGTCTCTATTTTTCATGACTGACTTGATATAATATTGAAGGACAGATTTAATAGCTTTAACTCTCTTGAAAAGTATTTCCTGCCTCCAGTTTGTACTAAAAATGGCACTAAAAAGTCTCTGTCACTGGGAGCAAGATTGAGCATAGTTCCTGTCTCCATCAAATCAATCATCACTAGGAGCAAGATTGATCATGTGCAATGTAATACTTAAATGGACAGGCTACTAAATTTAGAATCTGACTTGAGTAGTTTCATAAAAGAAACTAAAATATCATTAGATGCCAAAAACACAACTTATATGCAAAGAGTTGATAAAATTTTGAAGTACAATTGGCCAATAAAGGAGGAATATAATGTATGGGTGTAGAAGTATGTGATGTAATCACCATCTGTAATTTTATGTCTAGTCTATTTTTAGGAGCAATAAATTATAGGTGATTTTGGTCTATGCAATGTGAGTTCTTTTGTAGGATGTATTCTCCCCAATTGAATTAAATGACAGAATGCAAAATGCTTATGCATCAGAGCATATTATCAAGTTATCTCCATTTGTGTTTTTTGTAACTGATGATTGAGAATTTGAGAATTAATACAATCAAGGATTTATAAATTATTACTTCTCTCATGATGAATCTTTCTAGTAGTTTTAATTATTTCTGATAACTTATAACTTTTAGAGTCACTTAAATTAGGTTTAGAATAAGGTTTTAAATTTTAATCTAATTAGGGTTATGGTTATGTTTATACTTTATAAATCTTGTTAGTGTTACATTTAATGTTTTAATTATGTACCAAATTATGATAAAATGCCACATGTTAGGAAAGTACCTTTGGTGGGACATTGGAATTCATTCTACAACCAAAGATTTAAGGGACACATGGCACCTTATCGCATCGTCGCAGCTTTGAGTTTTTGGCTTAAAGCAAGGTTTCGATGAGGCAAATCCTTGCAACAAGACAATAGAGACTGCCACATGTCAGAGGCTCAGAGGGCATAACTTATTCTAAACCTTATTAGAATAAAATTTAAGACCTTATTTCACCATACATGATTAGCATTCACTACATGGCCCACATAATGAATTTAGCATTTAAAATGGTGAGCAAGTTTCCTGCAGTATCAAAAGTTAAAGATCTAGTCCATGAGCTCTACTCATTCTTTTGCTGAAGGCCCAAATGGTTTTTCAAATTTCAACATTTTGCTGAGGGAATAACATCAACAAAAAAGCTTCTTAAGGATGTTGATACCAGATGGATCTCCTTGCATGAACCAGCGAAAAGATTTTTAGCAGAATATCAATCCTTGATTGGTGTAATGTACGACCATCACTTCACAGTTGATAGGGCTCCTGACCTCTTACATAGGTTAAGTGACATAGAGACGCTCCTCATTTTAGATGGTATTCTTCCCATGCTAAAGGAAATGAACATGCTTGTGAAAAAAGCCCAAGAAAGAACTATGTATATTTCTGAATACACTAGACTGCGTCGAATGATATGCATGCCCCTCAATAATCTATATCTATCAAATTAGTCCTTCGTAATTCCAAAATTTAGTAGCTGGCACTTGATAACAAATGTGACCAATCCTGCTAAGTTTTTACAATTTAATGATAGCAGCGAGTTATGTGTCTCTGTAAAGGGATTTGAAATGCCAATGCACTATTATAACAAGGTCAAGCACACTATCAGAGAAGAACCTATTTCAATGGAATCTTTTGACAAGATTGTTAATTATGTAAGTACTACTTTAAAGAATATTGTGAAATCTATTTCCTCGGAGATTAGAGATCGATTCCCTCGTGATAAACTGTTTGAAGCCATGTTTGTAGTTTATCCTCAATATTGGGTCAACTATCATCCAAGTGATTATCACAAGGTAAAGACCTTAATAAATCATTTTTGCAAAAGTATAAATTAATTTGATGGACAACAAATAAAAGGAATTTTAAATCAATCTAAGCTTTGAGAGCAATCAGGTTGATTTGCAACTTAAATGAAGGAACAATTTAAACTCGTGGAGGCTCCCCACCAAGATGGATCGATAAAATAGATTTAGGCAATATTAAGTCAAAGCGAAATATTGTGTGTGATGCATTATTAGAAATTTTCACATTTGTTAATTTATGTCAAACCATGATATTGGGGTCGATGGAGGATGAGAGAGTTTTCAATGCATTGGGGTTCTTGAAATCAAAGATAAGAAATCAATTTGACAAGAATTTAGAAAATTGCTTGAGAATGTAAACAAATAGACATGATATCTAGAGTTTTCCTTTTGATAGGGCACTCACAATCTAGAGGTCCTTATGTGAAAGAAGAGGGTTGTGCAACACTTTAAACAATAATAACACACATGACAGTGACACAATGTATATCAGTACCACATGTAGTGGTAGTGGTGTTGATGAGATGCTCTTAAGTGGAGATATGGAGATAGAAGAAAATGAATACCATGATCAGGATGACATTGGATATCATGGTCAGAGGGAGGAGAATTAGGATGGCAAGATGATTTGGCAATTTGAATGGATTTAGCAGTTACTACGTATTCATACTGTATTTCATGTTCCAAACTCCAAATTGTTGTTGATGACATTTTATTTGTCTATCAGTGATGTACATTCTTCATTTTCAATATAAAAAAATAATATTTTCATATTATTGTTGTGTGATGCTAGTAAGTTTTACAAGCATTCAACTAAATGCAAAGTAATTTTTCTTCTCTATAACCACAGTAGTGTTTCATTTGTTTTCCTTTATTGTTTTGCATAGTAATCAACAACAATAGCATATTAATATACATCCTTAGCAAATATTTAATGTGTATGTAGAAACTAGAGTTTTCTTGAAGTAGGGATTTAAATAATACAAATAATTTGAACACATAAACGAAATTTAGTGTTATATTGATTTTCAAATGAAGGTTCGAAGGAATACATTGAAGTATTTCATTTACAATGTAAGTATTACATTTACAATGTACAATAACTTGCTCAAAACCAATTCTGCATAATGCCTTGTTAGAAACACACATTACTAAATCATTTTATCAGCTTTTGTAGAGTGCTCCACTCTTCATCTGATGGAAGTGTAATTTTTCTTAACCCATGGTGACCGAGTTATAAGCGTGTTATCATTTTATAATTGATATAGTTATTGGACTTGAATGTATCACTCAAAGTTGCATTCAAGGTTATCAGTGGTGTGATAGAATCTAAAAAGTTTGCCTCATTGAGGAAACTGGTCCTTATCCAACTTCATTTTATCCTCCATTTCCTTTATGAAACTAGCCTTTCCAATGTATCAGTATGATGGGCCAAAAGCCATCGGAAAACCAAGCTTTTTGAAGTATTCTTCCTTTGTTTGGAGCCTCTTTGTCAATATTGTGCAACTTGTTCCAAAATATCCTTTGCTTGTTCCAGCTTCGTACATTTTTCAATGATAGTTGAGGCCTTTATTGTGGCATCAATACAGTTCTGAATTCCTTTGGATTCCAATTCTTCACCACTAGCTGTGTAGATTGATTGCAAAATTTTGTTTGCATCCAGCTGTTTTGAAGTTGACATGTCTCCATTTTCAACAATGTATTGTTTGAGTGTATTACTACATAATAGTAGATCATCAATGAATGCAAACATTTTAGACAAATCATCAATCCTCTTCATTATTTTCTCCCAAAGGTTATGTTTAATATAAACCATTGTGTTTCTATAAAATTCAGATACTTTGTTTTGGGAGGATTTTATTTCATTTTCTACATTCTTTTATTTTATCTACAAAATTTCAAAGTTTTTCTCTCACTCTCCACATTTTCTTCCTACAATTGTCCTACTTTTTCTACTTCTTGCAATTTGAAATTGGCTTCAATCAAGGATTGTTCTAATTTTTCTGAATTGGCTTTTTCAATATCATAATTGTTTTTACTTTCACTTAACATTTTCTTTGGTTTATTCACTTCCACATCTATCTATTTTTTCACTTCACTTGTAGATGTAGAGTCAGAGTTTTTTATCCTTTACTCTAATTCTTTGGTCTTGCTCTCTGCTGCTTTCCTCTTAGCTTTTTTATTTGATATGTCTCCCTGTAACTTTTCTATTTGATTCTGCAACTTGTTACATAAATCACAAAGTCAAATGAAAATGAGCAATATGAATAGAATTAACATCATTGAATATATTTTCCTTCTGTTGTAACTTAATTACTAGAACCTGTGACTTATCTATATTAAAACTCTAATTTTTAGACAATATATTCAACAAGGTTACCAAGAAATTAAAAACAATCGTACCTTTTTTTCTCTCTTGCTTTAGCAATGATGTGCACACCACTTCATTGTTCTTTTTTGATACATTAATTTTGTCAGAATTTTTCATTCCAAAAAAATCCATTTGGATGGTGCTCACCTCATAGTCAGAGCATTGCATCTGGCCCTCTGGTTTATCGTGAACTTTGGGTACAATAATCATGTAATCCATTTTTTCAAATTCTAGGTCAAATGTAGTCAATACCCTAGTTGTTGCAGGCTCTGAAGTTGAAGTAGTCTCTATCTCTAGCACTTGCTTCTTGTGTCTTTTAGATATTTTTGCTTTCTTTTCAAACTTAAATTGGTAATGAGAATTTGTGACACTTGACATAACTTTGAATGGTGAAGGAGTAGTTGTAGTGTTGGCAGCATCTCTAATTAATTGAGGCTGAGGATTAGCCATTCCTATCCCAGTCACACTAACAATAGAAGGGGGTGCCTTCTGAAAACAATTTCTTTGATGTGGATGTGGAATCAAAACCTGTCATAATCTTTTGCTTCTTGGTCTTCACAAGGCCTTTTTCTCTAAGTTTGTCTATAGTATCATCTAATGTTATTGTTGGCCTCTTCTAAGTTTGTTGTTGTGGCTCTTGTTGACCACTACTACTACTATTACCTATACCATCACCAAATTTACCACCAGTAGCACTAGAATGTCCACCATCTCCTATAGGAAAAGAATGAGAAACTTGCAAATTGGAAGACCCTTGTGGTACTGCTAGTGATTGAATCTTACTTTGAGGATTTAAAACTGGAATAAATTGAATCTCTGGATCTATGTGTATGCCCTTTGGCTTGTTCATCACATCCAATGCCAAGTTGAAGATCATTAGGTTTTCCAGGGTATGTTGCAAGTATGAGGTGAACCAGTGTTGTCATTGATGTCAACATAATCATATTGCATTGACAAGAGGGATTCGATGAGCAGTGTGCTGAGGATATTGAGAAAATTAGCCTCAGTTAGGAACAGTGAAGAACAGTGATGAGAAGAAGGCAAATGTATTGTATAGGATGCGAACCAGAGGATGCGGATTAAAGGGTTTGTATATATGAGTCTTGAGATGCTTCAGTTAAGATTTCAGAGGTCCGCATGAAGATCTAAAGGAGTTGTGGCTGTCGGTGTGGAACTGGTTCCAGCAAGTGTTCAGAGGTGACAGAGGATCACAGAAAGGTCCGGTGAGGTCCAGAATTGTATAATCCTAATCTACAGATTGGAAGGAGTGTTTGGGATGTCCTTGTGATGTGTCATCTCAAGTTGTGTATGATTTGGAGGTCTGGAAGTACCTTTTGCATTGTGACAGTGGTGAATGACTGTGTTCTTGAAGTTCTGGATAAGGAAGAGAAGAGATTCCAGTAAGTAGAGGAAGTGCGGATGTACCTGGTCATTTAGGCAGGCTTGGAAATATCCGTGGATCATGTTTAGGTTGTGTTGTTGGTCCGCATTGATGGTAGAGCCCAGAATTGAAGATAATCTTCTGGATGAAGTTCTTGCTCTGTTTAGCCGACCGGATGAGTTGTTCATCCTGCGAATGTTCTTGTGGTGGCCGACTGGATGTGTTATTCATCTTGCGGATATTCTTATGGTTGATTGCCGACTTAGATGATTGTTCCTAAGTCGATGTCTTGTATAAATAAAGGTTTGTGAGTTCATTTTGTAGTGTGGATTGTGTGGATGAGAGTGGTGTAGTGAAGAGAAGTGCGGAAGGCAGAGCAGAGGTTTTTGGGCTTAAATGGAACTGATCCGGACATGGTAAAGATGTCATTCTCCAGTTCAAGACCGTGATTCTTATCACTTTGTAGATAGTGTGTCTCCTTGTAGGCAGTGGGCCTCTTTGTGAGCAGTGTGCTCAGGCAGTGAGCCCTAATTGGCAAGTGTCATTCTTTTTCTTATTCTTTTAACAGAGAATAATCCTTGGGTTAATCACCCCGTGGTTTTTCCCTTAACCGGGTTTTCCATGTCAAAATCTTGGTGTTCATTGTGTTGATGTTTATCTGCTCTTGTGTTTGTGCATTTTACTTTCATGGATGATTAATTGATATGCTGTTAACTAACAAGACGAATCAAGTGTTTGAAATAGAAAGCAAGTTTGTATACAACTGATTCACCCCCCCTCTCAGTTGTATGCCCTAGATCCAACAATTGGTATCAGAGCCAAGTTCCTCTGAAAGGAGCTTAACCGCTTGAGGAGATCCAGGATGTCGTCATACAAAAAGGATAGTCCGAAGTTTGATGGAACCAATTTCACTCTCTCGAAGGGTCGCATGAAATGTCACTTGGAATGTATGGGAAAAGCATACTTGGCCATGGTTTCAAAACCATATGTACCTCCACAAGGTGGTCCAACAACTCTGAATGAAATCACAGATGCTGAAAACAATCTGCGGACCAAGGAAGCTCTTCTAAGCACATTGAATGACTTAGATCTCTCAAATGTTATTGACCTACCAACTGCATATGAGATCCTGACTAAACTGGAACTTCTGTATGAAGGAGATGAGTTTGTCAAGAGTGCAAGGTTGCAAAGTCTGAAAGGGAAATTTGAAAGATTGAAGATGAGAGATGATGAAAACATAACTACTTTTATGCCAAGAGTGAATGAACTAGTGTGTGGAATTAGAAATGTTGGTGGAACTCTAGATGAAAATGAGATTGTTTGCAAAATCCTCAGATCCCTTCCTGCTGCCTACAAAATCAAGGTTACTGTAATTGATGAATTCAGAGCCCACACAACTGTCACAAGAGAACAATTGGCTGGCAAGCTAGCTGCATTTGAAATGACCGAGTTTGGAGATGATCCTCCCAAGACTGAATCTGCCTTCAAAGCCAGTGCCTATGTGAAAGGCAAACAGAGATTTGATCCGGGAGAAAACTCCTCAAGGAAGATGTCATGGTATGATCAAGCAAGAAGAGACATGGAAGAAGAAGAAGCAGAAACAGCTCAACTTGAAGCCCTCATTGCAAAAAGACTACCAAGAGGATCCGGTAAGTATGAAGGAAAACTACCCTTTAAGTGCTTCAACTGCAATAAGATTGGTCATTTTGCTTCAAGATGTCCGGAAAGATCTGCAAGGTCTAATACTAACAGACAAAGGTTTCAAAAGAACTGCTATTATGTTCATGAAGAAGATGACAATGAAGGAGTAACAGATGATGAATCAGAACTAGGAAGCAAATCCGGAAATGAATGGGTGTTTATTGCCATCAAGGAAGAAGATTCAATACTCTCTGTATCTGTCAATCACAAGGTTGTGGAAAAAGATTTAGCTGCTCAAGTGGAAGAAAAGGATGATTGGGTTATTGACAGTGGATGTTCTCACCATATGACTGGTGACAAGGATAAGTTCTTGAATTTGGAAAGGTATGAAGGAGGAATGGTAAAGTTTGGTGACAATTCTGCTGGCAGAATCAGAGGTAGGGGAACTATTTCCTTTGATGGAAAGAGCAAAACAGGTAATGTACTATATGTTGAAGGATTGAAGCACAATCTTCTCAGTGTTGGTCAGTTAGTAGACAAAGGCTATGATCTCTGGTTTAAGAATGGAAAATGCAGAATCTTTACAAGCTCCGGAACTGAAATTGCATCTGGTACTCAAACAAAAGGTAATATCTTTCATCTGGTTGGTTCAAATAAAAGTTGTCTATTTGTTCAAGTTGATCAGAGTTGGTTATGGCATAGAAGAATGTGTCATGTAAATTTTGATAACATCATCAAGATAAGCAATACTCAGGCTGTAAGAGATCTTCCAAAATTGATGAAACCTACAAATAGTTTGTGCAAAGAATGTCAGCTAGGTAAACAGAGCAGAGTCTCTTTCAAAAGCAAAGATCAGTCCTCTACCAGATTGTTGGAATTAGTACATACTGATCTCTGTGGTCTGACAAGAATCAAGAGTCTGCAAGGTGATAGATATTTCATGTTGTTAATTGATGACCATTCCCGGATGATGTGGGTTACCTTCCTAAAAGAAAAATCAGAAGCATCTGAGAAGTTCAAAATCTTCAAAGCTATGGTAGAGAATCAAACCGGATTGAAACTGAAGTGTCTAAGGTCTGATAGAGGTGGTGAATTTACATCTGGTGAGTTCATTGACTTTTGTGAGAAGCAGGGTATAAGGAGACAATTGTCTGCTCCTAGGACTCCACAGCAGAATGGAGTAGTTGAAAGAGAGAACCGGACCATCTAGGAAGCTGCCAGGACAATGATGTTGGAAGCAAATGTTCCTTAGATGTTCTGGAAAGAAGCTATCAGCACTGCAGTCTACACTCTAAATCGAGTTCAAATCAGAAACAATACCGGTAAGACCCCCTATGAACTCTGGTTTGGCATCACTCCTACTGTGAAATATTTCAGAGTATTTGGTAGCAAGTGTTATATTAAAAGAGATGAAGATCTAGGAAAGTTTGATGCTAGAAGTGATGAAGGAATTTTCTTGGGTTACTCCACTCAAAGCAAAGCATACCGGTGTTACAATAAGAGACTGAGGAAGATGATAGAAAGCACTAATGTGAAAGTTGATGAAGGAATTGAGAAGCCCTCAAGATTTTATGAGTTTGATGAAGATGACCAAGACGGTGTTCAGGTTCAAGGAACTCAATCCTCTCCGGTAAGTCAGAGTCAGCCTGATCCGGTAAATCAAGAAGTAGAGATAGGTTTGAATGAGCCTGATCAAGAAGCAGCAGTGCAGGATACTCCCAAAATTCCAAGGTATGTAACACTAAACCACTCTGAAGATCAGATCATAGGTGACAGAAGCAAAGGTGTGCAAACTAGAAGGCATGTTGCTCAAAATCAGGATGAATGTTGTCTGATTTCAAAGATTGAACCTAAAATAGTAAATGAAGCCTGCAATGATGAAAACTGGACCAAAGCAATGAAAGATGAATTAATGCAAATTGAGAAAAATCATACTTGGGATCTTGTTCCCAGACCTAGAGACAGGAATGTGATTGGAACCAAATGGGTCTTCCGGAACAAATTAAATGAAGCTGGTGAAGTAATCAGAAACAAAGCTAGATTGGTCTGCAAAGGCTACTCTCAAATAGAAGGAATTGATTTTGAAGAGACCTTTGCTCCGGTGGCAAGAATTGAAGCAGTCAGATTATTTCTTGCATTTGCTGCCTTTAAAGACTTCAAGGTATATCAGATGGATGTCAAGTCTGCCTTCCTAAATGGTGATATGGAAGAAGAAGTTTACATTGAACAACCAGATGGATTTCAATTGTCTAACAATGATGATATGGTCTACAAGTTGAAGAAAGAATTGTATGGATTAAAACAAGCCCCAAGAGCATGGTATGAAAGGTTGGATAAGCATCTTGTGTAGATTGGATTCAGCAAAGGTATTGCTGACAGTAACTTATATTTCAAAATTGATCATGAAAACATTTTGATTGTTGAAGTGTTTGTGGATGATATCATTTTTGGAGGAAGAGATAGTATGTGCAAAACTTTTGCAAATCAGATGAAATGTGAGTTTGAAATGTCTATGCTTGGTGAAATGAATTTCTTCTTGGGTCTGCAAATTACTCAAACAAAGAAAGGGATCTTCATTTCTCAGACCAAATATGTGAAAGAATGTTAAGGAAATTTGGTATGGAAGATTCAAAGCCAATGAACACTCCCATGGCAACCGGATGTAAGTTGAGCAAAGATGATGACTCCCCAAATTCAGATCAGACAAAGTATAGATCAATGATTGGTGGATTGTTGTATCTCACTCAGACCAGACCAGATATAATACAGGTTGTTGGTCTTGTAGCAAGATTCTAGGCTGATCCTAAAGAATCTCATGTTATGGCAATCAAAAGAATTTTCAGATACTTGAAAGGAATAGCTGAGTATGGTCTATGGTACCCTAGAGATCCAGATTTCTCTCTTCATGCTTACACAGATGCATATTGGGCAGGAGATGTGGATGACCGGAAGAGCACCAGTGGTGGAGCATTCTTTTTGGGGAAGAGATTGGTTTCTTGGCTAAGCAAGAAACAAGATGCAATATCTCTGTCTACAACTGAAGCAGAATACATTGCAGCAACAGGTAGTTGCACTCAAATCTTATGGATGAAGCAGATGCTAAGAGACATTAAAGTTGAATATGAGGAGCCTATCACAATTTTCTGTGATAATTCAAGTGCAATTAATATTTCCAAGAATCTGGTATTGCACTCTAAGACTAAGCACATATCTATCAAGTTTCACTTTTTGAGAGAACAAGTGAACAAGGAAGAAGTCAGGTTGGAGTATGTTCCCTCCAAGGATCAGATTGCAGATATCTTTACTAAACCTCTTCCCAAGGACTCTTTTGAATATCTCTGGGAGAAGTTAGGGGTCATGGCCCCTCCAGTGATGAACTAGGATGCACTGATGTGCATCAGTCTGGTGGATATCACAGTCATATCTTGTGATCCGGATTGATGATGGGGAGCTGCTACTAAGGGGGAGTAGCTGGTATGATTCTGATGTGTTAAAATTGCAAGTATGAGCCCTTTGCCATTGATGTCAAAGGGGGAGAGAAGACATGTGAAAAACAAGTAGCTGATGATCAAAGGGGGAGCAGTAAATGAGGAGAAGACATGTTGCTGATAGGGGGAGCTGTGACAGAAAGGAGAAGTTCTTGTCTTGATGGTTTTTCACATCATATGTTGCCATCAATGACAAAGGGGGAGATTGTTGCAAGTATGAGGTGAACCAGTGTTGTCATTGATGTCAACATACTCATATTGCATTGACAAGAGGGATTCGATGAGCAGTGTGCTGAGGATATTGAGAAAATTAGCCTCAGTCAGGAACAGTGAAGAATAGTGATGAGAAGAAGGCAAATGTATTGTATAGGATGTGAACCAAAGGATACGGATTAAAGGGTTTGTATATATGAGTCTTGAGATGCTTCAGTTAAGATTTTAGAGGTCTGCATGAAGATCTGAAGGAGTTGTGACTGTCGGTGTGGAACCGGTTCCAGCAAGTGTTCAGAGGTGACAGAGGATGACAGAAAGGTCCGGTGAGGTCCGGAATTGTATAATCCTAATCTGTAGATTGGAAGGAGTGTTTGGGATGTCCTTGTGATGTGTCATCTCAAGTTGTGTATGATTTGGAGGTCCGGAAGTACCTTTTGCATTGTGACAGTGGCGACAGACTGTGTTCTTGAAGTTCCGGATAAGGAAGAGAAGAGATTCCAGTAAGTAGAGGAAGTGCAGATGTACCTGGTCATTTAGGCAGGCTTGGAAATGTCTGTGGATCATGTTTAGGTTGTGTTGTTGGTTTGCATTGATGGTAGAGCCCGGAATTGAAGATAATCTTCCGGATGAAGTTCTTGCTCTGTTTAGCCGACCGGATGAGTTGTTCATCCTGCGAATGTTCTTGTGGTGGCCGATCGGATGTGTTATTCATCTTGCGGATATTCTTATGGTTGATTGCCGACTTAGATGATTATTCCTAAGTCGATGTCTTGTATAAATAAAGGTTTGTGAGTTCATTTTGTAGTGTGGATTGTGTGGATGAGAGTGGTGTAGCGAAGAGAAGTGCAGAAGGCAGAGCAGAGGTTTTTGGGCTTAAATGGAACTGATCCGGACATGGTAAAGATGTCATTCTCTAGTTCAAGACCGTGATTCTTATCACTTTGTAGACAGTGTGTCTCCTTGTAGGCAGTGGGCCTCTTTGTGAGCAGTGTGCTCAGGCAGTGAGCCCTAATTGGCAAGTGCCATTCTTTTTCTTATTCTTTTAACAAAGAATAATCCTTGGGTTAATCACCCCGTGGTTTTTCCCTTAACCGGGTTTTCCACATCAAAATCTTGGTGTTCATTGTGTTGATGTTTATCTGCTCTTGTGTTTGTGTGTTTTACTTTCATGGATGATTAATTGATATGCTGTTAACTAACAAGACGAATCAAGTGTTTGAAATAGAAAGCAAGTTTGTATACAACTGATTCACCCCCCCCTCTCAGTTGTATGCCCTAGATCCAACAGGGTATACCTCTAGTACCATCCAAATGCCTTGTCCTATGGGCCCTAAACCACCACCTTCATAACCCAATTTTTGAGCTATTGATGCCCTTGTAGGATATGTTTCTCTTGTGGTCTCACTCATATGAGGTTTGAATGCATAGGCACTAAGATCTGTGGCTTGGTCTTCATCCTCATCATCACTTTCAGCATTAGTTGTTTCAATGACAGTGGGATGCTCTATATCCCACAATTTGTTGAACTCTTCATCTTCTGAGATTTTTTCAAATTTTGCAGTAGCTTTTGGATCACCGAGATCCTTCCTCATAGACCAAAAGGCACTAATTTCTTAGTGTGACCATTGTTCCTCTTTACAAGAATCTCTTAGAGTCTATGGAATTTTTGTATACGTAGATTTTTGAGCAGCTATTCTATAGAAATTGTTGTATCTCTTGTTTCCCAATGCCACCCTTGCAACTCTCTATGTTTGTGGAATTGGATGCAATCCCATTATTTCTAATGACAATATTTCAAAAGAAATACCTCTTTGAGCAACAGTTTCTTCCATGACTTTTTTGACCTCATCCCAAGAATTCTTGTTTCTCAACATTTCTAGCATTGAATTCTAGATGGAGCATTCTTATTAGCCACAAGCCTTGTTTTAATCACGTCACATGGGTCATACTGCCAGTGGGAGTCAACAACAAATTTAAAAAGTTGTAAACTTTCATTTACCACAGTGTATGCTTTTCTCTCGAATGTGAACCCTCCACATGAAATAAGTAAGGAAGGAAATATGCTCTTCTTTTGCTGACTAACAAAGTATAGTTGATCTATACTCTCCATATGTCGTATGTATTCTAATGCAAAAACTCTCTTTGTCACATGCATTGGAAGTTTGTGGGGCTCTACTCCTGATCCATAAAATCTTAAGACAATATATTCCTCCATGAAGAACCCATCAACCAATTGTATTTCTTTTCCCAATTGATTGCAATTTCTACAAGACTCGGGCAATCTAGGCATTGGAGTATTTGTAATGACTTGATACAATGGAGCCAAAAAGTAGTCCACAAAATGATTGGAGTTCTTTTGATTATGATACATCTTTATCTTATGGGTCCAATCATGTAGTCCATTTTTATCTTGTTGAATTGAAAGCTTGTTGTCCCAAAACATCCCAGCAAACTGCACTAGAAATAAATAGCACAAGTAGGTTGTGAACCTAAATGTCTTTTTTTTGAAAGTGGAAGTGGGAGCTTCACTTTTACTTCATTGAATCATTAAAAACTAATCATACATGGATTCTGCAATGTACTCAAGAAATCTGTATTTAGTAGGTGGATTGCATTGATGGATATTGTATTCCATTTCAAGGAGGCTTGCATCCACTTGACTATTATTATCCAATCCAAGGGAAAACGCTAGCATGGAAACAGTATCTCAAACCCATGGTTTAAAATTGTCAATTTTATAAGGAGGCTTATGATTCTGATTGAGTAGGGCACTGTCCAATGTTAGAGATTTGAGATTTTTTTTTTCATTTTCACTAACTGCTTCATAAGTACTAGTAAGTTTTTCTAGGTTTATGTGGACTTTTTCGATTCTTCAGTAGTAAAACCCAAAACTTTGCCAAAATATTCTCCATTAATGGGAAACATTACTTCTTGGTTATCTTTTATAACTATTATTTTTCTATTTTCATCATAATTCTAGGCACAAACCATTATAAATTCAAGGCAAGGGAAAACCTCAAGGAACATCAAGTGTCTGAATGCCCATGGTGCAGTAAACCTGTTAATTGGTATTGTTTTTTTAGCTAAGGTTGCACTTGACATATCTTATTCTCCAATGAAAATCTAAGTGCTGAGATAAAACTTCCAAAGATTATAGGGTCATAAATATCATGGTGTTCATTTGTAAAACCTGGGGTTTTAAGCAGTCCGACGTAGTCTGTTTTATCTCTTTGTTTGGTTTTCCCCATTTTGGTCTGGTAGTGCTGGTAGACATGCTTGTAAACACTCAACCCTAAACCCCAAGATTGAAAAAATTGAAGTCTCAAGGACAATAGTAATAGCAATAGTAATAGGAGTGAAGTATTTCTATATTTCAGTTACCTGGAAAAGATGAATACAAAAATTGGCATTGAGTGACTCTGTGGCATCGCACAATCGATATTAAAATTTCTGGTGCACTACAATCTCCTTGAGTCTTTGACCCTCTCACTTCCAAATAGTATCAATTAAAATTACCAAGTGCTTACCTTGAAGTAAAGTGAGTGAAACGTGTTACATTCTTTTATTAAAGTTATAAATTTTATTTTATTCTTGAGGAAGGTAATTTTTTAAAAGTTATTATATTCTATTCTATTCTTCATTTTTAGTACAAGTTTATAATTATAGTTGTACTGAGTACTCCCACTTCAAATGAAATTTAAGGATCACCTACAAGTCTGTAGCCTGAATTAATAATTTAATATAGTACGTACGTCAGGTGGTGGAATTGAAAACCATTGCATAATCTCAATCATTGATATTTGTAAATCTAATGGCTCTTGATTCATTCCGGAGGTTTGAGTTCGCAAGTCTAACGCTTCGGACTTTCATTCCAGAATTCAACTACAGCCATCCATCTAGCAACGAAACATTCATTGAATGGTGAAACATGGCGCTAAAGTTTGAAGCTCCCTTTATATGAAGTTGGGCCCACTTTGATGATATAATAAAGGTTAGATATATTATATAATAATTATAATTAATATTATATAAAATATTATATTATAGGTTAGATATATTATTATAATATATTATATAATAATTAGAATTATATATTATATTATATAAGAATTAGAATTATATATTATATAATAATTATTCATCTGTTGATCTTTGTAAATCTAACGGCAATAGATTAATTCCAGAGGTATGAGTTCACAAGTCTAGTGCTCCAGACATTTCATTTTGGAATTCAACTACAGTTGTCCAACGATATTTTGGATAATTATTAGATATATAATTATATTAGATATATTATTATAATATATTATATAATATATAATATTGATGGTGGTGTTTTAAGGTGCTTGACTAATAAAGATATAACGGTCCAGCATACTGTGCCGCTTTAAAGTGTTTGTCCTTTGTTCGAGGTTGCGATATGGTGTTGACGTGTGATATTGAAAAGATCAAGGTCTGGACTTGATCAAATTATTGATATTAAAAGGATGTGATCGTTTGCACTTCGCGCCATACTATGTTTAATTGAGAAATAAATGAGGCGACAATAGGAAATAAATAGATTTTGTCTTCCATTTTGAAGTTCATTATGCACATTGCAAATGCAATTCTGAGCATGCTGAAGACTGAAGACTTCTACGAGTTGAAGCAAGTTTTGACTGAGTAGTTGGTGATTACGACTTAAAATTTTGGGTGTGGGGTGACTGGATAAACTAGTATGTTGAATCTTGATCAATAGGGATATCTTTGACTTGCATAATTGCATTGAACATTAAGGAAAACCAAATTGACTCCCCTCCCAAGTTGTTGGCGTTGTCAAGCCCGCACTGCCTTTTTTCCTTGTAGCCTGTCCTACTCCTTTTGCCTGTAATCATGAGTCAGAGGTCCAGCCGTGGGGGTAAAATGAAGAGGGATTTATGCCAAGACCTTATAAACCAGCTCTCGAGATCTTCTAAAAAATATAAACATGCCCAGGGTATTGAGGAATTGATAAATAGGTTTAATGATTTTCATTGTTACATTAAGGATGCAATCCTACCAATAGGAGGGTGGGAGCTATTTGAGTTTGGATACAACTGTCGTGCCCTAGAAAAACCCATTTCACACATTTGGGATTTGGATTAGGGAAATTGGTTGTCCCCAATGTATTTGTAAATGTGGACCTCATTCGAGCAATTAGCTAGAGGTACAATTCAAACAATCAGGTGCTATCAAATTATGAGGGTAAGCAACTTTTCCATCTAGACAAAAAATTGATAATTGAAGTCTTTGGTCTAAACCCCCTGGCCCATGAAAGAATTGTTGTTGAAGAGCTAAAGAAGGAATACAAGAGAAATAGGAAGGCTTATAGAACATACAAGTTACCTCTTCATAGGCCAAGAAGCATGGGCAAGAATTTAAAAATATTTAACCATGAACCAAAACCTTTCAAAATTGACATGTTTGAAAACTACTTTGTGAAGACTTACTATGCCCTCTGTCAAATTTCTGGGATCGATTATAATCCCCTGATACCAAATCATTTATTGATAATGATTGTTGATATATAAGATAAATACCATAATAGAACATTTGATTATGCTAGATATCTAGTTGAACATATGCATGATAAATTGGTATGATGGAAACAGGGAGATCGTGCCCCCACCTTTTCTAGGTATTCCTTGTTATGCCATATTTTATTGCACTGTGGGAGAATATTTTGGTGAAGTGAATTGCAAATCCAACATCAGACCAATGATGAAGAGCCTATGCCAATTCAGGATAGAGTTCACTTATGGGACTCGTTTTGCAGCAGTGCAAATTACCCGATGTTTGAGGAGCATTTTCTACAAAGGGTGTTGGGACTATTAGGACGGGAGAGGCCTAGAATCTCTAAGGAGATAATAGACTTTCTAAGGCATTTGGAGAGAAAACCAGATGGTGTGATTGATCACAATTGGGGTGATTGGTTCATTTATCAGAATGTAACTATAATTAGGGTTTATGCGGCAAATGTCAAACCCCACTTATTGCCCAAGAATGTGCCAAACAAAGTAGCATTTTTGGACATTATGTGGTAGCTGAATGAATCTGATAAGTTTCACTTGATAAATAGTAAAAAGGGGATTTTCCTTACTTCAACGATCATTTTCCCAAGTTTCTTTATCAGTGCTAAAGAAGGTTTGGAGGCATGCTTTGAAAAATTACAACATTATAGAATGCCCACAATAGACTATAGGAATTATGACCCTGAGCACTTTATTGACAGTGTAAGGAGAGGGAAACATAGATCAAGGTTCCAGAATTGTTTCGATGAGTAGGAGGATTTGCATAGAAATTGTGTTTCAGAGGCAGAGATTAAATTGAGAAGACAAAATTGGGCTCTCATTCTCCTTGGAGAAAGGCAAAGGGAGTTGAAGAACCCTGCATATAATGGTGCCTTCAGTGAAATTGTTGATCCTATTCTTAGGATGCAAGTGATGTTGGAACATGTTGAGGAACTCAAGTTTGTATCTAAAAGGAAGCCAGTGTCCCCCGAGAAGTAGTAGTTGCGTGAGGAAAATATTGAAGAACTTGCTCAATCTATGGTTGAGGAGGTTGCAGGAGAGGCATGGAGTTCACTTCCCGCCCCTTAACCAACTATTGCAAATCAACCTTTAGTTGGTTACTCCTTGATAGAGGAGGTTGAGGAAAACCAATTTGACTTTGATGAGGTGTAACAGGTGTTAAGTTCACCTCTTAGGAATGAAATACATTTGCCAATGCCTCCCCCATCAAGAACTTTATTGAACCTGCAAGAAAGTAGTGCAATTGTAAAAGATGTCAGGGCATTGTCTTGCAAGGAATTTCTATCTGATGATGAATTCATCAAATCAAAAGAATTCAAAGCTTTACTTATGCAGAGGAAGTTTGAGATGTACCTGAAGAAGTTGAATGAGGAACAAGGTAAAGCTGAAAATGAGGATAAGGTGTCAATTGCTCAGAGGGTTTTGAAGGAAGTTGACATGGATGTTAGTAGCATTACCCTTGAGGAAGGAAGAAGGTTAGTAAAGGAAAGCGGTTTATTTCTCTTGCCAGGATGGGATATCTCAACCACTATTGCTATGGATACTATTAGAAGGCAAGATGAATTTGATGATGAAGAATTGACATGTGAGCAAGCAGAAAAATTGTTTGGGGCATGTTTTAATGCCAATCATGAGACTTTGGCTATTTGGGATATGGCTCCATGTGATAATAAACCACAAGTGGAAAGGGATATAAATGAGCTTACAAGCCAGTTAATTGTGAGAAGATTAACTGACACCACTACCCCTTAGGTTGCATCGTTGGTGGTAGCTATAGAAACATTCAGTGAAGCTGCAGCAAAGAAGCTACAAGTAGAACTAGACAAATAGAGGGAGGATTATGTGAAGCTATTACATGAGTACAACAAGCTCAAATCACTTGTTCCTTCCACCGGAATTGAAGTCTTATCACCACCTTTTATGTCTAGTCCAAAGAGTTCATCAGGATATGAAGGAGATTCTTTTGGTGTTACTGAATTATAAGAGAATTTGAGAAGGAGAAATAGTCTGATTAAGAAACTCAAAGAAGAGAACAAAAGCGAACAGGTGGCTCTGATTAAAAACTTCTTGGATCATCAGATGAGTAAATTGTTGAATGAACTAGATGGTGCATGGGTTTGTCTAAGTAATTTGGAAAAGGCAATTGAAAGCCACACTATCAATGAGTCGGCCTTAAGGGATATTCCAAGTAGTTGGATTCCCCATGTGCATGTGATGAATCATCTTTATAATAGTGCCAGCATAGGTTTTGATGTGCCAGATGGAGTGATCAGCACACATGAAGTCATAGGTCTTTTGAATGAAGTCTCTGCTTTTCATGAACGACTTGATATAATGTTGAAGGACAGATTTAATAGCTTCAAGTATGTTGAAAAGTATTCCCTGCCGCCATTTTGTACTAAAAATGGCACTAAAAAGTCTCTATTACTGGATTAAGATTGAGCATAGTTCATGTCTCCATCAAATCAATCATCACTGGGAGCATGATTGATCATGTGCAATGTAATGCTCAAATGGACATGCTACTGAAGTTAGAATTTGGCTTGAGTAGTTTTATAAAAGAAACTAAAATATCGTTAGATGCCAAGTACACAACTTCTATGCAAAGAGTTGATAAAATTTTGAAGTACAACTGGCCAGTAAAGGAGAAATATAATGTATGGGTGCAGAAGTATGCGATGTAATCACCATGTATAATTTAATGTCTAGTCTATTTTTAGGAGCAATATATTATAGGTGATTTTTGTCTATGCAATGTGAGTATATTTATATGATGTATTCTCCCCAATTCAATTCAATGATAGAATGCAAATGGTCTATGCAATGTGAGTAATTTTATATGATGTATTCTCCCCAATTGAATTAAATGACAGAATGCAAACTATTTATGCATCAGAGCATATTATCAAGTTATCTCCATTTGTGTTTTTTGTAACTAATGATTAAGAATTTGAGAATTAATACAATCAAGGATTTATAAATTATTACTTCTCTCATGATGAATCTTACTAGTAGTTTTAATTATTTCTGATAACTTATAACTTTTGGAGTCACTTAAATTAGGTTTAGAATAAGGTTTTAAATTTTAATCTAATCAGGGTTATGGTTATGTTTATACTTTATAAATATCGTTAACGTTACATTTAATGTTTTAATTATGTACCAAATTATGATAAAATGCCACATGTCAGGAAAGTACCTTTGGTGTGACATTGGAATTCATTCTACAGCCAAAGGTTTAAGGGACACATGGTGCCTTATCACACTGTCGCAGCTTTAAGTTTTTAGCTTAAAGCAAGGTTGTAATGAGGCAAATCCTTGCAACAAGACAATAGAGACCACCACATGTCAGAGGCTCAGAGGGGATAAGTTATTCTAAACCTTATTAGATTAAAATTTAAAACCTTATTAGCTTTATCATTTATTATTTTATTATCTGATAATAATGTAATATATGATAATAATTATAATAAATATATGATAATAATAGATTCTAAAGGTAAGTTCATTGTTAAATGACTTAATCTAACCTTGTCTAGAGAAAAGAGGTAGCAACAACTAAAACGAACATTGAAAACAAAAGAAGCAATACACCAAGATTAAAATATATTATCCTTGAAGATTAGATTCAATAGTTAACAAAATAAAATGAACACATTAATAGCAATGTAGGGAGTAACTAATCATCCAAAAGTAATAACAAAAATATGATAGAAACACAATTCTACAACTTCATATGTTAATTGAATAATAACTAATAGAATAAAATAAACACATCATTGTATCAATAATAATGTAGAAAGTAATTAATCATCCAAAAATAATTATAATAATAGGATAGAGACACATTTTTTGATCGATAAACCACACCATGTGTGGGAAATTATATTAATACAAAAAGATTTACATTCGGTTCGAGCCTAGATGGCTCTTCATAGATTAATACAAGAGCACTCAATTGTGCCAAAAAATAAAAGCACTATATAGTTGCAAGAAAATTCCTAAAATTAGCCCTCTAATCTACCAGTCCAAGCTCTAAAAACACATTGCACCAAAGAGGCTTCAGGCTAATATAAAAATTCTCAATCCCTTGACTCCTCGAAAACTTGCCACCCTACCACCCTAGCACGGCAATTACCAAAAAAGTGGCCCCAAGAGCCTGACCACTCCTATGGCTAGTAGAATTCCTCCACACTTACAGTGGCTGTGAAGTGATCAATCCATACTGGAGTCTCCTCTTTATCCAATCCAATTTCCCACCGAAGAAAGTCTCTCCCATGAGCCACCCAAAGCATGTGGCTTCCTAGTTGCTGCTCATTCATGTTTAGCAGAAATGGTTGCTTAGATACACCCTCCTCTTCCTTTTGCAGCTTCTCTAGGTCTCTCAGCCACGGGATCCTGACCCCCAATTTTGCAAAAACCACCACATCTACATCATCCAAAAGAATATCCAGAGTGAATACCTCCCATAGAATGACCAACACATCCACCTTTGCCTCTCCTAGCTCCAACAAAGAAGCTAGAAAGTGCAAGGAAATATTTGTATTTACCCTATATATATCCTCCTAGACCAAGAAGTCTTTACCCATGACCATCTTCACTACCTCAAGGAAGAGTCTGTTATGTTGCTTACAAATGATCATCAATCTACAATTTGTGATACAGCTCAGAAAGGCGACCTGGCGCTTATTGCAGCATAGCCTTATGGGAATCTCCTTCTTGTATTTTGAGCAAGCCAACCAAGTGCCATTTTGCTAGAGACCTCCAAGATTTAAAGGAAGTTTGTTAATGAATACACATCTCAGGTGAAAAATGCATTTATTCATTGTCTATATTTTTGTAGTGTTAGTCTTCAGCTCATGTGAGGATCGTCTGATAGCGACTCTCCCAATTCCTCAAGTTGGCAAGGTTGTCAGAAGCTCTCATGGGAGGGCCATTTAAAAATTAATGCCTAGGAAAAGTATTTCATAGCCCACCAAATGCAAGCGATGGCTTCACTAATATTTAATGTCTGGGAAAAGTACTGTTGCTTCAATAATTATATAATAATTATTAATAATATATAACTATTATTATATATTATACAATACAATATATATTAATATCGTATATTATATGTGGCAAGGCTGGGGCAGCGTGCGAGTTTAGGGCCATTTCCATTCTTTTCAATGATCATAGGTGGAAGGAACATTCCAGAAAGTTGGTGCATCGAGAAGCTTCTGAGGAAATGAAAATCATAAAAGGATACGAGTTTGTGGTTTTAGCAAACATTTGGCCTAGTCTCGATGCCTATCAGATTCACAGTTGTCTTCTGGCCGCCGAAGCAATTAGCTATGGCGGTATGGAAACCCCAGGTAGGTTAGTTAGCAGCAAGTGCCAGATGGCTTTTCTTGGCCATGTTTCTGACCTTCAGTTGCAGAGGATGCTTTGTTGCTTAGACAAGTTGATGGTAGGAGCAATCAAAATGATCATGGGAAAGAACTTTTTGCAGAATGATGAATGGTATAGGGTAGACACCGATATGTCTTTGAGGGTCTTGGCCATGCTTCTGGAGCTTGAAACACCCAAGGTAGAAGTGGAAATCATCATGAAAGGCATTTTCTATATAGAGCATTTGGGGGACCTGGATTTAATTCTGCAAGCGCCTAATTTGGGAGTCAGAGTCCTGCGACCCAAAGATATGGCTCTCCTGGTGGATCCAGATGCAATAGTAAAATTATATCCTTTCATTCTAGATATCAAGGGTTTCAAATTGTTGGTGGCAAAGGACATTGCTCAGACTACTATCGACTTCATCAAGAAGGTGCTGGCTATCAAGCCAGTGGAAGGTTTCGACTAGGTAACGGATTTCAACTTGCAACTGTTGGATTTTGATAAGGTGGTAGCTGTCTAATATCAGTATTGTAATCCCTTAGTCTTCAGTCTATAGTTTTATGGCTCCTTTTTGGTTTATGGATGCCCGAAGAATATGTTAATAGATGTCATTCATGGTTTGACCCTGTGAGGTCTCTAGTTTTTATTCGACCCTATGAGGTCTTTTTGGAAATGTATAGGGAGATAGATAGTTTGAAGACAATAACAGAATAGCAGTAGTATACTCAAAAGAGCCATGTCTTGGCACAGAACTATGTAATTTCCTATTTTCGGTTTAATATAATATCAATATTACGAATCAAAAAAAAAATATCGTATATTATATAATATAATTATAATTTATTATTATACTATAATATATAATAATAGTTATATATTATTATTATATAATTATTATCATATATTATATTATTATCTAATAATAATATAATATATGATGTTAATCATATAATATAATTGTTGCTATTATGTATTATATTATATTGATATAATATATTATAATATATAATAATTATTTAACCATTGGCATTCAATAATAATATATAAACATGGCGCCTTATCGCACCATCGTAGCTTTATGCTTTTAGCTTAAAGCAAGGTTGCGATGAGGAATATCCTTTCGACAAGACAATAGAGACTACCACATGTCAAAGGCTTGAAGAGGATATGCTTGAGGCCCCAATAAATATTAAAAATATATCAAAGTAATATTAAAATAGATCAGGGTGATTAAAAACAAGGACCCATAGAGAATACGTGGTGTCTTCATGCACCATTGCAGATTCAAAAATATAGGCTTAAATGGAGGTTGTGACACCCACGACAAAATCAGACTTAGAATAAAATAAAGGGGTTTGGGGCTGATAACTTAGAGCAAAGGGGCTAGTAACTCGATGCACTGAGGGGATTAAAGAACAACTTAAGTTGGGGAAACTGGCTACACAGGTCAACGATCAATTAGAAGGATAAACCCTAAATGCCATAGACAACACCAACCACAATGTTTTTACTTGGGGATTTTGCAGAGTGAATCGTGATAACATAAAAACCATAAAAATTTGAATTGACATAACACATCCATTTATCTTTGCCCTTTTTATACATCGCTATACATTGCCATTGAACTCATTTATTTTTTCCATGTGATGAATGTTATTTAATATTGAAAATTTGAACCATCTATGATCTGTATATACATTGCAATTTGTCATTGAACTCATGTCAATTTCAAACTGTAATTACTTCTATATTTTTTTATTAAAATTTAACATCACCCTTCAAAAAGATTGGGGAATTACATCATACATGAACATCTAACCAACCTCAAAGTTCCAAACAAAACTCCTATCCTTCGACCTTGAAACCTTGCTTTGGTCCTCCAAAATCTTTTTGGTTCCTCTTTTCAACGATGCTTAATGAATATTTCATTGTAGTCCATAATTATCCTATTAACAAGTAATGGGTCCATTAGAAGTTCAATTATGTACTCATTCACAATGTCAGTAAATGATTTTCTATGGAACCTTGCTTTATATGTACAAGAAACCACTAGGTATGGGTAACAATAAGCCCTGTAAAGGAGAATTAAATTGATTTTCTCTTGAGGTCACTGGCAATTGAATTACAATACCAATTCCATGCGTCGATTCAAATTTCCAGTTTCTCATACATACATGCATGTGTGGGATATTGAACCCACCACCCAGAATAGAATGCATCATTTACAAATGTTAAAAGTGTTGATTCTTGACATGATTTATTCCACTTGACAAATGCTTGTATTTCTTCATTCTGAGAAATGTAAAGCAATAACATCTTGCATAGCCACACACAAATTAAATTTTCCATCATACTTATTACTATTCTACATCTGTGAACTGAGAACTCTATCACACAGTTAAATTCAAAATCATGAATGAACACAAAATAAGTACTTGATAACTTACTTTCTTCATGTAGTTGTTGTAATGAAAGCCACTACTTTGAACTTTTACAGTTTATTAATTCTTCTACTATCTAAAACTTAGTAATGCAATATAAGGTTGAAACAATAAACACTATCATATATACATGACATGTACTGCCATGACAAATGGGTAATAAATAACAAGCAACTCCATTTAATTGACTCGGTTGTACCCTAGAAATTCGCATTGGTTAATTTATGTGGTTTGTGACTTGCCATTAATGAACTCAATTGGTATTGGCTAATCTAACTGGTTAAGTGCTTTCAATCAAATCAATCTTATGACTCTAATTAATGATAGAGCAAATTGTTCCACTTGTAAATTGTTCCACCGTTTGATGAACAAATGATGAACAGTTGTAGTTCAATTCCAGAAGGTAGATCTCCAATGCTACAAATTGCCAACAAAATCCTCTGGAATCAACTAGAAGTCATTAGATATTATTAGATCAACGGTTGAGATATATATAAAATATTAACTATATTTATATTGATTATTGTATAAAGGTCAAGGTGGCGATAGAGTGTAAGCCCTCAACTGTAGAAATTTAGGTGTGTCAGTACTTTGGCCTGAAATAGAACTTATGTCGTCAATATACGATCATCTGACGATAAAAAACTATTAGAATATTTTCCATTTATTGACATGCGCAGCGGAAGTGACATATGTCCTTTCGTAATAAATAAGGAATGTCATGAGAAGCACAATTGCACATTTTTGGAATGCAATTTACGCAACTCATTTATGAATCGTACAGTAGTACACGCCACCGTAATCAATGAAATTTATGGAAAAAATTTATTAGGTTTGCAATCTATTTTGAATTTTCCATTTTCTGTGTACGCCTTTATCCAAGGTTCGTGTTAGGGCACCTTGGGCTTGGATTAGGACTATGTAAATACTAAAAAATCCTCTGTAGACTGTAAACTAAAACTCTTCTATTTAATATAATATATTAATATGGGTTATCAATATAGATTACAATTATTGTCAACATTTTAATTCTTTTGTTTTATTAGCTATTATTTTTAGATAATAACATAATTTTGGAACTATTAAGTTTTGTTATTTTATGGTTAGATCAATTGGTTGATTCTAGAAATATTATGATTCAGAATATATGTAAAAAATAAGTTTAATCAAAATCATTCCTTGAATCCTTTAGAAAAGAGATTAGCAATGTGTGTAATTAATGAAATTAACAAATTAGAATTAGAATCATCTCTCATTTTATTAAGTCAAAAAGCTTAAACAATTGTTATAGAAAGATGACAACACAAAGATGATATCCCTTTATAATAAAGGTTACATGGCGAAAGAAGAAGCCCTCGGCCCCTCACTGGATAATGTTTCCAGTTGACAGAAAACTGAACATTGTGTATTTCCTTCATATTTCCTTACAACACAATGAAGAAGAAACCTTCACTTGAGCCCTAGTCGCTGGAGTGGGAAGAGTATGTGAATGAAATTGGGAATAAAGTTGGGCTTTTCTTCCAAATTTAAGAAGAAAAGCTAACATGGTGAAAGAAGAAGAACTCTATAGTCTAGACTATCTAGAAGGAAGCCAGAAGGAGCATCATACTAAGATGGCTACCAGAAAGATTAAATAATGGATTGGGAGAGACCATTGTCCACAATCCATCACTAGGCTGCCAAAAAGATGCAACAATGGATTAGGAGAGAACACTAACCACAACCCATTAGATAGATGCAAGACCATCTAGCATACAACATTTCCAGATGCATTTATTTGAGGAACCAAGGCACTTTCCAACTGCACTGAAAGAAGATTAATGTTAGATGACACCATTCTCCATCTTTATTTCCCACATAGCTAGTTGTTATCTTTCTAGATCCTCCCATGTCATGCATGGAGTTCCCATGACTCATTTTTTTCATCTTATAAGAACTAGGTCCTTTAAGGTAAGGATAACAACCCAACTATGTAACCATTCTAACCCCTTCCTCTGCCAAAAAAGTCTGCATTCTAACTAAATAATTCCCAAAATTAGCTAACAAGGAACAACCAAAAGTTGAAATTGATTGTCGAAAGCAACTTTCTCCATCCCTTTATAGCCATGACTACTAGGAAATCAAGAATTTAAAAAATCATTACCTATCTGTCAGTATATATTACTAACCCTGCAAATAAATCTCCAGACGCCAAAATGTCACTTCATATCATGCTCTGAGAGCATTTGGGCATCCAATTCAAAAAATCCTTGTATGAACTTGTCATCTTATGCATATGGACTTGACATCTCGCATTGAAAAGTACCTTGGCTCCCTTTACAAAGATTGAATTTTACATCCACTTGATCGCCTTGGGTGACTGATGTGACCACCAAAATGTCATCCATCAGAGCAAATTATTCCATTGTTTGATGAACAAATGACGAACGGTTGTAGTTCAATTCCAGAAGGTAGATCTCCAACGCTACACATTGCCAACAAAATCCTTCAGAATTAACCAGGAACCATTAGATAAATGTTATATTTGATTATTGATTATATATATTGAGATGGTCTTCTGTTGTAATCATTGTGTTTGGTGTGCATGTTGAATGACTACCTAGTTAATTGCCTCATAGTTCAGGGGGTTAGGAATAAGGGTTCCACATGGTTAGGTGGTGTTGAATCACCATTGGAGCCCATGGATCCTTCAAATAAGTTTGGAGTGCATGCAAGGTATTTTTAACCGTGTTGATGTTGTTAGCACTTGAAAAACCAATTCCCTGACATGCATTATTTTTCCCCAAATCCATCAATTTCCTACTTTTGCCTTTGCAATTTAAACCCATTAATTATAACCAATCTGAGATATGTTCCATGGGTTTCTTTCAAGAAAAATTCTAAGTAAAGTTCCCCCTGTTCCTTATTTTTCTTCCCTTAGAAAAAATTGGTTCATTTAAGGCCTTTGTCAGCGTATTAGCAAAATCGTGAACTGCTAAACTTGCCGACTAGGTTCACAGGTTTGTGATTTTGCCAATTTGTTGATTTATCGACAAAGAGGCAAAATAGAAGTCTGAAAGAATGTTGATGTCTTCTTTGGTAAAATTGTTCAAGTTAAAGTGTTTTTCAACGAATTGACATAGTTGTGAACTGTCGATTTCACTGACTGAGTTCATGTATTCACAGTTTTGCCGATTTGCCGATAAGGTGGAAAAAGTGGCAAAACAAAGGAAAAAGTTTCTAAGAAAGAAGGGCCAAGTGCTTGTCTATTAAGTTGGAGGTTTGTGAACCCCCAAGTTCACTGACAGAGGATTCACTGACAACATTTCACCAACTGAGGGAAGCTCCGACGAAAGAAAGAAGGAATGAGAGAGATGGATAAAGGTTGTGGTGAAGAAAGAAAGAGATAATGGTAAGCCTTCGTCAAGAATGTGGTTGGTTTTTGAACTATTCGGTTCATCAACAACCTAGTTTTCCATCAGGGTAATTTGCTGACTAAATGAAACATCTGTCAAGGAAGAAAAATGAAGAAGAAGAAAGAGAAAGAAAAAGAGAAGACAAGTGCCCTCGTCGGCAAAAGGGATAGTTTGTGAATTGATACGTTTATCAACCATTGAGTTCACCAACAAGGAAATTTATGATAAAGGCAAAAAATAAAGAAGATGGTTTACAAAGAAGAAAGGAGAGGCTAAGGCTTGGTTCGCAAAAAGAAAGATTCACCAATAAGGTGAAAAATCAAGCAAGAAAAGAGGTTGACAGAGAAAGTGGTTCACAAAGGGAGAATTTCAGCGACAAAGGAAAGCTAGTGAAGATGAATGGCACGTGGTTTATCAAGATCATTGATAAGGCAATTTGCCAAGAAAGGGCACCAGTGTAGAAATGTAAAAATCAAATGTGAAGCATGAAGAATAAATTGTAGTTGATTATGTTGGAGTAAATATGGTTTTACATATTCACCTATGGTTAAGTTTACTTCAAGGATAACTTTAAGGAACCCCCCCAAAAAAGCCTATAAAATCCTGGCAAATCCTAGCCCAAGGCCAAAAAAATGTTGGTGAATCTATGCCTATTTTTGAAAAACAAAAATTTCATTAGTGAATTTTTTCAAATTTTTCGACATTGGTTTCTTTGCTGGCAAATTGTATATAGATTTGAAAAAAAAATTCCTTGGCAAATTATAGTTGTATTCCAAAAAATAAAATAAATTAGGTGGTGAATTATATAGATATTCAAAAATGTAAAATAAATTATTTGGCGAATGTGTTGGCAATTTTTTGAAAAATCATACTGTGGCTCGCAAAAATATCAAATGCTAAATTATAATGACTAATTTACTTGACGAATTTATAGCTTAAACAATATTTACATTTAGATTGATGGATATTCAGTATCAGAGATCAACATCATCAGTTCTATTCTGGGTTGCAGTTCTAACACACCCATCTTTCTCCATAAAGTCTCTAGAATAGAGACAAGTGTCAATGAAGGAAGATTTAGATTAACGAAAATCAATAGATAATAATTTAATAAAATAAAATTCAAAAGGATGCATAAGAAGATACGGATTTATTCACTATAACACAAAGTTTACGACTTCATAAATTAACTCCTCAAGCTTCCATTCATATATTGAAAATAATTGAAATATAGAGTAACACAAAATTGATCTATCAACAACACAAAGTTTGCCAAAATATCCTAAATGCATCGACAAGCTTAGTATATATAGCCTTGTCATAAAATAATTGTCTTTGAAATAACAACTTCTTGGGGACAGCTAATTTAAAACATAAAATAATAATAAGTCTTTTACCGCAAGAGTATCCAGAGCATGTTAAAAGAAATAACATAAAAATAATAAATGCCATCATGTGCCAGCAGTTTGGTCTTCATCCAGAGTCACTTCGCTTTCCTTGTCATGTTCACCAGCAATAGTCAAGTCCACCCATGCTCTTAGTTTCACCTTGTAACTCTTATACCTATTAATGATGGGAGATAAAATCTTGACAGTTGGTCTACAGGTAATGTTTTCCCGAAGTTTCCACTTATTTATCATTTTGTTTGCATCTATTAGTCTCTTATAGACATCATCAATTTCATGCCTGAAAGTTTTGAGATACATAGATATATGTCCAACCTTCCCTAGTGATTCACCATTAACCATGTCAGCACCAACAAGCTCTTCAATAAGCATCTTCTTAAAAATTTACTTTAATTCCTTGACATCAAGCAAGTTTTCTTTGCTTTCATCTAAAATCTCTACATCCAAGATGGTATAATTATTTTTAAGATCAATCATATCAATGCAATATTGAGTCAAAATTCTTCTTATTTCTCCACTAAAATCCCCTAGCATAGACCTCTTCCACTCTAATGCATCTAGCCAAGACACAAAATCATTCTCATTTGGATCATTAAAATTTTTCTCAACTAAAAGAATATTTGTATCAATTTCCATCATATCTTTTATCTCTATAGACACCGTGAGTAGATTACTGTCTTCCCTCTTTACATTTCATAACTCTGTAACTAACCCTTTCCTTTTATCAGAAGTGAGGGTATATAGTTTCATGACCTCCTTGATGTACAACAAACCATCAATGGTGACTTTCTCTACCCATTGCTCGGTGGCCTTACCTAGAGTTTGATATCTCATGATTTGTTGTAACATGCTAGGATCCATTCCATCAACAGAAACACTTGGAGTTGCATTGGAGGATTAAAAAGTAATATTCAAAATAGATTGAATGAAAGATGTCAGAGAATTCACCTAGGCTTACAACTTTGCATTCTCATGTTGCTCAACTTTAACTCTCTTTGCTAGCATGCCTACAGAGAATTTTGCATGATATATATCACCTTCCACAGTAGGAGGACCCATGTCAATCTTGGTCATATTAAAATTTTCTTTTGTGACTTCATTTTCATTTTTATCCCTGATGGGGTCTGCAATCTCCAAAATTCTATGCCCTAAGGAAGAATCCGTTACCATCTGAGACATCCTCTTACCCTTCTTAGGCTTAGGTGTACTATGCAACAATTTAGCTATAGTGTCAATGTTTATGTCTACCATTGGGGCATGTCTCCTCTTTTTCTCAACAAATTTCTTTAGCCAAGAAGGGGAAGACAAAACTGTACCACTCTCACTTGCACCCAAGACAACTCTGTCTGGCTGATTAGGAGTATCTTGCACAGGAATTTCATTTGATACGAGGGAGGCTGGAATCTCAAATAAGGAACGAAAAGTACTATCATGAACAATCTATTGAAAAATGGAAGAATCATTATCAGGTGAAGGAGACATAGGAGAAGTCATGTGATCTTCTTACAATTGTTGTAAAGCATCCAACTTCTTTACTCGTGGTTTCACGAATGCAAGTTGACCATCGTGTTCACATACACCTTTTAGTTTCCTATTATCTTCAAGATGCTCTCCATCCCTGCCACTACCAGATTGTGAACCAAATATATGATGAGTTGTCTCCACACCAGTTGAAGTTTTCTGAATTCTAGTGACCTAGGAGGTTCCTTGTTCTCTTGTTCCTGATTCTTTATGCACAGAAGAAGAACCAATGTGCTCTCAAAATTTCCCCTTAAGCCACCTCTCGGTCTTCTCCAAAACAAAGGATTACCGGACCTTAATATCAAGATAATAGTTCTTTGCACATGCAACAACAAGGTCTGGACATGGCACAACAGATCAGAAACACCCAGCATACCCAATTGTTATGATTTTCTCGGCTATAGGTGACTTGGGGTTTGCTCTAATTGAGCCTAGAAATCCTCCAAGTCCAAATCTATATCTCTTAGCTCGGTATCCTTCACCTTAGCTAAACCATTCTCAATAAACAAAAGCTTCATCTTTACTTGTTTGAGAAACCAATAAACAAAATCTTATGTAACTACTAAGGGTGCCAAATAAATCTCCAGAAGATTTGTTGTAAACAAATAGTCCAGACTCATGAAAAATAATTGTTCTTCCCACCTAGTTGACTTAAAGAATTCAAATTTACCACTATAAGAAATGGGCAAGAAAGAGCACCAATTAGCTAACCTAGTTGCAAAAGCCCGTGTTCAACACCTATAGAAGATGCAATCCAGAGCTCCTCCAAAGTACACCAGTGAAAATGCAAAATAAGGTATCTGCGAGGGTTGCAAACCTAATAAAATGCTTCCATAAATTGCATTGATTTTGGTGGTATGTATTGATGTACAATTCATAAATGAGCTACATAAATTTCCTTCCAAAAAATGTGTAATTGCACTTCTCATGACATTCCTTATTTATTACGAAAGGATAGATGTCACTTCCACCACGCATGTCAATAAATGGAAAATATTCTAATAGTTTTTTATCGTCAGATGATCGCAGATCGACGACACAAGTTCTATTTTGGACCAAAGTACTAACACACCCAAATTTCTACATAAAGTCTCCAGAATAGAGACAAGTGGGATGTGTTGTATTCCACGTGGCTCATCATGATTACATCATGATGTTTCATGTACATTGCAAAATTAAGAGGTAGGCCCATCTTCACAGTTGAGGGCTTGCGCTCTGCCGCCACCTTGACCTTTATACAATAATCAATATAAATATATCATGGCTCCCTTATTATATTGTACCATTATATATGGCTCCCTTTATACCATTAGAGGGCTTGCACTGTGCCGCCACCTTGACCTTTACACAAGTTGGGATCACAAGCACGCATCACACAGTTTGATGCAAAATTAAGGGAGTATCATAGGTGCACTAATGGAGTGTCAACATGTGGTTTTCATTACCTCTCACTTTCCACTTCATCATTTGCATTAAAAATGGATGGGCATGAGTGTTCTCTTCATCAAGACCTAAAGTCCTCACATCCTAAGGCCACATAGAAAAAACACTCCATATGAGCATGACATGGAAAACAAGGTCTTATCATAACACAACTATGGCCATATGATTCCTTATCCCAATGCCATGATGGTATTTCATTCCTACAAAATATAACATAAAAACAAGATTGAAATTTAAATTTTCATTTTTCACAAACTTGCAAATTTTCCAAATTTCAATGATGGGAAGCTCAAACCCCACCCAGTTTTCAAAATTCAAATTTTTGAATTCTAAGAATGCTCTTTAGAAATAAATGGCATGGAAAATAACTATTTTCAATCACATACAATTTTTGAAAAAATTGCAATAGTCTCGACACAAAATAGATAATTTCAAAAATTTAAAACATATGATTGTTAAATTGTTCAACACAACAATTTAATATTCCAAATGCAAATACAACCTATTCAATGGAAATCCATATGCAACCACCTATTTTAGACATGGCCAAAAACATGAAATTTAATTAACTAATTGCATACAATCTAAAATGGAGGATTACCTCCAAACCCTTGCTCACCAAATTGGAGTTGTCTCTTTGCAATTTAACCACCAATCCTTTGCATTCACTCATAAAATATTTCCACTTTAATCCTCAATCCACTATAATTCTCAAGCCAAACCCCCTTTGAAGAAATGAACTCAAAGAGTGAAGTAGAGAAAAGAGAGCCATTTTTTTCCAACCAAAACTAACAAGTCTCTTTTTTTAAAAAACATGAACTCCATTTTTCTTTTTTTATTTGACAAAAAGACCTTTTCAAAAAGACACTTTGTTCCATTTCACACTCATCAAGCTAGTTTCCAAAAAAAAAAGGATATTTTTCACACAAATGACTTAAAAGCACTTTTAAAGGAAAGGTAATTTCTTTTCACTAGCAATTATCATTTGAAATAACTATCTAATTCCTTATTTTTTTAAAAAGCTTGGGCAATATCCAACTTGCATATATTTACAAATAGTTTAGTTAACTTTTAAATTTATTTTGATAACGCAATTTAATTTTATTTGCAAAGCATCTTATTTCTAAGGTTGAAACATATAAATATAAAACTTATTTCAAAAATAGCATGAAGCTATTTAGCAAGCACGTTATGGAAAATGATAAAATGCAATTAACCACAAGAGTTGAACAACCTAGGCAAAACGCGAAAAAAACATTTCCCAAGTTTTCGCAAGACTTGGGAATCCAAAATCTATCAATTCAAATCCAGGTTCACTGGACCACACAAGACTTGTCTCATAACTCAAGATCTAGTGAGATGGAAATAATAACACAACATTTTTACCCAAGCCAATTGTCTCCAATTAAATCACCACTAGGAGAACTTGCACCTGCACACTCAATTAACACATCGGTGTATCTACACAACATTAGATAGATGAAGCACAATATATAGAAAATAATGAGATAATATCTAAATGATGATATCAATAACTACATCTAATTTAAAATCATCTAACACTGGCATGATTCAAATATAAAGTTGTGTAATAATCATCACAATGTTGAAGTCAATCATATAAGCATAATCACATATTATAGTGAAAATAGAGAAGTTGAACCATTGTAGAGCTCAAGAATATACAATATAGACATATGAATCCAAAGAACATAATCCATACACCTTGATGGAAATACAAAACATCATTTACAAGTACAATATTAGTGTCAAATCTCAACCAAGCAACAAAATGAGGCACACATACTTGGGATCTTACATCAGTAAGATGAGGCAAGAGATAACACAAGTGAGCATTACATATGCCCCCTTAAGATGGAATTACTCTTGAAAGTCACCAAGGGTAGTGTTAGTTCTCAAATTTTTAGGTTCCCAAATCCATAAATCTAATCTATATATTTCTAAGTGCCAAGGGTGTCAAACTCAAGATAAAATAGCTTGCAGGCTATGATTAGGCAGGGACAATGATGGACCAATTAATGAGAGTAGGTAGCCTCTCTTTCACTTTGGGTTTAGCTAAACCTAGGAGGTTGTTCCTAGAGGTATCTTTAATAGGATAATAAAATCATAGTGATAAAACAATACAAAAACATCCAACAACTATACCTAGTGTGTGACGAGTCCCAAAACTTGTTACAAAGCCTATTGCGCATTAGATGGTTGTAAAACCTCTTCTACACTAATAAAAACACTCTTGTACATGTGCCTAAAGATAATAGAAACAAAATATTATCACAAATGGATCTAGTTAACTTATCACTCACATGTACAAGATGTGTGCATACATGACATTGCTCTCCAAAATAATGACTATCAAAGTTTACTAAGAAATTCCCTAGGTTGTATCACTGAACTATGAAAGTGTATAGATATCACATCTAGTTTTCACTGACTCTAAGAAGATTAGATTTTAATATTTAAATAAATGATTTAATATGTGTGTGTGTTTTATGATTTGATTTTATGTATTAAATATGATAACAATTATGATTGGTATGTTATTTTGACAGTTTATTATTTTATTGATTATGTGGAATTTTCTATAAGAGTCGCCAATGGACTCAAGCTCCTAGGATCACCTACAAAACTAGAGATTAACCTTCCACAAGAGAGTATCAAGAGGATAAATTGCTTGATTATAGTGTAAAATGGAATAATTATATTATCATATGATATAAAGATAGCATGATATAAAGATAGCATGATACAAAGAGTACATGAGGGACCTTGCTTATATAGGCAAGGTGATGAGATAGGACTACATAAGATGATGAAAATTGTCTTAATAATATTGCATGAGACAAAGAGATAACTATCCTAAGTGTGTCCTAATTAAACTTAAGTAAACTAGTGTGAATAGGACCTAATAGGGAAACCAGTTAAGTAATATACCTCGTTTACACCAACACCCCCCTCAAGTGCAACTTAGGGAGAATGAGAAAGCATGAAAATGATGCAATGATGGATAATGAATGATGGATGGGTCCTGGATATAAGCCCATGTTAGGTACCCATGTACAAAAGATCCCTCACAAATGGAGTAAAGGAGAAAAACCTGTAGGAAAAAAACCCTCTCCAAAAGAGAGAAAACAAGAAAGTGAAAGAAGGGAGGACTCAATATGACCCCCCAAGCACTAATTTTGTCACCAATATAAAGTTAATAACCTCCCCATAGGAGAGTAATAGTGAGATGATAGGGCCCCCCATAAATAAGTAGCTCTTATGCCAAAGATGAATACCTGAAGGCAGAAAACAATCCATTACCAACAAACTACATTTATCCCCTTGGGAAGAAACAAATCCAATGGTGGATGTAGAAGCAACTCCCATAATCTGGATGACAAGGAAATCCAAATCAATATGTGTGTTTTAGAATACAACTCTAATGATCTCATGATAGAGAATGATGTCTTGTTCAAGTTAGGAATTGAATGCCCAATCAAAGAAGTATAACTAGGAGATGAAATATATTGAACTACATATGAAAACATTGAAGATGTGATAATATCATTGCCATAAAAGAGGAGAGATAACCCCTCAAATGTGTCCTCCAAATATGAAAAGTGACTCCACAAACAAGGATGCAATGTCTAATAAATAGGAATCCCAATGAGGTGGATCTAAAATACTAAAATGATCCTGCTACAAAGAATCACTGGAAACTCTCAAAGAAGCAACATTGAACTTTGAAATAGTAGCAAATGATGGAAATATGATCTTGATATGAGAAGGAGAAGCAAGAGAAGTATTTATGCCATCACAATAATCAATACCTACTAGATATTCAAGCTCTTCTCCTGTATCATCATCAAAGGGTATATTATCTACATCATCAATTGGTAGAAGACTGGCCAAAATAGGATCATCATGGAATGGAGAGAGATATGTGTCTCCATAGATCTCCCAAATATTGTTCCAAAGAGTACATGGACACACAATAGTGTCAAAATAAACAATAGAACAAATCAATCCTTGGACATGATCATTTCTGATATTCCAGGCTATCCTCCAGTTATGTGCACCTAGTTCAGGGACAAGTCTATAGAGATGAGGCAAGAGATGACACCAACTTGCTAAGACTTATAATTGTACTTTTTCAATTTGACCACAAAAGGATGAATAGAAAAACCCGTGATACCTCCTTAAATGATAAAATGAGATCAAAACTCACAAGATTACCCCCAATTTCACTCAATCATGAAACCCCCCAGCAATATATGATCTTGAAACTTTATAATTAGTGTGATTACAATTGCCACTAGCCAAAATCAGCAAAGTGGTCTTGATCTTAGTACATTGCAAATGTCAAATTAGGCCACAAACTGAAAGTATAATTTTGATATAGAATGAGATCGATCTAATTATGTCACTAAGAAGTGCATGAAAAATTATACAATCTCAAAAAAAATTACACCAAAAAATGTTACTGTATGAATCCAAATAGAGCCTAGAAGTTCAAAAAATGAGACCTACTCAACATAATTTTTTGGAAAAGCCAAATATCAAAATCAAAAACTACATGCACCACTATGAAGCTTATGAAATTTTTGTCCAAATAAAAAAAAATCTCAGAAAAAGGAGCTTGTTTGACTTAGAAACGAGTCTTCAAAGTCTGACTACCAAATCAAAATTATAGATGGAGTAGCCCTAAGGGTTAGATGGGGTTGAAGGGCCAATGATGTCATACTGACATTATGTTGAAGTTAAATAAAATGAAATGGATAATAATTTGTTGGAACTAGACAACTGAGAGTGGGGGTGAATCAGTTACCCTTTAAAACCCTTTCTCTGCCTTTAGTCTTCTTTATTATCTTAATATCAGATTAGTGATGCAAACATTAAGCATGAATCAACAACATAAGGGAAGAAGTATAATCAACACATTTGACACCAAGATTTTGACATGGAAACCCAGTTAAGGGAAAAACCATGGTGGGGGTTAACCCACAAAAATGCATACCCTATTAAAAGTACTTAGAAAAATAGAAGGCACATGCCTTCAGGTGCACTGCCTAGAGCTCACTGCTCAAAAGGAGAGGCTCATTGCCTACATAATTTAGTTAGAAAGAATTGACTGAGAATCAACATCTATTTCATGCCTGATTTAGTTTCAATGAATGCTCAAGAACTTTCGCTTTGCCTCAAACTCTTCTTCACACTCTACACTGCTCTTGCTCCTTTCCTTCTCTGCTCTGCTCCTAATCCTTCCTTTGGATTTTATCTGTTTCGCACAAGGATAATTTCGGTACTTCTCCAACAAGCATGTATATACTTCATCAACCTTGGAATGGTCAACAAGGTCAGCTAAACTTGACGCCGATCATCACACTGTCAGGAAAACACAATTGAGACTTGAATCTACTTCTACAACCACTCCACTCTTCATAAAAATGTATTTAAGGTATCCGCAACAAATGGGGAACATTCGGTCGGCCAAGACGGGGAAGAACATTACCCTCAAGAAAAAATCTTCAATCAACAAGCTCAAGCTTCAATGCGGACCTCCAACATAGTAGCTACACAATCCAAAGACCTCCACAAGCACATTGGAATCACCAATAACATTCACTCTAAACCATATTATTAGAAACTTTTGAATCTTCCTTCAGAACCGCAAGAACACACTCTACCATGACTTTCAGACTGGAAGGATAGCTTACGGACCTCCAAACCACAAACCACTGGAGTTGATGATACATAGTGACTTCCCAAACATGCCTTCAGATCTACAGATCATAATCTTATATTACTAGAGCAATCTAGACCTCTTTCATGTCACTCTATCTTTCCTGATTATTGCAGGAACCGGTTCTATTCAGATGGCCATAACTCCTTCAAATCTTCATGTGAACTTGTCAAATCTTGACTGGGGCAACCTCTGACAATCCTCTACATGTCCACATGATCCGCATGCATTATTTGTTATCAATTTTCTCAATATCCTCAACAATCTGGTCTTCTACACAGACAGCAAAATAGGATACAGTTGACACTGAGGGCAACAAGAATATGTTGACATCAATGACAACACCACTTAGGCACATATTTGCAATAATCTCCCCCTTTTTCATTGATGGCAACATGTGATGTGAAAACCTGAATCTAACCATCAAGACAAAAACTACTCCCCCTTTCTCTTTTCACTTCTGCAATTACTTTCTTTAGTGCTCCCCCTCACATCATCAACTAGTTTTTCACATGACTTCTCTCCCCCTTTGACATCAATGGCAAAGGGCACATATTTGCTATATTTTCTCCCTTTTTTTTCTTCAGACTAATCCAAAAATTTGCATATTGACTACTTCCCCTTTGAGTAGTACCTCTTTAACATCAATCCAGATCACAAGATATGGATGTGAATCCTACCAGACTGATGCACCTTAATGCATCTTAGTTCTGTTCAGGAGGGGTAATAACCCCTAACTTCTCTCTAAGATACTCAAAAGTATCCTTGGGAAGAGGCTTGGTGAAGATGTCTACAAACTAATCTTTGGAAGGCACAAACTCCAACTTGACTTCATTCTCATTTACTTTCTTTCTCGAGAAATGAAACTTGATATATATATGTTTTGTCTTTGAATGCAATACTGGATTCTTTGAGATGCTTATTGCACTAGAATTATCACAGAAAATTGTGACTGGCTTCTCAAACACAATTTTGATGTCCTTCAACATTTGTTTCATCCACAAAACCTAAGTGCAATTATTTGCTACTGCTATGTACTCTGCTTCTGCAGTAGACAGAGATATTTCCTCTTGCTTTTTGCTTATCCAAGAGACCAATCTTCTCCCCAAGAAGAATGCACCACCACTAGTACTTTTTCTGTCATCCACATCTCCTTCCCAATTAGTATCTGTATATGCATGAAGCGTGAAGTTATTGTCCTTTGGATACCACATTCCATAATCAATTGTCCGCTTGAGATATCTGAAGATTCTTTTAACTGCCATAACATGGGATTCTTTTGGATCAACTTGAAATCTGGCAACAAGTCCAACTGCATCCATGATATCAGGTCTGGTCTGAGTTAGATAAAGCAATCCTCCAATCATTGATCTATATCTTTTCTGATTTTCTTTGGGAGAATCATCATCTTTGCTTAGCTTGCATTTGGTTACCATAGGTGTACCTACTAGCTTTGAGTCTTCCATTCCAAATTTCTTTAGCAATTCTTTTACATACTTGGACTGAGATATGAAGATACCTTTATCCAATTGAATAATTTGCAGACCTAGGAAGAAATTCATCTCACCAAACATTGACATCTCAAACTCACTTTTCATCCGATCAGCGAATGCTTTAGACATGCACTCATTTCCACCAAAAATGATATCATTCACAAAACCTCAACAATTAGAATGTTCTTGTGATTAATTTTGAAGTAGAGATTACTATCAGTAGTACCTTTGCTAAATCCTAGCTTAAGCAAATGCTTATCCAATCTGGCATACCAAGCTCTTGGAGCTTGCTTGAGTCAATACAAGGCTTTTCTCAGTCTACAAACCATATCTCCATGATCAGACAACTGAAATCCTTTTGGTTGCTCAATGTAGACTTCTTCCTCCAAATCTCCATTCAGAAATGTTGATTTCACATCCATTTGATATACTTTAAAATATTTGAAGGCAACAATTGCAAGAAATAATCTAACTACCTCTATCCTTGCCATCAGAGCAAAAGTTTCTTCAAAATCAATTCCTTCCACTTGAGAGTGGCCTTTACATACCAATCTTGCCTTAATCCTTACTACCTCACCATCTTCATTTAGTTTGTTCTGGAAGACCCATTTGGTTCCAATCACATTTTTGTCCTCAAGTCTAGGAACTAGATCCCATGTGTGATTCTTTTCAATTTGTATCAATTCCTCTTCCATAGCTTTAACCCAGTTTTCATCATTGTAAGCTTCACTTACTAATTTAGGTTCAATTCTTGAAATCAAACAAATCTCTTCTTGATCTTCAAACATTTTTCTCCTAGTTCGAACACCTTAACTCTTATCTCTTATGATCTGGTCTTCAGGATGATTCAACCTTACATACCTAGAAGTTTTGGAAAATGTTGGAGCTTCTGCTTCTTGAACTTGTTCCTCATCATCTGTGTTGACCTCTGGAGTCACCGGTTCAAACTGAATCTGGGTCTAAACTTGAACTTGCTTTATTTGATTTTGACTTTCATCATCTGAGTCATATCTGGAGTATCTGGAGTGTCCTTCTTTACTCTCATCAACTTTAACATTCACACTTTCAACAATCTTCTTCAGTCTCTTATTGAAGCACTGGTAGGCCTTACTTTGAGTTGAGTATCACAAAAATATTCCTTCATCACTTATTGCCTCAAACTTACCTAGGTCCTCATCTCTTTTGATATAACATTTACTACCAAAGACTCTAAAGTATCTCACAGTTGGAGAATGACCAAACCAAAGTTCATAAGGAGTCTTACTAGAATTTCCTTTGATCTGCACCCGGTTAAGAGTGTAGACAACAATACTCATAGCCTTTCTCCAGTAAACTTGAGGAACATTTGTTTCCATCAGCATGGTTCTAGAATCTTCTTGAATGGTCTGGTTCTTTCTTTCCACAACTCTATTTTGTTGAGGAGTCCTAGGAGAAGATAACTATCTTTTTATTCCATGCTTTTCACAGAAAGCATCAAAGTCACCGAAGGTAAATTCTCCATGTCTATCAAATCTCAGACACTTTAATTTCCCACCAATCTCATTTTCAACCATCATCTTGAACACCTTAAACTTGTCAAGGGCTTCTAATTTTTCTCTCAGAAAGTTTACCCACATCATCTGGGAGTAGTCATCAATTAGCAACATGAAATATTTGTCTCCTTGCACACTCCTAACTCTAGAAGGACCACAGAGATCAGTATGTACTAGTTCCAATATTTCAATTGAACCTTGTTCCTTACTTTAAAAGAAATTTTGTTCTTCTTGCCCTATTGACATTCTCTACATATGTTATTAGGTTTCACAAGTTTTGGAAGATCTCTTACAGCATGAGTGGAACTTATTTGACAATCTTGTCAAAATTCACATGACACATCCTCCTATGCCATAGCCAACTTTGATCTGTCTGTCATGCCCACATTTTCCATGTGGTCACAACACACATCACACGTGTCATAGCCACATCTGTCATGTGGTCATGACACGAAATATCAAAAATTTTCTCGCGTTTCCCTAAAAACCCCCTCGCATGCGTAGCATGCTCGGTGGTGTTCGTTCAAGGCGAAAACACTACAGTTGTCGACGGGGTACAAGTACAATTGCGTGCAACCAGACGCAAGCAGACCAACAAGGGGGTCTCTACGACACCGTTAACGTCACTGCTAGGTTTAAAATATCAGGGTTCCTAAATCTAAATCTCGGCAAAATTCTGACAGCATAATGCCTTACGGCGTAAGTGGGAATTACTCAACACTATTTTACACACGTGGTTCACCAACAGGTTAATAACTTCCCACGACGCCTTGTTCCGACTAAACCGACTCGTGATCTCCCTATTTAATCATTTTTCAACAAGGCACGGTTGTCTGTCTCCTCTCTTGCTTCCTGAAACATACTCCTCCTTCGACTTAGCATTCTCAACAAGGTGATTCGTTTGCTCTCTCTTCCCTTTCCTCAGGGTCTTAATTTTGATTGTATCTTTATCACGCTCACCTTAACTATTTCTCTGATAATTTAGTTTGTTTATATTTTGGTCTCTCTCTCTTTCATTTTCCTTTCTTCATATTGGGCATCAATCAGGGTTATCACTGTTTCTATTGTTAATATTAAACCTAACTTCTGGATGATCCAGGTCACATAGGCTGGTTTACTACTTCGCTGGACTCGATCTCCTAGTCTTCTCCGATCTAGGTTTCTTCTCTTGTATGTATTAATTAAACTTGTTCCTAAGCAAATTTTTGGCTGGAGGGTCCATCGACTTAGTTCTCTTATCCCATGTGGGAATTGTCGCGCATTTTCTCCTCTGTGTTTTTCCAATGTTACTTTTTCTTCTTCTGACTCTCTTACAGGTTTACTTATATGGACGTTTACTACAGTTGAGATTAAAATGGCCTCACATGGAATGTCTGTGATGACTCCTTAAGTTTATTTCCAGTGACCTTTTAAGCAAGGTGACGTGTAATTTTCCTCTTCATTTTCCCGGTTATTGAACTGCGTTGATAGTGAAACTTCCGAGAAACTCTTCCCGGAGTAACACAGTAAATTCCTTTATGCTCTCTTTAAATTATAATTTTATTTTCTCTTAATTATAATTACTGTTGTTATTATTACTAATAATCAATATTAATACTCTTTATTGTAAATCCTATATCATTGTTAATATATGTAGGAGGTTCTCCTCTTTATAAAACCCTGATCAAGGAAGCATAAATTCTTTGGTTGTTTTGTTCAACACTTAATAAAACCTAACTGTGAATATATATTTTTTGTTTTATTTTAATTTGCAAATCTCCTTGTTATGAATTATAGAGAGGGCCCCATAAAATGATCCATGAAACCTCTTCTATGTATATATATCCCATATATATAAATATATATATGTAATATATATACATATAGAACTATATATATAATTATATCTATATTGATTTACAATTCCCTTTCAAAACATAAGGTATAAATAGAGATAATTCTCTCTCTCTCTCTCTCTCTCTCTCTCTCTCTCTCTCTCTCTATATATATATATATATATAAGACATATATTCCAAGTGGAATATCCACAAACAAAACATATATATTTTTTTTTGTTATTTAAATGAACCAATGCATATATGTTAGGGCTAAATAGCCCTAACTTTTTTTTTATGCTTAACATTTTATGTTTTTGCCGTGACAGGGGACTGGCGGCAAGGGTCGGGCCGCACAGAGGGACGGAGGCCGCAAGAAACAGCGGCGGTGAAGCGCTGCTGTGGAGCGGAGTTAAGAGCTCCGCGGGGTCGAAGGGGTGGAGGGATGTGGTGAGGGGCGGAGCCCCACCCACATCCCACGATGTGGGGAGGGGCGGAGCCCCACCCACATCCCACGATGTGGGGTGTGGGTGGGGCTCCACCCCTCCCCACACCTCTAATAAAACAAATGGAGACTGCGGTGGGGATTACTCCCCACCGCCCACCGTGCAAGCTTTGACTATGTTTTACACAGCGATTTCTAATTTCGCTTTTATTTCGGCGGCCATAAAATTTAATACGAGTTTATTATTATTCAATGATAATTACATATCAATTAATATATATATATATATATTTCAGTTTTCAGAATATCTCATAATTTTCTCAATCAAACAATTTATTCAGTATCTCTAATTCTGTCAAAATGATAATTAAATAACAACTGTTATATATATATAGATATATATATATATATTTATATATATATCTATATTTCATAATTTTCTCAAATTAAACACTTTATTCAGTTTCTTTTAGTCAATTAAAATGATCAAGTAATAAAGATTATATAATATATATATATACTTAAGAAAATGAAGTTTTTTTTATCAGTTTATTTCGGCAATTAATACATGTCCATTTCAACTTTTGGGACAAACAGAAGTAATTATATAATAGATTTTCTTTAAAACTTACAAAATAACTGAATCCATTACTTATGAAGAAGAAAACTTAATCATTTATAAACTATCTTTTCCATTAGAACAATGAACCATAAAACTGACCTTTTAATTAGTTTAGCAGTTCTATTCTTCTAATTACATAAACAAACTCAGATTAGATTGCAAATAAGAAATGAACTCTTCCTGTCAAAAGGTTTACAAAGCAACATAACTTGAAAATTTAAGGTATTTGTTTACCACATTCATATTACAGAAAAGTTAACTCTTCCACTACAAATAGCAAGAGAATTTGAAACCATGGATACATACAACTAACTTCCCAGATATGAACTTCCTTCTCCCAACAATATACAACTGATAGCTTGTGACAACCAAGTAAAAGTCCATCAATAACAAGATCAGGGACGTGATTTCCTTCACTCCCAGGGTAACAATAAATTACAACAATAACAAGAGAGGTGCTCTCTCTTCAAATCTAATGAAATGAACCTGGCCTAATTCTCATGACAAAGAAGAATAAGTTGTTTCTTCATAAATATCCAACCAGAAGCTCCAAGAGAAAACCTGCGTATCAAAGACAAACAAAGAAGAAAACACCACTCATCTAGCTCTCCTCCCTTCCGTAGACCCGCAAGAGGGTCACCCCCGAGCTAGGGAGACCATACTCACACCTAGGTAACTCAAGCACTCCACTTCACAACAGTAACAACAACAATCCCAAAGCACACAAACACCCGTGGGTAATTTACACAACACGGAAACTCAACTACAGTGAGTTTCATAAGGGGCAGGAGAGTGGACACACTCGACTACAGAGTGTCACCCTTACAGATAATTTAACCAACACAATTTCCCTTGGCCTCAAACCAAGTTTGATCACAAATTCTTTTAAGAAATCTGCATTTGACTTCCAAGTCAAAGATACAGTCACAGATACATGCCCTCAAGGCTTTCAACATCCCAAAAGATGGAATCAGGTATGCACCCGAGGAGGATCTCTCCTCCCCTACCCCAAACTTGATGAGCATTTCTCCCAAGTGGGAGAAGCTCTGTCAAACAACCCGACAACAAACCCCACAGAAAACACAACTATAACACAAACAAATAATCATCTTTCACACTCTTTACATACACATTCAGATATACGAAAGAAAGGTAAAGACCAAACCAACCTTACAAAGCCCTCCTGGAATGAAACTGATGTAGAGCTCCACTGAGTTCTCTTCCAACCTTAGCCAACAACTCCTCTCTCTCTTTTCTCTCCTCTCAGCTAACTTTCCTATTCTCTGACCATAATAATAAAACTCTCCCAAAATTTTCACTCCCTCCCTTCCAAAATTGGAAACAAATAACCCCATTTCTTTTTAGTTTCGAGGAATGGGGAGGTGACACTTGTCACCTCCTCACCCTTCCCAAAACCACTATTCTGTCCTGGTGGCTTATGTCACTCACCCATCCCTAGAGTACCCCTTATCCCTTTCCTCATGTCATTTCTCTTTCGCATGGGAGAAATAAAAGGAGTTAAAGGAGGAAAAGACAGGTGACCCATGCCCCTTCTTCCCTCCTTCACATGGGTGTCCCCACAACACATGGGGGAATCTCACTAATGGAGGGGGTGACTTCAAGTCAATCCTTCAATAATGGATGGGCTTGTAGTCATCTCTTACCTTGGGGATTGTAGAGGGATGGGTTGGGTGTTGGTACAACCCATCATGTCCCCTCCATACCTCCAATTTTCGCCACTTAACTTCAGGGGGAAGTTAAGATGACTAGATGGAGGCTACTCAAGGGTTACCCATGCCAAATGGGCCCCTGGACCCATGGGGTATAACCCAGGGTCAACTTTAACCCATACAAGACACCCCTGGTCAAGGTAAAGCACAAGAAAAGGCCTCATAAATTTAAATAAAATAAGGAAATTCAAATTCAAATTTTTTTTACAACACAAATTATAAAATAATGTTACATGAGGGTAACCTAACCCACCCAACCATACAAAAGACCACATTACATCATCACATCAAACACAAAGAGATCTTGGTTCCTCGTGGAACCAGATCAGCTTAACAGGGAATAACAAATAACGAGGTGCGGAATGATCTCCGAAATCTGTGGTTCGATTAGTAATTCCTGCACACTAAATTACAAGATCAGTAACCACATAAAATCATCATAGCCAAAGCAACTTAAAAACATGCATTATCATGACATAGTTCTAATTAACATAAATGAAATCATATTACAATTTTCCATCATCACCTATTTAACTTTTCTGAAATGTAAACTTATTCAAACATCACCCAATTAGTTTTTCTGAAATCATAATAAAGTTTAATAGTTTGACAATTCTGGGAACTGCTATCCCACAAACATAAAAAAATAACAATAACAGTAATGTAAATAGTCATAACAACATAAGTAAAAAGGGTGGTCCTCACACTGTCTAAGAAATCAAACAACTTTTACCAGAACTACTTAAGTGAAAGATGTTACCTCTGGTTTGAGTATCTAATGCAATTTCAGTTCCAGAGCTTTCCAAGATTTTGCATTTTCCATCATTGAACCGAAGTCATAACCCTTGTCAACCAACTGTCCAACACTGAGAAGATTATGTTTCAGTCCTTCCACATACAGAACATCATTGGTGTTGTTCTTGCCATCAAAAGAGATGGATCCTCTGCCATGGATTCTACCAGCTGAGTTGTCTCCAAATTTTACAAGGCCTCCTTCATAGTTTTCAAAGTTCACAAACTTACTCTTGTCACCAGTGATGTGATGAGAGCATCCACTATCAATCACCCATTCATCCCTTTTAATAACTTGAGCAGCCAAGGCACTTTCTACATTTTCACAGCTAGTAGATTCAGTAGACACCGGATCTTCTTCTTTGATAGCAATAAACAACCAATCATTTTTAGAGGAGCCTCCATGATCAGATTCATCATCTGTTACCCCTTCTTCTCCATTTTCTTAGACATAGTAAAATTTCTTTTGACCTTTAAACTTGTTAGGATTAGGTTTTGAAAACCTTTCTGGACATCTTGAGGCAAAATGACCAATCTTGTTACAAGCAAAGCATTTGAGTGGTAATTTTCCTTCATACTTACCAGATCCTCTTGGCATTCTTCTGGCAATAAGAGCTTCAAGGTCTGATGTTTCTATCTCAACATCTTCAAGATCCTTTCTTGTCTTTGCAAGTCTGTTGGATCTTGTAGAAGAGCTTTCACCCGGATCATATCTTTGTTTTCCATACACACTGGCTTTAAATGCAGATTCTGACTTGGGAAGAGAATCACCAAACTCGCTTAACTCAAAGGCTGAGATTTTGCCAACCAGATGATCTCTTGTGACTTCTGAGACTGTCCTGATTTCTTCTATAGCTGCAACCTTATGTTTGTAAGAATCTGGTAAAGATCTGAGTACTTTTGATACAATTTCTAATTCTTCCAAAACTCCACCAGTACACCTGATGCCACACACAAGTTCATTTATCTTTTTGCATGTAGATTGTGATGTTTTCATCTTCGCTCATCCTCATAGTTTCCAATTTTCCTCTCAAACTTTACAGTTTTGCACATTGAACATATTTGTCACCTTCATACAGATACTCCAACTTTTTCCAGATTTGATAAGTAGTTTTTAGACCAAAGACATTTGTCATTTCTAAATCAGTAAAGGCACTCAACAAGGCTTCTTTAGCTCGAAGATTATTTTTAGCATCTTTGACTTGATCAAGAGTTGTAGGACCTTTCTCCGAAGGCTTATACTCAACACTGGTTATTGCCCATGCATTGCAAATGGCACTCCATGCGATCTTTCCAAACAGAATAATTTGTTCCATTAAATCTTGGACTATCCTTCTTGTAGGTCGACATTCTGGATCTCCTCAAGTGGTTAGGCTTTTACGTGAGGATCTGGCTCTGATACCAATTGTTGGAACTAGACAACTGAGAGGGGGCGTGAATCAGTTGTCCTTTAAAACCCTTTCTCTTCCTTTAGTATTCTTTATTATCTTAATATAAGATTAGTGATGCAAACATTAAGCATGAATCAACAACATAAGAGAAGAAGTATAATCAACACGTTTGACACCAAGATTTTGACGTGGAAACCCAGTTAAGGGAAAAACCATTGTGAGGGTTAACCCACAAAAATGCGTACCCTATTAAAAGTACTTAAAAAATAGAAGGCACATGCCTTTGGGCGCACTGCCCAAAGCTCGCTGCTCAAAAGGAGAGTCTCACTGCGTACAAAATTTAGTTAGAAAGAATTGACTAAGAATTAGCATCTATTTCATGCCTGATTCAGTTTCAATGAATGCTCAAGAACTTTCGCTTTGCCTCAAACTCTTCTTCACACTCTACATTGCTCTTGCTTCTTTCCTTCTCTGCTCTACTCCCGATCCTTCCTTTGGATTTTATCTATTTTGCACAAGGATAATTTTGGTACTTCTCCAACAAGCATTTATATACTTCATCAACCTTGGAATGGTCAACAAGGTCGGCTAAACTTGACGCGGATCATCACACTGTTAGCCAAACACAATTGAGACTTGAATCTACTTCTACAACCACTCCACTCATCATTAAAATGTATTAAGGTATCCGCAACAAATTAGGAACATCCAGTCAGCCAAGATGGGGAAGAACATTACCCTCAAGAAAAAATCTTCAATCAACAAGCTCAAGCTTCAATGCAGACCTCCAACATAGTAGCTACACGATCCAGAGACCTCCACAAGCACATTGGAATCACCAATAACATTCACTCTAAACCATATTATCAGAAACTTTTAAATCTTCCTTCAAAACTGCAAGAACACACTCTGCCATGACTGTCAGACTGGAAGGATAGCTTGTGGACCTCTAAACCACAAATCACTAGAGTTGATGATACATACTGACTTCCTAAACATGCCTTCAGATCCGCAGATCATAATCTTATATTACCAGAGCAATCCGAACCTCTTTCCTGTCACTCTGTCTTTCCTAATTATTGCAGGAACTGGTTCTACTCAGATGGCCATAACTCCTTCAAATCTTCATGCGAACTTCTCAAATCTTGACTAGGGCAACCTCTGACAATCCTCTACATGTCCACATGATCCGCATGCATTATTTGCTATTAATTTTCTCAATATCCTCAACAATCTGGTCTTCTACACAGATAGCAAAATAGGATACAGTTGATACTGAGGGCAACAAGAATATGTTGACATCAATGACAACACCACTTAGGCACATATTTGCAACATAATTCACTCAATGGATGGAATATGCCTCTTCGATTCCAAAACTACTCATGGATTTTTTAAAATTGCCTTGATATTATTGAAATTGTTATTTTGGGAGCTGAAACTACCAATCAGAGCATGGGAAATCATTTTATAGCTCAAAACATGGTTTTAGGTGTCTTCATAGTGGATTCCAAGGAATCAAGAGGGAAATAATCTTCATGATTTGTTGAAGATGCACTGAGTAGGGTGGTGTTTCCTACGTTGCTTGGGTGAAGGTATTAGGGACAAGGCCCTGGTGGTGGGGCTAGTTAGAGGTTTGACTCCATTGGATTAGGCCACCAATTGGGCCACACTGGGGATTGCCATATGGCACCCCCATGTCATCTCGTACCTATTGTCTACGCAAGGTACAACTAGCACCTTATCGTAGTCTACAAATTTTGATTTTTTTTAAATCTAAAAAAATTAATAATAATAAATAGATATTTGGCATTTATCGTATAAGTGATGAACAATGCTAATGGCTATAGTATATTTGCCTATGCAGGAGGAATATTTAGATTCCTAGAATATTCTATGATCCATACGGTCGAGGAGGGGATTATTTTTCTTTTGATGGCCTTGGGCAAAAGTGTTTGATTTTGATGAATTGATAGTCAATCTTTAGGTTCTAGGGCCTTCTGAATGCAATGAAAGGGTCAATTTTGACCCAAAATGCTCCAAAATTGTATCTACTTTCCAAATCTAGCAACCACCTCCCAATTTTGAACCCTTGTATATCTTGCCTCTAATGTCCAATTTGGACAAATCAAAAGGATAAACTAACTTTATTAGACACCCTAAACTCAATGGTGAGATAAGATTTGCACCAAAATGAACCTGCAATATACAAATCCATAAAGAAGAAACCCTCCCAAATCTAGTATTTCTATCAAGTTTTTTGATTCTCTAGGTCATCATATGATGCAAGAGAAGAGCATACTCAACTTTTTAAGATGATCCAAGATTTGCACCTAGAAAAAGCTTATGCTTTATTATCTCCCAGATTTTAGAAGGGGCTCGTAGATCTAAATCTTTGATACCATGTAAAAGCCACTAATTGACTCAAGCTCCCAAGATCACCTAAAAAACTAGAGATTAATCTTCCACAAGAGAGTAGCAAGAGAACAAATTGCTTGATTGTGGTGCAAATAGAATAATGATATTATGATATAATACAATAACACCATGATACAAAGAGTACAAGAGGGACCTTGATTATATAGGCAAGGTGATGAGATAGGACTACATAGGATGATGAAAAATGTCTTAATCATATTACATGAGACACAAAGAGATAACTATCCTAAGTGTGCCCTAAGTAAAATTAAGTAAACTAGTGTGAATCGGACCTAATAAGGAAATCAGTTCGGCAATATACCCCATTTACATCAAAATATTCATGCAAATTATTCAATATTTAAACTAATGTATGATTACTCATGATGTTTTAGCACATGTTTATCATTTTAAATAACTGATGAATAGTGTGATGAAATTGGTCATTATCATAAATCTTATGTAGATGATATTTTATTTATTATCACTAGTGTATGATTATGATCACCTACTGTTGACACAGACTAACTACTATCTATTAGCATGAGGTGGATGCAGGTTAGATATTTCGCGCTCACGTGTAGAGGGAGGCCATCATCCAAGAGAGGAAGGTAGATCGTGATAGTGCGGAAGATGTAGCATATCTTTTGAGAACCCGTACACTTGCACAAATTTATAATTTGACTATATGTTGATGCATTCATAGGCATAGTAGAGTCTTCTTGAGTGTCATTGTAAATATTAGTGTAAAGTGACAGAGGCCTTAGAGTGTATGCATGATGAATGGTTCGTAAGAATTTGTCACATTTGATTGTTTGAGTTAATACTTTATAAGGTAACATTGTGTGACGTTTGGTTTTGAATTTTAATATGCTAAAGAAAATTAAAAACTTTAGTTTTCATGCTCTAATAGCTTGTCTAGGTATTAGTTGAAGCTACTATGAAATATATTATTCATTTAAAATTTTAGGTTGAAACAAAAAAACTTGAGTAAATTTCAGCATTGGATTCCCATTAAGGTTGACCCAAATGCTATAATCTTGGTTATGATCTCGCCATTATGCACTAACATGGAGTGGAAGGTGGTCATAGGGGTATTCTATTAAAAAAAAAAATATTTTTCTCTCATGAAGCCCATGAGGGCGTGACTACCACCTGGAATGGGGGTTTTGTTTCTATTCTTTTGAAATGATGGACGAATGAATGAGGGTGGAAGAAAAATGTTTTCTTTGACATTACTGTTTTAGAGGGAAAAAGAGTACAAAAAAAGAAGAGAAAAATAGGCCATGGAGCAAGAAGAGATGAAAGAAACTTGCAACGAAGTGATTGCAAGCTATTGAAGCAAATACCTAGCGGGAGTGTGATTGCATTGCTATAGGTTATGATTATATATTTGAGTTATTGGTTGTGTTTAGTCAATTGGATATAGATATATATGTTGAAATAGAGGTTGCATGCCGATTGTTTTCTAAAATGCCTAAATGACCTATACATGTATAAAAGAGGAGAATTGATTTAGTTTTGAGCATAAAAAAAGTTATATAAATGTGTGTGTGTATTCAATACACAAAGATATATTTATTGATAGGGAATGGTATGTTGTATATTCATATGAGTCAACATTAAATTAGTTGTGCATAGAGTTGTTCATATAGGATTTATATCCATTTTTAGCCAAATTTATGTGGTGATGCAAAGAGATTTTAATATCCATTTTAGCTAAATGAACTATGGTTGAGAATAGGGGTTTACATTCATTAAAACCATGTATAAATAATATTATACTTGATTATATACATGGTACATTTAGAAAACTAGCTATGAGCAGCATTATATTAGCCTATACTTGTAGACTTAAGTATAAACAACATTATGCATGATTATTACACTTTTTATGATTAGAAACTCTTTAAAACAACATTGTCTATGATTGTTGTACTTTGTACATCTGGAAGCAAGATCATGATAGCCTTATATATGATTGTCCCTACATTGGGTGTATAGATACCTTCATGGATAGCCATGTATAAGATGGTACACTCAATATATTGGTGAAATATATAAACTTGCATGTCTGAAACAACAAGTAGGTAGCATTTAAATGATGTACTATTATTATTATTACTCAGAAGTAGGGACTGCTAGGAGTATGGGAAATGTTATAGTATTCTAGAATCTCATATTCTGAGTTGTATCTAATGTTTTAAATCTACTTTACAAGTATTTAATGAATCAAGCAAGAGATAGTAGTGTTATTCAAACATGTGACCCATATTTTTGCGTGTTTAGAATATGATTCTAATTAAACACTTTGGCCAAAGTGATGTTATAGCTATATGCATTGTCAGTTCACTATACTTTCAAGATTGCATGGTAGTTGGAAGTCATGAGTAGCTAGAGGGTATCTAGAGTTTGCATGGCTAATTACATGTAATAGTTATTGTACTTATATTATACACTTGGTTTGTGAATTGGTATCGTATTTATACAAATGATACTATCTGTCACCCTCTTTGAAGGGTCAGGCCTCTCTCAGAAGGGAGACATGAGCTGGGGACCATCTGGTTTGTGGTTGGAGGTAAAGCACTCAGATGATTATCTCCCTCCTTACAACTAATATAGAGACCATATGCTTGTACTCAAGATCATGATTAAGACCATTGGTATTGCTACATTGTGTAATTTGTGAATTAAACTATAGTATGGATAATTCTCTCTTGTATGCACCATGCGAGGATAGTAGTCCTATTATAGAAATTGTATTATATTGTATCATTTTCAATATTAATTAGGTTGCTCAATCAAATATAGTAAATCTAAAGAATCTTTTCTTAAATCGTAATTCTAAATAGTTTGGTTATTGTAAAAATATATATGTCGTTTTAACGAGATAAATCAAATTTTAGAAAAATGCTTATTTTCCTTTATTTAATGTATTTAAGCATGTTTATTAGTTTTAAATAAGGGATCTTATTACATGTGGTATCAAAGTGTAGGTTCAAACTCTAAGATCTATTAGCCTACTATGACTAGCACAAGATTATTGATGTAATTATATGTACGATTCTAGTCTAAGTAATAGTGCATTTTACTCTGTATTTAGAGATGGGAGGATCAAGGTTGGGAAAACGACCAAGGAAAAAGAACAAGGGTAGAAAACCAACTAAGCTTGGAGGGAAGTCCACCCAACCACCTCATGAAGAGGAGATATAGCTTTCTGATTTAGAGACCCTAGCATCAGCTATGGGTTGAGTGAGACTAAGCAAAGGGAAACAAGTTCTATCTAAGACTATGAATAAGCTAGAAGTTAAGAAACCCTCAATAGTATGTTCAATATGTCATTTGGGTGTGGGCACAGTGCTCCCACTTTGAGTATGGAGGCACGGTAGAAGAGTACCTATGTGTACATCCTACCACCAATAGTTTGAAAATAGACTAAGGATGAAGAACCTAAGGAAATCAAGTTTGAGTAGTATCTTAGAAAGTTGTAATTAAAATCATTTACTAAAAAATAAGGATGTGTAACTCCAACTATCTATGAAATTAAACTAATGTTCCTTTTTTCCTTGAAAACATGTGTTGTATAAATTATTAAGTGATAGTAAATCTAATAGGAGTTATATATGGGTTTCTTATGCTAACGCACCACAATCTTGGTTATACTAGGATACTATGGTTCGCACAAGGTAGAACTTGGGAATTGGACCTAGTGACTCGAGTCAGGCCACAAATGACCCAACCACCAAGCTTGATCAAATTCTCATCGTATTTAATGAAGCCAAAGAAAGAATAGAAGCTTTAGAGAAAGAGGTTCGAGCATCTTGAGAGCATGGGCAATAAGATGTGCATGATCAAGACCATAGTGTAAATGAGAGATGTGGTGAATCACTACCTAATTAGCCTAATCTTGAAGAGGTTGGATGGTTGGATGTATTGTCATTTTCTATGGGTTTTCCTAGGCTATATCTTGTGTTATCTTACATGGTATGTATTTTGATCTTTACATTATGGTTATTTTGTAAGCTTGTATACATCATTTTCTCTCATAGGGTTATGTAGGAAATGGCTTGACCAACTTGGTTAATTTATTAACATTAACACCTTCTATATCATCTTCCTAGACTAGCTTACTCCTTGTCTTGTGTCAATCCACATTGTCAAACATTCTTTCCAATACCACACGGCCTTTATGGATGGTGTTAGTTTCTAGCTAGATTATCTCATTCTTGAACAATGTTTCTTTACCATCCTCCATTTCAACCATGGGCTACCAATCTATTAGTTGACTATCAAATTTGTCCATGCAATTCAAAAATCTGTAGATTTGTTTATTAGCATCATACACTTGCCAGCTATAATATCGTCTGGTATTCAATAGGCCTTATGAGAACTTCAACATTGTAACTGCAATGAGAGGAAACCAAGCACATGCCAAATTTTGGTGCCTCAATGGCCAAAAACATCTACTACAACATTCTTTGTTATGTCTATCTATTCAATTCCAATTGCATTAAATAGTTCAATGGTGTCTCAAATGACATTATGGTACATCTTCAACCTTTTGTCCTTGGCCACATAGATGCATCTCACCTATGACACAACCCATTTTGAATCTCCATGAATCCTCAAGCATTTGACTCCATGCTGGTGAGCAATATTCAGTCCAACATAAGGGCCTTGTACTCTGCAATGTTGTTAGTGCATTGAAGAGTCAATTTGAAGGAAATTTTTAAACATTTGTCACTGGGAGAAACCACAACAATACCTACATCTTTGGAGTACATGCCATAAAGAACATGGTCCACAAATCATCCATATTGTGAATGGGAGCAGGGAAGGGGGCAGGATCAACAATGTGGTGGTCTTGTTCATCACAATACCCAATGAAATGGTCTGGACCAACATCCAAGTAGAGTATTTCATTGGTAGTCTTATAAGGATCTTCAACAGTACGCAACATTTTCTTTTCCCTATGCAGCTTGACTTCTTCTCCATGCAAAGGCATGGCAACATAGGACAAGTCCATTTGTATGTTACCACCAATGGATGTGGCCCAATTGCTATACAAGAGCATACCTCATTTTTTAGGACAATCAATGATGATTATATCCATTAGGAATTACTTACCTAGGTATATGGCAAGCTATACCTCTACACCATTCACAATTCTAATTTAATTCTCTAGAGTCCATAACAAAGCATTTACCATAAGACTTGGAAACTTGCAGTCCTAGCTCATTTATAATTTGGAGAGGCATTGCATGCTTGAGGCTCCAGAATCTAACATGCAATTGTGAACTAGCCATCCATTTATCAGCAAAGTTGTATATAAAAGATCAATATTCAATTGACTATCCATTAGGGTTGTTCCTAAATATACTTTAGGTGCATCTTGGGAATTTGTCTCAACAAAAGTATCAATGGGAAGGTCAATAGGTTTATCACAAGTGTCTACAATAGTGATATAGGACGAGACACTTTCTCTATGCTCGGGGATTTTAAGGAGCTCACCTGTAGGCATTGAAATTCTAACCTGACTCATGTTCTACAATTTCTTTGTGTATCAAAAATAGATAATCATACTAACTTAGAGGAAGAAGGATTACTTTTGGACAAGAATGAGAGTACTACACAAATCATATAATAATAATTCCACCAACATAATAATTATTAAAACAAACTAATAAGAAGTATAACAGATGATACCATATTTTAAAATGTAAGATCAATTATAAATAGTGGGAGAAAACAAACTAACATAAAAAAATATTAAGTACAATAACAAGTAAAACTTTGCATGAATGACATAACTACTAGTTATATATACACAATTTGTTTGACGTTTATATTCGTATAGATTATGTTTTACAAATATATTTAACAAAGTTGTTTATTTATTTCTAAAGAGATTCACTTATGCTCACAAGATTGAAATCAGTTGGTGAGAAAACACCACTTATAAAGAACAAGTGTCACGTAGTGGCCTGCTTTGTAGTGTTGTAATTATAGTATATTTTTTAGTTGTAATTTTTTTCTTAGATTAAATATTTGTTGTATAGACAAATTGCATTCCAATAATATTAAACAAATAATTTATTTTAAAGTCTATATAAATATTATAACAAAATTGTAATATTTATAATAATATAATATTCATAGTGAATTAATTTAATATATGAACAAGTGTTATAATAAATATTAATAATATAGTTAATATTATTATTAATATTATAACTATAAATAATAAAGATTTTGTTGGTTTGACAAAAAGTAAATTTGAAGTTTACCTAATCACAGCTTAGCTCTCTATTAATAACCATTTGTTTTAGAACATGATATTAATTATTTTAATTAATCTAATATTATGGTTGGCTTTTCTAAATATAAATTAAAAATAAATTATTCATATAAAACTATAGAAAAGAGAATTTATAAGGAAAAAATTATGTGAACTCATTTTGAAATGTCTTAGGTAAATAAAATTGAAATCTAAAAAATAATCTAATTTCATAAAAATAAAATAGGACTAAACTATTTCCTTAACTAGCCTATTAAATAACACAAATATTTCCTTAACCATAAAACTAAATTTTACAAAACCCTAGTCCTAGTTGAGTGTATAGAGATTTGAAATGTCTCCTTAAAATATTAAAATGTAATAATACTAATACTTTTATAATTTAAAATGCATTAAAATATTGTAAGTTTAAATAATAAAATAAAAAACATAATAACATGGCAAAATATTTTTCATAATACTGTAGATTTTTAACTTTTGACTAAATAAAATTGAAATCCTAGATTTTAACTCTTGAGTAAATAAAATTGAAATCCTAAAAATAATTTCATAAAATAAAATGTGTAGAATCCTAACCTTAGTTGGGTGTGGAGAGATTTGAAATGTCTGCCTAAGATATTAAAATGTAATAATATTGAATACTATTACAATTTTAAATGCATTAAAATATTGTAAGTTTGAAGAATAATTACACAATATATAATAACAATAGCATATTCATATTTAGATCACTACAATATTTTATCTTAGTCACTTAATTTTTTGTTTAACTAATAATAGTAAGTACTTTTAGAAAACATGATATTAATTATTTTAATTAATTTAATATTCTAGTTTAGTAATAATTTTTTCTAAAGATAAATAATTGTTTATCATTTCAAATTTGTAACTATTATATTTCCAAAACTAAATTTATAAGGAAAAATTTATGTGAACTCGTTTTGAAATGGTTTGGGTAAACAAAATTGAAATCTCAAAAATAATTTAATTTGGTAAAAATTAAATAGCACTAAAATATTTCTTTAACTATAAAACTAAACTTTACAAAAGCCTAGGGGATATATTTTTCATGATATTGTAGATTTTTAATTTTGAGTAAATAAAATCAAAATACTAGATTTTTAACTCTTAAGTAAATAAAAATGAAATTCCAAAAATAATCTAATTTCATAAAATAAAATGTGTAGAACCCTATATTTTTAATAGTATTATTAATATTATAACTTTGTCCGTTTGACAAAAAATAATTTGAAGCAAAAAATTAAATTCATATAACTATCTATCCATTTAGGCATGACTTAACTAATGGGAGACAAAATTTGTGTTCATAATTTGTTTACTTGCCACATCCTCCCCTCAAACCAAAATTCTCTCCACATTTAAAATTTTTTGTTGTACTCTCCGAAAATCCACATAGAAAAGGTCATTTTTTTTTAGCCAATGACAATACAGATAAATTTTTTTTCAAATTTTTTTTTTTTTAAATTTATCATGTTGACATAAGAAAAGTACAAATTTAAATCAAATTTATCCCACAAGAAAAATAATCCTGTCTTTTGATTGGTTTACAATCAGTAGATTAATAACTAGATAAGTGCCAACTCATTGCAATAATAATTGCCGAAGGCAGGTAACTAATAAACCACAGATATATTCCTATTAGATGTCACTAAAGTTTTCATCGCGAGAATAAGGTTAGATCTTTATGGTTAAGTTTAATTCTCAAGAAAAATTCGAAGAACAAAAAATTATTCTGTTGGTAAATTATTAGCTCCAGCTTACAAATGACATATGTTTCCTTGGGAGTTCTCAGTCACTGAAACTTACGTGAGCAAAACTTTTTTCAAAGAAAGTGTGTAATTCAAAAACTCAATGTCATCCGTTGCCCATTTCAATCACAATCTCAGAACACTCTGTGGAACTGGTCAGTTAAAAGAAGCTCTGAATATTCTTCTACATGCACACAACCCAAGTGTAGACTCTTCTACATATCTGCTTCTCTTGCAGGCCTGCATTGCCAAGAAAGAAAAAGCACTTTCAGAGGGTAAACAAATCCACATCCACATCAATGAAAGAGGATTTACATTTACTGCAAACATACTTCTACAAAACACCCTTATCAACATGTATGATAAGTGTGGAAGTTTGTTTGATGCTCGCAAAGTGTTTGACGAAATGCCTCAACCAAATGTCTTTTCATGGAACATGATAATTGCAGCTTACAGAAGACATGGGCTTCCTCAAGAGGCATTGACATTGTTTCACCAAATGCAAGTGCCTAAAGGTTATCTTCGTATTGGTCGATCTTCTCCTAACCCTTGGCCTACTGGCCGAACAGGTGTACAGCCTGATCAGTACACTTTCTCCATTGTTTTACCCATTTGCGCCAACATGGCATCTTTAAAACATGGTTTCCAGATTCACGGAAGAATTATTAGATGTGGGTTTCAATCTGATATTATTGTGATGAATACTGTAATAGACATGTATGCAAAATGTGGAAGCATGCACAAGGCACGCGAATTGTTTGACAAAATGGCTCAACGAAACGTGGTGTCGTGGACTTCTATGATTACAGGATATGGTCAAATTGGTGTTGTTGATGAGGCTTTGACGATTTTTGAAGAAATGCCTCGGAGAGATTTGGTCTCATGGACTGCTATGATTGTAGGATATGCTCAAAATGGGCTAGCTGATAAGGCTTTGGAATTTTTTGACAAAATGCAATTGGCAGGTGTAAGGCCAGACTCACCAAGCTTCGCCAGTATTCTCCCAGTTTGCGCCAAGATTGGAGCTTTGGATCAGGGTATGAAGATACATCAAAGAATAGCTGAATGTGGTCTTTTATCTGAAGTTGTAGTTGTGACTGCCTTGATAGACATGTATGCAAAATGTGGAAGCATACAGAAGGCAGAGAAATTGTTTGAAAAAATGCCTAAACGAAATGTCGTGTCATGGAATACGATGATTGTGGGATATGCACAAAATGGGCTTGTTGATAAAGCCTTGGAAATTTTTAAGCAGATGCAATTGATGGGTATAAAGCCAAACTCATCAACCTTTGTCGGTCTTCTTCCAGCTTTTTCCAAAATGGGAGCTTTGAAATTGGGTATGGAGATCCATCGTAATGTGATTGAAAGCCAATTTTTGTCAGATGTTGTAGTTGTGACTGCCTTGATAGACATGTATGCAAAATGTGGTAGCATAGAGAAAGCACGAGAATTGTTTGACAAAATACATCATCCAGATGAGGTTGCATGGAATGCAATGATTGCAGCATATGCACACAATGGTCTTCTTGATGAGGCTTTACTTCTTTTCAACAAAATGCTTCAACGAGATGTGATCTCATGGACTGCAATTATTTCTGGATATGCACAAAATGGGCATGCTGAAAAAGCCTTGCTGATGTTTGAGCAAATGCAATTGGCAGGTGAAAAGCCAAACTCATCAACCTTCTGTGGCGTTCTCCCAGCTTGTGCCAAACTTGGAACTTTGGAACCAGGTCAGGAGATCCATCAAAAAATAATCAAAAGGGGTTTTTTTTCGGACGTCATAGTTGTGACTGCTCTGATAGACATGTATGCAAAGTGTGGCAACATACAGAAGGCGCGTGAATTGTTTGACAGCATGCATTATCCAGGCATAATATCTTGGAATGCGATGATTGCAGGATATGCAATGCATGGCTTTACCAAATATGCTCTCAAACTCTTCAAACAAATGGAACACTCCAGAACCAAACCTGACCATGTAAGCTTCATCTGTGTTTTATTTGCGTGCAGCCATGCAGGTTTAGTGGATGATGGTTGTCAATTCTTTAATCAAATGAGTGAATCTTATTGCATTACACCTACGATTAATCATTTTGTATGCATGGTTGACCTTCTTGGCCGTGCTGACTATCTCGAGGAAACCCTAAACTTTATCATCAAAATGCCAGTAAAACCAAATGTGGGTGTTTGGATATGTTTACTTGGTTCTTGTAGATCACATAAGACTATAAGGCTAGGAGAATTTGTGGCAACACTGCTTTATGAGGTGGATCCTAAAAGTACCGCATCTTGTGTTCTTCTGTCAAACATCTATGCAGAAGTGGGCAGTTGGTGTGATGTGCAAAAGACAAGGGAATTGATAAAAGATAGAGGAATCAGAAAGATACCTGGATGTAGTTGGATTGAAGTTCATAAAATGGTACATGCTTTTTCTGTAGGAGACAGATCACATCCACAAACCCAGGAGATCTATGCAAGGTTAGAGAAATTGTCGCAAGAGATGAAGGAAGGAGGGTATATTCCAGATACAAGATCTGTATTGAATGATGTGGAGGAGGAGGATAAGGAATTACTCCTCTGCCATCACAGCGAGAAATTGGCAATTGCATTTGGGTTGTTAAACACATCACTTGGAGCAACTATTAGAGTTGTCAAAAACCTTCGAATTTGTGATGACTGTCACACAGCAACCAAGTTTATCTCCAAAATTGTTGCAAGAGAATTTGTTGTGAGAGATATGAACCGTTTCCATCATTTCAAACATGGAGTGTGTTCTTGTGGAGATTATTGGTGATTCTAAGTGAAGCAAGCTATCTATGAATATTGGCATACGTAATAACAATGTGTGTGGTATCAGACTTTCAGTGGTAAGGGGGAATCGGATTTTATCTTTAATTTCTGAATAAATGTTGCTTCTTAGTCTTTGGAGAGGTAGACCGTGCTTTTCACTTGATGACGTGATTATTGTATTGTAGCATCACTACTTATATATAATTTACTAATTTTGTGTGTTTAAAGCCATGTTTTATTATACTGAACTATTTTTTAGGAAGCCTGTACAGCTTTGTACTGAAGAGCTGAAGGAGGTGGCAGAAGAATGGGAAAAACAAAAGAAGAGAAATGCTAGAACAAAATGAAAAGCTGCTCAGCTAGAAGGAAGTGTGGGAGAGGGCTTATAATCAAGCCATTGCTTGGATGCAATGAGGTGATCATTCTCTACCCTTTCTCTGTCATTCTGTATGGCTTTGTTGTCTTTGCATTAATTCTATTATCTTATGCCCATGTTAAGTCTGTCATTCTGGCCTAATTTATATATACCAAATTACATACACAAATCTACATTTGTGCAGATAGATTTCTTGTTGTCTATTGTCATGGAATACAAGGAAATTTTGCATAAAATTAGACCGTCTCTTGGTGGGGATTACTGTTAAGGACTGTTATTGAAATCTGGTTATTGAAATTCTTTAGTGGAGAGAAATGAAAAATCACAAGGGTCAGGACTGCCTCTTTAACCCATCAGTAAAGATCATTCTATGATTATGGTGAGGCCACAGGTTTGAGGTCCATATGATGTAATTTGTAATAAATTATAATATGAGCTCGTTTATTGTAATGTATATCGATTGTACTAAGAAGTGGAACTTTAATAATTTATGCAAATCTGATTTGCCACTTAAGCACATAAAATAGATAAATTCTTTTTATAAAATCCTATGTTCCCCAGGGACATGTCCCCTGTCATATCTGACCCGTACCCGTCCCGGGGACGCGGGGACATCCCCTTTTTTTAAGGAAACGTAGGGGACGGCTAGCCGTACCAGGTACAGCCGGGACTTCCCCTGACCGTACCGGGTACGGCTAGCCGTCCCCTACGGCCCAACAACTTTCACACTTTAAAAAAAAAAAAAAAAAAAACTCACTTAAATTAAAAAAAAAAAGGGATGGGGGGGCCCACAAGGACCCCCACATCCCTCATAAACTTACCTAAACCTAAAAAAGACCTTATATCATGCAAAAACAAAAAACATACATTCATTACCTCATTTTGGCACTCTTGAACAGCAGCTTGAAGAGGAGAAATAGCAGTTGGAGGAGGGTAACAGCGGTGAAGAGAAGGCAATAGGGCATCAAATCATCGTCATTTAAGGTAAGATCGACATTCTTTGTTTTGTTTTCATATTCCTTTGCATTTTTTTTAGTTTTTTTTTCAATTTCAAACACGTGGAGGGTTTTTTTTTTTTTTTTCTTTGTTATATATGTTTGCTTGCAGCTATCTATTAGCATTTTTTCAAACAAAAAACAATGAGCAGCAGTGAGAATAGTGAAAGTTCTTAAAATGACATTGAAATTCAAGTGCAACGGTAATCAAGTAGAACTAGAGGCCGTAAAAAGAGTGGGGGCTCTGCTAGTGGCAGTGGTACAGCAGAGAATGTCAATTCATCCAAATCCAAATCCAATCCATTTGAATGCCCCTCCAAAACACTTGCCACTTATGCAAAAGGCCCATATAATCCTAAAAAACCTCTCTTACAATTTGCAACCCGCATAGACATTGACAAACAAAAGAATACTGGGGGGTCTAGAATATGGCTTTGTCACATTTGCAATGAAACCTATAGGGGCGGCTATACAAGAGTTTATTCTCACCTTTTGCACTTGGGTGGAGTGGGGCTAAAAGGTTGTAAAAAAATTACCCTAGCTGAGAAGGTCGAGGCAACTAGGTTGCACATGGAGGGGAGGCAAGATATAAGGGATTGTCAATGGAGAATATGCCTAGTATGCCAGAGTCATTGCCTTCACAAAGCCAAGTGGAAGAGGTTTCTAGTAGGGGAAAGAAAAGAGCTACTACTGTTGCAAGGTTGTTTAATGCACCAACACGAGAGGTGGCTGACTCTTCCATTGCCAAATTTTTCTTTGCTCATGCCATACCATTTCATGTGGCACGCTCTCCCTATTTCAAACAAATGTTAAGAGATGTTACAGCTGTTGGTCCTTCATATGTACCCCCTAGAGAACATAAGCTACGCACCACCTTACTTGACAAGGAATATTCTCAAGTGAGTATCTTGATGGAGGATATGAGGCAAACTTGGATTAGGGATGGTTGCTCTCTTGTCATGGATGGGTGGACCGACATCAAACGTTAGCCACTCATCAATATCATTGTCACATGTCCACCTGGCTCTTATTTTCTTAGAGCTATTGATTGTACAAGGAGGAGGAAGGATGCTCACTTCCAATTTCAGATTTTGAAGAATGCCATTGAAGAGATTGGGGCATCTAATGTTGTCTAAGTGGTAACAGATTCAGCCCGTGTATGTAAGTCAGCTAGTTTGATGGTGGAGGGTGCTTATAAGCACATTTTCTAGACTCCATGTTGTGTTCATGCATTGAACAACGCATTGAAAGACATTGGGAAGATTGCTTGGGTGAAGGAAGTGGTGGCAGAAGCTAGAGATATACAGATGTTCATTTGCAACCATCAAACCTCACTTGCACTTTTCAAGACTTTTTCGAAGAAGGAATTCCTCAAGCCTGTGGAAACTAGATATGCCAACTATTTCATTTTGCTAGAGAGGATGGTTGAGGTGAAGGAGCCTCTACAATTATTGGTGATTAATGCAGAATGGAATAGATGGCCAGAATCAAATTCAGCTGAAGGAAAAAGTGTGAGGCAAAAGATCCTTGACAATGATTCGTGGTCCACAATAAGGTATGAAATTGAAATTTCAAATTGCTGATTTTCTTTTTATTTATATTATGATATTATCATTTTATTAAAAATTTAATTTTTGTTCTTAAATTGCTGATTTTTGTAACTTGTGTTCACTTGCAGCGATGTTTGCTCCTTTATTGCACCTGTTGTGGATGTCATAAGATATGCTGACACAGACTCTCCTAGTGTTGGAGAGATTTATGAGACATTTGAGAACATGCTTGGGAAAATGAAGCAAGCTATTCAGAGCAAGGATCCTACTTTGGGATTTTATGAGAAGCATCTTAGGCCCATTGTGACACGAAGGTGGGTGGGACACTATGAACACCCCACTTCATATGGCATCATATGCTCTAAATCCCAAATGGTATGTTTCTAGACCTAGAAGAGTGCCTCCATCTCATGATGATAAGGTGAAACAAGGGTTCATAAGGGCCCTTGAAAAAATGTATACCGAAGAGGAGGCTTCTCTACTTCGCTCACAATGGATGGCCTTTGTCAATCTATGTGGTCCAAACTTTAGCAAAAAAGAGGCAAGGATGGATAGAGCTACATTAGCTCAAACTGACTCTATTGGATGGTGGATGTGGCATGGCATGGATGCACCAGAATTGAGGACACTTGCCACTCGCTTGCTTGGACAAATTGCCAGTTCCTCTGCTGTAGAGAGGAATTGGTGCACATATAGCTTCATTCAGTCAGTGAAAAGGAACAAACTTACCTCTAGACGATCAGAGAAGTTGGTGGCAGTGCATAGTGCCTTGCGACTACAGGATCGACAGAGACCTGAATATTGTCAAACTCCAGCTGCACGTTGGGATGTTGATCCAGAGGATGTTATGCAGATTGATGAGGAGGAGGCACAGGAGGGATTGGTTGGGGTTCCATTGGATGAGGGTCTACTAGACCCTCATGGTGGCAGTGATTCGGATTCAGATTTTGATTTTGATGCAGTATTAGGAGAGGCTGATTAGGGACAACCATATACTCTATATTTTTGTCATTTTGTTGTTGAAACTTGAAACTTGCAGCCTTTGAGCATTTTGATATAATATATATGCAGATTGTCATTGAAAACAATTAAATTTGGTTTATTTGTTTGCCAATTCTCATGTGACAAGTTGAAAACTAAGTTCAAGTGTAATGTTATGGTTATGTATGCATGTTTTAATGTTCTATGATGTCTAGAATGAATGCCTTATCAATGTTATCATCTAAATATTTGAAATTTCCTTATATTTTTTTAAAAAACCTTTTTTTTAGTAGTCGTCCCCTAAAAAATGGCCAAAAAAAATTGTCGTCCCCAAAACTCGTCCCCCCTGTCCCACCCGTCCCCATCCCCGATACTTGGGGGAACATAGATAAAATCATATGTTTGTAAATAATTAAAACTGTGTCCAACATTTTGTTATTCGGTGTTAGAATACTTACATCCTTTCTCTCTCTCTATCTTGTGTGTAGGAAAAAAAGTTAGACTAGACTACACTGTCGCGCCTCTCTCTCTCTTTCCCTTACTTATGTCCAACCTTTGCTTGGGCCTGGAGAGCAAAAAACATTGGATATATACACTATAGCACCTGGAAAATGTTAGACTATCACTACACTAAACCTTTTGTCAGGCTTGGACAGGAAAAAAACGTTGGATACGTACATTGTGGCATCTCTCTCTCTATATATATAAGATTGAACTCGGCTCAAACTTGGTAAGCTGATTTTTGACTCAAACATGGCACTTAGGCTCAACCAAGACTAGGCAAATTGAAAAAACCATGAGATATAGAGTTTTTTAAGGATTTAAAGCTTTTATCATGTGCCCTTCAATAAATACTTTAAATCCATAGTAAACTAATCAAATAGAGGCTACTTTGATCACATACACAAGTATACATTGATTACACAAGTACAAATACAAATTTTAGCTAAAGGAAACAACGTTTTTAAATATATAAATATTGTCAAGTGTATATAGAACTCATGGATTATGAAATCCATGGCATCAAAACTAAAAGTATAACTACGGCTTAGAAGAGCTTGCATCACTTGTCCTAACATCTGTAGCTATACAAAAAGTCTTGTGTAGGCATATAAGATAGGTCCTCGATGATGATGTAGCCATGATATCTGCCTATGTATTAGTGATAACAACATCTAAGGGGTTTGCATGTGCCCTGCCTCCTCTGCGATGGCTACTACCCCTACCTCTATATCCACCTGATCAACCTATGCACGGTCCTTCTTGAAGATGGGATCTCCAACCATGATGATTTGATTTGATTGTGGATCAACCTCCTTTAGAGTGATGGGAGATAAGTCGGTGCCCAATATTTTCCTGTGATAGAAGTGAAGGTTGTAATGAACATAAACAAGATCATTCAACCTTTGCATTGACAACATGTTGTACTTCTTGGAGTGTATGTGCTCAAACATACTTTAATTGTACTCGCATCCTAAAGCGTTGCACGGTTGACTCAAGACACAAATTGCAATCCTCTAAAGATTTGGCACCTTAGCACCAAACCTTTCCCACCATGCATCTGATATGAATTAAAAAAACTCAATCACATTGGTCGACTTCAAGTTTCAACATTAACATAAAAAATGAAAACTTTTAAACTTAAATTTTGTCCTTAATAGAATTGTACTTGGCTGCAATGTTGTCTAAGTTGCCTTGCATATATCTTGCGCAAAGAGGCCACCTTGCACAAGTTTGTAGATCTCAATCTCAAATATGATCTTCACTCCAAGTTGAGGATTAGGTTCCATCCACTTTATGACTATGTAGAGCCCACTCAAAACTTCCTCATTTGCTTTGAAAACCAGGCAGAATTAGAATGTCGAATTCAGGAAATAGGCCGCTACATGTAATGTCCTATGAAGTTGATAGTGCCATCATTGTGATGTCCCATATGGAACAATATTTATCCTCAACCCCACTATAGATGGATCTAATGGCTTCCTTGGCCCTATCCATGCCCTCATATATGTAGCCCATTGCAAGCATCCCATCAACAACTTGAAGAAGGATAGCTAAAGGCTCTGTGAACTGCAAAAGAAGGGAACATAAAAATTATAAACAAATAAAACTATTATAATTGACAAACTAGTCAAATGAACAAAACTCTAGAAGGGAAATATAAACTTACATCTACAATCTCCTTTGTCGAAAGCTTGAAGCCATGCTCATTGAAAACCCAATCAACCACATCAACCCCTACATTGGTATTAACATATGAAGATGGAGACCGCTCCTCGCTAACAAACATGTTTCTCCAGACAACCTTTGATTGAAGCAAAGATTGTAACATGTTAAAGTTTGTTGCAAAGTGGGTTATTCCAAAACAAGCCAACTCCTTTTTGTATGTATACTTCCTCTTTAAGTTGAGGACCCAAGCATGGTTGTATATGTATTTGCAAATATTTTTACCATGCTCTACACATGCTTTGATCCATGGGATTTTGTTAAAATCCTCCTATACGAGGTTAAGGCAATGTGTAATGCCTACCTATGTTATCTCTTGCCTCGTCTTGGTGATGTAAGACCTTAGGCATGTGTGTTTCATTATGTTACTCAACTGAGCTTTGATACTAATATTGTACTTGCTAATGAATTGTATTACTATCAAGGTATATGGATTAGGTAGTTTGGATTCATATGTATGGATTGTATATGCTTGAGCTTTGTAGTGTTTTAGCTTCACTATTTCCACTGTCAACATTGTGATGATTATTACACATCTTTATATCTAAATCATGCTAATGTTAGATGATTTTTAGTTAGATGTAGATATTGATACCATCATCTAGATATTATCTCGTTGGTTACTATATGCTATTATTTGTCTATCAAGTGTTGTGCAAATACACTTGATGTGTTAATTGAGTGTGCAGGCATAGGTTTTCCCAAAAGTGATTGGAGACAATAGGCTTGGGTAAAAAAGTTGGGTTCTTATTCTCGTCTCACTTGATCTTGAGTGATTAAATGAGTCTTGTGTGACTTAGTGAGCTTGGATCCAAATCAGTTGATTCTGGATTCATGAATCTTGTAAAACCCATGAAATGTATTTGTGTGTTTTACGTAGGTTGTACGGTTCCTATGGTTAATTGCATTTAATTGTTTTCCATAATGTTTTGAGTGCTTGCAAAATGACTTCATGCTAGTTTTGAAATGAGCTTTATTTTTATATGTTTCCACCTTAGGATAAGATGCTTTGCAAATAGAGTTAAATTGCATTATCAAAATAAATTTAAAAGTTAACTAGACTATTTGGAAATATATGCAAGTTGGATATTGTCGAAGTTTTTTTTTTTTCAAGGAATTAGGTAGTTATTTCAAAATGATAATTGCTAGTGAAAAGAAATTACCCTTCCTTTAAAAGTGCTTCTGTCATTTGTGTGAAAAATATATCTTTTTTTTGGACACTAGCGTGATGAGTGTGAAATGGAACAAAGTGTCTTTTTGAAGAGGGCTTTTTATAAAAAAAAAAAAAAGGAAAAAGGGAGTTCATTTCGAGAAAAAGAGACTTGTTTTTTTTTGGAACAAAATGGCTCTCTTCTCTCGCCTTCATGCTTTGAATTCATTTCTTCAAAGGGGTTTTGGCTTGAGAATTGTGATAGCTTGAGGATTGAAGCAGAAGGATTTTATGGGTGATTGCGAAGGATTGGTGGTCAAATTGCAAAGAGACAACTCCAATTTGGTGAGCAAGGGTTCGGAGGTAATCTTGTCTTTTAAATTGTCTGCAATTAGTTAATTAAATTTCATGATTTTAGCCATGCCCATAATAGGTGGTTGCATATGGCTTTCCATTGAATAGGTTTTATTTGCATTTGGATTGTTAAATTGTTGCATTGAACAATATAACAATCATATGTTTTAAATTTTTAAAATTATCTATTTTGCATTGTAACTGGAAAAAAAATTTAAATATGTATGTGATTGAAAAAGTGTGCTTTCCATGTCATTGCCTTCTAAAGGGTATTCTTAGAATTCAAAAATCTAAAATTTGAAATTTTGGTGGGTTTTGAGCTTCCCACCATTGAAATTTGAAAATTTGCAAGTTTGTGAAAAATGAAAATTTGAATTCCAATTTTGTTTTATGTTTTATTTTGTGGGAATGAAATTCCCTCATGGAATTGGGAAGGGGAATCATATGGCCATAGGTGTGCTATGATAGGACCTTATTTTTCATGCCATGCACATATTGAGTTTTTGTCTATGTGGTCTTGGGATGTGAGGACTCTAGCTCTTGATGGAGTGGACTCTCATGTTTGTTTGTTTGTAATGCAAATGATGAAGTGGCAAGTGAGAGGTGGTGAGGATCATGTGTTGACACTCCATTAGTGCACCTATGATACTCCCTTCATTAATTGTGCATTGGATTGTGAATCTGATGAGTGTTTGTGATCCCAATTTGTGTATGTATTGATTGGTCTATTCTTTCCCAATCTCATGTGATGGCATCCTTGTATAATGTTTTGGGTGTTGTGTTATCTTGCTTGAGATGGTCTTATGCCATATCTATTGTGTTTGGTATACTTGTTGAATTACTACCCAGTCGATTACCTCCTAGTTCAGAGGGGTAGGCCTAAGGGTTTCACATGTTTGGGTGGTGTTGAATCATATTTGGGGCACATAGATCCTTGAGAGAAGTTTGGAGTGCATTTAAGGACTTATTAACCTTGTAGATGTTTCAAATTGCTAGTGTATCTTTTGATAAAAATGTATAATTCAGGACATTTGAGTCTTTGTATGTAATGTTGTAATTTTGATCTTGGATATTCATTTATTGAATTGTAATCTACCCACATATGTGACATGAGCTCCATTATTGATTTTAACATGTCTCGATGTTGGAGTCACATGTGCATGGCATTTTGCAATGATTTCTCATGTTTTGATAAGACCTGATAACATGATTAGAAAGTATAATTTACCTTTCTTGTGGAAAATTGAACATGTAATTTAGTCTAGATTATGATGTTTAATTGAAATAAATATTTTAAATGGTGGAAGAAATGTGAACTTCATGTGTGGTTGTTTCCCCTTGTTTGTCATTTTTGTTGCATGTGTAGACTCGTGCTCGTGTGTTGGAATGCGATTTTGGTTTGTGTAGCCAATGAGGTCCTTGGGGACTTCTTTATGGGCTAATGATGAGCTTGTGTATGCTCAAGTACTTGGATCGAGGCATTTTAAACAACACACAAATCGAGCGAACCAAGCCTAGTCTTGGCAAGTTGCTCTAGGCTTGCCTAAGCCTATCTCCTTGAGTTTTGGGGTATCAAGCCCCAATTCTTGTCATTTGTGATGGAAAGATGTTGAGTGTATAGGGAGCTCGAAGGCATGTAGGTCTCAACTTTGATGTGTTGTAGGGTCAAATTGTAGGCCCCAAGAATCCTAGAAACATCCAAAAACATTGACATTACATATGGGTCACCCAATTTTCCAATGGGGACCTAGGGTCACCTATGGGTGACCTAGTGGGTCACCCAATTTACTAGTGGGGACATAGGGATGCCTATGGGCGACCTAGATTGTCATATTGGGCAACCCTTGGACAACATGTACTTCTTGCACTTTTTTTGGAAAAAATTCCTATAGGAGATTTGTTCCTAGGGGTTTGCCTTACTCTTCTAACACTTGGGTTTTAATGGTACTCTGTGTACTTTGGGGGTAATTGCACTTTTTTGTGTTAGGAGTTGTGGCTTATGTCAAGATGGTTAACCTAGAGTGTGTCAGGTGAGACTACAAGCTCCCTTATCCCTCTAGTTTGTAAGTTTGTGATCTTGGATCCAAATGTTTGTCCCACATTTTGGTTGATGTGTGTTTGTAATGGTTTGAGCCTCTTAAGGATTGGGATGATACCATGCTCTCATCCTATCCTTGGCTTGATGAGTGATGGATGTCATGGTCCTAGGCCTACTCATCTAAGGTAGAGGAATATCTACCTCCTCATAGTGTTGTCATGGTGACCTTGAATTGTGATTGAGTTATGTCTTCTGCTTGGGTCGCCATGCTTAGTGCATTGGTGTTGCATACTTGGTGTGTCGTGTTATGTCACGACACATTCTATGCATAGGAGTGCAATGTGGCATGTTAGTGTTATAGTGGTATCACAAAAAAAATATTTGCTTGTTAATGTGTTGGCGAAAGCTTGGGGCATTATATTTAGTCTCAAAGCCCATGTTACAGTATTGAGAGCTTTGGGATGTGTGTTTTCTAGTGTGTTGTTAGTTATTTGTTTGTTAGAGTGTTTGCTACTTGTGTGTTTGCTAACTATGTGCTTGCTTGTTGCATGTACCTTTCATGTGGGTATGATTGGACAAGTGGTTATTATTGTTCTAATCCATGCAACTGTTTTGTGAAGGAGAATGTCGCATGGACCTTGTTACTTGAGAACCCTTGAGTTAGGTTGTGATGGCTCAAGTGGTTAGCAATCTCCTAGGTTGTCAGCAGAATTGGGGTCTTAGATCTTAGATGCCCTAAGGCAAGTACTTGAGCATCTTCCACCTCATTTGGTGCAATCACACTTAATGGAGAGTCATGCCATTGGTGGACTGAGTGATGGTGTGACCATCTCTTTGACCCTTGTTGATGGTATTCCATTAGCATCAAGGGTTCCACAATAGTGGCTTAGGCTTGGGCCTCGTGAGGGACCTCAGGGTTCAGCATAGAATTTTCAATTATGAGCTTGGTCCTTGAGGTCAGTTGGAAGGTGCCCATCAACCTCAACAAGTACCTCCAAGAGGTATGACTAGTGGTGGTCCTTCTTGTCATGAGAGGCGGAGACTACGTTATAGGGACTCCATGCTTTATCAGTTGGCAAGAGGTGGTTAGTCTAGCCTTGGTGATTTGTAACATGTCAACTCATATTACCCAAATTATCAACTCAATTTACCATTAAGTAAATAGTCATGATCAACATAATCATGATTCTGTTTAACAATAATCAATAATGAAAATGCATATCTTTTCTAAATAATTTCAAACCTGAAATTAACAACATATTCAAAGATAACACATTAGTGAATCTCTTCACTATACAATCATAATGTTTTGCTTATGGCAATAATGATAAGTTTTACATAAAATTTTTGACTAACAAGTCATATAATAGAATAAATTGCATCTGGAATGTTGATATATGTCTTCATAAGCCTCGACATGTCATCTGCTTGGGAAGGAGAGCATCACCCAAGTGCTTTTCCTCCAACCACAAACCGGCGGTCCCCTGCACAACTTCATACTTGGAAGTGGCCCTACCCTTCATTAAGGGAATAGATATAAGGAACCAATAGATTTGCTATATGAGTCTCTAGTGTTGTGTCATTCATAATTCTTGACGGTCATACAACTATAGATACACTCTAACTATGTATGACACTACTGGAAGAATTATGCCATCTGGAGCACAGTGAATCGACTAATGCATGCAAAGACGGATGCATTACTTTGGCCAAAGATTTAATATACATAGACCTTTGGCAATGAACGTAGTTGATTGTTCACACACTCTAACTCGACTTAGAAGCTATCTCATCCTGTAGAGATTTTAGACATAACTTATCTATTCATCATTTCCTTTAGTCAGTCTAACTTGGTATCATTCCTTAGACCAGGAGAAATACACACATATACATTATCAATAGCATTAGGTAATTCTTAGTCCATCTGACTAGATTACTGACTTCAGTTTTTGGAGTTCAATACAATATTTCTTGTTTCAATTGCAACCCAGAAACTGTGACTACCTGTCACCCTATTCCTTATTGCAAAAGTTTGTATTCTTAAATAGTTTGATATCTAGTGTCAACACGAGAAATTTGTTAAAATTTCAAAAGTTCTCTAAGGAACTCATCCGGGCCGAGGATTCTCATCTAATCCTCCCCGATAATGACTTTACTTGGTTTACTCAAAAGTCAACAATAAAAGGGTTGTACGTTTACCAACATTTGTCCATAATAGGTTATCCATCTCTAACCCCATGAGATATAACAATCTTGTTCCTGGAAAATAAGAAACTATCACATATTCAACAATAATAACTATTTATATCAAGTCCCAAGAACTCTCTTCATTCACGAAGGTTAACTAGTGTTCTTGCAAAATAGTTCCATAATATCATTGTATCATTCGACCTCATTAACAAAAGGTTCTTTGACTACCACTTAACTAGTGGTATTAGCAACATGCATGCATTAAAGAACAATAGTTTTGTTTTAAGCTACTCTAGCTCAAGGTTGTCGAGAGCTTCATTATGGTACAAAGCCTTACTGGCTTAAAGTTTATAAAGAAGAACCTCGGCTGGTAGCTTTATTCTCAGTCGACCACCCACAAGGTGCAACAATGTGATAATAACACTATCCTAATAATGGACGGCCATACAATATCCATGGCACACATTAAACAGTCCATAGAGATAATAATAACAATGTAATTATTTAACAAAGCAGGGTTGGGTTTGTAACCCTAATATCCCCTTATTTCGTCATTCCTGTCATTATGATAGTGAACCTAGTCGGGGTTCTACGTACATGTGGACACAACCAATCTAGCAATATGTATACGTAAAGAAATATGATTACATAGACATATACTTTAGCCGCCACCTTTCCATTCATATGGCAAGTCGTATGATAATAAAAAAGAAACGATAGCATAGCTATCGACATATAACCAGATTTAATAGAGACAAGCTTCAAATAATGATAGCATAGCTATCGAAGTAGCGTATGGAAATAACAGTAATAAGCTTCGAACAATGATAGCATAGCTATCGAAGCAGAGTATAGGAAATAATAGTAATAAGCTTCGAACAATGATAGCATAGCTATCGAGTATAGCTTACAAATATCAAAGACAAGTTTCATCCCAAGAAATAGTCTTAAATCAAACATGAACAACCAACATGCACAACACAGGGGTTTGGCCTTGGCCGGCATGCAACACCACTCAGCACAGTGGCAGCCAAAGGAGAACAGAGATACATAACATTACATTTTCTATCATAGTAGAAGCATATATGGGATTACCTTAGCACTTCAGCCTCAATTCTTATCGAATCCCTTAAGCTCCTCTGTGAGCTATCTCTCGCCAATGATTGTATTCTCCTTTCTTTGGTTCCTCCTACCAGAAGCATACATGCCAAAAAAAAAAAATGGCTAACCACAATACTATCAACTTCTCTTTCGAGAGTATGGGATTCTCTCAACTCCTCCAAACTCCACGATGCAAAACTATCTCCTCCTAAATCTCCACAAGAGGGCATGCCATCAGCCAACTACCCCAGTCACCCTCGTGGCCAAGTGGGTTATTCGCACTCCTTCCCTTGTTTCAAGGGTTGTGGGAGAAATTCTCTCCTACATGAGCATGAAGATAACATCTAAAATTAAATTCTAACACGTAGAAATAAATATTAATATTTTAATAAAAACCATTATCTTTATCACTATATCATTACTTAACAAATATATAAATAATATATATATATATCGACTCAATGGTAACATTACAATTTCAACGTAAGTCGTTATTCGATAACAGCTAAGGTGCGAGAGTGGGTCGAGACCTTCTCCCCCATCACCACCTTATACTTACGTCAACTTCAAATACTGAGCAAAGCAGAGAAAGATATCATGAAACTCTTTCGACCAAATCGACAAAGTTTGACGTTGGAAAACCTTTTCCCCACGTCAAATCAATAATGGTCGAACCAAGGATAATCTCGAGATATCAACTAACAGTCACATGCCTTCTCTCACATGGGTTCACATAATGATCATTTTGAGACTTCAAATGGCAAATCAATCTTTTCATAATATCTATCCCCTTCTCTCTAGTGATTCTCTCCTTCCATTCTTGAAGGAAGATTCCTTTCCTGGTTACACACACAATCATACAAACCATGATAAGTGTATCATCAATAAATCATAAAACATTATGATAAAATAATCTCAACAACATGTAATCTCATGTCTAATCTAAGCATTAATCATAATCCATATAATCAATTATTTATCTTGATATTTTCCACAAACATCAAATCATTAACCTATGATTATTTGTCCATTTTACTACATAAAAAGTAAGATTAAGCTTAGTCAAGATTGGGGATGTAACATGATTTGAGCTTTCAACAATCAAGTAGACTTCAACCCACACAACCTTAGATTATGGGACCATGCTATGTTTGTAGTCAAGTTGGACATATGGCTCAATTCTATCCACAAAATCCTTTTGTAGCTAGTGATCAAGATAGAATTGCTTCTTACCCATATGTGGTCAAGCAATAATCAGATGGTGTTTGTGGATCCTTGTTAGCTTTTTAGTGCATGGCTAGTTGTGTTTTTGATAATTTTTTGTACCACGTGTTATGTGATGATACTATCCTTGGATTTAGTGTTATAATTTTTTATATATTGTTTGAATCTATATTTATGAGGCTACTTATGCTAATAAATAATGTGAACCATTATTTATTATGGTGAACTTGGTGCTTATGATGTTGTTTTAAGTTTTACAGTTGATTTGGAGCAAGCATGATTGAATTTCATGTTTGTTAGCTCCATGTTTCTTGAAGCAACTTATAAGATCTAGAAATTTATCAATGTTGCTTTAGATACCCCTTTAATGGTAAATGCATAAAATGTGTTGGGTCTTACCTTGATTGTGTGTGTAGTATGCAATTTGTGGTTGTCCATTGGTATATCCTCCATGAGGCCGTGCATTGGAGTATACCATTTGTGAGGGATAGTTAGACCCTTATGGTATTTTGCTATGTATCCATCCCATGTGTGTGATGGATCTTCTTGATGCTTGATTGTTTTCGTTGAACTCATTCTAAAAAGATAAGATATGTTAATGCTAGTATGTGCATTGAAAGGAGTTTTGTATACCTTATTTGTAAATAACACATATGGAAAATTGATATAAAGGATTTGTAGTCAAATCATGTGTGGAATTCATGAAGAATGATATGTGTTTTGAGATGGTAGCAATAGTGAATCATGTGTTTTGTGACCTTAACTATGTGCTTATCATTTCATTTAGTGTGCATGTTATCATGTAAAAAGAAATTGTTGCATTGAAGGAGTTGATTGTTGATTAGGACGAGAGTCTCCTGTTGTATTTCTCTGTATGTATGATGTTTGAGTGATTGTGCTTATGGTGTTGACCATTTGAGTATGCTCTTCCATGATGTGAATTTTACATTTTTTACTCTTGATCATGTGTGGATCTTATTGCAAATTATGTATACCATCATGTGGAAGAAGTGTTTGGCATTCATATAATAGAATGATTGTGTAAAGACTTAAGTCCCCAAGTGAACTCTTCTTAATAGATACCATTATTGAATGAATATCTTAATTGTACTTTGGTGTATTCTTAGTACAATGTTGGACAACAGAACACTCTGTGTTGTATGTTGTGTTGTGATGCACCACCTTGTGAGTTGGAATATTGTTGTTTTGATTTATTTAATTGTATAGTAAGTGAATACTAGTGTGTTGGTGAGCTTGTTTAGATGCATTGTGATGCTCTTGAATGTAAGATTATGGTTGGATTCTATTCATATGTTGGAAAGGTAAATTCTAATTGATGTTTGGGTGAACTTCTTAGAAAACCTTGTGACAATTTTATTGTGTAATGTTGTATAAAAGGTTTTGTTTTGAACAAGGTAATGAATGGGCAAAGTAATTTGTGTTTTGTGTTTCTTTATGGATGTGATTACCTCATTATGAGTGTATATGTGATGTGTTGTGAACACCTTGTACATGATTTGTGTATACATGGATCTTGATACTAGGTATCCATCCTATTGTGTGCTTAGTTTTTGATAATGGTAAGCAACTAACAAGGGGTTGAACCCTTTACAAACAAGAGTCCCCAGGGTTGAGCAAAATAGGCCAAAGCATGCCACAAATAGCACAAAAACAAAACAGAAACAACGGATAAACAACTGTCAAACAACAGACTAGATCTAAACAACCCCATATCCTAAGGGTACAAATCTAACTCCCTTAACCCTAGGTCGCGAAGTAGTGATAGATTTGGTGAGTCCCTTCTTCTTTCTTTGCACAACCAACCAAGAAGACTTTGAGTCGAAGTCCACAAAGCGAGGCGAGAGGAGGGGATCCTCAACAACCACCTTGGGCAAGGAGCCACCACACGTTGGGAGAGAAGCCAACAACGTTGAAGATGAGTCAGGGGCAACCGAAGGACCAGCAAAGGCAATCATCGAGGGTTGGGCAGGCTCGGCCTAAACAACAACAGTAGTTCGAGGCACCAACGGCTCCACCAAAGGGTCGAGCAATAAAGGATCCTGGGGAGAGTCTCGTGGGGCGAATCAGCCAAGGAAGGCTTGTCCTCCCTAGAGGAACCATTCGACAAGGGAGTGCCTATTGTCAAATGGTTAGTGAGTGCATTCTTCAACCAGGTTTCCGCACCCTTGCAACGAGCATGAGGGCAACCAAAGGCTATGTGACCAATGGAGGAACATCTCTTGCACCGAAAAGGGAGACCCTCATAGTCTAGCAGTTGAATTCATGGTCTGTCCTCCACCATAAAAACAACATCTGCATGGAGTGGTTTGGAGATGTCCATATCCACTAAAATATGAGCCACCGTAGTATGCCCAAGATCTGAGGTCGTAGAGTCCACCTTCAAAAAGCGCCCTATGGCGTTGCCAGTGGCTTCATAGCAGGAATCCTCCCAAAATTGGAGAGGGAGATTCGGTAGATGGACCCATACTGGTCTGGTATTCATCTGCTCTATAAGAGAATTGAAAGAGTGAACCCAAGGCTTGATGGACAACGAATGATCACCCCACATCCATCCCTTGTCCAGCACCAAGTCTCGCTCCTCGGAGGAAGCAAAGGTCACTATGAAGAACCCCCTTGCGCTGGGAAAAAGATCAATCTGTCCAGTGACAAGAGGCTTCTAAGAGTCTAATACCCAGCCATGTTGATTCGGAAGGGAGGGCCACAAGCCATTAAACTTGCAGACCACTCCGCGTCTCAAGTAGAAACCCTCATTTTCTGCGACCTCAAGGCCACAAACCACCACAAGAGAAGCACGAGCACAAGGCATAGGCCTAACCCTAGCTTGTGAAGGGATTGTCTAAGCTCGAGAATTGGTAATAGCATCAGAAAATGATTTCTGATGGCAGCCTGAAGTAGCCTTAACAGCACCAAGACCAACATTTCCAAAAGACAAACATGCAATAGGAACTGTCGTTGGAATACTTCCCCCACGACCAATTATATCATTCAACAGATCCTCCCTAGAAGGGCACAGAATGCACCTAGGTATAGGCTTAGAGTCATGTCCGACATGCACGTGAGGCCCACAAATAGCAGCAGACGCTACCGTAGCAGAGATGTCGTTGCTCAAGTCGACCTGCCCTGTGCAGCTAGACACAAAGCCTTCGTGTTCAAAAAATATTCCCGCTCCAGATTCGCGCTCCATTCGCTCCAGGTTTGATTGTGTGCTTAGTTGCGAGTATGGTGAAGTCATGCTTTTACGGTTGCTTATTTGTATGCCCTATTGAGATTCAACCTTGGGGTTGATGACCTTAACATGTGTGGAGTTAAGTAGAGACGTGACAAACTTAGGAAGTTATGGTATTATGTTGCTATAATAGCTTGGGGTGACCATACATTTCTATGTGAGTGTACCTCTTACTTCTTATTGATTGGACCCTTGCATGGTCCATAGTGCTAGCCTATCTTGCATTGTTATTCCTAATGATGATATTAGCATTCAACATGTGATCTTGGATATAGTTTGGTATAGGCATGAGTTTCACTCGAGGCCATGATACCTGGTGCAAGTTTGCTCTTAATTTTAGTATCCTATATTTTAGTTATGGATGTGTTGCATTGGGAAAATTTGGTATTATATGATAGAGTTAGCAATTATGAAAATTGTTGTTATTCCAGCATGTTAGAATATTAATTGTTTGGCAATTTGACCTATGTTATGGTAAGTGAAATTGCATACTCTCATGCTTATGATGGAGTAATGTTATTGTAATGTTTTGGACATGCACCATGCCTCCTAATGTTCCAACATTAGTGGAGTGTGTGAAGCTGTGTTTGGACATGATGGTCACGTTATTAGGTAACAAGAAGGCACACCACGTATTGTTTGGATACGAGACCATAGATAGACTAATTTTTTGGCAATGTAGGGTATGATGTTGTGTTAGTAGATGCGATGGTGCATGTTATATTTGTTTACATATCTTTATCTATTTTGATCTATCAGTCTCTTTATGTTAGTAGGATGGAGATGAGTTTCAACATGTTGCTATGTGATAGCACATGAGAGAGCCTCATTGTATTTTGCCAACTGAGATGGATGACCTCATATTTGCTATGGTTACCCAAGTAGTAGGAAAGGTAGCATATGATAGTGCCCATCATATTATTACTTGACCTTGAATTCCCTCCTTATTGTTGACTTGTTTTAGTCATGTAGTTCAGCAATGCACAATTTTGAGGATTGTGAATGTTTCTTTCAGTTATTGGTGATTTTGTTTTATCTTGCTTGTGAGGACCAGCAATGTTATTTTTTTAATCTTGTATGAAAGTAGTTTAGCAACAAATCTTTGGCATTTACATTTTCACGTGACTCTTATGGTTATGTTTGATTTATTGTTAAAATCATAGAAGCAAATATCTTTCTCGAGAATATTTTGGTAAACCAAAAGAGAAAGATATTTCAATTTCTTAGGATAATATCGTGAAAATATTAGGAATACAAAAATATAGAATTTAAAAAAAAAAAAATTGATAATTTTAATATTTGAAGTCATCCTAATTACACAGAGTGAGAGAGAAATTAAATGAGAGGTACACCATTATTTTGAAAAATGGATTTTTCTGTTAATTTTGAAATCATTGTTTATAATGCACGCTACATAGTGTATTATTACATGTTTCCACTTAAAAGTTTGAACCCTCAAAATCAATCACAAACTACAAAATACAAATGTCAAGCTACAAAGTATTATTACATGGTTCCACTTAAAAGTTTGAACCCTCAAAATCAATCACAAACTACAAAATACAAATGTCAAGCTACAAAGTGATTGACTCTAGCCTCAAAAGAAGTCAATCCAAGTTGTGTGCCCATCCTTGTCATCTTTGCCTTATTTTCTAAAAGGACTTCCATAGCTTGCTTCACTTGATATGTGACATTTGGAGGATATTTAAGGCAAACCTTCATATCATGGCTTGATTGCTTTGTCAAATGCCATTTGAAATGAGAAATCCCTCCATTATACACCACCACAAAAAATTGCACTTCATTTTGTCTGTATTCTCCATTAATGTGCAATATGCCCATGCAAAATCTTTTTCATATTGCATGATAACCAAATCTAAAAAACTTACATTTAACCTTTCAAAAGTTAAAAAAAAAAGTTTAAACGTTTTTATGTTTTATAAAATAACATTTTAAATTTTATAATTTAAATTATTTAACATTAAAATTTAAAATAAATACATTATTTAATAAATTTTAAAATTTATTATTTATGATTAAATAAAAATAAAAACAAAAATCAAAATACATAATTTAAAATAAAAAATACACTTTGAAAAACAATTAGAACAATTTCAAGATCAGGAAAAAAACTAGACAAAAACAAAAACAAAAGAAATAGAATCGGTACTATTTAATTTTTATCAAATTAAAAATTCTTTCAAAAACTATGATTCTATTTTCTTTTAATATTTTAACTAAAATTTTATTTTATCTTTGTTTAATTATAAATTTATAAATAAAAACAAATTTAAAATTTTTTTAAAAATTAAAAATAATATAATTACAATTTAAAAATTAATTTGACCACCTAGAAAACTTATGCATGTATATGTATATGTATGTATGTGTATATATGTATGTATGTTAATATGTTTGTATGTATGTATGTATGTATGTATATTTGTGTATGTGTGTGCCTATATGTATGTGGGCGTGTGTGTTTATTTAATATTTAAATTTAAAATAAATATATTATTTAATAGTTTTAAAATTTTAATATAAAATTATAAATAAAAACAAAAACTAAAATTTAAAATTTAAAAAGGTACCCTTTGTACCATTCAAAAAATTAATTAATTTTTTTGGGTTCAAAAACCCTTTTTTTAGTCTTTAGAAAAAAATTATAACCAGAAATTAATTTATTTTTTTAACCAGCGAATTCAACCTTTTACCTAGAGGATAAAACGACCGCGCCTGACGGATAATAGAATGCGCCCAGATCTGCTAACACAAGCACTGTGCAGGAATATTCTTTGCGATACAATCCATATGGACAGTGAAGGAAGGTGAAATTTTCCCCTGATGGCCCCGAGCAAAAGTGTCCGATTTTGGCAATTTGACAACCGATCCTTAGGTTTCTGGGAATTCTAGACATGATGGCTGGGTCAGGTTTGACCCAAAATGCTTTAAAAATGCAGCTACCTTTTGGATTAGGCAACCACCTTCCAAAATCAAACCTTTGTAGATCTTGCCTCCGTTGTCCAAATTTGACAAACCAAAAGGCTAAATTAACTATCTTAAACACCGTGATCTCAATGGTGAGGTCATATTTGCACCAGCATGCTCCAAAATAAACCTACAATACAAGGCCACAAAGAAAAAACCCTCCCAAATTTGGTATTTCTATCAAGCTTTTTTGATTCTTCAAGTCATCATATCATGCAAGAAAGAGCATACTCAACTTTTCAAGATCCACCATGATTTGCATTCTAGATCTCTCAAAGACTAACAAAAGACACTCTACAAGCTCTAATACCATGTAAGATTTGGCTATGGAGATAGCCAACCAAGATCTAGAGGCCTAATGGAAAACACAAAGAAAAGAGAAGATCAATATGACAAGAATAAACTATATTCCTATCCAAGAATGCAAATACAACAATATGATACAATATTATCACCATACAATATGATATGATATACCTTGCTTATAAAGGCAAGGTTGAGAGATAGGACTAACTAGGATGATGGCATGTGTCTTAATCCTATGACATGTGACAACTAAAAGATAAGATGCCAAATATAGGATAAGATCACATGACAACTAGAAACATCTAGACTTATCCAAAGTAAGCTTAACATGTGAATATGTGTGAATAAGTCCTAACTAATAACTAGTTAGATAATGTGCCTTATTCACACTACAAGGGGAAAACCAAATAGGAAATACCCCTATTCACACCAACAATAACAAGTGGGGCAATGCTCGCCTAATGGGTGATTGACACTTGTCCATTATTTTACATTTTAGTTTTGAAGCTACCAATCTATCATCCAAACCACCACCCTAAGTCAGTCATTTACTAGACCAAGGGGTCAAGAGCGACATTCCTAGGTGACTACACAAATTGAGAAGACCTTGATGCATTGATTATATATAGAAAAAAGTGTTGACGTCAAGCCCCCTTGATTCTTTAGAGTTTCATCAATAGAACTCAAAGTAACCAAACCAACCTCTAGAGAACTTAAACAATCCTTCATGAAACTTTGGTTTACCTCCAAATGATTTAACACCTCACTAATCTTGGCAACTTGCTCCTTCTTGCTCAATGCAAAATTTTGAGGTTTCCTAGATGCATATGAGATGGCATCGATTTCCTCGAGTCTCACAAATAACCTACTCGACAATTGGTCACCCTCCCGTCCTTCCAATGGAAGGCAAAGCCTCATTAAACCCTGGAGATTGTTACGAAGTTGGAGGAAAAGCCATTTACTTCCTTACCAAATCTCAGAGACAATAAAAAACAAAGGATGCCAACCAAAAATGGTAATTACTCATTTATTAAGGCTCAGACTGTACCAAAATCAATGCAAATCCTATCTGAGATCATGAAGACGATTTCTCTATATAAGAGAATGGCAGTGGCAATGCCCGAGATATAGTCAATTAGACCTTCCAAATTAGAATTTTGAGTTGCGAACACTTCAGAGACACTCTACTTAAATATCATCCATTTCAATGGTCAAATAGTGAATAACAATTTTACACCTCATTCACAACAAAAAGATAAATATTTGTCCTATTTTTATTGGCCAAAATTAACCTTTAATTATTAAAGTGGATGATATTTAAGAATAACCATTCATAGGCATACCGACCCAATCAAAATTAACCTTTGACTATTAAAGTGAATGATATTTAAGAATAACCCTTCATAAACATGTCGAAATCTTCTAACAACCTACTGAAAATTTATTCATAATGAAATGACGAGCTTATCATGTTTGAAACCACCTATGTATCCAGGGAACATTTTCAGACAGATGGAGAGCTAAAATTGAAATCCAGTCAGAGTAGATATGCACTCTCTACAATTCTAAGGATAATCCCCTTACACCCAATGCCATGTGTCAAGGTCATGGGTTACTTTGTGGCATTTCACTGCTAATCTCCGGATCTGCAATAACCAACAAGAAATTATTATTCGTACAATTTCACCTCACTCCAAATGCTTATGGTGGGGAAATTTTTCTTCTGCAAACAACCAGAGAGACTCAGAGTGCATTACAAATTGGGATACGGAAAGAACTCCCACCTGGACACAAGGTCAGCTCTGGTTCCAATTTTGCAAGAACTAGGTGCCATGTGGCACCAGTCTAAATAACACCAAAACCCATATTGACGGTCATCAAAAGATCTAAAGAAATCTGTGGGTTTGCCCTTGTTATCCATGGATCTGTCACAAGATATAAAATCACGTCATGCATAACTTAAATAGTCAGCATCATTCTACTTAAATATCTTTCATTTCAATGATTGAAATCATTCACAACAAAAGTGGTAAATATTTGTCCTAATTTTATTGGTCAAAATTGAATTTTTACTATTGAAGTGGATGATATTTAAAAATAACCAGTCGGCATAATTAGAAGTCAATCGACTGAATCACAAGAAAAATAATGACCAACTTTGACTGAGACACCCAATTACACAACTAGAGAAAATGTTTACCATGCAGAGTAGACAGACAAATACTGACATTTTTTATAACATCTTCTAAACCACAAAATGACTAATTGAACATAACAACCTTTCAAAATAGAAAACCCACCATGGATGAATGAGAATGGCCTAGACTAAATCATTAACACCTCCAATTTTCACCGACTTGCAAGTATTTAAACATGAGTAATGTGGATAAAAATACGTTACAAGCAAGCTTGGAGAAATGCTCAAACGAGACCAAGACTTGAGGCAAAGACACAAATGATGTGAACATAGGATATAGGGACACTACAATAGAACATCAAAAGCTAACATTGAAATGCAGAAACCCGTCACCAAGTTCCAGAACAGTGGAACCACATAAACCAAACCAGAACTTTTTTACATAAAACTTTACAGTTATTAGCCCAACAAATGGCACATCTTGCCACTTGGATTGTATGTTATGACATGGATGTTATATAATAATAGTATGATAAAGGTTGTTACAAGTTGACATATAAGATCATATATGATGTAATGTCCCCGTTCCTAGTGGTGTTAGCCTATACTCGGTTCTCGTAGGCTAACCAAGGTGGTTAGGGAACTCTAGGAGTTCGGATGGTTGGTTTCGGAGAACTTACTATTTTTAGTAAGTTAGGGTTTCTTCTATTTTTGAAAATTTAGTATTGGAGGCAGAGCGTTTCAACAAGACCTTTCCAATGGTCTATAACTCATGTGATTCTGAGACCGTTTGGGCTTTCATATTAAAGTCCATAAGTTTATTTTAATATTTAATATATGGACTTTATAATATAATAGTGGTGACTTTGGAAAAAGTAATATAAATGCAAAATAAGTCACTATTGCTCTTGGACGCCTCAATGAGGCTAATAAAGTGTTTAAAATAAAATATTTTCCCCTCATGTTGGTCGACCCACTTGTGGGAATTATAAAAGAAAAAATTGGAAAAGAGAAGCTCATTCACAACATATTATTTTCAAATGCATTTTGCTCTGCAAGTTTTGAGGGTTTGAAGAAACCATGGCTTTTGGTGATGAAAACCACCATCAGTAACAACATACCGTGGGTGTGAGAGATCATCTAAGGTCACTTGAGACACAATCATACTTAGTGGTTGTGATTGTGCTTCATTTCTACACAATTTGGAGTTGAGGAGTTGTCGCGGAGGATTGAACTCATAGCTTTCATCAGATATTCGCCTCCATAATTGTTGATGCATAATGGGTAATAGATTGCAAGTGATGGACAGGGTTTTGGAGCAGATTTGAGATGCCATTCACCTCACATGCTGGTTGTACCTACCCTATACCAAGCCCTACCAATCAGCAGTTGTCATAGTATTTTGGGTGGGTGTTTGGGGCTCTCTTTCTCCCTCTATTTTGGCATTGAGGTAGTGCAGATGGGACAGACATATTGCAATAGTGTTTAGAGGGTATTAGGAAGTACTACTCATTGCTCCAGCATTCCAAGCAGGTCGTACTTCACTAGGGAGGATGTGGGTATCTCCAGGAGGTCCAGTTCATGCATCTTAGATTCATTTCTTGTTCATGGTGGACTATGAACCTTTCTTTAATGACTGTAATACTATATCAGCGGACATATGTTGAGTATTGTTGATTTGTAGAGTATTTGGGCACCCAATATTGTTGTTACAGACATTTCTAGCCTTGTATTCCTTGATCAGCGAAATGGGTATGTTGGTTTCCTGATATTTTTGGCATTCCGTCATATGGGTGTTGTTTAGATATGCTTATTAATGCATTATAAATGAAATAGACCTTGTGGGTATTTCCATTTCTATTGTATTTTGCAAAATATCTGTGTGCATGCTATGTTATGTTATGGACCCAACACCAAAACACAAGTAGGGATCAACTTAACCACAAAAAACACTTCAAACAGTGAAAGAAACCAAACACATATCAACAAACTATTAAACTCATAAGGGGGTGGGTTATTTCAGTGGTATCAGAGCTGGTGCATCTTGCCAACCTGTGTTGATCAGTGTGTATGAGTGATTGGAAGGCAATTTATACACACCCGTTTGTTTATGGTAGAGACACTTAGCAGTGGCACCCACCTGAGATTCCAGAAGGTGAGACAGTTTCAGGCGTATTGGGTATGCATAGGAACTCTTCGAGTGACAGTGATAGCATCACAGGAAATATGGGGGACAAAAATAAAGGACCAAACCAGCCAGAGAGTCTTAACACAAAAACAGAGAGAAAATTTGATATTATGCTTGATATGATGTCTCAACTACTTGGGAAGTTCAACCAGGGAATTCCAGTAGTTCACACCAATACCACACCCGAAGGAGAGACAAGTGGTTCTAACAATGGTCATCGTAGACATGCAGGGCAGGGTAGTGGACATGCAATACAAGGTAGTGGACATGCAAGATAGGGCAGTGGTCATAACACCAGGAGTACCCCAGGATCGGTCACTAGACCCCTACAACCGACCTTTCCACACAGAGAGGAGGCTTTGGTTCAACAGGAACTAGAGGTTTAGCTTTCCATGACAGATGATGTTCGGATGCAGCATGTAGAGTACATGACATTAGCTCCAGATATTAGGGATATGCTGACATTTGAGTAGTACATGAACCAGAAGAGACAGAGGGGAGCTATGGGTGGTAGAGGAGACTATAGAGCTAACAGAGATAACCGGGACTACCAGCATGCCTTGAGCAAAGTCCCTATGGATCAGTTTGATGGGAATGGCAAGATCACAGCTAGAGCTTGGGGGCAGAAGTTGGATAACTACCTGACACTTAAGCCGATGCAAGAGGACGAGGCACTTAACTTTTCCACTATACACTTGGATGGGTTAGCACACGAGTGGTGGTACCACAGGTTGGTTACACTTGGCCACAACCTCATCACCACCTACGATGAGTTCACTTATAGACTCATCGAGCGGTTTGATACTAAGGACCCAGAGTTACAGTTCAAGGAGCTTGCACAACTTAAGCAGTATGGGTCACTTGAGGGTTATATTTCTGAGTTCCAGAGGCTCAGTGTCATGGATCCTAGCATTTCAGAAAGGAGATTGATAGTCCTATTTACAAAAGGGCTAATGGAACCACTCAGGGGATGGGTTAAGGCATTTGACCCACCTTCACTTCAGGAGACCATTAAGAAGGCATAGAGTATGGAGTTTGCAGTGCCTAAGAAGCAGTTCATCTCCAAACATTTTCCTCCATGTAAGGATAAGATGCCTTCACATCATCGAGACACCTTCCCACAGAAGAAACCGGCACCTCGTTTAGATGATGATGCACTGAATGAATACAGGAGGAAGAAGCTATGCTTCAAATGCAAGGGTTCATGGGATCCTAACCATAAGTGTCTGATGAAGGGGAAAGTCAAACAGTTAGAGTATTATTCTGTTGAGGAGACAGCTTCAGAGCATTCAGAGCAGCAGAGTTATAGGGAGGATAGCGATAGGGAGACTGTAGTAGAGGAGGTACAGGATGCACAGAATGCACAGGATGATGATTTTCTGATAGCACATCTCTCTGCCATTCAGAGAGAAGGTTCCTTCAGGATACGGGGAGTATTGGAGGGACAGAGAATAGTCACCTTGCTAGATACAGGGGCCACACATAATTTCATTGACGAGGGCCTAGTTGCACAGAGGGGACTCAAAACTGAGGAGTTCGAGGGGTTCAAGGTCAGAGTGGCAGACGGTTTTGTTATCACTTACAAATGAAGAATTCCCAATTTAACCATCAGGTTAAATAATTATGAGTTCCAGGCCGAGTATTATGTGGTCAGTATGGGTGACATGGATGTAGTCCTCGGTATGAAGTGGCTACATATGATAGGTGAATTCTCCCTCAACTTGAGGACCATGGAGATGAAGTTTGAAGTAGACGGTTAGAAACATATTTTGAGGGGAATGTCAGATGGTGGTTTGAAAATAGTGTCCATTCGGAGGATGGAGAGGATACTGTGACATGATCAGGTACAATGGGTAGCTGAGATACTTGTGATGCCAGAGGTACCTAAGCAGCCAAAACAGGAGTATCCAACAGAGATTCAATCTATTCTATCTAAACACACCAAAGCGTTTAGCAACATACCACCAAGTAGACCTCTAGACAGGGGTTTTGAGCACATCATAGAGCTGGAGCAGGGTGCCATACCAGTTATCATAGTTCCCTACAGGCATCCTAAGAGATATAAGGATGAGATAGAGAAGGCCATTCAGGAGCTTCTCAAGATGGGTCACATCAGGCCCAATAAGAGTCCCTTTGCTTCTTCTGTTGTACTAGTTAAGAAGAAGGATGGCACACTCAGGATGTGCATTGATTACAGGGAACTGAACAAGAAGACCATCAAGAATAGGTACCCCATTCCTAGGATTGATGAGCTCACTGACGAGATGCACAATGCATGCTTCTTTTCCAAGATAGACTTGAGGTCAGGGTACCATCAAATACGGGTACGTGAAGAGGAAGTGGAGAAGACAGCGTTTAGGTGCCACTATGGGCACTTTGAGTTTTTGGTTCTGTCTTTCGGCTTAACCAATGCACCTGCCATATTCGAGTCTTGCATGAATAAGGTATTCAGAGAACAGCTGAGGAAGTTTGTACTTATTTTCTTTGATGACATTCTTATATTCAGTAAGACTTGGGAGGATCATCTGAGGCACCTTGATATAGTATTGGGCATACTTGAGCAGGAGTCCATATATGCCAAAATGTCTAAGTGCGAGTTTGGCATGACAGAGTTGCTATACCTGGGACACATCATCAGTGCAGAGGGTGTTCGAGTGGATCCGAAGAAGATCCAGGCTATAGTAGACTGGTTGCCAATTAAGAATCTCTCTCAGCTCAAGGGATTCTTTGGCCTTTGTGGATTCTACTGCCGATTCATGAAGGGATTTTCTTAGAAATTTGCCCCCCTTACAGATTTGACTCGGAAGGGTGCTTTCGAATGGTCAGATAATGCTCAGCAGTGCTTTGACAGGTTTAAGGAGGTGATGAGCACTTGTCCAGTTTTGGTCATTCTTGATTTCTTGAAGCCATTTGACCTTCAGTGTGATGCCTCGGGGGAAGGCATAGGGGCGGTGCTGATGCAGGACAAGTACCCCATTGCTTTTGAGAGCCGAAAGCTAAGAGGCCCTGAGAAGAGCTATAGCATTTATGATAAGAAGATGTTAGCCATCATGCATGCATTGGCTAAGTTCAGGTAGTATCTGGTTGAGGGAAAATTTGTTGTTAAATCTTATCATAATAGCCTGAAGCATTTCCTTAGTCAGAAGGACCTAAATGATCAGCAACAGAAGTGGGTCAGCAAACTACATGCGTATGACTTTGAAATTGTTTTTGTCAAGGGGAAGAAGAATATAGTTGTTGATGCGTTGTCCAAGAGACCACACTTGTGTGCTTTAGGGGAGATTGCAGAGGATTGGAGAGATATGATCACTGCAGAATATGCAAAGGATAAGTGGGCTTTTGGGGTGGTTGATGGCACCATCCATGATGACAGGTAAACTATTGTAAATGACTTGATCATTTACAAGGGGAGGATTTTTTTGGTGCCAGGACCTGCTATGAAGTAGAAGACCTTGAGGGCTTTTCATGACTTGCCTATGGCGGGACATCTCGAGTTCTACAAAACATACAGGTAGGTTAGAGAGAGGTTTACTTGGAAAGGCCTCAAGGATGAAGTTCAGAAGTATGTGAGGGAGTGCCCAATATGTCAGCAGAACAAGCATGAGCACTCTTTCCCAGGAGGTTTATTGTAGCCCTTACCCATTCCCGAGAGGAAATGGGAATGCATCTCGATGGATTTCATTAAAGGGTTGCCCAAAGCCTAGGGCAGGGACTGCATCTATGTGGTGGTTGACAGGTTAACCAAGTTTGCACATTTCTTTGCTATCTCATCCACCTACACAGCAGCTCAGGTTGTTGAATTATTCTTTAGGGAGGTATTCCAACTTCATGGGTTGCCACAAAGTATAGTGAGCGATAGGGACAACAGGTTCCTAAGTAATTTTTGGAAGGAGCTCTTCAGGCTGAGTGGGACAGAGCTCACACCCTGTACTAGTTACCACCCCCAGATGGATGGACAGACGGGGATAGTCAATAAGTGGATGGAAGGGTACCTCAGAAATTACATAGATGGGCAGCAGAAGGCATGGGTGAAGTGGCTTCATTTGGGTGAATATTGTTATAATACCGCTTACCATATGTCAATTTAGATGACACCATTTATGGCACTTTATGGGTACGAGGCTCCGAGCTTCTTAGATTTGTTATTTGGAGACAACAGAGTACCTAAGGCAAGAGACCTCTTGCAGGAGAGTCAGGACATCATGAAGTCTTTGAAAGAAACATTCAGAAGGCACAAAACTAGCAGAAGCAATATGTAGATCAGCACAGGGTTGAGCGTTCTTTTGAGGTAGGTGATATGGTGTATCTTATGTTGCAGCCTTACAGACAGTCCACTCTTAAGAAGAGTGGGGTAGAAAATCTTAAGCCACGATATTATGGACCATTCAGGATCTCCAAAAGGGTTGGAGAGGTGGCTTATGAGTTGGAGTTGCCGTCAGATAGCAAGGTGCACAACGTCTTCCATGTGTCTCGCCTCAAAAAGGCATTGGGGCACAATGTGGTTCCTTCTATAGAGTTGCCTCCTCTTGATGAAGAGGGGAAACTGCTTTTGATACCTAAGGCCATCATTGACACCAGAGAGCGTACATTGAGGAAGAGGGTCATCAAGGAATATCTAGTGAAATGGAAGAACCTGCCGGTAGAGGATGCTACTTGGGAGAGTGAGCAGATTCTGATGCATCCAGATCTGAGATTGCTTGAGGCAGGCAATCTTGAGGAGGGCGGACTGTAATGTCCCCATTCCTAGTGGTGTTAGCCTATACTCGGTTCTCGTAGACTAACCAAGGTGGTTAGGGAACTCTGGGAATTTGAATGGTTGGTTTCAGAGAACTTACTATTTTTAGTAAGTTAGGGTTTCTTCTATTTTTGGAAATTCAGTATTGGAGGCAAAGCGTTTCAACAAGACCTTTCCAATGGTCCATAACTCATGCGATTCTAAGACCGTTTGGGCTTTCATATTAAAGTCCGTAAGTTTATTTTAATATTTAATATATGAACTTTATAATATAATAGTGATGACTTTGGAAAAAGCAATATAAATGCAAAATAAGTCACTATTGGTCTTGGATGCCTCAATGAGGCTAATAAAGTGTTTAAAATAAAATATTTTTCCCTCTCATGTTGGTCAACCCACTTGTGGGAATTATAAAAGAAAAAATTGGAAAAGAGAAGCTCATTCACGACATTATTTTCAAATGCATTTTGCTCTACAAGTTTTGAGGGCTTGAAGAAACCAGTGGGCTTTTGGTGATGAAAACCACAATCAGTAACAACATACCATGGGTGTGAGAGATCATCTAAGGTTGCTTGAGACACAGTCATACTCAGTGGTTGTGATTGTGCTTCATTTCTACACAGTTTGGAGTTGAGGAGTTGTCACGGGGGATTGAACTCATAGCTTTCATCAAATATTTGCCTCCATAATTATTGATGCATAATGGGTAACAGATTGCAAGTGATGGACAGGGTTTTGGAGCAGATTTGAGATGCCATTCACCTCACATGCTGGTCGTACCTGCCCTATAACAGGCCGTACCAATCAGCAGTTGTCATAGTATTTCAGGTGGGCGTTTGGGGCTCTCTTTCTCCCTCTATTTTGGCGTTGAGGTAGTGTAGATGGGACAGAGGTATTGCAACAGTGTTTAGAGGGTATTAGGAAGTACTACTTGTTGCTCTAGCATTCCAGGTAAGTCGTACTTCACTAGGGAGGACATGGTTATCTCCAGGAGGTCCAGTTCATGCATCTTAGATTCATTTCTTATTTATGGTGGGCTGTGAGCCTTTCTTTAATGATTGTAATACTATATCAACAGACAAATGTTGAGTATTGTTGATTTGTAGAGTGTTTGGGCACACAGTATTGATGTTACAGACAGTTCCAACCTTGTATTCCTTGATTAGCGAAATGGGTATGTTGGTTTCTTGATATTTTTGACATTCCGTCATATGGGTGTTGTTTAGATATGCTTATTAATGCATTATAAATGAAATAGACCTTGTGGGTATTTCCATTTCTATTATATTTTGCAAAATATTTGTGTGCATGCTATGTTATGTTATGGACCCAACACCAAAACACAAGCAGGGATCAACTTAACCACAGAAAACTCTTCAAACGGTGAAAGAAACTAAACCCATATCAGCAAACTATTAAACTCATAACGAGGTGGGTTATTTCATATGATAGGGGAAGTTACATGTAAACTTGAGAAGATTTTTGGAAGGTGAAAAGTTTCAATTTGAGCACCCAACTTGTGAAGCAACATGTGGGTGCAAGGTTTTGTGGCTCCTTGGTTTGATTATTGAGTGTTTTATTCCTGAAAGGGTTTTCCCATGATAAATCTATGTGTTTTGTGATTATGTTGTGTTTTTATTTTGCATATTTCCATTCAGATTAGTTGGTGTTTATGTCTACATTTTAGTGCTCCTATATTGAAGTTTATCTAATTTTTCAACAATTGCTAGGCTTTTGTTTTTTAATAGGGCATGCTTCTCATAATTTAGAGACACCCTAGATAGTCATCCTAATGCAATGTCAGACCATAGTCTATTGTTAGATGTTAGTATAATTAGCATTTCTCTATTGTTATAAAAGGTAGTTGTGCACATTTAAGGCAATTGCAGAATTATGTTTGTCTATTAATGGAAAGAACAATAGGAAACAAACACCTCTTTAATGTACATTTTTTGTTTAAGTAATAAAGCACTTTTGTATAACCCACAATGACAGAATTTTCTCTCCTTTTTCTACAAAAGTTTCTCCCTAAATAAAGATTGGTAGAGGAGGTCTACTTTGTTCAACTGCAAGGCTTCCAAGTTAAAGAGCATCTAGTTTACAAATTGATTAAGTCCTTGTTATGATGTGGAGGTTATATAATTATGGCATGATGAACGGAGTTGCAAGTTGACATGTAAGAGCATATATGACTCAAGGAGTTAAATGTAAAATTGAAAAGATTCTTGGAAAGTGAAGAGTCTCAACTTGAGAACCCAACTTGAGAAGTGACATGTGGGTGCATGTTCTTGTTGCTACTTGGTTTGATTTAGTGTTTGTTTTGGTAGGAAAAAAAGATTTTGGTGTTAGGGAAGAGTTGTCATAATGTTGTTGGAATTCCTCCAAAATTTGGACATTAGGCATGGAAGTAAATCTTGTTGTATTTGAACAGATGTTTTCTATATTAATATAGTAAGTAGCACTATTTTGTGGCTAGGTTTAATCCCTGAAAGGGTTTTTCCAAGATAAATCTATGTGTTATGCGTCTATGTAATTTTCTAATTTTACATATTTCCATTCAAATTAATTGTTTATGTCTAGATTTTAGTGTTCCTATACTCTAGTTTATCCGGTTTTTCAACAATTGCTAGGATTTTGTTTTTGATAGAGCCAGGATTCTCTTAACTTAGAGACACCTTGGATAATCATCCTAATGTAATGTCAGAACATAGTCTATTATTAGATGTTAGTATAATCAGCGTTTATCTATTGTTATAGAAGGTAGCTGTAGAAGTTGTAACTTCTATGTTTGTCTATTAATGGAGAGAACAATAGCAAACAAGCATCTCTTTAATGTAGATTTTGTGTGTAAGTAAAAAAGCACTTTGTACAATCCATGGTGACAAAAAATTCTCATTTTTCTACAAAAGTGCCTCCCTAAATAAAGATTGGTAGAAGTCTACATGGTTCAACTACAAGGCTTTCAAGTAAAAAAAGCATCTAGTGCTTGTATGGAATTGCCTAATTTATCAAAATTGATCAACATCTTTTAGAAACTTTTTGATCCCAAACGCTACATCAAAAACAATGGTGATAACATAGTGATCCTAATTGTCAATATCGATGACCTTGCCATCATTGGTAGTGGGGTCGTTATTATTCAAAAGATGATATTTGGATATTTGTTTTGTTTTTGACACGACAAATTAAACATCCTACATTATTGTCTAGGTGTAGAATTTTGGCAAGATGGTGATGTTATTTTTGTAGTACAAACTAAGTATGCCTAAACACTTTTGAAAAAGATTAGGTTGATTAAATGCAATTTGACATCTATACATATTGGAAGTAGAGATAAAACTCTTATCTTACACTAAATAATCATGGTCAATGAATTAATGTAATGTCAATTGGGCAGTAATTTGATTAAGCTTACCACCACTCAACTAGACTTATGTTTTGTCGTAAGATGGTTGTCCTAATTCACATATAATCCATGAGAAGAACATTTGCAAGCCACAAAATAGGTTCTCCTGTATGTTAAAGGAACTCTTGAATTTGCAATTATATATTGGAAATATATTTCATGCTAACTCAATATACTAATTCATTTTGGGTTTAGATCAATTGATACTCAAAAATCTACAACGAGATATATTTTTACTCTTGACCTTCAAGTGTACTTTCTTGGTAGGCCAAGCTACAATATATAGTTTCCTTATCTTAAATATAGAGCTGGAATATATTTAGCAGTTGTCAATATAGGTTGTGAGGAAATGTGGTTACACAAGATATTGATCAATCTACAACTTGACCAAGTATCACCACCCTCACATTTCTATGATTAAATGAAATGCTTAAGTTGGTGAACTTGGTTTATCGTGTCAAAATAAAGCATATCAAAGTTCATCACCATTACATTTGTCAATTGGTTGATAATAAAGACATTTATCTTTAATATTATTCTCTAGAAGAACAAACTAATAACATAATGACTAAACCCCTTAAAAGAGATATATTTATCAATTTTTTTTTTAAAAGCTTGGGATTGTATTTAGTTTAGTCATTAAAAGGTAAATAGATATTATAAGATATCTTAAAATAAATAAGCAAACTAATGGCTTGTTTTTGGTATACTAGAATGGGCGGCCTAGTATACCCGTAAGCTTAAGGATGTTTGTTTATTTGTGAAATTGGTTATGCTCCTTGATACATGATATATGTTCTCCTTCGATGATATATTTCAGCCATAAGAAAGTATGCAAGTTGGTCAAGCATCTACAAAAGTTACAAAGATGTTCTAAGATGATCTAGTTACCATAGGGCAAAAACCACTTAAAGGTCCATACTTAACAATTTTGGATTTTGGTTGAGTATTGAACCATGTAATAACATGTTTTATTTGTGTGCAAAAGTGAGACAATTTTAAACATGTAGAAAAAAATTGTACATTAGAAAATGATGTGGATAGCCTGGTCTTACCATACATAAAACATCCAAGGAATCTTAGATGATTAAATTTCCATCCTTTTGAAGGCTAGTGTCATTTGGGCTCTCTGTTAGTTCATTTTTTGGTTTTATGTATATGTGCACTCTTTGTGTCATGTAATTCTTCTTGGTTGAATGTAATTCTTCTTGGTTGACTATTTTGGAGTGTAGCATGTGATTGCAGTATTGGAGAGCTAATTCGAAAGCAAGTTGCAAAACGAGGCATATTAGGAGAATATTGATGATGTATTTTTGATACTCTTAGAGATCTCAAGAAGGGAAATGGCTTTTACTGTTACAAGGAAATAGTGGATAGAAAAGGCAATGCCTTAGTCTCGTGCAAATTTTCCATTTACAATTCTTCCAACATGAGCCTTTTATGTTTGAGTTATAATTTTGTGTTTATTTTTTGATTTGTTTTTCTTTATTCATATAACTACTTCTGATTATTTTTAATACAATAATCACAATTTATTGTGTTTGTAAACAAAATATTAAAAGATGGGTATTAATCAAATTAATTGTTTTTGCATTAGATAAGATTTGTGTTGTTGAATCAACTATAAATTTCTATGCTAATTATGAACAAATCATGAATATATATTTAAATGTTTATGTGATTTACATATATAAAAAGAAAATGAAAACTCTTTTAGCAACCTTGTGCTCCATACAAGTGTATTGGTAGATAGTCTTCAATAAATGTTGGGAAACCACACAGCCTGAATGTATATCCATAATAAACTGAATAGTCATTCTCCTAATAACAACCTTGAACTTTAATGCCATGACAAAGGTGTCTCTCTTCTATTAAAATTTCCTTAATCAAGTTTTGAAGATAAGATGATATCTAAATATAACTTTAACTCCTTGCCTTCATCTAGCATATAATATCAATTGTTATTTTTTTCTCAATCAACCTGGGTATTGTACACAATATTTCCTAGGTCATTCCCTTTTGAGTTCCAATTTCTTATATTTTGTTCACGACTTGGATTGACGCAGTCTTACATGCCACCTTTTTTCTCCACAGTAAGCTTACGTCAGTTTATGACTTATTTATTTATGATCCTAGTTTATTGTTTCTACGAGTTTTAACTAACCTTTTACATTCACTGGTCACTCTTGTAGGAGAGAGTTGTGTATGGTTAGATTACATACTTGGCTTCCTTTAAAGATATGCCACTTCCTGTAATCATTGCTAAAATCCAGTGATGCACAAACTAACTGGCGGACCAATTGCTTTCCATCAATGGCAACAGCCATACTCCCAATATGTGGAGTAAATCTAGCCGTTACATGTGGGTCATTTGGACAGCTGCATAATTTGCTCCAACCAATGACCTATTTGGTTCTACTTTCTATGACGGTTTCCATTTTTATTTTATTTTATTTTTGGGGGAAATCAAAGCAGAGAATACAATAATAAAATTACTACAGAGAAGAGAATGAAAGCGAAATTCTATTGCATCAAGAATTCTCAATAACTCAGTATGCTTTGATAGCTAGTGTTTAGAACTTGTAACAACTTTATAAGTAAGAAAATCAAATGGAACTGTGCAAATGACTAATCCTAAAGATATGTTGTAAATTCGAATCGAACTTTATAATCTCTAACTTAAATAACTTCTGAATGTTGGATATTGCAGACTTAATTTATTACTTTCTTTTGTTTTACAGATGCAATTTCCACTTCATACACTTCCGATTTCTGTGTCTGTCCATGGTATTGCAGGGCAAAGACGTTTGATATATATGTGGTTTGCAATAGGAGTCACATCTGTGATAGACGTGACTCCTCAAGGAGTCACGCCTATCACAGGTGTGACTTCGTCACCCTTTCTTTAGCAAACCGTTTGAATCATCGGCTTTAACAATTTCCAATTACCGTTAATATGCAATCAGTGTTTATAATTTGGTAATATGTCATTCGATCATGCTAAATTGATATTTATTTAACATACCTTATAGATTCATATTTAATATATAATGAATTTCACAAAGTAATTTAATATCACATAACTCATGATATATAGTATCACCTATCTCGTGATACATAGCATCACCTACCTCGTGATACTAAAGGATATACTATACTCGAGAACATTACATTCTCCTTATATATCCTAGTTATGGTATGTGCACTGCCATTAAGTCACATAATGTCTACCATAACTTAATCATGATAACTCCATGATTCATACCAATATATAGTCACATGATATCAGTCTAATGAACATTATAAGATCGTCACCTTTTAGAAATAAACACAGAATGGGTAGGCCCATAATGTCATAGAGTCACACATATGACACAAGATGTTTACACATTAAACATCTTTAATATATTAGTACAAATCAATTAGAATCTTACATTTCAATCATACCAAGATTTTTCCTGAAGTGTTCAACTTTCACCTTGAGGAGTGGTTTGGTAAGAATATCTGCAGTTTGATCTCCTATACTAATATACTCCAACTGAATCGCATTCCTTTCCACCATATCACGCACATAGTGATGAGGAATCTCAATATGTTTAGATCTATCATGGAATACTGGATTCATGGATAACTTAATACAACTTTGATTGTCACAGTGGATGATAGTTGGTTTCAGAGGTTTACCAAATAATGCCACAAGTAGTTTTCTAACCCATACTGCCTCTCTAGCAGCCATAGAAGCTGCAATATATTCGGCTTCTATAGAACTCTGAGCAACTGAAGACTATTTTCTGCTGATCCACAATATCATTGCTGACCCTAAACTGAAACAACATCCGAAGGTGCTCTTCTGGTCAGTTACACTTCCAGCCCAATTTGAATCTGTGAATCCATGTAGATCTAAGTCAACCTTTTCATATTTTAAGCCATAATTTAGAGTACCTTGAAGGTATCTCATTATATGCTTCACAGCCACAAGATGTATCTCCTTGGGCTCACACATAAACTGACTTAAGGCATTTATAGCATAGAAGATATCAGGTCTGGTATTGACCAAATACATCAAGGATCCAATTATCTGTCTGTAAAGAGTGGGATCTGCCAACGGAGAATCTGCTGCTGCTTCCTTCAATTTATGAAGATTTGTTTCCATGGGGGAAGACATAGGTCTACATTCCATCATACCAAACCTTTTTAATATATCAATTGTGTACTTCCCTTGGTTTAGAATGATACAGTCTGATTTCTACCATACTTCCAGTCCAAGGAAGTAGTGTAATAGACCTAAGTCCTTCATGTCAAATTCTGAAGCTAGATCTTTCTTACACTGATCAATAAGATGATCTTCTCCTGTAATCAATTGATCATCAACATATAATATCAATATTAACATATCACCTTTGCTTTGTTTGAAGTAGAGATTTGGATCTGCATTATTCTTTGAGAAGCCTAATCTCAAGAGGTAACTGTCAATTCTTTCATATCAGGCTCTGGGGGCCTGTTTAAGTCCATATAGAGCTTTCTTTAATTTACATACATGGGATCCTGCATTGTGAATCTCAAATCCTTTGGGTTGCTCTAAGTAAACCTCTTCTTCAATGGTTCCATTTAAGAAAGCAGTTTTTACGTCCATTTGATGGACTTTCTACCCTTTGGCTGCTGCAATAGCTAGAACTGCCCTGACTGATGTATATCGAGCAACTGGAGCAAAGGTTTCGTCGTAATCAATTCCTTCATTTTGTGAAAATCCTCTAGCTACAAATCTTGCTTTGTATTTCCCTATACTACCATCTGCAGCATGTTTGATTTTAAATAGCCATTTTGAAGAAACAACATATTTCCCTTTTGGTCTAGGTACTATATCCCACACATCATTCTTCAGGATGGATTGATACTCCTCTGTCATGGCATCCTTCCATACTTGGTGCTTAAGAGCTTCTATAGCACTAGAAGGTTCTGATTTAATGAATTCACTCATTAAAGCTACGTAACTAGAGAATCTCTTAGGTCTTGTGCTTTCCCTAAAAGTCCCTGATGGAGCGGCATAATTTTTAGCTTCTTCTATTGTTTTGGTGGCTTAGAGTGGTCTTTTCTTGGGATTTTCTAGTGATGTGATTTGTTCATAGTTTATATCTTCCTCAGGATACTCCCTCTGAAACTCAGGTATAGGATCCTCTTCTATGCCTGAGTTGGAAGTTTGAATTTCTGTCTTAATATAATTTCTGGCTCTTTTGAAAGCTATGTCTTCCTCAAAAATCACATCTCTGCTTAGTTCAATCTGTCTTTGACCAGGTATATATATTCTATAAGCTTTTGATGTTTGACTATAGCCTACAAAGATGCCTTTTCTCCCAGAAGGTTCTAGCTTAGTTCTTTTCTCTTTGGGCACATGAATGTAAACAGGACAACCAAATATCCTTAAATGACTAATGTCTGGTTTTGTGCCAGTGAAGGCTTCTTCAGGAGTTTTGTCATCAATATGAGAGTGAGGACATCTATTATGTATATAGATAGTAGTACTAGATGCTTCTGCCCAAAGTGAAGTGTCTATATTCTGATCAAATAACATAGCCCTGGCAGCTTCTACAATGGTTCTATTTTTTCTTTCTGCAACTCCATTTTGTTGAGGATTATAAGGTACAGTGAACTCCCTCTTAATCCCAGTGTTTTTACAAAAGTCTTTAAAAATGTCTGAAGTGTATTCACTCCCATTATCTGTTCTTAAAGTTTTGATTTTTCTCCCAGAAGAGTTTTCAGTAATGGATTTGAATTCCTTAAATCTTTTAAGGATTTCTTGTGATTCTTTACATTTAAGAAAATAGATCCATGTCTTTCTGGAGAAGTCATCAACGAAGATTACATAGTATAGAAACCCACCTAAGGAGGGTACAGACGTAGGTCCACATAAATCTGAGTGGACTAGTTCTAATACGTTATTCATTTTGCTAGAACTATTTTGAAAGGACCCCTTTGTATTTTTCCCTAAGGCACACCCCTTGCATACCTCTGAATTACATTGTTTGAGTTTGGGTAACCCTGTAACTAGTTCTTTCCATGGAAGATAGGGCATGGAAATTTAGGTGTCCTAGTCTTCTATGTCATATTTCATTAGAGTCTATAGTTTCATGAATTAGGGCTAGATTTGGTTCCGTACATAACTCATACAAGTACCCTTGTCTATGACCTATGGTTTTGGCTTTCTTAATAGTAGAATTTTTTGGCCATGCCAATACTTTGCTATCCATAAAGGTCACCCTATATCCATTATCTTCAAGTACAGATATGGAGAGTAGATTTCTTTTGATACCTGGGACAAACAATACTCTAGTAAGTTGGATGGAGATGCCAGTCTTTAATTTACACGCTTGACTGGATGTACAGAGTTATCTCCAATTGTTACTTCTTCGTCAGTCTCTTCTACCATGGTGTCTAGTAGTTCCCTAAACCCTGTGATGTGTCTTGATGAACCACTATCTATAACCCAGGTGTTGGATTTATTTGTTACTTGGTTTGAAAGTGCAGAGTAGAATACATATTTCTCGAATTCATGCCCCTTTATTTTGGCATAAGATGCTTGTTGCCTGGTTCTGTCAAGACATCTAACTGCATAGTGTCCATATTGGTCACATCTGAAACATTGGATGCGAGAAATGTCTTTCTTGAATGAACCTTTCCCGTGATGATTTTTCTTCTTGAAGTGTTTCTTCTTCTCTTTCTTGTGAGAGTTTGTATTTAGAACATAAAGATCTTCATCTATATTTTTCTGTTTTGACCCTTTCTTTGTCTGTCTAGATTCTTCTTGAAGATAGTCTGATCTTAAGCGGTCAAATTTTGGAAATTTAGACCTTGCACTAATGCCTTGAACAAATGTCTCCCAGGGATTTGGGAGACCATCTAGGGCAATAAGTGTTAGTTCCTTGATTTCAATTTGGTACCCAAGTGTTGATAGTTGATCCCTTAGTGCAGATATTCTCATAAAGTATGCATTGATAGATTCTCCTTTGTTCATACTTATATGATTTATTTCTCTCTTTAGGGCTAAGGTTCTACTGGAGTTATTAATTTCATAATTTATTTCAAGTGACTTAAACATATGATATGCAGTCTCATGTTTTGTCAGAATCAGCACGATATGATCTCTAACTCCATCAACTATGATTTTCATGGCTTTGTCATTTCCTTCAATCCATGTCATTTTATTAGGATCATTCTCTGGTTCCGTTTTGTTTTCTCTCACAAATGAATCAACTTTATTTTCTTTTAGTATCATCATAATTCTAAATTTCCATGATGAGAAGTTATTTCTTCCTTCCAATCTGTCTTCGAATCGGATTGTTGCTGCCATTTGAGAAATGAGATGTATTAAATCTGAATTTCTCAAGTTTGATTTTCTGCCCGGATTCTGCTTAACTTGGTTCTGATACCATGTAAATTTGAATAGAACTTTATAATCTCTAACTTAAATAACTTCTGAATGTTGGATATTGCAGACTTAATTTATTACTTTCTTTTGTTTTGCAGATGCAATTTCCACTTCATACACTTTTGATTTCTGTGTCTGTCTATGGTATTGCAGGGCAAAGATGTTTGATATATATGTGGTTTGCAGTAGGAGTCACATCTGTGATAGATGTGACTCCTCAAGGAGTCATGCCTATCACAGGTGTGACTTCGTCACCCTTTCTTTAGTAGACCGTTTGAATCATCGGCTTTAACAATTTCCAATTACCGTTAATATGCAATCGGTGTTTATAATTTGGTAATATGTCATTCGATCATGCTAAATTGATATTTATTTAACATACCTTATAGATTCATATTTAATATGATCATAATGAATATGTTATCTGATCGAAGCTACAAACAACTCAACATATGTCACAGCTAAAACCATGTTTAAAGCTATAGCTAGCTTTTCCTACTTTTATAATCCTCATATTTTAAGAACACTCAAAATTTGCACTATTTCTAAACTAATAACTTCTAAATTAGCAACGTATGGATGACCAGAATATTCCAACAAAACAATGCTACAATTAACAAGAAAAAGAGATGCAACTAGGTCTTGAGATGGCCATTCTCACTAATATAATTTGACTATGCAATGCATTTCTCCAAAGTATAGAAATACAACTCTTTTTCAATCTAAGGGATAAATAATTGTGACCTTTACAAACAGACAAATCCACATCTAAGGGAGCATTGATATTTCCAGATTTATCCATAACTACAACAATAGTGATTGGAATTGTTCACTACCCTCTTGATGCTGCCAAAAAATCTGTCATGGAAAATTTCAGGGTTGGATCTCTATGTTCTTTCATTTGACATCCCTAGCAAACAGATAAGAGCATCAATTTTCTTTGAATGTTTTATAAAATAGTCTTTTTAATTTTTTAATTGATTATTGGCTTATAACATATTTCAGTGCATTCTTCCAAAAACATGTGTTAGGTCACTTTTTCTTCCTCCACCCTAGATGCACTGTTTCACAAAATAGATCAAGTTCAAAAGAAAGTGGATGCAAAACTAAATGATCAATATAGTTATGAATTCTCAAATCTTAGACATACACCTTTATCTTTTGATATGGTGACATATCAATAGTCTATGAGTTTTACGACGCCTCTCTTTTCAATATATGATAGAAAAGGTGATCCCAATACTCATTTTCGATATTTCACTGTTGCATGTGTAGACTTCCTTTATGAGGATAATTTGTTAGCAAAGTTATTTCCTCGCATTCTTAAAGATTATGCTATCGAGTGGTTCTTTTGATTCCTCAAGGGTCTATACATTCATTTAGTAATTTAACAAGTGTTCCTAAAACAATTCAAAGTTAACAAGAGCCTTAGAATAATTGCTGTCAATATATTTGAATGTGTCCAAGGATCAAATGAACACATCAATGATTATGTCATCCGATTCCAATCTCTATGTTCCAAAATGATCACCCTTTTACGTGATTTTGAGTTGCAAAATATCCTCATCTAGGGGTTTCTTAAAACCAATTCAAGATAATGTGTATATTAATTGCTTTGTTTCTTTTATGGATTTGTGTGCATATGTTAAAACTATAGAAACCAAATTGTTAGCAAAAATATAGACCTTTATGCCAAATGCTTCTTACCTTCCAAAAATCAAAAGTCAAACAACTTTTTCAAGGGTAATGAAATGAAAGAAAGTATGCATCAAGCTACAAGCACTTCTACCTCTCCTTATTTCAAACCAAATGCATCTAGGAAATTTACTAAGCTTTAAAAATCTATGGAAGATGTGCTTCAAAGTTTGTTGGGTGCTAATTTACTTGCACTCCCTCCCATCCATCCATTACAACCCAACAAACCACTTCATAGGTCGTATAGTGATCAAGTATTTTATAACTATCATAATGTTAAATGGCATTTCACTCAAACTTGCATAGGTCTTAAACACAAGGTTGAAGACCTCATGGACAACAATACAATCAAAGTTTAAGGGGTGAAAGATAATTGAAATGCATCCATTGCACCCACTAATGGTAGATTGCAAATATACACAAATTCATTTCCATGTCATTCTAACAATGTTGAAGCACTTGATATGGATGGTAATGATGATAATGTGGAATATGATATACCACAATGGTTATGTGTTTGTCAGAAACATTGAGTCTAATGTTCCATCTTCTTCTTCTCCTCATAACCCACCAATTTTATTTTACAATGATGAGATCCCATAAAATAATTATTGTAAGAGTTTGTATAGAATGTTCTATACCATGCAAGTTTTGGCTATGGAGGTAGCCACCCAAGATCTAGGAGCTTCAATGAAAGCACAAGAGAGACCCAACATGAAAGAATAATTTTATTCTATCAAAGGAAGCAAATATGCATACAATATGTACATATACATGAATATAAAATTACAATGAGAAGCCCTTGGTTATATAGGCCAAGGTGAAACATAGGACAACATAAGATTATGACAAATAAGTTAATCTTATCAGTTGAGACACAAAAAGATAACTATCTTAAGCATGCCCTAAGTATGCCCTAAATAAACTTAACTAGACAAGTGTGAATAGGACCTAATATAGAACTAGTTAGGTAATATACCATGTTCACACCAACACCCCCTCTTAAGTGCAACTTAGGGAGAATGTCAGAAATGTAAAGATGCAAAGATGGGTCTTGGCTATGAGGCCATGTTAGGTACACATGTACAAACAAATCTCTCACAACCAAAGAAATAAAGAAAACCTATAAGGAAAAAAACCCTCCAAAAGAGAGAAAACACAAGATGCTCGGCAAAGTATGAGAAGGAAAACCCCCATGTGAGGGAAAAGTGCCCCCCATAAGAGAGAAGAAGAGAGACCAAGTAGCCCCCCCTCAATGTAGAATCTCCTGCATTGATGGTAGATGCTCGACAATGAATGTTGAAGTTGATCCAAGAACGCCAAACAACATTCCTCCCCTCAGGGAGAAACAAAGCCAAGGATGTATGATGAATGTCTTCCCATTCTTGAAACGAATATAAGAGAAGAAAGATCAAGATATATGAATTCTTTGAACTCTGCTCAAGTTTCTCCATGTCGATGTTGAAAGGTACCACAATCAAATCAAGAGTGACAATCTAGAGCCTAGTGGAAATGGATGTGGAACATGGTCCAAAGACAATGAAATTGAGTCATCTAAATGTTGCTCAAGGATCTCCAACCCAATGCCAAATTGTGACAAATGAAGAGGAGGAGAAAGAACAAGAGGGTTTGAATGTGCCCTCATCACATCTAAAGAAGATGATGCAACTCCATAAGAGTCGTCATCAAAGAGGAGATGAATATCCTCAATGGTATCCTCCAAATCCACAAGATATGACTCACGAAACCAAGTAGTTACATTTGGAAGATGATGATCCTACTACACCGAATCACTAGAAGCCCCATCTGAAGCAACACTAAACTCTGTAGAAGTAATAGGAGATGACAGAGGAGATGGAATGTTAGTACATGTCTCTAGAACCTCAATTGATGAAAGAACACCAAGATTCAAATGACCATAATGTATCTCTTCAAAAGTGTCCACACTAGATGCCTAAGTGTGTACACAAGTCAAAGGAACAACAAGAGCAAAATGTGAGAAAATGTACACTCAAGATTGATGATCTACCTCCCCAACTGCAACAATATCTCTACTATGCAAATATCAAATAACCACAAAATCTAATGTTAATTCAACACTCTTCCCTACTCCACCATGTGTGATCTGATAGATGGAAAGGATATTGGTTGACAATGAAGACACATAAAGAATATCATTGAATGATCCTTCATCCATGTCAATATACCCTTTCCCACAAACATGCATATATGTGTTGTTAGCCATCAGGATGTGTGGTGATGAACAAGTCTCAAATGAAGAGAACATACTCTATGATGAAGCCATATGATATGAAGCTCTAGAATCAAGGATCCATCTCCCTGACTCAGAATTTGTAACTACAACAAGTGCTTGCCCCTTCTATCTCTCTAACTTTGAAAAAAAAGAAGAAGATGAACCCCCTGAAGGTGAATTGGTCTTCTATAGAAGATGCGTCAACTCATCAATTTTCTTTGAATAACATTGATGTTCATCATGCCCTCGTTTCTTGCAATATGCACATTTGGGTTTCTCCTCCTTAGATGATTCCCCTTATGAGGGACAAGATTCAGAATCTCCTTGTGAAGTAGAAGATGGTTGTGCTCTATCCTTTTGTGGATTTTGCTTAGTTTGATTGCTTTTGTTTCTTATTAGGATTACTAGACCCCTTCTCATTATGTGGTTGACTAGCCACTAAAGTTTGTGACTTGGATGGCTTGAGAATACCCACTGTGGTTAATTTTGTTTGTTCAAGTATCAACATTTATGAAAATGACTCAAATGATGGCATAGTGTAGGCCTTTCCCATAGTCAATCAAGGAGTCTGAAAACTAAAAACAGATGTATATTTAGAAGGAAGCTTGCTTCACACATTGAAGACCAATTGTACATCGTTCTTCTTAATGCCACATTCTTTGAGTTGTGTCCTTAGTTCATTAACTTTAGTTACATAGTCTTGGATACTATCAAAGCTTTTTGGAACTAGAGATTAGTGAGATCAATTTGATATCCCCTAACCTCATCAGTTTGACCATATAATTGTGCAAGTTTCTCCCAAGCCTCCTTAAGTGTTGAACATTTATCTATATGATAAAGAAGGTCAAGTGAACAAATGTATGTAGATATCCAACTGCCTTAGTATTGTTAATGACTCATTCCATCCTTTCTTTAGCATCCTTTGGTACAAGTTCAGGATCTATGGTATGGGGTGCATACCCCTTACTTATCAAGGCATTCCAAGCATTTGATTTCTAAGTTGCATAGTTATATGGATTCAAATGAGGGAACTTAGAATAACCCATGGCAAAATTATAAGAGCACAAATAGTAACTCAAAGAGAAGATGAACACAACCCCCACCCCCCTCCAAATTACTCAATCAAAGAACCCCCAAGAAATATATGATATTGGCACTTTATACTTAGTACAACTGCCACTTACTAAATCAGCAAAGTGGTCTCAATCTTAGTACATTATTAGGCCAAAAAGTTGAAAGTACAGTTTTGATATAAAATGTGATCATTTAGATTGCACCATTGAAAAGTACATGAAAAATTATGCACTTTCAAAAAAATTGCACCCAAAAATGTTAACATATGAGCCCAAATGGAGCCTCGAAAGTTCCCAAAATGAGAACTACTCAGCAATAGCTGTGAGAATCTACAATTTCTAGAAAATCTAGACACCAAAATCAAAAACTAATTGTACCATTGCAAAGACTGCAAAATTTTGCTCCAAATAAAAAAGGTTCTCACAAAAAGAAGTCAATATGACTGAGAACGAGAGCTACAAAGTCTAAATGCAAAATCAAAACTACAATCTATGAGGGGGAAAGTTTGGGGGAAGAAAGGATGCTGACATCATGCAGTTGGGATGATGACATTAGCAAATTAGTCAATGGAATATGCTCGATTTGCACAGAATATTCCCTCTATCGCCGAAACTGTCGTTAATTTTTTAAAAATCACCCTTTTATTCTAAAAATTGCCTTATGTGTGGCGGTAAACCATCAAAGGACTGTGGAAGGTGGTTTAACAATAAGAGGTAGTGGAACTATTGTTGGAAGTATTGTCATTGATGTCAAAAGTGCATGGAAATATTGTCATTGATGTCAAAGAGTAATGTTATAGCAGAGATATATAAGGCAAACGGTGTTCAAGTTAAAGGCAAATTTATAAGGCATGGCAGAGCAGAGATATAAGGGTTTATAAGGCAAAATACATAAGGCAGTTGATTTCCTTGTGATATTGATGCAGGAGCATCCAGAAGCATTCAAATCAGTTAGAATAACAGTAAGTTGCAGGATACCGAGAGAGCGACCTTGGAGTTTACCGCATTTGCATACTAGAGGCTACAAAGCTGGACTTAGCATTTAGACATCATCATCTACATCATATCCAAAATTTAGATCATTTGGGTTCGATTCTGGAGAGATATCGCTATCAAACGATTGCCTGTTTTCACATAGCAGAGCCGACAGTGTTCAGTAGAATCTAATTGGCTTGCGAAGCAAATCCATGACTTGCGGAGCCTAAAGGAACATCATTCAAGGAAGTCTAGGACCTGGCCGACCTTCATGGAGATCCACACGAAGTTCTATGTACCAGCGGAGCATTACCTTATGTTTAGGTCCGACCTATCCGTGTCTACACGTTTTATACTAGTCGTTGCAATTAGGCTGACTTGATAATGTTATGAAGGCTTGCGGAGGATATAAATGAAGGATAAATGTGTGTTTCAAGGTAGTGAACGAAGGATAATCAAGTATACGAAGATATGAAGCAAGATCATAAGTGTTTTGATCCGAAGAAGCAGAAGTGAAGCAGAGAGCAGAAGAAGTTGCAGAATGAAGAATTGAGAAAAGTAAAAGATAGAGATCATGGAAGAGTGTTTTTATATAAATCTTTGGTAACCCTAGGTTGCGGCCTAGCATTTGTAAAGCCCGAGTGGCAAATGTAATGTGTTTTGAGATCATAATATAAGAAGAATGAGCTTTGAAGGCTGTGTTTTTCCCTTTTAGGGTTTTCTCAGGATATATCTTGTGTCATATGTTTGTGAATGTCTCTTTTTTTCTGTGTTAACTATTTACTTTTGTTGCATCTCTGATTGATCATGTTAGTTGCTTAAGGCTACAAGGTTGGACAGTCCCTCATCGGACCCTCCTACCTTGACTGCATCAAATATCCATATGAAGATTAAGTGAAATTTAAATTAAAGATTTAAATTAGTAACAATGTTGGCTGACTTCTTGAGATTGGCGCCACCTTGAAGAAAAATATATAAAACCTCTAATGTTGGTCGACTCCCTCATATCTGTTAGATTCAGGACAGACAACTGAGAGGGGGGGGTGAATTAGTTGTCTAAAACTTTCTTCCAAATTAAACACTTAAGTCCACTTTAGTTCAGTAGCAAAATAATAAATCAATCGTGAAACATAATGCATTAGATCAACACATAAGACACCAAGATTTTGACATGGAAAACCCAGTTAAGGGAAAAACCACAAGGTGATTAACCCAAGATTGTATTCTCTGTTAGAAGAATAGAAAGAACAAAATGGTACATGTTAATTAGGGCTCACTGTCCGAGCACACTGCTCACAAGAGGCTCATTGCCTACAAGAGACACACTGTCTACAAAATAATAAGTATCACATACTTGAACTGGAGAATAGCATCTTCACCATGCTTGAGTCAGTTACATTTAAGCCCAATACTTCTGCTCTGCTTTTAGCTCTTCTCTTCGCTACCACACTCTCATCTCCACCAGACACACTTTGAAATGACTTCACAACTCCTTATTTATACAAGACATCGACTTAGGAATTATCATCCAAGTCGGCATACTTAACAGAGCAAATACAATATGACTTTGTACAAAAGACTTCACGTGGAACAACACATTGTCGGCCACATAGATTTACGACTTCAATCTTCTTCTAGGAACACGCCAATCTTCACATAACATCTTCAAGATCATCCGCAGGATGTGTAACTCATCCGGTCGGCCAGAGTTAGGAAGAACACCATCATCCGGAAGTAATTCTTCAATTGCCAGCTCAATCTTCAATGTGGATCACCAACATGACCTGGACATGATCCAAAGACCTCCACAAGCTTTCCTGAATCACCAAGAACATCCACACTACATCTGCTTACTGAAATCCTTATCTCCTTCATCTAAAACCTCAAGAACACAATCTGTCATCACTGTCACAATGGAATAGATGCTTGCGGACCTCCAGACCACGAACCAATTGAGTTGTAACTTCACATGGACTTCCTAAACACTTCACCAAATCTGCAGGATAGGATATTGCATTTCTGGATCTCACCGGACCTATCTATGTCACTCTGTAACCTCTGAACACCTGTCAGAACCAGTTTTACTTGAGAGGCCATAACTTCTTCAGATCTTCATGTGGACCTCTGAAATCTTTTCTAGATCACCTTAAGACACATCTACGAACCCTTTGATGCGCACCCTCTGATCTTCAACTTAGCTAGGATCTTTAGCTTACTGACTTCATTGTTCTTCTTTGTTTCTGATTAGGACTAATTTTCTCAATATCCTCAGCACACAGCTCATCCAATCCTTATCATCAATGCAACAGGAGTATATTGACATCAATGTCAACACTGGTTAGGCCCGTACTTGCAACAATCTCCCCCTTTGTCATTGATGGCAACATATGATGTGAAAAACTATTTTAATCATCAAGACAAGAATTTCTCCTTACTGTCACAACTTCTCTTCCTTTTCTGCTCCCCCTTTGATCAACAACCACTTGTTTTTTCCATCTTCTCTCCCCCTTTGACATCAATGGCAAAGGGCACATACTTGCAAATCCATCACTTCATAATCATACTAGCTACTCCCCCTGAGTAGCAGCTCCCTATCATCAATCCGGACCACAAGATATGACTGTGATATCCACCAGACTGATGCACATCAGTGCACCTTAGTTCATCATCGGAGGGGTAATAACCCCTAACTTCTCCCTAAGATACTCAAAAGAGTCCTTAGGTAGAGGTTTGGTAAAGATATCTGCAATCTGATCCTTGGAAGGCACAAACTCCAATCTGACTTCATTCTTGTTCACTTGCTCTCTCAAAAAGTGAAATTTGATGGATATATGTTTAGTCTTTGAATGCAACACCGGATTCTTAGATATATTTATTGCACTTGAATTATCACAGAAGATTGTGATAAGCTCCTCATACTCCACTCTTATGTCTCTTAGCATTTGCTTCATCCACAAAACTTGAGTGCACCTACCTGTTGCTACAATATATTCTGCTTCAGCAGTGGACAGAGATATTGCCTCTTGTTTCTTGCTCAGCCAAGAAACCAATCTCTTCCCCAAAAAGAATGCTCCACCACTAGTACTCTTCCAGTCATCCACATCTCCTGCCCAATCCGCATCTGTGTATGCATGAAGAGAGAAATTATGATCTCTAGGATACCACAAACCATACTCAACTGTCCCTTTTAGATATCTAAAAATCCTCTTGATTGCCATGACATGAGATTCTCTAGGATCAGCTTGGAATCTAGCAACATGACCAACAACATTCATAATATCAGGTCTAGTTTAAGTGATATACAACAATCCTCCAATCATTGACCTATACTGTTTCTGATTAGTCTTAGGAGAGTCATCATCTTTGCTCAATTTACATCCGATTGCCATGGGAGTACTCATTGGTTTTGACTCTTTCATCCCAAATTTCTTCAACAATTCTTTCACATATTTGGTCTGAGAAATGAAGATTCATTTCTTAGTTTGAATGATTTGCAAACCCAAGAAGAAATTCATTTCCCCAAGCATGGACATCTCAAATTCACTTTTCATTTGATTTGCAAAGGTTTTGCACATACTATCTCTTCCTCCAAAAATGATATCATCTACAAATACTTCAACAATCAAGATATTTTCATGATCAATTTTGAAGTACAAATTACTGTCAGCAGTACCTTTGTTAAAACCAATCTTCAAAATATGCTTATCCAATCTTTCATACCAGACTCTTGGGGCTTGCTTGAGTCCATACAGTGTTTTTTTCAACTTGCAGACCATATCACCATGATCAGACAATTGAAATCCATCCGGTTGCTCAATGTATACTTCTTCTTCCAAGTCACCATTCAGGAACGCAGACTTGACATCCATCTGATATACTTTGAAATCCTTGAAGGCAACAAAAGCAAGAAATAATCTGATTGCTTCAATTCTTGCCACCGGAGCAAAAGTTTCTTCAAAATCAACTCTTATTTGAGAGTAACTCTTGCAGACCAATTTGGCTTTATTTCTAATTACTTCACCAACTTCATTTAGTTTATTCTGGAAGACCCATTTGGTTCCAATCACATTTTTGTTTATAGGTCTGGGAACAAGATCCCAAGTGTGATTTTTTTCAATTTGCATCAGCTCTTCCTCCATTGCTTTAGTCCAGTTATCATCATTACAAGCTTCATTCACTGTCTTAGGTTCAATCTTTGAAATCAGACAATACTCTTTTGAATCTTGAGCAATCCTTTTTCTTGTTTGTACACCTTTGCTTTTATCACCTATGATCTGATCTTCAGAGTGATTTAGTCTTACATACCTGAGAACTTTCAGAGTTTCTAGTACTTCTGATTCTTCAACAGGCTCATTTAAACTTATCTCTTCTTCCTGATTTACCAGATCAGTTTGAATTTGAATTTCAGAGGGGACTTGGACTCTTTGATTCTGAACATCATTCTAATCATCTTCATCATATTCATAAAACTTTGAGGGCCTTCCAATTCCTTCATCAACCTTCACATTTGAACTTTTTATAATCTTTCTCAGTCTCTTGTTTTAACACCGGTATGCTTTGCTTTGAGTAGAATAACCCAAGAATATTCCTTCATCACTTCTAGCATCAAATTTGCCTAGATCTTCATCTCCTTTAATGTAGCATTTGCTACCAAAGACTCTGAAATACCTCACAGTAGGAGTGATGCCAAACCAGAGTTCATAAGGAGTTTTACCGGTATTGCTTCTGATTTGAACTCGATTGAGAGTATAGACTGCAGTGCTGACAACTTCTTTCCAATAGATCAGAGGAACATTTGCTTCCATCATCATGGTCCTAGATACTTCCTGGATGATCTAGTTCTTTCCCTCCATTACTCCATTCTATTGTGGAGTCCTAGGAGTAGACAACTATCTCTTTATTCCATGTTTCTCACAAAATTCTATGAACTCACTGGATGTGAATTCTCCACCTCTATCAGACCTCAGACATTTTAATTTTAATCCGATTTCATTCTCTACCATAGCCTTGAATATTTTAAATTTCTCAAGAGCTTTTGATTTCTCTTTCAGAAAAGTAACCCACATCATCCGAGAATGGTCATCAATTAATAACATGAAGTATCTATCACCTTGCACACTCCTTATTCTTGTTGGACCACATAGATCAGTATGAACTAAGTCCAATAATCTGGTAGAAGATTGTTCTTTGCTTTTGAATGACTCTGCTTTGTTTCCCCAACTGACATTCTTTGCACAAACTATTTGTAGGTTTCACTAGTTTTGGAAGATCTCTTACAGCCTGAGTGTTGCTTATCTTGATGATATTATCAAAATTCACATGACACATCCTCCTATGCCATAGCCAACTCTGATCAATTTGCACAAATAGACAACTTTTACCGGTACCAACTAAATGGAAGATAATACCTTTTGTTTGAGTACCGGATGCAATCTTTGTTCCGGAACTTTCGAAGATCTTGCATTTTCCATTCTTGAATTGAAGATCATAGCCTTTGTCCACCAACTGTCCAACACTGAGAAGATTGTGCTTCAATCCTTCAACATACAGTACATTACCAGTTTTGTTCTTTCCATCAAAAGAAATAGTTCCCCTACCTCTGATTCTACCAATAGAATTATCACCAAACTTTACTATTCCTCCATATCTTTCCAAATCTATTAACTTATTTTTGTCACCTGTCATATGGTGAGAGCATCCACTGTCAATGACCCAATCATCATTTTTTTTAACTTGGGCAGCCAAAGCCCTTTCTACAACTTTATGATTGACAGATTCAGAAGGCATTGGATCTTCTTCCTTGATGGCAATAAACACCCAATCACTTCCGGATTTGTTTCTTGTTTCTGATTCATCATCTGTTACTCCTTCATCATCATCCTCTTCATGAACATAGTAACAATTCTTTTGGAACCTTGATCTGTTAGGATTTGGTCTTGAAAATCTTTTCGGACACTTTGAGGCAAAATGACCAATCTTATTGCAGTTAAAACACTTAAAAGGCAATTTCCCTTCATACTTACCGGATCCTCTTGGTAGTCTTTTTGTAATAAGGGCTTCAAGTTGAGCAGTTTCTGCTTCTTCTTCTTCCAGGTCTTTTCTTTCTTTTTCATACCATGATAGTTTCCTTGAAGAGTTTTCTCCCGGATCAAACCTTTGTTTACCTTTTACAGAGGCATTGGCTTTGAATGCAGATTCAGTCTTGAGGGGGGCATCTTCAAACTCGGGCAATTCAAATGTAGCCAATTTACCAACTAGTTGATCTCTTGTGACACCTGAATGGGCTCTGAATTCTTCAATGGCAGCAACCTTGTATTTATAAGAAGCAGGAAGGGATCTGAGAACTTTACCAACAATCTCATCTTCATCCAAGACTCCACCAGCACATCTAATGCCACAAACAAGCTCATTTACTCTTGGCATAAAAGTAGTAATATTTTCATCTTCTCTCATCTTCAGATTTTCAAGTTTTCCTTTCAGACTCTGTAGCCTTGCACATTTAACATACTTGTCTCCTTCATGCAGAAGTTCCAGTTTTTCCAAAATCTCAAAAGCAGTTTCTAGGTCAACAACATTTGTCAACTTTGAATCAGACAAGGCACTTAGAAGAGCTTCTTTAGTCTGCAGATTGTTTTCAGCATCTGTGATTTCATTTGCGGTTTTCGGGCCATTCTGTGGAGGAGTATACTTCGTTGAAGCCATGGTCCAGTACTGCATTCCCATACATTGTAAGTGACATTTCATGCGACTTTTCCAAAGATTAAAATTGGTTCCATCAAACTTCAGACTATCCTTCTTGTAGGATGACATCCTGGATCTCCTCAAGCAGTTAAGCTCTTTTTAGAGGAACTTAGCTCTGATACCAATTGTTAGATTCAAGACAAACAACTGAGAGGGGGGGTGAATCAGTTGTCTAAAACTTTCTTCCAAATTAAACACTTAAGTCCACTTTAGTTCAATAGCAAAATAATAAATCAATCATGAAACATAATGCATTAGATCAACACATAAGACACCAAGATTTTGACGTGGAAAACCCGGTTAAGGAAAAAACCACGGGGTGATTAACCCAAAATTGTATTCTCTATTAGAAGAATAGAAAGAACAAAATGGCACATGCCAATTAGGGCTCAATGCCTGAGCACACTGCTCACAAGAGGCTCACTGCCTACAAGAGACACACTGTCTACAAAATAATAAGTATCACATACTTGAATTGGAGAATAGCATCTTCACCATGCTTGAGTCAGTTCCATTTAAGCCCAATACTTTTGCTCTACTTTTAGCTCTTCTCTTCGCTACCACACTCTCATCTCCACCAGACACACTTTGAAATAACTTCACAACTCCTTATTAATACAAGACATCGACTTAGGAATTATCATCCAAGTCAGCATACATAACAGAGCAAATACAGTATGACTTAGTACAAAAGACTTCACGCGGAACAACACACTATCGGCCACACAGATTTGAGACTTCAATCTTCTTCTAGGAACACACCAATCTTCACATAACATCTTCAAGATCATCCGCAGGATGTGTAACTCATCCGGTCGGCCAGAGTTAGGAAGAACACCATCATCCGGAAGTAATTCTTCAATTGCCAGCTCAATCTTCAATGCGGATCACCAACACGAACTGGACATGATCCCAAGACCTCCACAAGCTTTCCTGAATCACCAAGACCATCCACACTACATCTGTTTACTGAAATCCTTATCTCCTTCATTCGAAACCTCAAGAACACAGTCTGTCATCACTGTCACAATGGAATAGATGCTTACGGACCTCCAGACCACGAACCAATTGAGTTGTAACTTCACATGGACTTCCTAAACACTTCACCAAATCTGCAGAATAGGATATTGCATTTCCGGATCTCACCGGACCTATCTATGTCATTCTGTAACCTCTGAACACCTGCCGAAACCATTTTTACTTGAGAGGCCATAACTTTTTCAGATCTTCATGCGGACCTCTGAAATCTTTTCTGGATCACCTCAAGACACATATCTACGAACCCTTTGATGCACATCCTCTGATCTTCAACTTAGCTAGGATCTTTAGCTTACTGACTTCACTGTTCTTCTTTGTTTTTGATTAGAACTAATTTTCTCAATATCCTCAGCACACAACTCATCCAATCCTTATCATCAATGCAACAGGAGTATGTTGACATCAATGACAACACCGGTTAGGCCCATACTTGCAACAATATCTTGGCGGCTTTGGTTGAAGGATAGTGAACAAATAAAATATATACTTGTCCTAAAGGTGGCCGACCCATGTTTGGCACCAAAGATTAGTGTTTAAACTAAATTAAATTTAAATACTAAAGGAGGCCGACCTCCATGCAACACTCTATATATAAGACAAGTTAAAATAAAAGATATATTAACAAAAGGGTGTGATTTTCCTTGAGTAGCAATTTAAGTGAGAAGAGGTGTAAGTTTATGAAATGTTGTGTTCATTGGCAAAGGACACATTCATTCAAAAGGGTCACCTCTCTTGAAGAGAAATAAAAGGATATTGAAGGTGTGTTTTAAGAGCAAGCGATCAATAATTTATTTCTGAGTTTTGAGGGCAAAATTAGAAGAGATATAAGGGCAAAAAAATTAAGTGTATTTCAGACCTGTTTTGAAAGAGTATATGCAGCCCATGTATGTAGGATAAATGCAAATATATGTGAAGAATATATGAGAAGATTAAGAGCAGATTGTTAAGAAATTACAGCAGAAATTTATGTGAACATATTGACATACTTATGATTATATTTATGAAAAGAGATTGTGCATGAGTTGTGATCAGATTTGTGAAGGAAGGATATTGTGTGGGTTGTGATCAGTTTTGTGAGAGGAAGAGTATTAACATTTAAATCTTGTGAAGACATATCATCCATTGATGAATTCGTAGGTTGGTGCCTATCAAAGAAGAGATTGAAGTATCTTGCTGAGTTGGAGCTCATTGGTGTCTCCAGTGGGTTGGTGCCTACAAATTCTACAAGCGGGGATTGGTGTTTCTAGTGGGTTGGTGCTCACAAAAGAACAATTGTAAGAGTAAGTTGGTGCCTACAAAAGAAGATCAATATATATAAGCAACATTTTGTCATGGTTTTCTCCCACAAGGGTTTCCACATAAATTGTGTGTTCTCTTTGTGTTTGTAATTGCTAGATCTTGCATGTTTATTATTGTCGTGGTTGATTAAGTTTTGAAAAGTAAAAGATTGTGTTATATTGATTCACCCCCCCCTCTCAGTATAACCGTGTGCTCATTAACTATTCCCAATATGTGTTGCCTGCATTGGAAGGTACCATCAAGAGTTCAAAGGTTGTCAGCTGAGAGCTTCCCATAGCTAACAACAAGGGGCCCTTGCCTATTAAGGCACCCCCTCCAGTCAATGGTACCGGGGGATACGGGACCCGTGGTTAGGTCTACAGACCTACCATGGTCGGGTACCTTGGTACCCACTAATTAAAACCTCTAATTTGAATATACATATATAATGAAAAATCAATTTAAAAAATTAAATTAAATTATTGTACACATACGAATGCTTGCGCCAACCCTAATCCGCTGACACCTGCCTGTGCCTATCAAAATATTTTTCCAAATGTTGTAGTGCAAAGAATTTTCTTTGCAATACGATCCATACAACAGAGAGAACAATTCTCTGATGACCTGAGGCAAAGTGGTCCAAATTTGACGAAATGACAACTGATCTATAAGTTCTTGGAGTTTTTGGACATGATGGCAAGGTTAGATTTGACCCAAATGTTCCAAAAATGTGGCTACCTTTCAAATCTGGTAACCACTTCCCAACTTCAAACCTTTGTAGATCTTGTCTTCAATGTCCAATTTGGACAAATCAAAAAGTTAAACTAACTTTCTTGGACACCCTAAACTCAATGGTAAGCTCAAATTTGCTCCAACGTGTTCCAAAATGAACCTACAATATAAAGCCACAAAGAAAAACCCTTCCAAATCAGGTATTTCTACCAAGTTTTTATTATTCTCTCGTGTCATCATTCAATGCAAAAGAAAAGCATACTCAACTTTTCAAGATCAACCAAGATTTGCAACCTAGATCTCTCAAAAGACTAACATGAAACAATCCTACAAGCTCTGATAGCATGTGGTAGTTGGTATAGAATGCTCTATACCATGCAAGATTTGGCTATGGAGGTAGCCACCCAAGATCTAGGAGCTTCAATGAAAGCACAAGAGAGACCCAACATAAAAGAATAATTCTACTCTATCAAAAGAAGCAAATATGCATACAATATGTACATATACATGAATATAAAATTACAATAAGAAGTCCTTGGTTATATAAGCCAAGGTGAAACATAGGACAATAGAAGATTATAACAAGTGTCTTAATCTTATGACTTGAAACAGAAAAAGATAACTATCATAAGTGTGCCCTAAGTAAACTTAAATAGACAAGTGTGAATAGGACCTAATGTGGAACCAGTTAAGTAATATACCCCATTCACACCAACAATTACTATGGACCACTATACATTAGGGCATACCTGTGAGAATCGGAAATCCAAGATGTTCTAATTGACCCCATATACAATATATTTATGGAAGGTCTTTTGGAATGTACAAAAACTAATCCACAATAATATGCTTATTCAAAAGTATCTTTAAAGATGATCAATGGAATGTTAGTCCAAACTTTAGGTTGTCATTGGACTAAAACAAGTACAAGTTATATGCCATGTTGTCCCTATTATGGATAGATTCTCCATCTTTACTTGGATGCCCATGGTTTGAACATTTAAAAATGATTTCATCGATAGTACATCAATATGTTAAATTTGTTCATGAAGGAAAAGTTCTAAAAGTCTAAATAAATAGAGCTTAACCAATTACGCAGTTGTCATTTCACTTTAGATACATATTTTTCAACTCCATCAAAAACTTCATATGAAAAGGAAGAAGGTATTCAGTTGTTTCAAGAACAAGAAGAACAACAAAAGAAGAAACAACAAATGCAACCTAAAAACTCTTAGATAGAAACTCAAATGCCAAAACAATAAGGTGATGATGAAGAAATAACATATCAGACAAGAACAAAAGAAGCAAAAGCAACACAGAGACTTAAATTTCATGCACGAGATTATATGGAAACCAAAGCAAGGAGTTGCGGTGCATCAAATCCCTATCATTCCACCACAAACATTGGTCAAGAAACAAGCATGAGTAAGAAAAAAGGTGCCAAATGTTATACCTATTGAATAGGTATTTTCACCTACCACAAAAGAATATCAAGAGGAAAAACATCATTGAAAAGGAAATCAAAGAGGAACAAAAGACAAAAGAACAAGCAAACAAATTGGATGACTTCTTTTGGGCAATGATGATCTAGTGAATTTGCCTTTAAACTTGGGCACAAGACTATTTCTCGTGTGAAAAGTAGGAAGGAACAAAAGACAAGCAATATCCAAGGTAACAAAGGTGATGTTATCCTGACAAAGCTGCAAGAAGATCAAACACGAGAATTGCTAGACATGTCAATGCAAGATCAACAAAAAGAATTATTTGTCGTCATTCACTCTGCCTAAGGACAACCTAATTAGATGAACGAATCATCTGTGGTTCCTCAGATTGATGTCTTGTCTAATCAGGAGGTTGTTTCATAAACTAAAAAGTTTTCCTCTAAGGCCTTGGAAGAAGTATTCTTCCCAAAGATGTGGCGGTTGGCGGGAAGTATGAGGGACTATAGAAGCAACCTATTTGTACCCCTTCTTCTGTGAATCTTGTGGGTTCCACTATGCAGTCAAATCCTAAGGTTCATGAGGATCAGTTGTTGTTGGGTGCATAGGTGATAAATAGCACTAAGGTGGAACATGTTTCATTTCCTATTGAAGTTCATCCTACGGGAAGTGAGAACATTTCTTCAAGCAGTCTTGATTTGCCTCAAAATGCAAAAAGAGTAAAGAAGGTTGTGCACTATGGGTTTTCAAGGTCTGGGAGGGATCTATGCCATGCATTCCAATAGATGCAATTTAGATTACCCTAAGGATCCTTTCCTCTATTACAAATAGAAAAGATAATTTTTGAAAGAAAAATGGAAATGATTATAGGTTGACTATCAATTGGATCCCTTGTGATTGTTTCTTGGTTCTATGGGACCTAGTTTAATTTGTAGCCTTGTTTGTTGTTGGTTTGGTTATGATTGTTGGTTTACTATCAACGTGGTCTTTGCTGACTATTTTATTGGTTCTATGAGACCCAGTTTAATCTGTAAGCTTGTTTGTTGTTGGCCTCTTTGCTAGGCTATCATGCTATTATCTTTATGATTTTGTACAAGGTTTTGGGCCCTTTCAAAACCTTAACCTTACCCTTACAAAAAAAAATGATGATCCGATGGACGATTCAAAACCTAAGGTGCCAAAGGGGACACCTAAAAAGAAGTTTGTTCAATGAGTTATGAACATCACTATAGCATGTATTTATGTATACCTATAACTTGGATTTCACCTTTCCCTCTTTGATTTTTCCTATTTTGCCTTCCCACTGTGGTCTTTTGGTTATGCCTTGTTTGTTGTGCCTTTCACAACCATTTCACCTTCTATATTTCGATTCACACTTGTTTCCCCCACTTGGGGTGCTTTTTTATTGCCATTTACATTTTCCTTATGCATATGTTGTACTTGCTTTTGCCTTTGCCTTTATTCCCCACTTGGGTTACCTACTTGCCTTTATTCCCCACTCGGGTTGCTTGCTTACCTTTGTTTTCCCTGCTTACCTATCATCTTTTATTTCCTTACATTTTATATCCCTTGCTCTTTATCATGTTGATTTCCCATGTTGGCATCTTACTTCCAATCCTATGCCTATGTTTATGCGTGTTCCTTAGTCTTTGACCATTACCTATTGATCTCATATTGTTTTTGATATTAGTAAAAAGAGGTTTTCGAAAAGGGCCCAAACCCGTTTACAAAGAAATAGCCAAAAGGCGAGAGGAACAAGTTCCATGAGATATGGAACCAACAAAACAACCAAGACCAACAAGAACAGGGACCAAAACAAAGACAAAGCGACAACCACCCACAAAGTTGTTCCACAAAACAGCTATAGGCAAACTACCTCAACAATGCAAAAATAAGAGGTCCACAACCTACACAATGCATGACCCTGTCCTAGCAATTTGCACACCCATAGCCCAGGTATGGGAATCCAAAACTGATTTAGGAAGACCTCTCTTCCTTCTTTGAACGATCATCCAAAACACACCATTGTCTAAATCATCAAATAGGGGAGAAAGAAGAGAGGACCCCTCTACTGTCACCTCAACCCGAGACAACTCTCTTGATGAGGAAGAAAGTTTGACTGAAAATATCGAAAGCTACAAAGAATTTGTAGGTAGAGTATGATCAAAGGTCCCCCCACAATCCACCGAGAGGGCAAAGGGATCTATCGAAGAAGTTGTCTAAACCCAATTTGAAGAAGAATCCCTAGCAAGAAGCAAGGATAAAACCTGAGCCACTTGGGACACACCAAGATCCGCCACTACATGACTAGAAGGCTCGTCTTCCTCATAATCAACACCCAAATGTTCGAGAAGGGCATTTTGCCACCATGCAACCTAGCCTACATTCCTACGATGAGTAATCAAAGGCAAAATGTCCAATAGTGAAGCATCATCTGCATTGAAAGGGGATAACCCTTATAATCAAACGATTGAGTCCAGGACCTATTCTCCACCATAAGGATAATATCCCCAAGAGCCTTGGAGGTGTCAATTTCCACCAAATGATGGGCAAAGGTAAAGTGGCTAATGTTGGAAGTGGAAGAATCCACCTTCAAAAATCGGCCAATAACAATGCCAATACCCTCAAAGTAGGAGTCTAATGTTGAAAGAGGGAAACCATGGCTTGAAACAAAGGGAATGCTCACCCCACATCCAAAGCCTACCCTCCAACTTTGCTTCCATATCTTCAAAAGATTGAAAGCTCACATAAAAACCCCTTAGCACAAGGAAATAGCTCAATATAGCCCTTAGTGAGAGCCTTCCACAACTCCATTACCCATCGATGCAGATCCAAAAGAGAAGGCCACAATTTGTTAAACCTTCCAAACAAGCCACAACGAGCATAAAAATTTTAGTATCCAACACTTCCTACCCACAAACCACCATTGGGGAGGTTTCAAAATAGGACATGGGTCGAGCTTTAAAAAGCAAGGGAGGGCGAGAAGCATTCCCTATCCCAACTATAGTAGCATAGGACAAACCACAGCATAAGGCTTTTGCACCAACTCCACCAGAATTCAAACAAGAAAAGAAACCCTTGCCACAACCACCCACGTCGCAAACATTAATCCCATCTAGAGCAAGAGTCGAATCAACACTAACACCTCCCCTAGCAACCACTCTTACAAACACAAGATGTCATCATGAGTCCCAAAATCACCACTAGGGACACAAGAGTCAGATACAAATGCAATGCCGCCACCTAATGCAGCAAAGAGCAAGAGAAAATCAACATCTAAGCACAGAGATAGGATTTCAATAGTGAGTGGGAGCGACATTTTGGAGATATTGATCTCATATTGTAATACCTTGCTTCCTAGAGCATATACATTAAACTTACATCGACATATCACATTTTTACAACATACACATTGAGCTCACATTGACATATCACACTTCTAGAACATACACATTGAGACTACCTTCCCATATCACATTTCTAAAGCTACCATTTACATTTTGAGCCATCATTTTATACACTCATGCACTCATTATGCAATCATCGTCATATCCTTCACATTTGGGAGCATCATGTTGCCTACCACCTTGTTCATTTATCTTGTTGCACCTTTAGCACTATATCTACATTGGAGGCATCATGTCTTTGCTCATATACATTGTGACTTCATAGACATACCTTGTACACTGAGGGCATCATACCTTCCCTCTTATACATTGTGCCTTCATAGACATACTTTGTACACCGAAGACATCATGTCTTGCCCTGTACATTATCCTTTCCTACCTATATCCACTAGAGACCTATTGTCTTACCTATAGCTTTGGGTGCTCACGCTCTTGGATGCCAAATTGGCAGCGTATGGCTATCCTAGTGTCCAATATGTTAACACAAGGGTTTTTGGCCATTGAGGGACCCTTGATGCTATCTCCAGCCCATATTTGCTTACAATGCCTTACCATTCTCTATGTTTACAAACTCATAACACGATGTATTCATTATTGCTAGCACTTTATATAACCACATGCTCACTTGTTTATAGATTATATTTACTTTCATGCACACTTTTCCCTCTCCTTCAATTCCTTGCATCCTTTGGATACAACCAATTGAAGGAGGCATGTATTGTCACTCACAATCCTATGTTGAGCTTTCAAGTAGTGGCACAAACCACAGAAACTCATCAACATCACCAAACAAATATATATCACATGACACACCTTGCGCTTAATGCGTCTTGCCATCCTAGGGCCACCATACCAAACATGCCATTATTATTTTCCAAAGAGGCAGAATTACCTAACTTTACTTATTTTGTGGTTTTTTGTTTCTTAGACAGTTAGCAAGCTCCTACTTTGCATTCAAATTTCACTTGTGGGATAAAAGCTACTCATGACATACTTTTTCTTTGTTTTGTAAATTCCCATAGATAACATGTATTGAAGGACAAACTTACACAATCACATCCTATAAGGTGCATTGCATTATATGGACCCCCTTTCGTATATTTTGATGTCTAAATATTTACCTTACATGCATGTTTGTGTGTGCTACATGCTTTGAGATGCATGATCATTTTAGGATTTACATGCACCTCAAAGTAGAGGCAAAATGTAATCATGAAATTTGCATACCCATCTCAATTCCCATTTAGTTTTGTGCCCATTTTGAGGAAATGTCTTGATACATGTACACGATGACAAATGGCAAAATCTTGTGCGAAGTTGGGCCCATTCCCGTAGCCTTTACCTATCCCTATACACACTCATTTCCACACGTTTAGCCCCTACCTTATCCTTCTATGATCCTTCTATGCACTTATCGCCATTCAACTAATCCTACATTTGTCATATTTATTCTTACATGTACTTCCACCTAGCCATTATTTACCCAAATTTGATCATTTGCCCACCCAAGTTAATTTTTTTTGTTGTGAGTTCGACCATCACAAATGTGATCCTTTCCTTTTTAAAATTCAAAATTCAAAACTAGTCAAGTGGCCCCCTTCATTTTCCCACCCTAAGCCAACTAAACACATGTTCTGGAAAATTTTATACTATTTGCTAATATTTAAAGGTATTTATTAGCATTCATTTCACATCCTCTCATTCTAAAGCATTAAAGGAGCAATCAATAGTAAAACATTTGGATTTGGTGCACTAAAAAAGTAAAAGATCTAATTACATCATCTTAGGAGGCTTGATTGTTGTCTTCCAACTTTTGGACACATTTCGAGGGGTTGATCTAGGAGAACATGTCTCCTTGCAATGAAACAACATAACTTCCAAGGTATTTTTAAATATTGCTAGCCTATTGTTGTAGCAAATGTTCATCAACTTTGATATACCAAGCTCTAGGACCCTGTTTGAGACCATAGAGAGACTTACCAAGTTTGCATATCTTTTTTGCTTTACCAAGTGCAATACATCCCTCTAGTTGGGTCATATAGACCTCCTCCTTAAGGTCTCCATTGATAAAGGCGCTCTTTACATCCATTTGATTCAGCTTCCATCCAAACTGTGCAGCTAAAGCAAAAATCATTCTAATGGTTTTGATCTTTGTGGTGGGAGCAAATGTTTCCTCATAATCAATCCCTTCTTTTTGGGAATAACCCTTAGCCACACGTCTGGCCTAATACTATACTTCCATCTGCCTTATACTTGGTCTTGAAGACCCATTTACATCCAATGGCTTTCTTCTCTGGTGGAAGATCAACAAGCTCCCAAGTCTTGTTTTTCATTAGAGATTGATATTCTACATCCATAACCTCCTTCCAAGTCTCTGATTATAGTGCTTCCTGAACAGTAGATGGTTCAAAGTTATCAACTACTGAACTCATTAGTTCTAGATTTACCTCATTGCAAGCCATGCTACAAAGTCTAGCCAACTACTGAACTCAAATCAATAGAAGCAATAGAGCACATGAAGGTTTATCAAGCAAACTACAAAGTAGAATCCCACATTATGCAGGGTCAAATCCAGAGGCAAAGGACAAGTCTGTGATTGCAGATTTTTACCCAAACAATCAGACTCAACCCAAAGAGTTTAAGACATTCAACTAACAGAGAGATCACACTTTCAAGGCAGAGACAGCATATTCTGCTATCTTCATCAAAGAACATTCAATCTTCAGTCATAGAGCTAAGTACCCCTATCCGTCTCATTTATTTTCCAAAAATAACTGTGTCATTGTCTAAGTTATCATTCCCAGCCGTCATTTCAATTAATATAAGTTTATTTACACTTACTTGTATGTCTGTTATTGGATTAGCCTAGATTAACCCTAAGGAAACCTTATTTTCCTTTTTCAAAAATATTACTACAAATCAAAAATCAGGTATTTGCATACATGGTTTATATCAAATTATTATTATACTAGTCAAATCTACAGTTATCGAAAATGGCAGCAAGTAGAAGTCTACAGCCAGGTAAAAAAACTAAAAAGGTAGTTTCTGTCCTAAAACCAAGTGTTTCTCCAAGTTTCGGGAATGGGGGAACAGTGTTTTGAGGACAGCAAAAAAATTCTGGATTTTGGACATTTGAATTTTTTAAGTACAAATAAATAAAAATACCTAAAAATAACTTCAACAAACCAGAAGAGGCTGAAATTTTTAAAAGTAACGTAAGTACAATAACAATGCATTAATTCCATAACCATCCAATAGACCAAATATCATAGACTTAGAATAACAAACATAATCCAGTATAACAAATCTATATCAACTCGAGTAAAAGAAACATAATAGGAACTCAAATATGCCAAGATAATACATTAAAGAAATGGTTGTTTTATTCTTTAGAATAAAACTAATGGCATCATCTGCCTCCCCACAAGATTGTTTGGCATCCCCGCCAACACTCAAGAACTAGCTGATGGGTGTGTAGCATCTACGGTAACTGTGAGGGCAACTAAAGTGGAAGTGATTCTTGGTGCCTGCTGCAATGGCTGCACGGTATCTTGCACTGCAGTTGTAATAGCAATAGATTCTGAGAATCAGCTGTATGCATAGTCCTTCAAATCATCCTATCTTCCCCTGCTTTATTTATCTCTACAACATTTTCTACAATATAAGTGGCTGTCCCCTTTTACTTCTCTACTCTCAAACGATGCTTTAATTGCTCATGCAGTGGTTTTTTTTCTTCCATATGCTGCTGATGCTACAACAATGCTTCCCCTCCCCCCTCCCATCTCATTTACAAGCTATTCATTTTCTTTCTCTTATCTGTATTAATGTAATGTTAGATCTACCAGTTTTCATGCTTATTACTCTTTGCTTTCCAACTCTTGACTTCAGTATTAGTCATCTTATTTCAAGCTTTCAGTTGCTGAACCTTCTCATTCAACTGCTGTAACTTTCTCTCTAAGTGTGCTTTTTAAGCAACTTCTCAATCTTTTGTTCATGCTGCCTGACAAAATTAGAGTCATTCTGGTTCTAAGTATCTGAGTATTCATTGAAGGGTGTGATGTGCGGGATGCCACTGCATCCGTATTTATCAGCTGAATAAAAGATGTCCCCAAAAAGTTCCAAAAATGGAGGGCAGTTGGAGGGACGAGGCATCCTGTCCCCACATCCCCAAAACATAGGTAGGGCTTGGTACAATCTTAAAAGCAAGCCACATGTCAAATTCCAGGCTAAAGGCCGGATGGATAGTAAAATCTACTTGGGCTCTCATACATTCATTTACATCTAATTCATCCATCTCCCAGAGACCAAAAGTTTTCTCGTACAGGATATTATTCATTTCAATTTTCAAAATTGGTACATCAGTTCTTTGACTGTGACATGCCAGTCACGGGTCATATTAGTAAAATAATTGTTACAAGAAGTTCAGTTCAGTTACAACATTACACAGAAACCTGTTAATTTTGTATGTTTGGGGTCCAAAGGTTTTTATAATATGAAAATAAAAAATCTAATGATAAGTAATAACAACTGAATACAAAGTCAAAATTTATGGGTGACATATAATAACAAAGTCTACCTTCAACTAGTCCAAGGAGCTGAGGTATGATGGTAACTGGGGCACTCCTAAGAGAGTGATCCAGGTTCAAATCACCCCACCACAACAAGTCAGACACACCTTCAGCAGGCATGTGGGTTATGGGGTCACAGTTGTGTACTCTCCACATTACAGTATAACAAGATTTATCTTGCAAGAATGAAAACTGGGATTAAAAAAATCTATTTTTCATTATGTAAAATTCATTATAAATATGAATCATACTTGCATACCCAGTTTCTATGTGCCAATGCTCTTCTGGATTTTCTGCATAATTGTTTTTGGTCTGATATTTGGATCTCACTCATCCTCACAGAAAGAGAACTTGGTTAGGAATCATATATCCATTGATATATATATATCCCACAATTACATTATTATTTTCACAAAAATGAAATATGCTAACTTAGGGTAAAGAGAAATAACACTAAGATGCATGAACCTTAGAAAAAACTGATACACCACATCACACTTTAAGGTTAACTTGGGGAATTGAGGGAAGAAAGATATTTGTATACTATGTGCCCCTGCCACCCCTATCTTAAGTTGACATACCCATGATTTTACAACTCAACCCTTAAATAATATATTTATATCACAAGTTGTATATATATATATGCCTCAATTCCCCAAATTAACCTTAAAGTGTGATGTGGTGTATCAGTTATTTCTAAGATTCATGCATCTTAGCGTTATTTCTCTTTCCCCTAAGTTAGCATATTTCGTTTTTGTGAAAATAATAGGAGCTATTTCATTTTTGTGAAAATAATAATGTAATTGTGGGCAATTCAACAAACAATAAATATTCACAACCTTAGTCTGAATAAAGTTTTCTTCGTTGTTACTGCTAATCATCTTACATGGATGCTGTTGAATGAATGCTTGCTCTTTTTGACATGAATAGTTGTTATTTTTCTGAGTTTGACTAGGGGAACCTTTGTCCACCTCTATCATCTCATTGCTATAAATAACGGTTAGCAATTTACAATATTCATGTTGATTGACATTATTGTCTTATGTTTTTGTGTCCAAACTGAGTTAATCTTCTTGTCGATCTGGATTTGATTGTGGAAAGTTATTCGTTTGGGCATGGCAGATTTCGTTGTGTCTAACAAGTTTATGTCAGATTTCTAAAGCTAATGTATATTGAACGATATTGTATTAAACTTATTTGAGGTTAATAAAAATATTTGAGAAGTCATTTTCTCTTATAAATTGAGTTTATAAGAATTTGTGTACAAAGAGTTTGATGAAATTGTATTGATAGTTAAAATGGACAAAAACCAAAATACATAAATAATTTTAGCATTACAAAGCACAAAAGTTATTTTATATTATTCATTGAATTTGCAATAAAACAGCCAAAAACATGCATTTAAGGAGGCTCACATTGGGCTTTAACTCAAAGAGATTATACCAACCATTGTCCAATGGCTTGTGGTATGGATGGAAATGTAATCTCTAGAAGATAATAATTTTACTAAAAATATTTGCAACATTCAAATACTATCTTTCAGAAGCATTACCATCTCACAGTAAGGATTATGAGGAAATACCTTTATATACCAAAAATCTTCCAAAGTAGGCAGTGATTTGGCTTGTTGCCTATCACGACCCATGTTGCCCATGGGTATCCAACATATAGAAGATAAAGAATTTCACTAAGAAAATTCAGATCCTATCTTTCTAGCAGCATTACCATCTCACAGTGGGGTGTATGAGGAAACAAATCTACAGCCATTGCCTTTACTGGGCAAAAAGCTTCTGACATGGGCATGGATTTGGCACGCTGCCTAGCATGACCTAAGTTGCTCATATGTCTGAACCCTCGTTTATTCCCCTTCCCTTTCTCGTTTTTGTCAGTTGATGGTGTGCAAAGTTCAATTGCATTTTCTAATAATGTCTCTGGATTACATGAAATATAGCTGCACATTCCAAACAAGACATAATAAGTACCTTCAATCCCCACCCTATTCTTCATTACGCTTAAAATGCTTATTTATGTCTGAATGGATGGACCATCCAATCAAGAGTATGATCATTGGATGGACTCGAACAGAGCTCTATGATTACTTACACAAGGCGTCGCAAGCGCGGATGAGTGCGAAGAGCTTTGATGACCTGTAAATCAAGAATTTCAGGAAAGTTAATCCAACCATGAAATTCATTTCATGTAGAAATCATGCATTCTTTAGATCCTACCAGAACATAAGAATCAGATTTGCTTGGAATCTGAGAATACTTACAGCAGGGTGAAGACCACCACGTGGTGGATCAACTATGGCAACAACATCATTAAACTGCTTTGCCCCATTATCTTCCTTCTTGATTTCAGAATCACCATTTGCCTGAGAAGAGATATCTAAAGAGCTGGTGCCTTTATTGTTGAGTTCTTCAGATTCCCTATCAACATTATTATCTTCTACATTTGTAGGCACTGAAGAATCGGACCTCTGCTCTTCAGATTGACTGGAACATTCCTTTGTCATATTCTCACTGCTCTTGTCACTGATATTTGCTTTGATATCAGATTCTGTCTCTGCCGGCATATCAAGGTACTCTTTCAGCAAGGAGTCCATCACATCTTCAGCCTGTATCATGTCCATAATTACCATGGCACATAAACTTTTTTACCAAAGATACCATCATACAATATTGAATATTCATTCTTTTGAACATAGTACAAAAAAATTCCAGCTTTTGGATGGAATTAAAAATTCTCTAACCTTTGCACAAACAAACCGACAGTTTTTTATACCATTAATTTCTGCATTCCTTTGGGCATCTGCAACAGCAGGAGCAATCATTTCAATTCCTACAACCTGACAAAAACACATCCATAAATCAGTATAGCATATGTTACAAATTTTTATACACTAATTGCATTGATTCCATGAGAAATGAATACTAGCAATCAGTTGCGCAGGCTGCTTGCTTGCTTTCTTCAAATGAACATTAGTCAAGATGAATACTGAACATTGTTAATAACCAAGTACAGCTGCAGCAGTTTGAACAAAAAAAATAATTACCATGCCAGCACGGCTAGCTAGTGTCAAACCAATTGTGCCCGTCCCACAGCATACATCAAAAAGAAGTGTTGTAGGGCTAAGCTGAGCCCAATCACCAGCCAGGGAATAGAGTCTTTCAGCAGCAAGACTGTTAACCTAACAGAAATTATAAGTCATTTTAATTATATTAAATATAAATAATTTACAATATTGTAAGCACAAAACCATAAAATTCATAAGCGGACCAACCTGAAAAAAAGCAGTTGGTGATATACGGAAGCAAAGATTATTTATGTAATCATGAATTTGTCCTTCAGGTTCTCTGCCATCATCCTCTACAATCATACCCGCCACAACCTTAGGTAGATGTATAGGGAACAATGGAGCATCTGCAGGTGCTGCATTGGAAATACCCAAGTGGTCCTGCATAGAAAAATACCATCAGAACAAAACAAACACCAAAAGAAATGTGAATTTGGAATCCAAAAATTCAAGATTAGAATGACACCAGATAACACTTAAAAGAAACAAAGCATATGGACACAACAGATCATATATATAAATACACACACACACACACTTTTGCCAAGCATTTGTATTATTGCCAAGGTTGTCAATCTTAAGGGCAAATTGGTGATTGAAAGATAGGTTTGTAAAGAGCTACTGTCAGCTGCTTCATATTCAATTCCTCAACACTTTGAGCTCATCCTCGCTAGAACACACTATATGTATCATTCAGATTTTGCTCCATATATGTAAGATTTTTATCAATTTGCTGTTCATATGCTCCTAGACATCGAGAAGGGGTTCGATGGACCGAATTGTTAGTGTTTTGTACTCTGGTTTTCTTATTAGGCTCTTTAGGAAAATAAGCAGCAGAAACAGTATATGGCATTTCTTGAGAAATCAAGGTTGGCAAATTGATGGAGGCAGGAAGTAGAGCAGGATGCTTTTTTCCCCACACAGTAAACTTTACACCACTGATGTATGGACACCTCTGGAAAGCTTCACTTAAGATGGCACATTCTTCATTCTAAATACATTTGAGAAATTCAGGGGTATCGGTCATGTCAGTAGAGCCAGATTCAATAGAAAAAAAAACGAAAATCCCAACCTTATTAATGTGGTTTCTGAAGCATTGTTCAGTATTAATGAGGATAATCATTTCAAATATCCAAAATGAGACATGGGAAACTGCAGGAAATGAGGTATCAGGCAGGCAAGGCATTCTCCTTGTGGAAGTTGAAACCTAGAATAGAATGACATTAAGTGTCACAAGAAATATCAAAAAATGCAAATGGGCCACCAAATAGAAAGTTTCACTTAAGATGGCACATTCTTCATTCTAACCACATTTGAGAAATTCAAGGGTATCGATCACGTCAGTAGAGCCAGATTCAATATAAAAAAAAACGAAAATCCCAACCTTAGTAATGTGGTTTCTGAAACATTGTTCAGTATTAATGAGGATAATCATTCAAACATCCAAAATGAGACATGGGAAACTGCAGGAAATGAGGTATCAGGCAGGCAAGGCATTCTCCTTGTGGAAGTTGAAACCTAGAATAGAATGACATTAAGTGTCACAAGAAATATCAAAGAATGCAAATGGGCCACCAAATACGAAAGTACCTAGTACAACTGTGGTAAAGATTAGATGGTCACAAGAACCAAAATAAAAACAGATCTCCTTGCAACTAATCTCTATGAGAAAACAACATATATAGTAGACGAGGGCACCATTTCACATCCTGTGCCACCCAAGCATATCATCTTCTATTCAATATCATTGGCTGCAGTCCCAACACAAGATCCACAGGCATCCACTATTTCTCACTAAAATGAAAGCATATTCATAAATTAAGACATTGAATGAATACTAGTATCCAAGAGCAATAGTAGACGCTAGATGCGTTCGCTTTCAACGCTCCAGTTCCATGGTGTATAATGAAAAAGGCAACTACAAATAATATGACATTTAATAGGAAATTCCATGTTCTTATAAGAAAGAGGGAGAATCCCTTAGTCAAGCTTATGAAAGAGGCATTGTTGCTTTCAATTATATCCATAGTATTCTTGAAGGAAAATAGTGCAGAATAAAAAGTATTTGAGGGCTGCAGCTAGGCTCCCAATTAGTGAACATGAACTTTCATAAAGTCAAATGATGACATTGTAGAGGGATAGTAAATAAACATCAACATTAAATGGGATTTATCTTATTAAGATTCATACTTTGAAGACAATTGATGTCAAAATCACCAAGATAGCATATTAAGTGATCAAATCAAGGTTACTGTCTGAGATCATTTGAAGAACATTCTTCTCAGCACTTGAATAATTTGGACAAGATTCTCTCGGGAGAGACTATATCAGATTAGTGTTATTGATGATCTGCAGCTCACTTGACTTAATATATACTGATTTAATTCAATACATATTGTAGCAGATAAGCTGCAATGTTCTGAAAGTTCTGTATTGTCTATGTTCTACAAATAAATTCAAAGGAATGCTGCATTTCCCAATCTCAAAAAAAATGTTTAGAAATAGGGTAATGACACTTGCTGGCTCACTTTTGATGATAGTATATGCTTCTTCTAGATTCACATAAAAGCCAAGACCCAGATTAATTTCATAATTTAGAATTAAATAACAGAGGATAGAAGGACGGCTAGCTCCAGAGTTGATGTCTAAAAAAATTAAGTCCACCGTAGTATTTCAATTTAAATTGTATTCACCTTGACAATTCAACCAGGATTTAGAAATTGTTTAGGATATAAGTGATATGAGCTCTCATATTTAAAAAAGCCTTTGGATTTTCACAATATTTTTTGTCAAGTTTCAACAAGAAAGCTATTTGTTGTATAGTTCAAATCCAAATACACCAATTTTCTGTCTGGTGTTGCAGTTGTACTTGGAGTGGGTGCACTAATCTTGATCAAGAAACTAAGGAAGGGCATCCAAACCTCTCTGTCTACAATTCAAACTAAACAAAATATTGCTAGAAGATTAATGCCAAGCAGCAATTCAGAAGTTTCAATTATTCTTCTTTGGGGACTTACTACCTAATCCTAAGTTGTTCAACAAATATGTTCTCTAACCATGGTGTTCCTTCCTGAAATTTTAATCTGATCTAAGTACAATAAAACAACACTTGAAACTTCTGAATTAGAATAAGTGTGCTCTTACACTTCAGATTAAAACTGCACTGCCTAAATGGATAGATCTGCTGATATTTCTATACTACTGTACCTTGGGAACTCGGTTGCCAAAATTTCCAACAGGTCTCCAAAACTCAGGCATCATCTAAACAGCACCATGCACACTTGGGCAATGTTTAGTTACACATGTTACTGATAGAACTATGAATAAGTATGTACTTTAGCCATGAAAGGTTTGCAGTGCCTTCACTGTTCCCAGTCTGAGCAAATCTTTACCATAAAAGGGGCATTGGCTTATCTGTTCCCAGTGTGCACATTTACTTTGTTCCATTAATCAATAAGTAAAATATTTTTGGCAATTAATCACAGCCCATAAGTTAAATTAAGCTGTAGCAAATGCTAAATTTGAATCTCCAATCTTCAATTTAATATGTTGGCATCTAATAAAAGTATTAACTCCACAAGCAAAAGCTATGATTAACATTTTTTTCTCATTAAACTGATACTTCATCAATGGATAAAGTTAAGACCTGCACAAGAAGAGCATTAAGAGTAAGTAGTGTAACCATGATTGACAATGTTTTCTCAAAAAAAAAATGGTACGTCAATATATAAGGAAAGGACCTGCACAAAAAGGGCAGTAAGAGGAAGCGGTGGAGAGGCTGTTGCTGCAGCAACAGTAAGTTCTTGAGCCATTCTCTTGAATTCACTTGACTTTAAATTCTCCTCAACACCTGCTGAGCAAATCTATAATTGAAACATTTCAGTTCAACAACATAATCACCTTCATATCACAACATTTTCAGCTTGTACACAAGAGTAATGTTCAAGACATGAACAAACATGTCCAAGCCATACTACAGCCAAACAAGTAACTCCTCAATTAACATACCTGCACGATAAGCATAACCTCAGCAATATTAGGCCGTTCATTGTCTGAGTTAGAAACCTGGCCTGGGGCTCGTCCATCTCGAACCTGTTAATAGATGCTATCTATCAAACACCTGACTACCTTACATATACAAAGATATATAATATTTCTTTTAAGTATATATATTCCAGATATGAAAAGGGGAATACTCATATTTTCAGCATAATATTTTCAATCACAAAAAATATTCTTTAGCATGTCTATCAAATAAAGACTAAAATGTGATGTTTTTTATTTACAAAATAATTTTAAAAAATTGAATAGCTAACTTGCTTATATAGCATCTGAGACTGACATATTTCAAATCCATCAATCATGAAATTAGCCCTTCAAATCTTATTAAGGCGTTGAACACAACCTTCATCAAGTAATCAGCCCATCAAGGCTTATTAATACAAATTTGTTTTAATTAGCACATTCACAAGCAGAGGCTAGGGTTCAGCAAGCAGTAGGAAGGGTGATGAGGGTGGCAACATTGGGAAGGAGGTAGCTTGTGACCACTCCTGTTTAGGGAAGTCTGCAGATACAGTAGTTCTTTGTTTTTGAGAGGTTTTTTAACCTCTTGAAAACCTGTTCTGTCCCCCTCTTCATGTTCCAAATCTGATTATTTGGTGTCCTGCAGATGTGGTGTTGGGCTCCTCCAAAAGGGTTCTGGGTCTGGTGTAAATACAGTGCAGAGTGCTGCTGTAGAAGTTGTGCAAAAGGTCGATCTGCCAGTTGAGTGGATGGTTTATCATGCCTGCAAGAATGCCAGCAACCCTTTCCATTCTTGTGATGACTTCTGTTTGTCGTGCTCTTAAAGGAGCAAGGGGGTCTGGCAGTAGTTTTGTTTAAAGCCTCTATGGCTGTGTTGAAGGGATCCAAGATTCCTACTAACGCTAATGTGGTACCTCCCAAGGGTGCTGGGAATTTTGGGTGATATGCCCCTTAGCATGGCAGCCTCTCTGATTGATTTGTCTCTCACAATGATTGTCTGACAAAGATGTCTTTGGTGCATGAGGATAATTACTTGGTTTGCAAATTTGTGGGTAGAAATCTAAATGGTGCGGAAATCTCCGTGGATAGACTCTTCTTGGCCGGAAATCAAGATGCCTTCTATCTCATGTTTAAGGATTTCTTTCTACTTTTATCCATTCAGCTGAGGATCGGGCTTTTGTGTGGAGTCGTGGACCATGGTTTTGTGGGAGATCTAGTTTGTTTTTATGTCCCTGGCAGCCTTTCTTTGATCCTGATCGAGTTTCTTTCTCAAAGGTTCCCCTTTTTTAATCCAATTCTACAATCTTCTGTTGGCCTGTACAACTGTGAAGATGATTCAGCTATCGGCTGAGGAGATAGGCACCTTTGTCAAAATTGATTTGGACCTTGAAGGATAGTTCAGTAGCTTTGCCAAGGTCTGTGTGTATGTGGATCTTTCATGTCCTGTTCCTCACGCTTATAACATCTATTCCTCCCTTGATGCTTGGTTACAATATGCAGATTATAAAGGATTGCCCATGAGATGCTTAAGTGCAACCAGATTGGGCATAAGAGTTCAATCTGTTCTTCTTCTATCTAGTGGATGCTTCAGAGGGGCTTGGTTAAGTTATGGAAATGGGTTCCAAAATAGGATTTTGTTTTCAGGAATCTTGGATGACTCCTGCCTTGTCAGCATGAGGCATCTTCTAGGAAGCCTTCTAAGGTTCTGGTGGATTGGGTGGAGAATGGTTCTCCTGTTGTGGCAGCTAGATTGCAAATTCTGTTTCTTTGGATAATCTGCTGCAACTTGTTGTGGAAGCTGATGCGACCTGGTGGGAGGAGAGTTGCTTAATTCAAGATCTCTTCCTTGGGGAGATTAACAGTAGCAGGGAGATGCATCTCCCGCCCACTAGGACGTGTCTCCCATATCAGAGACAGGTACGGAGACATCTCCAATAACAAGGGACGTCCTAGCGGCATCTCCAAGCATCTCAGCTCCAATAAAAACCCTAAATCACGAAGCACCCCCCCAAATAAACCTAAACATTAAATAATGAAAACACATCTTTGTTTCTGCGGCTACAGCCACCGAAGGATTATGCACACATTTTTATTTCCACAATTTTTCTCAGTAGTTTAGATGCCTCCCATTACTTGTGTCTCAACTTTTTTGAGCTTTTTGTGAGGTGTGAATATTCAGGACTCTGTATTTCCCATGAATCCGCTACCTTCGTACACTGCATTTAAGTTTAAAATTTTTAATATTAAAATGTAAAAACTTTAAAACATTTGTATGTTACATCTAAAACAAAGTAACATTTAACATTATCATGATATATTTAAGACTTTAAAACACATTACATTATTCTTTACTTTTATATTAATACTTGTAAATTTCAATATTAAAAACTTTAAAATATCATTGTGGTGGTATACCATGAGTGGACAGCAAACATTATAGAATTTAAATATTAAAAACTATGTTTAGGTTTTTTGGTTCAAATATTAATTATATATTTTACATTTTTTATTTTTTATAAACTATGTTTAGGTTTTTCGGCTCAAATATTAATTATATATTTTACAAAAATAAAAAATGTAAAATATATAATTAATATTTGAGCCAGAAAACCTAAACATAGTTTTTAATATTTAAATTCTATAATGTTTTGTGCCCTATATATATATATATATATATATATATATATATATATATATATATATATATATATATATATATATATATATATATATATATATATATATTTGTTTTGGCATCTCCAAGTATTGGTCTCCTGTTTTTTCAAAAAATGGCGTACTAGTACTAGTACTAGTTGGAGATTGTTGCCATTTAGCACTCCTAAGAAAAGGAGGGGTTGTAAGTCGAAAGCAGAAGAACTTCAATTGGAAGCTCGATAAATGGTTGATGAAGGATCCCAATGAATGATGGAGGGCCTCTTCTCCCATACGAGTAGGAGTATGCTTGTCACCAATTCTTCAGTTGTCTCGTTCATGTGGTTTTCTTAGGTTTTAGCCTCTGCTTCTTCTCTGGTTTTTACGCATGTCTGGCATTGTTGTTGTGATCTAGGTGTGTTCGCTGGATGTGTTTTGTCCTTGGAAGGTGATTGTATTTCTGGTGGTTGTGATTTTAAGAGTTCCTTCCTTGTCCAAGGGGTTGAGCTTAATTGGTTAAAATGTTGGGTTCTCATTGTGGAGACTCAAGTTCAAATACTCATAGGAACATCTAATGTGGAATTCTAAGTTGTGACTCTTGGTCTTCCATAGTTGGCTTCTAATGTGGATGTGGTTTCTAAATAGAGTGGATTTCTAAGTAGTGATTCTTGGTCTTCCATAGGTGATTTCTATTGTGTTTGCACATAAGGAGCTTGTATTAGTCTCTACTAAGTGCTCACAAGAGCTTGTATTGGTCTCAGACTCTCACATTGATGCTCATATGAGCAGAATATTTGTAAACGATATGCAATATTTTTTAAAAAGAGTTCCTCTAGGTTTCTGGTCTTCTTACTTGTGTGCTCATGTTTTAATGTTTTGGGTGAGGGCCCCTTATAGACCCCTCTCTAATTAATCTATAAAAAAATACTAATTTGTTTTAATAAACACACTTTGTACCTAAAGTCATTATATACCTTCATTTGCCTACAAGGCCATCTCATATGTAAATATGATGAAAACAAATTATTTAGTAGAAGGTCCTATAAGATAGAAATTTTCTTAAAAAATGACTCGGGCATTTGACTTCACATGTGAGTTCTGCATGTTATCTAGTTTCCGTCCACATATTTAGCAGGTGCATTGACTTCAACAGCATGCTACAAGAACATGCCTCCCTGCATCTTCTTAGAAGAAGATTCAATTCACTTAATGCTTTCAATAAATCCTTTTAGCAGATCAAAAAGGGAATTTGTACCAAAAGATAAAGTGCACATTCCCCAAACCCCTCCAAATTTTGCAACAGGGGCCTTCATGGAAGATGTCCCCTCCTATCATCTGAAGAGGACAGTCCTGGCACACATCTTGGAGACATTTTTTAGGGACAGATGGGCATACTAAGGATGTTTAGCAGGAATAGTAAATGTCCTAGTAGCATTTTCTGCAGACAACCGATGTCCCAGAGGCATTCTGATGGCACTACTTCGAAGAATTTATCATATTTATATGGTATGCAAGTGAAATAACAAATGCCCAATGGAATAGCAGTATCCGACCACAGAAAAATAGCAAAATAGGGCATAATATCAATAGTAGGCAAAATCTAAAATGATAGATGATGAAGAAAATGCTGAAATACTGAAATAAACAAATTGAACCACTTCAAGGGGCAACTTCCAAAAGCACTGAGCAAAGAAAACCAAAGAAGCTCCTAGAAGACTACTCGAGGGTTATGTGTACCACATTTTGGCTAACTCCATAGCCCGGATATACATAACAACTTGTATAGCGTTGGGGGTGTCATGCTCTCCCCTTAGAGAGATCACTATCTTCATTGCTTGACAACTATAGATGCTTTTGCATCAAAAACTCACCCTCAATTGCATGTTCTTCCATTTGATGAGACATTCTGTGATTGCCTTGTTGCACAATTTCTTCACTCGATCAAGCACTACTCATTCCAAGATGATACTTCTTTGTCTAGCTTCAAAAGCTTTATCTGTACTATAATCTGATCATCGATAAACTACTTCAAGAATGAGAGGTAGAAAACCAATTGGGACTGCAAATAAGGGGGTGGCTTCAGCTTGCAAGCCACACAACCAATTTGTCGGATTACCTTGTGAATGCCACAGAATTTGTGTGAGACCCTGTTACTTCTTGCTGTTTGAGAGATTGGTTATTATATAGTTGAAGCTTGCAAAAGACCTTATTGACTTTGAAATTTATTCACTCCTATGCAAGTCAACGTTTTGCCACGTTATGTTTTGTGCCATAGCCAAATTCTCCTTGAAGACCTAAAGTCTTATTGTGTTGATTCTGCACATGTTCTTCTTCTACCTGAACCTTTGAGTTTCCATGAAATTATGAGGTAGCAGTGAGAGATAGATAATCATAATTGTTTTCAAAATGTGTCATTTAAGTTGTTCTATGTTTTCTACCACCAGCCAGCCAAAGACCGCTTATTTGGACCAATGTAATTGTTTATCCAAAGCAAAAGAACAGTGAAATCAAGCATTTGTTAACAATCTCCATTTGATCTTTTGATCTCACAGGCTATTGAATCAGCAATAGCAAGACCATGTTCCTGAAATAAGTGAAAACCTTGAGGAGCCTCCTCAAATACCTCATGTTGTTGAAAGCAATGTTTAAAAACTCAGCACTGAGTTTTAAGGAAAAATCGTGGCGGTTTTTTCAACAAAAAAAAAAGAAAAAAAAACGTGCATCCTTGCCAAAAATCATGACACAAAAAAAATTGCCCACCATTTTCAGTGAAAAAGTGACACGATTTAACCCTTCTTCAGTGCAGACAGATGGCAATGGCTAGGGCACAATTTCCTCCTTCGATGTTTTTTTATTAGACTGTGTTTCATATACTCTGCAGATTAGCCACTAGTAGGCTAAGTATTCTATCTTGTATCTATTGACTGCTTTCTCCTTGGGAGATATCTTTTGTTTTTGTTTTTGTTTTGGACTGCTCACTAGAGCTATATTTGTACTTTATCGCCACTATTAAGAAAAAAACTGAGATTATCATGTTCTCTGTATATGTGTAAATGAAATCAGCCATCAAGTTACAATGCCTTCTTCGATGTTGGATTTGGATGGCACTAAAACCCTTTATAAGTTCCATGATTTTTGTACAAAATGGACATCATCTATCAAATACATTTGAAATCAGTAATATGGCCCATAAATTCAGTAATATGCATGTTTTTAAAAATTATTGTATTTTTTAATATTCGATAAATTTGTCTAACTCCCCAAGTTTTTGCTGAATCCCAAGTTTTTAAAAAATTTGGGTCAGCCAAGTACTTGTTGAGTCCGAGTTCTTAAACTATGGTTGAAAGAACTCTTGTCTTAACTTGCAAAGAGTATGGTTATGTTATTAGACTGCTTCATTCATGTGGGATTTTACATTCAATTGGAGTTGATCACCTAATGAAGACGGAATTTCAAGGCCATTGAATATATAGATCTTTTGTTCCAAAGAGAAGAGAATAAGGATGTTTTCAAATTCATTAAAAAACTACCCTATTATTTGGGCTAGTGTGTAATGTCCCCAATTGTCCTTCCGCCAAAGGGATAATTATTATTCTAATTATTTAATGTTACCTGGCAGAAAATGCTAAGTTTAAAAGGTAATATTAAATAATTATATCAAAAGGCTATAAAGTGACATGATAGCTTACTTTAATAAAGTCACTTTATACATTAAGTGAAGGCGGGAAAATAATAAAAGTTCTTTGAGAGAAGTAATATGAAGAGGCAAAAGGAAAATAATATTATATTCCTCTCAAGAGGTTATAAAAGGACAATGAGAGCTCATTTGGAGGCATGCTTGGAATTTGTATTGTTATTTTGTTGGATTGAGCCTGCGTGTTCTTCCATTCTGTACCTTCTTGTGGACGGAAACCCACTTGAAGAAGATCAGTTTCAGTGGTGGAATATCCACCCTAGCTGATAATGGTGGTTTTCACACAGAGAATCACATAGAGCCAAATTGGAGATAGTACATTTCTATGCAGTTTGATGTTTGTTTCAAATTGGAGTTGATAGAAATCAAAAGTAGATACATTTTGTTGTGTTTCTTTGGGAGTTTACTTGTATTTTTGGTGTGCTCAAGTTGGGCCGTACATCTGCATTGCCGTACCAGCTGAAAGCATGGTTTGTAGTTTGCAATAAATATTGATTTTAGTTTGATCAATGCTTTTCGGTGTTGTTTTTTGAATGATCCGACAGCTTCATTTAAAACCACTAGCAAGGAGATTGATACATATTATGGATTGTTTGATGGGTGTGCGTACAACAAATGGCCGTACTGCCTGGAGGGGTACGATTCAGATTTGAATTAAATCTTGAATCTCTTTGCCTTCTTTCTTGTTTGAACATTGATTTGTATGCATAAACAATCATCTTGGGACAGTTTGCTATTCATTACATTTGATTTGAAAATGTTTCAAAGCATCCGTACCTTGTAGAGCCGTACCAGCTGAAATGGTACGATTTGTCATAGTAATTAATAATGGAGTTTTGTTTGAGCAAGATCAATTGGGATGTCTTTGTTAGCCTACACCTCTTCCTTTAAGCATTTATTGCAGATGTTTTAATGCATGTTGGAGACTATAAGATAATTTCCATACAGAAACTGTCGTACCAGCTTGACTGGGGTCGATGCATATTATAAAATGTAGACAACTTCTTTGCATTGTTAGTTGTTTGCAGTCATATTGTGGAGCGTAGGCGATCATTTTGGGTCTATTTTACAGAGGTTTGAATGTGTCTTACACCTGCTATGAGGGAATCCGTACTCCTCTGCCGTACGAACCTGTCGATGACTTTGTGGATAATACAGTGAACTCCTTTGACTTTGGGTCTTCTCTGATTTGCATTTGGAATGTATTGACATGTGAATGATAGTGGTGAAAGAGTTAACTCAGGGTCTTCAGTTTGTGCTCTTCATTACTATGTGGTGGGATCTCATGGCCATATAGCAGGGTTAGAGGCCTATGTGAAATGCAGTTAGACTGATCTATTATCTTTTTAGCAGTCTTTGGGAATAAATTCAGTGTGTTGAGCTCTAATAACTGGTATAGGGTGGGTCTGATCTATCTTGAGTTGATTTGCCATTCTTCCTTGATCAGGGCAGTTAGTTTGCAAATTCCAGATTGGTTTTCTGTTGTGGACAGTCATAGATTGCTTGAAGAGTTATGATTAACTAAGTCTGATGTGGTACTGGTTGGTGGGCAGAGTGATCTTGATCTTCACATTTGGCACATACAGTTTATGCAGGGCTGTCATACTACAGAGAAGGAAACCAGAGATGTGCTTCAGCTTGCTCATCAGTGATCTTATGCAATGAATTTCCAGATTTGATTATCTATGTCTTATGCAACTTGTTTAACTCTCTTGTGCAGGGTATAGAGTGATGTTAATGACATACCTTGATGATTTGATGAATATTGTAATTCATTATTACAAAGAACTCAGCTGGAGTTTTTGTTACTATTTATTATATGTTACATAAACATAATAATCCCCTGGATGGTCTACCGCCAGTGTGGAGAAAGAACCTTCCTTACTTTGTTCTCACCCACTAGATAAGTGGAGAATACCCACTGAATAAGTGGATGATTTATGTTTCCTTATTGCATGTATACCCACTAAAAGTGGTGAATCCCCACATTACGTGGATGCCCGCCGCAACGGATGAAGCATAGATTCTAGTTTGCATAGTTATTTATTGTAGCCAATCACTATATGCACTCACCTTGCCCATCCTGGGATCTGGGTGATCAGAAAGTGTGAGGCAATTAGTTGGTTTATGCAATTTATGCTAACCCTGTCATAACCTTGTTCATCATTTTGAAAAAAATTGGGGTAGCTTCTTACAGTGGTATCAGAGCTTTCAGAGCTTTCAGTTATCCTGCCAGCTTGTTGGGTAACCGATCTTGCTGCAGTTAGTCAAGCCAATTCAAAGTTCAGTTGGATTCCATGGCTTTTGAGAGTAAGCCACTACAGGCTTTGTTCAAATCTCTAGAGCAAAATCAGTTTTCTAGTGAAGAGGGATTTGAAAGATGGTGCAAAGAACAGGAAGCCATCTCAGATTTTCAAGAGAAGCTGAAGATGATTGGTAGGAAGCTTGAACATGTTTCTCGTGCCAAAGAAGTTCTTCTTAGCAATTTGGTTGAAGCAGAAGGTTGTCTGAGTAAGGTTGGCCCATCACCTTCTCAAGCAGTGCGAAAAGCTTTGGCTCCTTTGGTGTGCTCGTTGGTCAAGCCAAAATTGATGAGACATCATGACGAAGAGATAAGGCTTGCAGCGGTCACTTGCATTAGTGAAGTTGCAAGGATTTCAGCTCCTAAGGCACCCTATGATGATGATATTGTGAAATTCATATTTCAGCTGATGGTGAAGAGTTTCCAAGGGCTGCATGATGTAAATAGTCCTACCTTTGGTAAAACGGTGAAAATCTTGGAGATTATAGCAAAAATTAAGTTATGCTATTTGTTGGTTGATCTCGGGTTCAATGAATTGATTCTCCAGATGTTCGGATACTTCATTTATGGAATCAGGAAACGTCATTCAGATAAGGTGAAAACAAGTATGCTTAGCATCATGTCCCTGATTTTAGATGAAGGTGGTGAGGTTTGCACACAATTGCAATCAGATTTGCTGACCATTTGGAGGAAAGAGCAACATGTCTCCACTGTAGCATATGAATTTACGACAAAATTGATGGAGCTGAAGATTGAAAAGTTCAAGGATCAGCTGACTACAAAAGAGTTAATCTCTTTTGGTATACAAATTCCTCATTCTCTGCAAGTGGATAGTATGTCATCATCCAATAAATCAACTAAGTTCGATGATGAGTTCAATGAACAAACAAAGCCTTTCAAAGTTATGACACCTAATGAGGGCATTGATGATATTTCCTCAAGGGGAATTAGTGCTGTCCTAATTCCAAATCAGAATGAATGTATGGTTGATAGTGAAGAAGAAAACAGTTGCTTGACTCAGGAACAACCTAATGAGTCTTCATGTGGAGTAATGAATGTTCATAAAGTTGAAAGTCCTATGGCAAGTGTAGAAGAAGTGTGTTGGAGTTTTATTGATGAAGTCAACAAAGACCTGAAACCTGAAAGAATGGACTTTGCAAGTCCTAGATTTGATGAGGAGCTTAATGACTATGAGGATGCCAATTTTCTAGAAACATAAGTAAGAATGATTGATGGGATGTTAGAAGGAAAAATATCAAGTGAATCTAAGATTGTTGCAGCTAAGTGTCTTGAAGGATTTGGGAAAAGTAGAGTTGCAGCAGTTGAGGAATTTGAAGATGCTGAAACTTTTGGGACAGCACTAAACGTTGAGCATCAGTATCAATCTAGTAATGGCAATCCCAATTTTGAGTGGGAATTTCCCATACAAGAACCACAGTTTGACTTCCTAGATGACTTAGAAGAAGAGCATGTTAATGATATGGGTAGCAATGGTATGGATTCTTTGGATGATCATACTACTTCTTCACCAACACGTGATGAAAAATCAAACTATGGCAACCAAGGACAGTTGGAACAAGAGCTCTTAGTTTGGGAAGTCTCGCAAGATCGAATGGTGGTGAAGGAAGATAGAATAATTCAAGCATTGTCAAGATTGGATAGCACTCACAAACACCTAGAAGACCTCATTTGGACAGCCCAAAGAGAGGAAAGACAAAAAGGAATGGGACATGGTATTTCTCATACACAATTGCACCCTATCAAAGAGGCTTTGGAATTGATAAAAGAAAACTATTTACAAATGGTTAGAGACAAAGATAGGGTTATCCAATTGGTGAAAGGTCAAGATAGAGAGATTGCTGATCTTTGTCGACTTTTGAGTAGGCATAATCACTCCTTGCATAATTCAAAAAATCAGTCCTTTATAGCAGCTGTTCCTAGGGTACAAGATGACTAAGGCAAATGGTGTAGAAGTTGAACAAGTTGAGGAGAGAATTGAGGAATCATACAATGAGGAACCTTGCAAGCTTGTGACATCCAATGATGAAGACTTCTTTGAGCCACTTCCACCCTTAATCACTTGGGAAGAAGATGAGACAAACCAAGAATTGATGGTGTTTGATGACTACAATGGAAGCATAAAAGAAGATTCCAAAGGTTTGTTTTGGGACATTGATATTTTTTCTCATTCTTATGAGATTGCTTCTCTTACACATTGAAGAACTTGTGAAGATGAGTCTACAAGTGTTGGTACACAAAGTGTAAGTGTGAAGCTTGAAGACATGGCACAAGATTATGACAGGTATTTTGAATTTTATAACAGCAGTCATATTCCTTTACTCCATCATGAGGTAACAAGTTCACATAAGGATGATAGTACTATAGAGTTTTCTATAGATGGCTCTCAAAATTTGGGTGTTACAAATGAAATTTGTGTGGTGAATTCAAGTCATAAGAATTCTGATTTTGTATATCAGACTTGGGAGGATGTGGAAAGGACACAAATTTGGTGTGAAATATGGTCACAAAGGGCCAAGGAGGCTAAGCTTGTAGCTGCCCATGCAAGACAGCATCTTCAACAAGTCAGAGAACAAGTTCACTACTTAGATCAAACAAGACAACAAAGGGAGGCTTATCTTAGATCTCTTTTTCTCAAGAATGATGAATATGTCATGAACAAGCCTCTTATGATAGCCAAACCCAATGAGCAAATGAATTTATATGAATCAGAAATTTCATGTTGTTCACATGTTTGTAGTAATAAGATTGATGATACGTATCATTTCGATGGTTTTGTGAAGACCTCAAGCATGATGGAACACTGGATAGATGAGAATAATTCAGAATTTTCAGCTGATGTTGGTCATTTGCTTGATAGTGTTGTTGATCGAATTGATGACACCCTTAGTGGACAAGCCACTCAAAAGTTGTCTTTGATGGGTATTTAAGGCATCCATAACTCATCTTTGGCTATGTCACAAATTGATTATGATATGGCAGCTATTTATTTGTTGATTGGTGATTTCATTTTCTTTGATTCATCATGGGTAAGTAGCAGTACTACTTGGAATCCCATTGCACTTTCAGATTTTTCATCGTCTACACCAGCTATTCAGCTGCTTGGGAGTGTGTGGAGGCATGTTTATTTGATGGACATTGAGTATTTGATGGATTTCCTTGGCATGTATGCGCATGTTGACACCAATGATTTCATTCTTGTTGCTGGCCTGAGTTACAACAGCGGCAATTGGTGGCTTATAAAGTTGATCTATGTGCATATGGAAGTTGGTTTTCACATCTTTTTGATGATCTACTCATACAGATGGATGATATGTGATGATTGGGTCATGATAGATATCTATAGCCGGATGGGCAAATTGATATGGGCTCCAGGTGGTTGGTGTACAGGTGTAGTTGTTCTCCCTTTTGGCTTCTGGTGTTGTGACCGTTTGGTGAATTGCCGTGCAGATTGCTTGAGGGCAAGCAATCTTTGGGAAGGGAGGATTGTAATGTCCCCAATTGTCCTTCCGCCAAAGGGATAATTATTATTCTAATTATTTAATGTTACCTAGCAGAAAATGCTAAGTTTAAAAGGTAATATTAAATAATTATATCAAAAGGTTATAAAGTGACATGATAGCTTACTTTAATAAAGTCACTTTATACATTAAGTGAAGGCGGGAAAATAATAAAAGTTCTTTGAGAGAAGTAATATGAAGAGGCAAAAGGAAAATAATATTATATTCCTCTCAAAAGGTTATAAAAGGACGAGAGCTCATCTGGAGGCATGCTTGGAATTTGTATTGTTATTTTGTTGGATTGAACCTGCGTGTTCTTCCATTCTGTACCTTCTTGTGGACGGAAACCCACTCGAAGAAGATCAGTTTCGGTGGTGGAATATCCACCCTAGCTGATAATGGTGGTTTTCACACAAAGAATCACATAGAGCCAAATTGGAGATAGTAGATTTCTATGCAGTTTGATGTTTGTTTCAGATTGGAGTTGATAGAAATCAATAGTGGATACATTTTGTTGTGTTTCTTTGGGAGTTTATTTGTATTTTTGGTGTGCTCAAGCTGGGTCGTACATCTGCATTGTCGTACCAATTGAAAGCATGATTTGTAGTTTGCAATAAATATTGATTTTAGTTTGATCAATGCTTTTCGGTGTTATTTTTTGAATGATCAGATAGCTTAATTTAAAACCAGTAGCAAGGAGATTGATACATATTATGGATTGTTTGATGGGTGTCCGTACAACAAATGGTCGTACTGCCTAAAGGGGTACGATTCAGATTTGAATTAAATCTTGAATCTATTTGCCTTCTTTCTTGTTTGAACATTGATTTGTATGCATAAACAATCATCTTGGGACAGTTTGCTATTCATTACATTTGATTTGAAAATGTTTCAAAGCATCCGTACCTTGTAGAGCCGTACCAACTGAAATGGTACGATTTGTCATAGTAATTAATAATGGAGTTTTGTTTGAGCAAGATCAGTTGGGATGTCTTTGTTAGCCTACACCACTTCCTTTAAGCATTTATTGCAGATGTTTTAATACATGTTGGAGACTATAAGAGTATTTCCGTACAGAAACTGCCATACCAGCTTGAATGGGGTCGATGCATATTATGAAATGTTGACAACTTATTTGCATTGTTAGTTGTTTGCAGTCATATTGTGGAGTGTTGGCGATCATTTTGGGTCTATTTTACAGAGGTTTGAATGTGTCTTACACCTGCTATGAGGGAATCCGTACTCCTGTGTCGTATGAACCTGTAGATGACTTTGTGGATAATACAGTGAACTCCTTTGACTTTGGGTTTTCTCTAATTTGCATTTGGAATGTATTGACATGTGAATGATAGTGGTGAAAGAGTTAACTCAGGGTCTTCAGTTTGTGCTCTTCATTACTATGTGGTGGGATCTCATGGCCGCACAGCAGGGTTAGAGGCCTATGTGAAATGCAGTTAGACTGATCTATTATCTTTTTAGCAGTCTTTGGGAATAAATTCAGTGTGTTGAGCTCTAATAACTGGTATAGGGTGGGTCTGATCTATCTTGAGTTGATTTGCCATTCTTCCTTGATCAGGGCAGTTAGTTTGCAAATTCCAGATTGGTTTTCTGTTGTGGACAGTCAATGAGTGCTTGAAGAGTTATGATTAACTAAGTCTGATGTGGTACTGGTTGGTGGGCAGAGTGATCTTGATCTTCACATTTGGCACATACAGTTTATGCAGGGCTGTCATACTACAGAGAAGGAAACCAGAGATATGCTTCAGCTTGCTCATCAGTGATCTTATGCAATGAATTTCCAGATTTGATTATCTATGTCTTATGCAACTTGTTTAACTCTCTTGTGCAGGGTACAGAGTGATGTTAATGACATACCTTGATGATTTGATGAATATTGTAATTCATTATTACAAAGAACTCAGCTGGAGCTTTTGTTACTATTTATTATATGTTGCATAAACATAATAATCCCCTGGATGGTCTACCACCAGTGTGGAGAAAGAACCTTCCTTACTTTGTTCTCACCCACTGGATAAGTGGAGAATACCCACTGAATAAGTGGATGATTTATGTTTCCTTATTGCATGTATACCCACTAAAAGTAGTGAATGCTCACATTATGTGGATGCCCGCCGCAGCGGATGAAGCATAGATTCTAGTTTGCATAGTTATTCATTGTAGTCAATCACTGTATGCTCTTACCTTGCCCATCCTGGGATCTGGGTGATCAGAAAGTGTGAGGCAATTAGTTGGTTTATGCAATTTATGCTAACCCTGTCATATCCTTGTTCATCATTTTAAAAAAAATCGGGGTAGCATCTTACATAGTGTGACCATAAGACAACATTTTTGCCGAGGAACATAACACATGGGAGAACCAAGAAGATAATCCTCCATAGAGAGTCTATATTATGAGTTTTACCACCACATGTGACTGAATTTCCATTCAATCATAAGTTAAACATTGGTGACAAAGTAAGAAAAGCAATTTAAGTCCGCTCCAAGACTCTTCTCAATGAAATGATTTGTCCTTCTAGGATTAATCAATATGACCACCTTTCTCTTCTTGATGTATCCTTCAATTTTATGAGATTGTGGGTTGTTAATCCTACCAATGCATAAATTGAGAATCCGAAATTCCTCTTCTATTGACACCTCTTGGCCATCATTTATGTCCTTGATCTTTTTTTTGCATCCTCCTTTTGTTGATGACCTTTTTTCTATCATCCTGAAGCACTTCTTCACATATTAGGTGGCCTTTGAATAATTTGTTATTGCAGTAGTACTAGAGACCCTTTGCTTCTTGCTGAGGTAATAGACTGGTAAACTTGGTGGTACCAAATGCACCCCTATCCCTAGAACTTGATTAGGTTCCCTGGAACCATTGACTGCTAGCCATATTTTCATCTCAACTTCTTTTATCATATATATTGCATCCTTTTGTCGTTTTCCTCTTGCGGATCTTGTTTTCATGTTGGATACTTTGAACAATCCACCAATGTAATAATTCAAGAGACTGACCATTCAAGACGCAAAACCTTGTTGTCAATGTTTCATACTATTTTCTATCATCCACCATATTTGGTGAAGCTTGTTTAGTTGTCTAAAGAGGCCATGCAAAGAAATATTTAATGACTGTTATCTTCAGCAACCCCAATTTTTGGGGCCTAGCTCATTGACAAGGAGTGCCCTTGAGCACTCAGAATGTCAAAATTGAAAATTCCTCTTGGATCAAAGCAATTATTTTTGGGACAGGGCTTGACTAGAAAAAGTATATGCAGCTACAACAGAAGTCTTTGAAAAGGCAAAACAGTTGCCTAAAGAGTGGTAATACCAAAATTTGGTCCCCACTCCATGCCTTTGCCTCAAATTTGTCAACCAAAGCACTACTCTATGCCACTTGAGACTCAAAAAAGGAAAAACGGTAAATGCTTGAAAGAGCACAAAAGGGTAGTAGACCAAGAAAAGAATGCCACAAGAAAAAATAAAGTTAAAAAGTGTTTACATTGACCATCTGGCCTTACTCCATGTCATTGCCTCTTAACTTTGTCATCCAAAGCAGTAAGCACTACTCTATACCACTTGTAATGATATTCCTTTATTGCACAAGTGAAATAACAAGATCCAATGAAACAACAATAGCAATATATACAACAATAGAGATGTACAAAAGAATAACAATATACGAATAAAACATGAAAGCCGACGGTGCAAATGCCCAAAAAATGATATAAGAAAGTCGTGCATCCTCAAAAGGACAATCTTCAAAAGAACTAAGCAAAGAAATGGATTCCACAATAATAACTCTAGATAATGTCCTACTCTGTTTATACCCCCATAATTAGGTTAAGGCAACCTTGATCCAAAAAGGATCCAATTTTGTACATCTTGGCATGTCTTGAAACAGGGGGCAGTCTCTTGAATGCTGGAAAATGTTTCAGGTGGTATGTGGCATCAAAATGCAGGTTTTGGCAATAGAAAGAAGATCAGAAACTAAGTATTTTGCTGTGATGAAATTGCCAGTTGCAACAGGTGGTGAAAACAAAATCGCCAAGGTCAAAATGAAATCTTCAGTCTATCGGATGTGGCGAATTCATTACAAGAGTTCATGGAGTCTAGTGATGTTTTAGATTCTCAAATTCTCCTCATTTTGGTGAGTTTACCAAGTTTTTTTAAATCCCAAATGCAGTGTAAATATATATAGCCTATGGGGACATGTTGTAACCATCTTGTAGAAGGATATTTGTGTTGGACTTCTCTAAGTTTTAGGGTTGTTGTAAAAAGCAGAGATAGGAGAGTAATCTGGGACAGTTCTTAGGGGTTGTTGGAGCTAAAACTAGAGGTGTTCAAGCTTTGTTTTGCACGCCTAAGTGGCTAGACCTGTTGTATATGCCGTTTTTGGAGTGCTAAGTGAGATATTGCTCACGTTTTGGCTGGAGTTTTTTAGCCAAAGTGGGTTTCTCTAGGGTATATCACTCTCCTATATGCTTGGTGTTGTTTTCTCATTTGTTTACATTTCCTTGTTCATTATTGTTTAACAAGTTCAGTCTTTAATGCTCTCTTTCTAAAATTTAAATCTGAATATTGATGACATTAGTGTGGTATGACTACCCAAGTTTACAAACCAAGTGGTATCAAATCAAATCCTTTCTTTTGGGGAAGTAGTTGTGATTGTTTTGTAGGTACATGCCCATGACAAGATCAAGTGGAGAAAGTATTGTACCTTTGCAAAGAGACATTGAGTCCCATAGGTGGAGAAGTAAGTAGAGAAGCATATTACCTTTGCAAGAGAATACAAGTTCAATGTTGAAGCAAGATTCCTCAAGATAGAGACTAATATACAAAGCCTTTCTCAATCCGTGGAGACAATGAAAAGCTTGATGGAGGTGTTCATGGACAGGTTAGACAAAGGCAAGGCCAATTCCAAAGAAGGAGAGTCTTCAAAGAGTGAAATGAGTCTTCCAAGTAAACCTCTATTCAGTGGAGGCTAGGATTGTGTTTCCACCATTCAAAGGTGATGTGGATACGAAGAAGTTTGATAATTGGTTGGCACAATTAGAGACATATTTTAGCATGCACTCTCTCTATTTAGAGAAAAGATTTTCTTTGCTAGGTTTAAGTTAGCAAAGCATGCTCTAACTTTGTTTGAGAGTCTCTTGTATTTAATAACATTGAATAAACAAGCTCTAATAAGTTCTTGGGATCAATTTTAACAATTGATTGGGAAACAATTTTATCCTATTTCTCATAAAGAGGAAAAATGTATGGAATAGCAATTCTTAAAACAGAAAGATGGACAAAGTGTACAAGAATACACTAGTGAATTTCATAGAAGGGGTATACAAATGGGTAAAGATGTGCAATACGATGAGGTCTTAATAGAATACATAAGAGGCCGCCTGCATAACCATCTCTATAGGCCTATTTTTCTTTCCAAACCAGCAGGCATTGATGAGGCATGTTCACATGCTCATTATCTTGAAGTAGTTAGTCCTCCATCCTCTCCTAAGACAAAGGGGCTAAAGCCAAGACTAAGAAGGTAAATTCCATTAGCACTAAAAAGAAATTTACATTGTGAGCATTGTAACAAAGATGGTCATCAAGTGTCCTCTTCTTGGAAGTTGCATCTAGAAAACAACTCTCACAAACAAGGTAAGAAGGGTAACAAAAACTCTACGCCCAACATAAATGAAAATAATGCTGTGAAGAATGAGGGTAAAGAGATTATATGTACTTCAGAAGAGGATTCTAAGATTTCTTGCACTACTAGAAAGGTTGGTTTGTTGGCGAAAGAAGCATTGTTGAACATCAAGATTCATGTTAATGGTGTTAAGGTTGATGCATTATTTGAATCATGTTCTCAAACTAACTTGATTGCTCAAGATTTGGTTTACAAACTTGGCCTTAAAACTTTTCAACAGCCTAAGCCATATGGTCTGAGTTGGATCAAGGAAGGTGCTCCTATGACAGTTAATAAGTAATGTAAATTGAAGTTTTCAGTTGGTTCCATGTTTGTTGATGAGGTACTACTAGATGTTGCTCCATTGGATGTTTGTGGTTATGTTTTTTGCAGCCCCTACATGTAAGACTTAAAGGCAGTTTTCTACAGGAGGGCAAACAAATACTATGTCATCAAGAATGGAAAAAGCTTCATGTTATATGCTAACCATGGCAAAGAGCAGCTTAAAGAAGACCTGAATCTTCATAGAAAGATAAGTGGCACCACAAGAATCATTCCTTTAAGGAAACCCTATGTTACCGGGTTCTTCTGTTTACTATGTCATTCCTTTATCGGTACGGTTTAGGTACGGATGCAGGGACGGGACGGGGGGGGGGTTCGCTGTGGATGCGTATCCATACAACACATCCTACTTCCAACCCCTTTGTATAGATTAGATTTGTTATTATCGTCATACAGCACGTCATGGAGGTGTTGTTATCCAAGTGTTTGAAAGCTTATTTTTCCTATGTGCAAATCGATGAATTGGTTCAACTCCTCAACAATTATTGAGAGGTGGAACAGGAGTAAAGTTACATTCATCGCGAGATCCGGCCAGGGAATCATGCATTTTCTATGTGGGAATTATTGATGCAGTACAATAAAACGGAAAACATTATTCGTTCGACGTTTATGATTTTTGTAAAGTAGGGTTTATTCTGCCTTAGTTTGTTCAATGAAAAACAGAAAATTATGGAGTAGTTAAATAGATTGAAAACATAGAAACAAAAAAAAGAGGACAATGGTTAATGTGGTGAGAAACCATAAAAAGATTCGTCAGGAATTCGTCAGGACTGACATCTTCCTCACCATAACAACTACCACTATTTCTTATAATGTAAATAAAAGCTACAAGACATTTCAAAACATGAACATGGCACAAACAATCCAAAAACATCTAAGGAATCCAATGGCACAATGTTAACCATGCCTATGGTGTTCACTGAACTTCTCTTTAACCATAAATGTAATGCCTAGATGCAATTAATTGGACAAGGATTCTAAAATATCAAAAGATTTAAGCATTCAAAATTACAGCTAGTTTTTCCTCCAAATATTAGAAGAAATCATCCTCAGTGCACTTTTTAGAAGCTACCTATATACATCTTTTTAGCTAATAATTGTTGTAGACATTTATCAGATATAAATAAGACCATCTAAAAGTAATTAAATTATTCTGTTACGGTTAAATTATTCTGTTACGGCAATTAAAAAACTTTTGAGGCAAAATCTCAGATATATAGAGAATAAGGAAAATTCAAATAGATTGATTAACATATAAAAAATAAAAAATAAATCAACATAGGACAATGGTTAATGTGGTCAGTAACCATTAAAAGATCCATCAAGAGTAAACAACTGCCACTATTTGTCATAATGTAATAAAAATGTATGCTTGATTATAAGACACTTCAAAACATGAACATCACACGAACAACCCACAAACATCTAAGGAAACCAACAGCACAATGTCAACCATGTCTATGTTGTTGACTGAACTTCTCTGACATTTTCCATGCTAAGAGTGTTTCCTCAATCTAAAACAAACCATAAATTCAGTCAAAGTTAACTGAACAAAAAGTAGATATTGTAACACAGTGCTTTAACAAATACAGAACCTGCACTATTAAGAAGTCACTGCATGTATATATATTTTATATGCAGACTATGCATTGGTAACAGATAAGCCAATTTGGGGTTAAAAATACATTTGAATTCTACCCTTAGTTTACTACAGTTCTACCAGACTCAGCAGGCTGATTTTTTACTCGGACTTGGACTCGAAACAGACTCAGCAGGTTTTGTTTAGGCCTGCTTGAAGTCAGACTCAGAATTGTCAGGTACTCAGAGCATCCTATGACCTTTGTTTGCCATATTGGTAGAAACGGGAAAAAAGTTAAAGAGAGATGTCCTGAACACAATCTATGTGATACCTGATTGAGGAAAATATTTGATAAGTCAGAATGGCATGGCAATGCCTAGCAAAAGAAACTACCTAATTGCAGCAGAAACCAAAAATGCACAAATGACAGATAAAAAGAAAATCATTATGCTCTCAAATGCATTGCAGAGTGAAACCTTTTCCAAGTATATGAATATATCAGGGATATATGCAAATAGACAGAGAGAAAGCTCTTGACCCTTACTGTGAAAAGTCGCCAGAAACCTTTGTTCTGATATTTGTTCCAAACTGGTAATGGAGATGACCGCACAAAGTTTTGAAAGATTGATGCAAATTTGCAAGCGGTGGTTGAAACATTTGGACAGTTTGTAGGTTCTTCAACAGCTGTCAAACCCTCCCTGGAGTTTTCATCTGATAAATGAGTTAAGGAATTCATACAATTCTAAAACATATGGTAAAGAGGAAATTGGCTACCTGAAATTACCAAGCAGGAAGCCTACTACCATTTCACCATCTGTTGAATGGCCAACAGTAAACTCACACTTGTTGCGGTACCCATTTACAACAGGTGAATTAAGAATTCCCTCAAACTGACAGGCAAGTCCACCTGCAAGTTTCAAGAACATTTCTCAGTCACAAGACTGGAGCATTCAAACGGCTCAAATAATAAAAGTTATAAGGATTCAAAACTAACACCATGCACCTTCTCATCAAAAAGGGCCAAAATGTCAAAACCCCAAGGCAACCCATACGAGACATGACCCTTAAAATGGTCGTTGTAAGAGTAATTATATCTCTCACATTATCTGAGACATGACCCTTATATAAGATTCCCATAGACTTGCAGGATCAAAAAACTAATCTTTATAATAACAAGCTCTAATGACAGATGGAAGAAATTAAATGGGCACGATTTATAAAGTAATACAAAAACAAAATACAGAACACAAAGAGCAATTCATACTTGAAAATTGGTTCCATATCTATGCCAAAATGCAAATGCCAAGCAATATATAGAAAAAAGTGAGAGCTGTAATTGAAACACTATTGTACATAATCCTGTGTGTAGGTAATAAATGTAATAATAATATTTTATATTATTATTACTTAAATACAATAAAAGTGAACTGAACGGTCACTTCATTTCATAAATATGTACTTTGTAACACATTTTGAAGTTAATGAGAATTGGCTTTCACTCTTTCATTTTCAAATTCATTCACAATCCATTTCTTGGCCTGACATTGGTATCAAAGATACGGCAAAATATTTACTGCACTTTTTGTCATGTCCCTTTTTTTCCAAATATAATTTATAATTAATATTGTTAAAATAAAAATGTTTTTAAACAAACTAATTAATTAATTAATATAAAATATAAAAATCAAATAAAAGTAAATTCAAATCTTGGCAGCAAAATTTAGGTCCCATGGGTCCTAAAGAAAGAAGGTATATCTACAAGCTCAAGAAATTCATTTTGATGATCCGAATTTTGATATTTTCGTTGCTCTTGAGTTTAAGTGTTCAAGCATCAAGGATGAATTTAACGAGGTTAGGATGAAAACCCTACCTCTCACTTGGTAATTGTATACAAGAATTGCAGTGCTGAATTGATAATATTGTTTAAATTGCAGATTTGAGGCACTCAAGATTTGCGGGCAAATATTGAAGGAGCACCATTTTCAAGCTATTAGCTAGCCACAACCAGCACACAGTACACTGCATCAGCCAACAATATCTATGTGGCGAATGTGACAAGAAGGGATCCGATCCTACTAGTGGCATCATATTCAGGCGTAAGGGATTTGGACAGCTCGCGGGGTTTAAGAAGCAGAATTGGTCCACTATTAAGAGATTTATCAGTTCGTCTTGTAGCAGCCTTCCTTCACTTTGTGGGAGACATTTGCTGGCAAATACATACCTGATCACTGGTTGAAACAAGGCAATCTTTGTGACCTAGCCACCATCAGCCATTTTACATTGCAGGAGAGTAATTAATTCCAAGGAATCGCGGCCAGTACAGGAGTTGAAGGTTATCATCCATATCATTCAAAGGCAGGGAGTCATTCTCTAAGGTATTTTCAGATCGCAGTAGGGAAGGAATTGTCTCATCCAGGGTGCCGCACTGCTCCCACACCTGTAAGTTCCTTTGTAAGCAAGGAGAACTGCCGGAAATTGATTACAGTCTGAATTATATTTGAGTAGGAGAAAAAATTTCAGTAAAGGTATGTTCTGGAACTGAACCAAACAGTCCATTTGACAGCAACATTACATGTTTTCTGTTTTCCAGCCCTGCTAGTTATTGTATGAGTAGATCTGGACTGAATCTGTGGATTAGAAACTGTTTAATCTCCATATACCTGGGTTGCAAATTTTCAATTAGTAATGGAAGTTTATGACAGCAGTATGTAATCAATTGTTTCAATTTTCCCCATTGTTTATAAATTCAAAGTATAAAAAGAGGAAGAAGAAAAAAGAAGAAATCGGATATCAGGAAAAAATTTATAATTGGGACATCACACTTTTTCAATCCTCCAATTCTTGCACTTTTTCGTTCCTCCAAATTTTCCTCATCTGTTTTCCTTCTCTCCATTATTTTGTAAGAGAATAAATCAGCAGAAGAAGACTTCATCACAGCAGTCAAAAGATTGAACATAAACGAATAAAAACTCAATTTGTGTCAATAGAGGAAGAAGATGGCCATCTGCAAACAATAATTCTATACATGGCCATGAGAAATGTAATCGGCAAAGTTGCAGTGTTTGAAGCAATCACAATCGAGCCAAGTGTTCAAATCCGTGAAGGTGCATTTTCTTCATTTTTCCTGAAATTTTTTTCATGTTTCAAATTTATGTTTTCCTCCCACCAATTCCAGAAACCACGGAAGTTGAATTGATGCCTGTGAAAGAGATGGAAGTTGAATATCTATCCCATAAATCTATACCATTTATTTAGGCCATGAGTAAAAATAGTTAAAATGCTTTCAATAGCATCCATAGTTGGTACAATTTTAACCAAGAAAAAAACCCGGTTAGAATGGTCTAGACAAGTTGAAAATACTCTTATTTTCTAAGTTCCATGGCATTTTGGGGACGAGGATGGCATTTAAGGCCCACAAGCTGTTGAGACATGGACCAGCTAGGACTCGAACCTAGGACCTTCCATTCGCTGCTGGAGTGCTCTACCACTGAGCTACTGGCCCCTCTTGGACCAGTTCATCGTTGGTCCGGGTGTGGCTTATTTCCAACACCAACACCCCCCCTTAAGCCACACCTCTCGTGTGCTTGGGGCTCCTAGCCTGGGCCTGGCTCTGATACCATGTTGGTTTTATGATCAAATGTAAAACTCAGAAATTAATTCAAAATCAGACACAATGACACAGCATATACCCTGGGAAAACGCTCCACTTGAGGGAGAAAAACCCAGCAACAATATATCACTTATATATTGAATATCAACAAATGTCTCTTTTACAAATAGGCTGATATGAAAGCCAAGAAGGAGCACCACAATCTGATGCTAACACAATAATAATATAAACTCAGCCTTCTACAAATAGATTGATCTGCACTTGATAATCTTCTTACCAACTCGCGCTTCTGGATATTGAACTATGATGAATATATTTTGAACAATGAGGAAGCATCGATTATATATACAAGTAAGAAGAAGGAGACACATCTCTTCAATCTCCATGTCGGCCTCCACCAAAAGTCGTGTCTCCAAGATGCATGAAGTTGGGCCTCAAAGAATCGCAACACTTCAAAAATTCCTGTCTTCTAAATGACAGCCTTATTAGTAATGATTAAATATTAGTTAATGTAAATTGATGAAGCGCCTCTTCATCGATTATTGTCTTGCAATTTAAATAGCCGTTAGGCTATCATTTAAATTGTCTCCATCGCATGAACTTGGGCTGGAAGTAGAAGCCCGACGCTGCTCCTCTAACATCAACACAAGCATGTGCCTTATCTTGCTGTTTGATTTTGATACCAACTATACCAATGATGTTTTGTATTGCCATCTACATTTTCAACTTGTGTATTTTAGATACATATGATTTTATGTTTGAAAATATAGTAGTGTTTCAGTGTCACTGTTTGCACTGATATCATGTTGCTAGTGATTATATTACCAGGTTTAGCATTAGTAGTTATTGTGGATTATTTGATTAAGCATCTATTGATATCTAAATATGTTGGCAGCAGATGGTCTTCAATTAGATGTAATTATTATTACATACTCAGACTTTTTGAATTATTCAATTTCACATTTCATTTTATATGACACAACCACAGGATGTATATATGTCTTGTTTGATTCCATTCTCATTCGTTGTTATACATTGTGCTTCGGCTATCTCTATCTTTGTATTGTGAAGATATGCCTTGTGTTTTAACCACAGTTGTAAAACTCGCTGAAAACTCGCCTGACCTGCGAGTAATCGCGAGGCAAAACCTAGGGCGAGTTTTTCTCTGTAAAACTCGGCCCGAGTTTTTGTAAAAAATTGTGGCGAGTTTTTCAGTGAAAATCGCCAAAAATCGCGAGTTTTTCTGCAAAAAATCGGCTCATTAAAAAATATTAAACGAAACACAAAACCGAAACCCTAAGCGCGAGGCGTTTTCTCCCTCCCGGCGGCGCTACTGAAGGCGAAATGAGTTCGTTTAAAATCTGACGCGAGGGATAGGAAATTTTAAACGAACTGTATCATGTGAAAGGATAGATTTTGGACGAACTGTCCAAATTTTGTTGAGAATGTGGACGCCGAGTCGCCGACGAACTCATAGTAGACTGTATGTTTGGACGAACTCATAGTAGACTGTATCACTGTAATATGTATCACTGATTATAAATTTTAAATTTAAACTATTAAAATTTAAAATGCCTGTATCATATGAAAGGAGAGCTTTTGGACGAACTGTCAAAATTTATATAAATTTTGACAGTTCGTCCAAAAGCTCTCCTTTCATATGATACAGTCATTTTAAAAATTTTGACAGTTCGTCCAAAAGCTCTCCTTTCATATGATACAGTCATTTTAAATTTTGACAGTTCGTCCAAAAGCTCTCCTTTCATATGATACAGTCTTTTTAAAATTTCGATTTTTTTAATAGTTATTGACTAAAAAAATCAAAAATTAAAATCATTATAATCCTATATAAATTTTAACCGATCGTAATTTCGTCCAAAAACTCTTCTTTCATATTATATAGTCATTTTTTAATTTTTAATTTTTATAATACAGTGACCAGTCATTAAATAGTAAATAGGAAATTACTGTCAAAATTTTATAAATAATGCACATATTTTATAAATAAATTATAATGCAGTCCAAAATCTCTCCTTTCATATGATACAGTCTTTTTACAATATTTTTAAGAATATTTTTACAAAAATTATGTTTGCCGAGTTATTGCCGAGTTTTTCCCCGAGTTTTTGGCGAGTCCCGAGTTTTTAAAATTTTTGGGTCTGCCGAGTTTTTGCCGAGTCCGAGTTTTGCAACTATGGTTTTAACTGAGTGTGTAGGCACAAGTTCCCCCAAAGGTAATTAATTCGGAGACAACTGACATGGGTAAATGTATGTATGTTTGTTTAGCCCATCTCACTCATTTTGTGAGTTAGGAGATGTATCTTGTTTAAACCCATAAGCCAATTATCCAAGTCAATTACAATTCCGGATTCCCATCTCGTGTTTTAACCCATAAAGTGTTTGAGTGTTTTGTGTGAGATTGATTAACTCTTGCTTGTGTTTACATTCACATGATTTTCGGATATGCAGGCCCTAGTGGTTCTTTCCAAATTATAAAAATGCTATTTGAGTTAAAAGAGATTTTTAATAATTAAATGCCTCAATGAAATAGGCATTGTTGCAAATTGAATTATTTTTATGGTTGAAAGAATTTGAAAAGCTTGATGTAGTCTTATTTTTAAAAGGTGCATAATGTCTTGAAAGAACTTGTTTAAGCAGGAAAAGAGATAAAAGCCCTTTTGTGGTTTAGGGGTTTTATTCAAAAAAAGGAAAAAGAATGTATTCGTTCTTTTACACACTTCTTCACTTTGCTTGTATCCTCTTGATTTAGAAGAAAAGAAAATTTTCTTCAAGCCCTTGCATTTGAAATTGAAAAAAAAGAAGCTTGGATCTTCAAGGGAATTGCAAAGGCTTTTTGACATTTGTGTGTGTGCATCTTTGGGAGGAGTTCTCACATTGGTTGTCTGCATCCTTAAAACTAAGGTACTTTCCTTTTATGAAATTGGGAATTTAATTGAAAAGAAGATGATTGTTTGTTGCTTCCATGTTGCGTGTGAATGCATTGGAATCATGTTGTTTTTGATGAGGGCAAAGAAAGATTTTTGGTTGTAGATTTCCTTTGTAATTTGTAGAACTTAAAATTGTAGAAAAACCCAAAAATGCCCCCAAATGCTTGTGAAATTATCATTGAACCTATGTGATGGTAAAAGTGAACTCTCCTCTTCCTATTTAGATCAAAAGGGCTCTTTTAGTTTTTTATTTGAGTAAATTTTCATTTTGGGTGAAAAAGTTCCAAGTTCCATTAATGGTGGACCTTGAAATTGTGTGGTTCATGATGTATTTTCTAGAAATTGATATCTTTGAAATTTAGATTATGTTTGATCATTTTATTTTGTGAATGATATGTATTCCCATGGAATACAAGATGGTCTATGATTCCGCATCATGTGTTGTTGCGTAAACCTTGTTATCAATTCCTAAGGTCCATATTGAGTATTTTGGCATCCTTGGTGTTTGAGGAATGAGGATTAGAATAGGAATGGAGTTGACTCTCCTACACAACCTAGCTGAAGTGAAGTGAAGGGTTGTGGCACATAACAGGTTAAAAGTTAACAAGTAAAATCGAATGTGGATTCAAATATGAAATTAAATGTAATCAAGGTTAACTGCAATTTAGTACCAAATTTCCTTATGGGTTCGTGGAACAATTGTGAGGGGCATTATTTCCAATCCTTTAGTGATTGACGGAAATGTCATTGAGAATCCCTTATTGTAGATGTGAGCATACTTCTTGACTCCACTCAGTCCTAGTACTGTAGTGACGACACTCCATAGCCCTATGTCTAATATACTCTTCCTATAGTTCATTGGTTTGTTTGCATCTAGTTGGTGCTTGTGACACCAATCTGTGTGCATTTGGTTAGTATTGTGAAACCCATATGTATGTCTGAAAGGTGTTAAGAATAAGATGTGCATGATATGAGAATATGTCAAACCCTAGGGTGGTGGGCCCTAAGGTCCCACATTGCCAATGATGGAAAAGTCATTGTTGGTTGCAAGTCGGATCTTTGGCAACACATATTGAAGATCATGCAAAGGTTCTCTTAGTTATAATCTTGGATGTAGCTTTTCATTGCTTTGTATAATTGAAAAGTTGTAAATTGTGAGCATTTTAAAACTTCATGTTGTAATAAGTACCTTTGATCCATCTTTGTAATTGATCACAATCCATCCATGTTTGGGGATGTGGATACCATGTGTAAGCATTTAGTGATGGCTATTTGATATGATTTTGTATTGTAAAGTCTTGATTATATGTCATTTAGGCCTAATTTACTCTCAAGTTGGAAAGTGACTTATTTAACGTATTATGCTTTCAAAATGATGTTGTGGATATGTTGAATTCAATAGTAGTGTGCTTATATACTCAACTCCTAAGATTTGAGACTTGTGCTAGAAAAAGGTTACTTGCTTGTGAATAGTAGTATTTCTCCACAATTGAAATAAAGATTTTTGTGAATTTTGAACATTGTTTGTTGAAGCTTAGGCATGACGTAGTTCAATGGTTGGAACCATTTGTAAACAACACTAAACATGTAGAGGCTATGGCTTGTTTCATGTTAAGGGATTTTAGCTTGCATTAGCTTGGCCATGCACTAATATTTGGTCTTTTGAACTTTAGTTATACTTTTAAGGTTTGAAACTTAGTTCTAGGAGTTAAATTTGTTGTTAGACCTTTAGAGGATCCCTTGGCAATCTATAGAAGCTGCGTGAGCAATTTAAATATTTATACGAGTCACAAGGGGCTTGCTGAGAGAAAATTTGTGATTTTATTCATGCTTTTAAGGCATGCCGGAGTTGTGGAAAATAGGAACTGGACAAGTGTCATGTCCCCATTTCCGGAGTGATCACATGTGGAGATGATGATTAGCCTATTCACCATTCCCGTAGACTAATAATTGTGGTAAGGGAATGATTTTGGTTTGAGCTTGGTTCTGGAGGATGGAAAACTATAATGTTGGCTAAACAGGGGATTTCATTTGGATTTTGGCTAAGTGTTACTTGGTGATATTTTTCATATAGCCAAAATGTTATGTTTTTCTAGCCAAGGATGGGAAAAATAAATGTTGGAGATAGAAAAGTGGAAAGATGGAAAATGCTATCTTTAATTGCATTTTCAATTATATATTTTTCCCAACGCCGCTTGGGAGGAGTGAAAAATAAAAATAATAAAATATTATTATTTTTATTAGTTGAGTCCCAAATTGACGCCAAGGAGGATTTGTTCAAAAAATAATAAAATATTATTTTATCAAGGAGCGCCGCCCAAGGAAGGAGAAATGCATTTAAAATAATATTGTATTTGCTCAAGAGGAGTTCGCCATTCAAGGAGAATGAAAAAAGAAAATAAAAATTAATTTTTTAGTGGCTCAAGGGAAATCGGCGATCAAGGAGGAGAGGAAAATACAATAAAATAATATTTTTTAAAAATATTGGCATCCAAGGAGATATATGGAAAAATAATAAAATATTGTTATTTTATTATTTTAAATGATTGTGAGCTCATGAGTGCATTTCATTTAAAATTGTCAAGTGGAAAATTGCATTTTCATTGGTGGATTTGAAAATTGGCAAAATTGAGAATTGGGACGCCTAGGTGAAGGAAAGGATAAATAGAGGTTCTTGGTTTCAATTTGCAACTATTGATGATTTGGAAAATTTTGCATTTGAGTTGTTCTCTTGGCTGGAAATGCATATTCAGTGGTATCAAAGAGAGGTTCCCTTGATTTTTAGTGGTTTGGAGATGATCCCATGCCACATTGTGAGGTGAATTCATATAGAGTTCATCATTGGGCTTCATTGGAGGATTTGATTGTTGTTTTGGCTTCATTCTAAGCTAGGGTTTGATATGGATCTTCATCTACAGCTAGCTATGGAGTTTGGTTTTGATATTTGGCTATGGAATTGATGCATATTTCATTGTTGAGGACTTCTAAGGTGATCGATTGGCATAAGGAGCAATTTTAGTGTGTTTTTGACATCATACACTATTCTGATTTTGTATCAGCACACTGGAAAAATCATATCAGAGCTGTTTAGCATCATTTATTGGCATATTTTGAGGGTTTGAGACAAAGTTTTCATTGCTGGGCCAAATCGCACTAATTTTGGGCATATGCGATTTCATTATTTGGTGAAATTAGGCATCTTTCATCACTCATTCTCAAATCTGGGTTATCTACAGCAGGTACAGCAGTGATATTAGCAGGTACAGCAGGTATAACAGTGATATAGGATCAGCTACAGGCATACATTCAGTCCCAGCTTGGTTATTGTTCATTGGGCAATCATTATCTATCATTTGGCTAGGGTTTTGGGCTACATTTGATGACATATTGCATGTGTATGAAGTCTGATTTCTAAATCAGTCAAGTCTGATATAACAGACCAGCCAATTGACATTTGTAATCAGCTCATTGAAATCAATAAGAAGTGAAGTAGATTCCGGGTATGTTATTTGATGGTTCATATGCCTTGATTTGCCATATGATATTTGATGTTACATGTTCATATTTTATTATATTATTACAAATGATTGAAAACATTGCATAAAGAATCCAAAAAATTTGCATAGAAAAAGTAGGGTTCTTTACAACAAGAAGTATACAAACACGAGAAGAAGGATTGTGCATTGCAAGCAAAAGGAATGGCAACATTTTACAATCGTGTTTTTCACCAATTAAAGGCAAACAATTTTTATTGTCCAATACTAGTTGCATGGCCACATGTTGTGACCTAATCACACATCGCCCCATTGCAAATGGGGACCCCCTTTTTTTTGAGCTGTTGTTCTTTGCATTGAGTTTTGGATGATGTCTTAAGATTATGTCCTGATGAGTCATTGGTGTGTGAGTCCATAGCATTTGTCGAGTCTTTTGAGAGGAATAACACTACAACATAGACAAGTAGTGACTTCAAGATTCCAATTAGGGTTTCAAACATTGAAAATGCCTAAGTTTGTGAGAACATGACCAAGACTTCCTGCATGAAGAGTGAAGTGTTGCCTTTCAAAATGCCTTGGACATTAAAATTTTGCAAGAAAGAATAAGCCTAGTAACTTAGGCGCAAATCAACACTTGAACAGCCCTAAATTTGCGCCTAGGGTGAGAATCATCATTGTCTGTGATCAGGGTTCACTTGGAAACTCATTGAAGGTGCTAACTTAGACAAAATTGCATAGAGAAGGCTTAGGCGCAACTTAGCATCATTTCAACCCTAATTTTGTGCCTCCAACAAATTCTCTTCAAACCATGGCGCCCTACAAGAAATTGATGTTTTGGATCCTTGAAGTACTTTGGACATGGAAAATTTGACAAGGAAATGACCCTAAAGCTAGGCGCCAATTCACTCATTTTGGATCTAGGCGCATTTTTGCATGTGTAGTATCCACTTTTAGCGCCTTGATGTCAAATGAAGTCTAAATCAATGATAAATGGGCGCCTAAGGAAGAATCTTGCTAGAAATTGTTGTTTTGACCCTCATTATGACTTTAACTTAGAAAATCTTGAAAGAAAGTACCTCAATGGGTCTAGGCGCATTTAACCCTTTGTTGAGACTAAAAGGTGCGCCTAGAGTTGTAGTATGGTTACCTCAGAGAGTCAAGGCACATTTCATCATTTGGAAATCCTCAAACTTGCGCCTTGGAGAGAATGATGTTGGAAGTTGCAAGAAAATGGGGCATTTTGAAGAGTTAGACTTCCCAAACACTCCCAATTGCTTAAAGTCCAAAGAATTCATTCACCTTAAGCTAGGCGCTAATTTGCACTTGTAGAATCACCTTTGGGCGCCTATGTGAAATGCACTTGATTTCATAAACTTTGAAGAAGTTTAAGTGTTAAGACTCCCTTTTGCGCCTTCCCAATGATTTGAATCACTCAAAACTTGATGTATACACTCCTTGAGGTTAGGCACAAATTAGCCTCTGTATAGCCCCATTCTGGCGCCTTAGCATGAAAGGAGTGTCTAAACCAATAGGAGATGGCGCCTAGAATTGAAATGAATGACTAAGCCCTTAGAAAGGTGGCGACTTGAAAGGTATCAACTCACCTTGAGTTCACAAAGTGCTCATCTTAACCAAAGCGCAAATCCACACATCAACCTTCATCAACATGTGCCTAGGGTTGATGGAAGAAGAACATCATCTAGACATCTAAATTTGCGCCTAAGGAGTTGTTTGACTTAGAGTATTTTAAGGAACACTAATGGAGATAAAGGCGCATCTAGGCCTTTGAACTTGACCAAAAGTGCGCCTTGGAGAGTTTTGATCTACTAAGATCCCCTTCAACCACCCAAGCTCAAGATCCATTCATTGAGAAAGTTAGGCGCTCATTGTTACTTGTAGAAAACCATTCTAGTGTCTTGAACACAAGAGCATGAGTTGTTGATGAAGGGTCTTTGCCTAGTCCAATTGAACATTTTGGAGCATTAATATGAGTTTAAAGGCATCAAAAAAACAATGTAAGTGATCTAGGCGCACTTTTTATCTCCCACAACCTCAATTTGCGCCTCAAGTGCAAAGGCATGATCTTATATCATTAAATGGGCGCCTGGATAAGGGGAGTCATGTTAAGACATAGTCAATCATTTGGAGTCATAAAATGGCAAATATGAGGCTGTCTCCTAGGCGCATTTCCCTGTCTAGACAAACTTCCAATAGCACCTTAAGTAAGAATACACAGAGTAACATCTAAGAGTTGAGCGCCTTGAAGAGAAGGTCATCCCAAGACAAGCCTTAATGTTTAACATCATAAACGTAACAAGAATGAAGCCATTGGATGTTAGGCACAGTTTTCCTCCCTAGAAACCTCAATTTGCGCCTTAGAAAAAAATGCATCAATTCACATTAGGTAGTGGGCGCTTGAAAGATAGAAGTCATTCTAAGACATGTTTAAACATTTAGAATTACAAAATAGCAAGTATAAAGACATTTAAGTCTAGGCGCACTTTCCATCAATACAACCCCATTCTAGCGCCTAGGAAGAAATTGCATAAAATGACATCTTTGAGTGAATTTCTTAAGGGAGATAAACATTTTAAGCCATTACCATTGTTTGAAATCATTTAAATGACAAGTATGGAGCTATTTAGTGCTAGGCGCACTTTTGCTCTTCCAGACACCTAAATATGCGCCTAGATTGAAGAAAGGTTATTCACATGTTTTAAGTGACTTCTTTATGTTATAAAGTGATTGATATTGTTTCTTTATGTTGCAGGAACGTTGATGGAGCTGAAGAAGTCATCTAAGGAGCAAGCGCCTGGAGTCACCTTCAAGCGAGGAGTGATGTCAAGAGGTAGCCGCTGCGGAGGAAACACCACTTCAAGGGATCACTTCGAGTACACTTCATCATCTGCATTGTGGAAGACATTCATCCATCAAGCTTCAAGTTCTCTCAATCTTCAAGTCTCTAAGAAGTCTCTTACTTCATAGCATCATCATCTACACTACTCTCCATGAAGAAGTAAAGAAGATCTATATCCTGCCAAGAAAAGAAGTACCACAAAGTTAGTCAAATGAGCAACATGTATCATACACATTCAACCTACAATGAACAAGGTAAGATCAACAAGGATACGTTCCCAAGCCCTCAAGTTCAAAGCAATCATGTTCGAAGACATCACATAGATGATACAATTTGGGAATATGCTGAGGTGGCACCCATAGTTGCAAGACTCGGCAAAAGTATTTACTCGGCAAGCCCGAAAAGTACGGTTCGGAAAAACTCGGCAAAAAACTCGGCAACTTAAAAAATTGCTTAAACTTCATTAAAAACACATTTTTTTTGTAAAATTCAATGATAAGATGCATCCAATGAGTCAAGAAAATGAGTACATAGAAGAAACAAGCTGAGTCTAGTTATATTTGATTGATTTCAAAGAAAATTAGATACAAAATTGCATCCTCGTGTGGAATGCTCAATAGGCTGATACTGATAGTCTAAAACAAAATGAAAATAGCAAATTGTTTTTGTAAAACTTAAAGTAAATACTAAATACAAATTCACATCTTCCTCTTCCCAAGTCTACGTGAGAAGACTACGGGAGAGTGTTTTTGTTGAGTGAGAGCTTCCAAACGAATGAAAAAATGAAGTTAAAACACCTTTTTGAAGCGATTGTCTGAGTTTTGCCCAGTCACGAGGGGATTTTTTTTAAAACTCGCCGAGTTTTTTAGAAAAACTCGGCAAAAACTCTGCGAGTTTTTTCAAAAACTCACTCAAAAACTCGCCACTGATAAATACCCCAAAAACTCGTTTCAAAAAAAGACTCGCAAGTTTTAAAAAACTCGGCGAGTTTTTGCCAAGTCTTGCATCTATGGTGGCACCTACGTGGTATATACATATTATTCACCATTCACAGTTCGCCACATCATTCAACAAGCAAGAAGCTAAAGAGGACGTCCATGTGGAAGATGCTCTAAAGATTCTATTTTATCCTCATCTTCTTGGAAAACGTGCCTTCATTGCCTCTCTTATGTACTAAAAATAGCAATTTGTTGTAACTACCTGCTTAGATGGCATGATCCTGGCCCTTGGCTACTTGAATTGATCTAGGCCATTCATTGTAATTCTGGGACTCTATATAAAGGCCTTGTTGCCTCATTTGTAAAGTTAGTAGTCAAGAAGCAATAGAGTAGTAGAGTAGGAAGAGACTCGAGAAATTCTCTGAGAGTACTTGAAGTTGTTGTAAATATTTCTCAAGATTAATGCAAAGACATTGGAGTTTGTTTGGTGATAAGTGTTGTCTTGTGAAATAACATGGTTTCTTGTATCTTGATTGAATTGAGAGATGTTTCTAAGTAGATTAGAAGTAGAATAGTAGTTCATTGATGTGATGCATGTTGTATTGAATATCTGATCAACTCCTAGCTCATGCTTTTGACATTCATCGTTGGTGAAGTGTTGTGTAAAGCTAGTCTGAGCTTCATTATAATTTGCTTGAGTTCAATTATGGATGCTTGTTTGAGCTGCGTCATCTAATGGGTGCTTGTATAAGCTTTCATGATTTGAAAACCTTTCGCTATCCTTAGGAGATTGCACCAACTCCATGTAGTTGTAGGCACCCTTGACGAAGTGGAGTTAGGTTGATTAAGGAGTTTGTCTATTTATACATCATTGCCTCATTGACCTTAGATTAGTTTCTATGATCCCTCATTCTTTTTCCTTTTCTTTATTATTGAGACATTGTACATATATCATCCACACTGAAAGGAGAAATAAGCTGAATGAGTAAGAAGTCTACGTAAGTCCCTTTGTGATTACCAACAAGATCATATGTATTCACTGAGTCTATCCAATGCAAATCACGAATAAGGAACCTTGAAGTTGTCTCACTGGATCACATAGCTTAGCCTTTGAGAGACTTTATTCAAGAGAGAATAGGATACTTGGTGTTTTATTCTATTGTTGTGCTGTTTAAAAACAATCATCAACACCACACTTTCTATAAACATTTTGTATGAGGGTTTTCAAAGTCACGAACGTGCTAGAATACAGGTATTTCCACTCACAGGTGTTTAAGGGGCACAACTCTGTGGGACTATTTTTTGTCAAGAATAATTTGTGACTACTGTGTTGGTAGGCACAATTTGGGCAGTGACAATTTTACACTGTGCTCCCTCGAATGCAAGAGTTTATAAGTCATCATCATCACAAGGCATTGACCCCCAAATTGAAATATGATAGCATTTACAGTTGGGTATCAAGAATTGAGGCTTTAGATTCTGAACTCTATGACCTTTTGTCCTTGTTCCAAGCACAGTTGCAAAAGAAAGTATTATTGTTGATTTGCTTGCAAGAATCACTAAGCTCAAACAAACCCAAGCCACCCTCATTGATTCTCCATGTCTCCAATAGCTTAATGAAGTGGTTTGAAAAATTAAAAACAAGCAATCAAAGATAACCATTCAACACAAGCACCTTATAAAAGAAACCACAACCCAGCATCAATTTATTTAAAAATAGGTTGAGGAACAAAATTCGTGGCTGCAAGGGGTTAAGGGGAAGAAAGCACCTCTAGTTATGAAAATGGTTGCCCAAGCAAAGTTTGAAGAAGAAAAGGCGTGTCAAACCAAGGCACTAAACCTCCATGTTCATGGGCTCCCTAAACCAGTTGATACCTTAGAGACAGGTCACACATTCTTGCATTAATCTTCGGACATGAATGATATCTCCATCAACAAAGCTTGGACACTACCAAACAGCACCCTTGTCATCCAATTCCGAACTGCTAGGGAGCATTTGCAAGCTCTTAAAGCAAAAAAGAGACTCTCCTCCCTCCTGTAGAAAATCTATGTAGATGCAGATCTCACATGATCCCAAGTGGAGGAGCCTCAAAAACCTCATATCCAAGTTGTTGCTACCAAGAAAAACAAGAAGTGGGACGTTATCAAAGACTATTGTCATTTGTGTTTCTCCACCTCCTAGGTAGTCACGCCCTAAACCATTAGCATGAAAACAACCTTTCATCCCAATGGGCAGTGGTAGCATCTCCATTGCTTTTTGGCACTGCAATGGCACTCAAGTACCTTCCAAGAAGCTATTACTTCCTAGAATTTCATTCCTCACTACGACACATGAGAGACTCAAAAACGCCCTTCCTCTTGTCATGAGATACTCGTGAGTTTTGGCTTCTTGTAGTGAGACCTGCACATCTAGTAGTGTTTGTGGTTATGGTGGCGTGGCTTGCCTCATTTGGGATACCCTCAAGTCCAAAGTTTCACTTGTGGCTTTTGATGTCCACTCTAGATACACGTGGCTACAAATTCAAAGGGGTCTACCTTCTCTCCAGGATGTCTTCATTATGGTTTGCTACTTTCCCCCACCACATCTCTATTCGTCATTCGAGTTGATGGGGACCCATACCTTGACCTCTATCCCAAGATCTCTCAATATTCCACTATTGGTGATATCATTCTTTTGGGCGATTTCAATGCCCATATAGGGGACCTTTAGACGCTTATTCATGACCTTGCATGGGATGAGTTATGTCTTAATGAGTTGGATCTTGAGGAATTTGGTTTACACATAGCCTTTGTTGACAAGAATTCTATAGTTACAACATATGGGACACCTACTCCAATTGGGTGAATCTCAAAGCCTCCACATTCTCACTCTAGTAGATTCACTTGCTTTCCCATGGAGGCGGTGTGAGCATCGTGGACTATGTTCTCACCAATAGGTCCCTCATCCCCGACATCTTTGGCTTCCTTGTTTCTCCTCAACTCCCTCTTGCTGACCATGTTGTCTTGACACTCACCCTCCATATTGATTCTCACCCATCTCCTCCCTCCTCTCCTAACTTGCCTCTAACATTAGACATACCACATTTCACTTTGATGGTGATTACACCATTGACTATGTTGCCTGTCTCTCCCTTGTCATGTATGGATTCTACTCCCTCCCTCTTTGTAATGAGCTGCCCTGATTTTTTATTGAATATATTATGTTATTTTTTATTTGTTTTGTGATCTTTCATACTAGACAAAAGTTGCAGAAGGTGTTTGTTTTTTTGCATGTAATTGTTTTGCCAGATAACAATGAAATATATGACATGCAATGATAACCCAGAAAAACTATAACAGTTATGAGCAAAATAACAAAGACCCAGATCATATTATTGCCCAAATTCAATTACAGTGACATACCCATTTGCATTTCTTCAACTTTGTACATCTGTTGTGTGTGAACCAGCAATATGGTCAATAGAAATCACATCCAGAACAATGGCAATGAAGGTACTTCATCATAAAATGATATGTGATGCCTATTACAACCCTAGGCGTCCATATTCCATGAGTTTTTGAAGACCGCGATGGAATAAATCAAATGCTAAGAAACCCACGACCTTGATAGCTGCTGTACGGCCAGCCTGTATGATTTCTGTTGTAGCTAAACTCTCCAAAAAGACTGCAAATCTATCTTATAACCCCTATAAATGATCTGCAGCTCATTAACGAACTCTGGCGCCCAAGGATGAATGAAAGGATCTTCAAACAAACTCCAAACTGCTGCCAAGAATGTACGGCCAGTCCAGGAGAGGGTACGACCAGCAAGGTAATGAAATAATAACATTCAATACTCCCCCAAATCCTTCTTGAAATCTGCTAGTTACTCATCAATACTCGTCATAAAATCTGCATATTAAACTATGTAAAAACCCTCATGAAAACTATCAATCAAAGCACCCGCGAAGCCTCTGTATGAAGCTCCCAGCAACCCTCCTGATGCTATCTCTCAAGCACGAAGAGAGTGATTTCACAGCGGCTTTCGTCTCTGCAAAACCCTTGTTCAACCTCCAAAGCCAAGCTTCAAAGTTTGCACAACAATATCATTTTTCCAAGAGTGAATAATAATAAAATGAGCTCACAATGCCTTTTTATAAGCCCTTGGCTTCCAACGCCCAAGAAGAGGGTTACTTTATCATTTTATTTATTTTATTTTTGACCTCCATATCTCCACATGAGGCGTTCACCTCCTAGCACATATCTTTAAGTCATAACTTAAGTCACTTTTTTATAATCTCAAGGTGAGCACTCAACATTATGGCTATAGTGACTTATTAATATTTCATTTTTGACACTTAACCATTATAACCCAAAGTCCAATATTAAATAAACATTAATAATTTATGAACTTTAAAACGGAGGCCCAAATGATCTCGGAATCCAGTGATCTATAGACCGTTGGAAAGGTCTCGCCAAGACGCTTCATTTCCAAGACTGAAAATCTTGAAACGGACAGAAACCCTAATTTGCCAAAAATAAAACGTCCAGGCCTAAGCAATCAAATCCACCCCAAAAAGTCGGCTCCAACTGCGCTGCAAGAGGACCCAGAAATGGGGGCATTACACTCTTCCAACCACCAAATCCATCTATGAGTTCTTACATCAAACCCTTTATGCCACTACCCTTGACTCTTGTCCCCACACCACACTTTACTCCAAATCCCCTTCTCACCATGGATCCCACCCCATAAACTAAAGATATAATGAAGAATATAAATCCCTTCATCAAAGGCTTTGATTTTCCCTAGTCCATGACCCTCCCTCCATACTCACCCTCCATAGGGAGTATTGTTATATTCCCCGACATAAGAAATGAGAATTTCTTGCATCTAGATGGCTTGCACCCCTTGCTGATCTCCACCAGCCACCTAAGCCCTTTTGGCATACTCTTCTCTCAATAAAAACCATTGTTTTTTGACATCACCCTCGATGCATGGGTCTCCTATACTAGTTCCCTCTATGATGTTCATGATCATCCTATTGTCACTACCCCTACTCCTCCACCATCCTCCTCTATCTTCTCCATTTTTTTGTCAAGAGAACTATTTTGAAGTTGTGAACCAGCAAAGGAGCTGATTGCAAAGGTCTCCAAGCTGAATTCATCAAATATGGTGTGGATTCCCTTGCCTTTCACCTTGCCATGCTCTTTAACAAGCTGGTGTGTTCGAGTATTCCTCAATCATGGTCCCAACACATTATTCACCCTATTCATAAGTCTGGGGATCTCTCTATCCCTGGCAACTACAGGACCATTAAGATTGGGCATACATTTGCCAAACTTTATGCCATGGTGTTGGACATGCAACTATCAAGGTACTTGGAAAGGAATAATATCAAAGCTATGGGACATGCAAGCTTCAAGGACTATCAAACTATTGACATCTTTATACTCCAACCTATTATGGAGGAGGCTCATCATAGGTCTTCTAAAGTCTTTTGTTGTTCTATTGACTTTACAAAGGCCTTTGACTCAGTTCCAAGACACTTGCTTTTCCATAAGTTGAGAGATATCGACATCCTAGACTCTCTGGTTACCACCACTTGAAGGCTTTATGAGATAGTTACTAGGCAGTTTCACTCTTCTCACAGTTTCTTATTTGTAAAGAGTGCCATTGGGGTCAAGCAAGGGTGTCATCTCTCATCAACTCCATTCAACATTTATATTGATGAGTTAGAGAAATTTCTTTGGCGGCATACCCATTTAGATGACTTTTTGTATTTTACGTAAGGTGATTATAGCTATTCTTCTTTTTGCCAATGATGTCCTCTTTTAGCACTCTACTGAGGGATTACAGTGACAACTTGATGCCCTTGGTCATTTCTATGAAATTTGTCAGCTTGTAGTCAACCTTAGTAAAAACTAAGATCGTGACTTTCAATATCTCCAAGTGCTCTCTCTCTAGATTCCATTTTTTCTACAAAGAGGAACTTATAGAGATCACAACGGCCTACACATGCTTGGGGATCCAATTTTCAGGTTCATCCTTTAGCATTAAGTCTACCTCTCACTCACGCCTTTGCAAGGGGTATGCCTCTCTTTCTATCTTGGAACGTCAATGTTTACAAATCCACTTCCAAGACATCCCCTCCAAGTTGTCTTTTTGATACAATCATCAAGCCTACAATTTTATATGGTTCGAAGGTTTGGGGACCTAGCTTGGGGGCCACTAACTGGTCCCATATTGAGAGAGTCCAGATTCTCATGCTACAATGCATGACCTATTGCAAGCAGTTCCTCAATGCATTGTCCAAGCTAAATTTGCAGCACAACCACTACACCCTAGGAGTATCTTCAATCTTACTTTCTACATCCACAAACTCAAATCCATGGAGGCTTCAACTTTTAGTTGTGAGAGATATCCATATTTAGCACTTTGCACTTCTGAGAGGATTACTTCACTTGTCCCTCTTGCTTCCCTAGTCCCCACTAGACATCAACACTGTTAATACTTGGAGACTAGGTTGTTTCTTCTTTCTATTGACACCTCTATTTTAGGCTACTCCCTTTCATGTACTCCTTGGATTCCCTGCCCCCTCCCTCGTCTCCTTCCCACAAAGGATGTCATCACTATAACTGCTATAGAGTACATCTCCAAATATTACGTTGAGCATTTCTTACAGATGGTGGATGGTATTTATAATGTCCCTCTTATTTTTATTTTTATTTTTTTTTTATAAATGCAGCAGCAACAAACACATATAAACATGGAAATTCAAACACACAACCACAGATGAACATATGCTAGAACAAGAACTTAATATTTTTTGTTTTCCAATGAGTCTTTGTACAAAAAGGAAAGTGCAAGTACTGATAAAATGCAAACCACAACAATCTGATATGAATTCCAGCCTAACAGAATGAATGCTGGAAACCACTGAATTACCCACCCAATGCTCACCGGATCTCCAAATGACCTCAAACCAATTGCAAATGACACCCTTGCCTTAGGCACCCAAGCTCCAATGCAAAAAACCAACTGAAAATGGCAGAAATATTTCTGCACGAACCCCAATGCACTCTCCAGGCTGGTTGTACACCTCTAGAGGGGCGAATTTTTGCAGCAAATTCAATACTCTGTGAAAGCTCCTGAAACCTAGGTAAATGGTCGTCCTAGGATGAGTATCAATTGGGTCAAATACCCAAAATGAGTTTTGTCTTCGTTTTTCCTCCACGGGCAAATCTTTGTTTCAGCCCTATCAAAACCAGCAATGCCAGAATGATGAAAACACCCTGAAATCTCACTGAAATCTTCAGTATGCACTTGTGCAACCTCTGTGTGAAGCTGCTCCTGAATGATCAGCTAGGGATTATCTCTCATATCCGAAACTGATGTTAACTATGAGCGTTTTTGTCCTCAAAGCCCTGGAATCAATGGACAAGCCAACAACATAACAATATCAGCAAATATTCAACATAATGAAAAGAGAAGCCCTCACATCCTTTTTATATTTTCTTCCTTGAAAGATTTTGGAAACTTCCTCAATATGGGCGCCACACATGAGAGGGAAACCTTCCTTTTTAAAAATTAGAAAAAAAATTCTTTCCATCCTTTTCGAATCTTTCTTTTTTTCACTTTTCCCTAGGATTAGAAAAAAAACACTTTATTTCCTTTCTTTTTCTAACTTTCCCTCGGATTAGAAAAAAACACTTTATTTCCTTCCTTTTTCCCACTTCCCCTAGGCATTCCCCCTTTGGCATAATTAATTAATTTATTTAAATGCTCACATGGACACCTTTTAAAAAAAACTTTAAGTTGTGACTCCTAGGCATAGGGGTACAACTTAACTTTATAACTTTATAATATTTAATTATACCAAGGTTACCTTTTTGTGAATATAATAATAAAATGCCCATATTATATTGTCCTTGTCTATTCCAACTAGAAACTGTCAAGGAAGAACTCCATGCTATACCCTGCCATAAATCATGCTGCCAGAAATAACACTTACTAAAAATAGTAAGCTCATGAAAGTCCTCGGATGCCAATGCATGTCATATCACCCTGAAGCTCTCTGAAAACCCAGAAGGAATCCAGTAATCAAACTGCCATACACTGACAAACAAATCCCTAAAAGCTCAGAAGAGATCGCCACACAACTAGAACCCCTAATTATTGCCTCTGACTAGCCTACGGGTCTCCAGAATAGGCTAACGGCCAATCCTCGATATCACTAATGAGAAGGGGACATTACAGTATTATTCATCACCCTCACTATCTCTAGCGCCACTAGACCCATAGCTTGAGGTTTCCCCTTGGCCAATTGAGAGTGCGTTCTCACCAGTTACGAGTTGAAACTGATCATCACATCCTCTGTCAAGATCAGATATGCCATCTTTGCTCCCTCCAAAAGGTGTAGACTGAGGAACACTGCATTTTCAAATGCCCCATTTACTATGAGATCTAAGGAAGATATCATCGCCTCTACAGGGACTCAAGCAACTCTCAATGTACCTTCTTCAAATACTCAAACCAGTGGTGCTTGGCTCTTTCTTTACGAGGTCGTCACCCTCTAGTGCATATCCCTATAATGAGGGAGTCTAGAGGGACTCAATTAGCTCTCAATCTACCTTCTTCAAATATTCAGACCGGCAGTACTTGGCTCTTTTTCTTTGCAAGGCCATCACCCTCTAGCACAAATCACCTCTTTTTTCCAACCCACCCTAGCATCAGGTATCCCAAAACAGCCTTTAGATACTGATACTTTACATATCAAAGCTAACAAATCAGTTAGGCGGTGTTTCTCTCAACACACAATTACTACTCAAATTCCCCAACCTACTCTCCCTCAGCCTCATGGCTTTGTTTATTCCCATCGGCTTGACTCAGCAGCACTCTAGAGACATGGCTCTGCTACTTACTGCCCACCCCCTAGACCATAGGGCAAACTCATATTATGAGTTTCGTTTCTACTATGGGAGCTACATCGGCCTTGAGTATTAGGGGATTTTCTAGAGGAAGTGCTTTGATTCCTCCTAGGATCTCCTAGTGTGGCCTCTCTGACCTTGGACTCTCCCCAACGAGCATTATCAAGCCTTTTACATAATGTGGCCTCTACAAGCTTGGATTGTCCCCAACAAGCCTTATCAGATCTTTCACAATGGCTGATGATGGCTAAGATGACGACTCCATTTCAGACATGGACAAGGATATTCAATGAGATTTCCTACTGGTCTTCACCGGCACATGCTTTGGGGCTCTTGTTCACTCTTAAATGCTATTTGTTAGCGGCAAAGTGTTTTGTTTTGTCTTATGTATTTTTTATTTTATTATTTTGCTTCCAGGGTTCTCTCTTCCTAGAACTTTCTATTGTTAACTACTGTATCTTCTAGTCCCATTGGACCTACTCTTGGTCATCTGTGGACATTAATATAATTTCTTTCTTTCTTTCTATTCTTCTGACTGTCTCTTTGCTGACCTCACAGAGATCCAAAGTCTAGTTGCAGGCTTCCAAGACCATATCAAAGCATAAGCATGCTGCAGTGGGCTGTATTGATTATAGATGTCAAGGAAGCCTTCAAAATTCTCAGAATTCATTTTGCCTTTAGAGACCATTTTCAGCAACATTTGTTTCCATTAGCCTCAGTTGGCTATGTGCTATGAATCTACCAGATTAGAATTACTCAAAACAGTTGTATTTGCAGTATACATGTGTCAGAGGAATGCCTTAGGCTTTAAGGTTCAAATGATACATGCTACACACAATGGAGGTAAATCTTAAATTGAAGTCTTCAAATATTTTATTTTATCTTAATTTTGTCTCAAGAACAATTTTTTTAGAAGGTTACGCGCCACAGGGCCAACTGACACTTCACTTGGGATAGTAGTTGTAACGGAATTCACGCACCAATTGGCATCAAAAATTACTTGTGGAGTAAGATTTGTCTGAAACATGAACAGATACTGAGCACTCCTTAAGAATACAAATGTGTTTGTAAGAAGCGTGGCAATCTATAATCAGTGACACCGGGATCCATATATCACCACACATCCATCTTTGACAGGCTGACAAGCTTAAGAAATGGAACTGCTGCAATAGCAGGTGGTATGCATCAATAGGATTGTGACAGTGAATGGCATGTTCCTCCTCCTTTTCACTATTTTTTAATTAAACCCGAAAGATTTTACAGGTTAAAAGGCTTTAAAGATACTTATTTACTAAGTGCTGAGGCTTACTGTGCTGGTTGGTTCCCTCAGCTTGAGCAAAAGAGATTTGTTTCAAATCAGTGTGCTTTTATATCAAGTTGTAGAAATAAAGCTAATTTGTGATTATTTTGGGAACCCAATGTCTTGCGCACAGCAGATTATTGGTTCTAAAATCTTCTTACATAGTGTTATTGAACCTTTTTGTATAATTTCTGCTCTGAGTGTCTGTTTGTTGTTAACATTTTAATTTTTTTTAACTCTTTTTTTTAAAGCTCTATCCAAATATGGTCAATTTCTTGTGATATAGCTGTTTGGATATACCTTCGTACTTCCTCATCATGGCTCACACATATACTTTATGAGGAAAAACTAAATGTCCATAACTACTTCTGTCAAAAGAGAAGATGGAGGCTACTTTATGCCTTAAGGTTACGGCCTGCAAACAAGATCAAGCCTGGAAAAATCTATTGGATAATACCATGACTACAGGAAACTATAAATGACTGCTGAGACCTGTAAATACAACTTAGAAGGGAGACCTGATAGATTTGCCATGTCCTATAAGAAGCCACAAAATACTCTTTAGGTAGACTTGTTCTTCCTCAAAAGAAAAGGAACTTGGAAGAAAAATGTCCTTAAATAGAACCTTAACTTTTCTTCTTATGTTTGAAATGTCGTTAGAGAAAACAAGTGAAAGAGGTAAGCTATTGCTGATCTCCATGGACAATAATTACTAAAGGGATATGGACAGATATAACAGTAGCATTAAACAGTTATCACAAAGTTTCATCATCTTTAAGAAAAATACTCATTGATGAATAAATTAAGGAGGAAAACATTTAATAAGGACATATATTTACTTGACAATTTACTCATTGAAAAAAACCATTACTTTCCTCAGGAAACAAGTTTATTAACAGAAAAGCCTCAAGAATTGTCAAAATACCAGACTTGACACAGCTGGCTAAATCAAGATGGCTTTGAATGATTTCTAACCATTCTCAAATCTTTTTGTTTTCAAACAAAATATATCCAACTAAGAACAACAAATTTTATAATCTGTCTATGACATGGTACATTCAGGTGCTGGCACTTTGCAATTAAGAAAATCGGAACCTAAAATAAATATGATCTTCAGGATTTCAAACCATTCTCAGGGTTCTCTTCCCAAATAACACCATACCCAAGCAAACCAAAAGAAGTAATTCTAATCAGTTTCTAAAAATCTAACAGTTTTTAGTTAGAAAAAAAAAGCATTGTCACCTCGGTCCTTTGCAGAAAGAATCCATTCAGGAAGTGGCAATTCACTTGGACATGCCTTGCGGGCATTCCGAGCCTGCACAGAAAGTCCTTAAATTAGTCGTAGGAAAAGAAAAACAATAGGGCACAAACAGAATTTACTTTCCATATGACTACATCCAATAGCTGGCCTTATCACAATCCGCTCCCAATTCCACTATAGCTACTCCAAATCAATTGGCGAGAGGGCCCCTCTTTTTTGAGAAGGGAGGTGGGCCCACCCCCCTCTTTTCTATTATTGTGAATTGCTCGAACAGCCTCAATCAGCGGGGGAGGAACAGATAACAACTATTTATATCCACCGGAGCGAATTCAAACAACTTTATAATGGAGCGGAGGACTTACAGTAGCTTCAGGGGTGGGTGGGAGGCCCCTACCTATTTCTGCTGGGGTGGGTGCAAGGAGGTGACATAAAACCCAAGTTAAGTAATAAGAGAACGGCATAAATTCTTCAACTTCCCTATGGACACATATGGTAAGTACAAAAGTGCATAAAGTATTTATTACCCATCTTGTAGAAAGGCAAAAACATTAAGTTAAAGAAACATACCAGTTTTTTAAGGATCTGCATAACAGAATTTTTCTTTTGATTTAGTTGCTCGTCATAGGGCATATCTGCAAGAGGGGTCACAGCATCACGGGCACTCCTTGTCTTTACAATAGATCCATCAGTAGCCAAATTTTGGCTGTCTATAGGATTTCCATCACCAAGTTCCTCAGTCTCCAGTGCTTGAGAGTTCAATGCATCAGAATCATCCATATGTTGGCGATTTATCTCTCCTTCAACTACTTGTTTAGCTTGTTGCTTCTCCCATGACCGCGGAAGAACATCTGCAACCTTTAATTGTTGTTTGTTTATAGTATGCCCATTCAATTTCTGTCATTTGGAGCACGTTAAAGATCTTAGTTAAGAACAGGGAGAAGCAAACAATTACAGGCTATCATCTACAGACGTATCATTGCATAGGCATACCTCTGTAGCTAATGTAACATGCTCTTCACTGGAGAATGTAACAAACCCAACACTTGCACCCTTTTTCTTTTTAGCATTTACATATGGCAGTTCCTGCCCATAAAACAGAAAAATATCACTTGACACAATAATTTTCCAGTAAGTAGATATGTTATTTCTTCACAAAATAAATAAATTAACCTAGGACATATTGTGATGCCCCACTTAACCATGTTTATCCACATGTTGTCACATCTGGACTGGCAGATTTAAGTGATATTTGATCATTGTATATTTTTTCTATCTCTTGTATCTTGCACATGGATTTTGAGTTGTATAGATACAGCAGTATGATTCTAGTCATATGACTTTGATGTACTTCTTTCTTATCAGTAGACTATTCATGGTTATCTCCTATTCAATTAGATGCATGGATAATTTAGCATTATTTGTGGTATTGATAACTACTAATGTTGGATGATGCTTATAGTTACAGATTTACATGTGTGAATTGATGTTTCCTTATGTAATATGAGTACTTAATTTTGATGATGATGTGTTCAACTTATTTCATGATGTCATGCCTACATAGATTATATTGGTGCAATGAGTATGTAGATTACAAGTGCGGTGAAAGAATGAAGAGGGGATAAGGAGATCCTCTAAACCACATGTTGACACATCACCTTCTCTTCCAACCCCAAAGCGATTCTATCCTTTTCTGGCAACCCTAGCTAGACAACTAGAAGGTTAATGGTTAGAAACCTTAGGGTTTCACTTAGACATACCCCTTAGAACCCTTGTTCTAGGATGTTTGGTGGAAGAGATAAAGCATTTTAAATTTTCAAACTCTAATTTCATCTTTAGGCCACTTTTTGGAAAGCTTCTAGTGCAGGAAAGTGAATTCTAGAAAGGGAAAGTGAGGGGTCTTGTGGGGTTATAATTAAGAGACATCTTGTAAATATTAATTAAGGCTAAAAAACCTACTAACCACCCCAAAGGGCCATTGCATTGTGGGTAAGAAAAGGGACACTTCACTAGCTAAGGAGGCCTCTTCTATATATACTAAAATTTCCCTTTTTGCACACCTTTATGCTGTTTGGAAAAGGAAAAAACTTGAGGAGCAGGAGGAGATTTTCAGGCAAAGGAGATTGAGGTAGGCCCATTAAGCCTTGTATATTACAATGATTTGATTGAATTCTTCCGTAATTATGTGTTGGTTGTCCTGCTTTCTCCCACCTTCTCTTAAGTTATTTTTTTCCTTTACTTTGCTAAGTATGGTTTTCATATTATGTTTTATTTTGGAGTTGGCTGAATCTTGAATTAAATTGATTTAAAACCTAGAGTCTTATTTGATAGTACTAGGTTGTCCTTCATGGTGTTGTCACTCTTCCATTCTTATTAAGCCTTTTTAAGTTTCATGGATTGTTGTTTTGAGTCATATGGCATTGGGAGAGGATGGGAGGCATTTGGGGCCATGAGGCTTCTTGCTAATCCCTTTTTTGTTGAACACCCTTTTGGAATTGGGGCTCTTGGGAGAGCTGCTTGCTGGTTAACAGGTGGTTGTTGGAGGGATAAGGCATGAAGTATAGGAGAATATTGTGATGATTTTGGAGAAAGCTATAACTATGTCACTTTAGCCATACTCTCCTATCCATCTCTTCTTTTGGGATAAATTTTATACTATTCTTTTCTTCTATGTATTTCAGACAAATTTTTATGTTGTATTCTTCTAGGTATATTTTCAAGGTTCCACGGGACACATCCCCAACCTTGAAACCGACGTTCTCATCCCCCATGGCATTTTTGAGACAATGGGACAACAAGGGATGTACGCTGGCAGTCCCCATTTTTTCCCAAAACTCCAAAACATCTCTGAAATGGCAGAGCATTAGGAAACATTTGCAAGCTGTTTGGCCATCCCTGGGACAGTCGCGGGACATCTCCTACACGATAAAAGGGGGAATTTCGCAGGTTTTTGAAAAAAATACTTGAGTTTATTGATCTTTTCATATTCTGTGGAGCTATTGACCTCTTTTTAGATTTTTGCTTATCAAACAGATCTTCTAAGCATACCATACCTTTGGGAATTTTATTTCCTTTCGGCTGTATTATGCCTTCATCATTGGGCTATGCTTCTGTATCATCGATGTTTTCATTTGAAACAAACACTGATTCTCAATAAGTTGTATCGCTCCCTTCAAAGTACAAATTTGCAAAATTTTCAGTTTTTCAACAAAGGCTATTATTTGTTGATCATAATTAAATACTTACCAATGCTTAGAATTATCATGCACACTAGGTCTATATAACAATTCGGTTTTGTAGCAATCTCTTACCAAAATCTAGGTGTGAAAGATACTACTAAACAATCAACTTTGGTATTTTCAATCCTCGATATGGATTCAATTGAAAAAAACATCAAAGTGTCCAACACAGTCTCAAACCTTGTTTCTATAGACGATCATTCTTGACCTAGAACTGATTTCTAACTTGTTTAACTATCAATTCAGCATCTCCCGATGCTTTCAACTTTTTGATTCCCATTCATACTCTACAATATTATTAGTATTATCAAATTGAAGCTTAAATGCTACAAGATACTTGTTACCTTTTGGTGAGATAAAAACTATTCCAGCATTGTAATGTCCCCTCCACTTAAGCAACGCGGACCTATATTTTTAAATATCACAAGTGTTTTTTAACACTATAATAACAATATATATATATATATATATATAGTTTTAATAATAATAATAATAATTCTGTCGTTAAGGGTGTGGTTCGGTGGTCAAGTCGCTCGATTGTAGTGGCAGCCACCAGGGTTCAAACCCCCACTTGGCAAAAGAGCTCGCAGGCCTTGTGCCTTCGCTAGGCTAACGTGCTCATAGGATTTGTGCCTTCGCTGGGCTAACATGCTCGTAGGTTGTGGGTCCTCCTAGGGCCAATGAACTCACAGGTTTGAACATCCAGCATTAATGCAGGGGTTCATGCTAGGTGTTAATGCCAGGAGATGAGGTCCTCCGTGTTGTGGCCTCACCAATTCATAGCTCCTGTTAAAAGTGATTCATCTTAACCTGGGAGAGCCAGGCTAAAAACTCCCCATTCACAGATCGAAAATAATAATAATAATAATAAAAATAATTTCTTGGAGGCCGACTCAATTTAAATTTTTGCTTAGCCGACTTGCAACCTTTTCAGTTCACTCAATAGGTATAAATGAGAGAAGGTTGGCACAAGGAAGCATCATATCATGCATTTTCTCTCTCAAATTTTGTTAATTGCAAGTTTATTCTCAAGTTGAGACGTTACCCTCGGTTCGAGAGTGTCCAAGTAGGACAAAACTCCTCCCTGGATAACTGTTATAACAGCACATCAATTCGTGTGGAATTCTGGACGAATTTAACATGCAAACTGATTGTTTTACAAGGCATGAATTCTGTTAAGAGGAGTCATTGGGAGTCAGCGACTAAAGGGAACACATAATCAGAATCAGACCAGGCCGTGGATGGGTCCATTCAGAGCATTGAAGACCAGCGACTGTCATCAGTGGGCACAGAGTCATCGCCGGGCATAATTTTGGGTGTCTCCGACACCAACCTGCAGAAGTTGACCTAACAATCAGGCTGCGCTTGGAATCTCCTGTCTATTCAGCCAATATATTGTTTTTGGCAGGGGTCTACAAAGTCCACGAATACCTGATCTTCCACATCAGATCTGGGATAGGAAGCTTTCTGGGATCTGAGCATCCATTGTAACTGAAATCAGCATATCATTTACTCATTCTTTAGTGGTATGTAAGGAGAAACTGCTATTTACTGTGGATTATTGAAAATAATAATATATCAGAAATTTGAAATGTACTGTGGTCAGAAATTTGTGAAAAGAATCGGACTGAGTTCAATATGTTAATTGCTTGATTTCTGTGAAGTTGTTTATTGCAATTCTGTTTTTTCTTTTCAATCTCTTTTGGGATATTACATTGGTATCGGAGCAGGTTGCCCTGCCAGCCTGAAGGAAATCAGTGTATATAGAGTAGTCTAAGTCAGAGGGATCAGCGTGCCCTAGAACGTGAAAGGAAGAGACAAGAGGCAGAGGCACAACAAATAAGAGTTGGAATAGGAGGCAGAGGTAAAACAGAGATGGAAGATTGGGATGAATGGACGACATTTATGCATCAGATGGTAGAAAGACATGAGCAAGTAATGAGACAGCAAGAGCAAACAAATCAAATACTCATCCAGTTGATGCAGAACCTGAATAATTCCAACAGACCTGCACAAAATAATGGGGCAAAATGCAGTAATACAAATCAAAATGGAGTTGAGGGACGCACGAATAACAAGAAGGCTACCTTGGAAACCACACCCCGCTTCACACAACCACATTTCTGCCCAAAGTTGAGCTGCCCCGTGAAGAAGAGGAGCCATTTCCAACAGAGGATGACTTTGATGCCCGCATGGAGGAATATTCAAGGCTCAGCCCAGAGATTAGACGCGCCATCCCATTCACACAGTTCTATAATGCTAAGAGTGGATCAAGGGGAAGGCAAACTATGCAGCAAGGTAACAAAGATCTACATCATAAATTGAGCAAGTTGTCACTTCCAACTTTTGATGATTCGGGAAAAGTCACTTCAAGGGCGTGGGTCCAAAAGTTGGACACCTATCTCTCACTCAGCCCTATGACGGAAGAGGAAGCTATCAAATTTGCTATTCTTCATTTGGATAGGACTGCACATGAATGGTGGCATCATGGGATCATCACACAAGGACATCAACATATCGTGACCTATGCTGATTTCACACAAAGGCTCATAGATAGGTTGATCAAGAGAACCCGAAGAGGTACTTCAAAGAGTTAACACAGTTGAAGCAATGGGGTTCGGTAGAGGAATATATTGCAGAATTTCAGATATTGTCAGTCATGGTACCTAATATTACCAAAAATACACTCATGTACTTGTTCATTGAGGGCTTGACAGAATCACTTAGGAGATTGGTTAGTGCTTTTGAGCCTACATCTCTTCAAGATGCAATCCAAAGAGCCTTCAGATTGGAGATCACTACATCAAAGAGCAAGTCCTATTCCAAGAAAAATTCATTTGGGCAGCAGAGGAGGCTACTCCATAAGGACTTTTCACAACCCAAGGTATTACCCACAAAATCAAGCAAAGAAAAAGATTCAAAGAATGAGCTCCAAAGGAAGAAGTTGTGTTTTCATTGTAGAGAGCCATGGGAACTGGGCCATCGTTGCTTGGGAAAAGGACACGTGCGTCACATAGAGGCCATGTCAGATGAGGAGATTGAGGTGGAGGCTTCCGAGCTCGAATTTGTTTTTGATGAAGGGGAGCAAGAGAATCAAGTTGAAGGAAAAGGAGGTGCACTTGCTACTCTTTCGAGAGCACCTAGGTACCATCCATTTCGAGTTTGAGGAGTGCTACAAGGGCATAAGGTGGTAGTGTTGATTGACAGTGGGGCTACTCATAACTTCATCGATGAAGGCTTGGTGAAGAGGATGAGATTGAAAGCCGAAGACTTTGAGGGTTTCAGTGTAGTTGTGGCCGATGGATTTACCATTCCTTGCACTTGGAGGATTCTATAGCTTGATATCACAATGGGTGAGCACAACGTATATGATGACTTCTATGTGGTCGACAAAGGTGAGACCGACATTGTTTTGGGTGTACAATGGTTGTATTCACTAGGAGGGTATATCAAAACTATCAGACTATGGAGCTGAAATTCCAATCAAATGGTAAGGAGGTAGTTCTTCGAGGCTTATCCAATGGAGAACTGCGAGTTGTTTCAGCTAAGAGGATGGAGCAAGCTTTACGACATGGACAAGTAGAGTGGACTACACAATGTTTGATCACCGATAGGCTTTCACCCAAAGGAGGGAAGACTACTCATATTGATATTCAGCCTATTCTAGACAAGCATAGCATGGTCTTTAGCAACATTCCACCACGACTACCTCCTGAGAGGGCTTTTGAGCACACCATTGAGTTGGAGGGAGCAAAGCCCGTCATCACCAAGCCCTATCACCATCCAAGGAGGTACAAAGAAGAGATTAAGGAGGCAATTAAGGAGTTACCTGACATGGGACATATTCAACTAAGTTCTAGCCCTTTTGCTTCTTCAGTAGTGTTGGTGAAAAAGGACGGTACTATGAGGATGTGCATTGATTATAGAGCACTCAACAAAAAGACAATCAAGAACCGCTACCCAATTCCTAAAGTGGATGAGTTGATAAATGAGCTTCATGGTGTGGTGTACTTCTCCAAGATTGAGTTGCGTTCAGGGTACCACCAAATTCGGATGAGGAAGGAGGATATACACAGGACAGCATTTTGATGTCATTTTGGGCATTATCAGTTCCTAGTCATGCCATTTGGGTTGACTAATGCTCCGACAACATTTCAGTCTTGCATGAACCAGGTATTTAGTAAGCAATTGAGGAGATTTCTTTTGGTTTTCTTTGATGATATATTGATCTATAGCAAGACTTGGGAGGATCATTTGAGGCACATAGATGAGGTTTTCGGTATACTTGAGCAGTGCTCACTCTTTGCCAAGGCATCTAAATGTGAGTTTGGGTTGACGGAGATTCTATACTTGGGACATAAGATTAGTGTAGAGGATGTAAGTGTTGATGAGGAGAAGATCAAGGCAATAAGGGAATGGCCACGACCTAGGACCCTACCACACTTGAGGGGTTTTGTGGGTCTTTGTAGCTACTAGAGGAGGTTCGTTAGAGGCTTTTCACAGTTGGCTGCCCCTTTGACAAATTTGACCAAGAAAGGAGCATTCTCTTGGAGTGAGGAGGCACATAGGGCTTTTGACAAGCTCAACGAGGTGATGAGTACATGCCCCATTTTAGTTATTCTCGATTTTTCACGGCCATTTGTACTTGAGTGTGATGCTTCAAGAGAGGGTATTGGAGCGGTGTTGATGCATGACAAGCACCTGATAGCATTTGAGAGCTGCAAGCTCAAAGATTTCGAGAGGAGTTTCTCCATCTATGACAAGGAGATGTTGGCTATCATGCATGCATTGGCCAAGTTCCGACAATAATTGGTTTTTGAAAAGTTCGTGGTGAAGACAAATCATAATAGCTTGAGATTCTTCCTCAATCAAAGAGATTTGAATGATAGGCAGCAAAAATGGGTAAGCAAGTTGCAAGCTTATGATTTTGAAATTGTGCTCTATGACTGAAATTTTTGCTGATTGGAAAGCTTTTATATCAGTGGAATATGCTGAGGATGCATTGGCTAGTGATATTTTGGAAGGTAAAGTTCAAGATGACAAGTACAAGGTAGTTGAGGAGCTCATTCTATACAAGGTAAGTGTGTACCTTGTCCCAAGATCGAAGAATAAGGAAAAGATTTTGAAGGCATATCATGATACTCCATTGGCGGGTTACCAAGGGTACTACAAGGCATACAAACAAGAGAGAAATTTTCGTGGAAGGGACTCAAAGGGGATGTCTTGAAGCATGTGAGGGAATGCATGGTTTGCCAACAAAACAAGGTAGAGCAAAATTTTCCAGCTGGTTTGTTGCAGCCTTTACCCATCCCAAATCAAAAATGGGAGAGTATCTCGATGGATTTCATCACCGAGCTTCCAAAAGTGCAAAGTCAAGATTGTATCTTTGTGGTGGTAAATAGACTCACTAAGTATGCCCACTTTTTTGCTGTATCATCGGAGTATAGAGCTCCACAAGTCGCAGATCTGATCTTTAGAGAAGTATTTAGATTACATGGGTTGCCTAGAAGCATTGTGAGTGACAGCGACAGCAGGTTTATCAGCTTGTTTTGAAAAGAACTCTTTCATTTCACGGGCACAGAATTGACTCCAAGCACTAGCTATCACCCCCAAACGGATGGGCAAACGGAGATTGTGAACAAATGGCTTGAAGGATACCTCAAAAATTATGCTACAGGGCAGCAAACAGCATGGGTCAAATGAATATATCTTGAAGAGTATTGTAAGTTGTAACAATACCACACATCATATGTCAATAGGTATGTCACCCTTCAAAGTATTATATGGTTATGAGACATTATCATTTGTGGATTTGATTCTTTTGGATAGTAGGGTGCCGGTGGCAAGAGACTTGGTACAGCAGAGTAGGGACATTTTGAATGCACTCAAAGAGAACTAACAACAAGCCCAAAATCAGCAAAAGATGTATGCTGATCGCCACAAGGTAGAGAGAACTTTGAAGTAGGAGACCTGATTTTCCTAAGGTTGCAGCCCTACAGACAATCTACACTCAAGGGCAATGGAGTAGAAAAGCTTAAACCCAGATTTTATGGGCCCTATAAGATCACATGAAAGATAGGAGAAGTAGCCTATGAGCTGGAATTACCAGCAAACAGCAGGATTCATAACATTTTCCATGTGTCTCGCCTCAAGAAGGTGTTGGGACAGCATATCACTCCTTGTTTAGAGTTGCCGCCACTTGATGAATAAGGGAATTTGGTTTTGGAACCCGAGGCAATCATAGACATGAGAGAGAAGAAGCTCCGGAACAAGGTCATTCCGGAATACTTGGTAAAATGGAAGAATTTGCCTCTTGTAGACACTACTTGGGAAGGAGCAGAAATCTTTGATCACCCGAATCTAAGATTGCTTGAGGACAAGCAATATTTGGGGCAGGAGGACTGTAATGTCCCCTCCGCTTAAGCAAGGCGGACCTATATTTTTAAATATCACAAAAGTGTTTTATATATATATATAATTAATAGTTTTAATAATAATAATAATTTCTTGGAAGCCAACTCAATTTTAAGTTTTGCTTAGCCGACTTGCAACCTTTCCAGTTCGTTAAACAGGGATAAATGAGAGAAGGTTTGCGGAAGGAAGCATCATATCATGCATTTTCTCTCTCAAATTTTGTTAACTGCAAGTTTCTTCTCAAGCTGAGACGTTACCCTCAGTTTGGGAGTGTCCAAGTAGGACAAAACCCCTCCCTGGTAACTGTTATAACAGCAAATCGATTCGTGTGGAATTCTGGGCAAATTTAACAAGCAAACTGATCCTTTTACAGGGCGAGAATTCTGTTAGAGGAGTCACTGGGAGTCAGCAACTAAAGGGAGCACATAATCAGAATTAAACAAGGCCGTGGAAGGGTCCATTCAGAGTGTTGAAGACCAGCGATTGTCGTCAGTGGGCGCAGAGTCATCGCCAGGCATAATTTTTGGGTGTCTCCAACACCAACCTGCAGAAGTTGACCTAACAATCAGGCTGCGCTTGGAATCTCCTGTCTATTCAGCCAATATACTATTTTTGGCGGGGGTCTACAAGGTCCACGAATACCTTATCTTCCACATCAGATCTGGGATAGGAAGCTTTCTGGGATCTGAACATCCACTGTAACTAAAATCAGCATATCATTTACTCATTCTTAAGTGGTATGTAAGGAGAAACTGCTATTTATTGTGGATTGTTGAAAATTATCAGAAATTTGCATTGTACTGTGGTCAGAAATTTGTGAAAAGAATCAGACTGAGTTCAATATGTTAATTGCTTGATTTCTGTGAAGTGGTTTATTGCAATTCTGTTTTTTTCTTTTCAATCTCTTTTGGGCTATTACAAGCACCTAAACCTGAAGATAATCAACTGCCATCAAATTTCATAGTCCATAATTCTATACCATAATCTTCATTTGAAACCTCTAGTAAACTTACTCCTTCGAACATCAACATGTACATTCCTAGGCCTGTTTCCTTATAAAGGGTTCCAACGCAAGAATCATCTAATTTTTGTACAGTGTACTTGGCCTTTGGCTATAAAACTAAACATACTTTCTTACCATTGAGCAGGACTAAAGCATGGGACCAATCTAATTGTATTTCTTCACCCAAATCTTTGAAAAAGCTTCTACTTAGAAGCATTCAATAGCTTGCTAGAATGTAAGCCACTAAAATGGTTAGCTTCATCCTCTTTTGCGAATAGGCAGCCAAGACAACCTGGGCATCTTTGATACGCCCAACAAGAGGAACTTGTTTGGATTCCATTAAATAGCATGTCCCTAAGGGTTTAGTTAGCATCAAGCCTAATGCATTTGCAACTTTAGCAAGCATGACATTATCTGAGGCACTGGAATCTATAATACAAGTGTTTAATCTAAAGCTTGAGATACACAAGGACATATAAAAAGTTGGATTTCTCATTTGTAACAATACAAGTCACTGCGTTGCTGGATGAGGCAAGGAGGGAATGATCTACATCAAAATGCGATTGGCTATTTCATAGCGTTCAAATTATGGGATGCATTGATAGTTTTTGAACTTGGGATTGATATCATGTATTAGCCTATCTAATTGGCTAGGATTTGATTTCAAATACTTAATTTAAGATATTTGAATTTTTGTCTTGTTAAAATGGTCAATTCTATCAAAAGAATTAACATTTTCAACATGAGAACTACCTTCTTGTATATTTGGACCACTCTAAGAAGCATTTTGAGAAGAAGAGCTAAAAGTAGAGAATTGGGAAGGAGAAGGAACCTTTTCATAAAAGATGTACTTTGGTTTCTACTCTAATCCTTTCCGCCATTTAATCTCCCTTTTTTCTAAGGCATGAACCTCTTTAGTTTCTTTACCTTGATCACGCCAGAATCTTCTCAATGGTTGCTCAAGCCGCAAGTACTTTCAGTTTTGTTGCCAATTAGGATTTTTAATACTACCTCTATAGTTTCCTTGCAAATCACTTTACTCTTGTGATCGTTTTGACTTTTGCCCTTGCCCAGACATTGCCAAGGTACCTAATATTCAAAACCCTAGTTTTATTCTATTCGTGAAAATTCATTTCATCATACATTTAAAATTACTACGGCTTTGCTTTGCTTTATAATCCTTTCCTCCTCACACTCTAACAAAGGTCACAAAGTTGTCTTGAGTAAAACCCTAGCCCAATCACTTTGTTACAAGTCTATTTGCATTTTACTTTAAGTCATTTCCCTACACTTGAAACCCGAAATTCCATGGATACCACTGTAACACTATTGTACATAATCCTAGGTGTAGTAGACTGTAGGATAATACTTTGTATTTTATACTTCCTAGTTACACTAGAAGTTGAACAGTCATCTAGAAGATGAACTAAACAGTCATTTCATATTGATAAACATGTAAATTGTATCACATTTTGATCAATGGAGGAATGGTTATGAGTTTCATTGAATATTCTTTTGTTGTCCTGATCATTTCATTTGTCAATCTTTTTCTTGCATTACATTCCAGACCTACATTAGTATTAGAGCAAGGTTGGAGGTGAAGAGGAAGTTGCAAATGGTTCAAAATATTTGTTCGTAGAAGAAGTGAAGGCTTTACTGTGGAAATTTTAGCACATTCACTCTTATTTAGAATGTTAACCCTTTCTATGTGCAATTTCTAATTTAATTATGGAGAAAAGCATAAGCAATTTTTTGCAGTTTCTATTTCACCAAGCCTTGTTGCTACAGACCCCATTCTCATTTGCCCCTATTCCCTATCCCCTATCCCCATTCCTCTTTTTTGCAGTTACCGAATCAAATATCAATCACTTCTCAAGAGAGTTCGGACCTCGTTTCTTCCCAAATCCAAGCACAATAGTAACAAAGCAAAGGTTGTACTACATACATTTGTGGGCATGACCTCTGAAATTTCTTTTCCTTCTTGTCCTAGTTCGTGGCTCCCAACTCATGGTTCCTAATCTTCAGATCTCATTTCTCCATGCCCCGCAAGTCTCATTTCTCCATGCCCCAAGCAGAAATGATTATTGTAATTCATAATTGCATAATTACAAATGGAGAGAAGAACTCCTTATAAAGGAAATTACAAGATGATGTTTCTAAAAAGAAACCATCATTATCTAAAACAGAAATAGAAAGATGCTAAAACAACTAAAATATAAGTTACTAAAAAAAACTAAGTTAACTAAAGTAACTAAAACTAAGTTGACCATTAATATTACAATTAATATTTTAATACCCTCCCTTAATGGTCATCATACAAACAAAAAACGAAGTCAACCCATAATCAGATGGTGTGTTGGTCCTCAAAATGCAAAATATGCACTCCTTCTCAGTATACTCCACCACTAGAGCACTTTGTTGAGACTCTTCCTGGTTGGACTTATCATCGGCCAACCGCTTTCTGCAAAACTTCTTGATATGACCAATCTTCCCACAGTAATGGCAAGTAATAGACTTCTTAGAGCCCTCCTCTGAATCGCCTCGTCCTTTCTGCTAAGTGGACTTGCCTTTGCCAACGTCCTTGGCAGTAAATGCTTGTTCAACACTAGGAGACTCACTGCTGCTCCCAAACTGCTTCCTCCACCTATCCTACTGCAAAAGCTTGTTGCACAGCTCATCAAACTTCAAGACAACATTGGTGGATGTAATGTTGAGTGTTTCGATGAAGTGCTCGTAGGAATGTGGCAAACTTTTCAAAGTGATCACCTCCATATCCTCCTCATCCATCTTACGACCAATGGCCTCCAGTTGGTCGCGAATATCTTTGATTTTCATCAAGTGTGCCTACAAAGACACTTGGTCATCCATCGTAATAGAGAATAGCATATTCTTCAGGAAGAAAGCCCTTCCCTTGTTTGAGGTCTCATGAAGATCTTTCAGATGCTTCCAAATCTCCACAACAGACTTACCAGATGATATTTCTAGTAACATCTCATCAATGACAAATAACTTTAGAAGCATAACTGCCTCCCTATTACCTTCATCATACTTGTCCTAATCCTTCCCAGCAGTAGCAGGACAAACGGCTATACCTAGAACAAGCTTATTCAGACACTAGTACTCAAAGATGGTAAGCATCCTCTGCTTCCATGTGTTGTAATTCTTTCCATTGAATCTTTGCGTATTTTCCAACATAAAATTGGACAAAGACGCCATCCCTCCTGTTTTCCAAAGCACAAAAAATGAGGTAACTCTATGATCAACTGGCACAACTCACGATTTTTCAAAAATCGTCTAAAAAGAGGCTCAGAAACTGTAAGATTTTTCAGAAAAACCTTCAAAAACTCTAAAAAAGTAAGATTTTTTCAAAAAAAAATCCTCAAAAAACTTTAGCAAATTTTTTAGAGAAAAATTTTTCAAAAACTCTTTTAGCAAATTTTTTTAGCAAAAAATTTCGAAAAAAACTCTTTGCAGAAATTTTTATTTTTCCTAGAAAAATTCTGTCAAAACTGGCTCAAAAAAAAACCCCTTCACGCTGCCATGAAATCACGATTTTTATAAAATCGCCCAAAAACAATGATGTTGCACACCCACGAACTCAGAAAAGCATCATCAAAAAGAAAGACTACTGCGAACAGAGAAGTCGAAGATGGATTCGCAACCATGTGACCAGGGTTGCAAATGACGCCTTCAAATAAATGCCGATACTGATAAAAAAGAAAGATGCCCGCAACAAAAATCGCAAACAGAGAACGTTTTAAAAAGCACCAGACGCTGAAATGGAAAGTGTCAAAACCCTCCAGAGATCTACCGACCACAAACCCAAAGAAACGCGACTCAATAGGTGAAATTCGCAATCAAACCATGCCTCCAGAATCACGAAAAACCTGTCGATGGGAGGAAAAATGGCGACCTCCAAAGACGAATGCAAACTTCAAAACAGCGCCTAGAATGTGAATCGCAACTCAGAAAAGAATGCGAGTTTGCAGCAGAAACACGCGACTAGAAGAATCTGCCAGGCTGCACATAAATCGCAAGCAGAAGCCGAAAGCAAAGGGATGTAAATTGCTTTGAACAGATTGCAGACGGAAAACAAAACACGAGTTTGAAGGAACCACGAAACCCGTCTATGACAAAAACACCACACAAGAATGAAAGCCACAACTGAGACTTTACACACTGCAGAAGTTTGAGGCAGTAAAAAGAAAATCTCGACTTCCTTCAAAACGCTGCCAAAACGAAGCTCGACCCAGAAAAACGGCGAGCAAAAACCACGATCTCAGACCCGTGATTCTTCAAAAAATGTGTTTCAGCTTCAGCAAACCCTCGAAAATGCTTCTGAAAGCCCTCAAAAATCTCTTCGATTTTTATCTAAAAAAAACCAGCTATAAGACTTTTTAAAAATCTTCCAAAATAATTTTTAATTTTCTAGGTATGAATTTTTATTACTAAAAATTAGTCAAAAAAGTTTGAGTCTGAGCTCTGATACCATGAAATGATTATTAATATTCATAATTGCATAATTACAAATGGAGAGAAGAACTCCTTATAAAGGAAATTACAAGACGTTGTTTCTAAAAATAAACCATCGTTATCCAAAACAGATATAGAAAGATGCTAAAACAACTAAAACAGAAGTTACTAAAAAACAACTAAGTTAACTAAAGTAACTAAAACTAAGATGACCATTAATATTACAATTAATATTTTAATACAAGCCTCTTGTTCAGTGCTTGCATGCCCTCAAAAATATTCTAGTCAGCAACATCTAAGCAAATAGTTTGATATGGTGGTGTCTCCAATCTTCTTCTGCTTACTCCTTTTTATTCTTAGAAGGCACTGTTGAAGGCATTTTTGGTGTTAAAAGGAACTATTGATGGAGTTTTTGCTGTTACAAGGCACCATTGAAGGCATTTTTTGCTCATATAAGGAGCTTTTGGATGATATAAGGCACTCCCACTGTTATTACAGCCTGCTAGAAGCAAGAGTAGACCACCATGACCTATTGGAACCAAAAGAAGATTGTCAAACCTGCTACATCCCCATTCCCGTCTCTGCTGAAGCCATCTTTTGCAAATTCTACTCGCAGCCCTCGATCCTGTTCAAAACCCACAAACACAAGCTCTCTGTTGAAGCATGACTCCATAGATGGCTAGGCATCAACTTACGTCCTGAAAGCAATCAACTTGAGGGGATTCCATTGTTTGCAGCAAGTGGGGCTTCCATGATTCACAAAGAACAGCTCCATGAACATTTGAGTTTCAGGCTCTGTTTTTAAGAAGAAGCGACCATCGGCCATACACAACAAGTCACAAATATCTCTATTGTGCCGCCTGCAACGCTATTGCGACCCCTGCCACCAACACCTCTGTATGTGTGAGTTTTTCTGGTTCCTCAACCTGACCATGTTCCACATAGAAACTGCAAAACTTTTAGGTTACATGGTCTTGAATTTTAGGTTTCAAAAGTTTTGTTTTTCAATATAGTTGGGTGTAATTTAATTTCAGGCAATTATTTAAAATTTAGGTGGTTTGTTATAGTCGATTTGAATAGAATGGGGTATTTTTCATAGTTAAGTTGAATAGTCAGGTTGATTTAATAGTCTTTTTAATATGGAAGTGTTTTAAAAGACTATGGGGTGCTTTATATAGTTGGAAGCATTTTCATTAAAGAGGGGAATTTTTATTAGTAAGTGGAAAAATTCATTTTAGTAGGTAATTTTATCCATTTTAGCATATTTTAGAAGGGGGGATATTTCAAACAATAAGTTAGCTTTTTTAAATTTTTGGTGTAATGAAAAGTCCAAAAAACAAAACAAATTTTGCAAACGAAAACAAATCGCAACATTCAATATAGATGATGCCTCAAGTTCACATTTATTGGGTCAAGCCATCGCAATTGAACTACTGCATCGAATGCCTAACATAGCTGCAACAATAGTGTTTGTGGCTGCAACCCTATAAAGGAGAGATAAGGACATTGTCATTTTCAATTTCCCTCCACTATCCATTCATTGCTATCATAAGACGTAAATCCTAACTGAAAGAAATTTTGATTTCTTTATAAGCAAGTGTGATTGATAGGACAAATCCTTTTCACATGCTACCTAAGTGCCGTGTACCTCTCTGCTCTCGCGTGCTTTAACATCCCTTACCTATAACGATGGGTATATCGAAAGGACGGGCTTCTTCCACATACCGACAGGTATATAGGAAGGGCAAGCATATCGAGAGGTTTGGTATATCAATCTAGCAATATATATAGAAGGAAACCTTTTGGAGTGATAAGGAACCATCCATCTCCATTTGACAACAAAAGTCATTAGATGTTGTGAATTGTATTGTCTCCAAGCATTATCAATGGAACCCAACTCATAAATGTTTGTAATCTTTGTAATCATGTCCACATTATAGACCAATGGCATGTTATCCTTGCAAATTAACATCAATAACCAACAAGAAGCAAAAATAATATCAAAATGTTGGCATCAATACAAGCTCTTGTTTATGCAATTTTGCAATCAATACAAGATGTTGCAGCAAGAAATCAATAGGTTACAAGATCAATTACAATATTAAACACCCAATGCCTCAGCAGAGAAGAAAGATGTTGTCAACAATGATGTTCCTTCTTCAAGCAATACAACTCAGAAGGTAGGAAAAGACAAAAAGTCCTTGAAGAAAAGTGTCAAGCCCCCTCCTGTGTAACAGAACAATGTTGTTGTGTCTAAATCAAAAAGTGTGTTGTCAAAATCCATCATGGATACAATACCTATTAGTCCTCCCATTGCTAAATCTCCAGCTATTGTGCAAGTCTGGGAAAAAAATAAAACCCAACGAACATTGTATTGGTCAAGGTGTTAAGAATTTTCATATTCACTTGGTAAAGACTTGAGTTTGTTTTCTCAAGTCGAGTCAACTGTCCATGATGCTATATCCTTTTTTGATAGAATACAACACCTATTTGCTTTGAAAATTTTCACCACCATTTTCTGTGCTGATTGAAAACTTGACATTACTTCTGAGTGTTGAAATTTACAGAAGAACTTTGTTCAACTTCTGTCTCTATCACTTCTCTCTACAGACTGATTGCACCAGTGTGACTTAGAATTAAACCTAGTTATTGAGGAAAAAGAAACCTAGAGTCAAATTACTTTCTCAAAGAAGATTCTGAGTACTAAAGAAGCACAACCCGTACCTTCTTCTTCCCAAGGTCTATTTGCTACACAAGAAGATACCCCTCTTCAGGATGTTCCTCTTCCTGAAATTCCTTTCCCTTCATCACCCCAAAAGGATACTCTTCATTCTGGGTTGAGACACCTTTGCAAATAGACATGCTTCCTCAAGCATTCCTAACTGGTTGGAGCAAACAATCAAGAAAACAAAAAGAATCACCGAACCTTTGGTCTCCGATTTCTCGATGCCATTTACTACACCAACACCTCAGCCTAAGAAAGCGAAAGTTAACTCTACTATAGTCATAGACTCACAAGGCATGAAACATGCAGAGATAGCTACCCTAGCATCTAACTATCAAGTCTCAAGAGTTGAACTTGGAAAACAATCCAGAAAAGGAGACAACAAAATCATAAGGAGTGCCATGTCTAGAATCCTACAAATAATGGATAAAGATAAAGAGAGCAAAGCACAGCTGAAGCAAAAGGTTGAACAATTAACATCTTATGTGCAATATTCGGTAGATCCAATGCAATCCTCTGTTGTTCCTGCAACATCACATGTGACAATGTCTGATAAGGAAATGCCAGCAGCAGGCGAAATTGAATGTGCAGCCAAAGCCATTAAGACATGGACAGATGATTTGCTTGTACAAGGATCTAAATTAATTGATGAAGCTGTTCTACCACACCACAAAATGCAAGATGATTTGAATTTCATGAAGGAGTTGGAAGAAAAGTTCGATTTGGAGTTGCTAATACTAGAATTAAATTTACCAACAAACAAAGAATTCAGAGATTGTAATTCTGAGATTATAGTGGCAGAAAATGTTTTTGACAGCTCAGAGTGTGACTTTCCTATTGAATGGTGGGAAGCATCAAAATGGAAAATTGAAGTTATTAAAATTTAAGGAAGCTAAGGATCAATTTGTGCTTGGTATGGAAAATAAATAAAGCTGCAGATCTAACATTTGTCTCATTTGTGCTTGGTATTGCATCTTTTCTTATGTTGGTTGTAATGATTTATTTTCCTAAATGTTCCTTTGCAACCTGCAAATATTTTATCATCGGTCTTTATTTACAAGTTCTGATATTATTCTCAGTGTGGGATTGATCGAACTCCACATTTTATTCGATTGAATTCACAGTTCTCTTTACTTTTTCAGTTTTAAAAGCATTTCTCTTACAAATTTTGCAAAAACATTTAAAAAACCCAAATGCAAAAATGTAAAGCGTACAGCCTGTAGATACTTTCCAGTTTTGGCTTTCGTTAAGGCAGCCTCACCCTCTTGAGAGAGGATTTTCATCCCAACAACTGTTAGTGATTGGTAAAGTGCCAATTCACTTACTAACATCAATGAAGCGCTTTACAACCCTGCTGTACTGAAATGATGAATGTATTGGCAAACATTGCTAGGAAGATCCACATCACTACGAGTCTCATAAGAAGTAGCCCATGTGATCATGAAATTTAATTGCCATAGTCTCAGAACCACCCATAGATTTCCAGAGAGAGACAATTATAAAACCCTAGAGGAACTTGTCTCCAAAATGGAGGATCTTCTCTAAGACTCTGTAGGGATGTCAAAGAATACCTCACAGACAACCACCTATAGCTTGCAGTGATGAAGGAGAATGGTGGTTAAGTAAATAGAAACCAAGACAATGAAATGTTCTAGATTGTGATTTACTTGATGTCTGCTGGATGCCTGTCCATCAGTTTAGCATGGACCACTATGAGAGCACTTCTTCAGTCACAACAAATGAAAACTCCAAACAAAGATAGGTTATCAACTTATCACTTCCACTAGTTAACATCTCTACTTGTTTTTGCACTTGATAGTTATAATTTCTTAGTGATTCATGGTTTAAAGAAGTTAAAAATGGGGCACTCCTGCAGGCCCAAGGGCTAGAACATTTTGATGCTATTTCTTGACATTCCCACTAGGTTAGTTTTGTTTTTGAGGATGTGTAATTTTTTTTTATTAAGGTCTTCTCACACACCCCTTTAATTTATTGGTTTCAACCTCTCAAGTATACTGCCATGCACAGTGGAAGCTCTAGTGGTTACTAGATAGTTTTAAGTTTTTTGTTCTCCATAGAACAAAATTTATCATCAATATTCTTAAGAATTTTTTAATATAATTCTCCTTTATTAGTATAATTTTTTTTAAATTCCAAACGAGTAACAGAAGTTATTTTGTGGGGTGTTTCATAAGGCCCAATAACCAAATGGGCCTAAGTGGATATTACAACTGAAAATTCAATCACTTTCTATCAATGTTCCCCAAGGACACTTAAAAAACCTGTGTTTTAGAAATTGAGACATCTCAGGGGCATGGGTATGTAGAGAAAACATCCCCCGACCACACCCCCACTGCCTCCACCAAGGTGGGGATGTTTCCAGGATACCCCACAGAAGCAGGGGGCATCTCTAAAACGTCCCTCTCTAATGAGGATGTTGAGGGGATGCCCCAACATCCCCAGGACAGCCTAGGGGCTTCTAGAAGTCCCTTGACCATCTTAGAAATGCTAGGGAGTCTCCACAATTTCTCTATGTCATGTTACGATTTTAATTTGTGTCAGAGCTTTGAACAGCTAGACAACATGATCGTATGTACAAATGGTTGACCTTGGAAGAAAGAAGGAATATTTACATGGTATTGGTGGCAAAATAGACTATTAAAACAGCAGTTACTGTTTTTGTTTACTCGGATGCATGCTCTCTTATCTTGACTTTATAAAGTTGGTATTAAAATATTTCTTAATTCATACGTCACTAACACCTCCAACTTAGTAGAGAGAGGAGGAAGCGGTGAGGGTGTCGTGGATGTTACCAAGTTTTCATAAATGTTTGTGAGTCTCTGCTGACTGCTGTAAGGAGTTTCTAAAAACTCGTCTCCTACAAATGGAGAAGAAAATAAATAAACAGATTCAAGATGACAATAATCATATCTTCAACTATGCAGCCCTCATCATTCAGACCGGTCAGATTCTACAGTTTCACAGTTAATCCTCTGAAGAATGAAGATTTGGTCAAAAATAATGAGGACTCGGTGTTGGAGAAAACATAATGATAAAATTATGAAAAATGGCATGAGTCATGAAAGTCCATGTGGTCTTGAAGGCCTTAATTTGGGCTTGGTGGTGGAGACTCTGCCTGTCAACCCCGCCCTGTAACACATCAAGAAACCCAGACTCCGCAAGGAGCGTTGCCCCTCAACCCACTCATCAGCCACCGTCCCCAAATTTGGGTCCATGATCCCCCATACCCAAAACTCCATGGAACAATGCTTTCTATACCCTAGTAATTTCAAACATTGGAATTCATTAATTGAATTTCCTTAGCATCTTACCTTGCTTTCCCTGAGGAAAATTTCCAAGCTTCATAAAAAAGAATTGCTAATTGCAGATATAGTTATAGGTTTTGTTGGTTCAAATTGGCAATTTAGATAAATATGTCAACATGGGGTGTCCCCACAGGTCCAGAACTGTTCTGGCTCTTTTAAAATTGTCTGTTGCAAGAGATGTTTTTTGAGGTTGCATGCTTCACAGGTTATGAGGGTTCTCCTACAGACGAATGTAGGTTTTCTGGTTTCATTAACCTTATCAATGTGGATAGAAGTAATTATTGATATACAACAGATAGTTCATATTTTCTTGCTGCTAGCCAAGAAACTTTTCTATCAATTTTTGTATGTGTCGCTCTTTTAGTGGTATAACTCAAATTTTCAAATCCCTTTCCCCTGACCAAAGAACAAAAAGCATTTCTTTAAGTTCAATACCCAAACTACTTTGGGGAAACACTAAAATTAAGTTATTTGTTCTATATTATCATCAAACACTAAGAGTCATCTCACCCTTAACCCTGAACCCTAGTGATTTCTTGTTGCTAACCAGGATTATTCCTTTCCGTCTTATGAAGGACACGTGAATTGCTCCTTTATTGATATGATTTAAACCTACATGGAGAATTTTTTGATATGTTGCTCCTTTAGTGATATAATTCAAATCCCTTTCCCCCAAGCAGTGAAAAAATATTATTTTTTGAGGTCCAATAGCCAAACCAACCTGAGGGGAAATTAAAATTCAATTATTTGCTCAATATTCTCATGATTTCAAACACTAAGAGTCGTCTCACTCCTAAATCTGAATCCTAATGTTTCTTTGTTGCCGACCAGGAATATTTTCTGTCAGGATTATGGAGGACTTGTGTGTGTATTATTCCTTTATCAATATTATTTAAATCTTTTCCTCTTTATCATGAAATGAAAATGTTTAACAAGGTTCAATAGTGATATATACCTCTAGGGAAGTTAAGTTGGATAATTTGTTCAATATCCTTAATATTTCAAACACTAAATTATGCATTCAATGCCCTTTGCATCTCATCAATTGCAATGAGCTCATGATCTGTAAACTCCAATGGTTATATCAGTCGTAAGTCATCAACATACAGAATTAAATGATAGCAAACAATTGACTGTAATTAACTTGCAAGAATGAATAACCTATAGCAGGAATAACAGAGAGAATAAAATACCACAAGACAAGTCACACCAATGTACCCTGGAGAAACCCACTTCAGGTAACAACTCCACAGAACGAGAGCAAAATCTCACATAGAATCACTAAAAAATGGCATACAATTTGGTCCAAACCTCTTGGGATTTAACAACAGCATCAACAAACTGATATACAGGCTCACAACCTCTCAAGAATACCACAACCCTGCTCTACAATTTGCAACAGTCACTAGGAACTCAAAAACATGCATAAATGCTTAAATACTATTCTAAAGCCCCTTCTTGCTCTCCTTGATGCTCAATTCAAGCTTGCATTGCATATTTATAGAGGTAGAAAGCCTTCGGAAGCCCCTGGAAGTCAAAAAGACTGAGAAACTGAAGAGAAGACTGAAAACAGGAATGTCTCAGAAAGATTTTCTAAGCTCGGGCAAAACAGCCACTTTAAGCAAAGACGTGGTTTTGAAACAGCCCCAACACTTTCAAAACCAGCCGGGCACTTGTGGAACTGCTACTAGCATGAAACTGCCCCTGTTGGCAGTTTTTGCTCTCCAGCCTTCTGGAAACCATAACTTTTGCATACAAACTTGAAACAAAGTGTCTCTTTATTTTAATTGCATAATTGTTCAAGAGGAATTCAATTATGCAAAAACATTCAGGTTTTGATGCCATTAGAGACTTGTTTTGGACCTGAAACACAAGTCCTCACTTTGTCATGTAGTGAAACTGGATCCTTTCATGGATTAGCTCAAGCGGTAAAGCAACAATGCTTTAATAACAAAAACCTTAGTTAAAATTCCCAGAAGATGTTGAATAACATATTACATCAAAATCAGGATGTGTCATACCTTAACAAAGAAGGACACATGCAAGTCCAAGGTGACTACAAAAGAATAGTGGCAAGGCATAAGTCTTTGGTGAATAGGACAAAATAGAGGCCAGGTGCAAGTCCTTGAGAATTACAACAATACCTTAAGTCCCACCCCCATCATGGTTTAAGGGCAAATGTATCAACCAAAAAATAATTACACATCCTCAGAATCTCATCATACCTACCAATGCATACTTAATTTAGAAAAACTTAAACATCCCAATTTCCACTAAACACTCCTAAATAAATCAAACAAATCATGTCAACCCCAAACCTCCCCAATTCAATTAAATGCCCACACAAGCACAGTGAATATTGGAATCAAATATGCTTGAAAGTCAAAAGAAACTTGCCATAACCAAGCAAAAGTCTCTAACTTACCAGACCATCAAGAAGCCCCTTGAATCTGCCTGCAAACCATCCTTTTGGAAGATTAATGATGCACTTACTGAAGGACACTGTGCTGCTATCTGTGACCTCAGACAAACCTTCAGGATCTTCAGAAGGGTTAAGCCCAAGCTCTTGTTCTCTCTTTAGCTTTTTGGCCCGTTCAGAGGTAGGATCCCATGAATTATCTGGTCGAGGCCTTAGCTCCTGCTCACTATGAGCATACCTGTACATGATTTTTGGAATTATTTCATAGGTTCTCATTTTCAAAACATATATCAGGAAACGACTATGTTCTATATGTACTGGCATTTTTCAGATTATTGTCAAAGGTTGTAACTTCAAAAGCATATATTAGTAAACAACCATGACTCTATGCACTTAGATTGCTGAGATTACTTCCACCAGTTATCAGTTTTGAAACAATTCTCTGAAAACAAATGTGTTCCATATCCACTTATATTTTTTAGATTATTTACACATGCTCTCATTTTTTAAACATATATCTGGAAATAGCTGCACTCTTTAAGCACTTGTTTTCTTGAAATAAATTCTAGCATTCTCGCTTTCCAGACATGGATGAAGAAACATGTCTTTTCTACATGCACTCTCAATTTGGAGTTTGTTTATGATAATTAATTATTTTGTAGTCCATAATATTTGTGAATGAAACCTTAGATAAAACAGTACAGAATATTTTTCAACCTAAGTTCTGAGTCTTCTACAATACTTGTCATCAGGGTGTAAAGATCTGACAAATTAAACCTGATTTGAGGTTTATAAATTATAAATAATCAATTGGTCGCCCTAATTTCCTATCATGTTAGAAGGTTGGCCATTTGTATTTAAGATTTAAAATACTAAGGAGAAATATTATTAACTTTTAGTTAATATATGAACTAGGAATCTCCAAGTATGATTAAGTGTTGCTCTTCATCACAATTCAGAATGTTGTTGCAAAAATTTTCAATTTCGATAGCTTCCCTTGCTCACCTCCTGGTGTAATGTTTCTCTGTAGCAATCGTTTTGCTTCCTCGAGACAAATGAGGTGTTTTGTGATGTTAAAATTTTCTGCTAAAGCTGATAGCGTACAAAACTTCTATGCAATTTTATCCAAGATTCCATTCAAAAAGTTATTATTTCATTAACATCAACTATGTCAATGAGTTGTCATTTTCTATTTAGAGCACTCCACAATCAGACATGTGTGAAGAGGTAAAGAATAAGGAAATAGTGAAGTATTTCATTAATATGTTAATGACTTGTCATTTTCTTTTCAAAGCACTTCACAATCAGACATTTGTGAGAGGTACAGAATAAGGAAATAGTGAAGGTTGATAACAAAAGAAGTCATCATCATCACTTATTCTTTTCACATATTCTCATTTTCCAAACAAATATCAGAAAACAAACTGTTTTCAAGTGTTTCTCCAAGTTTCAGGGACAGGGTTTCAGGAACAATGGGGGGACAGCAGGGGACATCTATTAAAATAGAATGTAAAATTAATATTTAGATACATCCATAAGCCGTCTGATAGACCAATATTCATAAACATAATGTGAAACGTGGTTTATGCTGAGAGATGCCAAAAGAAAGAAATTTTGCATCATGCATAGTACATAAGTGCAATGAGCAACAAGCTCAGAAATCAGAGGAATCATCTGACTGACAGCTCAGACACTGCTCCTCCTCTCTTTTCCTCTTCCTCCTCTTCTCTTTTCTTCTTTCCTTCTTCTTCTTTGGTTAATGCAAAACAGCAATGGCATGGGTTTTTAATTTTTAAGGGGGTTGAGGGGCCTTGCTGGCCCCTCTTTTAAGATCTTATTTGTTTTAGAATGTTTCTTTTTGTTCTTTTTATGTGTTTGATGCGAGTGGGTGCCCTAAAAGTTCAAGAACAGCCACAAGACGTCTGGATGTACAGGGGACACCAGGAAGTCCCAAAAAGGACCAAAAAAGAGGGACATCCCCAGGACAGTCCTCTTTTTAGGTGATATTTTGAGAACGTCCACAAAAATTTCAAAAAAGGGGGTGGGGGGGGGAAGGGGCATCCCCTCCAAGTGCCCAAGTCCTTGGAACATCCCTCAAATCCAGAGGACACATCCCCATAGAACACTGCTGTTTTCTATATACACTTATGTTTTTTAGATTATTTTCATGGGTTGCCATCTTCGAAACATATATCTGGAACAAATTATGCTCTATAGCTTTGAGATTATTTTTAGACGTTTTTATTTTCGAAACATTTATTGGCTAGAACTATTAAATTATTATTTTGGGATTATTTTCATAGGTTCTCATTTTTGAAACAAATATATCAGAAAACAATTGTGTTCAATATGCAATTTTATTTTTGAGATCATTTCACAAGGCCTTGTTTTCAAGACATATATTACACTATGTTAACGGATTCGCCAGGGAACTGGCCAGATCCAGGTCCGGTTCAAACCGTATCCGTGATCCAATCCAGTTCACCTGTGGGTCCAAACAGCATCTGCACAAAACCAGATGGGTTCGTCGAACTTGGGTGAACCCCGGACGCAAATCACGAACCCATTGCCTATCCACCACTTTCACCTTTTTTTTTATTTTTTTTGTTTTTTTAAATATTTTTTGACTCTTTGACATTGACCATTTGCCCTAAAATGAATTCCTAACCGTAAAAAGACATATTTAAACACAAAAGCAAAGTCATTTTACCTCATTTTGTTTGCAAAATACAAATAGCATTCCTTTTGGCTGAACTTTCATTCTTGTTTGTGATTCAAAAAAGAGAGTTGAAGACTAATTGTTGAAGGTTCAAAATCCATTGCACAACTATTCCTACACATTTGCAAGTGTTTATTGGCTGCCAAGAAGATCATAGGAGGAGATTTTTGCAAAGAGGTAAGTTTTATGGTTTTTTGTTTTTTTTTCCATTTTTAAACAACAAACAAACTCTTTTCAACTTGTTTTCTTTTCATTTTTCTTAGTTTTTATGAATGTATCACTATGCTTAACAAGTTAACACATTAAACGAGTTAAGTTTTGTTTTATTGTTTTTTTTTTTGAATGTCTTGTTTACAAAACTTATTGCCACAGGAATTACAACGGCAGCTAGTTCTAGCTCCATAGCCCAACCTAAATTCAAGATTGATCCAAATTCACCTCTTTGGAAGTATGTTGAGATGATATTCCAAGTGGTCAAGGGTATATTTACAAATACAATGGATGTGATGTAAGATATTCAAGTTCATATAGCCGGGTGAAAGCCCATTTGTGTAACACCCCTGGGATGGGCATCAAAGCTTGCCCAAGAAAAAATGGTAAGGCTATACCACCAGAGCAAGTGATGGCATATACCAATGAGCAACAACAAGCAAATGAAACGGCAGGTCGTAAAGCATGTTTATCAAAGAGAAGACCTCATGGCATGAAGCCCCCATCTAATCCCATTGTTGTGGTAGAAAGCCACCATTTTTGGTCACTACTCAAGAGCAACCCACTAGTACTACAAACAAGAGACCAAAGGGACCTTTGGAAACAACATTTACAAATGAGGCTCAAGATGTTGCTGACCAACACATAGCCAAATGTATTTGTGCAAATAGGTTGTCATTCAATGTTGTTCACTCACCATATTGGAAAGAGATGTGAAAAAAAATTAATGAGGCTCCAAAAGGGTGTAAGGGCCCAGGTTATGCGAAGGTGTGTGGCACCTTATTGGAGAATGAGGTCAAGGTTGTAGAAGATTCATTGAAGCCCATAAGGGATTCATGGATTGAGACAGGGGTGTCGATTGTCTCCAATGGATGGAAAGATGCAAAAAATCGGCCTTTGATCAATGTCATTGCAATGTCCCCTAAAGGGGCAATGTTTTTGACAGTTGTGGATTGTGAAGGGGAGGTGAAGGATGGGCAATTTATTGCTAACATCCTCATTGCAGCCATTGAGGATGTGGGATCTCGTAATGTTGTTCAAGTCGTAACAAACAATGCAAAAAATTGTAGAGCTGCTGGGTTGTTGTTTGAGGAGCGGTATTCACATATCTTTTGGACACCTTGTGTTGTCCACTCTCTCAATCTAATGCTACAAAAGATTGGGAACAAAATTGATTGGATTAGAGAGTTGTATGCAGAGGCCGAGGAGATATGAACGTTCATCACCAACCACCACATGTCACAAGGCATATTTAGATCATTTTCTACATTGGAGTCGTTGAAGGTAAGTGAAGCAATATAAAATTCTATGTTTTAGTTTCACATATTCTAATTCTTCTTTAAAGTTTGTTTTAAAATTTTTAAATTTTAATTATTTTATTTTTTTATTTTTGAATAGCAGTAGGTTGCTAAGACCCATTTTGCCTCAAACACAGATGTCTTAAGACGACTTGTGAAGGTCTAAGAGGCAATTTCAAACATGGTTATTAGCCATACTTGGTTCATATGGGGGCAAAGCAACATTGAGAGGGCATCAAATGTTAAGAGGATGATCCTAGATGAGTCTTGGTGGGATCGTGTGGAGTATCTCAATTTCATCGAGCCCATTTTAAGTATGATTCATTATACTGACATAATCAAACCTTGCATAGGGGAGATATATGATGGCATTGATTCAATGATAGAGAAGATAAAGAGTATCATAAATGAGAAAGAGCAAGATCCTCAAGAAATTTTTTCAAACAATTGCACAAAATTATTAAGGATAGATGGAACACAATGACCACCCCATTGCATCTTCTTGCATTTGCATTAACTCCAAAATATTATAGTGTTAGGATTATTACCGTGCCAAATAGGATTCCCCTATGCAGACATTATTTAGTGTCTAAAGGGCACAAAGTAGCATTTCGTACTCTTCCCTGATCCAGATTTGCAAGATATAGTCATGAATGAGTTCACTGATTTTATACACTTCAATGGTCAAAGCATTGAGACTCTTCGTGATAAATTCAAGAAAGATGCTCACAATTGGTGGTACTTTCATCGCCAACAATTCTAGCACCTACAACCTCTCGCAATCAAAGTCTTATCATAAGTAAGTTTAATAAATTTCTATTTTTTTTAATCTTAAGTCTTTAAAACTTTGAAGTTTCAATTATAATTTTTTAAATTTTTAAAAATTATTTTTTATAATTTATAAGTTTATCACTCTTTCTCTCTACTTTGTCTTCATAGGTTGCTAGTTCATCTACAACTAAGAGGAATTGGAGCACATACTTTTTCATCCACTCAATAAAGCGCAACTGATTGCACTCAAAAAAGGTGGAGAACTAAGTATAAGGAAGGGGAATCAAAGTTGTGGGATGTGGAGCTAGAGCATATTGACTTGGAAGCTTCCAGTTCCCATTCCCAACATGTTGTACTTAAGGGATTAGAAAGCGAGCACACTTTTACAGCGAGTGGCAATAGCACTGCTTGTGGTTCTTCAAATGTTCCTGTGTCAACTAATGTCCATGATGTTGATGATGATGATGTGGAGGATTTAGCAAATCCATATGATTGATGACATTTGACATTGAAAAGTGACTGTTGAACTTGATATTATTATTTTGATATTGAACGTGAAGTTCGAGCAATGAATATTTAAATTTTTATGTTTTAAATTTTAAATGATATTCAAGTTTATGGTGGTTTTGTTGATTATATGATGCTATGTTGTGTTCTACACTTAATTCCTACTTTTCTACACTTCATATATATATATATATCCCAACCCCAAAAAAAAATTGGACAAATCCAAGAACCAAACCTGCAAACCCGAACCAGAACCGGTAACTTAGATATCAAAAAACAAATGTGTTCTCTATGCACTTGTATTTTTGAGATTATTGTCATTCTCATTTTCAAAAAAATATATCAAGAAACAGCTGCTCTCTATATTTTTGAAATCATTTCCACAGCTCATTTTTTAAACATATATCAGGAAACAACTGCGCTCTCAATTTATTGGTCCAGCAGGCATGACTAAGCGATAAATGTGTAGCATCAACAACATAGTTCTAAAGCTCAATGAGAACTCATCAAACTCACAGGTTTTTTCAGCAGACAAGTTACTCACAAGCTGATGCTAACCCAAAAAACTCACAAGTAATAGGTGATTTACATGGCAAGTTTTAGCCAAGACTTGCTCAGAATCAGCGAGTTGGCTATCAAAAAAAGGCATGAACCCTTGTTAAGACCCCTCATTTTTGTGTTTTTTGTCATTTTCATCTTCAGCAGTTAGGATCATGGTGACAAGAATTGATTGTTGACTAACTGGAAGTGCAATATAAAGGATTTATGAAAGATTCGAGTGCATTTGGACAGGTATTTGTTTTGTTTTGTTTTCTTTTTTTTCTTTTGTATTTCAAAATTCAAATCAAAAAGAAACAAAACCCCGCTGGCATGCTGCTGAATATTTTTTCAATGTCTGAAACCTACAGGGTTGAATGCAAGGTGCCAGCAAAAAGAACCTTGCATGGAAGCATGGCACACTGGGTGCAATCAAGGCCATTTTGCCTTGCAATCAATGTGGGTTTAATATGAGAGGAGGTATCAATCAATTAAATTACCAACTTGCTCGAATTGTTGGCCGAGATGTCCAACTGTGCACTTAAGTACAGGAAGAAGTGCAACAAGCAATGAATGCCCTACTTTCTAGCTATGACAGGATGAAAATTGAAAAGGAAAAGGGCAAGGGCAGCAATTGCATCAGTGATGAATTCCATGGCCACCTCCGATTCATCGAGAGAATCTCTTCTTGACTTGCAGCTTCGGCATTTCTCCACTCACACTAAGGAGATTTCAAGCCATATGAATTCCCTACCTAACTTCTTCATTCCTTGAAATGTTCTAGGAGCACATCCTTCACTTGAAAGTATTACTTGGGACCAAGAGAAGCACCACAAGACGAGGATGGTAGCTGCAAATTTTTGGTACTATATCCTATAACATTCAATCTGGTGAGCAATGCATATTGGGATGCACTAGTAAATGCATCAACCATTGCCGATGTGGGGTTTAACAACTCCACATGATTTTAGTAGCCCATTGTTAAATGAGGCAATCAAAAATACACAACTCAAAGTAGAAATTATCATCATTAAGGGCATAGTACATTAGTTGAGAGATGTGGTTGTTTGGTTGGTCATCCAAGTTAAATCTTGACCAGGTAGGGATTGTTCGTAAGCCTTGTGCCCCTGCTAGGAATCCACGCTCACAAATATGGGTCGGGCCCCCATTTGTGCCTCGAGTTTAGGTGAGGAGCTCACTTAGATCCCTCCATCAATTAACAAAAAAATAATAATAGATCATAAGAGAGTATGGTAGAAATGGGTTGCAACATTTTATCTAATGTTTGGACAGATGGTAAGAACACAACCCTAATTAACTTTCTAGTGGCTTTAAGTCGCACGTTAGTGTTCTTGTAGTTGGTAAACCTTGCACAAAGTCAAGAATGCAAAGACTTTGTGCAATTGGTTGGAGAGGGTGATCCAGGAGGCTGGGGTGGAGAACAATTTCCAAATTGTCAAAGACAATGCAGTTGCATATGTAGCCATAGGGAGACTTATCTAAAAGAGGCATCCCACCATTTTTTGGACCCCTTGCCATGCACACTACCTTGATTTAATGCTTGATGACATTGGGAAGACTGGATGGATCGAAAGTGTTGTCGAAGACACTAGAAGCATTACACAATTTATCTGCAACCATAATTGGTTACTTAGCTTGATGAGACAACACACCAACGGCAAGAAGCTTGTGCAAACAGGGGTGACATGATCTGCCACAAACTTTATCACTTTGCAAAGCATTGTAGAGGCACTAGCTTCTCTCAAGGAGATGTTTGTGAACAATGCGTGGATGGACTCTCCATATTCCAAAAGGGCAAAAGGGGTGAAGCTTGTGAGGACAATGTTTAATGTGGAGTTCGCCAAAAGCAAAAGAGATACTCAAGGTAATCAACAAACTTAAGCTTTAGAGGGAATTTTTTTTTTCTATTTTTTGTTATTGTTTTAATTTTTGTATTTTCAAATTTTTAGGTGATAGAGCCTTTGGTCGAAATTCTACAATTGGTCAATGAAGATAAAATGCCAATGAGTTATCTTTATGAGGCCAAGGAGGCCACATGGCACTATTATGGTGGGAAAACGAGAAAAATATGAGAAGTCATTTGGTGCATTATTGATTGCAAATGGACGAACCAACTCCACCGATCAATACATGCCATTGGATACTATATAAACCCCAAATTTTCTTCTTTGATTCCTTTTAAGGCTAATGAGGATGTCATGGCAAGCTTTCCCACATGCATAGAGAAGATAACATGTGATAAAGGCCTTAGAGACACAATTCTAGATGAGTTAGAGGTCTACAATGCTGCTATAGAGAAGCTCTATGCATCATTTTTATGCAATCAAAGGACAGTCTTGTGTGGTTACACAACACGCCCCATTTTGCCTCAGCAAAACAAGGACCCAACTTCTTTGTGGCTGGTTTTTTGCTCCCTTGCCTTGGGCAGTATGGTAAAAGTTATGTATCAAATGCAGTGACAGGATATCACCCTGTGTGTGTGGGGACCTCATAAAAAGGGGTTAACTGCCAATGTCGGGTTTTGCTATCACAGACCTCATCAAATGAAAGAATGCAAAATTTCAAGCAGTTTTGCCTTTTAGATCACCCCAAAATTCCTTAAGGATAGGCAGTTAAGTCTGGTCAAAGTTGGTCAAACTGGTCACTCATGAGAGGGTCATCACATTCCCTAAGGACCCTGATATTCGTTAAAATCCTGGACGCAGGTTTTAACAAAGAAAATCCCAATGTCTGCATATTTATGCAAACGTCAAATTTCAACTCGGGAAACGTCCACCCGTCAATACCCGTGCACATTCCATAAGGGTGCACTTTTACTTAAATATCCCTAATATTCGCTAATGTGCAGACTTACCTCAAATATAACGTAAATACCAAACATCAGCATATTTCTTAATATCAGGCATATTAGCAAACACCCTGATGATGTCATTCGACATTAGCATAAAGAAGCCCCGATACGATGCTGACGTTATCCGGATGCTCAAAATCGAACATAGGTATAAATCTCAATATTCCACATATTAACTTAGATCCCTGATTTTTGTTAATGTGACAGTGACGTCACCTTGAACCATCCTAAAGAAGACCCGATATGATGATGACATCATCATGACCCCCGACATTAAAAGAGTCATCTCGTTCTCAATATCCCGAATATTTGCTAATATCCTAACTCAATGCAATATGAAGGTAGATCTTAATATCCTGCACAGTAACTAAGATCCCTGATCTTCGCCAATGTGACGGTGACGTCACCTCCTCAACCAATTCGGAATATTAGTAAAAATGCTGACGTCACCCTCATCTTCAAAAAGGGGGGATATTCCGCATAATTGAACATTCGGATATTTCTTAATATCTCCCGTATCCACCCTTGGGACATATAACACGTAGATTTCTGCGAACCAATAAGATGCTGCCACGTGGCACACTAACCGATCCATGTCAGCATATCATAATATCATGAAAGTTAGACAAAAGTAAGGTGACCTGATCCTTTGATTGTGGGTCAACAGTTGACCATCGTCATGCTTACGTCATGGGCATATTCCGCAAGAGCATGCATATTATTTAGTATCCCTGATATTTGCAAATGTGCAGATCCCGTATTAATTACTTTTCTAACGATAGGTGAACATTTGAAATTTCAAATAACATCGTGCCCCCTATTAAAATCTGTGGATCCGTGAATATGAACAACCTAACATTAATTACACCCTAATTCGCCAATGTTACTGACTAAAAACAAGGATTTGAGTTCATTTTAAGCTCATCACGTATTCAAGAAGAGATTACAGAGCTCCTGTGCGATTAAGGCATCATTATAGTAACTTGTGAATGCAATGGAACGAGGCATATTCAAACGGCAGACGGAGGAGGGTAATTGCAAAGAGAACACACATATCCGGATATAGATCAAATAGTTTAAATAGGAGCGAATATTAGGTATGTAACGATGAAACCCTCCTTTGTCGTTTATGGATAGATGAACAGGTAAATGTTGGTTTTTACCAGAGTAAATTGATATGAAGATGTATGAATTACACTGTCTAAAAGTCAAAACGTCATGATATTCAGTGATATGGGCAAAGATTATCAGTGATAGCCTTGATGAAGGTATGAGGAATCTTGGGGGAAAGACAAACATGTTTCACATGACCTCATATGTGGTATATGCATGTACATTCCAAGGGAAATTTAATGGTCTACAAACAGTTGACAAGGTTGGTCTCAACCCTGGGGATGTGAATATATGGGATCATTATCCACAATTGAAGCAAAGAGCATCTCTCCAACATTACAGGAGAGTGAATGATTCTTTTATTATGCATTTGGTAAGAACCATGGAAGAAGATAGAGCAAAGAGGCTGAGCATGGAAGCTCAGGCAATGATATACAAGCATGGGGCCTGGTTTATCCAATTCCCCACGTTCACATACATAAGAATGGAAGGTTTCACTGGGCAACCCCTCATGTTGCCAAGATACCCAACAGACAGGGTCATACTGATGGAGATGGGCAGGCAAATACTGCCCTCATTTGAGGCTTTTGTTCAGAAAAACAAGATTCCCAATGTCTTGTTTCCACTCATCATTGGGTGGTATATGTGTCCTAATAAGGAGCCTGCTAAAGAAGCAATGGGGGGATTACAGTTGATGTCCTTCCAGCCTTTCCCTGTATCAAGGCAATATGACCCTTATAATAGAATGCAAGGATTATACAAGAAACCGATGCACCAAGTACACCTTGAAGATTATTGGACTGATTGTGATGATGAGGTGGAAGTGCAGAAAAGAAGCTACCAAAGACTCACTCTGAAGCATGTTCGCACATTGGATTGCATACCAGTTCCCATGCAATTACATGAAGATGATGGGGTTATCCTATCACAAGAGTATGAGGACAAGAAAGTATATAATGACACAATCTCATCCCCTGATTGGAGTCAACCGGAGGAGACTTCATTAGAAATAATAACACAAAAGGTCATGCAGTTGACCAAAGACTGGGTGGACAGAGAGGTTACTGCACTGAAGGCCAAAGGGGTGGCCATCACTATTGACAAAAAGAGAAAGAGGCAAGGCCTAACAGATGAGGAATATGGTGATTTCCTCAAAGAGAAGAGGGCATCCAAGAGAGAAAGGAAGCAAGGGGATACACCCAAGGGATCCAAGAAAGGGGGCCTGAATATAGGTGTGAAAATCATCCGTGAACTCCCATCTAAAAAGGATCCAGCTTCAACCTCTACTGCTACAACATCTCAAGCACCTGTAGAGCAGCATAAGCCCATCAAAGAACCTGTTATCACTTGTGAGAACTGAGAGGAAAGTACCGATGAGGAGGACCTCCTCATAAGGAAGAAAAGAAAGAGAGCTCAAAAGGTGCCACAAAAGAAAAATCCAGCACCAGCTATGAGGGGGTCATTAGATGTACAACCTGGTATTGTACTAAAAGGCAAAGGAGGTCAGGGAATCAGGCGAAATCTGCAGCATGATGTTCCCATCCTCACCATAGTACACTTTAAATCTGAATTGGCTGAAGAGAAAAGAGAGGAGATGAAAAATAGAGGGGATGATCAGTCTCTCCCATTAGATGAAACAGTAGAACTTTCAGACAATGAAGTGGTAAGCGAGGTGTCTACCAGCCCCATGGAGACACTAGTGAAGAATACAAAGATGACTCCTCAAAATACTCCCACTGTGCAAAAGGAAATAGAAGAAGAGATAGAAGATAGTCCAGAGGTTGCCGCACAGAAAATTGGCCTAGCAGGACTAGTAGATCAGGTTACCAGCCCGGCAGTTATTGACTTGGCATATCAAGCCAATGAAGATGAAAATAAAGATGAGGACACAGCTCCAGGGCAGGATGAACTAGAAGATGATATAGAAATGAATAAGGATGCAGGAGCACCTGGTCAACCTGATGCTCAAAATAGTGAGCAATTACATGATAAGGGGTCAGAGGAAACTAGGACGGTTGAATCCCAAGGTCCTAAAGATACTGATATACCAAAAGATGGGCAACATGGTCCACAAGTAAGTGGTGATAACAAGGAAGGGGAAAATGTTGACAGAAGTAATCAAAAGGATAATTAGGATGCTCAAGATCCAGGCCACCAAAACCCTAATGTGGACTCATCACCCCAAGATGAGCAGGATAGAAATGCAAAGGTAACACATGAGGAGGTTCACAATGAGGAAGAGAAGGAATAGTCACTACAAAGGGTGGAACAGAACATAGGATCACCAAATGTTCAAATTGAACATATAGACCAAGAAAGGTCCAGAGCTGATGTGCCATATTGGCTACAGTGCGAGGTAAATCCTCCCCCACCAAGTGTTTCTTCAAATTTTGACATATCCACATTATTTTCGGCTAACATAGCCAAACCAAAGAGGAGGGCTAGGGCCACCTCTGCAATAAAGAGAGATCAGATTACGGGAAAAAGAACAGCTCAAGTGGTTGTACCTGTGGTAGACAAAGCCAAGGGAGAAATAAGTGCCAATGAGTTTCAAATGACCACTGTAGATTTAGGCTTTGCCACTAAGCAGCAAGAAGGTTAGAAGGCCAAAGATATAATAGATACATTATTGGCAAGGATAGAGAAAGAGAAGAATAAGAATAAGGTGCATAAGGAGCACATTGCTCAAATGCAGGCATTTATAAAGGGATTGGTAGCTCTTGCTAATATCCCTATCAGCACATCCACCCCACTAACCATAATATCTCAAGCTGAGATGACGGGATTAGATGTTATGAAACATAAGTCACATGTAATGGATAAATGGTTTAACCAATTCATCATTGAAGCAGAAAACATAATAAAGACCTCTCTTGCCAATTGGAATTTGCTCAACACATTGAAGAGCAAAGTAGATAAGCTACAGAAAGAGGTTGGGCAGAGGTCCATAAAAGTTGAGAAACAGTTGACTGCCCTCTCTGAGATGAAACATATAGACATGAATGTCCTGATATACAATAAAATACTAACCAACTAGACATCACAATTGTTAAGTATATGGTATGAGGATACCAAGTTCGAAGAGGATATCCTGAAGAAGTGTAATGCCAAACTCAAGGATATCAGTGTCAGATTGCACGAGCTCTTGTCCGAAGAGGTAGATATTCTGGAGGCACTTGAGGATAAGGTTGAAGGAAAGATAGAAAATCAAGATGTTGATTTTGCAATGAAGGCTTTTCAAGATAATTTCAAGCCTGCATCAGATGACCCACGTAGTCATCTATCTGAAGATATAATTAATAAAGCCATGAGGATGAAGTCTAAAGTTGAGAAATACAATGAAGTATTAAATAGTAGAAAGAACAAGTGGACTGCCTTACAAGCCCAGTTCCAATCACAAGGGCATGCAGTTACAAAAGCCAAGCTACAAGATGGAGGAGAAATAGAAAGAGTTGTGCAAGCATATGAACCCATCAGGGGGATTATCAAGGTACATGTGGAAGATGACTCATCTACTGATGAGGAGGAAAAAGAATAAGATATAGTGCGACAGGGTCAGAATGCAAAATGTGTGAAGGAAGACAGCTATACATCACCAGATGGTTGCCAACTGGCAACCTGCGCCACATGTCTACCTGTTGACTTGGTCAAGGAATGTTATGGACCGTTGATCTTAATAGACAAATCCTGACCATAGGATCTTTTGTAACGGCCTCCTCTTCTTGTCCTATAAAAGGAGATGGCGTGCACTTTGTAATTCATTCGAAACTTAATTGAGATTAGATTGCTAAAACATCAGGACTAATTCTCAAGGCCAATTGTAAATTTACACTCTTTTGCATACTTAATGAAGATGAAGTATCTTGATTACATACAATCGTAAACTTTGAGTAATCTGTGAGTGGATTCTGGATATGTGCTCTAATTTGCTGCGTCCCTTGGAGTGCTTGTCAATCTGCACATGTTTTCATTCCTTTCCATCGAAGTTAGCATCAATCATATCTAGCTGTGGAACATCCTGGTGAACATATGGTTTGATTTCCTTCTCTTCATGACAGTGTCAAGAATGTATATGGATCAATGGCTAAAGTTTCACTCATTTTAGTAAAATTAGAAAGCATTCATTCAAATTTCTTTAATTTCATTTGATCATCATCGCAATTGCAAATACACAGAGAATTCTAAGCAAATATAAGAAATATGCTGATATCTCGCAGATAACTGAACATATTTAGCATATTGAGCAAATAGCATGTTGAAATGACAAATATCATGCAAATGAACATGAATAATAATAGTAATCATGGAAATATATGCTTATAAGCACATCATTTGAACAAATTTACGGTGCAAGGGTGAAATTCAATTAATAGGAGTTGATATGCAGAAGAATTGATCAAACTTATATAATATATGCATCATCTAGTTAAGTATAGTAGGATTTAACCCTGTTTGTTGAGAAATTTACAGAAAGCAGGTGAAATTGAGATTATTCAGACATGAATTTCTTGGAATCAGAAGCGTAAGGCCCCTAAATGGAAAACAGCAATGCACATCAAATCACTGAGTAACATCAGACGATTATGAACTAATCCATGGAGACTTGGGATCATGAATTCTCTGAATTCATCGTATCTTTCAAGATGATAAAGGTTTGATTTGCATTTCTTTATCTATGTTTGTTTATGACTAACATCATGACCAACAGACAGCAACCCAAGAGTCAGGTAATAAATCAGTCCCTTAGTCGCATAGTTCTTTGATAAATGCAATTTGAGCTTAATACCACAAAGTTTTACTCAATACTTATAATTTTTTTAATGTTTTATTTGTAGATTTGTGGTGGGAAAATTATGGTACTCGAACACCAAACCTTCAAAAGCTAGCCCTTCGTGTTTTGTGCCAACCCTACAGCACTTATGGGTGTGAACACAATTGAATCCTATTTGAGAGGATGCACACCAATAAGAGAAACAAGTTGACCAAGAAGCACCTCGATGACCTTGTCTTTCTCCAATGCCACCTTTGCCTTCAACTCAAAAAAGTGAAGGGGAAGGAGTCTCATGATGCCATCAACTTAGATGACATCAATCCATATTTGGATTGGATTGCAAAAGGCAGAAGTAATGTTCACTAACGAAGATCTGACTGAATTGGAGAGAAAAGAAGCAACAACGGAAGCATTGGAAGATGACATACTTGAGGAATCATTCACTCCTAAGGATGATTCAGATATACCTTCTAGTTCAAGGCTGGATACTACTAGTACTAGGAGGGTAAAGAAGAAGTTGTAGGCTGTAGCTGGGTATTGTACAATTATACAATATCTGAAATTTTGAGCTTTTGAGGGGCCAAATAACATATGTACTCATTGACATATGACAGATTGATAATCAAAATAGACTGTGTTTTTTAAATTCATTCTTTATGCATCTCGTGCATTATTTAAGTTTATTTTGTGTATTACTGTATTTTTTTTATTTCTTGAGTTTTTTCCAAGTCCCAAGTCCTAGTCAAAGTTTTGGGCTGCTGAGGTTTTGCTGAGTCTGAGTTTCAAACTATGGTCACCAGAATGAAAATCCGGGTTCACTTCCCCCCAGAAACCACTAGGTCAGCTTCTATTGCATTAATGTAGCACAATGAGCAGGCCCTCATTTGTGTCGTATGGGCCATGGACCCAGTAAACCCTCACTGACCAATCAAAAGAAAAATATGTTTATGATTTTTTTATTTCCTATTCGGGGAACTTTATAATCAGACATTTGTGAAGAGACAAAGATAAAGAGGCGGGAAAGATTAGCAACAAGGAGGAGAACTAGAGGAATATACTTGGCAACAAGGCTAGAGACAATTTACATTTTGTATAAATTTTGAAAGGTCCTACAAATCAGTTTAGTTCAAAGTTGATTAAAAATAATCATTGCCATCATTTATATTTTTAGATTATTTTCACATATTCAACAACTGTGTTCCATATGCACTTGTTGTTTTGAGATTATTTTCAGAGATTCTCATTTTCAAAACATATATGAAAAAACAACTCAGCTCCATACGCACTTCTATTTTCGAGATTATTTACAGATTCTCATTTTCAAAACATATAACTAAAAACAACTGTGTTCTAGAGGCACTTAAAATTTTGACATTATTTTCACAGATACAGAACACGTCTAAATGCAGATGTGCTCTATATAAACTTATATTTGAGACATTATCTTTGCATGTTCTCATATTTGAAACACATAACGGTACACAACTGTGCTATGTATGCACTTGTATATTCAAAATTATTTTCAAAAGTTCTCATTTTCAAAACATAAGGGAGAGGGGCCAGTAGCCACCCACCCTAACTTCGCGCATGTCAAGCTCATAGCTAGACATATCGGATTTCAACGATTTTTTTTGGGTTTCTCTGTATGCGACCGAAGAGTTTAAAGCTATTCTTTCAGCTTCTGGGCACTTATACATTTCCCTGTAGGATGCGTTATGTGCACATGGGTCGAAAAAGTGTCATTTCAACATGTCGCCCCATACATGCGCAACAATGTGCCAGTAACCGCTTGCCATCACATTTGTGCACCTGTCTTAATTTCATTGGTTGATTTATTGGAGTTGTGAACATGTATTGTTGCATTTGTGTTAATTTATTAGGTTGGTATTTTACATGTATTGGTTCTTTTTAAAATTTTAATTGGGGGGTCAAGTGCACAAAAAACATAGCGGTTATTGGCGTGTGGGCAGCAACTAGCCCCTCTCCCTTATATCAGGAAACTCACAAATACTCATTTTTAAGCATCTATCAGGAAACAACTGTCTCCCATAGGAGAACTAGGATAATTCCAAAAATTAACTTCCAACAAATCTATGGATGAATTACATTGACTAACCCTAAACACTTTGATACATCCTAAACATCAAGTTAGTGTTCCATAGGCACTGCTATTTTTGAGATCAATTTCAAACCATATAATGGAGAACAGTTGTGTTCTAAAGGCACTTATAAATTTTGAAACTAGTTTCATCAGTTCAAAACATATATCTAAACACTTATATATACACTTATACAATTATATTATTGAGATTGTTTTGGAAGGTTATCATTTTCAAAACACGCAGAAACCAACTGTGTTTTCAATAGTTCTAATTTTCAAAAACATGCATCAGGAAACAACAGTGCTATATGAAAATGAGAACAACTCCAAGAATATACTTCATAGCAAATCTAGAAATGAACTACATTGTCTATACAATTTGCTACATCCTACACATCAATTTGGTTTAAAAGACATGAACATCGTCGTCATCATTACCAAAGCTTATATTTATGAGATTGTTTTCAAAGGTTCTTATTTTCAAAACAAGTATCAGAAAACAACTATGCTCATGTTATTTTTACATTTTCTCATTTTAAAAACATATGTCAGGAAAGAATTGTGTTTTCTATGCACTTATATTTTAAGATTATTTTCACATATACGTAAACAACTGTGTTTTATATGCACTTATGTCTTTTTGTATATTTTTTCACAAGTTCTCACATTCCAAAAATCCATCAAGAATGAGTTATGCACTTATATTTTTGAGTTTACTGTCATTTTCATTTTCAAAAAACACATTAAGGAACAACTAAACACTTGTTTTCATTTTTATAGACATTTATCAAGAAAAAAACTGTGTTCCAACTTCTATACAGCAGTCAGGATAACTCCAAGACTATGCTTTGCAGCAAGTCTTCAGAAAAATCACAATGTCTACACACTTCGCTACATCTTACAGATCAATTTGGTTGAAAGGTTGTTAATATTTGTCATCATCTGTCAACATTTATATTTTTTAGATCATTTATATCAAATAGGATAAGCTCAAGTGGTAAATCATCAGGGTTTTCTGAGCAGAAACCTATATTCAAATCCCTAGGAGACTTGTTACAGTTTGTAATGTACAAGTTCTTAATTATATAAATGTTGAACATTAAATGGACAAACTTTCACATCCAATTCTGGGTATGGCATACCTCAACAGATTAGGCCAGGTGCAAAACCTGAGTGAATTGGACAGAACAGATAGCCCTCACTCATAGCATCTAAGCTGAAGGACACCCGCAAGGACAATTTATCTATCAAAAATATATATTCTTTTACATTATTTCACCAGTTCTCATTTTCATAACATATATTACAAGAAACTCCGCACTTGTATCAGATTTTTTTCATAGTTCTCCTTTTCAAAACACATACTAGAAAAAACTATATACTTCTATCTTTTAGATTATTTTCATCCATTCTCATTTTCGGAAAATATATTAGAAACACAATGCACTTTTATCCGATTTTTTTGACAGGTTCTCCTCTTAGAAACAATACTGGAAAAAACTTTGTACTTTGTCTTTTACATTATTTTCACAAAGTTGTCGTTTCCAAAGCGCATTACGGGAAAAATGAGGCACTCATATTTTTCAATTTATTTATGTTTTCTTTTTCGTTTTTTTTAACTAAAAAATGTGTTTTCTGTACCTGCAATTTTCTCCGTGCCTGCAGTCTCGAGCGTGTCTTCTAAAATATGAACAAAGACTTGTTTTCCAGAACGAATCAGAGCTTTCCTTGTCGCCGTGTTTTCTCTTCACGCCATGGTGTTCTTCAGAGTTAAGGTTTGGAGTAGGATCAAGGTTAGGCATTTGTTCAGAATTAGGATTAGGGTTAGGATTTTGTGTAGAATTAGGGTTTAGGGTTTCAGGGTTTTGTCCAGAATTAGGATTTGCGGTTTCGGGGTTTTGTTCCGCCATTGACGTTTCCACATTTTGGATAACTGCTTCCTCTTTGAAATCTGCAGTAGGGTTTTGTTCAGACATTGTTTACAGCAGAGATTTAGCGTATACCAAAACCAGTGAAAAAACCCAAGCGGACTGTGATTGCAGCAGAGTGTACAGTCAGCTATTTGTAGTGGATTGTGTCATTTCATTGACACGTGGTAGCTTAGTTTGTTCACATGGAATACTAGGGTTAGAATGGCCAACTAGAGTTTTTATGGACAAGAATTTGTTTCTAGGGCCATGTCCTCTCATGGGTGTGGGTATTGTTGAGGAAAATTAGGAGTTTTTTATAAAGTGTTTGATGAAATTTTAATTTATTTTTTATTAAGAAATTTTAAATGGGAATGAGGGTTTTTAGATGAGAAATTACAGCAATTATATACGATGAAAATTTGTCATCAAGTTGTTGTAATATTATTGTATATAATCTTAAGTAGGGTAAACTTGAAGGCCCCTCAAAAATTCTTTATAAATCCTAGCGAATTCTTATGGAATGACATAATGGTCTTGGTAATTTTTCCAAAAAATTGAATGGAAGTCATAGTGGGTTGCTATTTTATGTTAAAACATAATTTTAAATATAATTGTGGGCAATTTGGAAACCAAAATTTAATTTCTCCTAATTTTTTAATTGAGGTGGCCAAGTAAGTCTAGATTTCTCATAATTTTTTAATTGAGGTGGCAAATTAAACATGAATTGCCCATAAATTTTTAATTCGGGTGGGAATGTTAGCCTAAATTAAAACCTAATGTAATATGAATTTTTAATTGTGGTGACAAATTAAAACCTAAATTAATATGAATTTGTAAGTTAAGTGGTGAATTATAAAAATTAAAAATATTTGTGCATATCTTACATAATATTGATGTTTTGGGTTGTAGGCATCATTAAGAATTTGATTTAATTCCCTATGATAAAATGACCTTCATCATTATTTATTAATACATGTGTCATATAGTTCACAGTGCATTTGTGAGTTCATAAGGCTAGCTATACAAGTTCTCGTTGACATTGGTTAGGAAGCATCTTCCTCTTCTTCGTCATGTGTTTCAACTGGCTCCTCTAAAACCGTTTTTGAATTACCTGGTCCTCTTTTGACTGAGACAAAATATTTGTCACACCTCTTCTTTCAGAAGTGGACTTCCAAATTGTAATAGCTCTATCAAATGGAAATGTGTGAACATTGTATCTGGTCATATAGAACCTCAAACAATTCTCTTTTTTTTTTTCAAGTTTGTTTCGTAACTTTGACTTCAAAAATGATAAAGCATTGAAAACTCTTTCATCCTCCATTGAGCCTAGAATCATTGTTTGGCACAGATCTACAAGTTCAAAATATTGTGTAATACGATTTCACAAAAATTCGCTTAAACTTAATATTTTCCATAACCTAGTTATTTAATCATCTTGAAAAAGGATGGTCAAGGAATTTAAACTATTTAATCATTGTTGATGTGAACCAAGCAGAATATTCTACTAACTTTGTCTTATCTATTATTCCTTTTATTTTTACTCCATTTGCCTACCATTCTACTAAAATGATCAACCAAGTATCTCACCTTTCTTTGAAAATCTTATGGCGAACTTACAGAAGACACACTAATGATGTTCCAATATAGAGGACAAACTATTGCCATTACTCCCAAAAGTTCATCCCGAGGAAAGCACTCTATAATCTCAGAAGATAGACTTCTCACAATTTCCTGCCATGTATCCTTTGAAGAAGACACAAGATCCTTAAAATCCCCCATTCTAACACTTTTTTTATCTAAGCTTAGTGCCATGTCCAACTTTACTAAAGTAGTGTAATTCTATCATGTATCCATGCATTGGTGTGCATAAATCACCTACATCGTTGTACTCTAGAAATTTATTGTCGCGTTCAATGTTTGCCATTACTTGCTAGCTTAAAAACTTTGGACCATAAATGCTTCAGATTCGTTGATATATAGATTGACTATAGTAAGACATGCTATTTTTCATAACTTTGAGTATTAGACTACAAGGTGCAATGTTCTGTCTTGTACCTTCTTTGATAGAACATTCATTTCTTCCAACAAGGGAAGAATCCTAGATAGAGTCAATAGTGTCTCGATGTCAGTGAATAGTGCTAACATATTTGTCTGATCTAAGCAATTTTTTGTAGAACAAGCCCAATAATGACCAGTACTCTTGGAACTATTTATTTGACAATCTGTGTAAAGATATCCACCTGGTATCCACATCCTTAAGTAGCCTGTTACTTGGGGTAGGTCCTTTAACAAATCTTTGATATTCTAGAAATCTTTTTAGACTTATACAAAAATATGTATACACCTCACTCACAAGATCTTCAACTTTCAAAATAGATTGAAATTGGCTCACAATTTTGAAAGCCAAATTCATTTGTGGTCCATGTAGTGAATGTCGGTCATATACGATGAATGTTGTTAGTGTAGAATATATTATTGTTCTTGCTTATTATTTAATAAGCAATTATACATGTATTACTACACGTGGTGTTAAGCCACCTTAGATAGGTATGTGGTGTCATGGAGAGTTGGTCAAACTCGTCCAAGGTATGTGGCACCTCCTTCTTGCCACTTGGTGGAGAAAACTCGCCACCACTCTTTGAGTGTTGCAGTCAACTTGTGATTTGACTCAATCACTTCACCTATATGTACAACTTTGTCCATAGTATTATTTAGTTTGGTTCATTCCAATCTCATTTCTATTCGTGGTTTGCATATTTTGTATTCATTTTTACTTGTAGGGCATGCGATTGCTTGGCATTCGTTCCCCATTTTGGTGCCAACATTTTGTCTAGTCGATCCTCATCTCCAAATTCATTTTGTGGCCCATGTAGTGAATGTTGGTCATATACAGTGAATGTGATGTCTACAAATTAACAATAAGCCTATTTCTGTGACTTTGCATGACCAATGCCTTGTCCGCACTAACACAGACCAACTTCCTTGCAATTGTCAAATCATCTAGGCCTCCAATATCCATCAAACTATTTTTTGACAATTTCCATAAGGTCAGTGGAGGTAGAATTTTCTTTCATTTTACGAATTGCAAGTAGACGAAGCTAGCAAATATGATTGTCTACAATATAAATGTGCATGCACACCCAAGAAGTATTGTCAATGGTTGTTACCTTGTCCAAAGGCAAGGTAAAGAAAGTCACTTGATTCAATTTCTCTTGTATATCCTACTTCTCCATCATAATCAGATGCTATTAAACTCATTCCCAACCATTATTGAGAGACCAATGGGAGAGTGAAAAGTTAGGCACTCTAATAAATTGCATTAAATTCCTATATTATGGAAAGTCTATCGATAGCTAACCTTTATTTAATATATGGAATATAATTTTGAGCTATACAATTTTGGACAAATAACTTGCTTCCATCACCTTTTCAAATAGAGTAGATATGGAACCTCCTACAACGACTAGCCATGCCTATGATTGTAAATATTATTCATGTACTTAGATGTATTATAAGCATGAACACATTCATCTTTTATTTTTCAGCACATCACTGACTTCAACTTTCCATTCACATTTACCTTTTTGTAAATTTTACCTACATGCTTCTTAGTAGTGTCTAATTTCAATTGCAATATCTTATCTTTCTTTAATTTTCAGTTGCAAATCTTACAGTGACATAGTTTTGGCACACCCTCTCCATCTTCATTCTCTATAGGTTCTATGAATGGATACTTAGAAACTCATTCGAGTTAAATTTTTATTGGCATGTACCATTGACATGTTTTACATTCTTTCGACAAGTTTTCAAACTTAGGGTCACCACCACCAATAGCATGGATATTTCCTCCCAGTATGAACTCATTAGTCACGCTTTCACTACCAAATTGAATCACATCATATTCACAGATATTCACGCCTTGGTAGCATGTACCTATTGCAAGTATGTGCTAATCAGTGTTGTCATTGATGTCAACATGTTTGTGTTGTCATTAGTGTCAATTATGTCTTCTGATGAAGTTAGTGTGGTTTAGTGTTGTTTGATTCAGTTGCTTTGCTAAAACGTTGTTTGGACGCCTTGTATAGATGCTAAAAGTGTTGAGAATATGTCTATGTAGTTGGGTTTCCAAGTGCTTTTGAGAAATTTTGAATAATACTGAAAACAGTGTGTTGAAGATCTGAGTGGTGTTTCTGAGTGTGCGGTTTGGATATGTTGTTGAGAAGTGGTGTAAGATGCTAAATCCATAATTTCGTTCTCTAGATCGCTGTGAAGTGAAAGTTATGTTCAACAGTTTGAGAACAGGATTTGACAGTGTTTTTGATTTTGTGCAGAGGTGTCTGGGAGAAAGTATTTTGCTCCGCATTTCTCCGCATAGTGGTTTTAGGTGTTGTGGTTCTAAATAAAATCATATAAGGTCCTTATCTACCTTCCATCCAAAAGGTTTGTGGTATGATGCTCCGGAAAGCAAGTTATTGTGTAGCAGAATTTGACAGTGTTGGTTGTGAGCAAATAATGAGCCTTCTTTAGGTGAAAGTTGTTGTGGATGAATTTGTTGATTTCTAGGTGACCTCAAGTTATTCGTGGATGTTTCTAGAATGTGTTAAAGCTCTGGGCATGGTCTGCAAGCTATGGTTGTGATCGTGGAAGTGTGTGATGAAGAATCCCCTATGTTTACACTGTTTGGCTGACCTAGAAGTTTGTGTTGATTAAGGAGTTGATTTGATGATTATGTGAGTGTTGTGTAGCATGCTTGGATAAATTTGGGTCTAAGCTAAGGCTTAGAATGGTTCTCCTTCATTCCCTTACGTCGTGGAATGTTTAGGTCTAAACCTATTTCAAATTTTGTATGTTTGCCGACCTTGGAGACTGTTTTAAGGATTGAAGATTGTGTTGTCGACCTTGAAGATTGTTTCAAGGATTGAAGATTGTGTTGTCGACCTTGAAGATTGTTTCAAGGATTGATGGTGATATAAATAAGTGTTAAGAGTTCCTGTGTGGGTGTGCACAGATGGTAGAGATGAAGTTTTTGATGTGAAGGTGTTAAAAGGACAGTAAGAGCTTTCATGAGTTAGACAATTGGATGCAGTGAGTAGAAGGTGTCTACTATCTTTCGGTATAGATGTGAAGGTGATGGTTGTTGTGCTTCATTGAAACTGAACCCATGCATGTGTTAGATGCAATTTTATCAGTGAACCTCTTCTTCTTTCTTCATTCTTTTTTCAGTGGGCAGTGAGTCCACTTGGACAGTAAGTCCCCTGTAGTGAGCATTCTTTGTATGGCAATGAGCCTCTTGTAACTCGGTGTTGCTACTACTTTATATTGTGAGCTAATCCTCACCGTGGTTTTTCCCTTTTAGGATTTTCCATGTAACTATCTGGTGTTCTCTTGTGCATGGTGTTTATGTGGTTAAGTTTTTGTTATTTGATTTTCATGTTTAATCTTCATAACAGATTAAGGGCTTAAGTAAACTAATGTGGATGTGATTATGCTTATGAGGGTTTAAAATTTTTGATACAACTGATTCACTCCCCCCCTCTCAGTTGTCTTGTGCCTTCAACAATTGGTATTAGAGCAAGGTTCCTTTGAAGAAAGCTTAATAGCTTGAGGTAGATCCGGGATGGCGCACAAGAAGGATATTCCCTTGTTTGATGGATCAAACTATGCACTCTGGAAGGTAAGGATGGAAGCCTTTCTAATTTCTCTTGGTTATGAGCTCTGGACATGCATCAAGTCCAATTACACTGTACCTGAGAAAGGTATAAATACTGAAGATGAAATCAAAGCTGTGGAAATAGATGGTAAGGCAAAACATGCTCTCTTGAGTGGACTTACTAATTCTAAATTAGTGAAAGTTGTGGATTTGAAAACTGCTAATGAGATTTGGAAAAGGTTGGAAAGTGTTTATGAAGGAGATGAGAAGGTTAAAAAGGCTAAAATGCAAAATTTGAAGCTCACTTATGACACCATGCGAATGTCTGAAGATGAAAACATTACAAGCTACTTGCAGAAGGTGGAAGAAGTTGTCAGTAGCATAAAAGGACTTGGTGGGAAGATAGATGATCAAAAAGTGATATTGAAAGTACTTAGAACTTTTCCTAAAGCTTACAGTCATAAGGTTTCAACTATTGAAGAATTAAAAAGTTTGAATCAGTTTACCAAAGAATAGTTGCTTGGCACTCTAACTGCTTTTGAAATAAGAGAGTTTGGCACAAGTAGTGGAACTGCAAAAGATGAGATTGCATTTAAATCTAGCAAGACAAAGAAGACTGTTGAATCAGATCTGGAAGACGTTGACGAAGTAGAAGCTAACTTTGTGAGAAGAATGAAAAAGGGTACTGGTAAGTTTAGCTGTAAGTTACCTTTTAAATGTTTTAGTTGTGGTAAAATAGGTCACTATGCTTCAAGATGTCCAGATAGAGCTCCGAGAATTAAGAATAAGGAAAACAGAGGAAGGTTAGTAGAAAAAAACTACTTTGCAAGTGTTTTTTATGATGAATCAAATTGTGAAGATGATATTGATGATGAATGCTTGTTTATTGCCATAAGAGATGAAACTGGTTCTGCTAACTCTAGACGATGTGTGAAGGAAAGGAGTCCAGAAGCATGTGCTAACCCTAAAGGCACTGTAATATCTAATTTTCATGCTAGGAGTGAAAAGGATGACTGGGTCATTGACATTGGATGCTCAAATCATATGACAGGTGATAAGAGTAAGTTTATTAAACTTGAAATTTTTTTATGGTGGATTAGTTAGGTTTGGTGGTGATGAAGCTATTAAGATACGTGGAAAAGGTTCAATCAATTTTGATAAAAACACAACACTGACAATGTTCTTTATGTCAAAGGTTTAAAGCATAATCTCTTGACTATTGGACAGATGTGTAGCAAAGGGTACAATCTTATGTTTCTGGATGATGGGTCTGAGATCAGAAAAGGCTCTGGAACAATAATTGGTGCAGGAAAGAAGATAGGTGGAAATGTTTATCATCTCAAAGGTGGTGTTATTTATTATATTACATCTCAAATCAGTGAGAGTTGGTTATGGCATAGGAGATTGTGTCACATCAATTTTGATAGCCTGGTAAGGATAAGTTCAATTCAAGTTGTGAGAGATCTGCCAAAGTTAACAAAGCCTATTACTATTGTTTGTAAGGAATGTCAGTTTGGAAAGCAAACTAGAAGAAGCTTCAAAAGAAAGGGTTAGTCATCTACCAGATTGTTGGAGTTGGTGCATACAGACCTACGTGGTCCTACCAGAGTAAGGAGTTTTCAAGGTGACAGGTATTTCATGTTATTTATTGATTATTGCACTAGAATGACTTGGGTCACTTTTCTTAACGAAAATTTATAAGCCCTGGATAAGCTTAAAGCTTTTAAAGCAATGGTTGAAAATGAATTCGATATGAAAATCAAATGTTTGAGGTCTGACAAAGGTGGAGAGTTGACTTCTAATGAGTTTAACATGTTTTGTGAGAATCATCGAATAAAGAGGCATTTATTTGCTCCCAGAACTCCACAGTAGAATGGAGTGGTTGAAAGGAAGAACATGACCATTCAAGAAGCTACAAGAACAATGATAAAGGAAGCAAACCTACCAGAAGTCTACTGGAGAGAAGTAATTCATACTGTTGTCTACATACAGAACAAAGTACAAGTGAAAGCAAATAATACAAAGACTCCCTATGAGCTATGGTATGTGTTGACCTATTTTCCTCTGCCTAGAGTCCAATAGTTCACCTTGAAAATCTCATTGAAGTGCCTTGGAATATAGCCCTGTAGGCCCAAAATCCTTCAAATCTCAGTACTCTGCGTTGCAAAAATCCCTAAAAATCCATCTGGAGAATCCTTGCAAAAAACCCAGAAAAACCTAGAAATCTTTAGCCTTCAAAGTATGCCTTTGCAGAGTTTTCTCCATCTTCATACTTAGTTGTTTCTAGGCATGGATATTTGTTGTTTGAATATCTGGATATTTTCCAAGTATCTGGACCTTAGATAATATCCAAATATTATTTTAATATCCAGACCTTAGTTGATATCTAGATCTTAGTTAACCTCTGGATATTATCTTAATATCCGGACCTTAACTAAGATCCTGATATTTCTTGAATATTCAGACCTTAGTCGATATCCAAACCTTTCCCAATATCCAGATATCTCCTAATGTCCAGATCCTTAAGGCAAATGTCCCAATGACATCATCTGGATCCTTTCCAAAGAAGTGCCTTATGGCGATGACATCATCAGGACATTCTAGCATGGATATTTGGCAAGTCTTAATATCCTGACCCTCCCAATATGCAGTGACATCATCAGGATATAGATGTTAGTTTCACGGTGGACACAAAGAAGCATCCAGATATTAAGCTAATATCCAGATATCAAGTTAACATCCAGACATCAGGTATCCATGTGGATGACGGCCCGAATAACCATTGAGGTAAATTTGATGGGTGCATCTGGATATCAGGATATAAAGACTATATGTTTAGCCGAGATATATCATCCAGATATTTGCAAACATGAAGACCTTGTGGATATTCATGGATATCCAAATGCCTGTTGACCGCAACTTTGACCGAGAATATCTCTTTCATCCTGAGGAATTTCTACATGATCCAAAAGGCAAAATTTAATAGAATTTCATCCTCTCTTATTTGGCTGGCTTTTTGAGGGATATCCGCACCTTCAAAATTATGATCCAGAATTCATTATTCAGATATGGATGTGCATATCTGGATATCAAGATAAGTTATTGACTGAAGGGAAATGTACAGACTCGGCCGACAAGACATATTAGAGGCTGACTTAAAGTTTTGTAAAAGCTTTCAAAAGGTAGATATTCTGCATTGATTGTTGCAAGTGAATGATTCAGTAGTTTGCGTTAAAGACACAAATATCTTCCATCTACTCCTGGGATCCAAATATGTTCTATATTGAATTCTTGCAGGTAGACGTCCCTTCTGGCAAGAAAATATCTCTGACAAGCCCATGGGCGCATTCATCACAGTAGGTAATGGCGCTCCATTCGTAAATGCTATATAAAGCATGAAATGTAATGTATTGTGGTTGGCATTTGGTATAAAAAACCATATCTCTTGCAATTGTAATCGTGCCTCTTTAAGAATAGACATCAGATTTTACCTTCTCATGAATTATTCTTTGCTCTGTGTATCTTTCTATTTGATCTCCATCTATGAATGCATCTTTGCTCTTGGATTTCATTTAGTTTCTCTTACGTCTGCAAGTAGTTCATGATTTGTGTATGTTGATCTATTGAATATTGTTATTCTGTGCATACATGGTTGTTTGAGGGCCTTCCCATATTCAAACCTGATGTATCACCTCCTTTTACTTTTAGTTTTATTCCCTCTTCCTCTTTTCATAAAGAGGTGGATAGATTAGATTTAGCCTTAGGATCACTGAATCTCATATTCAACAAAGGAACTAGCCTCTCTCCGGAGATTTGACCTCCTTATAGGGTCCCACACTTGGAGGTCATCTCAATGTTTCACTAGATTGTTGGAGCCCTAAAAGCCTTCAACACTAGGTACAAATCTATGTGACAACAGTATGGAAGGATTCCCACTGTTAAATATTTCAAATTTTTTGGAAGCAAATGTTATATCAAAAGAGATGAAGAACTAGGAAAGTTTGATGCAAGAAGTGATGAAGTTATTTTCCTTGGATACTCTAACAAAAGCAAAGCTTACCGATGCTATAATAAGAGGCTAAGAAAGATTGTTGAAAGTGCTAATATTAAGGTTGATGAAGATATATAGAAGTTTTCAGAGATTAATGGATATGAATTAGATGAATCTTCTTGCAAAGAAGAAGAAAAGACCAAAGAGAAGGAAGTGCAGGTTGAAGCTCAAGAAACTCCAGAAATAGAAGAACAAGAAGCTCCAGAAAAAGCTCCTAAAACTCCCAAATATGTGCAGAGGCATCACACTGAAGATCAGATCATTGGTGACAAGAGCAAAGGTGTACTGACAAGAAGCAGAGCTACTAAAGATCGAGTAAATTTATGCTTACTTTCAAAAGTTGAACCTAAAACAATAATTGAGGCATGTAAGGATGAGTGTTGGATCAAATCCATGGAAGAAGAACTAATGCAGCTTGAGAAGAATTAGACTTGGGAACTTGCCCCAAGACTAGAGAATAAGAATGTGATTGGAGCTAAGTGGGTATACAGGAACAAGTTGAATGAGAATGGAGAAGTGGTAAGGAACAAGGCAAGACTGGTGTGTAAGGGGTACTCACAAGTGGAAGGAATAGACTATAAGGAAACCTTTGTTCCGGTAGCAAGAATGGAGGCTATTAGACTATTTCAGGCTTTTGCGATACATAAGGATTTCAAGGTATATCAGATGGATGTGAAGTCTGCTTTTCTAAATGGTGAGTTGGAAGAAGAAGTCTACATAGAGCAATCGAATGGATTTCAGTTTTCAGATAAACCAAATATGGTATGAAAATTGAAGAAGGCATTGTATGGACTGAAGCAAGCTCCCAGAGCTTGGTATGCAAGGTTAGACAAGTATTTTTTGTAGCAGGGATTCAATAAAGGGTATGCAGACAATAATTTGTACATCAAGGTAAGCAAAGATCAAATCTTGATTGTTAAGGTCTATGTGGATGACATAATCTTTGTAGGAAATGAAAGTATGTGTAAGGACTTTGCAAATGAAATGCAAAAAGAATTTGAGATGTCAAAGTGTGGAGAGATGAACTTCTTCCTTGGGCTGCAAATCAATTAGACAGATAAGGGCATTTTCATTTCACAATCAAAGTATGTCAAGGAACTGTTGAAGAAGTTTGGAATGGAAGATTCTAAACCACTTTGTACCCCCATGGCAACTGGTTGCAAGCTGAGCAAGAATGATGAATCCCCTAAGGTTGATCAAAGAAAATATAGATCAATGATTGGAGGACTATTATACCTAACTGCTACTAGACCAGATATCATGCATGTGGTATGTCTTATTGCAAGATTTCAAGCAGATCCTACAGTCACATGTCATGGAAGTAAAGAGGATATTCAGGTATTTGAAGGGCACTCCAAATCATGGTTTGTGATATCCTAAGAACAATTACTTTAACCTAAGTGCCTACACAAATGCATATTGGGTTGGATGTGTAGATGACAGAAAAAGTACAAGTGGTGGTGCATTCTTTCTTGGAGATAAAATTGCATCTTGGCTAAGCAAGAAGCAGGACTCAGTATCTTTATCTACTGTAGAGGAAGAGTACATTGCAGCAACATCCTGTTGTACACAAGTGTTATGGATGAGACAAACCTTGAAGGATATCAAAGTTGAGTATGATGATCCAATTCCTATCTTCTATGATAATACCAGTGCCATTAACATTTCAATGAATCCAGTGATGCATTCAAAGACAAAGCATATTTCAATTAGGTATTGTTGATGTTTAATTTTGCAATTAATCACCAATAATGGGAAATTCCAAGAATGTGGAATTGACTCTTGAAATAACCTCCATATTTTAAAGAAGTTGGTTCTTCTCTATGGGTTTTAATGTAAAAGGAAGAAAAAACAAGATTATAAAAGTAACACCTAAATCTGCTAAGGCAATGCACCAAAAATGTATTAAGATCCACACTAATAGCACAATGATTAAACTTGCAAAATCTACTAATAAAGCTAAAGAGCATAAAGCATGATTAACATTAATAGCATGTATATATCAGATTCATCAAAGGATCATACAGAAAGTAAGAAACAATAATTAGAAACACATCATAATATGCATAGAACACCACTCTCTCTCTTCATTGATTGATAGGAGAACAAAGTACATAAGGCAAAGTTTGCATAGAATACAATATTCAATCTCTCAGGAGAGGCACCTATTAAGGCAAGAAAATATGCTTCTAATCTAGCAGCTAAAACTTTTTGATATTCAAAATATATCTCGATCTGTGTCTGAACCTCTATTTAAAGTACAAAAATTCCCCTTGAAGCTCCCCAATAGCCATTGAGATCCTAACCGCCTGGCAATTAAAGACTCCAGTTAACCGCCACTTCCATTATCAGGCTCCTGCACTGTAAATCTTCTGAGAATCTTAAGCCCCTATTTACCTGCCCATTGTAACCAATTATGTGAGTCTTGGATCTCCTTTTTCATTGTAGACTCATCCGCCTCTTCCCTAGGTCAACACCTATATTAATCAGCCAATGGCGCAATAGGAATGGCCCTTTGAAACTGATACTCTAATAACCTATGCTGTTAAGACACGTGGTGGACTGGTGGTCTTTATACAAAAGCTTCAACAAAATATTTCTCCATTGAGTGCCATGTCGACAAGTGTCACATTCCGCTGAGACTCTCCTTTTAAAAGAGTCTTGGGCCCCTAGGGACGTGTGGCAAATTTTTGCAGCATCTAAGACAAACAAAAGAGACTCCATAAACAAGTGTCATATAAACATGTGGTGAGTTCCGTTGCATTCAATAGAAGACTCAAAGAGACACATGGCAAGACGACGCTCCATATACAAAACTTTACCAAATAAGCGTTTCAAATGGGTGCCCTACTGACAAGTGGTGCTTTCCGCTGAGACTTGAAGGCTTAACAAAAGAAACTCTATAAAGAACGTGACACTGACACTTGGCAAGCTCTATGAACACTGCAAAGGCTCTTTACTTATTACCGGTAGACGATGATGTCACAACCCTTTCCCTTGGCCTCTTTTATATTTAACACTTAGAGAACCAATGTTACACCAGGTGGAGCCTTGGTGCAAGTTACGAGAGTCTTTAGCTTCAAAAGCTTTCAAAAGAGTGTCGTTGTGACACTTGGCATCTTCCGCTGCCCTGAGACTCTTTACTTTTTAAATTCACACTTAGACCCTTTAAACCCTTTGGATCTAAAAAAAAATCAATACTTAGCTGAAACTCAAAAAATTATATATATATATATATATTGATGTATATATATCAAAATGTAGAGTTTTAACTCTACAGTTCTTGGCGACCAACAGGGACTCTGTGCCTGTGTAGAGAGAACCATAATCATCCTGCTAAGATAAAAGAAACAAAACCAAAATTGCATTTCTCATTGTAGCCCCTCAAAGCTTCTATAAAGCAACCTAATAACTAGCCCATTCTGCCTCTGATGGATATTCCTTTTTCTGAAGGACTTGAAAAGCCAGATCCAATTCAATTATTTCTTTGTGGGAGAAAGTCTGTAGACTCTGAACCACTGCATGTAAGTAAAATTCCAACTGAGCTACTGGAAGCAAAAGTGATTCCACTTCAGTGACACCCGACGAGTCACTCAGAGTCTAAAAAGTAGTTTGATCATTTTGCTTTGTAAGTAGCACAGTCTTTATTTGGTCCTCCATCAGGACTGTGCTGCTATTTGGGAATGGAGAGGGGAGTCCTAAATGGACTAGATTCTTAATGTGTCCCTTCATTCCCTTGACTCCTTGCTTGAAAAGATCTAATAAATCTGTAGACACCCAAATTTGTCCATGTCTTGCAACACCTAGTCAAATACATTATTAAAGACATCATGTAGCATTCTGTCCTAAATCCCACTCCTAATTCCATTTATCTCATTAGCCAATTAATTAAATAAATCTTATTATTTAATTGATTTCCCTCACATATCCCAACTAATTCAAATAAAATATTTGAATTAGGTCCTCACCTTTCACCACATTCCAACACTTTCCCACCTCTCAATTAAATCATGTGTGGTAGTACAACTTTCATTTAATATCCTTCACATGTGCAACTAATAAGACCTAATTTTACTAAATAAAAGTTTTTGTGTACACAATCACACATGAACTTTATTCTCCTCCTTACACTTGTCACATGACTATAACTTCCTTGAAGAGTGGGAATAACTAATCAATCCTAGCCATCCACATCGATCAATTAGCCTTTCAATCTCAACCATCCATTCAAATCAATCCTTGCCTATAAATCAACTCCCTCACAAGCCATATGATCACATCTAATCTTCAAGTACCCTCATTCTGTCGAATTTATGATGCATCCACATCTTAAGTATCCTTATGCTGTCAAAATCTCTCCACAATCTTTCATCCATTGTCTTTCCATCTATCATCTTCATCTTAATGTTATGTTGCTGAATTGAGCAATCAACATATCAAAACAATCAATCAATTTATCTATCATTCTATCTATTTGAGGTATTAAAGATTTGGGTCAAGGTAATGCATTTTATTGTTTTATCATTTTCATTTATCCAATTTTTTTCATATACAAAAGCTTTGCACTTTGTAGTAGCTTTGTTGCAACTTAAAATTTCATTCACTTCAACAGTTGTTGTTAGTCTATCATTAATCCCTGCTGCCTGCAAAGTCTCATCATAAGCATCATAGAATTTTTGGAGCAAACGTTGTGAATCAGAAACCTTCACAACTATTGAGGATAAGATCTTTTCAATAGAAGAGTCTACTTTTTCACACAACTGCTGAGCTTTGAGATGAATTTGAGTGCAGGCTTCAACTAAGTCACTTCATTGGATATCCACTGCCAGGAAGAAACATATAGCTTCTTAACCATTGATAATACCCCAACATTTTGAGGTTGTTGGGTGAGCTCTAGAGTCAACTTTTTAACTTTTTCTTGCTTGGCATGATACTGGCTCTGCAAACTGTTGTTCTGGTCCTTCTCAGTCTTAAGATTCTATTGTAGCTGAGTGACTTCCTGGGCCTTATCCTCGTACTTCTCCAAAAGACCCTTTTCCTTTTCTATTGTATCCATTGAAGCTTTGGCTTGTGCCATCTCAATCTGTAGTCCAGTCACTTTCATTTGTGAAGCCTGAAAGACTTCTTTGGACACTACTTCTTTGATGTTCATGTTCAACTGGTCAATTTCTTGGTCTTTGGCCTTATTATCCATAGGTAGGCGACTTACTGTAGCCTTGGTATGAGTTAATTCAACCTCTACCTTTTGTAACTTCTTGGAGGCTTTGAGAAAGTCAGTGGTCACCACAACTGAGTTTTCTCTCATCAACTCTACCTTGCCCTGAGGCCTAAACTGTGATAGGTCCATTGCTACAACATTCATTGTATAATCCTCGGGTTGCATTTGTTCTAGTGGCTTAACCACATTAGGGGTCATATGAGTAATGGTCAAAGAATGCTGAGTGGGGTCATAAAGAGACCTCATATGAGTAGTAGCACAGGTTCTATCTTCTTTCTTTCTTTGTTTCTCCTTCCTAGATTCTCTTGCCTTTTTAACAGCTTCTACTTGACTTTGGAAAGCAAAGGGAGAGGCTATCGGTCCACCTTCAAAACGAGATCCTGATGGGAGACCATAGGGAATGGTTGTTATCTATTGGCTTGGGGATTGGGATGATGTTGCCCTATTGGGTAGTGATGGGGAAAATACTGGTAAACTAAAAGTTTAGGAAATAGCAAGCGATGTGGCACTAGGTGGAGGTGACAGGGATTGTGAAAGCACAATAGAGGTGGCAGGATTCAATGAAGTATGGGAAATTTGGGTAGCCACCCCTTGAGTAGAAAGAGATTGAGAGAAAGAAGGGGAAGAGAGACTTACCTGAGCAACTGCTGAAGTTACTGGAACCTATGTGTGAGAAACATCTGTGACCTCCTCCTCTTCTTCTTCATATCCTTGAAGGATCAATTTGCAGTTTTTATTTTTGGTGTTGTTTCTAGGGTCCTCTTTTTCTTCTATCAGAACTTGTTATGATGGAGCCGGTGACTCTGTTGCTCCTATATTTTGTGGAATTGTCGTTCTAGGATCCCCAGACGACGAAGCTGTTTGGACCGAATGAGACAGTTTTTGTGAAGCTTTTTGTTACTCTATGTGCTAAGGGATTGTGGCCAAACGGAAGGCTCTGGACGTGGCTCTATTGTATCACCACCTGCCTCTTCATCTAATTTCTGATGCCCTGGGATATTGCTTGTGTCGGGGCTGTAGACTAGAGTCATATGAGCCTCATCCCACAAGTTGTCCCATTTTTCATCTGTATCAACTTATTCAAAACCCTTTTCTGGCTCAGCAATCTCTTGTCTATATTTCCAATATGCAACAATTTTATCATTACCCCATCCTCTCTTCACCATGGCTTGTTTCAAACCATGGGTCATTCTCTTATTTGGGTCATAATTCCTGATGGGATAGTAAAATGTTTCCCATAATTTAGGCTACTCACTAGGAATATCACTTATCCCTACATAAACATCTGGAGTATTTGTCACTAGTGACCTCCTCTGTTCAAAGAATGAATGACTCTCATGGTTGAAAGTGGCATGAACCTTGTTGGTACTCATTTTGACCTGGAGGTTGATTTTTCATGTTTAGGGGGTTTCTTCATTTGAACCCTATATCTTCTTGCCCATTTTCCTAAGTGTTGGACCTCCTCAGCATTTTTCAGCTGCAGCATCATATTTTCTTAAGGAGAGAAGGTCATCATCATCATCATGATATTCTAAGGGAGGGGGTCATCATCATTATCATTTTCTATTGACCGGATGTTTCATCAGGGTCATCATGTTTCAATATCGGGTGATGTTTGGATATCATCCCGATCCTGCAGTGAAGCTACAGTGCAGCATGATATTTGCGCGTCAGGATGATATTTCCAAATATCTGGTTAATCTTCCGAATATCATCCTGATGCCAATATGGGGGTGACGTCATCAAGGTCTGGAGGGTCACATTGCTAACACTAAGTCATTTTATGGAGATCCCCCGATGTTGCGAATATGACGATGATGTCATCCGGAAATGTATAAGGGCGGCGAACATGCTTCTGCTACAGTGCGATGTACAAGTGGTCTTGTATAATGAGCTACATACAAAGCCGCCAACATGCATTTCAAACATACAAAGAAAAGATACATTGCAGGTATATTCCCAGGAATATTCCCGCTTTGTATATTGGGTCATGCACAAGCGAAATGTACAAAGGAGGTGCGCATATACAATTGCTACAGTGGCGAGCGGAAGATACATTCATTAAATATTCTGTTGAAGATGCTGCAGTTGTATATTGGAGGTTTGTATATTTGCAGATGCAAGGAAAACATACAAAGGTGCAAATATACATTCGCTATAGTGCCGCGGAGGAGATGCATGTGCTGGGGCCCGCGGATATGCAAAGGAACAAAATATACAATGGCCGATATACAAGTGATGGGGCCCTCTAGTTGTATATACAAGCAAAGGTACATAGGTCAAGATACAAGCCGGACCCGAATAAGTTTCCAATCTGCTTCATAAAGGTTTGGGGTTCGCCTTGTATATCAAATAGTTGTATATGCATAGGTGTGGGATTTCTCAGTTGGGCCGACAGAGGTGTTTGGCTGATGGAATTGTATCGGCGTAACATGTGATGTCAGCGGAAGGATTTTCAGGCTCACCGATGGAGTTGGTCTTTCCGATTGGGTCTTTAGTGTCGGCAGGAGTCACAGCGATGGGTATTTGGCGAAAGGGTTGTGTGTCGAGCGTGGCAAAACGCTAGACACCTTTCGTGTGTGCAACCACGTTTATAAACTAATGAAGTGATCTCGTCACCGTACATGTGGGATTATTCCCCTGTGTAGTTTGAACCTGCGAAGAAGCGTTTTGGCGGGAATTTCCTTCTTGAGTGTTGCGACAGTTTCTGAGTAGCTACGGGTGGTTGAGGCCCTTAATGGCGACGATACAGAGATGTGGGCAATGGTGCGAGCGATCAGGTTGCCCAAATTTTGAGTGAAGACTCCAGATGATGGCGCATGGCTCGAGGCCCCTCTTTGTCTGCTGCATTAATATCTTCTGAGCGCCATTCCTTGGTGGGACTGTGTATCTGGCGGGACTTTTGGTCAACCATGTAATTAATTGCTTATGGTACGCTACTTGGCTGTTATAAGCAGGAAGTGTTACTCATTTTAAGGTTGTTGAAAGTTGAACATTTTTGCTCTGTAATGCAATACAGCTGATTTGGTTGCCCTGTACAGCTAAACCTGTGAGTTTATGTATCTCCAGTTGTATGTTTTTTGCATGAATCCACTGATTTCGTGGTTAATTTTATATGAGAAATGCTATGTTAGCATGTGTTTTGTTAATTCTGTCTCCAGTATTGCATATATCTTTCTTCTGAGTCTGGATATTTAAGGAATGTTTGAGGCTCTAGAACATAGAATTCCTGTGTTGAATGTCTGATTTCTTAACTTCTGCTCAAGGGGTAGATTAAACTATTTTTAGATTGAACATTGGGAAGGATATACTGTAATAGGGATGCCATAAGTATAGATAGCTTAACACTCTATATTGGGAGATATCTGTAAGGCAGGTATCAGATGCATCCCCCTGAAATCCAGTTTTAGTTGTTCATGCATATCATTCACAGGTGTATGTCTACTGACTCCAGGCCCTGGATAGGCACCAATCTTGCTTTGTTTTTGTGTTACAACCATGTCCAGCTTTGCATCCAAACTATAAATCAAAGTCAAACTCTAAAACAACCTTTAGGACATTAGAATTAGTTTTAGGATCCAAGTCCTCTGTCTACAACTGAAAATAGGCCCAAAGCCAGCCCCTTTGCTCTTATCTTGCAGTTTTGGTCTACTTACAGGAGGACTTATCTACTTTCTGTCAGCATCCCAGCCTTTGTATGCATATCCCCATGGATGTTGAGTAGGGAACACCCCCTAGGTTTTGCAGAGCCTGAAGAAGAAGAGGAGATAAAATATAGAGTCTATCTCCTACACTATTGGCCCTGGCCCAGAGATCCTGTTGATCATTGATGGCTACCTTGTAGGGAAATCTGGGAATAAGCATCCAGTCTGGGAAAAAACCAACAGAAATTGGTGACTCTACTGGGGACTTGTGAAAGAACCCTGATTTACAAAAGAAAAAAGAAAACAGTTCCTAGTAATAGGTGGCGACTCCAAAGTAATCTCCTAACCGGTCAAAGTAAAATTTATATGCAGGGGAGAAGATCCCAACAAAATCCTTTATTTGAAGAGTTACCAGTAACAAGAAGAATGATGTACAAAAGAAAGGGAGCTGTCTCAGTCAGTCGTGAGGGTTCCCCCAGAAAAAATGATGATATGCAAGACAATCCAAGGTCTTCAGACAAGACAGTACCTTATTTTTCAAACAATGAGGCTGAAATCCAGAGTGTGTATGAAAGACAGCAGGGTAATGGTTTGAGAATAAGGTCAGAAGTGTTCCAAGAACGCCCATTTCTAGACCCTAGTGACAGATTTGAAGAGGCAGAGTCTTTGAGGGATGATGAAGATGATGACCAGAATGGTATGAGACCGTCTACCTCCATGCCTAAGGAAGAACAGTTAGCTGAAGAAATCAGAAATCTGAGAGCAGAATTAGAGTATCTGCAAGCCATGAAAATCAGAGATGACATGAGGCAGAAAGTGCAAGCTTTAAGGACTGCCCAAAATAATTCAATTCCTACCCTTGAGAATGCAAATGTGCAGAGACATCAATAGAGAAATGAAGTGCAATATCAGCATAATGATGAGAGACAAAATGTGAATGATGCTAGGATACCACTAAACAATGTAAGAAACCAGAATGTAAACAGAAATATCAATGTTAATCAGTTTGACAGACAGCCCATGCAGCTAGATAGATTCAGACAGTTGGTGTTTGATGGTATTCCTGGGTATCCTAACCCCATTGACAAGCATCTGAGGCTGCAAGTGCCTAAATTTTCAGGAAATAACACAGTGTCAGGAGAAGATCATCTCAAGGCTTTTCAAAATGTCATGGATAACTTTGAGGTAGAACATGAGGATGTTTTCATGAAGTCATTCATGCAATCTTTGGTTGATGAGGCCAAGGAATGGTATAAGAATCTGCCTGACCGGAGTATTTCATCATGGGATGATTTTAAAAGGATGTTCAAGGAGCAATATGGTGACAAAACTGACCCTAGCTTTTTTGTAAATGAGTTTACCAGTATCACTAAAGGGTCAAATGAGCAGGTTGTAGATTTTAATACAAGATTTACTAAAGTGTTAAACAAATTGCCACATCACATGAGGCCAAATGAACCAATGTGCATAATATTGTATATCAATGCCTTTGATGCAAAAACTGCATATGGATTAAGAGATAAAAGCCCTACTACTCTCAGGGATGCTTTCAGAATTGCAGTGAATATTGAGAACAACAGGAAAGCATCAGGCAAGACTAACAGAAGGGATGATGTGAAAATTCTGCAGAATCCAAACAAGCCTCAGAACACTCAAGGTAATACGTCTGCCCCTGAAGATAAGATAGACAAATTGGCAAATGTTGTTAAGGACTTGAGTTATAGACTAGCTAGAAGTGAAAAAGGGATAGGTCCTGATAGGCAAGTCTATCAAAGGCAGGAAAAGAGGCCATCATTGCATGACATGCCGTATAATACCAATTGGCATAATGGTAAGCCTATGTTCCCACACAACAACACAACTCAGAAAGCTCAACATGTCAAAGAAACTCCTAATCCTCTAAAGAAAGCTATAAATATTGTTGATGATACTCCATGGTGTATAATTTGTCAGATGCCACATTCACAGTCACAGTGTATGATTGCCCAATCCTTGTGTGATAATGCCACATCTTGTAATGAATGCAATGAGCCACACTATGTGCATGATGATGATGTTAATATGGTGTCCATAAACAATGGATACCCCATTTATAGTGCTGATGAGAGTATAGATGATGGAATTCAGGCCTGTCAACAGGACTCTTATGATGAAGGTAATGAAGAAAGCTATGTGTATGCTCAGAGCTCACACAATTTTCTGAGTAACTTACAACGACCTTCTGATGAGGAAATTAGGGCCTTCACAGCTGCAGCAGTTGCTCAAGTCAAAAGCAACTACAATCTCAGAGGTAAAAATCAAGTAAGCAGCCCACATCAGCCAGAAGGTATTTCTGCAGGTCAGCCGCTGCATGGTCATAAGGGAATTGAATCACAAAAGAGGCAGTGGGTTAATAATAAACATAATTTTAGACATAGAACAGGTCATGAATCTCAAGGACCAGACAATAGAATCCCCCAAGCTGAAGATCAAAGCAAAGATTTCCAAGACAAGAATGATGATCAAGGAACTATGAAAGTAAAAGCTAAATCAGTTCAAGATGAAAACAAGATTGTGGAGCAAGCTACAACTGTTATGCAAAATTATGCTCCATTTGATATAGCTCAAGTCCTCTCCCAAGTAAAAGTCTCTGTTCCACTTATGGAACTAATGAAAGTGGAAGAAATTAAGAATAGGACAATATCCCTAATTTCAGGGGTACCTTTTCAAGCTAAAAAAAATGCTCAGATCCAGGGTGACAAACATGTCATGTGTAATGAAGAAGATGAGGCTCCTGAAGTCTATTTAGGAGTGACTATGACAAAGTGTCCTTCACAAGTGGAACCATTTTATGTATCCCTGGTTATAAATGGAAAAATAATCAGAAATTGTATGCTTGATTCTGAAGCATCTACAAATGTCATGCCTTTGGCCATCATGCAACAAGCTGGGTTGAAAATTGACAAGGCATGCGGAAAATGCTATGCTATGGATGCTAGAGAGGTACCAGTTATTGGAATCATGAAGGATGTAGATTTCAAATTGGCAGCATTTCCTAAGAAAAGATATAAAATGAATATAACAGTGGTTGACATCAAGCCACAGTATGGTATGTTGCTGTCAAGAAGATGGGCAGCACTAATTGGTGGAAGTATGCAGCTGGACTTGTCATATGCCATGATTCCAATGAATGGCAGGGATGTTAAGCTAATCAGAGAACAGAGATCATCAGAGATAGTGGAAGACCAAGAAGCAGAGGAACAGATATGCTTTGTAAACACTGACTGTGATAACTTCAAGGTTGTCTCAAATGATAGAGAGAATAAAGAAAAAAATGTCTGCAGTAAAGAGCTGGACCAGCAGGGTTTGTGGACCATGTATTTTGATGGAGCTTGTGCAAAAGAAGGCTCTGGAGCTGGAGTTATTTTTCTATCCCCAACTGGTAAGCTCCTCAAATTCTCTTTCTTGCTGAGGTTTGTTTGCACAAACAACATTGCAGAATATGAGGCTTTGCTTTTAGGCCTAAATTTAGCCCTCAAACATGGAATCAAAATGCTAAGAGTATTTGGTGATTCTGAGCTGATTGTATCCCAAATTAGAGATAGGTATGCTTCAAAAAACAAAAGATTAAAACAATATAAGCATGTTATTTGGGATACCATTGAACTTTTTGATGCATTTTCAATAGGCTGGGTAGAGAGATCCAAGAATGTTATGGCTGATTTCTTGGCTAATGTTGCAATAAGGCCAGATAACATCACTCTGTCATATGTTATAAATGCAGAAGTTAAAATCAGGCCTGCAGTACCAGAGAACATATGCAGTTGGCAAGTGTTTAATGATGATAGGGACTTGTTAAAATTTTTGCACTGCATAGATGAATATGAGAATCAAGAAATTGATTTCCAAGCTTTTGTAGAGACCATAGATGGAAAAGAAACTCTTGTGGGAAATGAGATAATTCAGTTGAAGACTAATAAAATCCCTAGAGGGTTGGTAGCTTTGGAAAGAGCTTTTGACAGTAGAGACCAATTGGTCACAAAGACATCTCCCACAAACAAGGAGGATTTAGAAGAGATAAATTTGGGAACATCTCAGACCCCCAAGAAGGTATATATTGGTAAGCAGCTCAAACCACACATCAGGAGTATGCTGATTGCATTACTGAAAAGGTACAAACATGTTTTTGCTTGGTCATATGAGGACCTAAAGGCCTATAGGGAAGATTTATTCCAGCATGAGATCCCATTGAAGCCGTGAGCTAAGCCATTCAGACAGAGGCAAAGACCTATTAATCCTACCTTAGCTCCAAAGATGCAAGAAGAACTCAAAAAGCTTAGGGAAGCTGGATTAATTGTGCCAATCAGACATTCAACTTGGGTGTCTAACTTTGTCCCAGTCAGAAAAAAGAATGGTGATATTAGGCTATGTGTTGACTTCAGGAACTTAAATGTATCCTCTTTAAAGGATAACTATCCACTGCCTAATATGGAAGCTATGTTGCAGAGAGTGACTGGTTGTGAACTCTTATCCATGATGGATGGATTTTCAGGTTATAATCAGGTGAAGGTAAAGGAATCAGAACAATATAAGACTGCCTTCACCACCCCATGGGGAACTTATGTATATGTTAGAATGCCGTTTGGGCTAACAAATGCAGGTGCTACATTTCAAAGGGCAATGGATGTTGCTTTTGCAGGGTTGATTGATTCAATCCCGGCTGTGTATCAAGATGATCTGACTGCATATTCAAAGAAGGAGGAGCAGCATTGTATGCACTTGGAGCAGATTTTCATTAGAGCACTAGAGTATGGCATTTCTTTAAATCCAAAGAAGTGTGCTTTTGGGGTGGTTGAAGGAAAACTCCTAGGGCACATTGTTTCCAAGGATGGAGTTAGGATAGATCTAGAGAGAGTGGCTGCTATTGACAGAATTCAAATGCCAAAAACTGTAAAAGGAGTTCAGTCCTTCTATGGACAGATAAATTTTGTTAGGAGATTTGTTCCCAACTTTGCAGAAACCACAAGGAACATTTCCAAAATGATGAGGAAGGATGCAACTATCCACTGGGAAAGTGAAGCAATTGAATCATTTCAGAGTATCAAAGAGGCAATCAAGATGGCCCCTGTTTTTAAATCTCCTGATTTTTCTAGGCCATTCCAATTGTTTTCATTTGCTTCCTTTCACACTGTTGCTGCATGTTTGCTACAGAAAAATGAAGATGGTTTTGAACAGCCCATAGCTTTCTTCAGTATGTCCTTGCAGGCTTCTGAGTTGAAATATGATATTATGGAAAAACAGGTATATGCACTTGTCAGAGCCATCAAAAGTTTTAGACCTTACCTGGTAGGATCACATGTAATTGCATATGTACCCCATGCAGTAGTCAAAGACATATTCACTCAACAGGAGGTGACTGGAAGAAGGTGTAGATGGATAAACAAACTGCAGGAGTTCAACATAGAAATACAAATTACGAAGTTGGTAAGAGGACAAGGATTAGCCAAGATGATGGCACAGTCAAACTTGGAAGCATGCCAAGTTAATGTAGTCCAAAATGAGAATGTAAATGTATCAAGATCTGAATGGTACAAGGACATTATATACTACTTGCAAAATCTGAATTGTCCTTCCCATTTCAGTGACAGTCAAAAGAGGACTTTAAAGTTATATGCAATCAGGTATGTCATTGTTCAAGGTGAGCTATATTGGAAAAACCCTGATGGTGTGCTGCTGAGATGTGTGGATGAAGATGTGGCTAATAATGTTTTAATTTACATGCATAAGGGATTGTGTGGTGGACATTATACTGCCCAAACAACAGCCCATAAAATTCTCAGAGCAGGATATTGGTGGCCCACTCTCTTTTCAGATGCACAAAGGTTAGTGAGGAAGTGTGAGCCTTGCCAAAGATTCTCAGGAAAATTGAGATATGATGGTGCTTTACCCCTCAAAACTGTAACTGTGGATGCTCCATTCCAGCAATGGGGAATTGACTTCATAGGGGAAATTGCAGACAAGTCAAGTGGGGGACACAGTTGGATTCTGGTGGCAACTGATTATTTTACCAAATGGATTGAGGCCATTCCAACTAAGAGAGCTACTAGTAAAGTGGTGACAGATTTTATACTGGAGAATGTTATCATCAGGTTTGGAGTGCCACTCAAGATGGTTACTGATAATGCTATGTGCTTCAAATCAGGTGAATTTGTTGATTTTTGCAACAAGTATGGGATCAATCTATCATATGCATCACCATACCACCCACAAGGAAATGGTCAAGTAGAATCAAGCAATAAAAGCATCATGAAAATTATCAAAAGGATATTGGACAAGAACAAGAGAGCTTGGGACTCAAAATTAAAGTTGGCAATATGGGCTGACAGGGTGACAGTAAAAAAGGCTATTGGGATGTCACCCTTTGAGCTGGTATATGGTGCATCAGCCAGATTGCCCATAAACAATCTCCTACCAGTTTACAGACTCATCCAGGATAATGATGAGGAGATTGGAGACTCCACGACAGAAAGAGTGAACCAGCTGGTTGCACTGGATGAAAGCAGAAGGAAAGCACACCAGATCAATCTCAAGAGACAACAAGATGTGAAATATCTGTTTGATAGGAGAGCTACAAAAAGAAAATTTCAGGTCAACGATTTGGTGCTTGTATGGAATGCAAAAGATCAGGACAAGGGTAAACATGGTAAATTCGAACCCTTATGGATGGGCCCATATCAGATCTGCAATACTCATGGGGAGGACTCTTATTTCCTCCAGGCCTTAGGTGGTGAATTTCTGGAATTGCTTGTGCATGGCCAATTCCTCAAGTTCTACTTTGCATGATGACTTATCTCTGTGCACGTGTAAAATTATGTATATATTGTAAGTGCCTTGTACAGTTCGTGCTTTTTGGTTTTTGCCTGGTCTGCCCGGAGATCTGGTTCTCGCTGCAGGTTTTCACCTGCACGTCCCCATTCGGAGCCAGTGTTGGTACTCATTTTGACCTGGAGGTTGATTTTTCATGTTTAGGGGGTTTCTTCATTTGAACCCTATATCTTCTTGCCCATTTTCCTAAGTGTTGGACCTCCTCAGCATTTTTCAGCTGCAGCATCATATTTTCTTAAGGAGAGAAGGTCATCATCATCATCATGATATTCTAAGGGAGGGGGTCATCATCATTATCATTTTCTATTGACCGGATGTTTCATCAGGGTCATCATGTTTCAATATCGGGTGATGTTTGGATATCATCCCGATCCTGCAGTGAAGCTACAGTGCAGCATGATATTTGCGCGTCAGGATGATATTTCCAAATATCTGGTTAATCTTCTGAATATCATCCTGATGCCGATATGGGGGTGACATCATCAAGGTCTGGAGGGTCACATTGCTAACACTAAGTCATTTTATGGAGATCCCCCGATGTTGCGAATATGACGATGATGTCATCCAGAAATGTATAAGGGCGGCGAACATGCTTCTGCTACAGTGCGATGTACAAGTGGTCTTGTATATCAAGCTACATATAAAGCCGCCAACATGCATTTCAAACATACAAAGAAAAGATACATTGCAGGTAGATTCCCAGGAATATTCCCGCTTTGTATATCGGGTCATGCACAAGCGAAATGTACAAAGGAGGTGCGCATATACAATTGCTACAGTGGCGAGCGGAAGATACATTCATCAAATATTCTGTTGAAGATGCTGCAGTTGTATATTGGAGGTTTGTATATTTGCGGATGCAAGGAAAACATACAAAGGTGCAAATATACATTCGCTATAGTGCCGCGGAGGAGATGCATGTGCTGGGGCCCGCGGATATGCAAAGGAACAAAATATACAATGGCCGATATACAAGTGATGGGGCCCTCCAGTTGTATATACAAGCAAAGGTACATAGGTCAAGATACAAGCCGGACCTGAATAAGTTTCCAATCTGCTTCATAAAGGTTTGGGGTCCGCCTTGTATATCAAACAGTTGTATATGCATAGGTGTGGGATTTCTCAGTTGGGCCGACAGAGGTGTTTGGCTGATGGAACTGTATTGGCGTAACATGTGATGTCGGCGGAAGGATTTTCGGGCTCACCGATGGAGTTGGTCTTGCCGATTGGGTCTTTAGTGTCGGCAGGAGTCACAACGATGGGTATTTGGCGAAAGGGTTGTGTGTCGAGCGTGGCAAAACGCTAGACACCTTTCGTGTGTGCGACCATGTTTATAAACTAATGAAGTGATCTCGTCACCGTACATGTGGGATTATTCCCCTGTGTAGTTTGAACCTGCGAAGAAGCATTTTGGCGGGAATTTCCTTCTTGAGTGTTGCGACAGTTTCCGAGTAGCTGCGGGTGGTTGAGGCCCTTAATGGCGACGATACAGAGATGTGGGCAATGGTACGAGCGATCAGGTTGCCCAAATTTTGAGTGAAGACTCCAGATGATGGCGCATGGCTCGAGGCCCCTCTTTGTCTGTTGCATTAATATCTTCTGAGCGCCATTCCTTGGTGGGACTGTGTATCTGGCGGGATTTTTGGTCAACCATGTAATTAATTGCTTATGGTACGCTACCTGGCTGTTATAAGCAGGAAGTGTTACTCATTTTAAGGTTGTTGAAAGTTGAACATTTTGGCTCTGTAATGCAATACAGCTGATTTGGTTGCCCTGTACAGCTAAACCTGTGAGTTTATGTATCTCCAGTTGTATGTTTTTTGCATGAATCCACTGATTTCGTGGTTAATTTTATATGAGAAATGCTATGTTATCATGTGTTTTGTTAATTCTGTCTCCAGTATTGCATATATCTTTCTTCTGAGTCTGGATATTTAAGGAATGTTTGAGGCTCTAGAACATAGAATTCCTGTGTTGAATGTCTGATTTCTTAACTTCTGCTCAAGGGGTAGATTAAACTGTTTTTAGATTGAACATTGGGAAGGATATACTGTAATAGGGATGCCATAAGTATAGATAGCTTAACACTCTATATTGGGAGATATCTGTAAGGCAGGTATCAGATGCATCCCCCTGAAATCCAGTTTTAGTTGTTCATGCATATTATTCACAGGTGTATGTCTACTGACTCCAGGCCCTGGATAGGCACCAATCTTGCTTTGTTTTTGTGTTACAACCATGTCCAGCTTTGCATCCAAACTATAAATCAAAGTCAAACTCTAAAACAACCTTTAGGACATTAGAATTAGTTTTAGGATCCAAGTCCTCTGTCTACAACTGAAAATAGGCCCAAAGCCAGCCCCTTTGCTCTTATCTTGCAGTTTTGGTCTACTTATAGGAGGACTTATCTGCTTTCTGTCAGCATCCCAGCCTTTGTATGCATATCCCCATGGATGTTGAGTAGGGAACACCCCCCTAGGTTTTGCAGAGCCTGAAGAAGAAGAGGAGATAAAATATAGAGTCTATCTCCTACACTGTTGGCCCCTGGCCCAGAGATCCTGTTGATCATTGATGGCTACCTTGTAGGGAAATCTGGGAATAAGCATCTAGTCTGGGAAAAAACCAACAAACCTTATTATCGCGGAACTAAGAAGTCATGAAACTGTCAGGGTCATAATTCCATGGGTCTTGAATCATAACTAGCCCATAATTTGCTAGTTTCCTCTGCAAGAGGTGCTCTGACTCTATTTTCACTAGAATGATACCACCTTTAGCCCATGGAAGATCATAGAAGGCTTTCTTCTGGCTCCAAACTCAAAATCAATAATGTGTTGTTCTCAAAATCAACTACGCTCATTTTTGTAGACGACCCCTACGAAACTTGTCTGTTTCGTAGCCTACACTCTAAGTTCATAAAATGAGACAAGTACTCTTGATCTCGAGTGAAGTCCTCTGACATCCTAGAAGAGTTTGCGACTTTCCCTCGCCATGATTTCTCAAAAATCGTGAAGCTTATTGTGATCGTAAACTCGCCAAAATATCAATTATTGGACATTTTGGGGTGTTAGAAAAGTTTTTGTTACTACATGCAATGGCAGCCCAAACAACCGCTCTTACATGTATTTTGGTTCTTTTATATGCAGAGTCGGCTCTTTCTGCCGCTTTCGCATATCTTACTAGGTTTTTGTTTTACATGCAATAGCGGTCCAAACCCCCGCTCGTGCATGACCCTTTTTAACTCCTAACATGCAAGGTCGATCTTTTTCACCACTTGCACATATGTTCAACCTTTCTATTAACATGCTTGGTCGGTCTTTTCCCCCGCCTTCGCATGTTGATTAACACATGCATGGTCGATCATTCCCACTGCCCAAGCATATCTTTTCGAATCAGTGGCATTAATGCCACTAGTGTTGGCATTAATGCACTCTATTTATGCCTTTTTAAAACCGTTTTAAATCATTTTGTTTGTTTATTCCTTGTTATCAAACCTCTCATTCAACTGTTAATCCTCTTGGAGATCATTTGACCGAGGCATTAGTGGATTCGACTAGATTTCTCTGATTGTGCATAAGTTAGGGTTTCGCATCGGCCTTTCGAGGTGAGTTGTCTTTTCATTTTCTTGTTTTTTCTAATGAGTTTTATTCAAACGTTTTCTCTTCATTTTTGAAACCCTATGTCGACTTTGTATATTTTCGCCGTTTCTTTGTCTGATTGGTGGTGGTTTTGTCGTGCCCTGCTTCACCGTTGCTAAGTTGAGTATTCCTCTACATGCATAGGCGGTGTTTCTAACTGCTCATACATCAACCATTACCTATTCTCAACTTTGAGCCCTGTGGCAGCGGTCCTTTTCACCGTCTTCTATCCTTTGAGAGTTTTCCCTTACACGAAGAAACTTAACCCATGCACTTTCCAATATGTAAAAGCGGTAGAAATCACCGCCTTTTCACATTCGAGAGATTATAAAGAAATTTGATGTAGTAGTGGTCAAAACCACCGACTATACATCAAATCAACTCAGCATACATGTAAGGGCGGTTGTTTTGACCGCCCCTACATGTCAAACTTCCATTTTTTTAGAAAACACATGTAATGTCGGTATTTTTCACTGACTTTGCATGAGTGATAATTTTTTCCCAAACACATACAAGCCATCAAAACATCTGACTTTACAGGTGCAAGTAATTCCTCATGCAAGAGCGATCATTTTGACTGCTCGTGCACATTTTCCTGAATATTTTCTAACACTAGGAAAATTCACCTTTCAAGGCCTGTGAACCCGCTCTCGCCATTTACCTCGATTTTAGTGCACTCAAGCCCTTCAACACATGCTTTCCTATCCATGATCATCGAATCACAGTTATCCTAGTTTATCCATTTTTCCCCTAACTGCGAGATCATGGCCTTTTGCAGTTCTCAACAAGTGTTCGTGGTAGATATTTCTCCCAAAGTTCTCCCCAGAGCTGATGTCAAAGCCATCTCCATCCAAAGCCAAAATCATGAAGTACAAGTACCAAAGTGTCTTTCCAATGACGACAGTGCAGTCAAATATTGATGAAATCAGGGATACAGAAATAGGACATGTGGACATGGCAGAATTTATGGAAAGAACAAAATAGACAAATCCTTCCAGACATATGCAAAAAATCATTGACAGTAATATTCACTTGGTTGCATCATTTCCAGTTTCTGCACACAATCCCGAGTTCATTCTTCAGGTGGCCAGCCATTACAACAGGGACACTAGGGTTGTGACAGATTCTCAAGGGAATTGATCATGAGGTTAGATGCAGAATTTCTAGACAAAATCTTCATGTGTCCACCCATTGTAAACATTGGACATATTGACTTTGCTCGGGAGCAAAACGATTATGACACAGATGTGGAAGCTGCAAGAAGGTACATCAACAACAAATGGTTGAAAATCCCTAGAAGTAACTTGACCATATGGCCAAAGGATCTTCCTAGGAGTGATTTTGTAGAGGAAGTTTGTGACTTGATCACTCTTTTGAGTCGCATCAGAGGACTCCCATCTTCCTCCAAGTTCCAAGAATGGATGTACACTTACATCAAGGTGATTCTTCAAGGTACACAGAGAATATTCTAGGGAGAGCAGATCAATAATGCATTGCATGAACAACTGGTGAAGGTCAACACAACATTCAAATTCTATATGACCTCGTATCTTGTATATGCTGCTGCTAGCATAAGAAGCTTTCCAGGTTTGACTCAGGTTGGTGATAGGAGATTGGTCTCTGTATATGAGTATTACCCTCAAATTACTTTGAAAGGATCAATTCATCATTTCTGAAGGGTCAATGATGCCTTCTTTTCAATATTCATGTGCTTATGGGATAATGAACTTGTTTAGAAAAGGGTCTCAAATGAATCTTGGGAGGTCGTGAATTCTTTCGGTTGCTTGTTCCTGCAATTCGCCACTTTCACATATCTCAGGGTAGGATATTATCCTGGTTACCCTTATATTCTTCCACGGTATCCTAGTGACCGTATTGTTCTTATGGAGCTATGCAGATAGTTGATTGTAGTGCACAATAAATAGATGGAGCTAAAGAAGTCGGGGATAAAGTTCCCCGTTGAAATTGGAAGGTATTCTATTCAATCAGCTAACAAAGCAAAAATAGTTGATTCTGAATTACAGTTGGTCACTATGAGAACTTACAAGAAAAGAGACCATTTTGACTTCAGAAGAGTGCAAGATAAGATCAAAAGGAAGTCAACCTTCCATGTACTAATGGTTGAAGATATTTGGGTTGATCTCAGGACACAGAACGAGATCAAGAAGCTAGACTACTGCAGACTTCACCTGAGTCAGATTGAAGAGCTGGGCCTCGCTAATATTCTAGACGGAATGGAGGATGATGGGAATGTTCTAGATCCCAAGCATAACACTAAGAATGTTGAAGCCTCATCTCTCCTAGAGGTGAAATGGTCAGTTAAAGAAGAAACATCCATAAGGAAAAGATTTCAACCAATCCTGGCCAACACAAATGTGTGGTTGGAAAGTAAAGGGATTAAATTGAAAGAATTTATCACAGGGTCAGAGACTGAAGCACAGGAATAGACAGGTAAGAAGGTAGAGAACAGAACCAAAATAAAGAGTGACGCCCCTTCTTCCTCTAAAATATGAAAACCAAAAATTAAGTTTGTGTCCAAAGGAGGGAAGAAGAAGGAAGTTGCAAAAACTTCCAATGTCACTGAATCAGGTGTTGAAGATACTAATGTTGATCAAATGGAGATTGAAGATGTTGAGGTTGAAGAGCAAAATATTCAGAAGTCTAAGGATGCTCAACAAACAAAAGTGTCTGATAAATCTGATGAAGAAGATGAAATTAAACAAGGTAAAGACGAGGATGCAGAAGAGGAACAACTTGGTGATCCACCTCAATCCCCTGAGAAAGATCTTCCCACTAGAACACAAGTTTCTACACCTCTTCCTCATACTCTGGTTTCTAGTAGTTTCCCAGTGATTTCAAATGTTCCTTTTTCACCTATCTTTGTTGTTTCTTCTGATAATACCCCTGCTTCTTTGAAAACCAGTTTTGGGACCCTTTTTTTTCTTCCAGTTCCGTCCCAAGTTTATCTTCTCCATCTTTTGACATTGGTGAACAATCTATTTTAGAAAATCTTTTGGATGCTTCAGAAAAGGTTGTTGATATAGGTTGGTTTTTACCAACACCAGTCCTATTGTAACTATAATAGGTATAAATATAGATCCGACAAAACAAGTAGTAGATTCATCTCTGGTTGTTGGTGCTTCTGTGCTTCCCCCATGGTTGTCTACATATACTCCAAAGGGGAAGAAGCAAGCTATTTCGCCTGATGAGATTGATATTGAAAAGCTGTTACCTGTAAAAGCAAAGACTCTGAAGAAGAAGCCTAAGACTATTTCTAGGCTTATCAATGAGAAAGGAATCAAATACGCAGAAATTGCTAAACCACCAGAAGATGCCACTGTTGACACTTTTGACATGAATGATTATGTCATTTCAAGGGTGGAGTTGGGCAAGCTAACTCATGAGGGCCTAAAAGCAGATTTTCAAACTACTGCCAGCACTTTGCTTGAAAAGTATGACGAAGTCAAAAAAGAGAAGGAATAGTAAATGCCAAAGCAGAACAACTTGCTGTTGTTCTTCAAAAGATAGTAAAGTCATCAGAAATTGTAGAACCCATGGCAGTGACTGTAGAAGATCCCCTGGTCCAGAAGGTTGAAAAAGCACAAGCCAGAGGAAGGGTGGTAGGAGATATTATGGAGCGTTTGTTAGCTCAAGGGCAAATTCTGCTAAAAACCACTGTAGAAAGAAAAGAGAAGATGGATAAAGGTAAAGCCGAGCTAGACAACCTGGTTGACTTACTCTCACAAGAGCTGCAAGATCAAGAAGAGAGCTTGGAGGAGTGGATAGATATGAAAAAGATTAAGATAAAGAATCTGATTACCATTCGGGTCATTGCAAATAGGGAATCATATCTTAAATCCAAGGAGACTCTAGTTCATCGTATCCACATAATAAAAGGTTTACTTGAAGATCTATGTCAAGCTCGAGAAGCCAGTGAAGATAGTGATGTCACGCTTCTACACAGGCTGGAAGAACTTCCATGCACCCTCACAGGTGAAGACCATAAGTTCCTCTTAGCAGAGGAGATGATAAGTTCCTTCGAAAAGATGGTTCAAAGGAAATTCGAAGAGAAGGTGCCCTCAGTACTTTCCATGGATAATCTATATGATCAACATTCAACTTTAGAGAACTTGAAGGACAATCTGGACAAACATGAAAAGACAATAAGGGCAGTAAAAGATGCAATTCTTCGAGCCCGCACTATCTCAGAAAACACAGCTAAACCAGATGCATGCGAGATGGCAGCCATACAGGCCATGTACCAATATTTTCTAAAGAAGAATGATGGAGGAAACTATTGACTTAGTTTATTTTTGTATTTTCATATGTACTTTATTTTTAGTTTTAGACATATCCACATGTAATTTTCCAAAATGTAATTACATGTGAGACAAAGGAAGTCCCAAGTCAAATAGGACTCTTTTGTTGAATAAGTCAAAGTAGTTGTAAATTTCCTATTTTTGCTCCAGGCTCCTCCCTATAAATAAAGAGGGCCTCTATTATAATTTTTATCTTTTAGTTATTGAAGCGAAACTCTACCAAATTGAAGAGCATTTTGAGACTTTGTGTTCAAATTGTAAATCAAGTTTTATCAAGTGAATAAGAAAGCAAGTGATCATTCAATCTTTGTGTTGGAATATCTTATGGTGTATTGGAAATTGTTCTTATGTCCTTTTCCTAATACTATCTTATCCTTTTGATCAAATTGTAGTGTGAGTGAGAATAATCTGGGATATGTTCTAAAGTTGATTGTGGAGACTTTGTGCTACTAAAATTATCTTTAGTTTGTGATTTAGTATTTTAAAGTAAAAGATATTGGAAAGGCCTTGAACTACTATTATCTTTTGTGATCATTTATTTTGTCATAGTTTTCGGTGAAGACTTTGGGCTGCACCTTATTCTACTGGGTTCTAAGTTATAAATTAGTAAAAGAAGCAACGATAGACTTTGTGCTCTCGTGGGTTTCTTGGTTATTCAATTTGTATCAAGAAAGTGTTATTTCATTTTGTAAACATCATTTCTGAAAAAAGATAAATGGATGATATGGTCTCACCCCCAAGTTAATATTTAGTTTAAATAAGTTTGTGATAAGTGATAGGGAACCTCCCCTTGCTGAGAGGAGAGATTTATCTCATTACATTGTGGTCGATATAACCATTTTTCTTTCAGTTAGTTGAAGACAAAATATTCACCCAACATAATGGATAATTGGTAGGCTAATTCTAGGGCTAAGACCCTAGCTATTAGAACCTTTGGGAGCATGAAAGGCTCCTCTTTGAAACCATGGACTTGGATCATCGTATAATGAACCCCGTAGAAGTAGTCACAAGGGACTCACAAATTTGTTATGAGTCCTCTCACTCTATCAGTCATTCTATTTTTAACTTCCTCTGGGTCTAAATGCTCAATGAGGGGGGCCACGAAATACTTTGCAAACTCATAAAGGTCAGAGGTTTCAAACAATAAATGGGTCCATTCAGACACGAGGATAACTCTCTGAGCATCAACCTCTAGATCATATAGATTCAAATGCATGTGCTACAGGAATAGCTGGTAGTTCTGATAAAAAATCAAATGGAAAAGATATGAAGAGTACCTAAATGTCTGCGTATTTTGAAAATTGGCTAGTTGATTGCACAACGCATAAGCAATGTGCTCCACGAAATCAAACTTATACTCCCGAGTCCATTTGACCTTCTTGAGACAAAAAATAGCGCCAAGCTGTCAATCGTGTACATTCGCATCCTCATCTTGGCCAAAGATAAATGCTAGCATTGAGCAAGCATCTTGTACATATGAAGTCAATAAATGTAGAGCAAGGGGAAGCGATAGTAGCTTGGTATTGTCTTCATCAAGATGCAACTCCCTATTATAGAAGCTCTGTTTGGTTTTGTTGGTAAACAGATTTGCACTATAACATATGACTTTTTATATTGACTCTGTTACCCTGAAACATATAGTGGAAATACATACCAACAGTTGGTAAGGTTGTAGTTTTTCTATCAACCTATCTCTACGTGTAGAGGGGCAACTCCCTCGTATGATAGATTATGGATTTTTATGATATTTAAGAAAGAAATGAAAAAGAAAGATTGGGTGGCTAAGGCAATGGACCTATGAACATTGACTCAACCCGTATGCATAAATTATGGTAAACTCACTAAGATAGCATAAGAATACTTCTTAAAATGCTAAAGTGAGTGCACTAATAGGTTTCATGTAATACCAAAAAGAAGAAACGATTCAGGGAATGTCTAACATACGTTAAAACATTATGCAAAAACCAATTCCTCCAAGACTAGTTGTTATTTTGCATAGAAGATGAAAGATAATGTAAAGAAAATACCATTCATCAACGTAAGAAGAATGAACAATGCCAAAAGATATTTGAGATCCCACAATCCAAAATGTCTTTTATTTCTTCACACTGAGTTGTACAACTCTATTTTTCATAACACCATTTCCAATGCGAAAGCCAAAAAGTCTTCATACAATGTCTCTGAGTAGTTCTCAAAGTTTTCCCTTCTTGTAAAAAGTCCCTTACATATGAAAATAGCCTTGTTTTTAGGCTTGTTTCCAATAACTACCTAGTAACCACCTGATAACTACTTCATAACTACCTTTTTGAAGTGCACTAATTTAAAAATGAGCTTTATTTTTAGTTAGATTTTATCTAACTTTTCCAGAAACAAAGCTCATTTTCTAACTTTTGAATTATAATAAGTGACGTAAGTCACTTTCACAAAAAGGTAACTTGAAATATGAAACTTTTGAGTTGTATGTTTTGCTATGTTCTTTCCATCTCCGTTTACTCCATCTCGGTGGTCAAACCTTGCCAAATGTTGACTAATCCTTTGTATACCTAAATCTTAGACTCTTGTGTTTGCACATGCCAAAATATGGACTGTGAAAATAACATGCCTTTCACTGACCATATCAGCACGATAGGCATAGAATGAATAACGATGCATTTTTCTACTTTGATTACAACCATTGCCATCATCTCTCTAGTTGATTTATCCAAATTTGCATGAACATGTATCAGATCATTTGCAACCTAATATCAGATAAGAACAAAAACAATCCTTCTATTTAGGCTTTGGTGAATGACCATGCGATGGACATGACTAATAATGTATCCTTGTTGGCTTCAGAAGTAGATTGATAAGGTTTCATTACAATGTCTCCTTGCAAATTTTTCACAATGTTCATCATATCTTAGAATGAAAGGCCACAATGAGACATCAGGTACAAAAGAAAAATCAAGGCAATGATAATCTATTGGGACATAAACACCTTTTATGCCTTCTCCATGTTTCAAAAACTTTAGAAATTGTCTAGTCTCTAATGAAACTATGCATTTCCAAATATTTTGCTCCAAGTCTTTTAGCTTGTTCCCATCCTTCTATTGTTATGAAGCTAATGACTATCAAGATCTACTGGGAAAATATATAATTCCTCCAAATCCTTGCATGTTGAGGCAACCACTTCAAGTCTTTTGTCTTCTATATACTATATTAAGTGTTGCAATTTGTGGCAATGACCAATAAACTTAATATGTTCCACACTCAGAATGGTTGTTTCAAACAGGTTGAGTAGATTGAAGGTAGATAAATAGTAGTGACCATAGGACAAGAACAAAGTTTGTTACTACCAAGCCCTAAGCAGATTTTAAGCACTGGAAGCAATGCATTGACAATCTCATCATTCTTAACCAAATATGAATGATTATGCAATTGTTACTTAGACTTGAGAATCAATTTTTAGCAGTATCCATGGATGGAATTGAAAGGAATAGACTATTTGTTTGATGGGGTTACATTATCCAAATTTGGAGGGGGGGGACTTGTTGTATAATTCACCATTTCACTATGCCCCATTTGGATATCTAGCTTGGACAACCTTGAATGTTTAAATTATGTTCATTTGCTAAATGTAACAAGCAAATAAAATAGAGATGCACAGAGATATCCTTAGGTACAACAGCTAGGCATGTGGCATGAAATTTGTCAAGTGGTCTCTTGAATGATGTCATTCTTTTTGGCCTAGCTTTATAATGCTCTTCCTTACCCTTGGCAGAATCTAGAATGCAATACCAAAGAGTCTCTGTAAGAATTCTTCCATCTACATCTTTTGATGTCTTGTCATAGTCCACATCAATTTTCACAACCTTTCAAGGTTGATCAACCATGTTACTATCACTCAAGTCTTTAACATTGCTTCCATTATGTATGTTATCCCAATTAGTACAAGAAGAGTCATGAAAATCTCCATTGTACATCCTAGCAATCAGAGCATTGTACATTATTAATCTAGGGGCAGGACCTTTTTGAAAAATCTCGTCAAAAAGTTTCCTTGCTACTGGCACATTGCCTTCCTTGCAATATCCCATCCACAAGAGTAGTATATGTTCAAATGTCTGAATTAATCCCTTCTTCCAACATTCCTTCATACAAACTAGCTTTCATTCGCACATTCTTTGATTTGTGCAGTCCATCCATCAATGTATTGTAAATAACAACATTAGCCCTATGTCCTCTCCGTGACCTTCTGTGGAAAATCTTCATAGCATCCTGCCATCATTGCACACCATTTGACCTTATTTTATTTGAGAATTATGTAGATGATTTTTGTTCTTTATCTTGCTTCTAAATTTGCATCTAAAGTCTTCACAACAAATCTATTTTATGTATAACTTGTGATGAGTCATACTTTATAGAACTAGCTCAGAAACCTCCATTTGGCGTGCCACAGGTAGAAATTATAGAAATGGCCATGGAATTCAGACTTACACCTGCTAAATGCTTTTGCTCAAAACTTCTAAAGCCTACTCAGGGAATAGGTCATTGTGTATAACTTGAACCATTGCATTCCATAAGATGATAAGTCTTTGAGGCTGTTGTCATACAACTTACATGCCTTGTCTATGCTTCCACATTTTACATGAAAGTCTGCCAAAACGTTTCAAACCAAATAATGTCTGATGAAAATTTATGTTTCATTATGTTTTGATGGATGTCCAAACCCTACTGCAAATATCCCATTTTAGCATGGGCTGGGAGCATGTTGGCCAATGACGTGGAATTTGGCAACAAAATCCATTTTTTTCGTATCCTTCACTCATTGTATGTCACAAAATGCATCTCTTTGGGCCTTTATGTCAAATAGTTCACGGACCTTGTCTATGCTTCCATATTTAGCATATATGTATACCAAGGCACTTTGAACTATAATATCTGATAACAATCCTTCTTAATTATCCTTTGATGGATGCTAACATTTCGTCTAGAAGCTCTCATTCAGGCACAAGCGAGAAGATGCTAGCCGAGATTGCAAAACATGGCTCTATACCTACAAATTGCATTTGCTTAACTACATTCCTTAAGGGATTCAACTAAATAGCTCAGAAGCCTTGCATATTCTTACACATTATGCATACAAGTCCAAAGTATTCGCAACTCTAATATCTGGCTATAATCTTATTTTCATTATGTGCTATTATTGTCCATTGCGAGGGGAACGCTGGCGTTTGGGAAGTCTAGCTCTACACCAGCAAGTTGCATTTGCTTTAAAGTTTCTAAAGTCTTTTCAATGAAACCATTTTTGTGAATATCTTTGGCCTATGCATCCACATTGTGCATACATGTCAACTAGCGCATTCGCAACTGCAACATCTGATAACTATTCAATTTCAATTGAGCTTTGATGGATGCCAATACACTGTTCAAAATCTGACATTTGGGCATGGGCCAAAAGGAAGGATGCTGGCAAAGGTGGTGGATCTTGGCTTTATACCAGCCAATTATATTTGCTTAGAAAGTTTTTAATGCCTTTTTTAACAAAATAATTTTGTGCACATCTTGGTGTCGCAGCAGTGCATGGGAGTCATTTCTTTGACACCAATAACTTATGCTGTCAGGTGGGAATGGGAGGACACTGACAAATTGGTGGAGTCTGATTTAAACTGGTGAATGCATTCTCTTGAAAGTTTCTAAAGTCTTTTCAACAAATTCTCTTTTATTCACTCCCTACGTTCATTGCATCTCATGAAACCACATTTTTGTGAGCTAATTTGTCAAATGATCCACATGTTTTATAAATATTCCCAAATCATGCTCTTCGCTGTGAAATTTGGCTTTACACTAGCTATTAGAAAGTTTCTCCGGCCTTTTCAACAAATAAATGGAACATATCTTGCAATCAATGCATTCGGGAAATGAAATTTTCTAGAAAAATTCAATTAGAACAGTTTGCATGCCCATAATTAGCGTTTTCAAGATTATTAAAACACCTTCCATGCATGTAGGAGAATTTGGTGGACGTGGAGTAGTGGGGGTGAAGTTCGCCAAACTTGAAAGTTTCCTCCATATTTTACTTTTTCTGAAGTTGCATATAACTCCTTCCTTCTAATGCATACGTGCCTACTTTGCCAAACTCACAACTTGAGATTTTTGTTATGAAGTTGAGTTATCTGAATTTTTAAAAAGCCACGTTCTCTTTGGAGTTAGCCAATTTCACAAGTGATAGATAACTAACTCATACATATTTCTTATCATTTTTCAAATGATATCAACTTGTGAAAATTTTTAAGTTGCATCAAGTTAGCCAAAAGTAAAAGTGCATGCGAACTTAGCCAAATTTGAAAGTTAACGCAAACTTTTTGAGATGTGAAAGTTGACGCGAATTTTGCGAAATGTGAAAGTTGAAGCGAGCTTTGTGAAAAGTGAAAGTTGAAGTGAGCCTTGCGAAAAGTGAAAGTTGACGCAAATTGTGCAAAAAGTGAAAGTTGACGTGAACTTTGCGAAATGTGAAAGTTGAAGCGAGCTTTGCGAAAAGTGAAAGTTGAAGCAAGCTTTGCGAAAAGTGAAAGTTGATGCAAATTGTCTGAAAAGCGAAAGTTGACACGAACTTTGCGAAAAGTGAAAGTTGACGCAAACTTTACGAAAAGTGAAAGTTGGTGTTCACTTAGCCGAATTCAAAAGTGGACTCCAACTTAATATTGACTTGAATTAATTTCTCCTTTTCTACAGCTTGCCTTAAATCTTCAGATTTAATTATTTTTGCAATTTTTCCGCATACCAGAACCACTTTCAAGACTTTGATTGAAACAAACGAACAATTTCTCCTTCAAACTAGAAAGCAACTTGACACTTCAGGAGAATTTGTGACTAGGGGCAACTCAACATAGAAAATTTTGACGTCAAAGTTTAAAATTTGGCAAGTTAAAAATGAGGCTAACAGGTTTGCACTTGATGCCAAACATTCTGCAATTTAGCCATTCATAAAAATTGGCTGATGGATCATACGATAAACCAAGCATGTCACGGATAGCCTTTGAATGGATGATAACCAGAATGTTTTTACTTTGAATAATCCTAGTAGAAGTGTCAAAGTTAACTGCCCACAACCAAACCAAATCTGGATATGAGTAGACAAGCGAAACCATGTATTGAGCCAAACCAGAGCTCCAAATTCTCATGCCAAAAGACTCAACCTTACCCTACTTTGCCTGGAAAATCAATATTGCATGTGCCCCCTCTCTTAGATTCTTTGGGTTCTTGGAAATCCTAGGATCAAAAATGCCATCTGCATAGTCGACAACTTGAGCAGAGTCTACAACTTTACTTTTGTTTAACTCTCTGGTTCTTAGAAGATTGACCCTAGGTTGCGCTTTGGCCACAACATACGGCCTGTTGTTCTTCCACTGATCTGGTAATTCGAAGAGTCCCTTTTGTTCGCCACCCCTCAAAGATTGACCCTCCTCTGCCATTTCTTCTTCTTGATCAAACTAACTGTAATTTTACTATCTTCACCACACTCTTTCTCAGGAATTCTGGAATGCCTTAGACTCTTGAGGAAAATTTTGATACCGGTACTACAAAAATGAGGAGTCGAGACTCTCTTTTAAAGCCTTCCACTCCAATAGCAGGAGTTAATGTAACTTATTAATGAGCCCATCATTTCATATTTAATGACTCTCAAAATACACACCTCAAGGATAGTTAACTAGATCCTTTAGATTTATAATCAACATTCAAAATCTGTAACAACCTGTTGTTAATATTTCTCTTTTCGAAATCATTGGCTAACATTTCTAGATTTCTGAGTCTTATCAATGGTCTTGATAAAAGAGGCACTTAGGATATTATTGGAGGCTTTAGCTGTAGACACGTGTTCAAAGAACATTTATTAAAATAGGCAAGAAAACAACTTCAAATAAAAACAAAACAGAAGGGAAACTATACTAACTATAATACACGGGGCAAGATTAGATTCTATGTGAAAAGCTTCAAGAAGATCCCATTGACAAGAATCTCCAATACTTCCCCTTATATTGTTTCCTATTCATAAGTATTGCACTGCTTATAGGCAACTATCTTAAAGGGACCCATCCACAGAGAATCAAATTTTGCATGGTGTCTTGGCTTCGTGGTTCTTTCATCCCATTTTAAAACCCAACTACCAACCTTAAACTCAGGTTTAGAAGTCTTCTGATCAAACCAACTTTTAACAATCAGTTGGCGGTTTATCAAGGATTAATGTGCCAATTCCCTTTTCTCATGAAGTTCCAATAGTTATGCAAGCTTTACTTGCATCGAACTATTTTCTTCTATTTCAATATGCTTGATCAGCTGTAAAGCCAGAATCTCCAAAGATAGAGGCATTACTGCACTTTTACCATACACTAATTCATAAGGAGAGACTTTGATCACCTGCTTTGGTGTGATTTTGTCAGCCCATAAGGTCACCTTCAAATGTTTATGCCACTCTTTTTGATGCTTTGTTCCCATTCTTTTTACGAGTCTAATCAATTTCTTATTTGTTGACTTAGCAAGGCCATTTCTTTGTGGATAATAATTTAATGAGGTCTTCAAATAAATACCATTTCTTAAAGAAAACTTAGATATCTTTGATCCTAAAAATGCCTTAGCATTATCAGATATAATAGTATGAGGAGGCTCATACTTGGTAGTTATTTCTTCAAGGAACTGTAGAATTACATTCTTAGTGGCTTCTTTTAATGGAACCGCTTCACTCCATCTAGTGAAATAATCTGTTGTAGTGAGGATCCACTTGTGTCCTAAATTTGAAACTAGACTAATCATCCCTATAAAATCTAGACTCCACTGAGCAAAAGGCTCTTCTACAACTATAGGACTTAAGGGTAAGCCTGCATTCCTTCATTTGCCAACATAAAATTGGCATGAATGGCACCCCTTGACCATTTTATGGCAATCAAAAAACATTAAGGGCCAATAGTATCCTACTTGGATAATCTTGATGGTTGTAGTTCTTGCAGAAAAAATGTCCTCCAAATGTCCCGTAATGCAATTCGTGCAAGATTCTATGAGCCTCATCCTTTTCCACACACCTGAGCAGGTTCCCATTAAAATTCCTTCTGAAAAGAATATGATTTATCAGTATAAAATTGGATCCTTGCTGCCTATAGTATCTTTTCTTTTCAGGAGAAAGTAAACCAGGGAATTGACCAGTCTCCATGAAATGTATCCTGTCATAAACCCAAGAGTCTAACTCACCCTCTTGCACTTTTAATACAGTCTCATCCTCATTTTCTTCCTCTGTTGGAGCCTCTGAATCTTGAGCAATGTATTGGCAAAGGCCCCTTCCTCTTATCAATTTTGTTAGCTTGACCTCCACATCATACTCTAGAATCTTGGTTATCCAATTGGCTCTCTTTTCAATGATTTCTCCTTCCATAATGTATTATCTGACACTTGGATGAGCCACAAATATTACAATCTTGTTTCCTGTTACCAAGTGCCTGAATTTGTTTAATCCTTTAACTATGGCATATGCTTGCTTTTCAACAAAATTATACCTGGACTCATACTCTCGTAGTGTTATGGAAAAGAAAGCAATAAGATGTTCTCCTTCTTCCACTTGATCCTTTTGAGTCAAAACAACTAATGTGTTGTGCTCTTCTCCATATACATACATTATGAAGTCTTTGGAAAAATCTGGATTACGTAGCACTGGGGCAGTAGAGATTGCCCTCTTGATATTTTCAAAAGCTTCTCTGTCTTCAATTATCCATTTAAAATTTTGATCCTTTTTCAAAATCAGAGTGATAGGTTTAATTGATCCTGCAAAATCAGATATGAATCTACTGACAAAGTTAATCTTTTCCTAAGAAAGACTGTACTACCTTCTTGTTCACAGGTAGAGACAAATCTAGTATTGCTTTAACTCTATCTAGGTCAATGGAGATTTCATCTTAATTTTGAGACTATGTGCCCAAGCAACTTACTCCAAGGCACTCCAAACACACATTTCTTAGGATTCAAATAAATCCCAAATTCTTGACATCTTTAGAACATGGCTTCCAAATGATCAAAATGGTCTTCAATGGATTTTGTGAATACAATTAGATCATCTAAATAAATTAGAATAATTTTATTTTTCAATTCCCTAAATGCTATGTCCATAGCATGTTAAAAAGTTGCCCCAGTATTAGAAAGCCCAAAAGGCATCTTTGCATATGCAAAAGTTCCCCACTTGGTAGTGAAAGTAGTCTTGTATTTGTTATGTCAGAAAATGTCCCCTTGGGGGCTTTTTCCTCTTAAGGTTTAGCTCCCAGGTCCTTAGAATGCATTATAAGCATTTTGCATGTTAACTTTGAATCTCGATGAGAAAACCCCGAAGTCTTGTGGAAAATAGGACCTAGGGGGTGCTATGTTGATGAACCCTGACTCAAATTGGGAGGGTGGACTTGGGCACTAGCACCCTAGTCCTGCCCCATTTTGGGTTAGCCCTAAATTCAAATGTTGGTTTTATGACCGTTACTTAGGTCTTATGCCGACATCTTAAGTTTGAATTGTGAAATTCTTAGCGAGAATGTGTGTAGTTGCATATATAAGCATGTTTAGTGTTTCATTTGCAAATTAGAAGATGATTATGAACTTTTGGCTAACTTATGATTTTAGAGCATTCATGATATTCATTGTTGCAGAGCAGAGTAGAGCATTGTTATTGTGTTTGTGATTACAGATTTAGCTTCATCTTCTCATGTGATTGAAGAGCCTTTATTTATGTGAGATCTACACTTCCAAGGTGATATCTATTTGTGTTTGAATCATTCATCAATTTGTTTTTGCCTCTATCCTGCAGGGATATACACTCTTTATTTGACAACAGTTTTTGGAAGACTTGAATGTCTCTCTGGAGCTTGACTGAGGTAAGCCTCTAAACACCACAACCCCCAACCACTCTCCTTGTGATTGCAGGTTACAGGGAACAGTAAGACAGTGTACAGATTTTGAATCCCTGAAGAAAAGGACTATTTGGACATGGGTGTTAGTGGCAGTGTCCTCCAAGGTTGCAAACATAGAAATAATTTGGACAGTGATAATCAACATCTGAAGAGCTTCTGACATCCCAAAAAACATCTAGCCTTGGACTTGGATGCTAGTGAAAGTGTCCCCCACATCTTCCGAGGCAGAAACAGAAAGTAGAGTGATCATCAATGTTGGAAGGAGATCAGGCTTCTGCAAAGAAAACACCACCTTGGACAATGGTGTTAGTGGTAGTGTCCCCGACTATTTCACATTCTAAACTTCAAAAAACGGTCAGTTATTAACCTCTGCCTACAACCTTAGTCTGCAAGCATTTGTCATAATTCATCAATTTGCTTACTATTTTGCATACTTAGGGTTTTAAGGGTATCTGAGCATTAAATTAAGCTATTAGTTGATAAAATCAGAGCTTCCACATCATTCCAAGTGATAGCCTAACTTGTAGGTGAATCCTCATGCAAAAGTGTGATTCAACTCGGTTGATATGTCCTTGAATGTTTGTAGTGAAAGGAGGATTTAACCCACATATCCAAAAACTTGTCTTCCCTCATTTCCTATAAAATATTTTGGTGAACCCATGTTTTTTTTTTTAAATTTGCACTTTTCTGAGTTTTGAACTTTAGATTTGCGTTCATTCATCTTATTACATTTGAAAAATTACAAAAAAATGAAAAATTTAAAAAAATTGGCATCTTAGGCTTGCATTTTGGCATAATTTGAATTAATTTGCATTTAATTTCATTTAATTTCTATTATTCTCATTAGATCTGATTTAAATGTCAGAAATTCATCTTATTTTAATCATTTCCATTGCATTTTCATGCTTAAATTGTTAAAAATTGCTTGAAATTGTGCATTTTTCATAAAAACCTAGTTTTGCATTAGCTAGGGTTTGTAGTTAAAATCTTATTTCAGATTTTACTACCCTTTTCAAACACTCATTAGGACTGATCTCTTATTGTAGTGTTGCATCATAGTGCCCTCTTTGTAAAAACTCATGTCTAGGGTTTGAAAACCTTGCATTTTCACTAGATTTGGCCTTATCGTCTCTCTAGAATTGCATTAAAGGCATGTTGTGAAAGATATTATTAAATTATTGGGTTGATATTGAGATTATTATTTTCTACCCCTCTTGAAATTTTTCACAACACCTCTTCTTTTAGTCATTTGCATTGAAAATTTGTGAAAAAAGTGAAAAATCAAGCATTTTTAGGTCATATTCATACATAGTTTTGCACTTGTCCTTTGCATAAGCATTGAAAATATTTTAAAATATGATTTTGTATACATTTGAATACATATACACATGGATTATAATCGCAACAACAATGCTAGGCTTCCCCCTAGGTCTTATTTGAAAAGGAGCCCTGAACCTGAAATTACTTTTACACCTCATGACAAAACATTCTTAGACAATGAAGGGCCTCTTTACATTACTGTGAAAATAATGGAAATTCTAGTAAATGGTACACTTATAGATCCTAATTGCATGAATAATGTGATAATGGAACAGTTTCTCCTTGCACATAATTTAACACAAGATTCCTATGAACCTTCGAATATAAGGATTAAGATACACAATGAAGATTTAATGCCTACCTTTGGGAAGATAACTTTATTGGTTACAGCTTCTGATAAAGCCGTGGATCAAGTATTTGAGGTTATCCCTTTATTCGACATCTTTCATGTAAAACTAGGACACCCATGGTTGAAAGATATGAACTTTGTACCCTCAACTATTCACAGTTGCATAAAATTCCCTTTACATGGACAAGTGTGTACTATTCAACATAATACATATCAACCTTTAGCAATGGACAATAATTTTACTCTTGATTACTTTTGGCCGCAACCTAATAGAGACCTTGAGCCATGAAGAGATCAATCTTTCCTACAATATAGATGATACAAAGCAAAACTTATATCTATAGTGGTCGGGCCTCCTGTGCAAACAACAAGAGACAAACAACCCGCATTAGAAGACCTTCCTAGAGGACAAAATGAAATAAGAATAAACCAAGATTATTATGACTATGATGAAATAATTGGTGTGATATATGTGGATAAGGAAAAGTTTCATAACTCACCTCGTCCATGGAGAAATGGTGTCTATGCTGAGGTTCCTCCCCCTGAGAGGAACCTCCTACAACAATATAATAAAAAATGCACGAAATAACAGAAATAACAGAAACACAGAAGGAATTTATTGATCGCAGGTCACTTCGAGGGGGCAACCTCCTTTGAGCAAGCTCAATACAATAAATTCATAGATGCCTTCATTGGCCTCAAAACGTACTTATATACTAAGTCTAATCTAAACAACTATTACTTCCCATGAATGTGGGATAATACAATATACTCACAGGACGACTTACAAAGTATATGCGTCCAATATCAATATACTAACAAAGTAAAGAGAAGGGTTAAACATGGGTTCCTAACATCCCCTCCCTCTTAGAAAAGCTTTGTCCTCAAAGCTTAAGATGTGGAAATTGTTGCTGAATTTGAAGGAGTGGTCCCATGTAGCATCCTCTAGTTGCATTCCATGCCACTGAATTAATACCTCTGTGATGGATCGAGAGCGAATCTGACGAGTGCGCCTGTCAAGGATTGCCTCTAGCTCCAAAATGATGGATCCTTCATTATCTAGTTCTGGTAAAATAGTTTGTGCTCTGATGTTGGTGCCAAGAACTTTCTTTAGACAAGAGACATGAAATACTGGATGAACGCAGGAAGGAGGAAGCTCCAATTTATAAGCATCTGACCCAATCTTCTGAAGAACCTTATATGGCCCATAGAACTTTGGATCCAGCTTATGATGCCCTTTGAGTTTCAAGGATGATTTCTTGTATGGCCATAGATGAAGAAAAACCATATCACCTACTTGAAAAGTGTGCTCAGAATGATGCTAATCGGCTTGTTGTTTCATTCGATTTCTTGGCATGTGAAGATTGTCCTACAAAATGCGAAGAATCTGATCTCGGGTTCAAAGAACTGTGTCAACTGCCTGCACTGGTGAACTGCTGGGGGTGTATGGAAGGAGCACTGGTGGTGCCTGACCATAGACTGCTTCATATGGAGTCATTTTAGATGTAGTGTGGTAGGAGGTATTGTACCACCATTCAGCGAGAGGGAGCCACTTTGCCCACTAGCGTTGTTGTTCTGAGGTGAAGCAATGAAGATAAGTTTCCAAACATTTGTTGATAATTTTAGTCTGACCATTTGTTTGTGGGTGATACCCTGAACTCATCTTTAGTTTGGTGCCAGTGTGTCGAAATAGTTATGTCCAAAAATGACTGGTGAAAGTTGCATCATGATCTGAGACAATGGAAGAAGGGATGCCATGAAGACGGAAGATCTGGTCCATGAAAATTTGTACGACTGAGGAGGCGGTATAGGGATGGCTGAGGGAACAACAATGACTATATTTGGAGAAGCGATCAACCACAACCAAGATCACTGTCTTCCCTCCAGATGTAGGGAGCCCCTCAATGAAATCCATAGAAATATCTGTCCAAATTCATGTAGGGATGGGCAAGGGTTCAAGCAATCTAGGAAGGAGTGTCATTTCACCCTTGTTGCTTTGGCAGGTATCACATTCAGCCACCATTTGTTGAATTGCCCTTTTCATTCCCTTCCAAAAGAAGTTACGCCATGCCCGCTCATAAGTTTTTAGGAACCCAGAGTGCCCTAACGATGGAGAAGCATGGAGTTCATAGAAGACAGCTTGTTGAAGATCTGTGCTTTGGGGAAGCGCCAGACGACCCTTGTATCTCAGAGAAGCACCATCCCAAGAGTAATGCGGTATAGCAGGGTTATTGGCCAACTGCTGTATGATTTGAGATAGTGAAGAGTCATTGACATAGCCCTGTTGGAAAGATTCCAACCAATTTGGAACAGGCATAGAAATAAATGAAAGAGAAGCTTGGTCATCAAATGTGCAAGAAAGAGCATCTGCCACAATATTGTCCTTACCCTTCTTGTAAGTGATCTTATAGTCATAACCCATGAGTTTGCTAACCCATTTCTGTTGTGTTGGGGAGGAGACCCGTTGTTCCAGGAAATATTTCAGACTCAGTGATCAGTCTTGATGCAGAAATGATTCCCTAGTAGGTATGGCTACCACTTCTATACTGCATGCAAAATAGCCATCATTTCCTTCTCATATGTAGAGAGTACTAAATGCTTACCAGAAAGGGATTTGCTGGTGAATGCAATGGGATGTTCATCTTGAAGGAGAATAGCACCAAGTCCATTGCCGCAAGCATCACTCTCAATAGTGAAGGTCTTGGAAAAATCTGGCATAGCTAGAACAAGTGTAGTACACAACTTGTTTCAATTTTTCAAATGCACACTCAACAACATGTGTCCACGTAAAAGCATCTTTTTTCAACATAGCTATTAATGGACCTACAATCTTACCGTAATCCTTGACAAACTTGCGATAGTAGCCAGTTAGTCCCAAAAAACCACGGAGGCTCTTGAGTGTTTGAGGATGCGACTAATTTTTCATAGCATTTATTTTGGCAGGATCCACTCAAACTCCTTGGGCTGAAATAATATGACCGAGATACTCCACTTCCTCCTACCCAAAGACACATTTAGATTGTTTTACACAGAGATGATGATCAGAGAGAAGTTGCAGTACAGGATCTAGATGCTGGAGATGCTCAGCCCATGTTTTACTATAGATAAGGATATCATCAAAGAAGACCAGAATGAATTTCTATAAGTAGGGCTGGAATATTTTATTCATCAATGCCTGGAATGTGGAAGGAGCATTAGTGAGGCCAAAGGGCATGACCAAAAACTCATAGTGGCCATCATGCATGCAGAAAGCCGTTTTAGGGATATCATCCTCATGAACCTGAATTTGGTGATACCCAGAATGAAGATCCAACTTGGAGAAAAAATGAGCGCCATGAAGCTTATCAACAATAGGAATTGAAAACTTATCCTTGATTGTGATGTGATTAAGTGCTCGAAAATCAATGCAGAGGTGCCATGACCCATCTTTTTTCCAGACAAGAAGAACTGGTGAAGAAAAGGAACTGGTACTAGGGCGAATAATACCTTGCTTCAGTAAGTCCCAAACGAGCATCTCAATCTCTATCTTTTGGTGAAATGTTTAGTGGTAGGGCCTGATGTTGGGAGAAATGCTTCCAGGAAGGAGCTAAATACGATGGTCCTTTGGTCGTGAAGGTGGCAATCCCACTGGTTCGGCAAAGACACATGCATATCTATCCAAAATTTGTTGTAGATCCAAAGGAGTAGTGGAGACCGCTGATGGTTGCATCTGAATGGAATGGAGCTAAGCGATGACACCATGTGAATTCTTCTTAAGGAGCTTTTCCATGCGATGTGAACTAATGATGCTGAGAGACCCTAGTTGTAAGCCCTTCAATGTGTGTTTTTGCCCATTGTCTGAAAACTGCATCCAAAATTCAACAAAATTCCATAAGATGGGTCCAAGTGTGTGTAACCATTGAGTGCCCAAAACCACATCACATCTGCCTAAGGGAAAGGCAAACATGTTAGAGCGTAGGTTATAATCTCCAATAGAGATATGCACATTGCGACACTTCCCTTTGCAAGGTAATGTGCCCTCATTGTCAATCATGACTTCAAAGCTGGAGCAAGGATGGAAAAAACAATCAGCCTGTTTGGCGATCCGAGGGTCAATGAAGTTATGAGTGCTACTAGAATTAATGAGTATTGTAAGAGGGAGCTTCTTGAAGTAACCCTTGACCCGCATGGTTTGTGGGGTGGTGACTCCTGCTAAAGCATGGAGAAAGATCTCTGGGTGGTCTTCCTGAGAAGTAGGGTCAACAGGCGGCTGTTGAGTTTCGACCTGATCATCTATCGTGTCCTAAGCATCTTCATAAACATCAGTTGTAGGTGGAGAATCCACATCTAAGAGATAGAGCTTTTGCTCAACACATCTATGTCCCTGAGTGAATTTCTCATCACAATTATAACAAAACCCTTTTTCTCTATGTGCCCGCATCTCTGCTTCAGACAAATGCTTGATAGGAGTTGTTCTAGGAGCTGGCATGATTGGAGGTCTTTGGGAAACCATATTTCTGAATGGAACAAAAGTGGATTTGGAGCGTTGTTGAGTTTTGATGTTGTCCTCCGCCAACCTAGCCAACCCTAGGGCTTCCATCAATGTGCTGGGATGGAACATTTTAACCTCATATCGGATTGCATCCTTCAGACCACTGACAAAACAACTCCTAAAGAATTTATTAGACAATCCCTCTATGTGATTGGCCAATTTCTCAAATTCTGTCTGATATTCTCTCACAGTGCCAGTTTGGCGAAGTTTAGTGAGTGCTCCTGTGAAGTCATCAAAAGCACTAGGGCCAAATCGTTGCAAAATGAGTTTGCAAAAATCTGTCCATTTTGGCTCTTCATGAACCTTGATGTACCAACGGAACTATTGAAGGGCTTCATGTTCCAAATGAAAGGATGCAAGTGGGACTTTGTTGACATCAAAAGTATTATGCAGACTAAAATATTGTTCTGCCCGGTATATCCATCCAGTCGGATTATCGCCATTGAAGTGAGGAAAATCAAGCTTCGGCCCACAAAAATTGCCAGAAGAAGAGAACCCAGTGTCTACAGAAGACTCTAGTTGTCGTCTATTATTCATGGCTAAATGTTGAAGATTAAGGTCGAGAACTTTTTCATCCAGATCTTGGAGTTTGGTCTTAAGGGTTACAAGTTCATCCTCCATGTTTTTGCTCCTGTACGGGTGACAACCATAGTCAGGAGATTTTTTTTTGGGAGTGGGTAGAAAAACAAAAACAAGAACTTTTTAGTAAAGGAAAATTTGGATTTGGGAAAAACTCTGATGGGTAATTAGGGTTTGACTAGGTTTTGGACACTTTCTGAGGGACAGGGAAGCAGAAAATGGGGATTTCAGAAGCCGGGTGAAAGAATGGGAAAATTTGTCCAAGAGGGACAAAGGAGCAGAAATGGGAAATGAACACTATGGCAAAATTTGAAGGCTATTAGGTGAGAATTGAAGAAGTTATGGCAAACCGTAAAAATAGACAAATGTGGGATTTCTGGCTTCGATAAGTGGAATTTGGGATAGGGTCCTCAAGGAAGGAAATACGTAGAATGAAATTCCAGGGGTTCCAGTGAATTTTGAGGAGGAAACAAAGCTAAAGCAAGGAAGATATGGCAAAAAATAGGTTTTTTTGGAATTTGATCCGCAATGGGATTTGCAAACGGCTCTAGACAGATTCAATTTGCAATTTGTCAGATGGCAATAGATATGGGCCCCAGGTATGTTCAGCTTCCTAAAGGTTCAGGGGATTCACTCGGCTACCAATGTTGTCTAACGACTTGCGTATTAGGGAAGTACCCCTCACTCCACGGCTCAGGTAAAACTAATAATCGCTTTGCCACAAACGACAGCTCTTGGTTTACCTCACAGATGGGAACTAGTCAATCAGGCAGGGGCGTTGCCCTTTTCATTGGCAGGTCCTCTCAATGGGCCAGCTACTTCAGGGTTCCTGTGGTACTCCTCACAATGAGTTTTAGGGCTACGCCCAGACACTTCCCATAATTAAGCAGATCAGGATTATTCCCTAATATGAACCTAGAATTGAAATGAACAATACAAATGTAAAAAAAGAACTACTGTAATAATCACAGTGCCTGGAGGCCACCGTGGAAAAAAAATTCAGCAGAAATTCTACCCCGTGAGCCCAAGAAAGCGCTCTGATACCAGATGAAAGGAACCTCCTGCAACAATATAATGAAAAATGTACAAAATAACAGAAATAGTAGAAACATAGAAGGAATTTATTGATCGTAGGCGACTTCAAGGGGTCAACCTGCTTTGAGCAAGCTCAATACAATAAATTCGTGGATGCCTTCATTGGCCTCAACACATACTTATATACTAAGTCTAATCTAAACAACTATTGCTTCCCATGAATGTGGGATAATACAATATACTCATGGGATGACTTACAAAGCATATGTGTCCAACAACAATATACTAACAAAGTAAAGAGAAGTGTTAAACACGGGTTCCTAACACCCCAGCCATCCTTACAATGATCGGGAGGCTTTCACCGAGAACAAAACAATTCCTCAAGACAAATGAGATTTGAACATGGTGGTTCATCCTCTAATATGAGACAACCTATAGAAAACATGACAATACTTTTGAAAATATAAGCAACAAGACAAGAAGAAATAGACAAGCAAGAGAAATAAGGAGAACAAAACAAGCTTTGGCCCAATGCAATTCACCTCAACAAGAAAACAATCCACCCAACATTGAATCAAACCAAGATGAACTTAACAATGAACAATTCGAAGACAAGAACAAAAGTTGGGCTATGGTACCTTATAAACCTCTCTCCTCTAGCATTCGGGATTGGGAAGATGATGACTTACTCGATGATGACCACTAGTTTGGTTGTCTCTACAGGTAAGTATTTCTAACCCTTTACCTCTGTGTTGTGTTTCCTCCGTGATGTGTTGTGTTGTTTAGGCCTCCTTGGATGACTCTTAATACTCTTGTAAGGTCAAGGATACCGAGAGACCACCTCTGTTGTGACCATTCTTCTATTTATATCATCATTCTTCTATATTGCCTCCCTTCTATTATCATTGTTGTGTGTTGTGTCCTAGGGGCATAGCGTTGCGGTTGGTGACCTGGGGGCACCTTCCTATGTGACGACCCTAGGGCACTTGTTTCTCCTCTCTTAATTTATTGTTTACCTTCCTCTAGTGGTTCTATCTAGCTGGCGAATGACGAAAAACAAATAATTCTGATATGGACCATGTGTCTCTTCAATGAGTAAGCAAAAATGGACCTAGTCCATACATGACAATGAGGTTGATATATATTATTCGACGCTTGGCTAGTAGAATCACTCTATGTGATATTTTGATGATGTCTTATATTTGCTAACAAACCATAACAATACCACTGATCTATGCACTTTGTTTATCTTGGATCTCACCTTGTTTATACTCGGTTCTGGGATCTCTGCGGTATAGCCCCACGATTAGACTCAGGTTTCGAATCTATAGTATAACCTCATCTCTTGATGTGATTATGTATATGCATTGCTTTTTTATCATGTGATGTTGTTATCTTATGGAAAGATTTCTAACCTCTTTTCTTGCAGGATATTATGTATTTGTGGAAACATTTGGCGATCGTAAAGTGCATGTCACCTCTGGGGGCATGGGCTTTGCGAGAGCCCTTGTTCCCTTATGTATTTTCTTCCTACCTTAACATGCTTGATATCGGTACATGATATCAACCACCTTAAGGTGGGGGTATATATAAGGTAAGATGTCTAATGATTTTGGTACTAATGAAGCGTGTTTGTAAGCCCTCCATGGAGGCGGGATGTTGTATCTCTGAGCGCGTGCACATATTTATTTTATATTGCAATGAGAAATCCCTATGTGGAGGTGGGATATTATGCATATCCTTTTATTTTAAGCCCTCTGCGGAGGTGGGAATGATGTATTTCTCGAGGAGAGTGCACATCATGTCATTTCTAAAACTCCTCCAAGCAGGCGGGGTTGGTGTATCCTCCCTTAAGCGTGTCTTTGGCAGTTGTTGTGGTGAATCCCAACCATTAGTGTGTGCCTGTAATGTGCTTGAGATGGTGGTGAACCTAGCAATAGGCTCCTTCCATCGCTTGTTTGCCATGTTTTCTCCGTGTCTTCCATGTGTGTGTGTATGGCATGTTTGTTTTCAAGTGTAGTCTAAAAACTGGTGGCGATGAGCTCCTCCTACACTTTGGGATTTGTATTGCATGTCTGTTGCCCCATATGCAATCTAAAGACTGGTGGCGATGAGCTCCTCCTGCATTTTGGGTTGTGTGTTTACTTTCCATGTACTTGCATTTGCATTCATATATATGAGAATGAAAAAAATAAATTATCACTGCATTCACTGTATTCATTTTATTTTGCATGTCTTCAATGCTGTAGGTTCTCCATGTTTTGTGTGCCTGTTACTATCTTCAGTGTGTTTGGTGTGTCTACACCATGCTTGGCGTGTTTGCTATGTTTTGACCGTGCTTTAATGCATGTATTGGCCTTGCGTTTATACATACATTAAAGTGGGGGCTAAATGTTATGTTAGAAAATGTCCCCTTAGGGGCTTTTCCCTCTTAAGGTTTAGCTCTCAGGTCCTTAGAATGCATTATAAGCATCTTGCATGTTAATTTTGAATCCTGATGAGCAAACCCTGAAGTCTTGTGGTAAATAGGACCTAGGGGGTGCTATGTTGATGAACCCTGACTCAAATTGGGAGGGTGGACTTGGGCACTAGCGCCCTAGTCCTACCCCATTTTTGGTCAGCCCTAAATTCAAATGTCAGTTTTATGACCATTACTTAGGTCCTATGCCAACATCTTAAGTTTGAATTGTGAAATTCCTAGCGGGAATGTGTGTAGTTGCATATATAAGCATGTTTAGTGTTTCATTTACAAACTAGAAGATGATTACGAACTTTTGGCTAACTTATGATTTTAGAGCATTCATGATATTCATTGTTGCAGAGTAGAGCAGAGCATTGTTATTGTGTTTGTGATTACAGATTTAGCTTCATCTTCTCATGTGATTGAAGAGCCTTTATTTATGTGAGATCTACACTTCCAAGGTGATATCTTTTTGTGTTTGAATCATTCATCAATTTGTTTTTGCCTCTATCCCGCATGTATACACACTCTTTATCTAACAACGGTGTTCAGAAGACTTGAATGTCTCTCCGGGGCTTGACTGAGGCAAGCCTCTAAACACCACAACCCCCAACCACTCTCCTTGTAATTGTAGGTTACAGGTTTTGCATCTTGACGGAGTGGAGTTGCAGGGAACAGTAAGACAATGTACAAATTCTAAATCCCTGAAGAAAAGGTCTGTTTGGACATGGGCATTAGTGGCAGTGTCCTTCGAGGTTACAAACATAAAAACAATTTGGACAGTGATAATTAGCATCTGAAGAGCTTCTGACATCCTGAAAAATATCTAGCCTTGGGCGCTAGTGGAGGTCTCCCCCGCATCTTCTGAGGCAGAAATGAAAAGTGTAGTGATCATCAGTGTCAGGAGGAGATCAGGATTCTGCAGAGAAAACACCACCTTGGACAAGGGCGTTAGTGGTAGTGTCCCTAACTTTTCCGCATTCTAAACTTTGAAAAACATTTAGTTATTAACCTCTGCCTACTACCTTAGTCTGCAAGCATTTGTCGTAATTCATCAGTTTGCTTACTATTTTGCATACTTAGGGTTTTAAGGGTATTTGACCATTAAATTGAGATATTAGTTGATAACATCCGAGCTTCCACATCATTCCAAGTGACAGCCTAACTTGTAGGTGAATCCTCTTGCAAAAGTGTGATTCAACTCAGTTGATATGTCCTTGAATGTTTGTAGTGAAAGGAGGATTTAATCCACATATCCACTAAACTTGTCTTCCCTCTTTTCCTATAAAACAATATTTATCTTCTTTTGCCAACCATATTTGATTGTAACATGAGAAACCATCCAGTAAAGAAAACCTTTTAGCTCCAGCTACAGTCTACAAGATCTATTCCATTGAAGGAAGTGGGTAATGATCCTTTAAAGAGGCTTTATTTAGGTCTTTGAAGTCAACACACAACCTAATTTCCCCATTTTTCTTCCTTACTGGCACTAAGTTGGACACCCATGTTGAGTGTTTGATTGGAAAGATTATTTTAGATTCTAATAGCTTCTTGAGTTCTTCTACCAGAGACTCAATCCTGGGATCTACTGGTCTTTGTTTCTGATGCACAGGCTTTGATCCTTTGGTGAGTTCAATAGTATGCTGAACTACATCCTTATTGTAACCATGAAGATCCTCATAAGTCCATGCAATCACTCTGTCATATTTGTTACACAGAGATATCAACCTATTCCTTTCTTCTTGAGTAGTAATATTGCCTACTTTCAGTTTTCTTTCATTACTGACCTCAATCTCTAAGTAGTCATCTTTGCTGGCTATAAAATTCCTCTTGTCTAGACTTGCATCATCAGGGTCAAAAAGATTCTCAAGGGTTATCAGTCCTCTTGGAAGCTTATTTGATTTTAATTGCATTATCTGGTCACCATATGCCTCTTCAATTTTAGATTGCAATTAGTCTGCAAATTCTCTGGACTGCTGTAAGAATAAAAGAATTTGAAGATCACTATCAAAGACTTGCTAATTATCTCCATTATTAGGGATAGCCATGCAAATAATAACCTTGACTAGTTCTTCATTAATTAACAGATCTTTGGTTGGGTCGAATTGAGATCCAATCTAAGCCATCCTGTCTACTTCAAAATTTTGGGACCTTGGTATGACCTCTATATTGAAGTAATCAAACTCTTCAATTAAATCCCATATACTGTGACGATATGATCTCATCCTCACATTCTTTGCTGTAGCTATCTCTTTGATCTATTTTACTACCAATTCTAAGTCACCAAAGACTCAAATTTCTTATCCCTTTATTTTTAGAGAGGATTAGGCCATGTACTAGAGATTCATATTCAACTTCATTATTGGTACAGGTCAAAAGGAAACGTAGGGCTCTGAGAATCTTTTCCCCTTTTGGTGAGGTAAGGCAAATGCCTGCTCCGACACCATTCTTGCTCCTGGCTCCATCAAAATTCAGAGTCCAAATCATGGAATCTTCGTTAGAATCTTCCTTTTCTAGCACTAATTGACTCATTATCTCAAGTATCTTGAGGTTTTCATCAAAAATGACATATGTTCCTAAGCTAGTAGAATCATAATTGCCAAAAGGGTCACTCTGCATCATATCTAATAGATGGTTCTCATCTTCTTCATTTCCACCAGTTCCAGTCCATTCTCCCATTCTTCCACATAAACTCTTTCCTCTCTATTCATCATAGCATGAGATGCTTCAAACTTTGATGTTGCTTCATCAGTAATATGTTACTTACACAAAGGTTCTGACAACACTTTCATGTTTGAACCATACTTGGTCCTCAGAATTAGATGTGACCAATCTAAAGACATGTATCCTCTAATTTTAGCTGTGAAATCTCTAGATAGGCATAAACCAAAAATAGGGGGAATATTAATGACCACTACATCTTGCAATACAATTATATTTGGGCAAGTATACAATTGTAGCAGAAGTTATTTAATAATGCCTATGGTCTGAACTAATTTTCCATCTAACTGCATGACCCCTTTAGCTAATGGCTCATTTTTATCTTTAAGGCATCTGCTATTTGCTTAGGCATAACTGTTGTGCTTGCACACAAGTCTATCATGGAATTGTGACACTTAACTTCTTCCCTACTATAAGGGTCAAATAAAAGGATTAGACTTAATTTTACTCACCTCTTCTTTAGCATTCACTAGAGTGGACCCCTATTGCGGCTGAGATGCTTTGGATTAATCTTTTCCTTTATCTGCTGAGCCTTCCTTGGTGCCAATAACCTTAGGTTCATTTTGACATTCGAGAGCTTCTTGTAGTAGTACTTTCTATTCAGGAATGGCTAACATATCCCATAAGGATACATCAGTAGGAGCATTTTTCAACTGTTCCACCACATTCATTGGTCCTAGTGACTGCACTTTAGTGTAATAGGGATACCTTTTCCTTTCCATCACTTGGTTAGAAACTCCTTGACTTTAAGTCGTCATTGAGATATCATGTCTTACCGTGGGGATATAGGAAGTTTGAACTGATGTTCCTTTTCTTGATTCAGTCTCTACACTGGGAATGACTTCTGGTGTCTCTACCATCCTCCTCTTTGACCTAGTGTAATAATCTGACAGAACGAGGGGATTCTTGAAAGTTGATGCTTCGTTGATGAACACTGATTCTTCTTCTTCAATCCATGAGAATAGTGCATGTTCGGGGGTGATTTCTCCTTCTTGCTCTATAGACATGCCTTGCATTTGAGCCACTATTGCTGCATTTTGAACACCAGGTGATTGATATGGGTATGATTCTGATGTTGGACTAGCTTGGTTCCCCATTCTTCTTTGTTCTGCCACCTTTTGTTGTAAGTTTCCTCTGGGATAATCTTTGGGCATATGTGCATTATTACAAGGGAAGCACCATGCATTTATCTCCTTAGCCAAGTTATTCTGTCCAGGAAGTAATTATCTACTTGGGTTAGCTGGGATAGTTTGTAATGGTGTTGGCACATGGATAAGCTAATTAGATGGCTTTGGAAGGTTTTGTCTATGTGGGCCTTGATATTGATTTGGTTGATATGGGGGTCTATTTCCTTGAAATCCATGGTAGGGAGGCTTTTGATATGAGGTTTGTTGTCTCTTAAGATTAATAATTTCATTAAAAAGGTTTTGAGAATGCTCTTAGCATCATCCATTTTAGATGGAGAGGAAGAGGATGCCAAGGTTGTTGGTCTTTGAGGTGTAGGAAATGTATACATAGAAACAAGGACTGATGAAACATTAGGGGATTCTTCTTGAAAAGGAATTGATAATTCAGTGAACATAGGCATAGGGGGTCTTGGGGGTAATTTCCTAGCATCTATTAGACTATTTTCTGCTTTAATAACCAACTCATATGTTGCGAGAAGGGTCTGTCCTCCTAATGATTGGATCATAACTGAAATATCAGAATTGAAAGCTTTGAGGTAGAAGATAATTGCCATACCTGCTGGTGGTTGAGAATCAACTGGTATCCTTTACGAGGTCTTCTGGAACCTTGTATTGAAATCAATTATGGCTTCTTGGGGTGCTCTCTTTATGGTGATCATGTTGATAACTGAGAGGGGGGGGGGATGAATCAGTCATCTTGATTATTTTAACTTTCTGTTCTTCTTTAACAACTAGTGCAACATCAAATTAAATAAGCATGCATAACCATGAAAGCAAAAATAAACTCAATACACATAACATAATGATTTTGACGTGGAAAACCCTATTAAGGGAAAAACCACGAGGTGATTAACCCAAGATTGTATTCCCTGTTAAAAGAATAATGTAGTTCAAATGGTACTTGCCAATTAGGGCTCACTGCCTGAGCACACTACTCACAAGAGGCTCACTGCCTACAAGAGACTCACTGTCTACAAGTTATAAGGAGAGTAACAAGATACTTGAACTGATGAGAAGCATCCACATATGCTAAAGTTCAGTTTCGGTTAGGCTCAGTACACTGATCTACTGCACTTCATTCTTCTTCTCCTTTAGTGCTGCTGTTCTGTCACATACCGAACCTCTATTACTGCTTCCACTCTACTCTCTACTTTTCTTTGCACTTACCAATACACCACACACCCCTTCATACCAAAATCAATTTGGTATATATATCTACACCAAGGATTTCATCAACTTTCTAGTCGGCATCTGGAATACTTAATATCTTTCCAAACTTTGGTTGGTCAGCTGAATCTTTGCTTACCAAGTGATGCATATCAAAGAGATGCTTATAGAAGTCATCAATAATGTTGGCCACTCATTAATGATACCTTAAGAAGCTTGACCACCATCAATATCCCATCCGGATTAAGGTCTGAAGCTCTGCTGGTCAGTTCTTCCTCAGTCTACTCTGCCAAACAGGAACCCATCACTTAGGTGTTCATATCTTTTCACTCTTACATCACCGGAGGGTCAATCTATGAAATATATTAGTCATGGTACTCCTCTTGACTTCCCCAAGTCTGCACTTTACTGAGATACTACCTCTGAGAGATCTGGACCTGATAGTCAGACCTTGCTACATGCTCTGTTCTTGCTTACCGGACCAAAATATTCTTCAATCTGACTTCCGGTAGAGACACACCATGTCTTGTAGATGTGTGGGATAGACTTTGTTGCCATTAATGAAAACATTCATGAAGCTACAACATGTCTCTTTCCAACAGATCAGTTGTTGCAAAAGAGAGGATCTGTCTCCCTTCTCACTAAATCTTTCAAATAGTGCATCTCCCAATTGGTCCCAAGTTCCAATGGAATTCGATGGTAAAGATCAATACCAATCAAGAGCTCTTCCTTTGAAAGAAGAAACTAGCAGTCTCATAGAAATATTTTGCTTCATGATATAATGTACTGTGTATACATCAGCCACATCTTGTAAATGTTGAGTTGAAGTCTTGAAATCTTCTCCTGTGAATTTAGGCAATGCTTTTAGAGCATTAGCTGGAATTGGGTCCCATGTATCCAAAGGTGTTGGAAGAATGAGTGGGCTACCACTATTCTAGTTGACAAAATTTTGAGGCTAGGTCACCCATTTTTCCTCTTGAGATATTTTGTTGATTTGTCCTTCTTGAGGTAGTTTCCAATGGTGGCAACAAGAGTCCTGGTAGCAGCAGATCGAGCTCAGGTAGTTGGTCCGCAACTCTGACTTCTGGAAGGATGTCTGCTCATGCACTTCTAATCAAGAATCAATAGATTATGTCCCACCAGGTGTGCCAAAAAACTATTGATGTTTAATTTTGCAAGTAATCACCAACAATGGGAAATTCCAAGAATGTGGGATTGACTCTTGAAATTACCTCCAGATTTTAAAGAAGCTAGTTCTTCTCCATGGGTTTTAATGTAAAAGGAAGAAAAAGTAAGATTATAAAAGTAACACCTAAATCTACTAAGGCAATGTGCCAGAAATGTATTAATATCCACACTAATAGCAGAGTGATTAAACTTGTAGAATCTACTAATAAAGCTAAAGAGCACAAAACATGATTAACATTAACATCATGTATATATCAAATTCATCAAAGGCTCATACAGAAAGTAAGAAACAAGAATTAGACACATCATAATATGCACATAACACCACTCTCTCTTCATTGATTGACAAGAGAACAAAGTACATAAGGAAAAGTTTGCACATAATCCAATATTCAATCCCTCGGGAGAGGCACCTGTTGAGGCAAGAAAATATGCTTCTAATCTAGCAGCTAAAACTTTTTGATATTCAAAATCTATCTCGATCTATGTTTGAACCTCTATTTAAAGCACAAAAATTCCCCTTGAAGCTCCCTAGTAGGCGTTGAAATCCTAACCACCTGGCAATTGGAGACTCCAGTTAACCTCCACTTCTGTTATCAGGCTCCCGCATTGCAAATCTTTTGAGAATCTTAAGTCCCTATTTACCTACCTATTGTAAATAATTCTGTGAGTCTCAGATCTCCCTTTTCATTGTATAGTCTTCTGCCTCTTCCTTGGGTCGACACTTGTATCAATCGACCAATGGCGCAATATTAATGACCCTTTGAAATTGATACTCTAACAACCTGCACCGTTAAGACACGTGACGGGCTGATGCTCTTTACACAAAAACTTCAACAAAAGAGTCCTTCATTGAGCACCCTGCCAACAAGTGTCACATTCCGCTGAGACTCTCCTTTTAAAAGAGTCTTAGGCCCTTAGAGATGCATGGCAGATTTTCACAGCATCTAAGACTTAAATAAAAGAGACTCCATAAACAAGTGCCATACAAACATGTGGTGAGCTCCGCTACATTCAATAAAAGACTCAAAGAGACACATGGAAAGACGATGCTCCATATACAAAACTTTACCAAAGAAGCCTTTCAAATGAGCACCCTACTGACAAGTGGCACTTTCCGCTAAGACTTGGAGGCTTAACAAAAGAAACTCTATAAAGAACATGGCATTGACACTTGGCAAGCTCCACGGACACTACAAAGGCTCTTTCCTTATTATCGATAGACAATGATGTCACAACCCTTTCCCTTTGCCTCTTTTATATTTGACACTTAGAGACCTGATGTTACACCACGTGGAGCCTTGGCGCAAGCTAGGAGAGTCTTTAGCTTAAAAAACTTTCAAAAGAGTGCTGTTGTGATACTTGGCACCTTCCACTGCCCCGAGACTCTTTACTTTTTAAATTCACACTTAGACCCTTCTCATCTCAAAAAAAAAACTTAATCAAAACTCAAACAATTATATATATTGATGTATATATATCAAAATGTAGAGTTTTAACTCTACAGGTATCACTTTCTGAGAGAGAAGGTTGTAGAGAATGAAGTGAAGCTTGAGTATGTGCCTTCAAAGGATCAGGTTGCTAAGATATTCACCAAGGCTCTTCCTAAGGATACATTTGAGTATCTCTAGGAGAAGTTAGGGGTTATTTCCCCTTCTTCTTTGAACTAGATGCATAAGGAGATGCATCAGTCTAGTGTGATTCAAGATTCATTCTTTTTTGGACTAATGATGGAGGCTACCTCTCAAGGGGAGCAGATAGTGGTGTTAATGATTATTGTAGATAGGGGGAGTATACTGAGCAGTTGAGGATAGTGCAAGTATGTGTAGTATCACAATCAGAGGAAGAGAGTTTTGAAAAAGTATGTCACCCTTTGCCATTGATGTCAAAGGGGGAGAGAGTTCATGTGAAAAACAAAGGTAGAGGAAGAGAGCAAGATGTGTAAAAGAAAGGGGGAGAGTGAGATTAATGCAGAGTTGTGTCATGATGGTTTTTCACATCATATGTTGCCATCAATGACAAAGGGGGAGATTGTTGCAAGTATGTGCTAATCGGTGTTGTCAATGATGTCAACATGTTTGTGTTGTCATTGATGTCAACTGTGTCTTCTAATGAATTTAGTGTTGTTTAGTGTTGTTTGATTTAGTTGCTTTGCTAAAAGGTGGTTTGGATGCCTTGTATAGATGCTCAAAGTGTTGAGAATATGTCTATGTAGTTGGGTTTCCAAGTGCTTTTGAGAAAATTTGAATAATACTGAAAACAGTGTGTTGGAGTCTTTTGGCTTACAATATACTGCTCGAGTTTTTGCTCCACATTTCCATTGTTTGGAGATCTAAGTGTATGGTTTGGTTATGTTATTAAGAAGTGGTGTAAGATGCTAAATCCAGAATTTGGTGCTCCGGATCGCTGTGAAGTGAAAGTTATATTCACCAGTTTGAGAACAGGATTTGACAGTGTTTCTGATTTGTGTAGAGGTGTCTAGGAGAAAGTATTTTGCTCTGCATTTCTCTGCAGAGTGATTTTAGGTGTTGTGGTTCTGAATTTAAGCCTATAAGGTCCTTATCTACCTTCTATCCAAAAGGTTTGTGGTATGATGCTCCAGAAAGCAAGTTATTGTGTAGCAAATTTTGACAGTGTTAGTTGTGAGTAGATAATGAGCCTTCTTCAAGTGAAAGTTGTGGATGAATTTTTTGATTTCTAAGTGACCTCAATTTATTCGTGGATGTTTCTAGAATGTGTTAAAGCTTTGGGCATGGTTTTCAAGTTATGGTTGTGATCGTGGAAGTGTGTGATGATGAATCTCTTATGTTTACACCGTTTGGCTAACCTAGAAGTTTGCGCTGATTAAGGAGTTGATTTGATGATTATGTGAGTGTTGTGTAGTGTGCTTGGATAAATTTGGGTCTAAGCTAAGGCTTAGAATGGTTCACCTTAATTCCCTTACGTCGTGGAATGTTTAGGTCCAGACCTATTTCAAATTTTGTATGTTTGCCGACCTTGGAGACTGTTTCAAGGATTGAAGATTGTGTTTCTGACCTTGAAGATTATTTCAAGGATTGATGGTGATATAAATAAGTGTTAAGAGTTTATGTGTGGGTGTGCATGGATGGCAAAGATGAAGTTTTTGATGTGAAGGTGTTAAAAGGGCAGTAAGAGCTTTCATGAGTTAGGCAACTAGATGCAACGAGTAGAAGGTGTCTACTATCTTTCAGTATAGATGCGAAGGTGATGGCTATTGTGCTTCATTGGAATTGAACCTATTCATGTGTTAGATGCAATTTTATCAGTGACCCTCTTCTTCTTTCTTCCTTCTTTTTTAGTGGGTAGTGAGTCCCCTACAGTGAGCATTCTTTGTATGGCAGTGAGCCTCTTATAATTTGGTGTTGCTACTACTTTATATTGTGAGCTAATCCTCACCGTGGTTTTTCCCTTTTAGGGTTTTCCATGCAAAAATCTGGTGTCCTCTTGTGCATGGTGTTGATGTGGTTAAGTTTCTGTTATTTGATTTTCATGTTTAATCTTCATAACAAATTAAGGGCTTAAGTAAACTAATGTGGATGTGATTATGCTTATGAGGGTTTGAAATTTTTGATACAACTGATTCACCCCCCCTCTTAGTTGTCTTGTGCCTTCAACAGTACCTCACCAAATGATGTAGTTGTTGTATAAGCATATGAAGACGTATGTAAGATTATGGAGGCATGCATTATCTTGATGTCAGATTCCTTGGATGTGTGTGATAGAAATGGAGGATTGAGAGTTTGATTATAGGTACTTGCATTAGGATGTGGATGACTAAGATTAAATGGTTAATGGATGGTGGAGATGCACTTGGGGTATTGGATCATGTGCAAGGGGCCCTTTTTAATTTAATTTAATTTAATTATTGTGAATGGATGATATGGACTATTTACTTGAATTTTGGCAAGATAACTTTATTTAAATTTTATTTATTTATTTTAGGTGAATGGGAGTGGATTTAATTTAATTTTAATTTAATAATGTGATGGAAATGGACTTAATTTACTTTAATTTAATAATTAGGTGGAAAAGTGGATTTAATTTATTTTAATTAATTAATGAGATGAAAATGGATTAATTTAATTTAATAATTAATGATGTGAACTAATGATGTGAATGGATCAAATTTTGATTGATTAATAAGATTGATTAATTATTTTATATGAGGTGAATTTTAGGTGTCTATAGGTCCTATACCAATCGCACCTAATTATGGAGTGTATCCTTCATGGAGTCCAACCTAGTAACAAATCGGTGAATGTAGTATAAAATATGTTCCCCTCTACTTTCCCAACCTCTATTTATAGGTTTCATGGAGGACACCTTAGTCACATCTCCAAGATTCCCTTCCAAATTTTTATGTGATTGAATTTCATAGAATTGTCTAGGATTTTTTAATAGGACATTTTCACTATGTATGTTAATCTCTCTATTGTGTGTTTTGTAGATATGAAAATGTTAGAGACATGGAAAAACAACACAAAACAAACTCTTATGTATCCTTTAATTTGGTATAACAAATACAAAATTTAATTTTATAGTAGCATACTTTATTCGTTGTAGCTCATACACATACTTTAAAGTGGGGGCAAAATGTAGATATAAAAAGTGCCTACTTTGCATTTTTGCCTATCATTTAACACTTGTTTTTAACACCTTTGTTTAATAAGATGATAATTACTTTTTATAACCCTTTGGTGCACTAATCGTCCCTAAACCCACACCCCATGTCACACTTAACCCCTTCCACACCTAAACACCTTATTCTCCACCCTTTATTATTCAACTACTCCAGATGCCATCATGTGTGGTTGAGTCCATGACAACTAAAAAATGATTTTTTTCCATTTTAGCACATTACTTAATCTGTAAGGGCCACTTATTTTTCTAACCCCTCTCATACTCCTTATACTTATTTAAACACTTTGATACTATTTTTACTATATGATGATGCTCAGTGTAATAATAGAAATTACATACTCTATAATTCCTTTTATTGTGTTTTACACTCATTTTAGCTTTTTTTTGTTTGTGTGTTTTGACCACTTTTTGGCCCTTTTCCCCCTTTCCTAAGCCTTGTCCTATCCTTCCCATGCCATAATTATCCCCCTTTCCTAGTGCCTTCCTTATCACTTAATGTCCCTTTCCTTTTACTTCTTCACTCTAGGTGTTTTTCCCTTCTTCATGTTCCCTTACCCTTTCTTCCTACCCACCAATTCACCTTTTTACCTACTTGATCAAATCATTTAATTCATTCCTATATCCTGACTAATGCATAAATACTCTTCTTTCGCTCCTAAAATATTGCATCCCATAGCTCATCATGATTCATAACCATCACCTTTAGATGGCCACCTTTCACCTTAGATTGTCATTGAAAATTGGGTTCCCTTGGGTATTAGGACTAGTGTCCAACTTAGGGCATTTGGTGGATGGCCCAATTCTTTTATCCAATCATAGATAAATATAAATGGAATGTGCATTTAATGATGATACTTAAGTAATTCTAGATTTTCTTGCTAGATTTCTCTTGAAAATATATAAAGCATGCCTCCCTCTTCCTCATTTGAATGTATAGGAATTACAAAGTTTCAACTTGATTGCTAATTTAAGCACTTTTCCTAAAGAAGAGAGGACATATTACTGCTTACTATATTGTAGTAAAGTGTTATCTTTCATCCAAAGGTCTACAATAGTATTTTCGATTCCCATGGCACTCACGACAATGAATATCTTTATGTTAGGTGACCATTTTTCATGATTTTTTATTGTATGAGATAGCTTTTCTCTTGTCTATTCTAAGTTTTCACCCCATCTTTCCTCTAATATATATTTTATCTTTTCTTTTCCATCCCTTATCCCTCCTCATCTATTCTCCTCAACTTCTAAATTAATTATGCCTTCCTTTTTCATGTCCCACCTTTCTCCTTTCCTCTTTCTAAACTATTGCCTTCCCTAGCTTTCACTATCCTCTCATTTCCTCTTTAGATTTCAGTAACCCTCTTCCATATTTTATTTTACCTCTCACATATTTTTCATCTCCATATCCCTATAAGTCCTCTTTCTTTTTGTTTTACCTCTCACATATTATTCATCTCCATATCCATATAAGTCCTCTTTCTTTTTGTTTCCAATTAGTATCCCTTTTTCATCTCCCACTCCCTCTTTCTCCTTCAAACCTTAGTTTGCCTATATTTAGGTTTTCTTTTCAATGTCTCCTTAAATCCATCTAAATTTTCTCTAAACCAATATTTTTTGTTCCTACTTTAGGTATCTTTCCATCCATACCTCCCTTCTCTGATTTTGTTTCCATTTTACTTGCTTTTTCTATCTCCTAATCTCACCATTGCATAGGTTCCTTCCTTTGTTTCCATTTATCATTCCCTATTAGAGTTTCTTTGTCTATATTGTAAATTAGTTATATTTCGTAGTGTATAATTTACTTTATTATTTTAACATTGTCATTAGCCAAGTGTATTTGTTCTTAAAATTCCACAAGGGATGTGATTGAGGCTGGCTCCCCTTTAACCATTTTGTTATGTAGGGTTTCCTCTAGAGAGGTGCTTGCAAGTACAATATAGAAAAAAGTAGAAAGAATCTCATAGAGTGCCAAGAGGAAAGTGTATTAGAAATCATGAAATGAAGCTTTATGTGAAATTTTTAGCTCATTTGGACATAGTGGACAAGGCCACCCTCCCAAGACCAAGCCATACCCTAGGGTGCCAAGAGAGGATCAGACCACCCCCCAATGCAACCATGCCTTATGAAATTGTCCTTAAATCATTTTAGCTCAAAATTTCAATGGCATCTTTTTTATCCTTTACATAGTTTAGATCAGTAGTGTATGACAACTTGTGATAGGTGTATTGATGAGATCATAAACTGTCTCATCTTTAGCCAAATAAAAGCCTCTATTTCTTCTTAATAAATCATTTTTGAAGAGGATTTGAGTATGGTTTGAAAGATTTTTAGCTAAACATCAAATAAACTCCTTGTTTAAAATGACACAATCAGTGCTATGCATGACTTTATTTAGAATATTACATGTTCACTTTTATATTAATAGTTATGTAATTAGTAGACTAAAGAATAAGTCCATTTTATGTCAAGTTGGAGTGCTAGAAGATTTCCTAGAAAGAAGGACAAAGAGAAGAGAAAAAAGTTAAAAATGTAGTTTCATTAAAACAATAATATATCTCCCTCATTTTTCAATGAAATTCAAAATTAAAAATGATATGGAAAGCTGGAAATGAGAGGAACAAAACCTAAAAACCATTTGAAGAAATTCATTTAAAATGAATGAGAAGTTCATGACAGAAAATGACTGACAGAAATATGGTTGATATTGGAGGAAACAATAATAGTTTGTCTCCCCAAGAATAGGATTTCAGATCCACATTCTTGGTGGATTGACTAATTGGATTAGGAATAAGTATTCTATAAATATATTGTAAAACAATCCATCAAAGGAGGAAGAAAAGAGAAAGAGTTTAAAAGTTGTGTTCATAAAATAATATAGTTCGACATTTTGGCAGTTTCAACATTTTTGTAGTAATTGTGTAATTTGTTTCACCTTATTCCAAAGGGGAGTAAGGGCCGACTCAACTTGAGGAAGAAGGTTAATGGTTTGTAGTTTATTTTCCAATAGTTTTCCATTCCCTTGTTTTTAGCTGTATTTCTAGAATTTTCATTTGCAAGCTTTAGTATGATAAATTTGATTGTAGCAAAGTTAAAATTTGTTTCATCAATTTTTTGTCAATTCCATTTGTAGAAAGGATTGTCATGCAAATTATTCCTCTTCCCTCTTTCATATAACCATGGACATCGCCTTGGATTGACATTCATTAAATTAAATGATGAGGACTACATCGACCCTCATGATGTATTATCTTTACTTCTCTTCTTTTATTTTATTTAAGCTCAAGTATGATGTATTTTACTATTTTACTCCATCTTCTACTTTTTGTCTTGATAGGTGTCCATACAAAGAAGTTATCAATTGACTATTCTGAACACATCCAAAAAGTTTCAAGTCACCATGACACTCTAGGCATCCCCCTAGGTTGTACATTAGTCCCTTTATTATAAACAACTAAAATTTCACCTTGGGCTTATCTATAATATTGTGAGTTCATTTTTTGTGGTAATCATTGCATATAGGTGCATTTGAACCCTTATTTTTGTAGTTTACTATTTCCTAGCTAAGTGTATGTGAATGTATAATTCCTGTAACGTCAAAAAATGTCCCCTTGGGGGCTTTTCCCTCGTGAGGTTTAGCTCCTGGGTCTTTTGCATGCATTTAGGACATCTTACTTCATAATTTGGCATCTTGATGGAATGAGCCCTAGGTAACATGACAAATGGGACCTAGGAGGACCCCTTGAGCTTAACCCTACCCAAAATAGGAGGGAGGACTTGGGCACTTGCGCCCTACTCTTGTCCTATTTTGGGGCAGTCCCATTTTTGGGTGTTGGTTTATGACCATTATTTGGGTTCTATGTTGACACGGTAAGTTTGAATTATGAAAATCTTGGTGAGAGTGTTTGTAGTTGCATATAAAAGCATGTTTAGACATTCATTTGTAAACTAGATGGAAATTGTGATGTTCATTCATTCTAAAGGTGATTCAAGGCTTTCATTATGTTGCAAGAGCAGAATTGTGTGGTTTAAGTGTTTGTGTTTGTAGATTTGAGCATCCATTTCATCATGGAATGAAGAGCATCTTCCTCCATGAGATCTTCACTACAAGGCGACATTATATTGTGTTTTCATCATTATTTCCTTTGGTTTTTGCCTCTACCTCACAAGGGCATGCACTCTCTATCTGAAAAAGGTGTTTGGAGACTTAAGTGTCCTCTGGGGCTTGACTGAGGCAAGCCTCTAAACACCACAACCCCCTCCTAAAGTTTTGTGATTGCAGGTTATAGGTGTCACATCTGGAAAAAGTAGAGTTGTAGGAAGGATCAACAGACATCAAGGATTTAGGATCTGAAGAGAAGCAGGACACCAGAGCCTTTTCAGGACTTGGGTGCTCGCTTCTATGTCCTCTGCAATTGAATTTTTGGAAACAGAAATTATAGTGTTGATCAGTGTCGGAAGGAGCTCAGGATCCCGCAAAGAAACTGGTACCTTGGACTTGGGCACCCGCTTCTGTGTCCCTGACTTTTCCACCTCGAAACCCTAAAAATAGGTGCTCTATGATTTGATATTTTGCTTCCCTCTGCAAGATCTTTTTCTGTTATTCTTCCGTTTACAATCATATTTGCGAAATTAAGGTTTTAATGGTTAATTGAGCATAAGAGAAGGAAGATTGATAATTAAACACCCTAATCCAAGCTTCCCTACATCTCATAGTGACCTAGGGTATGATAGTGTAGGGCCACTCGATCCTAGATCCTTGAATGTATAGGGTGAAAGGAGGATTCAAACATCTAAACACTTAAACATTGAACAATCCAAATTTTACTCTAAACATTTTGGTGAATCCGTGTTTTTGGAATTAAATTGCAAATTTATGAGTGTGTGTCTTCAGATTTGGATCGATTTCATTCATTCATATAGTCATTCATTTTATTGCATTGAGAAAAATTCAAAAAAATTCAAAAATTTGGAAAAATTAAAAAAAAATTGCATTGTTAGGCTTACTAAATTGCATCAGTTCTTTCTAAATTTCCCTAATTCATTATTTTTGCATCAGATATGATATAAACTACAGAAAAACACAAAAATTCAATAATTTGCATTGCATTTTCATCATTAATTTGCTAGGCTTTTGTAGAAATTTTGACAATTTTCATTAAACCTAGTAATTCCAAAATCTAGGGTTAGTAGGCAAAATCTTCTTTCAGATTTTTATATTGATTTTAGAGGCTCATTCAAATTTTTATTTGTCTGTAGTCTTGCATTTTGGTGTAAATTTGCATTTAGATTTTAAATATTTGCATTTTTGCATAGAAAAATTCAACAAAAAACTAGCAATTTTCATGCATTTTCATTAGATTTGCATTGACATTTTGCATATTAAAAATTGGAATTCATTTTTAGATTTAATAAAATTTAATTTTCATCATAAATTAGACTTCAAAACATTCACATCATTTTGTGCCAAGATCTCAAACCTAGGGCCTCAAAAACACCGATTTTCACTAGATTTGGCCTTATCGACTCTCTAAACTTGCACCATAGGTGTGTTGCGAAGGATATTTTTGAATTAATTGGCTGTTATCAGAGTAATAATTTGCTTCCCATCCTAAAAATCTTCACAACACCCTTTTAACAAGATCTTGTATTGAAAATTTGGCGAAAAACTACACATTTTGACTATTTTTGCCCTAGGGCTTGGCCTAGTTTGCACTCCAAGCATGTTGTGATCAATTTTATGGATAGAGGTGACTGATATCATTGATTTTATTTGATTCACCTCCTGAAATTCATTACAAAACCTCTTTTTCTAGGTCTTGGAATTGAAAATACGTGAAAAATAGCCTATTTTTGCTATATTTCACTAGGGCTTTACCTTAAGTGGCACTAAAAGCATGTTGTGTTGGATATTTTGACATTAAATTACTTTTATTACTTATATAATTTGTTTTCCATCATCACTTTACTCACAACACCCTTTTTTATTCTCTTTTGCATTGAGTTTTGGTGAAAAAAGTGCCTATTTCGACATATTTTCACTATAGTTTGACTTGGCATTATCTTAGACTTGCATCAAGAGTGTGTTGTTAAGGATAATATTGTTGTTTTGGACTGATATCATACATATAAATTGCTTCCCCTGATCAAAATCCTTACAACACCCTTTGTTCCATTCATTTGCATTGGAAAAAGTACAAAAATCAAGCATTTGAGGCTATTTTGGATATATCATTTTGCACTTGTCTTTGACATACTTTTGGAAAAACTTTCAAATATGATTTGAGAATAAAAATATGGCCTCTAATCATAACAACAATAATAGGTTCCCTCCTAGACATTACATGAAAAGAAAAGCACCTGAACCTCAAATTGTCTTTACACCTCATGATAGAACAACTGGAGACAAGGAAGGACCTCTTTACATCATTGTGAAAATAATGGGAAACCCCATAGATGGAACTCTTATTGATTCTAATTGCATGACTAATATTTCCATTGAAGATTTCCTCTTTTCACGTCAATTAATGCAATGTTCTTATGACCTTTTGAACACAATGATTAAGATGCATAAGGGAACCTTTATCAAACCATTAGGAAAGATATCATTGTTGGTAACTGTATTTGAGAAACATGTTGAACAATGGTTTGATGTTACCTCCGCTTCTGATACCTTTGAAATCAAACTTGGAATCCCTTGGATAAAGGCTATGAAAGCTATCCCTTCAACTATCTATAAATGTGTAAAATTTCCTTTGAATGGACAAGTGCATGTCATTCCTCGGAATACATACAAGACTTTAAATACACAACAACATTTTACATTAGACTACTTTCACAACAAAACCAACAAAAATCCAGAATTACAAATAGACTTTACCTTTTTGAGCTATAGAAGCTACAAAGCAAAACTTTTACACCCAATACCTAGTCCTTCTATACAAGAAATGACAAAAGATAAACAACCTGCATGTGAAGAGAATCTTAGACCGAAAGGACAAGGTCCCTATGCTGAGGTTCCTCCGCTAAAATCCTTACAAAGATTAGGAGGTCATTTTCAACAACAAAATATTCCACCACAACAAATGAAGTTTGACCTCGGTGTTTCATCTTCTCAATTGCACAAGCCTATGAAAGAGGATAGCCCTATCTTACAAGAGATAAGTGGTAAAATAAAATGAAATAGAAAAGCACGAGAAAGAAGAAAAAGAAGACAAGCTTATGCTATAAACCTTGCCTCTCAACAAGAAAACATTGAACCCAACATTCAAAAGAACAAAGATGACCGTAACAACGAACAACATGATGAACAAGACATGAATTTGGATATGATACCTTATGTCCCACTTTCCTCCAACATTAGGGAATGGGAAGATGATGACGATGATTTGATTATAGACAACCCCTAGCCCAACAGGGGCCCTATAGGTAAGTATCTCTAACCCTTCATCTCTCTCTTGATGTGCTTCCCCTGTGATGTGTTATACATTGTTTAGGTCTCCTGGGATGACCCCTAATTCTCCCGTAAGGTCTGGGATACCAGGAGACCACCTTTGTTGTGACCTTCTATTTGTATCATCATTCTTCTAAATTGCCTCTCTCTGATTTTATTGTTGTGTGTTGTGTCTTACGGACATAGCATTGCGGTTGGTGACTTGGGGGCACCCTCCTATGTGACTGTCCTTAAGACACTTGTTTCTCCTTACTGATTTATTGTTTCCCTTCCTCTAGTGTTTCTATCTAGCAGGCGGATGACGAAAAACATTTATACTGATGCGGACCTATTGTCCCTTTCGAGAGCAATAAAAAATTGGACTTAGTTCCTAATAGGACGATGGGGTTGTATATTTTATCTGACGCTTGGCTAGTGGAAGCACTAATGCTTTCTGTGTACTGAATTTGATGGTGTTTTTATCTCATTTACAAACCTTAACAATACTATTGCTCTATGCACCTTTGTTTGTCTTTGAATTTGGCCTTGGTGGTACTTGATTCAGAGAACTTCATGATATAGCCCTACGGTTATCCTCAAACTTTGAATTCATTTTATAACCTTGGCTCTTTGTGTGGTTAATCATATGCATTGATGTTGTTGTATATCATGATTTTATAGACACTAACATGTTTCTTGCAGGGATGTGTTTGTGGAAATATTTGGTGATTGTAAAGTACATGTCACCTACGGGGGGCATGGGCTTTGTGAAAGTTGGTGTTCCCTTGTGTGTTTTCTTCCTACCTTAACGTGCTTGATATCAATACGTGATATCAACCACCTTAAGGTGGGGGCATATATAAGGTAAGCTGTCTGTTGTAGATGTTAGCTATGTGCTTGTCCTCAGATGCAGTTTAAAGACTAGATCGATGAGTGCTTCCTGCATCTTGAGTTTGTTTGCAATCAATTAATCAATCATGTAAGCCCTCTGTGGAGGTGGGATATCACGTATACCCATTTTAACTTAAGCCCTTTTGCTAAGACAGGGATGGTGTATTTCTCGGAGCAGATTGCATCATCTTGTCATTTTCAAAAGTCCTATGCGGAGGCGGGGAGCGGTTCTATGACTAACTCAACCCTTAAGCATGTCTTCGACGATTGTTGTGGTGAAGCCCAATCATCGGTGTGTGCCTGTAATGTGCCTGACATGGTGTTGGACCTAGAAATAGGTACACTTCATCGTTTGTCTGCCGTAATTTCTCTGTGTCTTCAAGTGTGTGTGTGTTTGGTGTGTTTGCTTTGTTTGGCGTGTTTGTTGCCCCATATACAGTCTAAAGACTAGCTCGATGAGTGCTTCCTAAATTTTGGGAGGTTTTACGTGTCTTGCATGTGTGTTGCCCCATATATACAGTCTAAAGACTAGCTCGATGAGTGCTTCCTGCATTATGGGAGGTTTGTTTACTTTCCAGTACTTGCATCTGTATTTCATATATATAAGAAAAAGAAAAGAAAAGAAAAGAATCATGTCTGTCTTCCATGCATTAATGTGTCTTCTATGCATTTACTATTTTCTCCATGTTCTGCATGACTATAACTGTCTTCTCCATGTTTTGTGTGCCTGTTATGGTCTTTTATGTGATTGGTGTGTCTTCTCCGTGCTTGGCGTGTTTGCTGTGTTTGTGACCATACTTTAATACATGTATTAGCCTTGCATTTATACATACATTCAAGTGGGGGCTAAATGTAACATCAGAAAATGTCCCCTTGGGGGCTTTTCCCTCATGAGGTTTAGCTCCCGGGTCTTTTGCATGCATTTAGGACATCTTACTTCATAATTTGACATCCCGATGGAATGAGCCCTAGGTAACATGACAAATGGGACTTAGGAGGACCCCTTGAGCTTAACCCTGTCCAAAATAGGGGGGAGGACTTGGGCGCCCATGCTCTAGTCCTGCCCTATTTTGTGGCAATCCCATTTTTTGGGTGTCGGTTTATGACCGTTATTTGGGTCCTATGCCGACACGGTAAGTTTGAATTACGAAAATCTTGGTGGGAGTGTTTGTAGTTGCATATAAAAGCATGTTTAGGCATTCATTTGTAAACTAGATGGCAATTGTGATGTTCATGCATTCTAAAGGTGATTCAAGGCTTTCATTGTATTGCAAGAGCAGAATTGTGTGGTTTATGTGTTTGTGTTTGCAGATTTAAGCATCCATTTCATCATGGAATGAAGAGCATCTTCCTCCATGAGATCTTCACTACAAGGTGACATTATATTGTGTTTTCACCATCATTTCCTTTGGTTTTTGCCTTTGCCTCACAAGGGCACGCACTCTCTATTTGACAAAGGTGTTTGGAGACTTAAGTGTCCTCTGGGGCTTGACTGAGGCAAGTCTCTAAACACCACAACCACCTCCCAAAGTTTTATGATTGTAGGTTATAGGTGTGGCATCTGGAAAAAGTAGAGTTGCAGGAAGGATCAACAAACATCAAGGATTCAGGATCTAAAGAGAAGCAGGACACTGGTGCCTTTTCAGGACTTGGGTGCTCGCTCCTGTGTCCTCTGCAGTTGAATTTTTGGAAACAAAATTTACATTGTTGATCAATGTCAGAAGGAGGTCAGGATCTCACAAAGAAATTGGTACCTTGGACTTGGGCGCTCGCTCTTGTGTCCCTAACTTTTCCACCTCAGAACCTCAAAAATAGGTGCTTTGTGATTTGATATTTTGCTTCCCTCTGTAAGAGCTTTTTCTATTATTCTTCCATTTACAGTCGTATTTGTGAAATTAAGGTTTTAATGGTTAATTGACCATAGGAGAAGGAAGATTGATAATTAAACACCCTAATCCAAGCTTCCCTACATCTCACAACGACATAGGGTATGATAGTGCAGGGCCACTCGACCCTAGATCCTTGAATGTATAGGGTGAAAGGAGGATTCAAACATCTAAACACTAACATTGAACAATCCAAATTTTACCCTAAACAATTCCATTATCTTGTTTATTTTTGTCTTTCATTGATTGTCAATACTAACTCTTATTGTTTGAGTGTTTAGTGTTAAAATGTTTAATTCACACTTACTTACATTTACCTTACTACTTAAACACAACTAAAAATAATCATAATCATTCATTTTTAGGTTCTTTCATTTGGTGAACTCGATAGTCGCTTACTTATATTCTTTTTGATATATATGATTTAGAGTAGCTTCTATTTTGATTACATTTGTATTAGATTAGCTTCTCTTAGCTTTTTATAGTTCTTGTTGGTTCGTGCTACTTTTACACCTAGTCTTTGCTTGTCTCTTTTTAGTTTGTGTGTTTTTCACTCTTTTCTTTCTTATTGTCTTCCCGCTCTTATTTTCATTCTTTGTTGTGTTTCTCCTTTTGGTCTTATTTGTCTTGTTCTAAATGTACCACTATCCATATTTTCTCTTTAGTAATGGCATTTTTTTCTTCCCATTCTATCCATGCCAACTTTCTTGGTTCCAACTTTTATCACAAGATTTTCTCTACTAAGCCCTAGGTTCTCACCTATATCCTCAACTTTTTAAATACATCCTTATCCTCTACTTCCTATGACCTTGTTTCTTCCTCTCTCACCAACCAACCTTATTTTCCTTCACTCCATAAACATTACCCCAATGTTATTTCTCCTATTCCTACATCTACAAACTCTTCTATCTCTTTTGATACCTACCTTCTGATTATTTTAGTAAGTCTCCCCTAGTGATGATATATGTCATGCAGCATCTAATGATAATCCTCTTTCTTCTCTAACCCCTCATTCATTTTGTATCTTTTCTCTCCTAGAGGATGAAATTATTCTTACTTTGTTACAGATACATTTTATATAGAAGCTTTAGATAATGACTCACTTGAGGCCTCTCCTCATTCCATCCCTACACCTCCTCCTATTGATACACCACATTCTCCCCCAACTTACTATCATGTTGTCTCCCATCATTCCCCACCCATCTCTCATGCCTCATATGTCACATAGGCCACCACACTATATTCACACTCCTCGTGATGTTTCACACTTCACTTCATGTCACTTTACTCTCCCTTCATCCCTTATGCCCATATTTCTCTATGAGTCATCATCATTTCCTTCCACCCCTAATGACACAACATTTCTACATTCTTCATCCTTGTTCTCTACCTTACACATGATATCATCTCTCCCTTCCACTCCCGTGACCACATCACCCTTACTCACTCTATGTCATAAATATCCTTTATCCTCAATCCCCCCCATTTTATACTCATCATCAACCAACCATTTTTTCTCCCCCCTTTGACAACCTACTTAGTCATACATGTGTCTCTATCTCTCTTACTCATGACAACATTATACCTCCTTTATGTGATGTTTATCCTTCTCCTCTCCCTAATTAGAAATACATATACATGAAACTTAAGGAGGTTTAGGTACAACTATAGAATATATCTCCTCCTTCTCTATGTCAGTAACACTAGCATGGATGATGTAAGAGTTGGCTAAGATAGGAGCCACTTAAGATCTAGGACTTCATGAAAGCACAAGAGAGACAATGAGAGAATAATTCTATTGTATCAATGAATGCAAAATTGTTCATCTTACAATGTACATGAAGAGCCTTGCTTATAAAGGAAAGAATGTGAGCTAAGATTTTGTAGTCATGTGACAAGTGTCTTAATCCTATGACATGTGACAACTATAGCACATGTGTAGGATAAGACAACTATCAACACCTAGCAACAACTAGACACAACTAGAAACAACTAAAAACATCTAGTAGACTCACTAAGTCAACTTAACATGTGAATTATGTGTGAGAATATTATTTAACTAATAAATAGTTAAATAATATGAATTATTCTCACAACAAGGGAAACTAGATAGGAAATATCTCTATTCACACTAACACCCCCTTAAGTGCAACTTAGGGAGTAGCTAACTAAAGTAAAGATGGATGGGTCCTAGCTACTAGGCCATGTTAGGTACCCATGTACAAACAAGTCTTGAGTGGAGTAAAGGAGAAAACTTAATGGGAAAAAGCTCCTCTCCAAAAGTGAGAATGCAACAAAACATGTACAAGTGATGGAATGATGGAAGAATCAAGACCCCCCAAATACAACATCCATCACAAATATACAATCAATAGCCCCCCAGAAGAGGGAAAGAATGAGACAAGATGTTCCCCCCATAATGAAGTAGCTCCTCTGCCAATGGTGAATGCTCAAAGAAGAAGACCAAATAGGATCCAAAACCTGCAAACAACATTTCTCCCTTTGGGAAGAAACCAATCCACTGGTGTATGTTGAAGAAACTTCAACTCCAAAATAAGAGATGAGGGAAGAAGTCTCATGGAATATGATGTCTCTGAAAACTGCTCATATGTCTCAATGTCGATGCTGAATGATACCACAATCAAATTAGCAGTCTCAGGCCTAACTAATGAAAGTGACAATCCAGGATCTAGTGGAAACTAAAAATCATCAAGCTCCAAAGACAAAGATGGGTTGACAACTATGCTATGACTGTCATCAAAGAGGAGAGATAACCCCTCAAATGTGTCCTCCAAAAATGTAAGATGGGACTCACAAAAAAAATCTAAAATACCTGTCAAATACTCATCCCACAAAGCTGTATCTAAAAGACTAAGAATCCTGCTAAACTGAAGCACTAAACTCTGAAGAAGCAAGAGGTGGAGAAGATGGAAGTGTAGCACATGTCGCAAGAATCGATGGAGAGGCAAGAATACCAAGGTTCAAGTGACCAAACTTCTCCTCTGAAATATGATTCACACAAGGAGTGTGAATGTCAGCCAACGGATCTAAATCATCATTAGGAGAGAAACCATGAAAGGTGTATAGCCGAGATGCATGATCAACTACCTCAGTAGCAATAATCTTTGTGCTTTCCAAGTCTCTAATAATAACCAACTCAGGTGTGAACTTCACTGTCTTCCCTATACCACTGTGAGTAATTTGATATATGGAAAGAAGATTATTGGTCAAAGAAGGCACACCAGGTACATCATTGAAAGTACCTTCACCAATATTAATAGCTCCTTTCCCAATTGCATTCATATATGTGTTATTGACCATCAAAATAGGTGGCATATCACACAGTTCAAATGAAGAAAACATATCCTTGGAAGAAGCCATATGATGAGAAGCACCCAAATTAAGAAGCCATTACCTGATGTAGAACTTGTACTTGAACAAAGTGCTTTACCTTTATGTTTAGGTTCCTTAGCTTTCCTTGCATGACCTAATTCAGAAAGTTCTAGCTATGTATATGTTGAAGAAGGAGTAAAAGAAGAATCAAGGGATGGAAGATTGTTCTTTTGAAAAAGTTGCATCAACATGTCAATCTGTTTCTTAAAACAATTATGTTCATCATGCCCTGATTTATTACAATAACCACATGTAGGCTTCTCCTTCTTAGGTGAATTTTGTGCTGGATCACTTTATGGATTTTTCTTAGATTTATTTTGTTTCTTGTCATAAGAACCTGACGTGTTATGTTCCTTAGGTTGTCCAACCACCAAAGCATGAGTCTGTGATGGCTTAATGATACCCATAAAGAGAAGCTTCTATTGCTCATGCATTAACATCTCAGAAAAGGATGCAAATGAAGGCATAGTGAAAGTAGATCCCACAGTTAATCTATAAGTGTGAAAGCTAGAAATAAAAGTTGCATAATTAGGACCAAGTTTATTCAACACATTGTAGATCAACTGGATGTCCTTTTTTCTCAATACCACATGCTTTACATTGTGCTCTTAGATCATTAACCTTAGTTATGTAATCTTGGATGTTGCTAAAGTTCATAGGATCAAGGCTCATCAATTCATTATCAATTCGATAGCCTTTAACTTCATCTGTTTTACCATACAATATTTTCAATTTATCCCAAGCATCATGTGAATTTGTACATGCCTCAATCTAAAACAAGAGATCTAGGGAAATGAAACTAAGAAGACATCTAAGAGCTTTTGTATGCTTTACCATCCATTTTATCTTTTACTTATCATCTTTGGGTTCAGGTATCTTGTTTTCAACATATAGAGAATGTCCAAGATCCATTAGGGCATTCCATGCATGTTGTCTCCAAGTTGAATAGTTATAAGGTGTTAACAATGGAACCCTTGATTTATCCATTATGTAGAAGAAAATATGAGCACAAACAACTATATCAAAGCACAAACTCAATCAACACTATAATTGAAGCTCCCCAAACCAAAACAACCACCAATTTCAACTCTTTTTCCAATCAATGAGTGATATGTACCCAACACGCCTCAAAGTAAAAAAATGATGTCTAAAGAAAAATCTAGAAAAATGGAATGGACAGAACTATATAGTACATAAATACCTTTCCAATTCTTGTAAAAAGTTGAAATTCTGATAAAATGGGTGCAAGTTGTGAGCTTAGGAGTGAAAAATGCAAGATCTAGCTTCAAACAACTATATCTATCACCTACAACAAAATATTAGAAAAATACATGCACCACTGTGAAGTACTCAGAACCAGCTTTCCGATAATATCTCGTTTGCCAATTTTTGATATCATGGTGAAAAGTTATGGCTCCTGAAAAAAATGCCCTATTAGGGCTAGAAGGGGGCCAAAAGGGGCCCCTATTGCTGATATCACATCAATAGTACCTTATCGGAATATGCTCTGTCAGGACAAAATATTCTCTGCAGATCTCAAAACTGCCAGTTTGATAAGAAAACCGCCCTTCTGAGGTGAAAAATCGCATGTGGTTTTCAAAACTGCCAAAATGGGTGTCAAAATCACCTGTAAATGATTAAAACTATCCTTGTGAGGAGAAAACCACCGTTTGACTGAGAAATCCACCTGCATATGATAAACCACATGTTGCCAAAACCACCTGATACCAGAGGGTGAAAACCACCCGTGAACAGACTTGTGAGTGGTTTTATGGGCGGAGGATAAGGGGAATATTCCCTGAATATCCGTTGGAGATCTCATTGTAGGGTGGTTTTAAACCACTGGACTGTTTTAAAAAAATGTTACTGCTGGTTTTAGTTTTAAACTGCAGATTAAAAAAAATTGAAAAGGCTCGAAGGCCGTATAAGGTACCGCGGGGGGTATTCACCCCTCCACATGGCTTGCGGGGGGTCTCATGGGGGTAGTCCCTGCCACGCAGGGGCTCAAGCCCTCTGGGCTCCTCACTAGTAGTGGGGTACAGGGGCCGATAGGGGCCTGTGTACCATGTCGGTACCCTTTGTGACCTTTTTATTTTTATTTTTTATTTATTTAAAAAAAAAACTCTGCTGATATTACATAAAACCAACAAATAATGAAAATACCCAATGGATTTTCACTAACACTGATGATGACGCTGATGCTTACATAGGGAAAATTTGCCTATAGAATATTCCCTTTGAATTCCGTACGACAGATTTGTAAAAAAATTGCCTTTCATTTCAACTTCGTCCAATCTGGTCGATTTAATAGTCAATCTATAGGTTTTTGGGCGTCTTGAGTGTGATGGCAGGGTTTGATTTTGCCCAAACTGCTCCAAAATTGTATCTACCTCTTGTATTAGGTAACTAATCCCCAAATTGAAAACCTTATAGATTTGGCCTCCGATGTCTGATCTGGACGGAACAAAAGGTGATCTTGACTATCTTAGACCTCCTGAACGCAATGATGTGCTTAGATTTATAGCAACATGCTCAAAAATGAACCTGCAATATAAGGCACAAAGAGGAAACCATCACAAATCTGGTATTTCCATCAAGTCTTTCTGATTCTCCAAGTCATCATTTGATGCAAGAGAAGAGCATACTCAACTATCAAGATCCACTATGAATTTGTATTCATATCTCTCAAAAATTTGGCTAACAAGAAGAGATTCCACCTAGAGAGCTCTGATACCATGTAAGAGTTAGCTAAGATAGGAGCCACCCAAGATCTATGACTTCATGAAAGCACAAGAGAGACGATGAGAGAATAATTCTATTCTATCAATGAATGCAAAATTATTCATCTTACAATGTACATGAAGAGCCTTGCTTATAAAGGCAAGAATGTGAACTAAGATGTTGTAGTCATGTGACAAGTGTCTTAATCCTATGACTGTGACAACTATAGCATATGTGTAGGATAAGACAACTATCAACACCTAGCAATAACTAGACATAAGTAGAAACAACTAGAAACATCTAGTAGACTCACTAAGTCAACTTGACATGTGAATTATTTGTGAGAATATTACTTAACTAATAAATAGTTAAATAATATGAATTATTCTCACAAGGGAAACTAGATAGGAAATATCCCTATTCACACTAACAGATGATATCTCATCTATCACTCACCATCCTCACATATCCTTCCCCTAGCAACAAAACCTTGCTATATTTTGATAAATATAATGGTCACATGGATCCCATTAGATTGTAACAATTTTTTGTCCTTTCCTCGATCATAACCTCCAACAACACTATCCTTGCCATATTCTTTCCAACATATTGAAAGATGATGCATTCGATTGGTTTTGCACTTTACCCCTAGCTCCATACATTTCTTTGCTAATCTTGTGCATGTTTTTACACTTCACTTTCAATTCAATATAGAACCTAAGGCTTCCCTTCTACTATTTACACATCACAAACAATATCCCTTTGAAACTATTCATGTATTCACTACCTAATTTTTCTCATTACTCATGCTCATAGATTTCCATCCTCACAACTCTATACTACATCCATCTTCTTCAAAAACCTCTTACCACAAATCTAAGAGAAACTACTTTTTAATAGCTCTACTTCTCTCTCTAAGTTAGTCATAAGGGCTATTGGTGTTGACTAAATACTTACATAATATTAGAAAACCTCCCCCCTCCTCTCAGGCTAAGCGATAAAGAATATACATCACTTCATAATCCTCTTGAACATTCTTTACCCTTTCTCCTAGATAATAATGTAGTCATTTTACCATGAAGTACATTCCAACATAAACATAAACAAGATCATATGCATCTATCTTGTTTCTACTATCACACATTAGGCCATTCTACCAATCAATGCAAAAATTTCAATAATAGAATTTTAAATCTTGTCAATAAAGGTTACCTACTCCTTTATGATACTTTGCCTCTTCCTAATAACAGATTCATTGGTTTGATAACTTTTACATGATGCAAGTCTCCCATTACTCGACAATGATAATGACCATGATACTTGTTGGGATTAAGGTGTCTCAACCTTGGTAATTCCTTGTATTTTTACATTGTATTTATTTATTTATTTATTGCCTATTGTATTAATTAGATGCAAATCCTATGTTGTCATATTGTGGGAGTTGGCACGGTGATGTGTCATCCTACATGGCATATGACCACATGTAATTTTGTCCTCACATGAGGAGATAGGCATCCCACTTAGTGGTAGGAATATTTTGCCATGTGTCGGCATCTTGGATGTTGTGTAAGGGAATATTGACCGAAATGGTCATGATAGATTCCTATGACAAAGTTATGACATGTAAGAGTCAGAAATAGGAGATTCTATGACAGGTGAAGACGTGTTGAAGAACATCTTTGAAAAAGGCATCTTTGGGCACCCCAAGGTGGACTATGACATGTTGTAAGAGAATATGTTATTTATACCCTGTGTATGATAGATTCTCTTACAACTGTAAGTTATGACAGCTATGACAGATTCTATGATGGTTGTAAGAGTCGTAAGAGCATTTGTCATAGCCCATTTTGGAAATAGGCAACCTCCTTGGGATGGGGTGACTTGACAAGTGTCAGGACCATCTTATAGTGTTGGACAAGTGTCCATAGGCGTGGGTTTTGGGCCATGAGGCCATGTTGGATGCCCATCCCAATGTGGAGCCATTTTGCCTTGTATTTGTTATATAAATAGGTGCTTTGGAGAGGAGAAGTACTACAGGTTTGACATGTATTGTTATCTGCCAGAACATCTCCAGATACGAGTGTCAAAGACTCTTGCAAGAGCATTGGCTCTGTGTTGTATTGTAACCTTCATTGTTTACGGAATACATTTGAGATGTTTTTTGGAGTGTGGGGTTTTTCACCCATAAGGGTTTTCCCCACGTATATCTTGTGTCTCTCTTTTTCTGTCTTACTTTCTTGTGTATGTGTTTGCTGCAATATCTCTGTTAGTGGGTTAACATAGCTGTAACTATAAAGATTAAATTGAATTTACACTCATCTCTCCCCATTAGATTAGTGTAGGAAGCGATTTCCACACACCTAGCTTCCTTTCAGTTGGTATCAGAGCTTGGCCAGTTTTGGTTCTAACTATTGGGTAGAGGTTTTTTGAGCTAATATTAGGTTGAGTGGGAGTTTGTGCAGAGTATTTTGTATCTTGTTGCAACAAAGAGATGGCAACCACATCCGGAAGGTCAGAGGTGGAGAAATTTAATGGCACTAATTTCAAGTTGTGGAAACTCAAGATGGAGGACCTACTTGTTGATCATGACCTATGGGAAACCTTATCCAATGTAAAACCTACAACAATGTCACAAGCTGATTGGGACCTCAAAGATTGAAAGGCTAAGGGTCTCATAAGACTCTGTTTAGCTAACTCTGTCCTGTTGAATGTCCATGAGGAGAAGAGCACGAAAGATCTTTGGAAGAAGCTGGATGATGTTTATCAGGCCAAGTCCTTGGTGAACAAGATTTTTTTGAAAAAGAAGTTGTTCACTCTAAAGATGGAAGATGGAGGATCTATTGCGGACCACATGAATGCTTTCAACATGATCATTGCACAGTTGACATCTATGGGTGTGAAAATGGAGGAGGAGGATCAATGTATGACCCTACTTTGTTCTTTGCCAGATTCATGGGATCATCTTGTCATGGCTATCGGAAGCACCACTACCACCTTCAAGATGGAAGATGTGGTGTCCTTGCTATTAGCTGAAGAAATGCGGAGGAAGACATTTGAGTCGGCCAAAGAAGCTCTTGCGGTTGGTGGAAGACCCAAAGAGAAAGGGAAGAAGAAGGACAAGAAAGGAGAAAAGGGTAGATCCAAATCCTGTGGGAGATCCAAATCTCTTGGAAAGTCCAAGGCTCTTTGTTGGAACTATGGAAAGATGGGGCATTTCTGAAAGGAATGCAAAGAAGAAAAGAAAAAGAAGACAGCCCCTGATTTAGATTCTGACAAGTCACAAGATGATGGTGATGCCTTCATCATAGCCCTAGCCACCCATGCATCTGATGATGTGTGGTTGATTGATTCAGGTGCATCATTCCACATGACCTCACATTGAAGCTGGTTCATGAAGTATGAAGAGTTCGATGGTGGAAGAGTGTACCTGGGTGACGACTCTCATTTGAAAATTGTTGGTCGTGGAAGCATCTCAATCTGATTCCCTGATGGATGAGTGAAGGGGATCACTGGGGTTATTCACATCCTAGGCCTTGCATGGAACCTTCTTTCTCTAAGTATGTTAAATGATGCAGGTGTGCAGGTTGTCTTTTCGAAGGATGGATGCAAGATGACTAGAGGATCTATGGTGCTTACGAAGGGTACTCGGAGAGGTACTCTGTTTCAGCTGGAGGCATGCACTTCATAGTGCAATAGTTCTTCTAACTCAAAGAAAATATATGTAGTTGTATACGCCTAAAAATGACACGATTCATTCTAAATAAATATTCTTAATATTTATTCCCTTCTTATTTTCTTCTATCAATTAAATAAATATTCTAAGGTTATTTGATTAGGTCATTATCCCATAATTAAATAAAATCAATTTATTTAATTAAATTCCCTAAATTATTCTAATGTCTCACATAATTAAATAATCCTACATTATTTAATTAATCCTAAATTCCTTTATCCCAAGTCCTAATTCCATAAATCCACCTCACCAATCCACCTCACGTTTCCACCTCACCTCAATTAAATTCCCTAAATTCTTCTAATGTCTCACATAATTAAATAATCCTACAATATTTAATTAATCATAAATTCCTCTATCCTAAGTCCTAATTTCATAAATCCACCTCACCAATCCACCTCACCTTTTCCACCTCACCATGTTGCACATGTAATTAAATATTTTAAATATTTAATTAGCTAATATTCCCTCACCCACATGTCCTATTTATCCTCCAATCAAAATTAGTTAACTCATCAATCAAATCTGTTAACTAATTAGTCATTTGAGTTCACTAATCAATCAATTCACTTAACTGATTAGTCAATTCAGTCAACTCCCTAATCAACCCAGTTAACTGATCAATCAATTCTGTTAACTCCCCTGTTGCATGATGGAGCTTGGACACTTGTCCTCTTTCTATTCACGCACATTCCTAAACCGTTGATCTTCTTATTTCTTCTCAACCGTTGATCTCTTCTCTTTTGAGTCTATAAATGGAACCTTATTCTTCCATTTCTATCATCCAAGCTTTAAGTAGAATTACTCTATCGAATTACTAGTGCGCCTTTGGCACCCCCACTATCACCCATTTGCTTGAGATCACCCTATTGCTTTGAAGCTTATCTTCATAGCACATTCATATCACAACCATTCTATTCTTGTCATCTTCAACAAACAAGGGAGTATACACTTCTGAGGGCTTCATTACAATCAAGATCAAGAATAGATAGGTGAACAATGGAAACCGCAGGATAACAAGGTTTGTGAGATTTGTGCTTTATTTGTTCAATCTTGTTATTTGCATATTTCATTGTGTTATTGGGTTTGATATGTTTATTCATTTCATCCAATTTTCCTGATTACAGTAGTCACTTCATCCCCACCATCTGAACAAGTAGTGAAGAAATCTGTTGTAACTAGTTCTGATGGTAGTGCACATGCTATGGAAGCTACACTTCCTATTGAAAAGACTATGTTATGGCATTTGAGATATGGCCACATTGGTGAGAAGGGTCTACGAACCTTGAAAAATAAAAACCTCATTAAGGGATTAAATGATTGTAGTCTCAAGTTCAACTTTTACGAACATTGTGTATATGGAAAAAAAACTATGTTCAGTTTTACTTTAGTTCTCACAAGTCATTTGTTGTGTTGGATCTTATTCATTCTGATGTGTTTGGTCCAGTTAATGTTCCTTCAATTTTCAAATCTATATATTTTGTATCTTTTATAGATGATTACAGTAGAAGGACATGGGCTTATTTTATTAGAAGCAAGACTGAAGTCTTTAGTCGATTTAAGGAGTTTAAAGCCTTTGCTAAAAATCAGACTAGCAAAAAGATTAAGTGTTTGAGAACTAACAACGGTGGTGAGTTTTGTTCGGTAGAGTTCGATAAGTTCTGTAAAGAGCAAAGGATTGAAAGATAGAAGACAAATCCATACACCCCGCAACAAAATGGAGTTGTAGAGAGGATGAACATGACACTGATGGAGAAGGCTAGGAGTATGCTTAGTAGAGCAAGCCTCGAACAAAAGTTTTGGGCTGAAGTTGTTGCTATTGCTTGCTACCTAGTAAACAGGTCTCCTACATCAGTTCTTGTTGGTAAGACACCTATGGAGGTGGGGTCTGGTAAGAAGCCTTCAGTTAGACATCTTCGTGTTTTTGGTTGTGAGGCATATGCACGTGTCTAGGGAGAAACGATCTAAATTGGAGAATAAGGCTGTTAAATGTATCTTCATTGGCTATGGTGTCGGTGTGAAAGGATAAAGCTTTGGGATCATGTGGCTGAAAAAGTGTTGTATAGAAAAAGTGTTATCTTCAGAGAGCTAACACCTTCTTCGATTGTTCTATAGCCAAAATAGATAGAAAAGAAAGAAGATGCGGTTCAGTTTCCTTCTACCCCTGAGAAGACTGAATCGACAGACCCTATGAGACCTGATGATGAGGAGAGCTCTAGCAACTTTGAAAGCTTAGAAGAAGAAGCATAACCTTAACCTCGGCCATTAAGGAGGTCTACTTGAACAAGAAAGCAACCTGATAGGTTTGGTTATTCATTACTTGATTCTAGTTGTGCTTTTGCTTTACTTACTAACACTGATGAGCCTAGAACTATGAAAGAGGCTATGGGCATGAAAGATACAGGTTCCTGGAAGGAGGCTATGGAGGATGAGATGGCTTCTTTAGAGAAGAATAAAACATGGGACTTGGTGCCTTCACCTAAATTACATAAACCTGTTGGATGCAAATGGGTGTTCAAGAAGAAATTTAGTGTAGATGGCAGTGTTGAAAAGTACAAGGCTAGATTGGTTGTGAAGGGGTATTCACAAGTGGAGGGAATTGATTATGGTGAAATTTCCTCTCCTGTTGCAAAGATGATATCCATTCAATTTCTGTTATCTCTTGCAGCTGCTTATGACTTAGAGGTAGAATAGATGGATGTGAAGACAACTTTCCTTCATGGTAATTTGGAGGAAGAGATTTACATGTCACAGCCGGAGCATTACATAGAGAAATGTAAAGAAAATTTGGTTTGCAAGTTAAAGAAGTCTTTGTATGGTTTGAAGCAGTCTCCTAGGATGTGGTACTTGAAGTTTGATGCCTTTGTGTGGTCGATTAGGTATCTGAGATTGAAATCTGATCATTGTGTGTATTACAAATTTGACAATGATCGCATTCTCATTATTGTATTGTATGTTGATGATATGCTGTTGATTGGGAATGGTAAGAATATGATTTCTGATTTGAAGTCTCAGTTGTCAGCATAGTTTGAGATGAAAAATCTTAGGGCAGCCAGGTACATTATGGAAATGGAAATCAAAAGAGATAGAGCTAACATAAAACTTTGGTTAAGCTAGAGTAAGTATGTGAAGACCGTGTTGGACAGGTTCAGCATGGCAGATTGTAGACCATTGTGTGTTCCTATTTCATTGGGGACAAAGTTGTCTGTTAATGATTGTTCAAAATCTCCTAGTGAGGTGGAGGACAAGAGAAGAGTACTTTATGCTAGTGCTGTTGGTAGTTTGATGTATGTTATGGTCTACACAAGACCAAACATTGCCCAAGCAGCAGGAGTCCTTAGTCGATTTATGGCTAATCCTGGACGGGTACATTGGGATTCAGTTAAGCGAGTGTTCTGATATTTGAGGGGTACTTCTGAGTATTCCATATGCTATCACGGTAATGCTACAAGACCTCCGCATTTAGTTTGTATTCATGGATTTGTGGATTCTAATTGGGCAAGTAACATTGACAGCAGGAGATCCACCAGTGCCTCTGTGTTCACTATGTTTGGTGGTGCAATTAGTTGGATGAGTAAGCAACAACCTGTGGTTACTTTGTCCACTACAGAAGCTGAGTACATGGCAGCAACTCATGCTTACAAGTAAGCCATTTAGCTTAAGAGATTGTGTTCAGATATTGGTGTTGATGCAGGACATATTACAATTTATTGTGACAATCAGAGTGTGATTTGCCTTGCGAAGAATCTAACTTTCCATGCCAGAACAAAGCATATTGATGTAAAGTTTCACTTCGTGCGAGACATGGTAGAGAATGGGAAGGTAAATTTGGAGAAGGTAAATACTTTGAAGAATGTTGCAGATGCATTGACGAAGCTAGTGGGCACAAAGAAGTTCAGATGGTGTTTGGAGTCTATGGGCCTCTCGACCTATAGTAGTTAAATCCTGATTAATTATATTGGCTCTTACAAGGTGTTCGACAAGTGGGAGAATGTTGGGAATTAAGGTGCCTCAACCATGGTAATTCCTTGTATTTATTTATTTATTTATTGCCTATTGTATTGATTGGATGCAAATCCTATGTTGTCATATTGTGGGAGTTGGCACAGTGATGTGTCAGACTACATGGCATATGACCACATGTAATTTTGTCCTTACATGAGGAGATAGGCATCCCACTTAGTGGTAGGAATATTTTACCATGTGTTAGCATCTTAGATTTTGTGTAAGGGAATATTGACCGAAACGGTCATGATAGATTCCTATGACAAAGTTATAACATGTAAAAGTCAGAAATAGGAGATTCTATGACAGGTGAAGACATGTGTCAAAGAGCATCTTTGAAAAAGGCATCTTTGGGTGCCCCAAGGTGGACTATGACATGTTGTAAGAGAATATGCTATTTATAGTCTATGTATGACAGATTCTCTTATAGCTGTAAGTTATGACAGCTATGACAGATTCTATGACGGTTGTAAGAGTCGTAAGAGCATCTGTCATAGCCCATTTTAGAAATAGGCGACCTCCTTGGGATGGGGTGACTTCACAAGTGTCAAGAGCATCCTACAGTGTTGGACAAGTGTCCATAGGCATGGGTTTGGGCCATGAGACCATTTTGGACACCCATCCCAATGTGGAGCCATTTTTGCCTTGTATTTGTTATATAAACAGGTGCTTTGGAGAGGAGAAGTACTACAGGTTTGATAGGTAATGTTATGTTGTTGGAACATCTCCAGATACGAGTGTTAAAGACTCTTGCAAGAGAATTGGCTCTATGTTGTATTGTAACCTTCATTGTTTATGGAATACATTTTATCTGTGTTTTGGAGTGTGGGTTTTTTCCCCTGTAAGGGTTTTCCCCATGTATATCTTGTGTCTCTCTTCTTCTGTCTTACTTTCTTGTGTATGTGTTTGCTGCAATATCTCTATTAGTGGGTTAACATAGCTGTAACTATAAAGATTAAATTGAATTTGCACTCATCTCTCCTCATTAGATTAGTGTAGGAAGTGATTTCCACACACCTAGTTTCCTTTCAATACTAATGGTGAATACTCTAATGAAGAACTTGATTACAATTTTTGTGATTTGATTGCACTAATATATGATGGCCTTATGACTAATGCGCATCATCTTTAGATGCCTCGTGCATCTCTTCTTTCTTACCTTATTTTTTACATATAGTCTCTCTTTGTGTTTATTACCCCTTGTCATGTGATGAGCTATTATGCCACATAGTATTGGGGGCAATGTGATGTTTTGTTTCACTATCTCTTATTATGTGATGAGCTATTACACCACACACATTGGGGAGTTAGTGTTTAATGGTGTGTTGTGTTATGCCTCGTTTCACCACTTCTACTTTATGTTGTATCTATTACATGTGTTTTTTGTCTTCATAGTGTGTTCTCCTATCTTTGTTTCTTTCCTCTTTCTATTTGCTAAAAAATTAGTGGTGCAGGAGCACCCCTACAAGACAGGATATAGGTTCATTATCCGCATGACAGGACATTAGTCTATTTTTAGCATGTTTGATTTCATAATGTAATAAGGTCCATTGGACCAATGCATATGAATTAGATCAGCCTAGGAGAGTGTGTGCAGGCAGTTAGAGTTCGTGAGCAGGTAGTATGAGCTGTCTTCTCCCAGCTGCTTGGAAGCTCCCAGCCGCTGGGAATCGAGTTGGTAGTACTCGTAGGTTATTGCTATAAATATCTCAGATCAGTTAGGGTTTGAGATCAGATAGAGAAGAGAGTAGTAGTTATGTTATGTTGTATTGGTGATCATATCAGAGAGAGAGTAGTAGTTATGTTATGTTGTACTGGTGATTGAGTGAGATCCAGAGATCAATCTAGACATTGTGAAACATTGTTGTTTGATAGTATTGCAGAAACAGGACATTTGTGTTTCATCTAAATAAGATCTCATCAATTGCATTATCTGGTTTATCAGCTGTTTATGTTTTGATTTCTGTTCTGATTACAGGTTAATGGATACTTTCAACCCTTCCACCGGTTGATTCTGTGAATCGGTGGAATGGTCATGCATGTTAGTTTAGGTTGCATTTTAGTTTTCTGTTTATGCATTTCATTGTGTGGGAGATCGATTGGTAGCATGCTGTGAATCAACCTAGCATCCTCATGTGCTAGGTTTAGGAAGATAAACTGTTAAGTTTTGATCTGAAGGTGATCCGGCCCGATCATCATATTTTCTTTGTAAAATTGTGCGGTTCTGTGAGTTTGCATGCAGCTGACGGATATACAGGGATCTGCATGTGCTTTTCCAGACGGAGTGAATCGCATCGACAACTGTGAGTATATCGCTATCCGGATCGGGTTATGAAGCTGATGAAAATTGCATGTTTCAAGTGCATCAGGATGATATAGGTTGGATATATACTCAGTGTGTATATCGTCATTAGGATCATCTTTCGTGTGTATCCATCATCTGCATATCGCTTTCGTATGCGGAAGTGAAAGTTCATTTTTTTGGCTAAGGACCGGAAAGATCATCATCAGGATATTAAGAGATCACCCGGATATTCATTATCATGTTGCGGAGGATATAAGTGTCTTATATCCTGTTGACATCATCATCAGGTACATGTGACGTCATCGTCATCAGGATATTGCGAATATCACCCTATGCAAGTTTATCCTGCTGTCGCTAAGTGTTTTGGCATCGGCATAAGTCATCGGCATAAAGTTTGGGTAACATCATCAGGATGTTTCAATATGACCGGATAAGTCATATCATGATGCTGTTGGTTGAGTAGTCGGATATCGGGGTGACGTAAGCATCGAAGGAAAGGTGCTTGAAGTTGTCGTCATCAGGATATATTGGAGGGAACCGGATATTTTATATCCTGCTGATGAAGGTGATGTTGAACATCATGATGAAGAAGATAGAGTTTGGCGGTAAGATGAATAGTGAACATCAGGAGGATGTTTGCGCTTGCCGAATATGATGATGCTGCTGACAGGCGAAAGGCGAAAGGCGATAAGGAAGTGAACAGTAGTCAGCAGGAGGATATTTCATGCCCCTTCGAAATATGATGATGCTGTCTGTGTTAGCAAGAAATATGATGATGATGATAAGCCGATAGGATTTTAACATGCTGGTTGTATTAATGACTCCTCCTTCCCATTTGTAAGCTCCCGTTGCGTTTTACCTCTGCATCATAGTGGTATCAGAGCAAAGGAAGGATCTTCTGGAAAAGATCAGGGTATAGCAGGATGTCAGGTGACGAAGGAACATCTGAGATGCCGGCAAGGATGACCAACGTTGAGTTGGCAGTTTTGGTGAAGAAATAGATTGCAGAGAGCAAGGCCGTGAAGGCTCAGAATCAGGAATTGAAGGATGAGTTAGTGAAGTTGAGGAGCAGAGTAGGTTCTGGTAGAGAAGAAGATAGGGAAGAAGAAGAGATCCCTAGTTGGAACGAGGAGGTCATTCCTGCAGACCAGAGACCACTGTTGAACGCCCTCAAGGCCATGGAGAGGAGAACCATGGATGTGAAACTGGATTTGCCAGTGTTTACAGGAAAGATGGAACCTGATTCAGTGATGGAGTGGATAGACTCCTTGAACAATTTCTTTGAAACAGAGGAGATACCAGAACAACAGAGGGTGAAAATAGCCCAGTCAAAAATGAAAGAAGCTGCCTTGACATGGTGGAATTTTGTCCAAGATGATAGAGTACAGGAAGGAAAGCGTAGAGTCGCTACATGGAAGAAGATGATGGCATTAGTAAAGGAAGCTTATGTCCCATTGGATTACAGTATCCAATTACACAAGAGGAAGCAAAACCTGAAGCAGAAGGAGCTAGATGTCAGCTCATATACAGAAGAATTCATGAAACTTTGTATGAAAACAAAGGTAAAGGAAAGTGAAGAAGAGAAGGTAGCTAGATACCTCAATGGATTGAGGTTCAACATTCAGGAAGATTTAAGTCTGCATGATCCAGATACAGTTCAGAAATGCTTTCAGTTGGCATTGAAAGTGGAAGAGAAGTTAAAGAGAAAACAGGAACAACACAATAGAGGAAGAGGAAGACAACAAAGAGGTGGAAGAGGTCCTTTTAGAGGTAGAGGACATGGACATGGATATCAAGGAGAATCCAGTCATGACAATAGTAAGGGTAATAATAGTCAGACCCAGAGGGAAAATTATAGTCAGTAAGGAAACTTCAGAGGTAGAAGACCTTTCAGAGGAAGATCCCAGGGCAGAGGATCCATCAGATGTTATAACTGTAACAAAGAAGGCCATATAGCCAGCAGATGTCCAGAAAAGGCCACAAGCTCAACAGGAGAAAGGAGAACAAATCTGATCCAAGAACCTGATAATCAAAGTATGACAGGCTCTAATTATTTTCAGAGTGTGAATGCTCCTGATAATTATGGATACCCAGAAAGTGGAGAGTCTCTAATGATGAGAAGAACAATGACTACCATGAAGGTACCTGACAAAGAATCCCCTCAAAGAAAGTCTCTTTTCAGGACTATTTGCAAAGCAGGAGGTAAGGCATGTAAAGTTTTGATTGATTCTGGTTCTACTGAAAATTTTGTGTCTGAAGAAATGGTGACAAAGCTTAAGCTTAAGAGATTGCCTCACCCCTCCCCATATAAAGTCTCATGGCTTACCCAAGGTCAGCAGACAACTGTAGAAGAGCAGGCTTGGGTAGAATTTCAGATTGGAGCATATAAGGATAAGTTGTTGTTTGACATTACCATGATGGATGCTTGCAATCTTTTATTTGGTAGACCATGGCAGTATGATTTGAAGGCACAACATGATGGTATTAGAAACACCTATACAATCACTAAAGATGGTAAGGATATAAAGTTACTACCATTGACAGAGAAGGAGGAGAAATCTAAAGGAAAAGAGGTGAAGGTAATGCTGATGGAAGGCAAACAGTTCATGAAAGAAGTAACAGCAGAAGGTGCAGTTGCATATGCCCTAATTCCATGTATGAGGGTGAATAAAGAACAGCAACAAGAAGTCAAGGAAGAGAAAAAGCAAAGGTTCATAGACCCAGCTATCCAAGAGCTATTGGATAAGTACAAAGGTATCATCTCAGAGGGAATGTCAAGATCCCTACCACCTGTAAGGGATATTAGTCACTACATAGACTTAATTCCAGGGTCAACACTTCCAAACAAAGCAGCCTATAAGCTAACTCCAGAACAGAATGCAGAAGTAGCCAGACAAATTGAAGAATTATTGGATTCAGGTCTGATTGGGAAAAGTTTAAGTCCATGTGCAGTACCAGCTGTACTAGCACCAAAGAAGGAAGGTACTTGGAGGCTTTGCACAGATTCCAGAGCTATTAACAAGATCACAATCAGGTATAGGTTTCCAATCCCTAGGATAGAGGATTTACTTGACTGTTTGGGAGGTGCTAAGTATTTTACAAAAATAGATTTGAAGAGTGGATATCATCAGATCAGGATTAGACTAGGAGATGAATGGAAAACAACATTCAAAACTAATGAAGGGTTATATGAGTGGAAGGTTATGCCTTTTGGTTTATCTAATGCACCTAGTACTTTTATGAGGTTGATGAATGAGGTTTTGAAAGAGTTCATTGGTAAGTTTGTCATAGTATATCTAGATGACATTCTGATTTTCAGCAACACAAAAGAAGAACATCTCAGACACATAGATTTGGTTCTTAAGAGGTTACATGAAGAGCAGCTGATGATAAATTTAGACAAGTGTTTGTTCATGCAAGAGGAGATCACATATTTGGGTTTTGTCATTTCACAAGGAAAGTTACAAATGGATAAGGAGAAGGTAAGTGCCATATTGTCTTGGCCAACCCCAAAGACTATGAATGATGTCAAAAGTTTCCATGGGTTAGCAACCTTCTACAGGAAGTTTATAAGAGGGTTTAGTCATATTTGTGCACCCATGCTTGATACCATCAAAGGAGGACAGAAGTGCAGATTTGTTTGGACTCAAAGAGCAGATGATTCTTTTGAAACATTGAAGAAGAAGGTGGCACAGCAGCCAGTCCTTGCACTTCCAGACTTTAACAAAATCTTTCAGGTGGAATGTGATGCCAGTCACATGGCCATTGGAGCAGTACTCAGCCAAGAAGGTAGACCTATTGCATTTTTCAGTGAGAAGCTCAATGATGCTAAAAAGAGGTATTCCTCATATGATTTGGAAATGTATGCTTTAGTCCAGTCACTCAAGAAATGGAGGCATTACTTGATGCCCAAGGAATTCATAGTATTCACAGATAACCAGGCTCTGAGTTTCATAAACAACCAGGAAAAGCTAAACCACAGACACATGAAATGGGTAGAAACCTTACAAGCGTTTACTTTTACATTGAAGCATAAGAAAGGAGTCAAGAATAAAGTTGCAGATGCTTTGAGCAGGAGAGTTCTAACAGTCAACCAGATTCAGTTAGAAAGTGTTGGCATTGATTCACTAAAGACCATGTATGAGACTGAAGATTTTGGGGAGATATATCATGTATGTACTTCTTTTGGAGAGAAATATCATGCTAAATTCTCTGAATTTTTGATTCAGGATGGATTGTTGTTCAAAGGTGGACAGTTATGTATTCCAAGGTGTTCTATGAGGTTAAACATCATTAAGGAGAAACATTGTGGAGCTATGGCAGGTCATTTTGGTCTAGATAAGACTCTTGATCTGGTCCGAAGACATTACTTTTGGCCTAAGTTACAATCAGATGTCAGAAAATTTGTAGAGGCATGTGTGATATGTCAGAAAGCTAAAGGCAGGTCGACTAATGCAGGTTTATATCAGCCCTTACCCATTCCTTCCAGACCATGGGAAAGCATAAGTATGGATTTTGTCTTGGGTTTACCAAGGACAAGGAAAGGGTTTGACAGTGTTTTTGTTGTAGTGGATAGATTCAGCAAAATGGCACATTTCTTGCCATGCAAAACCACTGCTGATGCTTCATACATTGCAGATTTATTTTTCAGGGAGATTGTCAGAATCCATGGATTGCCATTGAGTATAGTGTCAGATAGGGATGTGAAGTTTATTGGTCACTTCTGGAGAACTCTTTGGAAGAAACTTGGAACAAATTTGTCTTTTTCCTCTGCATATCATCCTCAAACGGATGGACAGACTGAAGTAGTGAACCGTTCCTTAGGAAATTTGCTTAGATGTTTGACAAAACAACATGGAGAAAAGTGGGATAATATTCTATCTCCAGCTGAATTTTCCTATAATGATACTGTTAATAGAAGCACAGGGAAATCACCTTTTCAGATAGTTTATGGTATGCATCCACGAGGAATTTTGGAATTGAGAGATCTACCTATAGTAGACCCTGTTAGTGTAGAAGGAGAAGCTTTTGCAGAAGCCATAAAAGAGGTTCATGATCAAGTCAAGACCCAACTGCAACAAACCACCTTGAAGTATAAGGAATATGCTGATAACAAGAGGAAGGATGTACAGTTTGATGTTGGAGATTTGGTATGGGTTCATTTGAAGAAGGACAGACTTCCTAAGGGAAAATATACTAAACTCATGCAGAGAAAAGTTGGACCATGTCAGATTTTGCACAAGCATGGACAGAATGCTTATGAGATACAACTCCCCCCTGATCTTGGTTTGTCCCCTATATTCAATGTATGTGATTTAACTCCATACAAGTCTTATCCAGATGCAGATCAGGAACTCCTACAGGATACAGTCAATGATGACATTCCCAAACATGATCCTCCACAGTTGCAGAAGGTTTTGGACACCAGAGTGGTCAAACAGACCCGGAACAAACAGTACTTGGAGTATCTAGTCTCTTGGAAGGGAAAACCTAATTCTGAAGCAGTCTGGATGACTGAAGAGCAGATCCAGAAACATGGTGCAGATCTTCATACTCTCATCTCAAGTGGACTTGAGATTTCTTCTTCTGGGGAGTATGGTGCAGGAGCACCCCTACAAGACAGGATATAGGTTCATTATCCGCATGACAGGACATTAGTCTATTTTTAGCATGTTTGATTTCATAATGTAATAAGGTCCATTGGACCAATGCATATGAATTAGATCAGCCTAGGAGAGTGTGTGCAGGCAGTTAGAGTTCGTGAGCAGGTAGTATGAGCTGTCTTCTCCCAGCCGCTTGGAAGCTCCCAGCCGCTGGGAATCGAGTTGGTAGTACTCGTAGGTTATTGCTATAAATATCTCAGATCAGTTAGGGTTTGAGATCAGATAGAGAAGAGAGTAGTAGTTATGTTATGTTGTATTGGTGATCATATCAGAGAGAGAGTAGTAGTTATGTTATGTTGTACTGGTGATTGAGTGAGATCCAGAGATCAGTCCAGACATTGTGAAACATTGTTGTTTGATAGTATTGCAGAAACAGGACATTTGTGTTTCATCTAAATAAGATCTCATCAATTGCATTATCTGGTTTATCAGCTGTTTATGTTTTGATTTCTGTTCTGATTACAGGTTAATGGATACTTTCAACCCTTCCACCGGTTGATTCTGTGAATCGGTGGAATGGTCATGCATGTTAGTTTAGGTTGCATTTTAGTTTTCTGTTTATGCATTTCATTGTGTGGGAGATCGATTGGTAGCATGCTGTGAATCAACCTAGCATCCTCATGTGCTAGGTTTAGGAAGATAAACTGTTAAGTTTTGATCTGAAGGTGATCCGGCCCGATCATCATATTTTCTTTGTAAAATTGTGCGGTTCTGTGAGTTTGCATGCAGCTGACGGATATACAGGGATCTGCATGTGCTTTTCCAGACGGAGTGAATCGCATCGACAACTGTGAGTATATCGCTATCCAGATCGGGTTATGAAGCTGACGAAAATTGCATGTTTCAAGTGCATCAGGATGATATAGGTTGGATATATACTCAGTGTGTATATCGTCATTAGGATCATCTTTCGTGTGTATCCATCATCCGCATATCGCTTTTGTATGCGGAAGTGAAAGTTCATTTTTTGGCTAAGGACCGGAAAGATCATCATCAGGATATTAAGAGATCACCCGGATATTCATTATCATGTTGCGGAGGATATAAGTGTCTTATATCCTGTTGACATCATCATCAGGTGCATGTGACATCATCGTCATCAGGATATTGCGAATATCACCCTATGCAAGTTTATCCTGCTGTCGCTAAGTGTTTTGGCATCGGCGTAAGTCATCGGCATAAAGTTTGGGTAACATCATCAGGATGTTTCAATATGACCGGATAAGTCATATCATGATGCTGTTGGTTGAGTAGTCGGATATCGGGGTGACGTAAGCATCGAAGGAAAGGTGATTGAAGTTGTCGTCATCAGGATATATTGGAGGGAACCGGATATTTTATATCCTGCTGATGAAGGTGATGTTGAACATCATGATGAAGAAGATAGAGTTTGGCGGTAAGATGAATAGTGAACATCAGGAGGATGTTTGCGCTTGCCGAATATGATGATGCTGCTGACAGGCGAAAGGCGAAAGGCGATAAGGAAGTGAACAGTAGTCAGCAGGAGGATATTTCATGCCCCTTCGAAATATGATGATGCTGTCTGTGTTAGCAAGAAATATGATGATGATGATAAGCCGATAAGATTTTAACATGCTGGTTGTATTAATGACTCCTCCTTCCCATTTGTAAGCTCCCATTGCGTTTTACCTCTGCATCAATTAGGGATGATGAAAGGCATTAGGGACACACCATCTCTTTTCATGTTGACCCAAATTTATTGTCTCCCTCCATATATGCTTATGTTGTTTCCATCAAGATTATTATATCCTCTCTTTCTCTTCTCATTTTATGTATACCTATATTTTTTGTTTTTGCTTTCCTATCCTTTGTCTTTTCTTTGCTTTACCTTGTTCCTTTTACCTTTTCTCTTATGCATCCAAGGCTTCAACTTAGAGTGATTGATTTTGTTAGTGATATACTTTGTTTATGCATTGAAAACAACAAAAAGTATATCCAAACCCTTATTCCACATATACTTGCTTTATTACACATCCACATTCACCTTTGCTTCTCATATGCCACATAAACATTGCCTATGACTACTTACATATATTCACATTATCTCTTGTCATGATGTGTTAGCCTTAGCCATGAGGATTTCAAATAGTTGAACTCTTCCCACATCCATTACACACTCTCCTATATTTTATTCTTCTTACTACCCTATGTTAAGTACATTGTTCAAGATCAAGTCCATGTATGCTTTTTTCTCTTTCTATTGTCTTGATATTTGAAACTTAGTAGCAACTCTTAGAACCTAATGAGTGGATCACCTTTAACATTTTTTCCTCATCTATGTGTTGAGTTACATTATACATTCAAATATTTGTACTCTTGGGTAGATGCTTTGACCAAATCTATGAGGGTGACATCTTAATAAAAGAAATGCCCATTACAACCTAGTCTAATATTCACTCAAGAGCCCTTCAATCTTACTAATTGTATGGGGTTAGATCATGCAAATGACATAAAAAAAAGAAAAGAAAAAGCAAAGAAAAAATAATTCAATCCTAAGAGATGTACTTCAAAGCTATATCAAAGCAACTTGAAGGCTATACAAAGTCCCTCTTCTCTACTAGATTCGAGATGTCCCACTTTTCAACTTTCCCTTTTTATGCTTCAATCCACTTTATGAGCCATTCTAGGATTAACTCTTGAGCTAGGATGCATTCCATCCTTTTCTTATAGTATCCATGGCTTGAGAATGAACTTATACTTTAGCATATTCCCTCCGCTCTTCCATTTTCCCATCTCCATACACTTGACTACTCTCTTATCTCTCAAAGTCCCTAGTCTACAATGAGAAAATCTTTAAACGATTCATGGAAAGATGCATACAATTCTCTTTTTTCACACCTACATTGCTTCCTTTTTTGCTTTATCAGACTATCCCACTATCACACCTTTTCCACTTTCACTTGCTAAACAAGCTATATAATAAAGTTGGAACTAAGCAAATTTCCTATTTATCTTGGTGCATAAGATTAGAATTGCATGCTAGAATCTACTGACTTGGTTGCCACTCTTGTAAGTACGTGAGAGATTCTTTCATCTTTTTTCTTTGCTTTCCAATTTCTAATGATTCACCTACCTTGTTTTTCACTTGTTGTTTGTTTCATTTTTCCTTATGCCCCTTCATCTTGCTTTTTGATTTATTTTTATTCTCACATATCTCCTCCCCATATTGATTATGTCAACCATTTCCACTCTCTTTATTTTCCTTTTCTTCTTGCTTTCACCTTTTTGCTTTCTGGTTGTACTCCACCCACTATGATTGAATGAAGAATGATGATCCATATTTTTTTTTGATCCGTAATCATATGAGGTCACAAGGGGGACCTCCTCCCCATCAACACATCCACTTATTCAAACATATTCAACTTAGAAGCCACATAGAAACCACATGTTACTCAGGGGATTCAAACTTGGATCTCCATCGTGAGAACCTTATGGCCTTTCCATTTAAGCACAACCCCTTTCACAAATGATGATCCATATTTAGTCACTATTATATACTACAATTAGGATTGATTCCATATATATAGTTTGGTGTGGTATCAATCATGCCTTCCCTTTTCTCAATTATATTACTTTCTCCTATTTCCTATTCTCATGTTACTTCTTTCCACCTTTTATGTCCTCATGTTTTTTCCTCTTTCATCCCTAAGGCATCTCATCTTCTCATCCTTGGAAATGTTTACCTTGACCTTCTTTCTTCCTTGATTGTTCTATCTCTTTCAACCCTTCTATCTCCTTTTGCTAGGGGTACCATATCTTTTTTGTCTCCGCAAGCTTTCTTCTGACCTTGTGTTAGAGTAGTTATTTATTTTCCTATATTTTATTTTATTTAAGCTTTCTTAGGTAGATAATAAGAGTGGGTTGAGTGGCTAGTTAACAAAAGTGGTGTGAGGTGTCAACATTAGGGGTTACTCTTCCCTATTTTGGGAGATTCTAGAATTACATTTTCCTATTAGTTGGATTTGCCATGAGTCTATTGTGCAACTCTTACAAGGTATTAGAGATTTAGATCTATAATTTTCTTCCCTTGTTTGGAGTGTTTTCACTGTGAGGTTTCATATAGTGCACCCTGGTGCAAAAAAAGACCCCATAGTTTAATCCAAAAGTCCCAAAAACCTATAAATCAACATGTTTAGGTGGAAAATTGGATTTGTTAATCTTTTGTTATTTAGATGTTTAAATCTGCCTCTCCACCATACATTCAAGGATCTAGGGTTGAGTGGCGAGCATTATCATACCCTAGGTCACTTGCAGATGTAAGGAAACTTGGATTAGGGAATTTAATTATTAATTTTCCTTCTCTTATGTCCAATTAACCATTAAAACCCTAATTATGCAAATATGGCAACAAATTGACAAAAGATGGAAAAAGCTCTTGTAGACAGGAATAAAATACCAAATCACAAAATACCTGTTTTCAGGGTTCTAAAGAGAAATAGTTGGGGACACTGGAGCAGGCGCCCAAGTCCAAGGTACCTACTTTTTCATGGAATCTGGACCTCCTTGCAACACTAATCAACCATGTAACTTCTATTTTCAGAGATCTGTTTATGGAGGACACTAGAGCTAGCACCCTAGTCTTAGAAGTGCTCCTTTGTCTGGCTTTTCTTCAGATCTTGAATCCTTGATGCTTGCCAATCCTTCCTGCAACTCCACTTTTCCCAAATGGGACACCTATAACCTGTAATCACAAGACTTGGTTTGGGGGTTGTGGTGTTTAGAGGCTTGCCTTAGTCAAGCCCCGAAGGACACTTGAGTCTCTGAACACTGTTGTCAGATAAAGAGTGTGTGCCCTTGTGAGGCAGAGGTAAAAACCAAAGGAATTAATGATGAAAACACAATAATATGTCACCTTGTAGTGAAGTTCTCATGGAGGAAGAGGCTCTTCATGCCATGAGGGAATTGATGCTCAAATCTGCAAATATCAACACACAAAACACACAAGTTTGCTCTTGCAACACAATAGAAAGCCTTGAATCACCTTGAGAACACAATAGCTTGCTAGTAATCATCTAGTTGAAATCTAGTTTACAAATGAATGCCTAAACATGATTTTAAATGCAACTACAAACACTTTTGCCAAAATTTTAAAAATTAAAACTTACCGTGTCAGCAAAAGGACCAAATAACGGTCACAAACTAACACCCAAAAATTAGGGCTGCCCCAAAATAGGGCAGGACTAGGGTGTAGGCACCCAAGTCCTCCCCCCTAGTTTGGTTAGGGTACAACTCAAGGGGTCCTCATAGGTCCACTTTGCCATGAAACCTAGGCCTCATTCCATCGGGATGCCAAAATATGAACTAAAATGTCCTAAATGCATGCTAAAGACCTGGGAGCTAAACCTTATGAGGGAAAAGCCCCCAAGGGGACATTTTTCAATGTTACATTTAGCCCCCACTTTAATGTATGTATAAATGTAAGGCTAATACATGCATTAAAGTAAGGTCACAAACATAGAAAACACATCAAGCACGGAGAAGACACGCCAATCACATAGAAAATAGTAACAAACATGCAAAACACAGAGAAGACAGTTACAGTCATGCAGAACACGACAAAGACAATCAATGCATAGAAGACACATTAATGCATGGAAGACATAAATGATATCTTTTCTTTTCTTTTTCACATATATATGAAATGCAAATGCAAGTACTGGAAAGTAAACAAACCTCCCATAATATAGGATGCACTACCCTAAGGTGCATGTCTTTGTATATATGGGGCAATATATATGGGGCAACACACATGCAAGACATGCAAAACCTCCCAAAATGCAAGAAGCACTACTCAAGGGCGTTGGTCTTTGCATATGGGGAACAAACACGCCATACAAAATAAGCATGCCAAAACACACACTTGAAGACACAGAGAAAACACGACAGACAAGCTATGGTGTGTTCCCTATTTCTAGGCTCATCACCATCTCAGGCACATTACATGCACACATCAATGATTGGGCTTTGCCACAACAATCACCGAAGACATGCTTAAGGGTTGAGTTAGTCACAGAACTGCTCCCCGCCTTCACAAAGGACTTTTGAAAATGACAGGATGATGCAATCTGCTCTGAGAAATACACCATCCCTGCCTCCGCAGAGGGCTTAAGAAAAAGGATATGCTTGATATCCCGCCTCCGTAGAGGTCTTACATGATTGATTGATTGATTGCAAACAAACTCAAGATGCACGATGCACTACCCTGGGGCACAAGTCTTTGCATTTGAGGTCAAACACATTGCTAACATCTATAACAGACATCTTACCTTATATATGCCCCCACCTTAAGGTGGTTGATATCAGGTATCAATATCAAGCATGTTAAGGTAGGAAGAAAACACACAAGGGAACACAGATTTTCGCAAAGCCCATGCCCCTCGGAGGTGACATGTACTTTACGATCGCCAAATGTTCCCACAAACACATCCCTGCAAGAAACATGTTAGTGTCTACAACATTATGATAAACAACAACATTAATGCATATGATTAATCACACAAAGAGCCAAGGTTATACAACAAATTCAGAGTTTGAGGATAACTATGAGGCTATGTCACGAAGCTCTTTGAATCGAGTACAACCAAGGCTAGATTCAAAGGCAAACAAAGGTGCATAGAGCAGCAGTATTGTTAAGGTTTATAAATGCGACAGAAACATCATCAAATTCACTACGTGGAAAGCACAAGTGCTTCCACTAGCCAAGCATCGGATAAGATATACAACCCCATCATCATATTAGGAACTAAGTCCATTTGTTGATTGCTCTCAAAAGGGACACTAGGTCCGCATCAGTATAAATGTTTGTCGTCATCCGCCCGCTAGGTGGAACACTAGAGGAAGGGAAACAATAAATAAGAGAGGAGAAAATGAGCATCTTAGGGATAGTCACCTAGGAGGGTGCCCCTAGGTCACCAACCACGATGCTATGTCCGTAAGACACAACACACAACCATGAAATCAAAGAGAGGCAATTTAGAAGAATGATGATACAAATAGAAGAAGGTCACAACAGAGGCGGTCTCCTGGTATCTCAGACCTTATGGAAGAATCTGAGGTCATCCCAGGAGGCCTAAACAAGATATAACACATCACGGGGGAAGCACATCACGAGAGGGATAAAGGGTTAGAGATACTTACCTGTAGGGCCCCTTTCAGGCTAGAAGTTGTCTATAAGCAAATCATTGTCATCATCTTCCCACTTCCTTATGTTGGAGGACAGTGGGACATACGGTACCATAGCCAAATTCATGTGTTCTTCATCATGTTATTCATCGTTAGGATCATTATTGCTTGGTTGAATGTTGGGATCAATGTTTTCTTGTTGAGAGGCAAGGTTTATAGCATAAGCTTGTCTTCTTTTTCTTCTTTCTCTTGCTTTTCTATTTCATTTTATTTTACCGCTTATCTCTTGTAAGATAGGGCTATCCTCTTTCACAGGCTTGTGCAAATTAGAAGATGAAGCACCGGGATCAAATCTCATTTGTCACGGTGGAACACTTTATTGTTGACAACGACCTCCTGATCCCTGTAAGGATTTTGGGGGAGGAACCTCAGCATAGGGACCTTGTCCTTTCGGTCTAAAGTTCTCTTCACATGCAGGTTATTTTTCTTTTGTCATTTCTTGTGTAGGAGGAATAGGTACTTTAGTTTTATCCCAAAAGTAATTCAACTTGTAATGTTTTTTTCTGAATCAAAGGTTTATACTTGTTGTGAGGGATGGTGATTATATGGCCATCCAAAGGGAATTTCAGACAATGGTGTAATGTTGAAGGGATAGCTTTCGTTTCTTTTAGCCAAGGATGTCCCAATTTAATGCGAAAGAGGTCAGAAATGGGGACACCATCAAACCATTGTTTGACATGTTTTTCAGATAATGTTACTAACAATGATATCTTACCTAGAGGCTTGATAAAGGTTCCCTTATTTGTCTTAATCATAATACTCGAGAGGTCATAAGAACCTTGCATTAGTTGATGTGAAAAGAGGAATTCTTTGGTGGAAACATTAGTCATGCAATTAGGGTCAATAAGAGTTCCATTCACGGGATTTCCCATTATTTTCACAGTGATGTAAAGAGGTCCTTTAGAGTCACCGATTGTTCTATCATGAGGTGTAAAGACAATTTCAGGTTTGGGAGCCTTACTTTTCATGTAAGGTCTAGGAGGGAACCTATTGTTGCCATTGTGAGTAGAGGCCATGTTTATATGCATAAATCAATGCCAAATCAGATTTTGAAATCTTTTCAAAATTGGTGCAAAAGATAAGAGCACAAATAGCCTAAAATGCTTGATTTTTTGATACTTTTTCAATGCAAATGAATGAAACAAAGGATGTTGTAAGGATTTTGATCAAGGGAAGCAAGTTATATGTCTGATATCAGTCCAAAATAGCAATATAATCACTCTCAACACACTCTTGATGCAAATCCAAGATAATGCCAAGTTAAAATATAGTGAAAATATGTCAAAATAGGCACTTTTTTCACCAAAATTCAATGCAAAAAATCATAACAAAGGGTGTTGTAAGGAAAATGATGATGGACAGCAAATAATATCAATAATAACAACCACTTGGTGCCAAAATATCCAACACAACACTCTTAGTGCCACTAAAGGTCAAACCTTAGTGAAAATATAGTAAAATATGCAAATTTTCACAGTTTTCAACTCCAAGACCTAGAAAAGGGGGTGTTGTAAAGAATTTTTGGAGGTACAACAAATAATATCAGTCACCTCAATCCATAAAATTGATCACAACACGCTTGGAGTGCAAACTAGGTCAAACCCTAGGGCCAAAGTAGCCAAAATGTGTAGTTTTTCGCTAAATTTTTACTACAAGAGCCTGATAAAAGGGTGTTGTGAAGATTTTTATAAGGGGTAGATAATTATTACCCTGATAACAACAAAATGATGTCAAAATACCTTTCATAACACACCTATGGTGCAAGTGAAAATTGTTGTTTTTGAAGCCCTAGGTTTGAGATCTTGGGACAAAATGCTATGCAAATGTTTTAAAGTCTGATTTATGATGAAATTGACTTACTCTTAGATCTGAAAATGATTTTCAATCCTTAACATGCAAAATGCCCATGCAAATTTAATGAAAATGCATCAAAATTGCTAGTTTTTGTTGAAATTTTCTATGTAAAAATGCAAATATTTTAAATCTAAATGCAAATTCACACTAAAATGTAAGACTAAAGCCAAATGCAAATTTGAATGAGCCTCTAAAATTAGTAGAAAAATTTGATAAAAGATTTTGCCTACTAACCCTAGATTTTGGAATTACTAGGTTATATAAAATTGTCAAAATTTCCACAAAACCCTAGCAATTAAATGATGAAAATGCAAGGAAAAATTTTGAATTTTTGGATTTTTCTGTAGTTTATATCAGATCTAATGCAAAAACCATGAATTAGAAAAATTTAGGAAGAATTGATGCAATTTAGTAAGCCAAACAATGCAATTTTTTTTTGTATTTTTCAAAATTTTCAATTTTTTTGATTTTTTCTCAATGCAATAAAATGAATGACTATATGAATGAAATCAATCCAAATCTAAATACAAACACTCATCAAGTTGCAATTTAAGTCTAAAAACACGGGTTCACCAAAATGTTTAGGTGGAAAATTGGGATTTGTTTAATGTTTAGTGTTTAGATGTTTGAATCCTCCTTTCACCCTATACATTCAAGGATCTAGGGTCGAGTGGCGAGTACTATCATACCCTAGGTCACTTGCAGATGTAGGGAAACTTGGATTAGGGAATTTAATTATTAATTTTCCTTCTCTTATGTCCAATTAACCATTAAAACCCTAATTATGCAAATATGACAACAAATTGACGAAAGATGGAAAAAGCTCTTGCAGACAGGAATAAAATACCAAATCACAGAATACCTATTTTTAGGGTTCTGAAGCGGAACAGTTGGGGAAACTGGAGCGGGCACCCAAGTCCAAGGTACCTGATTTTTTGCAAATTTTGGACCTCCTTCCGACACTGATTAGCCCTGTAACTTATGTTTTCAGAGATCTAACTGCAGAGGACACTAGAGCGAGCACCCTAGTCTTGGAAGTGCTCCTTTATCTAGCTTTTCTTCAGATCCTGAATCCTTGATGCCTGCCAATCCTTCTTGCAACTCCAATTTTCCCAAATGTGACACCTGTAACCTGCAATCACAAGACTTGGTTTGGGGGTTGTGGTGTTTAGAGGCTTACCTCAGTCAAGCTCCGGAGGACACTTAATTCTCTGAACACCATTGTCAGATAAAGAGTGCATGCCCTTGTGAGGCAGAGGTAAAAACCAAAGGAATCAATGATGAAAACACAATAATATGTCAGCTTGTAGTGAAGCTCTCATGGAGGAAGAGTATCTTCATGCCATGAGAGAATTGATGCTCAAATTTGCAAATATCAACACACAAAACACACAAGTCTGCTCTTGCAACACAATAGAAAGCCTTGAATCACCTTGAGAACACAATAGCTTGCTAGTAATCATTTAGTTGAAATCTAGTTTACAAATGAATGCCTAAATATGCTTTTATATGCAACTACAAGCACTCTCGCCAAGATTTTAAAAATCAAAACTTACCGTGTCGGCAAAAGGACCAAATAATGGTCACAAACCAACACTGAGAAATTAGGGTTGCCCCAAAATAGGGCAGGACTAGGGCGCAAGCACCCAAGTCCTCCCCCCCTATTTTGGGCAGCGTACAGCTCAAGGCGTCCTCCTAGGTCCACTTTGCCATGAAACCTAGGCCTCATTCCATCGGGATGCCAAAATATGAACTAAAATGTCCTAAATGCATGCTAAAGACCCAAGAGCTAAACCTTATGAGGGAAAAGCCCCCAAGGGGACATTTTCCGATGTTACACAACATAAAACTCGATAGGTTTTAGTGCTAGAATCCATACAGTTGTATGGATCTCATTGTACTCCATCACTATTAGGAATATCCCCTCTCTTCAGCTCTTCACTATGTAGGTCATTATCTAGTGGCCATCAATTATCTTTTTCTATAACAGGGTATGCTAGCTTGGTGCATGGTGTTGTCATCATGTATAGTAGGGGGTGTAGGGAATATTCACTATGTGAACTATGGTCATATGGAGCAATCAATGCCTAGTCATTTCCAAGCCAGATGGTTTAACCCCATGGGTTGTGCAACCTTCTTAGCCACCACTTAACGTAGCCTAGGCCGGTGGTGTTGCTAGCACAGTGCTTGGCCCCTCTTTTTTATTGGATAAGAAGGCTATTTTTTCTGGTTGGGAGCCATAACTTTTTGCCACGATATTAAATTTTTGAGTTCTTATAAGTGTCAGAAATCTAGTTCTAAGCACTTTGTAGTGGTGCTATTATTTTTTCTAGATTTTTTTGCATGTTGCTATTTTTGTTAGTTTGAAGCGTAGATTTGCTTGTTTTTGTTTGACAAGCCATATCTTGTGCCCATGGTGTTTGATTTTGGAGTTCTTATAGGCATTGGAAAGGTATTTTTGAGCATTACACCTCCATCCATGTGTTTTTTCTAGATTTTTCCTTAGATATTAGAATTTTAGTTTAATGTCATTTTGAATACTTTGGCTCATTTCTTGGATAATTATTGAAATTGGTGGTTTTTTTGCTTGGGGACTTCATTTTTAGCATTTATATATTGGGGAAGGTATAATTTTTGTCGAGGGTTTAATGTCTATGTAATTTGGAGATCTATCTTAGTTCATCATGGATGTTTCAGTTCATCCTTCTGTAATCATCTTGCAAAGGGAGAACTATAAGCAATGGAGAGATGGTATCTTAAAACACTTTCATTGGCTTCATCTTTTGCCACATCTATATGGGCTTGTTCCTCATCTAGGTACTTTTTGGAGAAATTTTATTTGGAATTCCAAAAATGATCATGTCATTGTTGGAAAGAGACACTACTCAGATGATTGATTGAATGTTGTCATTGTTGGCAACAAAGAAATGATATTCCACCGGCATGGCAAAGAGACTTTACTTCGAAAGGATAAATGGCTAAGTATGGGTAGTATACATTATATAGTGTAAATGATAGTGTTTGTGTCAGTATGCCTTCGCAGTTGAAGATAATTATATACAGTTTAGGTATGTGGTTCATAGCTATTTGATGATCATATATTCCAATGTTCAAGTTCTAACTTCCTCTGGAAGTCATATTGCAAAATATCTAAGTCTGGGTGAACAGAGTTAAGTCAGGAACAATGCATAGTACCAGAGTAAAAGTGTCCATATTCCTCCACTGTTGCATATTTTGGCCTGCGGTTCTGAAGGTATAATAAGAAGTATAGAATGAATGTTGATTATGAATCTTTGAGTCTCATATAGTTCGTAGTGAGAGTTATGATGTGACAGATGAATTGATCAAGTGTGTTCTTATGGGACAAGCTGACAGGATTGTTAGATCCATATGTAGAGAAGATATATTGTTTCAACAATCAATCTAAGTGGTTGTCTGATTGGTACCTACCTATATGAAAACTATTATATGTTTGTTTAAGTCTGCATTGTAGATTGAGCACAAGTTCAAGCTGACAAGATATAATATTTGTATACATGGTTCATGTTTGTCTTGCCGACCTAATTATGAGATAAATCTTGTAGTGAATATATATACTCGATGGACTTCAGTGTTGGAGGTGTGGATGTGTATGTGATGTGTGCAAATTCATTGGGTATGTGATCCAAAGTAGAGTTGTGACTAGGAAAGGATAGTAAGGGTAGAAAAGTAGAGTTTATGTAAAGTAGAACAAACATTATGAAGTCATATGAGTCTGTATTCTAAACTATTAATGGAACTACACTTTAGCATTCTGTAGATGCATTTGTAGCAGTCATCTCCTAGTAGTGAGCCAATCCTTCTTCTATCTTTCTTTCTCAGTGGAAAGTGAGTCCACCTATAGTGAGAATTTCTTTGGGCAGTGAGCCTTATGTGATCTAGTTTTGCTATCATAATATATTGTGAGCTAACACTCACCGTGGTTTTTCCCTTTTGGGTTTTCCACGTAAAAATCATGGTGTCTATGTGTTATGTCTTTATGGTTGATGTACTTATGTTTATTCTACTTTCATATTATTAAGTTTGGAAATTGGATTAATCAACAAGTAAGTAAGTGGTTTTTAGGAATACTGATTCACCCCCCCTCTCAGTATTCAACAATTGGTATTAGATCAAGGTTCCTTGGATAAAGCTTAATAGCTTGAGGAAGATCTAGAAAGGTGAACACATGGCAGCAAGAAGATATATCACTTCTATGGAAGCAAGTTAACCGGGTAGCATTAATGAACAACTATAAGCTACTCTTGAAGATCTTGACAAATTTGAGGCAGATATCAAAGATTTGGTGGAAAATATCAAAGAATATGATGATTGCATTCTGAAACTAAAGGAGCAAGTCAAGAAATCTCAGGATAGAAGGAAAGAGCTAAGTGACCAATTAAAAACAATAAATGAATCCATAGACAGTCTATCTATGCTAGTTGAAGAAAAGACAAAAGTTGAAGAACATCTAAATCAGGTTGTAAAGGATAAGTCTGAGGAATGTGAAAAGTTGGCAAAAGATATACTACTATTGAAAGATGATATGGAAGCAGTAAATAGTTATAAAGAAAAGTTCAAGATAAGTTTGGCAAAGTTTGATGAGATGATTGCTAGTCAAAAGAGTTCAGATGACAAGAAAGGGTTGGGATTTGAGAAAGAAGAGAGTTCAAATTCAGGTCAAGCAAACACTGAGATGAAGCAAAACAAAGGCAACAAATTTTAGAATCAAAGAAGACCTAGAAGACCTCCGGTCAGGCAACCAAATGCTCAAAGGTACCCATCTTTCAATGGCCATTGTTTTAATTGCAATAAATTTGGCCATAAGGCTACTCAATGTAGGAGTAGAATAAATTAGAATGTTCCTTCATTCTCTGGTCAATGTTTCAATTGCAAGAAAATTGGTATAGATCAAATGAATGTAGAAGTCTGGTAAGGAATGGCTTTACAATGCAAGGAATACTCAATCATTCAATGGAATGTGTTTTGCATGCAATAGATTTGGGCATATGGCCAATCAATGCAGATCAAGAATAAGTCTAATCAATAGAAGGAATTAGGGACAGAGGAATGTGTTATGTTATAATTACAATAAATTTGGACATGTCGTAAGATTTTACAGAAGCTAGAATGTGAAAAGAGACTATCCTACAGAGAAGAGGAAAACAAAGCAAAGAGGAGATAAAGGTAAGAACAAGATTGATCCAGTAGAAATCAAGAAGGAAATGAGCAAGGTATAGATTAAGAAAGATGTTGATAATATTAGGGATGAATCCACACCAGTTTCTGGTGCAGATACTTCCTCTAAGAAGTAAATTGGGAGCTCTGGCTCAGGGGGAGCTACAATTAAATTCTTAATCCCCTAGCCAGATTGTCAGTGCTGGGATCTGACACGTAGATATGTTGAAAAGATGCATGTGACAAATATTTTGAAAGAAATTCAGTGAAAAAGGTTCAAGTGCATAGCGTTGCAGAGCAATCCTAATAGACTATATTCTACAAAGATGTGTTTGACAACCTTTTCAATAGGGGCATTTATGGCGATTAGGTCAAGATAGATAAAGGATTAAAAGAGGATCACTCGATGGAAAATTCATTTTGCATTCAAACTTTCAAGTGTCTAAGGTGAACTGAAGCGAAATTCCAAGTGACTCAGTGATTCCCAAAGCAAATCAAGACAAGATCAAGGAAAACCCTATTTTGTGAAAAGAGGTATTTTTCAGATTCAAAACCCTACTGTGAATTTATTTGAATCTTTGCAAAAGATGGCAACTCCACATGTGATTGATATAACTGAAAGAGCATGACCAAAATTAAAGAAGCATCCATTCAAATCAACAGAGGTCAATCCAATTGGTGCATTTTCAGAGATTCCATTCGGTGTGATGCATGTGAAAGACGTTAGGGCCTACATTCATGTTGCCCTAGAAGAACATGGAGATAGTCAGATCTCTGATCTATATATAAGACATTTAAGTGTAGATGGATTTGATTTGAAGGAAGAATATAAGGTATTGGAAAAGATTTTCTAGTCTTTGCAGAAGAAGAATGGGTCCGGTATGTCTTAAGCCAAATTCATGATGAATTTATGTGGCTTAATTCCACATTCAAGATCACCAAAGATGCCATAAAGGCAGTCATAGGACTAAACTCTACCAGTACAATACCTATATTGAAGGCTATAAAAATGATATAGTGATGAAAGCCACCAGAGCAAAATTTGATAAAAGGGCATTGACTATTAATGACATTAAAGATCATGCAGTTAGGTTTTCTTCCATGGTGATTGGCTACAAGGTCTACTTCACAAATCGTGAGAACTCTGTCTCTAGTACTGCCATATATACTGCCTATCAAATGGTTAAGGAAGATGCAAAGTATGACCTGTGTGAACTACTCTGACAATAGTTAATGGACAACCTGAAGAAGACAAAAGAAAACAAATATCCCTTCAAGTTTGGTACATTTATTATGTACTTGTTCTTCTATTTTATGCAAGAGTTACCAGGCATGAAGGATATTTTTTAGACTAGAGACAAACCTATTGCAGTACAAATTAGAAATTAGTTGAGTAGCATAGGAAATATTGATTCACAAAACTTAGCCCTACGGGGTTATTTCAAAAATTTCAAAAGATTAATGCAATCCAGGGAAAAGATCCCTAGATTAGTTGTTGATAAATACAAGGACACCATATGCTTCATTGTAATAAAAGATCAATGCTTGACGGAGGCTGTTGAGCCTAGAATAGTATGGGTTATGCCAATGGGATATGAAGTAAATGGGGAAATACTAGAAAATTATGCCTAGCATATGTTAAGAAAACTGATAGATCCCAAAGAAGAAAGATTTGGGACTTATGAGGAGCTGTCTGTGGAAGTAAGAAAACATGAGATTTCAAAGAAGGCCTAGAAGATTGCAGAAGATTATGCTCTGAAAAAGGGTTTTACCAAAGAACAAGTCAGATAAACAAGAGAAAAGGCACAAAGAGCAACTAAAGAAAAAGAGGAGCAAGAAAAGGAAGCTAGTAAAGCTCCACAAGTTCAAGAGGTGCAACAAGGGACACCTGTTGCACCAAAAAGAAGAACAAGAAGTGCTAGTTCCTCGGGAACAACATCTAAATCCTTCGGTATTCCCTCCACAACAACTACAGAAGAGCAAGCATGCAAGAGGAAGAAGACCAAAGGTCTGAGAGTGTATGTTAATATTAATCTAGCTGATGATGAGGAAACATAATTAGATGAAGAATTGAAGAAGATGAAGGCACAAAGTGCACCACCCATCAGTTCTCAGCAAGGCAAACCCTCTGGTGCCACTAAAGGAAAGACATCCAGTAAGAGTAAAGAAAGAAAGAAAACTAAAACAACAGTACTTGCAGAAGACCAGGCTACAACGAGCTTAGAGGAAGTTTTAAGGCTATCAAAATTGATGTCAATCTAACACCTATTGCTAAATTCTATGATGAATACAATGATGCAGATAAAAGGATCATTGAGAATGCTATTGTCAAATACTTGTGCATTTACAATAAGGACCTCATTGAGATTATCACTGATCTCCCTAACACTTTGGGTAGTATCATGTTTGCAAGGAAAGAGGCTGCTATGACAAAGGACATCGAACTCAGAGAACACATACTGATAATGTTATGTCCGGAGATCACTCCTGAAGACAAAACAAAAATTTCAAAAGTGCTTAGCAAGGAGTTCTGAACAAAGAAAAGGATGAACACTCTCATGTCAGATGACTGAGAAAGTAGTGAAGGATATTGAGGAAATCACTTTGAGAGTGTTAAGGGATCATCATATTCCAACTATATATGATAAAGCAGAAACAAATGTTGAAGTTGATACATTCATTCCTGAGGAGAATATGGATCAAAGATTGGACAGAAGTGATGAAGAGCAGAAGGAGAAAGATGATCAAGTCCCTGCTACTGATTCAGATACTGCTATTAAGGATCAATCCAAAACATGTATTCCTCCAAAACAACAAATTGAAGACCAAAGAGACAACGAAAAGATTGAGGAACAAGTTGAAGACAACTTTGCACCGAAACAAAAGAATGATGCAAATGATGCCATGGATTTAGATCCTCTGGAGCAAAACCAAGGAGAAGAAGTCTCTGATATAGCAAGAGACACTGCAGAGGTTGTCAAGGAATTCTTGGAAAGAGAAAAACAAGTCTTGGATGAGCTTGAGTTTTCACAGGGACCAATAAACCTGGACTTAATGTCCCCTGTACAGAAATTTAAATTAGTATCAATTGTGCAAGCAAAGGCACAGGAAGAAATTTTGAAGTCACACATATAGGACAATGAATTGATTAGTGAGGCATCCAAGATTTTGGAGAAGCTGATGCCATCATATCAAAAGGACACTTCAATGTCTTCAATAAATCAACTCAAGGGACTCATAAACTCTGTAAGTATGCATTTTGAATCTTTTGAAAAGTCTACAAAAACAAAAGTGAAGAAAGAGTTTGATGAGAAAAGATTAGCTGAGTTGAAGTCCATGTTAGAAAATGTTAAAATTTTGTTCACAATAATGGGTTACACTTTCTGGGACATCCTAATTTTTGCTGAAATCACATATTTTTAGAAAATATAATGATTTAAGCCTTGAAAGGTTCCCTTTAAAGGATTTTAATTGAAGAGGGTTTGATCAAACCCCCTTGGATTCAAACCCCCTTGGATAGAACCCCGCTAGTTTTAAACCATACCTATGATGGAGTCTCCTCTACACCTATCAAAATGTTGATAAAAAACCACTTTTGATTTGCCTTTTAGGGGATCAAATGAATTATTTAAAATTTATGTTTTGTAAGTATGTAGTTCTTATTATAAGCTTCCCAAAAAGTATAATTTTAATATATTTAATTTGATTATTATATTTATTTTTTATTTCTTGTGAATGTAGGTTTTTCACCAAACATCAAGTTCTCTATTCTACACACATGGAAAATTAGTAAATTAGTGAATTTTTTTTTTGAAAAATGTCTATGCCCTAGGTATTGATGTCCTTGTTTCAAAAAAAAAGAAAAATTGAATTTCGATACATACAGAAAAAGTTATGTTTTACGGAATACACCTATTTCTAAATTATAATTGGTTTGACTTCAAAACTTAATTAAAAAAAATATTCAACAAAATATTATGAAACCAAATGCATGCCCTATATATCAGTGTTACCAATCTAAATTCAAAAGAATAAGAATTTTATCCTTTGTAGAAAAAAAGTTATGTGCTACAAAATACACATCACTTTAAAAAAATGTTGTTTACTATTAAAAACTAGTTATCAAAGGAGACACAATTTTTTTTACAATTTAACTCCAATTTTTTTTAAAAATATATATTTAGAATCTACAAACAAAATCTCACAAATCGCTAGTTTGCATCATCTTCAATTCCTAATGGTTTAGCGGCTATAGGTGTCAGAAAGTGAAGATTTAGTTTAAAATGTTGATTTCAATGTCAAGTTTGGCCAAAAAGTGTAATCCATTATTGTGGGATGACCCTTGAACATTGGAATAAAAATATATAGAGTGCCATCAAAGAATCCTGTGACATATACAAATTTTGTGTATCATGGTCGGAAGCCTCAGAGGAGTTAAAGAAAAAGGCCAAGGTTCTGAAACTATAGTTGACAAATATTTCTAAGATATTTGATCCGACAGTTGAGTCAGTAAGCAACAAAGCAATACAAGTGATCAATATCCATAATGAGTTAAGTGATCTAGTGAATAAAATGGATCAAATGAAAAATATAATGTGTCAACTAAGGGGACTAATAAGTCCTAAGCTAGACTCAATGTCAAATCTTGTAGCAGAAGCACTGTAGGAAAAAGCACAAATTGACACACCCTCTGATGTACAAAGAGCAGAAAAATTGGTCTTCTTAATAAGTGGCCATATTCAAATTTTGGAACGAGCTAAGAAATGATGGGATGAAGAGATTACATAATTAAAGATTGTGTACAAGGATATTTTGTCACCTACAACTAATTAAGATGAAGATTGTGCTCGTACATATGCGGTAGAGTATGACAATTTTGTAGTTTTGACACAATTTTGACCCTTGTACATACACCTTTGCCATTGATGTTAAAGGGGGAGAAGAAGACCAGTGAAAAATGGGCAAACATCTAAGGAGGAGAAGAAAAATAGAGTGCATACAGTAAGGGGGAGTAGACAAGCATTTTTCACTAAGTGTTGCCATCAATGCCAAAGGGGGAGATTGTTGGCAAGAGACACTGCTTGGATGATTGATTGAATATTGTCATTGATTGAAACAAAGAAAGGAGATTCCCCTGGCATGGAAAAGAGACTTTACTTCGAAAGGATAAATGGCTAAGTATGGGCAGTATACATTATATAGTGTGAATGACAGTGTTTGTGTCAGTATGCCTCCGCAGTTGAAGATAATTATATACAGTTCAGGTATGTGGTTCATAGCTATTTGATGATCATATGTTCCAATGTTCAAGTTCTGACTTCCTCTGGAAGTCACATTGCAAAATATCTAAGTCCGGGTGAATAGAGTTAAGTTAGGAACAATGCACAGTACCAGAGTAAAAGGGTCCACATTCCTCCGTTGTTGCATATTTTGTCCTGTGGTTCTGAAAGTATAATAAGAAGTATAGACTGAATGTTGATTATGAATCTTTGAGTCTCATATGGTCTGCAGTGAGAGTTATGATGTGACAGATGAATTGGTCAAGTGTGTTTTTAAGGGGCAAGTTGACAAGATTGTTAGATCCATATACGGAGAAGATATATTGTTTGAACAATCACTGTAAGTGGTTGTATGATTGGTGTCAACCTATATGAAAACTATTGTATGTTTGTTTTAAGTTTGCATTGTAGATTGAGCACAAGTTCAAGATGATAAGATATAATATTTGTATACACGGTTCATGTTTGGCTTGCCGACCTAATTATGAGATAAATCTTGTAGCGAATATATATACTTGATGGACTTCAGTATTGGAGGTGTCGATGTGTATGTGATGTGTGCAAATTCATTGGGTATGTGATCCAAAGTAGAGTTGTGAACAGGAAAGGATAGTAAGGGTAGAAAAATAGAGTTTATGTAAAGCAGACTAGAAAAGTAGAGCAGACATTATGAAGTCATTTGAGTCTATATACTGAACTATTAATGGAACTACCCTTCAGCATTCTATAGATGAATCTGTAGAAATTATCTCCTAGCAGTGAGCCAATCCTTCTTCTATCTTTCTTTCTTAGTGGATAGTGAGTCCACTTAGACAGTAACTCCACCTACAATGAACATTTCTTTGGGTAGTGAGCCCCATGATAGTGAGCCTTATGTAATCTAATTTTGCTATCATAATATATCGTGAGCTAACACTCACCGTGATTTTTCCCTTTTGGGTTTTCCACGTAAAAATCTTGGTGTCTATGTGTTATGTCTTTATGGTTGCTGTACTTATGTTTATTCTACTTTCATATTATTAAGTTTGGAAATTGGATTAATCAACAAGTGGTTTTTAGGAATACTGATTCACCCCCCCTCTCAGTATTCGACAGTCATAGAATTGATTGGTCTACATGCTGATGATAAAACTTGGAGTGTCATTTCACACATTGAGTGTCCTTATGTTCTTTGGACCAAGATTTGGGAGATATATAGAGATCCTGATACTCTACCATTCCTAGATGATTCTATTTTAAACTCTCTTCTACCTCTTGATGATTTAGAAAATCTACCATATAAGTATGATAAAAATAGGGAGTTTGATTCATTGGAAAGCTTTATATGTTTGGATGATGATGATGAGGCTTCTTTGGATTCTCCTTCTCCTACTATAGAGACAATTGTTGATCCTTCACCTTCATTGATTCCTAGTGTAGAATCATTAATTGAGACTCCCCTTGTTCTTGCTACTTTAAAGTTTAGCATTATTTCTTCTTCAATAATTTAGTTCAGTATGATCCTTCTTGTCTTCCAAAATTAGATTTGTGGGATGACCTTTTGATAGTTATTGTAGATTTTTTTGTGAAACCCATCTTGAAGATTTGGAGGATCCTCTTGAGAATATAAATTTCCCCTTTGATATTGCATCATCTTCTTTAGAGATCATGAGGTCACATGCATCCCCTCGTGTTCTTTCTTTGCCTATATATACTTCTATAATGACAGATTTTGCATATATTCATGAATCCACATATTTGACAGTCATCATTCATGTTGAGACCTTCTATAGAAGTACCAGATTCTCTTTATCCCAGTTGTCTTGCTTATGGTGAGCATCATACATCCAAGGTTACTATACTTGAATCTTTTATGGTACCTAATTCATCTTATAAGTATTTGTCATAGCTTGGAATTGGCTTGGATATCCTTGAGTAGCATTCAGAGGCATTATCTTTGTCTTTGGAGATTGTTCTTCATCAATTTCTACATGGTCCTAGATTGTCACACTCTTTGATTAGGCCTGGAGCTTATGATTTTGTTGTCGCATCTTTTAACACTAGTAAGGTGACTCTCGAGTAGTTTTCAAAGGCACACATTTGGATTTGGTTTCCCTATTCATCTAATTTATGGGAGTGTCTTCTTCATTTACCATTGTATTTGTTTCTTTCCAAGGGGAAAAATGTTGTTTGAAGGCAGTGGATTATCTTTTATTTTTGAGCATCTTTCAGTGGCTCTATAGTTTCTTCTATATGTGAGGGAGACTTGATCTTCTCTTTCCTCTTTTTAAGGAATTTTGGTTGTACAATTGTTGTATCTTTTGGAGAGTCTTTTTGACATCCCCCACTATCATTATATATGGGTACCTCATCAAGGTTTATTTCTAGGACTCATATTTTCACCTACCTAAGCTACACTTATGGGGGATGTTAGTGTAGGTATTTATTTTACTATATTTACTTTTATTTAAGCAAGCACTTGCTTAGGTAGATAATAAGAGTGGGCTAAGTGGCTAGTTAATGAGAGTGGTGTGAGGTGTCAACATATTCATAAGAGTTACTCTGTCCTATTTTGGGAGATTCTAGAGTATTTCTTAATGGTTGAATTTGCCACCTCATCCCTCTCACATAGCTTATTTATACTCACTCACATTGCTTGTATTTTCATGCACTATTTCTCTATGCATTAGTTTCCTTTGGAAATATAACATTTGTGTTGTTTCTCTCTTATGTGGAAGGATTGTTGCAAAATATATCTGGCTCCTCTGAGTCTCGTGTGTGACTCTTACACCTTGGTGTCCTCTTATTCTCATCAATCCTTTCTATTCCATGTCCTATTTGTCTTCTAGACTTATATTCCTGTCACAATGTCCTTTGATCACTTGGGAGGCACGACCTTGATGGTACCATCTCTTTTCTTCTTATCCTTTATTACTAGAGGGAATGTGACACTTGTTTCCCTTGCATTTCATCTATTATTACCTCTCTTGGGGGCATGACCTTAATATCACCCACTCTTTATTCATCATTTGATTCTTAGTCACTCAGGGGCATGCGTCACTTGTTCCCCTTGTGCTTTCTCATATATTATCTCTTGGGGGCATGATCTAGATGTTCCCCTTCTTCATCACCTTCCTCTTTTTATCTCATCAAAATCCTTGGCATTTTCTTCTTTCTTATTTTCTCTTCTCCTTAAATTGACTATCTCTCTTCATTCTTCTTTTTCTAATCAATTTAAGGGGAATATATTCTACATCACTTAGTTTCACTCCTTATCTTTGATCTTTTACCATGATCATAATGACTAGCCTTTCCATCACTTTGGGCTTGGCTTGGGCTCTTTATCCAATTGAGTGGTTACTATATAATCGTTGATGACATCATCACTTTCTAGTTTCCTTTTCCTAGTTTCTAGTTTCAAGTTTTCTTTGTTTGGGTGACAACCTCAAAGCCAAGGGTGGTAACCTCAAAGCTATCTTTATTTAGTTTTCAATTTCTAGTTACTTTTTGGGAGGAAATCTCAAAGCCATTTTTATCTAATTTCCATTTACCTTTTACCTTTTATTAGTTATTGTCACTCGCATTCTTTATCTTTGGCCTAGCCTAGCCTTATTTTCTAGTGTCTACCTTACAACCCTTATTGTCATTTCCATTTTCTAGTTTCTAGTTTTTTATTTCCATTTAACCCTTTGCCAAGATTTTCTTCCAATATTCACATGGGTAACTGTTGCATTCTCTTTCCTCATTTCTTTTGTGGACTAGATCTTCATAGATCCCTTCTTGAAAATAAAGTGGTTAAGTTTTTGTGTTATTTCTAGTAGTTCAATAGGAATCTCATGACGTTCATTACATTAATTCCTAAAAATGCAGGTCCAAAATCCTAGAGTATTTCTCCTCCTTCTAGGCCAAGGGTGTCATTAGAAAGGTGAGAAATGGGCTCATCCACATATTAAGGATGTTTAAGGCGAATGAATGAGAGTGGGTATGCTCTCCTACACTTTGGGCTCAGCTAGACCCAAGAGGGATATTCCTAGAGGCACCAAATAGAAAACTAATACATAACCACAGCCATACCCAATGCACATTTGACCCCCTATAAATGTCACTAGGCCAAGACAACTAGCTGCGTAAAGCCTCTATTCAAAATAATTACTGCATTATGCATATGCACCCACAGATGATAACATCACATTCATTAAGGTGAATCCACTTAAACTTCACATACACAAAATACATAATGAAGGCATAAATTACAAGATTCACAAATGATTTAAACTATTTTAGATTGCTTGAGGTTTGTCCCTGGTTATAAAATAGAATCATGAACATCATAGGAACCCAATCTACACCTAATCCTACAACTAACAAGATAAGGGATTAATTTAAAAGAGTGTTGGCCCTTCACCAAACCTGGACCAGTGCTTACTCCATTAGGAACTAAGTCATGAACAACAAAGAGGAGGGAGATGAATCTAACAAGCATCAATAAAAACTAGAATTGTATTTACATACATTTCTTAGATTAAATCCCATGTGACAAACAAACTTAATGATCTAGAAAAAACATGTAATAATCTATTTGCAACAAATGGATTACCCAACACAAAGCTTGCATTGATTTAAATGATCACACATTATCAAAACCATGTTATAATCATACCAGCAAGTGTGGCAAGAGAGGATGAATAATTGGGTTCAAAAACCCCCTGAACTATTACATTCTTCCATGGAGACATATAATCACATGAAGATTTGTATTACAAATTCATCCCTATGCTGTACTAGAAGCATCCCCACATTTGCAGACCTAATTGGCTTCACTTGATGCCCTAGATCCACCATGAACACTTACACCTCCAAAAATTGGCTCAGTGACCAACCATTCAAATGAGAAGAAAACTAATATTTATACCATGTTGATCATGTGCTCTAATCCAAGGGAAAGAAAGACAAGAGTGCTTGGAACGACAAGTTCACCCACTGCCATGAATGTGGGGAAGAGAACCTGTGAAATTTTTTGATTTGCACCAACCAAGTCAAATAAACGCATATGGAATTGTGCCTAGGAATAAATGAGTGCACCTAGTCATGAAAATGGTACCTGACCAATTACAAAGATCAAATCAGGCTAATAATGGTGATCTTGGGAGTTGTTGAGGTGTCCCATCACGTTTCTGGGTGTTGGTAGGATTTTAGGTTTTTAGGGAATGTGAGAATCAGGAGATCAAAGGAACTAGGGAAAGGAAGGAGTTCTAGGCTGGGAAAAAGGAAAGAGTTCAGGCCTAGAAAAAGGGGTCTGGTTCGACAAACATTCCTATCTCGAAACAAGTAGGGAAGAGGGAGAAGACTGGGTCTAAGAATCAAGGAGGAATGCAAAGATAAGAGAACGAAAGGGATTTGGGCTGGGAAAATATTATGGTTCGAAATAAGTCAAGAAGTAGGGAAAAGTGAGAAGCCAAAGGAGTCATGGATTGAGGATTCAGAAGAACCAAGAACCTAGGAACAAAGTTCCAAGGTTCTAGGAAGGTCCATAAACCTGAAAAGGAAAGGAAGGAAGTAGAGCACGCAGGGAATCAAGATTTTGAGGAATTGGGGAATCGATGGACAAAATACCAAATTCCAAGGTTCCAGGAAAACCCAAAATTCTACCAAGGCACCAAAACTAACTTGATCATCATCATCATCAACTTGATCATCATCACCAACCATCCTAAAGCTGAAGGAGCACACCATCTGGGATCGGGATTCTAGAGAAACTATAGACGAGAACTAAAGGGATGAAAGGGTTTGAGTTGAAAAAAACTTCTAACCTGCACATTTGCTAGTTCCTGCAAAGTTTGAAAACCTGCAAAAGGCTAATAATGCAAGGGAGACCCCCCAGACTTGGAATTTCTTAGATTTTTTGATGATATCAACATATGAGGGGTGTATGGGGGAGCCAAAGACAACACCAAGGTAAAAAACTATTGAGGTATGACCTATTGAAGGTTTCTCTGAACAAATATCAATGAAGGACTATACAAAACAACTAGAACAGGAGAACACCAGACTTGGGATTTTTGATTAATTTTGGGCATAATGTCTAGCTCCATTATTGACCAATAAATTGATGCAGAAGGGACATGTACTCAACTCAACTAACCAATAGATCCTTTATCAAGCAACTTAATGGCTATAATGTGTTACATTTAAATATGTCAAACCAGGGAATCATATTTTTCTTGGATGGCGCATGTACTATCTGTGTAGAGGAAAACTAATGCATTGTAGACTTAAACAAAATTCAGGGGTAAACCTATCTAAACAGTCCACTCTATCATTGCATTCCTACATTGATTTATCGACCAAGGAGCATAAACTTATGATGATGTCCGCACTATATATGTCTTCAAGACTCATTTCTATCCTAAACTAACTCATACAGACTTATTCTAACTAACTTAATTTATTGAAGTTCTCAGAAATGAAAGAACAACAAAAATAGTTAAAATCTAGTTGCTACGGGTACCTTCAACATAAGCTGAAGATAACTATATCCAATAGAGAATTATAGAATTAACTCAAAATACATAGACTGATAAAAGAATTGGCACTAACCTCTGGAGGACTTCAAATATGTATTCTATTCATGGATCACAACTACTAGAAATAGCAATTAAGATATCCTACTCATTCCACAATGTAACTTTTATAAAATAACATGAAACAGTTTTAACTAGAAATGCATGAATAAATAAGGGAAAATACAAAGTGAGAGTTAGTACCTTGAGTGGCTAGCTCAGGGAACTATCTCACTTAATCTAGAAATTAAATCTACTTCAGATTCTCATAACACATAGTTGTACTCACTTCATATAAGAGACATGATCTTTTCAAATTGTATTCAATAAAACATGTCTGGATAAAAATAGAGTAACTATTGAGTAGCTGTGAAAACAAAGTAACTCGGAAAGGAAATCTTCTCTAACTTTCCATCGAACTCATCCCTCCTAACTTATACAAAAATGGGAGAGTACGATGTAACTACCAACTAACTTAATCATCAATTCATCCCTAGATATTAGGGTATAGGTTTGAGATCAATTTATTATTCTAATTGAAACAAAGGAAGTAGAGTCCTGCTCAAATAGAAATTCCTATTTGTAGACACTAAAAAATGTCCATGTCTTGACATAGCACCTTGTTGACATGACCTTGTGTGTTTTGCCCTAGGTCCTAGGTCATCCAACCTCATCCCACTCACAAATCTCACTTACCCTACTCCTAATCCTATCATAATCACTTAGCCAATTAATTAAATAAATCATATTTATTTAATTAATTCTCCATCCCATTTGTCCAACTTAATCACCTTCTTGATTAATTAAATAAACCCACTTTATTTAATTAATCCCACTTAATCACATTCTAATTAACTAAATAAATCTCATCTGTTTAGTTAATAATACCCCTTCACATGTCTCACATAATTCAAATTAAAAATTTGAATTATTCCCTCAACTCTCATCACATTGCGACACATGTCACATGTCTCATCTCCCACTTAATATGCCTTCACATGTCAAACTAATTCAAATATAATATTTGAATTAGATTCCTTTTATTCTCCATCGCACACTTGTCATGTGACTACAATCCCTCTTTGAGTGGGAAACCCTAATCCAACCCTAATTGATCTTGACTGTCCATAGCATCCAACATAACCAATCACAACCGTCCATTCAAATTTGGCTTTTTCTATAAAGGTAGCCTCTCTTGTGCCAAAAAAAAGGAATCTTCTTCTAGCATCCTTACTCTGCCAAATTTTCCTCTCAATCTCTCATCCATCTATCTTGCATTCATCTAATCATTCATCTACCAATCCCTATCCTATCGTTATGCTACAGAATCAAGCAACCAACATTCATCTATTTGGGTAAAGCTAGAGTGTTTTGGGTGCAGCACTCTCCACCTTATCGACAAATTGTGGATCAATGTGAAGGTATTGCATTGTTTGTTTTGCATTTTGTTATTGTTATCCTTCATGTTTGAGCTCCATGATCTCATTTGGCACGCCCGATGGGACTCCCAGGTCCTGGTTCTACTAAATTTTGTTGGTTTTTGCATGAGTTTTCCATGAAAATCATTTGTTACATGTATTAGCACCATTTTCCTCTGTAGTGACGCTATTTTCCTTTGTAGTGGTACCATTTTCCTCTATAGTGGCACCATTTTCATTTGTAGTGGCACCATTTCTCTCTGTATTGGCACTATTTTTGCAGAAACTTCAAACTAGCATAACTTCCTCATACTAAGAGGAACCTCCTGCAACAATATAATGAAAAATGCACGAAATAATAGAAACAACAAAACACAGAAGGAATTTATTGATCTCAGGCCACTTCGAGGGGGCAACCTCCTTTGAGCAAGTTCAATGCAATAAACTTGTGGATGCCTTCATTAGCCTCAACACGTACTTATATACTAAGTCTAATCTAAACAACTATTACTCCCCATGAATGTGGGATAATACAATATACTCACGGGATGACTTACAAAGCATATGCGTCCAATAACAATATACTAACAAATTAAAGAGAAGGGTTAAACACAGGTTCCTAACATCCCCTCCCTCTTAGAAAAGTTTTGTCCTCAAAGTGTAAGATGTGGAAATTGGTACTGAATCGAAAGGAGTGGTTCCCCTATAGCAATCTCTGGGTGCATTCCATGCCATTGAATTAATACCTCTGTGAGAGAGCGGGAGCAAAGAGGACGAGTGCCCCTGTCTAGGATTACCTTTAGTGCTAAAAGGATGGATCCTCCATTATCCAGTTGTGGTAAAACAATGTGTGCTCTGTCGTTGGCGCCAAGAAATTTCTTTAGACAAGAGACATGAAATATTGGATGAATGTGGGAAGAAGGAGCTAGCATATGATCCCCAATTTGATCTTGGGTGCAGAGAACTGTGTCGACTACTTGAACTCGTGAACTACTGGGGGAGTATGGAAGGAGTGCTAACAGTGCCTAACCATAGACTGCTTCATATGGAGTCATGTTAGATGCAGTGTGGTAGGAGGCATTGTAGCACCATTCAGTGAGAGGGAGCCACTTTGCCCATGGATGTTGTTGTTTTGAGGTATCACATGTAGCCACAATCTGTTGAATTGCCCTATTCATTCCCTTCCAAAAGAAGTGACGCCATGCCCTCTCATAAGTTTTGAGGAGTGCCCTACCGATGGAGAAACATAGAGTTCATAGAAGATAGCCTGTGGGACAGATTCCAACCAATTTGGAACAAACATAGAAATAGATGAAAGAGAAGCTTGGTCATCACATGTGCGAGAAACAGAATCTACCACAATATTGTCCTTACCCTTCTTGTAAGTGATCTCATAGTCATAACCCATGAGTTTCCTAATCCATTTCTATTGTGCTAGGGAGGAGACCCATTGTTCTAGGAAATATTTCAGGCTCTGGTGAGCCGCTTTGATGCAAAAATGATTCCCTAATAAGTATGGCTGCCACTTCTGTACTACATGCAAAATAGCCATCATGTGTTGTAGAGCCGAAGGAGTAGTGGAGACCACGAATGGTTGCATCTGAATGGAGTGAAGCTGAGCGATGACACCATGTGAATTCTTCTTAAGAAGCTTTTCTAGGCGATGTGAACTTATGATACTAAGAGACCCCGATTGTAAGCCCTTCAATGTGTGTTTGTGTCCATTGTCTGAAAACTGCATGCAAAGTTCAGCAAAATCCCATAAGATGGGTCCAAGTGTGCGTAACCATTGGGCACCCAAAACCACATCACATCCACCTAAGGGCAAGGCAAACATCTTAGAGCATAGGTTATAATCTCTAATAGAGATACACACATTGCGACACTTCCCTTTGCAAGGTAATGTGCCCCCATTAGCAATCATGACTTTAAAGTTTGAGCAAGGATGAACAAAACAATCAGCTTGTTTGGCTATGCGAGGGTCAATGAAGTTATGAGTACTACCAAAATCAATGAGTATTGTAAGAGGGAGCTTCTTGAAGTAACCCTTGACCCGCATGGTTTATGGAGTGGTGACTCCTACTACGGCATGGAAAGAGATCTCTGGGTGGTCTTCCTGAGAAGTAGGGTCAATAGGCGATTACTGAGTTTCAACCTGATCATCTACTGTATCCTAAGCATCTGCATAAACTTTAGTTTCACACAGAGAATCCACATCCAAGAGATAGAGCTTTTGCTCAACACATCTATGTCTCCGAGTGAATTTGTCATCATAATTATAACAAAGCCCTTTTTCTCTATGTGCCCGCATCTCTACTTCAGTCAAATGCTTGATAGGAGTTGTTCTAGGAGCTGACATTATTTGAGGGCTTTGGGGATCCATATTTCTGAATGGAACAAAATTAGATTTGGAGCATTGTTGAGCTATGATCTTGTCCTCTGCTAACTTAGCCAACCCTAAGGCTTCCATCATTGTGCTTGGGCAGAACATTTTAACCTCAAAACGAATTGCATCCTTCAAACCACTAACAAAACAACTCCTGAAGAATTCATCAGATAATCCCTCTGTGTGATTGGCCAGTTTTTCAAATTCTGTCTGATATTCTCTCACAGTGCTTGTTTGGCGTAGTTTTGTGAGTGCTCCTATGAAGTCATCAAAAGCACTAGGGCCAAATCATTGCAAAATGAGTTTGCAAAAATCTGTCCATTTTGACTCTTCATGAGCTTTGATGTACCAATGGAACCATTGAAGGGATTCACGTTCCAAATGAAAGGAGGCAAGTGGGACTTTGTCGACATCAAAAGTATTATGCAGATTGAAATATTGTTCTGCCTAGTATATCCATCCAGTCGGATCATCACCATTGAAGCGAGGAAAATCAAGCTTCAGTCCACAAAAAATGCTAGAAGAAGAAAACCCTATATCTGCAGAAGAGTCTAGCTACCGTCTATTGTTCATGGATGAATGCTGAAGATTGAGCCCAAGAATTTTTTCATCTAGATCTTGGAGTTTGGTCTTGATGGCTGAAAGTTCCTCCTCCATATTTTTTGCTCTTGCACGAGTGACAACCATAACCAGGAATTTTTTTTTGGAATGGGTAGAAAAATAAAAATAGAAACTTGTTTAGTAAAGGAAAATTTAGATTTGGGAAAAACTTTGATGGGTAATTGGGGTTTGACTAGGTTTTGGACACTTTCTGAGGGACAGGGAAGCAAAAAATGGGTATTTCAGAAGCGGGGTGAAAGAATGGGAAAATTTGTCCAAGAGAGAAAAAGGAGCAGAAATAGGAAATGAACACTATGGAAAAATTTGAAGGCGATTGGGTGAGAATCGAAGAAGTTATGGGGAATGAAATTTTAGGGTTTTTTTTTCTTTTTCTGGAAATGATCTGCAACAGGATTTGCAAACGGCTTTGAACAGATTCAATCGGCGATTTGTCAACTGGTAATAGATATGGACCCTAGGTATGTTTAGCTTCCTAAAGGTTTAGGGGATTCACTCGGATACCAATGCTGTCTAACAGCTTGCATATTGGGGCAGTACCCCTCACTCCATGGCTCAGGTAAAACTGATAACCGCTTTGCCACAAACGACAACTCTTGGTTTACCTCATGGATGGGAACTAGTCAATCAGGTAGGGGCTGTTGCCCCTTTCACTGGTAGGTCCTCTCAATGGGCCAGCTACTTTGGGGTTCCTGTGGTACTCCTCACAATGAGTTTTAGGGCTATGCCTAGACACTTCCCACAGTTAAGCGGATAGGGATTATTCCCTGATCCAAACTTGTAATTGAAATGAATAATACAGATGTAAAGAAAAAAGAACTACTGCAATAATCACAGCGCCTGGAGGCCATTGCGAAAACAATTTGGCAAAAATTCCACCCAGAGAGCCCAAGAAAGCGCTCTAATACCAGATGAGAGGAACCTCTTGCAACAATATAATGAAAAATGCATGAAATAATAGAAATAGCAGAACACATAAGGAATTTATTGATCGCAGGCCACTTCGAGGGGGCAACCTCCTTTGAGCAAGCTCAATACAATAAACTCATGGATGCCTTCATTGGCCTCAACACGTACTTATATACTAAGTCTAATCTAAACAACTATTACTCCCCATGAATGTGGGATAATACAATATACTCACGGGATGACTTACAAAGCATATGTGTCCAACAACAATATACTAACAAAGTAAAGAGAAGGGTTAAACACGGGTTCCTAACACATACGGTGGCAAAATTTTCCAAACGAACACCTGTTGGAAAGATGAGAGGATGAACTTTGTGATGAAGTAGGTTTTATTAGGTGATTGTATCATTTTACCATTTTTCTATCAGTCAAAGTCAAACTAGCATTTAAACTTTAATCGAGAATATCTTGAGCATTTCTTATCGGATTTAGACGATTTTTTAAAAAAGTGCATAGAATTTCGTATAGAATCTATTTATACACTTCATTTTTCTGTATCAGTCCATTTTCATAGACTTTTATTAGATTCTTGATTTTGTGGCTTGCAGGTGACCTTACGGAGCTGAAGCAACATTCACATTAGCATCTATAGCAGCTTGGGATAGCGAAACAATCAGGTGTATCCATTTCATCATTCATCTCTTTCATTTGATCAATCAATCTTGTTTGCATCACACATTTCAATTTGGGCTTAAAATGAATATTGCTTTAGCAATCACATCAAAAAAACTGGGCTAAAATTAACTATTGTCTTCAATCACACATCTTGACTTTGGTTTAAACAAGAACAAGTGTCTTCATTGATTGGTGAAGTTGCATGTGATTAGTGGTGTGTATGCTCTTCTCATGCGCTTCGTACGATCTTGAGAATAAAAAACACCTCTTATCCATTCAATTTTCACACACATTTCATTTTCTAAGGGTGAATTTACAAGTGCGAGTGTGAGTCAAGTGTGTGTGTATAATCTCTCGCACCGCAAGGTGTTCTTGGAGATCAAAAACACCTCACTTGATTTGCTTTTGTTTACCCTTTCCTAGGAGGCCTGCTAGGGGATTTCATCACCCCTAGGGACGACCTCAATCGAGGCTGAATCGAAAGACACCCTCATTGGGAGTTGGAATCTTGTCACTCTTGACTAAGCCCCAAATAACTTTATACCTTTGGGAAGTCAAGGTGAAGGGTGGGTTACCCCTTTCTCCCGGTTGTGTGGTAGGATTTCGCTTTCAATTCCTTAGTCAACCTCGTGTAAACATAGCCCAAGACCTAATTGGCCATACCCCACTCAAACTAGACATTAGGGCTTATTGATGTGTCTTCCACGTGTGCTTGTTTAATCATCATCATATTATTCAAATTCAAAATTCAAAATTGCTTATGTGTCTTGCGTGAGTGATTCATGATTGTACATGTGATATCATTTGATTAAACATTGCCAAATCAAGCTAAACACCAAACACATAAGACAAGTCATTCAACTCATTCTTCTGACACATTCAAATCCAATCACATTTAGCCTAATCACCTATTCTTAGCCACTTCATTCCTAATCATATCCAAGTCACCATAATTCAAACCCTCATCATTCCAAACCACCTTCTTTCTAATCAACCCCTAACCATCCTAATCATCATCCTAATCATTCCATATCAAACCCTAATCACATCCAAGTCATCATCCCAACAAATCAACATCATCCTAATAATCCTACTCATCATCTTGGTCATTACACGTCATCCAATTATTCCAAGCCAAATCACATCCCAACTACTTTCATTCCAATCCAAATCCAAATCAACCCAATTAAAAATCAAGACCTTAGTTGATCATCATCAACCGTTATCCAACCTTGCTTGAGATCATTAGTCTATCTTAAGTAAGTCAACCAATCAAATCAATCCAATCAACCCTCTATTACTTAAGTGTCATTAGTCTACCTTAAGTATAGAGAATCAATCCAATCAACCCTCTTACTTGAGATCATTAGTCTATCTCAAGCACAGAGAGTCATCCATCAAAACAAAACAAATCAAATCATCCTAAGGTCTTGAAATTTGATCCCAGTCACTCCACATCATCACCTACATTTGTCATTTAAACCACTTTCATCCCAATCCATTCATCCTAATCACCTTAATCCAAGTCATCCCACCTTGTTATCCCACATCACCCTTACCATTATCCTAAATCATCCTACTCACCTAACCTAATAATTCCACCATCATTCATCCTAATTCCTTCAAGTCATCCAATCTCATCATCCTATTCATCTTTGACATCCTAATCATCATCACCATAGTCCTCATCATCCAAGTAAAACCCTAATCATTTCTAGCCATTACACATTATCAAATCTTCATCCAATCAATTCTCCACATCTATCACTTGTAAACATCGACAGGGCATTTCTAAACAACACCTATGAGAATGATCCTTATGACACCAAAAGAATGCTCAATCAACTTAGTCAACTTAGGTGGTTATATAGAAAGGAAGAAGACCCTGTGTCACCACAACATCAACAATTCCCGCAACATCAAGTCCTAGGCCAATATCAACGATCCTAGATTCCATCACAAGCCCAACAAGCACATAATCCAAACATTAATGCTGCCACATCCATACCACAAATCACCCTCACTATTCCTAGCAACAACCCAAACACAAGTACTTGCATAAGTCTACCATCTAATGATCCGAACTCCATTGGCAACATATCACAACTGCTTTCTCAACAAACTTCCAACATCAACCAATGTCCATAGCAATCCACCTCACAAAACCTTTCACCTACGAATCCTATCATGCCACCTCATCACCAAACCTATCCACATGGCAATCAAATGTCCTTAAACGAACAACAAGCAAGTCCAAATGGCCCTATGTACATAAATCAAGAAAGTCCAAGTCATCTTATGCAAGACCTAAAATCCTTTGACAAGGGAGAAACCAACCTAGAAAGTGCCTCCTTTGAGTCACCTTCACCATCCAATCATATGCCAACACATGAGCCAACTAGTCCCATCCCAACACCTTTATCAAGCCCTTCATTTCCTTCATTACCTTCATCCCCATGTTCCACTAATCCTTCATTAAAAGATTCCATGGAGATACTTTTAGATAAATTGGTCCAAGCAAATTTGATTGAGCTATACCCATTGAAAGCATATTCTCCATTTATGATTAAACCTAGAGGGTATAATGAAAACCATTATTGTGCATACCATAGGTAAAGGGGCCATACCATATCCACTTGTGTCCTATTTCAAAGATTGGTCAAGAGCCTAGAAGATTGCGGTAAGATTGTCTTGGATAAAACCAATCCCTCTAATTCCATTATCTTTCCATCTAGCCCAAATCCTAATCCCATTATCCATCCAACAAATCCCAATCCTAAGCCTTCAACTTCCACTATTATCATCCATCCACTATATTACCCATTCACCCATACCCTTGCAAAGGATGTGATCCATTGGCTACTAGCAAGGAATAAAACATTGCCATGTCATCAAACACCTATTCTTGAGCCTCCCCATGAGTCCTTAAACATGTTGTCTAGTCTTCTAACCCCATCATGTGATCTACAAGCTATCAAGCTTATTAAAGAGCCTTCCACTTCCATTCAAGAAAACCAAGAGTTATGTCAAGAGCACGATCCTAAGAATGAAGACACAATAGCCCTTAAATCTAATCAAGATCAAATCATCCCCATTCAATCTATCCATAACATGTACCTTTTTTATGGTCAAGATGATACCTATGAAGAAGCTATCCATGAGCACCTTGATCCTATCCATAATCCTATATCCATCCATAAGCAAGATATCCAAATTGCTCCTAGTCATCCTCCATCTAGCCCAATCCATGATCCTACACCTTCCACTTGTCATGATAAGACATGTGCCTCCAAAGAAAACATAGAAGATCAAACAAATAATTTGGATCCCAATTAACATATGAAAGATCCTAATGATCCTTCCACATCCACCATTGATCCCATTTCAAATCCACCATATCCTACTAGTCTATCCACATTCATTCATGAGTGTTCCTCCTTAGAACACCAACAACCATTATCCACTTTACCTTCTCCATCCAATCATCAACTCAAGTCTAGTGTCCAAACTACACCTAGTCCTATAGTCAATCGCATGCTCCAAAACATGAACTACCGAGGCAAAGGCCTAGGCCTTCATGAACAAGGCATCTTGGAGCCAATCCATGTCAAGGTCCCTCCTTGCTCAATTGTCCTTGGATACACACCCCAAGGTCAACAATCTAACGATGTTGGTACTTCCTCCACACTTCCTAAATCCACTTCCTTCCATCATAAACCCCATCATATTCCTAAAACATACGTTACCATTCCACCTCCCTCATCCTATAAATATCAAAAGCATGTGACCATTCACCTTCCACCATCCACTTTACCTCCACTCCTTCCAACTCCTAATATCCCTCCATCCACTTTGCCACCATTGCTTCCAACACCTAACATACCTACCATCCATAAATTCCCTCACATTCCTAATCCTGACCAACAAATGCACGCATTGTCTAAACATAAAACTTCCACCCTTTCCACTTTCCACATGGGATTTAAAAATAAACATTTGGATGCCTCTACATGTAAAGCCAAACATCCTATGGGTCCTAATGCCTTAGGGAATCAATCCAAAAATTCAAAGCAAGGTACATTAAAAAATCCATCCAAGTCCATACCTTCACAACAAAAGTCCAAAAATAAAATGATATGGGTACCTAAACAAAAATCAAATAAGTCAAATGAGGCATTGACCTCTCAAAAATCCCAACCATCCCCCTCCATTCAAAAATGTCATTCCATTCAAACATTTCAAACATCCCACATTAAAAGCAAAAATTAGAAAAATACTAAGTCCATGTGGGTTCCAAAAGTCCTAAATCATCCATCTCCTAAGCAAACATCACCATTGCTTCCTACACCACCATCCAATCAAAAGCTTCCATGTTTGACATGGTGTGTGCAGCCATTGGTCGTGCTTCCTTTCCATACCTCCATCACTCCATCATTCACTCATTATCCTACATACCTTCCCCATCACCTTCCTATGGTCCATGCTTTTACATAAGTCCATTATAATCCACATCATAATCCACTTTTGATCCCTCCATAATCCACATCATAATCCACTATCTACCTTATCCATCTCACTTTCATGCCATCTCCCTACTAACATTGATGAGCACATTTGACATGGTCCATGTGACATTCCTCTCCAATGGGACCATCACCTTTCATGGCACTAGACACTTGAGTCCCTCTCGTCCATATCCACCTTCTTCCATCCAAAAAGTTAAAAATGTAAAAAAAAAATGAAAAAAGTAAAGAAAAATCCTTTCGTCCAATGGTGAAAACTTGGCAAACAGGCGCCTTGGATAAGTACCATGATGAAAACCTAGCAAAAAGGCATCATGTGTAGGTTGATCTTCTATCCCACATACACTTGGGGGCACCTTGTCTCATCCTACATATCATTCTCATATCCTATCCATTGCATACACATTCCTATCATATCAAACCCATCCATGCCCCCTTCCTCTTTTGATCTTGATAAAGATTGGGGGCACAATGGTGACAAATGTTTTGGGTATATCTTGACATACCTTATCTTGACATTATCCTATGGTCCTTTCCAACCCATCCTATCATTATCCTCTAGTCATTACCCATTTATCCATCTTATCCAATCCATCCTATCATCCCATTGTCCTAAGCATTGTCATGCAAAAGTCTAAGTCTACTACCTAGAATGGGGCATGTTATTCCTATGCGACATAGTCCTTGGAGATCACATCCTTGCTCTTTTACACCTATATCCATTTCATTCCATAGCCTATCCTTTTATCCTATCAATTTATCATGATCCTTTCATCCATCCACTATCATCCATCCTTTTGTCCAATCCCATTCATTCCCTTGCACCTAGACTTGGTTCCCCTTGTCATTGGTATCAAGCACAAAGGCTACCCAAATTGTAAATCCATTGACATTCCAAGCTATCCCAAAAATACAAAAAAATCAAAACATTTCAAAAAACCCAAAAAATCAAAACATTTCAAAAAATACAAAAAAATCAAAATATTTCAAAAAATACAAAAAAATAAAACATTTCAAAATGCAAAAAAATCAAAACATTTCAAAAACCCAAAAAAATCAAATATTCCCAAAAAAATCCAAAAAAATAAAAACATTTCAAAAACTAAAAAAAAAAAAATCCAACAAAATCCAAGTAATAAAACCATTCCACATTAAATCACCAAAATCACATTCTTCCAATCAAATCAATCCCAATCATCAAATTCATCACATCATCAAAATCAAAACAAGTCCAATCACATCATCAAATAAAGCTAATCTATCCATCATCCCATCTATCAAACAATCAAAAAGCAAATCAAATAACATCATTCACTCAATCCCAATCAATTCATAACTCGATCAATCCAATCCATATCATCCCATCAATAAAACGCAAATCAGAACTACATCTCATTTCCATCGTTAAGTGCCTTGATCCTGTCGAAACGGGTATGTAGGTAGTCTGGAGTACGAAGGAAGTGCCTAGATTCAGGCACAAGATGATATTCCTCTTTCTTCTTTCATCATTCTTCTATCATCTATCTTCATCAATTCATAAATCTTTCAAAACATTTCTTTCGATCAATCATCACTTCCATTTCATCCTTATCAAGTCAATCCAAGCAATGATCCAAATACAAGTCATCATTAATCCATACCAATCAAGTTAATCAATCTTGTCAAATTATCTAATCACAATCAATGGTCTTGATCCTAATCTTGTTGTAAGTCAAATCAATCAATCATCAATCATCAATGAGATATATCGTTCCCACATCCTTATGTTGATCTAGGGATATATCGTTCCCCACCATGACAATACTATCTTTATCAATCTTCAATCAATCAATCAATCATTGGTTTATAGCTTGACAGGGTCAATACCTTGTTTGTTTTTGTATCATTTGTGCATGATTGCTTGCTTGCTTGTGTGTGTTATCTTTTTATCTTGCATTTGTATCACATCCAACCCAGCTAATATTCATATCTTGTATTTAGACAAGGTTGCATTATACTGGGGCACGAGACACATCATCACCTTGGTCCTTATACCTTGGTGCATAACGTCTAGTGCAACATCAAACATCATGGTTTCTCACTTTCATTACAGCATAACACATCATTCATTTCTTCTATCCATTTCCTTTTCTTTCTTCCTTAGCCCATCCATTTCATTTCGAGAGCATACTCGTGTTTGTCCAACCCACCTATTCTCTTGAGGGGGCATCATCATCTTATCCTTTTCTTCTATCCTTACCTTAACTTCTTTGAAATGATGTTACTCGACTTAAATCTTATCATCTCGCAACATCATCTCAAAGAGGGGCAAATGTAGACACTAAAAAATGTCCATGTCTCGACATAGCACCTTGTCGACATGACCTTGTCCATTTTGCCTTAGGTCCTAGGTCATCCAACCTCATCCCACTCACAAATCTCACTTACCCTACTCCTAATCCTATCATAATCACTTAGCCAATTAATTAAATAAATCATATTTATTTAATTAATCCCCATCCCATTTGTCCAACTTAATCACCTTGATTAATTAAATAAACCCACTTTATTTAATTAATCCCACTTAATCACATTCCAATTAACTAAATAAATCCCATCTATTTAGTTAATAATACCCCTTCACATGTCTCACATAATTCAAATTAAAAATTTGAATTATTCCCTCACCTCTCATCACATTGCGACACATGTCACATGTCTCATCTCCCACTTAATATGCCTTCACATGTCAAACTAATTCAAATATAATATTTGAATTAGATTCCTTTTATTCTCCATCATACACTTGTCATGTGACTACAATCCCTCTTTGAGTAGGAAACCCTAATCCAACCCTAATTGATCTTGACCATCCATAGCATCCAACATAACTCTCAATCACAACCGTCCATTCAAATTTGGCTTTTTCTATAAAGGTAGCCTCTCTTGTGCCCAAAAAAAGGAATCTTCTTCTAGCATCCTTACTCTGCCAAATTTTCCTCTCAATCTCTCATCCATCTATCTTGCATTCGTCTAATCATTCATCTACCAATCCCTATCCTATCGTTATGCTGCAGAATCAAGCAACCAACATTCATCTATTTGGGAAAAGCTAGAGTGTTTTGGGTGCAACACTCTCCACCTTATTGACAGATTGTGGATCAATGTGAAGGTATTGTATTGTTTGTTTTGCATTTTGTTATTTTTATCCTTCATGTTTGAGCTCCATGATCTCACTATTCAACGGCTCATGAATGAAAACATATAAGCTGCGTTTAGAATCCTAGAGCAAGTCTTATTCTTCACTTGTATTTATTCCTCCATGATGATCATGTTCAGCTTCAGTTGGTGCCTAACTGTGACTTCCTTCAATGCTCTATCTTGCAATGTTATGTGAATTCTCCTCTCCTTAATGCTACCAACTTGCTGTTGCATAGGGTTAATCCATAAAACATATGCATACAAAATAGCCTTAATTAATCCACAAAATCCCATTTATATACATACATACTTATGTATAACTCATGCATTTGACAAATATTATCACCAAGTTTCATTTTGGCATATTAAGTTCAAGGTTTGCAAAATATATATAAAAGACAACATATTATGGTAGTAATGTCTTAGGAAAGTATTTGAAATAGCATAGGTATAAAGTCTGTAAGCATAAGAAATATCATAAAAGAAGTCAACATTTGAACCCATCATTTCCCCCCAACTTAGACTTTTGCTTGTCCTCAAGCAAAATATTCAATAAAACACCTAGGGGAAAAGGTTATAATGCAAAGTTATCTGCCTTAGATCCATATCTTCTCTGACCCCCTTTCCCTGTTTGAGATAGAATCCATTGTAGCATGCAAGTTTCTCCAACTTGATCAATTCAACACGCTTGCACTCATCGCTTCTTCCTCCTGCCCAGTGTGGCACTGGATAAAGAAGAATAAGAGGGTGTTAAGTAAGGGGTAGCCATTCCAATCCTTTTTTCTCTGAGATCTGGATGTACCTGCGTAACCTCTCAAACATAATCATAAAGTTGTGAAGAGAATGAGGCTCTTTTTTCTGCAACTCTAGGGTCAAACTATCCCATCTATTCTGCACATACCTCTTGCAATTCTGAATGATAGATACTGCCAACCGTTGTATTCTCCTATAATCCTTGAGTCTTAAATCCATAATCACCTTACCTGGACCCTTATCAGAAAGTAGTGTTAGCCATTGGGTCAGGATCACTTCAGGATTCAAGGCTTCTTTCCTAAGCTACAACGACACTTTCTTATCCTGTTCCTCATATCTATCCATTAGCTTCCCTCTAAGCTACTCATTTCTGAGATAAGACATTAATGCTCTAACTTAGAGATCACCAACATAGATCAAGGGGTTCCACTCTGTATCTTCATCCATCAAATAATTGTGCAAACAATATTCACATAGCTCATCTTGTTCTTCCAAACTGACTCCTTGAAATAACTGGAAAAAATCATGTCTTGAATAGATAGAAATGGACTAATTATTGATAAATCTATTGAATTGAAAACTAAGAAACTTTTCTTTGAGAAACAAGGCATACACTTTCGGTGGAGGTTTGCATTCTATAATTTGAATTGCCTTGTCAACTACCTCTGTTAGCTTCCCTTCCAACCTTTTCAACTTAGCATTTTTACTATCTAATGATGTATTAAGAATTTATTTCTCCTTCTCCCATTTTTCTTTTTCTTGTTTGAATTCATCATTGAACTTCATCAATTCAAAACCGATAGATAGAACAATGAGGCATGTTGGAGGTCTTATTACAGGAGGCTGCAGGATTGGAGCTTCTTTTTCCTCATTTTCCATTTTACTCTCAATTACTTGTGCTAAGAGATCCATGTTAGAGCCATGACCATATTTCTAAATCCTTGCCTCCAATTCTTTTATTCTTATCTCTTTCTTCCTATCCTTCTTCTCATACTATTTCACTTGTTCTTCTAATTGTTTAATTCTATTAAGGGATTCCTAAAGTTCTTGCCTCATGTTTCTATCTTCTAACAACTCCTTTTCTTGTTCAACATCAAAACCTTCATCCTTACTTTCAGTAACATTAAAAATTTCTCTAACAAAGCTGCCAGGAGCTGTTTTTCCCATTTTTCTTGCAATGAAAATATCCTCTGAATCAGAACTAGAGGATGAAGAAACATACCTTCTGTGTTTGGCAGGTACATTGGCATCAGTAGGAGTATTCCTAGGGACATTTCCTTCCTTCTCTGAAGCTATGTCCAATAATGATGGATCTTGCTGCTGCTATGCTTCCTCCTTTTCTGCTTCCCCTTGTCCCTCATCAACTCTTTTTCCTACATTCTACCTCCTCAATCTTCCTGAATGCCTAGGTGTGATAGTTTCTGGATTATCCTCACTTTTTCTCTTCTTCTGACTTCTCCTCTTCTTCCTCTCCCCTGCACCCTTCTCTCTCTCAATGCTCTTATGCTTCTCCACATTCTTCTTACTCTTCTTCTTCTTAGAAGAAGTAGAAGCATCACTTCTCATAGTTCCCCTCATGGGTTTAGGGTTAGGAATTGAGGTTTCTTCTGCTGTCACTGGCCAGTTTCTAGAGGAATTTCCTCCTGCGGCTCTTCCCGTTTAGGCTCAACTTTAGGTCCAAACTCTGGTTCAACATTAGGTTTAACTTCTAGTTCTAGCTCCTGTTGAGGCTCATCTACTTCCAGTAATTTAGAAATATCCTTGCATTGTTTAGAAGCATCCCAACTAACCTGTGGGTGCTAGATTCTCAAACTTCTTTTAACCAACAAAGCTACCAAACAATGGTGAGACAATGTAGTCTCTGTTTGTCTTTTCTGATACTCAAATGCTATTCTCTTCAACATATTGTACAGATAATTGGGAACATTAACCAGTTTGTCATGGCGCAGGTGATTCATCAATTTAAAGTGTGTAGTATACAACAGGTTATGTCTACCATCATAAGTGATATATTTGATAATATACAAAGCACATTTCCCCTAGAAGAAAGGAAGGGATAATCTTTTTGCACTTGTGTGGTCCACTCCAGGTTCTCACCACACTCGCAAAATTCCTCTTTCGTTGTTGCTTTAGTACGGGCTGGATACTCAGACCTTGTTCATGGTAAACAGGTGACTTGGGCATTAGCTATTTCAGAGGCATCCACAACTAATCCCCTCACTATCACTTCATCATACTGCAGAGTTGCTACAAAATCCCTTGCCATATCATTGTCATACTCTGTTAACTTCAGAAAATAGTCTAACCACCCCACTCTAGTAAAGAGTGGGAGAACCAATACATCTTCCAATATCTACCTATGCACTGATGGTTCTCTTCTGATTACATCACCCCCCATTGCACCTATATTTTGCACTCTTATCACTTCTCAATTCTGCCTAATTCTGCTTAATTTTAATTTTACCACCTCAGGAAATTGCCTATCAATACTTTCACCCCCCAACTGTAGCTTTTAGAGTGCTTTGTTAGTAAAAATTTAAAATTCAGCTCACTCTCAGGGAAATAACAAGCTCACAATTCAGGGTAGGTCGACTATCATGGAAAATGACATAGGAAAACCTTAACATCAGCTTAAAGAAAATTTGATTGATGGTAAAAAGAAAAATAAAAACTTAAAAACTGACCATATACCCCTCCCCCCAACTGAAAGGTGAAGTGACCACACTTCACAAACGAATGTGCAAGGATGAAAGAGTAATGATTACATGAAAAGGGGTGATATATTGCCGCATACATAAGATAAACACTTAGTAATATTGAATATAAATAGTAACTTTGAAGATAATCATTAAAAGGCTGCCTTATGTGCATTGATTATGAAGAGCATGGAGCGGATCGCCTTGGAAAAAGAGATCAGTACATTGGCACGAGTAGAGTGATATGCATAGAGTAGATGGGAGGGTGGTAGGTATGTCAGAACTTATTCGACTTGACAGACCATAAAAGTTGATGTAACAGTTGGTTAATACAATTTGAACAAACATGCCACAATCGTTGGATTATGGAAGGTGATTGAAGCACATGGAGTAGTAAGGAAATGTGTGTGAAGAAGAATGAAATGTGTGCCAAATGGATGAAAATCTCCGTAGACACTCGTTGCTATAGGCACCCGTAGCACATGTCCCAACTGAATATTATCAGAAATAGGAAACCAGGGCCCAACTGGGATAGGTCCCTATGAAATTTGAAAAATAGATCCCTCTGAAATTAACAGTGGTCATCATGTACAATGTGTTGTGTGTGCATGTGATGTTAAAGCAAAGAAAATTATGTTTCAACAACAGGGGTTGAGTATTGCAACTCAACCTCCACATCACTAGACAGTGTTAGTGGATCAGTATCTAAAGGTGTATCATCTGGTGTCACATCATCGTCATCAGGAGTGTCAGGAGGACCATACTGAGCAGCTAGAGAAATGAGAAAGTCATCCTTCTGAAGTGGCTTTTTATACAATTTTAGCTTGTGCCCATTTACTAGCAGTGAAAACCGAACTGCATCAATAGTCTGCAATTGAATTGCACCGTTAGGAAAGGCTTGCTTGATCTCATATGGGCCTAACCAACATGACTGAAGCTTTCCCTTGAAGTCCTTATATCTTGAATCATAAAGGAGTGCCTAGTCACCTGTAGTGAATTCCTTTGTCTTGATGTACTTATCATGCCATTTTGCTCTTTGTTTTTGTATGACCTCTGTATGATGAATAGCCTCCAATCAGATTTCATCCAAAGCATTCAAATGTTGTAACCTTTCTTGTTGCACTGTGGTCAAATCCATTCCTAGTTCCACTGCTGTCCTCAGGGTTTTGTGTTCAAATTCTATAGGTAGGACTACTGTCTTGCCATAGACCAACTCATAAGGTGTAAACCCTGTAGTTGTCTTCTATGTTGTTCTATATGCCCAAACAACTTCAAGGAGCCTAGAAACCCAATCTCTTTTGTGAATCTGCACTATCTTTGTCAAGATGTTCTCAATATCCCTATTTGTGACTTCCACCTAACCATTGGCTTGAGGATGATAGAGAGTGGATTTCTTATGTCTGATCTGATATTCCTCAATTAATTTGGTGATTAAATCAGATGTAAATTGTGGTCCTTGGTCATTTACTATCTCCCTTGGAACACCATACCTAGTGAAGATGTCTTCATACATGAATTTTGCCACATTGCCATATCTGGAAAATTGTAATGCCTTCACTTCAACCTATTTAGTTAAGTAATCAGTACATACCAGGATATATTCTTTGTTGTTGGATGTAGGAGATATAGGACCCACAAAATCCAATCCCTACTTGTCCAAAGGAGCTAATGAGATTTGTGGCTGGAAGGGCATCTCATCACTTCTTGTAGGCCTCCCCATTCTCTAACATCTATCACAGCTCCTAGTGTACTTGACAACATCTTTATGAAGTGTTGGCCAGTAATACCCTATTATTAATATTTTGAAGGCTGTCCTCTTGGTTGCAAAATGTCCCCCACAAGGCTCATCATGACAGGCATTCAATATATCAAGCACCTCATCTTCTGTGATACATCTGCACATAATATTATTTGGCCTAGTGTAAAATAGAAATCCAGAAATCCAAGAATAAGGAAAACATTTCTGAACTAGCTGTCTCTTCTCCCTTGGAGAGAAGTATCCTGGAATCTGCCCTATAACCAAATAATTGGCTATATCTGCATACCATGGAGTGTGTATAGTAAGAGAAAATAGATGCTCATTAGGAAAAGAATCATTAACCACTCCATATGGAGATTGTATAGGTAGTCTAGACAGAAAATCAACAACTACATTGGCCTTGGTTTGTCAACAATTGTAATATCAAACTCCTGTAACAACAATAACCATCTTACAAGTCTGCCACCCACTATTGACTTGTTCATCAAATATCTAATGGCTGCATGATTGGTATGTATGAATACCTTGTAACCAGTTATGTAGTGCTTGAATTTGTTAATTGCATAAACAACTGCCAACATCGCTTTCTCTATCATAGTGTAATTTAACTCAGCTCCTTGCAAATTTTTACTTACATAGTAAATGGCATATTCTTTGGTTTCTTCCTGTTGGCCTAGGACTGCCCCAATGGCAAAATCTAATGCATCTATATGGATGTGAAAAGGTAGTGACCAATTCGGACCTCTGAGAAGAGGGGCTTGTGTCAAGGATGTTTTTAGCTTTTCAAAAGAGATCTGACAATCTAATGTCCATTCAATTTCATTGTCCTTGGTCAGTAGAGTAAACAGAGGGGCAACAATCTTGCTAAAATCCTGAATGAATCTCCTATAATATCCTGCATGGCCCAGGAAGCTCCTTACATCCTTCAATTTTTGTAGAATAGGCAGGGTATATATGATCTCAATCTTCTTTGGGTCAACTTGGATGCCTGCACTTGAGATGAAATGTCCCATGACTATTCCCTATGCCATCATCAAAAAACACTTTTCATTACTTAAAGAGAGGTTGTGCTTTGTACATCTTTTCAACACTTTCTCCAAATTGTGTAAGGCTTCATCATATGTGTCACCATATGTGGTGAAGTCATCCATATAAATCTCCATGCTATCATGGGAAAAATCAGAGAAAATACTAAGGACTGCTCATTTAAATGTAGCTAGAGCATTGCACAAACCAAAGGGTAAGACATAATATGCATATGTCCCCCAAGGGCAAGTAAACGTTGTCTTATCTTGATCCTCTAGAGCAATCTTAATCTGGTTATAGCCACTAAAACCATAAAGAAAGGAAAAATATTTCTTGCCTGCTAAAGAGTCAAGAACTTGGTCAATAAATGGCAATGGAAAGTGATCCTTCTTGGTAGCAGTATTCAGTTCCCTGTAATCAACACAAGCTCTCCATTTGCCACCTTTCTTGGGTACTATGACCAATGGTGAAACCCATTCACTATCTAAAATGGGGTATATAAACCCTACATCCAGAAGCTTTTGAAGCTCAACTTTCGCAATCTCTCTGAGGGCAGGGTTCATGCGCCTCTGTTGCTGCCTGATGGGTCTATAACCATCATCAATATATATTTTGTGCATGCATAAGGAAGGATCAATGCCTTTCATGTCACTATAAGCCTAGGTGAATACTGCTGAGTGTGTATGCAATATTTCATGCATGGATTGTTGTTGTTCATCAGTCAATGTATTGTTAATATTCAACATCTTACCTAGCTTGATTTCTACTTGTTATTGTATGGTCTACCTAGTATAAGAGGATAACCAGCAAGATTAACCTTTAGCTATAAAACTATGAAATTAGTAGGGTATTCCCAATAATCTAATGCAATGACCAAATCTTCTATGACTCCTTCAGGTTTGACTGTAGACCTATCAGCTAATTGCAAGACTGTCTAAGTAGGCCTAAGGTTGTTCAATTGGAGTGTCTGCATTGTCTCCTTGGTCATGACATTAATTGTAACACCTAAATCAATCAAAGTATTCTTAATCAGAGTCCCATTGATCTTTACATCCACCACTAGACTACCTGGATCTATGTATTTGGGAACAGTTATATTACCCAACATGATATCAACAAGATTACCTAAAACATACACTGTCTGAGGGTCTATTCTCTTCCTTCCTGGCTTCTTTATGCAAAGATCCCTAATAGTTTTGGTGTAGATAGAAATATCCTTGATGGCTTGGATTAAGGGAATCTTGATGCTTATATCTTTTATTTGGATGAGAAGGACAATATTAGTTTGGGTTGTTTGCTTTTGCATGGCCAAACGCTTAGGGAAAGGAGGAGACTTTTGTTGTAAGGTAGTTTGGGCATCTTGGGCTGATTCAGGTTCTAAAGGTGGCTCATCTAAGGCTTCTTTAGTGGGTTCTTCATGTTCAATCTCTGTAATTTGGGGAGATGAAGGTCCTGCAAGTTGCTTCCTTGATCTAAGATGAACATTACTCACTTCCACCCCGTAGGTGGGATATTGCATTACCTCATTAGTATAAGCCTACTAAACATGCTTGTTGTTAGGGTTAGGTGTAGGTTGGGCAGGGATTTGGGTAGGTCTAGGAGGTGGATTTTGAGGTGTTGATGGTGGCATTATGGCTGGCTACTATGGCTGAGATGGAATCATAGGTTGCTGAAATTGTGCATTTTACTGCCATTGTTGGCCCTTGTTCCATTGAGGCTGCCATTGTTGCTACTGAGAAGGCCACTGGGGGTTATAGTCGGGACCTTGGAAATTTTGTTGAGGCCATGAGTTTGGCTATTGTTGGTTCCAACCAGCTTGTGGAGTAGGCCATTAGGGGGTAGGCCATTGGGGGTTTTGCCATGCATTTGGGTTACCAGACCATTGTTGAGTATTCCAAGCAGAGAAGTTCTGATTTGCAATAGGGAAAGGAGAATTAAACTAAGTGGACCAAAGGGAAAACCTTGCCTTTGCTGCCAAGGTCTCCTTTGGGCTATAAAGAACAGTTGTCCATCTTCTCCTTCAAATGGTTGCAATTTTGGCCTTTCAATCTTTTCTTGCTAGATACTGGCCACCCTTTTGCATTTACAATTGGCCTTCCTCTATCTACAGTTGGGGCAGTATTCAGTAAGCATTGCGTTTGCCTCTTCTTATTTTTTCTTGATATGAAGAGTGTCCAGCTATGTAGCCATATGGCTAATAATGTCCTCCTTCATGTTTGTCAGCAGGTTACTAATCTCCACTCTTGAAACTCCATTAGTTGCCTTGCCTGTGATGGCTGCTCTTTCTCCCCTTGGTTTTCTAGAAAATATTCTAGAATAATTTCTGTAGGCTCTACAAACATCTTCAAAGGGAAGTTGAACTTGAGATATATCCCCCATTCCAATGAGATTGAGGGCATCCATGTAGTCATCATTAACTCCCCTAAAAAAGACTAGCTTCAGTGATTCTTCAGACAATCTATTTTGAGGGTTTTTCTTCAAGGCAAACTGGAGTATTTCCACATAGTCTTCTAGTGGTTCATCCTCTTTCTGTGACATCCTAAAGATGTCATCTCTTCTCCTATCATGTCCTCTATAGTAGTCTTTATATTTTTCTAGAAACTTTGTCTTCATGGTATCCCAGTCTGGAATGACATCTTTCCCCAACCCCATAAACCATATTAAAGCAACATCTTTTAGTGTGGCAGGGAACAACTTGAGTTTGTAAGGATCAGTGGTGTAGTCATAACTCCTACACAAGACATCAAACTTGAACATGAAAGTGTTAGGATCTTCAATCACCAAGCTGTAGAAAATAGGCAATGTAGAAGGTGGTATATTTTTTAGAGTAGCAGCCCATGCTTGGTCTGGGATAGGGAATTCGAATGTTGCTTGTCCTGAAGGATCCTCTATTGTATCATCTTCCATGGTTCTAAAAGTCCCTTCTGTGGCTATGGAGGAAGTTGATGGAGATGTAGGAGGTGTTGATGAAGATGTAAGAGGAAACTCTTCTTCAACACTTTCTACTATGTAGTTGATAAAATCAACTGTGTCCTCGTTATCCTGAGAAGTTGAAGGGAGGAATCTACCTTGGTGATCTCTCTACCTCTGCATACAATAGTTTTAGCTTGATATTTCCATGGTCCTACACAATGTTAGTAGAATATTTGGTGTTTCCTGAAAAGTGAATTTATTAAATCTAATACTGTAAACAGAATTTAATCTATGAAAGCACATAAAACTAATGAGACTATGAAGATAGCACCATCCTCGACAACGGTGCCAAAAATGTAGAGGAAAACTAATGCATTGTAGACTTAAACAAAATTCAGGGGTAAAGCTATCTGAACAGTCCACTCTCTCATTGCATTCCTACATTGAATTATCAACCAAGGAGCGTAAACTTATGATGATGCCCACACTATATATGCCTTCAAGACTCATGTCTATCCTAAACTAACTCATACAAACTTATTCTAACTAACTTAATTTACTGAAGTTCTTAGAAATGGAAGAACAACAAAAATAGTTAGAATCCAGTTGCTACGAGTACCTTCAGCATAAGCTGAAGATAACTATATTCAACAGAGAATTACAGAATTAACTCAAAATACACAGATTGATAAAAGAATTGACACTAACCTTTGGAGGACTTCAAATATGTATTCTATTCATGGATCACAACTACTAGAAATAGCAATTAAGATATCCTACTCATTCCACAATGTAACTTTTATAAAATAACATGAAACAATTTTAACTAGAAATGCATGAATAAATAAGGGAAAATACAAAGTGAGTGTTAGTACATTGAGTGTCTAGTTTAGGGAACTATCTCACTTAATCTGAAAACTAAATCTACTTCAGATTCTCATAACACATAGTTGTACTCACTTCATATCAGAAATAGGATCTTTTCAGATTGTATTGAATAAAACATGTTTGAATAAAAATAGAGTAATTGTTGAGTAGCTGTGAAAACAAAGTAACTTGGAAAGGAAATCTTCTCTAACTTTCCATCGAACTCATCCCTCCTAACTTATACAAAAATAAGAGAGTACGATGTAACTACCAACTAACTTGATCATCAATTTATCCCTAGATATCAGGGTATAGGTTTGAGATCAATTTATTATTCTAACTGAAACAAAGGAAGCAAAGTCTTGCTCAAACAAAAATTCCTATTCAACGACTCATGAATGAAAACACATAAGCTGCGATTAGAATCCTAGAGCAAGTCTTATTCTTCACTTGTATTTATTTCTCCATGATGATCACATTCAGCTTCAGTTGGCACCTAACTGTGACTTCCTTAATGCTTTGTCTTGCAATGTGCTGTGAATTCTCCTCTCCTTAATGCTACCAACTTGCTGCTGCACATGGTTAATCCATAAAATATATGCAAACAAAATAGCCTTCATAATTAATCCACAAAATCCTATTTATATACATACATACTTATGTCTAACTCATGCATTTGACAAATATTATCACCATGTTTCATATTGGCATATTAATTTCAAGGTTTGCAGAATATATATAAAAGACAACATATTATGGTAGTAATGTCTTAGGAAAGTATCTGAAATAGCATAGGTATAAAGTCTAGAAGCATAAGAAATAGCATAAAAGAAGTCAACATTCGAACCCATTAGTCTGTACAATCAAGGATTCCCGAGTCTATCCCAGAGGTTGTGCATAGAAACAAACTACAGGAAAAGAAATAAACTCTATCTTATAGACTCTAATCAATAACAGTTGCTACAGGTAGGTAATTATGTTGAGCAATACTTATTCAACTATGTTGTAAACAAATACTAAGTAGCTATCCAAGGTGACAATTTAAATCAAATCAGTGATTACTTTTAATAATATCTAATTCAACAAGTCATGACAATTAACAAACTATTGATAATCTAAATTAACAAGAGAACTATAGTTACCTCAAGTGGCCCTTGCTTGGGTGACTGTAACCTTACATAATCTAAGTCAAATCTTAACTGTATAAATCACACATTGACTAAATCTATCATTCTTTATTGAATTCTAGAAAATGTAATATAAATTGATACAAAAGATACTGATAGAAAAATTCTCTAGATCTCTGTCATATACAAAATCTATCACATATATAGACATGATCTAAATCTCCTAATTGAATTGAAATTCTAAACAACTTATATCCTACACATGTCAATCCTTCCCACAAACATAGGAAGAAGACTTATTCTTAGTCTAAGAAAAAAAGTAGGAAATTGATTATATAAAGATGGTTTGAATATCACAGTCCTACTATAACTCTTCTTATTCACTATAAAGAAGGCAAAAATAAATGAGAGCATGCAAAACAGAGCATCATCAAATAATTATGAACCATGATATGCTAATGCCATGAATTCCTTCTTATCCTTCATAGACATCTTAACTACTGATGATGAAACCATTGATGAGTGGAATGGGTTATGGCTAAACCATTTCCACTTCATTTAGGCACACCCTCCTTTGGCTATGGGTTGTTGCATTCTCAACTATAGGTGAACACTTCCTAAATGTTGCGGGTAACTGCTTCCTTGCTACATAGGGGTTAGTTTCTCCATACAATACTTTCACATCATAACTACCATAACTAATAGAAATTACTATCATATTCTATAATCAATCATTAACACACACAATCATCCATCAATTTATTATATACCATTATTAGTGCTTTCAATACTTAAAGGTAATCATAAAGTATGGATAATGTCTAGAAATGTTTGGAAATATCTTTGGGAGATATAAAATTAAACAAGAAATTGGAACAAATTAAAGACTCATCACACCCTCTAACTTAGCATGTCACTTGTCCTCAAGCAACTCAAGGCCTTTGATTGTATTGAAGTGCAGTCTCCCTATAATCTATTGGCTCTATGACTCCTTTCTCCTGTTTGAGATAAAAACCCTTCTGCTCAGCTAAGCGCTCCCACCTGGCCTGCTCTGCTACTCCTTGAGATGCTTTCTAACCTTGCCAATGTGGAATTGGATATAGGAGAAGAGACGACCGGAATACTAAGGGAATCCAAGTGATTCCATATTCAATAGCTGACCTAATGTATCTATGTGACTTGGTGATTGATGCCAAGAAATTGTAAATAGAGTGGGGTTATTTTCTTTTTAATTTTGGTGTTAATTCATTCTACCTATCTCTTGAAAAATTTAATGCCTCCTTACCAATTTTATCAACTAATTCTTTGAATTTATTGTAATCTAATGCTCCGCATTCAAGGAGTTTCTCTTCTACTCCAAGTCGATGGATGAAATTGATCCATTTCACTACTATTTGATTATGATCCTTCTCATGATATTGTTGTTGCAAGATTCTATGCTCATTCTATATGAATGATACCAAGGCCTTCATCTGCACATCCCCAATAACAATTAAGAGATTCCAAGTAGTCTCATATGGAATAGCCAACTCATGTAAGTAAAATTCACACAATTGATTTTGCATTTCAGAGGTGGATTTTTTGTTTGCTGTCAGGAACAACTCAGGTGTAAAAAGAGAGATAGGAGCATCACCATACAATTGGCTAAACTGAAAACTCAAATATTTTTCTTATAAGGAAAGGGCATAAACCTTTGCAAGAGGTCTACACCTCATGAGCTATACAATCATATCAGCCATTCTATCTGTCTTGGATTTCAATCTTCTTATCTCCTTGTTCTTTTCCTCAATCTCTTTGTTACGCTTCTTTCCCATCTCATCCTGCAAATTAACTATCTCTTCCATCTTTTCCCATAGTTTTAAACCAACGGTTAGCAAGGTTGGTGGTGCAACCTCTTCGTGAGGGACATTATACTGACCAGGCTTTGGACCCTTCTTATTTATCTCAATGATGGACAATGGGACCAATTGGTCCAGTCTTGTCCCCTACTATTGATAAACTTGCAATTGACTCTCTAATTTCTTAACTCTTTCATTCAACCCAGTTTATTTTTGTTGATATTCCTACAATTGCTTCTCCAATGCTGTAATCTTTTTCAAAGTTGCATACAACTCATTAAATTTCTTTTCTTTTTCCAAGAATAAATCCTCTTTTTGGGACTCATCAGAGGAAGCTGGTAATTCTTGGTTCTCTACACTACTAGGGGGTTGAGACCGTTTCCTTTCTATAAATAAATCTTCCTCCTCTATTTCTGTATCTGTTTCCATATTCACAGATTGTGCCCTGTTTAATTGTTCTTGGTCAACAAATAGGTCTTCTCTCTCTGAATCTGTATCATTTTGCAAAAAAATCACCTTCTTCTATTTAAGAGGAGTTTTTCCTCCTATAACCCCTTTGCTCTTTAAGCGAGATGAACGCCTTGGTGGTTGTAGAGGTACTTTTTTCTTCTTTTTAGCCTTAGAGGAAGATGAAGGTGCTCCTCTTTTCTTATTAGTTTTAGTAGTGAAAGGAGGGTTCTTGGCAATGAAGGTTTTAGAAACTGTGGATGCTACAGGTTGTGATTTGGAGGTTGCAGGTTGTGTTTTCTATATTTCAAGCTGCTCAATGCGGCTGTGAAGCGACAAGGCTAAATGTTCTGACAATGACATTTGTACAGGTGAAGTTATAGAAGTGGGGGAAATTACAGGCTCCATTACTAGGTTATCGGTATGTGGGGTTGCATGTTCATGCATGTCATCATGGCTATGGGTAGGTGAGGCCATTTGTTGGGAAGAGGTTGCAAGTGCTTCCTCTCCTTCCTCTGGTTGTGGATTTCCTACTTGTGCCCTATCTCCCCTAACTAGTCTAGACCTTAAGGGTTTGCCATGAGGGATGATGTCAGGTCTATCATTTATGTAGTTAATTTCAAGAAAAATCTCCCAAGGTATGTCTGGAAACTGAGCATACAAACTTCTTTTTACTAATGAAATAACTAATTAATCATGTGACAAGACAGACTGGTTCCCCTTTCCTTTATATTTAGTAAACATTCGTAACAACAAATTGAACTAGTAATTTGGAACATTCACAAGTCTATTATGATGGAGATGACTTAACAATTTGAAATGCACTGTATATAACAATGACTGTCTTCCTTCACAAGTCAAATATCTAATAATATATGTAGCAATAGAAGCCCATAACTAGGGTAAAGAGAGTTGTTTGGTACCTTGAGTTGAGGAGTCCAATTCTTCACTGGGTTGAACAAATTGGGCCTAAGATGTGATGGCACTGGCTCGTACTGGAAATTCCTCTCTAATTGCAGGTAACCCATTTACCTTTGCAATTGTGGCCTTTGAAACATCAACCCTTGATCCTCTAACCACTTCTTCATTGTTTTGTAATGTTTTGTGAACTGTTGTGTCATGACCTCATTATACTCATTCAATTTGAGGAAATAATCTAGGCACCCGACTTGTTGGAAGATGGGCATACAATCTTGGTCATTCAATAATGCCATGTGATTAGCTGGTTCTCTTCTAATGGGATCCCCACCCATTATATGATAATGCAACACTCCAAATTCCTTTATCCTCTCTGTAGTTCTTATTACCTGCTCTCTATTTTTGTAAAACCAGTCACTACTAATATCAACTCACACCTCGTTGCTTCCTTTCTACTTGTTACGTCTATTAGTTGCCAATGCTCAACGTAAACATTGTGCATGCAACTAGTTTTCATTAATTATGGAGAGAAAGTCTTAGCAGGGTTAGGGGTACATTCAGTTATATTTTCCACCTATGAAATCAAGGTGTAATCCCCAACTAAAGTTTGCATTTGTCCGCAAATGGCAAGAGAATTAGGATGTATGGGAAGTAATTTTGAAAGCAGTTTGAATCATTTATAATATCTAATAAATGATTGTGTAATAATAATAATTGTTATAAAATAAATAAAATTAATGCTAAATTATCGAAGTCGTGAGAGAAATACCATGATAATGGCTGGTGATAGGAAAGGTGGCACGTGCGAAGATGTTGACATGGTGGCCAAATTGAATGATTTGGAAGAATGTGTCAAAGTGAAATAATAAAATGTGACCGGAAGGAAGTGTTATTGATGGAGGATCACGTGATTGAAGATGCGTGGAGGAAAGAGTACATGTACGGAAGAAAGAGTTGTAGCATGTTGTTGATGTGACTAGCTACGCGAGTTGGCACTATAGGTAGACTAGTGTATGGCTGCATGTATGGACTCCATGAGCCATGATACAATGGCTACATGTAGCAAGAAAGTTGATAGTAAGCAAAGTGAGTGACATGGCAGTGGAGTTGCTGTGGGTGTAATGTGAACAGGTCCCACTGGAAGTTGTTGCAGGTGGAGTGGCTACATGTCCCTATCAAATGGTAGTGATTGTAGTGGCTACAGGTCCCTTTGGAATGTGCGACTGGTGCAATGGCTATAGGTGCCATCAACTTTGATCTTCTATATGTTTTATTGATGCTATTTTTTTTTTGTATTTTAAAATATTTTATTGTGGGGAAGAGAAAATCATACATGTGGAATGATAGTAGGTGAGCTTGTGGGCTCATCTGCTTATGTGGCAATCGATGAATTGGCTGCTTCATCGGTGGATGTAATGCATGCTTCATCTAGTGGTGAATCTTGTGGAGCTATGGCTTCAAATTATCGTGTCAGCTATTGTAGAAAACTATCTTTGTCCAATGGCTTCTTGTACAATTTCAGATGACGAGCTACAAAATACAAACACCAACTCTCCGCCTTACATGAACAATTATAATAATGACAAAAGAGGACAATATACCAGCTATAGAGGAGGAAGAGGTAGGAGGAGAGATGATGTGACTTGCTTTAAGTGCGGTATGTATGGACACTTCACAAATGAATGCTGGGGAGACAAGAAGAAACCATGTGGATTTTGCAGTAGTACTAATCATGATATATTCAATTGTGACAAAGCGTAGACCTATTACAAGAATGCCGCACCACAATCGAAGAGTGATGAACTCCAAAGTTTTAAAGGAGCACACCTTATGTGGAGAGTACCAAAAGACCAACCGCAAAACTTATGGAAATATTGAAAAGTAGATATTTATGAATCAGATGCCATTACCGACAGTTTATCACAAAATGAATACCAAATATACAAAGAGAAACTTAAACAAAAAATTAAAATAAGGAAGCCGTAGTAACAAGGCAAGGAATGGACACTGTAAAGAAAAGTATTGACACAAGTGTGGAAGAAAATGGGGGAGAAGAAGATGATTTCTTCCCTAGCAAAGAAAAACATGATCAAATCATAAAACAAACTGAGAAAACAATAAAGAAAGAGCAACATAAAGAGAGAACAAGAAGATTTATTTACAGAACATGAAGTCAAGATACTTAAACAACTGACATAGATGGCTAGGAAAGATAATCTCTTGGAGAAACTCAAACAATTTAATAAGTATTGGAATAAATAGAAAACCCTACAACTGTAAATCAGGAAAATTGGGAAAATAGATAGAACATGGAAGAAATGTCCCATAATGATCACAATAAGCATTAACCATAAGAGGGTGATAAATTTAATGGTTGATCTAGGTTCTAACATCAACATGGTCCTAAAAAGGGTATGGGAACAAATGGGCAAACCTAAGCTACATGAAACACCCTATAATATTAGCTTGGCAGATGGTTCTGGGATGACAACATTAGGGACATGGAAGAATGTGGAAGTCGACGTGATGGGAGTAAAACTGATCATAGACCTAGAAGTGGTAGCAATTGAAGAGACACTGGACTCTTTCAATGCACTGTTAGTATTAAGATGGTTTGTGGATGCCAATGGCGTTGTAGATTCTAGAAAGGAGGAAATTTCATTTGTGGATGATGACAAGATAGACCACATACCTTTGGGAGAGAATTATGATGAGACATATATAGAGGAAGTAAACCTAGAGGAGTACATTGAGGAAGATAACACAAATCTCTACACAATCAATAAACTCCCTAGAAATGAATTTGCAGAAGAACCTAACTCTGAGGGGGAGATAGAACTTGAGACAGACTATTACAACATAGATAGTGAGGATGTCTTAACCACCTGGCTACAAGAAGAACCAAAAATTCATACTTGCAGAGTCAGGAGTACCAGAAGGGTTTATATCACTAGTAGAATTTGGCAAATAAATGACTAAGTGACTAAAATTTTTAGTCACAACAACTAAAAATGACTAAATTCTACTAATTTTTTGCAACTCAGCTATAAATGAGTAAATAAATGACTAATTTGGTCATTGACTAAAAAATTATTTAGTCATAGAAATAAAAATGACTAAATAGTTAGTCACGCAAATACAAATTAGACAAAATTAAAAAAAAACTTGTCAGGAAATTATTGGCGGGATGTATTGGCGTGATTCATTATTCACATTCATTGAATTTCTCCTTTATTAGTTGGTTACTTGCAGCTCTATTGTAAAAATGGCTGACACAGGGTGGTGATCCGAAAGTCTACTCTTTGCCCTCTCATATGATAATTGTTTCATTCCTTTCCCATACCAAAGTGTTCGATCACACCTACAAAAGGAAAACGAAACAATGTGGGTCTATTGCTGGGATCTAAAAGGGGTGAAATTTGAAGAGACAAACTACATATAAATTGCATTGTCCTACCAGGTTGGAATGTGGTGTTTTCCCCCTGGTTTATCTTGGGTGCTGTAGTATTGGTCCAAATTTGTAGCATATTGCACTGAGGCATTTTGCGTTATAGAAGTTACTTGCATGGGCGATAAAGAGGAGAGGACCTGTAGACTTTGAAAAGGTGGGAAAGGAATTTGGAGTTTGTTGCAATGAATTTGAAGTCAGCGAGGCCCTCTGCAGTGAAGTCAGATTTGGGGACACCCTCTATAGCGAATTAAGAGGTAATTCAAAACCCTCATTACATTTATAAACACAAAATCTATAGCTTTGTGATTGGCAACTTATAGTAGTTACAATCTACTGCTCTTAATAATGTTCTTTTACAATCTTGTCACTATTCTGCTTCATAAAGTGTTTGAGATAAATATAATAAAATTTGGGTGTCAGTGCCAAAATAAAATTTCCTCAAACAAATTTGATACATTTTCACTGCATGCGCAAACTGTCCTTGTGCAAAGTAAACATGTGCTAGATTTACCCACATATCAGGCATCTGAACAAAGATGTTTCCTGCTGTAGCTTCTTGTACCTGTGTAAAAATTTCCTTTGCAATATCAAATTGACCCCTTTCAACTAGTACAATGGCTGCCCCATTTGCAGCATAAACATTTCCTAGTCTCTGTGCCAACACTTTGCAATACCGTTCTCTAGCCTTCTCAAGATGTTGTGCCTCCACCTTTGGATCCCTCCTCTCATTGCAAAAAGCTACAAAATAATTCCAATTTCCAAGTGAAATGTCAACATAAGAATTCTTTGCATCTGATTCACTTTGTGCAGCTTTAATTGTTTCTTTTGCTTTAAGCCAGTCATCTGTTTTCAGTTTTATTTTTCCAAGCATAGATAAAGTATTTGATGAGTTTTTATCCACCTTAAGTGCATCCCCAATCAATTCTAGGCTTAGTTGGATCTCATTCCGAGCCTAAGCCATGACTGCAAGACGTAGATATGCATCCACATAATCAGGAAACTTGAACAATATTAGCCTGTATAAAAGATTTTATTTTTCAGTATCATGTAGCTGTTCATAACCTAGCAAGATTAAATAGTGTTGTGACTTTATCCCATGGTAGCTCAAGTGAAACACCACCTTCTTCTAGTTGATGGAAGAATTCCATATCATTAAAGAGCATAGGAAAAACTGTAGAATTGGCACTGGGGATTTTATTTATGAATTCAACCCAAATGCCATTTCCTAATGCCTCCATAAAAGTTTGTTGAGCCAACTCTAGTTTATCATGCTCAAAATGAAGAACCCCAATGTTGTTTACTAATTGAATGGGTACTTCTTCTCTGCTCTTCTTCAGAAGAGACTTTGCTATCTAAGGCTGCACCGGGGTTTGATGATATTAATAACTCACCCATCTTGATAAATGCATGGGCATCACATGGATCTATGTGAGTTGCCTTTCTTTAAATTTCCAAAGCCTTCTTTGCCTGCCCTTGCTAAGCATATATATGGCCTACAAATTTTAAGCTCTCACAGTTCTCAGGGTGGACCTCCATAACCTTTTCAAATTTGAGAGAGAACTCTTAAGATCTCCCAGCTTCAATTGAACCTGTCCACAAAATCCTGTGGCCTCTGGCTTTCCTTGACTGATGCCATGTAGTAGCGGCCAGTGGTGTCATAATCACCTTTACTATGATAAGATCATGCAAGATTATAATATGAATGAGATTTCATGAGAGGGTGGTCAGTTAAAACAAGATCTATCTCAATCAACTATTCCAAAAGAAAATGCTGCCCTATGAAGAAAAAATGGTTTGCTAAATGATTCAATGCCATTGCACAGTATGGGTATAATTCAAAGGCTCTACGCATCTTTTCCATTCCTTCACGAACACTACCTTTTTCACTAACTGTGAGAATCCTACAAGTAAAAATTGTACAAAACTGACCACAACGATTTATGTAGAGGTAGAACATGATGCAGAGGAAGGACTCACACACAATAACCTTGACACATCCCAAACAAAGTTTCAATACACTTGATGCAAATTTGCACCCTTGTTCATTCTTGACAATTTGCTCCTAAGCCTAAAACATGGAAACAACACCTTAGTGACACTCAATCGTTGAAGATAACATGGAATATGGAAACTTGGTTTTTTCAAACCTATTACAACATCTTCTAGGGGTTTCCAAATGTACATGACCCAACCAAGTGATTAACACAATGATTTATGCAATTTAGGTCTTGCTGCCACTAGGTACATTCAAGGTGATGACTCCAAATGAAGGTAAGAACACTTGTCATATGAATTCCCAAGCTTGTGCAGGCCCTAACAACATGCCACTATGATTCTTCACCCCTCCATTCACATACAGTGCATAGATTATTCAAAGCAACAAAGAACCTAGGGTGTTAGGACTGTCTCACAACAAATCTACACACAGTCAATCATATCTTCTTCACACATGCCATTCATGAGTTGTCCTCTTATAGGGATGTGGATAGGCATGGGACAGAGCTTTCCTCCAATTTTTAGGATTTTTGGATGGTGGAAACTCTGCCCATGATCAAGTTTTGCTCCCTAGAAACCCTAGGCAGGGTTTAGACCTGCACTCACCAAAAATGCAATATCTCGCACAAAACTTGATGAAATTCTACCAAACCAAATGTATTCAAAAGATAGGACCCTTATCCAACTTCTCCAATTAGTTTTAAGACTGTACCGATCTATACCAGTCTGTACAATGTGAATTACAGTCAATTTACACAGAAAAACACAAGTTTGGACGTGTAAAATGAAGTATTTCTCATTCAAACTTCTCTCCAACCTTTTTGATCGAGCTTACATGGCATATTTAACATGTTACAATCATTGGTAACTAAAAAACCAGCCACCAACTCCTTTGTTAACACTAATGACAACACTTACAAGTTTTTGACAAAATTTTGACAACATTTTGCAACTTTTTACAACATGACTTTATAAAAACTATATTGTAATTGAAATTTTGTCATCTATCAGCATCTAGTTATTAGTTATGCAATGTGAAGTAATTCTTTGAGTTTGAAAGATGTGCAATGCAATGTAATCAACAATTTGAATATAAACTATAAAAATCTATTTTTTTATAATTCATTAGTTAAACTCTCTATTTTATTTGCTCTCTATAACTCTATTGCTATGGAAATGCCTTTCAATTAAAAAAATAGTTTTTCTCTTATTCTACAATTTTTTACATTTTTTTTAAAATAAGATATTTTCAAAAAATCTTGAACTTTTGGTTTTCCAATTTTTTCCCCTAAAGATTTTTGTTGCTATGTGTAGAACATTACAGATGGATCAATGTCGAAGGTTGACTATGGATCAATACCATGCATATGATGACAGAGAAGCTGATGATAGGCACATGGACAAATATCCATGTCAATGTAAGGACTATCTTGGTGGAAAGGTGAGAAAAAGAAATGTGATTCATCGACATATGATAAGATATGAGCATAGTGGGCCAATAAGGGCGTGGTTCAGTGGTTAAGTCACTCGGTTGTAGTGGCGGCCACCAAAGTTTAAACCCCTGTTGGGCCAAGGAGCTTGCAGGCTTTATGCCTTCATTGGGCCAACGAGCTTGTGGGTTTGAAGTGTTCTTGCTAGGGGATGAGGTCCCTTGTGTTGTGGCCTCACCAATTCATTGCTCTGGGAAAAAGCATTCATGTGGAGTTGAAGGGCGTGTCGCACTAGCATCGCCGGTCACATTAAAAAGTTTACCAAGCGCATTTAAAAAAGAAGAAGATATGGGCATAGTGGTATAATCCCTTGGGATTACAATTATTATGAAGATATGATAGAATTGCAGAGTGTGAGAGATGAAGAGGCAACAAACATAGATGAAGTGGCACCAAACATAGATGAAGAGGCAACAAACATAGATGAAGAGGCAACAAACATAGATGAAGTGGCACCTAACATAGATGAAGAGGAAACAAACATAGATGAAGTGGCACCAAACATAGATGAAGAGGCAACAATTTTAGACGAAGGGTTTGAAGTTGATAGAATGTTGAATGAGGGTCTAGATGATGATTGGGCCAAGTCGATGGAGGATGCTTTAAAGCCTGTGCATGCTAATTGCAAGTGAAGTCGTTTGACAACAATCCTTCAAATTCTTAACTTGAAAGTGGTGCATGGTTGGACAAATGAGAGTGTAGATCAGTTATTGGCATTATTAAGTTCGTTGTTACCACCTGACTCCACATTGCCAACAAAATGGATTCAATGTAAAAAGCAAATCACTAAGCTAGGCTTAGGGTATTAAAACATCCACACATGTGTGAATGGTTGTGTATTTTTTTGCAATAATCTTGCAAGTGAGAGTGAATGTCTGAAATGTCATGAAGTGAGGTATAGACAAGGGTTAAAATCAATTGTGGTTCCTAGAAAGGTTCTTCGCCACTTTTCAATAATCCCACGATTACTCCAAATGTATAGGTGAAGAGACATTGCTGAACTTATGCAATGGCATGCCCAAAATAAGAGCACCGATGGAAAACGACATGTGCCTGGTTCTAAGACGTGGATGGAATTTGATAACAGATGGCCTAATTTTTGTCAAGATCCTCATAATATAAGGTAGGGTTTGGATCTAGATGGGGTGAACCCATTCTCAGATCAAAGTACTAAATGGTCAACTTGGCCAGTATTTTTAATAAATTATAACTTGCCTCCATGGTTAGCAACTAAACCATTTTTCTTAATGCTATCATTGATTATACTAGGAAAGAAAAGTGTGACTTTAGATACAATCGATGCTTATCTAGAGCCATTATATGATGAGCTAATGGAATTGTGGAAAGGAATTGAAGCAATTCAATCTTTAAGGGATGGTCATTCAATCAAATTCAATTTAAGAGCTTCCTTATTGTTTATGATTCATGATCTTCCTGCATATGGCACATTGTCTGGTCTTAGTGTTCATGGATACCATGGATGTCCTACTTGCAACTTTAAGGATTTTGTGAGGCACTCAAGAAGTTTGTGTAAGTGTATTTATTGTAGACATCATGCTTACCTTAAAATGGATCATCCATATCTTCAACAAAAAAACATATTTCAATGGTCAAGAAGAGAATCATGAAGCACCATTGCTAATAACAGGTGATTACATTGTTGAGAATGGACAAAAAAGAATGTCATTTAATGAAAATGATGGGATTGCTAGTAGTAGATATGATCCATGTAGTGAAAGCGGTGTAAAACAGTTGTGCATATTCTATAAGTTGCCATACTTTAAGGATATATCCATTAGGCATACTGTTGACTTTATGCATACTGAAAAAAATATAGCCTATGCTATTATAGAAACTCTTTTTGGTGCTTTTGATACTGTTTCATCACGTGAAGAATTTTGAGAACTAAAGATTCATCAAAATCTTTGGGTTGAAAAATATGCTGATGAAAAATATAGAAAACCTAGTGCTCCTTATGTCTGGACAAAGGATCAACGTGTACAATTCTTACAGTTGTTGTCTCAGACTTGCTTTCCCATTGGATATGTAAGTAGTAGTATTAGAAGCCAAACTGACATTAATGGCTTAAGAGGCCTCAAGACCCATGACTATCATGTCATAATCGAGAATATTTTACCTATTGTGGTAAATATATCAAGTTTGGCAAAGGGGCCAAGATTGGCAGTTATAAGGTTGGGCCTAATATTAAAGAGAATGAGTTTACATGTATTAGATCCTTCAAACTTTGATAGTTTGAGGGAGGAGGTTGTTGAAGTCCTATGTCTATTGGAACAAGAATTTCCACCAACAATCTTTAACATTTCTATGCATCTTTTGATACATCTAGAATATGAACTAGAGTATTGTGGCCTAGTAAGAACGAGATGGATGTATCCTATAGAATGATATATGAAGGTTTTGAAAAAAAATGTTCATACTAGGGCAAAATCGGAAGGTAGCATGTCTAAGGGATATTCAATGCAAGAGGCCATGGGATTTTGCACATAATATATGAAGGATTTAAAAAATGTCAATCGACGTGTATGGGATGATGACAAAGATGAAAGAGTTGTGATGTAGAGGGTTCGCCCCTCTGCCAGGTAAACACAAATAACCACTCAACACACAACATCATTTATGACATAATGTACTCATAATTCAGAGATGACAAACAAATAATTTCTCTTTATTCATAAATCTACAATATATTTGCATTACAAGTTGGCCTCAAAATGGCCTCTCAAATCCTACACAACTCTACAGACTTCCCTTGGGCATACACAGTCCCAAGTCACCAGTCCTTCTCTCAGACTGAGAGTTCTTTTGCTCCTCTGTGTTCCTTATTGGTGTTCGGCTCTCTCCCTAGCCGTGCCCTTTTCTTTCTCTCTCTGATCCTCACTCTATCTGGCTCTCTCTCTCTGGGCATACACCATCTCCCCCTCTATAGGCATTCATTCCCCTTTTTATTTCCTGCTCCACTAACTTCCTTTATGGTTCTTCATACGTTATTGGTTGCATGTTGATCATTTTCATCATTTTTTGTATGTGTTACTAGAAGCCTCTTAATGTTCTTAGAGTGTTTAGACCTCAAGCATTACAACAAGAATATATTCTTATTTTAGAGTTTGTTACAGTCCATTTTTGGAAGAAGAATGGATTCCATTGACCTCTCAGAAATAGCAGCATAATTAATGCATACATGGAGCCAAACGACCATTACCTGTAACTGATGCATTCATTACCATTGATCCAACAATTTGTGCCAAGAGATCCTTTTTAAACCCTATGTTTCATGTTTACAATAGTTGACCAATAATCACGTTGATTCAGAATGAAGATGTGCAATCAACAAATCACAATGTGCCCCATGTCTACGCCTCTTTCGTTTGTCCATCATTATCCGCCAGCTCACGTTCCCGTCTATCTTCTTCAAATCTATATACTATATTTGTTTCTACATTGGAGTGACCTTTTCACCTTCTTCAACAATCTCTGCCACACTGTTACTATCCCATTTAGTATTGCAGCATTACAAGGAATAACAATCGTTTCAACTTCCAAGTCGAACGAACAGTTACACAAAACGTAACTATCACTGCTCTATCATGATTTTGGCGAGACTCCTGACAATGTCCCAGGGAAGTCTTCAACTCCCATTGACTAAATAGTCTTCACATACGTTCACTATTGTCAGCACTTCTAATCGAAACATCGGTGAGACTTCATATAGACTCCTCCGATGTAGCACAATGCCGCCGATTATAAGTTAACCGTCTTGGTGAGACACTTTTCATTGTCTCGGTGACAACATCAAGTCACATTGACACCACTCATCAGAATATTGAGGTGACGGTGTGATGACTCACACCGACATACAATCGTCCCATCAATGAAACCACAAGACCCTACATTAGGTGTCGAAGAGACACCAGCCAAAGTCCCAGCAAGACCATCTCTTGTTGACAGAACACACAACGCCAACTTCAAGAAGAGCTATCGGACCATTGAGGGAACTAAAAACTTGGTCCCAATGAAATCAAACTATCACAACGATGAAAGAGTTGAACATGATCTACAGGGAGAAGCTGAACTTTATGAGTCTTCACCATTGCCAGCATATTGAAATATTTTTTCATTGAATGTCTTTTCCATACCTACTGTTAAGAGAAGTTGACCAAAACTGAAACCAAACCAAAATGGAAATGAAATGTTTTTGGGCGATGCAGGATTGCCTGTTCACCCGAGATGCTCCTGCATCAAGTTGTAGGTGAAGTATTAGAAGGCAATGGATGTCGGTTCAAGCTATCACATCAAGAAAGAAGTGCGATACATGCCTATATTCTTCAAAACACAACTTCATTCGATAAGTGGCATAGGTAAAAATAATTTTACACAATAATTTATTTACTCAATTGCATTTACACATTTATATTATTAATCTTACTATTTGTATGTTAATATTCTATGTAGAAAATATGAAGAAGAGAATCAAACTTGGATGCAACATTGACCTCAAAAGCACAAACATCATGATTTGAGTAGAGGTGATTCTTTTCCAAAATTTGAAGAATGGATTGCTAATGCAGTCAGTAATGCAAAAGAAGAAGGTCAAGATGTAACAACAGAGGAAAGTGAGCTTTCACAATCTCCACATAAATGGGCTATGCATTTTAGTGGAATGTGGGCCTATGGTAGTCATTTAAGAGTGGAAGAAAAAGACAAAGGAAAGACAAATTGTGATTGTGTTGTTAGTGCTGAATTTCTTCACAAAACTGAGAAGAAATTTTATGTTGGATTCATCCAAGAAATTATTTAAGTGGATTTTGGTGAAAATAGTCCTATATTATTAAAATGTAAGTGGATCCGACCATCCGCAGTACAATTTGATGAGTATGGATTTGTACGCGCAAATACATGGCAATTTTTATCAGAGATGGATGAGTCGTATGTTTCCCCTCTTCAAATTAACCAATCATTTCTAATTGATGATATAAGAAGCCCAGGATGGTCATATGTCATTCAAACAGAGTCTCATTCCAAACAAAAATTCATGGAAGTTGTTGATATAATGCCTGATGGGAAATATGTTAATTTAGAAGAAACATTCGAAGAAGTGGATGAAGATGATGATGGAGTGTTTGAAGAAGAGACTTTGATTACCAATGAAGAGATTGGGAGAGAGAATGAGCAAAATGTCACAAATGAGGATGAGGAATAAAATCAAGTAGATGCAGACACGAGTGATTAGGATTCTAATCTTGCTGGCAATGCAGATGATTATGATGATGTTGTCACCTTAACTAGCCTGTCACCTTAAGAGGTTAACTTCTCACCTAAGCTTTGGTTATATGTATGGTGTAATTTATTAGTGAATGTAATAAATATATAAGTATAGGTATGCTTATTCATTGTTGTTTTAATGATACATTTTTGAATGTAATCATCATTATTCTACTGGTATATTGTATACAAAACTTGAGATGTTTACTGCTGATTTGAAGTGCATTTAAAGTTAGGTTCAATCATTCTTCTTAGTTTTCTTACTTTGGTTGGAATTAATTTTATTTAGTTAGAATATAATTTCTTGTATGTCCTATATGTTTTCTAGATGCTAGGCTTTTCTTGTATGTCCTAGATGATAGCTTTAGTTTATAATACAACTTCTAGCCTCCACATGCATTGAATATGCTTGTGTGAAGGAAACAATAATGTAATAATGAACATCTGTGATTTAATAATACATATAGATATCTTAACATTAGGTGAACTAAGCCTCCTCATTACAAACAAAGAAATAATCTCTTAGATATCTTAACTAGAATTCAAGCACTAGATTAAATCTTCTTCTCCATTGATTGCTTCAAATAGATATTACAATATAACATAAGTCTCCTCATATATGTTTCTATAAATGCCTATGATGATGATCCCAAAATTTGGTCTTGGTTTCTCTTTTATAAGAGAAGCAACGAGCTTCAAACCATTACAAAATATGACACCTTTTCAAAATTCATGCCTCTTCATATAAACTAAACATTAGTTTTGCTTAAAACATAATTAAGAGAAAACAGAGAAAGTAGACAATATTGATTGGAAGCCCGCAACACTTGCAATACACTTGTAGTCTATTAATCAACATAGGAGACCCATGATCATCCTGACCTAGAAAAGTCCCCCTCTCCATGATAGAGTGTTTGAAGGCTCATGTCTTCCATTGCAACATCTTCAAGGCCCTATTCTTCTGGAGGAGGCAAATACTTTTGCTCCCATTGGTATACTGTGTAGTCATGCATCCATTTGTATTCTTGAATCTTTGATATATTTGTTAGGTGATTCCTCCATCTGTTGTCGAGTAACCCTTTGCCATCTGTAATCAATTTAGAATATCCGGTATCCAAGGCTATTATTCCATCCATGATCAAATTGAGTCTTTGGACATTCAATTCACCACCCTTTTGTACATGAGCAATGCAATCAGGAACAATTTGGCCAAATTCCTTTCTTCATTCACTAATATTTTCACAATTGGTCATTATCCTTTAATAACCTTGGCACAAACCACTACTTCAATGTATAAAATGGTTCCATCATTGTTTTGATCTTTTGATCTTCTCCATTTATATACTAAGATTCATCTATAACTATCTTAACCATCTACTTAGTTGGCTTCGAAGCTAAAGGAGCTTCCATAATTCTCTGTAATACCCTGCATAAAGTCATCAAGGTATGATTAATTGGCTGCCACTTATTGACAAGAGGATCTAGTATAAGTGCATGGGCTTTCATCTGGTCAATTGCTTGGGATAATGAAGTGTAGCAATCATACACACTTTCTAATTTGTCCTCAATCAGTTTGATCTTGTGATCCAAGATTTTTTCCAAGACATTAATGATTTGGTCCCTCACTCCCTCGACCTTGGTTTCATTATTGGCTTTTTTCAACTCTTTGATCTCTTGTCTTAGTACATTCATTTGTTCAGAGGATGCACTGTCTATATCGGTTGATTGGGTAGTAGGAGGTTGATACAATACAATTTCTTTACTTTGTGAGGGCCCTACTCCTTTCAATTGCTCTTTCAGTCTTACATTTTCTATGAACAGTTTATTTACCTCATCATTTGAGAATTTCTGTTCCTTTTCATATTCTGTCAATTTGTTTTCCATTCCCTTAACAGCAACTTGAGTGAACATGGCCGAGTGCATTGTCAAGGTTGTAGCTTCTAAAGGAGATGTGTCCTACAATGTTTTTACCATAGCCGTTCCTCTCATCTCTTGTACCACATCTAACAACCTTGGTTTTGTGTATTTCTTTGCTTGGTCCAAAATGCCAAGGTCTCAATCTTAGGGTTGTACCCTATACCACTTATCCCCTCATCAGAATCAAATTCAACAATCATCATTGGGTCTTCTTGTGCTCTTACTTGGTCAAGTAAGAATATCTTCTTTAGTTCCATACTCGAGATAATGAGTATATTACTCTTCAAAACCATATCCCTAGCTTCTTGTGGGCTAATATCAACATTATCAATTCTCAATTCATTGAAAGTCTGGGCTACAATTTGATTGTGTTGAGACTCTTCAGCACCCATCTTGTTTATCTCTACCCTTTCTTCAAACTCTCTCATTTTCATTTTAACCCAAAAATCCTTAAATTCAAGGGTCTTAATGAAATCATCATCTTTAATAAATCTAAGAGCTGCAATTTCCCTCTCATCATTCTGCATTTCCCTTTCTCCCTGCATATGGATATCAATTCTAGCCTCTGGTTTATGAGCTTTAGTTTCATGGGTTGCTTGATCTACCTCAACATCATCCTTCAAACTCCTCAGTACACTGGCCACTTCTTGTGTATCTTCCACTCCTTCGCTCATTGCATAGGAGACTAATCTATATGGCTCCTGTGTCTTCTATTTCTTAGGAAGTTGCTGTTTAAGAGGTGATTCTTGAGGAACATGACATACTGAAATAATGTCAGGTGATGGCTTCGAAATTACAATACCACTTGGCATTTTGGGAGATAATTTGGTGGGCCTCTCCTGCTCTACTGCAGACTTATTATACAATTCCTCAAACTTATCAATTATCAAATTTATCCTCTTAAGAGGATCTACTTCTTGTAAAAAATATCCCAAGAAGTCACTGTTCTTCTTCATTTCTTTCTCAAGCTTCATCATGATCTCCCATTTTCTTGTCCTCTGATATACCTCTTGGGGAGTGAAGCAATTTCTAATCACACCCTCTTCATAATCCACTTGATGAGTAATTGCGGCCTTTGTGAGGAGGTTTTGTCTTATAAAATTCATATGGTCCTTAGGGTCAAAAACCCTTTCACTTCCAAGCCTCAAAGAATATCTTGTCTTAAGGTAATGTTGTAATTCTTTAAGGGTGTCAGATCCAATAGATAATTCTTCACATGTTGTCAAGTTAGGTAGAAATGTACCCTTCTTTTGTTTGTGCATGAGATCCTTTTCCATCCACAACATCTACCACATAAATTCTAAAAAGGCTAGACGAAGAGGAACAAATTTTGGCAATATATGTGAGGCCTGTGGGCACCTATAAATCCTAATTGTTATGGGTGAAATAGATTTGATCAATCAATGATAAATAATAACCCAAACAACAATGGAATATCCGAATAACAAGAATAAACAAATGAAAGCATAAAAACTTACAACCTTGTTACCCTGCAGCTTCCATTGCTTGCCTATTCTTTCTTGATCTTGAATGATGAAGATGGGCCCTCAGGGAGCTTGCTTCCTTGCTTCGATTCCTCAAGATGACAAAGAGAAATGACTATGATGATTTTGCATTATGATGGTATGAAGATGATGACATGAGAATGGCTAGAATGATTTCCTAGAGGAATTTGGGCATAGTGATTGTGCAAATGAAGTTCCTCTCTAATGGCTTAGAAGAGGGTTCTATTTATAGATTTTTTGAAAATAGAATGGAGGGTGAGGATCAACAGATGAGATCAATGGCTAGGAATAAAAGTGAATCTTTTATTCCTAGTGGATTATGACAATTGAATTAAGAATTTAATAGTGGAGGACAGTGGGTTATGACATTTGAATTAAGAATTCAATAGTGGAGGATAGTGGGGAACATTGAATTAAAATGTTCAATGGGTGAAGACTAGTGGGGAACATTGAATAAAATATTCAATGGGTGAAGGCTAGTGGGGAACATTGAATTAAATATTCAATTAGTGAAGGCTAGTGGGGAACATTGAATAGAATATTCAATTTGTGAAGGATAATTGATTTAAAGATTTATTTTGGAAAATGGAGGATATTAGCTAATTAAATATTAAGAATATTTAATTATATGTGCAACATGGTGAGGTGGAAGAGATGAGGTGGATTTTAGGACTTGGGACATTTAGCAGAAATTAGGGATTCTAATTGACAGAAGGAAATAAGAATTAAGATAAATATCAAAATATTTACTTAATTCAACCTGAGCAAATTTTAGGTGTATACATTTTGCCCCTCTTTGAAGCAATGTGTTTTATCACATTGTTTCAAAGAATAAGTAGTTTGATAATGATACATGCCCCAGTTTGCCCCTGGTACAGGTTATGATGATAGGATACCCCCTCGGGAGATTGGATGGGGAGAAGGCGGTCAACGTGAGATGGACAATCTCACGATAAGATATGTTGACAAGAGATGAAATGGTGGGATGCAGAAGGAATGGATGAATGATATGGAATGCAAGATAAAAAGATGACACACACAAGCAAGTAAGCAAGTATGCACAAATGATACAGGAACAACCAAGGTATTGCCCCTGTCGAGCGGTAAACCAACGATATAGGTCGATGATGTCTGGTTTCAGGAATGAGATATGTCGTATAAGACTCTGGGTCTGGTTTCGACAATGCGACATCCTGTCTAAGACATATGATAACGATATACGACAGTGTTGTCATAGCGGGGATTGATGTATCCCTAGAGCAACATGAAGGATAGTTATGACTGATTGATATGGTTTACGACTGGACAAGGATCAAGACCACTGATTGTGATCAGATCATTTGACAAGATTGACTTGACTTGATTAGCATGGATTAAGGATAGACTTGCAATTGGATACAGTATAGATATGGAAATGGATATGAAACGCAATTGGATACGGTATGGATATGAGATGTGATTAGATATGGTATAGATATGGATATGGATATTTGTCATCTTGATATAGCAAGTATTTTGAAGCGCTTTCATCATTGGGCTTTATTATGTTGTAAGCAAATACAAGCATCTAGGTATAATTAAACCGAGATGACCTGAGTATTACTTATTTGGATTTTGATATAGCAAGTTAATACAAGCATCTAGTCAAACTTGAATCTAGATGACCGGAGTACTTCTTGCATTTCAATAGATAAGGATTGCCCCTTTTCATGTTTAGATCTCAGAGTCCTCGATGATCTTTTACCGATCATGTCATTAGACAGAAATCATCACATTACTAAAGTTTAATCCACAAGCAGCAGACAAAGGAAATAATCATGCCCCCATCATAGCATCTCTAGTTTTTGGCATCCTCAAGTAGCATAGAAAGGCATGATAGCATAAATCAAGACTCTATAAGTTAATCTAACCAATCACAAAACATTCTTGCATGAGATGTGTCTTTTTGCCATAATTGATATAAAATTTAGCTTGAGTGTTTCGGTATGGTGCTCTGTTTTGCCTTGGACAGGTTGATGTTTTGCGTCAAGATTTTTGTTGTTTTGAAGCGGGCTTTGTTGCGTGCGCTTGTCTAAAGAAAGGTGCAGACATGGACAGATAGAGGGATGGACGACAAGTGATGGATAGGAAATGGAGTGGAGTTAGACAGATAGAAGGACTAGACATGGGACGAATAGGGAAAGTGGAGCCTCAGGGGCGCATTGATAATGGCCTTGCCTACATGATAGCTCAGAGGCGACGTAGTTCGGGGCCTGGACCATGGATGGACTAGAGGATAGATGACAAGATATGAGATGGACAGGGAAGCAGAGCCTTGGGGGCATATTGATAATGGCCTTGCCTACGTGACAACGCAGAGGCAACGTAGTTCGACAAGAACCCTAATGGACCCAAGATATGGATCAGATGAGACATGATATGGAACATACATGGATCAGATATGGATCAAATAAGACATGATATGGATCAGATAAGACACGATATGGATCAGATATGGAACAAAAAGAGACGACATGGAATAGATATGGAACAAACAATACTGATGACAAGGAACCACCACAGATATGTAGATGGATGGAAGATAGTAGATACGGATGGTTATGAGGATGGGCAATAGTGGACAGAAGGAAATAAGGATGTGATCTCCAAGGACGATGTCGCATAAGTGTAACATGCCCCTTTGTAGGTAGAGTACATAGGATTGTTCATGACAATGCTAAGGACGATAGGAGGATGAGAGGATAATGAAGGATTTGCATGTTTTGGAGGGATAAGGTATGTCAAGAGACATCTAAAACATTTGTCAACATTGTGCCCCCAATCTTTATCAAGACCAAAGAATAGAGGAAAGGAAGTTTGGATGGATGGACGGGACAGGAAAGGTATGCAATGGATAGAGGATAGGACAAGAAATGTAATGGAAGAGTGATATGTTGATGAGACAAGGTGCCCCCAAGTATGAGTGACATAGAAGATCAACTTACACATGATGCTTGTTTACCAAGTTTTCATCATGGTACTTATCCAAGGTGCCTGTTTGCATGTTTTCACCATTGGACGAAGGAGTTTTTCTTTACTTTTTTCTTTTTTATTTTCTTTTTTTTTTGAATATTTAGATAGGAGAAGGTGGATATGGATAGACTCAAGTATATAGTTCCTTGAAAGGTGAGAGTCCCGCTAGATAGATATTGTCGAATGGACCATGTTTAGTGTTCTCATAGATGTTGGTAGGGGATTGCATGAAAGTGAGATATGATGTAGGTAGATAGTGGATTATGATGCAAAATATGGAGGGAAGGCTTATGCAAAAGCATGGACCATAGGATGAGGAAGATATGTAGGATAATAGTGGAAGGGGGAGATGGAGTTATACGGAAGTGTTGTGGAACGGAAGGGAATCATGACCAACGATTGCACATACCATGGTAAACATTGAAGCTAGTGATGGGAAAGTAGTGTAGGACGTAACAGAGACTTTTGCTTGTGGATGAATGATTTAGGATTTTATGGACCCACATAGACTTAGTATTTTTCTGATTTTTGTTTGCCATGTGGGATGGAAGAATTTTAGACTTATGGATGGAATGGGAGAAAGTAGATGGTTGAGATTCTTGAGAGGTGGATACCTCATGTATCTTTAGGGATTTGTGCTTAGGTACCCAAACCATTTTGTTTTTAGATAGTACCTATGAAGGTATGGGTTTGGGTGTATAAAACTTTTGTGTAGCTTTTGGATTAATCATTTGTTGCTTGGGAACCCACACCTTTTTCAATTTGGCATTGAGGTGTATGGATGTATGCAGCTTTTGCGCATCTTTTGGAATAATCATTTGTTGCTTGCGGATCCACACCTTTATCAGTTTGGCATTGAGGTGTATGGGTGTATGTAGCTTTTGATATTGATACTTCTTTGATTCTTGGCTTTTATATCCTAGGTCATGAGGACTCTTAGAATTTTTTACTTTATAGGTAGAGGCATCCACATATTTGTCATTGAATCCCCATGGGATGGTAGAAGTGAGGTTGGTGAAAGCTCCTTGTTGAGACAATATGTGCATTTGTCGGCCATGATTGGGATGTGTAGAGGATTTATAGATGGATGGATAAGGTGTTGGAAGTAGCGGAAGTAGAGTGGATGGTGGGATATTAGGAGTTGGAAGTAGCAGAGGGAGATTGGATGGTGGGATATTAGGAGTTGGAAGTAGCGGAGGGAGATTGGATGGTGGAAGGTGTATGGTCACATGCTTTTGACAATTGTAGGATGATGGAGGTGGAATGGCGACATATGTTTTGGGGATATGATAGTGTTTATGATGGAAAGTGGTAGACTTAGGAGGAGTGGAGGAAGTACCAACATCTTGAGTTTGTGCAACTTGGGGTATGTATCCAAGGCCGTATGAAGGTGGAGGAACATTGACATGGATAGGTTCCAAAATACCTTGTTCATGAAGGCCTAAGCCTTTACCTTGATAGTTCATCTTCTGGAGTATGCGGTGGACAACGGGATTATGTGTAGGTGGAACACTAGACACAAGTTCTTTATTGGATGGAGAAGAGGTGATAGTAGATAATGGTTGTTGGTGTTCTAAGAAAGAACATTCATGCATGAAGGTAGTAAGACCAAGGATATATGGTGCAGAATTTGCCGCTTGGTCCATAATAGATGGTAGAGGAGTATTACTGGTTCGATCTTCTATGCTTGCTTGGGAGGCAAGTGTCTCATCGAAGGAAGTGGAAGTTGTTGGATCTTGGGTAGGACTAGATGGGGTGCTAGGCTCAGGACCATGGAATATGTTGTTAGTGCTCATTTTGGCCTGGAGATTAAGCTTGCATATGGAGGGTTTTTTCGTTCAAACCCTAGGTTTTCCTCTTCATCGGCGTGAGCTTGGCCTATCGGTTGGAGTTTTTTCAGTTCCACCGATGCGGTGGGTCTCCCCGATGGAGTATGTTTTATCCCTTCATCGATGTGACACGAAGCGTCGGCCCATCTTTTTTCCGTTGTTCCGACGATGTATGTCTGGCCGATGGTAATTTGAGATATGTTTGTGTCCATTGGTAAGACTATTGTGATCGGCGGAAGAACTTTTTGTTGCTCCGATGGGTAAATGTCTCGCCGAGGGAACGACTTGACGATGTTTTGGATGGCCATCGGCGTAACCTTTGGCATTGGCGTAGGTATTTTGTTGCTCGCCGATGGTTTTGGTCTCACCGACAGACAAGGAATGTATGTAGTTTTGCATCGGTGAGACTAGTATGGTCGGGAGGAGAATTATGGAATGGGCCGATGGCTTGTGCCACAGCGATGGGCTCTCGGGCGAAGGCTTGTGTGTCGAGCGCGGCAAAAGCGCTCGACACTTGGTATGTGTGCGACCTTGTTTATGAACTACTGATGTGATCTCCTCACCATGCATGTGGGATTATTCCCCTGTGTATCTTCAATCTTTGAGCGAATCACTTTTGGCGGGAACTTCTGTTTGAAATGTTGTGACAGTTTCCGAGTGGCTGCGTGTGGTTGAGACTCTTAATAGCGACAGTGCAGGGGTGTGGGCGACGGTACAAACAGTGAAGTTGCCTAATCGTGGATGAAGACTTTCAGATGGTGGTGCATGGCTCGAGGCCCCCCCTTTGTCTGCTGCATTAATATCTTCTGAGCACCATTCCTTGGTGGGATCTGTATCTGGCGAATTTTGATATTTTTGCCATGTAATTAATTGCTTATGGTACACTATCTGGTGGTTATAAGCAGATTGTGTTACCATTTTTTGGTTGTTGAAAGTTGAACATTTTGGCTCTGTGATACAACACAGTTCGTTTTGGTTGCTCTGTACATCAAAACTTGTGAGTTTATGTATCTCCTGTTGTATGTTTTTGCATGAATCCACTGATTTCATGGTTAATTTTATATGAGAAATGCTATGTAGGCATGTGTTTTGTTAATTCTGTCTCCAGTATTGCATGTATCTTTCTTCTGAGTCTAGGTATTCAAGGAATGTCTAAGATTCTAGAACATAGAATTCCTGTGTTGAATGTCTGATCTTTTAACTTCTGCTCAAGGGGTAGATTAAACTATTTTCAGATTGAATATTAGGAAGGGTATACTGTAATAGGGATGCCATAAGTATAGATAGCTTAACACTCTGTATTGGGAGATATCTGTAAGGCAGGTATCGTATGTATCCCCCTGAAATCTAGTTTTAGTTGTTCATGCATATCATTCACAAGTGTATGTCTACTAACTCCAGGCCCTGGATAGGCACCAATCTTGCTTTGTGTTTGTGTTACAACCATGTCCAGCTTTGCATCCAAACTTAAAATCAAAATCAAACTCTAAAACAACCATTAGGACAGTAGAAATAGTTTTAGGATCCAAATCCTCTATCTACAACTACAAATAGGCCCAAAGCTAGCCCCTTTGCTCTTATCTTTCAGTTTTGGTCTACTTACAGGAGGACTCATCTACTTTCTGCCAGCATCCCAGCCTTTGTATGCATATCCTCATGGATGTTGAGTAGGGAATACCCCCCTAGGTTTTGCAGAGCCTGAAGAAGAAGAGGAGATAAAATATAGAGTCTATCTCCTACACTATTGGCCCCTGGCCCAGAGATCCTGTTGATCATTGATGGCTACCTTGTAGGGAAATCTGGGAGTAAGCATCCAGTCTGGGAAAAAACCAACATACGTAAAGTGGGCTAAGAGGATCATCGTGGTCTGCTTGATCATAGATAGGTTCTTCATCATAGATGGGATTTTGATCATAGATAGGATTTAGCATGATGGGATTAATGTTCTCTTGTATAGGTTCGTCATCAGTGATAATATGGAGAGATATAGGTTATGCATGGTTGGAAACTGAATCTCCTTCTCATGTATAGGATCAAGTGGCTCCTGGAGAGGTTCATTATTATGGATATCATCTTGATCATAGAAAAGCCATTGGATCTCTAGTTCATGCATAGGATCAAGTTGCTCATGGATAGCTTCTTCATCAACACTAGTATCTTGATTAGGGAAAAGATATAGGTTATGGATGGGTTGCATGAAAGTGTTTTGATCTTGAGTTGGACTAGGGCTTAATGTTTCCACATGCTTAGGATTAAACTCTTGACATACCTCTTGGGTTGCTTGAATGGAAGTGGAAGGCTCTCGGATAGGCTCTTGGTCAACAACATGATGGTGTGACGGACCTTGACTCTGGTGCATGGTAGAAGGCTCATTGAGAAGCTCAAGGGGTTGCGGATGACATGAAGGGGTTGTAGAATTTGACAAGTCATGGGAAGAATCTTTGGTAAGGTCAAGGACCAGACTTTGGGGACATGGTTGACTCTCTGCTAATAGCCCTTGGAGCACATCCTTCATAGGTGTAGGAGTACATGGATGAGGTGATGGATGAGTGGATTTTGGAATTCTCCATAGCTTTTCATATGTTGCATATCTTTCCCAAAAATCATTTGAGAATGTTTTGTTTGTCGGTTTAGATGGTGGGGAACTTGAGGTCGGTCTTGGTGTAGAACTGGTATGTTTTGGGATAGGTGTCTTAGAATATGGTGAAGGAGGACTAGTAGACAGGGTGATATATGATTTTCCTCTTGAAGTGGTGGTTGCCTTGTCAATAGTATCATTAAAATGGGAAAAGAAGGTATGGTTTTGGGACGAGGCATAGCTAGTACTAGCCCGTTCAGCTTGCAAGCTTGTCAATTCTTGTCGTAAGGCATCCATTTGTTGAAGAATTGCTATACAATCTTGGGGTGAGGGACCTAAGTTTACTTGCATTATCAAAGATTGAAGTTTTTGATCAAGATATTCTAATTTGTTTGCCATTGACACAAGGCTGGAGAAGCTTATTAGTTTGGATATGCAAAAACAAATGCGTCAGACCAGAGTGCAAATGCGTCCCAAGTCGAGACAAGTGTGCTTGGAAGAATGAGTTGAATGACTTGTCTTATGTGTTTGGTGTTTAACTTGATTTTGGCAATATTTAGCAAATGATCATATGTATAAACAAGAAGCACTCACACAAGACACAAACAACCTTGAATTTTGAATTGGAAGAATATGATAATGATTAAACAAGCAGACTTGCAAAGCAAATCAACATGCCCTAGTGCCTAGTTTGATGTAAGGTATGGCCAATTAGGTTTGGTTAATGTTTTGACGAGGTTGACTAGGAATTTGAAAATGAAATCTTGCCACACAACCAGGAGAAGGGGGTAACCCACCCTTCACCTTCACTTCCCAAAGGTAGAAAGTTCTTTGGGGCTTAGCCAAGAGTGACAGGATTCTGATTTCAAAGAGGGTGTCTTTCGATTCAGCCTTGAATAAGGTCATCCCTAGGGGTGATGAAATCCCCTAGCAAGCCTCCTAGGATAGGGATTGACAAAAGCGAATCAAGTGAGGTGTTTTTGATCTCCAAGATCACCTTGCGGTGCGAGGAGAGAGCATACACACACCCACTTGATTCACACTTGCAGTTGATTAATTGACCTTAGAAAATTGAAATGTGATGACAAACACGTCAAACAATGATTCTTTTTATCCCAATTTCAAAGTGTGATTGAAGACATTGATTGATTTTATGCCCAATTTCAATGTGTGATGATCCAACAATGTTCGTTTTATGCCCCAAATTGAAGTGTGTTTTTAAGCAATGATTGAGAGATAAAGGATGAAAATGGATGCACCTGATAAAATTGCTGTCCAAATTGATGTGTTTTCTGCTCTTGATGTTTGTCCAGTCCCGAATGATCACCTGCAAGTCACGAAACCGAAAAGAAGAGTAAGTAGACTTCCAAGAGGATTGTAATGTGAAAATTGATAATCTAAGAAAATTTGATGAAAAAAGAATTGATACTGGAAATCAGATTGCATAAGCAGATTCTTTACGAGATTCTATGTGATTTGAAATTTTTTTTTGTGAAAATTTGATCAAAAATGCAAAAGATATGACAATTTGAAGTTTGCAATGAAGTTTGACTTTGATTGATAAAAAAGGTGGGAAAAATGTACCATCACCTAATGAAAACCTCACAACTACAAATTTCTTGGAGTCCTCTTTCCGACAAGTCCTTGTTTGTGTGATTTCGCCTCCGTATGACCAAGTTATGAAAGTTTGAAAAAAATAGCCTATTATGGCATGTAGAAGGCACAAGAGGTTAACTGGCAATTGTTGACCGTTGGCAGTTAGCAAAAATTTGATCACATGTGACTGTTTGCATCCGGTGGTTTAGGTTTGTAGTTGGCAGTTAGAAGGGGCCCCTGGTCACTGATATGACCAGGGGTTGAAGAAAAAAATAAATAAATAAAAATCAAAGGGGGGCTAAAAGCCTCTCCCCGCGATCAGTATTAGGGCAAAACCTAACCTATAGAGATAATGGACAGGGGATCGGGGGTCCGAAGGAAGGGGAGTTGGGGGAAGTAGGCAGTGATAGGGAGGTGAGGTCTATGGTCTGCAACGAGGGTGGAGGAGTGGTGTGGTCTGTAGCGAGGGTGGACTGCAGGTCGGGGGTGCAGGAGATGGTGGAAGCTGTGGATTGGGCGGCAGGAGGTTGGCGGAAGCTGTGGATTGGGTGGCGGGAGTTTGGCGGAAGCTGTGGATCGGGTGGTGGGGGAATGGTGTGGTGGTGAGCTGGTGGTGCGCCAGAGGGGGAAGGGAGATGGGGGTTTAACAGGTGGCGGCAGGAGGATTCAGCGGTGGCGGTGACTGGTGGTTAGGTGACGGTGGCGACAGGGGTTTCGACCTGGTGGGGGGAGTTTGGAGAGGTTGCTAGCTGTGGGGGTGTCGACTGAGGCTCGGGTGGCGACCGGGCTGAAGGGAGCGGCGACCTGGTGGTTGAAGCAGTGGTGAAAACAAAACTTGCAACAAACCTTGAAAACTTGCACACGAACGATGTTAACCCTGCAACGAAAACCAAAAAAATTGCAATCTCAAACACAGACCATCAGTACAGAGCAGTACGGCAAGGTACAGTTCTGTACTGTACGGATCCGTATGGTACTGACTGTACCCTAAAAAATTTTCAATTTTTTTCAAATTTTTTTCTCAGAACCTAGGCTTGTTTACTGTCAAAATTCACAGAAACAACATCCGAAGCACAAAAATGATGTCCGTTTCTGTTCAGGATGCCACCTGCAACACTTAATCACCAAAACTTGCAAAAACTATTAGAAAAAGAAGATTTTGACCACAAAACTTGCATAAATTGATGATTGGATTCGATACGGTGGGTGCCAAAATGTTATGGGTGAAATAGATTTGATCAATCAATGATAAATAATAACCCAAACAACAATGGAATATGCGAATAACAAGAATAAACAAATGAAAGCATAAAAATTACAACCTTGTTACCCTGCGGCTTCCATTGCTCACCTATTCTTTCTTGATCTTGAATGATGAAGATGGGCCCTCAGGGAGCTTGCTTCCTTGCTTCGATTCCTCAAGATGACAAAGAGAAATGGCTATGATGATTTCTACATTACGATGGTATGAAGATGATGACATGAGAATGGCTAGAATGATTTCCTAGAGGAATTTGGGCATAGTGATTGTGCAAATGAAGTTCCTCTTTAATGGCTTAGAAGAGGGTTCTATTTATAAATTTTCTAAAAATAGAATGGAGGGTGAGGATCAACAGATGAGATCAATGGCTAGGAATAAAAGTGAATAAGAGAAATGGCTATGATGATTTCTGCATTACGATGGTATGAAGATGATGACATGAGAATGGCTAGAATGATTTCCTAGAGGAATTTGGGCATAGTGATTGTGCAAATGAAGTTCCTCTTTAATGGCTTAGAAGAGGGTTCTATTTATAAATTTTCTAAAAATAGAATGGAGGGTGAGGATCAACAGATGAGATCAATGGCTAGGAATAAAAGTGAATCTTTTATTCCTAGTGGATTATGACAATTGAATTAAGAATTCAATAGTGGAGGACAGTGGGTTATGACATTTGAATTAAAAATTCAATAGTGGAGGATAGTGGGGAACATTGAATTAAAATATTCAATGGGTGAAGGCTAGTGGGGAACATTGAATAAAATATTCAATGGGTGAAGGCTAGTGGGGAACATTGAATTAAATATTCAATTAGTGAAGGCTAGTGGGGAATATTGAATAGAATATTCAATTTGTGAAGGATAATTGATTTAAAGATTTATTTTGGAAAATGGAGGATATTAGCTAATTAAATATTAAGAATATTTAATTATATGTGCAATATGGTGAGGTGGAAGAGATGAGGTGGATTGATGAGGTGGATTTTAGGACTTGGGACATTTAGAAGAAATTAGGGATTCTAATTGATAGAAGGAAATAAGAATTAAGATAAATATCAAAATATTTACTTAATTCAACCTGAGCCAATTTTAGGTGTATACACTAATTATTGTGACATCTTGCAGAAAAAACCAATCACCAAAGTTATAAGTATGACCTTGTTCTGGTTTCAAAGCCAAGGGGCTCAATAGTTGTAGTATAGGTGTGTGTAATCTTGGCGATGAGTGGCCAAGAACTCTCATAACTCTGTTCACAAAGTCATCATGGAACACTACATAATCAGAGTTTTTGCATCTGTTATTCCATTTATAACACCATCATTGCACATGCAATGACTTCCCTTGTCAATCAATCCTACCCAAGCACATCCTTTCTGTCCATTTATCTTTGTTCTGGTACAATATCAAGTGACACAATAAAGAATATTTCCTAAATGTTATAGGGGCCATGTTCTCTCTAACTTGTAGGAAGCCTTCATGCAATGCCATCTCAAGATATGAGGTAAACTTCCATGTGTCTGTGGCTAGTGTGATTGTCAAGATAGCTTTGTCAGGAAACTCTACTAGTGTAGGATGCTCTGCAGGAATAGGTGCTTCAGCCAACTGATTGGCGATAACCTGTCCTTTGATGGCTTTTCTCTCAATGTATTCAATGTCAAATTCAGTAAGAATCATGACCCATTTTGCCATTCTCCCAGTAAGAGCAGCTTTGTTTAGTAGATACTTTAGTGGGTCGATCTTGGCGATGAGCTTGGTCTTGTGATTGAGCATATAGTGTCTTAACTTTTGTGACGTAAAGACTAGGGCTAGACATGCTCGTTGAATTTGTGTATAGTTGAGCTCACAGGATATTAGAGTACAACTGATGTAATAGATGGCTCTTTCTTTTCCATGCTCATCGTGCTGTGCTAATAGGGCTCTGATAGCTGTCTCTGTGGCGGAGATGTATAGTAGGAAGGGTTCTCCTTGTCTTGGTGGAGTTAGAACTGGGGGATTAGCTAGGTAATCTTTCAACTGATCAAAGGAAGCTTGACACTGGGTGTTCCAGACAAAAGTTATATTTTTTCAGAGTAGGTGCTGGAATGGTTGGCATTTATCGGCAAGTTGAGCAATGAACCGACGAATGGACTGGAGTTTTCCTTGCAGACTTCTTAGCTATTTCAATGTTGTTGGAGGCATTTCAATAATGGCCTTGACCTTTGCGGGATCTACCTCGATTCCTCTTCTGGAGACTATGTATCCCAAAAGTTTTTCGGAGGTGACCCCGAAGACACACTTCTTTGGATTTAGGCAGACATTGTATTGCTCCAAACAGTCGAAGATCATTGCCAATACATTCAGGTGTTCCTCTCTTGTCTTTGATTTTCCCAATAAGTCGTCCACATAATCTTCCATGATGTGGTGAAAGAGGTCATGGAAGATGACAATCATAGCCCTTTGATACGTGGCTCCAGCGTTCTTTAGACCGAACGACATTACCACCTAGTAGTATGTTCCCCATGGACATATAAAGGACATCTTATGCTGGTCTTCTTCTGCGATCTGGATTTGGTTGTACCCTAAAAAGACATCCATGAGAGATAACATCTCATGTCCTACCGTGAGGTCCACTATCATGTCAATGTTAGGCAACGAGAAGTCATCCTTTGGGCAGGCCTTGTTAAGATCTTTGAAGTCGGTACAACAACGGATTCGACCATCAGGTTTGGCTACTGGTACGAGGTTAGAGACCCATTTAGGATAATCAATTGGGTGAATGAACCCAACATCCAGTAATTTCTTTAGTTTTGCTTTGACTAGGAGAGCCACCTGAGGATTCATTTTTCTGAGTTTCTACTTTACTGGTTTCGCATCAGGGCATACTGCAAGATGATGAACAACCAAAGTGGGATCAAGCCCTGGCATATCTACATAGGTCCACACAAAATTGTGATTTCTACATTTAAAGAATTCTAGGAAGTTTTCTTGCTCAACTGTGCTGAGCGATTCTGCCCTGAAAGTGATTTTGGTTCTTCATCTGTTCCAAGATTCATCTCTTGTGCTGGCTCTACTAGGAAAGGTGACTTGTCTGGATAAACCTTGTCTATCTCAGGAAGGCCCATGCTTCCATCTCCTAGCGCCTCGTGGAGGTTTTCACTAAGAGATACATCTTTTGTTTTTACTTTTTTGGGATCTGATACTGTTGTGGAACAGTTTTCACCATTAGATCCTTGTTTGAATTTTATATTTTTATGACTGGAAGTAGGGGTTGTCTCCCCGAAATAGGCCTGCATATCGAGTTCCATGATGTATCCTACTCTGTGATCTCCGAGGGGGAAGTGATCTCTTACTCCCATCATTTCAGCGATGGCTTCATCATTTTGTGCAATGTCAAATACAGGAGGTCCCCATTGGTCCCAGTCAATGAGGTCAGGGTAAACCAGTGGTAAGTCATTGGATGATGAGGCAAGAGTGGTGACTGAGTAGATGGTGCAAATGGATGAGTCGAAGAAATCAACAAAGTCACTAAAGGAGTCTTGAAGGCCCATTTTGTTGATGTTGTTGACTTCTAAGGAGACTGTAGCGACCTCGGCTAAGATACATTCACCAGTAGTGAGGATATGTTGTCGTTGACTGTACCCTAACCCTTGATTATAGGGGTTTCTTGTTGCTTGCAGTGGTTCCATGATCCCCTGTTCATGAAGACCGTTTCTGCCTTATCCTTTATAACCCATGCTTTTGACAATTTCAAAGCCTTTGCCATAGATTTCTATTGGGATGGTGGTGGCTTCTTGTTCAGGCTCTTCGTCCTTGTATAGCCAGGATGAGATATCTTCAAGGACATCCTAATCGAGGAGATGTTTCTTTTCGAAGATGGGTGATGGTTTGCACTTGATGATGACTGTGTTGGCTGCTTCTGTCTTTGGGATGCCAAAGGTTTTAGGATTGGGTAATGTGCCCACACAAAATGTACCATGTAGGTCATATTCCCCACATCCCATGTTGTTGAGCTTGATCTTGACCTCAGGTGGTGGCGGTGCTTGGGATGAAGTGGTGGCAATATTTGCGGGATCAATATATGAGGTGGATGATGTTGGATTGGCTTTAGTGGTAGCTTTGTTGTATGAGCAGAAGGCATGGTTATGACCTTCCAAGAAACTGCAGTATTGGAACGAGCAGGGGTCGGCATAGACAGTGACTTCTGTGCCATTTTGAGGAAATTTGAGGCATTGATGGAATGTGGATGGGATGGCTTGCATGGCATGAATCCATGGTCTGCCGAGAAGAATGTTGTAGGGGAGGTCAAGATCAAGAACCTGACATTTTGTTTCAAGTATTTTCTGTTCCACTTGAATAGGGAGCTTCATGGTCCCTTCAGATAGTCATTCGGTGTCATCATAGCCTTTGATTATGATGCACTCGCTGGTGTCTACAACCACATTGGAGTATCCCAAGTGTTTTAATAGTTTAAGAGAGTGCATATGTTTAGGCCAGAGCCACCATCTATTAAGACTCTTTTAATGGTGTGTTTGTGGATACGAACTTCGATATGTAGGGCGTCGTTATGTAAGTGTTCAGAGGAGGGCAAGTCCTTTTCTGAGAATGTGAGATGGTGAGGTGTGGCGATATGTCCTACCAGGGCTTGGAATTGAGTCACATTCAAGTTGGTGGGAACTTGAGTTTCCAAGAGAGCTTTGTCAAGGACATCTTTGTGAAGGGGGGATGTGCAGAGCAACTCAAGTATGGATATTTGTGTAGGGGTTTTTCCTAGATGCTCTAGGAGGTTATACTGGTTGGTAGGGGATGGGCGTGTGTTCAGACGAGGGGGGACAGGATCTGATGTAGATGTGGGTGTTTGTTCGGTGGTAGGAGTTGTGAGGATAGATACACGGCCTCGGCAGGTTGTCACAGCGCAATCGGGTGCTTGTGTTCGAATGGTGATTGTGTTAACATGGTGAGATGATGGCTCTATCCACCCTACAATAGAGTCATAGGTTGGGGGAGGTGGGGTGACGTATGCTTGATTGGATGAGGAGGCTTTATTGTGGTTAGGAAGCAGATCCTTGTAAGCTCCAAGATTAGCATTTGGTGATGGTTGGGTAGTTTGATCAAGACTCACTAGATTTTGATCTATGAGGTCTTGGATGCAATGTTTTAGTTGCATGCAGTCAGCGGTTTTATGACCCACAATACGGTGGTATTCGCAATAGTCATTTTCATTGTACCACGTGGCTTTGAGCTCATTCTCTTGATGGGGTCTAACAGGTGGGAGTGTGATCAAACCTTTCTTGAGACATCGGTTGGGGATGTCCTCTATGGGTTCCCCTAAGGGTGTAAATTGCCTTCAAGGTTTGTGTGGTTTAGTCTGTCCTCTTGGGTTGTTGACATTGGTTGCATATGTATGTACAGGTGTTTGATTTTGTACATGTTGGACGACTTTCACGTCCATGACACCGTCGTTTAGATTTTTCTTATTCATCCCCCAATAACGTGGCTTGTCATTTGATTGCGTGTTGGCATTGTTGTTTGTATTGGGGGTGTTGTTATGGGTTTTGTTGTTGTTGTTGTTGGACTTGTAGTCGTACAGTTTGATGGAGCCCTTGGCAATGAGGGCCCGTTCGATAGTGGTACCTTTGTTGATGACCTCTTCAAAGGTAGATGCACAAAGGATTTGTAAATCAAACCTTAATTCCTGGTTGAGGTTAGTCACAAACATGGTGATGAGTTGTTTTTCTAGAATTGGCCATGGGAGTTTGCTTGCTAAGCTCCTCCATCTTTGCAAGAAAGAAGCAAAGGCTTCTCCATTCTTTTGTTTGGTGTTGCAAAGCTCTGTCATAGACATTTCATGCTTGAAGTTGTAGGAGAAATGGTTTACAAATTTTTCTGCAAGCTCAGGGAAAGTCCTAATGCCTGGGGGAAGATGTGCGAACCATTCAATGGCTTGACCGCCAAGGCTTCTTGGAAATAGTCTCATTAGATAGGTATCGTTATTTGAGACTTCTAAGCAAGCGATGTAGAACTCCCTAAGGTGGTCCCTAGGGTCTCCCTTTCCCTTGTATTTGTCAAATTTTGGTGTTTCAAAGTTCTTGGGGAAAGGGGCCATGTATAATGTGCAATCAAATGGATAGGGGCAAATATCCTCAAAGGAATAATGTTTACGCTTGCCCCCAGTTTGCATGTCATCTACCTTTTGGATCAAGGACTGTACAACAGTTGTGAGATCCTATGTTGGCGGTGGTTGAGGTGTGTAGGTTTGTTGATTGGTGAGATGTTGGAGATGGGGTGGGATTTGATGTTGGAGATTTGTTTGGCCGAAGTTTTCGTACTGCGAGTTGGTGTTTTGGTTGATGTGTGCTTGATGTTGTTGATATGCGTATAGTGGTTGGAGAATATGTGGTGGTATTTGGGGGTTGGGATTGTGTTGATTTGATGATGTGATGGGGTTTTGTAGATATGTGACATTGGAAGGATTGACATTAGATGAGTGGACGTTGGAGGGGTTGGTGGTATTGTAAGGCGGCTGTGAGAATAACTGTCTTAGGTAGGCGATGGTTTGAGGATTGGGTGGAGGAACACTCGTGGAGGTACTTACCTGTGTGGTGTTCCCTTGTATGCCTAAGGTGATTTGTGGGACGGAAGGGTTTATGGTAGTTGTGGTAGTGGAGGTGATGACGGGTTGGGATGTGGTAGGGATGGCGGCACTTGTGGGGATTGTAGATGTGGCAGGGGTAGAGCTTGTGGAGGTGGTAGATATGGTAGGTGTTGATGTTTGTGAGATGATATGTTGGGTATTTTATGTAGATGCTTGGGTATTTGATGTGGTAGGAACAATTGTAGAGGTGGATGGTTGTGATGATGTCGTGATGGGGGGTAGTTGAGCACCAATTTTGAGGAGATGATCAAGATATCTATTCAGTCCAACCTTAGGATTTTATCAAGTAGGTCCATGTTATCAGTGTCTTGCATAAATCTCAAGACATCTAGGTCATCTTGGGATATGGTGGGGACGTTTTGTGTTGGTGGGGGTGGTGGTGGTTGTGATTGTTGTAAGAAATGGAAAGGATTTTTGTTGGGATTATATGGGGGCATGTAAGAGTACGTAGGTGGGTTGAATGTTTGATTGATGGGTATGTTGTTGCTATTGATGTTAGGCATGCCATATTGCCAAGATTTTGCCATTTTTTGATTCTTTTTGTGTTGTGATCTTGTGATGGGCATGCACACGTATGGATTTGATTTCTAGAAGTAGAGTGAGATGGGGGATGAAGACCTCAAAGAATCGGATTGATTGTGTTGGACACAAGGATGGATGTGGTATTTAGATGGAGAGGGTGAGTGTAGTTTTGAAAAGAAAAATGTGTTAACCTAAGGGTGATAAGGAAGGATGATATTGACTTTTGCCCAAATTTGGACCAAAGATGGATGATGCTCGTTTTGAGGATGATTTTGATAGAAGGGGTTTTGTCTTTGATGTTGATTTTGATTGATTAGGATGATTAGGATGATGTTTTTGGGAAGGACTTGATGGTCAACAAGTTGAGCTTTAGGTAAGATCTAGATTTTGTGTTGGCACAAAAGGATGTTTCTTTGTTTAGGGTAGACTAATGACCTTATGCAAAGAGGGATGATTGTCTCACTTGAAAGGTAGACCAATGACTTTTCAAGCAAAATATGATGTGAATGATGAGGTCTAGATCTAACGTTGGCTCAAAATGATGACGAGTTTTTGATTGATGATTTGTTGATGGCTGTTTTGATTTGGATATTTGGTCCAAGGAGATATGCAAAAGATCAAATGGTGATGAATAGATATGGACTTGAGTGGATTATGATATAGTAAAGGTTCCAATAATGATGATGGTAGATTCTCTAAGGCCCAAATGATGGTATGTTTTGAAAGATTTTCAGGAGAAAATGGATGGGGTACAAACGATCTTTGGAATGTAAATATGGATTATGGCAGAGCAGATGGTGAAGATCACAACTAAATGGGTCTTAGTCTCAGGAATGTCAATCTAAAAATAGTGCCAATCCACGGGTGAAATGATGCTAAAATCAGACAGAGATGGCACTAAAACAGGACAGTGTTGGTTGAGGTCCTGAAAAAGATAGATTTTGGATTTGTTTTGATTTGGAATTTGATCAACTGATTTGGTTTGTCTCTTGGCTATTTGTTTGAAAGTAATTTTAAGCACATTAACACTTAATTAAGCACATGAATGCACAATAACCAAGATATTTGTTTGTGCAAGGATGTGTGATTTTGTTAAACAAGTACTTTGCACAACCTAAGGCGAAGATATGACAGTATTTGTTGAATCCCCTAGCTGCACCTATTCAAATCGGGTAGCTCCAGGATCTTGGTAGCATCGGCTCCTCCTTACAATTGCACACACTTCTCAGGCATACTAAGATCTAGATTTCTTATAGGGCTTGTCCCTCACCAAACCTTTAGATTATCCCTGCTACCTCGACTAAGAACCGCATGAATCAGGGCCGCTTCAACGGTTTCTCTTTTGCATCAACAAATAGAAGGATTTTGGCTTGCTAAACAATGGTTCGTAGTAAGGGCATCCATTCAGGTGGTTATACGTGCGGCAGTGCTACTCTCCATTATGGAGTCTCCCAGCCTCCAAGGGTTATGCCTTGGAGGGTTTTGGGGGAGGTTGGATGTCGATATAACACAACAACACCTATTGCTTGTGACTTTCGTCCCAAACACCTTATTTCATATAGCGGCTAGGAAGAGCTTGGCTTTAGCTTGTTACCGCTTGGGTTGTCCCCACCTTTCGAAGCAGGGTGGCAGGCCCTCTAAGGATTAACAAAAGCAATACAACCACCGAAAATACTTTTGATCCCCAAGTTCATACAAAGATGTGAGGGGAGAGCATACGTATTCTTTATGATTGTATCACACTAAACATGGTTCATTTTAATTCTTTGGATTTATGTTGGGGGTGATTAATGCAAGTTTTGTGAGAAGCTTTTGATTCCCAAGGTCACCGAATGGTGCGAGGGAAGAGCATACACTTTTCACACTACCGACACAAACCACGAAAACACTTCACACAATTAGATTAGTTTTCTTGATTATATGCGTGAAGAATGCAGATTGTTGTTCTTTTTAAGTCTAATGATTTGATTGATGCAATTTGTGGTTCTTTTTAAAACCCAAAATTAAAGTGTTTTGATAGTTGTTGGCACACAATTTATGAATTTTAGAACACCAAATTTAAATGTTTCACATACACACACAAGATTTGTTTGTTTGTTCAATTTTATTGCACCTAATCAAAATGTGTGTCTAAGCTAACATGCAAGGGTACATTTTAAGTTTCCAAATTGAAGTGTTTTAAATAAAGATGAAGGAACCCTGCAAAAACTTGTTAGTATCCTCAAAATGATAAGGACCTGCACACAAGTTGTTAGTCCCTGCATAGAGAGCAAACGTTAGTCTCAAAAAATAGCACTATTACAGAGGTTAAATGGCGCCACTGCGGACAGAAAATGGTGCACTGATAGAAAATAGACTAGAAAACTGACACCCTACACAGATAGCGCTAATCCATAATATAGCGCTAAAATCGATTACAAAAGGCACCAAAATAGAATATGGCGCTACAATCCTTTATAGAAGGCACTAAAACATAAAATAGCGCTACAAAGATATATAGATGGCGTCAACATAATAAATAGTGCTAATAGAGGTGTAATATGGCACCACTATGTGCAGTCAGAGGGTCTAGTCACAGCTTGAAGATAGCGTTGTTCTGGGTGTAGATAGCGCCAATACGTGTCTGAGTGCGTCTAGCCTGCAAAATGGAGATTTTCTAACCAATACAAAGGGTTAGGCTACACACATAAGAGATCCCGTTAGCATTGTTAGTCATTGACAAACAAAAAACAAGCCAAAATAGAAACTAGCATGCATGTTTAGATTTTATGAAAATTTCGGCATAACCTCTCCCTCCTTTTTCAAGATTTTTGCAAAAATAGAGAGCAATTTGTACAATAAAAACAACAGAAAGAACATGGAAGAAAAGGACGTGTGAGTGGGTGTCAAGAAAGAAATGCGCTATGCAAAATAGCGCTAAAACAGATAATAGCGCTAAAAGAAGCTAGAGATAGCGCCGCTGCGCAGGTAAGATAGCGTTGCACCTATAAAAACATGTCTAGAGCACAAACACTCAACAAAAATGATTGGATTCGGACCTTGTGGGTCCCACCGGGTGTGCCAATGTAGATTAGGTAAACAAAATGAAGTTGAAAATACAAACTAAATGCAAATAACACAAAGTTATACTTTCACATAAAGACCCAATCTCATCAAGGGAGAAAGGAGCATTGCACCCAAGAGCTCCTAAGACATGATATTCCCTAGATTAAGGATTCAAATGTGAAATGCTACTCTAATTATGCAACTCACAATTCTAGATCAATAGTCATTTGGACATGGTAACTTTGCTTAAAGATTGGATCCCAAAATGGGTTGAGAGATGTTGCATTTATAGACTTTTGGAAGGGATTTTGATCCAAGGGTGGAGATTGATTTGGAAGATCAATGGTGGAGGATGAAGGTGATGTGGAGGGCCTAGATTAAATCTTGGAGGAATGGAGGGCTATGAATAAAAGTAAATCTTTTATTCATTTTGGGAAAAGGGGTTATTAAATGAGTATGGGGGTGAAGGATTATTTTTGAATTAAAGATTCATATGGGGAATGTAAAATGAATTAAAAATTCATTTGGGGATAAGTGGAGATAAATGAGGTATGGGGATGTAAGGGGAATTAATTGTGATGTGGGATGTTTTAAAATAAAAAATTGACTTATGTGGATATATTTCAATTTTTTGTTTGGAGGATGTGGGGAAGGGTGTTAAACTAGGTTTGACCACCCAAATGAGAGGTTTCTGATTAATTAAATATAGGTTTTATTTAATTAACCCTTGGGCTAGGATGAGATAGGCTAGGGTAGGCAATTAAATAATAGCTATTTAATTGTCTAGGGTAGGGATAGGTTAATTAATAGGCTGATTTAATTAGTTAAACATGATTTAGCTAATTAATTAGATTTAGTGAGGAGAGGGAAATTGAAATAATAAATATTGCATATTTATTAAATCAATTGGCTAAGGTTTTAGACTATTGAATTAATGAAATTAATTCAATTTTGGGGATAAAATGGTAGAAAATTGGGTGATGAAGGGATAATTAATTAAATAAGAATTTAATTAATTGAATAGAAGGGAGATTGATGTGTTTAGGGATGTCGGGAGTTGGTTTAGTGGTCGAGACATTTTTAGGTGTCTATAGGAACTTTAACAAATCTGCATCATCGTTGAAAACCTGCCAGTTGCAGATGTTGTCTGGTACATACGGTCTGGTTTTAACCTCAACCTTAGAGATTCTTGATAAAGTAATATCGTCACTCCTTAGGGCTATATTGGCCAAGAAATTAACCATCACATTCTTGTTTCTTTCTACCCAATCAATGGAGAATGCATCTAGAAGCTCTATGGTGTCCCACATAGCATACTTGTATTGCTTAAGTTTCTTGTGCTTTGTCAAGTATTTATTTCTCACTTGTGAGACAACCAATTCAAAATCACCAAAACTCTCAACAATTTTATATCGTGTTTAACTGCCATGTTCAAGCCAAGTAGTAATGCTTCATACTCTGCAGTGTTATTTGTGCAAGAAAAGTTCAACAAAATTGAATGTTTGAAAGTTTTGCCACTAGGTGCAATGAAAATCACACCTGCTCCTGCTCTTGCTTTAGAACATGCACCATCAAAGTACATCTACCATAATCCAGCTTGATTTGATTGAACTTCATCTTCCAGAGGATTAGTGCAGCCTTGAACTTGCTGACCTGGTTCAACTCTAAAGTTATCCAAATCACTGTTGCAAAAATTAACTTGCTGATCAAAGTAGTTGGGGTTGTCAATGTGTTCTACCACTGTCTAAAACCTAGGTTCCCCATCCAATCTGACCTCCTTTCCATTCATGGGTATAGTGGCATAGGACAAATCTAACTGTATATTCCCTCCAACTACTGTAGTCCACTGTCTTGACAAGAGCATCCCATATTGAGGTGGGATATTTACAATAGTAACATCCATTTTGTACGCCTTGTCAAGAAAGATAACAAGCCTGAGGTTAACATCTTTCATTATCCATAGAACTAGGACAACTCTATTATCCATGGCATAGCACTTGTCATAGCATGTATCAATCGATAGTCCCAGTTCTTTCATAACTTCCAGAGGCATAATGTTTATGGCAGCTCCTAAATCTATCATACAATTTCAGACCATTTTGTTATTTATAAGCAAGATGACATAAAAGGGGTCAATCTGAGAGGGAGATGTAGTCAATGCTTCTCCCACATATACCTCAAGGGTTCCCATCTCTCTGCATTTAGCCTCACCAATTTGCTGATCTGCCTTTTGGGAAACAGGTGATTCCTTGGGAACCTCAGATGATACTTGAGATACACCTGCAATCATATTCAATGCATTGTTCCTATGTTCATCTATTTTCATCATTTCTAGTAAAGGAACCGAGACCTTCATTTAAGATAAATTTTGAGTCATATCAAACATGGGAGTTGTTACTGAATCATAGATGACCTTACTCACCTTTGTTTTCTTGACCCTCTCCTTTTTAGTGGATGCAAGAGCTTTAGGAATGCCAGACTTAATTGACTCCTTTTCTACTTTTGCCTCCTTCTGATGTATCTTTGGCACATTAAATTGTACCCTCTAACCTCTTGGTAACTTGCCTTTTTCATCTAGGAGACTTTCATATTCTTAGGATTCTTGGCATTAGTAGATGTCCCTTTGATAAATAGACTATCAGCCTTGCCCTGGTCAGCATTAGTTGTTCTATTTCTCAAATTGTAATTGCTCTTGGCCTAAGAAATGGAAACTAGAGTCAAGGATTTTATTTCCTCCTCTGAGGGTCTTCTCAAACTAATGCCTCTTACTTCAGCATCTGCGACATTCACCCTTGCATGTTCTATACCATTGTCTTCAAAATTAGAAAAGACTTGATGATAATTTTCTCCATACTACCGCTAGTTGTCAACATCAATCTCGACACACTCTTCCTCAAAAGAAGCATATTCTTCTGTCATCATAAATGGTTTAGATGAGAACATATTGATTGTATGATCTTGATTAGAATTATCCTCCTCATATTCATCTTCAGGTATACTGGACTCCTAAATTGATTGGGCTACTACACACTGAGTTGGGGAATGGGGTAACTGGCATGCTACACACCATAGATTAGCTTCAACCATATTGGCGCTGGATCTCTTCAATGGATTAAGGGTATCTCTATTGGGTGTATTTTTCGATTATTGTAAACTAGCTTTCCATTCTGCCATGTGGTATTGTATGGTTGATTAGGCAACTTAGGCATTCTTTCATGTATTTGATAATTTGGCTTATCATTGAATAACCCCTTCTCATTCTTGCTACTTTGTAACTCAAATCCTTAAGGGCGCTTATGACCTTATCCAATTTATCTTTAGAGGATGATACCTTATTCTGAAGTCCTTTGGGTTTTTCAAGATTTTGACATCATCCCTCTTGCCAACTTTCCATGATGCTCTCCTATTACTCTCAATGTGCATAGCTATTCTAAAGGTATCTCTAAAAGAGTGAGGCTCCTTATCCCTCAACTCATACCCTATTTTGGGGTCGAAAGGATTGCCATATAGTACTAAACACATGGGTTCACTTGGTCTCATGTCTGCAGGGATTTTGTTCATGAGTTTGACAAATCTTGTGTTAAAATTTGAGACCATCTCATTACGACCTTTGGAAATGTTAGTAAATTCATTAATAAAAAAATTGGGATATGTCTTGTCACCATATTGTTCTCTGACCACCCTCTTAAATTCTCATCATCAAGAGCTAATAGTGCATTTTGGCCAACAAGGATTGGAAGTGAGGGACATAGTCATCAATTTGTTCTGTGTTGCCTTGTTTGCATTGCACCTTATTGGAGAAGATAACTTTAAGGTCAAGAGTGACCTAAGACCATTGGATGGAACCAGTAGCTAGTTCAATGTAATAAAATATTTGGCTATGAAGATGAGAGTGAAACCACTCTAAAGAATAATATTTTAAGGTATGACCTAGAAATATTGGATAACATGTGGTCACCATAGAGGAAGTCTAGACAAGTAGCGTTGAATGACTAGATGTGAGTCACAACATCCCCTTTTCCATTGTACATTTTAAAATGAAGGTCGACAAAACCTCAGGAAAATGAGTAAGAAAAAAAAATATTGTAAGAAAGAAGGTTGTGGTTTAGGTCCATAGTGATGTCTTTAAGAGAGGGGGTAAGAATGGCATCTAATGTTGCATGGATCCTGTAAGTAATAGAAATTTGAAACATAAAAATAAGATAAAAGCACAAGACTAAATCCTAGTTTCAAACTCCACCACAAACCTCAGATTGAGCGTATTTATGTGATGTGCTCAAGATTCAGATGACATGTGGATGCTCAACTCAACAACATACCATTAATAGTTTTCAGTAATAGAAGTGACATAGTTATTTTACATTACAGTTCATGATGATTCAAAATGAGTGAAAGGAAGAATTTATAGGTTTTTCAATGGATGGATAAGGATAAGATTTGGTGGATAAGGATGAGGATCCTTGATTTATTTCCATTTAACTAGATGCACATAAGTTAGGAAATAGAAAGAAATCGAAAGAGATTAGATGATGTGAGAAGATAATTAGAAGATTTGATTATTGATTTTCATAATTAAGTTCACATGAGTTGGAAATAGAAAGAAATCGAGATGGATAAGATAGGATAATTAGAAGAAAATTGATAGAATTATCTAATTAATTTAATTAATTAGATGCACATGAGTTAAAAATAGAAAGAAGTCAAAAGGGATATGATTAAGATTAAATAAATAAATAAATAAATAATTGATTTATTTAATTAATGTTGGAATACTAGAAGAATAGCTAAATTAATTAAATAAATATGATTTATTTAATTAATGTTGGAATATTAGAAGAATAGCTAAATTGATTAAATAAATATGATCTATTTAATTAATATTGGAATATCTTAAAAATAACTAAATTAATTAAATAAATATGATTTATTGAACTAATTCAATGATGCAAGAAAGTTAGTTAGTGTGACTCTAAAATATGGTTAAAATTAGGTGTCTATAGATCCAAGTTGCTAAATAATATGTTTAAAGGAAGGATCAATATTAGGAGTAAAGGAGGATGCATGTGATGGATGGAGAAAGGAGTGTAGGTTGAGGGAATATAGGTAGGCATAGTGGGTGGGATGAAATGTGGTGGATTAGAGATGTGTTTCTTGGTTGATGATGAGGTGAAAGGAGGTGGCTTAGAGTTAGGAAAGGTGTTTGAATTATTTAAGGATGGGGGTTGAGATGAGGGAGAGTAGGGAGAAGAGTGTAGGGATGAGTGTGAGTAACAATGCTAGGCATAGAAAAAGAAATAACATGAGGATTAGGAAAGAGTTGGAAGAAAACCAATAGAAAAGAGGTAGGGGATGATTGAGAGTAAATCAAAGAGGAAACACTAGGTAGTGGAGGAGAGTTTTGTGAAGGAGTAAGGAAGGGAGGTGGGAGGAAGAACATGAGGGATGGTGGAATGATGGGGATGAGAGAAGACTATTTAAGAGGATGTTTGATTTTGGAGATGGATGAATTCATTCATTATATGGTCAATTCCCTTGAGGATGTCTATACCATAGGATGTAACCATGAGGATGTTATAAGGGAATCAACAAATGAGGAGGGGTTGGTTCCATCACCAAGTTTACCTATGCCATCCCTAAAAATTTGGAGCCTAGATAAGCAATGCCATTACATTTTTTTGTTCTATTTGTTCAAAGTGGGCATCATGATCAAATTTTGATTACCATTGAGACACTAGGTTTGTCCTATCTTCTATGGGGGGATTTCATTATTGACCATACTAAAGGAAGGATTAAGATGATGACTAGTCCTAATAGGGATTGTAGAACATGAAATGTGCTTTGGCATACAACTTGGAAACAAACAAGTGACAAATTTTAAAAATAAACAAGGAAAAGAGGGTGAATTGTGTGGAAGTGTAGAGGATGTTTGTAGAAAATAATGAAGCAAGATATATAGAGAGGGATATAAGGTGTAGTTTGTTTGATATTTGACTCATCACTATTTCCTATTTTATATTTGAATCAAGTTTGTTGTGTGTTCTAGATTATGAGGAGAAAATAGGAATATGGATTTGTTTCTATCTTCTCTATCCTCATGCTCTATGTTAGGTGGACTAATTTGTGTATGCTCTTGTTTGGTTTGCTGTGGTGGCATTTATATAGTCATGGTCATGTCTCTCTACTATGTTGTCTTGTATAGTTGTGGTGATGTCCTCTATAGTCCTACAACTTGAACTTGCAATGAAAATGTCAATGTAGGAAAAATGGGAATGATGATGAGGTTGATAGTGTTTTAAATAGTTTTAATCAAACCCACATTTCACATATAACATTGAAGGACATAAATTGAGTTCAGTCACTTCTCTTGCAAGACTACTTAGCTATAGGTTTGGTGTCACTTTGCAATGATAAGGAAAGTTGGAAAATGTTGATAATTTGTTAAACCCTAATCCGATTAAGTCTTAAAACCTAATTATATGAAATTGTAAACAAATGGATGAAACACGATAAATGATCGCATAGGAAGGCACTAAATGAAGATTATAAACTTACCAGGATTTAGATTTTGGAAAGAAAAAACTTCAGGGATGCTGGGGTGAGCACCCTAATCCAACAGATAGATTTTTCTGTTGATCTAGAACTTTGAGGTGATGATGTCTGCAACTTGCTTCAGAGTCTCTGACAATGACAATCTGAAGGACATAGGGGTGGGCACCCTTGTCCAGAAAGGAATATTCTTCATTGTTTTCTTCAAATCCTGAATCTTTATCCTCTGCTCTAATCTCCTATAACTCCTCTCCACAAGATTCTGCACCTGTAACCTACAATCACAAGAGAGGGGTTGGGGGTTGTGGTGTTTAGGAGCTTGCCTTAGTCAAGACCCAAAAATAGCATTTAAGCCTTCCAACACCATTGTTAGATAGAGTGCACATGTCCTTGATGGACAGAGGTAAAAGCAAATGATAAGATAGATTGATTGAAACATAAAGTAGCTATCACCTTAGTAGGTGTAAACCCTCACAGAGATGAAGCACCTTCATATCAGGAGGAAATGAGTTGATGGAGCCAAATCTGCAACAAACACATACAAACACAACACAATACTACTCTGCAACATAATGTATGCCTTGAATGCTCTTTGCTTGATAATAATAAGTTCTCCGTAATCAACTAGGAGTAAAATGAAGTCCTAAACATGTTTATATATGTATTCTTGCTAAACTTTCGTAATTCAAATTAAAAAGGCTGACAAAGGGAAACCTTTTAACTATCACTTTGCTCACAATTTAAATTGGGTCCCAACAAACTAGGTTTGGACTAGGGCACGGGCGCCCAAGACTAGGGGCCTATTTTGGTTCTAGATTAAGCATTAAAGTGGCCCTAAACCCCATTTGTCATGGGTTTCAGGGAATTTTGCTCTGAGATGAATTTTACACATGCATGATTAAACTAAGGGGAACTAGGAGCTAAACTTAGGAGGTAAAAGTCATAGGGCAACATTTTATGACATAACATTTAGCTCCCACTTTAATGAATGTATGATCTTATGACCCATACATGCATTAAAGTATGGTCAGAAACACATCAAACATGCCAGGCACATGAAGCTAAGGCAATACAAAGATTGAGGAACTATTTCTAGCCCCCAATCTCAGGTAAGCACTAAAAAACACATTGAAGAAATGCAATACATAATGAAGATAGTAGGAAGCACACAAAACATGGAGAAGATAGTATTGAAGACATGCAAAACACAATGAATACATGAATAGAACACATGATTAAGCAATTACATATCTATATATATAAAATGGTAATTAAAATAAACAAAAACATAGCATGGGGAGGGACTCATCACCGCACAACTTTAGACCACACAAAAACACACAAAACACATAAAGCATAGGGAGGGCATCATTGCAACACAACTTTAGAATATGCCACAAACACGCCATACAAAACCCAAAGTGTAGGGAGGGATTCGTCACCACACAAATTTAGAGTACACCAGGGAGAAGACATGACAAACAAAAACCTAAGTGTGGGGAGGGACTCATTGCCACACAACTTTAGACCACACATAGGGGAAACACACAAAAAACATGACCACCGTATAGCATGCCATAGATATATTATATGTCTTAAACACGACAAACATAGGAAATGGAAGGAGCTTATTGCTAAGTCCCATCATCTATAACATGCTGCAAACACACTTGATAGTTGGGTTTATGCCACAACAACTTCCAAAGACATGCTAAAGGGAGGATAGCTCAAGATCCAACCCCGCCTCTTGATGAGGACTTTGTATAAAACGATGTGCACTAGCTCAAGAGATACACCATCCCACCTTCTGCAGAAGGGATTTTGTATAAAAGGATAAGCACTAGCTCAAGAGATACATTATATCACCTCACAGAGAGGGATTTTTTATTGCAATTTAGATTAGGATTTGCACTCGCACCAAAGATACAACATCTCACCAAGTGGAGAGGGCTTAAAAACATGCTTCGTTAGTGCCAAAATCATCAAACATATATCATTATATATGCCCCCACCTTAAGTTGGTTGATGTCGCTTACCGACATCAAGCACATTAAGGTAGAGAGAAAACACACAAGGGAACAAGAGCTCTCACAAAGCCCATGCCCCCGAGGTGACATATACTCACAATCGATGAATGTTCCCACAAACGCATTGATATAATATGCTAAGATAAACAACAAGATTGTTAGAAAATCCTACTCTAAGATAACAACCATATCACATCATGAAAGCTATGCATGAAAACAATCACATCAAGGACCAAGGCTATACTCATAGGTTTCGAACCGAGTATAACTGTTGGGCTATACTATAGGTACCATGGATCTAAGTGTAGAAACAAGGTGAGATACCAATCAAAGTGTATAAGAGCAAATTGAGAGGATTGTAAAATGTTAGTCACAAGAAATGCCATAAGATGATACATCACACGGAGTGATTCTACTAGTCAAGTGTCATATATATATATATATCAACCCCATCTTCATATATGGACTAGGTCCATTTTTGCTCACTCACTGAAGGGACATGCAGTCCGTATCAGTATTTGTTTGTTTTCATCATCCGCCAATAGGTAGAATCACTGAAGAAGGTAAATAATAAAAATGAGAGAGGAGAACAAGTGCCTTAGGAACACCACATAGGAGGATGCCCCCAAAACACCCTCTGCAATGCTATGCCCCTAAGGCACGACATGCAACAAAAAATAGAGGAGAAGCAATATAGAAGAATGATGAAACAAGTAGAAGAATGGTCACAATAGAGGTAGTCTCCTGGTATCCGTGACCTTACAAGAGTATCAAGGGTCATCCAAGAAGGCCTAAACAACACATAACACATCACGGGGGAACACAACACATACATATAAATATATATTTTTACATTTTATCTAAGAGGAGTTCAAACTTGTGAGCATCTTGGAAAGGTGCTCCATCAAGTTTTGTAAAAAGTGTGAGTAGTTCATACCTGATTGATTCTTATTTCCAAGACGGTCATGCGGTGTTTTTTTCTCAAAACCTTGTATATTTGAAATCTTTTGTTGCTTGTGAGAAGGGGAATCATTGTTATTTCCCACTGATGATAGTTGCCTTGTTCTTTTCTGATCCTTTTCTTTCTTGTTTTGATGATTGAGTCTTTCATGGTAGAATGGGATATTTTCCACCATGGCAACCTTTTCTTGTATCATAATATCTTGTCACGGTTGTTCAATTTTCTTATTCGGTGCATTTTGGTTGTCTCCAGATCCTTGAAGGGATAACGACGGAAGAACCTCATCATAGATACCTTTTCCTCATGGACAAGGTGAGTCTTCAATCTTCTCCTTATCCACTTCTATCATGCCAACTATTTCATCATAATCTAGATAGTCATCTTCTTGCTCAATTGTGTTTTGTTCTACCATATTGTTCTCGCTATGCCTCGGAAATGGATTTTTAAAGATCTATAAATTCTAATTTGGAGGGGCAACTGACTTATTTCAATTATCATTCACTCTAGTTACCTGTATTATATTAGAATCGATGAGGTCTTGAACTTCATGTTTCAGACACATACATCATTCGGTGTCATTTCCTGTTGATTGGTGATACTGACAGAAAGCATTAGCATCAAAATTAGGTCCTTGTATCTTGTTACTATCAAGTGGTTTCATAGGAGAAAGCTTCAAAATATTTTTTCATACTACTTGATTCATGATTGATTGAAGAGATTCAGATAATGGAGTAAATTGTCTTTGTAATTGTTTAATTTGAAACGGTGCCTGTTTAACATTACTAATAGCAGACACTTGCGATTGAAAATTGTTTGAATGTTTTCCATTGATCTTGATGAAACTCTTCTTATTTCTCTTAAATTTGTTTTGTGAAGGTCCAGCCATGGTTTGACCAACTTGAGCCGATGAGTTTTGATTTTCATACTGACTAGACAAAAGCTGGTAATCACGAAGGGCTATGCATAAATGTTGAAAAGAGCTATACTTCATCAAGAGGATTTTATCACAGATATTAGGTTGTAAATTCATAATGAATACCTTCTAAATATCTTCATCTTTAATCAGGTATTATATTTGCAAGATGAGACCTTAATATCGACTAATAAATTTCATTAACTTCTCTTTCGAACCTTGTTTACAATGAACCAAGTCAATCAAACAGACCGTAAGTCCAATGTTTGCTTGGAAATGTTGTAAGAATTGATCAACTAGTTGAGAGAAAGCGTTTATTGAGTTCGGAGGTAAAGAGCAAAACTATTCCAAAGAAGCATCTTTGAGAGCTCGCGGGAAGAGTTTTGCTAGCAAGTCCTCTTCAAAGAAGAAATCACTACACATTGCCGTAAATGCCGCCACATGAGTATTAGGATCACCTTTACCACCATATTTTTCAAAGCGAGGAGTCTCAAATTTTTCAGGCATAGGAGTTCTCAAGATTGCATAAGATAAAGGACTACGGGCATGATATGTTGGTAAAGTTGGTTGGGAAGAATTAGCCAAGTTTGTAACCTTTTGTTGTAAAGAAGTCATGCTTTACAAAAGTTGATTTAAGAGGGCATCATTTGGAGATGTAGTTTGTTGTTGAGAAGAATTAGAAGCTATGGTCATGAAATTTTGAGATGATTGGTTGTGAGTGGTAATGAAAGGAGGTTGAGAACAATTGTAAGTGAAAGGTGGTTGAGAATAGGTGGAATGTAGATGTGGTTGAGAGTGATTATTCATATAAGAAGTCACCCTAGGTGCCAAATCTTGATAATTGAATCCCAAAGCCTTGTAATTCTGTGAATTAATGCCATTACATCTCCAATACTAGTGATAGAATTACTACAAGCTTGTGAATTAGTAGTAAGAATTGATGATGTAAAAGTAGACATTCGAGTAGTCGGTATAGGTGTCGATACTTGTGTATGAGTCGGTGATGACATATTATTAATGACATTTGTACAATTCTCCATAGACATAAAATTATGATTCACTATATGTGCTAATCCATGGAGCATGTTCACACCATCTTATTCTTCTTTTAACAACTCTCTTAAATTATGAACAACAGGCACAACTTCTTCCGCTATCCTTTCTTTTTCCACAAATTCTTGAAAATCCGCTAGTTCTTTATCAAGTTTGCTTATTTTTTCATCAGGCACCTATGTTATTATATCAATAGGATCTTTAAAGTCATGAAATGTTTGTTCTTCCATTGTAGTTGTAGGAGGTATGATATCTTGCAAAGTTTGTGTTTCTCCTTTTGTAAAGTAAGTGTTCAATGGATTTTCCAATGTTGGTACACCATTGCTATTGGGAGCACTAGAACCCATTAGTATAATACTTCTCCTTAAAGGGATGTTTCTATTAGGGAAGTGGGTTATACAACTCATACAAAAGAATACAACACTCAATGCACAAACTAATAGAACAAACCAAAGGAGCAAGATATACTTGTTGAAATACACAATGTGTAATTTAACAAATATGTCAATTTTCATTCTAGAGCATTAAATGATGCCAAATTTTCAAATGATAGATGAATATATATTTGAAAATGAATGTAAGATCTGAAATTAAAGATATTTGTGACAAATGCAATGAAACAAAGCAAAACTATGCTTGCTTATGCACCTAAAATGCTTAATTTTTCCACTTTTTTCAATGCAAATGCACAAATGAATGAAATCTATTCTGATTTAATGTGTAAGATAGCTCATATCAGATCTAAAAATGATACAACATGCTACAATGCTCAAAAATTAAGGCAAGAAGAATGAATATGCTTGTTTTTGTTGAAATACACAATGTGTAAATGCAAAATTTGAAATGTAGATGCAAAAACACACAATGATAAAACACTACAGTCCAAAATTAGATTTGAATGAGTGTTTAAAATGAGTAATAAAATCTGAAACAAGATTTTAATTACAAACCCTAGCTTTTGAAATGACTAGGTTATATGAAAAATACAAAATTTCAAGAAAAACCCAAGAAAATGAGAGATGCAAATGCAAGATAAATGATGATAGAAAGATAAAATGTTGTAATTTATCTCAGATCTGATATAAATATCAGAAAATTAAATGTTTTCAATGATATGCAAGGAAAATAGTACAAACTATGCCTTAATGCAAGCCAAAAATGCCTATTTTTATCAAAATTTTCAAATTTATGCAAGATTTTGAAATGTATGAAGATGAAAATGAAATGAATGAATGCAAATCTGATTACAACACTCTGCAATGTGCAAATTTAGAAAAAACACAGGTTCACCAAAATTTTATGTAGGAAAAGTGGGAATGATGATGAGGTTGATAGTATTTTAGATAGTTTTAATCAATCCCACTTTTTGCATATAGCATTGAAGGACATAAACCGAGTTCAGTCACTTCTCTTGCAAGAGGACTTAGCTATAGGTTTGGTGTCACTTTGCAATGATAAGGAAAGTTGGAAAATTTTGATAATTTGTTAAACCCTAATTTGATTAAGCCTTAAACCCTAATTATATGAAATCATAAACAAACAGATGAAATGCAACAAATGATCACATAGGAAGGAACTAAATGCAGATTAGAAACATACCAGGATTTGGATTCTAGAAAATGAAAACTTCAGGGACGCTGGGGCAGGCACCCTAGTCCAACAGACAGATTTTTCTATGGATCTAGAACTTTGAGGTGATGAAGTCTGCAACCTGCTTCAGAGTTTCTGACAATGGAAATCTAGAGGACATAGGGGTGGGCATCCTTGTCTAGAAGGGAATATTCTTCACTATTTTCGTCAGATCCTAAATCTTTATCCTCTGCTATGATCTCCTACAACTCCTCTCCACAAGATTCCGCACCTGTAACTTGCAATCACAAGAGAGGGTTTAGGGGTTGTGGTGTTTAGGAGCTTGCCTTAGTCAAGCCCCAGAAATAGCATTCAAGCCTTCCAACACTATTGTTAGATAGAGTGTGTGTCCTTGATGGACAGTGGCAAAAGAAAATGATAAGATAGATTGATTGAAACACAAAGTAGCTATCACCTTAGTAGGTGTAAACCCTCACAGAGATGAAGTGCCTTAAAATCATGAGGAAATGAGTAGATGGAGCCAAATCTGCATACAAACACAACATAATACTACGTTGCAACACAATGAATGATTTGAATGCTCTTTGCTTGATAATCATAAGTTCACCTTAATCAACTAGGAGTAAAATGAAGTCCTTAACATGTTTATCTATGCATTCCCTCAAAACTTTCGTAATTCAAATTAAAAAGGCCGACAAAGGGAAACCTTTTAACGCTCACTTTGCCGACAATTTAAATTTGGGTCTCGACAAAATAGGTTTGGACTAGGGCGTAGATGCCCAAGTCCAAGGGCCTATTTTGGTTCTAGATTAAACATTAAAGTGACCCCTAAACCCATTTGTCATGGGTTTCAAGGAATTTTTCTCTGGGATGAGTTTTACACATGCATGATTAAACTAAGGGGACCTAGGAGCTAAACTTAGGAGGTAAAAGTCCTAGGGGGACATTTTACGATGTTAAGGAAAAATTGGATCTAAATGAATAATCAATATATAAATATCAATGATACCCAAAACTCAATGAAATAATGAACAAAAGAGATCAATCAAACAATGAACAATACAAAGCAAACGTCCTTTAATTCTCAGCTTCCATTGATCGCCTATCACAAATGATCATGTCTATGAATATGGCCCTCAGAAGGTGCACTTCCTTGCTATGATTCCAAGATGTCAAATGGTAACGACTATGATAGTTTCGCCATGAAGATGAGCTTCACAACAATGATGATAGTGTGTAGTAACAAGTTTGATCACAAGCAATGAAGGAATTGGTGCCAAAGGTGCATTGTAATTCCTGCAGAGTAAGTTTACTTAAAGCTTGGGTGAATGAAATGGAATAATAGGGTTCAATTTATAGACTTGAGAAAGAGAAGATCAACAATATAGAGAGAACAAGAAGATCAACGGTTGAGAACGGTTGAGGAACGTGCGTGAATGGGAATAAGACAAGTGTCTTGCTATATTTTGCATGAGAGGAATTAATAGAATAGAAGAATGAGTTAACTGAAGAGATTAATCAATTAAAAGAATAAATCAATCAGTTAAAAGAATAGAAATTGCATGAGGATGAGAAGATATTTTGACTCAATTAAATATTTAGAATATTCAATTGCATGTGCACAAAGGTTTGAATTAAATTTAGAGATAACTCAATTTAGAAGAAATAGATAACTTAAATAAATATTTGATTTATTTAAATTTAGAGAAGATATTATTGGAAGAGACAATTAAATAATTGATATTATTTAATTTAGAATGATTTTGGGAGAACTAATTAAATAATTGGTATTATTTAATTTGTTGGAGGAATTAGAAGAATTTAGGAATTTAATTAAATAAATTGATTTTATTTAATTGTTGGGAGAATGTGAATCAAATAAATAAATTGGTTTATTTATTTATTGATAGAGGAATTTAGCTTCAATAAATATTAAGAATATTTATTTGGACAGAGTCGTGTCATTTTTAGGCATATACATTTTTCCCCTCTTTGATGCAATGCAGTTTACAGTGTTTTCTTCAAAGAAATCAATTGTTGAATAATGATACATGCCCCAATTTGCCCTAAGTACAGGTTACGATGACAGGATGCCCCCTTAGGAGATTGGACCGGAAGAAGGCAGAAGGATGAGAGACGGACAATCTCACGAAGATGAAGGGAAAACTTGGTTAGGATTGAAGAAAATAGGAAGTGTTTCTGAGAAACAGGAAGAAACGGGTGCGGGAAGTAATCATAGTCACCACATAGCCAGTTTAGGGTTTACATGCTATATATAGGAGTTGGGTCCACAAGACAAGTCATTTGTACACTTGGCTTTGTTTGGTTTGTCTTTGAGAGCTTAGGAGAGTACAGAGCATAGAGCAGTCAGCACTAGGATGGATATTCCATGTGAGGAGCACTGTTTTGAGCGAGTCTGATGATTCGACTAGCCAGCAGAGGCAGGACCCCCGGTATGTATCTTGAAAAATTTCACCTAGGGTCAATTTTGAGTGCAATAAATGCTAGTTTAAGTTAGGCTAGACAAATGCACTAGATCGCAATTCGGCGCATCTGGCATGCGGAACTGCGCATCTATCAAACTGTGGCACATGTAGGATGCAAAGCGGCGTATGCATGAAAGCTGCACATGCATGAGTAAGGTCGGCGCGTGTGTAATTTGACGACGCATGCAAGATATGAGTCGACGCATGTACTTGGGCGGCGCATATGCTTAGGCAGCGCATATATGGTATGGGATGACACATTTATGAAATGCTATGGCGCATGTGACAAAAGTGGTGCATTTGCTGAGAAATGGCACATTTACCTTCTATTCTGGTGCATATGATATAGATAGTCAGTTTACTTAACAAAATTGACTCGATTGACATCCCGTTTGATGCGTCAATTGATAAGCTATCTCCAAGATTGCAGGAATCTAGTCAAGAGATGTAGTGTGTTGTTTTGAGCAATTGGATATGTTAAGTTAGTTGATATGATTCTATAGATATGTTGAGCATGGTACTTGTAGCTTTATGTTGATGCCTTGCTTTGCGTGCCTACAGGAGGACATACGAGATACACTAATGTTGAGGGAGCAGTTTCCCTTGCCTATGTTGCAGTACTACAAGCTGACATAGATAGATCGAGAGGCGCTCGGTGCGATGGGATTGGACTATGTTTTCTGTATGCCTGAGGTTCAAGCGAACCGTGACTTACTGACTACATCAGTGGAGAGGTTTCATGGCAAGGATGGGACCTTTCACTTCTCGACTGGCGAGATGACGGTGACTCTAGAGGACGTATATAGGATACTACACTTGTCGATTCAGGGAGAGCTCGTGGACTATGATCCACAGCGGGACGCAGGACTTGCAGAGTGCAAGCGGGTTTTTGATGACCCCAAGCTAGAGGGATAGGTTATCTCCTGGTAGGATATACACGATTACTATGACTTTCCCTGGGATAGTTGCAGGATTGATCGGAGGCGTTGTATGCCCCGATAGGAGATCGCATGGGTTCCTGATTGGATGGGGACGGATCATGGAGAGGATGATCATAGAGGGCACCCACCATGCTTGGGGTGTTTGCATTTTGGCACACCTATACCACGATATGAATCAGGTGGTATACCACAGGGGTGCTAGTTTATCAGCAGGTGTCTCACTATTACAGTTTTGGATATGGGAGCACATAGCGATCACTAGACTGATATGTGTGTTTTAGAGGTAGAGGGGAGAGCCTTACAACTATAGATACGTAGGAGTGATTTCCCAACACAGGCTGGGGAAGCTAGAGTATTGGAGGCATGCACTGGATGGGGTAGATGTGGTCATCTGGCGACCATATCTAGACTACAAGGCTTGGGATGATGAGGTGGACAAGTTGCCCTATTGCTATCAGATGCAGTGGCTCATAGGTAGGATGTGGTTCATCCTAGAGAGACAGATTGTCAGCAGGGTGAGGTGACAATTTGGGAGGAGATAGGGCATGCCACAAGGGCAAGCTCAGTTTGCGCAGACTCATACAGAGAGATTTAGATGGGGTCCAGTGGCGTCGTATGAGGAGGTAGTGGCAGAGTTTTGACAGATACCCTACATTGCTTGGCTGATGAGGAGAGAGATTGTAGATGTAGGGATGACTTCAGATTATGAGGAGTGGTTTGCTGCTCACCCTTTTTTGAGGTACTCAGGGCCTGGAGAGTTGGTTCCTCACATAGACAAGGAAAATTCAGAGGACGAGGGTAGGGTTGGCAGCAGGAGGAGGAGAGGACAGAGAGATGGTGGAGGAGGAGGAAGAGGCAGAGGAGATGGCAGAGGAGATGGAGGAGAAGGGGGAGATAGAGGTAGACCCTAGTAGAGGAGGAGATCTGGGGAGGGATCCTCTCACGCTTAGCAGGTAGTATAGCCGCAGGCTGCACATCAGGGACTGATGCTGCCACCGCAACAGTAGGTGCAGAGACACGGTGAGGCCTCTCAGGATCCAGCACAATCAAATTTCTAGGAGAGAGCTATTTTCATGCTGAGAGGACAGGTCAGGCAGCTGAGGGCACATCTTAGGATGGCCGAGGCTCAGTGGGAGACAGATGTAGGCTGAGTGTCAGAGATCTCGAGAGAGCGAGATGCAGTTGAGGCTAGGATATGGGCTATCTGAGTAGAGAGAGACGTAACCATAACAACCCTTGGGACAAACAACACTAGCACATTTCTGGTTGGACAGGTACAACAGGCACATGCATAGCTTGCCTAGGCTCAAGCATAGTTGGCATAGGTGCAGCAATAGTTAGCACAGGTATAGGGTGAGCTTGCCAGAGAGCAAGCTCAGACATAGTACTATCGGGGACTATACCATGATGTTGTTCCTGTTGATCAGAGGGCTCCGAGTTATAGAACCTAGTCCATGACCTCGCAGAGAGCAGGTGGATCGCAGTCTGAAGCCTCTGTGATGGGCCCGCAGCAGTCTGGGTCCGATAGAGGAGGGGAGACAGAGGACACTGCTGGGAGTAGTGGTTCACAGTAGCAGGGTTAGCAGAGACTTGGATAGATTTTGGCTCCCATGCACCTACATTTTGATGGATCAGATAGCTGGACATGCATATGTACCATTTTTGTATTTTGAGACATGTATCGTTATCCTTGAGATGTATACATTGTATATGACATTGACTCAGAGATGTACCTTTTGATATTGTACATTTGGACACATTTTTTATATCTATATGATGATGCAGCTATATTTGATGATATCTACATCCAGTCATGTATGCTATATGCTATGGATGCATTTTTATTATACCATGTGATGTACATGTTTATCTAATGCAGACTTAGATGTTTTACTTGATACTATGTGATGTTTATCTAATGTAGACTTAGATGTTTATGATGCTATGTGATCTAATGTAGACTTTAGATGTTTATGATGCTATATGATCTAATATAGACTTAGATATTTTACTTGATAGGCCCCTAATGCGTAAATGTAAATGGTATCTATATGATTATGTAGTTTATGTGATGCACTTATCTATGTTTTTAATTTTTTTTCTATTGACACTATGCGATGATTGTAACAATGTATATGGATGGCCTAATGCATTTATTATGTATGCAAATGATTTAGTAATGTAAATGACTATCTTATGTGGTATGATATGCAACTGTATGTTATGCTTTTGCGATGTTCAAATGTACTTTATTGACACAGAGACGACATAATGATAGACGATTGACTGAAAGAATGACTCGATATAAAGACTCACAAGCTTTAATTTGTATTGATACTTTGCATTGCTTGGATCATTTATTGCATGGGATATGGATGTATGGGTGTATAATGGATGTATGATGAATGCTTTGCTTTTGACATCTTGACGGTGCAAGTATTTTGAAGTGCTTATTTCATCATTGGGCAATTTTTTTTGGGTACTTTTTCTGAATGTTGTAAGTTAATGCAAGCATCTAGGTATAATTGAACCGAGATGACCTGAGTATTGCTTACATGGATTTTTCTTTAACAAGTTAATACAAGCATCTAGGTATAATTGAACTGAGATGACCTGAGTATTTCTTGCGTATCAACAGACAAGGATTGCCCCCTTTCATGTTAGACCTTTGATGTCCTCGATGATCTTTTACCAATCATGTCTTTAGACAAGGCTTCACATTACTAAAGTTTAATCCACAAATAACAAAACAAAGAAAATGATTATGCCCCCATCATAGCATCTCTAGCTTTTGGTATCCTCAAGTAGCATAGAAGGACATAATAACAAAATCAAGACTATGTAAGCTAACCTAACCAACACAAAACATTCTTGCATTTAGATGTGTTTTTTCTTGCCATAATTTAGGTACAACCATTTTTGAGTGCTTTAGGCATTTGCTTGCTTAGCTTTGGATAGGTTGAGGTGTTGCGTCAAAATTTTTGCTTGAAAGCAGGCTTTGCTTTGCGCTTGCTTACCTGGTGAAAGATTCCACAATCCTTATTGGTGAGATAGACCCTAAGGGACTAACCTAGTGCCTTGGGGGCTCATTGCTAAATGGCCTTGCCTACATGATGACATAGAGGCAACGTAGTTTGGGGTAAACCCTAATGGACCATGGATGGACTAGAGGATAGACGACAAGAAATGGGACAGATGGAAAGGTGGAGCCTTGGGGGCGCATTAAAAAAAATGGCCTTGCCTATGTGACAACACAGAGGCAACATAGTTCATGGACTTTGGACCATATGGATACTGGTGACAGAAACTATGCTAGGCTGACACTATGGATAGGATATTGGATAAAACCTTGGTTGACAAGGCAACAAAGAGATAGAGTATCAAGCCATGATAGGTTATCGTTAAGTACTTTTATTATGGAACATATATGGAGTGAATGGGACACGAGTGTGTTGGTGCCTGAATTGACTGTCAGTTCTTGAGCAATTTTTATGCAGGCACCATCCTAAAAAATCCAAAAATTTTTCCAGTTTTGGCACCCCTTCAGTGTTTTGTAACATCCACATCATCTTTCTTGAAGGAGGTGGTCTTCTTGTTTTCTCCATCGGCATGAGTTTGCATGTGTCTTGGTGATCTTTTTGGTACCAATGGCGTGTTATCTTCTATCGCTGAGACTTTACCTATCGGCGAAGGTGTTTTGTGGCTTGCCGACGGACTGGGTCTCGTCGACGAGGGTTTTGGGGTGCTATCGCCAAGACTTTGGCTATCGGGTGAACGGGCAGATTGTTGGCCGATGGCATGGGTCTGGCCGAATAGGCGGTAATTAGCCTATGGGCGTCGGCGTGACTTTTGGAGTCGGCGTAGGTTTGAGGTGTTGCTCCGACGGTGTAAGTCACACCGACGAAGGTGGGAGGCCTGGGTGTTATCGGTAAGACTCTTGAGGTCGGCAAAGAAGTGTTCAGTTGCTCCGATAGTGTTGATCTCACCGATGGGAGCGAGGAGTCTGGCCGACAGGGGATTACGATAGGCATCGGCGAGACCGCTGTGATCGGCAGGAGATTTTTGAGGAAGGTCGATGGTATATGTCATGGCGATGGGCTGTGGGCGAAGGGTCGTGTGTCGAGCGCGGCAAAACGCTCGACACTTAGTATCCATGCGGCCATGTTTTTAAAATGATAAAATGGTCTCTGCAGGACGAATGTGGGATATTGATTTATGCAGATGTGAAGGTCTTCCCGATGGTCTTGGTCACGCCGATGGCATGATATTCAAGGCAAAACATGCATTTTCAGGGTGCCTACGTGGCACATTTTCGTAGGATAGTGACTTTTCAACGTGGATTTGGTGCCATCGATTTTCAAGCGATGGAAGGGTCGACGGCCATGTTTTAAAGATGGAGTATGAGTTTCCTTTGTGGCTTCAGGCACGTTTTGAGCGGGAAATTTCCATTTAAATTGTGCGACTGTTTCCAGGAGAAGATATGGGTGGTTGAGCCATCAATGGTGATTTGCAGAGGCATGGGCGAATGGTTGAACGGCCATGTATCTAATTTATGGCAAGAAAATTCTCCGACAGTGGCACAAGGCTCGAGCTCATCTGCCCCTTGTCCTTTTCCTGCTTCTCCATGTTTTGTCCCCTGCTGCGCTTATTCTTTGCAGGCCATTTTCCTCAGAGTGAATGTATCTAGCAAATTTTGTAACAGTCTTGTAATTAATTGCTGTGGTACACTCTCTGGCTGTTATAAGCAGACTATGTTACCATTGTTTGTTGTTGTTGAAAGTTGAAGATTTTTGGCTCTGTAATTCAAAACAAGCCGATCTGGTTGCTCTGTACAGCTAAACCTGTGAGTTTATGTATCTCTTGTTGTATGTTTTGGCATGAACCCACTGATTTCATGATTAATCTTATATGAGAAATGCTATCTTAGCATGTGTTTTGTTAATTCTGTCTCCAGTATTGCATGTATTCTTCTTCTGAATCTGGATATTTGGGTAATATTTGAGATTCTAGAACATAGAATTCCTATGTTGAATGTCTGATCTTTTAACTTCTGCTCAAGGGGTAGATTAAACTGTTTTCAGGTTGAACATTGGGAAGGGTATACTGTAGTAGGGATGCCATAAGTAGAGATAACTTAACACTCTGTATTGGGAGATATCTGTAAGGCAGGTATCACATATATATCCCCCTGAAATCCAGTTTTAGCTGTTCATGCTGATCATTCACAGGTGTATGTCTACTGACTCCAGGCCCTGGATAGGCACCAATCTTGCTTTGTGTTTGTGTTACAACCATGTCTAGCTTTGCATCCAAACTTAAAATCGAAATTTAAATCTAAAACAATCTTTAGGACATTAGAATTAGTTTTAGAATCTTCAGTCCTCTGTCTACAACTGCAAATAGGCCCAAAGCTAGCCCCTTTGCTCTTATCTTTCAGTTTTGGTCTACTTACAGGAGGACTTATCTGCTTTCTGTCAGCATCCCAGCCTTTGTATGCATATCCTCATGGATGTTGAGTAGGGAATACCCCCCTAGGTTTTGCAGAGCCTGAAGAAGAAGAGGAGATAAAATATAGAGTCTATCTCCTACACTGTTGGCCCCTGGCCCAGAGATCCTGTTGATCACTGATGGCTACCTTGTAGGGAAATCTGGGAATAAGCATCCAGTCTGGGAAAAAACCAACAGAAATTGGTGACTCTACTGGGGACTGGGATGTGATTGATCAAAAGTAATATCTAGTCATCCTTGGTGATACATTTGTGACCCATTCGAGTCACCAACAGAAAATGGCGACTCTGTTGGGGACGTTGATGTAAAGTGATATCCTGCAGTCTCTGGTGAAGTTTTGCTCTGCTGGTGGAATGAACTCAGAAACATATTTGATGAGCTTTCAGCTGCTGTAAATTTTGTCCTCTTTGGAGAGGTGGCGACTCTGCAAAAAATTCAAGTGCACGTGAAAAGTTGATGTGTGTGTTGTGACAGAAAATGTGCTGTTTAGACTTCAGCATCTGTATAAGAAAGGTACCTTGTTCCTTCCCCTTTATATTTGCTATTTTGCTGCATAGGTTAGATGCCAGGGGAGGTTACAGGTCTTAGGAATGCAAGGGATGTCTGAAAATAGAAATTTCATGAATCCAAGTATGAATTATCCCATACTCAGTGGTGAAATGTTGGATAAAAGAATAGAAGAGATAAGAAATAGGTTGATATTCTTAGAGGCTGAGCAGGCCCAGTTAAAAAGCAGTAACCCTGTTGTGTCTGCCAGTCAGAAGGCTAAACCTCTTCTCAGCCCTTTTGATCCTTTGTATGACCAACTGGATTTGTCATGGGTGGATTATAAAGTAGAAACTATGCCTGCTAGGATATACTGTCAGGTGCCTAGATTTAGTGGTCACAATGTATGTGATGGGAATGCACATATCCAAAATTTTCACAGTTTTATGGGAAAACATTCATTCAGAGATGAGGATATGTGGATGAGGTTTTTTGTTAGGTCCTTTGATGCAAAAGCAAAAGACTGGTATTTGAGCCTTCCAAAGAGATTTTTTGCCTGTTGGGATGAGCTTGCTGACTGTTTCAAAGAAGAATTTGCAAGAGAACCTGCTGATCTTGTTGCAGAATTGATGAACATCAGAAAACAAGATGAAGAGCCATGTGTTGATTTCAGTCATAGGTTTGCAGTAGCCCTTTCACAGATCCCAGAAGTCTTCAGACCTGATATTTCAACCTGTGTTGGCATATTCTTTGAGGCTTTTGAGGAGGGCTCTAGTGCAATACTGAGGGATTTCAAGGTAACAGGTATGAAGATGGCATACAAATTTGCTGAAAATATAGAAAATTTTAGAAATGGGCGCTTGTTGATATCCCTGTCCCCAGGCCTTGGTGTGAGAACGGGTTGTGAAGCTGCAAATGACCAAATGATTATGGCATCATGTGCAGATAAAAATGAAAATGAAAGCATAGAGGTTGAGACTGCTGTATTTGAACATAATGCTAACAATACTGCTCAACTGGATTGTTCACCAGTTGAGGATGCCAGTGAAAGGACTAGTGAGGATTCCCATTGCAATGATGAGGCATATGACCATGAAAACAATAACGAGGTTGTGGACAGCAATGAGTAATTTTTGGAATGGACCTGTGGAGACAGTTGTGAGTATTGTACTCAAGACAGAGAAGATATAAGCAAACAGAGAAGCAGTCCTATGTGTGACCCATTGCCTACCTTTCAAACACATGGAGATCATGAAGAGCAGTCAGGGATTGAAACAAATGCTAGTTCAGAGCATGATTGTTTTTCATTTGATGGCTGTTTTGCTTATGACACACAGGCTGATACTCCTCCACAGAGTGAATCCATTGGTGATGAAGATGTGTGCTCTGCTGCCCATGAACAAATGGCATATTATGATCAAGCTTATGTACCTGGGTCACCCATCTTTGACACATATGGTGATGAGGATCTATTTGAGTATGGTGAGGATCTAGACATTGTTTTTGGTTTGGATTCTGTTTCTCATCCTGATGAAAGAGGAAACAACATACATCAGGTAATTGACTATGAAAATGTGCCTGATTTGAAAGAGGTGCTAGAGCCTGATCTTTTCTAGTTTGAGGCTGTTGTTGGTTGTGTGCATAATGTATACAATTGTGAATTTGAAAGCTTTTCTTTTGAGAGGCCAGCATATGAGATGAGCTCTGATCTTCCTAGCTGCATGGTGGACTTTGAGTGTTTTCAGTTTTCAGTCCAGCTAGGAGATCATTTTGCAATGCATAATGCTGATACAAATGATAACCTGTGTTCTATGCCATGTGAGTATGCATTGCCTGATACATTCTGCATCCACTTGTTGCCGGATGCTAAAGGTTATTTGCACAGGGATGACAGTGACAAGCTAAATCAGAAGGTTGAATGTGCAGATGACCAGGTTTGTTTATGGTCAGATCATGGTAGCACTCTCAGGCTTGACCCAGTGTATGCAGATGAGAATAAGGTGTTTAATAAGGGGAAATATTGGTTCTCCTTTTCTTGGTGGCCTTAGGCCATCAAGTTTGATTGGTGATGCAGATCATTGTAACTTCATGACTCTGTGCCCAATGGATAAGGCACTGGTCTGCATCCCAGAGATCTGGGGTTCTCGTTGCAGTCTTGCACCTGCACGTCCCCAATCAGAGCCACTGTTGGTGCCTGAATTGACTGTCAGTTCTTGAGCAATTTTTATGCAGGCACCATCCCAAAAAATCCAAAAAATTTTCCAGTTTTGGCACCCCTTCAGTGTTTTGTAACATCCACATCATCTTTCTTGAAGGAGGTGGTCTTCTTGTTTTCTCCATCAACATGAGTTTGCATGTGTCTTGGCGATCTTTTTGGTACCAATGGCGTGTTATCTTCTATCGCTGAGACTTTACCTATCGGCGAAGGTGTTTTGTGGCTTGCCGACGGACTGGGTCTCGCCGATGAGGGTTTTGGGGTGCTATCGCCAAGACTTTGGCTATCGGGTGAACGGGCAGATTGTTGGCCGATGGCATGGGTCTAGCCGAATAGGCGGTAATTAGCCTATGGGCGTCGGCGTGACTTTTGGAGTCGGCGTAGGTTTGAGGTGTTGCTCTGATGGTGTAAGTCACACCGACGGAGGTGGGAGGCCTGGGTGTTATCGGTAAGACTCTTGAGGTCGGCAAAGAAGTGTTCAGTTGCTCTGATAGTGTTGATCTCGCCGATGGGAGTGAGGAGTCTGGCCGATAGGGGATTACGATAGGCATCGGCGAGACCGCTGTGATCGGCAGGAGATTTTTGAGGAAGGCCGATGGTATATGTCATGGCGATGGGCTGTGGGCGAAGGGTCGTGTGTCGAGCGCGGCAAAATGCTCGACACTTAGTATCCATGCGGCCATGTTTTTAAAATGATAAAATGGTCTCTGCAGGACGAATGTGGGATATTGATTTATGCAGATGTGAAGGTCTTCCCGATGGTCTTGGTCACGCCGATGGCATGATATGCAAGGCAAAACATGCATTTTCAGGGTGCCTACGTGGCACATTTTCATAGGATAGTGACTTTTCAACGTGGATTTGGTGCCATCAATTTTCAAGCGATGGAAGGGTCGACGACCATGTTTTAAAGATGGAGTATGAGTTTCCTTTGTGGCTTCAGGCACGTTTTGAGCGGGAAATTTCCATTTAAGTTGTACGACTGTTTCCAGGAGAAGATATGGGTGGTTGAGCCATCAATGGTGATTTGCAGAGGCATGGGCGAATGGTTGAACGGCCATGTATCTAATTTATGGCAAGAAAATTCTCCGACAGTGGCACAAGGCTCGAGCTCATCTGCCCCTTGTCCTTTTCCTGCTTCTCCATGTTTTGTCCCCTACTGCGCTTATTCTTTGCAGGCCATTTTCCTCAGAGTGAATGTATCTGGCAAATTTTGTAACAGTCTTGTAATTAATTGTTGTGGTACACTCTCTAGCTGTTATAAGCAGACTGTGTTACCATTGTTTGTTGTTGTTGAAAGTTGAAGATTTTTGGCTCTGTAATTCAAAACAAGCTGATCTGGTTGCTCTGTACAGCTAAACCTGTGAGTTTATGTATCTCTTGTTGTATGTTTTGGCATGAACCCACTGATTTCATGATTAATCTTATATGAGAAATGCTATCTTAGCATGTGTTTTGTTAATTCTGTCTCCAGTATTGCATGTATTCTTCCTCTGAATCTGGATATTTGGGTAATATTTGAGATTCTAGAACATAGAATTCCTATGTTGAATGTCTGATCTTTTAACTTCTGCTCAAGGGGTAGATTAAACTGTTTTCAGGTTGAACATTGGGAAGGGTATACTGTAGTAGGGATGCCATAAGTAGAGATAACTTAACACTCTGTATTGGGAGATATCTGTAAGGCAGGTATCACATATATATCCCCCTGAAATCCAGTTTTATCTGTTCATGCTGATCATTCACAGGTGTATGTCTACTGACTCCAGGCCCTGGATAGGCACCAATCTTGCTTTGTGTTTGTGTTACAACCATGTCCAGCTTTGCATCCAAACTTAAAATCAAAATTTAAATCTAAAACAATCTTTAGGACATTAGAATTAGTTTTAGAATCTTCAGTCCTCTGTCTACAACTGCAAATAGGCCCAAAGCTAGCCCCTTTGCTCTTATCTTTCAGTTTTGGTCTACTTACAGGAGGACTTATCTGCTTTCTGTCAGCATCCCAGCCTTTGTATGCATATCCTCATGGATGTTGAGTAGGGAATACCCCCCTAGGTTTTGCAGAGCCTGAAGAAGAAGAGGAGATAAAATATAGAGTCTATCTCCTACACTGTTGGCCCCTAGCCCAGAGATCCTGTTGATCACTGATGGCTACCTTGTAGGGAAATCTAGGAATAAGCATCCAGTCTGGGAAAAAACCAACAGAGTGAAGGAAGAATGAACACAAGGTGATTGGTTTCCCAAAGATGGAGAAAGCAGTTTATCATAAGTAATGCCTATTTACTAGGTTTTCACCACTTACTTTTATTTGCATGAAAGATAGAAAGTATGCATGATGTATAGTTGCCAGGTTTTCATCATGATACCTATGCAAGGCGCCTGTTTGCCAAGTTTTCACCAAAGGATGATTTTTTATACTTTCTGATTTTTTTTATTTTTTTTATTTTTCTATTTTTTTTGTATTTTATGCCCCCCCTACATTGGGGTTCTCTTAGGTATAGAACCAGTGAAGATGCATGTTGTTGATTGGCTCATTGAATATCTCACCCTCTGATGTTGCTAACTGATATGCCCTTGATCCATAAGCTGCTACAATCACATAAGGCCCAAGCCAGTTGGGTTCAAATTTACCTTTCTTTTCCCAATCCTGTTGATTGCAGGGATTTTCCTTAAGTACTAGATTTCCAACCTTAAAGACTCTTGGGCAGACTCTGTGGTTGTAGCTTCATGACATCATTTGTTGATATGCCTTGAGATGATTGAAGGCTTTCTGTCTCCTTTCCTCTAGCAGCTCTAGCTCTTGTAATCTGGAAACTCTATACTCTTCATCAGTTATGAGACCTTTTAACGACACCCTTAGAGATGGTAACTCGACCTTGATGGGCAGAATGGATTCTGAACCATAGACAAGGGCATAAGGGGTAGTACCTGTGGGAGTGCGTATACTGGTTCGATAGGCCCACATAGCGGGATTGAGTTGGATGTGCCAGTCACGACTAGCATTGTTGACTGTCTTCTTGAGGAGTTTTAGGATGGTCTTGTTGGATGCTTTTGCTTGGCCATTGGCTTGGGGGTAATAGGGCGTGGAGAAAAGGTGTTGGATTTTGAATCAGTCACAGAGTTCTTGGACATCCTGGTTCTTGAAAGGTCTTTCGTTATCCATGATAATGGATGAGTGAATTCCGTATTTGCATATGAGGTAATTAAGGATGAATGAGGAGATTTGTTTGCCTATGACAGTGGTGAGGGGGATGGCTTCAATCCACTTGGTAAAGTACTCAGTGGTGGTTATTATGAATTTGTGGCCATTGAATGAGGGCAGGTGGATTTTTCCTACAAGGTCAAGGCCCCATTGATAGAAGGGCCAAGGTGTCGTTAAAGGTCTCAACTCTTGAGCTGGTGCATGTATCAGGTTCCCATGTATCTGGCACTGCTTGTACTTCTTTACAAATTGATATGAATCTGTCTCCATGTTCGGCCAGTAATAATCCAAACACATGAGTTTCTTAGCTAAGGAAGGGCCACTAGAGTGTGTTTCGCAAATCCCTTCGTGTACGTCTTGCAAAGTGGTTTGAGATTCTTCTAGTTCTAAACAACAGAGTAAAGTACCATCTAGACCATGTCGGTATAGGGTGTCGGCAATAATGGTATAATGAGAGGTTTGGCATATAAAGGTTCATCGTTGGTTTGAAGATAAGTCAGGTGGGAGGGTGTTGTCCTTGAGGTAAGTGTAAACCTTACCATACCAATGTGAATTAAATCCAGCTAATAGGCACATGGGATGGGTTTCAGGAAGATCATAAGCTGGTTGCTGAATTGTCTCCATCAAGAACTCGTACTGTGACTCATTCTCTGGGATTTTGAGGAGAGAGGCAATGGTTGCCATGACATCTACTGCTTTGTTTTCAATGTGAGGTATCTGCTCAAAAGAGATGATCACAAAGTATTCCTTAAAGTCATTTACCATCCGTTTGTATGGGACAAGCTTCTCATCTTTGGTTTGGTAGTCATCATTGACTTGGTTGATCACTAGTTAAGAGTAACCATAGACATGTAGCTCTTTGATTTTCCATTTTGTTGTCATTTTGAGACCAATGACCAAGGCTTCATATTTTGCTATGTTGTTGGTGCATGGGAATAATAGATGATAAGACTTCGGTATGGTGTCGCCATGAGGAGTTACAAACAAGATTCCTACCCCTGATCCATGGTTTGTGTAGGACCCATCAAAGTAGAGTTTCTAGGAATGTGTTGCTATATTGAATAAGGATTCATCTGGAAATTCAAATTGCATTGGTGTGGTGTCCTATAGTGGTGCATTTGCTAACTAATCAGCAATGATTTGTCCCTTGATAGCCTTTCTATCTACATACTCAATGTCGTATTCACTTAGGAGCATTACCCACTTGGCTAGGCGACCTGTTAGAGCCGCTTTGCTTAGTAGGTACTTCAGTGGATCTATTTTTGCAATAAGTATGACTAAATGTGCTAGCATATAATGACGAAGTTTTTGGGAAGCAAAAACTACCACAAGGCATGATCTTTCTATCTGAGAGTATTGCAACTCATAGCCCACCAATGTGCGACTGATGTAGTAGACGACTCTTTCTTTACCTTCATAATCTTGTGCTAGAAGGGCCCCAAGAGTTGTGGGTGTAGCAGATATGTAAAGTAATAGTGGCTTCCCTTGGATAGGAGGCATGAGAATAGGTGGATTCATCAGATATTCTTTCAGTTTTCCAAATGCCTCTTCGTATTTCTCATCCCACTTAAATGGAATATTCTTGTGTAGAAGGTGACTGAAAGGTTGACACTTGTCTGTCAGTTGTGATATGAACCTACGGATTGCTTGTAGTTTGCCTTGTAGAGACCGTAGTTGAGTGAGATTCTTGGGTGGTGGCATTTCCATGATTTCTTTGACCTTGGCAGGGTCTACCTCTATTCCATTTGCCGATACGATGAAACCTAGTGATGAGTGCCAAGTTATACTCATGAAATACATCTTTTTGCCTCTCTTTTTCCCCTTTCTGGGTTCATCTTTCCTAGTGTCTGCACCCAAATAGCAAGATCATTCTATTTTATGATTAATTGAGATAGATTACTTAAGATTAGAATTTCTGATTGAGTGACTAATGTGTGTGGAATTGATGGAAAAATGCAGAAACTTCTCTCTTTTTGAATCAACAGGTGTAGATGCCAGGAACAACAATTTTGTGCATATCCGGAGATAGTCTTCAATGATCTCCGAAGACAATACCAAAGAACCATGACACCTGAAGTTTTAAAGAAATGAGGAATGCCTCTCCAGAGCTCTGCGAGAGTCTGGAGTATCTCTGGAGCTACAAATATATCTCCGGAGCTGCAGACAGGAATAGTTATCTCTGGCACCTCCTGAGAGCAGGGCATAATTCAGCAGAGCTGCTGACTAGGCACTCTCAGCAATGATCTTAATACCCCTCACTTCACTCAAATCATCACCTAAGTGGTGAAGGGTCAACTTTAGTTAAACTGCTGGAGTTTTATCTTTTCAAAGTTTTTGCATGAGTTATGGATGGAACTGATCCAATATCCTTATTTTCAGGGCTTCAATGCCCAAGTGTATTAAGACTCAAACTTAGACTTCTGAGTGGACTTATGTTCCACTCAAGTCTACTTTTATCACATGATTATTTTTCATAGTTAGACAGTTAAGTACAATAAAGAGATGGTGTCATCTCATAGAAAGACTGTAGATAAGATATACCCTCAGACACAGTAGAAGAAATAGACAATGATTGAATTATTTTGATTTTGGGAGATCTCAGTTCTGTGTTAGCAATATTTTCATGAATGCAGAGTGAATGAATTGGATTGAATCTAGTTGTGATCATCTTTTGTGTTGATTTCCTACTGTAGCCTTCAGCCCCAAGGGTGTGGAGCAAGGGTCCACTCTCACCACTAAGGTAGGAGGCTAGTACCACTGTTTTATTGCTTCATCTTTTTATGAAAATCTTTACTGCTTTTAATAGATAAATGCAAGTTACTATTTTTCTTTGCTTTAAGTAAATTTTCCTGTTTTATTTTGTTTCCAGTATCCATTAAATTTATTCAGCAAACAGATAGATTAATCTCTTTTAAAAATTGTTGAAACTGTTACGATTAGCTATAAACTGGTAACTGTAGAATCCCTAGTTGCACACAGCTGTGGACACAGCCCTGGTTTTTGACATCTGAAAATAGATTAAATGATGAGGTACAACGACACCTTATCACCTAGCAGCTTGCCTGAGGTGACTCCAAACACACATTTCTTTGGGTTCAACCTAACTTTGAATTGTTCTAGTCTCTGGAAGACTTTCTCTAACACATCCATGTGTGATTCTCTTGTGAGTGACTTTGCAAGAATATCATCTACATAGTCTTCCATTGTGATGTGCATCATATCATGGAATATAGTGGTCATAGCACGTTGATATGTGGCTCCTACATTCTTTAGCCCAAATGGCATGACATTCCAGCAGAAAGTACCCCATGGACAAGTAAAAGTTGTCTTATGCTAGTCTTTTGGTACTATCTTGATCTGATTGTATCTAGAGAAGCCATCCATGACAGATAACATGGTATGCCCTGCTATTAAGTCGACTATGATATCGGTATTTGGCAATCGAAAATCATCCTTGCGGCAAGCTTTGTTTAGATCTCTGAAATCATTGCATAGTCTGACTCGGCCATCAGGTTTGGATACTGGTACTATGTTGGAGACCCATTCTGGATAGTCTATAGCTCTGATGAACCCTACATCCAGTAGTTTCTTGAGTTCCTCTTTTACTAGTAGTGCAATGTGTGGATGCATCTTTCTAAGCTTCTGTTTCACTGGGTTCACTCCTGGATCTAATGGAAGATAATGTAGAATCAAGTCTGGATCTAACCCCGGCATATCTACGTATGACCAAGCAAAATTGACTTGCTTTTTCTTGAAGAATGGTACAAATTTAGTCTTTTCTGGTGGGGTTAGAGACTTAACAAAGTGAATGATCTTAGGTTGTTCTTCTGTTCCAATGTTAATACGTTCTGTAGATTCCACAAAAATTTGAGACTTCTCCTGGTGCATGTCGTTGGGGAGAGTGTCAAACCTTCCATCATTAGGTGCCACAGTTGGGTTTTCACCGTCGGATGCATCCTTTCTTTTTACTATTTTCGGATCTGACACTGTCGCGGAGCAGTTTTCACCATCAGATCTAGTTTTTATTTTGATATTTTTGTGACTGGAAGGCTTGGTACCCTCTCTGAAATAAGCCACGGTATTAAGTTCAATGGCGAAGCCAGCTTTATGATCTCCTTTAGGTAGGTGGTCCTTAAGTTCCATGTAGTCAATATAGGCATCATCGTTTTGGAACATATCTAGTTGTGGGGTTCCTTGTAGATCCTAGTCAATAAGTTCAGGATGCACAAGGGGGAGGGAGTCGAAGGATAGATTTGATTCGTTGATAGTTTGAATGGATATGCTAGGAGTATTAGTAGGGGGAGTGTTTGGGATGGTACTTTATTCCAAATTGTTTATTGCAATAGAACTCAAACCTTCCTCGAAAGTTGTATTCTCAGGGATAGGCAAATCACACTCTAATGGTCTATGCGGTAGCATTTGTCCCTCACGGTAGGGGCTATAAGTTTGAATGGTGTCAACCTCTTTGTCATCATAGGAGTGCTCTGTTAGCTCATCCCACTCTTACTCATTGGAATCTGTGTCACTGTCCTCTTGAAGGGTATGGATCATTTCCACAAGACCAACATTTGCTTTAGCTTTGCCCTTATCTTTATATCCTAGACCTTTTGTATTTCTCACCAATGAGGATGAAGAAGGTTGAATGGGTTCTACTATTCCTTCCTTTCTTAGGCCAATGGGCCCTTGTCCTTCATAGCCCATTTTGTGTAAGATGGACTCACCTCGCCCATAGATTTCTGTTGGGAGTCTAGGTGGTTCTTGTTGTGTGTTCTCTTCTTCTCCTATATAGAGCCATTATAGGATATCTCTTTCCTCTGTCTCATCTGAGAGGGTCCCCCATTTTACAAAGGGAGCTATGGGAGGTGCAGGAGGAGTAGATGGCTTTGGAAAATGCCTAGGTTGCCCAAAGGATCTAGGAGATAGAGGCAATTTGGCCAAGTTGAGGCTGTGCTCGATGGAGTATTCCCCTACTCCTATTTCTTTGATGATAATTTTCTACTCTTTGGGCTTGGATGAGGAAGCTTTAGAGGTAGAATCATGCTGTGGGGTAGGGGATGTAGATGCTCTATTATTGGGTATGATGCATTCAGGTTTTGAGAGGACATATTTGCAATGCTGAAAGGGGTCAGGATCACCTTGGATGGTGACTTGCTTTCCGTTATGAGGAAATTTTATGCATTGGTGATAGGTAGAAGGCACAAATTTCATGGCATGAATCCATGGTCTACTTAGGAGAATATTATAGGCTAGCTCCCTATCTAGGACTTGGCACACAATGTCTTTTATCACCGGTCCCACTTGTATGGGTAATACCACTGTTCCTTTGGTAGTTGTTTCCTCTTCATCATAGGCTTTGATAGTAGTCTTCTTCCTTGGATCAACTGCATTTTTAGAGAACCCCAATGTAAGGACTAGCTTGAGCATGCAAATATTTAAACTGGTTCCCCCATGAATGAGAACCCTCTTGATGCAGTGCTTATGGATGAAGGCGACGATATGTAAGGGGGTGTTATGACGCTGAGACACTGAGAGATCATCTTGCTCGGTAAATGATATGGTATTGGAGGAGGCTAGATTTCCTACCATGGTTTGAAACTTCTCTTGGGCCAAGTTAGTGGGTACAGTCATTTCCACCAAGGCTTTATTGAGAATCTCCTTATGGGAAGGAGATAGATGCAACAACCCTAAGATAGAAATGTGGGCAGGAGTCTTCCATATTTGGTCTATGACACTATACTAATGGGAATTGGACTGAGAAGGGGACGACCTTGGAGGGAGGGTATTCAATGTGACCTTACCGCTGCAGGTGATGATGCTGCAATCAGTTTTGTTGGACCCTGATTGTTGGTTAGACATAACCACATTGATTTGTGGGACATGCTCTGATATGCAATTGATGGTGTAATCAAATGGCACACTTGAGTAGTTCGCATTACTATTCCCATTATTCTGATTTTACTTGTTGTTGTTGTTGCTGTTGTTGTTGTTGTTGTTATACGACCTGTCGTGATTGAGAAGTGGATCTTTGTAAGCCACATGCATCTCATTAGAAGTATGTTGTTGAGTACCTCCTTGATTTTGATCAAGTATGTCTTGAATAACATGTTTGAGACAGATACAATTGTTGGTCGTATGTCCCCTTCCTCTATGATACTCACAAAAGTTGGTGTCTTTCTAATAGTGAGGTTTGATTTGAGGTTTGTAGTCGCTTGTTGGCGGTAGAGAGATTTCATTGTTGGCCAATAGCTTCCTTAATGCAGATTCTTGGGACTCACCCAGCGGTGTGAACTTTCGCCTTGGATTTGAGTTGAACCATGGTCTTGGCTCCTAAGAGAATGTTTTGTTAGGCATAGCATTGTTTATCTCTCATTTGAGAGTGAATATTGATTGTTGTTTGGGAGCCGCCGCCTTGGCATCAACTACTCCATCATTGACAACATTTTTATTCTTAGTTCAAAACTTTGATTTGTCAGTCGTGTAGTTGGAGGTAGGTGTGTCCTTGTACAACTTAAGTGAACCCTTGGCGATCATAGGTTTCTCGATGAATAATCCCATCTCAATGACCTTCGAGAATGAGGAAGGGCATTGGATTTGGATTTTGATAGCTAAGATCGGAGTTGAGGTTATGGACAAACATCTCCATCAATTGCTTCTCAAGTACATCATACGGGTATTTTCTAGCTAGTAGTCTCCACCTTTGTAGGAAGGAGGTGAATGATTCGCCACTCTTTTGTTTGGTGTTGCATACATCAAGCATGGTGACTTCATGTTCAATGTTGTACAAGAAGTGCGTGATGAACTTGTTGGCTAACTCATCAAAGGTCTTGATGCCCGGTGGAAGTCATGAGAACCACTCCATGGCTTGACTACCTAGAGTTCTAGGGAATAGTCTCATTAAGAAGGTCTCATTGTGAGCCACTTCCATGCACGCGGCGGTAAATTCCCTAATATGATCTCTTGGGTCTCCCTTTCCTTTGTACTTGTCAAATTTAGGAGCTTCAGACTGAAAGGGGAAGGGAATCATGTCCAAACTTTTATCAAAAGGGTATGGTGCAATGTCTTCCAAAGAGTAAGTTTTGGTACTTGTTCCCGTCTTGAGTTCTGTCATTTGTTGTGTTAGACCCTCAATTTGTTTCCTCATTTCTTCCATAGGGATATTCAGGTCTACGATTTTCTTTCCTTTATCACCCTCAGTGTGATTTTTAGGCATTTTCTCTGTGGTCTCTTTCAGTGTATTGAGATCAAAGTCAGAGGGGAGTTTGAGTCCTAGACTCGCAAGATGCATAAAGTACTTTTGAGGGTCCTCATGGAGCACTTTTTCTAGTAAGCACTGAAATTTTTGATCTTGGAGGTGCCCTTGATAATCTTCATGAAAGATATCCTCATCACTATCGTGAGGAGTAACGATGCGATTGGATGATCCGGCCATTTCAAGTTGTGTTTTGAATTGAGATCTAGTAAGAACCATGCAAGGTGACGTGGGATGCGGTGGGATGAAACTAGAGATTTTGGCAAGATGCCGGTGGAGACTGCTGAGGATAGGATATCTATGACAAGATTTGGATGAAAGACTTTTTGATCAATGGTTCCAAGTAAGACGACCGATACAAGATGATAGCCACTAGTAAGGGTACTCGATACCTGTCTTACTATGTAGGGACTAGTCGTGCACTAAGGCCACTAGCGAAGTTCTGCGACTTACTAGGGTTACTTGAATCCAAAATGACCTGATATGGGATACTTTGACTTCGGACTAGGGAGACTTGACAGAAGGTGAATGAGATGACTGACGAAAGGGAGACTTTGACGTGAAATGGATGAAAAAGTGACTACAAGGTAAGATCTGATCTTAAAATCCTGAACAAGACTGAAATGAGTATTTGAAAATGATAAAAATTTTCTCTCAAAGATTGTGGAAGTACTCACTGTCACACATGCAGAGAAACAAATGCGCAACATAAACTTGCAAATGTGCGGAAAGTTGATATATATGCGCAATACTGGTAAATTTCAAATGCGTCGTAATAGGTGGTAAAAGTGCAGCAAGTCAGTTCAGATGCGCAACAAGTCGGTACAAATGCGCAACTTTGGCTTTTTTCAGTATTTTTGTAAATTTTTGGCAATTTTTTTGATGTTTTTTTTGGTATCTTTGGTTGCAAAATGGTCTCTTTTGATCTGACTTTCTCTATTTATGGCAAGAAGACACAACAAACACAAAGAATGTTTTCATGTTTTTCTATTTTTTTGTGATTTTTTAACTCTTTTTGGACTAAAAGAAAAAGCAAATACAATCCTAGGCTTCAAATGGATTACAAGGGTTTTTGGCCACTAGAACAAAAGGTGTTTAATGAAGGCAACCGTTCGAGTAGTTATACATGCGGCAGCATTACTCTCCGTTATGGAGTCTCCCAGCTTGCAAGGGTTGCGCCTTGGAGGGTTTTGGGGGAGGTTGGCTGTCAGTATAACACAACTGCACTCATTGTTTTAAAATTTTGCTCCAAACACAATTTATTTATAGTGGATTGGTAGGGCTTGGCATCTAGCCTGTTACCACTTAGGGTCATTCCTACTTGGATGAACGGTATCCAAGAGCAGGCCCCTCTAAAGGAAAACACATGCGAGAATGATATGTCTGGCATTTTGGTCTCCCAAGATAGGGGAGAGCATAGGCCTGGTATCATTCCCAAAACACAGAAGATAGTGGTTCTTTTTCCCCTAGTTAGAAAGAAAAAAAACTAAATGAGCTATCTACTTGGGCAAGCACATAAGTTTGTTAACTTTGAAGTGATAACAAGATAGCAATGGTTCAATTTTACCCAGATAGCACAGATTTGTTAACTTTGAAGTGATAATCGAGATAGCAATGGTTCAGTTTCACCTAGATAGCAATGATGTGTTTAATTTTACCTAGATAACACGAATTTGTTAACTTTGAAGTGATAATCGAGATAGCATTGGTTCAGTTTTACCCAGATAGTAATGTGTCTAACTATGAAAGATAGCAATAGCAATGATTCAATGATATGCAAGATAGCAATGATTCAATTACCACCTTCCTAGTTAAGACTATGTGAGATTTACATGAGCATCCATTTACTTTCCCGTTAGAAATTGAAGTGTGAGTTAACAAGTGCAACTATATGATTCTAAACCAGTACCTAGAATGCAAACAGATCAAGAGTGTTCCTGCAAAAAGACGTTAGCGTTAGGAAAAAAATTCAAGGAAACCCTAAAAATCACTGCTAGATCAGATGCGCAGCTTCAGAGCTTAAATGCGTAGAAACAGAGCTTAGAAGTGCCACACTACATATGCGCTAAGACATAGGTCAAAAGCACAGGAAAACAGAGTGTATGTGCCGAATTGACATATGCGCCGGAACATAGTCTATATGTGCTGGTACAGATAGCAGATGCGCCGGACTGGAGACTGTGTGCACCAAAAGAATGTATGCGCCAGAACAGATAGCAGATGTGTGTTAGGATGTGTCAAATGCGTAGATTCCTCATGTGTACGACTTTCTAACACACAAAAACTCAGTTTTTGGGTTAAATTTGGGGCTAGGCCCCAAGGTGGGTGCCAAAAATGTTAAGGGAAAATTGGATCTAAATGAATAATCAATATATAAATATCAATGATACCCAAAACTCAATGAAATAATGAACAAAAAAGATCAATCAAACAATGAACAGTACAAGGCAAACCTCCTTTAATTCTTAGCTTCCATTGATCACCTATCACAAATGATCTTGTCTATGAATATGGTCCTTAGAAGGTGCACTTCCTTGCTATGATTCCAAGATGTCAAATGGGAATGACTATGATAGTTTCGCCATGAAGATGAGCTTCACAACAATGATGATAGTGTGTAGTAACAAGTTTGATTGCAAGCAATGAAGGAATTGGTGCCAAAGGCGCACTGTAATTCCTGCAGAGTAAGTTTACTTAAAGCTTGGATGAATGAAATGGAAGAATAGGGTTCAATTTATAGACTTGAGAAAGAGATGATCAACGGTATAGAGAGAATAAGAAGATCAATGGTTGAGAACGGTTGAGAAACGTGCGTGAATAGGAAGAAGACAAGTGTCTTGCTATATTTTGCATGAGAGGAATTAATAGAATGGAAGAATGAGTTAACTGAAGAGATTAATCAATTAAAAGAAAAAATCAAGCAGTTAAGAGAATAGAAATTGCATAAGGATGAGAAGATATTTTGACTCAATTAAATATTTAGAATATTCAATTGCATGTGCACAAAGATTTGAATTAAATTTAGAGATAACTCAATTTAGAAGAAATAGACAACTTAAATAAATATTTGATTTATTTAAATTTAGAGAAGATATTATTGGAAGAGACAATTAAATAATTGATATTATTTAATTTAGAATGATTTTGGGAGAACTAATTAAATAATTGGTATTATTTAATTTGTTGGAGGAATTAGAAAAATTTAAGAATTTAATTAAATAAATTGATTTTATTTAATTGTTGGGAGAATGTGAATCAAATAAATAAATTGGTTTATTTATTTATTGATAGAGGAATTTGGCTTAGATAAATATTAAGAATATTTATTTGGATAAAGTCATGTCATTTTTAGGCGTATACATATGACATAACATAAAATATGGTATTTGGGAAGGGGTGGTGTTATAGGCACCATGGGAACTTTCCTTAAGGGGTTTTGAATAGTGGAATTTCCTCCTTGGCAGTGAAGCCCCACAAAGATTTGAGAAAGATAGGAAATTGGATGCCTTAGGAAATGTGCATATGTGGATAATAGATGAATGTGACATGCTTCTAAAAAAGTACATTAATGACTTTTTATTGGGATTTCTGATCCCTGTTACTACTTATTTCTTTTAATTATGCTTGGTGTGTGCGCTTACATGCTTCTAAGTGTTGATGTGGGCTACCTCATGTGTTCATCCAATTAATTCCTTTATTTAATAAGCATTAGATGACTCCTTATGATCATTTGGATAGGGAGAGGATAGATATGCAAAGTGAAGTAAAAAGCAAGATGTTAAAATAGGAAAAATAACTTTTGGTCGTGACAAATGTGACCATGTGCGGTGACATCTAGGGTAATTCAAAAGTCAAGTAGGTGGCGTTTTCATTGTGTGTTAAACTATGTGATGTTTTATGATCAGGATTCAGTTGCCTAGTTTTCGAGTCAATCTCAAAACTATCTACACAGTTGAATCTCGATAAAACATACATAATTAAACAAAAATACTAAAGCGAGTTGACTCAAACACTACCTCGTTGAATCCCAATAAAACATCACATAATTTAACAAAAGTATTAAGAGTGGATACTAAACAAGAAGAAAAATGCAAAATAGACACTTTTTATCTCTATAATCATATTGAAATCACCACTCTATTGTATACTTTTGTACAATTTATACACTTTATGTATATGTTTTAACAATACTTGGAAAATGCTCGACATAAACTGCCAACACATTATAGTCAATGTACCGGTTGTTTATGTAAAGGTCCACCCCCAATATAAAGAGCCAACATGTTGACTACAACGTGCAGATAACTTAAATTCCCCTCTTAGATGATTGGATAATAAAAGCCTAAAAAAACTCAAAACTTATTTTAAAAAACATTGCTATTAATATGTACGTTATCTATTGGAGGAGTATCTCAAGGAGATCTAACATGGTGTGTCATGATTAAAATAAAGTAGAATTTTATATTAAATCAATTGAGAGGACCAGAAATGTCGACAGATTGTACTGAAGTGACAAATGAGAATTTCATTCGATATGACTGTATAGAGCACAGGCATATTTTTACCTTATGTCCACTTTGAGATTTATTCCAATCACTCTTATCATGTTTAGATTTTTTCATCCAAAAGGAATTAAAGCACAAGTTTTGTGCAACCTTAATCTTTATGGTCAATTCTCTCAACTCCTGTAACCCACTAAAAGAACACATAATATGAGACAAAATGGGAAGAAAAAGTGCTTCAACACCAATAATATGTGAACATAAAAAAATTATATCAACTTTTTAGGTAAAATGCCTAATCACCGAAAAAACAGAAGCATCATGCATACTATCCTCACAATAATAAAAGAAAAGAGATTGATTTCTTTATTCTTTTTCGCTGCATCATGCTATGATGGAAATTCTTTTATATTGTCCTTGCAACACTGTTTCTTAGAAAAGAAGATGGTACTAGAGAATAAACAAAGTGCCTTGGAAGAGTAGAATACTTTTTAATATTGAGATCTGATGTGGGGTCACATGGCTTAAATAACCATGAAACAGTCAACAAATAATGGTGAACATGTACTGTGATTATGACAAAAGAGCATTGTTTATAAAGTGAAAGCAAATAGAGAACATAAGGGACATATTGAAAGATTTTGCCAAGCAGTTGGTGCTTTCCATTATTAAAGTATTATGGGTGGAGGTAGTGGAGGAGAAGAGTAAGACCGTTCACATCAGCCAAAAAGAGAGAAGAAAGGACTGATTGGTTGCTGGTTGCCACTTGTTAGGTCAAATAAATCCCTGTGAAGTCCACCTAATGAGTGGGAGAAGATAGGCCATCTTAGTAACATGGGAGTAAGTGGGTGGTGGCAGAGAGACGGTGATAATGAAAGAGAATGCAAATCATGGATTATTAACATATGACACTAGATTATAAAGATTGAATTAGATACCATAAAGATTAAATTGGATAAGTATTGGACTTTGTGCTCGGTTGAAAAGGAAAAGTTGGATACAACATCAGAAAACTTTGGGAAAAATGTGAGGGGTGGTCATGGGTCACTGTCTATGCCAGAAAAATTACTGGTTTTGTATAAAAAAAGCTAGGGCTTAGGTATGGTTATTATGGAGGTGAGGGTGTGGTATGGGACCTAGCACCAAGACCATTCACATTGTGGTGGAATGTTGCTACATGTGTTTGGTTATTGTGGTGGAAATCTAATTGGTGAAATGTTAACGTCTCTTTTTTTCTACAGTTCTTCCTACAGTTTTCTACTCTTTGTTATGATTTACAAATGCCCTGCTGTCCATAATGCTCAGCAGTGATTGTCTGCTCTGTTGTCTGTTTGACGGTGCATTGGCTATGCATGCACTCTGACTGTGTCTTCTGTTATTTGTAATATCTCTTATCAGTTTTAGTCTAATTAAAATTTATAATGGATTTTAGAAAATAAGCTGTCAAAATTTAAGGAATTGTGTTATGTGATTTATGATTATTATTTAGATTAAGAATATTATTATCGTTTGTGATTGTAATAATAGTTGTTTATTATTATGTGGTTGGTATTTGTGTAATATTTTATAATTTCTTTGAGGTTAAGGGTGTGGTTAGGTGGTCAAGTTGTTCGATTGTAGTGGGGTCACTAGGGTTAAAACTCCTGCTGGGCCAAAGAGCTCGCGGGTTTGAACCTCCAGCATTGATGCTTATATATTTTAATTTTTATCTTTAATTGTTTATGTTCTAAACTTTATTTATTCGTTGTAGACATGATATTTCCACAGTCCATGATCAAGTGTAGAATTCAGGGTTCTGGAATCACCGTGTTATGCTTTTTTTCATCAACATTTCGGATCATACTCCATGATCCATGATGATGATCCGAAACGTTGATGAAAAAAAGCATAACACAGTGATTCCAGAAGCCTGAATTCTACACTTTATTTATTCATTTTTTTGAGTGGATAAATATCTTAGATATTTTGTCGTAGTGTTAAGGATTGACAGGTATCCATTCTACCAAAGTTATCCTCACAATTCTATTCTCATTCCTTTAAAACTTTAAACCTTTACATTCAACAAAACTTGATCATTTGTAAGCTCTTTATAAACTATTCATCTTCACTAAATGCATCTAAAATATTAAATAAACTCCTCCCACTACCCATCTGTTATTTATTTAAATTACTTAAAAGGTTCTCTTTATTTTTATATTTTAAACTATAATAAATAATATCTTATGGTTGAAAAATAATCCATACAAAATAGTCAAGAGACTTTAACCTTATTAATCCATTGCAATAAAAAATATATCCAAAGAACTAGTTAACCTCCCCAGAAAGCATAGAATAAAAATGAAGCCCAACTCCCTTAATTAGTGGGCCACTAACATTCTGACATAAATACATATTTTTACTGACTTCCTACACTTGTCCATGACTGTTTTCTAATCAAAATATAGTTTTCTATTGAGTAATGAATTTGGAAGTTATCTTTAATTTTAAATAAAATTGGTGGGAGAAGGTTCATGGCATTGTTAGGCCAAAGTTTTGTCAGTCACTTTCTCAAGACAAATACATTACAAAACACGGAAGGCACAAATCCATGAGTAGACAGGCATCAGAATCATGGCCCCTTTAAAGCAAAAAAATCACACATCTCAACATCTATAATAACACCTCTTTGTCCACTTTCCACCTCACAGCACAAAAGAAGATAAAAGTCGCTCCACCCAAGACCAAATCTGTCTGCCTGTCATACATCACTGATGGATACACAATTTCTATATTTATAGTGGTGTAGTCAGAGGCAGAAAGCAGATCACAGATCACTGCAGTTTTGTCTAATGTTACATGGTATAAGAGAAAATATATATATATACACTTTATGTTGGTTGTGTGCCAAATATTAATCAAGTCTATCCAAGGTCCATAGGCAAAAACATGGAGTTTTTAGATTTAATACTTAGAGAAGAAGAAGCCCAAGAAACCCAAAAAGAAATAGATGAAGAAGTTGCAGTTATGATGGAGAGGCTGGAGGAAGAAATCTTAGTTGATCATCCATTAGCAACATTATCTTCTTCTTATTGTTCTTATTCTTGTGCTAATTGTTGTGTTCAGAGTGATTCAGCCTTTTCCATGAGTAGTAGCAGTTCTAGGCTTTCAAGCCCATTGGGTTGTGAGTTAAAATGCAGATGCCATGAAAAAAATGGAGGTGGTCTTAATGGGTATGTTTGTGATGAGTTGGGTTATCTGCTGGAGGCCTCTGATGAGGAGCTTGGCATACCTACTGATAATACTAACACTAATAATAATTATATTGGAGTTTGTACAAATGGGGTTTTAGGAGAGAGTTTTTTGGCTTCTGCTAATAGTACCTTAGGCTTTAATACAGAGGTTGGGGATTTAGATATGTGGGAAATGGGTGTAGGTGAGTGTTACAATCAGTCTTACTATGATGATGATAATTATAATTTTGCAGATTTCATGACTGAGATTGATACAGAGCTCACACTGTAAAATACTGTGGACTATATGTTGTAACATGTTATGGGCAAAAGTGCCTCGAAACTAATAAAGTTGTCCATAAATGATGAAATACTTGGGTTCTGAAATTCGCCAACAATTGGCTGATTGTAAAGAAATGTTTAAAGTACTAGCATTTCATATTGCAGTATTTTATGTGTACAGATAAAGCTGAAAGTTTACATAACATCTAAATGTAGATGAACAAAGAAGCTTTAATGGATATTTGGAGGACAGTTCTCCCCTGTTATTGCAGGGATGTAAGAATTATTTTATCAATACCTAATCTGCACATGATTTCTTCCGTTTATAAATTTAGCAAATGTTTTACAATTATTATAAATGTGTTGGAGAAATTTTGGTAGCGCTCTGCTCAGAGTGAAAATTCTTTTAAGAAGAACTTCTCAATATAACATTTATACATAAAAATTTGTAGGCACAAAGATAATAAACTCTAAAGAATGTGAAAGATAGCCCAATTACAGGAAAATTTATCTTTCAGTAACTTGCATTTTAGAATAATATTAGATTTTCACATATAAATGTAAGTTCTCTTACAAATTTCTAACATAAATATTATGCGTAAGAAATGTTTCTTAATATAATTTTAGGTGAAAAAATATATTTTACAGATTTTCCATATAAATTTGACTTAAATAATTTGTAGAGGAATAAATTGTCTCTATTAAAATTATTTAAGTTAATTAAATAAATACAATTAATTAGCAATCAGTTAACTTACATAAGATGAGATAAGATTGATAATCAAAATAAACGTAAATATGAAGATTAAATAAATCAAATATATGGGTATTTAATTGTGATTTTGATGAGGATGTCATCATGTAGGTGTTGGGAATTCATTCATCTAGATGTTATAATTTTAGAATTTTTGAGATGACTATCATTGACCTATAAATCTAATTGCATATTGTTTGGGTTCACTTCTATGAGTGCGGAAATGAATTTGATATGTGGATATGAAATTGTAACTTGTGGACCTGATATGGTAGATGTCTATTGTTTGAAACTTGTAGATGCTTCAAATGGGTAAGAAATTTAGGAACTAGATGCCATACACCTTGCAAATCCTAATGATTTATTTATTATTTTTATATTAGTTATGTGTTCACATATTGGGGCATTCCACTTGAGGTGGCACTTTGTGTCACTTGTAACATGTGTTTAGCAATTTGTGACTATCATGTAGTGTCATGGAAGATGCTAAATGCAACTATGATAATTGTAAGGTGTGTAAGACTTCCATGATAAAAAAAAAAACATGAAGAGAGGGAGTTAATCATGGACTAGGAGAAATCAAGGAGCATCTTTAGTTAACTATGATATGCATGAGCATCTTTCTAAAAGATGAATTAGTCCCAAATGTTACACTCTAAATGGTGGAGTAAGGCATGTCGTGTTTTGAATTTTATTTGTATTTTCACCATGTTTTTTGGGGGCATTAGATTTTGTGCATGATTTGGGCACCCGAACTTTCCCATGGTTTCAACACATGGATTGAAAAATCACTCATGGTTTTCAGTTTTAGGCTTGATTATATATTGGATGCTTAGGATGGAGACATGATGTACTTGTTGTTTTATAGGGGTTATGTTATCAAAATTTCTCTAGACATAGTTGATGCATGGGGAGAGGAGTGGACACTCTAAAGGTGAAAGCACATAAGCGAGTCCCACTTTTGGGCCAAAATAAAAAATGCTAAAATAAATCATGCTCAAAATCCCCTAGGTTCGATCAGAACACTTTTGATCAAACTTAGTTAGCACACTTGTGACATTATGTGGTGGGATGGGGTTCAATCAAAGCCCCTTCAAGGTTTTCCTATAATAGATGGTGTTGGCTAATTGTTTTGGCACTTCTACCTACAAACCAAACAAGAGAGATCCTTGTGTGTTGAGAGAATCCATTGTGTATGACTTGGTAGAGGTTGTGCACTTGATGGTAAAAGCCAATTGGATTAGGAATCTTTACACTAGCTATCTGGCATTGCCACTAGCCAACTAGTATAAAATTTAGATTTGATCTATCAACCTTCCTTGATAACATTAGGGGTTTGATTCAATCCAAGAAATTCAAGGTTGAGTAATATGGGTAAAAGATATCCTTTCTTGGATACCCTTGAATTTCAACTAGTTGTCTTAGATTGAACCCCTAGATCAAGGGGTTTGAATCAAACCCCTAATGTTTTAAATGAAGGCTCATGGATGATCCATAATCCTTGATTGATAATGTTAGGGGTTTATCCAAGCCCCTTTGATCCAAACTAGCTAGTGGAAATTCAAGGTCAAGTAAAATATGGGTAAAAGATACCCTTTTGTGAATATTTGGGTAAGAGCAGTATATACACTCTATTTGTGCTTTATTTTTTTGTGAACTAAAAGTAATTCACAAAAAAATTCATTCAAATTCAAATTCATTCACCAAAATACTTTGCGGACCCAATTTACATTTGAAAAAAATTCTCATATGTCGGCTCCAACTGTAGAATCACTTAGGATAAAGTTCCAATAAATAGAACTTGCCGCATACAAATCAAACTAACAGGTTGGCCTCAAACACAGACTGCCACTGGTTCAGTTTAACTATCAGATCATAACTTTTGCTGCAGACCACAACACTTTTTCAGATTCATATCAAAGACTCTTTAGACATCCCCAAGCTTACCTTTAGAACCACAGAGTATAATATTATCTTGCGGCAAAATGCGGACCATCAGAACACATGCCCTATCTTAGTCAAACATTGTCAAGCCAAGTAGCGATACTTAGATACTCACAAATATCTTTCCGGTTGACTTTAGACTCTGTAACTTTGGATTTAGAGATTTCAGATAAGTGTTTACAACACCTCAAAACCACATAACAAAATATCTAACACTGGAGGAATGTGGACCAAAACAAATGTGTGTTCTGCTCTGTTTAGTACTGTATTCTATCATGCTGGACTTAGACAACTTGAAGATACACTTTCGGAGATGATCAAAAGTTGAAACTTTGTATTTAAGATCATCTAAGGACTATAGACATCTTACCAGAACCGTAAGACCAAATCTTCAACTGTGGACCAATGGCAATCAAAATGTTGTCTTTCTATCGCTGTCTTTGAACTCTTCCAATACTTAGCCAAATTTCTTAGGTCTTCCTTTGCCGGACTAAAATCTCTATTCTAACCTTGTCCCTTTTCTTGTTGCCATCAATGACAATATCATCAAACATCAAGCTCAGCCAAATTGCCAACAATCTCCCCCTTTGGCATCGATGGCAACATTTGATGTGAAAATTGTTATACTCCTCGCCCTTACTCTTTTCACACTGCTCCCCTTAACTTCATGTTTCTCTCCTTGTTTTTCAGTTATTTTTCTTTGTGTTTTTCACATGCTTCATTCTTCTCCTTTGACATCAATGGTAAAGGTGTATAATACTGAAGTATGTACAGGTGACCAAAAATTCAAAATTGTTTGTACTATTTGCATATATACAAGTGAAGTCAAATACCTTACTAATTTGCAGGGAGAATATCTTTGTAGATTTTCTTCAGTTGCACCAAATCTTCATCCCAGACCTTAGCATCACTCAAAACTAATATATGCCCACTAACCTAGGACACCAACTCTTTTGCCTTCTTCATGGCCGTAGGGGCCTTAGTGATTTGCCTTGTCTTATTTGTTGCTGCTACTAGCCTAGTCATGGATGCAATCTTGAAGATTGCTATCTCTCGGATATGGCTCATTCTATGTTTAATGACCTCCTTCTGGGTCTGCAACTTGTTTATGTCAAAATGGATGGTTTCAATTGTATCCCTTTGATTCCCAATATCATCTTTCACCAGATCATAAGATTTGGATATTTTGGTGATCTAGGCTTCCCAACCATCTATCTTGTCCTTTAGATCCTTAGCTTTCTCAGGCCATATTAAACAAAACTGATATAGATTGCTAGCTTCTTTGATGACCATTTCTAAATACACAACACTCTTATCTAACAAAACTTTGTCTTGAGGATATTTATCATTCAACTCAACTAATCTCTTTCTATCAATCTCTGCCCTTACCTTCTTTTCTACATCTTGTTCAAGGGACTCAAAATGAGAATTGACTGATTCAATAAGTTTCTTCAACTGGCCAGTAGGAGCTAATGATGTATCTCTCTTTATTATGGGCATAATCTTTTCAAAAATTGTTGATGCTTCTCCAATCAACTCACTGTCCTCCATATGGGATTTTAATATCTCTTCTTGTGCAGTGGTCTAAAAAATTATCCCAAGTCTCAGCTTCTATAATGGGGACATTGTGGCAAGGTTAATTGGTCCTTACAATAGCTCAGGTGCAGTCAAAATCTGAGCTTCCTTTTGCTTCTCCAAAAACTCTCTCAAGGAGTCAACTGACTCATTCTTAGCAGTGTCTCTTTTGTCTTCTTCTTCATGAGACATCTCAGCATCATGCCTTTCTAGAGGGTCTTCTTGAATGAGTTCTTGTTCATTTTCTTCTATTTTCAGAGCAGGGTTGTCAACTATTTGTTCATTTGCTTCTTCTCTTTGCTCACCTTGATCTTCAGAGACATTTTCTTCAGATACTGCTTTTGCTTCTTCAGAGTTCTTTTGTTCTATAGACTCTTTCATCTCTTCATCTTTCCCAGAGCTTACCAGAGAAGGTGTTCCATGTTGATCCATACTATGTTCTATAATCTCATCTAGAACTATATTAGGCTTGTCAACATCAACATTTTGTTCCTCTTCATTAGTGTTTACCACAGTTGAGATTTGTAGTTCATGTAGCACTCTTAGTGTTATCTCCTCAGTCTCTTTAACTAGTTTCTCAATATCTCCAGACATTAGAGCATTGACTCTCTTCTTGGTGTTGAATTCATCACTGAGCTTCTTAGTGACTTTAACTTTTTCTTCACTTGTGATTGTTGTCACATGAAATTACACCCTGCTTGGAAGGATTCCAAGCATTCCAATGACACAATGGGAATGATTTCTAAATGTGGGACTTTGCTAAATGAGATTAGACCTCTAGAGAAGGCCAGCTTCCTTGCCTGATTATCACCTAAAAACTACTAAATTTTGGGGGGAAAAGGGAAAAGGAATGCTTTAAAATTGAAGATGAAAACTTGAAAACAAAGGGTGATGCACCAGACAGATTAAAAGAGACTTTCACAACACTGAGAAAATGCACAATATGATCAGATACAACAAATAAACATACACAGATTCAAATGACCCTAAGAAAGGCAAGAAGCAATATGATTGAGAGGAATAAAAGAAATTCACAGACAACCATATGCAGATTTACACAGAACTAGAAAATCAACAAAGGAGGTAAAATAACTTGCATATATCCAATGAAAGGCAAGGTTACAGTATACGAAAACTTTGTTTGGAAATAGAAAGACCCGAATGCCAAAAATTTCCAACCTTATTTACATCTCATGAATGCATATATATAGCATTCCAAACTAACCTAGGTCGGTTAAAAAATTTACTCTATGAGCTATCTCAGAAAATATCTACATTTTAATGACTGTCCAGCTGCATCAGTCATGGCGTCGAAATCTAGCATTATGCAGATATGAGATATTTTGAGTCTTTAATGCAGTTGCTACGTGGTTGTCCTCAATAACGAACATAGAATATCTGGAACATGGCGGTGGAGGGATATCTTTTACCATCAATGCAAGTTGCTTCGTCATGGTGCAGCAATGAATGCAAGAAATATCTACATCTTCTCAGTGTAGTTGCCAGAATGTTCCCCGCTCAAAACATACAAAACCAGATCTAAAAATGGACAGTGACAAAAACTCCCAAAAACCCTGCCAAATGAAAGAGGGGACAAAAAAATGCATCTTTGCCTCTTGCAGCATGTTGAAATTCGCCAGGATGGAGGAGATACAGGTGGTCAAAGTTTTGGTCAACCGCCTATATATATCACTTTGCATCTATGTATATATCACTTGCATTTACCGCTTGAATCGACATTCAAAAACCTTCTCTGCAACTCCTTTGTATATGCATGGCGCCTTGTATATTTCACTTGAAATGCCTTTGTATGTTTAAACATACAAGGAAAACATACATTCAAAAAACTTGCATCTGCACCTATTTGAGGACCCCACCAATTGTATCTCCTGTGTATGTACGAACATACAAGCCACGGACTCCATGCTTGAATTTGTGAGAATTAACTTTTGGGTCGGGTCCGGGTTGTATGTATCCTATTGTACATTTGTTTGTATATCGCAATATACAAAACACTTATAGATACAAGGCGGACCTGAGAATTTTATAAAGTAGACTGCAGACCTCTGTGAAATCCGGCTTGTATATCACAATATACAAAACACTTGTAGATACAAGGCGGACTTGAGAATTTTATATGCTGGATTTGATCTTCGATTCAAGTCTGCCTTGTATACAACCTTTGTATTTCTGACTTGTATATCGCAATATACAATTGCCTACATACAAGGCGGACCCCAAAACTTTATAAAACAAGTTAAAAAATGCAATCGAGTCCGGCTTGTATGTAAACCTTTGTATATTGCGATTGTATATGAAAACATACAATTGCATATACAAGTCACTGTAGCAACCTGCCAATATACAATACACTGTTCCTTTACCTTTGCATCTTCGACTTTGCATGCTTGTATGTTTGTTCCTTTGTATATCGGCTTTGTATGTGAAAACATACAAAGCAAAATATACAAGCCACTGTAGCTGATGCATCTTTTGTCTTGTATCTTAGGCGAAGGTCCTTTGTATATGCCACCGATGTACATTGCAAAATGTACATCATCCTTGTAACTTCTAACATACAATCGGCCTTGTATGTGCGCGGGCCCCACCTCTTGTACATTTGGCCTTGTATATTTCTTTGTATGTTTTGCTTGTATGTGCGAATATACAAGTGAAATATACATTCTCTTTTGTATATGCACCGATATACATTCCACTGTAGCACATGCATATTAATCGGCCTTGTATATTTTCTTTGTATATTGGGTTGTATGTGCAAATATACAAACCCGATATACATTCCATCCTGATATACAATTGCAAAATATTTTGGGAATCTACCTTGTATGTAATCGTTGCATGTTCAAACATACAACACAATATGCATTTGAAACCCGATATACATTGAGGGAATATTCTTGGAATCTGCAATAGATTCCCTCAATGGATATGCATCTCTAAGCCCGATATGCATCTTTTCCTTGTATAATTTTGTGTACATTGCCGATATACAAGCGGAAAACTTGTATATAGCCTTTGCATGTACAAAGGCGAATGTATATTTTCTTTGTACATTCAAAATACATACAAATACAAGCCTTTAAAAATGAGAAAATCCCAGCGATAGGAAGCACTTGAAAACAAAAGATTTCTGGGTTTTTTCGGGTTTTTTGCAAGGATTCATCGGGCAAGATTTTGGGACTTTTTGACTAGGCATGAGTACTTGGAAGATTTAAGCTTTGTATGGGCATTCTCCAAAGGATTTTCAAAAAAATGTAAGGTGAACTATTTGGCTCTGGGCAGAGGTAAAATAGGTCAACATTTTTGGCGACCTCTATGGAATGTTTGCCTGCTAAACAAAATAGGACTAGTGGCCTTAAATATCCATTGGGCATGGGGTCAAGTCTAAATCATGTTGGAAAATTGAAACCTACCCCCAAAACACAAAAAAGGGAAGAGGCCCGCATTCTCCTAATGACAATGCAGCCTGTGCAGAAGCACTTAGGGAAAATAAAAAATCTAAACTAAGGTGCATCAACACTTATTGAAAGCATAGAGACCTAATTTACTGATTTACAAAGCACTCATACCTCAAAACAGCTCTTTAGATGTATCCCATTGACTGGGATAGGCAGATTTTGTCCGTTCATGCTTGATAACTGAAATGCATTGTGCTCCCTGCATTCAGTAATGAGAAATGGGCCACTCCACATGCTGTCAAACTTGGAATGCTTTCCTGGTCTACTTTTTAATTCATCCCATTTGAGCACCATATCACCCATTCTAAAATTTTTGGGGTTGGCCTTTTTGTTAAAATTTCTTTTTGTTTGAGACTGATGATACTCCATGGTCTTCATGGCTTTATCTCTGCTTTCTTCAAGCTCCATTAGTTGAGCATATCTGACAGCCATGGGATCTCCTACGTCAAACATTTCTAGCTGATTCATAATGTCTAGGGCTGGCAGCTCCATAGATATAGGCAATCTTACCTCTTTTCCATAGACTAGTAGATATGGAGAGTTCCCAATAGACCTTTTAGGAGTTATTCTATTTGCCCATAGGGCAAATTTCAGATTAGTGTTCCAGGTCCTCTGGTTATCCTCCATTGATCTTTTAATAATCCTTATGAGATTTTTATTTGTAGATTCAGCCAAACCATTACCCTGTGGGTAATAATTTGATGAAGTATTCAGATAGATCCCATTCTTAATAGCCCAGTCAGTTATTTTCAATCCTACAAAGGCTAAAGCATTGTCTGAGATAATAGACTCAGGCACTCCAAATCTGGAAACTAAATCATGATAGAAATTTAAAACAACACTTTCATTGGATTCCTTTAGAGCCATTGCTTCAGTCCACCTTGTGAAATAATCTGTAGCTGTAAGTATCCACCTATGGCCTGCACTTGATGGTGGGTTAATAGGACCTATAAAATCAATGCCCCATCTCATAAAGGGCTGCTCTACCTAAATTGGCTGCAAAGGTAAAGCTGGCAGCCTTTCTTTACCGGTGAAGATGGGACACTTTTTACATTTTCTAGCCCATGCATGGGCATCCTTAAATAAGCTAGGCCAATAATAGCCAGCTCTCATTACTTTCCAAATAGTAGTCCTTGGGGCAAAATGACCCCCTGTTGTTCCATCATGAAATTCATGTAGCACCTTGTCAGTCTGATTTTTATCAATGCACCTTAATAATACACCATTAAAGTCCTTTCTAAAAAGGATGTTATTTATTAAAACATATGGAACTGATTGCAGTCTATAATATCTTCTTTTGGTTCCATCTAGACTTGTTGGACATTTACTAGTTTGCAAAAACTGAGTCATATCATTAACCCAACTAGTGCCTACTGCTGCTGTATCATTCTGATGCTCCTCCTCAATATTCAGAAGCACCTCTTCTTCTTTTTCTATCTCATTCTTTGAACTGGTAGCGAGTTGTTCAATGAGTCCTCTGCCCCTGACAAACTTGGTTATCTTGATCTCTACGTCATACTCCATGACTTTGGTCATCCAACTAGCCCTTTTCTCATTCACATCTTTACTCAACAGGAACTCCTTAACACTGGGATGAGCGACCATCAAATGTATTTTGTTATTAAAAACAAGATGCCAAAACTTCTTGAGGCTCCTTATCACTGCCAGGACATGTTTTTCCATGAATCTATATCGCTGCTCATACTCTTTCAGCCCCTGGCTAAAGAAAGCGATTGGTTGCTCAAAACCCTCATTCTGCTGCTGAAGCAAAATCGCAGAGATGGTATCCAGGCCGCCAAAAGCATATAAGATAAAGTCTTTGGAGAAGTCAGGATTTACCAGTGTTGGTGCAGCCGCTAACGCCTCTTTGATGGATTCAAAACTAAGTTTGGCCTCCTTCGTCCAACTGAAGACTGTGTTCTTTTTTAACATAGATGTTAAAGGCTTCAATAGATTTGCAATGTCGGGGATAAATCTTCACAGAAAATTAATTCTGCCAATAAAACTTTGCAGTCCCCTTTTTTGGCTAGGTAAAGACAGCTCCAAATAGCCCTTACCCTTTCGGCATCAATGGTAATGCCTTCCTTTGACACAACGTGCCCTAGCAACTTGCCTTCATGTACATCAAAAATGCATTTCCTGGGATTGAGAGATATCCCAAACTCCTTGCATCTTTCAAATACTAACCTCATATGAGATAAATGCTCAGATGCATTTTTAGAAAAAATCGTGATGTCGTCCAGGCATACCAGCACTAATTTATACATCAAACCCTTAAAGGCCATATCCATGGCTCTCTGAAAAGTAGAACCAGCATTTGAGAGGCCGAAAGGCATTCTTTTATAGGCCATGGTGCCCCACTTAGTGGTGAAAGCAGTCTTGAACTGATCCTCCTCCTTGACTAACACCTGATTGTAACCAGAAAATCCATCAAGTAAAGAAAATCTTTCTGAGCCAGCTATCACCTACAGAATTTGCTCCATTGAAGGCAATGGGTAGTGATCTTTTAGGGAGGCTCTATTGAGGTCTCTGAAGTCAACACATAGCCCAATCTCTCCATTCTTTTTCCTCACAGGAACAAGGTTGGAGACCCAAGAAGTGTGCTTGATGGGAAAAATGATTTTCCCTTCAATCAGTTTGGTTAATTCTTTAATCATTAGGGGCTCAAGCTTTGGATTTAAAGGTCTTTGCTTCTACCTCACAGGTTTAGTATCTGATTCTAATTCTATGGTGTGCTGGGCAATTTGAGGGTCGAACCCTTTTAGGTCTAAGTAATCCCAAGTAAACACATCTTCAAATTCTTGACAGAGAGCAATAAAAACTCTTCTATCCTCAGTTGAGCAGATTTTACCAATTTTAAGAAGCTTACCTTTGAAAATTGCTAGCTCCTCATAATGCTCTTCTTTAACTTGCATGCTAGTCTTGCTTTTCTTAAGTTGATCATCTGTACTAAAAATAGATTCCAAGGTTACCAATCCCTTGGGCAACTTGTTTGTTCTCAACTGAACAATTTGATCATTGTCATATTGTTGCTTGAGCTTATCCTGATTCATCATAGAAAATTCATCTTCTTCTAACAAGAAACACAGGATCTGCTCATCACTTTCAAAAACTTGCCAATGAATATTATTATCAGGGATAGAGGGCCTATCAACTATTTTTACATGAGGTTGTACCTTTTCCCTTTGAATATCACTGGGAATGTCAAACTGAGCCCCAATTGTAGCTAAACTATCAGCATGGGAGTTCTAACTTCTTGGAATAGAGATCAGATTGGAAGCATCAAATTCTTCAATCATGTCCCACACCCTATGTTTGTAGCATTTCAGAACATCATTTTTTGTAAGATGCAGTCCTCTTACCTGATTTACAATGAGTTCACTATCACCATACACCTGTAAACATCCAATTTTCCTCTTCCTTGCCCACTGCAGAACTTGAATTAACCCTTCGTATTCAACAGTGTTGTTTGTACATGCAAAGGCAAAATGGAAAGAAGAACAATATTTTTCACCTTATGGTGACACCAGCATTGCACCACCACCAGATCCATTCTTGTTCCTAGAGCCATCAAAATACATTTTCCATACCCCATTTTGCTTCTCTGTCTGATGTCCTACATCCTTCACAAGATTTGGTATTATTGTTTCATGCTCATGCAGTATGTAAATGCCCATACCAGTTTCTTGGGTGTGTCCTTCAGGATCATCCCCACTATTTTCTAAGGCCCACTCCATTAAGAGTACCTCTGGTATGCTTTCAACTTGTAGTTCTTGAGCAGCAACTAATTCAGGATTATCAAAAATAATGTAATTTGCATTAACAACACTTGGTGTGTAAGGCTCTATGTGATGATTTGAAAGTAGCTTAGATTTCAAAGTTACTTTGGTGCCATATCTGGTCCTGAAAAATATGTGGGACCAGTCTGAGGATAAATATCCTCCTATCTTGGCTGTAAATTCTCTTAATAAGCACATAGCAAAATAAGGAGGCAAATCTATGATGAATACCTCCTGGGAAATGGAAACATTTGGGCAAGTGTGCAACGTGAGACCTAGGTCTTTTATTACACCCACAGTATTAACAGTTGTGCCATCTAATTGGAGCACACCCTTCTCAAGAGGCTGGTATTTGAGCCCTAATTGGTCTGCAATCTGTTTAGGCATCACAGAACTGCTTGCACCACTGTCCACCATACAATTGTGTACTAATTTGTCTCCAATTATCAATGATACATAAAATGCGAGTGGTTTGGCACTTTTATTAGGCTGTTTGCTGTTACCCTCGGATGAATTGGTAAGGACAACCCTATTTGGGTCAACAGTTGGATCCTTGGACACTTTTGAATCAGACAGGGCAGATTGCAATATGTCCCTTTGGCCTGGGATGGCTAGGGAATCCCACATGGACATCGTCATGTTCTTCTTCTTCATATTCTCAATAATATTGAAAGGTGGAATTGCACTTACCTTCTGATTTGATTTTGTAGCAGCAACCACTGTTTGCAAATGAGGCATCCCCTTTGCTGTTGCTGAAGTGTCTCTTTGTAAAATATGGGGAATATGTGATGTAGAAGTACCAACATGTCTTTCTCTTTATTTGTAGCTTGCTCAATCTCATAGCCCCTCTTCTTGGCTCTTGTATTTGCTGCAATTGGAGTGTTATCACTGTTTATGCCACAAAATTCACCTTCCTGCCAGTTCATGAAAGCAAAATCACTTTGAGGCTACTCCTGTTGTTGCATAGCTCCATCATTAGGTGTATTTGGCTGTGAGACTGCCACATTTTGCACCATTAAAGCCTAATTTATGACTCCATTTGAACAGGCTGCTTGACTGTGTGGCTGATTGAATGGATAGCACCACTCATATTCAGCTGCAAGGTTGTTCTGAGTAAGGACTAAGTCTCTTACTGCATTAATAGGTGCCAGATTATAAGGCTGAAAAGGCCTTTGATTCACATTTGGCCTGGCACCTTGATAGTATTAGTTTGATACGGCTGATTTTGGCCTTGATATGGCTGCTGATTTTGCCCTTGAGGTTGTGGCTGATAAGGCTGCCTATGTTGGGATTGCTACTTCTTGATGTTTACTAACTCATTCCCAAAGGTCTGCAAAATATTCTCTATTTTTGCTGACTATTTTTAATATCTTTCCACTTTTGAGATGAGCTAGAAGCGGCAGGCTCAGGATTGGCAGTACTTGGTAATGCTGCCACAGTAGGTGAAGGGGCAAAATATGGGATTGGCAAAGGTATTGAAGCCTGAATCTCAGGAAAAATAGGCACTGGTGGTCTGGGTGCTATTTTTCCAGCCTGAATCAGGTTATTCTCTGCCCTAATGGCTAATTCATAAGCATTAGGTAAACTATTACCTCCTAATGATTGGATCATCACTGAAATGGCACTATTCAGGGCTTTCAAAAAATACAAGAATGCATACTCAGCTGGAGGTCTTACCATGGCAGGGATTCTATCCCATGTCTTCTAGAATCTAAAATTAAAATCCATCATTTTCTCTTGAGGAGCTCTCTTTATAGTTGTCATTTGTTCAACCAACGATAGATTATCTGATTTGTCTTGGAATTGCTTATTCAATCTGTCACCTAGATCATCCCAAGTTCCTATAGTCTGCACCGGTAGACTCCTGAACCATTGCAACGCTTTCCCCTTAAATGAAGCAACCAGTAGCCTGATGGCTACATTTTCCTGGGTGACATGATGTACTCCACATAGAGATGCTACGTCTCTAATATGTTCAATAGGAGTAGTCTAATTTTCCCCTATGAAATAAGGCAGACTCTTCAAAGTTGCCATGGGTATAACATCATGTACAGTCAAATTTAAAGGGCTGCCCCCATCAAAAGCCACGAATGGCTGATTTCTTACCATCTGAACAGCTGGGGGTAGATTTACTTGAGTTGCTACAGGGACTACATAAGCAACTAGTCTTAAATTTGGTGGAGTCAAATGTATCCTTTTAGAAGCTAGAGTCCTTGCTACAACTCTACTCTACCTTCTAGGTGGAGATAGATGCAAATAGTCAAATGAGCTTGAACTCCTAGTTTGAATCTTTCTCATAAAATATGTATCAGCAAAACTGATCTGTTTGTTCCTCCTCAGTATGAGTCACTAGATATGCAAATTTAACCTCTTACAGGTCTGAAATCACTGGCTGCACATCAAAACCAATGATAAAATTATATGGTCCCACCGGGTGTGCCAGAAATTGTTGTCACATGAAATTGCACCCTGCTTGGAAGGATTCCAAGCATTCCAATGACACAATGGGAATGATCTCTAAGTGTGGGACTTTGCTAAATGAGATCAGACCTCTAGAGAACGCCGGCTTCCTTGCCTGATTATCACCTAAAAACTACTAAATTTTGGGGCGAAAAGGGAAAAGGAATGCTTTAAAATTGAAGATGAAAACTTGAAAACAAAGGGTGATGCACCAGACAGATTAAAAGAGACTTTCACAACACTGAGAAAATGCACAATATGATCAGATATAGCAAATAAACATACACATATTCAAATGACCCTAGGAAAGGCAAGAAGCAATATGATTGAGAGGAATAAAAGAAATTCATAGACAACCATATGTAGATTTACACAGAACTAGAAAATCAGCAAAGGAGGTAAAATAACTTACATATATCCAACGAAAGGCAAGGTTACAATGTATGAAAACTCTATTTGGAAACAGAAAGACCAGAATGCCAAAAATTTCCAACCTTATTTACATCTCATGAATGCATATATATAGCATTCCAAACTAACCTAGGTTGGTTACAAAATTTGTTCTATGAGCTGTCTCAGAAAATATCTACATTTTAATGACTGTCCAGCTGCATCAGTCATGGCGTCGAAATCTAGCATTGGGCAGATATGAGATATTTTGAGTCTTTAATGCAGTTGCTGCGTGGTTATCCTCAACAAGGAACATAGAATATCTGGAACATGGCGGTGGAGGGATATCTTTTACCATCAATGCAAGTTGCTTCGTCATGGTGCAGCAATGAATACAAGAAATATCTACATCTGCTCAGTGTAGTCGCCGGAATGTTCCCCGCTTAAAACATACAAAACCAAATCTGAAAATGGATAGTGACAAAAACTCCCAAAAACCCTGCCAAATGAAAGAGGGGACAAAAAAATGCATCTTTGCCTCTTGCAGCATGTTGAAATTTGCCAGGATGGAGGAGATACAGGCGGTCAAAGTTTTGGTCAACCGCCTGTATATATCGCTTTGCATCTATGTATATATCACTTCCATTTACCGCCTGAATCGGCATTCAAAAACCTTCTCTGCAACTCCTTTGTATATGCATGGCGCCTTGTATATTTCACTTGAAATGCCTTTGTATGTTTAAACATACAAGGAAAACATACATTCAAAAAACTTGCATCTGCACCTGTTTGAGGACCCCACCAATTGTATCTCCTGTGCATGTACGAACATACAAGCCACGGACTCCATGCTTGAATTTGTGAGAATTAACTTTTGGGTCAGGTCCGGGTTGTATGTATCCTATTTTACATTTGTTTGTATATCGCAATATACAAAACACTTATAGATACAAGGCGGACCTGAGAATTTTATAAAGTAGACTGTAGACCTTTGTGAAATCCGGCTTGTATATCGCAATATACAAAACACTTATAGATACAAGGTGGACCTGATAATTTTATATGCTGGATTTGATCTTCGATTCAAGTCCACCTTGTATACAACCTTTGTATTTCTGACTTGTATATCGCAATATACAATCACCTACATACAAGGCAGACCCCAAAACTTTATAAAACAAGTCAAAAAATGCAATCGGGTCCAGCTTGTATGTAAACCTTTGTATATTGCGATTGTATATGAAAACATACAATCGCATATACAAGCCACTGTAGCAACCTGCCAATATACAATACACTGTTCCTTTACCTTTGCATCTTCGACTTTGTGTGCTTGTATGTTTGTTCCTTTGTATATCGGCTTTGTATGTGAAAACATACAAAGCAAAATATACAAGCCACTGTAGCTGATGCATCTTTTGGCTTGTATCTTAGGCGAAGGTCCTTTATATATTCTGTTGATGTACATTGCAAAATGTACATCATCCTTGTAACTTCTAACATACAATCGGCCTTGTATGTGCGCGGGCCCCACCTCTTTTACATTTGGCCTTGTATATTTCTTTGTATGTTTCTCTTGTATGTGCGAATATACAAGTGAAATATACATTCTCTTTTGTATATGCGCTGATATACATTCCACTGTAGCACATGCGTATTAATCGGCCTTGTATATTTTCTTTGTATATTGGGTTGTATGTGCGAATATACAAACCCGATATACATTCCATCCTGATATACAATTGCAGAATATTCTGGGAATCTACCTTGTATGTAACCGTTGCATGTTCAAACATACAACACAATATGCATTTGAAACCCAATATACATTGAGGGAATATTCCTAGAATCTGCGATAGATTCCCTCAATGGATATGCATCTCTAAGCCCAATATGCATCTTTTCCTTGTATAATTTTGTGTACATTGCTGATATACAAGCGAAAAAACTTGTATATAGCCTTTGTATATTCCTTTGCATGTACAAAGGCGAATGTGTATTTTCTTTGTACATTCAAAATACATACAAATACAAGCCTTTAAAAATGAGAAAATCCTAGCGATAGGAAGCACTTGAAAACAAAAGATTTTTGGGTTTTTTTCGGGTTTTTTGCAAAGATTCCTTGGGAAAGATTTTGGGACTTTTTGACAAGGAATGGATGAGTACTTGGAAGATTTAAGCTTTGTATGGGCATTCTCCAAAGGATTTTCAAAAAAATGTAAGGTGAACTATTTGGCTCTGGGCAGAGGTAAAATAGGTCAATAGTGATATTTGGGCAAAGTTTCAACAAAACATACTCCTTTATCTCAGCATCTTTGGCCACAGCCCCTTCTTTTCGTACTGTCATGATGCTAGCTAAGCTATCTTTTAAATCATCTATAACTTCAATCAATGCTTTACTGAACATAACCAAAAATCTTACAATTGTTGTTTCAAGTATCACTTTGTCTACATCTGAGCTTTCATCATATATACTAGCAATAGGCTTCAATTTCCCATACTGAGCTATTGCATTGACTGTGGCTTCCAAGGATATTGTTGCTTCATCTTCTCTAGTCTTAGTCTTCTCCCCTTTCTTCTTCTTCTTCTCCTTAACCTTTTCATAGAGCTTCTCCTTTTTGCTTGATGTGGTATCATCTGTTTTTGCTTTCTTGACCTTGATTTCTTCATCAGTCTCTATCTCTTCTTCTTCTCCTTCGCTAAGACTCACATACACTCTTTTGGTGGCCTTTGATTTCTTTCTTTTCTGCCTTTTCTCTGTAGGATCTGTCTTTTCTTTCTCAACCTCAGTTGTAGGGAGTGGACCGGAGCTCTTAGATGTGTCTACAGTAGAGGAGGAGGCTCTTTTTCTTCTTCTTGAGCTGGAAATAGGCTTTTCTGGTTTAGATTTATCTTCTTCCTTCTCTAGAGCCTTTGATGTCTAACCTTCTAGAGCACTTGCAACCTTGGAGGCTTCAAACTTGGCTTCTGGTCTTGCCAGAGCCTTTTCTTGTGTAGTTTTCTCTTCTATAGCCTTTGCTTCTTGAGCTTTGGCTCTAGCTTGGTCTATTTGTTCCTTTGTGAATCCCTTACTCATAGCATAATCTTCTGCCATCTTTCTATCTTTTCTTTGTGATTCTGATTGAGTTTATTCCAGATGCACTTTGAGATATTTTTCTTCAAATGTTCCAAATCTTTCCTCTTTGGTGTCTTTTGGTTTTCTTAACATCAGATCTGCTAACCCAGTCAAGATGTCATCTGTGACTTCATATCCCATTCCTGGGACCCACACTATTCTTGGTTTTACTGCCTCCATGAGGCATTGATCTTTTGTTACCATAAACACAATGTCATCTATATACTTCTCAACTACTTTCATAGGAATTCTAACCCTATCCTACATTTTCTTCTAAAAATTCTTAAAACATCTCCATAAAGCTGCATTTTGTGCATCAGCATTTCCTAAACTCTACAGATGATTTCTAATTTGTGTTACTACTGGTGAGCGATTGAACCAAACAACATTATTCATACCTAGTAATTCCTTCAGAAAATAGAATAGTAGGCAAATGATCAGAGTGCCATAGTTGAAAGGGTATTTTATATCCTTTATCCTATTTAGATTCTCCATTAGTTGTTGTCAGAGCAACTTGTATAGGTCATAATCGACATTCTTCTTTACCATCTCATAAGCTGTGTAGATGGCAGTTGCAGAGACAAAGTTCTCCCTGTTGGAGAAGTAAACCTTGTATTTGATCACCATTGATGCAAACTTTACTATTAGGTCTTCAATATCATTAACAGTTAGTGCCCTTTTGTCAAATTTGGCACTTGTTAACTCCATCATTGTGTTATTCTTTACAGCCTTCAAAACTGGAATTGGTCCGTAAGAACACATACTTGTCATTGCCTCAATAACATCCTTGGTTATCATATGCATCATATTCAACCAAAATAATTCAGCATAGATCCTGCTTAGGGCACACTTGACCCAAGCGTCTTTAGAGAAAATGGTCAAATTGATCCATACATCTAACTTCTTTTCATGCAAAGCATTGTATTCTTCCATTAATTCAAACTTATCATTTGTCAAATTTTCCAAATAGAGTTGTCCTAATTTCATATGATCATATTCTTCCGGATTTGCATGAATATATGCCATAATGTCTTTTGTATGCATAATGCCATATGGGATGTTAGAAACTACACCATCCGGATCTGTTTCTAAATATTTTAAAGGGTGCTTATTGAACTTAGGTCGGGGCCTCTCCGTAATCTCAACAACTTGTGGGGTTGACATCTTTCACAACTCAACAAAGATTTTACAAGAATGAGAACTATAAATACCTTTTGCTTCTAGTTAGGGTTTCTTTACACCAAATGCTTGAATTCTCTTCAACTTCTCTGCTCATATCTCCTTGGTTACTTGAGTGTTCGAAAGCAATGTGAATTTCCTTTGAATAAGATTGCCTATAAATCCCTTTTCATCAACACCTATTTGCCATAAATGCTAGTTTTTAAAAAGATGTCAGACACTTTCTCTGTCATTCATAGTAGATCTAAATTGCTCTGCAATCCACCACCTTAGGTTCTTTTCTACTAGAATCTTTTTCAAAAGTTCTGATATATTGTTTTTCAACTCATATCCTCATCCTGGTTGTCAGCACCACTTTTCTGGCTAGGGGAATAAAATATTTCATTAAAGTTCCCCCTGAGCCAGAGCTCCCAATTCACTTCCTAGAGGAAGTGTCTGCACCAGAGTCTGGTGCAGACTCATTCTTGACTTCATGTACTTCCTTCTTAACCCAAATCTTGTTCATCTCCTTCTTGGCCTCTACTAGATCAACCTTTTGTACTAGTTTCTTCATCTCTACCTGATTATCCTTCTTCATATTCTTGCTTCTACAGAACCTTGCAATACATCCAGGCTTGTTATAATTGAAGCATACAACATTTCTCTAACCATTGTTCCTTCCATTCATCCTTGATCTACATTGGTTAGCCTTGTGTCCAAATCTATTGCATGCAAAGCAATTGCCATTGAAAGATTGAGCATTGCTTTCATTATTATAGTTGTTTCTTATCTGACTTCTGTATTCACTAGCTCTATGACCAAATCTCTTGCATATAAAGTAGTTACCTTTGAAAGTTTGAGCATGCCTTCCATTGTTGTAACCATTTCTTATCTGACTTCTGCATTCATTATATTTATTACATACTTTATTGCAAGTAAAGGATTGACTAAAAAATGATGGAATATTTTGATTCATTCTGCTCCTACATTGAGTAGCCTTATGACCAAACTTATTGCATGCATTACAATAACCATTGAAAGAGGGGTACCTTTGAGCATTTGGTTACCTGACCAGTGGTATTCTAGGTCTGTTCCTTTGATTCTAGATTTGTTTACCTTTGTCCTTCTTGATCTCAGCATTCTTTTCTTGACCTATTTTAGAACTTTCACCTTTCTCAAATCCCAAGCCTTCTTTGTCATCAGGACTCTTCTGACTTGAAATTATTCTATCAAGTTTGGAAGAACTCACTTTGAATTTATCTTCTTGAATCCATGCCTGTTTCAGATCCACAACTTCTTGTTCAAGCCTTGTACATTCTTTAGATTTGTTTTTTATTATTTCATTTAGGCTTTCTTCAGCTTTTGCTCTTTCTACAACTTCCACTTTCAGATCATTCAAGGTTTCATTTGCTGATCTCAATTGTTCACTAACCTCCTTATGCTTGCCTTTGAACCTCTTGACTTGCTCCTTCAATTTTTTGATGCACTCATCTACTTCGTTGACATTTTCTTTCAAATCCCTATTTTCTATTTCAGTCTTTTCAAGATCTTCAAGAGCAGCCTTGAGTTCTTCTTCACTGACAACCATGCATTCTTCTTCTATAGTTTCAGTTGAATCAATTTATTCAAGAGGATTAGAATACCTTTTACCTACCATGTGTTCAATCTCTAAGATCTTCCTTAAGCTATTAGACTTCTTCCAAGGAACCAGGCTCTGATACCAATTGTTGAACACCTAGAATACTAAGATGGGGGGTGAATCAATATTCTCTTAAACCATACACTCATTAAATCATTAATTCATTTTCCCATTCAACAACATTAAAGCAAAATAAACAACCACAAGACATGACACTTGAACACCAGGATTTTTATGTGGAAAACCCAAAAAGGGAAAAACCACAGTGAGTGTTAGCTCACAATATATTATGTAGTAACAATACCAAATTACAAAGAGGATCACTGCCTTAAGGCTCACTATCCAAGGATGCTCACTGCATATAGGCTCACTTCCAAAACATGCTCACTACCTAAAGAAAGAAAGAGATAGAAGGGTGGCTCACTGCTAAAATGAACTACTAGAATTACATCTACAAATGCATGATTACAGCTCCAATGATGCTCATAAAACTATCTCAAAACTCTTCATCTTGAACTACTCTACTAGATTGCTCTGTTCTTACATGAAGACAAGATCTCTCTTCTTCTGCACTTGTCACCTTCACAAAATCAGAATCTTTCACATGTCACACACACACACACACACCTTCATATTCACACCATTTATCCAAACATCGAATTGGATCTCATATATATATTCGCAACACTTAGAATCTTCACATTAGGTCGGCCTGCTAAGATGAAGCGTGTGGTTAATCAACATGTAGCTTGCCGGCCAAATTCATTCACCAAAATACTTTGCGGACCCAATTTACATTTGAAAAAAATTCTCATATGTCAGCTCCAACTATAGAATCACTTAGGATAAAGTTCCACTCAATAGAATTTGACACATACAAATCAAACTAACAGGTCGGCCTCAAACACAGACTGTCACTGGTTCAATTTACCTATCAAATCATAGCTTTTGCTACAGACCACAACACTTTCTTAGATTCATATCAAAGACTCTTTAGACATCCCCAAGATTACCTTTAGAACTGCAGAGCATAATATTATCTTGCAGCAAAATGCAAACCATCAGAACACATGCCCTATCTCAGTCAAACATTGTCAAGCCAAGTAGCGATACTTAGATACTCACAAATATCTTTCTGGTAGACATCAAACTCTGTAACTTTGGATTTAGAGACTTTAGGTAAGTGTTTACAACACCTCAAAATAGCATAACAAAATATCTAACACTGGAGGATTGTGGACCAAAACAAATGTGTGTTCTGCTCTGTTTAGTACTGTATTTTGTCATGCCGGACTTAGACAACTTGAAGATACACTTCTGGAGATGATCAAAAGTTGAAACTTTGTATTTAAGATCATCTAAGGACTATAGACATCTTATCAGAACCGCAAGACTAGATCTTCAACTGCAAACCAATGCTAATCAAAATGTTGTCTTTCTGTTGTTGTCTCTGAACTCTTCCAATACTTAGCCAAATTCCTTAGGTCTTTGTTTGCCAGACCAAAATCTCTATTCCAAACTTGTTCCTTTTCTTGTTGCCATCAATGACAACATCATCAAACATCAAGCTTAGCCAAATTGCCAACAGTCACCTACATTTAATTCTTTGTACCTATTCAAGGCATAAGGGTGAAATTTTAAAGCTATGCCACCTTCTAGGACAAATTTTTAGCATATTAAAATTTAAGCATTTCCAACTGAAAGTTAGTTTGTGCTAAAAATGTGTTTTGGATAGGTTGATTCTAACTAAAGTAAATCTAGGCCACAACTTTCCTAGCTTTAAGTTTCCACTAGATACATACATAACATTGTTTTGGTACCAATTTACAAAAAAATTAAATTATTTAAAAAAATTAATGTTCCTGCCAAGTTTCTACTTGCATATATTTTTTTTAAAATTTAAAAATACCTTTTTGTAGATCTAAAAATTTAATTTTTAAAATATAAAATTCAAATATTTTTATTATTATTTATATTTTCTTTTTTATTTTAACTACAATTAGGTCATCAACACCCAAATATAAGGTTGATTTTTTTCTTAAGAAAAACTAAAGTTTATTAAAAAATTAAAAGAAAAATGATGCACTAGAGGAGAGATTCCATGTTGAGATGATATAATCATTTGCTATCTTAGATAAACAATTAAGATAAAATATGGAGGCCCTTTGAAACAATTGTGTTTTTAGTAAATAAGACTTTAAAGGTTTATTAAAAAATATTTATCAAACTAAAAAAATAATCCATACACTAAAGTTTCAAGTTATGAACATGAAAATAATTTAAGGAAAAAAATAAAATTTACTATAAAAAGTGGAGGCCTTGTTAACCTTATTTTTCAACATTTTATCAATTTCACAAAAAACTACTTCATTTAAAAAAAATGCTATCATAAACTACACTAAAAATTCTATATTAATTTACATAATCTCAAAATTCAAAACATATATGTCACTTTCAAGTGATTTAAATAAAAATGTTAGATTAGTGTTGACCATTTCCTCTATAAAAACCTGACATAACTTTAAACTTTCACCCATGAAAACATTGACACCTTCCAGATTCTAATGCTCTCTTTGTAAATTATTATTATTTATTGGTGTATGCCAGAGAACCCAAGATCACCAACTACAGATAAAACCTTCACATATGCGAGAAATATTCACTAGAGATGAAAAATATATTGAGATGATAAAAATAATAGACAAGTGCCTATTTAAAGGCAAAAATATGAGTCGGTAAAAGAAATAACTGACACAACTATCAAAACTAAAAATGCACCTAACTATGCTTTATGATGCATTAAATGTTGGCTACCTAAGTTAAACTTAAGCAAGTGAAAATGGTAAAAACCATTTACTCCAACACCCCCCCTTAAGTGCAACTTAGGGAGATTACGAATATGGGTCCCGGCTATGCAACCATGTTAGGTACCCATTTACAAAGCAAAATGCGATGTAATCTCTCAAAACTAGAGAAAAGGAGAAAAACCCTGTGGGAGAAAACTCCTCTCCAAAAGAGAGAAAAAAAGAAAACAAAATGCATGTATGGAGGACTCACTAATACCCCCCAAGGACTACATACATCATGTGTATACATTCAATGACCCCCCCATAAGAGGGAAAGAGAGAGACTATATAGCCCCCCCACAATGTGTAATCGCCTACAAAAATGGTAAGTGCCTGAAGACAAAACATGATCCAATGTCGACAAACAACTTGTCTCCCTTTTGGAAGAAACAAAACCAAGTACAATTGCAAGTATGCTTCCCATTCAGGATATGCTTTGAAAGATGGAAGAATGAAGATGTCTCTGAGATCTGCTCATGTGTCACCAAGACCTTGGAAGATGATGCCACGAACTAATCAGGAACATGCTCAATCATAATAGAAGGTGACAAACAAGGTACCACTGAAAATTGATTTTGAACATTCTCCAAAGACAATGATGATGTGTCCTCCAAATCTAAAATGTGAGATTCAACGAACAAGGAACCAATGTCTAGCAAATTTGAATCCCAATCAGGAAGACAATGATAATCCTGTTGATCAGGAGTGATGGAAGTACTTAGTGAAGGTAGATCAACTATCTCTGACAAAGAATCAGGAACCTCTAAAGAAACTATAATCTCATTTAAAGTCTTAGAAATGTCCAAAGGATCACAAGCATGGTCTATCTTCTCTGAAGAATAACAAGGCACATCGAAGTTGGAAGGAGGAGCATCGAGAGATGGTGGAGGATCATTGTCTCCATATGAATCTTGAATGCAAGTCCAAAGAGCATAAGGGCACTCAAAATGAACAAGTGATTCTAGAATTTCATCATCTACAGGCTCAAAAATGACTCTAAAGACTTTAGCCCTATAACCTTTCCAAATGATATACTCAGAAGGTGTCACTGGAATAGGAACATCATTATATAGATATGAAAATAGATTTTGTTCACTAAGATAAGTGAGGATAAAATCACTCCACTATTTAAAATTCCCTTTCTCCAAAGAAACCATTATCACTATTTCTTCAAAAAATAAAAGATAGCTTCTCAAGAAACTTCCAAAAAGAAATTAAAAGATTAAGAAACTTGATTTGACCATTCAAGGTCAATGAATTGGTAGATTTCCATGCCACATGAGCTCCAAACCAGCACGCCATGCAAGAGGGAGACTATCCACTACCTCAAACTTCACACCAGACTTTACAAACACTACACGTATGCAATGTGAGTGGTAGGGTATATAAAGCCCAAAATACACTCCTGCCTAGCTAATGTGGGACAAATGTTCCAGTAAAATGCTCAACTGCCTTCCAAATGGGCCCACCTCACAGCAACCCTAAATAAATATTTGCAAAGGACTTTATAAATGTATTAATGAAATTATCAGGCGATAGTTTGCTTCATCAAAATACCAAAGATGATATTAAATCTGAAATTTTCTTCAAAATACCATCTTCTATGCTGAGAATAGCATGAGACAGCAACGATAGCGAGGGCATTATCAAATGGGAGTGCCACAACCTCTAGATGGAATGCTATTGACTGTATGCATAAATTCTCCCTTCGATCTAGGATCCATGATCACATATCAGGCAGATATGTTCCGCCAGTAGGCCGCCCAGCTAGTAGATAAGTCACAGTGGACAACTTATAGAATTGGAGTCACCTTAATGATAAGACCCGAGTGGCTAGGTTCAACGAGCAAGATTGTTGTATGATAGTAAGTACTTGACTCCCCTTAATCAACAAATCCACAAGGAATAATGGTCGTGGAAATAATGATAGTGTTGAGCGACTATGGTCTAAATGTACCACTCAGAGAGATCAGACTCCTTTCTGCCTTGATAGGGCAAGTTCGCTACTTCTCACATGCCTGGATCGGCCCAAACATAGATGCCTCTGTTGCAAGTATGAGGTAAACCAGTGTTGTCATTGATGTCAACATACTCATATTGCTTTGACAAGAAGGATTCAATGAGCAGTGTGCTAAGGATATTGAGAAAATTAGCCTCAGTCAGGAACAGTAAAGAACAGTGATGAGAAGAGGCAAATGTACTGTATAGGATGCGAACTGAAGGATGCGGATTAAAGGGTTTGTAGATATGAGTCTTGAGATGCTTCAGTTAAGATTTCAGAGGTCCGCATGAAGATCTGAAGGAGTTGTGGCTGTCGGTGTAGAACCGGTTCCGGCAAGTATTCAGAGGTGACAGAGGATCACAAAAAGGTCCGGTGAGGTCCAGAACTATATAATCCTAATCTGCGGATTGGAAGGAGTCTTTGGGATGTCCTTATGATGTGCCATCTCGAGTTGTGTATGATTTGGAGGTCCGGAAGTACCTCTTGCATTATGACAGTGGCGACAGACAGTGTTCTTGAAGTTCCGGATAAGGAGGATAAGAGATTTCAGTAAGTAAAGGAAATGCGGACGTACCTGGTCATTCTGGCAGGCTTGTGAAGGTTCTTGGATCATGTTGAGGTTGTGTTGTTGGTCCACATTAATAGTAGAGCCCGAAATTGAAGATATTCCTTCGGATGAAGTTCTTGCTCTGTTTAGCCGACCGGATGAGTTGTTCATCCTGCGAATGTTCTTATGGTGGCCGACCAGATGTGTTATTCATCTTGCGGATATTCTTATGGTTGATTGCCGACTTAGATGATTGTTCCTAAGTCGATGTCTTGTATAAATAAAGGTTTGTGAGTTCATTTTGAAGTGTGAAGGGTGTGGATGAGAGTGTAGTAGCGAAGAGAAGTATAGAAGGCAGAGCAGATGTTTCTGGGCTTAAATGGAACTGATCCAGACATGGTAAAGATGTCATTCTCCAGTTCAAGACTGTGATTCTTATCACTTTGTAGACAGTGTGTCTCCTTGTAGGCAGTGGGCCTCTTTGTGAGCAGTGTGCTCGGGCAGTGTGCCCTAATTGGCAAGTGCCATTTTGTAATTCCTTATTCTTCTAACAGAGAATAATCTTTGGGTTAATCAACCCATGGTTTTCTCCCTTAACTGGGTTTCCACGTCAAAAATACTGTGTCATGTGTTTCTCATTTCATGGTAATGTTTGTTTGTTTGATTCAATACTGCTTTGATTAATAAGAAGGTTCAAAAGAAGAAATAATTAGGATAACTGATTCACCCCCCCTCTCAGTTATCAACAATTGGTATCAGAGCCAAGTTCCTCTGAAAGAAGCTTAACCGCTTGAGGAGATCTAGGATGTTGTCATACAAAAAGGATAGTCTGAAGTTCGATGGAACCAATTTTACTCTCTGGAAGGGTCGCATGAAATGTCACCTGGAATGTATGGGAAAAGCATACTTGGCCATGGTTTCAAAACCATATGTACCTCCACAAGGTGGTCCGACAACTCTGAATGAAATCACAGAAGCTGAAAACAATCTACGGACCAAGGAAGCACTTCTAAGCGCATTGAATGACTCAGATCTCTCAAATGTTATTGACCTACCAACTGCATATGAGATCCTGACTAAACTGGAACTTCTGTATGAAGGAGATGAGTTTGTCAAAAGTGCAAGGTTGCAAAGTCTGAAAGGGAAATTCAAAAGATTGAAGATGAGAGATGATGAAAATATCACTACTTTTATGCCAAGAGTGAATGAACTAGTGTGTGGAATTAGAAATGCTGGTGGAACTCTGGATGAAAATGAGATCGTTTGCAAAATCCTTAGATCCCTTCCTGTTGCATACAAAATCAAGGTTGCTACAATTGATGAATTCAGAGCCCACACAACTGTCACAAGAGAACAATTGGCTGGCAAGCTAGCTGCATTTGAAATGATCGAGTTTGGAGATGATCTTCCCAAGACTGAATCTGCTTTCAAAGCCAGTGCCTATGTGAAAGGCAAACAGAGAATTGATCCGGGAGAAAACTCTTCAAGGAAGATGACATGGTATGATCAAGCAAGAAGAGACATGGAAGAAGAAGAAGCAGAAACAGCTCAACTTGAAGCCCTCATTGCAAAAAGACTACCAAGAGGATCTGGTAAGTATGAAGGAAAACTACCCTTTAAGTGTTTCAACTGCAATAAGATTGGTCATTTTGCTTCAAGATGTCCAGAAAGATCTGCAAGGTCTAATACTAACAGACAAAGGTTTCAAAAGAATTGCTATTATGTTCATGAAGAAGATGACAATGAAGGAGTAACAGATGATGAATCAGAACTAGGAAGCAAATCCGGAAATGAGTGGGTGTTTATTGCCATCAAGGAAGAAGATTCAATACTCTCTAAATCTGTCAATCACAAAGTTGTTGAAAAAGCTTTGGCTGCTCAAGTGGAAGAAAAGGATGATTGGGTTATTGACAGTGGATGTTCTCACCATATGACTGGTGACAAGAATAAGTTCTTGAATTTGGAAAGGTATGAAGGAGGAATGGTAAAGTTTGGTGACAATTCTGCTGGCAGAATCAGAGGCAGGGGAACTATTTCCTTTGATGGAAAGAGCAAAACAGGTAATGTACTATATGTTGAAGGATTGAAGCACAATCTTCTCAGTGTTGGTCAATTAGTAGACAAAGGCTATGATCTTCGGTTTAAGAATGGAAAATGCAGAATCTTTACAAGCTCCGGAACTGAAATTGCATCCGGTACTCAGACAAAAGGTAATATCTTTCATCTGGTTGGTTCAAATAAAAGTTGTTTGTTTGTTCAAATTGATCAGAGTTGGTTATGGCATAGAAGAATGTGTCATGTAAATTTTGATAACATCATCAAGATAAGCAATACTCAAGCTGTAAGAGATCTTCCAAAATTGATGAAACCTACAAATAGTTTGTACAAAGAATGTCAGCTAGGTAAACAAAGCAGAGTCTCTTTCAAAAGCAAAGATCAGTCTTCTACCGGATTGTTGGAATTAGTACATACTGATCTCTGTGGTCCGACAAGAATCAAGAGTCTGCAAGGTGATAGATATTTCATGTTGTTAATTGATGATCATTCCCAGATGATGTGGGTTACCTTTCTAAAAGAAAAATCTGAAGCATTTGAGAAGTTCAAAATCTTCAAAGCTTTGGTAGAGAATCAAACCGGATTAAAACTAAAGTGTCTAAGGTCTGATAGAGGTGGTGAATTTTCATCTGGAGAGTTCATTGACTATTGTGAGAAGCAGGGTATAAGGAGACAATTGTCTGCTCCTAGGACTCCACAGCATAATGGAGTAGTTGAAAGAAAGAACCGGACCATCCAGGAAGCTGCCAGGACAATGATGTTGGAAGCAAATGTTCCTCAGATGTTCTGGAAAGAAGCTATCAGCACTGCAGTCTACACTCTAAATCGAGTTCAAATCAAAAACAATACCGGTAAGACCCCCTACGAACTCTGGTTTGGCATCACTCCCACTGTGAAATATTTTAGAGTATTTGGTAGCAAGTGTTATATCAAAAGAGATGAAGATCTAGGAAAGTTTGATGCTAGAAGTGATGAAGGAATTTTCTTGGGCTACTCCACTCAAAGCAAAGCATACCGGTGTTACAATAAGAGACTGAGGAAGATGATAGAAAGCACTAATGTGAAAGTTGATGAAGGAATTGAGAAGCCCTCAAGATTTTATGAATCTGATGAAGATGACCGAGACAGTGTTCAAGGAACTCAATCCTCTCCGGTAAGACAGAGTCAGCCTGATCTGGTAAATCAGGAAGAAGAGATAGGTTTGAATGAGCCTGATCAAGAAGCAGCAGTGCAGGATACTCCCAAAATTCCAAGGTATGTGACACTAAACCACTCTGAAGATCAGATCATAGGGGACAGAAGCAAAGGTGTGCAAACTAGAAGGAATGTTGCTCAAAATCAGGATGAATGTTGTCTGATTTCAAAGATTGAACCTAAAATAGTAAATGAAGCCTGCAATGATGAAAACTGGACTAAAGCAATGAAAGATGAATTAATGCAAATTGAGAAAAATCATACTTGGGATCTTGTTCCCAGACCTAGAGACAGGAATGTGATTGGAACCAAATGGGTCTTCCGGAACAAATTAGATGAAGCTGGTAAAGTAATCAGAAACAAAGCTAGATTGGTCTGCAAAGGCTACTCCCAAATAGAAGGAATTGATTATGAAGAGACCTTTGCTCCCGTGGCAAGAATTGAAGCAGTCAGATTATTTCTTGCATTTGCTGGCTTCAAAGACTTCAAGGTATATCAGATGGATGTCAAGTCTGCCTTCCTAAATGGTGATCTGGAAGAAGAAGTTTACATTGAACAACCAGATGGATCTCAATTATCTGACAATGATGATATGGTCTGTAAGTTAAAGAAAGCATTGTATGGATTAAAACAAGCTCCAAGAGCATGGTATGAAGGTTGGATAAGCATCTTGTGCAGATTGGATTCAGCAAAGGTACTGCTGACAGTAACTTATATTTCAAAATTGATCATGAAAACATTTTGATTGTTGAAGTTTTTGTAGATGATATCATTTTTGGAGGAAGAGATAGTATGTGCAAAACTTTTGCAAATAAGATGAAATGTGAGTTTGAAATGTCTATGCTTGGTGAAATGAATTTCTTCTTGGGTTTGCAAATTACTCAAACAAAGAAAGGAATCTTCATTTCTCAGACCAAATATGTGAAAGAATTGTTAAGGAAATTTGGTATGGAAGATTCAAAACCAATGAACACTCCCATGGCAACCAGATGTAAGTTGAGCAAAGATGATGACTCTCCAAAGGCAGATCAGACAATGTATAGATCAATGATTGGTGGATTGTTGTATCTCACTCAGACCAGACCAGATATAATGCAGGCTGTTGGTCTTGTGGCAAGATTCCAGGCTGATCCTAGAGAATCTCATGTTATGGCAATCAAAAGAATTTTTAGGTACTTGAAAGGAACAGTTGAGTATGGTCTATGGTACCCTAGAGATCCGGATTTCTCTCTTCATGCTTACACAGATGCAGATTGGGCAGGAGATGTAGATGATCGAAAGAACACCAGTGGTGGAGCATTCTTTTTGGGGAAGAGATTGGTTTCTTGGCTAAGCAAGAAACAAGATGCAATATCTCTGTCTACAACTGAAGCAGAATACATTGCAGCAGCAAGTAGTTGCACTCAAATCCTATGGATGAAGCAGATGCTAAGAGATATTAAAATTGAATATGCGGAGCCTATCACAATTTTCTATGATAATTCAAGTGCAATTAATATTTCCAAGAATCCGATATTACACTCTAAGACTAAGCACATATCTATCAAGTTTCATTTCTTGAGAGAACAAGTGAACAAGGAAGAAGTCAGGTTGAAGTATGTTCCCTCCAAGGATCAGATTGCAGATATCTTTACTAAACCTCTTCCCAAGGACTCTTTTGAATATCTCCGGGAGAAGTTAGGGGTCATGGCCCCTCCGGTGATGAACTAGGATGCACTGATGTGCATCAGTCCGGTGGATATCACAGTCATATCTTGTGATCCGGATTGATGATGGGGAGCTGCTACTAAGGGGGAGTAGCTGGTATGATTCTGATGTGTTAGAATCGCAAGTATGAGCCCTTTGCCATTGATGTCAAAGGGGGAGAGAAGACATGTGAAAAACAAGTAGCTGATGATCAAAGGGGGAGCAGTAAATGAGGAGAAGACATGTTGCTGATAGGGGGAGAAGTGACAGAAAGGAGAAGTTTCTTGTCTTGATGGTTTTTCACATCATATGTTGCCATCAATGACAAAGAGGGAGATTGTTGCAAGTATGAGGTAAACCAGTGTTGTCATTGATGTCAACATACTCATATTGCTTTGACAAGAAGGATTCAATGAGCAGTGTGCTGAGGATATTGAGAAAATTAGCCTTAGTCAGGAACAGTAAAGAACAGTGATGAGAAGAAGGCAAATGTACTGTATAGGATGCGAACCGAAGGATGCGGATTAAAGGGTTTGTAGATATGAGTCTTGAGATGCTTCAGTTAAGATTTCAGAGGTCCGCATGAAGATCTGAAGGAGTTGTGGCTGTAGGTGTAGAACCGGTTCCGGCAAGTATTCAGAGGTGACAGAAGATCACAAAAAGGTCCGGTGAGGTCCAGAACTGTATAATCCTAATCTGCGGATTGGAAGGAGTCTTTGGGATGTCCTTATGATGTGCCATCTCGAGTTGTGTATGATTTGGAGGTCCGGAAGTACCTCTTGCATTATGACAGTGGCGACAGACAGTGTTCTTGAAGTTCCGGATAAGGAGGATAAGAGATTTCAGTAAGTAAAGGAAATGCGGACGTACCTGGTCATTCTGGCAGGCTTGTGAAGGTTCTTGGATCATGTTGAGGTTGTGTTGTTGGTCTGCATTAATAGTAAAGCCCAGAATTAAAGATATTCCTCCGGATGAAGTTCTTGCTCTGTTTAGCTGACCGGATGAGTTGTTCATCCTGCAAATGTTCTTATGGTGGCCGACCGGATGTGTTATTCATCTTGCGGATATTCTTGTGGTTGATTGCTGACTTAGATGATTGTTCCTAAGTCGATGTCTTGTATAAATAAAGGTTTGTGAGTTCATTTTGAAGTGTGAAGGGTGTGGATGAGAGTGTAGTAGCGAAGAGAAGTACAGAAGGCAGAGCAGATGTTTCTGGGCTTAAATGGAACTGATCCAGACATGGTAAAGATGTCATTCTCCAGTTCAAGACTATGATTCTTATCACTTTGTAGACAGTGTGTCTCCTTGTAGGCAGTGGGCCTCTTTGTGAGCAGTGTGCTCGGGCAGTGAGCCCTAATTGGCAAGTGCCATTTTGTAATTCCTTATTCTTCTAATAGAGAATAATCTTTGGGTTAATCACCCCGTGGTTTTCTCCCTTAACCGGGTTTCCACGTCAAAAATACTGTGTCATGTGTTTCTCATTTCATGGTAATGTTTGTTTGTTTGATTCAATACTTCTTTGATTAATAAGAAGGTTCAAAAGAAGAAATAATTAGGATAATTGATTCACCCCCCCCCCCTCTCAGTTATCAACAGCCTCTTCTACATCAGAAGGAATGGAAGACAATGAACTTCCCAAAAATTTGCTACATTTGCTACTGATTTGCTAGGTCATGAACCAGAAACATATATCGAAAAGAGGCAAAATAGAAATTTTAAAAAATTTCAAATGCCAAATAAAATCTATCCACCAAATTTTTTAGGGCAAATAAAATTTTGATCTCACCAAAATCTTTGATGAAAACTCTTCAATGGAAGGAGGGCAGAATGGGAGGCTCTGATACCATGTTGGCGTATGCCAAAGAACCCAAGATCACCAACTACAAATAAAACCTTCACATATGCGAGAAATAATCACCAGAGATGAAAAATATATTGAGATGATAAAAATAATATACAAGTGCCTATTTAAAGGCAAAAATATGAGTCGGTAAAAGAAATAACCGACATAACTATCAAAACTAAAAATGCACCTAACTATGCATTATGATGCATTAAATGTTGGCTACCTAAGTTAAACTTAAGCATGTGAAAATGGTAAAAACCATTTACTCCAACATTATTTGAGCTCCTCTAGTGAACACACTACTTGAATTTGTTGAAAAGACATTGGTATTCAATTTTTTATTTTCTTCTAATTCAAGGAAGAGTGTTTGTGTTAGGGTCTAAAGTGTAGTAGTGAATAACCCTTTTTATACATTTTATTTTATTTTGAATTTGTAAAAATAATACAAAATTTTAGGGAAATTTGTTTAAACTAGGTAGTTGATAATTAGTATATACTTTGTAATCAAATTACATGCATAAGAGAAGAATAAAATAGAAAAAAGATGCAAATACTTGATAATAATAAGTCACTTCAAGGGGACAATCTTCCAAAGGTCTCCAATGAGAGTATAATTCACAATATGATGATAATAATCTAACCACTACCTCCTATATATAATATGCTTATGCCATGGATTCCACCTAGGCTAACCTAACTACCTATATAAGACTGTGTAAATGATTATGTAATTTAATTAAGGGTTATCCTAGCCACAAATTGGTTACACATATCTCATAAAAGTAATGAGTTAAGGGTGTAGCATGCCCTCCTCTTCAGAGAAGCATTGTCCTCAACATGGATCCATTATGGATGCTTTTGTATGAAGTCTTCATTTTTCCACGTACCATCTTCGATAAGAGAATTCCTCCACTTGATAAAATACTCTATAATCACCCTTGACCACAAGTTTTTAGTGTGTGTTTGAATAATATACTTAGGTTCTAAAATCAATTTGCCCTCATGATCAAGCTTTGGTAACTCTGTCTGGGTTGAAACTTTTTATCCAATAACCCTTTTTAGGTAGGAAACATGGAAGACAAGATACCTTTTTTTACTTAGGTAACTCTAACTTGAATGCTATATGACCAATTATCTTCTACAAAACCTTATAAGGGCCATAATAATTGGGTACAAATGTGTTATCCTTCTTTTGTTGTTTCAATGACACCTTCTTATATGACTATAATTGCACAAAGACCCAATCTCCTACTTCAAAATTTCTTTTACTATGGTGTTGTTCAACTTGTTGCTTCATTTTATTCTATGTTCTTCTCAAGTTCTCCTTGAGATTAGATATTATCTTTTGCTAGTGTTGCATGTGTTCTTCAACTGCTCTAACCTTTGGTTATGCCTACAATGAAGAGGTTATGGATGGTGGATGGTACTCATATAATGCCAAAAATGGAGACATTTTGGATTCAAAGTGTGGAAAGAGGTGTTATAACACCATTTTTCTAGTGGAAACCATTGCAACCATCTCTCTTGTTTACATGAAGTAAAATATTAGAGATATCCCTCCAAGAACTTTTTGACCAGGTTGGCAAGAGAAATCAGGATTCAGTCTGGAGATATGAACCTACTGTACTCTTATGTGATTTGTTTATACCCCAGAAGACATAGTGGTATAAAGATAGATAAATGCAGTAGAAACTAACATAATGCGGTAAAATCTAGTCACATATATCAAGTCAAACATATCAAAAGACACATAAGTATTATATTGGAATCCTTATATCTCCTTATATATTCATACTTATCAATAGATACAAAAGGTAGGTCTATGTCTCTGCTATGTACATATATTTCTTATCTATCTCTCTCCTATATCTTACTGCATTACATATTTTTATACAATCTACTTTAATAGGGATGTATCCCTTACAAAAGGCTCTTAGAGTTATTCGCCTTGTCAGCCTCATCCTCTGTACTTCACTTGCGATGACTTGTGGTAGGTTTTGGTAGCTATCTTGTTCCTTGCCAACATCATCCCTCCTTTCTGAAACTATGTCTTGTTCTCAAGACATTCGGTGCTAGTTGATGGGTATGATGTTTTTGTAGATCACCTTGAGTTGTTGTAGAGTTGTGTCCCATTTATTTTTACCCTACTACAATAATTGTATGTACCCCTCTATTTGTATGTGTGTTGTTTCTGCTTCAGCCAAACTAGAAGGGATCTAAATTTTGTGTCATTTTCTTAGCCTCTGCTATCAACTCTGTTAAGTGTGCCAACCTTAGGCTGACTACTTCTCTCAGCTGCTTGATTTGTGTTTTGATTTGTTCTTGCTAATCTTGTAATTGTTGCAATTGTGTATGAATATTCTCCACCTGTGCCCTTACTGCCCCATTCATATCCTTAAGTGGATCATATGTTGCCACAATTTGTATCACTTGTTCCTCCAAGTGATCTATTTGGTTCTTGTTGTTCTTTGTTGTAGTAGGCCAATGTAGAAAAAATTGGTAGAGGACATTAGCTTCCCCTATTTCTTGTTGCAAGTTATTTTTTTTTCTCCAGTTGGGTATGTGCTACCACACATTTCTTGGTTGCCTTGTTCATTTTATTTTTATCCATTTCATATTTGACCTGCTACTTGACCTTATTCTCTTGGTATTACATTTTAGCTTGTAGACTATCCACTAGTTTCTTTAGCTATTGTGGTAGTGGAAATGTTGTATCCCTTTGTGCATTGGGTAGCTGATTTTGAATTATCTTTATGGCCTCTTGTAGTTGTTCAGTGTTGTCTACATGATGTTGTAAAATCTCCTCTCTTGCAGTGGCATGGAATATATCTCCTAGCTGTAGTTTCTATATTGGAAATATCCCTACTAAACTCACTTGAGAACCTAAGAGTGGGATTTGTAGTAACTACACTGATACTAGTGGATGCATCTATTTTTCTTGAGCTAGGAAATATTTAATAGACTGAATGGGGGAGGCAAAGGAAGATTCCCAAAGAGTCTCTATTTGTTGTTCTTGTTGCTCCTCTTCCTCTTGTTGTCCATCATGTTGCAGAAAGTTAATTTCTTGTTCTTGTTCATTTTTCTCCTCCTCCTGCAATGCATCATATACTTTCTTTGTTATCTCCTCTATCTCCTCCTATAGTTTCCTTTTCCTTCTTTTGTAATGGCCATCAGGGTATCCACCCTCTATTTTGTGCGCAATTCCGTGGTCTACATTTGTGCCAATCTTTGTTTCTTTTTTATGGAGATAGTTGGGTCTACCTCATTAATGGATTTTTGCCTTATTTGTTCTACTATTCCTAGGGATTTCTCCCTTCTTTTCCTCATTGCATCTATTATCTCTTAAGGGAACCCTTCCATGATTTCCTCAAGTGACTTGTTGCTCCTCCGCATGTAACTTATGACTGTCATTTCTATTATTTCCTTATTCTCCAGACATAGTTGATTGTACATGTCTGTTGTGGATTTTAATAGTCCATGGTGTTGAATGACATTAACTATTGCCTCCAAGTTCATTATTGGCTCCTCTTCTTGTTGTTGCTCTTTTGTTCTTCTTCTACATCCACCATTGTAACTTTGGCTTTCTTCTTCTGCGGTGGCTTCCTTACTTGCTCTTCAGTTCCTTCTCCAGTTGCCTCTTCTATAGATTCTTGTATCATGCTTCTATTTACCCCTTGTTTTGTTCTCCTTGTAGATTTCTTCTCCGCACTCAATTGTAGGAGATGCCTCTGATTCTTTCTTACTTTGTTGTGGAGTGGACATAGTTTGTGTCAATGACTTTGGTTCTATTATAGTTTGTGTGCTTATGCTTGCACATTGTCTTCTCCCTAACCTCCTTAGTTGTAGAGTCTAAGTTGTGCTAGCCTGTGGTAATGTTGTGCTAGGCTGCGGTAGTGATATGCTGGGCTGCAAGGTTGATGAGCTTGTTTGTGGTGGAATTCCCCATTTTCCATGCAACTTCTCTTTATTCTTCTCCACTTTCTTTTTTGCATCTTTTTTTTGTTGTTTGTCCATAAAATCCCTATATGTCCCAAATCTCTTAGCATTTGGATCTTTTGGTTTGCTCAATAGATTTTGGGCATATGATTGTATGTCTACCTTTGTAACTTCATAGGATAGTTTAGGTATCCAAGATGTGCTGGACTCTACCGCCTCCATATATGTATAATCCTTGTCTACCTTGAATGTTATATGATTTATGTATTGCTTAACTAAATCATATGGTATTATTTCCCTAGATTGCATTTTGGTTTGGAAGGCCTTGAAGAACCCTCAGTATGCGGCGGTGAATGATGGTTTATCTTTGAAAAATTTTCCATGTGTAATTTGCTTCACAACTTAGATGTTTGTTTGCCATAATTAGGTAAAGCACTCATGATGTAAAAATCAAGGCATATAATGAGTATTCTATACCTAAAGTGATAATGTGAGCTCTTTGTTTTCTATAGATTCTTTAGAAATTACCCCCTCAGCACTTCGCACAAGTTGAAGTCCTTCCCATCTACAACCATTTGATATGCAGTGTGGATGGTCGTTCAATCGTAGATTCCTCACAGTTTGCATAATAAATATTATATGCATTCCAAATAGTCACATATCTCACTACGGGGTTGAAAATTTCTTTCACACTCAAGCTCTAGCCATATGGTGTTGCGTCAGTGAGTTCGGTTACTTTGTCATTTTTAATTGCCTTTTTGGATGGAAATTCCCTTGTTGTGCTCAGACCAATAATTGCTTGGATTGCTTGTTTGGTTATGCGGTGTGGCGTATCCAAGTACATATATTCATCATGTATCTAGCTTAGTATAAGCCTTACCCATTCATGTTCTATGCAAAACTCTAGATAATCCTTCCATACATATAATTTCTTCTTTCCTATCTTTGCGTACTATGGAAAGTAGTTGGTCTGGTCTAGCTGGAGGAGTGTACTGCGTAGCTCCTCGAACTTGGTACGTGATCAATTTCTTAGATGGGTGCGTGTATATATTTCTAGACATCCTCTGTGTAGATCACATTTGGTGGAACCTCTAAGAATGCACCATCCTTATCGACCTCCATTGCTTTGTGTGGACATTTCTTGTATTTTGGTCTTGGTTTCTCAGTGATGTCTATCAACACGAGAGTGGCCATTTTCTACCTCTGTTACACTTATGGTTTTGCTTCTTTGTTCTTCTTCTTTGTTCACTCTTTAGCTCTTGAAATGTCATCTTAGATGCAATTATGTCTAAGTGCAGTCAAATTTAGGGTTATATAAATCTAATGATGCTTTTGTGTATTAATTGCACTTTCACATTTCTCTTTTGGTGGGCTTTTGTAATCGTTAGGTTTTACCTGTGCTGTACCATCAACGGTATGTTTGTCTTTTCTATGTTACACTTTTGCACATATGTTATAGTTTATGAAATTTCATGATTTTCCCCTTTATTCTATTGTTTAGTGATAATGTTTTAATCTAGTGCCATTATCATACCTTGCTACCGTGTTTCCATCCATTTTCTGAAGTCTTACCGCTCCTAATTCCACAATCTCATGTATGTAATATGGTCCAAGCCAATGAACTTTTACCTTTCCTTGCTTTTTAAATTTGCTATCATAGAGTAGGACTACGTCTCCTTCCTTAAAGGTTTTCAACTATAGGTTTCTATCATGCCAAGCCTTCTGTCACTTTCGCTCCAAGTTTTGATTATATGCTACAATGAATTTGTTTTCATCCAATTTTTCTAGATCTTCAATTCTCTCAACTAAGGAGTCATCCTCTTTCAACCACAAAGTAAGTGTGGTGCATAAATTTGGGATTATGAAGTTTATTGGTAGTGTTGCATTTGTCCCATATGCCAGTCCAAAAGGTGTGAACTTAGTAGTTCTTTTGTATGATGCACGGTAGGCCTAAAGTATCACAGGTACTTTTATTTCCCAATCTTCTCTATTTCTATCACATGTCTTTGTTAGTGTGGTGCCAATAATATTATTAAGAGCTTCACTTGCTCCATTAGCTTGTGAGTGTTATGGTGAGCTTATGTTTTTAGTTATCATGAAACTTTGTAAAAGCTCCACAATTACCTTATTCACAAAGTGATTTCCTTGGTCACTAGTTATGCTTAAGGGGCATCCAAACCTAGTGATTATATTTTCATAGAGGAACGTAGCAACAATTTTTGTGGTGCAATCTTTTGTAGGTTCATCTTCCACCCACTTTGTGAGATATTCTACCCTTGTTATAATAAATCTTTCTTTGGAGTGTTTGGTTAAAGGGTCTATAGGACATATGAAGTCAATTTCCCTTTCTGTAGTTGTGTAGTTCTTCTTTGCTTTAGATAGTTTCCTACTAACAAAAGCTATTGAGTGATCTTTGTTCCCTTTGGGATGTGTGAGTATGATGAGGGGGTCAATCCCAAAACACATAATAAAACATATTGCACATAGAAAATAGGAATGTTCTTTTATTGAACTAAACAATCACACTACATTACAAAAACTAGAATCAAATTAGAGGATGAATCCTCAACTGGTTGCAACACAATACAACTTCCTTCCTCTCGATTTTGGAACCTTCTACCTTCTATAGCTTCAAATCTACTAGGGTTTCTATTTTCCCTCTTTTTCCTGAATCACCACTTTCTCCTCTTTCTCTACTGCCCAAAGGATTCCCAAAAATGGTCATAAATAGCCCTTTTTGACACCTTCCAACCAAAATTTTAAATTTTGTAACTCCCTCCAAAAATAGGTCGACTTCCAAGAGCCATAACTTTTGATCTGGGTGTCTGATTAATGAACTGTTTGATGTGTTGGAAAGCTCATGAAGTGCTCTATACCATTAGAATCTTCTCTATCAATTCCACCCATTTTCGGGGCTGTACGGGGCCTTTAAGTGCCTCATATTTAACTTAAGAAACTTTTTCAGGGGTTTTTAAAGAAACATAAACTTTAATATCTTTTAGCCCACAAGTGATCTTTGGCCAATTCCTTCACCAAGGTTATATTTTTTAATTATGAAGCTTTGAGTAAATTTTTGCTTCCATACATGCTCAAGCAAACTTTCTAAAAATAGTAGTTTGCTATTTTTAGCAGGTTAGAAAAACTAAAGGTTCTACATCATTATTCAAGTAAATGGGTATCAAAAAATACCAAAATTGAAAAGAACAAGAAAAATAATCATCATTTTTGGGTGATGCAATATTTCCCTTACGCCACTAGATGCTCCTACATTAGACACCTGAGGTAATTTGAGAAGTGACCTTGTCACATCTCAAGTGTTTGAGGAAAACCCAAACGGTCAATCTCTGCGTTAGAAAACCAGGAAGAATCTTTGATAGACCATCCTTTCCACTTAACCAGATATTCTTCATATTCCCACGCGACTATCCATGTTTCTTCTATCTCCTCCTAAGAAGTAGGTACTAGAATACTCCAATGTTCTTTTGTTGGTCCATCCTCTATGCCACCTTCATGATACTCTGTTAAATCAACAATGTTGAACACAGGGAAAATGGTGATTCCACTAGGAAGCTCTACCTCATATGCATTTCTTGAATCATGCTTCTTCAAGATCCTGCATGGTCCAAATTTCTTTATCTTCAACTTATTATATGTCCCCATTGGGAACCTTTCTTTCCTTAGGTGAACCATGACTTCATCACCAACCTTGAATTCCTTAAATTTTTGCTTCTGATCTTCCTTAGACTTGTATTGAGATTTCTTTTTATTAATGTGTTGTCATACGTCTTCATGAAAACTCTTCAGGTGCTCTGCAAAATATTTGGCCTCAACACTACTCTTCTCTCCTCAGTCCATCCTTCTCCGCTCAAAAGCATTTCTCGGACTACTCCCATATACAATTTGGAATGGGTATTTATCAGTACTCCTGTTGATAGAACTATTATATGCAAACTCCACCTGTGGTAATATCAAATCCCATCCCTTGGGCTTATCTCCTACTAAGTATCTCATCAGGTTGCCCAAAGTTTGATTCACTACCTATGTTTATCCATTAGTCTATGGATGATGTGTAGAACTGAACTTCAACTTAGTCTTCAACTTCTTCCATAAGGTCCTCCAAAAATATCCAATAAACATGGTATCTCTATCTAAAACTATACTCCTTGGTTCCAAACCATGTAGCCTAACCACCTCTCTGAAAAACAACTCTATAATGTGAATAACATCATTAGTTTTCTGACACGGAATGAAATGTGTCATCTTTGAAAATCTATCAACCACCACAAATATTGAATCATGCCTTCTCTATGTTGTTGGTAAACCAAGAACAAGGTCCATGCTAATATCCTCCCATGGCCCCTCTAGTACAGGTAATGACTGATATAGCCCAGTATTTTGACTCACTCCTTTGGCCATCTGACATACTCTGCAAATTTGCACAAATTTCTTCTCATCCTAGTGCAATTGTGGCCAATAATAATTCTCACTAACAAGAGCAATGATCTTATCTCAACCAAAGTGTCCTGCCAACCCTCCACTATGCTTCTCCTTAATCATGTTCTCTCTCATGGAACTCCTCTGAACAATATGCCATCTTGGATTATGTAATCCAACCATCTCGTCCTATCCAGGGTAACAGGCTTCAAACAAACTTTCCAAGCCTTTACAAAGTCAAATCTTAAGGGTACAAATTCTTGAATTCATTGAACCCAATGACCTCTATCTTCATCTCTGCCAACAAATTTTGCCTTCTACTTAAGGTCTCTGCTACTCTATTTGACCTTCCACTCCTATGCTTCAAAACAAAAGTATAACTTTACAAAAACTCAACCCATTTTAAGTGCCTCTAATTTAACTTTCCTTGACTATTAAGATACTTCAAAGCTTGATGATCAATATATAAAAAAATCTTTCAGCAACAAATAATGTCTCCATTTCTTCAAAGCCTGAACAATAGCATAAAACTACTGATCATAAACATAATCCTTTTTCTTGGTATCATTAAGCTTCTCACTAAAATAGACAATGGACTTACCTTCTTGACTCAAAACAACTCCTATAGCACTACCACTAGCATCACAATCTACCTGAAATACCTTATTGAAATCTAGAAGTGCCAAGATAGGTTGCTTTGTGAATTTTTGCTTCAATATATCAAAACTCTTGGTCACTCTTGTAGTCCATTTAAACTCCATTATATCCCCTCTCATTGTCTCAGTTAGGGGTGCACAAATTCTACTAAAATTCTTGATAAATTTTCTATTAAAAACTTGCCAAACCATGAAAAGATCATACCTCTATAACACTCCTTGGGGTAGGCCATTCAATGATATTCCTCACCTTCTTTGGATCCATCTTAAGACCCTCAACTAAGATAAAAAAATCTTAGGTACACCAACTCCTTCTTCATGAAACTACATTTCTTCAGATTAATCAACAACTTTTCTTTCCTCAAATTCTCAAAAACAATTTGAACATGTATCACATGCTCCTTCAAATTCTTACTAAAAATTAAAATATCATCTAAATAAACAATAACAAATTTACCCCAAAACTCTTTAATTAGTACCTTGTTCATGGGCCGCATAAATGTTCTCGGTGCATTGGTTAGCCCAAATGGCATGACTAACCATTCATACAAGCCATCTTTAGTCTTAAAGGCTATCTTCCATTCATCTCCTTCTCTCATTTAGATCTAGTGATATCCACTCTTCAAATCTTTGTAAAGTACTTGGCTCCACTCAAGAAATCCATAATATCATCCATCTTTGGCAATGAAATCTATACTTGATTATAATTTTGTTGATGGATTGAGAATCTATACACATTCTCCACTCTCCATCTTTCTTTGGTGTTAGTACTATAGGTATCGCACATGGACTTAGGTTATCCATTATCAGTCCTTTCCTTAACATCTCATAAACTTGCCTATTTAGCTCTTCATTCTCTAAAGGAGTCATTCTATGGGCTGCCTTATTCGACAAATTGGATCTTGGTATCAAATCTATTTGGTGACTTATGTTCCTCACCGGTGGTAACCCTTCTAGTACATTATTAAAGATGATGTCTTGAAATTATTCCAACATATCTGAGACTTCTGTCAGTACATCCTCACATTTCTCCTAGCTTATCTTAGGAATCAACACAAAGCAATGATACTCGTGCTTTATACCATCCAAAAATTCCCTACCATCTACCAAGAAAATCATGGCAGTACCACATACATTTTCTTCCACCTTCTTCAAGGGCTTCAACTTATGATGAACTCCATCCTTTGTCAGGGAATATGTGTTTGCATGGCCATATGGACAACACACCTATCATATTGTCATGACATTTCTAATAGCATATGACATGCATCCATCTGTATGATGTCACACAACACCTCATCATGGTAGTCTCCAATCTTGAACTTGACTAAACACTACTCATTGACCAAATCTCTATTGTCCTTCTACAACCATGCAATCTGATATGGATGTGGATGCCTTCTCCTTGTCAACTTCAACTTGTTAACCATCTCCTCTGAGACAAGATTATCAGTGCTTCCACTGTCAATGATAATATCACAACACTTACCTTCACACTTGCACCTAGTGTGGACTAAATTCTTCCTTTGATCTAGTTCTTTCTCCTCATTTAACAAGGTTCTTCTGACAACTAGGGGTTCTCTCCTTTCAACATCTTCAGAATGCTCAGAATGCACATCTTCATCTACATGTGCAACTTGTGTATTGCCTTTAGGTCTTCTAATTTGTCCTTCCTTGATGTTGGGGACACTCGAGGCTCTATGTCCTTCTTCCCCACATTAGAAACAAGTTCCTCTGAAACCTCCTCTTTCAGCTCCTTGCCCAGGTCTTCCTCTTCCTCTTTGCTCACCATTATTTTGGTCATGAGAGCAATAGCCATTATCTCCTCTCTGATTTCGACTGGTGCATACTTCTTCACTTTTCTTTTGATCTTCATTTCGGCTTCCATAGGATCTTCCACCAGTCCTTTTGCCATGACCTCTTCCTCTTTACTTGCTTTCAAATCTTTTATTCAGCTTCTCTTCCACCTTCAGAGAAAATTAGTATGCATCTTCTATGGTGGTCATTCTAACCAGGCTCAACTCCTCTTGAATACTTGGCCTCAACATATTAATGTAATGGGATACCTTCTCCTTGTTGGCCTTTGCATGGCCTGTTCTGATAATAATCTTATAAAACTCTTCTATATACTCCTTAACAGACTTGTTACCTTGCTTCAATCCTTGTAGCTTCTTCAACAAATCCAACTTATAGTCCATAGGAATGAACTTCTTCTTTAGATTGTCCACCATCCTATCCCATTTGGTAATCTTTCGTTTTCCTCTTCTATTTCTCTCTAACTGGTCCTCCTTCCTCCAAATATTGGAATGGTCCTTCAACTTCATTTTTGAAAACTTGACCCATTCTAGATCCTCCACATATTCATACTCAAAATATTCCTCCATGTCGTTTATCCAATCAATAAGCTCTTAGAGATTCAGATCCCCAGAATAGGTAGAAACTTCAGTCCTAGGTCTCTTTCCAATCTTGGTGATGGCCTTCAACAATCTGACTTGCTCAAGTTGCCCTGAAGCACCTTGTTCTTCTTCAGATGACTCTTCTTCTTCAGCTTCATCTTCACTTTCTTCTTGTCTTCTTGGCTCAAACCCTCTTTGCAAATCCTCTTACAATGCATTGATTTGTCTTTGTAGGGCTCTAAAACCCTCTTTTGTCAAAGCATTTCTCCCAGTACCACCATGATTCCTTTGTGGAGGCATTTTTTGAGTTCTATAGAAAACCCACAACCTTAGTTGATTTCTACAACAAATCCACAACCTTAGGTCCTGGTGCTGTTATGTCATAAAATGTCCGCCTAGAACTTTTACCTCCTAAGTTTAGCTCTCGGGTCCCTTGTTTTGCATCTTGCATGCTCATTTTAACTCCCGAGACAAAATGGCCTAAAACCCATGTCAAATGGGGCTTGAGGGACATCTGTGAGGTTTAACCTTGCCCTAAAATAGGTACCAAGGGCTTGGGTACTCGCGCCCTAGTCCTACCCTATTTTAGGCAGGTCCCAAATTTGAATGTTGGTTATGTGACCGTTAGAGGTGTCCCATGCTGACATCTTAAGTTTGAATTACAAAATTTGTAGTAGGAATGCATATATAAGCATGTTTAGGATTTTGTTTAAAAATTGGATGGATAATGTGAACTTGTGATCTTATACTAGGGTGATTTAAGGTGTTCATTGTGCTATAGAGTAGTCTTGTGTTGTTATTGTGTTTGTATGTAGATTTTGGCTTCATCAATCCATCTCCTCATGGCATGAAAGAGCTTCATTCCTCCATGAGGGCTACACCTTCGAGGTGATATTTATTTGTGTTTGAATCAATCATTTATCATTTTGTTTTGCCTCTATCCCGCAAGGATACACACTCTTTATCTGACAACGGTGTATAGAAGACTTGAATGTCCTTCCAGGGATTGACTAAGGCAAGCTCCTAAACACCACAACCCCCAACCAAACTCCTTGTGATTGCAGGTTATAGGTATCAAATTTCATGGAGTGGAGTTGTAGAGGAAAGTTGTAGAAGATAAGAATTCTAGATCTAACAGAAAGAAGCAGTTTCGTGCACTTTCAGGGCTTGGGTGCTATTCATAAAGCCCTATGAGGTTGCAAGAGAAGGAATCTCTAGAACAATGATAATCAACATCAGAAGAGGTCCCAAATCCTGAAGAACATCCTACCTTGGGCTTGGGCGCTTGTCATAGTGCCCTCCACATCTTCAGAGTCAAAAACTAACAGAACAATGATCATCAGTGTTGGAAGGAATCTAGAAGTCCCTGAAGAAAACACAACATTGGGCTTGGGTGCTAGTCATAAATCCCCTAACTGTTCAGATTCCCAAACTTCAAAAAATGGTCAGTAACTAATCTCTATTGACTATCTTTGTGTGCGAGCATTCGTCATAATTTGTCTGTTTATTTACGATTTTGCATAATTAGGGTTTTGAGCACAATTGAGCATTAAATTAATACATTAATCATCAATTTATGAATTTCCCTATCATTCCAAGTGACAACCAACCTGTATGTGAATCCTCTTGTGAAAGTTGTGATTCAACTTAGTTAAATGTCCTTGAATGTGTATAGTGAAACGAGGATCTAACTATTTACCCTAATCCCACTTTTTCTACATAACATTTTGGTGAGCCCATGTTTTTATTGAATTTTGCACTTTGCTGAGTGTTGTACTTCAGATTTTCATTCATTAATTTCATTATCACCTTATTGCATTTGAAAATCTACAAAAAAAAAAAAAAATTTAATTTTTTTGAAAAGAATTGGCATCTTAGGCTTGCATTTTGACATAGTTTACATCTATTTAATTGCATTTCATTTAATTTCTAATTTTTACATTAGATCTAATATAAATTATAGAAATTCATCTTATCACAATCTTTTGCATTGCATTTTCATGTTAAATAAATTGTTAGGGTTTGTTTGAAATTTTGCATTTTTCTCATAACCTATTGATTTCAAAAACTAGGGTTTGTAGTTAAAATCTTGTTTCAGATTTTACTACTCATCTTAGGCACTCATTCAAATCTAATTTTGTTTGTAGTGTTGTATTCTTGTTTATTTTTGCATTCATATCTCAAAAATTCACATTTACACTTAGTCAATTTCAACAAAAACTAGCATATTCATTCATCACTATTTAAAATTGCACTTGCATTGAGCATCTTAGGATTTTTGCATCATTTTCAGATCTAAGCTGAGTTATTTGACATCATAAATCTAATTAGAATTCATTCATATATCATTTTTCACATATTCATGCTTTAATTTCACAATTAGAGTTTAAAATCATCACATTTTCACTAGATTTTGACTCATCTTTCATCTAGACTTGCATGATAGGTGTGTTGTGAAGAATATTGCTGCATTATTGCATTGATAACAAGAATTTAATTTTTTGTCCCTCTTTAATTTTATCACAACACTTCTTATTTTAAATATTTGCATTGAAAAGGCGAAACAATCAAGCATTTTAGGTCATAAATATACATAGTTTTGCATTTATTTTCTTGCATATATCATGGATTCTTCTCGTCATTCATCTTTGGAAGATTTATTTGAATACATTGTAAATATTAATAATTTCTATAAATTCACTGATACATATCCTCAAGTCTTGCATCAAATAGCATACATCTATGGTATTGACATGTTCGTAAGCACTACTTATGATATTCTTCGATCAATATCCTATTTTGAAAGCTTTGTCACTATCATGGGTATTTTCCTGTCAATCTTGGAAAATCTCACTAATTTCATTTCTGCAAATAATCACGAGGAAAATAGTGGTGAAAACATCCTTCCTTCCCTCCCTTCATTTCATGATGATATAATGGACATTCTTTATGAGACCTATGGGACTGATATAGCCCTTGGTGATTCATCTAATAAAAAGACTTTTACCAACATAACCTCACTTGGTGAGGATATTTTGTTGCAAGAGGAAGACATCATTGACACTTTCCTTAACACCACTTTGCCATCCCTGCATGCTCTCCCTAGCTAGGATGATGCAGATTCTCTATGTGAACAACTTCTTCAACCTATTGACACAAAAAATTTACTAACTGATCTTCAAACACTTCTCAACTACATCTTAAACATAGAAACAAATCGCATACCCTTACCTGACAATTCACCTACCTTGGACACTACTCAAAATTTGGAAAATATCAACAAACATATTATTCATAAAAACCAAGATACACTAATACCTCACAAATCGGTTGAAATGGGCATTTTTCGGGTTCCTTCACTACCTCACTCTATTGAAATGAGTATCTTTCTAGCTCCAACATCACCCTGTTTGATTGACATAGAAAACTGTGACATTCCTTCTACACCATCATTAATAGATACCTTCCCATTGACAACTCCTACAATTGTCCCCTCACAAACTCACAAAAATGTGGAAGAAACAAGAAGAGATAAAGCTTTAACCATCAAAGTAAAGATCAAAATCAAGGACAACAGGTAAGTATTTCTAACCTTGGTGGTCACCTATGTTGTAACATTATTTTCTCGTTTAAGTGACCTCCCCTCTTGTGTTGTGTTCCCCCCATGATGTGTTATGTCTTGTTTTGGCCTCCTTGGATGTGTTGAAAATGAAGGTAGAACTGCTGCTATAAACTTTAAAATTTTGTGTATGCAAAACTGAAATAAAGATTAATCTGTAACAATTAATGAACAACTGTTTTGCACATTCAATCCAATGTAGAAGAGAAGAGAATAGAAGAGAAGAAGCTTGCAAAGTATTTACGTGGAGAAACCCTTTTGGGAAAAAACTCCACACTCAAAGATGTTTCCTGCTTGTATTAAATCTCTTTGGAAAAGATTACATTCAATACTAAAATTCCTCTAAGTCCTTGATGCACTTCACAAAAAAAGCTTCTTTCTTTTTTTCTCTAAGTCTTTACCAAAAAACTTATTGCTTTTTTCTTCTAAGTCTTTTTCCTCTTTCAACTCTCTAGAAAATGTATGGGGTTTACAATTAAATTAAAAACCCTCTTTTAATTCACAAGCTTCGTAATTCAAAAGCTTGAAACTCAAATTACAATAAATTGTAATTGATAACATAGCTTCCAAAGCTCATGCAAAAATCAAGCTCACTTAAATTGAGAAGACTGAACTCAAACAAAGTTCAAGCTTTGAGTTAACCGCCCCTTCATGATGTGTGCACATAAGTATGCTAAAAATAGCTTTGCCAACATCAAACATATTTCCAAATAAAAGAAACAACAGAAAGTCCTCAAATTGGGTGTCCAAGTTTGCCCAATCTCTTTCTATTAACTGAAGTGATCAACACACACCAATCTCATGCAAACAACATGCAAGATTGATGTCCCCAAAGTTATTCTAAATTATCTTGTTCTGTACATGCAAGTGATAAGCAAACACCGGATTCAACATGCAACTGATGCCCATTACTTGAAACACTGAGATGTAACATCCTGCAACTTTCAAGAGTTGGAGTGTCCTGCAAGTAATATCTTAAAATTGACATGCAAGCATTTGCAACAATATGCAACTGATACCCATTACCTGAAACACTGAGATGTACCATCCTGTAAGTTTCTAGAGTTGGAGTGTTCTACAAGTAATCTCACAAAACTAACATGCAACTACATGCAAGGTCATATAACTGATATGCAAGAATATGCAAGGTCATACAAGTCCATAGGAATGACATGCAACAACATGCAAGCACATGTAAGTGACATGCAACAACATGCAAGCACATGCAAGTGACATACAACAACATGCAAGGTCATACAAGTCCATAGGAGTGACATGCAACAACATGCAAGTCCATATGAGTAACATGCAACAACATGCAACAACATGCAACAACATGCAAGCTACATGTAAAAACATGCAAATCCATGCAAATCATTCTGACCACATGCAAGCAATATCCAATTCATGCATCTCTAACACTGTAGTTAACTCCAACATTATATTCATGCAAGGTGTCTCAACATTATCCACTCATATACATAAAAAAACACAACTCCAAGTCTAAATATAAGTCCCTATCAAAAGGGGACACCCAAGTTTAACTCCCACTCACTAGGAGTTATCAAACTCTCAAAATAGACTTAGGAGAAGTCAATAAAGTCTTTATGGCTCCAAGTTTGGACTTATCAATTAGGAATTAATTGCAAAATTCAAAGTGATATAATTAATAAATAATGGAATATCACAGATCTACAAACCCACAATCTTTTGAAATAGGAAAACTATGAAAACCTACATATTCAAAAAGACATGAATATGAGAAAAGAGAAACCAGGTTGTTCAAGAGTGTCCATATTATAAAAAATACCAACTCCACAACCTCCATACAACTAGTGATAAATCGTGCTTTCATGTAACCATGGACTAAAACCATCAACCCAACACAAGCACTCCAAACTGTAGTCCAACAGATGAGTGTTTTTCCATGTGATTAAGGTACCATAAGTAACCATCCAACATAAACACCCTTTCATTGCACATGACCACAAGGTAAAGAAATAAAACCTCCAAACAAGAGAATATACACATATTGTCAAAATGGAGCTCCAAATCACTATCATAGGATCAACTCCATAAAGATCCATAACCTTGAGCCTCAAGTGCCCAACAAAGATTCTTTTGACAATATCCATCTGAGAGGTAAATACAATGGCTTCCAAACTCATAGATCTACAAAACCTACAAAACAAAGCTCCCATTGCAACCAAAAAACCTTCAACATTTTAAGAGAAATGCATCCCTCACTCTACACAACCGTTAGCTTTGATACCAAATGTTGAAAATGAAGGTAGAACTACTGCTATAAACTTTAAAATTTTGTGTATACAAAGCTATAATAAAGATTAATCTATAACAATTAATGAACAATTGTTTTGGACATTCAATCCAATGTAGAAGAGAAGAGAATAGAAGAGAAGAAGCTTGCAAAGTATTTACGTGGAGAAACCCTTTTAGGAAAAAACTCCACACTCAAAGATGTTTCCTGCTTGTATTAAATCTCTTTGGAAAAGATTACATTCAATACTAAAATTCCTCTAAGTCCTTGATGCACTTCACAAAAAAAGTTTCTTTTTTTCTCTGTCTTTACCAAAAAATTTATTGCTTTTTTTTTTTTGCAAGTATCTTGTTGGAGCACAAAAGTATGTTGAAGAATCAATGATACATTGATGACTAGGGATGTTTTTCCTTGTGATTTAAAGTTTGACTATATTATTTAGAGTTATTACAATGTATAATGTCAAGTGGGAGAATGTTGGGATAAGTTGCCATTAACTTGCAATCCTAACCAATTCACGTGTCTCTAAGGTTCTTGGAATGTGTTCTCCAACACATAAAGACTTTGAGAGATTAATTATTTATTAATTATATCACTTTGACTTTTGCAATCAATTCTTAATTGATAAGTTCAAACTTGGGCATCCATTTTTAAAGTGGGAGCTATGAAGACTTTGTTGACTTCTCCTAAGTCTATTTTGAGAGTTTTATAAGTCCTAGTGAGTGGGAGTTAAACTTGGGTATCCCCTTTTGATGGGGACTTATATTTAGAATTGGAGTTGTGCTTTTTTATGTACATGAGTGGATAATGTTGAGACACCTTGCATGGATATAATGTTGGAGTTAACTATAGTGTTAGAGATGCATGAATTGGATAGTGCTTGCATGTTGTTGCATGTCACTCCTATGGACTTTATGACCTTCCATGTTGTTGCATGTCACTTGTATGTTGTTGCATGTCATTCCTATGGATTTGTATGACCTTGCATGTTCTTGCATTTCAGTTATATGACCTTGCATGTAGTTGCATGTCAGTTTTGTGAGATTACTTGTAGAACACTCTAACTCCAGAAACTTACAGGATGATACATCTCAGTGTTTCAGGTAATGGGTATTAGTTGCATGTTGTTGCAAATGCTTGCATGTCAGTTTTAAGATATTACTTGTAGGACACTCCAACTCTTGAAAGCAAGATGGTACATCTCAGTGTTTCAGGTAATGGGCATCAGTTGCATGTTGAATCCAGTGTTTGCATGTCACTTGCATGTACAGAACAAGGTAATTCAGAATAACTTTGGGGACATCAATCTTGCATGTTTGCATGAGATTGGTGTGTGTTGATCACTTCAGTTAACAGAAAGAGATTGGGTAAATTTTGACACCCAATTTGAGGACTTTCTGTTGTTTCTTTTATTTGGAAATATGTTTGATGTTGGCAAAGCTATTTTTAGCATACTTGTGTGCACACATCATGAAGGGGCGGTTAACTCAAAGCTTGGACTTTGTTTGAGTTTAGTCTTCTCAATTTAAGTGAGCTTGATTTTTGCATGAGCTTTGGAAGCTATGTTATCAATTACAATTTATTGTAATTTGAGTTTCAAGCTTTTGAATTAAGAACCTTGTGAATTAAAAGAGGGTTTTTGATTTAATTGTACACCCCATACATTTTCTAGAGAGTTGAAAGAGGAAAAAGGCTTAGAAGAAAAAAGCAATAAGTTTTTTGGTAAAGACTTAGAGAAAAAAAGAAAGAAGCTTTTTTTGTGAAGTGCATCAAGGACTTAGAGGAATTTTAGTATTGAATGTAATCTTTTCCAAAGAGATTTAATACAAGCAGTCCTAAACATCTTTGAGTGTGGAGTTTTTTCCCGAAAGGGTTTCTCCACGTAAATACTTTGCAAGCTTCTTCTCTTCTATTCTCTTCTCTTCTACATTGGATTGAATCTGCAAAACAATTGTTCATTAATTGTTATAGATTAATCTTTATTTCAGCTTTGCATACACAAAATTTTAAAGTTTATAGCAGCAATTCTACCTTCATTTTCAACAGGATGACCCTTGATACTCTTGTAAGGTCAAGGATACCAGGAGACTGCCTCTATTGTGACCCTTCTTCTATTTGTATCATCATTCTTATATCTTGCTTCTCCTCTTTTTTATTGTTGGGTGTCGTGCCTTAGGGGCATAGTGTTGCGGTTGGTGACCTGGGGCTACTTTCCTACATGATGACCCTAAGGCACTTGTTTCTCCTCTCTCAATTTATTGTTTACCTTCTTCTAGTGGTTCTATCTAGTCAGTGGATGACAAAAAATAAAAATATACTGATATGGACCATGTGTCCCTTCAGCAAGTAAGCAAAAACAAACCTAGTCCATGTATGACGATGGGGTTGATATATATTATCCAACACTTGGCTAGTAGAATCACTCCGTGTGATATTTTGATACAATAGATTGGCCTGTCCCACATCGAGAAAAAGAATTTCCCATGCTATTACGTAACAAAGGGCTCTACTTGAAAAAAGAGTGGAACTGCTACGATGAATTTGCATTCAATCATTTATGGATGTATATTTTATTTGGGCGAGCTGAAGGACTTATCCTCTGCTATGGGAGAAAAACCCTTGACTCTTGATGTAAGAAGATTAAGCTTAGGAAATTTCTTAAAATCACTGCGAAGCTCTCTTATCTTTGCTAACAAACCATAACAATATAGCTACCCCATGCACTTTGTTTATCTTGGGTCTCACCTTGGTTACACTCGGTTCTAAGATATCTGCAGTATAGTCCCATGGTTATACTTGGTTTCTGAATCCGTAGTATAGCCTTGGCTCTTGATGTGATTGTTTTCATGCATTACTTTTTATCATGTAATGTGGTTATTATCTTAGAGAAAGATTTCTAACCTCTCTTCTTGTAGGAAATTGTGTGTTTGTGGGAACATTCGATGATCATGAAGCACATGTCACCTTTGGGGGCATGGGCTTTGCATGAGCTCTTATTCCCCTGTGTGTTTTCTCTCTACCTTAACGTGCTTGCTATCGGTACACGATATCAACCACCTTAAGGTGGGGGAATATAAAAGTAAGTTGTCTGATGATTTTGGTACTAACAAAGCATGTTTGTAAGCTCTCTATGGAGGTGGGATGTTGTATCTCTGGCATGAGTACACATATTTATTCAATATTGCAATCAAAAAGCCCTCTGTAGAGGCAGGATATTGTATCTCTTGAGCTAGTGCGTATCCTTTTATTCAAAATCCCTCTGTACGAGGCGGTATGGTGCATCTCTTGAGCTAGTGCACATCCTTTTATTTCAAAAGTCCTCCTAGTAGGTGGGGTTGGTGTATCCTCCCTTAAGTGTGTCTTTGGTGGTTGTTGTGGCATAAGTCCAACCATCAGGTATGCCTATAGCGTGTTTGAGATGGTGGGAATCTAGCAATAGACTCCTTCCATTGCCTTGTTTGTCGTGTTTAAGACATATAGTATGTCTTTGGCATGCTATACAGTGCTCGTGTTTCCGTGTGTTTTCCCCCTTATGTAGTCTAAAGTTGTGTGGTGAAATGCCCCTCCCTATACTCAGGTTTTGTATGGTGTGTTTGTTCCTAGGTATAGTCTCAAGAGCATGGTGAAATGCCCCTCCTATACTTTGGGATTTGTATGGTGTAATTGTTCTCAAGTGTAGTCTAAAGCTGTGTGGTGAAATGCCCCTCCCTACACTCTAAGATTTGCATTGTGTGTCTTCTCCCCCATATGTAGTCCAAAGAGCGTGGTGAAATTCACCTCCTACATTTTTGGGTTGTGTGTTGCATTTTTACTTTCCATGTATCTACATTCATTTACATATATGAAAATGAAAAAGAAATAATCAATGTATTTACTGTATTCATTGTGTTTTGTGTGCTTGTTACTTTCTTCTCCATGTTTTTCTTGCCTATTAATGTCTTCATTGTGTTTGGTGTCTGCGATGTGTTTTCTCTAATGTCTATTTGAGACTAGGGGCTAGAAATAGTTCCTCAATCTTTGTGTATGCATTAGCTTCAAGTGCCTGGCATGTTTGTTATGTTTTGACCATACTTTAATGCATGTATGGGTCATAGGATCATACATACATTAAATTGGAAGCTAAATGTTATGTCGTAAAATGTCCCCCTAGGACTTTTACCTCCTAAGTTTAGCTCCTGGGTCCCTTGTTTTGCATCTTGCATGTTCATTTTAACTCCCAAGACAAAATGGCCTAAAACCCATGTCAAATGGGGCTTGAGGGACATTTGTGAGCTTTAACCCTACCCTAAAATAGGTACCAGGGCTTGGGCACTCACGCCCTAGTCCTACCCTATTTTAGGTAGGTCCCAAATTTGAATGTCAGTTATGTGACGTTAGAGGTGTCCTATGCAGACATCTTAAGTTTGAATTACGAAATTTGTATCAGGAATGCATATATAATCATGTTTAGGAATTTGTTTGAAAACTAGATGGATAATGTGAATTTGTGATCTTATACTAAGGTGATTCAAGGTGTTCATTGTGCTATAGAGCAGTCTTGCGTTGTTATTGTGTTTGTATGCAGATTTTGGCTTCATCAATCCATCTCCTCATGGCGTGAAAGAGCTTCATTCCTCCATGAGAGCTACACCTCTGAGGTGTTATCTATTTTTGTTTGAATCAATCATTTATCATTTTGTTTTGCCTCTATCTTGCAGGGATACACACTCTTTATCTGACAATGGTGTTCAGAAGACTTGAATGTCCTTCCGGGGCTTGATTGAGGCAAGCTTCTAAACACCACAACCCCCAACCACACTCCTTGTGATTGCAGGTTATAGGTATCAAATTCATGGAGTGGATTTGTAGAGGAAGGTTGCAGAAGATAAGAATTCCATATCTAACAGAAAGAAGCAGTTTGGTATACTGTTGGGGCTCGGGCGCTAGTCATAAAGCCCTCTGAGGTTGTAGAAGCAAGAATCTCCAGAACAGTGATAATTAGTATCAAAAGAGGTCTCGACATCCAAAAGAACATCCTGCCTTGGGATTGGGCGCTAGTCATAGTGCCCTCCACATCTTCAGACTGAGAAACTGATAGAACAATGATCATCAGTGTCTGAAGGAATCTGGAAGTCCTTGAAGAAAACATTGCATTAGGCTTGGGCGCTAGTCATAAATCCCCCGACTGTTCAGATTCTTGAACTTCAAAAAATGGTCAGTAACTAATCTTTGTTGACTATCTTTGTATGCAAGCATTCATCGTAATTCATCTATTTATTTATGAATTTGCATAATTAGGGTTTTGAGCATAATTGAGCATTAAATTAATACATTAATTATCAATTTCTAAATTTCTCTATCATTCCAAGTGACAACCAACCTATAGGTGAATTCTGTTTTGAAAGTTATGATTCAACTTGGTTAAATATCATTGAATGTGTGTAGTGAAAGGATGATCTAAGTATTTACCCTAATCCCACTTTTTCTACATAATAGGTGTAAACTGCCTCACAGTCGATGATCTGTCTACACACTCAGGAACTACTGCTTTGATACCACTTGATGAGGGGGTCAATCCTAGAACACACAATAACACATATTGCACACTAAAAATAGGAATGTTCTTTTATTGAACTAAATAATCACATTACATTACATAAACTAAAATCAAATCAGAGGATGAATCCTCAACATGTTGCAACACATTACAACTTCCTTCCTCTTGATTCTGGAACATTTTACCTTCTGTAGCTTCAAATCTACTAGGTTTTCTATTTTACCTCCTTTTCCTAATTGACCACTTCCCCCTTTCTCTAATACCCAAAGGATTCCTAAAAATGGTCATAAATAGTCATTTTTGGCACCTTCCAGCCAAAATTTTGAAATTTGTAACTCCCTCCAAAAATAGGTCAACTTCTGAGAGCCATAACGTTTTATCTGGGTGTTTGACTAACGGACCATTTGATGTGTTGGAAAGGTCAAGTTCTCTATGCCATTAGAATTTGTTGTGTTGATTCTGCCCATTTTAAAGGCCATACGGGGCCTCTAAGTGCCTCATATTAAATTTGAAACTTTTTCAGGGGTTTTTAAAGAAACAAAAACTTTAATATCTTTCAACCCACAAGTGATATTTGGCCAATTCCTTCACCGAAGGTTATATTTTTCAATTCTAAATCTTTGAGTAAATTTCTAGTTCCATATTTGCTCAAATGCCTTTCTAAAAATAACAATTTGTTATTTTTAGCAGGTTGGAAAAATTGAACATTCTACATCATTATTCAAGTAATTGGGTATCTAAAAATACTAAAATTGAAAAGAATAGAAAAGAGAACCATCATTTTTTTGGGTGATGCAAGATTTCCCTTACACCATTGGATGCTCTTGCATCAGAGTACTGCCCCAATAGCAATACCGGAGGCATCAACATGTACATGAAAGGGTTCTGTCCAATTTGGAAAAATTAGGATTGGCACCTCTATTACTTTTTGTTTCAAAGTGTCAAATGAGGATTGACATTATGAGTTCACCTTAATTGTCTTACTAGTTTTCTTCTTTAAAAACTCTTCTAGTGGGCCTATCATTGCCACATATCCTCTTATGAACTTCCTATGATACCCTGTAAATCCAAGGAAGGTCTTTACCTCTATTTCTATCTTAGGTGGTGGTAGATTCATGATTAGTGTTACTTTCAATGGATCCACCATTAATTCTTCTTTACATATTATGTTTCCTAATAAGGTACCAAATGGTACCGGAAGCATGCATTTCTTAAAATTTAGTGAGATCTGTAGGCTTCTGCATCTGTTTAGCATCATTCTCAAAGATTATACATGCTCCTTGATTAGTCCATACATTGTCTAGTCATCTAAGTATACTTCTAAGAAGTCATGTATAAAGTCCTTAAATGCATTTATCATTATTCTGTTAAAGGCAGCTTGTGCATTCTTAAGCCCAAAAGGAATCACCATATACAGAAAGGATACCCACTTGGATGTAAAATTGGTTTTTGGTTGATCTTCCTCCCTTATCTTAACCTGATGATAACCTGTGAATCTATCTATAAATGAGTATATTTCCCTTTCTATTACTAATTCCAAGATTTCTTCTATAAAAGGGGTTGGAAATGGATCATGTATACAAGCCTTGTTGAGTTCTTGAAAGTTAACATAGATTCTAACTTCTCTTGTCTTTTTATTCTGAACTACCATGGGACTAACCCAATCTACATCCTCAACTGGTTATATTATACCAGTGGCTAACATCTTATCTAGTTCTATCTTGACCTTCTTTTTCATGTTGGGATTGAGCCTATATGGTCTTTTCTGTTGTGGCTTTTCTCCTTTAACTGAATCTTCATTACTCAAACTTCTTCTTTTATTTCCTTAAGGTCTGTAAATGTTTTGGGGAATAGGTTTTCAAATTCTAATAAAATTTCAACTACTTGTGTTACTACTTGTTCATCTGAATAATCTCCTACTTTGGCTAGTTTAGGGTCCCCTTCTTTGGAAATGTTCTCTTCCCTTAATTTTATTGGTTTATTATAATATTTTTCTTTAGGTTTTATGTCTAGTTCTATTTCTCTTTCCCCTTGATTGATTTCTATGTTGAATTTGTGTGGAGTATCATCATCTTCTTGTTGTATTTATAACATTTCTTTGCAATGTATTTTTTTTCATTCTCCATCCACTCTATTAGCTTCCATAATCCCTCTATTTTTTGTGGTGGAGGAGTTTGTTGGTGTATATCTATTTCTTCTTCTTGTGTCTCTTTGAATATTATTTCCTTCATTTTGTAGAGAGCTTTATGAATGTGTTCATGTGGGCTATAAAAAGAGAATGTATGTATGAAATCCATTTTTAGTTCATTCCAGTCTTTGGTTTCTACTCTTCTTTCTTAATTGATGTACCAAGTCTGGGCAACTGGTGTTAGTGTCCAATAAAATAGTTGTATGTAGAGCCTCATGTAATATTCATTTCTTCCTTTCCATATCATTGTACATATATTTATATGTTCATGTGGTGGGATTTGTCCTTTGTATTTGGGTATAATATTGTATTCTCCTTCTTCTGGTATATACCTTGTTTTAATCAAAATCTTAAAAGCTAGACAACATGGAATGTTATCTTTGTGAGTGTGCCACCAGATTTCGGCGTTGCATACTAGTGTATGTTGTAATGCATCCATCCTAGGGTCTTCTTTCCCAAATGTACATTCCATTTCTATTAGATATCAGTTTAGGTCTCCCCCCTTGAATAATTAGGGAGTTTGATATGTGAAATTTCTCATGTTATTTGGTTTATTTTATGTGTGGTCTCAGGTATATGTTCTTGTTGGGGTTCTCGACTGCCGCATGTGATTTACAGTGTAATTGTATTGGATGTGGTGAAATGCGGTATAGATCCCTTGGTTATTTTTACCATAAAAATCCTTTGGAACCCTGTAACTCTCTGAGTTTTCAACTTTGGTTCATCCTGCAACCATGCGTTTAATACCTCTTCACTGTTTGTATTGTAGTAATCACTTTCAACTTTAATTTCTCCTTTAGAGTTTGGTTCATCTGGTGTTTTTGATTTGGGTAACTTAGATATTGAGTATAAATTCCTTGAATCTTCATCACCGTTCTCTTTGTTATGGAGAAAAATGTGTACACTTGTTAATCGGGACCTATTTTACACCCTTTTGAACACTAAACGATTAAATCTTGATCCCAATGAATAAACCTAACAAACTAAAGCTAGGATGGGTCTAATCCCACTTAAATGGACACTCCCTAGAGTTTTTGGGGCTAAAAGACCAGGGCACCTAGCACCTCGGTCCTAGATGTTAGCCTAGTCCTATTTTTGAGATGTTAGCTTAGAACACCTCCTTGGCTAATACATGCCAGCCCCATTTAGTTTTATTCATTATTGGTGAGCAGGAATGCATTCAAAAGCAAGTTAGTTTATTTATTTGAACATCTAGGCAATCTAGGCATTCTTGCACTCTCTCTTCTTCTCTCCCATGCTCTCTATTCTTCTCTAAAGCTCTCTATGGTGGATTATTATTGTGAATATCTCTCTACTTCTTTGGGCTGCACCAAATTCTTGAGTCAAGTTGTGATTCTGCATCAAACAAGATAGGGTTTCCATGCTCGTGGTGACTCCTTTCCTTTATACTTTGTGATAGCATTCCATTCTACTTCAGATTTTCCTTTACCCTCCTAGAGCATGCTCTCTTTATCTCTCATCATTTCTATTGTGGAGGTGGAAACACCATTCATGGAGCTTGACTTAGGCAAGATCCTAAATAAAACCAACCCTCTTTCCTTCTTTTATGTGTGCAGGTTGAAGTAACAAGTTTTTGGAGACAAGAATTAGGAAGAAGGAAGGTTTTGCAAGTACAGGTGTGGCAAAGCTCGGAGCTTCTACAAAATCCTAAATTGGGTCTAGGGTGCCCAATGCCTTGGTCTTTCTGGCTCTCAAACTTAGATCCAGGTTCTTCTCTGTTCACTAGTCTCTGATGTGCTTTCAGATTATCTATGTCTATTTATGATAATCTAATATGGTATGATCTTACACAATTAGGGTTTCATGTTTTACCCTAGTTTGATTGGATGGATTTAGTTGATTCTCCTCTATACAACAAAGGGACAAATCCCTTGTAGTTTGTCTCTCCTTCAAGGGTAGAAGCCAATCTTGGCTTCTATCTCAATGTTTATGGAAGAGGGTTTGACCTAGTTTAACCTTTTAGGCTTCTCTCTTTTCCATTAAACATTTTGGTGAACCCATCATTTCTTGCACTTTGGTATCATTATTGCTTCAGATCTGAGTTATTTTCTTCCCTAGATCTAATTAGATTACATTCATTCATAATTTCACATACTTTCATATCTTAATTTTACATTGTTTCATTGTTAGGGTTTGCAAAATCCTTGCATTTTTAGAAAATCTAGCTAGTCTTGAGCCTAGGGTTTGTACATTAGTGTTTTGTTTCAGATCTTGGTGACATTACAAGGTTGATTAAATTTATTTCATTTTATATACCTTATCATTCTTGATTTTTATAACATTCTTGCATTTTGGCATTTGAAATTTGAAAATCAAGCATTGGACTTAAGTGTAGAAAAAAGCATATTTGTCACATAGTCTATATCTCATGAGTTTAGATCATTATAGCATGATACAAATTTCTGATTTTTGCATCAGATCTGATTGGTACTGTATCAATTAATCATTTCATAGTGATATATCTTGCATTTGAACCTCTTCATTGTTAAGGTTTTTCAAAATGTTGTTGCAAAACCTAGTTAATTTTGAAATCTAGGGTTCGTAATTTGATATCTTGTTTCAAATTTTCCTGATAACATTTGCATTTCAAATCTGCTTTTACTTTACTCTAATACATCATTTAATCATTTCATAGTGATATATTTGGCATTTTCACTTATTCATTATTAGGGTTTTAAAAAAAATTACATTTTTGGAAAACTGAGCTAGTCTTGCACCTAGGGTGTGTTGATTAAACTCTTGTTTCAAATTTTTGTGATGATAATTAGTAGTAAAATCTGATGTTGCATTTCTGTATCATTTCATAAATATCATTTGTGTTCAAATTACGAAGAAAATATATTCTTGTATCAAAGAATTTTGGTTTAGGGAATAAGCATTTAAGATCTAGGGTTTGATGGTGAAGCCCTACTAGTCTTGCATTTAGTTGTTTTCAGATATTTTCCATGATGAAGGATTGCTAAATCTGATTTTAAGTTTATGTAGCTCATCATATGTGTCATATTTGTTTAAATTAGAAAGAAAGAACATTCATGCATTCATCTTCTCTTTAAAATTGTAAAGCAATAACATAAACGAAACTATCTAGCTTCATTTGACACTTATGCATCTTCATTTAAAGAAAATATTTATAAATCCCTCTTGTGTTTACTTAGGAAAATCATTTTCACATACTACACACCTTACATTTTCAAGACTTAGTTGTGGTTTCCAAGAACATCACATTTTTGGAAAGCCCTGCTTATCTTGCACTTGTATGTCATTGATTGTAATCTAATTTTAGATGCTCAAGTCATGTCTAAATTCAAATGTACATTATTGTTCCATATCACACTTACATGTATTATTGGCTTCTTCATATTACTTATATCAATATTAGAGGACTTTGCTAATTTCATCTCCATGAATAGTCATGAGAAAGATGATGGTGATAGTTCTTCTTCTACTACAATTCATGATAATACCATTGATATCACCTCTAAGGCATATGATGGTGATCTAGCTTTGCCTACATCACCCTATTCTTTGGATCCCTCTCCCAAAAGTGAGAACATTTTGGTGCAAGAGGATGACATCATCGATACATTTCTTAATATAACTCTACCATATTTTTGTTCCAATGTTCTCCCATCAAAAGATGAAACATTAGTGGATGAAGATTCTTCTATTATAATGGATCCCTAATGGCAAGAAATTGGGCATTCATCTCAAAAAGATATCAATGTAAATTATATCATCATTAACAAACTTATTCTACCCTCTAAGGGGATAGTGAATAAGTGCATTAATGTTCAAAACAATCCTAAATTCATGGTACATGAGGTACCTAATCCACCTCCTTTCTCTAAACCAATGATTACGGTTCGAGGTGTTCCAGAACCATCTTGACCTCCTGGTTACTTTCTCAATTATGCAAATAAAATTACTCAAAGGAATCAAGGTGTTCAAAATGTGTTGCAAAAACCTCATTATCATGTGGTTTCTCACACACACAACACCTGTAATAACAAGAAAAGTAAGCAAGCTCTGAGTGTGCCCACTTCTCTTCCACCTTCTCAACCTATTCTTCCTCAAGCACCTCCTCATCTTTCTCAACATGTTGGTGGAGAATATGGTCTTGTCAAGCAGCTCCGTGCTACTCCAACTAAGATCTCTCTATGGGATTTAATAAAATCATCACCTACATACCACAGAATGCTCCAAGAGGCTCTACAAAAGGTAGTTGTTCCACCTTCTATTAGACCGAATGATGTAGCATCTTTGTTTAGTTGTATGCATGTGGCAAAATCAGATATTTCATTTCAACAACATGAATTACTTCCCATAGAGGTGAAAAACCAATATGAGCCTCTTATGATATTCTACATTATCAATAGAATGAGGGTAAGACACACTATGATCAATGGTGGATTAGGTCTTAATGTTTGTGGCATAGACTTGTTACATAAAATCAATGTTAATACATCTTTCATCAAACCAGATAAACTCATCCTTGTAGCTTTGATAATGTTGGTAAACAATCACTAGGTACAATCACCTTAGATATTAAGGTTGGACCTATGGCATTGCCTACCCTTATCCATGTCATGCGTAATTCCCTTGTATACAATCTTCTTCTTGGTAGACCATGGATTCATGCCATGAGGGCAGTCATGTCTACCCTTCATCGTTCAATAAAGTTTATTTTTGAAAACAAGCTCTGTACAATCAAAGATGATTTGGTTCTAGAAAGTTTCTTGCAAATGGAAGCATGCCATCAAATTACTCTAAATAATTTGATCCCTTCTTTAAATCCAAACCACTATCCTCCATTGCTAACACATTAATGGTTAGGGTAGTGTCTGTCCTTCAAATGCATTTTTCAATGATGATTGGGGTTCATTAGATTCTATACCCTCCTTTGTGAGTGAATATAAAATCTCACCCTTACACCCAAAAACCTCAAAAGTAAATGAAATTTCTTCAACACAATCTCATACTTCTAACAAACTTAAACTCAAGAGTAATAATGATGGAACTTTTGATATCGATGAAGATCTGCTTTCTTCTAAAGAAATGGTGGTCATTTGTGATAAAGTATCATCTCAATCTAATGAATCATCTTCTTCTAATGCATGCCTTGGTAATGACAAGGTCCCTTTAGATTTCAACTCCCATGGGCTTGTTAAAACAAAGATGGACCCTCCTCACCATGATAAAAAGAATGATCCTTCTCCATCTTCTTCAACACATGATGACACTTCTCATCTCAACAAAGATAGTCATATGACCTCTCCTCCCTCAGATTTGGAGATGCGTTATGGGTGTGGATTCAAAATTATTTGTAAACAAGGATATAATGGAAATGAATTAGGATACAAAGAACAAGGAATTAAGGAATGTGTGGAGCCAACACTACACTTTTCTAAAGTAGGTTTAGGTTTCTGACCTTATCCTATGTTCTCTCCACCATGTTCACAACAAAAAGGATTACTCCCTACTCCACCTATATCTTCTCTTCTATCTCAACAAGAGTGTATATTGCCAAATCTACTCAAAGACCACTTAATCACTCTTCCTCCTCCAACACACAAAAAGATTCAACACAATAATCATTCAACACATCATTATATAATATTTGCATAGCATCAAATGCTTGGCCATTCCATTAAGGAATGTCGTGTCTTGGGTGACAAAATTCAACAAATTTGAACAAGGTATGGCTCTAGAACTTTTCACCATGCTTGATGTAGTCCCTAGAGCACCTTTTCCTCCATCCATTTTATAATAAGCAAGTTGAGGGAGGATGATTTGTTATAGGCTGAATCGCAAGTGTGGTCCCTCCTAATTTTGTGTTATGCTTGTATGTATTGTTATCCCCATATTGTGATGTTTTGTTGATTGTTAATTCTCCCTTGGCACCCTTGTTAGCACAAATGTACAAGGAGAAAGAATGTATTGTATCATTTCTCTATATGTATTTTCATTCTTCTATATCTCGTAATCTGAAATTTCCTTATTTTTCTTTTGGATGATTTAGCATCCTTTCATGTTGATTCAATTTATGTGTACTCTACCTTCATGTGATCTTTCTTCCATCATTCTCATATTTATGTGGAACCTTGTTGCAATGCTCAGCAGCATACCATGACTACATAAGCCATTGTGTATCATGCCTGCAAGCATCACCTTGGTTTGTTCATTCTGGGGGCAACCCCTTGTGGTGATGTAGCATTTAAGAACACATAGCATTTGGGCATGTGCTTTTAGAAAGATCTCGTGCCTATTTTATATTTCTTCCTTATTCTACCTTAAAGGCAATTGCTCCTTGATGGAGTTAGCAATCACTTTAAGGTGGGGGCATATATTCATCTATGATCCTTACTCTCATCTTTCTATCAAAACACTTGTTGATAATTCTTGTTACTCTACTCTCTTGGAAAAGATTATGGCAATCTTGGAAGAAAGATCTTGAGTCTATCTTGCTCTCCCAAGTTGAAGCTCCATGCATGTTTGGAAGAAGGGTTGGAACCACCAACTTAAGTTTTGCTAGAGTACTTGTGGATATGGTTGCAACGCCTTCTTATTCTGCAAGGCTTTGTATAAATCCTCTTGTGGGAGGTAGTTTGTGTATTTCTTAGAGTGGAAACACTTTTCTTGATGTGGATTATTTGTACAATGTGTTTTATCCTCTTGTTCTTCTTATTTCTAACTAACCCCTTAGCATTTTTCTTATTGCATCTTGGGGAATGATGCATGGTGATTGAGACAACCCTTTAGATTGAGTTCTCTTTTGTCATGCTGATTCAAGGTCTTATGTTATGTGTTCCTTGTGATTGTTGTATGATGCATGTATTCTCCTCGTATATTCTTATTCTTTATATATTCTTCATACCTCATGTGTGATTCATGTGTTTTCTCCATGTATTCCTTATGTATTCTCCTTGAGTGCTTTGCATGTATTCCATGTGTTTTTCATGTGTATTCTATGTATACTTCATGCCTTATGTGTATGCCTTGTGTCAAGTGTGTATATTGTTTGTACTATGTCTATATGTTGTGATTGCTCAAGTGTATGCTTTGTGTATGTCTTGTCTTGTCTCATATTTTCTAAGTGTTTCATGTATATAGAAATTATGCCTTGTGTCTTATGTATATGCAATTCATCATAGACTCCTAGAATCCTAAACTTGAGGGCTTGATTAGCCCTCAATCTTGGTGACATTTTATGGCTTCTATGTTTGTAATCCTATGTATTTGCAACCTTAAAATCCTAAGCTTGGTGGCTACTATAGCCCGCAACTTGGTGGAATTCTTTGGGCTTCTATGTTTTTGTGTTTGAAAATTGTATTTTCCTTACTTTAGTGTGATTTCAAACGTAAGTTCATACCCATGCTAAAGTGGGGGCTAAATGTTATGGAGTAAAATGTGTACACTTGTTAACCATGACCTATTTTACACCCTTTTGAACATTAAACGATTAAATATCAATCCCAATGAATAAACCCCAAAAAATAAAGTGAGGACAGGTCTAAGCCCACTTAAATGGACACTCCTCGAAGTTTGTGGGGCTAAAGGACCAGGGCGCCTAGTGCCCTGGTCCCAGATGTTAGCCCCGATCCTATTTTTGAGATGTCATATTAGAACACCTCCTTGACTAATACATGTCGGTCCCATTTGGTTTAGTTCATTATTAGTAAGTGGGAATCCATATAAAAGCAAGTTAGTTTATTCATTTGAACATCTAAGCAATCTAGGCATTCTCGCACTCTCTTCTTCTCTCCCATGCTCTCTATTCTTCTCTAAAGCTCTATATGATGGATTATTGTTGTTATGCTAACTTATTTTAGGTCTTGTGAAGATATCTCTACTTCTTTGGGCTACACCAACTTCTTGAGTCAATTTGTGATGCTGCATCAAGCAAGCTAGGGTTTCCATGCTCATGGTGACTCCTTTCCTTTATGCTTTGTGATAGCATTCCATTCTACTTCAGATTTACCTTTGTCCTCCTAGGGCACGCACTCTTTATCTCTCATCATTGCTATTGTGGAGGTGGAAACACCATTCACAAAGCTTGACTTAGGCAAGGTCCTAAATAGCACCAACCCTCTTTCCTTCTTTTATGTGTGTAGGTAGAACTAACATGTTTTAGGAGACAAGATCTGGGAAGAAGGAAGGTTTTTTCAGGTACTGGTGTGGCAAAGCTCAGAGATTCTATAAAACCCTAAATTAGGTCTAGGGAGCCCAACACCCTAGTCTTTTTGGCTCCCAAACTTAGATCCAGGTTCTTCTCTGTTCACTATTCTCTGTTGTGCTTTCAGATTGCCTGTATCTATTTCTGATAGTTTGTTATGCTCTAATCTTTCTCAATTAGGGTTCCATGTTTTGCCATAGTTTGATTAAATGGATTTGGTTGATTTTCCTCTATACAACAAAGGGACAAAGACCTTGTAGCTTGGCTCTCCTTCAACCTTGTAGAAGCCAAGCTTGGCTTGTGTCTCAATGTTTATGGAAGAGGGTTTGACCTAGATTAACCTTTTAGGCTAGATCTCTCTTTTCCATAAAACACTCTTTTGGGTTAACTTATTCTACATATGTTTTATCCTCTTCTCTTCCTAGTGGAATGTGTACAATCCTACTATCATCCACAAATAAAATTTCTTCTTTCCTAGAATCCATAATTCCATTGGCATTCACAAACCATTGAATTCCCAATAGGGCATTGAATGAATCAAATAGTTCCTTCATGGTGACAATTTCAAATCATACTATATATTTAATTCCCATTATATTCACTTCTAATTTACTCCATGTTCCTAGTGTCCCCATTGTGGATCCATCAACTAGACTTATGTTGTAGGGGGTTACATCCAGTTTAGGTTTTCCCAGTAATTCCCAGACCCTTTGTAGTAGCATGCTAACATTGGCTCCTAGGTCTACCATAACTTGCTTTATATTTCTATAGCTTATGTGTGTGGTAATCATTAGGGGCCTAGTCTTCCATATGTGGTTAATTTTAGCCATTTTTTTGACCCACGGTATTATGTTGTCATTTTTATTCCAGTATTTACAAAATTTCTTGAGTTTTTCTAATAAATTATTCTAGTTTGTTAGTTGTGTGAGATTTTTCAGTGCTATTACTTCATCCTCAGAAAAGAAATGGTTTTTATTTTGTTCCTCTTGTTGTTCATTAGTGATTATTTTTTAGACTTTTTTATTATTTTGTCATGTTGTTTCTTATTGGAGAAAAATTTTCCTCTTCCTCTTCTTCTTCTTCTTCACTTTCGCTAGTGTATAATTTTGTGGTATCTGTTCCTTATCTGGTTACCATTGACTTTTTTTATTATTGTTATGTTTTGTTACACTCTTGTGTTTTGGTTTTGTTTTCTTATATTGGTATTCTTCTTATGATGTTTTAGTACTAGAAGTTTCTGAGTAGCATGTGTTTTCTTTCTAGCATCTTCTAGCTGCCTACGATGTTTCTTTTCGTACCTTCCTAATAATCCTTGCCCCTTTTGGTTGGTTGAATCCTTGTAGTTCATCACTTTTAGATTGTGGTGATGTATTTCTAAAATATTGGTGGGCTTTGTCACAATTGAATAAATCATGTTTTGTGTTACCGTAGAATGCACATTGTTTCTTCCTATCTCCCCAACATTCACTAGCGAAGTGTCCTTGTTTTCTGCATTTATAGAAAGTTGCATCATCTCTCCTTCTTCTTCCTCCACTACAACCTCTACCTCCTCTATAGTCATTGTACTATCGTCTCTCCTCATATTTTTTAGGATTTGTGTTTTCTAGGGTATTTGCATTTCGTTGATTCCTCCAGCTAGGATGTTTGTATCTGTGGTTTTGGCTATACAGGGGTCCTTCTACTAACCCCTTAACGTAGTTCATGTCTTGGTTGATTTTTCTATTTTTAGGGTATGCATTACACCAGGGTTCATGGTCCTCATTCTCAATGTGTATTTTGAAACACTACAATGGGCAATCCTTAGTTTCATGGTCGTGCTACTCACCGCATACTCTGCAATAGACTATATTGTTCTTTCGAGGGATTTTTTTTAGGTCTACCTTTAATGCGGAAACCTTCTTTTCACCTTTCATCATAGGGCATTCATTTCTTATGTTCCCTTCTTTGGTACAATATGTGCACCATATGTTATTTCTCTATTTTTGTGGACTTTCTTCCTTTCATGCAAGGATTTCTTGCTTTAGTTTTAGTCATTCCAACTCTAATCTAAGTCTATCCATCTCCATATTTTTGTTAGTTTTGTCATTTCTACACTAGGTTTGTGCCTCTATGCGGCATGCCAGAGTTACCACTTCTGAATATGAGTTGCTAGGGATCTAGTCTCAGGGTATAGTCCTGACACAAACCATTCGATTCTTTGCTTTTATGTCATTGTCTCTTCCAATTTATGAGATATTTCCTTGAATCTTTTCTCAAAATCTTCAATAGACTCTCCTTCTTTTTGGAATATCTCTAGTGATTCAAAATTGTCAAGAAATTCTTTGTTAATTTCATCCCATGTTTCGTCATGATTAGGGTAATTCTTTTTGTACCAATTCAACTCCTCATTTCTTAGGGTTCTGACAAAATTAGATAGTTTAGTCTGGTCCCGCATTGTGTTCTTTCCTTACCATGTGGATTCTAACACAAATACATGTTTTGTTGCTTCTGTGGTATCATTTCTAAACACTGGCAGCTTGATTGGGGAATCCATATTTGATTTTTTGTGTTTTAGCCTATTTGTGGTGTGTTTGTTCCTTGTTCTTTTGTGGTTTATTATTCTCCCTTTGCAGTAAGGGTTTTCCTTCTCTTCCCTTGTCTCTTTCTAATATAATCTCAAAATACTCTTTTCCTAATCAATCTCTCTCTCTCTCTCTCTCTCTCTCTCTATCTATTTGTCTACTTCTTGGTTTTTCTTGTCTCTAGAAATTCTCCTTGATTTGTATGGCACATAGGGCGATTCCTAGTTAGGGGGTTGTACCTCTTCAAGTTGTCATTTCATTGTAGGAGATATCTTTTTGTTTATTAGTGACATTCCATTTGTCATTGGTGTTGGTTCGCTTAATTGTCTTATACTCATAAAATTAATGATTGGTGACAACAATAAAATAAAGATAAACCTAGTTACTACCTAATGTGGTGGTAAAAGAATAAAAACAAACACAAAGCTCTATCTTTGATGGCATGGAGGTAATACAACACAACCAAACCTATCCTATCTGTTGACATTGTATTAACAAGTGAACAAACACCCGTTGGCAAGATCAAAACTGACTTCTGATTCACTACAACTAGGATTACAAAGAATAAAAATAGTCTTAAGTGTCAAAACAAACCTCTTTCATGCCACACAATAGAGGTAAACAATGATTTTAGGCCTTTAAATAGAGGTATTCATCACTATTGAGCTCTCACTCTAGTATTTAGACTCTTGCAATAGGTAAGTGTATACATAGAGGATCCAAATACACAAAAAGATGATTGAAAATAGGTTAAAGTGTAGGATAGTCTGGTATGGGTACATTGGGGACCCAACATACTCCATATTTGAGTTCTTTTTACCTTTAAAACAGTTCTATCAATGACTATATTCCATATTTGGTTCCTTTCTACTGTAAGATCAATTGTAACAGTGGTTATACATGGAATACACCTTCTAAATAAAGATAAATATTGGTTTAAAAGGCTTTACATAGGCGTAAACTCTTAATATCTCTGCTACCTAGAGATAAATACAATACTAAAACTGTTTCTTTATTAAAAATGAATTGTCCTTATTGTCTGAAGACAAAGGATTGATAGATATTACACTTCATACTCTCGTGGAGGGTTTCCAACCTATAGAAATACGGGCAGATTTGGTTTTCTACTACCAAAGGCTCCTTTCACAATGCTTGTAGAAGGCTACAAACCAATATAGAGGGATTGTTCTCATCCCAAACCTGAGCCTTCACTATTACTCTACACTATTCCTTCTCACTACTTAGTTGCAGTGTTCTTCTATATCCTTATTAGGCTTCTCTGTTTCCCCCTGTTTGTATTCTTTTCATCTACCATGGTTTACTCCTCTCCTTGTTCCTGATGGTTTGAACACAAGTGCCAAACTGTTGTTCCACACCAAATCTCATGGAGGAACTAACTCCCAAAAGAAACTTAACTGAATCTTGTTGTGGACTTCAATGGAAGGGATATGAAGTCTCTAGTTTTGATGGTGTAAAGACTTCAAAATACACACTCCAACCTTCTGCCTTGGTGGACACCTTTAAACTCTACATAAGATGGCTTCACAAATCAAAGTTTCATTCTAAGATTTCAAATTTTTAAAAGCTTGTTTTGGCAGGAAACTACGTTCCAAGCCCCAAGGCTACATGACCACAAAGACTAAGAATCACATGACTTCTTATTGCTCAAAAAAATATGACTTACAACTTATCACACCAAAACTTGGGTACAATGACCCAAAAACAAAACAAATGCAATGAAAAGACCCCGAGAAGTCTATGCTCCTGCATTAGGCTCCCCGAGTAAGATGTTTGTGAGAGCAACTCACAAATGGAGTTGGGTAGTAGGACTACCCTTTCAAGTTGGAAACAACATGCAACATACTCTTGTGCTATGAATAGGTAACCTATAAGAATTTATTTCTTTCTTTCCTTCTAGCATTTCGTAGGAATAGATCTTTCTTTTCTTCCAACCTTTGAATTCTGCACTTTCTTTTTCACTTGTGGACTCTTGTCCACCATGTATTCTAGGTGTGGACTCTTGTCCACCATGTATTCTAGGATTTGACCCACCATAAACTGACCACCTCCACCAAATTCCTTTCTCATCTTCTTCTTTTGTGAGAATTAACCCACCATGATCTGTCCTCATCCACCTAGAATTTCTTTCTTCACACTCCATCTCATCATCTTCAACATCTTTCTACAACTCAGCTTGTATCTTCTTATTGCTACACCTTTCCCATTATTTTCCCATTTCACTAAAAAAATTAGTTTCAACATTAGTATGAACAAAATTTGAGAAATTAACAATTATATCTGAAATATTATCTTTCTCCACTACTGTAACATCCTATTTGGTCTCTTCATACCCCTCCATGTTTACCATTTCATATTAAGAGGAATTAATGTCATATTTATCAAAGGAGTTTGAAAGTTTAAATTTTACTTCATCATTTGCTGTTGCAATGTTTGTGTCAATTCTTGTTATTACAAGCCATTCTTTCTCAACTGTTGCAATCTGAAGTAGTATGTCATCCCCCTCATTTTGTTTTGTTGCCTCCTCACTTTATCCATGAAGCATCTTGTCCATGTACTCATCTTGGCATTGTTGTCTTGAACTTTTCTATTTTTATATGTCCTTCATAGGACCATACTCTATTGCTGCCCCAACTTCACATTCACTTATTTCAACATATTCTTTTATCTTTTCTACATGCAAATCAACACTATTCTCATCTTTGGAAAATTTAGAAAAATGAAATAATACCTCTTTTGTTGCTGCTACAACTTCTTCTTTTATGCATGAAACATTCTCATTTTTCTTCTCACTACCCTCTTTACCCAATCTCTCCATTTCATGAGAGATATCTAGCTCTTCTCCTTCTTCATCAATTTTCTCATTATATATGGTACTCCCTACGTCCATTTTTGAAACTTTTTCATCTTCTATCTTTTCTTTATCCACTTCTTCCTTCTTCATATCATGTAGAAATTCTTTGCCACTCATCAACAATACCTTGTTGCTACTGCTGCTCTTACTAACCACTTCTCCTTTCAAAGGTAGTAGTGTATGTTTCTAACCATCCTTCTATAGAGTGTAAGTGTTGCTTCTACCTTCATGTATGGCTTTCCTATCATATTGCCAAGGTCTAACAAGAAGAACATGAAAAACATCCATAGACATAATATCACACATGACAGTCTCCTTATAACTACCTATTTGAAATTCTACTAAGGCCTGCTCATCTACCAATAACTGATGCCCCTTTTGCAACCAAGAAACTTGATAAGGGTTAGGATGTTTAATCCTAGTAAGGCCTAGTTTGTCCACCATTTCCATAGCCACAAGATTATCAGTACTATTGTTGTCATTAATAAGTTTACAACACTTACCTTTTGCCTTGTAATTTGATTTGAATAAATCTCTCCTTTACACAGGTTCTTGACTCTCTTTTGGTGGCTTCAATAGTACTCTTTTGAACAACAAAGACTCTCCTATCTCAGGTTATTCTAAGTGAGGAGAAGGTAATCCCACACTCTCTCGATTTGCTTGCACAATCTGATTACTACTCTCAAGCCTTGTGTGACCTTCTTGTGGGAATTCAGGACACTCCCAATCTTTGTGGCCTACATACTTATTACACCTAAAACACTTTCCAAAGAAACCTCTTCCTCTTCCATGGTAACCTCCTCTTTCAAATGGTCTCCATCCTTTGTTTTGGAAACCTCCTCTTTCCAAACTGGTTTGGCCACTAAAGGTGCTTGCCTCTCCACCTTGGTGATGCTTCTGTCCTCTACTAGTGCGTTATCCTCTTCCTTTAGATCCTCTTCCTTGTTGGTTTTGCCTTCTCATAAGCTTCTCCTCTACCTTAATGGAAAATTGACAGGCTTCCTCAAGAGATCTAGGGGAAAAAGGACTCAATTCATCTTGCAAACTATATCTCAATCCATTAAGGTACCTAGCAACCTTCTCCAAATCTTCTTCACTATGTCCCAACCTAATAACCAATTTATAGAACTCCTCTGTATATTCTTTCACAATCATCTCCTTTTTGTTGAGATTCTACAACCTTTTGAATAGGTTAGTTTGATAGTCTCCTAGAAGAAATTTATCTTTCAGCTTGACAACCATCCTGTCCCAAGAAGTTATCTTCTCCTTGCTCTTCTTTCTTATTTCTAACTGAATGTAATCCCACCACATAGCAGCATGGCCTTTGAGTCTTGTATAGAACTTGACTCTTTTCTCTTATGCCACTTCTTCATACTCGAAATACTTATCAACTCATTGATCCAATCAATTAGTTCCTCTCCATTGAGGCTTCCTGAGTAGGTGGGAACCTCTATCCTTGGCTTGGGCTCCAACACCCATGACTACCCTTAACAATCTTGTTTCAACTCCATCAGGTTCTTCTTGAACCACCTCTTCCATGGCTTGTTGATCCTATTCTTCATTATCACTAACATCTCTAGCAAGTATTCCTCTCCTCTGTGCCTACTCCATGGCATCCATCCTTGTTGTAAGGTCCTGCAAAAATTCAAGAATCCCTTCATCCTGACCTCTTATGGCACCTCCTCTAGCACCTCCTCTTGGCATTCTTCTGGGTGGCATCTTGCCCAATCTTACCCTGCCTAGCCATCACTTCAAAGATCTGATACCAATTTGGTGACAACAATAAAACAAAGATAAACCTAGTTACTGCCTAATGTGGTGGTAAAAGGATAAAAATAGACACAAGGCTCTATCTTTGGTAGCATGGAGGTAATACAAACACAACCAAACCTATCCTATCTATTGACAATGTATTAACAAGAAAACAAACACCTGTTGTCAAGATCAAAACTGACTTTTGATTCACTACAAATAGGATTACAAAGAACACAAATAGTCTTAAGTGTTAAAACAAACCTCTTTCATGCCACACAACAGAGGTAAACAATGATTTTAGGCCTTTCAAGAGAGGTATTCATCAATTTATTAAGCTCTCGGTCTAGTATTTAGACTCTTGCAATAGGTAAGTGTATACATAGAGGATCCAAATACACAAAAAGATCATTGAAAATAGGTTAAAAATGCAGGTCAATCTTGTATGGGTACATTGGGGACCCAACATACTCTAGATTTGTGTTCTTTTTGCCTTTAAAACAGTTCTATCAATGGCTATATTCTAGATTTGGTTTCTTTCTATCGTAAGATCAGCTGTAACAGTGGTTATACATGGAATACACCTTCTAAATAAAGATAAATATTGGTTTAAAAGGCTTTACATAGGGGTAAACTCTTAATATCTTTGCTACCTAGAGATAAATACGATACTCAAATTGTTTCTTTATTGAAAATGCCTCGTCCTTATTGTCTGAAGACAAAGGATTGATAGATATTACACTTCATACCCTCATGGAGGATTTCCAACCTGCATAAATATGGGTAGATTTGGTTTTCTACTACCAAAGACTTCTTTCACAATGCTTGTAGAAGGCTACAAACCAATATAGAGGGACTATTCTCATCCCAAACCTGAGCCTTCACTATTACTCTACATTATTCCTTCTCACTGCTTGATTGTAGTGTTCTTTTGTATCCTTATTGGGCTTCTCTGTTTTTCCCTATCTGTATTCTTTTCATCTACCATGGTTTACTCCTCTCCTTGTTCCCAATGGTCTGAAAATGAGTGCCAAACTATTGTTCCACACCAAAAACTATGGAGGAACTAACTCCCAAAATAAACCTAACTGAATCTTGTTTTGGACTTCGGTGGAAGGGATATGAAGTCTCTAGTTTTGATGGTCTAAAGGCTTCAAAATACACACTCCAACCTTCTTCCTTGGTGGACACATTTAAACTCTACATAAGATGGCTTCACAAATGAAAGTTCCATTCTATGATTTCAAGTTTTCAAAAGCTTGTTTTGGTGGGAAACTATGTTCCAAGCCCCAAGGCTACATGACCACAAAGACTAAGCATCCCATGGCTTCTTATTGCTCAACAAAAGATGAATTACAACTTATCACACCAAAACTTGGGCACAATGACCTGAAAACAAAACAAATGCAATGAAAAGACCCGATAAGTCCATGCTCCTGCATTAATGATCAAATATCGCAAATGCTTCCTTCTCCTTTATTCTTATTACACTTCAATTTACCAATTGATCTAGGTAATCCTCATCAAGTTTTAAATTCTAGAGATTATTCATGGGATTTAATACTTGTTCCCATTATTCATCAATCCTAATATGGACATTAGTGAAATCAGGTTGAAGACATGGGGATTTGCCTAATTGTGGTAGGGTTAGGGTTTTATTATATTCTTCTTCCCATGTCCTCCTCAAATTGTCATAAGCAGTGATGTTTCCTTCAAGGGTCTTGAGGATCTCTATAGCCTTATTAATATGTATTGTTAATGGTCCTAGATTATTATTTTTATTAGTCTCTGTTATATTTTCGGCAGCCCTTATGGCACACTCATCTTCTATCTCCAAATTTACTACCTCTCTTTGTCCAACTGCACCCATAGTGGCACGCTCATTTTCTGCTTCCTTTTCTTCCGTAATCTTCATGTTGTGTTCTTTCCCTAATTTTTTTGCTTTCTCCATTCTTCTACAATATCTTCCTATATTTCTTGTGTTTGTTTTTCTTTCTTTCTTCCATGTTCATTTCCATTCTGGCTTGTATAGTTTCACTAATCTTTATTAATCTCTTGTTATCCCCTTTTTCCATGGGTGTTTATTGTTATGGTATTACATTAATCCTTATGTACCCCATGGTAGGATAACTATAAATAGTTGCATCTTTTCGGTGATCTTTTTAGATCCCTCTCCCCTTCCCATTTGTCATCCCTTAAGTGCTTGCTCCCCTCTCACAAGGGTAGGACCTAAGAGATTTCTTCCGTAGATAATTTTTTTTTGTTTCTTTTTATATCTCTATTTCTCAATTCTTCTTTCTATTCTGCAATTTCTTTTCCTTTTATTTTATCTCATCTATTCTCCACTGCTCTTGCTAGGGTCCCGACAATGAAACCAATGTTGGCAAGAGAAATTAGGATTCAGTTTGGAGATCTAAACCTATTGTACCCTTATGTAATTTGTTTATACCCCAGAAGACATAGTAATAAAAAGATAGATAAATACAGTAGAAACTAACATAATGTGGTAAGATCTAGTCACATATATCAAGTCAAACATATCAATAGACACATAAGTATTATATTGGAATCCTCATATCTTCTTATATATTCATATTTATCAATAGATACAAAAGGAAGGTCTATGTCTCTTCTCTGTACATATATTTCTTATATATCTCTCTCCTATATCTTACTGCATTACATATCTTTATACAATCTACTATAATAGGGATGTGCCCCTTACAAAAGACTCTTAGTGCTATTAGGCATGTTGGCCTCATTCTCTGCACTTCACTTGCGGTGACTTTTGATAGGTTTTGGTAGCTGTCTTGTTTGCTCCTAATAGACCATATCAACCTATCTATCTAATTGGGGATGATATGGTCAGCTATGAGCAAGATGAGTGCCCAAATAGGAGAATAAGTCAGTCCAAAAATTACTTGTAAATATAGGATTGTTGGTAGGAATAGAGATGATTCACAATAGTTTATTTAAAAACTTGAAAAGGTGCATAAACTATTCCCATTAGGTTCAAAACCTAGAAGGGTAGACTAATGGAGGCTAATGGTGAAAACCCACAAGGGTGCTAAAAGATAGAATTAAGATCGTACCCTAGAAGTAGGAGAAAATAGAAGTCATTGTGGGATCATAGAACAATAATTATGGTACCATCAGAGGTTGTCCAATGACTCTAGAAAGGCATGATTATGAAGTAAGGTTAGTAACACACCCCTATATCTAGTAAAGTTATAACAACATACATGTACCACACTTAGAATAGGATAGAAGACAAAAGAAATATAGGAATAGAGATGAATGTATAGAGAGGATATGATATGTGTTAGCAAGAATGGGGAACAAATCCAAGATTTGAGCCTAATTTTCTTGAGAGTTATAGTTATATCCCAATGTGAACAATAAGAGGAATGTTAGGGGTCTATGCAACAAGTTACAAAAGGCTGCGGTAGGATAGAATAGTTAAAATTAAATAATTTACCACATACGCACCTACATAATACATATAACTGATTAGACATCCATTATCTCAACTTGTGGTATATTATATTCATCATATATGTATCTCCATTACAATGCTCACTTGTACATTAGTCTTTTGTCATACATTTATCTATTACAACATATCTTACATCTATCTCATATATCTCACATTACATAATCATTCCATACTACACACATCATCCTCTTACATCTTGTATCTCCTAGTCCTACTTATATCTACATATGACTATATTAAAGATTGTATCTCTTGCAGTTGGTATATCTTCTGGATTATCTTTTTACTTGGCTAGGTATGTCACATTCCCTTTGTGGTGGATCTAACTTGTTGTATAATCAACATTGTCCAGCCAACATCATCTTCCTTTGAAATAATGTCTTTTCCTCAATATATAGCTAGGTTTGCGAGTTTGAGGAATTGTTGATTCATCAAAAAAGGAGAAGAAAGTAAAAGAAAGGCAAATGAAGAAAAGAGATAAAGGTTTCGATGAGTTCACAGGTTCATGAACTTGTTGAAATGCCAAATAGGTTCAAAGATTCCCAATTTTACCAAAGAAATTGAAGACAAAAGAGAACGAAGACAAAGGAAAAGGAGGGTGAAAATGAAGACAAAGCTTGTGTGGTTCGTGAATTTGAGAAGTATTTGAAACACCAAAAAGAAAGACAAGACAAGGAAGTGGCAAAGAAAGAAAAGTGAAAATTGGTTTAGTGGTTTCCAAGTTCACCAAAGCACCGATTCACCGAAAGGGATGAAGAAAGAGCAAGATCAAGGTGAAAAAGGACGAAAAAGATAATATGGTTCTCAAGTTTCAAAAAGTGGACTGAAATGTCAAAAACCAAAGAAAAGAAGAAAAGAAAGAAAAGAAAATGAGAGCCAAGTAGATTTTCGTTTGTTCAGTAGGTTCGTGAACTTGCCAACCTGCTGAAAAGTTTTCCAAATTTGGAAAGCACCAAAAGTGAATTTTTTAAAAAAGTTTTAAAGTGTTGTAAAGGATTTTAGGGATTTTTTCATGTCTATTTACTACAGAGGACATCCTCTCCTACTAAAGGATGTCATTAATGCCTAAAACAAGCAGGTTGGTGAGAGCTAAAAATAAATCAAGATTGTGTGTAGGTGGTAGATGGTACTTCTTGTTCCCTAGGACACTTGTTGGTCCTTTTGCAGTGGATTTGGCATACTTCAACATGGCAACACACTCCAGGAGGACACATTTTAGGTGTGAATCTGCTTGGTTTTCTAGTATGACCCATGCAATCATGATGCAAGCAACATGGTCGCCCTACAAATATGTTGACCACTCCAAATCCACGTCTAAGTTGTTACTGTGAATCTTAATGCTATATATACATGTTTAAAGATGTATTAGATTTGTTTGCTAAACTAATTTCATGATTGTAAGTGTCTCAGCAGTGTTCTAGGGCATCAACTGATGCCGTCCAATTTGTAAAGGGGTAATATACATTGTGTAAAGCATAGGAAGGTGATCTAAAGGAAGATACATGTAATAGATGTCTCTAGGTAGTTTGTAAGTATTTAGGAGGGTGTTTGAACCCAGTTACTCATCCTCTCTTGTCACATTTGTTGGTATGAATGTAACAGAGGTTAGAGAAGTATGTGATAGCGCTTTATTTCATTACAATGATTTGTGATGCTCTTTCTTTCTATTCCATGTGGGTAGTTATAGTTCTATTTGGATTACTAAGAATGTCCATTGCATGAGAGGAGATATATGTATTGTATGAAGATGCACATAAGCTTCTATTTATGTTTTCATTTTTGCATCTCTTTCCCATTTATAAATTCATGACTCTGTTGCTCAATGGAGTAGGCACCAATCTGATTGATGAAGCGCCAACAAACTTTTAAAATTATTTAATAGCTCCCTCTCCCTCCTAAATCATGCATGGTTGTTCTTTCCTCTTATCTCTATGTACATAATGTTAAGTGGATTCATCTACTGGGGAAACACAATATAGTTGTCATCTTAAGGTGTAGGGTAAGAGAGAATTTTCTTCTACTTATGTGAGGTCTTTAGGTCTTATGCAGCTAGTCTTGACATGATTTTAGTGACATATTTTGGGATTCATAACACATTGGGTATGGTTGCTTAAGTACAATAAGCTGAATTGTTTTATTTATCTTTAATTGTCCTATGTTTGAGACCTCAGGGAACCCCCTAGCCTAGCAAAGCTTAAAGATGAAGGTGAGTTTACTCACTCATAGCAATTGGTCTAATCATTCCACTATTTGATCATAAGTCTTACCCATCGCCTAAGCATGACTTATCCCTGGCCTTAGGTTTTGATATTGAGTCCTTGGGATTGGTGGAAGTACATGTTTGAGCACCAATAGTGTCCACCTTACTATTGTAAATTTCAAAATGGGGAGCCACAAAACCTTGGGGAAAGGAATAAAATAGAATGTTGTATGAGGGAGATACGTGAAAGAACAAATTTTAGGGTCCCTATCCTCCTAGTGTGTTCACTTAGGAAATAGCTAAATTTTTAGTATATTGCACTTTACTAAATGAAATAAAATAGATTAGTAAGAATGTTCAAATGTAAAAACACCTTGATCTAATTTATAACAAGTACAAGAGCTAGGAATGAAATTCAAAATGAAATCAAGCTATAGAAGAAAATTTGAGAAATGGATTAGAAACACTGGGAAAATATGAAATTTGATATTGAAAATGGCTCAAGAGGTTAGAAAAGATGTCCTAGAAAAATGTAAGCTAATTTTGATAATTTTTGGGATATGGGTGCTATTTCTTGACAAGGTGGCACTACTTCTTGGTAGGGTGGGTGTTGCTACTTAGCAAGGGTGTTGTTGCTTTCCAAAAATGTTTGTCCTCTTGGGCACTAGTGTTTGGGTGTCGAATGGATTTCAAACTTTTAGAAAGCACTTGCCAAAAATCCTTGATGCTTCTCTCGCTTGAAGAATGTGAATGTAATTCTTTAGAAGTGAGATCTAACTATCTAAAGTTGGGGATAGAAAAAATGAAGTTCGTGCTATTAAGGGGCTACCTTAGTCACTCCCCTATTTTTTTTATTAACTCAGGGGTATCCCCGCAACCCATCCCAGTGACCCAACCCTCCTTGCCTTGGTCTTGCAAGCTGTCAAGTTGGGGACCAGAGGGGGCGAGCTGGGGTGAGACTAATCCCCTGCAGATGCAGGCAATAGCCCACAAACCACATGCATCAGGTAAGACTGGGCCTCGGAGTTGAACCTAAGACCTTAGGGAGCAAACCCAAGACTCAATCCAACTCCTCTACCCGTGCGGGCTTCTTCTTCTTTGTGACATGTAAATGCCCCACTCCACATGTCACAGGTAAGTCAGGATACAAGATCCTGGGGGCCTTAGGAAATTTTACACCAGCCCGAGCTGGTGGGGGGCATCTCATAGAGGACATGGGGGTGGGCTTGGTTCCTTAATATGGTTACACTCGACCTTACCTCAAGGTGCCCCCATGGTGAAACATGGGGGTGGGTAGTCACTCCCTTATTTGACCCCTTTTAGCCTCAACAACATCACATGGAAAAGTTTTGAGTGTGTGTATCCTAGTGATGGTGTTTATGGTTCTATGTGCAGAGAAATAGGTGCCTAGAATGCAAACAATATGAGGTATTCTATGCTATTGTGGTGTGCGCATGCGATAGAGGTCAAGTGGATAGTGGAGATCAAAAAATAGGGAAAATGGAGAGGGTAGGAATAGGAAAGTGCTTTGGATCTACAACATGAGGTTTACAACAAATGGATTTAGTCATGGCTTCATAAGAGGATGTTAAATGGGGGAGGAATGGTTTAAAAAGTAAAGTGGGATAGTCAATAAGGAGGAAAATGGAGAGGGGAGAAGGATCTAAGTAAAATCTATGGCTTTTGTGGCACAATGAGCTTCCAATATGTAATCTTTAAACCTTCAACTTGATTCCTTGCATAACATAAATCTTTCTTGATCATCTCAGATACCTTGATAGTGAAATGAATGAGGAATGGAGTGAGCTTGTGAGGGAACTAAGAGAAAACATAACAAATGAGGGTAAAATTAGGTTTATAGTTTATACTATGCAAGATGACTATTGAAATCTAGTAAGATTTAGGGTTACAACACTTGTTGAGGGTTAAAATAAAAAATTTAAACATAGACATAAACATTTACTTACATTGGTGGGCACAAGCATTGGTTTATGCTGGTGTCTTGAGTGAATCAGATGCCCAAATTGAGTTGACTAGAGATAGGTTTCTAAGGCTATTTCTTCAAGTTGTATGTTTTTGTGATCAATAGAAAGGCTAGCAAGCAAATAAAGTGGTCTAAACATGACTAGGGGCATGGACACCAAAATGAATGTAGAAATACAAGGTGAAAATTACAAAGAAGGAAATTATTTACCTTAAAGGTTGTTAAATTAAGATCTAGACTAATGTCTTTGTAGAATGGGTAGTGATGGCATTTCATTTATATTATATGGATCCCAATTGTTGAACATGTTGAAGAGAAATGTCAATGGGAGGGTTGATAGTAGTAGAGATGTGATAAGTTATAGGAGGGGTATAAGTAGGGGGGATAGGGGTAGACATAGTTGGTGGAGTGAAAGGAGAGTTTTTAGGGCCTAAAGAAGAGTGTTAAAAAAGTGGTTATGTAGTGACAAGATGAGGAAAGGTAGGAGGAAGAGTGTATGGGAGGGGTTGAGTGGGAAGAATATTTAAGGGATAGCTAGAGACATAGGGATTAGGTGTTGGTTGGGAGACAAAGAAAGGGAAAGGAGAAGAGTGTGATTGGTGATGAATAAAAGAAGGGAGTTCATTCATGGGAATAGTGATGGTTGAGAAGGGGTGGTAGGAGGAAATACATAATGTGAAGTAGGGGTGCAAAGATGAGGAATGGTAATGGAAGAAGAGAAGTTTGAAGAGGATGTTTGGATTTAAGGAGGAATGAATTTGCTTATGGTTTGAATAGTTGCCTTAAGGATGTTCATACTATTAGTGTAGGTTTTTTTTTCCTAGTTGGGTTATTTATTTTTTCCCTATATTCCTAGGTTTTTCCTACACTTCTATTAATCTCTCTTAGGTTAATAAAGCGTGCCTAATTAAGTGAGAGGATTATGAGGTGTCATCTTCCTACATGTTAGCATCCATTAGCTATCTTGGGAAGATACTTTGCTATCTTTAGTTTGATAGATGGTTGCTCCTCATTGGTCAGTGTTGCCACCTCCTCCCTCTCCCTGGTCTATAAGCATGCTATCTGGCTTGTATTTTATATCTTTTGCTTTTGCCACCTCTTAATGCTATTTTTCTTCTAGCATTTGCATTACTCTCTTGGAGAGTAACTCTATGTTGCTATTTTGATTTCGTATCATCTGCATTCATAGTTTAGAGATTTATTCTTTTGCACCAGTTTTATGGGTTATTAATCTTTTCAAATTATAACATGGTATCAGAGCTTTTCTATGTGCAAGAATAGATTAAATAGTTTCCTTATTTGAGAGATTTAGGGGGGGCTAATAAAGCTTATTACAATTTTTCAAAAAACCTAGTATGCTCTTCTCTTGCATTTTTGGATGATCTGGAGAATCAGAAGAGCTGGATGAAAACTTTTTTAATATCTGGGGTTTGCACATGTGTTTTATGAAATCTAGGTGATTGCAACATTTTTTGTTATACTAGCAGCATTTCTAGTTGTTCCAACGCATCCAGGAGGCTCAAGAAAATCAAATTTGGCTTTCACTTCATCAAAATTAGAGATCGTTAGACACAGTTGCGGAATCGAGGTTTCAAGCTCAAATCTGACAATCGGCTTGCACATTTTGTGTTTTTAATCAATATTGAAGGTTTTAGCATGCCTTTGCCTATCTAAGGTAGCTGATTTAGCCTTTGCATGCCATTTTTTTGGTTATTGGGGTCATTTTTTGTTGCTAAAGGCATTCTTTTTACATTGGATCAACATCTTCTGTATATGAGAAAGAAAAATACCTTCTGGGTTTTTTTTGCAGCATCAAAATACCATTTGTGTATGTTTTAGTTTTTACATGCAGCTCATATATTTTGTAAAAATGAACTCAAAAAGCTACAACATGACCCCTCTCCATTGGTAGTTGCAAATTTGAAGACAGTTTTAAAATGCTCCATTCTTTCTCATACGGACTCCGTTTCTCACGATTTTTTTTTATTTTGGCTATTTTTTCATTCTCTATGCACTAGTGCAGACATTTTTTGATTTTGATATAGAAAATTTTTAGAAATTGTAGATTCTTAGTCGTGACACTACATAGTTCTCATTTTGGGAACTTCAAAGAAGCATAACTTTCACCTACGACCTTGTATCAAGGTGATTCTTTTTTTAAAAGTGCATGATTTTCTAAGTAGATTGTAGTGGTGTTAGTTTTGCTTAGCTGAGATGTAGTATTGTACTTTCAGTATACACCCAATTTGTGAGGGTTTTGTAATGCATTGAAATCAAGACCACTTAGTGGTAGTTGTAAATGCACTAATATAAAGTGCCAAATCATATTTTCTTGGGGGGGTTCTTTGCTTGAGTGAAAAGGGGGGGTTGTCTTGGTGGTGTTCTCTTCTTTTTGGCATTGACTTTTTGCATTTCTTCATCATGGATCAAACAATTGTGCCTATCCTAACTCCATACAACTACTTTGAGTGGAAATCATGCATGACAATTCACTTAAAGAAAGCTGGATTACATAGGATAACAATGGGACTTGAAACTGAACCTGCTAAAGATGAAGATAAGCCTAAGTGGTTTAATAAATGTGATGAGGCATATGGAACATTGTGTTTATATGTTTCTCCTGATTTGCTCTTTCACATTGAGTCTTTGAATTCACCAAATAAAATTTGGACAAAGCTAGAAACACTATTTGGCACATAAGATTCAATGAGGGGTCATATGTTGGAAAATGAACTAATTAGTTTAAGTCCAGGCAATTTCAACACAATCCAAGATTTCTTCACAAAATTAAAGTCACTAAGGCTGCAGTTAAAATGATGTGGAATTGAAAAGAAAGATGAACAATTGATTCTCAGTATTCTCTCTAAGCTAAGAATATTTTTTGTTTATTTCTACCTTCTATGCTACTAAGGGTGCACTTGGTACTCAATTCACCATGCCATCTTTAGATGATTTTACTATCTCTCTCACTTAGGAACATGATAAGCTAATCTAGATGGGCACTCTTAAGTCCTCTAAGTCACATGCCCTGGCTGCCAACCAAGGCACAAAAGAACAGAAAGGACAGAGTAGTAACAACAATAGTAAGGATAAGAAAAAAAAGAATAGTAAGGAGAAGGATTAGATACCAGTTGCTTCAAAAGAAACTAATGAGACCTAATCTTCAAAGGGCGACAATCCTAAGAAAGAGAAGGTCCAATGTGCCTACTATAAAAGACCTGGTCATGATGAACATAAGTGTTTGAAAAAACAAATTGATCACTTGACACACATTCTTGAGAAGAATAATATCAGTGTCCTGATTCTATCAAATAGAGTACTAATGAGGGGTCTAACAAGGCAAAAGAAAATAGCAAGGGGAAAGGAAAGGGCAAGGCCCTTGTAGCAATTGCTTCTTCACCATCCACTTGGGTTCTTGATTTCTTCGTACCACATGGCTTCATCAAAGAAAGAACTTGCATCTTTGAAGCCATGTACTATGCCTTCTATTTTGATGGGTGATGACACTCTTGTTGAGGTGTGTGGGAGAGGGTCAGTTGATGTGAGGGATGGTACATTCCATGATGTTCTTTGTGTGCCCTCATTATCAACTAATCTCCTATCAGTATATCAGATCACTCACACAAGTTTAGGGAAGCGAGTTGAGTTCACTCTTGATTCAGTTGAGATTCGTGAGTTGTACAGTGGTTCTATAGTTGTAGTTGGGAGAGCAGATCATCAATCATAACACTATCTATTTTCTCACTTTGTTCCTGATCCTCCTTCAACTATTTTGCTCACTCATTCTGATGATGTGAATAGATTATGGCATGAGCAGTTTGTCCATCTTAACTATCGCTACTTGCAGTAGCTCAACCAGCAGAGCATGGTCACAGGGTTGCGTTCAATTTAGTTTTTAGGTGGTGTTTGCCAAGGCTGCATTCTTGGTAAGAATTCTAAGGAAAAGTTTGACAAAGTTAAGGCATGGAGAGCTTCACAGATACTGGAGTTAGTTCACAGTGATTTGGCTGGTCCATTCTAGAATCCTTCATTCACCAAGGCTAGATGTATCCTCACATTCATTGATGACTTTTCTCACTATACTTGGGTGTACTTTCTCAAACAAAAGTCTGAGATATTTGATCACTTTCAGGACTTCAAAACTTTTGTAGAGAAGCAATCCAAGAAAGCCATCAAAGTTTTGCGCACTAACAATGGTGGTGAGTATGTCAACCATCATTTTGAGTGGTTTTACACTTCAGAGGGGATTGATTTGTAGCATTTAGTTCCATACAATCTTCAGTAGGACGATGTTGCAGGATGGAAGAATAGGTCCTTGAAGGAAATGATAAACTGTATGATTCACTTCAGATCTCTTGCACCATAGTATTGGGCAGAGGCCATTAACTGTGCTTGTTATATCCAGAACCATGTTCCACATCAAGCCTTGAAGCGAGTCACTCCTTTTGAAGCTTGAAGCGGTCAAAAACCATCAGTTAAGCACTTTTGACTTTTTGGTTCTCCTGCATGGGTCCACATTCCTGCAGATAAATGCAAGGCCTTAGATCCGTAGAGCAGACCTTGCATATTTGTAGGCTATCCTGATGGTGTGAAGGGTTATCGGTTTCTCCACCCTACTACACATGAGTTGTTCATTGAGAAGAGTGTTCAGTTTGAGGAGGGCTCTTTGAGATCAACTTCTATCACTTCTCCACCTCCTTCTACATTGACATTGGAGTCACTTGGGATACATGACAGATCTTCTAATGAGTCAAATTCACCTGAGCAGTCTTCCACCTCCACTTCTGATGCTGAGAGTGATTCAGAGGACTCACCTCCTTCCTCTCCTATTCATCATTCAAAGGGTGATGATTCTCCTCCACTTTCTCCATCTTTTGGTCCACTTTGGGCTAGACAGACTTTGTAGTCTACAGGTGAATGGGTTGGGGATCCATCAGACACCAGGTGGACTCATTCACAATTCTAGGATGCTCCACATGTCTTCATTGCTACTGCCTCAGATCCACAGTCTTTTCATGAGGCTTCCGGTATTCCTGAGTGGGATACAACTATGCAGGAGGAGTATAGCTCCTTGATGAGGAACCACACTTGGGATCTTGTCCCTCTTCCTAAGCGAAGAAAACTTGTTTGATGTAAGTGGATCTATCGAACAAAATTTGTAGAAGATGGGTCAGTTGACAAGCATAAGGCTCGCTTGGTCGCCAAAGGATTCTCCCAGGTTCTTGGGATTGATTACTCTAAGACTTTTGTACCAGTTGCCAAAATGAACTCCATCCAACTTGTTCTTACCATTGCTGCAGCCAATCGTTGGGAAGTACACCAGATGGATGTGAAGAGTGCTTTTCATCACAGTGACCTTCAGGAGGAGATCTACATGGAGTAGCCACAGGGGTTTGTTCAGGACCCTTCACTTGTGTGTTGTCTTCAGAAGTCTCTCTATGGCCTCAAACAGGCTCCTCGGGCCTAGTATGCCAAGATGGACTCCCTCCTTCTGACAATTGGGTTCACTCGGTGCCATTCTAATCACAATGTCTACATTCTATAGCAGGATAATTCACTCCTATATTTGGTTCTGTATGTTGATGACTTGCTGATCACAGCGAGTTCTTCATCCACCATTGGGGCTGTCAAAACTACCCTTCATGATAGGTTTTTGATGACTGACTTGGGCTTATTGCATTACTTTCTCAAGATTGAGATCTTCTAGTCTACTTCCGAGATTACCATCATATAGTCCAAGTATGCTCTAGATTTTCTCTCGAGGTTTCATATGGTTGATTGTAAGCCTACTCCAACTCCCTTTCTGGAGTCAAACTTGAGGCTCAATGTTCTTCACCCTTTGTTGATGGCACTTTGTACCGACAACTTGTTGGGAGTCTCATTTATCTGACTCATACGAGACCTGACATTTCATATGCTGTAGGCATGGTCTCTCGATTCATGCATGAGCCCCATGAGCTACACTGGAAGGCAGCCAAGCGGATCCTTCACTACATTCAGGGTACTCACAATTTTGAGATTCACTACGCAGCGAGCATTGATCTTGACTTGGTGGGCTACACAGATTCAAATTGGGTAGGCGATTCTCAAGATCGCAAGTCTACTTCAGGTTACAGCTTCTCACTTGGTTCAAGTCTTGTTTATTGGTCGAGCAAGAAGCAGTCTGCTATTACTCTATCTTCTATTGAGGCTGAGTATCGGGAGGCTGTGAATGCCGCCACTGAGGCCATTTGGCTTCAGAATCTTCTCACTGACTTTGGTATTCAGATCAGACGACCATTAGTCATATTTTGTGACAACCAGAGTGCCATTTAGATCTCATGGAATCTGGTCCATCATCAGCAAACAAAACACATTGAGGTCCACATGCACTACATCCAAGAGCTCATCCATGGCCACATCATGGACCTTCACTATTGTCTGACTTTCGAGAAGGTTGCTGATATCTTCACCAAACCCTTCATTGAGAGAAAGTTCCTTCATTTGCAAGCTTTGCTGGGGGTGCGGGATGCTTCATCTTCTGGGGGGCTTCATCCTCTCACTCGGAGTCCTGACTCTCTCTACTCTGGAGGGTCTCTTCTCTCTCTATTTGGGGGGGGCTTTTCTCTCTTCTGGGGGGCTTCTTCTCTTTGGGGGGAATTTTATGTACATGGGTACCTCATCAGGCTTGATTTGCTGGGACCCATTTCTACATCCACCTAAGATACACTTAAGGGGGGTGTTAGTGTAGCTTTTTATTTCCTAGTTGGGTTATTTATTTTTCCTATATTCCTAGGTTTTTCCTACACTTCTATTAATCTCGCGTAGGTTAATAAAGCATGCTTACTTAGGTGAGAGGATTTTGAGGTGTCACCTTCCTACATGTGAACATCCATTAGCTATCTTGGGAAGATACTTTTCTATCTTTAGTCCGATAGATGGTTGCTCCTCATTGGTCAGTGTTGCCACCTCCTCCCTCTCCCTGGTCTATATAAGCATGCTACCTGGCTTGTATTTTGTATCTTTTGTTGTTGTATCCTCTTAATGCTATTTTGCTTCTAGAATTTGCATTACTCTCTTGGAGACTAACTTTGTGTTGCTATTTTTATTTCGTATCATTTGCATTCATAGGTTAGATATCTATTCTTTTGCACTAGTTTTCTGGGTTATTAATCTTTTCAGATTCTAACACATACCATAGGATGTAGTTAAAAAAGGGTATGGGGGACATCTAACAATAAAGGTTTGGTTCCATCATCATGTTTACCTAAGTCATCCCTAAGGAGTTGGAGCTTGTTTGCAACATCATTGTGTTTCTAGTGTTCCATTTGTTCATAGTGAGTATCATGGTCAAAATTGTCTTCACCATTGAGATAGGGATTTTATTCATGTTTTAAATTTGAGGGTTTTCATTATTAGACATGCTAAAGGAATGGTTAAGGTGAGGACTACATCTAAGAGGAATGGTAGAACATGAAATATGTTTTAAAAAAATTGGAGATATTTGAAAAGAAATAAGAAGGAAATAATTTGAAATGCATGGAAATGTTTGGTTCACTAAAATGTAAAGATAAAATAAATAATATGTTGGATATTTCTTTATATTCCTTTTTATTTATCTTTTTAATGGTTTTCTCTAAGCTAGAATCTAACTAGAAAGATGATAAAATATTTGTGTATTTTAGATTTTAAATTAGATAAATTGGAAGAGTTTGCTCATAGATAATTAGCTAAGAAAGTAGGGATAGAAATGTGTAGTCTTTTTAGCATTTGATGTAGGTTCATCATTCTAATTTTGTTTTGCCAAATTAGGAGGAGGATTCTAGGAACTACATTCTATTTTCTTCTCCTCTATCTTGGTCTTTGTATCATGAGGATGTACCTACACATGGTCTTATTGGATTGGGTGTGGTAGCATCTATATCACCATGGTGGTGTTTTGTATGGCTAAAGTGACATCCTCTACAATCTATAACTCACACTTATAATGAAATTAGATATTTAGATAGGGTGGTGCACTAGGCACCTTAGTGGATTTATCTCAAGGAGATTGACAACAAAATTTCCTCAATGATGATGTAAGGATTTGATAAGATCAGAGAAGGGATGCCTTGTGAAATGTGCATAATTGTAAATGTTAAGTGAAAAGTGAGTGCAAAAATAAAAAGTTTACTAATGGCTTCTATTATGCTTCTTAATGCCTATTACCACTTATTTCTACTAATTTTACTATTGTGCATTTGTGTGTGTTGTTTCTAAGTTTTGTATTGTGTGTTCATCTAGTTATGCCTTAGGAAGTAATTTATGACCATTTATGGTTGTTTGGATGCAAGAGGGGATATAGATGTGAAGTAAAAAGGTAGATATTAAAATGGGAAAATTAACTTACATAGTTGTAGTCTTGATATTGCTGGCACAATAGAGTCCATGATAGTGGAATAAGGAGGAGGGGAAACAAAATTAAATATTCAAATCTAAAAGAAGCTAAGAGTGACTGTGAAATGTGGATTTAAAAACAATTAATACACCAATTGAGGGAAAAAAAACTCTAAACTTTATTCACTCTTCTTTTTATTAGCAATGAGTTTGCACTTATTTAGTTATTAATCTATTGAGTGTAAACCAATCAAAAGACAGGATTATTTTTTTGTTGAGCAAATTTGATTTAAATTTGTACTTTTCCTATGTCAACATGATAAATTTTTAACAAAAAATTATTGAAAAATGATTTATCTGTATTGTTATTGGCTAAAAAAAATAACTTCTTCGGATTGTTGGAGAGTGCAACAAAAAGCTATAAATGTGGAGAGAATTTTGGTTTGAGGGGAGGATGTGGCAAGTAAACAAATTATGACCACAAATTTTGTCTCCCACTAGTTAAGTCATGCCTAAATGGATGGCGAGAATTATGGGAGGAAGATTCATCAGTTTTTATGAATTTAATTTTTTGCTAACTAAACCTAAAAATTACTTTTTGTCAAAGAGAGAAAGTTATAATATTAATAATACTATTAAAAATTACTTTTTATGAAATTAGATTATTTTTGGGATTTCAATTTTATTTATTCAAGAGTTAAAAATTTAGTATTTCAATTTTATTTACTCAAAAGTTAAAAATCTACAGTATCATCAAAAATATTATTGCATTTTTTATTTTATTCTTCAAACATACAATATTTTAATGCATTTTAAATTATCATAGTATTAATATTATTACATTTTAATATCTTAAGCAAACATTTCAAATCTTTATACACTCAACTAGGGCAGGGCTCTCCACATAAATACAAATATGCAAGCTTTCTAAAGTTTAATTTTATAGTCAAGGAAATATTTATGTTATTTAATAGGCTTTCTAAAGTTTAGTTTTATAGTTAAGGAAATATTTTAGTGCTATTTTATTTTTACCAAATTAAATTATTTTTCAGTTTTCAATTTTATTTAAGAGTTCACATAAAATTTTCCTAGTTGTGGAAATATAGTAGTTACAAATTTGAAATGATAAACAATCCTTTATTTTTAGAAAAAAAAAATTACTAAACCACAATATTAAATTAATTAATATCATGTTCTCTAAAAGTACTTACTATTATTACTTAAACAAAAAATTAAGTGACTAAGATAAAAACTGTAGTGATCTAAATATGAATATGTTATTGTTATTATATTGTGTAATATTTAATGCATTTTAAATTGTAATAGTATTGAATATTATTACATTTTAATATCTTAGGCAGACATTTCAAATTTCACACGCACCCAACTAGGGTTAGGGTTCTACACATTTTATTTTATTAAATTAGATTATTTTTGGGATGTCAATTTTATTTACTCGAGTTAAAAATCTAGGATTTCAATTTTAACACATTTTAAATTATAAAAGTATTAGTATTATTACATTTTAATATCTTAAGGAGACATTTCAAATCTCTATACACTCAACTAGGGTCAGTGCTCTCCACATAAATACAAATATGCAGGCTTTGTAAAGTTTAGTTTTATTGTTAAGGAAATATTTGTGTTATTTAATAGGCTTTGTAAAGTTTAGTTTTATAGGTAATGAAATATTTTAGTCCTATTTTATTTTTGAGATTTCAATTTTATTTATCAAGACATTTCAAAACTGAGTTCACATAAATTTTTCCTTATAAATTTAGTTCTAGAAATATAATAGTTACAAATTTGAAATGATAAACAATTCTTTATCTTTACAAAAAGATTATTACTAATCTAAGTGTAAATTCAAATCCTACAAAAATTGAAGCTAAAATGAGAATTTGTGAGGTACTCTTGCGACTATAAACACTCTTGAAAAATTAATTTTTCAATTATTGGAATGCAATTTATCTATATAACCAATAGCTAATCAACAAAAAAATACAACTAAACAAATACTATAATAACAACACTACAAGATGGCCACTTCGTGACACTTATTTTTATTGTTGTTTTAACTATGTGCACACTTCTTTACAATTAATTTTAACTCTACAATTAAATAATAACATTACACTCACTACCAACTTTAGATGTAAGTAAATAAATAATAAGATTAAGAATTAGAAATTGCGTGAGAAGAATTTGAATTATTTTTGTAACTTTTAGAATTAAGCCAAAGTTAAAGTTTGACTAAAATATTCCAAAATCTTGTTAAAGATTTTGTTCCTTTTACTATTTTGGCCATTACTAGATATTAATAATATATATTTTCCCCTTTAAAATAATAGTTTTATTAAAATACAATAAAAATAAATAGAAATTCATGCCCATACAATGCACTTGAAAACAACTATCGAAGTGAGTCTCGAAGAACAATAGTTTATTCATAAAATAATGTACGTGAAAAAAAAATGAAAATAATAAATAAATGAAGAATTTTATAACGTTTCCTAATTAAAACTAGGGTAAACAAATAATTAACCAAGATAATCATTTAATTTTTGAATTATAATGTTAATAAATAAATGTTTAAATTCAAATTAAGATAATGATATTTGGTTTTAAATTTGATGAAGATTTTTTTATGTCAAATGATATTTAGTTTTAAATTTGATAAAGTTTTTCTTTGTCAAATGATTAATGTTTTAGAAATGTTTAGTTAAATATCTTTGTATTATTGATTTTTTTGTCTCATAAATTGGTTTAGTTTATGTTTGAGGAACTTATCAGAGTGTGCTTGTGGATATAAATCATTTGGAACCATCTCACTTTGATGTTTGGAATTTGCTCCCTAAAAAGGGTGGTGTCAACAGAGACTATTTAAGAGTTTGATAGGCAAGGAATGTTACGCTTTGGTCACTCTTGTTACTAATTCAACGATATAGTGAAAATGATCGAAGACAACAAACAAACATGTAGTGATGCCTAAGATGCTAATGTAAATTGATGATGCAGTGTTGATGCTATATGTGATATGTTCTAGAAAGGAACAACTAGAAATATGTTTTGGTAGAAGACGCAGGGACTCCTCTACAAATGTAGGAAAGTCCATTCAATTGCGATAACATCTTGTGTATGAATAAATACCCAAGTTTGGCAAAATGTGATGTTTCAATAGAATGTTGGAAAAACAAAAAAAAAGAAGAAAGTATCTATGCTTTGCTTTTTGTCTTATTTTAGAAAATTTTGATGTGGGAAAGCAAAGAAGGTTGTTTATTTGTGTGTCAAGTTCACCGAAATAAAAAGAAGAATTTAAACTACCTCTAATGAAATGAAGATTAATCTATCCTAATTTGTTTATTAATTATTTACTAACATCATATTACTTTTTCTTAAGAATAAAAGTGGGGAAAAATGAATTGAAATATTAATCTAATAAATAGAAAGCTTTGTTTTGCAGAAAAGAAAATAGATTAAGATAGAAATATAAATTATGCTTATGGAAACGAAAATGCTAAAAATACAAAAGGAGGTAAAGAAGAGTGTTCCTAATTCAATGTTTAATGATTTGGATGCAACCTCTTATCCAAGAACAAGAGTGGATATAGTTTTGTTAGAAAATAAATACTAAGACACTACTATGAATGTGTTGTAGATCATCTAGTTTTGGTCACATTCTTTGCAAGTACAAACACAAAACCTTCCATATAGTAGCATCTTTTCCTATAGAATACAATAAAGAGTGTGTAACATAAAAAATGTCTTTGAGTAGCAAATGATGATCAACAACCTATATCTTGAACATAGAAAAAGGGGGACTACATACGAGCTTGCCAAAATGGTTAGACACCTTTTAATTCTTTTGAATTTTATGTGCAATTTGATAATTTTATGTGCACTTATCCTAGAGTGCTCTATAATAGGATCATAAGTAAACACCAATAAAAATAATAAATCACAGTAAGTGTAAGCACTAAAAAAGTGCATGCACCTACATGGTAATCTAATGATGAGCCATAGTCCTAAACACTTACATGTAAGCATGTAAATATGACCTCTCAGCAGTATTCCTCTTGAAAACATGTGGATTTATGTTCTCCACTTTGTTTGTACCTCTCCTATCCCCTAGCTAACCTTCTAAGGTCTTGCATTTCCACCAATTACCCTATGTTGACAATTCATTTATGTCACTTTCTATCCCTATCGACATGACCTACCTACATAACAAGATTGGAAATTCACTTTCCCTAAGCCCCTTTCAACCATTCTAACCCTCTAGAGGCCTCCAATTGACCTCCCAAGCCATCTTCAATCACCAGTTTGAACACCCATTTCCTTAATTTTGGGTCGCCCACTTTGACTCTGGATGTCTCAGTGGCAACCCTACCATTGAAGTGGATCCCCAAGGGCAACCTTCCCTAGTGAACTGGGCAACCCACTCTCTTGAAGTCTAATAACTTGTCTCCAAGTCTTGAAGTCATCTTTAGCCTCCTAGGTCCAATCTAAGCCCCTGAAACCACCTGCAAAATCTATTCCCTTTGGGTTGCCCAGTTTGACTTCTGAATCTCCCGGGGATGACCCTAAATTTTAAGTAAATCCTCTGGGGGTGACCTTCCTTGGAAAATTGGGTGACCCTATCATGTTTTGACATGTGTGTTTCTCTTCAATTTGAGCCCAAAATAGCTCTATTTTTGCTCAAGTTTGCATGGATCTTCGACCCTAACTAAGCCTAATCTATTTCTAACTCATTCTAAACTCTCAATCACCCCATTTATATCTCCCATTGAGCTATTCTTATCTCCCTATCCATCTCATGCTAACTCCATTATTCCTCTAGTGATAAACTTTCAAAGCTTGTTCACTCTTTAATCGGCTCAATTCATTGTCCAATCAACATTGTTAACTCCCCAATCAAGAGATCCAATCAATACCATGATTCATGATCTTCTCAAACCTATAATACCCCCCTCCTATATGCATTATGGGAGGTAATTTCATGGTTGCACATTCATTCAAGCTTTTCATTTTGCTCTCCATAGCATTTATATGCTCATTCCAGGAATTTGTGAGCCTTTTATTTTCTTCTTAGCTTAGTTACCCAAGATTCAATAGCTTCATACAATTTTTATACTCTCCAATTGCTTTCAAAATCCTAAGCCATAGTGCTCCCATAGCTCCCATAGCTTGATTCATCTCATCATATCGTCATTGATCAATTCATACTCGAATCCATTGCTTTTATCTTTGTTCCTTCTGCCAAAAGGAGGACCCCACTGCTACATATGAGAGGAGGTTGCCATGAAAGGACTTCTAAGGATACACCAAGCTCATCCAGAGGAGAGGAGGCTGAAAAACTGTCCACTCAAGTGTGCAAGTCTCCCCATGCAAAGGGGCAATAGTGAAAATCTCTTCAGAAAAAATAGGTCTCTCAAAGACCTCAAGGAACGTCAAGTTGAACCTTCACAAAATCTTTAGAAAAACCATAAAAAATTAGAAAGTTGAAAAACCTAAAAAATTCTAAAACCTTAAAAATCCATAAAAATCAAATACATTCCTTCAAAATTCAATAAAAGGAGAAGTTATTCTTTGTCACTTTAGCTTAGCATGTGTTTATTATCCTTTTCTTCAATTGTCTAGACTTTTGTCCTTGTTTTGTGTGTCTTCATCCTTACAGGTCTTCATGACAAAGGTGAGGTGACTCAGGTATACTTATGACTCATGCATCAATGATACGTTTCCTTATGTCTATTTCAATGCTCATTATTGAACATCACAATATTGAACTAATACTTGTTATTTCAAGTACAATTGTGAGATAATGGCAATAGGTAAGGCATAGTTCAGGAATGGTACCTTCCTTTCATGTAGACTACTATCCCTAAGGGGGAAAATATGTAAGCACTAAAAAAAGTACATTCAAGCCTACATGATAATCCAATGATTATATGTAGTCCTAAAAATGTACATGTAAGCATGTAAATATGACCTCTCAGCAGTATTCCTCTTGGCAACACATGGGTTGATATTCTTCACTTTGTTTATACCTCCCTTGTCCCCTACTTAACCTTCTAAGGTCTTGCATCTTCACCAATTACCTTATGTCGACAATTCATTTCTATCACTTTATAGCCCTATTGACATGACCTACCTACATCACAAGATGGAAAATTTCCCTAAGCCCTTTTCAACCATTTCAACCCTCTAGAGGCCTCCAATTGACCCCCCAAACCATCTCCAATCATTATTTTGAATACCCATTTCCTCAATTTTGGGCCGCCCACTTTGACTCTAGATCTCCTAGGGGTGACCCTGCCACTGAAGTGGATCTCTTATGGGCAACCTACCTTGGTGAACTAGGCAACCCACTCTCTTTAAGTCTAATAACTTGTCGCTGGGTCCTAAAGTCATCTTTAGCCCCCTAGGTCCAATCTCAGTCCCTGAAACCAACTACAAGACCTTTTCCCTATGGGTCACCCACTTTGACTTTTGAATCTCCCAAGGGAGACCCTACATTTTAAGTGAATCCTTTGGGGTGACATGTCTTGACAAACTAGGTGACCTTGTCGTGTTTTGACATGCGTGTTTCTCTTCAGTTTAGGCCCAAAATAGCTTTGTTTTTACTCTGGTTTACATGGATCTTCAACCTTATCTGAGCCTAATCTATTTCTAATTCATTCTAAACTCTCAATCACTCCATTCTTAGCTCCAACTGAGCTATTATTATCTCCCTATCCATCTCATGTTAACTCCATTGTTCCTCTATTAATAATCTTTCAAAGCTTGTTCACTTTCTAATCAACCCAGTTCACTGTCCAATCAACATTGTTAAGTCCCCAATCAAGATAGTTAACTCTCCAATCAATTCAACTATTCATGATCTTCTCAAACCTATAAATACCCCCCTCCTATATGCATTATGGGAAGAAAATTAATAGTTGCAAATTCATTCAAGCTTTTCTTTTTGCTCTCCATAGCATTTATATTCTCATTGCAGGACTTTGTGAGCCTCATGTTTTCTTCTTAGCTTAGTTTCCCAAGCTTCAATAGCTTCATAGCATCATTATGCTCTCCAATTTCTTTCAAAATCCTAAGCCATAGTGCTCCCATAGCTCGATTCATCTCATCATAGAATCATTGCTCAATTCATACTCGAGTCCATTTCTTCTATCTTCATCTTTGTTGTCAAGAGGACCTCGCTATTACAAAGGAGAGGAGGTTGCCATGAAAGGACTTCTGAGGATACGACAGGCTCATGCACCGAGTTCATGCTAGGATTTTCATATGCTTAGTAGTTAATTAGATCACCAATTTGCTCTTAGGAAATTAATATTGATTGTTGCTATTCTCTTGATAGGATTTACATTGTTAGAATAGAATTGCTTTCCATTGCCTAGCATAGTTGTTATTTTATTTCCTAGTTAAATTTACTTCATTGCTTAAGTTAGTTGTTATTTTCTTTACATTAGTTTAGATGTGAAAATTGATTTACAAAAACACAAAAGCATAGGTTAAACTTTGCATAAGAAAAATCATCTTACATTACATTCATATTTACTTCATAGTAATTAGAGCATTCAAAAATCAGAAAAAAGAACAAAAATATTGTTTTGCATTCATAAATAGTTGCATACACAAAAAAAATCACAAAAACATAGAAAACAAAAAAAACACACAAAAAAGAACTCGAAAACTCCTCGATTCCATCGCGAGGTCGACGATCAAACAAAAGTGTAGCAAACCTTTGATTACAACACAAAGTCAACTCAAAAGTCAACACTTGGTCAAACCTAAGTCAACACAGCAAAATCTCTCTCTCACCTAAGCAATTGATGTGCCCAGGGATTAGATGGGACTGGGTTAAAGCTATTCTCGAAGAGATAGAGGCAATCCATCCCAGACCACAACATACACCACAAACAGTTGAAGAACAAGAACACACTCTTAGAGTCATTCAAGAAAGGAAGATCATACAATAAGTCATTCAAGAACATGAGGACGTATTAGAACACCTTAGGATAATCAATGAACAAAACAAACTTAACACTATGCATTGGAACTTGTGACACCCCAACAAGAGACTTAGAACTAGTGACCCTTCAGGTCATATAGTTATATCCACAACAACGGTCATAGAACGTGCTCATCAAGAATTAATACATATTCAGCCTGCAGATCGGCCAACCAACCTCCACAATGTTCTACTTCCATGTGAACAGAACCACCCCTGGGTTACATCTCCACTTGACTAGATTTTGCTACAAGAGAAGGAGTGACTTGTAGGCCACCTATTGCAAGGAGATGGTTCATGAATGTGTGATATCAGAGCTAACTCATTTGTTTTGTGCTTGAGTCACATTTCAGAGCACACATATTTTGGTGAACCTAACGTGAACAACAAAAACATCTAATGGGATCTTTTTGTTAGATTTAGGACAGACAACTGAGAGGGGGGGTGAATCAGTTGTCTAAAACTTTCTTTCAATTAATCACTTAAATCCTTTTCTTAATTCAGTAGCATAATAATAAATCAATCATGGAAACATAATACAACAATTCAAGAGCAGAAACATATTAACACATATGACACCAAGATTTTTGACATGGAAAACCCGGTTAAGGGAAAAACCATGGGGTCACTAACCGAAGATTGTATTCTTTGATAAAAGAATAGGAAGAACAAAATGGCACATGTCAATTAGGGCTCACTACTTGAGCACACTGCTCACAAGAGGCCCACTGCCTACAGGAGCACACTGTCTACAGAATAATAAGTATTACATACTTGAACTGAAGAATAGCATCTTCACCATGCTTGAGTCAGTTCCATTTAAGCCCAACACTTCTGCTCTGCCTTTCGCTCTACTCCTCTCTACCACACTTTCATGTCCACAAGATACCTATGAAATGACTTTACAACTCCTTATTTATACAAGACATCGACTTGGGGATAATCATCCAAGTTGGCATACATTACAAAGCAAATACATAAATACAACATGACTAATTACAAAAAGATTTCATGCGAATCAACACACTGTCGGCCACACAGGTCTGAGACTTCAATCTTCCTTAGGAACATGCCATTCTTCATAGAACATCTCCAAGATCATCTGCAGAATGTGTGACTCATTCGATCGGCCAGACTTAGGAAGAACATCATCATCTAGAAGTAATTCTTCAATTACGAGCTCAATCTTCAATGTGGACTAGCAACACGAACTGGACACAATCTAAAGACCTCCACAAGCTTGCCTGAATCACCAAGAACATCCATACTACTTCTGCTTACTGAAATCATTCTCTCCTTCATCTGAAACCTCAAGAACACAATCTATCATCACTGTCATATTGGAATCGATACTTGCGGACCTCCAAACCACGAACCGATTGAGTTGTCATTTCACATTGACTTCCTAAATACTCCATCAAATCTGTAGAACAAGATATTGCATTTCTAGATTTCACCAGACCTATCTGTGTCACTTTGTCACTTCTGAACATTTGCCAGAACCAGTTTCACTTAAGTGGCCATAACTTCTTTAGATCTTCATGCGGACCTCTAAAATCTTTATTGGATCATTTTAAGACACATATCTACAAACCCTTTGATGCGCATCCTCTGATCTTCATCTTAGCTGGGATCTTCACCTCACTGTCTTCATTGTTCTTCTCTATTCTTGATAGAACTAATTTTCTCAATATCCTCAGCATACAACTCATCCAATCCTTATCATCAATGCAACAGGAGTATGTTGACATCAATGACAACACCAGTTAGGCCCACACTTGCAACAATCTCCCCCTTTGTCATTGATGGCAACATATGATGTGAAATATTGTTTTAACCATCAAGACAAGAACTTCTCCTTACTGACATAACGCCTCCTATCAACAACAACCACTCACGTGTCTTCTCTTCCTTTATTGCTCCCCCTTTGATCAGCAACTACTTGCTTTTCACATGTCTTCTCTCCCCCTTTGACATCAATGGCAAAGGGCACATACTTGCATTACTTTAGAATCATAACAACTGCTCCCCCTGAGTAGCATCTTCCCATCATCAATCTGGACCACAAGATATGACTGTGAGATCCACCGGATTGATGCACATCAGTACACTTTAATTTAGAACTGGAGGGGTAATAACCCCTAACTTCTCCTTAAGATACTCAAAAGAGTCCTTAGGTAGAGGTTTAGTAAAAATATCTGCAATTTGATCCTTGGAAGGCACAAACTCCAATCTAACTTCATTTTTGTTCACTTGCTCTCTCAAAAAGTGAAACTTGATGGATTTATGTTTAGTCTTTGAATGCAACACCAGATTTTTTGATAGGTTAATTACATTTGAATTATCACAAAAGATTGTGATAGGTTCTTCATACTCCACTATGATATCTCTTAGCATTTGCTTCATCCACAATACTTGAGTGCAACTACCTGCTGTTGCAATATATTCTGCTTCTGTAGTGGACAGAGATATTGCCTTTTGTTTCTTGCTTAGCCAAGAAACTAATCTCTTCCCCAAAAAGAATGCTCCACCACCGGGACTCTTCCGGTCATCCACATCTCCTGCCCAATCCGCATCTGTAAATGCATGAAGAGAAAAATTATGATCTCTGGGATACCACAATCCATACTCAATTGTCCCTTTTAGATATCTAAAAATCCTCTTGATTGCCATGACATGAGATTCTATAGGATCAGCTTGGAATCTAGCAACAAGATCAACAACATTCGTAATATCAGGTCTAGTTTGAGTGAGATACAATATCCTCCAATCATTGACCTGTACTTTTTCCGATCAACCTTAGGAGAGTCATCATTTTTGCTCAATTTACATCCTGTTGCCATGGGAGTATTCATTGGTTTTGAGTCTTCCATCCCAAAATTTTTCATCAATTCTTTCACATATTTAGTTTGAGAAATGAAGATTCCTTTCTTTGTTTAAATGATTTGCAGACCCAAGAAGAAATTCATTTCCCCAAACATGGACATTTCAAATTCACTTTTCATTTGATTTGCAAAAGTTTTGCACATACTATCTCTTCGTCCAAAAATGATATCATCAACAAACACTTCAACAATCAAGATATTTTCATGATCAATTTTGAAGTACAAGTTACTATCAGTAGTACCTTTGTTAAAACCAATCTTCAAAAGATGCTTATCCAATATTTCATACTAGGCTCTTAGGGTTTGTTTGAGTCCATATAGTGCTTTCTTCAGCTTACAGACCATATCACCATGATCAGACAATTGGAATCCATCTGGTTGTTCAATGTATACTTCTTCTTCCAAGTCACCATTTAGGAAGGTAGACTTGACATCCATCTGATATACTTTGAAATCCTTGAAGGCAACAAAGGCAAGAAATAATCTGACTACTTTAATCCTTTCCACCAGAGCAAAAGTTTCTTCAAAATCAACTCCTTCTACTTGAGAGTAACCCTTGTAGATCAATTTGGCATTGTTTCTGACTACTTCACCATCTTCATTCAGTTTATTCTGGAAGACCCATTTGGTTCCAATCACATTCTTATTTTTCAGTTTGGGAACAAGATCCCAAGTGTGGTTTTTCTCAATTTGCATCAGCTCTTCCTCCATTGCTTTAGTCTAGTTTTCATCATTGCAAGCTTCATTCACTATCTTTGGTTCAATCTTTGAAATCAGACAACACTCTTCTGAATCTTGAGCAATCTTTCTTCTTGTTTGAACACCTTTTCTTTTATCACCCATGATCTGATCTTCAGAGTGATTCAGTCTTACATACCTGGAAATTTTGGGAATTTCTTGCACTTCTAATTCTTGAACAGGTTCATTCAAACTTATCTCTTCTTCCTAATTCACCAGATCAGTCTGAATCTAAATTTCAGAAGGGGCTTGGACTTCTTGAACAAAAACATCATTCTGATCATCTTCATCATATTCATAAAACCTTGAGGGTTTTTCAATACATTCATCAACCTTCACATTTGTACTTTCTACAATCTTCCTCAATCTCTTGTTATAACACTGGTATGCTTTGCTTTGAGTAGAATAACCCAAGAATATTCCTTCATCACTTCTAGCATCAAATTTTCCTAGATCTTCATCTCTTTTAATGTAACATTTGTTACCAAAGACTCTTAAATACCTCACAGTGGGAGTGATGCCAAACCAGAGTTCATAAGGAGTCTTACCAGTATTGCTTCTGATTTGTACTCGATTAAGAGTATAGACTGCAGTGCTTACAACTTCTCTCTAGTAGATCTGAGGAACATTTTCTTCCATCATCATGGTTCTAGATGCTTTCTAGATGGTCCAGTTCTTTCTCTCGACTACTCCATTCTACTGTGGGGTCCTTGGAGAAGACAATTGTCTTTTTATTCTATGTTTCTCATAGAAATCTATGAACTCACCAGATGTCAATTCTCCACCTCTATCAAACCTTAGACATTTTATGTTCAATCCAGTTTCATTCTCTACCATAGCCTTGAATATTTTGAATTTCTCAAGAGCCTTTGATTTCTCTTTCAGAAAAGTCACCCACATCATCTAGGAGTAGTCATCAATTAATAGCATGAAGTATCTATCACCTTGCACACTCCTAATTCTTGTTGGACCACATAGATCAGTATAAACTAAGTCCAATAATCTGGTAGAAGACTGTTCCTTACTTTTGAATGTGACTCTGCTATGCTTACCCAACTGACATTCTTTGTACAAACTATTAGTAGGTTTCACCAATCTTGGAAGATCTCTTATAGCCTGAGTGTTGTTTATCTTGATGATATTATCAAAATTCACATGACACATTTTCCTATGCCACAACCAACTCTAGTCAAACTGAACAAATAAACAACTTTTACCAGTACCAACCAAGTGGAAGATATTACCTTTTGTTTGAGTACCAGATGCAATCTTTATTTTAGAATTTTCAAAGATCTTTCATTCTCCATTCTTGAATTGGAGATCATAGCCTTTGTCCACCAACTATCCAACATTGAGAAGATTGTGCTTCAGACTTTCAACATACAGTACATTATTGGTTTTGTTCTTTCCATCAAAAGAAATGGTTCCTCTACCTTTGATTCTACCAGAAGAATTATCACCAAATTTTACCACTCCTCCTTCATACCTTTCCAAATCTATAAACTTATTTTTGTCACCTGTCATATGGTGAGAGCATCCACTATCAATGACCCAATCATCCTTTTCTTCAACTTGGGTAGCCAAAGCTCTTTTACAATTTTATGATTGATAGATTCAGAGGGCATTGGATCTTCTTCCTTGATGGTAATAAACACCCAATCACCTCCAGATTTGTTTCCTGTCTCTGATTCATCATCTGTTACTCCATCATCATCATCTTCATGAACATAGTAACATTTCTTTTGGAACCTTGATCTATTAGGATTTGGTCTTGAAAATCTTTCCGGACACATTGAGGCAAAATGACCAATCTTATTGCAGTTGAAACATTTAAAAGACAATTTCCCCTCATACTTACCGGATCCTCTTGGCAGTCTTTTTGCAATAAGGGCTTCAAGTTGAGAAGCTTTTGCTTCATCTTCTTCCAGGTCTTTTCTTGCTTTTCATACCATGATAGTTTCTTTGAAGAGTTCTCTCCCAGATCAAACTTTTGTTTTCCTTTTACAGAGGCACTAGCTTTGAATGTAGATTCAGTCTTGGGGGGTGCATCTCCAAACTCGGTCAATTCAAATGCAGCCAATTTACCAACCAATTGATCTCTTGTGATACCTGAATAGGATCTAAATTCTTCAATAGCAGTAACCTTGTATTTGTAAGACTCAGGAAGGGATCTAAGAACTTTACCAACAATCTCATCTTCATCCAAGATTCCACCAGCACAGCTAATGCCACAAATAAGCTCATTTACTCTTGGCATAAATGTGGTGATATTTTCATCTTCTCTCATCTTCAGGTTTTTGAATTTTCCTTTTAGACTCTGTAGCTTGGCACATTTAACATACTTGTCTCCTTCATGCAGAAGTTCTAGTTTTTTCCAAGTCTCATATGCAGTTTTTAGATCAACAACATTTGTCAGCTCTGAATCATATAAGGCACTTAGAAGAGCTTCTTTAGCCCACAGATTGTTTTCAGCATCTCTGATTTCATCTATGGTACTCAGACCATTCTGTGGAGGATCATACTTCTTTGAAGCCATGATCCAATACTACATTCCCATACATTGCAAGTGGCATTCCATACGACTTTTCCAAAGAGTGAAATTAGTTCCATCAAACCTTGGACTATCCTTTTTGTAGGATGACATCCTAGATCTCCTCAAGTAGTTAAGCTCCTTTTAGAGGAACTTAGCTCTGATACCAATTGTTATATTTAGGACAGACAACTGAGAGGGGGGTGAATCAGTTGTCTAAAACTTTCTTTCAATTAATCACTTAAATCCTTTTCTTAATTCAGCAGCATAATAATAAATCAATCATGGAAATATAATACAACAATTCAAGAGCAAAAATATATTAACACATATGACACCAAGATTTGTGACGTGGAAAACCCAGTTAAGAGAAAAACCATGGGGTGACTAACCAAAGATTGTATTCTCTGTTAAAAGAATAGGAAGAACAAAATGGCACATGCCAATTAGGGCTCACTGCCCGAGCACACTGCTCACAAGATGCCCACTTCCTACATGAGACACACTGTCTACAGAATAATAAGTATTACATACTTGAACTGAAGAATAGCATCTTCACCATGCTTGAGTCAGTTCCATTTAAGCCCAATACTTCTGCTCTGCCTTTTGCTCTGCTCCTCTCTACCACACTTTCATGTCCACAAGATACCTATGAAATGACTTTACAACTCCTTATTTATACAAGACATCGACTTAGGGATAATCATCCAAGTCGGCATACATTACAGAGCAAATACATAAATACAACATGACTAATTACAAAAATACTTCACGTGGGTCAACACACTATTAGCCACATAGGTTTGAGACTCCAATCTTCCTTAGGAACATGCCATTCTTCATAGAAAATCTCCAAGGTCATCTGCAGGATGTGTGACTCATCCAGTCAGCCAGACTTAGGAAGAACATCATCATCTGGAAGTAATTCTTTAATTACAAGCTCAATCTTCAATGCGAACCAACAACACAAACTGGACACAATCCAAAGACCTCCACAAGCTTGCCTAAATCACCAGGAACATCCATACTACTTCTACTTATTGAAATCATTCTCTCCTTCATCCAGAACCTCAAGAACACAGTTTGTCATCAATGTCATATTGGAATAGATGCTTGCGGACCTCCAGACCACGAACCAACTGAGTTGTCATTTCACATTGACTTCCTAAACACTCCACCAAATCTGCAGAACAAGATATTGCATTTTTGGATCTCACTGGACCTATCTATGTCACTCTCACTTCTGAACATCTGTCAGAACTGGTTTCACTTAAGTGGCCATAACTTCTTCAGATCTTCATGTGGACCTCTGAAATCTTTATTGGATCATTTTAAGACACATATCTACAAACCCTTTGATGCACATCCTCTGATCTTCATCTTAGCTGGGATCTTTACCTCACTGTCTTCACTATTCTTCTCTGTTCCTGATAAGACTAATTTTCTCAATATCCTCAGCATATAGCTCATCCAGTCCTTATCATCAATGCAACAGGAGTATGTTGACATCAATGACAACACCGGTTAGGCCCATACTTGCAACACTTTTGTGTTTCTACGTGCTTCTTTCATTCCATGTTCATCTTTCATTTCCATATTAATTTCATGGTGTTTCCTACACCCCCAAACTAGGAAAAAATCACATAGTCTCTAGGGGAATGTCCCCTCTAATGAAACTAGCACATGTTCAAATTCAATAGCTCTAATCGCAAGTCAATCAGACTTTGAAGACTCAAAATCAAAGGGCATCCAACAAGAGCCCCACAACTTCAACCAAATCAAAACATGCCAAGTGAATGTTTGGTCTGAAGTCCATCAACAAGATCAACCCATAACAAGCCATACAAAAATGACCACCCAAATGGAGAATGAGGTGAGCCATCAAGACAAGATCTTACAAGAAGCCCTGGAAGCACAAAAATCTCTCCACATACTACATCAAGATAAAAGATCTATGACATGTCAAATATGATCAGAAAGAACAAATTGAGTCACTCAAACCCCAATGCAAAGAAATCTATCTCAAGGTGGAAAAATTCAAAGAATAGAGCAAGCCTCACTCATAGACCTTATAGAAATCTTGGTCCAACTAATTAGAACCCTTGAGGCTAGAAATGATGAACAATATTACCAAAGAAAAATGAGGAAAAACCTAGGGCATAGGGAAATCCTTTCATTGACAAAATCAAATCAAACCAAGGGAAACCTGAAACTCCCCCCATCTAAGCTTGCATTCCCATGACACAAGTAGTGCAGTATTTATGCCTCCCTTACCCTCATCATTCAACATATCAAGTTTCAATCACATAGTTGGGATGCCCATAACACAAAATCAACCACAAATAATCCCACCCAATTTTCAAGACATAAACATGCCACCATTTGGTTATCCAACTTTTTTAGGGTATCAACAATCAAGCATCCCCTTTCAACAAGAATAACAAGCTCCACCTAAAGGGCTAATGTTTAGAGGAACAAGACCCTCTAAAGATAACCCCCTCTTAGGAACATACATCAAGTATTTAAAGGAGCCCCTTGACTACAACATTTACCATGTCATACTACCACATCCTCTCCCTAAGCTTCCAAAATTTAAAGGGGAGAGTGATCCCAACTCTCATATCAAGGCTTACATCATAGTAGTGTGGAAAATCCTTCCTTGGGATGGGGTGGTAGTCAAACATTTTCCAAAGACTTTGGAGGGTATTGCTCTAGATTGGTACTATCAACTTCAAAAAGCATCAATTCACTCATTTAGGCAACTTATCAATCAATTTTTGGTTACCTTTGACATAAACAAACTGGTCAAGATTCAAACCTCCTGGTAAGTTTTACAAAAAGGCTCTGCAACTTTCCCACTCTGCAACTTTCCTGCTTGAAATTGTGTTTGAATGCACTTCAGTCATGTAGGTCATCAACCCAGGGGGCCCCCTGCCCCCCCTCTGGGCCCGTCGGTGATCCCTATTGACATCAGTACTGACGTGGTCAGTCCTGTCAAGCCCATTTCCCCAGCCTTGGGTTTAGACCCCAAGACTTGGAAACAGGCCCTGCTAAGGGAGTCTAGTAGGTCTGTAGAAGATTCTGAAGCCCCAGTACAGCCAAAACTTGAGAATGGTACGGATTTCTTGATCCATGACCAGATGATGGACAAAATAACTTCATCCTTAGAACTCTCCCTAGTTGGTAAGTTCCAAGCCTTTAGGCCCAGCATTGACATGGTGCACCACTGGATTTCCACTAGATGGCACCTCAAAGGCAGTGTGTTGACTAGTGTAATGTCAGAAGGCCTCTTCCTCTTTAAGTTCATGGCCAAAGAAAACTTGGTTGCGGTATTGGCAGGAAGGCCTTGGATGTACGGCAAACACAACCTCTACCTTGGATGCTGGAAGTTGGGTTTTGACATAGCTATGGAACTCAGTAGATCAGCAACTATCTAGGTCTAACTCCCTAGACTCCCGCTGGAATACTGGGATGAGGAGATTTTCACCTGGATCGGTAACTCCTTCGGCAGATTCATTATGTTTGACAGTACCACCAAAAATAAAACCAGGTTGGTTTTTGCTAGGTTTTTCATTAGTGTAGATATTCTTAAGACTCTACCTAATACTATTAATCTGAAGTCAAAATATGGCTGTTGGGAGCAACAACTCATGTATGAAAACTCTATTTCCTTCTGCTAAAATTACTCCAAAAAGGGACACCTGATCACGGAATGTAAGAAACCAAGGCCTCCTGACAAACAAGGCTTGGCAGAGGAAAAAATGGAAGAAGAATACCCATTCAAAGAGGACTTACTAGAAATTATCAAAACCCCAAACAAAAATTCTATTCGTATTGAAAACCTGGCTCAAGAAGGTCTGGTAGAGGCCCCACATCACGATCCATAGTCAGATCTAGAGGAGGCTCAGGAAGAAAAGAAAGATCCCCCCTAGACTCGGATGAAACAGAAGAAGGAGAGTTACTAACTCCAAAAGATGTGTCCCCTAGGAATTTGGTCACTAGGGATGAAAGTTTGGACGGGAACCAGTTCACCGATTTTGGGGCCTAGAATTCGGTGGTTCCACAGCTTGTGGTCCAAGGAAGTTTAGAGAAAGCCATTAAACCTCCCACCAGAGTTCTTTCCTTGGGAGCCAGTACCAGTTACCAGGTAGGGTGAATCACTCCCAAGAGGAAAGGGAAAGGAACCAACAAGAAATTGGCTGATGTGGGTACTGAAGGTAGAGCAGGATGGCCCTCCCAGAGGGAAACCAGATCAAGGGAAGCAACCAAAGAAATCACCAATGGGAGGTAAAGCACCTTGGAGGCTCTCTCCAGAAAAACATGCAAATGAAGATTATCACTTGGAACGTGAGGGTCTTAATAGCCCCCATAAACAACTCATGATAAGGAGTTGTATTTATGACAACAAGATGGATTTTATACTGCTTCAGGAAGTTAAAATGTCTGAGGAAAATTTCAAAAAGATAGATAGCAATATCTGGCCCATGGCGAACTATGTTATTAGTCCTGCTACGAGAGCGTCTGGAGGGCTTGTTACCATGTGGAACAAATACAATGCTGTGGGGAGCTATTGTTCTCATAGTAAGAATAGCCTAGAAGTCATATGCACGATGAATAAAAAAACCTAGAAGTTGATCAATATCTATGTTCCCAACACCAAAAATGGCAGAAAAGAACTTTGGGAAGAGCTAAGCATTAAAATCAATGATGAGAGAAGAACTTTATGGATGGTGGGGGGAGATTTTAACACCCCTCTTTACCCCTCAAAAAAAAATGGGGGAATTATGGATTACTTTGATAGCATGGTGGACCTAGCGGACTTTCTGAGTCAGACTGGGGTTATGGACCTGGAAGTCAAAAACCAACTTTTTTCTTGGTCTAACAAAAGATGGGGGGATTAGCTAGTCTAGGTTAAGCTTGATAGATTCTTAGTCTCCTCCAACTAGAATGTGATTCAAAATTCTACCCTATATGCTCTTCCTCACACTATCTCTGATCATAACACCCTTATCCTTGATTGGGATGAGGGAAGTCCTGAGGTCCCTTTCCCATTTAGATATGAAATGATGTGGAGAGAGCCTATTCATGGATCTCCTATGTTCAGACTCACACAAAAACTCATATTCAAAAATACGGTTAATGAATGAAACAAATTTTCCTTTGGGAATGTGATGAATCAGAAAAAACACATCTCGAAAAGTCTCATGGAAGTTCAAGATAAGATGGCTAAGGGGGATGGTTTCGAAGTTAACTATAAAGCTGAAGAAGATCTTGTCAAAAACCTGAAGGACAAAATCAGAAGAGAAGAAATCTTCTGGAAACAGAAGTCTAGAATTCAATGGCTAAAGGAGGGAGATAGGAACTTGACTTTCTTCCACTATTTGACTATGAAACACAGAAAAAGAAATAAGATCACTAGATTGTTGGATGAACAGAACAGACAAGTCGAGGATGACAGGGAATTGGGAAGAATGGCCACTAATTACTTTAGTAACTTCCTAGTGGAACAAAACTGCATAGCTAATAGTGGTAATGACAACATTCTTCTGGACTGTATCCCTTCAATCCTTTTGGAGGAAGATAATGATGGGCTCCTTAAACCTGTTACGGATGAGGAAGTCAAGGCAGTTGTGTTCTCTATGGGGGCCTTCAAATCTCCTGGGCCGAATGGGTTTCCCCCGGCCTTCTTCCAAGATTTTTGGGATATTGTGGGATTTGATGTTACCTCTGCTATTAAAGATTTCTTCAGGACAGGTAAGTTCCTTAAACAGATTAATGCAATTTTTATTTCTCTGATCCCCAAGAAAAATAACACTGAATGTATGACAGATTTCCATCCCATTAATCTCTGCAATACCATTTATAAAATTATCATGAAAACTTTGGTCCTCTGACTCCAACCACTGTTGGATAGCCTCATCTCGAATTGTCAGAAATGTTTTGTCCCTGGGAGATAGATTTTGGATGCTGCTATCTCGACCCATGAAATCTTTCATTCTATGGAAAAAAGCAATAACCTAAGCATGGCCCTCAAACTGGATATTTCTAAAGCCTATGACAGAATCTCATGGGACTTCCTATTTAAAGTCCTTACAAAGTTTGGCTTCAATCACAAGATGATTAAGTTGATGAAGGTTTGCGTCACCATGGACAAATACTCAGTCTTGGTTAATGGTAACCATAGGGGATTCTTCGAAGCAGGTAGAGGGATCTGCTAGGGTGACCCCCTCTCTCCTTACTTATTCATAATGATGGCAGACGTCCTGGGAAGAAACATCCTTTCCCATCTAGAGAGGCATTCCCTCATTGGAGTCAAAGTTGCGTCCACCCTGAGGCCGTCGGCAATCCAATAGTTTGTCGATGATATTATGCTTTTTGGTGTAGCTTTGGTGGTAGAGGCCAATAGGTGGAAGAACCTACTCAACATGTATGCAGAGGTGTCTGGTCAAAGCATTAATTATGAAAAGAGTAATGTTTTTTTTCTTCAATACAAAGGAGGACCTCCAAATCAAGATTAGAAACATTCTTCAATGCAATCAGGCTATTCTCCCAGCCACCTATCTTTGGTTGCCTCTCACTATGAAGGATGTGACCTCAACTTTCTAGAATATAATTCTAGAAGGTATGTAGAAGAAGATGGAGAGTTGGAAAGGTAAATTTCTTAGTCAAGCAGGTAAACACCAGCTTCTTAAAGCTTCACTGCAAGGTATTCCTACCTGCTTTCTCTCCCTGTTTAAAATTCCTAAGTAGATGGTAGATAAATTAGAAAGGATTCAAAGAACTTTTCTATGGAATGGAATGGAGGAAAGGAAAAGAATCTCCATGATTGGATGGGACAGGGTGTGCCTGCCCAAGTTGCAGTGGGGGCTAGGTATTAGAAGAATTCAGGGAATGAACAAAACCTTACTGGCCAAAGTTGGATGGACATTTCTTAAAGAGGAGAAAGACTAGATTCAAATTATGAAATCCAAGTACCTTCAGAATGATCCCATTATTGGTTTCCTTGACAGAGAACCCCTTCCCAAAGGCTCTATCATTTGGAACAAAATTACTAAAACCAAAAACATGTTATCACAGGGCATCAAGTGGAGGCTGGGAAAAGAACACAAAATTAGGTTCTGGGAGGATAACTTGTTAAGGGAGGGTCCCCTATCTAACAGAAGATATAGTATCATCAAAGAAAGAGCTATTAGCCATTTTGGTAACTCGTTCTGCAACTACATTACGAGTCATTCCCATAATCAGAGGACTTGGAAGGCCATTTCTGATTGTGACTTTAACCTGAGTGAGAGGCTAGAGTGCCAGAGACTTCAAAAGGAACTTGACATTCACAAAATCCTAGTCTTTCAAAGAGAAGACGAAATGCTATGGGGCCAAGATCAAAAAGGTAACTTCTTGGTTAAGTCAACTTACCATCTGCTAACCAACAGTGGACATGATAACCAGTTCTGGAAGAAAGTTTGGAATAGCAAACTTATTCCCAAATTCAACTTTTATTGGTGGGTCGTGACACACAATAAGGTTTCGACCACTGATAATCTCAAAAAAGGGGGTTCCAAATGGTTAATAGATGTGTCCTGTGCCTCAAGGAACAAGAGTCTGTGCAGAATCTCCTTTTCCATTGCGAATTCTCCAAGAAGATTTGGGAGAAAACCCTCCAGAAACTTAAGCTTAATTGGGTTTTTCCAGAAAACTTTATGGACTTTGCCCTAAGCTAGGTCTCCCCCTTTTCTCACCCTAGGATAAGGGAACTTTGGAGACAGATACCTCCCCACCTTGGGTGGAGTGTGTGGAAGGAAAGAAATAACTATATTTTTTGGGATAAAACCTGACCTGCTAATGATGTGTGTCTCTCCTTTTGTAGAGCTGTTGCTGAGAACACATCCTCTTGCACCTTGCAGGTGGTAGAGAATCCTCCTACCTTGGTGGAAACTCAGATTGCCAAGAACTGGTGGCTGAAAGTTGATACGAATAAGGTTGACAATTCTAAAAAGATGTCCAAACTTTAAACTTGTTGGAAGCCCCCCAAAGGGTGGTCCAAGCTCAATATCAATGGGGCAGAAAAAAAGAATACATGTCTGGCTAGTGGTGGCAGGATCTTTAGAGATAGTGATGGTGCTTGCTTGGCTACCTATGCGGGAGTGATTGGTATCCAATCTAATAATATTGTAGAGGGTTTAGTACTGTTAAAAGGCTTGCAAATTGCACATGCAATGGGTATGGATAAGCTTCAAGTCGAAGGAGACTCCAAAATTATCATTGATGTGGCTCAGGGGAGGTCTACCAGTGGATGGAAAATGAAAAGCATAACGGAAGATATCATCTGCCTTCTATCTAGGTTCACTCATAAGGAGGTTGGACATGTTTGTAGGGAGGGAAATAAAGCGGTTGATGCGTTGGCCAACTTGGGTCAGAGTTTGGATACTTGGCATTGCTAGAGAAGCGCGAAAAACCTCCTGCAACAAATTCAAAATCTTATTAACAAACACTCTAGTCCTAACCCTAGTTACCCATTGACTTAAACCCTCACCTCAATAAGGTTAACCTGAGTATTCAGCGGAGAGCTAGAATCCTCTGCCAGATGGATATTATTAGTAGTACTACGAAGGTGCTGATGTGTCTTCTTATTTGTACTTGCTATAGCTTGTAGATCGAAGATTACACTAAAGTCATGTTGAGTTGGTGGCTCGAGGAGACGTTCCACCTGTCTAGGCACGTGAAGTACTAGGACTTCTTGACACCGCACAACACGAACACTAATGATGACCATTTATTGATCCTTGATTATGAGAAGAATGGTTTTGATAGTTCACAATAGATGAAATATAGCAAGTACATCACCTCAGCCGACGACAAGGCTGTGAAAATCATTACTACCATTTTTAAAGGTATTGTTGTGAATGGGAATGGAAGAGGCTTAATTGTTAAGTTTTTTCTCACTTCCTACTCTACTAAGTCTGTTGTCTCTATTGTTTTTTAGCTTAAGCTTGCCTACTGTGTGATGAGGGGAATAGAACATGCACGGAGCTAGAGTCATGCGAAGAGTTTAAAAAAAATGAGACTATCTGGCATATATGTCAAGAAGGGGGTGCTGCTTCTTATCTGGAGTGCCTTTAGTTCTTGCATTTGTATAATGATAGAAAGGCTAAGGTGGGCAATGTGACTATCGACATCTCTAAGGAGGGGATTGGTATGGCCACTGACATGCCCTTTGATGGTACCAAGCACCCTAGGAAAAGAAAAGTCTTTGATAATGAGGGAATGAAGGTTTTCCTTAAGAAGGATGAGGTCCTGTACAACCTTCAAGGGCGTTTCGATGGGTAGAAGCTTCCTCAGTCTTGGGATGAGGTATGTTTCATGATTATGAAATACTTTACTATGGAAGGAAGGTTTAGAAGGTTTTTTCACTATCATTTTGCGCTCTTAAATTATTTCAGACATAGTAAGATTATCAGCTTCTCGTTTTACCTCCTCTCCTCCTTGGAGTTATACATTATCACTGCTAAGGAATAGCACTCTTTGGACCCTAGTAAGCCTAAACTCCTGCTTCACCAGGGGCTCATTATGAGGCTATATAAATTCAACCTTTCTCTCTTCCCTCCCAAATCCCTCACCCTTTCCAGACTTGAGTCGCCCCCTTCACCCAAGACTGCCAAGGAAAGTTACAATATGGTGATCATCACTGAAATTACCCCGGAGCCCTATGTCAAAACTAGCAAAAAGAAACCCTTAGTGATTGCTAGCCCTAATCCCTCCATTGATGACCTTACCCCTAAATCCCCGGTGGCTACCCCTGCAAAGAGGAAAAATCTACATGCTACTCCTGCTCAGGTTACCCCCTTAAGAAATTTCATAGTGGCTCAGTTGATGATAGGGGCACTGGTAGTGGTACTAGGGTTTCTAATCCCATGATGGTGGAGGAAGTTAGTTCAGAGGAGGAAAGTGAGAATACTGACAGTGTAGATGAAGACTACACCATTACTAACAACAAACCTAGGGTTCCCTCAGCTAGAAGATCCTCCAGGCTTGCTGCTAAGATGACCCCCACACCTCAGCAACTGACGGCTTTCAAAGGGAAACCACTACTGAGGAGCTACGTACAAAGGAGATGACTAAGGAAATGCAATGAGTATGGTGAGCTGCAGGGGGAAGAACAGACTGAGGAAGTGAATAAGGAAGATTCAGAGGGTCAGCAGGGTGAGGAAGAGTCGAAGGAGAAAAACCAAAGGATGTCAATTGAATAGCATGACACTAGTTCTAAAGGAAATAACAAGGTTGACACTGAGGTGGTAGAGACTGAATTCTTGGGTGGTGAATTTTTTGTTAACAAAGAAATTAAAAGTGATAAGGTAGTGGTGGAAGATGAGGGACCCAGCAACTTCCCAGAGCTTAATGTTCACAGTTCAGACTCGGTCAGTTCCGAGAAGGGGAAGAAAGGTAAAGGTAAAGGTAACCAAAAAAAAGGTGCCAAAATTAGTAAGACTAAAGAGATCGAAGACCTAATAGTGAGGGTTTGCAATCTAGAATAGAAATTCAGCGCTTTGGCCAAATTCTCTACTAAGGTGATGCACAGATCTGTCACGACCTTAGTTGTTCTTCAGGAGGCAGAGCTAGATGACAAAGGCAAGAAAGACAAGAAGTTGAAGGACTACCAGGACATGTTCCAGTTTTTGGTTGATGACTGGGATAAAATGTTTAAGTAGCCGCTGGTGGCTTGTTAGTGTCTTATGTTTGTTTGCTGTCAAACTGCTGGTTTTGTTGTTTCTGATTCTTTTGTTCTTCTGGTTTTATGCTTAAACTTTGATGGTTTATTTTAAACTATTATAGTTTTTGGTGTGCCTTTTTGACTTTACTATTATGGGATTAGCACCCTCTTTTGCCACTTATCTAATAAAAAAAAACTAGTCAAGACTAGAATACAATAATTTTTAACGATCAAGCAAGAAAATAATGATTTTGTTGCACATTTTATCACAAGATGGAGGAAAGTTATCTATTCTTCACCTAGCACACCAAACATGGATCATAAGGATCTCTTTGATCTTTTCTTACATGCCCTCAACAATAATATACAAGAACAAGTCCAAAAACTCACATATAAATCATATGAATAAATGCTTGAAAGTGCCCTTAAAATTGACCAAGCTGTTATTGATAGTGGAAGAAGAGAGTATGATGCCAATGGAATGTTGGTAAACCATGATAGCAATAAAAAATCCTTCAAAAACAATCCAAACATAGATGGGTCAACAAACACTTCACCATCCAATCTAATAATAATCATACAAGTTTGGGAGGCCCAAATGTCAACATCCCCTAAGAATCAACAAATGGTCATACAAACCTCATCAAAAATATTGAAATTACAATCATAATAAATACTTCTCATTTCATAAGATAAGGGGGCATGATATTAAGTCATGTTGGGAGTTCCATCACTCTTTATCAAACCCCCCTAAAAATCAACCATTCATGGACACATTCTCACAAGATGAAGGAAATAGTTCCAAGAACTATCAAAATGCCTTTGATCAAAACACCTTGGGCCTCATGGAATTGGACAAAGAGCGAGAAGTTTATATTACCTAAGGACTAGAATGACCAGATGATACCCCTAGTGATTCAAATTTTTCTCACATTGTATAACTTCTCAAGAGTTCTCCTATACACAAGAATGTTGTCCTTAATGCCTTAGATCTAGGCCATCTAGTTTAAAAAACTCCAAATGAAAAGTGTTGTTCTTCAATATTTGATTTTGAGAAGCTACCCTTAGACAATGACATAGTTAAATAGGGTGATCTCCCCCTCCACATAATAGTCCAAGTTTAGGACTATTCCATCAAATGTGTAATGATCAATGATGGATCTGCAATCAACATAGTATTTTTTCTCTCTTCTTCAAAGAATGGGTTATGAAAAAACTCAAATCACATGAGAAACTTCCATCCTTAAAGTTCACAATAACCCAAGCATATAAACCATGGGTAAGGTCAATCTTCAAATCACAATGGGTCCTAAAACTCTCCCAATTGAATTTCACATCATCAACAAAGAAACCATTTACAACATGATCTTAGGGAGGCCTTGAATCCATAGGATGAGGACAATTCCCTCCACGTTATTTCAAGAAATCCACTTCTCACACTTGGGAAAAAACCACATCATTCAAGGATACCTTGATCCTTTTAGTATTTATAAAGTTGAACAAGCCAAAAAGAAGGGAAAGACCATGGAAACCACCAACTACCCAAACATCAACACTTTTGAAAAGGAGGGACATCTAAACAAGTCACAAATATAGCTCTAAGACCTCAAAATGTACAAAGGAGGGGGAAAAAAGAGAATTCCCCTTTGATCCCCAATCAACAAAGTCTTATGGTCCATTCAACTTAGTAGCCATTCCTATCAAGGTAGATATAAGCATCCATATAGTCAAGGCCACTTCTAAGAAAAAAGAAGAATCAAAACCTGCACAAGAACTAGGAATCATTAAAAAAAAATTTAAACACCAACACCACTTGTCCCTTAAAAGTTCAAAACTAATACTAAGACAAACATTGAAACTCAACAAGAATAGAAAATGATAAAGCTAGGGGGAAATCTATCAAATGATGAAAAATGTGTACACAAAACTCCTCACTAAATTCAAAGGCATTTTTACACCGTCTTCAAGTGTTCTTGCAAAGATGTTTAAAGAAAAGTCTAGACTAGATTGGATGAGTCCGAAAGATGTCAAGGATGACGCTTACCTCTTGTGCACTATGGAAGGTGAAGTGTTTAGTATATGAAAAATCCATAAGAAGGCATAAACATCAAGACAAACAAAAATATGTATCTTCATCCTGTCCATCATGCATTTGTTAGTGATATGCTCTTGTTCAATTTTTGTCCTAGTAAGGAGTTTAAGGTAGCCTTGGTATAGGTTGACCCTCTAAACCTTTTTTATTCCCTAAAATCATCTTTACCACCAATCATTCCCCTTTACATTTCCCAACAAATTTAAAATAAGGTCAAGCTCTTATCTTTATACAAATCTTGGTCCTAACGAACCATTATGTTGAGTTTAAATGAAGTCAATATTTAAACCTATAGTACCTAATAGAATCCTACAAGTAGACCTTCCCCATTCCTCCTTAGCAAAAGGGAAGTTTGACTAGATGGTGAAAACCCTTGGTGGTGCTCATCCCCTTATCTTTCCTGGCCAAAAATGTTAGGGGGATCATAACTCCGCAAGAAGCAATAAAAAATAAGAGTGCAATAAAAAAGAGAGGTCATAACAAGTTAGAGAGAGAAAATACAAAAAAAACATACAAAAAAGGTGAGAAAAGAAAGATACAAAAAAAAGAGAAGAGAGAAAAATGGAAAGAGATCATTGTTGATGTCTGTACTCTCAGGTGGAGATAAATATAAGCTAGAAGCTATGAGGATGACATCTATAGGAGAAAATAAAAAGAGAGGTATAAAGCACGCACAGGTACTAGTTGAGAAAAACCAAGAGTTTGACTATCTTTAGGACCATCTTTTGCTTTGGAGCCTTTCCTCTACCCCAGGTCTATATTGTTGGCTATCTTTGATCCAAGTATAGAAGGTACTAATAAAATTTGTTTCTTGCCTAAGTTGAAAGATCATTAGAATGTTTTGTCTAGACAAGGATCAGTATTTAGTCTTTTTGAAAAGTTGAATTTAAAATTTGTTCCATTTCCCTCCCACTCTCACCTAACTCCCTAATAAAATTCCATCCCAAAGGTTTACTAGGTCTTCCTATACCAAGTCAACTTGCAATCCCCTAGGTCAAAAATCCTACTAAAGAGCATTCACATTGTTTGTTCTACTTGCATGCATTTCAAACATACCATAACATCATGGCATTCATAGCACTTAGAACATAGTATTATACATCTCATATTTGTGAATCACATCCAGACATGTTGCATCTCATTCGTACAAAAAAGACAAGCATAAATTGCATCATCTATGTGTGATCATCATAAGTATGCATTTCATTTAAGAAAAATAAAAGATATAGCCAACCATATGCATAAAAGTTAAAGTGAAGTACAAGATGTCAACTAAAGCTATATTTATATCTCAACAAATTAGGTCTCACAACAATAAGTGTAACACAATGTCTGAGTACAAGTCACTCCTCCAACAAAGTCAAAAAAGAAAAATTATACACTCAAGAATGCAAATCTCCCCATGCAAGGGGAAAGAGTGAAAAACTCTTTAGAAAAAATAGATCTCTTAAGGACCTCAAGGAACGTCAAGTCAAACCTTAACAAAATCTTTAGAAAAACCATAAAAATTAAAAAGTTGAAAACCAAAAAATTTTTAAAACCTCAAAAATCCTTAACAATCAAATACATTCCTTCAAAATTTGCAATTAAAGGAGAATTTATTCTTTGCTACTCTAACTTAGCATGTTTTTATCATCCTTTTCTTCCATTATCTAAGCTTTTGTCCTTGTTTTATGTGTCTTCATCCTTATAGGTCTTCATGACAAAGGTGAGGTGACTCAGGTATACTTATGACTCACACATCGTCAGTATGTTTCCTCATTTTTATTTCAGTGCTCATTATTGAACATCATAATATCAAACTAATACTTGTTATTTCAAGTACAATTGAAAGATAGTGACAATAGGTAAGGCCCATTTCAAGAATAATACCTACCTTTCATTTAGACTACCATCTCCGAGGGGGCAAATACGTAAGCACTAAAAAAAGTGCATGAGCCTACATGGTAATCCAATGATGAGTTGTAGTCCTAAACATGTACATGTAAGTGTGTAAATACATGACCTCTTAGCAATATTCCTCTTGGAAACACATGGATTGATGTTCTTCATTTTGTTTGTACCTCCCTTTTCCCCTAGCTAACCTTCTAAGGTCCTGCATCTGTACCAATTACCATATGTCAACAATTCATTTCTATCACTTTCTAGCCCTATCAACATGGCCTACCTACATCACAAGATGGAAAATTCACTTTCCCTAAGCCCCTTTCAACCATTTCAACCCTCTAGAGGCCTATAATTGACCTCCTAGACCATCTTCAATCATCAATTTGAACACCCATTTCCTCAAATTTGGGTCACCCACTTTGACTACAGATCTCCCTGGGGAAACCCTACCACTAAAGGGATCCCCCAGGGGAGGCCTACTCTGGTGAACTAGGTGACCCACTCTCTTAAAGTCTAATAACTTTTCTCTGGGTCTTGAAGTCATCTTTAGCCCCATAGGTCCAATCTCAACCCCTGAAGCCACCTACAAAACCTATTCCCTTTGGGTCTTCCACTTTGAATTTTGAATCTCTTGGGGGTGACCCTACATTTTAAGTGAATCCTTTGGGGGTGACCTACCCTTGAAAACTGAGCTACCCTATCGTGTTTGGACATGCAATTTTCTCTTCAATTTGGGCCCAAAATAACTCTATTTTTGCTCCAATTTGCATGGCTCTTCAACCCTATCTAAGCCTAATCTACTTATATCTCATTCTAAACTCTCAATCACTCCATTCTTAGCTCCCACTAAGCTATTCTTATCTCCCTATCCATCTCATGCTAACTTCATTTTCCTCTAGTGATAAGTGTTGCAAGTATGTGTAATCGGTGTTGTCATTGATGTCAACAAGCTTGTGTTGTCATTGGTGTCAACTGTCATTTGTGTGAGTTACTTATGGTGTAAGAATATGAGTAATTAGTGTTGAGTGGATATTGTCTCTGAGATGAGGTTGTTGCAATGGTGTGAGCTATTTGGTTGAGTTGCTTTGCTGAAGATGTTGTGGTTGCTTTAAAGAGGTGCTAAATATGTTAGGAATATGTTTCCATTGGTTGGTTTCCAAGCGCTTTTGAGAGAATTTGATTAATAAAGGAAATAATGTGTTGAAGTGGCATTTTGGCTTATAGAGTAGCATTCTATTTTTGCTCTACATTTCCTCTATGTTGAAGATTTATCTTTGCGGTTTGGATATGTTGTTTAGAGGTGTTAAGACTTGTTATATTCCAAATTTGGTCCTCTGGTTCATTGTACAAAGAAAATTGTGTTCACCAATGTGTGGACTGTGTTTCTAAGTTGTGTAGAGGTGTCTAGGAGAAATGTCTTTGCTCCGCATTTCTCTGCAAAGTGGTTTTAGGTCTTGTAGTTCTGGATTTGTGCTTATAAGGATTATATTGTTCATGGTTTGGTGCCCTGGAAGTCAATTTCTAGAGATACAGTGTATGACAGAGACAATTAAGCATACGGGATAAACAGGATAAGGTTGTGCGATAGGTGAAAGTCGTTGCGGAGGAATTTGTTGGTTATCAGGATATTTCAATATGTTCATGGAATACTCTAGATTGTGCTAAAGTCTTGCATGTGGTTCGCAAGTCATTTTTGGGTTTGAGGAAGCGTGTACTTACAATTTCATTGTGTTAACATAGGTTTGGTAAACCTTGGGTATTTACACTAATTATGGAGTTGCTTTGGTGATTGTGAAAGTGTGGTGTAGCGTGCTTGGATGAATTTAGGTCCAAGCTAAGATGTTTTGTGGTCCGCCTTAATTCCTTTCCACCGTGGGAGTGCTTAGGCCCATACCTAATTTGAATATTTTGTGTTAAGGTGTAATTCTGACCTTGGAGAATGTTCTCAAGGTTGAGGATAGTATAAATGAGTGTCAAGGTATCATGATCGTGGGTGTGCATGATGGATGTAATGTGACTAATAGTGTGATTGAGTGTGTGAAGAAGTACAAGCCTTCATGTGTTAGATTACTGGATGCAATGAGCAGAAGGTATCTACTATTCTTCAGTGATGCTACGGAGGTGATGTTGATGTTGTAATGAATTTTTAGCTTCATTAGAACTGTACTCCATGCATATGTCAGATGCAATTATAACAGTTCAAATCTTGGTAGTGAGCCCTTTGGCAATGAGCCTTTTGTAATTTGGTGTTGTTACTACTTTATATTGTGAGCCAATCCTCACTGTGGTTTTTTCCTTAGGTTTTCCACATAAATCTGGTGTTCTCTTGTGTTTGATGTTGATTTGATTCAGCTTCTATTATTTGCTTTTCATGCTTAATCATTGTAACAATTTAAGGGTTAATTGAATCTATGCGGATCTAAATGTGAGTGATGGTTTTGAAATTTTAAGCTACAACTAATTCACCCCCCCTCTTAGTTGTCTTGTGCATTCAACAATTGGTATCAAAGCGAGGTTCCTTAGAAGAGAGCTTAACTACTTGAGGTAGATCCAGGATGGTGCACAAGAAGGATGTTCCTCTATTTGATGGATCGGATTATGCTTTTTGGGAAATAAGGATGGAAGGTTATCTGATTTCTCTTGGATATGACATCTAGAAGTTAGCAATACTCAATATATAATGCCTAAAAATGGTCTGAGTACTACAGATGAGGTCAGGGCCTATGAACTTAATGGTAAAGAAAGGTATGCTCTTTTAAGTGGTCTTTCTAATTCTGAATTGGTGAAAGTCATGGATCTGAAATCTGCTAATGAAATCTGAAAAAAAGTTAGAAAGTATTCATGAAGGAAATGATAAGGTCAAGCAAGCTAAAATGTAGAATTTAAAGCTCATGTTTTAGACCATGCAAATGTCTGAAGATGAAAACATAACAAACTACTTACAAAGGGTGGATGAAGTTGTCAATGGCATCAAAGGTCTTGGTTGAAAAATGGATGAAAAAAAAGTGATATTGAAGGTACTTGGAACTCTTCCTAAAACTTACAGTCACAAGGTTTCTTCTATAGAAGAATTTCAAAATCTAAATCAGTTTACCAAATATAAGTTTGTTGGCACCTTAACTACTTTTTAAATAAGAGAATTTGGTACAAGTAGTGCAAAGGATGAGACTGCTTTCATGGCTGGGAAATCTGAGAAGACTGTGGAATCAAATCAGGAGGATACAGATGATTTGGAAGCTAATTTTTCAAGAAGAATGAAATTGGGTGCTGGTAAGTACAGTGGTAAGTTGCCTTTCAAGTGTTTCAGTTGTGGCAAGATAGGTCATTATGCTTCAAGATGTCTGAAAATAATTTTTTGGAGCAAGAATAGGGAAAACAAAAGTAGAGTGCCTAAGAAAAGCTATTATGTTAGAGAGGATATAGGTATATCTGAGGATGAACTTGATTTTGAGAATGATGAGGATAATGAATGTCTATTCATAGATTTGAGAGATGATACTGTTTCTACTAACTCTGGGAAATGTGTGAAGGAAAAGGCTCTGGAAGTAGGTCTTAATGCTGAAAGCACTTTGATATTTGTTTTACATACTACATAGGAAAAGAACCTTTGGGTCATTGAAATTGGATGCTCAACTCATATGACCGGTGATAAAAGCAAGTTTGTTAAACTTGAAAATATGATGGAGGATTAGTCGGATTTGGTGATGATAGAGATGCTTAGACATGTGGAAGAGGCTCAATTAGTTTTGATGGAAAGCATAATATTGATGATGTTCTTTATGTTAAGGGTTTAAAGCATGACCTATTGAGTGTTGGACAAATGTGTAGCAAATGATACAATCTTGTGTTTTAGGATGGTGGTTGTGAGATCAGAAAAATTTTTACAACTGTAATAGATGTTGGAAAGAGGATAGGTGGAAATGTATATCATCTCAAAGGTGGTGATGGCTATTGCTTCATGACTCAGATCAGTGAAAGTTAGCTATGGTATAGATGATTGTGTCACATCAATTTTCATATCTTGGTAAGGATAAGTTTAGCTCAAGCCGTGAGAGATTTGCCAAAGATTACAAAGCCCATCAATATTGTCTACAAGGAAAATCAGATTGGAAAGAAAGCATGAAGAAGTTTCAAAGTCAAGGATTAGTTGTCTATAGAATTGTTGTAATTGGTGCATATAGATCTTTGTGGTCCTACCAAGGTAAGGATTTTTCAAGGTGATAGGTATTTCATGCTATTGATTGATGATTATTCTAGGATGACATGGGTTACTTTTGTTAAAGAAAAATCTGAAGCCCTAGATAAGTTCAAAGCATTCAAAGCCATGGTTGAGAATGAAATTGATATGACAATTAAATGTTTGAGGTTTGACAGAGGTGGAGAGTTCACTTCCAATGAGTTTAACATGTTCTATGAGAATCATGAAATAAAGAGGCAATTATCTACCCCTAGGACTCCTCAACAGAATGGAGTGATTGAAAAAAAGAATAGGATTGTTCAAGAAACTGCAAGGACAATGATAAAAGAAGAAAACTTACTAGAGGTCTACTGGAGAGAAGCAATTCATATTGCTATTTACATATTGAATAGAGTGTAGGCAAGAGCAAATAGTACAAAGAGAACTTATGAGTTATGGTATGAAAGGACTTCTACTACCAAGTACTTCAGAGTGTTTGGAAGCAAATGTTATATCAGAAGGGATGAAGAAAATCTAGGAAAGTTTGATGCAAGGTCTGATGAAGGTATCTTCCTTGGGTATTCTATTAAAAGCAAAGCTTACTGGTGCTACAACAAGAGGTTGAAAAGAATTGTTGAGAGTGCAAATGTCAAAATTGATGAAGATCTACAAAGGAATTTAGAAGTTGATGGATATGAATCAAATGAGTCATCCTGTAGAGAAGAAGAAAATGCTAGTGAAAAGGAAGTATAGATTGAAGAAGAAGAAGCTCTAGAAAAGACTCCTGAAGCTCTAGAAAAGATTCCTAAAACTCCCAAGTATGTACAGAAGCATCACTCTGGAGATCAAATCATTGGTGACAAGAACAAAAGTGTTCTGACAAGAAGGAAAGCTATTGAAGAATAGGTAAATCTATGTTTGCTCTCTACAGTTGAACCCAAAACAGTGATTGAAGCATGCAAGGATGAGTATTGGATCAAGGCTATGGAAGAAGAACTAATGTAGATTGAAAAGAATTAAACTTGGGAAATTGTCCCAAGACCGGCAGATAAGAATGTGATTAGAACTAAGTGGGTATTCCAGAACAAACTAAATGAGAATGGAGAAGTGGTAAGAAACAAGGAAAGGCTTGTGTGTAAAGGTTACTCACAAGTAGAAGGAATAGTCTATGTTGAAACTTATGCTCCGGTGGCGAGAATGGAGGCCATCAAGATGTTTTTTTATTTTGCAGTACATAAGGATTTCAAAGTATATCAAATGGATGTGAAGTCTGCTATCTTGAATGGTGAGTTGGAAGAAGAAGTATACATAGAACGACCGGATGGATTTCAGTTATCAGATAAACTTGACATGGTCTACAGATTGAAGAAGGCACTATATGGATTGAAGCAAGCCCCTAGAGCTTGGTATGCAATGTTAGACATATATCTATTATAGCAAGGATTCAATAAAGGCTCCGTAGATAGCAATTTGTACATCAAAGTAGGTGAAGATCAAATTCTAATTGTTGAAGTATATGTGGATGATATAATCTTTGAAGGAAATGAAGGTATGTGAAAGAGCTTTGTAGATGAGATGTAGAAAGAAGTTGAGATGTTAATGTGTGGAAAAATGAACTTCTTCCTTGGGCTACAGATCAATCAGACAGGTAAACATATTTTCATTTCACAATCAAAGTATGTCAAGGAAATGTTAAAGAAGTTTGGAATGGAAGATTCTAACATAATATGTACCCCTATGACAACTGGTTGCAAGCTGAGCGAGAATGATGAATCAGCTAAGGCTAATCAGAGTAGATATAGGTCAATGATTGGAGGATTGTTATACTTAACTGCTACTAGACCGGATATTATGCATGTGTTGTTCTCAAAATCATCTACGCTCATTTTTGTAGATAACCCCTACGAAACTTGTCTGTTTCATAGCCTACACTCTAAGTTCGCAAAACGAGACAAGTACTCTTGACCTCGAGCGAAGTCATCTGACATCCTAGAAGAGTTTGTGACATTCCCTCGCCACAATTTCTTGAAAATCACAAAGCTTGTTGTGGTCATAAACTAGCCAAAATATTAATTATTGAACATTTTGGGGTGTTAGAAAAGTTTTTTGTTATTACATGCAATGGAAGTCCAAACAACCACTCTTACATGTATTTTGGTTCTTTTATATGCAGAGTCGTCTCTTTTCGCCGCTTTCGTATATCTTACTAAGTATTTGTTTTGATATGCAATGGCGGTCTGAACCTCTGCTCATGCATGTCCTTTGAACTTGCAAAGTCAGTCATTCCCACCGACCAAACATATATTTTCGAATTAGTGGCATTAATGCCACTTGTGTTGGCATTAATGCATTCAATTTAAGCCTTTTTAAAACTGTTTTAAATTTGTTTTGTTTGTTTATTTGTTATTATCAAACCTCTCATTCAACTGTTAATCTTCTTGGAGATCATTTGACTGAGATGTTAGCAGATTCGAGTGTATTTCTCTGATTGTTCATAAGTTAGGGTTTCATGTTGGCCTTTCAGGGTAAGTCTTCTTTCCTTTTTATTGTCTTTTCTATTTAGGGTTTCATTTAGATGTTTTCTATTTTTTCTCTTTGCTTCGAGTCCTCAAAAGAAAATGACAATGTGATTTTGAAATCCTATGCTCTATGCATAGTTTCTTCCATTCTCTTATTTTGAATAGTAGCACATTTGTTGTGCCTCACTTCATTGCTTCATGGAAACCTTGTTTGTGTTTTGACCCTTATGCGTTGGCAGAGTAACCGCCCATCTTCTCATCCTTTGAGAGTTTTCCCAAACACAATGTAAGGGAGGTTAAAACTGCCGCCCTTACATAAACCCTTGCATACTTTCCAATGTGTAAAAGCAGTGAAATATGCCGACTTTACACATTCTAGAGATTCAAGAGAAAATCAACTAATGCAGTAGCGGTTAAAACCACTGACTATGCATTGAATCAACTCAGCACACATGCACGACGGTCCATTCAGCCGACCTTGCACATGCCTCTAAAGTTGCAAATTTACCCTAATGTAAGGGTTGTCATTTTGACTGCCCCTACATGTCAAACTTCTATTTTTCTAGAAAACACATGCAAGGTCGGTATTTTCCACCGACTTTGCACAAGAATGAGACTCTTCTCAAACACATGTAAGAGTCATCAAAATGACCGACTTTACATATGCAAGTAATTCCTCATGCAAGAGCAGTCATTTTGACCGCTCGTGCACATTTTCCTATTTTTTTCTAACACTAGGAAAGTTCACCGTTCAAGACCTATTAACCCGCTTTCACCCTTTACCTTGATTTGTGTGCACTCAAGCCCTTCAACGCATGCTTTCCTGTCCATGATCATCAAATCACGGTTATCCCAGTTTGTCCATTTTTCCCCTAACTGCGAGATCATAGCCTTTTGCAGTTCTCAACAAGTGTTCGTGGTAGATATTTCTCCCAGAGGTCTCTCCAGAGCTAATGTCAGAGCCATCTCTGTCCAAAGCCAAAATCATGAAGTACAAGTACCAAGGTGTCTTTCCGGTGACGGCAGTGCAGTCAAATATTGACGAAATCAGGGATACAGAAATAGGACATGTGGACATGGCAGAATTTGTAGAAAGAACAAAATAGACAAATCCTTCTAGACATATGCAAAAAATCATTGACAATCATATTCACTTGGTTGCCTCATTTCCAATTTCTGCACACAATCCCGAGTTCGTTCTTCAGGTGGTTGGTCATTACAACAGGGACACTAGGGTTGTGACAGATTCCAAAGGGAATGTGACCATGAGGTTAGATACAGAATTCCTTGACAAAATCTTCATGTGTCCACCTATTGTAAACATTGGACAGATTGACTTTGCTCAAGGGCAAAAGGATTATGACACAGATGTGGAAGCTGCAAGAAGGTACATAAAGAACAAATGGTTGAAAATCCCTAGAAGTAATTTGACCAGATGGCCAAAGTATCTTCCTAGGAGTGACTTTGTAGAGGAAGTTTGTGATTTGATCACTCTTTTGAGTCGCATCAGAGGACTCCCCTCTTCCTCCAAGTTTCAAGAATGGATGTACACTTACATCAAGGTGATTCTTCGAGGTACATAAAGAATATTCTGGGGAGAGTAGATCAGTAATGCATTGCATGAACAACTGGTGAAGGTCAACACAACATTTAAATTCTATATGACCTCATATCTTGTATATGCTTCTACTAGCATGAGAAGCTTACCAGGTTTGACTCAGGTTGGTGACAGGAGATTGATTCCTATATATGAGTATTACCCTCAAATTACCCTGAAGGGATCAATCCATCATTTCCGAAGCATGAATGATGCCTTCTTTTCTATATTCATGTGCTTATGGGACAATGAACTTGTTCAGAAAAGGGTCTTAGATGAAGCTTGGGTGGAGGTTGTGAATTCTTTCTGCTGCTTGTTCTTACAATTCCCCACTTTCACATATCTTAGGGTAGGATATTATCCTAGCTATCCTTATATTCTTCCACAGTATCCCAGTGACCGTATTGTTCTCATGGAGCTATGCAGACAACTGATTGTAGTGCATAATAAACAAATGGAGCTGAAGAAGTTAGGGATAAAGTTTCCCATTGAAATTGGAAGGTATTCAGTTCAATCAGCTAACAAAGCAAAAATAGTGGATTCTGAATTATAGCTGGTTACTATGAGAACTTTTAAGAAAAGAGACCATTTTGACTTTAGAAGAGTGCAAGATAAGATCAAAAGGAAGTCAACCTTCCATGTGCCAATGGTTGAAGATATTTGGGCCAATCTCAGGACACAGAATGAGATCAGGAAGCTAGACTACTACAGACTTCACCTGAGTCAAATACAAGAGCTAGGCCTCGCCAATATTCCAAACAGAATGGAGGATGATGGGGATGTTTTAGATCCCAAATATAACACTAAGAATGTTGAAGTCTCACCTCTTCTAGAGGTGAAATGGTCAATTAAAGAAGAAACATCCATAAGGAAAAGATTTCAACCGATCCTGGCCAACACAAATGTGTGGTTGGAAAGCAAAGGGATGAAATTGAAAGAGTTTCTCATAGGGTCAGAGACTGAAGCACAGAAATAGACAGCTAAGAAGGTAGAAAACAAAACTAAAAATAAGAGTGACACCCCTTCTTCCTCTAAAATACGAAAACCAAAAATTAAGTTTGTATCCAAGGGAGGGAAGAAGAAGGAAGTTGTAGAAACTTCCAATGTCACTGAATCAGGTGTTGAAGATACTAATGTTGATCAAATGGAGATTGAAGATTTTGAGGCTGAAGAACAAAATATTTAGAAGTCTAAGGATGCCCAACAAACAAAAGTATCTGATAAATCTGATGAAGAAGATGAAACTGAACAAGGCAAGGATGATGATGCAGAAAAGGAACAACTTGGTGATCCACCTCAATCCCCTGAGAAAGATCTTCCCACTGGAACACAAGTTTCTACACCTCTTCCTCATGCTCTAGTTTTTGGTAGTTTCCCAGTGATTTCAAGTGTTCCTCTTTGTTGTTTCTTCTGATAATACCCCTACTTCTGTAAAAACTAGTTTTGGGACTATTTTTGATTCTTCCTGTTCCATCCCAAGTTTGTCTTCTCCATCTTTTGACATTGGTGAACAATCTATCTTAGAAAATATTATGGATGCTTCAGAAAAGGTTGTTGATACAGGTGTGGTTTTTACCAACACCAGTCCTATTGTGACTATAACAGGTGCAAATATGGACCTGGCAAAACAAGTAGTAGACTCATCTCCGGTTGTTGGTGCTTCTATCCTTCCCCCATTGTTGTCTACATATACTCCAAAGAGGAAGAAATGAGCTATTTCACCTGATGAGATTGATATTGAAAAGTTGTTACTTGTAAAATCAAAGACTCTGAAGAAGAAGCCTAAGACTGTTTCTAGGCTTATTAATGAGAAAGGAATCAGATACGCAGAGATAGCTAAACCACCAGAAGATGCTACTATTGACAATTTTGACATGAATGATTATGTCATTTCAAGTGTTGAGTTAGGCAAGCTAACTCATGAGGGCATAAAAGTAGATTTTCAAACTATAGCACTTTGCTCGAAAAATATGATGAAGTCAAAAAATAGAAAGAACAGTATAAGGCCAAAGCAAAACAACTTGCTGTGGTTCTTCAGAAGATAGTAAAGTCATCTAAAATTGTAGAGCCCATGGCAGTGACTACAGAAGATCCCCTGATCCAGAAGGTTGAAAAAGCACAAGCCAGAGGAAGGGTGGTGGGAGATATTGTGGAACGTTTCTTAGCTCAAGGGTGAATTCTACTAAAAACCACTGTAAAAAGAAAAGAGAAGATGGATAAAGCTAAAGCTGAGCTTGACAACCTGGTTGACTTACTCTCACAAGAGTTGCAGGATCAAGAAGAGAGTTTGGAGGAGTGGATAGAGATGAAAAAGATTAAGATAAAGAATCTGATCACCATCGGGGTCATTGCAAACAAGGAATCGTATCTTAAAATCAAGGAGACTCTGGTTCATCGTATCCACATAATAAAAGGTTTACTTGAAGATCTATGTCAAGCTCGAGAAGCCAATGAAGATAGCGATGTCACACTTCTACATAGGCTGGAAGAACTTCCATGCACCCTCATTGGTGAAGACCATAAGTTCCTCTCAGCAGATGAGATGATAAGTTCCTTTGAAAGGATGGTTCAAAGGAAATTTGAAGAGGAGGTGCCCTCAGTACTTTCCATGGATAATCTCTATGATCAACATTCAACTTTAGAGAACTTGAAGGACAATCTGTACAAACATGAAAAGACAATAAAGGCCGTAAAAGATGCAATTCTTTGGGCCCGCACTATCTAAAAAAATATAGCTAAACCAGATGCATGCGAGATGGTAGCCATATAGGCCATGTACCAGGATTTTCTGAAGAAGAATGAAAGAGGAAGCTAATGCCTTAGTTTATTTTATTCTTGTATATGTAATTTGAATTTTCTTGTGGACATATCCATATGTAATTTTCTAAAATGTAATTACATGTGAGACAAAGGAAGTTCTAAGTCAAATAGGACTCTTCTGTTTGAATAAGTCAAACTAGTTGTAAATTTCCTATTTTTCCTCCAGGCTCCTCCCTATAAATAAAGAGGGCCTCTATTGTAAATTTTATCTTTAGTTATTGAAGCGAAACTCTGCCAAATTGAAGAGCATTTTGAGACTTTGTGTTCAAATTATAAATCAAATTTTATCAAGTGAATAAGAAAGCAAGTGATCATTCAATCTTTGTGTTGGAATATCTTGTGGTGTATTGGAAATTGTTCTTATGTCCTTTTCCTAATATTATCTTATCTGTTTGATCAAATTCTGGTGTGAGTGAGAATAATCTGGGAGATGTTCTAAAGTTGATTGTGGAGACTTTGTGCTACAACAATTATCTCTAGTTTGTGATTTTGTGTTTTGAAGTAAAAGATATTGGAAAGGCTTTGAACTACTATTATCTTTTGTGATCATATATTTTGTCGTAGTTTTCGGTGAAGACTTTGGGCTACACCTCATTCTACTTGATTCTAAGTTATAAATTAGTAAAAGAAGCAACGATAGACTTTGTGCTCTTGTGGGTTTCTTGGTTATTCAATTTGTATCAAGAAAGTTCCATTTCATTTTGTAAACATCATTTCTGAAAAAAGAGAAATGGATGATATGGTCTCACCCCCAAGTTAGTATTTAGTTTAAATAAGTTTGTGATAGTTGATAGGGAACCTCCCCTTGCTAAGAGGAGAGATTTATCTCATTACACTGTGGTCAATATAACCATTTTGCCTTCAGTTAGTTAAAGACAAAATATTCACCCAACAGTTTTTGGTGACTCTACTGGGGAGGGAACACGCAACTTGAAGCCTCATGCTCTAAGTTGAAGCATTACAGTTCTTTTCCATTGTTTCAAGATTTTTGAAAATTTTGTTGAGTACACTACATTCTGGCAGATTCACGGTATACAAGAAGTAAGAGAGCTCAAGGCATTATTGATCCTATATTTGAGTTGATGCAGAAAAATAACTTTGGTCTTTTCCCTACACAACCTCGCCTTCAGTGAACTAGGAGTTTTCCTCCTGCTAATGCTAGGTTTCCAATACCAGGTGAAGCTTCTAGTTCTAGTGCTAGTAGGTTTTGTCTATCCATATTCCACAAAGGTTTGTTATCCCACCCTTTAATCAGTGTACCATGGCAGCTCACGGCCCTTGGGGTAATACTTTTGGTCCTTTGAATTTAACTCCACCTTTGCATGAACTACCTCGTAGTTTGAGGAAGAATTTTCCTAAGTTCTATGGTGATGGAAAAGTTCACCTGGATGAACACATTGTAGCTTTCTGTATAGCATGTGGTGTAATAGGTGTTGAGCATGAAGATGTAGCAGTAAGGCTTTTTGTGTAAACACTGCAAGGTGTTGCTGCAGATTAATTTTATCATCTTCAAGCTCAGACTATAACCAATTGGAATACTCTCAAGACCAAGTTTGAGGCTAGGTTGAAACCTACAGAAGATGCACATGCCTTATTGGCTCAGCTCACACAAATGAAGAAAGAGCCTCATGAACCCATGTGAGACTTCATCGCCAAGTTCAATAAGCTGAGAAACAAGATTCCTACAACCGCTCAACCAACGGCGGAGAATCTCAAATGCTTTTTCATTAATACTTAGCTTCCTAAGGTAAGTTTTCTGCTAAGATAGGCTGGTCTTGTAGATCTTCCTGCAGCTCAAATTTTGGCTACCAAAGTGGAAGATGATCTTATCCTTGCAGGTAAGATAAGAAGAGATTCTAACAGAAATAAAAGTCCCTCTTCTACTGATAATTCTTCCACAAGCACCACAGATCCTATGGTGCAAAAGTTAGCAAATGAATTGCTAGCTCTGAAAAGGCAAATGTCCCAAGGTATGTTTGCCCCTCCTTATTGGGATATACCAAGGAGGACATTTTCCAATAATTCATATCAAGGAAATGCTGTTAAAAATCAAGGGCAACACAATCATCTTCCACCCACACCGGGGAAGCTCGCCATTGAAGCAGCACCAGTCAATTCAACAGTTGGCTATTATGAAGCAGAACATGATCATTCTTTCCAACCTGAGTTGGACCAGGAGAATGATGCTAATCTCTTTGCAGAAGGAGAAGAAGAATTAGTTGGTGACTCTACTATTGGCTTTCTAAATTACCAAGACGAAGCCAAAAAAGAAGGAGAAGTGTATGATGGAGCATATGCTATTTTTACTAGGTCCCAAAATCAGCCAAATCAGCAAGTTGATAAGGGAAAGGCAAGAGAGGAACCTCATCCAGTGATCTCAATTGCTAAACGGGGAACTTCGTTGCCTTCTCAACCAAAGGACCTGGTGGGAAATAAGCAAGTAAGTACATCTAATAATCCTCTATCTTCTACTTCTGTCCCTCAGACCAGTACTACCCCTAATAAAACTTAGAATGATGGATTTCCTTCCTCTGTCTCTAGTTCATTTCAGCTATTTGATATAATAGATCATGCTAGGAAGACCAAAATCCAAATGTCTGAGGTTGAGTATTTACAAGCTAATCCTGAACAGTTTGATATGTTAGCTAAATACGTCAAAAACAAGACTATTTCTACATGACAAGATTTTCCAAAAGTTGCCCATGATTCCTCAAAGAACAAATCCACTCAAAATAATCTTGTCACTACTCCCCTTGACACCTCTGGAAAAATAGAACATTTCTATGTTTCTCTATTGGTAAATGGTCATAAGTTGAGCAATTGTATAATAGATTTTGGGGCCTTTGATAATGTTATGCCTGCCAAAGTAGTAGATGCCCTTGGCCTCACTTTAACTAAGACCTTTGGGAGATGTTTCTCCATGGAAAATAAAAAAGTACCATTATTGGGTCAAATCAAAGACGCCCAATTTGCATTTGGAGCCTTTCCAGACAAGAGGATTAAGATGACCGTCCTAGTAGCTGATGTTCCAACCTCTTATGGCATCTTGCTCAAGCATAATTTTTCTAAAGATGTGGGTGGGGAATTGAATATGGATCTATCCAAAGCAAGGATACCTATTAAAGGCATCATGCAAAAGTTGCTTCTAGAGAAAGAGGCAAAATACATTGTTACCCAAACGACAAATCCCAAAGCTCAAATTTTGTTTGAATCTTCAGGTATGGGTAATTATTTCTTGTCTACTGAAGATATTTCTAATTCATTAGATGAGAGCTCAAATAATTCAGATGGAGAATCAGAAGAATGTTCAGATGAAAGTGCAAATGAAGGTATAGTAATGCTAGATTCTTCCCTCACTGATGAAGAAGAATTTTTTGCTCAAAGAAATTCCAAAAAATCAAATTCTAATGAGGTCTGGGTTTTAGAATTTGATGGCAGTTGTTCCTCTACTAGTTCTGGAGCCAGAGTTGTTTTGATATCTCCACAAGGTGATATTTTCCCTTTCTCATCAAACTGTAATTCGACAATACCAACAACACCGCTGAGTACGAGTCATTGTTGCTCGGATTGGAAGCTGCTCATGCTAAGGGTGTTAAAAATCTTCATTCTCAAGGAGATGTTGAATTAGTGGTTTGTCAAGTGAGAAATTTGTATCAGACCAAAAATGAAAGATTGAGACATTATCTCAATCACGTATGGGATTGCATTGAAGGTTTTGATGTTTCAATATTTTTGCAGTGCCTAGAGAGTTTAATGATCGTGTAGATTCATTAGCTATCTCTGTAAGGGAATGAGGGCATCTTAGAACATATTTCTAAGAAAAGTGGTGTCTTCGACAAATTTAAATTCTTTCCAAACCATCGGCACAACCCAAACCATCGGCCAACATTCAACCATGAACTCCGACAGTTCCTTGTCTCAGCGATACTAAGCCTTTACCCTTCGTCGGCGTGACCACTGTGCATCGGCATGCAACCTGTAAGCTATGCCAATAGAAGTCCTCTCACCGACGCCCGATTCCATCAGAGTAACACATAGCTTGGAATGACATCCACATCCTTCGCCGAAGGCCTCCATTTCACCGATAGCACATCGTCGGCCCAAACCACCATCGGGGAGACACAAGTATCAGAGTGAGATCTTCAGCTAAGCCCGATAGAGCAGGTCAACCTGACAACTTGCCCTTCATCGGTGTAACAATGCATATCGCCCAAAGTATCCTCACTCCTGCCGATACAAGAGGTCTGCCCGATGGCCACTACCATCAGTGAAACACCTGTTATCGGTAAAGCCCAACAGAGATATACCGATAGTATTCTGTCAGGCCGATGAACCACCGAACCAAGGGACCAATGAACCATTGAACTGATAAAAAGTTCAACGAAGCACAGTTCAATGAAACAGTGAACCCAATGAGTCAATTCAAAACCCAATGAACATGCCATTGAACCCAAGGAACCTTGAGCTATTGAACCTGTAATCTGAGTCACTAGTACTCAACATTCTCCCACTTAACGAAGGAATTACAGGAAACCATCAATGCTCCAAGTCACAGAACCAAGTTGATACTACCACCACTCCACTGTGCTCACAACCTTTTTACAGAAGCTCCATAACACCAACTTCAAAGCTGTCAGAACACAGCCAGAAACAAGATAAACCATTAGCTAGAACAACAATCAGAAAGCTGACTGTACCCATCCAACTGAACATAAAACCCACATGACTGAAAATAGCACACACAGCCAGTGCTAAAACATCCAATCACTCATACCTTAAGGGTATGAACATCAGTAGACGCATGCCACCTACATATACACCCATTAACTACAAATATAAGCTCCATATGTCAACTAGTCAACGAAGACCAGACACATCAAGAACTCCCACTGCATGGATAATGCAGATCTGAAAAAGATCATGGCATACAAAATCCACCAATAGCATTACATAGAAAGTGTAAATATCATGTAGAACCAAGGAAACATCCACCATGATATGAAAATCAATAACCTGCAAGAACAACACCTCACAACTAGTCCAAAGTTCTCCAATTTCTCCACATCCAACAAAAGAAAGAGATAACAGAACAGAACCTTCATGCTGTCACCCAACAACATAAGTGAAAGCACATGACCACAAACTAGTGATCATCAGCTCCAACCAAATCTCAAAACAATGTAGTGTGAAACACACCATCAGAGAAACTAACTGAGACCAAGAGGAACACTACACATCATATACCTGTAGACAATCCTTTTACATACACCTCTAAATGCCAACTGTGTCAAGTATGATCTCCTTCAAAACACCCCAAAGAAGAACAGCATAACAACATCCAAACAAACATTCAATCTCTAAGATCAACTAACATGGATGTAAGCTTCACAAACCAAAGAAGATCAAACTAATTCATTTCCCATTTCAGGAAATCAGCCCATTAACCATCTCCTAACAGTCCTCATCAATGAATGATATCTCTAAACTCAAATGCAAAAGGAGATAAACATGCTATCCATCTCTCACAATGAATCCTCCAGAACCATATCTATGAAAGAAAGCATAAAACACCTGAGAGAAACAACGGGCTATATCTCTCAAGTGAAACTTGTCGAGTAGACCAAGAGTGGGGAAAGAGAATGTTCTTCCAAGATACCCAAGTCCTAATGACTTTCTCCAAGAACAATCTCCTCTAGATCTTTTGTTGAATTCACATTCAACCAAGGTAAAGACTCCTCGAATTTCCAGCTATAAACTTTGATTTAGCACAACATATACAGTCTCACCTTATTCTCCATGTATCCATGAGTACCTTTGAACAATCACCTCATGCTGAACTCCAACTGCATCACTACAACACTATGAAGTAATCAAGCAAATGATAGATGTACCCAAACATAGAGAAGTAACCAGACCACTGTCAAAACTCCAATCATCTGAATCAGGAACTTATCATGACATCATGATCTTACCATCTCCTTTAGGAGATTCCATGCTCCAGGTGAACATAACCATTGTCTCTAGATCAATGTATCATACCAAAATTCAAAAGCAGAAATCATGATATGAAACAAACCAAAATTCTAAACCAACATCACCTGTCAAGCACCACCAACACTTCAGCCAAGAATTTCATGAATCCTCCATGACTTCAAGATGTTACTCATCCTCAAATAGTGCCCCTGCAAATGCGAAAGAACCCTTCTGCAGCAACAGGATCAAAGAGCTCCTCCTAGTAACATCTGCAGCACTAAAGAAGATCATTCACCACTAAGTGATGAAACACACAGTCAATGCTAAAGCTCCCACTGAACTATGACAACAGAGCTTTTCAAGCATCCTGACCAAACATCTCCTAATCTGAAAATCTTCCAGGTCCACAAATTAATATGTCCATGTGACTATAAAACCAAGTGACACCAAGAACTCCAAAACAAGGAATTAAACTATCACTGTCAATAGCTTACACAAACTTGTGTATTCAAGCTATACATGACATCATGATACACTTACTACAAGTCTCCATAACGAACTATTCAGATACTCTACAACATCCATCCTCTCATCCCAAAATAGTCACACCAATGCACAAGTGACCACAGACAAGGCCAGCTAACAAATCTGCATAAACACTGAAACAACCTTGTGGATAAAGACAGTCCACATCCAAGTCATCTCACTGTAGCTTAATAGGTGATCAGCCCACAAAACTACATAACTCGTAGATCCAACCAATGTATCATGCAAACTCACTATCACACTGGAAACTGCAAAACTGAGATTTCAAGGAATAAATAACAATGTAGACAACAAGACTCAAGCATCAGAAAACTTACTTTTCACTGATTCGCCCAACATGTCCACAACCAGAGCACCATAGTCAAGAAACTAGAAGCATTACCATAGAAATGCTGAGTGTCATATCACATACCAGCACTCCCATGCAGAGAAAGCATTTCACCTCCTCACACCATGCACAGAGCATGCATGCAAAACTGCAACTATATCATCCAGTAACATCCCAAAAGCCAGGGTCTAGAAATAGCTTAACTGCAGCTTCACAAAACCACAAGTTTTTCTTTTGACCATGTAAAACCTGCAAAACCACTGTGTTTGAAACACACCTATGCACATCCATATCCACTTCACATCTGGAAAACCCAAAAGTTTGCAGCACAAACTCCATAACAATTAAGCCAAAATAATGTATCATCATGAATATGCATAACCATAGATTTTAAGGAAAAACTATAAAACCCCTCAAATCCAATAATCATGAATTTGAGTCATGCAAGTACAAAATATCCATTTAAGGAAACAACAGTTCAAGAGCTTCAGGCCCACTTGTAGACCAATCTCTCAAACCACCAACATGCACATGCATCCGAGAGAATCAGGCTATTATAGAAGCTCTCAGATCATCCAATGATCAACTCCAAAGCCTGCATGCAATCAGGGTAACAGAAAAATTATGCCTTCCAATACTAGGAATAGAACACCCAGCATAAGCACAATACTCCATGGCTAAGCAGTAACACAAACTCCTTCATATCATCAGAGAGCCTCTCACATAGACACCCAATATGAAAGTTACTGTAGCAACACAACCACAAAGCAAACCCCATGCAACAAGATTAAATACTGTCAATTAAGAGCCTCAGGCCACATCATGACCAGCTCCAGTCTCTTCACCATCCTTCAAGCACTGCTGAAACAGAAACACAAGATCAACTGCCAGACTTTCACTCAAACAAGGATCAAACAAACAGACATTTCCTTCAGATTTCCTCAAGCTTGTCACACTAAGAAATCATCACAGAAGGAATACCCAGACCTTATACACCAGGAACTCTTACATGCAAACATATGCAGCAGACAAATGTACATATGTGAGCAACAAAGCATATCCCAGAAGAAGGCTCTGATACCACTTGTAATGGAATGAGGGCATCTCAGAATGTATTTCTAAGAAAAGTGGTGTCTTCGACAAATTTAAATTCTTTCCAAATGCTTCAAAAACACGCACAACTATGCCTTTAAAGCGGAAACAGACATAGAACATTTCCTACATTGACCCTTAGAGGAAAGCACAAGCGAACAATATCTAGTTTCAACAGCAGAAATATTAAACATGAAAGACAGAACAAGAACACAGATTTATGTGGGGAAAACCCTTACGGGTAAAAAACCCCACACTCCAAAAGGCCAGATCACCATTGTATTATTTAGCAACAGAAAAATAGTTACAATACAAAACTGGCAATAAGCCTTTCATGAAGATTTACATCTTGTTCCTTCAGAAGAATAACTGACAGTATAACCTTCTCAGCCAGAACTCCCTTCATCTGAACTCTGTTTTCATTCTCTTCTCAGTCCCTTCACATGCTGTTCACATGCTGGATACAGCATACAGCAAAAGACTTCACAGAAGGAGAAAGACCAGAGCTCCATCAGATTGAACTCACCGTCTCATAGATTCTCTCACACATCTGACTTGATTACACAATTGCTTTTAGCAATCCAATTGACACCTCATGTAACTGACATTTCATTCCAACTGCCCAGCACGCTATCATCCAACTCTCCAAACAGTCACTTCTAACCATTTGCATAACTGTCAAACCGTTCACTTTCTAGATTGTGGAGGACATTTTTCTACACCTGTGACAACTCATAAGATTCTGCGAGCCAGATACTATTGGCCCACACTATTTCAGGATGTGTACAATTGGGTACGTAGGTGTGAGTTGTGTCAACAGTTTGTTGGGAAACCTAAGTTGGCCGCACTACCTCTTAAGCCAGTGGTGATTGAGGAACCTTTTCAGCAATGAGGCACGACTTCATTGGCACTATGAACCCACCATCAAGTGTGGGACACAACTATGTTCTCACTGCGACAAATTATTTTACCAAATGGGTGGAAGCCATCCCAGTTAAGCATGCTACTTCTGAAGTGGTATGTAATTTCCTTAAGGAGAACATTATTTCCCAGTTTGTGGTACCAAACAAGGTAGTAGCAGACAATGCTACTTGTTTCTCTTCTCACGAGATTACTAGTTTTTGCTATGAACATGGGATCATTCTTTCCCATTCTTCAGACTATTATCCGCAAGGAAATGGTCAGGTAGAATCAAGTAACAAAAATTTGGTTACCATTATCAGGAAACTAGTGGAAGATAATCAGAGAACTTGGAATAAAGTGTTGTTTGATGCTTTATGGGCAGACATGATTACCCCTAAAAGGGCGATAGGTATTTCACCATTTCATCCTCTGTATGGTCTGAATGCAGAGATACCAATTACCTTGGAGTTGTTAGCACTAAAGTTGGCAAAGGCAGTGGAAGATAGAACTTTTGAAAGTTCTATTGATAAAAGAATCATGTACCTAACTGAACTTGAAGAGTAGCGAGCTATGCTAGTGGATCATATCGCTGAACATTAAAGTCAGGTGAAGAAACTCTTTGACAAGAAAGCAAGGGCTCGTGAGTTTCAAATTGGAGACCAAGTCTTGTTATGGGACAAGTGGAGAGAACCAAAAGGAATGCATGGGAAGTTTGATTGCTTATGGAGAGGTCCATTCACCATTCATCAGTTCTGTGGTGAAAATAGCTTCTTACTAGAGTATCTGGATGGAACACCATTCTTGCTACCTCACAGTGGGCAACATCTGAAACACTTCAATCCTTGAAGTATCAGATAAGTTCACTTGTACATTTGTATAGTTTTGTGTGTTTATTTTTGTGTTCTTGTGTGGTCTTTTGTGTCTTTTCTTTTTGGTAGCTTGACTCTATGGCCCAATGACATGGATGAAGGCACTTCAAGACTGGATTCTCCTCCCTTCAATTGTTTCAAAGTTTGATCGATGGAAGTTCCCCAGTTAGAGCCAACTGTTGTTCTCGAAATTAGCTATGCTTGTTTTTGTAGACAACCCCTACGAAACTTTTCCGTTTCATAGCCTACACTCTAAGTTCGCAAAATGAGACAAGTACTCTTGATCTCGAGTGAAGTCATCTAAGATCCTACTAGAATTTGCAACATTCCCTCACCACGATTTCTCAAAAATCGTGAAGCTTGTTGTGGTCATAAACTAGACAAAATATCAATTATTGAATATTTTGGGGTGTTAGAAAAGTTTTTTGTTATTACATGCAATGGTGGTCCAAACAACCACTCTTACATGTATTTTGGTTCTTTTATGTGCAGAGTCAGCTCTTTTCGCCGCTTTCACATATCTTACTAAGTATTTGTTTTGATAGGCAATGGTGGTCTGAACCTCCGCTCATGCATGTCCCTTGAACTTGAAAAGTTGGTCATTCCCGCCAACCAAACATATCTTTTCGAATCAGTGGCATTAATGCCACTCGTGTTGGCATTAATGCATTTGATGTAAGCCTTTTTAAAACTATTTTAAATTCATTTTATTTGTTTATTTCTTATTATCAAACCTCTCATTCAACTGTTAATCCTCTTGGAGATCATTCGACCAAGACGTTAGCGGATTCAACTGTATTTCTCTGATTGTGCATAAGTTAGGGTTTTGCGTTGGCCTTTCAAGGTAAGTCTTCTTTCCTTTTTATTGTCTTTTCTATTTAGGGTTTTGTTTAGATGTTTTTCATTTTTTCTCTTTGCTTTGAGTCCTCAAAAGAAAATGACAATGTGATTTTGAAATCCTATGCTCTATGCGTAGTTTCTTCCGTTCTCTTATTTTGAATAGTAGCACATTCATTGTGCCTCACTTCACTGCTTCGTGGAAACCTTGTTTGTGTTTTGACCCTTATGCGTTGGTGGAGTAACCACCCGTCTTCGCATCCTTTGAGAGTTTTCCCAAACACAATGTAAGGGCAGTTAAAACTGCCACCCTTACATAAACCCTTGCATACTTTCCAATGTGTAAAAGCGGTGAAATATGTTGCCTTTACACATTCCAGAGATTCAAGAGAAAATCAACCGATGCAGTAGTGGTTAAAACCACTGACTATACATTGAATCAACTCAGCAGACATGCATCAACGGTCCATTCAACTGACCTTGCACATGCCTCTAAAGTTGCAAATTTACCCTGGTGTAAGGGCAGTCATTTTGACTGCCCCTACATGTTAAACTTCTATTTTTCTAGAAAACACATGCAAGGTCTGTATTTTCCACTGACTTTGCACAAGAATGAGACTCTTCTCAAACACATGTAAGAGAGGTCAAAATGACCGACTTTACATATGCAAGTAATTCCTCATGCAGGAGTGGTCATTTTGACAGTTCATGCACATTTTCCTAATTTTTCCTAACACTAGGAAAGTTTGCCGTTCAAGACCTGTTAACCCGCTTTTATCCTTTACCTCAATATGCGTGCACTCAAGCCCTTCAACACATGCTTTTCTGTCCATGATCATCAAATTACGGTTATCCCAGTTTGTCCATTTTTCCCCTAGCTGCGAGATCATGGCCTTTTGTAGTTCTCAACAAGTGTTCGTGGTAGATATTTCTCCCAGAGGTCTCTCTAGAGCTGATGTCAAAGCCATCTCCGTCCAAAGCCAAAATCATGAAGTACAAGTACGAAGGTGTCTTTCAGGTGACGACAGTGTAGTCAAATATTGATAAAATCAGGGATACAGAAATAGGACATGTGGACATGGCAGAATTTGTAGAAAGAACAAAACAGACAAATCCTTCCAGACATATGCAAAAAATCATTGACAGTAATATTCACTTGGTTGCCTTATTTCCAGTTTCTGCACACAATCCTGAGTTCCTTCTTTAGTTGGTTGGCCATTACAATAGGGACACTAGGGTTGTGACAGATTCCCAAGGGAATGTGATCATGAGGTTTGATGCATAATTCCTTGACAAAATCTTCATGTGTCCACCTATTGTAAACATTGGACAGATTGATTTTGCTCAGGGGCAAAAGGATTATGACACAAACGTGGAAGCTGCAAGAAGGTACATAAACAACAAATGGTTGAAAATCCCTAGAAGTAATTTGACCAAATGGCCAAAGGATCTTCTTAGGAGTGACTTTGTAGAGGAAGTTTGTGATTTGATCACTCTTTTGAGTTGCATTAGAGGACTCCCCTCTTCCTCCAAGTTTCAAGAATGGATGTACACTTACATCAAGGTGATTCTTCGAGGTACACAGAGAATATTCTAGGGAGAGAAGATTAGTAATGCATTGCATGAACAACTGATGAAGGTCAACACAACATTCAAATTCTATATGACCTCATATCTTGTATATATTGTTGCTAGCATGAGAAGCTTACCAGGTTTGACTCAGGCTGGTGACAGGAGATTGGTTCCTGTATATGAGTACTACCCTCAAATTACCCTGAAGGGATCAATCCATCATTTCTGAAGGGTGAATGATGCCTTCTTTTCTATATTCATGTGCTTATGGGACAATGAACTTGTTCAGAAAAGGGTCTCAGATGAAGCTTGGGAGGAGGTTGTGAATTCTTTCAGCTGCTTGTTCTTACAATTCCCCACTTTCACATATCTTAGGGTAGGATATTATCCTGGCTATCCTTATATTCTTCCACAGTATCCTAGTGACCGTATTGTTCTCATGGAGCTATGCAGACAACTAATTGTAGTGCATAATAAACAAATGGAGCTGAAGAAGTCAAGGATAAAGTTTCCCATTGAAATTGGAAGGTATTTAGTTCAATCAGCTAATAAAGCAAAAATAGTGGATTCTGAATTACAACTGGTTACTATGAGAACTTTTAAGAAAAGAGACCATAGCGCAAGATAAGATCAAAAGGAAGTCAACCTTCCATGTGCCAATGGTTGAAGATATTTGGGCCAATCTTAGGACATAGATTGAGATCAGGAAGCTAGACTACTACAGACTTCTTCTAAGTCAGATACAAGAGTTGGGCCTCGCCGATATTCCAAATGGAATTGAGGATGATGGGGATGTTTTAGATCCCAAATATAACACTGAGAATGTTGAAGTCTCACCTCTTCCAGAGGTGAAATGGTCAGTTAAAGAAGAAACATCCATAAGAAAAAGATTTCAACCAATCCTGGCCAACACAAATGTGTGGTTAGAAAGCAAAGGGATTAAATTGAAAGAGTTTCTCACAGGGTCAGAGACTGAAGCACAGGAACAGATGGGTAAGAAGGTAGAAAATAGAATAAAAAATAAGAGTGACACCCCTTCTTCCTCTAAAATACGAAAACCAAAAATTAAGTTTGTATCCAAGGGAGAGAAGAAGAAGGAAGTTGCAGAAACTTCCAATGTCACTGAATCAGGTGTTGAAGATACTAATGTTGATCAAATGGAGATTGAAGATTTTGAGGCTGAAGAACAAAATATTCAGAAGTCTAAGGATGCCCAACAAACAAAAGTATCTGATAAATCTGATGAAGAAGATGAAACTAAACAAGGTAAGGATGAGGATGCAAAAAAGGAACAACTTGGTGATCCACCTCAATCCCCTGAGAAAGATCTTCCCATTGGAACACAAGTTTCTACACCTCTTCCTCATGCTCCAGTTTCTGGTAATTTCCCAGTGATTTCAAGTGTTCCTCTTTGTTGTTTCTTCCGATAATACCCCTACTTCTATAAAAACCAGTTTTGGGACCATTTTTTATTCTTCCAGTTCCATCCCATGTTTGTCTTCTCCATCTTTTGACATGGGTGAACAATCTATCTTAGAAAATCTTCTAGATGCTTCAGAAAAGGTTGTTGATATAGGTGTGGTTTTTACCAACACCAGTCCTATTGTGACTATAACAGGTGTAAATATGGACCCGACGAAACAAGTAGTAGACTCATCTCCAGTTGTTGGTGCTTCTGTGCTTCCCCCATGGTTGTCTGCATATACTCCAAAGAGGAAGAAGCAAGCTATTTCACCTGATGAGATTGATATTGAAAAGTTGTTACCTATAAAGTCAAAGACTCTGAAGAAGAAGCTTAAGATTGTTTCTAGGCTTATCAATGAGAAAGGAATCAGATACGCAGAGATTGCTAAACCACCAGAAGATGCTATTGTTAACAATTTTGACATGAATGATTATGTCATTTCAAGGGTTGAGTTAGGCAAGCTAACTCATGAGGGCATAAAAGCAGATTTTCAAACTACTGCCAGCACTTTGCTCGAAAAATATGATGAAGTCAAAAAATAGAAAGAATAATATAAGGCCAAAGCAGAACAACTTGCTACGATTCTTCAAAAGATAGTAAAGTCACCTAAAATTTTAGAACCCATGGCACTGACTGTAGAAGATCCCCTGATCCACAAGGTTGAAAAAGCACAAGCCAGAGGAAGGGTGGTGGGAGATATTGTGGAACGTTTGTTAGCTCAAGGGCGAATTCTACTAAAAACCACTATAAAAAGAAAAGAGAAGATGGATAAAGCTAAAGCTGAGCTTGACAACCTAGTTGACTTACTCTCACAAGAGCTTCAGAATCAAGAAGAGAGCTTGGAGGAGTGGATAGAGATGAAAAAGATTAAGATAGAGAATTTGATCACCATCGGGGTCATTGCAAACAAGGAATCGTATCTTAAAACCAAGGAGACTCTGGTTCATCGTATCCACATAATAAAAAGTTTACTTGAAGATCTATGTCAAGGTCGAGAAGCTAGTGAAGATAGCGATGTCACGCTTCTACATAGGCTGGAAGAACTTCCATGCACCCTCACTAGTGAAGACCATAAGTTCCTCTCAGCAAATGAGATGATAAGTTCCTTCGAAAGGATGGTTCAAAGGAAATTCGAAGAGGAGGTGCCCTCAATACTTTCCATGGATAATCTCTATGATCAACATTCAACTTTAGAGAACTTGAAGGACAATCTGGAAAAACATGAAAAGGCAATAAAGGTAGTAAAAGATGCAATTCTTCGGGCCCACACTATCTTAGAAAATACAGCTAAACTAGATGCATGCAAGATGGTAGCCATACAAGCCATGTACCAGGATTTTCTGAAGAACAATGATGGAGGAAGCTAATGCCTTAGTTTATTTTATTCTTGTATATGTAATTTGAATTTTCTTGTGGACATATCCATATGTAATTTTCTAAAATGTAATTACATGTGAGACAAAGGAAGTTCTAAGTCAAATAGGACTCTTCTGTTTGAATAAGTCAAAGTAGTTGTAAATTTCCTATTTTTGGTCCAGGCTCCTCCCTATAAATAAAGAGGGCATCTATTGTAAATTTTATCTTTTAGTTATTGAAGCGAAACTCTGCCAAATTGAAGAGCATTTTGAGATTTTGTGTTCAAATTGTAAATCAAATTTTATCAAGTGAATAAGAAAGCAAGTGATCATTCAATCTTTGTGTTGGAATATCTTCTGGTGTATTGGAAATTGTTCTTATGTCCTTTTCCTAATACTATCTTATCTATTTGATCAAATTCTAGTGTGAGTGAGAATAATCTGGGAGATGTTCTAAAGTTGATTGTGAAGACTTTGTGCTACAACAATTATCTTTAGTTTGTGATTTTGTGTTTTGAAGTAAAAGATATTGGAAAGGCTTTGAACTACTATTATCTTTTGTGATCATATATTTTTTCATAGTTTTCGGTGAAGACTTTGGGCTACACCTCATTCTACTTGATTATAAGTTATAAATTAGTAAAAGAAACAATGATAGACTTTGTGCTCTTGTGGGTTTCTTGGTTATTCAATTTGTATCAAGAATGTGCTATTTCATTTTGTAAACATCATTTCTGAAAAAAGAGAAATGGATGATATGGTCTCACCCCCAAGTTAGTATTTAGTTTAAATAAGTTTGTGATAGTTGATAGGGAACCTCCCCTTGCTGAGAGGAGAGATTTATCTCATTACACTGTGGTCAATATAACCATTTTACCTTCAGTTAGTTGAAGACAAAATATTCACCCAACAGCATGCAGATTGTCTTGTGGCTAGATTTCAAGAAGATCGTAGCGAGTCACATGTTGCAGTAGTGAAGAGGATATTTAGATATTTAAAGGGCACTCTAGATCATGGCTTGTGGTATCCAAAGGATAATGACTTACTCTAAGTGCTTTTACAGATGCAGATTGGGCTAGATGTGTTGATGACAAGAAAAGTACAAGTGGCAGTGCATTATTTCTTGGAGACAGAGTGGTGTCATGGCTAAGTAAGAATCAAGATTTAGTATCTTTGTCTATTGTAGAGGTAGAATACGTTGCAGTAGCATCTTGTTGCACACAAGTGTTGTGGATGAAACACACTTTGAAGGATATCCTTCTGTGATAATACCAATACCATTAACATTTCAAAGAATCTGGTGATGCACTCTGTTATGTCATAAAATGTCCCCTAGGACTTTTACCTCCTAAGTTTAGCTCCTGGGCCCCTTGTTTGGCATCTTGCATGTTAGATTTAACTCCTAAGACAAATTTTTCTGAAACCCATGTCAAATGGGGCTTGAGGGACATTGTTGTGTTCAACCTTTCCCTAAAATAGGTACTAGGGGCTTGGGCACTCATGCCCTAGTCCTACCCTATTTTAGGTGGGTCCCAAATTTGAATGTTAGTTTTGTAATCATTAAAAGGTTCTGCTTCTGACATCTTAAGTTTGAATTCTAAAATTTGTAGTGGGAATGCATATATAAGCATGTTTAGGAATTCATTTGTAAACTAGATAGATAATACAAACTTGTGATCGTATGCTAAGAATATTCAAGGCTTTCATTGTGCTATAGAGTAGACTTGTGTTGTTATTGTGTTTATTGCAGATTTGGCTTCATCAATCCATCTCCTCATGGCATGAAGGAATTTCATCTCCATGAGAAGTGACACCTCCAAGGTGATATCTATTTGTGTTTGAATCAATTATTTATCAATTTATTTTTGCCTCTATCCTGCAAGGATACACACTCTTTATTAAACAATGGTGTTGGAAGGCTTGAATACCATTCTGAGGCTTGACTGAGGCAAGCTCTTAAACACCACAACCCCCAACCCCTCTCCTTCTGATTACAGGTGACATGTATTGGATCACAGAGAGTGGAGTTACAAAGAAGTGTTGTAGAGGATAAGGATTTTGGATCCAAAAGAAAGAAGTGGAAAAGAGCCCTGTCAAGGCTTGGGCACTACTCCCTTTGCCCTCAGGAGTTGTAGACTTGAAAATCATCTGAACATGGATCATCAGTGCCGGAAGGAGTTTGGAAGCCCCCAAAGAAATTATCACCTTGGGCTTGGGTACTAGTCCCTTTGCCCCCAACTTTTTAGTATCCGGAACTTCAAAAAATGGTTAGTAACTAATCTTTGTCTACTATCTTTGTGTGTGATCATTTGTCAGAATTTGTCTGTTTGTTTATGATTTTGCATAATTAGAATTTTAAGCATAATTGGGCATTAAGTTAATACATGAATCATCAATTTCAAAATTTCTCTATCATTACAAGTGACAACCAACCTGTAGGTGAATCCTCTTGCAAAATTTGTGATTCAACTCGGTTAAATGTCCTTGAATGTGTGTAGTGAAAGGAGGATCTAACTATTTACCCTAATCCCACTTTTTCTACATAACATTTTGGTGAACCCATGTTTTTATTGAATTTTGCACCTTGCTGAGTGTTGTACTTTAGATTTACATTTATTCATTTCATCATCATATTATTACATTTGAAAATCTACAAAAAAAATCGACATCCTAGGCTTGCATTTTGACATAGTTTGTAATAATTTCATTGTATTTCATTTAAATCTTTGATATTTTCATCAGATCTGATATAAATTACAGTAGTACATCATTAATTAATCATTTGTATTGCATTTTCATGCTTAAATTGTTAGATTTTGCTTGAAATTGTGCATTTTTCATAAAACCTAGTCTTTGCAATAGCTAGGGTTTGTAGTTAAAATCTTGTTTCAGATTTTATTACTCTTTTAAAACACTCACTCAAATCTAATTTTTGATTGTAGTGTCTCATTATTGTGTGTCTTTGCATTTACATCTCAAATTTTGTATTTTCACATAGTCAATTTCAACAAAAAACTAGCATATTCACTCATTTCTCCTTAAAATTGCACTTGCATTGAGCATTGTAGGACTTTGACATCATTTTCAGATCTAAGCTAAGTTATTTCACATCATTAATATGATTAGAATTCATAGTCTCATGTTTTAATTTCACAATTAGGGTTTAAAATCCTTGCATTTTCACTAGATTTTGACTTATCCTTCATCTAGATTTTCATGATAGGTGTGTTGTGAAAGTTATTGCTGCATTATTGGACTGATAATAAAGTTATAATTTTTTGCCCCTCATCAATTTTGTTACAACACTACATCTTTAAGATATTTGCATTGAAAAAAGGTGAAAGTTGGCACATTTTTAATTACACAGTGTGTATTTCAAGACTATGTGTTTGTACACCTTTTCATATCTTTCACTCAAATTCTTTAAAAATATCAATTGGGTCTTGTTGTGTTGTACTCTTTTACACTTATCCACTCTATTTTTTGTGGACTTTGTGTGTCCTTTAGTACCTGTTTCCCTCAAACAAGTGCTTGGGTGCAAAATAGTCTCACATGTAGGGTGTGTTAATTATCATAAAACTTTGCATGAGTTGTCTTACTAGACCATATTGCATATTGTTGATACAAGACATTTCATGATGGCATCTTCATGTTATTCTTCTTTGAAATATTTGCATGAATATCTCCTAGATTTTGAAAATTTCTCTAAATTCACTAATGAGAACCCTCATGTTCTAGAACACATAGCATGCGTATATGATATTGATGTTTCTAAATTTTCTACACATGAACTTAAATTACTTTGTTATTTACATGATTTTAATAGCTTCACAACACTCATAGGAGCATATCCTTTGATATCAAAATATTTAACCAAATTCATCTCTATGAATCATCATGAGAAAGATGAGCATGAAAGCTCTTCTTCCGTTAATGCCTTAGAACTAATAGGTAAAATATATGATGACGATGATTCCATAAGTGATACTATTCCTCCTATAGTTGAATGTTTAAGAACTTTGGATGAGAAGACCATGGATAACTCTACTTTGGTAGTAAATGATAGGGTCACCACCAACCTTCTTAACAAAACCTTACCTTTCTTTCATTCCAATGCTCTCCCTAGCCAAGATGAAGCATTAGTGGATGAGGAAAGGTCTCTCACATTAAATCCTTTAGGGATAGATGTTGGATATAGTCGAATGGAAAACAATGCTAATTCAATCTTCACTACTAGACTTATTCCACCCACTAAGGGGTTACTTGATAAATGTAGCTATATTCCTAAGATGGTTGTGTAGGGAGCACCTAATGTACCTTCTTGCTTCAAACTGGTGATTATGGTTCAAGGTGATCAAAAACCACCTCGACCCCTAGATTACATTCTAAACTATGCACAACAAATCACTCAAAAAAATCAAGGTGTTCAAAATGTGTTGCAACAACCACATCACAATGTGATTGCTCATACATATAACACCTATAATAACAAACAAAGTAAGCAAGTACCTTGTTGACACTCATTTTGACCAGGGGTTGATTTGTCATGATCAGGAGGTTTCTTCATTTGAAGCCTTTATCTTCTTGCCCATTTTTTCTAAGTGTTGGACCTCCTCAGCATTTTTCAACCGCAGCATCATATTTTCCTGAGGAGGAGGTCATCATCATCTTCTTGTCTTCGATGATGATCTGCATCATCATGTTCCTCGTCGACTTGTTTTTCAACGTCATCATCATATTTCAACTGTCGGGTGATGTTTGCTTATTATCCTGATGATACTGATGAGCTACAGTGCGCCCTCATCTGCTTGCGAGGGTGATTTTTCAAAGTATCCGGTGATCTTTCATTTATCACCTTGCTCAAACATGATGATGTTGCCCCGGTATCCTGAAGGGGTTATTCTCTAAGTGCTCGACACAACTTGTTTTTTCTTAAGGGTCGTCATCATCATGATATTTCCAGTTTTCATCCTGCTGCTTGCGGAGGTCATCATATTTTCTGCCTTCATGATATTTCACCGGGGTGATATTTTTATCATCGGGTGATCTTGGTTATGATCATCCTGATGATGTTGTTGAAGAGTTCTAAGTGCGACCCGATATTCACTAGGGTCATCATATTTTGAACGTCAGGATGATCTTAGTCAATATCATCCTGATGATGTTGTATCACTTCTTGTTCGTTGTTTCTTCATCCTGATGATGCTGACGTCATCCTTATCTCAGGGTGATATCTTTTTCTCTGCCTATCTGCATCATGATATTCCGAAGGAGGGGGTGATATTTTCATATCACCCGGATATATGTTTGTTTGTTCGAGCATCATGATGATGCTAATATTAAGGAGATATCCACCTGCTAGCTTCGCGCATTATCTACTGGGGGTAATTTTTTCAAGCAGCATCATCATATTCAGTTATCGCCCTGATCTTATAGAGGAGCTACAGTGCAACCTGATATTTGAACATCAGGAGGATATTTCCAAATATCCGGTTGTCTTCCGAATATCATGATGATGTTAATATGATGATGACGTCATCAAGGTCCCGCGGGGGTCATATTTCTAACACTGATCATCTTGAAGAGACCTCCTGATATTTGCAAACATGATGATGACGTCATCCGGATATGAGGAGGTGTGCAGTAGGCAGATATGATGATGACGTCATCAGGATGATCATCGGCCAGACTTTTGTTATAAGCTCAGCAGGAGGATGTTCCTCCGATGGATCAGGTTGTGCCGATTATCATGAAGGTTATATTTCAAATATCATGATGACGTCAGGGTGATATTTTGAACAACAGGATATCATGCTGCTGGAGGATGATGATGATGAAGTCTATACTAGTGTCGTCAGGAGCAAAAGCACCGACATGATATATGCTCATGACCTAGTATATAAAGTGTTATTGAGGTCATCGCGGGATGCATGTGGGATATTGTTATCCTGCATATTCAAAACATCATGATGATGAATCTCGGCGGGAAATGCTTGCGATAGTCTGTATGATGTTCTTCCCGAGGCCGCGGGTTGGTGCGCCATTAATGGTGAAGGTTGCAGAGGTATGGGCGATGGCGTGGGTCGATCTGGTACCCGACTGAAGGTGTCAATCAGCGGATGATGGCGCAGGGCTCGAGAAATCTTCTTGTCTCCTCCCCTACCTGCTGCATTCAAGTTTGGGCGCCAATCCGGTTGTGTTTGAGCGCCATTTTCATGATACTGTGTATCTAGCGAAATTTTGGTCAACAATGTAATTAATTGCTGAGCACCTACCTGGCTGATATAAGCGGGTGGTGTTGCTCATTTCAAAGGTTGTTGAAAGTTGAGGATTTTTGGCTCTGTAATCCAAAACCAGCTGATCTGGTTGCTCTGTACAGTCTAACCTGTGAGTTTATGTATCTCTTGTTGTATGTTTTTGGCATGAACCCACTGATTTCATGATTGATCTTATATGAGAAATGCTATCTTAGCATGTGTTGTGTTAATTCTGTCTCCAGTATTGCATGTATTCTTCTTCTGAATCTGGATATTTGGGTAATGTTTAGATTCTAGAGCATAGAATTCCTATGTTGAATGTCTGATCTTTTAACTTCTGCTCAAGGGGTAGATTAAACTGTTTTCAGGTTGAACATTGGGAAGGGTATACTGCAGTAGGGATGCCATAAGTAGAGATAACTTAACACTCTGTATTGGGAGATATCTGTAAGGCAGGTATCACATATATCCCCTTGAAATCCAGTTTTAGCTGTTCATGCTGATCATTCACAGGTGTATGTCTACTGACTCCAGGCCCTGGATAGGCACCAATCATGCTTTGTTTTTGTGTTATAACCATGTCCAGCTTTGCATCCAAACTTAAAATCCAAATCAAAATCTAAAACAAACATTAGGACATTAGAATTAGTTTAGGATCCTCAGTCCTCTGTCTACAACTGCTAATAGGCCCAAAGCTAGCCCCTTTGTTCTTATCTTTCAGTTTTGGTCTACTTACAAGAGGACTATCTGCTTTCTGTCAGCATCCCAGCCTTGTATGCATATCCTCATGGATGTTGAGTAGGGAATACCCCCCTAGGTCTTGCAGAGCCTGAAGAAGAAGAGGAGATAAAATATAGAGTCTATCTCCTACACTGTTGGCCCCCTGGCCCAGAGATCCTGTTGATCACTGATGGCTACCTTGTAGGGAAATCTGGGAATAAGCATCCAGTCTAGGAAAAAGTCAACAGAAATTGGCGACTCCGCTGGGGAGTGAGAAGTAAAAATGCTATCTAATCATCTCCAGTGATATATATGTGACCCATCTGAGTCAGCAACAGTAATCTACTCCGCTGGGGAACCTTGTGAAAGAACCCTGGTTTTCAGAAGAAAACAATTCCTAGAAATAGGTGGCGACTCCGAAGTAATCTCCCAACCGGTCAAGGTAAATTTATATGCAGGGGAGAAGATCCCAACAAAATCCTCTATTTGAAGAGTTACCATTAACAAAAAGAATGATGTATAGAAGAAAGGGAACTGTCTCAGCTAGTCATGAGAGCTCCCCCAGAAAAAGTGATGAGGTACAAGATAACCCTAGGCCATCAGGACAGCATGCTCCTTATTTTTCAAGTGCAGAAGCAGATATCCAAGGTGCATATGAGAGGCAACAGGGTGGTAGTATCAGAATGAGGTCAGAGGTGTTCCAAGAACGCCCCTTTCTAGACCCAAGTGAAAGGTTTGAAGAGGCAGAGTCTCTGAGGGATGATGAGGATGATGACCAGAATGGCATGAGACCATCTACCTCCAGACCTAAGGATGAACAGCTAGCTGAAGAAATCAAAAGCCTAAGAGCAGAACTAGAATACCTACAAGCCATGAAAATCAGAGATGATATACAGCAGAAAGTGCAAGCCTTGAGAACTGCCCAGAATAATTCAGTTCCTACTCTAGAGAATGCAAACATGCAAAGACATCAGCAAAGATATGAAATGCAACATCAGCATCATGATGACAGACAATATGTGAATGATGCTAGGATACCACTGAACAATGCAGGAAACCAAAATGCAAATAGAAATGTTAATGTTAATCAGCCAAACAGACAGCCCATGCAGTTAGACAGATTCAGACAGCTGGTGTTTGATGGTATTCCTGGGTATCCTAACCCTATTGACAAGCATCTGAGGCTGCAAGTGCCTAAGTTTTCAGGAAACAATACAGTGTCAGGAGAAGATCACCTAAAGGCCTTCCAAAATGTCATGGATAATTTTGAGGTTGAGCATGAGGATGTTTTCATGAAGTCATTCATGCAATCCTTAATAGATGAGGCAAGAGAATGGTACAGGAATCTCCCTGACCGGAGTATTTCATCATGGGATGATTTTAAGAGGATATTCAAGGAGCAATATGGTGATAAAACTGACCCTAGCTTCTTTGTAAATGAGTTCACCAGCATCACCAAAGGGTCAAATGAGCAGGTTGTAGACTTTAATGCAAGATTTACTAAAGTGTTGAACAAATTGCCACATCATATGAGGCCAAATGAACCTATGTGCATAATTTTGTACATCAATGCCTTTGATGCAAAGACTGCATATGGACTAAGAGATAAAGGTCCTGCCACTCTCAGGGATGCTTTCAGAATTGCAGTAAATATTGAAAACAATAGGAAAGCATCAGGCAAGACAAATAGAAGGGATGATGTAAAAATTCTGCAGAATCCAAACAAGCCTCAGAACACTCAAGGTAGTACATCTGCTCCTGAAGATAAGATAGACAAACTGGCAAATGTTGTTAAGGACCTAAGCTATAGATTAGCTAGAAGTGAAAAAGGGATGGGTCCTGATAGGCAAGTCTATCAAAGGCAGGAAAAGAGGCCATCATTACATGATATGCCTTATAACACCAATTGGCATGATGGTAAGCCTGTATTTTCACGTAACAACACAAATCAGAGGGCTCAACATGCCAAGGAAACTCCTGATCCCCTAAAGAAAACTATAAATATTGCTGATGATGCTCCGTGGTGTATAATCTGTCAGATGCCACATTCACAGTCACAGTGCATGATTGCCCAATCTTTGTATGATAATGCTACATCTTGTAATGAGTGCAATGAGCCACATCATGTGCAGGATGATGATGTTAACATGATGTCTATAGGCAACGGATATACTCTTTATGATGCTGACGACAATACAGATCATCAAGTTCAGGCCTGCCAACAGTCCCCATATGATGAAGATGATGAAGATAATTATGTGTATGCTCAGAACTCACACAATTTTCTGAGTAACCTACAACGACCTTCTGATGAGGAGATTAGAGCCTTCACAGCTGCAGCAGTTGCTCAGGTTAAGAGCAACTACAATCTCAGAGGTAAAAATCACGTTGGCAGCTCACATCAGCCAGAGGATATTTCTGCAGGTCAGCTGATGCATGGTCATAAAGGAACTGAACCACAAAAAAGGCAGTGGGTAAGTAATAAACAGAACTTTAGATACAGAGCAGGTCCTGAATTTCAAGGACCAGAAAACAAGATCCCTCAGGCAGAAGATCAAAGTAGAGGTTCCCAAGACAAGAATGATGATCAGGGAACTATGAAAATGAAAGCTAAATCAGCTCAGGATAAGAGCAAGATTGTGGAGCAAGCTACAACTGTTGCACAAAACTGTGCTCCATTTAATATAGCCCAGATCCTCTCTCAGGTAAAGGTCTCTGTTCCACTTATGGAACTCATGAAGGTGGAAGAGATCAAGAATAGGACAATATCCCTAATCTCAGGGGTACCTTTTCAAGCTAAGCAAAATGATCAGACCCAGGGTGAGAAACAGGTCATGTGCAATGAAGAAGATGAGACTCCTGAAGTCTATTTAGGAATGACCATGACAAAGTGTCCTTCACAGGTGGAACCATTTTATGTTTCCCTGGTTATAAATGGTAAAATAATTAGAAATTGTATGCTTGACTCTGGAGCATCTACAAATGTCATGCCTTTGGCTATCATGCAACAAACTGGATTAAAGATTGACAAGGCATGTGGGAAATGTTATGCTATGGATGCCAGAGAGGTACCAGTTATTGGAATCATGAAGGATGTAGATTTCAAGCTGGCAGCATTTCCTGAAAAAAGATACAAAATGAATATAACAGTGGTTGACATCAAGCCACAGTATGGTATGCTGCTGTCAAGGAGATGGGCAGCACTAATTGGTGGAAGTATGCAGCTGGACCTATCATATGCCATGATTCCAATGAATGGCAGGGATGTCAAGCTAATTAGAGAGCAAAGATCATCGGAAACAGTGGAAGACCAAGAAGCAAATGAACAGGTGTGCTTTGTAGACACTGACTGTGATAACTTCAAGGTTGTCTCAGATGATGCAGAAGACAAAAGGAAAAATGCCTGTGTTGGAGAGCTAGATCAGCAAGGGTTATGGACCATGTTTTTTGATGGAGCTTGTGCAAAAGAAGGCTCTGGAGCTGGAGTTGTTTTCCTGTCTCCAACTGGTAAGCTCCTCAAATCCTCTTTCTTGCTGAGGTTTGATTGCACGAACAATATTGCAGAATATGAGGCTTTACTTTTAGGCCTGAATATTGCTCTCAAACATGGAATTAAAATGTTAAGAGTATTTGGAGACTCTGAGCTGATTGTATCCCAAATTAGAAATAAGTATGCTGCAAAGAATAAAAGACTGAAGCAATACAAGCATGCTGTTTGGGATACTATTGAACTTTTTGATGCATTTTCAATTGGCTGGGTAGAAAGGTCAAAAAATGTTATGGCTGATTTCTTAGCTAATATTGCAATAAGGCCAGATGACATCACTCTGTCAGGTGTCACAGATATAGAAGTTAAAATTAGGCCTGCCATACCAGAAAACATATGCAGTTGGCAAGTTTTTAATGATGATAGGGATTTGCTGAAATTTTTGCACTGCATAGATGAGTATGAGAATCAACAGATTGATTTCCAAGCTTTTGTAGAGACTGTAAATGGAAAAGAGACCCTTGTGGGAAAAGAGATCATCCAGTTGAAGACTAACAAGATCCCTAGAGGGTTAGTGGCTTTGGAAAGAGCCTTTGATAGTAGAGACAAAATGGTCACAAGGACATCCCCCACAAATAAGGAGGATTTAGAAGAAATAAATTTGGGGACATCTCAGGCCCCTCAGAAGGTATATATTGGCAAACAGCTCAAACCACACATAAGAAGTATGCTGATTGCATTGCTAAAAAGGTATAAACATGTTTTTGCTTGGTCATATGAGGACCTAAAAGCTTATAGAGAAGACTTATTCCAGCATGAGATCCCACTGAAGCCTGAAGCTAAGCCATTTAGACAGAGGCAAAGGCCTATAAATCCTACCTTAGCTCCCAAGATGCAGGAAGAACTCAAAAGGCTCAGGGATGCTGGAATAATTGTGCCCATCAGACATTCAACTTGGGTGTCTAACCTCGTCCCAGTCAGGAAAAAGAATGGTGATATTAGGTTGTGTGTTGATTTCAGGAACTTGAATGTATCCTCTTTGAAGGATAACTATCCACTGCCTAATATGGAGGCTATGTTGCAGAAAGTGACTGGTTGTGAACTCCTATCCATGATGGATGGATTTTCAGGATATAATCAGGTAAAGGTAAAGGAATCAGAACAATATAAGACTGCCTTTACCACTCCATGGGGAACGTATGTGTATGTTAGAATGCCATTTGGACTAACAAATGCAGGTGCTACATTTCAAAGAGCAATGGATGTTGCTTTTGCAGGGCTAATTGATTCAATCCTGGCAGTATATCAGGATGACTTGACTGCCTACTCAAAGAAGGAAGAGCAGCACTGTTTGCATCTGGAGCAGATTTTTATAAGAGCACTAGAATATGGTATTTCTCTAAACCCAAAGAAGTGTGCCTTTGGAGTAGTTGAAGGAAAGCTTCTGGGACATATTGTTTCCAAGGATGGAGTCAGGATAGATCCAGAGAGAGTGGCAGCCATTGACAGGATTCAAATGCCAAAAACTGTGAAAGGAGTTCAGTCCTTCTTTGGACAGATAAACTTTGTTAGAAGATTTGTTCCCAACTTTGCAGAGATCACAAGGAACATTTCCAAGATGATGAAGAAGGATGCAACTGTCAACTGGGAAAGGGAAGCAGCAGAATCATTTCAGAATATCAAGGAGGCAATTAAGATGGCCCCTGTTCTTAAATCTCCTGATTTTTCTAGGCCATTTCAAGTGTTTTCTTTTGCTTCCTTTCATACTGTAGCTGCATGTTTGTTACAGAAAAATGAAGATGGTTTTGAACAGCCCATTGCTTTCTTCAGTATGTCCCTGCAGGCCTCTGAATTGAAGTATGATATTATGGAAAAGCAGGCATATGCACTTGTTAGAGCCATTAAAAGTTTCAGACCATACTTGGTAGGGTCACATATAATTGCATATGTACCTCATGCTGCAGTCAAAGACATATTCACTCAGCAGGAGGTGACTGGAAGAAGGTGCAGATGGATAAACAAACTGCAAGAATTCAACATAGACATACAAATTACTAGGTTGATAAGGGGACAAGGACTAGCCAAGATGTTGGCACAGTCAAACTTGGAAGCATGCCAAGTTAATGCAGTCCAAGATGAGAATGTAAGTGCATCAGGATCTGAATGGTACAAGGATATTATCTATTACTTGCAAAATCTGAATTGTCCTTCCCATTTCAGTGACTGTCAAAAGAGGACTCTAAAGCTACATGCAATCAGGTATGTCATTGTTCAAGGTGAGTTGTACTGGAAAAATCCTGATGGTGTGCTGCTGAGATGTGTGGATAAGAACATGGCTAACAATATTTTGATTGACATGCATAAAGGATTATGTGGTGGCCATTATACTGCCCAAACAACAGCTCATAAAATTCTCAGGGCAGGATATTGGTGGCCCACTCTCTTTTCAGATGCACAAAAGTTAGTAAGGAAGTGTGACCCTTGCCAGAGATTCTCAGGAAAGCTGAAATATCATGGTGCTTTACCCCTCAGAACTGCACCTGTGGATGCTCCATTCCAGCAATGGGGAATTGATTTTATAGGGGAAATTGCAGACAAATCAAGTGGGGGACACAGTTGGATTTTGGTGGCAACTGACTACTTTACCAAATGGATTGAGGCCATTCCAACTAAAAGAGCTACAAGTAAGGTGGTGACAGATTTCATACTAGAGAACATCATCATCAGGTTTGGAGTACCATCTAAAATAATCACTGATAATGCTATGTGCTTCAGATCAGGTGAGTTTGTTGATTTTTGCAACAGGTATGGGATAAGCCTATCATATACATCACCATATCACCCACAAGGAAATGGTCAAGCAGAATCAAGCAATAGGAGCATCATGAAAATTGTCAAGAGGATACTGGACAAGAACAAGAGAGCTTGGGACTCAAAGTTGAATTTAGCAGTATGGGCTGACAGAGTGACTGTGAAAAGGGCTATTGGGAAGTCACCTTTTGAGCTAGTATATGGTGCATCAGCTAGACTGCCCATAAACAATCTCCTACCAGTTTACAGATTCATTCAAGAGTATGATGAGGAGATTGAAGATCCCATGACAGGAAGAGTGAATCAGCTGGTTGCATTGGATGAAGACAGAAGGAGAGCCCACCAGATCAATCTCAAAAGACAACAAGGGGTGAAATATCAGTTTGACAGGAGAGCTACAAAAAGGAAGTTTCAAGTAAATGATCTGGTGCTCATTTGGAATGCTAAAGATCAGGAAAAGGGTAAACATGGTAAGTTTCAACCCTTATGGATGGGCCCATATCAGGTTTGCAATACTTATGGGGAGGATTCTTATTTTCTCCAGGCCCTAGATGGTGAAATTCTGGAATTGCCTGTGCATGGCCAATTCCTTAAGTTCTATTTTGCATGATGACTGGTTGCTGTGCACATTTGTAAAATATGTATGTAGTGTAAATGCCTTGTACAGCTCGCGTTTTTTGGCTTTTTGTCAGGTCTGCCCGGAGATCTGGTTCTCGCTGCAGGTTTTCACCTGCACGTCCCCATTCGGAGCCACTGTTGACACTCATTTTGACCAGGGGTTGATTTGTCATGATCAGGAGGTTTCTTCATTTGAAGCCTTTATCTTCTTGCCCATTTTTTCTAAGTGTTGGACCTCCTCAGCATTTTTCAACCGCAGCATCATATTTTCCTGAGGAGGAGGTCATCATCATCTTCTTGTCTTCGATGATGATCTGCATCATCATGTTCCTCGTCGACTTGTTTTTCAACGTCATCATCATATTTCAACTGTCGGGTGATGTTTGCTTATTATCCTGATGATACTGATGAGCTACAGTGCGCCCTCATCTGCTTGCGAGGGTGATTTTTCAAAGTATCCGGTGATCTTTCATTTATCACCTTGCTCAAACATGATGATGTTGCCCCGGTATCCTGAAGGGGTTATTCTCTAAGTGCTCGACACAACTTGTTTTTTCTTAAGGGTCGTCATCATCATGATATTTCCAGTTTTCATCCTGCTGCTTGCGGAGGTCATCATATTTTCTGCCTTCATGATATTTCGCCGGGGTGATATTTTTATCATCGGGTGATCTTGGTTATGATCATCCTGATGATGTTGTTGAAGAGTTCTAAGTGCGACCCGATATTCACTAGGGTCATCATATTTTGAACGTCAGGATGATCTTAGTCAATATCATCCTGATGATGTTGTATCACTTCTTGTTCGTTGTTTCTTCATCCTGATGATGCTGACGTCATCCTTATCTCAGGGTGATATCTTTTTCTCTGCCTATCTGCATCACGATATTCCGAAGGAGGGGGTGATATTTTCATATCACCCGGATATATGTTTGTTTGTTCGAGCATCATGATGATGCTAATATTAAGGAGATATCCGCCTGCTAGCTTCGCGCATTATCTACTGGGGGTAATTTTTTCAAGCAGCATCATCATATTCAGTTATCGCCCCGATCTTATAGAGGAGCTACAGTGCAACCTGATATTTGAACATCAGGAGGATATTTCCAAATATCCGGTTGTCTTCCGAATATCATGATGATGTTAATATGATGATGACGTCATCAAGGTCCCGCGGGGGTCATATTTCTAACACTGATCATCTTGAAGAGACCTCCTGATATTTGCAAACATGATGATGACGTCATCCGGATATGAGGAGGTGTGCAGTAGGCAGATATGATGATGACGTCATCAGGATGATCATCGGCCAGACTTTTGTTATAAGCTCAGCAGGAGGATGTTCCTCCGATGGATCAGGTTGTGCCGATTATCATGAAGGTTATATTTCAAATATCATGATGACGTCAGGGTGATATTTTGAACAACAGGATATCATGCTGCTGGAGGATGATGATGATGAAGTCTATACTAGTGTCGTCAGGAGCAAAAGCACCGACATGATATATGCTCATGACCTAGTATATAAAGTGTTATTGAGGTCATCGCGGGATGCATGTGGGATATTGTTATCCTGCATATTCAAAACATCATGATGATGAATCTCGGCGGGAAATGCTTGCGATAGTCTGTATGATGTTCTTCCCGAGGCCGCGGGTTGGTGCGCCATTAATGGCGAAGGTTGCAGAGGTATGGGTGATGGCGTGGGTCGATCTGGTACCCGACTGAAGGTGTCAATCAGCGGATGATGGCGCAGGGCTCGAGAAATCTTCTTGTCTCCTCCCCTACCTGCTGCATTCAAGTTTGGGCGCCAATCCGGTTGTGTTTGAGCGCCATTTTCATGATACTGTGTATCTGGCGAAATTTTGGTCAACAATGTAATTAATTGCTGAGCACCTACCTGGCTGATATAAGCGGGTGGTGTTGCTCATTTCAAAGGTTGTTGAAAGTTGAGGATTTTTGGCTCTGTAATCCAAAACCAGCTGATCTGGTTGCTCTGTACAGTCTAACCTGTGAGTTTATGTATCTCTTGTTGTATGTTTTTGGCATGAACCCACTGATTTCATGATTGATCTTATATGAGAAATGCTATCTTAGCATGTGTTGTGTTAATTCTGTCTCCAGTATTGCATGTATTCTTCTTCTGAATCTGGATATTTGGGTAATGTTTAGATTCTAGAGCATAGAATTCCTATGTTGAATGTCTGATCTTTTAACTTCTGCTCAAGGGGTAGATTAAACTGTTTTCAGGTTGAACATTGGGAAGGGTATACTGCAGTAGGGATGCCATAAGTAGAGATAACTTAACACTCTGTATTGGGAGATATCTGTAAGGCAGGTATCACATATATCCCCTTGAAATCCAGTTTTAGCTGTTCATGCTGATCATTCACAGGTGTATGTCTACTGACTCCAGGCCCTGGATAGGCACCAATCATGCTTTGTTTTTGTGTTATAACCATGTCCAGCTTTGCATCCAAACTTAAAATCCAAATCAAAATCTAAAACAAACATTAGGACATTAGAATTAGTTTAGGATCCTTAGTCCTCTGTCTACAACTGCTAATAGGCCCAAAGCTAGCCCCTTTGTTCTTATCTTTCAGTTTTGGTCTACTTACAAGAGGACTATCTGCTTTCTGTCAGCATCCCAGCCTTGTATGCATATCCTCATGGATGTTGAGTAGGGAATACCCCCCTAGGTCTTGCAGAGCCTGAAGAAGAAGAGGAGATAAAATATAGAGTCTATCTCCTACACTGTTGGCCCCCTGGCCCAGAGATCCTGTTGATCACTGATGGCTACCTTGTAGGGAAATCTGGGAATAAGCATCCAGTCTAGGAAAAAGTCAACATACCTCATGTGCCCGTCTCTCTTCCATTCTCTCAACCTATGCTCCCTCCACCACCTCATCTTACTCCTAAAAGTAGTTAAGAATATGATCTTGTCGAGCAGCTTTGTGCTACTCTGGCTAAGATCTCTCTTTGGGATTTAATACAAACATTGCCTACATACCATGGAATGCTCCAAGAAGCTTTACAAAAGGTGATTGTACCACCTGCTATTAAGCCGAATGATGTAACAGCTCTATTAGATTGTATACATGTGACAAAAATGGATATTTTGTTTCAACAAAATGAAATACCGACAAGTAAAGATGAATATGATGCACTTATAATATTTGTCATGATAGATAAAAGGTTGATAAAGTGAGTTATGATTGACAATGGATTAGCTCTTAATGTTTGTAGCATTGACTTACTACACAAAATCAAGATTGACACATCTTTAATCAAACCAGATAGAATAAGCATTTGTGGCTTTGATAATGTTGGAAGACAATCTATGGGTATGATAACTTTACCTGTAAAGGTTGGACTCGTGACAACATCTACCCTTTTTCATGTTATGCCTAGTTCACTTTCATATAATAATATTCTAGGTAGACCGTGGATCCATGCCATGGGGGTAATTATGTTTACCCTTCATCGATCAATAAAGTTTATTTATCAAAACAAGCTTTACACTGTGGAAGTCAATCCCGAACCAGATAGTTGTCTACATATTGAAAAGCAAAAACAAGTTAACAATCATACAAGTCCAAACAACTTATGAGTTGATTCATCAACACCACTTGCCACAGATAATGTTGTGCAAGACTCTACACCATCAAATGCACTCTTTGGTGATGATTGGGGTTCATTAGATTTTACTCCATCCGGGCTAAGGGAATATAAACTTAATAACTCTGACACATCAAAAGTTGCATCGATCTCATCTAAGCAATCTTTGGAAACACCTAAACCTAAAGTCTCCATGGTAGAAAATAAAGATAAAACCCTTACTTATACTACAGATTATGAGACCTATGAGGCTTCACCTTCCTCTAAAGAAATGGATTCCCTCTATGGTCATGGATTTCAGATTTTGTACAAAAACTGTAACTATGTAGGTAATGGTTGTGGTGTAAATCAACAAGGAATTAGAGTACCTTTACAAGTTGTTGGAATTAATTATATAGTTGGTATTGGATACTGCCCTTTGAAGCCCACCAAAGCCTCTCATCGTCCTAAACTCAATGTTAATGCAATATCAACAAGACCAAAATGACATCTGAGATATCCTGGGCTAATAGACAATAATTTTCCGCTAGGAAATATCCCATTGAAATAGGTAAGTATTTCTTCCTCTTTAAGCCATACTCATTGTAGCAACTATTATAGTTGCTCTCAAGGGTGGCCTCCTCATAGATATGTATGCTCTTAACATTGGGTTGTATCAGGCAAGTATTTCTAACCCTTCTCTTTGTGTTGTGATCCCCCCGTGATGTGTTATGTGTTGTTTAGGCCTCCTTGGATGACCCTTGATACTCTTGTACAGTCAAGGATACTGGGAGACCGCCTCTATTGTGACCATTCTTCTATTTATTTCATCATTCTTCTATCTTGCCTCTCCTCTATTTTAATTGTTGTGTGTTGTGTCTTAGGTACATAACATTGTGGTTGATGACCTGGGGGCATCTTCCTATGTGATTGTTCCTATGACGAAAAATAAACATATACTAATACAGACCGCGTGTCCCTTCAGCAAGTAAAGCAAAAATAGACCTAGTACATATATGAAGATGGGATTGATTTATATATCCAAAACTTGGCTAGTAGAAACACTCCATGTGATATTTGATGTTGTCTTATCTTTGCTAACAAATCATAACAATACATTTGCTTCGTGCACTTTGATTGTTTTGGGTGTCTCACCTTGTTGTTACACTCAACTCTTGGATGCCTACAGTATAATCCCAACAACTATACTCGGAATCGAACCCATTTGTGTAGCCTTGGCTTCTTTTTTTTCATACATAGCTTTCATGTTTGCTTAGATTAAGATGTGTTTGTGGAAATCGTCGGCGATTGTGAGCACATGTCACCTTTGAGGGCATGGGCTTTGTGAAAGATCTTGCTCCCTTGTGTGTCTCCTCTCTACCTTAACGTGCTTGATATCAACCACCTTAAGGTGGGGACATATAAGGTAAGCTGTTTGATGATTTTGGTACTAACGAAGCGTGTTTGTAAGCCCTCTACGGAGGCAGGATATCATGCATATCCTTTTATTCAAAATCCCTATGTGGAGGCAGGGATGGTGTATCTCTTGAGCTAGTGCACATCCTTTTTATTTCAAAGGTCCTCCGAGTACGTGGGGTTGGATCTGAGACTATCCTCCCTTAAGTGTGTCTTTGTTGGTTGTTGTGGCATAAGCCCAACCATCAGGTGTGCCTGTAGCATGTTTGAGATGGTGGGAACTTAGAAATAATCTCATTCCATCAACTTTTTTTTCATGTTTAAGATGTATAGTATGTCTTAGGCATGCTATATGATGCTTGTGTATTCCGTGTGTCTACCATGTTTTTTCCCCCTTGTACGGTTAACCCCCACTTGGGCTTTGTATGGCGCATTTTCCCCTCTTGCATGTGTGTAGTGACATGATCCACCTACACTTGAGGTTTGTTTGGTGTGTTTTCCCCTTTGGGGTTTTGTGTTGCAATTTTATTTCCATGCATATGAATATGTTAGGAATATATTATGAAAATGTTATATCAATGCTATATCATTGTATTCATCGTGTTTTGTGTGTCTTCAATACTGTCTTCTCCATGTCTTGCATGCATGTTATTGTCTTCTCTGTGTTTTATGTTCATGTTACTGTCTTCATTATGTTTGGCATGTCTGCGATGTGTCTTCTCTAATGTCTACATGAGACTGGGGGCTAGAAATAGTTCCTCAATCTTTGTGTATGCATTAGCTTCAAGTGCCTGGCATGTTTGTTGTGTTTTGACCGTACTTTAATTTATATATGGGTTGTGAGATCATACATACATTAAAGTGGGGGCTAAATGTTATGTTGGAAAATATCCCCCTAGGACTTTTACCTCCGAAGTTTAGCTCTTGTGTCCCTTGTTTTGCATCTTGCATGTTAGATTTAACTCCTGAGACAAAATGGCCTGAAACCCATGTCAAATGGGGCTTGAGGGACATTGTTGAGTTCAATCCTATCCTAAAATAGGTACCAGGGGCTTGGGTGCTCACACCCTAGTCCTACCCTATTTTAGGTGGGTCCCAAATTTGAATGTCAGTTTTGTGACCATTAAAAGGTTCCGTTGCTGACATCTTAAGTTTGAATTATGAAATTTGTAGCAGGAATTCATATATAAGCATGTTTAGGACTTCATTTGTAAACTATATAGATAATGTGAACTTGTGATCTTATGTTGAGGATATTCAAGGCTTTCATTGTGCTACAGAGTAGACTTGTGTTGTTATTGTGTTTGTTGTAGATTTGGCTTCATCAATCCATTTCCTCATGGCATGAAGGAATTTCATCTCCATGAGAAGCTACACCTTCAAGGTGATATCTATTTGTGTTTAAATCAATCATTTATCAATTTGTTTTTGCCTCTATCTTGCAAGGATACACACTCTTTATCAAACAACAGTGTTGGAAGGCTTGAATGCCATTTTGGGGCTTGACTTGGGAAAGCTCCTATACACCACAACTCCCAACTCCTCTCCTTGTGATTGCAGGTAATAGGTATTGGATCGTAAAGAGTGGAGTTGCAGAGAAGTGTTGCAGAGGATAAGGATTCTGGATTCGAAAGAAAGAATTGGAAAAGAGCACTTTCAGGGCTTGGGCACTAGTCCCTTTGTCCTCTGGAGTTGCAGACCTGAAAATCATTTGAACAGGGATCATCAGTGCCAGAAGGAGTCTGAAAGCCCCTGAAGAAATTGTCACCTTGGGCTTGAGTGCGAGTCCCTTTGCTCCCGACTATTCAGTATCCTGAACTTTGAAAAATGGTCAGTAACTAATCTCTGTCTACTATCTTTGTGTGCAAGCATTTGTCAGAATTCGTTTGTTTGTTTACGATTTTGTATAATTAGGGTTTTAAGAATAATTGGGCATTAAGTTAACACATTAATCATCAATTTCCAAATTTCCCTATCATTACAAGTGACAACCAACCTATAGGTGAATCCTCTTGCAAAAGTTGTGATTCAACTCGGTTAAATGTCCTTGAATGTGTGTAGTGAAAGGAGGACTTAGGCATATATCAAATCAACTCTATTCCCACTTTTTCTACATAACACACTCAAGGACAAAACATATCTCAATCCAGTATCACTTTCTAAGAGAGAAGGTTGCAGTGAATAAAGTGAAGCTTGAGTATGTGCCTACAAAGGATCAATTTGCTAACATATCTACCAAGGCTCTTCCTAAGGATACATTTGAGTATCTCCAAGAGAAGTTAGGGGTTATTACCCCTCCTTTAAACTAGATGCATAAGGAGATGCATCAGTCTAGTGGAGTTCAATTTTCATTACTTGTTCTGGACTGATGTTGGTGGCTACCTTTTAGGGGGAGCAGGTAGTGGTTGTGATGGTTGTTGCAATCAGGAGGAGTAAGTTATAATGGTGGTTGCCTCTAAGGGGGAGCATGTAGAGCAATAAAATAAATGATGTTGCAGAGTAGTAGTAAGCAGGTACATGTTTGAGCAATTGTCTAAAAGTAAGTTTGAAATTGAGATCTGTAGCCCTTTTCCATTGATGTCAAAGGGGGAGAGAGAGCAATGTGAAAAAGAAAAGATTTAGTGGTTAGAGAAGGGAGTATGAGTTGTAAAAGAAAGAAAGAAAGGGGGAGAGTAAGAAATAAAAGAAGTTTGGTGCAGAGTTGTGTCTTGATGGTTTTTCACATCATGTGTTGCCATCAATGACAAAGGGGGAGATTGTTACAAGTATGTGTAATTGGTATTGTCATTCATGATGTCAACAAGATTGTGTTGTCATTGGTGTCAATTGTGTCATTTGTGTGAGTTGCTTATGGTGCAAGAATATGAGTAATTAGTGTTGAGTGGATACTATCTCTGAGATGAGGTTGTTGCAATGGTGTGAGCTATTTGGTCGAGTTTCTTTGCTAAAGATGTTGTGGTTGCTTTAAAGAGGTGCTGAAGATGTTAGAAATATGTTTCTATTGGTTGGTTTCCAAGTGCTTTAGAGAAAATTTGATTAATAAAGGAAACAATGTGTTGAAGTGGCATTTTGGCGTATAGAGTAGCATTCTAGTTTTTCTATGCATTTCCTCTATGTTGAAGACCTGTCTTTGTGGTTTGGATATGTTGTTTAGAGGTGTTAAGAGTTGTTATATTCCAAATTTGGTGCTCCGGTTAATTGTGCAGAGAAAATTGTGTTCACCAATGTGTGGACTGTGTTTCTGAGTTGTGCAGAGGTGTCTAGGAGAAATGTATTTGCTCTGCATTTCTTTGCAAAGTGGTTTCAGGTCTTGTGGTTCTAGATTTGTGCTTATAAGGATTATATCATTCTTATATTGAAGTTGTTCATGGTTTGGTGCCCTGAAAGTTGATTTCTAGAGATACAGTGTATGACAAAGACAGTTAAGCATATTGGATAAACAAGATAAGGTTGTGCAACAGGTGAAAGTTGTTGCGGAGGAATTTGTTGGTTATCAAGATATTTTAGGATATTCATGGAATACTCTAGATTGTGCTGAACTCTTGCATGTGGTCCGTAAGTCATTTTTGGGTTTGAGGAGGCGTGTACTTAAAACTTCATTGTGTTAACATAGGTTTGGCCGACCTTGGGTATTTACACTAATTGTGGAGTTGCTTTGGTGATTGTGAAAGTGTGGTGTATCATTCTTGGATGAATTTAGGTCCAAGTTAAGATGTGTTGTGGTTTGCCTTCATTCCTTTCCACCACGGGAGTGTTTAGGTCCAAACCTAATTTAAATCTTTTGTGGTTAGGTGTAATGCCAACCTTGGAGAATGTTCTCAAGGTTGAAGAGTGTATAAATGAGTGTCAAGAGATCATGATCGTGTGTGAGCATGATGGATGTAATGTGATTAATAGTGTGGTTGAGTGTGTGGAGTAGTACAAGCCTTCATGTGTTAGATTACTGGATGCAGTGAGCAGAAGGTATCTACTATTCTTCAGTGATGTTGTAGAGATGATGTTGATGTTGTAGTGAATTTTCAGCTTCATTAGAACTGTACTCCATGTATATGTCAGATGCAATTATAAAAGTTCAAATCTTGGTAGTGAGCCACTTCTTTTATCTCTTTCTCTTTGGGCAATGAGCCCTTTGGCAGTGAGCCTTTCTTCTGGGCAGTGAGCCCTTTGGTAGTGAGCCTTTTATAATTTGGTGTTGTTACTACTTTATATTGTGAGCTAATCCTCACTGTGGTTTTTCCCTTCTTGGGTTCTCCATGTAAATATGGTGTTCTCTTGTGTTTGAAGTTGATTTGATTCAGTTTCTATTATTTGATTTTCATGTTTAATCATCATAACAGTTTAAGGGTTAATTGAATCTGTGCAGATCTAAATGTGTGTGAGGGTTTTGAAATTTTAAGCTACAACTGGTTAACTCCTCCCTCTCAGTTGTCTTGTACATTCAACAATAAGCTTTCAAATATTGTTCACTCTCTAATCAGCCCAATTCCCTATCCAATCAACATTCTTAACTCCCTAATCAAGAGAGTTAACTCTCCAATCAACTCCACCATTCATGAGATTCTCCTATAAATACCCTCCTCTTATATGCATTATGGGAGGCAAATTCATGATTGCACATTCATTCAAGATTTTATTTTTGCTCTCAATAGCATTTATATGCTTATTGTAGGACTTTGTGAGCCTTTTGTTTTCTTCTTAGCTTAGTTGCCCAAGATTCAATAGCTTCATAGAATTTTTATAGTATCCAATTGCTTTCAAAATCCTAATCCTTAGTGCTCCCATAGCTCCCATAGCTTGATTCATCTCATCATAGCATCATTGCTCAATTCATACTTGAATCCATTACTTCTATCTTCATCCTTGTTGCCAAGACGAGGACCTCGCTGCTATAGAGGAGACGAAGTTTCCTTGAAAGGACTTATGAGGATATGCTAGGATCATGTGTCAAGTTCATGCTAGGTATTTCATATGCTTAGTAGTTAATTAGATCAAACATTTGTTCTTGGGAAAGTAATATTGATTATTGCTATTCTCTTGATAGGATTTGCATTGTTAGAATAAAATTGCTTTCCATTGCCTAACATAGTTGTTATTTGCTTTCCTAGTTAAACTTTCTTCATTGCTTTAAGTTACTTATTATTTGCTTTCATTAGTTTAGATGCAAAAATTGATTCATGAAAACATAAAAACATAGGTTAAACTTTGCATAAGAAAAATCATCTTAGATTGTATTCATATTTACTTCATAGTAATTAGAACATTCAAAAATCAGAAAAAGAACAAAAATATTGTTTTGCATTCATAAATAGCTACATACATAAATATAATCACAAAAACATAGAAAACAAAATAAAAACACAAAAAGAACTCAAAAACTCCTCGGTTCCATTACAAGGTCAACAATCAATCAAAAGTGTAGCAAACCTTTGGTTACAAGACAAAGTCAAATCAAAAGTCAACACTTGGTTAAACCTAAGTCAACACAACAAACTCTCTTTATCTCTCACCTAAGAATTTGATGTGCCTAGGGATTAGAGGGGATTGGGTTAAATCTATTCTCGAAGAGATAGAGGAAATCCATCCTAGACCACAACATACACCACAAATAGTTGAAGAACAAGAACACACTCTTATAGTCATTCAAAAAAGGAACAACATACAATAAGTCATTCGAGCACATGGGAATATATTAGAATGCCTTAGGATAATCAACAAACAAAACAATCCTAGCAGTAGGTGTTGGAACTTATGAAACCCCTGGAAGAGACTTAGAACTAGTGACCCTTTGGATCATATAGTTATCTCCACAACAATGGTCATAGAACGTGCTCATAAAGAATTACATATTCAGCCCATTGACTAGCCAACTGCCCTCTATGACATTCTTCTTTTGTTTAAATAGAACCACCCTCGGGTTACACCTCCACTCAACTAGATTTTGCCACAAGAGTGAGAGTGACTTGGAGGTCGTCTATTACAAGGAGACAGTTCATGTGTGATATCAGAGTTGACTCATTCATTTTGTGCTTGAGTCAAGGTTTGGAGCATACAATAACACAAACCTAGAGAGTTCCTAATATGTGTGGAGTGATTTGTGAAATGATATAAAAGGTAAATGGAATCACCAATATTTCCAAGGAAAGGATAGCAATAAAGTTTTCAAGAATGTAAAGAAGAATTGAAAAGGGTCTTAGAATAATTACAAAAGAAAATGAACTTGTACAAAGTAGTAAAAAGGGTTATTTCTTCTTTCAAAGAGAGGAAGTAAGAACAAAGAAGTTCTCAAATATTATTCAAATAAGATTTAGAAAGTCTACATGAGTTAATGGTAGAGAAAAACCCAAGAAATTTGTATACAATGATAATTACAAGATAACAAGTAATAAAAATGGATTACATTGGTAAATATTTATAAATATTATTCAAGACTATAAAGAGGAATTTAAATAAATACTACTATAAGATTTGCAAGAGGCAACAAGAGAAGGAAGATTTTTAGGGAGAGAGTTTTCAGTAGAATAAATTCAAAGAAGCTTCATGAGCATTTCCAAAATGTTCACAACATATCAAAAAATAGTCATATTTTAGAAGAAAGAATTATATTATTGGTTTGTAGGAGATTGATTTTTTGTTGAACAACTAAGGGATTACCCTGACAGTCTCTCGCTAGGTGCCAACCCCTATCTATGGTTACCCTAACAGTCTCTCACTAGACATCGGCCCCATAGGGTGACACATGCGAAACCAACATTCCTTTCGTGAGGACAAGGAAGTTGATTTTGCCAACCACGACCTCCTCATCTCATTCTCAGCCTGAATAAGAACTACAGGCATGAGTGATTAGTGTGAAGACTACCCAACCCTCTAAATTTATTATTAAGTTATCATTGGATTAACAACTTCCAATGGGTTACCCTGACAAGCCACTTTGGGTGCCGACCCCACATTGAAAGCCACTTACCCTTCACTGCATCTAGATTCTCAAAGCCCAAAACAAAACCCAAGCATGAACTATCACATTTATCATCATGATATGTTTACAACACAAAATATACATCATTTCACATTACACAGAGCAAGGCATTACCCATCTTGCATAGTTATCATAACCACATGAATACGTACACTGAGCAAGGCATTATAAATCTTGCATAGTCATCATAACCACATGAATCCATAAACAAAGGGGAGTCAACATATAACCAATACATATTCCATCATTAGCAAAAGTACATAATCATCGGAGTCATACACATGACTACCCCCTTTGGCCTCTGGAATCAACTTTCCCAAATGACACAAACACTTGACACACTAAACACTATGGTCTCACATCACATTCACTCTCAAATGCACATCATTAACTAAGATGCTTTCTCAATATTTCAATTACAATACGACAAATGCAACATATAATATGATGCACTAAATTATGGGTCTTAAAGAATGTAACATTAATCCAACCATGATCAAGCATCTACCAAACACAAAGTGAATCTATCTCTATAATGCAGAACAATAATATTCTAACTACTATGGTCATATGATATATAAGTGGCCACAATTAACAACATTTTAACTGATAGATCTCAAGACTTATTTTAGTTTTGTTTAATTAAAAATGATTGCAATCAACATGCAAATAACCCTAAGGCATACATATTAAAACACAACAATTATTTAAATGCAATTCTTATCACAGTGAAGGACTATCACCACAATTAAAATCATATAATGGAGTATTAATAACCATAACACATGAATACTATACCAATGGCTACAAAATTCATTAAACCACTATTTACACTTATGTAGATTTCATTAATAAGCTAGGCAATTTTGTAAATACTATTACATATCACTGTATAAGTAAGACTAAATGCCTATAATATTAGAATGCTATAAATTTCTTACACTAGTTAGAATCACAAGATACAAAAAACTCGTAGCTACAATAAAAGAACCTTGTTCTAAGGTTAGCTTGAGAGGAAAGTAACACAGAACAACAAAACATTCCTATAGATCTAACATCTTCATCAAATCTACCTCATTTTAACTACATGCAAATGATAGGATCATAACACATTTAAGGGATTACTACAATTTTCCAAAAGGTTCTAGTATTATTACCTAAATATTTACCCACCTATTGTATATAAGGCTCTCTAGTCGATAATAAGGAATTATTATTATGGAAGGTCAAACAATTATGGCTACTCAAAATCATTGCTTAAGGAAAACTAGCATAAGATAAAACAATGCTTCTTAATATATAGACTTAAATAGATTAAAGGAGCTTATATTGTCATTAACACTATTACTCATCACATCCATATACATGCCCATAATAATAGAAGGCTCACTAGTTTGTAAAAATTACCTAGGGGATAATGAGATGTATAACTTCATTATAAAATAAAAACAAGTTTGTAGTTTAAGACATTTATAACAAATGCATTACTAAACCTCTTTACATTTTAATTGCTAGAAGACAATTACTAGATATCAATTCAAGTGTAATAATAGGCTAAGTAAACAAAGATTTCTTGACCATAAACTATTCCATATTAATCAAATATCATATGAGCAATACAAAGGAGCATTCATAGAAATCACTGAAGCATTTTAAGTTTATGACTTTTTTCAAAAACACAACAAATAAGACAGTTTTATGTATTCAATTGGCTAGTTATGAGTGCGTTACATAAGACTAAAGTTAGCTCTTTGTTTAGAATAGAAAATTTTATAATGTAGTCTATTAAAGCAAGTGCTCGTGCCTTCCAAAAGAAATAGCATTAAATATGCAATCAATAGGGCAAGCTTAGAAAATAATGGCGCATGAAATTGATTGTAGGATACGCATAGGATATATTTGTAGATTAAATAACAACCAAGATGGCATAGGAATGTATGTCACTAATTGATACATATCTCTAAATTCGCAAACTGGGTAATGCTAATTTTTGGATATAATTTTCATAGGTAAGAGCTGAATCCTATATAAAAATTTCAGAGAAACACACTTTGAAAATATAGAGTTATTGGTGACACAACTAACTATTTTAATAGAGACGAAACGGGTGAGAGGTAGACAGTCACAAAATATTCATATCTCTAAAATAACAAATTGGGTAAGGCTGATTTTTGGATATGATTTAGATAACTAGGTCATGCACCATATATAAAACTTTTAGAGGAACCCACTTCGTAAAAATAACGTTATGGCTAATACAACAGACTGTAAAAATAAAGATGAAATTGGTGAGAGATAGACAGTCACAAAATATTCATATCTCCAAAATGATAACCTGGGTAAGTTTGTTTTTAGATATGATTTAGATAGCTAGGTCGTACACCATATATAAAAATTTTAGAGAAACCCAGTTTGCAAAAATAATGTTATGGCTAACGGAACATACTGTAAAAACAGAGATGAAATCGGTGAGAGATAGACAGTCACAAAATATTCATATCTCTAAAATGACAAACTGGGTAAGGCTGATTTTTGAATATGATTTAGATAACTATGTCGTACACCACATATAAAAAATTTAGTTGAACCCAGTTTGTAAAAGTAGAGTTATGGCTAATGAAACCGACTGAGTTCAGAATATGTAGAAAAGGAGTTCACAGAATAATATAAAGCTTGCATATTACAAATTCATTTCACTAAATCTAATGCAACGATAAATTAGATTCATATCTCAGTCCATACCTGAAATATTACTTCTATCACATCTTCACAAAATTCCCAACTCGCATCCATTTTTCCCCAAGTATTTTCTTCTGGAAACTATGGTTTATGGTGCCAAAAGAAAAATGAAAACTCCTTAAGAGAGAGAGATCATAAAGACAAAATATATTCTCCTCCCTTAAATGCACACTCCTTCCCCAAATTATATCTTCAGATTTTAAAATAAAGTTGAGCATGCATAACCACCCCCATAATTTCTTTCAAAAGATTCTCCTTACTAAAGGCAATAAATTTCACCTTTATTACTTCCTCTCAAAAAATAATTTCTTTCTACTTACTAAAATTAGTCTCTTACTCAAAAAAATCAATTATTTCTAAGATTCCCTCTATAATGGCAATAAATTATGTCTTTAATACTTTCTTACAACATGCTATTTTAATCAGACAATAATCTCTCTTTGATTTTATTTATTTTAAAATTTGCTATATATATAAGTTTTTATGACAACTCATAAATATTATAAATTTATTTTTATTGCCACTAACAAAACATTTACTTGTTTATAAAATGTTTTCATTTTAATTTTATCAATTATATTCCTGTTTTAACAACACTTTATTTTTTTCCTCATTATAATTATTATTATTTATTGACCGTAAAATACAATATAATCTAATTTGTCATAAACTTAAATTTACATAAAAGCATCTATATTTATTTATTTATCAAAAGTGTCTTCTTAACTTACTAATTTTATTTTAATGCAACAATTAACTAAAGCATTAATCAAATAATTCTAAACAAAATAACCCAAATGCCAAACAATACCTGACACTATACACAATCAAAAAGCATGACCACAATGATAGCGACTGACTATCATGCCCATACAAACAACATTGACTAGGTGCAAAACTAGATACTCATCATTTTCAAGGATGATGGATAACTAAGGGACCATATGTTATCTTCATTCAATAGTTCCATTGGTTTTAAGGCACACTCAGACCTGTCAATTTAGGTGGAGTCGATGCCTGATACCTGCAACCTGCAGCACACAATACAGTCTATGCACAAGTATAATAAATATCAAACGATCATAGAGTGAAAGAGAATTGTAACGTTGCCGAACGCTCACAAATGAGTGGTATGACATTGTCTCTTTTCACACCACACAATAATCAGATCATCCTATAATACAAAATTAATCGCATAAAAATCAATTCTAACTTATAACAATCATAGTAAGATCAATATCATAATCACCTGAATGTAAAATAATGTTAGAGCATATGAATTATCAGTGTCGCAACAAGGATTATCAATAAAACATGATAATTGTCATATGAAACCACACATGAGGATAATCAGGAATGTCACCAACATGAATGTAGCATCTACCAACATCATATAATGTACAACATCAACTATCTAACATACTCTAAATATTCCTATTATTTTACCTTCATCTTCATGCTTCTTATCCAGACCATTTGCACCTCTAAGGTGAGAATGGAGGGGCATTACATCCTCCCCCCTAAGACTTGACTTACTCCTGGAAGTCATAGACTAGGGTGGAAACATAACATATTAGTATTGCAATTTTCTATTGCCAACATACACATCCATATTAAGCAATTGTTCATAAGACATGCATAATCATTCAATAAAGACAAAAAGGACATCAATTCCTCACCTTAAGACGTATCATGTGATCTACTTATAACCAATCACATATTTTGAGAATTTCAAATGATTTAGGGAATTGCATTCACATATTAACAAGGAAAAATACATCTCATCTCTTATTTCTACTATGGTTCCAACTAATTACCAAACATGCAAAGTACAATTCTCCGTGGAGTCTTCCCTTGTACACACTATCAGAGGCTTGAAATGAACATGATAGAAACAACACTTAACACAAAATAGGGCCAACAAAACCAAACATTTGGAATAGCCACCATAGATATTTTAAAAAAAAATGCAAACCCAAGTGGGGAAATAATCAAATTCAATCTTAAGTCATAAAATGCCTACAATTTTCAACAATAAATTAAGTATAAAGAAAAGAGTTTTGGTGACCACTCCTATCATAAGAGAGTTCAAAGAAAACAAATTCATTGTTAGCCCACCAACAACACACAAAGCAACTATCAAAAATTCTAAAACAACCAATATTACAAATAATTCTACATTACAGTGTGACTAATTTTAGCCACAAAAGGGAGTATCCGCTACACAACACCCCAAGACTCAAAGTCCAAAATGCATTAGAGAATGTACACCAAACACATGGACAACTAAGTTTTCTACATCTTCATATCTAAACAACGTTTATACAAAAATTTAAGGTAACACAGTCGCTAATTATATACAAAAATTTTCTATCATTAATGCAGTAAAATTTCTATTTTACCAAGCTATGAACATATGCAATTACTTCCTTATGCAAGAAGATATTTATAGAGGGAATGTATGATATCACACACAAGAATAATTCAAAACTCTAATTGACTTACAGTATCACATTCATGATCTCATGGGTCCAACACAAGCTCCAATTTGATCTCCTGCACATGGTTCTTATATAGGCATACACAATGATAACTTCCACAACAAAACTTCCACATGAGGTCATGGCCAACAAAGAGATAGATATCAGATTATCAATCAACCATGTAAAGATACCCCACACACAACAACACCACATAACCACATGACTCGCGATGCATGATGCCATCGAATAATTAAATAATTCCAATACTTACACATATATAAAAACAATGCAATTAACATAAAGACGGTATGGTTCTTCTAAACTTAGCTAAACATAACCCCTAAGTATGATTACTTCACCAAACTAGGGAACACAAAACACCACTGGTCTTTCACAACACCCCACACAGAATGGGTATATGACATTCACATCACTAGAGGGGGCAAATACTACACTCTTAATTACATGCACTAATAGTAATCATGCTTCTTTCTTCTAAAGCACTAGAGACCACAAGAGGAACTCAAGGCCTCAACAAATTATCAAGCACTAACATACAGGAAACACATATTGTCAGATACATCATCATGTTTTCAGAAAAGGAGGGAGAACACATAGAAGACACATGAGTAAAACAAGGCATAAAGAATTTGTTTCTTCCATAATCAAAGAACAAGTCTGTAAATTTATCAACCTTCTAACATCATACTGAGGTACATAGGTGAGAGGTACTATTATCAACTCGCCACAAGGAGAAAAATGCTTAACCTAGAGCAACAACAATCTAGAGGTCCCAGTGTTGCAAACTTGGCTTTGATACCAAATGTAATGCCTCGCTAGGAAACCCTAGAGAATAGCTCGACTATGCTAACCAAAAAGGGAATTTTTTTTAAGAAAAGAAATAACAAAGAAATGTAAATCATATTTATTCATAACATCAAGTTAAGCTTATCCTCTAGGGTTCCACAACTGCAATACTAACAAACTATTAATAAGATCTAACAAACATTATGAATTAACTAACAACCATAGTTCATTCTAAATCTAATTGCATCAATTGAATAGACACATACATTTCCATATTATAACATCAGATAAGTAATTATTAAGGTCTTGTATAAAGGATTACAAGTACATATACAATTCCCTTTACATGAGGGGACACCATTACATTGCATACAATATTTCTTTCCTGATTACATTGGAGTACATACATCAAGATAATAGTACATGATTCTACTGATATACAAAATTGGAACATGAACATAAGTTTCTGTCTCCTCAAGCTAGAACAAGATCTAAAATCTGCCACATAAGGTACATCCTTCTTGCACATGAACAACGACAAGGGGAACCAATGGAGATAAAAGAACAACCACCTGACCATGTGGAACCCTAAGGTCCACCCTTTGTGCTAGGAGATAACAATAAGGTCCCACAACATGAAATAATTAAGAAGATAGGAACACAACACAAAAAAGGTAACATGACTCCAACATATAAGTACACATGACATTCACAATAGAGTCGCCACTTCCTCCAACAGTCAAAAAGACAATAGACTAATAGGTGCAAGGACTACACATGACTCCAAAACAACACCAGTCAATAAGGACATCACAAGTAACTCAAACATCACTTCCAGAGGCATTCACAAAACAAAGGGGAGAACACAACTAAAGAATGCTAGACTACAGTAGGGATGAGTGCCATCGCATGGTCCTAGCATGGGTTACCCTGATAGTCTCTAGCTAGACGCTGGCCCCCATCCATGGGTTACCCTGACAGTCTCTCACTAGGCGCCAACCCCCATCTATGGTTACCCTGACAGTCTCTCATTAGACGCCGGCCCCATAGGGTGACACATGCAGAACCAACATTCCTTTCGTGAGAATAAGGAAGTTGATTTTGCCAACCACGACCTTCTCATCTTATTCTTAGCCTAAATGAGCACTACATGCATGAGTGAGGCATCCAATTATCTTGATTAGTGTGAAGACTACCGAACCCTCTAAATTTATTATTAAGTTTATCACTAGATTAATAACTTCCAATGGGTTACCCTGACAAGCCACTTTAGGCACCGGCTGCACATTGAAAGCCACTTCCCCTTCATTGCATCTAGATTCTCAAAGACCAAAACAAAACCCAAGTATGAACTATCACATTTCTCATCATGATATGTTTACAGCACAAAATATACATCATTTCACATTACACAGAGCAAGGCATTACCCATCTTGCATAGTTATCATAACCACATGAATAGGTACACTGAGTAAGGGATTATCCATCTTGCACAGTCATCATAACCACATGAATAGGTACACTAAGCAAGGCATTATCCATCTTGCACAGTCATCATAACCACATGAATCCATAAACAGGGGGAGTCAACATATAACCAATACATATTCAACCATTAGCAAGATTACATAATCATAGGAGTCATACACATGACTACCCCTCTTGGCCTCTGGAATCAACTTTCCCAAATGACACAAACACTTGGCACACTAAACACTATGGTCTCACATCACATTCACTCTCAAATGCACATCATAAACTAAGATCCTTCCTCAATATTTCAATTACAATACCACAAATGCAACATATAATATGATGCACTAAATTATGGGTCTTAAAGAATGTAACATTAATCAAACCATGATCAATCATCTACCAAACACAAAGTGAATCTATCTCTATAATGCAAAATAATAATATTCTAACTACTATGGTCATATGATATATAAATGCCCACAAGTAACAATATTTTAAACAATAGATCCCAAGACTTATTTTAGTTTTGTTTCATTAAAAATAATTGCGATCAACATGCAAATAACCCTAAGGCATACATATTAAAACACAACAATTATTTAAATACAATTCTTATCATAGTAAAGGACTGTCACCACAATTAAAATCATACAATGGAGTATTAATAACCATAACACATGAATGCTATACCAATGGCTACAAAATTCACTAAACCACTATTTACACTTATGTAGATTTCATTAATAAGCTAGGCAATTTTGTAAATACTATTACATATCACTGTATAAGCAAGACTAAATGCCTATAATATTAGAATGCTATAAATTTCTTACACTAGTTAGAATCACAAGATACAAAAAACCCATAGCTACAATAAAAGAACATTGTTCTAAGGTTAACTTGAGAGAAAAGGAACACAGAACAACAAAACATTCCTATAGATCTAACATCTTAATCAAATCTACCCCATTTTAACTACATCCAAATGATAAGATCATAACACATTTAAGGGATTACTACAATTTTCCAAAAGGTTCTAGTATTACTACCTAGATATTTACCCACCTATCGTATATAAGGCTCTCTAGTCAATAATAAGGAATTATTATTATGGAAGGTCAAACAATTATGGTTGCTCAAAATTATTGCTTAAGGAAAACTAGCATAAGATAAAACAATGCTTCTTAATATATAGACTTAAATAGATTAAAGGAGCTTATATTCTCATTAACACTATTACTCATCACTTCCCTATACATGTCCATAATAATAGAAGGCTCACTAGTTTGTAAAAATTACCTAGGGGATAATGAGATGTATAACTTCATTATAAAATAAAAACAAGTCTATAGTTTAAGACATTTACAACAAATACATTACTAAACCTCTTTACATTTTAATTGCTAGAAGACAATTGCTAGATATCAATTCAAGTGTAATAAGGCTAAGTAAACAAAGATTTCCTGACCATAAACTTTTCCATATTAATCAAATATCATATAGGCAATACAAAGGAGCATTCATAGAAATCACTGAAGCATTTTAGTTTGACTTTTTTCAAAAACACAGCAAATAAGGCAGTTTTATGTATTCAATCAGCTAGTTATGAGTGCCTTACATAAGACTAAAGTTAGCTCTTTGTTTAGAATAGAAAATTTCTAAATGTAGTCTATTAAATCAAGTGCTCGTGCCTTCCAAAAAAAAATAACATTAAATATGCAATCAACAGGGCAAACTTAGAAAATAATGGCGCATGAAATTGATTGTAGGATACGCACATAATAGATTTGTAGATTTAATAACAACCAAGATGGCATAGGAATGTCTGTCACTAATTGATACATATCTCTAAATTCACAAACTGGGTAATGCTAATTTTTGGATATGCTTTTCATAGGTAAGAGTTAAATCTTATATAAATTTTTTAGAGAAACCCAGTTCGAAAATATAGAGTTATTGGTGACGCAACTAATTATTTTAATAGAGACGAAATGGGTGAGAGGTAGATAGTCACAAAATATTTATTTCTTTAAAATGAAAAACTGGGCAAGGCTTATTTTCGGATATGATTTAGATAACTAGGTCATACACCATATATGAAAATTCTAGAGGAACCCAATTCATAAAAATAAAGTTATGGCTAACGCAACAGACTGTAAAAATAGAGATGAAATTGGTGAGAGATAGACAGTCACAAAATATTCATATCTCCAAAATGACAATCTAGGTAAGGCTAATTTTCAAATATGATTTAGATAGCTAGGTCATGCACCATATATAAAAAATTTAGAGGAACCCTGTTCATAAAAATAATGTTATGGCTAACGCAATAGATTGTAAAAACAGAGATGAAATTGGTGAGAGATAGACAGTTACAAAATATTCATATCTCCAAAATAAAAAATTGGGCAAGGCTAATTTTTGGATATGATTTAGATAACTAGGTCTTACACCATATATAAAAAATTTAGAGAAACCCAGTTCGTAAAAATAAAGTTATGGCTAACGAACAAACTATATTCAAAATATATAGAAAAGAATTCACAGAATAATATAAAGCTTGCATATTACAAATTCATTTTACTAAATCTAATGCAACAATAAATCAGATTCATATCTCAGTCCATACCTGGAATATTACTTCTATCACATCTTCATAAAATTTCTAGCATCTATTTTTCCCCAAGTCTTTTCTTCTGGAAACTATGGTTTATGGTGCCAAAAGAAAAATGAAAACTTCTTGAGAGAGAGATCATGAAGACATAAAACATATTCTCCTCTCTTAAATGCACGCTCCTTCCCCAAATTATATCTTCAGATTTCAAAATAAAATTGAGCATGCATAACCACCCCCATAATTTCTTCCAAAAGATTCTCCTTATTAAAGGCAATAAATTATGCCTTTATTACTTCCTCTCAAAAAACAATTTCTTTCTACTTACTAAAATTAGTCTCTTACTCAAAAGAAGCAATTATTTCTAAGATTCCCTCTATAATGACAATAAAGTATGTCTTTAATACTTTCTTACAACATGCTATTTTAACTAGACAATAATCTCTCTCTGATTTTATTTATTTTAAAATTTGCTATATATATAAGTTTTTATGACAATTCATAAATATTATAAATTTATTTTTATTGCCACTAACAATACATTTACTTGTATATCAAATGTTTTCATTTTAATTTTATCAATTATATTCCCATTTTAACACTTTATTTTTTTCCTCATTATAATTATTATTATTTATTGACCGTAAAATACAATATAATCTAATTTGCCATAAACTTAAATTTACATAAAAGCATCTATACTTATTTATTTATCAAAAGGGTCTTTTTAACTTACTAATTGTATTTTAATGCAACAATTAACCAAAGCATTAATAAAATAATTCTAAACAAAATAACCCAAATGCCAAACAATACCTGACACTATACACGATCGAAAAGCATGACCACAACGACTGACTATCATGCCCATACAAACAACACTGACTGGGTGCAAAAATGGATACTCATCCTTTTCAAGGATGATGGCTAACTAGGGGACCATATGTTATCTTCATTCAACAGTTCCATTGGTTTTAAGGCACACTTAGACCTGTCAATTCAGGTGGAGTCGATTCCTGATACCTGCAACCTGCAGCACACAACACGGTTTATGTATAAGTATAATAAATATCAAACGGTCACGGAGTGAAAGAGAATCGCAACGTCACCGGATGCTCACAAATGAGTGGTACGACATTATCTCTTTTCACACCACACAATAATCAGATCATCCTATAATACAAAATTAGTCGCATAAAAATTAATTCTAACTTATGACAATCATAGTAAGATCAACATCATAATCACCTGAATATAAAACAATGTTAGAGCATATGAATTATCAGTGTCGCAACAAGGATTATCAATAAAACATGCTAACTATCATATGAAACCACACATGAGGATAATCAAGAATGTCACCAACATGAATGTAGCATCTACCAACATCATATAATGTACAACATCAACTATCTAACATACTCTAAATATTCTTATTATTTTACCTTCATCTTCATGCTCCTTAGCTAGACCATCTGCACCTCTAAGGTGAGAATGGAGGGGCATTACAGAGGAGATGTCGTTGAACCTCGTAGTTTAATAGATAATCATCTTGTCAACTTGAGTGGTCCCTGGAGACTATTTATAAAAGGAAAGTTGGGAGTCCAATCTTAGGAGTTGTTCTACTCTATTTGAAGGGAAATTACATGTGCACTAATCTAATTGACTGAATTTAAAGAACTAACTAGGTTTTAACTACAGAATTGAAATGCTTATGTTGATTTTAAGGACTAACTACTAAATTGAAATGCTTATGCTTTTGAAAATAAAAGATGCTAGAAAATAAACTATTTCTAACAATCCAAATGCTTGACTAGAATAAAACCGCAACTATCTAAAGATCTCTTTTTTGTATTTTTCTAGAGAATAAACAATAGACTAGAACAATGAGATTTATAATGTTATTTTTCTTTCTTTTTTGAGTTTTTCTTTTACAACAATTGATAATGCAGAAATAAACTTCCACACACAATGATAACTAACATAATAAACCTACAAATGGCAAAATGTGAAACAACACTAATCAACTCAACAAATGCCTAAGATAAATTTCAAATACTTATCTATAGAAGTAAGTGTTCTTCATCCCCAATGATTGGCTAGCTATCTGGTGATTGGAACGATGTTTAAACAATCACATTCACAACTCTAAACTTGTAGAAATAAAAAAATAGAACTATTTTCATTCACAACTCATAACTTCTGCCACATAATTTTCTTCAAGTCTAAATTGTATTGAACTAGAAAACATAATAAGTTTTTCTACATGCTAAAGATAAATGATACAACAACTAATAGTCTTGTCTAACCAACTTCCACTACTTAACTAAATACTTATGAAAGTCCCTATAATACAACAACATGTCAAACATGCAACACACTGTTCAAATCTTAACAAAAGTCTTAACTAAAATTAAAATACACAAGTTTGTTATTGAATTAATACAAACCGAGTTCTAAGCATGAAATAAGGAAAACATCTTCAAAGATGACTCCTACTAGGAGTCTACTGCTTGTAGAAATTATTTTTGCAATCAATAAATCAAGGAATCACTAGGTTCGTGAATCATCGATCAACTGCCAAGCATGAGGGAACTAGTGTGAGCAAACTGGGAATTCATTGCTAAGTGTATACTTCACTTAGATTTTGGAGAGTCTATGTTGGCATCATCCTCTTTGGAGCCTAGAGCCTCTAAAGCTAATGAGATCTTTTCCACCTTCTCCAGAACTTGAAGCCCCCCAAAGTTGATGAGATTGCCTCTAGCACTTGGGATTTCTAGAGATCATGGTACCAACCATATGAACAATCTCAAAGTTGAGTACAATTCTCTAGAAATCGCCAACGTATCATGTCCAATCAAAAACACATCTTTTGCACAACATATTATCAACATTTTAGTCCCATTGATGAACATTTACTAAACCAAGAATATGCAATTTATTCTACTTCAAAGTAACTAATAACTTTCTATGCAAACATTAATTCAACATTAAAAATGGTGTAAACAGGGGACAAAGGGGTACTTTGTCTACAAAATTAATGAGGCAAAAATTAGTCTCATCAACAAGATTAGGCCAACAAAATGGCCCTTGATGGTCAACATCTTTAGACCCTACCTGATTGTCAGGAAATGCTCCATATACTATTGCCAAGGTATTTCCATTTTTGTCTTCTCATGATAGATTGCCCCTACCAAGAGAGTGGCATAACTATTCAAAGTCCTCTCATAGTTGTTAGAGAGGATTTTATTTGCCACTAATTGGGTAACCTTCTCGCTGGACTCAACCTATTGGATGCTAGGGTGGCTAGTTGCCAAATGCTTACCACTCTTTGACATCCTCTTAGAGGCATGGGTGGTCCCCCCAACAATTAGGGAAAGTTTCCTTTCTTGATGCATACAATCTCACCATTTAGGATGCTTAGATTCCATCAGGTATGTAAGATTCTTAGTTGCACTATGGCCTAGAGGAGGGAGAATACACCACTTTCACTAGTTGGGAGCCAATGGAAGAAGTAAAATACTTGTCTGATAGAAGGGTAGGTTGACCTTGATGATTAGGACCTCCCTCCCAATGCTAGTTTTATACCACTTGCTACTTTGTTTTATTTTTGTTTATGAACTTTAAACATGTGACTTATGCGACTCTTCCTTTTTGGGGCCACTTACTATTTGATATTTGATTTATTTTTAAGACTTGATTCCATGCCACCTACTATTTTTTAAAGATTAGTTGTACATTTTCAACTCCAATTTTAATATGACTCTAATTCATAAAAAAAAAAAAAAACTTCTTAGATTGTAAATGATAGCACCAACTCCAAACTAAAGTATTACTCCATCTAGGCTTAAATGCTATGGGGAATTGGCAAAATCAAAACATGGGAATAGTTATTATGGTGAATCTCCAAAATATCTATAAGGGTGGATGTTCCCTTGGATTGGGCTTAGAAGCTTTCACCTTGATTAGGTCACCCATTATTTAAGATAGGGTGCTAGGACTTTAATAAGAAAAACTTAGACCAAAAAAATTAAAACTATAAGCCCTTTAAAGACACCTTACAAATAAAAACTCTAAATATATTACCAAGCGGGTGTAATTTTCATAGTGTATCAAATTATGGGGTATTTTAGGATTCAACTCCATAGTTTTTGAGTTGAACTCATTGACCTATATTTCATGAGTAGTGGTTCACAAGAACCCATGTGAACCCACCTCTCATGAACATGAACGATCCACTTAGCACTCATTGCATCTAGGTGAAGCTCACATCTTGCTCACAAGGGTCAAGTATCATGACTTCCTAGGAGGTCACCCATCCTAGTACTACTCCAATTCAAACATTCTTAATCATGAAGTTTTCCCAAGATCAAACCCACTATAAATATATGTCTTCAATAAGATAAATTAAAAAAAAAAGACATTCTATTTTAGAAATACATAACATATAACACTAACAAATATTTCTCTTACGGATTTAAAATATTTTATAATATGTTTTCTTTAAAAGATTTGTATAAATTGTTGTTAGGGACTAAGTCTCCCACTTAAACAATAGTGGGTTTACTTTTTAATATAAACCTATTTATGCAATCAACTACCACCATGGCATTGGGTGTATATATATATATATATATATATATATATATATATATATATATATATATATATATATATATATATATATATATATATATATATTGAAGAAATGCAATAATTACCAAAGATAACAGTCTACAAGAGACTGTAGAAAACAACTATACACCAACCAAAACAAAGACATAAGGAAAGACGCAGCCAGAGCTAACTAGTAACTGGACAGCAAGCTGTTATATATAGAACGATGAACCAACCATGGGCCAGCTGGAATGAACAGCTGTTTGCTGCTGTCAAGAGGCACATACAATAATCTCCACTGTTCAAATGGCAGCAACCAGCCACAGTCTTCATCTCTATAGCCAATGTTAAGCCTTGCCATGTTGAAGATGAGAGATTTGAAGCTTAATCTGCTATAGTTGTCGATCAAGAAACACATCTTTTTTCGCCATCTTTTGAAGCTGCACAGACAAGTAATTTATTCTCAGAAAAACCTCTGAGTAAATCCTTACAGTGCCTCTTTCCAGAGGATATTTAGAGCTAGAAAAAATTGCTGTACACCTGCTTTTCCAAATGTGTATAAGAATAATTTGTCTAATAGAGTTTGCAATCACATTATGAACACCTAGGCCCAACAGAGCCTCTTTCCAGTTTAAAGGATGGTCAAAAATAGCTGGTAAACCGTTGAAAATAGCCTTCCATTGGTGCTGAGCAAAAAGACAATCCCAAAATATATGTTTCATACTTTCCTGGGTCTGACAAAAAGGGTATTTAGACACGGGGATCTTGAAGTAATTTAATTTGTTATCAATAGGCAACTTGCAATATAAGATTTCCCAAAACAAAACCTGTGCATCTGCATCCAACTTAGATTTCCAAATTTGAGAGCTCAAGATAAACCAAAATATTACCATGGTTGTTTATTACTCGGGTGTATTATGGTTGTATAAATATTGTAATGAACAACCGTGGTATTGGGTGTATGAATATTCTAATCTTATCTCTCAAAAGAATCAATGCCTACCTCATCTCCGAAGGGCCACTTGTTTTAAGCTTTAATTATATATTATACAAGAAAAAACTCATCCAACTAACCACAGTTTGTTTGATGGGTGCTGCAGACTGTTTTGGCCAAAAGAAACCTGAACACCATCTGCCATTAGATACCAGTAAGGAATTTTGATTAAGATTGCTAAGCCAGTGAAACAGATACACTGTCAGGGATACAATAACATACTTAACCTGAGAGCCAAATTGACCTAATTTCATGCCAGTACTAGGGCTTGATTGAATGTCAGATCTTCAAGACCCGATCATGATCATGCCTATGGAAAATGACATTGCTGAACATTATTCTAGATAATAGCTATAAACATACATATGGTAGATGTTTATCATTTCTTTAATCAATATGAAGGCAAACCCACAGGATATGGGATCCCAGACTCTCCCTCTTGATTCAGATCGAAGGCTGCAATAACCCTCTGATTGTTGTCATTCTCCTTTGAAGAACCCCTTTTGTTATCAACAATATTTTCCGGAGGGCTACTTTCCCTCCTCCTCTTCATGCATCTACTAGTCTCAGCACATTGTTGCTCTTCCTCCACATGAGATTGATAAGGATGATGAACAATATTGACGTTGTTAAAATCTTCCAACTGAAATGATGGCAGCCATGTCTGAGAAATTTTTACTGGATCCCTTTTCTGGGTGTCTAGCACTTCTTTCCTGTATTTTTTCTCCGACTCAATCCTGTCAAGCAGAGCCATGAATTCTTGCACCTCATGTTCTCTTTCTCTAGTCTCAGAATTCTCCATTACAGTGCTGTTTCAATTCAGACCACATTTACCAGAAAGCTAATGAGAAAGAGGCGAAATCAAGGAAATGGGTATGGAGTTCTTATCATGTGCCAAGATAAAAACATGTGAAAAAATGGATTCCAAGGCAATAGGTATCTGATTTTTTTAATGTGGGTTACGAAGAAATAAGGACTAGAGTGGGTGGCTAATGGTATTCTTGTGGGCAAAAGTATCGGAAAACGTGCATGATGATGCAAGCGGGATGACATAAGCTGCATCATGCTTTGACTCGCTTAGCCTAAGACCATTGAAAAACAAAAAACTAATGAAGAAAGAAGACATAGCACGTTCCTGGAAATGGAGAAAAAGACTCAATAGTCATTAGTTTTTGTTTTGGGGGGAGGGGGTATTTCACAACTGTCTTTGAGAAGGCAACTTCACATGTTTGGAAACATTATTCAAGGACTAAGTGTGGTTTATAATGGAAAACAATAGCCATTTCCGGGAGTGAGGAGTGTGCAACCATAACAACTACCTACAACAAAACTATAAGAAACTTGCTTTCAAGTCCTATTAGAATTTAGGATGGATTTAAAATAATTACAGATGGGCTTGAGCTATAGGGGACATTTATCTTTCTTCCAGTGAATTGTTTGCAAGGTTCACATGCTTGGTTGAACTCGTGTGCATCATGGAACATAGTAGGCTAGAAATAGCCTAATTATCTTAGAGGTCATTCTTGGATAAATAGTGGCCATCTATGAGTCCTTCATAGAACTCGTGCACTAGTCTATCTATTTTTTAAGGTCCAATACATCTTAGAAGAGTCCATTGATGGTTCGCTTGAATATGATTCTTTTGATAAGTTGGTAGTTGGCATAGGAGAGGCAAAGTGTCATCTTTGTGTCTTATCAGGTCCAAATAAGATTTTTCCCATCTTGAGATATCTTTGGATAGTAAAAATCTATTCCTTTTTAATAACAAGTAGAGTGGATGGTAGCTCTTGTGTTAGGAAGATTGCAGGTTCAAAGTCCTTGTCTTGGGAGGAGTCTAGGGTGGATAGACTCTATCAGGTGTTGGTGTAAGCCTCGACTTCAAACTAATTTAGTTGGTTGGATCTCGATATCATATTCCATTATTTTGGCAATTCAACTCGCTCTTTTCTAATTTATCTCCATATGGAGGAGGTAGTTTCTCACTGTTGGGAATTAAGGTGTCTCAAGCTTGGTAATTCCTTGAATTATTTCATTATATTTATTTATTTATTGCCTATTGTATAATTAGGATGCAAATCCTATGTTGTCATCTTTTGAGAGTTGGCACAGTGATGTGTCATCCTACATGGCATATGACCATATGTAAATTTGTCCTCACATGCGAAGATAGGCGTCCCACTTAGTGGTAGGAATATTTTGCCATGTGTCAGCATCTTGGAATGTGTGTAAGGGAATATTGACCAAAACGGTCATGACAGATTCCTATGACAAAGTTATGACATGTAAGAGTCAGAAATAGAAGAATCTATGATAGGTGAGGACATGTGTCAAGAAGCATCTTTGAGGAAGGCATCTTTGGATGCCCCAAGGTGGGTTATGACATGTTGTAAGAGAATATGCTATTTACAGCATGTGTGATAGATTCTCTTACAGCTGTAACTTATGACAACTATGACAGATTCTATGACAGTTGTAAGAGTCGTAAAAGCATCTGTCATTTCCCATTTTAAAAATAGGCAACCTCTTTTGGATAGGGTGACTTGACAAGTCTCAGGAACATCTTACAGTGTTGGACAAGTGTCCATAGGCATGGGTTTTGGGCCATTAGGCTATGTTGGACACCCATCTCAATGTGGAGCCATTTTTACCTTGTATGTTCTTTATAAACATGTGCTTTTGAGAGGTGACGCATTATGTGATTGACAGGTACTGTTATGCTGCCGGATCATCTCCAGATACGAGTGTTGAAGACTCCTGCAAGAGCATTGGCTCTGTAACTGTATTGTAACCTTCATTGTTTATGGAATACATTTGAGCTATGTTTTAGAGTGTGGGGTTTTTACCCGATAAGGGTTTTCCCCACGTATATCTTGTGTTTCTCTTCTTCTGTCTTACATTCTTGTGTATGTGTTTGTTGCAACATCTCTGTTAGTGGGTTAATATAGCTGTAACTATAAAGATTAAATTAAATCTGCACTCTTCTCTCCTCATTAGATTAGTGTAGGAAGTGATTTCTGCAAACCTAGCTTCCTTTCAGTTGGTATCAGAGCCTGGCCAGTTTTGGTTCTAGCTACTAGGTAGGGGTTTTTTGAGCTAATCTTAGGTTGAGTGGGAGTTTGTGTAGAGTATTCTATATCTTGTTGCAGGAAGGAGATGGCAACCACATCCGGAAGATTAAAGGTGGAGAATTTTAATGGCACTAATTTTGAGTTGTGGAAACTCAAGATGGAAGACCTACTTGTTGATCATGACCTATGGGAAACTGTATTCAGTGTAAAACCTATAGTAATGTCACAAGCTGATTAGGACCTCAAAGATTGGAAGGGTAAGGGTCTCATAAGACTATGTCTAGCTGACTCTGTAATGTTGAATGTCCATGAGGAGAAGAGCACGAAAGACCTTTGGAAGAAGCTAGGTGATGTTTATCAGGCCAAGTCCTTGGTGAACAAGCTTTTTTTGAAAAATAAGTTGTTCTCTTTGAAGATGGAAGATGGAGGATCTGTTGCGGACCATATGAATGCTTTCAACATGATCGTTGCACAGTTGACATATGTGGGTGTGAAAATGGAGGAGGAGGATCAGTGTATGACCCTGCTTTGTTATTTGCTAGATTTGTGGGATCATCTTGTCATGGCCATTGGAAGTACCACTACCACCTTCAAGATGAAGATGTGGTGTCTTCACTGTTATCTGAAGAAATACAGAGAAAGACATCCGAGTCAGCTAAAGAGGTTCTTGTGGTTCTTGGAAGACCCAAAGAGAAAGGGAAGAAGAAGGACAAGAAAAGTGAAAAGGGTAGATCCAAATCCCGTGGGAGATCCAAATCTCCTGGAAAGTCCAAGACTCTCTATTGGAACTGTGGCAAATCTGGGTATTTCTGAAAGGAATGCAAAGAGGAAAATGAAAAGAAAAAGAAGACTACCCCAGATTCAGATTCATACAAGTCACAAGAGATGGTGATGCCTTCATTGCAGCCCTAGCCACCCATGCATCTGATGATGTGTGGTTGATAGATTCTGGTGCATCATTCCACATGACCTCGCATCGAAGCTGGTTCATAAAGTATGAAGAGTTCGATGGTGGAAGAGTGTACCTGGGTGACGATTCTCATATGAAGATTGTTGGTCATGGAAGAGTCTCAATCTGATTCCTTGATGGACGAGTGAAGGGGATCACTGGGGTTATGTAGATCCCAGGCCTAGCACAGAACTTGCTTTCTGTAAGTATGTTGAATGATGCAGGTGTGTAGGTTGTCTTTTCGAAGAATGGATGCAACATGACTAGAGGATCTATGGTGCTTGCAAAGGGTACTCGGAGAGGTACTCTGTTTCAGCTGGAGGCATGCACTTCATAGTGCAATAGTTCTTCTGACTCGAAGAAAAGAGTTGCAATCACTTCATCCCCACCATCTGAATGAGCAGTAAAGAAATATGTTGTAATTAGTTCTGATGGTAGTGCACATGCTTTGGAAGTTAAGCTTCTTGCTGAAAAGACTATGTTATAGCATTTGAGATATGGCCACATTGGTGAGAAGGGTCTTAGAACCCTAAAAAATAAAAAACCTTGTTGAGGGGTTAAATGATTGTAATCTCGAGTTTGACTTTTGCGAACATTGTGTGTATGGAAAGCAAAATCGTGTTCAATTTTACTCTAGTTCTCACAAGTCTTCTGGTGTATTGAATCTTATTCATTCTGATGTGTTTGGTCCTGTTAATGTTCCTTCGATTTCCAAATCTGTATATTTTGTATCTTTCACAAATGATTATAGTAGATGGACATGGGTTTATTTTATCAGAAGCAAGACTAAAGTCTTTAGTCGATTTAAAAAGTTTAAAGCCTTTGCTAAAAATTAGACTAGTAAAAAGATTAAGTGTTTGAGAATTGATAACAGTGGTGAGTTTTGTTCAGCAAAGTTCGATAAATTCTATAAAGAGCAAGGGATTGAAAGACATAAGACAACTCCATACACCCCACAGTAAAATGGATTTGCAAAGAGGATGAACAAGACACTGATGGAGAAGGCTAGGAGTATGCTTAGTGGAGCAAGCCTCAAACAAAAGTTTTGGGCTGAAGTTGTTGCCACTGCTTGCTACCTGGTAAATAGGTCTCCTACATCAGCTCTTGTTGGTAAGACACCTATGGAGGTGTGGTTTGGTAAGAAGCCTTCAGTTAAGCATCTTCATGTTTTTGGTTGTGAGGCATATGCACATGTGCCTAGAGAGAAATGGTCTAAATTGGAGAACAAGGCTGTTAAATGTATTTTCATTGTGAAAGGATACAAGCTTTAGGATCCTATGGATGAAAAAGTGTTGTATAGCAGAAGTGTTATCTTCAAAGAGCTAACACCTTTCGTTGTTCCACAGCCAAAATAGATAGAAAATAAAGAAGATGCGATTCAGTTTCCTTCTACCCCTGAGAAGACTGAACCGACAGACCCTGTGAGACTTGATGATGAGGAGAGCTCTAGCAGCTTTGAAATCTTAGAAGAAGAAGTAGAATCTCAACCTTAGCCATTGAGGAGGTCTGCATGAACAAGAAAGCAACCTAATAGGTTTGGTTATTCATTACTTGATTCTAGTTGTTCTTTTGCTTTACTTACTAACACTGATGAGCCTAGAATTGTGAAAGAGTCTATGGGCATGAAAGATGCAGGTTCTTAGGAGGCCATGGAAGATGAGATGGCTTCTTTGGAGAAGAATAAAACATGGGACTTGGTGCCTTTGTCTGAAGGATGAAAACCCGTTAGATGCAAATGGGTGTTCAAGAAGAAATTCGGTGTAGATGGCAGTGTTGAAAAGTACAAGGTTAAATTGGTTGCAAAGGGGTATTCCCAAGTGGAGGGAATTGATTGAGGTGAAATTTTCTCTCCTGTTGCAAAGCTAACATCCATTCAATTCCTGTTATCTCTTGCAGTTGCTTATGACTTAGAGGTAGAACAGATGGATGTGAAGACAACTTTCCTTCATGGTGATTTGGAGGAAGAAATTTACATGTCACAGCCAGAGCATTACATAGAGAAAGGTAAAAAAAAATTGGTTTGTAAGTTAAAGAAGTATTTGTATGGTTTGAAGCAGTCTCCTAGGATGTGGTATCTAAAATTTGATGCCTTTGTGTTGTCCATTGGATTTCTGAGATCGAAATCTGATCATTGCGTGTATTACAAGCTTGACAATGATCGCATTCTCATTATTGCATTGTATGTTGACAATATGTTGTTGATTGGGAATGGTAAGCCTATGATTTCTGATTTGAAGTCTTAGTTGTCAGCATAGTTTGAGATGAAAAATCTAGGGGTAGCTAGGTACATTCTGGGAATGGAAATTAGAAGAGACAGAGCTAACATAAAACTTTGGTTAATCCAGAGTAAGTATGTGAAGACCGTGTTGGATAGGTTCAGCATGGCAGATTGTAGACCATTGTGTGTTTGTATTTCTTTGGGGACAAAATTGTCTTTTAATGATAGTCCAAAATCTCCTAGTGAGGTGGAGGACATGAGAAGAGTACCTTATGCTAGTGTTGTTGGTAGTTTAATGTATGCTATGATCTGCACAAGACCAGACATTGCCCAAGCAGTGGGAGTCCTTAGTCAATTTATGGCTAATCCTGGATGGGTACATTGGGATGCAGTTAAGTGAGTGTTTAGATATTTGAGGGGTACTTCTAAGTATTCCATATGCTATCATGGTAATGTTACAGGACCTTCGCATTTAGTTTGTATTCATGGATTTGTAGATTCTAATTGGGTAGGTGACATTGACAGCAGGAGATCCACCAGTGCCTATGTGTTTACTATGTTTGGTGGTGCAATTAGTTGGATGAGTAAGTGATAACTTGTGGTTTCTTTGTCCATGATAGAAGCTGAGTACATGGAAGCAACTCATGCTTGCAAAGAAGCCATTTGGCTTAAGAGATTGTGTTCAGATATTGGTGTTGATGCAGGATAGATTACGATTTGTTGCGATAGTCAGAGTGCAATTTGCCTTGCAAAGAATCCAACTTTCCATGCCAAAACAAAGCATATTGATGTACAGTTTCACTTCGTGAGACATGGTAGAGGATGGGAAGGTGAATTTGGAGAAGGTAGATACTTTGAGGAATGTTGTAGATACATTGATGAAGCCAATGGGCACAGAGAAGTTCAAATGGTGTTCGGAGTCTATGGGCCTCTCAGCTATAGCAGTTAAATCCTATTAATTCTATTGGATCTTACAAGGTGTTTGAAAAGTGGGAGAATGTTGGGAATTAAGGTGTCTCAACCTTGGTAATTCCTTGTATTATTTCATTGTATTTATTTATTTATTGCCTATTGTATAATTAGGATGCAAATCCTATGTTGTCATCTTGTGGGAGTTCGCACAGTGATGTGTCATCCTACATGGCATATGACCACATGTAAATTTTTTCTTACATGAGGAGATAGGCGTCCCACTTAGTGGTAGGAATATTTTGCCATGTGTCGGCATCTTGGAATGTGTGTAAGGGAATATTGACCAAAACGGTCATGACATATTCCTATGATAGTTATGACATGTAAGAGTCAGAAATAGAAGAATCTATGACAGGTGAGGACATGTGTCGAGAAGCATCTTTGAGGAAGGCATCTTTGGGCACCCTAAGGTGGGTTATGATGTGTTGTAAAATAATATGCTATTTATAGCATGTGTATGATAGATTCTCTTACAGCTGTAACGTATGACAGCTATGACAGATTCTATGACGGTTGTAAGAGTCGTAAGAGCATCTGTCATTGCCCATTTTGGAAATAGGCGACCTCTTTCAGATGGGGTGACTTGACAAGTGTCAAGAACATCCTACAGTTTTGGACAAGTGTTCATAGGCATGGGTTTTGGGCCATGAGGCCATGTTGGACGCCCATCTCAATGTGGAGCCATTTTTGCCTTGTATGTTCTTTATAAATAGGTGCTTTTGAGAGGTGATGCATTATGTGATTGATAGGTGCTATTATGTTGCCGAATCATCTCCAGATACGAGTGTCAAAGACTCTTGCAAGAGCATTGGCTCTGTAACCGTATTGTAACCTTCATTGTTTATGGAACACATTTGAGCTGTGTATTGGAGTGTGGGGTTTTTCACCCGATAAGGGTTTTCCCCACGTATATCCTGTGTCTCTCTTCTTCTGTCTTACATTCTTGTGTATGCATTTGCTGCAATATCTCTATTAATGGGTTAACATAGTTGTAACTATAAAGATTAAATTGAATTTGCACTCTTCTCTCCTCATTAGATTAGTGTAGGAAGCGATTTCTGTACACCTAGCTTCCTTTCACTCACATCAAAGTGGATTATGATTACTTGAACTTTGCTATGGGAGATGAGGTGTTTGAAGTGATTAAGAGATTTCATAAGAGCATACACTTGTTTCTGTAGAAATGTGTACCTCTCTTCATAGCCCTTGATAATAGCATTCATTAACACTATTAGGTGATCATCTCCATTTGCATCCTTTAGGGTGAGATTGAATGAGATGATGAAGTTTGTGTTTTATGTATAAAGGATGAAGCCCTTTGAGAAATTAGGATTGGTGAGAATTGGGGCTTCCATGATGGATTTCTTGTTGAGATAAAATGATTCCTTTGCTTTGGATATCCATTGAAATTTGACATTCTTTTTTAGTAGTAAGATGATGGGAATTATGAGTCTAATGGCATAAATGGAATGAACTTGCCTCACAATGAGTTTGATGTCTCCAAAGATTGACAGTTGCTTGTGAAGACAAGAAAAGTTCAAAGGTAAATAATAGGAAGATAATGCAATATACACACAATACCTTCATCTTAAACCCTTCTTTCTCATCGGATAGAGCAGATTGGAATGCACCATAGTTCTAATGGCTATGCTCTTGATAGGATATTATGTCGATTTCTCTAGAAACCTACAACATAACAATACCTTCAAATGTGGATGATATGATAATGAGAGTGTGCAATGTTAGACTGTCATGTTCCCTGGTACCTCATTCTACCACAGTTGATTGTTTGGATTTGCAGTTTGGAGGTTATGAAAAGAAAAGAAGAAGGCATGTTATATCTTAATTACAAAATTTATGGATCACCACAAAGATATCTAAAAGTGTTTGAGTCAAGACAGTGAAACTGGTTAGCAGGAGTGTCAGTGAAGACTACCACATACTATCACATTTAGGTGTATGTTCTTGCAGTTTGGAAGATAAAATTAGTTGGCCATTATGTTGGTTTGGTCCAAGTTTCAGGTGATGTGAGTTACCACAAAGGTATCTGGATATATCAGTATGAAGATAGTATAACAATGTGACAAGAAGATAAAGTGTATCTATGTTTGAAAGATTGCACCAATATCCTAGATGTGTACACCATTATGGGAGTTTGTGAGAAGGTAATTTGGGATTAGGAGGTCATTTGGTATGAACCACATGATAATATCTCATCCCCACATTATCACATAAAGTTGTTTTGAACATCGACATGTATAGGCAAGGCCGACTACACGTTTCATGTTGCATAGAGTTTTGTGCCACCATGTAGCTGACACAGATGTTTTGAAAGAGTTATGAACAATATATATGCACATAATCTTAAGTTGTTTTTGTGTGGAGTGTGAAGAAACGTTGCAAACGTGAGCGATTTTGTAAGTTATGTGTGAAGGGCATGAATAGAAGATGATCTAGAGTTCACACAGTTCGTGTTAGTATTGGTATAAGTGTGTTATCTTATCTGGAGAAGAGAAGTGTTAAGAAGTGTGTGATGCTACATGTTTGAGGGTGTGCAAAAATTAATGTTTCAGAATCTAAGTTGGTGCTCAGTGGTAGGGTCGATGCCCTATTTGGAATGAACTTGATCCTATTTCAATTAGTTAAAGTTGGTGCTTCATAGATAGGTTGGTGCTCAGTGTGGATTGATCTGGATCTGGTTGTCTACTTGTTGAAGTTGGTGCTTCATCATTTGAGTTGGTACATAGAGACAAAGTTGGTGCTTAGTTTGGTAAGGGGATTGAAGTCTCTTGTAGGTTGGTGCCTACAAATCTGTAAAAGGATTGGTGTCCTTCTTAGGTTGAAATTCCTGTGGGATTGGTGCCTACAAAATATTGTAAGTCATTGATTCATTTTGTGAGGCTGGATTTGGGTAGTAGACCCAAGCAACTCTTCTCACCGTGGATTTCATTCAAGGGTTTCCACGTAAATCTTGTGTTTCTCTTGTGTGGATGTTTGGATGTGCTTATGTTTGCATAGGTCTTACATAATTTGATTGATGCGGTAAAGATCTTGATGTTACAGTAGAGTTGAAGTAAAAATTGGTATGTACTGATTCAACCCCCCCCTCTCAGTATATCTGTGTTCTAATAATTGGTATCAAAGATAAGTTCCTTGATGCAACCTAATAGCTGAAGGTAGATCTTGGATTAGAACACATTGCAGGTTAGCAAGGATCCTCTTCTAATAGAGCACCACTTTTTGATGGATCTAACTATACATTCTAGAGTATAAGGATGGAAGCCTATTTGACTTTATTAGGGTTTGATGTTTGGCAATCTATTGTGGATGGTTATACTGCTTCTGCAACTCCCCCAACAGATCAGGCTGGCAAGAAAGAATGTAAGAACAATGCTAAAGAAAAGAATGCTATCTTGTGTGGTCTGATCAACACAAAGTTTGTCAAAGTGATGCAATGCAAGACAACTAAAGACATATGGAAAAATCTCCATAAACTCTATGAAGGAGATGATAAGGTAAAACAAACCAAACTATAGACCTTCAAGGGTAAATTTGAAAATCTAAAGATGAAAGAAGAAGAGAACATAGCTGACTATTTACTCTAAATAGATGAAATTGTAAATGCTATCAGAGGTCTTGGTGAAGAAGTAAATGATTCAGTGATTGTTAAGAAAGAATTGAGATCACTCCCTCAAAGATATGACTCAAAGGTCTCTACTATTGAAGAAGCCAGAGATTTGAATAAACTCACAATGGATTAACTATTTGGTTCCCTCACTGCATATGAGATGAGAAATCAAAGCAAAGACACATCTAAAAAGGAAGCTTCCTTCAAAGCTACAAATAAAGAAGAAGCATCTAATCCAAGCAATGGATCTGAGGAAGAAGAGGCAAACTTTGTGTTATGGAGTAAAAAGTTGGCACATGTCTTTTTACCTCCTTGTTTAGCTCCTAGATCCCCATGATTACATTATACATTCTAAATATGCATCCCGATGCAAAATTCCCTAAAACCAATGTAAATTGGAAATAAGGGGTCCATATTTTACATTACCCTATACCAAAAAGGAGCCTCAAGACTTGGGTGCCTACGCCCAAGTATTCCCTGATTGGTTGGGGAAAATTTAATTGTATGTCGGCACAAGAACTTTAAAAAAGGTTTCTCTTTGTCGGCTCTTTTAGTTTAATTTGACGAAGGTTAGTGGGAAAGCATATATAAGTGTGTTTTTGAATTCATTATGAACCTAGATAGAGATAGCCAACTTGAAGCATTAGAGTAAAGATCTTTCAAAGCATTCATTATGATTTTAGAGCAGATTTGTCTGTACAACAAGAGACATACTGAACTAATGAAAATAGGGCATTCCAGGCATATTGTAACACATCACAACTTAGAATATTGCATTGCAGACCACCAAACCATTTGAAAATTCTTAGGAACTCATATATCATTATGTATATATTCCCAAATCTGTACATCCTCATCTATTACTTCCATAGAAAATCAAATACTTGGCTCAAGTATACTGTATTCTGAAGGGCAGTCATATGCAATTCTTCACTAACTGACTTAATACCTTATGCGATATTGGAGATAAGAAGGATTTGCATGCGGTTCAATCCTAAGATTCTTGAAGGCATGTAGAATCTCTGCACAAGCTCCTATAGCTGATTTCTATACTTTCCATCTTCTACAAGCACTCAATCATGTGTTCTATAGAGTATTTCTGCATCCAGAACTATCTGTGTTACTTCTGTCACTTAAATTCTGACCTTGTGGACCATAATAACACCTGATACTATGAGAAAGCATGCATTACATGTCTTTGAACATATTCTGAAAACCACATGGGCACCACTTCTCTTCTGAAGGAATGTAGAACATTCCAACAGGTCTCCACCATTGCTTTACACTATCAAGTCACTGTCCAAAACATGGCTGTTGATAACTTTCTTTGTTGAAGGAGTACATACCTAAAATCTTGGATATAGCATGTTAATATCAATATCAACTTAACTATTGAACCACAAGACTAAATCTTGCATTGCAAAGGAATGCAAACCAAAATACTGTAACTTTGCCTTTGGATATACACTGTGAGAGCCTTAACCAAACTTCTACAGCTTTTCTCTAAGTGTGGTACTTCAAACTGATAGGATATCATTGTAGATATAAACAAAACATGTTATAACATGTTTACACACCTCCACAACACATTCATACATTAGGAAGATTACCATTCTTATACTTGGACAATATTTCTCCGTCTGCTAAGTCTTCCCTTAAGCATGCCAATTCTATGTCTTCAACTTAGTCGAACTGTCTCTCTCAAATATTTCATTGTCCATCAGCTTCACCCATCTTTGACCTCAAGTTGACACATGTTATTTTGACATCAATGACAACACATCTTGCCAACATTGGTCATTATGCCTCTAAATGTCCTTTTGGAGAAGATGAGAATAGCAACAAGGGGTTCAAGAGAAACAATTTTTAGAGGAACCTACTTTCAAAGGAACACTATAGCTCTGCAAAAGAAGTAGAACACTACTCATTTGATAAAGATAGAGGGGAATATCTATTCATGGCCATGGTGATCTTAGATGATTCAAACAAGACTACAAATGAAGAAGAATGTGAAGTTGATTTTGAAGGTGAATTTGTTTCTGTTCTTGAAGACTTAGACTGTGCAAGGAAAGAAAACAAAGAACAAAGAGTTGTGATTGAAGACAAGACAAAAGAATGTATAAAACTTGAGAAAGAAATTTAGTTACTCAAGAAGGAGTTGAAGATGACAAATCTTGGAAGTTCTGATGATACAAAATGTACAAATCTCATCTTGCCTCAAGGAAGATCTCTTCATGCAAGACAATTCTCAATGACTAGGTTCAATCATTCTTCTTTGGTTGTTGTTTTATCTACAACAAATTTGGTCATAAGGCTATGGATTGCAAGTCTGTGATGAATGAGAGAAATATTGTGGATGTCTATATGGTGTGTCAAATTTACAACAAGTTTGGACGTATAACAAGATACTTCAGATATGGTCTGGTAAATTTAGAGCCTCTGATAACTGATGCCACTAAGCAAGCCAAGGAAAGTAACAATGGAATTGAGAACTCAATAATTGTTCAAACAACACTTCATGCTCAAGGACAAACTAATCTCTGGGTAATAGATAGTGGATGTACAAATCATATGATAGGTGAAAGGAGTAAGTTTATTAATCTTGACAAGTGGGATGGTGGACTAGTTAGTTTTGGAAATAACTCTTTTGTAAAGATCACTCAAAAAGGCACTATAAGCATTGATGGAAAGTCTTGAACACATGATGTTTTCAATGTAAAAGGTCTTAAGCATAATCTTCTCAGTGTGAGTCAAATGTGCAACAAAGGATATAAACTCACATTTTATGATCAATGATGTGAAATTAGAAAAGATGGAAAATTGGTGGTAGAAGGCTTTAGGATAGAAGGCAACATGTATAATCTGAAAGGGGTTAATGAGAGGACCTACTTACTAGGGCAAACAAATGAAAGTTGGTTGTAGCACAAGAGAATGGGGCACATCAACTTTGACAATCTAGTGAAGATCAGTTCCATGAAAGCAGTAAGGGACATGCCTAAGATCATCAAGACTACAAACATAATATGCAAGGAATGTCAGATTGGTAAGTAGACAAGGATAACTTTCAAGTCCAAGGAATAATCTACTACAACGCCCTTGGATCTGGTTCATACAGACATGTGCAGACCAACTAGGACAAAAAGATTACAAGGTGAGAGGTATTTCATGTTGCTTATTGATGATTTCTCTAGAATGACATGGGTTACTTTTTTGAAAGAAAAATTAGAAGCTTTTAGTAGATTCAAAATCTTCAAAAATATGGTTGAAAATGAAATGAATGCTAGAATCAAGTGCTTAAGATCAGATAGAGGTGGTGAGTTCACTTCAAATGAGTTTGTAGAATTCTGTGAAGAACATGGAATCAAAAGACACTATGCAACTGCTAGAACTCCTCAGAAGAATGGTTTTGTAGAGAGAAAGAATAGGACTATCTAGGAGATGGCCTAGGCAATGTTGAGTGAAGCTAAATTTCCTAATATATACTGGAAAGAAGCAATTCATGCTGCAATCGATATTCTCAATAGGGGACAACTAAGAAAGCACAACACCAAGACCCCTTATGAACTTTGGAATGTAAGACCTGCAACAGTCAAATATTTCAAATTTTTTGGAAGCAAATGTTAGATCGGAAGAGATGAAGAAGGTCTAGGAAAGTTTGACTTTAGAGTAGATGAAGGTATTTCCTTGGCTACTCAACTACAATTAAAGCCTACAAATGTTATAATAAAATACTAAGGAAGATAATTGAGAGTGCAAATGTAAAAGTGGATGAAGAATTACATCAAAGTTCAGTTGAGAAAGAGGACTATTGTGTAGGAGGTTGAAGAAGTTGAAGAAAAGGAAGAAACTTAAAAAAAGATTACCAAGACTCCAGTTAAGTATGTTTAGAAAAATCATTCAAAAGATTAGATCATTGGAGATAAGAATGAAGGAGTTCAGACAAGAAGGAAATTTGCAAGAACAAATGAAAAGGTAAACTTTTCTTTACTATCAAAAATAGAGCCTAAAAATTTCAATGAGGATAGCAAGGATGAAGGATGGATACAATGCATGGAAGAACAATTGAATCAAATAGAAAAGAATCAAACTTGGGAGCTGGTACCAAGGCCTACAGACAAGAATGTGATAGGAACAAAATGGGTTTTTAGGAACAAGATGAATGAAGATGGAGAAGTGATCAGGAATAAAGCAAGGTTGGTTTGCAAATGATATTCACAAGTTGAAGGAGTCGACTATGAAGAGAGATTTGCTCTGGTGGCAAGAATGGAAGCAATCAGAATTGTTCTTGCCTTTGTAGTACATAAGGGATTCAAGGTATATTAGATGGATGTTAAATCTACCTTTCTGAATAGTGACTTGGAAGAAGAGGTCTATATAGAACAACTAGATGGTTTTCAGTTATCATAAGATCCAAGCATGGTGTGCATACTCAAGAAGGCTTTATATGGTCTCAAACAAGCCCCTAGGGCTTAGTATGCAAGGTTGGACAAGTACTTTCTTCAGTGAGGTTTCAAGAAAGGTACCACAGATAGTAATCTTTACATAAAGACAGAAGGTGAACAAATTCTAATTGTTGTTGTGTATGTTGATGATATAATCTTTTGTAGATGTGATGAGATGTGTAAGAAGTTTACAGAAGAGATGCAGAAATAATTTGAAATGTCTGTGTTAGGAGAACTATCATTCTTTCTTGGACTCCAAATTTCTCAATCAAATGAGGGTATCTTTATCTCTCAAGAAAAGTATGTTAAGGAAATATTGAAGAAGTTTGGAATGGAAGATTGCAAGCCTTTGAGTACTCCTATGGCAACTGGTTGTCACTTGAGTAAAGATGATGAATCACCTAAAGATGATCAGACTCAGTACAGATCTATGATTGGATGCCTACTATACCTAACAGCATCACGGTTTGACATTATGCAAGTTGTATGTTTGGTTGCAAGATTTCAAGCTATTCCTAAGGAAACACATGTGAAGGCAGTCAAGAGAATATTCAAATACTTGAAGAACACTCCAAAACATGGATTGTGGTATAAAAAAGGCAATGACTTTTCTCTAAGTGCTTATACCGATGTTGATTGGGTTGGCTGTGTTGATGATAGAAGAAGTACCAGTGGAGGAGCTTTCTTTTTGGGAGACAGACTGGTCTCATGGATTAGCAAGAAGTAGGATTCAGTGTCCTTATCAACTCCAGAGGCAAAATATATTGTTGCAGCAACCTGTTGTACTCAAGTGTTGTGGATGAAGCAAACATTGAAGGCTATCAAGGTTGTATATGGTGAGCCCATTCCTATTCTTTGTGATAATACAAGTGATGTCAATATTTCAAAGAATCTAGTGATGCATTCTAGGACCAAGCACATATCTATCATGTATCACTTTTTGAGAGAGAAGGTTGCAGATCAAGAAGTCAGACTAGAGTATGTGCCTACAAAGGACCTAGTTGCAGACATCTTCACCAAGGCACTTTCTAAGGATATTTTTGAGTATCTTAGATAGAAGTTAGGGGTTGTTGCCCCTCCTTCTAACTAGATGCATAGATGATGCATCTGTCCAGGGGGAGCAATTCAAGATATATTTTTATCCCTGGATTGATGGTGGCTACCTCTTAGGGGGAGTAGGTAGGCAAGAGATTTTGAAGAATAAAAAGAATTGATTAGTTAGGGGGAGCTGATAGGTAAGGAGTAGTAAAATAAAAATCAAGAAGAATGTAGTTTAAAGGAAGACCATGAGCCCTTTGTCCTTGATGTGAAAGGGGGAGAAAATTGCATATCAGATCAAGTGTTGCCATCAATGCCAAAGGGGGAGATTGTTGCACTTGTGTTGTCATTGATGTCAATAGTGTGAAATTTAGATGTGTTATCAGTAGTACTAGAATGACGAAGGCTAGATGTAAAGTGAACAAGAGGTTAATGTCAAAGGAAATTTTTGGCAATATGGTCAGAGAAGAAGACAAAGAAGATAGATCAGAGATGAGATGGGTAAGACAATGAATGCCATCAATATCTCCTAAAGTAGTATAGACAAAGAGTGTGCTAACATGAAGATTCTTTCTTTATGAAAAGAGTTTGTTGTTGTTGTATGAAGTTAAGAAAGAAGTCTTTGATGTGGAAAATATTGTATTCATTATTTCTTAAGGAAATACATTACTTTAGTTTTGAAAGAAAAATTCAAGGTTTCCAAAGAACTAAAGTTTGCACAAAATGAGCTCAAGAGAATGCTCTGCATTCATTTACATTTGAAGGTACAACCTTGCAGTTAGGAAGTTAGTTAGAACCATGTGTGAAGATTGCATTTTCCAGATTTCATATCCTAAAGATTAACGCAAAAGATTCTAGAGCTCGCAAAGTGAAGATAGTTGTTTAGAGATGATGCAGTCAGGATGCATCTGGGAAATGCTCTACATTTCTTTTCCTTTGAGGTTTTCATCTTGCAGTTTGAAGGATGAACATTTATAGATGAGAAGATGTAATATTCAAGTTTCAACTACTAAGATGTACCACAGATGTTCTTCGGGGTCAGTAGAACAAAGACAAATCTTGCTACTAACTAGGGTTGTCTGGAGGAGAAAGTAGAAGCCACTGTATTTCACCACAGTTCATATTTTGGCTTTGATGTTTGGAGGATAAGTTAGATATTCATATGGATGATTCAATTCAGGTTTCAGGTGTTAAAGTGCATTGCAAGTTGGTTTTTCAACGTTCTATCTTAAGATTGTGTGTTAAGTGTTCGTTTGTGATACCAAGCTCAGTTTATGCTTGCTTGCACCAGAAAGAAAACATATATATCAAAAGAAGGATTAATTGAAGGTTTGTGTAAGTCTTATGTTTCTTGTGTGATGATCTGCATGGTGTTAATTGATCCCTCTGGTACCGCTTTTGGTCTGGAGCTTTTGGGTGGAAGGATGAGTGTTTGTTGGGCCAACTTCATTTGTTTTTAGTATTCCTGCCAGATGATTTGAAGTATTCACCAGCTTGGAAGAATGTGATAATGAAGAATAGGTCCTGGTTATCACTTGGCTTGAACCACATTACTTTTCTACATCTTTTGGATGTCGACTTGGAGTGGCCTTGCACGTTTCATGATTACACGTTTCATCTTGGCTGACTTGGGAGAAGGAATTTGGAAATTGTGGAAGGTATAAATGAAAGATCTTTCTTGCAGAAGATAGTATTAGTGCATGTGAGGGTGTGCAGAGATGTGTGAGAAGATGTGAGTATGTTTGTGAAGGTGTGTTGGAGGTAGCAGTGTTTACTGAGTAGAGAAAGTGAAGTTTTGTGACAAAGTGAAGTGTGTGGATGATGTGGAGGGGATTTGTTCAGTAAGATCCATTGAACATAATATCCATAGGTTGTAGCCTCATTCTGTAAGTGCCATTGCATTATATTTTAGGGAGTTACAACTTCCTTTGGGTTGTAGCCCATAAAGAATATTGTAATCCTATTTTATCTTTATTTGTGAGGTTAGATTTAGACAACAGTGTTGCAAGTATGAGCAGTAATTGTTATCATTGATGTCAACAACTAAGGTTAGCATCTAAGGAAGTTATTTGTATGAGTTTGAGCAAGTGTCTGAGAAGAACAGTGTAGTGTTTTGTTCTGTATATTCTGTAGATTGAATATCTTTGTCTATGGTTTGGAAGTTATGTTAAGGCATGTTTGTAGTTTCTATGTTTCAAGTTTGAACCTCCGGTGTGAAGATTTGAGTGAGTTCTATTCATCAGAGTAAAAACTATTTTTCTGAGTATTCAATGGTGACAAGGAGAATGTATTATGCTCTACATTTCTTTGCATTTAAGTTTATAGTTTACAGTTCTAGGATTAAGTTTGGAATGATGTTATGTGCCTTCAGTTGAAATGGTTCATGATTTGATGCTCCACAAGTGATCTTTCCTTTATGACAGTGGCTGATAGTAATGTTTAAGTGCTCTGATTTGAAGAATCTTCTAGATAGAATGTTTGGGGGTTATGTGGAAGTTCTTGGTGATTGCAACATGCTTGTGGATGTCTCTAGATCATGTTCCTACTTTTTGATTGGTCCGCAAAGAGTAATTCAGATTGTGGTTGAAGCGTGTTCCTAAAGGTCTTAGTGTTAACACCAGTTTTGGCCAACCTGGTTGTTTTCACTACTTGTGATTATGCTTTGGAGTCTGTGATAGCATGTTATTGCATGGGAGATTGCATTTGAGTCCCAGCTAAGGCATGGTGTGGTCCTCATTCATTCTTTTTCTTCACAAATCTTTTTAGATCTAGACCTATTCTAATGTATGTATGTATGCCGACCTTGGAGATTGTTCCAATGGTTGATGATTGTAATGTCGACCTTGATGTACATTCCAATGTTGATGAATTGTATAAATACATGTAATGAAGCTGTAAATAATGTATGATGTTGTGAAGATGCGAAGATAAGTGTGAAGTGTAAAAGTAGAGAAGAGAAGAGGAGTTTTATTGCACTTCAATGGAACTAAACCTTGACATGGTGTAGATGCTACTATCTTAGTTCACAAACTTCTGGAAGTGAGCCCTTTTTGGCAGTGAGCCTTGTTGTAAATTTTGATATATCATTTATATTGTGAGTTAATCATCACTGTGGTTTTTCCCTCATTGGGTTTTCCATGAAAAAATCTGGTGTCTCATGTGTGAATGTGTTTAAGTTTCTGATTTCATGCCTTCATGGTTAAATCATAATAGCAAGGATTAAGTGGTTGATGTGTTGATGTTTGAAATAAGTTAAGTTTTGGTTGCAACTAATTCACCCCCCTCTCAGTTGTCTTGTGCATTTCAACAATTGGCATCAAAGCGAGGGTTCCTCAGAAGAAAGCCTAACAACTCAATGTCGATTTGGGATGGTGCACAAGAAGGTTGCTCTTGAAGACCTAGAAAGAACTGAAGAAGAAATGAGAGATCTAAAGAAGAATGTCAAAGAAGCAGATGAATGTATCACAAAATTAAGAGAGAAAATCAAGAAGTTCAAAGAAAAATATAAGGTTAGTGAACAATTGAAATCAGCAAATGAAACCTTGGATGATTTGAAAATGGAAGTTGTAGAAAGAGCAAAAGTAGAAGAAGACCTAAATCTGTTCGTGAAAGGCAAATCAGAAGAATGTGCTAAGCTTGAAAAGGAAGCTGTGAACCTGAAGTTAGATTTACAGAAGGCAAAGAGCTATGAAGAAAAGTTTAAGATAAGTTTTGCAAAGCTTGATGAGATGATTGCTAGTTAGAAGAGCCCTGATGACAAAGAAGGCTTGGGATTTGAGAAAAGTGAAATTTCTAAAATAGGACAAGAAAAGAATGTTGAGATCAAGAAGGACAAAGGTAAATAGATCCAGAATCAAAGGAACAGACCTAGAAGACCACCAGTCAGACAACCAAATGATCAAAGGTACCCATCTTTCTATGGTTATTGTAATTCATGCAATAAGTTTGGTCATAAGGCCACTCAATGTAGGAGTAGAGTGAATTAAAATATTCCATCATTTTCTAGTCAGTGCTTCACTTGTAATAAAATAGGTCATAAAGCTAATGAATTCATAAGTCAAATAAGGAACAGTTATAACAATGGAAGGAATGCTCAAAGTTTCAGAGGTAATTTCTTTACATGTAAAAGATTTGGTCTTAGAGGTAGTGAATGCAAAAGTTAGATAAGAAATGGCTATAGAAATGGAAGGAATGCTCAATCATTCAATGGTGACTATTTTACATGCAATAGATTTGGACATAAGGCTAATCAATGTAGTTCTAGAATGAATGGAAGGATCAACAATCAAAGGAATGTTATGTTCTATAATTGTAGTAGGCCTAGACATATTGAAAAATTCTACAGAAGAAAGAACCTAAAAAAGGATATTCAGGCAAAAGAAAAGAAACCACTACAAAAGGTCGATGCTGTAGAGACCAAGAAGGAAATGAATGAGGTTTGGGTGAAGAAGAATGTAATAGAGGGTAAGAATGAGCTTGTACCGATACTTGGTGTAGATGTTCCCTCTGGAAACTGAGATTAGAGCTTTGGCTAAGGGGGAGTCTTATTGGAAATCTTTTTTCCCCTGCCAAAGGATTGGTGTTGATGCCTCAACATCAAAAGACAAAGGTTTACATTAGTACAGAGACTATGTTTGTAAAGGACAAAGGAATATTTGTGCAAGAAGATTTGATCAGGAAAGAAGATAGGTTGTGAATTTTGGCTAAGTATCTATCTGGTAAAATCAAGGTACAGTGTTCCAATAATTTGGTTTGCATTGGTCCGCTATTGAAGATAATACTCTGTAGTTCTGGCATATGGTTATTGATCATTGGTTACATCTACATCTAGAATTTTGTCTAATTTTGATAATTAGCTTGAGAATAATGAGTAACAGAAGTTTGAGTTGACAAAACACAGTTGCTGTAACATGCCACTTGTTCTATGAAATAAATTTTACTAAGTTTAACCCAAAAGTAAATAGTTCTTCATACCAACAATATGAACAATAAAAATTTTCCTTTCTTTATAAATGACATATGCACATTTGAAACATATTTCAAACATTACCATTACATAATCAAATTACATTTAAACATCACAAGTATTGAATATTCCTCTTTTACAAAATTCCATAAAATGGATACAAAGTTACAACAAGCTTCAAGAGCTAACTAAAAATAGAGATACAAATGGTTCTGATGTCTATCTTCAAATCCTGGCCGCCAACTGCATGAGGAGAAGCATCACTCAAGCGCTTTCCCACCAACCACAGACTAACTATGGTCCCCAGCACATTTACCAAATTGGTAAATGACCCTACCCTTCAATGAAGGGATTGGTATGGTAACCTCAAAGATAAGCCTATATTGAGCAAGATGTTGTGTCCTACATAACTAGTACTTTCATACTATGGCTCCAACCTACAAGTATGATTATCCCTTCCTAGTATGTAAACCTAGATCACAGTGAACTGACAGTGTAAACAGTGGCTACTTACACTACTTGGCCAAAGTATTCATCACCCCTAACTTCGAATGGACGTCACACGTTCACCCATCATTCTATCTCTATTTGGTATGACATCAATCTCTATACAAAAGGTTATTCCCTTACCCATGGATCAACTAATCCCAAGATTAACCCCACTCAACTATTCTAAGTTTACTATGACACTTTTGTCAAAGTGACACAAGTTGTATGATATGGTTTACATAACTTAATCATTTCACGAAGTAGAAAAAACTATTCATACTTAATAAAGTGTGAAAATTCCTATATAGATGCTATTCTCTATTATAGAGTTTACTCAATATTCAATACATAATAATAATTTCCATACTAGTCATATTCTTCATATAAGAAAATATCCTATTCGATAAAGAACAACAAATCAAATTATTCCCCAAACATCAATCAAAGACATTCAATCTTTCAAACAAAAAAGATATAATGAAACGAGATTTAGCATGCCTGTTATTGCTATGCTCTAAATAATCAACTGGATCCTTGCTTTTGATTCCTTAAACTGGCTAAGTATCTCCTCCTTGATTCAACTCAATTTCTCTCTCTTATCCTCTCACTAATCTCCCTCACAAATCAAGACCAAAACACAATGCATAAACAAAATAGAAAACTTAGAAAGTAACAGCAGCATTGCATAATGAACACATATGAGGACAACATGAAGTAAACTCAGAAATGCAAGGTAACTGATCAATTTTAAGACTCCTTTTTAGTTTGTTTCGCTAAAACATGGCGCCACACAAGACACCACACCCCCTTTATTTTCTACTAGCAGTTTACAAAGAATGGGTCAATGAATATGCACGTTGGAAATCAGTTATGAGGCCTTATGGAATGCTGCCACTATCTATGCATTAAATGGCACTTAATGTGCTCATAACATTATGAATATATGTGCCGCATTTTCAGCACTATAGTCATAGTGACTATGTTGTGCTTTAGTCTAATACTATGCACTAGTTTTAACATCTACTTTGGCTTCAAAAGCTACACACTTATCAAATCAGCACTAAGGAAATTTTAACACATGTAATATATATATATATATATATCCTTATAAGCTATATTTTAAAATATCATATAATAGAATTCACATAATCATATTTACATATTTCACCAATTACATAAGTATACCGCATATCATAATGAATATTTATATCTATATGTATACATATGCAAATAACTATATATATTATCATTACTTGAAAATAATTATAAGAATCATTAACCCACATATTTACTGATGACATAAAAGAATAAAATCCACCTATATAGATGTCCTTCGTCCAATTGATATGCTTATGCTTATGAGTGATACGTTCATGAGCATGCGTAGATACATCTACCTATGTATACTCATGCACATATTGTCTCAAACATATAAGTTTATCGTGGACATACATTTACATATGTGTATATATTCATTTCACATTAAAAACTTGTCGATTGCAATTCCAAATCTTATCAAGAAGACTTCAATCGACACTCAGACCAAATCACAATCACACTCATAAAATCATATCTCAAAAGCATTCAAGATCATTACCACAGATTACTTACGTTTTCCTACACAGACTCGACATAACCTAGACCAAGTAGGATAGTGGTGTGTGCTTACTCAGCTTAGGCTTTCTCTAATGTTTACCAGACTAAGTCCTTCTCCTGAGTGATACTTCTCCTTGTTTCTAGAGGAGCAACCTATTCCTGCATTCAACATAGATCACCACAACAGTAGTTAGCTGATCACAATATAATAATATGTTTCATACATTTCATAACAATAATCACATATAATACATCACATTGCATCATTCAATCTTTCAAGATATTCTATTCAAGATTCACAATACACATTAATACAAATATTCATAAACATCCATTTATTCAAGCAAATTAACTAATCAAGGTAAATAGTAAATAGTTAGAAACACATGGGGTGTAACAGTTGCTGCCAGTACAAAGCAGTTTTCATGGTGATTGAAAGTATTTAATGAACTCAAAGGCAAATGGATATGAATCAAATGAACCTACAGTTATAGTAAATGAAGAAAAAGTTGAACAAGAAGACAGTCAAGTTGAAGAATAAAAGGCTCCAAAAAGTGCTGTTAAGACTCCCAAGTATGTAAAGATTAATCATTCTGAAGATCAGATTATTGGTGACAAAAGCAAAGGGGCATTGACAAGGAAAAGAGATGTAGAAGAATAGGTGAACTACTATTTACTTTCAAATATTGAACCTAAAACTGTAAGTGAAGCCTGCAAAGATGAGAATTGGATAAAGGCTATGAAAGAAGAGCTGATGTAGATAGAGAATAATCAAACTTCGGAAATGGTTCCTAGACCTGCTGATAAAAATGTGATTGGAACTAAATGGGTTTTTAGAAACAAGTTGAATGAAAAAGGAGTAGTAAGAAACAAAGCAAGACTAGTATGCAAAGGATATTCTCAGGTTGAAGGCATAGAATTTGAGGAGACTTATGCTCCTATGGCAAGGATTGAAGCAAGAAGAATGTTTTTGGCATTTGTAGCACACAAAGATTTCAAAGTGTACCAAATGGATGTGAAGTTTGCATTCTTGAATGGAGAGCTAGAAGAAGACATCTACATTGAACAACCAGAAGGGTTTCAGTCATCAAACCAAGGTGACATGGTGTGCAGATTGAAGAAAGCCTTGTATGGACTAAACAAGCTCCTAGAGCCTGGTATGCAAGGTATGTGTAAGAGATTTATAGAAGAAATGTAAAAAGAGTTTGAGATGTCTAAGTTTGGTGAAATAAATTTCTTACTAGGACTACAAATTACTTAATTAGAAAAAGGAATTTTCATTTCTCAGTCCAAGTATGTGAAAGAGTTGTTGAAAAAGTTTGGAATGGAGGATTCTAATCCAGTATGTACTCCTATGGTAACTAGTTACAAGCTGAGCAAAAATGATGAATCACCTAAGATTGATAAAAAAAGTATAGGTCTATGATTGGAGGACTATTTTATCTAACCTATACTAGACCAGATGTAATGCATGTAGTTTGTCTTGTGGAAAGATTTCAAGAAGATCCTAGAGAGTCACAAGTGATGGTAGTTAAGAGGATCATGAGATATTTAAAAGGCACTTTAGACTATGGATTTTGGTATCCTAAAGATACTAATTTCACTCTTAGTGCTTATACAGGTGCAGATTGAGCTAGAGATCTTGATGATAGAAAAAGTACAAGTGGAGGTGCTTTCTTGGGTAACAGATTGGTTTCATGGTTGAGCAAGAAGCAAGATTCAATTTCTTTGTCTACTACAGAAGTAGAATATATTGTTGCAGCATGTTGTTGTACTCAAGTGCTATGGATGAAGCACACATTAAAGGATATTATAAGAGTTGTGTATGGAGAACTAATTTCAATCTTTTGTGACAATACAAGTGTGAAAGGAAGCTAGGTGTATGGAAAATGCTTCCTTCACTAATCTAATGAGGGGAGGAGAGTACAAGTTCAATTTTATCCTTACTGTTACAACAATGTTAAATGCACTAACAGAGATATTGCAGCAAACATATAAACAAGAAAGTATGACAGAAGAAGAGAGACACAAGATATACGTGGGGAAAACCCTTATGGGTGAAAAACCCCACACTCCAAAACACAACTCAAATGTATTACGTAAACAATGAAGGTTACAATACAAGATAGATCCAATGCTCTTGCAAGAGCCTTCGATACTCATATCTGGAGATGATTCGGTAGCATAATAGTACCTTTAAAACTTGTAGTACATCACCTCCTAAAAGCACCTGTTTATATAGAATATACAAGGCAATTTTGGCTCTATCTTGGAATGGGAATCCAACATGGCCTCATGGCCCAAAATCCATGCCTATGGACACTTGCCCAACCTTATAGAATGTTTCTAACACTTGTCAGGTCACCCCCATCCCAAAGAGGTCGCCTATTCCCAAGATGGGCTATGACAGATGCTCTTGCGACTCTTACAACCGTCATAGAATCTATCATAGTTGTCATAACTTATAGTTGTAAGAGAATATGTCTTACACAGGCTATAAATAGCATATTCTCTTACAACATGTCATAGTCCACCTTGGGGTACCCAAAGATACCTTTTTTCAAAGATGCTCTTCGACACATGTCTTCACCTATCATAGAATCTCCTATTTCTTACTCTTACATGTCATAACTTCGTCATAGGAATCTATCATGACCGTTACGGTCAATATTCCCTTACACAACATCCAAGATGCTGACACATGGCAAAATATTCCTACCATGAAGTGGGACACCTATCTCCTCATGTGAGGACAAAAATACATGTGGTCATATGCCATGTAGGATGACACAGCACTGTGCCAACTCCCACAATATGACAACATAGGATTTGCATCCAATTAATACAATAGGCAAATAATAAATAAATACAATGTAAAAATACAAGGAATTACCAAGGTTGAGACACCTTAATTCCCAACAAAGTGCTATAAACATTTTAAAGAATCTAGTGATGCACTCAAGAACAAAGCATATATCAATAAGGTATCACTTTCTAAGAGAAAAGGTAACAGAGAATGAAGTAAAGATAGAATATGTGTCTACAAAGGATCAAATTGCAGATATTTTCACAAAGCCTCTGCCCAAGGATACTTTTGAGTATCTCAGGGAGAAGTTAGGGGTCATTACCCCTCCTTCTCTAAACTAAGATGCATAGGAAATGCATCAGTCCAGTTGTGCCCAAAGTCTCATTCTTTTAATCTGGATTGATGTTTTGAATGCTACCTCTTAGGAGGAGTTGGTAGATGTTGCTAATATGAGTTCTTGATAAAGAGTAGTAAGTGTTCCAGTGATGCTGACAGGGGGAGTAGTGTAGTAAGATCAGAATTAAGCCCTAATAACTAAAGAGAGAGAAAATGTTTGGCACCCTTTGCCATTGATGTCAAAGGGGGAGAGAAGTTCATGTGAAAAACTTAAGGAGAGAGATTCTGAGAAAGCTGTAGCCAAAGAAAGCATAAAGTAAGGGGAGCAAAGAAGCAAAGCAAGTTTGTTTTTCTTGATGGTTCCATCAATGACAAAGGGGGAGATTGTTGCAAGTATGAGCAATAAATGTTGTCATTGATGTCAACACCTAAGGTCAACATCTAAGGAAGTTATTTGTATGAGTTTGAGCAAGTGTCTGAGAAGAACAATGCAGTGTTTTGCTCTGCATATCCTATAGATTAAATATCTTTGTCTGCAGTTTGGAAGTTATGTTAAGGGATGTCTATAGTTGCCATGTTTCAAGTTTGAGCCTCCGGTGTGAAGATTTGAGTGAGTTCTATTCACTAGAGTAAAAATTATTTTTCTGAGTATTCAATGGTGACAAGGAGAATGTATTCTGCTCCGCATTTCTTTGCATTTAAGTTTTATGGTTTGCGGTTCTAGGATTAAGTTTGGAATGATGTTATGTGCCTTCAGTTGAAATGGTTCATGATTTCATGCTCCACAAGTGATCTTTCCTTTATGACAGTGGTTGATTGTAATGTTTAAGTGATCCGATTCAAAGAATCTTCTAGATACAATGTTTGGGGGTTGTACGAAAGTTCCTAGTGATTGCAACATGCTTTTGGATATCTCGAGATTGTGTTCCTACTTTTTGATTGGTCTACAAAAAGTAATTTGGACTGTGGTTGAAGCGTGTTCCTAAAGGTCTTAGTGTTAACACCAGTTTTGGCCGACCTGGTTGTTTTCACTACTTGTGATTATGCTTCAGAGTTTGTGATAGCATGTTGTTGCATGGGAGATTGCATTTGAGTCCCAGCTAAGGCATGGTGTGGTCCACATTCATTCTTTTCCTTCACAAATCTGTTTAGGTCCAGACCTATTCTAATGTATGTATGTATGCCGACCTTGGAGATTATTTCAATGGTTGATGATTGTAATGCCAACCTTGATGCACATTCCAAGGTTGATGAATTGTATAAATACATGTAATGAATTCATAAATAATGTATGATGTTGCGAAGATGTGAAGATAAGTGCGAAGTGTAAAAGCAGAGTAGAGTAAAGGAGTTTTAATGTGCTTCAATGTAACTAAACCTTGGCATGGTGTAGATGCTACTATCTTAGTTCACCAACTTCTAGTAGCGAGTTCTTTTGGCAATGAGCCTCTTCTTTTGGTAGTGAGCCCCTTCTTTTGCAGTGAACATTCTAGGTAGTGAGCCTTGTTGTAAATTTTGATATATCATTTATATTGCGAGTTAATCATCACCGTGGTTTTTCCGTCATTGGGTTTTCCATGAAAAAATATGGTGTCTCATGTGTGAATGTGTTTAATTTTCTAATTTCATGCCTTCATGGTTAAATCATAATAACACTAATTAAGTGGTTGATGTGTTGATGTTTGAAAGAAGTTAAGTTTTGGTTACAACTAATTCACCCCCCTCTCTTAGTTGTCATGTGCATTTCAACAAGTAGATCCAAGCAACTTGCTCACCGTGGTTTTTCCCTTCTTGGGTTTTCCATGTAAATCTGGTGTTGTGGTTATGTGCTTATGTGTTGTACTTTAATTAGTTTTATTTGTTGATCTTCTGGTTAAAACAAGTTAAAAGCTTTGAATGTTAATGATAAACTAAAATGAGTTTTGAATATATTGATTCACCCCCCTCTTAGTATATCCTTGTGTTCTAACAGGTAAATGGGAGAACCATTCTATGGCTTGTCCTCCTAAGCTTCTAGGAAAGAGTCATATAAGATAGGTGTCATCATGGATGACTTCTAGGAAAGTGATGTGAAACTCCCAGAGGTGCTCTCTAGGATCACCCTTCCCTTTATATTTGTCAACTTTGGGAGTTTCAAAGTTATGGGGGAAGGGGGTCATGATAATGGAGTGATCAAATGGGTATGAGCAAACATCCTCAATAGAGTATTTCTTTTTCTTGTATCCATGTTGCATGTCATCTACTTTTTTGATCAAGTCTTGAAGTGTTTGTGTTATATTGAATGTAGGCGATTGTGGGTGAGGTGTGTTGGTGTGATGTTGTGCTAAGAGTTGTTGGAGTTGAGATGTGTTAATGGGGTTTTGTTGTTGGAATGTGTTGTTGGCATTTTGGTTTAGGAGTTGTTGGAGGAAGGATGATTGTTGTTGTTGGAGTGTGTTGATGGAGTTTTGTTGTAGGCATGAGTTATTGGCATTTTGGATTAGGAGTTATTGGAGGCAGATATCATTTGTGTGGGATTTGTTAGGTTGGGTATTTTGAGAGTTGAGGGGTGGGGTGAACTATGTTGTTGTGTTTAGTGGAATAGATGTTTGGGTATTATTTAGGGGGGTAGATGTGCGGATATTGTTTAGGGGGATGGATGTTTGGGTGGAGGAGGTTAAGGGTTGGGATAAGAATACTATAGTGTTGGGGTCAAGTTGTGGAGTGCTTGTGATGGTGCTATATTGATTTGGGTTGACGGGGATATTTATGTGAAGGGATGAGTTTTTATTGGCAAAGGGTTGGGATGATAATGAGATGTTTTGGGCGTTTAGGTTTGGAAACATGCCATAAGGTTGGGAAGTTGGAAGGGTGGTATTAGAGTTTAGTGGAGTGTTTGATCACCCTATGATTTTATTAATGTCAATGGAGGTGGTGGTATTTTTTGTGAGGTGTTGGAGGTTGAGGGGTTGGTGTTTCAAGTGGATGGATTTTGTTGTGGGATGTTTATATTACTAGGTAATGTGGTACCATGGAGTAGGAATGAAAGATAGTGATTTGGGTCAGATTTTAGGACTCAGTCCAACATTTCCATGCACTCAGGATTTTGTGTGAATTTAAGCTTTTCTTGGTCTTGATTGGGTTCTTGTGGAGTTTGGGGAAGAGAGGAAAATGCATCCTCTCCTTGGTAATTTGTGTTCAAAAGTTAGTTGGTAGATAGGATGCCATTTTCTTTACTTGTGATCTTGTGATAATAGGCATACATAAGGAAATGACCTAGGTTATGGAATGAAAGTGATGGTAGGATCAAATGTTTCAAGATAGGTTGATTTTGGGTAGGATCAAATGATGAAAGTGGTGATTATGATCCAATTTTTTGGGGATAAATGTTTGTATTTTGGATATTTGACATGGGGTGGTAGGGATGATAGGATTAAATGTTAAATGTTTGTATTTTGGAAATTTGATATGGGTGGTAGGGATGATAGGATCAAATATTTTTGGGTAAGTGTTTGGACTTTGGACAATTGGATATGAGATGATAAAGGATGATATGATTAAATGGATTTAAGTGTGGATTGATTTGGACAAATGTTTAGATTTGGAAATTGGATATGTTTTAGATTTGGACCAAAATGATGACAAAAGGATGACAAAGAGAGGATGTTGGAAGGATAGGATCTGGATATGGGATGGAACCAAAAGTGGTTCAAGTTTTCACCTAGATATTTTGTTATTGACCAGGATAATATACCCTTCACTACTTAGGGTTGACAAATGCCTAAGTAATAAAAGAAATAGGGATAATCTTCTTCTACTTGGGGTAGACAAGATTTGAAGCAAAACAAGATGAGATAAAGATCTCCTAACTCAAGAGTAGTCAAAGCTCCTAATTTAATTGATCCTTGAGATGACTTGACACTTTACTTGAGCGAGACAAATTCTTCAATCAAAATGCAAGTGATAAATGGATGAAAAGATCTAGGCTAGGATTTAGCAATTTTGATTTTGGATTTGGTTGATGTGATAAATGTTTTGGATAGGTTGATGTTTGGATTGACAAAAGATTAGGTCCAAGATAAATGATGGTTGGCCAAAAGGATCGATTCCAAAAGTCCAGATCTAATTTAATGGGGGGACAATGGTTGATTATCTATTTTGGTTATGGATGCAAAAGGATAAATGTTGGTTGGTCAAAAAGGATTGATGGGTGCTCACTAGTCTAAGTCAAAATTGATAAGGGTGATAATGGTTGGGGATATTTTTGATAAGCTGAACTTCTTAAAAGAATGGATGGGGATAGAAAATTGGTAAAAATTGTAAATGGGAAAATGAGATTGATCAATTAAGATAATAAACCCAAACATCAATGAAATAAGAAAATAACAAGCTTGAATAAACAAATCACAAACTTACAAAAATCTGTTACCCTGCGGCTTCCATTGCTCACCTATTCTTTCTTGATCTTGAATGATGAAGGTTGGCCCTTAGGGAGCTTGCTTCCTTGCTTCAATTCCTCAAGATGACAAGGAGAAATGGCTATGATACTTTTGTGTGATTGAAGATAAGCTTCAACACACTAATGAAGGAGGATATGGGATGGCTAGGATAATTTTTGCATTACGATGGTATGAAGAAGAAAATCAAGAAGAAGAAGATTCCCTAGAGGAATTTGGGCATAGTAAGGATGCCAGAAGAAGTCTTTCCTAATTGCTTAGAAAAGGGTCTCATTTATAGATTTTCTGAAAAGGCAATGGGGGGTGAGGATCAACAGATGAGATCAATGGCTCTCATTATTTGTGAATCTTTAATTCATAATGGATGAATTAAAAATTCAGAGTGGAGGATAGTGGATGAGTTAAAAATTCAGAGTGGAGGATAGTGGATGAATTAAAAATTCAGAGTGGAGGATAGTGGATGAGTTAAAAATTTAGAGCGGAGGATAGTGGGGAACATTGAATTAAATATTCAATTTTGGATTTTGGAGGATATTAGCTAATTAAATATTAAGAATATTTAATTATATGTGCAACATGGTGAGGTGGAAGAGATGAGGTGGAAAGATGAGGTGGATTGATGAGGTGGATTTTGTGAGGTGGATTTAGGATTTGAGACATTAGAAGAATTTAGGGATTTTAATTAAATAAAATGATTTTATTTAATTGTAAGATAATGAATCAATCAAATAAACTTATAATATTTATTTAATTGATAGAAGAAAATAAGAATTAAGATAAATATTAGAATATTTACTTAATTCAATCTGAGCCAATTTTAGGCATCTACATTTTGCCCCTCTTTGAAGCAATGTGTTTTATCACATTGTTTCAAAGAATAAGAATAGTCTGATAATGATACATGCCCCAGTTTGTCCTTGGTACAGGTTATGATGATAGGATGCCCCCTCGGGAGATTGGATGGGGAGAAGGTGAAAGGCATGAGACGGATAATCTCACAATGAGATAGGTTGACATGAGATGAAATGGTTGGATGTAGAAGAAATGGATGAATGATATGGAATGCAAGATAAAAAGATGATAACACACACAAGAAAGTAAGCAAGTATGCACAAATGACACAAGCAAAAACAAGGTATTGCCCCTGTCGAGCGGTAAACCAATGATATGGATCGATGATGTCTGGTTTCAGGAATGATATGTTGTATAAGATGCATGTGTTGGTCTGGTTTCAACAATGCAACATCCTATCTAAGACATTTGATATGATAGTGTTGTCATGGCGGGGAATGATATATCCCTAGACCAACACGGCAGGCGTGTTGTCATGGTGGGGAATGATGGATCCCTAGAGCAACATGAAGGATAGTGTCTGGTTTCAGGAAATGAAGCATGTCGTGTAAGATGCGTGTGTTGGTCTGATTTCAACAAATGTAACATCCTGTATAAGACAATTGATTGATTGATTGATTGAGTTGGTTTACGACTGGACAAGGATCAAGACCATTGATTGTGATTGGATCATTTGACAAGATTGATTTGATTTGATTGGCATGGATTAAGGATTGACTTGCAATTGGATACGGTATGGATATGGATATGGGTATGGATATGAGACGCGATTGGATATGGTATGGATATGAGATGCGATTGGATATGGTATGGATATGAGACACGATTGGATATGGTATGGATATGAGATGCAATTGGATACCGTATGGATATAGATATGGATATTTGTCACCTTGATATAGCAAGTATTTTGAAGCGTTTTCATCATTGGGCTTTATTATGCTGTAAGAAAATACAAGCATCTAGGTATAATTAAACCGAGATGACCTGAGTATTACTTACATGGATTTTGATATAGCAAGTTAATACAAGCATCTAGTCAAAATTGAATCTAGATGACCTGAGTACTTCTTGCATTTTTCAATAGACAAGGATTGCCCCTTTTCATGTGTAGACCTCGGAGTCCTCGATGATCTTTTGCTGATCTTGTCATTAGACAGAAATCGTCACATTACTAAAGTTTAATCCACAAGCAGCAGACAGAAAATAATCATGCCCCTATCATTGCATCTCTAGCTTTTGGCATCCTCGAGTAGCATAGAAAGGCATGATAACATAAATCAAGACTGTAAGTTAATCTAACCAACACAAAACATTCTTACATTTAGATGTGTTTGTTTCTTGCCATAATTTGAGATAGAATTAGCTTGAGTGTTTTGATATGGTACTCTTGTTTTGTCTTGGATAGGTTGATGTTTTGCATCAAGATTTTTGTTTTTTTGGTAGCTTGCTTTGCTGCTCTTGTTTGTCTAGCGAAAGGTGTAGACACAAACAGGTAGAGGGACATACGACAAGACATGGGATGAATAGGAAAGTGGAGCGGAGTCAAACAGATAGAAGGACTAGACATGGGACGAATAGGGAAAGTTGAGCCTTAGGGGCGCATTGATAATGGCCTTGCCTATGTGACAACGCAGAGGCATCGTAGTTCAGGTCTTGGACCATGGATGCACTAGAGGATAGATGACAAGATATGAGATGGGTAGGGAAGTAGAGCCTCGGGGGTGCATTGATAATGGCCTTGCCTACGTGACAATGTAGAGGCAACGTAGTTCGACAAGAACCCTAATGGACCTAAGATATGGATTGGATGAGACATGGTATGGAACAGATATGGATCAAGAAAGACACGATATGGAACCAATATGGATCAGATATGGATCAAATAAAGACACGATATGGATTAGATATGGATCAGATAAGACATGATATGGATCAGATATGGAACAAAAAGAGACATGACATGGAATAGATATGGAACAAACAATACTGATGACAAGGAACCACCACGGATATGTAGATGGATGGAAGATAGTAGATACAGATGGTTATGAGGATGGGCAATAGTGGATAGAAGGAAACAAGGATGTGATCTCCAAGGGCTATGTTGCATAAGTGGAACATGCCCCATTGTCGGTAGAGTACGTAGGATTTTTTCGTGACAATGCTAAAGACGATAGGAGGATGAGAGGATAATGAAGGGTTTTCCTAGTTTGGAGGGATAAGGTATGTCAAGAGACATCTAGAACATTTGTCAACATCGTCCCCCAATCTTTATGAAGACCAAATAATAGAGGAAAGGAAGTTTGGATGGATGGAGGGGACCGGATAGGAAATGGTATGAAAGGAAACTGGTAGGAGAAGAGTGATATGCCGATGAGACAAGGTGCCCCCAAGTGTAGGTGACATAGAAGATCAACTTTACACATAACACCTGTTTGCTAGGTTTTCATCATGATACTTATCCAAGGCGCCTGTTTGCCAAGTTTTCACCATTGGACGAAGGTGGATATGGAAAGACTAAGTAGATAGTTCCTTGAAAGGTGATAGTCCCACTAGATAGATACTGTCGAATGGACAGTGCGAAGTGTTCTCACAGATGTTGGTAGGGGAACATATGAAAGTGATATGGCCTAGGTAGATAGTGGATTGTGATCCAGATAATGGAGGGAAGGCTTATGCAAAAGCATGGACCATAGGCGTAGGATGAGGAAGATATGTAGGATAATAGTAGAAGGAAGGGGAGATGGAGGTATATGAAAATGTTATGGAATGGAAGGGAATCATGACCAATGATTACACATACCATGGTAAACATTGAAGTTGGTGATGGGAAAGTAGTGTAGGAGGCAACGAAGACTTTTGCTTATGGATGAATGATTTAGGAGTTAATGGACCCACATAGACTTAGTATTTTTTTGATTTTTGTTTGCCATGTGAGATGGAAGAATTTGAGACTCTTGGATGGAATGGGAGAAAGAAGATGGTTGGAATTCTTGAGAGGTGGATGCCTCATGTAACTTTAGGGCTTTTTTCTTGGGTATCCAAACCATTTTGTTTTTAGGTAGTACCTGTGAAGGTATGGGTTTGGGTGTATGCAGCTTTTGTGCAGCTTTTGAAGTAATCATTTGTTGCTTGGGGATCCATACCTGTTTCAGTTTGGCATTGAGGTGTATGGGTGTATGCAGCTTTTGATATGGATAATGCTTTGATTCTTGGCTTTTATATCCTAGGTCATGAGGACTCTTAGGATTTTTGACTTTATAGGTAGAGGCATCCACATATTTGTCATTGAATCCCTGTGGGATGATAGAAGTGAGGTTGGTGAAAGCTCCTTGTTTAGACCATATGTACATTTGTCGGCCATGATTGGGATATTTAGAGGATTTATAGAGGTATGGATAGGGTGTTGGAAGAAGTGGTAGTAAAAAGCATGGAGGGGTGTTAGGAGTTGGAAGTAGCGGAGGGAGATTGGATGGTGAGATATTAGGAGTTGGAAGTAGCGGAGGTAGATTGGATGGTGGAAGGTGTATAGTCACATGCTTTTGGGATGTGTATGATAAGGGAGGTGGGATGGCAACATATGTTTTGGGAATATGATAGGATTTGTGATGGAAAGTGGTAGACTTAGGAGGAGTGGAGGAAGTACCAACATCTTGAGTTTGCTCACCTTGGGGTATGTATCCAAGGCCGTATGAAGGTGCAGGGACATTGACATGGATGGGTTCCAAAATACCTTGTTCATGAAGGCCTGAGCCTTTACCTTGATAGTTCATCTTCTGAAGTATGTGGTGGACAGAGGGATTATGTCTAGGTGGAACACTAGACACAAGTTCTTTATTGGAGGGAGAAGGCAAGATAGTGGATAATGGTTGTTGGTGTTCTAAGAAAGAACATTCACACATGAAGGTGGTAAGACCAAGGATATATGGTGGAGGATTTGTAGCTTGGTCAATAATGGATGGTGAAGGATCATTAATGGTTGGATCTTCTACGCTTGCTTGGGAGGCAAGTGTCTCATCAAGGGAAGTGGAAGTTGTTGGATTTTGGGTAGGACTAGATGGGGTGATAGGCTCAGGACCATGGAACACATAGAGTGGGCTAAGAGGATCATCATGGTCTGCTTGATCATAGATAGGTGCGTCATTATAGATGGGATCTTGATCATAGATAGGATTTAGCATGATGGGATTAATGTTCTCTTGTATAGAGGCCACATCAACGATAATATCTTGATCATAGGAGAGAAATAGGTTAGGCCTGGTGGGAAATTGGATCTCTTGCTTATGTATACGTATAGGATCATTGAAGAGATAAAGGTTATGCAGGGGTCAGATGGGAATGTTTTGATCTTGGTTTAGACAAGGGGTTAATGTTTCCACATGCTCTAAAGTGTGCTCTTGACATAAATCTTGGGTTGTGGGAATGGAAGCGGATAGATCTTGGATAGCGTCTTGGTTGATAATATGGATGTGTGACGGACCTTGACTTTGGTGCATGGTAGAAGGTGCTTCAATAAGCTCAAGGGGTTGTAGATGACATGAAGGGCTTGCAGGATTTGACAAGGCATTGGGAGAATCTTTGGTAAGGTCAAGGACCAGAGTTTGGGGACATGGTTGACTCTCTGCAAAAAGCCCTTGGAGCACATCCTTCGTAGGTGTATGGGTAGATGATGAGGTAATGGATGAATGGATTTTGTGTTCTCCCTAGCTTTTCTTGCATTGTATAAATCTGGAAAACATTTTTCCCACCACTCATCTGATGCTTTTTTGGTGTGCCATTTAAAGTTTGAGGAACTAGATGGCGGTGTTGGTGTAGAACCGATATGCTTTGAGATGTGTGTCTTAGAATATGGTGAAGGAGGACTAGTAGACGGGGTGGTATATGATTTCCCTCTTGAAGTGGTGGTTGCCTTGTTAATAGTATCATTAAGATGAGAAAAGAAGGTATGGTTTTGGGACGAGACATAGCTAGTGCTTACACGTTCAGCTTGCAAGATTGTCAATTCTTGTTTTAAGACTTGGATATGTTGACAAATTTCTATACAGTCTTGGGGCGAGGGATCTAAGTTTATTTGCAATTCCAGATATTGGATTTCTTGATCAATATATTCTAGGTGGTTTGCCATGGACACAAGACTAGAAAAGCTTACAAGTTTGGAATGTGTAGCAGTAAGTGTGCCGTAACAGAGTGCAGATGTGTCACAAGTCGAGACAAATGCACCAAATTGGTAATGTTTTGAATGTGTTAAAAGTCGTAGTAAATGCACTGTAGGTCATTTCAAATGTGCAATTCCAGTTTTTGTTTGGTTTGATAATGTTCACTGAAATGATCACACATGTACAAGTATGAGTCACTCACACAAGACACAATAAGCAATTTTGAATTGTTGAATTTGAAGAATATGCTAATTAGTAAACAAGCACATGTGGAAGACACATCAACATGCCCTAATGTCTAGTCTGATGTAGGGTATGGCCAATTAGGTTTGTGGGCAATGTTTACATGAGGTTGACAAGGATTTGAAAGTGAAATCTTGTCACACAGCCGGGAGAAGGGGTTAACCCACCCTTCACCTTCACTTCCCAAAGGTAAAATGTTCTTTGGGGCTTAGCCAAGAGTGACAAGATTCTAATTTCAATGAGGGTGTCTTTCGATTTAGCCTCGGATGAGGTCGTCCCTAGGGGTGATGAAATCCCCTAGCAGGCCTCCTAGGAAAGGGTAAACAAAAGCAAATCAAGTGAAGTGTTTTTGATCTCCAAGGTCACCTTGCGGTGCGAGGAGAGAGCATACACACGCACTCTTGATTCACACTTGCAGTTGTAAATTATCCCTTAGAAATTGAAATGTGAGGAAGGCACTTCAAACACTTGTTCTATTTTAAATCCCAAAATTCAAATGTGATAGAAGACACTGGTTGATTTTATGCCCAATTTGATATGTGTTGATCAATCAATGTTTGTTTTATGAGCTCCAAATCGAAGTGTGTGATGAAAACAAGGTTGAGGATGAATGATTAGAATGAATGTACCTAGCTTGTTTTCGCTATCCAAACTAATGTAGATGTTGATCCTGATGTTGTTCCAGCCCTGAATGATCACCTGCAAGTCACTAGAACAAAAATGGAGGAAAAAGACTAGCCAAGATGATCGTTATACAAATATTGGTAATCTGAGAAAAATTTGATGAAGAATGAACTGATATGGACAAAATGATTGCATAAGCAGATTCTTCAGGAAATTCTATGTGGTTTCAAAAAAATATTTGCGAAAATTTGATCAAAAATGCAAAAGATATGGGCATTTGAAGTTTATGTGCATGTTTGACCTTTGACTGCGAAAAAATGTTGTAAAATGGTACCATCACTGGAAAATGTCTTCACAATTGTGTAGTTCTCTAAATCTGCATTCCGATGAGTGTTCGTTTGCGAAAATATGCCACCGTATGCGAAAGTTATAGCGAAAAGAAAAAAACTCGCCTATTTCGCTAAGTGGAAATCAAAAAAGAAAAATAAATCCCCTTTTTTTGTTTGTTTGTTATTTTCTTATTTTATTTGTTTTATTTTTTATTTTTTATTTTTGATTTTGTTATTTTTTTTTGTTTGTAGTTTGTTTTTGTGAGTGTGTGTGTGGGTTTGGTGGCTGGAGGAGGCAGGGTGGCTGCAGGTGGTGGAGGTGGTGGCTGGGCAGTGGTGGGTGCAGGCGGAGTAGTGGCCGTAGGTGGGGACGGACTGAGTGCGGGCAGTGGGCTGGGAGGAGGGTTGGCATAGCAGGCAGTGCTGAGGGGCTGCAGGTTCTACGCGCAGGGGTCGCAGGGCGGGCGAGTGAAGACAAGGCAGGGCGGCGAAGGGATGAGAGGAGGGGGCGGTGGTGGCCGAGCGGGGCATGGTGGAGATCAGGGGAGGAGCGGGGAAAGGGTGTGCAGAGGAGGGAGCTGGGAGGAGCGTGGGTGGGGAGGTGGGGGGATCGGAGCAAAGGGAGGCGGGAAGGTAGTGGCAATGGAGGGTCTCATTTATAGATTTTCTGAAAAGGCACTGGAGGGTGAGGATCAACATATGAGATCAATGGCTCTCATTATTTGTGAATCTTTAATTCATAATGGATGAATTAAAAATTCAGAGTGGAGGATAGTGGATGAGTTAAAAATTCAGAGTGGAGGATAGTAGGGAACATTGAATTAAATATTCAATTTTAGATTTTGGAGGATATTAGCTAATTAAATATTAAGAATATTTAATTATATGTGCAACATGGTGAGGTGGAAGAGATGAGGTGGAAAGATGAGGTGGATTTGTGAGGTGGATTTATGATTTGAGACATTAGAATAATTTAGGGATTTTAATTAAATAAAATGATTTTATTTAATTGTAGGATAATGAACCAATCAAATAAACTTATAATATTTATTTAATTGACAAAAGAAAATAAGAATTAAGATAAATATTAGAATATTTACTTAATTCAATCTGAGCCAGTTTTAGGCATCTACAAAAATGAATGGTATGAAGGTTATGGTTTTTCAAAATTGGATTTGGAAATGGGATGTTTGATGGATGATCCTAGGTCAGTTTTGAAGTTTACCAGGTTGAAGACAGTCTGAATTTTAATTTGATAGAATTTAGATTCAACTATCTAAGTTCACAAATAAAGGAGATGATAGACCAAGCAAAGGCACTGAAAGGCCTAGCAAAGGCACTGGTTGACCAAGCAAAATTGCTGACAGGCCCAACAAAGGCGTTGACAGGCCAAGAAAAAGAGCTGATAGGCCTAGAAAAGGTGCTGACAGGTTAAGCAAAGGTGCTGATAGATAGGCCTGAAGCACTAAGATAGAGGACAAAGGCACTTATCTATAGGTTTGATGTCCGATGGATTTTGTCAAGAGATTAAGTAAGCAAAAGACACAATGGCTAACAATGACTTATCACGGTGATCGTGTTGATCATGATGTTAGTCATAAACAAACATAGAATAAAAGTTACACAACAACCTTTACTCATCTTGAAAGATATGATGAATTCAAAGAATTCTACAAAACTATATCAAGCTCTTCATCAGGAGGGGATGGTCCATTCATTCTCCCACCCAATGGAAGGTACGGATCCACTAGCCGAGAAATAAGAGAGCTGTTTCAGGTCATTTCATCAGCAGGAATTGAAGGCATTGGAATGAGAGGAGCAGCGACTCGACTAGAACGGATAGGAGTGGTTGGACCGCTAACCCGACTTCATTTGGGTGAGGAATGAAGTTCACTACTGCGAAATCAGGAGTGGTGGTCGACTGAAAGAGGAGAAGAAGCCATAGCAGAGACATCTCGTCGCCCCGAGAACAGTTGATCGAGGAATGATTGGGGAGAGATACGCCCTCTAGGCATAGTTGGGCCGAGAAGATGGTCACGGGATGGGCTTGAAGCCTTTCATGCCTCTCCTCAGTCGCCAATGAATCAATCCTGTCCATGCATCGGTCAACCCAGAATAATGGAAAAGAGGGGCAAACCTACCTTGCAAACCTAGCCTATCCGGTAACTAAATAGTCTATAGTTTCCGTTCCCCTCCCCTCCCAGTCCATGCCCAACACTCCGAAGGGTGGGCCCCCCCAACTATTGCCGGGTTGGGTGGGGATTATAGTTCCCCTGATTAGTTGGAGAAAAGTTGGTCGAGTCGTTTCATTCACAGTTGATTAGTTGAACCGCATCCAAATGAAATGCCCCACTGATTATTCTAAAAGGGAGGTTGGGAGGGAGTTCTAGCCGAGGAGGGAAACAACATCTGCATCAGGGACCTCAACTAACAAGAGTGGAAGGAGGCTTTCATTGAACATAGCCAGCCGCCCTCAACTAATCTAATCAGGGAGTTCTAGCTGAAGTCAATTTCTACAACCCCACTAGGGGGGGCCCCTCCCGGGGGGGTAGATTAATTGGATATAGAGGTGGGCCCTAGGGAAGGAAGTCAGAAGAGAAGTTGGATTGGCCTAGTGCCTAACTGAGGGTGGAAAGGGTGGCGGGTGGGAGGGAATTATAGTGGCCTAGTGCCTAACCCTCACGTTTGGCTGGATAGTACTACACCCCTGGTAGGATGGAAAGCCAGGCCAATGCAGAAGAGCCTAATAGGTTACCCGGCCAGCCCCCCAACAACTTAACCGAGGGTTTACCTAGAACCGGGGGTGAACTGCGTGTGTGGGGTTGGGTGGGGGGCAAAGGCCACCCACCAACTTGATATTCCACCCACCCTGGCTGAGGGTTCGCCGGTAAACCCTCTGGGGGCTCTGTGGGGATGAGTGGGGGGTTCTATTTCGAGGGTTCACTGCCCCTGGATGAAGGTTGGGCCCATAGAATAGTAGGGGCCCTCCCCCCCAATGATAGGCTATTCCACCCACCCTGGGAAATGGGATGTTCCTCGGAGATAGTGGCGTAACATGCCCACTACTTGAATCAGCAGGTTTACGAGGGTGGGTGGGCCCCAACTATAGCCACCCACCCACCCCAGCCACCATGGATTAGGTCTTAATCAACTGACGTTACTTAGTGGTTGATGTGTGTTACTATTTTCCATTTTGGGGCCTTACATTTGTTCATCAGCAGGATTCTTTTTTGTAAAGATGCTACACAAACAGGTCATTCTACACAGTTATTTCTCCAAATAGTGTGTCTATACTTAAATCTTTGCATGATATTTGTCAATTATACATGCTTTAACTTCAAATATGCTATAAATATTCAAGTATCTATGATATGTTTGCATATTTCATGGATTTTGCTTTTGATTGTCTATTATTTGCAATTATGGTGGTAAATTGTTCTAAAATTAAAAGAAATGTAAATGAAAACTTCAAATTATGATGAATCTTTAGCTATTGAGTCACATACACACTTGATACAGTCATGAGAAGGAAGAAATCAAACCATATTTTCACCAGGATGTTCCACAGCTAGATATAGATGATGCAAACTTCAAAGGATGAGGAATGAAAACAATAAATGCAGATTGATGAGCACTCCAAGGGACGCAGCAAATCAAAGCATATATCAAGAATTTAGACACAGATTACTCAAAATCTATGATGATTTGTAATCAAACAGGTCTTCTCTTTCATTAAGTATGCAAAAATATGTATGCTTATAATAACTTTAAAATAGGCCCTGAATATTTCAGCAAACAAATTTCAATTAAGCTTCGAATATTCAAAATAAGGCGTCCCTGCACCTTTTATAGAATAAAGTGAGGGAGCGGTTACACATGATCTACGATCAAGATTCATCTAGTAAGATCAACGATGTACATTCTTTTGACTTGGTCAACTTCATCTTGTGGCACAGGTTGCCAGCTGGCAACCATCTAGATACCTTATTTTCTGCTAAATACCTGATGCAGATATTCCCTTTATAGTGCATCTTCATCTAGTCATTAGGTTCTTCTTCTTTATCTTCATGATCATCAAGATCATCGCTTTCCGTGTCTTCATCATCCTGATGAATGTCACCCTGTATATGGACCTGCATGGTTGTCCGGATACTTTCATTTGCTTTTACTATTCTCTCAACTTCTCCACCATCCTGAGTTTTGGCTTTGTTGATGGCATGTTTATGTGCTTGGAATTTATCCCTGAGGGTTTCCAATTTATTTTTCCTACTACTCAATGTTTCATTGTAGTTCTCCACCCTGACCTTGATCCTCATGATCTTATTCATTGCTTCTTCTGTCAAGTGGTTGAGGGGATCGTCAGCCATCGGATGGAAGTTATTATGTAGAGCTTTTATAGCAAAGTCTACGTCTTGATTCTCAATCTTTCCTTCTACTTTCCCCTCTAAAGCCTCCAGGATTTCTGCTTCAAATGACATCATGTCATGCAACTTCATACTGATATCTTTAACTTATTGTTGCATCTCTTTAATACATCATTTTGAAACCTGATGTCTTTATTCCAAATATCTACCAACATGGCAGTGTTATTATCTAGCACTTGATGATTTATTAGGACCTGAGGATTTATCCTCTTTATTTCATTCAAAGCACTCAAGACTTTCTCCAATTGGAATGACCTTCTCCTGGCCTCAGTCTGTAGTTTATCAACTTTTCTCCTTGAGATACCCAAAGAATTCTACCTCTGCAAAAAGGCCTTCACTACCTCCTTAGCTCCGATGAGTGCGGATGACATCCACTTTCTCATTATTACTGACTCATGCTTCATAAGGTCTAACTTATTGACCTCCTCTTGTGAAATTATAGTCAACGGGACTGCCTGATCCGATACTGTATTATCAGGGTTAATTAACCCTATTATGTATGCATGCAGCTGAGCAATGTGCTCTTTATGCTGCTTATTCTTCTCCTTTTCTCTCTTCACCCTTTGGGTTAAGGAATTAATTATATCTTTTCCTTCCTGACCCTCTTGGTCCTCATTGGCAAATCCTAAATCCACTATGGTAATCTAGAATTCTTCCAGAGTGATCTTGCCTTTTTCTTTCTCAATGGTAGGGAGTGCTACCTAGGTAGTTCTTCTACCCATAGCAGGATCTCTTTGGATGGTCGAGGTTAATCTAGCCTTCCTCTTAGGCTTCATGATGGTTTCTGAAAACAATGTCGAAACATCAAATTTGTAAAGTTCAAAACCAGATTCCATACCTATTTCTTTCTCGAGCCATTGGGGTACTTGATCTTTAGATCCTTGGCGTCCATCATCATCATCATGTCTACCCTGATCTCCAGTATCTACATCTATTTTCGATGGAGAGGGTGACTTCCTTATTTCTTCCTCACGATGTTCATCCTAAGGGTGATCTTGTTCTACTTCGTCTTCCTGAGGAGTCTCTTCTTGCGGTGGAGGATCTTGTGGTGCATCCTCCTGATGATCATGTATTTGATCTTGCACTTCATCTTCTTTTGTTTCATCCACCCTGGTGATCTCCTCATCCTGAAGCATATTCGTATCCGTAGATATCATGGTATCTGACTTAGGTGCATCTATCTGATCTTGGATCACATTTTGATCTGCACCTGATGTATCTACCTCCTAAGTTTTTAGGTCATCATGACCTGATGTATCTTTCTCACTTGAGGTTTCTTGAGTCCAGGGCAATCATCGGCTGATGTATCTTTATTTTCTTTTCCCCTTTGTTGGACTTCTCCTATTTTGGGCCCATCAAATAAATCTTGTTGTTGTTGGCCCATCTCTGGAGTGTTGCCTGCTATCTCCGCCAGCCTAACTTCTTCAATATTTTGTACTTTATCAGGTGCCCCTGCTTGATGTTTAGGACTTTCATCCTCCCTGTGTGTTAGGTCTACCACCTCAGAGCTAGTCACCTGATCCACTAACTTATCCAGCCCAATTTGCTGGGCTGCCCTCTCTGGACTATCTTCCTTTTCTTGCTCCACCTTCTTCAGCTCTTCTAATATCACCCTCTGTGAGGATGGTGTTCCTTGTGGAGTCATGCGAGTATCTGAAGCAAGAGCCTCCATTTTTTGAGAAGCTACGTTCTCTACCACTTCATCATCTGATAAGTCAACAGTCTCCTCCAGTGAGACAGGACTGCCTTGACTTGCTCTAGTGGTCTCTCTTTTTTGCTCTTCAGCTTTCTCAAGTTTAAACTGTATGATGGTAGGAAGTGGTACTTCATGTTGCAATTCCTTTCTAAATACTTCACTACCATCTCCCCTTAACATTATAGGGTCATGTCTTATCTCACCCCTCATATGTGTTCTTGGTTTCTTAGGGGTGGATGCCATTAAGGGTACCTTCCTCTTCCTTGTGAATATCATAGGATCATCATCTGAAAGCTCCTTAGTCACTGGCTCCTCCTCAACAAAGACATCTTCTTCTTCATGTTGCCTTGAGGATTGGCCCACATCTGGTGTTTCCGTGGTATCTACAGCCACCCTTAGGATTCTTTTGGTCTTTTGCTTATCCTCTGGAGGTGGTGCAGATGAGGCTGATGCCTATCGTAATGCAGATGTACCTTCAACTGATACATCAATTCTTTCAATTATTACTCCCTTAGGATTATCATCAGTTTTCTTCTTTCCTCTGGGAGATCCTTTGCTTTGTTTCTAACGTGGCAACCTCTCTCCATTAGATTTCCTTTTCTCCACAAGAAAGTCATCATATTCTCCATCTGAAATCTCTTTCCTTTTCCTTTTATTATCTATTGTGACTGCCACACCCCTCTTCTTTAGTGCATTAATTTGTTCAGTCACCCATGCTTGGGTCAACTACAGCACCCCACCTGTAAACTAATCGAATGGAATATCTTCAAGTTGCGTCAGGTTAGGGGCTGAAATGGTGTCATTATACACCTTATTGTCCTCATACTTATTGGACATGGTCTTACCATTGTCCTTCTTCATTTGTACAGGCATTGGAATGCAATCAAATGTCTTGATCTGGTTGAGGGTGAGCCTTTGATATTTCCTTCTTTTGACCTTGGCTTCATCCTCACAATCTGTCCAGAAATCCTCCAAGTGCTTCTTGTGGATGGGTTGACCTGTAATCTTCTGCATCCTTCCATAGGGGTCATATGATCTGGCCAATGGAAATGGCTGCAAGTTCATCATGCTCAGGCCCGCTATGGATTTCTTTATGTTTTCATAATCTGGGCGCATGTACCACCCTATAGTTACTGGAAACAAAACTGGAGGAATCTTATTGTTTTCTTTATATGTATCCAGTATTGTTGACACTTGCCTTACAAATTCCATCAAGACTACCCCATCAGTAGGGTACCTGGGTAACATTAAGGGCTGGCCCTCAAAACCTTCTACTCTTATGTATGAGAATGTGGCAAACTGTATAAACCAGGCACCATGCCTGCATATAACTTCCTAAGCTTCCATGCTCAGTGTTTTAGTCCTATCCTTCTCCATTGTTTTGACCAGATGCATAGAAAATGCATCATTCACTAATTTGTAATCATGGAGATAATTTATTCTTTGCAACTAAGGATAATGATCCCATATATGGGCATCATTCATACCGCCACCAATCTTTTCAAATGTGGTGAGTGCATTAAATGTACCTTTATATGCACATGAGTATACAATATATGAGGTCATATAAAACGAACATTCTAGGCCTCCTAGGTTCATTAGTTGTTCATCCAGGGCATCATTGATCATTTTAGCCCATAGGGGCTTATTATCTGTGTAAATGCACATTATGATAACCCCATACATCTAGTCCCTTAAGCTTCCAACATTAGGCTGGCCTATGACTCTGCTGAGTAAGGCAATCATATATTGATACTCATCATCAAAATCAAACTTATACAAATGCACTGGCAATTTAGCAGAGGCATTGTAAGGGCTTTTCTTAGCTCTCCACTGATACATCCTCTTGCTTGCAGCCTTTTTGTTGTCTATATATTCAGCTTCCAGCTTCTTTAGATCCATGCTAACTATCTTCTTTCTCAACAGTAGATTAAATGTAGTTGCAATCCCTTTGATAGATAGATCTGCATATACCCTGCCATGTTTTTCCACTCTCCTTGTCTGAGGGTTGTAATTCTCGGCGCACTCAATTACCAACTCTGGAGTTTCCATAGCATAAGGAAATCTAGCTGCATGCCACATTTCTGACACAAATATGCTATCTAGCAGGGTATTATCTTTATCTTCGCTTGTCTTGGATGACCATGCCGCCATATCTGTACCTCCCTGATGAGTATCTCCTAGGACACCATATTTGAACTGTACTCCTTCTGGTTGAGCAATCATGGGTTTGACAAATTCTACATCAGACTTGTTCTTCCTGATGTCTGCCATGGCTACCTGCAACAAAACATGCCTGGTATTACAACAATATCCACATGCATGCATATACAACATCATATGTTCATGACATCATGCAGATTATACTCATTAAGCTCTATTTCACCATGATATACATACTTATAGTTCAACCTACTTGAAAAACATCCTATCTGGACATGCAGAAAATGACAACAGGAGGGTTTTTTAATTACTTACCTGATTACGCTTTTCTCATGTGCTAAGCTAATGATTACTGGAAAGGGTTTGATACCAGTGATGATCACGTGTTCCGTTCTACTGTATGCTATATGCGTCTGCAGGTAGCTCGTATGAGGGTTTGAATGTATGCACTATAAATACTCATTTTATCGCAAGGTAAATACAAAATGACGCTGGAAATTCACTTTTATCCTCATAATTAGGGCAAATTAGGGCAACACAAGGCAAATTACATCATAACCATTGATCTTCTATCATAAATCTATGGGCATTGCCAGGTGTTTAGATCATGTTCGCAATCAGCAGGAATCCACCTACTGCATTTATGGCATTTAATGTTGCATGGCAAGATGTGGGGGGAAATCTCTGGAAGATCGGGTGATATTTGAAATATGACCCCCTCAGTGCAATATCGGGTGATGTTGAAAATATCAGGTGATATTCAGAATATCGGGTGATATTTTAAGATTGGGTGATATTTGAAACATGACCCCTCAAAAGTAAAGTGACCCCCTTTTTAAAAATCAAGATGACGTCATTGTCATGCTATTGTAAGAGGCTGATTGTTAGAAATATAGCTCCGCGAGGTAAAAGGAATATGACATCATCATCAAGGTGATTCTCTTTGTTTATCAGGATTGGATGACGTCATCGGCATATTGGTTGCAGGGTGATATTTTGCGACAGGGTGATATTGTAAGATAGGGTGATATTCAGAACATTGGGTGATATTGAAAATATGACCCCCGCAAAATATATGAAGTTGACTGACGGGTAAATACCTCTATCACTTAAAATTGATGTTCGGATCTCTGGATAAATGATTATCGGGTGATAAAATTAGATCGGGGTGATCTTTCTTAAGATGATTGATATTTGTAAATATGACCCCCCCTCGGAATATCAGGTTTGACCAGGACTTTGACTTGTCATAACTTTTGTTCCCTAAAGAATATTAAGGTGATCCAAAAGGCAAACCTGCATGAAATTTTGTACTCTTTCCAACCATGAGGTTTTTAACATGAAATATTAACTTTGACTAACTAACCTCATCATGATGACTTACCCAGCTTCCTCTTTATATAGGATCACCTACATGACTTACTTTTGCCAGACCGCCGAAAAGTAGGAAAAATAGAAGCCAAGCCAAGCAAAAAGTTGGGTCCCTATTTTGTCAAGTCAAAATGGGGCGTGTTGTGCAAGCACACAATAGATCGGTATGAATTGCTTTGTAGCTGAAAGTGGTTTATATTGGTATCCCACAAGAATACACACCAAACACATTAACACACCTAAAAATTATTCAAGTGGGTGTGATTCTTAATGCGGGCCACACTCAATTCCCCTCAATGTTCTTACCTACTAAGAATACCTTTTAGGAGGAATAGCTAGGGAAAAAGGATTTACACCAAGTATCCCTTTTCCTTTGGATGTTTTGACACCTTATCCAAGGAAGAATTCTGCATCCCCTCTATGAGGAACATGGTGAGTAACTTTGAGCTTGATCAACTCAAACCCTACACCACACTAAGAAATTGGCCGAAGGTCTTAACTAGGCTTTACAAGCTTCTAGGGGCGTCCTTGTTATACACTAGGTGCGATGAGGCACAAGTTTATGAATAGAGGGCCCACCTTTAAAGGGTGAGATTAGGAGGGTCTCTCCTTCTCTCTTCACCACACAAGTCTTGGCAGACTGAGGGTCTTGGGGCTTCTCGAAGCACAATGATGACCACTCATTGAGGTACATCTTTCGTTCTCCCCCTTTATATACCCCTACATAACATGTGGTTGAGGTCATCCCTTGGGGGGATGAAATCCCCAAGTAGGCCTCGTAAAGGGAAGGAATGCTATTCACTTTGATCCCCAAGTTCACACGAAGCACAAGGGGAGAGCATACGTGAAAATAGCACCCTTGGGATAAATAAATAACAAAGAAGATTTATGAAAGGGCTTATGATCCCCAAGATCACCCAAGGGTGTGAGGGGAGAGCATACATCCCTTCAAAGATCCCAAGACATGGCAAACAATTATCTTCCCACTAAGCTAATTAATGTGTAACTAAAAACTAGTGGAAAAAAGGATAACTTTGACTGCGGGGCTGCAAAAAACACATTAGTAGTTTCTGTTTCTATCTTGGACAAATGATAAGTAGATGCACAAATTGAGTTAGTCCAGCAAAACCAAGACAAGTTCAAGTTAGACAAAAATAGACAAATGTGCTAAAAGAAACTGCAAATGCACTAAAACGTACTACAAATGCACTTACAGAGATACAAAAGCACTAACAAAACTTTCAAAAGCACTAACAGAAATATCAAATGCACTTAACAAACTACAAATACACTAATGTGGACTATGAATGTGCTAACAGATAGTCCAAAAGTGCTAAATAGGTAAACATATGTGCTAATAACTAGAAAGTTATACTTGCAGTGACACAAGGGTCAAGAAAAAACCTGTAAAAGAGATAAATTCTTGGAACACAAAGACCAAATGAATGCCAAAAGTTACAGTTAAGCTTTAGGTTTAAACACAAATATTTCCATATTAGAATAAAACCCTTAAAAAAAGCTAATTCTAGAATAATAGGGCAAGTTAGCTCATAAAAACCCTAAAGTTCTGCAAATAGAAGGCTAGTTTCTTACAAAATAGATTGTTAGTAGAATACAAAGCTTATAGGAAACTAAGAACTAGTAAATGTTGAACACATAGATATACTAAGAGTAGGGGTTATTTAGTATATATTTAAATTCTTTCCCTTTAGATATTTTGAATCCAATGCAAACAATTAACCCAAATGAAGCAAAAGAACATATACACACATAACACTAGATTTACGTGGAAACCCAAGATGGGAAAAACCACGGTAAGCTAGCTGCTTGGATCTACTGTGAAAATCTAGCCTCACAAATAAAATGAAGTATTACAATGAGTTTTATGGGCACCAACCCAAAGGAGACACCAATCCCTAGTTCTATGAGAACCAACTCAAAGGAAACACCAACTCCCTGTTACAAAGTTTATGGGCACCAACTCCCTAAAGTGCTACAACACTTACAAGATGAGGCACCAACCTCTACTCTGTTATTCTGATCTGATGGCTCAATTATCTCCACAACAATATCTCTGCTAACACTTTGACATCTTTGACTTGTTCTAATAACTCAGACACCTCCACACTATCATCTCTGACATCCTCTTGATCTTTTGACTGATTCTGATAGTTCAAATACCTCTGCAATACTAACTCTTCTATGGATTATGCATTATAGGTTACAGAGTTACTTATCTCACTTTTCATCACTCATATATTACCACACACACTTGTAGCAATCTTTTAACATCATATATATCCTCCACAAGCCTTCTAATCTTCATCTTTGTCGGCCTTAGGATAACATGTAACATGAAACATGTAACTGGTCTTATATGTTGGCTCCAAATCATTTATGGATCTACTGGGCCCAATTTTCCTTTACACACATTTCTATGCTAGTGTACACTTCCATACATAAGGTGCAATCATTCAAATATACCATGTCAGCTATGCAAACACTTATCCTTTCATACATTAGCACCAGACCCTATGCAATACCAAAGAAGTGAGATATCATCATGTGGTTCATGTCATGAACATTATATGACCAAAAAAACCTTCTCATGCACTCCTCTTTCTATTTCATGCTTTAGCTTGCTGGCGCAAGCAATCAAACTTTGATGTTGGTATTTCTTACATAATGTAGCCATACTACCTTGACTTAGAACATTGAAAAACACACTTGCAATACTTTATATCCTTTGAAAACTAAATATGTCATTCTTGTACCTTTTCTTTACATACTCTCCAAACTGCCAAGTCATATATGTATATGTGGTGAAATGTGGCAGCTTTGAGTTTCATACCTGAACACCTTACACTGTGATAACTCTATTTCTAGTCTGCTAACTCTAGATTTCCTTGCAGTAGTCCATATGCTTTGAAATTTGGATCACACATACCTTATGGACATATTTATCTATCCTTCAAACTGTGAGGTCATATCTTCATTTGTGGTAGAATGTAATACATTCTCCTATGCTTTTGCAGTACAATCTGATGTGCCTTTGACCATTTTGATGACTTAGACAATTTCTTTCATATCCCATGCAGTGCTTTTCAACAAGTGACAATATATGTAACAATGCAACAAGCATGACTTTGTATTATCAATGCATGACATACCACCTTAACCTATCCATGAACTTCAGAAGATAAGGTACAACTATGTAGAGATGATACTGATCCCTTCTCATGTTCATGTCTTTCATCAACAAGTCTTTCACATCACAACTTCTCTGATCACCACTCGTTTGATCGCCAGACCTTTGACATCAATGCTAACATATGCAACAATAAAACCCAAAGCAAAAAGTCCTAAGCAAAAGGTTGTCAATAGATGCAAACAAAGGCCCTACTATAAGAAACAAAAGCACTAATGTAAGAGACAAATGCGTCAACAAAAGGCACAAATGCAATGAAATAAAATAAATGCTCTAAGATAACACTTGGAAGTGTTGACCTGCAAAACAAATGTGTTAGACTTAACAAAAGCATTGAATACTCCAATGTAGGTGCTAAACCTGTAGACAAAAAGCATTAATCCATAGACAAAAGTACTGACCTATAACTTGCAAATAGAACAAATGGAATTTCTTCCACAAAAAAATATTAGTTCAGGACCTGGTGGGTCCCATCGGGTGTACTAGATGTAGTATGATAAAATAGCACTAGGAAATAACATAAAAGATAAACCAAACAAGTGATTATACCTTCAAACCATGAGCCATGTTACTCCCTTTTAATAGAGTCGAGGACTATGGAACCCAAAAATATTGAAATGGTGAGCATAAACAAATTGAATCAAACCATTACTCCACACTAATAAAAACATAAAATATTATATTGATGTCTTCGGATCATGAAACATTACATTGCAATAATTTTTCTAAAACCTTACATTCTTGTGAACAAACTACCACAACTTACGGGAATAACTTCCCAAAAACTAACTATCCTAATTTATTTATAAACTAACATTTATATGTAAACTACTAACATTGTTTATTTATTTATAAACTATAGCCTAAACTATATACTAGTAATGTAATAAAAATCCAACATTCCCCCCTTATTACATCAATCCAAACAAGGGACAAAACACTACAAGGATTGAACACAGTAGCCCTTCTAGAGACATTGATGAAGCATCTTCACCAATTCTCCTCACTCACCCAAGAAACATTAAACTAAATCTTCTAATAGATCTCCTGACTGTCAAACCAACAAAATATTATGTACCACATGAAAGAACACAACTCTCCTCTAAGAGTCCATAGCTCCACCAAGTGTGTCAATAATCCCTCCTCTAGTGCTGCATTTGAGAGAAAAACTCTCCTCCTCTGAGAGTCCACAACTCCAACGAGTGTGTCAATAATCCCTCCTTTTGGGAGCACAACTCTCCTCCTTCGAGAGTCCACTTCTTGTAATGTCCCCTTTTTAGCTGATGTTGTTTGCGGATGGTTTAGCCTATTCCTGACCCTCGTAGGCTAATGTACATGGTTAGGGGGTCTTCTTGAGGCAGTCACCTGGTCGATGGTTGGTTTCCTGGATTTAGTTGGATGGAAAAAATAAGGGAGATAATAATTAAATTAATTATTTGTAAGGTTATTAAATAAAAAAATATTATAAAGTGACCTTATATTTAATTAATTTAATAAAGTGACTTAAATAAATATTATTACATAAAGTCACTAAAATAAAATAATATTATTTTTCTAGAAGCTTCTTGAAGTGGGATTGAAAAAGTATAAAGAAAGGGGCAAGGCAAGCTTCCAGGCATCTGATTATTGACATTTGCATTTGATGAGTTTTGTGGAGCCAAGGGTTTCTGCATATTTGGTCTTTGGGAACGGAAACTCCCATAGATTAGCATAACTGATGTGGTGAAATATCCTCCGAAGGGTTGCAAATTGGAAGGGATACTTCAGTCCTTTCATTTGTGCTTAAATTTGCAGTATTAACCAAGGGTTGGAGGAATTAATTTGCATATCAGAAGTTTTTCCTATTGGCTGCTACAGTGCTATGAATAGTGCCGCTACAATGACATGAATAGTGCGCTACAGTGATTTGCTACAGTACGCTATAGTGTCACGCTACAGTAGTGCTACAGTGACGCTACAGTGCGTGCTATAGTGCGCGCTACAATAACATGAACAGTAACACTATAGTCTCGGCGTGAACAGGGCAGCTGAGAGAAGGTTTCACATTGGGTTTGGACGGAACTCCTTTCCTTGGATATTGGTTTATTCTCCTTCAGCATCATTGGGCGTCACTATTATCAGGTTCTTCTTACAACTATTAGTAGTTTACATTGTCATCTTAGGCATTTAATTTTGCTGCTGTAAGTGATAACCCAGAATCATATTTGGCATTGCTGTAGTCATCATTGTAAGCCAATTAGTCTTGGCAAATTCATAGCAACATTGTACTTGGGAATGAATTCAATAAAGGAGATGTATGTTGCATACCATTTGTTTGACGAAATGTCCATCTAATAGCAACATGATCAGCATAGTAGTTGCATGCCAATTGTTTGACAAAATGCCAATTGGCTATAGGTGTGCATTTCATGTCTAATTTTCATGTATATGCATTGAAAGTACCAAAAAGAAGTACATTTGCATATTAGGGGCAGTGTAAATATCATTTGCAATCATTCTAAATTATCTTGGCATCATTCAAACTATACCAAACAATCTGAAACACAAAATCAGAAAAGAGAAAGGTTGCATACTAAGTGTTTGACAATATTCCTTGAGCAAAAAAAACAATCAGTTTGGGCAAGGGATATTACAGTGGTATCAGAGCTTTTGTCCTACCATCCTGTTGGGTAGATTAGACATTGAATCAGCTAGTTAATCATGGTTACTTCAAGTACTCAGAAGCAGTGGGACAGGAATATGGAGAAGCTTAAACAAAGTTTGAATAAGCTAGATGAAAATCAGAAGAGGATGAATGAATTATTTTCACACCCTGCAAACACAGACAAAGCAGCTCGGTTTATGGCATCCATTTTTAAGGGGTCTACATCACAAAACAAAAAGGAGGAACAAAAGGTCTCTACAGGTGAAGTATCTAGAAACCTCTACAATGAATTTTCAGCAGTTAGTGACCAGCATTCAGCTGATCCTATGAAGAATAAAATGGACAAAGGTGATGAGCAGGAGATACCTTCTTTTGGGTTACAGGTTCCATCTTCTCTTTAGGAGGATAGCAATGGTATGGATTCTTTTAATGATTCCTTTGGGGCTGATGTTAAATGCACTCACAAAAATCCAGAGGGAAAACTAACAGGTGAAGTATGGACCAGTAGTATTGAGATCGGGTCTATTTCAGTTGATCTTCACCCAGTTGATGTTACAGAAGGTAGAGGAGACAAAACAGTGGATCCTACAGGACAAGGTTGCACGAGTCTCCTAGTTGGTGACATGGAGGTTATGCTTGGGGACTCTTTTGATAGTCCTAAGAGTGATCTTACCTCTTTGCATAAGGTTGCAATGCATCATCCATTGAGTCTATTTTTTGGAGGGATGATGAGGAGTTAGGGTTGGGAACTATTGTTGCTCTAGTTCCAAACTAGCATGAGGACACTTTAGAGTAATATTTTGATGAGAGGCAAGCTCTCCATTGGCAGCCCACAACTTCAAATAATGAATTTTCCTTGGTCCCTAAGTCTGATTTGGAGAACCAACTAAAGGTTGGTGAAGATAAGATTGTTACAGCGCTGTCCCATTTTGATCATTCCCACAAGATGGTGGAAATTCATCTATGGAAGGTCCAGCTTGAGGGGAGACACAGAAGTGTTGAAGAGGCTTCATCAATTTCTGATTTGCAAGCATTTAAGACAGCCATGGAGATTATGAAAAATAACTATTTAACTCTCCTTTCCGATAGAGATCACCTACTTGAATTGGGTGTCATATATTCAGATGCATTGAAGAGGAAAGAGAAAGAGGTTGATCAACTCACCATGAAGCTAGTGAAGACTAGAAAATCTTTGGAAGACTCTCAAATGGCTCTCCTTATGGCAGAAAATCAGATTGAGGAGTTGAATGTGGAGTTGAGTTTGGCTCATGCTTCACCAAAGAAATCAGAAAATCAGTCTTCTATTGCAGCCTCTTTGGATGGGCAAGAATCTTGTGTTGTGCATATGATTGACGGACAAGGAAATGAGGGAAAAGAAGAGCAAGTGATGGGTGAAGACAAACCAGTTACATTAGAGCAGCTACATGAAGATATGGTTTCTTGTGATGCTTCATTAGGTGAGTCTAGCATTGCTTCATCCTATCGTGGTAAAGAATTAGATGGTGCTTCCATGAATGTTATTCGTACATATGAAAGTCCATTGAAGGTCCAAGATATTAAGGTGGATGTGAAAGTTGATCCTTTGCTTAGTGGAGCAACCACTAGTGTTTTGAATACACATGATGAAGAGGACATTTTACAATGGCATGATGTCATCACTGATTTGTTTGAGGACAGTAGCATTATGTCCCATCATTCTTGTGAGATAGGAGCTTGTGATCATGAGAAAGCCAATGATATGATATCACCCATTGATGGCAGCCCTACACCATTTGGTAGACATGAAGATATCAAGGAGAAGAGGACTGATTTTGTATATTTTGGCATTGAAGAGGTAAAGAAGTCCAAAAAAATTAATGAATAATGGTTGCAAAAAGCCAAAGAGGCTAGATTAGTGGCTGCCAATGCAAGACAACATCTTCAAAAAGTGAAAGAAAAGATCAATCTCATCAACATAGCAAGACAAGAAAGGATAGATAACATTAGAAGACTCTTTATTCAAATGAAGGATGAATCTGAAAATGCACTTTATTCTAATGATGATGATGAGGTTGATAAGTTTGGTCAATTGAAGGACTTGGTAAAGATTCCCAACATGAGGAAACAAGAACTGATTGAGGTTTCTTCATGTGAGGTGGAAGTCATTCATAGCTTGGAGACTCAGTTGACAGTGAAGGAGGATGAGATTATTGCAGCATTATCTCATCATGACAGGATGCACAAACTAATTGAGGATCATCTTTGGGTAGTTCAGTTAGAGAGAAGACAAAAGGGGATTGGAGCAGAGTCTTCTCATGATGACTTGTAGGGACAACAGTCAGTTATCCATCATGCTATTATGTATCTGACAAGGTTTGCTACTTCTATGTCACAGAGATTTCACATGGATACATGGTTACAGAATGATTATGGGGGTAGTAGGTATGATGGCTTGGTTAGTCAGCACGTCCATAGGAATTGGGTAGAGGATAGAGGTTGTGCTTTCATGCTTGCTAGGCAATTGTATGGTGCACTCGTGAGGGAAGAGGCACAGATATCCACTTCTGTTGATGCTGAGAGGGATCAACCCTCCACAGTTGCATTGATTAGTGCAACTGGATTTATGAGTTGGTGTCAGGAGCACTCCTCTTCTAGCTTTGGCAGTTGGAGTATTGTGGGGACACCAACATTTGCAGATGAGTTAGGAGATACTCATCTTTTCTGGCAGTTGTTTGGGTCCATAACCCACAGGTCTCAGTATCAAGGAGTAGCCTCTTGGCATATTAGTGATCCAGTTGCAGATAGTATGGTGTAGCAGGTGCCACCAGTTATCATTGGTAGTGGATTGCTGATTCTATTTTGGGATCCTGGTGGTGACGTGTTTGATTCATCACTCTATTTTGGTCTTGATGAGGTGTTCCACCACTCTTGGTGCAATTTCAGTGGTTTATGTAGAATGGTACAGTGGAAGGCAATAGGTGCGCTTTGTGATGGACTTCCAGTTTGGCACTGGGACCCAAGGATTGACATCAGAAGTGATATGTTTATTTCAGCTACAGAATTGCACAGTTTGCTGAGTTTTGGCAGGTTCTATGGCTGCAACTATTTTCAGTGAGATTCTGATGCAGTTCCTTACAGATTCATTTGGGATCCAGGCATTAGTTGTGGGATACTCTCCAGTATGTTGAGGAATCCTTTGTGTGCATCAGGGTTCCAATCAGGGTTCACTGTTGAGTTTTGCAACATGTATATGAGGGTGATTACTTGCAGTTGCACTTTTGATCTTTATGTACATGATCTGTTTCAGACGCATAGCTCAGTTGCGTATATGCTAGATAGTGTGTATGATAGCTTAGCTTACGCAGTTATGGGAAGCAAACATTGTCAGTATTTCGAGTTGCTTCCACTTAATGCTTATGCTCTTGCGACGTCTGGCGTTGGGGTTGATTTAATTCAGTAGGTTCAGTTAGTTGTGCTAGTGCTGGTGTTACAAGAGCTCTTTGGTGACAGCAGGGACATTACACAGATCCTCCCTTGGGATCTAGGTGGGGAGAATTGTCTTTGTAGCCAAGATTGCTTGGGGACAAGCAATTTCAAGGAGGGTGGACTGTAATGTCCCCTTTTTAGCTGATGTTGTTTGCGGATGGTTTAGCCTATTCCTGACCCTCGTAGGCTAATGTACATGGTTAGGGGGTCTTCTTGAGGCAGTCACCTGGTCGATGGTTGGTTTCCTAGATTCAGTTGGATGGGAAAAATAAGGGAGATAATAATTAAATTAATTATTTGTAAGGTTATTAAATAAATAAATATTATAAAGTGACCTTATATTTAATTAATTTAATAAAGTGACTTAAATAAATATTATTACATAAAGTCACTAAAATAAAATAATATTATTTTTCTAGAAGCTTCTTGAAGTGGGATTGAAAAAGTATAAAGGAAGGGGCAAGGCAAGCTTCCAGGCATTTGATTATTGATTTTTGCATTTGATGAGTTTTGTGGAGCCAAGGGTTTCTACATATTTGGTCTTTGGGAACGGAAACTCCCATAGATTAGCATAACTGAGGTGGTGAAATATCCTTCGAAGGGTTGCAAATTGGAAGGGATACTTTAGTCCTTTCATTTGTGCTTAAATCTGCAGTATTAACCAAGGGTTTGGAAGAATTAATTTGCATATCAGAAGTTTTTCCTATTGGCTACTACAGTGCTGTGAATAGTGCTGCTATAGTGACATGAATAGTGCGCTACAGTGATTTGCTACAGTACGCTATAGTGATTTGCTACAGTAGCGCTACAGTGACGCTACAGTGCGCACTACAGTAACACTATAGTCTCGACGTGAACAGGGTAGCTGAGAGAAGGTTTCACATTGGGTTTGGACAGAACTCCTTTCCTTGGATATTAGTTTATTCTCCTTCAGCATCATTGGGTGTCACTATTATCAAGTTCTTCTTACAACTATTAGTAGTTTACATTGTCATCTTAGGCATTTAATTTTGCTGTTGTAAGTGATAACTCAGAATCAGATTTGGCATTGCTGTAGTCATCATTGTAAGCCAATTAGTCTTGGCAAATTCATAGCAACATTGTACTTGGGAATGAATTCAATAAAGGAGATGTATGTTGCATACCATTTGTCTGACGAATTATCCATCTAATAGCATACGTGATTGGTGCAGGAGCACCTACCTGACAGCTGGTCTTGATAAGGCAGTTAGTAGTTTAGGTCTTGTTTGTGTTTCCAAGAAGGTCTGTTAGACCAAATGCATGTAATAAGGTCATGCTGATCATGATAAGATCATGCTGACCGGGCTTTTACTATTTTTAGGTAGTTAGTTATAACAGCTGTCATGATGTATGATCGGTTGGATCTCCCAGCCGCCTGGAGAGTTCCCAGCTGCTTGGAGTCGGGTCAGTAGTACTCGTAGGCAAATCTTTATAAGCATGAGATCGGTTGATTGTAGATCATCGATCGGCAGTCTAGTATTGTATTGCGCAGAGGAGGTTGAGTGTTCTGTGTGAGGAACATCATATTGTATTGCATCTTTGAATCAATAAGGATCCTGTTTCGTTTTCTGCTTGATCTCCTTTGTGAAATCGATCTGCTGGTTTGAGTGGTTTCATGGATTCACTGATCCATTCCACCGGTTGACTCATCTGATCGGTGGAATGGTAATGTACAGTAGAGTAGGTTGTAGTTTGTTTGTTTGCATGCAGGTGTGCAGGATCGCGGTCGACAGATGTTGAGAAGCCTAGCATCCTCATGTGCTAGGTCGAGCTGATTGAGTTGGAAGATCACCCTGAGGTTGGATCGGGTCATCCCTGGAGGATCGGCGAAGTGAAATTTCGCTAAGGCTGGAAATTGTTCAAGACGGCATCATCAGGATATTTCTGCGAATATCCTGCAGACAGTTCGAACATCGTCATCCGGATAAGTGAAGGAGAGCATGATGCTTTCGAGTGCATGAAGTGTGAGTTCGTCGGGGTGATCGTCATCTGGAGAAGCCGAGGTGGAGCGTATCGGCATCAGGATCATCATATTGGAAGTGCCAAACATCCGCGTATCGCGAGTAGATGCGGGAGTGAAAGTTCGTTTTTTGTGACTAAGTGTTGAAGAGGTCATCAGGATATTGGGTGACGTCATCGTCATCAGGATATGACGTCATCGTCATCAGGATATTGAGATATCCCCCTACGCGAGTTTATCCTGCCGTTGTTAAGTGGTTAAGTATCGGCATCGGCAGAAAGTGTGAAGCATCATCAGGAGGTTTCGAGAGAACCGGATAAAGTAGATCATGATGCTGTTGCTTGTATCGTCGGGTAGCGGAGCATCGAAGGTAAGCTGCTGAAGGTGATCGTCATCAGGATATTTGGGGCAACCGGATATTGGTTATCCTGCTGACGAAGGAAGTGTTGCATATGATGATGCCGATGGAGTTCGGCGCCGGATGAACAGTGCAACCGGAGGATGTTTGCGCCCGCTGAACATCATGATGATGATGTTAGGAGGAAAGCGGAGAAGGTGAATAGTAGTCGGCAGGAGGACAATTGCGAGCATCCGAAATATGATGATGCTGTTGGTTTTAGGGAATATGATGATGATGGCGCAGATGATGATGATGAGGTTGGTCTGCAGACATTCATGCTATATGCGAATGTTATAGTGTGGATGCCTCTGCATCATAGTGGTATCAGAGCTCAGCAAAAGGTCTGGGCTGTTGTGTGTTGATTCTGTCACCGAAAGGGCAGAGGTAGAGTTGATTGTGTTGTGTGTTGATTAAGAGGTTGACAAAATGCCTCCGAAAGGTAATGGTACTGCAAGGGAACTGCAGGAGATGAAGGAGAAACATGCTAGAGAGATGAGGAAGATGAAGGAGCTTGCTGAAGCACTTCAAGCCAGGCTGACAGCCCTGGAAAAGAACAAAAAGAGGGAAGTGGAAGACAGTGAGTCTGAAGAAGAAGAAGATACTGTTGAAGAGTATGAAGAGGTAGCTGAAGATCTGGATGCTGAAGACCAGAGATTGGCAAAACTGTTAAAGGCAGTGCAGAGTGAAAAACCTAAGGTAAAGGTTGATGTTTCCAAATATACTGGAAGCTTGAATGAAGATGAGTTGTTGGATTGGATTGCTGCACTTGATAATCACTTTGAATGTGAAGATGTTGCTGAAGATCAGAAGGTAAAGATTGCAAAGACCAAGTTAGGAGGTCATGCTTTAGTATGGTGGGATTATGTACAATCCGAGAGAAGGAAGCAAGGGAAGTCTAAGATCACTTCATGGGATAAGATGGTAGCAAGGATAAAAGGTAAATTCTTGCCAAGGGATTATGAAATCCAGATGTTTAAGAAGCTGCAATTTTTAAAGCAAAAAGACAGGGATGTGAAAGCATATACTGAGGAATTTTATCTGTTAAGTATGAGATCTGGTCATCATGAGAATGAGGTAGAAAAGGTGGCTAGGTACTTGGCTGGTTTGAGATTTAACATACAGGATGAGTTAGTGTTAGCTAACCCTAAGAATGTGGAGGATTGTTATCAAATGGCAATCAGGATTGAAGAAAAGATGAATAGAGGACATGATAAGTCCATGAGAGGAAGAGGAAACCATAGGGGAAGAGGAGCAGCCCCTGCACAAAAGCAAACAAATGAAGGTCAAGAAGACACTGGTAAAGGACAGGGACAGTCTGATTTCAGGGGTGGATGGAAAGGTAATAGAGGAAGATTTGGAGGTGGTAGAGGTTCTACTACATTTTCAGGAAAATGTTACACCTGTGGAGAGTTTGGTCATCCATCTTTCAAATGTCCAGAAAACAAAGGTTCATCATCCAGAAATGATAGAACTAGTGACAAAAGAGTACAACTGGTACAAGAAGAGAAAGTAGAAGAAAGTGCACAGAGTTCAAACAGAGAGCCTGATAATTATGGATATCCAGAGAGTGGAGAATCACTGATGTTAAGGACAATTAGTTTGCAGGCATCAAAGGATATGATGCAAAGAAGAGCTCTTTTCAAGACCACATGTAAGAGCAAAGGTAAGGTATGTAAAGTTGTCATTGCTACTGGTTCAACAGACAACATGGTATCTCAGGAAATGGTGGATAAACTGAAGTTGGAAAGGATTCCACATCCACACCCTTACAAGACATCTTGGGTGAGTGATAGGCAATCACTTTTTGTCTCTGAACAGGCATATGTGGATTTCCAGATTGGGCCATATCAGGATAGGATTTTGTGTGATATTTTGCCTATGGAATGTTGTCACCTACTGTTAGGTAGACCATGGCAATTTGACAGAAGGGTACTGTATGATGGGTATGCTAATACCTACACCATCCAGAAGGATGGGAAGACTATTAAGTTGATGCCATTGCAGGCAAAAGCTGCAGTACAGAAGGCAGCTCAAATCATTTTGATGGGAAAGAAGGAGTTTGTGCAGAAGCCTAGAGGAGCAGGCATAAAGGCAGTTCAGGACACTGCAGGGAAAGGAGTTGTTACAGACAACAAGCTGAAGACAGTTTTAGTTGTGACTGACAGGGGTCAGCAGCAGGTTCAGAAACAGGGGTGCAGACAGCAACCAGTTCAGAAGAATGACAAGGATGTTGTCATAGTTGGGACTATTGCTTGTCCTATAAGGATTGAAAGAAAGATACAGTTGCACACTACAGAAGCAGTTCAGAAAGAGGTTCTGATCAGACAATCTGACAAACACAGGGTATGTGCGAAAAAGGCCTACATCAACAGGCATGAGGATTTACTTGCCAGAAAGCAAGTTACAGTGCAGAAGTCTTGGAGCAGCCAAGAGACAGCAGCAGACAAAGCTGGAGCAGGTCAGAAGATTGACAAAGCAAAGTGTAAAGGTGGAGGACTTCCACATACTAAACTCATGGGACATGAGTTCTTTTCTTTTGGGGAGTATGGTGCAGGAGCACCTACCTGACAGCTGGTCTTGATAAGGCAGTTAGTAGTTTAGGTCTTGTTTGTGTTTCCAAGAAGGTCTATTAGACCAAATGCATGTAATAAGGTCATGCTGATCATGATAAGATCATGCTGACCGGGCTTTTACTATTTTTAGGTAGTTAGTTATAACAGCTGTCATGATGTATGATCGGTTGGATCTCCTAGCCGCCTGGAGAGTTCCCAGCCGCTTGGAGTCGGGTTAGTAGTACTCGTAGGCAAATCTTTATAAGCATGAGATCGGTTGATTGTAGATCATCGATCGGCAGTCTAGTATTGTATTGCGCAGAGGAGGTTGAGTGTTCTGTGTGAGGAACATCATATTGTATTGCATCTTTGAATCAATAAGGATCCTGTTTCGTTTTCTGCTTGATCTCCTTTGTGAAATCGATCTGCTGGTTTGAGTGGTTTCATGGATTCACTGATCCATTCCACCGGTTGACTCATCTGATCGGTGGAATGGTAATGTACAGTAGAGTAGGTTGTAGTTTGTTTGTTTGCATGCAGGTGTGCAGGATCGCGGTCGACAGATGTTGAGAAGCCTAGCATCCTCATGTGCTAGGTCGAGCTGATTGAGTTGGAAGATCACCCTGAGGTTGGATCGGGTCATCCCTGGAGGATCGGCGAAGTGAAATTTCGCTAAGGCTGGAAATTGGTCAAGACGGCATCATCAGGATATTTCTGCGAATATCCTGCAGACAGTTCAGACATCGTCATCCGGATAAGTGAAGGAGAGCATGATGCTTTCGAGTGCATGAAGTGTGAGTTCGTCGGGGTGATCATCATCTGGAGAAGCCGAGGTGGAGCGTATCGGCATCAGGATCATCATATCAGAAGTGCCAAACATCCGCGTATCGCGAGTAGATGCGGGAGTGAAAGTTCATTTTTTGTGACTAAGTGTTGAAGAGGTCATCAGGATATTGGGTGACGTCATCGTCATCAAGATATGACGTCATCGTCATCAGGATATTGAGATATCCCCCTACGCGAGTTTATCCTGCCGTTGTTAAGTGGTTAAGTATCGGCATCGGCAGAAAGTGTGAAGCATCATCAGGAGGTTTCGAGAGAACCGGATAAAGTAGATCATGATGCTGTTGCTTGTATCGTCGGGTAGCGGAGCATCGAAGGTAAGCTGCTGAAGGTGATCGTCATCAGGATATTTGGGGCAACCGGATATTGGTTATCCTGCTGACGAAGGAAGTGTTGCATATGATGATGCCGATGGAGTTCGGCGCCCGATGAACAGTGCAACCGGAGGATGTTTGCGCCCGCTGAACATCATGATGATGATGTTAGGAGGAAAGCGGAGAAGGTGAATAGTAGTCGGCAGGAGGACAATTGCGAGCATCCGAAATATGATGATGCTGTTGGTTTTAGGGAATATGATGATGATGGCGCAGATGATGATGATGAGGTTGGTCTGCAGACATTCATGCTATATGCGAATGTTATAGTGTGGATGCCTCTGCATCAGTGATCAGCATAGTAGTTGCATGCTAATTGTTTGACAAAATGCCAATTGGCTGTAGGTGTGCATTTCATGTCTAATTTTCATGTATATGCATTGAAAATACCAAAAAGAAGTACATTTGCATATTAGGGGCATGTAAATATCATTTACAATCATTCTAAATTATCTTGGCATCATTCAAACTATACCAAACAATCTGAAACACAAAATCAGAAAAGAGAAAGGTTGCATACTAAGTGTTTGACAATATTCCTTGAGCAAAAAAATCAATCAGTTTGGGCAAGGGATATTACACTTCCCTCCAAAAGTGTCAATATCCCTCCTCCAATGCTATGGGAACCAAACCTCTCCTCTAATGTACAAAAGGAAATACACTGAGGTGAATACACAAAATGAACCCAAATGTATTGCCAATCCCCATTGCTCCATGAAGAGACACAGATCCATGGTGCTTCTCATGTAGTGGATCATCTCTGAGTGAGAAGCTAGCTTGAGATGAGAAAAACCTCTGACCTTTGTTTCCTCAAACCTCCAATGAATTTACTTAGTACTTATTGGCTAGATGCATGATTATAATCTTCAAAAACTTTGTCAAGTGTAATGTGGATAGCCTCAAGAGCACAAACATTTGATAACATAATGCAAATGATCATTAACAAAACTGAAGGTGTTGGATTCAATTGAATATGCACCTTTTATACAATGTGGCTTTGTAAAGTATGCATTCCAAAACAAATAATTATTGAAGTAAATAATCCACTTATTTACATTAACTCAAGTAAAAAGATAGATATTCTATATATCAATAATAATGTCATTAAATCTTACAAATCCACGTGCCATAACCAAGTGTTAGCACTATAAAAGAATATACAATATACAACTTAGGCTCTCAAGCCATAAGTCATCTCAAAGAATAATAATGAGCAATAATCAGTAAGTAGTTAAAAAAAAATTAGAAAGTAATGAATAAACAATCAAAATATGCATCCTTACTAATTCAAAAAAAATAATCAATAAGTAATGAATGATAAACAAAATCACTGTCTGCAGCCGCCACTAACCCACATGGTCATCTACAAGCTGAGAGACAGGAACATGGCTCAGGCACTTTTTCGCCCAACCACGAAGCAATTACACTTCCCCAAAATCCTTCATGACATGAAGGATACCCAAACCTACACGAAATGGCTAAAAAACTAGAAACAACTAGAAGGAGGGAACACCCGATGTAACCTAATGTTTAAATACAAATCTAAATGATGATGGGCAATATCTTACAATAGGATGTGGCAGAGAAATATATAAATAAAATTTTGCTAGACAATCTTTCATTTATTTCATAGAACATGGATTGGCCCAAGCACTTATAAAAGTTATGGTCAAATCCTAAAAAGAGGAAAAGCCTTCTCTATTTACCCACATTCGGTATCCTAGCCCAAAAGTAACTCAATTACACCTAAAAGATAAACTAATTTCTTTGAAACAAATCGATATCACATGCTTTTGCCTAGATATAGATACTAATTCCTTACTTTGCTCAATCCACTTAAATGTACACTTTCAAGCAATTAATTCTAAATAAGAGCTTCATTTATTCATGCAAGATACACATAGAAAGCTATAAAACTAGTTATATCTTTGACCCATATTTCATTCATAATTTCTCAATATAAATTTAGATCTAACACTTATGACCACAAGCATGTTTATAATTCCACACAATTGTATTTGTGACTGGAATTTTAGGATACATATTATTTAACATCTTCATAAATGCTAATAAAACATCAATTACAATGAAGGCATAAGAAGAAAGATCAGTTAAGTAAATCCTAAATCTGCTATAGGAATTTTGTTGTCTACTACAGGAAAACAGTCAAGTTTGCTAAAGGAAAACAAGTGTTGATCTGCTATAGAAACTGTTATTGCTATAGGAGTAAATGACTGCTACAAGAAAGCATAAAAAGTATGCTACAGAAATGCAAATAACTACTACAGGAAAGTAGAAGTCTGCTATAGAAATGTAAATAGTTGCTATAGAAACAAAGATGACTGCTACAGAAATGCAAATAACTACTACAGGAAAGCAGAAAAAGTTTGCTACAAGATTAAAGTAAAGTCTTGCAACATGAATTGTTTACTACTACAAGATCTAAAAGGTCCACTACGATAGGAATACAATAAAGTATGCTATGGGAATACATTAAGGTCTGCTGCAGGATCTGATTATAGCTACAAAAAAGAAATAAACTGCTACAGAAAAGCAATAATAGAGCTACTATAGGAAGATAGAAATAAATCTGCTACAGGAAAAATAAATAAGCTGCGATAGGAATACATAGTAAAAAGTAGACCAACAACACTTGTTAACACTAAGGTTGATTAATACACAAGCCGAACAAGAAGTTAATAGGACACAAATCATATAGAGGCCATTATAAAAAGTATACCCAACAGTTTATAAATAGAGATAGGTCAATACAAGTTCTTTCTAGGTCTTTCAAAGAGTACAAGGCCAAGGAAAAATAAGAAAGCAGGCCAATAAGAGTATTATGTAGACCTTAGGAAAAATAATATGTTGGCCAGTATTCAAAACGTAGTCTTAATTGCATACACAACAAAAACTTGTAATTATAAATCAGGAAGAAAGGTACCCAATTAACCACACTTCCTTATTCAAGTGATCTCCTGCCTCCTATCATTGGGATCTCTCTACTCTTCACATCTTCCATTTCCTCCTCTTCCTTCCATCACTGGTTATTGATGGTGATTTTATTTTCTATCTATACCTTCTTTTCTTAATAATTTCCTTCCTCTAATAATAGTATTGATATATTTAGATCAAACTTTTCTTGAATTTCCAAAGTTCTAGTTGCATGGTTCGTGCATGCTGAAAGATGCCCCCAATTACTTATTTTTAAATTTAAATTTGTTTTTAACCCACTAATACTTGCGGTATTATTACTTATATTTTTGCATGAAGATATTCAATAATGTTTTATTATTTTTATCTATCTTGCATATTTATTTCTTTTAAGTCCAACTAAAATATATGTTATATATTTAATATTTAAATAGCTAATATTAAATCTATTTAAAAATCATCTGAAATAGTTTTATTATTATCTCACGTCTTTATTTTCATTTTGCATATATATATTTTTATTATACACACATATTTATTTATTAATTAATATATATATATATATATATATATATATATATATATATATATATGAAATGAAGTAATACTAATAATAAATCTTTTTGAAATCAACCCAAATAGTATATTTTAATTCAAAAGATGAAAAAAACACAATATTACATGGCTAACTTAATATAATCATTTCGAACCAATTCAAAATCAGATGATTATATAATCATACTTCAAACACGTCCAATATCTAATGTAAATGTACAATCATGACTATGTAATCATTTAGCGAATGCATCATAAAGCCATTCAGTTGTTGGGAAAAAGGTGTTGTTCACCTAGTATAACATTAATTAATTTAATTTTGTAAAATAAATATTCTTTTGTGGTGCATCTTAAGTGATGTGTTTAGCCACATTAAATATTTATTTGTTATCACTTGTAAAAGTTGTATTTAACATTGGGAGACATAAGACAAATATTTATTATTTTGGGGTCAATGGTTTTGTGCTCATGGTTTTGATTCACATTATTTTTATCCAATACCACAAATTGTATTTGTGTGAGATCGAGTCTATAAAAACAAGCACAAGGTTAGTGGTTAGTGTTGGCTCTTATTTTATAGGTTGTGTGAGAGGCTATCATTGTATTGAGTTTTCTCTTGTGAGTGCATCTTAGGTGATGTGTTTAGCCACATTAAATATTTATTTGTTATCACTTGTAAAAGTTGTATTTAACATTGGGAGACACAAATTGTATTTGTGTGAGATCGAGTCTATAAAAACAAGCACAAGGTTAGTGGTTAGTGTTGGCTTTTATTTTATAGGTTGTGTGAGAGGCTATCATTGTATTGAGTTTTCTCTTGTGAGTGCATATTGTAAAGCATGGCATGGGATGTGTGGATTCATGCTTGGATACATGGAGGTTGCAGTAGAGGAGCTTAATGTTTCAGAGGTGTTCATGGAGACTCTGTGAGTGTATTGTAAATTCTTATTGCTGAATAATACATTGAGTATGGATGCTTATGGAGGCTGGGTTTATTTTTCCCTCAAAGAGGATTTTCCTAGGGTATATCTTGTGTTATCTTGTTGACTATCTATTGATCTTTGCATTATGGTAAATCTGTAAGATTGTATGCATCATTATCTCTTTTGGGTTATGTAGAATTGATTTGATCTACCTGTAAATTCCTAACAAGTGGTATCAAAGCTTTAAGGCTTTTTCATGGCTTGCATATACTTGCATGCTACTTGTATGTGCTTGCATGTGATGCATCTATACATTTATGGTTCAAGGTGTTCTCACATTGTAACATCAGAAAATGTCCCTTTGGGGGCTTTTCCCTCTTTAGGTTTAGCTCCCAGGTCTTTTGAGTGCATTTAAGACATTTTACATCATATTTCAACACCCTGATGAGAAAACCCCTAAGTGTCTTGGCAAATAGGACCTAGGGGGACTACTTGAGATAACCCCTACCCAAAATAAGGGGGGAGGACTTGGGCACCCACGCCCTAGTCCTGCCCTATTTTGGGGCAATCCCAATTTTTGGGTGTCAGCTTGTGACCGTTATTTGAGTCCTATGTCGACATGTAAGTTTGAATTATGGAAATCTTGGCGGGAGTGTTTGTAGTTGCATATAAAATATGTTTAGGTATTCATTTGTAAACTAGATGATCATGGTGAACTTTATGCATTCTCAAGGTGATTCAAGGCTTTTATTGTGTTGCAAGAGTATATTGGTGTTGTCTATGTGTTTGTGTTTTATAGATTTGAGCATCCATTGCCTCATGGAATGAAGAGAATATTCCTCCCATGAGATCTTCACTACAAGGTGACATTTATTGTGTTTGTGATCATTATTCATTTGGTTTTTGCCTCTACCCATCAAGGGCACGCACTCTCTATCTGACAAAGGTGTTTGGAAGACTTAAGTGTCCTTTTGAGGCTTGACTGAGGCAAGCTCCTAAACATCACAACCCCCTCCCAAAATTTCATGATCGCAGGTTACAGGTTGATGATGTAGACAAAATGAATTTGCAGGAAGGCATGTTGGAGTGCCAGAATTGTAGATCAGTGAAAGAAACAGCTACCTGGACTTGGATGCCCTCTCATTAGTCCTCAAAGTTTCATGATAGAAAAACCTTCGGTGCAGTAGAAACAGGTTGCAAATCTTGTTCACAGATCCCGACAAAAAGCAAGGCACTAGACTTGGGTAGCCGCTCTTTTGTCCCTGAATTTTCCACCTCAGAACCCTGAAAATAGTTACACAGTCATTTGTAATTTTACAGCTTTCTGTAGAGGCATTTCCCATTATTCCTCTATTTACTGTCATATTTGCATAATTAGGGTTTCGATGGATAATTGAGCATAAGAGAAGGAAAATTGATAATCAAATACCCTAATCTAAGTTTCCCTACATTTTGTAAGTGACCAAGGACCTGATAGTGCTCTGCCACTTGATCCTAAGGTCCTTGAATGTAAAAGGTGAAAGGAGGATTTAAACACTAAACTAAATAATCCAAATTTTCACTTAAACATTTTGGTAAACCCATGTTTTTGGACTTAATTGCAAATTTCTGAGTGTTTGTCTTCAGATTTGGGTTGATTTCATTCATTCAAATAGTCATTCCTCTTATTGCATTGAGAAAAATTCAAAAAAATTGAAAAAAATGCATTTTAAGGTTACTAATTTGCATCAATTCACTCTAATTTTTCCTAATTCATGATTGTTGCATCAGATCTGATATAAACTATAGAAAATTACAAAAAATTAATAATTTGCATTGCATTTTCATCATATAATTGCTAGCGTTTTGTAGAAATTTTGACAATTTTCATATAACCTAGTAATTCCAAAATCCAGGGTTAGTAGGAAAAATCTTCTTTTAGATTTTTATACTGATTTAAAAGACTCATTCAAACTTTTATTTGGATTTAGTCTTGCATTTTAGTGTAAATTTGTATTTAGATTTCAAATATTTGCATTTTTGCATAGAAAAGTTCAACAAAAACTAGCAATTTTTATGCATTTTCATTGAATTTGCACTTACATCTTGCATCTTAGAGCTTGGAATTCATTTTAAAATCTGATTAAACTTAATTTTAATTATAAATCAGACTTCAAAACACTCATATAGCATTTTGTGTCAAGATCTCAAACCCAGGGCTTTAAAAACCTTTATTTTCACTAAGATTTGGCCTTATCGACTCTCTACATTTGCACCATAGGTGTGTTGTGAAGGGTATTTTTTCACTAATTAGTTTTTATCAGGGTAATTATTTTCTTCCCCTCCTAAAAATCTTCACAACACCTATTTATTGGGCTCTTGTATTGAAAATTTGGTGAAAAACTACACATTTTTGCTATTTTTGCCCTAGGGTTTGACCTAGTTTGCATTCCAAGTGTGTTGTGACAAATTTTATGGATTGAGGTGACTAATATCATTGATTTTATTTTCTTCACCTCCTAACATTCATTACAACACCCCTTTTGCTAGGTCTTGGAGTTGAAAAACCATGAAAAATAGCCTATTTTTGCTATATTTCACTAGTATTTGACCTTAAGTGGCACTAAAAGCATGTTGTAACAGATATTTTGACATTAAGTGGCTATTATTACTGATATAATTTGTTTTCCATCATAATTTTCCTCACAACACCCTTTGTCATGCTCCTTTGTATCGAGATTTGGTGAAAAAATTGCATATTTTGACATAATTTCACTATATTTTGACTTATTGTCATCTTAGATTTGCATAAAGAGTGTGTTGTGAAAGATATTATTTCTGTTTTGGACTGATATTAGACATAATTTTCTTCCCTTGATCAAAATCCTTACAACACCTTTGGTTTCATTCATTTGTATTGAAAAAGTACAAAAAATCAACCATTTTTAGCCTTAAGTCATATCCTTCTCTTAGGGTTTATTCTCTCAATTTGTGCATTGTGTGTTGCATGCTTTTGTATAAGATTTATGACACGCTATCCTAAAAACAATATCCATTTGAGAAGAAGTAAAAGGTTAATGGGATCTAGTGCTCTTGAAGAAAACAACATTCCTACCTCTACTGATCCTTTGAACACCTTCTTTACAAAGGGAGAAACTGAAATTGTGCAAGTTATTATACATCCTCCAACCACTATGCAAGATCAAATATTTTATGATGTTGAGGATACTATTGAGATTGTAGGGCATGTACCTATGGAACAAGTCAATAAGCTTGATAAAGACCTTGCCAAATTTCAAGAATATGTTCAAACTAAGAAGATAGCTGAAGAGGCCTTACCTGTGATTCACCATGTAAGAGAATTGATAAAAGAAGGACAAGATGGAATTAATTTTATTCATGGTTTAACACATATTGTGTAAACTAATGTAATACCGGTGAGTGAATGTGCAAAATTTATTAACAACATGTCATAGTCGCATACTCAAGTTTCAACACCTATACCGACTATAGGAATATCTACTTTCATATCAGCGATCTTAACAACTAACGTAAATGCTTGTAGTAATACTACCACTAGTATTGGAGTATCTAATGACACCAGTTACAAAGTTGTGGGATTTGATTATCAGAACTTGGTCCATAATGTGACTGTTCCTATGAATAATTATTCTCAACCTCCCATCACACATAGTTATTCCCAACCATCTTCCACCTACCAGTATGTCCAACTACCATTGACCTATTCCTAGCCTCTACCTATCATATCTCAAGCTCAATCACCTCTGCACTTTGGTTCCAATTCCTCGCAACAAACTGCATCCCCTAATGATGTCATCCTAAACCAACTTTAACAGGGCATGACTGCTTTACAACAAAAGGTAACAAATTTGAGAAATTCTTCGTAGCCTAGTCTACCAACATATCATACCCATAATCCCTTATCCTATGCAATCTTGAGAACTCCTATGCTTGAGAGGTTTGAAACTCCCCACTTTGAAAAATATGGTGGAAAAGGTGATCCTAATATGCATGTGGCAGCATTTACAGCTATGTGTAGTGATTTCTATTTTGAAGAGGATTTGTTGGCAAAACTTTTCCCGTGATCTCTCAAAGATACTACTTTAGAATGGTTTTTCTCTTTTCCTTTGAATTCAATACACTCCTTTTCATAGTTGATTGATCAATTTTTACAATATTTTCAATCAAACATTGGACCTCAAGTCTCTTTGATTGATTTAGTTCATTGCAAGCAAGGTCTGAAAGAGAAGCTAACTAAATTCATTAGTTGGTATCAAGCTTTATATAGGCAAATTCAATATCAGATGAAATATGAGCATGTACAGAAGGTGTTTATCACTAATCTACAACCTCATATTCGTGATAAGATCCTCTTGATGAAGTATAACTCCTTTCAACATTTATGCACTGCCCTTCATGATAATCAACTTTCATCTAGTCAGTATGAAAACCAAAACTCATCGGCTCAAGTTGGTCAATCCATGAGTGGATCATCACAAAACAACTTTAAGAGGAATAATAATAATAGGAGCTTCATCAAGATAATGGACCGAATATGAACAACTTTTCAAATGTTTCAGCTATCAATAATCAGAAGAAAGCATCATATCAAACAAGAAAATTTACTCCGATATCTGAGTCTTATCATTCCATCATGAACCAAGCTGTGAGTAATAACATTTTGAAGCTTCCCTTGATCAAGCTTATTGATCCTAGTAAACAAGGACCTTACTTCAATGCTAATGCTTTTTGTCATTATCATCAAACACAAGGACATGACACTGAATGATGTATGCACCTTAAACATGAGATACATGACCTTATTGATTCAAATGCCATCCAAGTATCGGGTGTGAATGATAATGGAAACAAGTTGGTTGCTCCACCGAATCAAAACTTACAAATCTTCACTAATCCTTTCCCTAAGCATACTAAAACCAATATGTTGGCACAGGGTTTAGTGGAAGTAGACGAGGATGATTACTTGGACAATGATAACATCATGGGAATGATTGAAATGGATAAGAAACAAGTGGACAATCCACCTCGTCCATGAAGAAATGGAATTTATGCTGAGGTTCCTCCTTTGTTATCCTTATATGGATTGGGAGATAATCAAAATGCATTAGAAAAGCAAGAACAACAACTGTTACAGAGGAATAAGATGGTACAGGATAATTCCTACTACCGTGCTAGAAAGATTTAACAATGAAAACTCGATAAAAATTAGAAAAGAGTTAGACGAATGTTAGCAGTTAGAGAAAACAGTGGTTCCCCTCCTCATAAGCAACAAAAAGTTATATTTACAAAAGGAGTTACAAAGCAAGTATCATGTTATAATAAGAACCACTCAAATTTTGCACTCAACATGATCGAGTACCTCTCCAAGAGGTTCACAAGTTCCAAAATCTGATATAAAAGATCCTATAGGTAAGTATCTCTAACCCTTTATCTCTCTCGTGATGTGCTTCCCTCGTGATGTGTTATGTGTTGTTTAGACCTACTGGGATGACCCCTGATTCTCTTGTAAGGTCTGGGATACTAGGAGACCACCTCTATTGTGACCTTCTATTTGTATCATCATTCTTCTATGTTTCCTGTCTCTCTCTGATTTCATCGTTGTGTGTTGTGTCTTATGGGCATAGTGTTGCAGTTGGTGACTTGGGGGCACCCTCCTATGTGACTATCCCGAAGACACTTGTTTCTCCTCTCTTATTTATTGTTTCCCTTCCTCTAGTGTTTCTATCTAGTGGGCGAATGATGAAAAACATTTATACTAATGCAGACCTAGTGTCCCTTTCGAGAGCAATCAAAAAATGGACTTAGTTCCTAGTATGACGATGGGGTTGTATATTTTATCCGACACTTGGCTAGTGGAAGCACTTGTGCTTTTTGCGTAGTGAACTATGATGATGTTTTTATCTCATTTACAAACATTAACAATACTACTACTCCGTGCACCTTTGTTTGTCTCTGAATCTACCCTTGGTGGTACTCGATTCGGAGAGCTTTGTGATATAGCCCTACAGTTATCCTTGAACTCTGAATTCATGATATAACCTTGGCTCATTGTGTGGTTAATCATATGCATTGATGTTGTGTTTATCATGATGTTGTAGACACTAACATGTTTCTTGCAGGGATGTGTTTGTGGGAAAATTTGGCAATCATGAAGTACATGTCACCTCCAGGGGGCATGGGCTTTGTGAAATTCTGTGTTCCCTTGTGTGTTTTCTTCCTACCTTAACGTGCTTGATATCGATACTTGATATCAACCACCTTAAGGTGGGGGCATATATAAGGTAAGCTGTCTATTGTAGATGTTAGCTATGTGCTTTTCGTCAGATGCAGTTTGAAGACCAGCGTGATGAGTACTTCTTACATCCTGAGTTTGTTTGCAATCAATAAATCATTTAAACCCTTTGCGAAGGTGGCATATTGCATATATCCTTTTTTATCTTAAGCCCTCTACAGAGGTGGGGATGGTGTATTTTTCAGAGCAGATTACATCATCCTATCATTTTCAAAAGTCCTCTGTGGAGGCGGGGAGTGGTTCTATGACTAACTCAACCCTTAAGCATGTCTTCAGTGATTGTTGTGGTGAAACCTAATCATCGGTGTGTGCTTGTAATGTGCTTGAGATGGTGGTGAACCTAGAAATAGGAACACTCCATCGCTTGTCTGCTGTGTTTTCTCCGTGTCTTCAAGTTTGTGTGTTTGGCATGCTTGCTTTGTTTTGCATGTTTGTTGCCCCATAGGTAGTCTAAAGATTAGCTCGATGAGTGCTTCTTATATTTTGAGAGGTTTTGCATGTCTTGCTTGTGTGTTGCCCCATATATGCGGTCTAAAGACTAGTGCGATGAGTGCTTCCTGCATTATGGGAGGTTTGTTTACTTTCTAGTACTTGCATCTGCATTTCATATATATGAGAAAAAGAAAAGAAAAGAATCATGCCTGTCTTCTATGCATTTGTTGTCTTCTTTGTGTTCTGTGTGACTATAACTATCTTCTCTATGTTTTACGTGCTTGTTACTGTTTTCTATGTGATTAGCGTGTCTACTCCGTGCTTGGTGTGTTTGTTGTGTTTGCAACTGTACTTTAATGCATGTATTGGCCTCACATTTATACATTCATTAAAGTGGGGGCTAAATGTAATGTCAGAAAATGTCCCCTTGGGGGCTTTTCCCTCTTTAGGTTTAGCTCCTGGGTCTTTTGTGTGCATTTAGGACATTTTACATCATATTTCAACATCCCAATGAGAAAACCCCTAAGTGTCTTGGTAAATAGGACCTAGGAGGACTACTTGAGATAACCCATGCCCAAAATAGGGGTGAGGACTTGGGCACCCATGCCCTAGTCTTGCCCTATTTTGGGGTAGTCCCAATTTTTGGGTGTCATCTTGTGACTGTTATTTGAGTCCTATGAGTTTGAATTATGAAAATCTTGGTGAGAGTGTTTGTAGTTGCATATAAAAGCATGTTTAGGCATTCATTTGTAAACTAGATGATCATGGTGAACTTTATGCATTCTTAAGGTGATTCAAGGCTTTTATTGTGTTGCAAGAGCAGATTGGTGTTGTCTATGTGTTTATGTTTTGCAAATTTGAGCATCCATTGCCTCATGGAATGAAGAGCATTTTCCTCCCATGAGATCTTCACTACAAGGTGACATTTATTGTGTTTGTAATCATTATTCATTTGGTTTTTGCCTTTGCCAATCAAGGGTACGCACTCTCTATCTGACAAAGGTGTTTGGAAGACTTAAGTGTCCTTCTAGGGCTTGACTGAGGCAAACTCCTAAACACCACAACCCCCTCCCAAAGTTTCATGATTGCAGGTTATAGGTTGATGATGCGGACAAAGTGAAGTTACAGGAGGGCATGTTGGAGTGTCAGACATGCAGATTAGTGAAAGAAACAACTACCTAGATTTGGGCACCTGCTAATTAGTCCTTGAAGTTTCGTGATAGAAAAACCTTTGGTGCAACAGAAACAGGGTGCAGATCTTGTTCACAGATCCCGACAAAAAGCAGGGTACTGGACTTGGGTTCCCACTCTTTTGTCCCTGACTTTTCCACCTTGGAACCCTAAAAATAGGTGCACAATCATTTGTAATTTTACAACTTTCTATAGAGCTATTTCCCATTATTCCTTTGTTTACTGCCGTATTTACATAATTAAGGTTTTGATGGATAATTGAGCATAAGAGAAGGAAAATTGATAATCAAATACCCTAATCTAAGTTTCCCTACATTTGTAAGTGACCAAGGACCTGATGGTGCTCTTCCACTTGATCCTAAGGTCCTTGAACATAAAAGGTGAAAGGAGGATTTAAACACTAAACTAAACAATCCAAATTTTCACTTAAACACACATATCCATGTTTTGGTATAACCCTTGTTTGTGTAGATCTGGTGCAAATATAAATCCATGACAATGTAGGAAGGATTTTGGACAATATAGGATATGAGGATTTGTACAGGTTGTTGTGTTGTAGATTTGGGGTTCTGGGTGTTTCAGATTTGTTGTGGTTATTGCAGATCTGATGGTGAAAAATCTTAGCAAAGGGTTTCCTAGTTGTGTACTTTAATATGAGTGTTTTGAGGAGGAATTTATGTAGATGACCTCTTGGGAAAAAATGGACCTCACCATTGAGTCTAGGAGGCCTTAGAGGTGAAGATTCATATAAAATTTGACCTATTTTGGTTACCAAATCTTTAAGGAAATTTTTTCCCTCCCCTGGTTTGGTCGTACGGTCGTACGAATTTGTAGGTACACCTGGATTAAAAAATTTAAAATTTCTGTATAGTGTTTTTTCTATAGTTAAAAAATAAATTTTATTATAAACTATAGAAATTTTTTTTAAAACAAAGGGGTAAAAACTTTATTAGAAATCAGAAAAGAGCATTACAATAATAACCAAGGGACCCAGCCCCAGAAAATAAGGCGAAAACCCAACAGCATAAACAACATCAACTATCCCCATGTATCCTCCTATCCTCCTCCAAGAACCGGTCTAAATCCAGATGCAACTCAGGGTTAACCCGATCCCAATCCTCAACCTTCCAACCACTATCATACTCAGAGGCCCATTTGGCCAAGCAGTCAGCAGCTCGATTCCACTCCCTCGGGATGTGAACAAATAACTTGAAGAATCCACTGAACCACCGAAGCCAACTGCCAATTAATATCAGATATCTTTCGCTCATTCAAGAGATTAATCAAAATCTGTGAATCAGCTTCACATATAACTTTTCTCCAGCCCAAAGCAAGGGTCCTCTCAATAGCATGCAGAATTGCCAGACCCTCCATGAAGTTAACAGTCTTTACCCCCTCATGTATAGAGAATAGAAAAATCACCAACCCAGCTGAGTCCCTACCAACTCCACCAATTCCAGCAGGCCCAGGATTGCCCCTAGAAGAACCGTCAGTATTAATCTTTAAAAATCCATTGGGAGGAGGTAACCACCTTCCAACCCATTGAACCCTCTTTTTCCCATGCCTACAGTTCCTAGAACTGACAAAAGAAGAATGAATTTCTTGAATACCCAGTCTAGCCACCAACTCATCATCACCTCTCTCCAAGGGGAAAACCACATCACATTTAGCTAAAACTGACTCCTGCACCATTCCTAGCATACACAGCCAAACTTGCTGACCCACCAACTTCTAATCACAAAAAATTTGGCGGTTCCGCTCCAGCCAAATCTGCCAAAGCAGAAAGGTAGGACCCACGAACCAAACTTCCTGCAAAAAGGAAGTCATAGAAGGAGGTCTTCCCATACTATCCCAGAATTCAACCAAAGAGCACGCATGAATACAAGGAAGCTTCCATACCTCCCACCACCAATGCCAAAGCTGCACAACAAAGGGGCACCGGAAGAACAAATGCGAAGAATCCTCTTCTGCTCCCCCACACAAAACACAAATTGAAGGTCCTTGAAATCCCTGTTTACGAATGTTATCCCAGGTCAAACACCTATTCCAAGCCAAAGTCCAAACAAAGAAGTTGCATTTAGGCCACGAGAGTTTATTCCACACCCTTTTCCACCAATGAACCTCTACCCCAGTTAGCTTCTAAGCCAATAACACCTGATAACTAGAAGCAACAGAGTAAAACCCCTTAGGATTATGGGTCCAAGCAAGAATATCCTCTTCCAGAAGAGAACTACAACTCCTACTATGAAGAATCTTGTGAAGCTCAGCACTATCTTCTGCAAGTCCCAAATCTGGCCACACTACGGGATCCTTCCAATGAGCTACCTCCAACTGACCAAAAGAAGCAACAGACTTGAAGTCACTCACCCTAACCCAACCAGCCTCGAGAAATCTTTGGCACAAAGGAAGAAGGTTGGGGAACTGAGAAGTAAGTGGAGGGAATCCATCCCAAGAATCCAACCAGAAGAGAGCTTCAGTTCCCCATCTACAAATCCAAAATAAACCTTCCTTGATAAGCTTTACGCCCTTCTGAAGAGTATTCCAAATCACTGAACCTTTCCCCTCAAGAGGGTAACGAGGGAGATCCTGCTGTGGAATCCCTGGGAAATACTTATGAGATAATATCCTAGCCCACAGCTGATTCGGTTCCACACACCATCTCCAAAATAGCTTAGCAGCCATAGCCACTTCGGATAACGCAGACTGTCGAAGACCAAGACCACCAAATTGCTTTGGGCTGCACACAACATCCCACCTGACTAGGCTCCACTTGGAGGATGACAAACTTCCTGCCCATAAGAACTGCCTTGCAAGAGAATCTAACTCCCTCAAAAAACCCATCGGAGCCACTTGAAGCATACATCAGTAGGTAGGAAGAGCCTGCACCATCGACTTGAGAAGCTGAACTCGCCCCACAAAAGACAACCATCTATGGGTCCAATGATTAACTTTTGCATGGAGCTTATCAATAATATTCTGCCAAGAACCCTTAGGAAGATGGCGAATAGAAATTGGGAAACCCAGATATGTCAAAGGGAGAACCCCTATCTAAAACCTCAAGATATTAGCAATTTTTCTCTGAATGGGGGTCAGCGTATTGAAGAAGAATATGGATGACTTCTCCTCATTAATCAATTGTCCTGAAGCAACAAAATATATGTCCAACACCTGCCTCAAGTTAGTAGCTTCCCTAACAGTAGCCATCCCCATCAAGGCAGTATCATCAACAAACTGTAAATGAGATTGCGGAGGCAAGTCTCCACCCCATCGCCAACCCTGAATGGTGCCAAGCTCCACCCTTCTTTTCAACAAATGTCCAAGGCCTTCCACAAGAAGCAGAAAAAGATACGAAGAAAGAGGATCCCCTTGGCACAAGTCCCTTGAGGCACCAAAAAGTTCAAAATGACCTCCATTTATCAAAACTGAGAAGGAAATAGACGTGACACAGCTCATGACCCATTGGATCCACTTCTGACCAAAACCAAAAGAAACAAGGATCTTCTACAAAAAAGACCATCTAACCCTTTCATAAGCCTTAGCCATATCCAGCTTAATGAACATAGCCTTCTCGTGGGAGTTGTCCATGGAGTGGATGGTCTCTGTAGCAATGACAACCCCGTCAAGAATCTGTCAACCCACCACAAATCCACTCTATTCCTCTGAAATTAGCACTTTAAGCCACTTCTTCAATCTCTCAGCCAATAACTTAGAAATGATTTTGTAAGCCACATTGCAAAGAGAGATAGGCCGGAACTGAGATAACCTATCAACCCCTTCACACTTGGGTATGAGAGCAAGGAAGGTGGAATTCAGAGCACGAAGCATCTGCTTATTCCTCTGGGACTCAAGGACAACCGCCAGAAGATCCAACTTTATGATATCCCAGAATTCCTAAAAAAATTCAATCGGGAAACCATCAGGACCAGGAGCTTTACCCTTCTTCATCTAAAACACAATCCCCTCCAGCTCATCAAGAGAGATATCTTTCATCAGATACTTATTCACCTCCCTGGAGACCAACTGAGGAATACAAGAAAGAACCTGTGCTTCCTCAACAGAGCCCCCTCGTGAATCCTCCCTAAATAAAGTAGCAAAATACTGAGATGCCTAAACAGAGATTTCCTGAAACGAGGCAAGACGTTCACCCCTATCATTCACCAAAAAAGGAATGGAATTACCATGCCTCCTGTCCTTCACAGAATTGAAGAAGAAGGCGGTGTTTTTATCACCTTCCTGTAACCATTCAACCCGGGCCTTTTGCTTCCAATAGATTTCTTCCCGCAATTCAAATTCTTCAACCACTTTCAAAGTCTTAGCCTCCTCCCTTAGAAGATCCTCAGAGGCCCCATTCTCACGAATCAACCGTGTAATATTATTCAACTCCTCCTGGGTAGCAACCTTAGCATGAAAGATATTACCAAAACATCACCGATTCCACCTTTTAAGCTGATATTTGACAAACTGAAGAAGCTTGGAGAATGTGTACATTGCCATACCAAAAGTTGGTCTACCAATCCGCCACCACTCAGCCACAAGTTCATGAAGAGTAGGATCCCGTAATCACATAATCTGGAACTTGAATGAGGGAGAACGAGGCCCTCGAGTAGAGATAATACTAAGCTTAATAGACCAATGATCAGAACCTCTCCAATCAAGAATTTTAGATCGAGTGGACCATAAGTCTCCAACCCAATAACAAGAAACCAAGAATCGATCAAGCCTCTCAGCAACACAACTCTCACCAATTCTCCTATTATTCCAAGTGAAGCGACCATTACTTGGCAGAACATCAATAAGATTTAATTCAAAAATGTTATCTCTGAATAATAGAGCAGAAGGCTCCAACCTAGGAATACCACCTCTTTTCTCAGACAACTCCACAATAGCATTAAAATCGCCAGCCATAACCCACGGATGGTAAGGAGCTAAGCTACGAACAAAACAAAGATGGGAGTATAGAAGTTGTTTACCTGGAAACTCAACAGGAGCATACACATTAGAGAGGACAATACACTCACCGGTCTCATACCAAGAGGCGACTAGGGATATAGAGGATCTAGAGGACATCCAACAGAGAGGGAAAATCTTCCGAGGGTTCCAAAAGCAAGCCACCCCTCCAGAAGCACCAAGAGCCCCCATACACTGGCATTCACCATATTTCCACAACTTAGAAGCCATGGCCAACATATTATCTACAGATAATTTAGTCTCCTGAAGAAAAAGAACATCCGGAGAATGATTCCTAACCAAATCACGAACAACTTTTTGTCGAGGGCCACTATTTAAGCCCCTTACATTCCATGAGAGAACAATCATTTCTAGGGGCATGAAAAATGTGAATCCAGAGTCTTGACGGACCCTGACTCCACCAAAGTTTCCCTAGTTAATTTAATCTTCTCCATATCCTTCTTCCTTCCCAGCTTGGAAGTCCTGTCACCAACCCCTTTCTTCAGTTCAATTTGCTGAATACCCAAAAGAGAGGAGGCCAAAGAGCTCTTCCCCACATTCTTGCCTCCTTTCAGTGGCAATGGGGAACCACCTCCACCACTCTTTGAAGCTCCAATAGAAGATTCTTGTTCAGTCTAGACAATCAATTGTTGATCCGTATCCATCTGCCCAACCCCAATCTCTTGCACAACCTACATGGCCTCCAATGGTGGCCCATCCTGTCCTGTACCCAAAGTTCCCTGATCCAAGTTCAGCAACCTCGGATTCACTTCCCCTTGGCTAAGATCATCCAGCACCTCATACCTATTAAAAGTTTCATCAACCTGCCTCTCCCTCAAGGTCCGCTTCTGGCCCCGATTCCTATTGCGAGCCTTGACAGGGACATAGCCATCATCTCCATTACCATCACCCAGAATAGGCTCCTTACCATTATCAGCCCTAGGTGGATTATGAGAAGGCTGAGAAGGTTGGGGCACCACAGGCTTAGCCCTAGGGCACCTACGCTGCAAGTGACCATATTCATGACAAAGATGACACCGAAAAGGTAGGGTTTCGTAATCTAGCTATTGCACCCAAGTATATGATCCAGCACTCACTTCAATAGAATCTGGCAGTGGCTTGCTTAAATCAATTTCTACATAGATATGAGCAAAAGTCATTACCTTTTTATACTGCGTCTGTTGTGAAGACCCAACAGGTTTACCGAGCATTGAAGCCACCAAATGCAACACGTCATCCTGCCAACACTCAACTAGAAACCATGGCAACCGAACCCAAACTGGGATCTGACTCGGTAGTGCCTCAGTCAGGTTGAAGCCAACATGCCATGGCTTGATAAACAAACCCACTTGGTTATAAAAATAGGGGCCACCCTCGAAGACCTTATTCTGATCTGCCATGCAATCAAAAGAGACCATAAAAAAGTTGTTCGCAAGGAGCCTAATCTCCATCTCCCCCTCCAGCATCCAAGTTCGCTGAGCCCAGGATTCCAAAAATTGCAGCGAGACTCTCAAACCCATGAACTTGCAATAAAAAGAGTCCCTTGAATAGTATTCAATATCATCTGCAAGCATTTCCATCAGGATAATCAACTTCGGTCGCTCTTTGCATCTTTCCAAACACCCATTAATCTTCGTTATTCGGGAACCACTAACCGATCCTAGATCATTCATCTCCATCTCTAAAGAAAACAATGTATTATCAAAAACATTCACTCCATGTGCTGAAGGCTTTGAACCAACTGCTGATCAGAAATCCAATTTGGGGCTAGCCCCAGATGTTTCCCCACCCTGCATAGCAAAAAACAAGATCCCCAGTAGGCATGCAAACCCCCAGGACACGTTTGCAAGAAATGGAAAAAGACAAGACCCCAAGGGAAGGATCAAAACCCTTCCACCCACAAGCCACCCAAACGGTAGCAAGAAGGCCTCCAGAAAAGAAAAAAACCCACCACCACCACCCCGAAAGCTTCAAAACCCCCCCCCACAACATAGAAGCGAGCAACACACAGAGAACGAGCTAGGGCATGGCACGGTCGCCCTAGCTCGGCTTGCAGAGCATGTGAACGCCATCTTCCCTCATAAACTATAGAAATTTAAAAATAGGATTGAAATCTTTTTCTTTTTAAGGTTTTGAAGAAAAAAAATCAAAGGGGGGGGTTACCCCATACCCTCCCCACTAGTGCCTTGCAGGTGTTGGGTCTCAAAAACGTAGGTTTTTATACCACAAGAGGGTGTCCATCTCTTGATACATTTTTGGCCAACAAATGAGGTAGCAAAGATTTTAACTGCCTCCTACTCTTTAGGCTTTGCTAAACCTAGGTGGGTGTACCTAAATGATAAAGCAGATTTGAAAGCCTAAATGGATTCTTATTTGGGCAACCTACTCACTATGGCACATAGGTGTGAAGTAGATAGAAAGTGTGGTGATTATTTCTCGATGTTAATTTTTGAGATTCAAAAATATAAATAAGGTTTTGAAATGTTGTTAAAATAACTAGTGTCTTATCTATTTTGGGCAATGAAGTCAAGATTTGTATGATAAATATATCCTCCCTCTTGGCTTAACTCAAATTATTTGGCAGTTTTCATATGTTTATACCTTGTATAAACGTGCAATGATGTAGGGTACCTGTGTTCTTCTTATTAATCCCAATGGTATTTCCCAGGTTACTGTGAACAACTGAAAGGAATTTTAATTCTGGTGAGAAGGAAACCTAACCGAGATCATTTGTTTAAAAGGTTTTAACTCTTGGTAGAGACCAATGAACATGAACCACTTGGAAGGACTTAAATCAACTTCTTGCAAAAACCAGTTGAATTGATCACATGAAAGTAGCAAATGTGCCCCGATAAATTAAAAATATCCTTGATACATTAATTTAAATAACAAAGAAAAATCATTCTGGAGATAGCACAAGTAACACATATAAATGAATATTTACAAATAATTGAACACCATATAGATTGGACATCAAATAAGACATTCCTTCTCCAATTACTCCAAAAGATTTTTAAAATGTGTATAAAGTCTCCATTGTGATATTTTGTTTTAACCCTAATGTTAGCTACTTTACTGCTTGTTGTTTGCTTGATCATTCCTGGCATTGGTTTTAATCTCCCATTTATATTTTGAAAATTTTAGGGTTATGACCCTTTATATTCCGGTGCATCTCTTCATTTAATCAATTATCTTCAATAAATCTGATAATTAATTAAACTAACTCCTTCAGGATAAAAGTATTTCTCAATTATTTTAGTCTTTCATTTTATCTCAATTATATTTACCTTTGTGTATTATCATCCTTATTTTGGCAAATTTTTCATTTAGGTGAAAATAGCTACCCCTTTAACTTCTTCACTGAAAGTGTTTTACCGGACTTCATAAAAATAATCACCTACTTGGTTTAATTCTTCTGGGAAATATTTCACTCTTCTAAAAATATTCTTCAATAGTTTTTACTTCATAACTCCTTTAATGAAAATGTGGAATTCATTTTTTACCTTATAATCACACTTCATTAATTTATTTGTTCCCTTTGCTAATACTTATTTTCCCCTTGAATTTTCAAAAAAACTCTTAGCATATTCATTCTAATACTTCGATATCATTCCTGGTAATAACATTTATTTGTTATTTTTGGGGGGACATTTTATTTGTATATCGGAGAGACTTAGATGGTCGGAGAAACCTTGATAACTCATTCTAATCACACATGTCTCTCCGATAAGGTATCCATCGGCAAGACTCCTGAGATCAGTGTGATTTAAAAAATTCATTCCAACTTTCTTTCTTTTGCCGATGAGTAGTGTTGTGTGGTTTTTTTAGGGTTTCTTGCTTGCCGATTCTCATTGATGCATATGCATATACCACTCAATATATGGCCTCCAAATGAGCTTGCATTCCTCATTTTATTCAAGGTTATTTGCATAGGTTCCATATCCAGTCATTTGGACTTGATTGCTTGGCGGATTGCCCTCTCTTCCTACCTTGCAACTTTCACCTTGTCCAACATTTGTTCTCAGCTGACTTGTTTCATTTATATGATAGAGGCTTCTCTATACATTGACCATATCTAATTTTGTGAACAATTTAGGTTTATCGGGGCTTTTTTCATCTTCATTTTCACCACCCTCATTACTTAGCCTATTTGATTTCATAAGAAATTTACAAATAAATTTCTCTTACTCTTTAGCCGAGAAAGCCTTCAATTCATATCTCTAAATGACTTTTTTGATGTGATGGCCGCATGTGTGGCAAGTGGATTTGTTCTTTGCCATACTGTAAAGGTAAACTACTCTATAGTGTGATTTTTCCTAGTTGCATTTTACATAAACAATTAGGTTATAATCTTTGCATGCAACCTTTGACATTTTGAAGGAAAAATCTAATGAATGGTGGACCAATAAGGCCCCCTGAAACAATGAATTGCAACTCACTTTGCTCAGCATAAAGTGAAATTATTCTCGAAAAGATAGTTGTACACCTTGATATTTCCACTTTAATCTTTGACTACAATGCCAAGATAGACTATGAGATACATTTTTCAGCTTCCTTCACAAAATCTTTGTAATTTCATTTGTATAAGGGACACCAAAGTATACATTTTGAATCCATTTTTCCCAAGATTTCCAACATTTGCCATAACCGTAGCCAATTTGTATGCTCGTCTATTGTTAAGGCCCATAAATAGCATAATAATCTGTGGTGAAAGCGATGTCAACATGTGGGCTTTGAATCCTCTGTCAACCTATTAATTTCTCTAACTGCAGCACTTACAACATATAGAGTCATTTTCTTAACCTCTAACTTGTCTTCCTTAGCCCTGTGACTCTTTGGCAACAAGCAAAATTTGTCTGTCAAATGTACACACTCTTGTACATTTTTGGGTGACACAAAATCCATTGCCACCTTTATACATGAGAAATGAATGGAATTATGGCCAAACATGTAGTTGTTAGCTCAGAAATGATCCAAAAATTGGAGCGTAGCAAGTATAAATGAATCGGTGACTATTCCACTTGAGACAACTAAGAATACGTATTGTATAACAGTGTTAGATCTGAAACTGGCAATCTGCTATGGTTGCAACCTCTTATCAACTTCATAGGCCCATATTACATGTAGTTCAGCTCATCTAAGAACTATAAATAATTCCCAGGATCTATACGGCATAGACTGGGTCTGTACGCCATACCTGAATCACTTCACCAAGCTGCAACTTCCATTCAGATTAGTGTAGCTTGCTGCACTTAATCAAAAATACCAAAAATCACCAATTGCACTCCTTGCTATTGTGGTTTTGTCTTTATTCCAACTCATGTTTACCAAAAATGATTGAGAACCTAGAGCTTGTGTGGCACAACTAAACTCCCAAAATACAAACTCTAAGCCCAATGCCAGAATAACCCAATCCACTTTTGAGCATTCAAGAACTGCAAGACGCAGCTATTTATTGGTTTTACCTCATTCTTTACTTGTTTCCCTAAAAGGACTCCAATTGCGTTGTCACTTCATTCACAACCTCAACCTCAATATTTTTACATATTAAAAATTTACGTCAAGTAATGCAAGAAAGGTGCTATTTGAGGCAATTAATTCCTTTTCTTAAAAACTCTACATCACAGAAAAACTTGCCCTGTAGATAAAATATGCTTTCCTTTGCTATAATACCACTTCTAAATCTCAATAAGTGTGCTTCTCTGTCACCAGTATCAAATATCCACATCCTAATTGAGTTATCTATTGCAAAACTCATCAGGATAGGCTCATTTGTAAGAAAGCAAATAGATGAATAATGAGTATCCTTTATTAATGATTGCAACCTTTTCTTTTCAAGGTTCCATACTTATTACACTTGAGGAACCTCCAACTTCTAAATGTGGCTGCCCATCCATTCTAAAGGCCAATGCAATAACTGCTCCTCTAGTTGTATGTGTAAATGTCACAACCTCTTTATCAAATCATAAATCATGAACATGAATTTTACCATCTAGGCAACTGATTCCATCCACATCTGAATGGAGGATCCCTATCCCTTAAAGTCGTAAATTTTTTCTGAGTGTTGATATTCCATAATTGCAAAGTTTCTTCTTCACTCCCAATGAGGACCTTATTTAGGTAAGTGTCAAGATGCATAATACAACTTGGATAGATTTTCTCTCCTAGTTGTATTTTTCAAACTAGTGCTTGGATTGAGTTCAATGACAGTCCATATCAAAAGCAACCTTGTAAATTTAGGCTCAAAACATGTTTTCCAAATGCAACTTTTGTTTTATGTCCAATCCATGTAGCCACCTGATGAACTCAATTAAAAACCACAATGCCAATTTATCAAATTGTTTGATGAGTCTTTTAGCATAACTAGAAGAATATATAGGTTTGGGTATTCTGCAAACCATAGAGTTGGGCTTTTGATTCTTCCATTTAATACACTATAACCTTGACTACCTGCATTAGCTTCAATATTTTGGCAGGGATTTGGCCAAGCAAAGTTTGTTGAATGTAAATCAAATGGTCACTGTCCTTGAACAGTTTACGTACATCACAAAGACAAGCTTCCATTGAGTGAAGGGATAGATCACTACTTTCAATAGTTTGCTTCAACTACCAATTCAACTTGGATATCAGATTTTGTAGTTCTTCTTCTTTGAAGACATCAGGAGACCTATCATAGCCTCCTGTGCCCAACCTGGTCTTTGATATTTTTGATTGGGTGCTTGCACTTGCTACTGTCTGCATTGAATTTTCTTTATGGGACCTTTAAATTTTGTAAAATTTTAAAGTTCCAACAGCAGGCATGACCTACACGGCCGGCAAGGCCTATTGGGCCCATGTTAGCCCTGGCCGATAGGCCATTGATTCGGCACCTGTCTGGTAGGGTCCAGAAAGGCCCTACATGACCAAGGCCAGTTACCATCAGCACTCAGGCAGTCGCCGTTGGTGACCTCTGCACCACCCCCTGTGGGGTTTTTATTATTAAATGCAGGCGACAAAAAATATATGGCAAGGCAAAAACTATATGGCAGGCAGACAACAATTAAATTTTTTTTTATGGCGGTGATAAAAAAATGATATGATAGTGGTATGAAAATTTTAATACAGACCTTATAAAACTATTGAACCTCCATATTAATGCATGGGGTTCATGAAACATTAAGACAAATTTTAAGCCTTCCTGACTTCCACCGGTCAAAGTCAATGATGATGCCAGCCTAGTGAAACATTAGTAGACCTATACCTAGTCAGCATGCACATTCAGTGATGATGTCAGTGATGACATCAGCAGGGTACCTGGGTCCTGCCAAGGGTCCACTTTTAGCTCTCAGAGGGCATTTTTCTTCCAGGGGGCATAACTTTTGCCCACAATATTAGTTTTTTGACTTCTTATAGGAATCAGAAAGGTGGTGTAGGAGCACCTAGAAAATCATGTTTTTGTATTGTAATAAGGTCCATTTGACCAATGCATTTTCATTTCTATTTGTAAGTCCTAAATGACTTAGGTCACGTTTGTCAAATTGTTAATCTCAAGATAGTTGGTCTCCCAGCCACTTGGAACCAGTTGGTTGTTCTCCTGGTAGCTTGGAATCGGTTGGTTTTCCTCAGGACGAGTTTATAAACCTAGAGGAATGAACCAAATGTGGGATATCATTATTGTAATTAGATCGAAGAGAAGGGGTTGAATGTGATAGTGAGAAATAAAACTATTATGTTTTGTCAATTTGATTTTTGTTTCCTATAATTGCAATTTGTATAACTATAGATTTTTGTTCTCTCTGTACTTTCCATTTGTTGTTGTATGTCATCGTGAAGCATTCCACTAGTGAGATTTCTGTCAAAATCAGTGGAATGGCTTCGTTGTATAATTATTTGTTTTTGTTTTCTATTTTGTTTCATTGCTTGGTGGCACAGAGGATCTAGATAGAGTGTTTCGCATAGAAGGTTGACCTAGCATCTCCATGTGCTAGGGTTTGAAAGAAAGTAAACTATGCATCGGTGTATCGGCGTAGCAAACCCTAAGGTGGCTGATAGCAATTGTCATACCGACGAGAGAAGGTCAAAGGTAACATTGGAGTGATCGGCATATCAGTCAAAGATTACGAGTGTTCACCGACAGAACAAGTCTCGTCAAGGGTGTTTGGTTCATTAGCGCATCGGCCAGAGTATACAAGTGCTCACCGACGAGGAGGGTCACACCGAAGGTAAATGCCATCGGGAAGAGTTGTGACATTAGGAAATAAGTTAAAAGTTTTGCCGACGGGAAGAGACCCACCAATAAGGTCACATCTAACTGAGAAAGGAAGTCGTCATGGTTAAGGCGAGAGGGACTTAACTGCCATCGGTGCATTGACAGAAGGATGAAAGACTCGGCCGATAGAAGAAGTCTTGCCGACGGTAAGGAGTTGAATGACTCAGTGTGAGTCCCATGGTATCTCGCCGAAGAGAAAGTAAAGACAGTTATCGGTGTAAGTTTGATCAACAATAAGACTTAGGAAAGTCTTTCCGACGATGGTTGTCTGGCTGATCAAAATGTTTCAGTGGTTCATTTGTTAGTCTCGTCATGTGCTCCCCATCATATTGGTATCAGAGCCCGAAAATATTTGGGCGACAGGTCAAATTAAGGATTTGCAGGAGTGTTGGCGTTTGGGTGCTGTCTGTGAATAATGTATGTCAGACAGAGAGAGCGAGATAGAGGTAGAGAGGATGCCTCCCAAAAGTATGTCGTAGGATGCCATCAAGGCGCTGATCGAGGAGATGCTTGAATCCAAGTTGGGAGAGTTAAAGCAGTCCAAAAGCAAAGATAGGGAAGATGAAAGTGATAGCGATGAAGGCTATACAGAAATTGATGAAACCAATAAAAAGATAGAGGAGATACCAGCAGACCAGAGGGCATTTGTAAATGCATTGAAGTCAGTCAATAGGGACACCATAGATGGGTTACCTATGTATAGTGGAAGTATGGAAGTTGAAGAGGTGATTGACTGGATTGAGGCATTGAACAATCATTTCAAATATAAAGAAGTCCCTGATGATAAGAGGGTTAAGTTGGCAAAGGCAAGATTGAAGGGATCTACTCTTGCATGGTGGAATTATGAGCAAGGAGATAGAGTCAAGGAGGGGAAGAATATGATAACCTCCTGGGAAAGGATGAAGACCAAAATCAAGGCACAATTCTTACCTCTGGACTATAATGTGCAGATGTATAAGAAATTGTAGAACCTCAGATAGAGAGACCTTGATGTGAATGCATACACACAAGAGTTTCATAAACTTAGTCTCAGGTCAAAGAGACAAGAAGAAGAGTCAGAGAAGGTGGAAAGGTATTTGAATGGCCTAAGGATGAACATCCAAGATGAGATTAACATCTTAGCACCAAAAATAGTGAACCAGTGTTTCCAAATGGCCTTAAGGGCTAAAGAGAAGATAAAGAGAAAGAGTGAGCAGAATAATAGAGGTAAAGGTGGAAAAAGTTTTAGAGGTAGAGGCAGTTTTAGAGGAAGAAGTCCTAACCAGAGGCCTAGTGGTGAGTCTAGCCAGGAAGAGCAAGTTGGAGACTCGAGTAGCAGAGGAGGCTACTGAGGAAGGTCTAATAGAAGAGGTGGGACAAATGGATCAGGTAGAGGATCCAAGTTCTCCAATATGAGATGTTATAACTGCAATCAGATAGGGCACCCAACATACAAGTGTCCAAAGAAGGCCTCAACTTCTCATGGTGGTGAGAAGATAACCACATTGATTCAAGAAGATGCAAGGAGTGTGACATCTCATGAAGTGAATCTAGCATCATAAATGGGAGAAAATCTGATGATCAAGAGGACGCTACTCAAGGAACCAGTGCAGAATGAACCATCTCAAAGAAGGGCTTTGTTTAGAATCAACTGCAAGATCCAAGGTAAGGTTTGTAAAGTTATTATTGACTCTAGTTCTATTGATAATATTATATCTTTACAAGCAGTGAATAAGTTGAATCTAGAAAAGATACCCCATAGAAGTCCACAATGAACAGGCATGGGTAGAATTCAATATTGGGGGGTATAGAGATACAATTTTGTGTGACATCCTTCCAATGGATGCTTGCCATCTTTTGTTAGGCAGACCATGGCAGTTTGACATAAAGGCTCATCATGATGGAGAAAAGAATGCTTACTCATTCCAAAAGGATGGAGTGACTTATAGGATACAGTCATTGGTAGAAGAGGATCCACAGCATGTAGGGTCTAGTGTAATGATGGTAGGAGAGAAAGAATTCATGGACACATTAAAGGAAGGTGATGGAGTAGATTTTGCTTTGATTGTAAAGCCTAAGGGGGAAAAGAGGAAAAGTGTGAGAGAAGTAGGGCCTAAGGAGGTCAGAGATTTGCTTGAGAGTTACAAAGGAGTGATTGCAAAAGATATACCAGATTCCCTACCACCTATCAAAGACATTAGCCATCAGATAGACCTCATATAAGGAGCAGTACTTCCTAATAAGGTGGCATATATAATGACCCCTTAGCAGAATGAAGAGATAGCAAACCAGATTCAAGAAATCCTAAACAAAGGGCTGATAAGGAAGAGCCTTAGCCCATGTGTAGTACCTACTGTTTTAGCCCCAAAGAAGGATGGGAAATGGAGACTGTGTACTAATTCTAGGGAAATAAATAGGATAACCATCAGGTATAGGTTTTCTATTCCTCGAATTGAAGACCTAATGGACTATATGGGAGGTGCTACCTATTTCTCTAAGATAGACTTGAAGAGTGGGTACCACCAAATAAGGATAAGAGAGGGGGATGAGTGGAAGACAACTTTCAAAACTAAAGAAAGGTTGTATGAGTGGCTTGTGATGTCATTTGGTCCTTCAAATGCCCCTAGCACCTTTATGAGGCTAATGAATGAGGTGTTGTAGGAATTCATAGGGAAATTTATGGTAGTCTACCTTGATGATATCTTGGTGTTCAGTAAGAGCAAGGCAGAGCACTTGGAACATTTGGAGATAGTCTTGAAGAGGCTGCAAGATCAGAAGTTACTGATAAACTTGGAAAAGTGTGACTTCATGAAACAAGAATTGGTATACCTAGGTTTTGTCATCTCTAAGGGTGATTTGAAAATGGATCTTTCTAAGGTAGAGGCTGTAGACACCCTAAAATAACCGTGTCATCGAATCACTTGCATTTCGTTACTTGTCTCATCACTTGCATTACAATGTTAATTAAATAATCTAATTATTTAATTAATTTTCATCAAATTCTTCTAAAACTCCTAAATTCAACATTAATTAAATAAATCCTCTTTATTTGATTAATTAAATTAAATTCCTCTATATTCTTCCAGAATTAAATAATTTTTAATTATTTAATTAGTTCATTATCCTCTTTCCAAAAATCAAATCCACATTAATTAAATATATCCAATTATTTAATTAATTCAACAAATTCCCTCTTATCTAAAATTAAATAATTCTTAAATTATTTAATTAAATCAAAATTTGTTCTTCCAAAATCATGCACAACAATTAAATAAATTTATTTATTTAATTTACTTTTAAATCGTCTAAATTAAATAATCCTAATTATTTAATTATTTCTTCCAAAATATCTTCTCTAAATTTAAATAAATCAATTATTTAAGTTGTTTTTTCTTCTAATTTGAGTTATTTCTAATATAACTCAAGCTTTTTTGCTCATCAATTAAATATTTCTATATTTAATAAAGAAAAATATCTTCTTTTCTCATGCAAATCCCTTCTTCTTGTTTTAAATCACTTAACTGATTGCTTTATTCTTTTAATTGATTTATCTCTTCAGTTAACTCATTCTTCTATTCTTGATAACTCCTCTCATGCAAAAGAAAGCAAGACACATGTCTTCTTCTCATTCATTGCACATTCCTCAACTTATCTCCTCCGTTGATTCTTCTGAATTATCTGGACCGTTGATCGATTTTCCTTGAAATCTATATAAACCCTCCCTCATCTCCTTCATTGAGCCTCTCTCTTCGATCGTATTCTCAGGCATACTTAACAGAGCTTTGAGCATACACAACACGTCGATTGAGCACCATAACGATCTTGACATTGATCTCTTGAGCATACTTGCTTGTTGCAGCCATGGCTTTGCAACTACATTGAGCAATCCACATATCTCCAAAAGGGAACAATACAGGTTTTGGTAAGAGCTTTCATTTTGATTTGTGATTTATGGCTTTTACTTAGATTTGTTTCCTTTATGTTATTGGGTTCTTTGGTTTTACTTAGTTTAGATTTAATCCATTTTTCCATATACACATTCTGGCACGCCCGGTGGGACCCACTAATCCCTTTGTTTCCTTGAGAAATTTGTTTTTTTTGAAGTCACAGTACGGCACAGCGCAGACGATATTGCACAGCGCGTCTAGTAGTATCTCTAAGCGCTCTTGCAGGAACAGTTCAGTGCTACTGGCGGCACGGCCGTGCTTCTGGCCGCACAGAGCAGCGCTTTCAGTCACACAGTGAAGCGCTATTGGCGGCCTTATTAAGCGCTTCTGGTTAAAATTAGGTTTTGACTTTGTTTTTACAGTGCTTTTGTAGGGTTTCTCTCATTTTCAGATCTGTGATTTTGGTTGCACAAGCTGTTGTATTTGTCTTCCAAACCTAATTTTCGATATCTCCTAAGCTGATTTATTTAGGAGTATCCTTAAGTTCTGCTAATCTATTGTGTTGACCCATTTTCTGAGTTTTCCAGATTTCACGACCTAGATCTATCAGATATCATTATCCAGACAGTAGATCCACCATGAAAAGTCATTTTTTGCCTGGTTATTTTGACAAAAACTAATATTTTCTGTATCTGAGACAGCACAGCGCTTTTGGCTACACAGTATTGCGCTTTCGGTTACACAGTGACGCGCTCCTGGATATTTTACAGCGCTTCTGGTATTATAGTCGCACGCTTTTGGTATTTATCACAGCACCTTTGGAATCACAGTACAGCGCTTCTGGTTATTGTTCAACACTGCTGGTAATATTCTATTGTGCTTCTCGGCTGTCTTAAAGCGCCTTTGGTTTATAGTGAATTGCTTCTGGTAAGACAGTAACATGTTTTGGTCCAAGTTGATTTCTTTTTTGCTAACTTGTGAAATTTTTGGTGGAACTAACTCACGTGTTGCAGCTTCTTATTACTCACACAGAGCCAATAGGTGTTTTCTTAATATGTTCATGCAGGACGAGCGTTGAAGACCCTTTTGTTTTATCTCACTAAGTCTTAGAAACACATTGCATGCTTAAAAGGAGTAATTGAACAAATCTTTTCTTGCAATCTAAGTCTTAGGAACATACTGATTTTCTTAAGGGACAATGGACATGTATGAACAAACACCTCAATTTTCTAAAGGACAATGGACATGAATGCCAAACACTTCATTTCATAAGGGACAATTTACAACTACAATCGTGTGTGTGCATAGCTTAGTTGCACCTTATTTTTCTTATAACGGGACAATTGAACCTTTGTGTGACGTGCTTGCTTTTACTTTTTTTTGTACTTCCTTTAGAAGGGCTTGCTTTTGGATTGTGATTCATCCAAAAGGGATGACCCTAAGCGGAGTTTTCCTTTGAACCGCTATATAAGAGGGATAAGGCAAAAGCCAAGTCCTAACCGACGTAAGCCTTACCTTGTGGTGCCAAACTGAAAAGAGGTGTACTAGCTCTTTGTGAAAATGATTTTCACATTGAGCGAAGTGTTTGAAACTCTTAGTAGGATTGGTTAAAGCTTTTAGTAGCTTGTCGCATTGCTCATAAGGCGTTGGTCCCTCAAAATCACTAAGAACCAATTTAGATAGAGACTACCCGACCTACCTCCGAACATTGCGGTAATCATCAGTGCAAGGGAAATCGATTTAAACCCTTAAGACACTCACCATTGGCTCCCTTGAGAAGAGATAGTATTCGCTCGGACATAAAGCTCTTGTGGCCTACTTGAGCTTTCCAAGGGGAGGGTGAGATATCGCTACCTATCGTCTCTCGCAAAGATATTAAATATCCGACACCTTTATGGAATGATATTTTTATCGACGGAGTATTAAGCTGTGAGCTGATCTACTGCAATGAAACCTTATCTCTAGGGATAAAAAGTGCTTGTTATTGATTGCAACTGTATTAGACCTGTGGAAACATTGGGCTTGTTTGGAGCCTTGAACATACACTATCTGTTGTGTCAGTCCTTGTGCCTTTTTTGACCACTTGTTTGCTGTGTTTTCTCTTGCCAAACCAATCCAATCAGAAACAGAAAAATCTTGCCTTTGAAAAACATCAGACACTACTTCAGCACCCCTGGTATTACAGCAGCTCGCCTTTGGTAGTATAGTAGATCGCCTTTGGTCAGCAGTAACCCGCCTCTGGCAAAAACTCTACTTCAGCGCCCTTGGTATAACAGTAGCTCGCTTTTGGTCACTGTAGCTCGCCTTTGGCATAGCAGTAACTCGCTATTGGTAGCTCAGTCCATCGCCTCTGGCCCACAGTAGCACGCTTTTGGTAGCACAGTCCTGCGCCTCTAGTCAAACAGTATAACGCCTTTGGTCCAGTACTTTGTGCATCAGAGTTTGTCCATTTCTTCAAAGCATCTCACAGATTCCCAGCATTACATTATGCCTAAGTGAATCCCATGGTCACCACCAGGCTACAGCAAACCATGAAGTCTAGGCAAGTTGTCCCTAAGAAGCACAAGTCACCCCCTCGCACACCACAATCAGGTCGTCTCAACATTACTCCCAAGGTGACTCCTAGTACACCCGCGGCAAAACCAATCAGCTCTCCAAACATGCCGCACATAGATGAACCAAGCAATCCTCATGAGGATAGAACCCCTTTGCTAAATGCACCGTAGTATACCACAGGCTTGCCTCCGGATTTTGTCCCACAAGGTTATATCGTAGATCAAGCCCCATCTCAAGAAGAGCGACACTTTGAAATAGGTCAATCCTCTCAAGAAGATGGGCAAGATCTGGATGAATTTATACAAGATCCTAGAGCTATAGCTGCCTTTGATAAAATCCTTAGTGAGAACCAGGATCATTTCTTTCACTTGCTTGCAAAGCAAGGCACCAAGTTACCTCAAGATTTTGATGTGTCCACTCTCAAGGAGAGCAACAACACCCAAGAAACCATACTAGCGGTGCAAACCATGTCCACGGTAACTACGCCCTTACCTACTCAAGGCTCGCAGTATAGGAATCCCCTTTTTCAAAATCCAACAGAGGAGAGGCCCGTATCACCACTGTTGACTCCTATGGAGATCTATCAAAACCAACAAGAAACTCTCCAACGTCAAGCAGAGTTAGCTAAGCAAGCCACCTTAGCTCGATCGAATGTGCAACCACCTCCTAACGTGTCCACCCCAAGCGCAAGCGAAATCTTGGTTACCCCATCACGCGTAGGTTTCCCACCCAATTACAATCTGGGGAACACGTATGTAGCCATGCAACAAGGGTCTCAACATATGCCACCTCCTATATCATCACACCTGCATGTCTCTCAACCAATTGGAGTCACGCAACCCCAACCACAACATCCTTCTACTCTCATCCTCAAGCAACCCCAACCGTCGCAAATCACTTCTACCTATGTTCCTCCACCACAACATTCTTCTACTCTCATCTTCAATCAACCCCCACCGTCGCAAATCACTTCTACCTATGTTCCTCCTCCACAACGTTCATCCACGCTCAACTTCTTTCATACATTGCCTAGCCACTCTCAACATTCCCAACATCAGGTTTCCCAAAGCTATGTGCCACCATCACAACCTAATCAAACGCACTTTAGCTTTCCTCCCCCCAATACGTTTCTTCAACCATCGCAAAGCCAACATTCTTACCTAGCGCCACCTCCACCTCTGACTAATCAAGGCCTCCAATTCCAACCCAATCTGAACCAATCATACAATCCATACAATCCCAATCAATCTTATGACCCTTACAATACCACTACGCATGGCTCACATTATAATCTTCCATATGGGCAACACCAACGGCTTGTCGGACAACAGGAGATGTTACCAACCCCTCCCACGACTATGGAACTAAAGATTGCGGAGGTGCAACAACAGCTATCTGATCTTACGTTTGGCCACACCAAAAAGACCTTCTCTTTAGAGGAAGTGTGTCCTTATCCTTTTGATCGGTCACTACCAATGATCCCTTTTCCTCAAAATTTCACTATTCCCAAGTTCGATAAGTACAAAGGAAAAGGTGACCCAAAAGACCATCTTAGGGAATTCTATCTTGCTTGCTTCGAGGTCTCTCACAACGACACATATCTTATGTGTCTCTTTCCTCGCAGTCTTGGAGGTCAAGCAATAGAATGGTTCTCACACTTACCCACGGGTATCAAGACCTTCAACGAGCTAGCAGAGAAGTTTGCCACCCATTTTTCTTACAACGCAGAGCATGAGATTTCCATGACGGATCTAAGCAACAACAAATAGAAAAATGGTGAAACTTTCATTTCTTTCCTTCAACGATGGAGACAAATGGCTAGTAAATTCCCTTTCAAGATTCCAGAGAAACAGCTTGTTAGCATATTTGTGCAGAACCTCAACCAAGAGTTAGGTTTCCATTTGCAAATTCTTAGTGCTACAACCTTCGATAAAATCACATACAAGGGTATCAACATTGAGAAGGCCCTCATTGCTAAGGGTGTGGTCAAAATCTTTAAGGAGACGAAAGATAGTACTTCTCATCAGCAATCGAACGATAAACCCAAATATTGGAACAAGAACAAAAACGTGGTCAATGATGGGGTGGTCGATACTAAGCATGTCCAAACGTTGCAAACACCGCTGCAACTCTCCAAACCAAGTCAAGCTCCACCTCAACAACAGCAGCAACAAAGGCAGCCTTATCCCAACCAACAGCAATGACAACAAGAGCGGCCCCAACAAGATTACCCTCTGCGACGTCAATTCACTCCCTTAGGAGTGCCCATCGAATCGGTCTTACAGCAAGCTTTGCAGAAAGGGCTCATCACCTTACCTGATGCTCCTCCTTATGGAGAACCTATCTACAAAACTGCACGTTACAGAGACAATGAGTATTGTGAGTTCCATAGGAGCAAAGGTCATCGAACTGCATCTTGCATGAAGCTTAAGCACCTCATCCAAAACCTCATCGACGGTAATCAAATCACTTTTGAGAATGAATCACCAGCGCAACACACGAACAAGGATCTCGATATGTACAAGGAACCATTCCCTCATCATGGTCCACCTCCTCCTCAGGATAGAGGTAAAGGTATCAATCACGCGTCCACATCTTTCAATTCCATTGTAGGTCGTTTTGAAGAGAGTCGAGTGTCTACCCTCACCATCAAAGGCAAATCTACGGATTGTGCTGTTACTACTCGTCGAGGTCATGTCACCATCTGTGCTCCTACACCTAGACTTCCGGTTCAGTCTGATTATAATCTTGTCGAACATCTAGGGAGAACACCAGCACAGATCTCTATTTTGGACCTTCTACGGTCATCACCTGCACATAGAGTGGTGTTAGAAAAAGCCCTCCAAGAGTCGTCCATTCCTAACATAGCGGTCGCAGATTTCCAAGCTATAGTGGGTAATATTGCTTCGCCTTACAACGTGGTCTTCTCTGAGAAAGACCTCCCCTCCCATGATCCTTGTCACAATGATGCCCTCCATATTGAGGTTCTCATCCATAAGCGCAAAATCAAACGTATTCTCATAGATGGTGGTGCTGGTCTCAACATCTATTCTTTAAAGTTACTAAAGCAATTGGGATACTCTGAGGATCATGTCAACACTGATCATAGTATTACAATCAAGGGATATGATGATGCAGAATGCCGTTCAGAAGGTGTTATTCACTTGCCTATACAACTAGGCCCAGTCATGCTTGAAACTAGGTGTCAAGTCCTTGATATCGAGCTGCCTTACAACATTATTCTTGGCCGCCTATGGATCCATGCAATGAAAGCTGTCCCCTCCACGTACCATCAGTCCCTAAAGTTCCCATACAATGATACGGAGATCACCATCCTAGGAGATCCTAATCCTTTTGAATTTTGTCGTGTCTTGCAAGGAAGCTATAAGAATTGCAACCAAGTGCCTAAAAATGACAAAGCCCTTGAATCCCCTCTCTATGTTGACCCTGAAACTCTCACGCAAGCCTCTACAAGTGAGCCTACACCCCTCCCCAAAATCACAGCTCGCGTCCGAGATATAGGCTTTGGCACTTATGATATCTCAGAATCTTGTTGTGTAGGGCGGATGCCTTTATCTCCAAAATCTTACGGCAAACCACCCATTGCTAAAGTTACCAAAAAAGCTACTATTCCTCCCCCAACATTCCTAACCCAATTCCAACATGGATGGTTATTGGAAGAGGAAACTATTGAGGACATCTCTTCTTGGCTCTACAAAGAGAAAGAACCAGTCATGATACCAGTCAAGCAATATGGCAATGGCTTAAGGATAGTGAAAAATATGGGCTATAAAGGCAAAGGTGGCCTTGGGAAATAGAATCAAGGAACTATGGAGCCCATTGTGGTAACAAAGAAGCTAGACAAGAAAGGATTAGGATTTGGTAAGAAGGTACCGCGCGCCTCGGACATCGAGTATATCCTCGACGAGGTAGCTGACACTTTTCCCGCCGATACGACGTCTACAGAGGATATCACCGATGACTCTTCCCTCCACATGACCAATCTATTCGCAGAATCCTCCATTTTTACACTATCCTCTGTATCCTTAACTTCCAACACCAGCACCCAGAATGTCACGCTTGTCTACCCTGAACTTATCGATTGGGACCAACAAGGGGCCCTCGTTATAGATGTATTTCAGAATGACGAAGCTCTAGCTGAGTTCATGGGACTTCAGGAAGGTATCCCTCTTGGCGATCACAAGGCAGGTTTTGTAATGGAACTAGAGCCCACGGCTTATTTTGGTGAGAATGCCAAATCCTCTAGTCGCAAAAGTGCAAATAAAGAAAGATCTCTAGGTGAAAACCACACTGTGGCACCTCCTGATCATAAAATAGTAAAAATAAAGGACATATCCAAAGGTGAAAACCCAACTGTGGAACCTGCGGATGGAGGATTTGACCTTCCCTTACCATCTAAGTATCAAGAGAAATCAGCTCTCCTAGTGGAAGATTCTACAGAGATCAACCTGGGTACAGAACAGAATCCAAAGACAACATTCCTCACAGCATCCTTATCTGACACAGAGCACAGAAATCTTAACAGCTTCTTCTTGCAACGAACCATCAACTTTGCATGGACCTATGCAGATATGCCAGGGCTAGACCCTAAGCTGGTAGTTCATTATCTCACAGTTGATCCCAAGGTGAAACCAGTCAAACAAAAGTTGAGAAAAATGCATCCACAGATAGCTCTCTTGGTGAAGGTGGAAGTACAAAAGCTATTAGACGCAAAGTTCATACGACCTATTGACTATTTAGATTGGGTCTCAAACATTGTACCTGTGTCTAAACCTAATGGGCGCATCCGCATGTGTAATGATTTCAGAGATCTCAATAAGGCATGTCCTAAAGATGACTTTCCACTACCAAACATTGACATTATAGTGGACTTGACAGCAGGTCACGAGATGTTTTCTCTCATGGACAGATTCTCAGGTTACAATCAGATAAGGATAGCTGAAGAAGACCAACATAAAACAACCTTTACTTGTCCTTGGGGCAATTATTGTCGGTGTGTCATGCCGTTTGGTCTAAAGAATGCAGGAGCAACCTATCAGAGAGCAATGACAGTGATATTTCATGACCTCTTTCATCACATTATGGAAGACTATGTTGATGATATATTGGCTAAATCTTCCAGAGTGGATCACATACAGGTCTTAGGACAGATCTTTGACAGGCTTGAAAAATATCAAGTAAGACTCAATCCAAAGAAATGTGTATTCGGCGTAACATCAGGAAAGCTATTGGGATACATTGTATCTCGCAGAGGCATCGAAGTAGATCCAGCAAAAGTAAAGGCTATAGTGGAGATGCCTCCACAAAGAACCTAAAAGCATTAAGGAGCCTCCAAGGAAGGTTACAGTCCATCAGGCGCTTCATATCACAGCTAGCAGATAAATGTCAACCCTTTCAACACTTGCTCCGAAAGGATGTTTCATTTCGATGGGACAACAAGTGTCAGGCAGCGTTTGATCAACTTAAAGAGTATCTAGCTACACCAACCGTATTGGTTCCAGCAGTTGCAGACAAACCTTTGATCTTATACATCTCCACTACAAATTCAGCCCTAGGGGCCTTGCTAGCACAGAATGATGACACAAGAAAGGAGCATGCAATTTATTACATTAGTAGAACCTTGGTGGGATACGAGCTCAATTATTCACCAATGGAAAGGGCTTGTTTAGCAGTAGTGTTCGCCTCCCAAAAGTTGCGACATTACATGCTGAACCAACACACAAATCTGATAGCCAAGATTGATCCCTTGAAATATCTACTAGCAAAAGCAGCTCTCACAGGCAGACTAGCTAAATGGGTCATGATCCTTAGTGAGTTCGACATTGAATATACAGATCGTAAGGCAATCAAAGGACAAGCCCTCGCGGATCAACTAGCAGATGCACCTATGAAGGATACACATCCTATGGTAGCAGACTTTCCTGATGAGAATCTCTTCTCTCTTTCCAACTCCATAATGTGGAAGTTGTACTTTGACAGTTCTTACACACAGCATGGATCAGGAGCCGGCATCTTATTTGTTACACCTCAGAATGACTACATTCCAAAGTCATATTGGCTAGCATTCCCTTGCACCAACAACATAGCTGAGTATGAAGCACTCCTTATAGGTCTCAACACAGCAGTTCAATGGAACATCACAGAATTACAAGTGTATGGAGACTCACAGCTAGTCATCCGCCAAGTCACAGATGAATACCAAACAAAGGATGAAAAGTTGGTCCCCTACAAACACCTAGTGGATGCCTACAAACCACATTTTTCTACCATCACATTTGAACAAATTCCAAGAGAGCATAACAAAGCTGCGGATTCTATGGCTTCTGTAGGATCACTGATTGACATGCCTGCAAATACACAGAAGTGTGAATTCTTGATCGAGCAATTGTTGATACCAGCCGTCGATGTTCCTGTTCCTGAAATCATCTGCGAACTTGTTGGTCCCAATTCCCCATGGTACGAAGATATCTATGAATACCTCAAGAACAATACCTTTCCCCCTGACCTATCATCCACCCAACGCAAAACCTTTATCCGTCGATCCTCTCGTTACATCATTCTGGGTGATACACTATATCACCGGAGTCTCGAGGGTATCCTCTTACGATGTCTTAACGCGGAAGAAGCCGAAGCTACCTTACGAGACATACACGAAGGTGTCTGTGGCGCAGATTCTTCCGGTCCTAATCTTGCTAAGAAGATACTCAGAACAGGTTATTACTGGCCTACAATAGAGCAAGATGCTGCACAGTTTGCTAAGAAGTGTCTACAATGCCAGCAGCATGGAGATCTGATTCACGCACCAGCTCATGAGTTACAACCTGTGACAACTCCATGGCCTTTTTCTCAATGGGGTCTCGACCTCGTAGGACAAATCCACCCTTCCTCCTCCAATGGCCACAAGTTTATCATTACCGCCACTGAGTATTTCACGAAGTGGGTGGAAGCCATTCCTATGACCTATATCACCAGTAAGCAAATAGCCAAGTTTATTCTAAACTACCTCATATGCCGGTATGGTATTCCCCAAGCCATTGTCACTGATAATGGGAGACCATTCAAGAACCAAGATGTTCGTGCCTTATGCATACAATACAATATCCAACATCGCTTTTCAACTCCCTACTATCCGCAAAGTAACGGCCAAGCTGAGGCTTCCAATAAAACCATTCTCAAGATCCTAAAGAAAACGGTCAATGAAGCTGGTCGTAATTGGCACTTGCAACTCAATCCCGCCCTATGGGCCTACCGCACTAGTATCAGAACACCAACTGGTGCCACACCCTATGCCTTGGTCTTTGGCTCTGAAGCCATCCTACCTATAGAGGTCGAGATCCCATCCCTCAGAGTATCCATGCAGGACCTGATCGGCGGAGATGAGTATCGTACTTCCAGATTAGCTGAGCTTGAACTACTAGATGAGAGGCGCCTTGCCGCGCTTAATCATCTCCATGTCTATCAAAATCGCCTCCGGCGTAATTACAACAAAAGGATCAAAGAAATACGGTTTCAAGTTGGTGATCTTGTACTTAAGGAGAATCAGAGAAATCAAGCAGATCGAGAGAAGAAGGGCAAGTTTGAGCCTCCCTTCATTGTGACAGCAGCATATGGATCAGGAGCTTATACTTTAGCTACGCCTGATGGCATTCCTCTAGATGAGCCACTTAACAGTGTCCATCTCAAGAAGTTCTATGCCTGATCCTCAGAGTATTCCCACAAAAAAAAAAAAAAAAAACAACAACAACAAAAAAAAAATCAAAAAAATCAAAAAAAAAAAAAGCAAAAAAATCAAAAAATCAAAAAATCAAAAAAATCAAATAATCCAAAAAAAATCCGTCCTCTGGTGAAAACCTAGCAAACAGGTGCCTTGGATAAGTACCATAGTGAAAACCTGGCAAACAGGCGCTATGCGTAGAGTCAGCATCCATCATCTATCGAGTCCTGTCCACTCCTTGTCCAGTTCGCAATGTGCCTCATCCGTCCACCCATAATAAAACCATTGACTTTGTTTGCATTTCCATCTCCCTACCTAGTATAGCTTGGAAATTTGTCAGTGTCCATCGTCGTCTTCCCATGTCTTGGTCTGGGTCTACAGTTAACACTATCTTGTCCTAGGTCAAGTCTTTCTGTGTCTTCTTCGGCGGTCACCCCTATAGTTTCCTCTACCAGAATGGGGGCAACTCTTTCCTTAGCTTCTGTCTAGGATTAGTTCCTTGTTCGTGGTTCGCAGCGCATGCTTCAATTTTGTCTTATTCCCACAGGTAACCCCCTTTAACGAACACATCGCTCCTACGATAAGGCTGTTATCTTCTCAACACTTGTTCTACATCATCACACTAACCAGAACTACATATTATCTCTTTTCAATCTTAAGGTACCTTGATCCCATGGATATGGGTATGTAGGCAGTCTGGAATACGAAGGAAGTATCCAATACTCAGGTACATAAGATCTCCCCCTTTCACCTTGACCCATTCATCACTCTATCCAGAACTACATATTTATCACGTTCATCTTCCATCGTAAGTGTGCCTTGATCCCGTGGATACAGGGTATGTAGGCAGTCTGGAATACAAAGGATGTATCCAGTACTCAGGCACACACGATCCACCATGCTCCACCCGTTTCAATCCATTAGCACTGTCACCCTTCTAGTCTTCCATTTGTCAAAATCCATTCGCCTCGACTTGACTAACTCAAGCAGCAAGCTAGCGCATCCTTTCAAAGCAAAAGTCCTTAACAAACTTGAAGCAAAGAGGCTTCCTTCCAGAGTCTTCTACTGTCCTGCATACCGATTGCCAACATCAGCTAAGTACTGCTTAACCAAGCCCTAGATCCGCAAGCTTGTCTTCTGCGAAGTGTTCCATTGTCGAGACCAACACACGCGTCTCCTGCGACATGTGGCATTTCCTGTAGCAAGATATTGTCTTTTTAGGTAGATAGCCCCCTTTAACGGACATAGAGCTCCTACGATAAGGCTGTTATCTTTCCTATCCAATCTATCCTGAGCAACCTCTTTGGCAAGAGAATATGTTGGCTGTATGTTTACTTTGTAAGTCAGTCAATTTGTGTTATGGTTTATCTTTTGTTCCCCATTCCCATACCTATTCAAAGCTACCTTGATTTATCTATAATCTTGGTATGTTGCGATGCAGTACGGATTGGGGGCATAGTCATTGCTTTCTGTGTGCCGTGTTTGAGGAATGATCTCTAGCATCTTTCTTAGCATTCTGTGTATCTTGTGTGTGTTACGTCCTAGCATCTTACATATTAATATTTCTTCTTGCATTTACATGTATGGAAGTTTATTTTATGTTCAAGACTATGGCTTATTCGCATGTTCCAACAAGGTTATCTTATGTCTAAGAGGATCTAGGTTCAAACCGTTTGTTTGCAGAGTTAACGTCCACGCACTCGGATATTACTGCACCTTGGTCTTTTATACCTTGGTGGTGAAATATCCACGTGCTATATCAAACTAAGGATTGCTCTTTATATACAAATGCGAAGCCATTGCAACAAGCTCATTCATCCATTTCCACATCCTTTATATCACTTTCATTGCAGTAATCGATCAACAGTCTCCATCTCCTCCTGTTCTCCTCTCTGGTGCATATCTGCAAAACCCACATGTCAGATATCACTAGTCATCACATCTATATCATCATATATCTCTATCATCATCCATCTATAAGCATCATATAAACAGCATATGTCATCACATGAATCCATAATCATACATATATATCATCACATCCATAACATCAAGGAATGCATACACAAAAAGCATGAACAACAGTGAGCTGAATAGATCATCATATATATATATATATCATGTAATGGTCATCATAATACAAAGTGTCTGTGTCTACATCAATAATACAAAAAAAATGTGTATACATCCAAATATACACTAATATAGTACATCAAGGCTATCAAGAGCCCTCAAAATATACATCAGAATGCACGCAGGCATCTGTCTAACATGATACAATATGATACAATACACATGAATATGCCCTAGTGGGTAGAGCTGCCCTCCTGCTGTGGCCCCTGGCCTCCCCCTGTGCTCGTTGGAGGTCCCCCTGATGGTCCTCCTCCTCCCCCTGGCGGCAACAGTGGCCCTCTGACTGAGGACGCTGACTGCCCTGTCCTCCGGGATCCTGATGCCCCGACCTGCTCCTGTCTCTATAGCTCGGTGCCTGCTGAGCTGCCGACACCGCACCCACATACAGCCCCCTATAATACTCTGCCTCCCGGCCAGCTGATACCAGCTCACCCTGCACTCGGACGAGCTCACTGTATAGGGTCCTCTGATCGGCACCCAGCGCATAGCGTGCCTCCTCTCTCTCCCACCTCACTCTGAATAGTGTGGCCTCTGCTATCAGCCGTAGCTGTACCTCTGCATCTCTCTCTCTCCTGGCCTGTGCTACCGCCTCGGTGTCTGCTGCTGGTGTGGTCGGCAGCTGCATCTGTCCCTGTGCCTGTGCATGTACCTGGGCCTGCAGCTGCCTATATGCCTGCACCTGTGCCTGTAGCTGCGCCTGCACCTGTGCTAGGGCTGTCTGTGCGGCTGTGGCTGCCTGTGTCTGTGCCTGGGCTGTGGCCTCTGCCCGCACTGTATCCCTGTCTCTCCTCAGTCTAACCATCCGGAGCTCTAGTCGAGTCCTCCGGGCTATCTCCTCCTGCAGCAGTCGCTCGGCCCTCTGCAGATCAGTCTCTACGACTGGGCCCAATGCCTCTGCCATCTCAGCATCCTCCTGCTAGCCACCTGCCTGCTGTCCACCTACCTGCTGTTTGGCTGCCCTGGCCTACCGCCTCATCCTGGCCTCTCCGCCAAGGACTAACACCTCTCCCACTGCCCCTACTACACCTGGTGTAGTCAATCTCATCGGCCTGTGTGTCTGCCAGTACTGATCATAGTCTGGCAGTGTCCCTGGGTCTGCTAGCCCTGTGTCCCAATCCCATCTCACGGGGATAAGTCCCCGCACCTCTACTAACGCTGTCGCCACTGGGATCACTGCGTCCCAGTCTCCAATCTCTCTCCGCGTCCTGGCATGTGTGGCCTCCCCCATTGGTAGCCCCTGTGGTAGACCAAACTGTCTAAGTACCCGCTCGGGAAGGTATCTCTCTATCATATCTGTCCGTCTACCGAACAGATAGCGAGCCTGTCTCTAGTACATGAGCTGCTCGTGCTCATTCGGCCACTCCTCGCATAATAACCACGGCCTCCAGATGAATATGTCCATCTCGTCAATCTGCCTCCTCCAGTAGCTGACAGATCCCATCCTCCTGTGTGTCATCACCCCATCATATAAAAACGCATACGGCTCCCCTCTATCTCGGTGGCGCTGCGCCATGGGTCAGATAATGGGAATGTGCTCCCACGCCCACACCTGTAGTAGAGTCACCCCTGCTGAGAAGCTCCTACCTCTCCTGTATACGCAGTAATGCATATCATGGTATAGCTGGCCTAACACGCAAGGTCCCCACGCGTACTGTCTGCCATGGGTGAACATCCCAGATAGAACGGTCCCCCAGCCAACTGATAGGCCTCTCGATCTCCTGTCCGGGCACAGGAAGCCGCCAATCAGTGATGCAACTATCCAACAGATCCTATCGCAGAGTCTCGGGACGTCTGCCCATCTGATCTCCCCATCGTCTATCCATAGGTCGTCTGTACAGAAGACCTCCTCCAAGCCTGCCTCGCCCCGTGCCGGGTCGAAGTCCACAATCTCCCCGTCTATCCAGATCCGCAGGATGTGGTACACATCCTCCAGTGTCACTGTGGCCTCCCCTGTCGGGAAGTGAAACGACGAAGTCTCACTGTGGTATCTCTCCACGACTACTATCACTAGGGTGAGATTCACCCTAATGTGTGTCAGGTGTGCCACATGCCATAGCCCTGCATGCTCCAGGAATGCATCCTCCTCCCATGTCAATTGAACAACCTCGTGCGCAATCGCGTGGTGTTGCTCCCGCGACATCAATGGTGGCAAAATCCTCTGCATCCATAACAAATCACGTGTCAGTTCTTCCATAACCAAATCCTCATAATCCTATCTACCCCTGGACTCTGCTATGCAACCCCCAACTTGCCCTTTCCTCTTTGGCAACCTCACTCTTCTACTTGCACCCTAATTTTTCTTCTATTCAAACCAACAGTGCTTAGTTTTATACAAACGCGCTGTCCCTCTCCCCCAACCGCGCCTTCCTGTTCGACCAGCCGCGCTTTGATTTTTGAACCAAATGCGCCTTGTTTTTCCAACTGCACCATTTTGCCATACCAACCGCGCCACTCTGTCCTACCAGACGCGACGCGTTTTCTTCCCCCTTCCCCCACTTGCGCTGCACTGCCTAACCAAAAGCGCTACACTGCCTAGCCAAGCGCGCTGCGGGATTTCCCAACTGCGCTGCGGCGCGGACACTTAATGCCAAAAGTGACGCAATTTTACCAGATGTGCTGAAAGCGACTACCAGCCGCGCTACAGCACGCCAAAAGCGTTGTCACTCTATACCAAACACGCTACAACTTCCTAAAGCGCTTTTGCTTGACATAAGCTGACCTGCCTACATCTAGCCCTAATCTACCCCTAATTGACAAATTCAAAGGGGGTTTTTGATCACTTACCGCTGCCGAAGCTCCTGCTGGCCTCCCGTAGGTTCGCACCAGCTCCGCCCGATGTCTATGCACTGGAATCGGCATCTCTCCGCGCTGTCTGCTCACCTCTCTCTCCACTAAGTTTGGAAGCTCTTCTCTCTAAAGTTAGAATCTCAATGGGTGTAAATGAGGATTGTGGTCCCCATGGGACCTATTTATAGTGTCCCCACCCTTAGTTTTCTTTCCCCCCCGTTTTCTGCTTTTCTTCCCACTTGGTCGCGCAATCTTCTAGTCGAGCGTCAACACCTTTCCTCTGTCGCTTCCCTGTCTTCCCGCTCGAGGGGGCATATGCTGGGGCAACTAGCTACACTGGGGCATAAAAATTGTATCACCTCTTCAACAATTAATTTCTTTGATGCAATGCTACATGCTGCATTGCATCAAAGAGGGGCAAAATGTAGACACCCTAAAATAACCGTGTCATCGAATCACTTGCATTTCGTTACTCGTCTCATCACCTGCATTACAATGTTAATTAAATAATCTAATTATTTAATTAATTAAATAAATCCTCTTTATTTGATTAATTAAATTAAATTCCTCTATATTCTTCCACAATTAAATAATTTTTAATTATTTAATTAGTTCATTATCCTCTTTCCAAAAATCAAATCCACATTAATTAAATATATCCAATTATTTAATTAATTCAACAAATTCCCTCTTATCTAAAATTAAATAATTCTTAAATTATTTAATTAAATCAAAATTTGTTCTTCCAAAATCATGCACAACAATTAAATAAATTTATTTATTTAATTTACTTTTAAATCGTCTAAATTAAATAATCCTAATTATTTAATTATTTCTTCCAAAATATCTTCTCTAAATTTAAATAAATCAATTATTTATTTAAGTTGCTTTTTCTTCTAATTTGAGTTATTTCTAATATAACTCAAGCTTTTTTGCTCATCAATTAAATATTTCTATATTTAATAAAGCAAAATATCTTCTTTTCTCATGCAAATCCCTTCTTCTTGTTTTAAATCACTTAACTGATTGCTTTATTCTTTTAATTGATTTATCTCTTCAGTTAACTCATTCTTCTATTCTTGATAACTCCTCTCATGCAAAAGAAAGCAAGACACATGTCTTCTTCTCATTCGTTGCACATTCCTCAACTTATCTCCTCCGTTGATTCTTCTGAATTATCTGGACTGTTGATCGATTTTCCTTGAAATCTATATAAACCCTCCCTCATCTCCTTCATTGAGCCTCTCTCTTCGATCGTATTCTCAAGCATACTTAACAGAGCTTTGAGCATACACAACACGTCGATTGAGCACCATAACGATCTTTTGACATTGATCTCTTGAGCATACTTGCTTGTTGCAGCCATGGCTTTGCAACTACATTGAGCAATCCACATATCTCCAAAAGGGAACAATACAGGTTTTGGTAAGAGCTTTCATTTTGATTTGTGATTTATGGCTTTTACTTAGATTCATTTCCTTTATGTTATTGGGTTCTTTGGTTTTACTTAGTTTAGATTTAATCCATTTTTCCATATACACAGAGGCTATTTTGAATTGGCCTACACCTCGGATAGCAGGAGAGGTCAGAAGTTTCCATGGCTTGGCCACATTTTACAAGAAATTTATTAAGAACTACAGTGATATTTGTGCACCTATATTAGAGACCATCAAGGGTGGAGGCAAGATGAAGTTTGTGTGGACAAAAGAGGTAGATTAGAGTTTTGAAAGTCTAAAGTAGAAAGTAACCAAGTATCCTATCTTAGTACTTCCTGATTTCAATAAGGTTTTCACAATTGAATGTGATGCAAGTGGGCTGGCCATAGGAGTAGTGTTGAGCCAAGAAGGCAGACCAGTAGCCTTCTTCAGTGAAAAGTTAAATGAAGCCAAGAGGAAGTACTCCTCTTATGATTTAGAGTTGTATGCTATGGTACAAGCTCTAAAAAAATGGAGGTACTACTTGCTTCCTAAGGAATTTATTGTATACACTGACAATCATGCTCTCAATTTTTTGAATGGACAGGAAAAGCTTAGCCATAGACACATGAAATGGGTGGAAAGTCTTCAAGTATATACCTTCATCATCAAACATAAGAAAGGAATAACCAATAAGGTTGCTGATGCTTTAAGCAGAAGGGTGTTGACAATGCAAGAAGTGCAGCTACAAAGCATGGGTGTTGAGGCACTCAAAGGGTTGTATGAAAAGGACCACGATTTCAAGGAGACTTACAAGGTATGCAGTGAGTTTGCTAATGCTTTCTACAGTGAATTTTTAGATTATACATTGCAGGATGGACTTTTGTTTAAAGGAAGTCAACTATGTATCCCTAAGTGTTCAATGAGGGATAATATAGTGAAGGAGAAACATAGTGGTGGTTTAGGAGGACATTTTGGGCTCAATAAGACCTTAGATCTTGTAAGAAGGTTTTACTTTTGGCCAATGATGTAATCTGATATCAGAAGGTTTGTTGAGAGTTGTATGATTTGCCAGAGAGCAAAGGGAGTCTCAACCAATGCAGGACTATACCAACCTTTGCCCATACCAACCAGACCTTGGGAAAGTTTGAGTATGGATTTTGCGATGGGATTGCCCAAGACAAGGATACGTTATGACATTGTGTTTGTTGTGGTAGTCAGGTTCAGCAAGATGGCCCACTGTATTCCTTGTAAGACCACCAATGATGCTAGTTACATTGCAAGTTTGTTCTTTAAAGAAATTGTCAGGATTCATGGGTTACCTTTGAGTATTGTATCTGATAGAGACAACAAATTTCTGGGACATTTTTGGAGAACCTTCTGGAGAAGATTGGGTACAAATTTGTCTTTTAGTTCAGCCTATCATCCTCAGACTGATGGCCAAACTGAGGTTGTGAATAGGTCATTAGGCAATCTGCTGAGATGTTTGACAAGAGGACATGGTAGTAGTTGGGATGTGGTACTCCCACAAGCAGAATATGCCTATAATGATTCTACAAATAGAAGTACTAGTCTAAGTCCTTTTGAAGTTGTCTATGGTAGTCCTCCTAGAGGAATTTTTGAATTGCGAGATGTTCAAGGGTTGGACAAAAGGAGTGGACATGCTGATACATTTGCAGAGGCTATGAAAGAGATCCATCAACAAGTCAGAGATACTCTACACTAGAACAGTCAGAAGATCAAGGCTAGAGTGGATCAAAGAAGAAGGGATGTGTAGTACCAAATAGGAGATATGGTCATGGTTCATCTCAACAAGAATAGACTACCCACAGGAAAACACAACAAGTTGATGATGAGAAAAATTGGACCTTGTCAGATTCTAGAGAAATATGGTTCTAATGCTTACAAAATTGAACTCCCTGATGATATTGCTATTTCACCTATATTTAATGTTGCTGATCTAACATTATATAAGAGTCTTGATACAGGAGAAGGTACAACAGATTCTATCCAAGACAATGTAGAGTGGGTACAATATTTACCACCTAAGAAACCACCGAAGATGGAGTGCATCTTGGATAGCAGGATAGCCAAGAAGACAAGAAATCAGACCTATTTTGAGAACTTAGTCAAATGGCAAGGACTTTTGGACTCAAAGGCCCCATGGATGCTGGAAGAAGACATCAAAAAGCAAGGTGGTGATTTGTAGTAGATAGTCTTTAAGAGGACTTGAGACAACTTTCACCTAGGGAGTATGGTGCAGGAGCACCTAGAAAATCATGTTTTTGTATTGTAATAAGGTCTATTTGACCAATGCATTTTCATTTCTATTTGTAAGTCCTAAATGACTTAGGTCACATTTGTAAAATTTTTAATCTCAAGACAGTTGGTCTCCTACTTGCTTGGAACCAGTTGGTTGTTCTCCCAGCCACTTGGAATTGGTTGGTTTTCCTCAGGGCGAGTTTATAAACCCAAAGGAATGAACCAAATGTTGGATATCATTATTGTAATCAGATCAAAGAGAAGGGGTTGAATGTGATAGTGAGAAATAAAACTATTATGTTTTGTCAATTCAATTTTCGTTTCCTGTAATTACAATTTGTATAACTGTAGATTTATGTTCTCTCTGTGCTTTCCATTTATTGCTGTATGTCATCATGAAGCATTCCACTAGTGAGATTTCTATCGAAATTAGTGGAATGGATTTGTTGTATAATTATTTGTTTTCATTTTCTATTTTGTTTCATTGCTTGGTGGCACAGAGGATCTAGACAGAGCGTTTCGCATAGTAGGTTGACCTAGCATCTCCATGTGCTAGGGTTTGGAAGAAAGTAAACTGTGCATCAATGTATCAGCATAGCAAACCCTAAGGTGTCCGATAGCAATTGTCATGCCGATGAGAGAAGGTCAAAGGTAACATCGGAGTGATCAGTGTATCAGTCAAAGATTGCGAGTGTTCACCAACAAAACAAGTCTCACCGAGGGTGTTTGGTTCATCGGCGCATTGGCCAGAGTCTACAAGTGCTCACCGACGAGGAGGGTCACACCGAAGGTAAATGCCATTGGGAAGAGTTGCGACATTGGGAAACAAGTTAAAAGTTTCATTGATGGGAAGAGTCCCACTGATAAGGTCACATCTAACCAGCGAGGAAGCCGTCACGATTAAGGCGAGAGGGACTTAACTGCCATCAGTGCATCATCAAAAGGATGAAAGACTCAGCTGATAGAAGAAGTCTCACTAACGGTAAGGAGTTGAATGACTCTGTGTGAGTCCCATGGTATCTCACCAAAGAGAAAGTAAAGATAGTTATCAGTGTAAGTTTGATCAATGGTAAGACTTAGGAAAGTCTTTCCGACGATGGTTGTCTAGCCAATCAAAATGTGTCGATGGTTCATTTGTTAGTCTCACTGTGCTCTCCCCATCAAAATGTCTCTCTGAGAACTACGTAGTGATGTAGGTTTGGTTATCATATTTTTCTTTGTGTTAGAAGTTATTGCCTAAAGCCAAGAATTATTCTGATATAGTTTTATGCTCATAACTTTTGCATACGAAATTAGATTTTTGATTTCGGATAGGCATTAGAGAGCTATTGCTATGTACTATAGATTGGATCATGTAGTTTTTTATTTTGGTCTGTATAGAGAGTTTGGTACTTTTTTGATCACTTGTGGGAGCCAAATATTTAGGGTGCAAGTTTGAGTGCATTCGGATGGATTTTTGGGTACAAACTTGTGGGAGTGTATGTTACTATATGACCATCAGTATGGTATAGCAGGTTTTCAGATTTGGTCCTTCCAGTTATAGGTTTACAGGTATTTTTAGAGTTTGATCTTTGATGGAGACAAGTACACAGTTTGTCTTCTGGTTTGAGGACATGATTGATAAATGTGTGACTTGGAATCTCGTTTCAGTGGGAGTAGAGTATAGGTACATCATTGATAATGATTATGGTGTCATGGATATGCAGGTACACTTTTGCATTGACATGACATGATCGTGTATGCAGTTGACAGGTATGGGCTATGATGTTTGATTCATGATTACAGGTGGTGTTCTGGTTTACTTTTAGGATATTTTTCTTATCTCCTGGATGCTTGATTAGTTCCTTGACTATGGTTACTTGTGTTGTGGACTTGTTTGACAAATTGAATCTAGCATTGATTTGGTGTTTAAGTCTTAGAGTCTATAGGTTGTCTTCTTTGATATCTCAGTTTGCATGTTACTAATCTGATGATGAGTTTGCACGTTACATGTGTTTTGGATCTTCGAGTTATGTAGTTTTGTGGATTTTCTACCCCTTGACTATAGTGAGATGACTCATATGTGGACTATCTTTATCCATGAGATTGATTCATTGTTTATGCAAACTTTGTTAGTTGGCCTTGTCTGTGTTCATTTGTACATTGGTATGTTGCATTGAGATGAAAGGATGGATTATTAGATTGCCTAGATAGTCAATTATTGGGACTTATAGCATGTTTATCATGATATCATGGATAGCTTGGATACATGGTTTTATATGATCTTTTGACAGTGATGGTTTTATCTTCTTAGTTTGGAGATCATGGCTTTACTTTACCTTTTGGGAGTTGTTGATGTTACAGTAGGATTCCTTGATTGTGTTGGGGCCATAGATGATCTTCATTTAGGAGATGGTTACTTTGTTGTCATGTATAGCTTGGTGTCACGATTCAGTGGGGGCTTTGCTAGTGATGTGGATTCATCATTAGTGATGGATGATCTTCTTCAGTGGTTGTGGGTGTCTTGGAGAGGCTCTTGGATTATGATTCTTGTTTCAGTGAGAGTGCTTTGACATTCTGAGTTCTATTGTTAGTAGATGGTTATCTTCATGTTGTTGGAGATTTTGACATTCTTGTTTACCATGGTGGACTCTTGGAGTCTTTGGTTGAGGTGTCAGATTATGATTTGTCAGTTTGACATGTTGATTCTTTATTTAGAGATGTTGTTATTGTGTCTTGATGGACTCTTAATCACGTGTTAGAGTGTTGACATGATACAGGTTCTCTTGAGACATGATGTGTGCATTGATGCATGTGATCTCCTTGGAGGAGATGGTTAGATCATGATGTCATGATGAGCTTCTTGATTATGCAAATGTGCAGTAGGAGCATTGATAGTGATCTTGTTGGATCTCTTGGTATTGAGTACATTGATCATGTGCTTGGGAGCTTCATGATAGTGCGATGTTGCATTTGGAGTTTAGCATGGAATTATCATGGATGTACTCTTGGATACTTGGAGACTTAGGTGAGGCTGGAGTTCTCTTTGGATTAGAGACACTTGTTGATATGGTTACTCATTGGAGGTTTCAATAGATAGATCGAGGAGCCTACACCTAGATATGGATGTGATTTCATTATGGAGCTAGAGGAGATTGTTCTTGGAGAGTCTTTGTGACTTGGTGTATCCTAGAGGGGCATTCTCATTCCCAACTTTTGGTCTACTTGGTGGATTATCATCTATAAGGTATTGCCCGTCCTTTTAGATGCATTTTGCTTTATGTTTTATCTTCTCATGGTTATGGATCTTGAGCTATGGTTATTGGTTCTGGAGGGTTCATTTGAGGGACATTGACATGGTTATCTCTTTGTTCATATGGTTTGATTTATGATTTCCATTATGAGGAGTTTAGGAGATGTGATTGGGCTTATTCCTGGTTATGGAATTATTATGAGTTTGATCTTCCTTGGTTAGAGAGGCTTACACCGATGTTGGTTACATTATATATATGTTCATTTGATCTATGAGATTGAATGATTGGGTTTTGTTGAGGCTTTTCATTTGGGGTTGTAGAGGAGATCATACCTGACATAGCTTTGCACTTTGAGGTGTTAGTAGGACATTATGATTTACAGGTTTTCTTCCTTTGTCTAATGGTGACTTCTTGGAGGATCATGTTGATATGGTTAGACTTGGGATAGTTATGGTGACATGTTGTGAGAGAGTATGTAGTGATTTATCTTGCATGTGTGGATCATCGTGATTATTCTTGATACTATATTGGCTTGTTGATTAGCCACACCTTGGTTTGAGTGCTGATTGGTAGACTTGGGATGCCTTGGATCTATTTTTAGATTTGACATTACCCATGCAATGGGAGCTCCTGGATCTATGTGTTCTTCATTGATAGGTTTTATACATGGAGCTTATTATTGTAGTATATGGGTTGGATATGTTGTTGGCATGAGTTTACTGATGTTGTTGATACCTATGAGGTATGGATGGTTGGATGTATTAGCATATGTTGTGGTGCTATTTCCAGTCATGTGGGTTTTTACCTTTGATAGCTACTTGGACCTTTTGTTATCACTTAGATTTGATGCTTGTGTTCTTTGGATTGGTACGTCTTCACCTTGGCATGTTCCTTTTCTTCCATAGGTGGCACATTGGAGGATGAGAGGAGTTCTTGCTCGAGATGGTGGACTTTGATTTTATTGCAGGTATCTTGATGGAGCATGAGAGCATGTTGGAGATTCATGTGGTTTCATGTTTGCCTATGATGATGTATTTCATTGGTTGACCCTTATGCAATGTATACAACAAGTGGGAGAATGTTGGGAAAAAGGTGTTGTTCACCTTGCATAACATTAATTAATTTAATTATGTAAAATAAATATTATTTTGTGGTGCATCTTAAGTGATGTGTTTAGCCACATTAAATATTTATTTGTTATCACTTGTAAAATTTATATTTAACATTGGGAGACATAAGGCAAATATTTATTATTTTGGGGTGAATGGTTTTGTGCTCATGGCTTTGAGTCACATTGTTTTTATCCAATACCACAAGTTGTATTTGTGTGAGTTTGAGTGTATAAAAGAAAGAACAAGGTTAGTGGTTAATGTTGGCTCATATTTTGTAGGTTGTGTGAGAGGCTATCATTATATTGAGTTTTCTCTTGTGAGTGCATATTATAAAGCATTGCATGGGATGTGTGGATTCATGCTTGGATACATGGAGGTTGCAGTAGAGGAGCTTGATGTTTTAGAGGTGTTCATGGAGACTCTGTGAGTGTATTGTAAATTTTTATTGTTGAATAATACGTTGAGTATGGATGCTTTTGGAGGTTGGGTTTTTTCCCTCAAAGAGGGTTTTCCCAGGGTATATCTTGTGTTGTTTTGTTGATTGTCTATTGATCTTTGCACTATGGTAAATCTATAAGATTGTATGCATCATTATCTCCTTTGGGTTGTGTGGAATTGGTTTGATCTCCCTATAATTTCCTAACATCAGTAATGCAATATGTATGAGACTAAGTGAGTGTGTGCATGAATCAAGTTTATCCATCATGCCAACTCTTTCTGATGGCTAGTGAGTTTCTACCTCAACCATGTTCCCGCCTTCAATGTTTTTCCTGCACTCAGTCGCACTTAAATTTTTGTCAATAGGTTAGTTCCTTATAATCATAGCCAAAGCAAGAATAAGATATACATCCATAATCATACCAATAATAATTGATCATTAATTCAAATTTCAAATTCTATGCATTTTAAATAACAACAATTTTACCTTTACACACGTAAAATCACTCAATGGTAAAACAATCATAGTAAAATGTCCAATTATCTAAATTATAATTAAAGTCCAAAAACATGATGTGACATCCTTCCCCACTAGGAAGAGACATCGTCCCAATGTCTTATTACATGCATACAAAAATAATAAAAACATCTCACTATAACAATCAAAGTATCAATAAAGTATCGTCAAATCAAATAACAGTATCTCTACTATGCAAAAATAAAAGAGTCTCTGCTAGCTCCTCAAATCAGGAAAAGATCTGTCTATCTCCTCAACATCCTCCCATGTGGTACTATCCACTAAATATTGGTCCCAATGGACCTTATACTACATAATATCCCTATTACACAACTTAAAGTTGCACCTTTCCAAAATTCTAATGGGCTCCACCAGCACCACTCTTGGATCATGTACTTGTAAAGCATGCCAATCAAGAATGTGCGAAGCATTAGGATGATATGAATTAAGTAAAGAAACATGAAAAATATTATGGATTTTGGCAAGAGTAGGTGGTAGAGAAAGTCTATAAGCAACATGATTAATCACTTCCAGCACATCAAACGGTCCTACAAATCTAGGAGCAAGTTTGGATGATTTGCCAAGTGAAATTGAACTCTTCTAAGGCTTGACCCTCAAAAAGACTTTGTCCCCTACTGAAAACTATCTAAACATCCTATTCATGTCTGCATAACTCTTTTGGCGATTTGAAGCTTGCTTCAATTTCTCTTTGATCAACTTCACCTGCTCATCCATTTCCCTAAGCATATTAGGTCCAACCACAATTATGTCTTATACCTTGTCCCAACTAATGGGTATGCAACATTTCCACTCATAAAGAGCTTCAAAAGGTGACATCCCCAAAGATGCATGGTATGAATTATCATAAGAAAACTCCACCAATGCAAGATACTCCTCCCATTTATATTGTTGATCCATGCAATACATCCTAAGGAGGTCTTCAACTACTTGATTAATTCTTTCCCTCTGATCATCAGTCTGAGGATGATATGTCGAGCTAAAATTCAATTTAGTTCTCAAAGATGCATTCAAATTTGTCCAAAACCTAGAATTCATGAGAGTGTCTTGATCTAAAATGATCATCTCCAGCACTCCATGCAATTGAAAGATTTCTTGGACAAACTTGTTAGCTAAAATTAATGAACCATCCAAAAGATTTCCTGGGATAAAATGTGCTACCTTCATTAACTTGTCCACAACTACCAAGATGACATCATGTTAATTCTTAGACATTGGAAATCCCTAAATGAATCCATACTAATTACATTCCACTTATGTTCTAGTACACTATGTGGGTACAAAAGCCCTTCTGGATGCACATGCTCAGCCTTGACTCGTTGGTGCTCCAATTATTGAGCCACAAATTTTGTTACATCTTTCTTAAGTTTAGGACAAAAATATAAGGTTCTCAAACCTTCAACCATCTCAGTCACTCTAGGGTGCCCCAAATATGGTGTGTTGTGGATCTCTTCAAGAACTAACTTCCTCAAATCCCTTGAGTATGAAATATACATCCTTAATATCACAAAATTCCATCCGACTCAATCACATAACCATTAAATCAATGATCTAAGGGGTCTTCTTCTAAAGCTTGTTTTACTCTATCATAATGTTCATCCCCTTATAGATTTTGAATTACTTTTTGCCTCAAATTTGATCTTGTAGTGACCATGGTTGCCAGATGTCTTCTTTTGCTAAGAGCATCTGCCACTCTATTCAAGCTTTCCCTTTAATGTACTCATCCCAAAGTCATACTCACTAAGAAATTCTAACCACCTTCTCTAACGTGCATTAAGATTAGGTTGAGTAAAAATGTACTTGAGCCCTAAATGATCTGTCTTCAACTCAAAGGGCTTCCCCAAGAGATAATGCCTCCACATCTAAAGTGCATGAACTATGGCGGCTAATTCTAAGTCATGCGGTACATAGTTTAACTCGTATTGCGTCAACTTCCTTGACTTGTATGTGACCACTTGCTCATTCTGCATTAACACTCCTACACCTTCTCCTTAAGCATCAGTTATAACTGTAAAATGCCCATTAGGATTAGGTATGGTCAAAAGAGGAGTTGTAGTGAACTTTTATTTCAACACTTGGAAAGCTTGCTCACACCTTTCTATCCACTCAAACTTTTTACCTTTCTTCTGAAGTGAGGAAATCGGTGCTGCTATTGTTGAGAATCCTTCCACAAAATTTCTATAATACCTTGCAAGTCCCATGAAACTTCAGACTTTTGTCACATTCTAAGGTGCAGGCCATTCCATTATTGCCTTAATCTTCTTTGGATCTACTACAATCCCTTCTACTGAAATTACATGAACTAGATAGTGCACCTTGTCCTAATAGAATGTACATTTGGATAGATTACCAAAGAGTTTTCACTCTCTTAAGTGTTGTAAAACTATCCTCAAATGCTTTTTGTGCACTTCAACTGATTTAGAATAGACCAAGATATCATCAAGAAAGATCAACATAAATTCATCTAAGCAATCACTGAATACGCTATTCATTAAATTCATGAAAGTTACAGGAGCATTAGTCAACCCAAATGGCACCACTATGAATTGGTAGTGACCATAGCAAGTTCTGAAAGCAATCTTCAAGATGTCCTCATCCTTAATCTGTAACTAGTGATAGCTAGATCTAAGGTCTATCTTGGATAACACATTAGCTCCCTTCATCTAATCAAAGAACTCATCTATTCTCAAAAGTAGGTACTTGTTCTTTATGGTTTCCTTATTAAGCATTCTATAATCAAGAAGTCCCATCCTCCTTCACAAAGATGACCGATGTGCCCTACAGTGGCATGCTAGGTCTTATGAACCCTTGGTTCAACAACTCTTGCAATTGTGCTTTAAGAGCATACAATTCTATAGTGGTCATCCTATAGGGTGCCTTAGATTGAGGCTTAGACCCTGGTAGTAAATCAATTGAGAAGTCAAATTCCATCTTCAGTGGCAACTCTATTAACTCTACAAGAAACACATCTTAGAATTCCTTTAGGATAGGATAGTCATTAAGCACTGGTTCCATATTATCAAGATCTTTTACTTGGATAGCATAAATGGAACACCCCTTTCTTTCAGCTTTCTTTCACTGAATAGCCAAAATTTGTCTAAGTTCCAGGGGTCTCTTAGAACCATGAATCTCTACATGATTCCTTAGGTCATCCAAATATCTAACAACCTTATCCTAACAATTCACAATTGACTTATGTTTAGCTAACCAATTGATTCCCAATATCACATCATAAACCCTAAAGGTGCTATGTAAAGATTGACTTGAGTTTGAAAACTTGGAAGGTCTAACTCACTGCATGCAAGACATGAATCTACCCTCTTTTCTGCCCAATTACCTTATTGAACCATCCATAAGTTTGCCATGTGTCCAAGTCTAATAGATAACTTTGAAACTACTCTTGGATCTATAAAGCATTCAGTTGCACCAGTATCAATCAAAATAGAAACAGGTAGTCCATAGAGCTTACTTGGAAACTAAATGGGTGATGCTTGTAAGTCAACTTGTCAATTGTCCAATGTTGCATGAATTTGGTGTTGCAGTGCTCCCGGTTGATTCCTATCTCTTCACTCTGCTGATCTTTAAGGAAAAGTGTTGGCGTAGAACTCTCCTCCACACACATAGAATCCACCACAAGGTGCTCTTGGTCCCTTTAACCTATCCCTTCAGTTATTGTTGTGGTTGTTGTTATTCTTGTTGTAGTTACCTCATTTGTTACCTCCATTCTAATTTCCACTATATCTATCCTAAGAGTTGTTACCTCTTCAAGTTTTGAATCTATCGGTTGTTGTTGCCCTAGTTGTTATTCTGATTGTTGTTGTTATTGTTTTGGGGTCTTTTATTCCCAAACTTTGCATCTCCAAATTTGTGATAATTGGCTACCTATTGTAGCTTATGTTCCTACTCAATAGCCTTTTCAAAGACTACATCCATAGTCAATGGATTATGGATGTCCACATCCACTCCAATCTAAGGCCTTAATCCCATGATAAACTTCCTAATTCTGAATCTCTCATCCATATGATATTGTGGAACATACTTTAGTAAATGAGAGAACCTTTCCCAATACTAGGTTATTGACATACTTCCTTGTGTCAAATTTTGGAACTCTGTCATCTTCTTATCAAAGAAGAGTTGTGGTAACCACCTTTTCCTGAAGATTTGAAGGAAAAGTTCCCAAGTGATTTCTCCTAGCAACAATCTTTTATACACCTTCTCATTATCCCACCATGTAGTCACTTCTCCAATAAGCTAATAGGAACCCCACATTGCCTTCATCTCATCAGAAAGGTTACGGAGCTCAAAGTACTTTTCCATTTCGATAATCGACACTTCAGCTCCATCACTAATGGTCCTTACATCAAACTTGGGTGGTGAGACCTTCTTGAGATCTTTGCCCAACTCCTCTGCAATCCTACTGCAATTTTTTGCATTCCCTTCATTCTCTGGGTTCTACACCTCATCCCTCTGGTTCGCATTGCCTTGATTCTGATTTGCATTTCCTTGATTTTGATTTTTGTTTTGATTTTTCCCTCCACGGTTTACTCTGATCTCTTGTTCAAGATTATCCATCCTAGCTCCCTGTTGGGTTAGGAGAATGAGGATTTGATCCAACCTTCCATTTTGTTCATGGTTTGCTTCACCACAGTTCCTTTCATTTTGTTCATTTTTTGATCCTCCACTATGGTTGGTGTTTCTTGTATCCATTATGATTGATTTGCATTGCATTCACATCTTAGTGTAATAGAAAAAAGGCCCTAGTGTCAAACCTAGAGCTCTGATACCAAATGTCAAGTATGCATTCCAAAACAAATAATTACTAAAGTAAATAATCCACTTTTTTACATTGACTCAAGTAAAAAGATAGATCTTCTATATATCAACAATAATACCATTAAATCTTACAAATCTACGTGCCATAACCAAGTGTTAGCACTATAAAAGAATATACAATATACATCTTAGGCTCTCATGCCATAAGTCATCTCAAAGAATAATAATGAGCAATAATCAATAAGTAATGAATGATAAATAGAATCATTGTCTCTAGCTTTCATTAACCCACATGGTCATCCGCAAGCTGAGAGACAGGAACATGGCTCGAGCACTTTTCCACCCAACCATAGAGCAATTACACTTGCTCAAAATTCTTCATAACATGAAGGATACCTGACTCTACACGAAATGCCTAGCAATGTAGAAACAAATGGCAGGAGGGAACACCCAATGCAAACTGATGTCTAAATGCAAATCTAAATGATGATGTGCAATATCTCACAATAGGATGTGGTAGAGAAATATATATTAATATTTTTCTAGACAGTCTTTCATCTATTTCAATGAACATGGCTTGGCCTAAGCACTTATAAAAGTTATGGTCAAATCCTGAAAAGAGGAAAAGCTTTCTCTGTTTACCCACATTTGACATTCTAGCCCGAAAGTAACCCAATTACACATAAAAGATAAACTACTTTATTTCAAACAAATTGATATCACATGATTTTGCCTAGATACAGATACTAATTTCTTACTTTGCTCGATCTACAGAAATACACTTTCAAGCAATTAATTCTAAATAAGAGCTTCATTTATTCGTGCAAGATACACATAGAAAGTTATACAATTGGTTATATCTTTGACCCATATTTCATTCATAATTTCTCAATATAAATCTAGATCTAACACTTATGATCGCAAGCATGTTTATAATTCTACTTAGTTGTATTTGAGATAAGAATTTTAGAAGGATACATACTATTTAACATCTTCATAAATGCTAATAAAACATAATTTATAGTGAAGTCATAAGAAGAAAGATTGGTTAAGTATATCCTAAATCTGCTACAAGAATTTTGTTGTCTGCTACAAGAAAATAGTCAAGTTTGCTACAAGAAAACAAGTGTTGATCTGCTATAGCAACTACTGCTACAAGAGTAAATGATTGCTACAGGAAAGTATAAAAAGTTTGCTAAAGAAATGCAAATAACTACGACAAGAAAGCAGAAAAAGTCTAATACAAAAATGCAAATAATTGCTACAAAAAAGCAGAGAAAGTCTGCTATAGAATTAAAGTAAAGTCTTGCAACAGGAACTATTTACTACAAGATTTAGAAAGGTCTGCTACGACAAGAATATAATAAAGTATGCTACAGAAATACACTAAGGTCTATTGCAGGATTTGATTACAACTATAGGAAAGAAAAATAAACTGCTACAGAAAAGCAGTAATAGATCTGCTACAGGAAGACACAAATAAATCTGCTACAAGAAAAATAAATAAGCTGTGATAGGAATACATAGTAAATAGTAGACCAACAACAAGTTAACACTAAGGTTGATTAATACACAGGCCAAACAAGAAGTTAATAGGCCAAAAAACATATAGAGGCCATTAGAAAAAGTATACCCAACAGTTTATAAATAGAAAAAGGTTGATACAAGTTCTTCCCAGGTCTTTCAAAGAGTACAAGGCCAAGGAAAAATAAGAAAGCATGCCGATAAGAGTATTACGCAGGCCCTACGAAAAATAATATATAGTATAACAAAGCATAGCCTTAATAGCATACACAACAAAAACTTGTAATTATAAATTAGGAAGAAAGCTACCTGATTAACCACACTTCCTTAGTCGAGTGATCTCCTGTCTCCTCTCACTAGGATCTCTCTACTCTGTGTCTTCTATTTCCTCCTTCTTTGCCCTCCGTCACTGGTTGCTGATGGTGATTTTATTTTTTGCCTATCCCTTCTTTTCTTAATAATTTCCTTCCTCTAATAATGGTATTGATATATTTAGATCAGACTTTTCTTGAATTTCCAAAGTTGCAGTTGCAGGTTCGTGCATGCTGAAAGATGTTCCCAATTACTTATTTTTAAATTTAATTTTTTTTAACCCACTAATTCTTGCAGTATTATTACTTATATTTTTGCATGAAGTGATCTAAATTTTAATGGAGAATTTAGATAACAATACTTAGCAATGAGCCTGTGGTATTGTGATAATAAATAAGAGCTCAACGTGTAGAACTCGTAGAGACTTGCAGGCAACCAAAGAGACTTTATTAATTGCATCAAAATGTTTATATACAATGAAGCAAGAATGTGAAAGGTCACCTTATCCATATAATTTGAAATGGATAGTTGGAAGGTGGAAAAAACAACAACTAACTACTAAAAATTCAAATTTTCAAATTTTCAAATTTTCAAAAAACTACTAAATTCGAAACCACGCATGGCAGGGTCATAACTTCTAGCCAGCTAGTTGAAATCCAGACTTCTCAAACTCATTGGAAAGATCTCCTGGAGAGATAGATTGAGTTGTGTCGAGCCCTATCTGCAACTACCGCTCAAAGAAACTGATGAAAATCTTGACCCTAAATTCCACTCCAAAGGCATCCAAAAATTCCAATTACTAGGATGTAGACAATTCTAAAAAAAATACTAAAAAATTGAAAACATAGTTGCCTGAACAAATGCCACCCTAATGCTTCTAAATCTCTGTGGGATCATGAAGATATTAAATATTGTTTTATTATTTTTATCTATCTTACATATTTATTAGTACTTGCCTTTGGCAATACTATTGCAATCATTGTCGCTTATCTAGTGATTAATCTAGCAAGAGTAAACCAATCAAAACACAGTATAAATTTTCTTGTTGAACAAATTTGAATTAAATTTGAAATTTCCTATGTGAACATAAGAAAATTTTAACAAAAAAATTGGAGAAATTATTTATCTCTATTGTGATTAGCTCAAATAAAATGACCTCTTCTCGACGGAGTGTCGAGGATACTATTTTAGTGCAACAAACACCTAAAATTGAGGAGGTAATTCTGGTTAGAAGGGAGGAGGTGGCAATCATAACAATTTAATTTTTTTTTTTAGTGAAACAAACACCTAAAAATGAGGAGACAAAAGGAGGTGGCAATGGAAAGCAAATAACTTTGTAAATTTTGTGGGAATTTGGTTATAAAACAATTCATTTATGCTTATTAAATTGATATATTATTATTATTATTATTATCCAAATAATTTTTTAAATATTTTTATGAGTGAGTCAATATTTACAGGAATTTGGTTATGAAACAATTCATTTTTGCTTATTGGTTATTAAAATGTTATATGATTATTATCATTATTATAATTATAAAATCATTGTAATATTTATATTATTATAATATATAATGATTTAATGTATTTGTCATTTTTCTATAATTTTTTTTATTGTTTTGGGTATAAAAATATTTAAAATAACTAACAAATTAATTTGTTTTTCATTAATATTAATATTATTATTTTATTCTCTTATGTTTGCTAAATATTAAAAATTCTTAACAAATTAATATATTATATTATTATTATAATATTATTGTAATATTTATATTATAATTTATAATGATATAATTTATGTCACCATTCTATAGTTATTTTATTTTATATGTATAAAAGTATAAAAGTTACTAACAATTATTATTATTATTATTATTATTTTGTGTAATATTATATTGTTTTTGATTAGTTCAACTGGAAAAAAGGGTCCAGAACCCTTTACAAAGCAGCCCCCAGGGCAATACTTAAATGAGCCAGAAACATCACATTGACAACACACAAACAAAACAACTACAACAAGGCAACAAAGAGCTACAAAGGACTAAACAATACTATTAGGTCCAACACCCTTGGCCCTATTAATGTTGTTATTTTCATATTAAAATGATAGTTTAATTTGTATTCAATCAAATGATATAATTAATAATAATAATAATAATATTTTGATGGGATTATTGATTTTACATATGAATGGAATTATAATTTTTGTACTAACAAATTAAAATATTGTTGTGATATAAATATTTATATCTTATTATTATTAATTATTATTATGAGTGAGTAAATTTTTGAGGAATTTGGTTATGAAACAAGTAATTTTGGTTATTAAAGGAATTTTTTTTTAAGTTAGACAAATATTATTTGTTTTCTTCAAATGTGTATTGTTTCACTTATAAAATCTATATTCTCTTGACAATATAACATTTTGATTTAATTTATTCCTAGTTTATATATTTTCCAAATGTGTAACCAAATATAAACTTAGAAATAAAAATTTATGGTACAAGTAAAAAATAATCTTAAAATTATTAACTATTTATTATTTTAAAATTAAGAAGGAAATAGTTTATAGTTCGTTATCTTTTGGCAACTGTTTTAAGGAGTAGTTATTTGCTTGGAGTTGGATTATTCAAATCAATAAACGTATGAATGTTATTCTAAACAGAGAAATAAGAGGTTTGTAATGTTTTTCTTATTACATTTTTTTTTTTAATTTCAACTAATAACAAGTTAATAATATTTGTGTTATTATTTTCATTTTAATTTCCTATGATTTTGTTTTAATTGTAATTGCATTGTACATGCAGCTGACATTATTTTGGGTGGATTTATTCATCTATACAAAGTCAGGAGAGGACAAAGATCACCAATTGATTCAGCTGCAGTGGTTGTCATACCTATTACATTGGCTTTTCTTTAAATCATTCATGTTGGATAGGGGTTTGTTGCACTGAAAGATTCTCAAATGTCTTGAAACAATGTTGGATAGGGGTTTGTGTTGCACTAAAAGACTCTTTTGAATGGTTTCCTATGTCTTGGCAGAAGATTAGTGCATCTCCTTATAGATATGAGAAACTTAGTTTAGTTACTGGAAAGTTTATCACATGTACTCTCTTCATCTTTAGTTTTCTAGCATTTTGTATAATAGTTGTCTTTACCATTGTGATCTTGGCAATACAAAGTAAATAGTGAGAATTTGTTAACCACATGTTGCTCTATAAAGGGCTCATTTGCATGATTTAGTCATATCTTATTATTGTATTCTTCTCATAAATTCTTGAATAATTTTTTCGTACAGGCTTCTTTTTGGTTTTACTTTGTCCATGGTTGTATTTGAAAATCATATTGTAATGCTTTAAATTAAATTAATAAGGGTTTATACAACTCTTGATTGATACCAAAGATGGAAACTTTCAGAGATATTGTATTTAATTTTAATTATAATATTATTATAAATTTATTATAATTATTATATTACTATAATATTATATTTTAATTATAATTATAATATTATATTATATTTATATTATTATTACAGTATTAAATATAATAATATTATATTTGTAGTGGGTGGTAGGGAGGGAGCCTTGCCACACCATCATGGGTGGCAAGGCTGAGGCATTCATTGCAGAATGTCGACCCACGATGGCACGAGTTGATGGGAGATGGAGTTTATGGCTCCTCAGTGTCTACATACAGCGCAGCAGGGTAATCATTAAAATGAATGCCTTCGAGATCCTTCGGTGATAGGCTGTGTGATGATTATTTAGGAAGGCGGTTCTTAGTGTTCTGCAAATCCTTCTAAGCTTTTTTGCAAATGCCATCCCACTTTGTCGCAATCATCTTAGCCTATGCCATTCGCTGCGGAGGGATGGATACCCCCATTCATCTGGTCAGCACCAAGAGGTAGATGGCTTTCTTGGGAGGTATTATAGACCTATGTTTGCAGAGGATGCTGAGACGGTCGGAAGGGCTTCTGGTGGACGCGATGAAACTGATTATGGGAAAGGTTTTCTTAGAGAATGATGAGAGATACCGCGTAGAAATAGATATCTCCTCGCGGGTCCTGGCAATACTGATGGAGTTGGAATTGGCGAAGGATGAGGCAGAAACAATCATGCGAGGCTTATTCTATCCTGAGCATCTAGGAGAGCTGGGGAAGACTCTGCAGGTTGTTCACTCGGGTGTCGGCATTCCTTGCCCTAAGGATTGGAAACTTCTAGCGGATCTTGGGGCAGTGATCAAGTTTATCCGTTCATCCTGGATGCCAAGGGCTTTGACCTGATCGTGTTGAAGGACTAGGCTTTGACTACGGTGGAGTTCATCAAAAGGTTGTTGGGGATGGTGGAGGCTGAGGACTTCCAGTGGATGGAAGATTTCAGGAGGAAGATGGAAGAGTATACCTGCTAAGCTCCATAGTGTATAGGATAGCATGGCTTCCTTTTGCTTATAGAAGTTGTTAGTATGTATGGTCAAATCTTGGATATAGTAAATGTTTATAGTTTAGTATGTTGATCTATAGCTCCGACCTTGCATGGTCTCTTGGTAGAAGATTATAGGATAGAATGGGATGGGTCTGAACTTTTTTGCCAGCCATGGAAGGGCTGAGGACTGTAACTCTTTTTAAATAATATAATAAAATCTATGATTACGAATTAAAAAAAATATTATATTTGTATAATTGCATTATTATAATATTATATATTATTATATTATATTTATGTTTATTATTATATTATTATATAATATTATTATAATACTACAATATCAATTAATATAATATATCAAGTGTTATAATAAATATTAATAATATAGTTAATATTATAACTATAAATAATAACGATTTTGTTGGTTTGACAAAAAATAAATTTGAAATTTACCTAATGAATTAAAAAATTAAAACTAAAACACAACTATAATTACAACTAAAACACATACTATAATTACAACACTACAGGATAGGCCACTACGTGGCACTTGTTTATTATAAGTCCAACTAAGAATATATGTTATATATTTAATATTCAAACAACTAATATTAAATCTATTTAAAAATCAACTAAATAGTTTTTATTATTATCTTACATGTCTTTATTTTCATTTTGCATATATATATATTTCTTATACACAAATATTTATTTATTATTTAAAATATATATATGAAATGAAGTAATAATAATAATAATAATAAATCTTTTTGAAATCAACCAAAATTGTATATTTTAATTCAAAAGATGAAAAGAACACAAGATTACATGGTTAACTTAATATGATCATTTCAAAGCAATTCAAAATCACATAATTATCTAGAATCATACTTCAAACACATCCAATATCTAATGTAAATGTACAGTCATGACTACATAATCATTTAGCGAATGCATCATAAAGCCACTCAATAATGCAATATGTATGAGACTAAGTGAGTGTGTGCATGCATTGGGTTTATCCATCATGCCAACTCTTTCCAACGGCTAGGATGTTTCTACCTCAGCCATGTTCCCACCTTTTAGTCACACTTAGATTTTCGTCAATAGGTTTGTTCCTTATAATCATAGCCAAAGCAAGAATAAGATAGACATCCATAATCATACCAATAATAATTGGTCATTAAATCAACTTTCAAATTTTATGCATTTTAAATAAGAACAATTTTACCTTTACGCATGTAAAATCACTCAATGATAAAACAATCATAGCAAAATGTCCAATTATTTAAATTATAATTAAAGTCCAAAAAATGATATGTGACAGGTTTTGATGTGTATATAAAATGTCCTTATGAATTTAATTATAAAGTCTCAAAAAAAAAATCTCTCCTTAGGTGCACACTCTTCACATTAATAACCCCTTACAAAACTTCTTCTTGTGTCTCCCAAAATATAGTATTCAATGTGTAGTCAAGATTATATTGTAGTACTTACATATGACTTCACACTTCAATCTTTTAACTAAAGTTCAATTACCAACTCTCTCATGCCACCAATGCAATATTTAAAGAACTTTAAGTTATTCACTTCACAATTAAAATATTGACCACTTATTTCACCATAATTCCCTTATTTCCCCTTATTCCTTAATTCTAAAACATTATTAATAAATTCCCTTTACCTTATTACACTTAAATGAGTTTTTACCTTCCATGTATTTTTCAAACTTCACACTCTATTTCCTTTTCAAATGTCATAAAAATAAAACTGCACCTTACATGTTGGAAAATGGGCTATATGATATTGATTTTCATGAGGATTTTAAATCAATCCAACTTAGAGAAGCACAACCTATGAGAATGTTGAAGAACATACCTCCAATAAAATCCTCAAACATGCATTCACATAGGCAATTTTTGAATTGCCAAGTTAGTTGAAATAAATATGCACATTTACTGATCAAAGAGGCTCAAATAATTTTTTATCATGTCCTTATTTTGCTGCTTGTTCTTCTGCAACAAACTTCTGATAAAAACTAACACGATCTTCTAAAGATTTATGGGTTTTATTATCCTCTTTGTCTTTTTTCCAAAAAGTTTTGAATTTCAAGATTTTATTATAAAATGACAAAGATATTGTACCAGAGCTATTATCAACCAGATCTCAGCCCGATTATTCTACCTACACCTCGAATTGGCAACTTCTTTAAACTTTGACCTTTGGTCTTTACTTGACACTTTATCCCATGCTCGAGCTCAAGGGATAAAATCTTCATACGAAGATAGATAGAAGCATAAATTTAGCAGATTGTTCAACAGGAAATTTCGTGCCTTCCCCCTGTGTTCTTCTATTTTCTCGTGGCATACTTCCCATCTTCTGCCCAACTCTCCACTTGGCTCACTCAGTAGTTCTTCATTGAGGGTTCCCTCTCCAACTTCTGACCTCAACCCACTGTAGTCTTCCCCTCTCGTACACCTTCACACTTCCAGTTTCATCGCCTCTTCTAATGCCATCTTGCCGGACCTCTCTGCTCAGTGATCTCCTCTCCTCATTGTGGATCTCTCCTCCAGGAGCTCACAACGTGTACCTTTCTCTTTAGGTTCGATCAGATAGTCCTCACTTCCCATCATGGGCCCTTTACGACACTCTCTTCAACAAAGCGACTCAACCCCTGCAAACCCTCTCGTGGTGCCTTCATGCTCGTTTGCTATGTCTTGGTCTTCTGGTCCACGCTCTCCTTGCATCTCACCAGCTCACTCTTCCAGTACCTCCCAACTACCTACATGCTCGGTTGCCTTTCAGCTGGACTCTCCAACCAGTAAGAAGTCATTTTTGAACCAGAAGGGCTCTTCCACTAGTGTGAAACCTATCGTTGGGTTCTTAGATTCGATGGATTCGCTAGGGTCTCCATGTCCAGCTGTCGACCACACCACAGGTGAGTCCTCTGTGACCATTTCACCCAATGTCTCTTACATTAATGTTGATATGACATCTTCTCTTGTTACGCACCCCTCCTCTACCTTTCCCCACATGCTTTCTCCTCTCTGGCCCATGCCAACTCACTCCTCACGCCCTATGCTACCTCCTAGCCCATCCAACCCTACTCTCCCTATTGTGGACTCCTCTCACACCACCACTTCTACAGATTTGTGCCTTTCCTCAAAACCATCCGGCTCCTCTGATCTCTCACACGTGTCATGCCCCATACATGTAGATCCTTCTACTTACTTGTCTCCTATCTCATTCTTGTCTACCTTTTTTGCCTGACCCCCTTCCTCTCGTGTCTCCAATCCCTCTATTGCACTTCCTCCCTCTTTATCCTTTTCTAATTTAATAGATAATTTTAGACGTGCTTTCTCTCCCAACCGTAATGCCAAGTTTGAACCCCCCAACATCATCAAAAATTGGGAGGATAAACTTGTCATCAACCTCTCTAATCTCCCTACTAACCCTCTTGCCCTCAACTTTCTAAAAAGAGGCTTGAGTTTTGCTATTACCCCGTCATCTATTCCTAAGGTTGATTTTATGATTGAGATTGAAAATGCCATCCGTTCACTTCCCAAAACCACTGCTGATGAGAGTAGACAGGATTGTGCAGTGGCTCTAAGACATGCAAAACGTCCCTTGTGGAATGTTCCCAAAGATGAATATCATGCCTTTAAAGAACTCACGAGGAACAAAGATATCGTCATTGCCAAAGCAGACAAAGGGAATGCGACCGTCATCTTGGATAAGCAAGACTATATCACCAAGATCCTCGACCACCTAACCCTGATGCAGAGGCATCCACACTAAAACCTTGACATACAGCATGTATGTCTAAAACCCATCATCATCATCATATTTTCTCTTGCCGACCGATATCCTCCTGCAGACAAACCTTCGACCCTTCGTCTGTCAGCAGCATCATCATATCCGGCTATCGGCAGCATCATCACATTCGACAAGCGCAAACATCCTCCTGACGTTCACTCTTCACCTTACTGCCAACCTCTATCTTCATCATCATGATGTTCAACATCATGTTCATCAGCAGGATATAGAACATCCGGTTCCTCCCATATATCCTGATGACGACAACCTCTTGCACCTTTCCTTCGATACTTACGTCACCCCGATATCCTGATGACGATTATCCTGATGACGATGACGTCACATGCAGTTCCTCCAATATCCTGCTGTCAGCCAAACTTAACATTATCGGCCGCGTTGGCTTTATCAACCCGATCTTCTACCTTATGCCGATACACTCCTCCTCGGCAACACCTGATGATGATCACCCCGAAACGCATTCACCTTATGCAAACGATTGCATCATGCTCACCTCCATCTACTCGGATGACGCACGAAGTAACTGCAGGATATACACAGAAATATCCTGATGATGCCGTTGTGATGGATTTCCAACCTTAGCGAATTTCGATCCGCCGAACCTCCTGAGGTGACCCGATCTACTTTCAGGGCGATCTTCCAGACTCGAACTATCAGCACGACCTAGCACATACCCATGCTAGGGTTCTCAACACCTCTTGACTGCGATCCTGCACACCTGCATGCAAACAAACAGAAAATGCAAACTAAATCCTAAACTACTGTACATAGCCATTCCACCGATTCGACGAATCAACCGGTGGAATGGATCAGCGAATCCATGAAACCACCAGAACAGCAAATCGATCACACAATGGAATCCAAACAGAGAATTGACACAACAGGATCTCTTTATTGATTTCAAAAGATGCAAATACAATACTCAGTCTCTCCCTCTGCCTCACTCTCAGCAAAGTCTGATCGATCCTTATCCAATCTCAACCAAACCGCATGCATAAATAGGATCTCCTGCGAGTACTACCGACTCGACTCCAAGCGGCTGGGAGCTTCCAAGCGGCTGGGAGGATCCAACCGGACATACAGCATAACAGCTGTCCTAACAAACTAGCAAAAAATAGTAAAGTATGGTCAACATGACCTTATTAAATGCATTGGTCTTATCAGACCTTCTTGGAAACATTAACCAGACCTAAAACAAACTAACTGCCTCATGGAGGCCAACTGTCAGGTAGGTGCTCCTGCACCAAACCCCATCTCTAAGGTCATCAAAAAAGTTAAGCAGGCTATTTCCCTTTCCTCTTTTGATGACCTTACGAAGAAGTGTCTTCTTCCCAGTAAGGAGCTCACCCCGTGTATCTACGGTGCTCCTAAAATCCATAAGCCTGGCATACCTCTCAGACCCATAGTTGATACCACTCTTTCCCCCACCTACAAATTAGCAGCTTTCCTTGCCAAGTTGATCTCTCCCCTTATAGGCAAGTCAAACACCTTTATTAAAGACTCTGCCCATTTTGTCGACTTCATACATCACAAAAAGATTGAGGATAATGAGATCTTAGTGAGTTTTGATGTGGTGTCTTTGTTCACCAAAGTCCCGGTATGCGACTCTTTGGAGCTTGTCAGATGAAAAACTAGTGATGAGATAGCTTCACTTGTCGAACTTTGCCTCCGGTCCACATTCTTCACTTTCCAAGATGTGGTCTATGAACAATCGGATGGAGTCGCCATGGGATCTCCTCTTTCCCCTGTTGTCATGAACCTTTCTATGAAACATTTTGAGGAATTAGCTCTGTTAGTGTAAAATGTGGATTAAATCAAATGAATAATAACAAACCCAAACATCAACAGAATAATGAAAACATGAAAGATTGAATGGAATGAAGCAATGAATAACACAATGCAAACCTTTCCTGTTCCAAAGCTTCTGTTGTTCACCTATTACAACCGTCCTTTGCTGATGAAGTAGGCCTTCGGTGAGTGCACTCTTTTAGCTGTGTTGTAGGATGTCAATAGTAAATGGCTATGATAATGAATATGCCAAGAAGATGAGCTTTGAAGCAACAATGGTGATCTCAAGCAAATAGTATTGGGGTGCCAAAGGCACGTGGGTAGAATTCTGCAGAGTAACAATACGAATAGCCTGGATGATTAGAATGGAGGGATGAAGCTTCTTTTATAGACTCAGAAGAATGAGAATCAACGGTTGAGAGGAGATATGAAGATCAATGGCTGAGGATGGTTGAGGAATGTGCAACCAGTAGAAATATGACAAGTGTCTCATCTCCATCATGAAAGAGGGGATTTGACAACATTGATTGGAGAGTTAACTCTTTTTAACTAATCAGTTAACAAACTTGATTAGTTAGTTGGAAGAATGAATTATGGAATTGACTGAATTGATTGAGGGATTAGCTCAATTGACTGGTTAGTTAACACTTTTGATTTGAGAAGAAATAGGACATGTGGGTGAGGGGGAAAATAGGTAATTAAATATTTAATACATTTAACTACATGTGCAACCCGATGAGGTGGACAAGGTGAGGTGGAAAAGTGAGGTGTAAGTGTGAGGTGGATTTTTGGAATTAGAACTTAGGATAGAGGAATTTGGATAAATTAAATAATTTAGGATTATTTAATTGTGTAGGACATTAGAAGAACTTAGGGATTTTAATTAAATAAATTGATTTTATTTAATTACGGAATAGTGAATCGATTAAATAAATTCAGAATATTTATTTAATTGATAGAAGAACAGAATAAATATTTAGAATATTTATTTAGTTGAATCGTGTCATTTTTAGGCATATACATTTTGCCCCTCTTTGATGCAATGTTGTTTACAGCGTTGTTTCAAAGAAATCCATAGTTTGATAGTGATACATACCCCAGTTTGCCCCTGGTACAAGTTTACTGACGATAGGATGCCCCCTCGGGAGATTGGACGTGAACAGGGTAAAAGATTTAGAGACAAACAATCTCATGAAGACGAAGGGGTTAGGATAGGTTGGAGGGAAAAGGACGTGCTTCAGGGAAATAGGAAGAAAACTGGAGGGAGAACAGGCATGGGAAGTAGTCACAGTCACCACTTAGCTAGAATTAGGGTTTATAGGTTATAAATAAGAGCTGGGTCTGCAAGATTATTCATTTGTACACTTGTTTGATCTGGATTGGATAGAGAGAGCTTAGAGCAACTTGGAGCAACATGGCAGCCATAGCAGCAGACATTCCATGCGAGGAGCATCGATTCGAGCAAGTCCGACGATTCGAGCGGCCAGCAGAGGCAGGACCCCCGGTATGTGCTTCAAAAAAATTTTCCCTAGAGTCGAGTTAATGTGTCATAAATGCCAATAGAAAATAGGTCAAACAGATGCACCGAAGTGTAGAACGGCGCATATGTAGCGCAAAACGGCGCATCTATAGTTTCACAGCGCATATGTCTATTTTGGTGGTGCATTTGTGAAAACTGTGCATATGTGCATTTTGGCAGCGCTTTTGTAGGTAGGCGACACATCTGCCGAATGTGGCGGCGCATACATTGATCTTGCACATTTGTGAATTTTAGCGGCGCATTTGTCAAATGTGGCAGCACATATGTGAAACTTGTGCATACGTGCAATGTAACGGCGCATCTGTGTTTCGGCGGTGCTTTTGTTGATTTTAGCGGTGCATATACCAGAAGCTGCACATATGCAAAGAAATGGTGCTTTTACCACCTGTAGTGGCGCATATGCGTTAGGTAGCAAATTACTTAGCCAAATTGATTCGATTAGTGTCCTGTTTGATGTGGAAATCGATGAGCTATCTCTGAGATTGCAAGAATCTAGTTAAGAGATGTAGTGTGCTATTTTGATCAATTTGAAATACTAAGTTTAGTTGATATAGTGCAGTAGATATGTTGAGTATGGTATATGCAGCTTTAGATTGACACCTTGCTTTGTGTGATTGCAGGAGGAGATACGAGACGTATTGTAGTCTAGGGAGACGTTCCTTATGCCCCTTTTGTAGAGATACATGTTGACAGAGATTGACAGAGAGGCACTTGGTGCCATGGGATTGGACTACGTTTGCTTCATGCCTGAGGTGCGGGTGAACCGTGGATTGCTGACAGCTACCGTGGAGAGATTCCACAGTGAGGATGGGACTTTCCACTTTTTGACTGGCGAGATGATTGTGACTCTGGAGGATGCGTACAGGTTATTGTACTTACCCGTTGTTGGTGAGTTGGTGGAGTACAACGCGTAGTGGAATGCGGGACTCGCCGAGTGCAGGCGAGTGTTCGATGACCCTGAGCTGGTTGGACAGGTCATCTCGTGGCATGATATACATGACTATTATGACTACTTCCCTGGGATCGTGGCTGGATTGATCGGAGGCGTTGTATGCCCTGACAAGAGATCACATGGGTTCCCCATTGGATGGGGCAGGATCATGGAGCAGATGCTGATTGAGGGCACCCAATATGCATGGGGAGTTTGCGTATTGGCTCACTTGTACCATGACATGCACCAGGTGGTGTATCACCGCAGCACGAGTCTATCGGCTAGGGTACTACTGCTACAGTTTTAGCTGTGGGAGCACATAGCGGTGACGAGGCTGATATGTGTGTTTGCGAGGTAGCGAGGAGAGCCATACAATTATGGCTATGCAGGAGTGATTTCCCAGCACAGGCTAGGGAAGTTGGAGTACTGGAGGCACACTTTGGATGGGGTAGATGTGGTTGTCTGGCGACCATATCTGGATTGCGAGCCCTGGGATGATGAGGGAGGTGAGCTACCCTACTGTTTTCAGATGAGGTGGCTGATAGGCTACACATGACACATATTAGAGAGACAGATGGTGGGCCAAGTGTTGAGACAGTTTGGCAGGAGATAGGGTATGCCGCAGGGACAGGCATTATTCACACGGACACATGCAGAGAGGGTCCGATGGGGGCCGATGGCTTCGTATGAGGAGGCCCTAGCAGAGTTCCAATAGACTCCTTATGTGGCATGGGACATGAGGACGGAGATTGCTGATGTAGGGATCACCCAGGAGTATGAGGATTAGATTACTACACATCCCTTTCTGAGATACTCAGGACCTGGTATGCTGGTGCCTCGTATTGATGAGGCAAATTCAAAGGAGGAGGGTCAGGTTGGCTGGGGGAGAGGTAGAGGATGGGGACAAGGAGGATGGGGTGGTGATGATGGAGAGAGGCCAAGACAGTGGAAGAGGTTGGCTCAGGCTAAGCAGGCAGTGCCAAGACAGTTTCCACAGTAGCAGGTGCCGCAGCAGGCATAGATGCCGCCACCCCAACAGGTACCATAGTAGTAAGTACCCCAGCCACAGGGGCCAGGACAGGCAGAGGCATCACAGGGGCCAATGCAGATAGATGTACATGAGAGGGCTATAGCCAGCCTGAGGGGATAGGTGAGAGAGCTGCGGGCACAGCTTAGGAGGGCTGACGGCTGGCGAGAGACAGATGTCGCAGTCATCACAGGGCTGATTCGTGAGAGGGACATGGCAGATGCACGGGTACGCGTTATCCGTGTGGAGTGAGATACTACAGTGGCAACTATGGGGACAAACGTAGCTAGCTCCTTTTTGGTAGGGTAGGTGTAGCAGGCATAGGCACAAGTAGGCCAGTTGCAGGCACAGTTGGCACAGGCACAGGCAGAGCTTGCTAGGGCATAGGCATAGGTGCAGTATTACTGGGGCTTGTACCATGGGGAAATGCTAATGAGTCAGAGGGCTTCAAGTTTCAGAAGTTATTCTGGGGCTACTCAGAGAGCGGTCCATCATAGTCAGGGGCTTCTGTGATGGGTCCCCAGCAGTCAGGGGCTGGCAGTGGTGCCCCACAGCAGCAGGGGTAGACTTGCACTAGATTTTGTACTTTTTGGGACATGTATCACCATCCTTTTGGATGTATACTATATATGACACTTTGATTCAGAGAGAGATGATGATATTGTACCTTTGGACTTCTTTTTGCGATTGTATATATGAGGATGCATCCTTATGAACTATTGCATATGTTATGAGATGATGACTTACTTCTATTGTACGATGCAATGCATGTGTAGACTTAGATGTTCTATCTGATGTTATATGAGATGCTTTTGATATGATGTTATGTGATGTCTATGTGATGTAATATGTTTCGAATGTATGCAAATGCAACATGATTTCTATGTGATTATGCAACCTTTGTATATGATGCACTTAGCTATGTTTTTGATTTCTTTGCTGTATGATGCAATATGATGATGATGTACAGATGACCTAATGCATTGTGTTATGTGTACAATTGATTTAATCATGTTCATGACTAACTCAAAATGTGATATGATATGCACCTATATGTTTTGCTTTTTGTGATGTCCAAATGTACTCTATCAACACCAGAATGATAGGAAGAGAGATAGAAGAATGGTTGTGACAGAATGACTTAGAAACTTCATTTGATATTGTTACTCTGCATAGTTCGGGTAATGAGGATTGTATGGGATATGGATGCATGGATGTGTATATGGATATAGAATGGATGTTTTGCTTTTTAGAGTGCTTTATTTCATCATTGGGCAGTTTATTTTTGGTACCTTTTCTGAAATGTTGTAAGTGAATACAAGCATCTAGGTATAATTGAACCGAGATGACCTGCGTACCGCTTACATGGATTTTGATTTGGCAAGTAAATACAAGCATCTAGTCAAAACTGAATCTAGATGACCTGAGTACTTCTTGCGTTTCAACAAACAAGGATTGCCCCTAATCATGTTATACTTTTGATGTCTTCGATGATCTTTTACCGATCATGTCCTTAGACAAGGCATTACATTACTAAAGCGGAATCCACAGAAAGCAAACAAAGAAAATGATCATGCCCCCATCATAGCATCTATAGCTTTTGGCATCCTTGAGTAGCATAGAAAGACATGATAACAAAAATCAAGACCCTGTAACATAACCATGATTTCAATCTGCAAAACATTTTTGCATTTAAATGTGTTTTCCTTGCTGTAATTTAGATAGAATCAGTTAGAAGACCTTGGGTATTTGCTTTGCTTTAGATAGGTAAGATGCTCATAGTTAAGATTTCTGCTTGAAGCACGTGTTTTGCTTGCATTTGCTTGTTTGGTGAGAAGATTGCACAATCCTTATTGGGGAGATGGACCCTAAGGGACTAACCTAGTGCCTCGGGGGCGCATTGCTAAATGGCCTTGCCTACGTGACAACGCAGAGGCAACGTAGTTCAGGGTAAAACCTAACGAACCTAAGACCTAGGTGAGAGAAAGTGGAGACAGACTCAGATTGATAGAGGGACTAGATATGGGACAGATGGGACAAATGGAAGCCTTGGGGGCGCATTGGAATAATGGCATTGCCTATGTGACGGCGTAGAGGCAACGTAGCTCATGGACTCAGACCATGGAAATCGATGAGAGACACTATGCTAGGCTCATACTGAAGAGATGATATGGGACAAACCTGGGTTGACAAGGCCACAAAGAGAGTTATCAAGCCATGATAGGTAACTACCAGGTGTTTATTATGGGACAGATATGGGTCGAATGGAAAATGAGCGGAGGAAGAATGGACTCAAGGTGATTGGATTCCCAAAGATGGAGAAGGCAGTTTATCACAAGTAACACCTGTTTACCAGGTTTTCATCACTTGCTTTTATTTGCATGAGAAGCTAGAAAGTAAACATGATGCTTGTTTTCCAGGTTTTCATCATGCTACCTATCCAAGGCGCCTGTTTGCCAGGTTTTCACCAAAGGACGATTTTTTTGTATACTTTCTATTTTTTCTAATTTTTTTTTGTTGTTTTTCCATTTTTGATTTTTTTTGTGTTTTGGTGCCCCCTTGCATTGGGGTTCTCCTAGGTATAGAACTGGTGAAGGTGCATGCTATTGATTGGATCATCGAACAACTCACCCTCTGATGTTGCCAACTGATATGCCCCCGATCCATAAGAAGCTACGATCACATAGGGCCCAAGCCAGTTAGGTTTAAACTTGCCTTTATTTTCTCTGTCTTGTTGATTGCGAGGATTCTCTTTGAGAATGACGTTCCCAACCTTAAAGCATCTTGGGCAAGCCTTGCAGTTATAGCTTCTTGACATCATCTGTTGATATGCTTTGAGATGATCGAAGGCTTTTTGTCGCCTTTCTTCTAGTAGCTCTAGTTCTTGTAACCTGGAGACTCTATATTCTTCGTCTGATATGAGACCTTTCAACGACACCCTGAGAGATGGTAGTTCGACCTCAATGGGGAGAATGAATTCTGAACCATAGACGAGGCTGTAGGGTGTAGCACCTGTGGGAGTGTGTATACTGGTTCTGTAGGCCCACAGAGCGGGATTGAGTTGGACATGCCAATCACGGCCAGCATTGTTGACAATCTTCTTTAGGATTTTCAGAATGGTTTTATTCGATGCCTCAGCTTGACTGTTACCTTGGGGGTAGTATGGAGTGGAGAAGTGATGTTGGATTTTGAAACACTCACAGAGTTCCTGGACATCCTAATTTTTGAATGGTCTTCCATTATCCGTGATAATGGATGAAGGAATGCCATATCTGTAGATAATGTAATTCAGGGTAAAAGAGGAAATTTGCTTGCCTGTGACGGTGGTCAGGGGAACGACTTCAATCCACTTTGTGAAATACTCAGTGGCAGTTATGATGAATTTGTTGCCATTGGAAGAGGGTGGATGAATCTTTCCCACAAGGTCAAGTCCCCACTGGCAAAAGGGCCAGTGTGTCGTTAAAGGTTGCAACTCTTGAGCAGGTGCATGGATCAGGTTCTCATGTATTTGGCACTATTTGCACTTTTTGACGAACTGATATGAATCCATTTCCATGTTTGGCCAGTAATAACCCAAACGCATGAGTTTCTTGGCTAAGGAAGGACCACTGGAGTGTGTTTCGTAGATCACTTCGTGTACATCTCGCAAGGCAATTATAGATTCTTCTTATTCTAAACAACGGAGCAAAGTACCATCAAGACCATGTCGGTATAGGGTATCAGCTATGATAGTGTAGCGGGAGGTTTGTCGTATGAAAGTTCGCTTTTGGTTGGAAGAGAGATCAGGTGGGAGAATATTGTCCTTGAGGTAAGTGTAAGTCTTACCGTACCAAGGTGAATCAGATCCGACTAGAAGGCAGATGGAATGAGTCTCAAGAAGATCATAAGCTGGTTGCCAGATAGTTTCCACTAAGAACTCATACTGTGACTCATTTTCAGGTATTTCCAGAAGAGAGGCTATGGTAGCCATTGCATCTGCCACCTTATTCTCAATCCTAGGTATTTGCTCGAACGAAATGGTCCTAAAGTGTTCTTTAAAGTCGTCAACCATTCGTTTGTATGGGATGAGCTTTTCATCTTTGGTTTGATACTCATCATTGACCTGATTGATGATAAGCTAAGAATCACCATAGACATGCAGTTCTTGGATTTTCCACTCAGTCACCATCTTGAGACCAATTACCAAGGCTTCATACTCTGCTATGTTATTGGTGCATGGAAATAACAAAAGGTAGGACTTCAGAATTGTGTCGCTTTGAGGAGTTATAAACAGGATACCTACCCCCGATCTATGGTTTGTATAAGACCCGTCAAAGTAGAGTTTCCAGGAAGATGTTGACACGTTGAATAAGGATTCGTCTGGAAATTCAAACTGCATGGGCTTGTTGTCTTGTAACGGTGCATCTGCTAGTTGGTCAGCTATGATTTGTCCCTTGATGGCTTTTCTATCCACATATTCGATGTCATACTCACTGAGAAACATTACCCACTTTGCTAGGAGACCTGTGAGAGCTGCTTTGCTGAGGAGGTACTTCAGTGGGTTGATTTTTGCAATGAGTTTAACTGGATGTGCGAGCATGTAATGTCAAAGTTTTTGTGAAGCAAAAACTACCACGAGACATGATCTTTCTACTTGTGAGTATTGCAACTCGTATCCCACTAAGGTTCGACTGATGTAGTATACAACTCTTTCCTTGTTCTCATAATCTTGCTACGCTAGAAGAGCTCCAAGAGTAGTAGGTGTAGCAGATATGTAGAGAATTAGAGGTTTCCCTTGGATCGGAGGCATGAGAATGGGTGGATTCATAAGGTACTCCTTTACCTTGTTGAATGCTTCTTTACACCGCTCATCCCACCTAAATGGAATGTTCTTATGCAGGAGATGGCTGAAAGGTTGGCACTTGTCTGCCAGCTGTGATATGAATCTGCGGATGGCCTGGAGCTTGCCCTGTAAGGATCTCAACTGAGTTAGAGTCTTGGGTGGTGGCATGTCCATTATAGCTTTGACCTTGGCAGGGTCTACCTCTATTCTGTTTGCCGATACGATGAAGCCTAGCAGCTTGCCTGAAGTTACCCCAAACACACATTTCTTCGAGTTCAGTTTGACTTGGAATTGGTCCAATCTTTGAAAGACTTTTTCTAATACATCCAGGTGTGAGTCCCTTGTGAGAGATTTTGCCAGGATGTCGTCGACATAGTCCTCCATTGTTACATGCATCATGTCGTGGAATATAGTTGTCATAGCTCGCTGATATGTAGCACCTGCGTTTTTCAACCCAAATGGCATGACATTCCAGCAAAAGGTACCCCAAGGACAAGTGAAATTTGTCTTGTGTTGGTCCTCTGGTGCTATTTTGATTTGATTATATCCTGAGAATCCATCCATGAGTGATAGCATTGTATGTCTTGCAGTTAGGTCGACTATGATATCGATGTTTGGCAATGGAAAGTCATCCTTGAGACATGCTTTGTTTAAGTCTCAAAAATCATTGCATAGTTGAACTCAGCCATCCAGTTTAGACATTGGCACAATGTTGGATATCCATTCTAGTTAATCTATGGCTCTGATGAACCCCACATCCAGCAATTTCTTTAGTTCTTCTTTGACCAAAAGTGCTATGTGAGGATGCATTTTTCTCAGCTTCTGCTTTACTGGCTTTACTCCTGGATCCAATGGCAGATGATGTAGAATTAAGTTTGGGTCTAGACCTGGCATGTCTGCATATGACCAAGCAAAGCTGCCTCTCTTCTTCTTAAAGAACGGTACAAACCTGGTTTTCTCTGGTGGTGTGAGAGATTTGGCAAAGTGGATAATCTTGGGTTGTTCTTCTGTTCCAATATTCACGGGCTCTATTGGTTCCACAATAATCTGTGACCTTTCCTGGTACATATCACTAGGGAGAGTGTTAAGCATTCCATCGTGAGGTGCCACAGTTGGGTTTTCACCTTCGGATACATCCTTTCTTTTTACTATTTTGTGATCTAACACTGCTGCAAGGTAGTTTTCACTGTCAGATCTATTTTTGATCTTGATATTTTTGCGACTAGAAAGCTTGGCACCCTCCCCGAAGTAAGCCATGGTATTCAGTTCAATAGCAAAACCAGCTTTATGATCTCCCTTGGGTAAGTGGTCCCTAAGTTCCATATAATCAATGTAAGCATCATCGTTTTGGAACATGTCTAGTTGGGGAGTTCCTTACAGATCCCAGTCAATAAGTTCAGGGTGTAAGAGGGGAAGGGAGTCAGATGATAGACCTGATTCATTGATGGTGTGAATGGAAATGTTAGGAGCATTGGCAGGGATAGTGTTCAGGGTGGTACTTTCCTCCAAATTGTTTATTGCAATGGAATTTAAACTTTCCTCGAAAGCCATAATCTCAGGGATGGGCAAATCAGACTCCAGTGGTCTGTTCCGTTGCGTTTGTCCCTCACGGTAGGGGCTTAGAGTTTGGATGGTGCCGACCTCTTTGTCATCATAGGAGTGCTCTGTTAGCTCGTCCCACTCATACTCATTTGAATCTGTGTCACTGTCCACTTGGAGTGTTTGAATTGTTTCTACAAGACAAGCATTTTCCTTGGCTTTACCCTTGCCATTGTATCTAAGGCCACTTGTGTTTCTAGCTGATGAGGATGAAGAAGGTTGAATAGGTTCAATGATTCCTTCTTTTCTGAGGCTGACAGGGCCTTGTCCTTCGTACCCCATCCTGTGCAGAATAGTCTCACCTTGCCCATAGAGTTCTGTTGGGAGTCTGGGTGGATCTTGGGGTGTGTTTGCTTCTTCAGCATAAAGCCATTGCAGGAGATCTCACTCTTCTGTTTCATCAGATAAGGTCCCCCATTTTACAAAGGGAGTTGCGGGAGCCACAGGAGGAGCAGATGGCTTTGGAAAATATTTGGGTTGGCCAAAAGAGTGAGGAGACAAAGGCATTCTGGCAAGATTGAGGTTGTGCTCAATGGAGTATTCCCCCACTCCACTTTCTTTTATGGTAATCTTCTGTGCTTTGGGTCTTGAGGAGGAAGCTTCGGCAGTATGGTCCTATTGTGGGGTAGGGGAAATGTGTGCTCTGTTGTTGGGTATGACACACTCGGGTTTTGCACGGAAAGAATTGCAGTGTTGGTAGGGGTCAGGGTCGCCTTGAATGGTGACTTGCTTGCCATTGTGCGGGAACTTAATGCATTGATGATAGGTTGAGGGGATAGCCTTCATGGCGTGAATCCATGGTCTCTCGAGTAGGATATTATAAGCAAGCTCTCAATCAAGGACTTAACACACCACATCTTTTATTACTGGTCCCACTTGAATGGGTAGGACAACTGTTCCCTTTGTGGTTCTTTCCTCTTCGTCATATGCTTTGATGGTAATTTTCCTCCTTGGATCAACTGCCTGTTCGGAGAACCCCAGTGCAAGGACTAGCTTTAATGTGCAAATATTTAAACCGGCACCCCCATCAATGAGAACCCTCTTGATGCAGTGCTTGTGAATGAATGTGACAATGTGCAAAGGGGTGTTGTGGGGTTGAGATACAAAAAGGTCATCTTGCTCAGTAAACAATATGGAGTTGGAGGATGTTAGATTGCCTACCATGGTATTGAACTTCTCTTGGGCCAAGTTAATGGGGACAGTGGTTTCCACTAAGGCTTTCTCAAGAATCTCCTTATGAGAAGGAGATAGACGCAATAGCTCCAATATAGAAATGTGAGCTAGAGTTTTCTATAACTGGTCGATGACATTGTACTGACGAAAGTTGGATGGAGATGGTGATGACCTTGGAGGGGTGGTATTGAGCATGACTTTACCACTGCGGGTAATTATACTACAACCAGTTCTATTAGGTCCTAGTTGTTGGTTGGGTGAGATGACATTGACCTGTGGGATATGCTCGAAAATGCAGTTTATGGTGTAGTCAAATGGTACACTTGCATAGTTGGCATTACTAGTCCCGCTGTTCTGATTTGGCCGGTTGTGATTATTGTTGTTGTCGTTACTATTGTTGCTATTGTAGTTGTTGCCATTGTGGTTGTTGTGACCGTTGTTGTTGTTGTTGTTGTTATACGGCCTGTTGTGATTCAAAAGTGGATCCCTGTAGGCCACATGAGATTCATTGGAGGTATGTTGTTGTGTCCCTCCCTGGTTCTAATCTAGTACATCTTGTATGACATGTTTGAGGCGGATGCAGTTGTTAGTTGTATGCCCCCTTCCTCAATGATATTCACAATAGTCTATGTCCTTCCAGTAGGGAGGTTTGACTATAGGCTTATAATCACTTGTTGGCGGTAGAGAAATTTTGTTGTTAGCCAACAACTTCCTTAGTGCAGACTCTTGAGACTCACCCAATGGTGTGAATTTTCTCCTTGGATTTGAACTAAACCAAGGTCTGGGCTCCCGAGAGAGTGGTTTGTTGAGTGTACCATTGTTTGTTTCTCCCTTGAGAGTGAATATGGGCTGTTGCTTGGGAGCTGCTGCCTTGGCATCCACTACCCCATTGTTGACCACATTCTTGTTCCTGGTCCAAAACTTTGATTTATCCATTGTGTAATTGGAAGTAGGTGTGTCCTTGTATAGCTTGATAGCTCCTTTAGTGATCATAGCCTTTTCGAAGAATAAGCCCATTTCAATGACTTTTGGGAATGATGTAGGGCATTGTATCTGTATTTGATAGCTAAGATCAGTGTTCAGGTTATGGACAAACATCTCCAATAGCTGCTTCTCAGGCATATCATAAGAACACTTACTAGCTAGTTGTCTCCATCGTTGTAAGAAGGTGGCGAATGACTCACCACTCTTTTGTTTGGTGTTGCATATATCTAGCATAGATACCTCATGTTCGATGTTGTAAGAGAAGTGCATTATAAATTTATTGACAAGTTCATCAAATGTGGGAGACGCGAGAACCACTCCATAGCTTGACCACCTAAAGATCTTCAGAATAGTCTCATCAAGTAGGTCTCGATGTGATCTACTTCTAAACATGCTGTGTTGAATTCCCTGATATGATCTCTAGGGTCCCCTTTTCCTTTGTATTTGTCAAACTTTGGAACTTTGAACTGAGAGGGGAATGGTTTCATGACCAAATTTTTGTCAAAGGGGTATGGTGCTATATCTTCCAAGGAGTAGTTCTTAGTACTTGTACCCATCTTAAGGTCTGATATTTCTTTTGTGAGGCTCTCGAGTTGTTTTCTCATGTCTTTCATAGGAGCATTTTGATCTATGGGTTTCTTTCCTCTATCATTTGCATGCAAGACTATGTCATTTGTACCCCTCTCATGATCATTGTCTACATTTTCCATGATTGTATTGATATCAAAGTCAGTGGGGAGTTTGATTCCAAGGCTAGCAAGATGATGGAAATACTTATGAGGGTCTTCTTGGAGCACCTTCTCTATTAGGCGTTGGAATTTTCTATCTTGGATGTGCGCTTCATATTCTTCATGAGAAATTTCTTCGTCACCATCCTGAGGTGGAAAGATGTGATTGGATGAGCTGGCCATTTCTATTTGCTTTTTGTATTGGGATCGAGTAAGGACCATGCAAGGTGATGTTGGATGGAGTGGACTAGGATTAGAAATTATGGCAAGGTGCCGACTGAGACTGTTGTGAATGGGATACCTAGGGCAGGATTTGGACAAAGGATTTTCTCGCTCAATGAATTCAAGTAAGATGGTTGACACACAACGGTAGCCACTAGTAAGAGTAGCCGGTACCTATCTTACTGTGTAGGGACTAGTCATTTCAACAAGACTACTAGCAAAGGTACTGTGACTTACTAGGCTTACATGAATTCACTAATGATACGAGAAAGGGATCTATGTCAAACCGGTATGGAATAAATTGACTTTGCTTTGACAGGAGGTGAATGGGTGATTGACGGAAGAGAGACACTTTGGGTGAAATGGATGAAGACTGACTGCAAGGCTGAATCTGATCTCAAAATGTGAAGCTAGGCTGAAATGGGTGCTCCAAACAGGTAAAAATACTTCCTCAAAAATATTGCAAATGCTCACTGTTGTGGATACGTAGAAACAAATGCGCCGCAGAAATGAATAAATGTGTAGGAAGTTGCAGTATATGCACCGTACTGGTGGAAAATAAATGCGTAGCAATAGTCTATATATGTGCAGCAAGTCTACACGTATGCACAGCAAGTCGATACAAATGCGTAGTAGAAATAAGTATATGCGCAGCTCTGTTTTTTGGGCAAAATTTTTGGATTTTTCTGGTGTTTTTGATATTTGTGGCTGGAAAAAGGCCTTCTTGGTCTGATTTTATGAATTAACAGCAAGAAAACACAGCAAGCACAAAGAATATTTTATAGTTTTTCATTGTTTTTGTAGTTTTTTCGACTCTATTTTGGACTAAACTGAACAAAAGCAAACACAAAGATCCTAGGCTAGAAATGGATTATAAGGGATTTGGGCCAATAGAACAAGAGGTATTTAATGCAGGCAACCGTTCAAGTGGTTACACATGCAGCGGCACTACTCTCCGTTGTGAAGTCTCCCAGCCTCAAAGGGTTGCACCTGAGAGGGTTTTGGGGGAGGTTGGCCGTCGGTGTAACATAGCAGCACTTGTTGCAGGAAGTTTTCACCTCAAGCACAATTTATTTTAAGTGGCTTGGTAGGGCTTGGCTTTAGCCTGTTACCACTCAGGGTCATTCCCACTTGGACAAGCGTGCATCCAAGGGCAGGCCCCTCTTAAAGGTTAAACAGATAGAATGACAAGTCTGGCACTCTAATCACCCAGTAAAGGGGAGAGCATAAGCCTATTGTCATTCGTCAAGCACAAAAGACATTGATTAATCCAACCTAGTTAAAAGTAGAAAAACTAAATGGGCTAATCTACTTGGGCAAGCACAGAACTTTTAAGTGATTTTAGCAAGATAGCATTGGTTCAGTTTTAACCCTAGAAATCAATGGTGAGTTCAGTTTTAATCCGCGTAGCACGAAATAGTTAACTTTAAAGTTTTGGTCCAACGAGATAGCAGTAGTTCAATTTTAACCCCAAAATCAATGGTGAGTTCAATTTTAATCCGCGTAGCACGAAATAGTTAACTTTGAAGTTTTGGTCCAATGAGATAGCAATAGTTCAATTTTAACCCCAAAATGAATGGTGAGTTCAATTTTAATCTTAGATAGCAATAACTTGGAAAGTGTTGCAATGCAAGAAATAAATGATCCAGTTACTTCTTTCCTAATTAGAGCTAGGTGAGGATTTGAATGAACATCAGTTTTACTATCCCTTAGAAAGTGAAGTGTGAACTATTTAGATGCAACTATATGGAACTAAACCCGAGCCTATCCTGTGAAACAGCTCCAGAGAACACCTGCAAAAAGGTTAGCGTTAGCAAACTTTCCTAGAAAAGCACTAAAATCATTACTTATTACAAATGCGTAGCTTCAGTGACTAAATGCATAGAGATAATCAACAAAAGCGCAGCAATAACCAATGCGCCACAACAGTGCACAAAAAGCGCAGTAGAAATACACAGAAGCGCAGAAATGATAGATGCGCCGTAACAGTCTGCAAATGTGCAATAATAATGAACAGATGCACAGTAATGACGGATGTATAGTAACAGTGTGTAAAAGCATCGCAGGAATATGCAAATGTGCAGAAATGACAGATGCGTCGTAACAGTGCGCAAAAGCGTAGCTAACAAGCATAGATGCACAGAAATAATAGAAGTGCAGTAACAGTGGGCATATGTGCTACAAAAATGTTCAAATGTGCCAAAGTAGCCTGTGCGTGCCTGTGCGTGACTTGTACGGAACCTGCCTTCAAAAAAGCTCAGATTTTGTTGAGATAAAGGGGCAAAGGCCCCACGGTGGGCGCCAAAAATGTTAGGGCAAAATGTGGATTAAATCAAATGAATAATAACAAACCCAAACATCAACAGAATAATGAAAACACGAAAGATTGAATGGAATGAAGTAATGAATAACACAATGCAAACCTTCCCTGTTCCAAAGCTTCTGTTGTTCGCCTATTACAACCGTCCTTTGCTGATGAAGTAGGTCCTCAGTGAGTGCACTCTTTTAGCTGTGTTGTAGGATGTCGATAGTAAATGGTTGTGATAATAAATATGCCAAGAAGATGAGCTTCGAAGCAACAATGGTGATCTCAAGCAAATAGTATTGGGGTGCCAAAGGCGCGTGGGTAGAATTCTACAGAGTAACAATATGAATAGCCTGGATGATTAGAATGGAGGGATGAAGCTTCTTTTATAGACTCAGAAGAATGAGAATCAACGGTTGAGAGGAGATATGAAGATTAATGGCTGAGGATGGTTGAGGAATGTGCAACTAGTAGAAATATGACAAGTGTCTCATCTCCATCATGAAAGAGGGGATTTGACAACATTGATTGGAGAGTTAACTCTTTTAACTGATCAGTTAACAAACTTGATTAGTCAGTTGGAAGAATGAATTATGGAATTGACTGAATTGATTGAGGGATTAGCTCAATTGACTGGTTAGTTAACACTTTTGATTGATTAGTTAACTAACTTTTGATTTGAGAAGAAATAGGACATGTGGGTGAGGGGGAAAATAGGTAATTAAATATTTAATATATTTAATTACATGTGCAACCCAATGAGGTGGACAAGGTGAGGTGGAAAAGTGAGGTGGATTTTTGGAATTAGAACTTAGGATAGAGGAATTTGGATAAATTAAATAATTTAGGATTATTTAATTGTGTAGGACATTAGAAGAACTTAGGGATTTTAATCAAATAAATTGATTTTATTTAATTACGAAATAGTGAATCGATTAAATAAATTCAAAATATTTATTTAATTGATAGAAGAATAGAATAAATATTTAGAATATTTATTTAGTTGAATCGTGTCATTTTTAGGCATATACAAGCTCTTAACTCCTTCCCCCTCAAACCCAGATGGTGGAAGCGATACGTTGACGACACCAACATATGTTGGCCTCATGATGTTGAGAATTTAGAGCTCTTCCACTCTCACCTAAACAATTTGATGGATTGCATTCAATTCACCAAAGAGCTTGAAAGTGACCACCAACTTCCTTTCTTGGACGTCCTTATCACGAGAAAAAAGGATGGCTCCCTTGCCCGTAGTGTCTATAGAAAATCTACCCACACTGACCTTTACCTTCATGCATCCTCTCATCACCATCCTGCTTAGAAAGTGGGTGTCATTAAGACCCTAGCTACACGTGCTTATCGTATTTGTGACAAAGATCACATTGACCAAGAGCTCGCCCACCTTTCTCAAGTCTTCAAACTTAATGGGTACCGAAACAAATGCATCTCTCGTGCCTTCAACCTCGCTAAAAATTGAGTTAACCCCATCCCTAAACATGAAGTACCAAGCACTGGTTGGGTTGCCACCCTCCCCTACATAGAAGGCCTCTCTAATAAAATTTCAAAAATCCTGTGCAAGAAAGGCCTTGGTTGTACTTTTAAACCCATCTACACCCTTAGGAATCTCATCCCTTCTTCCAAAGATCCCAGAAATATTCTCATCAACTCTGGGGTCTATAAGATTGCCTGCTCTTATGGTACTCCTTACATTGGAGAAACAGGTCGATCCATTAGCACAAGAGTGAAAGAACATAGTGCGGATATTAGACATGATCGCATTGCTAAATTGGCCTTAGCCAAGCACTCTTTCAATACCAAACACCACATTTCACTTGAGCACACCCAAGTCTTGGTTAAGGAAGATTATTTTTTCAAAAGAAAACTCCAAGAAGCTATCTTCATCAATAGGCATCCCTCCAATCTCAATCGTGATGAAGGTTGGCAGCTTAGCCCATCCTGGCATCCTTTATTGAACTCCCTCCAACCCTACCCCTATCCCTTTTGATTCACCCGTCCCCTATTCCCCACCCCTCCCTTCTTTTCTTGTTTTCCCTCCTTCGTCCTAACTCCCTCCGCCTTGTCCCCAACCACTATTGACTGGACACTCTCCTCACCCTTGTCCTCCCTCACCTCTCTCCTCGACGTTTCCCTTTCTCTCGGTTACCGTTGTCCCTCTCCCATGATCCCTCCTTTTCTATCCTCCCCTAGTTAGGCTTTTGTTGTCTACCCTTCCTCTAGTTTCTTGTGTTTCTATGGTTTTTCACTTTCGGTTTGCTTGTATTTGTGGTTCCTATTTTTATTTTTAAGTATATAATATATAGGAGCAAGATCATTCAAGAATACTCACCATATAAATAAATTAAGAAAAAGGATATATAATATCCTTTTTCTTAATTTATTTATATGGTGAGTATTCATGAATGATCTTGCTCCTATATATTTATTATATACTTGTGGGCACACATTTTAGTTTTTGAATTTTCCTTGATTATTTTACTCATTTCTTCATTTATATTTTCTGCTTATATATATGTTTATATATATTGGGTTTTGTGTTTGTTTTCTTCGAATTGTTGTATATAGGGGTTTGAATGTTCTAATACATAGAGTGTCATTTGCCCTCTTTTCTTTTTGATTCTTTGTGGCAGCTCTTCCCTTGTTTGATTAGTTGATAGCCCTTGTTTTTAGGTTGTGTGCACCTTACTTGGTGTCATCTTAGTTTCCTTTTTTACTTCCTTCTTGGGCATTCTCTCTCATTATCATGTTCTTTTATTTCGTTTCATTCTTTTGGGCTTGTTATCGTTTGGTTATTTTTGCATTCTTTGTTGGTATTTAGGATTCTTCTTATTTTATATTTATATAAATACTTAACTTATATTATTTCTTTCTTAGGGGCTTGTGGGTGTAGTTTTACTTATATTTTATTTCTACTAGATTTTCATTACCCTTAGGTTGTTTCAGTTTTGCACTATTACATATATTTGGTGCTTTTAAATTTGTTGTTTTCTCCTCATGCAAAGGCATTTTTTGTTTTTTGTTTAGTTTGAGATTGAGTGTGAGGTTTTTTCTTTTTCTTTTTATTATTTTGATCTAGTGCTTAGGCATTTAGATTGGCTCCTTTTTTCTTTTTGTGTCTTTAGTCTTCCCCCCACCCCACTTTGGTTTATGTTCCTTCCTCTTCATCCCTCCTTGTCCTTTAAATAGATCAAGTCTGCTCTCCAATCTGCAACTCTCCTCTTCCTGATGATGGATCATTGAGTATGATCCTAAACGTTGATTCAAAAATAGACACAGTTAAATCCAGAAGTATTCAATATTAATATTATCATGGACTGTGGAAAACTCATGCCTACCAAAGATATTGTAGTTTTAGTGAGAGACTATGTTAGGCTGGTATAAAAAATATCATTTTAAAATTAAAATAATTTGAATAATCCACTATAATTTGAATGGCTAGAACCAATTATCACACTCAAATTAATGCCTTTACATCATCATTTCTCCTCCACTTGCTCAATATATTCATTGCTTTGATACCATATTGAAATGGTAAGCATAAACAAATTGAATTCAAACCATTACTACACAACACTAAAAACATAAAATATTATATCAATGTCTTAGAATCATGAAATATTACATTGCAATGGTTTTTTTAAAACCTTACATTCCTCTAAACCAACTACCACAACAACTTACGAGAATAACTTCCCAAAAACTAACTATCCTAATTTATTTATAAACTAACATTTATATGTTAACTACTAACATTGTTTATTATTTATAAACTATAGTCTAAACTATATACTAGTGATGTAATATAAATCCAACAAAAAACACAATCCTATCTTTACTCAAAATGATTGTGCAAACATATGTTGCAGATGTGGATTGCTCTATGTGAAAACAAGCATAATCTTGGTAGCAAATGGAGGCAAAGAGTAGGGATTTTGACAGCATAAGGCTAGAGTATGTGAGCATGGAGTGAATAATGCTTAAAGAATGTCTTATTTATAGGCATTTTTGGAGGGATTTTGATCAAGGTCTAAGATTAGTTGACTTCAAATGGAGGGCTGGGATGGAGTGGTGGTGAGGTCAAATGAGAGTGAGAGGTTGTGAGGTCCAATAGAATTTGGAGGTGGGATGGAGGGCTAAGATTAAATCTTAAGGCATCTTTCAAATGGAGAGTTGAGATCAAAATGAGAGTTGACTTTTGATTTTGTCCTCTTATGGATGGAATTTTAAATTTGGATTTATTAGGGAGAGAGGTGAGGAATGGAACAAGTGTCATTCCAAATAATTAAATAATGTATATTATTTAATTATTTGTGGAAGAGGGATAATAAGGGATTAGGATTAATTAAATATGTTTTATTTAATTAATCCAGCTATAGAAAAGTTAGTGGGATGGCATTATTTAAATAAAATGAAATTTATTTAAATAACAAAGGTTGGGAATGGTAAAGGGGTGAATCAATTAAATAAAGGAAATTTATTTAACTAATTTAGGTTAATGGCAGAAAAGGACAATTAATTAAATAAAATAGAATTTATTTAATTAATTTAGGGTGATGACTGATGGGATAATTACTTAAATATAAATTAAAATTTATTTAATTAACTTAGGATAGGGGATAATGGCAAATTAGTCAAATTAATTAAATAAAATAATTAATTTAATTAATTTAAATGGTGAAGGGGGGTATGTTAGCATGAAAAATGGTGTTAGCGTGGTGTTAGTACAATGGTAGAAATGGTGGTGTAGGCCCTGTCATTTTTTGGTGTCTACAGTTGCCAAGAGCCATATTTTATGTGTCGAACCTCCTGGGATTGAATTGATTGTGCCAACACATCAAGGTGGGTAGGTGAATTCTAGGGGAACCCTCCTTTCATTCCCCAAGTGTGTCAATCCTTCCAGGCTATAAATTTTTAGTAAAGTCTCTTAAGAGACCTAAGAGCTAAAAATTGTCAAACTTTGATGGAGTAGTTCTCAGAGTCTGTGATACCTACGGATGTTCTATTTTAAACTATAGTTGAATGTTGAGTCCCTCCACAATAACCTCTCTCAGTTTTTTATAACTCCAAATGGTTTGATTGTGCCAACAATAGATGCATTCTTACAAAATTCCTCAGTGGCATTCAGTGTAATGTTGTTAAGAGCCATATTTTGCATTTTTCACCTTGTGGAGCCTAACTGACTGCACCAACACATCAGAGTGGGTGGGTGAATGCTAGGGGAGGCCTTGTTTTCTTCTTCAAGTGTTTCAGTCCTTCCAGGCTATAGGGTTTCAACATAGTCTTTTAAGAAACCTAAGAGCTAAAAACTGCCAAACTTTTACAGAGTAGTTCTTAGAGTCTATGGCACATACAAATGTTTTGTTCCCACCTACATCTAGACATCAAGTCCCTCCATAATAAGCTCTCTTAGTTTATATCAAATCATAATGGTTTGACCCTACCAACATATCGAGATGGGTGGGTAGAGGTTAAAGGAGGCCTCATTTCATTCCCCAAGTGTTCTAATCCTTTTGAGCTACAGGGTTCCAGCAAAGTCTCTTAAGAGACCTAAGAGATAAAATTCATATTAATTACCTTCCACTTTAGCCTTATTCATTTTTTGAGTTCATCATTGATCTTCCATCATTTCCCACCACTTGTTGTCTTTAGTAATGCTAGGTGTAAGTTATTTCAACATGGCTTCCACTATGGTGTGGTGGCTTATCAATGAGTGCCATGTGGAATATGTGTGGTGAGGGTGGTGGGCTCACCTTTTTTCCCACTCTACTTGAAGCCTTTTAAATAATAGACTAGTGACTAATTGCATCAAATTGTGTGGTCATATCTCTTTCAGAGCAAGTAAATTAGCCTCAATGGCCAATCTTTTCAGTGCACTACTAGTTCATGTGTCGTGCCCACACAATTGGATGTATGGGAATGCATTTGGATGGTAAGGATTAACCCAAATTTGACACATGCTAACCAACCACATGCAATGATTATTTAAATGTACCATGCATGCCATTTTTATGGTTTTCTACATGCACATGAGGATGATGCTTTAGAGAAGGGTATAGGGAAGTCCTAGACCATGACCAATGAAACATGCTAGCTATCTATAAATATCTTCTTGATTTATGGTGCCACCTATGACTATTTTTAATGATTGTGCAAAATGAAATCTAAGTCGTAATCTCCATTTTTAGGGCTTTCTCTTATAGTGATAGAAAAATCATACATTTAGATAATATCTTGACTCATTTGGTGATGTGTACATGATGCTTTCTCACCATTAGGGATGATATATGCTATAGGAAGGTCATTTATTACTACAAGAAGAATACCTCTTTGATTTCTAGGATTCTTTTATCTCTTGGTTGTTGTATATACACATGGTTGGTATTGGGATCGTATTTATGTCTATTTGGGAGCCATTTCCTTAGTTTGTGTGTATAGCCATTTCCTTAGTTTGGGTGTACACGAATGCTACTTTTGGATCATGCAATCCTTTTTTTCACTACTATAGGTATGTTTGTTATTTTTTCCCTACCTCAAGCCCTAAATTGCTAGTGGCAAACATGTTTTGTGGGCTCACATCTATGGTTCTACTCTCCTTACGTTGACCTACTTCCATTTATGAGCATGGACTACCATTGTTGCAACCTACATGCATCAAATAAAAGTAAATTGAATACACATGGTTTGTACCCTTGCTCTTAATTTGATTGACTTGTATATCCACCATGATATCTTCTCCCCTATTCATATACATATTCATTGATTCTAGGTATATTTTTTATTCTTGCAAGTGCAATCTTTCTCTACAATTGTGTGTTGATCAAGATATGTGTTTAATACTAATCTATTGTGCTTGGTTAAGATGTATGTGGCATGATTTGATTGAATATCTATGCCAATAGTACCATATGAATTAAATTGAGAAACAAAGGGTTATATATGCACAAATACAATTTATGTAATTGGGGTTTGTCTTTGAGCCAATTTCAGACACCTATAGCCTAAATGTAATTTATGGAATCAATCATTGTAGGTTGTAGTACTATAAAGGAAAGGTTTTCTTTGTATGAACTATAGGAAGGTATTGTCAAGTTGGGTAGTTGCATGATCAGATGTACTATTAGGAATTTATTAAGGGATATTGTGATACAATTTCAGTCATGTCACATTTATTGATATGTATGCTTCAAGAATTAGTTAGTTTTGTAGAACTATAACATGTTGTAAATGCTTCACAATAATCTTTTTCTTAATGTGTGTGAGACATTCTTCACTAGAGAGGTTCATGGAAATGTTGAAGAACAAGTAGGAAATATCAAAACTTCTAAACATGGCACATTATCTATCCTATAACCATAATCAATCATCATATATATAATGTAAAATATCATATACATACTGTCATGAAAATGTCATATAGTGTATATATAATGTCATATAGGCATGTACAAACAAAGCCATATAGGCATGTACAATGATATACATCGGTAAAATAGAAATGAATGTTTACAAAGCTATATAGGCATATAAAAAATTTCTCAACATCAAAAGTCCTATGGAGTGATATAGAATAGTCAACATCCTTTTCTTAGCCCTGAAGGTGGAGAAGTAGTCGATGACTCATGCTCTCTCCTTTGTCAATTGGATCTCCTCTCATACATTTTTTGAAGGTCCGCCTATTAATACAATTAAACAATATCCACATTGATATAGAAAACATGAAATATACAACATGACATAAGTAATCAATCACTTACTGTAAACTGATGATCCCTCTGAATCATTAGTTGCCTCTCACTACAATAAAAGAGGCAATTAGTGCCTAAAATAGCACCGAAATTTAGTGCATTTGAGTTCATGAATTGGACACTGGCACCAAACTCGGCACAAAAATGCGTGTTCACTTTGGCACCGGGTTTAGAGCTGGGTTTAGCTCTAGGTTTAGTGTTGGGTTTAGCACTGAATTTACCACCAAATTTTGTTGCTTCTAGTTTGGCTTCCGATTTTGCTTTTGGTTTTGCTTCTTGTGTTGCTTCCAAGTTTGCGTCCGGTTTTTCTTCAAGGTTTGCTTCTAGTTTGGCTTCCAATTTTGCTTGAAGGTTTGCTTCTGGTTTTGCTTCCAATTTTGCTTCTGGTTTTACTTCCATTTTTGCTTCCAATTTTGCTTCCAGTTTTTCTTCCAGGTTTTCTTTCAGTTTTGCTTCTAGTTTTTCTTCCACTTTTCTTCCAATTTTTATTCATGTTTGGCTCTATGTTTGCTTCTGATTTTGCTTCCAATTTTGCTTCTAGTTTTGTTTCTGGTTTTGCTTCCGATTTTACTTCCAGTTTTGCTTCCAATTTTGCTTCCATTTTTTCTTCCAGGTTTGCTTCCACTTTTGCTTCCACTTTTGCTTCCACTTTTGCTTCCAATTTTGCTTCTAATTTTTCTTCTGGTTTTGCTTCCGGTTTTACTTCTAATTTTGCTTCTAGATTTGCTTTCATTTTTGCTTCCAGGTTTGCTTCCAATTTTGCTTCCAGTTTTGCTTCCAGTTTTTCTTCCAGTTTTTCTTCCAATTTTGCTTCTGATATAACATTGCTTGTTGCTTCCAATTTTGCTTCCAATTTTGTGTCTTTTGTTTCTTCTAATATGGCTTCTATTATTGCATCTTTTGGTTCTTCTAAAATTGCTTCCATTATTACTTCTTTGTTTGCTACCTGAATTGCTTCTATTTTTGCTTGCTAGACAATGCCAAGTTTTTCTTCCAAGATTGCTTCTAGTTTGGCTTCCATTGTTGCTTCCTTTTTTGCTTCTAAAAATGCTTCTTGTTTTGCTTACATTTATTAATTTAATATGTTTTATTTCAAATAGTTAGCTAAATATATCATGCCTCTTAAATAACTCATATGATTATAGAGTAAGTAATTTAATTATTTAACTCATATGATTAAATAACAAGATAATTATTTTTTTTAGGTCGGTAAAAGGCATTATAGTGTCCACATATATTGATATTATGTAAAAAGGTTTACATACAAAACTATCCATTCTCTGGATATACTGCATAGATTCAAGCTTATACAAAACTTATACAAAAAATTGCATTTGTACATATTGACTAGATGTGCCATAAAAAAAACTTGAATCATAGACACCAAAAAGAAGAACTTGAAAATTACTCCTATTGATAGAATTCATCTGATGCCACAAAAATGTCAAACAGTTGGATCCACAGTGGAGAATCCTCCCAAATCATGCCTATTGCTCGTTGAATAAAATCCCTCCCCTTACAGGCCATAATGTGATGTGTGATCAACTGTTGACTGGCCAGATCTATGAGGAAGGAGAGGCATTTGACCACTACAAAAGGTTCTAGAAGTTTTGACAAATCCCCTGCTTTTAGAATTCCATTAATAAGATTTGTAAAAACACAAATTTCAACATCATCACCAAGGAGATGGTCCTTGAAAGTCGCCCTCAAACACACCAATGCGTCCGCTTTCTGCATTCCCAGGTCCAACAATGACGTAAGAAACTGAGAGGTGATATCTGTATTAACCTGATATTGATCCACAGACAAAAGGAAATGGAGCCCCAACACCATCTTCATAGCTTCAATAAACAACTTTGAACAAACTTTGCAAATTTCAAACAACCGAGCATCAGAAATTTGGCCAAGAAAAGTAACTTGTCGCTTATTGCTGGTAAGACAAATAGGAGTCTCCATTCTGAAAATATGAATTGCAATTTCATAAGGTGAGTGAAATTTATAAAATTTTGACTGACAATGCCTTAAATTCCTTTCAATGTATCAATGAATGAAGTGTTGGATGAACCTCTTGTCCCAAGGAATTAGCGTCAATCGTACAAGGCAGAATAACATGATAATTAATTCACATGGGAAAATTAATGTTTATGCAAAATAACAAGATAATAATTTAAACATGATCATCATCTATAATTAAAACAAGTGAGTCAAATATCTATAATTTAATTGAAATTGAGAACATCCATCTTAAGCAGTAAATTAAAATCCTCATACGTAATAAATATCCATACAAAAATCATTGACCACTTTCAATATATATAAATTGACAAGTCAATACTAATAAGATCATCATCATATATAACTAAAACAAGTGAAAGTCAAATATGCTAGTAGATCAATAATATGTCAAAATGATACATGTATAAATAATATAAGTAAAAATGATAAATTATGTAACTCAAAATGATACAAGTCAAGATGATAGATGTCCAAATGATATAAGTCAAAATGATACATAAATTTATGATACAACTCATTAATATGGTACTGCAGGCTGTGAAAATGATACATATGATAGTAACCATGAAAAGAGGCATTATAACAATATATCAGCACTGATCCATGATGCAGTCTATATGATCATGAATGTCATTGGCTACTACCAGCAACTGCCTCATCATCATCATCACCATCGTGATCATCATCATCATGATCATCATCATCGTCATCATCATCGTCATCGGCCTCGGTGTCTTCTATATCTGCATCATCATCATCCTCTGCCATATGATCTATACCAGAATGAACATAATCTGGATCTATATCATGAGGATCATCTTGATCTTTTGGAAGAGCCGTGTTCTACAAAAAAAACATTTAAAATGAAAAGTTGTTCTTTATTTCATGCAATAATTTATTTTTCTGTTATATATCTAATATTACAACATATGAAACAAAACCATAATCATATTACTGTTAACCTTATTTCCCCTGTCCAGAGCCAAACAGTTAACCTGATATTTTCCTTGAAAATCCCTTTGAAGAGGTCCCTATAAAGTAAAGTGCCAAATTTCCCAGAAGCCTTGCCTAAAAAAAACCTTACCATTGTAAAGAACTCAAAAAAATAGGCAAGTTTGCTTTTTACGACACCCTGAAATTCGTCCAAATGAAGAAGTTATGCATGGTCAAAGTTTTAGTCAACTAACAGTTCAAATGTGCATTTGGCGGGCTTGTAAAATTCCATCGGCCTTTTAAAATTGATCGCCACGGGTTGCGACACGTGTCAATGGCAGAGCAAAGTTTCTAAAAAGTTTCAATGTTGCCATGGAGGGCACCACGTGTCGACTTCCGCCTCAGTTTCTTTGCAGTTTCTTTAAGTTTCTAACTCGTAGTTTCTTTAAGTTTCTGAGAGTGGCACAGATGGCACCACGTGGAGTCACCCGAGGGACACATAAAAGGTAACTCAAGAGCCCCATGGATGGAGATAGGTGGCAGCCTTTGCTATGTTTTTAAAAGTTTCACGGCCCTCGCCCAAGTTTCGCGAGCCCCTTTTATAAAGTTTCTCAGTGCCGTGGGTTGCGACAAGTGTCAGCAGCGGAGAGTCCCTTTATTGTTTCTCAGAGTCACACGGAGCTCACCACACGTCACTTTCTGCTAAGGCCCCTTTAATGTTTCTAAGGTGGGGTGGAATGCTCCACGTGTCCCTCGCAGTTGCTGCGGAAGCTGACGCATGTCATCTTCTGCATGAGTTTCTATTTTGTTTCGGTGCGAGTCTAAGAGAGGTGGCGGGCATCTTTATTGTTTCTAAAGTGAAGCGGAGGACACCACATGTTGACTTCTGCATGACTCTTAAATGGGTCTTAAAAAGTTTCTATCTTGTTTCTCTCTATGCGGATGGTGACAAGTGGTGGGTTCCGCCGAGGTTTCAGTGGGCCCCTTTATATGTTCTAGGTGTGTGCAGGGGGCGCCATGTGTTAGCTGCGGAGGGTCTCACATGTTTCTCAAAGGATAGGTGAATGACGCCAGGTGGCAGGTTTCGCCCAAGTTTCTGTTCATGTTTCGGGAGTACCGCGGGGGACAACACGTGTCTGCTTCCGCCTAAGTCCCAGCTGAGCCTATATTGTTTCTCACGGCAACGCGAAGGGCACCATGTGTCACTCTCTGCTAAAGTTTCTAAAAGTTTCAACATCGCAGCGGAGGATGCCACGTGCCCCTTAAATGCTTCCGTAGTTGTTTCTATTTGTTTCAAAGCTTGGCGCAGGCGAGGTGGGTCCCAGGGGAAGCTTGGTTGCTGCAGATGATGCCACGGGTTGTGACACGTGTCACGAGTGGGGGGCAGCTTCAAACTTTTGATACAGTTTTTACAAGGCAACGTGGAACTTGCCACGTGGTGGCCTCTATGTAAGTTTCTGGCAGGGGCTTCTCAAGGGGAGGTGATACAAGACGGACCCGGCAGGAAAATGAAATGCAGCTAAGGGTGATTTTTCAGGTCCGCAGCTTGTATGTTCACGTAGACAGAATGGGAGATGCAATTGGTGGGGTCTGCAATATGCAGGGTCTTTTGGCACCTGGTTTCTTATATAGACATAGCCCGGACCCGACAGCATTTTTTAACAGTTTCATAATGATTCTTTGGGTCCGCAGCTTACATTTAGGGTTGTATATGCTGAGACACAGTTAAAGATACTAAAGCAATATACACACAAATGTAGAAGCGATATACACAGGCGGTTGACCGAAACTTTGACTGCCTGTATCTCCTCCGTTTTAGCAAATTTTCACATGCTGTAAGAGGCAAAGTTGTGTATTTTCATCCCCTCTTTCATTTGGTAGGCTTTTTAGGAGATTTTGTGACACTTTTTCAATAGATGGAGATTTTTGGGGGCATTCATTACAGCCGATATAGCAAGCAGCTATCAGCATTTAATGCTAAGTTATCCTCCACTATTTTGAGGATCAGATCAATGACGCAGCTATTTGCATTGAAGACCCAGAATATCTCCCACCTGCTCCTATTCCAGATTTTTTGCGCCATTACTCTTGGCAGGTGAACGTCTCTTCAGAAAGATTTTTTTTGATTGCAGCCCCCAGCGTGGTTTTTTTTGTAAACCGACCTAGGTCAGTTTTTGTATTGCTATATAAGCTGAGGCTTATGATGTAATAAGGGTTGGAAAAATTTTGGAAACATTTTGTTCTCTCCATTTCCAAACAGAACTTTTCATATTGTAACTTTGCCCTTCTTTAGATATATGAAAGCTATCATGCCTTTTACTGATTTTTCTATCTCTATGTGAATCTGCATATGGTTGCCTGTGAATATTTCTTGTTCCTCCCAATCATTTTGCTTCTTACCTCTATTAGAATCATCTATTCTGTGTATATTTGCTTGCTGTATCTGATTATATTGTGCATGCTTCGATCTTTGCAAAGGTTCTTTAGAACTGTCTGGTGCATCACCCTTTCATGCTTTTAAGTATTGTTGCTTTCATTTTAGCATGTTTCTTCCCCTTTTCACCCCAAAATACAGTAGTTTTTAGGTGATAGCTAGACAAGGAAGCTGGCCTTCTCCGGAGGTTTGATCTCATTTAGCAAAGTCCCACACTTAGAGATCAATCCCATTGTGTCATTGGAATGCTTGGAATCTCATTCAAGCAGGGTGCAATTTCATGTGACAATAGTTTTTGGCACGCCCAGTGGCACAATTCAAACTCTTATTACTAGTTTTGATATGCAACCGGTGATTTTTCTAACCTATAAGAGGTTAAAATTGCATATCTGGCGAATCATACTAAGGAAGATTAGGCAAACCAGTTTTGCTGATATACTTTTATGAGAAGGATACAAACTAGGAGTTCAAGTTCCAGCTCATTTGAATATCTACAGCTTTCTCCACCTAGGAGGCAAAGTAGAACTGTAGTAAGAACTCCCTATTCTAATAGGACCTTGTCAACTCCTCCAAATTTTAGACCAGTTGCCTCTGTAGTCCTTGTAGCAACTCAAGCAAACCCACTTCTAGCTGCTCAGATGGCAAGAAATCAGCCATTTGTGGCTTTTGATGGGGGAAGCCCTTTGAACTTAATAGTACACGATGCCATACCTATGGCAGCCTTGAAGAGCTTTCCCTATTTCACAAGGGAGACCCAAACTACACCTATTGAACACATAAGAGATGTGGCTTCTCTATGTGGAGTACATCATGTAACACAAGAAAATGTGGCCATCAGATTACTAGCTACCTTATTCAAAGGAAAGGCATTACAATGGTTCAAAAGTCTACCAGTACAGACTATAGGGACCTGGGATGAACTAGGAGACAAGCTAAATAAGCAGTTCCAGGATAAATCAGATAATCTGTCATTGGTGGAACAGATGACCACCATAAAGCGAGCTCCTCAAGAACCAATGATGGACTTCAACTTCATATTTCAAAAGACATGGGACCGAATCCCTACCACTGTAAGACCTCTAGCTGAGTATGCATTCTTATATTTCTTGAAAGCTTTAAATAGTGATATTTCAATAATGATACAATCACTAGGAGGTGTAAGCTTACCTGATGCCTATGACATAGGCATTAAAGCAGAGAACAGTCTAATTCAGGCTGGAAAAATAGCACCTAGGCCCCCTATGCCCATTTTTCCTAAGATCAAGGCTTCTATGCCTTTACCCACCCCATATTTTGTCCCTACACCTATTGTGGTAGCATTACCAAGTACCTCTACTTCTGAGCCTACTGCCTCTAGTTCATCTCAAGAGCTAAAGGAGATAAAAAGTAGCCAACAAAAAATAGAAAATCTTCTACAGACTTTTGGGAATGATCTAGTAAACATCAAGAAGTAGCAGTCTCAAGGTAGACAGCCTTATCAATAACAATATCAGGGGCAGAACCAAGCATATCAGGGGCAGGGTCAACCTTACCAGGCCAATAGGCCATCTTATCAGAACAACTACCAAGGTGCCAAGAAAAATATGAACCAAAGGCCTTCTCAGCGTTACAATCCAGCACCTGTTAATGCAGCAAGGGAACTTGTCCCTGTTCAAAATAACATTGTAGCTGACTATGATTGGTGTGTCCCATGCCATATGCCACACAATAAGGCAACCTATTCAAGTGGAGTCCTAAATCAGGCTCTGATGGCACAAAATGATGGAGCTGCACAACAACAAGAGCAACCTCAGAATGATTCTACTTTCATGAATTGGTAGGAAGGAGAATTTTGTGGGGTAAACAGTGATAGTAGTCCAGTTGCTGCCAATACAAGGGCTAAGAAGAGAGGTTATGAGGTTGAGCTAGTAGCAAGCAAAGGTAGAGAACATACTAACACCTCCACATCCCGCATTCCTCGCATCTTGCAAAGAAGTGCACCAGCAACAACAAGGGAGATACCTCATTTGCACGCTGATACTACTACTACAAAGTCAAGTCATAAGGTAGGCACCTCTCCATCTTTCAATATTATTGAAAACATGAAAAAGATGAGTGTAACCATGTCTATGTGGGATTCTTTAGAGATCCCTGGCCAAAATAAGATGTTGCAGTTTCCCTTGTCTAATTTGAAGGTACCCAATGATACCACTGTTGACCCTGATAGGACTGCCCTTACTAATTCATCCCAAGATGATATCAAGCAACCTAACCAAGGTGCTAAGCCTCTTCCCTTTTATGTATCACTAATAATTGGAGACAAACTAGTGCACAATTGCATGGTGGATAGTGGAGCAAGCAGTTCTGTCATGCCTAAGCAGATTACAGATCAGTTAGGGCTTAAGTACCAGCCACTTGAGAAAGGTGTACTCCAGTTGGATGGAACATCTGTCAATACTGTGGGTATCATAAGAGATCTAGGTCTCACCCTACATGCCTGCCCCAATGTCTCTATTTCATAGGAGGTGTTTATAATAGATTTGCCTCCTCATTTTGCCATGTGCTTATCAAGAGAATTTACAGCCAAAATAGAAGGATATCTATCTTCTGACTGGTCCCACATGTTTTTTAGGACTAGATATGGCACTAAGGTAACTTTGAAATCTAAGTTACTTTTAGACTATCACATAGAACCTTACACACCCAATGTTGTTAATGCAAATTGCATTATCTTTGATGACCCTGAATTAGTTGCTGCTCAGGAACTACAAGCTGAGAGCATACCAGAAGTACTCTTGAAGGAGTGGGCCTCTCAAAATGTTGTAGATGATCCTGAGGGACATATCCAAGAGGCTGGCCTGGGAGTATACATAGTGAATGAGCATGAAATAGAAATACCAAGTCTTCTGAAGAAGGCAGAGCAACAGGTAGAGCATCATGATGAGGTATGGAAAATGTACTTTGATGGCTCTAGGGGCAGAAATGGATCTGGTGGTGGTGCAATGCTTGTGTCACCACAAAGTGAAAATTATTATGCTACTTTTCATTTTGCCTTTTCTTGTACTAACAACACTGCTGAGTATGAAGGGTTGATCCAAGGTCTGCAGTGGGCAAGAAGGAGGAAGATTGGTTGTTTACAAGTCTTTGGAGATAGTGAGCTCATTGTGAATCAGGTGAGGGGATTGCACCTTACAAAAAGTGATGCCTTGAAGTGCTACAAACACAGGGTATGGAATTTGATTGAAGAGTTTGATGCTTTCAATCTAATCTCCATTCCAAGGAGTCAGAACTATCATGCTGACAAATTAGCTTCAATTGGGGCTCATTTTGACATCCCCAGTGACATTCAAAGGGAGAAGGTTCAGCCTCATGTAAAAATAATTTCTAGGCCTTCTATCCCTGATAATAATATTCACTAGCAAGTTTTTTACAGTGATGAATAGATCCTGAGATTCCTATTAGAAGAAGATGAGTTTTCCATGATGAATCAGGATAAACTCAAACAGCAATATGACAATGATCAAATCATTCAGCTAAGAACAAATAAGCTACCCAAGGGATTGGTCACCTTGGAATCTATTTTTGGCACTGATGACCAAAAGAAAAAGACAAAAACCAGTATGCAAGTAAAGGAGGAGCATTATGAAGATCTAGAAATTTTCAAGGGTAGACTCCTTAAAATTGGTAAAATCTGCTCAGCTAAAGACAAAAGAGCTTTCATTGCCCTTTGTAAAGAATTTGAAGAGGTGCTTGCTTGGGACTATGCAGATTTAAAGGGATTTGATCCTCATATTGCCCCAACACACCATAGAGTTAGAGCCGGGTATAAAACCTGTGAGGCAGAAACAAAGACCTCTGAATCCAAAGTTAGAACCCCTGATGATCAAAGAACTAACCAAGCTGATTGAGGGGAAGATCATCTTTCCAATCAAGCACACTTCTTGGGTTTCTAACCTTGTGCCTGTGAGGAAGAAAAATAGTGAGATTAGATTGTGTGTTGACTTCAGAGACCTCAATAGAGCCCCCCTAAAAGACCACTACCCATTGCCTTCAATGGAGCAAATTCTGCAGGTGGTAGCTAGCTTGGAAAGGTTTTCTTTGCTTGATGGATTTTCTGGTTATAATCAGGTGCTAGTCAAGGAAGAGGACCAATTCAAGACTGCTTTCACAACCAAGTGGGGTACTATGGCCTATAAGAGGATGCCTTTTGGTCTCTCAAATCCTGGCTCTACTTTTCAAAGAGCCATGGACATGGCCTTTAAGGGTTTGATGTATAAGCTAGTGCTGGTACACCTGGATGATATAACAGTTGTCTCTAAAAATGCATCTGAGCATTTATCCCACCTAAGGCTAGTCTTTGAAAGATGCAGAGAGTTTGGGATATCCCTCAATCTAAAGAAATGCATTTTTGTTGTACATGGGGGCAAGTTGTTGGGGCATATTGTGTCAAAGGAGGGTATTACCATTGATAAAGAGAGGATACAAGCCATTTTGCAGTTGCCCTTACCCAGTCATAAGAAGGGACTGTAGCACTTCATTGGCAGAAATAATTTTCTGAGAAGGTTTATACCTGATATCACAAATCTCTTAAAACCCTTGACATCTATGTTGAAAAAGAACATAACTTTCAGTTGGATGTCAGAAGCCAGACTCAGCTTCTAGTCCATAAAGGAGGCATTAGTAGCTGTGCCAACCTTGATTAATCCAAATTTCTCCAAAGACTTCATCTTGTATGCTTATGGCAGCCTGGATACTATTTTCGCTATTTTGGTATAGCAACAGATCGAAGGTTTTGAACAATCGATCACCTTCTTCAGCCAAGGGTTGGAGGAGTATGAGCAGAAGTATAGCTTCATTGAAAAGCATGTCTTGGCAGTAGTCAGGATTCTAAAAAAGTTTAGGCATCTTGTTTCAAATAACAAGATACACCTGATGGTGGATCATTCTAGTGAGAAGGAGTTCCTGTTGAGTAAAGATGTTAATGAGAAAAGGGCTGGTTGGATCACCAAGGTCATGGAATATGATGTGGAGATCAAGATAACCAAACTGGTCAGAGGCAGAGGACTCAGTGAGTAGCTTGTCACTAGTTCTAAGGATGAGGTAGAAGAAGAAGAAGAGGTGCTCCTGATCATAGAAGAGGAGCATCAACATGATACAACAGCAGTAGGTACTAGTTGGGTTAATGATTTGACCCAATTTTTGCAAATTGGTAGATGTCCTGCAGTCTTAGATAAAGCTAAAAGAAGATACTTCAGGCTACAATCCATTCCATATGTTTTAATTGAAGGCATCCTTTTCAGAAAAGACTTTAATGGTGTATTACTTAGATGCATTGATACTAATCAGACTAACAGGGTGCTACATGAATTCCATGATGGAACAGCAGGAGGACATTTTGCCCCAAGAACTATTGCTTGGAAAGTAATGAGAACTGGCTATTATTGGCCTAGCTTATTTAAGGATGCCCGTGCATGGGCTAGAAAGTGCGTTAAGTGTGCCCTTTTTGCAAGAAAAGAGAGGCTGTCAGCTTTGCCTCTACACCCAATCTAGGTAGAGTAGCCCTTTATGAGATGGGGCATTGATTTTATTGGACCTATCAACCCACCATCAAGTGCAGGCCACAGGTGGATACTCACAGCCACAGACTACTTCACAAGATGGACTGAAGTAGTGGCTTTGAAAGAATCTAATGAGAGTGTTGTTTTGAATTTTTATTGTGATTTGGTCTCCAGATTTGGAGTGCCTGAATCAATCATCTCCGATAATGCTCTAGCTTTTGTTGGCCTGAGAATAACTGACTGGGTTGTCAAGAATGGGATTTATTTGAATACTTCATCAAATTATTACCCACAGGGTAATGGTTTGGCTGACTCCACAAACAAAAATCTCATCAGGATTATTAAGAGGGCAATGGAGAGTAATCAGAGGACCTGGCACATTGATTTGAAGTTTGCTCTATGGGCTAATAGGATAACTCCTAAGAGGTCTATTGGGAACTCCCCTTATCTGCTAGTGTATGGAAAAGAAGCAAGGTTGCCTATGTCTATGGAGCTGCCAGCATTAGACATTATGCATCACCTAGAAATGCTTGAAGTAGAAATCCCCATGGCTGTAAGGTTTGCTCAGCTTATGGAGCTGGAGGAAAGCAGAGACAAAGCTATGGTAGCCATGGAACATCATCAGCTACAAACAAAGAGAAATTTTGACAAGAAGGCCATCCCCAGACATTTTAGAGTGGGTGATGTGGTGCTCAAATGGGATGAGCTAAGGAGTAAACCAGGGAAGCATTCCAAGTTTGACAACATGTGGAGTGGCCCCTTTCTCATCACTGAATGCAAGGAGCACAATGCATTTCAGTTGTCCAACATGAATGGAGAAAATCTTCATATCCTAGTTAATGGGATACATTTGAAAAGATGTTTTGAGGTATGAGCACCCTGTAAATTAGTAGGTTAGAATTTTGTTTTCAATAAGTGTTATTGCACAGTAGTTTAGATTATTTTACTTCCCTAAGTGCTTTTGCACAGGCTGCTTTGTCATTAGGAGAAGGCAGGCCTTTTCCCCCTTTTTTGTGTTTTGAGAGGCAAGTCTGAGTTTCCCAGCATATTTTAGACTTGACTCCATGCCCAATGGATGCTTAAGGCCACCGATCTCATGTTTAGCAGGCAAACATCCCATAGACGTTGCCAAAAATGTTAACCTTATTTCCCCTGTCCAGAGCCAAACAGTTAACCTGATATTTTCCTTGAAAATCCCTTTGAAGAGGTCCCTATAAAGTAAAGTGCCAAATTTCCTAGAAGCCTTGCCTAAAAAACCTTACCATTGTAAAGAGCTCAAAAAAATAGGCAGGTTTGCTTTTTATGGCACCCTGAAATTCATCCAAATGAAGAAGTTATGCATGGTCAAAGTTTCAGTCAACTGACAGTTCAAATGTGCATTTGGTGAGCTTGCAAAATTCCATCGGCCTTTTAAAATTGATCGCCGCGGGTTGTGACACGTGTCAATGGTGGAGCAAAGTTTCTAAAAAGTTTTAATGTTGCCGCGGAGGGCACCATGTGTCAGCTTCCGCCTCAGTTTCTTTGCAGTTTCTTTAAGTTTCTGAGAGTGGCGCAAATGGCACCACGTGGAGCCACCTGAGGGACACATAAAAGGTAACTCAAGAGCCCCACGGATGGAGATAGGTGGCAGCCTCTGCTATGTTTCTAAAAGTTTCACGGCCCTCACCCAAGTTTCGCGAGCCCCTTTTATAAAGTTTCTCAGTGCCGCGGGTTGCGACAAGTGTCAGCAGCGGAGAGTCCCTTTACTGTTTCTCAGAGTCACGCGGAGCTCGCCATGCGTCGCTTTCTATTGAGGCCCCTTTAATGTTTCTAAGGTGGGGCGGAATGCTCCACATGTCCCTTGCAGTTGCTGCGGAAGCTGACGCGTGTCAGCTTCCACGTGAGTTTCTATTTTGTTTCAGTGCGAGTCTAAGAGAGGTGGCGAGCCTCTTTATTGTTTCTAAAGTGAAGTGGAGGACACCATGTGTCGACTTCCGCATGACTCTTAAATGGGTCTTAAAAAGTTTCTATCTTGTTTCTCTCTGTGCAGACAGTGACAAGTGGCGAGTTCCGCCGAGGTTTCAGTGGGCCCCTTTATATGTTCTAGGTGTGCGCAAGGGCACCATGTGTCAGCTGTGGAGGGTCTCACATGTTTCTCAAAGGATAGGCGAACGGCGCCAGGTGGCGGGCTCTGCCCAAGTTTCTATTCATGTTTCAGGAGTACTGTGGGGGATGACACATGTCTGCTTCTGCCTGAGTCCTAGCTAAGCCTATATTGTTTCTCACGGCAACGCAGAGGGCACCACATGTCGCTCTCCACTAAAGTTTCTCAAAGTTTCAATGTCGTAGAGGAGGATGCCACGTGCCCCTTAAACGCTTCCTTCAAAGCTTGGCGCAGGCGAGGTGGGTCCCAGGGGAAGCTCGGTTGCTACAGATGATGCCACAGGTTGCGACACGTGTCACGAGTGGGGGGTAGCTTCAAACTTTTGATACAGTTTTTACAAGGCAATGCGAAACTTGCCACGTGGTGGCCTCCTCGTAAGTTTCCGACAGGGGCTTCTCAAGGGGAGGTGATACAAGATGGACTTGGCAGGAAAATGAAATGCAGCTAAGGGTGATTTTTCGGGTCCGCAGCTTGTATGTTCACGTAGACAGAGGGGGAGATGTGATTGGTGGGGTCCGCAATATGCAGGGTCTTTTGGCGCCTGGTTTCTTATATAGACACATCCCAGACCTGACGGCATTTTTTAATAGTTTCATAATGATTCTTCAGGTCCGTAGCTTACATTAGGGTTGTATATGCCGAGATAGTTAAAGATACTGAAGCGATATACACACAAATGCAGAAGCGATATACACAGGCGGTTGACCGAAACTTTGACCACCTGTATCTCCTCCGTTTTAGCGAATTTTCACATGCTGTAAAAGGCAAAGTTGTGTATTTTCATCCCCTCTTTCATTTGGCGGGCTTTTCAAGAGATTTTGTGACACTTTTTCAACAGATGAAGATTTTTGGGGGCATTCATTACAGCCGATATAGCAAGCAGCTGTCAGCATTCAATGCTAAGTTATCCTCCACCATTTTGAGGATCAGATCTACGGCTATTTGCATTGACGACCCAGAATATCTCCCACTTGCCCCTATTCCATATTTTTTGCGCCATTACTCTTGGTAGGTGAACATCTCTTCAGAAAGATTTTTTCTAATTGCAGCCCCCAGCGTGGTTTTTTTGTAAACCGACCTAGGTCAGTTTTTGCATTGCTATATAAGTTGAGGCTTATGATGTAATAAGGGTTGGAAAATTTTTGGAAACATTCTGTTCTCTTTATTTCCAAATAGAACTTTTCATATTGTAACTTTGCCTTTCTTTAAATATATGAAAGCTATCATGCCTTTTAGTAATTTTTCTCTCTCTGTGTGAATCTGCATATGGTTGTCTGTGAATATTTCTTGTTCCTCTCAATCATTTTGCTTCTTACCTCTGTTAGAATCATCTATTCTGTGTATATTTGCTTGTTGTATCTGATTATATTGTGCATGCTTCAATCTTTGCAAAGGTTCTTTAGAACTGTCTGGTGCATCACCCTTTCATGCTTTTAAGTATTGTTGCTTTCATTTTAGCACGTTTCTTCCCCTTTTCACCCCAAAATACAGTAGTTTTTAGGTGATAGCTAGACAAGGAAGCCGGCCTTCTCCAGAGGTTTGATTTCATTTAGCAAAGTTCCACACTTAGAGATCAATCCCATTGTGTCATTGGAATGCTTGGAATCTCATTCAAGCAGGGTGCAATTTTGTGTGACAACAATTACATCATATCAAAGTGCACATACCATAATAAAAATTCAAAAAAGTTACAGCTAATATGTTATTCCAATGATGTAAAACATGCAACAATTCTAATAAACGTTAGTATAGATCATAAAAAAATTTGTTATACAATTTAACTATCAACTATAAATTCTATTACATAACCTTAAGTGCCACAAATTGCTTGGTCCATGTATGTTCTTTTTCACTATTAATCTAAATCAAAATAACCTATTCCTTCCATTTTCCCATACTTGTATTACAAAATGCAAAATAATAAATCTACTCAATTGATGCCCTAACCCTAATAATCCTGCAACATCCCCACCATTACCCTCCAAAAAGAATAAAATTATTTAATTTGACTTAAGGATCCTTTAGAAGTCATAAAGAAAAATAATGCTGGGAGAATACCATGTTGGGAGGACTCACTTTAATGTCTCCCTGATAGCCTAATGTGATAAAGTGAATTTGTATTTCGCTGACATCAGAAAATCAAGGAGATAAAATATATTGAAGAGACTGAAGGATATCAGGAAGACTAAATCATATGGCTCTTTGATACCCTGATAACATCAAGCACATTGAAGGGACTGATACATATCGGTGTGACACTTAAATGTGTCCCACCGATACAACAATATCCAAGTGTAAAAGCATTTCGAGGGGACTTGAGGATATCGAAGGGACATAATCTTTGGTCCCGCCAATACAATGATAAAGGGCATTTTCAAAGGAAATAAAAAGGGTTCTATAACATATAAAAGGATATCGGTAGGACATAATGGTATTGATATGACATTATCAGAGGTCACTCTGAAACCTTGATGAATGGTGAAATAATATTGATAAAGGAAAAGGGCGACCATCCCGATAAATTGGTGACATGACTATTAGATATCTATCAAACGGCCCCCAATTCAAATGAATTAATTACTCTTGATCAATATTGCATTTGACACATATACACCATCAATGAACCAGAGCCAAAAGGATTAATCTCTAAAAGATTTTTAACAGGCGGAGAAAATTGAGAAGACGAAAGATAGAAAATGGCAAGTTGTAGAAAAAGGAAAGCTCGTCCAAGTAAGTACTGCAAACCCAACTTTGGGATTACAGAGTACACTTCAATTACGAATTCATAAACACATGAAACCATGGAAAGTAGGAATGAAAACCCTAAGAAGAGATAGAAAATAGAAGATAGACATCTAAACCAAGACTTGATAGAACAATGCCTGGGATCTGGACAGAGGTCTAGAAGAAATGCCCAATTGAATCCACATGCTGAAAAACTCGAAGATAGTAATAGACATGTAGGAGATTCATGGACCCCCATCAAAGGATATGACCTATTTATATACCACTACAAGAAATTGCATAGACACAACCCAGTCTCTAATCCATGGAGGATGAAATTGGGGAAGTTAGTAGTGCCAAATGTGTTTTTAAATGTAGAATTGCTCAAAATGTTTGAAGATAACTATAACCCTCAAACTCGTATGATTGAGCTAAAGGATGGGTCAGGGTTTATTCCTATCACTTGGGATAACATCTCAATGGTTTTTCAATTAGACACGAGCTTTAATATGGTATTCAGGATCAAGGACTTATTAAATGAATAACGAAATCTGAGTAAATCCTATAAAAGATGGAGATTACCGTTTCACAAGCCTCGAGATGAAAGTAATTAGCTTAGAGTGTTTTCAGGAGTGGAGGATCCCCCTTATTTGGTTGAACTGTTTGAACAATATTTCTGATATACCTATTATTCTGTTTGTCAAGTATTGGGTGTGGATGCCCCTGCATATATGGATATAGCTCCAATGGTTTTAGCTTCTGATATACAAAACCTAGATGCAAGAACATCAGACTATGCTGAATATCTCTCTAATGATATTCATAATGATTTAAAATCTATAAGGAGAGCAAGAGGAGTTTTAGGTTTATGCATTATTCTCTGTTTATGCATCTTGTGTTATATGAAGGGAAAATTTTGAGTTTATGGGATGAATCTCTTAGGGTTAGAGATCTAGACAGAAAGGGAGATATCAAGCCAGTACAAATGTGGATAGCTGTATGGGATAGCAGATGTGATCATTCATATTATCTATACTTTGAGGAATATTTTGTAAAGCCTTTATATGCTCTATTTGGTCACCCATGTAGTTATAATTTGTCACCTGATACACAGATTTCATAGGCCTAAGGATATGGATAAGAGTAAGAAAATCAATCACAATTGGGGTGATTGGTATGTATACAGGGATTGTATAAAGATTATAGTTTTTGGATATGAAGGAGCACCATTTTTTCTCCCAAAAACTTGCCCTAATAGACTGGCATATTTAGAGATTGTTAGGCAGTTGGCCTGTTCTGATATCATGCACTTGAGGAAACAACATAAGCAATCTTTCATACTAGGTACCCTATGTTTTGGGGATTTTACTACCTTTTCTGAGAAAGGATATGAAGAAATTGAAAAGAGATTAGATTATTTTGGGCTACCTAGAGGAAATTCCAGGGAGAAGTTTGACCCTGAGCACTTTATAAATCATGTTAGTACGAATCAAAAGTTAAAGAAGTATCAACATGCTCTATTTGTAGATGATGATCTGATCAAAAATACTGATGAAGCTTCTATAGTTGAAAGGAGATAGTTGTATCATAATGTCATGATGGCTGAGGCTTGGAGGGTAGCCCAAAACCCCAATTATAAAGGAGCCTTTCCAGAAATAGATGATCCTATAATGTCCCCTTCTAGCAAGCCAAAATTTCTGCACCCTTGCAAACAATTTCAACTTACCAAAAGAGAACATTAGTATTCCATTTTTCATTTCCTTTTAATCTTGATGATAATCATAAACATAACCATATACTATTTGCCATTTCATAAATTCATTTTTCCATACATCATGATTCTCCTCGGGTGAGATAATCCTTAGGCCTCTTATTAACCTCACCTTCCACCTTGTGAGAGAAGATTCGTTAGGTAGGTGATGTCATCTCAATCCTATGGGTCCATTAATATTATTCCTTAGTTTTTTCAACCAATGCCCATAATTCCTTAGTTCATCAACTAAGGCCTATAATTCCTTAGTTCGTCAACTAAGGCCCATTCCTTTGGTACTTAAGTCGAAGGTCCATAGTAATACCCTTGATTCGTCAATCAAGGCCCATAATATCCTTGATTCATCAATCAAGGCCCATTCCCATGGAATGATCAATACCTACCATAACTATCTACCCCACCTTCTTAGTGTTAGGGGTTAATTAGGAAGTCTCGTATCTACCCTTAGGAATTCATGCCTTTATTAATCTTTAGGTTTTACCCTAAAGCCTTCATTAATCTTTAGGTTTTATCCTAGAGCCTTCTCCCTAGGTTTTACCCTAAGGCCTTAATTAATCTTCATCTATACATATACATACTTGTTATCTCTCATACGTCATTTAATCCATACCTTATTATCTTAGGCTATGATAATTTGCATTATTATTCATCATGTATTCTATTTACTTAATCAATAAATTTCTAATCATTTCCAAAGTTCATATGACTCTATCATGACATATCATGTCATAATGCCTATTGTTAAAATCATACATGTACACATATATTTCATCATTTAATTTCATTTTCATACATAAACACATATAATTAGTTCCTACTTAATAATCTTATCATTTATATTTTACAATTCATAAATTGAACAAGTAATTATAAATTCTTACAAGTCATAAATTGAATAAGTAAATATAAATACTTACTTACCTGCTTTACCTGAGATTCCTTACCTATGCTGTAGTAATATAGTCTTTATTGCATTGCTGTTATAAAATGCAGATCTAAATATATGTATTTATCCCATACTCTTTTTATATTTTCTCCCCATGATCCTTTTCCTTGGCTGCCCTCATGTCTTCCTTGTGATATTTTCTTGCTGTGTCTTTGATGAATTCAAATGATGTTTCTTCTTTATTACCTTTATTGAATTCACAGCTGTTTATTTATTTCTTTTTATTACTTCATTCTTTCGATGATGATTTCCTTCTATCTCAAAACCTTTATTTATTTCCCTTTCAAGGGATATGTTTGAAGAGGTATGTCTCTTATTATTTTTATTACTTTATATTAATTCCCTTTTGTGGTAAAACTAGTTCTAACCATACGTAACTCCCTTATCATAAGAGGATAGGTTAAAAGATGTTTATTATTATTTATTTACCTTATTTGTATTTATATTATATCATTATAATAAATAATATATTATTTATATTTATATTACAATATAAGATAATAATAATAATAATTTTTGTATTTATATTATTAGATATATTTATAATATATTATTTATTAATGTGCTATTCTTATACTTTTATTTTTATATGATTTTATTTTAAATTTAACCTTTTGTTTAACCGTATTACTTTATCTTATTCCAAATTACTTTACTTTCTAAATTACTTTACTTTCTAACTTTAATAGATAAGACTCTTCATAATATTTATTTTTATATATAATAATATATCTTATTAATTACTCACATAAATATTATATTAAAATATTTATATCTAGTTAATTAAAATATAAATATAAATATTTCATATATTTTATAATATTTAAATTATATTAAATTAATAATATTATTTATTAAATAATACATATTAATAATATATTTTAAATCAATATATTATATATTTAGTTTATATAAGGCTAACTTATTATTTAAATAAACAATTCAATTATAAATCATTATAGGGACATGACGACCCTCCCCACTCAAGATTGCTTGTCCTCAAGCAATTATAATTAGGTATCCTAAAGTAATATTTAATAACATTATATTTTATTAGGTTTCCTTATATAAAATAAGGTTTCACTCACCAATAATATAAAATAACCTCTAGAAAATGTAACAAATTAATATAGCTAATAAACTATAGTGCTATAAATAATATAGGGGCCTAAAATAATAATTTATAAATTTGGGTTTACCCTTTTAAATTTTCAGCACTAAATTTGCATAAAGGCATTTCTATTTATTTAATTATCAAAAATGTTTTAATGACTACTAATATTATTTTAATGCCATGATTAACCAATAGCATCAAATGAACAATCCAAACCAAATAACCAAATGTCAAACATACCTGACACAACCAAAGTGAAAACGGAGGGGCACTACAAATCCAATTGACAGATTGAGTATGCTGGTTTCAAAAGCACAAGAATTGATTGTAGATGTCCCACCTGAGGTTTTTAAAAGTAAAGGCAGAAAATTTAGAGAAACACAAGCTAGATATGAGACTCCTTTGAATTACCTATCTCCTTAACCTACACCTGATATCAGTTTTTCTATGGATACTAGCTTTTTAAAAGATGAGGGATTAGAAGGTGAGGATGAGACTATGCAAAGTTTTGAACCCGTGATTGACAATTATGACCCTCCTATGGACAGAGAAGCAGTCAATACAGAATCCCTTGTTGAACTATCAGAGGATATGAGACATATGGCCATCCATAAATTTGTCTCAGATAAAGATTTTATAAAAACACCTGAGTTTAAAACATTTCTCTATGAATTCAAAGGCAAAAAGGCTAGGGAAAAGATGAAGGATATTTCCCCTGAGGTACAAAGTGAAGTGTTGCATGAACTCCAAAAATAAATTGACAAAGCCATGGATAACATGACCCCAGAAATGGGAAGAGAACTGTTAGAGGAGGTAGGGGTTATGTTAGTATATGGCTGGGATACGACATCTACTATTGTTTTTTATACTTTCAAAAGAAATCAGGATAAGAAAGTGCAGTTAAACATTGAAGTTGTGGACAAGGTTAAGACAGGTTCTGGATATGATCCTGATAAAGAAGCTTTGTTGATATGGGCACTCTACCCTCCACACCAAAGACCTCAAATAATTGATGATCCAAACAAAGTATTTGGTCATCTTATAATACAGAGAGTTGAAGATACTAACCCACTTGATACTACTAAATTGAATGTAAATGTTGCCAAACTAATAAAGGCTCAGACAAAAAAATTGGTCAGAAATAACAATGCTTATGTAGCAGAGAATACAAAATTGAAACAAGAAATTGCTATGTATAAAGATAAACTGGCATCATCTAGTAGTCATTTACCTTTTCAAGAACTAGACAAAAGAATGATGGAAGCCATAGCTAATGCAAATTAATTGAAAATAAAGGCTGAGAAATTCCAAAAAAAAAGTGACAAATTGGAAAATAATATAAAGGTTGTCAAGTACCAAATGGCTTTTGAGTTAAACAAAAGATTTGAAATGATGATGAAACACAGTAATCAAATATGGGATTTACATAAAAGGACCCATAATGTTCATCAGGAACATAAAAGATTGCATCTCAGAATGCTTGAGAAGAAAGAAGAGCTAAAAACTAAGGCAAACATCAATGAGCAAACACTTAGGGAATGTAATGAACTGATCACTAAACATGAAAGATTTAATACATTGTTAACAGGAGATATTAGTGATTTTGACCTGCAAGGGGACATGGCATTTCCTAATTTCTTCAATAATGAAGGAAATATATAGGACAAAGGTTTGTGGAAAGAAGAATTGGCTCAGTTATTACCCATAGCTCTAGAGAAGGTCAACGATGAAGACATGGTGATAGAGAATACACATAAACAATTGAATAAAATCTTCAAGCTAGAATTTGTCATGATGGATATAATTTCCACAGATACTTGAGTATATTGATCACATAGCCAAGGTAAACCTATTTATTGCAAGAACAATATGAGATAAGCATAGAAACAAGAATTAAGTTTTGAAAGTTTTGGCGATATATAAAAGAGATGTATTGCTTTCACCAATGGGAAAAGGCACAACATATTCGATAGAAACTGCAATATAAAGAGGAATACCTTGTCAGGCCTATGGTAATGGGTATTCTATGAAGACCAACGAATTCAGATCTTAATTGAGTTTGTTAATGCCTATAATCATTTTTTCCTAATTATGTTTAATTATGAAAAGATACAAAATATGAATAGTTGCATCTATTCAAGCCTGAAGCTTGTTCGCTTCCCATATATATATGAGGGAAACCAAGGCCTTAGGAATCATCATCATTCAATACATTCTCTGCAAGATAATTCATACTTATATATTTACAATCATATTTCAAGTTCAAGACATTACCATGATATTTTAATATTTTAATGGGCAAGGATGATCAAAATTGTGGATATATCTATGGTGTTATGATATTCTATTGATATTCAAGTTTATCAGTTGTTTGACTATCTCAATCTTGGCTATTTCTAGTTATTTAAATCCCTATATTTATCAATGCACATTTGTTGTCATTGTGTGGATGCTTTTTGATTGGTTTCTGTTAGAAGTTGATTTAATTCCTTCTGAGTGGTTTAATATTTATTGGTCTCTTTTTTGAGTTAAATCCTTTAAAATAAATCATATTGGTGGGTTTCCTTCAAATAGAATTAAATCCTTTCAGGCAAACACAGTAAGTTGAAAGAATCAACTAGATATTAAAGAAGAGTATAGCAGCTAACCATACAACTACAAACTATCTAGTGGTGGGAGCTCAAGCTATTAATGCCACATAGTTCCCTCTTGCTCAACACATACCTAATTGCACCATATGTCATGAGACTCATGAAATTGTCCACTACTGTTAAAGTGAAAGGATGTTCCTATCAATTACTAGTGCAAGGTTTGTCACACATCCACCCATGACATTACCACCTACAAAGTAGTACAAGTCGTCCACAAGGCAAGAGGAAAACAAAATTAAACACAACCACGCAACCCCAGTCACAACCACAATAGATGGTGTTGTGTTATTAGGAGCCATAATATATGGAGCATGGAGGAAATAAAGGAGGCCATAGTAGAGTATGCAATAGAGGAATCTATTGCTACTAGTGTGGAGAACCTGGGCATACCTTGTGTAGTTGCACAAAGTTTCCAATGTACACTTATTATGATGTTGATCACAAGATAGAGGATTGCCCTACATTGTTGCAACTATTGGAATATTCAATGATGTGCCTTTGATAAAGATATCAATGATGTGCTTTTGATAAGGGACTTATCATTTTCATAAGTTCTATCACCGCCTAATGATTCAATAAAGGATCTGTTGTCTATACATTAATTCAATATAAACAAATGTGTGGATGATTCAGTGGCATGTTCACATAACTCATGTTTGTATATAAGTGATTGCCCTTATAGTTGTTGAGCTTTGTGGATTAAAATTATTGTGAAAAATGTCCAAGGATTGTTCTGTAAAGGTAAAAAGGTGCATTCATAATGAGAGTGACTGAAGTTCAAATCTCAACATTGCAATAAGGTAACTAGGAGGACATGTGCACATGTCCAAGACTACAAATAATGGGACAATTGAGTGGGATCTAGGGCCAACAGAGAAGCACTTTAGAACTCATCCTATGCATCAATAAACAACTCAACACAAGAAACGCAAATTGACATATTAACACAACAATATCCAACTAAGTTATTGAAAGTCAACTATTGATACCTCATTCTCCATCCAGATTATAAAATCGGTCCACTTTTTGCTTTGTAACATTTCCTTTTCAAATTGGCTTGGATGCCGGCCATATTTCTCCTCCTGTCAAAACATGGCACATGGACTAGTTAAACTAATTAATATGCAATCATTTACTTTTTCCTATGAAATTAAAAAAATATCATTTAACTTATTAAATATACTTACAAATGTACGGATCAAGGCCTATAAACCTTTCTGGCCACTGTGATGTGTAGCATGAAGTTTTTCAAGCCTAGCCTTAAAGGCCTTGTCCTGAAACATATACTAATTCAATTTAACTATGCACAAATAAAATTTAAAAATCATTTAATAAATTTGATATAATCTTATGAGCAAATTCAAATACCTGCGTACTCTCCTCACCGGACTTCCTTCGTGCATCAGACTTCTCATATGCTTTTACAAGATCTTTCCATACTTTCAAACTTACATCAATTGGCCTTTTTTTGAGCCTTAGCTCGAGAGGGAGTTTTTTTATCTTCTTTGTTTGGTTGCACCGAAATCTCTTGCAGTTTTGAGACATTTATAGCTTTATCTTCTTTACAGACTAACCTATGCCAAATTCAGTCTCCATGTCTTGGATAACTACTTTTTACAAGTGCATGGGTATCTTTGAGAATGGCAAATGTAGATGGTCTTTGAACCATTAAAGGCATGATTCCTTCAACCTATTCACAAACATTTTTCCAGCATCTGTCATTCGAACTTCCCTTGAAACCACATTGTATTCTATCTGGGTATCGTAGCTACCAATGCAAGTTGCAAAAATGGCATGGTCGTCAAAGAAGTCTGTGTCCCAGGAGTGGCTGGGACATTGGAAACCTCTACTCCCTATTCCACATTCTTAGAGGTTACTATTATTGATTTCCTCCTGTATCTTTTTCCTGATCCATGACTAGTTAGAGAATCAATTGATTCCCTTTGAAACTGTTGATTTGATTGCAATGTTTTAGGGGCTTTACTAGATCATTTTTCTATGTATCTGGCAAGCATTACCAAGTCCACACCATCCAATTTGTTTGTTGCCTCTACCCCCTGTTGGTATTTTTCCCAGACTGGATGCTTATTCCTAGTCACCCCTACAAAGTAGCCACCAATGATCGATAGGATTCTTGGGCTAGGGGCCAACAGTATAGGAGATAGACTCTATAAATATCTCCTCTTCTTCTTTAGGCTCTATAGAACCAAGGGGAGTATTCCCTACTCAACATCTATGAAATGCATCTGTGAATTAGCTGGGATGTTGATACAAAGCAGATAAATCCTCTCTTATGTAGACCAAAACTATGAGATAAGTGCAAAGGGGCTAGCTTCGAGCCTATATTCAGTTGTAGACAGAGGATTTTGGGTCCTAAAACTACTTCTAAAGTCCTAAAAGTTTTGAAGTTGAAGTTTGAGTTTGATTTATATATGGATGCAAAACTAGGACTTTGGGTTACAACAGAGATACCAGACCAAATCGGTGCCTATCCAGGGCTCAGAGTTAGTAGACATATATATGTGAATGTTTACCACAGACCTAAGATAATAATCAGATTTCAAGGGGTTTCTAAAGTGTCTGCCTTACAGACTGTTGGTTATTCTCTCTGAATCGGCAGAGGATTTGCCAATTCCAATGCATGGGTAGATTCGGCCAACAGATTATGGGAGGTTGCGTGAGATGCCTCCCCTTCACTTCTGGTTCTGCCGCACCAAGGGGGGTGTCCCTATTTGATAAAGATGTAACATTTACTCTCCAAATGACAAAAGATTTAGCTTGACAGCAACAGGCAGAATACTCTCATGTGTGGACCAAGATTTGTGTGATAAATCACAAGGCTGGCAACGTTCTTGGACATATTTGTCTGGTCAGGTATGAGAGTATGCAGGGGTTCCTAATCCTACTTCTACAACTAACGGGTTTTGGATGGTTTAAATTTGATGGTTTGGATGCAAGACAGGGGCTTTGGATCATAACTACTAACCCAGGTGCAGACCAGTGCCTATCTCAGGGCAAGGAGTCAACTAAACGTATGCAACATATGGTTTACAACTAGCATTCAAGTTTCAAGGGGTTGGATTGTTGCTTGCCTTACAAACATCACCCAAGAATGGGTATTTAGCTGCCTCTACTTACAGGTATCCCTACTGACAAACAACATTCTCCATGCTTAACCTAAAACAATTTAATCCACTCCTTGAATGGAAGTTAGAGATGAAGCACGTGATGCAGAAACTTGTATCCCTGAATCTAAGGAACCCTTAGCATCTAGATTCAAAAGAAGGAAATGCATGCAGTGAAGGAGACAAATAGATAAACACATGCATAAGAGCATTTTTCATCTATATCAACATGAAACTAAACATACGTGCAAAATACATTCATGATGCAACTCATAAACTCTAGAATGAGATAAAACAACCCAGGATCATGCCCTGTTCTTCATTATTTACACAAAAATGCCCAAGTCTTCAACAACCAAATATGAGTGACACAGTTTGCATTTTATAGCAAAACTGTGTACTCAGCCAAAATTACAACGGTCAACTCAAAAATCACCAGATACAATGCATCGTGAGAAATGGCGCTCAAAATTGAATGTGGCAGAGGGACAAAGAGGAAGGAGCAGGTATGTTCAGGATCTGCACCGCTGCCTGAAGATTTTCTTTTAAATCTGGTACTTCATCTGTCATTTCATCCATTGATGCATCTAAAAAATGCCATTAATGCTCAGCTACCCGCAAGTATTGCAGTTCTGCTTGTCTATGAAGCTTTTCCCGCACAAATTGGTGCAGACACACAGAAAGTTCTTCCTTCGTCAAGCATTCAAAACAGGGCCGTCGATCTCCCCCCATCGCTGAGATCCAACGGCTCAAAACCTGCAGAAAAGCCAAGAGCTAATGATATCACGCCACATAGGTAGCTTTTTCCTCTATCGTTGACTTTTCCATTCACTATTTTTCCATTTTCACCCTTGTATATGCAAAAAAAATGCATATACAATCGCCACTGCTCACTTTTTGAAAATCCTTTGTATATGCAAAATGCATATACATGCAACAGTTTAATATACAAGGCGGACCCCAAAATATTTATGAAGCAACCTGAAATTTCTATCGGGTCCGAAATGTATGTCCTCTTTTGTATATCGACCATTTACAAACTCACTTGCATATACCTGCGGGCCCCACCAATTGTATTCCTGATGCACTGTAGCAAATGTATGTGTGCTCCCCTTTGTATATTTCGCTTGCATCCGCAAATATAAAAACCTCTAATATACAACTGTGGTATCTTCAACAGAATATTCTAGGAATGTATCTTCCGCTCGCCACTGTAGTAATTGTATATTAGCATGCCCTTGTATATTTTGCTTTGTATATTTCCTCTGCATACAAATAGTGAATCTTTCCTAGAATATGCCTGCAATGTATATTTTTCGCTTGTATCTCCAGCACTGTAGTAAATGCATCTAACTAATTTTTTCAAAGGGCGATGGAGATTTTACACCCGCCAATGCATATTTCACCAGTATGTATATACAAAAAACCCTTGTATATACAAAGACACCTACACCTTAACTGATTTTTGCATTTTTTCTAATACAAAGGCCGAAAGTGTTAGAAATTTCTAGACTTTTGGGAAGGTGCCTGCATAATAAAATGTTCAAAACCTGAATACTCATGTAGGCACCACCACAGACAATACTCAAGAGAGAGTATTTAGTTATTTCTACTTACAAACATCCTTACTGCAATGTATTCTTCTCAACACTTAATCCAAAACATTCAATCTACTCCTTGAGCAGAAGTAAGAGACTAAGTATTCAATATAAAAAACCTATATTCTAGAATCTATAACACCCCTTAGATGTTTAGAGTCAGAAGAAAAACACATTTAGTCTAGAGACAAATAACAAAACACACGCAATGAAGCATTACTCATTTAAATCAACATGAAATTGATAATTATGTGCATAATACATACAACATACAACTCATAAACTTGCAAAGACACCTGAAATAGAGTCACCAGAAGATTGTATTCCTACTGCAGCACCAAAATTTGTCTAGTTTTCAACAACAAATGAGTAACATAGTCTGGCTTATATACCAAGACTGTGTACCTAGCAAAATTAATTACAAGGCAAATCAAAAATCTACCAGATTCAATGCATGAGGAATGGCACTCAAAAATATTCAATGCTGCGGAGAGACCAAGAGGAAGGAGTAGGTGGAATCAGGATCTGCACCACCGCTCAAGGATTTTCATCTTCAATCGGGTGGTTGACCTGTCAACGCAACCCATACTTCCCTGCACAATCTGCCATTAAAGCCTCACCTATCCGCAGCCTCTAGAATGTAGCAATGGCGCACATCTGAAGTTTCCTACCCAAAAATAGCTACACACGCATAAGAAAAACCCCTCGCTGCAGGTTCAAAACAAAGTCATCGATCCACTCGTATCGCTGAGATCCACGGCTCAAAATTGCATTGACTAGTCATTAGCTAATGAAAACGCACCACGTAGGCACCTCATGTTTCTATTGTTGACCTTTTCTCCTTTTATTTTTCCTTTATTGCTTTTGTATATGCAAATCCAAATGCATATACAACATACAAGACAGACGTCAAAAGTTATAGAACAAACTGGAATTCAGTTCGGGTCCGGCTTGTATCTCCATCCTGCATCCATCGCTTTGTACATTATGCATATACAAGTGCAAAACACATACAAGGCGGATTCTAAATATTTCTTCTACTGGATTGGAACACTTCTTAGAATCCGGCTTGTATCCTATCATTGTACATTGGGTTGTATATCGACATATACAAACATTTATGCAAGTCACGGACCCCAAATAATTATACAGCAAGCTAAAACCTTCATCGGGTCCGGAATGTATCTCCTCAATGTATATTTTCTTTGTATGCAGAATATACAAACACAAACATACAAGTAGGGAATCATTTTAAAATATGCCCGCGATGCATCTAATCATTGTATGTGCGCCCGAATGTATATTGCATATACATTCCACCTTGTACATCCATGGCATTGTTCACTTTGCATGTCGCCGGTCTTTGTATAATTTTCAATGTACATTCCCTTGCACATACAAACAAGGAATCTTCTCCTGAATATTCCTACAAAGTATCTTTTCCTTTGTATGTTTTTCCTTGCATGTTCTACATACAAGCCCGATATACAAGAAGGGCCGATATACAAATGGCAAATATTCCCAAAATCTTTCAAAAGACTCACCCAATGTATATGCAACCCGATATACATTAAGAAATGCATATAACTCAAATTTTTCACCATCTCTAGAAGCTGATTGGGATTTCACAAGCTTGTCAACAAATTTGACCTTTGTATACACAAAATTTAGTATTTTTCTCAAGTGCGATAGGAAAAAACATTAAAATACTGCATTTAAGTCAAGGAGCAATTCAAACTAAGGCACTAGGGGCTTGTGGGAATAAACATAGGAACCTACAGACCCAATTTCAAAATCCTAATCCTAGGTGAACACCACCAGTGGCTCTAACTGGGGATGTACAGACGCAAGACTGCAGCGAGATCCAAACTACTCTAGGGCAGACCAGACAAAACGCAAAACTCAAAACATAACTGACTACACAAGGCATGTACAAAATATTTACAACTAGTTTACAGTGTGCACAGAAGGTAACCATTATAAGAAGTAAAGCTTCAGGAACTGACCGTGCACTGGTAATTCCAATAATTCACCACTTAGGGCTTGGAGAAAGTAAGAATCTCCTCCATGAGTGTCACTAAATAGGTATGGGCCCACCCATAAGGGCTCAAATTTGCCGTGCTTGCCCTTATCTTGGTTTCTTGCATTCCATACAAGGACCAAATTACCTCTCTGAAACTTTCTTTCTGTAGTTCTCTTATCAAATAGATATTTTACCCCTTGCTATCTTTTGATGTTTGTTTTCTGCGCCTCCCTTCTCATTTCATCCAGTGCAACCAGTTGATTTATTCTTTCAGTCATTGAGTCTTCAATCTCCTCCTCATTTTCTTGCATGAATTTATTAACTAGTAGGAGGTTGTTGACAGGCAATCTAGCTGTTGTACCATATACTAATTCAAAAGGTGATCTCCCAGTTGCTTTCTTGACTGTCACTCTGTCAGCCCACAATGCCATTTTTAGCCTTGAATCCTAGGCCCTTTTGTTTTTACCTACCATCCTTTTTACAATTTTCATGAGGCTTTTGTTGCTTGACTTAGCTTGACCATTTCCATGTGGGTGATATGGTGATGCATGTAACAAATTAATTCCATAATTACTGCAAAAATCAATAAATTCACTAGACCTAAAACACATAGCATTATTTGTGACTAATTTTACCAGTACTCCAAATCTGATAATAATATTTTCTAGAATAAAATCCATCACCACTTTGCTGGTAGCTCTTTTGGTTGGGATGGCCTCAATCCATTTGGTAAAGTAATCAATGGCAACCAGAATCCAACCGTGTCCTCCACTAGATTTTTCTGAGATTTCCCCTATGAAATCGATTCCCCATTGTTGAAATGGAGCTTCTACAGTTATAGTCCTAAGGGGTAATGTACCTTCATATTTCAGCTTACCTGAGAACCTTTGGCAAGGATCACACCTCCTTACCATCTTCTGCACATCTGAGAAAATAGTTGGCCACCAGTAGCTAGCCCTGAGAATTCTATGGGTTGTTGTCTGGGCAGTATAATGTCCACCACATACTCCACTGTGCATGTCACTTAGAATGTCCCTGGCCTGATCTTCATCCACACATCTGAGTAATACACCATCATGATTTCTCCAATACAACTCTCCTTGAACAATGATGTATTTAATAGCATGTAGCTTCAGGGTCCTTTTCTAATTGTTACTGAGGTGGGTAGGATAGTTTAAATTCTGCAAGTAATATACTATGTCCTTATACCATTCAGATTTTGACATATTTATAACTTCATTATGCACTATATTCACTTGGCATGCCTCTAGATTTGACTGTGTCATCAATTTTGCCAAACCTTGTCCTCTTACCAGCCTAGTGATCTATATTTCAATGTTGAACTCCTGTAATTTATTCATCCATCTACATCTCCTTCTAGTTACCTCCTACTGAGTGAAGATATCTTTGACTGCTACATGAGGCACATATGCAATTATCTGAGAGCCCATCAAATATGGCCTGAAGCTCTTGACTGCTCTAACCAATGCATATGCCTATTTCTCCATGATGTCATACTTTAATTCAGCAGCCTGCAATGACTTACTAAAGAAAGCAATAGGTTGTTCAAACCCTTCTTCATTTTTCTGCAATACGCATGTAGTAATAGTGTGGAAAGAAGCAAATGAAAATAATTGAAATGGCTTAGAAAAATCAGGAGATTTTAATACATGAGCCATCTTTATTGCCTCTTTTATGTCTTGAAATGATTTGGTTGCTTCATCCTCCCATTTGACAATTGCATTCTTCTTCAGCATTTTAGAGATATCTTTTGTGGTCTCTACAAAGTTAGGAACAAATCTCCTAACAAAATTAATTTGTCCAAAGGACTAAACACCTTTCATTGTTCTAGGGATCTGAATTTTATCAATCGCAGCCACCCTTTCAGGATCAATCCTGACTCCATCCTTGGAAACAATGTGCCCAAGCAATTTTCCTTCTATTACCCCAAAAGCACACTTCTTTAGGTTGAGTGAAATGCCATATACTCTAATGTTCTAATAAAAATTTGCTCCAAATGCATATAGTACTACTCTTCTTTCTTTGAAAAGGTAGTTAAGTCATCTTGATACACAGCCAAGATTGAATCAATCAATCCTGCAAAAGCAACATCCATTGCCCTCTGAAATGTGGCACCTGCATTTGTCAGTCCAAACGGCATCCTCACATATATATATGTTCCCCATGGAGTAGTGAAAGCAATCTTAAATTGTTCAGATTCCTTTACTTTCACCTGATTGTACACTAAAAATCCATCCATCATGGATAGAAGTTCATAGCCAGTCACCTTTTGCAACATGGCTTCCATGTTTGGTAATGGATAATTGTCCTTCAAAGAAGACATATTCAGATTTCTGAAATCCACACATAGCCTTATGTCACCATTCTTTTTTCTAACTGGGACAAGGTTGGACACCCAAGTCGAATGTCTGATAGGCATAATTATTCTAGCCTCCCTAAGTTTCATAAGTTCTTCTTGCATTTTTGGAGCTAAGGTTGGATTTATAGGCCTCTGTTTTTGTCTAAATGGTTTAGCTCCAGGCTTCAAAGGGATTTCATGCTGAAATAAATCCTCTTTATAAGCTTTGAGGTCCTCATAAGACCAGGCAAATACATGCTTATATCTTCTTAGTAATGCAATTAGCATAGTTCTGATATGTGGCTTGAGCTATTTGCCAATGTATACCCTTTTGGGGGCATGAGATGTCCCCATGTTTATCTCTTCTAAATCATTCTTGTTTGTCGGAGATGATTTTGTAACAAGTTGGTCCCTATTGTCAAAAGCTCTCTCTAAAGTGACCAGCCCTCTAGGGATCTTATTTGTCTTGAGTTGAATTATTTCTTTCCCTAAGAGAGTTTCTTTTCCATCTACAACCTCCACAAAATTCTAAAAATCCATTTCCTGGTTCTCATACTCATCAATGCAATGTAGAAATCTCAGTAAATCTTTATCATCATCAAACACTTGCCAACTACATACATTATCTAGCACTGCAGGTCTGAGTCTGACTTCAACATTTGTAACATCTGATAGAGTGATATCATCTGGCCTTATGGCTACATTGGCTAGAAAATCTGCCCTGACATTTTTTGATCTGTCTATCCAGTTTATTGAAAAAGCATCAAACAATTCAATTGTATCCCAAATAGCATGCTTATATTGTTTTAATCTTTTATTTTTTGAAGCATACTTATCTCTCACTTGGGAAACAACTAATTCTAAATCACCAAATACTTTGAGCATCTTAATTCCATGCTTCAGAGCTACATTTAATCCTAATAACAGAGCCTCATACTCTGTAATATTATTTGTACAAGAAAACTTCAGCAAGAAAGAGAATTTTAGAAGTTTACCAGATGGAGATAGAAACACAATTCCAGCACTAGAGCCCTCCTTTGAACAAGCTCCATCAAAATACATGGTCCATAGACCATGTTGGTCAAGCTCTTCAATGCAAATATTTTTTCCTTTATCCTCTTTATCATCTGAGACAACTCTGAAATTTTCACAGTCGGTGTCCACAAAACATATATACTCCTCAGATTCTTGATCCTCCACTGTCTCTGATGACCTTTCTTCTCTAATCAGTTTGACATCCTTGCCATTCATAGGGATCATAGCATATGACAAATCTAATTGCATACTCCCACCAATCAATGCTGCCCATCTTCTTGACAACAACATGCCATACTGTGGCTTGATATCAACAACTGTTATGTTCATTTTGTAGGTCTTCTCAGGATAAGCTGCCAGTCTGAAATCAACATCTTTCATGATTCCAATGACATGTACCTCTCTAGCATCCATGGCATAGCACTTCCCATATGCCTTATCTATCTTTAACCTAGCTTGCTGCATGATAGCCAACGGCATGATGTTTGTGGACGCTCCCGAGTCAAGCATACAATTCTTAATCACTTTTCCATTCATGACAAGGGAGACATAAAATGGTTCCACTTGTGAAGGGAATTTTTTCATGGTCACCCCTAGATATATTTTAGGAACTTCATCTTCATCAATACACATAGCTTGTTTCTTACCCTAGGGTTTAATATTCTGATTAGCTTGACAGGGTACTCCTGAAATCAAAGATACTGCCTTATTTCTGAACTCTTCAACTTTTATCAGCTCTATCAGTGGAACAGAGACTTTTATCTGTGATAAGACTTGAGTCATGTCAAATGGAGCATAATTTTGAATAACAGTTGTGACTTGCTCCATCGTTTTACCTTTATCCTGGGATGATCCAGCCTTAGTTTTTATGGCTCCTTAACTATCATTCTTGCCCTGAGAGTTTTTATTTTGATCCTCAACCCGAGGAACTATATTTTCCATTTTTTGAGGATCATTACCTATTTTTTGCTTAAAACCTTGCTTATTATTGTTCCATTGTTTCTTATATGTTTTCGTCCCCTTATGACTATGCACAGGTTGGCCCACAAAAGTATTTTCTAGTTGGTGTGAATTGCTTACCTAAGCTTTACCCCTTAGGTTGTAATTACTTTTAACTTGAGCTACTGCTGCAGCTGTGAGGGCTCTAATTTCTTCATCAGAAGGTCTCCTCAAGTTATTAAAAAAATTGTGTGAATCCTGAGCATAGGCATAATTATCTTCCTCATCCTCATCATAGGGAAACTACTGCCAAACCTGAATCTCATCATTTGCACTTACATCAGCATCGTGCGAAGAGTATTCTTTGTTTGTAGACAGCATATTGACATTCTCATCTTCCATGCAATGCGGCTCATTGCACTCATCACAGGCAACAACATTATTGTATAAAGACTGAGCAATCATGCATTGTGACTGTGAATGAGGCATTTGACTTATGATACACCATGGGGTGTCATTAACAATATTTACAGCCTTCCTCAAAGGATCAAGAGTTTCCTTTGTATTTTGAGTCCTTTGATTTATGTTACTGTTCAAGAGAATAGGCTTACCATTATACCAATTAGTGTTATATGGCATGTAATGATGGTCTTCTTTCTTGCCTTTGGTAAACTGGTCTGTCAGGACCTGTCCCCTTTTCATTTTTAGCCATTCTATAACTTAGGTCCTTAACAATAGTTGTCAACCTGTCTAATTTATCCTCAAAAGTAGATGCACTGCCTTGAATAGTTTGAGCTTTAGTATTTGGATTTTGTAGAATTTTCACATCATCTCTTCTATTTGTCTTACCAGATGCTTTTCTGTTATTTTCAATATTTGTTGCAATCTTGAAGGCATCTCTCAGGCTAGCAGAGCTTTTGTCTCTCAATCCATAAGCTATTTTGGCATCAAAAGCATTTATGTACAATACTATACACATAGGTTCATTAGGCCTCAAGTCCTGTGGCAATTTGTTCAATACCTTAGTGAATCTAGCATTGAAATCAGTAACCTATTCATTTGATCCTTTGGTAATGCCAGTAAATTCATTCATGAAGAAACTAGGATCAGTTTTGTCACATATTGTTCTTTGAATATCCTCCTGAAATCCTCCCATGATGAAATGCTTTTGTCAGGTAAACCTTTATACCATTCCTTGGCTTCATCAACTAAGGATTGTATAAATGATTTCATGAAAATATCCTCATGCTCAACCTCAAAGTTGTCCATGATATTCTAAAAAGCTTTTAAATGGTCTTCACCTGATACAGTATTATTTCCTGAAAATTTAGGCACTTACAGCCTCACATGTTTGTCAATAGGATTGGGGTAACCAGGAATGCCATCAAAAACCAGTTGTCTGTATCTGTCCAGCTACATCGGCTATCTACCAGGCTGGATAACATTGGCATTTCTATTTGCATTCTGATTTCTTACATTATTTAATCGTATTCTAGCATTATGTGTGTTCTATCTTTGATCATTGTGCTGATCCTGTACTTCATTCCCGTGTTGATTTCTTTGCATATTTGCATTGCCAAGGGTAGGAACTGAATCATTCTGAGCAACTCTCAGATCTTGTATCCTCTGTCTCATGTCATCTCTGATCTTACTGCTTGCAGATATTCTAATTCTACCCTTAAGCTCTTAATTTCATCAGTTAGTTCCTCCTCTTTAGGCATAGAAGAGAATGGTTTTATTATATTCTGATCATCATTATCATCATCCCTTAGGGATTCAGCTTCTTCAAACCTGTTAGGGGAATCAACAAAAGGGCATTCTTGAAACACCTCTGACCTCATTTCCAATCCACCACTCTGTTGTTTCTCATATATGTTCTGGATTTCAGCCTCAATATTTGACAAATAAGGTATTGTTCGCTCTAAAGATCCTGGATTGTCCTAAATAAATTCATTTTTTCTGGGGCTAGGAGAACCATCTTGACTGGCTCAAACAGTCCCCTTTTTCTTGTACATCATTTTTATGGGTAACTCTTCAAACAAAGGGTTACATTGGGATCTTCTCCCTTACATACAAATTTTACTTTACTGGTTGGGAGATTAGTTTCGAAGTCGCCACCTATTACTAGGAATTGTTTTCTTTTAAAATCTGGGTTCTCTCACAAAGCATTCCCCAGTAGAGTCACCAATTTCTGTTGGTGACTCGAATGGGCACACAGATACTTTTTTTTAACTCCTCGGCGGAGTCGCCAATTTCTGTTGGTATTTTTCCCAGACTGGATGCTTATTCCTAGTCACCCCTATAAAGTAGCCACCAATGATCAACGGGATTCCTAGGCCAGGGGCCAACAGTATAGGAGATAGACTCTATAAATATCTCCTCTTCTTCTTTAGGCTCTGCAGAACCAAGGGGGGTATTCCCTACTCAACATCTATGAAATGCATCCATGAATTAGTTGGGATGTTGATACAAAGCAAATAAATCCTCTCTTATGTAGACCAAAACTGTTGATAAGTGCAAAGGGGCTAGCTTTGGGCCTATATTCAGTTGTAGGCAAAGGATTTTGGGTCCTAAAACTACTTCTAAAGTCCTAAAAGTTTTGAAGTTGAAGTTTGAGTTTGATTTATATATGGATGCAAAACTAGGACTTTGGGTTACAACAAAGATACCAGACCAGATCGGTGCCTATCCAGGGCTCGGAGTCAGTAGACATATATATGTGAATGTTTACCATAGACCTAAGATAGTAATCAGATTTCAAGGGATTTCTAAAGTGTCTGCCTTACAAACAATACCCAAGAGAGAGTATTTAGTTATTTCTGCTTACAAACATCCTTACTACAATGTATTCTTCTCAACACTTAATCCAAAACATTCAATCTACTCCTTGAGCAGAAGTAAGAGACTAAGTATTCAATATAGAAAACCTATATTTTAGAATCTATAACACCCCTTAGATGTTTAGAGTTAGAAGAAAAATACATTCAGTCTAGAGACAAATAACAAAACACATGCAATGAAGCATTACTCATTTAAATCAACATGAAATTGATAATTCTGTGCATAATACATACAACATACAACTCATAAACTCACAAAGACACCTGAAATAGAGTCACCAGAAGATTGTATTCCTACTGCAAGACCAAAATTTGTCTAGTTTTCAACAACAAATGAGTAACATAGTCTGGCTTATATACCAAGACTGTGTACCCAACAAAATTAATTACAAGGCAAATCAAAAGGTTAACAAATTCAATGCATGAGGAATGGTGCTCAGAAATATTCAATGTTGCAGAGAGACAAAGAGGAAGGAACAGGTGGAATTGGGATCTGTGCCACCGCTCAAGAATTTTCATCTTCAATTGGGTGGTTGACCTGTCAACGCAACCCATACTTCCCTGCATAATCTACCATTAAAGCCTCACCTACCCGTAGCCTCTGGAATGCAGCAATGGCGCACCTCTGAAGTTTCCCACCCAAAAATAGCCACACACGTATAGGAAAAAGCCCTCACTGCAGGTTCAAACAAAGCCATCGATCCACTCCTATCGCTGAGATCCACGGCTCAAAATTGCATTGACTAGTTGTCAGCCAGTGAAAACGTGCCACGTAGGCACCTCACATTTCTATCGCTGACCTTTTCTCCTTTTATTTTGCCTTTATTCTTTTTGTATATGCAAATCCAAATGCATATACAACATACAAGGCAGATGTCAAAAGTTATAGAACAAACTGGAATTCAATTTGGGTCCGGCTTGTATCTCCATCCTGCATCCATCGCTTTGTACATTACGCATATACAAGTGCAAAACACATACAAGGCAGATTCCAAATATTTCTTCTACTAGATTGGAACACTTCTTGGAATCCAGCTTGTATCCTATCATTGTACATCCGGTTGTATATCGACATATACAAACATTTATGTAAGTCACGGACCCCAAATAATTATATAGCAAGCTAAAACCTTCATCGAGTCCAAAATGTATCTCCTCAATGTATATTTTGTTTGTATGCAGAATATACAAACACAAACATACAAGCAAGGAATCTTTTTAGAATATGCCCGCGATGCATCTAATCATTGTATGTGCACCCGAATGTATATTGCATATACATTCCACCTTATACATCCATGGCACTGTTCACTTTGCATGTCACCGGCCTTTGTATAATTTTCAATGTACATTTCCTTGCACATACAAACAAGGAATCTTCTCCAGAATATTCTTGCAAAGTATCTTTTCCTTTGTATGTTTTTCCTTGCATGTTCTACATACAAGCCCAATATACAAGCAGGGCCGATATACAAATGGTGAATATTCCCAAAATCTTTCAGAAGATTCGCCCAATGTATATGCAACCCAATATACATTTAGAAATGCATATAACGCAAATTTTTCACCATCTCTGGAAGCTGATTGGGATTTCACAAGCTTGTGAATAGATTTGACCTTTGTATACACAGAATTTAGCATTTTTCTCAAGTGCGACAGGAAAAAACATTAAAATACTGCATCTAAGTCAAGGAGCAATTCAAACTAAGGCACTAGGGGCTTGTGGGAATAAACAAAGCAACCTGCAGACCCAATTTCAGAATCCTAATCCTAGGTGAACACCACCACCCCCAATATGGAAGCCAATGCCTCTTTATCTTTATCACTCTCATGTCCCTATATATAATATAAATTTCTTCTTTTAAATTTAGAAATAAAAAACTAAAAACTAAAAATCAAAGAAATAATGGAAACATTTACAAATCTATAAATTGACAATGAATTACCTCATTGTGGCCAGAGTCTACTCCCTTTGCTCTCTTCCCTCTATTGCTTGACATTTTGAGGTGACCTAGGGCAAATTATTTTCATCCAATCTATTGAGGCAAACGAAGTACACACTACCAGGTATGAAAGTTTTCATCTAGTTTTTCTGTATTCCTCAAGGTTTTTGACCTTTACTTTGTAGAGCGAATCATGAAGTAGTTTTCCTCTGTACGTTTGTTGCAAGAAAGTAAGCTTATACATCAATTGAACTAAAGCACACATTTATAATATTATGGAATGTGGAAATTTGTCGTCTATTATGAAAAGCCTTGCTTAGAATTATCTTCAACAGATGCCCTATGAATATTACAAGACCCGCATTTGTCTAAATGAATCCGACATCTAACAAGAAAAAAATAGTAGATGAAAGAGAGGCGATGCCCTTACCTGGCACGAATGGAAGAAGAGAAACACGAATTGAAAGGCTGAGATATCTAGAAGAAAAGGTTGTTGTGGCTCTAACCTGGGACTTTTAAGATGTAAGAAAGTGAGTATGCGCTTTAGATATGGAAAGGAAATTGGGGTTGGAATATAGGTCCCACCATTGCCAATGATTTGCCCAAAATAAGGGCGAACACAAAAAACCCAAACGCTCGATTTCCAAACACAAAATGAACACCAAAAATCAATAAATTTTTGTTTTGTTTTTTTCTTGTTTTAGGGTATGTGCAAGCGGGAATTTTTTAAATTTTTTTGATCAATTAGTTGGTGCTATAGTGAGAGCAGTTAGCACTGACTTTAGTACTGACTTTTAGGCCTAAATGTGATGCAGGAGCATTCGAAGGTTTGATGCAGGAGCATCTGGAAGAATTTAGAATATTGAGACAGTTGACAGAAGCTTGAGTGTGCAAAGAAAGTGACCTGGGAGAATTCCATATTTTGAGTATGAGAGGCTGTGAATCTAGACTTAGCACCTAGACATAGTTAGTTACAACATATCAAGAACTCGGATCATTTGGCCTTGATTCCAAAAAGTTATCGATGTTTGAAGATTGACTGTTTTGACAGAACAAAGCTGACTATGTTTAGTGAAGTGGAATCGGCTTGCGGATCATTCTCGTGACTTGCAGAGTGAAAAGAAGAATTGGTTGATGAAGTTTAAGGACCTAGTTGACCTTCAATGAGGTCCACATGATGTTCTATGCATTTGTGAAGTTGTGCCTTATGTTTAGGCTCGACCTATTTAGTGTACATGTTACATAAGCTAGTCGTTGCAATTAGGCCGACCTAGTGATGATTTGAAAGATTGCGGATGATATAAATAAGAGATAAAGGATTGTTTCTAGGTAGTGATCAGTAGCACAAAGAATGAAAACAAGATCTTAAATCATTTGATCCGGTGGAACAATAGAACAGTGTAGGAAGTAGAGAAGGAAGCAGAATGAGTTGCAGAGAAGAGAATTGAGATATAGAAGAGAGAAAGCATGAAAGAGAATTGTTATATGAATTATTTGTAATCCCTGGGCTATCACCTAGCACCTATAAAGCCCTCGAGGCATGTGTATTGTGCTTTGAAATCAAATATATATATGGAGGATGAGCTTTGAAGGCTGGGTTTTTCCCTGTTAGGGTTTTCCCAGGATAAATCAGATGTTATGTGTTCATGAATCTATTGTATCTTTCTATTGTTAAATTATAAGATTTTGTTGCATATATGTATGTCCATGGAGTTAATTGTTTAGGGCTGCAAGGTTGGATAGTCCCTAACTAAACCCTCCTACCTTGACTGCACCAAGTGGTATCATAGTTGGTTTTGAATCTGCTGGGATAGTTGCAAATCTATTAGGAAGGAAGACAGTGTTGAAAGAAGTGTAAAACCCTAGAAGTAACAAGTGTCATCACAGAGGAAAGATCAAGGCAAGGAATATTTGGTAATCTTTTTTTAGTTGTTTATCTAATTTGTTTCAGATGGGGAAAGTTGGAAAAAGGATGAAGAAAGAAAATGAAACCCTAATATGTGAAAAAGATATTTTGGAAGATGAATTGTGCGAAATTAGGAAGTATAATGCAAAATTGTTGGAGAAGATGAAAGATCTTGGAGGAGACAAGTTTGAAGTCCTTGAAGAAGAACTGAAAGATGTAAGAAGAAGAAATGAAGACCTAGAGGCAAAGCTAAAACTATTTGAAGATGTTGAAAAGAAATTTGCAGAATTGGAAGAAGGATTCAAGTTGTTTGGAAAGGTGGAAGAAAGGAGCATAAATCTAAAAGAAAGTTTGGAAGAATTGAAGAGAGAAAATAGTTTGCAGAAGAATGAAATATCATATTTGAAAGAGCAAGTTAATCAGTTAGAGTAGTCCCTTGTAGCATGTAGAAAAGAGAATGAAAACATGAGATCTAAGCCTGTATTGTGTGATGTTTCTTGTGATACTAATGACTTGTGTGATGTAGTAGAAGTTTCTTTAGAAAGTGATGATGAAGATGACAGTATGACTAAACTTGGAGTGGTTGGTGATGGTATTGGTTTCAAAATCATGCAAAGAATGGGATATGAAGGAAAAGGATTGGGAAAGAAACAACAAGGAATCATAGAACCTGTTGAACTAGTAATCAGATCAAGAAGTAAAGGGATTAGATATGACAAAGCTTAGGAGGCTATGGAAAACTTTAAATCAAATCAAAGTAGAAAAGGTATGTTTTGGTCACATTGTAATAGGCATGGACATGAAGAGGAATCTTATTGGGATATACACCATTGTAAGTTATGTGGATTGAGGAACCATTCTAAAAATTTGTGTTGGAATAAGTTAAAGAGAAGAAAGCCTATGACAAGTTGTATACAGAAGAACTATGGATGGATTGATAGACATGAATGGAAACATGTTACTTATATGTTCAGAGGGAGGTATAGACTGAAGTATTCATATGTTGGATTAGGTTGAAGAGATAGAAGACCTTATGCAGAGCAGAACAAGGACAATAATTCAAACTACAGAAGGAGAAGTGGCAGGAGTCATAATTCTTATCATAGTACAGGCTACCAAAAGAATGAAAGAGGATTTGCAAGAAGAAGAACCTATTTTCAAATTTGGAGGAGAAAAGAATCAAGCAAGGAAAGTCATCAAGAACCTATAACTAAAGAAGCTGACAAAGGAGAAGCAATAAGTAATTCAGAGATAGTTTGTGTAGAGGTTGAAAAGCCTATTGATACAAAAATGATTTGTGCAGAAGAAGAAGAGTTGATTGAATCACTAAGTTTGACAGAGGAACCAGAAGAAAGTGATGTAGAGACAGTTTATGCAAAGGAAGAAGAAGAACCTCTTGAATCTTTGAGTATAATAAAGAAACTGGAAGAAGGTGAAGATTTAATCTTGAGAATAATTGTGTTTTAAACTTATCATCAAAGAAAATAGTACAAGAGAAAATTTGTGAGGCATTTTACCAGAGGAGAAATTTTGTGTACTGGAGTAAAGTAAAAGTGGACAAGAAAATAGAGAACAGTATAGGAGAAGTATATGCAAAGAAGAAAATATGAGACCCTGATGAGTGCAAAGGAAATTGTATCTAAAATTAGAGATCAAAATGTGTGCAGAGAAATTCAGGACTGTGTTGACTATATCAAAAGAAAGTAACTTATTGTACCAGAGGAGAAGGATTGTGTACCGGATTGAAGTTATTATGGTAAAGGAAACAAAGTGAAGTACATAAGTAGTGTAAGCAGAGTGGAAGTTGTCAGATTTTGATGAGTGCAGAGGAAATTGTGTTAAGAATCAAAGAGTAGATAGTGTTACAGATAAATTAAGAAAGTATATTGACCGAATCAGAAAGTAACCTAATTGTTCCAAAGGATGCAAATATGTATGTAGTGACTCTTATTTGATTAAAACAGACATTGATCTTGCAGAAACTTATAGAGAAGACTTGTTCAGACTGCCGATCATTGAGGCAGTGCAAGGCTTGCAGGTAGACCGCTGAACCTATACCTTGACAAAGATGAAGAATTTGAGGCATCTTGTGGAGAAGACTTTCTCAGACCGCTGATCATTGAGGTAGTGAAAGGCTTGCAGGTAGACCGCCAAACCTATACCTTGACAAAGATGAAGAATTTGAGGTAGCTTGCAGAGAAGACTTGCTCAGACCGCCGATCATTGAGGTAGTGCAAGGCTTGTAGGTAGACCGTCGAACCTATACCTTGGCAAAGATGAAGAATTTGAGGTAGCTTGCGGAGAAGACTTGCTCAGATCACTGATCATAGAGGTAGTGTGAGGCTTGCAAGTAGAATGCACACCTTAGAAGAATTTGAGGTAGTTGTGCAGGATGGACTTGAATAGACCACCGACCTTGAGGTAGTTACAAGTACCTGTGAACAGATTGTCGAACCTATTCAAAATAATGACATTGAATTTAACGTAATATAGACCTAAGTGAAGGATTCACTTCTCAAATAACCCTGAGAGTCTGATGCAAGAGCATCTAGAAGTCTAATGCAGGAGCATCCAGAAGAATTCAGAATATTGAGACAGTTGACAGAAGCTTGAGTGTGCAGAGAAAGTGACCTAGGAGAATTCTAGATTTTGAGTATGAGGCTGTGGATCTAGACTTAGCACCTAGACATAGTTAGTTACAACATATCAAGAACTCAGATTGTTTGCCTTAATTCTAGAAAGTTATCATTGTTTGAAGATTGATTGTTCTAATAGAATAGAGCTGACTGTGTTTAGTGGAGTGGAATCAGCTTGCGGATCATTCCCGTGACTTGCAGAGTGAAAAGAAGAATTGGTTGATGAAGTTTAAGGACCTGGCCGACCTTCAATGAGGTTCGTGTGAAGTTCTATGCATTTGTGAAGTTGTGCCTTATGTTTAGGCCCAACCTATTTAGTGTACACGTTACATAAGCTAGTCGTTGCAATTAGGCTGACCTGGTGATGATTTGAAAGGTTGCGGATGATATAAATAAGAGATAAAGGATTATTTCTAGGTAGTGATCAGTAGCACAAAGAATGAAAACAAGATCTTAAGTCATTTGATCCGATGGAGCAGTAGAACAGTGTAGGAATAGAGAAGGAAGTAGAATGAGTTGCAGAGCAAAGAATTGAGATGTAGAAGAGAGAAACCATGAAAGAAAATTGTTATATGAATTGTTTGTAATCCTTGGGTTGCAGTCTAGCACCTGTAAATCCCTTGAGGCATGTGTATTGTGCTTTGAAATCAAATATATATATGGAGGATGAGGTTTGAAGGCTGGGTTTTTCCCTGTTAGGGTTTGCCTAGGATAAATATGATGTTATGTGTTCATGAATCTGTTTTATCTTTCTATTGTTAAATTATAAGATTCTGTTGCATATCTGTATGTCCATGGAGTTAATTGTTTAAGGTTGCGAGGTTGGACAGTCCGTAACTAGACCCTCCTACCTTGACTACACCAAAACGTAATCTTTTTGGGGTGCCAAAGATGGCACAAAGTGTGCCTAATTTAGCACCTATCAGAATAAAATGATGTATTTTGCTTAGAAGTTGAAATCATTACCTAATGGAATGCTAAATTTGGTTGCTTGTAGCAACCTCACCAAATTTGGATTGTCCTTATAATAAGTAACTATATCTTGTTTCCATGATAGCATTTTGACTTCATGCTTCTCTTATGATTAGCTCAATAATGACTCACTCTTTCACGACCTTACATAGATGGTTGGTGACAATCCTTATGCAAGTGATATGGCTTTGGAAAAACCAAACAACTCTTCTCTTACTATCATGACATGATATTGGGACTATATTGGCAGCTTATGGCAATGCTTATGGTATTGTGATTTTCATTTCTATGTTCTGATTAACCTATTTTAGGTTGAAGCATGGTAACTAACCCACTAGCTATTATGACAGTCATAAAATGACTAGACAATCCTCTCCACTTTGACTATGACAGTCCTATGCATGGTGTTTTCTTCATGACAATCCCCAATAATGTGAATTATTGATAGTAGCTAGTTCAAATGGAGTTTTGGATGGTATAGTAAGTTGTCCCTATGGCTCACGATAGTGCATGCCTTGGTTATGTCCTTGTGACATTACTCTCTAGATATCTCCTCTTTATAGTGACAAGGTTTCAAGAACATGACAACTTGGGTAAGGTATCAACTTGTCTCTTTAACCTTTGGATTGTTATTTTTCAAGAAATGATCTCATTGAAATGCAAAGACAACATGTTGATTGATGACTAACTACATTGTTACTATGATAGTGACTTAACCTGGTCGCAAGATTAATGAGACAATTTTATAGTAATAACTCTATTGATGCATATCTAGCTATCCTAGGTGTACTATGACAATAATTTAATGTTTCTAGTGTTGCTTTTAAACCTCCTATGGTTGTTACCTATGCCTCATGGTATGACAACCTCTACAATGTTAATTATGATATTCATATGATGGTGAATATTGGAGCTATGGTTTGTATGACCTAATAACATTTGTGACAGTCCTTTGGGGTTGTCGTAGACCTTTTGGGTTGTAACAATACTTAGGACGATTGTCCATCAGCTATAACAAGGCATAATGGTGGTCCTTGATATCATCCCCCTATAATGATAGTGGGTGGGTGATATAATATGGTGGCTGCCCTTTATTCCCATATCAGTTCATTGACTTGATAATAAAGATTCTAAATCATTGTTAGTACAACATTAGGTGGTTTTTAGACGATAGCAATGATATGACAACCTGAATCCTCAAGACCCCACTACAATAGTAGATCAACACTCTGATGGTCCCCTAACTTATCATTTTGACACCAATTATTTTAGTTGGAACCATGACCTTCCATCTAACATTTCAGAGTTGGATTTGGGATTAAGGACAACCTTAAGATATGTGATAGGAGATTGACAACATTTTAGCTAAGTCATGGCAATCTTTGTTTATATTATTTGACTTCATTATAATATTGAGGCCTGGTTTAAGAGGCTTTAGGTATGTGATTAACCTAACAAAGATCTAACGATATGATTTCAAAATTAACATCCAAATCATCCTTCCCTCCATCAAGAATTTAAAATTTTGGTGCTAAAGACTCTTTGAGACTATTTTGAAGGTGCTATGTTAGTTTTGAGGGTTTTATGGCCACTTAGAGAGATATAGATAGCCTTAAAATGACCCATAAAAGAAAAAGGAGAGTCAAATATGAAATAAATATCTTTTTGATGTGAAGTTGTAGTCATCTTGTAATCATAAGATTTGAGCTCTAGTTGTCAAGATTCTGTGTGTAAACTTTTTGTGAAGAGCAAAATGTTGCAATGTCCTATTTTGTTTTACATAGTGCGTCTTAATGAAAAGCGAGTGTATTAACAAGATAATTTCAACAATATTCTCTTGGTGCATAATTGTTATGTGACTATTGTCATTGTTGTGTATTACAGGATCCAGAGGAGGCCATGGAGAGAGGACATGGACGACGTAGAACTACTAAATCATAGAGAGGAAAGTGGGTGGAAATAGATATGACAACGGAATCTGCAAATACAATAGAGGTAAGAAGAGAAAGCAACCTCAACCAAAGGAGGAGGGTGTTTATGAATTCACAAATGCTACAACATAGAGGAGATAAAGTCATTTTTCTATCCATGAGGCCTCTGAGGTCAAACTTATTGGTTGACATGCATAGGAATGGTGATTAAATGTGATTCTATGATCAAGGGAAAAGTTTGAAAACTAGGATGGCCAAAACATGATATCAATATGTCAAATATATGACTAAAGTGAGCTTTTGTGTTGGATAGCATATTCATTGAAATGATATAATTGTTGTACTAAACATTATTTACTATGTTGTGTATTATAGGGGCCAGACAAGGCCATGGCAACATATCGTGTCATATCAAATGAGGACACAATGGATGAAGCAGGACATCAAGTACTCAAATCTTGACTTAACTTACGAAAAAATGATCTGATGGCATTTTGTGATACGTCCATCTTTTTTCACAATATCAGTGAAATTTATAATGTATTATATAATCTTGGCATACATTAATGCATGTTGTTGATTATTTTAGATGGGGATTGGAGAAAATACAGAGCCTGAGCATTCAACTAGAAAAAGAAAAAGATATGTACATGGACGTGGACCTAAAACTATTAAATCATGTAGACGATAGTGGGTGGAAGAGGATATGACAATGGATCCTGTAGACACAACAAATGATTGCACTAAACAAGAGGTTGGTTAGGACTATAGTACATGGGATGAATACTTTGAGAAAATTGTTGTTTGTGGATGTTTTGTATGTCATGGAAAGAAACAATTCAAATGAGTGATTGTACAAAGACATTACATATATGATGAGCTTCCAATCGGTAGTATACCTCCTACAATCGATTCAAATCCAATAGGAATTGTCATAAGGAATTTTCCAATTTGATATAAATAACATGTATACTTCGTTTAAACATTGTTTTATATTATTTAAATAACTAATTTTTTTCTTAATGGATACTTGCAGGATAAAGTTCTTGGTTTAAAGTTTCCTATATCACCGACTTCCAGCCTAGAGGGCAATGATCATTTATTAGATGAGACATCCAACAAAAATATGTGCCAATATACCAACTCGAAAGATAAAGAATTGATGAAAACAAGCAACAAAATAAGAACCGGTTTAAAGATGCATAATTTTCTTAAAGACACGGGGAAGGTGGACTACATACCCTATGAGAATGAATGTGATGGAGATGATGACTTGCCCCTGAGTTTGAGATCAATTTACAAAGAGACATTTGATCATCGACTATATTGTGCTTGGCCTAGTGATCAACAACTACCTAGAGTGTACGAGGTGTTTCAATTTTGGGGATACAGCTACATGATATGACCCTCCAATATTCATGGAGCGAATCTAGGCCTCTTTATTGTCCAAAATGTACATGTGGGATCTAAAGATAGAAACAATTCAGAACAAACCACTAGGAGATTAATGCCATATTATGGTCCATCATATTACAGTGTCGACTGGAGAAGACTAGCAGAATATAAGCCTAGCATGTCAGCATATGGTCTAAATTCAAATATGTACACATCATCTCCAATTGGAAAGTAGAAAATAAATGAATAGAGTTCATCTTATGTATTTAGATGAACGTGCATACACACACAAAAATATTGTAGGATTTCTAAATAGTAGTAAGGGAAGGGACCCTACTGTAAGACTGAATTGTCAATTTGTTGAGGTTATAAATGATAAAGATGGTTATGGAAAGAGAGGTTGATAGATTTATAATGGTTGAGGCTACTATGGACCTTACCATTGGGGATGAGTTATTGATTGATTACCCCTTCTTAAAACGCACTCCTGCACGAAAGAAGAGGGAAGAACAAGGTCTCCCTAAGGATGTTCGTAAGGGTAGAAAACCAAAGAATAATAAATGAGTGTGGACTGATGTTTTATAAACTATTTTGTCAAAATTGTGTTTTATTTAAATTATTTTATAAAAAATGTAGTCTATAAAATAATGTTCCATTATTCAATTGATGTATATATGTTCATACAATTTTTTTTTTTTTTTTTAAGCCATATTTGATTATATTTCTTTGACATTGATACATTTATGATTTATCCAGTTGTTGCCAAACATTAAATAATGTTTGCATTTGTTGATAGGTAGAAGATGTTGATGAAACACATACTAATACCCAAGATCCAACTGGGTTATTAAGATTTAGATGTGATGATCCAAACCATCCTTTAAACCATACTAGGGTGAAAAGATCAGCATTGAAGAGAACACTACCAGCTAAGAAATTTGAAGAGCTAATGAGATCCGCATACATTGATGACATGCCACCTAGCCTTAATAATGATGATCATAATAGTGACAATGCAGTGCATGAAGAAGGATTGAATGAAATTCTTACATATTTCCGTGGGGATGGAAATAATGATGAAAATAATGATCATATGGTTGACAGTAATGATGATAGAAGGGGTAATTACCACCAATGTAATGTTGATGATAACAACCTGAAAGACTCCATCAAGCAAGCAGCGAAGACACCTGTGTTCAAATCGGGTGCAAGTAGAACTTCAAAACTGGCATGCACATTAATATTATTAGATATCAAGTCACTATTTGGTTGGTCAGACAAAGGTTTCACTACCCTACTGAAGTGAGTTGAAATCTATTTCTTACTTTGCATTGTCAATTGGTGTACATAATTTGTAAACTTTCATCAACTTTGTTTATATTTCTTTAAGGGGATTTTAAAACCATATATTATATATAAACAGTCCTAGTATAGATTGAAATATCAAACATGTTCATCATAAGTCAAACATTCAATTGATTTAATCTTTGGCAATCTTATATGGCACTAAAAACTAAAATATTCCCTGAATAGAATGTGTTTCCATCAACTTGCAGAGAGGCGCATCTGTTGTTGGTTGAGTTGGGGATTGAATATAAACAAATTCATTCATGTATAAATGATTGCATTTTATACAGAGATGAATATCAAAACAAGGTAGAATGCCCTGTATGCAAAGAGAAGAGATATCGTACAAATGTACAAGGTCCTACAGTTCCAAAGAAGGCTTTACGTCACATGCCAATTATACCTAGACTTCAATGAATGTTTCGTTGCAAGTCACTTGCACAATTGATGAACTGGCATGCAAAGAACAGGAGTAAAGATGGATTCATGCAAATTTTGGCCGACTCCAAAGCAATGAAACACATAGAGGAAAAATGGCCAAGAAAATTCAAAGATGAACCCCGTAGTATCAGGTTTGGTCTTGCAATTAGAGTGTGCCCATTCTCTTTCTTGAGCTCAAATTATAGTGTTTGGCCAGTCGGATTGATAGTATACAATATTCCCCCATGGATGAGTGTTAGAAAGGAGCACCTTATGCTAACTCTCATTGTTCCAAGAAAACATCAAGTTAAAAACATGGATATTTATCTTGCACCTTTTATTGATGAGATGCAACTACTATGGAAAGGCATAAGGATGTATGACATATCACGTCACCCATCAAATAGGTCCTTCATATTGTATGGAGTGCTATGTTGGACTATTCATGATTTCTTGGGACTTGGTGTTTGTTCTGGTAAGATAAAATATTTACATATTTACACTCATAATTTATTTTCATCCCAACTTTCATACTTAGTTTTATACTATTTTTTTGATGTTATTAACATTACTTATTGAATTATAGGGCTTCAAACAAATGGGATATTTGCATGTCCAAGATGTGTAGAACAATTTCAAGGGCAGTATTCTAAAGATCTACATAAATTTATTTACACAAACAATAGGGTTTTTTTGATTGGGGTGATTCAATTGAAGAACTAGAACAAGTTTAAGTTAATATGCTAGAAGGAATGAAAAGGAAATCCATATTTTATGAGCTCCCTTACTGGAAGGATCTATTAATATCTCACCTATTAGATCCTATGCACATCTTCAAAAATGTCCCAGATTCTATATTTCAACATATATTAGGCAAAGAGAAGACACCTTGTCTTTAAGGAGAGATATTGCTCTTTCGTGTACCAAATTTGATAGAAAACATTTGTGGACAAATAGGGAAAATGAAACATATGTAGAAGCTCCATGGATTTTGAAAAAAAAAAGAGCTAGACCAACTAAAAAATGTCATCCGTTCAATAAGGACACCTACTAGCTATGGGTCATCATTGGCTAAAGCTTTTACAGTTGATGGACATATTAGAGGATTTAAAACACATGATTTTCATAATTTTATGAAGGTATTATATATCATCATTTAACATTTACTAGTAACATTGATTAAGTACTAAATATATTTTGATATTTTGTTGTGTGAGAAAAAATTACTAATGACCTTTTCATAAATGTGTTTGATAGCATATCATGACATTGGTAATTAGGGGGGATTCATGTCTTACAGTTGACTTAAGGAATGCCATAAGTCGATTGTCAGCATTTACAAGGTATGTGGTTATATCAAATGTTCATGTGTGAAAGACATAGAGATATTATATTGCATTTTAATTTTTAACTAGAGGTTCATACTAATTTACTATTCTTATATTAGGTGGGTGACCTCTAAGGAGGTCCACCAATGTGAAGTGCCAAATGGAAGAAGGAAATTGCAGAAATTGTATGTGTATTTGAGAAGGAGCTCCCTACAAGTTTCATGGACCTACAAGTCCATTTACTTATACACCTAGTCAATGACATTGAATTGGCGGGTGTCGTATCAACGAGGTGGATGTTTTTCTTTGAGAGGTCTATGAAAACTCTAAAAAGATATGTCCAACAAAAGGCACATCCAAAGGGTTGCATGGCTAGAGGGTATGTATTGAATGAAGCATTTTTCTTCCTGTGTGAATTCCTTGGTAAGTATTTTGAAGATGGACTATGCTTCTGGGATGAAGAACAAACATCAGATATTATTGATGGAGAAAAACCACAATCTAATGGTGTTCAAGTAGAAATTAGTAAGTAAATTCATGATCATTGTGGTTGTTTTTCTTGCAATCATTAATTTACTCTGTAATTTATTTGTCAAATTAACAACATGACATTGGAGTTTGAAATAAGCATGTTGACATGTAATAGGTGTAGACGAAAGTGTTATACTCAACAAGTTTATTCTATACCACATGGACTTTATGAACAAATGGATTGATCTGTATGATAAAAAGAGAGAAGTGATAGAAGCAAGGAGACAATTTAAGAGATCGAATCCAAGGAATACTCCACTTCCCACTGATCTGCTTGGGGAATGGGGCAAAGATTGCACACTAGAATGGGTTATTGAACAAATTCAAAATCAAATAGAAGATGTAGGTATAGATTCAAACATAACAGAAGATGAAATCAACATGTCTAGAGGATGTGAAAGAAAGGTACAATTGGAATTTTACAAAATGTTGTTTCCTTATAGTTTTGACACTATTAACTATTTTAATATTTGTCATTATATTTGTTTTCACTGAAATAAATGGTCTTTCATAGGCAAGGAAATATCTAGCAATGTGGGCATATGGTTGACATTATTGTGTAGAAAGTGTAGATGTAAAGAGACTATCCTTCGATTGTGGCATCATGGTTGACTTCAAGCAATCTAGTCGATCAAGCTCAAAAGATAAGATTATAAGTGAAGGGAATCTACAATATGTTTGGAAAATACAAGAAATTATTGAGTTGGATTAGCACTCTTTTAAATGTTGTATTTTTAAGTGTAGATGGTATGAAGCATTTGAGAGGACACGAAGACATGATACCCATAGTGGATTGTTTTCTATAGATTCCTCATGTTTCCTACCAGAGGATAAGGAGCCTTATGTTCTACCAATTCATTGTGAGCAGGTATTTCTTTAACTCAAACAAGAAGCAGTAGTGATCATTAATCTATTAATTCATAGTTTATTGTGAATATATAGATGTGTTTATTAATCAATTAAATTGTTATACCATACGTCTAATATATGTATGTCGTTCATGTGCAAGTATTTTTCTATGAAGATATTTTGGACCCAAAATGGATATTTGTCGTACATTATGATCCAAGATTAAGGCATGTATTTCACAATGCATTAGTGGATATCAAGAAAAATAATGATGGCCAACAAAATGAGAGAGGTATTAGAGACCATCAAAGAAATTGACATCCATGATGATGTTGAAGATGGTTATGTTCAGGCACAAGAAGACAACAATCCAATGTTAGATGATGTTATGGAAGACAACAATATGGATGGTATAGAAAATGATGATCCAAATACATCTGGTAACAATATATCTATGGTCTATAGTCAAATTTCAATGATGATGAAGATGATGCAGGTCAAGATGAGGATGATGATAATATTAAATACCTGAAAGAACATATAAACATTGACAATGATACACTAGATGACATTGTAGCAGACAATAATGTTAATGACCAAGACTTCTAAAATTTTAGAATTATTTGCAATCCATGTTTAAAAAAGGATGATTCTTATGGCCTAAACTTTGAAATGCTTCAGTAATATTATTTGTGTCAATACAAATTACCTATTGCAATATCCTTAAATTATTCAATCTTTGGTATGAATTGTTGGCAGAAAAAATTAGGATTACTTGGATGTAATTTCCTTTTCATTTCTTTATATTTTGCTTGAATGTCAAGGTCTCAACCTAATCCTTATTTTGCACTAAGAAGAAACCTTAGGCTTAACTCTACAATGGCATTGATTCATTGTGAGGAAGTTATGATTGAGGATTTGATGACTACTACATATTTTAATGGGGAAGATATTTTTCATCATGATGCACATGTTGCACATATGGATAGGCAAGACATGAATCTTACTACACAAATACTTATACTAGACCTTTACAAATTTGAGAAATAATGTTAATTATTCAAATTTGATTGATGTTCTTTATAACTTGTTAATGGATAATTCTTATGTGATGGAAGTATTAAGTGATATAGGTCAAAGGATAAGCTCATCAAGTTCCTTAAATAGTGTGTCTCCTCCCCTTCCTTCACAAGCCTCTTCATCTAGTGTGCCTCCTTCCACATCTTCTCCTGCATTAACCAAGCCACATATTTCTTCTCTTCTCTATATTGCTTATCAATTTTTCATAGCTCCTATCATTGATCCTCTCATTCTACCTACTTCTCATATTGTACCTTCCACTCATCCCCTAATTGTGTTTACTTCTCACCCACTACTCATGTTCCCACTTCTAGTGTTGTCATTCCAACTTCATTCTTTCTCCCCGAATCAACCTACACTCCACGTATTATATCATTTTGCCACTTCCACTCCCATTTTAATAATAACTCCTAATGTTCATCCTTCCAACATAGATGTCATCCTTAAAAGAATTGATGAGATGCAAAGTAAAGTTGATGCATTACCCCTAGTAATCAAAGGATATCATAGGAGAAATCAAGCATAATCCACTTTCTTTTGAGTTATTTCTTATCCATTTCAGTTTGTTCGATGGTCCCTAGTTTTGTAATGTATAGTGGTAAAGGGGACCTTATGACACAATTGGGAGTTTGTTTTGATTATGTTTATGATGATAAAGTTTTTACAAATCTCTTCCCTAGAAACTAGAAGGATTATGCAATTGAAAGGCTTTATTCTCTTCGTCATAGTTCTATTCATTCCTTCAATGATTTGTCCAATGCTTTTGTACATCACTTTAATGTCAATATTGGTTTTGTTGGTACTCAAATTTGCAAATTATAAAACCCTAAAGATATGCCAAATCTTATGATAGAAAACCAATGTTCCAGAACCTTGAGTAACCCTTAGCTACTTAGATTTAGAAGAAAAATATACAAAAATTAGAGACAGATAACCAAACACATGCAATGAAGCATTACTCATTTAAAAACAACATGAAATTGATAAATTTTATGCATAAGGCATCCAACATATAACTCATAAACTTACAACACAAAATAGAGCAACCTAGAGAGCTTGTATTTGCATTACTTCTCCAAAATTTTCCAAGTCTTCAACAACATTAAAATGAGTGATACAGTTCCATTATATAATAGGTACCCTCAGCAATTAATACATTGTCTTTCAAATTCAATGAATACAGAGAAGCACACAAAGGCGCTGAGGAAACATTAATTGCACTAGAGGAAAAAGAAAAGGAGTGGTTGGCCTTGAGAAACACGAGGAGTTGCCTAGGGATCTGCATTGTTGTGGTTGGAAGATAGTAGCCAAGTTGTCATTCTTTAGATCCAGATCTGTCCTACCACATAACATATGTACTCTCAGCTAGCCAAGGAAATGAGATGACTTCTGCTATCTTACTATTGTGGATGACATATTGTGCATCTAGGATACTTTTGACATTTTTATCGAATAATTCAAATGTGATGTCCACCATATGTAGCCTTTCAAGTGTCCAACTTAATACATGCAGAGCTGGATCTCCCTTATCGCAACAAGATGGAATTAACTGATTACCATTATCAATGATTTCCTTCTTCCACTTGTTCATGTCCTTTGTTGTCCCATTAGCTTCTAAAATGTGAGGTAACCATTTTGTGTCATGCTTCTCAACTGCTTGCATTTTATCCCTTAGTATTGTATCCAATTTTAATTAATAAGTAGCCACCTTCTTAAATTTTTCCAACATTCCTACTACCAACTGCAACTTAGGAGGAGCATCTAGGTCATATCTAGAACAACTTAGAAACTCTCTAATTTTTTCAATCCTTGGTAACCAGTTGGTCTTCATTGTCAATAGCATTTGTTTGTCTGATTCATGCTTTTCACATGCTATCCTTAATAGAGAGTAAGACCTATGGGTCTCCTCCAACTTGGCCAATATCCTATTGATTCTATACATGATTAAATTTGTGGCTACACCTTCCACTTTTCCTTCTACTTCTCCTTTCAACTTCTTATTTTCCTCTTTCAGCTCCTCTATTTCTTGAAGTAGGGGTTCTGTATCCACCGGTAATGACTCTATAGTTTGTATAATTGGAGTTGTTTGAGATGGACCAGCTTCCAATTGAGGTTGACTCTCATAAACATTAAGTCTAGCCATTTCATCTGTATATTTCCCTAATAATTCATTGTAATCTTTCTGCAGTTTGAGTATCATTGCCTCTGCAAAATGTGTTGTCTATACATTCAAGCTCGCTACTTGAGGAGTAGGGGTGTCTGACACCCTCTTGATGATCACATTACCAGTCAATTCTTCCAAACCTACCTTTGGTTTCTTATCATTTGGGGCCAATGCCCAGATAGCCAAGGTATCAAATTTAGGGTCAAAGATAGCACCCTGCAATGCCCTCCTGGCTTGTTCTTCACTTATGTCTACATCATCCCTGGTAATGGTATCAAATGCAATAGCATCTAACAGTGTCCAGTGTGGAAATAGTAGGATTTTGCTTCTCTTCACAAGTGCTCTCCCTTCCTCAGGAGTCATGGCACTGATGTCCTTGTTCACTTCACTCAAAACCCTCCTTGTGATAGCATCATACTTTGAAGGGTTTGCACCACTTTTTGCTTCTTCTATCTTTTTCTAAAATTCTTCACTCCTCATTCTCAACACAAAGGATTTGAATTTTGGAGTGGCAATGAATGCATCATCAGAGATAAACTAATTACATGCCACTTCCCTCACATCTTCAGTGTCCACCTCATTGTTGATTGTGGATCTTGCCAACCTATTTTCTGGGGAGGCATATGGTGCTATCCTTGGGGGAGAATGCAATTGATGTGAGGGTTGTGGGTCTTGTTCCTCTATCACCTCCTCCTCCAGATTCACAACTTCCATTTCTTCTTCTGTTTCAAGATTAATTATTTTTCCTCTCTTTGGGGCAAGGGCTTCAGGGGAGTCAGGAGAACTTTTTCTAATGTACTTACCCCTTGAACTACTTGGCTGATATGTGGGCCTCTCTTCTCTAGCAGGTGCCTCAACAATCAATTCATCTCCTTTAGCAAAGAACATTTTGATTCTCTCAATGGGGTTTTGAATCTCAATGAAATCCCCTTGATATGTAGAGTTAGCATTATTTTTTGTTTTCTCTACATCCATTATTAATTTCCACTTATTTCTTAAGAAAAACACTTGTTGCATTGATTCACAATTTTTGATAGTATCCTCATCAAATAGGACATGGTGCAGTTATGGAATCCTACCGACTTTATGCTTTGTGTCATGAATAAAACCTTCAGGATCAAAGAGTCTTATTCTCTCCATACTCATCCTATAACATTGCAATATGAGACCAATTTGGTCCAAGCCACCCTTATCAATTGTAATAAAATCATGAAGCTTTAGAGATGTTGGGATAAGAGATCCCTTATTATGCTTTCTAAAGTATTCCTTGTCTGCTTCATTCAGTTGTCTAATGATCTCCATAAATCCTATTCTTCTAGGCACAAATTTTGGTAAGGAATAGGGTGGAGCCTCACACCCATAGACTCTGATACAAGTTGTATTTTTATGTAAAAACCAATCTCCCCAATTGTGATTGATCTTTAGATAGGGGGTCCTCTCCATTGGTCTCAAAAAATCCTTAATCTCCTTTGGTATCCTCTCTGCAGCTGGCTCTAGGAATCCCAATACTTTCCTCACAAAATGCTCCTCAAAAGTGACATAGCTAGCATATTTGAAATGCATGTCTAGCATGTAGGTCCACATCTAAACTAGCATGGCCTTACCTTCTACATCAGTCATTCTCAAATGCAAATCCTTACCCCAATGGCCAAATAGAGAAAACAGGATCATGTGGCACATTAACGAATACCAAGTGAATTTTACATGGGGACCTAGAGTGTACATATTGTTCTTAATGGCCATCATCTACTCATGCATCCTTTTTGACAAGTAACCTGCATAATCATATGGCTTCTTGGCTCCATAATCTTGGATATATATTTCCATCATCATTAGAGACACCATCATTATATCTAATGCATCTCTTCCGAGCACATGACACAAGCTATGATAGGTTTTAACAAAATATTCCATGAACAAGCTACATCGGAGAGGCTCTTCTTCTGAGTCAGGGATTTTGATCAAAGCTCCATCAACTCCTTTTAATCTGTACTTAGCCAATTTATGAGACCAGTATGCATATCTAATAGTTTTGTATTTTTCCCTAAAAGCATTCAAATCTATGGGTATACCCGCAGTAGGGTCAAGGTTGAAGACAGTGGTAATATAGGCCTTAGTGAATCTAATGATAACATTGCCATTTCCAGACCAGACAGACATGGTCTTAGGGTCATACCTAGTTGCTACAGCTCTCATCAAGTTTGTGTTTACAAAGACATCAGGGCATATTCATTTAGCTAAGTCAAGGGTCTAGGCATGGTAGATTGGGGCTCTGTAATCACTTCAATTGTGCCAATGCTCAAACAGACTCCAAGCAGACATAGGGATCCTAGCATCTCGACAATCTACACAAAGATCATGTATTTTATCATTTCTGCCAACCTCTCTTAAATTTGTCAGAGGTCTCTTAGATGATCTGAGGCACTAAATCATGATATCTTCATCCAACATACATTTTGAGGTCAAAGCCTAACCCGACTGACTCATTTTGTATTTTATGTAGGCAACCTAGGGCTTATGCAATTAATGGCTGCTCTAAATATCTTAGAAAATTCTTACAGATAGAGAACTAAGTGCAGGGGAGAGACAATGACTTACTAGTTTTTTACGCCGCAGAGGTGCAGAATTATTTCCCCTTGCTCGTTTTGATGATTCTCTCTCTCTGAATGCAATTACTCCTTGAAGAATGGTGGAAAATACCTTGAATTATGTTGTTATAACATTGAATTCCTGTACCATTCTGCATATTAATGGAGGTCATGGAAATGATAACTCTACTCATGCCACAATCACTCAAAGGTTTTCTTTGCTTGCATTTTTGAATTCAAACCGTTGATCATTTGTCACCTTTCTAAAATCCACGGCCTTGATTCACTAACTAGATTTGACAATCTTAGTCATCTTGGTTGACAAGTCACTGCCCAATGAGAATGAGCCAAATCATCTATACTTTCCTCACACATCAAATCATCTTTGGCACAGACTGGATGCATGTCACCGTTTCGCAACATCGCAGTCAAAGAGGGCCCACCATACATCTACCACACGATGGTGTGACATAGCACCCATGTGCCTTTATTATGCTTTCTTTTTAATCGGTGGATGCCATGTGTCGTCATCTCGCCATCCGTGGCAAATATTCCCTCTGAAAAGATTCCCTTACATTGGTGCACAACCATTGGATCTTAAGTTTGCTTTGTGGACCATTAACATTTTGACATGTGGCGGCGGACACTTGGCTGAGGAAAAGGTTACATGGACATGTGGCAACCTATCGTGGCGCCACAGCTGGGTACTAATGTCATCCTGACATGCTCTGTGACGGTGTGATTTTCATTTTATAAGACTTTAAGACCTATCAATAGCAACAGGTAATGACTAGGTTAAGGGGCCGATCAACCCACGGGCACCAAGACTTAAGGTTGTGACTTAAAAGATCAACAACCGGTAATAATGGTCAACACAAGAATATAACAATAAAGTGCATGACCTAAAGGGAAGGGGCAAAGGGCTTTCGAAACTGGATAGTTAGAATTTTTTTTTTAAACCTAAAACCCTAACCCAAGGGGGGAACCACCAAGGCCATGGTAAGATTTAGGTGTCTACATTTCTAACAGTGCATTAGTTTTTGGGTCGATGAATAATGATCACAATTTATCTTTGGTAATTTTTTCCTTCACCATATGATCATGAGACAATTTTGAGGAACAAAATTGTTGACAAATTTCTCTATGGGTTGCCCATGTATTTATTTTCCTTCACTAAGATAGATTGAAGGAATAGGAGAGCATCAAACAAGGATCAAATGAGTGCAATCATGATTATGTTATTGGATTTCAAACTTTGTCAACAAGGATATACTATCAAATTCCTATTGATGAATTGCAAAGAATATTTGTTAAGGGCTTATTACCTACTATCCAAGATGAGACAATGTACCTAAACAACTATTATTCTTCCATGGATTTGTGTGCAAATGTAAGAAACATTGAATTGAAACTTCTTAAGTCTAATGCACTTAAATATGGATCTCATCCTTCAAAATTTCAATAGGAAAATTTAGTTTTCAAAAGGGTGAATATTGTTGGGAATTAAGGTGTCTTAAACTTGGTAATTCCTTGTATTAATTCATTGTATTTATTTATTTATTGCTTATTGTATAATTTGAATGCAAATCCTATGTTGTCATATTGTGGGAGTTGGCACTATGAGGTGTCATCCTACATGGCATATGACCACATGTAAATTTGTCCTCACATGAGGAGATAGGTGTCCCACTTAGTGGTAGGAATATTTTTCCATGTGGTGGCATCTTGGAATGTGTGTAAGGGAATATTGACCGAAATGGTTATGACAGATTCCTATGACAAAGTTATGACATGTAAGAGTCAAAAATAGAAGATCCTATGACAGGTATGGACATGTGTTGAGAAGCATCTTTGAGAAAGGTATCTTTGGGCACCCCAATGTGGACAATGACATGTTGTAAGAGAATATGCTATTTATAGCCTATGTATGACAGATTCTCTTATAGCTGTAAGTTATGACAACTATGATAGATTCTATGATGGTTGTAAGAGTCATAAGAGCATCTGTCATAGCCCATTTTGGAAATAGGCGACCTCCTTGGGATGGGGTGACATGAAAAGTGTTAGGAGCATCCTACAATGCTATACAAGTGTCCATAGGCATGGGTTTTGGGCCATGAGGCCATTTTGGATGCCCATCTCAATGTGGAGCCATTTTTGCCTTGTATTCTCTTTATAAATAGGCGCTTTGAAAAGGAGAAGTACTATAGGTTTGACAGGTATTGTTATGCTGTTAGAACATCTCCAGATACAAGTGTCGAAGACTCCTACAAGAGCATTGGCTCTGTGATTGTATTGTAACCTTCTTTGTTTACGGAATACATTTGAGCTGTGTCTTGGAGTGTGGAGTTTTTCACCCATAAGGGTTTTCCCCACATATATCTTGTGTCTCTCTTCTTTTGTCTTACATTCTTATGTATCTGTTTACTACAATATCTATGTTAGTGGATTAACATAGCTGTAATTGTAAAGATAAAATTGAATTTGCACTCTCCTCCCCTCATTAGATTAGTGTAGGAAATAATTTTTGCACACCTAGCTTCCTTTCAGTTGGTATCATAGCCTAGCCAGTTTTGGTTCTAGCTGCTAGGTAGGGGTTTTTTGAGCTAATCTTAGGTTATTGGGAGTGTTGTACAGAGAAATTTGTATCTTGTTGTAGCAAGGAGATGGAAACTACATCCAGAAGATTATAGGTGGAGAAATTTAATGGCACTAATTTTAAGTTGTGGATACTCAAGATGGAGGACCTACTTGTTCATCGTGACCTATAGGAAACTGTAACTAGTGTAAAACCTATAACAATGTCACAAGCTGATTGGGACCTCAAAGATTAGAAGGCTAAGGGTCTCATAAGAATCTATCTAGTTGACTCTGTCTTGTTGAATGTCCATGAGGAGAAGAGCACGAAACATCTTTGGAACAAGCTGGGTGATGTTTATTAGGCCAAGTCCTTGGTGAACAAGCTTTTTCTGAAAAAGAAGTTGTTTGCTCTGAAGATGGAAGATGGAGGATCTGTTGCAGACCACATGAATTCTTTTAACATGATTGTTGCACAGTTGACATCTGTGGGTGTGAAAATGGAGGAGGAGGATCGGTGTATGACCCTGCTTTGTTCTTTTCCAAATTCATGGGATCATCTTGTCATGGCTATTGGAAGCACCACTACCACCTTCAAGATAGATGTGGTGTCTTCATTGTTATCTAAAGAGATGCAAAGAAAGTCTTCTGAGGCAAGCAAAGAGGCTCTTGCAGTTTGTGGAAGACCTAAAGAGAAACGGAAGAAGAAGGACAAGAAAGGTGAAAAGGGCAGATCCAAATCCCGTGGGAGATCCAAATCTCCTGGAAAGTCCAAGGATCTATATTGGAACTGTAGAAAAACTAGACATTTATGAAAGGAATACAAAGAGAAGAAAAAGAAGAAGAAGAACTCTCCTGACTCAGATTCTGACAAGTCATAAGATGATGGTGATGAGTTCATCGTAGCCCTAGCCACCCATGCATCTGATGATGTGTGGTTGATTGATTCTAGTGCATCATTCCACATGACCTCACATCGAAGCTGGTTCATGAAGTACAAAGAGTTCGATGGTGGAAGAGTGTACCTAGGTGATGACTCTCATCTAAAGATTGTTGGTCGTGGAAGAGTCTCAATCCAATTCCCTGATGGACAAGTGAAGGGGATCACAGAGGTTATACACATCCCAAGCCTAGCATAGAACTTGCTTTCTGTAAGTATGTTGAATGATGCCGGTGTGTAGGTTGTCTTTTTGAAGGATGGATGCAAGATGACTAGAGGTAATCAGAGAGTAATCAGAGAGGTACTCTATTTCAGCTGGAGAAATACACTTCATAGTGCAATAGTTCTTCTGACTTAGAGAAAAGAACTGCAGTCACTTCATCCCCACCATCTAAACAAGCAGTGAAGAAATCTATTGTATCTAGTTCTGATGGTAGTGCACATGCTATGGAAGCTAAGCTTCCTACTAAAAAGACTATGTTATAGAATTTGAGATATGGCCACATTGGTGAGAAGGGTCTTAGAACCCTGAAAAATAAAAACTCTGTTGAGGGGTTAAATGATTGTAATCTCGAGTTTGACTTTTGCAAACATTGTGTACATTGAAAGCAAAACCATTTTTAGTTTTACTCTAGTTGTCACAAGTCTTCTAGTGTGTTGGATCTTATTCATTCTGATGTGTTTGGTCCTGTTAATGTCCCTTCAATTTCAAAATCTATATATTTTGTATCTTTCATAGATGATTATAGTAGAAGGACATGGGTCTATTTTATCATAAGCAAGACTGAAGTCTTTGGTCAGTTTAAGGAGTTTAAAGCCATTGCTGAAAATTAGACTAGTAAAAAGATTAAGTGTTTGAAAACTAACAACAGCGGTGAGTTTTGTTCGGCAGAGTTTGGTAAGTTCTATAAAGAGCAAGGGATTGAAAGATATAAGACAACACCATACACCCTGCAAAAAAATTGAGTTGCAGAGAGGATGAACAGGACACTGGTGGAGAAGGCTAGGAGTATGCTTAGAGGAGGAAGCCTCAAACAAAAGTTTTGGTTTGAAGCTGTAGCCATTGCTTTCTATCTCATAAACAGATCTCCTACATCAGCTCTTGTTGGCAAGACACCTATGGAGGTGTGGTCTGGTAAGAAGCCTTCAATTGGGCATCTTCATGTTTTTGGTTGTGAGGCATATGCACATGTGCCTAGGGAGAAATGGTCTAAATTGGAAAACAAGGCTATTAAATGTATTTTCATTGGCTAGGGTGTCACTGTGAAAGGATACAAGCTTTAGGATCATGTGGCTGAAAAAGTGTTGTATAGCAGAAGTGTTATCTTCAGAGAGCTAACACCTTCTTCCATTGTTCTATAGCCAGAACAAATAGAAAAGAAAGAAGATGTGGTTCAGTTTCCTTCTACCCCTGAGAAGACTGAACAGACAGACCATGTGAGACGTGATGATGAGGAGAGCTCTAGTAGCTCTAAAAGCTCAGAATAAAAAGCAGAACCTCAACCTCAGCCATTGAGGAGGTCTACACAAATGAGAAAGCAACCTGATAGGTTTGGTTATTCATTGCTTGATTCTAGTTGTACTTTTGCTTTACTTACTAATACTGGTGAGCCTAGAACTATGAAAGAGGCTATGGGCATGAAAGATGTAGGTTCTTGGAAGGAGGCCATGGAAGATAAGATGGCTTCTTTGGAGATGAATAAAACATGGGACTTGGTGCCTTTTCTTGAAGGACAGAAACCTGTTGGATGCAAATGGGTGTTCAAGAAGAAATTTGGTGCAGAAGGTAGTGTTGAAAAGTACAAGGCTAGATTGGTTGCGAAGGGGTACTCACAAGTGGAGGGAATTGATTATGGTGAAATTTTCTCTCCCATTGCAAAGCTACCATCCATTTGATTTATGTTATCTCTTGTAGCTGCTTATGACTTAGAGGTACAATAGATGGATGTGAAGACAACTTTGCTTCATGGTGATTTGGAGGAAGAGATTTACATTTCACAGCCAGAGCATTACATAGAGAAAGGTAAAGAAAACTTGGTTTGCAAGTACTTGAAGAAGTCTTTGTATGGTTTGAAGCAGTCTCCTAGAATGTGGTATATGAAATTTGATGCCTTTGTGTTGTCCATTGGATTTTTGAGATCAAAATCTGATCATTGTGTGTACTACAAGTTTGACAATGATCGCATTCTCATTATTGCATTGTATGTTGATGATATGTTGTTGATTATGAATGGTAAGAATATGATTTCTAATTTGAAGTCTCAGTTGTCAGCATAGTTTGAGATGAAAAATTTAGGGGCAACCAGGTACATTCTGGGAATGGAAATCAGAAGAGACAAAGCTAACATAAAACTTTGGTTAAGCCTGAGTAAGTATGTGAAGACCTTGTTGGATAGGTTTAGCATGGCAGATTGTAGACCATTGTGTGTTCTTGTTTCATTGGGGAGAAAGTTATCTGTTAGTGATTGTCCAAAGTCTCCTAGTGAGGTGGAGGACATGAGCAGAGTACCTTATGCTAGTGTTGTTGGCAGTTTGATGTATGCTATGGTCTGCACAAGACCAGACATTGCCCAATTAGTGGGAGTCCTTAGTCGATTTATGGCTAATCCTAGATGGGTACATTGGGATGCAGTTAAGAGAGTGTTCAGATATTTGAGGGGTACTTGTGAGTATTCCATATGCTATCATGGTAATGTTATAGAACCTCCGCATTCAATTTGTATTCATGGATTTATGGATTCTGATTGGGTAGGTGACATTGACAGCAGGAGATCCACCAGTGCCTATGTGTTCACTATGTTTGGTGGTGCAATTAGTTGGATGAGTAAGCAACAACTTGTGATGGCTTTGTCCATGACAGAAGCTGAGTACATGGTAGAAAATCATGCTTGCAAGGAATCCATTTGGCTTAAGAGATTGTGTTCAGATATTGGTGTTGATGCAGGATAGATTACGATTTGTTGTGACAGTCAAAGTGTGATTTGCCTTGTGAAGAATCCAACTTTCTATTGCAGAACAAAGCATATTGATGTATAGTTTCACTTCATGCGAGACATGGTAGAGGATGTGAAGGTAAATTTGGAGAAGGTAGATACTTTGAAGAATGTTGCAGATGCATTGATGAAGCTAGTGGGCACAGAGAAGTTCAGATGGTGTTTGGAGTCTATGGGCCTCTTGGCCTATAGTAGTTAAATCTTGTTAATTCTATTGGCTCTTATAAGGTGTTCAAAAAGTGGGAGAATATTGGGAATTAAGGTGTCTCAACCTTGGTAATTCCTTGTATTAATTCATTGTATTTATTTATTAATTGTCTATTGTATATTTTGGATGCAAATCCTATGTTGTCATATTGTGGGAGTTGGCATGGCAAGGTGTCATCCTACATGGCATATGACCACATGTAAATTTGTCCTCACATGAGGAGATAGGCATCCCACTTAGTGGTAGGAATATTTTTCCATGTGTCAGCATATTGGAATGTGTGTAAGGGAATATTGACTGAAACGATCATGACAGATCCTATGACAAAATTATGACATGTAAGAGTCAGAAATAGAAGATCCTATGACAGGTATGGAGATGTGTTGAGAAGCATCTTTGAAAAAGGCATCCTTTGGTTCCCCAAGGTGGACTATGACATGTTGTAAGAGAATATGTTATTTATAGCCCATGTATGACAGATTCTCTTACAGCTATAAGTTATGACAGCTATGACAGATTCTATGATGGTTGTAAGAGTCGTAAGAGCATTTATCATAGCCCATTTTAGAAATAGGTGAGCTCCTTGGGATGGGGTGACTTGACAAGTGTCAGGAGCATCCTATAGTGTTGGACAAGTGTCCATAGCAGTGGGTTTTGGACCATGAGGCCATGTTGGACGTCTATCTCAATGTGGAGCCATTTTTGCCTTGTATTCTCTTTATAAACAGGTGCTTTGGAGAGGAGAAGTACTACAGGTTTGACAAGTATTGTTATACAGCCAGAACATTTCCAGATACGAGTGTCAAAGACTCTTGCAAGATCAGTGGCTCTGTGATTGTATTGTAACCTTCTTTGTTTACGGAATACATTTGAGTTGTGTTTTAGAGTGTGGGGTTTTTCACCTAGAAGGGTTTTCCCCACGTATATCTTGTGTCTCTCTTCTTTTGTCTTATATTCTTATGTATGTGTTTGTTGCAATATCTCTATTAGTGGGTTAACATAGCTATAATTGTAAATATAAAATTGAATTTCCACTCTCCTCCCCTCATTAGATTAGTGTAGGAAGCAATTTTTGCACACCTAGCTTCCTTTCAAAAATAAGCAAGAAAATCAACAAAATGCTCACCATGTTGTAGTTAATTTATAGTCAACTTCAGATGTTATTTAATCTAATTCCTAAGGTGAACTGAGGGACAATCCTATATTATCTATTAATGTAATAAGATCATAGAATACATAAAGGAAAATAGATATGTAAACCAAAACACATTCAAATATAGAAGGGTTCTAACATATATGTCACTTCTATTCAAAATGAATGAAGGAAATATATAGAGAGGTAAGATGAACAAATGTACTTAAACTTGTATGGTGCCAACTAGATCATTGTGGCATGTGGCATACGTGGACATCACCAAGTGTCAAACACATACAATGCCAATTATATGATCATGTTTTGTAGTACAAATGTCATTAGGTGCCACACGTGTATGGAAGCATAACATGTGGTTGTTGATGTTCCATGTGTCTAACTAGCCACCAACATGTGTATAGCCACACTATCTAGATCCTTGAAGATCCGTAAACCTCAAATAATGCCCCTAAACCCTAAACCCTAACCCCTAACCCCTAAACCATAAACCCTAAATAATGCCCCTAAGCCCTAACCCGTAACCCATAAACCCTAAACCTAAGAAACCCTAAACCCCTAAATCCTAAATAGTAAACCTCTAAACCCTAAACCTTTATCTCCCTATCTCTATCATTCCTCTACCTCTCAATATCTCTCCCTATGTCTCTGGGCATGTCCCTCACTCTCTATATCTCCCTATTGGTCCTCTCTCTCTAAACACTAAACCCTAAACCTCTAAACCTTAACCCCTAAACCCTAAACCCGAGAAACCCTAAACTCTCTCTCTCTCTCCCTCTCTGATATATATATATCCCACCAATTTTTCCCTATTTTACTATTTTCCACCTCTCCTCTCATCATTCTTTCCATCCAATGAACTTTAGTTTTATCTTGTTTCCATTTCATCCTGCCAATTTATATCCTCATCCCTCTTTTCATGTCCTAGTTTTCTTGCAGTTTCCATTTGCTTAGTTGATAAGGGAGATAGACAGAGATAGAGAGGAAGAGAGAGAGAGAGAGAGAGAGAGAGAGTCCTAGTTTTCTTGTTCATTTCCTTCATCGATACGAGAGAGGGAGAATTAATAGAAGGGAGAGATAGGAAGATATAGGAATGATAGGGGGAGAGAGGCAAGAGATAGAGAGATAGGGAGAGATAGCTAGGTAGAGAGAGATAGAGAGGAGACATATAGGGAGAGATAGATAGGTAGAGAGAGAGGAGATAGATTGGGAGAGATAAAGGAGACAGAGCGAGAGATAGGGAGATATATAGAGAGTGAGTGAGATGTATAGAGAGATAGGGAGAGAGATTGAGAGGTAGAGGGATGATAGAGGGAGATAAGGGAGAGATAGGGAGATAGAGGTTTAGGGTTGCTCAGGTTTAGGGTTTAGGGGTTATGGGTTAGGGGTTAGGGGTTAGGGATTAGGGGCATTATTTAGGGTTGAGGGATTTAGAGAGAGAGACTTCTTTTGACATGCAACCGTAAACCTTGAATAATGCCTCTAAACCCAAGCAACCCTAAACCTCTAAACCTTAAGTAATGCCCCTAAACCCTAACCCCTAATCCCTAAAACATATATAAATCCTAAATAATGCCCCTAATCCCTAACCCATAACCCATAAACCTTAAACTTGAGAAACCCTAAACCCCTAAATCCTAAACCCCAAACCCCTAAACCCTAAACACTAAACCCAAACAACCCTAAACCTCTATCTCCCTATCTCCTAGCTATCTCTATCGTTCCTCTACCTCTCAATCTCTCTCCCTATGTCTTTGGCCATGTCCCTCTCTCTCCATATCCCTATCTCTTCCAGCTATGTCTCTGGTCATGTACCTCACTCTCTATATCTCCCTATTGGTCCTCTCTCTCTCTCTCTAAACACTAAACCCTAAACCTCTAAACCCTAAACCATAAACCCTAAATAATGCTCCTAAACCTTAACCCCTAACCCCTAAAGCCTAAACCTAAGAAACCCTAAACCCCTATCTCCCTATATCTATCATCCCCCTACCTCTCAATCCTTCTCCCTATCTCTCTGGATATCTCGCTCACTCAACTCTATCTCCCTATCTCTCCCCTATGTCTCCTATATCTCTCCCTAGCTATTTGTCTCCTCTCTCTCTCTAGCTATCTCCAAACCTGAGCAACCCTAAACCCCTAAACCCTAAATCCAAGCAATTTTAAACCTCTATCTCCCTATCTCTATCATCCCTCTACCTCTCAATCTCTCTCCCTATGTCCTTGGCCATGTGCCTCACATTCTATCTCCCTATCTCTCTCCACAGTCTCCTCTATATCTCCCTATCATTCCTCTCTCTCTATAAACCCTAAACCTTAAACCTCTAAACCTAAACCCCTAACCCCTAAACAATAAACCCTAAACCCTAAATAATGCCCCTAAACCCTAACCCCCAAACCCAAGAAACCCTAAACCCCTAAACCTAAAGTAACCCTAAACCTTTGTCTCTCTATCTCTCCCCTCTCTCCCTATCGCCTTTGTCCCTCTACCTCTCAATCTCTCTCCCTATGTCTCTAGCGATGTCCCTCACTCTCTATCTCCCTATCTCTCCCCTCGGTCTCCTTTATATCTCCCTATTGGTCCTCTATCTCTCTCTAGACCCTAAACCTCTAAACCTTAACCCCTAACCCCAAAACCATAAACCCTAAACCCTAAATAATACTCCTAAACCCAAGTAACCATAAATTAGGAGCTAAATAAGGCACTCAATTAGGTGCTAAATACAATGCTAAATAAGGCGCTAAATTAGGTGCTAAAGAAGGCGCTAAATCAGACATTAAATGTGGCACTAAAATAGGCACTAAATTAGGTGCTAATTGGCACCTAATTTAGCACCTACATGTTCTGATCGGCGCAAAAAAAACACCAAAAATAGTGCCATCCCTGATAAATAGCACCGACATTTTCAAAAAATTAGAGAAAAATACATTAAAATAGTGGGTGGAAGAAAAAAAATGGAGCAAAAAAGGGAGCTAATCACAGGGATTTGTTATAGTATCTCTTCATCGATAGATGAACAAGTTAGAGTTGTGACCTCCTATGAGAAGAATGAAGAAGCAAATTAGAGTAAAGATGAATATCATTTATATACATTAAATGATGTGAGATAAGACAAGAAATACATAATGACATTTACATTACTGGCTCATACCTCTATCAAAGGCATTGAAGACAAAACAACTACAACAATGCCCACCTCCCTTGTGTCATGAATATCAAGAGTTCGAATTGTTGTCATCCACTGAAAATAGAACAATGTTATTTGACCAAAGTCTAAATAACATTATTTAAATGAATAATGATTAAAAATAGTAAAATTTACCTCAGTGAAACTTGATTTATGACTAGCCCCACCAATTCCTCTTGATGTTGGAGCTCCAACATTTACCTGTTCATCATCAAATTGTTATTTTAAGATTACCATTGATATATGATAAAAAGTTTACATGTACTATATTAATATTTTGTTACAAATTACATACCTGTTGGCTTGACATTGCCTTATAACCTTGCATTAGATGGCTGACAGATGTAGGATGAGTACTTCAACTCTAAAATTTTATAATACATACAATACTTTACATTAATTTTGACTTATAATAGATTAATATAGTTAATTATAGATTTTAAATAAAAATATAATAAATTGTAGAACCTTTTAGAAAATCACCTGTGTGTCAATATAGAAGGTCATATCCAACAACTTGTCCATTATTACCTTATTATCCAATATGGATGTGTCATGCTCCTGCTCCTACCCTGTGGCATAGTCCTAAAACTATGGAGTATCCTCTCCAATGTCTATATCACGAGCATCCTTGGGCCCATAATCACATAGAGCTCCATAGGAATGGCAAATATGTGGGGAACATCAATGCCTACTAGCCTCACCCTCACCATCCTATAAAAGATGGCTACCATGTTGTAGTAAAGACTATGTGAGGGAACTAATAGACTGTAACTTCACCTCAACACTCTCCTTCATGGTAGAAGGGAGTGTGACATGTTGAAAAGATAGCCTAACTAGGGGTCTCATTAGACAAACCTAGGCATTATGTGCCCTCTCCCTATCACGTGTATCTAGATTTTACCTCTGCCATGGAAATCCCGCATGTCAAAATAATTTGGAATCTCATTGAGGATAAACTCGCAATAGAGTTTCCTCAAAAATACTATGGGACCTCATTATTGTTGCATGGTGGATCTTCAAACACCATCCACCACCTATCCCAAAAGTTTTGAGCTATTCCTTTGTTTTGGCACCAAAGTATGGGGAATATTTTGCAACTCCCATGCAATAGCTCATTAGTTCTAGGCTCAACAAATAAGGCACATATATTGGATTTCAAAAAAAATTTATCTTTCACCTATTTGTATGGCAATTTTGTTTAATAGAATTCTCCCAGCAATTCTCCCTATAATGTATCCATTTGTTCATTTGGCTAGTCACAAAATCTAGATGAGAATGATTAATTCAAGGGATGTTGCAAGGGATCTTCAGTGTGGATTGTTGCATTTGGATTTTTCAATGTTTCAATCAAGGTTTCAAGTTATTTTTTATTCCTCTGGATTTGCCCTAAAATGTTTGTTTGTATCTCACGAGGATGTCGAGAAATTGAAGGAGTTTGGGGATGGTTATTTTGTGCCCCCTCTTCAATTGGAATTTCATCATGCCCTCTATTTGGTGAATTAGGGTTTTGGGACATTTGAGGGGGTTCATTTGCTAAAAAATTAAATGAAATTGAATAAAAAAGTTGCAAAACAAATGATTAATTTTAAAAATTAGAAAAAACAAGGAAATCTTACCTTGTTGAGCTTGTTCACCCTATGGAGCTCATTCATGATCTCAAGGAGTGCGAGAATATCACAGTGACATTTTGTTTTAGTGGCTTCTCCTTCAACTACTCCAAAATGTGTTGACACTAAAATCCTACTCGCATTTTGCTCTTTTAGAGTAAAATGACTCATGACTTCTATTTTTTACTTTTTATTTCTACTTAGATATAATGCAAGCAAGTTATGGCTTGGTTTAGGCTCGGTTACTACCAAGCCATAATGAGAGAGTGTCATAACACCCTCATGTTATTTCTTGTTTGGACCAAAAAGTGATTTTGGCCACTTTTTGGTCCCTCGTCTTCATGTGCAAACTCTGAAACCATTCCTTGTTCTCCTCTTTCATCATTCTTATTAAGGACATCCACATGCAATTTTTTATCCATTTCACCTTCATTTTTGTTGGTAAAAAATATACCCTTTAGTGAATCTCTTGTACATAGTCATCAACCTCTCTACAAAGTTTTAGACCTATACTATTCCAAAATCAAGAGAAAACCTTTCTATTCTCTGCAATTTTCATCATTTTTAATATTTTTAAGCCTAATTGTGACACTTTTGAAATTTTACTCTATCTTATACTCTTTTCCATGATAAGTGATAGTTATAAGAAATGACCAAAATCATCCAAGGAACCTCTCTAAAGTTTCGCAACCAATTCTAATGCTATGGACTAGACCACCCTTCTAGAACCATGTTGTCAGATTGGGTGTAATGTGAGGACTAGGATGCCCCCTTGGGTATATGACCCCAAATAATCATTTCCATGATCTTAAAAAGTTCTAAAGTCTTAAAGACAACATTTTGACATCATTCTACGTAATTTCTAGTATGGCCACCTCATTGTTTAGGTTGATCTTGATCCACATTCAGGCTATTTTCTATCTCTTAGTTGCATGTTTCCAAATCTTTGTTTATGTTTCTTGTCTAGTATCTTGTCTAAAGTCAATCCTAGCTCCAAGTGTATTTGAACTAGGTCAAATTCAGGCTTGATTATACAATTTAAAAGGCTTTTCAATTGACCTAATTAGTTACATTTAAAAAAAGAAAGTCTTATTTTCTATGTTACAAGGGAATAGGTTTGACCTAGCTAAGTTATGAGAGAAACCTAATTTAAATTTTGTCATTATGCTTCCAACACATTTAAAAAATTATGATTCTCAGTTAAAAAGTAATGATAAAAACAATGGACAACTATCTAGTAGCCACCAAAATCAACTAAGTGTTTTTTATTTTTGTTAATTTTGTTATTTTAAATTTTTTTACATGATTTACACAACTCTAAATTAGGTTATGTCATATTCATTAAACCTAATTTTAGTAAAGGAATCCATTTATTTTCTTTATAATTATAATATACTATATTAAAGTTTCGATAAAAGTAATCGGGAAGGGCCCGAACCCATATACAAAAGCCAAAAAGGCGAGCAAGATGAGTTTCACAAGAGGTAAAACAAATAAACAAAAACATAGAAAAAAGAAAGGAACGAGTCAGCAGGACTAGCCAAAACAAAAAAGACCAGCAACTGGCTAGGCTACTGCTTGGCCATAGACTTGAGGCTACTTATAGCTTGCCATTCTCTTCTCAAGAATTCCATCTTCTCCTCAAAAGTGTCCTCCTTAGCACCTCCTAAATATGTAAACTGACCTATCTGCCTTTACTGTTCTTGACCTTGGCCTGAGACTTGCTATGTTGCCCAGCCTTCCCCTATTTCTACATGTCTTGATTAACCTTGCCCACAATGCCCTCCCTCCTGGCTTTTCTTTTCTCAAGTTCCTCTTTGAGCATGTAGAGGGTAGTAGCAGAATTCTTAACAGTCTCCTAACTGTAATCGACCAATTCAGTCACATTCTTGTCTAGTTTGCCCTATTTTACCTTTATTTGATCAATCTCATCCTCTATATTCTCCCACCTCTCAAATTTGCTAGCCAACCTCTCCACTTAAATCCACAGGTCATCCCTGTTTTCCTCTGGCCACTCAATAGTTTCCAGTTGAGTGATGATCTCTAAGTGTTGGATCTTCCTTTTGATATGGTGTAATTGGGCTAGCTGCCACTTCAACACTTGGTTCTGTAGATGAAGAGCCTGATACAGAGTCACAACTTTATCCACAAGCATGTTACATGAGGTGCAGTCCTTGCTAAAATTCCACTGAGTGCAATCTGCAGTCTCCTTCCTCTTCTTACTGGGATGTTCAGCGAGGTCACTGGTAGTGATGCTTTTCCTATCATTCCAAATTCTTTTACCTTTGTCTGGACTGACATCCTTCCCATCAATATTATCAATATCAAGAACATCTTTCAGATTATCCTCCCTAACTCCCACACCTTTACTGCTGCTAGGCTGGGTATGAACATTCTTATTTATTTGAGCAACCCCAGTACCAACTGGCTCCTTCCTACTTCTTAGATTGGGCCTTCTAGCAGGTTCATTGGTAGTAGTCTTTATGGTAGGAGCAGGGTCTTTATGGCTTCTCAATTTCATCTTCACAGTGTTCATCTCAGGGGCATAGTTAGAAATTTCATAAAAAGGATCCTTGGCCACTTTCTTAGTAGTAGTGGCTTGGGGAAACTTCTCAGTGTCTGAAGTGGAAGAGGAGGCCTTTCTACCCTTCCCATCTTTTTGGTTAGACCTAGTGGCAATACTTTCTCTGCCCTTGCTCACATTGGAACCCTCGACTCTCCCCAGGTTGGAAAAAGAGGCCACTTTTCCCTGCCCAGCAATTTATTTGGATCCTGAGGCCATATTTACCTTGCTTTTGTCCACAGAAGGACCCTTAATTTTCCCATGGGCTCTACCACCCGTAGGCTATGGGGAGTTATTATGAATGTTTTAAACAAGTTGGGGGTTATAAATTCTAGGCCAAAAAGCAAGAGCATGGGTTAAAGTAAGCTCAAACTTGTAAAGGGCATATATGAGGCTTTGATGTAGAGGAAGGATTTTATCACCAAGAACTTTTTGAACTATATGCTCAAAATTGTGACTTCAATTTCCTAGGGCTGTCAGGTCAAATCTCGGTGCACACATAGGGACCCTTCCCTCCTTGCCACGGGGTGATCTGCCATGTCACTCTCGCTCATGTGGAAGTAGCTAGTTGAGAGGAGGTGAGACATGGCAGGGGTTTGGCTTGTTGGAGAGCTGGACTTCACGGAGAGGGGTCGGCAAGTATTGTGGCCTTTGTTGTTGTGTGCTTAGTTGAATGTTTAGCTCAATTGAAGTTGTAGTTGAGATAACCCTATGACCCGAAGGGTCACTGGTTTCTCTTCTCCTGTTTGGGTTTCTTAAATTACACCTCTATGTGGGTAAACAATTATGTTTGTTTATGTCCTCTTGTCTTTGTATGCGTTGAACGAGTTCTTGTTGTATTTGGCGTTGTCTAGTTTCTTCTAACAATAAGAGGATGAATGGGTCTCCTTGTGGTAGAACAAATGTTTCTTGTTGTGGTCTTGGATGGATCTCTTGGATATCATCATAAATAGCCCTCACCCACTCTCCTCTCACTTCTAGACACATTCGTGAGCCAAGATGGAGGTAGTTGTGTGATTACTAACCTTAACTAGATCTAGGGTTTTGACCTAGGGTTTAGTTGATATAGGGTTTAACTTTTGAGTTTTGACTTGTTTTTACCTCATGATGGGATCGAGGGTTTGATTGAATTTTTTTCACTGTGTTTACCTCGTGATGTGATCGAGGGTTTGCAATTTTGTGTATTCTAGGGTTTCTATATGCATGCAAACTAAATGATATGCAAAACATTTTTTTATGCTTTTTTAGTATTTTGGGAATAAAAAGTGCTTTTAATCTATGAAAGGGAAATATGTATGCAATCTAATATGACTTTTCTAATGTAGAGTTAACCTATGTTTTTTGTATTTTTGATGATTTAGAAGTAATCTAATCTAAAGAAAAGAAAAATGCTTCTTCTAATAATCAAGATCTAGGAATATGAAAACAACTAATCTATCATGGAAGATCTAATTATCAGGGAAAAAGCAATGTTTTACTATTCCCAAGAGTAGATTTGGTTTTCTAATTACTATTAATTGAATAAAACAATGAAGGAACCTGAGAGAAACAAAGATTTGTGTGACTCCACTACCCTTAGAAATCCTTGATAACGGCAACCTCGAGTCCTTTTGAAGCAACGGGAGATCCTCTTGAAGACAAAACGACACAAAGAAGAAAAAAGAAGCTTTAATGAAGCTTGTATGAGCTCAATGAGAGATTTGGTTGAGCATAGTGGCATAGAATGAAGTAGCATAACGTTGCTTGATTGAACAAATAAAGCAAAAGACACATTCATCCTAAAAGAGCATTTGAATGCTAAGTTGGAGAGCAAAAACTAGCAAGAGTTGTGTGCACAATGAATTTACCTCTATGGAAGAGCTTTGAAGCTATGAAACAATGAAAGATTTGAAACTTTGAAAAACTAAAGAAAGAAATGAAGAAAGAGGCTAAAAGGCCTATGAAGAAGCTTGAAAAAGCTTGTGAAGATGAGAAGAGTATTCTCCAACTTGCTCAACTTAGAAAATAATGAAGAGGTGAGAGATATTTATAGGTTGGAAGAGGAATGGGATTGATTGAGAAGTTAACTCATTTGATTGATGAGTTAACAAGGATTGATTGGGAAGTTCACTGGATTGATTACCCAGTGAACTCAATTGATTAGAGAGTGATGAAGCAAAGATAGCTTATCACTAAAGAGGAAATGGAGGTGAGGGAATGCATGAGATTGATTGAAGAGTTATTTTGATATCAAATAGAGCTAATTATGCATGTGTGGGTGCATGAAATAGTTAACTCTATATTAGGCATCAAAAACCATATAAAATGGAAGAAAAATGGGCAAAAATAGAGCAAAAATGAGTGAGAAACTTGAGTTTTTTGTACAGCTAGAAAAATGGCAGGGTCGCCCCTTTTTCTAGTAGGGTTGCCTGAGAGAGATCCGGACTAGATAGGGTCTGATGTGGAAAATCAGGTTGGGAGATGAAAGAAGAGAAGAAAATGAGGGGTTCTACCTCCAGAAACAGGTCAGTCATATGCAAGAATCCAAATCTCCACTTGCACTTGCAAGATCTCCCAGGGAAGATCTGGAAATAATATGGGGAGATTTGGATTGGTTTAGCAGAACTGAAAACCAAAAGTGGGAGATGGATAGGGAGACCTCTAGAAGGCTTCTAGGAGGTGCACAAGATGAAAAATATAGGGGAGAGGTGAAAACTCACCTACAAGACACTCACAAGGCTTAGGAGCAAGGTTAAAATCTTAGAAAATGCAAGTCAACAAGTGTCGAAAAGTGTCGCAAACAGGGAGAGAGAAATCGACAAAGAAGAAACAACACAAGACAAGAAATAGGACACTTCATCAAGAGGTTTGCTACTTAAAGGACATTATTTCATGCTTATGTGTATGTGACAAGGATTTGAATCATCATAGGGGTCCTTGTCGAGGCTGTGCGTGATTTTTTTGCTTACATATTTGCCCCCACGGGGACGATAGTCTACATTAAAGGTAGGTACTGTTCCTGAACTAGGCCTTACCTTGTCAATTTTCTGTAATTGTACCTATAATAACTAGTATTAGTCCAGCATTTAAATATATCAAAATAAATAATGAAAACTAAAATGATGAACTTACCATAGATCGTTCGAGTTTGACTAGTTGTTTGCCTTTGTCGATGAGACCTATAGGAATGAATGCACACAAAACGACACACAAGAGATGCATAAAAGAAAAAACTAATCTAAGAATGCATAAAGGGAATAGAAGACATGCTAAGCTAGAGAGGAGAAAAAGTTCTCCTTTTATTGTAGATTTTGAAGAACATATTTGATTTTTAGGGATTTTTGAGGGTTTACAATTTTTTTACGTTTTTTCAAATTTTCTAATTTTTATGGTTTTTGTGAAGATTTTGCAAAGGTTTGACCTTAAAGTTATTTGAGGTCTTTGAGAGACCTACATTGAAGAGGTTTCTACCCTTGCCCCCTTGCATGGGGAGACTCATGTACTTGACTACACAGTTTTGCTCTTTTGACTTGTTTGAGGAGTGACTTGTGCTCAGTCATTGTTTTACACTTTATTGTTACAAGACCTGATTTGATGAGATCCATACATAAATTTAGTCGACATCTTGTACTTCACTTTCCCTCTTGAGCATATGGTTGAATAGAGTTTTTATTTTTCTTAGGAGAATGCATACCTAAGATGATCACATATGGATGATGCAATTTTTTTTTTGTCTTTTTCAGAATATATATATGAATGCAGGTGACGATATGCAAATGCAAGAACACAAGCAATGCTGAAATGAAACTTTTACTTCTCTGGATTGCCATGAGTTATGACATTGACTTTATTTCTTTGAGACTCTTTTTCTGATTTTGGCATGAATGCAATGTGGAACAAACAATGTGACTGCTCTTAAATATGATTTTCGATTTAGGGGATTGCGAGTTGTCTTGATATAAGAGACCTATTCAAGGCTGTGAGATGGGATTTTAAAAGTTCAAGTGGGGAGCAGGAATGAATATGGAGCATTTCTAATTTTAGACTTCGCTAAAGGCTAAACTCTGATCCTTATCTAGATAAGACAAGATGACAGGCTTTCAACTTAGACAAGTAGCAAATTTTATAGGTGTTCGCTAGACTTAGATCATAGATGGAAAACAAGGTAGACTTGGGGTAAAGCATAATATAGGAAAGAACAAGGGTCCCTAGGTAGAAGATGATCCTAGAGACTACTAGACTCTCGGTTTTCCTCATCTAGTGTGTGTGTGCTTTGTACCTTTCTTTCTCTATTAGAATGTCGCCCTTGAGGCTTCAAGCTTAGACTGATCTCCACCCAAGGGTACATTCAACAATCTTCTCTCTTTCACTCTTTTTTTTAATCTCCTTTTTTTTTTGCTTTTCACTTTTTTTGTATTTTCCTCACTTGATTTTTCTCATTTTTTTGGATTTTTGACTTTTCAAGAAATGAATGCTTTTTGGAACTTTGATATGCAATGCTTTGATCTCTCAATTCTCACTTTTTGACACTCTTATTTTGATCACTCATTTTTTTTATTCACTTGAATCTTAGATTTCTTCCTTCAAAGTTTTGATCTTCCTGATGTTTTTGGGTAGGAAAGATAAGGGGTTGAGCGCCACCTAAAGTTTTTGTAATCTGGTTGGACTTCTCCTCTACTAGGGAAGAATTGGGGAAGTCTACTAGAGAGCTTCCTTTGAACACTGTATGTTTGAATATTGACTTTGTTTAGACCTAACATCCTGACTCATAAGGCTGGGATCAGTGTAAAGCTAAGAGATAGGCTTTGATTAGAATCATTGGGAATGAAGGGGGTTAATGGTGATTGTGAAAAGTGGGGAATCTCCAGGTCTTGAAAGAATGACGCATATCTAGACAATAATTAGACTCCTTACTAAAAAGAAAATAGTATAAGAGAAAGTCACTAACAGTAATGCAAGATGAACAGAATGATACTGAAATGCAAGAAACAAATTCTTTTTGCCATTTTGATCTTTTTATAATTTTTTTGTATTTTTATGTTTTATGATTTTTCGACATTCTAAAATCTTCTATTTCCATAATGCACAAGAGGTAGCGTTGTTTTTGACATCTTCCTTAACTATGTGTGGACCTATCCAATTTGGTATAAACTTCACTTGGAAGTCTTTGCAAGGACACCTGAAGGCTTGGTGTGAAAATGTCTTGGCATTCAGTGAGGAATTTTGTGTACTCAAATGTTTCATTGTTTGATGATTTTCTCCCTAGTTTTATCATTTTTGTTCTTGTTGAGTCCCTATGTTTGTTTTGAACTTTTGAGGGGCAATTGGAGCTAGTGTTGACTCTCCTAGTTTTTGTGTGGATTCTAGTTCTTCTTCTTTAGTCATGATTTCAACCATAGGGATGTGTATGTTTGGTTCAACTGGAAGGGCCACTAAGTTGAATGTACCATAAGACTTTGTTGAGTTGGGATCGAAGGGGAATTCTCCTATTGCCCCCTTGCATATACATTTTGAGGTCTTGTCTATGTTTTCAATTTGCTTTGATGTCTCTCCTTTTTCAAAAGTGTTGATTTCTGGGTCACTAGTGGTTTCCATGGACTTTCCCTTCTTTTTGACTTGTTCAACTCTACAAAGGCTGAAAGGATTAGGTTCTCCTTTGATGACATGGGTTTGTCCCATGTATGAGAATTGTATTTCTTGAAATAATGTAGAGGGAATGGCCCTCATCCTATGGATCCAAGGTCTTCCTAGGATCATGTTGTAAGTGGTCTCTTCATTGATGACATAAAATTTAGTTGGAAGGGTTTTGGGACCCAATGTGAATTGAAGATTGACCTTACCCATGGTTTGAATGTTTGGGTTATCATGAATTCTAAGGATGGAAGTTTGTTTTATGATTTGTGTTTCGTCATAACCCATTATTTGAAGAAGCGAAAATGAGATTATATTGATTACAGACCCATCATCAATCATTACACATTTAATGGAATAGTCTTGCACTTGGACTATCAAATGGAGGGGGAGATCACCCTATTTAGCTATGTCATTGTCTGAGGGTAACTTTTCAAAATCAAATGTTGAAGAACACTTTTTGTTTGGAGTGTTTTGAACTATATGGCCTAGATCTAGGGCTTTGAGGAAAGAATTCTTGTGTGTATGAGAACTCTTGATAAGCTCTAGCATGTGAGAAAAATTTGAATTATTTGTATCATCGAGTTGTTCTGGTCCTTGTATGACACAAATTTCTTGATCTTTATCTAATTCCACAAGGCCTAAGGTGTTTTGATCAAAGGTGTTGGGACTAAGTTCTTCATCTTGTGAGAATGTGTCCATGAATGATTTTTGTTGACATTTTGGGAGGTTTGATATGAAGCGATGGTACCCCCGACATGACTTGATCTCATGCCCCCTTCTCTTGTGAAATGAGAAATATTTATCATGATTGTGATCTTGAGGTTTACGATGATTGTTGTATGACTTCTTGTTGATTCTCAAGGGATAGTTGTTGGCATTTTCATTCCCCAAATTTGTATGACTATCGTAGTCACAATTATTGTTGTTTCTAGATGGTGAAGTGTTTGTTGACCCATCTATGTCTTGATCATTTGTATTATGGTTTATCAACCTTCCATTAGAATCATACTCCCTTCTTTCACTATCAATAGCGGCTTGGTCAATTCTAAGGGCACTTTCAAGTGCTTCTTCGTATGATTTGTAATGGAGTTTTTGGACTTGTTCTCATATGTCATCGTTGAGAGCATGTAGTAAGAGATCACAAAGTTCTCTATGATCCATGTTTGGTGTGCTAGTTGAAGAATAGAGAACTTTTCTCCATCGTGTGATAAAATGTGCAACTAACTCATTGGCTTCTTGTTTGATTGTTAAAAATTCTCATATTCTTGTCTTGACCAATTTGTTTATGTCAAAGGCAGCCACAAATTGATCAATGAGTTGACTAAAAGAGTGGATCGATGCTTTTGGAAGTCAATAGTGCCAATCTAGAGCAATACCCTCTAAAGTTTTTGGAAAAATATTTTCTACCACTCCATCCCAAGGAAGGAGTTCTCACACTACCATGATGTAAGCCTTGATATGAGAGTTGGGATCACCCTCTCCTTTAAATTTTGGAAGCTCAGGGAGAGGCCATGGTAGTATAACCTGACAAATGTTGTAGTCAAGAGGCTCCTTTAAATACTTGAGGTATGTTCCTAGGAGGGAGTTATGTGTAGAGGATTTGGTTCCTCCAAACATTATCCCTTCGAGTGGAGCTTGTTGTGTTTGTTGAAAGGGTATGCTAGATTGTTGATATCCTAAAAAATTTGGATGACTAGATGGCGTCATGTTTATGTTTTGAAGATTGGGTGGGATCATTTGTGGTTGATCTTGTGTCATAGGAATCCCACCTATTTGATGGAGATTTGTCATGTTGGATTGTGAGGGCAAGGGAGGCCTAAATGCTTTGTTATATGTGTCATATGAATGGGAGTTTAAATAAGGGGTATTTTGTGTTTCCCCCTGGTTTGATTTGATTTCATCAATGAAGTGATTTCCCTATGCCCTAGGTTTTTCTGTATTGTTGTTTTGGTGAGATTGTTCAACACTCCTAGCCTCAAGGGTCTCAATTCATTGGACCAAATTTTTTATAAGGTCTATGAGTGAGGTTTCCTTCATTCTTTGAGTTTTACAACCTTGAGATGGATTACTTTTTGTTGGGGTTTGACTGACCCTACTTGTTCCTTTTGTTGACACTTCACATGTCATGGACCTTTTATCTTGATGTATTACATGGGGGGGTTTATGTGCCCCCCCAAGCTTCTTGTAAGCTTTTCTTTTGATAGCTTACCTCATTATCTATTTGGGTGGCCATTTTTATATTACTTGTTATGGATTGGTCATGTTGATATATTTTGCATTCTTGACAAGTTTTGATTTCCTCAAGTTGAATAACCATGTCTTCGTATGTGGGTTTGTTAAAAACAAAGAAGTTTTGAGGCCTCTTTTGCATGTCCCCTGAATTTGAATCCATCCCAAATTGATTTAATGATGCAAAAAATGTGAAGAGACTCTCTCAAAAAATTTTGTTCTTCACGTCAGGTTCACCAAAATATGTGGTGAAGTTGACATCCTTTGTGACAATGATGATGGAAATGAGATCCACACAATGGGAATACAAAAAGAATAACCAAGAGGCTTTTCCCTTAACGTCAGGTTCACCAAAATATGTATGCTCAAAATCGTGACTCTGGTTGCCTGGGACTATCAGGTCAGATTTCGACACGCACACGAACCCTTCCCTCCTTGCCACGGGGTGATCCGCCACATCACTCTCGCTCATGTGGAAGTAGCTAGTGGAGAGGAGGTGAGACACAGAGAGGGTCTGGCTCATTGGAAAGATGGACTTCACGGAGAGGGGTCGGCAAGTACTGTGGCCTTTGTTGTTGTGTGCTTAGTTGAATGTTTCGCTCAATTGAAGTTTTAGTTGAGATAACCCTATGACCCGAAGGGTCACTGGTTTCTCTTCTCTTGTTTGGGTTTCTTAAATTCCACCTCTGTGTGGGTAAATGATTCTGTTCATTTATGTCCTTTTGTCTTTATATGCATTGAACAAGTTCTTGTTGTATCTGGCGTTGTCTAGTTTATTCTAACAATAAGAGGACGAATGGGTCTCCTTGTGGTATAACAAATGTTTCTTGTTGTGGTCTTGAATGGATCTCTTGGATCTCATCACAGATAGCCCTTACCCACTCTCCTCTCACTTCTAGGCACATTCATGAGCCAAGATGGAGGTAGTTGTGCGATTGCTAACCTTAACTAGATCTAGGGTTTTGACCTAGGGTTTAGTTGACAGAGGGTTTGACTTTTGAGTTTTGACTTGTTTTTACCTCGTGATGGGATCGAGGGTTTGATTGAATCATTTTCACTGTGGTTACCTCATGATGTGATCAAGGATTTGCAATTTTGTGTATTCTAGGGTTTCTATATGCATGGAAACTAAATGATATGCAAAACTTTTTTTGTGCTTTTTTAGTATTTTGGGAATAAAAAGTGCTTTTAATCTATGAAAGGGAAATATGTATGCAATCTAATATCACTTTTCTAATGTAGATTTAACCTATGTTTTTTGTGTTTTCAATGATTTAGAAGTAATCTAATCTAAAGAAAGAGAAAATGCTTCTTCTAATAATCAAGATCTAAGAATATGAAAATAATTAATCTATCCTGCAAGATCTAATTATCAAGGAAAAAGCAATGTTGTACTATTCCCAAGAACAAATTTAGTTTTCTAATTACTATTAATTGAACAAAACAATGAAGGAACCTGAGAGAAATGAAGATTTGTGTGACTCCACTACCCTCAGAAATCCTTGATAACAGCAACCTCGAGTCCTTTTGAAGCAGCCAGAGATCCTCTTGATGACAAAATGACACAAAGAAGCAAAAAGAAGATTTGATAAATCTTTATGAGCTCAATGAGGGATTTGGTTGAGTACAGTGACATAGAATGAAGCAGCGTAACATTGCTTGATTGAACAAATAAAGCAAAAGGTACCTTTGTCCTGTAAGAGCATTTGAATGCTAAGTTGGAGAGAAAAAATTGGCAAGAGCTATGTGCACAATGAATTTGCCTCTGTGGAAGAGATTTGAAGCTATGCAACATTGAAAGCTTTGAAGCTTTGAAAAACTAAAGAAAGAAATGAAGAAAGAGGCTCAAAGGCCTGTGAAGAAGCTTGAAAAAGCTTGTGAAGATGAGAAGATTATTCTCCAACTTGCTCAACTTGGAAAATAATGAAGAGGTGAGAGGTATTTATAGGTTGGAAGAGGAATGGGATTGATTGAGAAGTTAACTCATTTGATTGATGAGTTAACAAGGATTGATTGGGGAGTTCAATGGATTGATTACCCAGTGAACTCAATTGATTAGAGAGTGATGAAGCAAAGATAGCTTATCACTGAAGAGGAAATGGAGGTGAGGGAATGCATGAGATTGATTGAAGAGTTATTTTGAGATCAAATAGAGCTAATTATGCATGTGTGGGTGCATGAAATAGTTAACTCTATATTAGGCATCAAAAACCATGCAAACTAGAAGAAAAACAGGTGAAAACAGAGAAAAAATGAGTGAGAAAATCAATTTTTCCGTGGCTTGAGAAAGGACAGGGTCACCCCTTTTGCTAGTAGGGTTGCCCCTGGGTGACCATGGGTCACCTGGGGGAGATCTGAACTGGTCAGGGTCTGATGCAAAAAATCAGGTTGGGAGATGAAAGAAGAGAAGAAAGGGAGGGGTTTTGCCTCTAGAAACAGGTCAATCATGTGCAAGAATCCAAATCTCCACTTGCACCTACAGGATCCCCCAGGGGAGATCTAGAAATAATAGGGGGAGATTTGGATTGGTTTGGTGGAACTGAAAACTAAAAGTGGGAGATGGATAGGGAGACCTATAGAAGGCTTCTAGGAGGTGCACAAGATGAAAAACATAGGGGAGAGGTGAAAACTCACCTACAAGACTGGTGCAGGAGCACCTAGAAAATCATGTTTTCTTTTGTAATAAGGTCTATTTGACCAATGCATTTTTATTTCAGTTTGTATCTAGGTTCATTTTGTAAGTCCCAAGTGACTTAGGGCACATTTATCAAATTGTAACCACATAATGCCAAAAATAGGTAGTAGGACAGTTGGAGGCTATTTTAGACGGTTGTCTCCCAGCCACTTGGAGTCAGTTTGGTACTCCTCAGGGCAAGTTTATAAACCCAGAGGAATGAACCAAATGGGATATCATTTTCATTGTAATCAGATCGAAGAAAGAGTGTGATCGAATGTAATTGTGATTAAGGAGAAATAGAATCATTCTGTTCTGTCAATTCAATTTTTGTTTCCTGTAATTGCAATTTGTATAGCTGTAGATTTCTGTTCTCTCTGTACTTTCCATTTTGTTGTTGTATGTCATCGTGAAGCATTCCACTGGTGAGATTTCTGTCAAAATCAATGGAATGGCTTCGTTGTATAAATATTTGCTTTCATTTTTTGTTTTATTTTTTCCTGTTCGACGGGGCAGATGTTCTAGACTGAGGAGTGTGCAAAGTAGCTTGCCCTAGCATCTCTATGTGCTAGGTGTAGAGTGTAGATCAGACTGTGTGAGAGTTGAAAACCCTAATGGCATATCATTGTGTTGGTTCATCGGCCCATCAGCAAAAGGACAGAAGTCTTGGCTGATAGAGTAAGTCTCGTCGAAGGAAGTCAGTTATCGGCGTAAGTAGGATGACGGAGGGACTTTAGAAAGTCATCTCGATAGTGGTTGTTCGACTGATGGAAATTTTTTGTTGGTTCATTTGTTAGTTTTTCCAACTGTGACTAAGTTGGGACCCGATCTTTGGTTTCTATTGTGCACTCCCCAACATATTGGTATCAGAGCCCAAAAAGATTTGGGTGGCAAGTTGAATTGAGGATTTACAAGAGTGTTGGCATTTGGGTGCTGTCTGTGAATGTTTATGTCAGACAGAGAAAGTGAGCCAGAGGTGGAGAGGATGCCTCCCAAAAGTATGTCGCAGGACATCGTTAAGAAGTTGATCGAGGAGATGCTTGAATCCAAGTTGGGAGAGTTCAAGCAGTCCAAAAGCAAAGATAAGGAAGATGAAAGTGACAGCAATGAAGGTGATACAGAAGCTGAGGAAACCAATAAAAAGATAGAGGAGATACCAGCAAACCAGAGGGCATTTGTAAATGCATTGAAGTCAGTCAATAGGGACACCATAGATGGGTTACCTATGTATAGTGGAAGTATGGAAGCTGAAGAGGTGATTGACTGGATTGAGGCATTGAACAATCATTTTGAATACAAAGAAGTCCCTGATGATAAGAGGGTTAAGTTGGCAAGGGCTAGATTGAAGGGATCTGCTCTTGCATGTTTGAATTATGAGAAAGGAGAGAGAGTCAATGAGGGGAAGACTATGATAACCTCCTGGGAAAGGATGAAGACCAAAATCAAGGCACAATTCTTATCTCTGGACTATAACGTGCAGATGTATAAGAAATTGCAGAACCTCAGACAGAGAGACCTTGATGTGAATGCATACACACAAGAGTTTCATAAACTCAGTCTCAGATCAAAGAGACAAGAAGAAGAATCAAAGAAGGTGGCCAGGTACTTGAATGGCCTAAGGATGAACATCCAAGATGAGTTCAACATCTTAGCACCAGAAATAGTGAACAAGTGTTTCCAAATGGCCTTAAGGGCTGAAGAGAAGATAAAGAGAAAGAGTGAGCAGAATAATAGAGGTAGAGGTGGAAGGAATTTTAGAGACAGAGGCAGTTTTGGAGGAAGAAGTCCTAACTAGAGGCCTAGTGGTGAGTCTAGCCAAGAAGAGCAAGTTGGAGACTCTAGTAGCAGAGGAGGCTACTGAGGAAGAAGGCTTAATGGAAGAGGTGGGACAAATGGATCAGGTAGAGGATCCAAATTCTCCAATATGAGATGTTATAACTACAATCAGATAGGGCACCTGGCATACAAGTGTCCAAAGAAGGCCTCAACTTCTTATAGTGGTGAGAAGAGAACCAATTTGATTCAAGAAGATGCAAGGAGTGTGACATCTCCTGAAGTGAATCTAGCATCAGAAATGGGAGAGAATCTGATGATTAAGAGGATGTTGCTCAAGGAACCAGTGTAGACTGAACCATCACAAAGAAGGGCTTTGTTTAGAATCAACTGTAAGATCCAAGGTAAGGTTTGTAAAGTTATTATTGACTCTGGTTCTACTGATAATATTATATCTTTGGAAGCAGTGAATAAGTTGAATCTAAAAAAGATGACCCATAGCAGTCCATATAAAGTCAGTTGGTTGAATAAGGGGCAACACATACTCATCAATGAACAAGCATGTGTAGAATTCAGTATTGGGGGTATAGAGATAAAATCTTGTGTGACATCCTTCCAATGGATGCTTTCCATATTTTGTTAGATAGACCATGGCAGTTTGACAGGAAGGCTCATCATGATGGAGAAAAGAATGCTTACTCATTCCAAAAGGATGGTGTGACTTATGGGATATAGTCATTGGTAGAAGAGGATCCACAGCATGTAGGGTCTAGTGTAATGATGGTAGGAGACAAATAATTCATGGACACATTAAAGGAAGGTGATAGAGTAGGTTTTTCTTTGATTGTGAAGCCTAAGGGGGAAAAGAAGAAAAGTGTGATAGAAGTAGGACCTAAGGAGGTCAAAGATTTGCTTGAGAGTTACAAAGGAGTGATTGCAAAAGATATACCGGATTCCCTACCAACTGTTAGAGACATTAGCCATCAGATAGATCTCATACCAGGAGTAGTACTTCCTAATAAGGCAACATATAAGATGACACCTCAGCAAAATGAAGAGATAGCAAATTAGGTTCAAGAACTCCTAAACAAAGGACTTATAAGGAAGAGTCTTAGCCCATGTACAGTACCTACTGTTTTAGCCCCAAAGAAGGATGGGAAATGGAGACTGTGTACTGTTTCTTGGGCAATAAATAGGATAACCATCAGGTATAGGTTTCCTATTCCTAGAATAGAAGATCTAATGGATTGTTTGGGAGGTGCTACCTATTTCTCTAAGATAGACTTAAAGAGTGGGTACCATCGGATAACGATAAGAGAGGGGGATGAGTGGAAGATAGCTTTCAAAACCAATGAAGGGTTGTATGAGTGGCTTGTGATGTCGTTTGGTCTTTCAAATGCCCCTAGCACCTTTATGAGACTAATGAATGAGGTGTTGTAGGAATTCATAGGGAAATTTGTGGTAGTCTACCTTGATGATATCTTGGTGTTTAGTAAGAGCAAGGAAGAACACTTGAAACATTTGGAGATAGTCTTGAAGAGGCTGCAAGATTAGAAGTTAATGATAAACTTGGAAAAGTGTGACTTCATGAAACAAGAATTGGAGTACCTAGGTTTTGTCATCTCTAAGGGTGATTTGAAAATGGATCTTTCCAAGGTAGAGGCTATTTTGAATTGGCCTACACCTAGGACAACAGGAGAGGTCAGAAGCTTTCATGGCTTGGCCACATTTTACAGAAAAATTATTAAGAATTACAGTGATATTTGTGCACCTATGTTAGAGACCATCAAGGGTGGAGGAAATATGAAGTTTGTGTGGACAAAAGAGGTAGATCAAAGTTTTGAAAGTCTAAAACAGAAAGTTGCCAAGTATCCTGTTTTAGTACTTCCTAATTTCAATAATGTTTTTACCATTGAATGTGATGCAAGTGGGTTGGCCATAGGAGCAGTGTTGAGCCAAGAAGGCAGACCAGCAGCCTTCTTCAGTGAAAAGTTAAATGAAGCCAAGAGGAAATACTCCTCTTATGATTTAGAGTTGTATGCTATGGTACAAGCTCTGAAAAAATGGAGGCACTACTTGCTTCCTAAAGAATTTATTGTATACACTGACAATCATGCTCTCAATTTTTTGAATGGACAAGAAAAGCTCAGTCATAAACACATGAAATGGGTGGAAAGTCTTCAAGCATACACCTTCATCATCAAACATAAGAAGGGGATAACCAATAAGGTTGTTGATGCTCTAAGCAGAAGGGTGTTGACAGTGCAAGAAGTGCAGCTACAAAGCATGGGTGTTGAGTCACTCAAAGGATTGTATGAAGAGGACCAAGATTTCAAGGAGATTTACAGGGTATGCAGTGAGTTTGCCAATGCTTTCCACAGTGAATTTTCATATTATACATTGCAGGATGGACTTTTGTTTAATGGTAGTCAACTATGTATCCCTAAGTGTTCAATGAGGGATAATATTGTGAAGAAAAACATAGTAGTGGTTTAGGAGGACATTTTGGGCTCAATAAGACCTTAGATCTTGTAAGAAGGTTTTACTTTTGGCCAAGGATGCAATCTGATATCAGAAGGTTTGTTGAGAGTTGTATGATTTGCTAGAGAGCAAAGGGAGTCTCAACCAATGCAGGACTATAGCAACCTTTGCCCATACCAAACAGACCTTGGGAAAGTTTGAGTATGGATTTTGTGATGGGATTGCCCAAGACACGGACAGGTTATGATAGTGTGTTTGTTGTGGTAGACATGTTCAGCAAGATGGCTCACTTTATTCCTTGTAAGACCACCAATTATGCTAGTTACATTGCAGGTTTGTTCTTTAAAGAAATTATCAGGATTCATCGGTTACCTTTGAGTATTGTATCTAACAGAGACAACAAATTTGTGGGACATTTTTGGAGAACCTTGTGGAAAAGATTGGGTATAAATTTGTCTTTTAGTTCAGCCTATCATCCTCAAACTGATGGCCAATTGAGGTTGTCAATAGGTCATTAGGCAATCTGTTGAGATGTTTGACAAGAGAACATGGCAATAGTTGGGATGTGATACTCCCACAAATAGAGTATGCCTATAATTATTCTACAAACAAAAGTATAGGTCTAAGTCCTTTTGAAGTTGTTTATGGTAATCATCCTAGAGGTATTTTTGAATTGTGAGATGTTCAAGGGTTGGACAAAAGGAGTGGACATGCTGATACATTTGCAGAGGCTATGAAAGAGATCCATCAACAAGTCAAAGATACTCTACACAAGAATAGTCAGAAGATCGAGGCTAGAGTGGATCAACGAAGAAGGGATGTGCAGTACCAAATAGGAGATATGGTCATGGTTCATCTCAACAAGAACATACTACCCACAGGAAAACACAGCAAGTTGATGATGCAAAAAATTGGACCTTGTCAGATTATGGAAAAATATGGTCCTAATGCTTACAAAATTGAACTCCCTGATGACATTTCTATTTCACCTATATTCAATGTTGTTGATCTGACATTATATAGGATTCCTGATATAGGTGAAGGTATAGCAGATTCTATCCAAGACAATGCAGAGTGGGTACAACACTTACCACCTAAGGAACCATCTACAATGGAGTGCATCTTGGATAGAAGGATAGCCAAGAAGACCAAAAATCAGACCTATTTTGAGCACTTAGTCAAATGGCAAGGACTTCCAGACTCAGAAGCCACATGGATGCTGGAAGAAGACATCAAAAAGTAGGGTGGTGATCTACAGCAGTTAGTCTCTAAGAGGACTTGAGACAACTTTCACTCGGGGAGTATGGTGTAGGAGCACCTAGAAAATCATGTTTTCTTTTGTAATAAGGTTTATTTGACCAATGCATTTTCATTTTAGTTTGTATCTAGGTTCATTTTGTAAGTCCCAAGTGACTTAGGGCACATTTATCAAATTGTAACCACATAATGCCAAAAATAGGTAGTAGGGTAGTTGGAGGCTATTTTAGACGGTTGTCTCCTAGCTGCTTGGATTGGTCTCCCAGCCGCTTGGAGTCAGTTGGTACTCCTCAGGGTGAGTTTATAAACCAAAGGAACGAACCAAATGGGATATCATTTTCATTGTAATCAGATCAAAGAAAGAGTGTGATCGAATGTAATTGTGATTAAGGAGAAATAGAATCATTCTGTTTCGTCAATTTGATTTTTGTTTCCTATAATTGCAATTTGTATAGCTATAGATTTCCATTCTCTCTGTGCTTTCCATTTTGTTCTTGTATGTTGTTGTGAAGCATTCCACTGGTGAGATTCTGTCGAAATCAATGGAATGGCTTCATTGTATAAATATTTGCTTTTTTTTCTATTTTGTTTTCCTGTTCGACGAGGCAAATGTTCCAGACTGAGGATTGTGCACAGTAGCATGCCCTAGCATCTCTATGTACTAGGCGTAGAGTGTGGATCATACTGTGTGAGAGTTGAAAACCCTAATGGCGTATCACTGTGTTGGTTCATCGACGCATCGGCAGAAGGACAGATGTCTTGGCCGACAGAGTAAGTCTCGTTGAAGGAAGTCAGTTATCGGCGTAAGTCAGATGACGGGGGGAATTTAGAAAGTCATCCCGATGATGGTTGTCCAACTGATGGAAATTTTCCAGTAGTTCATTTGTTAGTTTTGCCAACTGTGACTAAGTTGGGACCTGATCTTTGGTTTCTGTTGTATGCTCCCCAACAAAGACACTCACAAGGCTTAGGATCAAGGTTGAAAACTTAGAAAATGCAAGTCGACAAGTGTCGAAAAGCATCGCAAACAGGGAGAGAGAGAAATTGACAAAGAAGAAACAACACAAGACAAGAAAGACGACATGTTATCAAGAAGTTTTGCTTAAAGGACATTATTTCATGCTTACATGCATGTGACAAGGATTTGAATCATCATAGGGGTCCTTATGGAGGCTGTGCATGATTTTTGTGCTTACATGAATAGAATCTTCAAGCGAAGTAAAAATCCAAAAGGGAAAATTAACATTAATATCATGCCAGAAATGATTAAGTAAAGGGAGGAGATAAGCATGAAACCTCTCGTATCTTCCTTCCAGCATGACATATCTCATGAGAACCTCTACAACATCCTTCCAAATCCCTAGGAGATCCTCTCTGTTGAAGCCATTCTGCAATCTGCTCACGCTTTTCCCCTCCTGAAGGAACTTTTTCATATCTTCGCTATAATTTCCTTTAACCCTCTTAGGAATTCTCGCCCCCTCCATTTTTAGACCAATGAATTCTACAGTTAGCTCCTCCATGACTCTAAATAAGATACCCCTGATGTAAATAACTCCTACTTTCCAAGTGTCGGTGAATTCTCTAGATAGAATGGTGTCATGACCATTCATGGACTCAATGTAGGAAGTAAAATTCCCTCTCTATAAAATTTCCCATAACTCCCTATTCTCCTGGAGCATGTCATGTTGAGAAGGCTTTGTCTGGGTAAGGTCTCCTCCCATCCTGTTCTTCTCACAGTTGCAATCTCTCCTACACAGCCTAAGGTAGATAATGTTCTTCTCACAATTACAATCTCTCCTACACAGTCTAAGATAGATAATGTGTAGAATAATCCAGAACAAAGTGTTTCTTAGCTGAATCCCGACAGGATTGAAACATAACTCCATATGATTGCTAGTAGTCAGTTGAGTGATCTGGTTCATGTGAGTAGTCCCACGCTCCTCTAAAGCATATAAGTTATTAATTTTGAATAACTTAGTCATTATGAATAATGTCTTAAATATTCCCTGGGATGTCCTCCCTGATTTTCCATTTCAAGTTATCATTTATGTTGCAACCAAGGTTGGCTAAAGCATTGGATTTAAAATTACCTTCTCTAAATATATGTTGAACCTCCACATTGTCCATGTCCCTAAGTTTAGCTTTGCAAAGATTAATGATATCCTTAATGAGACAACTAGGAGTAGCTTTATTTTTTATCATGTCTAGGACATTTTTAGAATCCCCTTCAACAATCAAATTCTTGATCCCAAGGTCTTTTGCCAAGCAGATCCCTTGGTAAACTACAAAAGCTTCAGCGGAGTTATTGGTTTGGATTCCCAAATTCCTGGCATAAGTGTGCCCAAGACTCTCCCCTTACTATTTTCACAACAACACCCTGTCTTGCTTGACCCAAGTTTCCCTTAGAAGCCCCATCGAAATTGAGTTTCGACCATCCAGAGTAAGGGGGGCCATATACTATATTAAAGTTAATTACTAGTAAAAATTAATAATTATAAGATTATATATAATAATATTAATATTTATCACTTTTTATTTTGATAATTTACTTGTAGATTCTATAGGAGCATATGCCTAAAAGATAATGCTATCATAAAGACTTATATCCAATTCAAATCAATTCAAAGTTGGAAGATAAACCATAAATAACCCAACTAAGACACAACCAAAGATCTAGCTAACTCTTCAACTTCTTGTTGCATGATCTCAAAACCATCTAAAAGGAAAATTTCTTTCTAAACCTAGATTTTTTATTGGATACCATAGTGCAAACCTCCCCATCTATAGCATCCACTTCAAATGGCATGGGTGACATAATATCTTGTCACACCACCACATCTGACTTCATGGAGTCCACCACACAAGACATACTATCCAACTATGAGAGGGAAAGGGGGGTGTACAACATCCACAATAGGTGAACAAATAACATCCAAGAATCCAATTGAAGAGGCTAAAGGGATAACTTTAGCCTTCATAATAAGATCTAGGAATGACTTCTCATGAGGCTCCACAGTCATTGCTTCTAAGAAGGCTCAAAAGCTAAAGGAGCAATCATTGAAGGAACCATAGGGGGCTATTGAGACAACTCACCTGTTTAACCCTATACTGTTAAATGGCAAGGTTTGCATCTTTCCAATAAGAATCTTGGCCCAAATATTTATGTTTTAAGCTTGAACAATCTACCCACAAATAGTTCACTTTGAAGCACTAGCAACAACAAAAGATTAATCTCTCATAATCCATGTAATGTTTCCATATTTGATCCTCTAGTTCAATCTAAATTATAGGTGAAGGTGGTGTGGGAGAAAGTTTAAGTCTCTATAGCGATAGACATAAAACTCCCAAAAGAATTCTAGATGGCCTCTAAGCAAGAATCAATCCAAAACTATAGAGAAAGGTTTGGAAGCCAAACCCATATTGACACACTTTGAAAGATTATATCACTGGGTTGAAGTTGAAATACCATACCTTCATAAAGAGAGTATTCTTCCCTAATAACCATAACCTATCGATGAGGTCTACATCTCTATCCTTACTAGATTAAACACTATGATGAAGAAAGCCTACCTACAAGAGTAAATTTCTACATTACTCTCCATAAGAGGATTTTAGTTATTAAACCATCCATTCATGTAGATCAAGAACATTGGGCCAAGGGTGGCTAAATCTACACACCACACCAATTTAATTGTAATAAGCCTCCTCTTCAAAGATTTTTGAGCTAAAAACTAAAAGTTGGGGTCATCTCCAAGCATTTCATCAGTCTCAACTTCTACTGCAGCACCTTACCTCTGGAGCATACAACATCAAAGATAGAACTAAACCCTCAACAATAGAGAGGGGAGATATCTTGGAGGATGATAGGAAATATTACCATTGCCTAAACATTTATCCCCTCCACCTGTATCCTAGGTTCGCACTACTTACAAAATGCCCACCACTGGGAGAGTGTGAGGTGTTATCCCCATTACTAAAAAGGTTAGACACCAGCCGCTGAGAGGGTACCCTTAATTGCCCCATTAGGAATAGGTGGTGATAAGGGTTTCAATTGAGGAACAAAATTCACTTTTTGGGAGTGTAGGGGTTTTAGTTCCCAAAGCCTCCACTACAAAAGAGGAGGGCTCAGCCAACAGAGGAGGGCTCAGCCAACATAGATGGCCAACAATAATCGTGGCTAGAAAGACATCATTTATATTGTCTGGAAGGACTGTGAGAACCCGTCCAAGGGCCACTAAGGATTTTACCATAGGATAGAATGTGTGCAGCTGGGGAAAGTTGCTGGAGGAGGCCATTTCAGTCATTCATTAAAATTTATCATTATTGATTACATTAATATTAATATTTGTTTAAATAATTTTTTTATTATATATTATATTAATTAATCATAGAAGATTGAGTCAACATAATATAATTATTAATTATACTAGTATAGATATCTTAATCCATCTGTTAAAAGAGGTGGAGAGATTGCTTTCCAGGTTTCTATATTAAATTTATGATATAAGTTAGATGGGCATATCTACATTGTTTTTTACTTTTGTATGGAACTTTTAACTTTACTTAAAAGTCATCATTCATTATTTCCATTATTCTTTTGTTTGTTTTTTCTTTTTAATAGTATATATTTTAAAATTTTGATGTCTTTATATTTTAAAAATAAATATAGGCTCTAAATAATTTTCTTTCATCGTAAGGACATCATTAGATGCTTCTCTCTCATTCTTCTCTCCTCATTGCCACGATAGGTTGCATGTAATCCTCTACTAATATTTCTTAGCATCTTTTGGATAGATGTATTTATGATATCTAAATTAGTTACGTGTAATCCTCCACCCTATACCAAAGAAATGAGTTACAATTCTACATTAGTTATGTGTAATCCTCTACTATGTGCCAAAGAAATGAGTTACAATTTTACATTAGTTACGTGTAATCCTCTACTATAGGTTACCTGTAATCTTATGTTGTATGTCAAAGAAATATGTTACAATTCAATATTTCTTATAAAAAATATAGCAACCAAAGGAGTACACTCTAAAAAAATGTTAGTTAAAAGACAAAAAAAGAGAGGTGTAAGATAATCTAAATTAATAAATACATATAGAAATAATTATAGTTCTAACCACTTCACTAAGGACAAAAACTCTTTGAATATATATGAAAACTCCATACACTATGGGACAAAAAAGTTGAAGTGGGGACCTAATAACTATGTCAACTCTAAAGTCTAAAGAATGATTAATTCGAAGACAACTTGAGTTTTTATCGATCAACCCAACTCAATCAAACAAATCTATGTAAATACAAATTAATATTAATATTCTATGTTTTATCTTTCAAAATTTATAGTAAATTTTAACATTCTAACTAAAAAACAAAGCTCTGTTTAAACACAAATGTCATTTATTAATATTGAAGATTATTAACTCAACCTTACATTTAATAGAGACACAAATTTAATATTAACATTTTATGTTATATCTTTACAATCTACCTAGAATGGAGATAGAGGTAAATTGTCCTTCTCTACTGCTAATCAATCTATTCCATGTGTATGATTTGATAACAAAGTTTAAATAACAAATAATTGTTTTTATATATATCTAAAATTTTATACAACTGATGCAGGAGCATCCAGTGGTGTAAAGGCAATCTTGCATCACCCCAAAAAAATATGTGTTTCAAAATTGTTGATGTTCTTTCCATTTCTTTTCAAAATTTGTGGTTCTGGTTCCATAATCACTTGAATAATGATGTAGAACTTTTAGTTTTTCCAAACTGCTAAAAATAACAACCTGCTATTTTTAGAAAGTTTGCATTTAGGCACAGAATGAAGTGAAAATTTACAAGAAGCTACATAACTGAAAAATAAGACCTTTGGCGAAGGAATCACGCAAAGATCATTTACGAGTTGAAAGATATTAAAGTTTTTGTTTCCCAAAAAACACCTGAAAATTATTCAAACTCAGGTTTGAGGCACTAAACAGCCTCGTATAGGCACAAAAATGACTAAAAATAGTAGAGAAGGTTCTTAACACGTAGAGCACTCCATGCGCTTTCTGACACATAAAACGGTTCGTCAATCGGACACCCAGATCAAAAGTTATGGCTCCTGAAAGTTGACCTATTTTTGGAGGGAGATGCAAATTTTGAAATTAGGTTGTTGGCCACCAAAAAGGGCTATTAATAACCATTTTTGGGAACCCTAGGTAGTAGTAGAGTTAAGGGGGAAAGTGTAGAGTTAAGAATAGGCAGGAAAATAGAAACCCTAGCTAATTTGGGGTTACAGAAGGCTGATGATTCCAGAGTCTTGTGATAGGAAGTTGTAATGTGTTGCAGCCTATGGAGGGTTGATTCCTCTGATTGTATTTGAGCTTCTGTAATGTAATAAGTTGTCCAAAATCAATAAAGAAAGTTTTATTTTCTGTGTACAATTTCTTTTGTTGTGTGTTTTATGATTTACCCCCTTCATTAAGTGGTATCAGAGCCAGGTTCCTAAGTGTGTAGACAGATCGCCAACTGTGAGGCAGTTTGCGCCAGGACCTGAGGTTGTGGGTTTGCTATGGAGATCAAGATGCCTCCACAAAGAAATCGTATTGGGAGGAATGATTTGATGGAAGAGGGTTTTAGAGCCCTGCAAAGGCAAATTGATGCATTGCAAGAGGAGCTGTGAAGAGGGTTTGATCCGAGAACAAGAGAAGAAAGTGAAGATGAAGTTGAAGAAGAGCTATCTAAGGAAGAACAAGAAGTTGCAGGAGATCCTGCAGAAGTTAGGTTGTTAAGGGACATTTCTAAGATTAGAAAGAGGCCCAAGATCAAAATTTCTACATATTCTAGAGATTTGAATCTAGAACAACTTATTGATTGGATCAATGACATGGAGGAATACTTCGAGTATGAAGATGTGGAAGACCCAGATCGAGTCAAGTTTGCAAAAAAAAATTGAAGGGCCATGCCAGTATTTGGCGGAAGGAGGTCTAGTTAGAGAGGAATAGAAGAGGAAAAGGAAAGATCACCAGATGGGATTGGATGGTGGAGAAACTGAAGAAGCAATTCATTTCTGTGGACTATGAGATGGAGCTATTGAAGAAGCTACAAGGAAAGCAAGGTAACAAATGTATCAAGGAGTATACAGAAGAGTTTTATAAGATTACTATTAGGACAAGCCATGCAGAGCCAAATAAGGAGAAGGTAGCCCATTACATTAATGGATTGAGGCCAAGTATTCAAGAGGATTTGAGCCTAGTCAGAATGACCACCATACAAGATGCATACCAGTTTTCCCTGAAGGTGGAAGAGAAGATAAATAAAAGATTTGATAGAAAGAAAAGGGGAAGAGGTCAAGGCAGAAGGACTGGTGGAAGACTCTATGGGGGACAAAATGAAGATTCAAAGAAAAGTGAAGAAGCCAACACCAGTCAAATTTAGAGAGAAGATAATACCTACCGCCCTCATGACCAAAACAATGGTGAGCAAAGAGGAAGAGGAAGAGGTGAACCTGGGCAAAAACCTAAAAGAGGAGGTTTCAGAGGAGCTTGTTTCCAATGAGGAGAAGAAGGGCATCGAGCATACGAGTGTCCACAACATCAAGGAAGGACAAATAGAATACTTGAAGGTAATGCATGAGTTGCACATGTTGATGAAGATGCGCAATCTGAGCACTCTGAAGATGCTGAAAGGGGAGAAACCCTAGTTGTCAGAAGAACTTTGTTGAATGAGGAGAAAGAACCAAATCAGAGAAAGAGTTTATTCTGCACAAGGTGCAAATGTGAAGGTAAGTGCTATGATATTATTATTGATAGAGGAAGCACTAATAATCTTGTTTCAAAGGAGATGGTTGACAAGTTAAAGTTGACAAGAAGAAAGCATCCACATCCATATTGGATTGCATAGTTGCAAAAGGACCATAGAGCTTTGGTCAATGAGCAGTGTTTAGTGAAGTTCAAGATTGGAGACTACCATGATGAGGTGTTGTGTGATATCATACCAATGGACGCATGTCATATGCTGTTAGGGAGGCCATGCAGTATGATAGGAGCACTGTCCACGATGGCCATGCAAACACATATTCCCTAACAAAGGATGGAGTTTGTCATAAGTTGAAGCCCTTGAAGGAGGTGGAAGAAAAGGTATGTAGTACTGCCAGAATTTGTTTGGTAGATGGTAGAAAATTTTTAGAGGGTATGAAGCACGAGCGTCATTGTTTTGATTGATTGCTAAGATTAGTCAAGATAAATGTGAAGATGTACCAGCAGAAGTTTCAGATATGTTGGAAGAATTTCAGGACATTATCTCTAATAATGTACCAGAGGGTTTACCACCAGTGAGGAAGATAAGTCATCAAATGGATTTGATACCAGGAGCTAGCTTGCCAAATAAGGCAGCCCATAGAATGACTCCAATAGAGAGTAAAGAGTTGAACAGACAAGTTCAGGAGTTGTTGAGGAAGGGATTGATAAGAGAGAGCCTAAGTCCATGTGTGGTACCTACAGTACTAGCACCAAAGAAAGATGGAGAGTGGAGAATGTGTACACACTCTCGAGCCATCAATAAGATCACAATCAAGTATAGATTTCCATTACCCAAAATGGATCACATAATGGACTATTTGAGTGGAGCCAAGTAATTCATGAAGATTGACCTGAAGAGTGGGTATCACCATATCTGTATCAGAGAAGGAGACAAGTGGAAGACAGCCTTCAAACCCAAAGAAGGTTTGTATGAGTGCTTAGTCATGCCATTTGAGCTAACCAATGCACCGAGCACATTCATGCGGCTCATGAACGAGGTACTAAAAGAATTTTTGGGAAGTTTTGTTATTGTTTATTTGGATGATATTTTGATTTTCAGTAAGACTTGGGATGAGCATCTGATGCATATGAGAAGAGTTATAGAGAAGCTACGAGAAGAGAAGTTGTTGATTAATCTAAAGAAATACAATTTTGCAAAGAAAGAGTTGTTATATCTGGGATTTTTTGTCTCAGAGGAAGGTCTTAAGATGGACCCAGAGAAGGTGAGGGCTATCATTGAATGGCCTACGCCAAGGAGTGCTTCTGAGGTAAGATCTTTTCATGGTTTGGCAAGTTTCTATAGAAAGTTTATTAAGAATCTTAGTAGCATTTATGCACCCCTAACTGAGACAATGAGAGGGGATAGAAAAGAGTTTAGATAGACTAAAGGAGCAGACAAGTGCTTTGATACATTGAAGCAGAAAGTCATAGAACAACCTGTTTTGGCACTTCCAAATTTCAATAAGGTATTTCAGGTAGATTGTGATGCTAGTGGTAGTGGTATAGGAGTTGTTTTGAGTCAAGAAGGTAAGCCCATTGCCTATTTTAGTGAGAATCTTAATGATGCCAAGAAAAAGTATTCTATTTATGGTCAGGAATTTTATGCAATAGTTCAAGCTTTGAAGAAATGGAGACATTATTTGTTGCCAAAGGAGTTTGTTTTATATACTGATCATCAGGCTTTGCAGTATCTTAATAGTCAAGGGAAGTTGAATAAAGGCACTTAAAATGGGTTGAGTATTTGTAGAGCTATACTTTTGTTTTGAAGCACAGGAGTGGGAAGTCTAATAGAGTTGCAAATGCCTTGAGCAGAAGGCAAAACTTGTTGATAGAAATGAAGATAGAGGTTGTTGGGTTCGATGAGCTCAAAAGTTTGTATCCTGAAGATCTAGATTTTGCAGAGGCCTGGAAAGCTTGTTTGGAACCTGTTACTTTGGACATGACAAACTAGTTGGATTTCATAATCCAAGATAGCATGTTGTTTAGAGGAAGCCAGTTGTGCACTCCAAGGAGTTCCATGAGAGAGAACCTGATTAAGGAGAAGCATAGTGGAGGATTGGCTGGACACTTTGGTCGAGATAAGACCATTGCTATTTTTGGTAAAAAATATTATTGGCCACAGTTGCAGTAGGATGTGAGGAAATTTGTGCAGAGTTGCAGAGTATGTTAGATGACAAAAGGAGCAAGTCAGAATATAGGTCTATATCATCCATTACCTGTACTAGAGAAGCCATGGGATGATATCAGTATGGATTTTGTTCTTGGTTTAACAAGGACATAGAAAGGACATGATTCCATTTTTGTGGTGGTGGATAGATTATCGAAGATGGCACATTTTATTCCTTACAAAAAGACTAATGATGTAGTTCATATTGCAAAGTTACTTTTTAGGGAGGTGTTGAGATTACACGGTCTACCAAAGAGCATAGTTTCAGATCGAGATACCAAGTTTGTTAGTTATTTCTAGAGGACATTATGGAAGAAGTTGAAGACGGATTTGAAGTTCAGTTATGCACACCATCAACAGACTGATAGACAAACCAAAGTGGTGAATAGGAGTTTGGGTAACCTGCTACTATGCTTAGTAGGAGATAAGCCCAAGGGATGGGATTTGATTTGACCATAGGAAGAATTTGCTTACAACAATTCTGTCAATAGGAGTACTGGTAAATCACCATTCCAGATTGTATATGGAAATAGCCCAAGAAATGCTTTTGGGTTAAGGAAGCTAAACAAAGGAGAAAAGACAAGTGCTGAAGCTGAAGACTTTGCAGAACATCTGAAGAATTTGCATGAAGAGGTGAGAAAGCACATTAATAAGATGAATATTTAGTACAAGGCTAAGGTAGATCAGAAGAGGAGATATAAGGAATTCCAGATAGAAGATGAAGTCATGGTTCACTTGAGAAAAGAAAGGTTCCCAATTGGAACATACAATAAGCTGAAAATGAAGAAATTTGGACCATGTAGAATTTTGAAGAAACATGATTTAGGAAATGCATATGAGGTAGAGCTGCCGAGTGGGATCAACATTTCCCCTATTTTAAACATTGCTGATTTATTATAATATCATGAAGGTGGAACAAAGTATGGACCAATAGAAGAACAGTGGAGTATTCTGGCATCTACTTCAACAGAGGAGATAGAAGAGAGCTTGGATAGTCGTGTGGGAAGAAGTACTCAGACCAGGCAATATGAAGAATATCTAGTGAAATGGAAAGAAAGCCCTGTTAAAAATTCTTCTTGGTTGTCTAAGGCAGAGGTTGACCGTTTGGGTTTTCCTCACACAACACATGAGACGTGACAGGGTCACTTCTCAAATTACCCTGGGTGTCTGATGCAAGAGCATCCAGTGGTGTAAGGGTAATCTTGCATAACCCAAAAAAAGATGTGTTTCAAAATTATTGATGTTCTTTCCATTTCTTTTCAAAATTTGTGGTTCTGGTTCCATAATCGCTTGAATAATGATGTAGAACTTTCAGTTTTTCCAAACTGCTAAAAATAGCAACCTGCTATTTTTAGAAAGTTTGCATTTGGGCACGGAATGAAGTGAAAATTACAAGAAGATACATAACTAAAAAATAAGACCATTGGCGAAGGAATCACGCAAAGATCATTTGCGATCTGAAAGATATTAAAGTTTTCATTTCCCAAAAAATACCTGAAAATTATTCAAACTCATGTTTGAGGCACTAAACAGCCCCGTACGAGCCCGAAAATGGCCGCAACTGACATAGCGGGTTCTTAGCGTGTAGAGCACTCCGCGAGATTTTTGATGCATAAAATGGTTTGTCAATCGGACACCCGGATCAAAAGTTATGGCTCCCGGAAGTTGACCTATTTTTGGAGGGAGATGCAAATTTTGAAATTAGGTTGTTAGCCACCAAAAAAGGCTATTAATAACCATTTTTGGGAACCCTAGGTAGTAGTAGAGTTAAGGGGGAAAGTGTAGAGTCAAGAATATGTGGGAAAACAGAAACCCTAGCTGATTTGGGGTTACAGAAGGCTGATGATTCCAGAGTCTTCTGATAGGAAGTTGTAATGTGTTGCAGCCTGTGGAGGGTTGATTCCTCTGATTGTATTTGAGCTTTTGTAATGTAATAAGTTGTCCAAAATCAATAAAGAAAGTTCTATTTTTTGTGTGCAATTTATTTTGTTGTGTGTTTTATGATTTACCCCCTTCATCAACAACAAACAACATAGTGGTATTATATTTGGGACACCCAAAACCTTATAATAATCCATCTCAAGAAGTTATGTATATTTTATCTATAAATTTACAATATATTATATTTTATAATAAAACTTATATAAGAAGTAATTGTTTATTATTTAAGATATCTAAAACTTTATACAACAAACAACATAATGGTTTTCTTTTCCTTGACACCCAAAACCCCATAATCACAATCTACCTCAAAAATCAATCCATCTTAAAAGACTATAAATATTTTATCGATAAATTTAAATTAACCATATTTTATAATAAAATTTAAATAACAAATAATTATTTATTATTTAGAATATCTAAAATTTTATGCAACAAATAAGTACAAACCCAAAACCTCCTTCAACTCTCCAAAACGTGCTCACATTAAAACCCTACTTTCATTTTGCTCTTTTTGAGTAAAATGACTCATGGCTTCTATTTTTTACTTTTTATTTCTACTTAGATATAATGCAAGCACGTTATGGCTCAGTTTAGGCTCATTTACTACCAAGGCATAATGTGAGTGTTATAATGCACTTGTTTTATATCTTGTTTGGACCAAAAATGATTTTGGCCACTTTTTGCTCCCCCATCTTCTTGTACACGCTCTAAGACCATTCATTTTTCTCCTCTTTCATCATTCTTATTAAGGACATCCACATGCAATTTTTAATCCATTTCACCTTCATTTTTATTGGTCAAAAAATATACCCTTTAGGGAATCTCTTATACATAGTCATCAACCTCTCTACAAAGTTTTAGACTTGTACCATTCCAAAATCAAGAGAAAACCTTTCTATTCTATGCAGTTTTCACCATTTCTAATATTTTTAATCCTAATTGTGACACTTTTAAAATTTTACTCTATCTTATACTCTTTTCCATGATAAGTGATAGTTATAAGAAATGACCAAAATCATCCAAGGAACCTCTCTAAAGTTTTGCAACCAATTCTAATGCTATGGACTAGACCACCCTTCTAGGACCATTTTGTTAGATTGGGTGTAATGTGAGGACTATGATGCCCCCTTAGGTATATGACCCCAAACGATAATTTCCATGATCTTAAAAAACTCTAAAATCTTCTAGACAACATCTTGACATCATTCTAAGTAATTTCTAGTATGGTCACCTCATTGTTTAGGTTGATCTTGATCCACTTTCAGGCTATTTTCTATCTCTTAGTTGCATGTTTCCAAATCTTTGTTTATGTTTCTTGTCTAGTCTCTTGTCTAAAGTCAATCCTAGCTCCAAGTGTATTTGAACTAGGTCAAATTTAGGCTTGCTTATACAATTTAAAAGTCTTTTCAATTGACCTAATTAATTACACACACTTAAACAAAGAAAAGTCTTATTTTCAACGTTACAAGGGAATAGGTTTGACCTAGCTAAGTTATGAGAGAAACCTAATTTAATTTTTGTCATTATGCTTCCAACACATAAGAAATTGTGATTCTCCATTAAAATGTTATGATTAAAACAATGGACAAATATCTATTAGCCACCAAAATCAACTAAGTGTTTTTATTTTTTTAATTTTGACATTTTAAATTTTGTTACATGATTTACACAACTCTAAATTAGGTCAATTACTTGTAATATTCATTATACCTAATTTTAGTAAAAGAATCCATTTATTTTCTTTACAATTATAATATACTATATTAAAGCTAATTACTAGTAAATATTAATAACTATAAAATTTTCTATAATAATATTAATATTTATCACTTTTTATTTTGATAATTTACTTATGGGTTCTATAGGAGCGCATGCCTAAAAGATAACACTATCATAAAGACTTATATCCAATTCAAATCAATTCAAAGTTGGATGATAAACCATAAATAGCCCAACTAAGACACAACCAAAAAATCTAGCTAACTCTTCAACTTCTTGTTGCATGATCTCAAAACCATCTAAAAGGAAAATTTCTTTCTAAACCTAGATTTTTTATTGGATACCATAATGCAAACCTTCCCATCTATATCATCCACTTCAAATGGCATAGGTGGCGTAATATCTTGTCACACCACCACGTCCAACTTTGTGGAGTTCACCACACAAGACATACTATCCAACTATGAGAAGGAAAGGGGGGTGTACAACATCCACAATAGGTGAACAAATAACATCCAAGAATCCAACTGAAGAGGCTAAAGGGACAACTTTAGCCTTCATAATAGGATATAGGAACGACTTCTCATGAGGCTCCATAGTCATTGCTTCTAAGAACCTGCTCAAGAGCTAAAGAAGCAATCATCGAAGGAACCATAGGGGCTATTGAGACAACTCACCTGTTTAACCCTATATTGTTAAATGACAAGGTTTGCATCTTTGCAATAAGAATCTTGGCACAAATATTTGTGTTTTAGGCTTGAACAATTTACCCACAAATGATTCATTTTGAACCGCTAGCAACAACAACAGATTAATCTCTCATAATCCGTGTAATGTTTCCATATTTGATCCTCTAATTCAATCTAATTTATAGGTGAAGGTGGTGTGGGAGAAAGTTGAAATCTCTATAGCAATAGACATAAAACTCCCAAAAGAGTTCCCAATAGCCTCTAAGCAAGAATCAATCCAAAACAATAGAGCAAGGTTTGGAAGTGTTGGTTTTTCTTCTGAATCAGCATTAGGGTTTGCCAGTTCTAATGCACAGGCAGATTCAGCCAACTGAATACAGGAGGTTGCGTGAGCTCCTCCCCTTCACTTCTGGTTTTGCCGCACCAAGGGGGGTTTCCCTACTTGATAAAAGTATAACCTTGACTAGCTCAATGACAGAAGGATTTAACTTGACATCAACAGGCAGAATACTCTCATGTATGGACCAAGATTTGTGTAACAAATCACAAGGTTGGCAACATTCTTGGACATAATGTCTGGTTAGGTATGAGAGCATGCAGAGGTTCCTAATCCTAATCCTACAACTAACAGATGGAAGGATGAAATGGTTTGATTTGAATTTTGGATGCAAAGCTGGACATGGTGTATAACCTCAACACAGAACCCGATTGGTGCCTATCCAGGGCTTGGAGTCGGTAGACATACACCTGTGAATGATCAACATGAACAGCTAAAACTGGATTTCAGGGGGATATATATGATACCTGCCTTACAGATATCTCCCAATATAGAGTGTTAAGCTGTCTATACTTATGGCATCCCTATTGCAGTAAGAAAGACACATGCAAAACTGGAGACAGAATCAGCATAACACATGCAAACATAGCATTATTCATATAAGATTAACCATGAAATCAGTGGATTCATGCCAAATCGTACAACAGGAGATACATAAACTCACAAGTTAAACTGTATAGAGCAACCAAAACGAACTGTATTGTGTTACAAAGCCAAAATGTTCAACTTTCAACAACCTAAAAATGAGTAACACTTCCTGCTTATAACAGCCAGAAAGTGTACTATAGCAATTAATTACATGGCTTTCAAAAATCTGCCAAATACAGATCACACAGGAAGAATGGCGCTCAGAAAATGTAAATGTAGCAGACAAAGGGGAGCCTCGAGCCATGCGCCACTATCTGGAAGTCTTCATTCATGATCAGGCAGCTTCACCGTTTGTATTCATCGCCCATACCCCTGCACGACCGTCATTGATGGCTCAACCACCCGCATTTCACTTGGAAACCGTCGCTGCCTTCAAATGGAAGCCTCCCGCCAAAATGTGCTTCACTGAAAGTTCAAAACTGTAGGAAGAAAAATCCCACATTGGTGCCGCGGAGACAACTTTATCATTTTAAAAACATGGCCGCATAGATACTAAGTGTCGAGCGTTTTGCCGCGGTCGACACACGACCCTTCGCCCACAGCCCATTGCCATGACATAGGCCATCGGCCAACCCCACAAATCTCTCATCGATCTCAATTGTCTCGCCGACGCCTACCTTACATTCCGCTCCCTCGGCCAGAGATAGACCATCGGGCCAGCACAAAACTCCTTTGCCGATATAACAACTCACACCGATGACATTGCTGTCGCCAAGACAATCCTCCCCGTCACCCCGATGCCAGCTCCACACCCCTTGTCGCCGAGACAAAGACCATCGGAAAAACCAAAAGCACTTCCGCCGATATCACCCGTCTCACCGACGAAGCCTCCGCACTACCTTATCGGCCAGACCCACGCCATCGGCTCAAACAAAAACTCCTTCGCCGACATCACTTGTTACGCCGATAACCATACCATCGGCCAGAGTACCCCTGTCGGCCCAACTCTCCACGCTTCGTCCGATAGCCAAAGTCATCCCGATGCTCACCTTCGCATCCCTCCATCGGCGAGACCTACGCCGACGACATCGCATCGGCCAAACTCCTCACATCGGCAGCTCCCAAAAAACCTTCGCCGATAGACAACCGTCTCGCCGACGAACACTTGACTCACCCCCCATCGGCATGACCAACGCCGTCGGTGGAACCATAATATCCTTTGCCGATAGGCAAACTCTTGGCGATATACAAAGAACACACCATGCTACTGAAATGATCGCCAAGACACATGCAAACTCATGCCGATGGAGAAAACAAGAAGACCACCTCCTCAAAAAAAATGAATGCAGATGTTGAAGAACACTGAGGGGCCCCAAAACTGGAAATTTTTTTGGATTTTATGGGATGGTGCCTGCATAAAAATTGCTCAAGAACTGACAATCAATTCAGGCACCAACAGTGGCTCTGTCTGAGGATGCATGCCTCTTGTAGGCATGGCAAGAACCATAGAACTCTGGGATGCAGACCAGTCCCCTATCCATTGGGCACAGAGTCATGAAGTTATAATGATCTGCATCACCAATCAAACTTGATGGCCTAAGGCCACCAAGAAAAGGAGAACCAATATTTCCCTTTATCAAACACCTTATTCTCATCTGCATGCACTGGGTCAAGCCTGAGAATGCTACCATGATCTGACCATAAACAAACCTGGTCATCTGCACATTCAACCTTCTGATTTATCTTGTCACTGTCATCCCTGTGCAGATAACCCTTAGCATCCGGCAACAAGTGGATGCAGAATGTATCAGGCAATGCATACTCACATGGCATAAAACACAAGTTATCATTTGTATCAGCATTATGCATTGCAAAATGATCTCCTAGCTGGACTGAAAACTGAAAATATTCAAAGTCCACCATGCAGCTAGGAAAATCAGAGCTCATTTCATATGCTGGCCTCTCAAAAGAAAAGCTTTCAAATTCACAATTGTGCACATCATGTACACAACCAATAGTAGCACCAACCTGGAAAAGATCAGGCTCTGGCATCTCTTTCAAATTAGGCACATTTTCATAGTCACTTACCTGATGCATGTTGTTTCCTCTTTCATCAGGATGAGAAACAGAATCCAAGCCAAAAACAATGTCTAGATCCTCACCATACTCAAATAGATCCTCATCACCATATGTGTCAAAGATGGGTGATCCAGGTACATAAGCTTGATCATAATATGCCATTTGTTCATGGGCAGCAGAGCACACATCTTCATCACCAATGGATTCCCTTTGTGGAGGAGTATCAGCCTGTGTGTCATAAGCAAAACAACCATCAAATGAAAAACAATCATGCTCTGCACTAGCACTTATTTCAATTTCTGACTGCTCTTCATGATCTCCATGTGTTTGAAAGGAAGGCAATGGGTCACACATAGGACTGCTTCTCTGTTTGCTTATATCTTCTCTGTCTTGAGTACAATACTCACAATTGTCTCCACAGGTCCATTCCAAAAATTGCTCATTGCTGTCCACAACCTCGTTATTGTTTTCATGGTCATATGCCTCATCATTGTAATGGGAATCCTCACTAGTCCTTTCACTGGCATCCTCAACTGGTGAACAATCCAGTTGAGCAGTATTGTTAGCATTATGTTCAAATACAGCAGTCTCAACCTCTATGCTTTCATTTTCATTTTTATCTGCACATGATGCCATAATTATTTGGTCATTTGCAGCTTCACAACTATTTTTCACACCAAGGCTTGGGGACAGGGATATCAACAGGCGCCCATTTCTAAAATTTTCTATATTTTCAGCAAACTTGTATGCCATCTGCATACCTGTCACCTTGAAATCCCTCAGTATTGCACTAGAGCCCTCCTCAAAAGCTTCAAAGAATATGCCAACACAGGCTGAAATATCAGGTCTGAAGACTTCTGGGATCTGTGAAAGGGCTACTGCAAACCTATGACTGAAAACAACACATGGCTCTTCATCTTGTTTTCTGATTCTCATCAATTCTGCAACAAGATCAGCCGGTTCTTTTGCAAATTCTTTTTTGAAAAAGTCAGTAAGCTCATCCCAACAGGCAAAGGATCTCTTTGGAAAGCTCAAATACCAGTCTTTTGCTTTTGCATCAAAGGACCTAACAAAAAACCTCATCCACATATCCTCATCTGTGAATGAATGTTTTCCCATGAACTCATGAAAATCTTGGATATGTGCATTCCCATCACACACACTGTGACCACTAAATCTAGGCATCTGACGGTATATCCTAGCAGGCATATTTTCTACTTTATAATCAACCCATGACAAATCTAATTGGTCATACAAAGGATCAAAAGGGCTGACAGGAGGTTTAGCTTTCTGACTGGCAGACACAACAGGGTTATTGTTTTTTAACTGGGCCTGCTCAGCCTCTAAGAATATCAACCTATTTCTTATCTCTTCTATTCTTTTGTCCAACATTTCACCGCTGAGTATGGGATAATTCATAATTGGATTCATGAAATTTCTATTTTCAGACATCTTTTGTCTGCCTAAGACCTGTAACCTCCCCTGGCATCTAACCTATGTAGCAAAACAGTAAATATATAAAGGGGAAGGAACAAGGTACCTTTTCTCATACAGATGCAGAAATATGAACAACACATTTTTGTCACGTCACATACACCCATCTTTCATGTGCATTTAGATCTTTTGCAGAGTCGCCACCTCTCCAAAGAGGACAAAATTTACAGCAGCTGAAAGCTCAACACATATTTTTCTGAGTTCATACCACCAGCAGAGCAAAACTTCACCAGAGACTGCAGGATATAACTTTACATCGACATCCCCAGCAGAGTCGCCATTTTGTTGGTGACTCGGATGGGTCACAAATATATCATTTCTTTTATCAGTCCATCCCCAGCAGAGTCGCCACTTTGTTGGTGACTCGGATGGGTCACAGATATATTACTGGAGATGATTAGATAGTACTTTTACTTCTCAGTACCCAGCAGAGTCGCCATTTTGTTGGTTTTTCTTCTGAATCAGCATTAGGGTTTGCCAGTTCTAATTCACAGGCAGATTCAGCGAACTGAATACAGGAGGTTGCGTGAGCTCCTCCCCTTCACTTCTGGTTCTGCCGCACCAAGGGGGGTTTCCCTACTTGATAAAAGTATAACCTTGACTAGCTCAATGACAGAAGGATTTAACTTGACATCAACAGGCAGAATACTCTCATGTATGGACCAAGATTTGTGTAACAAATCACAAGGTTGGCAACATTCTTGGACATAATGTCTGGTTAGGTATGAGAGCATGCAGAGGTTCCTAATCCTAATCCTACAACTAACAGATGGAAGGATGAAATGGTTTGATTTGAATTTTGGATGCAAAGCTGGACATGGTGTATAACCTCAACACAGAACTAGATTGGTGCCTATCCAGGGCTTGGAGTCGGTAGACATACACCTGTGAATGATCAGCATGAACAGCTAAAACTGGATTTCAGGGGGATATATATGATACCTGCCTTACAGATATCTCCCAATACAGAGTGTTAAGCTGTCTATACTTATGGCATCCCTATTGCAGTAAGAAAGACACATGCAAAACTGGAGACAGAATCAGCATAACACATGCAAACATAGCATTATTCATATAAGATTAACCATGAAATCAGTGGATTCATGCCAAATCGTACAACAGGAGATACATAAACTCACAAGCTAAACTGTACAGAGCAACCAAAACGAACTGTATTGTGTTACAGAGCCAAAATGTTCAACTTTCAACAACCTAAAAATGAGTAACACTTCCTGCTTATAACAGCCAGAAAGTGTACTACAGCAATTAATTACATGGCTTTCAAAAATCCGCCAAATACAGATCAGACAGGAAGAATGGCGCTCAGAAAATGTAAATGCAGCAGACAAAGAGGAGCCTCGAGCCATGCGCCACTATCTGGAAGTCTTCATTCACGATCAGGCAGCTTCACCGTTTGTATTCATCGCCCATACCCCTGCACGACCGTCATTGATGGCTCAACCACCCGCATTTCACTTGGAAACCGTCGCTGCCTTCAAACGGAAGCCTCCCACCAAAATGTGCTTCACTGAAAGTTCAAAACTGTAGGAAGAAAAATCCCACATTGGTGCCGCGGAGACAACTTTATCATTTTAAAAACATGGCCGCATAGATACTAAGTGTCGAGCGTTTTGCCGCGCTCGACACACGACCCTTCGCCCACAGCCCATCGCCATGACATAGGCCATCAGCCAACCCCACAAATCTCTCATCGATCTCAATTGTCTCGCCGACGCCTACCTTACATTCCGCTCCCTCGGCCAGAGATAGACCATCGGGCCAGCACAAAACTCCTTTGCCGATATAACAACTCACACTGATGACATTGCTGTCGCCAAGACAATCCTCCCCGTCACCCCGATGCCAGCTCCACACCCCTTGTTGCCGAGACAAAGACCATCGGAAAAACCAAAAGCACTTCCGCCGATATCACCCGTCTCACCGATGAAGCCTCCGCACTACCTTATCGGCCAGACCCACGCCATCGGCTCAATCAAAAACTCCTTCGCCAACATCACTTGTTACGCCGATAACCATACCATCGGCCAGAGTACCCCTGTCGGCCCAACTCTCCACGCTTCGTCCGATAGCCAAAGTCATCCCGATGCTCACCTTCGCATCCCTCCATCGGCGAGACCTACGCCGACGACATCGCATCGGCCAAACTCCTCACATCGGCAGCTCCCAAAAAACCTTCGCCGATAGACAACCATCTCGCCGACGAACACTTGACTCACCCCCCATCGGCATGACCAACGCCGTCGGTGGAACCATAATATCCTTTGCCGATAGGCAAACTCTTGGCGATATACAAAGAACACACCGTGCTATTGAAATGATCGCCAAGACACATGCAAACTCATGCCGATGGAGAAAACAAGAAGACCACCTCCTCAAAAAAAATGAATGCAGATGTTGAAGAACACTGAGGGGCCCCAAAACTGGAAATTTTTTTGGATTTTATGGGATGGTGCCTGCATAAAAATTGCTCAAGAACTGACAGTCAATTCAGGCACCAACAGTGATTCTGTCTGAGGATGCATGCCTCTTCTAGGCATGGCAAGAACCACAGAACTCTGGGATGCAGACCAGTCCCCTATCCATTGGGCACAAAGTCATGAAGTTATAATGATCTGCATCACCAATCAAACTTGATGGCCTAAGGCCACCAAGAAAAGGAGAACCAATATTTCCCTTTATCAAACACCTTATTCTCATCTGCATGCACTGGGTCAAGCCTGAGAATGCTACCATGATCTGACCATAAACAAACCTGGTCATCTGCACATTCAACCTTCTGATTTAGCTTGTCACTGTCATCCCTGTGCAGATAACCCTTAGCATCCGGCAACAAGTGGATGCAGAATGTATCAGGCAATGCATACTCACATGGCATAAAACACAAGTTATCATTTGTATCAGCATTATGCATTGCAAAATGATCTCCTAGCTGGACTGAAAACTGAAAATATTCAAAGTCCACCATGCAGCTAGGAAAATCAGAGCTCATTTCATATGCTGGCCTCTCAAAAGAAAAGCTTTCAAATTCACAATTGTGCACATCATGTACACAACCAATAGTAGCACCAACCTGGAAAAGATCAGGCTCTGGCATCTCTTTCAGATTAGGCACATTTTCATAGTCACTTACCTGATGCATGTTGTTTCCTCTTTCATCAGGATGAGAAACAGAATCCAAGCCAAAAACAATGTCTAGATCCTCACCATACTCAAATAGATCCTCATCACCATATGTGTCAAAGATGGGTGATCCAGGTACATAAGCTTGATCATAATATGCCATTTGTTCATGGGCAGCAGAGCACACATCTTCATCACCAATGGATTCCCTTTGTGGAGGAGTATCAGCCTGTGTGTCATAAGCAAAACAACCATCAAATGAAAAACAATCATGCTCTGCACTAGCACTTATTTCAATTTCTGACTGCTCTTCATGATCTCCATGTGTTTGAAAGGAAGGCAATGGGTCACACATAGGACTGCTTCTCTGTTTGCTTATATCTTCTCTGTCTTGAGTACAATACTCACAATTATCTCCATAGGTCCATTCCAAAAATTGCTCATTGCTGTCCACAACCTCGTTATTGTTTTCATGGTCATATGCCTCATCATTGCAATGGGAATCCTCACTAGTCCTTTCACTGGCATCCTCAACTGGTGAACAATCCAGTTGAGCAGTATTGTTAGCATTATGTTCAAATACAGCAGTCTCAACCTCTATGCTTTCATTTTCATTTTTATCTGCACATGATGCCATAATTATTTGGTCATTTGCAGCTTCACAACTATTTTTCACACCAAGGCTTGGGGACAGGGATATCAGTAGGCGCCCATTTCTAAAATTTTCTATATTTTCAGCAAACTTGTATGCCATCTGCATACCTGTCACCTTGAAATCCCTCAGTATTACACTAGAGCCCTCCTCAAAAGCTTCAAAGAATATGCCAACACAGGCTGAAATATCAGGTCTGAAGACTTCTGGGATCTGTGAAAGGGCTACTGCAAACCTATGACTGAAAACAACACATGGCTCTTTATCTTGTTTTCTGATTCTCATCAATTCTGCAACAAGATCAGCCGGTTCTTTTGCAAATTCTTTTTTGAAAAAGTCAGTAAGCTCATCCCAACAGGCAAAGGATCTCTTTGGAAAGCTCAAATACCAGTCTTTTGCTTTTGCATCAAAGGACCTAACAAAAAACCTCATCCACATATCCTCATCTGTGAATGAATGTTTTCCCATGAACTCATGAAAATCTTGGATATGTGCATTCCCATCACACACACTGTGACCACTAAATCTAGGCATCTGACGGTATATCCTAGCAGGCATATTTTCTACTTTATAATCAACCCATGACAAATCTAATTGGTCATACAAAGGATCAAAAGGGCTGACAGGAGGTTTAGCTTTCTGACTGGCAGACACAACAGGGTTATTGTTTTTTAACTGGGCCTGCTCAGCCTCTAAGAATATCAACCTATTTCTTATCTCTTCTATTCTTTTGTCCAACATTTCACCGCTGAGTATGGGATAATTCATAATTGGATTCATGAAATTTCTATTTTCAGACATCTTTTGTCTGCCTAAGACCTGTAACCTCCCCTGGCATCTAACCTATGCAGCAAAACAGTAAATATATAAAGGGGAAGGAACAAGGTACCTTTTCTCATACAGATGCAGAAATATGAACAACACATTTTTGTCACGTCACATACACCCATCTTTCATGTGCATTTAGATCTTTTGCAGAGTCGCCACCTCTCCAAAGAGGACAAAATTTACAGCAGCTGAAAGCTCAACACATATTTTTCTGAGTTCATACCACCAGCAGAGCAAAACTTCACCAGAGACTGCAGGATATAACTTTACATCGACATCCCCAGCAGAGTCGCCATTTTGTTGGTGACTCGGATGGGTCACAAATATATCATTTCTTTTATCAGTCCATCCCCAGCAGAGTCGCCACTTTGTTGGTGACTCGGATGGGTCACAGATATATTACTGGAGATGATTAGATAGTACTTTTACTTCTCAGTACCCAGCAGAGTCGCCATTTTGTTGGTTTTTCTTCTGAATCAGCATTAGGGTTTGCCAGTTCTAATTCACAGGCAGATTCAGCGAACTGAATACAGGAGGTTGCGTGAGCTCCTCCCCTTCACTTCTGGTTCTGCCGCACCAAGGGGGGTTTTACTTGATAAAAGTATAACCTTGACTAGCTCAATGACAGAAGGATTTAACTTGACATCAACAGGCAGAATACTCTCATGTATGGACCAAGATTTGTGTAACAAATCACAAGGTTGGCAACATTCTTGGACATAATGTCTGGTTAGGTATGAGAGCATGCAGAGGTTCCTAATCCTAATCCTACAACTAACAGATGGAAGGATGAAATGGTTTGATTTGAATTTTGGATGCAAAGCTGGACATGGTGTATAACCTCAACACAGAACCAGATTGGTGCCTATCCAGGGCTTGGAGTCGGTAGACATACACCTGTGAATGATCAGCATGAACAGCTAAAACTGGATTTCAGGGGGATATATATGATACCTGCCTTACAGATATCTCCCAATACAGAGTGTTAAGCTGTCTATACTTATGGCATCCCTATTGCAGTAAGAAAGACACATGCAAAACTGGAGACAGAATCAGCATAACACATGCAAACATAGCATTATTCATATAAGATTAACCATGAAATCAGTGGATTCATGCCAAATCGTACAACAGGAGATACATAAACTCACAAGTTAAACTGTACAGAGCAACCAAAACGAACTGTATTGTGTTACAGAGCCAAAATGTTCAACTTTCAACAACCTAAAAATGAGTAACACTTCCTGCTTATAACAGCCAGAAAGTGTACTACAGCAATTAATTACATGGCTTTCAAAAATCTGCCAAATATAGATCACACAGGAAGAATGGCGCTCAGAAAATGTAAATGCAGCAGACAAAGAGGAGCCTCGAGCCATGCGCCACTATCTGGAAGTCTTCATTCACGATCAGGCAGCTTCACCGTTTGTATTCATCGCCCATACCCCTGCACGACCGTCATTGATGGCTCAACCACCCGCATTTCACTTGGAAACCGTCACTGCCTTCAAACGGAAGCCTCCCGCCAAAATGTGCTTCACTGAAAGTTCAAAACTGTAGGAAGAAAAATCCCACATTGGTGCCGCGGAGACAACTTTATCATTTTAAAAACATGGCCGCATAGATACTAAGTGTCGAGCGTTTTGCCGCGCTCGACACACGACCCTTCGCCCACAGCCCATCGCCATGACATAGGCCATCGGCCAACCCCACAAATCTCTCATCGATCTCAATTGTCTCGCCGACGCCTACCTTACATTCCGCTCCCTCGGCCAGAGATAGACCATCGGGCCAGCACAAAACTCCTTTGCCGATATAACAACTCACACCGATGACATTGCTGTCGCCAAGACAATCCTCCCCGTCACCCCGATGCCAGCTCCACACCCCTTGTCGCCGAGACAAAGACCATCGGAGCAACCAAAAGCACTTCCGCCGATATCACCCGTCTCACCGACGAAGCCTCCGCACTACCTTATCGGCCAGACCCACGCCATCGGCTCAATCAAAAACTCCTTCGCCGACATCACTTGTTACGCCGATAACCATACCATCGGCCAGAGTACCCCTGTCGGCCCAACTCTCCACGCCTCGTCCGATAGCCAAAGTCATCCCGATGCTCACCTTCGCATCCCTCCATCGGCGAGACCTACGCCGACGACATCGCATCGGCCAAACTCCTCACATCGGCAGCTCCCAAAAAACCTTCGCCGATAGACAACCGTCTCGCCGACGAACACTTGACTCACCCCCCATCGGCATGACCAACGCCGTCGGTGGAACCATAATATCCTTTGCCGATAGGCAAACTCTTGGCGATATACAAAGAACACACCATGCTACTGAAATGATCGCCAAGACACATGCAAACTCATGCCGATGGAGAAAACAAGAAGACCACCTCCTCAAAAAAAATGAATGCAGATGTTGAAGAACATCGAGGGGCCCCAAAACTGGAAATTTTTTTGGATTTTATGGGATGGTGCCTGCATAAAAATTGCTCAAGAACTGACAGTCAATTCAGGCACCAACAGGAAGCTTAACCCATATTGGCACACTTCGAAAGACTATGTCACTAGGTTGAAGTTGAGATACCATACCTCCATAAGGAGAGTATTCTTCCCTAATAACCATAACCTATCCATAAGGACTACATCTCTATCCTTACTAGATTTAAACACTATGATGAAGAAAGCCTACCTACAAGAGTTAATTTCTACATTACTCTCCATAAGAGGATTCCAGTTATTAAGTCATCCATTCATGTAGATCAAGGACATTGGGCCAAGGGCGGCTGAATCTACACACCACACCAATTTAACTGTAATTAGCCTCCACCAAGATTTTTGACCCAAAAACTAAAAGTTGGGGGTCATCTCCAAGCATTTCATCAGTCTCAACTTCTACTGCAGCCCTTTACCTCTGGAGCATACAACATCAAAGATGGAACTAAACCCTCAACAATAGGGAGAGAAGATATCTTGGAGGATGAGAGGAAATGTTACCATGGCCTAAACATTTATCCCCTCCCCCTATATCCTAGGTGCCCACTACTTACAAAATGCCCACCACTGGGAGAGTGTGAGGTGTTATCCCCATTACTAAAAAGGTTAGACACCAGCTGCTGAGAGGGTACCCTTAATTGCCCCGGTAGGAATAGGTGGTGATAAGGATTTCAACTGAGGAACAACATTCACTTTTCGAGACTGCAGGGGTTTTACCTCCCAAAGCCTCATTGCAAAAGAGGAGGGCTCAGCCAACAGAGATGCCCAACAATAATCATGGTTGAAAAGACAACAACATCTGTACTGTCTGGAAGGACTGTGAGAACCCGTCCAAGGACCTCTAAGGATTTTAGCAGAGGAAAGAACGTGTGCCACTGGTGAAAGTTGTTGGAGGAGGCCATTTCAAATTATTCATTAATATTCATATTTGTTTAAATAATTTTTTTTTATTATATTAATTTATCATATAGGATTGGATCAACATAATATAATTATTAATTATAATAGTATAGATATCTTAATCCATCTGTTAAAAGACGTGTAGAGATCACTTTCTAAGTTTTTATATTAAATTTATGATATAAGTTAGAGGGGTATCCATTCCAACGGCTGGGCTTAACCAGCACACTCTAAGCTTTGACTTAGTCGTGTGCTGGTGGGCCCTCTTCAACTACTCCGTTTGTCCAAAAAAATTCCGTTAAACATCAACTGCGAAACCGTTGCTGTCCTGACTCCCAGCTGCTGCCGCGCGCGGTTAGTTTCAAATTGGGATAACTTAAATTTGAATCCCTCTCCCTCCTTTCAATTAATCTGGGCTCTGTTCATCTGCAGGAGCAAGTAGGCAGTCGCATTGTTTCACCATATACAACAAACAGATCTCCAAATCAGTTAACATTTGCCAGCGTACTACCAGACCAGCCTGCGCCAAGATGGGAGCTTTGGATTTATTTAACTGAATGCCACAAAGAAATGTGGTCTCATGAAATACAGTGACTGCAGGATATCCATAAAATGGATTTGTTGAAAAGGCTTTAGAAACTTTCAAGCAAATGCAATTGGCAGGGGTAAAGCCAAACTCCGCAACCTTTGCCAGCATCCTCCCTGCCTATGAACATCCATCGAAGGATAAAGGACGGAGGAATTTTGTGGGATGTTGTAGTTGTACCTGCCTTGGCAGACATGTATGCAAAATGTGGAAGCACAGACAAGGTATGTGAACTACTTTACAGGATACCTCAAAGAGATGTCATCTCATGGAATGCCATGATTGCAGGTATGCAAAATATGTAAATGTAGACAAGGCACATGAACTGTTTGACAGAATGCCTCAAAGAAATGTGTTCTCATGGAATCCCCTGATTGCAGGATATTCACAAAATGGATTTGTTGAAAAGGCTCTAGAAACCGTCAAGCCAGAAACCTTTGCCAGCATCCTCCTAGCCTGTGCCAAGTGGGAGCTTTGAAACAGGATATGGACATCCATCAAAGCGTAAAGGATAGATGAATTTTGTCAGATATTATAGTTGCTACTGCTTTTGTAGACATGTATGCAAAATGTGGAAGCATATACAAGGCACATGAACTGTTTGACAGAATGCCTCAAAGCGATGTGGTCTCATGGAATGCCATTATGCAGAAAATGGATTTGTTGACAAGGGTTTAGAAACTCTCAAGCAAATGAAATTGGCTGTTGTAAAGCCAACATCCTCCCTGCCGGTGCCAAAATGGGAGCTTTGGAATAGGGTATGAACATCCATCAAAGCATAATGGAAGGGGGATTTTTGTCAGATATTATAGTTGGAAATGCTCTAGTAGACATGTATGGAAAATGTGGAAGCATAGACAAGGAATGCAAACTGCTTGACGAAATGCCTAAAAGAAATGTGGTCTCATGGAATGCAATGATTTTGGGACATGCACAAAATGGATTTTACAAGGATGTTTCCAAAATCATCGAATTAACGAAGCACTTTGGAACATATCCTGACATTACAAGCTTTGCTTGTGTTCTATGTGCACGCATCCATGCAGGTTTAGCGGATGAGGGCTGCACATGCTTCAATCATATGAGTAACCCTTATTGCATTACACCTACAATTGATCAATATGTGTGCATGGTTGACCTTCTTGCCCATGTTGGCTATCTTGAGGACACCCTAAACTTTATCATTTAGATGCCAGTTAAACCTGTGTCGTTTTTATGCATGTGTTTTCTTGGTGCCACAAATCACATATGAATATAGGCTTGGGAGTATTTATAGTGATGTTGCTTTTTTATTTGGACCCCAAAAATATACCGTGACTTATGTTCTCTCAAACATCCATGAAAAAGTGGGCAGATGGTGTGAGGTTCAAATGGTAAGGAGATTCATGAAAGATAAAGGAATTATAAAGATCCCTACTAAGCAACTCCATTGTCATTAAAAATAAAAATAATTATAAAATAATCCCATAGATCACATTATAGAAGTGGGCAATATGGTAGTGGTTTTTTAAATCGTGTGACATAAAATGGTCCCATAGATTGGATCTTGCATCACAAGGGACAACAATAATTGTTTTTGCATGATGACATGAAGCACATTGACTAAGAGCCTTGCTTGATAGGTTGGATTAAGCTCTTAGTAGCAGATTTTAGGACACAATAATATCTTCTCGCTATGGCTCACCATTTTTGTTTTGTGGCTATGCTCTATCTAGAATGGTGAATTTTTTCCCTCTTTATTATTGGTGAGCGCTTTGGTCTTGGTGCAATGGCCTTTGGAAGTGGCTTAGGGAAGAGGAAATGCTAGGATTGTAGGGTGGAGGGATCAAAATAGAAGGGTAAGAGGGAAAAGGAGAGGGTAGAGAGCACCAAGATAGTGGAGAATTTCATCTATGTCTAGAAAGGGAGATTACAAATCTTGATCTCTGATCCTAGTTCTATGTATCAAGGAATTGGCCAAGGAGATGGATAAGGCTTCATGTGTGGGCATTAAAGAATCCCTAACCAAGTTGATACTGGATCCTAGACTATCCTTGGGAAGGTCAAACATGTTTGATGTGGCTCAATCAGTTAGTTATGTGGCCATGTTCTCCTTTGTTATAGGTATTTATCTTCTCTATGATGACATTGAAGGTATCATTGACAAGTCTAAGATCTTAGTTAACTATTATATTAAGTATTTCCATTGTTTGAAAATAAGAAAAACTAAGATATACGAGGGCATGGAAGAAATAATAAAGACATGTAATCTCAAACTGTCATTGGAAAGGAAGTTTAATAGTTACATTTACTATGAGGAGGATGACCTAGTTGAGGTCTCTCTACCCACAAAACTAGAAAAATATGTTAAGTGTAAAGCTTATCATGGGGCCTTACTTAGGCCTGCATAATTTGCCAGGCCACCCCCACAAGACTAGAAACATTATCATTGATTACATACATATTGGCGGAAGGGTTGTGGTCATTTCCCCTTCCTTGTAGATATATGGTTTCTTTTTGGTAATCTAGGTTTTTTGTTGTGATGGTGTTGTATGCTTCAAGGCTTGATAGGGCATTTTGTGTGGATAGGCTTCTTTTTGCATAGAAGGTCTTAGAGGGTAGTGTTGCATGATGGATTATCATTTTCTGTGTAGGTCTCAAGTGATTGTATGGATATGATTTATCATGTTATAACCTAATTCAACTCTTGGCTAGCTATTAGTGTAAGTCTTTTCTTTTGTCTAGATTTGATGGCACTTGAAGTTGGTGAGGAGGGGCATCATGTGTTCTATTGTGTGAGGTTAGCTCTAGATCGAAGATTTTATTTTAGTTAGCTAGATCTCTAAGTGATAAGATTAGGATGGATAATTTCAATTTTGGATAGATCTAGTGAGCTCATTTATACAATGAACCTAGGCTTTTAATGCTCATTTTTTGTGTCTTTTGGTGTCTAACCCAAGTATATAAACAAAAAACTATCAATTTGCATTAAATTTTGTATAAAAATTATATCAATTTTATTATTGTTTTTAATCTAAATTTTATTTAAAATTGATCCAAATTTTATATAAACTTTGATCTAAAATGTAATAAAATTGATATGTAGTATTAGATTATAAATTGATATAAATTTTGTATAAATGAGTTGATATTTAAATGATATATTTGATATATTTAAAAATGTAAAGTTAAATTTCTAAAATTATTTTTTTAAAATTTATTTAATTTTTAAATTTGTACCTAATTTAAATTTCATTTATTAAAGTGTTTAAACTTTATAATTTTTAAAATTTTCATTTAAAAAGATTACACACTTTAGAGATTGTGAGATACATTAGCACATATAGATCAAACAATTATTAACATGTTTGTGTTTCCTAACTACCAATAAGACCATAACCAAAATGAAGACTTTGATGGATCAAGCTGAGAACTATTTAGATGGCCTAATCTCACCCCCTATTAGGTTGAAAACCTAAAGGGGATCCCAATAGAGGCTTATGGTGAAAACATGCAAGGGTGCCATAAGAAAAGTTTATACCAAAGATCCCATGGGCAGGTGCAAAAAGATGGGGGGCCAAAAAGTGGCTAAAATTCTTAAAACTTTTTAAAAAGCCATAACACGAGCACGTTATAACGCGCTCGTGTTATAAAACCATAACGCGCTCGCACTATAACACGAGCACGTTATAACACGAGCGCATTATTGTTTTCTTTGCTTTTTTTTTAATTTTTGCAAAAGTTTGCCCGATGTTTGTCAAGTTTGAGGTTGTTTATTGAATGTTTTATGTTCAGGTTTGTTAAGTATGTTTGATGTATGAATGTTTGTATATATATTTGTATTTATGAATGTGTGTATGTATACCAAATTGCATGTATGCTTGTATGTATGTATGTATACCTATATGTATGAATGTATGTATGCATGCTTGTATGTATGTATGTATGTATGTATGTATGTATGTATGTATGTATGTAAGTAATAGGTAGAGGGTAGAGGGTAGAGGGTTGAGGGTTGAGAGTTACAGTTGAGGGATAATATCCAGCTTGTTGAGTGTATAAGATTAAGTGTGTAAGGTATGGGGATTAGGGTTTAGGATGTTGGGAACTTAGGGTTTATGATATGGATTAAGGGTATAAGGGTGAGGTTATAGGGTATAGGGATGCGGGTTTGTGGGTGTGGGTTTCAGGGTTTAAAGTATAGGGTTGAGGATTGTTGGATTAGGGCTTAAGTATATGGTTGAGGGTAGAGGGTAGAGGGTTGAGAGTTTACAGTTGAGGGATAATGTTCAAGGTTGAGTGTCTAAGATATAGGGTATAGGGTTTAAGGTTGAGGGTATAAGGCATACGGATGAGGGTTGAGGGTTTAGGGAATAACTATAGGGTTGAGGGTATATGGTATAGGGTAGAGGTTTGAAGGTTGAGGGATAATGTTCAAGGTTGAGTGTCCAAGGTTAAGTGTATAGGATATAGGGTTTAAAGGATTAAGGTTTAAGGGTATCTAGGGGTTGAGAGTTTATGGTTTAAGGGTTTAAGGGTTGAAGGATTAGGGTTTAAGGCATAGTCGAGGATAGAAGGTTTAGGGATAAGGTTTAGGGTTGAAGGTTTAAGGGATGAGGGTTGAGGCTTTAGGGATGAGGATTAAGGTATTAGGATTTAAGGTATAGTGTCGAGGGTAGAGGGTTTAGGGATAGGGTTTATGGTTTAAGGTTTAAGGGTTGAGGGATTAGGGTTCAAGGTATAGTGTCGAGGGTTGAACCCTAATCCCTCAACCCTCGACACTATACCTTAAACCCTAAACCCTAACCCCTCAACCCTAAACCCTAAACCTTAAACCTTAAACCCTATCACTTAACCCTAAAACCTAAACCCTATCCCTAAAGACTTAACCCTCATCCCTTAAACCTTAAATCCTAAACCCTCAACCCTTAAACCTTAAACCCTAAACCCTATCCCTAAACCCTCTACCCTCGACACTATACCTTAAACCATAATCCCTTAACCCTAAACGCTAAACCCTATCCCGAAAGCCTCAACCCTCAACCGTTAAACCTTAAACCCTAAACCCTATCCCTAAATCCTCTACCCTCAACACTATACCTTAAACCCTAATCCCTTAAACCTCAGCCCTAAATCCTCAACCCTTAAACCTTCAACCCTAAACCCTCTACCCTCGACACTATGCCTTAAACCCTAATCCCTCAAACCTTAAACCCTTAAACCCTAAACTCTCAACCTCTAGATACACTTAAACCCTTAAACCTTAAACCCTAATCCCTCAACCCTAAACCCTAATCCCTCAACCCTCAACCCTCAACCCTCAACCCTCAACCCTAATCCCTCAACCCTCAACCCTAATTTTGATTTTCTTCCATTGCTTCAACATCATTGTTGTTTTCCCCATCATAAACCAATTCATTCAGGAACTTGTTGCCCATTGGTTGACTTGAACTGCATACTCTGTTAGAAGGGCATGTTTTATTTGTATCAATGTTGGTATTCATAAGCTGGAGAGCATTGATATTTTTCACACACCCTGTTCTTTGAAATATCTTAACCTTAAAATATGACTTGGATATGTACTTAAACACAACAAAATCTCCAATCTCCAACCCATGATGATTCACAAAATTTTCCCAACCCTGCCTAAATTCTAGTTTATTTATTGAATACCCTCAACCCTAATGGTTGAAATCAGAACCCCTGGTCAACATTAAGTGAACGTTTTTTTATTAAGATTTTTTTAAAAGTTAAGCATACTCTCTCCACCTATTTGCTTGAATTTAAATTGGGGCCATAAAAATGTGCACACATCTGCTCCCAATGTATAACCTGGGTGTAATTAAAACCATCAACTAGATAAAATAAACAACTTTGGCCATAAAAATCAATCAGTCTTTTAAAAATAGATATATTTGTAACTATACATTTTAGATATCAGTAACTATACATTTTAGTACTGTTTCTTTCTTGATTTTCTATTTTTAATTAACTATTTTTTGTTTGTTTTAGACAAAATATTACAATCCTCATGAAGATCTTTTCTTGTATATAATTTTCTCCTTTTATCTTTGGCATGTCTTTTCCCTCCTAGAAGTTCTTTTGAAAAAGGATCCTTATTTTATCTTTTGATCTATATGAACTCTAAACATAAATCTATGTTTCTTACTGTCCACCTGCTCAAAGATGCAAATGTCTCCTTGATATTATTATGGCGTACAAAATATGCCCACCCCACACTTAGGGCAGGTATATTGTTATGAAACGGGCAAATAATCTCCCATTGTTTACTCACTCTATCCACAAGAACTACTAAACTTTTTTCTCTTGGTAATTGTAGAGGACATTCACCTATTTTTGGCAACTCCTGTATTCCCAAACCATTACAAAAACTAAGTTATTTTAACCCAATAAATAGTTGATTGCATTGATTTAATACTCTACTATTAAAGCTTAGCATTCACACAAATGCAGATGTTCATATTATAGAAGACTGCATTATATTAGGCTATTAGAGATCCCTCAAAAAAATGTAATAACAAAACTGCTTTGCCTTATGTTAGCTTACAATTATTTACCCATTCTTTTTGACACTCTTCTCTTAATAAAGTAAGAGTAATAAGAATAGAAGGCAGTGAATTTGATCTTACTAGTATGCATGGTCGTTTACATTCCATGACTTCATTTTCATTGAATAAAAAGGTAAATGTCTAATTTGAAGGTGGGGCAGATTTCACTGTCATGTGCTTTTCTAGATGATAGGGTCCATAATGTCTAGGGTTCTTCAAAGAAAGGCCTGTAACATAATTAAGTTTTTGTTATACCAATCCTCCAAGTAAAGCTACAATTCAAATGCCTGCTTTGAAAGTTGAATAAATTGAATTAGACTTATAATTTTGATTTTCTTCCATTGCGTCAACAACATCATTGTTTTCTTCATCAGAAACCAATTCAATCAGCAACTTGTTGCCCATTGGTTGACTTGAACTGCATCCTCTGTTAGAAGAAGGGCATTTTTTATCTGCATCAATGTTGGTATTCATAAGCTAAAGAGCATTGATATTTTTCACACCCTGTTCTTTGAAATATCTTAACCTTAAAATATGACTTGGATATGTACTTGAACACAGCGAAATCTCCAATCTCCAGCCCATGATCTGATTCACAAAATTTTCCCAACCTTGCCTAAATTCTAGTTTATTTATGGTACCCCCTAATTGTACATCCCACTCCTGCCCACCTAGGCCTTGCAACACCGTATGTTCATCTGTGTTATCTATAAACTGTGAAACAAATGCAGGAGGAATGCGCTGCCATAAACACATTACACAATTAGATTTTACAAGTTCTTAACAGTGTAAAGGAAATAAAAGAATGAAAAATAATGTATAGAGTTACCATTTTTTGTGTAAAGTATCCAAGTATAACTTTGAAGAAGGAGGCACGCCCATTAAATCAATTCAATCATCAACTTGCTACCCATTGGTTGACTTGAACTGCATCCTCTGTTAGAAGAACGACATCTTTTATCTGTATCAATGTTGGTATTCATAAGTTAAAGAGCATTGATGTTTTTCACACACCATGTTCTTTGAAATATCTTAACCTTAAAATATGACTTGGATATGTACTTGAACATGTAACAAAATCTCCAATCTCCACCCCATGATGAGTTGACTTGAACTGCATCCTCTGTTAGAAGAAGGGCATTTATTATCTGTATCAATGTTGGTATTCATAAGCTAAAGAGCATTGATGTTTTTCACACACCCTATTCTTTGAAATATCTTAACCTTAAAATATGACTTGGATATGTACTTGAACACAACAAAATCTCCAATCTCCAGCCCATGATGATTCACAAAATTTTCCCAACCCTGCCTATATTTTAGTTTATTTATGGTACACCCTAATTGCACATCCCACTCCTACCCACCTGGGCCTTGCAACACCATATGTTCGTTTGTGTTGTTTATAAATTGTGAAACAAATGTAGGAGGAATGCGCTGTCATAAACACATTACACAATTAGATTTTACAAGTTCTTAACAGTGTACAGGAAATAAAAGAATGAAAAATAATATATAGAGTTACCAGTTTTTGTGTAAAGTCTCCAAGCATAACTTTGAAGAAGGAGGCATGCCCATTAAACCAACTCATTCAACAACTTGTTGCCCATCGGTTGACTTGAACTACATACTCTGTTAGAAGAAGGGCATCTTTTATCTGTATCAATGTTGGTATTCATAAGCCGAAGAGCATTGATGTTTTTCACACACCCTGTACTTTGAAATATCTTATACTTAAAATATGACTTGGATATATACTTGAACACAACAAAATCTCCAATCTCCAGCCCATGGTGATTCACAAAATTTTCCCAACCTTGCATAAATTCTAGTTTATTTATGGTACCCCCTAATTGCACATCCCACTCCTGCCCACCTGGGCCTTGCAACACCATATGTTCGTCTATGTTGTCTAGAAACTATGAAACAAATGTAGGAGGAATGTGCTACCATAAACACATTACACAATTAGATTTTACAAGTTCTTAACAATGTACAGGAAATAAAAGAATGAAAAATAATGTATAGAGTCAATAGTTTTTGTGTAAAGTCTCCAAGCATAACTTTGAAGGAGGCATGCCCATTAAACCAACTCATTCAACAACTTGTTGCCCATCAGTTGACTTGAACTGCATACTCTGTTAGATGAAGGGCATCTTTTATCTGTATCAATGTTGGTATTCATAAGCCGAAGAGCATTGATGTTTTTCACACACCCTGTTCTTTGAAATATATTAACCTTAAATTATGACTTGGATATATACTTGAACACAACAAAATCTCCAACCCATGAGGATTCACAAAATTTTCCCAACCTGCCTAAATTCCAGTTTATTTATGGTACCCCTTAATTGTACATCCCTAAACGCTAAACCCTAATCCCTTAACCCTAAACCCTAATCCCTAATCCCTAAACCATAAACCCTAATCCCTAATTATAATTTATGGTACCCAAAGCCCTTATCCTTAAACCATAAACCCTATCCCTAAATCCTCAACCCTCAACACTTAAACCTTAAATCCTAAACCCTATCCCTAAACCCTCAACCTTCAACACTATACCTTAAACCCTAATCCCTCAACCCTAAACCCTATCCCTAATCCCTCTACCCTCAACACTCTACCTTAACTCTAATCCCTCGACCCTCAACCCTAAATGCTATCCCTAAAGCCTCAACCCTAAACCCTAATCCCTCAAGGTCCTAAACTCTAATTCCTTATCCCTAAACTCTAAATCCTATCCCTAAACCCTCAATCCTCAACCCTCAACCTTAAACCTTAAACCTTAATCTCTCAACCCTAAACCCTAATCCCTCTTGACCTTAAACCCTCAACCCTTATCCACCCCTCTCCTCCCCTATCTGCCTCACCCCCATCTCTACCCTCCTCTACCCTCAACACTATACATACATACATACATATAGGCATACATAAATACATACATACATACATACATACATGATTAATAACCTTGAACATAAAAAAATCCAAGGGGGTCATAACCCGAGTGTGTTATAATGTGCTCGCGTTATGTCAAACATGACAAACATTGAGCAAACTTTTGTGAAAAAGGAAAAAATGCAAAATAGAACATAACACAAGTGCGTTATAACGTGCTTGCATTATGTTTTACTTTGGGAATCCCAAGCCTTAGGCTTGGGATTTGCTTTGGATTTCCAACCCAAAGGCTTGGAGTGCCTTCCCAATGTCTAGAGACGTGTTTTTGCATATTCTACGGGATTTCACATAATTTTTTTCGTGCTAACCCTCATATTTGCACGTGTTTCAAGGTCAAACAAATTGAACACCTGGGTAATGTTAGGCTTTCTCTTAGCTATTTAACGATGTAATTTTTTTCACATTTTGACAATGTTAAGCCTTTCATCTTTAATTTATTTTGTTTGTGTCCATTTTTGGGCAAAAACCACTATTTGGTCTTTTTTTCATTGTAAATTAACTATTCATTGAAATTTCAAAAAAATTACATATTTAGAAACTAGACTCCATTCTACACATATTAAAAAAATGATTTTCAAATAGTTTTCAAAATTTACAGGGGTAGCATGGCCAAAATTTTGTTTTTTAGGATGTGTCCAGTTTGAAAATTAGTAAAAAATCAAATATTCATCAAACAATTATCAGAAAAATTGGGCATAAACTACATGTTGTTAGCTAATTTCTCACCTAAGCAATTTTAAAAATACCAAAGAAAAGTTGACCTTTTGAGGGAGCCACAAAACATGCTATGTTATGTTTTTTTCACAGAAACAACACCAATTTCTGTGGCTCCTTCTTTTGAACCCCTTAATCTATACCATTTTTTTAAAAAAAAGTAGTTTAGAAAGTAGACTCGGAGCACTATGAACACTGTTTTGGTTTCATCTCCAAATTTTGAGTGTAACTATGCTCAATTTCTCATCCAAGGCTAGCATTTCCTGACTTTAGAAAAAAAGTGGCCACTTAAGACCCCTTTTTGGCCCCCCATCTTTTTGCACTTGCCCCCATACCAAACATTATGTTGCAAGGACACATAAGATATGATGTAGAGCCCAAGAACCAATTGTATGATAGAAGAAAATTCTTTATGGTATCCATAAAAGGTCACAACTGTATGAGAATGGTGCTACAAGCATGCCCCCACATCTTAGGAAGCTATATAATAAGAGGCACTTACTACATATATGTAAAAGGAGCATGTAAACAATATAGGGATATGATATGAATGTAATGTACAAAATAGAGAAGATTATAAGCATGTATGAGAGAGATATGAATGTAAGAGCATAATGACTATATAACTGATATTGTATCCAATATCAAAGGAATCATATATATGGTTCCATCTTATGATGTCTATGGATGCATGTGTCTATTATTTCTTTTGATTTGGTCCATATCTTACCACACATGATGTGTTCTTCTTCCTTATTGTATCACACTAAAGTACAACACAACATAATACAAATCTAATCCATAGGTTTCAATTGTTGGTGCAAAGGGAGGAAGAATAAATTTAAGGAAAGAATTTATGATAACATAGACAAAGATAAGGATATTTGACAATTTTATTTATATAGAGAGAATATAGCCATGTTGAAGATGTGTAGTAATGCACATTAAATTTTAGCCCTTAGAGGGGGTTAGACACCTATAAGATGGCTATGGAATAGAAGGTGAGCTTGAAAAGATGTGACCACTATGTCAAAACATGTCTAACTATTTGAGATATATAAAATGGATTAAGAAAAGATAAATTAAATTAGTATGCCCAAAGGAGATAACAACAACCTAAGAGAGATCATTGTAGAGAATGAGATGGGCGTTGAAGAGAGAAAGATAATGGATTTGATTGAGAAGGAAAATGAAGAATGAAAGAAATTGAAACAAAGATAAGAACAATGGTGCAGTCATGACTAGGGGCTTTTGTCAAACTACCTAATCATGTAGCTAGAACACATAATGGAAGTACAAATGCATTCACAAATCTAAAATTATTTTATTAATTTCAAAAACATCAGCATTGACAAATTTATTGGCATTTTAGCATTACACTGCAATACAATCTACCATATATGCTTACAACAACAAACTACTTTCCAGAGGATACAAAGATCGCCCCCCAATCAATTATCCACTTATGTTTCATGAGGAAAATCAAATCCCAATCCAGCTAGAAAAAGGACATTTATACTCTCCAAAAAAAAGGAATTTTAACCGTCCTCCATTGGTTAAGGAACTGAATAGGCATTGTACTTCCAATGGCCACAACTAGAAATGAATTGTCTAGCAGTTGAACAATTATAAAACAGAATCGTCACTACAAAACATTCTCATTAATATATGATAGTCACCACCATGTATATTTGACCATCAATACACACTCGGCCTTATAACAGTTTGTCAGCAAAAATGCCTTTCCACAATCATTGTGTTTATTATCGGCATTCCTTTATTTTTCAGAACTCCAATAGTTATCGGCAAAAGGTATACTTTGCGAACTTTAAAATTATATCTTCTCAAGCCATCGGCAAATGTTGCCTTTTTCGAACTTCAACCAATCCAATCACAAATGCCTATTGGCAAAAGTGTTGTTTCTCTAACCTTAGTGATAATTTCCCATCGACAAATGTTTGTGTTTTTGAACCTTAGTCATAAATGCTTATCGATGAAAACTCACTTTTTGAAACATACTTTATCTCTTATGCCTTTGTTTCTATCAACGATTTGGTCATTATTCAAACTTGTTCTCTATCCACTCTATCAGAAAAATGTGATTATTTGGAACCTTGGTTTTAATTTTCTATCAGTGAATTCCCCTGATCCCGAACTGACGAAGACTTCACATTTTCCTCTTATCAGCAAAATTGGCCTTTCCAAAACCTTGTCAACGTATCGGCAATTTTCTCAATCTGCGAACTAGCCGAAGTCTTGGGAAATATTCTTCTATTGGAAATATTTCAATCCCACAAACTACAAAAACCATGGCTCCAGCCTTCAAATCTCTTATCGGTGAAGTGATGCGTCAGCGAACCTATGAGTTCACGAACTAGTCATTTTGCTGACTAAGTTTGAAATCCTACAACTTTGTCGACAACAAAGGAACTTCATCCAAATTAAAACAACTAACGAAAGAAGAAAGACTTGGAAAATTTTCAAATTTTCCTTGAAGGCTTTAGTCGGGGAAAATACCCATCGGGAAACCAGGAAATCGACAAACTACAAAACCAGTGAACTAAAAAGTTCACGAACTGGAGATTTTTCTGATTGGCCATAACTTCGTCAATTTTCATCCAAATTTCACCAAATTGGAACTGGGTATACCCATTAGGCTCATCTATAAGATGATACTCTTACTTGGCCAAAATAAATATGTGTTTGCTCCAGAAACAAAACTGCAAAGAAAATAAAGCCAAAAACCAACTTATAAAATAAAATATATTTTTGGTGACATAGGATTGCCAGTGAACCCGGATGCTCTTGCATTAAACAAGAGCTTGGAAAGGTACTAGAAAAAGAATTGAAAAGGTGTAAGAGGCATCTAAGGAGCATACTAGAGGCTATAGTAAAATCTCCATGAGTTTTTGAGTTAGTTAGATTATCAAATGACACACCACTTAAAAATCTAAATGAACCTAAAAGGTCAATTACCCTCATGAGAATCAACAATAAAAGTATAAAAAGAATGATGGAATAGTTAGGATAATATGACGCATTAGTATGGATGAGTTGGAGTCATGGAGGAGAGCCACTATAGTGGTAGTGGAGAGAGAACTTAGGAGTAGGCAGGCACAACTAGAGGTTATATTATTGACTCAAGGACTAGTTGTAATGCAAGAGCATCCCTGGTTTAAGAGAAATCTTACATCAACCAAAAACATTTGCATTTCAATTTGTTTCTTTTCATTTTCTAGTTTAGTTCAGTCAATATTAGTTTCTGTATTTTGTTCTGCATTCTATCAAAGTTGTATCTCAGACCTTGTGAAGCTAGACTTAGCATCTAGACACATTCATGTACATCATATCCAAATATCAGATCATTTGGATCAGATACTGATGAGATATTGCTATTAGAAGATTGACTGTTTTCTCATAACAGAGCATCCTGATAGCCTTAGACAATTAGCTAAAGGAGAAGACTTGCAGAGCATTTCACAATTTGTGGAGCTAAAAGACACATCATTCAACGTTGTTTGGTTTGTGGCCGACCTTCCCTGAGATCCGCACATCATTACATTCATTTGCAGAGGAGTTCTATTCATTTAGGTCCAACCTATCCATGTACACACATTACAACTCTTCATTGGAGTTTGTGATCTTCCTTGGTCAACGTGGAGGAATCTTATGTTTTGGAGACAAGATATAAATTGATGTAATAGATGCCTAGGAAAGTAATGATTGATAGTTGTTCATTAGTTCATAGTTGAGAGTTTGAATTTTGTTTGAAGGGGCTTCAAAGCCATATCTTGTGCATACTTTAAAATTCTATAATCAAGGATATGAGCCATGGATTCATGAGAATCACTACATCAAAGTTTGACACCTTTTTTCTCTTAGGGCTCTTAAGGAACTTTCTCAGTCTGATGCAGCTCAGAAGGATTAGGACATCTAGGGAATGAAATGAGGCCTTTTCTAGCATTCACCCACCCACCCTAATGTGTTGGCATCATTGATTAGGTCCCATGAGGTGTAGAACAAAAAATGTCTACTATTACCCTTATACTAAACATAATTGAAACATTTTGCAAGAATGTATTCATTGTCAGCATGGTCAAATGGTTTGAAGTTGTTAGAAATTGAGATGTACATTATTAATTCCATGATAGACCACTTGATTTTCATTACTTTCCTTAAAGTGATTTTGATAACATTTGACTCATGAATATATCTAAAAGATAATAAGATTATCTTAATGCTACAAGACGACCACTTTCTTACAAGGTAACATCCTTGTTGGCATGGTATGACTAATGGTCCTTTTAGTGATTAAAATATTTAGTGACATGTTTCTTGGTTTGGTTGATAGGTTAGTCCCTTTAACTAGTTTTATTTCATGACAAAACAAACATATACCACTAATGACGGCTCTGCCATCAACTAAGAAGGAATCATCATGTGTGGACCAACAAAGAGTTCTTGTATGAAAAATGACAAGTCCAACATAAGATTACATGTACATAATCATAATAAATTCAATTAACCTCTAAATCACTATAATCAACTATAAAATCTAAACTATCAATTAAAGAAAAATTTAATTCAATTATTTTGACTCGTTTCTAACATTCAAAGCGGCATTTGATGAATGATGGTCTTATTGTATGATCAGGAGGCTTTCCTTAGATGTGCTCGTGCTTTCATCTTAGGATTTTGGCACACAAAAGAGTTTTATCGCGGTGAATGGCAAAAATGAATTTGGTTTGCACTTTTTATGATAGAAAAAATGCAAGTGCATTATAACACACTCATGTTTTGCTTTATTTTGAACAATGGTGGTGACTTTTTTGGTCCCCCATCTTTATGCATTCACCCCCATGGTGGATAATAAGTCTTGTCATGTGTATGGTCAAGATCAAATTGGTTTGGATGAGGGAGATAAAGGTGGAATATGTTCCTACTATGATGACAAGGTAGAAGAATACGTGGAACCATAAGCCACATGTCATGATGCTCACAAGGACCATTGAGACAAAGGTGGAAGACCAAGAGAAGAACATGGAGGAAGGTGTGCTTAGTTGTTGGAATGTGATAGGGAATATAGGACTTGGAAGACAAGTGTCTTTGACCATGTTTGATGGTTGAGAAGATATAGGGCAAATGTTTGAGAGGATAAACGACTAATTAATTATTAAGAATATTTAATTATTGGAGCAACATGATGAGGTGTCCAATGATGTGGGAGATGACATGGATGAGTGACATGAATGTTAGACATAGGACTTTGTCTTAAAGGGGTTAATTAAATAATTTAGGATTATTTAATTAGATATGACACTAGAGGAATTTATAAATGATTAATTATTAGAAGAATATGATGATCGTGAACCAAATAAATAAATTAGGATATTTATTTATTGATAGATGAGTAGGAATAAAATAAATATTAAATATTTATTTAATTTAACTCGATCCATTTTTAGGTGTATATAGTACTAGTTCAGAAGTTATGTAACCAAATGCTCTATCAAAGCTATTATTCAACTAAGATACATAGAACTAGGAGCAGAGATCATGATTTGTAATCTCCCTTTCTAGACATAGATGAAATTCTCCACCATCTTGGTGCTCTCCACCCTCTCCCTTTATCTCCTACTTGACAGACTGTCGTTAAGTCCTAACACTTTAGTTGAAAATGTATCATTTTTGTCAACTGGACAATGTCCAAAGTTGTATGCAATAGAGGATTGGTTTGGACATCTCAACTTAGTAATGGTTTTCTGAATTTTTAAGAAATCTTTTTACAATGTCAATCTAAACTAGAAAGCATACAAACTTATTCTACAAAGCATTTGAACTTAACCTATAAAGCATATGAACTCTAAACTATGAATCATCACATAAACTCTTAACTAAGAATTTGAAAGAAACATTCTAATCTAAGAAAGCAGGAAATTCTTTAAATCCAAACTTGCACTATCAATTAGTATTGAACTTCTATACTTAAGCAAGAGCTACGGAAATCACAAAACAACAAATAGAACTTTGGAAACTACAACTGAAGATTTTACTATGCTGAAAATAACTAAACATAATATCCTGCAGGTCAACATCAACATTACTCTACCACATTACCATGAAATAGAAAGTTATACAATTCTGAACAAAGCAATCACGGAATAGAACATAAACAACGCTTTCACAAAACATTAAAATACTTATCTATCCCTAATTCCTTTGAGTGGCTAGCTCTCCAAAGATTTCTTCTTGATTCAAATCACATTTACCATTCATAGCTCAAATTTCATTCCACATTCATTACTTAATAACACTTATCTTTTCCCAGAGCAAAATCTAATTCTATTCATCCATAGCATCATTGTTTTAAAAATAACAAGATAATCTATATCACTACCAAAATCCTAGATATTAGGGCAGCTCATTAATGCCACTGAAAAAGTCTTCAACAAGATAAAAAAACAAAATTTAACTAAACTAGCTATCTTTTAAATACAACATATCAAAGGCTCCGAGTGGAGCTATAAAATGTCTTAAATGCTCTTAGGGTAAGTGCAAGAAGATGGGGGGCCAAAAAGGGGTCTTAAGTGGCCACTTTTTTTTTTTTCTGAAATCAAGAAATACTGGCCTTGGATGAGAAATTGAGCATAGTTACACTCAAAATTTAGAGATGCAACCAAAACAATGTTCGTAGTGCTCCGAGTCTACTTTCTAAACTACTATTTTTTTTGAAAATGGCATAGATTAAGGGGTTCAAAAGAGGGAGCCACAGAAATTGGTGTTGTTTCTGTTAAAAAAACATAACATAGCATGTTTTGTGGCTCCCTCAAAAGGTCAACTCTTTTTTGGTATTTTTAAAATCGCTTCGGTGAGAAATTAGCTAATAGCATGTAGTTTATGCTTTATTTTTGTGATAATTTTTTGATGAATATTTGATTTTTTACTAATTTTCAAAGTGGACACATCCTAAAAAATAGAATTTTGGCCGTGCTACCCCTATAAATTTTGAAAACTAATTGAAAATCATTTTTTTATTTTTTTAATATTTGTAGAATGGAGTCTAGTTTCTAAATATGTATTTTTTTTGAAATTTCTATGAATAGTTAATTTACAATGAAAAAAAGACCAAATAGTGGTTTTTTCCCAAAAACGGACACACAAACAAAAGAAATTAAAGATAAAAGGCTTAACATTGTTAAAATGTGAAAAAAATTACATTGTCAAATAGCTAAGAGAAAGCCTAACATTACCCAGGTGTTCGATTTGTTTGACCTTGAAACACGTGCAAATTTGAGGGTTAGCACAAACGAAATTATGTGAAATCTTGAAGAATATGTAAAAACACATTTGTGACTGTTCAAAAGGCACTCCAAGCCTTTGGCTTGGAAATCCAAAGCAAATCCGAAGCCCAAGGCTTGGGATTCCCAAAGCAAGACATAATGCGAGTGCGCTCACGTTATGTTTTACTTTGCATTTTTCCTTTTCCGCAAGTCTATTGTTTGTCATGTTTGACATATGTTCCCCTTAAATTTTTTTTCTGTTCAAGTCTATTAATCATGTATGTATGTATGTATGTATGCCTATATGTATGTATGTATGTATGTATGTATCTATGTATCTATGTATGCCTATATGTATGTATGTATCTATGTATGCCTATATTTATGTATGTCTAGTGTTGAGGGCAGAGGAGGGTAGAGATGGGAGTGAGCTAGATAGGGGAGGAGAGGGGTGGATAAGGATTGAGTGATTAAGGTTTAAGGTTGAGGGTTGAGCGTTTAAGGATAGGATTTAGAGTTTAGGGATAAGCGATTAGAGTTTAGGACCTTGAGGGATTAGGGTTTAGGGTTGAGGCTTTAGGGATAGCGTTTAGGGTTAAGGGTCAAGGGATTAGGTTTAAGGTAGAGTGTTGAGGGTAGAGGGATTAGGGATAGGGTTTAGGGATGAAAGTTTAGGGTTAAGGGATTAGGGTTTAAGGTATAGTTTAGTAGTTCTTCTGGATAGAGCCAGTAAACAATGGGAGATTATTTGCCTGTTTCATAACAATATACCTTCCCTAAGTGTGGGGTGGACAACATGAAACATAGATGTACCCCAATGCAAATCTTTTCTCATAATGATCATCCTTTTGATTTCAACTGTTAATTATTCACTGTGGATGTACCATACGCAAAGCTTTTCTCATAGGGTTTAAGGTATAGTGTCGAGGGTTGAGGGTTTATTGATAGTGTTTAGGGTTGAGGGTTGAGGGATTAGGTTTTAGGGTTGATGGATTAGAGTTTAAGGTATAATGTTGAGGGTTGAGGGTTTAGGGATAGGGTTTAGGGTTGACGGATTAGGGTTTAGGGTTGATGGATTAGCATTTAATGTCGATGTTAGGGTTAGAGTGTCGAGGGTAGAGGGATTAGGTATAGGGTTTAGGGTTGAAGGTTTAAGGATTGAGGGTTGATGCTTTAGGGATGAGGGTTTAAGGCTTAAGATATAGTGTCAAGTGTTGAGGGTGTAGGGATAGGGTTTAAGTTTTAAGGGTTAAGGGTTGAGGGATAGGGATTAGTGTTTAAGGTATAGTGTTGAGGTTTGATGGTTTAGGGATAGGGTTTAGGTTTGAGGGATTAGGGTTTAGGGTTGATGAATTAGGGTTTAATGTTGAGGGTTGAGGGTTGAGGGTTGAGGTTGAGGGATAGGGTTAATGGTCAAGGGATTAGGGTTAAATAAGAGTGTCGAGGGTAGAGGGATTAGGGATAGGGTTTAGGGTTGAAGGTTTAATGATTTAGGGTTGAGGCTTTAGGGATCAGGGTTAAGGGATTAGGGTTTAAGATTTAGTGTCAAGTGTCGAGCGTGTAGGGATAGGTTTTGAGGGTTCAAGTTGTAAGGGTTAAGGGTTGAGGGATCAGAGTTAAGGGTTGAGGGATTAGGGTTTGACGTTGAGGGTTGAGTACATTGAGGTTTGAGGGTTAAGGGTTTTAGGATAGGGTTGATGGTCGAGGGATTAGGGTTAACGGATAGGGTTGGAGGGTTTAGGGATAAGGGATTAGGGTTTAAGGTATAGTATCGAGCCCATTGAGGGTCTAGGAATAGGGATAGTATTTAGGGTTTAGGAATAGGGATAGCATTTAGGGTTTAGGGATGAGGGATTAGAGTTGAGGGATGACGGATTAGGGTTGAGGGATTAGGGTTTAGGGATAAGGTTTAGGGTTGAGGGTTGAGGGATTAGGGTTTAAGGTATAGTTTTGAGGGTTTAGGGATAGGGTTTAGGGTTGAGGGATTAGAGTGAAGGGTTGCGGGATTAGGATTTGACGTTGAGGGTTGAGGCTTTAGGGTTTAGGGTTTAGGGATAGGGTTGAGGGTCGAGGGATTAGAGTTAAGGGTTGAGGGATTAGGGTTTGACGTTGAGGGTTGAGGGTTGAGGTTCGAGGGTCAAGGGTTTAGGGATAGGGTTGAGGGTTGAGGGATTAGGGTTAAAGTAGAGTTTGGAGGGTATAAGGATTAGGGATAGGGTTGGAGGGTTTAGGGATAAGGGATTAGGGTTTAAGGTATAGTATCAAGTCAGTTGAGGGTTTAGGAATAGGGATAGCATTTAGGGTTTAGGGATGAGGGACTAGAGTTGAGGGATGAGGGATTAGGGTTGAGGGTTGACAGATTAGGGTTTAGGGATAAGGTTTAGGGTTGAGGGTTGAGGGATTAGGGTTTAAGGTATAGTGTTGAGGGTTTAGGGATAGGGTTTAGGGTTGAGGGATTAGAGTGAAGGGTTGAGGGATTAGGATTTGACGTTGAGGGTTGAGGGTTGAGGCTTTAGGGTTTAGGGTTTAGGGATAGGGTTGAGGGTCGAGGGATCAGAGTTAAGGGTTGAGGGATTATGGTTTGATGTTGAGAGTTGAGGGTTGAGGTTCAAGGGTCAAGGGTTTAGGGATAGGGTTGAGGGTCGAGGGATTAGGGTTAAAGTAGAGTGTGGAGGGTATAAGGATTAGGGATAGGGTTGGAGGGTTTAGGGATAAGGGATTAGGGTTCAAGGTATAGTATCGAGTCAGTTGAGGGTTTAGGAATAGGGATAGCATTTAGGGTTTAGGGATGAGGGATTAGAGTTGAGGGATGAGGGATTAGGGTTGAGGGTTGAGGGATTAGTGTTTAGGGATAAGGTTTAGGGTTGAGGGATTAGGGTTTAAGGTATAGCGTTGAGGGTTTAGGGATAGGGTTTAGGGTTGAGGGATTGGAGTGAAGGGTTGAGGGATTAGGATTTGACGTTGAGGGTTGAGGCTTTAGGGTTTAGGGTTTAGGGATAGGCTTGAGGGTCGAGGGATCAGAGTTAAGAGTTGAGGGATTAGGGTTTGACGTTGAGGGTTGAGGGTTGAGGTTTGAGGGTCAAGGGTTTAGGGATAGGGTTGAGGGTCGAGGGATTAGGGTTAAAGTAGAGTGTGGAGGGTATAAGGATTAGGGATAGGGTTGGAGGGTTTAGGGATAAGGGATTATGGTTTAAGGTATAGTATCAAGTCAATTAAGGGTTTATGAATAGGGATAGCATTTAGGTTTAGGGATGAGGGATTAGAGTTGAGGGATGACAAATTAGGGTTGAGGGTTGAGGCATTAGGGTTTAGGGATAAGGTTTAGGGTTGAGGGTTGAGGGATTAGGGTTTAAGGTATAGTGTTGAGGGTTTAGGGATAGGGTTTAGGGTTGAGGGATTAGAGTGAAGGGTTGAGGGATTAGGATTTGACGTTGAGGGTTGAGGCTTTAGGGTTTAGGGATAGGGTTGAGGGTCGAGGGATCAAAGTTAAGGGTTGAGGGTTTAGGGTTTGACGTTGAGGGTTGAGGGTTGAGGTTCGAGGGTCAAGGGTTTAGGGATAGGGTTGAGGGTCAAGGGATTAGGGTTAAAGTAGAGTGTGGAGGGTATAAGGATTAGGGATAGGGTTGGAGGGTTTAGGGATAAGGGATTAGGGTTTAAGGTATAGTATCGAGTCAGTTGAGGGTTTAGGAATAGGGATATAATTTAGGGTTTAGGGATGAGGGATTAGAGTTGAGGGATGAGGGATTAGGGTTGAGGGTTGAGGGATTAGGGTTTAGGGATAAGGTTTAGGGTTGAGGGTTGAGGGATTAGGTGTTGAGGGTTTAGGGATAGGGTTTAGGGTTGAGGGATTAGAGTGAACGGTTGAGGGATTAGGATTTGACGTTGAGGGTTGAGGCTTTAGGGTTTATGGTTTCGGGATAGGGTTGAGGGTTGAGGGATCAGAGTTAAGGGTTGAGGGATTAGGGTTTGACGTTGAGGGTTGAGGGTTGAGGATTGAGGGTCAAGGGTTTAGGGATAGGGTTGAGGGTCGAAGGATTAGGGTTAAAGTAGAGTGTGGAGGGTATAAGGATTAGGGATAGGGTTGGAGGGTTGAGGGATTAGGGTTTAAGGTATAGTGTTGAGGGTTTCTGTCATCAAATGTAGATTTATGGGTTTGATTATATTGATTGCCTCTCTAGTTTTGGGGTGTGGATGTTTTGGAATCAATCAGGAAATCTTCAGGAGACTTTGTGGAAGTGGATTGGTATTCGCTTGACCGAACCCTTGCTATTTATGCTTGGATAAGGATTTGTCACAAACTAGAAGTTCTACTTCCAAAGAAGATCTGTCTTTCTTCCTCGATGGGCATTTTCTATCAAGAACTTGATTATGAGGGCTTGCTCCTTCATTGTTATGCCTATCATATGGTGGAGCAACTGGAAAGCTCTTGCAGGAAACAGGAAAAGTTCTCCCTCAAAAACCTTGTGGTCATTCAAGTTTGAAGGGGAAGGTTTGGAAAGAGAAATGCACAAGATGTGATCAATCTATAGCAGGACAAAACACAAGCGCGTTATAATGTGCTCACATTTTGTATTGCAATAGAAACGGTAAAAAAGTGTTGACCCCCGTGATCCAGGGCCACATGCTCTATTTTCATACTGATTATGCGCGTGCTCTGACAAAAAAAAAGTGCTTTCATGTTGTTGGGAAGTTCACATGCACATTTGACACATTGTACCACCTTTGCATGATCTTTCCACCACCTTTTCTACTTTGCCAACTTGAGAAGGAGGAAATAACATAGTTTTCACACCAAGTTTGATATATATCTATTCAAGTTTCAATTTTTGTAGTGTTGCAATGTTAATTGTGATTCAATTTTAGGAATTTAACATTATAGATTGGTTAATAGTATTGTTGTTAGTAATTATATTTGAGTGTTATTCAATTTAACATTGAAAAGGAAGCAAGTGGTGAAAAACTCAAATTGTTGAGGAGTTTGATACAAGAAGAAAAAAACACTACATAATTGGCTACTCTCTCCATTCGAATCTTTATTTTTTAGGTATGTCAAGTCTTTACATGCATGTTCTTTACATTTTCCTTAATTTGGATTGAATTAATTTATCATGCTTTATCATACATGTTTAAAATAGACACATTCCCAATCAAGAAAGCAGCCTACAATCTCACATGATGCCACGTATATTTTCTACACTTGGGCTCTTTAATAATTATGTGTAATGAACAAACCTTAACATACCATGATGTCAAACTATATAAGAATAAATCCTTACAACATAATAAAAATACAATCCCACTATTATCTTGTATTCATTTCTTAGGAAGTAATATTGGTCTCTTTATCATGCTACAGACAAATTCTTTGTCATGCCGAGGAAACGATCAAGAATTAAACCAACACAGGAAGAGATAGAAGCTAAGAATGCAAAGAAAGCAGTGGCTATGAGGGAACTTCGTGAGAAGAGGAAATTGGACATGATAAATGAATACTTACCAATTGAAGAGGAACCACAACCATCACAAAAAGATATGGTATTGGCGGCACAAAGAGAACGAATGCAAAAACTTTGTGCTACGAGAGATTTGAATACCATAGTTGGAGACACGTCCTCTATCACAAGTCAACATGTAGGGACACCATCTACCACATCTCAAGTTAAGAGTACATCATCACTCACATGTGATGAAGGAGGTACGCCATCGTTCCCACCTCAACCTCAAGGTATGTCATCTATTCCATCTTCGATCAAAGGTTTGCCATCTAGCCCATCTCATTTAAATATTGATGAAATTTCTAATGTTGAGATGAATTTACCTAACTTAACACCACCTAGAATTTTGCATAGAAAGCCAAAGTATTTGATTGAAATTGATGAGAATATTTTGCAACCAATGGAAGGTAAGATTTCAAAATGCACTTGTAGAAGATATGCTCATAAGATTTGGAGATTGTTCTTTGAAAAGTTAAATGAGACTGCAAGATGTCACCTATTCATTGAAATGATGCGAAGTATAAAGTATAGGTCCATCATGAAGATTCTTGGGTTGAGAACATCAGAGGCTTCAAGTGAAAAATCTATTTTCAAGAATCTAATGAGTGCATATGAGAGTGTGGGTAACACCTCACGCACAAAAGATAGTAATGCAACACAGCGTGTGATTACATCGACTATAGTAAGTAGTCAAACGAGGAAAGTTCGTCTCATTAGAAAGACGAGTCAAGAATTGAGAATTAATAGGAAAACTTTATCAAGAGCTGTTGGAAGACGTCAAAGAATTGAGGACACTAATGCCAATGAATTATGGGTGTTCTCGGGGAGACTACCATGAAAATATAAACCAATTGTTGAAGCATTGAGATCACTAATTGAAGACTTTTGGAAGAATTACACAAGGGTATCTCTGAATCAAAGGGATGTGGTAAGAAGGAGAATCGGTAGTCAAAACCGTGAGCCACATCCAAAGCATTTTTTGGATGAGACTCAAACACAGTTTTATGGTAAATTTCTAGAGAAGTATCCTCAAATTAAAATTTGTCAAAGATATTTTGAAATGCTAAAACCTTTCTATGTCAAGATAAATCACACATGCACTACTTGTTGTTGTAGATTACATATTAAATTTTCTAACCATTTTGATGCTTATAGGTCTATATGTTTAGATATGCATACTAACAATGTTTTGCAGGGTTGTGCCATATGTGCCCCACCAACATCTTCAAGAGACTTCATATCAAGAATTTTATGTGAAAGAGAGGAAGGTCAAATATTCTACAAGAAATTATGCTTGGATGGCACATGTCATCGTTGCGGTGGCTTGCAACATTTTCCAATATGTTAACATATGGAAAGAACACATGTGGTTGGAAATGAACTAGTAGAGTTTGGCAAGTATAAAACAGTGGCATACAATACAAAAGATGGTAAAGAAGCAAAGAGGTGTGAATTGGTTATTGAAAAGATTCCACTGTATCAGTTTATGCCTATATTTCGTGACAGCATAGTGTATGAGTATGCAAGACATGCCCATAGAGATTGATGGTTGGACTTGCAATTCAAGTTATGCAAGGACACATTTCCGGTTGGTAGCATTGTTTCAGTCATTGACTTTGCAGAGAACTATAGTCTACAACCACAGCGTGAGGTGCAATCACAATATTACAACTCCACATAGGTTTCTATATTTGTGCACTGTTGGATCTAGGGCATACAACTGAGAGGGGGGGGGTGAATCAGTTGTATAAAACTTCTTCTCATTCAAACACTTAACTTACTGTTGTTAGTTAGCAGCATATCAAATAATCATCCATGGAAGCATAATACATAAACACAAGAGCAGATAAGCATCAACACATTGAACACCAAGATTTTGACGTGGAAAACCCGGTTAAGGGAAAAACCACGGGGTGATTAACCCAAGAATTATTCTCTGTTAGAAGAATAAAGAAAAATGAATGGCACATGCCAATAAGGGCTCACTGCCCGAGCACACTGCTCACAAAGAGGCCCACTGCCTACAAGGAGACACACTGTCTACAAAGTGATGAAAATCACAGTCTTGAACTGGAGAATGACATCTCTATCATGTCCGGATCAGTTCCAATTAAGCCCAACAATCTCTGCTCTGCCTTTCGCACGTTTCTTCGCTATACCATACTCATCCTTACACCACACACTGAAATGAACTCACAAATCGTTATTTATACAAGACATCGACTTAGGAACAATCATCTAAGTCGGCAAACAACCATAGGAGTATCCGCAAGATGAATAACACATCCGGTCGGCCATCACAAGAACATTCGCAGGATGAACAACTCATCCGGTCGGCTACACAGAGCAAGAACTTCATCCGGAAGAATAACTTCAATTCCGGGCTCTACCATCAATGCGGACCAACAACACAACCTAAACAAGATCCAAGAACCTTCACAAGCCTGTCTGAATGTCCGGATACATCCGCACTTCCTCTGCTTACTGGGATCTCTTGTCTTCCTCATCCGGAACTTCAAGAACACAGTCTGTCGCCACTGTCATAATGCAAGAGGTACTTCCGGACCTCCAGATCATACACAAATCAGGATGAAACATCAAAAGGACATCCCAAACACTCCTTCCAATCCGCAGATTAGGATACTACAATTCCGGACCTCACCGGACCTTTTTGTGATCCTCTGTCACCTCCGGATACTTGCCGGACCCGGTTCTATACCGGCAGCCACAACTCCTTCAGATCTTCATGCGGACCTCTGAAATCTTGACTGTAGCATCTCAAGACTCATATCTACTAACCCTTTAATCCGCGTCCTCCGGTTCTCATCCTATACAGTACATTTATCTTCTTCTCATCACTGTTCTTCACTGTTCCTGACTGAGGCTAATTTTCTCAGTATCCTCAGCACACAGCTCATCAAATCCTTCTTATCAATGCAATATGAGTATGTTGACATCAATGACAACACTGGATCACCTCATACTTGCAACAATCTCCCCCTTTGTCATTGATGGCAACATATGATGTGAAAAACCATTAAGACAAGAACTTCAACTTTTCACATGTCTTCTCTTCCTTTACTGCTCCCCCTTTGATCATCAACCACTTGTTTTTCACATGTCTTCTCTCCCCCTTTGACATCAATGGCAAAGGGCTCATACTTGCAATTCTCATGCATCAGAATCATACCAGTTGCTCCCCCTTAGTTGCAGCTCCCCATTAGTCCGGATCACAAGATATGACTGTGATAGCCACCGGACTGATGCACATCAGTGCATCTTAGTTCATCACCGGAGGGGCCATGACCCCTAACTTCTCCCGGAGATATTCAAAAGAGTCCTTGGGAAGGGGTTTTGTAAAGATATCTGCAATCTGATCCTTGGAGGGAACATACTCCAATCTGACTTCTTCCTTGTTTACTTGTTCTCTCAAAAAGTGAAATTTGATAGATATGTGCTTAGTCTTAGAATGCAATACCGGATTCTTGGAAATATTAATTGCACTTGAATTATCACAGAAGATTGTGATAGGCTCCTCATATTCAACTTTGATGTCTCTTAGCATCTGCTTCATCCATAAGATTTGAGTGCAACTACCTGCTGCTGCAATGTATTCTGCTTCAGTTGTAGACAGAGATATTGCATCTTGTTTCTTGCTTAGCCAAGAAACCAATCTCTTCCCCAAAAAGAATGCTCCACCACTAGTGCTCTTCCGGTCATCCACATCTCCTGCCCAATCTGCATCTGTGTAAGCATGAAGAGAGAAATCCGGATCTCTAGGATACCATAGACCATACTCAACTGTTCCTTTCAAGTATCTAAAAATTCTTTTGATTGCCATAACATGAGATTCTCTAGGATCAGCCTGGAATCTTGCCACAAGACCAACAACCTGCATTATATCTGGTCTAGTTTGAGTGAGATACAACAATCCACCAATCATTGATCTATACTTTGTCTGATCTGCCTTTGGAGAATCATCATCTTTGCTTAACTTACATCCGGTTGCCATAGGAGTGTTCATAGGCTTTGAGTCTTCCATACCAAATTTCTTTAACAATTCTTTCACATATTTGGTCTGAGAAATGAAGATCCCTTCTTTTGTTTGAGTAATTTGCAGACCCAAGAAGAAATTCATTTCACCAAGCATAGACATTTCAAACTCACTTTTCATCTGATTTGCAAAAGTTTTGCACATACTATCTCTTCCTCCAAAAATGATATCATCCACAAACACTTCAACAATCAGAATGTTTTCATGATCAATTTTGAAATATAAGTTACTATCAGCAGTACCTTTGTTGAATCCAATCTGCACAAGATGCTTATCCAACCTTTCATACCATGCTCTTGGGGCTTGCTTCAATCCATACAAAGCTTTCTTCAACTTGCAGACCATATCATTATTATCAGACAATTGAAATCCATCCGGTTGTTCAATGTAGACTTCTTCTTCCAGATCACCATTTAGGAAGGCAGACTTGACATCCATCTGATATACCTTGAAGTCTTTGAAGGCAGCAAATGCAAGAAGTAATCTGACTGCTTCAATTCTTGCTACCGGAGCAAAAGTCTCTTCAAAGTCAATTCCTTCTATTTGAGAGTAGCCTTTGCAGACCAATCTAGCTTTGTTTCTGATTACTTCACCAGCTTCATTTAGTTTGTTCCGGAAGACCCACTTGGTTCCAATTACATTCCTGTCTCTAGGTCTGGGAACAAGATCCCAAGTATGATTTTTCTCAATTTGCATCAGTTCATCTTCCATTGCTTTGGTCCAGTTTTCATCATTGCAGGCTTCATTTATTGTTTTAGGTTCAATCTTTGAAATCAGACAACATTCATTCTGATCTTGAGCAATATTCCTTCTAGTTTGTACACCTTTGCTTCTGTCACCTATTATCTGATCTTCAGAGTGATTCAGTCTTACATACCTTGGAATTTTGGGAGTATCCAGCACTGCTATTTCTTGATCAGGCTCATTCAAACCTATCTCTTCTTCCTGATTTACCGGATCAGGCTGACTCTGTCTCACCGGAGAGGATTGAGGTCCTTGAACACTGTCTTGGTCATCTTCATCAAACTCATAAAATCTTGAAGGCTTCTCAATTCCTTCATCAACCTTTACATTGGTGCTTTCTATCATCTTCCTCAATCTCTTATTGTAACACCGGTATGCTTTGCTTTGAGTGGAGTAGCCCAAGAAAATTCCTTCATCACTTCTAGCATCAAACTTTCCTAGATCTTCATCTCTTTTAATATAACACTTGCTACCAAATACTCTGAAATATTTCACAGTAGGAGTGATGCCAAACCAGAGTTCATAGGGGGTCTTACCGGTGTTGTTTCTGATTTGAACTCGATTGAGAGTGTAGACTGCAGTGCTGATAGCTTCTTTCCAAAACATTTGAGGAACATTTACTTCCAACATCATTGTCCTAGCAGCTTCCTGGATGGTCCGGTTCTTTCTCTCAACTACTCCATTCTGCTGTGGAGTCTTAGGAGCAGACAACTGTCTCCTTATACCCTGTTTCTCACAAAAGTCAATGAATTCACCAGATGTAAATTCACCACCTCTATCAGACCTTAGACACTTTAGTTTCAATCCGGTTTGATTCTCCACCATAGCTTTGAAGATTTTGAACTTCTCAAAAGCTTCTGATTTTTCTTTTAGAAAGGTAACCCACATCATCTGGGAATGATCATCAATTAACAACATGAAATATCTATCACCTTGCAGACTCTTGATTCTTGTCGGACCACATAGATCAGTATGTACTAATTCCAATAATCCGGTAGAAGACTGATCTTTGCTTTTAAAAGAGACTCTGCTTTGTTTCCCTAACTGACATTCTTTACACACACTATTTGTAGGTTTTATCAACTTTGGAAGATCTCTCACAGCCTGAGTATTGCTTATTTTGATGATGTTATCAAAATTTACATGACACATTCTTCTATGCCATAACCAACTCTGATCAATTTGAACAAACAAACAACTTTTATTTGAACCAACCAGATGAAAGATGTTACCTCTTGTCTGAGTACCGGATGCAATTTCAATTCCGGAGCTTGTAAAGATTCTGCATTTTCCATTCTTGAACCGGAGATCATAGCCTTTGTCCACTAACTGACCAACACTGAGAAGATTGTGCTTCAATCCTTCAACATACAGTACATTACCTGTTTTGCTCTTACCATCAAAGGAAATAGTTCCCCTACCTCTGATTCTGCCAGCAGAATTGTCACCAAACTTTACCATTCCTCCTTCATATCTTTCCAAGTCTAAGAACTTATTCTTGTCACCAGTCATATGGTGAGAACATCCACTGTCAATAACCCAATCATCCTTTTCTTCCACTTGAGCAGCCAAGGCTTTTTCAACAACTTTGTGATTGACAGATTCAGAGAGCAAGGAGTCTTCTTCCTTGATGGCTATAAACACCCACTCATTTCCGGATTTGCTTCCTGGTTCTGATTCATCATCTGTTACTCCTTCATTGTCATCTTCTTCATGAACATAATAGCAATTCTTTTGAAACCTTTATCTGTGAGTATTAGATCTTGCAGATCTCTCCGGACATCTTGAGGCAAAATGACCAATCTTATTGCAGTTGAAACACTTAAAGGGTAGTTTTCCTTCATACTTACCGGATCCTCTTGGCAGTCTCTTTGCAATGAGGGCTTCAAGTTGAGCTGTTTCTGCTTCTTCTTCTTCCATGTCTCTTCTTGCTTGATCATACCATGACATTTTCTTTGATGAGTTTTCACCCGGATCAAATCTCTGTTTGCCTTTCACATAGGCACTGGCTTTGAAAGCAGATTCAGTCTTGGGAGGATCATCTCCAAACTCGGTCATTTCAAATGCAGCTAGTTTGCCAGCCAGTTGTTCTCTTGTGACAGTTGTGTGGGCTCTGAATTCATCAATGGCAGCAACTTTGATTTTGTAGGCAGCAGGAAGGGATCTTAGGATTTTGCAGACAATCTCATTTTCATCTAAAGTTCCACCAGCATTTCTGATTCCACATACCAGCTCATTTACTCTTGGCATAAAGGTAGTGATGTTTTCATCATCTCTCATTTTCAATCTTTCAAATTTCCCTTTCAGACTTTGCAACCTTGCACTTTTGACAAACTCATCTCCTTCATACAGAAGTTCCAGTTTAGTTAGGATCTCATATGCAGTGGGTAGGTCAATGACATTCGAGAGATCTGAGTCATTCAATGCGCTTAGAAGAGCTTCCTTGGTCCGCAGATTGTTTTCAGCTTCTGTGATTTCATTCAGAGTTGTCGGACCACCTTGTGGAGGTACATATGGTTTTGAAATCATACCCAGGTATGCTTTTCCCATGCATTCCAAGTGACACTTCATGCGACCTTTCCAGAGAGTGAAGTTGGTTCCATCGAACTTCGGACTATCCTTCTTGTATGACGACATCCTGGATCTCCTCAAGCGGTTAAGCTCTTGTCAGAGGAACTTGGCTCTGATACCAATTGTTGGATCTAGGGCATACAACTGAGAGGGGGGGGGTGAATCAGTTGTATAAAACTTCTTCTCATTCAAACACTTAACTTACTGTTGTTAGTTAGCAGCATATCAAATAATCATCCATGGAAGCATAATACATAAACACAAGAGCAGATAAGCATCAACACATTGAACACCAAGATTTTGACGTGGAAAACCCGGTTAAGGGAAAAACCACGGGGTGATTAACCCAAGAATTATTCTCTGTTAGAAGAATAAAGAAAAATGAATGGCACATGCCAATAAGGGCTCACTGCCCGAGCACACTGCTCACAAAGAGGCCCACTGCCTACAAGGAGACACACTGTCTACAAAGTGATGAAAATCACAGTCTTGAACTGGAGAATGACATCTCTATCATGTCCGGATCAGTTCCAATTAAGCCCAACAATCTCTGCTCTGCCTTTCGCACGTTTCTTCGCTATACCATACTCATCCTTACACCACACACTGAAATGAACTCACAAATCGTTATTTATACAAGACATCGACTTAGGAACAATCATCTAAGTCGGCAAACAACCATAGGAGTATCCGCAAGATGAATAACACATCCGGTCGGCCATCACAAGAACATTCGCAGGATGAACAACTCATCCGGTCGGCTACACAGAGCAAGAACTTCATCCGGAAGAATAACTTCAATTCCGGGCTCTACCATCAATGCGGACCAACAACACAACCTAAACAAGATCCAAGAACCTTCACAAGCCTGTCTGAATGTCCGGATACATCCGCACTTCCTCTGCTTACTGGGATCTCTTGTCTTCCTCATCCGGAACTTCAAGAACACAGTCTGTCGCCACTGTCATAATGCAAGAGGTACTTCCGGACCTCCAGATCATACACAAATCAGGATGAAACATCAAAAGGACATCCCAAACACTCCTTCCAATCCGCAGATTAGGATACTACAATTCCGGACCTCACCGGACCTTTTTGTGATCCTCTGTCACCTCCGGATACTTGCCGGACCCGGTTCTATACCGGCAGCCACAACTCCTTCAGATCTTCATGCGGACCTCTGAAATCTTGACTGTAGCATCTCAAGACTCATATCTACTAACCCTTTAATCCGCGTCCTCCGGTTCTCATCCTATACAGTACATTTATCTTCTTCTCATCACTGTTCTTCACTGTTCCTGACTGAGGCTAATTTTCTCAGTATCCTCAGCACACAGCTCATCAAATCCTTCTTATCAATGCAATATGAGTATGTTGACATCAATGACAACACTGGATCACCTCATACTTGCAACAGTGCACATCGCATTCATTCATGGGAATGATAGTACAAAGGATGACAGAAAGATCATAAGAGAGTATAATTTCTATATTAGTGATGATCGCATGCATTCTACGGAGTTCGTGCAAGGTTACTTTCAGGTGTTCTACAATGATTTGGCTAGAAGGGGCATATCGTTCAGTCAGCATATCATATGGTCGGATAACTGTGCGTCACAATTCAAGAACTCATGGAATTTCTATTAGCTGAGTAGGAGGCATAATTTTACAGGTATTCAACATATGTGGAACTGTTGTGAGGTCGAGCATGGAAAGGGGGAGCATGATGGTGTTGAAGCATGTATCAAAAGAGCCATAGCACGAGAAGAGTTAAAGTATAAAGACAATGCAAAGTTGACAGATGCAAAATCGATTGTCGAGTGGTGTAATGCTTCCATGGGTCCAGGTAATGAAGGTAAGTCTTCAGTTCGTAGATTTTTTTGGTTGATAGATGATATTAGCATTGCACCATATGAGGACTGTTGTACACTGACAAGATCAAATGAGATGCACTCTTTCAGAAGCTCAATTGCAGGTTCATGGAGTATCCATACGCAAAAGATGTCATGCTTTTGTTCTTCCTGTACAATTCAAGTCTGGGATGAGTGTGAGTCAAAGGAGTGGGTTGACGAATGGTAGTTAAGTTATCTTAGCCCACTTGACACATATCGACCCCCGACGGCACTAGAACTAACACAGATGGAATCATCAGTTGACTTTGACCACATATCAGATTTAGTTCAACTAGGTAATATAGGGCACGTATATGCATCTAATGTCATCTAGTTCAACTAGGTAATGTCATCTTACTTTGTAGTATTTTTGTAATGTTGACTAATTTCATCTAATTTGCTACACATATCAATGTAGGGCACGTATATGTAGTTATTGCAGATGAAGATAATGAAGAGGGAACAGATTATTACTTATGTCGTTGTGTTGAGGCCAAAAAGAAATTAGAGGCCCATATTACAGATGGAGAAAACATCAAATACCCTACAGGCTCAGTGGTTATTATTGGAACATGGCTTAGAAGGTACCCACATAAGAGTGTTAATATTTCGCTATTTCAGGACTTTGACACGCATCGGAAGATTCTTCATTACTCGAACCTTTTCGTGGCATCCAATGTTCATTTGATAAAGTATCGGGGTAGACTTTTGAACAAAATCTTGTGGAAGGTGTGTGAGTCTGACCATGAAGCAATACTTGACACAATAAAGAGTAGATCAAACCTGGATGGTTCATTGGATTAATTTGTAAGTATTCAAATTGATTTTGTAAAGTCATGTTACATTGAGTTGTAAGTATGCACATTAATTTGTAAGGTTTGTCTTTTTTTAATTTCCTGCTGCATGTATACACATATACACATTTTTACATCATCATGTTATGCATTTTTGGTGTCCTGCTCCTGATGCGACCAAACTGATTGTTCCAACGCATTGGGATGGGTACATTTACGCTAGGCATGGTATTGTTTTTCACCCAAACATGCCGAAACAGTCCGAGCTACATTGTACCGACGATATCCCTGAAGAGTCCAAAGTGCAAAAAGGCAACAATCTTTGACGAGATGTTACTCAAAAACCGTGTAACTTAGAAACATTCTTTCTGAGGCAACGTGATCATGTAGAGTGTTTCTACAATAACCTCTCTCAGTTTTTTATATCTCTAAGGCATTTGCCTGTGGTGAAATGTTTTCTACCGCCCCAAAAATCGTCAGAAGGAGGCAGTGTAAAGTTGCAAAGAGGTGTAACTTTTGTACTGCTCCTGATTTGACCAAACTGACTGTTCTAACACGTCTAGATGGGTACATTTATGCTAGGCATGGTCCTATTTTTTACCCAAACATGTCGAAACAGTTCGAGCTACATTGTACCGACGATATCCCTGAAGAGTCCAAAGTGCAAAAAGGCAGCAATCTTTGACGAGATGTTACTCAAAAATTGTCACTTAGAAACATTTCTTCTAAGGCAACACGATCACATAGAGTGCCTCTACAATAACCTCTCTCAGTTTTTTATATCTCTGAGATATTTTTCCATGGTGAAAGGTTTTCTGCTGCCCTAAAAATTGTCAGAAGGAGGCAGTGTATTAAGTCAGGATGAAAGCCTATTCACTCTAGGCACCAATCTCAAGTTGCAGAATCATGAATGGGCGCCTAGAGCAATAAGGCGCTGCATCATGGTTCCAGGACCTTGAAATGGCACCCAAGCATGTAGGAGAAATTTTCAAGGAGCCAAAATGTTTTTGAAAGTCTAAGGAACTAGTCCAAAGACTCTATGGCGCCATCTTGATACCATTGACTCAACTTTGGAACTCAAACATATTGAAACAAGGTCTAGGAGCTAGGCGCCATCTCTTGCCAGTTCAACCTCTCAAATGTGCCAACATTGGAAAGACTCTCAATGAGCGCCTAAGTTTGAATTGATCTTGTGATTGAAAATTTGGTTATGTATTGGTGCAAGATGATCTTCAGTTGAAGCAATCTAAGTTCCAGGAAGGGTTTAGAAGTTATCAACCTCTTCACTAAGTTAGGCGCACTTTACAAGCTTTCTTACCCAAGAGTTGCACCTCATTAAGACAAAGCGCATCTTAACCTCTGGGACTTTTCCAAAGAAGCGCTTCAATTTATTAGCACCTTTGGACCTTGTTTTGCATTTTGAAAGAGAAAGCACACTTTGGAGGCATTTCTAACCCAGATTGACGCTTAGGTATAGTCATCTCTTTGGAGCATTACAATGTGTTTTAAAATGAAGGAGGACATTTCATAAGTTGGGGAATTGATCACTGAAGACCTTGGAGTGTTTGAATTACTCTAAGCAAGAAGGCGCATTTCCATGGTGTAGCATACTCTAGATAGTGCCTAATGCCATCAAGGCACAATTCTACCCTCACTTTGATGCCTATCATCAAGAAGGGGCATTGGGCATTCCTTGAATAGTTCTGCACGTTTGAAGTTCGTGAAATCACCAAGGAATGTTGGGCGCCATGTGTATCCTCAACAAGCTTGAGTTTGCACCTAGACAAGTTGGTGCTTATTCATGTTTTAACTTCCCTCTTGAAGCGCCTAACTTGGGAAAAAGTTATCTTGTTGTTAGTCAAGTGTTTGATGTGTTTTGGAGACTCTAAAAGACTTCCTCTTGCTAGGCGCTCTTCTTGGCAACTACAACCTTCAACTGGCGCGTAGATCCTGAAGAAAAACACTTGCAAGTGTGGGCGCACTTTCCTTGTGATGGAGCATCAAACTGGCGCCTAGAAATTATAATGCATGAAGTGAGTGCCTAGGATCCTATTGGTCCAATAGGTGGTTTTGGGATCCGTGTCAAGTCATTGGATTAGGTTGCCAACTCAGAATGATTTTCATGCACTTAGACTTCAAGGCGCCAAAACTAGTAGGAAAAGATTTGGGGGGAAACACGCTGATAAAAGTTGGGTAAATTTAACCTCTGAGTCTGATTAGGCTCCATATAACAACAATATTTATATATGTCCCTTTGCTTTATGAAACAAGCAGTATGTATCACGTCATAGGGATAACACTATGGTCCTTAGAAATTTCTCTGTGACTTTTGATAAGATTATCTACTATTATGTGGATGCTTGATAGTATTATCCTGATCCATTGGACTAGTGTGGCTATGAGGTTGGAAAGTGTTGCACCCTCCATCCTTTAAACTTCTCCACCTTGTTATGGGTTGTTTTGAGTATTTTCACTTGCTTTCTCTTCGAGAATATTTTCTAATGACACATGATGTGTCATAGATCATTCAACTTGATAAACAACATGGAGGGATTCTCATGCCTCTTATACTTCTTGCAAGTTTCTTTATAGATAGCTCACATCATTGTCCATCTAGGTGGTCATTTCCCTAAATATTATGATAAGATAATCCTGTTAATGAACTTTGGATTGAATGAGAATCAACATGCTTTGTCTTGACTAGAATAGTTGGGATGGACAAAAATCTATTGATTCTAGGTTGGGTTGTTAAAGGTCAACAAGTTTTGGTGTCTAATGCCCTCTAAATCTAAATATTCAAAATCATAGTGGTTCAATAAGTTACAACAAACAGTCAGGTAGACAATAGACTATAAGGAACAAGGACTACACATGAATCCAAAACAACACCAATCAATAAGGACATCACAAGTAACTCAACATTACTTCCAAAGGCGTTCACAAAAACAAAGGGGAGAACACAACTAGAGAATGCTAGACTGTAGTAGGGATGAGTGTCTGATGCAAAGCACACAGTGGAAGCATAGAATTATCAAATTTTGAACCTTCAAACTCACTATTAGCGAGACAACATACCATCGACGAGCTTAAAATTTCATCAGCTGATAGGCCGATGCCACAATGGCTCCGTTTGATTTCACTTCTGACAAACATCCCATCATTGACTCTTATCAGTCAAACAAACCGCTATCGGTGACTTTATATCCTTTCACACCGATGTCTTTGTCACTCCGATACGAGACTCTAAGTCCCTCGCCTATCGGTAGGATTTAATACCATCGGCACACTCAAAAACTCTTCTGCCGACACCGATCTCACCAATGACAACCTTCGGACCACACCCGTCAGTGAGACACCAAACATCGGTGAACTCTAATCTTGTTGGGCTGATACACTGATGGATTTTGACTGTCGGTGTGACCCCCTTCATTGGCGAAGCTCTCAACTGCTCTTCCGATGCGCCGATGGGATTATCTTCCGATACACTGATGTCTTCGACTTCGAACCACACTCATCGGCAAGACATACCACTATCGGCGAAGCCTAACCAAAGTCTACCAATACGCCGATACGACCAACTCTTGACATCGATACAAGGTTCTTTTGAAGGCAAAGGGCGCCTAGGCTTATGGGGCTCAATTTGATGTATTTATTGAAAGCTCAAGGTGAATTGATGCTTATTGAAAATGCCACTTAGTCCTTCATTTACATTCTAGGCGCCATTTCCTATTGACTTATATACTCCTCCTCATGCTAGGGTGCCATAATGAAGTGGTTTAGACAATAGGTGTGCTTCACTTACTAGAGGCTTGTTCTCCTTCCACCTTAGGCGCACTTTTATGGTGGAACAGGTGTCAATGGGTGCCTTGTCTTAAATGAATGCTCTCTCTAAGTTGGGTGCCCTTTTGAGGCTTTATGAGTTGCAAATTGCGCCTTAACCCTTCATGCTTGTTGCTTAATGTTTGAATGTTTAATAAATTCTCCTTTAGGCGCTCATCTTAATGACTTTTTCTCAAGGCGCAATCATCCTAATGACTTGGATATTCATCCTAGTGTTTCAGGATATTAGGCTACTAGACTTAGTCATTTTCAGGATCTCAAACATAAAGAATAACATGATGATTCATTTTTTTGTATTGTATATAGTTGACATTCTATGCTACTCAAAAAATATTAATATTTTCTGTTCAAAATGATGATTCATTTTGTTTTTAAATACAACTTTTATTTTTTAGTTCCAAAATGAGGTTTAGGTGATACTTGAATAACAATAGCTAGCTTATTGGATCAACAAACATCCTATGTAATACAATTGGACTTTAAATATTTGAAGTAGCCATCTACAAATATCCATTCAAACGTGGATTTATAATGCAAGTATGGACGCCATCAATAAAAAAGATTTGTATTAACCAAATATCCATATAGGCAGACATCAATATCTGTCGATATAAGTATAACATATATACAAAATAGCCATATAGGCTTACAAGAATGCCATATAGGCATACAATGTCAACTATATACAATACAAAATATATGTCCACAAATGCCATATAGGCATACAACAAAGGAACACAATAAAAAGGCATTCCCCTCTGGCTGGTGAAGAGAATAGATCACGGGCAGCCTTTGATCTTCTAGGGGATGGAGACGCACGTGTGGGTGGTCTACTATGAACCTGAGGGCTACTCCTCCTATTTAGTTCTTCCTGCATCTTTAGCTATTACAATAAAAAGTATAGACATTAATATATAGAAATTACATGTTATAAAAAATGAAACATTTAACAAAATAATCACTTACCGCTAACATATAATCTGTCTCCTCACTTGCCTTAGTAGCAAGAATAGGCCCTGGTGATGTCATGTCCTATAGAAACCATCCAGATAGAAATTAAACTTCAAATCAATAATCTTTTGATTTTTTAAAAATAGACAACTATAACAATGAATGTAAATTGAAATTTACTAATCTGCCTCATACCCCTGTCAATGCCATGGAGCTATGAATCGCAGAGGCCACACCATGCTCCATTGCCCTCTGAACATGGGGATGTGTCTCCACAACTTGCATCATCTGGAAATAAAACAACATTATTCAATTATGAAAACTATAATAGTGATGCAAATCATGGCTCCTAACATACACACATGTTCATCTAAACATGGAAGTACACACAATAAAGCACACAAGTCACATACAAAAATCTAGTAAGTACAATTCATTCATTAAACTATTTATTTTATTACCTCTGTAAAGCTTTGAAGTCCACCACCGCTGGCAGGTGTTGCCGTGAAATCTACAATATTAACCTATTCAACATCTAAAATCAGATATTAGAATACCATTCATATAACGATGCTATTCACATGTAATATTTATAATTATTTACTAGTTACATACCCCAACAGTAGATGATCTAGTGTAAAATGCAGGTGGCGAACCACTGAAAACTGCATTGACGCTATGACCCTGAAATTTCATTAAAATCATCAATTTAAATTAGTTAATCTTGCATTTCAAAAATGAAATTTAATAAATTAAATTCAATAAACTTGCTAATATTTACCTGAGTATCAAGGCCGAAAGTCTCACTCAGGAGGGTATCTATCATCACCATTTGCTCAGCTGCAGATGTAGCCTATGCACCTGCGTCCCGACTATCCTTGGGGTCATAACCACAGGCTGCCCCGCAAGTCTGACAAGTATGGGGTGGGACCCTACTCCTCGCACTATCCCTCAACCCACTATGTGCTACAGGATCGGCATGCTCTATGATGCTCTGGGTCAAGGCACTAATGGATTGAAGTGTATCGACCTCAACACTCTCCTTCACAATGGAAGGGATAGAAACATGCTCGTGGGCTGGTCTGCTGATTACTCATCTCACTACCTGCTGTGGGTCAAGACGTGCCCCTGGTCTATCTTGTGCTGACCCCCCACCTCTACCTTGGAAGTCCCGCATATCAAAATAGTTTGGCACTTTATTGAGGACAAACTCGCAGTAGAGTTTCCTCAAAAAGTATTGTGGGACCTCATTATTATTACATGGAGGATGGTCAAAAACCATCCACCACCTCTACCCAAAATTGTCCCTTATCACTTGGTTGTTGCACCAATGGATAGGGAACCTCTTGCATGTAATGGGTGGAGGTTGATTTGTTTGTGGGTTTGTGAAAATTGAACACAAGTCTAATTTTGTGATTTGTAATTTTTTCACATCTTGGTATGACAGCTTGTCTGCATAATAATCTCTAAACTCTCTCCTCTTATCCGTCCAACTAGTTTTTTGCTTGCTAATTGAATCTACATTTAATAACATAGATTCAAGAGATTCAGCAAGCGTGGACCTATGCAAGGTTGAAGTGGAAGGATCTTTCAGCCTTGCAATTATATCTTCAATTTTTTTTTGTTGTTTTCAATTTTCCCCATTATATTTTCTTGTGTTCTAGGGGCATGTCGAGGAATGGATGGAGGAGGTTGTTCCGCAGGTATTTCCTCCTCAGGATTTTGTGGATTTTGAGGAGGAGGAGGAGGAGATGCATTAACATTTCCTGACAATTAACGAAATATACATCAAAAAATAACTCAAACCTACCTATTTAGAAGCAAATTCAAACAAAAAAACAAATAAAACTCACTCCTTTGGTGTGCTCGACATCGTGGCAGCATTTTGGCGATGAATCAACAAGATTTTGGTGTTGAATTATCTTTTCCAAAACGCGAGCGCGCTTCCTAGGGTTTGCAAGCCGCGAGGATAGAGGAGGAAAACATAATTGGAATGAAATGACTAGCCTTTTTTATTTATTTATAGTAATTAATAACGCGCTCGCGTTATGTATTTTTTTTTTAAAAACCATTTGGCCACTTTTTGGCCCCCCATCTTTTTGCACTTACCCCTTAAACAATAGAAAGTGATAGAATCTGCTAGGTGGTTGGATGGTAATAAAAGACTAAAGTCCACGATCATGTATCTCTTGAGATTTCGGTGCCCTATTATTCTGGCACTGCTGACTTGGAAAGTCGACATTCATGTCAATTCCTCCCACTAAGCCATACTCAAAAACCTGTATCAATACATAGATCTTTTCACAAAATCATGTCAACATTAGTGACCAAATCTAGTCAATTCAAGAACAAAGATTTGTATACCATTCTTTCAAAAATAAACAATTATTGCATATAATACTAATAAATTGGCATGGCTTAAGGTAGCCTAATGGCACAAAAAGTGTCATTTGGTTAATGATAAAAATGAGGGTATTTATAACTCATCACTACCCTTTTGTTTTGATGCATCCACCCTATAATCCTAGCATTTCATTGTCCCTAAGCTACTTCCAAAGGCCATTGCATTGAGACCAAAGAACTCACCAATAAGGAAGAGAGAAATATTAACCATTCTAATTAAAGCATAGCCACAAAACAAAAATGGTGAGCAATAGCGAGAAGACATTATAATGTCCTAAAATCTGCCGCTAAGAGCTTAATCCAACCTATCCAACAAGGCTCTTAGTCAATGTGCTTCATGTCATCATGCAAAAATAATTATTCAACATGTCCCTTGTGATGCAAGATCCAATCTATGGGATCATTTTATGACGCATGACTTCAAGAACCACTACCATATTTCCCACTTTTGTAATGTGATCTATGGGATTATTTTATAATTATTTTTATTTTTAATGACAATGGAGTTGCTTCCATTCAAATGTTGCCTACTATTATAATCCATACACAAAAATATTCATTTATAATTTTAGATGTCCCTGGGGACCTCTGGTGTAATACTATTAGTGATAGTTACAAAGTGATATAGCTTAAATTATAAGAATAGAAGGTGCTTCATAACAAATCCCCTTTTTCTATTGTAAACATTAAGAATACACTCATTATAAAGACTTATAATAAATTAGAAATGTATGTTTTCTTATAATCATAAAGTCATCAAATGCATTTGCATGCGATGAAGAATTAAAGTTCATCATTCTAGATTCTTTCCAAAAAAGGCTATTTTTCTTGCTTTCATTGTATACAAACATGTATGCTTATGATAACACTCCATTTTAAAATCAACTAAACAAAAAATGTTAGCCACATATCATAAGCCTTTCAACATTATGAAATGAATCCCTCATTATTAAATTGACACGAATCAAGTACAAGAATTCAAGATTCTTAATGCAGTTGTGATTAAGGATTGTAAACAAACATTAGATGTGGCATATGGAATTTAGTCTTCACTAGCATTTGCTAGATATGTAACTAGTGCAAAGTTATTCAATTCCTATCTTACCAAATGAAATTTAACTTTACTACCATTTGTTAGGTTTGCACAGTGAATAAAGTAGTCAATTTGACCATATTATGGATATAGTTATAATATTCCTTTCAAACCTATGATGACTTCCATTGTGTTTCTCTAAAATTCCCCTCATCCCTTTGAGTTCCTTTTGTTTAAAATCCTATTGTCACTCCAAACACTTATGAAATGCCCTATTTAGCTCTCGCCTAACCACCTTCAAACCCTCATCTCATTAATAGTAATTTATAAATCTCATCATGCACAATTTTGTAATTCCACGAATGTGCAATTACAATGTGATAAATCATTATTTTATTTTTACATATACAAATGTTATTCTTTTCTCTCTAACATCAATCTATACACCTCATTATGAGAGTTTTTCAAGTGTCATGCATAACCACTAATTACAACATAAACACACTTGTAATTTTTCTTTTTCTACTTCCTATAAATTATAGTGGTTTCTTTCTAATTGAAACCAAACAAATTGAAATAAAATCAAATTAAAAAATATCCAAGAATTCACAAATCTATTAGCTATCTCATCAATCAAAGAGATGCAAAGCAACATTAGAAATATCTAACCATAACTGACACAAAATCTACATACACTTATAAAAAATTACATATTGAATCTAGAATGTGTAATTAAATGCTTAACCTAACATAGGCGAAAGACAATACAAATAATTGAAACAAAAGAACTATACAAAATGGCAAGGGTAATTGTGAGCCCTCCTCTCCCATTTCCTGTTGCTCAAGCATCTTTCCATTTACATGAAATGTTCATCACCTTTTGTTTTCACTCTTTCTCCACCACGTTCTCCATCTTTTCATTTCATACATATATAGGTTTTATGAAAATAGTTCAATTAAACATCCATGTTATCAAAAATTAAGTCTTTGACAAATACCCCAATATTGTATATAAGTAGTGATCTCCATTGCACTCAACACATCTAATTTCATGAAGTCAACATCATAGTCTAGATTGCCAAATATTCAAAACAAAAACAAAACCATTTTTTTTCCCTAGTAACTGAAAATACAACCTTGTTCCTTCATTATTAGTGTAGGTCTGACATGGTGCACATTATTATAATGTGAGCCTATTTTTTAAATCACTTCATTCAGCGTCACCAATAATCTCCACAAGAACATTCTCCTAGGCTAAAAAGATGCAAACAATTCACATCTCTCACAACAATTTCTCTTGCAACAATATTGGAGATAAACTTCATTGCATTGTGACAATCAACACATACTTGAAGGTTCTTAACAACTCCAATATTTGTTCTAGGAGGGTGTCTAACAAACATAAAGCAATTACCATTTTTTCACTATGGTGGTAGATAAATAATTATTTTTCCTCCTTTTCCACATCACTAAGTAAATGTCTTGAATATGGAAAATACCTTGTTGCCTTCATCTCCCAAGCCAATTTCTCCAACTTTGCATAGATCTTCTATGTCTATGTATGTGATATGTCTCCGACACAAAAAGCATGTACCATTTTATGGCCTCCAATCCAACTACATCTAGGGATCTTTATAATTCCTTTATCTTTCATGAATCTCCTTACCATTTGAACCTCACACCATCTGCCCACTTTTTCATGGATGTTTGGGAGAACATAAGTCACAGTATATTTTTGGGGTCCAAATAAAAAAGCAATGTCACTATAAATACTCCCAAGCCTATGTTCATATGTGATTTGTAGCACCAAGAAAACACATGCATAAAAACTACACAGGTTTAACTAGCATCTTAATGATAAAGTTTAGGGTGTCCTCAAGATAGCCAACATGGGCAAGAAGGTCAACCATTCACACATACCGATCAATTGTAGGTGTAATGCAATAAGGGTTACTCATATGATTGAAGCATGTGCAGCCCTCATCCACTAAACCTGCATGGATGCATGCACATAGAACACAAGCAAAGCTTGTAATGTCAGGGTATGTTCCAAAGTGCTTCGTTAATTCGATGATTTTGGAAACATCCTTGTAAAATCCATTTTGTGCATATCCCAAAATCATTGCATTCCATGAGAACACATTTCTTGGAGGCATTTCGTCAAGCAGTTTGCGTTCCTTGTCTATGCTTCCACATTTTCCATACATGTCTACCAGAGCATTTCCAACTATAATATCTGACAAAAATCCCCCTTCCATTATGCTTTGATGGATGTTCATACCCTATTCCAAAGCTCCCATTTTGGCACAGGCAGGGAGGATGTTGGCTTTACAACAGCCAATTTCATTTGCTTGAGAGTTTCTAAACCCTTGTCAACAAATCCATTTTCTGCATAATGGCATTCCATGAGACCACATCTCTTTGAGGCATTCTGTCAAACAGTTCATGTGCCTTGTATATGCTTCCACATTTTGCATACATGTCTACCAAAGCAGTAGCAACTATAATATCTGACAAAATTCATCTATCCTTTACGCTTTGATGGATGTCCATATCCTGTTTCAAAGCTCCCACTTGGCACAGGCTAGGAGGATGCTGGCAAAGGATTCTGGCTTGAAAGTTTCTAGAGCCTTTTCAACAAATCCATTTTGTGAATATCCTGTAATCAGGGGATTCCATGAGAACACATTTCTTTGAGGCATTCTGTCAAACAGTTCATGTGCCTTGTCTACATTTACATATTTTGCATACCTGCAATCATGGCATTCCATGAGATGACATCTCTTTGAGGTATCCTGTAAAGTAGTTCACATACCTTGTCTGTGCTTCCACATTTTGCATACATGTCTGCCAAGGGAGTTACAACTACAACATCTCACAAAATTCCTCCGTCCTTTATCCTTCGATGGATGTTCATAGGCAGGGAGGATGCTGGCAAAGTTTGCGGAGTTTGGCTTTACCCCTGCCAATTGCATTTGCTTGAAAGTTTCTAAAGCCTTTTCAACAAATCCATTTTATGGATATCCTGCAGTCACGTTATTTCATGAGACCACATTTCTTTGTGGCATTCAGTTAAATAAATCCAAAGCCCCCATTTTGGCGCAGGCTGGTCTGGTACTACGCTGGCAAATGTTAACTGATTTGGAGATCTGTTTGTTGTATATGGTGAAACAATGCGACTGCCTACTTGGTCCCGCAGATGAACAGAGCCCAGATTAATTGAGCGGGAGGGAGAGGGATTCAAATTTAAGTTATCCCAATTTGAAACTAACCGCGCGCGGCAGCAGCTGGGAGTCAGGACAGTCACGGTTTCGCAGTTGATGTTTAACGGAATTTTTTTAGACAAACGGAGGAGTTGGAGAGGGCCCACCAGCACACGTCTAAGTCAAAGTTTAGAGTGTGCTGGTTAAGCGGGGCCCATTCCAACAAATTTTGTACTCAGCAAGACTTGATTTCTAGTGGGCTTTACATTATTTTCTACTTTTGTATGGACCTTTTGGAAAAACCACCATTCATTATTTCCATAATTCTTTTGTTTTGCTTTTACTTTTGAATAGTATATATTTTAAAATTTTTTTGTCTTTATATTTTAAAAATAAATGTAGGCTCTAAATACTTTTCTTTCATGGTAAGAACATCATTAGATGCTTCTCTCCCCATTCTTCTGTCCCCATTGCCACTGTAGGTTACGTGTAATCCTCTACTATATTTCTTAACATCTTTTGGATAGATGTATTTAAGATATCTATATTAGTTACACGTAATTCTCTACTATAGGTTACATGTAATCCTCTACTGTGTGCCAAAGAAATGAGTTACAATTCGATATTCCTGGTAACACTCTAAAAAAATCTTAGCTAAAAGACAAAAAAAAGAGAGGTGTAAGATAATCTAAATTAATAAATACATATAAAAATAATTATAATTCTAACCACTTCACTGAGGACAAAACCTCTTTGAATTTGAATATATAAGAAAACTCCATACACTACTAAGGACAATACCTCTTTGAATTTGAATATATAAGAAAACTCCATATACTAAGGGACAAAAAAGGTGAAGTCTAGGACCTAATACTTATGTCAACTCTAAAGTCTAAAGAATGATTAATTCTAAGACAACTTGAGTTTTTATCAATTAACCCAACTCAAACAAATCTGTGTAAATACAAATTAATATTAATATCTAATGTGTTATCTTTCAAATTTTATAGTAAATTTTAACATTCTAACTAAAAAACAAAGCTCTCTTTAATCACAAATTTTATTTATTAATATTAAAGATTATTAACTCAACCTTACATTTAATAGAGACACAAATTTAATATGAACATTTTATGTTCTATCTTTAAAATCTATCTAGAATGGAGATAGAGGTCATTTGTCCTTCTTTGCTACTAATCAATCTATTCCATGTGTATGATTTGATAGTAAAGTTTAAATAGCAAATAATTGTTTATTATATATATACAACAAACAACATAGTGGTATTATATTTGGTACACCCCAAACTCTATAATAATCCATCTCAAGAGATAATGTATATTTTATCTATAAACTTACAATATATTATATTTATAATAAACTTAAATAACAAGTAATTGTTTATTATTTAAGATATCTAAAACTTTATACAACAATCAACATAATGGTTTTCTTTTAGTTGACACCCAAAACCCCATAATCAAAATCTACCTCAAAAATCAATCCATCTTAAAACACCATATATATTTTATCCATAAATTTATAATTAACCATATTTATTATTTAAACTATCTAAAACTTTATACAACAAATAAATACCGAACCAAAACCTCATATAACAAACAATATGCCAACCGTTTACTTTTAGATGTATTTTGTTCATAATATTTTTTTTAAATGAGATACAATTCTGTCAACCCAATAGACAAATTTAATGTTAATATCTTATCTTCTATCTTTAAGAAACTCCAGACCAATATAAAATCATATATTGCTTCTCTCACATGTCCAACTATTCCACATTCCAATAACCCAGTCAGGCACACATTTAGTATTACTATTCTATGTTTTATCTCTAGAAAATACCTAAAACAAATGGCACCCCAAACAGGACACATGGAAGGTTCAGCCTGGTGTAAGGCCTTATTGTCTTATAAAATTATAAATTATAAATGCATTGGTAAATTAAAACTCATCAATGTCCCCTATCTCTTTCACATTGAGCTCCACATAAACAATCATTAATAACAAATCCCAACCAAAAAAAGTTTCGAAAAAACATTATGCAAATCATGGTGTGGAAAAGGTCTTTAAAGGCCTGCAAATTGCCCTAAAGAAAAGTCCGAAGACTTTTTTTCTTTAACCTTTTCCCAGTCTTAAATAAAAAAAAATCAATTCCATCTTGTATGATACGAACGGGCTAGGAAAGATGTTTATATATGTTTTTAAATAACATAAAAGTCTATAACCGTCTATATACGCTATGACCATGTCTTTTCTCAGTAGACTGAATCCTAATTTGTTCACCACCTTTTTCTGCGAAGCTATATAACATGAGTGGCAGTTATATCAATGTTTATTTCAATAACTATCAATGGTGATGATTAGACTAAAAGTTGTTAAAAACTGAGAAGAAAAGACCTGAGAAGAAAGTCCTGATAATAATCAGAATTCTGAGTAGGCTTTAATTGGATTCAGTTTACCCATTTGAAAAGTATGATGGTTGAGAATAGGTTCGAAATTTGAAGAATTGTTATTGTGGGGATTTGTGCTATGGGGGGAATGTAATTATTTTCTGGGTTTTCTTAGGAGAGGGTTGACGGTTGTTCATGATCAAAATTTATTAGTAATACAGAACTTGGAGTAATTGTGTGTGGTATTTAACAGCAATAGGATTTGGGTTGCAAGACATTCATGATGGTGGATGGAGGATCATATAGTTGCAAGAAGACAGATAAGAGACTTGATGGCCTCTGCAAGGTATGGTTTTTCTTAACACTATTGAATTCCATTTGTTTTATTAAGAGATTTGAAAATAGGTTTTTTCATGACAGTCCACTTGAAGCAGTGAATGCTTATGTGAATTTGAGGTCTTAAATATTTTAGGGCTGTAAGTGTAAGGTGTAACTCAAATGAGATGGGATGAAATACAGTTTCTTTTAACTTGTCTAGGATATAATGATGTTCAGATATTTGCAATCATAGCCTAGTAGAAATAATCAATCTTATCAATCAGGGAATTCCCTTTTCATTAATGGACATCAGTAGAAACAATCTTATAAACAACTAAATATACCTTGATAAATCCTACTACAAATTTGGCCTAAAGGAGATTTAAACTCATCCCATTTCATTATTACTTTTCTTAGCAAATTGAGATCCTTCAACTGTTTGTTACGGATTAGAGCAACATACAAGAGGTAGATAGTAGAATTTGTTTTTGTTGTGTACATTAGATTTTTCAGTTGATGGCAGTTTTTGAAAAAGGTGGTTGCTGTTGATGGTTTCGTTTTAGGACTGTGATTCTCTCAATTTCTGCATCGCCCTTACATTTATTTCCTCTATATGTTAAGCACTTGTGTGGTTTTGAATTGGGACTATCTCCTGATTTTAGGATAATTAGCAGAAGTTGATGTTTTTGGTGTTTGACCATATAGTTTATGTAAGGTGTTAGAACATTTGCGTTGTTGGGATTAATAGTGATTTGTTCTAGCTTCTGAGTGGAAACCCGGGACAGTTTTGTTTTAAATATCTATTCCAAGTTTCAGTGCCTTGGTCATTCTTTCAACATTGGATTTTGTGTGTCTTTTGTTCATACTCTTTTTCTTTGAATGTATTGAATTCACTCTGTTTTTTGGTCAAATTCTCCAAAGTTGGAAATGGACAAGATCTCCTTCTCATTACCACTTCTGTTAAGGAATTTTGCCCAAATCAATTGTATGCAACTATGTAGGTCTTTCGCTCCTCTATGAATCTTTATTTTAATAATAAGGTGCTATTTCTCTATTTGGCAATTCCCTTTTAGTACTCCTGTGCATATGCTCGCACTGGGCCTTTTGATTTGCAACAGTGTGCAACTGTCTGGCTTCTGTCTTTTCTTTTATCAAGTGCAGCATTTTCATGGTAATGACCCCTCCTGCTCAATTAGGCAAAGTTGTACTTATGGATTTTTTTATTTATTTTTGTTGGGAGGATAAACATTTCAATATTTTTTTTAATTCATATTTATTAGGTGTGAGAATTATTTATCTGTTTTGGTTTAAAGCCAAGATTAAGGAGTATCCATTCTACCAAGTTTTCTCAAAACTTGAATCCAGCCTTATCTCTTATATTTCAGATGGAAATTTTCAATGATTTATTCTTATTCAAAAGTTATATAATGTGTTGGGCAGAACTTGCTTGTATTTCAGATGAATTTTGGAATTTGTTTATCTGCAGGACTCTTTCACTGTCTTGGGGTGCAAGTACCTGGAATGATGTGTTAGTGACCTCCTATCAAAACCTGAGGGGTTACTAGTGCAGTTTTTTACCCATTTGGAAATAGCTTGCTAGTTGGAAATCTCTATTTACAAATTCTGATGTTTTATTGGAGAGGAGGGTGAGCCATCCTCTGTCATTCAAAATGACCATTATGTATATTTTGTAATTTTTTTGATTTATTGTATTAGACTTTATCTTCAATTCCATTATCTTTTACAAACATTTGTGATAATTTCAATTTCTGAACATATAAAATAACTCTGATCTCCAACTTTTTTGGTCTTGAACGTAGGGAGTGCGCATAGTTGGTTTTGTTTTGAGAATTTGATCTTTGGTTGTGGTGACCACCGTGTCTTTTTGGTGTCCCTTTTATTGGTCTCCTTTCTTTAGGTTTGTCTGGCTTTGTACAGAGCATTTGCATTGTATTTTCTGTATATATTTATTTTCAGTTTCTCTGACCACTTTTGGCTACTAGTGGAAACTGATATTTGAATTAAATATAAGCTATGCTGTTCTGCTATGACATTGTTCATTTGTTGCACAGTTTGAATTTCTCACACCATACCATGTTTCAATAGTATTTCTGTTATCTGCCCATGTGACAATCTTTTGAGGCATCTGTAGTTTTTTCCACAGATCAGTAATGTTTCTTGAGATTTCTATATTTTGAGTTTCCACTCTCACAATAAATATTTGTTGATGACAGGATACAGGTCTAGATTTGTTGGACATGTCTAGCATTCGTGCTATTTCAAGAAGTATACACATGAAGGCTTTACTCCTTTGGCTGGTCATCGTACCAACTTGTGTCCTGGGAATTTTCTTATATGGCCAAAAAATATCCTCCTTCTTTCGCCCTCTTTGGGATACTCCTCCAAAGCCTTTCAATGTTATCACTCATTATTATGCTGAAAATGTGTCCATGGAGCACCTCTGTGACATTCATGGGTGGAGGATCAGGGACACCCCTCGTCGAGTTTTTGATGCTGTATTATTCAGCAATGAAATAGATATTCTCACAATCCGATGGCAGGAGCTGAATCCTGTTGTGACAAAGTTTGTGATCCTTGAATCCAATTTAACCTTCACAGGCCTGCCAAAGCCATCACACTTTGCCATCAACAGAAAACAGTATAAGTTTGCAGAATCCAAGCTGAAGTATGGAATTTATGCTCCTAGCTGGCCCGTTTCTCTTGGACTAAATCCCTTTTATGAGGAGGCAATACAAAGAGTAGAATTGGATAAACTCATAAGAGATGCAGGAATTTTCGAAGATGATCTTCTGATCATGTCAGATTTAGATGAAATACCAAGTGCACACACCATAAACCTTCTTAGGTGGTGTGACAACACACCTCCTGTGTTGCACTTACAATTAAGGGAATACATGTACTCCTTTGAGTTCCCTTTGGGTTATGACAGTTGGAGAGCACAAGTCCACCTCTACAAACCAGGGAAAACTCGATATGGCCATTTTCGCCAAGCAGATGTACTCCTTTCAGAGGCAGGGTGGCATTGCAGTTTCTGTTTTCGCCATATACATGACTTTGTATTTAAGATGAAAGCTTATAGTCATGTAGATAGAGTGAGATTTTCTTATTTTTTGGACCATTCAAGAATACAGGACATAATCTGCAGGGGGGCAGATCTTTTTGACATGTTGCCAGAGGAATATACTTTTCAAAAGATAATTGCAAGGATGGGTTCCATACCCCACTTTCTCTCTGCAGTGCATCTTCCATCTTATCTAATTGACAATGCTGACAAGTTCAGGTACCTTCTTCCAGGTGGTTGTGTCAGGGAAAACTGAATAACCTTTTTTCCAGTGTTTTTTAGGTAATGCAAAGACTGATATCTCAACTGTCCCAGCTTTCAGTTGTCAAAGACATTGATATAGATTCCTTATGTAAAATACATCATGATCTTTAATACACTTTGATCATGCCTTATTAAATGCTGAGATAGGCAGGGTTTCCCAAAACCACCTGAAACTGCACATGAACCAGTCTGATGTTTAATTGTTTTCTCCTAATAAATTCCAAGTTATAGGATCAATCGTTATTTTTATATTTTATTATTAGGGATTCAAGGAAACATGGCCCTACCTTTCTAGCAGATGAAAGAGTTCAATTCCTCGTATACAAAAGCTCAGACTGTAAAGAGGATAGGATGAGAAAGTATTCGTCCTATTGAAATGGAGATCTTTGGCACACTTAGAGCTTCCATTTAGCTACTTGTTTAGCTTTATCTATGTGAAAGATTTGGTCCTTTGGTGGCCTGACAAAATTGTGGTTGGATGTTCGGTCCTGCATTCATATAAGTGGAATGGATGTAAGAATGTGCATCTAAACAAATTGAAGAGAAGGTATGACCTTATATATTATGGAATTTATGAGATGTGTTAACCTAAAAATTGGATCAAATTGTATTCACACATGGTAGAATGGCATGTTTTCTATTTCAGTCTTGAAGTGCATGGTAATGACTCATTTTTTATGGTGGTGAAATCCAAATCCCAACTAATTTATCTAGCAAGATTTCTTCCTCATAATCAAGTTTTTTTAGTTTTGCATGAGGTATTGTAGAGACAAAAAAGTGCATGCTTTGTACTCTTCCACCTCATTTTGCACTTGGTTTAGTGCTTGCTCATTTAAACATAACTCTTTACTACTTTTGGCTATTTCAGACCTCACTCTACTCTTTAGACTGTGTCATGCACCTAAAACCAAACCCACGCCACCTCTTCATCCTCTCATATCTTGTTTCAGATTGTGTACTTGTCTTGGACACTAGCATGATGTAGTAAAATCCTTTGAACACTACCACAAATGGTTGTCCTACACATTCAAACTTGATTTTCCTACCTAAATGCTCTCCTTCTCATCCAACCCTAACCCTAATCCAAACTCCAATAGTCAAAAACAAGTAGAAAGTGTTTTAAAGAGCATAACTTAATGGAAATGAAAAAGAAACCAAAAAGGGACTAGGCATTAGTGGAGGAGCACAAGCACAAGACAATACACACATCTCTTAGGACCCCATGACTACATCAAACCTACAAATCAACCATTAGAGCCATCTTTTCATACTCCATTGTTGCATGCAACACTCTCTCATGCACCTAGGGTTTACACTAACTCAGCTCTGAGATCTAAGGAGGCAAATCCTAGAAACAAACCCCAGGCACCCCTTTTCCCCTTAGTTACAAATTATAGCTTCAGCCCCAAAGGTTGCAAAGGACACTTATGCACCTCAGAGAACACTTCCACACCTCAGAGGACACTTCCTTGCCTTAGAGGACACTTCTACATCTCAAAGGACACTTTTGTGCCTCAAAGGACACTTTCATGCCTTGGACACTATTGAAGGTTACATTTCTAGAACCTGATTTCAGTCATATAGAATCCTCTTCATGGTGTCTTCTAAATCTTCTGCAACTTCTTTGTCCATCTAATCAGACATGCATTCTCTCTTCCTACTCTCTTTTCAATATTTCTAGCTTAACATATACTTGTAAAACCTCAACCTTTTTCTTTGTTTATTTAAATAAGAAATCTAAACTAAGTTTAATGTTTTATTTGTTATTTTACCTCAAAATTTAGATAAATTGGCATCCTATTAATTAAAAGTAAACTCCACACTTAAAATTTTTTAGTTACATTTTGGGGACCTTGTCTTTCTTACACTCAAAAAACACACCTTCTTTCTCTCAGAAAGAATAGCACACAACCGTCTTTTTATACCATTCCTTATTTTGCATATATACAATTTTAGGTATTCATATTGGGCAATATTTTCCTTCTCACATGCTTCCATTGTGCCTCTTTACCTCTCAACCACATATAACCATGTTCTCTAAACTTCTAACAGTTAACACTACCTCAACCCTACCATCCAAAACTTATCTTTTCCTCTTCTACATTCTACACTCTAGTCTCTGCTCTCCTATAATTTTCACAAATGCTTTATGTTGTTATTCTCACCCTCCCTTACCTATTCTTACTTGATCCCAAAATCTCACTGTCCTACATCTCTTATACACCCTCTCTTAATCTCTTCTCTTTATTTATTTTCCATTAAGTCCTATCACCTATTCTTCACCATTTTATTCCTCCCATGCCTCATACTTGAAAGAACATAAAAATGAACCTTAAAATGTTCCTTTTAGGTTTTTGTGTGCAATGTGAAAGCTAGAGTGGAAATCAAGGTTATGTTGAGGCAACTAGATGCAAACTACATGCAAACTAAGGTACCTAAGGCAATCTCCAACTAGGCAAACCTCAATTGACAACCACTAATGAGCTATGATAGATGTCATGATCAAATGCTATATGAAACGATGCTAATGGTTGCAATCAAGACTAGGAAACTTGAAAGCATTAAGCTAGATTGTAGAAAGCTTGAAAATAGATTGTCAAGATACAATTGGATCAAAAAGTGACAATTATGAAAGTTGCTAGAAATTTCATTATGCACCTAGACCTAAAGGACAAAGCCACTTGAAGTCAAATGGCATGTTTGGAGGCAATGTCCAAGGCGTAGCCTTGTCCAAGAAGCTAGTAGGGACTTGAGACTTTATGGGGGTTTGCCTTAGTCAACTCCCTTGTGGGTGTTCAAACATGGATCCACATGAAACATCTAATGTAAAACAATGCAAACTAAGAAATCAAATATGAAGAACTTCATAGCCATTAAATCTTCATGATCAAGCTTTAGGGTTCATGGGAACACTACAAGACAAGCAAGGTAGGAGAAAAGTTGAGGGAGCACACTTGGTTTGGACAAAAGTTGGTTTGGGAATCTAAAATTTTACTAGAATGGGAATGGAACAGTTAGTTTAAAGCACCTTTAATGGAGGTTTGAATAAGATAAGGCTAAGACCTTTGAAGGATGGAAAAAAAGAACTCGCACTCCATAGGGAGGGTGAAAAACACATCCAAATGACAAAATGGGAATTGGGTGATCAAAGGTGGATGAAAGAAGATGATTTAAGAGATTGGTGTTCTAAAGCACTAAGGGTGGTGATGAAGGAATAGCAATAAAACACTTGAATTTGGCTCAACAAACTTGGAAATAGATGCAAATGGGCTAGACAGAAAGGTTTGGATGGAAAAATGGCACTAAATGGAAAGGGTAAAGGTGGGTTATGTCTTGGGAGGGTGGAGGGATGATGTAGAAAGATATCCATACAATTAATTTAGAAATACATTGCATTTCATTAAAAAAAAACCATAAAAAGAAAAGCTCACCTAGCTTAAATACTTAATAAATCAACTACCTTACTGTGAAGAATCAATTGCAGCACTATTTGTGAAAAAGATAAAAATTATCTGAGAAAAGAAGTTGAAAGCTAACTTACTCTAGAAATTTTTGAAATACTAGAGCAGTGGCATGCTTGAGCTAAAAATAGAAAACATTGATGAGAAAGAGAAGAATTCTATTTTTCTATGTTAAAAAAAGGCAAAGGTGAGGCCTTTTTATAGAGTTGCTTGGGGATTTCAAGGAAGGGAAAGTGGTGGGTGGGTAGGTAACTAATTATATCCCATCCAAAGCTTTTGGTGGGAGGATGAAAAGACTTGGCTGACCTATTGGGTGGTGAATTGTAGGCAATGTTCATGAATGAAAATCAAGCTTAATTTTTTAGGGGACATCATGCTAAAAGGTTGCCATCTAGAGGTAGGTGTATATGTGGATGATTTTCTCATTTGGATGTGTTTTAAGGAGGTTCAATGTGGGGTTCACACATAAAACAATCCTAGGGATTACAAATTGAGGCTAAACAAAGGAATCAACCACAAGGGGAAACATAATTGAAGGCTTGGGATCTAGGGAGTGATAAAAATTGAATAAAAGACAACACTAAGGGAGGATAAAAAAAGGCTTAAGACAACATTGGAAAGGGATACAACATGTCTATGAAACAATAAAGGCTAGGGAAAAAAATGTAAAAACAATACACAAAACACATACTTGGAAAATGGCTAAAATGGACACAAAAGTGTAATAAGGGTATGCAAATTTTATTATTACATTTTGCCCACACTTAGAGCTAAGGAGGAAGTCTACTAAAGGAAGAATATAGTGACATAAAATCATTAAATATACTAAAGGATACATGGATAATCAAGGAGAGATACCAATATTCATTGATCTTCATTGTTCTTGCACTGATTCATGTACCTATTCCTACAAAGAAACCAAGGCAAGTAGTCACTATACACTAACAAAACAAACTAGACTGCACAAACAAAAATAACTGGGAAACATAACAATATGACTAGAAGGTTATAATGGAATATGCAAAGTGTGACAAACTAAATTCAAAAAATAGATGCATGTGATGTTGGATGACTTCATGGGTTGCTTGAACTCTAACCCTTGTTTTTGGCAAGAGTGATCTACGAGAATTGCTCCTTAAGAAGAAATCTAAGGAAAAACATGGCATTGACCCACTAATGGAAATTGGAAACCTTGGCAACTTGGTCAATTGGAAGCTCTAGATAGTGACAACAACAAGACTAAAAAGGAAAGAGGTCTAGGCTAGGCCAACAAGATAGTTCTTAGACAACAACTAGATTTGCTTGGCATTTTGGTGGAAGCCACCTTGTGGCTAAATATAGTTGCTAATCCAAAAGGGTCTTGAATTTGGTTGGCATTTTTGGAGGGAGTTGTAAAGGTGAAAAGTTTAGTTTACTAAGTAGCCTAAGGTTTCAACTAATCTCCTACACTAGATAAGACTAATGTTTAGAAAATACTATTATTTTCTGACAAAAAGCAACAATATGTTTAGCCTTACCAAAAACATATTTCTACCTTAGAATTAAGCTATGTTTTACTTAGGAAAAAACATTGAGCTAGGAAGTGGAAAAACTAGAAGGACTTGAAATAGATGAGAAAAAAATAAAAATAAACAATAGAACAATAAATTTGGAATCACATAGAACTTGGGCAATGAATTTGGAGGCAATTTAGATCATAAACTAATGCACCCATGCTATAGTCTTTGAGTTGCATTGTAGTCTAGATTCCACATTATCATCTGAGAGTATTAGAAAACTAAAATGTTTGTACAAAACTAATAACCCCTATACACAAGTAAAATAGGAACAAAGAGTAGAGAACATTGGGAATGCACGAAATATTATAAAATAATAGAACAATGCTCTAACATGATTTAAGTTAAATGAAACAACAAAATGATAAGGACTAAGTAAATACAAAATATTTGTATGATTTCAACTACCAAATACCTATTCTAGGATAGAAAAGAAGGTTGTGAGTACTTGGGAGCTTACTGAGATGGTCAAGCCCCTAGTTTTGGCCTTCTAACCCCCACATGCAGTCAAATGGAATGAATAAATGAAATTTGCATGTACTTTTAAATCCTATGTGTGTCTAGAAATTAAGAATAGATAAAATTAAATTATCTATAAGTGTTATAATCATAGGTCTACAAAGATTTAACACCCTAGTGTGTGTACAAAAGGAAAAATGGGAAATATAATCCCCAAGGTGGTATCAAGAAACTATCGAACAAAATAGATGTCTACAAAACCCCTCTCAATAAGAGTGAGAAGGACAGGGAAGATGAAATGAGTAAGGTGCAAAGAAATGTAAAGAAATCATAGGAATGTCAAATCTTTAGAGAGAGTACAGAAATTAAATCCATGAGAAGATCAATTACAACAATAATTGTAAATGTTACCTTTCCCTAGGAGGCTATGAAGAAGTTGCCTCACTTGTAAGTTAAAGATGATACACTTTTAGCTATTTTGAGACTATCCTCTAATGTAGAAGAACTCTAAACAATAAGAAAAGAAGTTGTTATGAAAAAGAAGGAAGAGATTTAACTCACAATTCCAATGACCCCAAGAACCAAGAGGAACTTGTACAATGGTGAAGAATTCTATTAGCAAGCTTGATAATATTGTTCACAAGATTTTGTACTAAGGGACAAGGTAGAGGCCAAGGTTGGGATAAATGAGTCCTAAAAACATTCTAATGAGAATGAACTCTAAAATGAGGTCAAATTTTAATGTTAAAATTGTAGGGATATAATTTTCAACCTTACATTTTGCCCCCACTTTAGCAAGCTTGTGTCGATACATAATAAAGCTACACTAAAGTATATGAATGGAAATACTAAAAATAACAACATTTGGAGGATACATAAAAGGATAAACAATAGTCTTAAAGTGAGGAAACCATGCCCCCAATATAAGAATCTATAAAATAAACATGTTAGACAAACAAAACCTGTAGCACACATGTGTTGGAAACATAAAATCTGCAAAATAGATGCAATAGAAAATATAACCTACAAAATAGTCATGCCAGAAGATCACATATAATCTAATACATGCACATCACATATAAAATAAAGACATACAAAACACACATGAAGAGAAAATAGGAAGCGCACACAAATATATGAAGAACAAAAATCAAGCACTTTCTAGCATGCTTTGTTGCTAGAAAATAGAAAGGCATAGTCCCAATGTGCTCTATTCTTAGGAAAATGTCGGATATGGCTCAAGGTCTAACATGCTCTATTGCTAGGAATCATATAATACCTTCATGAATCACATGTACTAACATATTTTGTTGTTAGGTGATCCACAAAGAGTATAAAATTAGCTAAGATGAGTCACATGTGCTAGCATACTTTGTTTCTAGGTGACTCATATGCAAATACAATACTATTGCATGTACTAGCATACTCTATTGCTAGGTAATCTTGATAAGGGTGGTTGAATCCAAGCATGTCTTTGTACTTGGGGCCACAAGCTATTGATTCTTCTTGGAGCATGCTAACAATGTGTGTGTGCATGTTTGTATATGTGAATGTCAATATATTCTCCCCCTTAAAATAATTGGATAAATCAAAGGTATACAATTAATTTTAATGTAGAAAGGGGGAAAGAAAGAGGATCTCTAGAAGCAACATACATTGGGTCATATTCCCCTAGAGTCACTAATGTGCTACCCCCAAGGAGATGCAAGAGAACAAAATGTCAGTATAAAAAAGGAAGCATGGCATACCTAAAATCATGTCTAGAGAATGACATAAGTAGGAGTAATAGCAATGTCACATATGCATCAACAACGTTGTAAGAAGACACACACAAAGGGATATGTGTGCCTTGGGGTCAATATAAGTTTGAGAAATAGATGATTTTTGAATATTAGTGGAATCTCCATCATTCACCAAGGCACATAATGTTGAAGGCACAAGACAACTGAGAGGGGGGTGAATCAATTGTATCAAAAACCTTAACTTCTTTAAATAAAATCACAATCACATTCACTTACTTTAACTCCTTATTTTGTGATGAAGATTAAACATAAAGAGTAGAATCAAAACATAAACACATCAACACCATACACACATGAACACCAAATGTTTACGTGGAAAACCCTAAAAGGGAAAAACCACGGTGAGTGTTAGCTCACAATATAATGTAGTAACAATACCAAATAACAAAAGAGGCTCACTACCAAGGGTGGCTCACTGCCAGGGGTGGATCACTGCTATAAACTGATATAGTGGCATCTACAACATGCTTGAGTTTAGTTCCATTGAAATGCAATATATCTCCTCTACTCTGCTCTACTTTTACACTTCACACTTTAACTTTGCATCTTCACTACCACACCTCATTCATGAATTCATTACATATAACCTTGGAATGTACATCAAGGATGGCATTACATTCTACAACCATTGGAACTATCTCCAAGGTTGACATACATACATAAATCAAATTAGGACTAGACCTAAACAAACTTGTGAAGTAAATGAATGAAAGAGGAACACTTCACAGCTTAACTCAGATCCAAATATATCTTCATATGCTACAACATGCTTCTACAATCCACAAATCACATCTGCAACAAGTGCAAATAACCAAGAACACTTAAATACACTCTTCCCAGAACTTCACTATAGCTTGCGGATCAAGCACATGCCTTCAATACATTCTGGAGACATCCATGAACAATATAGAATCACTTTGGAGATGACAAATCCAATTGCAATAGATCTCACTTGAAGAAAATAGATATCACTTGAAGACACATCACATACTACTTCTCAACAGACACTGTCAAACTCTGTTTTAATCATTAACTTGCTTTTCAGAGCACCAAATTGCAAATCCTTTGGAATGAAGATAGATAAGGACCTTGTAAGCTTAAGTCTAAAACTGCAAGACCAAAAACCAAATTGTGGAGAAATGCACAGCAAAATACTTTCTCCCTGTCACTCTACAAACATTTCCAGGCACAGTCTTCAAATTGGTGAATGGAACTTTTTCTGCATAGTGATTTGGACCACCAAATTCTAGATTTAACATATTCAAACACTTTTCTAAAACATATCCAAATCTCATACTCCAGTCTTCAACATAGAGAATATGCAGAGCAAAATTCTCAGACAGTGTTCTTAACATGACAACTCAATCAATCAATAAACAACAATATTAGAAGATACAGTTGACACCAATGACAACACAAACATGTTGACATCAATGACAACACAAACATGTTGACATCAACGACAACACCAGTTAGCACATACTTGCAACAATCCCCCCCTTTGTCATTGGTGGAAACATTGATGTGAAAAACTAAATAACATGTTTCTTCATCAAGATACAATTCTGCATCAGGACTCTCTTTCTTTTTACACTTCTAAAATCTTTCTCCCCCTAATTTTTTCACATGATCTCTCTCCCCCTTCGACATCAATGGAAAAGGACATCATACTTCTTCTACTGTACATACTTGCACACTACTACTCTGATTAGTCTAAAATCATTCTTTTACTCCCCCTGACTGCAACAATCATCTCAAACCACTACCTGCTCCCCCTGAGAGGTAGCATCCAACGTCAGTCCAAAAAGGAGAAATGTACTTTGAGGTACTCTGGACTAATGCACCTTCTTATGTATCTAGTTCAAGGAAGGAGGGGCAACAACCCCTAACTTCTCTCAGAGATACACAAATGTATCCTTTGGAAGGGCCTTAGTGAATATATCAGCAACTTGATCTTTTGTAGGCACATACTCAAGCTTCACTTCATTCTCTGCAACTTTCTCCCTCAAAAAGTGATAATTGAAATGTGCTTTATCTTTGAATGCATCACTGGGTTCTTTGAAATATTTATGGCACTTGTGTTATCACAAAGAATAGTGATTGGCTCATCATACTCAACTTTGATATCCTTCAAGGTCTATTTCATCCACAACACATGAGTACAACATGCTGCTGCAACAATATATTCTGCCTCTGCAGTAGACAAGGAAATTGATTCTTGTTTCTTGCTATGCTAGGACATTTCCCTGTCTCTAAGGAAGAATGCACCTCCACTTGTGTTTTTTCTTTCATCAACACATCCAGCCCAATCTGCATATGGATAGGCACTTAAAGAAAAGTCATTGTTCTTGGGATACCACAAGCCATGATCAGGAGTGCCCTTCAAATACTTGAATATCCTCTTTACTGCCACAACATGTGATTCTCTGGGATTTGATTGAAATTTGGCCACAAGATAGACTGCATGCATGATATCTAGTCAAGTAGCAGTCAGATAAAGCAGTCCTCCAATCATTGATCTATATTTTCTCTAATCAGTCTTAGGAGATTCATCATTCTTGCTTAACTTACAAACATTAATCATAGGAGTGCTTATTGGTTTAGAGTCCTCCATTCCAAACTTCTTCAATAATTCCCTAACATACTTGGATTGAGAAATGAAAATATCTTTATTAGTCTGATTGATTTGCAGTCCAAGGAAGAAGTTCATTTCACCACACATAGACATCTCAAACTCTTTTTGCATCTCATCTGCAAACTTCTTACACATACCTTCATTTATACCAAATATAATGACATCAAAATAGACTTCAACAATTAGGATTTGATCTCCCCTTATCTTGGTGTATAAATTACTATCTGTAGACCCTTTATTGAATCCTTGCTGCAACTAGTACTTATCTAGTCTTGCATACCAAGATCTGGGAGCTTGCTTCAATCCATACAATGCCTTCTTCAACTTACATACCATGTTTGGTTTGTCTAATAGTTGAAACCCATCTGGTTGCTCTATGTAGACTTCTTCTTCTAACTCACCATTCAGGAAACCAGACTTCACATCCATCTAACCTATACCTTGAAATTTTTATGTGCTGCAAATGCCAAGAATAGTCTGATATGTTCCAATCTTTCCACTGGAGCAAAGCTCTCTTCATAGTCTATTCCTTCCACTTGTGAGTAGCCTTTACACACAAGTATTGCCTTGATTCTCACAAATTCTCCAACTTCATTTAGTTTGTTTCAGAATACCCATTTTGTTCCAATCACATTCTTGTCTGCAGGCCTAGGGACAAGTTCCCAAGTCTTGTTCTTTTCAATCTGCATTAGTTCTTCTTCCATTTCTTTGACCCAATGTTTATCATTGCATGCTTCATATACAGTTTTAGGTTCCACCTTTGAGAGTAAATCGAGGTTTACTTGTTCTTCTGCATCTCTGCTTCTTGTCAACACACCTTTCCTTTTGTCACCAATAATCTGATCTTCAAAGTGATCTCTTTGCACATATCTGGGGTTTTTAGGAATTCTTTCCAGAGCTTCAACTTGAACTTCTTCTTCAGGAGCAGCTTGCACTTCAGTCTGAACTTCCTTTTCTCTATCTTTTTCAACCTTTTCTGTATTAGAAGATCCATTTGACTCATATCCATCTGGTTAAATATCTTTGAATCTACCTTTACAATTACACTTTCAATGATCTTTCTTAGTCTTTTGTTATAGCACCGGTAATCCTTGCTCTTAGTAGAGTACCCAAGGAATATGCCTTCATCACATCTAGCATCAAACTTTCCTAATTCTTCATCTCTTCTGATGTAGCATTTGTTTCCAAAAACTTTGAAGTATTTGATAGTAGGAGTTTTACCATACCACAACTCATAAGGTGTCTTTGTTTCTTTTGCTCTAATTTGCACTTTATTCTGAATGTAGACAACAACGTGTATTGCTTCTTTCCAATATACTTCTGGTAGGTCTGCTTCCTTGATCATTGTTCTAGTAGCTTCTTGAACTTAGGGTGAGGTCTCTTAGTGATCTTAATAACTTGTGGGATAGACATCTTTACTGACTCAACACAGAAACTTTTCAAGAGAAAGTACTATAAATACCTTTTGTTTCTGGTTAGGGTTTCTTTGCACTAATCGTTGAATGCTTGAATTCTCCTTAGCTTTTCTTCTCAAATCTCTTTAGACACTTGAAGTTTTGAATGCAATGTGATTTCCTTTTAAATGAATCCCTTTTAACCCCTTTTCATCAAAACCTAATCATCATAAATGTTGATTCAAAAATCTATCAAACTCTTACTCTGCCATCCACAGTAGATCTAAATTGCTCTACAATCCACTGCATTAGATTCTTTTCTATCGGAGTCTTCTTCAAAAGCTTGGTTGCCTTGTTTTCTATCTTATATCTTCATGCTGAATGCCAGCACCATTTTTCTAGCTGGGGGAATAGGATTTATTATTTAAGCTCCCCCTAAGCCAGAACTCCTAATTTACTTCCCGGAGGAAGTACCTACACTAGAGTCTGGTGTGGACTCATCCTTGACTTCATGTGCTTCCTTCTTAACCCAAATCTTGTTCATCTCCTTCTTGATCTTTGTCAGATTTGCCTTTTGTACCAGTTTCTTCATCTCTGCCTGATTATCCTTCTTCATATTCTTGCTTCTGTAGAACCTTGCAATATGTCCAGGCCTGTTGCAATTGAAGCATAGAACATTTCTTTGACCATTGTTCCTTTCATTCATCCTTGATCTGCATTGGTTAGCCTTATGACCAAATCTATTGCATGCAAGGCAATTCCCATTAAAATATTGAACATTCCTTCCATTATTATAGTTGTTTCTTATTTGACTTCTGCATTCACTAGCTCTATGACCAAACCTCTTATATATAAAGTAGTTACCTTTGAAAGTTTGAGCATTCCTTCCATTGTTATAACCATTTCTTATCTGACTTCTGCATTTATTAGCTTTGTGAGCTACTTTATTGCAAGTGAAACACTAACCAAAGAATGATGGAACATTTTGATTTACTTTGCTCCTACATTGAGTAGCCTTATGACCAAACTTATTACATGTATTACAATAACCATTGAAAGAAGGGTACCTTTGAGCATTTAGTTGCCTGACTGGTGGTCTTCTAGGTTTGTTCCTTTAATTCTAGATATGTTTGCCTTTACCCTTCTTGATCTCAACATTCTTTTCTTCACTGACTTTAGAGATTTCACCTTTCTCAAATCCCAAGCCTTCTTTGTCACCAGGAATCTTCTGACATGCAAGTATTCTGTCAAGTTGGGCAGCACTCACTTTGAATATATCTTCCTAAATCCATGCCTATTTTAGATCAGCTTTCAGATCCACAACTTCTTGTTCAAGCTTTATAAAGTCTTTAGATTTTCTTTTCACTAACTGATTTAGGTCTTCTTCTACTTTTTCTCTTTTTACAACTTCCACTTTCAGATCATTCAAGGTTTCATTTGCAGATATCAATTGTTCACTAACCTCCTTATATTTTTCTTTGAACTTCTTGACTTGTTCCCTCAATTTTTTGATGTGCTCATCTGCTTCCTTGACATTATCTTTCAGATCCTTGTTTTCTAATTCAACCTTTTCAAGATCTTCAAGGGCAACCTTGAGTTCTTCTTGACTGACAAGTATGCAATCTTCTTCTATAGTTTCATTTGAACCAATTTCTTCAGGAGGAGTAGAATACTTTTTGCCTACCATGTGTTCAATCTCCAAGATCTTCCTCAATCTGTTAGACTTCTTCCAAGGAACCAAGCTCTGATACCAATTGTTGAAGGAAAAAGACAACTGAGAGGGGGGGTGAATCAGTTGTATCAAATACCTTAACTTCTTTAAACAAAATCACATTCACATTCACTTACTTTAACTCCTTATTTTGTTATGAGGATTAAACATGAAGAGCAAAATCAAAACATAAACACATCAACACCATACACACATGAACACCAAATTTTTATGTGGAAAACCCTAAAAGGGAATAACCACAGTGAGTGTTAGTTGACAATATAATGTAGTAACAATACTGAATAAAAAAAGAGGCTCACTGCCAAAGGGCTCATTGCCCAGGGCTCACTGCCCAAATGAAAGGCTCACTGCCAAAGGGTGGCTCACTACCAATGGCGGCTCACTACCATGGGTGGCTCACTAATAGGGGTGGTTCACTGCCATGAACTGATATAGTGGCATCTACAACATGCCTGAGTTCAGTTCCATTGAAGCACAATATATCTCCTCTGCTCTGCTATGCTTTTACACTTCACACTTTATCTTCACATCTTCGCTACCACACCTCATTCATGAATTCATTACATATATTTATACACATCGTCAACCTTGGAATGTACATCAAGGTCAGCATTACATTCTACAACCATTGGAACTATCTCCAAGGTCGGCATACATACATAAATCAAATTAGGACTAGACCTAAATAAACTTGCAGAGTAAATGAATGAAAGAGGAACACTTCATGACTTAGCTTGGATACAAATACATCTTCACATGCTACAACATGCTTCTACAATCCATGAATCACCTCTGCGACAAGTGTAAATAAGCAGGTCAGCCATAACTAGTGCAAACATCAAGAACACTCACTAGTACAGAAACAACAATATATGAACTAAAAAACTACTAAAAACTACATATAAATGACCAAACATGATCACGTGACCATTAGTAGTTTATTGCCAGTCATTTATAATGCAACCAAATTGATGACTAAATCATTTTTAGTCATTTAATGGTTGTTTTGATTGATCGATTTGGTAGTATATTTAGTTGTTGATTTAGTCATTGATTGTTGTAATCTGGTCACTTATTTAGTCATTTTTTATTCACTGATATATTTAGTCGTTAATTGTCATTGATTGTTGTTAATTGGTCACTTATTTAGTCATTTTTATTCACTATTTTCACTGTTCATAGATTTAGTCATATTTATTCACTGTTCACTAATTTCTGTCAATTGGTAGTATATTTAGTCAATTTAATTATTAATTGACGTCAATTACTAGTATATTTAGTCAATTTAATTATTAATTGACGTCAATTAGTAGTATATTTAGTCAATTTAATTATTAATTGACGTCAGTTAGTAGTATATTTAGTCATTTTAATCAAGGGGAAGAAGCATCACCACAAAATCACATCAACCATTTTGAAGCTTGCATAATGAAACAACTTTGAGAAGGTAAAAACAACTTGTTTTACTGATAAAAAATGCTTACAAACAACATACAGATCTAAAAAAAGTTACAATGCTTTCTCTTTGCTAAAAAAACCTTCATGGTTATAATACATAGCTCAAAGAATGAGCAAGAAACTAATTTTCTGAGTATCATTGAACATAGAAGCACAAAGACATTCATAGATGTCTTCTTCACAAATCCATGACTATCCCATGATGCTCACTGTCCTAGTTCAAGGTCACACTATCATCTCTGTAGAGATCCTGTCTCATGCACCCAACTTGCTCTAGTTCATAAGCTGCCACTGTGAATTATTACTTGTAGCAATAAACTATCCTTATCTCTAATGATTATGCCTCTGATGACTATCATCTTTGGTAGGATGCCTCAATTGTCATGGACTATTATTCAACATTTCCTTATGACTGGGCTATGCATTGTCCTAATCAAACTTGTAGCTTCTTGAAATGAATTGTCCAATAACTTGTCAACCTACTGTCATGCATTTTCCCTTTATAAATAACAATGCCTCATGACTGCCACTACCTAGCTCATTATGCTGGCATGATTTCACTTGTACTCTACCTCCCATCAACATAGAACACTGCCCCTCTATTGAATGCCTTGACTACCTTTGACATCACTATATCTTTTCCAAATTCCTTGAAAATAGTTCATCACTACTACTATTACCTAGGTATGCACTCTATGTCATCTGCCAGACTATTACAAGTTCACACAGTCCATCATTGGTCCTGTCACTTATCACATCACTATCATGAACAACTGTCATATCATATCATCACCTCTAATAAAGAAATCAACATCCCATTATGATACTGTTGTTACAAAATATCTATGTCTTGGCAGATAGCTCATGATAACCCTCAACCTTGTTGCTACTCACTTGTACCAACTCTATGGTATTGTCCTAGATGTTCATACATCTAACATGAAGACTCTTGACTATCATGAGATTTGGCACTGCCAAATGCATACTAGAAGGCTATCTCCTTACCCCTTTAGATGCCTATCGAGACACTGGCAATATTGTAACCTTTGCATAGTTCTTCTCATTGACTCTAGGATTATCTTTTAATGTTTGCATGATCACTTTCTTTTGCATGAATCTCTACCCCTTGACAGTCCCTTGTAGGTTTTCTTCATGCATAGATGGAAGCTCTTTCACAGATTGTTCTTTCAATCCTCACTATCATACATCCTCATTTGCAAACATATTCACTCAAGTTTGAGGAGTGCTTCGACCATGGTCATAATTGTTTTGGAAACACTGTCATTGCCATGATGCCATTTGATCAGGACCTTCACTTTGTGTTTCCAAGTTAGATTGAAACTATCCAATCTCTTCACACTCTTCTCACTATATTGTTTCAAACATCCCTGTGTCTTCTACTTATGGCTCTCAGTGTAACCCTATCATCCATGGGTCTTTAAGTTTTGCTCAGCCTCAAATGACTATCACTACCTTTTGAGAAGGTCCTTTTATTCTTTTACAATCATATCGCTGTCATAATCGTTCCTTGTGGGTGAAACTGTGATACGAAGGATTATTGCAAACAACAAAGAGAGGACCTGCAAAGCAAAAATATAGTTTTCAGTACTCGATCAATGATTTTTTTAAGTTTTGCCAATTGGACCATAATGAAAAATCTATAGAACATTATCAATAAAAAACTAACAATTGCTGGACTTGATAAATAAGATCATAAAAAAAGATATGCATTCAATAAAATTTCCTTTGAAGTATATGGTAGCCTTGTGAAAAGAAGCTAGGTGTGCGGAAATCGCTTCCTACACTAATCTAATGAGGAGAGATGAGTGCAAATTCATTTTAATCTTTACAGTTACAACAATGTTAACCCACTAATAGAGATATTGTAGCAAACACATACACAAGAATGTAAGACAGAAGAAGAGAGAGAGACAAGATATACGTGGGGAAAACCCTTACGAGTGAAAAACCCCACACTCTAAAACACAGCTCAAATGTATTCCGTAAATAATAAAGGTTACAATACAGTCACAGAGCCAATGCTCTTGTAGGAGTCTTTGACACTCATATCTGGAGACAATCCGGCAGCATAACAGTACCTGTCAATCACATAATACATCTCCTCTCCAAAGCACCTGTTTATATAGAAAATACAAGGTAAAAATGGTTCTATCTTGGGATGGGCGTCCAACATGGCCTCATGGCCCAATACTCACACCTATGGACACTTGACCAACATTGTAGAATGTTCCTGACACTTGTCAAGTCACCTCATCCCAAAGAGGTAGCCTATTCCCAATTTGGGTAATGACAGATGCTCTTACGACTCTTACAACCGTCATAGAATCTGTCATACTGACATATCTTATAGCTGTAAGAGAATTTGTCATAAACAGGCTATAAATAGCATATTCTCTTACAACATGTCATAACCCTCCTTAGGGCACCCAAAGATGCCTTTTTCCAAGATGCTTATCGACACATGTCTTCACCTGTCATACAATCTTCCATTTATGACTCTTACGCATCATAGATTTGTCATAGGAATTTGTCATGACCGTTTCAGTCAATATTCCCTTACACACTATACAAGATGCCGATACATGGAAAAATATTCCTACCACTAAGTGGGACGCCTATCTCCTCATGTGAGGACAAATTTACATGTGGTCATATTCCATGTAGGATGACACATCACCGTGCCAACTCCCACAAGATGACAACATAGGATTTGCATCCTAATTACATAATAGGCAATAAATAAATAAATACAAGGAATTACCAAGGTTGAGACACCTTAATTCCCAACATTCTACCATTTGTCGAACACCTTGTAAGAGCCAATGGAATTAACAGGATTTGACTGCTATAGGCTGAGAGGCCCATAGACTCCAAACACCATCTAAACTTCTCTATGCCCACTAGTTTCGTTAATGCATCTACAACATTCTTCAAAGTGTCTACCTTCTCCAAATTCACCTTCCCATCCTCTACCATGTCTCACACGAAGTGAAATTGTACATCAATATGCTTTGTTTTGGCATGGAAAGTTGGATTCTTTGCTAGGCAAATCATACTTTGACTGTCACAAGAAATCATAATCTGTCCTGCATCAACTCTAATATCTAAACACAATCTCTTAAGCCAAATGGATTCCTTGCAAGCATGAGTTGATACCATATACTCAGCTTCTGTCGTGGACAAAGCAACCAAAGGTTGTCGCTTACTCATCTAAATAATTGCACCACCAAACATAGTGAACACATAGGCATTGGTGGATCTCCTGCTATCAATGTCACCTGCCCAATCAGAATCCACGAATACAAACTGAATGCGGAGGTCCTGTAGCATTACCATTATAGCATATGGAATACTCAAAAGTACCCCTCAAATATTTGAACACTCTCTTAACTGTATCCCAATGTACCCATCTAGGATTAGCCATAAATGGACTAAGGACTCCCACTGCTTGGGCAATGTCTGGTCTTGTGCAGACCATAGCATACATCAAACTACCAACAACACTAGCATAAGGTACTCTGCTCATGTCCTCCACCTCACTAGGAGATTTTGGACAATCATTAACAGACAACTTTGTTTCCAATGAAATAGGAGCACACAATGGTCTACAATCTGCCATGTTGAACCTATCCAACACGATCTTCACATACTTACTCTAGCTTAACCAAAATTTTATGTTCACTCTGTCTCTTCTGATTTCCATTCCCAGAATGTACCTTGCTGCCCCAAGATTTTTCATCTCAAACTATACTAACAATTGAGACTTCAAATCAGAAATCATATTTTTACCATTCCCAATTAACAACATATCATCAACATACAATGCAATAATGAGAATGCGATCATTGTCAAATTTGTAATACACATAATGATCTGATTTTGATCTTAGATATCTAATCAACAACACAAAGGCATCAAACTTCAAGTACCACATCCTAGGAGACTGCTTCAAACCATACAAAGACTTTTTCAACTTGCAAACCAAATTTTCTTTACTTTTCTCTATGTAATGCTCTCACTGTGACATGTAAATCTCTTCCTACAAATCACCATGAAGGAATGTGATGTAGAGGTATCTTGGATAGGAGGAAGATAGACAAGTTGACAAGGTTCTTACTACACCCAAAAGCCCAAATTTGAGGTTCTTCATACAAAATTGGGAACAATAGTTAGGGGCTCTAATTTCTTCATGGAAAAGGTGATTTTAGGTGTTGTGGGACCCATCCCAATCATTGACAAAGACAGACCACACTCAGGGGTAGCACTTCCTTCACAAACCCAAGAAATGGCTTGTAGCCCTAAAAAAAGAGAAAAATCCTAATAACTTTTGATATAGGTCTTCAAATGCAAATCTTAGACAATTAGAAGATACCCATTAGGACCCTCTATCACATATCCTAGAATGGGTAGTGGTTGTTTTGGATGATATGCCTCAACCTATAGCCCCTCCTCATGACTTAGAGCCCCAATTAGGCCTAATTTGTGAAGCGATGGAGGCTTGTAACTTCTAGGACTACTTGGACATGTTAGGGGCCCTCCAAAACCATAGAATCTAGTCTTTATTTGTTGTTAGAACTGACTGTCATCAAATTTCACACTACTGTTGCTTCTTGCATACACTTAGCACATGGTTTTGCTAAGTTTCATCAATGAAATCCTAGCAATAACAAGTTCCTACCCAAAATAATCTTGCAAGACATTAAAATAGACATCAAAGAACCCATCCCATTAATCACAGAGTTTTGGAGTCAGTGGAATGGAAGAAACATCTTAAATTTCTGTCAGAACCCTAGTTAAGGGTTTCCCAGACCACCCTACAAAAAAATGAGGATTAAAATGCTCTAGAGAAATGTCAAGAACTCAAAATATATGCATTTGGAAGGTGACTCACCAAGATTTCATTCCAACACACCCAACTTCCACCACTCGTCCGTACACAGATAGGGTATGTGCAACAACAACAAGAAAACAACGAGGCATAGGCAGAAACTGTTATACTTTATTGATTTCTTCTCCAAAATGCTTCTCCTCTATACAATGGCATCTACAAAGTCTTATTAACCTTCCTTGAGGTCATTGAAGTAGTTGAGGGTAGTTTTTGGTCGATGGAACTATTCAATAACCATCAAACTACCCTGTTTCTAACTGCAACAAACTAATTACATTTGTTTGGCAGAGTTACATTTGTTGTTTGGGCTTAACACTACCTTCAGACATGTTTACAATGCAATTAGGCTTTGAACATCACCTTAGACTCTTTGAACATCACCTTAGACTCCTTGACATGCCTTAATAAGGCTTACAATCATGAAGACTGTCTCTACATGCCTTATGAAGGCCTTACAAATGTGACTGCCTCAGCAATATGAGGATAGATATTTGGACATAGTCCTTATTCCTTATTACAATCATGAATGGTCTTCTAGGATCTTATTGGAGCAAGACAATATGAACCACAAACATGAAGAAAAGTATGAAACAAAACATAGGTGATCTCCTTGGTGCTCCTACACCAGAATGTTGTCTTCACATCCATCTACTCCACCTCTAAGTCATAATCTACTGAAAGAGATAACAGGAACTGAATAGATGTTAGCTTTGTAATGGGAGAGAAAATTTCACCATAATCAATTCCCTCCACTTGTGAGTACCCCTTCGCAACCAGTCTGGCCTTGTACTTTTCAACACTGCCATCTACATCAAATTTCTTCTTGAACACCCATTTGTATCCATTAGGTTTCCGTCCATCTGACAAAGGCACCAAGACCCATGTTTTATTATTTTCCAAAGAATTCATCTCATTTTCTATGGCCTCCTTCTAGGAACCTGCATCTTTCATGCCCATTGCCTCTATCATAGTTCTAGGCTCATCACTGTTAGTAAGCAAGGAAAAATCACAACTAGAATCAAGTAATGAATAACCAAACCTATTAGGTTGCTTTCTTGTTCATGTAGACCTCCTCAATGGCTAAGGTTGAGGTTCTTCTTCTTCTGAACTTTTAGAGCTGCTAGAGCTCTCCTCATCATCAGGTCTCACAAGGTCTATCGGTTCAGTCTTCTCAGGGGTAGAAGGAAACTGAACCACATCTTCTTTCTTTTCTATTTGTTCTAGCTATAGAACAATGGAAGAAGGTCGTAGCTCTCTGAAGATAACACTTCTGCTATACAATACTTTTTCAAACATAGGATCCCAAAGCTTGTATCATTTCACACCGATACCATAGCCAATGAAAATACACTTAACGTCCTTGTTCTCCAATTTAGACCGTTTCTCCCTAGGCACATGTGCATATGCCTCACAACTAAAAACATGAAGATGTCTAACTGAAGGCTTCTTACTAGACCACACCTCCATAGGTGTCTTACCAACAAGAGCTGATGTAGGAGACTTGTTTACCAGGTAGCAAGCAGTGGCTACAACTTCAGCCCAAAACTTTTGTTTAAGGTTTTCTCCACTAAGCATACTCCTAGCCTTCTCCATCAGTGTCCTATTTATCCTCTCTGCAACTCCATTTTACTACGGGGTGTATATTTATCAGTTCTCAAACACTTAATCTTTTTACTAGTCTAATTTTCAGCAAAAGCTTTAAACTCTTTAAACTGACTAAAGACTTCAGTCTTGCTTCTGATAAAATAAACCCATGTCCTTCTACTGTAATCATCTATGAAAGATAAAAATATACAGATTTGGAGATCAAAGGAACATTAACAAGACCAAACACATCAGAATGAATAAGATCCAATACACCAGAAGACTTGTGAGAACTAGAGTAAAACTAAACATGGTTTTGCTTTCCATATACACAATATTCACAAAAGTTGAACTTGGGATTACAATCATTTAACTCCTCAATGATGTTTTTATTTTTTAGGGTTCTAAGACCCTTCTCACCAATGTGGCCATATCTCAAATGCCATAACATAGTCTTTTCAATAGGAAGTTTAACTTCCAAAGCATGTGCACTACCATCATAATGTGTTACAATAGATTTCTTCACTGCTCATTCAGATGGTGGGGATGAAGTGATTGCAGCTCTTTTCTTCAAGTCAAAAGAACTATTGCACTGTGAATTGCATGCCTCCAACTGAAATAGAGTACCTCTCCGAGTACCCTTTGCAAGCACCATAGATCCTCTAGTCATCTTGCATCCATCCTTCGAAAAGACAACCTGCACACCTACATCATTCAACATACTTATAGAAAGCAGGTTCCATGCCAAGCCTGGGATGTGCATAACCCCAGTGATCCCTTTCACTTGTCCATCAGGGAATCAAATTGAGACTCTTCCATGAAAAACAATCTTTAGATGAGAATCGTCACCCAGGCACACTCTTCCACCATCAAGCTCTTTATACTTCGTGAACCAACTTCGATGCAAGGTCATATGGAATGATGCCCCAGAATCAATCAACTACACATCATCAAATGCATGGGTGGCCAGGGCTGCGATGAAGGCATCACCATCATCTTGTGATTTGTCAAAATCTAAATCTGGGACATTCTTCTTCTTCTTCTTCTTTTCTTCCTTGCACTCCTTTTGGAAATGCCTAGTTTTGCCATAGTTCCAGTAGAGAGCCTTGGACTTTCCAAGAGATTTAGATCTCCCACAAGATTTGGATATGCCCTTCTTAGCATTCTTGTCCTTCTTTTTCCCTTTCTCCTTGGGTCTTCCATGAACCGCAAGAGCCTCTTTGGCTTCCTCAGAAGACTTTCTCCTCATTTCTTCAAATAACAATGAAGATACCACTTAATCCATTGTGAATGTGGATGTGGTGCTTCCAATAGCCATAACAAGATGATCCCACAAGTCTGATAGAGAACAAAGCAAGGTCATACAATGATCCTCCTCCTCCATCTTCACACCAACTGATGTCAATTATGCAATTAACATGTTGAAGGCATTCGGGTGATCTGCAATAGATCCTCCATCCTCCATCCTTAGAGAATACAACTTCTTTCTCAGAAAAAGTTTGTTCACCAGGGACTTGGCTTGATAAACATCTCCCAACTTCTTCCAAAGGTCTTTTGTGCTCTTCTCCTCATGGACATTTAACAGGATAGAATCAACTAGATTGAGTCTTATGAGACCCTTAGCCTTCTGATCTTCAAGATCCTAATCAGCTTGTGCCATTGCAGTTGGTTTTACACTGGATACAGTTTCCCATAGATCATGATCAACAAGCATGTCCTCCATCTTAAGTTTCCATAACTCAAAATTAGTGCCATTGAATTTCTCCACCTCTAATCTTCCAGATGTGACTACCATCTCTTTCCCACAACAAGATTACATAATGCACTATATAAAGCTCCCACTCAACCTAAGATTAGCTCAAAAAACCCTACCCTACAACTAGGACCAAAGGAAATCAAGTTCTGATACTGACTGAAAGGAAGCTAGGTGTGTGGAAATCACTTCCTACACTAATTTAATGAGGAGAGATGAGTGCAAATTCATTTTAATCTTTACAGTTACAACAATGTTAACCCACTAACAGAGATATTGTAGTAAGCACATACACAAGAATGTAAGACAGAAGAAGAGAGAGACAAGATATATGTGGGGAAAACCCTTACAGGTGAAAAGCCCCACACTCTAAAACACAACTCAAATGTATTCCATAAACAATGAACGTTACAATACAGTCACAGAGCCAATGCTCTTGTAGGAGTCTTTGACACTCGTATCTGGAGACAATCCAACAACATAATAGTACCTGTCAATCACATAATACATATCCTCTCCAAAGCACTTGTTTATATAGAAAATACAAGGCAAAAATGGCTCTATCTTGGGATGGGCATCCAACATGGACTTATGGCCCAAAACCCACACCTATGGACACTTGTCCAACATTGTAGAATGTTCCTGATACTTGTCAAGTCACCTCATCCCAAAGAGGTCGCCTATTCCCAATTTGGGTAATGACAGATGCTCTTACGACTCTTACAACCATCATAGAATCCATCATACTGACATATCTTACAACTATAAGAGAATCTGTCATAAATAGGCTATAAATAACATATTCTCTTACAACATGTCATAACCCTCCTTGAGGTGCCCAAAGATGCCTTTTTCCAAGATGCTTCTCGACACATGTCTTCACCTATCATAGAATCTTCCATTTACGACTTACGCATCATAGATTTGTCATAGGAATATGTCATGACTGTTTCGGTCAATATTCCCTTACACACTATACAAGATGTTGACACATGGAAAAATATTCCTACCACTAAGTGGGACGCCTATCTCCTCATGTGAGGACAAATTTACATGTGGTCATATTCCATGTAGGATGACACATCACCGTGCCAACTCCCACAAGATGACAACATAGGATTTGTATCCTAATTAAACAATAGGCAATAAATAAATAAATACAATGAAATAATACAAGGAATTACCAAGGTTGAGACACCTTAATTCCCAACACCTTGATTCCTTCAAGGAAAAAAATTATAAAGGAATGTGTAAAGATTAACTCAAGGTCATGTTGCAATGGTAACAATGTGACATGTATTGAGTGTGCAAATTTGGAATTTGAAAATTTATATATTATTGTCCACTAGTAACCAAATCAGGTTAATGGAACTACATAAAAAACACATTTTACATTAAAAGTTAGTAAGGAAAAGAAAAATAAATCATAAATCATAATGAGCTCATTTGTGCCCCTAAAATTGAGGTTGAAGAAAAGATTCTTAAGGTGAACATTGAGATAGACAGTTGTGTTGAGTCTTTAAAATCTTTCAAACCATTTTTTTTCTGGGATGATATCACATAAAGTCGTGAAGTGAATCTCAGTGTCAGTGATATTTGTGCAAAAGAGCAAGATAACTGCAAGTGGAAATTAGAAGCACAAATTCAAGCATATCAAAGCCCTTTTAGTGTCTGAAAATGTCTACTTATACCAACCTGTGAAAACCTCCTTACTCTCTGGGTTTCCATGATCAACATAGTGCCTCTAAGACTGTACATGCCTATAATAGTTGGCAGCAACCATTCACTATTTGACAGTTGATTTTCCACTCTTAGCCATACTTTTAAACACCTAACAAACTTCTAGAATACCTACCAAACCTTAGATTCTTGGATAGTGCTCATGACTACCTAACACTACTTTAAACCCTCAACAAGTATACCTACAACCTTTTCCAGCATCCTCCTAGCCTGTGACAAAATGGGAGCTTTGCAACAGGGTATAGAAATCCATCAAAGCATAAAGGATAGAGAAATTTTGTCAGATGTTGTAGTGGCAACTGCCTTGGTAGACATGAATACAAAATGTGGAAACATAGACAAAGCACATGAACTATTTGACAAAATGTCTCAAAGAAATGTGGTCTCATGGACTGCAATGATTGCAGGATATGCACAAATTGAACTTTTTGAGAAGACTTTAGAAACTTTCAAGAAAATGTAATTAGTAGGTGTAAAGCTAGACTCCACAACCTTTTCCAACATCCTCCCTACCTGTGCTAAAATGGGAGCTTTGGAATAGAGTATGGACATCCATCAAAGCATGAAGGATAAAAGAGTTTTGTCAGATGTTGTAGTTGCAACTGCCTTGGTAGACATGTATGCAAAATGTGGAACGATGGACAAGGCACATGAATTTTTTGATAGAATGCCTCAAAAAAATGCGGTCTCATGGATTGCAATGATTTGTAGGATATACACAAATTGGATTTTTTGAAAAAGCTCTAGAAACTTTCAAGCAAATGCAATTGGTAGGTGTAAAGCCAAACTACACAACCTTTGCCAGCATCCTCCCTGCCTATTCCAAAATGGAGGCTTTGGAATAGGGAATGGGCATCCATCAAAGCATAATAGACAAGGGATTTTTGTCAAATATTACAGTTGGATAGAATTCCTCAAAGAGATATCATCTCTTGGACTGCAATTATTATTGGATATGCACAAAATGGATTTGTTGGAAAGGCTTTACAAACTTTCAAGCAAATGTAATTGGTAGGTGTAAAGCTAAATTCCACAACCTTTGCCAACATCCTTCCTGCCTACGCCAAAATGGGAGCATTGGAACAAGGTATGGACATCCATCAAAAAGTAATGGATAGAGGAATTTTGTCAAATGTTGTAGTTTCAATTACCCTGGTAAACATGTATGCAAAATGTGGAAGCATTGACAAGGCATGTGAACTGTTCGGAATAATGCTTCAAAGAGATGTCATCTCATGGAATGCAATGGTTGTAGGCTATGCACAAAATGGATTTGTTGAAAAGGCTTTAGAAACTTTCAAGCAAATGCAATTAGTAGGTGTAAAGCCAAATTCAACAACCTTTGCCAACATACTCCCTGCTTGTACTAAAATGGGAGCTTTGGAACAGGGTATGAACATCCATCATAACATTACTGAAGGGGGATTTTTGTTGGATAGACATGTATGCAAAATGGACCATTCCAACACCACACAGTGGTTGTTGGGCCTTCGCGGTGATGCGGGGAAAGCTTTCCCCACATCACCATGAAGGCCCAACAACCACCGTGTGGTGTTGCGGTGACCTAAAACACTCTAATCGAAATGGACGACATAAGGGAGAAGGGCGTAGGTATGCAATTTTCTCCTAATGACATTCAGCCTCACATATCCCCTATAAATAGTAATGATACAAATGTTTTTGAATAAAGCGTGGTGGTGCCTTCGACCAAATTCTAGAAAGATTGGTCCGCTGATATTACCATCCACAATCCAATATAACTTAAATACGAGGGTAATCAAGAAACCAAAGAATTGGGCTCTGAAACACGGTGACACACTTGTGAATCAACTAGGTTAGGGAACACACATTCTTATTTAGTTAAGTTATAATAAATAGCAGGCTTGTCACTGCAACACGGCACAATAGTTGTTGGGCCTTCGCAGTGATGTGGGGAAAGCTCCCCGCATCACCATGAAGGCCCAACAACCACCGTGCAGTGTTTCAATGGTCTTCTACACAACACCATTCTCTAGATTGGCACATGTTCACACAGTCCATGGTGAAACCCTGTCACCCTTTACACCATTGTCATGAATTCCTTGAAAACACTGTTCAATTATGACTTTTATATTGCCTTCAAAAAACTATTTGTGCTCTATTGATTTATAGCTCTTCATACAACACTATGATATCTCCTTTGATGCCACTGTCATATGACTATTTGATACCACTATCATTGGTCTTCTCTCAAATTCAAACCTTACTCTTTTCACACTTTCACTTATAGGTTTTGAGTCAAGGGAGTCAAGTCTAGAATGTGACGTTGTTGTTCCTATGTTTGCAATAAGAGAATAATGTCATTTGAAACTAATATCTCTGTCACACCTCATTATTGATCTATTCCCTTTTTCAATAGACATATGGTTGTGATATGCTTCTTTTCTATGATGACTAATCGTTGCATGATAATCTAGACTATTATCGCATTTCTGTCGTAGGGCATTTGACTGTATTATGAGATCATGTGTATTCTTATGGTCTCACAAACTCTAGGAAATAACCTAAGACCCTTGGATTGCCTTAATACTCTCCTCTAACCTTCCATGCTCTAATAGTCTCTTACATTGTCCTTTATCACCAACCATATACTTGTAGACTACTTTTAGAAGTTCATTTACTGCCCTCTTTTATATTTTCCATAGGCTGTAACTCATCCATTAGAATCTTGAAATTTTAAAACAAGATGCTTAACACTTCTATCATGATTGTAAGTGTGATTGTGTAGGCTATCTTGTGACCTGCACATGTGACCTATGGATTATTTGTCATCTATCCTTCATGCACACTTGTCATACAGTCCCTAACTTATAACTATCATCTGCAACATTTCCATGACACAAAACCTTAAGGCCTAATTCAAGATAGTGTCTCATAAAAATCCTTATATACTACCTTCTACTCACACTCACAATGTGGAGATAGAAATCACTTACATACTCCTATGCCAAAGAATATGCTCTTGTTCATGATAATCTTAGGATTCACTTATATTTACAAAAATCTCATTAAATCTCTTAGAGACACCACTCTTTAAACAACATTTCCATGAAAGGCTTGTCATACCGCTCTCTATCATTTGGTTTGACATGTCATTATACACTTCCTTTATATTCTCCATTCATTGTTTTTCATGAGAGAAATATTTTGTAAGTCCTCAATGAAACATCACATACCTATGACTGCCCTTGTGACTATCATGAAACTCATTCATATTATCTTCACAAACCATTTACTTGAGTTATTGTCTTTTGACTTGATAACAATGACTTCTTTTTTATCTTGTCTAACAAGGTTTAACATGGAAAACCTCCATAGATTTTAATGAAGGTGCTAGGCTATATTTTGATGAAGGTGAAAGTGCATGTATATACATACTGCCCTCTACCTAGCCCTTTAATTGGCATAGTAATTGTAGCATCCATTAGTCTGAGTACCTAGGGTTATGACATTAACTAGGGGTCAAAGAATTTTTTATATACATCATGAGAAAGACAATACTTGGCAGACCCTAATATTTTAACTAGGAAATAAGGAATATTGAAGGTTTAATGGCATTTGGGAAATCTCCTTTGACATATATATCCAACTCAAATATAAAATGGTAAAAGGTCATGTGAAAAAGGGAGACTCTTACTCAAAAAAAGTATTTTGTAGGCATGTAATATATGAAACCCTCTAAACAAACCTTAAATTAAGCTAGAAGATGATACCTAGCAGTGAAAATGAAACCACACATGGGTGTAATGTGGGTGAGACTTAATCAACTCCTGGAACCTCTCCATTCTCCTTGAAACATGCCATATCTTTTAGTTGGTCTCTACTACGTGGTAAAACTAACAGGCCCCTTGAAACTCTCCATCTCCATGCTTCTTTCTTGACTTGCAATGTACCCTTACATCTGTCTCATGTATTCATGTTTCCTTGGATTCCTTCAATGTAACTATGAGATATCTTTCAATGCCTTAACAAACATGAGCACCAAAATCCTAACCTCTAAATGCTACGTGGGTGGAATTTGACATTTTCAAAAGGCAACAACTTTATACTTTTCTGCTTTTATCTTTTGGGGAAAATAAAATATAATAAAAATAACATTTAAAATTTTTCCTTTTGTTTTATGATTCCCAAGACTCATTTCTTTTGAATTAAAACTTTATAATACCTATATAAGATGGTGATCATAGGAAATCATTTTAAGCCTTCCTAAGAAACTATAAATCAAGGTGAACAAAATATGAATAGTTATCATTTCCAAATATTAAATAAAGTGTGTGCTCATAGATAATGAGTCAAGCCTAAACATTCATACATTTTAGTTGGTGCAACATTTAGGTTATAGAATAGAAGCCTTGAAAAGATACCTTGCAAAAGGCTTTACAAGGATTTTACATTATCAACCACAACACTCAAATCAGCAAATATGATCAGAGGTATAACTAGTTGTTTACAAAAGCATACCTACATTCATGGAGACCCTCACATTCTTGACAATTATGTATTAGAGAACTTCCTTCAATGATCACACAGATGCAGTCATAGAATGGAATTGACATTCAAACTTACAAGAGAATAAACAAGCCGTACGTCTATTAGAGAATGACAAGCACCCTGATTACAATATTTACCTCATGTAGCCATCCCATCAACAACCTTTTCAAACTAAGCAATGATGTGAGGACAAGCATAAAATCCAGGTCATAATTCAAAATTGTGTGATAGATTATAGTAAAGCCCTTGGCATATTCATTTCCATTGTATAGTTAGAGGTTCTTATCACATTACATGTAGTTTGCAAAGAGATATAGTGGCTTTATCATCCATCAGAGTTTTGACATTGGAGGAAATAGTCTAAGGACTATCACTAATAGAAGCAGTGATAGGATGGTTGCAAAGTAGTGACTATGCAAGGTGTAAATGCAGGAGCAATAAGCTCATGTTTTGGACTTAATAACCATGTCATTAGGATATCATTGCTAAAGGTGATAGTGTATGAGTAATGGTTGTCATTCCATTTTTTTCACTATATTATGGAGGTAGGGTCTGTCATAAATGCAAAAATTGTTGAGGAGTACACTTCAATATGGTCACTACAATGGAGGGCAACAAGCTCAAAATGCTAGTCAAATAGGTAGTAGAGGGATATTCATACGGAGTTGATTTTTGATAGAAGGCAAATATGTGAATGTTAATAATTAAACCCTAATGCAATAAGGTCTTTGAGATTCATGAGTGAAAGTGAATAATACCATGTAGACTATGAAGTAGTGACAGTAAGGTTGAAGGATAGTAGACCTAAGACAACATTGAGGAGCAACATTAGGGTTATGACTTTGTAATGAAGCCTTGAGTTTAAGGCAGTGAGATCTCAAGTTAAGGAGAAAATATTGCCATGGTCAATCAAAAGGAGCATAATTCAATATGGGTAAAAGTAGACCAACATTTCCCCTTTTGTTTACAATAAAGAATAAGGTCAATGAGACATGTATATGCTCTTTTAAGCTATCAGATTGAGGATTGTATGTGATTGTTACAAAGGTTGATTGTCATAGTAAATAATGGTGTAAAGAGTTTAAAAGGTGGCAATCACCAATCACTTAGAGAGCAAAACAATCACCAATCTAAGGCAGCCTTCTTCTCACAAGGTAGTCATCATTGACAAGGAGAGAGGACAGTGGGCTAGGCAGGAGGTCTTCATTTATTCAAGAGGGATGTTAGCAAAAATAGTGAATGTGCAAGAAGATCAAACCCTAGGCAAGTTTATGCAATACATATAGGATTACAATTCCTATAGTTCATCTACAATACCAAAAGAGAGCTTATTTTATAGAAAAACCAACAACTCTGCAAACTTTAAGCTAGTTCAAATTGCAAATCAAGAAGCAACAAAATACCATACCTGGTTATGCACCTAGCTCAATCATGTGTAACTTTGAAGTGAGCTGCCCTCCAGTGATTGTTTTTGAAGCAAAGGAAATAAGAATGGAAGGATTTTCATTGTCTGCAACCTATAGAAACACAAAATCAACGTTAGGAAACAATAAGATTTTAGAGACAAGATGAAAATGGAAGCACAACAAGAAAGAAGCATCTAATATGGTAGAGAAAATAATCTCAAAGAGTGGAAGAGAGTTTTACCTTAAATGATGCAAATGCAGCTACATGGGCTTCTAAAGCTTGACTTCATTGCTGCGCTACAGAAAACAACTGCATGTTCCCCTTGACAAGTTGTGGCCTCTGTCCATAGAATTTTGTTATTGTCAATAACAATCGTAAACCCCATCAATTAAGGAATATAATAATATCACATCCATTAGATAGTACACACCTCAAGTGCTTCTAGAGCAATTCCACTCAAAACAAGCCACTTTTTAGTAGGATCACATCGATAATTTATTATTTGGTTTCCTGTTAAATTGGCCATTCACTCAAACATTCAAACAGGTTCAAAATCCTCTATATGCCCCAATAATTTGACATGTTAAAAAGAAAGAAGAAATAGAAGAAAGCACATCAGGAACAGAAAACAAGCTTTGCATAAGTACACAAAAATAGAATTTTAGTCAAATTCAATATTGCACCTTTCTTTGCTTTAGGAATATTATAACATAAAGAGCACATAAAAAGTAGAAGTTTTTTTGAATTTTCTAGAGCTTTTCATTACCTTCCAATGACCAATGATACACTGAATTCTGTGTAACAAGTCCCAACATCTTTGGTGTGATCCACTTCCAAAACACAACCTATGAATTACAAGTTTGTAATATATGAGATATCATGAACTATATTTGTGTGTTAATAAAATAACACTAGTAGATACAAACTAAGCCGAGAAATAATCCAAGTTGGCAAAATTTCAATACCTGTTCAAGCATCTGATACAATTTTACTTTCTCCTTCATCTCAATGTTAAATATCTATAGATGAACCTAAGTGGTGCCAGGTATTTGTGCTACCATTCATAACACATGAAAATGTTAGATCCACAAATTCAACATTAAGCATGATTAAGCATTAGTAATTGGTAATTTGACTTTCTTGATTGTTTGTCTCCACTGCACTCTATAATGTGGCAACATTTTGCATTAGTTACAATTACAAGCATAGTGCCTTTTGGAAAAAAAGATGCAGTTCCATTACTTTGATTTAAACTTTACAAAGATAAAGAGTAATGGAATGCAACCAAAGTCCACAAAAGGCTTTCATGAATAATTAGTCTACTAACAATGTTACAATATCAACAATTAATCAGACTTAAACACCAATAGATAAGGGAGAAACAAAGGGAAAACACCAATAGATAAGGGAGAAACAAAGGGAACACTTATCACTAGCAGTAGAGTGGAAGATTTAGAATGCTGTATGATCTCTAAAAGGAATGGATTGAAGATAATTCTCTGTTTGGAAAATAGATGGAAAAAGTGCAAAAAGATGCATATGGAACTAAAATCTTTGAAAATGTTGTATCCATATCAGAGCATTACTTTAATTTCAGCTTCTTCAACTGTTACATCAGTTTCATACCCACGAAGAGTTTGTAATGCACCAATGAGATACAATGATTCTTAGATGAGCATTCTAAACAAAATCAAGAATGAAACAAGAATAAACATATACTATTTGAGAGAACCCTTCCTAGAAAGCACCATTCTATCCTCCTACCAAAAACCAAGATTATTAGAAAGTTTTAAGGCTTATATACATATTTAGACTTGTGTAACTTTTCTACTTTTCACTGGATCACTACCAAAGTTTCATTTATGTTATATCCCTCTGCCTAGATAAATTTCCTCCTCGATATAGGTAAGAGTAAAGATAATTTATTAGGTCACTGCCAAGAGAGACATCAAATTCCACAAGGAGATTGTTTTCCATTTACCTTAATTATTGTTGGAGATTGTTTTTTCATTTACCTTATATACTATTCCAGATTCAAACATGCAACCTATGGCGTATGTATGTCTTCCAATATGTGAGCATTAACTCAATTCCTTAATACAAAGAAAATAATTACAAAGGTTAATCCATGCCATGGATGATGCTGGAAAAGAATTTAGTCATAAAAGGATTGAAATAATTTCCCACCACATGTAAGTTTCTAGCCTAACATCATGGATTATGGTATACCAATCTCCATGTTGCATTTTCCCATATCTGCTATGATGCTACCTGCAAAATTCTCAAAAAGCCAGCTTCAATCTAGTAAGTGGTAAAACTTTAATTGCTTTTAAGCATATTTTTATGAATCCATAATTTAGAAGAAAATGAGGAAAAATTAGTGTTAGATAGTGACGACTATATAAAACAAACTATATGGATGCCAAATGACCAGAAATTTTAGATATGGCATTGATTATCTGATCTTTGAAACTCACACTACCATAAATCATTCTAGCAACACTGATAATTGTGAGCCTCAAAATTATAATGGGGTGTGTTTTACGCAAATAGCAACCCACCAATGACAAAATTTGCTTCATATTATTCTTCATTTACTTGCATATTATTTAAGTTGGTCATCCAAATCTTCACCCAAAGCAACAGAGGAAGATAGTAATTTTAAGGGGAAATCAATTGATGGAAGAAGCTTACCTAATTTACAACACCAAGAGAACCCCACAGTTGCTTCAGAGTTGTTTCAACAATATATATAGGTACCTGAATTTGCCATAGCATATGGAGAGAATTAGATTCATGAAAACATAAATAAATTGAACACCTTGACAAACCTTTCATAAAAGTATAGGCATTCATAAAAGTTGATAAGCTTACTGTGAATGATATCACTCCCACACCAAAGCCTGTCAATAATCTACCCACATACAACAATGTAGCATCCTGCATACCAAAAAGCAATAAGACTGAATGAAATTCATGCTTGCAGTTATAGTTTAGAAGCTAACTACTTCCAAAATCATTTCAAATTTTTCCTTCACAAACATATATTGCATAATTTATTTACAAATTTTCATTTTGAAAATGGCCAATTCAAGTTCCATACAAATGCATAATACATTTTATTCGTCTAGGTTACACTGTATTCATTTTCATCATTTGTTGGCAATTCACTAGTGAACCACTGCACCATTAGCAATTCATTAACATTTATGGCTTATAAGTTATAATAGGGATAGCTTCAAATCAACTATGATCCACTTATAGGGTTTGAAACATGTCTGAAACAAAACCTTTGAATCAGGAAGATAATTAGGTTTCATTATGAACATGCTCATGAGAGAGCCTACAACCCTTTTATAAAATGTGTATTTTAAAAAAATCTATGACTTAATAATCATTTAAATACTCACAACTCTCAAAATTTTTAACCATAGCCCCAACCTTTCATTATGTTCAGGACTGAGGCAAGAGTGTTGGTAGGTTCAGGTGCAAGAAGTGGCCCAACAACAAATGATGGGTTTACCACAACCAGATTGAGACCCTGCCCCTCTGCATACTTCCAGGCCTCTTTCTCAACAAGAGTTTTTACATATGCATACCAAAGTTGTAAGCAAAACATACCCTAAATTTAGAATTATGTAGATGTGAATTGAACCTAAGAAGTAAAAGCTTTCATGGATAAGTTTATGGAGACATTTTGGGGCTTTCTACTATTTATACCAAGATGATCAAGTTTACTCTTATAGTCACAGCAAGCAGTGCCTATTAATTACTCTTGTACAAGCAATTCAATTCTTCTAACCAGTGAAATATAATCTTCAAAGGAGGGTATTTATGCTTACATTATACTATTTGCAGTATTTTAGATTGCTCCAATGGGACTCATCTAAAAGAGAAAGCTTTTGAGTATTGTAGTTATATCTGATAGCTGAGCAGGAGGATGTAAGGGTGACTCTCTTTACAGAGGGTTATCTTGAACAAGACTTGAGGACATTGAGAGTCCCATTCACACTAGGATCAATGAAGGCCCCCTACTTGGCAATACATTTCACAGAGAATAAAACTAAACCAATTTATGTCATCAGAACAAAAAAAGAAAAAAAAAGAAAAATCCAGTGGAGGACAACCTACCATGATGTTGTGATCATTTGGTACTGCGATAGGGCAAGCAGTATGAAACACCCCACCCACTTCATTTATTGCTTCATCAAAGCTGCCTTCTTCTAACAAGTTTTCTTTTATTATTTTAAGCCTCTTCTTTGCACCAAGCAGATCCCATAGATACTCTATCTTCCCCACATTATCTAATCACAGGCAAATACATCATTTATTTATTTTTTAAATTAAAAGAAATCATTCTAAACCCTATATAGGATACATTGATACTTCAAAAGCATCTGAAGGAATTTGAAATTATGCAAATATATGTCAATTAAATACCTAGATTACAAATAGTAGCGCGAACAATGTAACCCTTGTTGATCAAAGTAGGAATGAGATAAGTAGCAATGAATCCTATGCCTCCTGTCACACACATCTCCTTACTATTCTTTGGCATTCTTTACTAAAAATCCTGAACCCAAACAACTTCAACTATTTATAGGGAGAACATAAGCATGTCATTTCACTTCTCCATTTTGGCAGGCTATGCATGAAAATAAGGTTTCGACGAAGGTTTTAGAGTATGTATATTAAAATGAAAATTATGTCATTTCAATTCTCCATTTTGGTGGGCTACACCTGAAAATAAGGTTTGGATGAAAGTTTGAGTATGTTTATTAAAATGAAAATTAGGAATAGCACTATTGATTCTTGATTCCTTAAATGATCTATTCAAATGGATTGTGACTAAATAAATGACTAGCTATTTAGTCATTTTTATTTGTGTGACTAAATATTTTTTTAGTCAACGACCAAAATAGTCATTTATTTACTCATTTATAGCTAAGTTGCAAAAAATTAGTAGAATTTCGTCATTTTTAGTTGTTGTGACTAAAAGTTTTAGTCACGTAGTCATTTATTTGCCAAATTCTACTAGTGACTTAAAGACAAACTTCCAAGAACTTCACTATAGCTTGCAAATCAAGCACACACCTTCAATACATTCTGGAGACATCCACAAACAATATAGAATTACTTTGGAGCTAACAAATCCAACCACAACAAATCTCACTTGAAGACAACATATATCACTTGAAGACACATCACAGACTGCTTCTCAATAGACACTGTCAAACTTTGTTAATCATTAGCTTTCTTTTTGGAGCACCAAATCATAAATCCTTTGGAATGAAGATAGCTAAGGACCTTGTAAGCTTAAGTCTAGAATCACAAGACCAAAATCCAAAATGTGGAGCAAAATACTTTCTCCCTGTCACTTTGCAAACATTGCCATGAACAGTCTTCAAACTGATGAATGGAACTTTTTCTGCACAGTGATCTGGACCACGAAATGTTGGATTTAGTATCTTCAAACACTTTTCTAAAACATATCCAAATCTCATACTTAGGTCTTCAACATAGAGAAAATGTGGAGAAAAATACTCAGACAATGTTCTTAACATGACAACTCAATCAATCAATAAACAACAATATCAGAAGATACAATTAGCACCAATGACAATACAAACATGTTGACATCAATTACAACACAAGTTAGCACATACTTGCAACACATAAAACTATGAGCACAAAGAAAACAAGAAATGATTTTTTTTGGGTCAACATGAAAGAGACCTAAATATGCCAATACTTTGCATTTTCCCCAAAATATGATTAGGACAAAATAGATGACACATAGAAAGAATATTAGGTACAAATAGAGGAATTTCTCAACATTTTCATTTAGTTGGGAGAGGAGGAGGTAAGACAATGTCTAAGGTGGAGGTTTTTAATTCAAGAAAAAATTGATGGTGGGTACAAGTAAGTGGGACCAAGAATGCAAGGGTGGCATTGGAAATGACACTAAAATTGGGTAATTTAAGGGATTTAGGGTTAGGTGGTATATCGAGAAGTTGTGGAATAAGAGGGGGAAGAGTAGATGGAACAAGAAACACCTTAATTCATTTGAATTTCTTATCAGTGGGTTTTTCTTAAGGGTCTTGGGTTGGGTCAAAAGCAAGTTGGGTAGTAGGGTGGGTGTGGCACTTGTGAGGTCTATGAGGTTTATTATGCTTATCATTGGAAGAAGTGGATGGATATGGATCATGTACCTTTCTCTTTCCTTTATATTTGGAGTGTGTAGGAGGAGAAATAGAAGTGGGAAAGTGAGGTGGAGGAGCAACAAGTGGAGTAGATAATGGGGAAGGGGTAAACATAGTCACTGGAGTGGGAGAAGTAATAAGGGGAAGTATTTTGTTAAAGACATTCTTCTAGTATATGTCTAAGAGAATGCTAGTATGGGGCTTAGGGGGCCTAGAAGGATTTGGCCAAAAATAGTCTAAATGAAAGTGACCTAAAGTAGACAGTGGATGATATGAGCTACAAGGTTTAGTGATAACATGACCCTCATAGGGAAACTTTTGGCAATAGTGATTGAATGAAGGCACAACCTGCATCACACTAAGCCAAGGATAACCCAATCTAATGTGATAACAACCTAAAGTGGGAATGATATGGCAAAGAATGTCCAAGGATTTTGGTCATACCTAGATGGGGAGAATGATAGAGCTAAGAGTGAGGATAGGAAATCTTGTATGCTTACACAAAGAGATATTGGGGGGAGAATTGGAATATTTGTGCAACCAGTTGACATATAATAATTTCTCTATAACTATGTTGATAGAGCTCATAGGGTCTACCAAAACTTCATGGATGATTTTTTGGTGAATCGATACTTCAATGTACAGGGGTAAGCATTAACAAGCACATCATTAGGTGAGAAGATAATGGTAGCTTTAGGAGAAGGTTAAACAATGGAAGCAAAAGGACAAACATGATATACCTACCATCTTAGATAATGGAGGAGTGTTAAAAGAAGGATCTTCACGAGTCTTATATGGGACAAGTATAGGATCTAAAACTAGAACAAAAGAAAGTGGTGTGGCATAATCTACATAGTTAGTAGTGGAGTGCTATGGGAATAGGTTGGTATAAATTTGGAGGTTTTGATTAGCAAGAACAACTGACTTATTAACTCTATCATTAACACCAACAACCTAGATGACATTGTTGTCGACCAAGTCTTGTATGAGATGTCTCAAGTGAATGCACCTTTTTTATCATGGCCTAGGACTTGATGATATTGACATAAATATTTTGAGTCATATGTTTTAGGAAGAGGAATGTTTGTGTCAAGAGGTTGGATGGGTGTAAGAGTTGGTATAGAATGCTCTATACCATGCAAGATTTGGCTATGGATATAGCCACCCAAGATCTAGGAGCTTCAATGAAAGATCAAGAGAGACCCAACATGAAAGAATAATTACATTCTATCAAAGGATGCAAATGCACAATATACATGAATATGACATGAATGAAATTAAATAATGAGAAGCCCTTGGCTATATAGGCCAAGGTAAAACATAGGAAAACATAAGATTATAACAAGTCTCTTAATCTTATGACATGAGACACAAAGTGATAAGTATCCTTAGTGTACCCTAAACATGCTCGAAGTAAACTTACAGTGGAGGTCTAAGAGCAGCACCTACACTGCCTCAGCTAAATTTCTCTTACACTTATACAAGTTTGATTTTGATGATGAGTACCAGTACATGATGGCCCTGCTAAGCAGGATGACAAGTAAGCTTCATGCAGGAAATTTTAAGAATTGGATGTTTCGAATCATCCAGATGGTCCTATACACAGATAATAAGCCATTATGGGCTAAGGTCATCAATGATGCACTAGATGAAGGCATGAGGAACTTGGGAGGTCAGACATGCATGTTTCATATAACCTCATATGTTGTGTACTCATGTGCTTACAAGGGAACCTTTGATGCCTTGACTATAGTGGGTAAAGCTGGCGGTGATGTAGATGATGCCCACATATGGGATCACTATCCTCAGCTATAGAGAAAAAACTACCTCCTGGATTACAAATTGGTAAATGATGCATTCTCTATGCATCTAGTCAGAACCATGGAGGAGGATAGGACCAAGAGACTAAGCATGGAGGCTCAGAAAGTTGTTTATAGACATGGTGCCTGGTTTATCCAGTTTGCCACATTTTCATACATAAGGATAGAGGGATTTGAGGGACAACCCTTATGGTACCAAGATACCCTACTGATGGGGTTGTCCTGATGGAGTTTCTTAGACAAGTGTCTACCATAGTTACAGCATACAAGGAACAAAAGAAGATACCTTTTGTATTATTTTCAGTGTCTATGGGCTGGTATATGTGCTTAGACTCAGAGAGCATAAAGCATGTCATGGGAGGTCTGAAACTGATGTATCTGCAGCCATTTCTATTGGCCAGATCTTATGACCCCTATCGCCGGATGCAGAAGATAGTAGGAAAACCTGTACATCAGAAGCATCTAGAAGATTTCTAGAATGATTGTGAGGATGAAACTGAGGTGAGGAGAAGAAAATATCAAAGACTCACCTTGAACCAGATAAAGACATTTGACTGCATCCCAGTGCCAACACAGTTGAAAAAGGATGATGGAAAAACTATGTCTAATTAATATGAAGACAAGAAGGTGTACAATGACACCATATTAGCCCCTGATCTAACACAACTGGAGGATATTTCCCTCGATCTGTTTAGAGGTGGGGTGTTGTAATTAACCCAAGCTTAGGTAGATGAGCAATTAAACAGACTAAAGAAAAGGGGTGTGGCCCTTACAATTGATGCCAAGAAGAAAAGATAAGAACTAGCTGATGAGGAGTATGATGACTTCCTCAATGAGAAAAGAAAATCCAATGGAGAGAGGTTACCCACATAGAAACAGAAGAAAGGTCCCCCTAGAGGTAAGAAAACTGAAGATGAACCTAAGGGGGTGATAATTGAAAGGGTTGCCACACCAGCTGTAGGTGCATCAACATCAGGACAAGCATCCCCATCATCCACACAGCCTCTGATGGACAAGCCTAAGACAAAGAGGATCTTCAGGTCAGCTGTTGAAACTGCAGAAGTATAGGAGGAGGGCCAAGCATCACAATAGGATGTAGAAGATGATATCCCTTTTGAGGAAGTGCAGGTAAACAAGGAACCTATAGGTCATGACCCGATGATGGTCAGTAGGAAAAAGAGGGTGGTGTCGCTGATGTCACCACCCAAGAAGCAAAGAACATCCATGCGAGGTGATATCAGGGCTGACCCTATTGTACTAAGAGGAGCCAGTTGTAAAACATTTAAGAAGGAGATGCAACATGATGTGCCACTTCCCACCATAATAAAGTTCAAGACTGAGAGGGAAGAGGAACAAGCAAAAGAGGCTTCCAAAGTAGGTCAGGGAGGTCCTTTCTCCTTGGAGGACACCATTAACTTATCAAATGATGAGGTAGTACAGAGTGTAGCTTCTCAAAGGATGGAGACTCTCACCTCAAGTACCTGCATGACTCCACATGGGACCCCATTAGCACAGATGGTGGTATTGGAGGAGGTGAAGCAAATAGAGGAAGTGAAAGAAAGTAGCCCAGAAAGGGCAAGCCAACAGATCGGGCTTGACAAGTTGGTTGATCAAGTGACTAGCCCTGCGGTTATAGATTTAACATACAAGGGTGATGTAAGTCCCAAGGACAAAGCAGGTGCACCTAATGTGATAGAAAAGATTGAAGTGGCCAAGAAGGTAGGAAAAGAGAGCAATGCCCCTGATATGGGTTAGCAATAGTATGAGATACCCGCAGAGCCAAAAATAGTAGAAATCTAATAGAAAGGCAGAGATGATAAAGATACATTAGGTGATGCTGCTACCCAGACTCAGGGACATCAGGGAGATGCCACAGGAGAAAAAGATAAATTAGATCATTAGGACCTTAAGACACAAGACATCGATGCCTCAAGTGCAGAACAAGAAGTGACCCAAGATCAGGGTGATGCACAAGGCCCAAACACTCAAACATCCGTGGATGTCAACATGCCTCAGGATGAAGAAAGTACTAAAGTTAATGAAAGTCAGAAGGAGGGAGTGCAGGATTAGGCACAAGATCATAATGTGGACATTCCACAGGATCCTCCTCCATAGAAAGAAGCCCCTCAGCAAGAAGAAATGCAACAAGATCCCCCTCATGAGGAACTCCATGAGGAAGAAACTAAGAAATCGCCTTCTCTGCCAAGAATAGAAGCAGATACTGGAGATCAAGGTAGACATGATGATGACAAAGGACATCAAGGATTTGGGGATGAAGTGCCTCAATGGCTGGAGAAAGAAATAGGTATGGAACACGGCTCTGAAATTCAAGAATTTGATGTTTCCACCTTGTTTACAGAGACAATAATGAAGCCCAAGAGGAAAGCCAGAATGACATTGGCTATTAAGAGAGATCTTGCTATAGGCAAAAGGACTGCACAGTTAGCACTTCCCACAATAGAGAAAGAGAAGGGCAAGATCACCCTTGAAGAGTTCCAAATCACAATTGTCGATTTGGGTTTTGCCAATGAAGACCAAGAGGGTCAAGAGGGGAACGACATTATTGATTCTTTGACCCAAAGGCTAAAGAAGGAGAAAGAGAAAAATAAACAACATAAGGAGTACATTGTTCAGCTGCATTCATACATAAAGGGGTTGATTAACCGTTATAATACACCAGTTGATCCAGTAGTCCCATTAACTGTCATATCCCAAGAGGAGGTCACCAAGTTGGACCTCATGAAACATGAAGCCATGATCATGGAGAAATGGATGCTATTAGCCCTCACTGGAGCTGAGGATGTTTTGAGAACCTCCTTACAGAGGTGGAATTCTTTAAGCAGTTTAAAGAGAAAAGTAGACGAAATGCAAAATGAAACGGGGAAGTGGTCATTCCAATTGGAAAAGGATCTTACTACTTTAAGTGAAATGAAGAGGATTGATCCTCAAATCCTAATAAATAATCAAGTGTTGAATAATAACACTACCCTACTAATAGACATATGGTATGAGGATATCAAGTTCGAATGTGATATCCTGAAGAAATGTAGTGGCATGCTCAGGGATATAAGTATAAAGTTGCACAACATGATGGCTTATGAAGTAGAGATCCTTGAGGCTTTAGAAGGAAAAGTAGAGGGAAAGATTGAAAATTAGGATGCAGACTTTGCTATCAAAGCTCTACATGATAATTTCCAGTTGGTACCATATGACCCCCTCACCCACCTGACGGAAGAAGTGATGAATAAGATCATGAGGATAAAGGTCAGGGTGGAAACTTGTAATGAGACTTTGAACAGTAGAAATGGTAAGCTGGACTCAATCAAAGCTAAATTCCAGTCTCATAAGCATGCCATAACAAATGCCAAAATCCAAGATGGTGGGGAGGTAGATAAAATAGTACAAGCCTATGAGAACATCAGGACAACGATGAAGGTCTATATACAGGAGGATGTTCATCAGGGTGACAGCGATACAGAAAGTAATGAAGATGATGATCATGATGAAGAAGAAGAAAATAAAGAGGAGGAACCCGAAGAATGAATGAAGATGCATCACGAAGAAGACATGCATAAGGCACTCATAAGATAATGAGTCATCCAGATGGTTTCCAGCTGGCAACTTGTGCCACGAGGAAGAGTTGACTGAGTCAAAGAGTAATTATCTACTGTTGATCTTAATTGACAAATCCTAACCATAGGTCATTTGTAACTATCTCCTCACCTTATTCTATAAAAGGTGCAGGGGTCCAATATTTTGAACATTTGAAACTTAATTGAAATTTGATTGCTGAAATATCAGGACTCAGTTCAAAGTTGTTGTAAATGTACATGTTATGCATACTGAATGAAAGAGAAGACATTTTTTATTACAAATCATCATAAATCTTGAGTAATCTATGTTTGAAATCTGGATACATGCATTGATCAACTGTGTCCCTTGGAGTGCTTGTTAGTCTGCATGTGTTGTTTTCATTCGTTATCCTTTGAAGTTAGCATCATCCATATCTAGCTGTGGAACATCTTGGTGACATATGGTTTGATTCCTTCTCCTCATGAATGTATCTTGTATGTATGTGGTTCAATGGCTAAAGATTCAATAAAATTAGAAGCATTCTTTTAAATTTCTTTGAATTTTATAATAGATCATCACCATAATTGCAAATAACAGAGAATCAAAAGCAAATAACATGAAATATGTTGATATTCTGTAGATAATTCAAAATAAAGAGCATATTTAGAGTAAAAGCATGTTAAATTGACAAATATCATGCAAATTCATACAAATGTCCATGAGCTACATGCAAATATCCACTTACAGACACATCATTTGAATAAATATACAGTGTATAAGAAAGAACAAATTCATGATGATCAATAATTAAAAGAATTGATCAAACTTGCAAATATATCTGCTATCTTTGGAAATAGAGTAGAAATAACCTTTCTGTGTAGTAAATTTACAGGAAACATAACAATATTGATCATCACGACAAACGTAAGACCCCTTGAAATGGAAAACAGCGTGTCACATCAACCTCTGAGTAACGTCATATGATCATGACCTGATCAATGGAGACTTGGAGTCATCAAGTTATCCTAAGTTAATCATACTTTACAAGATAATAAAGGTTTGTTGTGCAAATTTTTATGCGTGTTGTTATGACTAACAATCATCATCAATAGTATTGTATAGCAAAAGTGTAATCTTTCGTGAGTTGAAACCTTCTACAGTGGATCTACAGCCAGAGGTAAAAGAAGATGAAAAGAAGAATAGTTGAAATCCCTCTTACTCTAGAGAAGGAAGAACTATGAATTCCTAGTGTACCTAATACTGAGGAGAGCTCAAGTAGTTCTAAAAGTTTTGAACAAGAAGAAGAACCACAACCTCAGCCTCAGTCTGTGAGGAGGTCTACATGTGAGAAGTGGTAACCTAAAAGGTATGGATATTCTATGTTGGGTTCTAGTTGTGCCTATGCCTAGGACTGTTAGAGAGGCTATTAATATGTATAATTCAAATTCCTGGTTGGAAGCCATGAATGAGGAAATGGCATCATTGAAAAAGAATGAAACCTAGGATTTGGTACCTTTGCCTAAAGGTCAAAAGCCTGTTGGCTGTAAATGGGTATTTAAAAAGAAGATTGGTCTAGATGGTAGTATTGAGAAGTATAAATCTAGGTTGGTCATGAAAGGTTATTCCCAGGTAGAGGGAATTGATTATGGAGAGATATTTTCTCTTGTAGCTAAGCTAACATCTATCATATTTCTATTGTCACTTGCAATAGCGTATGACTTAGAGATTGAGCAAATGGATGTGAAGATAGCGTTTCTTCATGAAGATTTGGAAGAAGAAATTTATATGTCCCAACCTGAGCACTTTGTTGAAAAAGGTAAAGAAACTCTAGTTTGCAAGTTAAATAAATCTCTGTATGGTTTAAAATAATCACCTAGAATGTGGTACCAAAAGTTTGACACATTTGTGTTGTCATTGGGATTTGTGAGGTCAAAATCATATCATTGTGTGTATTATAAAACTGAAAATGGTCATTTACTTATTATTGCCCTATATGTGGATGATATGTTATTCATTGGGAATAGTAAGGGCATGATTTCTTATTTTAAATCTAAGTTGTTAGCACAGTTTGAAATGAAAGATTTAGGTGCAGCTAGGTACATTTTGGGGATGGAAATTAGAAGGGATAGGGCAAATAGAAAACTTTGGCTCAGCTAGAGAAAGTATATTAATATTGTCCTAGAGAGGTTTAATATGGCATATTGCAAGCAGTTAGTTGTTCCAGTGTTGCAAGGAACGAAGCTATCTATTGAAGATTGTCCAAAATCTCCTATTGAGATGGAGGACATGATCAGGGTGCCTTATGCGAGTGTAGTTAGCAGTTTAATCTATGTAATGGTCTGTACTAGGCCAGACATTACCAAAGCAGTGGGAATGCTTAGTTGGTATATGGCTAATCTAGGAAGACCGCATTAGGATGTTGTGAAAAGAGTTTTCAGATATTTGAAGGGTACTACTGAGTATGCCTTGTGCTATCATGGTAACTCTACTAGATCTAAGAGTTCAGTTAGCATTCATGGATATGTGGATTCTGATTGGGTAGGGGATATTAATAGTAGAAGATCCACCAGCAGATATGTATTCACATTGTTTGGTGGTGTAGTTAGTTGGATGAGCAAGTGGCAGGTTGTAGTCACTTTGTCCACTACCGAGGCTGAGTACATGGTAGCAACTCATGCCTACAAGGAATCCATTTGGATTAGATGTTTGTGTTCTGATATTGGGTTTGATACAAGGCATATTACTATCTGTTGTGACAGTCAGAGTGCCATTTGTTAGCAAAAAATCCCACTTTCCATGCTAGGACAAAGCATATCGATGTTCAGTACCATTTTGTTCATGATATGGTGGAGGATGGAAAGGTTAATCTAGAAAAAGTGGATACTCTGGAGAATGTTGTTGATGCATTGACTAAGCCTATGATCACAGATAAGTAAAGATGGTGTGGCAGTTTGATGGGCCTTGGGGCCTATGGCATTCAATAACTTCGAGCATTGGAAAAATCTAGTAAGTTCTTCATCAAGTGGGAGCATGTTGGAAAATGTGCCTCAAATTACTGGCTTGATATTCTATCTGCAATATTATGCATTTATTTCTTCATTGTCCTGATTGTTCATTTTTGGTGGGACCTTGTTCAAAGTCTCCTCGATGGACCAATAACACTATGGAGTTAAGTCTTCATATTGGTAGGAGTTGATCACTTTGGTGGGAGTCTCTAAGCTATCCCTTCAATAGCCTAATACAAAGAGTTGACTCTCCATTGGTGTGACTGAGTGTTTTTGACGAGACTCTGTCTTGAGTCTCTTCGATACTCCAATGCTGACATGGTAGTGGGGACCATATGAAGCATTATGTTCTTCATCAAAGAGACATCCTTATATCAGTGGGAGATGATATATTGTCCCATCGATATGGCTGATACTCATCAGCCTGTGGGTGCCTTGGTGGGACCTAGCTGGTGCGTAGCGGAGAGCGGGGATTGGATGATTTTGATAGAGGATGTATGACTCGATGACATGGAAGCTGATGTGGCTGCCATCTAGGTGATGGGGATAGTGGTCAAAGCTTGGCCAGTAATAACTATATATTAGAATGACATTAAGATTTCAATGAGAGATTAATAGTTGTCTCATCGATGTTTCTGATGCGAAGTGTTGGCAAAGCTTGGAGTAACAAGGCTCTTGTTGAAGAGACACAAGGACCTCGAAGAGAGATTGTCTGGAGTCTCTTTGAAAGTTCTAAAAAGGGAAGTGATAGTTATGTTTTGTTCAACGGTTTGACGGGTGTTGATAGTTAGATGATTTGTGACCATTTGCTACAGGAACTGAATCGATTAGTTTATGGTATAGCATGGAATGCAAAACAAATAGTTTTCTTGAGTAACTGAATGAAATGAGTCTACATTGTAACTATGTATAACAATCATTGAATTGTTCAGTTGAGCAGTGTGTGAGAGGCTAATCAGAGAAATGTTTTTCTGCCCCTTTTGGTTACTGTGAATAAGCACCTATGAAAGCATAAGTCGGCAACTCTGTATGTAAACTTCATTTACTATAATACAAAGTGACTTTGCTTGGTGTGTGGGTTTTTCTCTCGTAAAGGGTTTTCCCATGTAAATCTAGTGTTCATTCTATGTTATTTAAATTGTCTACTTTGTTATTCTATTTAATGTGCATCTTTAATGGACTGTAATTGGAAATTGAATGTACTGTCTATATTTCTCTTCTAAAAATTAGCATTAGGAAGGTGTTTCCGCACTTTCTTTCCTTACAATAACTAGGGCCAAAACACATACACCCCACCATATAATACATCACAACAATATCCTCCAAATCAAACTCTGATGTACCAAATACCTCATCCAAGTCATCAAAATCCCATACAACCACAACAACCACCTACATCTGATATTAAGTAGTGATTCAATCAGTTACAACAATAAGTCGCAGATATGAGTATAGGCCAAACAAGGAAGACATTTTCCTTTGAGGATGTATAACCATATCCTTTTGATAAGTCACTTCAAATGATACATTTTCCTCCATACTTTGAGATGCCACAATTTGAGAAATACAAAGGAAAAGGTGATCCAAATGACCATCTTAGAGCATTTTATGTAGCTTATCTTGACGTTGCATACAATGAAACATATCTTCTATGTCTATTTCCTCATAGTCTTGGGGGACAAGCTATGGAATGGTTTTCTCACCTACCTTCGAGCATCAAGTCTTTCAAAGAGTTGGCAGGAAAATTTGCATCACACTTTTCTTTCAATATAGAAAATGAGATATCCATGAATGATCTTGTCAACAACAAACAACGAAATGGGGAAAACTTCTCATCTTTCATCCAATTATGGTGAAATATGACTAGCAATCTCCCATGGTAGATGCTTGAGAAACAACAAGTTGACATATTTGTCCAAAATCTCCATCCTAAACTATCATTTCAATTGTAGCTCTAAAGTGCTACTACTTTTGATGAACTCATATCCAAGGGAACAAATATTGAAAAAGATTTAATTGCCAAAGGTCTAATCAAGATATTCAAGGAAACAAAAGACAATGCACAATCTTCAAGTGATAAATCCCACTTTTGGAACAAGAACAAAAATGTTGTCAATGATGGCATTGTTGATGCAAAGAATGTCCAAACTGTGAAGGCTCCCATCCATATCCAAGTAGCATCTAAGAGCACACCCTTTTCTCCAAGAAACCAAGCTACAACAAATCCATCATCTAGATGTCAATTCACTGCTTTAGGAGAGCCTATTGAACCTATCCTCAAAAAGCTACTACAATCTAGCAAGATCACGTTACCTAAAGCTAAACCCAACGAAGAACCACAGTTTAAGCCTAATTAGTATAAAGATAATGAATACTGTGATTATCATAGAGTGAAAGGACATAATATGGATGGTTGTATGAAATTGAAACATTTGATTTAGAATCTTCTTGATCAAGGAGAAATCGCTATTGATCCACCGAAACAGACGACAAACTATGACCTTGATTCTTTCAAGAATCCACTTCCACCAAATGATAAAGCAAGTGCCTCTAATATGGGGAAGAATGTCCATTATACTTATGAGTCATCTACCATTGGTTGTATTGAACAAAATCCCATATCTACGATTACCATAAGAGAAAAAGAACCCACTACCATAAGAGGAAAAGAACCTAATTGTGTCGTTACCACCTATCGAGGCCATGTTACTATCCAAGGAGCACCACCCACCATACACCCAAACTCTAGATACAATATCCTTGATCATCTAGGTAAAACTCCTGTTCATATTTTCATTTTGGAATTATTGCACCTATCACTTGCTCATAACGCTATCTTGGATAAAGCTTTACAAGAGTCATCGATACCCAATGATATTGATACTACACAATTCCAAGCCATGGTAGCGAGTATTGCATCACCTTATCATCTGACCTTCTCTGACAAAGACCTTTCATCATCTGATACATCCCACAATGATGCTCTCCACATCAAAGTTTACATAAAACGTCGAGTCAAAGGAATACTAATAGATGGTAGAGCTAGGTTAAATATATGTTCTCTAAAGCTTGTAAAACAACTGGGATATTCTAAGGATCACATTGACACTACCAAGAGCATAACTATCAAAGCATATGATGATGCAGAGAGACAATTTGAAGGAATTATCTTTCTACCTATCCAAGTTGGTCTTGTTACCACTAATACCCATTGTCAAGTCCTAGACATTGAATTGCCTTACAACATTATCCTTGGTCGTACTTAGATACATGCCTTGAAAGCAATTCCATCCACATATCATCAATGTCTAAAATTTCCCTACAATGGTGTTGAAATTACGAGCCCTGCCGATCCTAATCCATTTGAGTTTTGTCAAGGCTTCCAAACTAAATATCAAAATCCTAACCACATACCCATCAACACTAAAGCCCATCTATCCACATCCTATGTTGATCCATCCAATCTAAATAATCCTTCATCTAGTAAATTCATCCCCAATATTGATGTTCAATACAAAGAGAAAGGACTTGGTGAATATAGTCTACAAGAATCTTGTATAGGATTCTTGCCCTTATCACCTAAATCCTATGGTCAACCATTAGTATCCAAAGCTTCCTCATCCAAAGATACTATCACCATTCCTCCAACCATGTTCATCAAATTAGGAATGCTCAAAGATGAAGCTATTGATGACATCAACTCTTGGCTCTTTTTTGATGAAAATGATCAACTTACTTTAGAAGTGGAACGCTATAACAATGGATTTTGAATCATCAATAATATGGGTTACAAAGGACAAGGAGGTCTAGGACCACATGGACAAGGACTTGTTGAACCTGTCATTATCACCAAGAAGTTTAATAAGCAAGGTTTAGGGTACGGTAAGGAGGTTCTGCCTTCCTCAGACATTGAGTGTATTAACGATGAGATAACCAAAGCTTTTCCCACAGAAGAGACCTCTAGTCAGGATGCCATCAATGATTCTCCTTTCCACAAAACCAAACTATTCCAAGACCTATCAATCTTTATGATCTCATCCACCTCCTTTACCTCTCAACCTAAATCAACTAACCTTCAACTCGTATATCCTGATCTCATCGATTGGGACCAACAGGGGGCACCTATTTTGGACACATTTGAGAATAATGAAGCCTTAGCAGAGTTCATGGGCTTAAGAAAAGGCATGCCATTGGGAGATCACAAAGTGGGCTTCATGATGGACCTACCTTAGTTAGCATACTTTGGTGGAAGTGTCAAATCCTTCAGTCACAAAAGTGAAATAAATAAAATCAAAAAAGAAAGGTCACTAGGTGAAAACCGAAATGCACCTCTTGACCATGAAAAAGTAAAAATAAAGGACGTATTGAGGGTGAAAACATCTCTGAGGTGTCTGAGGATGGAGGATTTGACCTTCCTTTGACCACAGCATATCAAGAACAGTCACCCTTGTTGGTGGAGAAATCTCAAGAGATCAATCTAAGTATAATGCAGAATCCTATGATCACATTTCTAGCAGCATCACTATTAGATCAAGAAAAGACAAATTTCACTGCCTTCTTCATGAAGAGAGCAATCAACTTTGCATGGACTTATGCAGATATGTTAGGGTTGGATCCTTCACTTGTGGTACATTATCTAGTAGTATCTCCAAATGTAAAACCTATCAAACAAAAGCTACAGAAAATGTATCCTCAAATAGCACTCTTGGTTAAAGTAGAAATTCATAAACTATTGGATGCTAAGTTCATAAGGCCTATTGATTATCCTAAATGGGTTTCAAATCTAGTACCAATTTCTAAACTGAATGGGGGCATCTATTTTTGCACCGATTTCTGAGATCTTAACAAAGCCTACCCTAAAGATGATTTCCCACTCCTAAGCATAGATATCATTGTTGATCTTATAGCAAGACATGAAATGTTATCACTAATGGACAGATTTTCTGGCTACAATCAAATCCTAATTGCTCTCGAAGATCAACATAAAGCAACTTTCATATGCCCATGGGGTACTTATTGCTGGCAAGTAATGCCTTTTGGTCTTAAGAATGCAAGAGCTACATATCAACAAGCCATGACTGTTATTTTCCACAATCTTTTTCACACCATAATGGAAGATTATGTTGATAATATCTTGGGCAAATTAAAAAATAGAGAAGGTCATCTAAAAGTACTAGAACAGATCTTTGATAGACTAGAGAAGTATCAAGTGAGGTTAAATCCTAAGAAATGTATATTCGGGGTGACTTCTGGAAAGCTATTGGGTTACATCGTATCTCGAAGAGGCATAGAAGTTGATCTAGAGAAGGTAAAAGCTATAGTTAACATGCCTCCACCATCAAATTTGAAATAGCTTCACAATCTTCAAGGCAGATTACAATCTATTCGCAGGTTCATCTCACAACTAGCAGATAATTGTCATCCTTTTCAACACCTACTCTAGAAGGGAGAACCTTTTAAATGGGATGATAAGTGCCAACAAGATTTTGATCAAATAAAGAAATATCTACCTATACATCCCATACTAGTACCTCCTATGCTTGATCAACCATTGCTACTATACATTTCTTCAACAACGGTAGCTCTAGGTGCTCTTTTAGCTCAACATGATGACTTAGGGAAAGAATAGGCCATCTATTATATCAACAAAACTCTTGTCAGCTATGAGCTTAATTATTCATCCATGGAAAAAGCATGTTTGGCTGTAGTGTTTACTTCCTAAAAGTTGTGACACTATATGTTGAACAAAAGAACAAAGCTCATATCTAAGTTTGATCAACTCAGGTATCTTCTGTCCAAATTAGTACTCATAGGTAGATTAGCAAAATGGATAATGATTCTCAGTGAATTTGACATAGAATATGTTGATCAGAAAGCCATAAAGGGTCAAGTGATCGCTGATCAACTAGCAGAAGAACCAATGACATATATTCATCCTATCCATCCTAAGTTTCCTGATGAAGAGTTATTCAATCTATATCCTTCATTAGTTTGGAAGTTGTACTTTGATGGTTCATATACACAACATGGATCTCAAGTTGGGATATTATTCATCACCCCTCAAGGTGATTGTATACCTAAATTATACAGGATTACATTCCCTTGCACCAATAATATTGTTGAATATGAGGCCTTGATCACTAGATTACACATGGTTGTACAATGGGATATCAAACAACTACATTTTTTTGGAGATTCTCAGCTAGTCATCAAACAAGTCTTGGATGAATATCAAGCAAAAGATGAAAAGCTCCTCCCATACAAGTTTATGGTAGATGATGTTGCAAGTATGGGCCTAACCAGTGTTGTCATTGATGTCAACATACTCATGTTGCATTAATGAGAAGGATTAGATGAGCTGTGTGCTGAGGATATTGAGAAAATTAGTCTCAATCAGGAACAGTGAAGAACAGTGATGACAAGAAGGTAAAAGTCCTCAATAGGTTGAGGATTAGAAGATGCAGTTTACAGGGTTTGTAGATATAAGTCTTGAGATGTTCTAGTCAAGTTTTCAGAGGTTCGTATGAAGATCTGAAGAAGTTATGGTCGCTCAAGTAGAACCAGTTCCGGTAGGTGTTCAAAGGTGACAGAGTGCCACAGATAGGTCCGGTAAGATCTAGAATTTGATTATCCCATTCTGCTGATTTGAGGGAGTGTTGAGGATGTCCCTATGAAGTAAAAACTAGATTGGTTTGTGGTTTAAAGGTCCGGAAGAGCCTATTCATTTGTCACAGTGATGACAGACTGTGTTCTTGAAGCTCTGGATGAAGGAGAGAAGAATTCCAGTAGGATGATGAAGTGCAAATGTTCTTGATGATTCAGGGGAGGTTATGATGATCGTTGGATCATGTCCAATTCATGTTGGTGGTCTGCATTGAAGTTAGAATTTGCATTTGAAGAATAACCACCAGATATTGGTGTTCTTGAGACTGGTCGATCAGATGTATTACACATCTTGTGGATGTTCTTGTAGGTGTTTGCCAACTTAGATGATTGTTCCTAAGTCAATGCCTTGTATAAATAAGGGCTTGTGAAGTCATTTTGAAGTGTGTCTTGTGGTGATGAGTGTGTGGTAGTGAGGAGAAGTGCGAAAGGCAGAGCAGAAGTATTGGGCTTAAATGGAACTGATTCAAGCATGGTGAAGATGCTATTCTTTAGTTCATGAAGGTGATACTTATTTCTTTGTGGATAGTGTGTCTCTTGTAGGCAGTGAGCCTCTTGTGAGCAGTGTGCTCAAGTAGTGAGCCCTAATTGGCATGTGCCATTTGTTCTTTCTATTCTTCTAATAGAGAATACATTCTTGGGTTAATCACCCCGTAGTTTTTCCCTTAACCGGGTTTTCCACGTCAAAATCTTGGTGTCTTATGTGTTGATATGTTTCTGCTTTTGATTTGAATGCATTATGGTTCATGATTAATATTCTGCTAATCACTAAAGAAGATTCAAGTGTTTAATTTGAGAAAGTTTCACACAACTGATTCACCCCCCCTCTCAGTTGTGTGCCCTAAGTCTAACAAATGATTTCAAGAAATACTTTTCCAAAATTATATTTGAACAAATCCCTAGGATAAACAACAAAGCAACAGATACTATGGCTACAATCGGTTCTCTTCTAGATATGCCCACTAACACACAGAGATGTGAATTCCCAGTTGAACAACTTTTGATTCTAGCTTTTGAAGCTCCAAAATTTAAGCTTATATGTGAAATTGTTGGTCCCAATTCTCTTTGGTCCAAGGATATATATGAGTATCTCCACAATGGTACCCTTCCATTTCAATTATCCAACACCCAATGCAAAACCTTTATCCTTCGAGCCTCTTGTTACACCATCATTGGAGAAACCTTATACCATAAGAGTCTTGATGGTATCCTTTTCAGATGTCTTGACTTGGAAGAAGCTAAAGTTGTCTTATACGAGGTACACAAAGGTGTCTGTGGTTTGCATTCTACTAGCTCTAGCCTTACTAAGAAAATCTTGAGAGCTAGATACTATTGGCCAACCATGGAGTAAGATTCACAACAATTTGCTAAGAGATGCCTACAATCTCAACAACATGGGGATTTGATACATGCTCTAGCACATGAGCTACAACATGTCACTACTCCTTGGCCTTTCTCATAGTGGGGTCTTGACCTCATAGGAAATATTCATCCACCCTCATCCAATGGCCATAAGTTCATTATTACCACCATTAAATATTTTACAAAGTGGGTTGAAGCTATACCAATGACCTATATCATCGGAAAGAATATATCCAAGTTCATCCTCCATTACATTATTTGTTGATATGGAGTTCCACAAGCCATTGTTACCGATAATGGATACCCATTTAAAAATAAAGAAGTTCATGATTTATGCAATAAATTCCATATCCAACATAGGTTTTCCACACCTTATTATCCCCAAAGTAATGGCCAAGCCAAGGATTTTAACAAAACCATCATCAAAATTCTTAAGAAGACAGTCAATGAAGGTAGTCGTGATTGGCATCTACAACTTAATCCAGCCTTATGGGCCTATCAAGAAAATGTTAAAACTCCTACTGGTGCTACACCCTATGCTCTTGTGTATGGCACCGAAGTTGTCTTACCTATTGAGGTCAAGATCCCATCACTGAGAGTTTCATTACAGCATATCATTTCTGATGAGGAGTACAAAATATCCAGATTGAATGATCTAGAGCTACTAGATGAAAGATGACTCACTACACTCAATCACCTTCAAGTCTATTAAAACCATCTTCGTCGTAGTTATAACAAAAAGATCAAGGAAAGAAGGTTCCAGGTAGGCAACCTTGTCCTCAAAGAGAATAAAAGAAATCAACAGGATCGTGAAAAGAAGGGTAAATTCAAACCAAATTGGCTAGGACCTTTTGCGATCACAACAGTCTATGGATCAAGAGCTTATACTCTCTCAACACCTGAAGGCATTCCTTTGGATGAACCTATCAATAGTGTTCATCATAAGAAATTTTATGCTCGATCCTCAAAACATCCCAAAAAAAATTAAAGATAAATAATATGTCCTCTGGTGAAAACTTGGTAAACAGGTGCCTTGGATAATTGCCATAGTGATAACCTGGCAAACAGGTGCTATGTGTAGAACCAACTCCTACCATCTATTCAGTTTCTATTCACTATACCATCCATCCCATAATAAAGTCCATCCATCCCATAATAAGCTCCATCCATCCCCTAATAAATTCCACCCATCTCATAATAAACCTATTTATCCATAATAAGACCACTCCCTTTTTCATCTTCAATACTTTACTCCTATCATGGTTTGGAAATTGTTGGAGTTGAAGTGTCATTCTATTCCATCATTTGTCTCAAGCTAGATCACCTAATCCATCACCTTCCATAATAAGTCCTTCCCATACTGGGGGCACTTGCTTGCGCTTAGTTTTTGGAGTGGATACTTACAACATCATCACCTAGCATCCCATCAACATCTCACATAGTCAAACAGTCATCCCATCTCATCAATCCATAATTTGTTCAATCCATCTAGCTCCATAAACACCACCAAAACATTAAAAGAACTACATCTCATCTCTATCATTAAGTGTCTTGATCCCATGGATATAGGGTATGTAGGCAGTCTAGAATATGAAGGAAGTATCCAGACTCAGGCACAAGTGATACAAATCTTCCATCTTCCATCCTTCATCCAACCTTCACCAATCATCATTTCCATTTCATATTTCTTCAATCATTCCACATCATCAATAAACACCTAGAACTACATATCATCATTTGCATCATCATCGTATTGTGCCTTGATCCCGTGGATACAAGGTATATAGGTAGTCTAGAATATGAAGGAAGTATTTAATACGCAAGCACAAACAATTCATTCTTCCATTTTCACTTCATCGTTCCATCTTCCATCTCACTTTGACTAACTCAAGAAGAAAGCAAACTACGCATATCTCGATAGCTCAAGCACTCATCAAATTTAGAGGTAAACAAAGACATTTGTTCACATGCCTTTAGCCAACATTTGCTATATCAATCCAACATCTTAGCCTTCAATAGGATATGTCTTTCCTCACAACAAGGCGCTATCCAATTTATCCATGAGCACCCTCTTTTGGCAGGAGAACATGATGGTTGTGTCATTGTTGTCTTTTGATTTATCTTTTGTCTCTTTCTAATACCTAGTCTAGACTGCATTGATTTCTCATATCTTGGTACATTGCGATGAAGTATGGACTAGGGTATGTTATGTTTGTGGGATGATCTTATTGTCCTACTATGCCTAATGGTATCTGTTGATAACTGAGAGGGGGGGTGAATTAGTTATCTTAATTATTTCAACTTTCTGAACTTTCTTAATAATTAGTGCAACATCAATTCAAACAAGCAAACATAACCATGAAATGGAAATACACATGACACAATATTTTTGATGTGGAAACCCTGTTAAGGGAGAAAACCACGAGGTGATTAACCCAAGATTGTATTCTCTGTTAGAAGAATAGGATTACAAAATGGCACTTGCCAATTAGGGCTCACTACCCGAGCACACTGCTCACAAGAGGCCTACTGCCTACAAGAGACTCACTGTCTAGAATTTACAAAGAGTGTAATATAATACTTGAACTGATAAGGAGCATCTACATATGCTGGAGTTCAGTTTTGGTTAAACTCAGTACACTGATCTACTACACTTCATCCTTTCTCTTCCTTAGTGCTGTTGTCCCTTCACATACCGGACCTACCTTTCTGCTTTCACTCTGCTTTACTGCTTTTCTTCACATTCCACACAAACCACGACACCACTCACAACTAAATCCATCTTATATATATACGCACAAGTGATTTCATCACCTTTCTAGTCGACATCCAGAATAGTCAATATTTTCTATGAACTCTGATCTGTCGGCTGAATCCTTGCTTACCAAGTAATGTGGATCAAGGATATACTTGTAGAAGTCATCAATCATGTCGGCCAATTATAACTTATGCCTTAAGAATTTTTACCATCATTAGTAACGCATCCGGAATAGTGTTTGATGTTCTGCCAGTCAGTTCTTCCTCTGTCCACTCTACCAATCAGGAACCTGACACTCAAGTATTCATATCTTTTTCTTCATCTATCATCGGAAGCTAAATCCTTGGAATCTACCATTCAAGGTAGTCCTCTAGACTTCCCCAAATCTGCACTTTACCAAGATACTTCCTCTGAGAGATCCGGAGCTGACTGTCAGACCTCGCCACATGCTCTGTTCTTGCTTACCGGATCACAATACTCTGCAATCTACCTTCCGATAGAGACTCATCATGTCTTGCGGATGTGTGGGTTAACCTTTGTTGCCATCAATGACAACAATCATGAAGTTTCAATGTGTCTCTTGCCAACAATCTCCCCCTTTGGCATTGATGGCAACACTTAGTGAAAAATGACTAAGTGTTATACTATTCTCCCCCTTAGCTGATGCTCTGTCTTTATGTACATTTTTTGGAGCTCCCCCTTAGCTGGCTACAACATTTTTCACTACTCATCACTCCCCCTTTGACATCAATGGCAAAGGGTGGGGTCCGCACACCAAAATTTTCAAAATTTCAAATATACTTTGCCACATAAGTATATAAATATGGCATACTTACATATACTGAAGAATGTCTGCAAAAGTTGTCTTCAATTGGACAAATTCTGTTGCCCAACTTTGCTTCATTCTGTCCAAAATTGATATATGACCACTTAACAGGAATGCAAATGCATCTGCCCTTTTTAGATCTGTTGGATCACTAGTCTGGGCTATGATCTGGGCTTCTTTTATGGCCTCATGCATGGCCTCTAACTTAGGGATAATTATCCCTCTGAGTGCACCCAACCTGCTTATTCTATTTTTCTTTTCCTTCTCCAGCTTCTTGATTTCATTCAAGACTGCAATAGTCTGACATTCTTGATTTATTATGGAGGATGAGAGAGGATCAAAATTCTTTGATAGATTTGTCAGTTTGTCCTCCTGTTCTTTTACTTTCTTCTCAATGTCCAATGTTGGTCTGTACCATGATAAACAAAATTTGTACATTTCTCTGCCATCTTTAAGAGCATTTTCTAAGCTCTTTATCCCTATACTCATATTCCTCCTATCATTAGTTATTAACCCTTGTACCTCTGATAATCTTTTTGTCAAAAATTCCTTCCGGACCTTATCTTCTGCTGACTTCTCTAGGGAATCAAAATGTGTGCTAACACTATTTACTAGAGTTTTAAGATTACCGGATAGGGAGGCTGAGGGATCTTTCTGAAAAGATGGCATAATCTTTTCTAACACTCCAGATGCAGCGGTTATAAGCTCACAGTCTTCCATGTGAGACTTCAGGAGTTTTTCTTTGGCCTTTGCATTAGCAAGCGAAGCTATCTTCATTGTTTGTACTGGAGATAGAGAGTCAAAATCAAATGGTCCTTTTAGTAGTTCCGGTTCATCAATCTCCATAGTTTCTTTTGTCAAAAAGTCCTTGACCGATTCTGCAGTGTCTCTTGCCAGAGATAGATTCTTCTTTTCTTCTGCAGTCACAGAACCATCTTTTGGAGCTTTCTCTCCTTCCACAACCTTTGTACTGTCATCTTCTTTTTCCTTCGCCTTTGCTTCTTTCTCTTGTGTTCTTTCTTTTCCTTTGGATCCAGAGTCAGCAGGGGAAATGTGAGGAGTGATGTTTGTTTGTTCATGGGCCACCTCTTTCGGAGCAGAGGATTCTAAGCCCTTATCTTCACTGGTGTCCATTAGTTCTTCTATCATTTCCTCAGTGGATTCCTTTTCAACACCTGTGGCTGAAGGATCAACTCCCAAGTCCTCTATAACAGGAAGATTAAATCTTTTGAAGGCATTTATGAGGATCTCTTCTGTTTCCTTCGCTATCTTGTCAGTCTCACCAAGCATGAGCTGATTCATTCTGGCTTTGCTCTGAAATTCATTCTTGCAATCCTTGAAGATCATGTTCATTTGCTTTGAATCGATTGAAGGATATAGTTGAATGGCCAGCTGCTCTCAGATCTCAAGGTCTTTTGCCATGGCATTATTCTTTCTTATTTCTAACTCTTTTTCTAGGATTTTGGGAATAAGAGATATAATTTCAATAAAAGCCTTGTTATATATGTTCAGATACTTAACTACTGCTTCCTGCAAGATCTTTTGGTCTGCTTCATTGTAATCATCATAGAATTCAGCCATTGGCTGAAGGTTTCCATCCACGGTGACTGATTTGATGACATCATCTAAAGACAGAGTGGGCTTTTCTACAAATTCTTTTGCCTTTTCTTCTTCACCTTGACTAGTAGAGGTTTCACCGGATGTTTTCTTCTTCTCCTTCTTCATTTTCTTTATCTCCTCATCTGATTCAGTTTCTTCATCATCCTTCTGACTGACATAAGACCTTGTGGCCTTTGTTTTAGTTCTTTTCTCTCCTCTACCGGATGATTTTGCTTCCAGTTTTGATGTCCTTGAGCTTTTAGCAGTGATAGGTGCTGATCTCTTTGATGATCTTGTCCAGGTGGAAGATTCTACCGGAGCACTTTCCTCACTTCCCTTTTCTGCCTCTTTCTTCTCTTCCTCAGCCCTTTCCATCTTTTCCCTGTTGGCATCAAGTGCCTCCTTTGAGATGCCTACGCCTTTGGCAACTTCTTCAACTTCTATTCTCACTTTTCTCTTTATTTCTGGTTGTCTGAGTTCCACATGAACTTTTACACTTAGCTCTTCAAAGGTTCCAAACCTTTCTGCCTTTGGATCCTTTGGCTGACTTAACATGTGATGAACATGCAGCTCCACAATTTCTTCATCAACTTCATACCCCATAGGCATGATCCAGACTGTCCTTGGCTCTACTACCTCCATTAGGCATTGATCAGTGTCTACCATGGAGCACACTGTATCTTTATATTTTCAACCAATGATTTTGGGATTCTTTCTCTGATTTGCATAGTATTTTGGAAATTCTTAAAGTACCCCCATAGAGTTGTATTCCTTGCCTTGGCATCCCCAAGTTCATGCAAGTAATCTCTGATTTGAATTGCTACCGGTTTGTTATTTTGCCATACCCATCCATTGGATCTGGGCAGTTCATTCATGAAGTAGAAAAATAAACACAATATCAGTCCACCATATTTAAAGGAGTTCTTCTTGTCCTTTTTTATCTTTTGTATGTTCTCCATCAATTGACTTAGAAGAAGTTCACAGAGATCATACTCTACATTCTTTCTCAGCATCTCATAGGCAGTATACACTGCAGTTTCAGACACTGAATTCTCCCTACTAGAATGATATATCTTATACCCTAATATCATAGATGCAAACTTGATATCTGGGTCCATGATATCTTCAATGGTCATTTCCCTCTTATCAAATTTTGATCCGGTGGCCTCAGTTACAATTTGGTTTTTGATAGATTTGAGGATAGGTATCCCTCCGGAGGAGTATAAGCTGGTTACTGCCCTAATTGCCTCCTTAGTGATTTTGCAAGGTCTGTTCAACCATAGGAAGTTGTCATGCATCCTGCTCAATACATGCTGGACCCATTCATCTTCTTCAAAGTAGGGGAAATGAATGAACTGATCAAAATGTTTCTCCTGGATGCCCTTATATTGAGTTTTAAGTTCAAAAGCATCATCTATCAATTGTTTATGATAGATATCTCTTAGTTTGAATTCCCTAAACTCTTCAATATTCACGTGTATGTAAACCCTAATGTCTTATGTATGCAACACACCATGCGGAACACTAGAAAATGCTCCTAGGGGATCTACTTCCAAGGATTTGTATGGATGTTTCTTGAATTTAGGGTGAGGCCTATCAGAGATCCTCACAATATTTGGAGTACCCATCATTCAAGGATTTACAGAGAGATATTTGATAATGGAGAATACCTTTTGCACCTTTCGGTTTCACGGAGTTAGCCGAATCGATTTCTGGATGAATTGACTTCTACAAATGATCTTTGATGAGCTTGAGGAATTTTGTTACAGAGCTTCTCTTTTTGTTTCTTCTTGAATGCAGAAAGAATAAATGCTTAATGAGAAAACCCTTATATTGCTCTGCAAACCCTAATGTCAAGTTGCAATAAATGCTCGACCTAAGTCATTCTGGTTTTCCTTATTTGGATGACTTGAAGAACCGGATCAATCTTGATCTTAAACATCTTGCAGATCTTCCAAATCTTAACCATAGTTTATTTGGATGTTTCTCTTATGAACCCTTTAATCTGCAACTTCTCTTGTGCCAGTTCCGGCACCAATTGACTAGCTCGGGGAACAAGGTTTTCTTTGTGTCTCCCCCTGAGCCAGAGCTCATTTATTTTAATTTCTGGAAGGAATATCAGCACCAGAGTCTGGTGTGGATCCATCCTCTACATTCTCTGTACTTTTCTTCACCCAAATCTTGTTCACCTCACTTTAAACTTCATCCGCATTCACTTTTTGTTTTCCCTTATCTTGATTCTGATTATGATATACCAGACCTCTTTTGTCCTGATTCTTGCTTCTACAAAATTTTGCAATATGACCGGATCTATTACAGATTTGGCAAACAATACTTCTTTACATATTTGATTGATATCCTCTTGATCTGCATTGATTAGCCATATGACCTATTCTATTGCATGCAAAGCATCTACCATTGAATGAATTATTTATTTGCATATTTCTGCATTCATTAGATTTGTGACCATACCTTTTGCAGTTGAAACATTGTCCGAAGAAGGATTTATTAGTTTGATTCATTCTCTTTCTGCACTGATTAGCTTTATGACCAAAGTTATTGCAGTTGTGGTAGTATCCATTGAAGGATGGATATCTTTGAGCATTAGGCTGCCTTATCGGAGGTCTTCTAGACCTGTTCCTTGGATTTTCTAATCCAAAATTCTTCTGACCGGATCTAGAGCTTTCTCCTTTCTCATATCCCAAACCACACTTGTCATCTACCCTCTTTTGACTTTCAAGAAGAACTTCAAGTTAAGTAGAACTTATCTTGAATTTATCTTTATATTCATTTGCTGTTTGAAGATCCCTTTTAAGAGAGACAATTTGATCCTCAAGCTTTTCTTCATTATCTTTAGCATCTTCAAGATCAGATTCAAGATGTCTGATAATTCTATCCATCTTGTGGCAATCTTCTAATTTCTCCTTGAGAGATTGTCTTAGATTATCTTCAGTTTTTCTTCTCTTCAACCTCTTGGGTAAACTTCATAACTCCTGATTCCATTTCATGTCTTACCATAATGATTTCTTTTGATACTTTTCACATAACTTGGTTTTCTCCTTCAGAACTTCATTTGTATCATTGGCTTCACCTTGACTTGCCAATTGCTAAAGTAGCTCCCTTCTCTTTTTCATAGAGAGACTTAATTTGTCTTTTAGTTCTTTCATGAAATCATCAACCTGTTTGAGTCTTTCCTTTAATTCATTGACTTCAGAGTTTGACTACTCAAGATCATCAAGGGCAGTGTTGAGTTGCTCCCTTAAACCATATACATCCATTTGAATTCCTAGATCTTCCTCAAGCTGTTAGACTCGGTTAGGAGGAACTTGGCTCTGATACCAATTGTTGATAACTAAGAGGGGGGTGAATCAGTTATCTTAATTATTTCAGCTTTCTGAACTTTCTTAATAATTAGTGCAGCATCAATTCAAACAAGAAAACATAACCATGAAATGGAAATACACATGACACAATATTTTGGACGTGGAAACCATGTTAAGGGAGAAAACCACGGGGTGATTAACCCAAGATTGTATTCTCTGTTTGAAGAATAGGATTACAAAATGGCACTTGCCAATTAGGGCTCACTGCCCAAGCACACTGCTCACAAGAGGCCCACTGCCTATAAGAGACTCACTGTCTACAATTTACAAAGAGTGTAATACAATACTTGAATTGATAAGGAATATCTACATATGCTGGAGTTCAGTTCTAGTTAAACTTAGTACACTGATCTACTGCACTTCATCCTTTCTCTTCCTTAGTGCTGATGTCCCTTCACATACCGGACTTGCCTTTCTTCTTTCACTCTGCTTTACTGCTTTTCTTTGCACTCCACACAAACCATGACACCACTCACAACTAAATCCATCTTATATATATATATATACGCACAAGTGATTTCATCACCTTTCTAGTCAGAATCTGGAATAGTCAATATTTTCCATGAACTCTGATCTGTCGGCTGAATCCTTGCTTACCAAGTAATGCGGATCAAGGATATACTTGTAGAAGTCATCAATCATGTTGGCCAATTATAACTTATGCCTTAAGAATTTTTACCATCATCAGTAACGCATCCGGAATAATGTCTAATGTTTTGCCAGTTAGTTCTTCCTCTGTCCACACTGCCAATCAGGAACTCAACACTCAAGTATTCATATCTTTTTCTTCATCCATCACAGGAAGCTAAATCCTTGGAATCTATCAATCAAGGTAGTCCTCTTGATTTCCCCAAATCCACACTTCACCAAGATACTCCCTTTGAGAGATCCAGAGCTGACTGTCAGACCTCACCACATGCTCTGTTCTTGCTTACTGGATCACAATACTCTGCAATCTGCCTTCCGGTAGAGACTCATCATGTCCTGCGGATGTGTGGGTTAACCTTTGTTGCCATCAATGACAACAATCATGAAGTTCCAATGTGTCTCTTGCCAACAATATCTTGTATGTGTTGGGATTAGCATCTTGCATATCAATATCTTTTTGCATCTGAGGACCTAAAAATCCTTTTACGTACTAAGACTATTCTATGCTAAGAATATTTCTCATACATATAACCAGCAAGGTTTCATTATGTTTAGTGGAAATAAGTTCAAACCGTTTGCTTGCAGAGTCAAATTCCATCTCAGAATAGCTAATATTCATATCTTGTGTATGTTGGATCAACATATTGACCTCATATGATGGACAAGATTGTATTATGCCAAATGCATTGGATACATTGCCACCCTGGTCTTTATACATTGGTGCATAATATCCATATGCTATATCGAACATAAGGATTGCAATCTCTAAATTGTGTGCAACCGCTGCCAAGAAGCTACATCTATTATCCATTATCCATCCATTTATCCTGCAATAAAATTCATAGCTCTCACAACGATTAATCAATTTAATTTCACCTACTTTCTTCCGATCATCATCATCTTTGTCTTTATTATCGTCATCCTGCAAAACAAGTGTGTTAGATATACATCACCCTATATTATTATCATATAACATATATCCATATATTTGCATAACATAGATCATTGTACACTTCATTTGCATAAAGCCAACATCTATCCATTCACATAAGCATATATCTTTCCATAAGCATGAAATCATCATAAATCATTATATCATCAAATCATAATCATATCCATTTATCATTTACGTATTTATCATATACATGTCATACTCATAAAAACATAAACCATAAATACAAACATCATACATGTGCATCCATAATCACGATATCATATATCACCACCAAAATCCATCATATATATATGCATCTAGGTCAATACATAAGTGTCTCATCATGTACAAAATGAATCGATATATACAAATTGGCTATTAAAGAGATATCAAGAAACATACATTAGGCTCGCAGGCCTCAAAAGGGTATACATGATACAATATGATACAACAACCAAGCTATCCCTGGTGTCTCAGGTGGGTGGCACTCCCTAATGAAGCCTCTCCCTAATCTCCCTCTACACCCTGAGATCCTCCAGCACCTAGCTATAGGGTGGTCCCATAACTGATGGACTAGATCTCGCTGACCTCCCCATCCTCCTCGAGACTGATGTCCCAGATCTTCTCCTGAAGCTCAGCTATCACTGGTCAATAGGAACTACTCCAAAATATAGACCCCTGTAATACTCAGCCTCCGCCTGGGTTCTCTCCAACTCACCCTATACATGAGTGAGCTCCCTAACCAGGAAGACCCCTATCTAATCCATACCAAAGGCTGCTCTAGTTGCATCTCTCTCAGACTTAACATGTAACCTATGTGTTGCTACATCTCTCTGTGTAGTCAGCTGAGCCACCACTCCATCATCTGGTGTTGCTTGTCCCTGAGGTGGCTATGTTTGATATGCCTGCACTTGTGCTTGAGCTTGTGTCATTACAACTAAGGATCAGTCCCTATCCTATCTCATCTATCTAAATCTGGCCTCCAGGTAGATCCTCCTACCCACCTCATTCTACAACTACCACCGCAGACGAGTCTCCTCTGTCTCTACCTACTGACCTCCTCCCTATCCACCCCTAATCACAAGCTGCTGCTGCTATGGATCCTATACCTATCTTTGTAAATGTCCTTGAATCTAGGCATGTCCCTGCTATGCTATAACCTGAACCCAAGGAGATTGCCTCTGCCCCCTCACCCCAGTAGGACATGGTCGATGTACTACTACCTCTCCCACCTCTCCAGGTATTGTCAACCAACTTAGTCGGTGTAGTATCTAGTATGCATCATACTTTGGTGTAGTACCTAGATCTACTAGCCCAAGGATCCAATCCCAAGCCACTGGTTGTAAACCCTGAACCTCTGCCAATGTTGTCTCCACAACAATCTCTGGACCCAAAGCAGGGATCTCTCATCGTGTCTGCCCAAAGATAGCATCTCCCATTGGCTCACCCTGAGGCAAGCCAAACTAACAAAGCACTCTCTTAGGAAGATAGTGCTCTATAAAATAGATACCTAGGCTGGAGAGCATACAATAGCTAATCTACGTCATCTTCCTAGCTCTCACAATTGTGCTAAGGTCTCCAAATGAACGTATCGAGCTCATCCAATGTCCTCCTTCATTATATAGGTGCATTAAGCTGCCTATAGGTAATAGCTCCACCACATATGTACAAATGGATCTCCAACCTCCCTCTACTATGTTGCAACTATCCTAGTCACTACAATATGCTCATAAGCCCACACATGTAGAAGAGTAACCTCAACAGACATACTCAAGCTGAACATATATGCACAATCATGCAGATAATGGTATAGTTGTCCCAATACACAAGGAGCCCATGCATATCTAATTCCATGTGTGAACATGCCCTCCATGAATGTACCCCATCCTAAGGGGAATCCACGAGCTCATCTATAAGGCACAAGAAATCAAATAAGCACCACCACTAGCCACTGTAATCAGGTACACAACTTCCTCATCCTTTGCATCCTGATCTCGTGATCCTCCACCCCTATGTCAAGTATCATGAATAATCTCCTAAAGGCATCAGGACCCTACTCTAGATCATAATCCACTTGATCACCATGTATTGGAATCCTTAATATACACCACACATCCTCTAGTGTGACAGTGGGCTCTCCATTCGGTAGCAAGAATGAACTGTGCTCACTATACCAATGCTCTACCAACGTTGTCATCAATGCAGTATGTGCTCTAATAGGTGTGATCCGCATTGCAAACCATAGACTGATGACCTCCAAAAAAAGGTTCACCTTCGCATCTAAATCAACGGATAAGGCCAGATCCTCTAGATGTATCTCCCTCAATAACAATGCTGGTAATGCATTCTGCAATCATAAATTGAATTGAACAGTATTTATGAAGTTGGGTCTACTTTGCTAAAACCCTAAGTTTGCCTATGTATAACCAAAAGTGACTTCATTTGCCATAGGTGACTCTCTGTTAGCCATAGGCAGCTTCATAAACCATAGGTGATCTATTCACCATATGTGACTTATAATACCAAATGCACATTTCTATCACTCAAAAGCAACTTTTCATGCCATATGTGCACTGCAATTCTAAACACCTAGCATTTTGACCATATGCAACTCAAATTACCAAAAGTGACTTAGCATTGACCATATGCACATCATCTCACCTGCTATGCCTTTGGTCACACACTTGAATTAATGACACCTATGTACCTATTAATGACGCCTATATAGCAATTTTTTGATACATACCGGTGCGGGAGCTCCTGTTGGTTGTCCATATGTCCTCACCTACTCCGCTTGATGATCTGTGCATGGAATCACCATCCTAATGCTCTGGAAAGCTCTGAAGCACTCTAAAATAACAAAGAGCTCTAGAATTCTAAATCAAAAATGAGGCAAATGAATAGAAATGGACCCTTGGACCTATATTTATAGAGCCCAAAACCCTAAGTTCTTCTAAGCCAAAACCTAATTCTTCTTTTCCAATCCCTAGTTTATCCCACCCAAACCCTAATTCTTCGTGTCAATCTAGCTTATCCTTGTTGTGTCATCTAATCAAGAGTCAACCTAGTCTTTTCTTGGTAGCTTGGTTTTCCTCTTGAGGGGGCTTCACACACCAATTTCACTAGGGCATAGCTTGTTTACTTTATGTATCAATCATATCTTCTTTGAAACAATGTCCTAAAGTACATTGTCTCAAAGAGGGCCAAAATGTAGACACCCAAAATTGACCCTTCGTACCATTTATCGATTTGTCACATTATTCACCATTACATATGTCTCTTTTGTCTAGCACACTTGTATCAGTTATCAATTTTCTTCTAAACCATCTATTTCCATCATTAATTAAATAAATTAAATTAATCTATTTAATTAATTTCATCTATTTTCATTATCTTTATTCTTCTATTTTCTATCTATAATTAGATAATCTTTAATTATTTAATTATCCCACTATTCTTCTAAAATTAAATAAATTTTCTAAATTTATTTAATTTGCTCTTTTTAAATAAATAAAATTAATATGTTATTTATTTATCCTCTCATCATGCATATAAATTAAATAAATTTATTTATTTAATTTATATGTATTCTTCCAATTTTCTAAATTTAGCCTTTTTCTCTATCATTTAAAAATAAATTAAATGAATTTATTTGCTTAATTTATTTTTATCTTATCATTTTTCTCCTTTATCACTTTCTTCTATGTGTACAAGTCAGCCTTGTCCATAGTTTGTCAAAAATTAAATACAAAAAATGATTTAATTGGTTTAAAAATTAATTATCCTTGTCATCCAACTCTTAAAATAGAAAAGCATCCTATTTTAAGAAAATCAATCTTATCTCCATAAACAAAGCCAACTAAATCATTTAATAAAAGTTATCCCTATGGACACATGTCTTATACACATTCATCCATGCATCTTGAATTATCTCAACCGTTCATGTAGCCACCTTTTCTCCATTGTTGATTAATCTTAGTTGAAAGTTATATATATACCCTCTCACACCATTCTATGCATCCAACACAATCTCTATAGCATCCAAATTATCATCTTATGCATATCACATCCATTGAGCATCCATTAAGCACTTTGAGCATATCATCTATCATCATGGCAGCTTTGGCAACTATGGTTGTTCACTTTTGAGAAGCAATCCACATTCAACCAAGGAATCAATACAATCTAGGTGACATTATTCTTTGATTTCATTTCATTTTGTGTCATTTAGATAGATTTCTTGAAGGTGGTAGGATTGGATTTTGATTGTAATGCTTGATCTTGTTAACCTGATTTTTCCTGCTCACATGGGTCCTAATCACCATCCTAATCTAAAAACTAAACTCCATAATCCACCATCCCAAGTGGTGAGTCAAGAATCCTCCAACCCAATTTAAATCACCAATCTATCCACCAAAATCTTACAAACTCAATCACCTAATTCCACATCCAATATCTCCCATCCAAATCCACAATCATGCCTCAAATCTAAAAATCCCAAATCCCAAATCTATCACATTATGGAAAGAACACTTTATGGCTATGATGGTATACTATTAAGATGTAAACATTTGGGTAAAGCCAACTCTGTCATCAATGAGGATCACCACAACATCAATAGATTGTATATGAATGCTATGATCCTAATGAACCAATTACTCTATGCAGGTCACTATTGGCATGTTATGAAAAGAGCATTTACATTGACTATATCAGATGGACAAGGACATGTGAAAACCCTTTGAATATCAAGTCATGAATGCCATCCAATCAACAAAGTAGAAAATAAAAAATACAAAAAGATAAAAAGATTAAAAAAAAGTCCCCTAGTGAAAACCTCTCTAAGGCACTATCGAACACAAAAAAGTCAAAATAGTAAAGAGAAAATTATTCGTCCAATGGTGAAAACCATTTCATGGTGCCTTGGATAAGTACCATGGTGAAAACCTACTTGTAGGCACCATGTGTAATTAAAAAAACTAAACTAGCAAAGAGAAAATCATTCATCCAATGTTGAAACTAATTCATGGTGCCTTAGATAAGAACCATGATGAAAACCCATTCATGGGCATCATGTGTAAAATGGTTGTCTATGTACCTTATACTTTAGGGAAAGTTGTCTCATCTATCCCATCCTATTCCCCTCATATCATCCTAATTTATCATATCCATATATCCTTGCCATCATTCCCATTCATCATCCCCTTGACTTTGATCTTTATAAGGACTAGGGCACAATCTTGAAATATACTTTGACAAACTCTTGACATAACAAATCCTTCTATAGAAAATCCCCCAAACATCTTGTTATGACTTATGTAGTACACTATATCCCTTGTAGTGCAACATCATGAGTGGAATATCTAGAATGGGGGATATTATTTCTTTGTGATGTAGTCCTTGGAGATTGCATCTTGCACCTCTCCATCCATCTACCATCCATCCAGTCAACTTTTCATCCTTGGCCCCAATCCTTGTTTTTCCATTGTTGTTGGTATCAAGAAAAATGCTACCCAAATGCAATATAATGCAACCATCCCAAATAAAATAAAAATAATAAATCCAAGTGCAAGCAATCCTTAATCCACACCAATTTAGCCAAGCAATCTAAGTAAATTGCCCAAAGGCATCCATTGGTTTTGTTTACAACCTTGCTACAAGCTTAATCAACTCAAATCATCATCATTGAGATATATCATTCCCAATATTTATGTTGTTCTCAGGATATATCATTCCCACATCAACACCACTATTCTCATCATTAATCATCAGTTTTTAGCTTGGCCAAGGGTGCCAACTCTTGTTTATCTTTGCATCATTTTGTAAATGCTTGCTTTCTTGTTTATGTGCCTTATCATTTTGTCTTGTATGTGTATTGGTCCTTGCAGCCTACCTACCACAACAATATCATGGTGCTATACGATATTTTATCACATGTAAAAAATGAGCATAATAGAATAAACTAAAACAATATTAGCCTATTCTACCCATTAACTAATGCAACCTCAAGATTGAGCATAAAGGAATGCAAAACATATGAATTTAAAACACTTAACTAAATGAAAACCTTTATTATTTGGATATGCTCATTTGATTCTTTATTGTTGATTGCTCCTCAATTTGACAACATTACTTTGCATTTCATGGAGTCTTGAAAATGGATTGGACTAATGGATATTTATAGATTTTTGGGATGAAGGATGGAGGGATAGGATTGATTTTCAAAGATCAATGGTTGAGGATGATTGAGAGGCTTGGAGAGATGAGAGATTGCCAAGGGGCAAGATTTGGTTGGAGGATGAAGTATGTCCTTGGATCAAGGAAAGATCAAGGGTAGAAAAGTGGTCTTGGAAGAAGAGGACAGATGAAATCAAAGAAGGACAAAAAAGACCTTTGTACAAAGGACTTGTCTAGACCTTTGTAAGATACCCATGTGGTCTTGTACAAGAGGCCATACCTTTGTACATTTGGGAGGATGTGAGGGATTTGAATATATTAATGAGGGGCTAAGAATGTGCAACCTTGTGATTAAGTTGACTAAGTGGATTATGCAACTTAATTAAAAGTGCACAAAATAGGGAATTAAATAAATAGCAATATTTATTTAATTCATGGGATGGGAAAAGGGGATATTAGATAAAAATAAATATTTATCTAATTTTGTACTATAGGAAAGGATGATAAATTATTAAATAAACATTTATGCTAGGAGAAGGGTACAGATGAAGATATAGATGAATAATGAAAAGTACATGAATAGTGATTTTACTAATAAAATACTATTAAATCACCATTGGAAGTGGAATTGGATGGTTAATTGAATAAATGGGGATTTATCTAATTAAGTGGTTAAATGATGTCCTAATTAGAGTTGAATAGTGTCAAAGTGATGAGGGGATGATTTTAGGTGTCTACATTTTGACACTCTTTGAGATGGTGTTGTGAAGCAACATCATTTCAAAGAAAGATAAAACATAGCATTGGGTTAGATAGAAGAAGATGGTGGGTTTAGGGATGATGATGCCCCATCCACTTGAAGCAAGAGTGGTGAGAAGGGATGATGGTAGAGGTGATGCTTGCTCAAGAGGGTGGGTGGTTTTGAAGAACACGGGTGTGCTCTCAAAAGGATGAAGATGGCAAGAGTAGAATAATGACAGTGGAATTTAAATAAAAATGGATTGGGAGGATAGAAGAGGTTGGATGCAATGGATTGGAGGAAATGGGGTGATGGGGGATAGAAATGATGAAGGGGGCATAGGCCTTAGATTGATAGGGATGGATGGATGGAGAAGGATTGAGTAGAAGATGGAGAAGGATGGAGGAGAAGATGCAAATGGATGGGGTGATAGGGATGCATTATGTTGCACTAAAAATGAGAGCAATATTATTTGATATGGCATGAGATGTTATGCACCAAGGTATAAGGAACTAGGGCGACAATGTGCCACATACGTAAAATGATACCCCAGCACATCACAAGGTGTTTGACAACCTTGATTAGTATTGTGATGAGACAACTAATAAGATCACAAGAAACCCTATGTTGTATAGCACCATGATATGGTAGACCATGATACTGCTGTGGCAAGTAGGTTATAGGACTGATATAGATGCAAGATAAAATTTTAATGCACACACAAAAGCAAGCATGCATGCACAAAAAATGATGCAAAGATAAACATGATGTTTCCCATGGTTAAGCTAAAAACCCAAAGATTAATGGATTGATGATGTTGGATTATGTTGTTGAAAAACATGAGGATTGGGAATGATGATGATGATGATGATGATGATGATGATGGTGGTGGATGTGGGATCAAAGGCTTGCAATAAGACTAGGAAAATGTGATTGGAAGATTGTGCATAGATAGCTAGCTTAAGATGCACATTTTATGAGGATCGCCTTGCAATTTTGGATTCTTGGGAGATTTGGATATTTGGGGGATTTGGATTGCTAGGCAAGATTGCATTGGTTCACGTGCAGGTAGCCTTTAGCTAGTGATGCAGGAGCATCTAGTGGTGTAAGGGAAATCTTGCATCACCCAAAAAATGATGATTTTGATTTCTATTCTTTTCAAATTTTATATTTTCAGATACCTAATTACTTGAATAATGATGTAGAATCTTTAGTTTTTCCAACTTGCTAAAAATAGCAAACTGATATTTTAGAAAGTTTACATTTGAGCACATATGAAAGAGAAAATTTACTCAAATCTTTGGAATTGAAAAATATAACCTTTTGTGAAAGAATTATCCAAAGATCACTTGTGGAATAAAAGATATTAAAGTTTCCATTTCTTTAAAAACTGCTAAAAAAGTTTCAAAGTCAAATATGAGGCACTTAGAGGCCCCGTACGGCCCCGAAAATGAGTAAAATCTGCATAGCCAGTTCTAAGGGCATAGAGCACTTCACAAGCTTTCCAATGCATCAAATGGTTTGTCAATCAAACACCCAAATCAAAATTTATGGCTCTCGGAAGTTGACCTATTTTTGGAGGGAGTTACAAATTTTGAATTTTTGGGTAGAAGATGTCAAAAACGGCTATTTATGACCATTTTTGGGAATCCTTTGGGCGGTAGAGAAAAGGGGGAACGGTGAGAGTCGAGAAAAGGAGGGAAAATAGAAACCCTAGAAGATTTGAAGCTACAAAAGGTAGAAGGTTTGAGAATCTAGAGAAAGGAGGTTGTAATGTGTCGCAGTCTATTGAGGATTCATCCTTTGATTTGTTTCCAGTTTCTGTGATGTAATGTGTTGTTCAAATTATTAAAAGAACATTCATATTTTCTATGTGTAATCTATTTTATTGTGTGTTCTAGGATTGACCCCCTCATCAACTAGATACCAACATACAAGGGAAAATCCAAGTCTATCAACAAGGGAACTGGTGGATGATTTGGATGAAATGATAAGGGGATAATGGATGTTCAATAATGGGTGGAATGAAGGAGGGGTGTAGGATATATGATAGATAGTGGAGAGAGGATAGAAGATTTAGGATAGATGGATGGAGGGAGTGTGGATGTGATCTCCAAGGACTACGTCGCATAGGAATAAGATATCCCACTTGGGATATGTGTCGCTCATGACAAGGCATTATGATGTGTGGGGGGATGGATGTTATAAGATATGCTAGGGATGGATGTATGCCAAGAGGTTTCCAAAGCATGTTGTAGATATTTTACCCCTATCCTTATTAGGACCAAAAGTAGGAAGGGAATATGGAATGAAGATAGGATACGTAGGGAGATTATAGGAGGGTGAAATGGATGAGAGACAATAGGATGGATAAGGAGATATGGGGAGGATGGGGTGGAGGATACGATAAGTATGAGATAGTGGATGGGAAGACGATGGGATAATGGATGGGGAGTGATAGGCTAGGTGAGATTTGCCTCCAAGTGTAGGGTACAAATGGATGGGGGATTATGCATGATGCCCATGAGGGGTTTTCATCATGGAACTTTCCCAAGGTGCCACAAGGAGTGGTTTTCACCATTGGATAATTTTTTCTCTTTACTTTTAAAAAAAGGATTTTTTTAATATTTGGATGGGATGGGTGGATGTGGATGGAGGAAAGGGATTTGGAGGAGGATGGGGACTCAAGCGTTTATTTCTATAGGAGGTGAGAATGTCCCATTTTGGATAATTGGTGCACATGGACCATGTCAAGTGTGATTACGCACATGGATATTGGTAGATGATGGTGTGATGGAAAGTCTGGTGTAGATGAAATGGATGGATGGAGTAGATGAAGGATGGAGTGGATTGATGGATGAAGGATGGATGGATTGATGGATGGGTTATGCAAAAGCATGGACCATAGCGATGTGATGGGAGAGATATGTGGGATAGTGGATACAAGATAGAGGTATGGGGTATGTCAGAATGTCATGGGGTCGAGGGGCACCAAGACCAATGTTTGCACACACCATGGTGGATTTTGAGGCTTATATTTGTGATGAGGAGTGTGGATTAATTGGGATTTGGGACCCATGGTGGATTTGCAGGATCAGGATGGGGAATTTTGGGAGTGCCAATTTTGGAATTTAGGGACCCAAATGGACTTAGTATTGTTAGGATTTTTGATGGGGAGCAAGATTTTTAGGATTTAGGAATGGAATATAATTTGGATGCTCCACTTGGATTTAATGTCTTTTCTTTGGGAAACCACACCATGTTTGATTTTTCTTTTGGAGGTGTGGGCTTTTGTAGCCTTTTAGATTTTTGATTTGGCTTAGATTTTGCGTATCAATGCCCTACGACATGATATTATTTAGAATTTTGTGGATTTTTCACTTTATGTGGGGAGGCATCCAAATGATTATTTTTTAATCCCATGGGTTTGGTAGTAGCTTTGTGTTTAGATGATGTGTGCATTTGTTGGTCATGATTATGGATTTTGGTGGATGGTGATTTAGAGATATGGGATTTATGGATGGGGGTGTTGAGGATGAGAGGATTAGGGGATTTGAGGATGGGGATATTGGGAGTTGGGAGGAGTGGAGGAAGAGTGGATCTAGGGATGGGAGGACATTTGGATTTATGGCTAGGATAATATGGGGGATGTATGGTCACATACTTTTGAGATTTGTATGATGATGGAGGGGGAAAAGCAACGTATGATTTGGAGGTGCAATGAGATGTACCTATGTTGGGCTTGGAAGAAATGGATTTAGGAGGGATGAAGGTGGTACCTGTTGATAACTGAGAGGGGGGGGGTGAATCAGTTATCCTAATTATTTCCCTTATTAAACTTTCCTTTTAAATGAAGCAGCATAAAATCAAACACAAAATATTAACCATGAAGTAAGAAACACATGACACAGTATTTTTGACGTGGAAACCCTGTTAAGGGAGAAAACCACGGGGTGATTAACCCAAGAATTATTCTCTGTTAGAAGAATAGGAAATTACAAAAATGGCACTTGCCAATTAGGGCTCACTGCCCGAGCACACTGCTCACAAGAGGCTCACTGCCTACAAGAAGACACACTGTCTTACAAAGTGATAAGAATCACAGTCTTGAACTGATTGGAAGCATCTGCATATGCTGGAGTTCAGTTCCGGTTAGGTTCAGTATACTGATCTGCTGCACTTCATCTTTCCTCTGTTCTTTAGTCTGCTGTCCTTTCACATACCGGATCTTTCTTGTTTCTTCTGCTCTATTCTGGACTTGTTCGCATATCCTCACACACACTACACACCCTTTACAACTAAATCCATCCTCTATATATATCCGCACAAGTAATTTCATCATCTTTCTAGTCGGCATCCGGAACAGTCTAGTTTCTTACAAACTTAGTTCTGTCGGCTGAATCCTTGCTCACCAAGCAATGCGGATCAAGCATATACTTGTAGATATCATCAATTATGTCGGCCAAACATGATTCATGCCTCCGCAACCTTTATCATCATCTGTAACACATCCGGAAAGTAGTTTGATACTCAGTCAGTCAGTTCTTCCTCTGTTTTCACTGTCTCTCAGGAATCTGGTACTCAACTATTCATATCTTTTTCCTTGTCCATCTCCGGAGGCTAAATCCTTGGAATATACTACTCAAGATAGTCCTCTTGACTTCCCCAGATCCGCACTGCACCAAGACACTTCCTCTGAGAGATCCGGACCAATCTGTCGGACCTTGCCACATGCTCTGTTCTTGTTCACCGGACCACCACAATCTTCAATCTGACTTCCGGTAGAGACATATCATGACTTGCGGATATGTCGGATGACCTTTGTTGCCATCAATGACAACAACCATGAATCCATATAGTGTCTCTTGCCAACAATCTCCCCCTTTGGCATTGATGGCAACACTTAGTGAAAAATGACTAAGTGTTTACACTATGCTCCCCCTCTGCTGATGCTCTGTCTTTATATACAATTTCCGGAACTCCCCCTGAGTTGGATTCCTCATTTTTCACTGCTCCTCACTCCCCCTTTGACATCAATGGCAAAGGGTAGGGTCCGCACACCAAAATTTTCAAAAATTTTCTATATATAGCCGCATATTTACATACTCACATATACTGCAGAATGTCTGCAAAGGATGTCTGCAGTTGAACCATTTCAGTAGCCCAACTTAGCTTCATTCTGTCCAAGATTGAAATGTGACCACTCAACAAAAATGCAAAAGCTTCTGCCCGCCTGAGATCTGTCGGATCTTTTGTATGGGCGGTGGTCTGGGCATCACTGATGGCCTCATGCATAGTTTCCAACTTAGGGACTATAATCCTTCTAAGTTCTCCCATCCGGTTGGTAATGTTCTTCCTCTCCTTCTCAAGATTCTTTATTTCATTCAAGACTGCAATAGTCTGACATTCTTGATTTATTATAGAGGAAGAGAGAGGATCAAAACTTTGAGATAAGCTTTGAAGCTTGTCCTGTTCCTCTTTTATTTTCTTGTCAATTGCAGCTGTTGCCTTTGACCAAGATATACAAAATTTGTAGATGTCACCGCCATCCTTAAGAGCATTTTCTAAGCTCTTTATTCCAATGCTTACAATCTTCCTATCCTTAGAGATTAATTCTAATATTTCAGAAAATCTCTTATCCAAAAATTCCTTCCGGACCTTTTCTTCAGCTGATTTTTCTAGAGAATTAAAATGTGTATCAATACTGCTGACTAAGGTTTTTAGATTACCGGAAGTGGAGGCTGTCGGATCTATTTGGATTGATGGCATGATCTTTACAAGTACTCCGGAAGCAGCCTCTATCAACTCACAGTCTTCCATATGAGACTTCAGGAGCTTTTCATTTGCCTTGGCATTTGCAAATGAAGCTATCTTCATTGTTTGTACCGGAGAGAGAGAGTCAAAATCAAATGGACCTTTTAGAAGCTCCGGTTCATCAATCTCTAGAGTTTCTTTGCTCAAAAATTGTTGAACAGTTTGTGCAGTGTCTCTTGCCGGAGACAGATGTTTCTTTTCTTCTGCAGTCTTAGAACTGTCAACCTCTTTGTCTGTCACCACTGCTTCCTTCTCCTGCAACTGCTCTTCTTCTTTGGATCCGGAGACTGTAGGGGAAACCGGAGGAGAGATGCTTGCTTGCTCATGGGCCACTTCTTCTGGAGCAGAGGGTCCCAAGTCCTCACTTGTCTGTTCATGGCTCACTTCTTCCGGAACAGAAGATTCCAAATCAGCAGCTGTTTCTGCACCTAAGTCCTCTACAACAGGAAGATTGAACCTTTTGAAGGCCTTCCGGAGGATCTCTTCTGTCTCTTGTGCCACTTTGTCAGTCTCACCAAGCATGAGCTGATTCATCCTGGCTTTACTTCTGAACTCATCTCTGCAGTCCTTGAAGATCATGTTCATTGTCTTGGGATCAATTTGAGGATATAGCTGAATAGCTATCTGCTCCCGGATCTCAAGATCTTTGGCATGAGCATTATTCTTTCTTACTTCCATTTCCTTCTCTAGGCTTTTAGGAATGAGTGATATGATCTCAATGAAAGCCTTATTGTATGTGTTCAGATATTTAACTGTGGCTTCCTGCAGAGTCTTTTGGTCTGCCTCACTGAAGTCATCATAGGATTCAGTCATTGGTTGAAGGTTTCCATCCACCGTGACCGACTTGATTATGCTCTCTAGTGACAGAGTGGGCTTTTCAACAGTTACCTCTGCCATTTCCTCCTTGTCTTGGCCTGTGGAGGGCTTACCGGATCCTTTCTTTTTCTGTTTCTTTACTTCTCTTACTCCTTCATCTGATTCTGTCTCCTCTTCATCCTTTTGGCTTTCATAAGCCCTTGATGCTTTTGTCTTGGATCTTTTACCGGATGCCTGGACTTCCGGTTTTGAGCTTTTGGTTGTGGAAGGTGCAGATCTCTTTGATGATCTGGTCCGGGTGGGGGTTTCAACCGGAGCACTTTCTTTGCTTTTCTCTTCTTCCTCAGCCTTTCTCCTCTTTTCCCGACTGGCATCAAGTGCCTCTTTTGAGATGCCCAGGCCTTGAGCAATGTGCTCTACTTCTTTTCTCACTTTTCTCTTAATCTCAGGTTCCCTGAGTTCTACATGTAATTTCACACTCAGCTCCTCAAAGGTTCCAAACCTTTCTGCCTTAGGATCTTTGGGCTGACTTAGCATGTGTTGAACATGCAGCTCTACTATCTGTTCATCAACTTCATACCCCATGGGCATGATCCAGACAGTCCTTGGCTCCACTGCCTCCATTAGGCACTGATCAGTGTCAACCATAAAGCATACTGAGTCCTTGTATTTCTCAATGAGAGACTGGGGAATTCTCTCTCTTGCTTGCATCATGCTCTGAAAGTTTTTGAAGTATCCCCATAGAGCTGTATTTCTCGCTTTTGCATCCCCAAGTCCATGCAAATAGTCTCTTATCTGGACTGCAACAGGTTTGTCATTCTGCCATATCCATCCACTTGTTCCGGGTAGCTCATTCATGAAGTAAAAGAATAGACATACAATGAGAGTACCATACTTAAAGGAGTTCTTCTTGTCTTTCTTGATTTTCTGTACATTTTCCATCAATTGGCTTAGTAGTAGTTCACAAAGATCATAATCTGCATTTTTTCTTAGCATTTCATATGCTGTGTATATTGCAGTTCCGGATACAGAATTCTCCCTGCTGGAGTGATAGATCTTGTATCCTATTATCATTGATGCATATTTGATATCCGGATCCGAAATATCTTCAATGGTCATTGCCCTCTTATCATATTTTGATCCGGTGGCCTCAGTTACAACGTTGTTCTTGACAGATTTGAGGATAGGTACCCCCCCGGAAGAGTATAGACCAGTTACTGCTCTAATTGCTTCTTTTGTGATCTTACAGGGTCTATCTAGCCAAAGGAAGTTGTCATGCATCCTGCTCAGTACATACCGGACCCACTCATCTTCTTCAAAGCTAGGGAAATGAATGAATTGCTCAAATTGTTTCTTCTGGATACCCTTATACTCTTATGCGCCTTCGGTTTGCACGGAGTGGTTGGATTGATTTCTTTATGCAATAGCTTCGGCAGGAGATCCTTGGTGTGCTTGATGAACCTTGTTGCAGAGCTCCACTATTCGCTTCTTCTCAAGTGTAGAATGAGCAGATAACTTTTGAGAAATCCCTTATATTGCTCCGCAAACCCTAATATCTGTCTGCAATAAATGCTTCACCTGCATTATTCCGGTTTACCATGTCTGGACAGCTTGGAGTATCCCGGATTAGTCCTGATCACTGAATATCATCCGAATCTTTAAATCATGAATAAATCTAGGTAACATATTACAAGAACATCCCAAACACTCTGTCCAATCCGCAAGACAAGATCGTGCACTTCCGGATCTCTCCGGACCTTTTTGTAATCCTTTATCATACCGGAGCACCTCCCTGAACAGGTCTAACTTAATCGAACACAGCTTCTTCATAACTCCATGCGGACCTCTGAAAACTTGACTGAAGCATCTCAGGACTTATATCTACAAACCCTTTAATCCGCATCTTGTGCCACATCCGGCACAACTTGTTTGGCTGGGGGAACAGAATCTTCTTTGAGTCTCCCCCTGAGCCTGAGCTCACTTTTTAATTTCCGGAAGAAATATCAGCACCAGAATCTGGTGCGGATCCAACCTCTACATTCTCTGAGCTTTTCTTCACCCAAATCTTGCTCATCTGATTCCTAACTTCATCCGCATTCATCTTTTGTTTACCCTTGTCTTGATTCTGATTATACACCGGACCTCTTTTGTCCTGATTCTTGTTTCTGCAGACTTTAGCATTATGACCGGACCTATTGCAGATTTGGCAAATAACATTTCTTTGCATATTTAACTGATATCCCCTTGATCTGCATTGATTAGCCATATGACCTACTCTATTGCATGTAAAGCATCTACCTTTGAATGATTTGTTTACTTGCATAATTCTGCATTCATGGGATTTGTGTCCATACCTTTTGCAGTTGAAGCACTGTCCGGAGAAGGATGAATTAATCTGATTCATTCTCATTCTGCACTGATTAGCTTTGTGACCAAAATGGTTGCAGCTGTGGCAGTATCCATTGAAGGATGGATATTTTTGAGCATTTGGCTGTCTTACCGGAGGTCTTCTAGGCCTGCTCCTTGGATTTTCTGATCCAAGATTCCTCTGACCGGATCCGGAGCTTTCTCCTTTCTCATATCCCAAACCATACTTGTCATCAGTCCTCTTTTGACTTCCAAGAAGAACTTCAAGTTGAGCAGAACTTATCTTGAATTTCTCTTTATATTCATTTGCTGTTTGAAGATCTCTTTTGAGAGAGGTAATTTGATCCTCCAGTTTTTCTTCATTATCTTTGGCATCTTCAAGATCAGATTCAAGATGTCTGATAATCCTGTCCATCTGGTGGCATTCTTCTGATTTTTCCTTAAGAGATTGTCTTAGATTGTCTTCAGCCTTTCTTTTTTCTTCAATCTCTTGAGTGAACTTTATAGTTCCTGATTCCATTTCATGTCTTAACATAATGACTTCTTTTGATAACTTTTCACATAACTTGGTTTGCTCAGTCAATTCTTCATTTGTATTGCTTTCTTCACTTTGTCTTGCCAACTGTTGGAGCAGCTCCTTTCTCTTTTTCATAGAGAGACTTAGTTTGTCTTTTAATTCCCTCATGAATTCATCAGCCTGTTTGAGTCTTTCTCTTAATTCACTGACTTCAGAATTTGACTGTTCAAGATCCTCAAGGGCAGTCTTGAGTTGCTCCTTTAAACCATATGCATCCATTTGAAATCCCAGATCTTCCTCAAGCTGTTAGGCTCTATTAGGAGGAACTTAGCTCTGATACCAATTGTTGATAACTGAGAGGGGGGGGGTGAATCAGTTATCCTAATTATTTCCCTTATTAAACTTTCCTTTTAAATGAAGCAGCATAAAATCAAACACAAAATATTAACCATGAAGTAAGAAACACATGACACAGTATTTTTGACGTGGAAACCCTGTTAAGGGAGAAAACCACGGGGTGATTAACCCAAGAATTATTCTCTGTTAGAAGAATAGGAAATTACAAAAATGGCACTTGCCAATTAGGGCTCACTGCCCGAGCACACTGCTCACAAGAGGCTCACTGCCTACAAGAAGACACACTGTCTTACAAAGTGATAAGAATCACAGTCTTGAACTGATTGGAAGCATCTGCATATGCTGGAGTTCAGTTCCGGTTAGGTTCAGTATACTGATCTGCTGCACTTCATCTTTCCTCTGTTCTTTAGTCTGCTGTCCTTTCACATACCGGATCTTTCTTGTTTCTTCTGCTCTATTCTGGACTTGTTCGCATATCCTCACACACACTACACACCCTTTACAACTAAATCCATCCTCTATATATATCCGCACAAGTAATTTCATCATCTTTCTAGTCGGCATCCGGAACAGTCTAGTTTCTTACAAACTTAGTTCTGTCGGCTGAATCCTTGCTCACCAAGCAATGCGGATCAAGCATATACTTGTAGATATCATCAATTATGTCGGCCAAACATGATTCATGCCTCCGCAACCTTTATCATCATCTGTAACACATCCGGAAAGTAGTTTGATACTCAGTCAGTCAGTTCTTCCTCTGTTTTCACTGTCTCTCAGGAATCCGGTACTCAACTATTCATATCTTTTTCCTTGTCCATCTCCGGAGGCTAAATCCTTGGAATATACTACTCAAGATAGTCCTCTTGACTTCCCCAGATCCGCACTGCACCAAGACACTTCCTCTGAGAGATCCGGACCAATCTGTCGGACCTTGCCACATGCTCTGTTCTTGTTCACCGGACCACCACAATCTTCAATCTGACTTCCGGTAGAGACATATCATGACTTGCGGATATGTGGGATGACCTTTGTTGCCATCAATGACAACAACCATGAATCCATATAGTGTCTCTTGCCAACAGTACCAACATTTTTGGATTTTTTTCCTTGGGATATATAGCCAAGTCCATGTGAGCGCGGATGGATTTTGACATGGATGGGTTCCAATATGCCTTGTTCATGAAGGCCTAAGCCTTTGCCATGGTATTTCATGTTTTGCAACATGCGATTTGCAATGGGATGTTTTTTGTTTTGGAAACATGATGTGGGTCCATTATTAGATGAGAGGGGATGGGTGGTGGATAGGAGTTGTTTCTCTCCTATGAGAGAACCACCACAGATGAAAGTAGTAGTACTAAGGGGATAGGAAGATGGAGTTGGGATGGGGGCTATAGGTGATGGTGAAGGGTCAATGAGAGATAGTAAAAAAAATAATGGGGAATGAGGGGGGATCAATAGGAGATCACGTGGGATCAGGAGAGGGATGAGATGGTGTGCTGGGATCTTGATTAGGATGGGGGTTGGATGTTTCAGCATGCTTTGGACTAGGCTCTTGACATAGCTAGATTTGCATGGATGGTGTGGTGTGGGAGGAGTGTTTAACTTCATTTGGCATTTGAATAGGCTCCTTGGATTGGGAGTGGTGGTGTTCACCTAGGGTTAGGGTTCTGAATTTGAGTCTGCAGGTTCATGTGTTTATTCCTTCAAACCCTTAGTGCCTTAGTTTGAATTGTTCCTCGACCTACATGCGGTGTTTTACCGCTTTTTCCTGTCGCACATAAGAAAAATATTGAGTGTTTGTATATGCAAGTGTAAATGTATGTTGGCAGGCTTGCAAAATCTCAATCGGTTTCCAAAAATGGTGAAAAAACTGAGTTATATGCATTTCCAAATGCATATCGAGTTACATATACAAGGGAGAATCTATCGTAGATTCCCCGAGAATATTCTGCAGTTGTATGCATTTCCAAATGCATATCGGGTTCAAAAGGATGCATGTACATTGGGGGAGTCTTCCACAAGATTCCTAGAATATTCTCTGCATGTATATCGGGTTTCTCTTGTACATGTTTTGTTGTATGTTCTAACATACAAAGGCTATATACAAGCGAAAAATGTGCAATGGCAGAAGATACATTGAAGATTCCTTGAAGATGCCACCGTTGTATCGAGTAGGTGAGTTGTATGTTTATTTTGTTGTATGTTCGACATACAACACCGAGGATGCATCACGGACTTCAAAAGGGATTCAAATCAGGTTGTGAGCAGTAGTGGCGTCCGCGGCTTGTACATTGCATTTGTATATGCGATGTGCAACGAAATATGCAAAGGAGAGAGAAAATAGGTCGGGCCCACTAGTTGTATACAATGGCAGTTGTATGTGTGTCGATATACATTGTAATGATACAAATAGAGGGTACAAGCCAGATTTCAAAGCAACTTCAGCATGCTTTATGAAAATTTGAAATCTGCAGTTGTATGTATAAGGTGAATGTATATGCAGATATACATTGCGACAGGTGCAATGAAACATATGCATTTCAGACCCGATGGGGAAATCAAATGCGGCAGGTAAGTGTTTGAGGTCCAACTTGTATATCAGATGATTGTATATGCATTTGAAAATGCATATACAAAGGAAAAAAGGCAAAAATGAGAGGGAAGAAGGCCAGCGATAGAAACATGAGGTGCCTATGTGGCACGATCTAACTAGTTGGTGACTTTCAGGGCGTTTGGGGGCCGCGGATCTCATGCGATAGGAGATGATTGACAACCATGTTTTGAACCCACAGCGAAGGTTTTTTCCTGTATATTTGCAATCATTTTTGAGCAGGAAAATAGCAGATGCATCTGCTGCTACATTTCAAAGGGGGTCTACGGGTAGCTGTGGCATTAATGGCGGTTTCAAGAGGCACGATGGATCGAGATGACAGGTCAACCACCTGATTGAAGATGAAATTCCTTGAGTGGTGGTGCAGATCCTGATTCCACCTGCTCATTCCTCTTTATCTCTCTGCAACATTGAATATTTCTGGGTGCCATTCCTCATGCATTGAATCTGGTGGTTCTTGATTTGCCTTGTAATTAATTTTTGCTAGGTACACGGTCTTGGTATAAAATCCAAACTATGTTATTCATTGTTGTTGTTGAAAACTGGACAAAATTTTGGTGTTGTAATAAGATACGACTTCATTGGTGGCTTTGTCCTGGTTGTCTTGTGAGTTTATGAGTCTCATGTTGTATGTTTTTCTGCATAAATCTACTGATATCATGTTGATTTAAATGAGTAGTGCTATATTGCATGTGTTCTGTTATCTATCTCCAAATTGAGTGTGTTCTTCTTATGAATCTAAGCATTTAAGGGGTGTTTATGATTCTAGAATATAGGTTTGCTGTGTTAAATGCTTGATTTCTTACTTTTGCTCAAGGAGTAGATTAAACATTTCAGATCAAGTGTTGGGAAGAAGACATTGCAATAGGGATGTCAGTAAGTAGAGATAACAAGATACTCTATTTTGGGAAGTATCTGTAAGGCAGATACTAAAAATCCCCTTGATATCCAGTCTTTGGTCTATGTTCATGCTGGCCATTCACATGTGTATGTCTATTGACTCTGAGCCCTGGATAGGCACGATCCAGTCTTGTACTGAGGTTGCAACCCAAAGTCTCAGTTTTGCATCCAAACATAAAATCAACTTTAACTTTAAATCAAACCATTAGGACTTTAGAAGTAGTTTTAGGATCAAAATCCTCTGTCTCACAACTGAATATAGGCCCAAAGCTAGCCCCTTTGCACTTATTCCACAGTGTTGGTCTGCATAAAAGAGGATTTATCTGCTTTGTATCAACATCCAAGTAAGTTCATGTGCATGTGTCATAGATGTTGAGTAGGGAATACCCCCCTTGGTTCTGCAGAGCCTAAAGAAGAAGAGGAGATATTTATAGAGTCTATCTCTTGTATTGTTGACCCCTGGCCTAGGAATCCTATTGATCAATGATGACTACTTTGTAGGGATAACTGGGAACAAGCATCTAGTATGGGAAAATAACCAACATATTTGGTGACTCTGCTGGGGAGCTTTGTGAAAGAACCATGATTTTAAAAGAAATTAATTCCTAGTTATAGGTGGCGACTCTAAACCAATCTCCCAACCGGTAAAGTAAAAATTTGTATGCTAGGGAGAAGATCCCTGTGTAATTCTCTATCTGAAGAATTACCCAGAAAAATGATGTATAGGAAAAAAGGGGACTATTCAAGCCAATCAAGAGGGTTCTCCCAGGAGTAATGATAATATTCAAGACAATCCAGGGTCTTCAAAGCAGACAATACCTTATTTTTCAAACATTGAGGCTGAAATCCAGAACGTATATGAAAGACAGCAGGGTGGTGGATTGAGAATGAGATCGGAGGGGTTTCAAGAATGCCCTTTCCATGATTCCCCTAATAGATTTGAAGAAGCTGAATCCCCAAGAGATGATAATGATGATCAGAATATAATGAAACCATCTTCTTCTATGCCCAGAGAGGAGGAATTAGCTGAAGAAATTAAGAGCTTAAGGGTAGAATTAGAATATATGCAGGCAGTGAAAATCAGAGATGACATGAGACAAAAAGTGCAGGCTCTTAGAACTACTCAGAATGATTCAATTCCTACCCTTGAAAATGCAAATATGCAGAGAAATCAACAAAGAAATGAAGTCCAGGATCATCATAATGATCAAAGATAGAATGCAAATAATGCTAGAATACCATTAAATAATGTAAGAAATCAGAATGCAAATAGAAATGCACATGTTAATCAGTTTGGTAGACAGCCGATGCAGTTGGACAGATTCAGACAGCTTATTTTTTATGGCATCCCTGGTTACCCCAATCCTATTGACAAACATGTGAGGCTGCAAGTGCCTAAATTTTTAGGAAATAATACTATGTCAGGGGAAGACCATTTAAAATCTTTTCAGATCATCATGGACAAATTTGAGGTTGAACATGAAGATGTTTTCATGAAATTATTTATGCAATCCTTAATTGATGAGGCCAAAGAATGGTACAAGGGTCTGCCTGACAGAAGTGTTTCATCATGGGAGGACTTCAGGAGAATATTCAAAGAACAATATGATGATAAAACTGATCCTAGTTTTTTCATTAATGAATTTACTGGCATTACCAAAGGATCAAATGAACAGGTTGCTTATTTCAATGCCAGATTCACTAAGGTGTGTTGAACAAATTGCCACATCACCTGAGGCCTAAAGAACCTATGTGCATAGTGTTGTACATAAATGCTTTTGATGCCAAAACAGCTTATGGATTGAGAGATAAGGGTCCTCACAGCCTCAGAGATGCTTTCAAAATTGCAACAAATATTGAAAATAATAGAAAAGCGTTTGGTAAGACAAACAGAAGAGATGATGTAAAAATTCTACAAAAGCCAAATACCAAATCTCAAAGTGTTTAAGGCAATGCATCTACTTCTGAGGATAAATTAGATAAATTGACAACTATTGTCAAGGACCTGAGCTATAGAATGGCTAAAAATGAAAAGGGGGTTGGTCCTGACAGACAGGTTTACCAAAGGCAAGAAAGAAGACCATCATTACATGATATGTCATATAATACCAATTGGCATAATGGTAAACCCATTCTCCCAAACAACAACCCAAATCCAAGGAATCAAAATGTTAAGGAAACACCTGACCCTTTGAAGAAGGCTGTTAATATTGTTAATGACACCCCATCATGTATAATATGCCAGATGCCTCACTCACAGTCACAATGTATGATTGCTTAGTCTTTATATAACAATGCCATGGCCTATGATGAGTGCAATGAACCGCATTGCATGGAGGATGATAATGTCAATATGTTGTCTGCAAACAGAGAGTATCCCTCTCAGGATGCTGATGCAAATGCAAATGATGAGATTCAGGTCTGCCAACAGTTTCCCTGTGATGAAGATGATGAGGATAATTATGCTTATGCTTAGGACAGACAATTTTCTGAATAACTTGAGGAGGCCTTCTGATGAAGAAATAAGAGCCCTCATAGCTACAGCAGTTGCTCAAGTCAAAAGCAATTACAACTTAAGGGGTAAAGCTCAGGTAGGCAACTCACACCAACCAGAGAATACTTTTGTGAACCAACCAGTGTATAGTCATAAAGGGACTGAACCACAAAAGAAGCAATGGAGCAATGATAAGAAAAATTTTAAGAAAAAAATAGGTCATGATTCTCAAGGGTCAGAAAATAGAATCCCCCAGGTTGAGGATCAAAACAAAAATTTGCAGATCAAAAATGACAGTTAAGGAGCCATAAAAATTAAGGCTGGGTCATATCAAAATAAAAATAAGACCATGGATCAGGCTACAACTGTTATACAAAATTATGCTCCATTTGACGTAACTTAGGTTTTGTCCGAGATAAAGGTCTCTGTTCCATTGATGGAGCTGATGAAAGTTAAAGAGTTCAAAAATAAAACATTGTCCCTGATTTTAGGAATACCCTGTCAAGCTAATCAGAATATTGAGACTCAGGGTAAGAAACAAGCCCTATATATTGAAGAAGATGAGATTCCTGAGGTATATCTAGGGATGACCATGACAAAATGCCCTTCACAGGTTGAGCCATTCTATATCTCCCTAGTCATAAATGGAAAAGTGATTAAAAATTGTATGCTTGACTCAGGAGCATCAACGAATATCATGCCCCTAGCTATCATGCAGCAAGCTAGATTAAAGATAGATAAGGCATGTGGGAAATGCTATGCCATGGATGCTAGAGAGGTGCTTGTCATTGGAATCATGAAAGATGTGGATTTTAGACTGGCAGCATATCCAGAAAAGACCTACAAAATGAAAGTAATAGTTGTTGATATCAAGCCACAGTATGGCATGTTGTTGTCAAGAAGATGGGCAGCGTTGATTGGTGGAAGTATGCAATTAGAGCTATCATATGCCATAATCCCAATGAATGGCAAGGATGTGAAATTGATCAGAGAAGAGAGATCATCAGAAATAGTTGAGGATCAAGAATCAGAGGAGCATATTTGTTTTGTAGACACTAACTGTGAAAATTTTAGGGTTGTCTCAGACATTAAAGAAAGTGAAGGGAGAGATGTTTGCATTCAGGAGCTTGACCAACAGGGTCTCTGGACAATGTTTTTTGATGGAGCTTGTTCGAAGGAAGGCTCTGGTGCTGGCATTGTATTTCTGTCTCCAACTGGTAAACTTCTAAAATTCTCATTCTTGCTGAAGTTTGCCTATACAAATAATATTGCATAGTATGAAGCTCTGTTATTAGGATTGAATGTTGCTTTGAAGCATGGGATCAAGATGCTCAAAGTATTTGGGGATTCAAAGTTAGTTGTTTCCCAAGTTAGAGATAAGTATGCATCAAAAAATAAGAAGTTAAAACAGTATAAGCATGATGTTTGAGATACAATTGAATTGTTTGATGCTTTTTCAATAAGCTGGATAGAGAGATCGAAAAATGTCAGGGCAGATTTTTTGGCTAATGTAGCCGTAAGGCCAAATAATGTTACTCTAACAAATGTTACAAATGTTGAGGTTAAACTTAGACCTGTAGTGTCAGATAATATATGCAGCTGGCAAGTGTTTGATGATGATAAGGATTTACTGAGATTTCTACATTGCATTGATGAATATGAGAACCAAGAAATGGATTTTCAGAACTTTGTAGAAGTTTTGAATGGAAAAGAAACTCTTTTAGGGAAGGAAGTAATTCAACTCAAGACAAATAAAATCCCTAGAGGGCTGGTCGCTTTAGAGAAAGCATTTGACAATAAGGACAAATTTGTTACAAAGGCATCTCCAACAAAGAAGAATGATTTAGAAGAGATAAACTTGGGGACATCTCATGCCCCCAAAAGGGTATATATTGGCAAACAGATCAAGCCACATATCAGAACTATGTTGATTGCACTACTAAAAAAATATAAGCATGTTTTTGCTTGGTCGTATGAGGACCTAAAAGCTTATAAAGTGGATTTATTCCAGCATGAAATCCCTTTGAAGCCTGGAGCTAAACCATTTAGACAAAAATAAAAACCTATCAACCCAACTTTAGCTCCAAAAATGCAAGAAGAGCTTATGAAGCTTAGGGAAGCAGGAATAATTATGCTTATCAGACACTCAACTTGGGTGTCCAACCTTGTCCCAGTCAGAAAGAAAAATGGTGACATTAGACTTTGTGTGGACTTTAGAAATCTGAATGTATCTTCTTTGAAGGACAATTATCCATTGCCAAACATGGAAGCCATGTTGCAGAAGGTGACTGGCTATGAACTTTTATCCATGATGGATGGATTTTCAGGATACAATCAAGTGAAAATAAAAAAATCAGAACAGTTCAAAACTGCCTTCACCACTCCATGGGGAACCTATGTATATGTGAGAATGCCTTTTGGGCTGACAAATGTAGGTGCCACATTTCAAAGGGCTATGGATGTTGCTTTTGCAGGATTAATTGACTCAATCTTGGCTATGTATCAGGATGATTTGATAGCTTATTCAAAAAAGGAAGAGCAACATTGTATGCACTTGGAGCAAATTTTTATTAGAGCATTGAAGTATGGCATCTCACTTAACCCAAAGAAATGTGCTTTTGGAGTAGTGGAAGGAAAATTGCTTGGACACATTATTTTCAAGGATGGAGTCAGGATTGATCCTGAAAGGGTGGCTGCAATTGATAAAATCCAGATCCCTAAAACAGTGAAAGGTGTTCAGTCCTTCTTTGGACAAATTAATTTTGTTAGAAGATTTGTGCCTAACTTTGCAGAGACCACAAAAGATATCTCTAAAATGTTGAACTATGAAATAGGAAGATGAAGCAACCAAATCATTTCAAAATATCAAAGAGGCAATAAAGATGGCTCCTGTGCTGAAATCTCCTGATTTTTCTAAGCCATTTCAGTTGTTTTCATTTGCTTCTTTCCATACTATTGCTGCATGCTTATTGCAGAAAAATACAGAAGGCTCTGAACAACCCATAGCTTTCTTTAGTAGGTCATTGCAAGTTGTTGAGTTGAAGTATGACATCATGGAGAAACAAGCATATGCACTCGTTAGAGTAGTCAAGAGCTTCAGGCCATATTTGGTAGGCTCTCAGATAGTTGCATATGTGCCTCATGCAGCAATCAAAGATATTTTTACTCAACAGGAGGTAACTGGAAGCAGATGCAGATGGATAAATAAATTGCAAGAGTTCAATATTGAAATACAGATCACAAAATTGGTAAGAGGACAAGGTTTAGCAAAACTAATGACAGTCAAATCTAGAGGCATGCCAAGTGAATGTAGTGCATAATGAAGTTGTAAATATGTCAGAATCTAAATGGTATAAGAATATAGTGCAATATTTGTAGAATTTGAACTATCCTTCCCATCTTAGTGATAATCAGAAGAGGACCTTGAAGCTGCATGCTGTTAAATACATCATTGTTCAAGGAGAGCTATATTGGAAAAATCCTGATGGTGTATTACTTAGATGTGTGAATGAGGATCAAGCTAAGGATATTTTAAGTGACATGCATGATGGAGTGTGAGGTGGACACTATGCTGCCCATACAACAGCCCAAAAAATTCTCAAAGTTGGTTACTGGTGGCCAACTCTCTTCTTAGATGCACAAAGAATGGTAAGAAAATGTGATCCTTGCCAGAGGTTTCAGGAAAGCTAAAATATGAAGGTGCATTGCCCCTTAGGACTATAATTGTAGAAGCTCCATTTCAGCAATGGGGAATTGATTTTATAGGGGAAATTTTAGAAAAATCAAGTGGAGGACATAGTTGGATTTTGGTTACTACTGACTACTTCACTAAATGGATTGAAGCCATTCCAACCAAAAAGGCTACAAGCAAAGTGGTGATGGATTTTATTCTAGAAAATATTATTATCAGATTTGGAGTTCCAGCCAAATTGGTCACAGATAATGCAATGTGCTTCAGGTCTAGTGAATTTATTGATTTTTGCAGCAACTATGGAATAAATTTATTGCATGCATCACCATATCATCCACATGGCAATGGTCAAGCAGAGTCAAGCAACAAAAGCCTCATAAAAATTGTTAAAAGGATGGTAGACAAAAACAAAAGGGCTTGGGATTCAAAGTTGAAAATGGCATTATGGGCTGACAGAGTAACAGTGAAGAAAGCAACTAGAAGATCACCTTTTGAATTAGTGTATGGTGCAACAGCTAAGTTGCATGTGAACAACCTCCTACCAGTTTATAAATTAATACAGGAAAATGAGGAGGAGATTGAGGACTCAATGACTAGAAGAATAAATCAGCTGGTTGCACTAGATGAAATGAGAAGGGAGGCACATGAAACAAACATCAAGAGACAACAAAAGGTAAAATATTTGTTTGATAAAAGGGCTATAGAAAGAAAGTTTCAGATAGGTGATATGGTCCTTGTATGGAATGCAAGGAGCCAGGATAAGGGCAAACATGGTAAGTTTGAGCCCTTATAGATGGGCTCGTACCAAATTTGCAACACTCATGGATAGGACTCTTATTTTCCCCAAGCCCTAAGTGGTGAACTACTAGAATTGCTTGTGCACGGTCAGTTCCTTAAAGTTTTTTTCTCATAGATGAATGCCTTTTGTGCACACTGTAAACTAGATGTAAATGTTTGTACATGCCTTGTATAGTCAGTCATGTTTTGAGTTTTGTGTATTGTCTGCTCTGCCTCGGAGTAGCTTGGTTCTCGCTACAGTCTTGCATTTGCACGTCCCCAGTCGGAGCCACTGGTGGTGTTCACCTAGGGTTAGGGTTCTGAATTTGAGTCTGTAGGTTCCTATGTTTATTCCTTCAAACCCTTAGTGCCTTAGTTTGAATTGTTCCTCGACCTACATGCGGTGTTTTACCGCTTTTTCCTATCGCACATAAGAAAAATATTGTGTTTGTATATGCAAGTGTAAATGTATGTTGGCAGGCTTGCAAAATCTCAATCGGTTTGCAAAAATGGTGAAAAAATTGAGTTATATGCATTTCCAAATACATATCAAGTTGCATATACAAGGGAGAATCTATCACAGATTCCCCAGGAATATTCTGCAGTTGTATGCATTTCTAAATGCATATCGGGTTCAAAAGGATGCATGTGCATTGGGGGAATCTTCTGCAAGATTCCTGGAATATTCTCTGCATGTATATCGGGTTTTTCTTGTACATGTTTTGTTGTATGTTCTAACATACAAAGGCTATATACAAGAGAAAAATGTGCAATGGCGGAATATACATTGAAGATTCCTTGAAGATGCCGCCATTGTATCGAGCAGGTGAGTTGTATGTTTATTTTGTTGTATGTTTGACATACAACGCCAAGGATGCATTGCGGACAACAAAAGGGATTCAAATCAGGCTGTGAGCAGTAGTGGTGTCCGCGGCTTGTACATTGCATTTGTATATGTGATGTGCAACGAAATATGCAAAGGAGAGAGAAAACAGGTCGGGCCCACCAGTTGTATACAATGGCAGTTGTATGTGTGTCGATATACATTGTAATGATACAAATAGAGGATATAAGCCGGATTTCAAAGCAACTTCAACATGCTTTATGAAAATTTGAAATCTGTGCTTGTATGTATAAGGTGAATGTATATGCAGTTATACATTGCGACAAGTGCAATGAAACATATGCATTTCAGATCCGATGGGGAAATCAAATGCGGCAGGTAAGTGTTTGAGGTCTGGCTTGTATATCAGATGATTGTAGATGCATTTAAGCATGCATATACAAGGGAGAAAAGGCAAAAATGAGAGGGAAGAAGGCCAACGATAGAAACATGAGGTGCCTACGTGGCACGATATGACTAGTTGGCAACTTTCAGGGTGTTTTGGGGCCGCGGATCTCATGTGATAGGAGATGATCGACAGCCATGTTTTGAACCCGCAGCGAAGGTTTTTTCCTGTATATTTGCAATCATTTTTTAGTGGGAAAATAGTAGATGCATCCGCTGCTACATTTCAAAGGGGGCCTGCGGGTAGCTGTGGCATTAATGGTGGTTTCAGAAGGCACGATGGATCGAGATGACATGTCAACCACCTAATTGAAGATGAAAGTCCTTGAGTGGCAGTACGGATCCCGATTCCACCTGCACATTCCTCTTTGTCTCTCCGCAGCATTGAATATTTCTGGGCGCCATTCCTCATGCATTAAATCTGGCAGATTCTTGATTTGCCTTGTAATTAATTTTTGTTGGGTACACAGTCTTGGTATAAAAGCCAAACTATGTTATTCATTGTTGTTGTTGAAAACTAGACAAAATTTTGGTGCTGTAGTAAGATACAACTTCATTGGTGGCTCTGTCTTGGTTGTCTTGTGAGTTTATGAGTCTCATGTTGTATGTTTTTCTACATAAATCTACTGATATCATGTTGATTTAAATGAGTAGTGCTATATTGCATGTGTTATGTTATCTGTCTCCAAATTGAGTGTGTTCTTCTTATGAATCTAAGTATTTAAGGGGTGTTTATGATTCTAGAATATAGGTTTGCTATGTTGAATGCTTGATTTCTTACTTCTGCTCAAGGAGTAGATTAAATGTTTCAGATTGAGTGTTGGGAAGAAGACATTGCAATAGGGATTTCAGTAAGTAGAGATAACATGATACTCTGTTTTAGGAAGTATCTGTAAGGCGGATACTAAAAATCCCCTTGATATCCAGTCTTTGGTCTATGTTCATGCTGGCCATTCACATATGTATGTCTATTGACTCTGATCCCTGGATAGGCATCGATCCAGTCTTGTATTGAGGTTGCAACCCAAAGTCTCAGTTTAGCATCCAAACATAAAATCAACTTTAACTTTAAATCAAACCATTAGGACTTTAGAAGTAGTTTTAGGATCAAAATCCTCTGTCTCACAACTGAATATAGGCCCAAAGCTAGCCCCTTTGCACTTATTCCACAGTTTTGGTCTGCATAAAAGAGGATTTATCTGCTTTGTATCAACATCCAAGTAAGTTCATGTGCATGTGTCATAGATGTTGAGTAGGGAATACCCCCCTTGGTTCTGCAGAGCCTAAAGAAGAAGAGGAGATATTTATAGAGTCTATCTCCTATACTGTTGGCCCCTAGCCCAGGAATCCTGTTGATCAATGATGGCTACTTTGTAGGGATAACTGGGAACAAGCATCCAGTCTGGGAGTATAACCAACAGGGAGGATGGAGAAGTGGGGGAAATTTGGGATGGGAATTTGGATAGGAGGGAGGAAGAGGATGGTATGGTTGTGATAGGTGCTAGGTGGGTGGTGGGGTCGTCAACAACACATTTGGATGGATATTGATGAGTGGGGTGGCATGACTCCACAAGTTTCTTTTTATGATTTTTCTCCAAGTCCTTAGCTAGGAGTCCTTGAATAAAATCCAAAAAGGATGATTTGGAGTTAGGGGGAGAATTGGATAATAGAGTGGATGACAAGTTAGATGGAAAGATTAGAGGATAAGGATAAGGAGGATTTGGTCGATAAGGGGATGAAGGATATAGATAAGAGGTGGAAGGGACATGGATGTTATACAAAGATGTATGTTGGGTAATGGATAAAGGATAGAGTGGATTTCCCTTGTCAAGGGTAGCATAAGGATGACCATAGGGTACACAATTAGGCACAGGAGCATAACTTGTGCTAGCTAATGCATAGTCATGATGTTCTAGAAGGATTAGAGATGAGCGAGGATGGTTTATGGAAAGCTTGATTGTAATGATTTTACCAAGGTTTTGGATTTCGTATTGGTCAACAAGACTATCATCATCATTGAAATTAGATGGATTCATGATTGGATTTGGATTGGGGATGATGTGATGTAGGATAGATTGATGATTTTTTATTTTGATTTTGGATTATAGGGGAGTTGGATTGATCAAGGTCAACGGTATATGACACTTGATACTAGAATGGCTTGATTTGATTTGATTAATCAAGGTCAACGATGTATGACACTTGATCTTGATTGGATTTGGATTGGTTTGGATTGATTTAGATTAGGCTGAAATCTCTTTAATGGTTGAATTGGATTGGATTTGATTAGTCCAAGGGCCCTTAGATGATGGTTTGGATTATGATTTTGATGAATTATGATTAGGTGTTGGATGAAATTGGATAGGGTTGGAAGAGGTTAAGACAACCAACTTTTGATGTTCAAAGGATGATTTTTGATTAAGGATGTGGGATTGAATTTTGATTAAGGATGGATATAGGAATAATGGATGATTGATTTTGGATGAGGGTAATTGGATTGGATGAGGATTTAGATGGGATGATATTAGATGGGATTAGATTAGGATAGAGGTGAATTGGATTAGGTGAATGAGAGGAATTAGATTAGAATTATGGTAATGGATGATTGGTTTGATTAGAGATGTGGACTAGATAGATGAATGAAATTGGGTTAGGGATGATAATAGACCAATGGATAAGTGGGTGAGGTGATTACGATTAGGTGATGAAATGAAATTAGGGATAGGGATAGTGGATTATGATGGGGATTATGAGGGATGAATGACTAGGATTAAGGTCAAAGATGTGAATTGATTATTGTGATGGAGAATTGGATTGGGGAAAGTGGATTATTATGTGGATTATGAATGATAATAAATTAGATTAAGCTCAATGATGGAAGTAAGATGAGGATTGGTTTAATGGATGAGATGATTATGGATGGGGGATAAATAGATTAAGATAAGGATAGGATGAGATGATAAAGATAATGGATTGGGTTAGAATGGATGAAAGGGGATTAAGTGGATAAGAGGATTGGATTAAGGTGATGATGAGGTTATTAGGATTGGATTTGAATGGAATGGAGAATTGGATTAGGTAAAGTGGATTATGATGTGGATTATGAGTAATAAGGGATGGGATTTGCTTAGGATTATATGTTTGATTAGGATAAGGATAAATGATGAAAGTGGATGAAGGTAAAGGATTAGGATGTAGATTAGGATGATAATGGATATTGGATTAGGAAGTGATGAGAATGATGATGGATAGGATTAAAGTCAAAGAGGGGGTTTATTAATCTCAAATGATGGGAATTGATTAGGATAATGATGATGACTAGGGAGGTGGATTAGGTGGATAGAATGGATTAGGATTAAGACCTTGATTAGATTGGGAAAGTTGATTAGGATTAGGGTCCTAAATGATAGATCAAGATTGGATTATGATGGATTGGAATGATGTGGCTGAGGTGATTAGAATGATTAAGAGGATAATTGGATGAATGATTAAGAGGAAATTGGACTTGGATGACTTGGATTAGGATGGGTGATTAAGAGATGGTTAGGGATGGTTTGATGCTTCACCTTGGGTAACTTTGCAAATTAAATTTCATATACAATCATGCGCAAATTTGCAAAGGGTTTAGATTTTGGATTTAGGGAGTGCACAGGTTTTGATGATGAAGACACACTAAGCACATTAACACCATAAATTATTCAAGTGGGAGTGTCAATTCTTGTGGGCCCACAAATATACTTTTTATCAAGTGTTGGATAGATAGGGCATACAAGGTCATGTACCACCATTGTACCTCCTACCTTGGAGGTGAAAAAATGCCTTGCCCAAAGTGAGTTCTATCTCCCCATTATGAAAGTACTCTATGAGTGACTTCTTGGGCCTTTTTGATGTTGATGCACCACAAGGAAGAATGGTCAAAAGGTCTTATGCTAGGATGAACAAGGTGACTAGGAATATCCTCGATACACTCAAGGTGTGTGAGGCCTATGTACATGAAATGAAGGATGTTGTCAAGGCATGGTTCAAGAGGGTAACCCACTCTCCACCTTCACATTACAAGGTATAAACATCTTGCAAGCTAGCCCCAAGTGACAATGTCCCCCAATGGGAGAGTCTTTCAATTCTCTCCCAAATTTGTATACCCCACCAGAACATGAGGGTTGAGGTCATTCCCTTGGTGATGAAATCCAAGGTAGACCCCCTAGAGAAAAGAAACTTGGGTGTTTTTTTATCTCCAAGATCACATGAAAAACAAGGAGAGAGCATACACACCTAAGATCTTGGGATTAAACAAAGATAACAAGATTAGATCAAATCAAATTTTTAGATCTCCAAGATCACCAAACGGTGTGAGAAGAGAACATACACCTTGAATTGACTCCAAACAAAGCATACAATATTCTTTAACCCATTATAAATTAAAGTGTTCCTAGATTAGTGCAAAAACAAGATGGATCCTTCGAAAAGCATGCTACAAAACACAAGTTATTAGTTTGATTTTTTGTCTTGGACTAATGATATATACACAAGGAGATGTTAGACAACAAGGAACATGCATATGATAACTAGATTTAGGGGTTAGATGTCATATATCCCAAGAAAAATAAGAATTTTTTTCCTCAAACATAACTGCCCAAACACAGTATAGGGCCACTGAAATAGAGATAAGTGAGAAAAATTATACCTGGTAGGGCCACTAAAGTAGGTGGTAAGGCCACTAATCTGGAATAGAGCCACTAAAACAGGTGCAGGGGCTTGAAATGATTATTTATGTAAGAAAATGGTTATTTTTTACAAAAATGAAGATCGTTAAAATTAGTAGGCATGAGTTTTCCACAGTCCATGAATAATGAATAGAGTGCTTCTAGATTAAACATTTCATCATTAAAATTTTTTAGCATTATGACACCCTGTAAGAACACATCCCTATCAAAAAATAGAATGATGAAGGTGATAGAAAAATGGAAATGAGTTTGGGACTTGAAAATCAAAAATGTTGGTTCACAAGGAAGAATTGCCCAAATAGGAAATAGAGCTGCCCAAATAGGTACATAGCTGCCCAAATAGAGTTAGAAGCTCGAAAAAGAGTCAAGACTGCTAGGATAAGATGTAGGACCATTGAAATAGGGTACAGGGCCATTGAATTGGAGTAGAAAAGTTGAAACAAAGCCTAAAAAGTCCAAAAACACTTACAAACACAAAAACTGATTAGTAGAAAGGGACGTGGGTCCCACCAGGCATGCCAAATGTCTCACTTGTAGAAAATGAGCATAATATAATAAACTAAAACAATATTAACCTATTTTACCCATTACCTAATGTAACCTCAAGATTGAGAATAAAGGAATGCAAAACATATGAAGTTAAAACACTTATCTACATGCAATGAGAGGAATGAGAGGAACTAGATTAGAATTATGGTAATGGATAATAGGTTTGATTAGAGAGGAGGACTAGACAGATGAATGAAATTAGATTAGGGATGATAATAGACTAATGGATAAGTGGGTGAGGTGCTTAATATTAGGTGATGAAATGATTAGGGATAGGGATAGTGGATTATGATTGGGATTATGAGGGATGAATGACTAGGATTAAGCTCAAAGATGGGAATTGATTATGGTGATGGAGAATTGGATTGGGGAAGTGGATTATGAATGATAATAAATTAGACTAAGCTCAATGATGGGAGTAAGATGAGGATTGGTTTAATGGATGAAATGATTAGGGATAGGGGATAATTGGGTTAAGATAAGGATAAGATGAGATGATGAAGATAATGGATTGGATTAGAATGGATGAAAGGGGATTAAGTGGATAAGAGGATTGGATTAATGTGATGATGAGGTGACTAGGATTAGATTTGGATGGAATGGAGAATTGGATTTGTTAAAGTGGATTATGATGTGGATTATGAGTGATAAGGGATGGGATTTGCTTACGATTAGATGTTTGATTAGGATAAGGATAAATGATGAAAGTGGATGAAGGTAAAGGATTAGGATATAGATTAGGATGATAATGTATATTGGATTAGGAAGTGATGAGAATGATGATGGATAGGATTAAGGTCAAAGATGGGGGTTGATTAATCTCAAATGATGGGAATCGATTAGGATAATGATGATGACTAGGGAGGTGGATTAGGTGGATAGAATGGATTGGGATTAGGACCTTGATTAGGTTTGGAAAGTTGATTGGGATTAGGGTCCTAATGATGGATCAAGATTGGATTAGGATGGATTGGAATGATATGGATGAGGTGATTGGAATGATTAAGAGGATAATTGGATGAATGATTAAGAGGAAATTGGACTTGGATGACTTGGATTAGGAAGAGGTGTATGATTTGGATTTGGATTAAGATGGGTGATTAAGAGGTGGTTAGGGATGGTTTGATGCTTGACCTTGGGCAAATTTGCAATATAAAATTTCACACACAATCATGCACAAATTTGTAAAGGGTTTGGATTTTGGATGTAGGGAGTGCACAGGTTTTGATGATGAAGACACACCAAGCACATTAACACCTTAAATTATCCAAGTGGGAGTGTCAATTCTTGTGGGCCCACAAATATACTATTTATCAAGTGCTGGATAGATAGGGCATGCAATGTCATGTACCACCCTTGTACCTCCTAACTTGGAGGTGAAAATATACCTTGCCCAAAGTGAGTTATATCTCCCCATTATGAAAGTGTGCTATGAGTGACTTCTTGAGCCTTTTTGACATTGATGCACCACAAGGAAGAACGGTCAAAAGGTCTTATGCTAGGATGAACAAGGTGACTAGGGGTATCCTCGATACACTCAAGGTACGTGAGGCCTATGTCCATGAAATGAAGGATTTTGTCAAGGCATGGTTCAAGAGGGTAACCCACTCTCCACCTTCACATTGCAAGGTATAAAGATCTTGCAAGCTAGCCCCAAGAAACAATGTCCCCCAATGGGAGAGTCCTTCAATTCTCTCCTAAATTTGTATACCCCACCAAAACATGAGGGTTGAGGTCATTCCCTTGGTGATGAAATCCAAGGTAGGCCCCCTAGAGGAAAGAAACTTAGGCATTTTTTTATCTCCAAGATCACATGAAACACAAGGAGAGAGCATACACACCTAAGATCTTGGGATTAAACAAAGATAACAAGATTAGATCAAATCATTTTTTTATCTCCAAGATCACCAAATGGTGTGAGAAGAGAGCATACACCTTGAATTGACTCCAAACAAAGCATACAAGATTCTTTAACCCATTAGAAATTGAAGTGTTCCTAGATTAGTGCATAAACAAGATGGATCCTTCGACAAGCATGCTACAAAACATGAGTTTTTATTTTGATTTTTTTTCTTAGACTAATGATATCTACACAAGGAGATGTTAGACAACAAGGATCATGTATATGATAACTAGATTCGGGGGTTAGATGTCAGATATCCCAAGAAAAATATATTTTTTCCTCAAAACATAACTTGCCCAAAAATAGTACAGGGCCACTGAAATAGAGATAGGTGAGGAAAATTATACCTGATAGGGCCACTAAAGTAGGTGGTAGGGCTGCTAATCTGGAACAGAGCCACTAAAACGGGTGTAAGGGCTTGAAATGACTATTTATGTAAGAAAATGATTATTTTTTGCAAAAACGAAGATGGTTAAAAAAATTGAGCATTATGACACCATGTAAGAACACATCCTTGTCAAAAAATAAAATGATGAAAGTGCTAGAAAAATAGAAATGAGTTTGGGACTTGAAAAGGAAAAATGTTGGTTCACAAAGTAGAACCGCCCAAACAGGTACATAGCCACCCAAAGAGAGTTAGAAGCTATAAATAGAGTCAAGACTGCTAGGATAAGATGTAGGACCATTGAAACAGGGTACACGACCATTAAACTGGAGTAGAAAAGTTGAAATAAAGACCAAAAGTCTAAAAACACTTACAAACACAAAGACTGATTAGTAGAAAGGGACGTGGGTCCCACCAGGCATGCTAAATGTATCACATGTAGAAAATGAGCATAATAGAATAAAAGAAAACAATATTAACCTATTCTACCCATTAAGTAATGTAACCTCAAGATTGAGCATAAATGAATGCAAAACATATGAAGTTAAACGATTTATCTACATGCAAACCTTTGTTATTTGGATGTGCTCCTTTGATGTTTGATTTTTATTGCTCCTCAATTTGACATTACTTTGCATTTCATGGAGACTTGAATATGGCTTGGGTTGATGGTTATATATAGATTTTTGGGATGAAGAATGGAGGGATAGGATTGATTTGGGAGATCAATGGTTGAGGAAGATTGAGAGGCTTGGAGAGATGAGAGCTTGCCAAGTTGCAAGATTTGGTTGGAGGATGAAGGATGTCCTTGGATCAAGGAAAGATCAAGGGTAGAAAAATGGTCTTGGAAGAAGAGGATGGATGAGATCAAAGGACGACAAAAAGGACCTTTGTACAAAGGACTTGTCCATACCTTTGTAGGAGAACCATGTGGTCTTGTACCAGAGGCCATACCTTTGTACATTTGAGAGGATGTGAGGGATTCCAATAGATTAATGAGGGGTTAGGAATGCGCAACCTTGTGACTTAGTTGACTAAGTGGATTAGACACCTTAATCAAAAGTGCAAAAAAATAGGGAATTAAATAAATAGCATTATTTATTTAATTCATGGGATGGGAAAAAAGGACATTAGATAAATAGAAATATTTATCTAATGTTGGACTATAGAATTTGTGATGATAAATGACTAAATAATCCTTCATGCTAGGAGAAGGGTACGGATGAAGGTGTTGGAGTATAGGACAACACTGAGAGGGGGGGTGAATCGGTGTTGTATAATCTTTAAAATCTTTTTGCACCTTTTAATTTACAAGACAAAGAATGAAAGAGACATCAATAATCTATCAAACACATATGCACAAGTATGATGATGAATAGTCTGAATAGGACCTTATGAGTAAAACATTAGGATACACACACATAAAGACAAACAACATGAACCATAACACAAGTTTTTCATGAGTGGAAAACCCTCATAGGGATGAAAAACCACTCAAAAATGCCTCACTGGCTTAATCAAAATGCCTCACTAGAAAGTACAAATACCTCACTAGTAAAATGTGTCTCACTAACAATACAAACATCACTAGCTACAATGTGCCTCACTGGCAATACATTCAATTACCTTGGACACAAGAAAACAATTCAAGGGGTTACCCTGATTCTCTATACCACAAAACCTTATATCTCCATGACAAAGATTATCAATCTTCAAACTAATCAATCACCCTGTATTGCATCACCAAAACTAATAAACTTAACATCTACATGAAGATATGATCCTGCTCATCATTACTCACTGAACAAACTGAATAAGAACATCATACAGTCTCTGAAACAAATCTCTCTAGCCTTCTACAAAATCATTTCATTCATCTCTCAATTCTCAGACAAAATATTCATCTTTTAATCACCTGATTCACCTACATTTTCTCTTTAAAAACCTCATCAAAAATTATCTTCAATGCTACATAATGTCATTCCTCAAAAAATCAATCAATCAATACACCTGCAATATCATTATATATGAAATGGATTTTCATATTCTTCTTCTCTCTGATTCATTTTCCCTTTTCAAAAAATAACTCTTCAATAATCTCCAATCTACAAAAAAAATCTTCAATAATAATAATTCCAACTACCTTGTCAAGATTAAATAAACCATTTCTATCTTCGGTCCCATTGCTCAAAAACCTTCTGCATTAAGATAAGGAAAGAAGACAAAAAGTCCATAAAATACCATTCACAAAAATAATAATATCTCCATAAAGAAATTTGCCCTCCTTAAAAAAATAAACTTCTTTTTTTAGGTATTCCATGTCACGAGTAGAGAGAATAAAAATAGAATAAATCTCCTAAAAATTTGAGCTTTTAAAACCCACAAAAATCTACCTTTAGAAACCATCTAAAAATAGTCTTTAAAAAGCAAATCAATTGTAGTCTAGTAGACATGACGCCTAGAACCATGTCAAAATGCATTCTCGAGAAAGGAGATCAGAGTTTAAATCTTATCCATTGATCTCAATCTATGTGCCCTCCATATTTTAAATACTAGCATTCGATGTGATTTTTGGCACTCGATCACATTTACATTACCTATGAGCACCAATTAACAAAGAAGAAGGGTCGGTCAGATGTATGTTATAACAACCCTTCTATGAGTAAGTTTAAATAGGTTAACCTGTGATTATAAGTCAACCTAAGAATAGATCAAAAAGTGCTTATAAGGGATGATGGGCTATAGAAGGTTTAAAGACTTAGTGCCTATTAGGTTCTTGTTTGGGTTTCAACCTAGATTTTAGGGTTAAAAGACTTAATAAGAGTGACAAAAAAAAACCCTAGTAAAACCAACTAAATTTTAGTGAAGGCTTATCTTGGTAGAGAGGTAATTGACATCAACAACAAAGTATGAAGGCATATGCAGACATTCATAAAGGCAAGCATGATATGCAGGTCAAGCATGAGGCCAAGAAGGTCTTGAAACATGAAGACAAAGAAGGCAATTTTGCTTAGTATTTGCATCCTCTGTTCAACACCACCATGATGGTGTCAAAGCAACCTTGTTTGATCTCAACCTGAAGGTCATCCTAACAATCATATGTACATGAAGACATTTGTTCACCTTCTATCGCCTGAGGTACCAATACATGCTCTTTGAACATGAATACTCAACTGTGAATAGCACCATCATGAGAGACCTCTTGATGCTTCACCCTGATGTCCTATGCACTCTTGACATAGGACCAAACTCAACAAAAATTAGAAATCTTGCATCACAAAAGTATAAACACCATGTCTTGCATCTCATGAACATGAAGATATCAAGGCATCATGATGAGATTCATGTCAACATCTTGATGAGATAAAGATCAATATAAAATCCTCTTTGTGCCATGAATAACAAGATGATCCAACATGAACAATGAATGGTATTACATGTAAGATGTCTTTAATCATTGTACCCCTGATCGTCACATGTAGTAACAACTACAACATCAGCAAAACCAATACAAACATCATGTGAACCTGAAAGACCTTTTGCCTTTTGACATCAATGACAAACCAAAGCCACCAACAGAAGGTACAAATGAATAGTGAAAAGAACATGAATAGTGATTTTAATAATTTAAAATATTATTAAATCACTGTTGGAAGGGGAATTAGATGGCTAATTGAATAAATGGGGATTTATCCAATTAACTGGTTAAATGTGTTAGAGTGGTGCAGACACTGAGAGGGGGGGGGGGTGAATCAGTATCTGAATAAAAACTTTATGATTAAAAACTAATCTCAGTTTCTCAATTGCACAGAATATCTTTACTTGAATCAACTGTATAACAGAATATGTTTATTTGATTCAACTGTATGTTCATGAGCCAAAACAAACTATACTGGAATGGAGAAACAAACTGAAATATGCAAGAGTAAATCAAGAGCATCTCACAGAAACAAAATGACACAATAATTTGTCATGAGTGGAAAGCCCCTGGCATAAAACCACTCGTAAAAATGCCTCACTGGCTTAGAAAACAATTTCACTGATTTACAGGCCTCACTGGCTAAAGAATATTGCCTCACTGGCTAAACATGTTGCCTCACTGGCATTTACAGTATTGCCTCACTGGCATCTGTTATTCACATTTAAAGAAACATTCTAAACAGAGGGATACCCTGTATCATTACAATTCCGCTCCACACTATGTATATAGTATCTATAATGCACATACAAAAAACCATCATGTATTTTGCACTACATACACTATATATACAAGAGCTTTTTCATAACCCGAGTACCAGACAGGAAAAAATAACTGCATTTAGTTCTCTTTTTCTGTTTTGTTCTTGTAACAGAGTAAAAAAATCGTTTTTTGTGAAACCCATAACTGAAACAATTAATACAAGGTTGCACTGAAGTAGAAACCATTAGACTGTCATAAAACGGCGGGCACAGAGAACAGAAAGCATTGTTAAACCGATACAAAGAGGTTTTGGTAAACATTTTACCAAACCCTAACCATAGTTCGAAACAAGAAGAAACCACTTTTAATAACTGATGAAACTGTATCCGAACTATATAATCCATTTCTCAGCAAAATAAATGCCGTTTTCAACAAGAACCTTAACCAAAGAAAAAACCTGTCGGTGTTACCATGCATAAAACCAGAACACTTTGATGCAAAGCAATGATGACTTTCAAAAACCGAAAGAGAAAAGAAGAACATTTCCTCGTGATACTGCCGGAAGATATCATAACTGACAGAAATAAAACCAAACAATGTCACCTGTTTTGCCGAAGTCAACTGGAGCCTTTTGACGGACAGAACTTCCTTTTCTATTGCCATCATTACTGAGTAAGATAGAAGCTTCAAAACAAAACTGCGGCTGAGAGCAAAGAAACCCTTACCTTCTCATCATGATGGCGCAGGGTATGAAACCCTAACCAAAAACTTTGCTCAAAAGACAAACTGATGTTTATGTGCCCCTTTTTTGATTATTGTTAAACACACAAGAAACCGGTGCTTCAAGTCACTGCTGAGAGAAACCGGTGAGTCTTACTTACAACACACTAATGCCTTTTACAAAAACTTTGTTTGAGAGATAATCAAAGAACAAGAGCCGCGGAGAAGATGTGGTGGGCCACATAAGCTCACAAAAGAAGCACTGCCAAGTCATGTGAACGACAAAAGAATATTAGTGGTGATCAATACCACAAAAACAAAAAACACTAATATGCATGGAGGTGCGATGGTCAAAAGAACCATTATGTTGACCAAAACTTGAACCACGGAGGTGTCCAAAAAAGAGTACAATGACCACCTTTGTGCCAAGCCAAAAGAAACCACTGAAAACCGGAGAAAGAACAACCAACTGCCAACCTGTGTATAACTCACTTTGCCAGAGAATGATCAATCTGAATAGATAATCAATTGCCAACTTGAATATAAGCAATTCTGATAACAATTGCATTTGCATAAGATCCGACCAATTTCCAACTTGTGCATGATTAACTTTGCCAACAATTGCATTTGCAAAAGATCAACAGAATACATAAGATATCTAGAGAATCATGATAAGACAGAGAGCCAACATTCACCATGTGTGTTTGAACATCAGGGACAACAACACAACAAAATGATGTCTTGATTAGGGTTAAATAGTGTCAAGGTGATGAGGGGATGATTTTAGGTGTTTATGAATATAGGGTTACTTGTGGCCTTTTTTGTGAGTCAGTCATATGCATGGGATATATCGTCACCTTGGTCTTTATACCCTGGTGCATAACATCTCATGTTATATTAAAATGGGTGCTAACTACATATTAGCATAATACCTATGCATTCAAAATCACTCACTTGTTACCCCAAAAGCACATTATCCATTATCATTTATCTTTTATCACTTAGCTCATTCTATCCTTTTGTCCTTCTATCCTCTTATCCAATCTAGTTGCATATTATCAACATTCATCATTCATATTTAATTTTCATCTCTCTTTTCCATTCCCCCTTTTATCACTTCTATCTATTAACTTTTAATCCATTTTCTCCATCCAATCTTCTATCTTCATCTTTTTGTTCCATTCATCTCTCCATATCTTTACTAACATCTTTTGCATCCATTTTGAAAGTTCATTCATGTCTTTCATTCTGCATGCTCTCTAAAGAGGGCATCATCCCGAAGCCAAAACATTTTCATCCAAAATCAAATCTCAATGCTTGGGGAATATCACTAATGGCATCCCACCTAGTGCCTATATCTACTTTCTTTGAGATGATGTTACTTCTATCATCCCTAAGCCAAATAATTTTCATCCAACACCAAATCTCAATGCATGAGGCATGATATTGCCAATGTTATCCCACCTAGTGCCTATATCTACTTTCTTTGAAATAATAAATTACTTCTCTTAATTTGCACCACCATCTCAAAAAGGGGCAAAATGTAAACACCTAAATTTTTTACCATATTCTAGCATCACAGTAACTAGCTTTCTCACATCATTGAATTAGTTAAATAAATCATATTAATTTATCTATTTTTCTAATACTCCAACATTAATTAAATAAATTATATTTATTTAATTAATTTAGCCATTCTTCTAATATTCCAACATTAACTAAAAAAATTATATTTTATTAATTAATTAATCTTGTCATATTTTCTTCATGATTCCTTTCTATTCTTAATTCATATCTGTTAGAAATGAAAGCAACACTACTCAATAGAAATCTGATTCAAATGTATATTTAACAATTTTTAACAGTGTATTAAAGATGGAGATTACAACACAGAATATCAACCCACAATACAGAAATATACCAGAAGCAGAATGAAGCACACAACACAGTGTTTAACGTGGAGACAACCCTTGCGGGTAAAAAACTCTACCAAGAAAAGAGGCCAAGTTGTATTATCTTCACAAAAAGAGATTACAAATACATTCACTTCCTCTATCCTTCAACATTCACTCCGACAGAACCTGGGTACCTGTAAACTGTTATGCATCTCATCTACTATGCCATGGTTTATATAGAATTTACACAACCTCAAGATGGGTGTCCACCTTGGAATCTTCATCCATGTAGCATTCAATGACTTCTTACAAGCTCATAACACTTGTCAAGAGTCAACAATACAACCTTGGGCATCCATGGACAAAAATAGGCTCTTATGGGGTCATAAAAACTATCATACATGCATCCTACACTTGGCAAAAGATTCCCATGCAAGCTTGAATGCCTAGGGGCCAAAAATAGCCACTTACAGCATCTTATGACATGTCATACGCTATCATAAATGTCATAGATTCTTATGACAACTTACAATTGTCATAGAATCTCTTACACCTTCTTACAACATCTATCATGCACGTTATAACACTAAAATAGGTGATTCCTCCACATGTGCACCCCACTTTGACCAATTACCATTTACCATAATAAATGACATCTCGTAAATACCGCTAGTAACTCCAAAATTTAACAGTGCAGTAACTCCATAATTACTGTGGATAGTAAATAATTTTTACCACTGCTAGTGAAACTAGTACATCCCTTATGGGTAATTACAAATAATAAATGGAATAATACAATAATGGAATTTACAAGGTTAATGGCACCTTATCCCAACAATATCTACTCATATCTTATCATATTTCTTGCATGATTCATTTCTATTTCTAAGTGATGTGCATCCAGGGCTTAAATTTGACAATAGACCTTGCTTGTCAATCATTTTTTTTATGAAGGTTATCTATTCAAAGGTGCCCTTAAAATACTATGATATACCTTAGTATAACTAAAATTATATATAAATCAAATATATATATCATCATAATTCTATATAAATTGTGACAGTCTATTCAAAATTTCTCCTTTCATGTGATACAATCTTTTTAAAATTTTGATTGTATTTTATGGCAAAAATGTCTAAATACAGCCATACAACCATCAAATTTAGGCCCTGTGTGCATCTAATTAATTAAAATAATTAGATAATTCTGAGGCATTTTAGATTAAAAAAAAACAAAAACAAAAACAAATTTTTTTTTAAAAAATTCCATTTTTAAGTAATGTGCATCTAATTAATTAAAATAATTAGATAATTGGAAGCATTTTACATAGAAAAAATAAAAACCAAAAACCAAAAAAGAAATTAGAAAAAAAAATAGAAAGTAAAAAAGAAATGTTTAAGAAAAAAAGTGGAGAAAATCAAACCAAAAACAAATTTTGGAAAAATTAAAAAATAAAAACCAAAAAAAAATTGAAAAGGTGGAAAAATCACGAACAAAAACAATAAATATATATTTTCAAATATAAATATACTAATTATCTTCTCACATCCTCATCTTACATCCTCATCTTATTTTCCTCTTGATTTCTTTTTATTTCTAACTCATGGGTAACTATCATGGGTAACTAGTGAAGTAGAAATAAATCTAAGATATCCTTATTGTGTTTTTTCATGAATTCATATCCTTATCAATCCATTTAATCTTATAAATACATCCTATGAAAAAAAACACATCCACATCATCAATAGGTATCTTTATTACTCTAAGAGGCTAACTAAGTGGCAGCAAGGGGTGGAGTGTAATGGTGCGAGGTGTAAAAATAATTACACCGAAAGCAGTTATCCAATGGCATTAAGGGGATGATTGTGACCATGTACATAAAAATAAAATAGAACCAGCATAGTTTTTTCAATAATTAGACATATTTTTAAAATAATTATAAAAATAAAACCCACATAATTTATAAAATCAATGAACATAAAAATAAATCCAAATAAATAATGTGTATAAATATAAGTAGTACTCAAACATAAATTTGAGAAAAATCAAATCAAATAAAAATAGGACAAATTGAATTGGGAGAAGAAGTTTAATGATAAGGAGAGAAGTTTAATTGGTAAGGGCACTATGCAACCATTTTTTTTCTTACAAAAAGAACTTATAAAGGGATGCAATGGTGCTACTATTATTTACAGAAGAATTAAATTGCAGGTTAAATTATGGAACCTATAAATTATAATTTATTTAATATTTTTCTTACATAAACAAAAGAAAATTAATGAGCAAAGTAAATTATTTACTTTAGTTTAATGAGACCTATCATTTGGATTAAATTATTGAAAATTATTCCATTAAAAACTAATTGTCAAATTAAGAATTGCCCCTACATCCCACATAAAAAAATAAGAAAATTATTATTTACTTTATTTTAATGAAGACTAGCAAAAAAATATTTGCAAGGTAAATTACTTTATTTTAGGTTAATGAGGGATAGGGTTATACTGCTTCAACCTTCACAAAAAAAATTAATTATTAAACTAGCATAGATATATTGAAATTGTTATTGAGGTCTTTTAAATAAATATATTTAAGATATCTATACTAGTTGGTAAGTGAAAATATAAATTATGTGAAATTTATAATTGAATTTAAAACTAAAACTTAATTATTATATTTTGGATTTCTTGTTTATTGCTTCAGAATTTACTTGCATACACAGTGCCTACAGGCAACTGCAAGAAGACATAAAAATTTAGATGACATTTGCTATCCTGAAGTCCTCCATATTTCCATTGGCATTCATTATGGTTTTTAATCGACCTTTTGATCATTGATTTTTTAAGGTACCTAACATTTGCAGATGTAATTTTGTAAAAGTGTTCTTATTTCCAATGTATGATCCGCCAATGGTTAAATTTATTTTGTTGTGAATGAAGAAGAATATGTTGTGGGGTAGTCTAAGCATGCAGGGTGGTCTTATATACTTCTATCATTTAGTTATAATAGGCGTTCTACAACCACACAGACCAAAAAAACGAAATTACAAAAAATAAAAAAAATTAGAAATGATTGAAAGAAAAAAGTTTCAAAAATCAACAAAATTATGAAACCAAAAAAATTGGAAAAAATTAAAAATAAATAAATAAAATTGAAAAAAAATTGGGAGAAAACACAAAAACTACGATTATGATTATGGCAAAAAGAAAGACAGAACACACCATTTAAAAAGTAAAATAAAAACCACTTAAAATGTGTTAAAGCCGTCACATATATTTTTTAAATATAAATATACTAGTTTGAAACAGATAGATACAGAGGGTACCACGCAGACAAGGAACTCTGCTTTCTTCTCCCATTCCACAGATGTATGATTTGGATGAAGGCTTATCATATGGGACACATGTAATTTGCCTCCTAAAGTTTTGGTGTGAAACTATCTTTTGGATATGTTTTAGAAGAAGGGGATTTTCCTCGATTGAAGGAAAACGACTTTGGAAGAGATATTAAACTAAGAATGCCCAAAAATAGTGTAACCGACGCGCCTAGTTTTTGGAAACAACAGCATTAAGTTTACCAATTGTTCAATTTTTGAAGGTGCAAACTTCTGCCATGCCTTAACTATTTTTCATTTACGCTGTTGCAAAGGGCAAATGGCTCCGATTTGTTTGAATTGTTTGCAACTATGCACAATTTTCTTAAATTAATAGGTGACTGATTTTATTGGGTGATCTTGCTTTTTGTTTTTTTTTTGTCCATGGTGTTTTCTGTTATTTCCTTTTCCCAATGCAGCATTTTTATGTCACTGGCCTCTTCTTCTGTACAAGCAGGCAATTTTACTCTGATCATGGGGTTTCTCAATCGTGTAATATATTCAGGATTCATGCACCCTACTGGATAGAGTTGTAATAGGGCTTTGGATCTGTCTTTCATGTTTGTTGTGTGTAACTGCTTTTGATTCAAATGCAGTATCTGGCCCTAGTGAAAGCTTGAAGGAGATCCAAGGTACAATTCTGATGTTTTCCTTGATACAGAGGGAACCATGGTCTCTTATGCAAAATGACAACTTAGTTCTTCTTTTTAGCTAGCATGTGAATTTCAACTTACAGGGCAATTTATTTTTCATCATCTGTTCACCACTGAATTTCAAGTGTGGAATATGATTGGCGTGGTTCAAAGAATTTCTTCTTTGGTTATGATCTCCTTGATCAATGCTTGCTTGGTTCTCTTTCTTGGTCTTCATCTTTCTCAACCCATTTAAAATTTCTGTTGCTAACTTTTTTATATTCATGATCTTTCCTACTTTTCATGGTGCTTTTGCAAAGATACATCAGGGTTCCCACTTTATAAACTGAGCATGTACTTTGTTTTGCAGTCCTTTGGCCCTGAAAATAGATTAAAATTTAAAAATAAGCTATGTTGTCGATGCCATTAAAACATTAACAGTTTGGTTCTGTCACACCACCTACTGTTCAATAGGATTGTCTTGCTTGTAGTTATTTCAATCTCTCACAGCACTATATTTTTTGATGGCAGGATGCAGGTCAAGTTTCTTTAGTCATGTCCTGCAGAAGGTATATTTCAAGAGATATAGAACTGAGGGCCTTATTCATTTGGCTCATCATTATGCCAACTTGTGCCCTTGTTATATACTTCCATGGCCTGAAAATATCCTACTTCTTCCGTCCCCTTTGGGACAAACCACCAAAACCTTTCCACTAAATCCCCCATTTATATGCAGAAAATGTGTCCATGGAACATCTATGCAACATTCATGGGTGGAAAATCAGGGACAATCCTAGGAATGTTTTTGATGCCATCCTATTCAGCAGTGAGTTAGACCTCCTCACAAAAAGATGGCATGAACTAAACCTTCTTGTAACAAAATTTGTGATTCTTGAATCCAATAAAACTTTCACAGGCCATACCTTTGTACATTTGGGAGGATGTGAGGGATTTGAATAGATTAATGAGAGGTTAGGAATGTGCAACCTTGTGATTAGGTAACTTAATCAAAAGTGCAATTAAATAAATTGCAATATTTATTTAATTCATGGGATGGGAAAAAGGGAGATTATCTAATTTTGGACTATAGAAAATGATGATAAATGATTAAATAATCATTTATGTTAGGAGAAGGGTATGGATGAAGGTATAGATGAATAGTGAAAAGTAATGAATAGTGATTTTAATAATAAAATATTATTAAATCACCATTGAAAGGATGGTAAATTGAACATATGGGGATTTATCCAATTAACTGGTTAAATGATGTCTTTATACTGCATTCAAAAGCACATTATCCATTATCATTTGTTTTTATCACTTAGTTTATTCTATCCTTCTGTTCTTCTATCCTCTTATCCAATCTAAATAATTCTTTCATCATCCATCCATTCATCTATGATTCTATAGTTCACATTATCAACATTCATCATTCTATCTTTAATTTGTATCTCCCTTTTCCATCCCCCCTTTGATCACTAATGGCATCCCACCTAGTGCCTATATATACTTTTTTGAAATGATGTTACTTCTATCATCCCTAAGCCAAATAATTCTTATCAACATCAAATCTTCAATGCATGAGGCATGATATTGATAATGTTGCATATATCTACTTTCTTTGAAATGATGTTACTTTTCTTAGTTGCAACACCATAAATTTTTTACCATATTGTAGCATCACAGTAACTAGCTTTTTTGATTATTGAATTAGTTAAATAAATCATATTTATTTAATTAATTTAGTCATTCTTGTAATACTCCAACATTAATTAAATAAATTAATTTTATTTAATTAATTTAGCCATTTTTCTAATATTCCAACATTAAATAAATACATTATATTTTATTAATTAATTAATCTTGACATATCTTCTTCATGATTCCTTTCTATTCTTAATTCATATCTACTCATATTTCTTCCACTTCATTTCTATTTCTAAGTGATGTGCATCTAATTAATTAAAATAATTAGAGCAGCGTGGAATTTGACTGTCTGTTTGTCATATAAAAATTCTATAACAGTTTGGTCATTTAACTACTTTTCAATTGAAGTTTTAAGAAAACTATAAGTTGTCAAAAAATGTTAGTAAATATTTTATATTGAAATAATGCAACTACAAAAGATAGTCTAAAGATTACCAAAAAGAGCAACAATCAACAACACAGTAACAAATAAAACTACAAACAACAAGACCAACAACTCCCAACCATTTAATGTCTATTTTTTTGTGGACATTGAATGCTATCAAAAGGGACATGGGCATATAAATTCATTTCTATTGTGTAAACTGAAGTTCAAAAAAAATCAGTAATTATAAATTGAAAAGAAACATGAAGGGTTTCTTTTTTGTTGAACCAAACACTCCAATACAATTCCCACTTGCAAATTGCAATCATTCAAACGAAATTTCAAAAAGATAACAAACAATAAGTTTCAAAAAATATTGGTGGGTTGATAGAAAGATGACCTTGGCGAATTGAATGACAATGGAGGAAGTAGCAACAATTCTTTTTTATCCCTTAGTTGTAAATCAACTCTTAATTAGAATGCTTCTTAATCTTTGTAAAATTGTAATTTTCAAAGTTGTACTTATTCCATATATAATAAACAATGAATAACATATATATTATAAATGAGAATATTATATTATTTGAAGTTGTAAAATAGAGTATAAAATGGCAAAAACAGTCAAATAGACTATCAAATTCCGATAATAGCACTCATTTTCGGTGTAAATATATAGCAAAAATAAAATAAAAAATAAAAACCAAAAAATAAATAGAAAAAATAAAAAAATACAATTTGTAAATATATAGCAAAAATAAAATAAAAAATAAAAACAAATTGAAAAAATAAAAAATAAAAAATTATTGAGAAAATCAGAAAAGCCATGGAACTTGAAAAAATAAAAGCCAACAAAATTAGAAAAAGTAAAAACCAAAAAGAAATTGGAACCATTGAGAGATAAAAATGGAAAACAACACAAAAACTATGCAAAATGCAAAAAGATAGATAGTGAATTAGAAATAAATCGTGTTTTTTTTTTATAAATTCATATCCTTATCAATCCATTCAATCTTATAAATACATCTACATCCACATCATAACTTCTATTGGTAAGCCAAGGTATAAGTTTTTGTTTTAAGTGTGTAATTGAATTTAGAATTAGAACTTAATTATTGTGTTTTGGGTTTTGGGTTTTGTATTCATTGCATACAGCTGTAAGAAACATAAAAATTTAGATGATATCTGCTATAGTTTTCTTAAGCCCTCCATACTTCCATTGGCATTCATTATAGTTTCTCTTTGGTTTTGTTTGAAAGATTTCTGTATAGAAATCGTGTAGGGAAAAATTTAATCGACCTTTTGATCATTGACTTTCTAAGGTATCTGACATTTGCAGTCGTAATTTTGGAAAGTGTTCTTATTTGCAATGTATGATCCGCCAATGGTTAAATTTATTTTGTTCCTGAATCAAGAGGAGTATGTTGCAGGGTGATCTCATATACTATAATCTATCCTTTAGTTTAAACACAGATAAATACAATGGACAAGGAACTCCGCTTTCTTCTCCTATTCCACAGATGTATGATTTGGATGAAGGGTTATCATCTGGGACAGATGTAATTTGCCCCCTAAAGTTTTGGCGTTGAAACTATCTTTTGGATATGTTTTAGTACATAGGAATTTTCCTTGATTGAAGGAAAACGACTTTGGAAAAGATATTAAACTAAGAATGCCCAAAAATAGTGTAACCGATGCACCTAGTTTTTGGAAACAACAGGATTAAGAATACCAACCGTTCAATTTTTGAAGGTGTAAAATTCTGCCATGCCATATCTATTTTTCATTTACGCTGTTGCAAAGGGCTCGGGTTTGTTTGAATTGTTTTCAACTATCTGTTTGTTCCTATGCACAATTTTCTTAAAATAATAGGTGACTGATTTTATTGGGTGATCTTGTTTTCTGTTTTTTTGTCCATGGTGTTTTCTGTTATTTTCTTTTCCCAATGGAGCATTTTTATGTCACTGGCCTCTTCTGTACAAGCAGGCAATTTTACTCTGATCTTGGGGTTTCTCAATCGTGTAATCTATTCAGGATTGATGCACCCTACTGGATAGAGTTTTTATAGGGCTTTGGATCTGTCTTTCATGTTTGTTGTGTGTAACTGCTTTTGATTCAAATGCAGTATCTGGCCCTAGTGAAAGCTTGAAGGAGATCCAAGGTACAATTCTGATGTTTTCCTTGATACAGAGGGAACCATGGTCTCTTATGCAAAATGACAACTTAGTTCTTCTTTTTAGCTAGCATGTGAATTTCAACTTACAGGGCAATTTATTTTTCTTCATCTGTTCACCATTGAATTTCAAGTGTGGAATATGATTGGCGTGGTTCAAAGAATTTCTTCTTTGGTTATGATCTCCTTGATCAATGCTTGCTTGGTTCTCTTTCTTGGTTTTCATCTTTCTCAACCCATTTAAAATTTCTCTTGCTAACTTTTTTATATTCATGATCTTTCCTACTTTTCATGGTGCTTTTGCAAAGATACATCAGGGTTCCCACTTTATAAACTGAGCATGTACTTTGTTTTTCAGTCCTTGGCCCTGAAAATAGATTAAAATTTAAAAATAAGCTATGTTGTTGATGCCATTAATGTACCACCTACTGTTCAATAGGATTGTCTTGCTTGTTTCTATTTCAATCTCTCACAGCACTATATTTTTTGATGACAGGATGCAGGTCAAGTTTCTTTAGTCATGTCCTTCACAAGGTATATTAAAAGAGATATAGAACTGAGGGCCTTATTCATTTGGCTCATCATTATGCCGACTTTTGCCCTTGTTATATACTTCCATGGCCTGAAAATATCCTACTTCTTCCGTCCCCTTTGGGACAAACCACCAAAACCTTTCCGCCAAATCCCTCATTTCTATGCAGAAAATGTGTCCATGGAAAATCTATGCAACATTCATGGGTGGAAAATCAGGGACAATCCTAGGAATGTTTTTGATGCCATCCTATTCAGCAATGAGTTAGACCTCCTCACAATAAGATGGCATGAACTAAACCCTGTTGTAACAAAATTTGTGATCCTTGAATCCAATAAAACCTTCACAGGCCTACCAAAGCCATTAGTCTTTGCTATCAACAGAAAAAGGTTTGCTTTTGCAGAAGCCAAGGTGAAGTACGGAGCTGCTACTGGATGGCCCCTGTCAAATGGAGAGAGCCCATTTGTAGAAGAGGCATACCAAAGAGTTGTATTGGATAGGCTGCTAAAAGAGGCAGGTATTTTAAAAGATGACCTTGTAATAATGTCAGATGTGGATGAAATACCAAGTGCACACACCATAAACCTTCTCAGATGGTGTGATAACATACCTCCTATAATGCACTTACAATTGAGAAACTATATGTACTCCTTTGAGTTCTTTGTGGGTTATGACAGTTGGAGAGCACAAATCCATGTTTACATGCCAGGAAAAACCAACTATGGACATTTTCGCCAAGCAGATGAGATTTTTGCAGATGCAGGATGGCACTGTAGCTTCTGCTTTCGCTATATTAATGACTTCATTTTTAAGATGAAAGCTTATAGTCATGTGGATAGAGTGAGGTTTTCTTACTTTTTGGACCCTTCAAGAATACAGGACATAATTTGCAGTGGGGCAAATCTGTTTGACATGTTGCCAGAGGAGTATTCTTTTCGACAGATAATTGCAAAGATGGGTTCCTTACCTCATTTCTTCTCTGCAGTGCATCTTCCTTCTTATCTCATCAGTCATGCTGACAAGTTTAAATACCTACTACCAGGTGGTTGTCTCAGGGAATCTGAATAACTGCTCTTCCCATGGAGTTGGAAGATATTTTCTGCAATCTAAGGCCATAAGACTGTGGTTGGAAATACTTAACCTAGTTTCCAGTTCTCAAAAATATAATATCCTGTCAAAATTGTATGAAATGATGAAGTGTTTGAACTTAATGAATTGCTTACACTTCCATGTATTTAGGTACTTGGATTTTTTTATCCTACATGTGCATGCAATATCTATTTGTTCTCATCATTTTGTAGTAACTAAACGATTTCCTTTCACTTTTTGAGCTATCACATCACTATATTTTGATATAGATTGTTCTATTTTCAGACACTGTTAAAAGTTTTTTTTTTTTTTTTTTTTTCCCAAAACTAATATCTAAATAATATTATATTTGTGGAAGTTTCCATTATGCTAAACTGTGGAATACACCATTACTACCTAATAATGATTTAAATAGATTTTTAAACCGTTGCATCACCTTTCTTGCCCATAGTAATAATATGGGTCCCTTTTCCCTTGTGAAATGTTGGTTGCCCTTTCCTATTAGTGTCAAAATAATTACTCCCACATTGTGAAAAATATCATTATGAGGCACTGCATCCTCAAAGATGCTTCTTCTCGTCTATTGCATCTCCTAAGGAACTCGTTCTGTAAAAGAGTGAAATCCCTACTCGTTCTTGTAAAAGAGTGAAATCCCTGTGTTTTGTGAACTATGTGAATTAACACTTGTTATTACATCCATTTTTTAAAAGGCGATAGGCATATAGAACCAATATCATTTATAAAGAAAACTTAGTTGAACCAATATCATTTATAAAGAAAACTTAGTTGAAGTGGCTTTTTTTTTTGGTCATGTTGCACCTAATAAACTTGAGAGAGTGTTTCTAACTTTAGTTTTACAATGTCAAAAAAAAATTACAATTTTCTAAACTTTAGTGTCACCAATAATTTCGAATGGTTGTGACTTGTGAGATTTGGGGCCTTGGACTTTGTAGTATCAATTAGTCTTACGTTGACAAAGTTTTTATTTCCATACTATCTAAAAATTTGCAAGGAAAATGGTCAATACCACATGCAATTATTTTGGATGAATTTGGCATTCATTCTCTTCATATTTTCACTATTTTTCATGTAGTGATATTGTTCTATAGATTAAGATGTATGGCAGATACAACAATTGGACAATAATAGATATCTATTCAAGGCTCTTCAATCATCTATGGAGTTGTGTGAAGAAGGAATCAAGAACACTTGGCATACCCAATGTAGGGATTTCTTGTAGGGAATTGGTATTGATATCAATCATCTTCCTCTTATTACCTTTTCCATCAATTTCCCCACATGTTGAAAGGAGATATTCTTAGAGGCATTGGGGATGAGATCTATAAAGCCTGCATAAAGTCAACTTGGACAAAACCAACATAACCATTGTCAACAAAAATGTAGCACGACTTGAAGCACTATATTCTATAGGAGATGGATGCATTACTCCTCCCAAGTAAACTATGCTTGCTTTTGGTTAGAGATTTTGGCCAATTGTGTATATGCTCTCATTAGCTTTGCAAGGAGTCAAAGCACTTTATCTTGAAAAATTAGTACATTTGTAAACTCTACAATAATGAACCAAAATCAAAAGAGCATTTTATATTTAGGTGTCTAACATAATATGAGATCTATTTTAAGTTTGACCACATTTCTAGAGAAAATCATGTCTCTTTATGAGATCTTATGCATTGTGAGGATCAAAGATGTAGCTCTATGCATCAAAGGGATGACCCGACACAAATTCCACATTCTTGAGAGTCATCAATACAACTCTTTATGTCAATGTTGTGAATTATTATTTATCTTTCTTTGTCTTACAAACTTTTAGATAAAATGTATTTTCTTGTAGTCTAATTAGCCTAATTTGCTTATTTGTGGACAATGATATATATACATTTTGTAAAAAACTAGAATTATGACATCTCATGACAATTTAGGTCCCATGCTCAATTATGTTGCTTCAAAAGTGTGATAGTACCTCTTTCACATCAAATATTCAATCAACATGTTATTAACCAATGGATGAGGCTTGATGATGGTCTTGTATTCAAGTTCATATACCATATTGAAATACATGCTCGTATATCAATGTGATTAAAGTTACATGAAATTATTCTAGCCAATGCATTAGTACTTTTATGTTTGTGTTCTCTGGTCCCATACTCCCAAGTGTTTACTTTACACATTTTTATCCTATTAAATTATTTTAAAACTAATAATTGTTTAAGTGTGGAAAGTATCTAATGTCATGAAAAGTGTTAACAGTAATTGTAATTCAAAGACATTCGGTGTTTATTTTCATAAAGAGTTAGTTGAGTCAATGTGAACTTAGAACAAAGTGATTAGAGTTAGGTTGAGTTAGGATTAGAGGTAATTATTCAACTGTTTGGGCAATAAATGTAAATGGTGAAAGTTTCAATGTATAGGGGTTTTTAACTCTATCTTTGTAAATTTTGAGATGTTAATGTAATGGGGATCAAAAAAATTTTAGCAATGAATATTATGTATCTCTTTTGGAAATTTGTTAGGTGGTTTGTAATTGAAAATACAATGTGCTCTTTTGCTACTTCTATTTGTAGGTACTTTAGATTTTGATTGACTTTATGTTATAGGGATTTGAATTATGGTCTTTGTATCCTCTTTGTGTGGTAAGGAATGAAGGAGATTTTGTGTTCTTTGGTGTTTCCTATTATTTTCATTGCATATGTAATAATCAACCATTTCCATTTAGGGAAGGTTTGCCATATTTCTTTGTTTTGCATTGTTTGAGTTAAGAGTTTTTATTTTCTTTCCTTTTATATTTTTTAGCATGCATCTTTTTATCTTTTGTACCTTCAATTTAAAAGTACATAAAACCCCCAAAAAACCATCATATGAGGTAATCGTGCCTCTCAAATATAGAGGGAAATACACATTTCATGGTGATCTTACATCGATTGCACCTTTTTTTCTATTTGTTAGATGTAAGTCAATAAAACCATCAAAGAGATCTACCAATAGAAAATTATTTGTGATGAATCTATTGGGGATATAAAGGTGCATGTATCCTTATTCTTCTTGATCCATAACATGGCATTGGTTTCCTTTGCTCCATGGGTAACCAATTTGAATTGTTGGATTTGGTTTACAACAACCATCTTCCTTCAAACTTGAGGAAGAACTTCTTGAAATTTCCAAGGGATGACTATAAAACCACATATGAACACATAGGCCTTTACAATTGCATACAAGATCTTTGTAGTTTCTCACAAAAATGTCTTAGTAAGGATCTTTGTTGATAGTTGGAGGTGTTTTTGATTGGCTTCAACCCTTAAATGATGGATGCATTGTAGATTAGAATAGTTAGAACAAATTTATTAAAATGTTAAATTCTCTTAAAGACATGTGTGCATTATTTTTGTAGATTTTTCCTATGCAAATGAAGGAAGATTAGATCTAAGTGAATTCATGACATGTTTCCACAAGTTAATGAAGATGAGTCTATGTCCTCTAAACTATTTTTTAAAAAAAATGTACTTTGATTCTTCATTGTTGCTCTACTATCTGAAGTTAAGTGCATCTTAAAAGAAGAAAAATGGTTGATCTTGAAGCCACCTAAGTAATCAATATTTAGGGTGATATAATTTCTCGTTGCAAAAATGAACACTATGGTTAAAGAGCCATCAAACAATTATAAGATGCTTGGGTCACCTACAAAGAGGCAATATCTTTTCATAAGCACTCCCCTTCTTGTACTACAATACCCTAGAAAAGTAAGCAAAAAACATGCTTGTCCCTTATGCTTCCTTCAACTTTATGATGCTTGATTGTGAATTTTTAATTGAGGAAATATTTAAAGGAAAAATAATAAGGATACCAATAGACAAGGCTAATGAGATCTACCATTTGGTTTGTTAATGGTTTTGAAAAAGTGGCTCTCAACTCAATCTAGAGAATGAATTGCTTGATGAATATCAACATGGAGCCGCTTTTAAATCAAGTCAATTACTTCAAGGTCTAGAAGAATTTTTTGATTGTTTACCAATAAAATAGTAACATTAAGGAGTGTAGAAGAAACAAGATCCCCTATTTGTGAAGATGGTATCTTAACAATAAACACTAAATAGTTTAAAAGATCATGCCTCATCAAATGTGAACTTGTAAAGATCTATCACCAACCAAAAGGGGTTATTGTTATAAAATTATGAATAATTGAAATGGCTTATTGGAAAAGCTTAAATAAATCATCTTTGACATGTGTAGTTCAGATTCTTGGTGTACATTTACAAGGATCATCGTTATCAAATTTAATTTTTGCACTGGACACTTATGAAGTGTTTTCTAGATGTGACCATTATCATCAAATAAAAGGGGGTTTGTGTTTCATACCACTTCAAGTCCACACTTTTCAAAAAATGAAACATCAACTTTGTATGCTAGTGGATTTTATAATGAGCAAGAGAGTTTTTTCTTCACTATAATGTAGTTCAAACATGGTTTGTACCATGTAGGTGATTCTTTTCATGTGCAAGTTTGCTAAGCTAGAGGTAAATTGTCATATATTCAAATAGTATATCCTCAAGTAGATGAAAGTAATGAGCACAAAATTAGCATGCTTCTTTAATAAATGCATATGGAGTTAGACTATGAAGTTTTTCAAATGATTGAAGAGGGTGAGAATGAAATTAATATGAGAGATGGAAATGAGTCAGAGATTGAAGCCTTTTATAGTAAGGATGGAGGATTAACATTTATGATTTTTTTCAATTGAATGATTCTAGACCAAGCAAATGGTCTTGATAAATAAAATAATGTATTTAAGATAGATCATTTTTCATGTGCCTTGAAACAAAAGTTAATTCCACTTTTCTTTATGCATTCCTTCACTTAGAGTCTCTCCTACACTACTAAAAATCCACTTTATTTTCAATGGTGAGTAACATTTTTGTATGAACTTTCGTGTTGCATCTTCCTTCTTCAAATTGTCAACGAAAGCTTCATACTTTTCTCATCACATGAATGGGTTCATATAGCACATGTGCATTCTTCTCTCTCCACTTGTAAATAAGTGTTTTTTTTTTCTTTTGTCCAAATTTTTATTTTTCACCTTATCACTTGTCTACGCTTTCAATAAGTGAGAGAGAAAGGTCCCTTGACATTTTTAATTACCATATTTATTCATGGTTTTCCAAAAGAATCATTTTCCTTACTTAACCTTGCTTTGATAATTCAATGTTATGTCAACATCATTGTGTCTCATTTTTGTTGAATGGGATGAAAAAATAAAAGATTTTGTAATGTTGTAAAATGTGTATACCACTATTTTACACCTTGTTTAGCTCCTAGATGGGCCTCAAATGTTTACCCTTGTTTATTAGGATCTCTTTTAATATATTTTTAAACATTAAGCGTGTAATACATGATCCTGATGCATGAGATCCAAAAAAGAACATTAAGTTAGGACTAAGCATGCTCTAAGTGCCCCTTTTTAGGAGGTACTTGGCTAAAGGACCAGGGCGCCCAAGCACCCTAGGCCCTCCTTTAGCCCTCCCCAAAATTTGTGCCTTGTTGACTTAGGCCCTTTAAAACATCCCTAAGGTCAACCTTATGTGGATTAATTCTCTAGAATTCGACAGGAGTGCATATAAAAGTAAGTTAAATAATTCATTTGTAAACAACTACACTCTTGCTAACCTCTTGGAATATTCTTATCTTCTTCTATGTTCTCTATTCTACTATGAAATCTCTCTCTTGTGAATTATTGTTTTGGCACTAACATATTGCAAGTCTTGCGAATATCTTTGGAGGCAACATCAACTTATTGAGTCAAGTTGTGGTGTCGTCTACACTTACATACAAGGGATTCAATGCTCATGGTGACTTCATTCCTTTGTGTTTTGCTTTAGCATTCTACTCTACTTCAGATTTATCCCTGCTCTCCTAGGGCAGGCACTCTTCATCAATCATCTTGGCTATTGTGGAGGTGGAAACACCATTCACGGGGCTTGACTGAGGCAAGCTCCTAAATAGTCCCAACCTTTTCCCTCCTTTTGTGTGTGCAGGATAGGTGAACAGGTTTCAAGAGGTGTCAGTCGGGAATAAGGGACAACTTACTATTACAAGCCTGATGAAGTTTACAATTTCTAAAAACCTTGATTTGGGCCCAAGGCACCTGAGCGCCCTTGTCCTAGGCTTTTTGACCTCTGAAGAAATTTTCTAAATTATATGTTGGTCTCTGTTGTCTATCTAGTTGCTGGGTTTCAGGTACTAACAATCTTCTGTACTCAGATTTGGGTAAGTGCAAGAAGTTGGGTCCACATAAAGGGGAAGTCGCGGGCAAAAAAAACATCCCGACATAAACGGGTACCCATTTAGGAACGGATGCCCAAGCTTAAACGGGTACCCGCTTAGAAACGGGTACCCTCTTAGAAATGAGTACCCATTTAGGAATGAGTACCCGTTTCTATAAAGATATTTGAATTTGAAAAAAAAGCCTGCATGTTTTTTTTCGCATACAAAAGGAACGGGTACATGTTCATAATGGGTACCCATTTTAGAACAGGTACCCATTCCTAAAAGCTTAGGCTTGGGAAAGGCATGGTAAGCCAACCCCTTGCCTTGGACCTACAAGTTTTTTTCTAAGTACGGAACAAGAGAAAAGACTGAGTTTACCTATATGCCTGACGATATTTTTTTCTAATTTTTTTAATGAAATTAAAACCCATTATAGATGACAGTGTCTAGTTTTCAAATATGTAATTTTTTTTATTGGACTTATTTTTCTATTTATTATTTAATTTATGAGCAAACTAGTCCAAAAACTTGAAATGACATGTGTTTGTATTTTTTTAATAACTTTTAATTTTTAAAGTTTTTTGAAAAAAAATTATGTCATCAATCTACACATCATTCTTTACACAATAAAAAAAAATCATTTTATGATTAGTTTTGCTCAAATTATGTTGGTCGTACACGAGGGTTTTTGAAAACGGCAATTAGGGCCAATAAAAAATTAATAAAAAAAAATTATTTGGAAAAAAATTATAAAAAAATATCCTCATCAAATTTCACTATACTAACATCTTTCCCCAAAAGGGTTTAGAAAAATACTTTTATTTAGGTCAAATTATGTTGGTCATACACGTGCATGGTATGGTAAAACAAAAGTGACTTTTAAACAGTGGTTTTTAGAAATGCCTATTGAAAATCAAGTTGTATCATTTGGGTATTAAAATAAATTACATATTTGGAAACTTGACTCTGAGTACTACATTTCATATTACTAACATTTTTTAAGATTCAATCTTTAAGTGCCTCAAATGTTCAGGTTAAATATGACAAATTCTGAAAATCAGGGAAAACACTTCCACTTTTTGGCCAAAAAGTGGACCCAACTTCTTGCACTGACCCATCTTCGATAGCTAGGGTTTTGTGTCTTGATCCTAACTTGATTGATTGGGTTTGGGTTAACTAATCCTCTATATAGCAAAAGGGCAAAACCCTTGTAGTTTGGATCTCCTTCCAAGGTAGTAGCCAAGCTTGATTTGTGCCCCGAATGTAATGTAGAAGAGGGTTTGACCTAGTTCGATCCATTAAGCTAGTCCCCCCTTTTTCCCTTTTACATTTTTGGTGAACCCATTACCTCTTACACTTTGACATCGTTTTTGCATCATACCTAAGCTATTTTCTATCCTAGATCTGATTTAATTCCATTCATTCATCATTTTGTATAATTATATAGCTCAATTTTGTATGATTTCATTATTAGGGTTTTGAAAAACCTTGCATTTTTTAAAAAACTAGCTAATCTTCAACCTAGGATTTATTGAAATATTGAATTTATTAAAGGGTTTTAATTTGTTGTACCATATCCTCCTTGTTGTTGTAAAGATTATCTTGCATATTTTCCTTGAAAAAAGTGGATAAATCAAACATTTTAGACTTAGGAAAAGGCATATTTACACATTGTTTTTGTTGTTTATGTTATAAATCATCATTGGAAATCTTAAATCTATGATTTTTGGCATCAAATCTAACTCATATTATAGTAGATAATTATTTCATGTTGTTACATCTGGCATTTGAAGCTCCCATTTGCTAGGGTTTTGATGAAAAGCTTGCATTTTTTGAAAACCTAGTCAAATTCAAAGAAAAACTAGGGTTTGTAGTTAAAATCTTGTTTCAGATTTTGTTGTTATAAACGTTTCAAATCTGGTCTTGTATTGCTATATCATGTCATAAATTTTATTTGAATTCAAAAATAAGTCTGGCATCGAAACATTTTGGTCTAGAAGTAAGCATTTAAGATCTAGGGTTTGACAATAAAACCCTAGCTAGTATTGCATCCAATGCATCCTCGTCAAAGCAAGGTATTTTCATCAATTGTTATATCACATTTCACTATGTCATCTTCATGTTATTACTCTTCAGTATCTTTGTATGCATTTATCAAAGATCTTGAGCACTTTTACAAATTCATTAATATGCATCCCTATGTGTTGAATATTGATATCTTTAATGGTTCTCTATATGAATTCCTTGGGTGCATATCCGATTTTACTAGCTTTATAACCCTCATGGGTGAGTACCCTTCAATATTAGAAGATCTAAATGAATTCATCTCCATGAATAGTCATGAGAAAGATGATGGTGTTAGCTCTTCTTCTACTTCTATTTCTACCATAGTACATGAGGTTCATATGGCTCATCCTAAGGATCTTCCACCTTTGCTTGAATATTCAAGTACATTGGACATCCCTAAGGACGTGGAGACCTTTACTCTTCCTCCTTTGTGTGAATGTTCAAATACCTTGGATATCACTAAGGAAATGAAGACCCTTGTTATGTCTCCTTTGGTTGTATGTTCAAAGCCCTTGGACGCCACCAAAGATACAATCATCAATAATACTCTTAACAACTTTACCCTCCCTCCATTCCAATGCTCTCCCTTCAAAAGATGAAGCATTAGTGGATGAAGAGAGGTCTCTCACATTAAATCCCTTGGGGATGGATGTTGAGCTTCATGAAAGTAAAAATAATATCAATTCAATAATCATTAATAGACTTATTTCACCCACTAAGGGGATAGGGGATAAGTGTACTAATGTTCCTAAAATTATTGTGCATGAGGCATATAATACAAATACTCACTTCAAACTAGTGATCATAGCTTAAGGTGTTCAAGGTGTGTTGTAGCAATCCCACCATAATATGGTTTCTCACACATATAACACTCGTAATAACAAGCAAAGTAAACAAGCACTACAGGTGCCGGTTTCTCTCCCACCTTCTCAACCTATCCTACCACAAGCACCTCACCATCCTTTGACTATTGGTAAAGAATATGATCTTGTTGAGTAGCTTCACGCTACTCCGGCCAAGATCTCTCTATGGGAATTAATAAAAACATCACCTGCATACCACAAAATGCTCCAAGAAACTTTACAAAAGGTGATTGTTCCACCCATTATTCAGCCGGATGATGTAGCATCTTTGTTTAGTTGTATGCACGCAATAACATCCGATATATTATTTCAAAAGCATGAGCTACCTCCCATATAGATTCAACAACAAAATGAGCCTCTTATGATATATGTGTTCCTTAATAAAAAGAGGATAAGGCAAACTATGATTGATGGTGGATCTAGTCTTAATGTTTGTGGAATAGATTTGTTACATAAACTTAACATTGATGAATCTTCAATCCAACAAGATAAAATGACACTTTATGTCTTTTATAATGTTGGTAGGCAATCATTGGGTACTATCACCTTACCTCTTAAGGTTGGACCCGTGACATTGCCTACCCTTATCCATGTCATGCCTAACACTCTTTCATACAATCTTCTCCTTAGTAGAGCATGGATTCATGCCATGGGGGCAGTTCCGTCTACCCTTCATCATTCAATAAAGTTCATTATTCAAAATAAAGTACATACAATTGAAGCTGACACAACTTTGGATGGTTGCTTGAAAATAGAAGTGATACATCAAACTCCCTTGTGTAGTTTAATCCCTTCTTCAACACTACCCTTCATTGCTAACAACAGTTTTGGTCAGGATAGTGTTGGCCCTTCGAATGCATTTTTTGGTGATGATTGGGGTTCATTAGATTTTATGCCCTCCTTTGCGGGTGAGTATAAAATCCCACCCTCGCACCCTAAGGTCTCAAAGGTAAACACTATTTCTTCAACACGATCTCATCCGCCTTTTCCTACAAGAATGGCAGCCGCTTGTGATAAAGTATTATCTCATTCCAATGAATCATCTAGTTACACTACATGTCATGATAATGAAGTGGTCTCTTTCAACCCTTGTAAGATGGTTGAAACAAAGTGTGACCCACCCCACCATGATAGAAATAAATATAATCACACTTCTAAACACAAATTTGGCCTTATGACTGCCCTTCGTCCTTCGGTGCTAGCGAAGCGTTATGGGCATGGATTCAAAATTCTTGAAAAACTTGGATATAAAGGAAATGGGTTAGGACGTTAAGAACAAGGAATTAAGGTACCAGTGGAGCCGACACTGCACTTGTCTAAAGTGGGTTTGGGTTTCCATCCTCCTACATTCTCTCCACCATGTCCTCAAGAAAAAGAAAAAAAAGAAGAGTTCTTGCATGTTCTGCTTAAACCTCCTACTATATCTGAAGAAATACAAAGACCGCCTACTCCAATTCATCCTACTGTTGAGTCTAGTAAAAAAGGATTTCTTCCAACTCCCCCTATATCTTATATGTTATCTCAACAAGAGTGTATGTTGTCAAGTCTACTCAAAGACTACTTAATCACTCTTCCTCCTCTTAAACACAGAAAAATTCATAAAGATAGTAATCTAATCAATATTGTGTGTATCATCGTGCACCTGGCCATTCCACTAATGGATGCCAGCTCCTAAGTAGAAAAATTAAAGAACTTCAAATAAAGTTTGTCTCTAGCACTTCTCACAATGCTTCATGTAATCCCTAGAGTATATTGTCCTTTGTTCAATTCATGTGGCACCTTGTAGCAATGCTCGACATCATACCGTGACTACGTGAGCCATTTTGTCATGCCTGTAAGCATCACCTTGGTTTCCTCTTCCTGGGGACAACCCCTTGTTATAATGTAGCTTTTGTAAACACATCCCATTTGGGCATGTTCTTTTAGAAAGCTCTCATATTAATCTTATGTTCTTTCTCACTTTACCTTAAAGATAATTGCTCCCTAAAAAGAGTTAGCAATCGATTTAAGGTGGGGGTATGTATCATGCTATGAATCTCACTCTCTTCATTTTATCTAAACACTTGTCGATCATCTTGGTTACTAAATTTACTCTCTCTTGGAAAGGATTATGGAAAGCTTGGAAACAAGATCTTGAGTCTATCTTGTTATCCTAGGTGGAAACTTGGAAGCAAGATCTTGAGTCAACTTGTTCTCCTCAGTTGAGGCTCCTTATATGTTTGGGAGAAGGGTTGGGCCACCAACTTGAGCTTGGTAGTAAGGTTGCTTCGCCTTCTTATTCTTCAAGGCTTCCCTTGTATGTTTGGGAGAAGGGTCGTGCCACCAACTTGAGCTTGGTAGTAAGGTTGCTTCACCTTCTTATTCTACAAGGTTTTATGTAATTCCTCTTGCGAGAGGTAGCTTGGTGTATTCCCTTGAGTGGAAACACTTTCCTTTTGAGATGAATCATGTGTTTGATGTGTCTGCACTTCTCCTCTTGCTTCTTCCTATTTCTATCTAACCCCTTAGCATTCTTCTTTAATGCATCTTGGGGAATGATGCGTGATAATCAAGACATCACTTAGATCGAGGTCTCCTTTGTCATGTTGACTCAAGGTCTTTCACATTATGATCTTATATATTCTTATTCTTATATGTGTGTCTTCCACATGTCTTCTATGTATACTCTGTATACTCTATGTGTATACTTTGTGTATTGCATGCATGTGTTGTGACTTCTCAAGTTTATGCCTTGACTATGCTTCGTGTATGCCTCATGTATATCTCATGTCTCTCTTACGTGATTGCTTCATGTTACGTGTCTTATGTGTATGCCAATCATCATAGACTCCTAGAATCCTAAACTTGGGGGTTTGGCCACCTTCAATTTTAGTGCTATTATGTGGTCTCTATATTGTCGTGTTTGAATTGTGTCTTCTCCATCCCTTTAGTATGAGTTCGAACGTAAGTTCACAACCACACTCAAGTGGGGGCTAAATGTAATGTCATAAAATGTGTACACCACTATTTTAAACCTTGTTTAGCTCCTAGATGGGCCTCAAATGTTTACCCTTGTTTGTTAGGACCTCTTTTAATATCTTTTTAAGCATTAAGTGTGTAATACATGATCCCAATGTGCAAGATCTGGACAAAAACATTAAGGTAGGACTAAGCATGCTCTAAGTGCCTCTTTTTGGGAGGTGTCTGGCTAAAGGACTAGGGCACCCGAACACCCTAGGCCCTCCTTTAGCCCTCCCCAAAATTTGTGCCTTATCAGCTTAAGCCCTTTAAAACATCCCTAAGGTCAGCCTTATGTGGATTAATTCTCTAAAATTTCGTGAGAGTGCATATAAAAGTAAGTTAAATTGTTCATTTGTAAACAACTACGCTCATGCTAACCTCTTGGAATATTCTTATGTTCTTCTATGTTCTCTATTCTACTATGAAAACTCTCTCTTTTGAATTATTGTTGCGGCACTAACATATTGTAGGTCTTGCAAAGATCTTTGGAGGCAACATCAACTTCTTGAGTCAAGTTGTGACACCATCTACAAGCATACAAGGGATTCCATGCTCATGGTGACTTCATTCCTTTGTGTTTTGCTTTAGCATTCTACTTTACTTCATATTTATCCATGCTCTCCTACGGTAGGAACTCGTCGTCAATCATCTTGGCTATTGTGGAGGTGGAAACACAATTCACGGGGCTTGACTGAGGCAAGCTCCTAAATAGCCCCAAACTTTTCCCTCCTTTTGTGTGTACAGGATAGACTAACATGTTTCAAGAGGTATCAACTGGGAAGAAGGGACAACTTACTGTTACAGGCCTGAGGAAGTTTACAATTTTTGAAAACCCTAATTCAGGTCCAGGGTGCCTGAGAGCGTTGTCCTAGGCTTTCTGACCTCTGAAGAAAGTTTTTGAATTATATGTTGGTCTCTGTTGTCTATCTAGTTGCTAGGTTTTAGGTACTGACAATCTTATGTACTCAAATATTTGATAGCTAGGGTTTTGTGTCTTGATCCTAGCTTGATTGATTGGGTTTGGGTTAACTACTCTATACAGCAAAAGGGTTGAACCCCTGTAGTTTGGCTCTCCTTCCAAGGTAGTAGCCAAGATCAGTTTGTGCCCCAAATGTAATGTAGAAGAGGGTTTGACCTAGTTCGATCCATTGAGCTAGTCCCTCTTTTCCCCTTTATAGATTTGACCATCGAGTTACAAGTTTTAACAAAATCCATCCTTTAGAAATTTATCTAAATCTTCAAGTGAGTTGGTCAAACTAAATTCCCCTTGTCTATTAGCCATCTTCCACTTTCCCACCATGAGCCTACTATTAGCTAAATAATTAAATTTGAAGTAAAATAGAACTTTATTAACCAAATACCTTGAATTTTATGTGAGCTTTACTATTAGCCCAATAATTTGAATTTTAAGCTAAAATCCCTTGAATTTCAAGGTTAAGTTGCAAAGTGTTCCTTAAGTGGCCAGTGGTAGATAAATAATTCAGTTTTAAGTTAAAATATTTTATACTTTAAATTTATGTTGCAGAGTGTTCCTTAATTAAACCAATGGGACTCTGTCAGCCATATGCTTGATTTGGAAGTTAAAATCTCCCAAATTTTAAAATCTAGTTGCAAAGTGTTTCTCAAGCACACTAATCAAACTTTAATGACCTCATGGACCCTTGCCAAATACTTGATTTTTAAGCTATAGTCATTCAAATTATAGTTACAACTTGTAAAGTGTTCCAGAAGTGAGCTAGTGGGACTTTAGTGTCCTCATAGCCCCTCTCAAAGCATACCAATAATCCCAACTACTCTATTTCTCCATTCTAGGTAAAACTCTAAGTTAACCCTCTCCAAAAATGCTATTAGTCCTTGCTACTCTTGTAGACGCCTAGAAATAACTATTGCATTATTCATCTTCCATACATCAAATTCATCTAATTTCATCCAACATTAATTAAATAATTTAATTATTTAATTAATTTCACCAATTTCTTCTAAATCATCCAAATCCAACATTAATTGAATAAATTCTATTTATTTAACTAATTTCATCAAATTCACTACTTTATTCTTCTATTTTACCATTAATTAAATAAATCAATTATTTAATTAATTTAACACCATATTCCTCGCATCTACACAATTAAATAATTTTAATTATTTAATTAGCTAATTATTCTTCTAAAATTAAATAAATTATTCTAATTTATTTAAGTTGACTTTTCGAATATCTTCTAAATAAATAAATTCAATATTTTGGCCGATAGGTCATTCTATATGTGCACACATCTTGTAATTGCTAAAAATAAATTTGGTAGTCCCACAATTTCTTGGTCGTCCAACAAAAACTATGGAACCAAAAAAAAAATTGGAAAAAATAAAAAAATAAAAACCAAAAAAGAAATTGGAAAAAAATAAAAAATAAAAACTAAAAAATAAATTGGAAAAAATAAAAACTAAAAACTAAAAAAGAAATTGAAACTAAGAAAATCACAAAAACTATGGAACAAAAAAAGTTATTGGACAAAATAAATAAAAACTAAAAACTAAAAAAGAAATTGAAAATAAGAAAATCACAAAAACTATGGAACCAAAAAGAAATTGGAAAATATAAAAAAAGAAATTGAAAATAATAAAATCACATAAACTATGGAACAAAAAAAAAATTGGAAAATATAAAAATAATAATCCATTTTGTAAGTGCCAAAAATTTGATAGTCCAAAAAAAATTATTATTTCCCAAAAAATTTAATTAACAAAAACTACGAAACCAAAAAAGAAATTGGAAAAAATAAAAATTAAAAACTAAAAAAGAAATCAGAAAAAAATAAAAAATAAAAACTAAAAACTAAAAAAAAATTGGAAAAAATTCTATTTTAATTAATCAAATAAATTTTCCCTATTGATATCTCACTCTTCTCTTTCTCCTTTTAGCATCTATATCTTTTTATTTCTTGATTTTGGAAACTTTCTCCAATCTTCATTTAGTTAACTTCAAAGTTATCTTCCATTGCATAAATGGTAACTTTCCCACTTTCCTTCCACCAAAGGTCTATATATACCCCTTCTCATTTTCATTTTCATCATCTCATCATATAGCCTCTAGACTATCATCTATTGCATATCACATCCATTGAGCACTTTAAACATCCATTGAGCACTTGGAGCATATTATCTATCATCATCATGGCAGCTTTGACAACTATGGTTGTTCATTATTAAGAAGCAATCCACATTCAACCAAGGAATCAATAAATCTAGGTAACTTTTGTTTTGTTTTGCTTTCATTTATGTCATTTAGATGGATTCTTTGAAGGTGGTAGTATTATGTTTGATTTGTATTGCTTGATCTTCCTAATATTCTTTTCATTGCCTAAAATTTATCTTCAAATTTAAAATAGTATGTAACATGAAGGACATGGTAATGGTTTGGAATATGAAACAACATGTCAATTGTCTCTACTATGCATGCACATTTAAGACACTAATTTTTTAGTAAAGAATTTTCTGTACTCCCTGGGTCACCATGGCTGCCTGCGCTCATCAATTCCTATAAATATAGGAGATTTTACATTGATATATATGAAAATAGTGTTTATTTATATTAACATTATAATTTTTTTAGTTCTTTAAAAAATAATTTAGTTAAGATTTTTATTTAGTTTGAAATTAGTTCTTATTTAATTCTATTAAAAATATAGAAAATTTTACAATGATATATATGAAAATAGTGTTTATTTATATTAACATTATAATTTTTTTTAGTTCTTTAAAAAATATAATTCACAACGCTGACCAAAAGTGACAGAAATTACAAGTGGTGAATGGAACTGTTCCATGTGTGCAAAAACTTTTCATGAATGTGATTATAGATACATATTTAGTGTTTGTCTTGAAGACTATGCAGGTTCTATATGGGCGACAGTTTTTGATGAAGTGGGCATTGCAATATTAGGTGTTAAAAGCAAAGATTTGTGCATTGACATTCAGCATCATAAAATGGATCCATGGAAAGTCAAACAAAAGTTATTGTTCAGGTCTTTTATGTTCTCCATGCATGCAAAATTAGATACTTTTCATTTAGAGCCTCTGGTTAAATGTGTAATAGCTAAGGTACAAAACATTGACTTTGCTAATGAATGCAAGAATATCCTGAGTTCTTTTGGACATTTACTTGGCAAATAAATGTATGATTCCATGGAATTTGAATAAAAATGGTATATCATTTTCAATTTTTGTTCATTACAAATACAATGCATATATGGTATTTAGTTAAATATTGTGTAACTAATGGTAGTAAATATTATGTGAAAATTAATTAATGCTTTCTTAAAATTAACCCTCATGTCTCATTATTATATATAACATTTTAAATTTAAAGAATTGTATATCTTTAATCAATTTACTATGTGTATATCTAATAATTGAACTTCTACAATTTTAAAACATATTTCACATTATCACAATTATCAATGTATTTATGTTGTTGATATAAGATAATGCTCACCCATTCTTAGCTTATAATAAAAGTATATTTAAGTCCCTGCAATAATAATTTTTCTTTCAGTTGTGTCCATGTAATAATAATTGTATAAAATAAAATATTTCATGTGATCTTATTTCATATAGCTTACTATTTAATATCATATCTCAATGTGATTGATTAAAAGTTACATTCAAAACATTCATATATGTTTATGTTGTTATTATACATTTTTCTATTGTTTTCATTACTCTTTAAAATTCTTATGGTATTAAATATTTTATATAAGTTGTAGACATAGCATAATGAGGCAATCATAAAGGGGAACAAGAGCTTTAACAAGACGAAAAGATATATGGTTTTTTTATGATTTAGTTTTATAATGGCACATTCATGATTTAGTTCATGTGGTTATTCATTTAATACCATTTCATTATTTTTATTTGCAAAAATGATTTTCTTATAGTATTTATAGCCTTGTCCACAAACTATTGCATTTAATGATTTTCTATAAAAAAATATAAATATATACTATTTAAGGATAGGCCTATAAATATTTGTGCCTATCGGCCATTTGATAACACCTTTGGTGCTTTTACTAGTTTATTTATTTTATTTATTCTTCCATCATGTACAACAAATTAAATAAATTATCCTCTCAAATCTTCTAAAAATATTTTTTTCTCCATGCATACAAATTAAATAAATTTATTATTTAATTTTATTCATAGCATGTCAAAAAACAAAACAAAAGTTGATTTAATTGGCTTTAAATCTTTGTTTTTATCAATCAACTCATAAAATAGAAAAAAAAATCTATTTTTTATGAAAATTAATCTTATCTTTAGCCAAGAAAACAATTAACTCAATAAGACATCTTTTTGCATGGACACTTGTTGTGTGCACGTTCCTTCATGTCTTCTCAATTTATCTCACCCATCGATTTCATTGAATTTCCTCCACCGTTAATCGATCTTCTCTTAAAGCTATATACATCCATTCATCTCTTCACAAACCCTCCATGATCATTAAGCTTTGAGCATTCATAGAGTGTTTTGAGTTTTCATATCATTGAGCACATTACATCCTTTTGAGCACACCATTCATTCACGCTTGTTGTAACCATGGTCATGCAAAGTAAAAGAGCAATCCACATATTAACCAAGGAATAAATACAATCTTAGGCGGTAATGTTCTTTGATTATTTGCATTGAATTGTGGTTATTATCTTTGATCTATTTCATGAAGGTTGTAGGATTGAGTTTTGTTCATCTATGATTGATCTTGTTAATCCAATTTTCCCTATAAACATTCTGGCATGTCTTATGGGACCCACTCCCTAATCTTATATTATTTTTCTTGAGAAAATTATGTTTTTAAAGCTATAGGTACGGATCTGTACTTTTGGTCGATAAAAGCTCGCTTTTGGCATGCAGAACTACGCCTTTGATCTGCAAAATTGCACTTACAGTTTATGTTATTTTCTAGAAGTTTCCACTGACCTTGTTGGGTTATCTAGCATCTGAGTTATCTGATTTTGCATGCAAGTTGTTGTATTTGTAGGCATCCATCTTATTTGTTCACAAGATGGTTTATTTGTGGACATTATTTTTTTCTTTTTGACCTAATTGATAACTTACCTCTTGTTTGTTGTCTAATTTTGGTGTAGGATAATAGATTTATCTATCCATCCAACCCCCCTCCCCCATCAGAAGTCCACTTGTTTATTTTTAGATGATGCGATTTGACTTTGTTCTTTGATTTTGCAGGATTCAAGCAGAATTGCACTTTTGGCTCACAGAAGTTCACTTTCAGTAGACAGAACTGCACTTTCGGCAGACAGAACTACACTTTCGACAAACTAACCTGCGCCTTTGGTAAATAGTCACTCACTTCTAGTAAATCTTTTTGTGCCTTTGGTTAACAAAAGTTCACTTTTGGTCAAAATTAATTTGCTTTTGGTTACCAGAAATTTGCTCTTGGTCACTGTCTTTGTGCTTTTGGTTCTGATTATTGATTTTCTCTAACAAGTGGCTTTTTTTGGAACTAATAACATTTGTGTACCCTCTTATCACTTGACAAAGAAGCAAAAGTGAGATTACTAATGAGTTTAGTGCAGGACGCTTGACAAAGGATCTATTTTTATCACTAAGTCTTAGAAACACTTCAATTTCTTAAAGGGAATTTACAATCATGTATGCTTTGTCTTGAATATCTACATACGTATCCTCTCTCCTCACACCAAAAGGTGATCTTAGAGATCAGAAATACTCGATCATTCGCTTATGCTCTTTTATCATGTTGCAAAATGATCTTGAGAATCAAAAGTACTCAATATCCTCTCTAGGGGGTTTGCTAGGGGATTTCATCACCTCTAGGGATGACCTCAACCATGTGTTCTGGCACGGGATATAAATGTTACAAGAATCAAAAGACTCATTTCAAAAGAAGAAAACCTTCTTGCTAAGAAAAGGCCTCGAGATCCTTGGTATGCCAAGACTCTATTTGGTTTGTACAAGGTCGGAAGTTGGGACACCCCCGTTCACAGACTTAAGCCCCACCGTACCTCATGTATATTTGGAGACTCCTTAGACACCCTGTGATCCTAGATAAGACCTTTGGTCGTCATATCCTTCAGTGCATTACAAATGCATGGAGGAGAAGAGATCACACTTGTACCTTCATTGTTAGAGATAGAATACACTTTTGGGCAAGACTTAATTGTCTCCAAGAGTAAGGGGTGTAAGGTGGTCCATCATCTTGCATTCCCTACCTATCCTAGCAATGATAAGATGGTATTAAGGGGGTGGACATCACCATTATCTAATAGTGGAGATTCAAGTCGCACCTAAGTGAGTCTGCGGGATATGACACTACTACTTGAATAATTTTAGGATTGTTGCACAAGTGTTTGGCATGTATTCTTGTTATCTACTAGTATTTACTATTTGTTATCTATGGAGGTTAATAGCCCCATGCACCCAATTCCAAAGAGTCAGTCAACAACCATTATGTCTTATTTGTTTGATTTTCTTGCCAAAGAACTCATAACTATCTTCCAAACAAACAATAGTCACAGAATCCTGCTTTTGAGCTACAAAATTATGCTTTTGCACACTTTTATTGCGCTTTTGGAAGATTTACCTGTGCTTCTGGCACACAGAAGCTTGCCTTTGGTTGACACAACTGTTCCTCTAGCATACAAAATTGTGCCTTTAGCATACAAAATTGTGCCTTTGGTCCTATTACTTTTCCATTCAGTTTACACATGAGAATTGCACCTTTGAACTATCCCGATATGCCTCTGGCATGTTAGGAATTGCATGTAGAAGATATCAATTAAATGCAAATAAAGATTAAATAGAGAAATGAAAAAATACATAGAAATAATAACAGCAAGAGACAATTTTTAACGTGGTTCACCCAAACTTGGGCTACATCCACCAACAGAGAGTCCAATATTATTATCTAGTAAAACCAAACCGATTACAACCAGCAATCCTTGCAACTTAATACCGCTGCAAATGATACAATACAATACATCAACCGAAACCCTAACCCTTAGCTACTTTTATCAAGCCTTATGTTGGTTACAAAAATAGGGTTTTTTGTGTCGGCCAATAGAAAAATAACTCCTGTCGCCTTTATAAAAGTGGGGAAATTTAACCCTACACTCCCTCGTTAAATGATTTGGGGGGAAATCACACCGATAAAAGTGGGGAAATTTAACCTTCGAGTCTAATTAGGCTCCATATAACAACATGGCATACAGTCCTATGCCTTTGGTCAATAGTTTTGCACTTCTGGTCCATAGAACTGTGCCTCTGGGTTATCCTTCTACCACTTTTGAGCTATCCCGATACTGCTTTTGGCATACAGTCCTACACTTCAGGTTAAATACAGTCATCAGTCATACTTTTACCCAAAATCATAAAACATCCACTTTTAGTTAAAATTGCTATCAGACCTGATATCCTACAGACCATCCATCCTCAGTATTTCAGTCATCAAATCAGTTTCACGCATCCTCATATCAAAATTTGGACTTTTAGAGCCTTTTATCCTCTTGAGACTATAAGATTGTCATCATCATCATCATCAAACAACTCGGACATCATCCAACTATCAGCTTCAGTTTGGCTTTCATCCTAGAATCTAGATCACATCTTCTAGTTTGTCTTTGATTTAAGAAGTTGCCTCTCTTAGATCCATAGATAAATTAGCATCTTTTAGTGACATAGCTAGCTTAGGAGAGTGGCTTCTCTTGGGTTGGTCAAACTCACTATCCATATGTCTTTCCTTGAGTTCATTAGTCTATCTCTTGGAAGATAATCCCAATCACATCAGCAATTGATCTAGATTTTATCAATCATCCCAAAAAAATCAATCAACACAATCATCCTAGAAGTTTCAACTTTTTCACAAGAGTTCAAACATCACTCCATCCAACCTCAATCCTTGTCATATCAAAATTGAAATATCATATGCCTTTGACTAGAAATCAATACTGATTAGCCATGGAAGCTAGCCAAAATAATCCTCAAGATGTCAATACTGTTGGAGTATGTTGTCATTGATGTCAAAAATAATTCAATAGATGCAAGAAGTATATTAAATAGACATATTATTCTCTATAGTTTAAATTAAAGATTTAAACTATCCATTTCAAGAAGAAATCTTATACAAATAAAGCTTAGAAAATCAAATAAAATATATACTAAACAATATGGGCCAACTCCTATTTTCTTGGTGCCAAAAGAAGACTTTTTAAAGGGGCCAACCAAGTCTATAAAGGACCGACTATATCAAGAATCTAATTTGGGCCAACTTCATGAAGATTACATGACCGACTCACTTGAGTGTTATAAATTAAAGCTTTCAATTGTTATTAAAGATGACCTCCCTCCAATGAGTGCTAAGGATATATATAAAACAAAAAGGTGCGATTTGTAATGAAAAGAGCAACAATTTGTATTATATTAAGAGCAGTGATTTAATTTAAAAGGGCTGTGATTTATTTTCAAGAAGTGTTGTGATCAAATGAAGAGACACTCATTTTGACAATAGTCATATTCATTCATAAGAGGATGCCTTGATTGAGAGGATATAAGAGGTGTAAGACTGTATGATTTGAAAAAAGCAAGTTCAATGATTTAATTCTAAGTAAGAGTAGAAATAAAAGAGTGGAGTGTGGAAAAAATAACATAAAACAAATAAAGGAGTGCGAAAAAATGCAGAAGGGCAGAGATGAAGATGAGGCTCGCGGCGATGCTCCAAGATCCAGGGTTCAACAGAGGTCTCAGGATTTCAGGGAGTTCGCGGAAGAAGGACATGGATCGATGTCCTGGGTGGTAGAGGCAAAGAACAAGCTTCCTTTGGGAGATTTGCGGGTTAATGTCAAACAAGCCCCAGGGAAGGCGAGGGTAGAAACAGAAAGGCTCCCAAACAATGGCTTCAACAACAACGATTCCAAATGGCGCAATGATCAAAAGGAGAATCCCTTCTCCTTTATAATAAAGGAGGGTTTAGAGGACCTCAGAGGTTTCAAGATAGAAACCCTAGAATGGCAAGAAGGGGAGGTTTTGGTAAAAGAAGACATGGAGCGCATGTCTGACCTCACTTTCAAGGAATGATGGTAATGCCCCAGGTTTTGCTTGGTCTATTTATTGAAAAATTAAGGAATCAGGGTCTAATTGTTAAATGGTTTGGGTCTAAATCAAATATTGAAGCGATGCTCAATTGGTGGCAGGAGCGTTGGGGTCCAGATCTTAAGATAAAATCCCTGTCCAATGGTTTTTTTATCTTCATATGTCCGACCATGGCAGTTAAGAAGCAAATACTGGAAGGGATTTGGCTTTGGGAGGACTTTGGCTTTTATATCAAGGACTGGGTAGTAGGTTTTAACCCTAACAACCATCTCTTGGATTATGTTCAGGATTGGTATAGGCTCCCAAACCTTCCAATAGAGTTCTAGACTCAGTCAATTCTGGAGGAGATTGGTAAGTCTTTGGGCAATTTTGTTTGTGCGAAGGAAAGACTGGACATAAATGGATCTGGGTTCTATGTTTGGATCTGTGTCAAGAACAAGCTAGATTACACAAAATGGAGAGAAATTGAGATCTTCTTTGATTGGGGAACTCTGAGACAAGCCTTGGTTTTGGAACCTTTCCCTAGCGGGGTTTTAAGGGAGACATTGGGTTGGCGCTTCAAGTTCGTCTCTTTGAACCAGGAGGTGCCAAGAGATCCCGAGCCACAGGGAGTTTTTGGCAGTGGAGTGGTAGTTCAGGAGAACACTAATAAGTCACCTTCAGAAGAAGATAAAACAGATAGGGAGGGGAAAGAAACCAAGCTTCCAAAGGATCCGATCCAAAATGATCCTTCTCAGTATTCTAAGAGGATAGTAGATGATCAACCTCAAGCTGGAGTGGTTGACTCTTCCTGGGAGTAGATAGGTCTATTGGATAAAAAGATCTCGGAGACTCTTGAACTTATGCATTCCCCCATTGGAGAAAAAGATTTGATCTCTTTGATTGAGGTTGGAAAGGAGTTGGTAGAAGTTGCAGCGCAAGGTCCCTGAAGATTGGTGAGGATGTCCAAGAGGATGAATGGATTGAAGATCTGGAGAATGACTTGATTTTGGATAAGGATAAGAATCTGTTTGTTCAGCTAATGGAGGATCTGCAAGTTGAAACCAGGGAAGGCCTACTCCCCAAATCCAACAGGACTTTGGGAATCTACCAAAAAGAATCAAATAAATTAGTCCTAGATTGTGGAGAGATTAGAAATAGGGGTCGAACTCCCAACAGGGAGAAACTTAAGTTGGATGGGGAAGCTAGTGGCCAACTTAAGATCATGGATTTACTCAAAGTAGGGAAGGGGGGCGCCTTCCTGAAGAGCAATGAAACTCATTTAGTGGAATGTTAGGGGCTTAAACGCCCCTAACAAGAGATGCCTAGTTAGGCATTTCTCATAATCAAATTTCTTAGATTTGTGGCTTCTTCAAAAAACTAAGTTAAATTAGGAGGAAAGAGATAAATTCAGAAAAAAGATGGGAAGATGGAACTCTGTGGGCGTTAATTCTATTGGAGCCTCAGGTGGTCTCATTACTCTCTGGCGTCCTCAGTCAGTTTTAGTAGAGGAGGTGGCAAAAAGCAGATGTTGGATTGCTTCAAAGGTAAGGAGCTTAGCTTCAAATTTGAGTTTCCTTTTGATTAATATATATGGGCCAAATTCTTGCTTAGAGAATAAAGAAATGTGGAAAGAACTAGACCTAGTTCTCAGCAGTCAAGCTTTTGATTTTTATATTCTGGGGGGTGATTTCAATGCTATTTTGAGATCGGAGGACAAGTGAGGAGGGGTTGGAAGGAAGCTTCAATCTCAGGTAGATTTTGAAAGCTTTGTGGATAGAAACTCCATGTTTGAAATTCCTAAGGGAAATGGAGTTTTCACTTGGACAAATAGGAGATTGGGTTTCAGCAATATTGCTAAAAAATTGGATAGATTCTTCTTCAAAGGAAACTTGGGCAACTTCCCCTTCAGTTTGGAATACAGAATTTTACCAATCTTAGGTTTAGATCACTTTCCAATCCTCTTGGAAATTTTATGGGAAAGGAGACCAGTAAGGTGTCCATTTAAATTTGAAAACATGTGGTTCAAGGATCCAAACTTTAAAGATTTGGTCAAGCAGTGGTGGTCAGAAATTAACCCGGATGGAGTTAAACTCTTCAATGTTGTAACTAAGTTAAAATTTATGAAACAAAAAATCAGAGCCTGGAACAAAGAATGTTTTAAGGACATTTTTGAAGAAAAAAGAAGAATCGAAGGAGATTTCAAGACTCTCAATGAGAAGGTTTTAAGAGAAGGGATAGATGCAAATAGTTTCCTACTTGAGAAGGAACTTCTTGGTAAACTAGAGGGATTGACTTCAAAAGAAGAGGTTTTCTAGTGGCAAAAGTCAAGGGAGGTTTGGCTTAGGGTGGGGGACAAGAACTCCAAATTTTTTCATAATTCCACAAAGGTCAGAAGGGAAACCAATAGAATTTTTTTTATCAGAGCTGTGGATGGAAGTCTTTTAGAAAAGCCAAAAGACATCAATAAAGAGGTGGTATCTTTCTTCAAAAATTTGCTGAGTGACAAAGAAGGATCGATTTTGGAGAGTCAACAGACTCTGATTTGAAGCATCCTAAAACTTTTCACAGATGAACACAAATTCGAAGCATCTCGAAACTTGTCATAGATGAACACAAAAATATTTTAACTAGCAAGTTCTCAGAAGCAGAAATTAAGGAGGCTCTTTTCAGACTTCATCCGAACAAAGCACTAGGTCCAGACGGATTCCCAACTGCCTTCTTCCAAAAGTGTTGGGGGTTTATGGGAAAAGAGATCTCGGAGGCAATTGAGGACTCCAAGAATTTAGGAAAAGTTTTAAAAGAGCTAAACAACACCTTTTTAGTCCTGATTCCAAAAAAAGATAAGCCAAATTCTTTAGAGGAGTATAAACCCATCGCCTTATGTAATACCTTCTATAAAATCCTTGGTAAGGTAGTAGCCAATAGGCTAAAGTTGATCCTTCATGAAGTCATTGCTAAAGAACAAACTGGCTTCGTTCCAGGAAGGTCCATTTTGGATGGGGTGATAATTGCCTAGGAAGCTATCCATTCAATCCAAAGAAATAAAAATCTAGCAATGTTCATTAAACTTGATATGAAAAGGCCTATGACAAAGTTAATTGGAGGTTTCTCCTTAAAGTTTTAGAAACTTTCAGTTTTGACATCCCTTGGTTGAATTGGATCTTTGAGTGGGTGGCTTGTCCCAGGTTTTTAGTTTTGATAAATGGCTCTCCTAAGGGTTTCTTTGGATCCTCTAGGGATCTCAAGTAGGGAGACCCGCTGTCCCCTTTTCTTTTTATCCTATTGGCGGATGCGCTGGGTAGACATTGTTTGAGGATGAAAGTAGAAGGTAGAATTCAGGGGATTCAAATCTCTCAACATGTTCAAGAAGTCACTCATAGGCAGTTTGCTGACAATGCCATGCTTTTTGTGGTTGCTAAGGAGAGGGAAGCTTTGTAGTTGTTTCAAATCTTAGACTTATACTCCTCGGCTTCAGGACAAGAGGTTAGTAATTTGAAATCTAAAGTTTTCTTTTTCAATACCAGTAGAAGAATTAAAAACAGGATTCTTAGAATTTTGAAGTTTAGAAAAAGAGAACTTCCATGTAAATACTTGGGACTGCCTTTGGCCAAAGGGGTCAGACCCGGTAAGATTTGGGAGGGGCTTATCGAAAGGACAAAACTCAGATTAGCTTCATGGAAGAACAAATGGATATCCTATGCCAGCAGGTTGACTCTGCTGAAGGCTGTTATCACAGCAATCCCTACCTACATGATGTCTTGCTTTCCATTGGCAAAAGCAGCCCTTGCGGATCTAAATCAAAAAATAAGGAAATTTTTCTGGTACGGGAATTCAGATCAAAACAAATACTCTTTGATTAAATTGTCCCATATTTGTGAGCCTATCAAAGCGAATGGAACTGGATTGAAGAACTTGGCAGAGCATAATGTAGCCCTAGGTGCCAAATTGGTTTGGGCTATTCATTCGAAACAAGAGTTGAAATGGGTCAAGATTGTGAAAGAAAAATATTTAGAAGACTCAGAAAATAGTATCTTCACCATAAGGCAGCTTCCCAGGGGCTCCGAGAATTTGGAATTTCATTAGCAACTGCAAAGAACTAATCCTCAAACATTTGACTTGGGAGATTAAGGATGGTCACTCTGCCTTTTTTCTAGGAAGATTCCTGGCATGGACATTCCATTTTAGCAGAGACAGAAGAACTAGCGATAGCCAAAGTTACTACAAAACAGAGATGGGGGGATAAAGTAAGAGACTACCTTGAGCCTCTCATTCCAGGCACTGGAATTGGTTCTAGATGGAAGGATATAAGATCTTTGGGTCTAGAAGAGGCAATGGCGACAGCTTTGGAGGAAGAATTAAGGCACTGAAGGGTGATTCATAGGGCTGGATTAGATGTGCTAAGGTGGGATGCGGCCCCTTTAGGCAAATATAGTGTTAAGGCTACAAAGCTCTTAAAGGTGATCCAGAGATAGACCAAAGTCTTCCAATCCCACTTTGTTGGAATAAACTATGTCTACCTAAGGTAGGTCTGTTTACTTGGGCAGCGTCTAAAGGTAGTATTTTAACTGTAGATAGATTTAAGAAAATGGGTTTCGCAGGTCCCTCTAGATGCGTTTAGTGCAAGCAGAATGAAGAATTAGTGAATCACCTTCTTCTCAATTGTGAATACTCAGCGAGCTATTGGGAGTGGCTGAGACAAAAGTTAAAGTGGGCTTCAACTCTTCCTAATTTCCTTTGGGAAGCTTTGGTCTCTTGGCCTCTTCTCTTCAAAGAATCAATTTTTGGAGGCCTTTGGATAATAAGCCCCTCACTACTTTTGTGGGAACTTTGGAAGGAAAGAAATCAGAGAATCTTTCAAGAGAAGGAAACCCCTATTCACACCTTCCTAAATAAGGTAGAGGCAAAGATTGTGGAAGTTTTGAATGCGAGATTGTCTGAGGGTGGAGGTGGGAAAAACAACTTTTCTTCTTGGGATGCAGAGATGAAGAAAATTTGGAAAGGCTTACTAACTCCTCCCATAGCTTCTATCCCTTTGACCTCCACAAGATTAGAGAGACAAGCAGTCCAGTGGACCCCCCCGGAAGAAGGGTGGTTCAAGCTAAACTTCAATGGGGCTTCCAGAGGAAACCCAGGGATTTTGGGTGCAGGCTGCATTGTTAGAGATTGGAGAGAGAGGACAATGGGGAGATTGGTAGAGAGTTTACCAGAAGGCACAAACAATTTAGCAGAATTGCAAGCTGTCATTTTTGGTCTCAGATTATGTCATGATCTCAGAATAAGAAAACTAGAAATTGAAGGTGATTCTCTATTAATTATTAATGGGCTTAGAACCAGAAAAATGATAAATTGGAGACTTAATGCTTTGTTGGATTAGGCTATTATCCTTCTGGAATCCTTCAAACTGATTCAAATTAAACACGTCTTTAGAGAAGGAAATAAAGAAGCAGATGCCCTCTAAAATTTGGGAGCAGACGACAGATAGATTAGAGAATTAGTGAATGTAGATGAAATAGTCTAGAGAAGGTAAGACTTAGAGGGTGGAAGGGTGGCCGTCATCCCAATTACTTAACATGGGAGGACCAAGGTTATATGTTGCCAGCTAAGCTGGTCAGGTGGCAACATGCTTAGAGCTCGGTAAGGGTCAGCTGAGGTGGCATGTGACCGAGGTATTGTGGTGTTGATTGGACTAGGGTGGCAGACGTTCGTGTGGAGTTCATCATTTTTGTAAAGCCGAAGTCTGAGAGCAAAACTTGCCTTGATTAATTTCACTTGTTCATCATCATTAGGGAGAGAGTTTCCCTCTTCACTTCATTTGCTTCTTTGGGAAGTTTCGAGAAGGCAAAGTGGTTTTTATGAGAAGCTGAGCGCAGGGATTGTCACCTTGCTTCTTCTTGTTGGTTTATCTTGTCTCTAGTGGCGGGCGAGTCTAGTTTCCTGATGAGGATTTCCACAGAAGGGGTGATTTCTTTAGGTCTGGACACTCCCATCCAGATTGAGAGTGCAATGAGGCAATTGGATTTTAAGGGCCTGATGACAGATCATAGGTTGCAAAGGATCTTGCGTCATAGTGATGAACTCATTCTTTTAGCAGTTAAGTTAATCTTGGGCAAGGATTTTCTGGTAGAGGGTGAATTTTATAGGGTAGACACCTCTATTGTTTCCTATTTTTTAGCCTTGTTGCTGGATGCTGGTATTGCAAAGGATAGATCTCTCCTCCTGATGCAGTGTCTCCTTATTAACAATTTGCTGGTGGGTGTGGAGGATATTGTGAGGGCAGCCGAACTAGGAGTCAGAATCCCCAGGCTGGTAGATTTCCATCTAATGGAGGATGAGGCTGTAGTTGTTCATTACTTCCCCTTTTTGCTCAACCCCAAAGGTTGGCCGCTTCTCCAACACAGGGAACAAGTGGTGGCATGAGTTGAATTTTTGTTAAAGTTGCTTCAAATTGTTCCTCATGGTGGTTCCTACGAATGGCTAGAGAATTTCATGGTAAGGGCAGCCATCTCAACTTTCATGTTTGAAGTTCTATGTGTTATGGTTTAGTGAATGTTATAGTGCTGCTATGTAACAATGTGTAGGGTGACTAGGGTTTGATGATGGAGTAGGATTTTGTCTTCTCCCTTGCAAGTTTCATAGAAAGATTATACTTTTTTGTGATATCAATAGATAATTTTTAGGCCTTGCATGGCCATTTTCCAATTCAAAAGACCCTATGTGGTCAAGTAGTTGATAGGGGATCTTAGTTGGTGAACCTGGTTTTACTGCAAGTCATGCAGTCATCTTTGTAAACTTTTTTCATATCAATATATAAATATCTATTACACACCAAAAAAAAAGAGTGGAGTGTGGTAATAAAAGAATATATCTTGTAACACTTCAGATCTACAAATGAAGAATTAAAAGAGGAAATTGTAAAAGGCAGATTTGAAGGATTGGTGGTAGATTTATAATAAGAGTTTAAGGTAGATTTGTGAAGAATATATGGTAGATTTATGAGGAAAAGTGTAAGAGTTTATGTAGATATAGAGGAAATGTTGATGCAGATTTAAAAGAGAAGATTGTGCAGATCTACAAGAAAAGATTGGGCATATTTATGGTAGTTGGATAGAGAAGAATAGAAGCATATTTGAGAAGAACTTGCAATTTCAGAGTATTTGTTCATCACTCATTGGAAAAAGATAGTGATCTATATCCATAGTAGGTTGGTGCCTTATCAGGAGATTGGTGTCTCTTACTGGATTGGTGCTCAGTTGCAGATTGGTGTTCACAAACGGGGATTGGTATCTCTAGTGGGTTGGTGCTCACAAATTATACAAGAGGGGATTGGTGTCTCCTATAGGTTGGAGCCTATAAAGATTGTAAAAGATATTTATATATAAGCAATATTTTTCTATAGTTTTCTTCCGCAAGGGTTTCCATGTAAATCTTGTGTTCTCCTTGTGGTGCTTATTTGTTAGATCTTGCATGGTTGTTATTATTGTGATTGATTGAAATTGAAAAAGTAGGTCTTAGACTTATTCACCCCCCTCTCAGTATAAGTGTGTGTCCTTCAAATACTACATTGATAGATGCAACACAATTTACCACAGGTTTGAACCCTCATGACTTTCTTCCAAAAGGATACACTATAGGTCCTTCTTCATCTCATCAATATGGACAAACATCCCAAGAAGTGTCACAAGACCGAACTAAAGAATTGCAAAAACTTGAAATCTTAGACACCATAGATAGGCTCTTAGCTTTTGATCCTAATAGATTCTTTCTTTTTCTTGCTAAGAAAGGAGCTTAGTTGCCTAATAATTTTGACACATCCACATTCAAAGAGAAAGACCCCATTAATGATGCTATTAGTGCTATGGGTAGATCACATCTTACTCCTATTCAAACCATGTCTACCACAACATCCACAATTCCAAATTCACCTTCACATAGTGTTCCTATAACACCATTCACCTATAAGTATGTCAACCCACTATACCAACCTCCCACATCAATTGAGCCTCTTCTTGTCCCCACATCTATTTATCAAATGAATCAATCAAACCCCTTCTTCACCACATCCACACCTTCATCATCTCAAACCCCAACAAACATAGTGTCACAAGTTCAATCTTCCATTCCTAATGTTTCTTATGTCACTCCCCCACAAGAATCACAAGTTCAATTTATTCCATTCCTAATGTAGATCTTATGTCACTCCACAAGTGTCACATGATCAATCATCTATTCCTCAACTTTCTTACATCAATCCACCACAACACTCCCAAACTCAACACTCTTACACCAATCCGCCACAACACTCCCATACCCAACACTCTTACATGAATCCTCCACAAAAATCACAAACACTCCTACATGAATCCAACCCAAAACAATCCTCAAAACTCCTACATCATACCTAACAATCCATACAACAGCCACTCATATGCATCCAACACCAATCCCTCACATGTAGCTCAACAATAACCCACATCTGAAATTGATCTTAAATTTTCCAATCTTCAAAAGAAAATTTTAGATCTCACCCTTGGACACAAAGAAAAATTTCTCCTTGGAGAAGGTTTGTCCTTACCCCTTTGATAGGTCACTACCTATGATCCCTTTTCCTCCAAACTTTGAAATGCCAAAATTTGACAAATACAAAGGAAAAGGTGATCCAAAAGAACATCTTAGGGAGTTTTATGTTGCTTGCCTTGAGTTTGTCCATAATGACACTTATCTCTTATGCCTCTTCCCTTGTAGTCTTGGATGGCAAGCAATAGAATGGTTTTCTTGTCTACCACGGGTATCAAGACATTTAATGAATTGGATGAAAAGTCTGTTACACACTTTTCCTTCAATATCAAACATGAGATTTCCATGATGGATTTGTGTAATAACAAACAACACAATGGGGAAACCTTCATCTCCTTCTTACAAAGATAGTAAAACATGGCTAGTAAATTCCCTTGGCATATCCCTAAAAAACAACTAGTTAGCATATTTGTTTAAAACCTCAATCTTGAAATTGGATTTCATTTACAAATCCAATGTGTTAAATTGTTTGACAAAATTATTTCCAAAGGAACAAATATTGAAAAAGCCATCATAGTAAAAGGACTAGTCAAGATATTCAAAGAGACCAAAGATAACCCCCAAGCGTCTAATGACAAACCCTAATTTTGGTCCAAGTACAAGAATGTTGTCAATAATGGTGTTGTGGATACTAAACATATTCAAACTCTCCAAACACTAGCAATCTTCAATCACCTACAAAGACTACCCTATCTACTCCTAGGAAGCAACCCAAACAAGACTTCGCACCTAGACGCAAATTCACTCCATTGGGAGAACCTATCGAATCCATTCTAAAGAAACTTGTCCAAAATGGTCTTATCATGCTACCAAAAGCTCGCCAATATGATGAACCTACATTCAAACCATCTTGGTATAAGGACAACGAATATTGTGAATACCATAGATTCAAAGGACATAAGACACCTGGATGTATGAAATTGAAAAACCTTATCCAGAATCTCATAGATAGAGGAGAAGTCACTGTTTGTGATCCTCCAAAACAAACAATAAACAAAGACCTTGACATGTACAAGGATCCATTCCCACCACATGATAAAGGAAATAATCCTGATAAAGGTAAAAATGTCAACAACGCTTCCACTTCATATAATTCCATTGTCAGTCGTTTCGAAGAAAGTCGTGTGTCCACTCTTACCATCAAGGGAATAGCCCCTGATTGTGTGGTTAAAACTCGTCGTGGTCATGTCACCCTTCATGGGCCAACACCTAATATCCACATAATCTCTGAGTACAATATCATAGAACATCTAGGAAAGACCCCGGCTCAAATATCCATTTTAGATATCCTTAGTCATCACCTGCACACAAAGCAATGCTTGAAAAAGCTCTCCAAGAGTCATCGGTTCCAAACAAACATAGATGTCACATAATTCCAAGCCATGATAGGTCATATTGCTTCACCGTACCATGTGGTCTTCACTGAAAAAGGCCTTCCATCTCAAAACCCTTGCCATAATGATGCCCTCCATATTGAAGTATTCATCAATTTTTGCAAGGTCAAACATATTCTTATAGATGGTGGTGTTGGCTTGAACATTTGTTCTCTAAAACTGCTAAGACAATTGGAATACTCTAAGGATGTTATTGATCCTAAAGAATCTATCACCATTAAAGCCTATGATGATGCAGAACATCGGTCAGAAGGCATAATCCATTTACCTATTCAAGTTGGTCCTGTTATATTAGAAACTCGCTGCCAAGTATTGGACCTTGATCTACCTTATAACATCATCCTAGGTCACCCATGGATCCATGCCATGCAGGTCGTCCCTTCCATGTACCATAAATGCCTCAAGTTTCCTTTCAATGGTACGGAAATCACTATCCTTGGAGACCCAAATCCTTTTGAGTTTTGTCACGCCATGCAAGGGCAACATCAGAACACCAACCAAATACCAAATACCAAATAATGTTGTAGCCCAACCATCTCCTTCATATATTGATCCAGATACCTTGATAAAAGCCTCAACTAATACACCCATTCCTAAGATCAAGGACCAGTACAAAGACATAGGGCTTGGTGAGTATGACCTTCAAAAATCTTTTTGTGTGGGAAACATGCCTTTATCAACTAACTCATATGGCAAACCACCTGTAGAAAAGGTAAGTAAAAAGATAACCCTACAAGCTACGCCCAACAATATTCATTCGTTGGGGAATGTTAGAAGATGAGTCTATTGAAGATATCTCCTCTTGGATGTTCCAAGAAGAAAAAGATCCAGTCACACTACTTGTTGAACAATATAGTAGAGGTCTCTGAATTGTAAAGAACATGGGTTACAAGGGCCATGGTGGTCTTGGTAGACATGGACAGGGAAATTTAGAACCCATCATTGTGACTAAGAAAAATAACAGGCATGGTTTAGGATACGGTAAGGAGGTACCACGTTCCTCAGACATCGAGTTTATTCTCGATGAGGTAGTGAAGGCTTTTCTCGTAGTTATGATTTCTAACGAGGATACTATTGATGGCTCCTACTTACACCTCACTGATCTATTTCAAGAAACCTAAATATTCATGATATCCTCCATCTACCTTACATCTAACATGAAAACCCAGAACCTTCCACTCGTATACCCTAAACTTATTGATTGGGACCAACAAGAGGCCCATATTCTTGATATCTTTCAAAATGATGAGGCTATTGTAGAATTCATGGGACTCCAAGACGGTATTCTACTTGGTGACCATAAAGTTGGGTTTGTCATGGACTTAGATCAAGCAACATACTTTGGTGAGAAGGCTAAATCCTCTAGTCACAAAAATGAAAATAGAATAAATAGATCTCCAGATGAAAACCACACTGTGGCACCTTTTGATCATAAAAAGTAAAAACAAAGGATGTATCCAACAGTGACAACCTCTCTAAGGTGCCTGAGGATTTGACCTTCCCCTACCTACAAAGTATCAAGAGAAGTCTTCACTTTTGGTTGAAAAATCACAAGAGATGAATCTAGGCACAACTTAGAACCCCAATATTACATTTCTAGCCACTTTTCTTTCAGAACAGGAGAGGAAAGATTTCACAAAATTATTCATGAAAAGGATAGTCAACTTTGCTTGGTCATATGTAGACATGCTTGGGTTGGACCCTTCATTAGTGGTTTATCACTTAGTTGTATTTCCAAATGCCAAGCCAGTCAAACAAGAGCTTCGTAAAATGCATCTTCATATAGCATTGTTGGTAAAAGCAGAGCTTCAGAAATTGCTAGATGTGAAGTTCATACGCCCCATTGATTATCCAGAGTGGGTTTCAAATTTGGTACCTATTTCCAAAGTCACTAGGGGCATCCGCATTTGTACAGACTTCAAAGATCTTAACAAAGCATGTCCTAAAGATGAATTTCCATTACCGAATATTGACATCATTGTAGATTTGATAGCAGGTCATGAAATGCTTTCCTTAATGGATGGTTTTTCCAGGTATAATTAGATTATCATAGCACTTGAGGATCAACATAAGACAACTTTTACATGTCCTTGGGGCACATATTGTTGGCAAGTCATGCCTTTTGATCTAAAGAATGTAGGAGCCACATATCAGAGAGCAATGACAATGATATTTCATGACCTTTTTCATACCATTATGGAAGACTATGTTGATGATCTATTGGGTAAATCAGCTACTAGAGTAGGTCACCTACAGGTTCTTGCACAGATCTTTGATAGAATAGAGCAATATCAAGTCAGACCTAATCCTAAGAAATGTGTCTTTGGTGTTACTTCAGGGAAATTGTTGGGATACATTGTATCTCACAGAGGAATTGAAGTAGATCCCATCAAAGTAAAAGCTATAGTTGAGATGGTTCCTCCTCCTACTCTCAAACAACTCAAAAGTCTTCAAGGGAAATTGTAGTCCATTCAATGTTTCATCTCTTAGCCAGCAGATAAATGTCAACCTTTTCTACATTTGCTCTAAAAGGATGTCTCATTCCGATGGGATAGCAAGTGTCAACAAGCATTTGATCAACTCAAAGAATATCTAGCTACACCTCCAGTCTTGGTGCCACTAGCTTCAAGGTGACCATTGTTATTATACATCTCTACCACATCAGTTGCACTTAGTGCTCTCCTAGCACAACATGATGATTTTGGTAAAGAATAAGTTATTTATTACATCAATCACACCTTGGTTGGATATGAGCTTAATTATACTCTCATGGAGCAGGTATGCCTAGCAGTAGTGTTTGCTTCTCAAAAGTTGTGACACTATATGTTAAACCAACAAACCATTCACATATCAAAGATAGATCCCCTTGAAATATCTTCTCTCCAAGGTTGATCTCATAGGTAGATTAGCTAAATGGGCCATGATTTTGAGTGAGTTTGATATAGAATATGTTGATCAAAAGGCTATCAAAGGACAGGTTATTGCAGATCAACTAGCCAAGGCTCCTATGACCGATACAAACCCTATACTTTTTGATTTTCTAGACAAAGGGATATTCAATCTCTCTAACTCAGTTGAATGAAAACTCTACTTTGATGGTTCCTATACCCCACATGGTTTAGGAGTTGGAATCCTCTTCATCACACCACAGGGTGACTACATTCCTAAGTCATATCGGCTAGCTTTTCCTTACACAAATAATATTACCGAATATAGCTTTACTTACAGGTCTCCTCATAGCTATTCAATGGAATATCAAACAGTTACAAATCTATGGAGATTCTCAACTAGTCATTTGATAGGTCACAGATGAGTACCAAAAAAAACAAGTTGATGCCTTACAAAAGAATGGTTGATGACTACAAGCAACACTTTTCTACTATCTCTTTTGAACAAATCCCCAGGTTGAATAACAAGGTTGTTGATGCTATGGCTACTATTGGATCCCTCCTGGATATGCCTACAAATACTCAGCATTGTGAATTCTTGGTCGAACAATTGTTGATACCAGTCGTTGATGTTCCATCTACTGAAATTGTCTGTGAATGTGTTGTTCCCAATTCTCCCCGATACCAAGATGTCTATGAATACCTCCATGATAACACCATCCCAACAAACCTTACATCTACCCAAAGGAAAACCTTCATCCATTGAGCCTCTCATTTTACTATCCTGAGTGACACACTATATCGAAGGAGTCTTGATGGTATCCTACTTAGATGTCTTAACTCGGAAGAGGCTAACGTTACTTTACGAGACGTACATGAAGGTGTCTGTATATCACATTCCACCATTCCTAACCGAGCTAAGAAGTTGCTCCGCATAGGACACTAATGGCCTACCATGGAACAAGATGCAAATCAGTTTGCCAAGAAATATCTTAATGTCAGCAGCACAGAGATTTGATTCATGCACCCACACATCAATTGCAACCGATTACTACTCCATGGTCGTTTTCACAATTGGGACTCGACCTCATAGGTAAAATCCATCCATCATCCTCCAATGGCTATAAGTTCATCATTACCACCACTGAGTACTTCACAAAGTGGGTAGAAGTTATTCCTATGACCTATATCACTGGCAAACAAATAGCTATGTTTATGTTAAATTATATCATTTGCCAGTATTGTATTCCTCTTGCTATAGTAATTAATAATTACAGACCCTCTAAAAACTAAGATGTCTATGCCTTGTGCAACCAGTACCATATTCAGCATCGCTTCTCCACCCCATACTGTCCATAGAGTAACGGCCAAGCCGAGTCTTCTAACAAAACCATATTGAAAACCCTAAAGAAAATAGTTAATGAAGCTAGTTGTGATTGGCATTTGTAGCTCAATCCTGTCTTATGGGTATACTGCACTAGTATCAAAACCCCAATTGGTGCTACCCCATATGCTTTAGTCCATGGCACCAAAACCATTTTACCCATCGAGGTTGAAATCCCATCTCTTAGAGTTTCTTTGCAGCATCTTATTGATGGAGAAGAGTGCATAATTTCCAGATTGCATGAGTTAGAGTTATTGGATGAAAGGCATCTCACATCACTTAATCATCTTCAAGTATATCAAAACCGCCTTCGTCGTAACTATAACAAGAAGATCAAAGAAAGATGGTTTCAAATAGGATATCTTGTTCTTAAGGAAAATTAGAGAAACCAACAAGATCGAGACAAAAAGGGCAAGTTTGAGCCTAATTGGATGGGACCTTTTGTTGTCACAACAATTTATGGATCAGGAGTTTATACTTTGTCAACACCTATAGGCATTCCTCTAGATTAACCCATCAGCAGTGTTCATCTTAAGAAGTTCTATGCTTGATTCTCAAAGTATCCCTAGAAAAAACAAAAAAATAAAAAATAAAAAATACAAAAAATACAAAAAAAAATACAAAAATACAAAAAATAGAAAAAATCCAAAAAAATAAAAAATAAAATAATTCATCCTCTGGTGAAAACTTGGTAAATAGGCACCTTGGATAAGTACCATAGTGGGGTAAGTGCAAAAAGATGGGGGGCCAAAAAGTGGCCACATTGTTGTGAAAAAAAAATAATACATAATGCGAGCGCGTTATAACGCGCTCGCGTTATGGTCTGGTAATGACGAGCCTAAGGCTCATCAAAACCAAACCATAATGTGCTCGCGTTATAACACGAGCGCGTTATTACTTCTTATAAATAAATAAAAAAGAGCAAAGCACTTCATTTCATTTCTTTTTCCTCCTATATACCCGCGGCCTACAAACCCTAGGAAGCGCGGTTGCGTTTTGGAGATATCAATTCAACACAAAAATCTTTGCAATTCGTCGCCAAAATGCCTCCACGATGTCGAGCACGCCAAAGGAGTGAGTTTTATTTGTTTATTTGTTTATTTGTTTGAATTTGTTTCTAAATAGGTAGGGTTGAGTTGATTTTTGATGTAAATTTCGTTAATTGTCAAGAAATGTTAATGCACCTCCTCCTCCTCCTCCTCCACAAAATCTTGCAGAACAACCTCCTCCATCCATTCCTTGACATGTCCCTAGAACACAAGAAAATATAATGGGGCAAATTGAAAACAACAAAAAAGAAATTGAAGATATAATTGCAAGGTTGAAAGATCCTTCCACTTCAACCTTGCATAGGTCCACGCTTGTTGAATCTCTTGAATCTATGTTATCAAATGTAGATTCAATTAGCAAGCAAATAACTAGTTGGATGGATAAGAGGAGAGAGTTTAGAGATTATTATGCAGACAAGCTGTCATACCAAGATGTGAAAAAATTACAAATCACAAAATTAGACTTGTGTTCGATTTTCACAAACCCACAAACAAATCAACCTCCACCCATTACATGCAAGAGGTTCCCTATCCATTGGTGCAACAACCAAGCGATAAGGGACAATTTTGGGCAGAGGTGGTGGATGGTTTTTGACCATCCTCCATGTAATAATAATGAGGTCCTGCAATACTTTTTGAGGAAACTCTACTACGAGTTTGTCCTCAATAAAGTGCCAAACTATTTTGATATGCGGGACTTCCAGGGTAGAGGTGGGGGGTCAACACAAGATAGACCAGGGGCACGTCTTGACCCACAACGGGTAGTGAGATGAGTAATCAGTAGACCAACCCACAAGCATGTTTATATCCATTTCATTGTGAAGGAGAGTGTTGAGGTTGATACACTTCAGTCCATTAGTGCCTTGACCCAAAGCATCATAGAGCATGTCGGTCCTGCAACATAGAGTGGGTTGGGAGATAGTGCGAGGAGTAAGGTCCCACCCCATACTTGTCAGACTTGTGGGTCATCCTGTGGTTATGACCCCATGGATAGTCAGGACGTAGGTGCACAGGCTACATCTGTAGCTGAGTAGATGGTGATGACAGATACCCTCCTGAGTGAGACTTTTGGCCTTGATACTCAGGTAAATATTAACAAGTTTATTGAATTTAATTTATTAAATTTCATTTTTGAAATGCAAGATTAACTAATTTAAATTGATGATTTTAATGAAATTTTAGGGTCATAGCGTCGATGCATTTTTCAGTGGTTCTCCACCTGCATTTTACACTAGATCATCTACTGTCGGGGTATGTAACTAGTAAACAATTATAAATATTACATGTGAATAGCATCGTTATATGAATGGTATTCTAATATCTGATTTTGGATGTTGAATAGGTTAATACTGTAGATTTCACGGCAACACCTGCTAGCGGTGGTGGACTCCAAAGCTTTACAGAGGTAATAAAATAAATAGTTTAATGAATGAATTGTACTTACTAGATTTTTGTATATGACTTGTGTGTTTTATTGTGTGTACTTCCATGTTTAGATGAACGTGTGTGTATGTTAGGAGCCATGATTTGCATCACTATTATAGTTTTTGTAATTAAATAATGTTGTTTTATTTCCAGATGATGCAGGCTGCAGAGACACCTCCCCATGTTCATAGGGCAATGGAGCAGGGTGTGGCCTCTGCGATTCATAGCTCCATGGCATTGACAGGGGTATGAGTCAGATTAGTAAATTTCAATTTACATTCATTGTTATAGTTGTCTATTTTTGAAAAATCAAAAGATTATTGATTTGAAGTTTAATTTCTATCTGGATGGTTTCTATAGGACATGACATCACCACGACCTATTCCTGCTACTGAGGCAAGTGAGGAGACAGATTATATGTTAGCGGTAAGTGATTATTTTGTTAAATGTTTCATTTTTTATAACATGTAATTTATATATATTAATGTCTATACTTTTTATTGTAACAGGTAAAGATGCAGGAAGAACTAAATAGGAGCAACCCTCGAGTTTGTAGTAGACCACCCACATGCGTGTCTCCATCCCCTAGAAGATCAAACACTGCCCATGATCTATTCTCTTCACCAGCCAGAGGGAAATGACTTTTTATTGTGTTCCTTTGTTGTATGCCTATATGGCATTTGTAGACATATATTTTGTATTGTATATAGTTGACATTGTATGCCTATATGGCATTCTTGTAAGCCTATATGGCTATTTTGTATATATGTTATACTTATATTGACAGATATTGATGTATGCCTATATGGATATTTGGTTAATACAAATCTTTTTTATTGATGGCGTCCATACTTGCATTATAAATCCACGTTTGAATGGATATTTGTAGATGGCTACTTCAAATATTTAAAGTCCAATTGTATTACATAGGAGGTTTGTTGATCCAATAAGCTAGCTATTGTTATTCAAGTATCACCTAAACCTCATTTTGGAACTAAAAGATAAAAGTTGTATTTAAAAAAAAATGAATCATCATGTTGAACAGAAAATATTAATATTCTTTATGAGTAGCATAGAATGTCAACTATATGCAATACAAAAAAATGAATCATCATGTTATTCTTTATGTTTGAGATCCTGAAAATGACTAAGTCTAGTAGCTTGATATCCTGAAACACTAGGATGAATATCCAAGTCATTAGGATGATTGTGCCTTGAGAAAAAGTCATTAAGATGAGCACCTAAAGGAGACTTTCTTAAACATTCAAACATTGAGCAACAAACATGAAGGGTTAAGATGCAATTTGCAACTCATAAAGCCTCAAAAGGGCGCCCAACTTAGAGAGAGCATTCATTTAAGACAAGGCACCCATTGACACCTATTCCACCATAAAAGTGCGCCTAAGGTGGAAGGAGAACAAGCCTCTAGTAAGTGAAGTGCACCTATTGTCGAAACCACTTCATTATGGCACCCTAGCATGAGGAGTATATAAGTCAATAGGAAATGGTGCCTATAATGCAAATGAAGGATTACGTGGCATTTTCAATAAGCATCAATTCATCTTGAGCTTTCAATAAATACATCAAATTGAGCCCCATAAGCCTAGGCACCCTTTGCCTGCAAAAGTACCTTGTATCGACGTCAAGAGTTGGTCGTATTGGCGTATCGACAGACCTTGGTTAGGCTTCGCCGATAGTGGTCTATCTTGCCGACGAGTGTGGTTCGAAGTCAAAGACATCGGTGTATCAGAAGATAATCCCATCGGTGCATCGGAAGAGCAGTTGAGAGATTCACCGATGAAGGGGGTCACACCGACAGTCAAATCCATCGGTGTATCGGCCCAACGAGATTAGAGTTCACCGATGTTTGGAGTCTCACCGACAGGTGTGGTCTGAAGGTTGTCATTGGTGAGATCAGTGTGTCGACAGAAGCATTTTTGAGTGTGCCGATGGTATTAAGTCCTACTGATAGGTGAGGGACTTAGTGTCTCGTATCGGAGTGACAAAGACATCGGTGTGAAAGGATATAAAGTCACCGATAGTGGTCTGTCTGACTGATAAGAGTCAATGATGGGATGTCTGTCAGAAGTGAAATCAAACGGAGTCATGGTGGCATACGGATGTGAGAATCCCTCCATGTTGTTTATCAAGTTGAATGATCTATGACACATCATGTATCATTAGAAAATATTTTCGAAGAGAAAGCAAGTGAAAATACTCAAAACAACCCATAATAAGGTGGAGAAGTTTAAAGGATGGAGGTTGCAACACTTTCCAACCTCATAGCCACACTAGTCCAATGGATCAGGATAATACTATCAAGCATCCACATAATAGTAGATAATCTTATCAAAAGTCACAAAGAAATTTCTAAGGACCAAAGTGTTATCCCTATGACTTGACACATACTGCTTGTTTCATAAAGGAAAGGGACATGAAATAAATATTGTTGTTATATGGAGCCTAATCAAACTCGGAGGTTAAATTTACCCAACTTTTATCAACGTGGTTTCCCCCCAAATATTTTCCTACTAGTTTTGGCGCCTTGAAGTCTAAGTGCATGAAAATCATTCTGAGTTGGCAACCTAATCCAATGACTTGACACCGACCCAAAACCACCTATTAGACCAATAGGATCCTAGGCACTCACTTCATGCATTATGATTTCTAGGAAAGTGCACCAGTTTGATGCTCCATCACAAGGAAAGTGTGCCCACACTTGCAAGTTATTTTCTTCAAGATCTAGGTGTCAGTTGAAGGTTGTAGTTGCCAAGAAGAGCACCTAGCAAGAGGAAGTCTTTTGGAGTCTCCAAAACACATCAAACACTTGACTAACAACAAGATAACTTTTTCCCAAGTTAGGCGCTTCAAGAGGGAAGTTAAAACATGAATAAGCGCCAACTTGTCTAGGCGCAAACTCAAGCTTGTTGAGGATACACATGGCGCCCAACATTCCTTGGTGATTTCATGAACTCCAAACGCTTAGAACTGTTCAAGGAATGCCCAATGCCCCTTCTTAATGATAGGCACCAAAGTGAGGGTGGAATTGTGCCTTGATGGCATTAGGTGGTATCTAGAGTATGCTACTCCATGGAAATGCGCCTTCTTGCTTAGAGTAATTCAAACACTCCAAGGTCTTCAGTGATCAATTCCCCAACTTATGAAATTTCCTCCTTCATTTTACAACACATTGTAATGCTCCAGAGAGATGACTATACCTAGGCGTCAATCTAGATTAGAAATGCCTCCAAAGTGCGCCTTCTCTTTCAGAATGCAAAACAAGGTCCAAAGGTGCTAATAAACTGAAGCGCTTCTTTGAAAAAGTCTTGGAGGTTAAGATGCACCTTGTCTTAATAAGGTCTAACTCTTGGGTAAGAAAGCTTGTAAAGTGCACCTAACTTAGTGAAGAGGTTGATAACTTCTAAACCCTTCCTGGAATTTAGATTGCTTCAACTGAAGATCATCTCGCACCAATACATCACCAAATTTTTAATCACAAGATCAATTCAAACTTAGGCGCTCATTAAGAGTCTTTCCAATGTTGGTGCATCTGAGAGGTTGAACTGGCAAGAGATGGCGCCTAGCTTCCTAGACCTTGTTTCAATATGTTTGAGTTCCAAAGTTGACTCAATGGTATCAAGATGGCACCATAGAGTCTTTGGACTAGTTCCTTACAGTTTCAAAAACATTCTGGCTCCTTGAAAATTCCTCCTACATGCTTGGGCGCCATTTCAAGGTCCTGGAACCATGATGTAGCGCCTTACTGCTCTAGGCGCCCATTCATGATTGTGCAACTTGAGATTGGTGCCTAGAGTGAATAGGCTTTCATCCTGACTTAATACACTGCCTCCTTTTGACGATTTTTGTGGCAGCAGAAAACTTTTCACCACGGGCAAATGTCTCAGAGATATAAAAAATCGAGAGAGGTTATTGTAGAGGCACTCTACATGATCATGTTGCCTTAGACGGAATGTTTCTAAGTGACACAGTTTTTGAGTAACATCTCGTCAAAGATTGCTGCCTTTTTGCACTTTGGACTCTTCAAGGATATCGTCGGTACAATGTAGCTCAGACTGTTTCAACATGTTTGGGTGAAAAACAGGACCATGCTTAGTGTAAATGTACCCATCCGGACGTGTTGGAATAGTCAGTTTGGTCGCATCAGGAGCAGGACGAAAGTTACACCCCTTTGCAATTTTACACTACCTCCTTCTGACGATTTTTGGGGTAGTAGAAAACCTTTCACCACGGGCAAATGCCTCAGAGATATAAAAAACTGAGAGAGGTTATTGTAGAGGCACTCTACATAATCGCGTTGCCTTAGACAGAATGTTTCTAAGTGACACAGTTTTTGAGTAACATCTCGTCAAAGATTGCTGCCTTTTTGCACTTTAGACTCTTCAGGGATATCGTCGGTACAATGTAGCTCAGACTGTTTCGACATGTTTGGGTGAAAAACAGGACCATTCTTAGCCTAAATGTACCCATTTGGACGTGTTGAAATAATCAGTTTGGTCGCATCAGGAGCAGGATGAAAGTTACACCCCTTTGCAACTTTACACTGCCTCCTTCTGATGATTTTTGGGGCAGCAGAAAACCTTTCACCATGGGCAAATGCCTCAGAGATATAAAAAACTGAGAGAGGTTATTGTAGAGGCACTCTACATGATTGCGTTGCCTCAGATAGAATATTTCTAAGTGACACGGTTTTCAAGTAACATCTCGTCAAAGATTTCTACTTTTTTGTACTTTGGACTCTTCAGGGATATCGTCGGTACAATGTAGCTCGAACTATTTCGACAAGTTTGGGTGAAAAACAGCACCATGCCTAGCCTAAATGTACCCATCTAGATGCGTTGGAATAGTCAGTTTGGTCGCATCAGGAGCAAGATGAAAGTTACACCCCTTTGCAACTTTACACTGCCTCCTTCTGATGATTCTTGGGGTAGCAGAAAACCTTTCACCACGGGCAAATGCCTCAGAGATATAAAAAACCAAGAGAGGTTATTGTAGAGGCACTCTACGTGATCGCGTTGCCTTAGACAGAATGTTTCTAAGTGACATGGTTTTTGAGTAACATCTCATCAAAGATTACTTCTTTTTTGCACTTTGTACTCTTTAGGGATATCGTCGGTACAATGTAGCTCGGACTATTTTGACATGTTTGGGTGAAAAATAGGACCATGCCTAGCCTAAATGTACCCATTCGGACGTGTTGGAACAATCAGTTTGGTTGCATCAGGAGTAGGACACCAAAAATACAAAAGTTGCTTTGTGCAACTTGACAACATTGACACTTTTTTGCAACATGACTCAAAGACTCAAATTGACCCCAAATGACTCAAAGTGACTTAAAATCACCTTGATTTTGGTGCCTAATGTACATTATAGAGGTCGAGGCACTCCTTATCATTCAAACATCTTAGATGAGCGCCTAGGAAAGGAAAAAGCTCTAAGTTTCATCATCATGAGCGCCTAATATCAAGAGACTTTAATGGCTCAAACCTTAACATGGAGTCCTAAGGCACATTTCATGTCTCCTTTCATCCATTTTGGCACCCTTATGTAGATTTTTCAACTTGATTTGGCACCCTGTATGTGAAGGAAGATCTAAAGGCATGAAAGTGGATGTCGTTTTGCAAGAATTTGGATCATCAAAATTGAAAGAAATAAGTCTATTAAGCTTGGGTGCCCTTGGTCTTCTTTTCATTTATTATGAGCACCTTGGGAGAATGGTATATAGGTCATTATCATGATTGGGTGCCCTGGATCCAGAGTGTTGGAGAGATCATCAAATGGTGTCTAGAGGAAGTAGGGTGAGTTATGAGTTTGGTCGCATCAGGAACAGGACACCAAAAATGCATAACATGATGATGTAAAAATGTGTATATGTGTAAAAATATAGGAGGAAATAAAAAAAACAAACCTTACAAATTAATGTGCATACTTACAACTCAATGTAACATGACTTTACAAAATCAATGTGAATACTTACAAATTAATTCAATGAACCATCCAGGTCTGCTCTACTCTTTATTGTGTCAAGTATTGCTTCATGGTCAGACTCACGCACCTTCCACAAGATTTTGTTCAAAGGTCTACCTTGATACTTTATCAAATGAACATTGGATGCCATGACAAGGTTCGAGTAATGAAGAATCTTCCGATGCGTGTCAAAGTCTTGAAATAGCCAAATATTAACACTCTTATGTGGGTACCTTTTAAGCCATGTTCCAATAATAACCACTGAGCCTATAGGGTATTCGATGTTTTCTCCATCTGTAATAGGGGCCTCCAATTTCTTTTTGACCTCAACACAATGACATAAGTAATAATCTGTTCTTTCTTCATTATCTTCATCTGCAATAATTGCATATACGTGCCCTACATTGATATGTGTAGCAAATTAGATGAAATTAGTCAACATTACAAAAACACTACAAAGTAAGATGACATTACGTGGTTGAACTAGATGAAATTAGATGCATATACGTGCCCTATATTACCTGGTTGAACTAAATCTGATATGTGGTTAAAGTCAATTTATGATTCCATCTGTGTTAGTTCCAGTGTTGTCGGGGGTCAATACGTGTCAAGTGGGCTAAGATAACTTAACTGCCATTCGTCAACCCACTCCTTTGACTCGCACTCATCCCAGACTTGAATTGTATAGGAAGAACAAAAGCATGACATCTTTTGTGTATGAATACTCTATGAACTTGCAATTGAGCTTCTGAAAGAGTGCATCTCATTTGATCCTGTCAGTGTACAACAGTCCTCATATGGTGCAATGGTAGTATCATCTATCAACCAAAAAAATCTATGAACTGAAGACTCACCTTCATTACCTGGACCCATGGAAGCATTACACCACTCGACAATCGATTTTGCATCTGTCAACTTTGCATTGTCTTTATACTTTAACTCTTCTTGTTCTATGGCTCTTTTGATACATGCTCCTACACCATCATGCTCCCCCTTTCCATGCCCGGCCTCACAAAAGTTCCACATATGCTGAATACCTGTAAAATTATGCCTCCTACTCAGCCAATAGAAATTCTGTGAGTTCTTGAATTGTGATGCACAGTTATCCGACTATATGATATGCTGACTGAATGATATGCCCCTTCTAGCCAAATCATTGTAGAACACCTTAAATCAACTTTGCACGAATTCTGTAGAATGTGTGTGATCATCACTAATATAGAAATTATACTCCCTTATGATCTTCCTATCATCCTCTGTACTATCATTCACATGAATGAATGCGATGTGCACAAATATAGAAACCTGTGTGGAGTTGTAATATTGTGATTGCACCTCACGCTGTGGCTGTAGACTGTAGTTCTCTGCAAAGTCGACGACTGGAACAATGCTACCAACCAGAAATGTGTCCTTGCATAACTTGAATTGCAAGTCCAACCATCGAGCTCTATGGGCATGTCTTGCATACTTATACACTATGCTGTCACGAAATATAGGCATAAACTGATACACTGGAATCTTTTCAATAACCAATTCACACCTCTTTGCTTCTTTACCATCTTTTGTATTGTATGCCACTGTTTTATACTTGCCAAACTCTACTAGTTTGTTTCCAACCGCATGTGTTCTTTCCATATGTTCACATATTGACAAATGTTGCAAGCCACCACAACGATGACATGTGCCATCCAAGCATAATTTCTTGTAGAATATTTGACCTTCCTCTCTTTCACATAAAATTCTTGATATGAAGTCTCTTGAAGATGTTGGTGGGGCACATATGGCACAACCCTGCAAATCATTGTTAGTATGCATATCTAAACATATAGACCTATAAGCATCAAAATGGTTAGAAAATTCAATATGTAATCTACAACAACAAATAGTGCGTATGTGATTTATCTTAACATAGAAAGGTTTTAGCATTTCAAAATATCTTTGACAAATTTTAATTTAAGGATACTTCTCTAGAAATTTACCATAAAATTGTGTTTGAGTCTCATCCAAAAAATGCTTTGGATGTGGCTCGTGGTTTTGACTACCGATTTTCCTTCTTACCACATCCCTTTGATTTGGAGATACCCTTGTGTAATTCTTCCAAAAGTCTTCAATTAGTGATCTCAATGCTTCAACAATTGGTTTATCTTTTCGTGGTAGTCTCCCCGAGAATGCCCATAATTCATTGGCATTAGTGTCCTCAATTTTTTGGCGTCTTCCAACGGCTCTTGATAAAGTTTTCCTATTAATTCTCAATTCTTGACTCGTCTTTCTAATGAGATGAGCTTTCCTCATTTGACTACTTACTATAGTCGATGTAATCACACACCGTGTTGCATTACTATCTTTTGTGCGTGAGGTGTTACCCACACTCTCATATGCACTCATTAGATTCTTGACAATAGATTTTTCACTTGAAGCCTCTGATGTTCTCAACCCAAGAATCTTCATTATAGACCTATACTTTATACTTCACATCATTTCAACAAATAGTTGACATCTTGCAGTCTCATTTAACTTTTCAAAGAACAATCTCCAAATCTTATTAGCATATCTTCTACAAGTGCGTTTTGGAATCTTACCTTCCATTGGTTGCAAAATATTCTCATCAATATCAATCAAATACTTTGGCTTTCTATGCAAAATTCTAGGTGGTGTTAAGTTAGGTAAATTCATTTCAACATTAGGAATTTCATCAATATTTAAATGAGATGGGTTAGATGGCATACCTTCGATCGAAGATGGAATAGATGACATACCTTGAGGTTGAGGTGGGAACGATGGCATACCTCCTTCATCACATGTGAGTGATGATGTACTCTCAACTTGACATGTGGTAGATGGTGTCCCTACATGTTGACTTGCGGTAGAGGACGTGTCTCCAACTATGGTATTCAAATATCTTGTACCACGAAATTTTTGCATTCATTCTCTTTGTGCCGCTAATACCATATCTCTTTGTGATGGTTGTGGTTCCTCTTCAATTGGTATGTCTTCATTTATCATGTCCAATTTTCTCTTCTCACGAAGTTCCCTCATAACCACTGCTTTCTTTGCATTCTTAGCTTCTATCTCTTCCTGTGTTGATTTAATTCTTGATCGTTTCCTCGGCATGACAGAGAATTTGTCTGTAGCATGATAAAGAAACCAAGATTAGTTCCTAAGAAATGAATACAAGATAATAGTGGGATTGTATTTTTATTATGTTGTAAGGATTTATTCTTGTATAGTTTGACATCATGGTATGTTAAGGTCTGTTTATTACACATAATTATTAAAGAGCCCAAGTGTAGAAAATATACATGGCATCATGTGAGATTGTAGGCTACTTTCTTGATTGGGAATGTGTCTATTTTAAACATGTATGATAAAGCATGATAAAGTAATTCAATCCGAAATAAGAAAAATGTAAAGAACATGCATGTAAAGACTTGACATACCTAAAAAATAAAGATTCGAATGGAGAGAGTACCCAATTATGTAGTGTTTTTTTCTTCTTGCATCAAACTCCTCAACAATTTGAGTTTTTCACCACTTGCTTCATTTTCAATGTTAAATTGAATAACACTCAAATATAATTACTAACAACAATACTATTAACCAATCTATAATGTTAAATTCCTAAAATTGAATCACAATTAACATTACAACACTACAAAAATTGAAACTTGAATAGATATATATCAAACTTGGTGTGAAAACTATGTTATTTCCTCCTTCTCAAGTTGGCAAAGTAGAAAAGGTGGCAGAAAGATCATGCAAAGGTGGTACAGTGTGTCAAATGTGCATGTGAACTTCCCAACAGCATGAAAGCACTTCTTTTTTGTCAGAGCATCCGCATAATCAATAAGAAAATAGAGCATGTGGGCCTGGATCACGGGGGTCAACACTTCTTTACCATTTCAATAGCAAGACAAAACATGAGTGCGTTATAACGCGCTTGCGTTTTGTCCTACTATAAATTGATCACGTCCTTTGCATTGATCACATCTCTTTCCAAACCTTCCCCTTCAGACTTGAATGACCACAAGGTTTTTGAAGGAGAACTTTTCCTGTTTCCTATAAGAGCTTGCCAGATGCTCCACCATATGATAGGCATAACAATGAAGGGGCAAGCCCTCATAATTAAATTCCCAAACCCTCAATGCTATCCCTATTCCTAAACCCTCAATAGACTCGATACTATACCTTAAACCCTAATCCCTTATCCCTAAACCCTCCAACCCTATCCCTAATCCTGACACCCTCCACACTATACTTTAACCCTAATCCCTCGACCCTCAACCCTATCCCTAAACCCTTGACCCTCGAACCTCAACTCTCAACGTCAAACCCTAATCCCTCAACCCTTAACTCTGATCCCTCGACCCTCAACTCTAACCCTAAACCCTAAACCCTCAACCCTCAACATCAAATCCTAATCCCTCAACCCTTCACTCTAATCCCTCAACCCTAAACCCTATCCCTAAACCCTCAACACTATACCTTAAACCCTAATCCCTCGGCCCTCAACCCTAAACCTTATCCCTAAACCCTCAACCCTAATCCGTCATCCCTCAACTCTAATCCCTCATCCCTAAACCCTAAATGCTATCCCTATTCCTAAACACTCAACAGACTCGATACTATACCTTAAACCCTAATCCCTTATCCCTAAACCCTCCAACCCTATCCCTAATCCTTACACCATCCACACTATACTTTAACCCTAATCCCTCGACCCTCAACCCTATCCCTAAACCCTTGACCCTCGAACCTCAACCCTCAAACCTCAACGTCAAACCCTAATCCCTCAACCCTTAACTCTGATCCCTCGACCCTCAACCCTATCCCTAAACCCTAAACCCTATCCCTAAACCCTCAACACTATACCTTAAACCCTAATCCCTCAACCCTCAACCCTAAACCTTATCCCTCAACCCTAATCCCTCAACCCTCAACCCTAATCCGACATCCCTCAACTCTAATCCCTCATCCCTAAACCCTAAATGCTATCTCTATTCCTAAACCCTCAATAGACTCGATACTATACCTTAAACCCTAATCCCTTATCCTTAAACCCTCCAACCCTATCCATAATCCTTATACCCTCCACACTCTACTTTAACCCTAATCCCTCGACCCTCAACCCTACCTCTAAACCCTTGACCCTTGAACCTCAACCCTCAACCCTCAATATCAAACCCTAATCCCTCAACCCTTAACTTTGATCCCTCGACCCTCAACCCTATCCCTAAACCCTAAACCCTAAACCTTCAACCCTCAACATCAAATCCTAATCCCTCAACCCTTCACTCTAATCCCTCAACCCTAAACCCTATCCCTAAACCCTCAACACTATACCTTTAACCCTAATCCCTCAACCCTAAACCTTATCCCTAAACCCTCAACCCTAATCCATCATCCCTCAACTCTAATCCCTCATCCCTAAACCCTAAATGCTATCCCTATTCCTAGACCCTCAACGGGCTCAATACTACAGCTTAAACCCTAATCCCTCTACCCTCGACACTCTTATTTAACCCTAATCCCTTGACCATTAACCCTATCCCTCAACCTCAACCCTCAACCCTCAACCCTCAACATTAAACCCTAATTCATCAACCCTAAACCCTAATCCCTCAAACCTAAACCCTATCCCTAAACCATCAACCCTCAACACTATACCTTAAACCCTAATCCCTATCCCTCAACCCTTAACTGTTAAAACTTAAACCCTATCCCTACACCCTCAACACTTGACACTATATCTTAAGCCTTAAACCCTCATCCCTAAAGCCTCAACCCTAAATCCTTAAACCTTCAACTCTAAACCCTATCCCTATTCCCTCTACCCTCGACACTCTAACCCTAACCTCAACATTAAATGCTAATCCATCAACCCTAAACCCTAATTCATTAACCCTAAACCTTATCCCTAAACCCTCAACCCTCAACACTATACCTTAAACCCTAATCCCTCAACCCTCAACCCTAAAGCTTATCCCTAAACCCTAATCCCTCATCCCTCAACCCTAATCCATCATCCCTCAACTCTAATCCCTCATCCCTCAACCCTAAATGCTATCCCTATTCGTAAACCCTCAACAGACTCGATACTATACCTTAAACCCTAATCCCTTATCCCTAATCCCTCCAACCCTATCCCTAATCCTTACACCCTCCACACTCTACTTTAACCCTAATCCCTCGACCCTCAACCCTATCCCTAAACCCTTGACCCTCAAACCTCAACCCTCAACCCTCAACGTCAAATCCTAATCCCTCAACCATTAACTATGATCCCTCGACCCTCAACCCTATCCCTAAACCCTAAACCCTAAACCCTCAACCCTCAACCCTCAACGTCAAATCCTAATCCCTCAACCCTTCACTCTAATCCCTCAACCCTAAACCCTATCCCTAAACCCTCAACACTATACCTTAAACCCTAATCCCTCAACCCTAATCCTAAACCTTATCCCTAAACCCTAATCCCTCAACCCTAATCCGTCATCTGTCATCCCTCAACTTTAATCCCTCATCCCTAAACCCTAAATGCTATCCCTATTCCTAGACCCTCAACGGGCTCGATACTATACCTTAAACCCTAATCCCTTATCCCTAAACCCTCCAACCCTATCCCTTAACCCTAATCCCTCGACCCTCAACCCTATCCCAAAACCCTTAACCCTCAAACCTCAATGTACTCAACCCTCAACGTCAAACCCTAATCCCTTAACCCTTAACTCTGATCCCTCGACCCTTAACCCTTAAAACTTGAACCCTAAAACCTATCTCTACACGCTCGACACTCGACACTATTTCTTAAACCCTAATCCCTTAACCCTCATCCCTAAAGCCTCAACCCTAAATCATTAAACCTTCAACCCTAAACCCTATCCCTAATCCCTCTACCCTCGACACTCTTATTTAACCCTAATCCCTTGACCATTAACCCTATCCCTCAACCTCAACCCTCAACCTACCCTCAACCCTCAACATTAAACCCTAATTCATCAACCCTAAACCCTAATCCCTCAAACCTAAACCCTATCCCTAGACCATCAACCCTCAACACTATACCTTAAACCCTAATAACTATCCCTCAACCTTAACTCTTAAAACTTAAACCCTATCCCTACACCCTCAACACTTGACACTATATTTTAAGCCTTAAATCCTCATCTCTAAAGCCTCAACCCTCAATCCTTAAACCTTCAACCCTAAACCCTATCCCTAATCCCTCTACCCTCGACACTCTAACCCTAACCTTGACATTAAATGTTAATCTGTCAACCCTAAACCCTAATCCATCAACCCTAAACCCTATCCCTAAACCCTCAACACTATACCTTAAACCCTAATCCATCAACCCTAAAACCTAATCCCTCAACCCTCAACCCTAAACACTATCAATAAACCCTCAACCCTCGACACTATACCTTAAACCCTATGAGAAAAGCTTTGCGTATGGTACATCCACAGTGAGTAAACTACTAAACTATACCTTAAACCCTAATCCCTCAACCCTAAACTTTCAACCCTAAACCCTATCCCTAATCCTCTACCCTCAACACCCTACCTTAAACCTAATCCCTCGACCCTTAACCCTAAACGCTATCCCTAAAGCCTCAACCCTAAACCCTAATCCCTCAAGGTCCTAAACTCTAATCCCTTATCCCTAAACTCTAAATCCTATCCCTAAACGCTCAACCCTCAACCTTAAACCTTAATCACTCAATCCTTATCCACCCCTCTCCTCCCCTATCTGGCTCACTCCCATCTCTACCCTCCTCTGCCCTCGACACTATACATACATACATATAGGCATACATAGATACATACATACATACATATAGTCATACATACATACATACATACATACATATAGGCATACATATGTACATACATGATTAATAGCCTTAAACATAAAAAATTTAAGGCAAACATAACGCGAGCACATTATAACATGCTCACATTATGTCAAACATGACAAACAACAGACTTGCGAAAAAAGAAAATGCAAAGCTTGCAAACATAACATGAGCGCATTATAACGTGCTCACGTTATCTCTTGCTTTGGGAATCCCAAGCCTTGGGCTTAGGATTTGCTTTGGATTTCCAACCCAAAGGCTTGGAGTGCCTTTTGAACAATCACAGACGTGTTTTTCCATATTCTTCAAAATTTCACATAATTTCGTTCGTGCTAGCCCTCAGATTTGCACGTGTTTCAAGGTCAAACAAATCCAACACTTGGGTAATGTTAGGCTTTCTCTTAGCTATTTGACGATGTGATTTTTTTCACATTTTAACAATGTTAAGTCTTTCATCTTTAATTTTTTTTGTTTATGTGTCCGTTTTTGGGCAAAAACCATTGTTTGGTCTTTTTTTTATTGTAAATTAACTATTCATTGAAATTTCAAAAAAATTACATATTTAGAAACTAGACTCCATTCTACAAATATTAAAAAAAGAAAAAAATGATTTTCAATTAGTTTTCAAAATTTATAGGGGTAGCACGGCCAAAATTCTATTTTTTAGGATGTGTCCACTTTGAAAATTAGTAAAAAATCAAATATTCATCAAAAAATTATTAGAAAAATCAGGCATAAACTACATGCTATTAGCTAATTTCTCACTAAAGCGATTTCAAAAATACCAAAAAAAAGTTGACCTTTTGAGGGAGCCACAAAACATGCTATGCTATGTTTTTTTGACAGAAACAACACCAATTTCTGTGGCTCCCTCTTTTGAACCCCTTAATCTATGTCATTTTTAAAAAAAAAAAATAGTTTAGAAAGTAGACTTGGAGCACTACGAACATTATTTTGGTTGCATCTCCAAATTTTGAGTGTAACTATGCTCAATTTCTCATCCAAGGCCAGTATTTCCTGATTTCAAAAAAGAAGTGGCCACTTAAGACCCCTTTTTGGCCCCCCATCTTCTTGCACTTACCCAGTGAAAACCTAGCAAACAGACATTGTGTAGAAGTCAACATCCACCATCTTATAAGTCTTACATCCACCTCATTCCATAATAAATCCCCATCCATCCATAATAAAATTATTGACCTTTGCATTTTGCATACCCATCTATCATGGCTTGGAAATTATCAGTGTCAGTTGTCATCCATTAGCATCATCCACAGTCAGTTCATCCATCGTTCACCATAATAAAACCTCTACCTGAATGGAGGCACATTTTCCTTAACCTAGGTCTAGGAATGGATCCTTGCTCAAGGTATGATAACACTTCCACTCACTTTCATCCATCTCATCCCATATCATCATCACAAATCAGAACTACATATCATCACTGCCCGCATCTTAATGTGCCTTGATCTCGTGGATACAAGGTATGGATGCAACCTAGAATACGAAGGAAGTATCTAGTACTCAAGTACATAAGATGCACCCATTCTCCATTCCAATCCATAATAAACTTTTCAACTTTCACTTCATTCATCTATCACAATCCATCATATTCACCTATCACCCAGACTTGACTAACTCAAACAGAAAATGAACTATGCATCTTTTGAAAGATCAAGTACTTATCAAACCAGAAGGAAAAGACTACTCCTAAAGCAATACGCTTGCCCACATATCACTTGCCACATCTTCTATAATCTATCTATCCTAGATCCAAAAGCCTTTAACAGATATATCTTTCCTACAATAAGGCCCAATCTACTATGACCACCCTCTTTGGTAATAGAATATGATGGTTGTGTATTTGTTTTACCAGTTGGTCGATTTCTTTTTGGTTTATCTTTTGTTCCTTTCTAATACCTACTCAAGACTACCTTGATCTTTCTATATCTTGGTATGTTGCGATACAGTATAGATTGGGGCATGGTCATTGCTTTCATATGTTGTGTTTGTGGGATGAGCTTATTATCCTACTACGGCTAATATTTATCTTGTTTGTGTTAAAATTAGCATCTTGCATATCAATATCTTTTACATCTAAGGCCATGTAAAGGCCTTATGTGTATTAAGATCATTCTACACTAAGACTATTTTCCATTCACATATCAAATAAGGTTCTATTATGTCTAGTAGATATAAGTTCAAACCGTTTGTTTGCAGAGTCAATGTCACATGCATTGGATACAATCGTCACCTTGGTCTTATATACCCTGGTGCATAATATCCGTGTTATGTCAAAATAAGGATTGCTCTTTACATTGTATAAAGCATAACCAAAGCAACATCACCCCATCCATCTCACCCATACATCCACATAAATATCTATAGCTTTCACAATTTGATCAATTCTTCTATTCTTCTATTCACAGTTTGATCATTTATGCTTGATCTTGTTAATCCAATTTTCCCTATACACAACTCTATTTCTCCATTTCAGGCAAAATTCTAAAGTGTTTCAACATCACTCTTGCTTCACTACTATATCAAGTCTCAAATTCCTCATGGACCTTATCCAAACATGCCACTAGCTCCTACTACTTAATTTTAGCATTCCCAATAAATTTCCAAAGTGATCCTCTCTAGGCATGCAACTAGTCCCTTCTACTCCAGTTCTTTATTCCAAGCAAAATTCCAAAGTGTTATGTATTGATTCCACTTCAGTGATGTATCAAGTATCAAATATCTAAGAGCAAGACTTTAGTGTTCCCATGGAATAGTGGGAATTTATGTTACTCATGGACATTGACCAAAAATATTCCAATATCATGTTTTCCCTCTTTGCTTTCTCTTTTCACACTCAAGGAATTGACACTTTTCACATAATTGTTCAAGGATTCAAACACCTTTTTTACCTCCACTTGAAGCATTAGAAATCTTATTCAACAAGTGACATAGTGGTTCTTACTTGAGATTGATTAAAATTTAGAATTATAGAGAAAATTTTCATGAAGGTTGTACTTTCCTCTAATCTTATTTTCTTGATTCGTTAACATGTTCATTTCCCATTGAATTGGGATAAGCATTCAAACTAGTCCTTGATTTCTTGGATTGAGACATCTTTAAGTCAATGATATTCAAAATCAAATTTGGTTAGATTTGGGTAATTATAGATTGCTAAGATTCTCTTATACCCAAGAATGTGGCATAGTCCCCAACTATTGCCCAGATAGATTTGTGCTATCATCCCCATTTTATATATAGGGATGGCACACTAAAATTGTAACAACTTCTCAAAACAATTTGGGTTCCATGTTCAATCCTAATGTATCAAACACATCATTATTCCTCTTTCACATCAAAAAGTATATCAACATAATTACAAGTATATCACCATAATTACAAGCTATATTGCCTAATGGAGAGGCATGTTGGATGATCTTGTCTTCAAGTTTATATATATACACACATATGTATATACACATATATGCATACTTATATATATATATGGTATGTATATGTGTATGTATATAGGTATATATGTATATACATATATATCTATATACATCTATATACATACATATATACATGTATATGTATACATATATATGCATACATACATACATATATATATGTGTAGATGTGTATAAATATATGTAACATATATATATATTTATACATCTATATACAATTCACTATATCAAATACATCATGTCTTATTCATTCATCTCATACATTCTCATTTTTTCTCTTATCTCTATTCTATCTTATTCTTATCTGCCACCTAACCTAACCTTATCTTAACCTGTCTATGTGTAATACATATGTTTTCCTATTATGCATCATAGAATGTAGGGACGTGTCCCCAGACTTGCTCATTTATAGATGTACCCTTCTACTACTGCTACTACTACAAGGCTTCAAATCATATCACACTATTATTCCATGGATCATACAATACCTTTTGTTCTTCTCTATCACCAACAACTAGTTGGAGGATGTCCATATTGAGCTTAGATTATGGTACCCTTGTAGGTTTTGACCATAACCCACCATTAGGCCACCCTTCTATGTTTCAAACTAATAAGAATGAGATCAGGCTACCATTGAATTTAAGCGAAAGCTTTCCTGCATCATAGCCCAATAAGAAGTCAAATAACTTAACACAACAGCCCTTGAATGGTTTTACTGGATAGAAGCACAATGATTAACTATAAGTACAAGTTGAGTGTCTGAAAAGTACATAAACATCATGGTCACATAACTCATGTAAGAAGTTAGTTTAAGATGCCAAGAAATACACAAGAGTACCATCAAGATGGCATCTGCAGTTCTGATTTTCACTTCTACAATTATATTATTATCGGCATGGCCAACTATTCCATACCACCACCCTACACATTAGACAAATATTCTGGCTCAGAAAAATAAATCAAGCATCTACTTCTAACAAGACAATAATGGGAATGTTATAACAAGACAACAACCCAATTCAGATAAAACCTTGTACAGATTATGAGTGCACTGAGAGGGTTTGCTTGTACTACTACTAGTTGCTTAAATATCAGATGCCATTCTAAAGGTTTTGTTCTAAATTCAAATTTAATTCATGGACATTTGTACTGGTTACTAGTCCATTTCTAATAAATATACCATCTATTTCCAGACAAAAGAAAACTTTCGTATGATCCTTCTATTGTTTAAGAGAGTAAAATACCGTAAAGAAAGCTTGGACTCTCTTTCCATTGGACTTTTATATGATCTCCAGGCCTCAGTTCCTCTAAAACATCTGAAATATATAGCTCACTGGGAGATGTCAGAGCAGGCGGTTTCCTAATGCGCTCCCATGATATCCCATCCTCAATGACCAGCGACCTTGCAGAATGGGACAAGTACCTATAGTTCATTATCAAGAAATCAATGAAATGTTTGTCTGAAAGTACAAATGCTAGACCTGCTATGAAAAGTACAAATGCTTGAGTAAACTACAAATGTTGTGAGCTTAAACATTCCATTCATGGAAGTTCAAACACTACACTTTCAATTGTATTACAAGAAAAAAGTGACGTGGATGTGATACTAACCGTTTCCATATCTTCTCCCGAGTAGAAGCTTGAGAAATTCAAAGAAATCAATGCAAGAAAGTGAGATATAAAATGGTTAATGATCTTTTTCATGTTCATTGAATAGTTCAGCCTTTAAGAATTCAATGCTAACAGCAACATGCAACTATAACAGGGTCAAGCCATGCAAGATTGTTAAATTTCATGTCTCCATCCTTTTATTAGAAATTATAATTGCCATTGTGTGATATGCACTTTACAATTAGTCACCTATCCCCCATCACTAGCCACTTAACTGAACCCAATTTCAATTAGTAAGAATACTAATAACATTTAACATAGGGGATCTAGATCTTTATCTAGGGCTTGAAATTGAAAAGACTAATTTCTTAAATGGATATACATTTCAACTAGAATTGGATTAGAAAGTATAATTGCCACTGTATGATACAGACTTGACAACTAGGCACCTATCCTCGCCATCACTAGCCACTTGACTAAACCCAATTTCAATTAGTAAGAATACTAATAACATTTAGTATAAGGAATCTAGATATGTCTGGAGCTTGAAATTGAAAAGACTAATTTCTTGAATGGACAGACACTTTGACGGGAATTGGATTAGAACCAGATCAGAGACAATTGAAAGGGAAAATAAACTGCTACTCTTGAAACACCATATAAATCTTAGAAATTTGATTAAAAGACAGTCAGGAGGAGTTTGGAGTTTTTGGGTACAGATATGGGGACTGGGGCAGAGATGTCATTTTGAATTGTGCTTGGGAGTACACAAATAATGGTGAATATACACACATACATATACACAACCCCCCAACACACATAATCATGTGCATATTTGTGTGTGTGTGTATTCAACAGACGATAGGGGTACATATATGGTGTTGGGGTCTGTCATGTATGTGAGTTTCCTGTTGATCTTAAAACAGAACAACCATCACAGGGCATAAAATTGAGTCAATTTGAAAGCTACCTTGCATCTGTTACCTAGCACGGAAGGTGTCAGAATTTCGGTCATAATTTAGATCTGCATCATAGCATGACAGCATAAACCTAGCGTCACCATGTTGGAAGACAAGAAAAAGTTATTAGGTCAAAGCAAGGTCACCTTTAAAGCATCTCGAAAATCAGTATATCTGAAATGAGGTTTCCATTTCATAAAAAGGTAAACACTTCTGTAAAATCTGAAACACAGATTACCATGACACACAAGATGGTGAATCTGAAATGCACTTGATCAACAAAAGGTTAAGAAAACATGTACAAAGAGAATTACAGCAAGAAAAGCACACAGGAAGTACAATATACAAACGACTTAGATGAATGGTATGAAATTAAGAAATTAAAACACTTGAAGACTTTAAGAAACAGAAAAAATAATGTAGAAAATCAAATTGCCGCATGAAGTCCATCTGGCTGTGATCTAGCGGTAAGATGAAGCGCTAATCAGGAATTTTCTAGGTTCAAAACACTATGGGTGATGGTTGCGGCAGGGGAAATTGCTTCCATGTGGAGGGCTAGCTTCTCACTGTGGAGCAGAAGGCAATCATTACAGAGATTTCATGTTCTAAACATATCAGATTAACATCTCTGACCAAAATGCATTTTAATATGTATTAGACAACCTTCAGCTAGAGCAAAATGGAGATTGTGAATGGTGTAATACAAAATTAAAGCATAATGAAACAGGTCCATGAGCTATGACTATGAAGACAAATCATGAGAAATAGAAGAAGATAAATCTGATCTTCAGGTAAGTTGTTCATTGGTGAGTTCAATAGGTTTTCATACAGTCCAACAAGATTCCAATCAAAGTGAGATCTGCTCACCTCACTAGCATGTGCCTCAGTGGCAGGTGAATATAGGGGATGAGGCCAGTCGCAAGTCCTAGGTCAGTGTGGTAGAAGAAAGACCCTTATACCTGCCATGTAAGTTGACGTTAGGAGAAATACAAATAACCATTCTTTACTGCATATAAGAACCAGTCTCATCCCTTTTACAAATCTAGAAGAATGTAATATATCCCTTTTACAAATGTGCAGTCGCGTAAAATTTCCTCTTTACATATTTCAAAGGGCCTAATATTCACCAAGACGAAACTCTAGAAAGCTGTATAGCAGCCAAGGGTCATGTTTCAAGAAGATTTCTAAGAGAAGAATGCAAGTAAACCTAATTTACTCAATTAGGAAGTGGTCCCATGGAGGGGGGCTTCCTAAATTATCTCAGCGGTGTCGCTGAGATTTTTTTAGGAGCATTATAAAACAAGTGGTCCCATGAATTTTGTAGTTGTAGGAAGGCTTAAAACTTTAAGCTCCAAAATTTATGGAAGCTGGTGGTCTCATGAGGTTTTTAGTTTAATGTTAATTAATTTAGTAGAGATTTTTTAGGACCTACAAATAACAAGATTAAAAATCATCAAATAAAATATTTTCCCTCCAAAAATATCACTACGCTGGTGGAGGAAAGTTTCAGCCCCACCTCAAATACACCCGCTCAAAATCAACCACCTAAAAAATAGCTACTCCTATTTTGGAGGAATAGATTCTAATTTATGCCATAGCAATTTGTTTTAGGTTTCATGGGACCCCTTGCTCCACAAAAATAGATCCTCTAGCAGCTCCATGGAACCCCTTAATCAGCCAAAGCATGCATTGAATGCGATCAGTCAGCAAGCTTTTTAAGTGACGCAGAGCATATTCATTAAAGACTTCTTCCATGCTCCATTGGTTTGGTTTTCTGCTCAGAATTTTTAGGATTTTGTTTTACTAAAAATAGCAGTTTGTTCAAGTGTTCTGTTTTTGGTGGGAAATAAGGGAACATGTAACTAGTTTCTATTTTTGGTTTGAAGAGTTAGTTTAGGTTTAAGATTCTGTGTTGCAGTAGGTGATTGGTGATTTGATGTCTTCTGGTGGTTAGCTAGAGATAGTTTTTAGTGGAAAAGTGGAGATCTTACTCTGTGTTGCTGTTGGTGATAGGGGATTCGTTGTCTTTTGGTGGTTAGTTAGAGATAGTTTCTAGTGGAAAAAGGTAGATCTAGAATTATTCCAGGCGGAGGCTAAATGGAATAAGGAAAAGGCTATATGTTTTTTTTACTGTGTTAATGATATTTTATCACTGTGTTTAAGTTGTTTTATCTGACTGCTAAGAAATTAACAAAAGATCTTGATGTAACAAAAGATCTTGATGTAGCTTCCTTGGATGTTTATTTGAGTGTGAATGCCTCTCTTTGTTTTTCAATCTATTTTGCAATTGTTTATTTTGTGAGGCTAAATTGGAGAAACAGGGTATTTCTAAATTTTTAACCTGCAGGTTCATAGGAACTAATTTGCATCAATTTGGCATCAGAGCAAACCACAATGGCCCACAAAGGAGGCCATGCGAACTGGGGAAGAAGAAGCACAAGGGATGCAAGATGGAGAGGAAATATAGAGGATGAACTACTTAGAAGGTTAGAGGCCCTTGAGACTAGGTTGCCTCATGAAGATTCCGAGGAAAAGCCAAAAGTTCAAAAGGGTCGAGTTGGAGCCATAAATCCCAAGGAAAGGCTTATTGAAGCTATAGATAAACAAGGAATAAGAGTTAAGGTTAAAGTCCTTGATTTTAAAGGTGAATTAAATCCATGTGTTCGTGGATTGGATTGAGGAGTTAGAGAAATAATATGAGATGGAAGGAATTGAAGAAATTGATCCACAAAGGGTCAAAGTTGTTGTTACACCCATTCTAATTTAAGAGAATATAAAATTAACTATTAACAGAATTTCAACAGAAAGATTAACTTGATTAACTAACTTTCTATGCAATAACAATTTCACGTTTACAACTAACTTTCATTTTCAGCTGAAGTAATATTTTCTCATTGATTATATGCAATCAAAACAATTTAACTAACTTTCTTCAACGACCTTCAAATAATAAGAGAGATTAAGAGAAATACAACTCGAATAGCTTCCTACTGATTTTGTTTGTAGATCCTCCTCTGGATATTGGAAAAAGAAATATCAACAAGGGTCTTAACCACCCAACCCAGACCAACTGATCTCCCGTGCTTCTTCAACTGAAGAAACCCGACCCTTCACGAGGATGATGACATGAATCAATTAACAACAATGCGCCTCTGAGCCTGGTGTCAAGACCTATACCTCCTGATCGATCTTTCCCTATAGGTACCTCCTAACTGGAAAGATCATTCTAACAGTGGTATATCTGGTACTTGATCATTGATAGATGCATATCTGCATCGTAACCTTGGCCAATGATTTTCTAGTATATATATATATATATCTAACACTACTATGTCGTCAGCCTTCACCCTTGCTTCTTGCTCGACATTGTTATTAACTAATGCTTTCTTCTTTTTATTATGAATGAAGGTTTTTACATAGCATCATTCATGACTTTCTTGACAACTTTCATTTGCATTAAAATCAGAACAGAAAACACAGACATAAATTGGTCAAAAGAGTACAACAGACTCTTATTATCAGTATATTATAATACCTAAGTTGACAGTCAAAGAAATGGATTCTAAGCATGTATATATATGTGTGTGTATGTGTGCGTGTGTATATATACATATACTTATACATGTATTTCAGATGTAAATCAAATATCAAAAGTATCTCGGCTTTAGAAATCTCAGAAGCTTGAATAAAGAAATACGAATACTGATTTCAGAGGACTGATTCGGAAGCTCAGAATCATAATAAGTGAAAGATAACATAATACGAATTGCTATGATCATCAAACTTTAAACGAACTGCTAAAGAAGATTTAAGATCTTGCCTGACAAGTGATTGGAAAGTCAGGTTAAACTAGCAACGACTGTTCTATACAATGCAATCGGTAACAAAGGCTACTTGATAAATACACAACATAGTGGGAAATTCTCAGAAACAAGGCGCTAACAACATGCACGCAAAAAGGTAATACTCCACAAGGATACTACAGCTCGATCTCTTCTTCTTTTCTCCTTGTCTGCCTTACTCAGAAAGAAAATAAAAATACTTAATGGAATGGCGGATGTTCCATCTATCCTCCTATATCAAAAAGAATGCATGCCAAGAAAGAATAGTCAATCAAAAGAAACCGCTCCACGTAGTGGAGAAAAAAGAGGAGTTACAAACAAGATTTCCACTCATACACTTCAAGCGCTCCACAAGGTAAGACTCAAAGTAATTTATTAAATAAACAAAAGAAATAAATTTTTTTCTCCAATATATATATATATACTCATGTGCCTTGGCCTAGGCTACGGTGACTTTAAGATTTTGGCTAAATTATTGTTTTTCAATTCTTGTAATCACCCTCTTCTTGTTGATATCCCTTTTTCTTAGCCACCTATTTTGTCCTGTATCAACTTAGACAATTAAGGAAGGTTAAATCATTTCCATGGTATGAATAATAATTAATATCATTTTCATCAATCCATTTTCATATATATAAATAATAAAATATTTGCAATTAAAGAAAAACCATCATATATATTTTTCCAACGAATAATTTCACGTTCATATGAAAGCAGTTGTTCTCAACTAACAACATAATTAATATTTAATTGTTCAAGCAAAAAGGGATGTAACAATTGTAGCATAAACAATGGAGTCTCATGCTACTCTATGGTGGGAGAATCTCAAGAATGTTAGGAAAAGACAAAGGAAAGAGAAAATCAGAATGTGGCCAAAGATACTAAAACATTTGAAAGCTAAGTTTATGCCCTTAGGTTATCAGCAAAAGCTTTTCAAGGAATTTCAAAATCTAAAGCAAGAGTTATCCATACTAGCTTATATTGAAGAATTTTGAGGTTGCAAATCAAGACTGATTTGCAATAAGATGACGAGCATGTAGCAGCAAGATACATCAATGGGCTTAAATTTCAATTCCAAGATGAGGTAGCCTTGCTCAACTATGGATGAGCCATATTAGTAAGCTTTCAAAGTAGAGAAAAAATTGAATAGGCAGGGCAAAATAGCAAGCAAAAGGGGTGGAAGCAATTTGAGTAGAGGAAGAGGAATTTCCTCCAAACCTACCAATGAAGAAGTGGCAAAGAGTAATGTTAAGCCAAAATTCCAAGGAAGGGGAGGCTTTATAGGTAGAGTACAAGGGCAGCAATTTTCTGGAAGTTGAATCCCATAGGGCTATAGATTGCCCTCAAAACCCCAAAAGGGTGATGGTGGCCCAAGAAGAAGAAGAAGAAGAAGAAACCCCCTGATCTGATTGGAAGAGAAGAGTGTGTTCTAGAAAAAATGCAAGTGTAAAGACAAAGTGTGCAAGGTGATTGTAGATGGAGGATCTATTGATAATTTGGTAAATATAGAAATGACACAAAAGTTACAGCTTGCTTGCATTCAAATATTGAATACTTATAAGATTTCCTACTTGAATACAACATGAGGGAAAACTCCATATCTTGAAGCCTTTTAAAAGAGAAGAATCAGCTGAAATAGGAGCTCTATCCTTGTTTACATTGGGTTGGAAAGGGTTTTCCAAAGAGTCTAGAATGGTGAGATTTTCTATCTGCTACACCCCTGAGAAAAGGAGAAATTAGATCAGCAAAGTCCCATTAGAGGTGCAGAAATTGCCACAACAATATTCAGATTTGACACCATCCAACCTACCAGCTGTTTTGCCTCCTTCAAGAGGCATTACTCATCAAATTGATCTAATTCCAAGCGCCACGCTTCCAAATCAGGCTGCTTACAAGTTGACTCCTCTAGAAAATGAGGAAATGAGAAAACAAATTACTAAATTATTGGAAAAGAGATTTTTAAGGGAAAGCATGAGCCTATGTGACACACCTGCTGTACTCTCCCCCAAGAAAGGAAGGAAATGGAGATTATGTATGGATTCTAGAGCCATTAACAAAATCACTGTGAAGTATTGATATCCACTACCAACTGAGAAAAAGAGAAATTAGATCAGCAAACAGTCCCATTAGAGGTGCAGAAATTGCTACAACAATATTCAGATTTGACACCATCCAACCTACTAGTTGTTTTGCCTCCTTCAAAAGGCATTACTCATCAAATTGATCTAATTCCAAGAGCCACACTTCCAAATCAGGCTGCTTACAAGTTGACTCCTCTAGAAAATGAGGAAATGAGGAGACAAATTACTAAATTATTGGAAAAGGGATTTGTAAGGGAAAGCATGAGCCTATGTGCCACACCTGCTCTACTCTCCCCCAAGAAAGGAAGGAAATGGAGATTATGTATGGATTCTAGAGACATTAACAAAATCACTGTGAAGTATTGATATCCGCTGCCAAGAATGGATGACTTACTAGATTGCTTGTCAAGTGCCAAGATCTTCTATAGGATTGACCTCAGAAGTGGATACCATTAGATTTGGATTCGTGAAGGTGATGAGTGGAAGACCGCCTCCAAAACCAAGGATGGTTTGTTTGAGTGGGTGATGATGCCATTCAGTTTGTCCAACGCTTCGACTACCTTCATGCAAACAATGAATCAAATATTTAAATTGTGCATTGAAAATTTTATCATATTTTATTTTTATGACATCTTGATTTTTAATAAAAATATGGAAGAGCATGTAGAAGATTTGAGAGTGGTACTTGACATACTTAGAGCAAAAAGGTTGTTTATCAACCTTGAAAAGAGTGAGTTTCGCAAGGATACATTGGTATTGTTGGGTAGTGTTATTTCAGCAGATGGATTGAGCATGGGTTTAGAAAAAGTTAAGGCAATTCTTGAATGGCCTACTTCTCAAAGTATCATAGATGTGATAAGCTTCCATGGGTTGTTGAACTTTTATAAGAGATTCATTAGGAATCTCAGCAGTATAAGTGCACACTCGACTAATCGCACAAGAGGGAAAATCTTTACTTGGACAAAGGCAATTGATGTGAGTTCGGAAAAGCTCAAAAGAAAGGTTATGGAAGCTCCAATTCTTGTCATACCAAACTTTGAGAAACTTTTTACAATGGAGTGTGATGCTTCAGGGGTAGTTATTGAAGGAGTATTAAGCCGAGAAGGTAAACCTGTGGCCTTTTTCAGTGAGAAATTAAATGAAGCTAAAAAGAAGTATACCACTTATGATAAGGAATTCTATGCTGTGGTACAGGCCTTAAAATATTGGAGGCATTATCTTTTGCATAAGGAATTCATTTTGATGACTGACAATCAAGCCTTGAAGTACATAAATTCCTAGGTTAAGCTGTCCCACAAACATGCCAAATGGGCTTCATTTTCATAGGCATATACATTTGTTGTGCAGCATAGGAGTGGTAAAAACCAATGTAGTGGCTGATGCCTTAAGTAGAAGGTGTCATTTGCTGGTTGTAATGAGTAATGAGCTGGGTGGCTTTGAAGAAATGAAGGGTGAACATGCAAATGTTCTCAGCTTTGCATTCCCCTTGGATCGAGGGGAGAAAAGCTTGTGAGAGAAATGCACTCAAGTGGGTTGGGTGGGCACTTTGGACGGAATTAAAACTTTTGGATTAGTGAGGGAAAAGTTTTTTTGGTCTAATATGAAAAGAGACATGAATAGGTTTGTTACTATTTTTAGGGTGTGCCAAATGGCAGGAGGACAACAAAATACAAGGCTATATATGGCCTTACCTATACCAAAGGAACCATGGACTGATATTTTCATGGATTTCGCCTTGGGGCTACCACGAACCCAAAGAGGTCATGATTCAATGTTTGTAGTGGTGGACCACTTTTCTAAAATGGCCCATCTTATATTTTGTAAGAAGACGAATGATAGAAGTCAAGTGGCAAATTTGTTCTTTAGGGAAGTAGTGCGGTTAAATGGTATTCCAAAATATAACTAGTGATAGGGACACCAAATTCGTAAACCACTTTTGAAGAGTCTCGTAGAAACAGTTGGACAGCAGGCTGCAATTCAGTTTAGTGTACCCCTCCCAAACCAATGGTCAAACTATGGTGGTGTATAGGAGCCTGGGCAATCTATTGAGGTGCCTAGTAGATGACCATTCTCGACAAGGGGATTTGGCAATACCCCAAGCTAAATTTGCCTATAATTCCAACATAAATAGTTCTACCGGTAAGTCTACATTTTAAATTGTATATGGTTATTGTGGACTTAGTTGATGTGCTTGTAAACCCACATATCAACCAAGATGCTACAGATTTTATAGAGAATATTCGAGAGGCACATCAACATGTTAGGCACAAATTGCAGTCGATGAATGAACAATATAAGAAAAATCTGATTTGCATAGCAGAAAAAAAGTCCTTTAGTAGGAGGAAATGGTCATGGTACATTTGCATAAGGAGAGGCATCCCCAACGTGCCTTCAACAAGTTAAAGCCCAAAAAAATTGAGCCTTGCAAAATTATGAAGAGAATAAATGAGAATGCTTACCTAATTGATCTGCCTAAGGACTTGGACGTCGATCTTGTTTTTAATGTTGCTGACCTTCATTCACACTCAGCTGGGACAAATGATGATCGGATGAATGACGAGCAGGATGAGTAGGAAAACAATTACTGGATCAAGCACTTGTCGAAGAAGAAAAGAGAGCAGGCTGAACAAATGTTAGCTACCAAAGTGGCTGCTACATAGTCCAGGTCATATAAACTGTATTTTGTTAAGTGGGAAGGCTTGTTGGATTCCTTTGGATCATGGAAGCTGACTTGCTTAAGTACATCCAAACAACTCCACTCTATGACCTTGAACCAAGAGGTTCAGAATTTCGAAGAGAAGGGGAGGAAGATGTGGAGCATGTTCATCAAAGACTTCTTCCATGCTACATAGGTTTGATTTTCTGCTCAGTATTTTCAGGATTTTGTTTTATTAAAAATACAGTTTGTTCAACTGCTCTGTTTTACTTTTTGGTGGGAAATAAGGGAATAGCATGTAACTATTTTCTATTTTTGGTTTGAAGAGTTAGTTTAGGTTTAAGACTCTGTGTTGACATCGGTGATAGGGGATTCGATGTCTTTTGGTGGTTAGTTAGAGATAGTTTTTAGTGGAAAAAGGGAGATCTAAGAATTATTCTAGGCAGAGGCTAAATGACAAAAGAAAAAAGCTGTATGTTTTTTTTTTTTAAACCATGTTAATGATATTTTATCACTGTGTTTAAGTTGTCTTATCTGACTGCTCAGAAATTAACAAAAGATCTTGGTGTAGATTCCTTGGACGTTTATTTGAGTGTGAATGGACACCCCTCTTTGTTTTTCAGTCTATTTTGAAAGTGTTAATTTTGTGAGGCTAAATCACAGAAACAAGGTATTTCTAGATTTTCTGCAGGTTCAGAGGAACTAATCTACACCAATTGAAACTTTCTGCATCATTAAGAAACATATATTCCAAATCAGAGAATTGAGAGAAATGAAATGGTGAGGAAAAATTAAGTTAGTTTCAAAAATGTAGGACTATAAATTGAGATTTGCTGAAAACAATTAGAGTCTATTGGGGAACATTACCCTCACCTCACGGTTGAAAACCTGTCCAGGAAACCAAAAGTCACCACATTCCAATTGCCAATACAAATTTACAAAGGCTTCGTTGGGTCTCATTACTGGTTCAGCTTTAGTCAACTTGTTTTCCCAAATCCTTGCATTTCTCCGAAACAGCGTGCGTCTCGAAAGAGCAAATGCATTCATACCAGCAATTTTCCCCCAACGTTCATTATACAATGGCTCCCATATTTCATCACTTCGGCACCTTTTTCTGAGATCTATGGATGTTAGGGCTAATTGGCATAGATGATATGGAGAAAGCCGCCTTAGAATGCTTTCGAGCACAAGCTCAGGGAGGTCAAGAAATGGGAAAGCTGAATTATCTGAGTTATCCTCTGCACTCTTGGCCTGCTTTGATATACTTCTCAACAACATTTTTTCCACTACCCTAATCCAAATTTTTCAGAAATGCATTGAGAATATTTCTTAGAAGCACATATACAGAAAACTAAAGCCAATAAGGACACCAATTAAAAAAAAGAAACAGAGACAATCTCCCTGTTTTTCATCAACGCATAACAAATTTGGATCAGGGTAGTGGAAAACATGTTGAGAAGTAAAATAACTCAGATAATTGAGTTTTCCCATTGCTTGACCTCGAGCAGAGGATGTTGTGGGACAGGATTATTGAGACCGGTATAACAACCTGCAATTTCAATACTCCTATTACTTGTTCAGATGCAGATAATTCAGCTTTCCGCTGGTGGTAAATGAAGCCGACCCTTCACAACAGTGTTGAAACCACAAACGACGGGCTTCAGATAAACCATGACCTGGATTTTTCAATCGTCGACCTCAACTCAAGCAGAGATCATTGCCAAGCTTCTTAACCTGCATGGATTTTTGATAATATCAAAAAAATAATTTAACAGCATTTAACTGCAACATTTCTTCTACTCTGTATTATACAGATTCTCCCGTATAATTTTCAAGTAGGTACATTTGATTTTAATAACTTTTCATTCATAAGCAATAGATACCATTAATGGGGGGAGTCAGAAGCAACAGATTCTGTTACTATTCTCGGGTTGATATGGTTTACTATTCTGTTACACCACCCACTACCTTCACAGATTTTTTCCAGGGAGAGCTAATTAGAGAAAATCTGTCACAGAATAGGAGATTCGCCACAAGGAAGCTACCACAGAATAGGTGCTAAGGCTAGGAGATTCAGTTCGTGTATATAAGATTTATTTTTTGATTTTTTGTTTTGTTTTTTTTTTTGGGGGGGGATTTTTATTTAGAGAGAAAAATTGAAAGCTTTCATCTCCACCCCTCGGCCTCACTGTATAACGCCTCTGGCGCAATAACGCCAAATTAACTGAAATTTTAACCATTCTTGGAATTCTCTAAAAATACTGGAAAGACCATAAAACACAAATGATAAAATGATAAAAAAAGTTCTATTGTTTAAAGCAAATGATAAAATTCCTTTGAATACTTCAGCTGTAATACATTTTATTGAAACTTTTAGAATTTTCATGTACAAGGGTTCTAAAAAAACGACCTTTAGTATTTATCCAAATAAAAGGTTTGACAAAGCGTAAAGAAAGATGAATTACAAATATTTTCTGCTCATTACAAAAACGCAGATATTTTGACAAAAAATTCTGTCCGACTAACTCCCGTTAAGTTTCGGAAGACATTTTTTTTATATTAGTAAGAATATTTGCATATTTGCATAAAGAATCGAAGAATTCATGAAAAGCCCTAAAATATATGTCGGTTTTATTTCCAATTTTTCCCCACAGGGTTTAGGGTAAAAATGTTTCCTTTCAGACAATTAAATGTTTTGAAAGACAAAATTCGAGAAGGATTAACTCGAAGTCTTTTCATTTTGTAATTACCCTTTTGCAATGCATCTGCCATTAAAATGAAGAAAAAAAGGAGAAATTGGATCACCCTATCTTAGACGTAGTGAAGTAGGAAATGACTAATTTCAAAACCAGAGAAGAAATGAAACTATATATCCTATCACAATAATCATTACGCAAGTTGAATTCATCCAACACCTGCAAAAGGAATTACCAATTAAGCCTTACTCATGTCTAGTTTAATTAGCATTACCAATGCCTTCTTAGTAAAATAGATGGTTTCAGGGAAATAATGATATCATCCAAGATCTTGCTTCCTAGAACAAAACCTGCTTGTTTAGGACAATGATGTTTGAAATGATATTTTTCAACTTGAAAGCAATGACTTTAGTAATGATTTTATATATCATATTATACAATGCAATAGGTCTAAAGTTTGAAAAAGGAAGTAGGATAACCATACTTCAGAATTAGTTTAAGAAAGGTATAGTTCATTTCTTTTAGAATATTTTTAGGGAAAAGTACATAAGTGTGTCCCACTTTTGGGTCAAAATGAAAAACACCAAAAATGAACATGCCCAAAATCATTTAGGTTTATTCGAACCTAGTTAGTGCATCTATGGTGTTGTGTGGCGCCTAGAACCAAGATGGGGTTTGACTAAATCACCTTCAATTGAAACCCTTTGAGTTCTGTAATACATGGGTCTCACCAATTGTCTTAGCACTTTTGCCTATAAACCAAATGAGAGATCTCCTTGCATGTTGAGGACTCAATAAATGTTGTGTACTTAGAGGCAAAACTTGATCAAATTAGGAATAATCGCCAACTATCTAGTGCCACCACTAGCCAATTGGTGTAAATACCTGATCTGATCCATGATCCTTCATTGATAACATCAGGGGTTCAATCCAAGCCCCCGTGATCTAGGGGTTTAATCCAAGTCCACATCCAACATAAATAATAATGATAGATACCTTTCCAAGAAATTTATACTTGATCAAAATTAACGATAAATTCATTTCATACCAAATAGAAATATGAGCATGTTGTAGTTAATGCTCCCAAAACAAATGGTTTTTACAAACAAAAATATACAATGTCGTTATGAAATAGAAAAATATGAAACCTTAACTGATAACTAATACAATAGGGGCTCAATACATTCACATGGCATGAGTTAGTGGATGTCTAGTTTTAGGTCATAATATTTCACAATGTACAAACTTTTGTGAATAGATACTTTGCATTGATAGAAAGAAAGAGAATGCAAGGCCTTACTATCTCATGAATAATTAGAGTTTGCAGTACCATATGATGGGGACTAATAGCAACTTAAATTGTAATGATTTAGGTAATGAGTTTTAAAGTACAACATTGTGCAACCCAACACACCTTTATATTCCCAATTCTTGTAGGAGTGAGCATTATGAAATGAGGTAGAATGATAAATCATCTGTCATTTGGACTTCTTCCAAAATGCAAGTAATGAGGTAGTTGAATCTAACAAAATGAGATTGGAAATAGGTAAGCATGAAGTTGTGAAGTTTGAATGAGATGAAACAAGTGTATGAGAAGAGGGTTGGTTAGATATTGCTAATGTATATTTATTTATTGTGCAAGCATACATTCTTAACACGTTCAATATGAGTGTGGGGGTGCAATTTAATTGGGTTTGACATTGGAGCTCCATTTATATGTTATACTATCAAGAGCTAGAGAGAGAAATGTTGTACACATGTGTTATAATTGTCATCACATGATTTGTGCTACTTATCCTTTTGGTTGTCACTATCAACCATTGTAATGTGGTTATTTTATGGTCTACTTGAGTTGATAACATTCTCTAAGGGGTTTTTTGTTGTTTATTGGTGTTATTGTGACATCCTGTAGTCCTTGCTCTATTGTTACATATCTTTAATAATCTATGTTGCGACCTTAGCTATGATTATTAGGTGAAAGCACATAAGTGAGTTCCACTTTTGGGACAAAATAAAAAATGATAAAATGGAACATGCCTAAAATCACTTAGGTTTAATTAAACCTAGTCAGCACACCCATGGAACTACGTGGCACTTATTGCTAGGAAGGGGTTCGAATGAAGATGATTTTGATCAAACTCCCTTCCAATTGTTTTAACACTTTTGCCTACAAACTAAATGAGAGACCTACTTGCTTGCTAAGAACTCAATAAAGGTTACACATTCAAAAATAAAAGTCAATCGGATCAAGAATTTTATAGCAGTTGTTTGATATTGCCACTAGCTAACTAGGGTAAATTTTTAATCTAATATATGAGCCTTCATTTATAATATTAGGGGTTCAATCCAAGCCCCCTTAATAATATTGTTCATAATTAACAAAATTATTATCATGCCATTTGTTGCCATGAATATTTTTGAGATTTACAACTATGATCAGTGCAAATGTGTCATCCAAATCAGGACTTTGTGTGTTTCTTCTAAAGGTGTGAAGTATATTCATTTTGAAACTAATGGCAATTATTCTTCAATGGAGGTTGGACTATGCCTCTCTTTTCTTAGGAGACATTTGTATCTCTGTCTCTATTATTTCTTTATTGGCCATCCATCTAAGGGAAAAGTTATTGGTTTTGTGTCAATTTTTTAAACTACAATTGAAGAAGTACTTAACACACAACATTCAAGGAGTGAGTTCATAGATTGTGTCTAGGATTATGTAGCTTCATCAATCATTTTCAAGGCATGCTCATGGTGGTCACTAGTCTGATCTTCTATTGCCTTAGCAACACATTTCATTTTCCCCAATGTGGATGCCTCTTTCTGGGAGATGAAAATTGGACGAGAGATTGACCCATCTACTACTTGTAATGGAGCAACTAGATGTTTGATATAGGCTTGTAATTTTGCAATTTACTCCTTCAATTCCTTCTTAATCTTTTCATCCTTTTTCATCCAAGAGACTACTATGGACATAATCCAAGACTGATAGTTGTTATTTGATAATCCTTGGGTCTTAAGTCTCTATCATCTTTATCTACCATAGGAGTAGCTACTTCAGCTATCCTAGATCCAAAAGAATCTCTTGTTATTTCTAGACATGAATCTTGCTTTCTTTCTATCTCTAGGTGCGTCCATCTTTGAAATGGTGCTAGAAAGATCCAAGGATGTAGGCTTCATTGTTGGTTGCCTTTATTATATGTTGACATTTAGCAACACTAGCACCAAGGAAGAAGAATCTACCATTTGTTGCTATTGTGGAGGCGAAATTTGTTGTTTCTGTTGTGGTTACTCATTTTTCTAATCATGTGATGGTGATTTTACCACTTTCTTTAATAGTTCTTGTTTCTATAGTTTCATGCCCATCTTGGGACTTATTTTCTTGTGCACTTGTAGTATTTGTAGCATCTAGTTGTGCATTACTTATTGCTTTTGTGTTGTGGCTAAACTAGACCTTGGTCCTTATTTCTTTGTTCTTCTTTATGATGCTTGTTAGTTTGGAGATTTTTCTCCTTATTACTTTGCAAATCAATTGATTGTTTTTATTTCTTATTCTTAATAGTGGAAGGCTTATCTTGTTGCACCTTTTCTATATGCACTTCTTCTTGAACTACCCATTGGATTATTTCAATTTGTACATCTTGCCTTGATGTTTCGCTTAGCCATGGAATCTTTTTCTAAAAGGCCTCTTGCTTCTCAACTTCCTCCATGAGTTTATCGATGTTAGGCAAATCTAGAGGTGAGTCTCTCCAGATGGGGTACGACATGAGAATTTGGAGGGTTAACAAGGTCAGTTGTGTCCCTTTTATCTAAAGTTACCTTATTTATAGCTGAAAAGAATGAAGGGAGACAAATAGGATATGTGGTTGCAATGGAAGAAGTTGAAGCATTTGGAATATGAGATGAAGTGAAAGGTGGAACAATGGTTCTAAAAGATTGTGGAGTGAAAGAAGTGGGAATGGAAGAAGGAATAGTGGTGGTAGTGGAAAGGAGAATTGCATCTTGGACCATAGGCATTGTCATTTGTGTTTGAATTGGAAAGATAGTAGGCATTTGTTGCAATAGGGGAGATGATTGAGAAGGTATGGAAGAAATGGTTTCAATGGATACAATAAGTCATGAAGGGTAACATCATCTAAAGAAACTAGAGCTATTGAAGTGGTAGTCTTCTCTTCTTTTTCTTCCTTTTGAGTGGAGTACCCTCCTCTTCCACTTCTTCCTCACTTGCTTTTGTGGCCTTCCTCTTATACACTATTTATGGCTCTTTAACTGGAGGAGGTTTCTTACTTTCCTTAGTAGTAGTAGTGGCCTTCTTGCCTTTTGATTTTCCTTTTGGAGATGGAGGCATCTACTCTTCTTCTTCTACTACTTCAGCTTCTACTTCCTTCTACTTTAAGAACTCTTCCTCTTTATCCTTATTCTTTCTTGTTTTTTGGGCTGACTTTTGGTGTATGTCAATTGGATGCCTTGCCCTTTCAATTGTTCAATGTTTACATCCAACCAAGATTTGCTAGCTTGGAGTGCTTCCATTATGATTTCTTTTAAAGAGGTCACTTCTTTCTCTATCCAATCAAAAGGTGGAATGGAATCATTGAATACTTGATTTACCTCATAAGCCTCTTGCAAAACTTTTCCATCATCAAACACTTCATCTAGAACTTCAAAAATGTTATATGCTTTTATTTTAAAGGTTGTCGCCTTGAATATCTCCTCTTTCTGACCTTTTGTTCATCATGACAATCTCTCTAAAATTCCTCTAGATGAGGTACATGTTGCATATGGGAGTCCACCATTTGCTCCATCTCTCCATTTGTATCAAATGATGCCCTGGTGGTATGGAAATGCAAGTTGTATCTTTAAATTTTTGCATCTGATTCTCTAGCAATAGGAAAACAGGGGAAAGCATGTATTCCACCAATAATTATTGGAAATTGAACTCCTGCTCTATCTTTCTCACTAAGGTCTTTGTGTGCTTCATAAAGTTGCCTTGTTAGCTCCAATGGTATGATCTTAGTTGTAGGTTATTTTGATAGCTTATAGGAAGGACTTGTGAATCCCCAGACTCTAATATATGTGAACTTGGGAAACTAAATGAACCAATTTCCATACTTCTTGATAATCTTAGCTGCATCTAATGATAATCTTTGGATTAAATCCACTTCCACAGTTTTCACTATGTACATTTTAAAAGCATCATTTACTTTTTTATAGTGTATCAAGGAATTCCTCAATCGTAGCTAGGGGCAGTAGTAATCAAAAACCTTGATTTGATTGAGAGTTGATCCTATTACCCCTCTCTTTGTTAATCTTGGATAGATAATTAGTCTTGCTAACATGTATACTAGATAGGAGGTCATGAAGAATCTCCTTGAGTCATTCACCTTAGTCAACTAGGCATGTAAATTGTCACTAATGAGTTTAGCCGAGTTAATCATTTCTTTATTTTATAACACCTCATGAATGAATTAAAACATCCATGACATGAAGGTGGAAGTAGAAGACATACCCATTATCTTATCAATAATGTCACCATATTACTAATCTCTATCTCAAAATCACTCCTAAAGAGTGTCTTAGGAAGTTTGGAGATTGTTGGCTTAGGGTGATCATCCAACTCATGTCGATTGATTTCAAACAGGTGTATGTATCTTGATTGTAATATGTCAATCCTTCTTCTTCACTCAAATTTACTACTTGTCTATGATAGGGAATATTAAATGCTTCTACAATAGCATTGGTAGAAAGGTCAGCCAATATTCTTCCATCATTTGCCACAATTCTCCTATGTTTTGCATCATAGTGCCTTGCATAGGCTATAACCAATTCTGGACATTGCACTGAAGTTGAGAATCTTGCTTCTTGTGTAGTCTCATTGTTCACCATCCTTTTGGATCTATTTGTAGGATTGTTTTCATACATCTATCCTTGAAATCTTCCAAGTCCACATAGCCCAAGTTAGTATTTGATATTAAATCTCAAACTAAACTGATCTTGGAGGGTATGCCTTGGAATTTGTACTTCATCTTCTTGGACCTTGACATAACCCTAAAAGAATAAAAGAAACCATAAGATTCTTAAAATTTTAAGTAATTTGAGTTTTAAAACATTTTATAGCAATTTGTGGGATTCCACTAGAAAACTAGATATTAGATTTACATTTTAGAAATCCTTCGGTCCAAAGAAGTTCCACAACAATCAATTTTGAACTAAATACCCTTTGTAAAAGAGTTTTCAGAAAATCAATGAAAAATTATGCAGACAAACCATGCATATTTCTTAACCTTATAAATAAATACATTGCTTTTAATAAAATGCAAGATTCAAAAAGACTATCGATTTTCATGTTCTATGTTGTAAAATCTAGTTATTTGAAGTCTGCATTTAAAGTTCTCTACCTTTCGTTCTTTTGCCTCAATGTTTTCATTTTTTTTTTTGTAAAAAGAGGCAAAGCCTCAGACATATATTGATATATCAAATAATTACAAATTACAAAATGGGGTGAGGGAACCCCTCAAGAGAAAGCAGAGCCACGGTCACCAACCAGAACCATCAAAAAACAAAAAAAAAACAATAGTCATCAAGCCCATGTGCCAGCTTGAATGAAGTGTAACACACCCTGACGTCACCTTAGCATTAAAGAACCCCAAGAGAGGAGATGGAGTGTGCTGGCAATCCTCACTAACAACCATTGTCAGAAAAAAGGCTGAGTAATATTTGAGAATTTTGACAAGGCCTGAAAGTGACTGTTAGAAATTGAAAGGACAACAGTCAACGGATAGGCAGAGGTGAAGGGCTATCAAAGGAGATCAAGGATTCAAGCAAGGTCAGGCGTGGAAGTGAATTATGATCAAAGAGTGTTTCCTGATCCTCCTGATCTATGGCTGAATTTGCAAGCCAGTCTGCCACTTTGTTTCCCTCCCTGTAGCAATGGGTGATTTGAAAAGAATCAAAAGACTGTAAACACATCCAAGCTTGCTCAAGGATATATCTAATGGACCAATTGTCTGCTTTTTGTTTTTGAAGAGCTGAGATAATAATGAGGGAGTCGCCTTCTATTGCAACCATTTTGAAGCCTTTTTCTATAGCTAGTTGAAGGCCATGAAGTAAAGCAAAAGCCTCAGCCATGTTGTTCGTTCCTGCTGGAAGTTTCTTTGCTTTTGCCACTAAGAGTTCCCCTCAAGCATTTCTAATGATACATCCTAAGCCTGACGGGTCCGGATTCCCTCTGCAAGGCCCATCGAAATTAATTTTCACAAAAGGAGAGATGGGAGGAAGCCATTTGATGGTGGATCTATCTACTTTCGGATGATGAGAGGAAATACCACCATTGGAAGGAAAGTTCTGGAGTTCTTTCCACTGGGAAGAAATAAAACAATTGCAGTTGGTCCATGTGTATTCTTTCCTAGGCGATCTATTATGTTTGGCAATCACTGTTTATGAGCTAAGGGCTTCCATGTCCTCCCAAAGCTCTTCCAAATCCTTCGCAGAGTTCCGAAAAACTCTAGAATTCCTTTCTTTCCATAGCAGCCACAACACTATGGAAGGACTAACTATCCAAATTAGATGAAAATAAGCTTCTTTGAAGAGAAAAGGCCAACTTTCTAGCCATTGAGTCAAGGTGTTGGGAATTGGAGAACACCAATTGAGCTTCACCATTAAACGTCCCTGTTGGTAATCATTTATGTTTAGGGTTTCAGGTTCGAGCTGCTAACGGTGCCTGCATAAGTATTTAGGTTTCAAGCATTCAAATATGCAGGTTCCTTCCCAAAAAGTCCAAAAAAGGTTCTAAGTCTTTGGGCCTCCTCAGCATTTTTCAACATCAGCACCCTATTTTCTTTAGAGGAGGTCATCATCATCATATTTCGAGGCATCATCCTAATATTTCTTGCGAGGGTCATTTTTCATACCAACTTGATTTTCCGAAGCGAGGGTGATATTTCCAAATATCAGTCATATTCAAACATCACCCCGATGTTACAATGAAGCTACAGTGCAGCCCGATATTCTTGCAGAGGGTGATATTTCCAAATATCAGGTGATCTTACGAATATCACCCCGCTGAATATCACCTTATGCAGACATGACGATGATGTCATTTAGGACCGAGGGGGGTCATATTTCTAACGTCAGTTATCCTTCGAGGATCACCCTGATATTGCAATGTGATGGTGACGTCATTAGGATATTAGTGGACATGATTAGGTGGATCATTGGCGAGACATATGGTATTGGCAAAGCAAGAGGATCTTCCTCCGATGCATCAGGTTGTGCCGATGAGGGAAGGTAAGGTTGGTCATCAGGCTGGTTTCCAAATATCAGGGTGATATTTTATATCAGGTTATACTTTCCCATGGGGTGATATTTCGTATCGGGTGGACAAACATGAGGTTCACCGATATAGGGGGTCTGGCCGATGGAGGATGATGATGAGGTTTATATTGGTGCCGTCGGGAGAAAAATCACCGACATCATATATGCTCACAACCTAGTATATAAAGTATTAAGAAGATTGCCGCGGGATGCATGTGGGATAATTAGTTCCTACATGATTTAAAATATCAGGATGATATATCTTGGCGGGAAAGTTTTAAAAGGCGCGATCTACTGTATTTCCCAAGGCCACGAGTTGGTACGCCATTAATGGTGGATGTTATAGGGTATGGGCGAAGGCATGGATGGATCTAGTACCCGATTGAAGATGTGGATCCCCAAGCGGCGGCGCAGGGCTCGAGATTACTTCCTGTCTTCTCCTCCATCTGTTGCATTCAATGTTTGAGTGCCATTTCCTCAGAATGAACTGTATCTGGCGGACTTTTGACTTTTGCCATGTAATTAATGCTGAGGACCTTCCTGCTGTATATAGCAGGCTGTGTTGCTCTTTTTTTAAGGTTGTTGAAGACCTGGGCATTTTTGTGTAAATAATGAAGAATAGGGCACGATCCTAGGTTGTTTTATCTCATTCTAGAGTTTGTGAGTTGCATCATGAATGTATTTTGCACATATGTTTAGTTTCATGTTGATATAGATGAAAAATGCTCTCATGCATGTGTTTATCTGTCTGTCTCCTTTGTTGCATGCTTTCCTTCTTTTGAATCTGGTTGCTAAGGGTTTCATAGATTCTAGGATACAGGGTTCTGTATCACATGTCTGATCTCTAACTTCCATTCAAGGAGTGGATTAAATTGTTTTAGGTTAAACATGGAGAAGGTTGTATGTCAGCAGGGATATCTGTAAGTAGAGGCAGCTAAATACCCATTCTTGGGTGATGTTTGTAAGGCAAACATCATATCCAACCCCTTGAAACTTGAATGCTAGTTGCAAACCATCTGTTGTATACGTCTAGTTGACTCCTTGCCCTGAGATAGGCACCGGTCTGCACCTGGGTTAGTAGTTATGATCCAAAACCCCTTGTCTTGCATCCACATCAGCATATCCATCTTTCCGTAACTTCCACCTGTTAGTTGTAGGAGTAGGATTAGGAACCCCCTGCATACTCTCATCCCTGACCAGACAAATAAGTCCAAGAATGTTGCCAACCTTGTGATCTATCATGCAGATCTTGGTCCACACATGAGAGTATTCTGCCTGTTGCTGTCAAGCTAAATCTTTTTGTCATTGAGTTAGTCAATGTTACACCTTTAGTTATAGGGATACCCCCCTTGGTGCGGCAGAACCAGAAGTGAAGGGGAGGCAACTCACACAACCTCCCGTACTCTGTTGGCCGGATCTGCTCGTGCATAGGAACTGGCAAACCCTCTGCCGATCTGGGAAAAATTACCAACAATCCCCAATAAGCATGACTGAATTTACACCTCAATAGAAGATGGTCGATTGATTCTTTCTCTTCCTAGAAGAAGACAATCAAAGTTTAGACCTATAGATAAACTTTCTAATCTGTCGCCTGTCAAAATCTTCCTGTTGATCACCAGCAATGTAAAAATACCCACCCTTGGAAGAACGGGGTCACTCCAGCATAAACTGGTTGGCCACTCCACCTTTGGCTTCGAAGAGAGGAAATTATATTTGAATTTCACTTTGTAATTCCCTGAACCATCTCCTATCCAGATCAACTCATCCTCCTTTGGAGAGAAAACTAAAATTCTATCCTGCAAGATCTTTGTCAAGGCATTTTTTTGATCTTGAGGGAAATTGCAGTTTTTAAAACTTTTCCAGGATATTCTTGAGTCCACTGTGAAATAATTACATACCTTCACTCCCCAGAAGGTTTTGAGGAAGGCAGCTGCCTCCCTGAAGTTGCCTAGAGAAGCTATTTTTGGCCACTTGTTCCAAGAGTCGTCCCAAAAGGAAGCTTTCTTTCCATTGAAAATGGTCCAGGACAGCCTTGGGATAATGACTTCCCAGCATTTGACGATAAAATTCCAGATAGAAAATGTTATAGGCGTCGAGAAGTAAAAGTTAGTTTCAAATATCCTTCTACCGGTTATAATTCTACAATTAAATTTTATTTAAAAATTCTCACAAAGTTTACTAAATGTTTTATTTGAACTTCCTTCTTTAGGATAAATGAAATGCCGAAAACCTCAGGAGTCGTGGAGGTTATCCTAAAAATTAATCTTTGGTTCCAAACCAAAATCCTACAATTTCCTATACTTAGAAAATGAGCCTCTTTATAGAGAAGATAAGGTGATCCAAATGTGGATGCAAAAGTTAAACTTCACTTCCTTGTTGAAATCTTGCAACTATTTCAAACGTTAATGTTTTGATAAGTCTTTGAACTTCAAAGATAAAAGATATAATTGTAGGGATTCTCAGAACTTCTGGCAATAAACTATTTAAGGTTAAAATTCTAGTCCTACATTAAACTTGCACAATGCACAATTTACCAATTCTTTAAGATTTCAATGTGTTTTCCAATCAAGTCTTTTCTTCATGAATACTGGGAATCTAGGAAAGACATGAAATAGGATTTAAGTTTAAGAACTTCATTCCTCTCAAGAAATCCCACAATTTTAACTTTAATTTCCAAAGACCAATTTTCAATTTTGACAATTTTGCAGGGATTCGATCTAGGTTAGAAAATTTCAACACTTAGTGGATTTTGACAAGGGCATCATGAAATTTAAAATTTGAAAACCCTATCCATTTGCCCTAAATTTTATCTTGAATGTTGTAGTCATTTTCATGAACTAGGGTTAAGTTTATCTAACAATTGTGGTATGCCCTAGTTTTGGAACTAATAGCTGTAATTCAATCCCATGAATAAATTTTTGAATTAATAGTTTAAGTTTGTGGTGGATTTGCAACAAAATGTTTGAACACACATCATTTAATCAAAAATTGGGAAAAGGTCCACCCACTGGTTTCGAAGTTTGTTGGATTTGTCAGAAATAGGTTGAATCCTAGCAACCCTAATTCTCTTCCAGCTTTCAGAGAAGTGCAAATAAACTTCTAAGTCTTTCCTCCAAGTTCAAATCTACATTGGTATGAGAAAATTTGATTGAATTAACTGAAGTTTGCAATGCGGATCGGTTTAAAGTTGCAGGAAGGTTTTTAAATTGCTAGAGCTTAAGAAATTTGGGTGCAAAGTCTTAAAATAATCATTTTAGCTCAATTTATAATCTTATGGCCTTTGTTTCATGTCTCCATTAATGCAATAAAAAGTAGGTGAAATGTTGACGTGGGAAAAATAGTTCTTTTTGTAGGAATGATCAGAGGAAGTGGACATTGAACCTTTAGCGCAAAATGGAAGTAAGACTTTAAAACTCTGCAACCTGCAACAAACACACTTTAGCACCCCACTTCAAAAATCACTTTAACAAGAACTTGTGGAAAAGCTAGGATTAGCACCCCACATACCAAAGGAAAAAAGTCTAAACTAGATGATAAAGGTCTAAAATGTATTTTTATTGGGTATGGATCAGAAAATAAAGTATATAAATTGTAAGACTCAATAGGAAAGAAACTTGTTAGAAGTAGAGATGTATTCAATGAAGCAAGAAAAAAAACCAAGGAAAATGAAACAAAGGGAAAAGAGATAATGATTGATGAAGTTGAAGAAGGAGAAGAAGAAGAAGAAGAAGAAGAAGAAGAAGAAAATGAACCTGAGTCTTCTAATACCGGAACAAGAAAGTATCAAAAATATCAAAGGAGGATAGAAACAAATCATCCATCAACTCATATGTTGGATTCAAATTTTGAGAAAATGACAACAAGATCACAAGCAAAAGTGAATTATGCTTTGATGACTCAAATCATGGAAAGTAATGAGCCACAAACATTTGAACAAGCTCAAGAAAAAGAAGAGTAGGTTGAAGCAATGAATAGTGAGATAGAAACAATTGAAAGGAATGACACATGGGATTTGGTTCAGCTACCTCTTGGTAAGGAAATTGTTGGTACAAGGTGGGTGTATAAAACTAAGTATAAATCTGATGGAAGCATTAATAAGCATAAGGATAGATTGGTAGCCAAAGGATACACTCAACAGGAAGGTATTGATTATACTGAAACATTTGCACCTATAGCACAAATGGATACTATCAGATTGGTTTTGGTTTTGGCAGCGTAGTAGAGTTGGATAGTTTATCAAATGGATGTAAAGAGTGCTTTTTTGAATGGATATATTGATGAGGAAGTGTATGTTTCTCAACCTAGAGGTTTTGAAATACTTTCTAAAGAACATTATGTTTACAAATTAAAGAAAGCCTTGTATGGTCTTAAGCAGGCACCAAGAGCATGGTATTCAAGGATAGACTCATACCTACAGCAGAAAGGTTTCTTAAGAAGTTAATCAGATCCAAATCTTTATATTAGGATCTTGGCTAAGGATATTTTTTTCTTAGTTCTCTATGTTGACGATCTTATCTACATTGGGAACAATTCAGCTTTATTTGCAGAGTTTAGAGTAGCTATGGTTGCTGAATTTGAAATGACAGATTTGGGACAAATGCACTATTTTCTTGGTATAGAAGTATGGCAAAACAAAGATGAAATATTCATTTCTCAGAAAAAATATGCTTCAGACATCCTATAGAAATTTTAGATGAATAGTTGCAAACCAGTTGCAACACCCATTGAAGTTGGACTTAAGTTGTCTAACTTGGATGTGTCATATCCAGTGGACCCACTATATACAACAGTTGATTGGTAGTTTGATCTACTTAACTACTACTCGACCAGATATCACATATGCAGTGAGCTTAGTATCTAGGTTCATGCCAGAACCTAAGCAAACACATTAGAGTGCAGCTAAGAGGATTCTCAGATATGTCAGAGGGACATTGAGTTATGGTCTTAGACTTCAACATTCAGAGGATAGTAAGTTGATTGGATATACATATTCAGATTGGGCATGTTCCATAGATGATTGGAGTCTACTTCTGGTTATGCTTTTAGTCTTGGTTCTACAATATTCTCTTGGAAGTCTAAGAAACAACCGACTGTATCACTTTCTACAGCAGAGGCAGAGTATAAAGCTGCAACATTTGCAGCATGCCAAACAGTGTGGTTGAGACGACCATTGGAGGATTTGCACTAGATACAGAATGGACCCACTTTGTTGTACTGTGACAACAAGAGTACTATACAAATGACTAAGAATCTAGTGTTTCATAGTAGGACCAAACATATTGAGATTCAACATCACTTCATTAGAGAGTTGGTTCAACATGGATTGATCGAGATTGTGTACTGTAGTATAAAGGATCAAATAACAGACATCTTCATGAAGCCTCTAGCTCGTGAAAGGTTCGAGACACTTAGAGATCTACTCCAAGTTCTTCCCAATGGTCATTATGGGGGACAGTGACAACAAATATCTTTAGCATGTACAACAATCTTTATTGACTTTTATGTAATGCTCATTGGGCTCATTAAATTTGTAGCTATCATTTCTTGACTTTCAAGCTTTGCATTTAGTATTATGGTTGAGTTATTGGACATTGTGGTTGTGTGCCATAACTTCCTTATCTTTTTAAAACTCTATATATTGATGCCCTACCTCTTCTTCTCTAAGGCAATTTGGGCTTTTGTATTTGGCTTGTTTGTGATCAGCAGATCACCTATTATTTGTCTATTTACCTTTAGTCCGGACATACTAAATGACATAACATATGTAGTAGCATGTCAGTATTCCGTAAACTTTTATACAAGTAACTTGAACACTTAAAACAATGAAACAAATCTTGGGGAGAAATCTAAGACAACAAAACATATGACTAAAAGGCATGGCATCTGATAGTAAGCCCAAAGTCCGCAAATTAAAAAAAAAAGAAACTTAAGACTTTACAAAGGAAATTAACTTAAACCTTTTGCTATTGACTAATTTACTATTTGATGAAGTAATCCATAGTTATCCTAAGGATTCAAGAACACACTTCTCTTTGACCAAAATGGAAGTAAAAGAAAACTAACCACAACACAAGTAAAAAGGGGGTCCATATTTTGCCAAAGCAAAATGGGGTGTGTGTGCAAGGTACAACAATAACGTTGTGTTCTTTTTTGTGAAAACTTATTTACCCGTCACAAGCAGAGTATTCAAAGATGTTATTGAGTAAATTGACTTGATAACAACCATCCATCTTTAATATGTTCAATGGGAATTGTGTTAGGGTGTGATAGGTCAAGTTGCTTGGGGGGAATTCAATTATTTCTTCAAGATCCTTAACCATTAGGACCTAAGACGACAAGTGCATTTATAAAGGAATTTACTGAGGATACCTTTATTATAGATACTCATATAAAGGGTAAGTTCAAACGACAATTTCAATATAGAGGGATCAACTTTTTGGGACATGTATAGTAATTGTTGTAGTTAAGGTAACAAGCTAATGCAAACTGATTCACCACTGGATCACGTGGGCTAACTAAATGCTTCTTCTCCATTACTGAGTTTGTTGAGAATAGGTGAATTGTTTTTACTAATTTTTGTAGTTGTTTGTAATTGCTCAATCTTTGTGGGATGGGGAAACAAGTGTCGTTTAATTCTCTATTTTTAGACTTAGAAAGTCAAATTAGAAGTCTTTTACTTGTTGGCCTTTACTGTCTGTATATAGCAACATAGTTGAATAAATTTGATAGAGCTAGACAATTTGTAAATATTCCTTCTTCTCATAAAATGAGGGATTATCTATGTTGTAGGCTTATTATTTGCTATAGTAAAACTTTCTATATGTTGTGTTGATTCTATGTTGTTTTATTGTTTTTGCTGTGATTTTTCTCTATCTATTGTATCTGTGCATCTTTTGTTGAGTGTAAATTATAGGAGCAGGGTATTGTTTGGGAGATTAACTTGTAGGTTCTAGAAATTGTCTGCATGAGTTTGGTATCAGAGCATCATAAGATGATGGGAGTGGAGAATTCATGATTAAGAGTTCTAAATAGCTTAGATGGCAACTATGGGTATGGGTGTGGATGCAAAGATGGAATTGTATCATGATGTGAAAAAGAGGATAACCAAGTTGGAAGAAAGAATAAAACAAAATTAGAGGTAGAAGCAAACAAAAGACCAACAAAGAAAACTACAAAAAATAGAGAACTTGAGTTGGAGAAATTATGGTGGATGTTGGAGTAGTATAAGACATTCAATAATAAGAAAGGAAATTTAAAAAAAAATTGTAGCAAAGGCCTTGAAGGGTTGTGAGAAGGAAAAAGAATGGTGAGAACAAATACTCACCTTGTTAGCAAGAATTATTTTCAAAGAGGAAAGTTATAGAGTCTAGGATTGGCCAATGAATAGAACTATTAGAATAAGGAAATATTAACTCCCTTGATGAGTTAGCAGTTCTAACTATTAGTGGATGGAAGGCCCTTAAATGTGATTTGCAAAGAGTTTGCGAGAAAGTAGATATATGAATGAGATGACAATGAACAAGATGATTGGGATGAAGATGAAGAGGATGAGTGGGATGAAGATGTTGAGCTGTATTACCCTGAAGAAAAGGAACATATTGAGGAATACAATAGGAGAGGAGAAGAGTTCGTAGAATACAATAGAGGAATGCAACTGGTGTAGTCACGGTAGGAGGGTTCACAGAATGAACTGTCCGGACTGTGCAGCAAGAGTAAACACAACGGAAACAACTCAAAGAAATGGAACAAATGCAGATTCAGTCATTCAATATATCATAGAATTCAAATACAATCTGGCCAGCAACATGCGGGCTTACAATTAGGGCTCACAGGCCTAATTACATACATGCCCAAGATAAAGCTTTGAAGCTCCTTCGCACAAAATCTAAACTATCAATCTTCTAAATCATGAGAACTTGATAACTACTTTCCTAAGGATCTATTACATTAATATATATCAAATCCGGACCAATAGATTCCTCTGCGTCAGCCAAGGAAGGTCACAAACTCCAATGAAGAGTTGTAACGTGTTCACAGATAGGTCGGACCTAAATGCATAGAACACTTCCTCAAATGAATAATGTGTCATTGAGATCCGCAAGTCAATGAATGATCCGCAAGCCTTCTCCTTTAGCTGATTGTCTGAGACTGTCAGGATGCTCTACTCTGAGAAAATAGATGATCTAACTGATCCAAATGCTCTGAATTCTTGATATGATGTAGGTGAATGAATGAAGATGCTAAGTCCAGATCTGCAAGATGTGAAATGCCAAAACTGGACCAAAGCTGAAACTGCTTCTGACTGAACTAAACTGGAAAAGTGAAAGAAACAAACTGAAATGCAAATGTTTTTGGTTGATGCAAGATTGCTCTTGAACTAGGGATGCTCCTGCATCAGAAACCTATCACAAGAGATGATCCAAGTGTTGAAGCGGTGGGAGAAGTCCACATTAGAGATGAAGTTGCATCAGAGATGAAGATCTTTGGGAGCGCCATATGCGATGAAGTCATATGTATTAGTTTTAGAGAACACAATAGGGAAAAAGTGATTGGAGGGATGTCTTGAAAATCCCATAATTAATGAAACTTATGAAGAAAAAAAATGATCTCTTTTTTGGAGAAGAATTGAGAATGATTGAGGGAAGGAATAGAGGCATATACATTTATTGTGTAGCAAAGGAGGATGGTACAAAGAAAGAGTTGTCTTGTGAATGATCAAAGCTTTATAGACATCATGCTGAGCTAGGAAACAAAGACCTCCTCATAAAAGAAGAATTTTAAAGCTTGCCTAAATGGCATAATGTAGAGAAGGAGGAAACACCTATGGAAATTTTTTATTCCCTTAACTTGATTTATGTTTTTACTGGTTTATGTGCATGTGCAATAGAAGGTTGGACAAGCAATGAGAAGGGCCATAATGGCTTTTGGTGGAGGAGGACCACTAGAAGTGGGTCTAAGCCCACAAGATGGTGGGAAAAGAGAAAGAGAACAAATTGATAGAGAAGGATGATTTTTGATCCAACAAAAGGCTAGAAGCAAAGGAAGAAAAAATGTGAAGATTTATAGAGATATCTAATTTGGTGGAAGGGAACGTTGTGGCTTGGTTCTTTGAGTCAAAAAGACGGTTTTACCATCTAACCCAAATTTGTAGGCATATGCTTGCAAACTTTTACCTAGATGTTTGATGCAGTAACATCCTGGGGTAAAAGCAATCTTGCATCTAATTGAATGTTTATCCCCCATTACTAAGTTTGTTGAGAATTTAGGGGAAATTGTTTTTATTAATTTTAGCATTTGTTTGCTACTGCTCAGTCTTTGTGGGATGGAGAAACAAGTGTTGTTTAACTCTCTATTTTTAGATTAGGAAGTCAAATTAGAATTCTTTTACTTGCTAGCCTTTATTGGCTGTATATAGCAATCCACTTGAATAGATTTGGTAGATAGACAATTTGTAAATATTCCTTCTGCTCATATAAACGAGGGATTATATGTTGCAGGTTTATTATTTGCTACAGTAAAACTTTTTATATGCTGCGTTGATTTTTGAATGCTGCATTTTACTAATGAATAAACATAAATCTGTATTGTTTTATTGTTTCTGCTGCGATTCTGTTCTATCTGCTGTGTCTATGCATCTTTTGCTGAGTGTAAATTGCAGGAACAGGGTATTGTTTGAGAGATTAACTTGCAGGTTCTGGAAATTGTCTGCATCACAAGCTTATATGAGCCTTGAGGCAACTTCCAACAAATGCTGCTCCATTACCATCTCAAAGGGGATTGTTTCTTTCATTACCAACTCAAGGGATTTCTTTATTACCAAAATGCTTGCATTAGTAGCTTCCCATGTGATATAGTTGATGGTTACAATATTTTCTTTAGATATGCATGGATAGATACGATTTACCATTGTCATGTTGTTCAAAATATTCTTTGTTGAATGGAGATGTCAGAATGTGTAAATTTTGTAATGCAATGACAAAAATGTAACAGAAATAAAAAGAGACAGATAGGAGTTTTATACAATTCATTTTTCTGTAAGAGACATTAAGTTGCTTAGCAATATAATCTAAAAATAAAGATAACTTAAAAAGTTATATTTTCATCTCTTTTGTGTTCATGTTTCTTCTGCAAGTTTTACTTTTAAGAGTTTGGCCTTTTAAAAGTTTAACAATGACAACTATATACGACCAAAGGCATTAAGTTGGATGGTTGAAGGCCCACTTAACCCAAGAATTCTCAGGAATTCTTGGCTGACAAATTCCACAAGTCCAAAAATCTTTGAATTCCATTTTGAATAAATCTTTGCATAGTTTCTTCCAATGTGGGAATGTATATCCTGATACTAGACTGCAAAAAATGACCCATCTACATATACTGCATTGTTATGGGCATAATCTTCAAATCAATAAGAGAGCCACGCAGAATTGTTGCAAACCATATAATCTTTTGACTATTTGAGAGGGTCTTTGGGCCATATTTGCAACCAAGCAGAGATGTCCTCCATGTTCTTTAATTTCCGAATGCCTCCATAGAATCCATCTAACTCACTGCCAGCTTCAGGAATCCCATTTCTTCTCATTTGTATTCGTCGCCACCTTGAACCAATGGCACACTGCCTGAATTCAAGCCAAACCTTTTCTGCATCATAGCCTGATAAGAAGTCAGATGACTGAACACAACAATCCTTGAATGATTTTACTGAACAGAAGTACAATGATTGACTGTAAATGCATGAGTGTCTGGAAGGTACATAAATGTCATGGTCACATAAATCATGTAAGAAGTTAGTTTATGATGCCAAGAAACACTAAAGAACTTACCATCAAGATGGCATCTGCAGTTCTGATTTTCACTTCTACAATTATCAGCATGGCCAACTATTCCATACCACCACCCTGCACAATAGATAAATTTAAAATATTCTGGCTCAGAAAAAAAATCAAGCATCGACCTCTAACAAGACAGTAATGGGATTGTAATAACAAGACAGCAAACCAATTCAGATCAAATCTTGTACAGATTATGAATGCATTGAAAGGGTTTTCTTGTGCTAGTACCTTAAAAATCTGATGCCATTCTAAAGGTTTTGTTCTAAATTCAAATTTAATTCATGGACATTTGTACTGGTTACTAGTCCATTCCTAATAAATTTCATTGTCTATTTCCAGACCAAAAAAAAAAAAAACACTTTGGTATCATCCTTCAATTGTTTAAGAGTGAAGTAAAATACTGTAAGGAAAGCTTGGACTCTTTTTCCATTGGACTAATTCAAATTTAATTCATGGACATTTTTAGTGGTTACCAGTCCATTCCTAATAAATTTCATTGTCTATTTCCAGACAAAAAAAAACACTTTGGTATCATCCTTCAATTGTTTAAGAGTGAAGTAAAATACTGTAAGGAAAGCTTGGACTCTTTTTCCATTGGACTTCTATATTATCTCCAGGCCTCAGTTCCTCTGGAACATCTGGAATATATAGCTCACTGGGAGATGTCATAACAGGTGGTTTCCTAATGCGCTCCCAGGATATCCCATCCTCGATGACCAGCGACCTTGCAGAATGGGGCAAGTACCTGTAGTCCATTATCAAGAAATCAATGAAATGTCTGTCCTGCTATAAAAAGTACAAATGGGTGAGTAAACTACAAGTGTTGTGAGATTAAACATCCCATTCATAGAAGTCCAAACACTACATCTATGCTAATAGGGCTCCCATTGTATTAAGATAATAAAGTGACGTGGATGACACTAACTGTTTCTCTATCTTCACCCCTGTGTTGAATCTTGAAAAAATCAAAGAAATCAATGGAAGAAAGTGAGATATAAAATGGTTAATGATCTTTTTCATGTTCATTGAATAACAACCTTTAAAAATTCAATGCTAAGAGCAAAATGCAAACATAACAGGGTCAAACCATGCAAGATTGTTAAATTTCATGCCTCTATCCTTTTGTTAGAAATTATAGTTGCCACTGTATGATATGCACTTGACAACTAGGCATCTGTCCTCCCCATCACTAGCCATTTGACTGAACCCAATTTCATTAGTAAGAATATTAATAACATTTAATATAAGGAATCTATATCTTTATCTGGGGCTTGAAATTGAAAAGACTAATTTCTTGAATGGTAGACACTTCGACTGGATTTAGGTTAGAAAGTATAATTGCCACTGTGATTCGGACTTGACAACTAGGCACCTATCCTGCCAATCACTAGCCACTTGACTGAACCCAATTTCAATTAGTAAGAATACTAATAACATTTGATATGATGAATTTAGCTATGTCTGGAGCTTGAAATTGAAAAGGCTAATTTCTTGAATGGATAGACACTTTGACTGGAACTGGATTAGAAGTAGATCAGAGACAATTGAATTGCAAAATACTGCTACTCTTGAAATTTTGATTAAAAGACAATCAGCAGGAGTTTGGAGCTTTGGGTTAGAGATATGGGGAATGAGGCAGAGATGCCATCTTGAATTGTGCATGGGAGTACATGAATAATGGTAAATCTACCCACACATACATATACACAAGCCCCCACCACCCCCCCAACCCACACACACACACACACACATTCATGTGCATGTGTGTGTGTGTTCAATAGACGATGGGGGTACATATATGGGGATGGTGTCTGTCACCGAACCTGAGTTTCCTGTTGATCTTAAAACAGAACAGACATCACAGAGCATAAAATTGAGTCAATTTGAAAGCTACATATAAGAGAAATAAGCTTGCATCATTTACCTGGCACAGAAGGTGTCAGAATTTCGGTCGTAATTTAGATCTGCATCATAGCATGACAGCATAAACCCAGTGTGACCATGCTGGAAGACAAGAAAAAGTTATTAGTGCAAAGCAAGGTCACCTTTCAAGCATCTAGAAAAACAGTATATCTCAAATGAGGTTTCCATTTCATAAAAAGCTACACACTTCTGTAAAATCTGAAACACAGATTACCATGACACACATGATGATGAATCTGAAGTGCTTGATCAACAAAAGGTTAAGAAAACATGTACAAAGAGAATTACAGCAAGAGAAGCACACAGGAAGTACAATAAATGAACAACTTAGATGAATGGTATGAAATAAGAAATTAAAACACTTGAAGACTTTAAGAAACAGAAAAATTAATGTAGAAAATCAAATTGCTGTATGAAGTCCATCTGACTGTGATCTAGCGGTAAGATGAAGCACTAATCAAGAATCAAAACCCTGTGGGTGATCATTGTGGCAGGGGAATTGCTTCCATGTGGAGGGCTAGCTTCTCACTGGGGAGCATAAGGCAATCATAAAAGAGATTTCCTATTCTAAACATATCAGATGAACGTCTCTGATCAAAATGTATGTCAATATGCATTGACAACCTTCAGCCAGAGCAAAATGGAGATTGCAAATGGTTTCATACAAAATTAAAGCATAATAAAATGGGTTCACAAGCTGTGGCTATGACAAAGAAGACAAATCATGAGAAATAGAAGAAGATAAATCTGATCTTCAGGTAGGTTGTTCATTGGTGAGTTCAGCAGGTTTTCATACCATCCAAGAGGATTCCAATCAAGGTGAGATCTACCCACCTCAATAACATGTGCCTCAATGGCAGGTGAATATAAGGGATGAGGCAAAGTACAAGTCCTAGGGAAATGTGGCAGAAGAAAGACCCTTATACCGTCCATCTAAGCTGACGTTAGAAGTGGTACAAATAACCATTCTTTACTGCATGTAAGAACCAGTCTCATCCCTTTTACAAATCTAGAGGGGTGTAATATATCCCTTTTACAAATGTGCAGTTGTGTAACATTTCCCTTTTACATATTTCAAAGGGCCTAATGTCCACCAGGACGAAACTCTAGCAAGTTATATAGCAGCTAAGGATCATGTTTCAAGAAGATTTCTAAGAAAAGCATGCAAGCAGACCTAATTTACTCAACTAAACAGTCAAAGCATGCATTGAATGGGATCAATCAGAAAGATTTTAAGAAACATATACTCCAAATCGACAACTGAGAGAAATCAAATGGTGAGGTTAAAAAAGAGTAAGTTACATAAATCTAGGACAATAAGTTGAGATTTGCTGAAAACAATTACAGTCTATTGAGGAACATTATCCTCACCTTGCGGTTGAAAACCTGTCCAGGAAACCAAAACTCGCCACATTCCAATTGCCAATACAAATTTACGAAGGCTTCATTGGGTCTCATTACTGGCTCAGCTGTAGTCAACTTTCTATCAGGTCTTGAAAAGTACCAAATACATTTCAGTGGACGCAACCACAGGCTTGTTGGCCTTTCACAAATCCTTGCATTTCTCCGAAACAGCGTGCGTCTCCAAAGAACAAATGCTTTCATACCTGCAATTTTCCCCCAACGTTCATTATACAGAGGCTCCCACATTTCCTCACTTCGGCACCTTTTTCTTAGATCTTTGGATGTTTGGGCTAATTGACATAGATGATATGGAGAAAGCCGCCTTAGAATGTTGTCAAGCACAAGCTCGGGGAGGTCAAGCAGTGGGAAAACTGAATTATCTGAGTTATCCTCTGCACTCTTGGCCTGCTTTGATTTACTTCTCAGCAACATTTTTTCCACTACCCTGATCCAAATTTTCCAGAAACGCATCAGAATTATTTTTTAGAAGGGCATATAAAGAAAGGTAAAGCCAATAAAGATATCAATCAAAAAAGAAAAAAGAGACAATCTCCCTCTTTTTTATCAACGCATATTAATAAGACAAAATACACACAATGCTTCAAATTTTGGCAGCATTGACAAATCTAATCACGCAAACAGGCATCTCAACATCTGTACTAAATACAAAATAGCCTATAAAAACTCCATACTTCATAAAAAATTAAATCTGAAACATCAAATACTTATAAGATATATGTTTTTTCTCAAAAAAACGTAAGAAAAAACAATAGCTAAATTGTAAAGAATTTCAAAGATTCGTCCTGGAACATGCAAATTTACTCTCCAAATGTTTGGAAAGAAAGGAGAAAATCGTGGAAAAAAAAATTGAATTAGACTGTTAGTCTTTAGGCAGAAGACAGTAAGACTAATTCTTATACATTTTCAAAATCCGTGCGCTTAAGCTTAAATGATCAATGTGTTTTGTTAAAAAGTTTTCCTCAGAGATTAAATGAAAGATAAATTGTACGAGAGAAAGAATTACGAGATAATTCCGTGCACGCTTCCAAAAAATCTCTTTTAAGCCTAAATACTAGAGGAATTACGTTCAGAGATTTCCATTAAAAAGATGATACTTGATTCCTAAGCTTTGATCAGTTTGCATGGTTTTCGGATGTGATTCCATTTTGTCCCATCATTTTGAGACAGGTTATTGCATAAATCTATTTGAGGAAAAACAAAAAAAAAACAAATTTTTATACTTCACTTTCTGTCTGAAAAAAATGGATATTCAAAATATGACTTCTATTTAAATATTATTCCATTCAATATTTAAACAATTTTACAGCTCATTCACACCCAAAAAAATATAAAAACTCTATCATTCAAGGTGATCATCAACAGCACCAGAACTTGTTGGATTACATTACACTACCAGAGCTCATTACATTATAAAATTTCCTAGAAGCTTTCACCATAAAAATCACAAATTTAGACTTGCAAATGCTCCTGATGAAACTAAAAAATCCAAACATTTTCTTTCCAGGCACAAAAATGCTTACTAATTTTTTCTCACAGATCTGTCTCACAACTGCAAATCCAGACCTTACAAGAAAACAAAACAGACAGAACCCCCAAAAAACACAAGAGTATGTACTTAAAGAGGAACTTACCAGAGATTCCAGGCTCAAAAGGCAGACTAAATTTTGAACCGCATTGTCTAAAAATCCTTGCAATCTGGAGATTTTAAAGCAGGAAAGTGACTCCAAGTAGTTGGGTGATAGAATGTTCGATTTCTTCTGGGCAATACAGAAAAAATTGCTTGAGTACACGCGTCTGAAGGCCTCACGTGATTAAGATTGGTGTTTGGTAATGGCTTTTATGTCTGTCTCTGTCACATTTAACTTAATTAGAGCAGTTTCCTTGTGGCGAATCTCCTATTGTTAGCACCTGTTCTGGGGCAGATTTTCTGTAATAAGCTCTCACTGGAATGAGTCTGTGAAGGTAGTGGGTGGTGTAACAGAATAGTAAACCATATCAACCCGAGAATGGTAACAGAATCTTTAGCTTCTGACTCCCCCATTAATGGTATCTATTGCTTATGAATGAAAGATATTGAAAATCAAATGTACCTACTTGAAAATTATACGGGAGAATCTGTATGATACAGTAGAAAAAATGTTGCAGTTAAATTCTGTTAAATTATTTTTTTGATATTATCAAAAATCCATGCAGGTTAAGAAGGTTTGCAGATGATGTTGTGGGACAGGATTAATTGAGACCAACGTGCAATTTCAATAGTCAATGTTACTTGTTGAGATACAGACGAGTCTGTTTTCTGCGACTTTGTTCATCCTACTCAGAGAGCCTGCGAGATGAGGGTAATTCTTAAATATCATCCACTTTAAAGTCTAAGGTCAATTTTGATTAATTGTGAATGAGGTGTAAAACTAGCACTTGCACCCATAGCAGGTTCAAGGAATAGACCCATAAGAACAAACTACTTTAGAAAATTTTCCAGTATGTGAGACAATTCCGAACACTATAATGCTCACATATAAAAGCCTATAGGCTAACTAGTATATTTATATTTAAAAAATATATCTATAGTAACCTTTCCAACTTCTTTTTTGGTTTGTGTTTTCTATGATTTTTGTGATTTTCTCCACTTTTTTTCCTTCAAAATTTTCAATTTTTTTGCATTTAATTTTTTTTTTTCTCCAATTTTTTTTGGTTCCATAGTTTTTTTTTAATTTTCTCCACCATTTTTCCTTCAACCATTTCCAATTTCTTTTTTTGGTTTTTATTTTTATTTTTATTTTTTAATTTTCAATTTGTTTTTTGGTTTTTATTTTTTTCAATTTGTTTTTTTGGTTTTTATTTTTTATTTTTTTCTATATATTTACACGGAAAATGAGTGCTCTCATCTTCGTTTTTATTTTTTTCAAATTTTCAATTTGTTTTTTTATTTTTATTTTTTATTTTTTTCAATTTGTTTTTTGGTTTTTTATTTTTATTTTTATTTTTATATTTAACGGAAAATGAGTGCTCTCATCTTAGTTTTTATTTTTTCTTCAAATTTTCAATTTCTTTTTTGGTTTTTATTTTATTTTTTACTCTATATTTAAATGGAAAATGAGTGCTCTCATCTCCACCCTGTTGTGACTGTAGAATGCCTCTCGACATAACTATCACTTGCACCCATTGGAGGTTCAAGGAATAGGTCTTTAGGAACAACAACCGACGAGTTTAGAAAATTTTCATGCGTGAATTGTTTTTTTTCCGAGCACTATAATGTTCACATATAAAAGCCTATCGGCTAATTACTATTGAAGTGGATGATATTTAAGTAGAGTGTGAGATAACTGGCAACCTAGCACTAGAAAAGTATATTTCAAAACTTATGTAACTCAAAAGCTAGGCTATTTTAAGTTAGGTTTGAACTTTTTTAAATGGTGGAGGCTAAAAAGTATGTATTGCCCTGTTTTAATATTAAAGAAAAATAAATGAATAATAATATTTTTATTGGTTTGATTTGGTAATTAATGATTAATTTATCATAGTTAGTTTGGAATAAATGTACAATGAAGAGATGCTTAAAAAGTGTGTATTTAATGCTACAATCCAAGTGGTTATTTTATTTAGAAAGTTATGGCCATCATATATGTGGTAAATTGATTAAAAAATAGGAGCCTCCATAAGGATATCTCTCTGCATATTCTAGATATATTTTTTAAAATTTAAATATGCTCACTTGCAACATGTAAACAACATTGTTTAAAAAAACCCTTATCCTAACCTTAGCCCTAATTCTAACTCTAACCATCACATTAACACTAATTCAAATCCTAACCCTAAGCCTAATTCTAACCCTAACCATAACCTTAATTGTAACCCTAACCCTAATATTCTTTTTGGTTATATATATTTTCACTAATTCTAACCATAAATGTAACCCTAATGAGAATGGAAAACACTAAGCCTAATTTTAACCCTAACCATAAGACTAATCCTAACCCTGATTGTAATGTTCACCTTAATTATACATATAACCCTAATTTTGACCCTAATCATAATTTTTTAGCAATCCCAAGTGTAATTCTAACTCTAACCCTAACAAATTTTTTTGGTTATATATTTTTGTAATTGTAACCCTCATTCTAATTGTAACTCTAACCCTAATTATATAATCTTAATTCTAACAACCCTAATTCCAAACGTAAACCTAACACTAATTCTATCCTTAACCCTATTTGTAACCAAACCCATAACCCTAATTATAAACAAACCCATATCCCTAATTCTAACTATAACCCTAATTCTAACCATAACCCTAACTCCAATTCTATTCCTAACCCTAATTCTAACTGTAACCCTAACCATAATTCTAACCCTAACACTAACCTTGATCCTAACCCTAACCCTTATTCTAACCCTAACTCTGACCAAATTCAAACCCTCACCTTAATTATATCTGTAACCCTAATTCTGACCATGATCATAATTCTATCCCTAAACCCAACCCTATTTCTAACTCTAACCCTAATGATTTTTTTGTTATAAATATTTTCCCTAATTATTACCCTTATTCTAACTGTACCCTAACTATAATTCTATCCCTAAGTCTATTGCTAACCCTAATTCTATCCCTAACCCTAACCCTAATTATTTATTTACTATAACACTAATTGTAACCCTAATTTTTTGGTTATATATATTTTTCCCTAATTGTAATCCTAATTTTAATCATAACCCTAACCCTAATTCTATCCCTAACCCTAATTCTATCCCTAACCCTAACCCTAATTTTAACCCAACCCTTTGGTTATATATACCATATTTCTAATCTAAATTTGAACTATAACCCTAACCCTAATTCCAGCCCTAACCATAGCCCTAATTGTATCCCTAACCCAAATTCTAACCCCAACCCTTTGGTTATATATATATATATATACCTTGAATGTAATCGTAATTTGAACCATATCTCTAACCCTAATTCTACCCCTAACCCAAATTGTATCACTAACCTTATTTTTATTCTTAACCCTAACCCTAATTCTAATTCTAATGTTTTTTTGGGTTATATATGTTAGAATGCATAGGACAACTAAGAGGGGGGGTGAATCAGTTGTATGTTAAAACTTTAAACCCTCAAAATAATTTTAAACATCAACCACTTATAATGCATTAGCAGAATGTAAACATATGAAGCATCAATGCAAACACATCCAAACACATAAGAACACTAGATTTACGTGGAAAACCCAATAAGAGAAAAACCATGGTGAGGATTACCTCACATATATATGAATAACAACACCAAAAATCAATAGACTCACTACTAAGGGTTCACTGCCCAGAAGAAAGGCTTACTGCCCAAAAGAGAGAAGAAAGAAGAAGACTATTACAGAGAGATTCACTATCTCAAACCAATAGGAGAAATCCACCACTGCCACTCCTTGCCATCCGCAGCCTTTGACTCACTACCTCCAGCAACTTCTGGCACACTGAAATGTATACACCTTTTGCTCACTGCATTCCGGAGTCATAAACATTTAAGCTCACACACAACTTACTACCCTTGATTCACATTCACATTCTCTTCTCTACCTTGCTCCACTCAACTTCATCTTGCATTTATACCATCTACAACAAAGACCTATCTCAATTAGATCAGTCCTAATGAAGCATGTGCACCTCAAACGTGCAACACCAATTAGGTCAGCACTAAACACTTCAGCGGTGGAAAGAAATGAAAGTGGACCACATCAAGGGTTAACTAGGACTCAAATATGTATCACCAAGCTATTCATCACATCCACAAACCATGAGGTACCTCCGCAGGTGGCGCTAGTAAGCCAGGTCAGCCAAACCTGAGCTAATGACCACATCCATGCTTCTCCAAGTCCAAAACATCATGCAGACCAGAGAGAGACACTCCAAATAATTCACACACCTTTCCAAAATACTCACCACCATCAGAAACTTCTACAACACTGTCGCAATGGTTTGAAACAAAGAATGTCTTCATTATGCACATTTAGACACATTGCTACTGATCATCAACACAAGAACTGAACTTGTGGAGCACCCCAACATTGGAAACCTCAAAGCAAGGTAGATACAGATAATATAAGCACTCTCCCAGATATGCAAGACAAAAAATCTTAATGCAGAGAAATGCAAAGCATTCTCATTTCTCCCAGACAACCTCCTTCATAGTCAAATATTCTATCAAACACATCTTCTATTTCTACACAATTCAGAACCTAAAACTTTGGATATAACACCTTTGATCAACACTTCCAAACCACACAAGCATATCTTCAAATAAGAAGAAATGCGTCCAGCATAACACTGAGAGTACCTATGTCACACTACACACTTTTTTATCAAATTTTCTTAAAAGCACTTGGAAACCAAGTGAACCATCTGCTGGGAGTTTACATCAATGACAACACCAGCAAGTTTCCAACAATCTCCCCCTTTTTCATTGATGGCAACACCAACTCTTTGAAAAACCATCTTGAGGCCTAAAGTAATCAATCAGCAGCTCTACAACCAGTAATACTTCCCGTGACAAAAATAAATCTTACTCTTCACACACCTCTCTGCACAATGGTTTTTCAATCAATTCGACTCTCTCTCCCCCTTTGACATCAATGGAAAAGGGCAACAACTACAACACCAACAAGTATCTGCTTTATCTCCACTGCTCTCACTTTTCTGCACTCTCCCCCTTAAGGTCATAAGATATCCTTTGTCTGACTATATCAACCAATAGTGTCTCTACCTACTCCCCCTGAGAGGCAACCTTCAACATCAGTCCAAGACCAAAAATGTATCTTGAAATGCTTCTTGGACAAATTCACACACTTATGCATCTAGTTAAGAGAAGAAGGGCCAATAACCCCTAACTTCTGCCGGAGATACTCAAAAGTATCCTTAGGGGGAGCCTTTGTCAAGATGTCTGCAATTTGATCCTTGGTAGGCACATATTCCAACTTCACCTCATTCTCTACAACCTTTTCTCTTAGGAAGTGATACAGATTGAAATATGCTTTGTTCTTGAATGCATTACCGGATTTTTTAAAATGTTGATAGCACTTGTATTATCACATAGGATAGGAATGGGGTCATCATATGACACTTTGATATACTTCAATTTCTGCTTCATCCACAACACCTATGTGCAACAAGATGCTATTGCAATGTATTCTACCTCTGCAGTAGATAATGATACTGAGTCCTGCTTCTTACTTAACCATGAGACAAGTCTACTTCCCAGAAAGAAAGCACCAACACTTGTACTTCTTAAATGTCATCTGTACATCCTGCCCAATTTGCATCTGTATATACACTCAAGGAGAAATCAGTATCCTTGGGATACCATAGGCCGAACTCCAGGGTGCCTTTCAAGTATCTGAATATCCTCTTTACTACTAAAACATGTGACTCTCTGGGATCAACTTGGAATCTAGCCACAAGATAGACTGCATGCATGATATCTGGTCTAGTAGCAGTCAGGTATAATAGTCCACCAATCATCGATCTGTATTTTCTCTGATCAGCCTTAGGAGATTCATCATATTTTCTTAACTTACAACCAGTAGTCATGGGAGTACATATCGGTTTGGAGTCTTCCATTCTAAACTTCTTCAACATTTCCTTGGCATATTTTGACTGTGAAATGAAAATGCCCTTTTCTGATTAACTGATTTGTAACCTAAGGAAGAAGTTCATTTCTCAACACATTGACATTTCAAATTCTTTCTACATTTCTTCTGCAAATCTCTTACACATACATTCATTTCCTCCAAAGATTATATCATCAACATACACTTCCACAATCAAGATTTGATCTTCTTCAACTTTGAAGTACAAATTGCTATCTGCAGTGCCCTTTTTGAATTCTTGCTGCAATAGGTACCTATCCAACCTTGCATACCAAGCTCTAGAAGCTTGTTTGAGTCTGGATACAATGCCTTCTTAAATCTGCAGAACATATATGGATCATCTGATAACTGAAAGCCTTCCGGTTGCTCAATGTATACCTCTTCTTCCAATTCTCCATTCGGGAATGCAAATTTCACATCCATCTAATAAACTTTGAAGTCCTTATGAGCTGCAAAGGCCAAGAACAATCTAATGGCCTCCAATCTTGCCACTAGAGCAAATATTTCCTCATAATCTATTCCTTCCACTTGTGAGTAGCCTTTACACACAAGCTTGGCCTTATTTATGACTACTTCCCCATTCTCATTCAATTTGTTCTGGAAGACCCATTTAGTTCCTATCACATTTTTGTCTACTGGTCTTGGGACAGCTTCCCAAGTCTGATTCTTCTCAATATGCATCAATTCTCCTTCCATAGCCTTGATCCAGTGTTCATCTTTGCATGCTTCAGTCACTGTTTTGGGCTGTATTGGAGACAATAAGCACAAGTTCACATGTTCATCTGCCATAGCAATAATTCTCCTTGTTAAAACACCTTTGTTCTTATCTCCAATGATTTGATCTTCAGAATAATTCTTCTGCACATACTTGGGGGTCTTAGGAATCTTCTCCAGAGCATCTTCTTCATCAACTTGCTTCTCCTTTCCCTTTTCTTCCTCTCTTTCTTCTTCTCTACAGGGGTTCTCATCCGATTCATATACTTCTAATAGCACTGAACTTTGATATGGTTTTTCATCCACTTTGACATTTGTACTTTCCACTAATTTCTTCAGCCTCTTGTTGTAGCACCTGTAAGCCTTGCTCTTTGTAGAATATCCAAGGAATATTCCTTCATCCAATCTTGTATCAAACTTTCCCAAGTTCTCTTCATCTCTCCTAATGTAGAATTTAATTCCAAAGACTCTAAAGTATTTTATAGTAGGAGTTCTTCCATACCATAGTTCATATGGAGTCTTTGAGCTGTTGACCCTTGCTTACACTTTGTTTTATATGTAGACAGTAGTGTGAATGGCTTCTCTCCAATAGATATCTGGTAGATTTTCTTCTTTCATCATTGTCCTTACTGCTTCCTAAACTGTCCTATTCTTCCTTTCCACAACTCAATTCTACTGAGGAGTCCTAGGAGATGACAAATGTCTTTTTATTCCATGATCTTCACAAAAGTATTTAAACTCATTGGAGGTGAACTCACCACCTCTATCAAACCTCAGACACTTGACTTTCAGATCAATTTCATTTTCAACCATAGACTTAATTGCTTTAAACTTATCTAGAGATTCTAATTTTTCTTTGAGAAAAGTTACCCAAGTCATTCTAGAGAAATCATCAATCAACAACATGAAATACCTGTCACCTTGAAAGCTTCCTACTCTTGTAAGTCCACATAGATTTGTATGCACCAGCTCCAGAGGTCGAATGGTAGAATACTCTTTGATCTTGAAATTCTTCCTTGTTTGCTTCCCAATCTGACATTCCTTGCAAGTTGCATTGGTAGGCTTTGTAATTCTTGACAGATCCCTCACGACTTGAGTAGAGCTGATCGTCACTAGGCTATCAAAATTGATGTGACATATTCTTCTATGCCATAGCCAACTTTCGTTAATTTGATTCATAAGGCACACACCATCAATACCTTTGAGCTGATATATATTTCTTTTTGTCCTTGTTCTTGTAGCAATCAGAGTTCCAGAGTCTTCTTTTCTGATTTCATATCCATCATCCTGAAACACAAGATTATATCCTCTACTACACATTTGTCCTACACTTATAAGATTATGTCGGAGACCTTTGACATAAAGAACATCATCTATATTGTGTTTGCCTTCAAAATTGATTGAACCTCTTCCACAAATCTTAGCAGATGCATCATCTCCAAACTTAACAAAATCTCCATCAAACTTCTCAAGCTTCACAAACTTATTCTTATCACCTGTCATATGATTTGAACACCCACTATCAATTAACCAGAGGCTCTCCTCCTCTCTTGCATGAAAAGCAGTTATCAGAGTTCCTTTGATGTTGTGCTTTGTTTCTGAAGCAATTTCCTTCATACCCCTTTCAGAATTAGTTCCAACATTCAAAGCCATGAAGAAGCATTCATTACTTTCATCATCCAGATAGTCAGACTCATCATCAGATATGCTCTCATCTTCTTTAACATAATATCTTCTCTTGAATGATTTACCTTTGTTATCCTTGTATTTGTCATTTGAAATTTTGATTAGACATTTTGAAGCATAATGACCTATCTTTCCACAGATGAAACATTTGAAAGGTAACTTACCTTTGTATTTTCTAGAGCCCTTTTTCAATTTGCTCACAAAGTTTGCTTCCACTTCATCAAAGTCATCATGATCTGATTCAACATTCTTTTCTATCTTGCTAGCCTTAAAAAGTAGTTTATTTTCTTGCATCATCTTGACCAAATTCTCTTATCTCAAAGGTAGTTAGAGTACCAAACATTTGATCCCTAGTATACTTATCCAAATCTTGAGTTTCTTCTATAGAAGAAACTTTAACACTATAAGATTTTGGAAGAGTTCTTAGTACCTTCTTTACCACTTCGCTTTCCTCCAGCTTTCCACCAAGACCGTTGATGGAGTTGACAATGTAGAAGTTGTGAAACCAACCTCACAAGACCCAGTAAACACTTGCAAAACCTAAGATTAACCTTCCACAAGAGAAAAAAACAAAGAGAGCAATTTGCACAAGAAAGGATGCAATTAATGAAATGGATTAATGAATTACATGAGAGAACTTGCTTTTATATTTGCAAGTTAGAAAACCCTAATGTGAGATTTCTAAGTTTAGCTTAACTAAAATAAAGTAAAGGTGACTTAATTAATTAATCAATATGATTAAATTAATTAAGTAAAGAACCTATTACTCTAACAGAAAACTTCATCCACTCTCTGCATGTAGCTTACAATATTTTCCACTTCTGACATCTTTAGGGTTTCAAACTTGGTCTTCAAAATATGCATCTTTGCTTGCTTGACCTTGTCATCTCCTTCATAGGTACTTGTCAGTTTCTTCCAAATCTCATGAGCAGTTTTGTAACTCATCACCTTCACTAATTCAGAATAAAAGACTATTCAAAAGAGCACTCCTTGCCTTGCCATTGTTCTCATATTCTTTAATCTCATCTTCATCCTTTGGACCATTAGGGGGTATAGTATACTCTTTGTCAACTATCTTCCATACGCCATATCCTAGTGAGACAAGAAAGCTTTCCATCCTGGTCTTCCAGAAAGCAAAATTTGTTCCATCAAACATTGGAACCTCAATACCTTTCCTATGCACCATCTGGATCTACCCCAAGCAGTTAAGCTTCCTCAGGGAACTCAACTCTGATACCAATTTTTAGAATGCACAGGACAACTGAGAGGGGGGAGGGTGAATCAGTTGTATGTTAAAACTTTAAACCCTCAAAGCAATTTCAAACATCAACCACTTATAATGCATTAGCGGAATGTAAACATATGAAGCATCAATGCAAACACATCCAAACATATAAGAACACCAGATTTACATGAAAAACCCAATAAGGGAAAAACCAGGGTGAGGATTAGCTCACATATATATGAATAACAACACCAAAAATCAATAGGCTCACTGCCCAGAAGAAAGGCTCACTACCAAAGAAAGGCTCACTGCCCAAAAGAGAGAAGAAAGAAGAAGACTGCTAAGAGGCTCACATGGGTGGTGGCGGGTGCCTTAAGGGCCTCTTTATATTTTTTTAAAATAAAAAAATCAATGTAATTTTTTTAATGTTTTTTTATATTTAAAAAAAAACATCCATGCTTTTTTTACTATTTTTTTATTAAAAAAAACAACATGCATTTTTTTGTGTTTTTTTTAATTAAAAAAAAGCACATGTAATATTTTTTTGTGTTTTTTTTATTTAAAAAAAGCACATGTAAACTACTGTACATGGAGAATTTTTTAGTAGGGGTTCTAAAGTTGGCAATCCTCCAAATTTGGAGGTGTTTTTTCTAAATTTGGCGGAGATGTTCTTTTCACAACCCAACCCCTCTCCGTTGGGCTTTTCATTTTTGCACTCCATCTTCTAGAGGCCATATCTCAGTCATACAGTGGTATTTTTCAGTGCAATTTTTTTTAAAAGGGGTAGAATTCCGTGCTCTTCGTAGTGGTGTAGGTGGTTTTTAGTTTTGACTTCTATTTTTTTCCATATTTCTATTTTCTTAGTGCTATTGTTGTGCAGTACTCATTTTGGAAACTTTGACGGGCCATATCTTCTGTATTCGGACTCTTTTGTGGGTCCCATTTTTTTTAAAGTGCATGTTTTTGTGTACTTCATCATGGTACTATTAGTTTCCTCTATTTCTATCAGAGAATTGTATTTTTAGCATGTGGTTCTTTTTTAGACATTGTGAGCTTCCATTGTAAGCACTTCTCATATGTAAACGCACTAAAATAAAGTTCCTCAACATTGTACATGTATTCTTGAGATCTTGCACATCATTTTGTGCCTTATTGTACTCACACTATGATATAAAGTGCCATGGGGGGTTGATGTTTGCCTTTTGTTTTGTCATCACACATTTGTCAAGTGAGTGTCCTTTCCATGACAACAGTGAATCACATTGATTTTTGCCTCATGCGTGTGTGCCTTGGTTTGCACACCCTTTTATTTACTAGTACTTTCATGTTTGCACGTTCAGATGTTCTTGTTTCCTCTACATGCACTTCTCAGTTTCACATAGTTTCAGTGTACCTATCATGGCTCTCCCTTGTCCACATTATGGGGGGTTTTTACTATTGGTTCTAATGCTTCCTTGGTTTCGTGTTGAAGTGAGTTATGTATCTAGTATTTGTTCCTATGTACTAGGTGGATGCAACGTACATCAGTGGTTGGTTACCCATGCATTTTGGTGAGATGGAGCATTTACCATATGGACACTCTTGCATTCCTTTTGTGGAGGCGACCTTCTATTTTAGCTTGATCAATTCTTCAGACTTTTGGTACCTATGCCATTTATATCTTCGAGTTACAGATGTTTTTCCTTTGTTTGCCATCTGATTCAAGTAGTGTCATTGGGGGCACTCATGCATATTCTTGTCTTCTTGATTATGATCTTCATCTTGTTTTAGAGGAGGTTCTTCTTTCAGCACTATAGAAGTCAGTCTTCAACAGTGTTTGCAACTTCTCCATGCTTCAGTGGAGTTCTTCATGTTCATTTTCATGTTCCTATTCTTTTGGGACATCTTTTGTGGAGGCCTCTCTCTCTCTCTCTTGTAGGGAGGTTTGTTCTCTCTTTTGGGGAGGAGTTTTTCCCACATGGTTTTCTCCTTTTCTCTATTTGTGAGAGACTCTTTTGTACATGGGTACCTCATCAGGCCTAGTTGCCGAGGTCCATCTTTGCTTTCATGCATTTGTCCTTAGTTTTTTAGCTTCTCCCTAAGTTCATCTTAAGGGGGGTGTTAGAGTAATAGGTCCTTTACTTAATTAATTTAATCATATTGATTAATTAATTAATTAAGTCACCTTTACTTTATTTTAGTTAAGCTAAACTGAGGAATCTCCCATTAGGGTTTTCTAACTTACAAATATAAAAGCAAGTTCTCTCATGTAATTCATTAATCCATTTCATTAATTGCATCCTTTCTTGTGCAAATCACTCTTTTTTCTTTTTTCTCTTGTGGAAGGTTAATCTTAGGTTTTGCAGGTGTTCACTGGGTCATGTGAGGTTGGTTTCACAACTTCTACAACCCTCACCATAATTCTACGCCTAACCCCAAACCTAATTCTAACTCTAACCCTAATGATGTCTTTGTTATAAATATTTGCCCCTAATTGTAACTCTAATTCTATCCCTAACCCTAAGTCTATCACTAATCCTAATTCTATCCCTAACCCTAACCCTAATTATAAATCTAATTTTTGTTATAAATATTTGGCCCAATTGTAACCCTAATTTTCATCATAACCCTAACCCTAACCTTAATTCTATCCCTAACCCTAATTTTAACCCAACCCTTTGGTTATATATATTTTCCCTATTTCTAACCTAAATTTAAACTATAACCCTAACCCTAATTGTAACCCTAATATTTTTTTGTTTATATATGTTTCCCTAGTTTTAATCCTAACCCAAGTTCTAACCCCAACTCTTTGGTTATATATATCTACCTTGATTGTAATTGTAATTTGAACCATAACCCTAACCCTAATTATATTGATAATGTTATTTCTATCATTAAACCTAACCCTAATTCCAACTTTAACCCTAATTCTAGTCCTAATATTTTTTTGGGTTATATATTTACCCTAATTTTAACCCTAGTTACAACCAAACCCATAACTCTAATTCTATCCCTAACCCTAACCCTACTTCTAATTCTAATTATAGCCATTTAACAATAACCCCAATTCTATCCCTAACCCTAACCATAGTTCTAACCCTAACACTGACCCTAATCCTAACCCTAACCAAAATTCAAACCCTGGCCCTAACTCTAACCATAATCATAATTCTATCCCTGACCCCAACCCTAATTCTAATTCTAAGCCTAATGATTTTTTTGTTATAAATATTTGCCCTAATTGTAGATCTAATTGTAATCATGGTCCTAACTCTAATTCTATCCCTAACCCTAAGTCTATTGGTAACCCTAATTCTATCCCTAACCCTAATTCTAACTATAACCCTAATTGTAACCCTAATTTTTTTGTCATATATATATTTGCCCTAGTTGTAACCTTAATCTTAAATTTGTTCAATGCTTTTATAATTTTGTCCATGTAGTAATTTTATTGTGTGAGATTCCATAATATTTGCAAAATTTACCAATGAAATGTCATTTTAATTTTTCTAAATTTCATCTTAAAGTGTTAAATCTTCCACTTTCTACAAATAAAGTAAATAGGGCTTAAAAGTCTCAGCTTTATTCTAATCTTAAAAAACTAAGGCTATAACTTTTATAACCTTAATAACAAGGTATATACTTCCTGGACAAACTTCATATCTCTTGAATAAAGTAGCCCAAAGATTTAAATTAAAAAATACTTCTACACAGTTTATCCTATATTTTTTATCATGGTAAGTAGCAAACTAGGGTGTTGATCCCTTTAACAAAAAGCCACAAGGGAAAAGCAAAACATACCATAGACTAGCCATGAACTGTTGCATATGTTGTCATTGATGTCAAAGGGTTATATGTTGTTGTTAGGGTTAGCCGACAGAAGATATCAATTAAATGCAAATAAAGATTAAACAGAGAAATGGAAATACACAGAATTAATAATAGTGAGAGACAAGTTTTAATGTGGCTCACCCAAACTCAGGCTACATCCACCAAACAGAGAGTCCAATATTATTATCCAGTAAATCAAAACTGATTACAACCAGCAATCCCTGCAACTCAATACCGTTGCAAATGCTACAATACAATATATCAAAACCCTAACCCTTAGCCACTTTTATCAAGCCCTTTTGTCGGTTACAAAAATTAGGGTTTTCTTATGTCGATCATAAAAAATAGGATTTTTTATGTCGGCCCCGAACCCCGGTGAGGATACATGGCTAGTGTACAGTACTTTCCTCATCAGTCACCACCTACCAACAATCTCCCACTTGGAGACTGATCAGTTTCCACACCAAACAATCTCCCACTTGGAGACTGAGCTTGGACGACACCGCTGCGCATGCAGCTCCCACTAGAAATAAGCACCTTGGACTCTACTATTCTATTTTTAGTGTTTTCAGTCTAGAAGACCAATCGAAGCTGAAGAGGAGCTCAGCTTCTCCCTTGTCACTGCCTTTGTAAACATATCCACTGGATTTTCATTTGTATGTATCTTTTCTAGCCTTAACTGTCCATTATCCAACACCAACCAAATAAAGTGATACCTCAACTGTATGTGTTTGGTCTTTGAATGTAAGGAAAAATTCTTTACAAGATGTATGGCACTCTGACTGTCTGTATACAAAGAACTGTTAGCCTGTTGTTTACCTAATTCTTCCATGAAAGATTACAGCCATATCATCTCCTTTCTTGCCTCTGTTGCAGCTACATATTCTACCTCTGTGGTGGATAAAGCAACCACCTTTTGCAACCTGAAAATCCAACTCACTGATGTTCCACCTACAGTAAAGACATAACCTATAGTACTCCGCCTGGTATCAATATCCCTTGCCAAATCTGAGTCTACATAACCTGCTAAATCAGTATTAGAGCCCCCAAAACATAAGTGTTTATTAGATGTACCTCTCAAATATTTGAGAATCCATTTGACCACATTCCAATGCTCAAATCTGGGATGACTCATATACCTGCTAACGACTCTGACAGCATGTGCAATATCCGGTCTCATGCATACCATGGCATACATTAAACTTCCTACAGCTGAAGCATATGGTACCTTGGACATTTTTTCTTCCTCCTCTTGTGTCTTTGGACACATCTCCTTAGTCAATTTCAAATGACTAGGCAAAGGTGTGTTGACAGCTTTTGCATTCTCCATATGGAATCTCTGCAACACCTTTTCAACATAAGCAACCTGAGATAGAGTCAATTTTCTGTTCTTCCTATCTCTGTAAATTTTCATACCAAGGATTTGTTTTGCTACCCCCAAATCCTTCATATTAAATGACTGTGATAACTAATGTTTTAACTCTCTGAGGTGATCCATGTTAGACCCAGCTACAAGCATGTCATCAACATATAAACATAAAATAATGTAGCTGTCATTGTCCAACCTCTTAAATAAACACAATGGTCAGAATTACACCTGCTGTAGCCTTGCTCAGCCATAAAACTATCAAATTTCAAATACCATTATCGAGGTGTTTGTTTCAGGCCATACAAACTCTTCTTCAATCTAGACACTTGTTTCTCCTTACCTTTGACCTCAAATCCTTCTGGTTGTGCCATGTATATCTCCTCCTCCAAATCACCATGGAGAAAGACAGTTTTCACATCTAGCTATTCCAAATGCAAATCTTCAGCAGCCACAATACTTAAAACAGTACGAATAGAAGTCATCTTGACAACCGGAGAAAATATCTCATCAAAATCAATGCCCTGTTTCTGTGCAAATCCTTTTACAACTAACCTGGCCTTAAATCTTTTCTTACCTCCATCTTCCTCTTTCAGCCTGTAAACCCATTTGTTTGGTAAAGCCTTTTTACCTGCAGGTAACTTACATAATTCCCAAGTCTAATTTTTCAACAAGGAGTCCATTTCTTCTTTCATGGCAAGCTCCCACTGAACCTGTGTATTCACCTGCATAGCTTCATCATACCCTTCTGGTTCACTATCATTTGTTAACAAAATAGAATACAAAGAGGGAGAAAACCTTTCAGGAGGTCTACTTAGCCTTGTTGATCGTCTAACATTCACTGGAGTTTGTGGTATTTCTAGTTACTGTTGCGGAGCATGAGGAACCATTGGAACATCACTATTTGGAGTATCATCCAGCACCACATAATCTTTTGCTTTCTTCTCATGCTGCTGCAACTAATCTTTGTACAACATCTTCTCATTGAATATGACATCCTTGCTTCTCACAATTTTCTGATTTTCAAAATCCCAAAGCCTATAACCAAATTCATCAATGCCATATCCAACAAAGGTACACTTTTTTGATTTTGCATCCAACTTGGTTCTATTTTCAGAATCTACTTGTGCAAATGCTTCACATCTGAAGGTTTTGAGAAAAGAATAACTCACCTTCTTGCCTATCCATGCTTCCTCTGGAATACCACAACCAAAGGAACTGAAGGACCTCTATTAATTAAATATACAGCGGTGCTGACAGCCTCTACCCACATGTTTAAAGGCAACCCAACATGTAATCTCATGGTCCTTGCATGCTCCATTATTGTCATATTCATGCGTTCAGCCACTCCATTTTCCTATGGAGTCCCTGGAACCATTTTTTGCCTACGAATTCCATTAAAGGAACAATAATCCTCAAATTCTTTGCTGCAATACTCACCACCATTATCAGATCTGAGACATTTTAATCTTTTACCTGTCTCATTCTCAACCAAGCTTCTCCATTTCTTAAATGTTTCAAATACATTAGATTTCTGTCTAAGGAAATAAATCCAGACCTTCCTAGTTGCATCATCTATGAATGTAACATAATACCGAGAACTACTGAGAGAAGATACCTGAGCTGGTCCCCATACATCTGTATGCACAAGCTCCAATTTTTTATTTTTCTTTTGCTTCCCATATCTGAGAAAACTGACTCTCTTTTGTTTTCCATACACACAACTTTCACAGAAATCCATATTAATACATTTCAGACCTGGTAAATCTTTCTTAGAATGAAGTACCTTCATACCTTTTTCACTCATATGCCCAAGTTTGTTATGCCACAGTGTTGTCTCAGAACTTGCAACAACTTTTCCTGAACCAGTTTGTTTTTCCTCTGTAACAGCTAAAGTAGAAGGAACAGTATGACCTTACAAAGATATAAGGTGCCTAATTTCACACCTTTTGCTACTACTAAGGCACCTTTTGAAACCTTCCAATTTTTATCAGTAAATGTAATAGTGCAACCTTGTTCAGTTAGCTGCCCTGCTGAAATTAAATTCCTACTGAGTCTTGGAACATGCCTTACCTCTTGTAGTAGCCAGTGATTCCCATTTTGCAACTTAATCTTGATTCTTCCCTTTCCAACAATCTGACAGGGTTCGTTATCTCCCAAATAAACCAGCCCAAAATCCCCTTGGACATAATCAAGAAAATAACTTCTATGGGGCGTAGCATGAAATGAGGCCCCTGAATCTAAAACCCATGAATCATCATCATTATCTAGGGAAAGAATCAAAGCATCATCTTCAGATTTATTACTTACCACATTTGCTTCCTTATTGCCTTCTTGTTTGTCTCCTTTATTTTTCTAAAACCAGCAATCTTTCTTCAGATGACCTGGTTTCCCACAGTACCAGCAATCCTTCTGTCCTCTGGTTTGGGATCTTTTGTCCCTTGATTTTCCTCGTGACTTCCCATGACCTCCAGAACCTTTTCCTCTCTCCTTTGATCTGCCCCTGCTTTCTGCATTCAAAACACTGCCTGATGTGGATCCACCTGAGCTTTTCTTACGAATTTCCTCACTCAAAATAACACCAATAACATCATCAAATTTTAGGGTATTTGAACCAGAAACAGAGTTACTAACCGCCATTACCAAACTATCCCAACTTTCAGGCAATGAACATAATATCAAGAGAGCTCTAACTTCATCGAATTTTACATTTAAAGAAGTCAATTGATTGACAATCGTATTAAATTCATTTAAATGACCTGTCACAGATCCACCTTCAACCATTTTCAAATTAAACAAATGCTTCATGAGAAATACCTTATTTGAGGCTGAGGGTTTTTCATACAATTTTGCCAAAGCTTTCATTAGACCATCTGTTGTCTTCGCTTTCGTTATATTGAATGCCACTGATGGTGCCAGGCACAATCGAATGGTTCCCAATGCCTTTCTGTCAAGAAGATTCAAATCCTCATCGGACATTGTTGCCAGTTTCTTGGCTACTCCTTCCAACGACATCCATAAATCCTTTTGATAGAGGTAATCCTCCATCTGCATCTTCCATAACTGATAGTTCTGCCCATTGAATTTATCAACCTTCAATTTACCCTCATCCACCATTGCTCCCACTCAACCGTGAGACCTTCCTGCAGATGATAATCAAACACAACCCGTTTTGATACCACTTGTTAGGGTTAGCTGGTAGAAGATATCAATTAAAAGCAAATAAAGATTAAATAGAGAAATGGAAATACACAGAATTAATAATAGCGAGAGACAAGTTTTAACGTGGTTCACCCAAACTCGGGCTACATCCACCAAACAGAGAGTCCAATATTATTATCCAGTAAATCAAAACTGATTACAACCAGCAATCCCTGCAACTCAATACCATTGCAAATGCTATAATACAATATATCAAAACCCTAACCCTTAGCTGCTTTTATCAACCCTGACGAGGATACATGGCTAGTGTACAGTACTTTCCTGATCAGTCACCACCTACCAACAATTGTCTTTGATATCAAAGTATTATGATTGATGATATGGAGTTATGATTGCTACATTGTTGCACATGTTGTCAATTGGTGAAAAGAGTTGCATGAGATATGAAGGAAATTGTTTTAAGTTATCAAGAATGCCAAATGCACAAGAGATTGTACTACAAAGGCATAGGGGATTGTATCACATTCTACCATAGATAAAGATATGACCTCATGGTTTGAAGGATAGCTAGGTATAACTGTGAGGTATGTTTGATCCAAGTTTTAGAGCATATGGACTACTGCAAAGATATCTAGAGCTGACATAATGAAAATAGTGCTATCATAGTTGGTGTAGTCATGGTAGGAGGGTTCACAGAATGAACTATCCAAACCGTGCAGCAAGAGAAAACACAACGGAAACAACTCAAGAAAATGGAACAAATGCAGATTCAGTCATTCAATATATCATAGAATTCAAATACAATCTAGCCGGCAACATGCGGGCTTACAATTAGGGCTCATAGGCTGGAATACATACATGTGCAAGATAAAGCTTTGAAGCTCCTTCGCACAAGATCTAAACTATCAATTTTCTAAATCATGAGAACTTGACAACTGCTTTCGTAAGGATCTATTACATCATTATATATCATTTCTGGACCAATAGATTCCTCCGCGTCGACCACAAGAGGTTAAGAATCTCGAAGAAGAGGTGTAACGTGTGTTCTTGGATAGGTCAGACCTATCAGCTTGAAATCCTCCTCGAATGCATGAAATGATGTGTGGACCTCTGGGGAAGGTCGGCCATGAACCAAGGAACATTGTCGAATGTATCATTAGGACCCGTAAGTTGGCTAATGCTCACAAATCTTCTCCTTCAGCTGATTGTTTATGACTGTCAGGAAGCTTTGCACTAAGAAAATAGAAAATCTTCTGATAGTGATAACTTTCCGGTAACTGATCCCATTGATCTAAATTCTTGATATGATGTAGATGAATGAATGTAGATGCTAAGTCCAGATCCACAAGATGTGAAATGCCAAGACTAGACCACAAGCTGAAACTGCTTCTGACTGAATTGCCTAAACTGATCTGGAAAAGAAACAAACTGAATTACAGACAAACTACAATGCAAATATTTTTGGTTGATGCAAGATTACTCTTTAACCAGGGATGCTCCTGCATTAGACATCTGGGGTTATTGAAAAAGTGAGTCCCTCACTTTTCTGGGGCTAGGGGAGAATCAAGATGGTCCACATCAGCCTAAGAAATCCAAGATGAGTCTTCTGCCGGTCTGCCTTTCCACTTCACAAGATATTCTTTGTATTGTCTTCCTCTAGTGCTACGTCCAACTCTGCTATCCAAAATGTCTTCAATTTGTTTTGGTGCTTGTTGTGGTAACTGCTTCTTCAAGTCTTCTGCCATGCTGTCACTGAACTCTACTTTATGATACTGATATAAGTTTGTAATGTTAAAAATAGGTGATATACCCAATGTCTTCGGTAATTCTACTTCATATGCATTTCTTGAATCAAATTTTCTAAGTATCTTACAAGGTCCAAACTTCTTCATCTTTAACTTGTTATATGTCTGAACTGGAAATCTTTCTTTTCTCAAGTACACCATTACTTCATCTCCAACTTCAAATTCCTTATGTCTTCTCTTCTCATCTGCCTTTTCCTTATACTTATTGTTCATATCCTCCAAATGCTTCTTCACCTGATTATGCACTGTCTTCATATGATCTACAAATTCTTCTGCTTCTGCACTTCTCTTTTCTTTTGTACTAATGTCTCTCAATTCTGAAACTCCTCTAGGGTTCACTTCAGTAATAATCTCAATAGGTGTTCTTGTGTTACTCCTATTTATTGAATTATTGTATGCAAACTCTGCTTGTGAAAGAGTTAAATCCCAACATTCGGCTTTCTCTCCAACCAAACATCTCAACAAGTTTCCCAAACTCCTATTCACTACCTCTATTTGTCCATTGGTCTGTGGATGAAAACTTGAACTGAACATCAAGTCTATTTTCATCTTCTTCCAAAGTGTCTTGCAAAAGTATCCAACAAACTTTGTGTCTCTGTCTGAAACTATACTCTTAGGCAATCCATGCAATCTCACAATCTCCTTGAAAAATAGGTCAGCTACATGCACTGTATCAGTTGTCTTCTTACAAGGTATGAAATTAGCCATCTTTGAAAATCTGTCAACCACTACAAATATTGAATCATGTCCTCTATGTCTCTTAGGCAATCCCATTACAAAATCTATGCTTATGTCTTCCCAAGGTCTCTCCGGTACTATCAAAGGTTTATACAATCCAATATTTTGACTACTCTCTTTTGCAACTTGACAAACTCTACAAATCTGCACAAATCTTAGAACATCCTTATTTATCTAAGGCCAAAAATAGTTTTCAATCACCAAAGCCACTGTCTTATCAATGCCAAAATATCCTGCCAATCCACCACTATGCTTCTCCTTGATCAAGTTATCTCTCATTGAAATCTATTTATGCACAACTGACTTCCTTTTAACACCATATCTTCTTGAATGAAATAATCCAACCACTTACTCCTATCTATCACAATAGGTTCTTTACATGCTTTCCAAGGCTCTGCAAAATCAATGTCTCTCTCATACATGTTCTTCAATTCATCAAAACCCAACACCTCAACTCTCATCTCTATCAACAAGTTTCTTCGTCTACTCAAGGCATCAACAACTTTGTTTGATTTACCACTCCTATGCTTCAACACAAAAGTATAACTCTGCATGAACTCTACCCATCTCATATGTCTCTGATTCAACTTACCTTTGAAAGGAAGCTAGGTGTGCGAAATAGCTTCCTACACTAATCTAATGAGGAGAGGGCTATGCAAATTCAAATTAATCCTTACAACTACAGAAACATAGAACATCTAAATGAGATATTTTAGCAATACACATGAACCAGAAAGAAGACAGAAGAAGAGAGACAAAGATATAATGTGGGGAAAACCCTTATCAGGTGAAAAACCCCACACTCAGAAACCTGCGCAATGTATTATCAAAACTGAATGTTGTTTACAATACACTTGTAATGCAAGCTTCAATGGTCTTCAACACTCATATCTGGAGTCAATCTGGTAGCATAACAATACCTGTCAATCCTGTAATACATCTCCTCCAAGCACCTTTTTTATATAGAATATACAAGGCAATATTGGACCTATCTTGGAATGGGCGTCCAACTTGGCCTCATGGCCCAGAACCCAAGCCTAGGGACACTTGGTCCACATTGTAGAATGTGCCTGACACTTGTCCATAGCTCTCATCCCAAAGAGGTCACCTATTTCCAAAATGGGCTATGACAGATGCTCTTATGACACTTACGACCGTCATAGAATCTGTTATAGCGGTTACAACTTACAGCTGTAAGAGAATCTATCATACACAGGCTATAAATAGCATATTCTCTTACAACATGTCATAGTCCACCTTTGGGCACCCAAGTATGCCTTATTCAAAGATGCTTCATGACACATGTCTTCACCTGTCTTACAAGCTTCTATTTCTGAATCTTACATGTCATAGATTCTGTCATAGGAATCCGTCATAACCGTTTCGGTCAATATTCCCTTACACAACATCCAAGATGCTGACACATGGCAAAATCCTCCTACCACAGAGTGGGATACCTATCTCCTCATGTGAGGACAAAATTACAAGTTGTCATCTTCCATGTAGGCTGACACATCACCGTGCCACATCCCACAATATGACAATATGGAATTTACAATTTATTTACAACATAGGCAATTAATTAATAAATACAAAAATAAATAATGCAAGGAATTACCAAGGTTGGGACACCTTAATTCCAAACATTCTCCCACTTGTCAAACACCTTGTAAGAGCCAATAGAATAACATGATTTAACTGCTATAGGCCGAGAGACCAATAGACTCTGAACACCATCTGAACTTATCAGTGCCCACTGGTTTCGTCAATGCATCAGCAACATTCTTCAAAGTATCCACCTTCTTCAAATTTACCTTTCTATCCTCAACCATGTCTCGCACAAAGTGAAACTGAACATTAATGTGCTTTGTTCTAGCATGGAAAGTTAGATTCTTTGCAAGGCAAATTACACTCTGACTGTCACAACTGATCATAATTTGACATGCATCAACACCAATATCGGAACACAATCTCTTAAGCCAAATGGCTTCCTTACAAGCATGAGTTGCTACCATATACTCAGCTTCTATCGTGGACAAAGAAACCACAGGTTGTCGCTTACTCATCTAACTAATAGCACCACTAAACAGTGTAAACACATAAGCACTGGTGGATCTCCTACTATCAATGTCACCTGCCCAATCTGAATCCACAAATCCATGAATGTCAACAGAATGCAGAGGTCTTGTAGCATTACCATGATAGCATATAGAATACTCATAAGTACCCCTCAAATATCTGAACACTCACTTAATTGTATCCCACTGAACTCGTCCAGGATTAGCCATAAATCGACTAAGAACTCCCACTGCTTGGGCAATGTCTGGTCTTGTGCAGACCATAGCATACATCAAATTGCCAACAACACTAGCATAAGGTACTCTGCTCATGTCCTCGACCTCACTAGGAGATTTTGGAAAATCCTCAATAGACAAATTTGTTCCCAAAGACACAGGAACGCACAATAGTCTACAATCTGCCATGCTGAACCTGTCCAACATGGTGTTCACATACTTACTCTGGCTTAGCCAAAGTTTTCTGTTGGTTCTGTCTCTTCTGATTTCCATTCCTAGAATGTACCTGGCTACCCCTAAATCTTTTATTTCTAACTATGCTGACAACTGAGATTTAAAATTAGAAATCATATTCTTATCCTTCCTAATGAGCAACATATCATCAGCATACAGTGCAACAATGAGAATACGATCACCATCAAACTTATAATACACACAGTGATCCGATATTGATCTCACATATCCAATTGACAACACAAAGGCATCAAACTTCAAGTACCATCTTCTAGGGGACTGCTTCAAACTATACAAAGAATTCTTAAGTTTGCAAACCAAATTTTGTTTACCTTTCACCATATAATGCTCTGGCTGTGACATGTAGATTTCTTCCTCCAAATCACCATGAAGGAAGCTGTCTTCACATACATCTATTCTACCTCTAAGTCATAAGCTGATGCAAGAGACAACAAGAATTGAATGGATGTTAGCTTTAAAATGGGAGAGAAGATCTCACCATAATCTATACCCTCCACTTGTGAATACCCCTTCACAACCAATCTGGCCTTATACTTCTCAACACTGTCATCTGCACCAAATTTCTTCTTGAACACCCATTTGCATCCAATGAGTTTCCGTCCAGGAGGCAAAGACACCAAGTCCCAAGTTTGATTCTTTTCCAAAGAAGCCATTTCATCCTCCATAGCCTCCTTCTAGGAACATGTATCTTTCATGTCCATAGCCTCTGATACAGTTCTAGGTTCATCACTGTTAGTAAGCAAAGCAAAAGCACAACTAGAATCAAGCAATGTAAAACCAAACCTTTCAGGTTGCTTTCTTATCCGTGTAGACCTCCTCAAAAGCTAAGGTTGAGGTTCAGCTTCTTCATCTAAGCTTTCAAAGTTGTAAGAGCACTCCTCATCATCAGGTCCAACCTTGTCTTTCTATTCAGTCTTCTTAGGGGTAGCAGGAAACTGAACAACATCCTCTTTCTTTTCTTTTTCTTCTGGCTGTAAAATAGTGGAAGAAGGTGTAAGCTCTCTGAAGATGACACTTCTGCTATAAAACACTTTTTTAGCCACAGGGTCCCAAAGCTTGTATCCTTTCACATTGGCAGCGTAGCCAATGAAGATACACTTAATAGCCTTGTTTTCCAATTTTGACCGCTTCTCCCTAGGCACATGTGCATATGCCTCACAACCAAAAACATGAAGATGCCTTATTGAAGGCTTTCTACCAGACCACACCTCCATGGGTGTCTTTCCAATAAGAGCTGATGTAGGAGATCTATTTACAAGATAGCAAGCAATGGCAATAGCTTCAGCCCAAAACGTTTCTTCTAGGCCATCTCCACTAAGCATACTCCTACCCTTCTCCATCAGTGTACTGTTCATCCTTTCTGCAACTCCATTTTGCTGCGGGGTGTATGGAGGTATCTTATGTCTTTCAATCCCAAGTTCCTTGCAATATTTATTGAATTCTATTGAACAGAACTCACCATCCTTGTCAGTTCTCAAACACTTAATCTTTTTACCAGTCTGATTTTCAGCAAAGGCCTTAAACTCCTTAAATTTACTATAGACTTCAGATTTGCTTATGAGAAAATAAATCCATGTCCTTCTACTATAGTCATCTATGAAAGATACAAAATATACAGATTTTGATAATGAAGGAACATTAACAGGACCAAATACATCAGAATGAACAAGGTCCAACACACCAGAAGACTTATGAGAACTCGAATAAAACTGAACACAGTTTTGCTTTCCATAAATGCAATGTTCAAAAAAGTTGAACTTAAGATTACAATCATCTAACTCCTCAACGAGGTTTTTATTTTTCAGGGTACGCAGACCCTTCTCACCAATGTGGCCAAATCTCTTATGCCATAACATTGTCTTTTCAGCAAGTAGCTTAACTTCTAAGGCATGATTACAAACATCAGAACTAGAAACAATAGATTTCTTAACTTCTCATTTAGATGGTGGGGATGAAGTGACTATTGCCCTCTTCCTTGAATCAGAAGAACTATTGCATTGTGAAATGCATGCCTTAGGCTGAAACATAGTACCTCTCCTAGTACCCTTAGCAAGCACCATAGCTCCTCTAGTCATCTTGCATCCTTCTTTCGAAAAGACAACCTGTACACCTGCATCATTCAACATACTTACAGAAAGCAGGTTCTGTGCTAAGCCGGGGATATGCATAACTCTAGAGATCCCCTTCACTCGTCGATCAATGAATCGGACAGAGACTCTTCCACGACCAACAATCTTTATATGAGAGTCGTCACCCAAGTATACCTTTCCACCATCAAACTCCTCATACTTAGTGAACCAGTCTTGATGCGAGGTCATGTGGAATGATGCACCAGAGTCAATCAGCCACACATCATCAGATGCATGGGTTGACAGGGCTGTGATGAAAGCATCACCATCATCTTGTGACTTGTTAGAATCTGAATCTCGGGTCTTCTTCTTCTTTTTCTTTTCTTCTTTGCAATCCTTTCAGAAATGCCCAAATTTACCACAGTTCCAATAGATAGCCTTGGACTTTCTAAGAGATTAGGATCTCCCACGGGATTTGGATCTACCCTTCTCAGCTTTCTTGTTCTTCTTTTTCCCTTTCTACTTGGGTCTTCCATGAACTACAAGAGCCTCTTTGGCTGCCTAAGAAGAATTTCTTCGCATCTCTTCAGACAACAACAAAGAAACCACTTCATCCATTTTGAATGTGGATGTGGTGCTTCCAATAGCCATGACAAGGTGATCCCACGAGTCCAACAAAGAACAAAGCAAGGTCATACACCGATCCTCCTCCTCCATCTTCACACCAATAGATGTCAATTGTGCAAGCAGCATGTTAAAAGCATTCATATGTTTAGCAACGGATCCTCCATCCTCCATTCGAAGGGAATACAACTTCTTTCTCAGAAAGAGTTTGTTAACTAGGGATTTGGCTTGATACACATCTCCCAACTTCTTCCAAAGCAAGTTTGTAGTTTTCTCCTCATAGACATTTAACAGGACATAATCATCAAAACTAAGTCTTATGAGACCCTTAGCCTTCCGATCCTTGAGATCCCAATTAGCTTGTTGCATTGCAACTAGTTTAGTTCCATTAATACTTTCCCAAAGGTCTCGATCAACAAGCATGTCTTCCATCTTGAGCTTCCACAGCTCGAAATTAGTGCCATTGAATTTCTCCACTTCTATCCTTCCGGATGTGCTTGCCATCTCCTTGCTGCAACAAGATTCAAAATACTCTGCACAGACTCCCACTCAACTTAAGATCAGCTCAAAAAACCCCTACCCAACAGCTAAGACCAAAACTGGCCAGGCTCTAATACCAACTGAAAGGAAGCTAGGTGTGCGGAAATCGCTTCCTACGCTAATCTAATGAGGAGAGGGCTATGCAAATTCAAATTAATCCTTACAACTACAGCAACATAGAACATCTAAATGAGATATTGCAGCAATACACATGAACCAGAAAGAAGACAGAAGAAGAGAGACAAAGATATAACGTGGGGAAAACCCTTATCAAGTGAAAAACCCCACACTGAGAATCTTGCACAATGTATTATCAAAACTGCATGTTGTTTACAATACACTTGCAATGCAAGCTTCAATGGTCTTTGACACTCGTATCTAGAGTTAATTCGGTAGCATAACAGTACCTGTCAATCCTGTAATACATCTCCTCCAAGCACCTATTTATATAGAATATACAAGGTAATATTGGACCTATCTTGGAATGGGCGTCCAACTTGGCCTCATGGCCCAAAACCCATGCCTAGGGACACTTGGTCAACATTGTAGAATGTGCCTGACACTTGTCCATAGTTCCCATCCCAAAGAGGTCACCTATTTCAAAAATGGGCTATGACAGATGCTCTTACGACACTTACGACAGTCATAGAATCTGTCATAGCGGTTACAAGTTACAGCTATAAGAGAATCTGTCATACACAGGCTATAAATAGCATATTCTTTTACATGTCATAGTCCACCTTGGGGTGCCCAAGTATGTGTTATTCAAGGATGCTTCATGACACATGTCTTCACTTGTCTTACAAGCTTCTATTTCTGACTCTTACATGTCATAGATTCTGTCATAGGAATCCGTCATAACCGTTTTGGTCAATATTCCCTTACACAACATCCAAGATGCCGACACATGGCAAAATGCTCCTACCACAAAGTGGGATGCCTATCTCCTCATGTGAGGACAAAATTACAAGTTGTCATCTTCCATGTAGGATGATACATCACCGTGCCACATCCCACAATATGACAATATGGAATTTACAATTTATTTACAACATAGACAATTAATTAATAGATACAAACTTAAATAATGCAAGGAATTACCAAGGTTGAGACACCTTAATTCCCAACAACCTTGAATATTCAAATATTGCAAAGTTTCATGATCTATATACAACACAAACTCCTTAGGCAACAAGTAATGTCTCCACTTCTTCAAGGCTTGAATTATGGCATAGAACTCTTGATCATAAACTGAATATCTTCTCCTTGCATCATTCAACTTCTCACTGAAATAAGCTACAGGTCTACCTTCTTGACTTAACATTGCTCCAATTGCATTTCCACTTGCATCACAATCAACTTGAAATACCTTATTGAAGTCCGGTAATGCCAAAACGGGTTGCTCTATCACTTTCAACTTCAATAGTTCAAAACTTTTATCTTCTCCTGATGTCCACTTGAAATCTTTTCTATCGCCTCTCATTGTTTCTGTGATAGGGTTACAAACTAAACTGAAATTTCTGATGAACTTCCAGTAGAAACTAGCCAATCCATGAAATGATCTAACCTCTCCAATGTTCTCTGTTGTAGGCCATTCAACAATTGCTCTCACTTTCTCAGGGTCCATCTTCAATCCTTCTGCATAAATCACAAATCCCAAATATACCAACTCTTCCTTCATGAAACTACACTTCTTGATGTTTATCGGCAATTTCTCTTCTCAATCTCTGCAAAACTTGTCTAATATGCCACAAATGTTCTTCTTTTGTCTTACTGAAAATCATAATATCATCCAAGTACACAATCACAAACTTACCCAAGAATTTCTTCAAGACTTCATTCATCAATCTCATGAAAGTACTCGGTGCATTTGTAAATCCAAAAGGCATCACTAACCACTCATACAATCCTTCATTTGTCTTAAAAGCAGTCTTCCATTCATCACCTTCTTTGATTCTAATCTGATGGTATCCACTCTTCAAATCTATCTTTGTGAAATATCTTGCTCCACTCAAACAATCCATGATATCATCCATCCTAGGTAAAGGAAATCTATACCTAACTGTGATCTTGTTTATTGCTCTAGAGTCAGTACACATCCTCCAATCTCCATCCTTCTCTATTCAAACCTTTCCTCAACAACTCTTGTATCTGTCTATTTAGTTCATTCTTTGTTGGTGTCATCTGGTGTGCTACTTTGTTAGGCAAACTTGCTCCCAGTATAAGATCCATGTGATGACTGATACTCCTTATAGGTGGTAATCCTTCAGGTACATTATCTGATATGATGTCTTCATACTCTGTCAGCAACTCTTTTATCTCCTTTGGTTCAGTCTCTTTCTTCAATATTTTAGGCTTCTTAGGAATTGGTGTGCCTTGCACACACGCCTGATTTTGCCAAATGGAGACCCCCTCTTTTGCTTTGGCTTGGAGTCTTGACCTCTCTTGCTTATGATGATGAGAAAGTGAATTTGTGCTTAGAGTGCAGGACTTGTTCCAAATTTGAGTATTTTGCATGTTTGGAGTCATTTGATGTCTTTCATGGTTGATTTGGAGGTGTCTTGGGTGGTCTTGTGCTTAAAAGATAGTCATTTATTGCCTTTTGCGCTAAAATTGCGTGTTACTGCACTTTGCTCCAAAATCTCATGTCACTGGATATTGCCTTTGAAATTGCTTTTGCAAGTTGAAATTCCTAGTTTCCAAGTCTTAGAGTAGCAAAATCATGTTAAATTCCACAAGATTTGGTTAAGGGGTTTACATACTTTCACCCTAACACATGGTCTTGAAGCCTTGATTTGGCTAAGTCTGAAACCCTGAAAAATCCTGAAAAATGGCTAAGTCTGAAATCTGGTGGAACCACAAAATTCTAGAATCTGCATATGAAATCCTATGGATCTGGAACCCATCTCAAACATCCTGAAAGTATATTTAAAAATATTTAAAGTATAAACTTATACTTAAATATATTTTTAAATATACTTTCACCCTGGACATTTCTAAATCTAGCGCTAAAAATTACCCCAAATACAAAAAGTACTAAAAATGCCTTCTACCAACCTTAGCGCTAAATATGCCTTCGACCGACCTCCCTCCAAGTTGCCGCTAAGTCAGTCGGACCAAAAATCACCGCTGAGACAATTTCGAAGAAAAGCGCTAAAATGGGCTTCAACCGACTTGTGCTAATATTTGCCTTCACTGCACTTGGTCGGTAGATAGAGAAACCCGCACTAGTCCGTTCCATTGAAAATCCCCGCTGACTGAGCCTTTTATATTTTGCGCTAAAAATTGACCTTACCAACTTGCGCTACAATCCACCTTGACCGACCTTATGAGATGCTATTAGTCGGTCTGAGCCCAAACTCACACAAGTCGGTGTCACCCAAAATTAGTGCAAAAGTATTTTGCGCTAAAAATGAACCTCTCCAACTTGCGCTAGAATTGCATTGCACCGACTTTTAGTTGGTAGACCCAAAAACCCGCGCTTTTTTGACATTTTGGCCCAAAAATTAAGTTTTTCAAGGTACAACTTGGATTTTCTTGATGGATTTGAATTGCATATCTATTTTTCACATCATGATGAATATTTTATCAAGTTTGTGTGGATTTTTGGCATGTTTTATGACAATTAATGACACTACACATGAAAAGTCTGTGACCCCCCAAAAATCCTGCTTTTTACAGAAAATACTAAGAAACATGAAATAAAAGTTTGCAAATGGATTCTGTTGACCCCAAAAACTTCCCTAATCATCATATTGGCTAAATGGGTACTCAAAAATGATGAAAAATATAGAAAATCATGTGAAAATCACTAGATTTAAGAGGTTGTTTATAAGAAGGTGGCATTGACAATGAGCTGTTTTTGACTGATCCATGACTACAAATGGACATGTTTTGATTTAAAATGATGGAAAATAACTTGTTAAGATGAAATTGATGCTTTGCATTATGAATTGCAGGTGTTGGAGGGCATAGGTGCTTGTTGGAGCCATCTTGGAAGGATGCACACAGACATGCAGTGCTGACCTAGAAATGTAGAATTGACATTTTATCAACCAAATTGCTATTGCACCTGCAAGAGGATGTTAGTATGATGTCTGAGATGATGCAAATAAGTCCCTAGAGGATGAAGACACTAAAGATCATGCATACATCACTGTTATTCCTGTAGATCCAGTCCAATGTCCTAGTGATCTAGTTTGAAGGTCATAACTCCTAGCTATTTTATCAGAATTTAAACTTCTTAGACTTGTTGGAAAGATAACTTGATTATCTAGTTTGAGCTACCTAGCTACCAAGGCTTAATGCCAAGCAACTAAGAAGTTTTGAGGGCCCATTCCTCTCCGAAGGCCTCCGAGAATGCAAATAACCATGGACTGGATCACCAATACATGCATACAGCTGTTCCAGTAGTCTAGTCATCAAGAATCAGTCCAGCAAGCATCCAGTTGGATATATCTTCACTAATAATGTGCCACATACTCCCCTTGGTCCATTCAACACTTGGAATCCCGTGAATTCACATTAGCTCAAGTTTTCAAGTGTCATGTGACTCTATTTTGGCTTTATTAGGCCTTGAAAATTGACTTTCCGTCATGTACAACCAAATGGGTATCCATTTTGTCTAGATTCAATGTATTTGCAAGCTGTATTTTATCTTTTTCCTAAAGGATAAATGCTAATCCAAAAATGTAACAAACTGATGTACTTCATTAAATGCCATGTAATCTAGACCGTTGGTTTTGAGCTAATCTCCACCGCCCATTGAAAAACTCAGTATGGTGCCTTGTCTATAAAAGGGCCATCCTTTTCTCTCATTTGTAAGTAAGATTAGATACTGAATTGCTGAAACTCTGTCAAATTGTGATCAATACAAAGCAAGTTTTGTATGTTTGTTGGGAAGTTGTGTTCTTGTGTTATCCTCTTTGGTTTTCATAGTTCATATCAATCTGAATTTAATTAGTTGTGATTTTGCAATGATGGGTAAATGTTAAGATATCTAATGAATGCTTTGGTCCATACTATTAGTGCTTGCTGATGGTAAGTTGCTGGTATAGTTAGCCTGGGCCCTGTCATTGAATATAGTTTGGTTGCATTCCACTAGTTAAGTTGCGCTGTTGTCCGGGTGTTTAATGAGTGAATGCAATTTGAAAATCATAAGGATCCTTTGAAGATTGCATCATTTCTTGCAACATTGTGGGTTTCCTATCCCGGTGAAACATGGAATGGTTTATTGAAAGTATTTGTCTATCTACAACATTTTACCTAGTTGTGACTGTCACTTAGGATCTCTTATCCCTTCTCTCTCCCTTTCCTTTTGCATTTTCTTTACATAAAGTTTGTTAGGTTAGATTATAAGCAACATCTACATTACAAATCTATTGAAAGTATCATAGGGTTTCTGAATTACACTGCTATCAGATTCCATAAACCCTACATTTCGTGTAAGACCCCTTGTTGGCACAGCTAGACATTCCACTGAAGTTATTCCATGCAAGCTAAGACCTAACTGTATTATTCTTGGGGCAGTCCTATCTTAGATAGGATACCTTTTCAAGAGAGGTGTGATACCAGCAATCATACCTGCGTTGTTGAGTGCAAAAACACCCATCAATAGAATTGGCGCTAGAAGGAGGGCCGAACAAAGATTTTAGGCAGGCTTTCAGTTTTGATTGGTTCATTACACATGCTGGAATGATTTGACTATTCGGGAGATTCAGTTCTTATGCGTACACATAAGGGTTTCAGTCATGAAATCCCTTCATTCTTCAGAGGACCATCTTAGTGGTCATATTATGAAGAGAACTTCCAAGTAGATTTCCCACTCTTTTCTTTTTTCTCTTGTGGAAGGTTAATCTTAGGTTTTGTGAGTGTTCACTGGGTAATGTGAGGTTGGTTTCACAACTTCTACAACCCTCATCATAATTCTATGCCTAACCCCAAACCTAATTCTAAATCTAACCCTAATGATGTCTTTGTTATAAATATTTGCCCCTAATTGTAACTCTAATTCTAATCATAGCCCTAACTCTAATTCTATCCCTAACCCTAAGTCTATCACTAATCCTAATTCTATCCCTAACCCTAACCCTAATTGTAAATCTAATTTTTGTTATAAATATTTGCCCCAATTGTAATCCTAACTTTCATCATAACCCTAACCCTAACCTTAATTCTATCCCTAACCCTAATTTTAACCCAAACCTTTGGTTATATATATTTTCCCTATTTCTAAGCTAAATTTGAACTATAACCCTAACCCTAATTGTAACCCTAATTATAACCCTAATATTTTTTTGTTTATATATGTTTCCCTAGTTTTAATCCTAACCCAAGTTCTAACCCCAACTCTTTGGTTATATATATCTACCTTGATTGTAATCGTAATTTGAACCATAACCCTAACCCTAATTGTATTGCTAATGTTATTTCTATCGTTAAACCTAACCCTAATTCCAACTTTAACCCTAATTCTAGTCCTAATTTTTTTTTTGGGTTATATATTTACCCTAATTTTAACCCTAGTTACAACCAAACCGATAACTCTAATTCTATCCCTAACCCTAACCCTACTTCTAATTCTAATTATAGCCATTTAACAATAACCCCAATTCTATCCCTAACCCTAACTATAGTTCTAACCCTAACACTAACCCTAATCCTAACCCTAACCAAAATTCAAACCCTGGCCCTAATTCTAACCCTAATCATAATTCTATCCCTAACCCCAACCCTAATTCTAATTCTAAGCCTAATGATTTTTTTGTTATAAATATTTGCCCTAATTGTAGATCTAATTGTAATCATGGTCCTAACTCTAATTCTATCCCTAACCCTAAGTCTATTGGTAACCCTAATTCTATCCCTAACCCTAATTCTAACTATAACCCTAATTGTAACCCTAATTTTTTTGTCACATATATATTTGCCCTAGTTGTAACCTTAATCTTAAATTTGTTTCATGCTTTTATAATTTTGTCCATGTAGTAATTTTATTGTGTGAGATTCCATAATATTTGCAAAATTTACCAATGAAATGTCATTTTAATTTTTCTAAATTTCATCTTAAAGTGTTAAATCTTCCACTTTCTACAAATAAAGTAAATAGGGCTTAAAAGTCTCAGCTTTATTTCTAATCTTTAAAAACTAAGGCTATAACTTTTATAGCCTTAATAACAAGGTATATTCTTCCTGGCCAAACTTCATATCTCTTGAATAAAATAGCCCAAAGATTTAAACTAAAAAATACTTCTACACAGTTTATCCTATATTTTTTATTATGGTAAGCAGCAAACCAAGGTGTTGATCCCTTTAATAAAAAGCCACAAGGGAAAAGCAAAACATACCATAGACTAGCCACGAACTGTTGCATATGTTGTCATTGATCTCAAAGGGTTATATGTTGTCTTTGATATCAAAGTATTATGATTGATGATGTGGAGTTATGATTGTTGCATTGTTGCACATGTGTCAATTGGTGAAAAGAGTTGCATGAGATATGAAGGAAATTGTTTAAGTTATCAAGAATGCCAAATGCATAAGAGATTGTACTACAAAGACATAGGGGATATTATCACATTCTACCACAGATAAAGATATGGCCTCATGGTTTGAAGGATAGCTAGGTATAACTGTGAGGTATGTTTGATCCAAGTTTTAGAGCATATGGACTATTGCAAAGATATCCAGAGCTGACATAATGAAAATAGTGCTATCATAGTTGATGCAGTCACGGTAGGAGGGTTCATAGAATGAACTGTCTGGACCGTGCAACAAGAGCAAACACAACGAAAACAACTCAAGAAAATGGAACAAATGCAAATTCAGTTATTCAGTATATCATAGAATTCAAATACAATCTGGCCAGCAACATGCAGGCTTAGAATTAGGGCTCACAGGCTTGAATACATACATGTGCAAGATAAAGCTTTGAAGCTCCTTCGCACAAGATCTAAACTATCAATCTTCTAAATCATGAGAACTTGACAATTGCTTTCGTAAGGATCTATTACATCATTATATATCATTTTTGGACTAATAGATTCCTCCGCGTCAGCCACAAGAGGTTAAGAATCTCGAAGAAGAGGTGTAACGTGTGTTCTTGGATAGGTCGGACCTATCGGCTTGAAATCCTCCTCGAATGCATGAAATGATGTGCGGACCTCCGGGGAAGGTCAGCCACAAACCAAGGAACATTGCCAAATGTATCATTAGGATCCGTAAGTTGGCTAATGCTCACAAATCTTCTCCTTCTGCTGATTGTTCATGACTATCAGGAAGCTATGCACTAAGAAAATAAACGATCTTCTGATAGTGATAACTTTCTGATGACTAATCCAATTGCTCTAAATTCTTGATATGATGTAGATGAATGAATGTAGATGCTAAGTCCAGATCCACAAGATGTGAAATGCCAAGATTGGACCACAAGCTGAAACTGCTTCTAACTGAACTGCCTAAACTGAACTAGAAAAGAAACAAACTGAACTACAGACAAACTGCAATGCAAATATTTTTGGTTGATGCAAGTTTACTCTTTAACCAGGGATGCTCCTGCATTAGACATCTAGGGTTATTGAAAAAGTGAGTCCCTCACTTTTCTGGGGCTAGGGGAGAATCAAGACGGTCCACCTCAACCTGAGAAATCCAAGATGAGTCTTCCACCGATCTACCTTTCCACTTCACAAGATATTCTTTGTATTGTCTTCCTCTAGTGCTACATCCAACTCTGCTATCCAAAATGTCTTCAATCTGTTTTGATGCTTTTTGTGGTAATTGCTTCTTCAAGTCTTCTGCCATGCTTTCACTGAACTCTGCTTTATGATACTGATATAAGTCTGTAATGTTGAAAATAGGTGATATACCCAATGTCTTCGGTAATTCTACTTCATATGCATTTCCCAAATCAAATTTTCTAAGTATCGTACAAGGTCCAAACTTCTTCATCTTTAACTTGTTATATGTCTGAACTGGAAATCTTTCTTTTCTCAAGTACACCATTACTTCATCTCCAACTTGAAATTCCTTATGTCTTCTCTTCTCATTTGCCTTTTCCTTATACTTACTGTTCATATCCTCCAAATGCTTCTTCACCTGATTATGCACTGTCTTCATATGATCTACAAATTCTTCTGCTTCTACACTTCTCTTTTCTTCTGTACCGATGTCTCTCAATTCTGTAACTCCTCTAGGGTTCACTCTGGTAACAATCTCAATAGGTGTTCTGCTGGTACTCCTATTTATTGAATTATTGTATGCAAACTCTGCTTGTGAAAGAGTCAAATCCCAACATTCTACTTTCTCTCCAAACAAACATCTCAACAAGTTTCCCAAACTCCTATTCACTACCTCTATCTGTCCATTGGTCTGTGGATGAAAAGTTGAACTGAACGTCAAGTCTATTTTCATCTTCTTCCAAAGTGTCTTGCAAAAGTATCCAACAAACTTTGTGTCTCTGTCTGAAACTATACTCTTAGGTAATCCATTCAATCTCACAATCTCTTTGAAAAATAGGTCAGCTACATGCACTGCATTAGTTGTCTTCTTACAAGGTATGAAATGAGCCATCTTTGAAAATCTGTCAACCACTACAAATATTGAATCATGTCCTCTCTATGTGTCTTAGGTAATCCCATTACAAAATCTATGCTTATGTCTTCCCAAGGTCTCTCCGGTACTGTCAAAGGTTTATACAATCCAATATTTTGACTACTCCCTTTAGCAACTTGACAAACTCTACAACTCTGTACAAATCTCAGAACATCCTTATTTATCTGAGGCCAAAAATAGTTTTCAATCACCAAAGCCACTGTCTTATCAATGCCAAATATCCTGCCAATCCACCACTATGCTTCTCCTTGATCAAATTATCTCTCATTGAACCTCTAGTTATGCACAACTGACTTCATTTAACAACATATCTTCTTGAATGAAATAATCCAACCAGTTACTCCTATCTGTCACAACAAGTTCTTTACATGCTTTCCAAGGCTCTACAAAATCAGTGTCTCTCTCATACATTTTCTTCAATTCATCAAAACCCAACACCTCAACTATCATCTCTATCAACAAGTTTCTTCGTCTACTCAAGGCATCAACAACTTTGTTTGATTTACCACTCCTATGCTTCAACACAAAAGTATAACTCTGCATGAACTGTAGCCATCTCATATGTCTCTGATTCAACTTACCTTTGAAAGGAAGCTAGGTGTGTGGAAATCGCTTCCTACACTAATCTAATGAGGAGAGGGCTATGCAAATTCAAATTAATCCTTACAACTACAACAACATAGAACATCTAAATGAGATATTTTAGCAATACACATGAACCAGAAAGAAGACAGAAGAAGAGAAACAAAGATATAACGTGGGGAAAACCCTTATCGGGTGAAAACCCCACACTCAGAAACCTGCACAATGTATTATCAAAACTGAATGTTGTTTACAATACACTTGCAATGCAAGCTTCAATGGTCTTCGACACTCATATCTAGAGTCAATTTGGTAGCATAACAGTACCTCTCAATCCTTTAATACATCTCCTCCAAGCACCTGTTTATATAGAATATACAAGGCAATATTGGACCTATCTTGGAATGGGCATCCAACTTGGCCTCATGGCCCAAAACCCACACCTAGGGACACTTGGTCCACATTGTAGAATGTGCCTGAAACTTGTCCACAGCTCCCATCCCAAAGAGGTCACCTATTTCCAGAATGGGCTATGACAGATGCTCTTATGACACTTACGACCGTCATAGAATCTGTCATAGTAGTTACAACTTACAGCTGTAAGAGAATCTATCATACACAGGCTATAAATAGCATATTCTCTTACAACATGTCATAGTCCACCTTTGGGCACCCAAGTATGCCTTATTCAAAGATGCTTCATGACACATGTCTTCACCTGTCTTACAAGCTTCTATTTCTGACTCTTACATGTCATAGATTCTGTCATAGGAATCCGTCATAACCATTTCGGTCAATATGGAATTTACAATTTATTTACAACATAGGCAATTAATTAATAAATACAAACATAAATAATGCAAGGAATTACCAAGGTTGAGACACCTTAATTCCCAACATTCTCCCTCTTGTCGAACACCTTGTAAGAGCCAATAGAATAACATGATTTAGCTGCTATAGGCTGAGAGGTTGATAGACTCTGAACAACATCTGAACTTCTCGGTGCCCACTGGTTTCATCAATGCATCAGCAACATTCTTCAAAGTATCCACCTTCTTCAAATTTACCTTTCTATCCTCAACCATGTCTCGCACAAAGTGAAACTGGACATCAATGTGCTTTGTTCTAGCATGGAAAGTTAGATTCTTCGCAAGGCAAATTGCACTCTGACTGTCACAACTGATCGTAATTTGACATGCATCAATACCAATATTAGAACACAATCTCTTAAGCCAAATGGCTTCCTTACAAGCATGAGGTGCTACCATATACTCAGCTTCTGTCGTGGACAAAGAAACAACAGGTTGTCACTTACTCATCCAACTAATAGCACCACCAAATAGTGTAAACACATAAGCATTGGTGGATCTCCTACTATCAATGTCACCTGCCCAATTTGAATCCACAAATCCACGAATGTCAACAGAATGCAGAGGTCTTGTAGCATTACCATGATAGCATATAGAATACTCAGAAGTACCCCTCAAATATCTGAACACTCGCTTAATTGCATCCCAATGAACTCGTCCAGGATTAGCCATAAATCGACTAAGGACTCCCACTGCTTGGGCAATGTCTGGTCTTGTGCAGACCATAGCATACATAAAACTACCAACAACACTAGCATAAGGTACTCTGCTCATGTCCTCGACCTCACTAAGAGATTTTGGACAATCTTCAATAAACAACTTTGTTCCTAAAGACATAGGAACACACAATGGTCTACAATCTGCCATGCTGAACCTGTCCAACATGGTCTTCACATACTTACTCTAGCTTAACCAAAGTTTTTTGTTGGTTCTGTCTCTTCTGACTTCCATTCGTAGAATGTACTTGGCTACCCCTAAATCTTTCATTTCAAACTATGCTAATAACTGAGATTTAAAATCAGAAATCATATTCTTACCCTTCCCAATGAGCAACATATCATCAACATATAATGCAACAATGAGAATACGATCACCATCAAACTTATAATACACACAGTGATCTGATTTTGATCTCACAAATCCAATTGACAACACAAAGGCATCAAACTTCAAGTACCATCTCCTAGGGGACTACTTCAAACCATACAAAAAATTCTTAAGTTTGCAAACCAAATTTTGTTTACCTTTCACCATGTAATGCTCTGGCTGTGACATGTAGATTTCTTCCTTCAAATCACCATGAAGGAAGCTGTCTTCACATCCATCTATTGTACCTCTAAGTCATAAGATGATGCAAGAGACAACAAGAATTGAATGGATGTTAGCTTTAAAATGGGAGAGAAGATCTCACCATAATCTATACCCTCCACTTGTGAATACCCCTTCACAACCAATCTGGCCTTATACTTCTCAACATTGCCATCTGCACCAAATTTCTTCTTGAACACCCATTTGCATCCAATGAGTTTCCGTCCTGGAGGCAAAGGCATCATGTCCCAAGTTTGATTCTTTTCCAAAGAAGCCATTTCATCCTCCATGGCCTCCTTCTAGGAACATGCATCTTTCATGTCCATAGCCTCTGATACAGTTCTAGGTTCATCACTATTAGTAAGCAAAGCAAAAGCACAACTAGAATCAAGCAATGTAAAACCAAACCTTTCAGGTTGCTTTCTTATTCATGTAGACCTCCTCAAAAGCTAATGATGCAGAGCAAGTGCACAGTGGAAACAATCACAAAAGAGTCCCTTCTGTCAATATCGGCAAGAGTTTGTCAACGTCTTACCGAACTATGCTTCTTTATCCTCGTCGGCCTGACTTACCTTGTCGGCCTTCCCCGGTTCTTTCTTCCCAACGGTCTTCCTCTCGCCAAAACCATTATGTTCATCTGCCAAACACTTGTTATCGGCCTAGCTTTCTCCTTGCTCGCCGAAACCAAAACTCACACTGATATGTTAACACTATCACTCAGACTCCCTACTTCTTACACTGATGGGCATCTCATACTGATATACTTAACACCAACTTCTCCTTCGGCAAGACTGCCTCTATCGGTGAAACCTTGTACTCACTCTTCAATGGTTCATCTCTTCTTGACCACTCAATCCTTAGACTCCCTCTATCGGTGAGACATTCACAATCGGCCACAGTGAATCTCCCTCCGTCGATGTGCCAATGAACTATCCATCGGTGACACCTTCAGTTGTCACCCCGATACAACTCAATCGGTGAGATTTTATACTGTCAGCTCAACACAATTTCATCCACTCAATGACTCTTCCCACACCGATGCCTCTTTGATATGCCAATGCAGTATACTCACAAACTAACGCACACATACAATGGTGATATATACATAAACTATCTAGGACATACATTGGGCATATACACATAATTTGTATATTTCAGCAAACAATCCCTAGCTTAGCCTGAATGGACTCTTACATACACAATTTGTCTAACGACATACACAAGGTGGTACCCAGATACAATAGCAATATAGACAAAGAAAATACCTTCATACAGTTGCGATATATACAGGAAATGTATTTTCACCGAATAACACAAAATTGACTAAACACGACTTTTCATACATACCACTTTCCACTGTGCATACATAGAATGAGGCTCACAGCAGGTGCGATATATTGATAGACTATCTCATACATACAATCTGTGTATATACTTCAAACGTATATTTGAATTTTCCTGCCGATGACCTTCTCTAAGACGGAATCTGCAATTTCTACATTTCCATGTTTATCTAACAAAAAATGAACCAAAAATGGGAAAACTATTTTACAAGTGCATTCCACTAATTTCACAGAAATCCACTAGTGGAATGGATTTAACCTTGCATCACGGCAACAGAATAACTAAAATTAAAAATACAACGGTTCTATATAGATAATAAACAGAACAATTTGGTTCACCAAGATTTCACACACGATTCAAAATTTACAGAATATAATTTGTAGAATTTTCTATTCTTTCGTTCCATCTTCTTACATTTCATCAGTTCCAGAAAAAGAAAACATGAAAAAAAAAAGACCTCTTTCTCGACCATCTCTCCCCGTTTTTGTTAACCCCTCACCTCTGTTTTCAGGATTTTTGAATCTTTCAAGATTTACAACATAGACCCTAATTAATCACACAACATCTGTATTTATTAAGACAACAAAACATCCGATAATACGACACATTTGATGTAATTCTGCACATAACCCAAATGCCTGTTGTTGTCCATGATGTCAAATACTAGCCTTGGGAAGAGAGATGTTAAAACATACAATGTCAACATAAAATGTTACATTAGATTTAAACATAGAAATGCTACATAGTAACATGAAATACCTAATCCTTATTAAAACCTTATTGTGCATATTTATCCTGTTGAAGTGGTGCTCCTGCACCATACTCCCTGGGAGAATAGATCTCAACCCCACTTGAGATCAGGGTTTGAAGGTCTGCACCATGTTTTGTGATCTGATCTGCAGTCATCCAAACTGCCTCTAAAACAGGTTGCCTGTGCCAAGTTACCAAATACTCCATGTACTCTTAGTCCCTTGTCTTCTTTGTCACTCTTGAGTCTACTACCTTCTTCAATTTTGGTGGATCATGCTTAGGAATATTAGCATCTGCTGCATCCTGCAATGGTTCTTGTTCTATATCTATATTCTGTTTGTATGGAGTTAAATCACAGACATTGAAAATGGGTGACAATCCAAGATCAAGAGGAAGTTGGATCTCATAAGCATTCTGCCCACAGTTCTTTAAAATTTGGCATGGTCCAATCTTCCTCTGCATGAGCTTGGTATACTTACCTTTGGGGAGTCTCTCCTTCAGATTTACCCACACCAAATCTCCAACCGCAAACTGTAAATCTCTTTTCGTTTTGTCAGCATAGGTTTTGTACTGCAATGTAGTTTGTTAAAGCTGGTTCTTCACTTGATCATGTACTTCTTTGATGGCTAAAGAAAAATCTTCTGCATCTGCACTAATAGGATCGCCTATAGGCAGATCTCTCAGTTCTAGAACACCCCTTGGATGGATGCCATAGACTATCTGAAAAGGTGACTTTCCTGTACTCCTATTGATGGTGTCATTATAGGAGAATTTTGCTTGGGGTAGGATATTATCCCACTTTTCTCCATGCTACCTTGTCAAACACCTTAACAGATTTCCCAATGAACGATTAACAACTTCAGTCTGCCTATTTGTTTGAGGATGGTAGGTTGATGAGAAGGACAAATTGGTTCCAAGCTTTTTCCAAAGAGTCCTCCAGAAGTGGCCAATAAACTTCACATCTCTGTCTTAGACTATGCTCAATGACAATCCATGGATCCTCACTATTTCCTTGAAAAATAGGTCTGCAACATACGAAGCATCACAAGTGGTTTTGCATGGCAAGAAATGTGCCATTTTACTAAATCTATTGACTACCACAAAAACACTATCATATCCTTTCCTTGTCCTAGGTAAACCTAGTACAAAATCCATGCTTATGCTCTCCCATGGCCTAGAAGGAATGGGTAATGGCTGATACAAACCTATATTTGTGGACTTTCCTTAGGCTTTCTGACATATTACACATGCTTCCACAAATCTTCTCACATCTGACTGCAGCTTAGGCCAATAGTAATGCCTCTTCACAAGATCAAGAGTTTTATCAAGACCAAAATGTCCTGCCATGGCCCCACAATGTTTCTCCTGAATAATATTTAGTCTCATAGAACATCTTGGAATACATAGTTGTCCACCTTTGAAAAGTAATCCATCTTGGATCAGAAATTCAGAGAACTCAGCATGATACTTGTCACCAAAAGAAGTACATACCTTGTACATCTCTCCAAAGTCTTCATCATCGTTATACATTGTCTTCAATGAGTCGATCCCAACACTCTCCAGTTGGATCTGATTGATGGTCAGAACTCTCCTGCTCAAAGCATCTGCCACTTTGTTCTTAACCCCTTTCTTGTGTTTGAGTGTGAAAGTGAAATCTTGCAAAGTTTCCACCCACTTCATATGCCTATGGTTCAACTTTTCTTGACTATTTATAAAACTGAGAGCCTGATTGTCTGTGAACACTATGAATTCTTTGGGCATCAAGTAATGCCTCCATTTCTTAAGTGACTGGACTAGAGCATACATCTCCAAATCATAGGATGAGTATCTCTTCTTGGCATCATTTAATTTCTCACTGAAGAATGCAATAGGCCAACCTTCTTGGCTGAGTACTGCTCCAATTGCAATATGACTTGCATCACATTCTATGTGAAAATTTTTGCTGAAGTCAGGAAATGCAAGAACTGGCTGCTCTGCCACCTTCTTCTTCAATGTTTCAAAGGAATTATCTGCCTCCTTTGTCCATGTAAACTTGCACTTCTGTCCTCCCTTTATAGTGTCAAGCATGGGTGCACAAATATGACTAAATCCCTTTATAAACTTCCTATAAAAGGTTGCTAACCCATGGAAACTTCTAACATCATTCAAGGTTTTGGGTGTTGGCCAAGACAATATGGCACTTACCTTCTCTTGATCCATTTTCAGTTTGTTATGTGAGATAACAAATCCAAGTAGATGATCTCTTCCTGCATAAATAGACACTTTGCTAAATTGATCATTAGTTGCTCTTCATATAACCCTTTGAGAACCAAGTCTATATGGATGAGGTGCTCTTCCCTCAGGATGTCATCTAAATATACTATGACAAATTTTCCCATGAATTCCCTCAAGACCTCATTCATCAACCTCATAAAGGTACTAGGGGCGTTGGACAAACCAAAAGGCATGACTTTCCACTCATATAACCCCTCATTAGTCTTAAATGTAGTTTTCCACTCATCATTAGGTCTAATCCTAATCTGATGATAGCCACTCTTTAAATCTATTTTTGAGAAATATTTAGCACCTCCTAAACAATCAAGTAAATCTTCTATCCTAGGGATTGGAAACCTATACCTGATGGTTATCTTGTTGATTACCCTTGAATCAGTGCAAAGTCTCCAAGTGCCTTCCTTCTTTGGTGCTAGTACAGCCGGTACTACACATGGACTTAGACTCTTGCCAATTAGGCCTATCTCCAACAACTCTTCAATTTGCTTTGCTACCTCTATATTCTGATCTGGAGTGAGCTTATATGCTGCTTTGTTTGGAAGTGTAGATCCTGGGATCAGATCTATACAATGGCTAATGTCCCTAATAGGTGGTAGGGAACTTGGCATTCCATTAGAGATAATGCCTTTGTACTTGTCCAATAGCTCTTGGACAGCTGGGTCTATGAATTTTTGTCTCTTCTCTCCCTTGACTTGTTGCTGCTATTCTTTGTTTACCTTTAGGCAAGGGATTAGAGCATATGTAACTGCTCCTTCTTCTCCTATCCCCTTCATGAATTGTTTGCCTTCTACCATCATCACTTTGACTTCTTTTCCTTTTGACTCCACCTCCTTCTCCATTAATGGAAGCAATTCTATCACCTTACCATTCTTGGTAATTGAATAGGTGTTTCTAACTCCATCATGGTATGCTTTCAAGTCATATTGCCATGGTCTTCCAAATAGGAGATGGCAAGCATCCATCTTGGCAATGTCAAACAATAACCTATCCTTGTATGGGCCAATTTGGAATTCTACCCAAGCTTGTTCTTCTACAACTGTTTGCTAACCTTGGGTGAGCCATGAAATTTTATATGGGCAAGGATGTGGCAGTCTCCTAAGCTTAAGCTTTTCTACCATCTCAATGGACACAAAATTCTTAATAGACCCAGAGTCAATCAGGACTTTACATACCTTTCCTCTTGCCTTGCTAGTAGTTCTGAAGAGAGACTTCCTTTGTGGAGGTTCTTTTCCAGGCACCTTCATGGTGGTCATTGCTCTCCTAATCATCAAACATTCTCCATTCTTAGGATATCCATAATTGTCAGGAGCATTCACACTTTGATTAGTGCTTGAGGTTGCTACACTCTGACAATCAGATTCTTGGATCAAATTGATCCTCTTTTCTCCTATTGAACTTGTTGTCTTTGCTAGACATCTGCTGGCTATATGGCCTTCTTGATTGCGATTGTAACATCTGATAGGTCCTCTGCCCTGAGATTTCCCTCTAAATGGTGGTCTTCTGCCCCTAAAATTTCCTCTTTGATTGTAACTTCCCCTTTGATGTTGATTGCTGTCTCCCTTGTTCTCTTGATTGGATTCACCTTGGTATCCAAATTCCCTGCCTCTAAAAGGACTTGTTCCTCCTCTTTGATGCCTTCCTCTACCTCTATTGTTCTGCTCATGCCTTCTCTTTAATTTTTCTTCCACTTTGAGTGCCAATTGGTAGCATTTCTGAACTGTATCTGGATTATGCAGATTTAGGTCTTCTTGGATGTTGAACCTCAATCCATTGAGGTACCTTGCTACCTTCTCTTCCTCACCTTCCTTTACCTTTGTTTTTACACATAGTTTCATGAACTCTTCTGTGTATGAACTGACATCTAATTCCTTCTACTTCAAATTTTGTTTCCTCTTATGTAGTTGGATGTTGTAATCCAATGGGACATATGCCTCCTTCACTAAAGCCATCATTCTCTTCCATGTTGCAACTTTGTTCTTTCCCTCTTTCACCCTGTCATCTTGGATGAAATTCCACCAAGTCAATGCAGCCCCTTTCATTTTGGACTGAGCCATTTTCACTCTTTGGTGGTCTGGTATTTCCTTGGTCTCAAAGAAATTATTCAAGGAGTCTATCCATTCCATCACCGAATCAGGGTCCATTTTTCCTGCAAACACTGGCAGGTCTATTTTCATATCCATGGTCCTTCTTTCCATGGACTTGAGGGCATTGAGTAAGAGTCTCTAGTCTGCAGGAACCTCTATCTCTTCCTGCTTAGGGACCTCCTCTTCATCCCTATCTTCTCGCTTACCAGAATCTTCTTCCCCTTTCTCCACTCTGTCCCTCAACTTCTCTAGTTCTTCTTTCAATGCCTGATTCTGAGCTCTATCTGCTCTACTCTCTGCCATGTGCTTTCTTACTAAGGCCATCAACTCAACGTTGGTCATCTTTGTTGGGTACATTTCTGATCCTTCTCCTTCTGACATCTTGTCTTCTTCTTCTTCCCAAAGAACACTCCTTCGCTCTGATACCAATTTGATGTAGAGCGGGTGCACAACAGAAATAGTCACAAAATAGTCCCTTCTGTCAATATCGACAAGAGTCTGTCAACATCTTACCGAACTATGCTTCTTTATCCTCATCGGCCTAACTTACCTTGTCGGCCTTCCCCGGTTCTTTCTTCCTGATGGTCTCCCTCTCACTGAAACCATTATGTTCATTGGCCAAATACTTGTTATCGGCCTAGCTTTCTCCTTGCTCGCTGAAACCAAAACTCACACTGATATGTTAACACTATCGCTCAGACTCCCTACTTCTTACACCAATGGGCATCTCATACCGATATACTTAACACCAACTTCTCCTTCGGCAAGACTGCCTCTATTGGTGAAACCTTCTACTCACTCTCCGATGGTTCATCTCTTCCCGACCACTCAATCCTCAGACTCCCTCTATCGGTGAGACATTCACAATCGGCCACAGTGAATCTCCCTCCACCGATGTGCCAATGAACTATCCATCGGTGACACCTTCAGTTGTAACCCCGATACAACTCAATCAGTGAGATTTTTAACTGTCAGCACAACACAATTTCGTCCACCCGATGACTCTTCCCACACCGATGCCTCTTTGATATGCCAATGCAGTATACTCACAAATTGATGCACACATACAATGGTGATATATACACAAACTATCTAGGACATACATTGGGCATATACACACAATTTGTATATTTTAGCAAACAATCTCCAGCTTATCCCAAATGGACTCTTACATACACAATTTGTCTGATGACATACACAAGGTGGTACCTAGATACAACAGCAATATACACAAAGAAAATACCTTCATACAGTTGCGATATATACAAGAAATGTATATTCGCTGAATAACACAAACTTGACTAAACAAGACTTTTCATACATACCACTTTCCACTGTGCATACACAGAATGAGGCTCGCAACAGGTGCGATATATTGATAGACTATCTTAGACATACAATCCGTGTATATACTTCAAACGTATATTTGAATTTTCCCACCGATGACCTTCTCTGAGACAGATTCTGCAATTTCTACATTTCCATGTTTATCTAACAAAAAATGAACCAAAAATGGGAAAACTATTTTACAAGTCCATTCCACTGATTTCACAGAAATCCACCAGTGGAATGGATTTAACCTTACATCACGGCAACAGAATAACTAAAATTAAAAATACAACGGTTCTATACAGATAATAAACAGAACAATTCAGTTCACCAAGATTTCACACAGGATTCAAAATTTACAGAATATAATTTGCAGAATTTTCTATTCTTTCGTTCCAGCTTCTTACATTTCATCAGTTCCAGAAAAAGAAAACATGAAAAAAAAGACCTCTTTCTTGACCATCTCTCCCCATTTTTGTTAACCCCTCGCCTCTGTTTTCGGGATTTTTGAATCTTTCAAGATTTACAACAGAGACCCTAATTAATCACATGGCATCTGTATTTCTTAAGACAACAAAACATCTGATAATACGACACATTTGATGTAATCTTGCACATAACCCAAATGCCTGCTGTTGTCCATGATGTCAAATACTGGCCTCGGGAAGAGAGATGTTAAAACATACAATGTCAACATAAAATGTTACATTAGATTTAAACATAGAAATGCTACATAGCAACATGAAATGCCTAATCCTTATTAAAACCTTATTGTGCATATTTATCCTATTAAAGTGGTGCTCCTGCACTAGCTAAGGTTGAGGTTCAGCTTCTTCATCTAAGCTTTCATAGCTCTCCTCATCATCAGGTCCAACATTGTCTTTCTATCCAGTCTTCTCAGGGGTAGCAGGAAACTGAACAACATCCTCTTTCTTTTCTTTTTCTTTTGGCTGTAAAATAGTGGAAGAAGGTGTAAGCTCTCTGAAGATGACACTTCTGCTATAAAACAATTTTTCAGCAACAGGGTCCCAAACCTTGTATCCTTTCACACCGACACCGTAGCCAATGAAGATACACTTAATAGCCTTGTTTTCCAATTTTGACCGCTTCTCCCTAGGCACATGTGCATATGCCTCACAACCAAAAACATGAAGATGCCTTATTGAAGACTTTCTACCAGACCACACCTCCATGGGTGTCTTTCCAACAAGAGCTGATGTAGGAGATCTATTTACAAGATAGCAAGCAGTGGCAACAGCTTCAGCCCAAAACATTTGTTCTAGGTCAGCTCCACTAAGCATACTCCTAGACTTCTCCATCAATGTCCTATTCATCCTTTCTACAACTCTAGTTTGCTGCGGGGTGTATGGAGTTGTCTTATGTCTTTCAATCCCAAGTTCCTTGCAATATTTATCAAATTCTATAGAACAGAACTCACCACCGTTGTCAGTTCTCAAACACTTAATCTTTTTACCAGTCTGATTTTCAGCAAAGGCCTTAAACTCCTTAAAATTACTATAGACTTCAGATTTTCTTCTGAGAAAATAAATCCATGTCCGTCTACTGTAGTCATCTATGAAAGATACAAAATATAAAGATTTTGATAATGAAGGAACATTAACAGGACCAACTACATCAGAATGAACAAGGTCCAACACACCAAAAGACTTATGAGAACTCGAATAAAACTGAACACGGTTTTGCTTTCCATAAATGCAATGTTCGCAAAAGTCAAACTCAAGATTACAATTGTCTAACCCCTCAACGATGTTTTTATTTTTCAGGGTATGCAGACCCTTCTCACCAATGTTGCCAAATCTCTTATGCCATAACATTGTCTTTTCAGCAAGAAGCTTAACTTCTAAGGCATGATTACAAACATCAAAACTAGAAACAATAGATTTCTTAACTTCTCATTTAGATGGTGGGGATGAAGTGACTGCTGCCCTCTTCCTTGAATCAGAAGAACTATTGCATTGTGAAATGCATGCCTCAAGATGAAACATAGTATCTCTCCTAGTACACTTAGCAAGCACCATAGCTCCTCTAGTCATCTTGCATCTTTCTTTCGAAAAGACAACCTGTACACCTGCATCATTCAACATACTTAAAGAAAGTAGGTTCCGTGCTAAGCCTGGGATATGCATAACTCTAGAGATCCCCTTCACTTGTCCATCAGGGAATTGGATAGAGACTCTTCCACGACCAACAATATTTAGATGAGAGTCGTCACCCAAGTACATCTTTCCACCATCAAACTCCTCATACTTAGTGAACCAGTCTCGATGCGAGTTCATGTGGAATGATTCACCAGAGTCAATCAGCCACACATCATTAGATGCATGGGTTGCCAGGGCTATGATGAAAGCATCACCATCATCTTGTGACTTGTCAGAATCTGAATCTCAGGTCTTCTTCTTCTTTTTCTTTTCTTCTTTGTATTCCTTTCAGAAATGCCCAAATTTACCGCAGTTCCAATAGATAGCCTTGGACTTTCTAGGAGATTTGGATCTCCCACGGGATTTGGATCTCCCACGGGATTTTGATCTACCCTTCTCAGCTTTATTGTCCTTCTTTTTCCCTTTCTCCTTGGGCCTTCCATGAACTACAAGAGCCTCTTTGGCTACCTCAGAAGACTTTCTTCACATCTCTTCAGACAAAAGTGAAGAAACAAATTCATCTATTTTGAATGTGGATGTGGTGCTTTCAATAGCCATGACAAGGTGATCCCATGAGTCCAGCAAAGAACAAAGCAAGGTCATACACTGATCCTCCTCCTCCATCTTCACACCAATAGATGTCAATTGTGCAACCGACATGTTAAAAGCATTCATATGTTTAGCAACGGATCCTTCGTCCTCCATTCGAAGGGAATACAACTTCTTTCTCAAAAAGAGTTTGTTAACCAGGGATTTGGCTTGATACACATCTCCCAACATCTTCCAAAGCAAGTTTGCAGTTTTCTCCTCAGACATTTAAGAGGACATAAATAGCAAGACTAAGTCTTATGAGACCCTTAGCCTTCCGATCCTTGAGATCCCAATCAGCTTGTTGCATTGCAGCTAGTTTAGTTCCATTAACACTTTCCCAAAGGTCTTGATCAACAAGCATGTCTTCCATCTTGAGCTTCCATAGCTTGAAATTAGTGCCATTGAATTTCTCCACTTCTATCCTTCCAGATGTGATCGCCATCTCCTTGCTGCAACAAGATTTAAAATACTTTGTACAGACTCCCACTCAACTTAAGATCAGCTCAAAAAACCCCTACCCAACAGCTAAGACCAAAACTGGCCAGGCTCTGATACCAACTGAAAGGAAGCTAGGTGTGCGGAAATCGCTTCCTACACTAATCTAATGAGGAGAGGGCTATGCAAATTCAAATTAATCCTTACAACTACAGCAACATAGAACATCTAAATGAGATATTGTAGAAATACATATGAACCAGAAAGAAGACAGAAGAAGAGAGACAAAGATATAACGTGGGGAAAACCTTTATCAGGTGAAAAACCCCACACTCAGAAGCTTGCACAATGTATTATCAAAACTGAATGTTGTTTATAATACACTTGCAATGCAAGCTTCAATGGTCTTTGACACTTGTATCTGGAGTCAATTCGGTAGCATAATAGTACCTGTCAATCCTGTAATACATCTCCTCCTCCAAGCACCTATTTATATAGAATATACAAGGCAATATTGGACCTATCTTAGAATGGGCGTCCAACTTGGCCTCATGGCCCAAAACCCATGCCTAGGGACACTTGGTCAACATTGTAGAATGTGCCTGACACTTGTGCATAGTTCCCATCCCAAAGAGGTCACCTATTTCCAAAATGGGCTATGACAGATGCTCTTACGACACTTACGACAGTCATAGAATCTATCATAGCGGTTAGAACTTACACCTGTAAGAGAATCTGTCACACACAGGCTATAAATAGCATATTCTTTTATATGTCATAGTCCACCTTGGGGTGCCCAAGTATGCCTTATTCAAAGATGCTTCATGACACATGTCTTCACCTGTCTTACAAGCTTCTATTTTCGACTCTTACATGTCATAGATTCTGTCATAGGAATCTGTCATAACTGTTTCGGTCAATATTCCATTACACAACATCCAAGATGTTGACACATGGCAAACTGCTCCTACCACAAAGTGGGATGCCTATCTCCTCATGTGAGGACAAAATTACAAGTTGTCATCTTCCATGTAGGATGACACATCACCGTGCCACATCCCACAATATGACAATATGGAATTTACAATTTATTTACAACATAGACAATTAATTAATAGATACAAACTTAAATAATGCAAGGAATTACCAAGGTTGAGACACCTTAATTCCCAACAACCTTGAATATTCAAATATTGCAAAGCTTCATGATCTATATACAACACAAACTCCTTAGGCAACAAGTAATGTCTCCACTTCTTCAAGACTTGAATTATGGCATAGAACTCTTGATCATAAACTAAATATCTTCTCCTTGCATCATTCAACTTCTCACTGAAATAAGCTATAGGTCTACCTTCTTGACTTAACATTGCTCCAATTGCATTTCCACTTGCATCACAGTCAACTTGAAATACCTTATTGAAGTCTAGTAATGCCAAAATAGGTTGCTCTGTCACTTTCCGCTTCAATAGTTCAAAACTTTTATCTTCTCCTGATGTCCACTTGAAATCTTTTCTGTCACCTCTTATTGTTTCTGTCATAGGGTTACAAACTGAACTAAAATTTTTGATGAACTTCTGGTAGAAACTAGCCAATCCATGAAATGATCTAACCTCTCCAATGTTCTCTGCTGTAGGCCATTCAACAATTGATCTCAATTTCTTAGGGTCCATCTTCAATCCTTCTGCATAAATCACAAATCCCAAATATACCAACTCTTCCTTCATGAAACTACACTTCTTGATGTTTATCAGCAATTTCTCTTCTCAGTCTCTGCAAAACTTGTCTAATATGCCACAAATGTTCTTTTGTCTTACTGAAAATTAGAATATCATCCAAGTACACAATCACAAACTTACCCAAGAATTTCTTCAAGACTTCATTCATCAATCTCATGAAAGTACTCGATGCATTTGTAAATCCAAAAGGCATCACTAACCACTCATACAATCCTTCATTTGTCTTAAAAGCAGTCTTCCATTCATCACCTTCTCTGATTCTAATATGATGGTATCCACTCTTCAAATCTATCTTTGTGAAATATCTTGCTCCACTCAAACAATCCATGATATCATCCATCCTAGGTAAAGGAAATCTATACTTAATTGTGATCTTGTTTATTGCTCTGGAGTTAGTACACATCCTCCATTCTCCATCCTTCTCTGATCAAACCTTTCCTCAACAACTCTTGTATCTGTCTATTTAGTTCTTCATTCTCTGTTTCTGTCATCCGGTGTGTTGCTTTGTTAGGCAAACTTGCTCCCGCTATAAGATCCATGTGATGACTGATACTCCTTATAGGTGCTAATCCTTCACGTACATTATCTGATATGATGTCTTCATACTCTATCAACAACTCTTTTATCTCCTCCGGTTCAGTCTCTTTCTTCAATATTTCAGGCTTCTTAGGAATTAGTGTGCCTTGCACACACGCCCCATTTTGCCAAATGGAGACCCCCTCTTTTGCTTTGGCTTGGAGTCTTGACCTCTCTTGCTTATGATGATGAGAAAGTGAATTTGTGCTTAGAATGCAGGATTTGTTCCAAATTTGAGTATTTTGCATGTTTGGAGTCATTTGATGTCTTTCATGGTTGATTTGGAGGTGTCTTGGGTGGTCTTGTGCTTAAAAGAGAGTCATTTATTGCCTTTTGCACTAAAATTGTGTGTTACTGCACTTTGCTTCAAAATTTCATGTCACTGGATATTGCCTTTGAAATTGCTTTTGCAAGATGAAATTCCTAATTTCCAGGTCTTAGATTAGCAAAATCATGTTAAATTCCACAAGATTTGGTTAAGGGGTTCACATACTTTCATCCTGACACATGGTCCTGAAGCCCTGATTTGGCTAAGTCTAAAACCCTGAAAATCCTAAAAAATAGCTAAGTCTGAAATCTGGTGGAACCACAGAATTCTAGAATCTGCATATGAAATCCTATGGATCTAGGACCTAGCTCAAACATCTTGAAGTATATTTAAAAATATTTAAAGTATAAACTTATACTTAAATTTATTTTTAAATATACTTTCACCATGGACATTTCCAAATCTAGCACTAAAAATGACCCCAACCACAAAAAGTACTAAAAATGCCTTTTACCAACCTTAGCGCTAAATATGCCTTCGACTGACCGACCTCCAAGTTGCTGCTAAGTCAGTCGGACCAAAAATCACCGCTGAGACAGTTTCAAAGAAAAGCTCTAAAATGGGCTTCAATCAACTTGTGCTTATATTTGCCTTCAGTGCACTTGGTCGGTAGATAGAGAAACCCACGCTAGTCGGTTGCATTGAAAATCCCCGCCGACTGAGCCTTTTATGTTTTGTGCTAAAAATTGACCTTACCAACTTGCGCTACAATCCACCCTGACCGACCTTATGAGATGCTATTAGTCGGTCCGAGCCCAAACTCGCACAAGTCGGTGGCACCCAAAAGTAGTGCAAAAGTATTTTGCGCTAAAAATGAACCTCTCCGACCCGCGCTAGAATTGCATTGCACCGACTTTTAGTCGGTAGACCCCAAAACTCGCGCTTTTTTGACATTTTGGCCCAAAAATTAAGTTTTTCAAGGTACAACTTGGATTTTCTTGATGGATTTGAATTGCATAGCTATTTTTCACATCATGATGAATATTTTATCAAGTTTGTGTGGATTTTTGGTATGTTTTATGATAATTAATGCCACTACACATGAAAAGTCTGTGACCCCCCAAAAATCCTGCTTTTTACAGAAAATGCTAGAAAAACATGAAATAAAAGTTTTCAAATGGATTCTATTGACCCCAAAAACTTCCCTAATCATCATATTGGCCAAATGGGTACTCAAAAATGATGAAAAATGCAGAAAATCACTAGATTTAAGAGGTTGTTTATAAGAAGGTGGCATTGACAATGAGCTATTTTTGACTGATCCATGACTACAAATGGACATGTTTTGATTGAAAATGATAGAAAATAACTTGTTAAGATGAAATTGATGGTTTGCATTGTGAATTGTAGGTCTTGGATGGCATAGGAGCTTGTTGGAGCCGTCTTGGAAGGATGCACACAGACATGCAGTGTTGACCCAAAAATGTAGAATTGACATTTTATCAACCAAATTGCTATTGCACCTACAAGAGAATGTTAGTATGCTGTTTGAGATGATGGAAATAAGTCCTCGGAGGATGAAGACACTAAAGATAATGCCTACATCATTGTTATTCCTACAGATCTAGTCCAATGTCCTAGTGATCCAGTCCGGGGGTCATAACTCCTAGCTATTTTATCAGAATTTAAAACTTCTTGTACTCATTGGAAAGATAAATTGATTATCTAGTTTGAGCTACTCAGCTACCAAGACTTAATGCCAAGCAACCGAGAAGTTTCGAGCCCCCATTCCTCTCTGAAGGCCTCCGAAAATGCAATTTACTATGATGTAGAAAATACCAAAAATTATATTTTTGATATTTTCCCAAAAAATACCACTCAAATAACCATGGACTGGATCACCAAGACATGCATACAGCTGTTCCAGCAGTCCAGTCATGAAGAATCAATCTAGCAAGCATCCAGTTGGATATTTCTTCACTAATAATGTGCCACATACTCCCCTTGGTCCCTTCAGCACTTGGAATCCTGTGAATTCACATCATCTCAAGTTTTCAAGTGTCATGTGACTCTATTTTGGCTTTATTAGGCCTTGAAAATTGACTTTCCATCATGTACAACCAAATGGGTATCCATTTTGTCTAGATTCAATGTATTTGCAAGCTGTATTTTGTCTTTTTCCTAAAGGACAAATGCTAATCCAAAAATGTAACAAACTGATGTACTTCATTAAATGCCATGTAATATGGACCGTTGGTGTTGAGCTAATCTCCACCGCCCATTGAAAAACTCAGTATGGTGCCTTGTCTATAAAAGGGCCATCCTTTTCTCTCATTTGTAAGTAAGATTAGATACTGAATTGTTGAAACTCTGTCAAATTGTGATCAATACAAAGCAAGTTTTGCAGGTTGCTGGGAATTTGTGTTCTTGTGTTATCCTCTTTGGTTTTCATGGTTCATATCAATCTAAATTTAATTAGTTGTGATTTTACAATGATGGGTAAATGTTAAGATATCTAATAAATGCTTTGGTCCATACTATTAGTGCTTGCTGATGGTAATTTGCTGTGTATAGTTAGCCTAGGCCCTGTCATTGAATATAGTTCAGTTGCATTCCACTAGTTAAGTTGCATCATTGTCCAGGTGTTTAATGAGTGAATGCAATTTGAAAATCATAAGGATCCTTTGAAGATTGCATCATTTCTTGCAACATTGTGGGTTTCCTATCCTGGTGAAACATGGAATGGTTTATTGAAAGTATTTGTCTATCTACAACATTTTACCTAGTTGTGATTGTCACTTAGGATCTCTTATCCCCTCTTTCTCCCTTTCCTTTTGCATTTTCTTTACATAAAGTTTGTTAGGTTAGATTATAAGCATCATCTACATTACAAATCTACTGAAAGTATCATAGGGTTTCTGTATTACACTGCTGTCATATTCCATAAACCCTACATTTCATGTAAGACCCCTTGTTGGCATAGCTAGACATTCCACTGAAGTTATTCCATGCAAGCTAAGACCTAGCTATATTATCCTTGGGGTAGTCCTATCTTGGATAGGATACCTTTTCAAGAGAGGTGTGATACCAGCAATCAGACCTGCGTTGTTGAGTGCAAAAACACCCATCAATAGAATTAGCGCTAGAAGGAGGGTTGAACAAAGATTTTAGGCAGGCTTTCAGTTTTGATTGGTTCATTACACATGCTGGAATGAACTGACTATTCGGGAGATTCAGTTCTTATGCATACACATAGGGGTTTTAGTCATGAAATCCCTTCATTCTTTAGAGGACCATCTCAGTAGTCATATTATGAAGAGAACTTCCAAGTAGATATCCCACTCTTCAAAGAAGTGCTAGATAGGCAGATTAGGGTGAAATACCCTCCATTAACGTTTCTTGATTTTAGTTCACCTCAGGTCTGCACTATACATCCTAGAGAGTTGCATGACAAAATTGACTGTTTGACTTTTCTCCAAAGATTGGATCTGCATTTGAAGGGATTGCTTCCTATTCTTGAAGTTTACAAGCCTGAAGCAAAATGTGGGTATGATAGACATATTCAGAGTAAGACCTCACAAGGAGTTGCAAAATGGATGGATGCATGTGCATGTGATCATGTCTTAGTTAAGAACATACAAAGAGTTGAGGCTGCAGAGGCTATAAATCCACCATTCGTAGTTGATCATAATAAAGAGGGCAATCTGCATATGGAAAAAATTCAAGTTGTTCATCAAAGTACATATCTAGATGATGATGGTAGTCAATGCTTGTGGTCTGTAGGTCACCAACTAAGGAGTATACAGTCCCTGACTGGTTAAAACCTAGTTTTCATCTATTGGACTTTGAAAATATAGTCCTAGCATAGTTGAAGCCTTGTTCTTAGTTACAGGACAATGAACAGAGCAATGCACAAGATCAGATTTCTACTACTAAGAATATTGATAAGATAAATGAAAAATCAGACTTGATGGGCAGTCATGTTAAGGATGCAGATCAGCAATCACATGCTTCAAAAATATCAAGTTCTAAGACTAAATTTGTTGCTACAGAGGTGGAGAACAACAGTCCATTTCAAACAGTTGATAGTTCAAAGTTAGAACAATAGGTTGTTCAAATCAGAAATATGCAAGAGCAAGAAGAAATCAATCCTCTAGATGAAGAACAGTCATGGACAGCAATGCAGAAAATTGTTCCAGTTGACACACTTGAGCCACAATCAGATTGTTTGATAAAAAGTAATCAAGCTCTTGAGTATATCAGTACAGTGCATCTCAAAGATTAGTCATATCAGCCCAATGCATTAACTGCAGTTACCCCCATAGAGTTTTCAACTAAGTCCAATGGACAAAATCTGGATGATACATCATTACAAGTTGACGTTGACATTAAGGATCCAGTCATAGAGGATGCAAGAAACTTTATTGCTGCTACAAACTATGGACTTGCAGTCTAATATCAAACACTAGCTGAGATAGGAAGGTTGTTGATTGAGGCAGAAAAAGTTTTTTCAGAACATATGACCAATTCTAATGAAGTAAATTCAAGTATCTCATATGTTCCACATGCTGACCCTATTCATACATGCACAAAAGAAGATTTCCACATCATTGATGCTGATCCAATGATAAGAAATGAAAGTATAAGTCTATAATCTGAGAGTAAAAATCAAACAGTCATGAAGAGTGATGGCTTGGAAGCTTTTTCATGTCAGTCACTTGATCACATCATTGAGTTGGTGTCAATAATGAGCAAAGATATGCTGCTGCATGGGAATTCACCGCATATGGCAGACTTTGCCTTAACTGATTCATGCAGAGTTCATCCAGATGATCCACATTCTAAAGTTAGTTGTCTAGACTTCATATTTGCTTGGGAGGTTGCTATAGCATTCAATGATCCAGAACTATCCAATGCACATGACATGACCCAAACCTCCTGAAGGCACAAAAGTTAGTGGTACAATGCAACTAGGTGTTGAACTCACATCTCCGATCAATAGTACTACAAATTAGGTTGTATTTTCCCTTTCTCCACTTAGTTCCAATTATCAATTTGATTATGATGATTTAGGTAAGACAACTTGCATTTGGATTGATCATGGTCCTAATGAATTGCCCCAATTGCTGATCTTATGTGACTGGCACCTTGAACATAAGCCTAGCTTGCCCATACCCTACTATTCAGAGTACAAAGATGAATTTGCCAAACTTAGGACATTGACCTGCACCTTGTTACTCCTGCATGTCCTAAGAAATAAATCACGAGGAAGTGTAAATACTTGTCGTCCAAAGCTTTTGTACATAGTCTTGCTTGTTTCTAGTTAGGTTTTAGTTAGTAATTTATTGTTCTAGTTTAGTTTCTTCTTTCTACTTTTGCTTTTCCTTGGATGTAGGTTGTTAGTTGTTCTTTTTGTTTTATGTTTCCTTTGGTTAGAGTAGTTTTCTTCATTTTTATGCTTGCTTTGCTTGGATTCTCCATTTCTCGAATATGGTGGCAGTTGTGCGGACCTGCAAGTGCTTCTTTGTTGGGTAAGTAATTTGGAATATTTCTTTGAGAAGCCAAGGTTTCCACTTGGGTCTCACTGTGGCTTCCACTATTGTACCAGGGGGTATGATGTAGGTTCATTGGAAAGGAGTCATTAGTTGGTGCACCTGAAGTATTTTCTAACCATATATCTCACACTTTAAATAATTTCTGAAGTAGCTAAGTGAGTCTGGGTGATCTTGTGTTAAGTGAAAAGGTTGGATTCCCATTTTACCACCTGCACTATTAATCTAGAAGAGATGGTAGGTGGCACTATGTGTTGCTAGCCTATATTGGATAAAAATAAAAGGTGTTTTTCAACACCAGACCCATTACAGTGCATCAGAGAAGAGATTATCAATTAAAAATTCTCATTTAAAAAAAAGAAGTATTGTCCAGAAAGTATTATCATAAATTATCATTGCATTAGAAATACTACTAGAACAACCATTATTTGCTTTCCTCAAGGCTCGTCATATCTCAACAATCGAGCATTCTCTTAGCGGTAGAATGATCCCAACTTCATAGCTTACTGCGAAGGATTTTGGATGAACTTAGTTGCTAAAGGATGGGAATGAATGCAATTGCACACACTCAGGTTTTCAAGATGTGGATGGTTGCACTAGTTAGTGGTCTTTGATTATTTGATAGGATATCATGCTTTTTCGTCTAATGTGTGGGAAACATAGAGATTCTGGGTTTGAAACTTAGGTTTATCTTAGAAATGCTCTGGAGCATTTTCTAGCAGAGTCACCATTTGTTGTGCCTTGCACACACGCCCCATTTTGCCAAATGGAGAACCCCTCTTTCACTTTGGCTTGGAGTCTTGACCTCTCTTGCTTATGATGATGAGAAAGTGAATTTGTACTTAGAGTGCAGGATTTGTTCCAAATTTGAGTATTTTGCATGTTTGGAGTCATTTGATGTCTTTCATAGTTGATTTGGAGGTGTCTTGGGTGGTCTTGTGCTTAAAAGATAGTCATTTGTTGCCTTTTGCGCTAAAATTAGGTGTTACTGCACTTTGCTCCAAAATCTCATGTCACTGGATATTACCATTGAAATTGCTTTTGCAAGTTGAAATTCCAAGTTTCCAGGTCTTAGAGTAGCAAAATCGTGTTAAATTCCACAAGATTTGGTTAAGGGGTTCACATACTTTCATCCTGACACATGGTCCTAAAGCCATGAATTGGCTAAGTCTGAAACCCTAAAAATCCTCAAAAATGGCTAAGTTTGAAATCTGGTGGAACCAAAATATTCTAGAATCTGCATATGAAATCCTATGGATCTGGAACCTAGCTCAAACATCTTGAAAGTATATTTAAAAATATTTAAAGTATAAACTTATACTTAAATATATTTTTAAATATACTTTCACCCTGGACATTTCCAAATATAGCGCTAAAAATGACCCCAACTGCAAAAAGCACTAAAAATGCCTTCTACCGACCTTAGCACTAAATATGCCTCTGATCGACCTCCCTCCAAGTTGCCGCTAAGTTAGTCGGACCAAAAATCCCCGTTGAGACAATTTCAAAGAAAAGCGCTAAAATGGGCTTCAACCGACTTGCGCTAATATTTGCCTTCATTGCACTTGGTCGGTAGATAGAGAAACCCACGCTAGTCGGTTGCATTGAAAATCCCCGCCAACTGAGCCTTTTATGTTTTGCGCTAAAAATTGACCTTACCGACTTGCGCTACAATCCACCTCAACTGACCTTATGAGATGCTATTAGTCGGTCTGAGCCCAAACTCGCGCAAGTCGGTGGCACCGAAAAGTAGCGCAAAAGCATTTTGCGCTAAAAATGAACCTCTCCGACCTGCACTAGAATTGCATTGCACTGACTTTTAGTTGGTAGACCCCAAAACCCACGCTTTTTTGACATTTTGGCCCAAAAAATTGAATTTTTCAAGGTACAACTTGGATTTTCTTGATGGATTTGAATTGCATATCTATTTTTCATATCATGATGAACATTTTATCAAGTTTGTGTGGATTTTTGGCACATTTTACGATAATTAATGCCACTGCACATGAAAAGTCCATGACCCCCCAAAAATCTTGCTTTTTGTAGAAATTGCTAGAAAAACATGAAATAAAAGTCTACAAATGGATTCTATTGACCTCAAAAACTTCCCTATTCATCATATTGGCCAAATAGGTACTCCAAAATGATGAAAAATGCATAAAATCATGTGAAAATCACTAGATTTAAGAGGTTGTTTATAAGAAGGTGGCATTGACAATGAGCTGTTTTTTACTAATCCATGACTACAAATGAACATATTTTGATTTAAAATGATGGAAAATAACTTTTTAAGATGAAATTGATGCTTTGCATTGTGAATTACAGGTCTTGGAGGGCATAGGATCTTGTTGGAGCCGTCTTGGAAGGATGCACACACAGATATGCAGTGCCGACCCAGAAATGTAGAATTGACATTTTATCAACCAAATTGCTGCTGCACCTGCAAGAGGATGTTAGTATGATGTCTGAGATGACAGAAATAAGTCCCCAGAGGATGAAGACACTGAAGATCATGCCTACGTCACTGTTATTCCTGCAGATCCATTCCAATGTCCTAGTGATCCAGTCTGGGGGTCATAACTCCTAGCTATTTTATTAGAATTTAAACTTCTTGGACTCATTTGAAAGATAAACTAATTATCTAGTTTGAGCTACCTGACTACCAAGGCTTAACACCAAGCAACGAAGAAGTTTCAAGCCCCCATTCTGCTTCGAAGGCTTCCAAAAATGCAATTTACTACGATGTAGAAAATACTAAAAATTATATTTTTGATATTTTCCTAAAAAATACCACTCAAATAACCATGGACTGGATCACCAAGACATGCATACAGCTATTCCAGTAGTCCAGTCATCAAGAATCAGTACATCAAGCATATAGTTGGATATATCTTCACTAATAATGTGCCACATACTCCCCTTGGTCCATTCAACACTTGGAATCCTGTGAATTCACATCAGCTCAAGTTTTCAAGTGTCATGTGACTCTATTTTAGCTTTATTAGGCCTTGAAAATTGACTTTTCATTATGTACAACCAAATGGGTATCTATTTTGTCTAGATTCAATGTATTTGCAAGCTGTATTTTGTCTTTTTCCTAAAGGATAAATGCTAATCCAAAAATGTAACAAACTGTTGTACTTCATTAAATGTCATGTAATCTGGACCATTGGTGTTGAGCTAATCTCCACTGCCCATTGAAAAACTTGGTATGGTGCCTTGTCTATAAAAGTACCATCCTTTTCTCTCATTTGTAAGTAAGATTAGATACTGAATTGCTAAGACTCTACCAAATTGTGATCAATATAAAGCAAGTTTTGCAGGTTGCTGGGAATTTGTGTTCTTGTGTTATCCTCTTTAGTTTTCATGGTTCATATCAATCTAAATTTAATTAGTTGTGATTTTGCAATGATAGGTAAATGTTAAGATATCTGATGAATTCTTTGGTCCATACTATTAGTGCTTGCTAATGGTAAGTTGTTGTGTATAGTTAGTCTGGGCCCTGTCATTGAATATAGTTCAGTTGCATTCCACTAGTTAAGCTGCACCGTTGTCCGGGTGTTTAATGAGTGAATGCAATTTGAAAATCATAAGGATCCTTTAAAGATTGCATCATTTCTTGCAACATTGTGGGTTTCCTATCTTGGTGAAACATGAAATGATTTATTGAAAGTATTTGTCTATTTGCAGCATTTTACCCCATTGTCACTGTCACTTAGGATCTCTTATCCCTTCTCTCTCCCTTTCCTTTTGCATTTTCTTTACATAAAGTTTGTTAGGTTAGGTTATAAGTAACATCTACATTATGAATCTGCTGAAAGTATCATAGGGTTTCTGTATTACACTGCTGTCATATTCCATAAACCCTGCATTTCATGTAAGACCCCTTGTTGGCATAGCTAGACATTCCACTGAAGTTATTCCATGCAAGCTAAGACCTAGCTATATTATCCTTGGGGCAATCCTATCTTGGATAGGATACCTTTTCAAGAGAGGTGTGATACTAGCAATCATACCTGCATTGTTGAGTGAAAAAACACCCATCAACAGGAATCAAGGCATAGCACATACTTTCCTATTTCAAACCATCCAAAAATTTCCTTCCGTCTACCAAATAGATTCTAGCATTCCCACATACCACATCTTTAGGATCATCTTCTAAAGGAATCAAAGTAATTCTCTTCCCATTTGCTGATATAGTATATGTATTATTTCTCCCATCATGTATAGCTTTTCTATCATATTGCCAAGGTCTACCCAACAAGATATGACAAACATCCATAGGCATAATATCACACAAGACTTCATCATGATAAGATCTAATATGAAATTTCACTAGACATTGTTCACTCACCAGTATCTTATGACCATATTGAATCCATGCTATCTAATATGGCTTAGGGTGTTTCAATCTTTCCAACTTCAGCTTAGTCACCATCTCCTCTGAAACTAGGTTATCTAAACTACCACTATCAATTACAACTTTACAACACTTACCTCCGGATTTGCATCTAGTTCTAAACAGACTTTTCCTCTGTGATGGTTCCTCATTTGCCTCTATTTATAATAGTGCTCTCCTCATCACCAATGATTCTCCTTTCTTAGATTTACCAATAGAACTAGGTAACTCAACAAGTTCTTCTTCAACATAGGCTGATCTTCCACTATTCTCTGTCTTCTTGCTTATACTACCTTGATTACATTCAAATGCTCTATGTCCTTCACCTCCACACTTGAAACAAGTACCTCTGATTCTCCTCTTATCAAATCCTCTTCCTTCTCTTCTATATCCTTCATTCCGGTATGCACCAGGGTTTCCTCTTTGATAAAAATTTATGTCATCTCTCCAGTGAGCATTGTTATCTATGTTATCTTTCTTCAACAGGCTGTCAAACTTGTTCTGCGCCACAAATGATCTATCATATCCAAAAAACATTCTTCCTCTCTAAAATTCACCTCCTCTACCTCTTTGTCTCTGATCATGCTTCTTATTCAGCTTCTCTTCAACTTTCAAGGCAAATTGATATGCTTCCTCCAAAGATGTCATCCTTACTAAACTTAGTTCTTCTTGAATGTTCAATCTCAGTCCATTGATGTATCTTGCCACTTTCTCCTTGCTTCACTATGTCATGTTCTTATGATCATCTTATGAAATTCTTCAGTGTACTCCTTCACAGATTTCTCCTTTTGTCTCAGGTTTTGCAATCTTTTCAACAGCTCCAACTCATAGTCAACAGGTATAAACTGATTCTTCAACTTTGTCACCATCCTGTCCCATTTTGTAATCTTTTCTTTTCCTCTTCTGTTTCTTTCCAACTGAACTTCTTTCCACCATATAGCAGCATGTCCCTTCAACTTTGTCTTTGCAAATTTTACCTTCTCTAGATCTTCAATTTCCTCATATTCAAAGTATTCTTCCATATCATTTATCCAGTCAATCAATTCTTCAGGGTTCAAATTACCAGTATAGTTCGGCACATCAACTCTAGGTCTTTTTCCAATCTTTGAGATAGCTAGCAACATCTTTATCTGATCTGATTCTTCTTCTTCATGACCTTCTAGGGTTTTGCTAGTTTGTTCAGTAGATTGAAATTCTTCTTCATCATCACTTTCAACATTACGTCTCAGTGTCAATCCTCTTCGTCTATCTTCTTCAACATCATCCAAACGAATTCGCATTATTCTCATCAATTCCATCATCTCATCCATTCTATTAGTCATTGTACCAATAGGAGGAACTCTTCGCGGTGGCATCTTCCTAGGACCAAGTGCAAACTACTTCAAATTCAGCGATTGGGCTACAAGTGACAACTGCATCTCAATCGGCGATTAGTTGCACACAAGTAACCTACTTTGGATAAGCGATCTGCTCACAACAAGATTTTATGGAATCCCCTTCACCAATTTGCTCCAAAGAATCAAACCTGGCTCTAATACCACTTGGTGCAGTCACGGTAGGAGCATTCACAGAATGAACTGTCCAGACCGTGCAGTAAGAGTAAACACAACGGAAACAACTCAAGAAAATGGAACAAATGCAGATTCAATCATTTAGTATATCATAGAATTCAAATACAATCTAGCCAGAAACATGCGGGCTTACAATTAGGGCTCACAAGCCTGAATACATACATGTGCAAGATAAAACTTTGAAGCTCCTTCGCACAAGATCTAAACTATCAATCTTCTAAATCATGAGAACTTGACAACTACTTTCCTAAGGATCTATTACATCATTATATATCATTTTCGGACCAATAGACTCCTCTGCGTCGGCCACAAGAGGTTAAGAATCCCAAAGAAGAGGTGTAATGTGTGTTCTTGGATAGGTTAGACCTATCGGCTTGAAATCCTCCTCGAATGCATGAAATGATGTGTGGACCTCTGGGGAAGGTCGACCATGAACCAAGGAACATTTCTGAATGTATCATTAGGATCTGCAAGTCGGCCAATGCTCACAAATCTTCTCCTTCAGCTGATTGTTCATGACTGTCAGGAAGTTTTGCACTGAGAAAATAGAGGATCTTCTGATAGCGATAACTTTCCGATGACTGATCCAATTGCTCTAAATTCTTGATATGAATCTATAGATGAATGAATGTAGATGTTAAGTCCAGATCCGCAAGATGTCAAATGCCAAGACCAGACCACAAGCTGAAATTACTTCTGATTGAATTGCCTGAACTGAACTGGAAAAGAAACAAACTGAACTACAGACAAACTGCAATGCAAATATTTTTGGTTGATGCAAGATTACTCTTGAACCAGGGATGCTCCTGCATCAATAGTGTAAGGTTATCAAAGATGAAACAGAAAGCTACCGCATTCCACCACATCCTCACATACAGCTTGGTAGTTTGGAGTTCATATGCAAAGAAAAGAGGGAAGTAAGATATGTTCAAGTTTTAGAGAATATACATTACCACAAATACATTTAACAGTGTTCTGAGTTGAAATTGTGTAACTGTATTATGTAAAGGATACTAGTATCAATGTTTGAATGTTTGCATTAGCAAGAAGAAGCATGAACCAGAAAGAGGAGTTTATGAGGTCTTTCAGGTCATATAGTGTCCATGGTAGGAACCTCTTGATGATATTTCACTCCCTTGGGACCACATAGGGTCTAGAGCTAATATACGAAAAGTTAAGTGCTTGTGGAGCCGACTGATGTAGTTGAGTGTTTGCATCATGTGTATGGAAGTGTGCACCAACAAGAAAGTTTTGGCTGGAGGAAATTAGGTATAGTAGATCGGTTAGTGTGAACTGCATAATGGGATTTCACTCCTACATTACCATGGATGATTTGGGAGCCAACAGGTAAGGCTGATTACACATTTCATGATACCCGTTACCTTAAGGCCAACAAAGATGATGTTTAGAAGGCTTGCGGAGGATATATATGAAGGATGATAGATTCACTAGTACAAAAGAGCAATATATTACTAAAAAAACTACTAAAAACTACTTATAAATGACCAAACATGGTCACATGACCATTAGTAGTTTATTGCCAGTCATTTATAACATGACCAAATTGATGACTAAACCATTTTTAGTCATTTATTGGTTGTTTTGATTGATCGATTTGGTAGTATATTTAGTTGTTGATTTAGTCATTGATTGTTGTAATCTGGTCACTTATTTAGTCATTTTTTATTCACTAATATATTTAGTCATTAATTTAGTCATTGATTGTTGTTAACTGATCACTTATTTAGTCATTTTTATTCACTAATTTCTGTCCATTGGTAGTGTATGTAGTCATTAATTTTAATCATCATTTTGATCAATTTGGTAGTATATTTAGTCATTTTTATTCACTGATTTAACACTGGTCATATATTTAGTCATATTTATTCACTATTCACTGATTTCTATCAATTGGTAGTATATTTAGTCAATTTAATTATTAATTGACGTCAATTAGTAGTATATTTTGAAGCTTGCACAATGAAACAACTTTAAGAAGGTAAAAAAAACTTGTTTTATTGATAAAAAATGCTTACAAACAACATACAGATCTGAAAATAAGTTACAATGCTTTCTCTTTGCTAAAAAAAACCTTCATGGTTACAATACATAGCCCAAAAAATGAGCAAGAAACTGATTTTCTAAGTATCACTGAGCATAGAAGCACAAAGACATTCATAGATGTCTTCTCCACAAATCCATGACTATCCCATGAAGCTCACTGTCCTAGTTTAAGATCACATTGTCATCTCTATAGAGATCTCGTCTCATGCACCCAACTTGCTCTAGTTCATAAGCTGCCACTGTGAATTGTTACCTGTAGCAATAAACTATCCTTATCTTTGATAGCTACTGTTTTAGCCTTGTTAGGCCATTGTTACCATAAGGCAATTAGGATATTCTTAGAATTTGGAAAGTAAAATAGAGGATAGGTAATTTGGATCCATTGTATTAATTCTCAGCATTAGAGATCCAATGACAATGAATGCATATACTTGTGGTTACCAATGTGGAAAAGGCCCCTGAATAGTTTGACATGCATCTGTTATAAGCTTCTTGAGAGTCCAAAAATCTAGATTGTAGCATGGTGATTACTGTTAAGAGGAAGACAATCTTAAGACTTCCTTAAACCCTCTGCCTACCTGATAACTCTTCCACAGAAGACAAGAAAATGCATCAAATAACTCATGCATCACCTCCTCATTGCCAACATATTCATCATCCATCTCCAACTACTTCAACACCCAATGGGCTAACAAGAGACCAGTACAGTATGCTACAAAAGCAAACAAGAGATGCATAAATATCCACTGTAACAAACATAAAGAATACTAGAAGCAGATAAGTCATCAATGCATGCACAATAAAGTATACTAGAAGCCCTAAGATTTTCTCAAAAAGGATAATGTACAAACAAACCTGCTCATTGTGCAACTCAAAGACAATGACATGAAAGTAAAACTTAGAAGAAGATGTAGTGTCAGAATTAGATAAGTCATATAGCTCCTCAAACACCCTAAAATATATTCCACAGTCATGGTTTGAACCTTCCCACAGACAACCAAAGCTAACATACCACCTTAATCTGATTTATGTGAGAAAGAAAGTGAATGTGTGTGTGTATGTTTGGATTAATGTGAGAAAGCATGCACGCATGTATGTGTGTGTGTGTTTGGATTTATGTGAGAAGCATTCACATGCATGTGTGTGTTCGGATTTATGTGAGAAAGCATACATGCAATTGGGGAAATTCAGAGAGAGAGAGAGAGCTAGTTTGGATTGGTCTTCCCACTTGACACAGTAGCATGAGTTATTGTCTGCTATGGTTTGGTTGGTGCTTTGGGCCTTTCAAATCAATGTTCACCAATTGGAAGGACATTGAGATGGACATCGAGATGCACTCACTAACCTTTCTCTCTGTACTTACCCATGTAAACAAATATCTAAATATTGATGAGATATGCTTACCACTCATGAAGTCTTTCATTCTATGTATAGGACCTTGCCATTCCTCAATTTCTATCTCCCACTTGCAATAATCTGCAAGGAGAGTTTGAAAAATCTTGGATGTATTAATGGACAGTGAAATGCATACAAAGCATCTAAAGACATTGGCTAATTAGACAAATAGTGTGACAGATGGATATTATTCACCAATGCATGTGATAGAATTCAATAAAGTTCCTATTAAACATGAGAAATATTAATAAAAAACAACTTCCATGAATGACAGTTGCCTATCAAATTAATACAACACAGCTAATTACCCATCAAAGCATCATGCGCTAAATTTACAGTTGACTCTTCTGAGGTACCATAGAATTGTGTGTATCTCTTGAAGTTCAATGAATAGAAACAATCCATTAATTAAGATGATCATTGCTTCAAAAAGTTGCACTACTGGGGAAAAATGATCATGTAAAACCACAAAAACATCAGCTACCAAAAGGTTTTCACTATAAATGGTTTTATATTTTTCAACCTAGGGCTTGCAACTGCCTCTTATTCTAAAGGTGATTGGGAGTTTCCTTGCATGGTGAGCCTCACCCACGATGGGAGAGAGAAATGATCAAGTTCTTAGAAGTAAAACCATAGATGCCCATAGAGGCAACATTACAAAAGAGAAAAGAAGTATTTTTAAATTCTAATTTTTTTAGAATTCATTCCACCAAGAAAAAATAGACTTAACCAATAAAAAAATTAGAAACTTTTCATATTTAGTGCAGAAAAATAAAGGAAAATCAAGAATTACTAAAGGTTTAATTTCCCTACAGCACATGATTTTATTTGGTTTTGACACATATTTCAAAACACACTAATAGGGAAATGATCAAATGAAAATATAAGTGGGCATTTTATAGAGGCAAGAACTAATAAATAATATATCCAATATTCGAAATGGTTAGATTTTAACACAGCTCCAAGATAAAAGCACAATTCATATTCAATTTCATAACATGATCTGTTTGAAAGCATTTTATTTAAATATCATCCATTTCAATAATTAAATGGTCACTAGCAATTTTACACCTCATTCACAACAAAAATGGCAAATATTTGTTCTACTTTTATTGCTCAAAATTGACCTATTGAAGCAATTGAAATAGTTAAAATCACAAATGTAAATGGAAATATTTTGAAATAACATTAAAAAAATGGAAGCTTCATATTTTGATACTTGGCCTACAACTCTTTCAACTTGTGTTGTAGTTGATTTAAGTCTTCACACTACTTCACCCAATCCCAAGCACCATCTAAACTATTGATGATATCTTGAGATACACTTTTGCTCTGTGTGTTGTGTATGAAGCACCTCAGTTTATATTTTGCAGTGTAAATTTCTTTGACCCATTTGTCCTCCACTTGAAAACGTAGTGCATTGGCAATTGTTGTACCCACTTCCTCTTTTCTCAATCTCTGCCTCTACTCATTGTAACAAATTATAATGCAATTGCTTGCCCCTGTTTGTCTGTCTTGTACAGAGACTGTTAGAATGCTATCCTCATCCACTTGGAAGCAAACTTCTATAGATGGCACTCTAGCTTAGGCCTCTTGAATTCCATTCACTTCAAATTCACCAAGGAAATTGTTGTGAGTAGTCAATGTTCTTTCTCCTTCATAGACTCGAATCGGCATTACTTTGATATAGTCAAAAGCCATGGTGAAGAATTTCGTGATGCAAGTAGGAATTGGAGTATTTCTTGGCACAAGGATGTTCATAATACCACCTTTAACTCCTACTCCAAGACTCAAAGGTGTGATGTTACTCACGACAACAAGGTTGATGTCTTCCTGGTTTAAGGCCACGACTTGAAGAGCCGCTCCATAAGCCACGACTTCATCTAGATTGATATTGTCCTTTCCCACATCACTGTAGGGACTCTCAAGTTTATCTGCGGGCTTGCAGGAGGTAGTCTGAGTGAGCACTGCATCCCCACAAGCAAACCCTAAATATGGTGCGGGAGAGTGGTGGACTAACTTTTCTCCCCGTATTCCCGCAGAGACTGGTGTAGGGCACCTAGGAGCACCTTGATTCCAAGATCATTTTGATTGCATTTTTTTTTGGAAAGGTTGTGGTTTTTGTTTAATGTGATCTGTAATAAGGTCCTCTTGTGTGGTCAAGATGATTGGGGTAATCATATAAACCTCAATCATGCTTAGTCCACTTGGATCCTTGTTGTACCAATCAGGCCTAGAAGGTCTAAGAATTGGTTTTTGAGTTTTTTTTATTGTTTTTGTGTTTTGTCATGTTTTAGGGAGTATGTTGGTCATTTGAGATCCATTACACAAGTTAAACCAATCTGTTTCTTTGTGTTAAGGCCAAAAATGCCATAGTGTCAAGTGTTGTCAATGGTGTTAATGACACATTGACCGGTTGCAACTTCATTTTGGTTATTAAAACTATTTGTAGAAATTGTATACTAACCTGGATAGGTTGATATGGAGGACATCTTGCTCCAGTACGGAGGAGAAAGTTTTTGTATGGAATTTGGGCACAAAAATCAAGAAAACTGACTATTTTTCCCTTTTTTCTTGCTGTGTACGGCTTGTACGGATTTTCCAAGTGAGCAAATGTACTTTTTCTGAAACTAGAATGAGTTAGGGTTCGAATGCAACTAGTTTGAGGTTCTGAAGTGGTCGTAGTGAAAAGTTATTGCATTTTTAATCCGGACTGGTCTAGAAACCCTATTTTTTAGGGCTGTCCCACAAATTTGGCCCTAGAATGCATTCCCACTGATGAAATTTCATGCCACTTGGTGAAATGAAGGCTAGGGGTGTATACTACTTGATTCCAAAATATTTTTGTTGGGAAATGCAGTCTTTGATTTTTAAGGTGATGCCCTAGGTCAAATATCTCTATGTATTTGACTGAAATTATGCAATTTGGTGATGTAAATGACAAAAGTCTGATAGAGTGAATGAATGAATGGTGGATTTGTGTTGTTTGGGGATGGTAGAGTCATTCCAAGTTCCTTCCCTTGACCTATGCACCCAATTTTGAGCACTTGCTTTGTAACCTAGCCTAAATTGATCAATTAGGCCTAGAAGACCAAATGAGTGTTCTGGATTGCTGGAGTAGAGTTGGAACAGGAGACTTGGGAGTTTGATAGGGTTCCATAGAGGGTATCTAAAACCATCATTTGTTTGCCTAGTCATTTGGGATTTTGTCACGTTTTGTTGAGAAAACCTAGTTTGGAGGGCTAGTAGCCTTACTAGTCAAAGTATAGGTTGGAGAGTTTTGGGAAGTTGGGAATCAAACCAACTGCATAGGAGGTGTTTGTTGACTTGTCTTAAGGTGTTGGAGAAGCCTTAGGGGTTGGACAATAGTCTGGACATCAAATCCTTCATATGCCTTGAATGTGCCTTTGATTGTGTTGGATTGAAGGAGTGAAGTGGGTGAGTGGGCTAAGGAGAACAAACCAAACTTATCTTGTGTTGATACTGTTGGAAAGAGACACTATATGGATTAATGGTTGTTGTCATTGATGGAAACAAAGGTCATCCCACATATCCGCAAGTCATGGTGTGTCTCTACCGGAAGTCAGAATGAAGATTATTGTGGTTCGGTGAACAAGAATAGAGCATGTGGCAAGGTCTGACAGACTGGTCCGGATCTCTCAGAGGAAGTATCTTGGTGTAATGTGGATTTGAGGAAGTCAAGAGGACTACCTTGAGTGGTATATTCCAAGGATTTAGCCTCCGGTGATGGACAAGGAAAAAGATATGAATAGTTGAGTACTGGATCCCTGAGTGACAGTATGAACAGAGGAAGAACTAACTGACAGAACATCAGACTATATTCTGGATGTGTTATTGATGGTGTTAAAGGTTATGAAGGCATGAATCATACTTGGCCAACATGATTAATGATTTCTACAAGTATATGCTTGATCTGCATTACTTGATGTCGTAGGATTCAGCTGATAGATCAGAATTAGTGAAAAGATTGACTATTCCGGATGCCGACTAGAAAGGTGATGAAATTACTTGTGCGGATATATATGCACGATGGATTTAGTTGTGAGAGTGTTGTTGTGTGGGGTAAGATATGCGAATAAGAGTAGAGCAGAGCAGAAGCAGTAAGAAAGATCCGGTATTTGAAAGAAAAGCAGAATAAAGAGAAGAGGAAAGATGAAGTGCAGCAGATCAGTGTACTGAGCCTAACCGGAACTGAACTCCAGCATATGTGGATGCTTCCAATAAGTTCAAGTATTGTATAACTTTCTTTTATAGATAGTGTGTCTCCTTGTAGGCAGTGTGCCTCTTTGTGAGTAGTGTGCTCAGGCAGTGAGCCCTAATTGGCAAGTGCCATTTTGTAATTCCTTATTCTTCTAACAGAGAATAATCTTTGGGTTAATCACCCCGTGGTTTTCTCCCTTAACAGGGTTTCCATGTCAAAAATACTGTGTCATGTGTTTCTCATTTCATGGTAATGTTTGTTTGTTTGATTCAATGCTGCATTGATTAATAAGAAAGTTCAAAAGAAGAAATAAATAGGATAACTGATTCACCCCCCTCTCAGTTATCAACAATTGGTATCAAAGCTAAGTTCCTCCTAATAGAGCCTAACAGCTTGAGGAAGATCTGGGAGTTCAAATGGATGCATATGGTTTAAGGGAGCAACTCAAGACTGCCCTTGAGGATCTTGAACAGTCAAACTCTGAAGTCAATGAATTAAAGGAAAGACTCAAACAGGCTGATGAATTCATGAGAGAACTAAAGGACAAATTAAGTCTCTCTATGAAAAAGAGAAAGGAGTTGCTCCAACAATTGGCAAGACAAAGTGAAGAAAGTAATACAAATGAAGAATTGACTGAGAAAACCAAGTTATGTGAAAAGTTATCAAAAGAAGTCATTATGGTAAGACATGAAATGGAATCAGGAGTTATAAAGTTTACTCAAGAGATTGAAGAGAAAAGAAAAGCTGAAGACAATCTAAGACAATCTCTTAAAGAGAAATCAGAAGATTGCCACCAGATGGGTAGGATTATCAGACATCTAGAATCTAATCTTGAAGATGCCAAAGATAATGAAGAAAAACTTGAGGATCAAATTGTCTCTCTCAAAAGAGATCTTCAAACAATAAATGAATATAAAGAGAAATTCAAGATAAGTTCTGCTCAACTTGAAGTTCTTCTTGGAAGTCAAAAGAGGGCAGATGACAAGTATGGTTTGGGATATGAGAAAGGAGAAAGCTCCGGATTCGGTCAAAAGAATTTTGGATCAGAAAATCCAAGGAATAAGCCTAGAAGACCTCCGGTAAGATAGCCCAATGCTCAAAGATATCCATCCTTCAATGGATACTGCCACAGCTGCAATCACTTTGGTTACAAAGCTAATTAGTGTAGAAAGAGAATGAATCAGACTAATTCATCCTTCTCTGGACAGTGCTTTAACTGCAAAAGGTATGGACACAAGTCTCATGAATGCAGAAATATGCAAATAAACAAATCATTCAATGGTAGATGCTTTGCATGCAATAGAGTAGGTCTTATGGCTAATCAATGCAGATCAAGAGGTTATCAGTCAAATATGCAAGGAAATGTTATTTGCCAAATTTGTAATAGGTCTGGTCATAATGCAAAAGTCTGCAGAAGCAAGAATCAGGACAAAAGAGGTCCGGTGTATAATCAGAATCAAGACAAGGGTAAACAAAAGATGAATGCGGATGAAGTTAGGAATAAGATGAACAAGATTTGGGTGAAGAAAATTTTAGAGAATGTAAAGGTTGGATCCACACCAGACTCTGGTGCTGATATTCCTTCCAGAAATTAAAAGGTGAGCTCTGGCTCAGGGGGAGACTCAAACAAAATCCTGTTCCCCCAGCCAATCAAGTGGTGCCGGATGTGGCACAAGATGCGGAGTAAAGGGTTTGTAGATATAAGTCTTGAGATGATCCAAATAAGATTTTAGAGGTCCGCATGAAGATGTGAAGAAGTTGTGATCGATCAAGTAAAACCTGTTCCGGGAGATGCTCCGGAATGACAGAGGATTACAAAAAGGTCTGGAGAGATCCAGAAGTGCATTGTCTTATTCTGCAGATTGGACAGAGTGTTTGGGATGTCCTTGTGATGTGTCATCTTGATTTGTTCATGGTTGGAAGATCCGCATGATGTTCATAGATCAGGACTGATCTGGTTCTTCAAGTTATCCGAATAAGGCAAACCGGAATAATGTAGGTTGAGCATTTATTGCCATCAGATATTAGGGTTTGCGGAGCAATATAAGGGATTTCTCATAAATCACTTGCTCATTTTGCACTCAAGAAGAAGCGAAAAGTGGAGCTCTGCAACAAGATTCATCAAGTTCACCAAAGATCTCTTGCAGAAGTCATTACATACAGAAATCAATCCAACCACTTCGTGTAACTGAAGGCGCATAAGGTATTTTCCATTTTCGATATCTTACTACAAATCTTTTGAAAAATGGCTACTCTGAATATAGTAAAGATCTCAGATAGGCCCCGACCTGAATTTAAGAAACACCCATACAAGTCATTGGAGGTAGATCCCTTAGGAGCATTCTCTAGTGTTCCTCATGGCATTTTACACATAGAAGACATTAGGGTTTACATACATGCAAGTATTGAGGAATTTGGGGAATTCAAATTGAGAGATTTCTATCACAAACAACTGATAGACAATGCTTTTGATCTTAAACCAGAGTATAAGGGTATCCAGAAGAAACAGTTTGATCAATTCATTCATTTCCCCTGCTTTGAAGAAGATGAATGGGTCCGGTATGTATTGAGTAGGATGCATAACAACTTCCTATGGCTGGATAGACCCTGCAAGATCACAAAAGAGGCAATTAGGGCAGTGACTGGTCTATACTCTTCCGGAGGGATACCTATCCTCAAATCCGTCAAAAATAACATTGTAACTGAGGCCACTGGATCAAAATTTGATAATAGGGCAATGACCATTGAAGATATCTCTGACCCGGATATCAAGTTTGCATCCATGATAATAGGATACAAGATTTATCACTCCAGTAGGGAGAATTCTGTGTCCGGAACTGCAGTATATACTGCCTATGAGATGCTAAGGAAGAATGCAGATTATGACCTCTGTGAACTTCTTTTAAGTCAATTAATGGAAAATATACAAAAGATCAAAAAGGACAAAAAGAATTCTTTCAAGTATGGTACACTTATATTATGTCTATTTTTCTATTTCATGAATGAGCTCCCTGGATCAAGTGGATGGGTATGGCAGAATGACAAACCTGTAGCAGTCTAGATCAAAGATTACTTACATGGACTTGGGGATGCCAAAGCAAGAAATACAGCTCTGTGGGGATACTCCAAAAACTTCTAGAGTATGATGCAAGCAAGAGAAAGAATTCCCTAGTCTCTTGTTGAAAAATACAAAGACTCAGTCTGCTTTATGGTTGATACTGATCAGTGCCTAATGGAGGTAGTTGAGCCAAGGACAGTCTGGATCATGCCCATGGGGTATGAGGTTGATGAACAGATTGTGGAACTGCATGTTCAACACATGCTTAGTCAATCCAAAGATCCAAAAGCAGAAAGGTTTGGAACCTTTGAGGAGCTGAGTGTGAAGATCCATGTGGAACTCAGAGAACCTGAGATAAAAAGGAAAGTAAGAAAAGAAGTTGAACATATTGCCCAAGGCCTAGGCATCCCAAAGGAGGCACTTGATGCCAACCGGGAAAAGAGGAGAAAGGCTGAGGAAGAAAAGAAAAGTAAGAAAAGTGCTCCAATGGAAACCTCAACCCGGACCAGATCATCAAAAGGATCTACACTTGTCAGAACCAAAAGCTCAAAAATATCTAAACTGGAAGGTCAGACATCCGGTAAAGGAGAGAAAAGGTCTAAAATAAAAGCCACAAGGGCTTATACAAGTCAGAAAGATGAACAGGAAACGGAATCAGATGAGGGGGTAAAAGAAATAAAGAAGCAGAAGAAGAAAGGATCCGGTAAACCATCCACAGGCCAAGACAAGGAAGAAATGGCAGAGGAATTTGTTGAAAAGCCCACCCTGTCTCTAGAGAGTGTAATCAAGTCAGTCATTGTGGATGGAAACCTTCAACCAATGACCGAATTCTATGATGACTACAATGAGGCTGACCAAAAGATCCTGTAGGAAGCCACAATCAAGTATCTGAACATATACAATAAGGATTTCATTGAGATTATATCTCTAATTCCTAAAAGCCTAGAAAAGGAATTAGAAATAAGAAAGAACAATGCCCAGGCAAAAGATCTTGAGATCCGGGAGCAGATAGCTATTCAGCTATATCCTCAAATTGATCCCAAGACAATGAACATAATATTCAAAGACTGCAAAGATGAGTTCAGGAGTAAAGCAAGGATGAATCAACTCATGCTTGGTGAGACTGACAAGGTGGCCATAGATATAGAAGAGATCCTCCAGAAGGCCTTCAAAAGGTTTAATCTTCCTGTTGTAGAGGACTTGGGTACCGATCCCTCATCCACAAGTGCTGCAGAAGAAACTTCTGAGAAAGCAACAGAAGAGATGGGCCCTGAACAAACCAATATTTCTCCTCCGGTTTCCCCTATAGTCTTCGGATCCAAAGAAGAAGAGAAATTACAGGAGAAAGAAGCAACGGTAAAAGAAAAAGAAGCTGACAGTACCAAGGGTGCAGAGAAAGAGAAGACTCCAATAGAGAAAACCACAACTGATAGTGGTAGGAATGTGGAGAAAGAGAAAATTCCAAAGGATAGCTCTAAGACTGCAGAAGAGAAGAAACATCTGTCTCCGACAAGAGACACTGCACAAACTATCCAAAAATTTCTGAGCAAAGATGCAATAGAGATTGATGAACCGGAGCTTCTACAAGGTCCATTCAACTTCGATTCCCTCTCTCCGGTGCAGACAATGAAGATAGCTTTATTTGCAAATGCTAAGGCAAACGAAAAACTCCTAAAGTCTCATATGGAGGACTGTGAGTTGATAGAGGCTGCTTCTGGAGTGCTTGAAAAGATTATGCCATCGGTCCAGAAAGATCCCATAGCCTCCTCTTCTGATAATCTCAAAACCTTAGTCAGCAGTGTTGGTACACATTTTGAATCCCTAGAAAAATCAGTTGAAGAAGAGGTCCAAAGGGAGTTTTTGGATAAGAGATTCTCAGAGGTACTAGGATTAATCTCTAATGATAGGAGAAATATGAGTATTGGAATAAAGAGCTTAGAAAATGCTCTTAAGGATGGCGGTGACATTTACAAATTTTGTATCTCCTGGTCAAAAGCAACAGTAGAAATTGAGAAGAAAATAAAAGAGGAACGGGACAAACTACTGAGTTTGTCTCAAAGTTTTGATCCTCTCTCTTCCTCCATAGTAAATCAAGAATGTCAAACTATTGCAATCACAAATGCAATAAAGAACTTTGAAAAGGAAAGGAAGAATATAATCAATCGAATGGGAGAACTTAGAAGGATTATTATCACTAAGTTAGAAACCATACATGAGGCCATAAGTGATGCTCAGACTACCGCCCAAACCAATGATCCGACAGATCTCAAGAGGGTAGAAGCTTTTGCATTTTTGTTGAGTGGTCACATTTCAATTTTGGATAGAATGAAGCAAAGTTGGGCTACAGAACTCATCCAGTTGAAGACATCCTTTGCAGATATTCTTCAGTTTATGTGAATATGTAATATACAGCCAAGTATAGTAAAATTTTTTGAAAATTTTGGTGTGCGGACCCTACCCTTTGCCATTGATGTCAAAGGGAGAGTGAGGAGCAGTGAAAAATGAGGAATCCAACTAAGGGAGAGCTCCAGAAAATGTATATAAAGACAGAGCATCAGCCAAGGGGGAGCATATTGTAAAGGGGGAGATTGTTGGCAAGAGACACTATATGGATTCATGGTTGTTGTCATTGATGGCAATAAAGGTCATCCCACATATTTGCAAGTTATGGTGTGTCTCTACCGAAAGTCAGAATGAAGATTATTGTGGTCCGGTGAACAAGAACAGAGCATGTGGCAAGGTCCGACAGACTGGTCCGGATCTCTCAGAGGAAGTATCTTGGTGCAATGCAGATTTGGGGAAGTCAAGAGGACTACCTTGAGTGGTATATTCCAAGGATTTAGCCTCCGGTGATGGACAAGGAAAAAGATATGAATAGTTGAGTACTAGATCCTTGAGTGACAGTATGAACAGAGGAAGAACTAACTGACAGAACATCAGACTATATTCTGGATGTGTTACTGATGGTGTTAAAGGTTATGAAGGCATGAATCATACTTGGACGACATGATTAATGATTTCTACAAGTATATGCTTGATCCGCATTACTTGATGTGGTAGGATTCAGCCGACAGATTAGAATTAGTGAAAAGATTGACTATTCCGGATGCTGACTAGAAAGGTGATGAAATTACTTGTGCGGATATATATGCACGATGGATTTAGTTGTGAGAGTGTTGTTGTGTGAGGTAAGATATGCGAATAAGAGTAGAGCAAAGCAGAAGCAGTAAGAAAGATCCGGTATGTGAAAGAAAAGCAGAATAAAGAGAAGAGGAAAGATGAAGTGTAGCAGATCAGTGTACTGAGCCTAACCGGAACTGAACTCCAGCATATGTGGATGCTTCCAATCAGTTCAAGTATTGTATAACTTTCTTTTGTAGATAGTGTGTCTCCTTGTAGGCAGTGTGCCTCTTTGTGAGCAGTGTGCTCAGGCAGTGAGCCCTAATTGGCAAGTGCCATTTTGTAATTCCTTATTCTTCTAACAGAGAATAATCTTTGGGTTAATCACCCCGTGGTTTTCTCCCTTAACAGGGTTTCCACATCAAAAATACTGTGTCATGTGTTTCTCATTTCATGGTAATGTTTGTTTGTTTGATTCAATGCTACATTGATTAATAAGAAAGTTCAAAAGAAGAAATAAATAGGATAACTGATTCACCCCCCCTCTCAGTTATCAATAGATACCTTCCCTTGTGCCACTCTGCATCAGGTGGTATCAGAGCCATCAAAGAGATGGGAGATAGAGAAGAAGAGGAAGAAATTCCTTCAAAGGTGACAAATGCCGAATTGGCAAAGATAGTGAGAGAACAAGCAGCCAAGAACAAAAGGATGGAGGCTGAGATAGAAAAGTTGAAGAAAGACAAAGACAAGAAGAAGAAGCCAGAGGTCATCTTGGATTTAGATGAAGAGGATCAAGATGAGAGAGAAGAAGTGCCAATGGAAGAGCCACAAGGAGGCATGTCAGAGAGACAATTCCTAGATGCACTTGGGAAGTTGGGTAGGAAGGACACTAAGGCAGACTTACCTATGTTTCCTGGTAAGATGAATCTAGAGGAGTGCCTTGATTGGATTGAGGCAATGGAGAACTATTTTAAATGTGAAGTGGCAGAAAATTAGAAAGTGAGGATTGCCAAATCAAGAATGAAAGGGCCAGCCTTGAGTTGGTGGAATTTTATTCAAAATGAAAGGATAGAAGATGATAGGAATCCTATCTCTACATGGAGGAAGATGGTACTTGAGATCAAGAAGCAATTTGTCCCTGAAGATTATGAGGTCAACTTGAACAAGAAGTTGTACAACTTGAGACAGAAGGACATGGATGTGAGCACCTACACAGAGGAGTTCCACAAGGTGACATTGAAAGCCAAGATGCCTAAGAATGAAAAACAGAAGCTTGCAAGGTATCTCAATGGCCTTAAGTTCTCCATTCAAGATGAATTAACTCTCTTTAACCTGGAGACAATCCATAAGTGCTTCCAAATGGCACTGAGGATTGAGGATAAGCAGAGGAGAAAAGGTGATTCTTGCAGCAGCAGCAGAGGTAGAGGAAATCATAACTTTAGGGGTAGAGGCAAATTTCAAAATAGAGATAATTTCTCTAGACTCCAAGGTGGCGGATCACAAGAAGGCAGCCAAGGGCAGGCTGATAAAAACAATGCAAATCAGGGTCAGTTTAGAGGGAGAGGTAATGGCAGAGGTAGAAGTGGTGGTAGAGGTCCCAATGTGTTTACTGGAAGGTGTTTCTCTTGCAATCAGATTGGACATCAGTCCTTTAAGTGCCCGGAGAAGATGGGAAACACTGCTGCAAATCAGAAAGAAAGAAGAGTACAACTCCTTCAAGAAGAGGATTGTCAAAGCACCACAAGTTACCAAACAGCCTCTTCCAAGTCTGCAGCACCTGAGAGTGGAGAATGCATCATGTTTAATAGATCACTCATCATGCTAGCCACCAAGGAGCAGCCCCAAAGGAACAACTTGTTCAGAACCACTTGCAAGGTGAAAGGAAAAGTGTGCAAGGTAATAGTTGATTCAGGTTCTTCTGAAAATTTAGCTTCTAATGAAATGGTGACTAAGTTAGGATTGGAAAGAATGCCTCATCCTAACCCCTATAGAGTCTTTTGGCTAACCAAGGAACAACAAATTGTGGTGAAAGAGCAATGTTGGGTTGAATTCAAGATAGGTGAATACCATGATAAGGTTCTTTGTGAGATAGTGGATATGGATGCATGCCACCTTCTTCTTGGAAGGCCTTGGCAACATGACACAAGTGCCCAACATGATGGTAAGCAAAATGTGATTTATTTGTCCAAAAATGGTGAAAAGTTTACAATGACTCCTTTGATTGATGATTGCAAAGAGAAGGTCATTTCTAGTTCAGTTATGTTGGTAGGTGAAAAAGAGTTTTTGGCTAACCTCAAGGAAGAGAAAGTGCCATGTTTTGTAGTAGTCCTCAAGCCCAAGGATGTGAATCCCAAGAAGGCCAAAGTGCAGCAACCTCTTAGGAGGATTGGACCAAAGGAAGTGGAAGAACTGTTGGAAAGGTTTCATGATGTGATAGCCGATGAGAGTAAGGATGCTCTTCCACCAAAGAGGGAGATTAGTCATTGCATTGATCTCATCCTTGGATCCACCCTACCAAACCAAGCAGCATACAAGTTGACTCCAGAGCAAAATGCTGAAGTGGCAAGATAAATCCAAGACTTATTGGATAGAGGACTTATTAGGAGGAGTATTAGCCCATGTGTAGTACCTGCAATACTTGCACCCAAGAAGGAAGGAACATGGAGACTATGCACTGATTCTAGGGCCATCAACAAGATTACTATCAGGTATAGATTTAAAATGCCTAGAATAGAAGATTTAATGGATTGCTTGGGTAGGGCTAAGTATTTTACCAAGATGGATCTAAAAAGTGGTTACCACCAAATCAGGATAAGGGAAGGGGATGAGTGGAAAACCGCCTTCAAAACCAATGAAGGACTATCTGAATGGGTTGTCATGCCTTTTAGCTTGTCAAATGCACCAAGCACCTTCATGAGATTGATGAATGAAGTGCTAAAACCTTTCCTTAACAAGTTTATTGTTGTGTATTTGGATGATATATTGATTTTTAGTGACAGCAAGGAAGACCACATAAGGCATATCCATCAAGTGCTCAGGAGGCTTCAAGAGGAGAAGTTGAGAATCAATCTTGACAAATGTGTCTTCCTACAAGAAGAGTTGATATTCTTGGGGTTTGTCATCTCCAAGGGCAGCCTAAAAATGGATCCAAGTAAGGTTGAAGCCATTCTTAATTGGCCAACACCTACAACAGCCTCGGAGGTAAGGAGTTTCCATGGTTTGTGTAGCTTTTATAGAAAGTTCATTAGAGGGTTTAGTGGCATTTGTGCTCCACTTGTTGACACCATAAAAGGGGGCAAGAAATGTGTATTTGTGTGGACAAATGAGGCCACTCAAGCCTTTGAACTGTTAAAGAAAAAAATTTCAGAAAAACCAGTCCTAGTGCTACCTAATTTTGACAAGGTCTTTGTGGTAGAGTGTGATGCAAGTAAGAGGGCTGTTGGGGGAGTCCTAAGTCAAGATGGGAGGCATGTAGCCTTCTTTAGTGAGAAGTTAAATGAGGCAAAACAAAACTACTCCAACTATGATCTAGAGTTATTTGCCATGGTTCAGTCATTGAGGAAATGGAGACACTACTTATTACCAAAGGAATTTATAGTTTTTACTGATAACCATGCATTGAGCTTCTTGAACAGGCAACAGAAGTTAAACCACAGACATGTCAGGTGGATGGAGTACATCCAAGCATACACCCTCTCCATAAAACACAAGAAAGGAGTGGCCAATAAGGTAGCTGATGCCTTAAGTAGGAGGAATCTTGTTGTGCAGACCATACAATTGGAAAGTACAGGTATTCATGCCATCAAAGATCAGTATGCAGCAAATGAAGACTTCAAAGAGCCATACCTATCTTGCAAGGCCATGACAGGAAGGTATAACACTGATTTTTCTAATTTTTTGTTACAAGATGGATATCTTTTCAAGGGTAGCATGTTGTGTATCCCAAGAGGGTCTGTTAGAGAAAATATAATTAGGGAAAAGCACTACGGCAGCATGTCAGGTCATTTTGGTATTGATAAGACCCTAGAATTGGTTAGGAGGTACTATTTTTGGCCAAAATTGCCAACCGATGTAAGGAAGTTTGTTGAAACTTGTCAAATTTGCCAAAGAGCAAAGGGGCATACATCAAATGCAGGTTTATACACTCCTCTACCTATTCCTTTAAAGTCTTGGGATTCCATAAGCATGGACTTTGTACTTGGTTTGCCTAGGACAAAGAATGGATATGACAGCATTTTTGTGGTTGTAGATATGTTCTCAAAAATGGCTCACTTCATCCCATGTAGAACCATACATGATGCCTCACACATAGTAGGTCTTTTCTTCAAAGAAATAGTCAGGTTACATGGTATACCTTTGTCCATAATATCAGACAGAGACCCCAAGTTCATAGGACACTTCTGGAGGACACTTTGGAAGAGACTAGGTACAAATTTGTCCTTATCATCTGCCTATCACCCTCAGTCTGATGGACAAATAGAGGTGATTAATAGGTCACTTGGCAACCTCCTAAGATGCCTAACAAAGGAGCAGGGTGCTAGTTGGGATTCACTTTTGGCTCAGGCAGAGTTCTCATACAATGACACTGTCAATAGAAGCACTGGCTTGTCTCCTTTCCAAATTGTTTATGGCACTCACCCAAGGGGTATTTTGGAACTTAGAGAGGTTAAAGGACTGGAAAACAATAGTGCATTGGCTAAAGACTTTGTTCAAGTCATGAAAGATGTCCATGAACAAGTACAACAGAAATTGTTGTCCACTTCTCAGAAGTACAAACAATTTGCTGACAGGAAAAGAAGGGATTTGCAGTTCAAAGAAGGGGATTTGGTAATGGTCCATCTAAAGAAGGAGAGGCTCCCTATAGGTAAACACACCAAGCTACTCATGAAGAAGATTGGGCCTTGTGAAGTGCTCAAGAAATGTGGAGAAAATGCCTACAAAATCAGACTTCCGGATCGCATTGCTTTGTCTCCTATTTTTAATGTTTCAGACCTTTATCCCTATAAAGGAACTAATCCTCAAACTACTGTTGAAGAAGATCAAACTGATCAGACACTCCAGGAACTCATTCCTTCATCTCCAAATCAGATTGAGTGCATTTTGGATAAGCGGATTGCAAAACAAACCAAGAGGCACACCTATCATGAATACTTGGTGAAGTGGCTAAACAAACCTCAGGAGGATGCCACTTGGATGAGTAGAGCAGACATTGAGAAGGTAGGTTTCACATTTGATAACATTCCTAACTCAAGAGTTTTGAGTTCTATTTGACAGTGGGTGTATGGTGCAGGGCACCTAGGAGCACCTTGATTCCAAGATCATTTTGATTGCATTTTTTTTAAAAGGTTGTGGTTTTTGTTTAATGTGATATGTGATAAGGTTGTAGCCATGGATGTAAGGTCCTCTTGTGTGGTCAAGATGATTGGGGTAATCATATAAACCTCAATCATGCTTAGTCCACTTGGATCCTTGTTGTACCAATCAGGCCTAGAAGGTCTAAGAATTGGTTTTTGAGTTTTTTTTATTGTTTTTGTGTTTTGTTATGTTTTAGGGAGTATGTTGGTCATTTGAGATCCATTACACAAGTTAAACCAATCTGTTTCTTTGTGTTAAGGCCAAAAATGCCATAGTGTCAAGTGTTGTCAATGGTGTCAATGACACATTGACCGGTTGCAACTTCATTTTGGTTATTAAAACTACTTGTAGAAATTGTATACTAACCTGGATAGGTTGATATGGAGGACATCTTGCTCCAGTATGGAGGAGAAAGTTTTTGTACGGAATTTGGGCACAAAAATCAAGAAAACTAACTATTTTTCCTATTTTTCTTGTTGTGTACGGCCTGTACAGATTTTCCAAGTGAGAAAATGTACTTTTTTTGAAACTAGACTGAGTCAGGGTTTGAATGCAACTAGTTTGAGGTTCTGAAGTAGTCATAGTGAAAAGTTATTGCATTTTTAATCCAGACTGGTCTAGAAACCCTGTTTTCTAGGGTTGTCCCACAAATTTGGCCCTAGAATGCATTCCCACCCATGAAATTTCATGCCACTCAGTGAAATGTAGGCTAGGGGTGTATACTACTTGATTCCAAAAGCTTTTTGTTGGGAAATGCAGTCTTCTATTTTTAAGGTGATGCCCTAGGTCAAATATCTCTATGTATTTGACTGAAATTATGCAATTTGGTGATGTAAATGACAAAAGTCTAATAGAGTGAGTGAATGAATGGTGGATTTGTGTTGTTTGGGGATGGTAGAGTCATTCCAAGTTCCTGCCCTTGACCTATGCACCCAATTTTGAGCACTTGCTTTGTAACCTAGCCTAAATTGATCAATTAGGCCTAGAAGACCAAATGAGTGTTCTGGATTGCTGGAGTAGAGTTGGAACAAGAGACTTGGGAGTTTGATAGGGTTCCATAGAGGGTATCTAAAACCATCATTTGTTTGCCTAGTCATTTGGGATTTTGTCAAGTTTTGTTGAGAAAACCTAGTTTGGAGGGCTAGTAGCCTTACTAGTCAAAGTATAGGTTGGAGAGTTTTGGGAAGTTGGGAATCAAACCAACTACATAGGAGGTGTTTGTTGACCTGTCTTAAGGTGTTGGAGAAGCCTTAGGGGTTGGACAATAGTCTGGACATCAAATCCTTCATATGCCTTGGATGTGCCTTTGATTGTGTTGGATTGAAGGAGTGAAGTGGGTGAGTGGGATAAGGAGAACAAACCAAACTTATCTTGTGTGATACCTTCCCTTGTGCCACTCTGCATCAGAGACCAACCAAAGACCATGCGGGTGAGCGGGAAGGGGGATTTTTGTCAAATATTACAATTGGACAGAATGCCTCAAAGAGACGTCATCTCTTAGATTGCAATTATTGCTGGATATGTACAAAATGGATTTGTTGGAAAGGCTTTACAAAATTTCAAGCAAATGCAATTGGCAGGTGTAAATCCAAATTTCACAACCTTTTCCAGCATCCTTCCTATCTGTGCCAAAATGGAAGCATTGGAACAAGGTATGGACATCTATCAAAAAGTAATGGATAGAGGAATTTTGTTAGATGTTGTAGTTTCAACTACCCTGGTAGACATGTATGCAAAATGTGGAAGCATTGACAAGACATGTGAACTATTTGGCAGAATGCCTCAAAGAGATGTCATCTCATGGAATGCAATGGTTGTGGGATATGCACAAAATGGATTTGTTGGAAAGGATTTAGAAACTTTCAAGCAAATGCAATTAGCAGGTGTAAAGCCAAATTCGACAACCTTTGCCAGCATACTCCCTACCTATGCTAAAATGGGAGGGTTTGGAACAGGGTATGGACATCCATCAAAGCATGAAGGATAGAGGAATTTTGTCATTTGTTGTAGTTGCAATTGCCCTGGTAGACATGTATGCAAAATGTTGAAGCATTGACAAGGCATGTGAATTGTTTGGCAGAATGCCTCAAAGAGATGTCATCTCATGGAATGCAATGGTTGTGGTATATGCACAAAATGGATTTGTTGAAAAGGATTTAGAAATTTTCAAGCAAATGCAATTAGTAGGTGTAAAGCCAAATTCGACAACCTTTGCCAACATATTCCCTGCCTGTGCCAAAATGGGAGGGTTTGGAATAGGGTATGGACATCCATCAAAGCATGAAGGATAGAGGAATTTTGTCATTTGTTGTAGTTGCAACTGCCCTAGTAGAAATGTATGCAAAATGTGGAAGCATTGACAAGGCATGTGAACTATTTGGCAGAATGCCTCAAAGAGATGCCATCTCATGGAATGCAATGGTTGCAGGATATGCACAAAATGGATTTGTTGAAAAGGCTTTAGAAACTTTCAAGAAAATGCAATTAGAAGGTGTAAAGCCAAATTCGACAACCTTTGCCAGCATACTCTCTACCTGTGCCAAAATGGGAGCTTTGGAATAGGGTATGGACATCCATCAAAGCATGAAGGATAGAGGAATTTTGTCATTTGTTGTAGTTGCAACTACCTTGGTAGACATGTATGCAAAATGTGTAAGCATTGATAAGGCATGTGAACTATTTGGAGAATGACTCAAAGATATGTCATCTCATGGAATGTAATGGTTGCGGGATATGCACAAAATGGATTTGTTGAAAAGGCTTTAGAAACTTTCAAGCAAATGCAATTAGTAGGTGTAAAGCCAAATTCAACAACCTTTGCCAGCATACTCCCTGCCTGTGCCAAAACGGGAGGGTTTGGAACAAGGTATGGACATCCATCAAAGCATGAAGGATAGAGGAATTTTTTCATTTGTTGTAGTTGCAACTACCTTGGTAGATATGTATGCAAAATGTGGAACCATGGACAAGGCACATGAACTATTTTTGGGGTCAATGGGAGTAGTGTCAAACTTTGACTCTTTATTGACCATTCATTCTCACAAAATGGAGTCTACTACCCAATTTGGAAGGAGTCTATGCCACATCAGCATACAAGACTTCAAGCTATGTAGTGGGAAAAGAGAAAAATGAGACCCCAAGCCCTAGGATAGGAGCAACGAGCAAAGATAAAAGATTTAAGGAAATGGACTTCAAAGTAAGGCATGACACTTTCCTATAGATTCCCAAAAGAAGATCACAGTCATGACTATTCAAATACACAATTATAGTCCTTGGCATAACCATGAAGGGGGCATTGAAATTAATAATAACAATGATAGGGTAGTATGATAGACTTTAAAAGATACATAAAGACAAGTAACTGAGCAGTCAAGAGGGCTTTTAAAACATCATAAATCTTGTCAAGGGTTCATTGTCTTCAAAACAGTATGGTAAACTAATAAATATTTCCATCCCACAAAGTTTCAAAAGAGGACAACCTACAAGTGTATTAAGGAGTGCATGGACAATATCTCAAGGAGATATCACAGTCAATTTCAAGGTGTTGATCATGGGAAAGAGAGGTTTACATGAAGTGGGACAGTCCTTAAGAATTCAGTTAGATGGTAAAGAGGATAGTCCATAAGATAATATTCAACCAAATACACAGTATGGAACTGGAGGATATTCCTTATGATGCATTTATATAATCACACCTATAGGTCTTATCAAAGATCACGACTCCATTAGGATATGAAAATGAGCACTAAACAAAATACCTCACTATGAGCTAAGTGCGAATGACTTTAGAGACACACAAGATAGTGAGTTGTTAGTAGACAATTCATGATCAACAAGGATAGAGTTAAATAAGATGGACTATGATAATCACAAGTGATAGTAGCCATTCATATGACAATGACAAGGGGTTTAATCATAGTCCACAAGATAGTCATAAAAGAATAAATTCAAAACTCAATAGATGATAGTTCCAAGGCATTGTTAGAGTCTTCATGAAGAACAATGTTGATGGAAGTGCTTATGACGCAAGGTAAGAATAATTCATGACAATAGGGAACTTTTAAAGAGTAGATTGTATGATTGAACCACAATGACAATGCACTATTAGAAGTTTCATAATATAGAGGACAGTAATCTTCAAGTGACAGTAGCACCAAAGGAGAGATCATAATGATAAGAAAGGCACACTGGAAGGTGAAAATTTTCTTCAAAACATACAGTTTCATTATTGATTGTGTTAGGACCCTTCCAAAATCTGCAAGATTCCATTCTGTTCATAAACCCATCTCATGGTCCACAATCTTGTCAAATAGTTTTGCCATTTATCTCCCATGGTCTCATATTATAACCATTCTGAGAAAATTTTGATTGCTCCTAACTATCTGTGTGTTTTTGTCTCTTACCGCAATCCTGCAGGTCATTCACAATACTTTGATAGTTGTGTGGGAGCAAGAGGAGCATAAATCATGTCTACCACAACCCCGCGAGGCACACATAATCGAATGGTGGCTTGGTGATATGAAAAGCTTAAATTAAGAAGGCTACCGCACCCCCACAGAGGTTTCATCATATGATTGTGGCATCACAGTAAACAAAGACAGGTGGTAAGGATTAATACCATGGTCCCGCGACATCTTGGAAGGATATCGATGGTGTTGCGGTAATAAGGAATAAAGACAGAGTTAGTTACTGCAGCCCCACAATAGTTCCAAGGGGTATCTGCAGTAAGGTGGTAAACTGGTAAAGTGAAAGAATATAGCTACTGCAGTCCCGCGACGACCATATCAAATACCGGTGGGGTATTGGTAAAAGGAAGGGGACAAACTAGATGTTTTCCACAATCCTGCAACCGGTAGGGGCATGTCCTACGGTAATACGGTAAAAGAATAAGTGGGAAAATCAACTCATCGTGGGGCCACAGTTATCAAGAAATACAATATATCTTTGTCATCTCATCTGGCCTTCGAATCTAGTTCAATCAAGGGCCTATGTTTGAAATTAATTAAATGCTGAGATTTTACGATCCCGTGGCATGAACCAGAGTAATGGTGATATGATGAATTTCTTGGCATAATAAAATTTGAGGATTTCTCGATATTTGCTCATTCCAGTGATCACAGACTTGATTTAGAGAAGACACTATCCAGCTCAGTGTGCTCTTTGTAAGCTTCAAATTGACCAGGTAAGTTTATCTTTGCACTCCTTGCAAGAAGTTGGTGAAGATTTTGCGCTCTATTTTTCAGTTGTTGGTGCTATAATTTGGATTTCAAAGCCCTAGTTTGCATAAGTAGCTAAAATGGCACCCAAGAAGCCTGAGTCTGCCAGCAAGAGTAATGAACCTCTGGCCCCCAAAAAGAGACCACTTCAACAGTCCTTGTTAGAATTATTTCCCAATTCCATAGACAAAGTTCAGAAGAAAGTGCTTAGGTATGTGGAAGAGGGGTGTAGGGATGTTGCAATCCCTATCTCTAGGTGGAACTTATTTTGGTACTTCTGTGAAAAGAAAGATGGTCTAGGACTACTAGGCAACCCATGTAAACTGGACTTGGCAAAATTGGTGGTCTCGAATGTATTTGTAGATGTAGAACTAATTAAGGCCCTGGCACAATATTACCATTCTGCCACAAAAATAGTCAGGTTGCCAGATGGAAAACCATTGGTAGAAGTTAATAGAAATGCCATTGTGGATTGTTTTATGCTGAACAAACAAGCTCTCACTCAAGTGGACCTGCAGAAGAGTGAGCAAGAATATACAAGCTTGAGAAAAACACTGAGGAGAGATGAATTGCCAATATACATGAGAAGGGGGGCCAAGAATAGAAAGATTGACATACCATCCAATGCTATTTAGCCTTTCCCTGTGGAGGAATTTGTTGTGTACTTCAAGAGAACCTACTTCACATTATGCCAAGTTTTGGGAATTGATGCTCAGGGAAGAATACCAATCAGTCTGATGATGATGGCCATGAAAATAAAGAACCCAAAAGCAAATGCTGAGTATGATTTTGCATCATACATTGAGAAGAAACTACATGAAGGGTTCTTGCATGTAACGGAGGGTAAGAAACCCTTGGAATTCAGATTCTACTCTTTGTTGTGCCACCTAATTTTGTATTAGAACATGAGGAAATGGTCAAGCAGAATGGACATAAGCATGATTGATAAAGCAAGACAGAGGAAGCCTACTTAGTGTTGGTGTTATAAGTGGGACTCATTTTGTCAGATTGGAGATTACATTGTATTTCATGATGAATTTACTGTTAAGACAATGAACTTGTAAAGAAGATTAAAGGATCAACAAACTACTAATCAAACACGTGAAGTAAATAAATAAATGAAAAGAGTAATTTACCAGCACGCACCAATGGAGACCAAGATTGTGAAGGGGGGAAAACAAAGAAAAACCCCCAGTGTTATGCAAATGGCATAAAGCTTAATAAAGGTTATAGAGAGAGAAAACTTCTCAATGAGTGAAATGAGAAGAAATGAAGAAGAAGAATAAGGAAGAAGATATCCGTGATGAGGAATACATCAAAGAGAGGAGGAGACACCTCTTAAATAGAGGTGAGAAAGGGAGTTATCCATAACTCCCATATGCCATCTTGCATAATGTGTGTGCCACTTGTTTCCTCCTAAGGAGGAATCTTATAGAAATAGATTATTCCTGCAGGAGGAAAAAAAGAGGTGAATTATCCGTACATGTGTGGGGATAATACACCAAATAATAAAATACAAATAAATTATAATCTTCACTAAGTAAAGATTAATTTTTAACACCCCCCCTTAAGCTTACTAGGGGAGATTTCAATAAATCCATCAAAGGATGATGACATGTTACATGAATGGCATAAAACCCTTTACAATGAATATGAATATAGAATTTGAGAAAGAAGCTTGAAGAGGAGTGACGAATCTATTTTGAGATAGAGGCAAGTCTTCAAGCAGTCTTGAGAATAATTGTATAGATGCCTTTGATTAATCTGAATCGACAGCTCCTTTAGAGCCAAGAGAGGTGGATTGATGGTTCGTGTGCTGCCAAGGTAGATATTGAACCTGTTTCATCAAAGAAACCATAACCACAAATAGATTTCCCATCATTGGGATCATCTCCTAAATTTGAGTTAGTATATTCATAGAAAGAGATACAAATTGCATATGGCATAATTAAATTGTGGATCAAATGAAACCAAAAAATAAAGCTAGAAAGGCAAAAGTTAGCATAGCTAATTCAAAGTAGATAACATAATCTTAAGTCTTGAGTAAGAGTGCTAGGAAAAGTAGTAGCACAAATTATGGCTTATAGCCCAAATTATAAAATGTTAATATATAGACATAACAATAATAGTTCTACGTTTCTTCTCACTACATCATTTGTTGAATTGTAAAGGGAACAAGTATATCAAGTTTAATAACAATGGACTTTTGAAAATTAGTCCTAAAGATCATAGTGCCTTCATTTTAAGTTTCAGTATCAAGGACTTTGAAAAACAACCCTATAGATGGTTTTAAAAACCATAAAGCCTTCATAAAATATCAAAGGACTTTGAAAATAGTCCAAAAAATGGTATAAAACCATATTGCCTTTTTAAATATGAGAGGACTTTGAAAACAATCCTAAAAATGGTATAAAAAACATATTGCCTTCATAAAAAAATATTAAGAACTTGATCCCCAACGATCAGTTCATCATAAAAATGTAAGTGCATACCATCAAAGTGGATGGGACTATTTTCCATGGGGCCCAAAAAAACTCCAATGAGACTTGATAAAATATATAATTCATTATAGATAAGGCTCCCTATGCAACATTACTACAAATGCGTCTAGCACATAAAATACATAAAGGCTCCATTGAGACTTGATAAAGCATTTAATTTGCAATATATAGATGGAATAAATCCATCAAGAAGGCAAATGCTCTAATGAGCTTAGAATTTTTCAAAAATAAAAATGGATTAAATCCATAAGAAGGCAAATTTACCAATATGGCACAATATTAGATAAATGAGGCACAATAAAATATCAGATTCCCTTTACAAAACAACACAATCGTAGTTGAGAAGGAAACTCTAGATTTGTTTTAAATATTGTGATAAATCAAAACTTAAGTAGACATAATGATAATTGACACAAATTGTGTGGAAAGTGAAGGGGCACAAATGAAATGTCACACAAAAAAAAAATTAATAGTAAAAAATTGTGATTATAATGTCACAAGGATAAAAAAACTAAAAACTACTAATCAAACAACTGTATATATTTTTCTTGCAGAGAGATTCTTCTCTTCTCTCAGGTTCCTGTAAAAGGTCTCCAAGGTGTATCCACTCATAGAAAATGGCAGAACCTTCAACAATACTTACACAAAGAGATTAGTAGTGCAGCTCTGATACCATGTAAAGAAGATTAAAGGATCAACAAACTACTAATCAAACATGTGAAATAAATAAATAAATGACAAGAGTAATTTACCAGTATGCACCAATGGAGACCAAGATTGTGAAGGGGGAAAAACAAAGAAAAACCCCCTGTGTTATGCAAATGGCATGAATCCGAATAAATATTATAGAGAGAGAGAGAGAGAGAAAAAAAAAACTTCTCAATGAGTGAAATGAGAAGAAATGAAGAAGAAGAATAAGGAAGAAGATATCCGTGATGAGGAATACATCAAAGAGAGGAGGAGACACCTCTTAAATAGAGGTGAGCAAGGGAGTTATCCGTAACTCCCATATGCCATCTTGCATAAGGTGTGTGCCACTTGTTTCTTCTTAAGGAGGACTCTTATAGAAATAGATTATTGCTGCAGGAGAAATAAAAGAGGTGAATTATCCGTACATGTGTGGGGATAATACACCAAATAATAAAATACAAATAAATTATAATATTCACTAAGTAAAGATTAATTTCTAACACCCCCCCTTAAGCTTTACTAGGGGAGATTTCAATAAATCCATCAAAGGATGATTACAACATGTTACATGACTGGCATAAAAGCTGATGCAGAGCTCACTAACACAAGACTACAAAGTGATCAAACTAACAACACTGGAGGAAAGAGGGTATAGGGGATGGTAGGGCAAACAACTCATCTAGGCCTTAGTGGACCAAACAGCAACACTTGACTTCAATTTGGACTTGACTGTCCACTCACACTCCATGGCTTCAACACAACACAATATCACCATTTATAGGTTCAGACATATGGGGATCTTCCCAAACTTTCTAGGGACCCTAGACTAACTAGGTTTGACTTCCCCAATCTCACAAAACTCACAAAATGTACTGAGGGTACCTCCTTGTACCACTTCCTTCACAAACCCACTTACTACCTTGTAGCCCTCTTTTTAGGACTGTCATACAATAACTTTTGTTTCAGACCTCTTCTCCAAACTATCAAGGGATTTTTGACTACCCATTACCTTGTTCTTGAACATATTAAACATGAAACATAGGTTTCTTTGGAACACTACATCCAAAACTTGACTATACCCTATTGTCCCAAGGGCTAATTAGGCCTCCTAGACATGACAAAAGGCTAGAAAACTTATTTCCAATTAAAAAGACCCACTCCAAGGTATCAAACAGATCATAAAATGTCTGAATACTCTATTTTCAGAGGTTTTGTGCCAAACTTCTCCATTGCCCTTCAAAACCACTCTCCCACCATGCTTGGACTGTCCCAGACATAGAGGATTTAGACTTCAAGAAACACAAATCTGTCCTTTCACACTAACTCCACCATTCCTGCACAAAACCCACTTATCAAACATGTAAAGGAAACTTATTACAATCATTTCCATTCAAGGTGCAAATGTGGGGAGTCCTCTATCCATTGATTTCATGAAACCCTCCAAAAAGCTTCAAAAAGCCTAGTTTCAGACCTAATTGCACAAAAACATTCATAAAATCCTTCTTCTATGATCCCAACTCCTCAAATCAGTCTTAAATGAAAGGTAACTCCATGCCTTACACAGCCAAATACATTTTTGGTCATGACAACATAGTATGGTCATGTTCAGGTATGAGGAACAATCAAAAAATAGTCAAAAATTGAGTAAACAGTGCAGCGACAGTAAAGTGTTGATAGAATCCTCAAATGATAATGGAAATCCTCCCAACTTGGTGTAAATGAAAGCTAACATCATCCCTCACAATGTTCCATGAATGAGAGAGCATGATGGTATTGTACGGCCATGGGAGAGAGGAAGGATTAGCAGAAATACAGAAAATACAGTCAGGGACAGCAAACAGTCATATTCTTCATTCTTTTTATTCAAAACTCAATCAAATCTCCTTCATCCGACCCCCACTCTACCTTACAATGTTTTTACAATTGTTTTTGTATCCTTCTACAAGATTCCCATTGTGGGAATAAGGCTCAAAATAGCCTAAACTTCTGATTTTTCACTAAAAACTACTTTTTCTAAATATAGACTGTCATACTTTTTATGACGGCAGACCCACTAAACTATTTTCAAACTCCACTAATATAAAATGACTAAAATCATCCTCCACTTACTGGCCTATGCCTTTTTAAGGCTCTATTACATTTATTTTTGAAGCTCCATTTAGGTTTTAACACTAACATTTTAAATAAAAGACATAAAATGTCCTAGGTGCACTGCACCAAAAGCCTTTACAATGAGTATGAATATAGAATTTGAGAAAGAAGCTTGAATAAGAGTGACGAATCAATTTTGAGATAGAGGCAAGTCTTCAAGCGGTCTTGAGAATAATTGTATAGATGCCTTTGAACAATCTGAATAGTCAGCTCCTTTAGAGCCAAGAAAGGTGGATTGATGGTTCATGTGTTGCCAAGGTAGATATTGCACTTGTTTGATAAAAGAAACCATAACCACAAATAGATTTCCCATCATTGGGATCATCTCCTAATTTGAGTTAGTATATTCATAGAAAGAGATACAAATTGCATATGGCATAATAAAATTGTGGATCAAATGAATCCAAAAAATAAAGCTAATAAGGCAAAAGTTAGCATAGCTAATTCAAAGTAGATAACATAATCTTAAGTCTTGCATAAGAGTGCTAGGAAAAGTAGTAGCACAAATTATGGCTTATAGACCAAATTATAAAATGTCAATATATAGACATAACAATAATAGTTCTAGGTTTCTTCTCACTACATCATTTGTTGAATTGTAAGGGGAACTTATATCAAGTTTAATAACAATAGACTTTTGAAAATTAGTCCTAAAGATCATAGTGCCTTCATTTTAAGTTTCAGTATCAAGGACTTTGAAAAACAGCCCTATAAATGGTTTTAAAAACCATAATGCCTTCATAAAATATCAAAGGACTTTGAAAATAGTCTGAAAAATGGTATAAAAACCATATTACCTTTTTAAATATCAGAGCACTTTGAAAACAATCCTAAAAATGGTATAAAAACCATATTGCCTTCATCAAAAAATTTTAAGAACTTGATCCCCAATGATCAGTTCATCATAAAAAAGTAAGTGCATACCATCAAAGTGGATGGAACTATTTTCCATGGGGCCCAAAAAAACTCCAATGAGACTTGATAAAATATATAATTCATTATAGATAAGGCTCCCTATGCAACATTACTGCAAATGTGTCTAGCACATAAAATATATAAAGGCCCCATTGAGACTTGATAAAGCGTTTAATTTGCAATATATAGATGGAATAAATCCATCAAGAAGGCAAATGCTCCAATAAGATTAGAATTTTTCAAAAATAAAAATGGAATAAATCCATAAGAAGGCAAATTTACCAATATGGCACAATAAAATATCAGATTCCCTTTATCAAAATAACATAATCATAGTTGACAAGGAAACTCTAGATTTGTTTTAAATATTGTGATAAATCAAGACTTAAGTAGAGAGAATGATAATTGACACAAATTGTGTGGAAAGTGAAGGGGCACAAATGAAATGTCACACACAAAAAAATTAATAGTAAAAAATTGTGATTATAATGGACCATCACAAGGATCAAAAAACTAAAAACTACTAATAAAAAAATTGTATATATATTTCTTGTAGAGAGATTCTTCTCTTCTCTCAGGTTCCTGCAAAAGGTTTCCAAGGTGTATTTGCTCACAGAAAATGGCAGAATCTTCAACAATACTCACACAGAGAGATTAGTAGTGCAACTCTGATACCATGTAAAGAAGATTAAAGGATCAACAAACTACTAATCAAACATGTGAAGTAAATATATAAATGGCAAGAGTAATTTACCAGCATGCACCAATGGAGACCAAGATTGTGAAGGGGGGAAAACAAAGAAAAACCCCACGTGTTATGCAAATGGCATGAAGCCGAATAAAGATTACAGAGAGAGAGTGAGAGAGAGAAAACTTCTCAATGAGTGAAATGAGAAGAAATGAAGAAGAAGAATAAGGAAGAAGATATCTGTGATGAGGAATACATCAAAGAGAGGAGGAGACACCTCTTAGGTGAGCAAGGGAGTTATCCGTAACTCCCATATGCTATATTGCATAAGGTGTGTGCCACTTGTTTCCTCTTAAGGAGGAATCTTATAGAAATAAATTATTGCTATAGGAGGAATAAAAGAGGTGAATTATCCGTACATGTGTGGGGATAATACACCAAATAATAAAATACAAATAAATTATAATCTTCACTAAGTAAAGGTTAATTTCTAACATCCCCCCTTAAGCTTTACTAGGGGAGATTTCAATAAATCCATCAAAGGATGATTACAACATGTTACATGAATGGCATAAAATCCTTTACAATGAATATGAATATAGAATTTGAGAAAGAATCTTGAAGAAGAGTGAAGAATCTGTTTTGAGATAGAGGCAAGTCTTCAAGCAGTCTTGAGAATAATTGTATAGATGCCTTTGAACAATCTGAATAGTCAGCTCCTTTAGAGCCAAGAGAGGTTGATTGATGGTTCGTGTGCTGCCAAGGTAGATATTGAACATGTTTCATCAAAGAAACCATAACCACAAATAGATTTCCCATCATTGGGATCATCTCCTAAATTTGAGTTAGTGTATTCATAGAAAGAGATACAAATTGCATATGATATAATAAAATTGTAGATCAAATGAATCCAAAAAATAAAGCCAATAAGGTAAAATTTAGCATAGCTAATTCAAAGTAGATAACATAATCTTAAGTTTGGAGTAAGAGTGCTAGGAAAAGTAGTAGCACAAATTATGGCTTATAGCCCAAATTATAAAATGTCAATATATAGACATAACAATAATAGTTCTAGGTTTCTTCTCACTACATCATTTGTTGAATTGTAAAGGGAACTTATATCAAGTTTAATAACAATGGACTTTTGAAAATTAGTCCTAAAGATCATAGTGCCTTCATTTTAAGTTTTAGTATCAAGGACTTTGAAAAACAACCCTATAGATGGTTTTAAAAACCATAATGCCTTCATAAAATATCAAAGGACTTTGAAAATAGTCTGATAAATGGTATAAAAACCATATTGCCTTTTTAAATATCAGAGCACTTTGAAAACAGTCCTAAAAATGGTATAAAAACCATATTGCCTTCATAAAAAAATTTTAAGAACTTGATCCCCAACAATCAGTTCATCATAAAAATGTAAGTGCATACCATCAAAGTGGATGGAACTATTTTCCATGGGGCCCAAAAAAACTCCAATGAGACTTGATAAAATATATAATTCATTATAGATAAGGCTCCCTATGCAACATTACTGCAAATGTGTCTAGCGCATAAAATATATAAAGGCTCCATTAAGACTTGATAAAGCGTTTAATTTGCAATATATAGATGGAATAAATCCATCAAGAAGGCAAATGCTCTAATGAGCTTAGAATTTTTCAAAAATAAAAATGGAATAAATCCATAAGAACAAATTTACCAATATGGCACAATATCAGATAAATGAGGCACAATAAAATATCAGATTCCCTTTATCAAAACAACATAATCGTAGTTGAGAAGGAAACTCTAGATTTGTTTTAAATATTGTGATAAATCAAGACTTAATTAGAGAGAATGATAATTGACACAAATTCTGTGGAAAGTGAAGGGGCACAAATGAAATGTCACACACAAAAAAATTATTAGTAAAAAATTGTGATTATAATGGACCATCACAAGGATCAAAAAACTAAAAACTACTAATAAAACAATTGTATATATATATCTTGCAGAGAGATTCTTCTCTTCTCTCAGGTTCCTGCAAAAGGTCTCCAAGGTGTATCTGCTCACAGAAAATGGTAGAACCTTCAACAATACTCACACAGAGAGATTAGTAATGTAGCTCTGATACCATGTAAAGAAGATTAAAAGATCAACAAACTACTAATCAAACACATGAAGTAAATATATAAATGACAAGAGTAATTTACCAGCATGTACCAATGGAGACTAAGATTGTGAAGGGGGGAAAACAAAGAAAAACCCCCTGTGTTATGCAAATGGCATGAAGCCAAATAAAGATTACAGAGAGAGAGTGAGAAAGAGAAAACTTCTCAATGAGTGAAATGAGAAGAAATGAAGAAGAAGAATAAGGAAGAAGATATCCGTGATGAGGAATACATCAAAGAGAGGAGGAGACACCTCTTAAATAGAGGTGAGCAAGGGAGTTATCCGTAACTCCCATATGCCATCTTGCATAAGGTGTGTGCCACTTGTTTCCTCTTAAGGAGGAATCTTATAAAAATAGATTATTGCTACAGGAGGAATAAAAGAGGTGAATTATCCGTACATGTGTGGGGATAATACACCAAATAATAAAATAAAAATAAATTATAATCTTCACTAAGTAAAGGTTAATTTCTAATATCCCCCCTTAAGCTTTACTAGGGGAGATTTCAATAAATCCATCAAAGGATGATTACAACATGTTACATGAATGGCATAAAAGCCTTTACAATGAATATGAATATAGAATTTGAGAAGGAAGCTTGAAGAAGAGTGAAGAATCTATTTTGAGATAGAGGCAAGTCTTCAAGCAGTCTTGAGAATAATTGTATAGATGCCTTTGAACAATCTAAATAGTCAGCTCCTTTAGAGCCAAGAGAGGTTGATTGATGGTTCGTGTGCTACCAAGGTAGATATTGAACATGTTTCATCAAAGAAACCATAACCACAAATAGATTTCCCATCATTGGGATCATCTCCTAAATTTGAGTTAGTGTATTCATAGAAAGAGATACAAATTGCATATGGCATAATAAAATTGTAGAACAAATGAATCCAAAAAATAAAGCCAATAAGGCAAAATTTAGCATAGCTAATTCAAAGTAGATAACATAATCTTAAGTCTTGAGTAAGAGTGCTAGGAAAAGTAGTAGCACAAATTATAAAATGTCAATATATAGACATAACAATAATAGTTCTAGGTTTCTTCTCACTACATCATTTGTTAAATTGTAAAGGGAACTTATATCAAGTTTAATAACAATAGACTTTTGAAAATTAGTCCTAAAGATCATAGTGCCTTCAGTTTAAGTTTCAGTATCAAGGACTTTGAAAAATAGCCCTATAGATGGTTTTAAAAACCGTAATGCCTTCATAAAATATCAAAGGACTTTGAAAGTAATCTGAAAAATGGTATAAAAATGATATTGCCTTTTTAAATATCAGAGGACTTTGAAAATAGTCCTAAAAATGGTATAAAAACCATATTGCCTTCATCAAAAAATTTTAAGAACTTGATCCCCAACGATCAGTTCATCATAAAAATGTAAGTGCATACCATCAAAGTGGATGGAACTATTTTCCATGAGGCCCAAAAAAACTCCAATGAGACTTGATGAAATATATAATTCATTATAGATAAGGCTCCTTATGTAACATTACCGCAAATGCATCTAGCGCATAAAATATATATAGGCTCCATTGAGACTTGATAAAGCGTTTAATTTGCAATATATTGATGGAATAAATCCATCAAAAAGGCAAATGCCTAATGAGCTTAAACTTTTTCAAAAATAAAAAAGGATTAAATTCATAAGAAGGCAAATTTACAAATATGGCACAATATCAAATAAATGAGGCACAATAAAATATCAAATTCCCTTTATCAAAACAACATAATCATAGTTGAGAAGGAAACGCTAGATGTTTTGAATATTGTGATAAATCAAGAATTAAGTAGAGAGAATGATAATTGACACAAATTGTGTGGAAAGTGAAGGGGCACAAATGAAATGTCACACACAAAAAAATTAATAGTAAAAATTTGTGATTATAATGGACCATCACAAGGATCAAAAAACTAAAAACTACTAATCAAACAACTTTATATATTTTTCTTGTAGAGAGATTCTTCTCTTCTCTCACGTTCCTGCAAAAGGTCTCCAAGGTGTATCCACTCACAGAAAATGGCAGAACCTTCAACAATACTCACACAGAGAGATTAGTAGTGCAACTCTAATACCATGTAAAGAAGATTAAAGGATCAACAAACTACTAATCAAACATGTGAAGTAAATAAATAAATGACAAGAGTAATTTACCGGCATGCACCAATGGAGACCAAGATTTTGAAGGGGGAAAAATTAAGAAAAACCCCCTGTGTTGTGCAAATGGCATGAAGCCTAATAAAGATTACACACACACACACACACACACAGAACTTCTCAATGAGTGAAATGAGAAGAAATGAAGAAGAAGAATAAGGAAGAAGATATCTATGATGAGGAATACATCAAAGAGAGGAGGAGACACCTTTTAAATAGAGGTAAGCAAGGGAGTTATCCGTTACTCCCATATGCCATCTTGCATAAGGTGTGTGCCACTTGTTTCCTCTTAAGGAGGAATCTTATAGAAATAGATTATTCCTGCAGGAGGAATAAAAGAGGTGAATTATTCGTACATGTGTGGGGATAATACACCAAATAATAAAATACAAATAAATTATAATCTTCACTAAGTAAAGATTAATTTATAACACCCCCCTTAAGCTTTACTAGGGGAGATTTCAATAAATCCATCAAAGGATGATTACAACATGTTACATGAATGGCATAAAACACTTTACAATGAATATGAATATAGAATTTGAGAAAGAAGCTTGAAGAAGAGTAAAGAATCTATTTTGATATAGAGGCAAGTCTTCAAGCAGTCTTGAGAATAATTGTATAGATGCATTTGAACAATATCAATAGTCAGCTCCTTTAGAGCAAAGAGAGGTTGATTGATGGTTCGTGTGCTGCCAAGGTAGATATTGAACCTGTTTCATCAAAGAAACCATAACCACAAATAGATTTCCCATCATTGGGATTGTCTCCTAAATTTGAGTTAGTATATTCATAGAAAGAGATACAAACTGCATATGGCATAATAAAATTGTGGATTAAATGAATCCAAAAAATAAAGCCAATAAGGCAAAAGTTAGCATTGCTAATTGAAAATAAATAACATAATCTTAATTCTTAAGTAAGAGTGCTAGGAAACGTAGTAGCACAAATTATAGCTTATAGCCCAAATTATAAAATGTCAATATATAGATATAACAATAATAGTTCAAGGTTTCTTCTCACTACATCATTTGTTGAATTGTAAAGGGAACTTCTATCAAGTTTAATAACAATGGACTTTTGAAAATTAGTCCTAAAGAACACAATGCCTTCATTTTAAGTTTCAGTGTCAAGGACTTTGAAAAACAACCCTATAGATGGTTTTAAAAATCATAATGCCTTTATAAAATATCAAAGGACTTTGAAAATAGTCCAAAAAATGGTATAAAAATCATATTGACTTTTTAAATATCAGAGGACTCTGAAAACAATCCTAAAAATGGTATAAAAACCATATTGCCTTCATCAAAAAAATTTAAGAACTTGATCCCCAACGATCAGTTCATCATAAAAATGTAAGTGCATACCATCAAAGTGGATGGAACTATTTTCCATGGGGCCCAAAAAAACTCCAATGAGACTTGATAAAATATATAATTCATTATAGATAAGGCTCCCTACGCAACATTACTGCAAATGCGTCTAGCGCATAAAATATATAAAGGCTCCATTGAGACTTGATAGAGCATTTAATTTGCAATATATAGATGGAATAAATCCATCAAGAAGGCAAATGCTCTAATGAGCTTAGAATTTTTAAAAAATAAAAATTGATTAAATCCATAAGCAGGCAAATTTACCAATATGGCACAATATCAGATAAATGAGGCACAATAAAATATCAAATTCCCTATATCAAAACAACATAATCATAGTTGAGAAGGAAACTCTAGATTTGTTTTAAATATTGTGATAAATCAAGACTTAAATAGAGAGAAGCATAATTGACACAAATTGTGTGGAAAGTGAAGGGGTAGAAATGAAATGTCACACAAAAAAAAAATAGTAAAAAATTGTGATTATAATGTCACAAGGATCAAAAACCTAAAAACTAATAATCAAACAACTATATATATATATTTCTTGCAGAGAGATTCTTCTCTTCTCTCAAGTTCCTGCAAAAGGTCTCCAAGGTGTATCCACTCACAGAAAATGACAGAACCTTCAACAATACTCACACAGAGAGATTAGTAGTGCAACTCTGATACCATGTAAAGAAGATTAAAGGATCAACAAACTACTAATCAAACATGTGAAGTAAATATATAAATGGCAAGAGTAATTTACCAGCATGCACCAATGGAGACCAAGATTGTGAAGGGGGGAAAACAAAGAAAAACCCCCTGTGTTATGCAAATGGCATGAAGCCGAATAAAGATTACAGAGAGAGAGTGAGAGAGAAAACTTCTCAATGAGTGAAATGAAAAGAAATGAAGAAGAAGAATAAGGAAGAAGATATCTGTGATGAGGAATACATCAAAGAGAGGAGGAGACACATCTTAAATAGAGGTGAGTAAGGGAGTTATCTGTAACTCCCATATGCCATATTGCATAAGGTGTGTGCCACTTGTTTCCTCTTAAGGAGGAATCTTATAGAAATAGATTATTGCTACAGGAGGAATAAAAGAGGTGAATTATCCATACATGTGTGGGGATAATACACCAAATAATAAAATACAAATAAATTATAATCTTCACTAAGTAAAGATTAATTTCTAACACACCCCCTTAAGCTTTACAAGGGGAGATTTCAATAAATCCATCAAAGGATGATTACAACATGTTACATGAATGGCATAAAACCCTTTACAATGAATATGAATATAGAATTTGAGAAAGAAGCTTGAAGAAGAGTGAAGAATCTATTTTGAGATAGAGGCAAGTCTTCAAGCAGTCTTGAGAATAATTGTATAGATGCCTTTAAACAATCTAAATAGTCAGCTCCTTTAGAGCCAAGAGAGGTTTATTGATGGTTCATGTGCTACCAAGGTAGATACTGAACCTGTTTCATCAAAGAAACCATAACCACAAATAGATTTCCCATCATTGGGATCATCTCCTAAATTTGAGTTAGTATATTCGTAGAAAGAGATACAAATTGCACATGGAATAACAAAATTGTTAATTAAATGAATCCGGAAAATAAAGCCAATAAGGTAAAAGTTAGCATAGCTAATTCAAAGTAGATAACATAATCTTAAGTCTTGAGTAAGAGTGCTAGGAAAAGTAGTAGCACAAATTATGGCTTATAGCCCAAATTATAAAATGTCAATATATAGACATAACAATAATAGTTCTAGGTTTCTTCTCACTACATCATTTGTTGAATTGTAAAGGGAACTTATATCAAGTTTAATAACAATGGACTTTTGAAAATTAGTCCTAGAGATCATAGTGCCTTCATTTTAAGTTTCAACATCAAGGACTTTGAAAAACTACCCTATAGATGGTTTTAAAAACCATAATGCCTTCATAAAATATCAAAGGATTTTGAAAATAGTTTGAAAAATGGTATAAAAACCATATTGCCTTTTTAAATATTAGAGCACTTTGAAAACAGTCCTAAAAATGGTATAAAAACCATATTGCCTTCATCAAAAAATTTTAAGAACTTGATCCCCAACGATCAGTTCATCATAATAATGTAGGTGCATACCATCAAAGTGGATGGAACTATTTTCCATGGGGCCCAAAAAACACCCAATGAGACTTGATAAAATGTATAATTCATTATAGATAAGGCTCCCTATGCAACATTACCGCAAATGCATCTAGCGCATAAAATATATAAAGGCTCCATTGAGACTTGATAAAGCATTTAATTTGCAATATATAGATGGAACAAATCCATCAAGAAGGGAAATGCTCTAATGAGCTTAGACTTTTTCAAAAATTAAAAAGGATTAAATCCATAAGAAGGCAAATTTACAAATATGGCAAAATATCAGATAAATGAGGCACAATAAAATATCAGATTCCCTTTATCAAAACAACATAATCGTAGTTGAGAAGGAAACTCTATATTTGTTTTAAATATTGTGATAAATCAAGACTTAAGTAGAGAGAATGATAATTGACACAAATTGTTTGGAAAGTGAAGGGGCACAAATGAAATGTCACACAAAAAAAATTAATAGTAAAAAATTGTGATTATAATGGACCATCACAAGGATCAAAAAACTAAAAACTACTAATCAAACAACTGTATATATTTTTGTTGTAGAGAGATTCTTCTCTTCTCTCAGGGTCCTGCAAAAGGTCTTGTCGATCATGATGTTACTCACAAGCAAACATGAAATAAAAGTTACACAACAACCTTTATTTATCTTGAAAGATACGATGAATTCAAAGAATTCATGATCCCAAGTCTCCGTTGATTAGTTCATAATCTACTGACGTTACTCAGTGGTTGATGTGTGCTGTTGTTTTCCATTTCAAGGGGCCTTCCGTTTGTTTGAATGATCAGTAGATTCTATTTCCTGTAAATGTAATCCACAGAGAGATTATTCTACACAATATATTTACTCAAATAATGTGTCTAAACTTAGATCTTTGCATGATATTTATCAATTTAACATGCTTTGACTCTAAATATGCTATGTATTTCCAATTATCTACGAGATTTCAGCATAATTCATGTTACTTGCTTTTGATTTTCTGTTATTTGCAATTATGATGGTGAATTGTTATGAAATTCAAAGAAAATTCAAAGAATGCTTCAAATTTTGGTGAATCTTTAGCTATTGAACCACATACATACCAGATACATTCATTAGGAGAAGAAATCAAACCATATTTTCACCAGGATGTTCCACAGCTAGATATAGATGATGCTAATCTTCAAAGGATAAGGAATGAAAATAATACATGCAGACTGACAAGCACTCCAAGGGACGCAGCTAATCAAAGCATGTATCAAGATCTCAAACACAGATTACTCAAGATTTATGATGATTTGTAATCAAATTGTCTTCTCTTTCATTCAGTATGCAAAACATGTATGTTTACAACAACTTTGAAATAAGTTCTGATGTTTCAGCAATCAAATTTCAATTAAGCTTCTGAATCCTCAAAATATGGCATCCCTGCACCTTTTTTAGAATAAGGTGAGGGAACGGCCACAAGTGACCTACGGTCAGGATTTATCTATTAAGATCAATAGTAGATAATCTTTCTTTGACTTAGTCAACTCTTTCCTTTGTGGCACAGGTTGCCAACTGGCAACCATCTGGGTGATTCATTATCCTCTAAATGCCTTATGCATATATTCTCTTTATGCTGCATCTCCATTCATTCTTCATGTTCTTGGTCTTCATCATCTTCTTCTTCATTTTCTCCATAGTCGGCAAGACAATCACTGTCGAAAAAACTCCCTTAAGTTTCCCCGAATCCAAACTCACCCCGACAGCCTAACTGCACTTTACCTTCGGCAAGACCTACTTCCATCGGCCCAGTCTTTTCTTCTTCTGCCGATGCCCGATGACTTAACTTCACTTTACCTTTGGTGAGACTTCCATCGTCGGCCAAGTCCTTTCTCTTTCTGCCGATGCCCGATGAAACTTCACTTTACCTTGTCTTAACCGTGACGGCTTCCACATCAATAAATCTATGTACCTGCCAACAGACGTAAGTTAATAAAATGGAATTAAAATTCACTTTTCAATATTGAACTTAACTTTTGCCATAAACATACAAGCATTCAAATATACAAAAAATTTTCTATATTGAACTCCTTTTGACATCTGGCTTGTATATTTCGCATTGCATATCGCTCTTGTATATCGGCTTGTATATCAGTTATACAAGCAATCCCATGCAAACCCTCTCTTTACCTTTATCTCCTCCACGACGCATATAATTTCTTTGTATATCAGCTTGTACTCGTAAACATACAAGCGCTCAAATATACAAAGAGTTTTCTATATTTAATTTCTTCTTCGCATCCAGTTTCTATATTCCATTTGTATTTTCTCTCTGTATATCTGCTTGTATATTCCACTTTGCATATCGGCTTGCATATTCCGCTTGTATACAATATTATTCATACAAGCCCGATATGCAAAGGGTGGAGCCCACATCACTTTCCCTTTGTATCTCTGCGATGTATAAAACGCTATGCATCCTCCGATAAACATTCAAGTGTGATGCATTCTTTATATCAGATTTTAATTTCCCCTGAATTCAGCCTTGTATGTATCCTGAAATGCATGTCACCGAAACATACATACAAAGCGTGGAACATACAACGATAAAACTTCCTTTCATAACTTTTTGATTCCACTACATGCATAATTCATTGTAACTCACCTTGTATGTTTCCCTGCGCCTAACATACAAATATAAAATGCATCGACGGACTTAATTGATTATTCACTTAAACTTTGAACTTTGTCGGGTCCAACTTGCATGTATAGATAGAATGTTAGCAAATGCATACAAGTAAAACAATGCATATAAACCTGATGACTTCTGAGCGACCATACAATGACCTGATATACAAACAACTTTGTATATGCAACATACAAGCCTTCTTTTTGTACATTTACCAAAAAACACGCATAACTTGCAAAATATTGGGAATTTTAAAATGGTTCAAAAAGCAACCCTCATTCATTTTTGACAAGGAATTCACCCATACTCTGCCCTTGTACTTAATGTTATTTTTTCTTTATTTTCAACAAGGTTTGTACTCTTCACTTCCTTTTCCCTTTACCACCAAGCAACCCACGCACACACAAACAAAAACAAAGCCACAACATGGGTCCTCATTTTGTTAAGGAGTAAAATGGGGCATGTTGTGAACATCACAACAACTAGAAACCAAACAAAACAATCAAATTAAAACCATTAAAGGAAACTGAATGAAATAAATTCATAACTTCCAACTATCTTTTCTGCAAACCATTATTCAACTTGAGACTTAATGTATTCAATAAGGTGCATGAATTTTCCTTTCAATTTAAGTGGGTGCACGTGATTAATAATCCTCATCTTGAAAATTAGTTGAACAAACTAGTGACTGATATTAGACTACCTAGTTGATGTCATTCCCTCATAGCCAACTGGATAGAGCCTTGCTGCCAGCAGGCGTCCATAGCCCCGACAAGGTTATTGTTACAATTCTCCTAAGTAGAGCCCCACTGCCAGCAAGCGTCTATAGCCCTGGTAGAGTTACTTAGATGGCTTAACCTAAATTTTTAGTAAAATCCATTTTATTATTTAATTTATTTTATATTTTAGATGAGATAGAAACTTCATAAGATATCACAGTTGTAACTTCATGATGCAAGGAGTGATCACTTGCTAAAATTAAACTGAGAATTGCAATGGTAGAAAGGGTGACCTCTAATTTTTCACCTAATATCTACACTGGTAGGTTCAACAAACCCAAGGATTTTAGGTGTGTCATTGTGAGAAACTTCCCTTGAATACTCAACCCATAGTTATTGAATACAAAATTTCACAAGTCAAACAACATTCTGCATTCATGACAATCACAACAAGTTATGCATAAATTTCAAATAATTAACCTGAATATTCTAAATTTTCATTGTTTTCAGTGGTTGTTAGTCTGCTCCTGCATACTCTAAATCAAAATAAACATCCCTGCTGAGGAAACAACAAAGCAAACAAAACAAACAGACTGTACAAACAACTATACAAATATGCACACTATGATACACACGACTCTCACGACACTACTTCAGGCTTGGAAATAATGTTTGAGAAACTATCCATTAACTAGTAATGGAACATCCTCACCAGTTAAGGTCTTAAGCCTATAGGTGTTGTCTCCTAAAATTTTAGAAATTTGAAAGGGACCTACCCAAAGTTTATCAAACTTACCATGATCTCCTTTCCTTTCATGTGCTTTGTCCCACATCAGGACTAAATCTGAGATTCTGAAAGCCTTAATTCTGGCTCTTTTGTCAAACCAACGCTTGACAACAGCCTGATGTTTAGCAAATTGGTCAATTGCTTTACTTCTTTTTTCTTCTAAGTACATCAACTGAAGTAACCTGACTTCTTGTTTATTATCTATGCCCAAGTATTCTTGTGCAAACTGCAATGTAGGGATCCTTAGGTTAACAGGGAGGATAGGATCCACCCCATACACTAGATGAAAAGGAGAATTTCCTAATGCAGCCTTATTCCTGGTTCTATCTACCCACAAGGCATATTTCAATAGGGTGTTCCATTCCCTTGAGTTCTTTTCTATCAATTTCTTTATGATGTTCAGTAAATTCTTGTTTGTAGATTATGCTAATCCATTCCCTTGGGGATAGTAATTTGAGAAAAATTTCAAGATGATCCCATAGTCAAAATCCTAACTTGATAATTTAATTGAAGCAAAGGCAGACCCATTATTACGTACCAAAGCATAAGGAACTCCATACCTGGTCACTATATTGCTTTCCAAAAACTTGATTACATCATCAGCATTACATGTCTTATTGCTGGCAGCTTCAATCCACCTAGTACAGTAATCAGTAATAGTCAAAACATACCTGTGGCCTGAAGATGATGGAGGATTGATTGGTCCTATAAAGTCCATTCCCCATTGAGCAAATGGGCGCATCTCCATCACTGGCTACAAAGGTTGAGCAGCATATCTTTCTCTATTTGTAGCAACTTGACACATATGACAACATTTGATGTGTTCAGCAGTATCTTTAAAAACAGTGGGCCAGTAATACCCTACCCTAAGGATAGCATGAGTGGTAGCTAAGGATGATCCATGTGTAGTTCCAAACTTGTCATGCAATTCTTATAACACCTTATCTGCTTCTTGCCTTTCCAAGCATCTAAGATATATTCTGTCATAGTTCTTCTTGAAAAGGACTCCTCCTTTTATCATGTATTTCTGTGACCTTATCTTTAAGGCTCTCCTTTGTGAGGCCTGCAATCTTGAAGGATATCTTCCAGTAATTAGGATGTGCCTGATGTCTGAATACCATTCTCCATCTTCTCTTGCATTTATGACATATTGTTGTCTCATAATGTTAGGATCAATTTCTGATATCATCTGGCTCAATGCTTGTCCTCTCACTAATTTCATGGGTGTTATGTCCATATCATACTCTTGGAGAACAATGATCCATTTAGCTCTCTTCTGACCTGGCTCACTTTGCATTAAAAGCATCTTTACTGCTACATCAAGCAATACAGCAATCACTTTACTTCTCAAGATGTAACGTCTAAAATTTTTGACTGCTCGAACCAGAGCAAGTGCCTGTCTTTCAACATCCATGTATCTAAGTTCTGCATCTCTAAAAGGACAAATCATGAAGGCTATAGGATTTTCTTCTTTATCCTCATTTCTCTATGTTAGTACTGCTGCAGATGTATGCTCTGAAGCAAATGAGTAAATGTAAAAATCCTTGGTATAATCTGGACTGATCAGAACTGGAGCATTAGATATGGCTTTCTTGATATCTCCAAAAGCTTCTCTAGCTTTAGGTGTCCACTCAATTTTTGCATCCTTTTTTAGCATGGCATTTAAGGGTCTGACAATTTCTGCAAAGCCAGTAATAAACTTCCTAACAAAATTAATCTTACCAAAGTAAGATTTGAGCTCCTTCTTACTTCCAGGAAGTTGTATCTTCATGATTGATTCCACCTTATCAGGGTCAATGATGATCCCATTTTCTATTATCAGGTGGCCTAATAGCTTCCCCGTAGTTACCCCAAATATGCACTTCTTAGGGTTCAAGGATATCCCATATTGTTCACATTTCTTTAGTACCTTCCTGAGGTCTTCTACATGATTTCCTCTCTCTTTAGAGAAAACTGTCAAGTCATCCATGTATATGACTATGCATTTACAATCAAGCCTCTGAAGGCTATGTCCATCGCTCGCTGAAACGTTGTGCCAACATTTATTAACCCAAAAGGCATGCCCTGGTAGGCCAATATTCCCCACTTTGTGGTGAATGTAGTTTTCAATCTGTCTATTTTGTCCACCATCACCTAGTTGTAACCAGAGAAACCATCCAAGAATGACATCATTTTGGCACCGTTCACAATCTGCAAGACCTCATCTAGAGAAGGTAAATAATAGTTATCCTTTTCAGAAGCTCTGTTTAAGTTTCTGAAGTCTACACACAATCTGATGTCACCATTTTTCTTTCTTACTAGGACCAGGTTTGCCACCCATGTGGAATGTCTCACAGGAAATATGATCCTAGCATTAAGCAACTTCTTAACTTCTTCAAAAATGATGTGCTCCAGCAAAGCATTGACAGGTCTTTGTTTTTGTCTAAAAGGCTTGACATCTAGCTGCAGAGGTATAGTATGAGTGATGATTGATGTATCGTAAGTCTTCAACTCATCATATGTCTAGGCAATGACATGAATGTAATCTTTGAGCACTTGAGTTATCCCTTCTAGCTCTTCTTCGGTACATACTTTTCCAATCAAGACATTTCTGTTTTCATCATCCTGTCCAATATTGACCCATGAATATTCTCCTCCATCTGCTTTTGGGAGATCTTTTTGTTTCAGCATGTTGTCTAGATCAGACGCTCTTTCCAGCTCTATCATTCCCTTAGGAATCTTGTTACTAGGCAACTCTAGGATTTCTTCTTCCCATATATGGTCTTCCACATTTCTTTCATCTATGATCTATGCATCAAAAACATCCTTGTTGGAAATAAAGTCCAATATATGTTGATCATCATCAAATACTTGAAGATTAGTTACATTATCTGGCACAGATGGCACTGATACTAATTCAACTGAGAATCTTTTTAAACCGGATATGGACAGAGGTTCCAGAGTACTGGTAGCCTGGGCTAAGGCATCTGCCCTGTGATTTTGTTCTCTAGGTACATGGGTGATGTTGAAAGCATCAAAATCTTCTATTAAGTCCCATACCCTATGTCTGTAATTGGACAACTTCTTGTAATTGCAAAAGTATATACCTCTTACCTATCTCACAACCAATTCTGAGTCTCCATAGACATGCAGAATCTTCACTTTCTTTCTAAGTGCAAATAATATCCCATGAATTAGAGCTTCATACTCTGTCACATTATTCGTGCATGGGAATTGCAATATGTATGCTGCTAAGTAGGATTTTCCAGATGGATCAATAAGATCTGTTCCTACTCCAGCTCCTTGTTTTGACTTGGATCCATCAAACCTGAGGATCCATGGCTTATCTTCAGCTAAAGGCTTGTTTGGGCCTTCTTTCTTTTTTTTAGCTCTGGCAGTTGCACCGTTTGATATCCATTTTAACTTTGATATTTCAATTTTCTTAGACTTCACCTTTTCTGCCTTATGTGAAGCTAATATTTCTTCTCCCCTTTTATTATCAAAAGAAAAATCTTCTAGACTAGGCGACATCTGCTTTTTCAGAATATACAGACACAATGAACAAGTGATTTCTGAATGTGGTGCTTCATGTAACTTACACCACCCCTCAATCAGGACATCTTGTGGAGATCTGTGCTGTTGTGTCATCCTTTGGATCTCTTTTGATACTCTTCAAACTTGGACAGATTATTGCCCCTATCTTCATCAGATAACTCATAATCTGATTCCACTAAACAATCACTCCCTGGGGTGATTCTCTTGTTTCTTTTAACATTACTCTTGTTGCATACCAGTATCTCCTCTATCATCTGAATAGAACTCTCATCATAACATGTGCATTCTCCTGCACCTGCAGATGACAAACAAAAATCAATGTCGGTATCACTATATACAAAACTTACCATGGATGATGATGATGATGATGATGATGCCTCACTGCACGCTTGTTCCAGCTCCATCATGTCTAAACAGGCATCACAAGTCTTTTTAGAATGCACCTCATCATGTAACCTACACCATCCATCAATTAGAATATCATGAACAGGCATTTTTAACAACTGACATCGTTGCACTTCCTTAAACAAGTGCATCTCAAAATTCTTGAAATGATCTACCTCTACTTCATTTTGAGGGTTACAATCAGATTCTAAAGTTATTTTATCATCCTAAGGGTCATCATCATGATTATGAACATCATACATCAAGATTTCTTCTATGCTAACAGTCTGGGATCTGATGGAGTAAACTCTGGGTTCTACATCCACATACATGATTTCATTGGTTTTGTTATATTCAGTGATCATGTGTTTCAAGCGAGGTTCAACATCTATCCTTATTTGATTTGGTATCCCTCTCCAGGGAAACCACATATGACTGAAATCAGTTGACATGTATCCATTAAGGGTTTTTGACCAGTCTCTGCTGAGTAACGTCCCATATGTATCAGGTATATCAACTACCTGAATATCAATATAGTACTAATTTCTGGGATCTGATGCTAACTGCATGTGAATGTGAGTTAGTTCTCCTACCACACTTACCTTTGTTTTGTCCAATTGTGTTACTTTCTTTAATGATTTAGCATGATGCAACTCTAAAGCATTGCATATGGATAGGGGCATTACATTGGTAGATGCTCCTGAATCTACTAAGCAGTTGTACAAATTTTTACCAAACATCCTTATGGGAAGGAGGAAAGGAGGTGACTCACTCTTGTCTCTGTATAGGGTCATGTGGGAAGTCTCTACAGCTTGAACAGTAGATGGATCTTTGAGTTTAACATTAACATCCCTAGTAGCATGATCTTTATTCCTAGACTAACCTGAGATATGACTATCCTCTCTTGGAGGAGTATCATCTAATAATTTCATGAAAGCTTTCTTGATAGCAGGGGTTTTAAGCAGCTCTGACAATGACAGGCTGATTTTAATCTTTTTCATTTCATCTGCCAAATAAGTAACCAATTTGTCAGATTCAAGAGGTAGATTACCAGCTTTTGGTGTTGTATTTTGTGGTGCTAAGTATTGAGCATTGACTTTGGGAAATCCAAGGTTATTACTTGCCTTGGGATCAGGTGGAGTGTTGAAATTGTTTGGAGGCAAGGATGTGGTCAAAGGACCAACAGGTCTGTTTGAGTTATCTCTTATGTTGTAATTATGTCTACCCTAATGTTGCTATTGATAACCATGTATCTCTTCATGTTCAATTGATGGCTCATTCTCATCCTCAAATGGAAAAACATAGTTAGATTCAAAATCTAGGGCTGACTCTTCACATGTTGAGGTGTAATCCTGATGAGATGAAATTGTCTGCTGATAAGGATGATGCATGAAGCTTTCTAGCACTAAGGTAGAATCATATCCACAAGGGACAATTTCATTTCCTTCTACATGAGGTGGATTTCCTAAAGTATTGGACACTTCATCTTGGAAAATACTGGCAGCAATCCTGAATTGAGGACAATCTAGCTCTTCATGAGCATTGGTGTTATGCATCCTGCACCAATTTGTAAGGGCTGTCTCTGCAAGATTGACTCTAGTGGTCTATTTAGGTTCACTAGGAGGCTGATTATCTAGGGGTGATGGCAAAGAACCATTATTTGGCCTAGTGTTCCACACTCTAGGCTGTCTAGGGGGATTATTGTTGCCATTGTTATTGTAATTATTGTTGTACCCCCTATCAGGATAATTAGGTATGTCATTGGCATAACCTCTGTTCTGATTAGGTTGAGAATAGAAGTTTTGCTCCTCAAATGAGTGATCTCAGTGGTGAGTTTCCTTAACTGTACTGATATCTCTTTAATTTCTTCTTTCTCTTCCTGAGCCTTGGCTACTACATTCTTTGTCTAAGGTTTGAAAAAAGAAGGTCCATTGTTATTGTTAGATTGCTCCACAACCTGAGGTATTTGTGTTTGTCCTGGATATTGTAACATCTAGCCACTTCCATTTGGAGGTGGCATGATACTGAGTGGAGGTATCTGCAAAGGTGTTGGCATCACAACTGGAGGTATCATGGCTCCATTGCTCTATTGTTGGGCAGGATAGGTAGGATAACCAAGAAGTGTAGGAAAGGCAATATTTGGTGATGGAGAAGGAACTAATTGTTGATTAACTTTGATAGCTTCTTCAAAAGCTCCTATCAAAGTTGTTACACCAGGATGTCCTCTCCTGATAAACATGGAAGTCAGGGGATCTAAAGCTGAATAATAAATGCTCCTAGCAGCTTCATCTGCTACAACATAAGGTGCAACTAACTTAGATAGCATCTTTTGGAATCTTGCATTGAAGTTGGCAATAGGTTCTCCTTCAAATCATTTGATTGTGGCAAACAGATGATAATTCATTGAAGGATTTATAGGTATTTTCAACCTATCCTTAAAAGCTTTTTCCAAGGCAGCCCATGAACCGACTGAACCTTGACCAAGACTGATATACCAGTTATATGCCTCTTCCCCTAAGGAAAATGGAAATAACTTGCATACCACATCTTGATGCTCGATTCTACCCCTACAACAAGCTTCCTTGAATGTTCTGATATGATCATCAGCATCCTGATATGGATGATACTTAGGACAAATTTTATCAGGAATCTTAGGCAAAGCATGATATGCCATGAAAGTTAGAGGTGATTCTGCTGTGAAGAATGACATTGTAACCGATGGAGGTTGGGCCTGAGGTATGACTGGTTGAGGTTGGACCTGAGGTGTAACAGGTGGTCCTGTAGGTGTTTGTAACCTAAGAGGAGTTATAGGAGCATGTTCTGGTGAAGCTCCCGACGCACTAGAACCAGAAGAGTGATGAATGTCTACAGTTCTAGGTCTAAATCCCCTAATAGACAATTCTTCAAAGAGTCCACTAGATCTGGACCTAGTATTTGGCCTGAGAGCTAGGTGTTGGATTTTTCCCAAACTGGATGCTTCTTCCCAGTTATCCCTACAAGGTAGCCCCGGGCCAGGGGCCAACAATATGGGAGATAGACTCTATAAATATCTCCTCTTCTTCTTTAGGCTCTGTAGAACCAAGGGGGTATTCCCTATTCAACATCCATGAAATATGCCTATGAACTAACTGGGATGTTGACACAAAGTAGATAAATCCTCTCTTATGCAGACCAAAACTGTGAAATAAGTACAAAGGGGCTAGCCTTGGGCCTATGTTCAGTTGTGAGATAGAGGATTTTGATCCTAAAACTACTTCTAATGTCCTAAAGGTTTGTATTTGAAGATTGAGTTTTTATTGGTATTTGGATGCAAGACTGGGACTTTGGGTTGTAACCTCAATACAAGACCAGACTGGTGCCTATCCAGGGCTCAGAGTCAATAGACATATATATGTGAATATTTACCATAGACTTAAAACAATAATCAGATTTCAAGGGGGTTTTGTAATGCATGCCTTACAGACACTACCCAAGACTAAGTATTCAGTTATTTCTGCTTACAAACATCCTCACTGCAATGTATTCTTCTCAACACTTAACCCAAAACATTTAATCTACTCCTTGAGTAGAAGTAAAAGATCAAGCATTCAACATAGCAAACCCATATCTTAGAATCTCAAACACCCCTTAGCTATTTAGATTCAGAAGAAGAATACACTCAACTTGGAGACAAATAACAAAATACATGCAATAAAGTATTACTCATTTAAATCAACATGAAACTGATGAATTCTATGCATAAAGCATTCAACATACAACTCATAAACTCACAAGGCACCAAAACAGAGCCACCAACGTAGTTGTATCTTATCACAGCACCAAAATTTGTCTAGTTTTCAACAACCAATGAGTGACACAGTTCACCATTCTTATAGAGAGAATGTACACCAGCAAATTAATCACATGGCAATTTAAAATTTTAGCTAGATACATTGCACCAAAAATGGCGCCCAAAACACTGAATGCAGCGTGCAGAGGAAGAGAGAGGAGTAGGTGGAATTGGGATGTGTGTAACCGCATGAGGATTTTCCATTAAAATCAGGTGGTTGGCCAGTCAATCATCGACCCATACCTCTGCATCTCACCATTATTGGCCCAGCTACCTGTTGGTTTTTTCCTAGACTAGATGCTTACTCCTAGATCTCCCTACAAGGTAGCCATCAATGATCAACAGGATCTCTGGGCCAGGGGCCAACAGTATAGGAGATAGACTCTATTTTTATCTCCTCTCCTTCTTCAGGCTCTACAAAACCTAGGGGGGTATTCCCTACTCAACATCCATGAGAATATGCATACAAAGAATGGGATGCTGACATGAAGCAGTTAAGTCCTCCTGTAAGTAGACCAAAACTACAAGATAAGAGCAAAGGGGCTAGCTTTGGGCCTATTTTCAGTTGTAGACAGAGGACTTGGGATCCTAAAACTAATTCTACTATCCTAATGGTTGTTTTGGAGTTTGATTTTAATGTTGTGTTTGGATGCAGAGCTGGACCTGGTGTATAACCTCAACACAGAGCTAGATTGGTGCCTATCCAGGGCTTGGAGTCAGTAGCCATACACCTGTGAATGGTCAGCATGAACAACTAAAACTAGATTTTGAGGGGATTTATGTGATATTTGCCTTACAAATATCTCCCAATACAGAGTGTTAAGCTATCTATACTTATGGCATCCCTATTGCAGTATACCCTTCCCAATATTCAATCTGAAAACAATTTAATCTACCCCTTGAGCAGAAGTTAAAAGATCAAACATTCAATACAGGAATTCTATATTCTAGAAAACCAGATACCCATTAGATATCTAGACTCAGAAGAAGGACACATGCAACACTGGAGACAGAATTAGCAAAACACATGCAAAACAACATTACTCATATAAGATTAATCATGAAATCAGTAGATTCATGCAAGAAACATACAACAGGAGATGCATAAACTCACAAGGACTCCTACACAGAGCAAACCAAAACCAGTCCTATTGTATTATAGAGCCAAAAATGTCCAACTTTCAACAACAACCTCAAAAAATGAGTCACATAGTCCCTTATATACAGCGAGGAAGGTGCACTCAGCATCAATTACATGGGAGGCCAAAAATCTCGTCAGATACACTGCACTAAAAAGTGGCACTCAAAATCATAAATGCAGCAGAGGGACAAGGAGGAGGGAACAGGTGAGATCAGGATCTGGGCCGCCGCCTGAAGATTTGCATCATAAAAATGGTGGTTGACCTGTCCATCATCGTCCCATACCTCTGCAACAATCACCACTAAAGTTTCATCTACCCGCAGCCTCGGGATGCAGCAGTTGCATGCCTAAGAAGTTCCTCCCACCAAAAACGATCGCAGATACAAAGAAAAAACCCACTGCTGCAAATTTAAAATGTGGCCATCAATCCAAAATCCTGTCGCTACGATCGAACGGCCCCAAAAACGTTGAAAAGTCATGAACCAACAAAAACGTGCCACGCATGCACTTCAAGTTTCTAATGCTGGGTCCTTTTCCTTTATCTTCCCTGCCGAGAGCCTCTGTCAGAACCTCACATGCAGAAGCCGCCACGTGGCGAGCTCCGCAGCACCCTTGAAACATTAGAGACCCCCTTGAAAGCTTGGCGGAGGCAGACACATGGCGGGCTCCGCGCCCTCTTGAAACACAAAAGAGTCTTCTTTGAAACATAGCGGACTGCGACACTTGGCACCTTCCATGCTGCTCAGAAACTTTAAGGGGCCGCTTTGAAACTTATGTGGAAGGTGACATTTGTCATCACCCACGACACTTGAGACACTCATTAGGACCCACTTCAACGCTTCCTTGACCATTGCAACAAAAGGAAATAGTCCAGCAGAAGCTGACACATGTAACGCTCCGCAGCAACCAAAAGGGACAGATGGCGCAGTCCGTGCGCTTGTTGCAACATAAAGAAACTACCCTCGCTGAAAGACACTTGGCGCCTTCCACACAATCATTGAAACATTATAAAGGGGCTCCTTGAAACTTCAAGTGAAGGCTGCCACTTGGTAGGTTCCGCGGCCACCAAAGAAACTGAGAAACTTCTTGAAACATTTCAGCGGAGGCTGCCATCTGGCAACATCCACAGTAGCTTAGAAACTTTAATGGGACCCACCATGTCTGCGCCACACTTCGAAACAAAAAAGAAACAAATGCGGAAGCTGACACTTGTCGGCTTCCGCAGCAGCTACAAAAGACACATGGCACGCTCCGCCCCTGCTCAGAAACTTTTTAGAAACTGTGCAAAAACTTTGGTAGAAGCCAACACGTGGTGCCTTTCGCGCATAGTTGAAACTTTATCAAGGGGCTGCTTCCGCTGCTGACACGTGGTGTCTTCCGCAGGGTCTTAGATTCTTCACTGGGACCCACTCCATCCTTACTTAGCGCCGAAATAAAAAGAAACAAAAAGGTTCATAATGCAGAAGTTGCCACTTGGTGAGCTCCGCAGAACCTGCTAGAAACACATGGCGCTTTCCGCGGGGCGCAGCATGAAACATAATAGAAACATTAAGGGTCTTTCAGAAACTGGTGGAAACTATGAAACTTTGAGAGTCTATTAGAAACACTGGTGGAGGCCGCCACTTGGCATAGTCCGTGAGGCTCTGAGCTACTTATCTTGTGTCCCTCGGGTGCCTCCATGTGGTGCATTCTGCGGCACCCTTGAAACTTAAAAGAAACTGCACAGAAACTCTTAGAAACAGCCACGTGGCACCCCCCGCAGGAAGCAACTTAAAACACAAGAGAAAAAGTTTCTGCCATGTGGCATGCTCTGTGATAAAGTTACCCGTTAGAAACAAAAGTGCAGCATGAATCAAGGCTCGACACTTGGCGGACCCACGGCACTTTAAAACAAGAGACCCTCATAGCCACTGCAAGAAACAATCACAGTAACTGAAAACTGTGACCCGATATGCATCTGGAACGCCTGTGACCCATTTTTAATCAATTTTTAGGGGCCGATGGAGATTTCTCGACCCACCACTGCATATTTTGACCCTGAGCATACAAGGTGAGATGCATTTTAGCACTACAGAGGCCAAAATATGTTAGGATTTTTGGATTTTTGGGAGGAGACCTGACTCAAAACCCCATACATAAATTATTACTAACACTACCCACAGCTCCTCTTGAAATACAACAGCAAATGCATAGGAAGTTTTCCCACCTAAAATGCGGCCACAGACACAACGAAATCCACCGCTGTCATGAGTTTGAAAGATAGACATCAATCTTCCCTCCATCGCTGAAATCTATAGCCTTAAAACACCTTTGAAAAGTCGCTAGCCAATAAAAATACGCCACGTAGACATCCTATGCCTCTATTGCTGACTTTTCTGCCACTTATTTTACCATTTTTGCCATGTATATGCAAATTCAAATGCATATACAACTGCCTGCTTTTGCCTTAAAAAACCCTTGTATATGCCAATGCATATACATACAACTGTTTAACATACAAGGCGGACCTCAAATTGTTATAGAACAAATTGAAATTGCATTCGGGTCCCACCATGTACATTTCTCTTTGCATGTCTCCTTTGTATATTGCAAATACAAACACAATATACATCCGGTGGATTTCAAAGGTTTATGAAGTGTTTTGAAATTGCTCTGAAATCCATCATGTATTTAACTCTCTTTGTATATCGGCATATACAATGCCATATACATGCAAGCTGCGGACGCCAGCCACCTTATTAATCAGATTGGAACAACTTTCAAATTCGAGCCTTGTATCTCCTTTTGCATCTTCTCCTTGTATGTGTGCATATACATTCACCTTACACATACAAGCCGCAAACGCCAAACCATTTTGAAGCACACTACAATCGCCATTAGGTCCGGCCTACATCTTCATTCCTTGTATATTTCTTTTGTATATCGCATATACAACCCGCAGACTTCAAAATCTATCTACTGCAACATACAATCCTTCCGCGTCTGGGCCTTGCACATTTTTTCTTTGTCTATAGTGAATGTATATTGCATATACATTCCACTTTGTATGTGAGGCAGACCCCACCAAATGTATCTCCTGCTTTGTATATTGTCAAATGTATATTTGAACATACAACTCAATATACATTGAACCCTGCAACTACCTTTGCATGTTTTGAACATACATTCCTCTTTGCATATGCATCGGCCATTGGGGAGACTTTAGACTTGGCTGCTGACGTGCATTGTCACGGCGATGAACCTTTTCACTGTAGCTAATGCATGTCGCCCCCTTTGTATATTTTTCCTGCACCTTTGCAATGTATATTTCCATTGTATGTCTAAACATACAAACCCGATATACAAGCGAACCTGACATACAAACACAGAATATTCCCAAAAGCCTGCGAAAGATTCCCCAATTGTATATGCAAACCCAATATGCATTTAAAAGATGCATTCAACCGATTTATTTCATTTTTTGAAGGCTAATTGAGATTTTTGACCCACCAATGCATATTTGACCTGCATGTATATACAAACAACCTTGTATATACAGAGACATATGTGTACAACAGTGTTCATCGTTGTATAGAGTGATTTTGAAACTTAGTATTTCTTCTTTTAAGTGCGACGGGAAAAGGCAGTAAAACATTGCATAGGGGCCAGTTAACCAATGAGCACTGAGGCATGAAGATGACACTTAAACAACCGAGAACCCGCTACAGGGGTCAACAACAAAATTAGAAAATAAAGCGCAAGACCCCATGACTTAGAAATTTCAGGGTTTGAATGAAAAAACATGCAAATGTTCAAGCTTAAAACCCTAATCCTAGGTGGGCACCAACACAGGCTCTGACTGGGGACATGCAGGTGTAAGGCTGCAACGAGGACCAAACCACTCCGAGACAAACCAGGTAAAACACAAAATGCAGAACAACACCGACTATACAAGGTATATACAGACCATTTACATCTAATTTACAGTGTGCACATAAGATATTCATTTATGAGAAAAAAGGCTTTAAGGAATTTACCGTGCACAGGCAATTCCAGTAGTTCACCATTGAGGGCCTGGAGAAAGTAGGAATCCTATTCATGAGTATTGCTGATTTGATATGGGCCCATCCATAAGGGCTCAAATTTACCATGCTTGCCCTTATCCTGGCTCCTTGCATTCCATACAAGGACTAAATCACCTTTCTAAAACTTTCTTTCTGTAGCCCTTTTATCAAACAGATATTTCATTTTATGTTGTTGTTGCTTCCTGATGTTTGTCTTGTGTGCTTCTCTTCTGATTTCATCTAATGCAACCAACTAATTTATCCTTTCAGTCATCAAGTCCTCAATCTCCTCCTCATTTTCTTGTATGAATTTATAAACTGGCAAGAGATTATTCACAGGTAATTTAGTTGTTGCACCATACACTAGTCCAAAAGGTGACCTTCCAATTGCTTTCTTCACTGTCACCCTGTCAACCCATAATGCCATCTTCAGCTTTGAATCCCATGCCTTTTTGTTTTTATCTACCACCCTTTTGATGATTTTCATAAGGCTTTTGTTACTTGATTCTGCCTGGCCATTTCCTTGTGGATGGTATGGTGATGTATGTGACAAACTAAGTCCCATAGTTGTTGCAGAAATCAACAAACTCACCAGATCTGAAACACATGGCATTGTCTATGACCACTTTGACTGGCACACCAAATCTAACAATAATGTGTTCCAAAATAAAATCCATCACAACCCTGCTTGTAGCTTTCTTAGTTGGGATGGCTTCAATCCATTTAGTAAAGTAGTCAGTAGCAACCAAAATCTAACTATGTGCTCCACTTGACTTCTCTGAGATTTCCCCTATAAAATCAATTCCCCATTGCTGAAATGGAGCCTCCATAGTTACAGTTCTGAGGGGTAATACACCTTCATACTTTAGTTTTCCTAAGAACCTTTGACATGGATCACATCTTCTTATCATCCTTTGTGCATCTGAGAAAAGGGTGGGCCACCAATAACCTACTCTAAGAGTTTTGTGAGCTGTTGTATTAGTAGAGTAGTGTCCACCACACACTCCTTTGTGCATATCACTTAAACTATCTTTAGCTTGATTCTCATCCACACACCTAAGTAGTACACCATCAGGATTTTTCCAATACAACTCTCCCTGAACAATGATGTATTTGATAGCATGTAACTTTAAAGCCCTTTTTTGACTATCACTGAAATGAGAAGGACAATTTAAATTCTGCAAATAATACACAATGTCCTTATTCCATTCAGATTCTGACATGTTTACAACCTCATTCTGTACTACATTTACTTGGCATGCCTCTAGATTTGATTGTGTCATCATTTTAGCCAGACCTTGTCCCCTTACCAATTTTGTGATTTGTATTTCAATGTCAAACTCTTGCAACTTGTTTATCCACCTGCATCTTCTTCCAGTCACCTCCTGCTGAGTGAAAATATCTTTAACTGCTGCATGGGGCACATATGCAACTATCTGAGAGCCTACTAAGTATGGCTTGAAGCTTTTGACTGCTCTAACCAATGCATATGCCTACTTTTCCATAATATCATATTTTAATTCAGCAACCTGCAATGACATGCTAAAGAAAGCAATAGGTTGCTCAAAACCTTCCTCATTCTTCTGCAATAAACATGCAGCAATAGTGTGAAAAGAAGCAAATGAGAACAATTGAAGTGGCTTAGAAAAATCAGGAGATCTCAACATAGGAGCCATCTTTATAGCCTCTTTGATGTTCTAAAATGATTTAGTTGCTTCACCTTCCCATTTGACATTTGCACCCTTCTTCAACATTTTAGAAATATCCTTTGTGGTTTCTGCAAAGTTAGGAACAAACCTTCTAACAAAGTTAATTTGTCCAAAGAAGGACTGAATGCCTTTCATTGTTTTAAGAATTTGAATTTTATCAATTACAGCAACCCTTTCAGGATCAATCCTAACTCCATCCTTAGAGACAATGTGTCCCAATAATTTTCCTTCCACTACCCCAAAAGCACATTTCTTTGGGTTAAGTGAAATGCCATACTCTAGTGCTCTAATAAAAATTTGTTCTAGGTGCATAAAGTGTTGCTCCTCCTTTTTTGAATAGGCAATTAAATCATCTTGATATACAGCCAAGATTAAGTCAATCAATCCTGTAAAAGCAACATCCATAGCCCTCTGAAATGTAGCACTTGCATTTGTCAGTCCAAATGGCATTCTCACATATACATAGGTCCCCCATGGAGTGGTGAAGGTAGTCTTGAATTATTTAGACTCTTTTACCTTCACCTGATTGTACCCTGAAAATCCATCCATCATGGATAAAAGTTCACAACCGGTTACCTTTTGCAACATAGCCTCCATGTTAGGAAATGGATAATTATCCTTCAAAGAAGATACATTCAGATTTCTAAAGTCCACACAAAGCCTTATATCACCATTTTTCTTTCTAAGTAGGACAAGGTTGGACACCCAAGTTGAGTGCCTGATAGGCATAATTATTCTAGCCTCCCTAAGCTTCATAAGCTCTTCTTGCATTTTTGGAGCCAAAGTTGGGTTAATAGGGCTTTGTTTCTGTCTGAATGGCTTAGTTCTAGGCTTCAAAGGGATTTCATGCTGGAATAGGTCTTCTCTATAAGCCTTTAGGTCCTCATATGACCATGCAAAGACATGCTTATACTTTTTTAATAATGCTATCAACATACTTCTGATGTGTGGCTTGAGCTGTTTGCCAATGTATACCTTTTTGGGGGCATGGGATGTCCCCAAGTTTATCTCCTCCAAATCATTCTTATTTGTAGGAGATGCCTTTGTGACAAACTGGTCTCTATTGTCAAATGCTCTCTCTAGAGAAACCATCCCTCTGGGGATTTTATTTGTTTTGAGTTGAATTACCTCCTTCCCCAGAAGAGTTTCTTTTCCATCCACAACCTCAACAAAATTTTGAAAATCCATCTCTTAGTTCTCATATTCATCTATGCAGTGTAAAAAGCTTAACAAATCTTTATCATCATCAAACACCTGCCAACTGCATACATTATCTAGTACTGTAGGTCTAAGTTTAACTTCAACATTTGTGACATCAGACAGAGTGACATCATCTGGCCTTATGGCTACATTAGCTAAAAAATCTGCCATGACATTTTTTGATCTCTCTATCCAGTTTATTGAAAAAGCATCAAACAATTCAATTGTATCCCAGACAACATGTTTATATTGTTTTAACCTCTTATTTTTTGAAGCATACTTATCTCTAACCTGGGAAACAATTAACTCTAAATCCCCAAATACTTTGAGCATCTTGATCCCATGCTTCAAAGCTACATTCAATCCTAGTAACAAAGCTTCATACTCTGCAATATTATTTGTATAGGCAAACTTCAACAAGAAAGAGAATTTTAGAAGCTTACCAGCTGGAGATAGAAACACAACTCTAGCACCAGAGCCTTCCTTTGAACAAGCTCCATCAAAATACATAGTCCATAGACCCTGCTGGTCAAACCCTTGAATGCAAATATCTCTTCCTTTACCTCCTTGATCATCTGAGACAACTCTGAAATTATCACAATCAGTATCCACAAAACATACATGCTCTTCTGACTCTTGATCCTCAACTGTTTCTAGTGACCTTTCTTCTTTGACCAATTTGACATCTTTTCCATTCATTGGGATCATGGCATATGATAGATCTAGTTGCATACTTCCACCAGTCAATGCTGCCCATCTTCTTGACAACAACATGCCATACTGTGGCTTTATGTCAACAACTATTATGTTCATTTTGTAGGTCTTTTCTAGATATGCTACCAGTCTAAAATCCACATCTTTCATGATTCCAATGACTGGTACTTCCCTAGCATCCATTGCATAGCATTTTACACATGCCTTACCTATCTTTAACCCAGCTTGCTACATGATAGCCAGAGGCATGATATTTGTTGATTCTCCTGAGTCAAGCATACAATTCTTAATCACTTTTCCATTGATAACAAGGGAGACATAAAATGGCTCAACCTGTGAAGGGCACTTTGTCATGGTCACCCCCAAATACACTTCAAGAACCTCATCCTCATCAATACACTTGGCCTGTTTATTACCCTGAGTGTTAGCATTCTGCTTGGCTTGACTAGGTACTCTTGAAATTAGGGATAGTACCTTATTCCTAAGCTCTTCAACTTTCATCAACTCCATCAATGGAACAGAGATTTTTATCTGAGACAAAACTTGAGTTATGTCAAAAGAAGCATAATTTTGTATAACAGTTGTAGCCTGATCCATGGTTTTATTTTTATCTCGAGATGATCCAGCTTTAACTTTTGTGGCCCCTTGACTATCATTCATGATCTGAGAGTCCTTGCTTTGATCCTCAACTTGGGGAACTCTACTTTTTGGTTTTTGAGAATCATGACCTATTTTTTGCTTAAAATTTTGCTTATTATTGCTCCATTATTTCTTTTGTGGTTCAGTCTCTTTATGACTATGCACTGGTTGGCTCACAAAAGTGTTCTCTAGTTGGCGTGGGTTGCTCACCTGAGCCCTACCTCTAAGGTTGTAATTGCTTTTGACCTGAGCTACTGCTACAGCTGTGAGGGCTCTGATCTCCTCATTAGATGGCCTTCTCAAGTTATTCAAAAAGATGTGTGAGTCCTGAGCATAAGCATAGCTATCTTCATCAGCTTCATCATAGGAAACCTGCTAGCAGACCTAAATCTCATTATTTGTGCTTGCATCAGCATCATGAGAAGGATACTCCATGTTTGTGGATAGCATATTTACACTATCATCCTCCATACAATGTGGCTCATTGCATTCATCATAGGCAACATCATTATTATATAAAGACTGAGCAATCATACATTGTGACTGTGAGTGAGGCATTTGACATATTATGCACCATGGGGTGACATCAACAATATTAATAGCCTTCTTCAAAGGATCAGGAGTTTCCTTAACATTTTGAGCCCTTTGATTTGTGTTGCTGTTTGGGAGAATGGGTTTACCATTATGCCAATTAGTGTTATATGGCATATCATGCAATGATGGTCTCTTTTCTTGCCTTTGGTAGACCTGCCGGTCAGGACCTGTCCCTTTTTCATTTTTAGCCAATCTATAACTCAGGTCCTTGACAATAGTTGTCAATTTATCTAATTTCTCCTCAGAAGTAGATGCATTACCTTGAGCACTCTGAGATTTATTATTTGGATTCTACAAAATTTTTACATCATCTCTTTTGTTTGTCTTACCAGATGCTTTTCTGTTATTTTCAATATTTGTTGCAATTTTACAAGCATCCCTGAGGCTAGCAGGACCCTTGTCTCTTAACCCATATGTTGTTTTGGCATCAAAAACATTTATATACAACACTATGCACATTGGTTCATTAGGCCTCAGGTGATGTGGCAATTTATTCAACACCTTAGTGAATCTAGCATTGAAATCTACAACCTGCTCATTTGATCCTTTGGTAATTCCAGTGAATTCATTAATGAAAAAACTTGGATCAATTTTTTCACCATATTGTTCTTTGAAAATCCTCCTGAAGTCCTCCCATGATGAAACACTTCGGTTAGGCAGACCCTTATACTATTCCCTGGCTTCATCAACTAAGGATTGCATAAATAATTTCATAAAAACGTCCTCATGCTCAACCTCAAAGTTGTCCATGACATTCTGAAAGGCCTTTAAATGATCTTCCCTTGACACAGTACTATTTCCTAAAAATTTTGGTACCTGTGATCTCACACGTTTGTCAATGGGGTTAGGGTAGCCAGGAATGCCATCAAAAACTAGCTGTCTGAATCTGTCCAGCTGCATAGGTTGTCTACCAAATTGATTAACATTGGCATTTCTATTAGCATTTTGATTTCTCACATTATTTAATGGTGCTCTAACATTATTTGCATTCTATCTTTGATCCTGAACTTCATTTATGTGCTGGTTTCTTAACGCATTTGTATTGTCAAAGGTCTAAACTGAATCATTCTGAGCAATTCTCATAGCTTGCACCTTTTGTCTCATGTCATCTCTAATCTTCACTGCCTGCAGATATTCTAATTCAGCCCTCAGGCTCTTGATTTCTTCAGCTAATTCCTCATCTCTTGGCATAGAAGTGGATGGTCTCATTCCATTCTGGTCATCATCATTATCCCTTGGGGATTCAGGTTCTTCAAATCTGTCAGGGGGATCTAAGAAAGGGCGTTCTTAAAACACCTCTGACCTCATTCTCAATCCACCTTGTTGCCTTTCAAACAAATCTTGTATTTCAGCTTATGTATTTGAAAAATATGGTGCATGCTACTCTGAAGACCTAGGATTATCTTGGGTATCATTTTTTCTGGGGCTGGGGGAATTGTCGTGACCAGCTTGAATAGTCCCTTTTTTCTTGTACATCATTTTTATGGGTAATTCTTCAAACAAAGGATTACGCAGGGATCTTCTCCCTTGCATACAAATTTTTACTTTACCGGTTGGGAGATTGGTTCAGAGTCACCAAATCTGTAACTAGGAATTAATTTCTTTTAAAATTAGGGTTCTTACACAAAGCATCCCCAGCGGAGTCGCCAAATCTGTTGGATTTTTCCCAAACTGGATGCTTCTTCCCAGTTATCCCTACAAGGTAGCCATCATTGATCAACAAGATTCCCAGGCCAGGGGCCAACAGTACAGGAGATAGACTCTATAAATATCTCCTCTTCTTCTTTAGGCTCTGCAGAACCAAGGGGGGTATTCCCTATTCAACATCCATGAAATATGCCTGTGAACTAACTGGGATGTTGACACAAAGAAGTTAAATGCTCTCTTATGCAGACCAAAACTGTGAAATAAGTGCAAAGGGGCTAGCCTTTGGCCTATGTTCAGTTGTGAGATAGAGGATTTTGATCCTAAAACTACTTCTAATGTCCTAAAGGTTTGTATTTGAAGATTGAGTTTGTATTGGTATTTGGATGCAAGACTGGGACTTTGGGTTGTAACCTCAATACAAGACTAGACTAGTGCCTATCCAGGGCTCGAAGTCAATAGACATATATATGTGAATGTTTACCATAGACTTAAAACAATAATCAGATTTCAAGGGGGTTTTGTAATGCCTGCCTTACAGAAACTACCCAAGACTAAGTATTCATTTATTTTTGCTTACAAACATCCTCACTGCAATGTATTCTTCTCAACACTTAACCCAAAACATTTAATCTACTCCTTGAGCAAAAGTAAAAGATCAAGCATTCAACATAGCAAACCCATATCCTAGAATCTCAAACACCCCTTAGCTGTTTAGATTCAGAAGAAGAATACACTCAACTTGGAGACAAGTAACAAAATACATGCAATGAAGCATTACTCATCTAAATCAACATGAAACTGATGAATTCTATGCATAAAACATTCAACATACAACTCATAAACTCACAAGGCACCAAAACAGAGCCACCAACGCAGTTGTATCTTATCACAGCACCAAAATTTGTCCAGTTTTCAACAACCAATGAGTGACACAGTTTGCCATTCTTATAGCCAGACTGTGCGCCCAGCAAATTAATCACATGGCAATTCAAAATTTCAGCCAGATACATTGCACCAAAAATATCGTCCAAAACACTGAATGCAGCGTGCAGAGGAAGAGGGAGGAGTAGGTGGAATCAGGATGTGTGCAACCGCCTGATGATTTTCCATTAAAATCAGGTGGTTGGCCAGTCAATCATCGGCCCATACCTCTGCATCTCACCATTATTGGCCCAACTACCCACAACTCCTCTTGAAATACAACAGTGAATGCATAGGAAGTTTTCCTGCCTAAAATGTGGCCATAGACACAACGAAATCCACCGCTGCCGTGAGTTTGAAAGATAGCCATCGATCTTCCCTCCATCGCTGAAATTTGCGGCCTCAAAACACCTTTGAAAAGTCGCTAGCCAATAAAAATATGCCATGTAGACATCCTGTGCCTCTATCACTGACTTTTCCACCACTTATTTTGCCATTTTTGCCATGTATATGCAAATTCAAATGCATATACAACTGCCTACTTTTGCCTTTAAAAACCCTTGTATATGCCAATGCATATACATACAACTATTTAAGATACAAGGCAGACCTCAAATTGTTATAGAACAAATTGAAATTGCATTCGGGTCTCACCACGTACATTTCTCTTTGCATGTCTCCTTTGTTTATTGCAGATACAAACACAATATACATCTGGGAGATTTCAAAGGTTTATGAAGTGTTTTGAAATTGCTCTGAAATCCATCATGTATTTAACTCTCTTTGTATATCAGCATATACAATGCCATATACATGCAAGCTGCAGACGCCAGCCACCTTATTAATCGGATTAGAACAACTTTCAAATCTGGGCCTTGTATCTCCTTTTGCATCTTCTCCTTGTATGTGTGCATATACATTCACCTTACACATACAAGCTGCGAACACCAAACCATTTTGAAGTACACTACAATCGCCATCAAGTCTGGCCTGTATCTTCATTCCTTGTATATTTCTTTTGTATATTGCATATACAAACGTGATATACAACCCGCGGACTTCAAAATCTATCTACTGCAACATACAATCCTTCCACGTCCGGGCCTTGCACATTTTTTCTTTGTATATAGCGAATGTATATTGCATATACATTCCACTTTGTATGTGAGACGGGCCCCACCAAATGTATCTCCTGCTTTGTATATTGTTGAATGTATATTTGAACATACAACTCAATATACATTGAACCCTGTGACTGCCTTTGCATGTTTTGAACATACATTCCTCTTTGCATATGCATCAGCCGTCGGGGAGAATTTAGACTTGGCTGCCGATGTGCATTGTCATGGCGATGAACCTTTTCACTGTAGCTAATGCATGTCACCCCCTTTGTATATTTTTCCTGCACCTTTGCAATGTATATTTCCGTTGTATGTCTATACATACAAACCCGATATACAAGCAAACCTGACATACAAACACAAAATATTCCCAGAATCCTGTGAAAGATTCCCCAATTGTATATGCAAGCCCAATATGCATTCCAAAGATGCATTCAACTGATTTATTTCATTTTTTGAAGGCCAATTGAGATTTTTGACCCACCAATGCATATTTGACCTGCATGTATATACAAACAACCTTGTATATACAAAGACATATGCGTACAACAGTGTTCATCACTGCATAGATTGATTTTGAAACTTAGTATTTCTTCTTTTAAGTGCGACGGGAAAAGGCGGTAAAACATTGCATATGGGTCAGTTAACCAATGAGCACTGAGGCATGAAGATGACACTTAAACAACCAGGAACCCGCTACAGGGGGTCAACAACAAAATTAGAAAATAAAGAGCAAGACCCCATGACTCAGAAATTTTAGGGTTTGAATGAAAAAACTTGCAAATGTTCAAGCTTAAAACCCTAATCCTAGGTGGGCACCAACACCAGGATTTCTTAAATTTAAGGAAAATTGGCTGGTTTACTGTAAAGATCAGTTGAAACTCCTAGCAAAGGTTGTATTTATGGTCAAAATTTGAAACTAACTGGATATTTAAGAAATATTTGTAGAACTGATGCAAATATGAGGTGATATTGAAGCTTGATGACATACGCAACCGGATATCAAGTTTTTTAAGTAGGTTACCTCAAAAGCTTTAGCAAATTTACCTAAAATAGAGCTTATCTCTAAAAATTCATGGTGATCGACCACAAAGCTTGCAATATTTATGCTCAATTTTGAAATCTTCACAAGTGATTAGCGTGCACAAACTTAAAACAACAAACCTTTGCATATAACTTGAAATACAGAGGTGTTTGAGAGTTACCTTTCTGTCTGCATCATCAAATCAGACAAAACTTACTGATGATAAGAAGGCCCTCCTTCTAGTGCCATTTTATGTTGATCATGATGTTACTCACAAGCAAATATGAAATAAAAGTTACACAACAACCTTTATTTATCTTGAAAGATACGATGAATTCAAAGAATTCATGATCCCAAGTCTCCGTTGATTAGTTCATAATCTACTGACATTACTCAGTGGTTGATGTGTGCTGTTGTTTTCCATTTCAAGGGACCTTACGTTTGTTTGAATGATCAGTAGATTCTATTTCCTGTAAATGTAATCCACAGAGAGATTATTCTACACAATATATTTACTCAAATAAGGTGTCTAAACTTAGATTTTTGCATGATATTTATCAATTTAACATGCTTTAACTCTAAAAATGCTATGTATTTCCAATTATCTACGAGATTTCAACATATTTCATGTTACTTGCTTTTGATTTTTTGTTTTTTGCAATTATGATGGTGAATTGTTATGAAATTCAAAGAAAATTAAAAGAATGCTTCAAATTTTGGTGAATCTTTAGCTATTGAACCACATACATACCAAATACATTCATTAGGAGAAGAAATCAAACCATATTTTCACCAGGATGTTCCACAGCTAGATATAGATGATGCTAATCTTCAAAGGATAAGGAATGAAAATAATACATGCAGACTGACAAGCACTCCAAGGGACATAGCTAATCAAAGCATGTATCAAGATCTCAAACACAGATTTCTCAAGATTTATGGTGATTTGTAATCAAATTGTCTTCTCTTTCATTCAGTATGCAAAACATGTATGTTTACAACAACTTTGAAATAAGTCCTGATGTTTCAGCAATCAAATTTCAATTAAGCTTCTGAATCCTCAAAATATGGCATCCCTGCACCTTTTACAGAATAAGGTGAGGGAATGGCTACAAGTGACCTACGGTCAGGATTTATCTATTAAGATCAACATTAGATAATCTTTCTTTGACTTAGTCAACTCTTTCCTTCGTACCATAGGTTGCCAGCTGGCAACCATCTGGGTGATTCATTATCCTCTGAATGCCTTATGCATATATTCTCTTTATGTTGCATCTTCATTCATTCTTCATGTTCCCGGTCTTTGTCATCTTCTTCTTCATTTTCTCCATAGTCGGCAAGACAATCACCGTTAGAAAAACTCCCTTAAGTTTCCCCGAATCCAAACTCACCCCGACAGCCTAATTGCACTTTACCTTCGGCAAGACCTACTTCCATCAGCCCAGTCTTTTCTTCTTCTGCCGATGCCCGATGACTTAACATCACTTTACCTTCGGTGAGACTTCCATCATCGGCCAAGTCCTTTCTCTTTCCACCGATGCCCGATGAAACTTCACTTTACCTTGTCTTAACCGTGACGGCTTCCGCATCAATAAACCTGCGTACCTGCCAACAGATGTAAGTTAATAAAATGGAATTAAAATTCACTTTTCAATCTTGAACTTAACTTTTGCCATAAACATACAAGCATTCAAATATACAAAGAATTTTCTATATTGAACTCCTTTTGACATCCGGCTTGTATATTTCGCATTGCATATCACTCTTATATATCGGCTTGTATATCGGATATACAAGCAATCCCTTGCAAACCCTCTCTTTACCTTTATCTCCTCCGCGATGCATATAATTTCTTTGTATATCGGCTTGTACATCGTAAACATACAAGCACTCAAATATACAAAGAGTTTTTTGTATTTAATTTCTTCTTCGCATCCGGTTTCTATATTCCATTTGTATCCGCTCTTTGTATATCTACTTGTATATTCCGCTTTGCATATCGGCTTGCATATTCCACTTGTATATATGATTATTCATACAAGCCCGATATGCAAAGGGTGGAGCCCACATCACTTTCCCTTTGTATCTCTGTGATGTATAAAATGCTATGCATCCTCCGATAAACATTCAAGTGTGATGCATTCTTTATATCAAATTTTAATTTCCCCTGAATTCCGCCTTGTATGTATCTTGAAATGCATGTCACCGAAACATACATACAAAGCGCGAAACGTACAATGATAAAACTTCCTTTTATAACTTTTCGATTCCGCTACATGCATAATTCATTGTATCTCACCTTGTATGTTTCCCTATGCCTAACATACAAACATAAAATGCATCGACGGACTTAACTGATTATTCACTTAAACTTTGAACTTTGTCAGGTCCAACTTGCATGTATAGATAGAACGTTAGCAAATGCATACAAGTAAAACAATGCATATAAACTCGATGATTTCTAAGCGACCATACAATGACCTGATATACAAACAACTTTGTATATGTATCATACAATGACACAACATACAAACGACTTTGTATATGCAACATACAAACCTTCCTTTTGTACATTTACCAAAAAATATGCATAACTTGCAAAATATTGAGAATTTTAAAATGGTTCAAAAAGCAACCCTCATTCATTTTTGACAAGGAATTCACCCATACTCTGCCCTGGTCTTAATGTTATTTTTTCTTTATTTTCAACAAGGTTTGTACTTTTCACTTCCTTTTCCCTTTACCAGCAAGCAGACCCACACACACACAAACAAAAACAAAGCCACAACAGGGGTCCTCATTTTGTTAAGGATTAAAATGGGGCATGTTGTGAACATCACAATAAGTCTCCAAGGTGTATCCGCTCACAGAAAATGGCAGAACCTTCAACAATACTCACATAGAGAGATTAGTAGTGCAACTCTGATACCATCTAAAGAAGATTAAAGGATCAACAAACTACTAATCAAACATGTGAAGTAAATAAATAAATGACAAGAGTAATTTACCAGCATGCACCAATGGAGCCCAAGATTTTGAAGGGAGAAAAATTAAGCAAAACCCCCTGTGTTATGCAAATGGCATGAAGCCTAATAAAGATTATAGAGAGAGAGAGAGAGAAAACTTCTCAATGAGTGAAATGAGAAGAAATGAAAAAGAAGAATAAGGAAGAAGATATCTATGATTAGGAATACATCAAAGAGAGGTGAGCAAGGGAGTTATCCGTTACTCCCATATGCCATCTTGCATAATGTGTGTGCCACTTGTTTCCTCCTAAGGAGGAATCTTATAGAAATAGATTATTCCTGTAGGAGGAATAAAAGAGGTGAATTATCCGTACATGTGTGGGGATAATACACCAAATAATAAAATACAAATAAATTATAATCTTCACTAAGTAAAGATTAATTTCTAACACCCCCCTTAAGCTTTACTAGGGGAGATTTCAATAAATCCATCAAAGGATGATTACAACATGTTACATGAATGGCATAAAACCCTTTACAATGAATATGAATATAGAATTTGAGAAAGAAGCTTGAAGAGGAGTGACGAATCTGTTTTGAGATAGAGGCAAGTCTTCAAGCAGTCTTGAGATAATTGTATAGATGCCTTTGAATAATCTGAATAGTCATCTCCTTTAGAGCTAAGAGAGGTGGATTGATGGTTCGTGTGTTGCCAAGGTAGATATTGAACCTGTTTCATCAAAGATACCATAACCACAAATAGATTTCCCATCATTGGGATCATCTCCTAAATTTGAGTTAGTATATTCATAGAAAGAGATACAAATTGCATATGGCATAATTAAATTGTGGATCAAATGAAACCAAAAAATAAAGCCAATAAGGCAAAAGTTAGCATAGCTAATTCAAAGTAGATAACATAATCTTAAGTCTTGAGTAAGAGTGCTAGGAAAAGTAGTAGCACAAATTATGGCTTATAGACCAAATTATAAAATGTTAATATATAGACATAACAATAATAGTTCTAGGTTTCTTCTCACTACATCATTTGTTGAATTGTAAAGGGAACAAGTATATCAAGTTTAATAACAATGGACTTTTGAAAATTAGTCCTAAAGATCATAGTGCCTTCATTTTAAGTTTTAGTATCAAGGACTTTGAAAAACTACCCTATAGATGGTTTTAAAAACCATAATGCCTTCATAAAATGTCAAAGGACTTTGAAAATAGTCCGAAAAATGGTATAAAAACCATATTGAGTTTTTAAATATCAGAGGACTTTGAAAACAATCTGAAAAATGGTATAAAAACCATATTGCCTTCATAAAAAAATTTTAAGAACTTGATCCCCAACGATCAGTTCATCATAAAAATGTAAGTGTATACCATTAAAGTGGATGGAACTATTTTCCATGGGGCCCAAAAAAACTCTAATGAGACTTGATAAAATATATAATTAATTATAGATAAGGCTCCCTATGCAACATTACTGCAAATGCGTCTAGCGCATAAAATATATAAAGGCTCCATTGAGACTTGATAAAGCGTTTAATTTGCAATATATAGATGGAATAATCCATCAAAAAGGCAAATGCTCTAATGAGCTTAGAATTTTTAAAAAATAAAAATGGATTAAATCCATAAGAAGGCAAATTTACCAATATGGCACAATATCAGATAAATGAGGCACAATAAAATATCAGATTCCCTTTATCAAAACAACATAATCGTAGTTGAGAAGGAAACTCTAGATTTGTTTTAAATATTGTGATAAATCAAGACTTAAGTAGAGAGAAGCATAATTGACACAAATTGTGTGGAAAGTGAAGGGGCAGAAATGAAATGTCACACAAAAAAAAAATAGTAAAAAATTGTGATTATAATGTCACAAGGATCAAAAAACTAAAAACTACTAATCAAACAACTGTATATATTTTTCTTGCAGAGAGATTCTTCTCTTCTCTCAAGTTCCTACAAAAGGACTCCAAGGTGTATCCGCTTATAGAAAATGGAAGAACCTTCAACAATACTCACATAGAGAGATTAGTAGTGCAACTCTGATACCATGTAAAGAAGATTAAAGGATCAACAAACTACTAATCAAACATGTGAAGTAAATAAATAAATGACAAGAGTAATTTACCAGCATGCACCAATGGAGACCAAGATGGTGAAGGGAAAAAAACAAAGAAAAACCCCCTGTGTTATGCAAATGGCATGAAGCCTAATAAAGATTAGAGAGAGAGAGAGAACTTCTCAATGAGTGAAATGAGAAGAAATGAAGAAGAAGAATAAGGAAGAAGATATCTGTGATGAGGAATACATCAAAGAGAGGAGGAGACACCTCTTAAATAAAGATGAGCAAGGGAGTTATCCATAACTCCCATATGCCATCTTGCATAAGGTGTGTGCCGCTTGTTTCCTCTTAAGGTGGAATCTTATAGAAATAGATTAGTCCTGTAGGAGGAATAAAAGAGGTGAATTATCCGTACATGTGTGGGGATAATACGCCAAATAATAAAATATAAATAAATTATAATCTTCACTAAGTAAAGATTAATTTCTAACAGAACTCTCTTGGAAATTGCTCTCCTAGGTTGACCAAGGAGGTCATGGTGATGCTGAGGCCACTTGCACATAAACCAGATCAAGGTCATAAGCATAATTATGCTGGTTGGTTCTTTTTGCTTGATCACACTATCATCAGAGTGTATGGCTGTCCCCAACCACCCCATAAACTGCCAAAGTTTTTATCAGATAGATTATTGTTCTTGGAATTTATGTGGCAAATGATGTGATGGAAAAAGAGGTGATGAAAAAGTACAAAAAGGGCACATTTTTTCCTGATGTCACTGTATTTGGTGATTGGTCAATTGGCTCAAACACTCTTTAGGAATTGGAAGCCTATTTCAAGGCAAAATATTCTTTAAAAGCTGGAACTGGCAGAGTCTGTGAACCTGAGGGTCACATGAATTTTGTAAGGCAAATAATTTTGACAAAAATGGGGATATCCCATAAAATTCTTTTTGATGAGGATGTGATAAGAAATTTGGTAACTTTTGAAGAATTTTATTCAAGGAAAAGGAAATGGGAAATCTTGAAGAACATTGAAGATGAGAAGAAGTAGAATCCCCATTTTTCTAGATTTTTTGCTGAAGAAAAGGATTGAAGAGGATCGATATGATAATTGATAATTTTGAGAGTATCTATGGCATTTCTGGAAAGCAGCTTCATAAGGCTACCAAGCTTCCAGTGAAGAGGTCTGCAAGAATTGAAATTCATGAGCCTACCCTTGATGCTATGTCAATACAAGATCCACAGGTTCCTGAATCCCCTTCATTGAAAATGGAGAGAACTGAAGGTGAGCCTCCACTTGTTCCTTATGAAATGATTGAAGAAGTTAGGGACACTGAAGATGTGGCCAATATTCGTAGGCACTTGGGTGATGAAGAAGAAGTTGATCAACCACTGGTTGGCCAAGAGACAGATGCACACAAGCCTAAGACTAGAATGGATGAACAAACCCAAGGTGAACCAGAATTGGACGAAGATGAAAGAATTATGGCATCAATGAGATTTATTGAAGATGATGACTTTATCAAGACTCTAGAGTTTAAGGACTTCTAGTTGAAAATGAAAATGAAAGAGTTTGATGAAAAGGTGGCAATAAACAAAATGGGTGTTGATGAATCACAGTATAATCAAATTATCACACAAACTTTTAAAGATTTGAAGATAGATGAAATAAATGTGAGTCCAGAAGAAGCAAGGAAAATGGTCCTAAATAGAAATATGCTAATCATTCCTGGCCTTGAGTCGAAAAAAGTCTTTTTGCTCAACCAAGTCAGAAGCCAAGAAGATCCAAAACTTTTTTCTGAATTTGATCATGAGGATGGCATTAGCGGGTGTGGTTTCAACCCAAAAATAGAGACTCTTGCAATCTGGACCACACAAAAGAATACAAGCAAACCAAGGTTACTTGATGTTGTGCAAGATATAAGGGGTTTAGTTGTGGTGAAAACTTTACAAGATACATCAGCAACAGAAGCATCTACCCTCACCATCCATACTACCATGTTCACTCATGCTGTTGTAAAAATATTAGAACAAAGAGTACAAGATTATGAGAAAACTCAAAAGGAAATAAATGATGAAGTAAATAGATTGTTCCTTGAGAATGTCAATTTGAGAAAGCAATTGCAATATATGAGTTCTTCTCAAAGTCAGGCTATTGTACCATATCAACCCCCTGTACCAAAAGCAACAAGTGATGCCACAGTGACAATAGAACATATTGATGCATTGAAATTGAAATTTGAAAAGGAAATTGAAGATTTGAGAAAACAAAATGAAATGACAAAAGAAGAGGCAAGGTTGAAAGTTCTTGAAGTTTTTGAAAAAATATTGGAATACAGAATGAAGTTGGTTGTTGATAAGCTAGGAAATGTGCATGATTGCTATTCCTCCTTATCTCAGGCCATGGAGTAGCTCAAAGTGAATTTTTCTATTTTGGACCCATTGTATCAAAGATGGCAACCTTCACACCACACTTTGACCATTCTTTGTAAAGTCTTGCAAAGAAATCCTGATGCTCGGGCTGCAGCTTTGAAGCCTACAGAAAGGATGATTGGATTGATCTTGGAGGAGCACCAATATGCCAATGGTGAAGGCCAGAAGATGCAAGCAAAAAATGAGTCTTTTGCCACATTTAAGCATCAGTTTATCCCCTTAGTTCTGTCAGAAGACAAGCAAATCAAGAGCCTTGATGCATGGAGAGTGGAGTTTGGCCAAATAATATGTCAAATCATGGACTTTTTGAAGAAGAATGGAGATGTCAACATCATCATCTTCAACATGATTTTGGATAGAGTGATTTCCTTGGATGTTGGGTATGGGAAATTTGTGATGGATGTCAAAGCTCTGTTGTCCATAAAAGATGGAAGGATCACCAAGCTAATTTGCTCGAGATTCAAAACTACAAATGGCCTAGTGATTTTGCAATTTTTCAATAGAAGAGCATGTATCTTGCAGATTGATAAGCAACACAGGTTTTAGTGCAGAGGAGCAACGAGCTATATGCTAGCATCAAATAGCACTACCACATCTTGGACACTCTCCTTTTTGTCTCTTTATGTTTTTCATGTTTTTATAATGTATTCCAATATGTGCTTGAAAGTCTAATTTAGACTTATCAAAGTGAAAATATTGTAATGAATGTCAAGGGTTGGGAATACAAAGAGCCATTTTGAATGTGAGAGGTCTGAAGCTTGTTGCTTCCCTTGAATCTATAAAAGGGAATCCAAGATCTTATAGGCTCTCTTTGGGAATTTTGATTTTTGAAAGAGACATTGCACAACCTATTCTTTAAAGCTAATCAATACAAAAGTTACTTTTCTCTGGTGCTAAACTTTTAGTTCTCATTTGTTTGTTGATTTCAATTGTTAACCGTTTATCTGGTTGTCTCCAACTTAGTTTTCCTTTGTTATGCAAATCAATATATCAAGTATATTTTTGATTTGTCAGAACACATTTGCTGTTTCTCGTGTGGTTTGTTTATTGGGCTCCTTCGAGAAAGGATTAAAATCTTATAGGTGAATCACAGTAACCTGGGAAGATTAACTGGATCATTAAAGAAGAACTAGATAATTTACATATTTGCATGTATGTGCAAGTCATAGACCTTGAATTGCCAAACAAATCGAGTTGTGGCTAAAAGGGAAACACAAATCTTTTTGAATAAAGACTCCATAACCCAAGAACATGCACCGATTGTTCTCTTGTGAAAATCATTTCCTTGTATATATTTTCAAAAATCCAATTTTTATTTTTTGTTTTAGGAATAGGATTTAAATATTTATAAAAGAAATTAATCCAAATCATATGCCAGATTGGATTAAGTGAAGTGGATGACTTAATTGACAAAATTATATAAATTCCTTAATTTGTTCTGAAGTCACCAACATATTTGAAGCCTAATAATTATTTGGTGAATATAAGGTACACCCACCTAGGCCAAACAGAGCCTAAAGTGTAGAGAATTTTAATCAACTTGATTAATTCTATTAGTTGGCCAAATTCACATATAAAACCTTATAATAAGACTTGGCATATCTTTAGGGTTTTGTAATTTGTTGATGTGAGCACCAACAGATTGAGAGGGCAATTTCATCCTAAAGAAGATAGTGTTGAGGACAGTCACAAAGGCTCAATCCATTCTTCTCACACAACAATACTGTGTACATCCTCAAACAAACTCTAATATCAATTCTTCTCACATAGCAATACTGTGTACAAAAAATAAATACTATTGATCTAACTTACTTGTGCTCAAATTCTATATATGGTGTATCCTTAGGGAGCCTATGAAGATGTTCCTCAGCCTTTACCAAGGCAGCGCTTAGCTTTGGCAAACTCTGTATCCTTTCATTCAGCATGAACGACTGCAAATTAAATGGCACAGTTATACCATTTCCCTGCACTGTCTTTGGAATACTATATATACTAAATTGAAAAAGACATAAAAGATAAACATCTAGTGTCCATGATGCAAAATTGCATCTCAGAATTTACTATGTTGATCTCACAACATTGAAGCTACAGATAACATTCTTTGAATTGTCTTCTTTACAACCTAAAAATCAAAATGTACAGTTTCAGCTCAGGTCTATTCAAGTCTACCAAATTACACAAGTTTAGATTGCTTGACATTGCTTCACCATATATAAATCACTTGATTCCATGTGTTCCTTGACATGAACAAATTTGGCAATCAGTCTTTTTGGGCCTACTAAAGGTTTAAACATAGAATTTTCATGCCAAGTAAAACATGGATTTTCATGGATTTAAACCTAGTTTTAGCCTGCAATAAACATAATGTGTGGCTCTCTTTGTTGGTTTAACTAGTGATGACCATAATGATGATGTGGCTTCCTTTTGAGCTCCCATATGACATGAACCCTATGTCAATAGGATGACATGACAAGCTATACTCTGTATGAACCCAACACCTTAGATTTTAATTCCAAATTCTCAATTTTTTTATAATTGATTTTAACACAGAGATAATTCAGATTGTCTGAGACTAGATCTTAAGGCACTTTAGAAATATTGTTAAAATTTGGTTTCATCCTTCTGTTGGCAGCTGGCTTGAGGTAAATAGAAGTAAGCATTAGTTAGATTTCCTTAGGACTACATAGGTAATAAAGGAATCAATCGAGAACATTTACAACAACTTAAATCATAGTGGTTGAGCTTATCAAATGTGCCATGTGTGCTAAAAATCAAGAGTCATGGAATGCATAAACATTTAAATCTAGACTGTATGTGATCTAAGTAACACATGAAAAGTTCAAATCTCTTATCAAAACCAACTCAAAAAAGCTCACAATATATTCAATGCATGTGCTTACTTTTGGTGATGCATTCTCATGTACTTGCTTGAGAAACATTGTTATAAGTTTGTATGAGTTGTATGGTGTGTAGCTTGTGAAGCTTATATAACAGTCACTATGATGATTCATATGAGTCTTGTATATGGACGTGAAGTAGTGTAGGTATTCTGAATGTGCTTAATGGTTATAGAATATATGTACAATGTTTGTAAGGATAAGCAAAATTTATGAATAAGAAGGGTGAGAATCATTTCTTCAGTAAGAAGTCACAAAGATAAGAAAAAACTCCCAGTCATAACAATGGCAGCTATTTTGAATGAACACACTATGACCAAGGTCATGCACCAAGTGGGGGCTTTACTTTAGTGACAATAAATAGCTAGGGCACAATTATTTCTCTTCAAGTACTTCTCATGAAAATAGCGTCAAACTTCCAGTGATAGGGTTTTCACATACAAATGGCAATCAGGGGTTATTGTGTTTCTTCTTGGGATGCAGGCTATACTGAAACTAGTGCAAGTTAGATGGATGCAGTGGAACAAAATTAAGAAGTGGAAATGAGGAATACCCTGTTGTGGCTAAGACTATTGAATGTGAGTGTTGTTACATGGAATTTTTATTTGGACAAGATGGTATAGTGTGTAGATGGGCACTTCATTTTTAGTGTTTACAAAGATAGGTAAAAGAGTCTACATTCAGAGGTTTTAAAGCTTGTCATTCCTTACCTTTGCATGGTTACTAATGAATGCAATGAGTTAATTACTATGGGAGATTTAAGGCCACAACAGAAGGCTTGTAGCAAGGCTATTGTGTTGTGCCAAGTGCAAAGAGATTCCTTCTTTTATTCACCTTTTTTTAGAAGAAATAGGGCAAAAGATAAAGGTTTTATGTGTTTCATTTTTATTTCTATCTTTTAACTTTGTGAAGTTCCACAATGAGATTTTGAGTTACATTGACATTCCATGCCTTGATATTCATGGCAAGAAGAAGCAACAGACAACCACATCAAATCATTCAATAATAAGATGCCTTTTAACATAGTACAAGTATGGATTGTAAAGAGACAACCCAGATAGTTACAAGATGTAGAAAAGGGTACAGTTAGCAAAAGAAATAAGATAGTCATGACAAATCTTTAAATGGTCATCATCAAACGAAAAGAGACAAGCAAGATCTTCCTCGAAACTTCAAACAAAACTAAAAATCCTAATGGCATAGAGTATACCTGGCAATATGTGAGGATGAAGGCTTCCAAGAAAAGCTCGAATATTATCTCAACGTGGGCCTGATCTGTCCTCAAAACCTTGGACAATCTCCTCGTGCATGCAACTTCAAACCCTTGTGAATCTCTGCAATGTGGATTAAATCAAAGCCAACAAATAAAGGTTTCTTCAGAGAAAACTCAACGTGCCTTTATCCCAAATCTTCTCAACAACATGGATAGATGATGATGCAACCAACTGCTCATTCTACGTCATGCCCAAAAAAATCTTTGGACTTCTTCCAACCAACAAACTAAAAAGCCCACTCAATAGACACTTCAACTAAAAATTCTTTTTTTCATTGTTTGGCACCCAAGGAAATGAAAATTCTCTTTTAAAATTGTTTGGCACCCCAAAAAAAAAACTAAGTTCTTTTTTATTACTTTCCACTTAATTTTCCACTTATGATCAAATTAGTTACTTATGATGATCAAAAAAACTAAGGCTTTCACTTTCTTTTTATTACTTTCCACTTATGATAAAATTAGTCACTTATGATGATCAAATTAGTCATTTATTTAGTCATTTATAGTTGTGTTGCAAAAAATGATTAGAATTTAGTTGTCGTGACTAAAATTTTTAGTCACGTAGTCATTTATTTGCCAAAATTCTACTAGTAATTGTTTTAAGTGTATGGCGTGCAAATGATAGAAGTGAATGATCCTAAGATAGACCAGTAACTCTATAAGCAATGATGTATAACTTATAGCAAAGTTAGTATTATGGAGGTGTTTGAGCCATCAGAATTTGTCAAGTAATCAAGAAGATAGCAAGGAAGATAGTGCAGAGGTGTCCAATTCATATGAACAAGTTGTTGAATGCACAAGACAACTAAGGGGGGGTGAATCAATTGTAACTTATAATTCCAAAACCGTCAAACACATTTAGATCCACATAAATTCAATTAACCCTTAAACTATTATGATGATTAAGCATGAAAGTAAATAACAGAAACTAAATCAACTCAACATCAAACACAAGAGAACATTAGATTTACGTGGAAAACCCAAGAAGGGAAAAACCACGGTGAGGATTAGCTCACAATATAAAGTAATATCAACACCGAAAAATAATAGGCTCACTGCCCAAAATAAAGGCTCACTGCCATAATAGAGAAGACGATAGAGAAGATTGTTACAAGGAGAAGACTATCTCAATGCAATAGAGAATTCCACCGTAACACCATCAACACCTTTGCAGTCATACTGAAGAATTATAGACACCTTATGCTCATTGCATCCAATAATCTAACACATGAAAGCTTGTATTCCACCACACATACTACCACACTGTTAATCACATCACACACGCACCCTTTTATAATCCTTTGATACTTATTTATACCATCTTCAACCTTGAAAGCATTCTCCAAGGTCGGCAAATCACCTTAGCTTTGCAAATTCAAATTAGGTCGGATCTAAAACATTCCTGTGGTGGAAAGGAATGAAGGAAGACCACAACACACCTTAGCTTGGACCTAAATTCATCCAAGAACTCCACTCCACACTTTCACAATCACTGACACAACTCCACAATTAGTGTAAACACCCAAGGTCGGCCAAACCTATGTTAACACAATGAACTTTTAAGTAGACCCTTCCTCAAGACAAAATACAACTTTGCGGACCATATACCAAGATTTAACATAATCTAGAGTATTCCATGAATATCCTGAAACATCCTGAAATCCAACAAATTCTTCCACAACAACTTTCACCTGCCGCACAGTCTTATCTTGTTTATCTAGTATACTTAACTATCTTTGTGAATGCATTGTATCTCTAGAAATCAACTTCCAGAGCACCAAACCACAAACAACTTCAACAAAAGAAAGATATGAACCTTATAAGCATATTTCCAGAACCGCAAGACCTAAAACCACTTTGCAGAGAAATGCAGAGCAAAGACATTTCTCCCAGACACCTTTGCAAGCCTCTGCAAATCACAGTCTTCATACTTGTGAACACACCTCCCTCTACACAACAATCTAGCATGCCAAATCCTGAATGTAGCATCTATAAACACCTCTAAACAACATATTAAAACCATATGAATAGATCTTCAGTGAAATGCGAAGCAAAACTAGAACACTACTCTGTAACACAGAATGTCACTGCCACACACTGTTTTCTTATTTTATCAAATTTTCTCAAAAGCACTTGGAAACTAAGCATCAAGAACATATTATCACCATCTTCAACACTTCCTCATCACCAGAGGCAACATCCACTGAACACCAACTACTCATACTCTTGCAACATTTCTTACACGTACAGTTGACACCAATGACAACACCGACTACACATACTTGCAACACAAGTCAAGGATGTCAAGGTGTTAACAGAGATGATGTTACAGAGGTGATTGAGCCATTAGAATCAGTGAATAATTTCAGAGCAGAGGTTGGTGCCTCATCTTGTAAGTGTTGTAGCACTTTAGGGAGTTGGTGCTTCCTTTGGGTTGGTGCCCATAAAACTTTGTATCAGGGAGTTGGTGCTTCCTTTGGGCTGGTGCCCATAAAAATCTATATCAAGGGATTGGTATCTCCTTTGGGTCGGTGCCCATAAAATTTACTATAAACTTCATTTTTATTTGTGAGGCTGGATTTGGACAGTAGATCTAAGCAGTTAGCTCACTGTGGTTTTTTCCATCTTAGGTTTCCACGTGAATCTGGTGTTATGTGTGTGTTTATTTTTTTGCTTCATGTGGTGTGTTAGGTCTCAAAAACACAGGTTGTTAACCCTAAGAGGTTGCCAGGCTCTCTTGACATTTTTGGCTAACTGACATAGGGTAGATATGGCTAAACCCCCTTCACTTTAGGCTCTACCAGACTTAGGCGGGTATACCTTAATGATTAATGCAGACTTAGTTTGACCTTCACGATGGCAAATAGGTGTGAAGTAGATATAGAGTGTGATGATTATTTCTAATGCTAATGTTTGAGATTCAAAAATATAAATAAGGTTTTTAAAATGTTGTTAAAATAACCAGTGTCTTATCTATTTTGGGCAATGGAGTCAGGATTTGTATGATAAATATATCCTCCCTCTTGGCTTAACTCGAATTATTTGGCACTTTCTCATATGTTTATACCTTGTATAAACGTGCAAGATTGTTGGTTACTTGTGCTCTTCTTACCCAATCCAAATGATATTTTCCCAGGTTACTGTGAACAACTGAAAGGACATTTAATTATGGTAAGAAGGAAACCTAACCAAGATCATTTGTTTAAAGGGTTTTGACTCCTGGCAGAGACCAATGAACATAAATCACTCGGGAGGAATTAAATCGACTTCTCACAAAAACCAATCAAGTAGCGTACACTGAATCAGCAAATGTGATCAGATAAATTAAATATATGCTCGACATACTAATTTAAATAACAAGGGAAACCATTTTTGTGACAACTCAAGTAACACATATAAATGAATATTTACAAATAATTGAACACCATATAGATTGGACATCAAATAAAATATTCCTTCTCCGTTCAAAAAAAGTTTGCAATATGTGCTCGGAAGTCTTCATCTTGATATATTTTGCCTAACCCTAATTATTGCTTTGTTGTTGCTTCTTCGTCTTTGATGCTTTCTTCCTTATTTTTATCTTCAATTTATACTTTGTATTTTTAGGGTTATGACCCTTCACATTCATCTGGGGCAACCTTTCATTACACTTAATTAATTTTTTATTTCCCAGCTTTCTCACCTTTAATTAGAAAAAATATCACCGGGGTAAAATAATCACCACTTTATAACTCTGTGAATATTTCACATTTTGGTGTGAAAATATGTTACAACTTCATTTTATATCAAGAGGTGATTAAATTTAAAGATTAATTTTCTCTTCAAGTGATATTATCTTCATATATGATAATAATATTTTATTGTGATGTCGTACTCGCATATAAAACCTTGAAATGAATTAATCTTATCCATCCGTAATTTTATCTTTTCATGAATTAATCTTATCCATCCGTAATTTTCTCTTTTCATCCTATTGGAGAAACTTGGAGTATCGGTGTGTTTTAAATAATCTCTGCCAATAAGCAACCATCTCCCCGATAAACATTTCACACTCTGCCCGCATCCACATTGGAGGGACTTAAAGTGTCGATGCTTCTACCTTTCACTGATGTGTTTTCCTTTTGATAAGCTTTTGCTTTGCATATGTATATCTTAATATCTCCCCCTCATCGGAGTGACACACACAATCGGTAGGATTTGGTGAACTCACTCCGTTATAGTTACTATCGCCGATGAGTGAGATTTAGGGTTTTCTCACTTTAGGATTTCTCCTTCGTTTGTTATTAGACATAGTAGCAGACAGAAACACCATTTTTATAGCAGGTGGCAATAAAATTATACTCTCTTATAACACCATGCTCACAAAAGAATATAATTTGCTTTTTATCAATCATAGATTTGGTATCAATGGCCACGAGCATCTGCAGCCGCTCTCTCAAACTCCTGTAGGCATAGGTATTGGCTTCAGAGAGCCACAATATGAATGCCAATTCCTCCTTATTATACCGATAACACAAGTTGTCACAATGGGACCTTGCATTCCACATACCACAATCTGATCGCCTTCACGTAGCACATTATTTGTAAATAACATCAATTGTAGTTATCAATATTACCTGATATCTCAAAAAGATTTAAAATAGCAAGTGCCTGTCCAAGTTTAGGCTGCCATTGTCAATATTTTACCCTTGAAATAGCTTTCTTCATGACCCTTATAGCTTCATAATTGCGTGAAGCATGCCGGGTCTCCCTATGGGCCCGGCTAAAAAATTTTCATTTTCAAACAAGTTTTTTCTCTTGAATTGACTTTGGACTGCCTTAACATGCTTCTAGAATGAAGATTGGAAATGGGCCATCATTAGAATCCACCTTCTGATACTTTGCACAATGAGCAAAATAGGCCAAGTAGCCTTCGGAATCAGTCTAGGAAACTTATCAAAACTTCTCCCAGAGCCACGAAAATGTACCAGTATGTTGAGTTATGATAGGGGAGTATGGTTGCAGAATGGTTTGGTGTGAAGTTATTAGGTTTAAAATCTGTTCGCAATCAAAGTAGCTCACTCAGCATATTTTCGTGCCTGTTTAAACTCAACTGAAACTTGCCAACTTGCCTCTTTGAAAAAATATCAAAGCTGATTTTGAAGGGCTGCCCTTCTGAAAATTAGTTCATTTAGGTAAAATGAACATGCATGGAAAATGATTTTTCATCATTCCTCTTCCTTCGCAAGATATCAAATGCCAAAGTTGACCTTTCTAAAGCTGCCTGGGAATGCAGTCACAAAAACTGTGTAAAACCCATTTGGATTTGATTTTGAAAAAATATCAAACGAAGTGTTGGGATCTTGAGAATTGGCATGAAGGCACATTAATATGGGAAGAATTTGAGACACCAATTGGTTTGTTATGAACACCAACCAACTGCTAGATATTAGCCTCCAAATTAACCTTTTTGAAAACTGCCCCTGTCAAAACCTGATTCGAGCTCACCAACTTGCAATTTTTAAAAAGCCATTAAATCTCTTCTTGGGAAGTTGTAACTGGAGAGTTTAGTTCATTTAGGCTTGATGAGTGGGTGTGCAAGATATGTTTTCACGAATCATCTCTGATCACAAAATATTTAGGGCCAAAGTTGACCTCTCTAGAGGTGAAACTGTGAAATCAGGGCTAAATGCATTTGCTTTTCATTTTGAAAAAATAGCAAACGATGTGCTGGAGCCTTCAAACCGGACATAGAAGTAGATTTTGATAAGGTGAATCAAGAACACCAATTGGTTCATTATGAACATTATCCATCTACAAGATATTAACCTCCCAAGTTGGCCTCCCAGACTGATTTTACACTGTGCAAACAGCAAAATCTTTCCAAAACCCTTCAACTTGACTCCTCAAAACTAAATCAAATCTCGTCGTAGGAAGCTGAAATCAGACATGTGGACTCACATATAATAGGAAAGTCTGTTTGCAAAGTGATTTTGCATAAAACGAAGCAGGTTTAAAATTATGGTTCTCCAAAGTAGGCTCCTCGGGTAGATTGCACAAGTGTATTTCTGAGAGTTGTTGATTTTTTCACATGGAAGCCTAAATTTTTTTGCAAAAATTGGTATGCAATTTTAGGTTCCAACATGGTACAAATGTTTACATTGGATTGCAAACATCTAAAGGGCAAGAATTTGAATATATACTGATTCAGCCCCCACTCTCAGTATATATATGTGTGTTCAACAATTGGTATTAGAGTAAGGTTCCTTGATACAATCTAACAGATGAACGTAGATCTTGGATTAGAACACATGGCAGGTCAACAAAAATAATCCTCTTGTTATACAATTATATGTGGTTTGACAAACACTAAATTTGTTAAAGTGATACAATGAAAATCTACTAAGGATGTCTGGCAAAAACTTTATAACATCTATGAAGACAATCATTGCTCATCTAAAAGTGAAAGAGAAGAAGCCCTACTTATGGAAAATGAAGTCTTGGATAATGATAAGAGCCCTGCGGAGGATGGTGAAGACATGACAGTCATTTATGAAGAAGAATGTGAGGTTGATCTTGAAGGAGAACTCATTTCTGCTCTGGATGACCTAAGATCAATAAGGAAGGAGAATAAAGAATATAAGGATAAGCTTGAAGAATCAGAAGAAGTAATTGTTAACTTGAAGATTCAGATTGAAGAAGGTAAAAGAGTTGTGGATTGTCTGAACACTAAGCTCAATGCCGAATCAGATGAATGCACCAGACTTGAAGAAGAAATTGTCTCCCTAAGGAAGGAACTGGAGAAAGCCAAGGATCAGATAGATAGGAGTCTAAAATTTGGGAAAAGCACAATCATTCTTGATGAGATGATCAACAATCAAAGACCACCTAAGAATAAGGTTGGTCTTGGGTTTGAGAAAGGTTAGAGCACAAAAACAAATGAATAAGCAGATAAGCCTATGATAAAGAAGACAAAACCAAGCACTGAGATATCTAAGAAGATTGAAGCTAAGAAACAAAAGATGGATGATGGTTTCACAAAGGTCAGCGATCTGAAGAAGAGATTCAGGGGTTCTCCTCCTACAAGACAATCTGCTATAACCAAGTTCTCTCTATTCTTTTATGGTTACTGTAATTCATGTAATAGGTTTGGTTATAAGGCTATTGATTGTAGAACTAAGACAAGAAGAAATGGTTATATGAGCAAAAACTCAATTTTGCCTCTAGAGTATGGTGTTATATGCTACAAGTGCAATAACTTTGGGCATAAAGTAAGATTTTGTAAAAGTGGTTTTGTGAAATTGCCTAACCAACACAAGAAGATGGAGAATACCTTGAACAAGCAGAAGAAGGAATTTACAAAAATATGGAAAAGGAAACAAGAGCAAGATAATGAGAAGAAGGAAGAATCTATACTTGTGCCTCATGCACAAGATTTCATAATGGATTAAGAAAAAACATGGGTTTAGGGGGAGCTAACCATTGCATAATCTTCCAGCTCCCTGAAAAAGATGAGATATCGCTCCTATTAAAGTGAATGGAAATGAGAACAAGGCATACAGGTGATTTGATTAGAAATTGACAAAAGGATATGTTAATAAGGCAAGACCAAACCAAGAACTCAAATCTCTAGAATAAAAACTTGAAAGGCAAAGGAATTCCAGATGGAAATAGGTCTCTGTAAACCTACATAACTCACCAGTAGCTGAAAGCCCACAAAAACCTAATAAGAAAAAGATGCAATAAATGCAAAAAGTAAGGGTAGAAGAAGGTTATTTAAGCCCTAATCATTCAATTCAATATCATTCGCATACAGAGCAATTAGAAAATTTGAGTGGAGAAGAGTAAAAGGTGAAACGAGCTAGCTACAGAGTGTAGAAGAGATAATTTAAGCCCTAATCATTCAATTCAACATCATTCATGTTTAGAGCAAATTTGAGTGGAGAAGAGTAAAAGGTGAAACCCTAGCTACAGAGTGTAGAGGAGATAAATATGGCGACACCAAAGTTGGTTGATGTATCGGAGAAGCCAAGACCAAAATACAGGAAATACCCATACAAGGCTATGGAAGTCGATAAGGACGAGGTGTTTTCTAACGTTCCAGCAGATGTTGTCTACACTGAGGATGTAAGGATGTACATCCACTCATCACTCACTGAAATCAACCACATGAAGTTTGAGGAACTAAGAGATACTCTATTGGATGACATTGAATATAAGCCAGAATATGAGAATATTGCTGCCAAAAGGCTAGATGTCTAGAAAGATTACCTGGATTTCTACAACGCATATGATTGGGTAAGGATTGTTCTAAGTAGAATTCATGATGAATTTATATATCTTGATAAACCCTACAGAATTACCAAAGATGCAATTAGGGCAGTTACCAAATTAAGCTCAACAAGGCTGGTATTGGTGATGAAGGCCATTAAGAATGATAGGGTTATTGAGTTGACTGGGGCAAAACTTGATAAGTGAACCCTAAGTGTGATGGACATAATTGATCTAGGGGTGCGGTATGCCACAATGGGCATAGCCTACAAGATATACTTTGCTAATAGAGAAGGATCGGCGACAGGTATCGTCATTCATACCGCATACCAAATGGTAAAGGAAGGAAAGGACTTCGACCTCTGTGAAGTTATGAAGAAGCAATTAATGGAAAATTTGAAGAGGACAAAAGAATCAAACTACAATTTTAGGGATGACACTCTTACTATTTGCCTAGTATTTTATTTCTTGAATGAGTTGCCTAGATTCAAGGGAAAGGTTTGGCAACAACATATCTCAATTGTTGCACAAATCAAAAACCACATGAGAGGCTTCGATGACACAAAGAATTGTAGCACTATGTATTGGGTGTTTTGCAAAACCCTGCAAGTAGATATGCAAGCAAGAGAGAGGATACAATACAATATGGTAAGACACTACAGAGAACACATCACCTTCATGGTTGACAGAGAATATACCTACATTGAAAAAGTAGAACCAAGAATGGCTTGGATACCCAGACTACCCTGTGAGGTCTCTGCGAAAGAAATCAAAGCCTATGCTGATAATCTCTTAAGCAAACCTAAAGATACTTCAGCAGAGAGGTTTGTTACTTACAAAGAAATAAAGGACAAAATGAGTAAAAAGAATGCGGAGGAGCAGCTTGAAAAGAGGAGAGAACAATTACATGAGCAATGGGGTTTACCGCCAATGGCCAAAACTTCTTCACAAACTCCTACGGAGGATCCACAACCCACCTCTTCAGATCCGCAAGTAACTACATCATCACAAATCCCAAGGAGGTCAAGTAGATCCACTTCTGCTACAGCAAGTGCTCTGCAATCCTCTTCCTCAACGCAAATAGCATCCACTGAAAGGAAGAAAGCCTCATAAACTCTGGTGCAAATGAAAACTGAAGAAAAGAAACATCAAAGGACAAAGCAACAAGCCAAGAGAACGAAAATTCAAACAGAGGAAGACAATTGAGAGGAAGAAGAAGGGGAGGAAGGAACCTCTAAGTTGCAGAAAAAGAAGAATAAAACAAAAAAACAACTTCGGAGCCTCCTCCACAAGATCCTCTACAGTTGGAGGCAATTTTCTATTGGAATTTATATTACATCAATAGTTTAGATTAGGTAAATAATAGATAAATAAATTAACATATAGATGATAATTTATAAATAAATAAATGTTAGTAATTAAATAAATAAGTTAGTAATTGTTAGTTCTCCGGAAGTTGCATTCCCATATCCAGAAATTAATATATTACTCTATATTTTTTATATTCTTGTGCAATGGTTTAATATATTTGTTTTCTCTACCATATGGTATCAGAGAATTCATGATTGGAGGCCTGTGAGGACGCAATGAAAAGGTTGCTGGCAAAGAAACGTTGAGGAATTGAAGAACGGTAGATGATCCATGTGAAGATTCTAATTCATTTGCAAAGAGATTACTGTATGTGAACTCTCATTGCTGCATGTGAATTCTTATTACTGCGTATAAGAAGAATAGAGATTACTGTATGTGAACTCTGATTGCTGCTCATAAAAAGTAAGAACTATATGTGAATTCTTATTACTGCGTATAAGAAGAATAAAGGCGTCCAGAAATATACAGTCTCATTAAAATCATGATATCTTTCTCATTTCTTAACAAAATGTAGAAATTCAACATGTTTTGGAAAGGTAATGAATAATAGAATGAAACCATAAAGCTTTTGAAGATATTTGGAGTACTTAATGAGCAGTTTGTTGCCAAAAAAATGAGCAGTAATTGATAGTTTCAAATAGTGCCTCTATGATCAGTAAAATGTGCAGATATTATTTCAACTACATTGACAATAGAATGCTGATTAGAGAGTTTATTGAAGGAGAAGATAGATGTTTTGGGCCCATTGAGACATTCAAAGGCGCATGTGGAGAAAAACACTTGCTGTGCTTAACAAAGCCACTGGTCATTGATGCGTAGATCTATAAGGTGCAGTCTCATTCTGGACAGTTTAAAGTGGAGAAAGGAAACTGAAGTTAGATACAACATTCCACCAATTGCAGATTTATGATTGAGGTGTTGAAAATAGTGTTGAATGCTAAGACATTGAAACATTGTTGTGCAGTAAAGAAGCTCCAAATCTGCGTTCAAGGTAGATCAAATGGTGCGTTAAAATATTGAAGTTTTTTTTTTAAAGGGGTAAAAGAATAGGGTTTTGTTTTTATAATATATGATCCAGCAAGCTTCTTATAATAATCACGTTATATGTGAAAATAAAATCAATTGTGTGACTAGGAGAGTTGGTTGATGAAGGATTTGATAATTGATGTGAGAGGTTACAAGTCACCTCTTTTATTATGGATGGTAAAACAATTTGGAGTGATAAGTGAAAAATATGTGTTTTATTTGTAGTAATAAGGAGTAAACCTTGGTGGCATGAATAATAACCTCATGCTTTAACTATCACATTGTGCCATGAATGACAATACTGGTCAATATTATTAGAAATAAAAATAGACTTGCTAACTTGTGCAGATCTTATCTCTTACTCTCATAAAAATAATAAAAATTCATTAAGAATAAAATGAAAAAACAATTAATAAAACATTAATGAGTAGTAATCATATTTTAAAAAGCATGTTCAACAAATTAAATGGCTAGCATATTTTTAAAAATATATATATCCTTGTCAAGGTGCCTATTTTTAATCAATTCACCACACAAAGGACTTCTTTGCCACCAAAATGCTTGAATTAGTAACTTCTCATGTGATATAGTTGATGGTTACAATATTTACTTTCGATATGCTTGGATACATACGATTTGCCATTGTCATGTTGTAAAGATGTAATAGGAACAAAAAAAAGAGACTGACAGGAGTTTTATACAATTCATATTTTTGTGAGAGACATTAAGTTGCTGAGCAATATAATCTAGAATAAAGATAACTTCGAACTATATTTTCATCTCTCTTGTGTTAAATTTTTTTTGTGCTTGTCTTCCATGAAGGAGTTTGGCTTTTTAAAAGCTCAACAATGACACCTATGTACGACCAAAGGCATTGTTAGATGGTTGAAGGCCCACTTAAGAGAATTCTTGGCCCAAGAATTCCACAAGTCCAGAAATCTTTGAATCCCATTTTGAATAAATCTTTGCATAGTTTCTTCCAATGTGGAAATGTATATCCTGAAACTAGACCGTAAAAAATGTCCCATCCACATTGTTATGGGCGTAATCTTCAAATCAATAAAAGAGCCACACAGAATTCTTACAATTCAAATAATGTTTGACTATTCGAGAGGTTCTTTGGGCCATATTTGCAACCAACCAGAGATTTCCTCTATGTTCTTCAATTTTCGGATACCTCCATAAAACCCATCTAACAAGCTGCCAACTTCAGAAGCCCCATTTCTTCTAATTTGAAATCGTCTCCACCTTGAACCCATGGCATACTGCCTGAATTCAAGCCAAAAATTTTCTGCATCATAGCCCAATCAGAAGTCAGATAACTTAACACAACAGCCCTTGAATGGTTTTACTGGATAGAAGTACAATGATTAACTGTAAGTACTTGAGTGTCTGAAAAGTACATAAATGTCATGGTCACATAATTCATGTAAGAAGTTAGTTTATGATGCCAATAAATACACAAGAGTACCATCAAGATGGCATCTGCAGGTCTGATTTTCATTTCTACAATTATCGGCATGGCCAACTATTCCATACCACCACCCTGCACATTAGATAAATATTCTGGCTCAGAAAAATAAATCAAGCATCTACTTCTAACAAGACAATAATGGGAATGTTATAACAAGACAGCAACCTAATTCAGATCAAATCTTGTACAGATTATGAGTGCACTGAGAGGGTTTGCTTGTACTAGTTGCTTAAATATCAGATGCCATTCTAAAGGTTTTGTTCTAAATTCAAATTTAATTCATGGACATTTGTACTGGTTACTAGTTCATTTCTAATAAATATCACCATCTATTTCCAGACAAAAGAAAACTTTCGTATAATCCTTCTATGTTTAAGAGAGTAAAATACCGTAAGGAAAGCTTAGACTATCTCTCCATTGGACTTCTATATGATCTCCAGGCCTCAGTTCCTCTAGAACATCTGGAATATATAGCTCACTGGGAGATGTCATAACAGGCGGCTTCCTAATGTGCTCCCATGATATCCCATCCTCAATGACCAGCGACCTTGCAGAATGGGGCAAGTACCTGTAGTTCATTATCAAGAAATCATTGAAATGTCTGTCTGAAAGTACAAATGGTAGACCTGCTATGAAAAGTACAAATGGTTGAGTAAACTACAAATGTTGTGAGCTTAAACATCCAATTCATGGAAGTCCAAACACTACACTTATAGGGCTTCCATTGTACTAAGAGAACAAAGTGACGTGGATGTGATACTAACCGTTTCCTATCTTCACCCCTGAGTAGAAGCTTGAAGAATTCAAAGAAATCAATGCAAGAAAGTGAGATATAAAATGGTTAATGATCTTTTTCATGTTCATTGAATAGAAGCCTTTAAGAATTCAATGCTAAGAGCAACATGCAACTATAACAGGGTCAAGACATGCAAGATTGTTAAATTTCATGCCTCCATCCTTTTGTTAGAAATTATAATTGCCACAGTGTGATATGCACTTTACAATTAGACACCTATCCCCCATCACTAGCCACTTAACTGAACCCAATTTCAATTAGTAAGAATACTAATAACATTTAACATAGGGGATCTAGATCTTTATCTGGGGCTTGAAATTGAAAAGACTAATTTCTTTAATGGATTAGAAAGTATAATTGCCAGTGTATGATACGGACTTGACAACTAGGCACCTATCCTCGCCATCACTAGCCACTTGACTGAACCCAATTTCAATTAGTAAGAATACTAATAACATTTAGTATAAGGAATCTATATCTGTCTGGAGCTTGAAATTGAATAGACTAATTTCTTGAATGGATAGACACTTTGACTAGAATTGGATTAGAACCAGATCAGAGACAACTGAAAGGGAAAAAAAACTGCTACTCTTGAAACACCATATCAATCTTAGAAATCTGATTAAAAGACAGTCAGAAGGAGTTTGGAGCATTGGGGTACAGATATGGGGGCCGGGGCAGAGATGTCATTTCGAATCGTGCTTGGGAGTACACAAATAATGGTAAATCTACATATACATACATATACACAACCCCCCCACACACATAATTATGTGCATATTTGTGTGTGTGTGTGTGTGTATTCAACAGACGATAGGGGTACATATATGGTGTTGGGGTCTGTCTCTGTATCTGAGTTTCCTGTTGATCTTAAAACAAAACAAACATCACAGGGCATAAAATTGAGTCAATTTGAAAGCTACCTTGCATCTGTTACCTGGCACGGAAGGTGTCAGAATTTCGGTCATAATTTAGATCTGCATCATAGCATGACACCATAAACCTAGCGTCACCATGCTGGAAGACAAGAGAAAGTTATTAGGTCAAAGCAAGGTCACCTTTAAAGCATCTAGAAAATCAGTATATCTGAAATGAGGTTTCCATTTCATAAAAAGCTAAACATTTCTGTGAAATCTGAAACACAGATTACCATGACACACATGATGGTGAATCTGAAATGCACTTGATCAACAAAAGGTTAAGAAAACATGTACAAAGAGAGTTACAGCAAGAAAAGCACACCGGAAGTACAATATACAAACGACTTAGATGAATGGTATGAAATTAAGAAATTAAAACACTTGAAGACTTTAAAAAACAGAAAAACTAATGTAGAAAATCAAATTGCTGCATGAAGTCCATCTGGCTGTGATCTAGCGGTAATATGAAGCACTAATCAGGAATTTTCTAGGTTCAAAACCCTGTGGGTGATGGTTGTGGCAGGGGAAATTGTTTCCATGTGGAGGGCTAGCTTCTCACTGTAGAGCAGAAGGCAATCATTACAGAGATTTCATGTTCTAAACATTTCAGATTAACATCTCTGACCAAAATGTATTTTAATATGTATTAGACAACCTTCAGCTAGAGCAAAATTGAGATTGTGAATGGCCTAATACAAAATTAAAGCATAATGAAACAGGTCCATGAGCTATGACTATGCAAACAAATCATGAGAAATAAAGATAAATCTGATCTTCAGGTAAGTTGTTCATTGGTGAGTTCAATAGGTTTTCATACAGTCCAACAAGATTCCAATCAAAGTGAGATCTGCCCACCTCACTAGCATGTGTCTCAGTGGCAGGTGAATATAAGGGATGAGGCCAGTTGCAAGTCCTAGGTCAGTGTGGCAGAAGAAAGACCCTTATACCTGCCATGTAAGTTGACGTTAGGAGCAGTACAAGTAACCATTCTTTACTGCATCTAAGAACCAGTCTCATCCCTTTTACAAATCTAGAAGAATGTAATATATCCCTTTTACAAATGTGCAGTAGCGTAAAATTTCCTTTTTACATATTTCAAAGGGCCTAATATTCACCAAGACGAAACTCTAGCAAGTTGTATAGCAGCCAAGGGTCATGTTTCAAGAAGATTTCTAAGAAAAGAATGCAAGTAAACCTAATGTACTCAATTAATCAGCCAAAGCATGCATTGGATGTGATCAGTCAGCAAGCCTTTTAAGTTTTAAGTGATGTGGAGCATCTTCATTAAAGACTTCTTCCATGCTCCATTTGTTTGGTTTTCTGCTCAGTATTTTTAGGATTTTGTTTTACTAAAAATAGCAGTTTGTTCAACTGTTCTGTTTTTGGCGGAAATAAGGGAACAACATGTAACTAGTTTCTATTTTTGGTTTGAAGAGTTAGTTTAGGTTTAAGATTCTGTGTTGCAGTAGGTGATTGGTGATTTGATGTCTTTTGGTGGTTGGTTAGAGATAGTTTTTAGTGGAAAAAGAGATCTTACTCTGTGTTGCTGTTGGTGATAGGGGATTCGTTGTCTTTTGGTGGTTAGTTCAAGATAGTTTTTTTTTAAGGTAAGCACTGTCAGAGGGGACAGCTCCCATTAAATAAATGCGGTTAAGGGAACCACGCCCACAAAATTCATATAAGAACTGCATGCCCTAAAAACCCAGGGGTGACAAAATCAAAATAAAATAGCCCACCTAGACGGACTATGTTTCACTACCCTGACCGCCAATCCCTTTCATGAATGATCTTGGAGACATTTGATGTTTTCCTCCTTTCTGAGAGGAAGTCTTCCTATTTTTGACTACAGTCCATTCTTGCTCATGCTGAGATGTGGCGTGACGAAACTCCTCCACAGATTTCTCCATATCCCCAACCGATATCTTCGTGGCCGGATCCTGCGTTCCCACATTGTCAGCATTCTGCGAAGCTGCTGGCTTCTGCTTAACTTCGACATTCAAAGGGTCCCTCACTTCAGAGGAGCACTTAGTTAGAGATAGTTTTTAGTGGAAAAAGGGAGATCTAGAATTATTCCAGGTGGAGGCTAAATGAAATAAGGAAAAAGCTATATGTTTTTTTTTTACTGTGTTAATGATATTTTATCACTGTGTTTAAGTTGTTTTATCTGATTGCTCAGAAATTAACAAAAGATCTTGATGTAGCTTCCTTGGATGTTTATTTGAGTGTGAATGTCTCTCTTTGTGTTTCAATCTATTTTGAAATTGTTCATTTTGTGAGGCTAAATTGGAGAAACATGGTATTTCTAGATTTTTAACCTACAGGTTCATAGGGACTAATTTGCATCAGTTTGGTGTCAGAGCAAACCACAATGGCCCACAAGGGAGCCCATGTGAATTGGGGAAGAAGAAGCACGAGGGATGCAAGATGGAGAGGAAATATAGAGGATGAACTACTCAAAAGGTTAGAGGCCCTTGAGACTAGGTTGCCTCATGAGGATTCCAAGGAAGAACCAAAAGTTCAAAGGGGTCTAGTTGGAGCCATAAATCCCATGGAAAGGCTTATTGGAGCTATTGTTCATGGATTGGATTGAGGAGTTAGAGAAATATTATGAGATGGAGGGAATTGAGGAAATTGATCCACGAGTTGCAGCATAAAAATGGAGTCTCATGCTACTCTATGGTGGGAGAATCTCCATAATGTTAGGAGAAGACAAGGGAAAGAGAAAATCAAAATGTGGCCAAAGATGCTAAAACATTTGAAAGCTAAGTTTATGCCCTTAGGTTATCAACAAAAGCTTTTCAAGGGGTTTCAAAATCTAAAGCAGGAGTTATCCATACTAGCTTATATTGAAGAATTTTTGAGGTTGCAAATCAGGACTGACTTGCAATAAGATGACAACCATGCAGCAGCAAGATACATCAATGGGCTTAAATTTCAATTCCAAGATGAGTTAGCCCTGCTCAAAGTGAACACTATGGATGAGGCATATTAGTTGGCTTTCAAAGTAGAGGAAAAATTGACTGGGCAGGGCAAAGTAGCAAGCAAAAGCGGTGGCAGCAATTTGAGTAGAGGAAGAGGAAGTTCCTCCAAACCTACCAATGAAGAAGAGGCAAAGAGTAATGTTAAGCCAAACTTCCAAGGAAGGGGAGGCCTTACAGGTAGAGGATGAGGGCAGCAATTTTCTGGAAGTTGGAAGCCTTTGAGGTGTTTTATATGTATTGAATCCCATAGGGCTATAGATTGCCCTCAAAACCCCAAAAGGGTGATGATGGCCCAAGAAGAAGAAGAAGAAGAACCCTTGATAGAATAAGTTGAAGCAGAGATGGGAGAGAAATTGATGCTGAGGAGAACCTTGATATCCGAGAACAAAGAAACCCCCAAATCTGATTGGAAAGGAAGAGTGTGTTCTGGAAAAAATGCAAGTGTAAAGACAAAGTGTGCAATGTGATTGTAGATGGAGGATCTACTGATAATTTGGTAAGTATAGAAATGACGCAAAAATTACAGCTTGCTTGCATTCAAAAATTGAATCCTTATAAGATTTCCTAGTTGAAAAAGAATCATAGTGTGCTTGTGAATCAATCTTGTCTTATGCAAAGTGTTATGCAACGTAGTGCCAATGGATGTTTGTCATTAGCTATTAGGTAGACCTTGGCAATAGGATAGGGATGTAGTTCACCATGGCAGAGAAAACACTTATGAGATACAATATGAGGGAAAACTCCATATCTTGAAGCCTTTTAAAGGAGAAGAATCAACTGAAATAGCAGCTATATCCTTGTTTACAATGGGTTGGAAAGGGTTTTTCAAAGAGTCCAATGGTGAGATTTTCTATCTGCTATACCCATGAGAAAAAGTGAAACTAGATCAGCAAACAGTCCCATTAGAGGTGTAGAAATTGCTACAACAATATTCATATTTGACACCATCCAACCTACCAGTTGTTTTGCCTCCTTCAAGAGGCATTACTCATCAAATTGATCTAATTCCAAGCACCAAACTTCCAAATTAGTCTGCTTACAAGTTGACTCCTCTAGAAAATGAGGAAATGAGGAGACAAATTACTAAATTATTGGAAAAGGGATTTGTAAGGGAAAGCATGAGCCTATGTGCCACACCTGCTCTACTCTCCCCCAAGAAAGGAAGGAAATGGAGATTATGTATGGATTCTAGAGCCATTAACAAAATCACTGTGAAGTATTGATATCCGCTGTCAAGAATGGTTGACTTACTAGATTGCTTGTCAAGTGCCAAGATCTTCTCTAGGATTGACCTCAAAAGTGGATACCATTAGATTTGGATTCGTGAAGATGTGAGTGGAAGACCGCCTTCAAAACCAAGAATGGCTTATTTGAGTGGGTGGTGATGCGATTCGGTTTGTCCAACGCTTCGACTACCTTCATGCAAACAATGAATCAACTATTTAGATTGCACATTGAAAAATTTATCATAGTTTATTTTTATGATATCTTGATTTTTAATAGAAATATGGAAGAGCATGTAGAACATTTGAGAGTGGTACTTGACATACTTAGAGCAGAAAGGTTGTTTATCAACCTTGGAAAGAGTGAGTTTTGCAAGGATTCATTGGTATTCTTGGGTAGTGTTATTTCAACAGATGGATTGAGCATGGATTTAGAGAAAGAAGGCAATTCTTGAATGGCCTACTCAAATTATCATAGAGGTGATGAGCTTCCATGGGTTGTTGAACTCTTATAAGAGATTCATTAGGAATTTCAGCAGTATAAGTGCACAATAGACTAATCGCACAAGAGGGAAAATCTTTACTTGGACAAAGGTAGTTGATGTGAGTTCTGAAAAGCTCAAAAGGAAGGTTATGGAAGCTCCAATTCTTGTCATACCAAACTTAGAGAAACTTTTTACAATTGAGTGTGATAAGTTAGGGGTAGTTATTGGAGGAGTATTAAGCCGAGAAGGTAAACCTGTGGCCTTTTTCAATGAGAAATTAAATGAAGCTAAAAAGAAGTATACCACTTATGATGAATTTTATGCTGTGGTACAAGCCTTATAAAGTTGGAGGCATTATCTTTTGCATAAGGAATTCATTTTGATGAGTGACAATCAAGCCTTGAAGTACATAAATCCTGTCCTGAATGCGGATTCATTCTCTACAGGAGAGTCGGATTTACCTGAGAGTTTCAGCCCTTTTTCCATGGGTGTAGAAGCAGGTTTGCAGTCTGCCATCCGGAATTTGTCCAGCTAACCGCATGCATGCTTTGACTGAGAGATGAAGATGCGGTCAGGATGCTGCCAAACCTCAATACCTAGGAAATAATGTAGGAGTCCCAAATCGGTCATGTCAAAGGTTTGACTGAGATTGTGTTTGATCCCCTGAATCAACTGCTCAGAGCTACCAGTGATAATGAGATCATCGACATAGATAACAATGTAAAGACTATCATCAACATATTGTTGGACATATAGATTGGAGTCTGAGGGGCTCCTCTGAAAACCACGATCCACAAGATACTTATCAATCTTGATGTACCATGCCCTTGGAGCCTGTTTGAGGCCATAAAGAGCTTTTACCAATTTGCACACCTGGTGTCCTTTGCCCGCAACCTTGAAGCCAGGAGGTTGCGTCATGTAGACTTCTTCCTATAAATCACCATTGAGGAAGGCACTCTTAACGTCCATTTGATGGACTTTCCACCTAAACTGAGCTGCCAAAGCAAGAACAAGCCTAATGGTACTCATTTTGGCTGTAGGAGCAAAAGTCTCCTCATAGTCAATACCTTCTTTTTGGGAGTATCCTTTGGCGACCAACCTAGCCTTATATTTGTCAAGAGTCCTGTTGATGTTTGTTTTTAGACAAGTCAACAATAGATTAAAACACTAGAGTATCCCACTCTCTCTTGAATAAAGCTCTTCAAAGGCTGAACTATGTGATCTAGTGAAGTAACTCCAAGGTTCCCTTTCTTATGATTTGCAGTGGATAACTCAGTGATTACATGTGATCTTGTTGATAATCACAAAGGGACCTACGTAGACTTCTTCATATTTCATTTAGCTTATTCCTCCTCCAGTGTGGATGATGTATCAATGATAAAGAAAAGACAAAAGATAAAGGTTCAAAGGGTCTAATCTAAGATCAATGAAGCAATGATGATGTACGAATAGACAAACTCCTGAATTAACCTAACTCCACTTCGCCAAAGATGCCTACAACTACATGAAGTTGGTGCAATCTCTTAAGGTAAACGAATGGTTTTCAAATCATGAAGGTTCATATGAGCACCCATCGGATGGCGCAACTCAAACAAGCATCCATAATCGAACTTAAGCAAATGAAGCTTAGAGTAGCTTTACACAACACTTCACCAGCGATGAATGTTAAAAGCATGAGCTAGGAGTTGATCAAATATTCAGTACAACATAATAACATCAAAGAGCTTCTAATCTACTTCTAATCTACTTGAAACATCTCTCCATTTCATTAAGATACAGGAAATCATGTTACTCCACAAGATAACACTTAACACCAAACAAGTAGCTCCAATGTCTTTGCATTAACCTTGAGAAATATTTACAACAATTTCAAGCCCTCTCAGAGAATTTCGAGAGTCTCTCCTATTCTACTCCTACTTGCCTACTGACTACTCTATTTTACAAATGAGGCAATAAGGCCTTTATATAGAAGCCCAAATTACAATGAATGACTAAGATTAATTCAATAGCCAAGGGTCTAGATCGTGCCACCTCAGAGGTAGTTACAACAATTTGCTATTTTTAGCACAAAAGAGAGAGGCAATGAAGGCACGTTTTCCAATGTGATAAGGTGAGGCGAAATCATTTAAAACATCCCCCACATAGGAATCTCTTTGACTTCTTTTATTAAATGATACATTTAATGCATTTAAAATGATGTGTACCCGCCACATAGATGCCACCTCAGCATACTTTGAAAATTGTATCATCAATGTGGTGATGTATTCGATGTGATTGCTTTAACTTGTATGTTTAGGAATACAACTTGTAGATCTTGCCTTGTTCATTCTTCTTGTAGACTGGAAGTTTAGGAATACAACTTGTAGATCTTGCCTTGTTCATTCTTCTTGTAGACTGGAAATATAATACTTGTTGCTTCACTTGATTAACTTCATGGTTCTTTCTTCTTCTTGTAGGTAAGTTGATATGATGATCTTCTTTGATGATGCTCCTTCAAGAGTAAGTAATAGAATAGATGATGATGATAGCATGAAGTAGAGTGTATGATGATCTTCATTCATAAATTGGAGTAGGAGACCTCTCTTGGACTTGAAGATTGAATGAAACTTGAAGTTGAATAGATGAAGTGTCTTTGCTTGATGTAGAAGTTGATGAAGTGATCCTTCATGATGGCCTTTGAAGTGACCCTCTTGGAGTGTAGATGATAACACCTTCCTTGGATGTGAAGTAGATGTTGATAACCTCTAGAAGAAACTTTGAAGCTTGACGAACCTTGACTTGAAACTTGGATGGGGAACGCCTTGTCTTTGAACATGATGCAAAGGATGAAGTATACTTTGAACTTGATATGATCTAACATGATGTTATTGATGTAGGAGACTTGAGGTGTGATCCTTCTGCAACTTGAAGATGGCTCAGATGCTTATCCTTTAGATGATTCCTTGTCTTCATCAACACTCCTTCTCTCAATGATGCAACTTAATGATGATCTTGAAGTGATCTTCCAAGGTGGCTAGCATGATGCTTCTTCTTGCAATGACAATTTCTTGACTTCACTCCTTGAATGAAAGTGACTCCAGACTTCTCGCTTGAAGGTGATTCCTTGTATAACTCCTTAGCCTTGATTGATGATCCTACAAGACAAGATAAACAATATATCAATCACTTCATAACAAAGGAAACACCCTAAACATGCAATAATCCTTCTTCAAACTCTAGGCACTTATACATGTGAAAAGAGGAGCAAAAAAAACACCTAACATCAATTTAGTCCCACATTCATAACTCAAAATGATTTTAATCAATTGTAATAGTTTAAAGGAGTCAATCTCCCTTATAACACTCACTATTAGGTATGAACTTAAGGGATTCTCCTCAAGGCGCTAATATGATGAGATCATGAGGTGCAACTTACCCTCAGGCGGCCATTTTGGGTAATCTAAACAAGGATTGGCGCCTAGCTATGTTTGGCTATTTTCTTGGCAATTTGAAGTTCTAACTCATAAAACATGCCTTAGAGGGCTTCTCTCTCCCAAGCGCCCACTTTTAAAGTTTGAATTAACATGATTCTTCCCAAGGCGCTAATAATGATATAAATTTATCATGCTTCTTTAAGGCGCTAATGTGAAGTCTTTTGAGAAGCAAAGTGCGCCTAACTTCAAATTTGTTCTATACTTGTCATTTCATGTTTTAAACAGTTGTGAAGGTCGTGGGAGAACTTCCCTCATCTAAGCGCCAATATGAAGTGTGAGTGACAAACAAATGCGCCTAAGCTCCTTAGATGAACATAATCTCTTAAAGGCGCATCTAGATGATGATAAGACATAGAACCCTCAATGATATTGATCTCCTAGAGGCACAACTTGGAGAATCCTTTACCATAGGCACCAAAATGGCAGGAAATGAGCGCCTAGACTCCAAAATCACTTCTTTGTTGAATTCTTTGATGTTTAAGGCCTTATATCAATTTGAATCAAGGCGCCATTTCAAGGTTTCATGCTACCACACCCAAGGCGCTAATATGGATATCCTATATGAAGGCGCCAAAATTGTGTAGGAAATGCACTCATCATACTTGCATTCTTGAACTTGTTACTTGGGCGCCCAAAGCTTCTAGTTTCCTTCCCTTCACCTAAGGCACAATTTCATGGTGAGATCAATATCAATGGGCACTAATACATGTTCTCTTCATCATTCTTCTTTCAAAGAGCCCTAGAGGTTCACCTTCGGAACTTAACCATTTTGGGAGCCTTGACATAAGGCGCATTTTTAGACATGACTTGAAACTTACCCCCTTTTTAGGCGCCAGAAATGTCTTCAGGGATCCATAGAAGGGCGCCAGAATAGGTGAGTTTCATAGGGCGCCAAAAGATACTTATGAAGGCGCCTTAGGTTGCAATTGAAATCTAGGCGCTTATGGAGGTAAGAAAAGTGCACCTATCTCTTCTTGAAGGATATTTACTCCTAATTGCTTTGACAGAAGGTCTCCTTGATATTAGGCGCTCATTTGGGTTAAGAGTGATAAGTAACAACACCTAACATACTTGCCTTATCTCTCAACTATTACAACTTGTATTACTTTCCACCAAGGCGCCAAAACAAGACTACTTTGAAGGTAAAGGGCGCCTTTACTCATTGGGCTTAATTTATCATGTTAGATCAACTCTGGAAGTCAAAATAGGCTACCCCCTTGAAGGCGCTATCAATCAATAGTTTAAACCTTATCTCTCATCAAGGTGCTTCAAAGACAATAACAACAAGGCATGGGTGCCTAAACTCACTCATCTCAACTTAAGGCGCTATCTGATGATCATTTGAACATGAAAAAGGCACCTAAGCTCACAAGTGTTTTTCTCTTGTCAAATTTTCACTTCTTGCGGTCTTTTAACAATTTTCAATCAAAGCGCCACCTTTGTTTGCTCCTATATTTATCTCATGCCAAGGCGCTATTTTGAAGTTTGGTTGGAATGATGGGAGGCGCCCTGAGTTGTAGGCGCCATTTGGAGTCACTGCAAGTGGAGAAATGCGCCCAGAAATGGAAGTCCATTAGGTAAAGGTATATTAAAAAATATATTTAAGTATAAGAAAATTTCTTATACTTTAAATATTTTTCAATATACCTTTCAGGATGTTTGAGATAGGTCCCAGATCCACTAGATTTAACATGCAGATTCTAGATTTTTGAGGATCCTCCAGATTTCAGACTTAGCCAATTTTCAGGATCTTCAGGATTAGGATACCAGACTTAGTCATTTTCAGGGTCTCAAACATCAGGATCAGGTCATCAAGGGACTACAAGACTCAAACACCACTGACTTCATCATGAAATAGCTCTAAGACATCATACAAGACTCAGCAAAGCATTGGAGTTTTAAAAAAAAAGGGGGTCCTCATTTGCAATGGGGCGATGTGTGATTTGGTCACAACAAGTCCCATCAACCTTGTATTTGACTTCGTAGACCCATTTGCATCCAATGGGCTTTGTCCCAGGAGGGAGATTAGAAAGAACCCAAGTATTGTTCTTCAGAAGGCTCTGGTGCTCAGTATCCATAGCCTTTTCCCATTCAGGTACACCTTTGGCCTCAGAATATGTTTGAGGTTCTAAAATGGTGTGAAGGTTTGCCATGAGAGAAAAATTGACAGTATTTTGCTGCTTCTCTTCTTCCTAGCAGATCTACCCTCGATGAGTTCATTATCGTGAAGATCACCAATTGTTTTGGCCACCATTTAGGCCGGAGAGCAGATGAACCAATATCTGAAGGAGGTGCATCAGTATCATCAGAAGAGACGGGAGCAAGATTAGGAGGATCCAGAATATCTTGAGGAGGGGCGGGTGGTGGAATACCATGCTATGGTGTGGGCAAAACTGCAGGAACCCTCCCATCAGGGGGAGCAAAAGGAATGTGAACACCGAAATCTGAAGCCTCCAAAGGCTGATCCTCAGTATGAGTAGAGGAAGGAGATAGCAGAAAGGGCCCAGTAGTCTCATCAACAACTACATCACGACTGAATATGAGACGATCAGTATCTACATCAATTAGTCTATAAGCCTTATGATTTTCACCCTGTGAACATGAGTTTCTGGCTTTTGGCGTCCAGTTTAGTGTGCTTGGCATCGGGAATCCAAACATGAGCAGTGAAGCCAAAAATTTTCAGATGGTTGACACGAGGCTTATGTCCAGACTAGGCTTCCTCAGGAGTCATCTTTCTGACAGCATAGGTGGGCAACCGGTTTAGAAGATAGACAGCAGTGTAGACTGCTTCAGCCCAGAACTTCTTAGGAACACCTCTATGTTATAACATAGAACGTGCCATCTTTGTAATAGTGCGATTGCGACGCTCAACAACACCATTCTGTTGAGGTGTGTAAGGTGTAGTAAGCTGATGTTTGATGCCATGTGCAGCATAGAACTGAATGAAGTTGGAGGAGCAAAACTCCCCTCCATTATCAGATCGAAGAGAGATGAGAGAGCAACCGAACTCTTTTTCCACCAAGGCTTTGAACTGCTGAAATGTACTAAGCACATCGGATTTCCGTTTTAGGAAATACACCCACATCTTTCTACTGAAATCATCAACAAAAAGAAGAAAATATCTTCACCCAGTAACTGACGGAGTATTCATTGGTCCACATACATTAGCGTGAACCAACTGCAAAACCTTGGAAGCTCTCCATTTGTCACCAATAGGAAATGGAGTCTGATGTTGTTTACTAGCTTGACAGGCGTCGCAGACACCAGGAAGTTGAGCCTAGATTTCTGGAAGACCACCAACTAGACTCTCCCGAGCTAACTGAGAGAGATAGTGCATGTTGAGATGCCCATAATGTTGATGCCAAAGTTTACTGAGGGACGTGCTCCTTGCTGCCAAAGCTTGTTTAGGAGAATCACCAGAATCCACTAGTCTATATAGACCATGATCCTCAAGAGCCTGAGCAACAGTGGTGCGTGTCTCATGATCCACTATATGGCATGAGTGCATGCTGAAGACAACATCCAGATGAGGTGAGTGTTGCATGATCTGACTAACAGAGAGAAGATTCAGCTTCATGCCAAATATGAAGTATACGTCGAGAAATATTAAATTTCTCCCACCAAACTGAATTTGGACATTGCCTTTGCCGACAACGGTATACTCTTCGCCTCCTCCAAAAATGACAGAATCTTTGAATGGCGTATACTCGGTGAACCAGTCTCGTCGATGTGTGAAATGGCGAGAGGCACCTGAGTCAATGTACCAGGCATAAATTTTGACAGAATCTGCAGGTCGCTTGGCCATAAAAGCGTAGAGCGCATGCTCCTTCTGCTCAATGTGTTTGATAGGAGACACGATTTTTACATTTTTTGAGACACAAAAAACAAGATGCTGGAGGATCAACAAAAAGACAACACAAATATCAAGACAAGAGAACTGGCTCACAAACCCGAGTACAGATTTTGAGACAAAGAGAAACAAATATCTGCAAAGGTCTGACATGGTCTGGCTAGGATCTGATATGACCTGGGTGCAAGGCTCTGAAAACACGAGCAGAAACCACGAGATCTCTAGAAGACTCCGACCACAGAGAATCATAGGGCAACCTCAAACTGAAATTGCTAGAACTGTCACTGATAAACAAAACTCACAGAAAGTATGCCAAACGAAGCTTTGATGGCAAGCAGCAGAACGCCTCCTTGAAAAATCGCAAGCAGAGAATCGCTAGGGTTTTAAACCCTTATACTCACAGCCCACACAAACACAAAGTCTCACATGCCCACGACTTTGATAAAATCGTCCAAAAGAAACTACTGCATATTACGGGATCTGGCATCGACCATCACAGAATGCAGAGGCCGAAGAACACTGGCCAAGAACAAACATGCCCGATTGCGAAGGAAGAGAAGATGCGAGCAAACCGAATCGCGACGCCGAACAGATCAAAAAAAAAAATCCAAGTTAAAATACGATGCAGGAGGATGTTTTAAACACCAGAAATGGTGTATCCGCCAGATTTTAGAACCCGCCTTCAAACGTCATCATAAAGCTAACCACGAACTAAGCAGGAGAAACGGAAATCACAATCTTCAAAAGTCGCGATCTGGGTACTGGTGCGACCTCCAGAGAGCATGAGAAAGAAAAGGCAAGAAGTCGTGCGAAGGGCAGAAATCGAGGCTAAGAGAAGCCACAAATGAAGTTTGAAAGAGCCAACTCGGGAGCAAGAAACCATCAAAACACCGTACAGATCTAATCAGGACGCCAGAAAATCTCTTGCCTGGGCTCTGATACCATGTTACAGAAACTCTATCAAAGTTTATTGAATATCATCTGAATATATTACTGAATGTATTTTTACAAAGGAGAGCAGAAGCTCTATATAAAGGAAACAATGCCTAAAAATAGACAACAGGCTATGAAAAGCAAACAGAAAACAAGATAAGTATAAGCGACCATTATAAGAAACTAACTGTAGGTTTAATAAATTCATAGGGTAAGCTGTCCCACAAACATGCCAAATGGGCTTCATTTTTATAGGCATATACATTTGTTGTGCAACATAGGAGTGGTAAAACCAATTTAGTGGCTGATGCTTTAAGTAGAAGGTGTCATTTGCTGGTTGTAATGAGTAATGAGCTAGGTGGCTTTGAAGAAATGAAGGGTGAACATGCAAATGTTCTCAGCTTTGCATTCCCCTTGGATCGAGGGGAGAAAAGCTTGTGAGAGAAATGCACTCAAGTGGGTTGGGTGGGCACTTTGGAAGGAATTAAAACTTTTGGATTAGTGAGTGAAAAGTTTTTTTGGTCTAATATGAAAAGAGACATGAATAGGTTTTGCTACTATTTGTAGGGTGTGCCAAATGGCAAAAGGAGGAAAACAAAATACAGGGTTATATATATGGCCTTACTTATACCAAAGGAACCAAGGACTGATATTTTCATGGATTTTGCCTTGGGGCTACCACGAACCCAAAGAGGTCATGATTCAATGTTTGTAGTGGTGGACCACTTTTCTAAAATGGCCCATCTTATATTTTGTAAGAAGACGAATGATAGAAGTCAAGTGGCACATTTGTTCTTTAGGGAAGTAGTGTGGTTACATGGTATTTCAAAATATAACTAGCAATAGGGCACCAAATTCTTAAACCACTTTTGAAGAGTCTCGTAGAAAAAGTTGGACAGCAGGCTGCAATTCAGTTTAGCATACCACTCCCAAACCAATGGTCAAACCAAGGCGGTGTATAGGAGCCTGGGCAATCTATTGAGGTGCCTAGTGGATGACAATTCTCGACAATGGGATTTGGCAATACCCCAAGCTAAATTTGCCTACAATTCCAACATAAATAGGTCTACAGGTAAGTCTACATTTCAAATTGTATATGGTTCAAATCCTAAAGGAATTGTGGACTTAGTTGATTTTCTTGTAAACCTACATATCAACCAAGATGCTACAGATTTTGAAGAGAATATTCGAGAGGTACATCAACATGTTAGGCACAAATTGCAATCGATGAATGAACAATATAAGAAAAATCTGATTTGCATAGCAGAAAAAAAGTCCTTTAGTACGGGAAAATGGTCATGGTACATTTGCACAAGGAGAGGCACCCCCAAGGTGCCTTCAACAAGTTAAAGCCCAAGAAAATCAAGCCTTGTAAAATTATGAAGAGGATAAATGAGAATGCTTACCTAATTGATCTGCCTAAGGACTTGGACGTCGATCTTGTTTTTAATGTCGCTGACCTTCATTCACACTCACCTGGGACAAATGATGATTGGATGAATGATGAGCAGAATGAGAAGGAAAACAATAACTGGAAGAAAAGAGAGCAGGTTGAACAAATGTTAGTTATCAAAGTGGCTGCTACATAGTCCAGGTCATATAAACTGTATTTTGTTAAGTGGGAAGGCCTGTTGGATTCCTAAACACTTGGATCATGGAGGCTGACTTGCTTAAGTACAGCCAAACAACTCCACCCTATGACCTTGAACCAAGAGGCTCAGAATTTAGAAGAGAAGGGGAGGATGATGTGGAGCATCTTCATCAAAGACTTCTTCCATGCTACATAGGTTTGATTTTCTGCTCAGTATTTTTGGGATTTTGTTTTATAAAAAATAGCAGTTTGTTCAACTGCTCTGTTTTTGGTGGGAAATAAGGGAATAGCATGTAACTATTTTCTATTTTTGGTCTGAAGAGTTAGTTTAGGTTTAAGACTCTGTGTTGCTGTAGGTGATAAGGGATTCGATGTCTTTTGGTGGTTTGTTAGAGAGCGGTCCCATGGAGCTGCTAGAGGATCTATTTTTGTGGAGCAAAGGGTCCTATGGAACTCAAAAAAGCTTGCTAATGCTTAAATCAGAATCTTCTCCCCCAAAATAGGAGCAGCTATTGTTTAGGGGGTTGTTTTTCAGCTGGTGCAGATGGGGTGGGGCTGAAACTTTCCCCCACCAGCTTAGGGAGTTAACTAACAGTTTTTCTCATTCCCGCCATTTAATTTAGGGGAAAAATTGGAGGGAATTTTCACAGTTTTTGTTTTTATTTCCCCAACTTCCTAAAAAATCTCTGCTAAATTATTTAGCATAAACTATTGTTTAAAAAACTTCATGGGACCACCGGCTTCTGTAAAATTCGGAGCTTAAAATACTTCATGGGACCACCCGCTTTTGTAAAATTCGGAGCTTAAAATTTTAAGCATACCCGGCCACCTGCTGTAAAATGCTCCTAAAAAATCTCAGCAGCACCGCTGAGATAATTTAGGAAGCCCCCTCCCATGGGACCGCTTCCTTAGAGATAGTTTTTAGTGGAAAAAGGGAGATCTAAGAATTATTCTAGGCAGAGGCTAAATGAAAGAGAAAAAGCTGTATGTTTTTTTGACCATGTTAATGATATTTTTATCACTGTGTTTAAGTTGTCTTATCTGACTGCTCAGAAATTAACAAAAGATCTTGGTGTAGAATCCTTGGACGTTTATTTGAGTGTGAATGGACGCCCCTCTTTGTTTTTCAGTCTATTTTGAAAGTGTTCATTTTGTGAGGCTAAATCACAGAAACAAGGTATTTCTAGATTTGTAACCTGCAGGTTCAGAGGAACTAATCTACACCAATTGAAACTTTCTGCATCATTAAGAAACATATATTCCAAATCAGACAATTGAGAGAAATGAAATGGTGAGGAAAAATAAAGTAAGTTTCACAAATCTAAGACTATAAATTGAGATTTGCTGAAAACAATTACTGTCTATTGGGGAACATTACCCTCACCTCACGGTTGAAAACCTGTCCAGGAAACCAAAAGTGACCACATTCCAATTGCCAATACAAATTTACAAAGGCTTCGTTGGGTCTCATTACTGGCTCAGCTTTAGTCAACTTGCTTTCCCAAATCCTTGCACTTCTCCGAAACAGCGTGCGTCTCGAAAGAGCAAATGCATTCATACCAGCAATTTTCCCCCATCGTTCATTATACAGAGGCTCCCATATTTCATCACTTCGGCACCTTTTTCTGAGATCTATGGATGTTTGGGCTAATTGGCATAGATGGTATGGAGAAAGCCTCCTTAGAATGCTTTCAAGCACAAGCTCAGGGAGGTCAAGCAATGGGAAAGCTGAATTATCTGAGTTATCCTCTGCAGTCTTGACCTGCTTTGATTTACTTCTCAACAACATTTTTTCCACTACCCTGATCCAAATTTTTCTGAGAATATTTCTTAGAAGCACATATACAGAAAATTAAAGCAAATAAAGACACCAATTAAAAAAAGAAACAGAGACAATCTCCCTGTTTTTCATCAACGCATATTAGTAAGACAAAATGCTCACAGACTTTGGGCCTAAATTTGATGGCTGTATGGCCCTATTTAATCATTTTAGCTAGTAAAATACAATTAAAATTATAGGAAGACTGTATCACTTTAAAGTTTCATGTAAACTTTCAAAATTTCTATGTAATTATTCTTATTTATATTTTTAGTCTATATATATTTTTCCCTAAAATAGTAAGCTTAAGACAACTTCAAATAAATAACCGTCACAAAAAAATTGCTTGACAGGCAAGGTCGACCGTCAAATTTAAACACAGTGCTACAAATTTTGGCAGCATTGACAAATCTAATCACCCAAACAGTCAGCTCAACATCTGTACTTATACAAAGTAGCCTATAAAAAAGTCCACACCTTCATAAAAGCTTCAGTTAAATATCTTCAAATTTTATTGTTGTTCACCAGTTTTGTCCCATTTCTTTTAATCTATGTGCTAGTTTTGTAAAGTAGATGGAACCGTTTAGACTGTTTCACTCTTCAATAGTTGTGTTATGATTTAATATTAAGGTTTGAATAAAACTTAGCTCTTGAACATGTCAAAGCCACAACTTGAAGTTGTAAGCTTTGAAAGCAATTCAATGCATATTTATTGATCTCATTTGGAGAGACTACTTCCAGTTAGTGCATTTTTTGCTTTAAATTCCTGATAAATTTGGTCAAACACTTTTAAAAACCTCTTGAGACCACATCTGTTTGGTATGATTACACAAAGAACTTACAAATAATGCCAAATTAACTGAAATTTTGACCATTCTTGGAGTTCTCTAAAAATACTGGAAAGACCATCAAACACTTTGGGGACAACGCCTTAAAATACTATTCATGGATTATTTTTTTCTATCGTTTTAAGCAAATGACAAAATTCCTTTGAATACTTAGCTCTAATACATTTTATTGAAACCTTCAAATTTCGTGTACGAGGTTTCTAAAAAACAACGGCCTTTAGTATTTATTCAAGTAAAAGGGTTGACAAAGCTTAAATAAAGATTTCTGTTTATGGAAGGCCCTGAAATATATGGCAGTTTGATTTTATTTCCAATTTTTTTCACAGGTTATAGGGGAGATGACCTATTATTTTGGGGTTTTAGATATCAATGGTGTAGACTAATCCTCTTCCTTTAGTTGTCCAAAAACATCCTAAAAAAAGTTACACTTAAACATGTGTATGAAGGCATATATTACCAAATGCCTTATGTGTCACCATATGATTGGTTGTTTCTTTGATGTGATTTGTGAAGGGTATGTGCACATGTATATTAATTTTTTACTAGTATATCATTTCTCAACTACTAATTTTTTTAATATACTTAACTAGGGGTCTAAGTGTGTGGCACCATAACGGCTATTGGTACATGCTCATCTATTGGGTATTTTCCCTTAGGGGAAAAAAACATTTTTAGACAATTAAATGATTCCAAAGACAAAATTCGGGACAGTACTTTTGAAGAAAGATTAACTCAAAGTCTTCCTATTTTGTATTGTTGAAGCCATTCTCCTACATAGTGCATAAATAATCTTTTACACACATTCTCCAAGCTACTGATAAAAAAACCATTGCTTTCTTCAAATCCTCTCTGTCACATAGAGTATGAAAGTCATTCCACGAGTCTTTACAAAACAAGGTTCTACTACCATCACAAATTTTCCAAGTTAGATGGTTGGTAATAATATGCCTACATCGCAACATAAAGTTCCAGATGTTAGATCTAGCTAGAGGATTAACAAGTGTTAAAATTCTTTTTGGGGCCTTAGAACCTAAATACGTGTGCTAGAGGATTTTGCATCACCTAGGATTTGGGTGAGAGAATGGTCCCCAAACAAGCTATGCTCCCAAAGACAAATTCTAAATGTATTGATTGCAAGGACTAGCACCTCCATTAGCCTTGAGGGAGCATGCAACTTCCATTGCAAGATGATGAAATTTCTTTTTATCACCAATACCTTTCCATAAAAAACTTCTCATTTTGTTAATCATCGAACAAATTACCAAGCTAGGCATGTGTAAAATTGGCATCATATAAACTAGGATGGTAGCTAGAACTAATTTGGTTAGCAAAATCTTTCCTGCAAAAGAGAGTCATTTCCCTTTCCAACCTAAGAGATGAGAGAGAAAAGAGGATTCCAGTTGCTTCCTAAAGATTGTTTTTCTAGCCCATGAAAAAGAGGGATACCAAAATACCTACTTCGAACCTTCTCAATTTTGAAACCTAAAAAAATGTCAATCTCCCTTACATAGGCTACTTGATGTATTAAAGAAAAACATGTTTGATTTTTCCTTATTAATCACCTATCTTGATGCCTCAAAGTAAGAGAGTAGAGTACTATTAATAATATGTGTCTCACTCCATTTTACTAATCCAAAAAGCAAAGTATTGCCAGTAAACTACTACATCTTCCACTTGTATATCTAACTATCTTCCAACTAGATGCATAGCTCGAATTGCCCTTCCCAAGGCATCTACCATTAAAATGAAAGAAAAGGAGAAATTGGATCACCCTATCTTAGACCTTGTGAAGTAGGAAATGACTAACTATGAACCATTAATAAGAATCATGAACCTAGGAGAAGAAATGAAACTATATATATCCCGTCACAATAATCATTACAAAAGTTGAATTCATCCAACACCTACAAAAGGAGTTACCAATTCACCCGATCGTAAGCCTTACTCATGTCTAGTTTAATTAGCATTACCAATGCTTTTTAGTAATCACAAAATAGATGGCTTCATGGGAAATAATGATATCATCTAAGATCTCCCTTCCTAGAACAAAACTTGCTTGTTTAGGAGCAATAATGTTTGAAATGATATTTTTCAACTTGAAACTAATGACTTTAGTAATGATTTTATATATCATATTACATAATGCAATAGGTCTAAAGTTTGAAAAAGGAAGTAGGAGAATAGCACTTTAGAATTAGTGCAAGAAAGGTATAGTTCATTTCCTTTAGAATATTCCTAGGGAAAAACACATAAGTGTGTCCCACTTTTAGGCCAAAACAAAAAACACCAAAAATGAACATGCCCAAAATCACTTAGGTTCAATCGAACCTAGTTAGTGCACCTATGGTGTTGTATGGTGCATAGAACCAAGATGGGGTTTGACTAAATCACCTTCAATTGAAGCCCGTTGATTTCTATAATACATGGGTCTCACCAATTGCCTTAGCACTTTTGCCTACAAACCAAATGAGAGATCTCCTTGCATGCTAAGGAATTAATAGAGGTTATGTACTTAGAGGAAAAACTTGATCAAATTAGGAATAATCACTAGCTAGTGCCACCACTAGCCAATTGGTGTAAATTCCTGATCTGATCCATGATCCTTCATTGATAACATCAGGGGTTCAATCCAAGCCCCCATGATCTACGGTTTGATCCAAGCCCACATCCAACATAAATAATAATGATAGATACATTTCCAAGAAATTTATACTTCATCAAAATTAATGATAAATTCATTTCATACCAAACAGAAATATGAGCATGTTGTAGTTAAGACTCCCAAAACAAATGGATTTTACAAAGAAACATATACAATACAGTTATGAAATAGAAAAGTATGAAACCTTAACTCATAACTAGTAAAGTAGGAGCTCGATACATTCACATGGCATGAGTTAGTGGATGTCCAACTTTAGGTCATATCATAGTTCACAATGTGCAAACTTTTGTGAATAGATACTTTGCACTGATAGAAAGAAAGAGAATGCAAGGCCCTACTATCTCATGAATAATTAGAGTTTGTAGTACCATATGATGGGGACTAATATCAACTTAAATTGTAATGAATTAGTTAATGAGTTTTAAAGTACTTTGTGCAACCCAACACACCTTTTTATTCCCAATTCTTGTAGGAGTGAGCATTATGAAATGAGGTAGAATGATAAATCATCTGTCATTTGGACTTCTTACAAAATACAAGTAATGAGGTAGTTGAATCCAACAAAATGAGTTTGGAAATGGGTAAACATGAAGTTATGAAGTTTGAGTGAGATGAGACAAGTGCATGAGAAGAGGGTTGTTTAGATATTGTTGATGTATATTTGTTTATTGTGCAAGCCCACATTCTTGACACTTGATATGAGTGTGGGGGTACAATTTGACTGGGTTTGACATTGTAGCTCCATTTAGATGTTATACTATCAAGAGCTAGAGAGAAATGTTGTGCACATGTGTTATGATTATCATCAAATGACTTGTGCTAATTATCCTTTTGGTCGTAACTATCAACCCTTGCAATGTGGTTATTTTATGGTCTATTGGGTCTTGAAACTATAGGTCCACAATCCTAGAGGATGTTTTCACCTTCAAGGCTAGAGGATGTCATCAAGATGGTAAAATAGAGACTCATCAATAGATTGAGGATGGTTAAAGGCCAATTGATGAGAGTGAGTAATCTCTCCTACACTTCGAGCTCAGGTATACTTGGGAGGGTACTATTGATGGGTGTTTTTGCACACAACTTAGATAAAATACGAAGTATCTTATCTCTCCTGAAAGGAATCAAATCCCAACAAATCAGAAAATGACTACCTTAAGGTCTCTCCCAGCTAGGTCTTGGCCTTACAAGATAACTCAATTGTTCAATGTCTTTTCTATTTCAACAAGGGGCCTTATGTTTATGGAACCAAAAAAATAGGTTTTTGGAATGATATGCTGCAATAATATGAAAACCTTGGATAGTTTTTGATGCAGGAGCATCCAGGGTGTAAGAGCAATCTTGCATCAACCAAAAAAAAATGTTGTTTCTTTTCAATAAGGGCTAAATTTGGCAAGGTTGCTATTTTTAGTAAGTTTGCATTTGTGCACAGTTGGATACAAAATCTTACACAGACCTCTAGAATGGTGAAGAAATCACTTCAATATCATTTGTCATTTGTGAGATATTAAAATTTCAAATTCTAAAAATCGTATTGAAATATTCAAAGTCAAATTTGAGGCATTTAGAGGCTCCGGATGGGCCCGAAATTTGGTGGGAAACCCAAGCAGTCTACTTTTTGATATTGCTTGTGCACCATCGTCTTTTCGAGAGCTTTCCAAAAAGGTATTATAATTGAAAATCCAACAGTCGGATCGAAAGTTATGGCCGCATGAAGTTGACCTATATTTGGAGGGAGATGCAAATTTTGAAATTAAGCTGGTGGCCGCCAAAAAGGGCTATATATGACCATTTTTGGGAACCGTTGGGGTAGTAGAGTTAAGGGGGAAGGTGTAGAGTCAAAAAACGGTGGGAAAATAGAAACCCTAGTTGATTTGGGGTTACATAAGGCTGAAGATTCTAGAGTCTTGAGAGAGGGAGCTGTAATGTGTTGCAGCCTGTAGGGGATTCATCCTCTGATTGTATGTGAGCTTCTGTAATGTAATGTTTTGCCCATATTAATAAAATATCATTCTATTTTCTATGTGCAATTTCTATTATTGTGTGTTTTATGATTTACCCCCTTCATCAAGTGATATCAGAGCAAGGGTTCCTGAGTGTGTAGACAAATCGCCAACCGTGAGGCAGTTTGCACCAGGACCTGAGGTTGTGGGTTTGTTGCAGAGATCAAGATGCCTCCACGAAGAAATCTTATTGGGAGGAATGCTTTGACGGAAGAGGGTTTTAGAGCCCTGCAAAGACAAATTGATGCATTGCAAGAAGAGCTGCGAAGAGGGTTTGAGGCAAGAACAAGAGAAGAAAGCAAGGATGAAGCAGAAGAGGAGCTATCTAAGGAAGAACAAGAAGCTGCAGGAGATCCTGCAGAAGTTAGGTTGTTAAGAGTCATTTCTAAGATTGGAAAGAGGCCCAAGATTAAAGTTTCTACATATTCTGGAGATTTGAATCCAGAACAGCTTATTGATTTGGATCAATGACATGGAGGAATATTTTGAGTATGAAGATGTGGAAGACCCAGATTGGGTCAAGTTTGCAAAAACAAAATTGAAGGGCCATGCCAGTATTTGGTGGAAGGAGGTACAGTTAGAGAGGAATAGAATAGGAAAAGGAAAGATTACCAGATGGGATCGAATGGTGGAGAAACTGAAGAAGCAATTCATTCCTATGGACTATGAGATGGAGTTGTTGAAGAAGCTGCAAGGATTGAAGCAAGGCAACAAGTCTGTTAAGGAGTATACATAAGAGTTTTTTAAAATTACTATCAGGACAGGTCATGCAGAGCCCAACAAGGAGAAGGTAGCCTGTTACATTAATGGGTTGAGGCCGAGCATTCAAGAGGAGCTGAGCCTGGTCAAAATGACCACCATAGAAGATGCATACCAATTTTCCCTGAAGGTGGAAGAGAAGCTGAATAAAAGATTTGATAGCAAGCAAAGGGGAAGAGGTCAAGGCAAAAGGACTGGTGGAAGACCCTATGGGGGTCGAAATGAAGATTCAAAGAAAAGTGAAGAACCCGGCACCAGTCGAAATCAGAGAGGAGATAATACCTACCGCCTTCGTGACCAAAACAATGGTGATCAAATAGGAAGAGGAAGAGGCAGACCTGGGCAAGGACCTGGAAGAGGAGGTTTCAGAGGAACCTGTTTCCAATGTGGAGAAGAAGGGCATCGAGCATACAAGTGTCTGCAACATCAAGGAAGGACAAATAGAAGACCTGAAGGTAATGCACGAGTTGCACATGTAGATGAAGATGAGTAGTCTGAGTGTTCTGAAAATGCTGAAAGGGGAGAAACCCTAGTTGTCAGAAGAACTTTGTTGAATGAGGAGAAAGAACCCAATCAAAGGAAGAGTTTATTCTGCACAAGGTGCAAATGTGAAGGTAAGTGTTGTGATAATATTATTGATAGTGGGAGCACTGATAATCTTGTTTCAGAGGAGATGGTTGACAAGTTGAAGTTGACAAGAAGAAAGCATCCACATCCATATCGGATTGCATGGTTGCAGAAGGACCATAGAGCTTTGGTTAATGGGCAGTGTTTAGTGAAGTTCAAGATTGGAGACTACCATGATGAGGTGTTGTGTGATATCATACCAATGGACGCATGCCATATGCTGTTGGAGAGGCTGTGGTAGTATGATAGGAGCATTGTCCATGATGGCCGTGCAAACACATATTCCCTAACAAAGGATGGAGTTCGTCATTGGTGCAGGAGCACCTAAGGACACATCTTGGAATCAGAAGACACCTATGATCACGAGAAGATTATATGGAGATAACCAAATCAATTGGAGCATTTTAAAGTCAGTTATGACAAGTGGTAATGGTCAAGGTGATATAATGATCAAATGTCCTGAGGGTCCTGGTAAGGACCCTAGGACCAAAAAGGATGTAATTTGGGCCAATAGTGTCTCTAGGGGCAGGGGCACCTAGATAATTTAGTTAGTTTCTTTTTTTGTAGTCCATAAGGTCCAAGAGACCAATTGTAAGGCCTTAGGGCTGTATGTGTGTTCGAATTAGTCATGTCTGGTAGTTGAAAGATGTTGTAACTTGTAAAAGATCTTGTATGTAACCGTGTCATGGACAGTTGCAGAGCGGTTGGCATTCCCACCAGTACAACTGCCATCCACACAATGAAGCATAAAACCAGTCTTGTGAGATTGAGAAAGGATGTAGAGAGAGAGAGTAATAGAGTTAATTGGAATCTGATTGCACAATAAACGAAGACATTCCTGATATTCTCTTTTAAGTTTTGACAGTTCTGTGTTATTCTTTTAATTGGTGCAAAGGATCACATATTGTTCTTGTTCTGTTTTGAGAGTAACAATGTCATAGTGGACCGTTCCATGAATGTAAGGTTCTGATCCTCATGGAATGAGTCCTGTACAAATTGTATGATATAACCCTAATCCTAACTATGTAAGAGGAGTGCGAGTTTAATGGTGGTCACCATCAAAATATAGGGTCGATGCCTCGGGAAGGAGGATCCAACTGTGAAGTTGAGAAGTCTACGTGCCTGTGTTGGAGGAGAATGTGCATCGGCATAAAGTTGGACATCGGAAGAGGAAGATCAAGTTACGCCGAAGTAAGAAGTCTTACTGACGGCTAGCATTGTGAAGGAGACATTGGCGGGAGATAAGTGTCGGCGGAGGTGAAGAAAGTTCGGCCAAAGAGTAAAGTCTGGCCGATGGGTCAATGCTCATCGGAGTGAGAGGAGTCATCGGAAGACCTGAATAAAGTTAGGCCGATAGAAGCATGTGTTGCCAATGAAGGAAGACTGTGGGTTAAGTATATCGGAGAGAGATGGGAGGTCGGAAGACAAGGAGAAGCTTTCACCGATGGTCTAAGTCACAATGATATTAATCATCGGTGTGAGAAGAGATGTTGGGGTGAGAAAAGTGTGTTGGACCGACAGTGGGTGCTTTCACTGATCGGGGTGACAACTGCAAGTGTCACTGATGGTGAGTTTATCGGTGTAACGGGAGTGCGTCGGTAGGAGTTTGGAAACAATTGCTGATGGAGATTGTGTGACCGATACATCGAAGAGATGATAACTATTAGGGTAACATTTCTGCGGGAGGCCGATAACAAATGTTTGGCCGATGAGCATAACGGTTTCGGCGAGAGAGAAACCATTGGGGAGAAAGAGAGAGGGTAGGCCGATAAGGCAAGTCGGGCCGATAGGGATAAGGTTAGGTTAGTTTTGGTGAGACATAAGGAGACTCTTGCCGATATTGGCAAAAAAAACAAACATTTAGTACGTTTCTGTTGTGTACTCTGCATCAGTCATAAATTGAAGCCCTTGAAGGAGGTGGAAGAAAAGGTATGTAGTACTGCCAGAATTTGCTTGGTAGATGGTAGAAAATTTTTGGAGGGTATGAAGCATGAGCGTCATTGCTTTGCATTGATTCCTAAGATTAGTCAAGAGAAATGTGAAGATGTACCAATAGAAGTCTCAGATATGTTGGAAGAATTTCAGGATATTATCTCTAATAATGTACCAGAAGGTTTACCACTGGTGAGGGAGATAAGTCACCAAATGGATTTGATACCAGGAGCTAGTTTGCCAAATAAGGCAGCCCATAGAATGACTCCTGCAGAGAGTGAAGAGTTGAACATACAAGTTCAAGAGCTGTTAAGGAAGGGATTGATAAGGGAGAGCTTAAGTCCATGTGTGGTACCTACAGTACTAGCACCAAAGAAAGATAGAGAATGGAGAATGTGTACAGATTCTCGGGCCATCAATAAGATCACGATCAAGTATAGGTTTCCATTGCCAAGAATGGATGACATAATGGACTGTTTGAGTGGAGCCAAGTACTTCACAAAGATTGACCTGAAGAGTGGGTATCACCAAATTGTATCAGAGAAGGAGACGAGTGGAAGACAGCCTTCAAGACAAAGGAAGGTTTGTATGAGTGGTTAGTCATGCCATTTGGGCTAACCAATGCACCGAGCACATTCATGCGGCTCATGACCGAGGTATTGAAAGAATTTTTGGGAAGTTTTGTTATTGTTTATTTAGATGACATTTTGATTTTCAATAAGACTTGGGATGAGCATTTGATGCATATCAGAAGGGTTTTAGAGAAGCTGAGGGAGGAGAAGTTGTTGATCAATCTGAAGAAATATAGTTTTGCAAAGAAGGTGTTGGTATACTTGGGATTTGTTGTCTCAGAGGAAGGCCTTAAGATGGACCTAGAGAAGGTGAGGGCTATCATTGAATGGCCTACGCCAAGGAGTGCTTTCGAGGTAAGATCTTTTCATGGTTTGGCAAGTTTTTACAGAAAGTTTATCAGGAATTTCAGTAGCATTTGTGCACCCCTAACTGAGACAATGAGAGGGGATAGAAAAGAGTTTAGATGGACTAAAGGAGCAGACAAGAGCTTTGATACATTAAAGCATAAAGTCGTAGATCAACCTGTTTTGGCACTTCCAAATTTCAATAAGGTATTTCAGGTAGATTGTGATGCTAGTGGTAGTGGTATAGGAGTTGTTTTGAGTCAAGAAGGTAAGCCCATTGCCTATTTTAGTGAGAAGATTAATGATGCCAAGAAAAAGTATTTTGTTTATGATCAGGAGTTTTATGCAATAGTTCAGGCTTTGAAGAAATGGAGACATTATTTGTTACCAAAAGAGTTTGTTTTATATACTTTGCAGTATCTTAATAGTCAAGGAAAGTTAAATCAAAGGCACTTAAAATGGGTTGAGTTTTTGCAGAGTTATACTTTTGTTTTGAAGCACAAGAGTGGGAAGTCCAACAGAGTTGCAGATGCCTTGAGCAAAAGGTAAAATTTGTTGACAGAAATAAAGATAGAGGTTGTTGGGTTTGATGAGCTCAAAAGTTTGTATCCTAAAGATCTAGATTTTGCAGAGGCCTGGAAAGCTTGTTTGGAACCTGCTACTTTGGATAGTACAAAATGGTTGGATTTCATAATCCAAGATGGCATGTTGTTTAGAGGAAGCCAGTTGTGCATTTCCAAGGAGTTCCATGAGAGAGAACCTGATTAAGGAGAAGCATAGTGGAGGATTAGCTGGGCACTTTGGTCAAGATAAGACCATTGCTATTGTTGGTGAACATTATTATTGGCCACAATTGCAGCAAGATGTGAGGAAATTTGTGCAGAGTTGTAGAGTGTGTCAGATGGCAAAAGGAACAAATCAGAATACAGGGCTATATCAGCCATTACCTGTACTAGAGAAGCCATGGGATGATATTAGTATGGATTTTGTTCTTGGTTTACCAAGGACACAGAGAGGACATGATTCCATTTTTGTGGTGGTGGACAGATTCTCAAAGATGGCCCATTTTATTCCTTGCAAGAAGACTAATGATGTTCATATTGCAGAGTTATTTTTCAGGGAGGTGGTGAGATTACATGGTCTACCAAAGAGCATAGTTTTAGATCGAGATACCAAGTTTGTTGGTTATTTTTGGAGGACATTGTGGAAGAAGTTGAAGATAGATTTGAAGTTCAGTTCTGCACACCATCCACAGACTGATGGATAGACCGAAGTGGTGAATAGGAGTTTGGGTAACCTACTACGATGCTTAGTAGGAGATAAGCTCAAGTGATGGGATTTGATTTTACCACAGGCAGAATTTGCTTACAACAATTCTGTCAATAGGAGTACTGGTAAATCACCATTCCAGATTGTATATGGGAATAGTCCAAGAAATGCTTCAAAGTTAAGGAATCTGGACAAAGGAGAAAAGACAAGTGCCAAGGTTGAAGACTTTGCAGAACACATGAAGAATTTGCATGAAGAGGTGAAAAAGCACATTAATAAGATGAATATTCAGTACAAGGCTAAGGCGGATTAGAAGAGGAGATATAAGGAATTCCAGGTAGCAAATGAAGTCATGGTTCACTTGAGAAAAGAAAGGTTCCCAATTGGAACATACAACAAGCTGAAAATGAAGAAATTTGGACCATGCAGAATTTTGAAGAAACATGATTCAGGAAATGCATATGAGGTAGACCTGCCGAGTGAGATCAACATTTCCCCTATTTTCAACATTGTTGATTTATCAAAATATCATGAAGGTGGAACAGAGGATGGACCAACAGAAGAATAGTGGAGTATTCTGGCATCTACTTCAACGGAGGAGATAGAAGCGATTTTGGATAGCCGCATGGGTAAGAGTACAAGATACAGGCAGTATATAGAATACTTAGTGAAATGGAAAGGAAGGCCTGTTGAAGATTCATCATGGTTATCTGAGACTGAGGTTAACTATTTTGGTTTCCCTCTAACTCATGAGAAGTGACAGGGTCACTTGTCAAATTACCTCGGGTGTCTGATGTAGGAGCATCCAGGGTGTAAGAGCAATCTTGCATCAACCAAAAAAAAATGTTGTTTCTTTTCAATAAGGGCTAAATTTTGCAGGGTTACTATTTTTAGTAAGTTTGCATTTATGTATGGTTGGATACAAAATCTTACATAGACCTCTAAAATGGTGAATTGAAGCTAATGGTGAAGAAATCACTTCAATATCATTTGTCATTTGTGAGATATTAAAATTTCAAATTTTAAAAATCCTATTGAAATATTCAAAGTCAAATTTGAGGCACTTAGAGGCTCTAGATGGGCCCGAAATTTGGTGGGAAACCCAAGCAATCTATTTTTTGGTACTACTTCTGCACCATCATTTTTTAGAGAGATTTCTGAAAAGGTATTATAATTGAAAATCCAATGGTCGGATCAAAAGTTATGGCCCTGCGAAGTTGACCTATTTTTGGAGGGAGATGCAAATTTCAAAATTAAGTTGGTGGCTGCCAAAAAGGGTTATATATGACCATTTTTGGGAACCCTTGGGGTAGTAGAGTTAAGGGGGAAGGTGTAGAGTCAAGAAACGACAGGAAAATAGAAATCCTAGTTGATTTGGGGTTACAGAAGGCTGAAGATTCTAGAGTCTTGAGAGAGGGAGCTGTAATGTATTGTAGCCTATAGGGGATTCATCCTCTGATTGTATGTGAGCTTCTATAATGTAATGTTTTGCCCATATTAATAAAATATCATTCTATTTTCTATGTGCAATTTCTGTTATTGTGTGTTTTATGATTTACCCCTTTCATCAGTTTTTAGCTAGGAAATATGAAAATAGATTTTATCATCAAATTTGGCAATGTGGATGATGCTTATTCCCAATCTAGACTTTATAGTTTTCAAAAAAGTTCAAAAGATGGGCAAGACAAAGAAGGGTTTAGAATTCTTAAGGAAAACTACATAAATGATCAAGTGTTCATATAGACAAATCCCAAATGTAAACATATCTCTACCCAATCAGATAAATCACAATGCCACAAAGACAATGCAATCTTCAAAGGAAATAAAATATCTTCAAATTATGAAATAATTTCATCAAACACCCACTAAATGACATAGTTTAATCAAACTTCCATAATCAAACTAAATTGAAATATGTTCAGACTAACCACACAAAGTAACTTACAATCAACAATTCACTAGTGGTATGAACAAGAAATCCATCAAATATCAGAATAATTGATCACATTTGCAAGTGAACTTTATCTAACTTATGAAGAGGAATCATGTAAGCTAATTTCATCAATAAAAAAACACAAATGACACCAACAAATGATTCAGTTTGTATTAATTCTAAAATAGCAGTCTCAACAATTCCTGATCTTTTTTGTACAAAAGAGAGTGATTGCCTTTTATAGAGGAGACAAGAGCACTTAGTATACAATGAATGGTGAGGATTAATCCAACACTAATGGCTCAGATTGCATTAGCATTAAATATTTGTGGTAGAACAATACTCTTCATCCATCTCCAACTGATTTGTAATCCAATGGTTACAATTCATTTTGACTTTTTAGAAAAAGACAAAATTGCATTTTTAATGTTTCAATAAAAAAAATACTTTTTGCAAGAGAAAGTTGACAAAAGAAGACAAAAGTGACACATTTTCTAAGGCAATGTTTGGTAGGTGAGTTCCTGAAATGGTTTATTGGTAACAAAAATGTGAATAGAACTTCAAGGTCTAGGCACATCCTCTTCAATAACAATCTAGTCTTTTACCCTTTCCTTTCTTCTATACTCCATCAGGGAATTGAGTGCTAGATTCAAGGCCTCTAGACGATGATATTTTGTGTACTTCATCCTGAATTTATGAGTTTCATATGTCCTTGAAAAAACATTGAAGGAAACGTTTCTATTGTGTGTGCCCTTGAGGAAATTCTTGATTTGATGTTTGAACTATGTAGTTGCATTCATACTGGCCAAATTAAAATCATAATGCAATTCCTGCAAACCACCTTGAAGCAGTTGTTTCCATCACTACTTAAACATGTCAGCATTTAACTATGTTTTCTTGCCAACATAGTGCCCTATCAAATCACTCAATAAGTTCGAGCAATCATTCAAAATATCAAAAAATTGGGACTTTGCAAGCTTTATTTCTTGCTCAACTTTATCAACAATTTCCCTCCTATATTTCATTGGCTTCGCCTAGTAATAAGGGAGCTTCAAACTATCTTTAATCAAAATATTCTCTTTTAACAAAATTTTTGAGGATAATTTACAGAGCATCTCAACCTTGGGAAAGACCTAAAAATGATATTCCTCATTTTCATTACAATCCTCCAGAAGGGCTTTCATATCCTCTCTAAGGAAAGATAAATCTTTCCAGGCCTGAATTGCCTCATCTATAGCCTGGCAACCTTAATCATATACTTTGTCCAACCATGCCTGAATAGCCTTTGCCATCTGTTTCATTTTGCCTAGCTCATCAACTTCTTGTTTGGAAAAAATCACTGGAGGAGTTATAGTGCCATCATTTGTTGCAGAGGGGCAACCAAGTGTTTTATATAAGATTAGAGTTATGCCACTTGTTCTTTTAATCGCCTCTTTGTAAGCTTGTCCTTGTGCATCCTCTGAATGATGATGCTCACTACATCCTGCATTTCTTCAATCTCTTGAGCTCTAGTGGCATGACCAAGATTGACAGTAGAAATTTGAAAATCTTCAGCCCTGAGATCTCTGTCATCTTTTTTTACTATTAATGTTGTAATATGTGCAACCCTTGAGCTAAAGGCGTCTTTAGTGATGGAAGAGAGCATTCTAGCCTTCTTTTTTCTCTTTGGTTTCTTAATTTTGCACATGAAACTAGCCAAATCTAGGGCAGGGGCCATTATTACTAGCTACCTTTGATCCAACCTTATTTGTAGCCACTGAGAAGTTAAAGAATCCTTATCAATGGTACCTATGGCCTGTTGTTGCTGAGGAGGAATAAGAACTTCCTATTGTTCTAAACCTTTATTTATTTCTTCTTCTCATACTTTTTTATCTTTTAGATCAAATTCTTTATTTGAGGTAGCGACAGGTGGTTCTTGTGTTGATACCTATTCAATTAGTGGCACATCCCCATCTACTTTTACTTGTTCAATTTCCTTTCCCTTAGTAGGACTCAATACTTTTTCATCATTTTGTCAGTTGGGTACTTGGGAAGCTTGTATGTCGACCCAGTGAAGCCCTCTATTCTCAAATATGTGAATTTGGGGAACTGGATGAACCAATACTCAAATTTCTTGACCAACTCCATGGCTTGGCTAGATAGTCTCTTGTCCAAATATCCCTATAACATCTTAGTGAAAGCATCATTCACCCTCTTATAATGTGTCAAAGAGTTCTCCAATTGTAGCTGTGGATAAGAATCATAGACCTTCACTTCTCCAATTGCGTTGCCAATAGTCCCAAGCTTTGTTAACCCATGATAGTGAAATTTCCTGGCCAACATGTATACCACATAGGAAGACATATATAAATTTATTGTTTCTACTAGGGTTGTGAATTGATCATGGAGGTTGTCACTAATGATCTTTGCCCAATATATCTTCACTTTTCCATTAATGATCATCTCTATAAAAGTGAACATCCATCCCTAAAAGGAGGAGGCAGATGGAATGCCCATTACCCTACTCAACAAAGTGACTAAATCATTGATTTCAGTAATGAAATCACTCTTGTATAAATTCTTGGGTAACTTAGATAGTGCGGGTTTTGAATTCTTCATATAGTTGGAATTGATGACCTTTCTACACTTCTCTGGGCCCTAATCATAAATAATCTACCCTTGATCCTTTGTCATGTCAAGCATTGCTGGGTAAACTGGTATGTCAAAAGGTTTTGAGATGGATTGAAGGGTGAGATCAACTATTATTTTTCCATCAGGAGTTATGATCTTCCTTGATTCTGAGTGGTAGTGCTCTTCACATTCCATGATTAGTTCGAAGCACTGTGAAGAGGTTGGAAACCCTACTACTTGGGCAATGCCATTATTTACCAACTTCCTAGCCATTTCTATGGGGTTTCACCCTATTATATATGAAAAAGGGGTGGATGAATGCAAGCATGTAAGTACACTAGATCAAACCCTCTTCCACAGTAACATTCAAGGACAAAATCAAGCCAATTCACTACAAGATGCAAGAGGACTCAGCTACTGATTTTGTTCTCAAGAGTACTACGGAAAGATGTGACTTAACCAAGCCTTTTATCAAACCCTAGGTTAAGTATGAGTAAAACCCTAGTTATAAGATAATCAGCTTGTAACAGACAAATGACAATAAAAAGCCAAGATCTGAAAGTACCAAGATGATTAGTGAGATGTCATGACCTATGTCACGGAAGCTGAAATGTTGGAGGACTCCACGGTGGGCGCCCAAGTCCTAAAAGTTAGGATCTCTGAAAACTTAGAACTGGAGAAATGTTATTGAGAGTGTTCAGATGCCTGCTCCAGTGTCTGTTTCAGCAGGAGGACACCGGGGCGGCGCCCAAGTCTTCTGTAGAGGAATTTTTACAAACCAATTTCGGATCCTGAAACCCTTTCCCTTACACAACTTTCCTATACCTTCATGTCTTCAGTCCTCACATTTGTAACCTGCACACAAGAAGAAAAGGGGTTTGGGGGTGTGGTGTTTAGGGATTTGCCTCAGTCAAATCCCAAGATAGCATTCAAGCTTCCCAACACTATTGTGAGAGAGAGAGCATGCCCTAGCAGGGCATAGGCTAAAGATAAACCAAATGATGAAATGATTCGAACAAAAATGATGTCACCTCAGAGGTGAAGTCCTTAAGAGAATGAAGATCCTTCAACTCATAAGGAGATGGATGATGATTCCAAATTTGCAACAAACACACAATACAAACACAAATCTGCAACAATAACACAATGAATGCTTTGAATGCTCTTTGCTCCAAGATCATAAGTTTGCTATCATCAACCTTGCTAAAAATGAATTCAAACACTCACTTACATATGTTTTCCCGTTAAACATTCATAAATTAATTGAAAGAGCCAACAAGGAGAGACCCATTTAAAGGTCTTATGCCAACATGAATTAAATTCTTCCCTGACCAATCAAGGAGGACTTGGGCGCAGGTGCCCAAGTCCCAAGGTGCCTTTTTGGTTTGGGGTAAGGCATTAAATTGGCCCCTAGTTCCCAATTGACATGGGTTTCAGGGGATTTCTCATCGGGATGAATATTTAGCTTGTATAATATTAACACAGGGACCTAAGAGCTAAACTAGGAGGTCAAAAGGCTCGTGTCCACTTTTTACTCCATAACACCCCCATACATTCTTTCCTTGAAGTCCTCCATATCCACGTGTCCCAAGTCTGTATCTACTACATTATTCCACTTTGATGTGATTTTGGAGGCTGGGAAGACCCCCTTGAATTTGTACTTCATATTGCTTAATCTGGACATTGACCTTGTAGGAAAATTTATAATAAATAGCCTTTACAACACTTATTATATTCCAATGTTAGTTGTGGAGATTTCATGTATAATAGGATATCAAAATTTAAATCAAAGAAATCCATCCCTAAAAATGAAACAATCAATTTACTTGCAAAGATGTTGAAAAGGGACATTATACCTTGGCATTTAATCATGTTTATAGGGTTGTGTCCATGGCAGTCTGCAATAGAAACTAGCAATTAACAGTCCTAAAACTACCCATTAAAATGAAACTTACTTATTCAATCAAATTCATGATTTTAACTAACTGTTGTGAAAGAAATCTAATCTATGAATTGGAATAGTACGATGCTGAAATGATTTATCTAATTACAAGAATTGTAAAAGACATTAAAACATAATTAACAACAATCTGATTTATCTTTATGAAAGCAGGAAAACTAAATCAAGGAATCTGCAGTAATATAAGAAAGCAATAAACTAACAGTGATACTAGCCTTACTTCTGTTAGTGGGTGTGGGCCCTTGCTCCACACCTTTGGAATTGAAGACTAAACAAAAATTTCAAAACACATAATAGAAGAACCACCTTCCTTTAATCAAGTATTTCCAAAATAGAGTATTCTTCAATAGGGTAACAATAAAAGTATATATGCTTCTGAAAAATATATGAGACTATCTATCCTATTGCCTCCATTCAATATATATCAAATGTTGTTGATATCATATCTCTGGAGTTTATTAGTTTACTCCTAGTTCTACTTTAGATACAAAAGATCTTTATTCTAAAGACTAAACATGCAACTACCTATATCAAAATATAATCATGCAAAATTGAAAGAGACTCAAGTGACACTGGAGGTGTCCTTAAATCTAGAGTTTTGACTTTTATAAAAATAGGCCGTGGAGGCCCTGATAAAAAGGAATCAACTTTAAAAACAACATACTACTATAAGTCCCTAATTCATGCAAAAAATCAAGTGACATGTGTCTTTTGTCTCCCACGAGCTACTACATCTGTCTTCTTCAAAAACTTCGGCCTTCACATGTGGAGCTCTAGAGCTCTGCAGTAGCTCCAGAGATTTTGTGTAGTAAAATAGCTCTGGAGATCCTCCAACCATTCTGCAAAATGTTGGAGTTCTTTGTAATGTGTCTTGTGCTCAGCTCCAAAGATAATTAGGAACATCTCTAGAGTCTTCAAAAACCTTTCCTTTCCTAATAGATGGACCCCTGTGATCAAAAGAAGACATTTCTACATAGTTTTGTCCGTTCAAATCCAAAACATGAGTCTTTTCATCACAACAACTTCAATATTTCATCTTTAATTAACATAATTTAAACAAGGTTTTACAGTTTTCATAGTGCAATCAACAGATAAGGTGGTGTATGAAATGGAAAAAGGGAACATAAGGGTGTGTTTTGATGAGTTCTACCTGCCACTCATTAGATGTATCATTACATTCAACAAATTGCAGAGATTTTACACATGTTTGGAAGTAGCCTTATTCCACACTTTGCAAAATTATAACAATTTAGAAGACATAAATAAGTTCATTTTACCTCCCATAGGATCAAGAATACATCAAGAATTACCTTCTTTAGAAATGTGAGGAATTTTAGATCATAGGGACACATCCTTTTCCAAGTAGAAACTCCACACGATGAAGTTATAATTGATTTGCGAGAGTTTTTGGGTTATCAGGATCTTATGGAGAAATACCTAGGACTAAGACATATCCTATCAGATAATGAATTTCTGCAAGATGGGATATAGGAGTGTTCATGGGGATATGATCGTAACTAGGATCTATAGAGACTTTATGGGGTGTTGGATTTATCTGAATGCATAGAGAAGCTCTGCCAAATGATAGATACAAAGGTTCTCTGAAACCAAGAGCCACTTTGGATATTGTGGGGGTTATTGGGTCAACGAGATATGTTATGGTCTAACATGAAGTACTTCAAAATGAAGGATGTAGAGCCCATTCTGGATCTTGCAAAATTTTAAGGTCAAATGTGGTATCCCGATCCGTAGCGGAGACCCACAAAAACGAAAAAATGACAAGGAAGCCGTGTCAACACATATTTAAGTGGGTTTGCAGGAATTTGAGTAAGAAGGGATGCAGTCTTAATAGGTATGCAGATCCCGCAAACTAATCTTGGTAAGAACTAAGTCATGAGGCTCCACAAATTCCCTCATATTCCTGAAAGCCTAGTTTATCACCGAGAAGACTGAAAATGCCCAAATTCATTAAACCCTACTAATGGTTTTAGCAGTAAATGTGTTTAGGGCTTTAGTACTAATAACTATATGTTTAAAAATTATTCAACCAAGCTGAAGAGATATTCGAGGGTTTGAAATGCATTTTGTATCCTAGGACTTTGAGGATTTCATTTGAATTAGGGCACAATTTTAACAAGACTAAGAAATGTCAGAATCGACCACCCTAGCCACAACCTACGTTAACTTGACTCCCTTATCATCATTGTGAGGTTTTGAATAAAGATTTCAATATGACAGTGTGCTTACAAAACAATCTAATTCAAAAAACCCTTACATTGAAAGAAAACTTGTACATGAATAACCAAAAGGAGGGGTTTGAGGAACCCTACCTATTTGTAGATGAGTCTAAGAAGAATGCTACTACAAACAACTTGGTGAGATCAAGTCTTTGAATAAAATTGATAGTTGTTTGTGAATAATCATGGTTTGAGAGTCGTAGAATCACTCTTGTAGACTTGAAGACACTAACTTGAGAGTAGAAGTGATTAAATGATAATGAAAAGAGGCTTAAATACTTCCTTAATTCTCCTATTAAATCACCATTAACGCAACTCATGTGTGACAAAGAGGAAGCCATTAAGGTAAACCTTTGCAGAGAAAAATGACCTTTTGAGATGTGATGAAAGCTTTGCATTTAGGATGCAAGCTAGTTTTGTGGGAATCCAAGACCCAGTTGGATTATCAAGATTTAGGAGGGGTCCAAACAAGAAGTGAAGATCTACAAAACTAAGAGCACCTTGATATCCCATGGTATCGAGAAAAAACTAAAAGATGTATTTGCAAGGGAATGAGGTCCGTTAGGACCATAACATCTTGCAAATGGAGTATCCTAATATACCCTAAATCTCCGCATCTAGATCTATATGAAAGTTCCACAATTCCATTAAATACATAAACAAAAAAACTTACTAAGGCAAATTGATTGAAGTTCTTCGCAAAACCTGATCCATGTAACAATGGAGACAATTCCTAAAGTTCATTAAGACATCACTTTCTAAAGCAAGAAGACCAAAACTTGAGACTCAAATTGAACAAACAAAGAAAAATAGGGGGATAAACATTTTGAAGCAAAATGAGGCATGTGTGCAAGGCACACCAACTACTCCCAGAGGTCCTTCTTAATAGGTCTTTAAACCAATTAAAATGAGCATTATTGAAACAATGACAACTATACCTAGTGTACACTTGACCCCTATACTTGTCAATCTAGGTGAAGACAAACTCGTTGCATAGAAAACCTCTAACTAAGCTTAAACTAACACCTTGCATATGCATCTTATAGATGAAAACAATATTATAATCCTCACAAGTGAATCTATTTAATATTTTATACATAATAGCAAGGTGAAGTTATGCAAGAACATAATTCTCTGATGATCTGAACACTAAAAGTCACTTATTATTTCTCCCTAGTTTTCAATAATTAATCATGAATAGTAGGTGAAACCATAATCTAATCCTACAACTAACAAGACACAAGATTATAAAATGGAAGGTGTTTGATCCTTCACCAATCAGATTGGTGCCTACTCCATTGGGCAACAGAGTTACAAAATGCAAGGTAAAAGGAGATACATTTGCAAAACATCAACATAACTAGATATGCAATCACATGTAAATCATAAATAACATTACATACAATGGACATACTTAACAATCTAAAATAGAATTGCAATAATCCATGTGAAATGAAGAAAATACCATTACAAAATTTTTGCAATGCATAAGATGCTGTCACACATACATCAAATCCTCATTACACTCATACTGACAAATGTGGAAAAAGAAATTACATAGAACTGTGACTATATATTCCCTTGAACAATTAGAAACTGCCTTGGAGACATACCATTACATACAAATGCATGTTGAAAACCTTTCCTCTGATTTACAAGATGTATTCCTTCCTTTTGTAGATCAAACCAGCAATATTTGATGCCCTAGATCCACTTGAAGCACCTGTAGGTCCAAAATTGGCTCAATGGTCAACCCTCTAGGAATGATTAAAAAGACTAGTATTTATAGCTCCTTCAATTTCATGCCATAAGTCATTTTTACAGAAATTCAAGGCACTTTGGCATCTCCAAAGCATTGAATGCACAACCACTAAATCTTGTGAAATCCACTTCGATCTGCATGCAAGTTGAGCAAGGAGACTTGAAAAAACATTTTCTTTCTCAAATTGGGTAGTTGCAAGAGTTTAAAATGGTCATTAAGTTGTTGGCGCATTCTAGGGCATTTTGGAAATTTTGGCAGAAATCTAAGGTACTACCGGATATGGGAGAAAAGAGGTCCTGCAGTAGGTCAAAATCCCACAAAAAAAGTGACATCTAGTAGGAGGTCGAAATCTTGCTAGAACAAAGGACATCCAATAGGAGGTTGAAATCCCGCTAGAACAAAGGACATCTAGTAGGAGGTCAAAATCCTACTAGAACAAACGACATCCAGTAGGCGGTCAAAATCATGCAGGAAAACCAGGCAAAAAAGGATGTGCAATAGGAGGGCAAAGTTTCGCATCTTGTTGCTAGGTAAAATCCCACAAAACACAAAAGTCACCAAAAAATGACAAGGGAACCACCCAAATTAGAATTTTTATGGATTTTTAGAATGTTGAACACATGAGGACTAACATGGAGATGACCAAAAACACACCCAAGGTAAAATAGGGACAAAGGGGAAGAGGGTGCGGGATAGGACATGCAATATCCTATAGTAGGGTAAAGCTCCACAAAACACAAAAAAAGCTAGGAAAAACCCTTCAAACTTAGAATAATATAGGATTTTTTTATTCTCAACACTAGCTTTGGTTGGGGATGTGCATCACTTGCTGCCATAGCAAGAATCTAGAAGAATTCTTTGAGAGCATACCACAAAAAGGAAACAAAACAATGAGGGAGCGGGACAATCACACTTCATCATGAGAAACAAGGGTCACAATTGCACACTGACAAAAACACAAAGGGAATATGTAAAATTCAAAACCTCATTACTCAAGAAAAGTAATGCCTGAGATGCTGACCATGAACTATTGGCTCCAAGAATTATCCAACCAAACTCTTGAGATGGTAAAAATTGTGACCATACTGATCAACAAATTCATATGGACCAAACCATAAAGGATCAAACTTCCCATGTTTTCCTTTGTCCTCTAATCTAGCATTCCACATGAGAACCAAATCTCCAACTTGGAAGTTTCTTTGAAGTGCCCTCTTATCAAACATGTGTTTTGTTGTTTGCTTCTATGATAAGACCTTGTCATGTGTAACTCTCCTACTTTCATCTAACTCTGCCAACTCTAATATTCTTTGAGAGATTGCACCACCTTCTTCTTCTTCAATATCATGTAGCAACTTATATACTGGTAGTTCTAAGATGATTGGCATTTTATCCTCTAATCCATACACAAATTCAAATGGACTCTTACTAGTAGCATGTTTGTAAGTTATCCCTATCAGCCCATATTGCATACTTTAGTTTATCATCCCATATTTTCTTGTTCACATCCAGAGTTCTTTTTATGATCTTCATGAGGCTATTATTGCTAGATTCAAATTATCCATTGCTTTGGGGATGATAAGGAGCTGAGTGGATCAGATTAATCCCATATTTGGAACACATATTTGAGATATCCTAGGATCTAAAACTGTACTCTTTGAAAAATGACACAGGGACAATTGTGGATGAGTCAACTCCAACACAGCACATGGACCCTCTCCTTGCTTATGGAAACCTCCAAGTCATTCTCACTCTCATAGAAGAAGCCAATAGAGTGGGGATGAGACCTAGGGTTTGTCTTATTTTCTTGGGAGCAGGACCTCGTGAAGAGCGGTCAGCCTGATTAGGGGCCTATTGTTGTTTTGGATTTTCCTTGTTCTCTCTATGGTAGTTGTTGTTCAAATGATGATATGACCTGAATGGTCACTTGTGATTTGTCTCCTATTGGGGTTTCTTTGATTCCAATGCCTAAATGGATGTCTATTTGTTTCATTTATGTCTCTAGCATGTTGTAAGCTAGCTGTGTGCTCTTGAAGGCGTTGTTGAATTTGTATGTCTTGTTCTATGACCCTAATGATGTGTTGTTACTCTTGTGTGAGTTGTGGTCTTAGGTTTATTTCCTCTAGTTCTTCTAGAATTGCTTTGACCCACTCTCCTCTAAGTCCTGGGCATATTCACTTGTTATTCTAAGAGAGTTGGTATGCTTTGCCTTTCTTTGACCAAGATTATGTTGAACACCCAAATACTGAGAGGGGGGGTGAATCAGTATTCTATTAAACTTCTTACTTGTTAAACTAGTAATCCATTTACTGCATGTAATAACAAAGCAAATTAAACATAGCAGAAATAACCACAATCCATCAAACATGAACACTAGGATTTTTACGTGGAAAACCCAGAACTGGGAAGAACCACGGTGAGTGTTAGCTCATTATATATTATGTAGGAACAATACCGAATTACAAGAATGCTCATTGCCTTAGGGCTCACTACCCAAAGAAATGCTCACTGCTAGAACAGGCTCACTGCCTAGAGAAAGAAAGAAGGAAGAATGGCTCATTGCCAGGTTGAACTGCTCAGATTGCATCTACACATGCATGGTTATAGTTCCAATGAAGCTCAAAACATTATCTCAAAAGTCTTCATCTTGACTGCTCTACTTTTACATTAAGCAAGATCTCTCTTCTTCTGCTCTTGCAGCCTGCACTGCTCTTCACATATCACACATTCATCCACATTCACATCACACCACTGAAACACTGAATTCAATCCCTTATATTATCCGCAACAATCCAAATCTTCATATTAGGTCGGCCTAATAAGGTGTAGCGTGTAGTCATGCCTTATGTACTCTGTCAGCCAAATTCATTCACCAAAAATTATAGCGGACCCAAATAGGATTTGAAATACCTTCTCATATGTTGGCCTTAACTATTCCACCACTTAGAAAAAAGTTCTAAACAATAGAACTTACCGCATACAATTTGTACTTATCATGTCAGCCTAAAAAAAAAGACAGTCTGCCACTGGTTCACTTCATCTGTCAGACAACAACTTTCACTGCGGACCACAAGATGCTTCTGTTGGAGTACAGGAACACTGAGAGGGGGGGTGAATCAGTGGTCTATAAACTTTTAAAACCTTTTGCACCTTTTAACTTACAAGACAAAGAGTGAGGAAGACTTCAATGATCTATCAAACACATATGCACAAGTATGATAATGAAAAGTATGAATTAGGACCTTAAGAACAAATCATTAGGGAACACATACAAAGACAAATAATATGAACCATAACACATATTTTTGATGAGTGGAAAACCCTCACAGGGATTAAAAAACCACTCTAAAAATTCCCTCACTGGCTTAATAAAATCTCACTAATTACAGAGCCTCATCGGCTATTAGGTGCCTCATGGGCTATCAGATGCCTCACTGGCCGAATGTGCCTCACTGGCTAAATGTGCCTCACTTGCTAAATGTTCCTCACTGGAAATCAAGAACATAAGAAAGAAAAACTCAATTCAGGGGGTTGCCCTGATTCACTTCAATACATCAAATAATTCAACCTCCTCCACCTTACATACAAAATTAATTACATAACAAGAATTATTCAATATTTCCTGCATAATATGTCAAACTCCTCTGCAATCATGTTGCAGTTAGACACCAATCCCAACTCCTGATAGAGAAACATCAACACTACAAATTGTGGTAATAAATGAAGTGTAAGACCTGATTTTGTCCATTCTAATTTACATCCTTTTGCATACAGTCAACAACATATATGAGTGATAAAAGATTTCAACTCTAATCTGAGGACTTCAAGAGCAACTCTTCACACCCTTCACAGTCAAGACAATTCATCATTTTAACTTGAACTAATATGAACAGGATTGTCACCTTACAAGATCTGCATTTAGGCACAACTGTATCAAAACACAAAAAAACCTTATATCTCCTAAACAACACTTTATCACACTTCCTTTTCAAGATCTGCATGAAAAACATAATAGAATGATGATGACTATATTGACAAAAGTTTCATCATATCACTGTGGGTTGAAACTAAGACAAACATGAAGTCTTGTTAAAATAGGATTGTTCTTTCATGCTTTAAGACATACTCCTACATCAAAACCTAACAAACTTTTCTACCATTGCATCTACAAGAATATGGACTCTATCGAAAGTTCACAACTCTAATCTCTCTACATTTTAGATAGACATTGTAATAAACGTATCCTATTCCATAACACTGTTCAAAGCAAGGATTATTACATCAAACTCTGAGTTTGAAACATATCTATCATTTTCAATGTAAATGTTGCGTATGAAAAGACATTTATTCTGCCATCAACTTCAATCTCTGCTAATGCATTTTTGGTAAATGATAGATTACCATGCATAGATAACCTAAAGATTACACACTTCAACCAACTGAGTCCATCCACAAAAATAATTATTAATAGCATTGAGAAAAGAAACTCCTTCGGTGACAGTTATAGTGTAAATGGAAGCAGTTAGGGCTTATGACTTTCACCTCCCCATCAAATTCGATTACCAAAGATGAATCATTGTCATTTGAATGTCTTTTAAATTCTGACCTTTGATATTCTGTCTCCCGCTTTTTACCTTTTAAATCCCAACCATTGATTTAGATTTGGGCACTCGACTGACCTGATGAACCAGTGGTGCAAAGAAGGACCAATCAGAAGGAATGTCATAAGACCCCTCCAAAAGGTAACTTAAGTAGCCTTTACCTTTGATAGCAAGTCAACATCATTTTATAAGAAAAAGTGCATTATTTGAGAGATAGGCTAGGTTAAGTATAAAGACTTAGTTTAGGGTTTTACAAACTAGGACTTAGGGTTTGGAAACACACTTCGGTTTTAGGATTTCAACAAAATCCAACCCTAAATAGAGATCTAACCATAGTTTTTCACCATTGGACAAACAAGATTGTCAATTCAAACCCTTAGTGACAACTTCATGAATAAACACATTGTTCATCAACACACCAACTCAATTCACTTTAGGATGCATAAAAAACACATTGGAACATGAAGTAATCCAAGAACAAATGCATCAAAGAATGAACAAACTCATGTTATGCATAAGGCAGAACTGAACAAACTCTTGATCAACAACTCCATATGGCATAAGATCAACATTGGCATCAAACAACAAACACTGTATCATCATTGGCAACTGCTTGAATAGATCATGTGTAGCATAAGATCACCATAATCAACATAGCATTAGCAACAAACACCTACAATATCATGATGATTATGATCAACTCCTACCTTGAGTATCATGATGATCAACTCCTAACCTGAGCATCAATATGAATGAAGCATGTGAACTTTGTCATGTTATGAATATAATAGCATGATGACACCAATCCAAACTAATGTGACACCATTGAAACCATGAATACAACTGAGAATCACACCTTATGACTGAACTTGTTCCTTTGCATCAATCTTTGTACCAACCCTAGACATCACATACACGTTTGACTTTGAAGCCCTTTAATCTTATATCTATTGCGATCAATTACACACCTTTGACATTAATGACAAAACATCATGCCAACAAACTCCCCCTTTGGCATTGATGTCAACTAATCATTGCACCTGCACCTAGTTGCTCTTCTCCCCCTTTGACATCCAATGACCAAGGGTGAAAAACTCCCCCTAACTCCATCAACTCCCCCTGTTGTGCAGACTCACTGCAAAAGATCTTCACTTCATACACTTCCTCTGTCAAAAGGAATTGACATCAAAAAAATGACTTCTTTGTGCTCACTAAACAGTTAGGATTGTTACACAGTCCTACAAGCCATGCTTATAAAATTTATGCTCTCAAACAAATCAATTGTGAGAGAGTATTATTTTCTCTCAATCCAACTGGATGCTTATCCCCATTTATCCCTACAAGGTAGCCATCAATGATCAACAGGATTTCTGGGCCAACAACCAACAGTACAGGAGATAGACTCTATAATATCTCCTCTTCTTCTTTAGGCTCTGCAAAACCAAGGGGGGTATTCCCTATTCAACATCCATGAGATATGCTTATGGATTGACTGGGATGTTGATGCAAAGCAGATAAATCCTCCTTTTTATAGACCAAAACTATGAGATAAGTGCAAAGGGGCTAGCTCTGGGCCTATGTTCAGTTGTGAGACAGAGGATTTTGATCCTAAAACTACTTCTAAGGTCCTAAAGGTTTGATTTAAAGTTTAACTTTGATTTTATGTTTAGATGCAAAACTGAGACTTTGGGCTGCAACCTCAATAGAAGACTGGATCGGTGCCTATCCAGGGCTCGGAGTCAATAGACATACACATGTGAATGGCCAGCATGAACATATACCAAAGACTGGATATCAAGGGGATTTTTAATATCTGCCTTACAGATACTTCCTAAAAATTAGGTGCTTAATCATTCATACTTAGTGGTATCCCTGCTGCAACACATTTTCTCAATGATTAACCTGAAACATTTAATTTGTTCCTTGAACAAAAGTAGGAGATTAAACATTCAATATAGAAAAGTTATATTCCTGAACCTTAACAACCCTTAGTTATCTTGATTCAAAAGAAACTATGCCCACAGCTTGGAGACAAATGATTAAACACATGCACAGAGCATTTCTCATATAAAACAACATGAAACCAGTGAATTCATGCATGAAACATACAACATGAGACTCATAAACTTAAAAGACATCAAGAACAGGGCCACCAATGAAGTTGTATTCTGTCACAACACCAAAATTTTGTCCAGTTTTCAACAACACCCAAAAATGAGTAACACCACCTTCTATATACATCAAGAAGGTATACTTAGCATTAATTACACATGGCAATTCAAAATTCACCAGATACAGTACATCACGAGAAAATGGCGCTCAATCATTGAATGCAGCAGGTGGGAGAGGAGGTAGGGAGTGGTCTCGAGCCTTGTGCCGCCGCCTGGGGATTCACATCTTCATTCGGGCTGTAGATATGTCCATACCATCACCCATACCTTGTAACATCCACCATTAATGGCGTACCAACCCGCGGCCATCGAGAAGTGCAGTATATTGTGTGCTTCGCAATTCTTCCCGCTAAGAAACATGACCCTGATATTTCAAATTATGTGGGAACCAATTATCCCACATACACCCCGTGGCGACCTCTCCAACACTTTATAAGCAGGATCACGCCGAAAGGTAGATGTCAGTGATTTTGCTCTCAACGACGCCAATATAAATCTCATTATGATCCATCCACATGTTGCTCTGATGTTCAATATCACCCTGACGTCAGCGAACCACCTATACGATAATCCTCCCCTTGAAAAATCACCCCCATCAGAAATATCACCCCGATAAGGAAATATCACCCTCATCAGCACAACCTGATGCATCGGAAGAAGATCCTCCTACTTTGCCGATACCATATGTCTTGCCGATGACCACATGATGCACCCCACTGATCCTAATGACGTCATCGTCATATTGCAATATCAGGGTTATCCTTGGCAGCAAGGGTGATATTGGGAATATTACCCAATATTGAAATATCACCCCCCACAAAAACTGACGTCTGCGACATCGGGGTGATCTTGACTAAGATCACCTGACATTAGAATATGATGACCCCCCCGCAAGAATATCAGGGTGATATCCGGAAACATGATGATGATCCTCTCCTCTGGAATATCCGATTATATTTGAAATGTGATGAGGAGGCCCAAAGACTTGAAACTTTTTGGACTTCTTGGGAGAGCACCTATAGAATTAAATGCTTGAAACCTGACTGTTCATGCAGGCGGTAACAAGTATACACCATTATTGAGATGGTAGATCACCATTACTAACTATTCAACCATTCACTGTCACCAAGATGTAGAACAATTACATCCAACCTACAAGAACCCATAGTCCAAACAGTTTCACTATCACCTGCAAAGAGAGAAAATCATAGTCTTTTGACATACTTGTGACTTCATGAGTCTGAGTACATATCATCACTGTTATGAAGACCATGTCATGTGCCTCTATCAACAATTTTCTTACTATATCCCCTTACTACTCAAAATCAAGAACACCAAACTGACTATTAAAGAAACATTTCCAAGAGAAAGTCACATGTCAAGACATCAACTACAATGCAACCAAATGTCATCTGTATTAATGCATCATAAGCACCAAGAAACCCCAGTACTAAGAAAAATGCCAAGAACCAGTCAACTGAATAGGAGATATCAACTTAAGTTGATCATAACCAGAACCAATATCACAAATGCTCATCACATCAAACCAACCGTGTAGTTCAAAAACATGCAAAATCACATAAACCAATGAACTGTAACTATCTACAATCCAACTATCATTTATTTGAAGCCATTAACAAATCATGATATTGAAATAATATGAAATACTTTGCAAACAAGAAATGATAACACTGTTCACTGTTAGCACTGTTACATACTATACTTGGAACAATTGTATGTGTCTTTGAAATCACTATCACATCAAACTATTGACACTATCCTTGCAAATATGAAGCAACATGTAAGCTTTTTCATTGGCATAACCAAACCCATTTGATTGATCCATTGTTATAAATCATTTGCAAACATGCATAACAATCCACTAACAAAGCAAGGTGCAGATGCATAGTATTGTTATACTGTCAAGAACCTATTAAAGCATTGTGATGCAAAATTTCCATACCACCACTGGTAACCAAGAATGAAGTAATGCTTCTATCATGAAATAGCACGTAAAATCAACCAGATTAGGGATTATTCACTGTTGATATATCTGGGATGAAAGAGACATGTAAGCTCCCCCTCAGTTTCAAGACACACCCCATGAGTACAGAACCACAAAAGCAACATAGAACATTGCTTTCCAACTTTCTTCAAGTGTCAAAGTAGCATCACTGCACTTACTGTCCTCTTCCATTGTCAAAGGCCAAACCTCAATATGTATACCAATACCACATTCTGTATATGCAAGATAAAATACTATTCAGAAAACCAAATGTTGCTATGTTGTCTGTGCCATTAAATGATCAAAACATTTAAGGAACTCACTATCCACACTGTCCCAAGAGTATTGTCATCCAAGTACACTATTCAATTGCAGACCCATTCAATAAACTTTTGTATTTCTCATCACATAGCAAGCACTAAGTTGAATGAGCAGTAGCAGTATCACTGTTAGAGAGCTATCATTGTGCCATGAATGTACCATTTGTCATCTTTACTCAACCAAACATCTATGCTAGGCAAACAAGTATTGACTTGAACTTTGCAACAACAACTAACACACAAAAACATGCATGGTGAATCATGACATCACCACTGTATCATCAATCTTTTGGATTCCTTGTTATCAAGACCAAAGAAAGAACATCAAGTCTGATTGAGAGCATTGCAAATTCAACTTTCCAACATTTTTATTGAAACCTATCCATGATCTTTGCAAAGGGGTTAAGAGATAAAACACTAACCTACTCCCCCTTACCTTAAGCTACCTTTCAGGTACTTTGTGATGTCTCTTGTGTAGCATGCACAAGTTTAGGATTTTCTTCCTCTTGACCTTGTTTTCTTTTCCAAACCTGCATAGGACTTTTATTCATTTTGCTCAATATATTTTCTTGTTTTTTCTTGAACATGTAGCCTCTAGATGGTTTCATCAAATTACTACTACAAAACAATGCTTTATGTCCAAACTTATGACACCTATAACATCTGATCTTATGACCAACAGGAGGAACAAAATCATATTCTCTTGACAACCAAGAAGAGCTTCTATGACCGTATCTTCCATGCATCCAACAATCCCTTTCTATGTGACCAGCTTGATTGCATTTGTAACACACAATCTTGTAATTCTAATTTGAAGACTTCCTAGGACCTTTATTCTTATTTCACTCTAAACAATAACTTGGTTTAGTTTTACAATTTCTAGCTCTATGACCATAAGCATGACAATAATAGCAATAACCATGAAATTGAGAATAGTTGTACCTCATTGAATGGTGTTGCTTGATGTCTCCTCTTCTTCTCCTTCTATCAAAGACCCGATCTTCTGTCTTCTTGTCTTCAGGAGCAGCAACATGAAAACTCAAGTCTATCTTATTTTTAGGTGTCTTTCTTGCCTTAGAGGTCTGTCCTTCCTCATATCCTAAGCATGTGGTGTCCTTATAGTGTTTTTGTTTGCCCAATATTTCATGCAACTTTCTTGTGCTCTCTTCAAACTCCTGGTATTTCTTGGACAGAACCTTGAGACCTTCATAATCTTTTCTCAGATTGACCATTTCTGCCTCTAATTTTAAACATTCAATTCTTTTCACCTCAAGGTCAGATTTTGTTACATCTATTATTCTTTTGGCTTCCTCAATTTCAGTCTTTAGACAAATAATTAGTTTATTAGATTCAACAACTTGACTCTTTAAATCTACAATCAGATTTCTTACCTCTTCAGCCTCTAAAGAAACTTTTACAAAATCTAAACATACCTTATCTTTGGAATCTTTTTTTTGTTGAAGCTGGTCTTCTAATCTCCAATTCTCCTTTCTAAGTTGCTTGATCTGATCTAAGGCACACAAAAGTTCACCTTCTAAATCAAATTCACACTCATGTTCATCATAGTCCTGTTCATAGTCATCTTCATCCACAAAGAGATCTCTTTCTTCATCATCAATCTCAACAACAAGATCATCCTTTTTATCACACTTTGTATCAATATTCAGGGATGACTAATGCAACAACTCATTACATGACTTGACTGGGATTTGTTGTACAACCTTTTGCTTGACATCTTTCTTTTCTCTATTTCTTCTACACTTTCCCATGGTACTCCACTATCAGGACCTACCCAAGCCTGTTAGACTTATATATGGAACCTATGCTCTGATACCACTTGTTGGAGTACAAGACCACTGAGAGGGGGGTGAATCAGTGGTCTATAAACTTTTAAAACCTTTTGCACCTTTTAACTTACAAGACAAAGAGTGAGGAAGACTTCAATGATCTATCAAACACATATGCACAAGTATGATAATGAAAAGTATGAATCAGGACCTTAAGAATAAATCATTAGGGCACACATACAAGGACAAATAATATAAACCATAACACATATTTTTGATGAGTGGAAAACCCTCATAGGAAAAAAAAATCACTCTGAAAATTACCTCACTGGATTAATAAAATCTCACTGATTACAGAGCCTCACTGGCTATTAGGTGCCTCACGGGCTATCAGATGCCTCACTGGCTGAATGTGCCTTACTGGCTGAATGTGTCTCACTGGCAATCAAGAACATAAGAAAGAAAAACTCAAATCAAGGGGTTTCCCTGATTCACTTTAATACATCAAATAATTCAACCTCCTCCACCTTACATAGAAAATTAATTACATAACAAGAATTATTCAATGTTTCCTGCATAATATGTCAAACTCCTCTGCAATCATGTTGCAGTCAGACACCAATCCCAATTCTTGATAGAGAAACATCAACACTACAAATTGTGGTAATAAATGAAGTGTAAGACTTGATTCTGTCCATTCTAATTTGCATCCTTTTGCATATAGTCAACAACATATATGAGTGATAAAAGATTTCAACTCTAATATGAGGACTTCGAGAGCAACTCTTCACACCCTTCACAGTCAAGACAATTCATCATTTTAACTTGAACTAATATGAACAGGATTGTTACCTTACAAGATCTGCATTTAAGCACAACTGTATCAAAACACAAAAAAACCTTATACCTCCTAAACAACACTTTATTACACTTCCTTTTCAAGATCTGCATGAAAAAAATAATAGAATGATGATGACTATATTGACAAAAGTCTCATCATATCACTGTGAGTTGAAACTAAGATAGACATGAAGTCTTGTTAAAATAGGATTGTTCTTTCATGCTTTAAGACAGACCCATGCATCAAAACCTAACAAACTTTGCTACCACTGCATCTACAAGAATATGGACTCTATTGAAACTGCACAACTCTAATCTCTCTACATTTGAGATAGACACTATAATAAATGTATCCTATTCCATAACACTGTTCAAAGCAAGGATTATTACAGCAAACTCTGAGTTTGAAACATATGTATCATTTTCAATGTAAACGTTGCATATGAAAAGACATTTATTCTTCCATCAACTTCAATCTCTACTAATGCATTTTTGGTAAATGATCTTAGCATGCATAGATAACCTAAAGTTTAAACACTTCAACCAACTAAGTCCATCCACAAAAATACTTATTAATAACATTGAGAAAAGAAACTCCTTCGGTGACGGTTACAGTGTAAATGGAAGCAGTTAGGGCTTATGAATTTCACCTCCCCATCAAATTCAATTACCAAAGATGAACCATTTTCATTTGAATGTCTTTTAAACTCTGACCTTTGATATTCTATCTCTCGCTTTTTACCTTTTAAATCCCAACCATCGATTTAGATTTGGGCACTCAACTGACCTGATGAACCAGTGATGCAAAGGAGGACCAATCAGAAGGAATGTCATAAGACCCCTCCAAAAGGTAACTTAAGTAGCCTTTACCTTTAGTAGCAAGTCAACATCATTTTATAAGAAAAAGTGCATTATTTGAGAGACGAGCTAGGTTAAGTATAAAGACTTAGTTTAGGGTTTTACAAACTAGGACTTAGGGTTTGGAAACTCACTTAGGTTTTAGGATTTCAACAAAATCCAACCCCAAATAGAGATCTAACCATAGTTTTTCACCATTGGACAAACAAGATTGTCAATGCAAACCCTCAGTGATAACTTCATGCATAAACACGTTGTTCATCAACACACCAACTCAATTCACTTTAGGATGCATAACAAACACATTGGAACATGAAGTAATCCAAGAACAAATGCATCAAAGAATGAACAAACTCCTATTATGCATGAGGCAGAACTAAACAAACTCTTGATCAACAACTCCATATGGCATAAGATCAACATTGGCATCAAACAACAAACACTGTATCATCATTGGCAACTGCTTGAACAGATCATGTGCAGCATAAGATCACCATAATCAGCATAGCATTAGCAACAAACACCTGCAATATCATGATGATTATGATCAACTCCTAACCTGAGTATCATGATGATCAACTCCTAAACTGAGTATCAATATGAATGAAGCATGTGAACTTTGTCATGTTGTGAATATGATAGCATGATGATACCAATCCAGACTAATGTGACACCATTGAAACCATGAATACAACTTAGAATCACATCTTATCACTAAACCTGTTCCTTTGCATCAATCTTTGTACCAACCCTAGACATCACATACACCTTTGACTTTGAATCCCTCTAATCTTATATCTATTGCCATCAATTACACACCTTTGACATCAATGACAAAACATCATGCCAACATCTTCCAAAATCATATCAAGCACTCTTCGGACATCCCCAAGCTTACCTTTAGAACCGCAAGGCAACAAAATGCAGACCCCAAGAACACATACCTTGTCACAGTCAAACACTGTCAAGCACTGTAGCGATACTCAGTAGCTTGTACCTATCTTTCTAGTGGACTTTAGAACATGAAACTCTGGATTTAGACACTTCATACAAGTGTTTACAACACCTTAAAACTACATAACAAAATATGCCATACCAAAGGAATCTAGACCAATTCAATTGAGTGTTCTGCTCTGAATATCATTGTATTTTGCTCTGTCAGACTTAGTGATGCAGAGTGGAAACACAGCGGAAAACACACACACACACAATGAAAATGTTAATTCTGTCTATATCGGCAAGAGACCATCAAATGTCTCTCCGAACTCCTCATCGGCAATATAACATCCTATCGGTAGTCGCTTACAATCTCTGACCGATGCACTACCATTACGCCAATGGCTTTTGCTTGCATATACATACTTTTACCTTCTATTGCAGGCTCCCCCATTATACAATCATCTGCTTTGACCGTTACAGCCAGTCATCACTTGTATCAGGTGCTTGTATGTTCTAAATGTATATTTCTGATATACATTCACTATATGCATTTGGTGGGGACCACTTACTTTCGGCATGACTTAACTCTTCGGTGCATCCCTTATATGTCTCCTCGTCATGCCGATACTAACAATTCACACATACAAAACTTGACTTGCTTTTCCTGGTGGGTTGAAGGAGCTTTATCCGTTGCGGCTGGTCAGCACTTGTATCTCAAACCAATGTATGTCTCGACATACAAATGAAATATACAAACGGAATATATAATCGACGACTCCCTATCACCGGTTCTCTTCATCCTTATTACCAGTCATTTCTTGCATCCACCGACAGAAAACATTCCAACCTTTATTTTCATCACCACCTCAGCCGGTCACCCTTTGTATCATATGCAATGTATATTTTCATTGTATCTTTATAACATACAACAACGATATGCTAATGCAATATACACACAAACTGACACTCACATACAATAGTGATATACTCACAAACTGTCTATAACATACAATGGACATATACACAGGAAATGTATCTTTTCAGACAATTTTGACAGACACAGGAATTGTCTGCTGATATATTTTGGCGATATACACAGGCAATGGATTTTCACATACAATTGCAGGATACACACAGAATGTACTCAAGTACATTGGCGATATATACAGGAATTGTATATTCAGCGACCAACACAAATTTGACTGAACAGACTTTTATACATACCATTTTCCATAGTATATACACAGGAAATTACTCGCATGCAAATGCGATATATTCACAGACTGTCTCTACATACAATTGATGTATATACATCAAATGTACATTTGAACTTCCCGTCGATAACTTCCTCTACGATGAATTCCACAATTTCTATTCTGTCAAGCTCATCGAACAAAAGAACAAATCAAAAATGGAAAACTATTTTACAAGTCCATTCCACTAATTTCACAACAATCCACCAGTGGAATGGATTTAACCATGCATCTCGGCAATAGAAGAAATAAATTAAATACAACAGATAATATACGGAATAAATTCGATATATAGAGAATAATGCGATACACTAAGAATTTACATAGAATCCAGATTTGTAAAACACAGGGTGACCGAATTTCTATTCCTTCATTTCAGCTACATACAATTGATCATTTTCTTAGAAAAATGGAAGAACTCCTCTTTTCGACCACCTCTCTCCGTTTTGTTCCCTCCTCTCCTCTATTTTCAGGAATTTGTTTGTTTCAAGGTTAACAACAGAAACCCTAATTAATCATACAGCACCTATTTTGCTTAAGACAACAAAACATCAGATAATACGACACATTTGCCTTAATCCTGCACATAACCCAACTGCCTATTGTTGTCCATGATGCCAAATATTGGCCTCAGGAAGAGAGATGTTAAAACATACAATGTCAACATAAAATGTTACATTTGCCAATGACATACAAATGCTACATGGGAACATGAAATGTCTAAAAATATATTGAAGTCTTATTCTTCTCCCTCTTGTGCATATTTATCCTATTGAAGGCTGTTGAAGGGGTGCTCCTGCACCATACTCCCCGGAGGAAGAGATCTCAAGTCCACTTGAGATCAGAGTTTGAAAATCTGCACTAGTGTTTGTGATCTGATCTTTATTCATCCAAACTGCCTTTGAATCAGGTTGCCCTTGCCAAGCCACCAAATATTCCATGTACTCTTTGTTCCTTGTCGTCTTTGTCACTCTTGAGTCTAATATCTTCTTCACTTTTGGTGGATCATGCTTAGGAATATTATCTTCTACTGGATCCTGTAATGGTTCTTGTTCTACATCTACATGATGTCTGTATGAAGTTAAATCACATACATTGAAAATGGGTGACAATCCAAGATCAAGAGGGAGTTGGATCTCATAGGCATTCTGCCCACACTTCTTCAAAATCTGGCATGGTCCAATCTTCCTCTGCATTAGCTTGGTATATTGACCTTTTGGGAGCCTCTCCTTCTTCAGATTAACCCATACCAAATCTCCAACAGCAAATTGTACATCCCTCTTTTTCTTGTCAGCATATATTTTGTATTTCAATGTAGTTTGTTGAAGCTGGTTCTTGACTTGATCATGCACTTCTTTGATGGCTAAAGCAAAAGCTTCTCCATCTGCACTAATAGGCTTGCCTATAGGTAGATCTCTCAATTCTAGAATACCCCTTGGATGGATTCCATATACTATCTGAAAAAGTGACTTTCCTGTTCTCCTATTGATGGTGTCATTATAGGAGAATTCTGCTTGTGGTAGGATATTATCCCACTTCTCTCCATGTTGCCTTGTTAAACACCTTAACAGATTTCCCAATGAACGATTAACAACTTCAGTCTACCCATCTGTTTGAGGATGGTAGGCTAATGAGAAGGACAAATTGGTTCCAAGCTTCTTCCAAAGAGTCCTCCAAAAATGGCCAATAAATTTTACATCTCTGTCGGAGACTATGCTCAATGGCAATCCATGGATCCTCACTATTTCCTTGAAAAATAGGTCTGCAACATATGAAGCATCACAAGTGGTTTTGCATGGCAAGAAATGTGCCATTTTACTAAATCTGTCTACTACCACAAAAACACTATCATATCCTTTCCTTGTCCTAGGTAAACCTAGTACAAAAGCCATGCTTATGCTCTCCCATGACCTAGAAGGAATGGGTAGTGGCTGATATAAACCTGCATTTGTGGATCTCCCTTTTGCTTTCTGACATATCACACATGCTTCCACAAATCTTCTCACATCTGACTGCAGCTTGGGTCAATAGTAATACCTCTTCACAAGATCAAGAGTTTTATCCGGACCAAAATGTCCTGCCATGGCCCCACAATGTTTCTCCTGAATGATATTCAGTCTCATAGAACACCTTGGAATACATAACTGTCCCCCCTTAAAAAATAATCCATCTTGGATTAGAAATTCAGAGAACTCAACATGATACTTGTCACCAAAAGAAGTACATACCTTGTAGATCTCTCCAAAGTCTTCATCATCGTTATACATTGTCTTCAAAGAGTCAATCCCAACACTCTCCAATTGGATCTGATTGATGGTCAGAACCCTCCTGCTCAAAGCATCTGCTACTTTGTTCTTGACCCCTTTCTTGTGCTTGAGTGTGAAAGTGAAAGCTTGCAAAGTTTCCACCCACTTCATATGCCTATGGTTCAGCTTTTCTTGACTGTTTATAAAACTAAGGGCCTGATTATCTGTGAACACTATGAATTCTTTTGGCATCAAGTAATGCCTCCACTTTTTGAGTGACTGTACGAGAGAATACATCTCCAAATCATAGGATGAGTATCTCTTCTTTGCATCATTTAGTTTCTCACTGAAGAATGCAATAGGCCTACCTTCTTGGCTGAGTACTGCTCCAATTGCAATATGACTTACATCACATTCTACTTGAAAAATCTTGCTGAAGTCAGGAAATGCAAGAACTGGCTACTCTGCCACCTTCTTCTTCAATGTTTCAAAGGAATTATCTGCCTCCTTTGTCCATGTAAACTTGCACTTCTGTCCTCCTTTTATAGTGTCAAGCATGGGTGCACAAATATGACTAAATCCCTTTATAAACTTCCTAAAAAAGGTTGCTAACCCATGGAAACTTCTAACATCATTCAAGGTTTTGGGAGTTGGCCAAGACAATATGGCACTTACCTTCTCTTGATCCATTTTCAGTTTGTTATGTGAGATAACAAATCCCAAGTAGATGATCTCTTCCTGCATGAATAAACACTTACCTAAGTTGATCATCAACTGCTCTCCATGTAACTTTTTAAGAACCAAGTCTATATGGATGAGGTGCTCTTCCCTCATATTACTGAAAATTAGGATGTCATCTAGATATACTATGACAAATTTTCCCATGAATTCTCTTAAGACCTCATTCATCAACCTCATAAAGGTACTAGGGGCATTGGACAAACCAAAAGGCATGACCTTCCACTCATATAACCCCTCATTGGTCTTAAATGCAGTTTTCCATTCATCACTAGTTCTAATCCTAATCTGATGATAACAACTCTTTAAATCTATTTTGGTGAAGTATTTAGTACCTCCTAAACAATCAAGTAAATCTTCTATCCTAGGGATTGGAAACCTATACCTGATTGTTATCTTGTTGATATCCCTTGAATCAGTGCAAAGTCTCTAGGTTCCTTCCTTCTTTGGTGCTAGTATAGCTGGTACTACACATGGGCTTAAACTCTTGCCAATTAGGCCTGTCTCCAAAAACTCTTCAATCTGCCTTGCTACCTCTGCATTATGTTCTAGAGTGAGCTTATATGCTGCTTTGTTTGGAAGTGTAGATCCTGGGATCAGATCTATACAATGGCTGATGTCCCTAATAGGTGGTAGGGAACTTGGCATTCCATTAGAGATAATGCCTTTGTACTTGTCCAATAGCTCTTGGACAGCTGGGTCTCTGAATTTTTGTCTCTTCTCTCCCTTGACTTGTTGCTGCTATTCTTTGTTTACTTTTAGGCAAGGAATTAGAGCATATGTAACTGCTCCTTCTTCTCCTATCCCCTTCATGAATTGTTTGCCTTCTACCATCATCACTTTGACTTCTTTTCCTTTTGACTCCACCTCATTCTCCATTAATGGTACTAATTCTATCACCTTACCATTCTTGGTGATTGAATAAGTGTTTCTGACCCCATCATGGTATGCTTTCAAGTCATACTGCCATGGTCTTCCAAATAGGAGATGGCAAGCATCCATCTTGGCAATGTCAAACAATAACCTATCCTTGTATGGACCAATTTGAAATTCTACCCAAGCCTGTTCTTCTACAACTGTTTGCTGACCTTGGTTGAGCCATGAGACCTTGTATGGGAAAGGATGTGGCAATCTTCTAAACTTAAGTTTTTCTACCATTTCAAATGACACAAAATTTTCAGTGGATCCAGAGTCAATTAGTACTTTACATACCTTTCCTCCTGCCTTGCAAGTAGTTCTGAAGAGAGACTTCCTTTGTGGGGGTTCTTTGCTAGGCACCTTCATGGTGGTCATTGCTCTTCTAATCATCAAAGATTCTCCTCTCTCAGGATATCCATAATTGTCAGGAGCATTCACACTTTGATTAGTGCTTGAGCTTGCTACACTTTGACAATTAGATTCTTGGATCAGATTGATCCTCTTTTCTCCTATTGAACTTGTTGCCTTTGCTAGACATCTGCTGGCTATGTGGCCTTCTTGATTGCAGTTGTAACATCTGATAGGTCCTCTGCCCTGATATCTTCCTCTAAATGGTGGTCTTCTGCCCCTAAAATTTCCTCTTTGATTATAACTTCCCCCTTGATTTTGACTCCTATCTCCTCTATTGCTCTCTTGGTTGGATTCACTTTGGTATCCAAATCCTCTGCCTCTAAAAGGACTTCTTCCTCCTCTTTGCTGTCTCCCTCTACCTCTATTGTTTTGCTCATGCCTTCTCTTTAATTTTTCTTCCACTTTGAGTGCCAATTGGTAGCATTTCTGAACTATATCTGGATTATGTAGATTTAGGTCTTCTTGGATGTTAAACCTCAATCCATTGAGGTACCTTGCTACCTTCTCTTCCTCACCCTCTTTTACCTTTGTTTTTACACATAATTTCATGAACTCTTCTGTGTATGAACTGGCATCTAATTCCTTCTGCTTCAAATTTTGTTTCCTCTTATGTAGTTGGATGTTGTAATCCAATGGGACATAGGCCTCCTTCACTAAAGCCATCATTCTCTTCCATGTTGTAACTCTGTTCTTTCCCTCTTTCACCCTGTCATCTTGGATGAAATTCCACCAAGTCAGTGCAGCCCCTTTCATTTTGGACTGATCCATCTTCACTCTTTGGTCGTCTGGTATTTCCTCGGTCTCAAAGAAATTATTCAAGGAGTCTATCCACTCCATCACCGAATCAGGTTCCATTTTTCCTGCAAACACTGGCAGGTCTATTTTCATATCCATGGTCCTTCTTTCCATGGACTTGAGGGCATTGAGTAAGGGTCTCTGGTCTACAGGAACCTCTATCTCTTCCTGCTTAGGGACCTCCTCTTCATCCCTGTCTTCTTGCTTACCAGAATCTTCTTCCCCTTTCTCTACTCTGTCCCTCAACTTCTCTAGTTCTTCTTTCAATGCTTGATTTTGAGCCCAATCTGCTCTGCTCTCTACCATGTGCTTTCTTACTAAGGCCGTCAACTCAACGTTGGTCATCTTTGTTGGGTACGTTTTTGACCCTTCTCCTTCTGACATCTTGTCTTCTTCTTCTACCCAAAGAACACAACTTGGCTCTGATACCACTATGATGCAAAGCGGAAACACAACAGAAAACACACACACACAATGAAAATGTTAATTCTGTCTATATCGGCAAGAGACCATCAAATGTCTCTCCGAACTCCTCATCAGCAACATAACATCCTATCAGCAGTTGGTTACAGTCTATGACCGATGCACTACCATTACGCCAATGGCTTTTGCTTGCATATACATACTTTTACCTTCTATCGCAGGTTCCCCCATTATACAATCATCTGCTTTGACCATTACAGCCAGTCATCACTTGTATCGGGCGCTTGTATGTTCTAAATGTATATTTCTGATATACATTCACTATATGCATTTGGTGGGGACCACTTACTTTCGGCATGACTTAACTCTTCGGCGCATCCCTTATATGTCTCCCCATCATGCCGATACAAACAATTTGCACATACAAAACTTGACTTGCTTTTCTCAGTGGGCTGAAGGAGCTTTACCTGTTGTGGCCAGTCAGCACTTGTATCTCAAACCAATGTATGTCTCGACATACAAATGAAATATACAAATGGAATATACAATCGGCAACTCCCTATCTCCGGTTCTCTTCATCCTTATTACCAGTCATTTCTTGCATCCGCCGACAAAAAACATTCCAACCTTTATTTTCATCACCACCTCGGCTGGTCGCCCTTTGTATCATATGCAATGTATATTTTCGTTGTATCTTTATAACATACAACAACGATATGCTAATGCAGTATACACACAAACTGACACTCACATACAATAGTGATATACTCACAAACTGTCTATAACATACAATGGACATATACATAGGAAATGTATCTTTTCAGACAATTTTGACAGACACAAGAATTGTCCGCTGATATATTTTGGTGATATACATAGGCAATGGATTTTCACATACGATTGCAGGATACACATAGAATGTACTCAAGTACATTGGTGATATATACAGGAATTGTATATTCATTGACCAACACAAATTTGACTCAACAGACTTTTATACATACCATTTTCCACAATATATACATAGGAAATTACTCGCATGTAAATGCGATATATTCACAGACTGTCTCCGCATACAATTGATGTATATACATCAAATGTACATTTGAACTTCCCGCTGATAACTTCCTCTGTGACAAATTCCACAATTTCTATTCTATCAAGCTCATCGAACAAAAGAACAAAAAAAAATGGAAAACTATTTTACAAGTCCATTCCACTGATTTCATAGAAATCCACCAGTGGAATGGATTTAACCATGCATCTCGGCAACAGAAGAAATAAATTAAATACAATAGATAATATATGGAATAAATTTGATATATAGAGAATAATGCGATACACTAAGAATTTACACAGAATCCAGATTTGTAAAACACAGGGTGACCAAATTTCTATTCCTTCATTTTAGCTACATACAATTGATCATTTTCTTAGAAAAATGGAAGAACTCCTCTTTTCGACCACCTCTCTCCGTTTTGTTCCCTCCTCTCCTCTATTTTCAGGAATTTGTTTGTTTCAAGGTTAACAACAGAAACCCTAATTAATCATATGGCACCTGTTTTGCTTAAGACAACAAAACATCAGATAATACGACACATTTGCCTTAATCCTGCACATAACCCAATTGCCTGCTGTTGTCCATGATGCCAAATACTGGCCTCAGGAAGAGAGATGTTAAAACACACAATGTCAACATAAAATGTTACATTTGCCAATGACATACAAATGCTACATGGGAACATGAAATGTCTAAAAATATATTGAAGTCTTATTCTTCTCCCACTTGTGCATATTTATCCTGTTGAAGGGGTGCTCCTACACCACTTAGGCTATTTGAAAGTATGCTTCCGGTACTTATTAGGAGCTAAAAACTTGGATATAAGATCTTTTATGAACTATAGACAAGATACCAGAACTACATGGTCTAATATCCAATTGCAGACCAGTGCCAATCATTATATTGTCTCTCTGTCATTGTCTTTTGTATACTGCCAACACTTAGCCAAAATGACTAACTCTTCTTCAACGGACCAAAATCTTTGTCACAATCTCATTCATTTTCTTGTTGCCATCAATGACAACACCATTATGCTCAATTATTCATCATTATACCAAGTTGCCAACAGATTGACCTAGGGTTGACTTTTTATTTCTTTGAATGTTTACCTTGTGATTTTATCAAGGGTTCATGTCTAGTGTGAATGTGTCTAGACCTCATGATGAGATCGAGGGTTTGAATGTTTTGAGTTCTCCTAATATTTTTTGTGATTTTGAATTTTTGTGTATGAATGCAACTATAAGATATGCAAACTATATTTTTGTATTTTTCTTGAATAAATAAAACAATTCTATATGAGTGCACTTTATAATGAAGTTTACCTAATGCAATGCTATTCTATGTTTTTGTGTTTTTGAAGTCTACTTTAGGTAAGAAAGAAAATATCTACCTAATGAAAGCAAATGAATTAATCTATGAAATGAAAATTGCCTTTTAATCTATTGCAATGAAATAAAAGCAAACTATTCCTATCAAGAGAAAAATAACAAATTACTTTCCTCAAGAGCAAATTTTCATTATCTAATTACTACAAAAACATGAAAAAGAACCTAGAATAGTTTGGCACATGAGATTTGCACTACCCTTAGAAATCCTTTTTGTTTGGAAACCTCCTCATCCTCTTGCAGCAGTGGGTTCGTTCTCTTGGCGGTAAGTGAGAAGATGGCAATTGATGTGAGCTTTTGAAAGATTTGATTGAGAAGAGCTCAATTGCGAGCTTATGAGTGCTATGAGAGCAATAAATGAGAACTATAGCTATGGATATGGGCAATATGAGAGTATGAGAATACTCTAATGAAGCTTTTGAAAGCTTGAATAACAAAACAATGGCAAACAAAAGGCACATATGTCTTGCATGAGCACCTAAGATGAGCTAATGGAGAACAAACTAAAAGCTACAAATGGCTGCAATTCTTCAATTTTCCTCCTCTAATGCTTGGAGGGGGATTTTTAGGTTGGACTGGCACAAGGGCTTAGGGATGATTGAGGAATTATCTCTCATGATTGTAGAGTTAACTTGCTTGATTGATTAGTCAAACTCAATTAATTTGCTTGTGAACTCAATTGATTAGAGAGTGATATGAGCTTAAAAGCTTATCACTCATGGAGGAGTGGCTGTTAGGAGTTAAAATAGATCACATGGGCTAAACTTAGTTGATTGGGAGTGTTAAATGAGTTAATGATGGCCTCCTCTATGTTTAGCTCAAAATTGCATGCAAACTAGGCAAAAAAAGAGCCTTTTTTGGCTCAAATCGAAGGAGAAACTCATGTTTAAAATCTGCAAGGGTCGCCATAGGGTCACCCCTTTCACCAAGGTAGGTCACCCAAGGCAACCTGTTGGTCACCAGGGGTGACCCATGGGCAACCCGAAAAGGATTGCACCTATGTAAAGTTTGTCAGTTGCGTATACTTAATGAAAGGCTGAAAAGGTGATCTAGCATCAAAGTCAGGCTACAGGATTAAAAAATGTAGGGTCACCCAGGGAGATCCGACCATTAATAGGTGGTGACCCAGAAAGGAGAAAAATTGAACAAAAATTGAGACATGGGTTTGGTATATTATGTTATCTAGAGGCTTCCTAGGGTTTGATACCTTTAGAATGGGGTGTTGAAAGGTGGAATTAGCATGAAAAGGTGAAAACTAGGCATATAGGAAAGGCAAAGGAATGCGACAAGAGAAGAATCAACAAAGGGGAAATAAAGAATGGTTAGAAACTTGAAGAATTGATAGAGGAGAAACCAAACAACAGGGCACTATTATTCATGCTTTTGTGTACATGATTAGGATTACATATCATCATGGGGTCCTTGTGCAAGCTTGTGCATGTTTTAGTGCTTACAGAAACACATAGAGTTATCAAAAATAATCCTTGCATGCACACCAAATCTAGTTATTATGTTTCTCACCAAGAATTCTACTACCACCATGGATGTAGCATTGCGGGTTGGAATTGCTTCAATCCACTTGGTGAAGTAGTCAGTTTCTACAAGGATCCATTTATATCCATTACTAGATTTCTCTTGAATTTCTCCTATGAAGTTGATACCCCATTGTTGAAAAGGAGTTTCTACTATAATTGTCATGAGGGGGAGGGCACTTGCAAACTTTAGCTTACCTAAAACCTCTGACAGGTATCACATTTCCTTACTATTTCAGCAACATCCTTAAATAGTGTTGGCCATTAATACCATGCCCCAAGGATTTGTGCACAGTGGTCTTAATCTTGAAGTGTCCTCCACAAACACCTTGATGACACTCATTGATCACTCTGATGGATTGTTCTTGATCTAAACATTTGCGCAGTAGCCCATCATGATTTCTCAACATTAAATCATTTTGTATCAGCACATACCTTTGGGATTGTAGTTTGAGTATTCTTTGTTGACTTTCATTCATTTCAGGAGGACAACACATGTTTTCTAGATAAGATATGACATCCTTATAACATACCTGTTGTTTTTCAAAGGACAAGGGCTAGAAACACAAATGGAACTTGTCTCATTTACTTTGCAATAGATCTAGATTAGCACCTGCCATTAGTTTGGCTAAGCCTTGACCCCTAACCAACTTGGTAACTTGTAGCTTCATGTCATACTCTTCGATCTTATTGATCCATATGCATCTTTTACCTAAGGCTTCTTGTTGAGTGAATATGTCTTTCATTGTTGTATGTGTTACATAAGTGATAACTTTTGCACCCACAAGATATGATCTAAATTTTTTAACAACCTTAACAAGGGCATATGCATGTTTCTCCATGATTGAATAATTTAGTTTGATAGCTTGTAAGGATTTATAAGAGAATGCAATAGGCTTCTCACCTTTGCAATGGTATAGAATGAAGCAAAGGAAAACAACTGGAAAAGCCTGGAGTAATTTGAGCTTATTAGACTAGAGCATCTTTGAGAGCCTCCTTTATTTCCATAAATGAAACAATTAGTTCTTTGCTCCATGTGACTGATTGCCCTTTTTTTAACATCTTAGAAATGGCTTTAGTCTTCACATTGAAGTTGGGGACAAACCTCTGCACAAAGTTGATTTTCCCAAAGAAGGATTGGATACCTTTGACTGATTTGGGCTGAGGGATTAGGCCAATTGCCTTCATTATTTCTAGATCTATCCTTACCCCATCCTTTGACACTATATGTCCCAATATCTTTCCTTCTTCAACCCCAAACATACATTTTTTTGGGATTCAAAGAAATCCCATACTCAAGGCACCTTTCAAGTATCAGCTCAAGGTGTTTGCAATGATCCTTTCTTTCTTTAGAGAATGTAGTTGTACTAGGTCATTTTGGTAAAACACTATGATCCCATCAATAAGGTCTGCAAAGGCAACATCCATTGCCCTTTGAAATGTTGAACCTGTATTTTTCAAACCAAATGACATTCTCACATAAACAAAGGTGCCCCAAGGAGTAGTAAATGTTGTTTTGTACTATTTTGACTCCTCAACCATCACTTGGTTATATCTGGAGAATCCATCCATCATGGACATTAATTTTGATCCTGTTACCTTTTGTAGAAAATGGTCCATGCTTGGGAGAGGGTAATTATCATTGAGAGACTTGATGTTCAAATTCCTAAAATCCACATACAACTTTATCTCTCCATTATTCTTTCTTATGGGAACTAGGTTAGATACCCACTTTGAATGCCAAATAGGCTTGATTATACCTCCCTCCTTCAAATCAATTAATTCTTTCTGCATTTGAGGAGCAAGAATGAGATTGATTGGTCTTTGTTTTTGTCTAAAAGGTTTTGCATTAAGCTGGAGGGGAATGGTGTGCTGAAATAAGTCCTCCCTGTAAGCCTTGAAATCTTCATAGTACCATGCAAAATATTTCTTGAACTTTCTCAATAATATAATTATCATTCTTCTCATTTGGTTTTAGCCTCTTACCAATGTAAATAATCCTAGGAGCTGCCTTAGTTCCTAGGTTCACACCTTCAACGCTATCTTCTTCAATTGTCTTGATTTTTCTCTTGCAACAATTTACATTATCAAACACTCTTTCCAATGCTACAAGCCATTTAGGAATAGTATTAGTCTTTAGCTTTACCACCTCATTACCAAATAAGGTCTCTTCACCATCCTTAATTTCCAACATGGGTTGCCAGTCTATCCGCTGATTATCAAATTCATCCATGCAATTCAAGAACCTATAAATCTAATTACTGTCATCAAACACTTGCTAGTTGTAGATGTTGTCAAATATAGTAGGTTTGGTAAGAATCTCAAAAACATATTGAGAATGAGAATAAGCCATCTATATATTAAATTTTGAAGCCGCAACATCTAGGGCATCTGCCTCTACATTTTCAGACCTTTCAATCCATTCAATGCCAATAGCATCAAATAACTCTAACATATTCCATCCTGCATTCCTATATGCTCTCAACCTTTTGTCCTTGGCTATATAAACATCCTTGACTTGCTACACAACTAATTTTGAATCTCCCTAGATTCTTAAACACTTGATTCCACGCCTGTGAATAATGTTCAAGAATAATATAAGAGCTTCATATTCAACAATATTATTCATGCATTGGAAATCAAGATTGAAGGACAACTTGGACCGTCTGGTGATACCAAAATAATGCCTGCACCTGAACCATCTCTAGAACATGCACCATCAAAGCACATTGTCCATAAATTAGTCACATTATGATTAGGGACAACACAATGGGAAGGGCCAATATCAATGTTATGGTCATCTTCATTACAATACCTCATAAAATGATCAATTTTAGTATCAAAGAAGTTTACTTCATCAGTTGTTTTGTAATGATCCTCAATGCCATCCAACATTTTCTTCTCCCTATATAACTTTACCTCTACTTCATGCACTAGGATGGTAACATATGATAGGGAATATTAAGTGCTTCTATAAATGCTTCACTAAGCACTCGATGAAAAAATGTCAAAGGATAGGGTAAGAAGGGAAAGGGTTTTAGAAAATTCTAACTATGAACTTTCAATGCTGTGACATGATGCATAAGTAGACAGATCTGAAATAAAACCAATCTTTACTTAACCAGATAACTCACAACACTAGAAAGACAATGCAATCTTCAATGGAAATGATTTTTTAAATCATGAAACAATTTATATCAAACACCTAATTGATCTGGTGCAACTTAACAAGATATTCCACAATGAGAAATAAGAAATAAAAGTGTTTAGGATAACTACACAAAGTGACTTACAATCAACAAGTAACTAGGGATTTGTTCAGGGTGCCGGTGGTTCTTCTCAGAAACAGGGGAATAAGCCGAAGCAGGGGAATAGAGATAAGCTGTTTGAGAAGGTTCTGGATGAGGGAATTGTTCAGGGTGTTGGTTGTTCTTCCCAGAAACAGGGGACCAAGCTGAAGCAGGGGATTAGGGAGAAGTTGTCTGAGAAGGTTTATGTAAGGGTAGAGGAAACACAAGACAAGACCATGCCTATCCTCGATCCTAGTGTTGGCCTCAAATTTCCTGAAATCAATGATCCTTCAAATAACCTCCCTGAGGATTTTGATGATTTGTTGGACCAGACAAGTAACAAAGATCATGTTGAGGAGGTGTTTGAATTAATGAAGAATGCTATTAATTCACAACACAAAATGACTAAGTGGTTCTTCCTGGAAATTAATAGGATTAACATCAAGCTCCAGCTGATGCAGGAAAGCTTGGGGAGTGGTATCAACACTACAATCGAGCGGGACACCCTTATCTTCAGAAACTGGGATGTTATTCCTAAAATGGAGGAAATTGACTGTGAATTGAACAAGATGAGAGAAGAATTCAACACAAGGGTCCAGTTCCTGGAGGAGAAAATCATAGAGGTGAACAACAACTTAGATAAAATCATGAACATCAGTAAACTTACCATTTAGAATAGCCTCAACAGGATGAGAGTGCTGACTGAGAAGCTCAAGGAGCTTAGAAAAGAGCAGTTCAAGGATTTCAATGCCGAGGACATCATGAATGTTGATGATCTGGGTATTCAGGATAAGGGTGATGAAACTAAAAATACTGGTAAATAGGTGGCAACTGAGGACACAGGTGGACCTTCGACCCGCATTAGAGGAAGAAACAAAAAGAAGTTTGAAGTCGAAAAGAAAGAGCTCATGGACTTCACCAAAATGCATGAGGTATTTTATGAACAGGAATTAGAAGCGACTGAGACTCTCAAGAAGATGAACTAGTTTAGTTTTATCTATTCTCTTTTTTGGCTACTCTTTCTATGCTTTTGTTGTTTGGTAGCTTATAGTTGGCTGTCAATTGGCGTACTACTTTTTGTATGCATCCTTTTGTATAGGGTTTCAGGGTCCCCTTTCAAAACCTGTTTGACCGTATTAATAAAAAACAAGTAACTAGTAGTATGAACACAAGATCCATCTAATACTTATCACAATTCATGCACAAACAATAGAAAATTTAATTAACTGATTGGAAACCATGAAGAAAACTTTTTATTAATTACAAACTTGTTTGACTAGTATCAACAACTTCCAGCCCTTGTACAAAGAGATGTACCTTCCTTTAATAGGAGAAGGAAACACACTTAGTACATAAATGAATGGTTAAGATTAGTTTACAATCAAAGGTCTATATTTACAAAGCATTAAACTTTTGGAGCCAAACAAATCTTCATTATTCATCAATAACTACCTAAGATCTAACATTGTAAAATAATACAAGTTTTAAGGTAGGTCGATCTTATACAACTTTTTTTATAAAAAATACATTGTAAAGAGTGGCACAATTTCCTAGGCATCAACGCTTAATTTGAAACATAACTTTGAAATATGAAAAATCAACACATGAAAATAGGTGGCACGCTATAGCATATGCAAACAACCTCATTTTCTAGCATCTTCCACATCAAAGATCACTTCAAAAATTATCTAGTCCTTTTCTACTTCTCTTTGCCTATAGTCCATGTATGTTGTTAGCACTAGATTCATTAAATCCATATTAGTCCCTTTGAAAAATCCATATCTAAATTTTTGTGTTTCAAATGTTGAGAGGAAGACTTCAAACTTAGTTTTCTTCTTTGATGCATCTTTTTCATATGCCCTAAGCATATATTTCATCTTCATTAATTTATCCATAGTACCTGAATTGAAGGTGTATGGAGGTTGATCTAAACCAGAATTGAGGATTTGCTTGAAACTATTGTTCAAAGTATCAATGTTCTTCAAATCTTCATTTACATATGCATGTTGTCCTATTAAATCCTCCACAAATGTAAGATTTTCATATTGTACATCTACCACCTTGTTCTTCAATTCATTCATCTCCATAAGGGATCTATTAATCAAGTCATTTCTAAGCTTGATGACATCTATCCACATCCTCAACTGCTTTAGGGAAATTTGATCTAAAATATTTTCTTTCACTATCAACTGAGGATCCATGTTTCCAATAGCGACCAAGCGAGGTAGATTTCAGTATTTTGTTTCTCATTCATCTTCACAATCTTCAATCAAATCATTAATTTCTCCTTCAACACTCTAAATTGTGTCTAGGAGTCTATAGATTCATCAATCATTTTTAAGGCATGCTCGTGTAGGTCACTAGTCTAATCTTCTATTTCCTTAGCAACACATTTCATTTTCTCCAATGTGGATGCCTCTTTCTTGGAGATGAAAACATGACAAGAGATTGACCCATCTACTACTTGTAATGGAGCAACTAGATGTTTGATATAGACTTGTAGTTATGTAATCTTCTTCTTCAATTCCTTCTTAGTCTTTTCATCCCTTTTCATCTTAGAGATTATTATGGACACAACTAACTAAAATTCTTGAACCTTTTGTTCCCTAGTTGCCTATCTAAGATTGATAGTTGTTATTTAATAATCCTTAGGTCTTAAGTCTCTATCATATTTATCTACCATAGGAGTAGATAATTCAACTATCCTAGGTCCATAAGCATCTCTTGTTATTGTAGACATGACTCTTTCTTTCTTTCTATCTCTAGGTACATACATCTTTGAAATGATGCTAGAAAGATCCAAGGATGAAACCTTCACACTAGCACCAAGGAAGAAGAATCTACCATTTTTTGTATTGTGGAGTCAAATTTTGCTAATGATATTATGGCTACTCATTTTGCTAATCACATGTGTGATAGTGATTTCACCAATTCACTCTTATTATCTTCTTGAGAAGCATCACTTTATTTAATAGTGCTTGTTTCTACAATTTCAAGCCCATCTTGGAACATATTTTCTTGTGCACTTGTAGTATTTGCAGCATCTAGTTGTGCATTACTTATTTCTTTTGATTGTTGTTGTTGTGGCTAAACTAAACCTTGTTCCTTATTTCTTTGTTCTTTTGTATGATGCTTGTCAATTTGGAGATTTTCCTCCTTATTACTTTGCAAATCAACTAATTGTTCTTATTGCTTATTTTGAATAGAAGAAGGCTTATCTTTCTGTACCTTTTCTACATGCACTTCTTCTTGATCTACCCATTGGTTTATTTCAACTTGAACATCTTTCCCTTGGATTTTTCTCAGCTATGGCCTCTTTTTCTATAAGGCTTATTTCTTCTTAATTTTCTCCATGAGTTTATCAATGTTAGGAAATTTTGGAGGTGAGTGCGGAGATGGAGTACTACAGGAGAATTTGGAGGGGTAACAAGGTCAGTTATGTCCCTTTTATCTAAAGTTGCCTTATTTATAGTTGAAAAGAATGAAGGAGGACAAGTAGGAAATGTGGTTGCAATAGAAGAAGTTGAAGCTTTTGGAATATGAGATGAAGTGAAAGGTGGAACAATGATTCCAATATATTGTGGGGTGAAAGAAGTGGGAATGGAAGAAGGAATAGTGGTAGTAGTGGAAAGGGGAATTGTAGCTTGGACTATAGGCATTGTCATTTGTGTTTAAATTGGAGTGCTTCTCTTGTGATTTATTCCAAGGAGGTGACTTCTTTCTCTATCCAATCAAGAGGTTGAATGGAATTATTGAATAATTGATTTGCCTCATAGGCCTCTTGCAAAAATTGTCCATCATCAGACACTTCATCTAGAACTTCAAAAATGTTATATGCTTTCATTTCAAAGGTTGTCAGTCTTGAATATCTCCTCTTTCTGATCTTTTGGTCATCATGACAATCTCTCCAAAATTCCTGTAGATGAGGTACATGTCGCATATGGGAGCCTACCATTTGCTCCATCTTTCCATCTGTATCAAACGATGCCCTGGTGGTATGGAAATGCAAGTTGTATCTTTGAATTTTTGCATTTGATTCTCTAGCAATAGGAAAAGAGGGGAAAGCATATATTCCAACAATAATTATTGGAAATTGAATTTCTGCTCTATGTTTCTCACTAAGGTCTTTGGGTGCTTCATAAAGTTGCCTTGTCACCTCTAATGATGTGATCTTATTTGTAGGTTATTTTGGTAGCTTATAGGGAGGACTTGTGAATCCCTGGACTCTGATATAGGTGAACTTAGGAAATTGAACGAACCAATTTCCATACTTCTTGATAATCTTAGCTGCATCTGGGTATGTGCAAGATCATGATGGGCCAAACTATACCTCTAAGTGGCAATGAAAATATAAAAAATCAGAATTAATCAAGTACATGTGAAAATTTGAATGGATTATCTACACAATTTGAAAAAGATGTAAGAACAAAATTTGTAGAGAATTGAATCCAGTTTATGGGCTACTATTTTTTTAAAACTAAATTTACTTAGTGAAAAATGAATATTTCAATGAACAACTATTAAATTTTTCAGAAAAAAATAAAAAGTGGGTGTTTTTCCAACCAACCTAACTATGAGAAAAAAAAACATATCTTTTTTAAACTTTCAAAATAAGTAGAGGACTCATGCCTAGATGTGATGCATATTTTTTTGAATTTTTTTTCCGATAAAATAATTAGTTATGATTTTTTTATTGTGACTTTTTTAAAAACTAAAAAGTAATTTTCCAGCCAACCTAACTCGATAGAAAAAATTGGAATTCAAATTTTTTTTTAACCTATAGCCAGAAAAGCATAGAGTGTGACGTAACTTTTGGATCTCAAAAAAGGTGAAATGATTTGAAAGTTATGGATGTTTTTCAATCAGCGTGTCCATCAAGATTTCAGACACACACTATATAGAAAATTATTAATAATTATTTAATAAAATGATAACCAAACAAATCTTATATTTTTATAAAGTTGACAGTTTCTTCTATAAACCCTTTTTGTTTTATCAATTTTGCATTAAAAAAAAGTCGTCAGCATGAAGGGTGAAGTTCAAAGAAGAGAGTGAAACCTGCAAAAACGTTAGAATTGAGGGAAAGTCAACTATGATAGTCCCAAGCCTACATGCAAGGCAAAACCGAAGCAAAACAGATATCAATTATTAACAGATATCCATTTTGCTTTGGTAAAATATCTTTTTCCCTTTTTTGTGTTTTGCAAAATGGATATCCGTTTTAGGTTGCCCAAAACGGATATCCATTTTGCTTTACCCAATTCTTTTCATTATTTTTTAGTTTGTTGTCTTAGATTAAGTTATAGTTCATTTTATTGTTCTTTAAGTTAAGATTCTAACTAATTGTATTCTTTCATACCAAATGTTGGGACTAAGGAACCATGTTGCAATTGGCCAACATACTATGATAGAGGAGTAACTTAAATAATATGATCAAAGACAATGATACAAATGTATTATCTATCTAGTAACATTTAAGAAATCTCGTGATAGTATATAAAACCAAAAGAAACAATATGGGACACTAGATTTTATGTTAGAAAACCTTATGCGAGAAAACCTAGTAGTAAAAGATAGTTACCATTATATTATTTAGAATCCATTGATTTAATAGAAGAATTCTTTTGATAGAGTTGATATCTACATGCTTATAGCATACTTTTCTTCAATGTTTCTCACATCCAACACCTAACTAATCACAATCCAACCATTCTCCATTCACATGAGTAGATAGGTATATGCATCATCATAGAATACCAATTGTCTAACTATCCAACCAACCCATGGAATGCCAAGAGTCACAAAGCTATATGTTGACCATATCATAAAATCAATATATCACATATATCACCAAACATGACACCTCCATGTGGATAATCATTATAGATGACTATATGTTGTTACACATTAAATATCAATAGTTTATTACTAACTATAGTCAATGTATTCATGATGTCTTCTTGTATAACCACTACTACCAACCATAAGCTTTTGGTAACACATACAACCATCTAACCAATTATTTCAACTTGTAGTATTGTAGAACATTCTCTTAACATAACCAAGCCTCTAGATTGTTCCACATGAACTCCATCTCTACTACAAGTGCACCTGCATTATTATTTATGCTTCTACTAGCACAATAAAATATGTAGTTGTGAGTACTTCTTCAAATGACTCATGGTTAAATTTCCATAGCATCACCACATGTAGACATATCTCCATGCTATATCACAACATCTAAAACTCACCACATCCTACCACATTAGATTTTATCATTGTTCAATAGTTTCCATAAACTCGAGAACTCTCTCTCTCTCTCTCTAACCTATCTACCTCCTAGTTAAATCCTTTTCCTAGCTTTCCTAGTTTTCCTTTTCCTTTCCAATTTCCCTTTAGATCCCACCAATTTTTCCCTATTTTACTATTTTCCACCTCTCCTCTCATCATTCTTCCCATCCAATGAACTTTAGTTTTATCTTGTTTCCATTTCATCCTCCCAATTCATATCATCATCTCTCTTTGCATGTCCTCATTTTCTTGTTTCCATTTGCTTTGTCGATAAGGGAGATAGCTAGGGACGAAGAGGAAGAGAGGGTGGAGAGAGAGAGAGAGAGAGAGAGAGAGAGAGAGAGAGAGAGAGAGAGAGAGAGAGAGAGAGAGAGAGAGAGAGAGATGCTTGGGTTTAGGGGAATTATTTAGGGTTTAAAGAGAGATAGAGAGAGGGGAATGATAGAGATTGGGAGAGATAGAGGAGACAGAGGGGAGAGATAGCGAGATAGAGAGTGAGAGACATGTCCAGAGACATAAAGAGAGAGATTGAGAGGTAGATGGATGATAGAGATAGGGAGATAAGGAGAGATAGGGAGATAGAGGTTTAGGGTTGCTTTGGTTTAGGGGCATTATTTAGGGTTTAGGGTTTATGGTTTTGGGGTTAGGGGTTAAAGTTTAGAGGTTTAGGGTTTAGGGTTTAGAGATAGATAGAGGACCAATAGGGAGATATAGAGGAGACCGAGGGGAGAGATAGGGAGATAGAGAGTGAGGGACATGGCCAGAGACATAGGGAGAGAGATTGAGAGGTAGAGGGACAAAGGCGATAGGGAGATAGGGGAGAGATAGGGAGATAGAGGTTTAGGGTTTAGGGGTTTGGGGTTTAGGGTTTCTTGGGTTTAGGGGTTAGGGGTTAGGGTTTAGGGGCATTATTTAGGGTTTATTGTTTAGGGGTTAGGGGTTCAGGTTTAGAGGTTTAGGTTTTAGGGTTTATAGAGAGAGATGAATGATAGGGAGATATAGAGGAGAGTGAGGAGAGAGATAGGGAGATAGAGAGTGAGGCACATGGCTAGGGACATAGGGAGATAGATTGAGCGGTAGAGGGATGATAGAGATAGGGAGATAGGGGAGAGATAGGGAGATAGAGGTTTAGAGTTGCTTGGATTTAGGGTTTAGGGGTTTGGGGTTTAGGGGTTTAGGGTTGCTCAGGTTTGGAGATAGCTAGATAGAGAGAGAGAGGAGACAGATAGGGAGAGATAGAGAAGACAGAGGGGAGAGATACGGATATGGAGAGTGAGGTACATGGCCAGAGACATAGGGAGAGAGATTGAGAGGTAAAGGAACAATAGAGATAGGGAGATAGGGCGATAGAGGTTTAGGGTTGCTTGGGTTTAGTGTTTAGGGTTTAGGGCTTTGGGGTTTAGGATTTAGCCTAGGTTTAGTGTTTCTCAGGTTTAGGGTTTAGGGGTTAGGGGCATTATTTAGGGTTTATGGTTTAGGGGTTAGGGGTTAGTGTTTAGGGTTTAGGGGCATTATTTAAGGTTTACAGGTTTATGGTTGCTCGAGTTTAGGGTTTAGGGGCATTATTCAGGGTTTATGGTTGCATGTCAAAAGAAGTCTCTCTCTCTCTAAATCCCTCAACCCTAAATAATGCCCCTAATACCTAACCTCTAACCCATAACCCCTAAACCCTAAACCTCTATCTCCCTATCTCTCCCTTATCTCCCTCTCTCTATCATCCCTCTACCTCTCAATCTCTCTCCCTATCTCTCTGGACATCTCACTCAATCTCTATCTCCCTATCTCTCCCTCTGTCTCCTCTATCTCTCCCAATCTATCTCCTCTCTCTCTACCTATCTATCTCTCCCTATCTCTTGCCTCTCTCCCCTATCATTCCTCTATCTCCCTATCTCTCTGGACATCTCACTCACTCTCTATCTCCCTATCTCTCCCCTCTGTCTCCTCTATCTCTCCCTATCTGTCTCCTCTCTATCTCTCTACCTAGCTATCTCTCCCTATCTCTCCCCTCTATCTCTCCCTCTCCCTTATCAATGAAGGAAATGAAAACAAGAAAACTAGGACTCTCTCTCTCTCTCTCTCAATCCTCTATCTCTATCTCTATCTCTATCTCTATCTCTATCTCTATCTCTATCTCTATCTCTATCTCTATCTCTATCTCTCTCCCTCTCTTTCTCTCTATTGCTATCTATCTATCTATCTATCTATCTCTCTCTCTATCTTCCAATCTCTCTATATCTCTTTATCTCTCCCTTTCTATCTATATCTCTCAATATCCCCCCCCTCTCTCTCTCTCCATTTCCATGGACATACCCATTAGGTAGGATATTTTGCATATGGTAGTCATATCCTTTAGGTCCAATCACCTCCAAACTTCACAAATAGATATAGAGCATAATTCTAGGCATCTTTCATAAAGACCACTTCTCTACATAGGTGCAACTAATACCACTTTTTCATTGTTTTCCACATTTAATACTTATTCTTTTCCATTTTCCAAGTCCTACATGTGTCCAAGTTGTATTGTTTGTCAAGTTTTTAGTCTAATTGTTAGTCCTAGCTCTCATGGTTATTAAAATGTTAGTATAGTTAGATTTATCCTTAGCAACATTAATTTACACATTGTTGCACAAACAACCACACTAAAAAATAACCTTACCTAATTAAGGTTAACCTTTAAGGTTCTTTCATTTGGTGAGCCTAATAGATCCAACTAGTTCAATCTTCTTATAGTCCATGCTTAGCCTTCCAAGAGAGTTCATGCCATGTTAACTTTGCATTATGTCCTCACTTTCCTCTTGCTAGTTGTAGTACTCTTTTTTTCTAATCCTATCCCTATATCATATTATTGTTGTTGACTTTTCTTTCCATCTTCATCATCATAGTCCTAGTTGTCCTATTTTGAGCCTACCATTTATCCTTAGCCATGTCTTGTACTTCTTCTATTCATGTCAATTTTAATGACCTCCAAATTTTTGATAAATTATTCTCCACCAAACCCTAGACCCTCACCCAAATCCTTACTTTCCTAAGAAAAGCCCTTCCCCAAACATCATTTGATCATGTGGCTCCTTCCATCACTAGACATGTGCCCCTACTTTCCATTATTCATCCAATACAATCCCAATGTCATAGCTCACATTCCCACACCTACATTCATAGACTCCATTCCCCCTATCGACACCATCATTGATAATCATTTTAAGGAGTCTCCCTTGAATAATCATTAAACCATGGATTATCCCATATCCCCATCTTACACTTTCCTCACCTTTGAACCCTTAGAAGATGACATTTAGCTATCCCCACCATTACCAATCACACTTTCTAGCAATCCCACATAAGACACCTTACCCATCACTTCACCTAGGTCATCACCAATTAAATCACCTCATTACTCCATTCAACCATACCCATACCATCCCTTTCTCACTCCATAACCTATATTAATGCATGATTCACCCCATGACATGCTACAGTTACCACAATGCCAATTCACTCTACCATCATTCTTCATATTATCTTATGAATCACCATCCTTTCTTCCCATTCCTTGAGACATCATACCATGACACACATCCCTTCCTCCATTACATCCTCCCAACCCTTTCCCAACATTGATAGCCCACTACCCATGCCACCTCCTTCTCATAACGCATTTGACCATAACATTGCCACAACAATCATCACTCATCCCGACACCATCCCTCCACCATGTGACATTTATCTAACACATATTCCCAATTATAATTATATCTACACAAAACTCAAGGTGTTGTAAGTGCAATTAGAAGACCTTAACCCTCATCCTCCTTCCTCATCAATAGGATGGATTAAATCACCACTATCAATTGACATCATCTTACAATCATCTCCTCCTAAAATGTTCTTGCTTAAATTTGATAATATAATGTCCAAGGCGATCTCATTGCACATATGAGACACTTCTTTGTCCAAGCCACAATTGTCACCATTGATGATTATGTCCTTGCTAAGAATTTTCCCTCCACATTGATATAATATGCCCTTGTATGGTTTGAAACATTACTACTTGGTTCTATGAATTCAATTTAGATCTCATGCATAACTTTACCAACCACTACCAATTCAACATCAAGCCTAAGGTTTTCTTAGTGCATCTCACACATTGCAAACAAGACTCACTAGGGATTACTAGAGAGAGAGGTGCAACTTTGTCAATTGGTTGAAAAGATGTTAACCATGTAATAATAGAATTTTGCAAGTTGAATTGTAAGTTCTATAAGTTCAAAGCATAAACCAATGAAAAGAATAACAAAAAATACCATTTATATAGTTCCAGAAATGGATATCTATTTCTGGAAAACGAATATCTGTTTTGGGACGGATATCCGTTTGAAACAAATATTCTTAACATGCCTATGAAAGTCAAAGTTGGCCAATTCACGAATTTCGCTAAGTAAAGACGTGGTTTTTTTTCTATTGCCACTGTTTGGCCCGCGATGACCCTGCACATACCCATCTAATGATAATCTTTGGATTAAATATACTCCCAAAGTTTTCACTATGTACATTTTAAAAGCATCAAATGTTACTCTTTTATAATGTAATAGGAAATTCCTCAATTGTAGCTTGAGGTAGTAATCAAAAACCTTGATTTGACTGAGAGTTGATCCTACTGCCCCTCTCTTTGTTAATCTTGAATAGATAATTGGTTTTGAGAACATGTATACTAGATAGGAGGTCATGAAAAATCTCCTCGAGTCATTAACCTTGGTCAACTATGCATGTAAATTGTCACTAATGAGTTTAGTTGAGTTAATCATTTCTTTGTTTTCTAACATCTCATGAATAAATTAAAACATCCATGGCATGAAGGTGGAAGCAGAAGATAGACCCATTATTATTATTATTATTATTATTATTAATGTCACCATATCATTGATCAATATCTCAAAATCACTCCTAAGGAGTGTCCTAGGAAGTTTGGAGATTGTTGGTTTAAGGCTGATCATCCACCTCTTGTTGATTGATTTCAAACAGGTGTTTGTATCTTGATTCTAATATGCCAATCCTTCTTCTTCAGTCAAATTTACTACTTGTCTATGATAGGGAATATTAAATACTTCTACAATAGCATTGGTAGAAAGGTCAGCCATTATTCTTCCATCATTTGCCACAATTGTCCTATGTTTTGCATTATAGTGCCTTGCATAGGCTATAACCAATTCTGGACATTGCACTGAAGTTGGAAACCTTGCTTCTTGTGTAGTCTCATTGTTCACAATCCTTTTGGCTTTGTTTGTAGGATTGTTTCCATACATCATCTATCCTTGAAATCTTCCAAGTCCACATGGCCCAAGTCAGTATTTGATATTAAACCTCAAACTGAATTGATCTTGGAGGGTGGGGTGATGCCTTGGAATTTGTACTTCATCTTCTTGGCCCTCGACATAACCCTACAAGAACAAAAGAGACCATAAGATTCTTAAAATTTTAAGTAATTTGAATTTAAAAAAAAATATAGAAATTTGAGGGATTCTACTAGAAAATCGGACATTAGATTTACATTTTAGAATTCCTTTTGGTCCAAAGAAGTTCCACAAAAATCAATTTTGAACTAAATACCCTTTGTAAAAACAAAGTTTATGAAAAATCGATGAAGAATTAGATATAACATCTTAGCATCATAAATCCCGCAATAAGAAAAAGTTCCACAAACAAACCATGCATATTTCTTACCTTATAAATAAATACATTGCTTTTAATAAAATGCAAACATTTGAAAAGACTATCGGTTTTCATGTTCTATGTTGTAAAATCTGGTTATCAAGTTGAAGTTTGCATTTAAAGTTCTCTACCTTTGGTTCTTTTATCACAATATTTTCCTTTTTTTTGGGGAAAATGTAAGAGGATGGGAAGTAAAAGTTAGTTTCAAATATCCTTCTATCAGTTATAATTCTGCAATTAAATTTTATTTAAAAATTCTCACATGGTGTACTAAATGTTTAATTTGAACTTCCTTCTTTAAGATAAATGAAATGTGGGAAACCTCAGGAGTCTTGGAGGTCATCCTAAAAATTAAGCTTTGGTTTCAAACCAAAATCCTGCAATTTCCTATACTTAAAAAATGAGCCTTTCTGGAAAGAAGATAAGGTGATCCTAATGGAGATGCAAAAATTAAACTTCACTTCCTTGTTGAAATCCTGCAACTAATTTGAACGTTGATGTTTGCAAGTCTTTGCATTTCAAGGATAAATGATACAACTATTAGGATTCTCAGAACTTCTGGAAATAAACTGTTTAAGGTTAAAATTCTAGTCCTACATCAAACTTGCACAATTTACCAATTCTTTAAGATTTTAATGTGTTTTCCAATCAAGCCTTTTCTTCATGAATATGGGGAATCTAGGAAAAACATGAAATAGGATTTAAGTTTAAGAACTTCATTCCTCTCAAGAAATCCTGTAATTTGAACTTCAACTTTCAAAGACCATTTTTCAATTTTGACAATTTTGCGGGGATTCGATCTAGGTTAGAAAATTTTAACATTTAGTGGATTTTGATTTTAAAATTTGAAAATCCTAGCCATTTGCCCTAAATTTTATCTTGAATCTCGTAGTCATTTTCATGAACTTGGGTTAAGTTCGTCTTGCAATCGCGGTACGCCCTAGTTTTGGAACTAATAGCTGTAATTCAATCCCATGAACAAAGTTTTGGATTAACAGTTGAAGTTTAATATTGTAGTTGATTTGCCATAAAATGTTTGAACATACATCATTTAATCACAAATTGGGAAAAGGTCCACCTACTGATTTGAAGTTTGCTGGATTTGTCAGAAATAGGTTGAATCCTAGCAGCCCTAATTCTCTTCGAGCGTTCGGAGAAGTGTAAACTTCAAAGTCTTTCCTTCAAGTTCAAATCCACACTGGTATGAGAAAATTTGCTTGAATTCGCTGAAGTTTGCAATGCAGATCGGTAAATAAAGTTGTAGGAAGGTTTTTAAATTGCTAGAGCTCAAGAAATTTGGGTAAAATGATCAGTTTAACTCAATTTACAATCTTTTGGCCTTTGGTTCGTGTCGTCATTAATGTAAGAAAATGTAGGTGAAATGTTGACGTAGGAAACATAGTTCTTTTGCAGGAATGATTAGAGGAAATGGACATTGAAACTTCATCACAGAATGAAAGTAGGACTTTAAAACTTCGCAAACCCGCAGCAAACACAATCTAGCATCCGACACTTCAAAACTCACTTAACAAGAATTAGTAGCACATCAGGATTCCACAAACTTTTATAGAAGCAACTTGAACATTTAAAACAATGAAACAAATCTTGTGGAGAAAACTAAGTCAACAAAACATATGACCAAAAGACATGACATTCAATAGTAAGCCTAAAGTCTACAAATTAAAAAAAAAAGGCCAGAAATTTAAGACTTTACAAAAACATTTTGCTAATGACTTAAGTATTTGATGAATTAATCCATAGTCATTCTAAGGACTGAAGAACATACTTCTCTTTGACCAAAAGGGAAGTAAAAGAAAACTAACCACAACACAAGCAAAAAAGGAGTCCATATTTTGTCAAAGCAAAATAGGACGTGTATGCAAGACATAAAATAATGTTGTGTTCTTTTTTTGTGTTGATAAAAATTTAACTAAAAAAATTATTTACCCATTTCAAAGATGTTATTGAGTAAATTTTTTACCAAGCCCCTGTAATCAAAAGCATCCAAGATCATGTCTAGTAAGATTGACTTGATAACAACCATACATCTTTGAATATGTTCAATGGGAACCGTGTTAGGATGTGATAGGTCAAGTTGCTTGGGGGGCTTCAATTATTTTTTCAAGATCCTTAACCATTAGGACCTAAGACAAGTCCATTTACAAAGGAATTAACTAAGGATACCTTTATTATAGAGACTCATATAAAGGGGAAGTTCAAATGATAGTTATCAACTTTCCGGGACATGTATACTAATTATTGTAGTCAAGTTAACAAGCTAATGTAAACCAATTAAACTAATTATTGTAGTCAAGTTAACAAGTTAATGTAAACCAATTTACCATTGAATTAGGGGGGCTAACTGAATGCTTCTTCCCCATTACCGAGTTTATTGAGAATTTAAGGTGAATTGTTTTTACTAATTTTTACAGTTGTTTGTAATTGCTCAATCTTTGTGGGATGGGGAAAAAAGTATCATTTAATTCTCTATTTTTAGATTTAGAAAGTCAAATTAGAATTCTTTTACTTGTTGGCCTTTATTGGATATATACAGCAACACACTTGAATAAATTTGATAGAGCTCGACAATTTGTAAATATCCCTTCTCATAAAAATGAGGGATTATCTATGTTGTAGGCTTAGTATTTGCTATAATAAAACTTTCTATATGCTGTGTTGATTTTTGGCTGCTACATTTTATTGATGAATAAACATAAATCTATGTTGTTTTATTGTTTATGTTGTGATTTTGTTCTATCTTTGTATCTGTGCATCTTTTGTTGAGTGTAAATTACAAGAGCAGGGTTTTGTTTGGGAGATTAACTTGCAGGTTCTAGAAATTGTTTGCATGAGTTTGGTATCAGAGCATCATAAGATGTTGGCAGTGGAGAATTCATGATAAGAGTTCTAAATAGCTTAGAAGGCAACTATGACTCTGGGTGTGGATGCAAAGATGGAATTGTGTCATGATGTGAAAAAGAGGATAACCAACTTGAAAGAAATAATAAAACAAAAGCAGAGGCAAAATCAAACAAAAGACCAACAAAAAAAAATACAAAAATTAGAGTTTGAGTTGGAGGAATTATGGTGGATGTTGGAGTAGTATGAGACATGCAATAATAAGAAAACAAAAAAAAAACTGTAACAAAGGCCTCGATGGGTTGTGAGAAGGCAAAAAAAAATGGTGAGAACAAATACTCACCTTGTTAGCAAGAACTATTTTTAGAGAAGAAACCCAAAGAGTCCAGGATTGACCAATGAATAGAACTATTAGAACAAGGAAAGATTAACTCCTTTGATGAGTTAGAAGAAGTATTAGTGGATGGAAGGCCCTTAAATGTGATTTGCAAAGAGTTTGAGAGAAAGGGGTATATGAATGCGATGATGATGAACATCATGATTGGGATGAAGATGAAGAAGATGAGTGAGATGAAGATGTTGAGTTGTGTTACCTTGAAGAAGGGGAAAATATCGAGCAATACAATGGGAGAGGAGAAGAGTTCATAGAATGCAATAGAGTAACGCAACCTATCACAAGAGATTATCCAAGTGTTGTAAGGGTGGAGGCAATCCACATTAGAGATGAAGTTGTATCAAAGATGAAGATATTTAGGAAGATGCATTAGAGATGAAGATATTTGGGAGCCCCATATGCAATGAAGTCATATTGGTTTTAGATAACACAATATAGAAAGAGCAGTTGGAGGGATGTATTGAAAATCCCATTATTGATGAAAAAAAACAGAAAAAACACCATTACCTTTTTGGAGAAGAAATTAAAATGATTGAGGGGAGGAATAGAGGCATATACATTTATTGTGTACCAAAGGAGGATGGTGCAAAGAAAGAGTTGTCTTGTGAACTATCAAAGCTTTATAGACATCACGCTGAGCTAGGAAACAAAGACCTCCTCATAAAAGAAGAATTTTAAAGCATGCTTAAATGGCATAATATAGAGGAGGAGGAAGCACCTATGGGAATTTTTGATTCCTTTTAACTTGGTTTCTGTTTTTAATGGTTTATGTGCATGTGCAATAGAAGGTTGGACAAGCAATGAGAAGAGCCATAATGGATTTTGGAGGAGGAGGACCACTAGAAGTGAGTCTAAGCCCACAAAGTGGTGGGAAAAGAGAGAGAACAAATTGATAAAGAATGATTTTTGATCCAACAAAAGGCTAGAAACAAAGGAAGAAAGAATGTGAAGATTTATAGATATATCTAATTTGGTGGAAGGGAAGGCTATGGTTTGGTTCTTCAAGTCAAAAGGATGGTTTTACCATCTAGCCCAAATTTGTGAGCACTATCCTTGAAAACTTTTACCTGGATGTTCGATCAGCAGCATCTTCGGGTAAAAGCAATCCTGCATCTAACTGAATGTTTCTTACCCATTACTAAGTTTGTTGAGAATTTAGGGGGAATTGTTTTTATTAATTTTAACAGTTGTTTGCAACTGCTCAGTGTGGGATGGGAAAAAAGTGTTGTTTAATTCTCTATTTTTAGATTAGGAAGTCAAATTAGAATTCTTTTACTTGCTGGCCTTTATTGGTTGTATATAGCAATCCACTTGAATAGATTTGGTATTGCTAGACAATTTGTAAATATTCCTTCAGCTCATATAAACAAGGGATTATCTATGTTGCAGGCTTATTATTTTCTACGGTAGAACTTTTTATATGCTGCGTTGATTTCTGAATGCTGCATTTTACTACTGAATAAACATAAATCTGTATTGTTTTATTGTTTCTGCTGCGATTCTGTTCTATCTGCTGTGTCTATGCATCTTTTGCTGAGTGTAAATTGCAGGAACAGGGCATTGTTTGAGAGATTAACTTGCAGGTTCTGGAAATTGTCTGCATCACAAGCTTATATGAGCCTTGAGGCAACTTCCAACGAATGCTGCTCCCATTACCATCTCAAAGGGGATTGTTGCTCTCATTACCAACTCAAGGGATTTCTTTGTTACCAAAATGCTTGCATTAGTAGCTTCCCATGCGATATAGTTGATGGTTACAATATTTTCTTTACATATGCATGGATTGATACGATTTACCATTGTCATGTTGTTCAAAATATTCTTTGTTAAATGGAGATGTCAGAATGTGTAAATTTTGTAATGCAATGACAAAAATGTAACAGAAACAAAAAGAGACAGACAGGAGTTTTATACAATTCATTTTTCTGTGAGAGACATTAAGTTGCTCAGCAATATAATCTAAAATAAAGATAACTTAGAACTATATTTTCATCTCTTTTGTGTTCAAGTTTTTTGTTGTGCCTGTTGTCCATTCAGAAGTCTGGCCTTTACAAGTTTAACAATGACAACTATATACGACCAAAGGCATTAAGTTTGATGGTTGAAGGCCGACTTAACCCAAGAATTCCTGGCCGACAAATTCCTCAAGTCGAAAAATCTTTGAATTCCATTTTGAATAAATCTTTGCATAAGTTCTTCCAATGCGGGAATGTATATCCTGATACTAGACTGCAAAAAATGACCCATCCACATCTACTGCATTGTTATGGGCATAATCTTCAAATCAATGAGAGAGCCACGCAGAATTGTTGCAAATCATATAATATTTTGACTATTTGAGAGGGTCTTTGGGCCATATTTGCAACCAAGCAGAGATATCCTCCATGTTCTTTAATTTTCGAATGCCTCCATAGAATCCATCTAACTCACTGCCAGCTTCAGGAACCCCATTTCTTCTCATTTGTATTCGTCGCCACTTTGAACCAATGGCATACTGCCTGAATTCAAGCCAAACCTTTTCTGCATCATAGTCCGATAAGAAGTCAGATGACTGAGCACAACAATCCTTGAATGGTTTTACTGAACAGAAGTACAATGATTGACTGTAAATGCTTGAGTGTCTGGAAAGCACATAAATGTCATGGTCACATAAATCATGTACGAAGTTAGTATATGATGCCAATAAATACAAAAGAACTTACCATCAAGATGGCATCTGCAGTTCTGATTTTCACTTCTACAATTATCAGCATGTCCAACTATTCCATACCACCACCCTGCACATTAGATAAATTTAAAGTATTCTGGCTCAGAAAAAAAATCAAGCATCGACTCCTAACAAGACAATAATGGGATTGTTATAACAAGACAGCAAACCAATCAGATCAAATCTTGTACAGATTATGAATGCACTGAAAGGGTTTGCTTGTGCTAGTAACTTAAATATCTGATGCCATTCTAGAGGTTTTGTTCTAAATTCAAATTTAATTCATGGACATTTGTACTGGTTACTAGTCCATTCCTAATAAATTTCATTCTATTTCCAGACAAAAAAAAACACTTTGGTATCATCCTTCAATTGTTTAAGAGTGAAGTAAAATACCGTAAGGAAAGCTTGGACTCTTTTTCCATTGGACTTCTATATTATCTCCAGGCCTCAGCTCCTCTGGAACATCTGGAATATATAGCTCACAGGGAGATGTCATAACAGGCGGTTTCCTAATGCGCTCCCATGATATCCCATCCTCAATGACCAGCGACCTTGCAGAATGGGGCAAGTACCTGTAGTCCAGTATCAAGAAATCAATGAAATGTCTGTCTGAAAGTACAAATGCTAGTCCTGCTATAAAAAGTATAAATGGGTGAGTAAACTACGAGTGTTGCGAGCTTAAACATCCCATTCATAGAAGTCCAAACACTACACCTATGCTAATAGGGCTCCCATTGTATTAAGAGAACAAAGTGACGTGGATGACACTAACTGTTTCCCTATCTTCGCCCGTGTAGAATCTTAAGAAAATCAAAGAAATCAATGGAAGAAAGTGAGATATAAAATGGTTAATGATCTTTTCATGTTCATTGAATAAAAACCTTTAAAAATTCAATGTTAAGAGCAAAATGCAAACATAACAGGGTCAAACAATGCAAGATTGTTAAATTTCATGCCTCCATCCTTTTATTAGAAATTATAGTTGCCACTGTATGATATGCACTTGACAACTAGACATCTGTCCTCCCCATCAGTAGCCATTTGACTGAACCCAATTTCATTGGTAAGAATATTAATAATATTTAATATTAGGAATCTAGATCTTTATCTAATTTCTTGAATGGTAGACACTTCGACTGGATTTGGATTAGAAAGTATAATTGCCACTGTGTGATTCGGACTTGACAACTAGGCACCTATCCTGCCCATCACTAGCCACTTGACTGAACTCAATTTCAATTAGTAAGAATACTAATAACATTTGATATGATCAATTTAGATATGTCTGGAGCTTGAAATTGAAAAGACTAATTTCTTGAATGGATAGACACTTTGACTGGAACTGGATTAGAATTAGATCAGAGACAATTGAATTGCAAAAAAACTGCTACTCTTGAAACACCATTTCAATTTTTAAAAAATGATTAAAAGACAATCAGCAGGAGTTTGGAGCCTTGGGGTAGAGATATGGGGAACGTGACAGAGATGCCATCTTGAATTGTGCAAGGAAGTACATGAATAATGGTATATCTACCCACACATACATATACACAACCCCCCCACACACATATTCATGTGCATATGTGTGTGTGTGTTCAATAGATGATGGGGGTACATATATGGGGATGGGGTCTGTCACCGAACCTGAGTTTCCTGTTGATCTTAAAACAGAACAGACATCACAGGGCATAAAATTGAGTCAATTTGAAAGCTACATATAAGAGAAATAAGCTTGCATCATTTACCTGGCAGAGAAGGTGTCAGAATTTCGGTCATAATTTAGATCTGCATCATAGCATGACAGCATAAACCCAGCGTGACCATGCTGGAAGACAAGAAAAAGTTATTAGTGCAAAGCAAGGTCACCTTTAAAGCATCTAGAAAATCAGTATATCTCAAATGAGGTTTCCATTTCATAAAAAGCTACACGCTTCTGTAAAATCTGAAACACAGATTACCATGACACACATGATGATGAATCTGAAATTCTTGATCAACAAAAGGTTAAGAAAATATGTATAAAGAGAATTACAGAAAGAAAAGCACACAGAAAGCACAATAAATGAACAACTTATGAATGGTATGAAATTAAGAAATTAAAACACTTGAGGATTTTAAGAAACAGGAAAACTAATGTAGAAAATCAAATTGCTGCACGAAGTCCATCTGGCTGTATTCTAGCGGTAAGATGAAGAACTAATCAAGAATTTTCTAGGTTCAAAACCCTGTGGGTGATGGTTGTGGCAGGGGAATTGCTTCCATGTGTAGGGCTAGCTTCTCACTGGGGAGAAGAAGGCAATCATAAAGTAATTTCCTATTCTAAACATATCAGATGAACGTCTCCGACCAAAATGCATGTCAATGTGCATTAGACAACCTTCAGCCAGAGCAGAATGGAGATTGTAGATGGTTTCATACAAAATTAAAGTATAATAAAATGGGTTCACGAGCTATGGCTATGACAAAGAAGAAAAATCATGAGAAATAGAAGAAGATAAATCTGATCTTCAGGTAGGTTGTTCATTGGTGAGTTCAGCAGGTTTTCATACCATCCAACAGGATTCCAATCAAGGCGAGATCTGCCCACGTCAATAACATGTGCCTCAATGGCAGGTGAATATAAGGATAAGGCAAAGTACAAGTCCTAGGGAAATGTGGCAGAAGAAAGACCCTTATACCCTCCATCTAAGCTGACGTTAGGAGCGGTACAAATAACCATTCTTTACTGCATCTAAGAACCAGTCTCATCCCTTTTACAAATCTAGAGGGATGTAATATATCCCTTTTACAAATGCGCAGTTGTGTAACATTTCCCTTTTACATATTTCAAAGGGCCTAATGTCCACCAGGACGAAACTCTAGCAAGTTATATAGCAGCTAAGGGTCATGTTTCAAGAAGATTTCTAAGAAAAGCATGCAAGCAGACCTAATTTACTCAACTAAACAGTCAAAGCATGCATTGACGGGGATCAATCAGCAAGCTTTTAAGAAACATATACTCCAAATCAGACAATTGAGAGAAATCAAATGGTGAGGGAAAAAAAAAGGTAAGTTTCACAAATCTAGGACTATACGTTGAGATTTGCTGAAAACAATTACAGTCTATTGAGAAACCTTATCCTCACCTCACGGTTGAAAACCTGTCCAGGAAACCAAAACTCGCCACATTCCAATTGCCAATACAAATTTACGAAGGCTTCATTGGGTCTCATTACTGGTTCAGCTGTAGTCAACTTGCTATCAGGCCTTGAAAAGTACCAAATACATTTCAGTGGACGCAACCACAGGCTTGTTGGCCTTTCCCAAATCCTTGCATTTCTCCGAAACAGCGTGCGTCTCCAAAGAGCAAATGCTTTCATACCAGCAATTTTCCCCCAACGTTCATTATACAGAGGCTCCCACATTTCATCACTTCGGCACCTTTTTCTTAGATCTTTGGATGTTTGGGCTAATTGACATAGATGATATGGAGAAAGCCGCCTTAGAATGCTGTCAAGCACAAGCTCGGGGAGGTCAAGCAGTGGGAAAGCTGAATTATCTGAGTTATCCTCTGCACTTTTGGTCTGCTTTGATTTACTTCTCAGCAACATTTTTTCCACTACCCTGATCGAAATTTTCCAGAAATGCATAAGAATTAATTTACAAGGGCATATAAAGAAAGCTAAAGCCAATAAGGACATCAATCAAAAAAGAAAAAGAGACAATCTCCCTCTTTTTTACCAACGCATATTAATAAGACAAAATACACACAATGCTTCAAATTTTGGCAGCATTGACAAATCCAATCACGCAAACAGTCATCTCAACATCTGTACTAAATACAAAATAGCCTATAAAAAACTCCATACTTCATAAAAGGCGTCCGTTTTTTATCTCCGAATTTTATTGTTGTTCACCAGTTTTGTCCCGTTTCTTCCAATCTATGTGGTGGTTTTGTGAAGTAGATGAACTGTTTAATTTATGTGTAGTTCAACTGTTAAACCGTTTCGAGATATGATTTACTATTAAGGTTTGAATAAAACTTAGCTCTTAAACATGTCAAGTCACAACTTCAAGAATAATGTGAGAGCTTTGAAAGCAATTTAATTACATATTTATTGATGTCATTTGGAGAGACCATTCCGATTTAGTGCATTTTTTCTTTAAATTCCCGATAAATTTGGTCAAACACTTTAAATAAACCTCTACATGTGTTTGGTATGATTAAGAAAAAATTGGACAGTTTAATCTATGTGTAGGTGAACTGTTTAAACTGTTTCTTTCTTCAATAGTTGAGATACGATTTAATAAACTTAGCTCTTAAACAGTCAAAGACACAACTTCAAGAATACCGTGTAAGCTTTAAATAAGAATAACGTGTAAGCTTTAAAAAGCAATTTAATTGCATATTTATTGATATCATTCGGAGAGATCATTCCCAGTTAGTGCATTTTTTCCCATCAATCTGGTCAAACACTTTTAAAATACCTACTAAGACCACATCTGTTTGGCGTGATTACAAATAATGCCAAATCAACTGAAATTTTGACCATTCTTGGAATTCTCTACAAATACTGAGAAGACCATCAAAACACTTTGGGGAAAACGCCTTAAAATACTATTAATGGATTTTTTTTTTGTTTCTTTCGTTTTAAGCAAATGATAAAATTCCTTTGAGTACTTATGCTCTAATACAGCTCATTGAAACTTTTAGAACTTCATGTACAAGGTTTCTAAAAGATAATGATCCTTAGTATTTATTCAAGTAAAAAGGTTTGACAAAGCGTAGATAAAGATAAATTATAAATATTTTGTAAACTCGTAACAAAAACGCAGATATTTTGACAAAGAATTCTGTCAGAGTCAGTCAGACTAATTGCCGTGAAGTTTCAGAAGATTTTTTTTTTTTTAATATTAGTAAGAATCTTTCCATATTTGCTTAAAGAATCGAAGAACTTTGTTCAGGGAAGGCCCTAAAATATATGGCAGTTGGTTTTATTTCCAATTTCTTCCACAGGCTTTAGGGCAAAAAAGCCCTTTCAAAATTCAGACAATTAAAAGTTTCGAAAGACAAAATTCGAGACATTTCAGGCAATTAACTGTCTCATACATTGTCTTAAATTCTATAAGACTGCTAAACAAAGATCTTTCAATAAATTTTCTCAAAAATATTCCCTGCTTTATTAAAAGAGCAAGCTTTACCAATCTTCTTATCATTTCATCTACCATTAAAAAAAATGGTAAACAGTGGTCCGATTTTGAAAAGCAAAACAAATTAATGTTTTAAAAAAATTTAAATCTAAAACATCAAATACTTATAATCTATATTTTTTTTTTCAAAAAACGTAAGAAAAAACAATAGCTTTTGTAAAGAATTTCAAAGATTCGGCCAGAAACCTGCAAATTTACTCTCCAAATGTTTGGAAAGAAAGGAGAAAATCGTGAATTTGTTTTTGAATTAGACTTTTAGTCTTTAGGCAGAAGACAGTAAGACTAATTCTTATACACTTTCAAAATCCGTGAGCTTAAGCTTAAATGATCAATGTGAACTGTGTTAAAAAGTTTTCGTCAGAGATTAAATGAAAGATTAATTATTTAGAGTTCCTTTACGAGAGAAAGAATTTCCAGATTATTTCTTGCACGCTTCCAAAAAAAACTCTTTGAAGCCTAAATAAAAGAGGAATTATGTTCAGAGGTTTCCATTAAAAAGATGATACTTGATTCCTAAGCTTTGATCAATTTGCATGGTTTTGGGATGTGATTCCATTTTGTCCTATCATTTTAAGACAGGTTATTTTGCATAAATCTATTTGAGGAAATTTTAAAAAAAAAATCAAAATTTTATATGAATTTTCTGAAAAAAAAAAAAAAAAATTATTCTATTCAATATTTAAACAAATTGTTACAATCCATAACAATTTCACAGCTCCTTCACACCCAAAAACAACCCAAAAAAAGATAAAAACTCATCATTCAAGGTGATCATCAACAGCATCAGAACTTGTTGGATTACATTACACTACCAGAGCTCATTACATTATAAAATTTCCTAGAAGCTTTCACCATAAAAATCACAAATTTAGACTTACAAATGCTCCTAATGAAACTAAAAAATCCAAACATTCCTAGAAGCTTTCACCATAAAAATCACAAATTTAGACTTGCAAATGCTCCAATTGAAACTAAAAAATCCAAACATTTTCTTTCCAGGCACAAGAATGCTGACTAATTTTTTCTCAAAGATCTGTCTCACAACTGCAAATCCAGACCTCACAAGAAAACAAAATAGACAGAACCCCAAAAAACTTCAAGAACATGAACTTAAAGAGGAACTTACCAGGGATTCCAGGCTCAAAAGGCAGACTAAATTTTGAACCGCATTGTCTAAAAATCCTTGCAATCTGGAGATTTTAAAGCAGGAAAGTGACTCCGAGTAGTTGGGAGATGGAAATATTCAATTTTAGTTTGTGGGTGTATACAGAAAAAATTGCTGGAGTACACGCGTCTGAAGATCTCACGTGATTAAGATTGGAGTTTAATAATGGCTTTTATGTTGCTGTACAAATCTGGTTGTCTGTCTCTGTCACATTCAACTAAATGAGAGCAACAGCAGAATGACATTTGTTAAAGATTGCAAACTAAAACTTCCATGTTACGACACTTGTCAGATAGCTTGTAGTTCAGATTTTTAGTGGTTGATAGCCTAATAGTGGTAAGAGAAATGATTATCCACCACTTACTTGCAAGGCAAGTGAACTTGAGAGTAGGTGATAAACATTTCTTATACAATTTTTTTAGTACACTTTGAAAAGGGGATTGTCCTACCTATAATTGCTGGGACAAGTCTTTTGGGCTAGTTTGAATATTTATGGTGTTATATAATGATTTTATGGGGGTTTAACTATATAATTTTGAGTTAATATTTTGTCTGATTGGGATTTAATTGCATAATTTTGAGCTAATTTTATGTCACACAAAAGATTGATTCAAAATTATATTGTTGAATAAACATCATATAATTTGATAGAGTACCAAAACACTACTTGAATATCTATGGTGTGTTTGCTTTTTTTTTTTCTAAAGTAAGGATATGTATTTCGTTTTGTAGTTTCATTAGCTAGATCTAGTTAACCTTAAAAACTTCAATCGATACAAAAAATTAAAGGTAAATGATTTTAGGCAGGGTCACCTATCATAAAATTTTATTTCCTTTCAAAGGAAAGCTTGCTTCTAATTAATGATGAATGGCTCTAATAAGACCATTTTAAAAATTGGAATTATATAACTATTGTCATATTTTGCCCAGCCCAAAATATTCTAGAATCCCTTTTTCTATCAAAAAAATCCGATTGGAGATAGCCTACATAGAAGGAGGTAAAACCTAAAATCCTTCAAAATCCAATGAACTCCCTTGCAAAAATCTCATAAAAGGAAAAAAGGTACAACGCATTGAAGTGTTGTAAAATCTTGTAGGGCCCTAAATTCATACTATTTTCTCAGTAGTTGGGTACCCCAACATTCAATGCTCAAGACAAGGTCAAACAAAGGTAATTGAAATAGTGAAACTCTTCAATACCGGAGTATAGGTAAAGTTGCAAAATAGATTTACAGGTACACGGAAGGACTTTCTGCATTCCCTCTTAATTGTGCCTGGCACCCATGTGTGCAGGTAATCTCTATTGCAGAGTTGCAGGCTTGTTAGGGGCATGGGTTCCGTCCTAGTTTGCAAGGAATTTCTGAGATAAATTAATGAAGCATGGGTTGTCCGAGCCAATTGACTAGCTTCTAGCGCCACTATTGTAGAGTGTTAAAATTGTTATAAATACATAAAAATGCAAGGTATTTCTGTTAGTTGTTCTTCTAGGCTATTGCAAGTTGGAGAATTTTGTAACCAGGCCTTTGTAATGCAATCACACAAGTTAACTAGATTTGATGGAATATGTTCTTCTACTGAGCCTCTCGCGTCTCTAGTTTTGTTCACCAATGAATGTAATTGGTTATTCTGTGTCTAATTTCTCTGCATGATTCTCTTTCTTTTGTAATGGCTATTTGGCCTCTAGATAATTAATACAAACTGATACTTTTGCCTCTCTCATTATTCTTGCACTGTGTCTATTTGATTGATGTGAGTTACGTATTGGGGGTAAAGCGATCCCTTTCATATATTCACCTATCTTCCCTGACCTCTGTATGAATTGATATGAATTTGTGTGAGTTCTTTTCAGTTTGAGATTATTATTGTGCTGAGTCAGTTGTAGTTGAACATCTCTAATCTGGTGCATCACCTCTTTCATTTTAGTAATCTTTCTTACACTTTCCCCCTGCAAGCATTAGCACTAGATTTAGTTTAATTATCTGAGCCTTAAGCTCAGAAAGAGGAACCAACCTTCTTTGGAAGTCTGATCTCATCTACAAGGTCCCACACTTTGATATCAGTCCCATTGTGTCACTAAAGTGTTTGAACCAGCTTCAAACAGGGTGCAATTTCATGACAACAGTTTCTAGTATGCCTGATGGGACTCTCCGCTTTGAGTAGGAGCTGAGTCGAGGATTCAGTGTTATTCTCAGTTTTATTCACTGTTATGGAATCATTCAAGTACTTGGTGACTCTATTGATCCAATATCCAAAATATTCAACATTTCATACTTGTAGTGCAGACAAGATCATCTTCTAGAGGTACTTTCCAATTTACATAACTCTTTTTTATTGAATCTAGAAGGAGGTTATCTAGATCGCCTATGAGGGCAAATAGGAGTGCAAAACCATCTCCATCAAGATCCTAATCCACTCCCCCTCCAACTAGATTTCAAGTTAGGTTTTAGTATTCTAGAAGGACCTTGCACATACCTAAAATCAATTTAAATACCCAAAACATAGCAAGAAACCTTCCATTCGTTGGTTTTAATGGAGGTAGCCCACTAGACCTGTTGGAGTACATGACCACTGAGAGGGGGAGTGAATTAGTGGTCTAGAAAACTTAACAACTTTTTGCACCTTTCAATATACTAAATAGAACACGAGAAAGACACCAAGGATTCATACAAGTATAATGATTAGTAGAATGAACAAGACCTTAACACATTAAGGCACACACATAAAGATAAACAACACGAACTATAACACAAGTTTTTCATGAGTGGAAAACCCTCATAGGGATGAAAAACCACTCTGAAAATGCCTCACCGACTTAATCAAAACCATGCCTTGACTGGCTACACAAAATGCCTCACTGGAAAGAGAACCTCACTGGTTGCAGCTTCACTGGCAAATACAACTGACTCACTGGCAATCATGTGCCTCACTAGCTATTAGGTGCCTCACTAGCAAACATAAGCATAGAAAAAAAAACTTGATTCAAGGGGTTACCCTGATTCTCTATAATGCAACATCATTCATAAGCTCCCTAATACTCATACAAACCCTTATCTCTCCCTGTATACAAGTTTGACAATCTTTCTACAAACAAGCTCTATCACATATCTTAATTTAATCACCTCTTGTGTAAACTTATAATAAGAACCATCCACACTACTGCTTCAACACTATAATCAAACTATTCTTTTACATATTAGAATAGCTCCTTAAGTTTAAATCCTATTACCTTGAGATCCTTCCTGTCTCAGAGCCTTGCATAATCCTTCATACAATTATGTCATCAAGACTTCAAAACAAAAAACAAAATTGTGATCATGTCCTGCAAACATTATTACATAGTATACATCCCCTATAGGTCTCTTCATCTGCAAAAGAATTGTTTATCTATCTTTACAAGATTCATTCTTCAATGCCCTGCAATCAAAGGTCGAATCATCCTTCAAAGAGAAACATCAGATTTTCAATACACATTGTCAATTTTCTTTATTTGTTACATATATCAAAACCCTCTTTGATTCATTGGAAAACCTTCTTGATCTTCATGTCTATCAAAAACACAATTTACCTCACAAAGAATGAAAAATCTTCACATAGTCGTGTAGGTATTGTTGGCAAGAGACACTACTAGGCATGTCAAGTGTTGTCATTGATGGCAACTGAATCTATCTTACACATCCGCATTGTATCATTTGATCATACCGGAAGTCAAGTTGCAGATTTGTCTAAATCCAGATAAACACGAACATAACATTTGATAGGGTTTAGCATCTTGGTCTGCATTTCTCTATGGGTAATCATATTGTGCTGCGGATCTGAGGGAATGTTAAGGGATGTCAAGGTTACCTGAATCCAAAGTTTTAGCCTCCGGTGATGAAGGGATTGAAAGTTACAAGCATATGAGTATCGAATTTTGGTTAGATAGTCCAGTCCGGTGAAGAACAGGCCGACTTGGTGTTTGATTCTTGTGCAGATTAAGAGAAGTGGTTGGTTGAGTAATTTATGAGATCTAGTGGTATTGGCTGACATGTGTGGTGACTTGAATTCATAAGTTGTGGTCCGCATTGATGTTTGTGCATGGATTTAGCCGACAGAACAGTGTTCTTGAAAAAGTTTCTAAGTTTTCTTGAGGCCGACTGCAGTTGATATAATTTCATGTTGCGTATATATATGATCGATGGGTGTGAGCATTTTGAGGTATGTAAGTGCGAATATGAAGTGAGAAGTGCAAAGAGTGGTGGTATCAAGTGCGAAGTAAGGAGATCTGAGCTCCGGATCATGGTAGAACAGTGAAATAGGGCAGTGAAAGATGAAGTGTGTGAAGTCAGTACATTGAGCCTAACCGGAACTGTAATCTTGCATTGTTAGATGCTATTCTTTAGTTCAAGTATTTCAATGTACTCTTGTAATTGATCTTGTAGGCAGTGAGCCTCCTTTGAGCAGTGAGCTCTGGGTAGTGCACTCGAAGGCATGTGCCTTCCCATTTTGTAATACTTTTAACAGAGTATAAAATCTTGTGGGTTAACCCCCACCGTAGTTTTTCCCTTAACCAGGTTTCCACGTAAAAATCTTGGTGTTTATGTGTGATGATTTTGTTATTGTTGTTTTTAAGTTCATGCTTCTTTATTTTAAATGAATGTGGTAAATTAATAAAGAAACATAATAATAAGTTTTGCAGAACACTGATTCACCCCCCCTCTCAGTGTTCCTTAATTTCAACAATTGGTATCAGAGCAAGGTTCTTTAGAAGAAGTTTAACAGCTTGAGGAAGATCTGGGAAGGTGTTTCAATGGGTTCATTCATGTATTCTGATGGTATCAATGAACATCTTCAAGTAGCCTTAGAAGATCTTGATTAGTCTAGAGCAAAAGTCAAAGAATTGCAAGAGAACCTTAAAGATGCTGAGGATTTCATTAAGACTTTAAAAGGGCAACTGAGCAAATCCAATGAAAAGAGGAAGGAGCTACTTCAACAGTTAGCAAATCATAATGAAGACAATGGCATGGATGAGGATCTGAAGGAAAAGACAAAGGAATGTGAGAAGCTGGTAAAAGAAGTTGTCCTAAAACATGAGATGGAATACGGGGTGATGAGGCTAACCAAGGAAATTGAGGAAAGGAAGAAGACTAAGGAAAACCTGAATCAATCTCTGAAAGAAATAATAGAAAAGTGTTGTAGATTGGATGGAATAATTGGCCATCTAGAGTCTGATCTACAAGAAACTAGGGATAATGAGGAACAACTTGAAAGATAAATTGTCATTCTCAAACATGACCTAGAAGTTGCAAATGAATATAAAGATAAGTTCAAGATAAGGTCAGCTAAACTTGAGGTGTTGCTTGATAGTTAGAAGAAGGCAGATGATAAGCATGGTTTGGGATTTGAGAAAGGTGAAATCTCTGGATCCGGTCAAAGAAATCCTGAAGCAAGAAATCAAAGAAGGAATCCTAGAAGGCCTTCGGTAAGACAACCTAATGCTCAAAGGTATCCATCTTTTAATGGTAATTGTTTCAAATGCAATGAGTATGGTCATAGAGCTAATCAATGTAGAAGTAAAGTGAATCAAAATGTATTATCTTTCTCTGGTCAATGCAATGGAAGATGTTTTACTTGCAACAAGTTTGGGCATATTGCAATGCAATACAGATCTAAACCTGCTCCAACATGTAATTGTCAGAGAAATAAGATTGTGTGTTTCAACTGCAACAAATCTGGACATATTGCTAAATTTTGCAAAAGCAAAAAGGAGAACTCACAGGCAGGTAAAGGAAGAACATAGTAGAAGATGGACAAAGGCAAGGGAAAAATAGATGTGAATGAGATCCATAATGAAATGAACAAAACATGGGTGAAGAAAAGTGAAATGAATAATGGTGATGGGTCCGCACCAGAATTCGGTGCTGATAATTCCTCTAGGAATTGAAATGGGAGCTCTAGCTTAGGGGGAGATGTATTGAAAATCTAATTTCCCCTACCAGTAAGTGGGTACCTGAATCTGGCACGATGAATGAAGATTAAGAAGCTTATTACAGATCTGTTGAAGCAAATTCTAGAAGAAAAGAAGCTAATGAGATTGATTGTGGAGTAATTGAAGATTGACTGTATTCAGAAATAGTATTATCAGATGAATTAGGGCAAAGCATTTATTATAATGGTGAATTAGGTTTTGTGGAAGCTTAAAAGGTCATTCATTCAACATTTGAATCACTTTACATTTGAAGAGAACAAGGAGAAGAGCGCCTGAGCTGAGATTTCAAAGATTTGGAGTGCGAAAAGTGAATTCGGCAGCCAAACCTAATCCTGTGGAGAAAAAGGTATTTTTCTACTAAGATTTGAATCTATGATTTTTGATATGGCTACTCCACTGGTTGTTGACATCACTGAAAGGCCCCGACCTAAATTCAAAAAGCATCCACACAAATCTATAGAGGTCGATCCGTTAGGTGCCCTTTCTGATGTTCTACATGGTGTGTTGCATGTAGAAGATATTAGGGCTTACATTCATGCTAGCATAGATGAATTTGGGGATTCGAAGTTATTAGATTTGGTTAAGAATCACCTGAGGGATGAAAATAATGATCTTAAACCTGAGTATAAGGTGCTGGAAGGCAAATAATTCATTCAGGTTATTGGGTTCTTGTCCTTTGGTGAGGACGAGTGGGTTCAGTATGTATTGAGTCGGATGCATGTCGAATTTATGTGGTTGATGAAACCCTTTAAGATCACTAAGGATGCCATCAAGGCTGTAACATGATTGAACTCATTCGGTGGACTGCCAATGTTGAAATCAGTGAAGAATCAGACTGTAACTGAAGCTATCAAATCAAAGTTTGATAAGAGGGCAATGACAATAAATGATATAATTGATCCGGATTTCAAATTTGAATCTATGGTGATTGGGTATAAGATATACCACTCCAAAAGGGAAAACTCAGTTCCCGGTATAACTATTTATGCTACTTATCAGATGTTAAGAGAAAATGTTGACTATGACTTGTGTGAGCTACTACAAAACCAGCTAATGGAGAATCTGGACAAAATCAAGAAGGATAAGAAGAACACATTCAAGTATGGTACGTTGGTCTTGTGCTTGTTCTTCTATTTCATGAATGAGTTGCCCGGGAAGAAAAGTCTATATTGGACCAGTGATAAGCTTGTTGCCATACAAATAAGAGAGCACTTACAAAATATTGGTGACTCCAATGCCCAAAGGATTGCTCTTTGAGGATATTTCAAGAATTTTTAGAATATGATGCAATCAAGGGAAAGAATCCCTAAGTCTGTGGTGGAAAAGTACAAGGATACAATTTGTTTCATGGTGGAAACAGATCAATGCTTGATGGAAGTAGTTGAACCAAGGATTGTATGGATCATGCCCATGGGGTATGACGTTGATGAACAAATACTGGAAATGTATGCTCAACACCTTCTGAGCAAACCAAAAGATACCTCAGTTGAGATATTCGGTACATATGGTGAACTTAGTTTGAAACTGCATGTTGAGCTTCTGAAACTTGAATCTAAGAGAAAGATCCAAAGACAAGTTGAAATGTATGCAGAAAGTATTGGAATAACCAAAGAAGCTATGAGACAAAATAGGGAAAGGATAGAGAAAGATGAGAAGGAGAAGTAGGACAGGGAACAAGGAAGTGTTCTGGTAGAATCCTCTTCTAAATCAAGGACTACTAGGAGTTCTGGTACAACCTTTGGTGCATCACCTTCTCCTATTGCAGAGAAATTCAAAGAAAAACCTACTGGTAAGGAAAGAATAAGAACAAAAGTAATGGGAAAAAGGTCATATGTCAGTGTGGAGGATGAAGAAGAAACTGATTCAGATGATGAGGTTAAAGAGTTGAAGGGCTCAGACACAAAGGCTGCTAAAGTGTCTAAGGAGAAGCCCTCCAGAAGCATAAAGTTAGAGAAAGTAGAAGCATCAAGGGTTGCCAAAGACAAGCCCTCCAGAAGTATAAGGGTAAGCAAAAGACAAAAGACTAAGACCCATGTTGAAAAATCCACCTTGTTAGTTGAAGATATTGTGAATACAGTAACTGTTCATGGGAATTTGAAGCCCATAACAAAATATTATGACAACTTTGATAATGCCAACAAGAAAATTTTGGAGGATGCTACTGTTAAGTATTTGAATACATTCAATAGAGCACTTGTGGAAATTTTATCTGAAATCCCTAAGTGTCTAAGTGACATTTTGGAGATGAGAAAAGAAGCTGCTAAAGCAAAAGATTTGGAGCTAAGAGAACATGTGTTGTCCAGTAATTTCTAGGAAGGAAGCAAATCAAATTTTCAAAGAAGTTAAAGATGAATTCAGAAGCAAAAAAAATGATGAATAAGCTAATGATTGGAGATACTGATGAAGTGGTAAAAAAATAGAATAAATTCTGAGAAAAGCCCTGGACAAGAATAAGTTTTATGTGGTCACTGAAGAACCTATTGATGCTGATGATACATCCATTTTGAATAATGAAGAGTTGAAGGAAAATAAACAACAAGCTGAGGCAGATGATTTCTCTGTTTTGGAAAAGGAAATTTTAAATAAAGGAGATGAAGAGATGGTGAAGGAAGATAATGTTGAAGGTGCAGAGGATATTCAAATTCCTCTGGACCAATCTGGTGAAGAAAATGCATAGATGAATATGGAAACAAATGCTCCTACTGAAGGTGATTCTGAGAAGAATAAAGAGCAGAAAGCAGAAGTAAAGGACAAGGAAGATCAAAAAGAAGAAACTGATGATAGAATTGATTCCTCCACTCTGGATGTTGAGGAATTTGATAAAAGCAATGATAATGCTACTGCCGAGGATACACAAAATCCTCTAGAAAAGAATGCAGAAGACATTTCTGATAAAGGTGAAAAGAAGGATGCCTCTGCTGATGATGCAGAGAAAGAAGTAGAGAAAAGGAATGAGAATGATAAGCAAGACAATGTAGTTGATTCTGGAAAGGGAAGAGATGTAGGCCCTAAAACTAAAACATCATATTGGACAATAGACACTACAGAAGTAGTGAAAGAAATTTTGGAGAAAAACAAACAAGTTGCAGAAGATCTGGATATAATACAAGGTCCAATCAATTTTGATACTCTATCATCGATACAGAAGATGAAGTTGGCCTCTTTTCGACAAGCTAAGGCTAGAGAGAAAATCTTGAAGTTCCATATAGAAGACAGTGAGTTTCTTAGTCTTGCATCCAACATTTTGGAGAAAATCATGCCTACATTTTAGAAGGATTCATCAGCATCCCCCTCCGGTTAGTTGAAGAGTCTGATAAACTCTGTAAGTACCCATTTTGAATCTTTCGAGAAGTCAGTAGAAGTTAAAGTCTGAAATAAATTTAATGAGAAGAGACTTGCTAAATTAAAGAGAATGATTAGATATGATAGAATTGTGTTGGATACTAGTGTAAAGAGTATTCGAAATGCCCTCACTGAAGGAGATTTGTACAATTTTTGTTTATCTTGGTCAAAAGTTGTAGAGGATATTGAAAAGAAAATAAAGGAGTCTGAGCAAAAATTATCAAATGTATCTCAATCCTTTGATCCCTTGACAATATCTGCGGCGAGTCAAGAATTTCAAGTAGTTAGCCTGATTGATGAAATAAAGAAATTGGTGAAAGAAAAAGAAAACACTATGGCAAGGATGTGTGAACTCCGAGGACTAATTTCCCCTAAGTTAGAAACAATGTTCAATTCATTGACAGAGGCTCAAGATGTTGCTTTGACAAGTGATCCATCTGATCTGCAGAAGGCAAAGTCACAAGCATTTTTATTTAGTGGTCATATTTCAATTTTGGATAGCATGAAGAAGAGTTGGGATAGTGAATTGGCACTATTGAAAAATATTTTTGGTGATGTGTTTAAGTTTATGTAGACAAGACATAAGGACTGTTTGTACATATGCAGAAGTATGTATATAGAGTTTTTGTGTAAATTTTTAGATCCAGACCTCAACCTTTTCCATGGATGTCAAAGGGGGAGTGTTGATAACTGAGAGGGGGGTTGAATCAGTTATCTTAATTAATTTAACTTCCTGATCTTCTTTAACAACTAGTGTAGCATCAAAGCAAATAAGCATCCATAATCATGAAAGTAAAGACAAAGTCAATATACATAACACAATGATTTTGATGTGGAAAACCTTGTTAAGGGAAAAACCACATGATGACTAACCTAAGAATGTTTTCTCTGTTAGAAGAATAGAAATACAAAATGGCACTTGCCAATTAGGGCTCACTGCCCGAGCACACTGCTCACAAGAGGCTCACTACCTACAAGAGACTCACTGTCTACAAGTTATAAAGAGAGTAACAAGATACTTGAACTGATGAGAAGCATCCACATATTCTGAGGTTCAGTTCCGGTTAGGCTCAATACACTGATCTACTGCACTTCATTCCTCCTTTTCTTTGGTCCTGATGTCCTGTCACATACCGGACCTGTCTTACTGTCTTCACACTGCTCTTCTGCTTTTCTTCACCCCTCACGACACACAACACACACCTTCACATCCAAATCCATTTGGTATATATATTCGCACCAACGATTTCAACACCTTTCTAGTCAGCATCCGGAATAGTCAATATTTTCCCAAAATCTGATCTATCGGCTGAATCCTTACTCATCAAGTGATGCGTATCAAGGAGATGCTTATAGAAGTCATCAATCGTGTTGGCCAATCATGAATGATACCTTAAGAAACTTGATCACCATCAATAACTCATTCGGATTAAAGTCTGATGCTCTGCCGGTCAGTTCTTCCTCTGTCAACTCTGCCAAATAGGAACCCAACACTTAGGTGCTCATATCTTTTCACTCTTTCATCACCAGAGGCTCAATCTATGGAATGTATCAGCCAAGGTACACCTCTTGACTTCCCCAAGTCCGCACTTTACTAAGATACTTCCTCTGAGAGATCCAGACCTTATTGTTGGACCTTACTACATGCTCTATTCTTGCTTGTCGGACCACAAAATCTTTAATCTGACTTCCGGTATAAGCACACCATGTCCTACGGATGTGTGGGATGGACTTTGTTGCCATCAATGACAACAATCATGAAGCCACAATATGTCTCTTGCCAACAATCTCCCCCTTTGGCATTGATGGCAACACTTAGTGAAAAATGACTAAGTGTTATACTACACTCCCCCTTGGTTGATGCTCTATTCTAATGTACATTTTACCAGAGCTCCCCCTTAGCTGGATTCCACATTTTTCACTGCTCCTCACTCCCCCTTTGACATCAATGGAAAAGAGTAGGGTCCGCACACCAAAATTTCCAAAAACAATCTATACATATCCGCATAAGTATAAATACAAGTTGTACTTACATATACTTAAGTATGTCTGCAAAAGTATTCTTCAACTGTACAACTTCTGTCACCCAACTCTGTTTCATCCTATCCAAAATTGAGATGTGACCACTCAACAGGAATGCAAAAGCTTCTGCCTTCTTAAGATCTGTCAGATCATTGGTTCGGGCTGTGGCCTATGCATCAGTTAGGGCCTCATGCATGGCCTCTAACTTAGGGATAATGATCCCTCTAAGTTCACTTAACCTGTTTATTCTATTTTTCTTCTCCTCAAGCTTCTTTATTTCATCTATGGCTACAATAGACTGACACTCTTGATTTACTATGAAGGAGGAGAGAGGATCAAAACTTTGAGATAAACTTAACAGTTTATCCTCTTGCTCTTTTACTTTCTTCTCAATATCCATGGTCACTTTAGGCCAGGATAAACAAAATTTATAGATATCTCTGCCATCTTTAAGAGCATTTTCTAAGCTCTTTATTCCAATATCCATAACTCTCCTATCATTTTTTATTAGACCTTGTACTTCAGAGAGTCTCTTTTCCAAAAACTCCTTTCAGACTTTTTCTTCTATTGACTTTTCTAAGGAATCAAAATGTGAATGAACAGAATTTACAAGAGACTTTAGATTACTGAATGTGGAGGCTGAAGGATCCTTTTGGAAGGATGGCATGATCTTCTCCAATACACTGGATGCAGCTTCTATGAGCTCACAGTCTTCCATGTGAAACTTCAAGAGTTTTTCTTTTGCCTTTACTTGAGTAAAGGATGCTAGCTTCATGGTTTGAATTGGGGAGAGGGAATCAAAATTGAATGGACCTTGAAGAAGTTTTGGTTCATCAAATTCCATCATCTCTTTGGTTAAGAAATCTTTGACTGCTTCTACTGTGTCTCTTCCCGGTGACAGGGTTTTCTCCCCTTCTGCAGTCTTAGCACTGTCATCTGAGGTTTTCTCTATTTGACTTTTTTTCTTTTTCTTTACTTCTTCTTCTTGACTAGTTTTCTCCTTTAGATCCGGAGTCTATAGGGGAAACTGGAGGAGAGATGTTTGCTTGTTCAAGAACTTCCTCTTCCAGAGCAGAGGAATCTAAGTCCTTAGTTTTCTCTTCACTTGTCTCCTTTTCCTCTTCTCCATTTTTTACAGTAGATTCTTCTTCTTCATCCACGGCAGAGGGTTCATTACCTAAGTCCTCTATAATAGGAATATTGAATCTTTTAAAAGCATTCTGGAGGATATCTTCTCTCTCTTTTGCCACCTTAGTTTCTTCGAGCATGAGCTGATTCATTCTAGCCTTACTTCGGAACTCATCCTTGCAATCTTTGAAGATCATATGTATTTATTTCGGAGTAATTGAAGGATAGAGATGAATAGCTATTTGTTCTCTAATTTCTAAGTCCTTTGCCTTGGCATTTTTTTTTCTCATTTCAAGTTCTTTCTCTAAGCTTTTGGGAATTAGAGAGATGATTTCAATAAATGCTTTATTGTATATGTTCAAGTAGTTACTGTGGCTTCCTCCAAAATCTTTCTATCTGCTTCATTATATTCATCATAGAATTTTGTTTTTGGTTGCAGATTTCCATCCACAGTAACTGTCTTGACTACATCATCAATGCGGAGAGTAGGTTTTTCAACAAATTCCTCTGCCTTCTCTTCTTTGCCTTGACCGGTAGAAGGTTCACTGGTTGTTTTCCTCTACTTCTTCATTTTCTTTACTTCCTCATCTGTCTCTATCTCTTCATCATCCTTGACGCTTGTGTAAGATCTTGTAGCCTTTGTCTTTGTTCTCTTTTCTCCTTTACCGGATGATTTTGCTTCTAGTTTTGATGCCTTTGAGCTTTTAGCAATTACAGGTGCAGAGCTCTTAGAGGATCTGGTCCGGGAGGGGGCTTCTACCGGAGCACTTTCTTTTCCTGCTTCTTCCTTTTCTTTCTCTACCCTTTCCATTTTATCTCTGTTGGCATCAAGTGGCTCTTTTGAAATTCCATGCATCTTGGCAAAATCTTCTACTTCCCTTCTTACTTTTCTCTTAATCTCAGGTTGTCTAAGTTCAACATGAACTTTTACACTTAGCTCTTGGTAGGTACCAAACCTTTCTGCCTTAGGATCCTTTGGTTGACTTAGCATGTGTTGAATATGCAGCTCTAGAATTTTCTCATCAACTTCATACCCCATTGGCATGATCCAGCTTATCCTTGGCTCCACTGCCTCCATGAGGCATTGATCGGTGTCTACCATGAAGCACACTGTATCTTTGTACTTCTCAACTAATGATTGAGGGATCCTTTCTCTAGCTTGCATCATACTCTGAAAATTCTTGAAATAGCCCTAGAGTGCTATATTCTATGCCTTGGCATCACCAAGCCCATGCAAGTAATCTCTGATTTGAATTGCAATAGGTCTGTTATTTTGCCATACACATCCATTGGATCTAGGTAGCTCATTCATGTAGTAAAAGAATAGGTAGACTATCAAGCCACCATATTTAAAAGAATTTTTCTTATCCTTCTTTATCTTTTGCAGATTCTCTAAAAGTTGGTTCAAAAGGAACTCACAAAGATCATAGTCTGCATTCTCTCTTAAAATCTGATAAGCAGTGTAAATTGCAGTTCTGGGTACTGAATTTTCCCTGCTAGAGTGATATATTTTGTAACCAATTATCATGGAGGCAAACTTGACATCTGGATCTGTGATGTCTTCTATTGTCATTGCTCTCTTGTCAAATTTTGATCTGGTAGCCTCACTCACAGTTTGGTTTTTGATTGATTTGAGAACAGGTAACCCTCCAGATGAATGCAAACCGGTTATTGCCCTAATAGCATATTTTGTGATCTTAAATGGCTTATTTAACCACATGAAGTTGTCATGCACTCTGCTCAAAACATACCAGACCCATTCATCTTCTGCAAAACAGGGGAAATGGATGCAATGTCTAAAGTGTTTGTCCCGGATAGCCTTGTACTGTGGTTTGAGTTCAAAAGCATCATCTATTAACTGATTGTGATAGATATCCCTTAACTTGGATTCCCCAAATTCTTCAATATTCGCATGAATGTAAACCCTAACATCTTCTACATGCAAAATACCATGCAGAATCCTGGAAAATGCACCTGAGGGATCCACTTCTAGAGATTTGTAGGGATGCTTCTTAAATTTAGGGCGCGGCCTATCAGTAATCTTCACAACATTCGGAGTAGCCATTTTCAAGAGGATTTACAGAGAGATATTCAAGAACAGAAAATACCTTTTACGCTTCTAGGTTTCACGGTATGAGCTGATTCAGATTGTTGGAAGAATTGACTTCTGTGGTTGAGCTTCGAGAGGCTTGAGATAATTTGTTTACAGAGCTCCTTTTCTCTTCTTCTCAAGTGCAAATGTACAAATGATGAATAAAATAACCCTTTTATTTCTCCGCAAACCCTAATTTTGTTTGCAATAAATGCATACCTTAAGTTATTCCGGTTGCTCTGTGTTCCTTATCCTGAGAGATTTTTCTGGATCACTAAGATGCACTCAAAGTTATTCTCAGAGGATATTTAGCAATCTATCTACCTTTCACAATCATTCCATTTATCCGCAGATCAAGATACCTCAAATTCGAATCATACCAGATCTAACTGTGAAAATCATGTTCTTACTGGATGACTATAGAATCAGATCAATCTTGGAAGATTAATCTTTTCAAAACTTCTTGCAGATCTTTCATATCTTTACCATGGCTTATTTAGATATTTCTCTGAGAACCCTTTGATCCGCAAGCTTTCATGTGCCACTTTTAGGCACCTATTGACTGGCTGGGGGAAAATGTTTTTCTTTTGTTACTCCCCCTGAGCCAGAGCTCATCTATTTAGTTTCTGGAAGGAATATCAGCACCAGATTCTGGTGCGGATCCATCCCCATCATTTTTTGTACTTCTCTTCACCCATATTTTGTGGCAGTATCCATTGAAGGAAGGATATCTTTGAGCATTTGGTTGCCTTACCAGAGGTCTTCTAGGCCTATTTCTTGGATTTTCTGATCTGGAGTTCTTCTGACTGGATCTGGAGCTTTCACCTTTTTCATATCCCAAGCCTTGCTTGTCATCTACTCTCTTTTGGCTTTGAAGAAAAACTTCAAGTTGAGAAGAGCTTATTTTGAATTTCTCTTTGTATTCATTTGTTGTTTGATGCTCCCTTTAAGAGTGTCAATCTAATTCTCAAGTTGTTCTTCATTATCTCTAGCTTCTTCAAGATCAGATTCTAGATGCCTGGTTATTCTATCCATTTTGTGGCAGTCTTCTGATTTCTCCCTGAGAGATTGTCTTAGATCATCTTCAGTTTTTCTTTTCTTCTCAATTTCTTGAGTGAATTTCATAACTTCTGATTCCATTTCATGTCTTACCATAGCGACCTCTTTTGATAACTTTTCACATAACTTGGTTTTCTCCTTCAAATCTTCATTTGTATCATTGGCTTCACCTTGACTTTCCAATTGTTGAAGCAGATCCTTTCTCTTTTTCATAGAGATACTCAGTTTCCCTTTTAGTTTATTTATGCAATCATTAGCCTGTTTGAGTCTTTCGTTCAATTCATTGACTTTAGAGTTAGATTGCTCAAGATCATCCAGGGCAGACTGAAGTTGTTCCCTCATACCATACACATCCATTCGAATTCCCAGATCTTCCTCAAGCTGTTAGGCTTTGTTTGGAGGAACTTGGCTCTGATACCAATTGTTGATAACTGAGAGGGGGGGGTGAATCAGTTATCTTAATTAATTTAACTTCCTGATCTTCTTTAACAACTAGTGTAGCATCAAAGCAAATAAGCATCCATAATCATGAAAGTAGAAACAAAGTCAATACACATAACACAATGATTTTGAAGTGGAAAACCTTGTTAAGGGAAAAACCACGAGGTGACTAACTGTAATATCCCGCTTAAGATATTCTCTAAAATTTCTAAATGCTCTGATACCATTGTAAGATCCCTTCTAGTTCTGATTCACTTGTTCAATGCTTTACCCTTTTAAATTTTTTCCAAACATGAAAATGCCAATTCTGATTCTATTTCCTGAGTTTTATTTAATGATTTTTATGCATTGTTTCATGACATAATACATAGGGAAGCATAGGGAATGAATGAATTCTTTAACATAAAGAAAAGCAATGACTTAACACCAGAGGACAACTTTATTTCCACCTTTTGCAATTCTGATTACATTCATATCTGACTGATAAACAATTATATCAGACCTTACAAAATGATTTAGATCCCAAAATAAAGACTTGGAATCACATAGGAAGCATACCCGATTACTTGTCCTTGCTTAGAAGAAAAGATGAGAAGTGATTGATGGTATTGATAACGAAATATACACTTCCAGGTCTGCAACATGAAGGTCTGATCAGCAACTTGTCTTCTTGTAATGTCAACCTCTAACACTTTCAGTAATGCTCTATTGCTTCTCCAAATAGAGGAGATTTGATTCTCAACCCAAGCTGCCTAAGATGAATGCCAAATGATAATGAGCTGGACTCCTATGTGATGGACTGCAGGTCTGGTGCAGACTTCCTTCGACTGGTATAAACTTGCAAATGTCAATATTACCTTCACCAAGAATTGTTCCTTGCACAATATGAAATCTGCTCTTCAAACTCTAGTGAAATTCTAAAGATAAGCTTTAATATCTGCATTGGTACTATAGCGATCACTGTTCACGTGTCACTGTAGCACGGGTACTGTAGCAGCACATTAAACCCTTGTAATTTTTGTATTTCTTCTCCAAATAAGCTCAGATTTCATTATGTAGTAGCAACATACGAACTAGTAAAGTGTAGCAATTAACCCCTTGAATATCTTTCACAAATCTTCAAACTGCTTCAAACCCTATGTTGATTCTTCACTTGTTATCTCTAAATGGACTCCTGAATGGTGCCCACACTCTGGCAATAATATCAACTGGTATTGCACAACCTCAGAATTGCATAAACATTGAAGAGTTTTCATTCTTCAATGGCTGATATACTGAAACCCTTGTCTTCTCCAGAAAACCACAAAGCAAATTCATATGATCATTCAATAATAATGAGTTTGATTTGCTTTTTGAAACCTTTTATATCCTCAAACTCCTTAATAACATTTAAATCCTTTTTCAAATCCACTTTTAGGGTTTTAAAATAATATTTTATTATTTGCTTTTGTTGCTTCAATATTACCTTGGTTATTGTGCCCACAATAAATTAATATCATTAATTGCACTTTATCATGTGTCATTGGCCCCCTTTCAATATAAAGTCAAAATATAACTTTATATTATAAACTTTTAATTAACATCATTAATGACACATTAAAATATTAATATCTCCTTAAAAAAACCATCAGTTAGCTACGCCAATTGAAACCAACATCAAAATTGCCAAACACTGAATGATTAGGTGCCCTGCCACAAATAGCAACTTCCAATAGCTGACCTACTATAAATAGTAAGTATGCACCACTGTGTCCTGAAACATTTGCAAAGGCCCAAACATTAGTCGACACTGCATCTAAGACCTGTCCAGGTGCCCTGCTATAAATAGAAACTCTGACTCCCTAAAAAAGTAACTTACTATAAATAGTAAGTGTGCCAAACGGAGTCCAACGAAGGTCAAACCTGAACTCTCATTGATCATTGGAGGTGAAGCCACGTTGAAAACTGCCAAAAAGACCCCCTAACCATCTGCTCTAGCCTACAAGGGTCAATTGACACGAAGTCCCAAAATAGTAGGTTACTATAAATAGTAACTCCTAAAAAGTAGGAACCACTGACAAAAGAAACATCCCTAAAAAATAGGAACTCCCAACTGGTCAAACAGGGCCTGATCCCACACCTCCTAAAAAGTAGGGACTTACTAAAAATAGTAAGTCTTGGACAAGTTGTCCAAATCAGGCGTAGAAAGTGTCGATCAACTCCAATTGTCCATCTAAACCCTACCGAGCAACAAAAACTCTGCTCTGGCTATGTTGGAACCACCCCAAAGCCAACACCATCCAAACTGCATGAGGGCCTACAAATGGGGACATTACAGACTAACCCAAGAATGTATTCTTTGTTAGAAGAATAGAAATACAAAATGGCACTTTCCAATTAGGGCTCATTGCTTGAGCACACTGCTCATAAGAGGCTCACTGCCTACAAGAGACTCACTGTCTACAAGTTATAAAGAGAATAACAAGATACTTGAACTGATGAGAAGCATCCACATATGCTGAGGTTCAGTTCCGGTTAGGCTCAATACACTGATCTACTGTACTTCATTCTTCCTCTTCTTTGGTGTTGATATCCTGTCACATACCAGACCTGTCTTACTATCTTCACACTGCTCTTCTGCTTTTCTTCACCCCTCACAACACACAACACACACCTTCACATCCAAATCCATCTGGTATATATATTCACACCAATGATTTCAACACCTTTCTAGTCGGCATTTGGAATAGTCAATATTTTCCCAAACTCTGATATGTCAGCTGAATACTTACTTATCAAGTGATGCGTATCAAGGAGATGCTTATAGAAGTCATCAATCATGTTGGCCAATCATGAATAATACCTTAAGAAACTTGATCACCATCAATAACTCATCCGGATTAAGGTTTGATGCTCTGTCGGTCAGTTCTTCCTCTGTCAACTCTGCCAAATAGGAACCCAACATTTAGGTGCTCATATCTTTTCACTCTTTCATCACTGGAGGCTCAATCTCTAGAATGTATCAGTCAAGGTACACCTCTTGACTTCTCCAAGTCCGCACTTTACTAAGATACTTCCTCTGAGAGATCTAGACCTTATTGTTGGACCTTGCTGCATGCTCTGTTCTTGCTTGCCGGACCACAACACTCTTCAATCTGACTTCCGGTATAAGCACACCATGTCTTGCGGATGTGTGGAATGAACTTTGTTGCCATCAATAACAACAACCATGAAGCCACAATGTGTCTCTTGCCAACAGGGAGTAGAAAGCAGTGAAAAATGAGGAATTCATCTAAGGGGGAGCATTAGAAATCACAAGTGTACATAGTAAGGGGGAGTTGTTCTAACACTTAGTCATTTTTCACTAAGTGTTGCCATCAATGCCAAAGGGGGCGATTATTGGCAAGAGACACTACTAGGCATGTGAGGTGTTGTCATTGATGGCAACTGAATCTATCTTACACATCCGTATTGTATCATTTGATCATATAGGAAGTCAGGTTGCAGATTTGTCTAAGCCTAGATAAACAGGAACATAGCATTTGACAACATTCAACATCTTGGTCTGCATTTATCTACAGGTAATCATATTATGCTGTGGATCTGAGGGAATGTTAAGGGATGTCAGGGCTACCTAAATCTAAAGTTTTAGCCTCCGATGATGAAGGGATTGAAAGTTACAAGCATATGACTATCAGGTTTTGGTTAGACAGTTCAGTCCGGTGAAGAATAGGTCGACTTGGTGTTTGATCCTTGTGCGGATTAAGAGAAGTGGTTGGTTAAGTAATTTATGAGATCCAGTGGTATTGGACGACATGTGTGGTGACTTGAATTCATAAGTTGTGGCCTGCATTGATGTTTGTGCATGGATTCAGTCGACAGAACAATGTTCTTAAAAAAGTTTCTAAGTTTTCTTGAGGCCAACTACAATTGATGTAATTTCATGTTGCAGATATATATATGATTGATGGGTGTGAGCATTTTTAGATATGTAAGCGCGAATATGAAGTGAGAAGTGCAAAGAGTGGTAGTATCAAGTGCGAAGCAAGGAGATCTAAGCTTAGGATCATGGCAGAACAGTGAAACAGGGTAGTGAAAGATGAAGTGTGTGAAGTCAGTATATTGAGCCTAACCGAAACTGTAATCTTGCATTGTTAGATTCTATTCTTCAGTTCAAGTATTTTAGCAAACTCTTGTAATTGATCTTGTAGGCAGTGAGCCTCCTTTGAGCAGTGAGCTCTAGGTAGTGCGCCTGAAGGCATGTGCCTTCTCATTTTTTAATACTTTTAACAGAGTATAAAATCTTGTGGGTTAACCCCCACTGTAGTTTTTCCCTTAACCAGGTTTCCACGTAAAAATCCTAGTGTTCATGTGTGATGATCTTGTTAATGTTGTTTTTAAGTTCATGCTTTTTTATTTTGAATGTATGTGGTAAATTAATAAAGGAACATAATAATAAGTTTTGCAGAACACTGATTCACCCCCCTCTCAGTGTTCCTTAATTTCAACAGGTATACCTCTGTTTAACACACACAACCAAGCCACACCTTTCCACATGTCAAAAAATGCAAGTTATTAATTTCATTGGCCCTTTAAGTTCAGTGACTGTTCAGTTATAGGTAGTTGAACTACCTTTAAGAATCTGCATGTCAAAGTTAAACTGATAAAAAATTCATTAAGATTTGAATTAGTTTTAAAGGTGGCCCGTCAATCTTTAACTCATGCTCACCAAATGGAGGATCTCGATTCTATTTTGAATTCATTTAAAAAGCAACTTGTAACCATCGGTGCCCCTAGGTGATGGGGCTGGTCACCTCATGGGGCCGGTACCCTTAGGTTATGACTTAAGTCATGGTTGACCTGATATCAGAAGTCACCTTTAAAATAGAATAAAAGGTGTGACGTTTAGGGGTTACAAAGTTCTCTTAATGTGTTTTACATATGGTTTAAATCTTCAAACAATTAAAATCCTAATTATTAACTTGAACACCACTTCTAATTTCTCTACTTGAATTTTAAATTACTTGCTTGAATATTATCTCAAATTGCTCTACTTGAATATCAACTTATCAATGAAGCTCACAATGAGCATCATGGATATGTATGTTAACAAACACTTGTAATAATAATATCATCCCCTTTTGCCATACTTATGAAGACAAGTTGAGTGATCATTGTGTCAACACCTTTCTGACAACATTCTTCTATACTCTGTATAATGGGTACTAACCTCTAAAATAATAAATGCTTGAAGTATCAATAAACTTATCAACATCAAATAGGAGCAATGCATGAACAAATAACAACCACAACATGATGAACCATCAATACCATAAGCTCAACTCAACATGTTTGATAACTAATATGGATCAATGATTGATCACAAGCATGAGCTTCCTTTCACTGCACAACAACATTTAATGACATACAAACAAGATGACTTCAACTTGCATCACATATCATGACATGACTTCATGACTTCAACTCCATGACTTCAAACTGCATTACATAACATACCTTGATGTCCCATAGTTCCTTGATGTCTTGTATGACCTTAATGACCTGCATGAAGCAACCCTTACTTTGACATTGTTGATGTATAAAATTGTGTAGGTTCTAATACCAACATGGGAAGTTTCAAGAATGTGGAACTTGCTACTTGAAACGACCTCCAGATTTTAAAGAAGCTGGCTCTTCTCTATTTCAATTGGGTTTTGAGCAAAGGGAAAGAAATTAATAGGATTACAAATACAATTAAGCAAATCTAACTATGGCGATGCGCCTAAGTACAAGTGTCCCTTCAATTCAAGCATAATGAAGCTATCCTCAAGATACAATTATATTTAAGAGCAGATACTGCATGATTAACATAAACAGATAGAATGAATATTATCAAAGGCTTATAACCAGACACTTTGCAATGACACAAATGATATCAACCAAGGCACATAACAGAGTTCTTCTTATTAATCTTCCAGCAACATAAAAGACACAGATACATGCAAAGATACATTAACTTTCTTATCAAGAACAACAAAATAAAGGTAAAATGACATAAAATGGTCACAACAAAGTCTCCAGGACTCCTCTTTTAGATTTCTGATTAAAACCTATCAAAGATCAATGAATCTATTCTCTAAAAAGTATATCGATCTATTACAAATAATGCATATTTATAATCATAGATCTAACTCGAGATTGTCTGTAACAACCAAATCCTCAATGGCCCAATAGAACTAAAGATTACTGGGAGTTCCTGGCAGTTACGATCCTTTGAATCTACAATGACCATCCCTCCTGCATGCTCATTAGCTGGGGAAAAACATATGTGGCACACCTCCTGTATTGAGACACAGACACATGGTGAGACCCACGTGCTTATAACTGAAAAGAAATATGCCAGATGGCAGTGTCCGCATCAAACCTAGAAACTCCTTTATATTTTCAGAAATCAACAGGAAAATGACACTTGTCACATTCCATGGCCTTCAAAACATGATACATGTCTTCTCCCATAGAGCCTTTAAAACTTGTGTCTTTATACTCAGGTGACCTCCTTTTATGACATCTATTGCAACTCACTTTACTTATAAAATAAGACACAATAATGATGGGACCCACAACCTTGGCGCTTACTACCCTCAAAGGGAGAAAACTGGGACAGATGATAGCCCCCACGTGCACGCTAGATAACACATGGCAACTTCTGCAACATTGCTGAAACAAATAAAACATTTGAAAGATCCTCGCAGAAGCTGACACTTGGCACATTTCACACAAAACTATAGAAGCTTAAAAGTTTCTCGCTAAAAGAGTCATGAACAAAGCAACTCCTCCGTGACCACCATGTTGCATCCTTTGCGAGCTTAAAACTTGAAACATTGCTGTGGCCCACCATCTTTTTTAGTGGCATCAATATGATATGGAAAGAAATACGCAGCATCATCTGCAGTAAACTTAAATGACACACGGTGCCCTCCACACAAAATGTAGAAGATTTTGAGATTACCTCTGCAAGTGACACATGGCAACACCTGCAGCATTGCTGAAACTAAACAAACTACTATGCTACCCGCTACGTGGCGCACTCCTCACAAAACTTAATACTTGAAACATTTTTGTGGCTTTGACACTTGGCAAATTCCGTACAAAACATTAAAAACTTGCACAACAACATTTGAAACTTGTACAGAAACATAATAAGACCCGCAGACTAAGCTCCAACTGAAACAAAATGTAGAGTTTTTGACACTCTATAGTTCTTGGCAACCATCAAGACTTCTAAGCCTGCTCTAAAAGAACCCAAAACTGACAAAAAGATATGTATTGAAAATACAACTTTGAATCATAAATTTTGCAACACTGTCTCATATACAGACCATTCTGAATCCGAGAGCCCCTATCTACTCTGGAAATCTTGAAAAGCAAAATCAAGATTAATTATATCTTTATGAGAAAAAAGTTTGCAAAATTTGTACCACAGCCTTTAATTGAAATTCTAGCTGGGCCATAGGTATCAACACAGTTTCAACTTCCTTTACTATTGATGAATCACTTAAACCCTGGAAAATTGTCTGATCATTTTGCTTAGTCAAAAGAAGGGCCTTGACGTCATCAATCATCAACACTATGTTACTATCTAGGAACGGTGAAGGAAGACCCAGTTGCACCAAATCCTTAATATGTTTCTTCATATTTTTCACTCCTTCCTTCACTGTATCCAGGAGCTCCTAAAAACGTGTGGCCACAGAGTTACAACTCAAACCCTCATTGACCTTCTTAGCAGCAACCATTCTATCATTTATACCTACTGCTGATAATGTCTCATCTATTGTGTCATACAACTTTTTCAATAAAAGTTGAGAGTTAGAAACCCTAAATGAAATAGTGGACAAGGTGGCCTACATCGAAGTTTCTACTTTCTCACACAGCTGCTGAGCATTTAACAGAAAACTTAAAGATGGCTTTAGCTGGATAATCTCTTCAGAGATTCTCTTCCATACTGAAACATATAGCTCTTTTACCAAATTTAGAACTCTAGCATTTTGTGGCCTATTAGCCAGCTCAATTGTCAGCTGCTTTGTTCTTTGTTGCTCAGCCATGAGTTGTGCCTGAACTGCACTATTGGCATTTTGCTCATTCAATAACTTTTGTTGCAAGTGTGTGGCGTCTGTTAGATCTAGGGCACACAACTAAGAGGGGGGTGAATCAGTTGTACAAAAACTTGCTTTCAATTCAAACACTTAAATCCTCTTGTTATTTAATAGCATATCAATTAATCACTCATGAAAGCATAAAGCATAAACACTAGAGCAGATACACATCAACACATGAAACACCAAGATTTTGACGTGGAAAACCCGGTCAAGGGAAAAACCACAGGGTGATTAACCCAAAGATTATTCTTTGTTAGAAGAATAAGAAAAATAGATGGCACATGCCAATTAGGGCTCACTGCCCGAGCACACTGCTCAAAAAGAGGCACACTGCCTACAAGAGACACACTGGCTAAAAAGTAACAAGTATTACAAACTTGAACTGGAGATTGACATCTTTACCATGTCTGGATCAGTTCCATTTAAGCTCAAAAACTTCTGCTTTGCCTTTCACTCTTCTTTGCTATACCACACTCATCCACACCAAGACATGCTTCAAAATGAATTCACAATCCCTTATTTATACAAGGCATCGACTTAGGAACAATCATCTAAGTTGGCAAACATCTATAAGATTATTCTCAAGATGTGTAATACATCTGGTCAGCCTATTTTAGGAAGAACACCAATATCTGTGGTTATTCTTCAAATGCAAACTCAAACTTTAATGCAGATCGACAACAATAATTGTACACGATCCAAAGATCACCAAAACCTTTCCTGAGTCATCACGAACATCCGCACTTAATCAGCTTACTGGAATTCTTCTCTTCTTCATCAGAAACTTCAAGAACATAATCTGTCATCACTATCATAATGAGAAAGGTGCTTTTGAACCTCCAAACCATGAACACATCTAGTTGGCACTTCACACAGACTTCTTCAACACTCCCTCCAATCCGCAGAGTGAGATAATGCAATTCTAGATCTCACCGGACCTTTCTGTGACCCTCTGTCACCTCTGAACACCTGCCGGAACTGGTTCTACTAGAGCGACTATAACTTCTTCAGATCTTCATGTGGACCTCTGAAATCTTGATTGGAACATCTCAAGACTCATATATACAAACCCTTTAAACCGCATCCTATGATCCTCAACCTATTTAGGACTTTTTCCTTCTTGTCATCACTGTTCTTCACTATTCCTGATTGAGACTTATTCTCTCAATATCCTCAGCACACAGCTCATTCAATCCTTCTCATTAATGCAATATGAGTATGTTGACATCAATGACAACACTAGTTATCCTCATACTTGCAACAATCTCCCCCTTTGTCATTGATGGCAACATATGATGTGAAAAACCATCAAGACAAGAACTTCTCCTTTCTGTCACTGCTCCCCCTATCAGCGACAACTCTTCACATGTTTCTCTTCCTTTACTGCTCCCCCTTTGATCATCAACCACTTGTTTTTCACATGTCTTCTCTCCCCCTTTGACATCAATGGCAAAGGGCTCATACTTGCAATTCTAACACATCAGAATCATATCAACTGCTCCCCCTTAGTAGCAGCTCCCCATCATCAATCCGGATCACAAGATATGACTATGATATCCACCGGACTGATGCACATCAGTGCATCCTAGTTCATCACCGGAGGGGCCATGACCCCTAACTTCTCCCTGAGATACTCAAAAGAGTCCTTGGGAAGAGGTTTAGTAAAAATATCTGCAAGTTGATCCTTGGAGGGCACATACTCCAATCTGACTTCACCCTTGTTCACTTGCTCTCTCAGAAAGTGAAACTTGATAGATATATGCTTAGTCTTAGAATGCAACACTGGATTCTTAGAAATATTTATTGCACTTGAATTATCACAGAAAATTGTGATAGGCTCCTCATATTCTACTTGAATATCTCTTAGCATTTGCTTCATCCACAAAAGTTGAGTGCAACTTCCTGCTGCTACAATGTATTCTGCTTCAGTTGTAGATAGGGATATTGCCTCTTGTTTCTTGCTTAGCTAAGAAACCAACCTTTTTCCCAAAAAGAATGCTCCTCCACTTGTACTCTTCCTATCATCCACATCTCCTACCCAATCTACATCTGTATATGCATGAAGAGAAAAATTATTTTCTCTAGGATACCATAGACCATACCCAACTATTCCTTTTAAGTACCTAAAAATTCTTTTGATTGCCATGACATGAGATTCCTTGGGATCAGCCGGGAATCTCGCCACAAGACCAACAACCTGCATTATATCTGGTCTAGTCTAAGTGAGATACAATAATCCTCCAATCATTGATCTATACTTGGTCTGATCTATCTTAGGAGAGTCATCATCTTTGCTCAACTTATATCCGGTTGCCATGGGAGTGTTCATTGGCTTTGAATCTTCCATTCCAAATTTTCTCAACAATTCTTTCACATATTTGGTTTGAGAGATAAAGATTCCTTTCTTTGACTGAGTAATTTGTAGACCCAAGAAGAAATTCATTTCACCGAGCATTGACATTTCAAACTCACTTTTCATTTGATTTGCAAAGGTTTTACACATACTGTCTCTTCCTCCAAAGATGATATCGTCAACAAATACCTCAACAATCAAGATGTTTTCATGATCAATTTTGAAATATAGGTTACTATCAGTAGTACCTTTGTTGAACCCAATCTTCAAAAGATGTTTGTCCAGCCTTTCATACCATGCTCTTGGAGCTTGCTTTAGACCATACATTGCCTTCTTTAATTTGCAGACCATATCACCATGCTCAGATAATTGAAATCCATCCAGTTGTTCAATGTACACCTCTTCTTCTAAGTCACCATTCAGGAAAGCAGATTTGACATCCATCTGATACACTTTGAAATCTTTGAAGGCAGCAAATGCAAGAAATAGTCTAACTGCTTCAATTCTTGCCACTGCAGCAAAGGTTTCCTCAAAATCAATCCCTTCTATTTGAGAGTAGCCTTTGCAGACTAATCTGACCTTATTTTTGATTACTTCACCAACTTCATTTAGTTTGTTTCGGAAGACCCATTTGGTTCCAATCACATTCTTGTTTCTAGGTCTAGAAACAAGATCCCAAGTGTGATTTTTCTCAATTTGCATTAACTCTTCTTCCATTGCTTTTGTCCAATTTTCATCATTGCAGGATTCATTTATTGTCTTAGGTTTAATCTTTGAAATCAGACAACATTCATCTGAATTTTGAGCAACATTCGTTCTAGTTTGTACACCTTTGCTTTTGTCACCTATGATCTGATATTTAGAGTGGTTCAGTCTTACATACCTTAGAACTTTGGGAGTTTCTTGCAATTCTACTTCTTGATCATGCTCATTCAGACCTGTCTCTTCTTCCTGATTTACTAGATCAGTCTGAATCTGACTTTTAGGAGAGGATGGAGCTCCTTGAACCAGAACATCATTCTGATCATCTTCATCATACTCATAAAATCTTGAGGCTTCTCAATACCTTCATCAACCTTCACATTTGTCCTTTCTATCATATTTCTCAGTCTCTTATTGTAACACTGGTATGCTTTGCTTTGAGTGGAGTAACCCAAGAAAATTCCTTCATCACTTCTAGCATCAAACTTTCCTAGATCTTCATCTCTTTTAATGTAACACTTGCTACCAAATATTCTGAAATATCTCATAGTAGGAGTGATGCCAAACCAAAGTTCATAAGGAGTCTTACCGGTATTGCTTCTGATTTGAACTTGATTGAGAGTGTAGACTGTAGTGCTGAGAGCTTCTTTCCAAAATATCTGGGGAACATTTGCTTCCATCATCATTGTCCTGGATGCTTCCTGGATGGTCTGGCTCTTTCTCTCAACTACTCCATTCTGCTGTGGAGTCCTAGGAGCAGATAATTGTCTCTTTATACCATGCTTCTCACAAAAATCTATGAATTCACTGGATGTGAATTCACCACCTTTATCAAACTTCAGACATTTCAGTTTTAATCCGGTTTGATTCTCTACCATAGCCTTGAAGATTTTGAACTTCTCAAATGCTTCTGATTTCTCTTTCAGAAAGGTAACCCACATCATTCGGGAATGGTCATCAATCAGTAACATGAAGTATTTATCACCTTGCATACTCTTGATTCTTGTTGGACACCATAGATCAGTATGAACTAACTCCAATAATCCGGTAGAGGACTAATCCTTGCTTTTGAATGAGGCTCTACTCTGTTTACCTAGCTGACATTCTTTGCACAAACTATTTGTAGGTTTTACCAATTTTGGAAGATCTCTTACAGCTTGAGTATTGCTTATCTTGATGATGTTATGAAAATTTACATGACACATCCTTCTATGCCATAACCAACTCTGATCAATTTGAACAAACAAACAACTTTTATCAGAACCAACCAAGTGGAAGATATTACCTTTAGTTTGAGTACCGGATGCAATCTCTGTTCTGGATCTTTTAAGGATTTTGCATTTTCCATCCTTGAACTGGAGATCATAGCCTTTTTCCACCAACTATCCAACACTGAGAAGATTGTGCTTCAAGCCTTCAACATATAGTACATTACCAGTTTTCTTTCTTCCATTAAAAGAAATAGTTCCTCTTCCTCTGATTCTACCAGCAGAATTATCACCAAACTTTACCACTCCTCCTTCATACCTTTCCAAATCTAAGAACTTGTTCTTGTCACCTGTCATATGGTGAGAGCATCCACTGTCAATAACCCAATCATCCTTTTCTTCAACTTGGGCAGCCAAATCTCTTTCTACAACCTTATGATTGACAGATTCAGAGGATATTGGATCTTCTTCCTTGATCGCAATAAACACCCATTCATTTCTGGATTTGTTTCCTATCTCTGATTCATCATCTATTGCTCCTTCATTATCATCTTCTTCATGAACATAATAACAATTCTTTTAGAACCTTTGTCTGTTAGAATTTGACCTTGGAGATCTTTCCAGACATCTTGAGGCAAAATGACCAATCTTATTGTAGTTGAAGCACTTAAAGGGTAGTTTTCCTTCATACTTACCGAATCCTCTTGGTAGTCTCTTTGCAAAGAGGGCTTCAAGTTGAGTTGTTTCTACTTCTTCCACTTCCATGTCTCTTCTTGTTTGATCATACCATGATAGCTTCCTTGAAGAGTTTTCTCCTGGATCAGATCTTTGTTTACCTTTCACAGAGGCACTAGCTTTGAATGCAGATTCAGTCTTGGGGGGATCATCTCCAAACTCGGTCATTTCAAATGCAGCTAGTTTGCCAGCCAATTGGTCTCTTGTGACAGTTGTATGGGCTCTGAATTCATTAATGGCAGCAACCTTGATTTTGTAGACAGCAGGAAGAGATCTGAGAATTTTACCAACAATCTCATTTTCATCCAAAACTCGACCAGCATTCTTGATTCCACATACCAGCTCATTTACTCTTGGCAAAAAGGTAGTAATATTTTCATCATCTCTCATTTTCAGTCTTTCAAATTTCCCTTTGAGACTCTGCAACCTTGCACTCTTAACATACTCATCTCCTTCATGCAGAAGTTCCAGTTTAATCCAGATCTCATAGGCAGTTGGTAGGTCTATAACATTTGAAATCTCTGAATCAGTTTGTGTATGGGGAAAAATTGATTAAATCTAAACTAATAAAACCAAAAACCAATCACATAAAGTGAACCAATCTAAGTAAAAGCCATTATCATAAAATCATAAGACAAATGAAAGCTCTTACCAAAATTTGTATTGTTCCCTTTTGGAGATGTGTGGATTGCTCAATGAAGTTGTGAAACCATAGCTACAACAAGCAAGTAGTGTGCTCAAAAATCAATGTCAAAAGATCGTAAGGTTGCTCAATTGACGCGTTTTTATATGCTCAAAGCTCTGTTAAGTATGCCTGAGAATACCATCGAAGAGAGAGAGCTTAATGAAGGAGATGAGGGGGGTTTATATAGGTTTCAATGAAGATTGATCAACGGTCCAAATGATTCAGAAGAATCGACGGAGGAGAACAGTTGAGGAACATGCAACGAATAAGAAGAAGACATGTGTCTTGCTTTCTTTTGCATGAGAGGAGTTATCAAGAATAGAAGAATGAGTTAAAGCAATTAACAGAATGTAATAATCAGTTAAGTGATTTAAAACAAGAAGAAGGGATTTGCATGAGAATAAGAAGATATTTTGCTTTATTAAATATTAGAAATATTTAATTTCATGAGCAAGAAAGCTTGAGTTATTTTAGAGATAACTCAAATTTAGAAGAAAAAGTAATTTAAATAAATAATTGATTTATTTAAATTTAGAGAAGATATTATGGAAGAAATAATTAAATAATTTAGAATTATTTAATTTAGAAGATTTGAAAGCAAATTAAATAAATAAATTTATTTAATTGTTGTGCATGATTTTGGAAGAATAAATTTTGATTTAATTAAATAATTAAGAATTATTTAATTTTAGATAAGAGGGAATTTGTTGAATTAATTAAATAATTGGGTTTATTTAATTAATGTGGATGTGAATTTTAGACAGAAGATAATTATTTAATTAAATAATTAAAATTATTTAATTGTGGAAGAATAATAGAGGAATTTGATTTAATTAATTAAATAGAGGAATTTGATTTAATTAATGTTGAAAGTATGTGATTTAAAAGAATTTGGTGAAATTAATTAAATAATTAGATTATTTAATTAATGTTGAAATGCAGGTGATTGGAAGAAATGACGAAATGCAAGTAGTGCAATAATGTGGTCATTTTAAGGTGTCTACATTTTGCCCCTCTTTGATGCAATGCAGTTAATAGCGTTGCGTCAAAGAAATTAATTGCCGAAGATGTGATACAATTTTTTTTATGCCCCAGTGTAGGTAGTTGCCCCAGCGTATGCCCCCTCGAGCGGGAAGACAGGGAAGCGACAGAGGAACGGTGTTGACGCTTGACTAGAAGATTTTGTTGGAGACAGATGAGGTTGGGTTGATGATAGATAGAAGAAAGGAGATAGAAGAGAACATGAGAGAAAGACTGTTGATTGATCCTTGCTCGTAAACTATATAAGGCCATGGATGAATGGATGGGTAGATGGATGAGCTTGTTGCAACGGTTTCATAGTTGTATATAAAGAGCAATCCTTATTTTTGATATAGCACGTGGATAGTTCACCACCAAGGTATAAAAGACTAAGGTGCAGTAATATCCGAGTGCGTGGACGTTGACTCTGCAAGCAAGTGGTTTGATCTTAGATCCCTTAGACATAATATGACCTTGTTGGTACATGTGAATGAGCCATAGTCTTGAACATAAAATAAACTTCAATACATGCAAATGCAAGAAGAGTATTAAATATGTAAGATGCTAGGTCATAACACACACAAGATAAATAGAATGCTAAGAAAGATGCTAAAGATCATTCCTCAAACACGGCACCCGAAAAGCAATGACTATGCCCCCAATCCGTACTGCATCGTAACATACCAAGATTATAGATAAATCAAGGTAACCTTGAATAGGTAATGGATAAAGGAACAAAAGATAAAACAAAAATCAAATTGACCAACTTATAAAGTAAACATACAGTGAACATATTCTCTTGCCAAAGAGGTTGCTCAGGATAGATTGGATAGGAAAGATAACAGCCTTATCGTAGGAGCTATGTGTCCATTAAAGGGGGCTATCTACCTAAAAAGACAATGTCTCATTGTAGGAAATGCCACATGTCGCAGGAGACGCGTGTGTTGGTCTCGACAATGGAACACTTCGTAGAAGACAAGCTTGTTGATCTAGGGCTTTGGTTAAGTGGTACTTAACTGATGTTGGCAATCGGTATGCAGGACAGTAGATGACTCTGGAAGAAAGATGCTTTGCTTTAGGCTTGTGACAGACTTTTTGTGTTGAAAGGATGCACTAGCTTGCTGCTTGAGTTAGTCAAGTTGAGGCGAATGGATTTTGACAAATGGAAGACTAGAAGGATGAAGTGCCACTGGATTGAGATGGGTGGAGAATGATGGATCATGTGTGCCTGAGTACTGGATACATCTTTCGTATTCCATACTACCTACATACCCTGTATCCATGGGATCAAGGCACATTTACGATGGAAGATGAAAGTGATAAATATGTAGTTCTGGACAGAGTGATGAGATGGGTCAAGATGAAGAGGAGGGGGTCTTATGTACCTGAGTACTGGATACTTCCTTCATATTCTAGATTGCCTACATACCCATATCCATGGGATCAAGGTACCTTAAGATTGAAAATATGATAATATATAGTTCTGGTTGATGTGATGATGTGGGAAAAGTGTTGAGAAGATAACATCCTTATCGTAGGAGTGATGTGTCCGTTAAAGGGTGTTACCAGTGGAAATGAGAAAAGATTGAAGAGCATGCTGCGAACCACGAACAAGGAACCTCCCCTAGACCTAAGTTAAGGAAAGAGTTGCCCCCATTCTGGTAGAGGAAACTGTACGGGTGACTGCCGAAGAAGACACTGAAAGCTTTGACCTAGGACAAGACAATGTTAACTGTTGACACAGATCAAGATGGGGAGACGATGATGGACATTGACAAATTTCCAAGCTATACTAGATAGGGAGATGGAAATGCAAACAAAGTCAATGGTTTTATTATGGATGGATGGAAATTTGCTACGAACTGGACATGGGATGGATAGGCCTCGATAGACGATGGATGCTGACTCTACACATAGCGCTATTTGCCAGGTTTTCACTATGGTACTTATCTAAGGTGCCTGTTTACCAGGTTTTCACCAGAGGATGGATTTTTTTGGATTTTTTTTTTTTGTGAAATACTCTGAGGATCAGGCATAGAACTTCTTGAGATGGACACTGTTAAGTGGCTCATCTAGAGGAATGCCGTCAGGTGTAGCTAAAGTATAAGCTCCTAATCCATATGTTGCTGTCACAATAAAGGGACCTAACTAGTTAGGCTCAAACTTGCCCTTCTTTTCTCGATCTACTTGATTTCTCTGATTCTCCTTAAGTACAAGATCACCAACTTGAAACCTTCTTTCTTTGATCTTTTTGTTGTAATTACGCTGGAGGCAGTTTTGATAGACATGGAGATGATTAAGTGCGGCAAGGCACCTCTCTTCTAGTAGTTCAAGCTCAGCTAATCTGGAAGTGCGATACTCCTCTCCACTGATCAGGTCCTGCATGGATACTCTGAGGGATGGGATCTCGACCTCTATAGGTAGGATGGCTTCAAAGCCATAGACCAAGGCATATGGTGTGGCACCAGTTGGTGTTTTGATACTAGTGCAGTAGGCCCATAGGGCGGGATTGAGTTGCAAGTGCCAATCACGACCAGCTTCATTAACTATTTTCTTGAGGATTTTGAGAATGGTTTTATTGGAAGCCTCATCTTGGCTGTTACTCTGCGGATAGTAGGGAGTTGAAAAGTGATGTTGGATATTGTATTGTGTGCACAAGGCACGAACATCTTGATTCATGAATGGTCTCCCATTATCAGTGACAATGGCTTGGGGAATACCATACCGGCATATGAGGTAGTTTAGGATAAACTTGGCTATTTGCTTACCGGTGATATAGGTCATAGGAATGGCTTCCACCCACTTTGTGAAATACTCAGTGGCGGTAATGATAAACTTGTGGCCATTGGAGGAGGAAGGGTGGATTTGTCCTACGAGGTCGAGACCCCATTGAGAAAAAGGCCATGGAGTTGTCACAGGTTGTAATTCATGAGCTGGTGCGTGAATCAAATCTCCATGCTGCTGGCATTGTAGACACTTCTTAGCAAACTGTGCAGCATCTTGCTCTATTGTAGGCCAGTAATAACCTGTTCTGAGTATCTTCTTAGCAAGATTAGGACTGGTAGAATGCGCGCCACAGACACCTTTGTGTATGTCTTGTAAGGTAGCTTCAGCTTCTTCCGCGTTAAGACATCGTAAGAGGATACCATCGAGACTCCGGCGATATAGTGTATCACCCAGAATGATGTAACGAGAGGATCGACGGATAAAGGTTTTGCGTTGGGTGGATGATAGGTTAGGGGGAAAGGTATTGTGTTTGAGGTATTCATAGATATCTTCATACCATGGGGAATTGGGACCAACAAGTTCGCAGATGATTTTAGTAATAGGAACATCAATGGTTGGTATCAACAATTGCTCGATCAAGAATTCACACTTCTGTGTATTTGCAGGCATGTCAATCAGTGACCCTACAGAAGCCATAGAATTCACAGCTTTGTTATGCTCTCTTGGAATTTGCTCAAATGTGATGCTAGAAAAGTGTGGTTTGTAGGCGTCCACTAGTTGCTTGTAGCAGACCAACTTTTCATCCTTTGTTTGGTACTCATCCGTGACTTGGTGAATGACTAGCTGTGCGTCTCCATATACTTGTAATTCTGTGATGTCCCATTGAACTGCTGTGTTGAGACCTATAAGGAGTGCTTCATACTCGGCTATGTTGTTGGTGCAAGGGAATGCAAGCCGGTATGACTTTGGAATGTAGTCATTTTGAGGTGTGATGAACAAGATGCCGGCCCCTGATCCATGCTGTGTGTAAGAACCATTAAAGTACAGCTTCCACATTATTGAGTTGGAAAGAGTGAATGGATTCTCATCTGGAAAGTTTGCTACCATAGGGTGTGTATCTTGCATAGGTGCTTCTGCTAGTTGATCTGCTAGAGCTTGTCCTTTGATTGCTTTATGATCCACATATTCAATGTTGAACTCACTAAGGATCATGACCCATTTAGCTAATCTGCCTGTAAGAGCTGCTTTTGCTAGTAGATATTTCAAGGGATCAATTTTGGCTATCAGATTTGTGTGTTGGTTCAACATGTAATGCCGCAACTTTTGGGAGGCAAACACTACTGCTAAACAAGCTCTTTCCATCAGTGAATAATTGAGTTCATATCCCACCAAGGTTCTACTGATATAATAAATTGCATGCTCTTTTCCTGTTTCATCATTTTGTGCTAGAAGGGCCCCTAGAGCCGAATTTGTAGTGGAGATGTATAATATCAAAGGTTTGTCCACAACTGGTGGAACCAATATAGGAGGTGTAGCCAAATACTCTTTAAGCTGATCAAATGCTGCTTGACACTTATAATCCCATCGGAATGAGACATCCTTGTGGAGTAAGTGTTGAAATGGTTGACATTTATCTGCTAGCTATGAGATGAAACGTCTAATGGATTGCAACCTTCCCTGAAGGCTCCTTAATGCTTTAAGATTCTTTGGTGGAGGCATCTCCACTATAGCTTTGAGTTTTGCTGGATCTACTTTGATGCCTCTACGAGATACAATATATCCCAACAGCTTTCCTAATGTTACACCGAAGACGCACTTCTTTGGATTGAGTCTTACTTGGTATTTCTCAAGCCTGTCAAAGATCTGTCCTAGAACCTGTATGTGATCTACCCTAGAAGATTTAGCTAGTATGTCATCCACATAGTCCTCCATGATATGATGAAAGAGGTCGTGGAATATCACTGTCATTTCTCTCTGATAGGTTGCTCCTGCATTCTTTAGACCAAATGTCATGACACACCAACAATAATTGCCCCAAGGACAAGTAAATGTTGTTTTATGTTGATCTTCTTTCGCTATCCGTATCTGATTGTAGCCAGAGAATCCATCCATGAGAGAAAGCATCTTGTGACCTACTGTCAAGTCCACTATGATGTCAATGTTTGGTAGTGGAAAGTCATCTTTGGGACATGCTTTGTTGAGATCTCTAAAATCATTACACATGCGGATGTGCCCATTGGGTTTAGACACAGGTACAATATTTGAGACCCAATCTGAATAGTCAATAGGTCATATGAACTTTGCATCTAACAGCTTCTGTATTTTCACCTTTACCAAGAGAGCTATCTGTGGGTGCATCTTTCTTAGCTTTTGCTTGACTGGTTTCACTTTTGGATCAATTGTGAGATAGTGAACAACTAGCTTAGGGTCTAGCCCTAGCATATCAGCATAGGTCCATGCAAAGTTGATGGTTCTCTATAAGAAGAATGTGTTAAGGTTCTTGTGCTCTGTTTCTGATAATGATGTTGCTAGGAATGTGGTCTTTGGGTTTTGCTCTGTGCCAAGGTTTATCTCTGTAGAATCTTCCACTAAAAGAGCTGACTTCTCTTGATACTTAGATGGTAGGGGAAGGTCAAATCCTCCACCCTTAGGTGCCACAGTTGGGTTTTCACCTTTGGATATGTCCTTTGTTTTTACTATTTTGTGACCGGGAGGTGCCACAGTGTGGTTTTCACCTAGAGATCTTGCTTTATTTCCACTTTTGTGACTGGAGGATTTGGCATTCTCACCAAAATAAGCTGTTGGCTCAAGTTCCATTACAAAACCTGCTTTATGATCACCAAGAGGGATACCTTCCTGAAGTCCCATGAACTCAGCTAAAGCTTCGTCATTCTAAAATACATCTATTACGGGGGACCCTTGTTGGTCCCAATTGATAAGTTCTAGGTAGACAAGTGTGACATTCTGGGTGCTGGTGGTGGAGGTTAAGGATACAGAAGATAGCATAAAAATGGAGGATTCTGTGAAGAGGTTGGTCATATGGAGGGAAGAGTCATCGATGATATCCTCTGTAGACGTCGAATCAGCAGGAAAAGCGTCAGCTACCTCGTCGAGGATATACTCGATGTCCAAGGCGTGTGGTACCTTCTTACCAAATCCTAATCCCTTCTTGTCTAACTTCTTTGTCACAACAATGGGTTCCATAGTTCCTTGATTCTGTTTCCCAAGGCCACCTTTGCCTTTATAGCCCATGTTTTTTACTATTCTTAAACCATTGCCATATTGCTTGGCTGGTATTGTGACTGGTTCTTTCTCCTTATAGAGCCAAGAAGAAATATCCTCAATAGTTTCCTCTTCCAATAATCGTCCATGTTGGAATTGGGTTAGGAATGTTGGGGGAGGAATAGCTACTTTTTTGGTTACTTTGGCAATGGGTGGTTGGCTGTAAGATTTTGGAGATAAAGGCATCCGCCCTACACATCAAGATTTTGAGATATCGTAAGTACCAAGGCCTATATCTCGGATGCGAGCCGTGATCTCAGGTAGAGGATTTGGGTTACTTGTAGAGGCTTGCGTGAGAGTTGCAGGGTCAACATATAGTGGGGATTCAATAGCTTTGTCATTTTTAGGCACTTGGTTGCAATTCTTATAGCTTCCTTGCAAGACATGGCAAAATTTGAAAGGATTGGGGTCTCCTGGGATAGTGATCTCCGTACCATTGTATGGGAACTTTAGAGACTGATGGTACGTGGAGGGAACAACTTTCATTGCATGGATCCATGGGCAGCCGAGGATAATGTTATAAGGTAGCTCAATATCAAGGACTTGACACCTGGTTTCAAGCATGACAGGGCCTAGTTGTATAGGCAAGTGGATAACACCTTCTAAGCGGCGTTCATCATCATCATACCCCTTGATTGTAATACTATGATCAGAGTTGACATGATCCTCAGAGTATCCCAATTGCTTAAGTAATTTTAAAGAACAGATGTTGAGACCGACACCACCATCTATGAGGATGCGTTTGATTTTGCACTTATGGATGAGAACTTCAATATGAAGGGCATCATTGTGACAAGGATCATGGGATGGGAGATCTTTTTCAGAGAAGACCACATTATAGGGCGAAGCAATGTTACCTACTATACCTTGGAAATCTGCGACTGCTATGTTGTTGGGAATTGAAGACTCTTGGAGGGCCTTTTCTAGCACTACTCTATGTGCAGGTGATGACCATAGAAGGTCCAAAATAGAGATCTGTGCTGGCATTTTCCCGAGATGTTCGACAAGATTATAATTAGATTGAGTCGGAAGACTGGGTGTAGGACCACGAATGGTGACACTACGACGACGAGTTGTAACAACGCAATCCATAGATTTGCCTTTGATGGTGAGGGTAGACACTTGACTCTCTTCAAAATGACCTACAATAGAATCGAAGGAAGTGGAAGCATGATTGATACCTTTACCTCTATCCTGAGGAGGAGGTGGACCATGATGAGGGAATGGTTCCTTGTACATATCGAGATCTTTGTTTGTGTTTTGAGCCGCTTGTTCATTCTCAAAAATGATTAGCTTGCCGTCGATGAGATTTTGGATTAGGTGCTTGAGTTTCATGCACGATGCAGTTCTATGTCCTTTGCTTCGATGGAATTCACAGTATACATTTTCTCTATACCGCGCAATTTTGTAAACCGGTTCACCATATGGGGGTGCATCTGGTAAGGTGATGAGTCCTTTTTGTAAAACCTGTTGTAGGACTGACTCCATAGGCACTCCCAAGGGAGTAAATTGATGTCGCGGAGCGTAATCTTGTTGAGGTCGCTCTTGTTGTCATTGTTGTTGATTTTGATACGGTTGCCACTGTTGTTGTTGTTAAGATGGAGCTTGACTTGGTTTGGAGAGCTGCAGTAGTGTCTGCAACGTTTGGACATGTTTAGAATCAACCACACCGTCGTTAACCATGTTTTTGTTTTTGTTCCAGTATTTGGGTTTATCATTTGTCTGTTGATGAGGAGCGTTGTCTTTCATTTCTTTGAAGATTTTGACCACCCCCTTAGCAATGAGGGCCTTCTCAATATTGATTCCTTTGTATGTGATTTCGTCAAAGGTTGTAGCATTGAGAATTTGCAAGTGGAAACCTAACTCTTGGTTGAGGTTCTGCACAAATATGCTAACAAGCTATTTCTCAGGAATCTTGAAAGGGAATTTGCTAGCCATTTGTCTCCACCGTTGAAGGAAAGAAATGAAAGTTTCACCATTTTTCTGTTTATTGTTGCATAGATCAGTCATGGAAATCTCATGCTCTGCATTGTAAGAAAAGTGGGTGGCAAACTTCTCTGCTAGCTCATTGAAAGACTTGATTCATGTGGGTAAGTGTGAGAACCATTCTATAGCTTGACCTCCAAGACTACGAGGAAAGAGACGCATAAGATATGTGTCGTTATGTGAGACCTCGAAGCAAGCAAGATAGAATTCCCTGAGATGGTCTTTTGGGTCACCTTTTCCTTTGTATTTATCAAACTTAGGAATAGTGAAATTTTGAGGAAAAGGGATCATTGGTAATGACCGATCAAAAGGATAAGGACACACTTCCTCTAAAGAGAAGGTCTTCTTGGTGTGGCCAAATGTAAGATCAGATAGCTACTATTGAACTTCTGCGATTTTTAGCTCCATAGTCATGGGAGGGGTTGGTAACATCTCCTGTTGTCCAAAAAGTGGTTGGTGTTGCCCATACGGAAGATTATAATGTAAGCCATGCACACTGGTGTTATAAGGGTTGTAAGATTGATTGGGATCACACGGGTTGTATGTTTGGTTCAGATTGGGTTGGAATTGGAGGTTTTGATTTGGCAGAGGTGGAGGTGGCGCTAGGTAAGAATGTTGGCTTTGTGATGGTTGAAGAAAAATATTGGGTGGAGGAAAGCTAAAGTGCGTTTGATTAGGTTGTGATGGCGGCACATAGCTTTGGGAAACTTGATGTTGGGAATGTTGAGAGTGGCTAGGCAATGTGTGAAAGAAATTGAGTGAGGATGAACGTTGTGGAGGAGGGGCATAGGTAGAAGTGATTTGCGACGGTTGGGGTTGATTGAGGATGAGAGTAGAAGAATGTTGTGGTTGGGTTGGCATGACTCTAATTGGTTGAGAGACATGAAGGTGTGATGATATAGGAGGTGGTATTTGTTGAGACCCTTGTTGCATGGCTACATAATTGTTCCCCGGATTGTAATTAGGTGGGAAACCTATTCGTGATGGGGTAACCAAGATTCCACTTGTGATTGGGGTGGACACTTGAGGAGGTGGTTGCATATTCGATCAAGCTAAGGTGGCTTGCTTAGCTAACTCTGCTTGACGTTGGAGAGTTTCTTGTTGGTTTTTATAGATCTCCATAGGAGTCAGAAGCGGTGATACGGCCCTCTCTCCTGTTGAGTTTTGATAGAGGGGATTCCTATACTGCGAGCTCTGTTCCGGTAAAGGTGTGGTCACTGTTGACATGGTTTGAACTGCTTGTATGGTATCTTGGGTGTTGTTGTTCTCCTTGAGAGTGGATAAATCAAAATCTTGAGGTAACTTGGTGCCTTGCTCTGCAAGCAAGCGAAAGAAATGATCTTGGTTCTCACTAAGGATTTTGTCAAAGGCGGCCATGATTCTAGGCTCTTGTATGATTTCATCAAGATCTTGCCCATCTTCTTGAGAGGATTGACCTATTTCAAAGTGTCGCTCTTCTTGAGATGGGGGTTGATCTATGATATAACCTTGTGGCACAAAATCCGAAGGCAAGCCGGTGGTATACTGGGGTGTACTTACCAAAGGGACCCTACCCTCTTGAGGATTGCTTGGTTGGTCAATGTGTGGCATGTTCAGAGAGCTAATTCATTTTGCCGCAGGTGTACTAGGAGTAATATTGGGAGTAATGTTGAGATGACCTGATTGTGGTGTGCGAGGAGGTGATTTGTGCTTCCTAGGGCCAACTTGCTTTGACTTCATAGTTTGTTGGAGCCTAGTGGTTACCATGGAATACACTAGGACAAAAGGTAATGCTGGGATTCTGTGAGGTGCTTTGAGAAATGGACAAACTCTGATGCACAATGTACTGGACCAAAGGCGCTATACTGTTTGACCAGAGGCACAGGACTGTGCAACCAAAAGCATGCTACTGTGACACCAAAGGTGACGGATTGAGCTACCAGAAGTGAGTTACTGCTATGCCAAAGGTGAGCTACAGTGACTAAAAGTGAGCTACTATTGTACCAAGGGCGTTGAAGTAGAGTTTTGCCAGAGGCGAGTTACTGCTATGCCAAAGGCGATCTACTGTACTACCAAAGGTGAACTGCTGTAATACCAGGGGCGCTGAAGTAGTGTCTGATGCTTCTAAAAGGCAAAATTTTGATAGATTGTTTTTGTTTCTGATTAGATTTGTTTGGCAAGAGAGAACACAGCAAACAATGTTGGCACAAACAAGGGACTGACACAACAGATAGTGTATGTTCGAGGCTCCAAACAAGCCCAATGTTTCCACAGGTATAAGACAATTACAATTAATAACAAGCACTTTTTATCCCTAGAGACAAGGTTTCATTGCAGTGGATCAGCTCACAGCTTAATACTCCATCGATAAAAATATCATTCCATAAAGGTGTTGGATATTTAGTATCTTTGTGAGAGACGATAGGTAGGGATATCTCACTCTCCCCTTGGAAAGCTCAAGTAGGTCACAAGAGCTTTATGGCCAAGGGAATACTATCTCTTCTCAAGGGAGCCAATGGTGAGTATCTTAAGGGCTTAAATTGATTCCCCTTGCATTGATGATTACTGCAATGTTCAGAGGTTGGTCGGGTAGTCTCTATCTAGAATGGTTCTTAGTGACTTTGAGGGACCAACGCCTTACGAGCAATGTGAAAAGCTACTAAAAGCTTTAACTAATCCTACTAAGAGTATCAAACTCTTCACTCAATGTGAAAATCATTTCCATAAAGAGCTAGTACACCTCTTTTCAGTTTGGCACCACAAGGTAAGGCTGACGTCGGTTAGGACTTGGCTTTCGCCTTATCCCTCTTATATAGCAGTTCAAAGGAAAACTTCGCTTAGGGTCATCCCTTTTGGATGAAGCACAATCCAAAAGCAGGCCCTTCTAAAGGAAGTACAGAAATGTAAGAGCAAGCACGTCAAACAAAGGTTCAATTGTCCCGTTATAAGAAAAATAAGGTGCAACTAAACTAGGCACACACACGTTTGTAGTTGTCAATTGTCCCTTATGAAATTGAAGTGTTTGGCATTCATGTCCATTGTCCCTTAGAAAATTGAGGTGTTTGTGCATACATGTCCATTGTCCCTTAAGAAAAGCAGTATGTTCCTAAGACTTAGATTTGCCAAAAAATGATTTGTTCAATTATCCTTTAAGAAGGCAGTGTGTTTCTAAGACTTAGTGAGATAAATCAAGATTTCTTCAACGTTCGTCCTGCATGAACATGTTAAAAACACCAATTTGCTCTGTGTGAGTAATAAGAAGCTGCAACAAGTCAGTTAGTTCCACCAAAAATTCACAAGTTAGCAAAAATAAATCAATTTGACCAGAAGCGAGTTACTACTATACCCAAAGCGTTTTACTGTCTTACCAACCACGCTGTAATACAGACCCGAAGCGTCAGAGAATATTACCAGAAGCATTGAATAAGATCTAGAAGTGCTGTACTGTGTATCCGGAAGCGCGATATTGTTATGCCAAAAGCACTGTAATGTATACCCGAAGCGTCACAGGATACTACCAGAAGCACTGAAAAAGGTCCAGAAGTGCTTTACTGTATATCTGAAAGTGCGATACTCTTATACCAAATGCGCTGCACGGTCTCAGATCACAAAAAGATTAGCTTTTGTCAAAAATAACCAGATTGAAATGGGATTTCATGATTGATCTACTGTTCTGAGAAGTAAATTCTGATAGATCTGAATTGTGAACTCCAAAAAAATTTAGAAAGTGTAGCAACACAATAGATTAACTCAAATACCGAAGATACCCCTAAATAAGTCAGCTTAGGAAGTATCAAAAGTAGGTTTGAAAGACAAATACAATAGCTTGTCAGAAAAATCCACAAGATATGTAACGAGAAAACCCTGCAAAAACACAAAACGAAGTTAGAAACCTAATTTAGCCAAAAGCGCTTAACGATGCTACCGGAAGCGCCGTTCTGTTATACCAAACGCGTCGCTCTGTGCTGCCAGAAGCACCGCAGTGCCCCCAAGGGCGCTGTAATGTGCCTCCAGTAGCGCTGAATGATACTACCAGAAGCGCTTTGCAATGTCGTTTGTGCTGTATCATACTGTGACTTTAAAAAAATCAATTTCTCAAAGAAAAAGAGGGATTAGTGGGTCCCACCGGGCATGCCAGAATGTGTATGGGGAAAAATCAATTAAATCTAAACTAATAAAACCAAAAACCAATCACATAAAGCGAACCAATCTAAGTAAAAGCCATTATCATAAAATCATAAGACAAATGAAAGCTCTTACCAAAATTTGTATTGTTCCCTTTTGGAGATGTGTGGATTGCTCAATGAAGTTACAAAACCATAGCTGCAACAAGCAAGTAGTGTGCTCAAAGATCAATGTCAAAAGATCGTAAGGTTGCTCAATCGATGCTGTTTTGTATGCTCAAAGCTTTGTTAAGTATGCCTAAGAATACCATCGAAGAGAGAGAGCTTAATGAAGGAGATGAGGGGGGTTTATATAGGTTTCAATGAAGATTGATCAATGGTCCAAATGATTCAGAAGAATCAACGGAGGAGAACAATTGAGGAATGTGCAACGAATAAGAAGAAGACACGTGTCTTGCTTTCTTTTGCATGAGAGGAGTTATCAAGAATAGAAGAATGAGTTAAAGCAATTAACAGAATGTAATAATCAATTAAGTGATTTAAAACAAGAAGAAGGGATTTGCATGAGAATAAGAAGATATTTTGCTTTATTAAATATTAGAAATATTTAATTTCATGAGCAAGAAAGCTTGAGTTATTTTAGAGATAACTCAAATTTAGAAGAAAAAGCAATTTAAATAAATAATTTATTTATTTAAATTTAGAGAAGATATTATGGAAGAAATAATTAAATAATTTAGAAGATTTGAAAGCAAATTAAATAAATAAATTTATTTAATTGTTGTGCATGATTTTGGAAGAATAAATTTTGATTTAATTAAATAATTAAGAATTATTTAATTTTAGATAAGAGGGAATTTGTTGAATTAATTAAATAATTGGGTTTATTTAATTAATGTGGATGTGAATTTTGGACAGAAGATAATAATTTAATTAAATAATTGAAACTATTTAATTATGGAAGAATAATAGAGGAATTTGATTTAATTAATTAAATAAAGAGGATTTATTTAATTAACGTCGAAAGTATGTGATTTAGAAGAATTTGGTAAAATTAATTAAATAATTAGATTATTTAATTAATGTTGAAATGCAGGTGATTGGAAGAAATGACGAAATGCAAGTAGTGCAATAACGTGGTCATTTTAAGGTGACTACACAGTTAATGCACATAAAAGAGCCTCTTTGGTCCGTAGATTATTTTCAACATTTGTGATTTCATTTAGAGTTGTCAGACCACCCTGTGGAGGTGTATATGCTTTTGTGACCATGGACAAGTACGCCTTTCCCATACACTCCAAGTGACATTTCATGTGGCCTTTCCAAAGAGTGAAGTTGGTTCCATCAAACTTCGGACTGTCCTTCTTGTATGACGTCCTCCTGGATCTCCTCAAGCGGTTAAGCTCCTTTTAGAGGAACTTAGCTCTGATACCAATTGTTAGATCTAGGGCACACAACTGAGAGGGGGGGTGAATCAGTTGTACAAAAACTTGCTTTCAATTTAAACACTTAAATCCTCTTGTTATTTAATAGCATATCAATTAATCACTCATGAAAGCATAAAGCATAAACACCAGAGCAGATATACATATAAACACATGAAACACTAAGATTTTGACATGGAAAACCCGGTGAAGGGAAAAACCACAGGGTGATTAACCCAAAGATTATTCTCTGTTAGAAGAATAAGAAAAATAGATGGCACATGCCAACTAGGGCTCACTGCCCGAGAACACTGCTCACAAGAGGCACACTACCTACAAGAGACACACTGTCTACAAAGTAACAAGTATTACAAACTTGAACTGGAGATTGACATCTTTACCATGTCTGGATCAGTTCCATTTAAGCCTGAAAACTCCTGCTCTACCTTTCGCTCTTCTTCGCTATACCACACTCATCCACACCAAGACATGCTTCAAAATGAATTCACAATCCCTTATTTATACAAGGCATCGACTTGGGAACAATCATCTAAATCGGCAAACACCTATAAGATTATTCGCAAGACGTGTAATACATCCGGTCGACCAGTTTTAGGAAGAACACCAATAACCGTGGTTATTCTTCAAATGCAAACTCAAACTTTAATGCAGACTGCCAACAAGAATTTTACATGATCCAAAGATCACCAAAACCTTTCCTGAGTCATCACGAACATCTGCACTTAATCAGCTTACTGGAATTCTTCTTTTCTTCATTTGGAACTTCAAGAACACAGTCTGTCATCACTATTATAATGAGAAAGGTGCTTCCAGACCTCCAAACCATGAATACATCTATTTGGCACTTCACACAGACTTCTTCAACACTCCCTCTAATCCGCAGAGTGAGATAATGCAATTCTGGATCTCACCGGACCTTTCTGTGACCCTCTGTCACCTCTGAACACCTGTCGAAACCGGTTATACTGGAGCGACCATAACTTCTTTAGATCTTCATGCAGACCTCTGAAATCTTGACTAGAACATCTCAAGACTCATATATACAAACCCTTTAAACCGCATGCTCTGATCCTCAACCTATTTAGGACTTTTTCCTTCTTGTCATCACTGTTCTTCACTGTTCCTGATTAAGAGTTATTCTCTCAATATCCTCAGCACACAGCTCATTCAATCCTTCTCATTAATGCAATATGAGTATGTTGACATCAACGACAACACTGGTTATCCTCATACTTGTAACAGCATCTTGCAATTTATCCTGATATTTCTTTTCTAAATTAGATTTTTCCTGTCTTAAAATAGTTACTGCATCTTTTTCTTGTGCCAGCTCAGTCTTAAGAGAAGCAGTCTGGGTCTGTACAACCTGATGTATCTGCAACAAAACAATATTTTGCAACTGTTTGTTCAAATTATCAATCTCATTTTTCTTATATTGAATCTCCCTAGCAAGATTGCTGTTATTTACTTTCTCTTGAGCCAAATCATTTTTTGCTTTTTGCAACTTCTTGGATACTTTCAAATAGTCTATTGCTACAGCAATTTTAGTTTCATTTAGTAGCTCAACCTTGTCCTGTGGCCTGAAGAGAGACATATCCATGGCCATGATATTCATAGCATAATCCTGGGACTGCATTTGTTCATTTGGTTTCACCACATTTGGAGACAAATGTGTAACAGTCAATGATTGTTGAATAGGGTCATAAAGTGACCTCATGTGTGCCACAATAGGGCTTTTGTTTTCCTTTTTCCTCTTCTTGTCCATCCTAGCCTCTCTAGCCCTTTTTGCTGTGTTTGCTTGAGCTTGGAAGGTAGGAGGGGATATAATGCAACCTCCAACAAAGGGGTGGCCTTAAGGCAGGCCATAGGGAATAGCAGATAATTGTTAGCTAGGAGAAACTTGAGGAGGGGTACGTTTAGGCATAGATGGAGAAAATAATGGCAATGTAATGGCCTATGAGGACATGGCCTGAGTATTGGCAGTTGTGGCAAAGGTTGATGTAAGCACAACAGAAGTGGCAGGGGTTATGAATGACTGGCTACTTTGGATTGCCACTCCTATAGCAAAAGAAAGTAATATAGGAGAGAAGGGAGAAGAAGTACTTACTTGAGTGACAGAAGAGGTGACTGGTAGTTGTTACTGCTATGGTTCTGTTTCTTCTTCCTCTTCCTCTTACAGGAACAATCTCCTATGTTTCTTAGGCCTCTCTCTTATTTCCTCTGTTTCTTCATCTTCAATATTTACCACCATTGGTGGTTGCAAAGGGATCATTCTGGAACCCCCAGATGTCGAAGCTATTTGAGTCCCTAGAATTGGTGATGACACAACACCTTTTTGCTTCTCTAAGGTGCTGAGGGATTGGGGCCATGAAGATGTAGGAGCAACAGATGATGACTGTCCTATTTCTTGCATTATTTGGGCCGACTCTATTTCTTCCCCTGTCTCCTCACCCTTCCTCTAAATTCTACTTGTATCTGGACTTGAGACTGGGGAGGGATGCCACTCATCCTAGATTGATTCCCATATTTCACCATTTTCAACATTCCTAGATGAATGTGTAAGCTCTAAAGTTTCTTACCTATAATTCCAATAGGATTCAATCTTTTCTATTCTCTAATCTTTTTCTTTTAATGCTTTTCTCAGACCAACAGTCATTTTCAACTTAGGGTCAAATTCCTTCTCTTTGACATAGAAGGTTTCCCATGGCCTAGGTCCCTCATAGGGCAAATCAGTTAATTCCACATATAGATCTGGGTTATCCTCCTTTGGATTCCTCCCATCCTCCCAGAATGGATGACCTTCATGTACCATCTTGGCATGAACCTTATTATTTATAATCTAGGAAGCTAGAAAACTATCTGGGTCATATTTCCATTTATCCTCTATGATGAGGAGCCCAAAGGTAGCTAACTTCCTTAACAAGAGGTTCTCTACACCTCTAACTTTAAGTGTCATGTTTTTTCTGGCCCATGGGACATCATACATCTTCTTCTTTCTTTTCTTGTGGCCAAAGTCATTATCAACCATAGATACCTGACAAGTAACCTCTAAGAATACGACCCTAGGGGTCAATACTTTAGGAAATAGCATGGGTTCCCCACTGAAACCTTAGACTCTGATTATTGTATTATGTGCCCTAAAGAAGTAGTCACAGGGAATTGGGCAGTTGGCTATAAAACCCCTTATACTCTGTGTCATCCTATGTTCTACAGGCTCAAGGATTAACTGACAGAAAGTGGGGGTGACAAAATGTTCCCAAAACTCATAGGGGTCAGAGATTTCAGATAACACATGTGTCCATGCGGACATAGGGATGGTTTTTCCATGACCAAAATCTAGATCATAGATATTTAAATGCATATGCTGTGCAAAAAGACCAAAGTTTTGATACAGCATAAGATGGAATAGGAAAGCAGAATACATGAATACTCACTTTGTTTTGAAATTTGTGAGCTGATCAATCATGGCAACAACAATTTGTTTTGAAAAATCTAGCCGGTACTCGTGATTTATCCAGAGTTTCATTCTAAAAATGATTGCCAATTACCAGTCATGGACTGTGTTATCCTCATTCATCCCAAAAATGAAATCTATCATTGAAAGTGCCTTCTGAACATTTTGGTTAAATTGTGCCCACCCAGTGGGTAGTGTGGGCATCTGAGTATTATCCTCTCCCAGCTACGTCTCTGAATTCAAGAATTTTAGTTTGTTATGTATATTTGCCCATGTGCCTTGCACTTTGGAAACAGTTGGAAATGTGGCTGTTCTATCATACTGCAGGGCCATCATGTCCCTTAAGGTCTTAGCTATAATATGCACTACGAAAGGGCCTTGTTGGATAGAATTTGATGGTGCATGAAATAGTTCTACACGTAACTCGATTAGCTCAGGACAAGGGTGGACATCTGGGACCAAGAACTGTGCCAATTGAGAGGTCCATATCCTCATACCAAAAATCTTGAACTACCTGTTGTTCACCTGGATAATGCACCTTTGATGTGCACCCTCCCAAAGACTATTGATGTTCTTTTGAAGGGGCATGTCATATATGTCATTTGCATAGTCCTTCACCTATTTTGGGTCGACAGATAACCCTACTTCAGGAACCCTTGTTCTTGGATAGGATTTCCTTGGTTGCATAGGTGCCGAAGCATATGATTTGTTGTTCAACAGTTCGTCCATTGACTCAAAAATTCCAAGTTCCTCCTATGGTGATCATGTCTCAGACATATATGTATCTTTGTGAGTGTTGATAACTAAGAGGGGGTGAATCAGTTATCTTAATTATTTCTACTTTCTGATCTTCCTTAACAATTAATGCAATATTAAATCATATAGGCAAACATAACCATGAAATGGAAATAACATCAATACACATGGCAGTGATTTTGACATGGAAAACCCTGTTAAGGGAAAAATCCACGGGGTGATTAACCCAAGATTGTATTCTCTGTTAGAAGAATAAGATAGTACAAAATGGCACTTGCCAATTAGGGCTCATTGCCCGAGTACACTGCTCACAAGAGACTCACTACCTACAATAGTTTATACAAGGAAACTAGATACTTGAACTGATGAGAAGCATCCACATATGCTGAGGTTCAATTCCAGATAGGCTCAATATACTAATCTGCTGCACTTCATTCTTCCTCTTCTTGGTACTGCTGTCTTGTCACATATCAGACCTGCCTTACTACTTCCACACTACACTTCTGCTTTTTATTCATACACTTCTACTCACCACACATGCCTTCACATCCAAATCTATCTGGTATATATATCCACACAAAGGATTTCATCCTCTTTCTAGTTGGCATCCAGAATAGTCAATATTTTCCCAAACTCTAGTCTGTCGGCTGAATCCTTGCTTACCAAGTGATGCGAATCAAGGAGATACTTATAGAAGTCATCTAACATGTCAGCCAATCATGGATGATACCTTAAGAACCTTGATCACCATCAATATCTCATCCAGAATAATTATGATGCTCTGTCAGTCAGTTCTTCCTCTGTCTACTCTGCCAAACCAGACCCCAATACTTAGATGCTCATATCTCTTCACTCTTTCATCACTGGAGGCTCAATCCCTGGAATCTATTAGTCAAGGTATTCCTCTTGACTTCCCCAAGTCGGTACTTTACAAAGATACTTCCTATAAGAGATCTGGACCTGACTGTCAGACCTTGCTGCATGCTCTGTTCTTACTTACCAGACCAAAGTATTCTTCAATCTGACTTCCAGTAAAGATACACCATATCCTGTGGATGTGTGGAGTCGTCTTTGTTGCCATCAATGACAACACTAATGAAGCCACATAGTGTCTCTTGCCAACAATCTCCCCCTTTGACATTAATGGCAACACTTAGTGAAAAATGACTAAGTGTCACACTACACTCCCCCTTGGCTGATGCTTTGTTCTAATGTACATTTTTCTAGAGCTCCCCCTTAGCTGGATTCCAAATTTTTCACTACTCCTCACTTCCCCTTTGACATCAATAGAAAAGGGTAGAATCCACACACCAACAATCCTTAAAAACAAATCAACTATACTTAGCCGCATAAGTATAAATACATGATACACTTACATATATTGAAGTATATCTGCAAAAGATGTCTTCAACTGGGCAAATTCTGTTGCCCAACTCTGCTTCATCCTGTCCAAAATTGAGATGTGACCACTTAATAGGAAAGCAAAAGCTTCTGCCCTCTTAAGATCTGTCGGATCACTGGTTTGAGCTGTGGTCTAGGCATCAATCAGAGCCTCATGCATAGCCTCTAATTTAGGGATAATCATCCCTCTAAGTTCACCCATCTTGCTTAATATGTTCTTCCTCTCCTTCTCATGCTTCTTAATCTCATTCATGATTACAATAGTTTGACATTCCTGGTTTATTATGGATACAGTGAGAGGATCAAAATTCTGAGAGAGGCTTAATAGTTTATCCTCTTGTTCTTTCACTTTCTTCTCAATATCCTTTGGTACTTTAGTCTAGGATATACAAAATTTATATACTTCTCCTCCATCCTTAAGAGCATTTTCTAAGCTCTTTATCCCAATATCCATATTTCTCCTATCATTGGTTATAAAGCCTTGTAACTCGGAGAATCTCTTATCCAAAAACTCTTTCCAGACCTTCACCTCACCTGATTTGTCTAAAGATTCAAAATGAGTGCTGATAGAACTAACAAGAGACTTGAGATTACCGGATGAAGAAGCTGAGGAATCCTTTTGAAAGGATGGCATGATCTTTTCAAGCATACCGGATGTAATTTCTAGCAGCTCACAGTCTTCCATGTGAGACTTTAGAAGTTTCTCTTTAGCCTTTGCTTGGGCAAAGGATGCTATCTTCATTGTTTGAATTAGGGAGAGAGAATCGAAGTCAAATGGTCCTTGAAGTAACTCCAGTTCATCAATCTCCACCATTTCTTTAGTCAAGAAATCCTTGACAGTTTCTGTAGTGTCTCTTGCTGGAGACAAAGTTTTCTTTCCTTCTGCACTGTCACTTGTGTTCTTCTCAGCTTGACCTTCTTCTCTTCCCTTCACTTCTTCTTTCTCCTCTATTCTTTCTTCTCCTTTGGATCTGGAGACTGCTGGAGAATCTAGATTTACTTCTCCTTGGACTTCCTCTTCCAGAACAGAGGAATCTAAGTCCTTAGCTTTTTCTTCACTAGTCTCCTTTGCCTTTTCTGGTACAATCTCAGTAGATTCTTCTTTGTTATCCATTCCTGAGGGATCATCACTTAAATCCTCTACAACAGGAATATTAAATCTTTTATAGGCTTTCCGGAGGATTTCTTTTGTTTCTTTTGCCACTTTATCAGATTCTCCAAGCATGAACTGATTCATTCTAGCCTTACTTCAGAACTCATCCTTGCAATCTTTGAAGATCATATTCATTTACTTCTGAGTGATTGAAGGAAAGAGCTGAATGGCTATCTATTCTCGGATCTCAAGATCCTTTGCCCTAGCATTATTCTTTCTTATCTCTAATTCCTTCTCTAGGCTTTTGGGAATGAGAGATATGATTTCAATAAAAGCCTTATTGTATATGTTCAAGTACTTAATTGTGGCTTCCTCCAAGATCTTTCTATCTACATCATTATATGCATCATAGAATTTTGTTATTGGTTGCAGGTTCCCATCCATAGTAACTTCTTTAACTACATCATCTAAGGATAGAGTGGACCTTTCAACAAATTCTTTTGTTACTTCTTCAGTAGAGGGTTCACCAGATGTTTTCCTTTTCTTTTTCATTTTCTTTACTTCCTCTTCTGATTCTGTCTCTTCATCATCCTTCTGACTGATGTAAGACTTGTGGCCTTTGTTTTAGTTCTTTTCTCTGCTTTATCGGATGATTTTGCTTCCAGTTTAGATGCCTTTGAGCTTTTAGCAGTTGTAGATGCAGAGCTCTTAGAAGATCTGGTCTAGGAGGGGGCTTTTACCAGAGCACTTTCTTTTTTCTGCTTCTTCCTTTTCTTTTTCTGCTCTTTCCATCTTTTCTCTGTGGGCATCAAGTGCCTCTTTTGAGATTCCATGCCTCTTGGTAACTTCTTCAACTTCCCTTCTCACTTTCCTCTTGATTTCAGGCTGTCTAAGTTCCACATGAACTTTTACACTCAGCTCTTGGAAGGTTCCAAATCTTTCTGCCTTAGGGTCTTTGGGCTGGCTCAGCAGATGTTGGATATGTAGCTCTACAATTTTCTCATCTACTTCATACCCCATTGGCATGATCCAGACTATCGTTGGCTCCATTGCCTCCATTAGGCATTGATCAGTGTCAACCATGAAACACACTATATCTTTGTACTTCTCAACCAATGATTGGAGAATTATTTCTCTAGTTTGCATCATATTTTGAAAGTTCTTGAAGTAACCCCACAGAGCTGTATTTCTTGCCTTAGCATCCCTAAGCCCATGCGAGTAATCTCTGATTTGAATTGCAACAGGTCTGTCATTCTGCCATACCTAACCAATGGATCTGGGCAGCTCATTCATAAAGTAGAAAAATAAACATAATATCAGTCCACCATACTTAAAAGAGTTCTTTTTGTCCTTGATCTTCTGTAAGTTTTCCATCAGTTGGCTTAGAAGGAGTTCACAGAGATCATAATCTGCATTCTTTCTCAACATTTCATAAGCACTATACACAGTAGTTTCAGATACTGAATTCTCTCTATTGGAGTGATATATCTTATAGCCAATTATCATAGATGCAAACTTAATATCCAGATTAGTGATATCTTCTATGGTCATTGCTCTTATCAAATTTTGATCTGGTGGCCTCAGTCACAGTTTGGTTTTTGACAGATTTGAGAACAGGTAACCCTCTGAAAGAGTGTAAACCAGTTACTACCCTAATTACATCCTTGGTGATCTTGAATGGTTTATTCAACCATAAGAAGTTATCATGCACTCTGCTCAACACATACCAGACCCACTCATCTTCTTCAAGATAGGGGAAATGGATGTACTGACTGAAATGTTTATCCCAGATGGCCTTATACTAAGGTTTTAGTTCAAAAGAATCATCTATCAGTTCCTTGTGGTAGATGTCCATCAGCTTGGATTCACCAAAATCTTCAATGTTTGCGTGAATGTAAACCCTAACATCTTCTACATGCAAAACCCTATGCGGAATGCTAGAAAAACCCCTAAGGGATCCACTTCTAGAGATTTGTAAGGATGTTTCTTAAATTTGGGTCGAGGCCTATCATAGATTTTTACAACATTTGGAGTAGCCATCTTCAAAAGATTTACAGAGAGATTTTCAACAATAGAAAATACCTTTTACGCTTCTAGGGTTCGCTGAATGAACTAGATTAATTTGTTGGATGAATCGACTTCAACGGTTGATCTATAAGAATTTGAAACAATTTGTTGCAGAGCTCCTTTTCTCTTCTTCTTGAATGCAAATATGCAAATTACAAACAAATGAACCCTTTTATTTCTGGGAAAACCCTAATTTCATATTGCAATAAATGCGCAACTCAAGTCATTCCGGTTGCCTTGTTCTCCTTGTTCTGAGAAAGATCTTTTTCTGGATCACTAAGATATGCTTCGAATTATACTTGGTGATTATTGACAATCTATATTTCTTTCCTTAATCATTTAATCTCTCTGCAGATCAAGATTCCTTAGTTTTGAATCAAGCCAGATCTAACTGTGAGAATCCTACTTTTATCAGATGACAGTCAAACCAGATCTATCTTGGAAGATTAGATTCTTCAAACCTTCTTGCAGATCTTTCATCTCTTTACCAGAGCTTATTTAGATGTTCCTTTGTGAACCCTTTAATCCGCAACTTTCCTTGTGCCAATTTCGGCACCAATTAACTGGCTGGGGGAAAATGTTTTTCCTTGTGTCTCCCCTTGAGCCAGAGCTCACCTTTTAATTTTTGGAAGGGATATCAGCACCAGATTCTGGTGTGGATACATCCTCTTCATTCTCTATACTTCTCTTCACCCAAATCTTGTTCATCTCACTTTTAACTTCATCCGCATTCACTTTTCCTTTTCCTTTGTCTTGATTCTGATTATGATGCACCGGACCCCTTTTGTCTTGATTTTTTCTTCTACAGAATTTGGCAATATGACCAGATCTATTGCAATTGTGGAAAACAACATTTCTTTGCATATTTGAATGATATCCTCTTGATCTGCATTGATTAGCCATATGTCCCATTCTATTGCATGCAAAGCATCTACCATTGAATGAATTGTTCATTTGCATATTTTTGCATTCATGAGATTTGTGACCATACCTTTTGCAGTTGAAACACTATCCGGAGAAGGATGTATTAGTCTAATTTATTCTCTTTCTGCACTGATTAGATTTATGACCAAAGTTATTGTAGTTGTGGCAGTATCCATTGAAGGATGGATATCTTTGAGAATTAGGTTGCCTTACCGGAGGTCTTCTAGGCCTGTTACTTGGATTTCCTGATCCAAAATTCTTCTGACTAGATCCGAAGCTTTCATCTTTCTCATATCCCAAGCCATGCTTGTCATCTACTCTCTTTTGACTTTCAAGAAGAACTTCAAGTTGAGCAGAGCCTATCTTAAATTTCTCTTTGTATTCATTTGCTATTTGAAGATCCTTTTTAAGAGTGTCTATTTGATCCTCAATTTTTTCTTCATTATCTCTAGCATCTTCAAGATCAGATTCTAGATGCCTGATTATTCTATCCATTTTGTGGTAGTCTTCTGATTTCTCTTTGAGAGATTGTCTTAGATCATCTTCAGTTTTTCTTTTCTCTTCAATTTCTTGGGTAAATTTCATAACTCTTGATTCCATTTCATGTCTTACCATAATGACCTCTTTTGATAACTTTTCACATAACTTGGTTTTCTCCTTTAGATCTTCATTTCTATTATTGTCTTCACCCTGACTTGCCAATTGCTGAAGTAGATCCTTTCTCTTTTTCATAGAGATACTCATTTTCCCTTTTAGTTCATTTATGAAATCATCAGCCTGTTAGAGTCTTTCCTTCAATTCATTGACTTCAGAGTTAGATTGCTCAAGATCATCTAGGGCAGACTTAAGTTGTTCCCTCATACCATACACATCCATTTGAATTCCTAGATCTTCCTCAAGCTGTTAGGCTCTATTTGGAGGAACTTAGCTCTAATACCAATTGTTGATAACTGAGAGGGGGGGTGAATCAGTTATCTTAATTATTTCTACTTTATGATCTTCCTTAATAATTAATGCAGTATTAAATCATATAGGCAAATATAACCATGAAATGGAAATAACATCAATACACATGACACAGTGATTTTGATGTGGAAAACCCTGTTAAGGGAAAAAACCATGGGGTGATTAACCCAAGATTGTATTCTCTGTTAGAAGAATAAGATAGTACAAAATGGCACTTGCCAATTAGGGCTCACTACCTGAGCACACTACTCACAAGAGGCTCATTGCCTACAATAGTTTATACAAGGAAACTAGATACTTGGACTGATGAGAAGCATCCACATATGCTAAGGTTCAGTTTCGGATAGGCTCAATATACTGATCTACTGCACTTCATTCTTCCTCTTCTCGGTGCTGCTATCCTGTCACATATCAGACCTGCCTTACTGCTTCCACACTACACTTCTACTTTTTATTTGCACACTTCTACTCACCACACATGCCTTCACATCCAAATCTATCTGGTATTTATATCCGCACAAAGGATTTCATCCTCTTTCTAGTTGGCATCCAGAATAGTCAATATTTTCCCAAGCTCTAGTTTGTCGGCTGAATCCTTGCTTACCAAGTGATGCGAATCAAGGAGATACTTATAGAAGTCATCTAACATGTTGGCCAATAATGGATGATACCTTAAGAACCTTGATCACCATCAATATCTCATCTGGAATAATTCTGATGCTCTGTCGGTCAGTTCTTCCTTTGTCTACTCTGCCAAACCAGACCCCAATACTTAGATGCTCATATCTCTTCACTCTTTCATCACTGGAGGCTCAATCCCTGGAATCTATTAGTCAAGGTATTCCTCTTGACTTCCCCAAGTCTGTACTTTACAAAGATACTTCCTATAAGAGATCCGAACATGATTGTCGGACCTAGCTGCATGCTCTGTTCTTTCTTACCAGGCCAAAGTATTCTTCAATCTAACTTCTGGTAAAGATACACCATGTCCTGCGGATGTGTGGAGTGGTATTTGTTACCATCAATGACAACACCAATGAAGCCACACAGTGTCTCTTGCCAACAGTGAGAAGAATGCGGGAAACTTTGACACAGAAAAGAACGAAACTATTTTATCAGAGTGATACTTAGCTTAAAGGCACTTGCTAGGGACAGAGTTCAGATGCAATAGTGATTCAGAGAAGAAAGATAGAAGCAAATGACGGTTACTCTTAGGACTTAAAACCAAGCTCATTAGGATTTATGGAGATAATAAATGACACATCCCATCTTATCAATGACATTAATGCCAAGAAACAACTAGTGTATCTTTTTGAAATCCACATTAAACGGAGTGTCAGATATGTTATGAGAGTGGCTAGCTTTCTAAAAAAGTCTATGCTTCCAGGGGATTTTAGGGATTGCCGGACAACCTTAATAAATGCTAGGCTAAAAGACAAGGGGCTTTGCGCTGCTGACATGTGTTCACCGAACACTTATTTGAAAGGGAAAGTGAGAAAAGAAAGAGGGAAAATAGAAAAGCGAGTAAAGGAAACAAAACTAACTATGATACATGATGAGCCCCTCCTTAATTGAAATGTTTCAAAATTATCCCATTTACTAGAATCTCTTCAAGTTCTCCATTCATGGCCTCTAGCTCAAATGAATTTTGTATCTTGCAAGAACAAACTCTATAAGGGCCCATCAATAGTGATTTGAATTTGCTATGTCGACCTAGCTTGGCAGCTCTTTCATCCCATTTCAATACCAGAGAGCCAACTTCAAAAGTGGGATTAGAAGTCTTCTTATCAAACCAGTCCTTAACCATTTTCTGATGTTTCATTAGTGACTCATGTGCCTTTTCTCTTTTTTCTTGGACTTCCAACAGTTTAGCAAGTCTGACTTGCATGGGGCCATTCTCTTTAATTTCTATCTATTTTAACAATTGCAAAGCAGGGATCTCTAAGCTTAGTGGAATTACTGTAGGTTTACCATAAACCAACTCATAGGGAGATATTTTAGTCACTTGCTTTGGTGTGATCTTGTCAGCCCACAATGCTGTATTAAGTAACTTATGCCACTCTCTATGATAATTAGTCCCTATCCTTTTTATGAGTCTGATAATGTTTTTGTTAGTGGACTCTGCCAGACCATTACCTTGTGGGTAATAATTTGAAGAAGTCTTCAAATATATCTCATTTCTTAATGCAAATTTAGATAATTTGGTTTCCAAAAATGCTTTAGCATTATCTGATATGATGGTATGAGGAGGACCAAACTAAGCAGTTATGCCTTCTAAAAATTCTAGTATGACTTTTTCTGTTGCCTCTTTGAGTGGTACTGCTTCACTCCACCTGGTAAAATAATCTGTTGTTGTGAGAATCCATTTGTGTCCCATATTTGACACTGGATTGATCATACCAATAAAATCCAGACCCTATTGAGCAAAGGGTTCATCCACAACTATGGGACTTAGAGGCATTGCTGCATTTCTCCTTTTGCCAGTATAAAACTGGCAAGCCTGGCATTCCTTAACCATCTGATGGCAATCTATAAACAGAGTGGGCTAGAAATATCCTACTTGTGTTACTTTGATTGTAGTGGTCCTTGCTGAAAAATGTCCACCTAAGGCTCCATGATGTAATTCATGTAGTATTCTTTGAGCTTCATCCTTCTCTATACATCTTAAGAGTATACCATCAACATTCCTTCTAAATAAAATATGATCAATTAGTACAAAATGGGTCCCTTGCTGCCTATAGTACCTTTTCTTATCATGGGAAATCTCATTTGGGAAAATCCCATACTTCATAAACTGTATCCTATTTTTGACCCAAGAGTCTTGGTCGACCTCTTGGAGTTTCAATACATTTTCACTTTCTGTTTCTTCAATCACTGTTCTTTCCAAGTCTTGGGTCATGTATTGGCACAATCCTTTGCCTTAGACTAACTTGGTGGGTCTTACTTCTACATCATATTCTAGAATCTTTGTTTTCCAATTGGCTCTTTTCTCAGTGATCTTACCCTCCATAATATATTCTCTTACACTGGAGTGAGCCCCTAGTATTAGAATCTTATTTCCTATTACAAAATGTTTGAATTTTTTAAGGGCTTTTACTATGGTGTATGCTTGCTTCTCCACAAAATTATATCTAGACTCATATTCCCTGAGAGTTCTAGAGAAAAAGGCTATTGGATGCTCTCCTTCCTGTTGATCATCTTTCTGAGTTAGAACAACAACACTGAATTCTCCCCCATACACATACATTATAAAAGCTTTAGAAAAATACGGGTTTCTGAGTATTAGGGCTGTTGAAATGGCTCTCTTGACTTCTTCAAAACCCTGTCTTCCTTCTGTGGTCCATTTGAAAACTAGATCTTTTTTAAGCAACAGTGTCATTGGTCTAATTAGACCTGCAAAATCAGATATGAATCAGCTAAAAATGTTAATTTTTCATAGAAAGGATTGAACTACTTTCTTGTTGACTGGTAGAGATAGGTTCATTATGGCTGTGACCCTTTCTAGATCAATGGAGACCCCTTCCTTTGACACTATGTGTCCTAGAAGCTTACTCTAACACACAACAAAGCTGAAGGAAGAGATGAACAATTTGAAGAGTAAAAAGAAAACTGTTGTGAAAGTGTTGATCACAATTTTAATCAACCATAGATTATCCAGGATCATAGCTAAGGTTGGTGATACATGGAAAGCCTATTCAAGCATCAGAAAAGCTCAAGATCAACATGAGAAAGATAAGAAAGGCTTGGATAGCATAATCAAGGTGTGGTTGCCACAAATAGGGGATGTGAAAAGTCTACATAAATGCTCTAGGTTTGCCCCTGATGTCCCACCAGAAATAAAAATGACCCTGGATATGTTGATGGTTTTGGAGGATGTGGCAGCATTCTAATCAAAATTGGGAAAAGCTTTAAACAAGAAAAGACAAATAATTGAAGAGATGGATAAAAGAATATTGCCAAGAATTTTGGGGAATGATGGACAGGTAAAGAGTGTGGACAGCTGGAAGAAGGATATTGATAATTAGACCGGCCAGTTGGTGTCCTCGAGTTGTGTAGATGGGGATTTAAATCTAAGCATCTTAAATTCTACATTAGACAAGCTTTTTTGCTTTGGAATTGAGTTTAGACACATTTTGCAGGGAATCAAAAATTCTGCTAGATGTGAGATACATAGGACACAATGATAAGATAGCAACATTAATTCCATTCCAATGGCCCACACAATAGCAGTATACAACCTGGATGGAAAATTATGCTCTTGATGAATGAAAATCTAGTTATTTAATGTATTTCTAGCTTTCTCCATCTCTACAAATGAAATGTACTTTGTCTTTTTCTAAAATATAATTTGTAATTGTTCCCAGGACTTGTTGGTGGTGGCTTGTGATACAAGAGTCACCTAACCACCAATATGTAATAACTTCTAAGTACCGTGTTCTAAAGTCTATAAAGAATAGTCGGTAACTCATTGTGTTGTTGTTGGAGATTTGGGAAATTTTGCTAATGAAAATATAGAGCAATTTTGGAGGTTGGCCTTGATTATGAGTTGTGAGTTTATTTTCTTACAATGTTGAATGTATATTTTTATGAGCACTTTATCAGTTTCAGATTGAGCTTATATGAGTAATGTTGTTAGCATGTGTTTCTATTGATTATCTCCTGTGATATCTACATTTCTCTTTTAAACAAAGGTACTAAGGGTTTCTAAGTTATTGGATACACATTTGTTGTATTGCATGTCTAGTTTTCTGCCTCTAATTAAGGATTAGATTAAAATGATTTGAATCAGATATGGGGAGATGTGTGTGATAACAAGGATATTTGTAAGAATAATCAATAGGAATACCCATTCTTGGATAGTTTTCTGTAAGGTAGGGAACATTTAATATCCTTTGAATTTGTATGTTTGATATGCTTATGGGAACAAGTTTGCATTTGTAAGAGATTGACTCCAAACCCTAGGATAGGCACCAGTCAGGGTTGGCCTTATTTTCACAAAATACCCACAATCAAGCAATCACATATACATCTAACAAAAAAAAATCAAAACCAACTTGTTAGTTTGTAGGAGTAGGATTTTTAGTTTCATGTTCTCTGAGCAATCTAGTAAATAAAATTCCAAAGCTAGCCACTTTCATTCAGATCATACAGTTTTGGTTTGCATAAAAGGGAACATATCTACTTAAACATCAATATCCAGTTGAAGTAAGGGTTTATCATAGTGATATTGAGTAAGGGAACACCCCCTAGGTCCTGCAGATCCTAAAGTGCAGAGGAGAATAGGTAATTGTTTCCTGTTCATTGGCCACTAACCTGAGTATAAGAGTTGGCTACTTTGTAGGGAAAACTTAGACCATTAGTTGGGAACACCAACACCTTCCAAGATAGAAAAGATTCAAATCTTTAATGAGCTTCAACACTTTGTAGACCTTCAATAGCAGTTATAGTAGAATTTTGGCATAATAAGCTTACATAAAAAATTGCATATGATAAAATGATTTTGAGATCTCCTTAAATATCCAACCTTAGAAATAAAATAAATTGAAATAAAAGGTAGACCTCAAGTGGGAGAAGAAATTTGAATTTAGAAACATGAAACATACGACAAAATCTAAAACAAAAGTTTAATTTGCAACCCCTAAGGCTCAGGGAAGGACCAGGGTGGTACCTGCTAGGTCGAACCACTAAATTAAACTTTGGAACAAGCTTAAGGGTGGCCTATATATCTAGAATCCACAATCTCTTTTTAGATTTTATCGATAATTACTCTGAAATATGATATTTCTTTGAAAGGATAAGTGTCAATCAAGGTTTAGATAGGTCCAAAGATGAAAATGGTTAAGGGACACCAAAGGGTAGGAGCTAAACATAGTGAAATTGTGCTAATCTAAGCAAGAGCACAATTTATGACGGAACATTTATCCCCCAGTTTAGTGGTCATATGACACTATGTGCATACACAACTAAAGGAATGTAAATATTGTAATTACAAAAAGGATACCCAAAAGGATACTATAGAGGAGGTCGAACATTTCCAAGAAAGAGGAAGAAGCCCCCAATCTGCAATCTTGCAAGATCACAAGGTTAGGAACCACAACCTGCAAAGAAATATATGTTAAACAAATATTTAAATCAACCTGTGAACAACAAATAAATGAATTAGTTATAAATACTAAAGGGGATGAGAGATGAGAAATGATTGAGGTAGAAATCGTGGGTAGATATATTCCCCACTATTTTTGCTTGCTTAGTTTGAAATGTAGAAATAGGGTGGTAATCTTGTCACACTGATTTCAAGGAGGTCTTTGGTGAAAATGCTTGGTTAGTGTTACTTTTGCAAATAATGCTCAAATATAAATCATTGGTTTGATGAAGGGTGAAACCAAGAATCTAACGCAATAAAAAGCACAAAAATCTGAGTTCGACAGCCAAAGCTAAGGCTAGATTAGTAATATTTTATCTTTTTGCTCCTAGATAGTAATTAGAAATTCTCATCCATTTGCTATAAGTAGTAAAGGGATTTTTCACTCTTCTCTATTATTTGTCATTTCATTTGTAGAGGAGAGGAGGAGAGAGCTAATATGCTGACCCACTAACCCTATCAGGCCCCAAGACTGGATGCACTACAGTGTTGAGTGGCACCTAAATAGGATGAGTAGGAGGGAGGTCTCTTGACTTTGTCTAATGTATTATTCTTTTGCTTTTAATTTGTTGATTTTTCTCATTTATTGTGCCTTTTAGGACATGGGTTCCTGATTGAGGCACCCTGTTCCTTCCAGGGTGCCCTGGTCCTACCAAGGCACCCATGTCCTCCTAGAGCGCCCATGTCCTCATAAGTTCATAGGCCCCAAGAGTCAAGGCATTCTTTGATGTTTAGGTTAACTATTTGATCTTTGATGAGTACTTTTCTTATTCAATCTAGTTTTTGTGATTTACAGGATATCCCTAGGATGCAAGAGCATATCAATGGGCATCTCCTCACATTGCTATGAAGCCATGTAGGTACACTTTTCAATGCAGATAGGGGCCTTCTTTAGGATGTAGGACTGTAGTGGGTGTTCACCATGCCCACAATGAGATATAAAAATAGTATGCTCATGGCCTTGATGGAGTGATGGGATGTGGATACTTCCTATTTCCATCTTCCCATAGCTGAGATGACAGTTACCCTCATGGATGTGTATCGCATCCTTCGTCTTGCAGTGCGAGGCCAGACAGTGTGGGTCATGGAGTAGTAATCCAAGGATTACACTCACACGAGCCACATACATTGTCTAGGTTCTGTGGTTACACCTCTTAGATGTGGTCACATTCTTCTTCAATAGTTAGAGTAGGGTCATTAGAACATTTTGCTTGTTCATCGCATCATGATCACTACCACTGCACTCATTGTTACCCTAGATGGATGAGGCACTCACCTTCATGGGGGCCTTGTTCATACTATCATAGTGATGGAGGAGAAAAGAATAGTTTATGCTTGGGGGCACAGTATGCTTGTGCACCTTTATCAAGATTTAGGTCACTACATGCACTATGAGGCATAGGGATTGATAATATGCACCCTTCTTCAGGTGTTGATGTTCAAGCATATCACATGTATGCAACCAATGGGGTATCCAATAGACCTTAACATGATGCATCCACGAGCGCACGTGTATCCTCTTATCAAGTGTTGGAGACATGGTGACCTATTGTATTGGAGAGTGGTGATTGAAAGACTATAGCCCAATAACATTAGATGGAGATCATTTCATGGTTGCAGGCCATGGATGGGATAGAGGAGGTAGTTGGTGCAGATGCAGAGGGATTGGCTTTTAGTTGATCACCAAGATCATGTTGTCATTTTCTTCTACTTTAATAGAGTGATGTGATAGTTTGGGTGTGTGCAAGGTGCTCCTAGCATGCAACCAAACTATGTACGTTCATCACGCAGTGGAGTTAGGGCCAATGATGCTTTGTGGCCTACTATCACTGAGGTTGTTTATAGTTATGATGATGGTATTGTTGATTCAGAGCCAGTGCTTGAGGTGGGTTATGTTGGTGTGACTTGAGCATACACTATCTGGTGGGACATGATGCAGCTTGCTCCAATCTTTCTTGCCAATCATCCCACGGGTGATCCTTGATCATGGACGGATCATGAGGATGATTTAGGAGGTGAGATTGATTTAAGTCACTTTTGTGGATACTATGATGAGGATGATGATGAGGAGGATTTGTCATTGCACTACCTTTTCAGGGAGAGGCCATGGTGAGGCTAGCACATGGAGGATGATGACAAGCATACTGACGAGAGACCTAGGTCAAGGGCTTGTAGTCATGTTCCATGATCTAATGCTAGTGGAGTACCAAGTTAGTTCAAGCATGGGAAGATGAGTGGTGTTGCCACATCTATGCCCCTAGCTACAAGCATGACCATAGGTGTTGCTATAGCGACTTCATTATCTTATTCCGATTGGTAGGATGGTGATCCAGGTGAGAATGATGTTATTTTTTATTTGATGGTTGCTTTATTATGATGATGTCATCCTTATATATGTTTTGGTGAGATACTAATTTTATCTTTGTGTTGTTTTTGATAGTTGGTACCCAAGCATGGTGTGACTTTATGGGTTGCATCATAGTGGATATAGTACCTACTAGGTCAGCTGAGTAGCAAGTATGGATGGGTTATTCACCACAGCACTCAGTAGGGTGGCCTCAGAGATATTTATGCCTTTTATGAGATATAGGGTGGCTATGGAAGCTGATGTAGATCATCTTACAGCTAAGAGGGATTAGGTGATTCAGAGGGCACAACATGCGGAGGCTTGTGCGAACCTCTAGATACAATGAGATCAGGCCACGACATCTCCTTCATCAGAGATGGCTTGCGCATTTCCTCATTATCGAGAGACAGAGTTGGATCAAGCAAGAGCTGAGAGAGAGAGATTGAGCACAGGCAGAAAGAGATAGATTTCATCATCTCTATAGGACTCTCAGGGAGAGATGAGAGAGCTTAGAGGTGAGATTAGGGGTCTACAATGGTGGAGTGCATCTAGGAGTCACTCGTAGTCTGTGACCTCGCATGGGCAACCTTCTGTTGGGATCTAGATACCATGGTCTAGCTTTATGATATGTTTCTCATGTGTTGTTCTACGACATCCCATTTTGATAAACAAGATAGTCAATTTTGATTTGTATACTCTAATTGATATGTATAAAAAATTTTAGTTAATGATATGATGATGTTTTCTGATGTATCAAATGTGATTTATTAAATGCAACAAGTGATAAATTGTGATAATCATGTAATTAAAAATTTTTAATGCTATTGTGATTTAAACTAATCACTCTGTGTAGATTATTTGGTAAATACATCAATGACTAAAAATTTTGAACATGAGTAAATGTGATGACATTCTAAATTAATGCAATTATGATCTAACTAAACATAGTTTGATTAGATGTGACAATGATTAATTGTTTATGATAAAGATCTTATGCTGGATTTGGAATTAATTTTTGAAACATACGAAAACTATTCAAAATAAATTAAGACAAAATGCTCTATCTAGTTGAAATTGAAGCAGCTAATAACTAAATTGCTTTGTAAAGTAATATCTAACATATGATCTTAAGCATGAAATTTCCTCAAATGCATGGCATTGATAGGCTCTTTAAGAGGCATACCTTGTTCATGAACTAATTTATATGCTCCTAATCCGTATGCTTCAATGACAACATAGGGTCCCAACACATTTGGGTTGAACTTTCCTTTTTTGCCAGGAGGTGCATTTACATTTTGTTGATTTTCATAAAGTACCAAATCTCCAACTTTGAATGAATGATGGATTACTCATTCATTGTACAATCATTGGATACTTTTCTAATGAGATTTAAGGTGTACGAGAGTGTTCATTTGGTGTTCATTGAGAATTTCTAGTTGTTGTAATCTTTTCTCTTTCAGTATCTTCATCAATAATATCTCTTAGGGAAACTCGTAATGAAGGAATTTCGAACTCTAAAGGCATTATCGCATTGGCACCATATACAAGGTTGTATGGTGTAGTATCGATAGCCATACAAACACTTTTCCTGTAAGCCCATAATGCATAAGAGAGTTGAGTGTGCCAATCCTTTTGATGTTTATTAATGTTTTTCTATAGTATTTGTCCAATAATTTTAATCGAAGCTTCTGCTTGGCCATTTGATTGTGGATAATATGGCATAGAGAAGTGATGTTGAATATGATATTTTTTAAGGAGTTTCTTCACATCCTTGTTCTTGAATGGTGTGCCATTGTCAAAAACTAAGGAAGGAATTCCAAATCATGAGATTATATTATCTTGTATGAAGGAACATATTACTTCAATTGTCGTGGATAGTAACAAAATAGATTCGACCCATTTCGTAAAGTAATCAGTGGTAGTAATGATGAAAGTGTGTCCTTGAGAGGAAGGTGAAGAGATTTTTCCAATTAGATCCAAGCCCCACATAGAAAATAACTAGGGTGAGACTTGAGCTCAAAGTTCCCGGGTAGGAGATCAAATTAATTTGTTATGTTGTTGACACTGTGGGAACTTTTTGACAATTGCAAAGGGATCTTGTTCCATGTGTTGCCAATAAAACCTCATACGCAATAATTTTTGTACCAAATACTTTCCTCCAAAGTTTCCTCCATAGGCACTAGAATGAGCCTCTTCTAGGGCAATTAAGATTTCCAATTTGTTCAGATAGCAGAGTAGAACGCCATTATAGCTTCTTCAATATAGAACATTGGATAGGAAAATATAATGCACTGCAAGTTTCCGTATATGACAAGTTTCCATATGCAAACTTGTGCATTTTATATGTTGAATTAGGAATGGTACCATCACATAAATATTAGAATATATGGGAGTACCATTCATCTGAGTTTATATTGCAACAAAGGTTGGTATCCAAAGGTGTAGCCTTAGATACCGTTGGTGATATAAGATTGTGAATGATGAATTGATAATATGTAGGAGAACCTTCATGGGATATGAGATAAGTTGTGCTTTCCATTGCATCCTTATGTTGATATTGTCCTTTCTTGGAATTGTATCGATTGCAAAACATGAAAATTGTTTTAATAGTGACAAGGCAAGATCATGATATTGAGATAGTTTATCTTTTTTTTCTTGATAGGATCTGGTGACTTGTCTTATGATTAACTGTGAATCACCATAAATAGTGATGTTTTTAATATTGAGGGACAAAGTGGCACGAAGTCCTGCCTGAGAGCTTTGTACTCAGCAATGTTGTTTGTGCATGAAAAGTTTAGATGATAAGAAAGAGGAATTGGCTTACCTGAAGGAAGTACTAGTATTACACTAGCACTAGAGCCAGTTCAACATCTTGAACCATCAAAATATAACTCCCATTTATCATCTTTATCCAAAGTTAAAATTTTGTCATTAGGAAATTCTTCATGATTTTGAATAGAAAATGGTGAAGGTGCTTCAGTTAAATGATCAATTAATGCTTGTCCTTTTATCAAATTTTGAGAGATAAATTTGAGATCAAATTTCGTTAACAATATAATCCATTTAGCTAGGTGATCAGAGAGATCCATTTTAGAAAAGAGGTGCTTCAAGGGATCCAATTTTATGATGATATGAATTTCAATATTTAAGAGATAGTGTCTTAACTTTTGTGTTGCAAAGACAAGAGCTAGGCACTGTTTTTCAATGATAGTGTATCACACTTCATAATCAAGAAAAGTTTGGCTTATATTATAATATACGACACGTTCTTTGAGTTCTTCATCATGTTGTGCTAATAATGTTGCAAGAGCATTAGTAGAATCTGATGTGTAAAGAAGAAAAGTTTTTTTTGCAACTGCAAGTTGTAGTACAGGAGGTTTAGCTAGATAGTTTTTTAAGTCTTTGAAAGCTTTTTGGCAATTTGAATCCCATTGGAATTTTTATTTTTTCTTCAGGAGTTGAGTGAAAGGATGAGTCCTATCCATGAGTTGTGATACAAATCAGTGAATGGCCTATATCTTCCCTTGTAAACTACGAAGTTGAGATATGTTTCTAGGAGGTGGCATGTCAACAATCACATCAATTTTCTTTGTGTCTAATTCAATATTTTGATGCAAAAATATAAATCCCAATAGCTTACCACTGTCCACACCCAATATGCATTTACATGGATATAAGCATAATGTTGTGTTTCCGTATCTATTCAAATATTTGACAGAGGACTGTGACGTGATCTTGGCGACGAATAGACTTTGCTAGAATGTCATCGACATAATCCTCTAAGATGTTATAAATGAAATCATGAAAAATAAGTGTCATGGAGCATTGGTAAGTTCCTCTAGCATTATTTAATCCAAATGACATGACCACCCAACAAAATGTTCCCCACTGGGTGATAAAAGTTGTCTTGTGTTGATCCTGAGGATTGTTGAAGATTTGATTATAACTCAAAAAATCATCTATGAAGGAAAGTAATTCATGGTTAGTTGTTGAATCAAAAATCATATCAATGTTTGGAAGAGGAAAATTGTCTTTCAAATAAGATAGATTTAAATCTCTAAAGTCAGTGCAAATTCAAATGTGGTTGTCAGGTTTAGTGACAACCACAATGTTTGAAATCCAAGGTGAGTAATCAATAGGGTGGATAAAACTAGCTTGTAAAATCTTTTCTATCTCATATTTGACTAATAATATGACCTTTGGATTCAACTTTCAATTTTTTTGTTTTACCGGCTTGGCATCAGGTTGTAATACTACATTGTGTATTACAATTTTAGGATCAATGCAAGGCATATCTAAATAATTCCAAGCAAATAGGAAAATCATGTAAGAGTTTTGTTGTTTCTATTTTTCCTTCTTTGTTTAAGCAATCTCCTATAGGGATAACTTCTTCATGGTTATCCTTCTCCATCAAGCCATCGACAATCTTTCCATTAAGTAAAGTATTGCGGTCTAGGAAGCTAGGGGAAGCTGATGATTTTGCAAGATCTTCATTAGATGCTAAGGTATCATTTGATAACAAATGTTTTCCCCAAAATATTTCTCTACATTTAAACAATAGGAAAATCCATGGTTATGATGATAACGGGGCAAGTTATCATAAGCTCCCATAAAATCATTTAATGCATCATTTGTTGAGAAAGTATCTAATGGGATATTTCCTAGTGGACAATCTATGTCTATCATATCAGGATATATCAAATTGAGTGTTGGACTTATTGATATAGTTTTAGTATTAAGAGTAGGATGACAATAAAATTTGGTGGGATTCAAACGATGGTATCCAATACTAGCTGAAGAATTAAATGCAACAACTTCTAAGGGTACTCTGATTCCTTATTGTTTTACACCACAACTATTGACTACATAGTCAAAAAATTTATAAAGAATTTTAAATCCATGACCATAAAGGGATGCCATCTCTTTAGAAGAAGGTGGAGCCTCATAGGTCTCATATTCTGTAGTGTAAGTAAGAGTATTGGCTTTATTTGTTACTAAAGACACTTTAAGTTCCTTAGGTATTTCCACAAATTGTTTGGATGAGATTTATGCGACTTTTGATGTTTTAGGGTTAGTGAGTTTATATTCCCCCATAAAGGTAGGAGTAAAATCTAATGAACCCCAATCGTCACCAAGAAGTGCATTCAATGGTGATTTAGAATCTTGCACAACATTATATGTGGCAAGAGGTATTGATGAATCAGCTTTTAAATTATTAAGAAGCTTGTACTTGATAACTTGTTTTTGCACCTCAAGTTGTAAACAACTTTTTGGATTAGGTTAGCTTCGATGGTTTGAAGTTTATTTGCATAGATAAACTTTATTGATCGATGAAGGGTAGACAGAACTACCCCCATGGAATGAATCCACAGTCTACTAAGAATGATATTATATTAAAGTGCACCGGGCATGACATGGATAAGGGTAGATAATGTCACAAGTCCAGCCTCTACAAGTAAAGTTATGGTACCTATTAATTGTCTACCACCTTTATCAAAGCCACAAATGTTAAGTTTATCTAGTTTGATTAAAGATATGTCAACCATGATTTTGTGTAGCAAATCAATGCCACAAACACTAAGAGTCGATCCATTGTCAATCATAGTTCACCTTATCAACTTTTTATTTATTATGAAAAAGAATACAAGAAGATCATATTGGTTTTGAACTTCAATTGATGGTAATTCATGTTGTTGAAACAAAATATTTTTTTGGTCACATGCATGTAGTCTAACAGAGCCGTGACATCATTAGGCTTAATAGCGGGTGGTACAATCACCTTTTGTAAAGCTTCTTGGAGCATTATATGGCATGTAGGCAATGTTTGTATAAGTTCCTAGAGATAAATCTTAGTGGGAGTAGCGTGAAACTACTCAACAAGATCATAATCTTGACCAACTTTATGAGTAAGAGGAGGTTGTTGAGGAAGCATAGGTTGAGAAGTTGGTAAAGAGATCGAAATGTTCGACTGTTGCTGACATTGTTTATTATTTCATGTATTGTATGTGTGAGCAACCACATTTTGATACACTTGATTTGGATTTGTTATTTGTTTAGAATGATTATAAATGTAACCAGGAGGTTGAGAAGAATTTAGAAGACCTCTTACAGTGAGCATCAGTTTTGTTTGTGTTTGAGGCACATTTGAACACAGGTGGACCACTATTTTTGGTTTCACAGGTTCTTCTTGAGATCTTAGAACATAAATTGTGTTTACTAATCTTTTAAGGAATGATGGTTTAGGATTCATAGTGGAATGTTCAATAGAGATAAAGTCATCTAAGACTTCATCTAACATATTGAAGTCATCACAACTAAATGGCTCATCATATGCATGAAAGTCTTGTAAAAAGAGATTGGACATTGTCACATATTCTACTTTATCCAAGGCCTTATATTCAACAAGATGCAATACACTTTGCAAAAATGAAGCTAAAATCATTATGAAAATAGCAACAAAATGTCAATTTACGAAACCTTAATGCTATTTCAATGCAAAGATAAATATCAATCAAAATGTAATGCATACACTATTTATGAAATGAAATCGCAATCAAAATCTGATTTAGAATAGAAAAGTCTCTTAGATTTAATGAATAAGGATGCAAATTCTTTAAATATGGGTTCACCAAAATGTTAGATGGTAAAAAAGGAAGGACAACTAGCATAACCAAACTAGGTCAAACCTCCTTTTCCATACACAAACATTCAGAATATGAACTGAGCTTAGTCACCACTTCACGGAAGGGGTAAGCTATAGGTATCTTATTCCTTTTATGTTGTATATGAAAAGATGTTTAACTAAGTTTTTACAAACACCAAATGAATAGATCAAGTAAAACCCTAGTTGGGTAGAATTGTTCAAACAGACAAATTCTAAAAACAAAAAATGACAGAATGAACATAGAAATGTAAATAGACAGTGATAGAGAGTGTGCACCTGCAAATTGAATGCCCAGAGGACCAGGGTGGTACTACCCAGATCCTTGAAGATCTCCCAACAATGAACTTTCTGTACCAACCTGTTAAGTCTCTGATGAAGGTCACAGATATTAGATCTAAGGGTACAATGTACTTGGGCAATACCACTGAGGTCATTGTACTTGTGTGATGATGAATATGAAACTTGTGTAGCAACTATGACAGTAATGATTGTTTCTTATTCACTCCTTTCTACCGAATCTTCCTAAACCTGACATACCTAATAAAAAGATAGAGACAGCTTGGTGTGGCTATATAAGAGTTTGCCTTAGTCAAGCCCCGTTTCAGTATTCCTACCTCAACGATAGCCAATGTCAAAATATGTAGTTGTGTGTGCTCAAAAACCCTAAGTGAGACCATAAACAATGCAATACATAATTCAAATCCAAGATCCTAAATGACTCAAGCATAAAGGAGATAGATCCACACAATGTTTCTCTTAAGAAAACAAACAACTTCACCTCAAGGACATGATATTAATGAAGACTTGTAGAACAAGAAGGTGAGGCATCCATATCTATGGAGGATAGTATTTAGAACTCAAGTTGGAGGCTTCAACCCTTCTCTCGATCATGCAAAAGGCTTCACAACCCCTAGGAAGAGCAAGATAGACTCAAGATCTTAATTCCTACTCTTCACAACATCCTTCCAAAATAGCAAAGATTGAAATCTTCAATGAGCTTCAATACTTTGCAGACCTTCAATAGCAGTTATAGAAGAATTTTGGCATAATAAGATTACATAACAATTCCATATGATAAAATGATTTTGAGATCTCCTTACATATCCAACCTTAGAAATAAAATAAATTAAAATAAAAGGTCGACATCAAGCGGGAGAATAAATTTGAATTTGGAAACATGAAATAGAAGGCAAAAGCTGAAACAAAAGTTTAATTTGCAACCCCCAAGGCTCAGGGAAGGACCAGGCTGGTACCACCCAGGTCTAAACCCCAAATTAAACTTTGGAACAAGCTTAAGGGTGGTCCAGATATCTCGAATCTAGAATCTCTTTTCAAGTTTTTTTGGTAATTACTCTGAAATATGACATTTTGTTGAAAGGATAAGTGTTGATCAAGGTCTAGATAGGTCCAAAGATGAAAAGGGTTAAGGGACACCAAAGGGTAGGAGCTCAACATAGTGAAATTGTGCTAATCCAAGTAGGAGCACAATTTATGACATAACACCAGGATTTGGGTATTAGATTTTGACTAGGGATTTGTGTGCCACATTTCTTATGGTTTTATCTCATGGTTTCTTAATTACCATTTGATGGTTTCATGTAGTGTTTTTTCTATTTACTCAGTGCTTAAGGTGAAGGTCTCATAGTGACTTTTGTAGGTATTGTTATTTTGCCATACTTTCTTTGGATCTCATTTTCGCAATACTCCTATAAAGGCTTAGACTCTATAAGTGCATCGTGACCATTGATTACTAAACAATATATTGAATTGGTTTGGAGTGTGGGGGTTTTCTCCTAAAAGGGTTTTCCCCATGTAAATCACCATGTTATGGCATATTACTTTTGTGTTTATTTCCTTGTAACTATATGATGAATTTAATTTTTGCGCATACCTCCTCTTATAGATTACTGTAGGAAGTGTATTCCACACCTTTGCTTCCTTTCATTTTTTACGGCTAGAAAAGCAATCCTTTAAAAGCATCTGGGATTATCTATTCTCTCTCATCTCTTAGCATGGAAATGGAAATGGCTCCCTTTTATATGAAGGATTTTTCTAATCAAATCAATTTTTGTTGCCATCCCGATTTATATGATGTCAATTTTACACACACCTAACTTGGCAATTTCTTCTTTAAAAAAAAGTAATGAGAGGATTTTTTATGGAAAGGTACTAGTGTTAATGGAAATTTCATCTTCTTGCATGGTAAGTTGTATTCTATCTCAAGTCTAATGGAGGTGTTTCTCTTTGCAATCTATATGTTTAGAATTTGCATCTCAGAGAAAAAATCTCATCTAGGGACTATTCTCTTGCCCTTATTCTAGGTGGTGCAAAATTCCCTAGTGCAAGTATTTAGATTCTAAGTCCAAAATAGATTTTGACAATTGTTAATTCTTTAGCTAGATCTCACTCTTCAATTATACCTTATAATGTAGGCACATTATTACCAACCATCTAACTTGGAAAATTTGTGATGTTAGTAGAATCTTGTTCTACAAAAACTCATGGAATCATTTCCTACTCTTAGTGATAAAGAGAATTTGAAGGAAGAAATGGTTTTTTATCAACAACTTAGGTAATATTTTTAAAGGTTTATTTCTTCATCGCATAGGAGAATGGATTCAACAATATAAAATGGAAAGACTTATTAGATTGTTCTTTCTTAGAGGATCAAAAAGTCCTACTCAAGGCAAAATTAAATAAATGAAATATTTTTATTAGGAATGGGGTTGATCAAATTAGGGATGTCCATATGCAAGGGATGTCCATACAACAAGAAGAGGAAATAGCCCTCGAACATGCCTTATTTTCATGGATTGAAGAGGAAGATTTAGTGTTCTTGAATGAGGCATCCACTTCAAAGAAACCATTGGTGCAGTTAGACTAACTAGATCAAAGAGGAGGATGATGGAGCAGCTTGAAGTCACTAATAATGAAATTATTAGAAATCGTCCATTCCAAAATAATCACAATCCAGTCTCTAGGCAAGACATGCCTAAGCCTGTGCAGAATCAAGTAGCCTCAGGATAGGTTCTAGAAAAGACAAGATACCCTTATTATTCAAAGACCCAAGCATTAGGACCTGTAAATGTGGTGGACCAGCTGAAAAGAACTCTAGCACACATATCTATTTGGGATATGTTAGCTATTCCCAAGCAGAAGACACTGTTACAGGAAGCTCTATAAGGTCAAGAAGCCTCTAAACACACTGGTGCTAAAGGAGGAGCTACTGATAAAGGGAAACTCCAACATAAAAATATTGTACCTCTACAAACAATAGCTCTCTTGAATAATGCACTTGAGGTAGGTAAATCTAAACCAGATCCCTTTTATCTTACTATAATAGTTGGGAAAAAATTGTTGCATAATGCAATGATAGATTCTGGTGTCAGTACTACAGTAATGCCAAAACAGATAGCAGATGCTTTAAAGATAAAGTATGAACCACTTACAAGAGGGGTCATGCAGTTGGATGGGAAATCTGTTCAAACAATAGGAAAAATCAAACAACTTCCATTACAACTATATACTTGTCCCAATATAATTGTCAATCAGGATGTGGTAGTCATAGATATTCCCCTTGTATTTGGTTTATGCTTGTCCAGAGATTTCACAGCCAAAATAGGAGGTTACATGTCACTAGATTGGTCACACCTCATCTTGAGAACCAAATATGGGACAAAGATGAAAGTATTGTCTAAACCATTATCCAAAGACCATATCACAAATGAACCAGTCCCAAAATTAGAAGCCTCCCATGCCATGCTGAATAAAGAGGAGAGAGTCTTTGTTGAAGAATTAGCTGACTGGAATGAACATGACCAACAAGAAGAAGAGAACAATCAGCTATTGACCATGATGCAGACTGCTCCCTATGGAAACTATGACTCTACTAGTCTAGGCACTTATGTTGTTTTTGAACAAGACCAAGAAATCCCCAATACTATAAGGAAAGAAATATCAGAAAGTGGAGAATCTGAAAGAGACTCAGAAATCTGGACCCTAAATTTTGATGGGGCTAGGAGTAAAAATGATGCTGGAGTAGGTATTTGCCTTACTGCCCTGAATGGTGAAAACATTCTAAGAGCCATTCGCTTTCAATTCTCCTATACCAATAATGATGCTGAATATGAATCTTTGGTGCATGGACTCGTGTTGGCAAAGAAAAAGGAAATAAAGAATCTGATAGTAAAAGGAGACTCAGAACTGGTGGTAAAACAAATAAGAGAAAAAGTAATAGCCAAAAATGTAAGAATGAGATCCTATCGACATAGGATTTGGAACCTGATAGATGGTTTTGAGGCTTTCAATATTGAGGTCATCCCCAGAGCCCAAAATTCTGAAGCAGATAGAATGGCACAAATTGGTTCATAGTTTGACCCAACGAGTGATCTATTAGTTAACAATGAGTCAATTAAGGTTATAGTAAGACCAACAATTCCAGACAATGACCAAAATTGGCAAGTTTTTGACAATGACCTTCAAGTACTTGCATTCTTACAACAATCAGGTGAATTTGCTGATCAATTACATCCCAAAATTGAGGAAGCATATGGTGATCAAATTATCTAGCTAAAATCAAATAAACTCCCTAAAGGGCTGATTACTCTAGAAAATTTGTTTGATCCAAAAGATGCAAGCCTAGAGAAGAGGAGGTTTCAGGAAAATAAGGAAGATTATTCTGTGATTCAAGTTAGTGAAGGAAGAAAGTTGAAAATTGGTAATTCTACAACCTAAGAGGAAAAGGAAAGGTTGATTGCTTTATGTGATAAATATGATAGGGTGATTGTTTGGACCTATGAGGACCTCCATGGCTATAATAGAGATATTATCCAACACACCATAGAGCTTACTGAAGGATTTAACTAGTCCGATAGAAGCAAAGGCCAGTGAATCCTAGAATTGAACCTTTAATGCTCGATGAGCTGCAAAAGCTCCTAGAATCAAAGATTATTTTTCCAATTAAACATTCAACTTGGGTATCAAACCTAGAACCTATAAGAAAGAAGAATGGTGACATAAGACTTTGTGTAGATTTTAGGGATCTGAATAGAGCATCTTTGAAAGATCATTATCCCCTGCCTTCTATGGAATAGATTTTACAGACTATGGCTGGGTCAGAAAGGTTTTCTTTGTTGGATGGTTTCTCAAGATACAATCAGATTTGGTTAGCAGATGAAGATTAGCATAAGACTACATTCACTACAAAGTCAGGAACATTTGCATATGCTAAAGTGCGTTTTGGCCTTTCAAATGTTGGGGCTACTTTTCAGCGTGCAATGGATGTAGCATTTGGGGAACTTATAAATAAGATTATTCTGATCTATCTAGATGACCTCACTATTTTTTCTAAGAATGCCAAAGATCATTTTGACCATTTAGAGGCTATTTTTAAGAAATGTCAAGAGTTTAGAATATCTCTGAATCCCAAGAAATGTATCTTTTATTTCTGATAGCAATGGCTCCCTATCAATTGGAAATGCTTCTGGAGTCTGTACCAAAGCTAGAACATTTGAAGTGCTAGGCCCCAATAGTAGCTTCTCTTTATACCTATTTAATTTTGTAGTAGTCTGCCCATATTTCAACAACATATCATCATAATCCTTCTGTAGCTTACTTGTTACAACCTCTACAAATTGTGTTGTCTATACATTCAAGCTAGTAGCTTGGGAAGCTGGAGTGTCTAACACTTGTTTTATTATAACATCCCTTGTTAGCTCACTTAGTCCGATCTTAGGATTATTTCCATTAGGGGCTAATTCCCATATTGCAAGAGTTTCAAACCTTGAATTGAAAGCTACACCAGAGTACCCTCTCCACTTGATCATCTGCCACATCTGTTTCATCCCTAGTTATTGTATCAAATGCAATTACATCAACTAGTGTCCAGTGTGGGAGAAACAACACATTACTTTTGGAAACTAAGGCCTCTCCCTCTTCTGGGGTCATCCCAATTATATCTTGATTTACTTCATTCAACACCTTCTGAGTGATGGCCTCATATTATGAGGGATTTGCTCCACTTTTGGCCTCTTCTATTCTTTTCTGGAATTCCTCATTCATGACCTTCAATACATAACTACTAAATTTAGGAGTCATCATCTTCTAAAAACTATGAGTAGGCCAATACCCTGATATCCTCAGTATCCACTGGTTGACCCATCACTAACCTTGCCAACCTGTTATTAGGAGAGGCATAGGGTTTGATCCTGATAGGTGAATTCACATGATGGGAGGCATCTTGTTCTTGCTCTTCTATTTCCTATTCTAAATCCACCATTTCAATCTCTTCCTCATGCTCTAAATCAATTATTTTTATCTTCTTAGTAGGAGGGGAATCAGGTGATTCCCCTTTTATGACATATCCTCCTCTTGAGGTACTTGGCTGATATGTAGGTCTTTCTTCCCCTACTGGAGCATTGCTAATTAACTCATCTACATTGTCAAAGATCATTTGGATCCTCATTATTCAATCCTCTATCTCTGCATAATCCTCTTGATAAGTAGCATTCAAGTTCTTCCTTACACTTTCTCCTATCATGACTGCTTCCCACTTTTCCCTCAAATAGTGAACCTCATCCACGATGAAGTAGTTTCTGACTATATCCTCATCATAAAGGACCTAGTGAATGTAGCATGGTCTTTTTACACTCACCCTTACTCTATCAATAAAACCCTCAGGGTCAAATACCCTTGGCTTCTCTACATCCATCATGTAGGCTTCCAGAATTGAATCAATTTTATCTAAGCCATCCTTATTAACAATTGTGAAATCATTGAACTTAATAGAAGTAGGAAAGAATGAGCCTTTCTTGTGCTTTCTTAGGTGTTCATTATCAAATTCATTCAATTTTCTAATTATTTCCAAGAATGCAATCGTTTTAGGCACATATTTGGGCAAAATATATGGAGCAACCTTGCTCCCATAAATCTTGATGCAGGTGGTGTGGGTGTACAGAAACCAATCATCCTAGTTATGCTCTATCCCCAATTCAGGGGTCCTATCCAGATGCCTTAGAAAATCTAGCACATCTGCATGTATTCTTTCTCCTTCTGGCTCTAAAAAACCAATTATTCTTCTGACGAAGTGTTCCTCAAAAACCACATTATCAGTATCAATGTAATGCATGCCCAACATGCAAGTCCACATCTAAACATGCAACATGTTCCCCTCCAAATCAGTCTCTCTAACATGCAAATCCTTATACCACATGCCCAATACAGAAAATAAAATCATATGGCACATCGACGAGTACAATTTGAATTCCACCTTAGCATCCACAATATATAGTTTTCTTTTAACCCCGATCAACTGCTTGTGCATTTTTTCTACTATATAGGAGGCATAGTCATAAGGCTCTTTTGTGGAAGGATCCTAAATATTTACTGTTAACATCATCAAAGAAACTAGCTTTTGTACATGGAATCCCTCCTAAGCACCTAACAAAGACTGTGATAAGTTTTCACAAAAAAAGGCATAAATTGGGAACACTCAAAGGTCTCCTCCTCTTTGTTTGATATCTTCACTAATTTACCATCTACCCCCTTTAGTCTATGCTTGGGCAGGTTGAAGGATCTGTATCCACATTTGACATTTTTATATCCTTCCTTCAATGCATTTAGGTCAATTTTCTTATTGGCTGCAGGGTTTAATCCAAACACACTTGAGATATAGGCCTTTATGAGTTTTATCACCATTGTACCATTCCCTGCCAAGACTGATCTTGTTTGAGGGTCATACCTCTGTTTGACTGCCCTCACCAAGTTTAGATTTGGGAACACATTCGGGCATATAATCTTGGCTAGGTCTAACCTCCAAACATTACAGACTGGGACCTTGAAATCTCTCCTATCATACCAATGCTTAAAAAGGATCCAACCTGGCACAAGTAATCTAGCATCTCTACAATTGTAGCAAAGGTCTAGAATTTTGTCATTCAGCCCACTGATGCCATGCACATTTATAGAGTACCTCATATACCCTCAGAATTGGACCATAAGGTCCTCATCTAAGCTTCACTTTGATTTTGAAGGTTGACTGGTTTGACTAGAGCTTTACTTAAACTAGGATTTTTTCTTTCAACAGTACTCAATTCTCCAGACAAGAAACAACTATGAATTCAAATGAACACAACTAGAACTGAGTTAACTTACTGGTTTCTTGCTCACAGAACCTCAAAATCCTTTCTCTCGTTCACCTAAAAATTTGGTGTTGTGGAAACTCTATTCATGTTCAGGAAAATGATGCAGGAAACCCTAGTTTTGCCCTTTAAGAAGCTTGCAATCTTGAGCTTTGAAGAATTAATGTATGTCACCTCATTTTTTACTTCAATTCATCTCATAGGGCACCCTCAACGTTCATCATAGGAGGTTTAAATTCTAGCCATAGATTCAATCTCCCTTTTGTGAAATCTACAATCACCATCTATCTGCTAGATTTGAAAATCTAAGTATCCCTCGTTGAAAAGTCAGTCAACCAATAGTATTGAGCCATGTCAAACATACTCTCCCTGCTGACTCCTTCATGTTTTGTTTGATGTTGACACGTTGCACCATTTCGCAGCATCATGATGTGAAATGTCCAACCACCTATTTTCTCTATGTGGGTGTGTTAAAGCCCCCACACAGGCCTCCTTGTACATAACTTTATTCCTTCCTTAAAAGATGGCCACGTGTTTCCATTTTGCACCCACACGGTGAACCTTCACCTCTGATAGGATCCTTCTATGCGCTTGTGCTATCGTTAAATTTTATCTTTTCTGTGGATCACTTTTCGTCATGACACCTGGTAGCACATGGTTCGTTAACTCTAAGTCTTCGATAAAATAGTTGTAAGCCTGACCACCTCGATAGATGTCTTCAAATCGTGGCCCCACAAAAGGAAAATTACATCATCTTTAAAGCTCTGTGGTGCTACGATAAACTAGCACATGGCACTCTCGACCCTTATGAAGACTTAGGAATTGCATTTTTGTAAAGGGACAAGATATTCATGGGCTACAAAGGGTATAATCTAGGACTTAGGGCTGGTCATTACATGATGTTAAAGGCTTTAAGTTGTAACTTGAATGATCAGGTATATATAGCAAGCGGTCAATAGAGAATTAAAAGATAGAGCGAGGAGCAAATCATGGGATTAAGGGTTTAAGGGTTTATAGGAATAAAGACCTACAAATTTTACAATCAAAACCCTAAACTTAGGTAGGTGCCACCATTGGCTCTGGTTGGGGATGTACAAGATTTTAGGTTGTAGTGAGAACCATTGGACTTTAGGAGTAGACTAGACCAAAGCCAGAAGGGATGAACCGCACAAGAATGTACACTACTTACAACCTATATACAGCCTATTTAGAATGTGCACAAAGAATCACCCACTTATGAAAAGTAGGGTTTCAAGAATTGTCCATGAACTGGCAACTCCTAAAATTCACCATCAAGTTCTTGGAGAAAATAAGAATCCTCTCCATTTGTGTTGCTTATCAGAGAAGGGCCAATCCACAAATGTTCAAACTTTCCATGTTTACCCTTGTCCTGATTCTTGGCATTCCACATAAGAACCAATTCATTCACCTGGAAATTTGTTTCTATGGCTCTCTTATCAAATAAATATTTCACTTTATGTTGTCTCTTCACATTTGTTTTCTATGCTTATCTCCTAGCTTCATCCAATGCGATCAATTGATTCATTCTCTTAGCCATTGGATCTTCCATATCTTCACCTTTCTCTTGTATAAACTTGTACATTGGCAAGAGATTGTTCACTGGCAACCTAGCCTCTACACCATATACCAATTCAAAGGGAGATTTACCAGTTGCCTTTTTTGCTATTACTCTATAAGCCCATAGTGCCAACTTCAACTTAGAGTCCCATGCCATTTTGTTCTTATCATTTATCCTTTTAATTATCTTCATGAGACTCTTGTTACTAGATTCTGCTTGGCCATTTCCTTGAGGATGATATAGTGATGCATGAGATAAACTAATTCCATAACTATTGCAGAAATCAACAAACTCACTAGACCTGAAGCACATTGCATTATCTATGACCAATTTTATTGGTACTCCAAATCTGATGATTATATGTTCTAAGATAAACTCAGCACGACTTTACTTGTAGATTTCTTTTTTGGAATGGCCTCAATCCATTTGGTGAAGTAGTCTGTAGCAACCAATATGCAACTATGTCCTCCACTTGACTTTTCTGCCATTTCTCCTATGAAATCAATTCCTCGTTGCTAGAATGGAGCCTCCACTGCTATAGTGTTAAGAGGCAATGCACTTGCATACTTAATTTTTCTAGAAAATATTTGGCAAGAATCACATTTCCTCACCATCTTATGTGCATCAGAGAAAAGTGTTAGACACCAATAACCTATTCTGAGAATCTTATGGGTAGTAGACTTAGCTGTATAATGTCCCCCACACATTCCTTTATGCATATAAATTAATATCTTCATGGCCTGATCTTCATCTATGCATTTGAGCAATACACCATCAGGGTTCCTCCAATACAGTTCACCCTGAACAATAATATATTTGATGGCCTGCAATCTTAGAGTCCTCTTTTGATTGTCATTTAAATGAGCAGGGTAATTCAAAATTTGCAAGTATTGCACAATGTCTTTGTACCATTCTGACTTCTGTACATTGCAAACTTGGTCTTGAACTACATTCACTTGACATGCCTCCAAATTTGCCTCTACCATCAATTTGGTCAGACCTTGTCCCCTAACTAATTTAGTAATTTGAATCTCAATATTAAATTGCTAAAATTTGTTTATCCATCTGCATCGCCTTCCACTCACTTCCTGTTGAGTGAATATGTCTTTAACTGCTGCACGAGGCAAATATGCTATAATCTGGGCTCCAACCAAATAAGGCCTGAAGTTCTTAACTGCCCTGACTAGAGCATAGGCTTGTTTTTCCATAGTATCATATTTCAACTCTACAGCTTGCAAAGATTTGCTAAAGAAGGCAATTGGTTGTTCAAATCCATCATCATTTTTTTCTAACAAGCATGCAGCAATTGTATGGAAAGATGTAAATGAAAACAACTGGAAATGTTTAGAAAAATTAGGAGATTTTAAGATGGGAGCAGTCTTAATGGCCTCTTTTATGGTATGAAATGATTGGGTTGCTTCACTTCCCCATGTCACAGATTCACACTTTTTCAACATCTTGGATATAGCTTTGGTAATCTCTGCAAAATTAGGAATAAATCTTCTGACAAAATTAATCTACCCAAAGAATGATTGAATGCCTTTTACTGTCTTGGGTATCTTGATTTTATCAATCGTTACAACCCTCTCTGGGTCAATCCTCACTCCATCCTTAGATACTATACACCCTAAGAGTTTTCCTTCAGTTACCCTAAAAGTATGTTTCTTAGGGTTTAGTGAGATACCATATTCCAATGCTCTAATGAAAAATTGTTCTAGATGCATGCAGTGATGTTCCTACTTCTTTGAATAAGAAGTAAAGTCAGCCTGATACACAATAGTATGGAATCAATTAATCTTGTAAAAGCAACATCCATTGCTCTTTGGAAAGTAGCACCTGCATTTGATAGTCCAAATGACATTCTCACATATACATAGGTTCCCCATGGAGTTGTGAAGGCAATTTTATATTGTTCTGATTCTTTCGCCTTCACTTGATTATACCCTAAGAATCTATCCATCATAGACAAAATCTCACACCCTATCACCTTCTGCAACATAGCCTCCATGTTAGGCAATGGATAATTATCCTTCAAGGAAGACATACTCAAATTTCTAAAGTCTACACATAGTCTTATATCTCCATTTTTTTTCTAACTGGGAGAAGATTTGGCACCCAAGTGGAATGTCTTATAGGCTTAATAATTCTAACATCCCTAAGCTTCATAAGCTCTTCTTGCATTTTTGGAGCTAAGGTAGGATTAATAGGCCTCTGCCTCTGTCTGAATGGTTTAGCTCTAGGCTTTAGAGGGATTTCATGTTGAAATAGGTCATCTCGATGTCCTCATATGACCAAGCAAAGACATGTTTGTATTTTCTTAGTAATGCTTCTAGCATTACCCTAATATGTGGCTACAGGTTCTTACCTATGTAAACCTTCTTTGGAGCGTTGTGTGTGCCCAAATTTATTTCCTCCAAATCTTCCATGTGAGTGGAAGAGGTCTTGGCAACAAATTGATCTCTATGATCAAATGCTCTTTCCAAAGCCACTAACCCTTTTAGAATCTTTTTAGTTTTAAGCTGCAATATTTCTTTTCCAAACAGGGTCTCTTTCCCATCTGTGACTTCTATGAAGTTCTAGAAATCAATTTCCTGGCTCTCATACTCACCTATGCAATACAGATACTTTATCAAATCCTTGTCATCCTCAAAAACCTGCCAACTACATATGTTGTCTGGCATCATTGGTCTGATCTTAATCTCAACATTTGTGACATCAGACAATGCAACATCATATGTTCTAATAACTACATTAGCCAAGAAGTTTGCCATAACATTTTTGATCTCTCTATCTAATTTATTGAAAATGCATCAAACAACTCAATAGTATCCCAAACTACATGTTTATATTGTTTCAATCTTTTATTCTTTGAAGCATACTTATCTCTTACTTGGGAAACTATTAGTTTTGAATCTCCAAACACCCTCAATAGTTTAATGTCGTGCCTAAGAGAAACATTAAATCCTTGTAGTAGAGCTTCATATTCTGCAATATTATTTGTTCAAGAAAACTTCAACAGAAAGGAGAACTTAAGGACCTTACTAGTAGGAGACAGAAATACCATGTTGCAAATATGTGCCTAAGAAGTGTTGTCATTGATGTCAACATATCTTTGTTGCCATTGGTATCACCTGTATCCTATTTTACTGCCTGTTTAGAAGACTGAATTGTTGAGGATATTGAGAAAATTAATGGAGGTCAATAAATGTGGACATTATGGCCATGTAGAGGTTTGTCTGAAGAAGCTCCAATTAAGATTTGAGAGGTTCGCATTAAGATTTGAAGAAGTTATATCCATCTGAGTAAAATCGGTTCCTATATTATTCAAGAGAGACAAAGTGACAGGAAAGAGGTCTGGATTGCTTCGGTAATGTAAAATGATGATCTGCGGATCTAGAGGCATGTTTAGGAAGTTAGTGTGTATCACCCATTCAAGTGGTTCATTGTTTGGAGGTCTGCAAGCAATCTTTCTAATGTGACAGTCATGGCAAATAGTGTTCTTGAGGTTCTGGAGGAAGATGCAAGTGATTTAGATAATTTGGAGGAGTGCAGATATTTTTGTTGAATTCAATATGCTTGTGGAAGTCTCTGGATCATGTGACTTCTATGTTGGAGGTCCGCATTGAAGTTTGAGCTTGTCAATGAAGATTTTCTTCTTGGTGTTGCTGTTCTTCCCAGTCTTGGTTGACCGGATGATTCAAGCATGTTGTAGATGATCTAAGAGCAATTATTTGAAGCATGGCACGTTGATCAAGGAAGATTTGAGTCCCAGTTATGTTTGGCCGACAACTTAGTGATTCACATTAAGTCAGATGTTTGTTGTGCCGACCTTGATGTTCATTCCAAGGTTGATGAATTGTATAAATACTTGTTGATGAGTTGTGGAAAATCATCCTTGAGCGAAATGAATTAAATCCGAATAAAGGATCAGAAGCAGACTAGAAAGGAAAAGGAACGAGAGCAGTATAGAGTGAAAAGTCAATGAAGAAGAATTTGGGGCAAAGCAAAAGTTGTGAGTATTCAATGAAACTGAACCAGGCATGAAGTAGATGCTATTTCTCAGTTAATTCCTTCTGTTCTAAATAAATTCTATAGTCAGTGAGCCTCTCTTTTGAGCAGTGAGATCTGGGCAGTGCACCCAAAGGCATGTGCCTTCTATTTTTCTAAAGTATTTTTAATAGGGTATAAAATCTTTGTGGGTTAACCCCCACCGTGGTTTTCCCTTAATCGGGTTTCCACATAAAAATTCTGGTGTTCTGTGTTCATTTGTTTCTATTCATGTGTTGATAATTCATGCTTTAAATGTTAGATCATTAATTAGTTTTGTGTGATAAAGAAATAGTTGCAAGTGTTAAAGATTTGGGACAACTGATTCACCCCCCCTTAGTTGTCTGGCCTAATTTCAACAATTGGTATCAGAGCCAAGTTCCTCTAGAAGAAGCTTAACTGCTTGAGGAGATCCAGGATGTCAACCTACAAGAAGGATAGCCTGAGATTTGATGGAATGAGTTACTCTATTTGGAAAAGTCGCATGGAGTGCCATTTGCAATGCATGGGTGATGCTTATTGGGCAATAACTAAGGATAAGTATGAGCCTTTGGAGAAACCTTCAACTCCAGATGAAGTCAAAAATGTTGAAAATAATCTTCAAGCCAAAGAAGCCTTGCTAAGTGTCTTGACTGATTTAGAAATGACAAATGTCTTTGGACTAAAAACTGCTCATGAAATCTGGAAGAAGTTGGAGAATTTTTATGAAGGTGATGAATTTGTCAAATGTGCCAAGCTACAAAGTCTGAGAGAAAAATTTGAAAATTTGAGGATGAGTGAAGGTGAAAACATCACAATCTACATGTGAAAAATAAATGATCTTATGGGTAGTATCAGATGTGTTGGTGGGACTTTGGAAGAATAAGAGATTGTGGCAAAAGTGCTCAGATCTTAACTAGATTCATACAAACATAAGGTTACTGCTATAGAGGAAATCAGGACTGTCTCAAAAGTTACAAGAGATCAGCTGGTTGGAAAAATTTTATCTTTTGAATTAAGCGAGTTTGGTGATTCTCTTCCCAAGTCTAAATCTGCATTTAAGGCCAGTGTATATGGAAAACCAAGATATGTTCCGGGTGAAAGCTCTTCTACAAGATCAAATAGATTTGTGAAGACAAGGAAGGATCTTGAAGATGTTGAAATTGAAACTGCAGATCTTGAAGCTCTTATTACCAAAAGATTACTAAGAGGATCCAGTAAGTATGAAGGAAAATTGCCACTCAAATGTTTTGATTGTAACAAGATTGGTCATTTTACCTCAAGATTTCTGAAGAGGTTTTCAAAACCAAACCCTAACAGATACAAAAATTAGAAAAAATGTTACTATGTCCAAGAAGCTGGAGAAGGAGTCACAGATGATGAATCTGATCATGGAGGTTCCTCTAAAAATGATTGGGTGTTCATTGCTATCAAAGAAGAAGATCCAGTGTCTATTGAATTTGCTAGCTATGCAAATGTGGAAAGTGCCTTGGCTGCTCAGGTTATTGAAAAAGATGAATGGGTGATTGATAGTGGATGTTCTCATGGTGACAAGAGTAAGTTTGTGAGTTTTGAAAATTATGGAGGGATTGTGAAATTTGGAGACAACTTAGCTGGTAGAATTTGTGGTAGAGGATCCATCTCTTTTGATGGTAAGAATAGCACCAATGATGTTCTGTATGTGGAAGGACTGAAACATAATCTTCTTAGTGTTGGACAGTTGGTTGACAAAGGTTATGATCTTCGATTCAAGGATAGAAAATGAAGAATTTTAGAGAGCTCTGGAACTGAAATTGCATCCGGTACTCAAACTAGAGGTAACATTTTTCATTTAAGTAGTTCTGGCAAAAGTTGTTTGATTACTTGGATAGATCAAAGTTGGAGGATGTGTCATGTGAATTTTGATAACATTTTCAAAATAAGTACCACTCAGGCTGTAAGAGATCTTCCAAAACTTATGAAACCTAATAGCATGTGTAGAGAATGTCAATTGGGGAAATAAAACAAATATTCATTCAAAAGTAAGGAACAAGCTTCAAGTGGATGATTGGAACTAGTACATACTGATCTTTGTGGTCCTGTTAGAATTAGGAGTGTGCAAGGAGATAGATATTTCATGTTGCTGATTGATGATTACTCCAGGATGATGTGGGTAACTTTCCTAAAAGAAAAATCAGAAGCTCTTGACAAGTTTAAGGTGTTTAAGGTGATGGTTGAAAATGAGATTGGTGAGAAATTAAAATGTCTGAGATCTGACAGAGGTGGAGAATTTACTTCCGGTGAGTTTAATTCTTTTTGTGAAAAGCATGGCATAAAAGGATAGTTATCTGCTCCTAGGAGTCCCCAGCAAAATAGAGTTGTGGAAAGAAAGAACCAGACCATTCAAGAAGTTGCCAGGACCATGATGATGGAATCAAATGTTCCTCAAGTTTATTAGAGAGAAGCTATGAGTACTGTTGTCTACACTCTTAACTGGGTACAGATCAAAGGTAATTTTGGTAAGACCCCTTATGAACTATGGTTTGGTCATCCTCCTTATATTTTAGAGTTTTTGATAGTAAATGCTATATCAAAAGAGATGAGGATTTGGGCAAGTTTGACACAAGAAGTGATGAGGGAATATTTTTGGGATACTCTACTCAAAGTAAGGCTTACTAGTGCTTTAACAAGAGGTTGAAAAAGATTGTTGAAAGTGCTAATGTTAGAGTTGATGAGAGCAAGGAAGGACATTCCAGGTTCTGCGGATATGATTCAAATGATCAAGATGAAAGTCAAAGTGAAGGAAGGCTAATTCAAACTCAGACTCAGATTGATCCAAAAACTCTAGGAACTCAAGAGAATAGTATAGATGTTGAGGAACAAGCTCAAGAAACAAAACTTCAAGCAATTCCCAATACCCCCAGGTATGTAAGGATGAATCATCCTGAAGATCAGACCATAGGAGATAAGAGTAAAGGTGTTTGAACTAGGAGAAATTTTTTTGAAGATTAAGGGGAAATTTGTTTGATTTCAAAGATTGAACATAAATCAGTAAGTGAAGCCTACAATGATGAAAATTGGGTAAAAGAAATGGAAGAAGAACTGATGCAAATTGAAAAGAATCACACTTGGGATCTTGTTCCTAGACCTGAGGACAAAAATGTGATTGGAACCAAATGGGTCTTCCAAAATAAACTAAATGGAGATTGTGAAGTTGTGAGAAACAAAGCAAGGTTGGTATGCAAAGGCTATTCTCAAGTGGAAGGAATTGATTTTAAAGAAACTCTTGCTCCAGTGGAAAGAATAGAAGTAGTCAGATTATTTCTTGCATTTGCTGCCTTTAGAGATTTTAAAGTTTATAAGATGGATGCTAAATTAACATTCCTGAATGGAGAATTGGAGGAAGAAGTTTACATTGAGCAACCAGAAGAATTTTAGTTGTTTGATCAGAGAGATATGGTCTGCAGACTAAGAAAAGCATTGTATGGACTCAAGCAAGCCCCATGAGCCTGGTATGCAAGACTAGATAAGCATTTGCTTAAGCTAGGATTTAGCAAAGGTACTGTTGATAGTAATCTTTACTTTAAGATTAATCATGAGGACATCCTAATTGTTGAGGTCTTTGTTGATGATATCATTTTTGGTGGAAATGAATGTGTGTGTAAAGCATTTGCTGATAAGATGAAAAGTGAATTTGAGATGTCAATGTTTGGTGAGATGAATTTCTTCCTAGGTCTGCAAATTGTTCAGTTAGATAAAGGTATCTTTATATCTCAGTCCAAGTATGTGAAAGAATTGCTGAAGAAGTTTGGAATGGAAGATTCAAAGCCAGTAGGTACACCTATGGTAACCAGATGTAAGTTAAGCAAAGATGATGACTACCCCAAGGCAAATTGGAAAAGGTATAGATCAATGATTGGAGGATTGCTCTATCTGATTCAGACTAGACCTGACATCATGAATGTCGTTGGATTTGTTGCTAGATTTCAAGTTGATCCAAAAGAATCCCATGTTGTGGCAGTCAAAAGAATATTCAGATATCTCAAGGGGATAAATGATTATGGATTGTGGTATCCAAAGGATAATGAATTCACTCTTCATGCATATATAGATGTTGATTGGGTAGGAGATGTGGATAATAGGAAAAGTACTAGTGGTGGTGCATTCATCTTGGGAAGAAGATTGGTCTCTTGGATGAGCAAAAAGAAAGAGGCAATATCCCTATTGATTGTAGAGGCAGAGTATATAGCAGCAACAAACACTTGTACTCAAGTTCTATGGATGTAGCAAATATTGAAAGACATCAGAATTGTGTTTGAGGAGCCAGTCACAATCTTCTATGATAATTCAAGTGCAATAAGCATATCAAAGAATCCAGTGTTGCATTCAAAGACAAAGCATATATCCATCAAGTTTCATTTCTTGAGAGAGAAGGTAAATGAGAATGAAGTCAAGTTGGAGTTTGTGTCTTCAAAAGATCATATTGCAAATATCTTCACTAAGCCTCTTCCCAAGGATACTTTTGAGTATCTTAGAGAGAAGTTAGGGGTTATTACCCCTCCTGATCAGAACTAAGATGCACTAAGGTGCATCAGTTTGGTGGAACTCACAGTCATATCTTGTGATCCAGATTGATGTTAAGGAGATACTACTCAAGAGGAGTAGTCAGTATGCAAATGTTGAGCTCAGTCTGAAACAAAAAGGGAGAAAAGATTGCAAATATGTGCCCTTTGCCATTGATGTCAAAGGGGGAGAGAAGTTAATGTGAAAAACTAGTTGCTGATAAAAGGGAGAGCAGTGAAGAAAGTAATTACAGAAGTGAGAAGAGAAAGGGGGAGAAGTTCTTGTCTTGATGGTTGAATTCAATTTTTCACATCATATGTTGCCATCAATGACAAAGGGGGAGACTATTGCAAATATGTGCCTAAGCGATGTTGTCATTGATGTCCACATATCCTTGTTGCCATTGGTGTCAACTGTATCCTATTTTTCTACCTATTTAGAAGACCAGATTGTGCAGGATATTGAGAAAATTAATGGAGATCAATATATGCAGACCACCATGTAAAGGTTTGTCTAAAGAAGCTCCAGTTAATATTTGAGAGGTTCGCATTAAGATCTAAAGAAGTTATAGCCATCTGAGTAAAATCAGTTCCTACATTATTCAGGAGAGACATGGTGACAGGAAAGAGGTCTAGATTGCTCCGGTAATGTAAAATGATGATCTACAAATCTAGAGGCATGTTTGGGAAGTCAGTATGTATCATCCATTCAAGTGGTTCATGGTTTGGAGGTCCACAAGTAATCTTTCTAATGTGACAGTCATGGTAGATAGTGTTCTTGAGGTTCCAGAGGAAGATGCAAGTGATTCGAATGATTTGGAGGAGTACGAATGTTTTTGTTGAATTCAATGTGCTTTTAGAAGTCTCTGGATCATGTGACTACTATATTGGAGGTTCGCATTGAAGTTTGTGCTTATTAATGAAGATTTTCTTCTTGGTGTTGTTCTTCCCAGTCTTAGCTGACCGGATGATTCAAGCGTGTTGTGGATGATCTAAGAGCAATTCTTTGAAGCATGGCGTGTTGATCAAGGAAGATTTGAGTCCTAGTTATGTTTGGCCGACAGCTTAGTGATTCACATTAAGTTAGATGTTTGTAGTGCCGATGTTGATGTTTATTCCAAGGTTGATGAAGTATATAAATACTTGTTGATGAGTTGTGGAAAATCATCCTTGAATGAAATGAATTAAATTTGAATAAAGGATCAGAACCATAGCAGAAAATAAAAGGAGTGAGAGTAGTATAGAGTGAAAAGTCAGTGAAGAAGAATTTGGGGCAAAGCAAAAGTTTTGTGAGTATTCAATGAAACTGAACTAGGCATGAAGTAGATGCTATTGCTCAATTAATGTTTTTTGTTCTAAATAAATTCTGTAGGCAGTGAGCCTCTCTTTTGAGTAGTGAGCTCTGGGAAATACACCTGAAGGGATGTGCCTTCTATTTTTCTAAAGTACTTTTAACAGGGTACAAAATCTTTGTGGGTTAACCCCCACCATGGTTTTCCCTTAACCATATTTCCATGTAAAAATTCTGGTGTTCTGTGTTCATTTGCTTCTATTCATGTGTTGATAATTCATGCTTTAAATGTTTACATCATTAATTAGTTTTGTGTGATAAAAAAATAGTTGCAAGTGTTAAAGATTTGGGACAATTGATTCACCCCCCATCTCAGTTGTCAGGCCTAATTTCAACATACCACTCCTGCACTAGAACCTTCTTTTGAACATGCACCATCAAAGTACATAGACCACAAGCCATTTTGATCCTTCTATTTTTCAAGCTCCTCATCAATAGGTTCTTTCTTCTTTGCATCTTGATCACATGATACAATCCTGAAGTTTTCACAATCACTGTCCACAAAGAAAATCTTATCCCTTGATTCTTGGTCCTTGATTGTATTAGGTGCTCTTTCCTCTAATCATCTTGACATCTTTACCATTCATGGGAATCATGGCATATGACAAATCTAGCTACATACTTCCTCCAATCAATGTTGCCCACCTCCTGGACAACAACATACCATATTGTGGCTTGATGTCAACCACAGTCACATTCATTGTATAAGTCTTCTCTAGATAAGTAGCAAGCATGAAGTCCACGTTCTTCATGATCCCTATAACTAGCACTTCTCTAGCATCCATAGCATTACAGTTTCAAGATGCCTTAACTAAATTCAATCCAATTTTTGCATAATGACCAAAGGCATGATATTTTGTTGAAGCACTTGAATCAAGCATGCAATTCTTGATCACTTTCCCATTGCCAATAAGAGATACATATAATGGTTCTACTTGTGATGGTGATGCAGAGGTAAAACGCAACGGGAGCTAACTAACAGGAAGGAGGAGCCAATAATACAAACAGCATGATAAAAATCCCTATCGGCTCAGCATCATCATCATATTTCCTTCAAACACCAACAGCATCATCATCATATTTCGGACGAGCACAATTATCCTCCTGCCGACTACTGTTCACCTCCTCCGTCTTCCGCCTATCATCATCATCATGATATTCAACTAGCGCAAACATCCTCCTGTTGCACTGTTCATCGGGCGCCAAACTCTATCGGCATCATCATGATATTCGACACCACCTTCGTCAGCAGGATATCCAATATCCGGTTACTCCAAATATCCTGATGATGATCACTTTAGCACCTTCCCTTCGATGCCTCGATAGCCGACGATACAAACAACAGCATCATGATATGATTTATCCGGTTCGATTGAAACATCCTGATGATGTTAACCCAACTTTCTGCCGAGGACCTACGCCGATGCCTAAACACTTAGCGACAGCATGATAAACTTGCATAGGGTGATATCTCAATATCCTGATGACGATGATGTCATATCTTGATGACGATGACGTCACACAATATCCTGATGACCTCTTCAACACTTAGTCAAAAAAATGAACTTTCACTCCCGCATCTGCTAGCGATACGCGGATGATGGGCACACCCGAGAGATGATCCTAACGGTGATATATACACTGAGTATATATCCGACTTAAAACATCCTGATGCACTTGCAACATGCAAACTTCATCAGCTTCACGACCCGATCCTGATGGCGATGTATTCGCAGATGACGATGTGACTCGATCCGACTGGAAACGCACATGCAGACTCCTGTATATCCGTCCGCTGCATGTAAACACTCAGAACCATACGATTTCACAAAGGTAATAAGATGATCAGGCCGGATCACCTACAAACCAAAATTTAACAGCTTATCTTTCTAGACCTAGCACATGAGGATGCTAGGCTGATTCACAGCATGCTCCTAACTGATCTCTTGAACAATGCAATGCATAAACAGAAAACACAAATGCAAACTAAGCTATAATACAGGACCATTCCACCGATTCACAGGATCAATCGGTGGAAGGGTTGAAAGTACCCATTAATCTGCAAACAGAATGGAAATCAAAACAGATACAGCTGATAAACCAGATACTACAGATGATGAGATCTTATTCAAATGAAATTCAAATGTACTGTTTCTGCAATACTGTCAAACAACAGTGCTTCACAATATCTGGACTGTCCTCCTGAATCTCAACACAACACCATAACATAACACAACTAACATACCATCTATCAATATGCTAAACCCTAACAGATCGAAGGTATAAATAGCAAAATCCTTCGAGTACTACCAACTCACTTCCCAGCGGCTGGGAGCTTCCAAGCGGCTGGGAGAAGGACAGCTCAGACTACCTGATCACGATCTCTAACTGCCTACACACACTCCTAGGCTGATCTATTACATAGCATTGGTCCAATGGACCTTATTACATGATGAAGTCAAACATACTAAAAATAGACTAATGCCCTGTCATCATGTGGACAATTAACCTATATCCTGATCATGTACGGGTGCTCCTGCACCATACTCCCCAACAGAAAAGAACTCATGTCCCATGAGTTTGGGTTGTGGAAGTCCTCCACCTTTACACTTTGTCTTAGCAATATGCTGATCTACTCCAACTTTGTCCGCTGCTGGCTCTTGGCTGCTCCAAGACTTCTGAACTGTAACTGGCTTTCTGGCAAGTAAATCCTCATGCCTGTCAATGTAGGCCTTTTTCTCACATGCCCTTTGTTTGTCAGGTTGTCTGACCAGAACCTCTGTCTGAACTGCCTCTTGAACTTCTGAAATGTTCAATTCTGTCTTCCTGTCAATCTTTATAGGACAAACAATAGTCCCAACTATGACAACATCCTTGTCATCCCTCTCAACTGGTTGCTGTGTGTAAACCTGTTTCTGCACCTGCTGCTGACCTCTGTCAGTCACAACTAAAACTTTCTTCAACTTGTTGTCCTGAACAACTCCTGTCCCTGCAGTGTCCTCAACTACCTTTATGCCTGCTCCTATAGGCATCTGCACAAACTCCTTCTTTCCTATTAAAATGATTTTGGCTGCCCCTTGTGCTGCAGCATCTGCCTGCAATGGCATTAACTTAATAGTCTTCCCATCTTTCTTGATGGTGTAGGTATTAGCATACCCATCATACAGTACCCTTCTATCAAATTGCCATGGTCTACCCAACAGTAGGTGACAACATTCCATGGGCAAAATATCACACAAAATTCTATCCTGATATACTCCAATCTGAAAATCCACATATGCCTGTTCAGAGACAAAAAGTGATTGACTATCACTCACCCAAGATGCCTTGTAAGGGTGTTGATGTGGAATCCTTTCCAAATTCAGTTTATCCACCATCTCCTGAGATACCATGTTGTCTGTTGAACCAGTGTCAATGACAACCTTACATACTTTACCTTTGCTCTTACATATGGTCTTGAAAAGAGCCCTTCTTTGTGGGGATTCTTTGTCAGGTACCTTCATGGTAGTCACTGTTCTTCTCATCATCAGAGACTCTCCACTCTCTGGGTATGCATAATTATCAGGCTCCTTATCCTTTTGATAAGTGTTTGAACTCTGCACACTTTGCTCTACTCTCTCTTCTTGCACAAGTTGTACTCTCTTGTCATTAGTGCTATCATTTCTAGATGACGAACCTTTGTTTTCTGGACATTTGAAAGATGGATGACCAAACTCACCACAGGTGTAACATTTTCCTGAAAATGTAGTAGAACCTCTACCACCTCCAAATCTTCCTTTTTTACCTTTCCATCCACCTCTGAAATCAGACTGTCCCTGTCCTTTACCAGTGTCTTCTTGACCCTCATTGGTTTGCTTTTGTGTAGGGGCTGCTCCTCTTCCCCTCATATTGTTTCGTTCCTGTTTTCTCTTTAACTTCTCTTCCACTTTCAATGCCAACTGAAAACTTTTCTGAACTGTATCTGGATTATGCAGACTTAGATCGTCCTGAATGTTAAACCTCAATCCATTAAGGTATCTGGCTACCTTCTCTTCTTCACTTTCTTTTACCTTTGTCTTCATACAGAGTTTCATGAATTCTTCTGTATATGAGCTGACATCTAGCTCCTTCTGCTTCAGGTTTTGTTTCCTCTTGTGTAATTGGATACTGTAATCCAATGGGACATAAGCTTCTTTTACTAATGCCATCATCTTCTTCCATGTGGCAACTCTATGTTTTCCTTCCTGTACTCTATCATCTTGAACAAAATTCCACCATGTCAAGGCAGCTTCTTTCATCTTTGACTGTGCTATCTTCACTCTCTGTTGTTCTGGTATCTCCTCTATTTCAAAGAAATTGTTCAAACAGTCTATCCACTCCATCACTGAATCAGGGTCCATCTTGCCTGTAAATACTGGCAAATCCAGTTTCACATCCATGGTTCTCCTCTCCATGGCCTTGAGGGCGTTCAACAGTGGTCTCTGGTCTGCAGGAACGACCTCCTCGCTCCAATTAGGGATCTCTTCTTCTTCCCTATCTTCTTCTTTACCAGAACCTACTCTTCTCCTCAACTTTGCTAACTCATCCTTCAATTCCTGATTCTGAGCCTTCACGGCCTTGCTTTCTGCAATCTGTTTCTTCACCAGAACTGCCAACTCAGCGTTGGTCATCCTTGCTGGAACCTCAGATGTTCCTTCTTCGTCTGACATCCTGCTTATCTTTTCCAGAAGATCCTAACCTTTGCTCTGATACCACTATGATGCAGAGGTAAACGCAACGGGAGCTAACTAACAGGAAGGAGGAGCCAATAATACAAACAGCATGATAAAAATCCCTATCGGCTCAGCATCATCATCATATTTCCTGCAAACACCAACATCATCATCATCATATTTCGGACGAGCACAATTATCCTCCTGCCGACTACTGTTCACCTCCTCCGTCTTCCGCCTTCATCATCATCATGATATTCAACTAGCGCAAACATCCTCCTATTGCACTGTTCATCAGGCGCCAAACTCTATCGGCATCATCATGATATTCGACACCACCTTCGTCAGCAGGATATCCAATATCCGGTTACTCCAAATATCCTAATGATGATCACTTTAGCACCTTCCCTTTGATGCCCCGATAGCCGACGATACAAACAACAGCATCATGATATGATTTATCCGGTTCGATTGAAACATCCTGATGATGTTAACCCAACTTTCTGCCGAGGACCTACGCCGATGCCTAAACACTTAGCGACAACATGATAAACTTGCATAGGGTGATATCTCAATATCCTGATGACGATGACGTCATATCCTGATGACGATGACGTCATATCCTGATGACGATGACATCACACAATATCCTGATGACCTCTTCAACACTTAGTCAAAAAAAATGAACTTTCACTCCCGCATCTGCTAGCGATACGCGGATGATGGGCACACCCGAGAGATGACCCTGATGGTGATATATACACTGAGTATATATCCAACTTAAAACATCCTGATGCACTTGCAACATGCAAACTTCATCAGCTTCACGACCCGATCCTGATGGCGATGTATTCGCAGATGATGATGCGACTCGATCCGACTGGAAACGCACATGTAGACTCCTGTATATCCGTCCGCTGCATGTAAACACTCAGAACCATACGATTTCACAAAGGCAATAAGATGATCGGGCCGGATCACCTACAAACCAAAATTTAACAGCTTATCTTTCTAGACCTAGCACATGAGGATGCTAGGCTGATTCACAGCATGCTCCTAACTGATCTCTTGAACAATGCAATGCATAAACAGAAAACACAAATGCAAACTAAGCTATAATACAGGACCATTCCACCGATTCACAGGATCAACCGGTGGAAGGGTTGAAAGTACCCATTAATCTGCAAACAGAATGGAAATCAAAACAGATACAGCTGATAAACCAGATACTGCAAATGATGAGATCTTATTCAAATGAAATTCAAATGTACTGTTTCTGCAATACTGTCAAACAACAGTGCTTCACAATATCTGGACTGTCCTCCTGAATCTCAACACAACACCATAACATAACACAACTAACATACCATCTATCAATATGCTAAACCCTAACAGATCGAAGGTATAAATAGCAAAATCCTTCGAGTACTACCAACTCACTTCCCAGCGGCTGGGAGCTTCCAAGCGGCTGGGAGAAGGACAGCTCAGACTACCTGATCATGATCTCTAACTGCCTACACACACTCCTAGGCTGATCTATTACATAGCATTGGTCCAATGGACCTTATTACATGATGAAGTCAAACATACTAAAAATAGACTAATGCCCTGTCATCATGTGGACAATTAACCTATATCCTGATCATGTACGGGTGCTCCTGCACCAGATGGGCATTTTGTTATTGTTGATCCTAAGTAAACCTCAGATATCAACACCCATCTCTTGAGTTTTGCTATTATCTTTAGCAGTGTGTCCTGTCTGATGCGGTACTCCTAAAATAAGGGACAATGCCTTATTTCTATACTCCTCAATTTTCATCATTTATAGCAATGGGACTGAAACCTTCATCTATGATAAGGCCCGAGTTATATTAAATGGAGCATAATTTTATATAACAGTTGTATCTTGGCCCAAATTTTTACTCTTATAATGAGTTTGTCTAGCTTTAGCTCTTGTGGTCTTTTGACTGTCATCTATGATGTGTGAACTTTTAGATTTCTCCTCACTCTGAGAAACCTTCCCTTCTAAATTTTTAGTGTTTTGACCTAATTTTTATTTAGGATCTCTTTTACTGTTATTACCCTATTTCTTCTGAGATTCAAGCTCTCTCTTGTTGTGCCAAGGTTGCTTTACAAAGATGTTTCCTGGCTAGCTAGAATCACATGCTTGAGTCTTATTTCTAAGATTATAATTGCTCTTAACCTAGGCTACTACAGTAGCTATAAGAGCTTTGATTTCCTCATCAGTAGGTCTTCTTAAATTAACCAAAGGAATATGAGTCTTGGGCATAAACTTGATGATCTTCATTTTCTTTATCAGAGAAAACTTACTTGCAGATCTGATCCTTATGGCACCTTCTTTCATTCACTTCTATATTTGCATCTACCTCATCAGAGGAAGAGTAATCTTCATTAATGAAAAGCATGTTAATACTATCATCCTCAGCATAGTGAGGTTCATTACATTTGTTGCAAGCATTAACATCATTATAAAAGGACTGAGCAACCATACATTGTAGTGGTGAATGAGGCATCTGACATACCATACACCAAGGAGTATCCTCAATAGTGTTGACACTTTTCTTCAATGGATCAAGGGTTTCTTTAGTATACTAAGGCCTTTGATCAGTTTTATTATTCAGGATAGGCTTACCATTGTGCCAATTTATGTTGTATGGCATGTCATGCAATTATGGTCTTTTTTCTTGCCTCTAATAACTTTGCTTCTCAAGATTGTTGTGTGGTTACACAACACACCCCATTTTGACTTGACAAAATAGGGACCCAACTTTTTGCTTGGCTTGGCTTGTGTTTTTCTACTTTTTGGCGGTCTGGTAAAAGTAAGTCATGCAGGTGATCCTGCATAAGGAAGTTGGGTAAGTCATCATGATGAGGTCAGTTTGTCAAAGTTAATATTTCATGTCAATAACCTCATGGTTGGAAAGAGTACAAAATTTCATGCAGGTTTGCCTTTTTGATCACCCTGATATTCCTTAGGGAACAAAAGTTATGACAAGTCAAAGTCCTGGTCAAACCTGATATTCTAAGGGGGGGTCATATTTCTTAATATCAGTCATCTTATGAAAGATCACCCCGATCCAATTTTATCACCCGATAATCATTTGGTCTGGAGCTCCAAATGTCAATTTTACGTGATAGTGGTATTTACCTGTCAAACAGCTTCATATATTTTGCGGGGGTCATATTTCGAATATCACCCGATATTCAAATATCACCCGATATTCAAATATCACCCTGTCGCAAAATATCACCCCAGAGCCAATATGCCGATGACATCATCCAATCCCGATGAACAAAGAAAATCACCCTGACGGTGACATCATCATCTTTTTTACCTCGCGGAGTTATGGTTAAAGCGATCACCCCTTTTTTCATAACATGACAGTGACATCATCCTGATCTTTCGAAAAGGGGGTCATTCTAGTTTTGAGGGGTCACATCTCAAATATCACTTGATCTTTAAAACATGACCTGATATTTGAATATCACTCGATATTCTAAATATCACCCGATATTCTCAACATCACCTGATCTCTTTGACATCAGTTTTCCTGCTCAACGACGGAGGGTCATATTACCCATAGGGGGTCATATTTTGAATATCACCTGATATTCCAAATATCACCTGATCTTTCAAAGATCACCCCCTCATCTTACCCCATGACATTTAATGCACATAAATGCAGTAGGTGGATTCTAGCCGATTGCGAACACAATGCAAACACTTGCAACATCCATAAATTCATGGCAGAAGATCAATGGTTTTAATCAATCTAACTTGGATGTGCCCTAATTTACCCTAAGAATGAGATTAAAAGTGAATTTATAGGGTCATTTTACATTTACCTTGCGAAGAAATGAGATTTTATAGAGCGCAGAACATTCAAACCCTTGTACGACCTACCTGCGAACTCAAATAACTTACAGCAAAATAGAGCACGTGATTATCATCGGTATCTAAACCCCTTTTCCATAATCATCTGCTTAATCCAGGAGAAAAATGTAATTAGGTAAGTAATTAGAAACCCTCCTATTGTCATTTTCTGTAATATCCAGGTAGTAAGTTCTTTTATGGTTTAGCTTTGTAATTATGCATATCATGATGAAATGAAGATTAATAAGTATAATATGCATGATGCCGTAAACATATAATGCTGCATATGCATGCATGTGGATATTGTTGTAAGATTAGTTGTGTTCATTGCAGTAATCTACGACAGATGTCAGGAAGAACAAGTCTGATTCAGAATTTCTTAAGCCTATGTTTGCGCAACTTGAGGGAGTATAGTTCAAATATGGTGTCATCGGAGATACTCATCAAGGAAACATAGATTTGGCGGCATGGTCAGCCAAGATGGGTGATGATAAAGAAGATACCCTACTGGATGCCATTTTTGTATCAGGAATGTGGTATGTGGCTAGATTTCCTTATTCCATGGAAACTCCAGAATTAATAGTAGAGTGTGCCAAAAATTACAACCCTAAGATGAGGTGAGTAGAAAAACATGGAAGGGTATATGCGAATCTGTCAATAAAAGGGATTACATCTACTTTCAACCTTCCAGTTGGGAAAAAGGTAGTTAGTATGGATCTGAAGAAACTAGAGATTGAATATACAAATAACAAAAAGATTGCAAGAAAGAGGATGTACCAATGGAGAGCAAAGAACAGCCCTTACACTGCCTCTACCAAATTACCAGTGCACCTGTATAAGTTTGATTTTGATGATGAGTATCAATATATGATTGCCCTGCTCAACACGATGACAGGCTAGCCTACTGCTGGAAGTTTCAAGGATTGGATGTATGGGGTTATCATGATGTGCATTTACACAGATAACAAGCCATTATGGGCTAAGATCATCAGTGATGCTCTAGATGAACAACTGATGAACCTAGGGGGCCTGGACTGTTCATTTTATATGACTTCATATATTGTGTATTCATGTGCTTATAAAGGTACATTTGATGCACTGACTGCAGTTGGAAAGATTGGTGGCAGTTTAAATGATGCCCATATATGGGACCATTATCCTTAGTTGCAGAGAGCACACTATCTCCCTAATTACAAATTAGTGAATGATGCATTTTCTATGCATCTGGTTAGAACAATGGAGGAGGATAGAACCAAAAGACTGAGCATGGAGGCTCAGGAAGTTATATACAAGCATGGTGCCTGGTTTATCTAGTTTGCCACATTTTCTTACATTAGAATAGAAGGCTTTGAAGGATAGCCATTGATGCTTCCCAGGTACCCTACTGATGGGGTAGTCTTGATGGAATTTCTAAGACAAATATCAACTATACTAGATACATATAAAGTAAACAAAAAAATACCTCCAGTATTGTTTCCAGTAACTATAGGGTGGTACATATGCCCTGATTCAGATGGCATAAAGGCCATAGGTGGTTTGAACCTAATGAATTTATAGCCATTCCCATTGGCCAGATCATATGATCCTTATGGAAGAATGCAAAAGATCATAGGCCAGCCTATACATAAGAAGCACTTGGAGGATTTTTGGACTGACTGTGAGGATGAAGCTGAAGTAAGAAGAAGAAAATATCAGAGACTCACACTCAATCAGATTAAGACATTTGATTGCATTCCAGTACCTACGCAATTGAAGAAAGATGATGGCAAGTTATTGTCAAATGAATATGAAGAGAAGAAGGTGTATAATGACACCATTTCAGCCCTTGACCTGATGCAATTTGAAGACATTTCATTAGATCAGTTTATAGGTGGGGTGCTACAATTGACCCAGTCATGGGTGGATAAACAAATAAATATACTAAAGAAGAAGGGGATGGCCATCATAGTAGATAACAAGAGGAAAAGGTAGGAGATTCCTGATGAGGAATATGATGACTTTCTTGGAGAGAAGAGAAAATATAATGGAGAAAAGCTGCCACCCTAGAAATAAGGAAAAGGACCTCCCAGAGGGAAGAAGAGGACTGATAATGAACCTAAGGGGGTAATAGTTGAGAGAATTGATATAGTAGCTGAGGATACATTTGCATCAGGACAGGCATCAGCCTCGTCTGCACCACCTCTAGAGGATAAACAAAAGACCAAAAGGATCCTGAAGCTGGCTGTGGAGAAATACAAGATCAAGGCCAAACTTCACATCAGTATGTGGAGAAGGATATTCTTATTCAAGAGGAGCCTGCAGAAGATGACCCCATGATGGTCACCAGGAAGAGGAAGGTAGTATCCCTAGTAACATCAACCCCTAAAAAACAAAGAACACATATGAGGGGTGAAATAATACATGACCCTATAATATTAAGGGGATCTGGTAGTGAAGTGTTTAGAAAAGAATTGCAACATGATGTGCCACTTCCTACCATAATTCAGTTTAAGACAGAAGGCTAAAGAGCAAGAAAAAGAAGCCACTAAAGCAACTCAAGGTGGTCCTTTCTCATTGGAAGAGATTGTGGACCTATCAGATGATGAGGTGGTACAAAATGTGACTTCTCAGCAAATGGAGACCCTCGCTTCTAACACTCGCATGAATCCACAAGGAACCCCATCATCACAGAGAGTGATATTAGAAGAGTTGAAGCAAATGGAGCAAGAGAAAGAAGATAGTCCAGAGAGGACAGCCCAACAAATAGGGCTTGATAAATTAGTTGATCAGGTAACTAGTCCTGCAATGATGGACCTAACACACAGGGAGGATGTAAGTCCTGAACATCAAGCAGGTGCACTTGATAAGGCACAAAATATTAAGGAAGTCAAGTTGACAGAAGTGGAGAATCATTCTCCAGATATAGGCCAACAACAACAAGATACATCTGATGATCCCAAAATAGTTGAAGTTCAACAAAAGGGCGGTGATAAAGAAACCTTAGATCATGATGACCTAAAGACTCAGGAGGTAGATACAATAGGTGAGGAGCAAAATGTGATCCAGGATCAAGTAAATGCACCTCAGTCAGATACAATGATATCCAAAGATATAAATATACCTTAGGATGAGGAAATTACCAAGGTGGATGAAACAAAAGAAGATGAGGTGCAGGATCAACTACAGGATCATCATGTGGATGTACCGCAAGATCCTTCACTGCAAGAAGAGACTCCTCAGGAGGAGGAAGTAGAACAAGATCACCCTCATGAAGAACATCATGAGGAAGAAATCAAGACATCACCCTCTCCATCGAGAATAGAGACAGATACAAGAGATCAGGGTGGACATGATGATGATGATAGATGACAAGGATCTGGAGACCAAATACCTCAATGGCTTGAGAAAGAAATAAGTACAGAATCAGGTTTCGAGATTTAGGAATTTGATGTTTCAACATTATTTTCAGAAATTATCATGAAGCCTACAAAGAAGGCTAGATTAACCTCGGCCATCAGAAGAGATCCTGCTACGGGTAGAAGGACTGCCCAGGTAGCACTTCCCACAGTTGAAAAGGAGAAAGGCAATATCACCCTGGAAGCATTCCAGATCACTACGGTTGATTTATGGTTTGCCAATGAAGACCAAGAAGGTCAGGAAGGAAAAGATATAATTGATTCTTTAACCCAAAGGGTGAAGAGAGAAAAGGAAAAGAATAAGCAGCATAAGGAGCACATTTCCCAGCTGCATTCATACATAAAAGTGTTAATTAACCCTGACAATACATCATCAGATTAGGCAATCCCATTGACTACAATTTCTCAAGAGGAGGTTAATAAATTAGACCTCATGAAGCATGAGTTAGTGATCATGAGAAAATGGATGTCATCAGCACTAAATAGAGCTGAAGAAGTAGTGGAAGCCTCTTTGCAGAGGTGGAATTCTTTGGGTATCTCCAAGAAGAAGGTGGATAAATTATAGAATGAGGCTAGAAGAAGATCATTCCAGTTGGAAAAAGCCTTGGGTGCTCTGAGCGAAATAAAGAGAATTAATCCTCAGATTCTGATAACTCATCAGGTGCTAAATAGTAACACTGCCATGCTGGTGGATATTTGGTATAAGGACATTAGGTTTGAATGTGATGTACTGAAGAGATGCAGCAATAAATTAAGAGATATCAGTGTGAAGCTGCACAACATGATGTCCTATGAAGCAGAAGTCTTAGAAGCCCTGGAGGGAAAAGTAGAGGGTAAAATTGAAAACCAAGACGCAGACTTTGCCATAAAGGCTCTGTATAATAATTTCCAGCCAATGGCTGATGATCCTCTCACCCACTTGACGGAAGAAGCAATGAACAAGGTCATGAGAATCAAGGTCAGAGTGGAGAACTATAATGAAACATTGAGTAGCAGGAAGGGCAAGTTAGAAGTCCTCAAAGATAAACATCAGGCCCACAAGCATGCCATTGCCAAAGCTAAAACTCAGGATGGTGGAGAAGTTGATAAGATAGTAGAAGCATATGAAAATATAAGGACAACATTAAAGGTCCATATATAGGAGGATATTCATCAAGGTGATGAAGACACAGAAAATGATGATCATGATGATCATGATGAAGAAGAAGAGCCTGAGGAGTAGATGAAGATGCGCTACAAAGGAAACATCTGCATCAGGTACTTAGAGGAAAATAAGTTACCTAGATGGTTGCCACTTGGCAACCTGTGCCACGAGATACTATTAACCAAGTCAAAAAGGAATATCCACCGTGGATCTTAATCGATAAATCTTGATCGTAGATCATTTGTAACCGCTCCCTCACCTTATTCTAGAAAAGGTGTAGGGATGCCTTGTTTTAAACATTCAAAGCTTAATTGAAATTTGTTTTCTGAAATATCAAGGCCTATTTCAAAGTTATTGTAAGCATACATATTTTTGCATACTTAATGAAAGAGAAGACCGGTTTGATTACAAATCATTGTAAATTCTGAGTAATCTGTGTCTGAATTCTTGATATATGCTTTGATTTGTTGCATCCCTTGGAGTGCTCATCAGTCTGCATATATTGTCTTCATTCCTCATTCTTTGAAGTTTGCATCATCTGTATCTAGTTGTGGAACATCCTGGTGAAAATATGGTTTGGTTTCTTCTTTCTCATGACTATATCAAGTGTGTACATGACTCAATAGCTGAAGATTCATCATAATTTGAAGTATTCTTTTCAATTTCTTTTAATTTAAGAATAATTCACCATCACAATTGCAAATAATAGATAATCAGAAGCAAATATACATGAAATATGTAGACATCTCGTAGATAATTGAAGATTTATAGCATATTTGAAGTTAAAGCATGTACAATTGACAAATATCATGCAAAGATTTGAGTATAGACACACTATTTGTGGAAATATCCTGTGTAGAATAACCTTTATGTGTAGCATCTTTTCAGAAATAGAATCTTATTAATAAGCAAATGTAAGGCCCCTGAATGGAAAACAACAACACACATCAACCACTGAGTAACGTCAGTTGATTAAGAGCTAATCCACGGAGACTTGGGATCATGAATTCTTTGAATTCATCATATCTTTCAAGATGAGTAAAGGTTGATGTGTAACTTTTATTCTATGTTTGTTTATGACTAACATCATGATCAACAAGGACCCAGTCCCTTTTCATTTTTAGCAAGCTTGTAACTTAGGTCTTTGAAAGCAGTTGCCAATCTGTCCAACTTATCCTTAGATGTAGAGACATTACTCTGAGCATTTTGGGTCCTATTATTTAGATTTTGCAAGATTCTTACATCATCCCTTCTATTTCCTTTACCTGATGCTTTCTTATTATTTTCTAAGTTAGTTGCAATTCTAAAAGCATCTCTAATGCTAGATGGACTCTTATCTCTTAGCTCATAGGCTATCTTGGCATCAAAGGCATTTGTATACAAGACCATGCACATTGGTTCATTTGGCCTCATATGGGGTGGCAGTTTGTTCAAAAACCTAGTAAATCTTGCATTGAAATCAGAAATAGATTCATTTGACCCTTTAGCAATACTTGTAAACTCATTAATGATAAAACTAGGGTCAGTTTTATCTCAATATTGTTCCCTAAAAATCCTCTTAAAATCATCCCATAATGTGACACTTTGATCAGGTAAATTTCTATACCATTCCCTAGCTTCATCTATCAAAGATTGCATAAACAATTTCATGAAAACATCCTCATGTTCTACTTCAAAATTATCCATTATATTGAGGAAAGCCTTCAAGTGGTCTTCACCTAACACAACATTGTTGCCTGAGAATTTTGGTAATTCAGCCCTGATATCATTGTCAATGGGCTTAGGGTATCCCAGGATGCCAGTGAAGTCTAATTGTCTGAATCTATCCAACTCCATGGGTCTCCTAGAAAATGCATTCTAATTTTGATTTACATTCTGATTCTGGTTTGCATTTGTATTTTGATTCACATGGGCTCGTACATTTTGGTTTCCCACATTGTTTTGAGGTACCCTATTATTATTTGCATTTTTCCTTTGATTATTTTGTGGATTCTGATTAACATGTAGATCAGGTCATTAATTATCTGCCATTATGTTCTAATTATTTTGCTGATTTTGGACTTCATTAGCTTGTTCATTCTGTACTATGTTTGCATTATTAATGGTTAAAATTGCATTCTGACAGGCAGTTCTTAAAGCCTCAACTTGCAGTCTCATTTCATCTCTCATTTTCATGGCTCACAAATAATCAAGCTCAGCCCTGAGATTCCTAATTTCCTTTGCTAATTACTCTTCTCCTGGCATTGAAGAGGATGGTCTCATCATATTGAGGTTATTGGTATCCCTTGGTGATTATGTATCTTCAAACCTGTCAGGGGAATCCAAAAAAGGACACTCTTGAAACATATCAGATCCTATCCTCAAACCATCACTTCATTGTTTCTCATAAATCTCTTAAATACAAGCTTCTGTGGCTAAAAAATGTTGTTGTTATCCAGGAGACCTAACACTATTTTTGCGATTGTTATCATTCGTAGGACTTGGTGAACCTTCTTGACTAGGCTGAGTACTTGCTTTTTTCCTATATATTTTTCTTGGTAATTCTTGGAACAAGGGGTTTTATAGGGATCTTCTCTTGTGCATGCAAATTCTATTAACATTGACTAGGAGATTAATCTTCAGAGTCACCACCCACTAATGGGATTTATGTTTACATTCCAAGTTCCTTGCCAACTCCCCAACAGAGTTGTCAATCTGTTGGTGTTCCCAACTGATGGTCTGAGTTTTCCCTAAAAAGTAGCCAACTCTTATACTCAGGATTCTCAGGTCAGTGGCCAATGAACAGGAGACAATTACCTATTCTCCTCTGCTCTTTAGGATCTGTAGGACCTAGGGGGTGTTCCCTTACTCAATATCACTATGATAAACCCTTACTTCAACTAGATATTGATGTTTAAGAAGACATGTTCCCTTTTATGCAAACCAAAACTAGATGATCTGAATCAAAGTGGCTAGCTTTGAAATTTTATTTACCAGATGGCTTAGAGAACATGAAACTAAAAATCCTACTCCTAAAAACTAACAATTTGGTTTTGATTTTTTGATCTTAGATGTATATGTGATTGTCTAATTATGGATATTTTGTGAAAATTGTAACATTTGAAAATGTCCCCTTGGGGGCTTTTCCCTCATAAGGTTTAGCTCCCAGGTCTTTAGCATGCATTTAGGACATTTTAGTTCATATTTTGGCATCCTGATGGAATGAGACCTAGGTTCCATGGCAAATTGGACCTAGGTGGACCCCTTGAGCTGTACCCTATGCAAAATAGGGGGAGGACTTGGGCGCCCATGCCCTAGTCCTGCCCTATTTTGGGGTAGCCCCAATATTTGGGTGTCGATTTATGACTGTTAGTTGGTTCTTTTGCTGACATGGTAAAATTTGATTTTTAAAATCTTGGTGAGAATGCTTGTAGGTGCATATATAAGCATGTTTAGGCATTCATTTGTAAACTAGATAGCAATTGTGATGTTCAAGTGTTCTCAAGGTGATTCAAGGCTTTCTATTGTGTTGCAAGAGCAGACTTGTATGTTTTGTGTGTTGATATTTACAAATTTGAGCATTGATTTCCTCATGGCATGAAGAGCATCTTCCTCTATGAGAGATTCACTACAAGGTGACATAATATTGTGTTTTTATCATTGATTCATTTGGTTTTTGCCTCTACCTCACAAGGGCATGCACTCTTTGTCTAACAATGGTGTTTGGAGACTTAAGTGTCCTCCAGGGCTTGACTGAGGCAAGCCTCTAAACACCACAACCTCCAAACCAAGTCTTGTGATTATAGGTTATAGGTGTCACATTTAGAAAAACTGGAGTTATAGGAAGGCTTGGAAAGCATTAGGGATTCAGGATCTAAAGAAAAGTAGGACACATGAGCACTTCCAGGACTTGGGTGCTTGCAACAGTGTCCTGTGTAGACAAATTTCAAGAAACAGAAGTTATAGGGCTGATCAGTGTCAAAAGGAGGTCCAGATTCCCTGATAAAGTAGGTATCTTGGACTTGGGTGCCCGCACCTTAGTCCCTGACTGTTCCACTTTAGAACCCTAAAAATAGGTATTCTGTGATTTTCTATTTTACTCCCGTTTGCAAGAGCTTTTTCTGTCTTTCGTCAATTTGTTGTCGTATTTGCATAATTAGGGTTTTAATGGTCAATTAGACATAGGAGAAGGAAAAATTAATAATTAATTCCCTAATCCAAGTTTCCATTCATTTGTAAGTGACCTAGGATATGATAGTGCTCGCCACTCGACCCTAGATCCTTCAATGTTTAGTGGAGATGCAGATTTTAACATCTAAACAACAAAAGATTAACAAAATCCAATTTTACCCTAAACATTTTGGTGAACCCATGTTATTGGACTTAAATTGAAACTTTTTGAGTGTTTTTCTTCAGATTTGGATTGATTTCATTCATTCATTGAAAAAAATTTATTGCATTGAGAAAAATTTTAAAAAATTGAAAAATTGGAAAAATACAAAAACATTGCATTGTTTAGCTTACTAAATTGTGTCAATCCTTCCTAAATTTTCCTAATTTCTAATTTTTGCATCAGATCTGATATAAACTACAAAAAAATCCAAAAAAAAAAGAAATTTACATTGCATTTTCATCATTTAATTACTAGGGTTTTGTGGAAATTTTGACAATTTTATATAACCTAGTAATTCCAAAATCTAGGGTTTGTAGGAAAAAATCTTTTATCAGATTTTTCTACTAATTTCAGAGGCTCATTTAAATTTTTATTTGTCTATAGTCTTGCATTTTAGTGTGAATTTGCATTTAGATTTAAAATATTTGCATTTTTGCATAGAAAATTTCAACAAAAAATAGCAATTTTGATGCATTTTCATTAAATTTGCATAGGCATTTTGCATGTTCAAGATTGAAAATAATTTTTATATTTGAGAGTAAGTAAATTTCATCATAAATCATACTTCAAAACATTCAAATAGCATTTTGTGTCAAGATCTCAAACCTAGGGCTTCAAAAACAACAATTTTCATTCAATTTGGCCTTATCGACTCTATAAACTCACACCATAGGCGTGTTGTGAAGAGTTTTTTTGCATTAATTTTCTATTACTAGGGTAATTATTTTCTTCCACTCCTAAAATGATTCACAAGACCCTTTTAACGGGCTCTTGTAGTGAAAATTCGGTGAAAAACTACACATTTTGGCCATTTTTGCCCTAGGGTTTGACCTAGTTTGCACTCCAAGCATGTTGTGATCAATTTTATGGATTGAGGTGACTGATATTATTTATATTATTTTATGTACCTTCTAAAATTCCTTACACCACCCCTTTTTCTAGGTCTTGGAGTTGAAAAATCGTGAAAAATAGCCTATTTTTGCTATATTTTCACTAGGGTTTTACTTTAAGTGGCACTAAAAGCATGTTGTGTAGGATATTTTGTCACCAAGTGGATGTTATTACTGATATTATTTATTTTCCATCATCATTTTCCTCACAACACCCTTTGTTTTAATCTTTTGCATTGAATTTTGGTGAAAAAAATGCCTATTTCGACATATTTTCACTATATTTTGAGTTGGCATTCTCTTGGATTCGCATCAAAAGTGTGTTGGGAGTGATTATAATGATTTTTTTGACTGATATAAGACATATAACTTTCTTCCCTTGACTGAAATCCTCACAGCATCCTTTGTTTCATTCATTTGCATTGAAAAGAGTACAAAAAATCAAGCATTTTGGCCGTCAATCATATCCGTCTCCTAGGATTTGTTCTCTTAGTTTGCACAAGATTTATGACACACTATCCTAAAAACAATATCCCTTTGAGAAGAAGTAAAATATTAATGGTATCTAGTGCTCTTGAAGAAGTTGGTACTTTAGACACCTTCTTTACCAAGGGAGAAACTCAAATTGTGCAAGATATTACACATCCTCAAACCTCAATGGAAGAAGAAACTTTTCATGATGTTGATAACACTATTGAGGCAAAAGGGTATGTATCTAATGAGAAAATAGAAAAGTTGGATAAAGACCTATTGTGATGCTCACAACACACCCCATTTTACTTCTTAGCAAAATGAGGACCCCTGCTGTGGCTGTGGCTTTTGCTTGTGTGTGGGTCTGCTTGGTGGTAAAAAGGAAAAGGAGGTAAGTGTTACAAACCTTGTTAAAAGTAAAGAAAATAGCATTAAGTACTAGACCAGAATAGGGGTGAATTCCTTGTCAAAAATGAGTAAGGGTTGCTTTTTGAACCATTCCAAAATTCCCATTATTCTGCAAGATATGCGTGTTTTGGTAAAATGCACTATTGGATGGTTTGTATGTTGCATATACAAAGTCATTTGTATGCGAGGTCATTGTCTTAGTCTATAGAGTGGTCGGGTTATTAATCATTGTATTTGTATGCATATGGCTAATGCTTTATTCTTTACATACAAGTTAGACCTGACAAAATTTAGAGTTAAAATGAATAATTGGTTAAGTCCGCCGGGTGTATATTGGGTTTGTATGTTTGGTGAAAAGAAATATACAAGGGGATATACAACACAATATACATATTACAGACCCGAGGAAAATATTAAATTTGGTTTTATCGTGGTATGTTTCGAATGTTTGTATGTTGTATGCTTCGGGTTGTATATTTTTGATATACATACAACGCGGAACTTAGGGAAAATCAAAGTTTAGTATAAGTGATGCATTGTACCTTAATGTATATTGAAAGATGTATTTCACTTTATATAAATTTGGGAGCCAAAAAGTTATGTACTGTGGTTTATAAAAGATGAGAGATCTGGAAGAAAGATACAAGGAAGTTTGTATGTATCGGGCCTTGTATCTAAGGGATGATACAAGCATCGTTGTATCATTGAGATACAAGGGGAAAGTCAAGTGGGTCCCGCCGATTGTATGCTTTGGGCTTGTATGTTAAACAATGTATATCTCCGATATACAAGCTGATATACAAGAACAGGATACGAACAAATATGCAAGATAGATTCGAAAGGAAGTTTAATAAAGGAAAATCTTTGTATGTTTGAGATAGTTGTATGTTAACGATATACATGTTTGATATATAAGGAAATAAAAGACATCATGGGGGATAAAGGTAAAAGGAGACTTGTATGGGTCATTTGTATATGCGCTTATACAAGATAACATACAAAGAGTGATATACAAAGCAAAGATAAAGGTATAGAAAAAAAGGGAAAAGGGAAATAGCATTAGTTGTGGTTTCTTGCATATTAGTTTGTATGTTAAAAAGATACAATGCTAAGATACAAAGAATAACATATAAGGAAATATACAAAGAAAAGAGATGTATGCAGAAATGAACTAATGGATAAAAAAGTTTAAAGCTTAAACACTGGAATAGAAAGCCAAAGCTTTAGGTGCATTAACTATTGTAATTAATGCCGAGCTAACACCCAAAAAGAGTAAAATTAAAGGGAGCTAGGGTAAATTTAATGTTATTTTGCTTTCAGATTTACATTGTCAATAGTTAAATTGTAGAAAGAGAAATTGTTACAGAAAATTGAACGGAATTCATCAAGGTGACGAAATTAAAGGAGCCGAATGGAAGGCAAAATGGTAAAGTAAGTCAATGACGGAAAGTGAGTGGTTAAGAAATATAGGTATTTATCTTAAAATGCCATTACATTTCAAATGGTAAAAAAATGCAAAACAGATTTCAGTAATTTCATTTTGAAATATAAACACTTGTTAAATTACTGGTTTAACTGTTAATTAGTTGGGTTGGATTAAACAAATTTGAAAGTCAAAATGGGAAAAGACAAACTAGGTTAGGGTAAAATGGTAAAAAAAAAAGAAATTTGTAGTAAAACCCTAGGTAGAAGGTAAAATGAAAAGTTAAAAGAAGATGCATTTTTCCACAGGATGGCCCCAAAGCAGAAAAAGGTAGATACAGGGGGCAAAGTTAAAAAGGAGAGGAAACCTCGCAAAGAAATAGAGAAAGAAGAGTTGCCACTATACAGAGGATATCAGTCATTGATGAATTACACTTGAGTAGGGACATATACAAACATTGGGAATTATGATGCAAATGATGTCTTACAGAAGATCACAGCAGCAGATGCTACACCTGATATGAGGTGTATATGGGAGAGTGGATTGTAGAGAGCTGCGGGTTTTCCATTGGCTATGGAGGCTAGGGATTTGCATTTAGATTGCTTAATTTTGTATGACTTATCATCCAAGAAAATAATGTTTCATGACAGACTCATTACAAATTTATCCATAGAGGGTATTGCAAGCACATTTAGTTTGGAAATCAATGAGAAAATGGTAGACATTGACATAGATCAATACAATGAGGATTTTCATATCAATGAAAGGGATTGTAGAGGTAAGATATTTTACAATTGGTATAGCCCAGAAAACAAACCCAAGGATGTGGCAAGAGTGCACAAAAATCTGCTGAGAATATACTTCAAAGAGGAAATATACCTGATGATTACAATGTTGAGTAGATTGGTGGGATTGAGAGAGGGAACTAAATGTGAGCCCTAGATGTTTACTGTCATTGAGTTCATGAGAGAAGCAAGAAAGGAACAAGGATAGATTCACTGGACCAAGGCCATAAACACAACTATAAGGAAATAGGCCATGCTAAGGAAGCAAAAGTTGTTGCCTTTTTATTTGTCTTCATATGTATTGTAGTGCAGTAGAAGTTAGACCATTCATACATGGAATAGACAGGGTTGGAACCTTGGGTAATGGTCCAGGTTAGAAATTGGTATATAAACATTACCCTGATCTACAAGAAGAGAATGCATTGAAGAAGTATGCTCTGGTTAATGATGTGTTCTATACATATATGGTAAGAATTTTAAGGGAGGAACTTGATAAGAGGATATCTAAAGATGCAGAAGATATAATTGGGCTGCATAGTTCTTGGTATATTCAATTTGAACATTTCACTTAAATTAGGACTAAAGGATTTGAAGGAAAACCATTCATGTTACCCAGGTATCCTTCCAACAAATTAATTGTTCTAGTGTTTTCAAGGCAAAATCTGAACGCCTTTAGAATGTACAAGAAAACATTTAGTAGAGGAAACCTTAAGCTACCTTGGTCATTTGGTAGAAATTCATGCTACAGTGAAGAGATTACTGGATATTCAGATAAAGAATTAAGGTATTACAGATTTGAGGAGTTTGAGTTAGTCAGAGGGTTTGATCCCTTCCACAAGATACAAAATATAGTTGATAAAGAGTTTAAGCTTTAAATACACATTGAAGATTTTTGGTCAGATCGTAAAAATGATAAAGAGGTAAGGAAGAGGGCTCAAAAAAGGCTAACAGTTGAGAAAATGAAAAGTATGGGAGATATTTATGTTCCTCCAGAGGTTAAAGAAGATGATAAATTACTGCATCACAGTTATGCAGAGGCTAGGCTTGCTCCTATTACAGAGCCTGATTGGTCACAACCATGGAACATTTCTTTGGACATATTGTCCAAACCCATTATTCTGTTTTCAAAGACATGGTTAAAGGATAGGATTGAAGAACTCAAAGCTGAGGGGAGGGAAATCACATATCCTAAGAAAGGGAAAAAGAGACTAAGAGAACCTAGTGATGATCCCAGTGTTTCTATGAAAAGAAGAGAAAGATTGTAGAAGCTAAAATTGTAGAGAAAGATAAGAATGCTACTCTAATAGATCCCTATGCATTGGGAATAATAGTAGCAGTATCATCTGATACATGTATAGATGCAAAATCATTAAGCCATGAAATTAGTGTAGAGGAAGCACAGACTTCCAAGGAAGTAATAGGATAGCAAGTTAGAAGAGCAATACCAATAAGTATATCAAAGTGGGAAACTTTGAAAATAAGTGAAGTTATTGGAGCACAACAGGTAGGTGCAAAGTTGAGTGATATACCTAGTGCCTCCACCCCAACAGAAAGAAGACAAGCATATGTTCAGGTGAAGAAAGAATTGGCTAGGGAAATGCTATGAGAGTCAAAAGCACATCAAGCCAAATAAACCATTGAGACTGTTCACATTGGGAGTGATACAAGTGAAAGTGAGGAAAGGGGAATGTATGCAGAAAAGGAAATTGAAATAGAAGAAGAATCCAGTGAGTTCTTAAGTGAAGAAGAAGAGGGAAACACTCCGGCCAAGATGAAAATTGAACAAGGCCTACTGTATGCAAAGGAAAGGGTGCATAAAGAATCAGGAATAGTAGATCCATTTGGTACCCTAGTGTCCCCTAAAATAATCAAGGATGTGCAAGAAGAAGCACATAAAATTGAAGAGGTTGAAAAAGAAGATGCACCTGAGGAAACAATCAACAAAAAACCTGCTCAAACAAAGGATGAAACAAAAGCTGGTACATCAGGTGTAGATGTATTAAATATTCTTAATATGTATGGTGACTATAGTGAAGAAGAGAAGAACATTGAAAGTAAGCAAGAACATGAAAAAGAAGCAAAGGAAGATGATACAATGGTAAGATCACCTGTACATACAAAGTAAATTAGTAGGTCTAAAAAAGAACAAAAGGAAGGTGAAAATATAGAAGATGCAACCAGGGAACCTAAGGGTGAAGGATATACAGAGAAGGTTGATGAAAGTAAAATTGAAGAACAAATAGAGGATGTAGACCAGATAAATATAGAACAAGCACATGAGGAGGAGGATCAAGAAAAAGAATCACCAAAAAGAGGTCCTGAAGAAGAAGATGAGGCTAGAGGCGACATAGAAATTGAAGGAGAAGAAAATGAGGGTGAGTCCAAACAATAGGATAATCCCATGGTACAAGAGGAAGCCCCTCAATAGTAGCCTCCACAACAATAGGAACAACAACAATCACAGGAAAAGGGAGAAATGGAAAAGCCTCAAGAAGAGGTAATAAATGAAGAAAAGGTTGCTGCAGACACAATAGATTCTTGCTTGGTTAGGAGCAGAGATACGAAAGGAAAAGAAGGAGGTACAATTGGTACCTATTGATATCAATAGTTTATTAGGTAATACAACGTTAGTGAAAGAAAAGAGAAAGGTAAGAACAATGTCATCCATACAAAGAGGTCCAGATGGATCTAGGACACATAATCTGGCCATACCTCAAAAGGAGAAGACTAAGGGAGAAATAACCTTGGATGACTATAAAATACTAAAATTTGACCTTGGGCATAATACACGGGAGCAAAACATAACTGAGTGGGAAGACATGCACTAGGTAACAGTAGAAATGTTGAGAAAAAATAAAGATAAATAGGAATATTTGAAGCGACACATTGTCCAATTGCAACAATTTATTAAAGGGATTTTTTATCCCAATACAACAGTGCTAGAATTGCCCAATGAGATAGCAGTGGTATCCAAGGAGGAAATAAAAGACATGGAAAATAAAAGGATTAAAGCCAATGTATTTGAAGAATGGTTCAATGTTTTCATGAAAGAAGGTGAACAAGTAATAAAACAAGCAGTGGAAAGATGGGAAGTAGTTGCAAGGGAAAAGAACAAATGTAGTGTACTTGTACATAATTGCCAATTTAGAAGAGAAGAATGCATATTTGAATTGGAACAGTTAACAGAAATTGAGGAACGAACAGAAGAATTAATAAATGAAGGAGTAATTACCCCTTCAATGGAAAATCACGTGCCATAGGTGAGGTTAGAACTAAAGTTTAAAGAAGACAATATCAGAAAGTGCATAACAGTTGCTCAGGATTTAGAAGAAAGAGCAGAGGACATGATTAGAATGCATAAAAGGATAGTGGAAAATTTATTAGATCATGAATGCATGGATACACCAGTAGTTACATTGGAGAGGGCTTTAACAAAATTTAATGCTATTTTTACACCATGCATGGAAAGTCCTGAAGCTTATCTCAGTAAATAGATGATTGATTCATTGATGGAAGAAAGTGCCAAAATGAAGAAATACATGAAAAAGAGTGAAGGTTCAGAGAACAGAGAAAAGAAACTAAAAGATGGGGTTATAATGTAGGAGTATATATGGACAAAGAGTCCAGGAAGGGATCACACCTTTATAGAAGGTGTAATTAGTAATTTCAAATCATATTTGAAGGAATATAAATTATAAGGGGAGCAGCAGTTTTGGAAAAGTCAAGTAAAGGATATATGTGGGCAGAAGTCAAAGAAAAGGGGGAATCTTATTTTGAAAAGATTCCAATGGCATCCTTTGAGGAGGAAAAGATACCATTCATATATTTTGAGAGGCGGTTAGAGATGAATATGCACCATTGATCAATAATAAAGGGATCTTAACTGTAGATTAAGCTTTGTAGCCGTAGCAGTAAGAAGTTTCAAAATCTATATAAGAAACTCTGCTACTTATACATTAGTTACACAGGGATTTTGAAAGATAGCTGGCAATTGTAATTTATTTGAACACTTTGATTAGAAAGTATTTTAGTTTAAAGGAGGAGGTCACCTGTGTTTGCACTAAGGAATGCATGGAGCATCTAGCTTCCTTATTGTGTGGGTTTGCTTGGTGGTAAAAGGGACCCCTGCTGTGGCTGTGGCTTGTGTGTGGGTTTGCTTGGTGGTAAAAGGGAAAAGGAGATAAGTGTTACAAACCTTGTTAAAAGTAAAGAAAATAGCATTAAGTAATAGAGTAGAATAGGGGTGAATTCCTTGTCAAAAATGAGTAAGGGTTGCCTTTTGAACTATTCCAAAATTCCCAATATTCTACAAGATATGTGTGTTTTGGTAAAATGCACTATAGGAGGGTTTGTATGTTGCATATACAAAGTCATTTGTATGTGAGGTCATTGTCTTAGTTGTATAGAGTGTGTAGAGTAAAATACTCTACATTTTGATTTTTGAGTTTCAGTTGTGCGAGTTCCAGTTTTGTTTCTGTGCACTTTAGTTTTTCAGCAAGGGTTTTGATACACAGTGCGGGCACAGAGTGCGGGCGTGTGAGGGTTTTTCATTTTTAAATTTTGCCTAAGTCCCACAGTGCAACAGAAACTGCCAAGTGTCAGTACCTGGGACACATTGTAAAGTTGCTTAAAGTAACGCGGATGAAGCCACGCGTCCCTTTTAATACCTGCGAAGCTTGCCAAGTGTCGGCATCCGAGGTTCAGTTTCTATAAGTTTCAAAAGCCCCTTTTTACAAAGTAAGTTGATGGGCCCTATTTTTAAGTTTCTTTCAGAGCAGCGGAAACCACCACGTGTCAGCAGCCGAGACACATTCTAGAGTTTCTCAGAGTGGCCATGGAGAGTGCCACGTATCTTTTTGCATTAAGGCGGAAGCCGCCAAGTGTCAGCGCTCGTTCCAGTTTCTTCTAAGCTTCGAACATTCTTTTTGAATGTTTCTTATAATATAGCGGGTCCCTTTTAAGAGTTTTAGCGTACGCAGAAGGCGCCAAGTGGTAGATGTGGAGGGTGTCTTTAAAGTTTCTTTAAGTTACATGGAAGGTGCCGCGTGTCCCATTCAATTTCAGCGGAGAGCTCCAGGTGTCATCTTCTGCGGGTTCCTTTTTGGTTTCATTGCTAAGTAAAGAGGTTGGTGGGCCTCGTTAATATTTCTGTAGCTTCAGTTAAGTGCGACATCTGTCATCATCTACGTGATTCTTGTGAGTCCCTAATGTTTCTATAAAGATTCTCAGAGTTACACGAATAGCGCCAAGTGGCAGCGTCTGCGGAGGTTTTGTTTAAATGCTAAAGTTTCCCGAAGCTCAGCGGAAGTTGCCAGGTGTCATCTTCCGCAGGACCCTGTAATGTTTCAAGAGTTTTTAAAGTTGCAGCGGAAGCCGTCAAGTGTCATCTTCCGCAGAAGTCCCTAAAGGTATCTACAGTCTTTCTAAGCACAGTGGAAGCTGCCACGTATAAGGTTTCTCATATCGACGGAAGGCGCCACCTGTCCCTTTTTCTTTTTGAAGCTGCTCAGGCACGGACTGTTGGTGGGTCCCGTTTTTAATGTTTCTTAATTTCCAAAGTTCAGCAGACCGTGACAGATGGCGAAGCCTGAGCGCTCTTAATTTAAGCCACAGTAAAGACTCAAGTGGCCACGGACATCACCACGTATCTTTTGCAGGGGCCGCGGATGCTGCCAAGTGTCAAGTTTCGGTGTCTCCTGATAAAGAAGCAGTTTCTCAAGTAAGTCACACGGAGGATGCCATGTGTTAGTTTCTTATTGTTTTGGAAAGATGAAGGAGTTTCAAGAAAGAGGCGCGTATGAATGCCAGCTATTTCAAGGGTTTATAGTTGCAAAGACTATCAGAAGCTGCCACGTGTCCCTCCCTGATTCAAGTAAGTGGGGTTACGTGTACCTGTTGCGGCCAATGAATTTGCAGAGTGGCTAACCATTTCTGATTCGAAGGAGATCTTCTAACAGACACTTTTAGTTAACTGCCAGTTCGGTTAGACCGTTGAGATTTGATCGTGTGTGCAATCTTTGAGCCAGTTCTATGCTATAAATATGGGTTCAGATCACAATGCCTGAGATATATACAAGATTGGAGATATAGAGATTTTTCTACATCATAGATTGTTAGAGAAGTTTGAGGATCTTTTGTAGTGGCCAGTAATATCATTTGCCTTTGTTCTATGTTCTTGATTTAGAGAGTTTGTATAACTGTGCATGATTCTGTGCCTTTTATGTACCTGGAAGATTAATAAAGATAGAGTTCTGTGCCTTTGCTGATATTTTCTGTGTTGTTACAAAATATTCTGATTTGTGAGCCTTTGATTCTATCTGTTTTTCATCTGTTACATTGATCATGCATTGTTTGCTCTTTAATGTGACTGAATCCTAAAAGTAGTTTTACTGTGCTTAAGTGTTGAGAAACAAAATCACATTCAGGCACATCACCATAGTTTAGTTTCTTTTAGTTGCATTTGTGATTCTGTTTAATTCTATCCCTTTTCCCAAACACTTTTGAGATAAAGAAGAGCCAGCTTCTTTAAAATCTGGAGGTTACTCTGAAGAGCATTCCCACGTTTCAGAGTTTCCCATGTTGGTGTTGGAAACAACGCAATTCTAAGCATCAACAGAGTGGTTGGGTTATTAATCATTGTATTTGTATGCATATGGCTAATGCTTTATTCATTACATACAAGTTGGACCCAATAGAATTTAGAGTTAAAATGAATAATTGGTTAAGTCTGCCAAGTGTATATCGGGTTTCTATGTTTGACGAAAAGAAATATACAAGGGGATATACAACACAATATACATATTACGGACCTGAGGAAAATATTAAATTTGTTTCTATCATGGTATGTTTGGCATGTTTGTATGTTGTATGCTCCAGTTTGTATATTTTGGATATACATACAATGCGGAACTCAGGGAAAATTAAAGTTTAGTATAAGTGATGCATTGTACCTTAATGTATATTGAAAGATGTATTTCACTTTATATAATTGTGGGAGCCAAAAAGTTATGTACTGTGGTTTATAAAAGATGAGAGATCTAGAAGAAAGATAAAAGGAAGTTTGTATGTATCGGGCCTTGTATCTAAGGGATGATACAAGCATCATTGTATCATTGAGATACAAGGGGAAAGTCAAGTGGGTCCCGCTAATTGTATGCTTCGGGTTTGTATGTTAAACAATGTATATCTCTAATATACAAGCTGATATACGAGAAGGGGATACAAATGAATATGCAAGATGGATTCGAAAGGAAGTTTAATAAATGAAAAGTCTTTGTATGTTAACTATATACATGTCTGATATATAAGGAAATAAAAGACATTGCGGGGGATAAAGGTAAAAAGAGACTTGTATGGGTCATTTGTATATGCTCTTATACAAGATAACATACAAAGAGCAATATACAAAGAAAAGATACAAGTACAGATAAAAAGGGAAAGGGAAATAGCATTAGTTGTGGTTTCTTGCATATTAGTTTGTATGTTAAAAAGATACAATGCTAACATACAAAGAATAACATACAAGGAAATATACAAAGAAAAGAGATGTATGCAGAAATGAACTAACGGATAAAAAAGTTTAAAACTTAAATGCTAAAATAGAAAGCCGAAGCTTTAGGCGCATTAACTGTTGTAATTAATGCTAAGCTAACACCCAAAAAGAGTAAAATTCAAGGGATCTAGGGTAAATTTAACGTTATTTTGCTTTTAGATTTACATTGTTAAGAGTTGAATTGCAGAAAGAGAAATTGCTACAGAAAATTGAACGGAATTCATCAAGGTGACGAAATTACAGGAGCTGAACGAAAGGCAAAACGGTAAAGTAAGTCAACGACGGAAAGTGAGTGGTCAAGAAATATAGGTATTTATCTTAAAATGCCATTACATTTCAAATGGTAAAAAAATGTAAAACAGATTTCAGTAATTTCATTTTGAAATATAAGCACTTGTTAAGTTATTGGTTTAACTATTAATTAGTTGGGTCGGATTAAACAAATTTGAAAGTCAAATTGGGAAAAGACAAACTAGGTTAGGGTAAAATGGTAAAAAAAATAGAAATTTGTAGTAAAACCCTAGATAGAAGGTATAATGAAAAGTTAAAAGAAGATGCATTTTTCCACAAGATGGCCCCGAAGCAGAAAAATGTGGATACAAGGGGCGAAGTTAAAAAAGAGAGGAAACCTCACAAAGAAATAGAGAAAGAAGAGTTGCCACTATACAGAGGATATCAGTCATTGATTAGTTACACTAGAGTAGGGATAGATACAAACATTGTGAATTATGATGCAAATGATGTCTTACAGAAGATCACAGTAGCAGATGCTACACTTGATATGAGGTGTATATGGGAGAGTGGATTGTAAAGAGCTACGGGTTTTCCATTGGCTATGGAGGCTAGGGATTTGTGTTTAGATTGCTTAATTCTGTATGACTTATCAACCAGAAAAATAATGTTTCTTCACAGACACATTGGAGATTTATTCATAGAGGGTATTGCAAGGACATTCGGTTTGGAAATTAATGAGAAAATGGTAGACATTGACATAGATCAATACAATGAGGATTTTCATATCAATGAAAGGGATTGTAGAGGTAAGATATTTTACAGTTGGGATAGCCTAGAAAACAAACCCAAGGATGTGGCAAGAGTGCACAAAAATCTGTTGAGAATATACTTCAAAGAGGAAATATACCTGATGATTACAATGTTGAGTAGATTGGTGGGATTGAGAGAGGGCACTAAATGTGAGCCCTGGATATTTACTGTCATTGAGTTCATGAGAGAAGCAGGAAAGGAACAAGGATAGATTCACTGGGTCAAGGCCATAAGCACAACTATATGGAAACAAGCAATGCTAAGGAAGCAAAAGCTGCTGTCTTTTTATTTGTCTTCATATGTATTGTATTCATGTGTAGCAGAAGTTAGACCATTCGTACATGGAATAGATAGGGTTGGAACCTTGGGTAATGGTCCAGGTCAGAAATTGGTATATGAACATTACCCTAATCTACAAGAAGAGAATGCATTGAAGAAGTATGCTCTGGTTAATGATTTGTTCTATACATATATGGTAAGAATTTTAAGGGAGGAACCTGATAAGAGGATATCTAAAGATGCAGATGATACAATTGGGCTGCATAGTTCTTGGTATATTCAATTTAAACATTTCACTTACATCAGGACTCAACAATTTGAAGGAAAACCATTCATGTTATCTAGGTATCCTTCCAACAAATTAATTGTTCTAGAGTTTTCAAGGCAAAATCTGAATGCCTTTAGAATGTACAAGAAAAAGTTTAGCAAAGGAAACCTTAAGCTACCTTGGTCAATTGGTAGAAATTCATGCTATAGTGAAGAGATTGCTGGATATTTAGAGAAATATTGAGGTATTACAGATATGAGGAGTTTGAGTTAGCCAAAAGGTTTGATCCCTTCCATAGGATTCAAAATACAGTTGATAAAATGTTTAAGCATCAAATACACATTGAAGATTTTTGGTCAAATTGCAAAAATGATAAAGAGGTAAGGAAGAGGGCTCATAAAAGACTAATAGTTGAGAAAATGAAATGTATGGGAGATATTTATATTCCTCCAGAGGTTAAAGAAGATGATAAATTACTGCATCACAGTTATGCAGAGGCCAGGCTTGCTCCTATTACAGAGCCTGGTTGGTCACAACCATGGAACACTTCTTTGGACGTATTGTCTAAACCAGTTATTCTATTTTCAAAGACATGGTTAAAGGATAGGATTGAAGAACTCAAAGCTGAGGGTAGGGAAATCACATATCCTAAGAAAGGGAAAAAGAGAGTAAGAGAACATAGTGATGATCCCCAGTGTTTTTATGAGAAGAAGAGAAAGAATGTAGAAGCTAAAATTGTAGAGAAAGATAAGAATTCTACTCTGATGGATCCCTATGCATTGGGAATAATAGTAGCAATATCATTTAATACATTTGTAGATGCAAAATCATTAAGCCATGAAATTAGTGAAGAGGAAGCATAGACTTCCAAGGAAGTAATATGACAACAAGTTAGAAGAGAAATACGAATAAGTATATCAAAGGGGGAAACTTCAAAAACAAGTGAAGTCATCGGAGCACAACAGGTAGGTGCAAAGTTGAGGGATATACTTAGTACCTCCACCCCAATAGAAAGAAGACAATCATATGTTTAGGTGATGACAGAATTGGTTGGGGAAATGCTACTAGAGTCAAAAGCACATGAAGCCAAACAAACCATTAAGACTATTCACATTGGGAGTGATACTAGTGAAAGTGAGGAAAGGGAAATGTATGGAGAAAAAGAAATTGAAATAGAAGAAGAATCCAGTGAGTTCTTAAGTGAAGAAGAAGAGCGAAACACTCCGGCAAAGATGGAAATTGAACAAGGCCCAGTGTATGCAAAGGAAAGGGTACAGGAAGAATTAGGAATAGTAGATTAATTTGGTACCCTCGTGTCCCCTGAAATAATCAAGGATGTGCAAGAAGAAGCACATAAAATTGAAGAGGCTAAAAAAGAAGATGCACCTCAGGAAACAATCAAGGAAAAACCTGCTCAAATAAAGAATGAAACAGAAGTTGGTACATCAGGTGTAGATGTATTAAATATTCTTAATATGTATGGTGAATAGAGTGAAGAAGAGAAGAACATAGAAAGTAAGAAAGAACAGGAAAAAGAAGCAAAGGAAGATGATACAATGGTAAGATCACCTGCATACATAGAACAAATTAGTAGGTCTAAAAAAGAACAAAAGGAAGGTGAAAATATAGCAGATGCAACTAGGGAACCTGAGGGTGAAGGACATATAGAGAAGGTTGATGAAAGTAAAATTGAAGAACAAACAAAAGATGTAGACCAGACAAAAATAGAACAAGTACATGAGGAGGAGGATCAAGAAAAAGAATCATAAAAAAGAGAAGGTCCTGAAGAAGAAGACTAGGTTGGAGGGGACATAGAAATTGAAGGAGCAGAAAATGAGGGTGAGTCCAAACAACAAGGTAATCCCATGGTACAAGAGGAAGCCCCTCAACAGCAGCCTCAACAACAACAGGAACAACAACAATCATAGGAACATGGAGAAGTGGAAAAGCCTCAGGAAGAGGTAATAAATGAAGAAAAGGTTGCTGTAGACACAAAAGAGATTCTTGCTTGGTTAGGAGCAGAGATATGGAAGGAAAGAAGGAGGTACAATTTGTACCTATTGATAACAAAAAGTTTATTGGGTAATACAACATCAGGGAAAGAAAAGAGAAAGGCTAGAACAATGTTAGCCATACAAAGAGGTCCAGATGGATCTAGGACACTGAATCTGGCCATACCTCAAAAGGAGAAGACTAAGAGAGAAATAACCTTGGATGACTATAAAATACTAAATTTTGACCTTGGGCATACTACACAGAAGCAAAACATAACTGAGTGGGAAGACATGCACCAGGTAACAATAGAAATGTTGAGAAAAGATAAAGATAAACAAGAATATTTGAAGGGACACATTGTCCAATTGCAGCAATTTATTAAAGGGATTTTTGATCCCAATACAACAGTACCAGAATTGCCCAATGAGATTATGGTTGTATCCATGGAGGAAATAAAAGACATGGAAAATAAAAGGCTTAAAGCCAATGTATTTGAAGAATGGTTCAATGATTTCATGAAAGAAGGTGAACAGGTAATAAAACAAGCAGTGGAAAGATGGGAAGTGGTTGCAAGGGAAAAGAACAAATGTAGTGTACTTGTACATAATTACCAATTTAGAAGAGAAGAATGCAGATTTGAATTGGAACATTTAACAAAAATTGAGGAAAGAAGAGAAGAATTAATAAATGAAGGAGTAATTACCCCTTCAATGGAAAATCAAGTGCCATAGGCGAGGTTAGAACTAAAGTTTGAAGAAGACAATCTCAGAAAGTGCATAACAGTTGCTTAGGATTTAGAAGAAAGAGCAGATGACATGATTAGAATGCTTAAAAGGATAGTAGAAAATTTATTAGATCATGATTGCATGGATACACTAGTAGTTACATTGGAGAGGGCTTTAACAGAATTTAATGCTATTTTTACACCATGTATGGAAAGTCTTGAAGCTTATCTTAGTAAACAAATGATTGATTCATTGATGGAAGAAAGTGCCAAAATGAAGAAATACATGAAAAAGAGTGAAGGTTCAGAGAATAGAGAAAAGAAACTAAAAGAGGGAGTTGTAATGCAGGAGTATATATGGACAAAGAGTCCAGGAGGGGATCACACCTTTATAGAAGGTGTAATTAGTAATTTCAAATCATATTCGAAGGAATAGAAATTATAAGGGGAGCAACAGTTTTGGAAAAGTCAAGTAAAGGATATATGCGAGCAAAAGTCAAAGAAAGTTAAGCTTTGTAGCCATAGTAGTAAGAAGTTTCAAAATCTATATAAGAAACTCTGCTACTTGTACATTAGTTACACAGGGATTTTGAAAGATAGTTAGAAATTGTAATTTGTTTGAGCACTTTGATTAGAAAGTATTTTAGTTTAAAGGAGGAGGTCACCTGTGTCTGCACTAAGGAATGCGTGGAGCATCTAGCTTCCTTATTGTATCTGTAAGACGTTTGTAAGTTTTCTATTAAGTTGATTAATGAAGCAAAGAGTCATTCATACATTGTAAATCATATATGACTCCATATTTTAAATACAAATAAATCTTAAATTCTACGTCTATTTTCAGAGTGTTTCTAGCTCTTACTTGTATTTGAAATAATACCTCTTTAAAAGCTTGCAATCGTAGATGTGTGTTCATGAAAATACTTAGGGGTTCACATTTAATGATTTAGTCTGTTGATTTGATCAAGTGATATATTTTTTACAATGTGAATAACAAAGTATTTAGATCATGTAGCAAAATGATATTCAATTTGAATTTCTCTAACTTTTCCCCAAACATTTGAAATAATTAACTTAAATGCAAAGATTTAAAGGAAATTGTCTAACATTTGAAAGAAACATGAACAATTGTGTTAATATTTGACAATTTTCATATTAACTGGAAGAGAAAGGCTTGTTTTATTATAAAATCATACAAAGCTTTTGCGATATAATGGTAAATTTATGCAAAAAGATGGATAATTTGTTGATATTTTCTACAACTTGCATAATTCGAGTCTAGTAAGTCATAGATCACCTTAAATCAAGTAAGGCCCCTTGCATATTATAGTTTCACATTAACCTACTGAATTATCCACAAGGTCAAGCCCTGACCATACAAAAACTTGGGATTAAGTACTCTTAAGTGACTTCTTCATATCTTTCAAGATAGTTTAGGTTCATTTTGTGAATTTTAACTTTTGTTTTAAATGTGTAATAACAATCATCAACAAGACCTAGCTAAATTTCAAATATTTATAGAAAATGAGAGAATAGTTTAAGAAGCTATTCCTACAATTCATAATATAAGAGAATTGATAAAGGAAGGATAAGATGGTGTTAATGCATTCGGGGTCTAGCACATATTGTACAAACCAACATTATGCCAATGACCGAATGTGCACAAGTGATAAATAACACTCTATCACCATCTCATACTCAAGTATCCATACCTATACCGACTACATGAATATCCACTTTCACATCAACAATCTTAACAACTAATATGAACGCTTATAGTAATGCTACCACTGGTATTAGAGTATCTAATAGCACTAATTACAAATCTATGGGATTTAATTATCAGAATTTGATTCCTAAAGGGACCTCTCCTGTGAATAATTGTTCTCAACCTCCTATCTATTCCATGCATTTCCAGCTACCTATTACATACTCGCAACCATCTTCTACCTATCATTATGTCCAACCACTGCTAACATATGCTCAGTCTCTGCATATTGTGTCTCAAGCTCAATCACCTCCTCACCTTGGTTCCAATTTTTCACAACAAACTGCATCTCCCAATGATGCCATCCTAAACCAACTTTTACAGGGCATGACTGCTTTGCAACAAAAGGTAACAAATTTGACAAATTCTTCATAGCCTAGTCTACCAACATATCATGCTCGTAATCCGTTATCCCAACAATTTTGAGAACTATTTTTGAGAGGTTTGAGACTCCTCACTTTGAAAAATATGGTGGAAAAAGTGATCCTAATATCCATGTGGCAGCATTTACAGCTATGTGTAGTGATTTATACTTTGAAGAGGATTTATTGGCAAAAATTTTCCCGTGATCTCTCAAAGATACTACTTTAGAATGGTTTTGGTCTTTGCCTCCGAATTCAATAAACTCCTTTTCGCAGTTGATTGATCAATTCTTACAACATTTTCAAGCAAATATCGGACCCCAAGTCACTCTTATTGACTTGGTTCAATGTAAACAAGGTCCGAAAGAGAAGTTGACTGAATTCATTAGTTGGTATCAAGGGCTTTATGCATAGATTCAATATTAGATGAAAGATGAAGATGTTCAGAAGATATTTATTACAAATCTACAGCCAAATATTCATGATAAGATCCTCTTGATGAAGTATAACTCCTTTCAACATTTATGCACCGCCCTTTGTGATTATCAACTTTCATCTATTCAGTATGAAAACCAAAACTCATCAGCTCAAGTTGGTTAATCCATGGGTGGATCATCACATAACAACTTTAAGAGGAATAATAATAACAAGAGCTTCATCAAGATTAATGGACCAAATATGAACAACTTTTTGAATGTTTCAACTATCACCAATCTAAAGAAAGCATCATATCAACCAAGAAAATTTACTCCGATAACTGAGTCTTATCATTCTATCATGAACCAAGCTGTGAGTAATAACATTTTGAAGCTTTCGCTGATCAAGCTTGTTGATCCTAGTAAACAAGGACCTTACTTCGATGCTAATGCCTTTTGTCATTATCATCGAATGTAAGGACATGACACTGAATGATGTATGCATCTTAAACATGAGATACATGACCTTATTGATACAAATGTCATCCAGATATCGGGTGTGAATGATAATGGAAATAAGTTGGTTGCTCCACCGAATCAGAATTTACAAATCTTCACTAATCTTTTTCCTAAGCATACCAAAAAATAATATGGTGGAACAAGATCTAGTGGAGGTAGATGAGGATGATTACTTGGACTATAATAGTATCATGGGTATGATTGAAGTCGACAAGAAAAAAATGGATAATCCACCTCATCCATGAAGAAACATAATTTATGCTGAGGTTCCTCCTCCATTGTCCTTATATGGATTAGGAGATAATAAAAATGCATCTGAAAGGAAAGAACAACAATCGATATAGACGAGTAAAATGGTATAGGATGATTCCTGTTACTATTCTAGAAAGATTCAACAACAAAAACTTGGTAAAAATTGGAAAAGAGCAAGATGACAATCAATAGTCAGAAATAATAGTGGTTCTCCCCCTCATAAGTACCAAAAACTCTCATTTAAACAAGGATTTAATGAACAAGCATCATATGATAACAAACAAGACTTTCATAATAACCACTCAAATTTTGCATTAAACATGATCGAATAGCTCTCCAAGAGGTTCGAGAGCTCCAAGATATAATATAAAGACCCTATAGATAAGTATCTCTAACCCTTTATCTCTCTTGTGATGTGCTTCCCCCGTGATGTGTTACATGTTGTTTAGGCCTCCTGGGATGACCTCATATTCCCCCATAAGGTTTGGGATACTAGGAGACTGCCTCTGTTGTAACCTTCTTCTATTTGTATCATCATTCTTCTATATTGCCTCTCTCTGATTTCATTGTTGTGTGTTGTGTCTTACGGACATAGCGTCGTGGTTGGTGACCTAGGGGCACCCTCCTACGTGACTGTCCCTAAGACACTTGTTTCTGGTCTCTTATTTATTGTTTCCCTTTCTTTAGTGTTTCCATCTAGCGGGTAGATGATGACAAACATTTATACTGATGCAGACCTAGTGTCCCTTTCGAGAGCAATCAACAAATGGACTTAGTTCCTAATATGACGATGGGGTTGTATATTTTATCCAATGCTTGGCTAGTGGAAGCACTTGTGCTTTCTACGTAGTGAATTTTATGATGTTTCTATCACATTTACAAACCTTAACAATGCTGCTGCTCTGTGCACCTTTGTTTGCCTTTGAATCTAGCCTTAGAAGTACTCGATTTGGAAAGCTTTGTGATATAGCCTCATGGTTATCCTCGAACTCTAAATTTGTTGTATAACCTTGGCTCTTTGTGTCATTAATCATATGCGTTGATGTTGTTTATCATGATAAAAATGACACTAACATGTTTCTTGTAGGGATGTGTTTGTGGGAACATTTGGTGATCGTAAAGTACATGTCACCTCCGAGGGGCACGGGCTTTGCAAAATTCGGTGTTCCCTTGTGTGTTTTCTTCGTATCTTAACGTGCTTGATATCGATAACTAATATCAACCCCCTTAAGGTGGGGGTATATATAAGGTAAGTTGTCTGTTATAGATGTTAGCAATGTGTTTGACCTCAGATGCAAAGACTTGTGCCCCAGGGTAGTGCATCGCGCATCCTGAGTTTGTTTACAATCAATCAATCAATCATGTAAGCCCTCTGCGAAGGTGGGATATCGAGCATATCCTTTCTCTTAAGCCCTCTGTGGAGGCAGGAATGGTGTATTTCTCAGAGTAGATTGCATCATCCTATCATTTTTTAAAGTCCTCTATGGAGGCGGGGAGCGGTTATGTGACTAACTCAACCCTTAAGCATGTCTTTGGCGATTGTTGTGGCAAAGCGCAATTGTCGGTGTGTGCCTGTAATGTGCCTAAGATGGTGATGAGCCTAGAAATAGGGAACACACCATTGCTTGTCTACCATGTTTTCTCTGTTTCTTCAAGTGTGTGTTTTGAAGTGCTTGTTTTGTGTGGCGTGTTTGTTACACCATATGTAAAGACCAGCGTCCTTAGGTAGTGCTTCCTAAATTTTGGGAGGTTTTTCGTGTCTTGCATGTGTCTTGCCCCATATATACTAAGACCTGCGCTCTTGGGTAGTGCATCCTATATTATAGAAGGTTTGTTTACTTTTTAGTACTTGCATTTGCATATATATGAGAAAAAGGAAAGAAAATATATCTTTCTGTCTTCCATGCATTAATGTGTCTTCTATGCATTGATTGCATTCTCTGTGTTCTGTGTGCCTGTTATTGACTTCTATGTGATTGGTGTGTCTTCTTCGTGCTTGGCATGTTTGTTGTGTTTGTGACCTTACTTTAATGCATGTATTAGTCTCACGTTTATACATACATTAAAGTGGGGGCTAAATGTAAAGTCAAAAAATGTCCCCTTGGGGGCTTTTCCCTCATAAGGTTTAGCTCTCAGGTCTTTAGCATGCATTTAGGACATTTTAGGTCATATTTTGGCATCCTGATGGAATGAGACCCATGTTCCATGGAAAATTGGACCTACATGGACCCCTTGAGCTGTACCTTGCCCAAAATAGGGGGAGGACTTGGGTGCTCGTGCCCTATTTTGGGGCAGCCCCAATTTTTGGGTGTTGATTTATGACTGTTAGTTGGTTCTTTTATCGACATGATAAAATTTGATTTTTGAAATCTTGACGAGAAAGCTTGTAGGTACATATATAAGCATGTTTAGGCATTCATTTGTAAACTAGATGGCAATTGTGATGTTCAAGTGTTCTCAAGGTGATTCAAGGCTTTTTATTGTGTTACAAGAGCAGACTTGTATGTTTTGTGTGTTGATATTTGCATATTTGAGCATTGATTTCCTCATGCCATGAAGAGCATCTTCCTCCATGAGAACTTCACTACAAGGTGACATAATATTGTGTTTTTATCATTGATTCCTTTGTTTTTTGCCTCTGCCTCAAAAGGGCATGCACTCTTTATCTGACAACAGTGTTCAGAGACTTAAGTGTCCTTTGGGGCTTGACTGAGGCAAGCCTCTAAACACCACAACCCCCAAACCAAGTCTTGTGATTACAGGTTATAGGTGTTGCATCTAGAAAAAGTGGAGTTGCAGGAAGGCTTGGCAGGCATCAGGGATTCAGGATCTGAAGAAAAGCAAGACACAGGAGCACTTCCAAGACTTGGGTGCTTGAAACAGTGTACTCCGTAGATAGATTTTAGGACACAAAAGTTATAGGGTTGATCAGTATCAGAAGGAGGTCCAGATTCTCCAAAAAAGTAGGTACCTTACCTTAGTCCCTGACTATTCCGCTTCGGAACCCCGAAAATAGGTATTCTATGATTTACTATTTTACTCCCGCCTGCAAGAGCTTTTTTTGTCTTCCATCAATTTGTTGTCGTATTTGCATAATTAAGGTTTTAATGGTCAATTGGACATAAGAGAAGGAAAAATTGATAATTAATTCCCTAATCCAAGTTTCCCTTCATTTGTAAGTGACCTAGGGTATGATAGTGCTCGCCACTCGACCCTAGATCCTTCAATGTTTAGTGGAGAGGTGGATTTTATCATTTAAACAACAAAATATTAACAAAATCCAATTTTACCTTAAACAAAAATAAGCCCAACTATGACCAGTGCCTATCCTAGGGTTTGGAGTCAATCTCTTATAAATGCAAATTTGTTCCCATAAGCTTCTCAAATATATAGATTTAGAGGATATTAAATGTTCCCTACCTTACAGAAAACTATCGAAGAATGGGTATTCCTATTAATCATTCTTACAAATATCCTTGTTATAACACACACCTCCCCATATCTGATTCAAAGCATTTTGATCTAATCCTTAACTAGACATAGAAAACCAGACATGTAATACAAAAAATGTGTATCCAAGAACTTAGAAACCCTTAGTACCTTTGTTCAAAAGAGAAATGTAGATATCACAAGAGACAATCAATAGAAACACATACTAACAACATTACTCATAAGCTCAATCTGAAGCTGATAAAGTGCTCATAAAAACATACATTCAACATTGCAGGAAAATAAATTCACAACTCATAATCAAGGCCAACCTCCAAAATTGCTCTGTATTTTCATTAGCAAAATTTCACAAATCTCCAACAACAACACAATGAGTTACCCACCATTCTTTATAGACTTAAGAATGCGGTACCTAGAAGTTATTACATATTGGCGGTTAGATGAGTCTTGCATTACAAGCCACCTCCAACAAGTCTTGGGAACAATTACAAATTATATTTTAGAAAAAGACAAAGTACATTTCATTTGTAGAGATGGAGAAAGCTGGAAATACATTAAATGACTAGGTTTTCATTCATCAAGAACATAATTTCCATCCAGGTTGTATACAACCATTGTGTGGGCCATTTGAATGGAATTAATGTTGCTATCTTATCATTGTGTCCTGTGTATCTCACATCTAGTAGAATTTTTGATTCGCTATAGAATGTGTCTAAACTCAATTCCAAAGCAAAAAGCTTATCCAAAGTAGAATTTAAGATGCTTATATTTGAATCCCCATCTACACAGCTTGAGGACACCAACCAACTGACCTAATTTTCAATATCCTTCTTCCAACTATCCACGCTCTTTACCTATCCATCTTTCTCAAAAATGCTTGGCAATATTCTTTTATCCATTTCTTCAATTACTTGTCTTTTCTTGTTTAAAGATTTTCCCAATTTTGATTGGAATGCTGCCACATCCTCCAAAACCATCAACATATCTAGGGTCAATTTTATTTCTTGTGGGACATCTGGGGCAAACCTAGAGCATTTATGTAAATTTTTTACATCCCCTATCTGTGGCAGCCACACCTTGATTATGCTATCCAAGCCTTCCTTATCTTTCTCATGTTGATCCTAAGCTATTCTAATGCTTGAATAAGATTTCCAGGTATCCCCAGCCTTAGCTATGATCTTGGATAATCTATGGTTGATAAAAATCGTGATCAACTCTTTCACAATAGTTTTCTTTTCACTCTTCAAGTTGTTCACCTCTTCCTTCATCTCTCTTATTTCTGACAACAATGGCTCCCTATCAATTGGAAATGCTTCTACAGTCTGTACCAAAACTGGAACATTTGAAGTGTTAGGCCCTAATAGTAGTTTCTCTTTATACCTGTTTGATTCTGCAATAGCCTTCCCATATTTCAACAACATGTCATCATACTCCTTCTGCAGCTTACTTGTTACAACCCCTGCCCTATTATGTTGTCCGCACATTCAAGCTAGTAGCTTGGGGAGCTGGAGTGTCTAATAGTCATTTCATTATAGCATCCCCTATTGGCTCACCTAGTCCAATCCTAGGCTTATTGTCATTAGGGGCTAATGCCCATATTTCTAGAGTTTCAAATCTTGAATTGAAAGTTGCACCAGAGAGTACCCTCTCCACCTGATCATCTGTCACATCTGTTTCATCCCTAGTTATTGTATCAAATACAATTGCATCAACCAGTGTCGAGTGTGGGAGCAACAACACATTACTTTTGGCAACTAAGGTCCTTCCCTCTTTTGGGGTCATCCCACTTATATCTTGATTTACTTTATTCAACACCTTTTGAGAGATGGCCTCATATTGTGAGGGATTTGCTCCATTTTTGGCCTCTTCTATTCTTTTCTAGAATTCATCACTCTTGACCTTCAATACATAACACCTAAATCTAGAAGTGTTAAAAAAGTCATCATCTTCTAAAAATTGTGAGCAAGGCAATACCTTGATATCCTCAATATCCACTGGTTGACGCATCACTGACCTTGCCAACCTATTATCAGGAGAGGAATAGGGTCTGATCCTAATAGGCAAATTCACCTAATGGGATGCATCTTGTTCTTTCTCTTCTATTTCCTCTTCTAAAACCACCACTTCAATCTCTTCCTCATGCTGTAAATCAATTATTATTTATCTTCTTAGTAGGAGGGGTATTAGGTCATTCCTCTTTTCTGACATATCCTCCTCTTGAGTTACTTGGTTGATATGTAGGTATTTCTCCCCCTGTTGGAGCATTGCTAATCAACTCATTTGCATTGTCAAAGATCATTTGGATCCCCATTATTGGATCCTCTATCTCTACGTAAGCCCCTTGATAAGCATCATTTAAGTTCTTCCTTACCCTTTCTCCTACCATGACTACTTCCCACTTTTCCCTCAAGTAATGAACCTCATCCATTGTGAAGTAGTTTCTGACTGCATCCTCATCATAAAGAACCTAATGAATGTAGCATGGTCTTTTTACACTCACCCTTACTCTGTCAATATGTAATATCCCTTGCCCAAACTAATTGATTTTTTTGCTCAAGGAATATTGTCAAACACTTAGTATGCAACCTTTCTCTTTTCTGATTTTTGTGTTTTAGATTGTTTGGGATTGTTTGAATGATGCCAAGATAATTTAGAAGGTTTGCAAATGATATTAAAAATGCCTCTAATATGCAAATGCACTTCTTTTTGGTATTTTTTTCAATGCATATACATGAAATGCACACCTACAACCAATTGACATTTTGTCAAACAATTGGCATGTAACTACTATGCTGATCATGTATGCTATTAGATGGTCATTTCGTCAAACAAATGGTATGCAACATATATCTCCTTTATTGAATTCATTCCCAAGTACAACGTTGCTATGAATTTACCAAGACTAATTGGCTTACAATGATGACTACAGCAATGATAAATCTGATTCTGAGTTATCACTTATAGCAGCAAAATTAAATGCCTAAGATGACAATGCAAACTACTAACAGTTGCAAGAAGAACCTGATAATAGTGACACCCAATGATGCTAAAGGAGAATAAACCAATATCCAAGGAAAGGAGTCCCTTCCAAACCCAATTTGAAACATTCTCCCAGCTGCCTTGTTCACTCCTGGACTGTAGTGTTACTGTTCATGTACTGTAGCACGCACCGTAGCGCACTGTAGCAAGTCACTGTAGCGTCACTGTAGCGCTACTGTAGCAAGTCACTGTAGCGTACTGTTCATGTCACTGTAGCGGCACTATTCACAGCACTGTAGCAGCCAATAGAAAAACTTTTGATATGCAAATTGATACCTCAAAGCCCTTAGTTAATACTACAGATTTAAGCACAAATGAAAGGATTGAAGTATCCCTTCCAATTTGCAACCCTTCGGAGGATATTTCACCACCTCAGTTATGCTAATCTATGGGAGTTTTCATTCCCAAAGACCAAATATGTAGAAACCCTTGGCTCCACAAAACTCATCAAATGCAAATGACAGTAATCGGATGCCTAGAAGCTTGCCTTGCCCCTTCTTTTATACATTTTTTTAATCCCACTTCAAGAGGCTTCTAGAAAAATCTTATTATTTCATTTTTGTGACTTTAATGATATAATATTTATTTTAAGTCACTATATTAAATTAATTAAATATAAGGTTACCTTTTGATTAAAAGTTAAGTAATAACCTTATAAAATAATTAATTTAATAATATCTCCCTTATTCGTCAATTAGCCTTCGGGAGATAAAGGCTAAATTACTCATCATGAAAATCACCTAGGAAGGGGACATTATAGTTCGCCCCTCTTGAAATTGCTTGACCCCAAGCAAACTCAACTCTAGATGCTAAAGAATCTCCTCGCTTTCCCAAGTGGCATCTTTAACTGGTAAATCCCTCCATTTGATCAAGTACTCTCTGATGACCCTTCTCCGTAACTACCTCTCCCTAACATCCAAAATTGCCGCAGGCACCAGAATCAACTTCCCCTCATCATCCAAGGGTGGTAAGGTAGTAGAAGGAACCACGTGATGACCTAATGCCTTCTTAAGGTGTGACACATGGAAAACATTATGTACTTTGCTATCTACCGGTAATTCTAACTCATAAGCCACATCACCAACTCACCGAATAATCCTGAAAGGGCCATAATAACGCGGCTTGAGCTTCTCTGCACCACTTTTCTTAAGAGTGGATTGTCGATAGGGCTGTAACATCAAATACACTATATCCCCAACCTCAAATGACCACTCAACTCTCTTCTGATCAACATACTATTTTTGCTGATTATGTGCCTTTTGGATATTTTCCTGAAGAGCTCTCATAATATCCTGGTTCTCCTATAACATATCCCCTACACTAGACACTCTACTGTCACTCATCAGCAAGTCAAGGAAACTAGGCACTTCATAACCATACAAGGCCATAAATGGTGTCATCTGAATCGAGAGATGGTAAGTGGTATTGTAACAGTACTCACAAAGGTATATCCACTTAACCCAACCCTTCTGTTGCCTTGCAATGTAATTCCTGAGATATCCCTCCACCCACTTATTCACAATTTCTGTCTGGCCATCCGTCTGTGGGTGGTAGCTGGTACTTGGGGTAAGCTCTATCCCACATAGTCTAAATAACTCTTGCCAAAAATGACTCAAGAACTGACTATCCCTGTCACTAACAATGCTCCGAGGTAACCCATGCAACCTGAATATCTCACGGAAGAAGAGTTCTGCTACCTATGCAGCTGAGTATGTAGCTGTGATTGGAAAGAAATGAGCATATTTTGTTAATCGATCAACAACCACATAGATACAATCTCATCCCTGGGTTTTTAGCAGACCAGTAATAAAATCCATGGATAAACACTCCCACTTCCTATCAGGAATCGGAAGTGGTTGAAGTAAACCTGTAGGGTATGTATGTTCCTGTTTGTTCTGCTGGCAAATAGAACACTCTCTGACATATCGAAGAACATCTATTTTGAGCCCTTTCCAAGTAAAGTGCTCTCGAACCTGTTTATAAGTCTTGAAGTACCCCGGATGCCCTGTCATAGGTGTATCATGAAAATACCTCATCACTGTGATCTTCATATTTGATCCTGGGGTTAAGAATATCCTACCTTTGTAAATGATAAGATCATTTACAACTAAGTACCTATCATCCTGAACTGACCCCTCAATTATACTAGAAGCACATGAGTCCTTGGCATACTCTGCCACAATCAAGTGTCTCCAATCCTCTGAAATCTCCACCATAGAGCTCAAATGGGGATGGTGAGACAAAGCATCAGCAACTACATTCTAAGTCCCCTTGACATAAGTAATGTCAAAGTCATATGATTGTAATTTACTCACCCACTTCTGTTGACGATCATTGAGATCTCGCTGTCCTAGGAAATGCCTCAAGCTGTTATGGTCTGTCTTAATGCAAAACTTGCTACCCACAAGGTATTGCCTGAATTTGGCCAATGCATGCATAATGGCCAACATCTCCTTATCATAAATACTGTAGCTCCTCTCTAGACCCTGTAACTTCCTACTCTCAAAAGCTATCGGATGTTTGTCTTGCATAAGAACCGCACCAATCCCCTCACTTGAAGCATCACACTGTAGCTCGAATGGTCTAGTAAAATTTGGCAAGGCAAGAACTGGGCAAGTAGTCATCAACTGTTTAAATTTCTCAAAACATTCTTGTGCCTCAGGTGTCCAAACAAATGCCCCTTTCTTCATTAAATCTGTAAGTGGTGCTGCATGTCATGAATATCCACTGATAAATCTACGGTAGAAGCCACACAAACCCAAAAATCCCCTAAGCTGAGTAAGATTCTCAGATGTAGGCCACTCAATAATAGCTCTAACTTTGTCAGGGTCCATATGCACACCTTCTGCGCTGATGATATGGCCTAAGTATAGCAACTCTGTCATGCCCAGATCACTCTTGGATTCTTTGGCATACAAGGACTCCCTGCTAAGAATTCCCAACACTGTATCCAAATGGGTGATATGCTCCTCCCAAGTTTTGCTGTACACCAAAATGTCATCAAAAAAGACTAATACAAACTTTCTCAGCTGTGATTGAAAAACCTTGTTCATAGTGGACTGGAATGTAGCAGAAGCATTGGTTAGCCCAAATGGCATAACCACAAAATCAAAATGTCCAAAATGGCACCTAAATGCTATCTTCTTGATGTCCTACTCTTTGACCTTGATCTAGTGATAACCTAATCTCAAATCTATTTTTGAGAAGTAGCGAGCACCATGAAGCTCATCGATCAACTCGTTAATACGAGGAATAGGGTACTTGTTCTTAATTGTTCTCTTATTCAACACCCTGTAATCAATGCACATCCGGAGGGTACTGCCCTTTTTCTTGACCAAGACTATTGCTGAAGCAAAAGGTGATTTGCTTGGCCTAATGTGCCCCGTAGCCAGCAACTCCTTAATTATTTTTTCAATCTCATCTTTTAGCTGCTTGGCGTGTCTATAAGGAGTGATCTGTCATGCCCACATTTTCCTTGTGGTCACAACACACATCACACATGTCATAGCCACATCTGTTATGTGGTTATGACACGAGATATGAAAAACTTTTCTCACACTGTCCTACAAACCCCCTTGCATGTGTAAGCATGCTCGGCGGTGTTCTCTCATGGCGAAAATACTACAGCTTTCGGCGGGATATAAGTACAATTGCGTGCAACCAGACGCAAGCAGACCAACAAGAGGATCTCTACGACGCCGCTAACGTCATTGCAAGAGTGAGATTACCAAAGTTCCTAAATCTAAACCTCGGCAATTTCTGACAGCATAATGCCTTACGGCGTTAGTGGGAATTACGCAGCACTCATTTACGCACGTGGTTTGCTGATAGATTAACAACTTCCCACGACGCCTTGTTCCGACTAAACCGACTAGTGATCTCCCTATTTAGTCAATTTTCAGCAAGGCACGGTTGTCTGTCTCCTCTCTTGTTTCCTGAAACATACTCCTCCTACGACTTAGCATTCTCAACAAGGCGGTTTGTTTGCTCTCTCTTCCCTTTTCTCTGGGTCTTAATTTTGATTGTATTTTTATCGCGCTCACCTTAACTATTTCTGTGATAATTTAGTTTGTTTATATTTCGGTCTCTCTCTGTTTCATTTTCCTTTCTTCATATTGGGCATCAATCAGGGTTATCACTGTTTCTATTATTAATATTAAACCTAACGTCTGGATGATCCAGGTCACATAGGCTGGTTTACTACTTCGCTGGACTCGGTCTCCTAGTCTTCTCCGATCTAGGTTTCTTCTCTTGTATCTATTAATTAAACTTGTTCCTAAGCAAATTTTGGCTAGAGGGTCCATCGACTTAGTTCTCTTATCCCATGTGGGAATTGTCGCGCATTTTCTCCTCTGTGTTTTTCCAATGTTACTTTTTCTTCTTCTGACTCTCTTACAGGTTTACTTATATGGACGTTTACTACAGTTGAGATTAAAATGGTCTCACATGAAATGTCTGTGATGGCTCCTTAAGTTTATTTCCAGTGATCTTTTAAGCAAGGTGACATGTAATTTTCCTCTTCATTTTCCTTCATTTTCCCGGTTATTGACATTATGTTGGTAGTGGAAACTTCCGAGAAACTCTTTCCGGAGTATTACAGAATAGTCCTTTACGCTCTCTTTAAATTATAATTTTATTTTCTCTTATTTATACTTACTGTTGTTATTATTACTACTAATCAATATTAATACTCTTAGTGTGAATCGTATACCGTTGTTAATAGATGTAGGAGGCTCTCCTCTTTATAAAACCCTGATCATGGAAACATAAATTCTTTGGTTGTTGTGTTCAACACTTAAATAAACCTAACTGTGAAAATATATTTTGTTTTTAATTAATTTTGCACATCTCCTTGTTATGAATGATAGAGAGGGCCTCATAAAATGGCCCAAGACACCTCTTCTAGGTATATATATACCATATATATAAATATATATATGTAATCTATATACATATAGAACTATATAACTAAATATATCTATATTTATTTACAATTCCCCTTCAAAACATAATATATATATATATATATATATATATATATATATATATATATATTTGTTTTGTTATTTAATGAACCAGGTGTGTATATATATATATGACATATATTATGCCAACATATATATATATATATATATATAATATATATATATATATATATATTTGTTTTGTTATTTAAATGAACCATTGCATGTATATTAGGGCTAAATAGCCCTAACATTTTTTTTTTATACTTAACATTTTATGTTTTGTTGTGATAGGGGACTGGCGGCAGGGGTCGGCCGCACAGAGGGACGGGGGCAGGCTCGACCGAGGGCAGGGAGGGCCATGTCCATGGCCGCGGGGAGCACACATGGTGGCGGGGGCTAGGGGTTCTGCGGCGGTCGCAGTGAGAGTCGCGGCGGAGCCAGCGTAGCAACGGAGCTCCGTGGGGTGTAGCGGCAGGGGGATGTGGGGAGGGGCGGAGCCCCACCCACATCCCATGATGTGGGGTGTGGGTGGGGCTCCGCCCCTCCCCACACCACTAATATACAAAAATAGTGACTGTGGTGGGGATTACTCCCCACCGCCCACCGTGAACTGGCCTCGGCTGTGTTGAAACACACAGCGACCTCTTTATATTTCAAATTTCTAGTTTGAATTTCAAACTCATTCAATGAAAGATATTTAACAATTATTATATATATATATATATATATATATATCTATATATATATATATATACACTTCAGTTTCATAAGATTACTTCATTTTCTCAGTTACAACAATATATATTCAGTATCTGTTATATGATAATTTACTAACAATTATTATATATATATATATATAATCTTCCCAGTATCACTTATATATATATATATTTTTTTTAAAAGTTAAGCCATTTATTCAATTTCCCATAATGCTGTTAAAAATGATAAATAAGTATCAACTATTATATATATATATATTGCATAATTTTGTCACATTAAACAAGTTATTCAGTTTCTTTCAATCAGTTAAAATGATCAAGTAAGAATTAAATAAAGATTATATATATATATATATACACTTAAGAAAATAAAGTTTTAATCAGTATATTTCGGCAATTAATATATGTCCATTTCAACTCAGTTAGCAATTCTATTCTTATAATTACATCAACAACTCAGATTAGATTGCAAATAAGTAATGAAATTGCTATTTCAAAAGATTTACAAAGCAACAAACTTGAAAATTTAAGGTATTTGTTTACCACATTCATCTTACAGAAAAGTTAATTCTTCCACTACAAATAGCAAGAGAATAAATTTTAAACCATGGATACAACAACTAACTTCCCAAATATGAACAATATACAACTGATAGCTTGTGACAACCAAGTAAAAGTCCATCAATAACAAGATCAGGGAGGTGATTTCCTTCACTCCCAGGGTAACAATAAATTACAACAATATCGAGAGAGGTGCTCTCTCTTCAACTCTTATGAAATGAACCAGGCCTAACTCTCATGACAAAGAAAAATAAGCTGTTTCTTCATACATATCCAACCAGAAGCTCCAAGAGAAAACCTGCGTATCAAAGACAAACAAAGAAGAAAACACCACTCATCTAGCTCTCCTCCCTTCTGTAGACCCGCAAGTGGGTCACCCCCGAGCTAGGGAGACCATACTCACACCTGGGTAACTCAAGCACTCCACTTCACAACAGTAACAACAACAATCCCAAAGCACACAAACACCCGTGGGTAATTTACACAACACGGAAACTCAACTACAGTGAGTTTCATAAGGGGCAGGAGAGTGGACACACTCGACTCCAGAGTGTCACCCTGACAGATAAGTTAACCAATACAATTTCTCTTGGTCTCAAACCAAGTTTGATCACAAATTTTTTAAGAAATCTGTATATGACTCTCAAGTCAAAGATACAGACACAGATACATGCCCTCAAGGCTTTCAACATCCCAAAAGATGGAAACAGGTATGCACCCAAGGAGGATCTCTCCTCCCCTACTCCAAACTTGATGAGCATTTCTCCCAAGTGGGAGAAGCTCTGTCAAACAACCCGACAACAAACCCCACAGAAAACAAATCTAAACACAAATTCACACACTTTACATACACATTCAGCTATACGAAACAAAGGTAAAATTCAACCAACCTTACAAAGCCTTCCTGGAATGAAGCTGTTGCAGAGCCCACAGAGTTCTCTTCCAACCTTAGCCACCAACTCCCTCTCCCTTCTCTCCCCTGCAAGCTAACTTTTCTATTTTTGGTAAGGCAAAATGAAAGTTTCCCCCAAAATTCAACTAACTTCCTCCCCTCTCAAAATTGGAAACAAATAACCCCATTTCTTTTCAGTTTCGAGGAATGGGGAGGTGACACTTGTCACCTCCTCACCCTTCCCCAAAACCACTATTCTGTCCTGGTGGCTTATGTCACTCACCCATCCCTAGAGTACTCCTTATCCCTTTCCTCCTGTCATTTCTCTTTCGCATGGGAGAAATAAAAGGAGTTAAAGGAGTAAAAGACAGGTGACCCATGCCTCTTCTTCCCTCCTTCACATGGGTGGCCCCACTTCACATGGGGGAATCTCACTAATGGAGAAGGTGACTTCAAGTCAATCCTTCAATAATGGATGGCATCTCTTACCTTGGGGATTGTAGAGGGGATGGGTTGGGTGTTGGTACAACCCATCATGTCCCCTCCATACCTCCAATTTTCGCCACTTAACTTCAGGGGGAAGTTAAGTTGACTAGATGGAGGTTACTCAAGGGTTACCCATGCCAAATGGGCCCCTGGACCCATGGGGTATAACCCAGGGTCAACTTTAACTCATACAAGACACCCCTGGTCAAGGTAAAGCACAAGAAAAGGCCTCATAAATTTAAATTAAATAAGGAAGTTCAATCTCAATCCTTTTTACAACACAAATTATAAAATAATGTTACATGAGGGTAACCTAACCCACTCGACCATACGAAAGACCACATTACATCATTACATCAAACACAAAAAGATCTTGGTTCCTCGTGGAATCAGATCGGCTTAACAGGGAATAACAAATAACAAGGTGCGGAATGATCTCCGAAATCTGTGGTTCGATTAGTAATTCCTGCACACTAAATTACAAGATCAGTAACCACATAAAATCATCATAGCCGAAGCAACTAAAAAAAAAAAATATGCATTATCATGACATAGTACTAATTAACATAAATGAAATCATATTACAATTTACCATCATCACCTAATTCATTTTTCTGAAATGTAAACTTATCCAAACATCACCCAATTAGTTTTTCCGAAATCATAATAAAGTTTAATAGTTTGACAATTCCGGGAACTGCTATCCCACAAACATAAAAAGTAACAATAACAGTCATGTAAATAGTCATAACAACAGAAGTAAAAAGGGCGGTCCTCACATGATCATCACGGGTTTAGCACCCTCCTCCAATTCTATTATGTGCTCAATCCCTCTGTCTGGAGGCCTGCCTGGTGGAATATCACTAAACACTTTGGAGTGCTTGATCCTCAACTCCTGTATATCCGGGTGATAGGCTAGTTTTTGTTTTTCTTCCTGTGTTGGCATTAGAATACACCCTGCTACCCACTCAACCATGTCATGGCGCATAAGTCTCTCCATTTTTCTGAAAGATATCATCCTGCAGCTGGTATCCCTGATGGCTTTTAGCACATGAGTCTTCCCATCCACCTTAAACCTCATCTCCATTTCCCTAAGGTTAATGGTAAACTCCCCAATATCATGAAGCCATTTCATTCCTAAAACCATGTCGATTTCTCCCATGTTTACCACATAAAAATCTGCCTTAAAATCAAAGTTATTCAATCACATGGGAAGACCTGGAATCATCCTGTCACACTTAAGTGTATACCCATCAGCAACTTTTATTCTTATGCCCTCAAATTCCTCTGTCTGAATTTCGTGCCTTTCAACCAACCTAGCATCAATGAAGTTATGCGTGGCACCTGTATCGAGCAAGGTAATGATCTTCTGTTCGGCTAAAACCCCATGCATCCTGAATGAGCCCTCTTGCTATATGCTAGTAAGGCGTGCTTCTTAAAAATTTGCTTCTTCAACATTTTCAGCCTGGATTTTATGCTTATCTGTCTCATCATCAGGTTTTTCCTTATTAGATTCCTCTTGATCAGATTGCTGGTCCAACTCTCAATCCTCATAGAATGCCCACATAATCCTGTTTGCTTTGCCCTTAGGTCTTAAAGGATAGTCATGGTTTGCATCATAGGGACCTTTGCAATAAAAGCACAACTTTTTTCTTCGCAAGTCATTAAATGTCTCGCGATCTAATGGTGCTGCTGATTTTCCCTTTGAGTCTGAAATTTCTTTTTTCTTAGGAAACGTCTTGTTGTCCCGGTAAGAAGAAGATCCCTTAGATGAGTACTTACTTTGAGGGGCTGCAAGTTCTATACTCCTAGCTTTTTTCATTGCCTCCTGCAATGTCGGGGGATCAAAAGCCTTTATCCATCCTCTCAATGGTTCCAATAAGCCCTCCATGAATAGGACAACCAATCTCCTTTCAGATATATTGGAGACCATGACTGATAATTTCTGAAATTCACTAATGTAATTCTCCAAACTCCCAGTCTGCTTAAGCTGTGCCAAGTCTCTAAAATATGTCTCTGGATCTCTCTTATCAAAGCATTCCACCAATCTATCAACAAACTCTTGATATGAAGTGATACTATTATGATGCAATGTCTCTAATCCATGATACCACCAATCGTGGGCTGCTCCCTCCAAGTGAAAAGTAGCATATTTTATTGCATCCCTTTCTGTCATGGGTCTAAGAGTCAAGAGGGTGTCTAGCTTATGAATCCAAGCCTGAGCCGTGACCTTGCCACTACCATCAAACATGGGCAATGTAACTCTGCTGGTGACATACATCAAATCATTATTTTGATTTCTTGGTCTCTTTTCTTGCTTTCCCTTGTAGTGTTCTCTTCTTTGACTCACAAACCTATCAAAGCTCATGCGCTCCCTGACCTGTGGTGTCAACAACTCCTATTCATCATTAGCTACCATAAGAGTATCTGTAAACATTTCTTCTCCTTCTTCTTTTGCATTTTCCTCTTCTTGTTCTTTCCTTAAAAAAGTAGGACGTGTAGGCCTATCTGCCATGTGAGAAGATGCTTTTGCCCTAGGTGTCCCAACCACACTCCTATTATCATCTAGTTCATAGTTTCGTCTTCTCTGAGAGTTCATTTGTTGTATCATTGTAGTAAGTGCCCACACAACATCTGCCACCTGCTGTTGCCCTATAGCCATTTGTCTAAAGAGTTCACGTGTTTCCTGCTCTTCATCATTTCTTCCCTTGATAGGGCTACCTTCACCTCTTTCACCCATAGTGCTGGATGAACCAACCTCTTGTTGTTTTGCTGCTAAAGTAGCTGATAAAGTGTCATGTTCAAATGGTTGTGGCCACTGTTTTTGCTTCCTTTCTTCTCTAGCTATATACCTCTTGTCCCTATCAGTTTGTTGCATTTAATGAGCTAATTTCAAACCCAAAGGATGGTAGGAAACCGCTCTAATACCACTGTAATATCCCTTGCCCAAACTGATTGATTTTTTTGCTCAAGGAATATTGTCAAACACTTAGTATGCAACCTTTCTCTTTTCTAATTTTTGTGTTTCAGATTGTTTGGGATAGTTTGAATGATGTCAAGATAATTTAGAAGGTTTGCAAATGATATTTACAATGCCTCTAATATGCAAAAGCACTTCTTTTTGGTATTTTTTTCAATGCATATACATGAAATGCACACCTACAGCCAATTGGCATTTTGTCAAACAATTGGCATGCAACTACTATGCTCATCATGTATGCTATTAGATGGTCATTTCGTCAAACAAATGGTATGCAACATATATCTCCTTTATTGAATTCATTCCCAAGTACATGTTGCTATGAATTTGCCAAGACTAATTGGCTTACAATGATGACTATAGCAATGACAAATCTGATTCTGAGTTATCACTTATAGCAGTAAAATTAAATGCCTAAGATGACAATGCAAACTACTAACAGTTGTAAGAAGAACTTGATAATAGTGACACCCAATGATGCTGAAGGAGAATAAACCAATATCCAAGGAAAGGAGTCCCTTCCAAACCTAATTTGAAACCTCCTCCCAGCTGTCCTACTCACTCCTGGATTGTAGTGTTACTGTTCATGTTACTGTAGCGCGCACTGTAGCAAATCACTGTAGTGCACACTGCAGCGTCACTGTAGTGCGCACTATAGCGTCACTGTAGCGCTACTGTAGCAAGTCACTATAGCATACTATTCATGTCACTGTAGCGGCACTATTCATAGCACTGTAGCAACCAATAGAAAAACTTTTGATATGCAAATTGATACCTCCAAACCCTTAGTTAATACTACAGATTTAAGCACAAATGAAAGGACTGAAGTATTCCTTCCAATTTGCAACCCTTCGGAGGATATTTCACCACCTTAGTTATGCTAATCTATGGGAGTTTTTGTTCCCAAAGACCAAATATGCAGAAACCCTTGGCTCCACAAAACTCATCAAATGCAAATGACAATAATCGGATGCCTAGAAGCTTGCCTTGCCCCTTCTTTTATATTTTTTTAATCCCACTTCAAGAGGCTTCTAGAAAAATCTTATTATTTCATTTTTGTGACTTTAATGATATAATATTTATTTTAAGTCACTATATTAAATTAATTAAATATAAGGTTACCTTTTGATTAAAAGTTAAGTAATAACCTTATAAAATAATTAATTTAATAATATCTCCCTTATTTCGTCAATTAGCCTTCAGGAGATAAAGGCTAAATTACTCATCATGAAAATCACCTAGGAAGGGGACATTACACAATAAAACCCTCAGGGTCAAATACCCTAGGCTTCTCTACATCCATGTATCTTGCAGGCTTCCAGAATTGAATCAATTTGATGAAATCCATCCTGATTAACAATTGTGAAATCATTGAACTTGTTAGAAGTATTTAAGAATGAGTGTTTCTTGTGCTTTTTTAGGTGTTCTTTATTAGACTCATTTAACTATCTGATTATTTCCAAGAATGTAATCCTTTTAGTTACATATTTGGGCAAAATATATGGAGCAACCTTGCTCCCATAAATCCTGATGCAGGTGGTGTGGGTGTGCAGAAACCAATAACCCCAGTTATGCTCTATCCCCAATTCAGGGGTCCTATATAGAGGCCTTAGAAATCTAGCACATTTGCATGTATTCTTTCTCCTTCTAGCTCTAAAAAACCAATTATTCTTCTGAAGAAGTGTTCCTTAAAAACCACATTAGCAACATCAATGTAATGCATGTCCAACATGCAAGTCCACATCTGAACATACAACATGTTCCCATTGAAATCAGTCTCTCTAACATGCAAATCCTTATGCCACATGCCCAATACATCAAATAAAATCATATGGCACATCAATGAGTAGCATGTGAATTCCACCTTAGCATCCACATCATATAGTTTGCTTTGAACCCCAATCAATTGCTTGTGCATTTTTCTACTATATAAGAGGCCTAGTCATAAGGCTCTTTTGTGGAAGAATCTTAAATATTTACTGCTAACATCATCAAAGAAACTGATATTCTATCCATGGCATCCCTCCAAAGCACTTGACAGAGACTGTGATAAGTTTTCACAAAATAGTGCATAAATTGGGAACACTCAAATGGCTCCTCCACTCTATTTGATATCTTCATTCATTTACCATCTACCCCCATTGGTCCATCCTTGGGAAAATTGAAGGCTCTGTATCCACGTTTGATATTTTTATATCCTTCCTTCAATGAATTTAGGTCAATTTTCTTACTGGCTACAAGGTTTAAGTCAAACACACTTGAGATATAGGCCTTTGTGAGTTTTATCACCATTGTACCATTCCCTACCAAGATTGATCTTGTCTGAGGGTCATACCTCTATGTGACTACCCTCACCAAGTCTAGGTTTGGGAACACATTTGGGCATATTAGCTTGGCTAGGTCTAACCTCCAAGCATTATGGACTGGGACCTTGAAATCTCTCCTATCATACCAATGCTTAAAAAGGACCCAACCTGGCACAGGTAATCTAGCATCACTGCAATTGTAGCAAAGATCTAAAATTTTGTCATTTAGCCCACCAGGGCCATGCACATTTACAGATTGCCTCATAGTCCCTTGGAATTGGACCATAAGTTCCTCATCCAAGCTTCACTTTGATGTGGAAGGTTGACTAGTTTGACTCATTTTTTCAGATGAACTTTACTTAAAATAGGTTTTTTTCTTTCAATAGTACTCAATTCTCTAGACAAGAAACAACTATGAACTCAAATGAACACAACCAGAACTGAGTTAACTTACTAGTTTCTTTCTCACAAAAGATCCAAATCCTTTCTCTCATTCACCGAAAAATTTGTTCTGTGCAGGAACTCTGTTCGTGTTCAGGAAAATGATGCACAAAACCCTAGTTTTTTGATTTAAGAAGCTTACAATCTTGAGCTCTGAAGAATTAATACGTGTCACCTTAGCTTTTACTTTAATTCATGTTGTAGGGCACCCTCAACATTCATCATAGGAGGTTTAAATTTTGGTCATAGATGAAATGAAGCTAGGTGTGTGGAAATCGCTTCCTACAATAATCTAATGAGGAGACATGTGTGCAAATTTTTTTTAACCTTTACAATTATAGTGTTATTAATCCAACAACAAAGATATTGCAGCAATACACAACACAAGAATGTAAGACAGAAGAAGAGAGAGACAAGATATAACATGAGGAAAACCCTTATGGGTGAAAAACGTAGTAAACATGTAAGCACTGGTGGATCTCCTGTTGCTAATGTCACCCGCCCAATCGGAATCCATAAATACATGAATACAAATTGAATGTGGAGATCTTGTAGGATTACCATGATAGCATATGGAATACTTGAAAGTACCCCTCAAATATCTGAACACTCTCTTTATTGCATCCCAATGTACCCATCCAGGATTAGCCATAAATCAACTAAGGACTCCCCCTGCTTCGGCAATGTATGGTCTTGTGTAGACCATAGCATACATCAAACTGCCAACAACACTAGCATAAGGTACTTTGCTCAAGTCCTCCACTTCACTAGGAGATTTTGGACAATCATTAACAGATAACTTTGTCCCCAAAGAAATAGGAACACACAATGGTCTACAATCTGTCATGCTGAACCTATCCAACACGGTCTTCACATACTTACTGTAGCTTAACCAAAGTTTTTTGTTAACTTTGTCTCTTCTGATTTCCATTCCTAGAATGTACTTGGCTGCCCCTAGATTTTTCATCTCAAACTATGCTAACAACTAAGACTTCAAATCAAAAATCATATTCTTACCATTTCTAATTAACAGCATATCATCAACATACAATGCAATAATGAGAATTCGATCATTGTCAAATTTATAATACACACAATGATCTAATTTCGATTCCAGAAATCCAATTGACAACACAAAGGCATCAAACTTCAAGTACCACATCCTAGGAGACTACTTCAAACCATACAAAGACTTTTTCAACTTGCAAACCAAATTTTCTTTACCTTTCTCTATGTAATGCTCTGGCTGTGACATGTAAATCTCTTCCTCCAAATAATAATGAAGGAATGTTGTCTTCACATCCATCTGCTCCACCTCTAAGTCATAAGTTTCTACAAGAGATAATAGGAACCGAATAGATGTTAGCTTTGTAACAAGAGAAAATTTCACCATAATCAATTCCCTCCACTTGTGAATACCCTTTTGCAACCAGTCTGGCCTTGTACTTTTCAACACTACCATCTGTACGAAATTTCTTCTTGAACACCCATTTGCATCCAACATGTTTCCATCCATTAGGCAAACGTACCAAGTCCCATGTTTTATTCTTCTCCAAAGAAGCCATCTCATCTTCCATTGCCTCCTTCTAGGAACCTGCATCTTTCATTCCCATAGCCTTTGTCACAATTCTAGGCTCATCAGTGTTAGTAAGCAATGCAAAAGCACAACTAGAATCAAGTAATGAATAACTAAACCTATCAGGTTGCTTCCTTATTCATATAGACCTCCTAAATGGCTGAGGTTGAGGTTTTTCTTCTTCTTATTAACTTTCAGAGCTGTTAGAGCTCTCCTCATCATCAGGTCTCATAGGGTCTATTAGTTCAGCCTTCTAAGGGGTAGAAGGAAACTGAACCACATCCTCTTTCTTTTCTATTTCTTCTAGCTGTAGAACAATGGGAGAAGGTGTTAGCTCTGTGAAAATAACACTTCTGCTATACAACACTTTTTCAGCCATAGGATCCCAGAGCTTGTATCCTTTCACACCGACACCATAGCCAATGAAAATACACTTAACAACCTTGTTCTCCAATTTAGACCATTTCTCCCTAGGCACATGTGCATATGCCTCACAACCAAAAACAAGAAGATGTCTAACTGAAGGCTTCATACCAGACGACACCTCCATATGTTTCTTACCAACAAGAGCTGATGTAGGAGACCTATTTACCAGGTAGCAAGCAGTGGCTACAGCTTCAGGCCAAAATTTTTGTTTGAGGCTAGCTCCATTAAACATACTCCTAACCTTCTCCATTAGTGTCGTGTTCATCCTCTCTGCAACTCCATTTTGCTATGGGGTGTATGGAGTTGTCTTATGTCTTTCAATCCCTTTCTCTTTATAGAACTTATCAAACTCTACTGAATAGAACTCACCACCGTTGTTAGTTCTCAAACACTTAATCTTTTTACTAGTTTGATTCTCAACAAAAGATTTAAACTCTTTGAACCGACTAAAGACTTCAATCTTTCTTTTGAGAAAATAGATCCATGTCCTTCTACTATAATCATCTATAAAAAATACAAAATATACAAATTTAGAAATCAAAGGAACACTAACAAGACCAAACACATCAGAATGAATAAGGTCTAACATACCAGAAGACTTGTGAGAACTAGAGTAAAACTGAACACGATTTTGCTTTCCATATATACAATGTTCGCAAAAGTTGAACTCAAGATTACAATCATTTAACCCCTCAACAATGTTTTTATTTTTTAGGGTTTGAAGACCCTTCTCACCAATGTGGCCAAATCTCTTATGCCATAACATTGTCTTTTCAGCAGGAAGTTTAAATTCCAAAGCACGAGCACCCTTAGGTACCCAAAATGCACTACCATCAGAATTTGTTACAATAGATTTCTTCATTGTTGGTTTAGATGAAGTGACTGTAGCTCTTTTCTTCGAGTCAAAAGAACTATTGCACTGTGAAGTACATGCCTCCAGCTGAAATAGAATACCTCTTTGAGTACTCTTCACAAGCACCATAGATCCTCTAGTCATCTTGCATCTGTCCTTCGAAAAGAAAACCTGCACACTTGCATCATTCAACTTACTTATAGAAAGTAGGTTCCGTGCCAAGCCTGGGATGTGCATGACCCCAGTGATCCCCTTCACTCATCCATCAGGGAATCAGATTGAGACTCTTCCACAAACAACAATCTTTAGATGAGAATCGTCACCCAGGTACACTCTTCCACCATCGAACTCTTCATACTTTGTGAACCAGCTTTGATGCGAGGTCATGTGGAACAATGCACTAGAATCAATCAACCACACATCATTAGATGCATGGGTGGCTAGGGCTGCAATGAAGGCATCACCATCATCTTGTGACTTGTTAGAATCTAAATCTAGGACATTCTTTTTCTTCTTTTTCTTTTCCTCTTTACATTCCTTTTGGAAATGCCCAGTTTTTCCATAGTTCCAATAGAGAGCCTTGGACTTTCTAGGAGATTTGGATCTCCACGGGATTTGGATCTACCCTTCTCATCTTTCTTGTCTTTCTTTTTCCCTTTCTCCTTGGGTCTTCCACAAACTGCAAGAGCCTCTTTGGCTGCTTCAGAAGACTTTCTCTGCATTTCTTCAGATAACAATGAAGATACCACTTTATCCATTTTGAAAGTGGATTTGGTGCTCCTAATAGCCATAACAAGATGATCCCACAAGTCTGGAAAAGAAAAAAGCAAGGTCATACAATGATCCTCCTCCTCCATCTTCACACCAATGGATGTCAACTGTGTAACTACCATGTTGAAAGCATTCAGGTGATTTGCAATAGATCCTCCATCCTCAGAGAATACAACTTCTTTCTCAGAAAAAGCTTGTTCACCAAGGATTTGGTCTGAAAAACATCTCCCAACTTCTTCCAAAGGTCTTTCATGGTCTTCTCCTCATGGACATTTAACAAGAGATAATCAGCTAGATTAAGTCTTATGAGACCCTTAGCCTTTTGATCTTTGACATCCCAATTAGCTTGTGCCATTGCGGTTGGTTTTACATTGGAAATGGTTTCCCATAGATCTCGATCAACAAGCATGTATTTCATCTTAAGTTTCCATAACTCAAAATTTGTGCCATTAAATTTCTCCACCTCTAATCTTCTGTATGTGCCTGCCATCTCCTTCCTGCAACAAGATTATAGACTACTCTATACAGACTCCCACTCAATCTAAGATTAGCTCAAAAAACCCCTACCCAACAACTAGGACCAAAGGTGATCAAGCTCTGATACCAACAGAAAGGAAGCTAGGTGTGCGGAAATCACTTCCTACGCTAATCTAATGAGGAGAGATGTGTGCGAATTCTTTTTAACCTTTACAATTACAGTGTTATTAATCTAACAATAGAGATATTGCAGCAATACACAACACAAGAATGTAAGATAGAAGAAGAGAGAGACAAGATATAACATGGGGAAAACCCTTATGGGTGAAAAACCCCACACTCCAAAACCTGCACAATGTATTATCTAAACAACAAGGTTTATTACACACTTGCAATGTAAGTCTTTATAGGAGTCTTTGACACTCATATCTGGAGACAATTTGGTAGCATAATAGTATCTGTCAATCACATAATACATCTCTTCTCAAAGCACATGCTTAACTAGAAGTTTACAAGTAAAAAATGAGCTTTCCTTGAGATGGACGTCTAACTTGGCCTCATGGCCTAGAACCCACGCCTAGGGACACTTTTCCAATACTATAGCATGGGCATGACACTTGTCATATCACCCCATCCCAATATGGTCACCTATTCCCAAGTTGGGCAATGACAGATGCTCTTACGCATCTTACGACCGTCATAGAATCTGTCATAGTGACAGTACTTACAACTATAAGAGAATTTGTCATACACTGACTAAAAATAGCATATTCTCTTACAACATGTCATAACTCTCCTTGGGGTGCCCAAAGATGCCCTCTTCCAAGATGCCTTGTGACACATGTCTTCACCTGTCATAGAACTTTCCATTTACGACTCTTGCGCATCATAGATTTTGTCATAGGAATCTGTCATAATCATTTTGGTCAAGAGTCACTTACACACTAGTCAAAGTGCTGACACATTGAAAAATATCTCTACCACTAAGTGGGACACCTATCTCCTCATGTGAGGACAAAATTACATGTGGTCACCTTCCATGTAGGATGACACATCACCATGCCAACTCCCACAAGATGACAAAATAGGATTTACATCCTAATTATACAATAGGCAATAAATAAATACATTACAATAAATAAATGCAAGGAATTACCAAGGTTAAGACACCTTAATTCCCAATAGTAGATTCAATCTCCCTTTTGTGAAATCTATAGTCACCATCTACCCACTAGATTTGAAAATCTAAGTATCCCTCATTGAAACGTCAGTCAACCAATAGTATTGAGCCATGTCAGACGTACTATCCTTGCTGACTCCTTCATCTTTTGTCCGATGTGGACAAGTGGCACCATTTTGCAACATCGCAATGTGAAATGGCCCACCACCCATTTGCTCTGAGTAGGTGCGCTAAAGCCCCCATGCAGGCCTCCTTTTACATACATTTATTCCTTCCTTAAAAGATGGCCATGTGTCATGATTTTACGACTGCGTGGTGAACCTTCACCTCTGACATGATCTTTCTACGTGCTTGTGCTATCATTAAATTTTAGCTTTTCTATGGATCATTTTTCATCATGACACCTGGCAGCACATGGTTTGATAACTCTAAGTCTTTGATCAAATGGTTGTATGCCTAGCCACCTCAATAGATGTCTTCATATCATGGCCCTACAGAAGGAAAATAAAGTCATCTTAAAGCTTTACAGTGCTATGATAAACCACCACATGGCACTCCCAACCATTAAGAAGATTTAGGAATTACATTTTTGTAAAGGGACAAGATATTCATGGGCTACAAAGGGTATAAGCTAGGACTCAGGGTTGGTCATTACATGATGTTAAAGGCTTTAAGTTGTAACTTGAACAACATCATACCTACAACAAGTGGTCAACAGAGAATGAAAAGATAGAGCAAGGAGCAAATCATGGGATTAAGGGTTTATAGGAATAAAGACTTGCAAATTTTAGACTCAAAACCCTAAACCTAGGTAGGTGCTACCATTGGCTCTTGTTGGGGATGTGAAAGATTTGAGGTTGCAACAAGAACCATTGGATTCTAGGAGCAGACTAGACCAAAGCCAGAAGGGACAAACCGCATAAGAATGTACACTACTTACAACCTATATACAACCTATTTAGAATGTGTACAAAGAATCACCCACTTATGAAAAGTAGGGTTTTAGGAATTGTTCATGCACTGGCACCTCCTAAAATTCACCATCAAGTGCTTGGAGACAATAAGAATCCTCTCCATGTGTGTTGCTTATCAGATAAGGGCCAATCCATAAAGGTTCAAACTTTCCATGTTTACTCTTGTCCTGATTCTTAGCGTTCCACATAAGAACCAATTCATTCACCTAGAACTTTCTTTCTATGGCTCTCTTATCAAATAAATATTTCACTTTTTGTTGTCTCTTCACATTGTTTTTTTGTGCTTCTCTCCTAGCTTCATCCAATGCGATCAATTGATTCACTCTCTCATCCATTGGATCTTCCATATCTTCACCACTCTCTTGTATAAACTTGTACACTAGCAGGAGATTGTTCACTGGCAACCTAGCCTCGGCACCATATACCAATTCAAAGGAAGATTTACTAGTTTCCTTTTTTACTGTTATTCTATCAGCCCATAGTGCCAACTTCAACTTAGATTCCCATGCCCTTTTGTTCTTATCAATTATCCTTTTAATTATCTTCATGAGACTCTTGTTACTAGATTCTACCTGGCCATTTCCTTGAGGATGATACGGTAATGCATGAGATAAACTAATTCCATAACTATTGCAAAAATCAACAGACTCACCAGACCTGAAGCACATTGCATTATCTATGACCAATTTTATTGGTACTCCAAATCTTACCATTATATTTTCTAAGATAAACTCAAGCACAACTTTACTTGTAGCTTTCTTGGTTGGAATGGCCTTAATCCATTTGGTTAAGTAGTCTGTAGCAACCAATATCCAACTGTGTCCTCCACTTGACTTTTCTTCTATTTCTCCTATGAAATCAATTCCCCATTACTGGAATGGAGCCTCTACTATTACAGTCTTAAGAGGCAATGCACCTGCATACTTAAGTTTTCTAGAAAATCTTTGGCAAGAATCACATTTCCTCACCATCTTATGTGCATTAAAAAAAGGAGTGGCCACTAATAACTTCTTCTAAGAATCTTATGGGTAGTAGTCTTAGCTATATAATGTCCCCCACACATTCCCTTATGCATATCAATTAATATCTTCATGGCCTGATCTTCATCTACATATTTAAGCAATACACCATCAGGGTTCCTCCAATATAGTTCACCCTGCACAATAACATATTTGATGGCTTGCAGTTTTAGAGTCCTCTTTTGATTGTCATTTAAAATGAGCACAGGGTAATTCAAATTTTGCAAGTATTGCACAATGTCTTTGTACCATTTTGACTTTGGTAGATTGTAAACTTGCTCTTGAACTACATTCACTTGACATGCCTCCAAATTTGTCTCTACCATCAATTTTGTTAGACCTTGTCCCCTTACTAATTTTGTAATTTGAATCTCAATTTTGAACTCCTAAATTTTGTTTATTCATCTGCATCGACTTCCAGTCACTTCCTGTTGAGTGAATATGTCTTTAACTATTGCACGAGGCACATATGCTATAATCTGGGCTCCAACCAAATAAGGCCTGAAATTCTTAACTGCCCTGACTAGAGCATAGGCTTGTTTTTCCATAATATCATATTTCAACTCTACAACTTGCAAAGATTTGCTAAAGAAGGCAATTGGTTGTTCAAATCCATCATCATTTTTGTGTAATAACCATGCAGCAATTGTAAGGGAAAGAAGCAAATAAAAACAACTGGAAAGGTCTAAAAAAATCAAAAGATTTTAAGACAGGAGAAGTCTTAGTGGCCTCTTTTATGCTCTGAAATGATTGGGTTGCTTCACTTCCCCATGTCACAGTTTCACCCTTTTTCAACATCTTGGATATAGCTTTGGTAATCTCTACAAAATTAGGAATAAATCTTCTGACAAAATTAATCTACCAAAAGAATGATTGAATGCCTTTTACTATCTTGGGTATCTAGATTTTATTAATTTCTACAACCCTCTTTGGGTCAATCCTAACTCCATGCTTAGATACTATATGCCCCAAAAGTTTCCCTTCAGTTACCCCAAAAGTACATTTCTTAGGGTTTAGTGAGATACCATATTCTAATGTTCTAATGAAATTTTTTTCTAGATGCATGCAGTGTTGTTCCTCTTTCTTTGAATAAGCAGTCAAGTCATCTTGATACACTACTAGTATGGAATTAATTAATCCTATAAAAGCAACATCCATTGCTCTTTGAAAAGTAGCACCTGCATTTGTTAGTCCAAATGGCATTCTAACATATGCATAGGTTCCCCATGGAGTTGTTAAGGAAGTTTTAAATTGTTCTGATTCTTTCACCTTCAATTGATTATACCTTGAGAATCCGTCCATTATAGACAAAAGCTCACATCCTATCACCTTCTACAACATAGCCTCCATGTTAGGTAGTGGATAATTATCCTTCAAGGAAGACATATTCAAATTTCTAAAGTCTACACATAGTCTTATATGATCTCCATTATTTTTTCTAACTGGGATAAGATTTGACACCGAAGTGGAATGTCTTATAGGCTTAATAATTCTAGCATCCCTAAGCTTTATAAGCTCTTATTGCATTTTTGGAGCTAAGGTACGATTAATAGGTCTTTGCCTCTGTCTAAATGGTTTAGCTCCAGGATTTAGAGGTATTTCATGCTGAAATAGGTCCTCTCTATAAGCTTTCAGGTCCTCATATAACCAAGCAAAGACATGTTTTTATTTTCTTAGTAATGCTACTAGCATTTCCCTAATATGTGGCTTCAGGTGCTAACCTATGTAAACCTTCTTTAGAGCGTTGTGTGTACCCAAACTGATTTCCTCCAAATCTTGCATGTGAGTGGAAGAGGTCTTGGAAACAATTTGATCTCTATGATCAAATGCTCTTTCCAAAGCCACTAACCCTTTTGGAATCTTGTTAGTTTTAAGGTGCAATATTTCTTTTCCAAACAAGGTCTCTTTCCCATCTATGACTTCTATGAAGTTTTGGAAATCAATTTCCTAGTTCCCATAGTCACCTATGTAATGCAGAAACTTTATCAAATCCTTGTCATCCTCAAAAACCTGCCAACTACATATGTTGGCTGGCACCACTGGTCTGATCTTAATCTCAACATTTGTGACGTTAGACAATGTAATATCATTTGGTCTAATAGCTACATTAAACAAGAAGTCTGCCATAACATTTTTTGATCTCTTTATCTAGTTTATTGAAAATGCATCAAACAACTCAATAGTATTCCAAACTGCATGTTTATATTGTTTCAATCGTTTTTTCTTTGAAGCATACTTATCTCTTACTTGGGAAAATATTAGTTCTGAATCTCCAAACACCCTCAATAGTTTAATGTCATGCCTAAGAGTAACATTCAATCCTAGGAGCAGAGCTTCATATTCTGCAATATTATTTGTGCAAGCAAACATCAATAGAAAGAACTTAAGGACCTTACCAGTAGGAGACAAAAATACCACTCCTACACCAGAACCTGATTTTAAACATGCACCATCAAAGTACATAGACCACAAGACATTTTGATCCTTCTATTTTTCAAGCTCCTCATCAATAGGTTCTTTCTTCTTTGCATCTTGATCACATGATACAATCCTGAAGTTTTCACAATTAGTGTCCACAAACCAAATCTGATCCCCTAGTTCTTGGTCCTCAACTGTATCAGGTGCTCTTTCCTCTCTAATCATCTTAACATCTATATTATTCATGGGAATCATGACATATGACAAATCTAGCTGCATACTTCCTCCAATCAATTCTCCCCACCTCCTAGACAACAACATACCATATTGTGGCTTGATGTCAACCATGGTCAAATTCATTGTATAAGTCTTCTTTGGATAAGCTGCAAGCATGAAGTCCATGTTCTTCATGATCCCTATAACACTTCTCTAGCATCCATAGCATAACACTTTCCACATGCCTTATCTATATTCAATCCAATTTGTTGCATAATAGCCAAAGGCATGATATTCATTGAAGCACCTGAATCAAGCATGCAATTCTTGATCACTTTCCCATTGACAATAAGAGATACATAGAATGGTTCTACTTGTGATTGACATTTTGTTACTATTATTCCTAAGTAAACCTCGGGAATTTACTCCTCATTAGCACCCATCTCTTGATTTTTTCTATGATCTTTAGCGGTGCGTCTTGTATGATGAGGTACTCCTGAAATCAAGGACAATGCCTTATTTCTATACTCCTCAATTTTCATCATTTATAGTAATGGGACCAAAACCTTCATTTGTGATAAGGCTTGAGTTATATCAAATGGGGCATAATTTTGTATAACAGTTATAGCTTGGTGCAAATTTTTACTCTTTTCATGAGTGTGTTGAGCTTTATCTCTTGTGGTCTTTTGACTGTCATCCATGATGTGTGAACTTTTAGCCTTCTCCTCAGTCTGAGAAACCTTAAATTCTAAATTTTTAGTGTTTTGACCTGATTTTTCTTTAGGATCTCTTTTCCTATTATTACCCTATTTCTTCTAAGATTCAAGCTCTCTCTGTTTGTACCGAGGTTACTTTACAAAGATGCTTCCTGGCTAGCCAGAATCACCTACTTGAACCTTATTTTTGAGATTATAATTGCTCTTAACCTGGACTACTACAACAATTGTAAGAGCTCTGATTTCCTCATCAGAAGGTCTTCTTAAATTAACCAAAGGAATATGTGAGTCTTGAGCATAAACTTAATGATCTTCATTTTCTTCATCTAAGAAAACTTGCTGGCAGATCCGATCCTTATGGCACCTTCTTTCATTCACATCTATATCTACATCTACCTCATTAGAGGAAGAGTAATCTCCATTGATGAAAAGAATGTTAATACTATCATCGTCAGCATAATGAGGTTCATTACATTCGTTGCAAGCATTAGCATCATTATAAAAAGACTGAGCAACCATACATTGCAGTGGTGAATGAGGCATCTGACATACCATGCACCAAGGCGTATCCTCAATAGTGTTGACACTTTTCTTCAATGGATCAGAGGTTTCTTTAGTATGCTGAGGCCTTTGGTCAGTTTTATTATTTAGGATAGGTTTACCATTGTGCCAATTTGTGTTGTATGGCATGTCATCTAGTTGTGGTTTTTTTTTCCTCTGATAACTCTGCTTCTTAGGACATAGTCCCTTTACATTTTTAGCAAGCTTGTAACTTAAGTCTTTGAAAGTAGTTGTTAATTTTTCCATCTTATCCTCAGATGTAGAGACATTACTTTGAGCATTCTGGGTCCTATTGTTTGGATTTTGCAAGATTCTAACAACATCCCTTATATTTCCTTTAGCTGATGCTTTCCTATTATTTTCTATGTTAGTTGCAATTCTGAAAGCATCTCTAATGCTAGCTAGACTCTTATCTCTTAGTTCATAGGGTGTCTTGGCATCAAAGGCATTTGTATACAAGACCATTCACATTGGTTCATTTGGCCTCATATGGGGTGGCAATTTGTTTAAAACCCTGGTTCATTTGGCCTCATATGGGGTGGTAATTTGTTTAAAACCTTGGTAAATCTTGCATTGAAATCAGAAACAGATTCATTTGACCCTTTCGCAATACTTGTAAACTCATTAATGATAAAACTAGGGTCAATTTTATCTCCATACTATTCCTTAAAAATGCTCTTAAAATCATCCTATGATGTGACACTTTAATTAGGCAAATTTCTACACCATTCCCTGGCTTCATCTATCAAAGATTGCATAAACAATTTCATGAAAACATCCTCATGTTCTACTTTAAAATTATTCATTATATTGAGGAAATCCTTCAAGTGGTCTTCACCTGACACAACATTGTTGCCTGAGAATTTTGGCAATTCAGCCCTGATATCATTGTCAATAGGGTTAGGGTATCCTGGGATGCCAGTGAAGTCTAATTGTCTGAATCTATCCAACTACATGGGTCTCCTAGAAAATGCATTTTGATTTTGATTTGCATTCTAGTTCTAGTTTGCATTTGTATTTTGATTCACATGGGCTTGTATATTTTGGTTTCCCACATTGTTCTAAGGTACAATATTATTATTTGCATTTTGCCTTTGATTATTTTGTGGATTCTGATTAACATGTAGATCAGGCCGTTGATTATTTCCCATTATGTTTAGATTATTCTGCTGATTTTGGACTTCATTAGCCTATTGATTCCCTATTATGTTTGAATTATTAATGGTTGGAATTACATTCTGATGGGAAGTTCTTAAAGCCTCAACCTGTAGTCTCATTTCATCTCTCATTTTCATTTCTCACAAATAATCAAGCTATCTTCAAACCTCTCAGGGGTATCTAGAAAAAGGATGTTCTTGAAACATATCAGATCCTATCCTCAACCCATCACTTTGATGTTTCTCATAAATCTCTTGAATACTAGCCTCTATGGTTGAAAAATGTTGTTGTTGTCAAGGAGACCTAACACTATTTTGGGGATTATTATCATTCCTTGGACTTGATGAACCTTCTTGTCTAGGCTGAGTACTTCCCTTTTTCTTATACATTTTTCTTGGTAATTCTTGGAATAAGGGGTTCTACAGGGATCTTCTTCCGTGCATGCAAAATCTATTAACACCGGCTAGGAGATTAATCTTCAGAGTTGCCACCCACTAATTGGATTTATGTTTACATTCTAAGTTCCTTGCCAACTCCCCAGCGAAGTCACCAATCTATTGGTGTTCCCAACTAATGGTCTGAGTTTTCCCTAAAAAGTAGCTAACTCTTATACTCATGATTCTCAGGTCAATGGCCAATGAACAAGAGATAATTACCTATTCTCCTCTGCACTTTAGGCTCTACAGGACCTAGGGGTGTTCCCTTACTCAATATCACTATGATAAACCCTTACTTCAACTGGATATTGATGTTTAAGTAGATATGCTCCCTTTTATGCAAACCAAAATAGTATGATCTGAATCAAAGTGGCTACCTTTAGAATTTTATTTACCAGATGGCTCAAAGAACATGAAACTAAAAATCTTACTCCTATAAACTAACAAGTTGGTTTTGATTTTTAGCTCTTAGATGTATATGTGATTGTCTGATTGTGGGTATTTTGTGAAAATAAGCCCAACTCTGACTGGTGCCTATCCTAGGGTTTGGAGTCAATCTCTTACAAATGCAAACTTGTTCCCATAAGCATCTCAAACATATAGATTCAGAGGATATTAAATGTTCCCTGCCTTATAGAAAACTATCCAAGAATGGGTATTCCTATTAATTATTCTTACAAATATCCTTGTTATCACACACACCTCCCCATATCTGATTCAAAGCATTTTAATCTAATCCTTAATTAGAGGCAAAAAACCAGACATGTAATACAACAAATGTGTATCCAAGAACTTAGAAACCCTTAGTACCTTTGTTCAAAAGAGAAATGTAGATATCACAGGAGACAATCAATAGAAACACATGCTAACAACATTGCTCATATATGCTCAATCTAAAACTGATAAAGTGCTCATAAAAACATACATTCAACATTGCAAGAAAATAATCTCATAACTCAAAATCAACGCCAACCTCCAAAATTGCTTTGTATTTTCATTAACAAAATTGCCCAAATCTCCAACAGCAACACAATGAGTTACCTACCATTCTTTATAGACTTAAGAATGTGGTACCTAGAAGTTATTACATATTGGTGGTGAGGTGAGTCTTGCATCACAAGCCACCGCTAAGAAGTCTTGGGAATAATTACAAATTATATTTTAGAAAAAGACAAAGTACATTTCATTTGTAGAGATGGAGAAAGCTAGAAATACATTAAATGACTAGATTTTCATTCATCAAGAACATAATTTTCCATCCAGGTTGTATATTGCTGTTGTGTGGGCCATTGGAATGGAATTAATGTTGTTATCTTATCATTGTGTCCTATGTATCTTGCATCTAGTAGAATTTTTGATTCCCTATAGAATGTGTCTAACTCAATTCCAAAGTAAAAAAGCTTATCCAATGTAGAATTTAAGATGCTTAGATTTGAATCCCCATATACACAACTCAAGGACATCAACTGGCCAGTCTAATTTTCAATATCCTTCTTACAACTATCCACACTCTTTACGTATCCATCATTCCCCAAAATGCTTGGCAATATTCTTTTATCCATCTCTTCAATTATTTGTCTTCTCTCATTTAAAGCTTTTCCCAATTTTGATTGTAATGCTTGCACATCCTCCAAAACACTCAACATATCCAAGGTCATTTTTATTTTAGGTGGGACATCAAGGGCAAACCTAGAGAATTTATGTAAACTTTTCACATCCCCTATCCATGGCGGCCACACCTTGATTATACTATCCAAACCTTCATTATCTTTCTCATGTTGATCTTGAGGTGTTCTTATGCTTGAATAAGATTTCCAGGTATCCCCAGCCTTAGCTATGATCTTGGATAATCTATGGTTGATAAAAATCGTGATCAACTCTTTCACAATAGTTTTCTTTTCACTCTTCAAGTTGTTCACCTCTTCCTTCATCTCTCTTATTTCTGACAACAATGGCTCCCTATCAATTGGAAATGCTTCTACAGTCTGTACCAAAACTGGAACATTTGAAGTGTTAGGCCCTAATAGTAGTTTCTCTTTATACCTGTTTGATTCTGCAATAGCCTTCCCATATTTCAACAACATGTCATCATACTCCTTCTGCAGCTTACTTGTTACAACCCCTGCCCTATTATGTTGTCCGCACATTCAAGCTAGTAGCTTGGGGAGCTGGAGTGTCTAATAGTCATTTCATTATAGCATCCCCTATTGGCTCACCTAGTCCAATCCTAGGCTTATTGTCATTAGGGGCTAATGCCCATATTTCTAGAGTTTCAAATCTTGAATTGAAAGTTGCACCAGAGAGTACCCTCTCCACCTGATCATCTGTCACATCTGTTTCATCCCTAGTTATTGTATCAAATACAATTGCATCAACCAGTGTCGAGTGTGGGAGAAACAACACATTACTATTGGCAACTAAGGCCCTTCCCTCTATTGGGGTCATCCCACTTATATCTTGATTTACTTCATTCAACAACTTCTGAGTGATGGCCTCATATTGTGAGGGATTTGTTCCACTTCTGGCCTCTTCTATTCTTTTCTAGAATTCCTCACTCCTGACCTTCAATACATAGCTCCTAAATTCAAGAGTGTTAACAAAGTCATCATCTTCTAAAAATTGAGCAGGCCAATACCTTGATATCCTCAGTATCCACTGGTTGACCCATCACTAACCTTGCCAACCTGTTATCAGGAGAGGCATAGGGTCTGATACTGATAGGTGAATTCACCTTATGGGAGGCATCTTGTTCTTGATCTTCTATTTCCTCTTCTAAATCCACCACTTCAATCTTTTCCTCATGCTCTAAATTAATTATTTTTATCTTCTTAGCAGGAGGGGTATTAGGTGATTCTCCTTTTTTGACATATCCTCCTCTTGAGCTACTTGGTTGATATGTATATCTTTCTTCCCCTACTATAGCATTGCTAATTAACTCATATGTATTGTTAAAGATCATTTGGATCCACATTATTGGATCCTAAATCTTTGCATAAGCCCCTTGATAAGCAACATTCAAGTTATTCCTTACCCTTTCTCCTACCATGACTGCTTTTGACTTTTCCCTCAAATAGTGAACCTCATCCATGGTGAAGTAGTTTTTGACTGTATCCTCATCATAAAGGACCTAATGAATGTAGCGTGGTCTTTATACAATCACCCTTACTTTGATAATAAAACCCTTAGGGTCACAAATCCTAGGCTTCTCTACATCCATCCTGTAGGCTTCTCGAATTGAATCAATTTGATCTAAGCCATCCTTATTAACAATTGTGAAATCATTGATCTTGATAGAAGTAGGAAAGAATGAGCCTTTCTTGTGCTTTCTTAGGTGTTCTTTATTAGACTCATTTAGTTGTTTGATTATTTCTAAGAATGCAATCCTTTTAGGCACATATTTGGGCAAAATATATAGAGCAACCTTGCTCCCATAAATCTTGATGTAGGTGTTGTGGGTGTGCAAAAACTAATCACCCTAGTTATGTTCTATCCCCAATTCAGTGGTCTTGTCTAGAGGCATTAGAAAATCTAGCACATCTACATGTATTCTTTCTCCTTCTGGCTCTAAAAACCCAATTATTATTCTAACGAAGTGTTCCTCAAAAACCACATTATCAGCATCAATGCAATGCATGTCCAACATGCTAATCCACATCTAAACAAGCAACATGTTCCCCTACAAATCAGTCTCTCTAACATTCAAATCCTTATACCACATGCACAATACAACAAATAAAATCATATGACACATCAACAAGTACCATGTGAATTCCACCTTAGCATCCACAATATATAGTTTGCTTTTAACCCCAATCAGTTGTTTGTGCATTTTTTCTACTATATATGAGGCGTAGTTAGAAGGATCTTTTGTGGAAGGATCCTAAATATTTACTACTAACATCATCAAAGAAACTGACATTCTATCCATGGCATCCATCCCAAGCACTTGACAGAGACTGTGATAAGTTTTCACAAAATAGTGCATAAATTGGGAACACTCAAAGGGCTCCTCCTCTCTATTTGATATCTTCACTAATTTACCATCTACCCCTTTTGGCCTGTGCTTGGGTAGGATGAAGGCTCTGTATCCATGTTTGACATTTTTATATCCTTCCTTCAATGCATTTAGGTTAATTTTCTTACTGGCTGTAGAGTTTAAGTCAAACACACTTGAGATATAGGCCTTTGTGAGTTTTATCACCATTGTACCATTCTCTGCCAAGACTGATCTTGTCTGAGGGTCATACCTCTATGTGACTGCTCTCATGAAGTCTAGGTTTGGGAACACATTTAGGCATATTAGCTTGGCTAGGTCTAACCTCCAAGCATTACAGACTAGAACCTTGAAATCTCTCCTATCATACCAATGCTTAAAAAAGACCCAACTCGATACAAGTAATCTAGCATCTCTGCAATTGTAGAAAAGATCTAAAATTTTCTCATTCAGCTAACTGGGGCCATGTACATTTACAGAGCACCTCATAGTCCCTAGGAATTGTACTGTAAGGTCCTCATCAAAGCTTTGCTTTAATGTGGAATGTTGACTGGTTTGACTCATTGTTCTGGACAAACTTTACATAAAATAGGATTTTTTCTTTCAATAGTACTCAATTCTCTAGAAAAGCAACAACTATGAACTCAATTGAACATGGTTAGAATTGAGTTAACTTACTAGTTTCTTTCTTACAGAAGCTTGAAATTCTTTCTCTCATTCGCCTGAAACTTTGTTGTGCGTAGGAACTCTATTTGTGTTCTAGAAAATGATGTAGGAAACCCTAGTTTTGCCCTTTAAGAAGCTTGCAATCTTGAGCTTTGAAGAATTAATGTGTGTCACCTCATCTTTTACTTCAATTCATGTCATAGGGCACCCTCAATGTTCATCATAGGAGGCTTAAATTCTGGTCGTAGATTCAATCTCCCTTTTGTGAAATCTATAGTCACCATCTATGCGCTAGATTTGAAAATCTAAGTATCCCTCATTGAAAAGTTAGTCAACCAATAGTATTGAACCATGTCAGATGTACTCTCCTTGTTGACTGCTTTATCTTTTATCTAATGTGGACACGTGGTACCATTTTGCAGCATCGTGATGGGAAATGGCCCACCACCCATTTTCTCTACATGGGTTCTCTAAAGCGCCCATGTAGGCCTCCTTGTACATACCTTTATTCCTTCTTTGAAAGATGGCTAGGTGTCACCATTTTGCGACTGCACGGTGAACCTTCACCTCTAACAAGGTCCTTTTGCTTGCTTGCGCTATTGTTAAATTTTAGCTTTTCTGTGGACCACTTTTCGTCATGACACCTGGCAACACATGGTTCCTTAACTCTGAGTCTTCGATCAATTGATGTAAGGCTAGGACCTTGATAGATGTCTTCATATCGTGGCCCCACAGAAGGAAATGACATTATCTTTAAAGCTCTATAGTGCTACAATAAACTGCCACATGGCACTCCTGACCCTTATGAAGACTTAGAAATTACATTTTTGTAAAGGGACAAGATATTCATGGGCTACAAAGGGTGTAAGGTAGGACTTAGGTCTAGTCATTACATGATGTTAAAGGCTTTACGTTGTAACTTGAATGACCAGGTACCTACATCAAGCAGTCAATAGATAATTAAAAGATAGAGCGAGGAGCAAATCATGGGATTAAGGGTTTATATGAATAAATACCTACAAATTTTAGACTCAAAACCCTAAACCTAGGAAGGTGCCACCAGAAGGATGTTGTAAAGATTAGGAATCAATATCCTGAGTCTATCTTACTCTTCCTAGGGTTTGTGAATCCTTTTGCATGATCGGGAGAAGGGTTGCAGCCTCCAACTTGAGTTTTGGGATACTATCCTCCATGGATATGGCTACCTCACCTTCTTGTTCTGCAAGTCTTCATTGATATTATCTCCTTGAGGTGAAGTTGTTTGTTTCCTTGAGAAAAATATTGTGTAGATCTATCTCCTTTATGCTTGATTCATTTAGGATCTTGGATTTGATTGATGTATTGCATTGTTTATGATCTCACTTAGGGTTTTTGATCACAGACAACTACATCTTTGACATTGGCTATTATTGAGGTAGGAATACCAAAATGAGGTTTGATTGAGGTAAACTCCTATATAGACACAACAAGCTTTCTTTGTCTTTTTGTTGTGTAGGTTAGGTTTGGGAAGATCTGGTAGAGTGAACAGAAAACAATCATTACTATCATAGTTGCTACACAAGGTTTAGATTCATCATCAAACAAGTACAGGGATCTCAATGGTACCGCCCAAGTCCACTGTACCCTCAGATCTGAGATCTATGACCATCAGAGACTTAACAGGCTAGTACATAAAGCTCATTGCTGGGAGATCTTCAAGGACCTGGGCGGTATCACCCTAGTCCTCTGAGCATTCAATTTACAGTTGCACACTCTTTATCACTGTCTATTTACATTTCTGTGTTCATTCTATCATTTTCTATTTTCAAAATATGTTTGTTTGAAATAATTATTCTCAACTAGGGTTTTTCTTGATCTATTCATTTGGTGTTTGTAAAAAATTAGTTAAACATCTTTTCATTTATAACAAAAAAGGAATACGATACCCATATCTTACCTTTTCTATGAAGTGGTGACTAATCTGGTTCATATTTGGAATGTTTGTGTGTGAAAAAGGAGGTTTGACCTAGTTTGGTTATGTTAGTTGTCCTTCCCTTTTCACCATCTAACACCTTGCAAGATGAGTGCATAGGGTAAAAATAGCATATTACTTCTACTTGTCATAAGCACATCATAATCCACTCACCAACTTGGGAACTCTATTTTGGATTCATTATCTCCATTCAAAGATACATTATGGCATTTCATAGCATGTGCTATAAGTTGGTCAACAAATATAACTCCCTCTTACAACTCTCTTATTCATCATAGATGCTCTTACATTTCTCATGTGGGATGCCCAACTTCTAGAGGCCATAACTTTTTATATGGGAAGCTAGTTGAGCCAATTTTTAAAAAAATTGAGGATCTAAAATAAGTCCATATCTCCATAATTGGATTTCCCTAGTTAAGGACCATTTTAACATTTTTTAGGGCAAAAATCAATCTCGAGAGTCCTACAAATTATATTTTGTGTTATATATACTAAAAAATAGTAATTTTTATTTTCCCTTTTTGTTCTTAACATTAGGATGCAAGCTGAGACACTTTTTCAAACATTATCCTAGTTTTCAAATACCTTGAAAGAGAAAAGGGAATACCAACACTACTAATTATCTACTATCGTCCAAGAGGCACATAGACTTATTGCACCACCTAAACTTCTCTATGTTGATTAGCTTTGTTAATGCATCTAGGACATTCTGAAAAGTGTCGACTTTATCCAACATCACCCACCAATCCTCTACCATGTCATAAAAAAAATAATACTAGACATATATTTTCTTGGTCCTTGCATGAAAGGTCATGTTCTTTTCTAGACATATGATCGTCTGAATATCACAAAGAACTTTGAGAGCTCTTTGACTCAGTCCCACATCTAAACATAATCTCTTAGGCCAAATGGCATCCTTATAGGCATCAATAATTTCCATGATCATGGCCTCTATTGTGGACAAAGTGACCATAGCCTATCACTTACTCATCCAAATAATAACACCACCAAGTAAATTGAACACATATCCATTGGTGGATCTTTTGTTGTTGACATCTCTTTCCCAATTTGAATCCATAAATATCTAATCAATGATAGTCTCCTATAGAATCGCCATGATAAAAAATAGAGTACTCAAAGGTACCCCACAAATGTTTTAAGACCCTTTTAATTGTATTTTAATGATCTCATTTAGGATTATCCATAAAGTGGCTTAAGACTTCCACTACTTGGGTAATGTTTGGTCTAGTATAGACCATAACATACATCAAACTCCCAACTATAATGGCATAAGGAACATTGGCCATAGTCTCCATCTTTGTGGGTGCCATAGGACACTAATTAGTTGAATCCTTAGTTCCCACAAAAATAAGAACACTCAAAGGTCTTATATTTTCCATGCTCAAACACTACAGTACGTAGTTCACATATTTACTATGGCCCAACCAAAGCTTTCTATTCACTCTATCTTTTCTTATCTCCATACCCAAGATATACTTAGTATCCCCCAAGTCCTTCATGTCTAACTATATTGAAAGTTAAGACTTCAAATCATAAATCACATCTGTATTGTTACCAAAAATAACATATTATCTATCTATAATATGATAACAAGGAATTGATCATTGTCCATTTTATAATAAACATAACAATCTAATTTGGATCTTGTTGGTTCCCAAATCAGCAAAGGGTTTGCCACTTCCAATGCTTTAGTTCAAACAGATTTGGCCAACAAAGATAGGAGGATGTGTGAACTTGCCTCCCCTTCACTTCAGGGTCTGCTGCACCTAGGGGGGTATCCCTACAACTAAAGATTTAACTTTGACTATCTCATAACAAAATATTTAACTTTTCAATATCAGGCAGAATGCTCTCATGAATGGACCAAGATGTGTAAGATAAACCCAGATCGACAATGTTCTTGGACTATCACATTGGTTAGATCGTAGAACATACAAGGTCCTAATTCTACTCCTATAGACTAACAAATTTAAATATTTTAAAACGATTGAGGATTGAAATTGTGAGACTTTCCTAGACCCTTTGGACAAACAAATCCTCAGACCAGTGCTTTATCAGAGAAACACGGTCAAACCTACAAATGTAAATGTTTCCCTATGGCAACATGACTTCATATCCAAAAGACTCAACATAGAATATTACTGCCTAACAACATGTCCAAGAAAGAGTATTACCTATGACCATACTTTACAAATCCTTTGACATTGCCCACCCTTCCCTATATATGATTTAGAGAAAATTTAATCTACTCCTTGAACAGATGCAAGAAACCGGACATACAATATAACACATGCACATTGAAGAACTCAGAAATCCTTGATAACCTTGTTCAAAAGAAAAAAGATAACATCAAAGGAGACAATCATAAACAATACACACAAAGCGTTTCTCATTTAACTCATTCTGAATAGAAGATTATCATACAGAAATTTATCATTTACAAAACAAAGAATACCTTTGCACCAGATAAAGAATCAGGACTGGAACAACAAAATGCCCTCCAAGACATGAATACCTTGTATTCAGAGTTGAAAGGAAAAGACCCACCAAAATTGCAATCCCCTGTTGAATGGCCATGGATTCCTTTTTAAAGGAGCAAATAAGCTACCAACCATCTACCTTCTGATAGACTTCTATCAGATCCTTAATAAAATTTCTAGATGAAGCAGTTAGATCCTTGCAGAAATCCCTGAAAATCTGCCAATTAAGTAGCCTTTTCCTCGATCAGATGAGAAGATTTGATGTTTGGTCCATAGCCATGCAACAAGTCCATTTGATTGTAGAGTGAAAATAAGTAGGAATTATGCTGATAGGCATCCGTTCCCAATTTTGAACTCAGTTGTTGATCCAGGCTTGTCCTTCAGATAGATCGACGCTTTGAAATGTTTGAAGAATCCCCATCAGAACCGTTGAAAAGTCTTCCACCAATGAAATCACGCCAGTAGGGCAATCTTCCTCCTCTAACTTTTCCTTCCCTCCTTTCAATCCTGACACGTGGCACCCCATCACAACATCGCAGATGGTAGCAAGCCACCACCAAAGTGCCTTGTGCAGATGCGCAAAAGCCCCCACGCATATTTTCTTTATTTTCCCTGGACTTCTTCAAATAAGATAAGGCCACGTATTGCCCTGTTGCGCCAGTGTAGCGAATATTATTTCTGACAAAATCCCTATGTGCACACACGTGACCGTTAGATCTTGACCCTCCTCTCCAGATTTCTTTTGACTTTGACATCTAGCAATCCTTGATTCATTGATTTGGATCCTCGATATGATGGCTGTAAGCCCTATCCTTTCGACAGCTGGCACCTTATCATGGCCATGCAAGGGGATGATGATGTCATTGATGACATAGTGCGACATTGTGATAAGCATCCACATGGAACTCCTGAGCCTAACTTAAGATTTAGGTATTATACTTTAAGGTTTGACAGGGAACATGAGGTAAACAAGGAAGAAGGGGCCGGTCACCGAATGATTTAAAAGGCTTAAAGTTATGATTAGGCAACTGGGAACTTAGGATAAGTGGTCAACAATAGAATAGAACATAAAGTGAAAAGGGACCGCAAGCCTTTAGGGTTTAAGCAAAAATGGGGGTAAATACTTATGGGATGAACTTGAAACTGTAATCCTAGGTGGGCACCACCAGATCTTAAAAATCTCAAGCCCAACACAAATGAATTAAATTTCTAATACCACATCTAGGAGATTATTTGAGACCATACTGTATACGCCTAAAAATGACACGATTCGGTCTAAATAAATATTCTTAATATTTATTCCCTTCTAATTCTTCTATCAATAAATAAATAACCAAATTTATTTGTTTGATTCATATTCTTCTAACAATTAAATAAAATCCTTTATTTAATTAAATTCTTCCAAATAATTAAATAATTCTAAATTATTTAATTAAATCAAAATCATTCTTCCAAATTTGAATAAATCAAATCAAATTTATTTAAATCCTCTCAATCTCTAAAAATAAAATAAATCAAATATTTTATTTATTCTTCTAAATCATGCACAACAATTAAATAAATTTATTTATTTAATTTGCTTTCTTATCTTCTAATTCTTCAAATATCTTCTAAATCTTCTAAAAATAAGTCTTCTTCCTCATGCACACAAAATTAAATTATTTATTATTTAATTTCTCTCAAATCATGCAAAAGCAAATCTTAAGTTGAGTTATCTATTCAATCAACCTTGTTTTTATCAATATCTCTTAAATTAGAAAAAAACTTTCTAATTTATGAAAAGCATGTCTTATCTTTAGAAAAGAAAGTAGCTAACTCAAATAAAATAGCTTTTGTGTAACACTTGTCTTCTTATTTGTTGCACATTCCTCATCTGTTCTCAACCGTTGATATTCTCAAGTCTTCTATATCGTTGATCTTCTCTCTCCCAAGTCTATAAATTGAACCTCATTCTTCCATTTCATTCATCCAAGCTTTTCGTATTGTTACTCTACAAGAATTACAATGCGCCTTTGGCACCAACTCCTTCATTGCTTGTGATCACGTTTTTTACTATGCACTACGCTCTACAACCCTCGCTATGAAGCTTCTCTTCATTGCGACATCACCACAACCATTCTCAATCAACATTCTTGACAAAGCAAAGAAGTGCACTCTCTGAGGGCCCTTTTCATACACACAAGGATGATTTTTGATAGGCAACAATGGAAGTTTCGATCTAAGGAAGGTTTGCATTTGTTGATTCATTGCTTATTTGATTTGATTTCCTTAGTTCACTATTCTATTGAGTTTTGGGTATTTGATATTGTTTATCATTGCATATTCATTGTTTGATCCAAATTTCCCCTAACACATACAAACATTTTTCAATTTACAAACCAAAGAATCCTTGTCTTTAACAAAATAGTATTTTGGTTGTGCTATGTAGATCTCTTTTACCAAGTCACCATGTAGGAATGTTGTCTTCATATCCATCTATTATATCTCTAAATTAAAAGTTGTTACTATAGATTACAAGAACCTGATTGATGTCAACTTAGCAACTGGGGAGAAAACCTCACCCAAGTCTATCCCCTCAACTTGGGAATATCCTTTTGCAACCAATATTACCTTGTACTTTTCAACACCATTAATATCTAAACTAATCTTCTTGAACACCTATTTACATCTAATAGGGTTTCTTTCTTTAGGAAATGCCATCAAGTCCCATGTGCTTTATTCTTCAATATAGCCATCTCCTCATCCATAGCCACTCTTTAGGACTTAGAATCACCCATATCCATCACCTCCATCATAGTTTGAGGCTCATCGATATTAGTAATCAAAGAAAAAAGACATATCCAATTAGGAGGAGTATACCTATTTGGTTATTGTATTTACTGAGTGAACCTCCTCAAGAGTTGAGATGGAGGTTCTACCCCCTCTTCTAAAATATCAAAACTATCTAATCTCTCCTCCTCTTTAGGTCCTTCACAAGATTCTTGTTCAACCTTCTCAATATATGGGGTTAGCTGAACCATATCTTTCTTCCCATCCTATTTTGGTTTCAACACAATGGAGGAAAGCTTAATATCTCTAAAAATAACACTTTTGTTGTATAAATATCTCTCGGCCACATGGTCCCAAAGATTATGTTGGCATCCCACCCAAATTTTATGTTTCATACTTGCAAGTGTTACCCCAGGTCCTTATTTTTGGCCCATCATAGATTATCAATGCAGTAACTCATAAATGGGCCACCTTTGTCAAGTCATGTTTAATGGTGTGCTTTACAAACATATGAATCTTTATGTTGTGCTCATATATTGAAAATTCTAGCTTTTGGGGCACTTTTTCTTAGTTTACATATCTTAGCAAAGGCGTAGATTTTTCATGAAATTTGTAACTCTTGGAAATTGCTTCTTGACTTGCATTCTCCAACCCCTTCCTTGCTTGGATAACGTCAAAACCCATGTGAAACTCTACAACTCTTGTAAATTGCTTCTCAACCTCCATTTTTTCCCCCTTCCTTGCTTGCAAAAATTTGGACCCCACGTGCAACTTTGCACTTCTTTCAAATTGCTTACCAACCTCCACTTTTTACCCCCTTCCTTGCTTGTGGAACTTCATACCTCATGTGCAAATTTACAATTCTTTCAAATTACTTCTTGACCTTTTCTTTCCACTTCCTTCATTACCAATAGAAATTCATACCTCATGTGTAGATCTACAATTCTTGTAAATTACTTCTTGACTCTCACTTTCCAATTCCTTCATTACTTATACAACTTTGGACCCTACATGCAACTTTGTAGTTTTTTTAAACTACTTCCCAAGTTTCACTTTCTAATAGCTAGTCTTGGTGGACTTTTCACCCCTTCCTAGAAACTACATCCTTGATTCTTAATGTTGTCACTTTTCCATGCATGTATGCTCAGTAGAATTCAGCCTCTTCTTACAATTACACATTGTATGCCAAGTTTTCATCTCCATTAGGGTATAATATGGACTTTCTAGCCTCCTGTGTAATTTCCAAATCCTATCTACAAGTTTGCCTTAAAGTTAGGTTGTTCAAACAAGGTTTCTCATCTACTCCCCTACATGACGTCTTGACATGCCATTAATGCCCTTAAATGAATGTGATAGAGATTTGCAAACATCCAAATCAAGCCTAGCTACTGTTGGATCCCTTAAGGACATGGATTCAAATGCAATGCCATGTTTTTCTAATGAAATGGGCATGGGCTACTCGGATGTGATTATGGAATACCCTCACCTAAAAGCCTATAAATTGGTACCTAGTGACTTGAATAAGTATGGAGAGGATGTTTTCTCTACCCTAGGATACCTATCAATAGATACAAGGGATATTTATTGTGTAGATGGTTGTACTGGAAAGTTACATGTATTGACTGCAAGTGACCCCTATGACCTTCCCAAGGAACTAATTATAACACAAATGAAATACTATATATACAAGGATGTAATATGCTCAATAGGTTGATGTTTGAGCAAAATTTATAGATATATGTGTCTGAAGTTGTTTTAGGGCATAGATTCATGTAGTCCAATTCTATAAGGGATAAGAACATGCTTTATAAATCATAGGAAGGGGTAGTTAATTAAACCTATGCCTATAATTGAATGTCTCCATGGCATGTTGTAGCAACTTAGGGGGATATTTGAACTTGGTTGTGGGTTCCCTCTTTCCACACTTGCTAGCATGGTTGTAATCAGATTTAGATGAATGTGTGGAGTGATCCCACAATAGTGTGTCCCATTTTTTGGCCTATGTGGGATGCTCAAAATCAACATTTTCTAATTTGTGTCAATTATATGGAACAAATGGTCAAGAATTTAAGGATGATGTAAACTAATGAGTTGTGAAATTTTTTATGTAGATTCAAACTATAATTTTTTAATTATTTTAAATAAATATTTCTATTATTTTTTATTTTATTATTTAATCAATTTTTATTTTTTATATTATTTTTTATTTAGTGACATTATTTTGTCATGCATAAGTTTCACTATAAATAAAAAAATTCATGATTTATTGGAATTAGAACACTGACTCCAATGTCTAGTGTATGGATATTTTTGGTAATTTTTTATTAACTATTTTATTTATTAGTAATTTTTAAATTAGTACTAACAAAAATTTTAGACCTATATTATTTTGTCACACATTTCTCTTAGCATATATATATCAAAATTATTTTTTTCTTTTTTCATTTGAACAAGGACATCTAAGTGGAGTGCAATGCAGTTTTTGAGATTTTTCTAAAAATGTTTGTTATTTTTCATAGTATCTTGAATAGAGGTCATTTTTTCAAATGGACCTACATTCATTATAAAAAAATTAAAAATATAATATTAAAACATAATACATTATAATTTTTGTAAAGCTAATACTAAGGGCTACATACCTACAAAATGACAATTCAAAATGACTTCATTTGATCCCCCAAAAGGTTAAGCAAAATTGCTTCTTTGTTTGTATTTTGATAGGTGCAGAGGAGACTCTGTTAAGGGTTTGATTTAAGGTTGGGGGTTATATCCAAGGAGGTTTGATCTAATCCCCTTTAATAAAGATCCCTTGGATGGAACCCATATAGGCTTAAAGCAATAGTTTTTCTAAAAAATATGTGATTTTAGGCAAAAGTTAGGATGTCCCACAAGTGGGACACACTATTGTAGGATGATCTTGTGACAATATTCTAATAAATTAAAAATCTTTTTTAATGATCTTCTCTTATTTCATATGGGTTTTTGTATCTTTGAGATGGATTTAACATAAGCATGTTTAGTTGTAGAAATCTTTTATCTCTTATTTTTGTGTGTATGCAAGTCTTGTTCCATTTATAGTTTTTAGGTGTACTCTCTTCTTCCTTGCATACTATGACTCTATTGCTCATTGGAGTAGGCACTAGTCCAAGAGGTGAAAGACCAAACATATTCCAATCATACTATCTCTTCTCCTCATCATCTTAGGAGTAGCGTTAAGTCACACCATGTTTGTATGATTTGGTAATGCAATTCATAATGTATCCTATTCTATCCCAAAATTGATAAATCCTTTAAGGATCATACAAGTATGTTGTCTTTCTTGCACATGTGTTTGTGTAGCTAAGTGGATTCACTTATTAGGGAATAGTACTACTATTATATTTGGTTGCATGTGCAAGAAAGTTATCATCTACTCATTTGGAGGTTTTTGTGGTATAGTTGCATAGATCATTGACATGAACTTGTGACATATCTTGGAGTTCATAGTGCATTGGATATGGTTGTTAGGACCTTGAGTGTATTCCTTCATTTCTTTTTATTTTCCCTATCTTATAGGCCTCAAGGACTACTCACCTTGGCCTAGTAAAGCCTACGGTAGAAAGAGTTACCCATCCTTATTACTCAGCCAATTATTGTCCCTACCCAATCATAATCCAAAAATTATTCACCTTAAGTTGGCATCCCTGACACTTAGGTATTGTTTATCTTTAAGGAATTGGGGTTTCACAAATTTTAGAGCCAATATATTGTATCCTTTCACACTAACACCATAAATGATGAAGATACATTTTATTTCCTTATTCTCCAACATTGACTATTTCTCCCTAGGCATATGATCATATGTGATGCAACCAAAAACTCTAAGATTTTGTGGTGAGGAATTTGTGCATGTCCATGTATTCACAAGAGTCTCATCAATAAGAGTTGATGTAGGAGGCCTATTAATTAGGTAATAAGATATAGAAACTACTTCTACTTAGAACTTCTATTCTAGGATGGCTCCACCAAGCACACTCCTAGACCTCTCCATTAAGATCTATTCATGCTTTCTATAACTCCATTCTGTTGAGTGGTATATAGAGTTTTCTTATGTCTCTCAATCCCATACTCTTTAGAGAATCTATCAAAATTTAAGGAATAAAACTCATTTCTAGTGTTAGTCCTTGAAATCTTAATCTTTATACCAGTCTAAATTTTTTAAAGAGCTTTAAACTCTTTAAAATAACTAAAGACTTTAGATTCACTCTTGAGGAAACAAACCCATGTCATTCTAGAATAATCATCTATAAAAGATACATAATACAAAGAATTAGAATTTGAAGGAACATTAACATGACTAAATACATCTGAACGAATCAAGTCCAATTCCCTAGAAGATTTATGAGAATTGGAATAGAAGTAAACTCAATTTTGTTTACCGTATAGACATTGTTCATAGAAACCAAAATAAGAGCACAATCATTCAACCATTTAATGAGTTTTATTTTTTAGGGTCCTTAGATCTTCTCACATGTAGGGCCCATTCTCTAGTGCCATAGCATTGTTTTCTTTGCAGGTAACATTCTGTCAAAAGGAATAGACCACTTAGGTACTTAGAAAGCATGACTATTGGAAGTAGACACAACACTCCTTTGTTGTTGGTTCTAATAGTCAAGATGTATTTTCTATAGATCTCTCCACTAGAAGATGGTGAAGGTGTAGACCTAATTTAAGGCCTAATGAAGGGGTTGGAAGTGGTAGGCCCTTTTGTGATAAAGCAACCATGGAAGAATCAAAGGTAAATGAGTGTTGGTGTGAACATGGTTTATTACCATATTGGTTCTGTTGCAAGTATAAGCAGTAAGTGATGTCATTGATGTCAACAACTAAGGTCAACATCTAAGGAAGTTATTTGGATGAGTTTGAGTAAGTGTCTGAGAAGAACAATGTAGTATTTTCTTTGCATATCTTGTAGATTGAATATCTTTGTCTGTGGTTTAAAATTTACATTAAAGGTTGTTTGTAGTTGCTATGTTTCAAGTTTGAGCCTCTAGTGTGAAGATTTGAGTGAGTTCTGTTCACCAGAGTAAAAACTATTTTTCTGAATATTAAATGGTGACAAGGAGAATGTATTCTACTCCACAACTTTCCACATTTAGGTTTTATATGTTATGGTTCTAGATTTAAGGTTGGGATGATGTTATGTGTCTTCAGTTGAAATGGTTCATGATTTGGTGCTCTGCAAACGATCTTTTCTTTGTAACAGTGGTTGATAGTAATGTTTAAGTGGTCCAGTTTGAAGAATCTTTTAGATAGAGTGTTTGGAGGTTGTCCGAAAGTTCTTGGTGATTGTAATGTTCTTGTGGATGTTTCTAGATCATGTTTCCACTTTTTGATTAGTCTGTAAAGTGTAATTCAGATCGTGGTTGAAGCATGTTCCTAAAGGTCTTAGTGTTAACACCAGTTTTGGCTGACCTGGTTGTTTTCACTACTTGCGGTTATGCTTTAGAGTTTGTTAAGTGTGTTGTTGTGTGGAAGATTGCATTTGAGTCCCTACTAAAGTGTGGTGTGGTCCGTATTAATTCCTTTCCATCACGGGAATGTTTAGGTCCAGACATAATTTGAATATTGGTTAAGTTTATTATTTGTGCTGACCTTGAAGATTGTTTCCAAGATTGTGGATGCATAAATATCAATTAAATGATTGATAAATTGAGCAAAGTTGAAGTGATAGACAAAATGGTTGCATGAGAAGCATCATTTGTTGAAGGTGTGATCTAGATGAGTTTGTGAGTGAGATAGTGATCAGTAAAGAGCATACTTTTGATATAGATTTGTTGTGAGATTCAATGGTGTTTGTGGTGGATCCCTGGTTGCTGTGAGATCTGTTCTCATTGTAATTATCTTCTTCTATCTTCTACTTTCAGAAGTGATCCCTTTTGGCAATGAGCCTCTTTCTTTTGCAGTGAGTATTTTGGGTAGTGAACCCTAAGGCAGTGAGCCTCTGATAGTGAGCCTTGTTGTAATTTTGATATATCATTTATATTGTGAGTTAACTCTCACCGTAGTTTTTCCCTCATTGGGTTTTCCATGTAAAAACTCTGGTGCCTCATGTGTTGAATGTGTGGATGTGTTTAAGTTTTTGATTTCATGCTTTTATGGTTAAATGATAACAACAGTGATTAAGTGGTTAATGTGTTGATGTTAATCTAAAAAAAAGTTAAGTTTTGGTTACAACTGATTCACCCCCACCTCTCAGTTGTCTTGTGTATTTTAACAATTGGTATAAGAGTGTGGGTTCCTTAGAAGAAAGCCTAACATCTCAAAGTAGATCTGGGATGATGCACAAGAAGGACACTCCACAGTTTGATGGAATAGATTATGCTCTCTAGAAGGTACGAATGAAAAGTCATCTCATTTCGCTTGGTTATAGTGTTTGGAAGTTGGTAGATACAAAGTATACTCTTCCTCCAAATGGTCCATTATCTGAAGATGAAATCAAATAGTATGAATGAACTAAATGGAAAAGCTAGAGATGCTCTATTAAATGCTTTATCTAACACTGAGATAGTGAAAGTTTTAGATTTGGAAACTGCTCATGAGATCTGGGATAAGTTGAAAATTTTATATGAAGGAGATGAATCTGTAAAGAATGCCAAATTACAAAATCTGAAGGTGAGGTATGAAGCTCTAAAGATGAGTGATGATGAGAACATAACAATCTACATACATAAAGTTGATGAAATTGTCAATAGAATCAAAGGACTTGGAGGATCTATTGATGAGAATGAGGTTGTATTGAAGATTCTTAGGTCATTACCTAAATCCTATAGTCACAAGGTGTCTGCAATTGAAGAACTTATGAGTGTGAAAAAGATTAAAATAATCAATTGCTTGGAAGGTTTACTACTTTTGAGATGAGAGAGTTCGGTGATGCTCAGTCGAAGACTGAGACTGCTTTCAAAGCCAACACTTCAGAGAAGACTTCAAGATCTGACAAATATGTGGTGGAACCAGATGATGACCTTGATTATATTGAAGCCAACTTTGTGGATAGAATGCAAAGAGGTACTGGTAAGTTCAAAGGCAAATTACCATTCAAATGCTTTACTTGTGGTAAGATTGGTCACTATGCCTCTAGGTGTCCAGAGAGAATTGAGAGAGGCAAGAAGAAATTTGAAATTAGACCTAGGATCATAAAGAAATGCTATTATCTTAGAGAGGAAGATGATGATGGTGTGATAGATGATGAGTCTGATGATACTAGTGCAAATGAATGCTTGTTTATTGCTATCAAGGAAGAACCTGTGTTTACTAATCTCGCTAGATGTGTGAAGGAAGAAAAACAAGTGGAAGAGAGTGCTTTGTCTGTCTGCCAGGTTGAGAAAGATAAGGATGAATGGATTATTGATAGTGGATGTTCACATCACATGACCAGTGATAAAAGTAAGTTTGTAAGTTTGGAAAAGTATGATGGAGGACTGGTTAGGTTTTGAGATGATGCAACTAGTAAGATTTGTGGAAGAGGATCTATTTCTTTTGATGGAAAGCACAATACAGATGATGTTCTATATGTGAAGGGTTTAAAGCATAATCTTTTAAGTGTTGGTCAGATGTGTGACAAAGGGTATGATTTGAGATTGAAGGATAATGGATGCAAAATCATGGAAAGCTCACGAACAGTGATTGCTGTTGGTAAGAAGACTAAAGGTAATGTTTATCACTTGAGAGGAACTAATGATTGTTGTTTGTTGGCTCAGACAAATGAGAGTTGGTTGTGGCATAGAAGGATGTGTCATATTAATTTTGACAACTTAAGATAGGTTTAGTACAAGTTGTGAGAGATTTTCCTAAGCTTGTGAAGCCTGCTAATACTATTTGCAAGGAATGTCAATTGGGGAACAGACAAGGACACGTTTCAAGAGCAAAGAACAATTTTCTACTGGATTGCTTGAACTAGTGCATACAGATTTGTGTGGTCCTACAAGAACAAGAAATTTACAAGGAGACATGTACTTTATGTTTCTTATTGATGATTATTCTAGAATGACTTGGGTCACTTTTCTAAAAGATAAATCAAAAGCACTAGACAAGTTCAAAGCTTTCAAGGCAATGATTGAGAATGAGTTGGAATTAAGGATCAAATGCTTAAGGTCTAATAGAGGAGGTGAGTTTACATCAATTAATTCAATATTTTTTATGAAGAATATGGGATAAAGAGACAGTTGTCTGCTCCTAGGACTCCTTAGCAAAATGGAGTTGTTGAAAGAAAGAACATGATAGTTCAAGAGGCTGCTAGGATAATGATGAAGGAGGCTAACCTACCGGAAGTGTACTAAAGAGAAGCTGTACATATTGTTGTCTACATTCAAAACAAAGTTCAAGTCAAAGGTAATGGAACTAAAACTCCTTATGAATTATGGTATGGAAGAGTTCCTACAGTGAAATATTTTAAAGTTTTTGTAAGAAAATGTTATATTAGAAGAGAAGAAGAGCTAGGCAAGTTTGATGCTAAGTGTGATAAATGAATTTTCCTTGGATACTCCACTAAGAGTAAGGCCTACCGGTGCTACAATAATAGATTGAGAAAGATCATTGAGAGTGTTAATGTGAAGGTTGATGAAGACATGGAAAGAATATCAGATCTAAGTGGCTATGAATTAGATGAACCTGTTGTTACAATAAATGAAGAAAAAGTTGAACAAAAGACAGTCAAGTTGAAGAAGAAAAGGCTCTAGAAAATGCTATTAAGACTCCCAAGTATGTAAAGATTAATCATTCTAAAGATCATATTATTGGTGACAAAGGCAAAGGGTTATTGACAAGGAAAAGAGCTGTAGAAGAAAAGGTGAACTAATGTCTAATTTCAAAGATTGAACCTAAAATTGTAAGTGAAGCCTGTAAAGATGAAAATTGGGTAAAGGCTATGGAAGAAGAGCTAATGTAGATAGAGAAGAATCAAACTTTGGAATTGGTTCCTAGATCAACTGATAAGAATGTGATTGGAACTAAATGGGTTTTCAGAAACAAGATGAATGAAAATGGAGTAGTAAGAAACAAAGAAAGACTCGTGTGCAAAGGATATTCTTAGGTTGAAGGAATAGATTTTGAAGAGACTTATGCTTCTGTGGAAAGGATTGATGTAATAAGAATGTTTTTGGCATTTGTAGCAGACAAAGATTTCAAAGTGTACTAGATGGATGTGAAGTCTGCAATCTTGAATGAAGAGTTGGAAGAAGAGGTTTAGATTGAACAATCGGAAGGATTTTAGTCATCAGACCAAGGTGACATGGTGTGTAGATTGAAGAAAGCCTTGTATGGACTAAAACAATCTCCTAGAGCCTGGTATGCAAGGTTGGTTAATTATTTGTTGCAATTAGGTTTTAGTAAAGGTACTGCAAACAATAATCTCTATTTCAAAATTAATGATGATCAAATTTTGATTGTTGTAGTCTTTGTTGATGATATTATCTTTGGAGGCAATGAAGGTATGTGTACGAAATTTGCAGAAGAAATGCAAAAGGAGTTTGAGATGTCTATGTTTGGTGAAATGAATTTCTTTTTAGGACTACAGATTACTCAATCAGATAAAGGAGTTTTCATTTCTTAGTCAAAGTATGTGAAAGAGTTGTTGAAGAAGTTTGGAATGGAAGATTCTAAGCTAGTGTGTACCCCTATGGTAACTGGTTGCAAGCTGAGCAAGAGTGATCAATCACCTAAGACTGACTAGAAAAAGTATAGGTCTATGATTGGAGGACTACTTTATCTAACCTATACCAGACCAGATATAATGCACATAGCTTGTCTTGTGGCAAGATTTCAAGAAGATCCTAGACAGTCACATGTGTTGGTAGTTAAGAGGATCATGAGGTATTTAAAAGGCACTTTAGACCATGGATTGTGGTATCCTAAAGATACTGATTTCATTCTTAGTGCTTATACAGATGCAAATTGGGCTAGAGATGTTGATGACATAAAAAGTACAAGTGGAGGTGCTTTCTTCTTAGCTAACAGATTGGTTTCATGGTTGAACAAGAAGTAGGATTTAGTTTATTTGTCTACTATAGAAGAAGAATATATTGCTATAGGATGTTGTTGCACTCAAGTGCTATGAATGAAGCAAACATTGAAGGATATAAGAGTTGTGTATGAAGAACCAATTTTAATCTTTTGTGACAATACAAGTGCTATAACCATTTCTAAGAATCTAGTGATGCACTCAAGAACAAAGTATATATCAATAAGGTATCACCTTCTAAGAGAAAAGGTAACAGAGAATGAAGTAAAGATGGAATATGTGTCTAGAAAGAATTAGATTGTAGATAATTTCACAAAGCCTCTGCCTAAGGATACTTTTGAGTATCTTAGGGAAAAGTTAGGGGTTATTACCCCTCCTGCTCTAAACTAAGATGCATAGGAAGTGCATTAGTCCAATGGTGCCCAAAGTCTCATTCTTTTATCTAGATTGATGTTTTGATGGCTACTTCTCAGGGGGAGTAGGTAGATGTTGCTGATATGAGCTCCTAATAAAAAAGTAGTAAGTGTTGTAGTGTTGCTGACAGGGGGAGTAGTGCAATGGTTGAGCTTTGATAACTAAAGAAGAAGAGAAGTTCTAGTAGCCTTTTCCATTTATGTTAAAGGGGGAGAGAAATTCATTTGAAAAACTTAAGGAGGAAGATTCTGATTGATGTCAAAATGGGAGAAAGTTGCAGCTAGAGAAAGCATAAAGTAAGGGGAACAAAGAAGAAAAACAAGTTTGCTTGTCTTGATGGTTTTTCAGATCATGTGTTGCCATCAATGACAAAGGGGGATATTTTTGCAAGTATGAGTAGTAAGTGTTGTCATTAATGTCAACACCTAAGGTTAGCATCTAAGGAAATTATTTGGATGAGTTTGAGCAAGTGTTTGAGAAGAACAGTGTAGTGTTTTTCTTTGCATATCCTATAGATTGAATATCTTTGTTTGCAATTTGAAATTTATGTTAAGGGATGTCTATAGTTTCTATGTTTCAAGTTTGAGCCTCTAGTGTGAAGATTTGAGTGAGTTCTATTCACTAGACTAAAAACTATTTTTCTGAATATTAAATGGTGACAAGGAGAATGTATTATGTTCTGCATCTTTTAGCATTTAAGTTTTATAGTTTGGGGTTCTAGAGTTAAAATTGGGATGATGTTATGTGTCTTTAGTTGAAATGGTTCATGATTTGGTGCTCTACAAGTGATTTTTTATTTGTAATATTGGTTGACAATAATGTTTAAGTGGTTTGGTTCGAAGAATCTTCTGGATAGAGTGTTTAGAGGTTGTGCGAAAGTTCTTGGTGATTGTAATGTATGTGTGGATGTTTCTAGATCATGTTCCTACTTTTTGATTTGTTCATAAAGTTTAATTTGGATCATGGTTGACGCGTGTTCCTAAAAGTCTTAGTGTTAATACCAGTTTTGGCTAACCTAGTTATTTTCACTACTTGCGGTTATGCTTCAGAGTTTGTGAAGTGTGTTGTTTTGTGGAAGATTGCATTTGAGTCCCTGCTAAGGTGTGGTGTGGTCTGTATTCATTCCTTTCCAATGTGGGAATGTTTAGGTCTAGACCTAATTTGAATATTGGTTAAGTTTGTTGTTTGTGTCGACCTTGAAGATTATTTCCAAGATTGTGGATGTATAAATATTAGTTAAATGATTGGAAAATTGAGTGAAGTTCAAGTGATAGATGAAATGGCTAGATGAGAAGCATCATTTGTTGTAGGTGTGATCTAGATGAGTTTGTGAGTGAAATAGTGAGTAGTAAAGAGCATATTTTTGATAGAGAGATGTTGCAATAGATTCAGTGGTGTTTGTGGTGGATCCCTGGTTGCTGTGAGATCCATTCTCATTGTAACTATCTTCTTGTGTCTTCTTCTACTTCTGGTAGTGAGCCCTTTGGCAGTGAGCCTCTTTCTTTTGTAGTGAGCATTATGGGCAATGAACCCTAAGGTAGTGAGCCTTGTTGTAATTTTGATATATCATTTATATTGTGAGTTAACTCTCACCATGGTTTTTCCCTCATTGGGTTTTCCTTGTAAAAAATCTAGTGCCTCATGTGTTGAATGTGTGGATGTGTTTAATTTTTTGATTTCATGCTTTCTTGGTTAAATCATAACAACAGTGATTAAGTGGTTGATGTGTTGATGTTTGAAAGGAGTTAAGTTTTGGTTACAACTGATTCACCCCCCTCTCAATTGTCTTGTGCATTTCAATAGGTTCCACATTAGGTCATATTCACACTTTTCAAGTTTACTTAGGGCATATTCATGGTACACTAAGGATACTTATCACTTTATGTCTTAAGTCATAAGACTAAGACACTTGTCATAATCTTATATTGTCCTATGTTTCACCTTGGTTTATATAACCAAGGGCTTCTCTTTGTAATTCATATTGATCTATCATATTGTGTATTTGCTTCCTTTGATAGAATAGGATTAGTCTCTCATGTTGGGTCTCTCTTGTGCTTTCATTGAAGTGCCTAGATCTTGGGTGGCTACCTTCATAGATAAATCTTACATGGTATAGAGCATTCTGTACCAACTCTTACAATGAGAACCATTGAGGACTTTCCTAGATCAATAGCATGCACAACATATATAAGTGTTCTCAGTCTTATAACCTTATATCTTTGTTCTTGAAACCCAAAAACTAATGCAAAGTAATAACATAAAGATAAACAATAAAGCATTACCTTCAAACCTTGCATAATGTTAGACTTCTGATAGGACGAAATGGAGTGCACCCAAGCTCCATTGATTTATCCTATGGATGTATTGTGGATAGCTCACACAACCAGCATAACCATAAAATGATATGAGATAAATGAGAAATTAGAGATATGCATGCATAAAGAAATTTGATGAGTGTGAGGGTTTGAAATGAAAATAAACATTTAATGTATTGATAGAGAGGGAATCAAATGGATGGCTAGGATTAGAAGGGTGAGGGATGAGGAGGATAGCTAGGATTGAAAGCCAATTTTAATGCTCATGACATGCCATAAATGAGGATGATAGGTGACTAAAATAAGGATGGGAGTGGCAATAAATAGGTTTTTTAAATTGATTTTGGAGAGGAAGTGCTTATGACACACAATTAGTGAGGTTAAAAGTAGTGATGTGTGTGCGGTAATTTAAATAATAAAATTATTTAAATTGTGAGACAAGTGGCATGTGAGAGCTAATTTAAATAAATATTTCATTTGTTTAAATTAGTTGGAGGAATATGGGATTTTAATAAATAGAATTTATTTAATTTGACTAGAGGAAATAAATTAGTTAAATAAATATAATTCTTTTAACAAATTGGAAGGGGTCATGAAAGGGGACCTAGGACAAGGTGTCACTAAGCGTCACAAGAGCATATAAGGGGATGTCGAAAGGAAATGTTGTAAGACATGGTCAATTATAGGTATCTACATTTTGCCCCTCTTTGAGATGATGTTGCAACTAAGAGAAGTAACATCATTTCAAAGAATAAAAGGTATGAATGGAGGGAAAAGGATGACCCAACCACTTGAAGGAGTGATGAGGAGGAATGCTGTAAGGATGAGATGCCCCCTCGAGAGGATAGGCATGGGTTTTCTCTTGATATGGATGAAAAGTGGTTGGATAAATAATGAACAAAATAGAAAGGATGGATAAGGTTAAGGGTTAGGAATGGATAGTTAGGATGGGTTGATATGTTGAAAGAGATAGGTGAAATAGATAGTGGACAAAGTTAGATTGAGAGGTGAAGAATTCTTTAGAATAGAATTTGGAAACGGATAAGTTATAGTCATAATGGATATAGTGGATAGTGAGGAAATGATTATGCTAGTATAATGTGTAGAACATCCCTAGTTTGATATAGCAAGAGGATATTATGCACCAAGGTATAAGGGACAAGGGTGATTTTGTATCCTTTGCATGTAATTAACATTGCAAACAAAAGGAGTATCCTTATCCACATCGTAATACAACCTTGTCTAGACACAAGATATGAATATTAGTTGTAGTGATAAGAATATCCAATAGACATGCAAAACACTATGCCCCATTCTCTGATAATTGTAACACACCAAGATATAAATTGATGCAGGAGTATCCCTAGTTCAAGAGAAATCTTGTATCAACCAAAAACATTTGCATTTTAGTTCTTTCATTTTCTAGTTCAATTCTGGCAGTTCAGTTAGTAGTAGTTTTCATCTTGTGGTTTGGTTTTTGCATTTCACATCCTGCGGATCTGGACTTAGCATCTATATTAATTCATCTACATCATATCAAGAATTCAAAGCATTTGGATTAGTCACTAGAAAGATATCGCTATCAGAAGATTGACTATTTTCTCAGAGCAAAGCATTCTAAGAGTTCTTGATAACCAGCTGAAGGAGAAGGCTTGCAGATCATTCCTTGACTTGTGGATCTCAATGACACATCATTCAATGTCCTTTGGTTCATGGCTAACCTTCCCCAAGGTTTCACATGTTGTTCCATTCATTTGAGGAAGTGTTCTATGCATTTAGGTCCGACCTATCTATGAACACGTTACAACTCTTCATTGGAATTAGTGACCTTCCTTGGCCGACATGGAGGAATCTATTGGTTTGGAAATGATATATATTGATGTAATAGATCCTTAGGAAAGTAATTAATAAGTTAGAAATTGATTTATATTCCATAGATTAGATCTTGTACGAAAGAGCTTCAAAGCCTTATCTTGCGCATGTATGCAATCAGGCCTGTGAGCCCTAATTATAAGCTCAGATGTTGCTGGCGGATCTCTATTTTGAATTCTTTAATATATTGAATGACTGAATCTACATTTTTCCATTTCTTTGAGTTGTTTTCATTGTGTTTACTCTTGCTGCATGGTCCGGACAGTTCATTCTATGAACCCTCCTACTGTGACTGCACCAAGTGGTATCAGAGCGAAAGTTTAATTCTTTGGAGCGAATTGGCAAAGGAGATTCCATAAGATCTTGTTGTGAGTGATTTGTTGATCTGAGGTAGGTTACTTATAGGCAATCGATCACTGATTCAGAGGTAGTTGTCTCTTGTAGCCCGATTGCCAAACCTGAGGTAGTTTGCACTTGATCCTAGGAAGATACTGCCACGAAGAGTTCCTCCTATTGGTATAATGGCTAATAGAATAGATGAGATGATGGAATTGATGAGAACAATATGAATTCATTTGGATGTTTTTGAAGAAGATAGGCGAAGAGGATTGACACCAAAACCTAATGTTGAAAGTGATGATGAAGAAGAATTTCAATCTATGGAACATACTGTTGAAACCCTAGAAGGTGATGAAGAAGAAGAATCAAATCAGATAAAGATGTTGTGAGCTATTTCAAAGATTGGAAAGAGACCTTGAGTTGATGTACCAAACTATAATGGTAATTTGAATCTTGAAGAATTGATTGTCTGGATAAATGATATGGAAGAATACTTTGAATATAAAGAAATTGAAGATCTGGAGAAGGTGAAATTTGTAAAGACAAAGTTGAAAAGACATGCTACTATATGGTGGAAATAAGTTTAGTTGGAAAGAAACATAAGAGGAAAATAAAAGATTACAAAGTGGGATTGGATGGTGACAAAGTTGAAGAATTAGTTTATACCTGCTGACTATGAGTTGGAATTGTTGAAAAGATTGCAGAACCTGAGACAAAAGGAGAAATCTATGGAGTACACTGAAGAATTTCATAAGATGATCATAAGAGTAGGACATAGTGAAGCAAGCAAGGAGAAAGTGGCAAGATACATGAATGGGTTGAGATTGAACATTCAAGAAGAACTAAGCTTGGTAAGGATGACATCTTTGGAAGAAGCATATCAATTTGCCCTGAAAGTTGAAGAGAAGATGAATAAGAGACATGATCAGAGATAGAGAGGTAGAGGAGGTAAATTTCAAAGAGGTAAAACATTTTCCAGATGTGATAGATCATTTGTGGAGCATAACAAGTTTGACAACCCATTTAAGAAGGATGACAGAGATAACAATGCTTACTAGAGAGATGACAAATTTTTATCGGCGAGGAAACCCTAGTGCATACCGGAATGAAGGATACATAAGAAAAAGAAGAGGATTTGATAAGAGGACATTTAGAGGTACTTGTTTCAAGTGTGGAGGTGAAGGACATAGAGCATTTGAATATAATTAGGGTAGTACAAGTAAGAAGACAGAAAATTGTGGAAGAATAGCCTATGTTGAAGAGGAACCTGTTGAATCACCCAGTTCTGTTGGTAAACCTGAGAAAGGAGAATCCTTGGTGATGAGGAAAGCACTATTTCAAGTACAGACAAATGAGGAACCATCATAGAGGAAAAGTCTATTTAGAACCAGATGCAAATCTGGATGTAAGTGTTGTAAAGTTGTAATCGATAGTAGTAGTTCAAATAACCTAGTTTCAGAGGAGATGGTGACTAAGCTGAAGTTGGAAAGATTGAAATACCCTAAGCCCTATCAGATAGCATGGATTCAGGATGATCATAAGGTACTGGTGAGTGAACAATATTTGGTAAAATTTCATATTGGGTCCTATCATGATGAAGTCTTGTGTGATATTATGCCTATGGATGTTTATCATATCTTGTTGGGTAGACCTTGGCAGTATGATAGAAAAGCTATACATGATGGGAGAAAGAATACATATACTATAACAACAAATGGGAAGAGAATTACTTTGATTCCTTTAGAGGATATCCTAAAGTTGTGGTATGTAGGAATGCTAGAATTTGTTTGGTAGATGGAAGGAAATTTTTGGATGGTTTGAGACAGGAAAGTATGTGTTATGCCTTGATTCCTAAGAAGCTTGAAGTAGTGAAGAAAGAAACTAACTGGAGGAGATAAGAGAGTTGCTGACAGAGTATGAAGACATCATATCAGATAATTTACCTGAAGGATTACCACCTATAAGGAGTATCAATCATCACATGGATCTTATACTCAGAGCAAGTTTCCCTAACAAATCATCACACCGGATGACAGTGGTAGAGAATGAAGAATTGAATAGATAGATACAAGATTGGTTGAGAAAAGGTTTGATCAGAGAAAGTTTGAGCACTTGTGTAGTACCTATAGTGCTAGCACTAAAGAAGGATGGAGAATGGAGAATATGTACTGATTCCAAAACAATAAACAAGATCACAGTTAAGTATAGATTTCCTTTACCTAGGATGGATGATATTGTGGATTGTTTGAGTGGAACAAGATATTTCACAAAGAGAGATTTGAAGAGTGGATACCATCATATTAGAATCAAAGAAGGTGATGAATGGAAGACTACTTTTATGACAAATGAAGGATTGTATGAGTGGTTAGTGATGCCCTTTGGATTGACAAATGCACTAAGCACTTTCATGAGGTTGATGAATGAAGTCTTGAAGAAATTCTTGGGTAAGTTTGTGATTGTGTACTTGGATGATATTCTGCTTTTTAGTAAGACAAAAGAAGAACATTTGTGGCATATTGGACAAGTTTTACAGAGGTTGAGAGAAGAGAAATTGTTGATAAACATCAAGAAGTGCAGTTTCATTAAGGAAGAATTGGTATATTTGGGATTTGTGATTTCTACGGAAGGATTGAAGATGGACCCTAAGAAAGTGAGAGCAATTGTTGAATGGCCTAATCTGGAGAGCATTGGAGAAGTTAGATCATTTCATGGATTGGCTAGTTTCTACCAGAAGTTCATTAGAAATTTTAATTCAGTTTGTAACCCTATGACAGAGATAATGAGAGGTGACAGAAAAGATTTCAAGTGGACATCTGGAGCAGATAAAAGTTTTGAGTTGTTGAAGAAGAAAGTGATAGAGCAACATGTTTTGGCATTACTGGATTTTAGTAAGGTATTTCAAGTTGATTGTGATGCAAGTGGAAATGCAATTGGAGTAGTGTTAAGTCAAGAAGGTAGACCTATAGCATATTTTAGTGAGAAGTTGAATGATGCAAGGAAAAGATATTCAGTTTATGATCAAGAGTTCTATGCCATAATGCAAGCCTTGAAGAAGTGGAGACATTACTTGTTGCCTAAAGAGTTTGTTTTGTATATAGATCCTCAAGCTTTGTAATATTTGAATAGTCAAGGTAATTTGAATCAGAGACATATGAGATGGGTAGAGTTCATGCAGAGTTATACTTTTGTGTTGAAGTATAGGAGTGGTAAATCAAACAAAGTTTCTGATGCCTTGAGTAGGAGAAGAAACTTGTTGACATAAATGAGAGTTAAAGTGTTAGGTTTTGATGAATTGAAAAACATGTATGAGGGAGACACTGATTTTGCAGAACCTTGGAGAGCATGTAAGGAACCTGTTGTGATAGATAGAAGTAAGTGGTTGGATTATTTCATTCAAGAAGATATGTTGTCCAAAGGAAGTCAGTTGTGCATACCTAGGAGTTCAATGAGAGATAATTTGATCAAAGAGAAGCATAGTGGTAGATTGGCAGGACACTTTGACATTGATAAGGCAGTGGCTTTGGTAAGTGAAAATTACTTTTGGCCTCAGATACATAAGGATGTTTGGAGATTTGTGTAGAGTTGTAGAGTTTGTCAAGTTACAAAAGGGAGTAGTTAGAACATTGGATTGTATAAACCTTTGACAGTTTCGGAGAGACCTTGGGAAGACATAAGCATGGATTTTGTAATGGGATTGCCTAAAACACAATGAGGACATGATTCAATATTTGTAGTGGTTGATATATTTTCAAAGATGGCTCATTTCATACCTTGTAAGAAGACAACTGATGTAGTGCATGTAGCTGACCTATTTTTCAAGGAGATTGTGAGATTGCATGGATTACCTACGAGTATAGTTTCAGACAAAGATACAAAGTTTGTTGGATACTTTTGGAAGACACTTTGGAAGAAGATGAAGACAGATTTGAAATTTAGTTCAACTTTTCATCCACAGACAGATGGACAAATAGAGGTAGTGAATATGAGTTTGCGAAATTTGTTGAGATGTTTGGTTGGAGAGAAGATAGGAAGTTGGGATTTGATTCTTTCACAAGCAGAGTTTGCATACAATTATTCGGTGAATAAGAGTACCAGAAGAACACCTTTTGAGATTGTTACTAGAGTGAATCCTAGAGGAGTTACAAAATTGAGAGATATCAGTATAGAAGAAAAGAGGAGTATAGAAGCAGAAGAATTTACAGATCATATGAAGACAATGCATAATCAAGTGAAGAAGCATTTGGAGGATATGAACAATAAGTACAAAGAGAAGGCTGATGAGAAGAGAAGACATAAGGAATTTGAACTGGGAGATGAAATGATAGTGTACTTGAGAAAAGAAAGATTTCCAGTTGGGACTTATAACAAGTTGAAGATGAAGAAGTTTGGACCTTGTAGGATAGTCAGGAAATTTGATTCAGGAAATGTATATGAAGTAGAGTTATCAGAGACATTGGGTATTTCACCTATTTTCAACATTGCTGATCTTTATCAGTATCATCAAGTAGAGTTCAGTGACAACATGGAAGAAGACTTGAAGATGCAGTTACCACAACAAGCACCAGAATAGATAGAAGACATCTTGGATAGTAGAGTTGGATGCAACACCAGAGGAAGACAATACAAAGAATATCTTGTGAAGTGGAAAGGTAGACTGGAAGAAGATTCATCATGGATTTCTCAAGCTAAGGTGGACCGTCTTGGTTCTCCCCTAGCCCCAGCAAAGTGAGGGACTCACTTTTTCAATAACCCCGGATGTCTAATGTAGGAGCATCCCTGGTTCAAGAGCAATCTTGCATCAACCAAAAACATTTGCATTTAAGTTTGTTTACATTTCAGTTCTTTCATTTTCCAGTTCAGTTTAGGCAGTTTAGTCAGTAGTAATTTTTAACTTGTGGTTCGGTTTTGGCATTTCACATCTTGTGGATCTGGACTTAGCATCTATATTCATTCATCTACATCATATCAAGAATTCAGAGCATTTGGATCAGTCACCAGAAAGATATCGCTATTAGAAGATTGATTGTTTTCTCAGAGTAGAGCATTCTAATAGTTCCTAATAACCAGCTGAAGGAGAAGGCTTGTAGATCATTCCTTGACTTGCGGATCTCAATGACACATCATTCAATGTCCTATGGTTCATGGTCGACCTTCCCCAAGGGTCCGCATGTTGTTCCATTCATTTGAGGAAGTGTTCTATGCATTTAGGTCTGACTTATCTATAAACACATTACAGCTCTTCATTGGAGCTAGTGACCTTCCTTGGCTGACACAAAGGAATCTATTGGTCCAGAAATGATATATATTGATGTAGTAGATCCTTAGGAAAGAAGTTAAAAAGTTAGAAATTGATTCATATTCCATAGTTTAGATCTTGTACGAAAGAGCTTCAAATCCTTATCTTGTGCATGTATGCAATCAGGCCTGTGAGCCCTATTTGTAAGCTCGCATGTTGTCGACGGATCTCTATTTTGAATTCTTTGATATACTAAATGACTGAATCTGCATTGTTCCATTTCTTTGAGTTGTTTCCATTGTGTTTACTCTTGTTGCATAGTTCAAACAATTCATTCTGTGAATCCTCCTACTGTGACTGCACCATAAATGGATCTAGGTGGCTTTGATAAAGAAAAAGGAGATAGAAAAGATAAAATTAAAAAAAAGACCAAATGATGACACAAGTCAAACAACCTTTGTATCTCTTTCCAAAGAGTTTAAGTGATGTTTGGATAGGAGATTGATGATAAGAATGATATATCCCTAGATGCTAGATGATGATTGTTTGAGATCGAATGATGTGGCAATTGATAAAGTGACTAGATAAGTGATTTTGGTTAAGGTATAGTGTGTTCTATGAAAGTTTCTTCTTGATTTAAAAATAAACAAGGTATTGCCCCTATTAAGCTATAAATTGATATAATTGATTGATTGAGATAGTATTATCATTGTGGGGAATGATAAATCCTTAGACCAACACAAGGATGCAAAAGCAATATATCCCATTGATGATGATGATGATTTATTGATTGGGTTGACAACAAGATTAGGATCAAGACCAAGGATGTGATTGGATGATTTGCCTAGATTACTTCCATTAGATTGGTATGGATTAAGAGTGAGTTGCATTTGAATTTATTTCTTGAATTTTTTGGATATTTGATTTTTTTGGATTTTTGGAAATGTTTTGATTTTTTGGATTTTTGGAAATGTTATGATTTTTTTTGAATTTTGAAAATGTTATAGCATGACATTGGATTATAGTTTGGATAGCCTAGATGATAGATACCAATAACAAGGGAAAATCATGAATAGGTAGACAGATGGACGATAGTGGATGGGAGGGATATGAAGTATAAAATGGATGGATAGGTAGAAGGATGGGTAATAGTGGATAATATATGATAAATGAATAAAGGATAGATGGACAAAAGAATTTAGGATGTGATCTCCAAAGACTATGTCGCATAGGAATAAAATGCCCCATTTTAGGTATAATGCTTAAGATTTTGCATGACAAAGCTTATGATGATAGGATTGGATAGAAAGGATGAGGTAGATAAACAGATGTCCAAATCATTTTTCAACATTTTTCCTCTTGTCTTTATCAAGATCAAAAGAGGGAAGGGAAGATGGATATGTGGATAGGTAAATGACATAGGTCGGTATGAGGATATGATAGATGAAGATGGTAGGATAGGAGGAAACTAATAGGATGGGATAGATGAGACAACATGCCCCAAGTGTAAGACACATAGACAAGGAATCTACACATGATGCATGTTTACCGGGTTTTCATCATGGTACTTATCCAAGGTGCCACCAAGGTGGTTTTCACCATTGGATGAAGAGATTTCTCTTTACTAATTTAATTTTTTCTTTTTTTTCTTTTTCCTTTCTTTTTTCTTTTTTTTTCTTTTTTTTTGATTTTATTTTTAATTTTAATTTTATTTTTTTAATTTTTGGATGGAATAGGGGAATATGGATAGGAGGAATTTGGAAGAGGATGGGGACTCAAGCATCTAGTTCCATGAAAGATGATAATGTCCCATTATAGAGGGATGTCACACATGGATCATGTCAAGTGTCATTTTGTACATGGATGTTGGTAGAGGATTGCATGAGAGGGAGATCGAGGTGGATTAGGATTTGGATTATGTAGGGAAGGATAATGGATTATGACGTGGATGGATAGTAGATTATGGATGGAAGGATTATCCGAAAGCATGGACCATAGGGATATGATGGGGAAAATACGTGGGATGGTAGATAGAAGATGGGGAGATGGAGGTATGTGGGAATTCATGTTGTGGGATATAAAGGAAGCAAGACCAATGATTACACACACCAAATTGGATTTTGAAGCTTTTGAATGGAAGGAGGAGTTGGGAGTAATGGAGATGTTTGCTTAGGGGATGGTCGATTTAGTAATTTTGGGACCCAAATAGTCTTAGGAATTATATGATTTTGTGATAGGGAATGGGGATTTTTGGATTGTTGGATTGTGGATACTTTATTTGGATTAAGTGCTTTTTAGTTGGGGACCCACACCATTTTTGTTTTTGCTTTTACTTTTTGAGGTGTCAAATTTTTCTTGGATTTTAGAGATTGATGCCTTGTGTCATGATCATTCTTAGGCTTTAATGGAGTTTTTGTATTATATGGGGAGGCATCCAAATTTCTATTTTTGAATCCTATGGGGGTTTTGATAGCTTCATGTTTGGCTGATGTGTGCATTAATTGATCATGATTAGGAATTTTAGGGGATTTAAGGGAATGAGATATGTGGATAGAGGGATTAGTGGACTTGTGGATAAATGATAAGGGGATGTGAGGATGGGGATATTAGGGGTTGGAATGAGTGGAGGTAAAGTAGACGGAGGAAGGTGTATGGTCACATTCTTTTGAGATTTGTATGATGATGGAGGAGGGATAGTGACATATGTTTTGGAGGTGTGATGGGATGCATGAGGTTTGGAATGGAAAGAAGTGGATTTAGAAGGAATGGAAGTGGTACCAACATCTTGGGATTGTTTTCCTTGGGCTATATAGCCAAGAGCAATGCGATTGCAGAGGAACTTTGACATGGATGGGCTCAAAAATACCTTGTTCATGAAGGCCTAAGACTTTGCCATGTTAATTAATGTTTTGGAGCATGTGATGCACAATGGGATGCTTATTATTTAGGACACAAGAAATGAGTCCATTATTAGATGGGGAGGGTCGAGTGGTGGATAGAAGTTGTTTATCTCCTACAAGAGAGCCACCATGAATGATGGTGTTGGATCCAAGAGGATAGGATGATGGATTTGGAATGGGATCAATAGAGGATAGTGAAGGATCATGAAGATCTTCATCAACATTATGCTCAATAAGAAGTTGATTGTTTATATTTTCTTGGGGACCAATTGTCTCATTAATGGATGTGGATGTTGTTGGATTATGGATTGGACTAGTTTTGGAAGTGGTGGGATTATGGATGGGATTAAGTGAATAATGGATAGGAGGAATTTAGATTTCTTGCTTACTGATAGGGTCTTGGTCATAGGTAATATCTTGATCATAGAAAAAATTGTTAGAACACAAGGATATATTGAGAGGGGGGGTGAATTAGTATATATCAAAACTCATTTTAGTTTATCATTAACAGTCAAAGATTCTAACTTGTCTTAACCAAAAGATTAGAAAAAAGCACAACACATAAACACATAACCACAACACTAGATTTACATGGAAAACCCAAGAAGGGAAAAACCATGGTGAGCAAGCTGCTTGGATCTACTATCCAAATCCCTCCTCACAAATAAAGATAAAATAGGATTACAATATCATTTATGGGCTAGAACGCAAAGGAAGCTGTAACTCCCTAAAATACAATGTAATGACACTTACAGAATGAGAATACAACCTCTAGATATTATATTCAAGGGACCTTACTAAACAAAACCCCTCCGCATCATCTGCACACTTCACTTTCTTACAAAACTTCACTTTCTTTTCTTAGCGAACACTACTGCCTCCAACACACCTTCACAAACATACTCACATATACTCACACATCTTTTCATACCCTCACACACTCATACTATCCTCCACAAACAAGATCTTTCATTTATACCTTCCGTAATTTCTAAAGTCCTTCTCCCAAGTCAGCCAAGATGAAATGTGTATTCATGAGACGTCTAAGGCCACTTCAAGTCAGCATCCAAAAGATGTAGAAAATCAATACAAATCAAGCCAAGTGATAACTAGGACCTATTCTTTATTATCACATTCTTCCAAGCTGGTACACACTTCAAATCATGTGGCGGGAATATTGAAAACACATGAAGCCGGCCCAACAAACACTCATCCTTCTACCCAAATGCTCTAGACTAAAAGTGGTACCAGAGAGATAAATTAACATCATGTGGATCATCACACAAGTAACATAAGACTTACACAAACCTTCTCAATCAATCCTTATTATGAGATATATGTTTTCTTTTTGGTGCAAGCAAGCATAAACTGAGCTTGGTATCACAAACGAACACTTAACACACAGTCTTAAGATAGGACATTGAAAAACCAACTTGCAGTGCACTTCAACACCTAAAACCCAAATTGAATCATCCATCTACATATTTGAACTTATCCTTCAAACATCAAAGACAAAAGATGAACTACGGTGAAATACGGTGGCTTCTACTTTCTCCTCCAGAGAGCCCTAGTGAATAGTAAGATGTGTCTTTGTTTTGTTGACCCTGGAGAACCTCTACAGTACATCTTAGTAGCTAAAACTTGAATATTATCATCTTCTCATCTATAAATGATCATTATTCAAACTATAGGATCACAACCTCAAAGGCAGAGAAATGCAGAGCATTTCCCAGATGCATCCTAACTGCATCATCTCTAAAACAACTATCTTCACTTTGCGAGCTCTAGAATCTTCTGCATTAATCTTCAAGATCTAAAATTTGGAACATGCAATCTTCACACATGTCTCTGATCAACTCCCAAACCACAAGTTCATACTATCAAATACAAAGAAATGTGGAGCATTCTCCTAAGCTTATTCTATGCAAACTTCAGTGCCTTGGACACCTTGAATCTTTCTTTCAAAACTAAAGTAATGCATTTCCTTGGGAAATAATGAATACAATATTTGCCACATCAGAGACTTCATTCTTAACTTCATATAACAAAAATAAAATCTTTTTATAAAGCAAGAATCTTCATGTTAGCACACTCTTTGTCTATACTACTTCAGGAGATATTGATGGCATTCATTGTCTTACCCTTCTCATCTTTGATCTATCTTCTTTGTCTTCTTCTCTAACCATATTGCCACAAAATTCCTTTGACATTAACCTCTTGTTCACTTTATTTTTGACCTTCTTCATTCTAGTACTACTGATAACACATTTGAATCTCACACTATTGACATCAATGAAAACACAAGTGCAACAATCTCCCCCTTTGACATTGATGGAAACACTTTACTTGATATGCAATTTTATCCCCCTTTGACATCAAGGACAAAGGGCTCATGGTCTTCCTCTGAACTACATTCTTCTTGATTTTTCTTTTACTTCTCCTTACCTGTCAGCTCCCCTTGACTAACCAATTCTTGTTATTATTCAAAACCTCTTGCCTACCTACTCCCCTTGAGATGTAGCCACCATTAATCTAGGGATAAAAAATATATCTTGAATTGCTCTCCCTAGATAGATGTATCATCTATGCATCTAGTTAGAAGGAGGGGAAACAACCCCTAACTTCAATCTAATATACTCAAAAGTATCCTTAGAAAGTGTCTTGGTGAAGATGTCTAGAACTTGATCCTTTGTAGGCACATACTCTAGTCTGACTTCTTGATCTGCAATCTTCTCTCTCAAAAAGTGATACCTAATAGATATGTGCTTGGTCCTAGAATACATCACTAGATTCTTTAAAATATTGATAGGACTCATATTATAACAAAGAATAAGAATGGGCTCATCATATACAACCTTGATATCCTTCAGTGTTTGCTTCATCCACAACACTTGAGTACAACAGGCTACAACAATATATTCTGCCTTTGTAGTTGATAAGGACACTGAATCCTACTTCTTTCTAATCCATGAGACCAGTCCATCTCCCAAAAAGAAACCTCCTCCACTGGTACTTCTCCTATCATCACCACTGCCAGCCTAATCAACATCAATATAAGCATTTAGAGAAAAGTCTTTGCCTTTTTGATACCACAATCCATGTTTCAGAGTTCTCTTCAAGTATCTAAATATTCTCTTGACTTCCTTCACATGTGTTTCTTTAGGATCAACTTGAAATCTTGCAACCTGTTGACACCTAAAAAATCTGTCCTTAATGTCTCCCTTGGTCCTATGAAATAGTGTTTAGGGTTTTATCCTGACTTGTAAAACCATCAGAAAACCCTAGTCTTTGGTCGCTAGGTTATTTGTTCTTTTTCCCCATTGACCTATTTGTCCCGTTTCCCAGATTGGTTAAGTTATAAATTTGTTCCTTTTTCTTCAAGTTCTAACCAGTCCTTTGTGCCTAGATTTACCATCTTTCCCCTTGTCATACAAAATCATGTTAAATTATTCAACATGAAATATTTGTTTTATATCCTAAGTCCAAGTTGAATATGTGGAGTCCCCCTTGCTCATATTACCTAGTGGTATACCCCTTTTAAAAACAACTTTTAGAGCACGTGCATTATTTTCCACTTAAGTTCCCCCATCACAACTCTTCTTCGCATCACATTTTTCCTTTTGAAGTTTTAAGGCCAAATGCAATATGCGATGAGGCTTTCCCTTGGATAGATGTCATTTCCTTCATGCATCGTACAGTGTATTCACATCACAAATTTGTTGGTGGGGAGAAAGTTTAAATTGCATTGTGCACTGGTGTTCAGATCTTTGTCGCGTGGTTGCATCACCTTTCATCAAAGGTGGCCTTCGCATCACACTTATGTTCTTGATGCTCCTCGCCAATTTGTGATCTGTAATATGGAAAAGGGAGTTGGTGGAGGGGCTATATATTAGTCTCTTAGTGCATCGTCAAGTCCCTTTACATTGTATTTAGCATTAAAGGGCCCCAAAGTAATTGGCAATATGCACTGGTTGTAGGGGCAAGGGCTTAAGCGGCGGGATAGGTGGTAGCACTGTGCTCTTCTATACATAGGGCAGGAGGAATTTCTTCTTGGTTTGTACCATTGTGACAAGTTGTAGCATGACAGGCTCTTAAAGAAGGCAGGTGGATTCTCTTCGCATCGTACATATTCTTCACATCGTGGATTGATGTTCGCCAATGAAGGCTAAACCGTGATGTGCGATGGCTATGCACGAAAGGAAGGAAAATGTAGTAATTTTTAAATAGATGGGATACATGGCAATATCCTAGGCTCATTGCCAAACCTTTTCACATTGCATTTTGCATGGCAAAGCCCCTGGCTAATCTGCGATATGAGATCGTGGACAAAATTGATGTTGGCTAGCACAAAACATTTGGGGATCAGGATTTTCTTGCAGGATTGTAGGATGAGAGCCAAATCAAAGGTGAAAATCCATCTGTCAAGTTGTCATTATGCCGACTTGACACCCACCTAGGAAATACACAAAATCATGCCATGACTACCAAGATCGCCATCAATGCAATGTAGATGGATAGTCTTGGTGTCATCAATTCAGTTCATGGAGTTGGTAGGGTTTCCCTACTGATTCCATGATTAGATTAGGGTTTCAGATGCTATATTTACATGAATGTAAGATGTAAAATAGGTTGGTCTTGGAGCCAATTATCTGGTCTACAGTGCTTCAGGAGAATTTTTCATAGCTTCAAATCAAGCCAGTCTGGGTAGTGAATGGAGGATTATGTGTAGATACAATGTAGGAATGTATTATAAAGCATATTTTATGCATTGGTATGTCTCCATAACCATTTATAAAGATTCAGGGGAATGTATAATCATAGTTGTATGTTTTCTTTCACCACATTTGCTGGTGCAATTGTGATAGTGAATGGAGGATTATGTGTAGATACAATGCAGGAATGTATTATAAAGCATACTTTATGCATTGGTATGTCTCTGTAACCATTTATAAAGATTCAGGGGAATGTATAATCATAGTTGTATGTTTTCTTTCACCACATTTGCTAGTGCAATTGTAATTAAGATTTGATAATGTGTGACAACATTTAAATTCAATTCAAACTTTGTTACAAATGGGTCTTTGTAGTTTGGTTTTGGATCATTAAAAATGTCCAATATATAAGATATAATCTGAGAAATGTATATGAATACATTTTAGGTTTTTGTTGATGATGGTTCTATCCTTTCGTCCCTCTTTATTTTTTATGGCTCTGTTGCCCAATAGAATATGCGCCAGTCCATATTAGGGAGAGACCAAACACTCTTTTATATCAAACAATTCATTCATCTATGGTTCAGAGTAAAAACCATATTTCCTGTGTAAATATATGTGCACAGTTAATTTAGCTATATAAGGGTTATTAATGACAACCAACCGTTTTAGGTCTAGTGACAATCTTTGGGGCCTAGAAGGCAATTTGGGTTTTGGTTGTCCTATTATTTTTAGTTGTTCATCTAGTTTGAACCTAATACATATTCAGGTATACCCCTTGGAATATCCCTCCTAGGTTTAAGTTGAGCCTGAAGTGCAGAGGAGTTAACCCACTCCTATAGGTTGCCTTAGAATCACCCTTGACTTGTTGATAAACCTCTTTCCATCACCTTGACAACACCCCTAGCCTTGGTGATTGTGAAATGTTTTAAGGTTTTGGGTTGTAGTTATTTTGGGATTCAACATTTATGGCACTGTTGTCAAGGATTGAATTAAAAGGTTGATCAGTTTGAAGCCCCTCTATAATAGTGATTTATATTTTTGCCCTTTGTTTTGGTAAGTTTGGCATCCCATCAACTTACGCCAACATTTCTAGTGTCGTTACCGAGGATTATACTGCTGGGTTGAAATCAATTGAAGACTCTACTAGTGAGCTGAACCTAGAATCAGTTTTGTCCTTGAAGATCAGTCCCACTTCAAGGATTTCATCTTTTGAAGAGGTGATGACTTTGCTGTCAGAATAGAAGTTTATTTCTACTACCCCTTGGTTGCTATTAGTGATTTGAATGCTCCATCCTAGTGTGCAACAGTTGGTGAAATAAAGGTACACATGGTTTCTTCTTTTCCCACTTTTGGAGTTTGTTGTTCCTGTCATGTTGAAGAAACAAAAAATTTCTATGCTTCAATTTTCTGCCCTGCATTATAAGATGTTTAAGTCATGGCCAATTGGTATGAACATGGATACCCTAGGGATGTTCTATCTTCTGAATCTTGATATATATATATATATATATATATAAACCTAGAAACTACATTGGTGTGGATTCCCATGACCATCCTAGCAATGCATATTCTAGTCATGGCTCTGCATGTTATAGAAACCCAAACCTATATGCACCCTTGCAAAATCAAAATGGCTTAGCAATCCAGTAGTATGAAATTGACAAAACCAACCAGTTGTTGGAGTCATTATTACAGCAAGAAGAAGAAACAAAAATTTAGATTAGGCTGCTAGAGTCTATGATGCAGTCCAAGCATTCCCTACTACCCCAAAAAATGTGTTGGCCCAGTCCCCTACTCCTCCCTTAGATCTAGTTTATGATCAGTTTGACATAATTTCATGGGTAGATTATAAAACATTGAGCATGCCAACCAAGGTCTACAAATGGTTGCCCAAGTTTGATGGGTATGATATTTGGGAAGGGGACACACTTGTTGATGTATTTTTAGAATTCATGGATGAACATTAGTTTGAGGACAAAGACATGTGGATGAGGTTCTATGTTAGGTGCCTACATGGAAAGGAAAGAGAATGGATCCAAAGTTTTCCAAGATAGTCCTTTGCCTCATGGAATTAACTTGTAGCAACATTTGAAAATGAATTGCCAAAGGTTTTGACCCTGCTGATCTTGTCATAAAGCTAGAAAAAATTAGAAGACAAGAGGGAGAGTCAAGCAAGGATCTTGGTCATAAGTTTGTTGTTGCCTTTCCAATATTCAAAATGATTTTAGACCTAACACTCCTACTTGCATTGATATATTTTTTGAAGCATATAAAACTAGATTGAGTTATGTGCGGGAAGATTTCAAAATAATGAGTATGCAACAAGAATATTTGTCCCTAGACTCCATGGAGAAAATAAGAGATGACTACATAAAGGGTTTGTTATGCACAAGTACATGTGTTGCTAGTAATCAACAGGCTAATCTGAACAACAATAGTGTCGATACAAGCAATCAAGGGAATGCAACATCAGATGATGATTATGTAGTCAGAAGGGTAGAAGTGGAAGGTGGTGCATCACATGATAGAGAAATAGATGATGAAAGCAATATATGCACCTACCTTCAATTGGATAGATCATCAAGTGAAGATGAGCATGATGAAACCAAATGATGACTTCCAGCCTAGTGCTAAGGTATGTGGTTTAGTGAATAATTAGGAGGTTGTGTACAATGATGAACATTTAGATGGATTACCTTTTGAAGTTGAGTATGAGGGATGTACATAGGTAAATGAAACATGGGATGAACAAGAAATTTGTTTCTTGTTTGATGTAATGCCCTCCTTTGTTCATGTGTGTGATGAGGCAATAAGTTTCTATTTGCATGAAGATGATGTAGAGCTAGTTGCATCTAGTGATAACTGATCAGAGATAGTTGTTGGTGCAACCACAGAGTTTCAGTGTGAAGAGCTTGCCCCAGATTTTGAGAATGGTGATCATGTGGATGCATATGAGAACCTATTTCTTTGGTGTAAGGTATGTTGTCTTCCTCATGTAGATTGTGCTTCATCTCAACCACAAGGAAATAGAATAAGAATGAATGTGGAAGAGGAAGTGTGTCATCAGTCTGTTTGCAGTAGCATATATGACACAACAAGTTACCAAAGTGTATTTGAAATAGAGAGACAATTTGAGGAACCTGGTTCTTCACTTGAGGTGTCTCATGGTGTTGATTTATGTGCTAATGGTTTGGATTGAAGCCTGAGTCATGTTTATGATTTAGAAATCAAAATTTGCAATAGTACATGTGAAAATGTTGTTCAAGAGCTTGATGGAGTTACATATGAATATGAATGCTTCCACTTTGATGTTGAAAATTTGTTAGCTCTTGAATGTGTTGGTGCTCTAGTAGGGGTTGAGTCTTTTGTATGGGACATTGATGTGAATGAGCGGTAAGGCATGTTCATGCCTGGATTTCAATAGATGGTAGCTCAACTTGAAAGTATACTTGAGCTGGAATCTTTCTGATTTGTTTTACAAGATGAAGTGTCTTCTCTTGCGGATCAAAAGTGCATTTAGGCACAATTTTCTTTGCCATGTGAATAGGAGGTGTTTTATTTTTCCCTCAATTTGCATGAAGAGGTCACCAAAAATAGTAAGGTTACAATTGGTGATGGAGATTCACTTACGTCCATGTCCTTGTTTGTTGACTTGAACTCTAATTTCTCACCCTTTGTTGTTGAGAATAAACATGATACAGTATGAAATAGGTCAAGCATTTGTTTCTTATGGTTTCCATGCAACAATAATTTCATTGGTATGGTTAGCCTTGGCTTCATAAACATTTATTATAGACTGGTAAATGCTAAGAGCAATTTTCAATTGTTGCAACTGGGTAAAAGGTGCAAATTTGGTTGGATCAAGATCAACTCCTTCATCTAGCTTGTCTTTGATAGAGGCAGGTAGGCTCAGTCACTTGGTGTAGCTTTGACTTGAAAACATGTTTAAATTTTGAATACAGTCATCTTTCCTTCCCCGCCTTCATGCCTTTGACTATATGCCTTGTAAATATGTTTTCGTTGTTTCCCCTCATTCATTTTTTGCCTTTTTGGTCTAGCTGAAAATTTATTGACTTCTCATTGTGCCACTACTTGGCACATGTCTCCAACCAGAGCCAGTGTTGACATCTAAAAAATCTATCCCTAATGTGCCCCTTGGTCCTATGAAATAGTGTTTAGGGTTTTATCTTGACTTGCAAAATTGTCAAACAACTCTAGTCTTTGGTCATTGGGTTATTTGTTCTTTTTCCCCATTGACCTATTTAGCCTATTTCCTAGATTGGTTAAGTTATAAATTTGTGCCTTTATCTTCATGTTCTAACTAGCTCTTTGTGCCTATATTTTCCATCTTGCCCCTTGTCATAAAAAATCATGTTATGAAATATTTGTTTTATATCCTAAGTCCAAGTTGAATATGTGGAGTCCCCCTTGCTCATATTACCTAGTGGTGTCCCCCTTTTAAAAACAACTTTTAGAGAACATGCATTATTTTCCCACTTAAGTTCCCCTATCGCAACTCTTCTTCACATCGCATTTTGCTTTTTGGCATTTTAAGGCCAAATATAATGTGCGATGAGTCTTTCCCTTAGATAGGTGCCATTTCCTTGGTGCATCATGCAGTGTATTCGCATCACAAATTTGTTGGTAGGGAGAAATTTTAAACCGCAACTGTGCACTGGTGTTTGGATCTCTACCACGTGGTTGCATCACCTTTCATCATGGATAGCCTTTGTATTGCACTTATGTTCTCAACACTCCTCGTCAATTTGTGATGTATAATATGCAAAAAGGAGTTGATAGAAGGTCTACATTTCAGTCTCTTAGTGCATCATTGGGTCCCTTTACATCTTGTTTAGCATTAAAGGGCCCTAAAGTAGTTGGTGATATGCAGTGGCTGTAGGGGAAAGGTCTTAAGTGGCGAGATAGGTGGCAGCATGGTGCTCTTCTATACATAGGGTAGGAGGAATTTCTTCTTAGTTTGCATCGTTGTGACAAGTGGTGGCATGATAGGCTCTTAAAGAAGGTAGGTGGATTCTCTTCATATCATACATATCCTTCACATCATAGTTTGATGTTTTTTTATGAAGGCTAAACTGTGATGTACGATGGCTATGCGCGAAAGGAAGGAAAAGGTAGTAATTTTAAAATAGATGGGATACGTGGTAGTATCCTAGGCTCATCACCAAGCCTTTTCACATCATGTTTTGTGTAGGAAATCCCTTGGCTACTGTGATATGCGATGGTGGACAAAATTGATGCTGGCTTGCGTAGAACATTTGGGGATCAGGATTTTCTTATAGGATTGCAGTATGAGAGCCAAATCAAAGGTGAAAATCTATCTGTCAAGCCGTCATTATATCAACTTGACACCCACCTAGGAAATATGCAAAAGCACACCATGACTATCAGGATTACCATCAATGCAATGTAGATGGATAGTCATGGTGTCATCAATTCAGTTGGTGGAGTTGGTAGGGTTTCCCTTCTGATTTCATTATCAGATTAGGGTATCAGATGCTATATATACATGAATGTAAGATGTAAAATAGGTTGGTCTTGGAGCCAATTGTCTGGTCTGTAGTTCTTTAGGAGAATTTTTTAGAGCTTCAAATCAAGCCAGTCTGGGTAGTGAATAGAGAATTATGTGTAGATACAATGTAGGAATGTATTGTAAAGCATATTTTATGCATTGGTATGTCTCTATAACCATTTATAAAGATTCAGGGGAATGTATAATTGCAGTTGTATGTTTTCTTTCACCACATTTGTTGGTGCAATTGTAATCAAGATTTGATAATGTGTGACAACATTTAAATTCAATTCAAACTTTGTTTTGAGTCATCTCTTTGTTGCAAATGGGTCTTTGTAGTTTGGTTCTGGATCATTAAGAATGTCCAATATATAAGATATAATCTAAGAAATGTATATGATTATATTTTAGTTTTTTGTTGATGTTGGTTTTGTCCTTTCCTCCCTCTTTATTGTTTATGACTCTATTGCCCAATAGAATAGGCACCGGTCCATATTGGGGAGAGACCAAACACTCTTTTAAATCAAACAATTCATTCATCTATTGTTGATGGTAAAACCCATCTTTCCTGTGTAAGTATATGTGCACCTGTGTTGAATCAACTATATAGGGGTTATTAATGACAACCAGTTGTTTTAGGTCCAGTGAAAGTCTTTGGGGCCTAGAAGGTAGTTTGGGTTTTGTTGTCTTGTTATTTGTAGTTGTTCATCTGGTTTGAACCTAATACCTGTTCACGTATACCCCTTGGAATATCCCTTCTAGGTTTAAGTTGAGCCTTAAGTGCAGAGGAGTTACCCATTCCTATAGGATGCCTTAGAATCACCCTTGACCTATTGATAAACGTCTTTCCATCACCTTGACGACACCCCTAGCCTTGGTAATTGTGAAATGTTTTAGGGTTTTGGGTTGTAGTTATTTTGGGAGTCAACATAGCCAAACATACAACTTTCATAATGCCACTCCTTGATGTTGTTAGGTATAGTAGGCTCCCAATCATAGATTTGTACTGAGTCTGATCAACTTCAGGTGATTCATCATCTTTACTCAAGTGATACCCGGTTGCCATAGGAGTACTCATAGGCTTGCAATATTCCATTCCAAACTTCTTCAAAATTTCCTTAACATACTTTGCTAGAGAGATAAAGATGCCCTTGTTTGATTGAGAAATTTGGAGTCCAAGAAAGAATGATAGTTCTCCTAACATAGATATTTCAAATTATTTCTGCATCTCTCCTGCAAACTTCTTACACATCTCATCACATCCACAAAAGATTATATCATCAACATACACAACAACAACTAGAATTTGTTCACCTTCTTTTTTGATGTAAAGATTACCATCTGTGGTACGTTTCTTGAAACCCTACTGAAGCAAGTACTTGTCCAACCTTGCATACCAAGCCCTAGGATCTTGTTTGAGACCATATAAAGCCCTCTTGACTTTGTAGACCATGCTTGGATCTTCTAATAACTAAAAACCATCTAGATGTTCTATATAGACCTCTTCTTCCAAGTCACCATTTAGAAATGTAGATTTAACATCTATCTGATATACCTAAAACTCTTATGTACTGTAAAGGCAAGAATCATTCTCATTACTTACATTCTTGCCACTAAAGCAAATGTCTCCTCATAGTCAACTCCTTCAACTTGTGAATATCCTTTGCAAACCAACCTTTCTTTGTTTTTGACCACTTCTCCATTTTCATTCAACTTATCCTTGAAGACCCATTTAGTTCTTGTCACATTCTTGTTTGTAGGCCTTGGTACTAGCTCCCAATTTTGATTATTTTCTATCTGATTCAATTCTTCTTCCATGGCTTATATCCATCCTTCATCCTTGCTAGCCTCATTGAAATTTTTAGGCTCTATTCTTTACAGTAAAGCAAAGTTTAGCTATTCATTTGTTCTTGCAAATATCCTTCTTGTCTGAACTCCTTCATTCTTGTCTCCAATGATCTGATCTTCTGAGTGATTTTTCTAAACATACTTAGCTGGAGTCTTGGTAATCTTTTCTGGAGTTTCTTCCTTTTTTTCAACTTCTTCAACCTTCTCTATGCAGACAAGTTCATCTAACCAACCATCCTCTTGTTCAACTAAACTTTGATAGGATTCTTCATCCACTTTTACATTTGCACTCTCATCTAGCATTTATAGGCTTTGCTTGTAGTTGAGTAGCCAAGGAAAATACCTTCATCTACTCTAGAGTCAAACTTTCTCAAACCTTCTTCATCTCTTCTAATATAGCATTTTCTTCCAAAAACTCTAAAATACTTGACTGTTGCAGGTCTTCCACTTCAAAGTTCATAAGGGATCTTGGTGCTATGGTTTCTTAGTTGTCCCTTATTGAGAATATAGACTACAGTATGAATTGTCTCTTTCCAGTATATATCAAGCAGTTTATCTTCAATCAACATTGTCTTGGCCATCTCCTAGATAGTCCTATTCTTTCTCCATGCAACACCATTCTACTGAGGAGTTCTAGCATCTGCATAGTGCCTTTTGATTCCATGTTCTTGATAGAACTCTACAAACTCATTTGAAGTGAGCTCACCACCTCTATCAGGTCTTAGGCACTTGATTCTTGCATTCATTTCATTTTCAACCATATTTTTGAAGATTTTGAATCTATTGAAAGCTTCTAATTTTTCTTTCAAAAAAGTGACCCATGTCATTCTAGAGAAATCATCAATGAGAAACATGAAGTACCTCTCTCCTTGTAATCTTTTTGTCCTAGTCGGTCCACACAGGTTTGTATGAACTAGCTCCTAGGACCTTGTAGTAGAGTATTCCTTGGACTTGAAGGTTATCCTTGCCTGTTTACCTACCTGACATTCCTTGCATATTATGTTTGTAGGCTTGATGATCTTAGGCATGTCCCTTACTACTTTCATGGAATTGATCTTCACCAGATTGTCAAAGTTGATGTGCCCCATTCTCTTGTTCCATAGCCAGCTTTCATTTGTTTCTCCTAGTACGTAGGTCTTCCCATTAACCCCTTTCAGATTATACAAGTTGCCTTCTGTCATAAGGCTTTCTGCCACTGATTTTCCAACTTTTTTGGTTTCACACCCTTGATCATAAAATGTGAGTTTATAACCTTTGTTGCACATTTGACTGACACTGAGAAGATTATGCTTAAGACCTTTTACATAGAAGAGCCTTTTCTAGTGATCTTTGCAGAAGAATTATCTCCAAAACTAACTAGTCCACCATCCCACTTGCCAAGATTAATAAACTTGCTCTTGTCACCTGTCATATGATTTATACATCCACTGTCTATGACCCATATATTGGTTTGTCCTTGAGCATGAAATGTTGTTTGAATAATCATTGAGTTTTTAATTCCATTGTTACTTTCCTTGTCTTACTTAGTGACATCAGTTATCAGAGGCTCTAAATTTACTAGACCATATCTGTAGTATCTTGTTGCAAATTTGACACACCATATTGACATCCACAATATTTCTTTCATTCATTATAGACTTGCAATCCATAGCCTTATGACCAATTTTTTTGCATATAAAACAACAACCAAAAAGGCATGATTGAACCTATTCATGGAGAATTGTCTTGCATGAAGAGATCTTCCTTGAGGCAAGATGAGATCTGTACATTCTGTATCATTAGAAATTCCAAGCTTTGCCATCTTCAACTCCTTCTTTAGTAAATGAGTTTCTTTCTCAAGTTTTATACATTCTTTTGTCTTGGCTTCAATCACAATTCATTGTTCTTGGTTTTCCTTCCTTGCATAGTCTAAGTCTTCAAGAGTAGAAACAAGTTCACCTTCAAAATGAACTTCACCTTCTTCTTTATTTGTAGTCTTGTCTGAATCATTTGATATCACCATGGCCATGAATAGAGATTCCCCTCTATCTTCATCAGATGAGTAGTGATCTACTTCTTCTGTGGAGCTGTAGTCTTCCCTTGAAAATAGGTTCCTCTAGAAATTGTTTCTCTTGAACCCCTTGCTACTATTCTCACCTTCTCCAAAAGGACATTTAGAGGCATAATGACCAATTCTACCACATTTGAAATAGTTGAAAGGTAGCTTACCTTTATATTTACTTGACCCTCTTTTCAGTTCAGCTTCATTGAGTATGTTAGATGTTCCTTCATTCTTCACAACATTAAAAACAACTTCTTTTTGGCATGGACCTATGACTTCATTTCTCATTTCATAGGTAGTGAGAGACCAAATAGTTCTACCATAGTGAGTTTCTTTAGATCTTTAGCTTTTTCTATTGCAAAAACTTTTTAATCAAATATGTGAGGGAGGGATCTCAAAATTTTCTTTACTACCATTGATATAGCAATATTAGCTTCACCCATGCTTCTGATTCCATTCACTACTTCATCAACTCAATGTAATTAGACAACAATGTTTTCTTCTTCTTTCATCCTTAGATTCTCAAATACTATTTTGAAGGATTGTATTTTAGCTTCCTTTATGGTGTCATCTCCTTCATAGAGACCTTTGAGCTTATCCCATATCTCCTTTGTAGTCTTGCATCACAACCTTGACTAATTTTGAACTGGTCAAACCAGTTAAGATTGCATTCTTAGTTTTGGAATTATTCTCATGGGCCTTCTTTGCATCTAAATTTGTAATGGTATGACTAGGTTCAACATATTCAGTCTTAATTTCCCTCCAGACATCATACCCTAGTGAGGTAAGATAAGCTTCCATCCTTACACTCCAGAAATCATAGTTATTTCCATCAAACATAGGAGCTTTAGAAGAGGACTCCTTCTAATCCATGTGTTCCATTCCAAGATCTACCTTCAGCTATTAGGCTGCACCAAGGAACCTTGCTATGATACCAATTTTTAGAACACAAGGATATACTGAGAGGGGGGTGAATCAATATATATCAAAACTCATTTTAGTTTCTCATTAACAGTCAAAGCTTCTAACTTATTTTAACTAGAAGATAAAAAAAGCACAACACATAAACATACAACCACAACACCAGGTTTACATGGAAAACCCAAGAAGGGAAAAACCATAGTGAGCAAGCTGCTTGGATCTACTGTCCAAATCCAGCCTCACAAATAAACATAAAATAGGATTACAATATTATTTATGGGCTACAACCCAAAGGAAGCTACATCTCCCTAAAATACAATGCAATGACACATATAGAATGAGGCTACAATCTCTGGATATTATATTCAATGGATCTTACTATCTGCACACTTCACTTTCTCTACTTAGCAAACACTGCTACCTCCAACACACCTTCACAAACATACTCACATATACTCACACATCTTCACATACCCTCACACACTCATACTATCCTCCACAAACAAGATCTTTCATTTATACCTTCTGTAATTTCAAAATTCCTTCTCCCAAGTCAGCCAAGATGAAAAATGTATTCATGAGACGTGTAAGGTCACTTCAAGTCGGCATCCAAAAGATGTAGAAAATCAGTGCAGATCAAGCCAAGTGATAACTAGGACCTATTCTTTATTATCACATTCTTCAAGTCAGTGCACACTTTAAATAATATGGTGGGAACATTGAACACACATGAAGTCGACCCAGCAAACATTCATCCTTCCGCCCAAAAGATCTAGACCAAAAGTGGTACTAGAGGGATCAATTAACATCATGTAGATCAACACACAAGCAACATAAGACTTACACAAACCTTCTCAATCAATCCTTCTTATGAGATATATGTTTTCTTTCTAGCGCAAGCAAGCATAAACTAAGCCTAATATCACAAATGACCACTAATGCAGTCTTAAGATAGAACATTGAAAAACCAACTTGAGGTGCACTTCAGCACCTAAAACCTGAATTGAACCATCCATCTAAATATCTAAACTTATCCTCCAAACATCAAAGCCAAAATATGAACTATGGTGAAATACAGTGGCTTCTACTTTCTCCTCCAGACAACCCTAGTCATCAACAAGATGTGTCTTTGTTCTATTGACCCCAGAGAACCTCTGTGGTACATCTTAGCAGCTAAACCTTGAATATTATCATCTTCTCATCTATAAATGAGCATTTTTCAAACCACTGGATCACAACCTTAAAGTCAGTGGAATGCAGAGCATTTCCTAAATGCATCTTGATTGCATCATCTCTGAACAACTGTCTTCACTTTGTGAGCTCTAGAATCTTCTATGTTAATCTTTAGGATCTGGAATATGAAACATACAATCTTCACACATGTCTCTGATCAATTCCCAAACTACAAGGCCATAGCATTGAATGCAGAGGAATGCAGAGCATTCTACTGAGCTTATTCTATGCAAACTTTAGTGCCTTGGACACCTTGAATATTTATTTCAAAACTAAAGCAATGTATTTCCTCAGGAAATAATGAATACATTATTTGCCACATCAGAGACTTCATTCTTAACTTCATATAACAACAACAAACTCTTTTCATAAAGGAAGAATCTTCATGTTAGCACACTCTTTGTCTATACTACTTTAGGAGATATTTATGGCATTCACTATCTTAGCCCTTCTCATCTATGATCTATCTTCTTTGTCTTATTCTTTGACCATATTGCCACAAACGTCCTTTGAAATTAACCTCTTTTTCACTTCACTTCTGACCTTCTTCATTCTAGTACTATTGATAACACATCTGAATCTCACACTATTGACATCAATGACAACACAAGTCCAACAAAGATATAGGTTATGGATAGGTTGATCATATGATGGGATGGAATCGAGGATGAGATTAGATAGGATGTTTAGATCTTAATTAGGATGAGGTTTTGGTGTTTCCACATGCTCTAGACTAAGTTTATGACATACTTCTTGTGTTTGGATGGAATTAAGAGACTTTTGGATAGGCTTGATAGGATCTAAATGATTAACAACATGGCTACATGATAGATCTTGACTTGCACTCATGATAAGGGGATCTTCAAGAGGCTTGATGGGTTGTGGACTATAAGATGGATTTGGAGGAATAGGCATATTGCTTGAAGGTTCTTGGATAGGTGTTTCAAGATGGAGAAGTTTGATTGCTTGCTAATAGCCATTGGATCACATCCTTCATAAGTGTATGAGTGGATGGATAATGTAATGTGTGGACAATAATGGTCAATGTTATAGGCTTATGATTAGGATTAGGTGGAGGGATAATGGGATTGGATGGATTAGGATTATCTAGCACAATCTTACCACAATATATGAGGTTCTTCACCAATCTACTAAGTGTGGGACAATCAAATGTTTTATGGCGCCTAACCTTATAGTATGCACAATAATCATTTTCATTATACCAATAGGGTTTAATATGGTTTTCTCCAAAGGGTTTTATTAGTGGCATCTCAATCAAATTTGCTTGGACCAATTCTTCTAAAAGTATCTCAGCCTCATCTTTTTGTCAAGGGTTGGAGGAACATAATGGTGAAGGAAATGAAGGAGTTGATGGATTATAAGGTTGATGGACTAATGGGTTGGGATTACATGGTGGTGTTGAGATAGGACTAGTAAGCTCTTGGATAGGCATTTGATTAGATGATGATGGAGAATACCCATAGGATGCATAAGATAGAGTGGTATTTCCCTTGTCAAAGGTAGCATGAGGACTTAAGGACAGTTGATCTTGGTGCAAAGGGTAACTTGGATTTGCATGTTCTTGTTGTCAAGGAACTTGAGGTGAACGTTGTTGGATATAAATAGTGGGATGATCTTGGGGTATGGATTGATATGTATATATGTTGATACTAGGATAAATGGGATAGGTTGAGGTAGGATTAGCTTGATATGTGGTTGGACTAGGTTGGTATGAAGTTGATGAGGATGACATATGGGATAAAGGTTGTGGTTGTTGAAGGATAAAGTTTGTGGTTATGGGCTATGAGTTGTTGAAGAAGGGCTTGTTGTTGTTGTTGGATGAGTTGTTGGAGGACTTGTAGTTGCATTTCAGTATAAGAATCCATGGTGTTCTTAGTTGAATATGAAACATGGTTAGGAATTCGGACTTGTAACATTGGAGGCAATGTGGATGTTTGATAAGTTTGGGGTATGGATAAGTTGGATTGATTATTGATGGGAGCTAGGGATGATGATGTAGGAGTGTCTGGATACTTTCCATATAATCTTTTGAGTTCATCAAACATTCTATTGATGCCATAAGGATCTTCAATATGACATATGGATGATTAGGGTAAAATGGATTGGATTGGATGAAAGAGATGATTGGGATAAGATAATTAGATGGGTGATTATGATGCAAGGGAAAGATTAGGATAGATGCTACATATTTGGTTGGAAGATTGATTTTTATTAAATTGTGGGAGATATATTTTGAGATTTTTGCAGTTTTTTGGATTTTAAGATTTTTGGAAAGAAAAAAAACACAAAAAGACAATGGCTAACTTGACTTAACAAGGAAATTGGTGTAAATGCTTCACGACTAAAGTGGCTTTTATTGGTATTGCACAAGGAAAACATGCCAAGCACTTGAACAAACCTAGAATTATTTAAGGAGTGTCATATCCCATCGACTAACTTATGTGTGACTTCAATATCCACTATTAGATAATGGTAATTTCTATCCCATTTATACCATTTACCATTGCTTGGATAGATAGGGAATGTAAGGTCATGTACCACCTTACACCCCTTACCTTGGAGACTAAAGTCTTGCCCAAAGTTTTGTTGCCTATGGGTTGTCATTGATGTCAATAGTGGTATGGAGTGCTACAATGTGGAAGAGTGTAAGTGATGTCAAAGGGAGAGTGCAACAATATGGTGATCAATGAAGACTTTATAGAATAAGTAATCAAAACTAATGTGAGACAGAGAAGTAAAGTGATGAATATATGTTGAGTTGGTCAAAGAAGCAGACAAAGGAAGTTGATTAGAAGAGTTATGAACTATAGGAGATGGATCGGTATCAGCTATACAAAGTCATACCTTATCTTCTAAAGTTCATGTGTAAGTCCATTTCATTGATATGTTGAGAAAATGAGTATGTTTGAAATTTTTTATGAGTTGAGATGGATTCATGCTATATGTTGGTATTATGAACTTATGGTGTTTGCCGCCTGATGAAGAAAGTTATAAAAAGATTGAAGGAAATTGTCTAAGTAAAGTCCAAGTCAGGAAAGGTGTTACAAGTCAAAAAGATTCTACTGCATTCTATCACATTTAAAGATATGGCCTTGTGGAGTGAACAATTGGCTAGGTATTACACTTTGGTACCTATGTTTCAAGTTTGAGATCATGAAGCTTATCACAAGATGTTTTGTAAATAGAAGTGTGAAGACAATGTTGAAATAGGGTAAGTGTATTCACAGGGAGACAGGAGAATGCTCCAAACTTCTCTACAAATGAAGATATGATGTTAAGGTTTGGAGGATAAGTAGATATGAGTATAAGGTATGCATTTTTCAAGATTCAAGTGTTAATATGTACTGCATTTGTTTCTCTAGAATTAGCAATGTGATGACATGCTTTAGTGCTAATTAAAGAAAGCAGAGGGATATTGTTGAGGCCACCCTAAATCATCACATAATGGTATTTGGCCCTGCTGATTGAAATATAAGCTCATATGGCCAATTGGTATGTACATTTCAAGTCTCAAATGTTTATGATCATCGGAAATATGTTTTTTAGTATTTTATCTTAATACTATGTAAGCAAATTTTGTCAATGACACTGACATCAAAGTTCACATGTTTACGCCAGCATGAAATATCCAAAAATAATAAAAGAAGTATACACGAATGTTTTACAAGACATAATATTCATTTGGTGGTCTGCATGATATAATTTATCCCCTCCAGTAATGCTTTTGATCTGGAGCTAAATGCAATGAAGGGTAAGTGCTTGTTGTGCCGACCTAATTTATGTTGATGATTATGCTGTATGTTTTGAGGTGTGCGCCAATGTGGAAGAGTATGCCTTGTTAAGATAGGAGCTGATTATGTCTCATTCTTAAACCACATTGGAATTTTACATATTGCATATGTTTGGGAGCTGACTGTTATGACCTTTACTCATTTCATGCTACATGTTTCATCTTGGCCAACCAAGGAGAAAGATTTAGAAGATTGTAGATGATATAAATTAAAGATCAAAGTTGGTGAGAGTAGTATGATGTATTTTCTAGGAAATACCATTGATTTTTCATAAATAAATTTACCACAGAAGTAGAAGTAATGATGAAATGTGGACATGATCAGTTTGATGTAATAGGATATTGTTGTGGAGGAAAGTACTAGTGAAATAATGATGGAGAAGAGTTTATGAAGTTATTTGGTTATGGAGGAGGTTGAAATTGTAGATGTGTAGAGGCTAAAGTGATCAACAATCAGTTTTGTTGTCAGATAAAATTTGTGCTACAAAGATTGAAGAATTGTTGTGTAACATTGTAAATGTTTAGGGAGTTGCATCTTCCTTTGGGTTGTAGCCCATAAATAATATTGTAATATTTTTTTAATTTGTGAGGTTAGATTTACATAGTAGATCCAAGAATCTTGCTCACCATGGTTTTTCCATTCGAGGATTTTCCATGTAAATCTAGTGTTATGGATGTGTGCTTCTGTGTACTTGTGCTTTTCATGTTTTAAATGCTTCTATTAGGTTGAATATTATTGGAAGAATTTTTTTTGAATAAGTACTGATTTACCCCCCCTCTCAATACTTTTGTGTGTTCAACAATAGGTATCAAAGTTGAGTTCCTTGAATGTAGCCTAATAGTTGAGGTAGATCTTGGAGAGGAACAAATGGGAATTGAAGTATTGTTTAAAGGCACAAATCCTCTAGAAGATGATATAGACATGATAGCCTATAATCCAGAAGACTGTTTAGTTGATTATGAAGGAGAACTCATTTCGGCCCTAGAAGATCTAGATGCAACAAGAAGTGAAAATAAGAAATATAAGATCAAGCTCATAAAATCATAGGAAGCAATTGCCATGCTGAAAGCGCAAGTTGAAGAAGGTAAGAAGGATGAAAATTTTCTAAATGTTAAGCTGAATGACAAATCAATTGAATGCTCCAAAGTTGAAGAATAAATTGTCTCCCTAAAGAAAGAATTGGAAAAAGTAAAGGATCTAATAAACAAAGGTCTAAAACTAAAGAAAAACACCAATATTCTTGATGAGATAATCAATAGTCAAAGACCTCTAAAGAATAAAGGTGGTATTGGATTTGAGAAATGTCAAGGTCCTAAAATAGATATACCTGAAGCCATGTTTGAAATGAAAAGGGAAGAACCTAGCATTGAAGACTTTGAGGGAACTGAAGATGAGGGATAGGAGTTGGATGATGATAACTTCATACAGGTCAACAATCAGAAGAAAGATCTCAAGATATCTCCTCCTAGACCAGCTGCTAATCCCATGTTCTCTCAATCCTTATATGGTTACTATTATTCTTGTAATAAATTTAGACATAAGGCTATGGATTGTAGAACAAAGGCTAGAAGAAATGATAACATGAGGAAGAATTCATTTGTGCTTCCAAAGCATGATGCTAGAATATCTTATTCCTTTTATCGCTATTGCTTTACATGCAATAAGTTTGGTCATAGGGATATTGAGTGTAGAACTAAAATGAGGAGAAATGGTGGTACTCCATAATATAATTTTGTTTGCTACAAATGCAACAAATTGGGGCATAGAGAAATATTCTAAAAAAGTGGTTTTGTGGAACCACCTGTTCAGCACAAGAAAATAAAGAAAATTGTGACTCGACAACAGAAGAAAATGGCAAAGATATGGAGAAGGAAGATAGAACAAAGTGATAAAAAGAAGGAATTTGTGTCTCTGCTTCGTGCAGAGGACTCCATTGCTGATTGAGATAAGGAATAGGGTTAGGAAGAGCTAATTAGGGCATATCTATTCTTTCGACCCCCCTAAAAATTTGTGGCTTCTACAAGTGGAAGATTATCATACAGATGAGTTGGAATGAAAACTGCTGGAGAAGATGTTGATAAGGAAAGATAGTTTCTTTTTCCTATATTTCTAGAGAAAAATAACATGATGCAGAGGATTGCAGAAGTTTCTTGAGTCTTTGTGAGTTCACAAAGCAATCCAACAATAGCTTTACCTACCCAATAAATGTGCATTAATTATGAAGGTTAGGGCAAATTACAAGATACTTATGCTTCACTTGCACGATCAAATCTCATTCGAAACCAAAAATTTATAATCGAAGCTGAGCATAGAAGAATTCTTTCAAAGCACTTGGCAAATTTGAGGAGAATTAAGTTGAAGGTGAAACCCTAGCAATTTAACAAAGAGGTATTTATCAGTTTGCTACTTCTTAAAACCCTAGTTGCTAAATTCAAAAGAGAGTTATAATGGTGACTCTGTAACTAGTTGATATTTCTAAGAAACCTAGACCAAAGTATAAAAAATACCCTTTCAAAGCAATAGAGGTCGACAAAAAAGGAGCTTTTTCAAATATACCAAAATTTGTCGTTTATACAAAGGATGTTAGGTTTTACGTTCACTCTAAGCTAGATGAAATTGATCACATGAGTTGGAAGATCTTGGAAATCAACTTATGGAAGATGATATTGTCTATAAATCTGAATTTGCCAATGCGGGGGCCAAGCAACTAGACATATGGAAGGATTACCCTAATTTTTGTAATGAGAACAAATGGGTGAGATATATAATGAGAAGAATTTATGATGAGTTCATGTATCTTGATAAGCCCTACTAGATTACTAAAGATGCAATCAAGGTAGTTACTGGGTTGTGTTCCACTAGACATGTACCAATGATGAAGTCAATTAAGAATGAGAAGGTTACTAAGCTGACTAGAGAAAATTTTGACAAGAGGACACTAACTGTAAATGACATAATTGATTCGGGTGTCCATTATGTTGCTATGGGAATTGCTTATAAAGTCTACTTTACAAATAGAGAGGGATCCACCACTGGTACTGCCATTCACACTGATTACCAGATGGTTAAGGAAGGTAAATATTTTGACCTCTGTGAGGTCACAAGATATCAACTTCTAGAAAATCTAAGAAGGAAAAAAGAAATTGAGTACATTTTTAGGTATGGCACTTTGATTACCTGTCTTGCTCTTTATTTTCTAAATGAACTACTTGACTTTAGTGGAAAGGTCTAGCAACAACATATCCTTGTTGCTACTCAAATTAAGAGTCACATAAGAGGGTTTAGTGATCCAAATCACTATAAGACAATGTATTGGGGTTTCTTCAAAACCCTTCGAACGAATATGCATGCTAGAGAAAGAGTTCCTTACAATTTTGTATAGAAATATAGGGAGAAGATCACATTCTTAGTCAATAAGGACTATACCTATATGGAGGCTATTGAGCCTAGAACTGCATGGATCCCTAAACTGCCATATGAAGACTCTGAAGAAGAAATAAAGGTCTATGATGATATGTTGCTCACCAAACCCAAAGACACCACTGCTAAGAGGTTTGGCACCTATGAAGAGATTATGAACAAGATGCATAAGAAAAATGTAGAGGAACAACTTGAGAAGAATAGGGATGAGTTGCATAAGATATGGGGCATTTCATCTGAAACCACTTCAGAAGCCCCTGTAGAGGAGACACATCATGGTTCTACTATCCTACTAGGTGCACAAGGTTGAAGAAGGACTACCAGATCTACTTCTACTATTGTAAATGCACCACTACCCTCTGGGTCAGCGCAAATGGAGTCAACTGGAAGAAGGGTAGCTTCTGAAACACAAGCACAAAAAAGACTGAAGAAAAGAAGCATGCTAGACCCAAAACACAAGCCAAAAGAAAGAAGGTTAAGGCAGAAGAGATTGAAAAGCAAGAAGAAGAAGGAGAAGAGGAAACCTCTAATATGAAAAAAAGGAAATAAATCTAAGCAAAATCCTCTAGTAACTTCTATAAAAGGCCCTCTTTAATTGGAAGTTGTCTTCAATGGAATTGAACAACATGGGTTATTAAAGCACACAATTGATTTGTATCTAGATGTTCCTCTTGAGGATCAAAAGACCATTGAAAAGGTTGTAGTTATGAATATTCTTAAATACAACTTGCCCATGATTGATATTATTGAAAAGGTACTGGAAAGCCTAGCTCAAGCTCTAGGTAGAAAAGAGAAGAAGCCATTAAAATGAATAATGAGCTAAGGAAAAAAACTCTTGAAAAGGTCAGGTCCTCTATGTCCCACGAAGAAAAGGATAAATTGGCTCAAATACAAGCCCATGAATTAAGGAGAAAGCAAAGAGTGGACATTCTTATGAGCATGAACAAAGGTGACAAAGAGAAAATTCAGAAAGAGACTGAGGATGTGATAGAGAAAGTCTTGGATGAGGTAAAAGGAACTAAGAATGTGGAGCAGCCACAAGTTTCTCCACTACATAATACTTCTTCACCACCTCACACGGTTGCATCTCCTCCACACAACACTAAACATCAAGTTCCTCAAGAGGAGAAAGAAGAACAAACAACACAAGATCAATAACAAGATGCACATGAAGAAGAAAATATTTCTTCAGAGAATAATATTGTGTATGATGATCACCCTCCAGTGAATATATAACAATAGGATAATCCAGAACAACAAGAGGGGAAGACAAATGTTGATACATGGGAGAACTCAGAAAAAGAACAAGATACATCTTCCTCCTCCTTTTCAGTTGACTCTATCAAGGAGTTCCTAGCTTAGCAAATGCAAATCCAATTGGTGGTCACTCTGCAATTGTTACAATTGCCAGTGTTAGATGGACAAGTTAACTTGTCCAATATATCTCCACTTCAGAAGTTGCAACTGGGAGATATACTTCAGTCCTCAGCGGGACAAGAAATTTTGTAACAACAAATTGAAGGAGCTGAGATTTAAGGATAAGAAATCAAGTTAATTCAAGAGGAATTTCTTGAGGCTAAAAGAGATCCCACCTTGCCTCCTACTCAGTAGATGAAACTAATGTTGGAGTCTTTTAAGGCTAATTGATCTTATCTAGAGAAGCAAGCTGAGAAGAAGATAATGGAGCAGGTGAATAGAAAAAGATTGATTGATGCATCTGATAGATGTGCAAAGGCAAATAATATTTGCAAGAAAAAATAAAAAACACTCAGAAATATATTGAGTATGCCAAGATTTTGTATCAATTTTGTTTGAACTGGCTAGCAACTACAAAGAGCATAAAGGATCAAGCTGACTCTATTGAGTCACAGTTAATTCAAGTGGCCAAAGTATATGATCCTCTAAAGGATACAAATGGAACTATTAGGGTCCAAATTGAAAATCTTCATACTCAATTAAAGCAACTCCTAGAGCAAAGAGAGAAAATCAAAGGAGAAACAAGTCAACTAAGAGAAGTAGTGAGTATGAGGTTAGCAGTCTTGATTGGTATCTTGACTGAAGCAAAGAATGTGGCTCAGAAAGTTAAAGTGCTAGCTACTTTGGAAGAGGTGGAAGATTTGTATATTTAGTTTGAAAATCAAACACACATTTTGTCTTCGGCAAAGAAGAATTGGGACTCAACTCTTGTCTAGTTGAAGATGATTTATAAAAATAATCTACCTTCCAAGTAAACTGAAAAATTTGTGAAGGCAAGACAAATTTTGATGATTGTATAAATATGTGGTGTATACAATAAGAATAAGCAGTGCTTTTTTGATATAAACAAGGATAAGGCACAATGTACATAATATCTTGAAGAACAATTTTTCTACATCATTTTTTAAGAATCTAAGGCTACTCCTTAGGGGAATTTTATTGATGTTATGGGAAAATTGGTGTAAATGAATAATCAATATTATAAATCAATAATGCTCAATAACTCAATGAAATAAGAAACAAAGAAGATTGAACAAACAAAGAACTTCAAACCTTGCAAAGATCTTCACTTCGTGGCTTCCATTGATCACCTATCTCAAATGATCTTGTGTATGAATATGGCCCTTAGAAGGTGCACTTCCTTGCTATTCCAAGATGTCAAGTGGGAATGGCTGTGATAGTTTATTGCAATGAAGATGAGCTTCACAACAATGATAATGGTATGGTGACAAGTTGATCGCAAACAAATGGAATAATGTGGGTGCCAAAGGCACACTGTAATTCCTGCAGAGTAACAATACTAAAAGCTTGGATGATTGAAATGGAAGAATTGGGTTCAATTTATAGACTCACGAGAGAGAAGATCAATGGTATAGAAAGAATGAGAAGATCAACGGTATAGAAACCTTGAGAGGATGTGTACAAATAGAAACAAGACAAGTGTCACACAAAAGCTATTTTGTTTGAGTTAATTGCTTTCTTTTATAAAGATAAGATTTGATTTCATAAATTAGAAAGTTTTTTTCTGATTTAAGAGTTGTTGATAAAAACAAGATTGATTGAGCCAGTTAACTCAATTAGTGATTTGCTTTTGTATGATTTGAGAGAAATTAAATAATAAATTCTTTAATTGTGTGCATGAAGAAGACATATTTTTAGAAGATTTGGAAGATTTTTTGAAGATAAAAAAGCAAATTAAATAAATAAATTTATTTAATTGATTGTGCATGATTTGGAAGAATAAATAAAATATTTGATTATATTTTATTTTTAGACATTGAGAGAATTTAAATAAATTTGATTGATTTATTTAAATTTGGAAGAAGAATTGACTTAATTAAATAATTAAGAATTATTTAATTGTTTGGAAGAGGATTTGGAAGAACTTAATTAAATAAAAGCATTTTATTTAATTATTGGAAGACTTTAGAAGAGGTAATTAAATAATTTGATATTTAATTAATTTAGAGGAATATGAATTGAATAAATAAATTTGATTTATTTATTGATAGAGGAATTAGACTTGAAATAAATATTAAGAATATTTATTTAGACAGAGTCATGTCAATTTTAGGTGTATACATTTTGCCCCTCTTTGATGTGATGTTCGAGATGATGAGATTTATGTCAAATAACATCATTTCAAAGAAGCTAATGTATGGATAGAAGAAAAAAGACGATAATGAAAAGATAGGATGAGGATGACCCCCAGGAGATTGGATGGGGAGAGAGTTTCGAGGGCGCAAGATGGACAATCTCATGATGAAGAAGGTGGAAGAACAAGGTTAGGGTGAAGAAAATGGAAAGAGCCAAATGATACGTGATGCAAGATAAATTGATAACACACACAAGCAAGTAAGCAAGTATGTACAAATGATACAAGAACAAACAAGGTACTACCCCTGTCAAGAGGTAAACCAATGATTAATCAATATTGATTGACGATAGTGTTGTCATGGCGGGGAATGATAGGTCCCTAGAGCAACACAAAGGATAGTGTTGTCATGGTGGGGAATGATAGATCCCTAGAGCAACACAATAGGCATGGGAAATGTATCTCCCACTAATAATTTATGACTGATTGAGTTGGTTTATGACCAGACAAGGATCAAGACCACTAATTGTGATTGGATCATCTGACAAGATTGACTTGACTTGATTGGTATGGATTAAGGATGGACTTACATTTGGTTCATTACTTAGAAGATACAATGATAGATAGAAATTTGATTAATAGAAGAAACACGAATGAAGGAATCACAAGCTTTTGTAAACATTGATACTCTGTATAGAATCTTTATTGCATGGATAGTATGTGAAATGCAAGTGGATATGGATACAGATATAAGACACAATTGGATACGTTATGGATATGGATATGGAATGCAATTGGATATGGTATGGATATGGATATGGACATTTGTCATCTTGATATTGCAAGTATTTTGAAGTGCTTATTTCATCATTGGGCTTTTTAAAATGTTGTAAGAAAATACAAGCATCAAGGGATAATTAAATCGAGATGACCTGAGTATTGCTTACATGGATTTTGATATAACAATTTAATACAAGCATCTAGGTATAATTGAACCAAGATGACCTAAGTATTGCTTACATGGATTTTGATATAACAAGTTAATACAAGCATCTAGGTATAATTGAACCAAGATGACCTAAGTATTGCTTGTGTTTCAACAGACAAGGATTTCCCCTTTTCATGTTTAAACCTCTGAAGTCCTCAATGATCTTTTACTGGTCATGTCGTTAGACCAAAGTCATCACATTACTAAAGATTGATCCACAAACAGAAAACAAAGAAAAGAATCATGCCCCCCTCATAGCATCTCTAGCTTTTGGCATCCTCGAGTAGTGCAAAAAGACATAATAACAAAAATCAAGACTTTGTAAGGTAACTTGCTCACAAACACAAAACATTCTTGCATTAGATGTGTTTCTCTTGCCATAATTTAGATATAATCATTTAGAGTGCTTAGGTACTTGTTTTCCTTGCTTTGGATAGGTTGATGTCTTGTGTCATGATTTATGCTTTGGAAGTGGGCTTTGCTTTGCGCTTTCATGCCCAGTGAAAAGGAATGACAATCCTTACTGGTGAAACAGACCCTAAGGGACTGACCTAGTACCTCAGGGGCACATTGGCAATGGCCTTGCCTATGTGACGACACATAGGCAACATAGTTTGGGACTTGGACTTAGATGTGGATGAACTAGAGGATAGTTGACAATATATGGGATCGACAGGAAGCGGAGCCTCGGGGGAGCATTGAAAAATGGCCTTGCCTACGTGACGACCCAGAGGTAGAGTAGTTTAGGATTGACCCTATGATACTAACGATAGACACTATGCTAGGCTGACACTGTGGATAGGATACTGGCTAAGACCTTAGTTGATAAGGTGATAAAAAGAGATAGAATAGAGTATCCAATTCTGATAGGTTATCATTAGGTTTTGATACCATTGGGATTTTGAAATGCTTTGGGATGACACTGGAGAAGAATTTTGGATAGCCTTAATGCTAGATACTGATGACAAGGAAACACCACAGATAGGCAGATGGATGGGTGATAATGGATAGTGGATAGGTAGGTAGAAATAAACAAGGATGTGATCACCAAGGACTATGTCACATAGGATTAACATGCCCCATTGTAGGTAGAATACTTAGGATTTTTCATGACAATGCTTATGACGACAGGAGGATGAGAGGATAATGAAGGATTGGTGTGGCTTGGAGGGATAAGGTATGTCAAGAGACATCTAAAACATTTGTCAACATTGTGCCCCCAATATTTATCAAGATCAAAAAAGTAGAGGAATGGAAGATTAGGATGGACGGACAAGACATGATAGGTATGCAATGAATAGAAGGATAGGATAGGAAATGGTATGGAAGGAAACTAATAGGAGAAGAGGGATATGCCGATGAGACAAGGTGCCCCTAAGTATAGGTGATGTAGGAGATCAACTTACACACTACGTCTGTTTGCTAGGTTCTCATCATGGTACTTATCCAAGGTGCCTATTTGCCAGATTTTCACCATTAGATGAAGGGATTTTGTGAGGCCGATTATTTTACCTCCCATATTTTGATCATTATGCTATTCAGTAGATGACACTATTAGACCTTAGTGACTATGTTTCATTATGCAGACTTAATTTTTTATCTCACTGATTTGATATATGTGATTTGATTCAGTCATATTGGATGATATGTTGTGGTTTGACGTATGGGATATATATTAGATGTTATTTTATTATGAGATTCTAGTTATTTATGTGATGTGAACTATCTGACATGTGATGGAAAATGTAGTTTAATTTGGAGTTATGTATTGATGTTTATTTCGATTCCATGAAGTTAATTTCAGTTGCTTCGGCTATGACTTTTCATGAAAGGACTGACACTTGATCGAGATGTGCAGGTTTTACATTCCCTAGCCATGGGAAATTAGAGGTAGAATTCACACTATGTTATCCCCTATAAAGCCGATCCATTCCCAAGAGGGATAAGGATCACGTTTGAATTTGAGTGTGGATTTATTGTGCTTGGTTTAATTTTATTTAATTTGGCCTTAGTACCCTTTTTATTTAAATTGATTAATAATAAGTGTTGTATAATTTTATTTGATTTATGCCACTTGGTATTTACATTATTATTTTTTTTTGGGCCATTTAAATATGGATTTTTCAACCCTTCATGAACCCTAGAGTCCCAAAAGTTACCCTAGGTGGTCAACCATGAGTTTAGGGTCAACTTGGACTATCTAACCCTAGTTTTGACTCACCTTAGGTCACTCTAAACCATGGTTTAGTAAAAGTGACGAATTTAGAAAAGAGGGAAGATGGGGGATGGGCCTTGCCTTGGGAAGGACTCATCTCCCATCCCAAAGTTTTGGAATCATTCCCAAGGTAGACTTGGGAGGTCTCCAAGAGTCCTCCAAAACTCCCAAGTGAGTGGGAGCACCATTCAAGACCCTTGTCTTCTTGGAGGTGTGAGTGGGAATCCAACTCACCATTTGTCCCCCTCTCACTTGTGTGGGAGCACAAGTGGATGAGGTGGAGATGGAGGTGGAATGAGAGGAGGACATTTGTCATCCTCATACTTCCTCTCCCTTGCAAGTGGCATTGGAGGGGGAAGGAGAAGGTGACAAGTGTCACCTTCTCATTCCTCATGGCCAAGTTGATGGCCTATAATAGCTCCTCTTGTAGAGGAGTGAGGGTTCTTCTTTTCTAGCTCTTTTCCTTGCAATTTGAGGGTTCTTGCAAATTTTAATTTTTCTTTCTATTTGAGGAGATAGGAGAAGGTTGGGAGAAATTCTTGGAGTTGGAGAATTGGGAAGGCTTGGAGCTCTTCACCAATCTTACTTCCATTGTCAGGGCCTTGAAGGTAGACCCCTTAACTTGCTTTCTTACCTTTGCTTATATGATGTTTAATGTTTTAGATTTTGGTTGTGTGTTGTTTGCATTGTGATGTTTGCATTATGATGTTGGGATGGGTGTTATGGTGAGAGCACCTCCAATGGAGGTAATGCTCAACTTGTATGGGTAGGGGAAAGGAACCTCCTTGAGGTCACTCCCACAGTTTGTAATATTGCCTTGAGGGCTTATTTTTGTGAAGGGTGGTGTTATGGAGATTTTTGGCTTGAGGCCATGGGTTGTGATTTAGTGGATGGCAAGAGTGCCATGGAGTACTTGGGATTTGGAGGATGGTGTGTTTTGGAGATTTTGGCTTGAGGCCATAAGTTGAGATTTTTATCAATTGGGAGCCCTTTTAAGTTGAGGGGTCCATCCCCTACCCTCACCAAACTCATTATTGTGAGTTGAGTATTGTGTTAAACCTATGGGTTTGTTTCTATTTTGTGTTAGTGTGTGATTGTTGTTGTGGAATGAAACCTTGTGTGAAATCCCTACCTCCCTAGCTCGGGGGTGACCCTCTTGCGGGTCTACGGTAGGGAGAAGAGCTTTCCTTTTGAAGTGGCTGGGTTTTGTTGTCTTGTTGTTGAGTTTACTTGCAGGTTGGGAGAAGAGAAATGAAGTCATTTTGGAGCCCTTGTTGTGTGGCCTTTGTAGTATTTTGTGGCTAATTAAGCCATGGCCTCAATGGCCCTATTGCTTGGTAAATTCTTGTAAATGTTGCTATGAAACTTGCCATAGAGTAGGCTGTGATAGTACTAAAATGTGAACATTTTGTATTTAGTTAATGCTATTTAGTTTCCTATTTCTGTGAGTTAAGAGTTGAGAAATATATGAGGAGATGTAATTATATATGCTGTCACTTTCGGTTTCCAAACAAAAAGAAGGAGAAGTGTGCATATGATAATATGTTGCTGCTTAAAATCTTGTTGTGAATGAGAGAAAAGAAAGGCACTTTTTTTTTCGTTGTTTAATGCTGTCAAAAAATTGTGCATTACAAACGAGGCCTACAAACTATTTAAATGTTATTTATCTCCCAATTTTGTGAATAAAGTTGTTTTCAAAGGGAAATATGGAAGATGTTATTTGTGTTTCTATTATTAAACTTTCAAAAGAAAAAAAAAAAACAAAAGATGTCATTTTGCTATCTAGGTTCATTGTAGATGGAAGGAAGAGAAAACTGAGGTTGTTATCTGATATGGTTGAAGTTTCCATTGCAATAGTTGTTGTTGAAGGACTACAAAACTAGATTAGAATGTATTCCTACTTTAAATTGTTGTTCAAAGAAAAGGATTTATTCCTGTACAAACTAAATGGCTCCAAACTAATACTGGAATTTCTGTTTAGAAGAAAATGATAAGTTAATACATCGTTTTATGAAGTAGTTATTGTTACTATATTTAAACATACATATAATCATATGGAATTATGTGAATATGAGTATTTAAGTATGTGTATATGCATTTTACATCATTGATCCTAAATCTTAGTTGCTGATGTAGTTATGTATATACACAGAGAATAGCCTTGTATTTCGAAAAAAAATATAAGTTCTATATCTATTTATAAAAATGTAGATATTCAGAAATAGTATAATACATCTGCTAAAATGTTAAGCAACCGAGGTTAGTGAGTTGAGTATATATATATACCTTTCTTTATATATATATATACCTATATGTTTATATACAAATATATATAAATATCAGGCAATACAAAATATGTAATCGAAGCTGCTAAGTTTGAGATACATGGCAGACTGTTATAGAGTGAACCGCAGTTTCTTTTTATATATAAATTTTTTTTTAAAAAAAAATATATACATTTTGGTGGACGGCGGCCATGGCCGCCACCCACCCAACAGATATTGGAGTGGGTGTGGGAAGGGGGCCGAGCCCCCACCCACACCCAAGGGTGTGGGTGGGGGCTTGACCCCCTCCCCATACCCTCTAACTCCCCACGCGGGTGTGGGTGGGGGCTCGGCCCCCTCCCCATACCCTCTAACTCCCCACGCCCTCCCCTTTACCCCTGTAACCCTCGCAGCACCAGTAAATGAACCCTACAACCCCTGCAGCGTTTGTTGCCCCTCTGCGGTCCACGCCACCACCGTCTGATTTGTTGGCTCTGCCACAGTGACCGCCCCACCCCTTTCGCAGTCACCGCCCCCATACCACTCAAACCCCTGCACTCCCCAACAACTCTGTCTCCACCATTCCCTACGATGACTCCGCCCTCAGCCACCTTCAACCTCCTTCTGCATCAAACAAAACAAAAAAACACAAGAACTCCACCTCTAAAGCATGCTCTAAACCTACAAATAAACATGTATACCTCCGAGTAATCTATCATGGCCTCCATTGTGGCCCTCAAACCCTAGACCTGCACAAAGGAAAAAAAACAAAACTAGAGGAAATAAAACAAAAGAGATTAGGGAAAAAACAACAAAAGGAATAAAGAGTAAGAGGGGGATTAGGGAAAACAAAAAAAATAATAAAAAAATTGAGATTAGGGTTTTCTTTTTTAGGAAATCAATTGTCCATTGTGAGAAATGGGAGAGGTTATTTGTTTTATTGTTATTTTTAATCCTCTTATTGCCTTGGACTTATTTGCTTCTTGCCATCATTTAATTTTACTTAAGTTTTTATTTGGGAGTGTTTGCCCATTATTTATTTTACCTTGTGGGTTAATTGATCTTGGAGGGAATTAATTTTAGTTAAATTGGGAAAACTATTCCCTAAGTACTTAATTCATTTCAGTTGAGATAATTATTTTATTTATTCCCTCCATTAGCATGTATAATCCAACTTTAATTATTTTTCGGGAAGGAATATTTTAATCTCCCTCCTCCTTAATTCGAGATAGTTAATAAACATAATATTGCAATTATATTATTTACGGCTTCATTTTCGAGACCTAATTTGGCATTTATTAATATGATTTTTATTCTATTATTCGAGTTTTTAACCTTTTTATATAAGGTCAATTTATGTGACCTTGGAGGATATTTATTTTAATTTTGTGATCATTTTAAAATTCTTCTTAAAGTTTTATTTTTAAATCTATTTCCAAACTTTATTAGGGACCCTTAGGAGTTTTATTTTTAAGTTTTATTTTGCGTTTAATCGAAAATGCATTACGCTACTGAAATTTTTGCCAATTTTTAGGGTCTATTTTATGCACTGCTTTATTTAATGTCTTTCCCTCATTCAATTTAAACATGCGCCATCTTGTCTTATCATTTAATCACTTTTCGAACTAAGATAAGTTAGGGTATGGAATTGTTATCATCCCACCAAGGAAACCTAGGGTTTAGGTTGGAATTGATCTAACCCTAGAAGCGACACACTTCGTGTCGCATACCCCTGGACAACCTTCACCATCACGGCCTCGTTGACATGACTACGCCTTGCGTATTGCCACCGAGCACGTAGACGCGTGCGAGGGGGTTCTTAGGGTTAGGGAGAAAAAAAAATTCGTGGCCTGTGTCGTGACCACATGGCAGATGTGGTTGTGACACAGGTGTTTGTGTGTCGCATTCGCATGGGAGATGTGGGTGTGACAGATTTCTCTTTACTATTGTTTTTGAATATTTGGATAGGATAGGTGGATACAGATGAGGACTCAAGTGCCTAGTTCCACAAAAGGTGATAGTGTCCCACTATACGGATGATGTTCCACGTACTACGTCAAGTGTTCTCATAGATGTTGGTAGGGGATTGCAGGAAAGTGAGATGGAGAAGATAGATAGCAGATGATGGAGGGTGTGATAGTGGAAGATGATGTAGATTATGTAGGACTTATGTATGGATGGAGGGAAGGCTTATCCAATAGCATGGACCATAGGAATAGGATGGGGAAGATATGTAGGATAATAGAGGAAGGAAGGGGAAATGGAGGTATATGGAAGTGTTGTGGGATGGAAGAGAATCATGGCCAACGGTTGCACATACCATGATAAACATTAAAGAATATGATGGGAAAGTGGAGAGGAAGCAATGGAGATTTTTGCGTAGTGGATGGGTGATGTAGGAATTTAGGGACCCACATAGATTGTGTATTTGTCTAATTTTTGCTTGTCATGTGGGATGGAAGGATTTGAGACTTTTGGATGGAAAAGGAGAAAGTGGAGGGTTGGGATGATTGAGAGGTGGATGCCTCATTTGACTTGGTAGCTTTTTTCTTAGGTACCCAAACCATTTTTCTTTTTGATTTTACCTGTGAAGGTATGGGATTGGGTATATGCGGCTTTTGTGCAGATTCAAAGATAATTACTTGTTGCTTGGGAACCCACACCTTTTTCAGTTTTGCTTTGAGGTGTGTGGGTGTATGTAGCTCTTAAGATGGATATTTTTTTGATTCTTGGCTTTTGTATCTGCAGCATGAGGACCTTTAGGATTTTTGACTTTATAGGTAGAGGCATCCAAATTTTTGCTGTTAAATTCTTTTGGGATGGTGAAAGTGGGGCTGGTGGAAGCTCTTTGTTTAGACAACATGTGCATTTGTTGGCCATGATTGGGATTTTTAGAGGATTGATAGATGGATGGATAACGTGTTGGAAGAAGTGGTGGTAAAATGCATGGAGGCATGTTAGGAGTTGGAAGTAGTGGAGGTAGATTGGATGGTGGAAGGTGTATGGTCACATGCTTTTGGGGTGTGTACGATAAGGGAGGTGGAATGGAGACATATGTTTTAGGGATATGATAGGTTTTACAATGAAAAGTGGTGGATTTAGAGGGTATGGAGGAATTGCCAACATCTTGAGATTGTTCACCTTGGGGTGTGTATCCAAGGCCATATGAGGGAGGAGGGACATTGACCTGGACGGGCTCCAAATTACCTTTTTCATGAAGGCCTAAGCCTTTACCTTGATAGTTCATATTCTGGAGTATGCGGTGGATAGTGGGATTATGTATAGGTGGAACACTAGACACGAGTTCCTTATTGGATGACGAAGGTGAGATAGAGGATAATAGTTGTTGGTGTTCTAAGGAAGAACATTCATGCATGAAGGTGGTAAGACCAATAGGATATGATATCGGATTTGCAACATGGTTGATAATAGGTGGAAGATCATTAAGATCTTGATTATCATTATATTCAGTAGGATCCAAGTTATTGGTTTAATCATCCATGTGCACTTGGGAGGCAAGTATCTCATCAAGGAAAGTGGGCATTGATGTATCATGGATAGGACTAGATGGAGGATGGATAGATGGGGTGATAAGCTCGTGACCATAGAATGCATAAAGTTGGCTAAGAGGATCATCATGGCCTGCTTGATCATAGATAGGCTCTTGATTGTAAATGAGAGCTTGATCATAGGTAGGATCTTGATCATAGATGGGATCAATGTGCTCGTGCAGAGGTTCTTCATCAACGATAATATCTTGATCATAGAAAAGATACAGGTTATGGAGAGGTTGGAATTGGATCTCTTGCTCATGTATAGGATCAAGTTGCTCATGGATAGCTTCATTAGAGGTAATTTCTTGATCGTGGAAAAGATATAGGTTATGGATGGGTCAGATTTAGATCTCTTTCTCATGTATATAATCAAGTTGCTCATGGATAGCTTCTTCATAGTTAATATCTTGATCATTGAAAAGGTAAATGTTGTGGATGGGTTGGAATTGGATCTCTTGCTCATGTATAGGATCAAGTTGCTCATAGACAGCTTCTTCATGGGTAGTATCTGGATCTTGAAAAAGATAAAGGTTATAGATGGATTGGATGGGGGTGCTTTGATCTTGATTTAGATAAAGGGTTGATGTTTCTACATGCTCTAAAGTGTGCTCTTGACATAACTCTTGAGGTGCTTGAATTGAAGTGGAGGTAGAGGACTCTTGGATAGGCTCTTGGTCAACAACATGAAGGTGCGATGTGTTGGTACCCATTTATGTCTAGGGTTTTGAGCTTGAACATTTACAGGTTTTCTCATTCAAACCCTAAAATTTTCTAAAGCATGAAGTCTGAATCTTGCCTTAAAGAGGCCTGCCAAGTGGAAGAGTATAAAATTCTAACCAGGATTGCTTTTTATATCACCCTGAAATTCAGCCAAGTGAGGAAGTTACGCCTATCAAAATTCTAGGTCTGTATGCCTCCTCATCATATTCCAAATATAACTTGATTTTCTGAAGGAGGGGGTCATCATCATGTTTCAAATATCAGGTGATCTTTGTTAAGATCACCCCAACATTCTTTTATCACCTGATGTTGCTGATGTCAAATTTTACATGAGGGTGATGTCTACTGGTCTAATGACTGCATCATATTCTGAAGGAGGGGATGATATCCCAAATATCAGTCATATTCAAAGATCACCCTGATATTAGAATGAAGCTATAGTGCAGCCAGACATTTTGTAGAGGGGGTGATATTCCAAATATCAGGTGATCTTCTGAAAATCACCCTATCTTGTCAGTATGGTGGTGACGTCATCAAGGTCTGAGGGGGTAATATTTCCAACGTCGGCCATCTTACGAAGACCCCCCCAGATATTGCAATATGATGGTGATGTCATCAAGAGCCAACAGAATACCAGGGTGATATTTCATGCCAGGCGAGCTCAGCAGGTGGTTCGCTGATGTTAGGGTGATATTGAACATCGGGGCATCATGCAGGAGGATCATGATGAGGTTTATACTGGTGCCGTCGGAAGAAAAATCGTTGACATCATATATGTTCACGGCCTAGTTTATAAAGTATTCAAGAGGTCACCGTAGGGTGCATGTGGGATAAATGACTCCCACATGATTTGAAATATTAGGGTCATATTTCTTGGCGGGAAAAGTTGCAAAACGCACAGTCCACTGCATTCCCAAGGCCGCGGGTTGGTATACCATTAATGGTGGATGTTACAGGGTATGGGCGAAGGTGTCGACGGATTTGGTACCCGATTGAAGATGTGAATCTCTAGGTGGCAGCGCAGGGCTCGAGATCTCCCTGTCTCCTCCTCTGCCTATTGCATTTATTGTTGAGCACAATTTTCTCAGGATGCACAGTATCTAGCAATTTTTTGAGTCAACCATGTACTTTCAATGTTAATTGCACCTTCCTTGCTGTATATAGCAGGTGGTGTTACTCATTTGTAGTTGTTGAAAATGGGATGAATTTTGGTGCTGTGTTAAAATACAACTTCATTGGTTGCCCTTTTCTGGATGTCTTGTGAGTTTATGAGTTGTATGTTGAATATCTTATACACATAATTTATCAGTTTCATGTTGATTTAAATGAATAATGCTTTATAGCATGTATTTTTTTATTTGTCTCCAAATTGAATGTGTTCTTCTTCTGAATCTGAATATCTAAGGGGTATTAGTGATTCTAGAATATGGGTTTGCTATATTGAATGCTTTAATCTTTTACTTCTGCTCAAGGAGTGGATTAAATGTTATGGGTTTAAGTATTGAAAAGAATACATTGCAGTAAGGATGTTTGTAAGAAGAAATAACTAAATACTTTGTCTCGAGTATTGTCTGTAAGACAGACTTTGCATAATCCCCTTGAAATCTGATTGTTGTTTTAGGTCTGTGATAAACATTCACATATATATGTCTATTAATTTCGAGCCCTGGATAGGCACCGATCTGGTCTTGTATTTTGGTTGCAACCCAAGGTCTTAGTTTTGCATCCAAACATAAAATCAAACTCAAACTTTATATACAAACCTTTTAGGACTTTAGAAGTAATTTTAGGATCCAAAATCCTCTGTCTAGAACTGAATATAGGCTTGAAGCTAGCCCCTTTGTACTTATCTCACAGTTTTGGTTTGCATAATAGAGGATTTATCTGCTTTGTGTCAGCATCTCGATCTTTTCACAGTTATATTTCATGGATGTTGAGTAGGGAATACCCCCTTGGTTCTGCAGAGCCTAAAGAAGAAGAGGAGATATTTACAGAGTCTATCTCCTATACTATTGGCCCCTATCCCGGGAATCCTATTGATCAATGATGGCTACCTTGTAGGGATAATTGGGAACAAGCATCCAGTCTAGGAAAGTAACCAACAGATTTTGGTGACTCTACTGGGGACCAGAAATCAAAGTGTTATCTTATCATCCCTAGTGTTAATTTGTGCCCATTCGAGTCACCAACAAATTTTGGCGATTCTGCTGGGGAGGTGAAGTGAAAGAACCCTAATTTTAAAAAAAATATTTCCTAGTTATAGGTGGCGACTCCGAACCAATCTCCCAACCGGTAAAGTAAGAATTTGTATGCAAGGGAGAAGATCCCTACGTAATCCTCTGTTTGAAGAGTTACCCATCAAAATGATGTATAGGAAAAAAGGGACTGCTCAAGCTAGTCAAGAGGGTTCTCCCAGCCCCATAAATCATGATAATAATCAAAACAATCCAGGATCTTCAGAGAGGATAGAGCCCTATTTTTCAAACACAGAAACTGAAATCCAAAATGTATATGAGAAACAGCAGGGTGGTGCTTTGAGAATAAGGTCAAAAGTGTTTCAAGAATGCCCTTTCTTATATCCCAGTGATAGATTTGAGAAGTTGAGTCTCCAAGGGATGAAGATAATGATGAACAGAATGGAATGGGACCTTCCTCTTCTATGCCCAGAGAGGAGGAATTAGCTGAAGAGATTAAGAGCTTAAGAGTAGAATTAGAATATTTGCAGGCAGTAAAGATTAGAGATGACATGAGACAAAAAGTGCAAGCTCTCAGAGTTACTTAGAATGATTCAATTCCTACCCTTGAAAATGCAAATGTGCAGAGAAATCAACATAGAAATGAGGTCCAGAATCAACATAATGATCAAAGACAGAATGTAAATAATGCTAGAGTACCATTAAATAATGTAGAAATTAGAATGAAAATAGAAATGCCAATGGTAATCAATTTGGTAGACAACCGATGTAGCTGGACAGATTCAGACAGCTTATTTTTGATGGCATTCCTGGTTATCCAAATCCTATTGACAAACATGTGAGGCTGCAAGTGCCTAAATTCTTAGGAAACAATACTATATCAAGTGAAGACCATTTAAAAGCTTTTCAAAATATCATGGACAACTTTGAGATTGAGCATGAGGATGTTTTCATGAAATCATTTATGCAATCCTTAGTTGATGAAGCCAAGGAATGGTATAAAGGTATGCTTGACAGAAGTATTTCATCATGGGATGAATTCAGGAGAATATTAAAAGAACAATATGGTGACAAAACTGATCCTAGTTTTTTCATTAATGAATTCACTGGCATTACCAAAGGAGCAAATGAATAGGTTGTTGATTTCAATGCTAGATTTACTAAGGTATTGAACAAACTGCCACATCACTTGAGGCCTAATGAACCTATGTGCATAGTATTGTACATCAATGCTTTTGATGCCAAAACTACATATGGATTGAGAGATAAAGGTCCTCATAGCCTCAAAGATGCTTTCAAAATTGCAACAAATATTGAAAATAATAGAAAAGCGTCTGGTAAGACAAATTGAAGAGATGATGTAAAAATTCTGCAAAATCCAAATACTAAACCTCAAACTGCTTAGGGCAATGCATCTACTTCTGAGGATAAATTAGATAAGTTGACAACTATTGTCAAGGACTTGAGTTATAGAATGGCTAAAAATGAAAAAGGGGTAGGTCCTGACAGATAGGCTTACCAAAGGCAAGAAAGAAGACCATCATTACATGATATGCCATATAATACTAATTGGCATAATGGTAAACCCATCCTCCCACACCACAACACAAATCAAAGGACTCAAAATGTTAAAGAAACTCCTGATCCATTGAAGAAGGTTGTAAATACTGTTAATGACACCCTATGGTGTATCATATGTCAAATGCCTCATTCACAGTCACAATGTATGATTGCTCAGTCCTTGTACAACAATAATGTTGCCTATGATGAGTGCAATGAGCCGCATTGCATGGAAGATGATAATGTCAATATGCTATCTACAAATAGAGAGTATCCCCCTCATGTTGTTGATGCAAGTGCAAATGATGAGATTCAGGTCTATCAGCAGTTTCCTTATGATGAAGATGATGAAGACAACTATGCCTATGCTTAGGACTCACAATTTTCTGAATAACTTGAGGAGACCTTCTGATGAAGAAATTAGAGCCTTCACAGTTGCAGCAGTAGCTCAAGTCAAAAGCAATTACAATCTCAGGGGTAAAGCTCAGGTAAGCAACTCACACCACCCAGAGAATACTTTTGTAAACCAGCCAATGCACAGTCATAAAGGTACTAAACCACAAAAGAAACAATGGAACAATACTAAGCAAAAGGTTGGTCATGATTCTCAAGGACCAGAAAATAGAATTCCCCAGGCTGAGGATCAATGCAAAAATTTTCAGGTTAAGAATGATAGTCAGGGGGCCTTAAAAAACAAAGCTGGATCATCTTAGGATAGAAGTAAAATTGTGGAGCAAGCTACAACTAGTATACAAAATTATACTCCATTTGACATCACTCAAGTCTTATCGCAGATAAAAGTCTCTGTTCCACTGATGGAGCTGATGAAAGTTGAAGAGTTTAGAAATAAAGCAATATCCTTAATTTCAGGAGTACCCTGTCAAGCCAAGTTGGGTGATGAACCTCAGGGTAAGAAATAGGCCCTATGTACTAATGAAGATGAGACTCTTGAAGTATATTTGGGGGTGACCATGACAAAATGCCCTTCACAAGTGGAACCATTTTATGTCTCCCTTGTCATAAATGGAAAAATAATTAAGAATTGTATGCTTGATTTAGGAGCATCAACAAATATCATGCCTTTGGCCATCATGCAACAAGCTGGGTTAAAAATAGATAAGGCATGTGGGAAGTGCTATGCAATGGATGCTAGAGAGGTACCAGTCATTGGAATCATGAAAGATGTGGATTTCAGACTGGCAGCATATCCAAAAAAATTACAAAATGAACATAACAGTTGTTGATATCAAGCCACAGTATGGTATGTTATTGTCAAGAAGGTGGGCAACATTGATTGGTGGGAGTATGCAATTAGATTTGTCATATGCTATGATCCCAATGAATGGCAAGGATGTCAAATTGATTAGAGAAGAAAGATCATCGGAAATAGTTGAGGATCAAGAATTAGAGGAGCATATATGTTTTGTGGATACTGACTGTGATAATTTCAAAGTTGTCTCGGATGTTAAAGGAGGTAAAGGGGGAGATATTTGCATTCAAGAGCTTGACCAACAGGGTCTCTGGACCATGTACTTTGATGGAGCTTTTTCAAAGGAAGGCTTTGGTGCTGGAGTTGTGTTTTTGTCTCTAGCTGGTAAGCTTCTAAAATTCTCTTTCTTGCTGAAGTTTGTCTCACAAATAATATTGTAGAGTATGAAGCTCTGTTACTAGGACTGAATATGGCTCTGAAACATGGATTTAAGATGACAAAAGTGTTTGGAGATTTAGAGCTTATTGTTTCCCAAGTTAGAGATAAGTATGCATTAAAGAATAAGAGGTTAAAACAATATAAACATGTTTGGGATAGAATTGAATTGTTTGATGCATTTTCAATAAATTGGGTAGAGAGATCAAAAAATGTCAGGGTAGATTTTCTAGCTAATGTAGCCATAAGGCCAGATGATATAACTCTATCATATGTTACAAATGTTGAGGTCAAACTTAGACCTGCAGTGCCAGACAATGTATGCAGCTGGCAAGTGTTTGATGATGATAAAGATTTGCTGAGATTCCTACATTGCATTGATGAATATGAGAACCAAGAAATTGAATTTTAGAACTTTGTAGAGGTTGTAGATGGAAAAGAAACTCTCTTAGGGAAAGAAATAATTTAACTCAAGATAAATAAAATCCCTAGAGGGCTGGTTGCTTTAGAGAGAGCTTTTGACAATAGGGACCAATGTGTTACAAAGGCATCTCCAACAAATAAGAATGATTTGGAGGAGATAAACTTGGGGACACCTCATGCCCCCAAAAGGGTATATATTGGCAAATAGCTCAAGCCACATATCAGAACTATGTTGATTGCATTACTGAGAAAGTATAAGCATGTTTTTGCCTGATCCTATGAGGATCTGAAAGCTTATAGAGAGGATTTATTCTAGCATGAAATCCCATTGAAGCCTGGAGCTAAACCGTTTAGACAAAATCAAAGGCCTATCAACCCAACCTTAGCTCCAAAAATGCAGGAAGAACTTATGAAGCTTAGGGAGGCTGGAATAATCATGCCTGTTAGACACTCAACTTGGGTGTCTAACCTTGTCCCAGTTAGAAAAAAGAATGGTGACATAAGACTTTGTGTGGATTTTAGAAATTTGAATATATCTTCTTTGAAGGACAATTATCCATTGCCAAATATGGAGGCCATGCTGCAGAAGGTGACTGGCTATGAACCTTTGCCCATTATGGATGGATTTTTAGGGTACAATTAGGTGAAAGTAAAAGAATCAGAATAGTTTAAGACTTCTTTCACCACTCCATGAGGAACCTATGTATATGTGAGAATGCCATTTGGACTAACAAATGCAGGTGCTACATTTCAGAGGGCTATGGATGTCGCTTTTGTAGGACTAATTGATTCAATCCTAGCCATGTATCAGGATGATTTGACAGCTTATTCAAAGAAGGAAGAGCAATACTACATGCACCTAGAACAGATCTTTATTAGAACATTGGAATATGGCATCTCACTTAACCCAAAGAAGTGTGCTTTTGGGGTGGTGGAAGGAAAATTGCTTGGACACATTGTTTCCAAGGATGGAGTTGGGATTGATCCTGAAAGGGTGGCTGCAATAGACAAAATTCAGATCCCTAGCACAGTAAAAGGTGTTCAATCCTTCTTTGGAAAAATTAATTTTGTAAGAAGATTTGTGCCTAACTTTGCAGAGACCACAAAAGATATCTCGAAAATGTTGAAGAAAGGTGCAATTGTCAAATGGGAGGGTGAAGCAACCAAATCATTCCAGAACATAAAAGAGGCTATTAAGATGGCTCTTGTACTAAAATCTCTTGATTTTTCTAAGCCATTCCAATTGTTTTCATTTGCTTCTTTCCACACTGTTGCTGCATGCTTATTACAGAAGAATGAAGAGGGTTTTGAACAGCCTATTGCTTTCTTTAGTAGGTCATTACAGGCTGCTGAATTAAAGTATGACATCATGGAGAAACAGGCATATGCACTGGTTAGAGCAGTCAAGAGCTTTAGGCCATATTTAGTGGGCTCTCACATAGTTGTATATGTGCCTCATGTAGCAGTTAAAGATATATTTACTCAACAGGAGGTAATTGGAAGAAGATGCAGATGGATAAATAAACTACAAGAATTCAGCATAGAGATATAGATCACAAAGCTGGTAAGGGGAAAAAGGTTTAGCAAAGATAATGACATAATCAAATATGGAAGCATGCCAAGTAAACATGGTGTAAAATGCAACTGTTAATATGTCATAATCTGAGTGGTATAAGGACATTGTGTATTACTTGCAAAATTTGAATTGTCCTTCCCACTTTAGTGATAGTCAAAAAAGGACCTTGAAGTTGCATGCAATCAGGTACATAATTCTTCAAGGAGAGCTGTATTGGAGGAATCCTGAGGGTGTCTTACTAAAATGTGTAGATGAAAATCAAGCTGCTAATATTTTAAATGATATGCACAAAGGAGGATGTGGTGGACATTATGCTGCCAAGACGACAGCCCACAAAATTCTCAGAGCTGGTTACTGGTGGCCAACTCTCTTCTCAGATGCACAAAGGATGGTAAGAAAGTGTAATCCTTGCCAGAGGTTTTTAGGAAAGCTAAAATATGAAGGTGCATTACCCCTTAGGACTATAACTATAGAAGCTCCCTTTCAGTAATGGGGAATTGATTTTATAGGGGAAATTTTAGAAAAATCAAGTGGAGGACATAGTTGGATTTTGGTTGCTACTAACTATTTCACTAAATGGATTGAAGCCATTCCAACTAAAAAAGCTACAAGCAAAGTGGTGATGGATTTTATTCTAGAGAACATTATTATCAGATTTGGAGTACCAGCCAAGTTAGTCACGGATAATGCAATGTGCTTCAGGTCTGGTGAATTTATTGACTTTTGCAACAATTATGGGATTGCTTTGTCTCATACATCACCATACCATCCACAAGGAAATGGTCAAGCAGAATCAAGCAACAAGAGCCTCTTGAAAATCATCAAAAGACTGATGGATAAAAATAAAAGAGCTTGGGATTCAAAGCTAAAAATGGCATTATCGGCTAACAGAGTAACAGTCAAGAGATCAACTGGAAGGTCACCTTTTGAGTTAGTATATGGTGCAGCAGCTAGATTGCCTATGAATAACCTCCTACCAATTTATAAATTCATACAAGAAAATGATGAGGAAATTGGGGATTCAATGACTGAAAGAATAAATCAGCTGGTTGCATCGGATGAAATCAGAAGAGAGGCACACATGACAAACATCAAGAGACAACAAAAGGTGAAATATTTATTTGATAAAAGGGCTACAGAAAGAAAGTTTCAGATTGGTGATATGGTCCTTGTATGAAATGCAAGAAGCTAGGATAGGGGTAGGCATGGTAAATTTGAGCCCCTATGGATTGGCCCATATCAAATTGGTAAAATCCATGAGGATAACTCCTACTTTCTCTAGGCCCTCAGTGGCGAACTTCTAGAATTGCCTGTGCACAGTAAATTCCTTAAGGCCTTTTTCTCATAAATGAGATATCTTTTGTGCACATTGTAAAATAGATATAAATATTTTATACATGCCTTGTATAGTCGGCCGTGTTTTGAGTTTTGGGTTTTGTCTGGTCTGCCCTGGAGTGGTCTGGTCCTCGCTGCAATCTCGCGCTTGCACGTCCCCAATCGGAGCCTGTGTTGGTACCCATTTATGTCTAGGGTTTTGAACTTGAACATTTACAAGTTTTCTCATTCAAACCCTAAAATTTTGTGAAGCATGAAGTCTAAATCTTGCCTTAAAGAGGCCTGCCAAGTGGAAGAGTATAAAATTCTAAGCAGGATTGCTTTTTATATCACCCTGAAATTCGGCCAAGTGAGGAAGTTATGCCTGTCAAAATTCTAGGTCTGTATGCCTCCTCATCATATTCCAAATATAACTTGATTTTTCAAAGGAGGGGGTCATCATCATGTTTCAAATATCAAGTGATCTTTGTTAAGATCACCCCAACGTTCTTTTATCACCTGATGCTGCTGACGTCAAATTTTACATGAGGGTGATGTCTACTAGTCTAACGGCTGCATCATATTCTGAAGGAGGGGGTGATATCCCAAATATCAGTCATATTCGAACATCACCCCGATATTAGAACGAAGCTATAGTGCAGCTAGACATTTTGTGGAGGGGGTGATATTCCAAATATTGGGTGATCTTTCGAATATCACCCTATCTTGTCAGTATGGTGGTGATGTCATCAAGGTTTGAGGGGGTCATATTTCCAACGTCGGTCATCTTACGAAGACCCCCCCTGATATTGCAATATGACGGTGATGTCATCAGGAGCCAACAGAATATTGGGGTGATATTTCATGCCAGGTGAGCTCAGCAGGTGGTTCGTTGATGTCAAGGTGATATTGAACATTGAGGCATCATGCAAGAGGATCATGATGAGGTTTATACTGGTGCCGTCAGGAGTAAAATTGCCAACATCATATATGTTCGCAGCCTAGTTTATAAAGTATTCAGGAGGTCTCCGTAGGGTTCATGTGGGATAAATGACTCCCACATGATTTGAAATATCAGGGTCATATTTCTTGGCAGGAAAATTTGCAAAACGCACAGTCCACTGTATTCCCAAGGCCGCGGGTTGGTATACCATTAATGGCAGATGTTACAGGGTATGGGCGAAGGTGTCGATGGATCTGGTACCCAATTGAAGATGTGAATCTCTAGGTGGTGGTGCAGGGCTCGAGATCTCCCTGTCTCCTCCTCTGCCTGTTGCATTTATTATTGAGCGCCATTTTCTCAGGATGCATGGTATCTGGTGATTTTTTGAGTCAACCATGTACTTTCATGTTAAGTGCACCTTCCTTGCTGTATATAGCAGGTGGTGTTACTCATTTGTAGTTGTTGAAAACGGGATGAATTTTGGTGCTGTGGTAAAATACAACTTCATTGGTGGCCCTTTTTTGGATGTCTTGTGAGTTTATGAGTTGTATGTTGAATATCTTATACAAAGAATTTATCAGTTTCATGTTGATTTAAATGAATAATGCTTTATAGCATGTATTTTTTTTATTTTTCTCCAAATTGAATGTGTTCTTCTTCTAAATCTGAATATCTAAGGGGTATTAGTGATTCTAGAATATCGGTTTGCTATATTGAATGCTTTAATCTTTTACTTCTGCTCAAGGAGTGGATTAAATGTTTTGGGTTTAAGTATTGAGAAGAATACATTGCAGTAAGGATGTTTGTAAGTAGAAATAACTAAATACTTTGTCTTGGGTATTGTCTGTAAGGCAGACATTGCATAATCCCCTTGAAATCTAATTGTTGTTTTAGGTCTGTGATAAACATTCACATATATATGTCTATTGACTCCGAGCCCTAGTTAGGCACCGATCTGGTCTTGTATTTTGGTTGCAACCCAATGTCTCAATTTTGCATCCAAACATAAAATCAAACTCAAACTTCATATACAAACCTTTTAGGACTTTAGAAGTAATTTTAGGATCCAAAATCCTCTATCTACAACTGAATATAGGCCCAAAGCTAGCCCCTTTGCACTTATCTCACAGTTTTGGTCTACATAATAGAGGATTTATCTACTTTGTATTAGCATCCCAGTCTTTTCACAGTTATATTTCATCGATGTTGAGTAGGGAATACCCCCCTTGGTTCTGCAGAGCCTAAAGAAGAAGAGGAGATATTTATAGAGTCTATCTCCTATACTATTGGCCCTTGGCCCGGGAATCTTGTTGATCAATGATGGCTACCTTGTAGGGATAACTAGGAACAAGCATCTAGTCTGGGAAAGTAACCAACATGATGGACCTTGACTTTGGTTCATGGTAGAGGGTTCTTCAATATGCTCAAGTGGTTGTAGATTACATGACGAGGTTAGAGTAATGGACATGCTTGAAGGCTCTTTGATAAGGTCAAGGATCAAAATTTGGGGACATGGTTTACTCTCTGCTTGTAGCTCTTGGATCACATCCTTTGTAGGTGTATGGGTAGATGAATGAGGTAAGGAATGAGTGGGTTTGGATTGTTCCATATCTTTTCTTTCACTTTTAGGTTTTTAGAATAGTCTTTGGAGCCAATCATTCACAGATTCTTTGGGTGGATTTGAGCTTGGAGTAGGATTAATATGCTTTGGGCCATGCATCCTAGGGGATGGTGAAGGAGGACTAGTAGATGGAGTAGTATATGATTTCTGATTGAAGGTGGTGCTTCCCTTGTCAAGAGTATCATTAAGATGGGAAAATGATGTACAATTTTGGTGTGAGGTGTAGCTAGTATTGGCGCGCTCAACTTGTAAGATTGTTATTTGGTGTTGTATGGCTTGGAGTTCTTAAGCAAGTGCTTCTAGTTGGGTTGTCATATCCACAGAAATTGACACAAGACCGAAATGGGTACCCAGAAAGGTTGGAAATTCTCTCTCAAAATATGTGGAAAAGCTCACTGTTACGGATGCACAACAATAAATGTGCTGAAATAGAGGATAAATGCACAGTAAGTCAGGATAAATGCACAGCTCTGGTGAAGGATAAAAGCACAATAATAGATGACAAATGTGTAGGAAGTTACAGTAAATGTGCAGCAGGTCGAAATGGATGCGCAACTTTAGAGGGTAGATGCACAGCTCTGGCTTTCTTGACTATTTTTGCAAAGTCTTTGGCAAATTTTTTGGTGTTTTCAATTTCTTCGTTGTAAGTTGGTCCTTTTGATCTATTTTTTTTTTCAATTATGGCAAGAAGACACAGTAAACACAAAGAATATTTTCATGGTTTTTGATTTTTTTGTAATTTTTGGGACTCTTTTTTACTTAAAAGCAAGTACAAATGCTAGGTTGGCTGGGACAATATAAATTGAATTCTCACTATTTCTAGATGAGGCATCTTCAAGAGGTGGTAATCGCCCTTCCCTGCACTAGCTTATAGGGGTTTTTGGCTACTAAAAATAAAGGATGATTAGTAAGTGCAACTGTTCAAGTGGTTATATGTGCGGCAGCACTACTCTCTATTATGGAGTCTCCCAGCCTTCAAGGGTTGCGCCTTAGAGGGTTTTGGGGGAGGTTGGCTGTCGGTATAACATAACTTCACTCATTGTTTGAAGTTTTTTCTCCAAACACAATTTATTTATAGTGGATTGGTAGAGCTTGGCTTTAGTTTGTTACCACTTAAGGTCATTCCCACTTGGATAGAAGGATATCCAAGGGCAGGCCTCTCTAAGGGTTTAACACATACGAAATGATATGTCTGGCATTTTGGTCACCCAAGATAGGGGAGAGCATAGGCTTAGTATCATTCCAAAAACACAAAAAATAGTGGTTCTTTTCCCCTAATTAAAATGAAAAAGACTAAATGTGTTAAGCTACTTGGGCACACACGCGAGTTGTTAACTTTGAAATCAAGATACCAATGGTTCAATTTTATCCTCCTAGCATTGGGACTATATTCAATTTGTTGATGCAACAATATCAAATTACAATCCTTCGTAGTTAGATCTAGATGTGATTTTGCATGAACATTCGATTACTATCCTTTAAAAATATGATGTGTGTTAACAATGCAACTAGAATGTCTAAACCAGCCCCTAATCTGCAAGTAGATTAGAGAAAAAATTCTGTGAGAAGTGTCAACGTTAGCAAAATCACAAGAAAACCCAAAAAGTCACTATCAGAATCAGATGCATAGGTACAGAGATTAGATGTGCAGAGATAGAGATCATATGTGCAGCTCTTACAAAAGCGCTGAGACAGAGGTCAAAAGCACAAAAACAGAGAGCATATGTGCAGTTTCAGTAAATGCATCATATCAAAACATAGATGCGCAGCTTCGGGAGGTAAATATGCCGAAAGATTAGATGCATCAAAATAGAGCTCAAATGCATGTTAGAATTGATCAGATGCACCGAATCCTCCTGTGTACAGAACCTTAGCACAAAAAACTTAGGTTTTTTGGATTAAATCGGGGCAAGGCCCCATGGTGGGCACCAAAAATGTTATGGGAAAATTGGTGTAAATGAATAATCAATATTATAAATCAATAATGCCCAATAACTCAATGAAATAAGAAACAAAGAAGATTGAACAAACAAAGAACTTCAAACCTTGCAAACCTCTTCACTTCATGGCTTCCATTGATTGCCTATCTCAAATGATCTTGTGTATGAATATGGCCCTCAGAAGGTGCACTTCCTTGCTATTCCAAGATGTCAAGTGGGAATGGCTGTGATAGTTTATTGCAATGAAGATGAGCTTCACAACAATGGTAATGGTATGGTAACAAGTTGAACGCAAGCAAATGGAATGACTTGGGTGCCAAAGGTGCAATGTAATCCTGTAGAGTAATGATACTAAAAGCTTGGATGATTGAAATGGAAGAATTGGGTTCAATTTATAGACTCGTGAGAGAGAAGATCAACGGTATAGAAAGAATGAGAAGATCGATAGTATAGAAACCTTGAGAGGATGTGTGTGAATAGAAAGAAGACAAGTGTCACACAAAAGTTGTTTTTTTTCAATTAACTGCTTTCTTTTATAAAGATAAGATTTGATTTCATAAATTAGAAAGATTTTTTCTAATTTAAGAGTTGTTGATAAAACAAGGTTGATTGAGTTAGTTAACTCAACTTGTGATTTTCTTTTGTATGATTTGAGAGAAATTAAATAATAAATTATTTAATTTTCTGTGCATGAAGAAGAAGACATATTTTTAGAAGATTTGGAAGATTTTTTGAAGATAAGAAAGCAAATTAAATAAATAAATTTATTTAATTGATTGTGCATGATTTGGAAGAATAAATAAAATATTTGATTATATTGTATTTTTAGAGATTGAGAGAATTTAAATAAATTTGATTGATTTATTTAAATTTAGAAGAAGAATTGACTTAATTAAATAATTAAGAATTATTTAATTGTTTGGAAGAGGATTTGGAAGAAATTAATTAAATAAAAGCATTTTATTTAATTATTGGAAGACATTCGAAGAGGTAATTAAATAATTTGATATTTAATTAATTTAGAGGAATATGAATCGAATAAATAAATTTGATTTATTTATTGATAGAGGAATTAGACTTGAAATAAATATTAAGAATATTTATTTAGACAGAGTCGTGTCAATTTTAGGCATATACATTTGATAAAAGGTGATAAGAAATATTCAGATAGGGGGAGCCTACTTGTTTTTTCCATAATAGAGAAAGACCACTAGTCCTTTTCCATTGATGTCAAAGGAGGAGAGATATGTACATATTTGGTCAAGGTGTTGCCATCAATGACAAAGGGGGAGATTGTTGCTTATGGGTTGTCATTGATGTCAACAGTGGTATGGAGTGTTGCAGTGTGGAAGAGTCTAAGTGATGTCAAAGGGAGAGTGCAACAATATGGTGATCAATGAAGACTTTATAGAATAAGTAATCAGAAGTATTGTGAGACAAAGAAGTGAAGTGATGCATATATGTTGAGTTGGTCAAAGAAATAGACAAAGGAAGTTGATCAAAAGAGTTATGAAGTAAAGGAGATGGATTAGTATCATCTGTACATAGTCATACCTTATCTTCTGAAGTTCATGTGTAAGTCTATTTCTTTGATATGTTGAGAAAATGAGTGTGTTTGAAGTGTTTAATGAGTTGAGTTGGATTCATTCTATATGTTGGTATTATGAACTTATAGTATCTGCTGCCTGATGAAGAAAGCTATAAAAATATTGAAGGAAATTATCTAAGTAAAGTCCAAGTCAAGAAAGGTGTTACAGGATAAAAAGATTGTACCACATTCTACCACATTTAAATATATGGACCTATGGAGTGAACAATTGGATAAGTATTACACTCTAGCACCTATGTTTCGAGTTTGATATCATGAAGCTTATCAAGATGTTTTGGAGATAGAAGTGTGAAGATAGTGTTGAAACAGGGTAAGTGCGATCATAGGGAGATAGGAGAATGCTCCACACTTCTCTGTAAATGAAGATATGATGTTGCGGTTTGGAGGATAGGTAGATATGAGTATCAGGTATGCATGTTTCAAGATTTAAGTGTTAATATGTACCGCAGTTGCTTCTCTAGAATCAACAGTGTGATGACATGCCTTAGTGCTAATTGTGATGGGTAAAATGTGGGTTAATCAATAACAATAATAAACCCAAACACCAATGAAATATGAAGATAAAAGGTTTTAAAATAACAAATAGATACTTACAACCTTTACTTTTCAATTTCCATTGCTTGCCTTTTCTTTCTTGATCTTGATGGGATGAATGTGGCCCTCAGGAAGCTTGCTTCCTCGCTTCGATTCCTTAGTATGACAAGGAGAAGTTGGCTAGGATACTTGCTTGTATTTGAAGATGAACTTCAAACACAAATGTGAGTGGATGATAATGAAGTGCTATGGAGATGGGTGCCAATGACATGCTAGATTTCCTGCAACATAAGTTTACTCAAACGATGGATGGATATCAAATGAAGAAAAAGAGGGTTGTATTTATAGAATTGTGTGAGAGAAGATCAATGGTTTATAAGAAATAAGAAGATCAATGGTAGCTGATATTTGAGGGAACGTGCATGAATAGAAGGACATGTGTCATTCAAAAAGATGCTTTGTTAAGTTAACTACTTTTTTGATGATGATGATCTTTTATTTCAAAAATTAGCATATATTTTTCCAATTTAAGAATATGTTGATAAAAATAAAGTTGTTTTAAATTAGTTAGCTCAGCTTTTGCTTTTGCATGACAAGGAAGAATTTATTTTTAGAAGAAAATGATATAGATAAGAGTGGATGAAATACAAATTAAATAAATAAAATTTATTAAATTTATGTGCATCATGAATAAATAAATAAAATATTTAATTTTATTTATTTTTAGAAGAAAGATGCAATAATTAAATAATTTAAAATTATTTAATCATTTGATGGAAAATAGAAGAATAAGGAAATTAATTAAATAAATAGAATTTATTTAATTGATTATGGAGAGGGAAGAAGATTTGATTTGATTTTTTGCTTTAAAGGAAATAAATCCTAAAAAGATGAGAGGAATAATAGATGAAATATCTAATTAAATAAATTAATTAGATATGCATGAGTTGCATTTTTAGAAAGAAAGCAAGAAGATATTTTTAGAAGAAAGCAAATTAAATAAATAAATTTATTTAATTTATTTTGTGCAAGATAGAAGAATAAAATAAAATATTTAATTATATTTTATTTTAAAGACTAAGAGGATTTAAATAAATTTAAATGATTTATTTAAATTTGAAAGAATGCATGATTTAATTAAATAATTAGAAATTATTTAATTGTTTGGAAGAAATAAATTAAATAAAGGTTTTTATTTAATTTTGACTTTAGAAGAAGTAATTAAATATTTTTTGATATTTAATTAACTTAGAGAAATATGGATTGAATAAATAAATTTAATTGTTTATTTATTAATAGAGGAAATAGACTTAAATAAATATTAAAAATATTTATTTGGACAGAGTCATGTCATTTTAGGTGTATACATTTTGCCCCTCTTTGATGTAATGTGTTTTATCACGTTGTTTCAAAGAATAAGTTTTTTTCTTTAAAAAATGATACATGCCCTAGTTTGCCCCTGGTACAAGTTTCATGACATGATGCCCCCTTGGGAGATTGGATGAGAAGAAGGCAGAAGGTGTGAGACGGACAATCTCACAATGAAGAAGGTGAAAAACAGGTTAGGATGAAGAAAAACAGGTTGAAGAAAGAGCTGAATGATATGCGATGCAAGATAAAATGATAACACACACAAGCAAGTAAGCAAGTATGCACAAATGATACAGGAACAAACAAGGTATTGCCCCTGTCAAGTAGTAAACCAATGATAAATTGATAACGATATACAATAGTGTTGTCATGGCAGGGAATGATAGATCCCTAGAGCAACACGAAGGATAGTGTTGTCATGGCGGGGAACAATATATCCCTAGATCAACACGATAGGCATGGGAAAGGCATATCCCACTGATAGTTATGATTGATTGATATGGTTTATGACAAGATTAGGATCAAGACCACTGATTGTGATTGGATAATTTGACAAGATTGATTTACTCAATCGGTATGGATTAAGGATGGACTTGCATTTGGATCATTGCTTAGGTTGATAGCTAGAACTGTTGACAAGAGATATGAAGAGAAATAGAAATTTGATTGATAGAAGAAATGACTTGATAAAAGAAATCACAAGCTTTTGCAAATATTGATACTCTGTATAGAATCTTTACTGTATGGGATATGGATATGGATACGGATATGAAATGCAATTGGAGATGTTATGGATATGGATATGGATACGTGTCATCTTGATATTGCAAGTCTTTTGCTTTCATCATTGGGCTCTTTTTGGTATTTTTCTCTTTTTAAAATGTTGTAAGAAAATACAAGCATCTAGGTATAATTAGACCGAGATGACCTGAGTATTTCTTACATGGATTTTGATATAGCAAGTTGATACAAGCATCTAGTCAAACTTGAATCTAGATGACTTGAGTACTTCTTGCATTTCAACAGACAAGGATTGCCCCTTTTCATGTTTAGACTTTTAAAAATCCTCGATGATCTTTTACTGATCATGTCATTAGACAAAAGTCGTCACATTACTAAAGTTTGATCCACAAACAACAGACAAAGAAAATGATTATGCCCCCATCATAGCATCTCTAGCTTTTGGCATCCTTGAGTAGTATAGGAAGACAATGACAAAAATTTAAGACTTTGTAAGTTAACCTGATTCACAAAACATTCTTGCATTAGATGTGTCTTTTTGCCCTAATTGATATAGAATTAGTTTGAGTGTTTCGGTATAGTGCTCTACTTTGTTTTGGATAGGTTGATGTTTTGCATCAAGATTTTTGTTTTTGGGAAGCTTGCTTTGCTACGCATGCTTGTCTAGTGAAAGTATCACAATCCTTTATTGGTATCCTCTTAGAACATGTGGCATTCAAGAACCCAAATTTGCAACCAGGTTGAGGAGTTGCCCCTAGTTTAGACAAAGGATCGACTTATTATGGGTGATAGGACAACAGACATGGAGAGACAGACCCTGAGGGACTGACCTAGTGCCTCAGGGGCTCATTGCTAAATGGCCTTGCCTACATGATGACGTAGAGGCAATGTAGTTCGGGGTGAAACCTGATGGACTTAAGATATGGATCGGATGAGACATAATATGGACTAGATATGGATCAGATGATACTAATGACAAGGAAACACCATAGATAGATAGATGTATGGGTGATAAAGAATGGAATGGGTATGTATGAGGATGGGCAAGAGTGGATAGAAGGAATCAAGGATGTGATCTCCAAGGACTACGTCACATAGGAATAACTCAAAGCTTTCGACGAAGGATGATGAGAGGATAATGAAGGATTTGTGTCATTTTGGAGGGATAAGGTATGTCAAGAGACATCTAAAATATTTGTCAACATTGTGCCCCTAATCTTTATCAAGATAAAAAATAGAGGAAAGGAAGATTTAGGATGGATGGACACGACAGGATAGGTATGTAGTGGATAGAAGGATATGATAGGAAATGGTATGGAAGGAAACTGATAGGAGAAGATTGCTATACCAATGAGACAAGGTGCCCCCAAGTGTAGATTACATAGAAGATCAACTTACACATGACACCTGTTTGCCAGGTTTTCATAATGGTACTTATCCAAGGTGCCTGTTTGCCAGATTTTCACCGTTGGACGAAGGGATTTTTCTTGACTTTTTTTTTTAATATTTAGATAGGAGAAGGTGGATACAGATGAGAGGGCCTCAAGAATCTAGTTCCTTGAAAGGTGATAATCTCACTAGTAAGGATGCCGTTGCATGGACCATGTCAAGTGTGCTCATAGATGTTGGTAGGGATCACATGAAAGTGAGATGGAGAATGGTAGATAGAGGATTATGGAAGGTGCGATAGTGGATTATGATGTGAATTACAGATGGAAGGCTTATGCAAAAGCATGGACCATAGGAGTAGGATGGGGAAGATATGTAGGATAATAGTTGAAGGAAGGGGAGATGGAGGTATGTGGAAATGTTGTGGAATGGAAGGGGATCATGACCAACAGTTGCACGTACCGTGATAAACATTGGAGCTGATGATAGGAAGGTGGTGTAGGAAGCAATGGACATTTTTGCTTAGTGGATGAGTGATTTAGGCATTTTGGGACCCACATAGATTGAGTATTTTTCTAATTTTTGCTTGTCATGTGGGATGGAAGGATTGGAGATTTGTGGATGAAATCGGATTTTTGAGAGGTGGATGCCTCATTTAACTTGAGGGATTTTTTTCTTAGGTACCCAAACCATTTTGCTTTTAGACTTTTCTTGTGAAGGTATTGGTTTGGGTGTATGTAGCTTGTGTACAACTTCAAAGGTAATTGCCTGTTGCTTGGGGACCCACATTTTTTTTATTTTTGCTTTGAGAGGTGTGGGCGTAGACAACTTTTGAGATGGGTTTTTCTTTGATTCTTGGCTTTTGTATCCGTAGGCATGAGGACCTTTAGGATTTTTGACTTTATAAGTAGAGGGATCCAAATTTTTGCTATTGAATTCCCTTGAGATGGTGGAAGTGGAGTGGGTGGAAGCTCTTTGTTTAGACCATACGTGCATTTGTTGGCCATGATTGTGATTGTTAGAGGATTCATAGATGGGGGAGTAAGGTGTTGGAAGAAGTGGTGGTAAAATGTATGGAGGGATATTAGGAGTTGGAAGTAGCAGAGGTAGATTGGATGGAGGAAGGTGTATAGTCACATGCTTTTGAAAATTGTAGGATGATGGAGGTGGAATGGCAACATATGTTTTGGGGATATGATAGGGTTTGTGATGGAAAGTGGAGGATTAGCAGGAGTGGAGGAAGTACCAATATCTCAAGATTGTTCACCTTGGGGTGTGTATCCAAGGCCGTATGAAAGAGGAGGAACATTGACATGGACAGGCTCCAAAATACCTTATTCGTGAAGGCCTAAGCCTTTACGTTGATAGTTCATATGTTGGAGTATGTGGTGGACAACAGGATTATGTGTAGGTCGAACACTAGACACAAGTTATTTATTGGATGGAGAAGATGAGATAGAGGATAATGGTTGCTGGTGTTCTAAGGAGGAACATTTATGAATTAAGGTGGTAAGTTGAAGGATATAAGATAATGGATTTGCAGCTTGGTCAATAATGGATGGTGAAGGATCACTAGAATCTTGATCATCATTATGCTCTTTAGGATCTAAGTTATTGGGTTGATCATTCATGTGTACTTGGGAGGCAAGTGTCTCATCAGAGGAAGCAAAAGTTGTTGGATCATGGATAGGATTAGATGGAAGATGTATAGAAGTAATGGAGGTTTCTTTCTCATGGATGGGCATGGGATCAAGTTGGTCATGGACATCTTCTTCATAGGGAATATCTTGATCATGGAAAAGATATAGGTTATGGATGGGTTGGAATTGGATCTCTTTCTCATATATAGGATCAAGTTGCTCATGTATAGCTTCTTCATAGGTATTATCTTGATCATGGAAGAGATAAGGTTATGAATGGTTTGAAATTGGATCTCTTGCTCATATATAGGATCTAGTTGCTCATGGATAGCTTCTTCATAGGTATTATCTTGATCATGGAAGAGATAAAGGTTATGAATGGTTTAAAATTGGATGGGGGTGTTTTGATCTTGATTTAGCCAAAGGATGTTTCCACATGCTCTAAGGTGTGCTCTTCACATAACTCTTGATGTGCTTGACTGGAAGTGGATAGCTCTTGGATAGATTCTTGTTGACAACATGGATGTTCGATGGACCTTAACTTTGGTTCATGGTAGGAGGTTCTTCAATAAGCTCAAGGGGTTGTGGATGACATGAAGGGGTTGTAGGATTTGACATGGCATTGAAAGAATCTTTGGTAAGGTCAAGAACCAAAATTTGGGGACATGGTTGACTCTCTGCTAATAGTCCTTGGATCGCATCCTTCATAGGTGTAGGAGTACATGAATGAGTGGATTTGGCTTTCTCCATAGCTTTTCTTTTTCTGTATAAATTTGGAAAATATTTTTCCCACCACTCATCTGATTTTTTTTTGGTTGTCCATTTAGAGCTTTAGGAGCTAGATGGCAATGTTGGTGTAGAACTGGTATGCTTTGGGATATGTGTCTTAGAAGCTAGAGAAGGAGGACTAGTAGATGGGGTGGTATATGATTTTCAACTTGAGGTGGTGCTTGCCTTGTCATGAGTATGGGAAAAGGATATATGATTTTGGGGTGAGGCGTAGCTAGTACTAGCACGTTCAGCTTGCAAGATTGCCATTTCTTGTTGTAAGACTTGGATTTGTTGAGCAATTGCTATACAATCTTGGGGTGAGGGACCTAAGTTTATTTGCAATTGTAGATATTGGAGTGTTTGAGCAATATATTCTATTTGGTTTGCCATCTCTACAGAAATTGCACAAGACCGGAAAAGCTTACTGTGATAGATGTGCAACTACAAATGCGTAGAAACAAAGGATAAAAGCGCAGCAGGTCAAAGCATATGCGTAGATCTAGCAAAGTTTGTTTTTGCAGAGTTTTTTTGGTACGTTTTTCAAAAATTTCTATTTTTGGTTGAAAACTTGGTCTTTTTTGCTTTTGATTTTCAATTATGGTAGATAAAGACACAGCTAATGCATAGAAGTTTTCATGAGTTTTATCTTTTATTATTTTTTTGTATTTTTGGACTTTTTGACACAAAAAAAAGTACACCCTGTTACTGCCTGCATGAATAGTCAGGTTTCAAGCATTTAAATATGCAGGCCCCTTCCCAAAAATCCAAAAAATTCTAACACTTTCAGCCTTTGCAGTGGTAAAATTGTGAAAAATTAGCTAAGTGCAGGTGTCTTTGTATATACAAAGGGGTTTGTATGTACATACAGGTCAGAATATGCATTGGTGGATGTAAAATCTCTATCACACTTTGAAAAATTGAGTTAGGTGCATTTCTGATTATATATCGGGCTCTAAAAGGTGCTTATACAAAGGGGGAATCTTTCGTAGATTCTGGGGAATATTCCTACTTTGTATATTGGGTCATATACAAAGAAAAATATACAAGGAAGTGCAAATATGCATTTACTATAGTGCAGTGGGGAAGATACATGTGGTAGGGCCCGCAGGTATATACAAACGAGTTTGTATATTCGACATACAAAGGAAATATACATTTGATGAGATACAAGTCGGATTCGAAAGGTTCTCCAATCTGGATGATAAATGAGTTAGAATCCATGACTTGTACATTTGCTTTTGTATGTACAACATACAAAATGGAGGTATAAAGGAGGACATACAATCCAGAGCTGATGAAGATTTCAAGTTGCTTCATAAACATTTCGGGTCTGTGGCTTGTATGTATGAGGCATTTGTATATGCAGATATACATTGAGATATGCAAGGAAAGATGATACAGGGTGGACCCAATTGAAAATTCTAATTTGCTCTATAATAGTTTGGGGTCTGCCTTGTATGATGAACAGTTGTATGTATATGCTTTGCATATACAAGGATTTGAGAGGCGAAAGGAAGGCAGTTGTATATGCATTTGTTTGTGCATATACAAGGGCGAAAAGGGCAAAATAAGGAATGGAAAAGCCAGCGATAGAAATGTGAGGTGCCTACGTGGCACAATTTCACGGGCCGATGACTTTTCAGCATTTTTTGATGCCATTGATCCTGGCGACAGGAAGTAGATCGATGGCCATGCTTTGAGACCGCAGTGAATGTTTTTTCCTGAGTGTTTGAAGTCATTTTTTGAGTAGGAAAACTTCATATGTGTCCGCTGTTGCATTCTAGAAGAGGCTATGGGTAGCTAAAGCATTAATGGCAGAAATGCAGTGGTATGGGTCGATGATGGACAGGTCAAACACCTATTTTAAGATGCAAGTCTTTGGGTGGCGGCCTAGATCCCTATTCCATCTACTCCTTTCTCCTTGTCCCTCTACTGCATTAACTATTTTGAGTGCCAATCTGATCAGGTATTGTATCTAGCAATTTTTGAGTTGACCATTGTAATTTTGGCTAAGTACACAGTTTTGCTATAAAATGCAAACTGTGTCACTCATATTTGGTTGTTGGAGACTTGGGCAATTTTGGGGGAAAGATAACAAAATATAGAACATTTCCTTGCTATTCTATCTCATTTTGGAGTTTATGTGTTGCATCTGTGATGTATCTTGCACATATGTTCAATTTCAGTGTCAATTTTATATGAAAAATGCTTCTTGCATGTGTTTTGCTGTCTGTCTCCACTTGTTGTATGCATCTCTTCTTCTAAATTTGGTTGCTAAGGGTTTCTCAAATTCTAGAATACAGATTTATGTATTGCATACTTGATCTCTAACTTCCATTCAAGGAGTAGATTAAACTGTTTTAGGTTAAGGTATGGAGAAGAGTGTATGTCAGCTGAGATATCTATAAGTATGGATAGTCAAATACTTATCCTTGGGTGATGTTTGTAAGGAAAGCATCAGTCCTAACCCCTTTAAACTCGAATGCTAGTTGCAAGCCATTCTTATGTATATGTCTATTTGACTCCTTGCCCTGAGATAGGCACTGGTCTGATCTGGTGAAGTAGTTATGATCCAAAACCCCTGTCTTGCATCCAATCCATCAAACTAATCATTCCATTATCCCAACCGGTTAGTTGTAGGAGTAGGATTAGGAACCCCTGCATACTCTCATCCTTAACTAGACACATATGTCCAAGAATGTTGCTAACCTTGTGATTTGTCACACAAATCTTGGTCCTCAAATGAGAGTATTCTGCCTGTTATTACAAAGCTAAATCTTTCTGTCATTTGGAAAGTAAATGTTACATCTTTATCATATAGGGATACCCCCCTTGGTGTAGTAGAACCAAAAGTGAAGGGGAGGCCACTCACGCAACCTCTCGTATCTGTTGACCGAATCAGCCCATGCATTGGAACTATCAAACCCTCTACTGATTCAGGAGGCAACACACCCTAGGCTGGATAGGACAATATTTGTTGAATCCCCTAGCTGTGCATATTCAAAGTGTGTAGCTCTAGGATCTGGTGGCACTGGCTCCCCTCCATGGCACTCACTTTTCATTCAACAGACACAGAAGACATTGATTAATCCAAACCTAGTTAAAAGGAAAAAAACTAAATGTGCTATCTTCTTGGGCACTCACGCATTTGTTAACTTTGAAGTGTTTAAAAGATAGCAATGTTCATTCTGTTTGTGAGATTTGCAATGTTCTAACTAAGAAAGATAGCAATATGCAGAGATAATAGTGGTTTAGTTACTATCCTCCTAGTTAAAGACTACGTGAGATTTGTATGCATGCATTTTTTTTACTTTTTCCCTTAATTAATCTAAGTGAATTAATCAATGCAGCTAAATGATCTATCCAACTTCTAATCCTGCAAGGCAAAATGTTAGTGTTAATCAGAAAAATTAGAAGAAATCCTAAAACCACAGTGACAGATCAGATGCGCTACTATACAGTCTGAATGCACAGAAACAGAGGTTGTAAGCGTCATTTTATAGATGCGCTAAGACAAGTGTCAAAAGCGTGGGAAGAATAGATAAAAGCTTTAATTCAACAGATGCGTTGTAAAACGGTATAAAAGCGTCATGTATTAGGATGCATGCACCAGAATTACGTAGGCACCGGAACAAGATGCAAAAGCACTGAAACAATGATCAGATGCACCAGTTTGGAGGATGTATGTGCCTGAAGACTGTGTGTGTTGGAACAGGTTGTAGATGCACCACGGGATTGCTCAGATGTGCCGATTGAACCTGTCAGAAGCCTGTACAGAAACTTTTATGGAACCTGCTACTCAAAACTTAGATTTTTTGTTAGATTACGGGCAAGAGCCCCACGGAAAAAAACTAAATGTGCTATCTACTTGGACACTCATGCATTTGTTAACTTTGAAGTGTTTAAAAGATAGCAAAATTCATTCTGTTTGTGAGATTTGCAATGTTCTAACTAAGAAAGATAGAAATATGCAAAGATAGTAGTGGTTCAGTTACTATCCTCCTAGTTAAAGACTACGTGAGATTTGTATGCATGCATTTTTTTTACTTTTTCCCTTAATTAATCTAAGTGAATTAATCAATGCAGCTAAATGATCTATCCAGCTTCTAATCCTGCAAGGCAAAATGTTAGCGTTAATAAAAAAAATCAGAAAAAATCCTAAAACCACAGTGACAGATTAGATGTGCCGCTATATAGTCTGAATGCATAGAAACAGAGGTTGTAAGTGTCATTTTACAGATGCACTAAGATAGGTGTCAAAAGCATGGGAAGAATAGATAAAAGCATTAATTCAATAGATGCATTGTAAAATGGTATAAAAGCGTCGTGTATTAGGATGCATGCACCAAAATTACATAGGCACTGGAACAAGATGTAAAAGTGCTGAAATAATGATCAGATGTGCCAGCTTGGAGGATGTATGCGCCAAAAGACTGTGTACATTGGAACAGGTTGTAGATGTGCCATGGGATTGCTTAGGTGCGCCGATTGAACCTGTCAGAAGCCTATATGGAAACCTATACAGAACCTGCTACTCAAAACTTAGAGTTTTGGTTAGATTAGGGGCAAGAGCCCCACGGTGGGTGCCAAAATGTGATGGGTGAAATATGGGATTAATCAAATCAATAACAAAACCCAATACATCAATGAAATATGAAGATAAAAGGTTTTTAAATAAGAACAAGATGATACAACCTTTACCTTACAGATTCCATTGCTTGCTTTTTCTTTCTTGATCTTGATGGAGATGAAATGGCCCTTAGGAAGCTTACTTCCTCACTTCGATTCCTCAAGATGACAAGGAGAAGTTGGCTAGGATACTTGGTTGTATTTGAAGATGAACTTCAAACACAAATGTGAGTGGATGATAATGAAGTGCTATGGAGATGGGTGCCAATGGCACGCTAGATTTCCTGTAGCATAAGTTTACTCAAATGATGGATGGATATCAAATGAAGAAGAAGAGGGTTGTATTATAGAATTGTGTGAGAGAAGAGCAATGCTGTAGAAGAAATAAGAAGATCAATGGTAGAGGATGTTTGAGGGAATGTGCATGAATAGAAGAAGGACATGTGTCATTCTAAAAGATGCTTTGTTGAGTTAACTACTTTCTTGATGATGATGATCTTTTATTTCAAAAATTAGCATATATTTTTCTAATTTAAGAATATGTTGATTAAAATAAAGTTGTTTTAAATCAGTTAACTAAGCTTTTGCTTTTGCATGACAAGGAAGAATTTATTTTTAGAAGAAAATGATATGTGCATCATGAATAAATAAATAAAATATTTAATTTTATTTATTTTTAGAAGAAAGATGCAATAATTAAATAATTTAAAATTATTTAATCATTTGATGGAAAATAGAAGAATAAGGAAATTAATTAAATAAATAGAATTTATTTAATTGATTATGGAGAGGGAAGAAGATTTGATTTGATTTTTTGCTTTAAAGGAAATAAATCCTAAAAAGATGAGAGGAATAATAGATGAAATATCTAATTAAATAAATTAATTAGATATGCATGAGTTGCATTTTTAGAAGAAAGCAAATTAAATAAATAAATTTATTTAATTTATTTTGTGCAAGATAGAAGAATAAAATAAAATATTTAATTATATTTTATTTTAGAGACTAAGAGGATTTAAATAAATTTAAATGATTTATTTAGATTTGGAAGAATTCGTGATTTAATTAAATAATTAGAAATTATTTAATTGTTTGGAAGAAATAAATTAAATAAAGGTTTTTATTTAATTTTGACTTTAGAAGAAGTAATTAAATATTTTCGATATTTAATTAACTTAGAGAAATATGGATTGAATAAATAAATTTAATTATTATTTATTGATAGAGGAAATAGACTTAAATAAATATTTAAAATATTTATTTGGACAAAGTCGTATCATTTTTAGGTGTATACACTAATTAAAACAAGCAGAGGGAGATTGTTGAGGCCACGATAGATTACCATACAATGGTATTTGGCCCTATTGATTAAAATATAAGCTCATATGGCTAGTTGGTATGTATAGTTCAAGTCTCAAATGTTTATGATCACTGCAAGTATGTTTTTCAGTGTTTTATCTTAAGACTGTGTAAGCAAAGTTTGTCAATGACATTGGCATCAAAGTTCATATGTTTGCGCTATCATGAAATATCCATAAATGATAAAATAAGTCAACATGAATGTTTTACAAGACATTTAATGTTCATTGGGTGGTCGGTATGATATAATTTGTCCCCTTCAGTACTATTTTTGGTCTTGAACTAAATGCAATGAAGGGTAAATGCTTGTTGTGCCAACTTGATTTATGCTGGTGATTATACCATATGCTTTGAGGTGTGTGCCAACATGGAAGAGTGTGCCTTGGTAAGATAGGACTTAATTATGTCTCTCTTGAATTGCATTGGAATTTTACATACCACATATGTTTGGGAGCTGACTGTTATGACCTTTACTTGTTTCATGCTACACGTTTCATCTTGCATGCCCAAGGAGAAAGATTTAGAAGCTTGCGGAGGCTATAAATGAAAGGTCAAAGTTGTTTAGAGTAGTATGAAGTATGTACTAAGCAATAGCATTGATTTTAAACAAATAAACTTACCATAGAAGTAGAAGTAATGATGAAAGGTGGACAAGAATAGTTTGATGTAATAGGATATTATTGCGGAGGAAAGTATTGGTGAAATAATGATGGAGAAGAGTTTTTGAAGTTATTTGATTGTGGCAGAGGTTGAAATTGTAGTTGTGTAGAGGAGAAATAGTTGTGCAGAGGCTGAAGTGATTAGTAGTCAGTTTTGTTAAGTCAGATAAGATTTGTGCTATAGAGATTGAAGAATTGTTGAGTAAAATTGTAAATGTTGTAACTGTTAAGGGATTTGTAGATTCCTTTGGGTTGTAGCCCATAAATAATATTGTAATCTTATTTTTATTTGTGAGGTTGGATTTGGATAGTAGATTTAAGTAGCTTGCTCATCGTGGTTTTTCCCTTCTAGGATTTTCCATGTAAATATGGTGTTATAGATGTGTGCTTCTGTGTACTTGTGCTTTTCATGTTTTAAATAATTCTGTTAGGTTGAATATTGTTGGAAGAAAAGAATTTGACTAAGTACTGATTCACCCCCCTCTTAGTACTTCTATGTGTTCAACAAGTTTATTTCATCTCAAACAATAGAGGTAATAGCATGAGCTCTTTGCCCCTTGTTGCACAATGATGCACCACAAGGTATGATGACCGAAGGGTCTTAACTAGGCTTTATGAGCTTCTAGGAGAGTCCTTAAAATACACAAGGTACAATGAGGCCCAAGTCTATGAACACTAGCTTATTGAAGGGATGTGGCATAAGCGATTAAGCAAACACCACTTCACCTTGTATCCATAATCACTGAGGGCCCCAAGGCTATCCTAATGACTATGTAGCTAGATTGAGGTACAACTTTCGCTCTTCCCCTTTGATATACCCTATCAAAACATGTGGTTGAGGTCATCCCTAGGGGTGATGAAATCCCCTTGCAGGCCTCCTAAAGAGAAGGGACACTATTTACTTTTGATCCCCATGCTTGTATGAAGCACAAGGGGAGAGCATATGTGAGATAATGCCCTTGGGTTTCAACAAATAAACAAAGGGATAATTAAGGGGGTTTTGATCTCCAATATCACCAAAAGGTGTGAGGAAAGAGCATACACACTTTTCAAAATCTAAAAACAAAGAAAACAATGTTCAATTACTATCCCTCTAGATTAAACTAAGTGCCTAGATTAGTGATAAAAAGATTTCTTTGACATGTGAATCTGTAGCAACTTGTTAGTAGTTTCAATTATTTGATCTTTGGTAAGTGAAAGCTACAAAACAAGTACATGTTAGATTGAAAAAGATAATCTTGGACAAATGATTTTACTGCAAGAAAATGTATTAGAAATGATAATGAAACTGCTGCAAAATCAAAAAATAATGTTATAATGTAGCCATAAAAAAGATATGTTCATCACAAGACTGCAATTTCAGATACATTTTTTTTACATAGTTGACTTATATCTAATTATTTTGAAATGTTTTTGACCTGAAAAATAAAAATACAAAGAAGATACCCCTACCAATTTTTTGAGACCTTTCCAGAAATATAAAAAAGTCAGAAAAATTTTCTGATCTGTGCCCAAAAATATGGATTTATGAAAAAACATATAGTTGACAAAGATCTGATTATTTTGTACCTTATTCAACCTCAAAATTAAATTGTAAAGAATAGACCCTCATTAGAATTTCAAGAGATTTCCAATTTTTTTTTTTTTGAAAAACTCATTGATTTGTACACATAAATGTAGATTTATGAAAAACATAAAATCATTATAACTCATGCAAAAATGATGATAAAAATGTGATTTTTCTACTGTAGCTTCCTTATATGATCCAAATTTTTTTGTTAAAATATTATAGAAAAATTCGTAGCCATTTGGAAGATATGATGAAATATTTTGAAACTAGGGTTTTGTCTAAAAATGGCATAAACCTACAACAAAAAATTAACAAAACTTGCAAAAAGCAAGCTAGATCAAGGGATGTGAGTCAATAAAAAATAACTAGGTGTGCCAAAATGAAACCCAAAAAATATGCAAGACAATAACATAAAGATAAACAATAAAGCATTACCTTCAAACCTTGTACAATTTTAGACTTTTGATAGGACAAAATGGAGTGCACCCAAGCTCTATTGATTTATCCTATGGATGTTTTTTGGGATGCTCACACAACCAATATAACTAGAAAATGATATGAGATAAATAATAAATGAGAGATATGCATGCGTATGGAAATTTGATGAGAGAGTGTGAGGGTTTGAAATGAAAATAAAAGTTTAATTTATATATAGAGAGGGAATCAAATAGATGGCTAGGATAAGAAGGGTGAGGGATGAGGTCGATGGCTACAATTGAAATCCAATTTTAGTGCTCATGACACACCATAAATGAAGGTGACAGGTGACTAAAATAAGGATAAGAGTGGGAATGAATAGGATTTTTAAATTGATTTTGGAGAGGAAGTGCTTATGACACAATTAGTGAGGTTAAAAATAAGATGTGAGTGGGATAATTTAAATAATAAAATTATTTAAATTGTGAGAGACAAGTGGCATGTGAGAGCTAATTTAAATAAATATTTTATTTATTTAAATTATTTGGAGGAATATGGGATTTAAATAAATAGAATTTATTTAATTTGACTAGAGGGAATAAATTAGTTAAATAAATATTATTTGTTTAACTAATTCTAGAAAGCGTCATGAAAGGGGACCAAGGACAAGGTGTCACTAAGTGTCACAAGAGGATACAAGGGGATGTCGAAAGGCAATGTTGTAAAACATGGTTAGTTTTAGGTGTTTGCAGTTCTATTTATAGACACCTAAAATTCACCAATGCATTCTCATTGCATCGCATTCGCATTACCTCCTAACTTAATTATTCATTTTCTATATTCTCACATTAATTAAATAATTCTTAATTATTTAATTAAATTCATCCATCTTTATTAAAATCATTCTAGCTTATTCTTCCACATTAATTAAATAATTATAAATATTTAATAGAGTTAATTTTCCCACTTCCTAGCATTAATTAAATAATTTACAATTATTTAATTAATTCATTCATTTTTTTAAAGTTAATTAATAATCTATAATTATTTAATTAATAAATCTAAAATCTTCTTCTTGATTTCTTTCCATTTCTAAACTCGTGTGTAGATAATCTTATCAATTATCCTCTTATTTTCTTCTTGATTTATTTCCTTTTAAAACAAGAATCAAATCCCTTCTCTACTTTCAAATCTTATCTTTTTCTTGATTTATTTCCTCTTTTTAACCCAAAAAATCAAATAAAGAAAAAAAAAAATCCTTATCTCCAAAATAAATTCCTTATCCCTCCATCATCAAAAATCTATAAATAAAGCCTTCTCCAAGCCAAATGGGGACTTTTCATTTATGTAGAGTTATGCTGTCGAATTGAGCTTCCATCCATGCCATTGAAATCAAGGTTATGCTACATTTAGAGCAATCCACATATCAATACACAAAGGAATAAATATCATTTTGTGGTAACTTGCATTGTTGATTTATTTTCTTTTATTATTGCACATTTCAATTATTTTGAGTTATGTATGCATTGGAATAAGAATCTCTTATGTTTCTTATTTACTTTCCAATTTCTAGCATACACACTATTATTCAAGAAAGACAAGACATATTTTTAGTAGGCCCTACTATAGAGATTAATTGTTATAATATCTAGTGTCACATGGTAGCTCTATGCTCCTAAGAAGAATGGTCATGTTTGAAATTCTTCTTTATTGTGTTATTGGTCAAAAAGGAGGAAGGTACAATACACCTGGAATTGCTTAGAACTGTCAGATCTTCAAGGATGTAATCCTTCCAATCTCCTCAAAATCTTTTCCACCAGTTCTTTAATAGATATCTTTAGAAATCAAAGACATGCCACTCAACACCTCTAGATTTTAACACCATGATTAATGCAACTCTAGTTTGAGGGCATGCATGTGTTTTTAGTGGTATAAATAAAGATAAGAGCTCTTATCTAATAGTGGATGTTTTTATAATAGACTTAGGCTTTTAGGGAATTTTCTATAATTTGAATGAACATTGAGTAACCATGCCTTCGTTCTTTTATGTAATTTGTTCTTAGCTTATATATGAATGGAAAACTTGCCATTCTATGCCAATACATTATCCTTACAAGATATTTTCTCTCAATATTCATTATCAATAATCAACCTCTATTTGTCTATTTAATGTTTAATAATATGTTATTGATTGATAATCATGTACCCAAGTGCCCTTTGTTATAGAAATATGTCATTTTGATTTAAGCAATTATCAAATCATATGTAAATTTTGTATTGATTCAAAGTTTTTTACAAATTGGTTCATCACCTTAGGAGTGTTTTATTTTATAGTTTTTTCTCCCCTTTTATCTCTCCAAATTTAGAAGAACACATTATATATCTTATGAAGAGATAGATTCTTAATGTTGGAGGTTGCCTCACATGTCACATCCCACACCTATGAAGTTTCCCATGTTGGTACAGATTAGTACCTTAAGTGTAAAATTAAATATCAATAGGTTGTAAGTGTAATTAGAGCTACAATGTGGAGTGCTTGGGAATTACTTATGAATCCCTTGTCCATAGGAGGCAAAAGTATTCATGGAGAGTTACTCTTGTATAGTGGCACTTGGGTCCAACTTCGACTAGTTGTGTTAGAATTTGAAAAGATGAATAAACCAGAAAACTAGTGCAATGAATAGATTAATAAACTATGAAGAAAATGATACAAGATCAAAATAAAAGCACAGAGTTAGTCTCCATGAGAGTAATGCAAATTATCTAGAATCAAAATAAAAGAGGATGCAAAAGCAAAAGATGCAAAATACAAGTTAGGTAGTGAGTTTATATAGACTAGGAAGAGGGGATAGGTGGTAAAACCAACCAATAGGGAGAGGCCACTATACAGGCTAAAGATAGCAAGAGCATCTTCCCAAGATAGAAAATGCCACCTTCCTTGTAGAATGTCAACACATCAAATCACCCACTCACTAATTAAACTCACTTTATTTAACCTAAACAAGCTCAATAAATGTGTAGGAAAAACATAGGAAATAGGGAAATAACATAATCCACTAAGAAAGTAAAAACCTACACTAATAGTGTTTCAGGCTGTGAATAGTGTTTTTAGGTCACAAATAGTGTTTCAAGTCATGAATAGTATTTTCAGGCTGTAAATAGTGTTTCAAGTCATGAACAATAAATTTAGGTTGTGAGCAGTGTTTTCAAGCCATGAACAGTGTTTTCAAACCATAAACGATGTTTTTAGCCTTTACCCCTCACCATTGGAGTTTTTAATTGTGCACCCAAACTTTGGAAGGCTTGTTCTTAGCCATACAAAGGCCTTTTTTGGCACAATGTTAGTGTAGGTTTTATTTTCCTAGTGGGTTATTTTATTTCCCTATTTCCTAAGTTTTCGCTACACTTTTATTAAGCTTGCTTAGGTTAAATAAAGTGAGTTTAATTAGTGAGTGGGTGATTTGAGGTGTCAACATCCTACAAGGGAGGTGGCATTTGCTATCTTGGTAAGATACTCTTTCTATCTTTTGTCTGTAGAGTGGCCTCTCCCTATTGGTCAGTTTTGCCACCTCTCCCATCTTCCTGATCTATATAAACTCACTACCTAGCTTGTATTTTGTATCTTTTGCTTTTGCATCCTCTTAATGTCATTTTTCTTTGTGAGCATTTGTATTACTCTCATTGAGACTAACTTTATGTTGTTATTTTGATCTTATATCATTTGATTTATATAGTTTATTAATCTATTCATTGCACTAGTTTTCTGGGTTATTCATCTTTTCAGACTCTAACATGGTATCAAAGTTATTCTAGTGCAAAATAGATTTTAGTTTCCTTTTTTAGAGATTTGAGGGGCTAATAAGCTTTACTTGCAGGTTTTATGAAAATGAAATATGCTCTTCTCTTGCATCTTTAGATGATCTGGAGAATCATAAAAGTTTGACGAAAATATTTTAACCTTTGAGATTTTATACTTATATTTTATAAAATCTGGGTCTTTGTAGCATTTTGGTAATCCTAAGATCTTTTTTAGCATTTACATAGTGTCCATAAGACTCAAGAAAGTTAGATCTAGCTTTTGTTTCACCAAAATCAGAGATCAGAAACTCAAGTTGCAAACTAGGGTTTTAAAGAGTGGTTCCAACATGCTACTAAAATTCAAGCATTTTGGGGCTAAATGGATCTTTCTGTTGGCAATATATGTTGTCATGGATGTCAACATAACATGTGTCAATCTAAGGTTAAACTTGTATAGAGTTTAGTAGTTGGAGAAGCTAATAGTTAGTGGGAGATTTGAGAGAGATAGTTTGACACAGTTGAAGATAAGGGATCAACATGCTTAAGGGAAGTTAGTCTGGAAGACTTAGCAGATGAAGAGAAAACTATCTAAGTGTGAAGCAATAATCAATCTAGTGTCTAAGAATGATGTGGAGGTGAATACTTATGTTCTTACATGTTTCATATATCCCTACATTTATATTTTTTCATTTTGGAATAACGCATTTAGAGATAAGTTGCAGAAATATGATTAAGGTAGTCATAATGCATAACCTAGGAAAGAGTCACAATGTTTTGGTCAACATTTCTCTGTAGAGTAAGATTTATTCTTGTGGTTCAAAAGATAGGTTTATCTAGATATTAACATGCTACATCAAAGATTTCATGTCACCACACCTTCAACAGAAAAAGTTGCAGGTGACAAAGTTTTGATTAATACTCAGACAGGGCAAAGCAACAATGGAGACCCATTGGGTATTACTCCACATTCCTCCAAAATTAATTGTTGGATCATGTGGTTTTGATGATAGGATCAAAGATGTGTAATGTATGCTGTCTTTAAGTATCAAGTGGATTGATGGTCTGTAAGCCAAGTTCTCAACTGACAGAAGTAATACAGACTGCTCTGAATGCCTAAGAACACATGTTTGAGTACTTGCAGAAGGTAAAAATTATATAGATCATCCTTAAAAGATTGTGTGGAGATTATACATGCTCTAATGTATCTCAGGTATGAACCACACATAAATATATCTTATTTCCTATATTGCACAAGATATGTAAGTCAGTTAATGAAGAATTGTATATCACTGTTCTCAGGACACCAGTATACTCAAGTGAAATCTTTGTTCTTCTCCGAAAGTGTTAAATAAGAATGTATGGATCTAAGAATATGCACATAATAATGTATAATTTTATTTCTAGAAGTTTCAGAGGTTTTGGTGTACTGCAATGCAATATCCTTAGTTGTGGGATGTCACATTTAGTATGGAATGCTCTTTTTTCAATAGTTCAACATGTTTCTTGCTTTGCGGATGTATAGAATGATCTGATACTTCAGTAGAATGGTGTATGGATGTTGTCAAGAAGATACATTGTTGAAACACTAGTCTGCATGATGTTTTTGGCATCTCCCCAGTGATGTGAAGATAAATAGTTAGCAGTGTTTATGCAATTTGAGACAACAACTTGGTTTCCCTCATGTGCGGAGGTTTCTGATCAATGGTTTTGATATTAAAGGATGTGTTATGGTGCAATTAACTTTGTTGTGCTATGTGAAGTGATCCACAACTCAAGATGTGTTTGTTCCAAGCTGACTCATACAGAATTACACGTTTCATCTTAAGATCTTTTCTAGTGCTGACCTGATTTAGGTTCTAAGGTGTTACAAAGGATATATATGGAAGAACAGGTTCATTTGTGAAGTGATGAAGTGGATGCGAATGTGAGAGAGCAGAATGAGAAGTATGAAGGGTGCATAATCAGTATGATGGAGTAATTGTATAGAAAAGTGGACTGCAATATCAACATGAGTTAGATGCTTTCTTCATAGCAGTTCAAAGTTTTGTTTATCATTATAATTCCTTGTAGTAGTGAGCTTTATTTAGGGAGTAGTAACTTCCTTGGGTTGTAGTTCTAAAACAATGTTGTAAACTTTTATATAGTAGTGAGCATTATATTGTGAGTTAACACTCATCATGGTTTTTCCCAGTTTTAGGTTTTCCATGTAAAAATCTTGGTGTCATTGTGGTGATGAATGTGTTGCATGTTTTACTTTCTATTTCTTAAGTAAATGAATCTGATCTGCAAATGAAGTAGTTAAGTTTTAATATATGTTGATTCATTGCCTCCTCTTAGCATCATTATGTGTTCAACAATTGATATCGGACTTAAGTATCTTTGAGAAGCCTAACAACTGAGGTAGATCTTGCACTTGAACACATGGAAACTCAAGCTATGGATAATGATGTATTTGTTCTAAAACCAGATCTAGAAGCAATGGAACTTGAAGGTTGTGATCTCAACCTAGATAATGTTGACCTTGAAGGAGAACTTCGGTCAGCCTTAGAGGATTTGGATGAAGCAAGAGAACTAAATCATGACTATGAGGACATGTTTGAAAAATCAAAGAAGACAATTGTGAAATTGAAGACAAAGGCCAAAGAATCAAAAGGAGAAATTGACAAACTGAAAGCTCAAATAGAAGGAGATAAAGGAGTTGACATCAAGCTCAAAGAGGCAAAAGATATGATCTCTAATTTGAAAGTTATGGTTGAAGAAGGCAAAAGAATTGAAGATTTCCTAAATATGAAGCTCAATGAGAAAATAGTTGAATGCTCAAAACTTGAGGAAGAAGTTGTCACTCTGAGGAAAGAACTAGAAAATGAAAAATAAAAATTTGACAAAGGACTAAAATTGAAAGGAGGATTTGAAATTCTTGATGAGATAATTAACTCTCAAAATCCTACAAAAGAAAAATTTGGCCTTGGTTTTGAAAAAGGGAAAAGTCTAATAATTAGTGCATCTGCAAACTTATATGATAACTTCCAATCAAAAGGAAAGTCTAAAATAAAGAAGGAAGAGGCATGCACTGAAGACCCTAAGAAGTATGTCTCTAGAGATACAAAATATGATGAATTCACTCATGTCCAAAGATAGAGGAAGAATAAAAAGAAGAATTTTAGAAAACTTGCACCTAAACAAACTGCTCCTATTAGGTATCCTCAAGATTTCAATGGTAATTGCTATGCTTGTAATAAATTTGATCACAAGTTTGTTGAATATAGAAGCAAGATGAATCAAAATTCATTTAGGCCTCCTAGGTATAATGTTGTAAGCTCTCATGGTTAGTGTCATGCTTGCAACAAAATTAATCATAAGGTTAATGGATACAGAAGAAAAATGATGAAGAATAGTTTCATGAATAAGAACATTGCTAGGACCTCTCAATTCTTCTATGGTTATTGTTACACATGTAAGAAGTATGGTCATAAGGCTGCTAACTGCAAATCTAATGTAAGAAGAGGTAATTATGCTCCATACTCCAAAATCACCTGCTACAATTGTAATAAAACAAGACATATTGCAAGGATCTACAGGGGAAAGAGTGCAAGGTCCTCTACTTCTCAAAAGAGGATTGATATTGGTCAACAAAAGAAGAACGAATAAGGTATGGAAGAAGAAGGAAGAAGATGAAAATTTCAGACCTCTGCCCAGTGCAGATGGATCCTCTGGTAACTAAAAATCTAAGGTATTGGTTCAGGGGGAGTTGTAACTGCAAGTTTTTTCAAAACTCCTGAATGCATAAGATGTTGAAATCCTCAACATTCTAGCTAAAATGATATGAACATATCAAGATGATGATATGAAGGTATGTGATCAAATCTCCAGAGAAATTGGATCTCTTGCAAAGGATTGCTGAATGATCATGAGATTTTGCATAATGAAAGGTAGATTAGGTTAAAATAGAGATCACATTTATTGTGGAGCAAACATAGTTGGTGAGAAGACTATTTAAGCAATGTCTAATCATTTTAGCCTCATTTGATCGAAGCTAAGAGTGTTGAAGAGCCAAACGAGAGCAAAAGATTCTTAGCAAAGCATTTGTGTAAACCCTATCTACCACATATTCAGCTATTTCTCAATTTTACTAGTTAAACCCTAGTCTCCAAAGATAGTATAATGGTGACACCTATTGTAATCAATGTTGTTGAGAGACCAAGACCAAAATTCAAGAAGCACCCATACAAATCCATAGAAATAGACAGAGACGATGCATTTTCTCATGTTCTTGCAAATGTAATTTATATAGAGGTTGTCAAGATTTATCCATTCTCAGCTTGATGAGTATGACCACCTAAAGTTAGAACAATTTAGAAATGACAAACGTTTGGGAGATGACTTTCAATTGAAACCATAATTCACTAACGTTGTTGCAAAGCAACTTGACATTTGGAAGGGTTTCCCAAATTTCTAGTATGAGGAAGATTGGGTAAGGATTTCCCTAAGTTGAATTCAAGAAGACTTTTTCTGCCTTAATAAACCATTCATGATAACTAAGGAAGCCATCAGAGCTATGACTAGACTATGCTCCACTAGACCTGTGCCTATATTGAAATCTATAAAGAATGAGGAAGTTATAAGGCTAATCAAAGCAAAGTTTGAAAAGAGAACCCTAATAGTGAATGATATTGAAGATTTGAGGGTCCGGTATGCAACAATGAACATTGTATACAAAATTTATCATACCAACAGAGAAACTTTTGCCACTACTACAACAATTTATACTATCTATCAAATGGTTAAAGAAGGGAAGGATTGTGATCTATGTGATCTCCTGCGGCATCAACTATTGGAAAACCTAAAAAGAACAAAAGAGTCAAAATACAAATTTCAGTATGGTTCCCTGATTATTTGTCTTATGTTTTATTTCTTAAAAGAATTATCTGGTATGAAGGGTATGGTTTGGAAAGTAGATACTCCATTTGCCCATCAAATTCAGGATTATATGCTTAGCTTTACTGATCATGAGACCTATGACATGCTATTGTGGGGATTTTTCAATACTTTTCAAAAGAATATACAGATGAGGGAGAGAATCCCATCAAAAGTTGTAAACAAATATAAGAATGACATTACATTCATGGTGGACAAAGATAATTTCTACAAGGAGGCTTTAGATCCAAGAATGTTTTGGATAACCACTCTTCCATATGAAGTGTCTGAATTTGATTTAACTGGATATGTTGATATGCTATTCAGCAAGCCAAAAGATCCTTCTACTAAAAGATTTGGAACCTATGATGAAATTACCTACAAAACATTCAAGGAGGTAAAAGAATAGTAAAAAATGTGAAGTCTAAAGTAGAACAGTTGAAGTTTGACTTAGAAGAGATGCTTAATACTCCTGAGGGCTCTGCAGAGGAAGCATTTTCTATCCCTATTGCACAAATTCCTAGAAGAAGGGTAAATGTAAGAAGTTGTGTCCACTTAAGGTGGAAGTTTCGGAGTTAGAAAAAAATCCGAAATCGGGGAACCAAAAACGGGATCCCGTTTATATAAAACGTGATCCCGTTTATATAAAACGTGATCCCGAGCCTAGAACTAAAAATGCGATCCTATTTTTTCCCGGGATCCCAAACCTAGAGGCCAAAAATGGGATCCCGTTTTATATAACGGGATCGCGTTATATATAACGGGATCCTGTTTTATAAAATGGGATCCCGTTTTTGAAAAGTATTAAATTTTTTAAAAAATGGCAGAGACCCCATTTTCAACAGCGACAGTCGACAGGCGAAAATGGGATCCCAAGTTCAGAGACCATCCAGCCACCAGGTAAGTGGATTTTTCCACTTCTACAAATTACCCATCAATTGTTTTAAGCTTCCCTTGTTTGTTTTGGTGTAAAATACAATCAAAATTTAAATTTTGAATTGTTATTTAGGGTTTAGGGTTTATGAAATCAGTAGTTGATTTTTGATAGTTTAGATGTAAAATACAATTGAAATTTTGAAAGACTATATCATATAAAAGGTTAGAATTTGAAAAAACTGTCAAAATTATGTTTAAAATTGAGAATTGAATAGATATATTTAGACATTTTAGCTGTAAAATACAATTGAAATTTTGAAAATACTGTATCATATGAAAGGAGAGATTTTGAACAAACTGTCAAAATTTGAGTTCAATTTGAGTGTTGAATAGCTGTATTTAAACATTTTAGCTGTAAAATACAATTGAAATTTTGAAAATACTGTATCATATGAAAGGAGAGATTTTGAACAAACTGTCAAAATTTGAGTTCAATTTGAGTGTTGAATAGTTGTATTTAAACATTTTAGCTGGAAAATGCAATTGAAATTTTGAAACGATTGTATCATATGAAAGGAGAGATTTTGAACAAACTGTCAAAAATTATATAGCATTGGGATGATATATATATTTGTTTTTTATAAAATTTACTTATAACAATGTATGTCATTGTATTTTAAAGGCATTATTGAATAGCTAACTATCATGTAAAAAAATTACAACAAACCATAATAAAACCAAGTTATCACATCCTTCATAATCAAACATTTAGAGACAACCAACTAATCAAGAATTGAGAAAATTTTACAGTTTTTGTGATAGCCAACTAATCAAGAATGAAATGAAGCCAACATTTATGTAACTTTTGATATACTCAAGTAGTTGTCCTCACTAGCTAGGTTATGCCCCTGGAATGAACATCGTGATGTTAATTGTGATACGAGCTCAACCTCATTGGTAATACTTTCCCTAATCTTAATGACATTGATGTAGGCTCCACTCATGATCCTTATGAAGATATTTCCATCACTAACCTCTTTCATGATAGGTCACTATCCTCACCATCTCCTTAGACCTAGAATACCTTGAGCTTATCGATTGGGACCAACACGACCCTTTATGATTTGATGTTTTCCAAAATGATGAAGCCATCATGAAACTTATGAAGTGTCAAGACCACATCCCCATTGTAATCATAAGAAAGACTTTTCCACCATACTTAACACCTACATATATGCTTATTTTGGAGAGAAAGAAAGAACCCTTTAGTCCTGAGGCACCCTAGTCTAGGTAGAATAGCAACAATCTATATAAGAAGAAACTTGTGATCGATTAAAATGATACAATAAAAATGGACACTTCCCACTTGAGCTCCTCAATTTGACAAACTTCACCTTCCATTAGATACCACTTAGATACAAGACATGACTCCCCTCTCCTTGTTGAGGACATGCTATAAACATCAACCTGTGAATAGAAGCTTGGACCCTAAACTCTCTAAGATAGTAGCTCCACTGGACCTTGACATCAAAGAAGGCATATATAACCATGTCACCATGTTAAAGATTACGTTGATTTCTTCATGTGGTCTTATGGTGATATGCCTTGAGACTCCATCTTTAAAGTCATGCATCATCTTGTGGTTCACCTCAATGCCAAACCTATTCAATAAAAGCTACGCAAAATGCACCCCCAAGTAGCCCTCGTGGTCATAGAAGAATTGTATAAACTCTTGGATGTCCAGGGTTCATTCAGACTATTACTTATCCTAAATGGGTAGATCTAATGTGGTCTTAGTTAACAAGAAAACTAAGGGAATTCATGTTTGCACTAACTTTTGAGACATCAAAAAAGGATCTACCCCAACTTAGATAACTTTTCTCTACCAAACATTGATATGGTCGTGGATCTTGTGCATAGCCATATATATATAATTTTATCATTAATCTGGATATAATATGGACCAAGTTGAAACATTTGAGTTAGACATGGAGACACCTAGATTATGGAGCTCAATCCATAGAAAACACCTCCTATAGACTCAACACAAACTTATCCCTCAACCCTCTAAATTGTGACTTACATCATTTGATTACCCTGGAACACACTATAGACAACTCTATACAAATTTGGCAAAATATATTTTCTCCTAACAGAAAATTGTATATGTAGAAGTATCTACTACTACATTAGATTTGATATACTTCTTAAAAGGAAAGAGTTGGGACTAACAACTAAATAGAAAACAATAACTAGTTTTGCATTTTCTAGGAAATAGGAAACAAAATTGAGCTAGAACCATCTTGACTAATTTATCTATTTCTAGCTAGATTGAACCCTAATTCTATATGCAATTCCAACCCTAACCCTAACACTAATTCTAACCCTAATCCTAACCCTAATTCTATATGCAATTCAAACCCTAACCCTTATTATAACCCTAATCATAACCCTAACCCTAACTCTACTTGTAATTGTAATTGTAATTGTAACTCTAACTCTAGCCCTAACCCTAACCCTAACGAGCTACTTGTAATTGTAATTGTAACCCTAACTCTAGCCGTAACCCAAACCATAATTGTAGCTCTAATACTTACCCTAATTTAGCAACCCTTGAATTCTAATTCTAACCCTAAGCCTGATCCTAATTGAAACCCTAACCCTAACTTTAATTAATCACGAGTCATGCTACAAGGATTTCTTCTACATATTTTGTATGCATGTGTTATTCCCTTATTGCATGTGAGTTCACCAATTATTTGGAAGTCTCCTAACTGGGAGGCGGGCTTGTATTCAAGCCCTATAAATTTTGTGTTTATAGGTGTTATGTTTAAAGCTATATGGAGACTTGTAATAGGAGGTCTTGAATTTGGTACCAATGATTGTGAGTTCCTTGTCTAGAATATGATGAACCTTTTGAACAAGAGAACCTTGTAGACCATGATGCATATCTTGAAATTTAAACTTGAACATTATCGTCATGTGAATGCTTTTAGCCATCCTACAACCTCCTATCACCCTTCATCCTCTTATAGGGATATGCCACACAACCTCTCCAAGTTGACCATGCCAAACCCAAAGTCACAATCGTAAGAGGTAAAGAATCTTTTGGCCCCATTCAAGTCCACTCCCTGATAGGAGTGATACAATGCTAATAGGGTTGTGAAGGTAATTAAGTTCTTGATTAGCATGTTGGGTGTATCTAAGCATAATGATGATATAGTTAGTCCTGATTTCATTAATCTTAAGATCATTGAGCTAGAGTACTTAATATATATGGTATAGTTTTGTTCAATCAATAGTGGTAGGGAAAATTAATATACTACAATGACATCAAACATAAACCAATAGGTGTCTTAAGATATATTAGTGGTAGGGAAAATTATAGTGGCCCTAACCCTAGAGTAATAAGTTGAAGTAGTGTTAGAATTACTAATAAACTAAAAAACTTTATCCTAGGGTGGTGGGACAAATTACACAAGCCTTACAAAGCCTCTACCACTTCCTTGACATTTTTAACATTGTTCGAATTTGATAGGAGGGATTTATGTCACCTCCTCCTCATCTTAATTCTCATAGTGGATAGAATCATCCAATTTAGCATCAAGACATGAAGGTTTATCTTCACTATCTTAGAAATATCCTCCAAGGCTTTGTGCATATGCTCATGCCACACATTGAAGATGTGGAATTTATCTAAGTAGCAATATAGAAATCCTTAGCCTAACCTTCTACCCCTTCAATATCATTGTATAGAAGGTAGATACAAGTAACATTTGATAGCATGGATGCACAACTTAGGGATTTCAAGTTGAATGTAAAAAAATTATTCTTCCCAACAAATGCTAGATGTCTAGGAGCAATTTAATGATTTCTTCCATTATCTGCCTAGTCTAGAATATAATTACCTTTTCTTTTGATATGTTTGAAGGAGATAGATTTAAACAAGTATTCACCAAGTTTCTAGCTTCCAATATATAATAGTTTCCAATAACCACAAGCTTCATCTATGCTTTTTCATATGATCAATGTTGATCTTGGAATCTCCTTCCACACTAAGGGATATCTTGTTTAGTTTCCAAGTCATCTTGAGGCCCTGGATATCATGGCCCTAGAATCTACCATATTATTGTTCTTGACACCAAAATCATAAGCTTTAAGATAGGTAGAGGTTTTCCCTTATCATCTCTTAATAAACATACTCCTCCTACTTCACTAGGATTACCCTTGGCTACCCATCAAAATTTCAAGCTTAATCCATCCCAATGTAGGTTTGGACCAAAGGGTGTGAATATCAACATGGGTATCTCCTTGTTTTAACCTTATTCAAAGCAACCTTGGCCAATTATGAGCCTAATCAGTGCCTCTTCTAGCATGATCATATATTCCTCTTTACCCCATCAATCACCAAGTTCCTAAACATGCACCATATTTCTTTAAAATAGTCCAAAATTTGGGATGCATATTCACATTTAAGAAATACATGATGATTGTCCAGAGAAGTTTCCTTACTTAAATGCACATTGAAATTTTGAAATATTTATTGCCCATTGTATCAATCATTATGGTAGTCCTAATAGCTCTCTTACATTTTGAAATTTGTACATGCATGTATACATTATTTGTATGTTTTTAATTTAAATTTATTTCAAGTGTAATTTCTTGAAACATATATATATATATATATATTCTTGATTTAATTTTAAATTTGTACTGAAGTTTGTATGTTTATATGTATATATATGCAGGTTCATATCTAGATTTTTATATATACATCATGAATCTAGATGCTATTCACTTTGATGTTGAGGACTTCCTTAATGCACAAGATGATCCGGCCCCACCCCCACCCCCAGCGCCAAATGCCCCACCTCTAGATGCCCCACCTGCAGATGACCCGCCTCCACCTCCACCTCCACCCCCACCTGGAACTGACCAGGCTCGCTTGTGAGCCATAATAAATGAAAATGTGGATTCGATACAAGAAAAATTGAATTCCATTCGTAGTGAACAATTCATGCCACCTCACGTAGTACGTTTTGCATCTTTGATGCAAAACATTGTAGATTTTGTGAGGTCTATTGAATCGGATTTTGATGGATTCCAGAAATAGAGAGAGGAGAGGCGCCAATTTTATGCTGATGGCCTCTCCTATAAGACTATTTTGGATCTTAAAATCATAAAAGCTCATTTAGCACAATATTTTAGACATCCCATTACAAATGAACCTATTCTTGCAAATAAGAAAAGAATATCAATCAGGTGGTGTAGGCATGAAGGAATGTCTGCCAATTTTTGGGATAGATGGTGGATGGTGTTTGATTATCCACCTCATGCTAATTGTGAGGTTCCTTTATATTTTTTGAGAAAATTATGTGTAGAGTTTGTTATGAATAAAAAACCCAACTACTTTGATTTTAGATCATTCTAGGGTGTTGGTGGTGGCATGCCACAACAGAGGTTGGGGGCACGGGTTGATCCCCAATGACTGATGCCTGTTCAACCTCTTATTGACCCTCCTGTTGCTGCCATTCCTTCGCCCTTCGAGCATCATGCAGTGGTATCCACACTAGGCACATTGAGTGCACTCTCAGGTAGCCTACATGAGCAGACTTCTATGATGGTAGATCGAGTTAGAGAGCATGGAGGAGTTGATGATGGAAGTGGTCCTAGTGCCACTCCACATGTGTCGATGCCTCATACATGTACAAGTTGCAATCAGTTGTGTTATGGACCTGATCAGGCAGTTGCACCCACTTCAACTACACATGCATCATCTGATAATGTGGGCACTGAATCATTTGTTGATTATCTATTTGCTGAGGATCATCCCACTGATCATTCAACACAGGTATATATAGGTTATGTACACATGTTGAATTTAAAACAATTTTTTAACCACGTGTTTTTAATCAACATATAGATGATCAATTAAATTGTAATATTTTAACAATCGAATTGTTTGGTTTGTTTAGTGTAGATGATGGCAACAAGGGTCACAATTGATCGAATTAATTTTTCATCGACACCTGTTCATCTCAGGCACCCATTTGGGGTACATTTTCAATGATTTGTAAATTTGTAAAATTCAGTCTTGAATGTGTGTACAATTAAATATTTATGAAATTATTTATGAACTGGTTCAGGGTTCTTCCACATTGAATCCTCCATCTCAGGGTGTCTCGAGCACTCCTCCATCATTGGGCATCTCACATGACACTCTTATAGTATGTATATTGTTTTAAAAAACTGTATATATACTTAAATTTTTCTATTTTGATATCAGTGTATCTAAAAATGTGCACATGTACTATTTTATATTTTATAAATATGTCTATGCAGGTTGACACAACTATGAGGATGGGCATTGTAGCACACTTGGATAATCCAAGTTTATATCAGGAGTCGACTGCATTTCAGGTTGTTGAAAAACATATTTAACATGTACACTGTAAGTCAATTATATATATGTTTTAAAACCTAATTTGTACACACATGTGCTAACTTAAATATAAATGACATTGTAGGAGCTTGTTAGTGACACGTTTCATGATCAACACACAGCACATGCAGAGCAGGAGGACAGAGGAGATGGGCAACCTGATACGGTATAATTTAAAATTTAGATTATATTTAAATTGAACAATTAAAATATACGTTGTGAACTTAAAGTAAATTTCTTGATATATATATATATATATATATATATATATATATATATATATATATATATATATATATATATATATATATATGTTGACATGTACATTCAAAATTCTTTTTTCTTAAATTATAGCTCGATACATGTCATGGAGCTAAGCCTGTAGAGACAGGTCCTGGAATAGAGGATTCACAACAAGTTCCTCTTATGGTATAATAATTTTTAAATATGATAGTTCTTATAAATTAAATTGAATTAAATCATTTTTAAAATCTTCAAGTATATCTAATTTCAACTTGAACTTTCTCTTGTATTAAATAGATTGATTCAGAGCATGGAGACACAGGTCCAGGTGCACCAGAGCATGCCTCTCAGCCTCACACGGTAATTTAATTTTATGATAAATTATAAATTTAAAAATTGTCATTAAATTAGATTTCCTTATCATCTTACATCTAATTTCATATAAATCTTTCTCTTTTGCAGAGTGATTCAGGTCATCTGAGTAGTTCGCATGGTGTGAAGAGGACTCTTGATGATAGAGATAGTATGTGATAGGTTATTTCAAACATGGGCTATGTATAATTTGACTATTTCATGGACTATTTGTTATATACTGTTTGTCATGGACTTTATATATATATTGTTGAACATGTGGACTTTATATATTTTTTGAACATGGACCTGGACTTTATATATATATTGTTGAACCTGGACTATATATTTTTACATGTCACATAATAAATGCAATCTTGTCATAGTTCAAAATCATACACATGCCAAAGTAATAATCATGTAAAACCATCATGTTAGTTTAGGTGCATCCATATTTATATATGTGTTATCCATGCATACATACATTGCATATACATCATAAACTATAAAAGCATAACATCACATACATATATGTATTTACAAGCATCCCTAAATTTAATCATAAATCAAACTCTAATCTAACCATGTGCATGAAGGAAAAGAAATGTAAACATTTGAGATCAACCATAATAAGATATATAGATTGACATCAATAGAAATAATCAATTGTCATATATAAATCTACAAGTGTCAGAGTGTTGATCTAGATTTGCGCTTAATGAAGAAATTTCATTGAAAGAATTTATGTAGTGATGAGGTCCTAATAAAGTTCCTCCATTCATTCACGACCTATGCATATTTAGGTCTTGGTCAAATTTTAAGCAATAAAATGGTAAGCAAATCAAAACAAAGCATTAAAAAGTGAGATAAGTTCATGAGGATCTCTTGCCTACTAGGAGGGATCAATCTCTCACATCTTCTCATCTAGAGATCAACTAAGTTATATTAAATGATCCTAGCATGGTTATAGTTATATTTATCCAAGTGCCTTGGTGCTTGAACATCTTGTGTTGATCATGTAATTTAGGATGTCTTAAGGGGTCCTAATTTACGATGTCTTAAGTGGACACAACTTCTTCACCAAATGGGTAGAGGAGTGCCTACAAGGATAATTGTTGATAAAGCAATGTATTTTAGATCCCATGACCTCCTTGGCATATGCTCTAAATATGGGATAGCTTTAATATGTTTTTCCCCTTATAATCCATAAAGGAATGGTCAAGTTGAATCTAGTAACAAGTGTATCATGATAATCATCAAGAAGACACCATATTCAAACAAGAAAACAATGGATGATAAGCTTAAGGTTGTTGTTCAGGGAGATAGAATAACATACTTGGAGTTCCATGGAACTTTCTTCCCAAGTCATCTTGAGGCCCTAGATCTCATCTATTTCTCCCCTCCACTTCCTAGCTATGGTCCCATATGGTTCTCCCACAATTTATATTCCTTTGTATCTTCCCTTCCCTCCACTTTGTGAAAGCTAGATTAACTTTAGGATATGATTTATCCCATCCCACTTCCTATCCTATTGTCTAGTTTTACATCATTTCCCCATAACATCAAAACACTCATTTCTTCCTAATTGTAGAAGCCTAACTGCCTTGAAGAAATCATTTCTTTCTTCAATTCATTTCATCCAATTCCCACCTGAAGTTTTGTAACATTTTTTGCAAAAGTTTGCCAAGTTCATATACTCTGTCCCAAGTCAAATTTCTACAACTTCTTCAAAAGATTCCACCCACCCCAAGTACTCCCCTACATGACTTAGGACCACCATTAATGACTTTCAATGGACATGATATGATGTAATATTTCCTCCAAATTCCTCTTAACATCGGTGGACCCCTCAAAAATATGATTTGGGCATAAAGGTATGGGATAATGGTATAATTCAGCATGATAATCAAGTGTGTGCCATGTGAAAGTGACACGAGAAAGTATGGGTGGACATTTAACTCTCAAGTGACCAAGGTCCTTGTCCAACATTGCTTGTTGACATTGAATGATCTATATATTATAGTATCTCATTAAACTGAGAGATGGAAAACTAGTTGCAAAGGAGAGACTAAGAAAAACAAAGCGTAAACCTCTAGGGTTTTGTTCTAGTGATAGATTTTAGAGCATTTTCATTGTAATTTTCATGGGTTTTCTTTCAAGGGATATGATAGGGCATTGTAATCTAAAAAGATGATATTAATAGTGAAGATTTGGAATTTTATTAAGTGTCTTCATGAGCATTACATGAATTTTGAGACATAAGGGAATGAAAAGTGGATTAGAAGGAATAAAAAATTTGAAAGAATTGGTTTTGGGTGTGGCTAATTGGGATGACACCTTGAATTCTATGAGAAAGGATTGGGATTCCCTGCTCTCTAGTTGCAGGAAGTAATTTCTCTATGTTCTGTGGAGGGTTTGGTGTTGTTTTTGTTGTTGTCTGTATGTTATTTTCTAGTTATTTTTTGTCTGTTCTATCACCTATCCTAGTTTATTGTAGCTAGTGTTTTTTGTTGTATTGGTGGTCTTTAATTTTCTTCATGCTAGTTTGTTGAACTCTTTGGATTTGTAAGGGAATAGGACCCTTTTTCTAGCTTATCAAGTAATCAAAAACAAATTTGAAAGAAGGAAGGCTTGATCCTTGTGTGAGAATAAAAAGCTAGAGGGGGTGCTATACATAAGCTTGGATGAGAAAATAATACTTGAAGACAACCTCCTAAAAGGAAATATTTGAATATTTGCAAAATTAAAACTCAAACTAAACTAAGATGCTCAAAGACCTGTGAAGAATCTTAATGAAGTTTGTGAGGAAGCTTTTAAAGAAGCTTCTATGAGAGAAGTGTGTGAAACTTCTTGATGATAAATAATGAAGAGATGAGGGGTATTTATAGGTAGAAATAAGAGGGAAGAGAAGAAGAGATCAGATCAAAATAAATATTTAACTTAATAAGAAATGGAAGCAATTCCATGAATAAGAGAGAAGATAGAAAGAAAATTAGAAGACTTGAGAAAACTAAAAGAAAACTAAAATGAACTCAAAGAGAAAATGGAAACAATTTAGAAGAGATAAGATTTGATCATGAGCTCAAAGTAGAAATAAAGTGAGGAAAAGCACAAGTTAGCACAAAAAATGGGAGTTAAAATGGGTTAAAAATCAAGAAGAGAAGATAAAAATATGAGTTATTTCATGCATTAAAAACCACAAGGTCACCCATTTTAGGAATAAGGTCACCACTTTTACTAATTAAGGTCACTCAAGTAACCTAGAGACACTAGGGGCAACCCTAAGACACAAAGAGGTGACCCTAAGTAGGAAAAATGAAGGGGGCACTAGGTAAAAATGTGAGGTAGGGAAGGTCAATTTGGGGGTTGAAAAAGATGGTCAAGAGGGGGAAGAACACACAGGACATGCCACCAAGAGTGAAACTACTGGTAGGAGTGTAATTCACACCTACATGACTATGATTAGGACTTATTTATCATCATCAAATTGTCATGTAGGCTTGATGTGATTTTAGTACTTATAGATACCAAATGTTAGGAGTTTCAAGCCATAAATACTAATTCCACATAACCTTAATGAGAGAAACTATGCTAAATAGTATGTAGAATCTATAATACAAAAGAAGAATAAAGCATAATTACAAGATAACACAAGATGCACCTTGGGAAAACCCTTTTAGAAAAAACCTAGCCTCCAAAGCACCACAAACCCAATGTATTATCTCAAGAATGGGATTACAGAGATAATACATTTGTAGAGTTCTCCATGTAGAACTTCAACAAAATTAAACAACTTCTTGCATTTGTAGTGTCCACTTAAGGTGGAAGTTGTATGCTAACGTTTTTGAATGTCTTAAGGGGTCCTAATTTACGATGTCTTAAGGGGATGTCTTAAGTTCTCAAAATTTGGTGAAGTTGCCCAAGGCAACCAAATTGAACAATATAATAAATCAAATTTAAAGTAAATTCTAAGTAGAAAAACATGGACATTTAACAAATAAAATACATAAAATAATAATTTTGATAAATTTAATACTGTAGAGTATAAAATTGTGTACATACACATGTATACAAATTTTTGTACAAAATGTGTAATAATGTAATTGTGTATGTACATATATGCCAACTCAAAATAATGTAAATACAAAATGTCGTTATATGCCATCTCAAGAAAATCCAAAACTTGAGGAGAATGTAGCAGGTCTTCATGCCACCTGATGTAAAAATAATAAAGCAATTTATCAATATATCTGAATCAAAACATGTATTTTAATTTATATAAAATTATCTAGATATACACAATTTGTACTTGTATTTACAAGTGCCTCTCAAGTTTTTGTTTCAAAGTATTTGATGAATTTGTGATGATGGCCTGAGGATATAAAAGGATAAATTAAATCAATTTCAACTAATAACGCACAAGAAATATCAAAACATGTATTTAATACATATTTAAAACAACAATATAAATCTATTTAACTATATTTACTTGTATTTACTTATTCCAATGTACCATCTCCATCCTCTCTTTTTTCCAACGCATCGATGATTGTCTCATGGTCTTCCATAGAAATGTTCCATAGCTCTTTATTTGTAGGTTTTCCGTGATACCTCTCCAGTTTTATATTTGTTGCCAACACCAAATGTGAGTAGTGTATAATCTTCTTATGTGTTTCATAATCTTCGAATGCAGGCAAACCATTCTTCCTTATTAGGTATTTCTGTAGCCAAGTGCCAACAACCACCACTGAACCTATTGGATAATGATAGGCATCATCAAAGAAATACTTAAAATTTGCTTAAGGGGATCAAAGAAGTTCTTAAAATATGCTTAAGGGGATCAAAGACTTGTTATCAAAATTTGCTTAAGGGGATGTCTTAAGGGGATCACCAAACCTGCTGGATAAGGAAAGCCATCATCATCTTCTCAATGTGCTGTTAACTTATGTTTAGTCTCCACACAACGAGCCAACCAATATTCAGTTTCCTCTTCATTATTCTTTGGTGCAACAACAGCATACACATGTCCTGCAAAACAAATTTTGATTCAATAACTTGCACATGTCCATAAAATTTGACCAATCAACATACATGCATTCATATGTACACATAAATAAATAAAAGCACTACAAATTAGTAATCAAAGTGAAATAAAATGAAATGATTTGAATTAAATTACCTTTTTGTACAAGGTCTGAAACACGGTCATAATCGTCTGATACAAACAGTTGATCATTGTCTTCAATTGTTGTTTCACTTTGATTGTGTGCTTGTGCAAGTGTCAATGGTCTTTGTTTCCACTCTTCAACCCATTATGTATTCTCACATGCTTCCCAATCTCTTGAAATACAAAACTGACAAAAACATGCAAGCTCCCTTATCCAGATAGTCCATGTACTTGCATTCGAACTCCTAAATGAATGCCATTTAGTAGATCCACTGATTGTCTAGCAATCAAGTCTAGGTAGAATGTTTTCTTCTTCAACCAACCAAAAGAATCGACGAACTGTAGAGTACTTGCTTGATCCAAGTGTACATAATCTTGTATTGCACCAATCTACAATCCCACGTGCATCTTTAAATTTTACTGCATCCTCAAATTTTAATTGTTGTTTAGCAAGAATTCTTTTAACACACGCACCAGCTCCATCATGTTCTCCTTTACCATGTCCAGCTTCAAAAAAATTCCACATATGTTGGACATTATTCTCCTTGTAAACCCTACATAACCAATAAAACATTCGAGCATTCTTGAACTGCCCCGTACAATTATCTGGCCATATAAGATGTTCAGTCATCTGGATTCCTCTTTCTCTTAAATTTGTATAGAATATATTGAAATAATATTGAACAAACTCTGACGAGTGTAACCGGTTGTCACTCAAATAGAAATGATACTCCCTCAAAACTTTTCTATCATTCTCTGTGCTATCATCTGCATGTCTATAAACAATATGAACAAACATAGCAACCTGCACTAAATTGTAATATTGTGATTGAATTTCCTCTTGCGGAGCTAAAGTATAGTTTTCCGCAAAATCAACCACTGATAGTATAGTACCAACTGGAAATGTGTTTCTACATTCACAAAATTGTCCATCAAGCCATCGATCTTGTTGAGAGTGCTTGACATATTTTGGTACAATTTTACTTTTAAATTCTGATATGAATGCATGCACACTAACCTTTTCTGTAATTAAATCACAACGCTTTCCAAATTTTCCATCTTTTAAAGAATATTCAACATTCTTAAATCTTTTAACATCCACTAATTGTTGTCCAAAATCATTTTCAACACTTTCATGCATACAAACTCTTAACAAAGAAAGATTGCCACAACTAGTGCATTGTCCAGAAATACATGAACTTAAATAAAAACTTTTTTCATTAGATCTTTCACAGAACAAACTTGATATAAACTCTTTTATTGCTTCAGTTGGCATATTAATATCACATTCCTGTATAATCATGCTACGATGTAAAGTACAACGTATATATTGAAACACATCATAATAATAACGAAATTGAACATGCGTTTTACAACAACAAGATATTCGTTCCTTATTAATCTTTACATACCATGGTTTGCATTTTTCAAAAGATCTTTGACTTATTTTAATATTACCAGGTAACACTAATTCATCACAAAATTTTCTATAAAATTTAGTTTGCGTTGTATCTAATAGGTGTTTTGGATGAGGATTGCAAACTTTGGACCCCACTCTTAATTTTAAAACATCTCTAGCATTAGACGATACCTTAGTATTATCATGCCAATATTTTTTTATCAAAGATCTGATTTCAACATTTAGTTTCATGTCAGATCTCGGGAGTCGACCACTAACACTCCAACATTGGTTAATTGGATCATTTTCTATACTTTCTCTTCTTTTTGCCTCTCTTACCAATGTTTTAGGATGTATTTTTAGAATTCCACTAATATTGCTTACCATTCTTCTATTCAAAGTTGTTTTATTCACTATATCAGTTGTTATAGCTCGTCTTGCTGCATTTTTATCTTTGGATCGACTATTACTTCCAATAGACTCAATGGCACTAGCAATAGTAGACATAGCATGTTTTAGTGATTGATCTTTTCTTCTTGGTTTAACAAAAATGCCTAACATTTTCATTACTTTTCTCATTTTCCACATTCTCATTAATTGCATCATTAGTTGACATTGAAATGATAGTTTTTTACGATAAAAAAATTCCTTGTATAATCTATTGGCATGTGTTCTTATTTGTCTCCAAGAAATTTTACCAGGAAGATTATCCAAAACATCTCTTTCAATTTTGAAAAAATATTTCTCATTTTCAACATCACTTCCTAGATTTTCATTTTCATTTTCAACTTCAAAATGATTTTCTTTTTCAACAACAAAACGGTTTTCATTTTCATTTTCAACAAAAGGATTTTCATTTTCATTTTCAACAACAAAACGGTTTTCATTTTCATTTTCAACAAAAGGATTTTCGTTTTTATTTTCAACAACAAAACGATTTTCATTTTCATTTTCAACAAAAGGATTTTCATTTTCATTTTCAACAACAAAACGGTTTTCATTTTCATTTTCAACAACAAAACGGTTTTCATTTTCATTTTCAACAACAAAAGGATTTTTATTTTCATTTTCAACAAGGATTTTCATTTTCATTTTCAACTACAATTTGTTTCAAATTTTGATCTCTACGAATATTATCAATCTCAACATTGTTATATCCAACTTGTTTTAAATCTCCTATCAACACTATTTCTATTTCATTCAAAAGTGGATTTGAAGAAATACCTAGATTTGTGCCCATTGAAACGTTCTCCATAGCATTAATAGAGGGATTTGAAGACATACCATGAGTAGTTTGTATAATCGTATTAGTTTCCACATTCACCTCTTGCAAACTTGCATCATCTATATCCATGGTCTCCTCAATGTTTTTATCTTCAATAGTTGTGGAATTGGATGTTTCAGCATTGTTCATTGATTGAATCTTTACTCTTCTATCTCTTCGTCTTTTTGCCTCCTCCTCTCTCTTTGCTTCAATTTCTTTAGGGGTTAATAGCTTCCTATCTTTCCTCTTATTACGACTTTGTGATCCCATGATTAAAAAATTTATGAAACATGTACAAATGAATGTCAAAAACTTGAAAGTGTTTCAAGTCCTTCAAACAAGTACCAATTCAACAAAATTCCACTCAAATAACGTCTCCATGATGGCTTCTATCAAAATACCAACAATACTTCAAGTTGATAGACTTACAAAAGAAAGAAATATGCCAAAGAATACTGCAAGAGTCGCTGTCAGCCGTACTGTAGGGCAAGTTGCAGAAATGACAGTCATAGTACAGTCTTATTAAAAAAAAGGGCAAATAAGAAATGGGATCCTGTTTATAAAACGGGATCCTATTATATAAAATGGGATCCCGTTTACTACGCGATCCCGTTTACTACGCGATCTCGTTTACTACGCGATCCCGTTTATTAAACGAGATCCCGTTTTATTTACGACCGATGAAGAAAGAAACGGGATCGCATTTTATAAACGGGATCCCGTTATTCAAAATTTGAATTTTAGGCTCAGGTTTTGCTTTGTAACCCACTTCAGAAAATGCTTTGGGGACCCGACCTTAACCTCTGGACCTAGTTTGACCTGTAACTTGAAGGCCCTATCAATGTCACAACAAAATAGTGACTTTGGGCATATATTTAAATGTCTATTTTGCAGAATATTTTGATGAAATTAAAACCCATTATAGAGGAGACAATGTAGATTCTAAATATGTAATTTTTTTTACAATTGAATTAATTTTTCTATTTTTTAATCAATTTCTGATGAAATAGGTTCATAACCTTGAATTATCAGGGTCTTTTAATATTTTAATAACTTTTTATTAAAATATTTAAAAAAAAAAATTGTATGAAAACATACTTTAGACAATTCTTTTCAATTTAAAAAAAAAAATTCAAAAAATGTTAAGTTTAGGTCATCTTATGCGTGACATACACGATGATTTTTTAAAAAACAAAAAATGACCAATAAAAAATTAATAAAAAAAAAATTATTCAATAAAAAATTACAAATAAATATGGAAAACGTGCTTCAATGAGTTACAAAGCTTTTCCCAAAAGGATTTTAAAAAATATGATTATTTAGGTCCAAATATGGATGACGTACACGTACATGGTATAGTAAAAAAAAAGTGACTTTTAAACAGTGGTTTTTAGAAACGCCTATTCAAAATCAATTTCTATCTATGAGGAGAGGCCTTCCAATGACAAAACTACAATTGAGGTAGTAGCAATCAGATATATGATGGCCTTCAATGTGGCATTAATTGTGATCATTGATCAACTACCTAAAATTCTTGCAGATGTACTTACAAAAAGGAGAAATGAAGCGATGGATAAAGAAGCTGAGATGAGAATAAGTGAAGTTGAAAAGGCTTGTCCCTACATATTTGAGGAAGAGAAAGTTAAAGTATCTTGAAAACAAGCAGAAGAGTTTAGAACAAAAGGAAGGATAAATATTCTGATGTCCAAAGACAAAAAAGAAATAAAAAGATTGGAAAAGAAAACATTAAAGAAAATTGTTGAAATTATCAAAGAAATGAAGACTGTTGAGGCAATTATTGAAGATATATTTGATCAGTCTACCTCTGAAGGCAATGAGGAAAGTGATGAAAAGACTAAGAAGGATGAGGAGACTACACCTCTAGAAGATACTGGAGCATTAGACATAGAGGATCAAAATAGAGTAAGCACATCTTTTCCAGATAATACTGAAGGACAGAGTCCTAGAGATCAAGATAAAGAGAATGTGTCTCCTCAAGAGAACACTGATACTGGTGCAAGATGTAATTCTTTCCCTCTAAAAACTATTGAAACACAAAATAAAGAAGGACAAGATAAAGGTAATGCATCTCCTCCAAAGAACACTGACTCCAATTCTCCTCTGGAGAACATGGGGAATGATGAGGAAAGAAAAGAAGATAACCCTGAGAAGTAGAAAGAGAAAGAAAAGAGTGAAGAGAAACATGATGAAACTGAGAAGGATAAGGAGAAACAAGAAGATGAAAAGGACAAAGGTGAAATAAAGAAAAAGGAAGATGAAAAAATTGATTATATAGGTCAAAGTTCTTTAGAGACTTATTCATTCAAGGACCTATTAGATTTACGGATGCAATTTCAGCTTGTGATCACACCACAACTACTACAAAATCCCACTTTAGAGGGCAGGTTGATTTAGCAAATATTTCCCCTCATCACAAACTTCAACTTGGAGATATCTTGCATGCTTTATCAAGAAAGGAGTTCTTGCAAGAAAAACTGAAGAAGACTAGTTTAGTTGAAGATGCAGTAAAATTGATTCAAGAAGGGTTACCTGAGGTAACCATTGACTCCTCCATGCCTCCAGAACAAAAGTTATAAATATTAATGGATTATTTTAAAGATCATTCCCTCTATGTGTCGTGCCTTGCACACATGCCCCATTTCTCCAAATGGAGACCCCCTCTTTTGCTTTGGCTTGGAGTCTCGACCTTTGTTACTTATGATGATGAGAAGGTGAATTTGTCCTTAGAGTGCATGATTTGTTACAGATTTAAGTATTTTGCATGATTGGGATGATTTGATGTCATTTGGAGGTGTCTTGTGTGGTCTTGTGCTCAAAAATAGCCATTTGTTGCCTTTTGCACTGAAATTAAGTGTTACTGCATTTTGCTCCAAAATCCCATGTCACTGGATATTTCCCTTGAAATTGCTTTTGCAGGATGTGTCATATTGAAATTCCTAGTTTCCATGTCTTAGAGTTGCAAAATCATGACAAATTCCATAATATTTCACTAAGGGGTTCATATACTTTCATCCTGTCACATGGTCCTAAAGCCCTGATTTGGCTAAGTCTGAAACCCTGAAAACCCTAAAAAATGGCTAAGTCTAAAATCTGGTGGAACCTCAAAATTCTAGAATCTACATATGAAATCCTAGAGATCTAGAACCCATCTCAAACATCCTAAAAGTATATTTAAAAATATTTAAAGTATAAGAAATTCAATATCTAAACTTGTGCTTAAAATAACCTTCACTGCCTTTTGTCAGTCGGACTCAAAATTCGCACTAGGTCGGATGAAGTCAAAATCCGCACTAGGTTGAATGGAGTCAAAATATGTGCTAGGTTGGATGAAGTCAAAATCCATGCTAGGTCAGATGAAGTTAAAATCTGCGCTAGGTCAGTTGGAAGCAAAATTAGCGCTAAGTTAGTACCCCCCAAAATCAACGCTTTTTGGTACTTTGGCTTGAAAATTGAGTTTTTCAAGGAGTAAATTGGATTTTCTTGATGGATTTGAATTGCATATCTATTTGTGACATCATGATGAACATTTTACCAAGTTTGTGTAGATTTTTCCTATGTTTTACAATAATTTATGCCATTGGACATGAAAAGTCTGTGACCCCCAAAAATTTGGTTTTTTACAGAAAATGACATAAAAAGATGAAATAAAAGTTCCCAAATGGATTCTAATGACCAAAAAATTCCCTGATCAATATATTGTCCAAATGGGTGCTTGAAAATGGTAAAAAACTCAAAAAATCATGCAAAAATCACCAGATCTGTGGAGATGAACATAAGAAAGTGACATTGACAATGAGCTATTTTTTGACTGATCCATGACTACAAATGGACATATTTTGACTCAAATTGATGGGAAATGACTCTTTATGATGAAATTGATGTTTGGCCTTATCAATTGTAGGTCTAAGATCACAAAGGAGCTTGTTGGAGCTAATTAGAGTTGTCTTGGAGGATGAACACGTAGAGGAACCCTACTGACTTAGAGATGCAGAATTGACATTCTATCAACCAAATTGCTGCTGCACATACAAGAGAAAGTTAGTATGATGTCCAAGATGATGAAAATGAGCTACAAGAGCTAAATACATACAAGATCAAGTCTACTTCATTGTAGTTCCTATAGATCTAGTCCAATGTCCAAGACATGTTCACACTTGTTCATAGCTGCACCAACAATCTAGTCATGCAATGATGATCCAACAAGCATCCAGTTGGATACACTTCCACCAAAAATGTGTTGCATACTCCTCTTAATCCACATTAGATCATGTTTTCAAACATCATGTGACTCTATTTTAGCTTTATTAGGCCTTGAAAATTAACTTTTCATCATGTACAATTAAATGGGTATCCATTTTGTCTAGATTCAATGTATTTGCAAGTTGTATTTTGTCTCTTTCCTACAAGACAAAGGCAAATTTGAAAATGCAACAAACTGATGTATCTCATTAAATGCCATGTAATCTGGACCATCGATGTTGAGTTAATCTTCACCATCCATTCAAAAACTCGGTATGGTGCCTTGTCTACAAAAGGGCCATCGTTTTCTCTCATTTGTAAGTAAGACTCTTGATGTAGAATTGTTGATGCTTTGCCATTTGAGATTAATACAAAGCAAGTTTCTATAGTGATTCTAAGAATTTGTTCACTTGTGTTGTCTATCTGGTTTCATACTTCTCTTTTTGGTCTACATTAGTGAGATTGTGCTTTTGCAATGTTAGTGGTTTGTTAAAGGTAATTGATGAATGTTCTAAGTCCATACTTTTAGTTGCTTGCTGGCTGTAAGTGGTTGTGTAAAGTTAGCCAAGACTAATTATTTGTGCTGAGTTCAATTGCATTACAATAGTTAAATCATGCCAAAACTAGGTATTTAATGAATGCATGCAATCTAAAAATCTTAAGAATCCATAGAAGATAGCATCATTTTTTGTAGTGCTGTAGCAATTAGTTAGCTTGGTTGCTCAGGAAATTGGTTAAATTTCAAAACATTTGTCTACCGTAAACAAATTGTGCATTGTAAATGTCACTTAGGAACTTTCTAAACCTTACTCCTTTTACATTTTCTTTTAATCAATTGTCAGATTTAGGTTTTCAGCAGCATTCTACACCATCATATCAGTTGAAATTATAAAGGTTTTGCATGAACTATTGTCCTAATCTTACCCATCTGTCAAACTGTATGTAAGACCCCTTGTAGGAATAGCTAGGACATTCCAACTGAGAAATTCCAAGCATGCTAAGACCTAGCTATATTATCCTTGGAGTAGTCTTACCTAGGGTAGGATACTTTTTAAGAGAGGTGTGATCCTAACAATCATACCTGCATTGTTGTGTGCAAAAAAATACCATAAACAGAATTGTCGCTAGGAGGGCAGAACCAAGATGTTATGCAAGCTTTCAGTTTTTTGGTTCATTACACATGCTGAAATGAAGTAAATGTGCAGAAGATTTAGTTCCAATGGTTACACATAAGGGTTTCAGTCATGAAATCCCTTCATTCCTTAGAGGACCATCTCAGTAGTCGTATCATGAAGAGAACTTCCAAGTGAACATCCCACTTTTCAAAGAAGTATTGGATAAGCAGATCAGGGTGAAGTATCCTCCTTTGATATTGTTTGATTTTAGTTCACCTCAAGTTTGCACTATACATCATGGAGAATTGCATGACAAGATTGATTATTTAACCTTCCTCCAAAGATTGGATCTACATTTGAAAGGACTACTCCCTATTTTGGAGATATATAAGCTTGAGGTTGGATATATGCATGTCAACCATATTCAGAGCCAGACCTCACACAAAGAAACTACAAAACAAGTGGATACATATGCATGATGTCCTATTTCAGTCAAGAACAATCAAAGAGTTGATGTTGCAGGACCTATAAATCCATTCACAAATGATCATAGTCAAAAGGGTAGTCTGCACATTGGGAAAAACTAAAGTTCCTCAAGTTCACAAAAATATATATCTAGATGAGGATGGTAGGGAATGCATGTGGTCTTTAGGTCACCCAACTAAGGAGTACATAGTCCCTAACTAGTTAAAACCTAGTTTTCATTGATTGCAACCTCTAGCATGGTTGAAGCCTAGTTCTTAGTCACAAGACAATGAATAGAGCAATGTACAAGATTAGATTTCTGCTACCAAGGATGTGGACAAGGTAGATGATGAATCAACCCTCATGAATAGTCATGTTGAAGATGCAGATCAACAATCAAATGCTTCACAGACATCGGGTCCTAAGATTGAATTTGCTGCTACAAAGGTGCAGAGCAATAGTTCCTTGTAGGTGGCTAATAATTATGAGTTTGAACAATAGTTAGATCAGATCAGATGTGTGCAAAAGCAAGAAGAAATCAGTCCTGAAGATGAAGAACATTCATGGATAGCAATGCAGAAAATTGTTCCAGTTGACACACTTGAGCCACAATCAGATTGTTTGATGAAGAATGATCAAGCTTATGAGTATATCAGCATGGTGAACTACAAAGATCAGTCATATCGGATCACTGCAGTTACTCCCACAGAGTTTTCAGCTGAGTCAAATGGAGAAAATTAAAAAAATGCATCACTTCAAGGCAGCATTGACATCAAGAATCAAGTTATGTAGGAGGAAGGAGACCTTGTTGCTACTGTAGACAATGAATTATCAGTCCAATTCCTGCCATTAACTAAAACAAGAGGGTTGTTGATTGATGTAGAAGAAGTTTTTTCAGAACATACGGTTGATTTTGATGAAGTAGATTGGAGTTTATCATTTGTTCCCAATGCTGATCCTATTTACATTTGCATAGAAGAAGATCCACACATGGTTGACGCTAACCTACTAATGACAGATGGGAACATAAGTTTGCAATCTGAGAATAAAAATTAGACAGTCATGCAAAATGATGGTTTGGAATATTTTTCATGTCAAGCACCTGACCATATCATTGGGTTGGTGTCAATAATGAGAAAGGATATTCTACTGCATGGCAATTCATCGCATATGATAGATTTTGCTTTAGCCACTTCACGCAGAATTCATCCACATGATCTACATTTTGAGGAAGATTGTCCAGACTTTCTATCTTCTTGGGAAGTTTCTGTAGCATTTAGTTCTCTAGAGGTATTTAATGAACAAGATATGGCCAAACATGAGTTGAGACCTCCCAAAGATGAGAAGGTATTTGATACAATGCAGCAAGGTGATGAACTCACATACCCAACTGACGGTACTACAGATCAGGTTGTGTCTTCCCTCTCTTCACTCAATTTCAATAGTTATCAATTTGATTGTGGTGATTTAGGTAAGACAACTTGCATTTGGATTGATCATGGCCCTAATGAATTACCTCAATGGATGATTCTGCATGACTGGTACCCTGAACATGAACCTAGCCTGCCCATGCCCTATTGTTCAGAGTACAAAGATGAATTTTCCCCACTTAGGACACTGAACTACACCTTGTTTCTTCTACATGTCTTGAGAAATAAGTCACGAGGGAGTGTAAATACTTGTTGTCCAAAGTTTTTGTACATAGTTCTGCTTGTTTTCAGTTAGGTTTTTGTTAAGTAGTATGTTGTTTTAGTTTAGTTTATGCATTTTGTTTTTGCTTTTCCTTAGTTGTTAGTTGTTGCTTTCTACTTTTGTTTTTCTTCGGTTAGAGTAGCTTTTCTTTGTTTAGGTTAGTTTCTTTGCTTGCTTTGTTTCCTGTGCTTGCTTTTCTTTAGGGTTCTTCTTTTCTTGAAAGTGGTGGCAGTTGTGCAGACCTACAAGTAGCCCTCTTTGGGTAAGTAATCTGGAGGATTTCTTTGAGAAACCTTAGTTTTTCACTTAGGTCTTCTTGTGGGTGCTATTGTTATTCTTAGACGGTATGATGCTTGTTCGTGGGAAAAGAGTCATTAGTTTGGTTCACTTGAAGTATTTTCTAACCATATATCTTTCACACTCTTAAGTAGTCCTAAGGTACCGGAGTGACTCAAGGTGATCTTACATTAAGTGAAAAATCCAAATTCCACCTTTGTCACCATCGGGAGTCCTCCCCCACCTGGCTGAGTTATCATAAGGGTAGAGGTGCTGCATTATACTCCGCCAAATCTAAGCTTAATAAAATATCAAAAGTATGAAAGAAAATCAACGCAAAATCACAATCACACACCATAACTCAGTTAGATGGATAATCAAGTAAACTCTACTGGGGCCATGGACGCCTGACTGTCAGTAGGGTTTTGCTTGAGTGAAATTCTGAGACAAACCCATCGGGGCTATAGATGCTCACTAGTAGCAGGTCAATGTCCAGGTAGTTCATGAGGTGTGTACTAATCACATAGCTTAATATAAAAGACCTAAGATGAGCTTAACCACCAAGGGATGGGAATTAATGCATCTACAAAACACTCAGGTTTTTAGGATATGGATGGATGCATGAGTTAGTGATCTCTACTTCTTTGATATTGTATCGTGCTGTCATGTTTGATATGTGGGAAACACAGAGATTCTAGGTTTGAAATTGACGTTTATCTTTGAAATGCTCTGGAGAATTTCTCCAGCAAAGTCGCCATTTGTTGTGCCTTGCACACATGCCCCATTTCACTAAATGGAGACCCCCTCTTTTCCTTTGGCTTGGAGTCTCGACCTTTGTTACTTAAGATGATGAGAAGGTGAATTTATGCGTAGAGTGCATGATTTGTTACATAATTGAGTAGTTTGCATGATTGGGGTAATTTGATGTCATTTGGAGGTTTCTTGGGTGGTCTTGTGCTTAAAAAATAGCCATTTGTTGCCTTCTCCACTGAAATTGAGTGTTACTACATTTTGTTCCAAAATCCCATGTCACCGGTGTTAGGACATCTTAGTTCATATTTTGGCATCCTGATGGAATGAGACCTAGGTTCCATGGCAAATTAGACCCAGGTGGACCCCTTGTGCTATACCCTACCCAAAATAGGGGGAGGACTTGGGTGCCCGCGTCCTAGTCCTACCCTATTTTGGGGCAGTCCTAATTTTTGGGTGTTGGTTTATGACCATTATTTGGTCCTTTTACCAACATGGTAAATTTTAATTTTTAAAATCTTGGTGGGAGTACTTGTAGTTACATATATAAGCATGCTTAGGTATTCATTTAGAGACTAGATGGCAATTGTGATGTTTAAGTGTTCTCAAGGTGATTCAAAGATTTCATTGTGTTGCAAGAGTAGACTTGTGTGTTTTGTGTGTTGATATTTGCAGATTTTAGCATCAATTTCATCATGGAATGAAGAGCATCTTCCTCCCATGAGAGCTTCACTATAAGGTGACATAATATCATGTTTTCATCATTGATTCCTTTGATTTTTGCCTCTGCCTCACAAGGGCACGCACTCTTTATCTGATAACGGTGTTCAGAGACTTAAGTGTCCTCTGGGGCTTGACTAAGGCAAGCCTCTAAACACCACAACCCAAACCAAGTCTTGTGATTGCAGGTTACATGTGTCATATTTGGGAAAAGTGGAGTTGCAAGAAGGATTGGAAAGCATCAAGGATTCAGGATCTGAAGAAAAGTAGGACACATGAGCACTTCCAGGACTTGGGTACTCGCTCTAGTGTCCTCTGCATCTGAGTTTTGGGAAACAGAAGTTACAGGGCTTATTAGTGTTGGAAGGATGTCTGGATTTTCTAAGAAACTAGTACCTTGGACTTGGGTGCCCACTCCAGTGTCCCCGACTATTCTGCTTCAGAACTCTGAAAACATGTACTCTGTGATTTGGTAGTTTACTCCTGTCTGCAAGAGCTTTTTCTGTTATTTGTTAGTTTGTTGCCATATTTGCATAATTAGGGTTTTAATGGTCAATTGAGCATAGGAGAAGGAAAATTGATAATTAAATTCCCTAATCCAAGTTTCCCTACATTTACAAGTGACCTAGGGTATGATAGTGCTCGTCACTCAACCTTAGATCCTTGAATGTATAGTGGAGAGGCGGATTTAAACATCTAAAATCTAGAACATTAACAAATCTAATTTTCCCCTAAAAATTTTTGTGAACCCATGTTTTGGACTTAAATTGGAACTTGTTGAGTGTGTGTCTTCAAATTTGGATTGATTTCACTCATTTATATAGTCATTCATTTTATTGCATTGAGAAAAATACAAAAAAATTGCGTTGTTTGGCTTACTAAATTGCATCAATTCTTTCTAAATTTTTTAAATTCATAATTTTTGCATCATATCTGATATAAATTATAGAAAAACACAAAAAATCATAAATTTGCATTTCATTTTTATCATTTAATTGCTAAGGTTTTGTGGAAATTTTGACAATTTTGATATAACCTAGTAATTCCAAAATCTAGGGTTAGTAGGCAAAATCTTTTCTCAAAATTTTCTTCTAATTTTAGAGGCTGATTAAAATTAACATTTGGCTGTAGTCTTGCATTTTAGTGTGAATTTGTATTTAGATTTAAAATATTTGCATTTTGGCATAGAAAATTTCAACAAAAACTAGCAATTTTGATGCATTTTCATTAAATTTGCATTGGCATTTTGCATGTTAAAGCTTGAAAATTATTTTCAGATCTGACAGTATTTAATTTCCATCATAAATCAGACTTCAAAACATTTGCATAGCATTTTGTTCCAAGATCTCAAACCTAGGGCTTCGAAAACAACGATTTTCACTAAATTTGGCCTTATCGACTTTATAAACTTGCACCATAGGTGTGTTGTGAAAGGTATTTTTGCATTATTTTTATTTTATTAGGGTAATCATTTTCTTCCCCTCATAAAAATCTTCACAACACCCTTTTAACGGGCTCTTGTAGTGAAAATTCGGTGAAAAACTACACATTTTGGCTATTTTTGCCCTAGGGTTTGACCTAGTTTGCACTCCAAGCGTGTTGTGATCAATTTTATGGATTGAGGTGACTGATATTATTGATATTATTTTATTTACCTCTTTAAATTCATTACAAAACCCCTCTTGCTAGGTCTTGGAGTTGAAAAACCGTGAAAAATAACCTATTTTTACTATATTTTCATTAGGTTTTTACCTTAAGTGGTACTAAAAGCGTGTTGTGTTGGATATTTTTTGCATCAAGTGGTTGTTATTACCAATATTATTTTCTTTCCATCATCATTTTCCTCACAACACCCTTTGTTATGACCTTTTGCATTGAGTTTTGGTGAAAAAAGTGCCTATTTTAACATATTTTCACTACATTTCAACTTGGCATTAACTTAAAATTGCATCAAGAGTGTGTTGTGAAGGATAATTTTGCTGTTTTGGACTGATATTAGGCATATAACTTGCTGCCCTTGATTTAAATCCTTACAACACTCTTTGGGTCATTCATTCACATTAAAAAAAAGTACAAAAATCCAAGTATTTTTGGTCATCAATCATATCCTTCTCCTAGGATTTGTTCTCTTAGTTTGTGCATTGTGTGTTATATGCTTTTATAAGATTTATGAAATGCTGTCCTAAAAACAATATCCCTTTGAGAAGAAGTAAAATATTAATGGGATCTAGTGCTCTTGAAGAAGTTGGTACTTTGGACGCTTTCTTTACAAAGGGAGACACTCAAATTGTGCAATATATTATACATCCTCCAACCACAATGGAAGAACAAACTTTTCATGATGTTGATAATACTATTGAGGCAATATGATATGTATCTAATGATCAAATAGAAAAATTGGATAAGGAGCTAGCTGAATATGCATCATTTATGGAAAATGAGAGAATAGCTGAAGAAGTTGTCCCTACAATTCACAATATAAGAGAATTGATAAAAGAGGGACAAGATGGTGTAAATGCAATTCGTGGTCTAGCACATATTATACAAACCAACATTATACCAGTGAATGAATGTGCACAAGTGATAAATAACACTCTATCACCATCTCATACTCAAGTTTTGGCACCTCTATTGACTACGAGAATATCTACTTTTATGTCAATGATCTTAACAACTAATGTGAATGCTTGTAGTAATGCTACCATTGGTATTGGAGTATCTAATGGCATTAATTACAAAGCTATGGGATTTGATTATCAAAATTTGGTTCCTAAAGGGACCTCCTCTATGCATAATTGTTCTCAACCACCTATCTATTCCACTCATTTCCAACCACCTATTACCTACTCACATCCATCTTCAACCTACCAATATGTCCAACAACCATTGACCTTTTCTCAACCTCCATCTATTGTATCTTAGGCTCATTCACCTCCTCACTTTGGTTCTAATTCATCACAACAAACCGCATCTCCCAATGATGCCATCATAAACCAACTTTTACAGGGCATGACTGCTTTACAACAAAAGGTAACAAACTTGACAAACTCTTCATAGCCTAGTCTACCAACATATCATGTTCGTAATCTGCTTTCCTATGCGATCTTGAGAACTCCTATGCCTGAGAGGTTTGAGACTCCTCGCTTTGAAAAATATGGTAGAAAAGGTGATCCTAATATTCATGTGGCAGCATTTACAACTATGCGTAGTGATTTTTATTTTGAAGAGGATATTTTAGCAAAACTTTTCCCACGAACTCTCAAAGATATTGCTTTAGAATGGTTTTGCTTGTTGCCTCTGAATTCAATACACTCATTTTCGTAGTTGATTGATCAATTTTTACAACATTTTCAAGAAAACATTAGACCCCAAGTCACCCTTATTAACTTGGTTCAATGCAAACAAGGTCCCAAAGAAAAGTTGACTAAATTCATTAGTTGATATCAAGGACTTTACACATAGATTCAGTATCAGATGAAAGATGAAGATGTTCATAAGATATTTATTACAAATCTGCAACCTAATATTCGTGATAAGATCTTCTTGATGAAATATAACTCCTTCCAACATTTATGCACCACCCTTCATGATTATCAACTTTCATTTAGTCAGTATGAAAACTAAAACTCATCAGCTCAAGTTGGTCAATCCATAAGCGGATCGTCACAAAACAATTTTAAGAGGAACAATAGTAGGAGTTTCATCAATATCAATGGACCAAATATGAATGTGTCTGCTATAAATAATCCAAAGAAAGCATCATATCAACCAAGAAACTCTATCATGAATCAAGCTGTGAGTAATAATATTCTAAAGCTTCCCCCGATCAAGCCTGTTGATCCTAGTAAACAAGGACCTTACTTCGATGCTAATGCCTTTTGTCATTACCATCGAATGCAAGGACATGACACTAAATGATACATGCATCTTAAACATGTGATGAAGGGGGTAAATCACAAAACACACAATAACAGATATTGAACACAACAAATAGAACTTTCTTTTATTGAATTGGGTAACTCATTACATTACAGAAGCTCAATTACAATCAAAGGATAAATCCACTACTAGCTGCAACACATTACAACTTTCCCAACCTCAAGACTCTAAAATCTTCAGCTTTCTGTAATCCCAAATCAACTAGAGTTTCTGTTTTCCCACCTATTCTTGACTCCACACTGGCCCCCTTGACTCTACTACCACCCAGGGTTCCCAAAATAGTCATAAATAGCACTTTTTGGCAGCCTCCAGTTAAATTTCAAATTTTGCAACTCCCTCCAAAAGTAGGTCAACTTCCGGGAAGCATAAGTTTTGATTCGGGTGTCTGATTGATGAACCGTTTTAAGCACCGGAAAGCTCGCGATGTAAAATATCATGTCAAAATTTTGTAAACGGATTTCTGTCAACTTTTTGAGATGTTATGAGAAGTTTTAGTGCCTCATATCTTGTTTCATAAATTTTTAGGGGCTTTTCAAAAAACAAAAACTTTAATATTTTTTAGCTCACAAATGATCTTTGCCTGATTCCTTTGCCAAAGGTCTTATATTTCCATTATGTAAATTTCTAGAAGTTCTTGCTTCATTACATGCCCAAATGCAAACTTTCTAAAAATAGCAGGTACACTTTCCTAAATAGGCAGGTCGCTATTTTTAGCAGTTTTGGAAAAACTGAAAGTCCTACATTATTATTCTGGATATTATGGAACCAAAAACACTAATTATGGGAAGAAATGAGAACAGCTACAATGGTTTTGAATTAACTTCTTTTTGGGTGATGCAAGATTGCCCTTACACCTTTGGATGCTCCTGCATCAGACACCCAGGGTAATTTGAGAAGTGACCCTATCACGTCTCAGGTGTTTGTGTGAGGAAAACCCAAATGATCAACCTCTGCCTTAGACAACCAAGAAGAATCTTCAATAGGCCTTCCTTTCCATTTCACTAGATATTCTTCATATTTCTTGTTCCGAGTGCTCCTTCCCACACGGCTATCCAAAATCTCTTCTATCTCCTTTATTGAAGTAGATGCTGGAATACTCCACTGCACTTCTATTGGTCCATCCTCTGTTCCACCTTCATGATATTTTGATAAATCAGCAATGTTGAAAATAGGAGAAATATTGATCCCATTCGGCAGCTCTACCTCATATGCATTTCCTGAATCATGCTTCTTCATGATTCTATATGGTCCAAATTTCTTCATTTTCAATTTATTGTATGTTCCAACTGGGAACCTTTCTTTTCTCAAGTGAACCATGACTTCATCTCCCACCTAGAACTCTTTATACCTCCTCTTCTGATCTACCTTAGCCTTGTACTGAATATTCATATTATTAATGTGCTTTCTTACTTCTTCATGCAATTTCTTCAAATGTTCTGCAAAGTCTTCGGCTTCAACACTTGTTTTTTCTCCATTGTCCAGCTTCCTTAACTCAGAAGCATTTCTCAGGCTATTACCATATACAATTTGGAATGGTGATTTACTAGTACTCCTATTGACAAAATTATTGTAGGCAAATTCTGCCTGTGGTAAAATTGATTCCCATCCCTTGGACTTATCTCCTACTAAGCATCGTAGCAGGTTACCCAAACTCCTATTCACCACTTCTGTCTGTCCATCAGTCTGTGGATGGTGTGCAAAACTAAACTTCAAGTTTGTCTTCAACTTCTTCCACAATGTCCTCCAGAAATAACCAACAAACTTGGTATCTCAGTCTAAAACTATGCTTTTTGGTAGACCATATAGTCTCACCACTTCCTTGAAAAATAACTCTGCAATATGAATAGCATCATTAGTCTTCTTACAAGGAATAAAATGTGTCATCTTTGAGAATCTACCCACCACCACAAATATAGAATCATGCCTTCTCTATGTCCTTGGTAAACCAAGAACAAAATCCATACTAATATCATCCCATGGCTTCTCCGGTACAAGTAATGGTTGATACAACCCTGTATTCTGACTTGTTCCTTTTGCCATCTGACATACTCTGCAACTCTACACAAACTTCCTCACATCCTGATGCAACTGTGGCCAATAATAATTTTCACCAACAATAGAAATGGTCTTATCTTGACCAAAGTGTCCAGCCAATCCTCCACTATGCTTCTCCTTAATCAGGTTCTCTCTCATGGAACTCCTCGGAATGCACAACTAGCTTCCTCTAAACAACATGCCATCTTAGATTATGAAATCCAACCATTTTGTCCTGTCCAAAGTAATAGGCTCCAGACAAGCTTTCCAAGCCTCTGCAAAATTTGGATCTTCAAGATACAAACTTTTGAGCTCATCATACCCAACAACCTCTATCTTCATTTCTATCAACAAATTTTGCCTTCTGCTCAAGGCATCTGCAACTCTGTTGGACTCCCACTCCTGTGCTTCAAAACAAAAGTATAGCTCTACAAAAACTCAACCCATTTTAAGTGCCTTTGGTTCAACTTCCCTTGACTATTAATATACTGCAAAGCTTGATGATCAGTATATAAAAAAAACTCTTGTGGCAACAAATAATGTCTCCATTTCTTCAAAGCCTGAACTATTGCATGAAATTCCTAATCATAAACATAATACTTTTTCTTGGCATCATTAAGCTTCTCACTAAAATAGGCAATGGGCTTACCTTCTTGGCTCAAAACAGCTCCTATACCACTACCACTAGCATCACAATCTACCTGAAATACCTTATTAAAATTTGAAAGTGCCAAAATAGGTTGTTCTATGACTTTCTGCTTCAATGTGTCAAAGCTCTTGTTTGCTCCTTTAGTCCATCTAAACTATTTTCTATCCCCTCTCATTATCTCAGTTAGGGGTGCACAAATGCTACTAAAATTCCTGATAAACTTTCTGTAAAAACTTGCCAAACCATGAAAAGATCCTACCTCCATTGCACTCCTTGGCATAGGCCACTCAATGATAGCCCTTACTTTTTCTGGGTCCATCTTAAGACCTTCCTCTGAGACAACAAATCCAAGGTATACCAACTCCTTCTTTGCAAAACTACATTTCTTTAGATTAATTAGCAACTTCTCTTCCCTCAACTTCTCTAGAACTCTTCTGATATGCAACAGATGCTCATCCCAAGTCTTACTGAAAATCAAAATATCATCCAAATAAACAATAACAAAACTTCCCAAAAATTCTTTTAGTACCTCATTCATGAGCCGCATGAATGTGCTCAGTGAGTTGGTTAGCCCAAATGGCATGACTAACCACTCATACAAACCTTCCTTTGTCTTGAAGGCTGTCTTCCATTCATCTTCTTCTCTAATACGGATCTGGTGATACCCACTCTTCAAGTCAATCTTCGTGAAGTACTTGGCTCCACTCAAACAATCCATGATGTCATCCATTCTTGGTAATGGAAATCTATACTTGATCATTATCTTATTGATGGCTCGAGAGTCTATACACATCCTCCATTCTCCATCCTTCTTTGGTACTAGTACTGCAGGTACCGCACATGGACTTAGGCTCTCCCTTATCAGTCCCTTCCTCAACAACTCCTGAACTTGTCTGTTATCTCTTCATTCTCTGCAGGGGTCATTCTATGGGCTGCCTTGTTTGGTAAACTAGCTCATGGTATCAAATCCATTTGATGACTTATCTTCCTTACTAGTGGTAAACCTTCTGGTACATTATCAGAGACAATATCTTGAAATTCTTCCAACATTTCTGAGACTTCTGCTGGTACATCTTCACATTTCTCTTGATTAATCTTAGGAATTAATGCAAAGCAATGACGCTCATGCTTCATACCCTCCAAAAACTTTCTACCATCTACCAAGCAAATTCTGGTAGTACTACATACCTTTTCTTCCACCTCCTTCAAGGGCTTCAACTTATGACGGACTCCATCCTTTGTTAGGGAGTATGTGTTTTCTTGGCCATCATGGACAGCGCTCCTATCATACTGCCACGGCCTCCCCAATAACATATGACATGCATCCATTGGTATGATGTCACACAACACCTCATCATGGTAGTCACCAATCTTGAACTTCACTAAACACTACTCATTGACCAAAGCTCTATGGTCCTTCTGCAACCATGCAATCCGATATGGATGTGGATGCTTTCTTCTTGTCAACTTCAACTTGTCAACCATCTCCTCTGAAACAAGATTATTATTGCTTCCATTGTCAATAATAATATCACAACACTTACCCTCACATTTGCACCTTGTGCTAAATAAACTCTTCCTCTGATTGGGTTCTTTCTCCTCATTCAGCAAGGTTCTTCTGACAACTAGGGTTTCTCCCCTTTCAACATCTTTAGAATGCTCAAAATGTGCATCTTCATCTACATGTGTAACTCATGCATTACCTTCAGGTCTTCTATTTGTCCTTCCTTGATGTTGCAGACACTTATATGCTTGATGCCCTTCTTCTCCACATTGGAAATAGGTTCCTCTGAAACCTCCTCTTCTAGGTCCTTGCCCAGGTCTACCTCTTCCTCTTCCTCTTTGCTCACCATTGTTTTGGTCACGAGGGTGGTAGGTATTATCACCTCTCTAATTTTGACTGGTGCTAGCTTCTTCACTTTTCTTTGTATTTTCATTTTAGCCCCCATAGGGTCTTCCACTAGTCCTTCTGCCTTGACCTCTTCCCCTTTGCTTGATGTCAAATCTTTTATTCAGCTTCTATTCTACCTTCAGGGAAAACTAGTATGCATCTTCTATGGTGGTCATTCTGACTAGGCTCAACTCCTCTTGAATACTTAGCCTTAACCCATTAATGTAACGGGCTACCTTCTCCTTGTTGGGCTCTACATGGCCTATCCTAATAGTAATTTTATAAAACTCTTCTGTATACTCCTTAACAAACTTGTTACCTTGCTTCAGTTCTTGTAGCTTCTTTAGTAACTCCATCTCATAGTCCACAGGAATGAACTGCTTCTTTAGTTTCTCCACCATCCAATCCCATCTGGTGATCTTTCCTTTTCCTCTTCTATTCCTCTCTAATTGGACCTCCTTCCACCAAATATTGGCGTGGCCCTTCAACTTTGTTTTTGCAAACTTAACCCGATTTGGGTCCTCCACATCTTCATACTCAAAATACTCCTCCATGTCATTGATCCAATCAATAAGATATTCTAGATTCAAACCTCTAGAATATGTAGAAACTTTGATCCTGGGCCTCTTTCTGATCTTTGAAATGGCCCTCAACAACCTAACTTATGCAGGATCTCCAGCAGCTTCTTGTTCTTCCTCAGATAGCTCTTCTTCATCTTCACCTTCACTTTCTTCTCTCATCCTTGGTTCAAACCCTCTTCGTAGCTCCTCTTGCAATGCATTAATTTGCCTTTGTAGGGCTCTAAAACCCTCTTCTGTCAAAGCATTCCTCCCAACACGATTTCTTCATGGAGGCATCTTAATCTCCGCAGAAAACCCACAACCTTAGGTCCTGGTGCAAACTGCCTCACGGTCGGTGATCTGTCTACACACTCAGGAACCCTCGCTTTGATACCACTTGATGAAGGGGGTAAATCACAAAACACACAATAATAGATATTGAACACAACAAATAGAACTTTCTTTTATTGAACTGGGCAACTCATTACATTACAAAAGCTCAATTACAATCAGAGGATAAATCCTCTATTGGCTGCAACACCCTACAACTTTCCCAACCTCAAGACTCTAGAATCTTCAGCCTTCTGTAACCCCAAATCAGCTAGGGTTTCTATTTTCCCACCTATTCTTGACTCCACACTGGCCCCCTTAACTCTACTACCACCCAGGGTTCCCAAAATAGTCATAAATAGCACTTTTTGGTGGCCTCCAGCTAAATTTTGAATTTTGCAACTCCCTCCAAAAGTAGGTCAACTTCTGAGAAGCATAACTTTTGATCCGGGTGTCTGATTAACGAACCGTTTCAAGCACCAGAAAGCTCGTGATGTAAACTATCAATCAAGAATTCATAAAAAGATTTTTGTCAACTTTTTGAGACGTTATGAGAAGTTTTAGTGCCTCATATCTCATTTCATAAATTTTCAGGGGCTTTTCAGAAAACAAAAACTTTAATATTTTTCAGCTCACAAATGATCTTTGCTTGATTCCTTTGCTAAAGGTCTTATATTTCCATTATGTAACTTTCTGGAAGTTCTTGCTTCATTATGTGCCCAAATGCAAACTTTCTAAAAATAGCAGGTACACTTTCCTAAATAGGCAGGTCACTATTTTTAGCAGTTTTGGAAAAACTGAAAGTCCTACATTATTATTCTGGATATTATGGAACCAAAAACACTAATTATGGGAAGGAATGAGAACAACTACAATGGTTTTGAATTAACTTCTTTTTGGGTGATGCAAGATTGCCCTTACACCTCTGGATGCTCCTGCATCAACATGAGATACAAGACCTTATTGATTCAAATGTCATCTAGGTATCAGGTGTGAATGACAATAGAAATAAGTTGGTTGCTCCACCGAATCAAAATTTACAAATCTTCACTAATCCTTTCCCTAAGCATACTGAAAACAATATGGTGGAACAAGGTTTAGTGGAAGTAAATCAGTATGATTACTTGGACTATGATAGTATCATCGGAATAATAGAAGTGGATAAGAAACAAGTGGATAATCCACCTCATCCTCAAAGAAATAGAATTTATGCTGAGGTTCCTCCCCCGTTATCCCTATATGGATTAGGAGATAATCAAAATGCATCAGAAAAGTAAGAACAACAACCGATACAGACGAGTAAGATGGAATAGGATAATTCCCATTACTGCTCTAGAAATATTCAACAACAAAAACTTGCTAAAAATTAGAAAAGAGCAATACAACAATCAATAGTTAGAAATAATAGTGGTTCTCCCCCTCATAAGCAAAAAAAAGTCTCATTTAAACAAGGATTTAAGGAACAAGTATTATATCTTAACAAACAAGACTTTCATAAGAACCACTCAAATTTTGCATTAAATATGATCGAATACCTCTCAAAGAGGTTCACGAGCTCTAAGATATAATACGAAGACCCTACAGGTCAGTATCTCTAACCCTTTAACTCTCTCATGATGTGCTTCCCCCGTGATGTGTTATATGTTGTTTAGGCCTCCTGGGGTGACCTCGAATTCTCCCGTAAGATTTGGGATACCAGGAGACCATCTCTACTGTGACCTTTTTCTATTTGTATCATCATTCTTCTATATTGCCTCTCTCTCTAATTTCATTGTTGTGTGTTGTGTCTTACAGACATAGCATCGTGGTTGGTGACTTAGGGGCACCCTCCTATATGACTGTCCCTAAGACACTTGTTTCTCCTCTCTTATTTATTGTTTCCCTTCCTCTATTATTTCCATCTAGTGGGCAGATGACGACAAACATTTATACTGATGCAGACCTAGTGTCCCTTTTGAGAGCAATCAACAAATGGACTTAGTTCCTAATATGATGATGGGGTTGTATATCTTATTCGACAGTTGGCTAGTGGAAGCACTCGTGCTTTCTGCATAGTGAATTTGACGATGTCTTTGTCGCATTTACAAAACTTAACAGTATTGCTGCTCTATGCACTTTATTTGTCTTTGAATCTGGCCTTGGTGGTACTCGATTTGGAGAGCTTCATGATATAGCCCCACAGTTATCCTCAAACTCTAAATTCATTGTATAACCTTGGCTCTTTGTGTGGTTAATCATATGCATTGATGTTGGTGTTTATCATGATGTTGTAGACACTAACATGTTTCTTGCAGGGATGTGTTTGTGGGAACATTTGGCGATTGTAAAGTACATGTCACCTCCAGGGGGCATGGGCTTTGCAAAACTTGGTGTTCCCTTGTGCGTTTTCTTCCTACCTTAATGTGCTTGATATTGGTGCTTGACATCAACCACCTTAAGGTGGGGGCATATATAAATTAAGCTTTATGTTATAGATGTTAGCAATGTGTTTGACCCCAGATGCAAAGACTTGCACCCCAAGGTAGTGCATCATGCATCCTGAGTTTGTTTGCAATCAATCAACCAATCATGTAAGCCCTCTATGGAGGAGGGATATCGAGCATATCCTTTTTCTTAAGCCCTCTATGGAGGTGGGGATGGTGTATTTCTCAGAGTAGATTGCACATCCTATCATTTTCAAAAGTCCTCTATGGAGGCGGGGAGTATTTTTGTGACTAACTCAACCCTTAAAGTGTGTCTTCGGCGATTGTTGTGGCAAAGCCCAATCGTCGGTGTGTGCCTGTAATGTGCCTGAGATGCTGTTGGACCTAGAAATAGGTACACTCCATCGCTTGTATGCCATGTTTTCTCCATGTCTTCAAGTGTGTGTGTTTTGGCGTGCTTGTTTTGTGTGACGTGTTTGTTGTCCCATATGTAGAGACCAATGCCCTTGAGTAGTGCTTCCTGCATTTTGAAAGGTTTTGCATGTCTTGCGTGTGTTTTACCCCATATATACAGAGACCTACGCCCTAAGGTAGTGCATCATGTATTATGGGAGGTTTGTTTATTTTCCAGTATTTGCATTTGCATTTCATATATATGAGAAAAAGAAAAGAAAAGATATCATTTCTATCTTCCATGCATTAATGTGTCTTCTATGCATTGACTGTATTCTCCATGTTCTGCTTGACTGTAACTATCTTCTCCATGTTTTGCATGCCTGTTACTATCTTCTATGTGATTGGCGTGTCTTCTTCGTGCTTGGTGTGTTTGTGACCTTACTTTAATGCATGTATTGGCCTTGCATTTATACATACATTAAAGAGGGGGCTAAATGTAATGTCAGAAAATGTCCCCTTTGGGGCTTTTCCCTCATAAGGTTTAGTTCCTAGGTCTTTTGCATGCATTTACGACATCTTAGTTCATAATTTGGCATCCTGATGGAATGAGCCGTAGGTAAAATGACAAATGGGACCTAGGAGAATCCCTTGAGCTGTACCCTACCCAAAATAGGGGGGAAGACTTGAGCATCCATGCCCTAGTCCTGCCTTATTTTGGGGCAGCCCTAATTTCTAGGTGTCAGTTTATGACCGTTATTTGGTCCTTTTTCTGACACGGTAAGTTTTGATTTTTAAAATCTTGGTGAGAGTGCTTGTAGTTGCATATATAAGCATGTTTAGGCATTCGTTTAGAGACTAGATGGAAATTGTCATGTTCAAGTGTTCTCAAGGTGATTCAAATCTTTCATTGTGTTGCAAGAGAAGACTTGTGTGTTTTGTGTATTGATATTTACAGATTTGAGCATCAATTTCCTCATGGAATGAAGAGCATCTTCCTCCCATGAGAGCTTCACTACAAGGTGACATAATATCATGTTTTCATCATTGATTCCTTTAATTTTTTTCTCTACCTCACAAGGGTATGCACTCTTTATCTAATAACGGTGTTAGAAGACTTAAGTGTCCTCTAGGGCTTGACTGAGGCAAGCCTTTAAACACCACAACCCCCAAACCAAGTCTTGTGATTACAGGTTAGAGGTGTCGTATTTGGGAAAAGTGGAGTTATAGAAAGGATTCGCAGGCATCAAGGATTTAGGATCTAAAGAAAAGCAAGACACAGGAGCACTTCTAGGACCTGGATGCTTTCTCTAGTGTCCTCCGCATCTAAGTTTCAGGAAATAGAAGTTACAGGGCTGATCAATGGCAAAAGGAGGTCTGGATTCCGCAAAGAAACTAGTACCTTGGACTTGGGCGCCCACTCCAGTGTCCCTGACTGTTCCACTTTGGAACCCTGAAAATAGGTACTCTATGATTTGGTATTTTACTCCTATCTACAAGAGCTTTTTCTATTATTCATCAATTTGTTGTTGTATTTGCATAATCAGGGTTTTAATGGTTAATTGAGCATAGGAGAAGGAAATTTGATAATTAAATTTCCTAATCCAAGTTTCCCTACATTTGCAAGTGACCTAGGGTATGATAGTGCTCGTCACTCAACCCTAGATCATTGAATGTATAGTGGAGATGTGGATTTAAACATCTAAAATCTAAAACATTAACAAATCCAATTTTCCCCTAAACAACTGGATATTTCCTTTGAAATTGCTTATGCAGGATGTGTCATGTTGAAATTCCTAGTTTCCAGGTCTTAGAGTTGCAAAATCATGTCAAATTCCACAAGATTTCACTAAGGGGTTCATATACTATCATCCTGTTGCATGGTCCTAAAGCCCTGAAAACCCTAAAAAATGGCTAAGTCCGAAATCTGGTGGAACCTCAAAATTCTAGACTCTACATATGAAATCCTATGGATCTGGAACCCATCTCAAACATCTTGAAACTATATTTCAAATATTTAAAGTATATTATACTTAAATATATTTTAAAATATATACTTTCACCCTGAGAAGTTTAAAATCTAGTGCTAAAAATAACCCCAACTGTACTTTGCACCAAAAATAGCCCTTACCGACCTTAGCGCTAAAAAGTCACCTCACTGCCTTACGCTAAAATCAGATCCTATCGAATTGCACTAAAATTTAGTCAACTGACCTTATTCATAGCTCGCCAAAGTCTTCCCTAGCCAAAATCCCTACCGGTGGCATTTATCAAAGCTAGCGCTAAAATCATGGTCAACCGACTTGCGCTAAAAATGACCTTCACTGCCTTTTGTCAGTCGGACTCAAAATCTGCGCTAGGTCGGATGAGGTCAAAATCCACGTAGGTCAGATGAAGTCAAAATCTGTGCTATGTCAGATGAAGTCAAAATCCACACTAGGTCAAATGAAATCAAAATCCGCACTAGGTTAGTTGGAAGCAAAATCAGCGCTAAGTCAGTACCCCCCAAAATCAGTGTTTTTTGATATTTTGGCCTCAAAATTGAGTTTTTCAAGGAGCAAATTTGATTTTCTTGATGGATTTGAATTGCATATATATTTTTTACACCATGATGAACATTTTACCAAGTTTGTGTTGATTTTTGGCATGTTTTACGATAATTAATGCCACTGGACATGAAAAGTTTATGACCCCCAAAAATCCTACTTTTTGTAGAAAATACTATAAAAACATGAAATAAAAGTTCCCAAATGGATTTCAATGACCAAAAAAACTTCCCTGATCAATATATTGGCCAAATGGGTGCTTGAAAATGGTAAAAATTTCAAAAAATCATGCAAAAATCAATGGATCTGTGGAGATGAACATAAGAAAGTGACATTGACAATGAGCTATTTTTTGAGTTATCCATGACTGCAAATGGACATATTTTGACTCAAAATGATGGGAAATGACTTTTTATGATGAAATTGATGCTTGGACTTATCAATTGTAGGTCTGAGAGCACAAAGGAGCTTATTGGAGCTGTCTTGGAGGATGAACACACAGTGGTACCTTGCTAACCCAGAGATGAAGAATCGACATTCTATCAACCAAATTACTACTGCACATACAAGAGAAAGCCAATATGATGTCCAAGATGATGCAGATGAGCTATAGGAGCTAAATACATACAAGATCAAGTCTAGTCCATTGTAGTTCCTGTAGATCTAGTCTAATGTCCAAGACATGTTCACACTTGTTCATAGCTACCCCAGCAGTCCAGTCATGCAATGATGATCCAGCAAGCATCCAGTTGGATACACTTCCACCAAAAATGTGCTGCATACTCCTCTTAATCTAGTCAGCACTTGAAATCCCATGAATCCACATTAGCTCATGTTTTCAAGCGCCATGTGACTCTATTTTGGCTTTATTAGGCCTTAAAAATTGACTTTTCCTCATGTACAACTAAATGGGTATCCATTTTGTCTAGATTCAATGTATTTGCAAGCTATATTTTGTCTCTTTCCTGCAAGACAAAGGCAAATCTAAAAATGTAACAAATTGATGTATCTCGTTAAATGCCATGTAATATGGACTATCGTTGTTGAGTTAATCTTCATCGTCCATTCAAAAACTCAGTATGGTGCCTTGTCTATAAAAGGGCCATCCTTTTCTCTCATTTGTAAGTAAGACTCTTGATGTCAAATTATTGATGCTCTACCATTTGAGATTAATACAAAGCAGGTTTCTGTAGTGATTTTGAGAATTTGTTCACTTGTGTTGTCTATTTGGTTTCATGGTTCGCTTCTTGCTCTACATTAGTTAGATTGTGCTTTTGCAATGTTAGTGGTTTGTTAAAGTTATTTGATGAATGTTCTAAGTCCATACTTTTAGTTGCTTGTTTGTTGTAAGTGGCTATGTAAAGTTAGCCTAGATATTTGTGCCGAGTTCAATTGCATTACAATAGTTAAATCATGCCAAAACTAGGTATTTAATGAATGCATGCAATCTAAATATCTTAAGAACCCATAGAAGATAACATCATTTTCTATAGTGCTGTAGCAATTAGTTAGCTTGTTTACTCAGAAATTAGTTAAATTTCATAACATTTGTCTACTGTAAACAAACTGTGCATTGTGAATGTCACTTAGGAACTTTCTAAACCTTACTCCTTTTACATTTTCTTTTAATCAATCATTAGATTTAGGTTTTTAGCAACATTCTACACTATCATATCAGGTGAAATTATAAAGGTTTTGCATATACTACTATCCTAATCTAACCCATCTGTCAAATTGCATGTAAGACCCCTTGTAGGAACAACTAGTACATTCCAACTGAGAAATTCCAAGCACACTAAGACCTAGCCATATTATCCTTGGAGTAGTCTTACCTAGGGTAGGATACTTTTCAAGAGAGGTGTGATCCTAGCAATCATACCTGCGTTGTTGTGTGCAAAAAAACACCATCAACAGAATTGGCACTAGAAGGAGGGCAGAACCAAGATGTTATGCAGGCTTTGAGTTTTTTGGTTCATTGCACATGTTGAAATGAAGTGAATGTGTAGAAGATTCAGTTCCAATGGGTACACATAAGGGTTTCAGTCACGAAATCCCTTCATTCTTTAGAGGACTATCTCAACAGTTGTATCATGAAGAGAACTTCCAAGTGAACATCCCACTTTTCAAAGAAGTATTGGCTAAGTAGATAAAGGTAAAGCATCCTCCTTTGACATTGTTTGATTTCAGTTCACCTCAAGTCTTAACTATACATCCTGGAGAATTGCATGACAAGATTGATTATTTGACCTTCTCCCAAAGATCAGATCTACATTGGAAAGGACTACTCCTTATTTTCTAGATATATAAGCTTGAGGTTGGATATATGCATGGCAGCCATATTCAGAGCCAGACCTCACACAAAGAAACTACAAAACAAGTGGATAAATATGGAGGGGGTTCTATCTCAGTCAAGAACACTCAAAGAGTTGATGTTGCAGGACCTATAAATCCATTCATAAATGATCACAGTCAAAAGGGTAGTCTGCACATTGGAAAAATCGAAGTTCCTCAAGTTCACCAAAATACATATCCAGATGAGGATGGTAGGGAATGCACATGGTCTGTAGGTCACGCAACTAAGGAGTACAAAGTCCCTGACTGGTTAAAACCTAGTTTTCATTCACTGGACCTTCCAGCATGGTTGAAGCCTAGTTCTCAGTCACAGGACAATGAACAGAGCAATGTACAAGATCAGATTTTTGCTACCAAAGATGTGGACAAGGTAGATGATGAATCAGACCTCATGAACAATCATGTTGAAGATGTAGATCAACAATCAAATGTTTCACAAACATTGGGTCCTAAGACTAAATTTGTTAATACAGAGGTGGAGAGTAGCAGTTCCTTGTAGGTGGTTGATAATTCTAAGTTTGAATAGCAATTAGATCAGATTGGATGTGTGCAAAAGAAAGAAGAAATCAATCCTCTAGATGAAGAATAGTCATGGATAGTAATGCAGAAAATTATTCCAATTAACACACTTGAGCCACAATTAGATTGTTTGATAAAAAATGATCAAGCTTCTGAGTATATCAGCACAGTGAACTACAAAGATCAGTCATATCAAAACATATGGCTTATTTTGACGAAGTAGATTGGAGTTTATCATTTGTTCCCCATGCTGATCCTATTTACATTTGCATAGAAGAAGATCCACACGTGGTTGACGCTGACCTACTGATGACAGATGAGAACATAAGTCTGCAATCTGAGAATAAAAATTAGACAATCATGCAAAATGATGGTTTGGAATCTTTTTCATGTTAAGCACCTGACCACATCATTGATTTGGTGTCAGTAATGAGCAAGGATATGTTGTTGCATGGCAACTCACCGCATATGACAGATTTTGCTTTAGCCACTTCATGGAGAATTCATCCACATGATCCACATTTTGAGGAAGATTGTCCAGACTTTCTGTCCACTTGGGAAGTTGCTACAACATTAAATGCTCTAGAGGTATTTGATGAACAGGATATGGCCAAACATGAGTTGAGACCTCCCAAAGATGAGAACGTATTTGGTACAATGCAGCAAGGTGATGAACTTACATACTCAACTGATTGTACTGCAAATCAAGTTGTGTCTTCCCTCTCTTCACTCAATTTCAATAGTTATCAATTTAATTATGGTGATTTAGGTAAGACAACTTGCATTTGGATTGATCATGGCCCTAATGAATTGCCCCAATTGTTGATTTTGTGTGACTGGTACCCTAAACATGAACCTAGCCTACCCATACCCTACTGTTTAGAGTACAAAGATGAATTTGCCACACTTTGGACATTGACCTATACCTTGTTTCTTCTACATGTCCTGAGAAATAAGTCACGAGGGAGTGTAAATACTTGTTGTCCAAAGTTTTTTTACATAGTTCCGCTTGTTTTTAGTTAGGTTTTTATTAAGTAGTCTATTGTTTTAGTTTTGTTTATGCTTTCTATTTTTTTTTTTCCTTAATTGTTAGTTATTGCTTTTTTATTTTGTTTTTCTTGGGTAAGAGTAGCTTTGCTTTGTTTAGGTTAGTTGCTTTGCTTGCTTTGTTTCCTGCACTTGCTTTGCTTCGGGGTACTCCATTTCTTGAAAGTGGTGGTAGTTGTGTAGACCTACAAGTAACCCTCTTTGGGTAAGTAATCTAGAGGATTTCTTTGAGAAACCTTAGTTTTTCACTTAGGTCTTCTTGTGGGTGCTATTGTTATTCTCAGATGGTATGATGCTTGTTCATGGGAAAAGAGTCATTAGTTTGGTTCACTTGAAGTATTTTCTAACCATATATCTTTCATACTCTTAAGTAGTCCTGAGGTACCTAAGTGAGTCAAGGTGATCTTACATTAAGTGAAAAATCCAAAGTCCACCTTTGCCGCCATCGGGAGTGCACCCCCACCTGGCTGAGTTATCACAAGGGTAGTGGTGTTGCATTGTACTTTGCCAAATCTATGCTTAATAAAATATCAAAAGTATGAAAGAAAATCAATTCAAAATCATAATTACACACTAGAAATTAGTTAGATGGACAATCAAGTAAACTCTACCAGGGCTATGGATGCCTGACTCACAGTAGGACTCTGCTTGAGTGGAATTCTGAGACAAACCCATCAGGGCTATAGATGCTCACTAGTAGTGGGTCAATGTCTAGGTAGTTCACGAGGTGTGTACTAATCATGTAGATTAATGTAAAGGATCTAAGATGAGCTTAATCACCAAGGGATGGGAATTAATGCATCTATACACACTCAGGTTTTTAGGATATGGATGGTTGCACAAGTTAGTGATCTCTACTTCGTTGATATTGTATCATGATGTCTTGTTTGATATGTGGGAAACACAGAGATTCTGGGTTCGAAACTGACATTTATCTTTGAAATGCTCTAGACCATTTCCCTAGTAGAGTCACCATTTGTTGTTCCTTACACACACACCCCATTTCACCAAATGGAGACCCCCTCTTTTGCTTTGGCTTGGAGTCTTGACCTTTGTTACTTATGATGATGAGAAGGTGAATTTGTGCTTAGAGTTCATGATTTGTTACAAATTTGAGTATTTTGCATGATTGGGATGATTTAATGTCATTTGGAGGTGTCTTGGGTGGTCTTGTGCTTTAAAAATAGTCATTTGTTGCCTTCTACACTAAAATTGAGTGTTACTACATTTTGCTCTAAAATCCCATGTCACTGGATATTTCCCTCTAAATTGCTTCTGTAGGATGTGTCATGTTGAAATTCCTAGTTTCTAACTCTTAGAGTTGCAAAATTATGTCAAATTCCACTAGATTTCACTAAGGGGTTCATATAATAGTCATTTGTTGCCTTCTACACTAAAATTGAGTGTTACTACATTTTGCTCTAAAATCCCATGTCACTGGATATTTCCCTCTAAATTGCTTCTGTAGGATGTGTCATGTTGAAATTCCTAGTTTCTAACTCTTAGATTTGCAAAATTATGTCAAATTCCACTAGATTTCACTAAGGGGTTCATATACTTTCATCCTGTCGCATGGTCCTGAAGCCCTGATTTGGCTAAGTCTGAAACCCTGAAAACCCTGTAAATGGTTAATTCTGAAACTTGGTGGAACCTTAAAATTCTAGAATCTGCATATGAAATCCTATGGATCTAGAACCCATCACAAACATCCTGAAAGTATATTTAAAAATAATTAAAGTATCTTATACTTAAATATATTTTTAAATATACTTCCACCTTGAGAAGTTGAAAATCTAGCACTAAAAATGACCTCAACTACACTTTGCACCAAAAATAGCCCTTACCGACCTTAGCACTAAAAAGTCACCTCACTACCTTGTGCTAAAATCAGATCCTACCGACTTGCACTAAAATGTAGTACAACTGACCTTATTCACAACTCACCAAAGTCTACGCTTGCCAAAATCCCCACCGGTGGCATTTATCAAAGCTAGCACTAAAATCATGGTCAACCGACTTGTGCTAAAAATGACCTTCACTGCCTTTTGTTAGTCAAATTCAAAATTTGCACTAGGTTGGATGAAGTCAAAATCTGCACTAGGTCAGATGGATTCAAAATCCACGCTAGGTCGGATGAAGTCAAAATTCGTGCTAGGTCAGAAGAAGTCAAAATTTGCCTAGGTCAATTGGAAGCAAAATCAGTGCTAAGTTAGTACCCCCCAAAATTAGCGCTTTTTAGTAGTTTGGCCTGAAAATTGAGCTTTTCAAGGAGCAAATTGGATTTTATTGATGTATTTGAATTGTATATCTATTTTTCGCATCATGAAGAACATTTTACCAAGTTTCTGTGGATTTTGGGCACATTTTATGACAATTAATGCCATTGGACATGAAAAGTCCATGACCCCCAGAAATCCCTTTTTTTGCAGAAAATGCTATAAAAATATGAAATAAAAGTTCCCAAATGGATTCTAATGACGACAAAAACTTCTCCGATCAATATGTTGGCCAAATGGGTGCTTAAAATTTTTAAAAACTCAAAAAATAATGCAAAAATCACTGGATTTGTGGAGATGAACATAAGAAAGTGACATTGATAATGGGCTATTTTTTGACTGATCCATGACTGCAAATGGACATATTTTGACTCAAAATGATGGGAAATGACTTTTTATGATGAAATTGATACTTGGCCTTATCAATTGCAGGTTTGAGAGCACAAAGGAGCTTGTTGGAGCTAACTAGATATGTCTTGGAGGATGAACATAGTGGTACGCTGCTGACCCAGAGATACAGAATAGACATTCTATCAACCAAATTGCTATTGCACATACAAGAGAAAGTTGGTATGATGTTCAAGATGATGGAGATGAGCTACAGGAGCTAAATACATACAAGATCAAGTCTACTTTGTTGTAGTTCCTGCAGATCTAGTCCAATGTGCAAGACATGTTCACACTTATTCATAGCAGTTGGATACACTTCCACCAAAAATGTGATGCATATTCCTCTTAATCTAGTCAGCATTTAGAATCCCATGAATCCATATCATCTCATGTTTTCAAGTGTCATGTGACTCTATTTTGGCTTTATTAGGCCTTGAAAATTGACTTTTCATCATGTACAACTAAATGGGTATCCATTTTGTCCAGATTTAATGTATTTGCAACCTGTATTTTGTCTCTCTCCTATAAGACAAAGGCAAATCCAAAAATGCAACAAACTAATGTATCTCATTAAATGCCATGTAATTTGGACTGTCGGTGTTAAGTTAATCTTCACCATCCATTCAAAAACTTGGTATGGTGCCTTATCTATAAAAGAGCCATTCTTTTCTCTCATTTGTAAGTAAGACTCTTGATGCTGAATTGTTGATGCTCTACCATTTGAGATTAATAAAAATCAAGTTTCTGTTGTAATTCTGAGAATTTGTTCACTTGTGTTGTCTATCTGGTTTCATGGTTTGCTTCTTGGTCTACATTAGTTAGATTATGTTTTTGCAATGTTAGTGGTTTGTTAAAGGTATTTGATGAATGTTCTAAGTCCATACTTTTAGTTGCTTGCTGGCTGTAAGTCGCTGTGTAAAGTTAGCCTGGACTAATTATTTGTACTGAGTTCAATTGCATTACAATAGTTAAATCACCCCAAAACTGGGTATTTAATGAATGCATTCAATCTGAAAAATCTTAAGAACCCATAGAAGATAGCATCATTTTCTATAGTGTTGTAGCATTAGTTAGCTTGGTTACTTAGGAAATTGGTTAAATTTCAAAACATTTGTCTACCATAAATGATGCAGGAGCATCCCTGGTTCAAGAGCAATGATGCATCAACCTAAAATATTTGCATTTCGATTTGTTTGCAGTTCATTCCAGACAGTTTAGTTAGAAGCAGTTTCTGTATTGTGGTCCAATAGCATTTTAGACCTTGCGGAGCTGGACTTAGCATCTTCATTCATTCATCCACGTCATATCCCGAATTTAGAGATCCACACATCATTACCGGAAAGATATTGTATACACCTAAAAATGACATGATTCAGTCCAAATAAATATTCTTAATATTTATTCCCTTCTAATTCTTTTATCAATAAATAAATAAACAAATTTATTTATATGATTCATATTCCTCTAAATTAATTAAATATCAAAATATTTAATTACCTCTTCTAAAGTCAAAATTAAATAAAATTCTTTATTTAATTAAATTCTTCCAAATAATTAAATAATTTTAATTATTTAATTAAATCAAATCATTCCTCCAAATTTAAATAAATCAAATCAAATTTATTTAAATGCTCTCAATCTCCAAAAATAAAATACTATCAAATATTTTATTTATTCTTCCAAATCATGCACAACAATTAATAAATCTATTTATTTAATTTACTTTCTTATCTTCTAATTCTTCAAATATCTTCCAAATCTTCTAAAAATAAGTCTTCTTCTTCATGCACACAAAATTATCACATTTCTTCAAAGAATAAATAGTCTGATAATGATACATGCCCCAGTTTGCCCCTAGTACAGGTTTAGCAACGATAGGATGCCCCCTCGGGAGATTGGACGAGAAAAAGGTAGAAGGACGTGAGACAGACAATCTCATAATGAAGAAGGTAAATTAGGTTGGGGTGAAGAAATTGGCTGGAGAAAGAGCCGAATGATACACAATGCAAGATAGAATGATACCACACACAAGCAAGTAAGCAAGTATGCACAAATGATACAAGAACAAACAAGGTATTGCCCCTGTCAAGTGGTAAACCAATGATATACTAATAACGATATATGACAGTGTTGTCATGGCAGGGAACAATATATCCCTAGACCAACATGGCAGGTGTGTTGTCATGGCGGGGAATGATAGATCCCTAGAGCAACACGAAGGATAGTGTCTGGTTTTAGGAAATGAAGCATGTCGTGTAAGATGTGTGTGTTGGTCTGATTTCGACAATGCCACATCCTATATAAGACAATTTGATTGATTAACTGATCGAGTTGATTTATGAATAGACAAGGATCAAGACCACTGATTGTGATTGGATCATTTGACAAGATTGACTTGACTTGATTGATATCGATTAAGGATGGACCTGCATGTGGATCATTGTTCGGACTAACCGAATTGAGAAGAATGGACCACAATGATAGATAGAATACTGATTGATAGAAGAATGACTCGATAGAAGGAATCACAAGATTTTATAAACATTGATACTCTACATTTTGGATCATTATTGCATGGGATATGGATGCTTTGCTTTTGACATCTTAATGGTGCAAGTATTTTGAAGTGCCTATTTCATCATTGGGCAATTTTTTTGGTACTTTTTCAAATGTTGTAAGTTAATACAAGCATCTAAGTATAATTGAACCGAGATGACCTGAGTATCACTTACATGAATTTTGATTTACCAAGTTAATACAAGCATCAAGGTACAATTGAACCAAGATGACCTGAGTATTTCTTACATATCAATAGATAAGGATTGCCCCCGTTCATGTTACACCTTTGATGTCATCGATGATCTTTTGTCGATCATGTTGTTATACAAGGCATCACATTACTAAAGTTTAATCCACAAATAGCAAACAAAGAAAATAATCATGCCTCCATCATAGCATCTCTAGCTTTTGGCATCCTCGAGTAGCATAGAAAGACAGGATAACAAAGATCAAGAGGTTGTAACCTAACTTGATTCTAACCACAAAACTTTTTTGCATTTAGATGTGTTTGTTTCTTGCCATAATTTAGGTAAAATCATTTAGAGTGATTTAGGTACTTGCTTGCTTTGCTCTGGATAGGTTAATATCTTGCATCAAGATTTTTGCTTGAAAAAAGTGGGTTTTATTTGCACTTGCTTGCTTGGTGAGAAGATTCCACAATCCTTATTAGTGAGACGGACCCTAAGGGACTGACTTAGTGCCTCAAGGGCTCATTGCTAAATGGCCTTGCCTACGTGACGACACAGAGGCAACGTAGTTTGAGGTAAACCCTAACAGACCTAAGACCTAGGTGGTAGAAAGTGGTGTGGAATTAGATAGATAGAAGGACTAGACATGGGATGGATGGGAAAGTGGAGCCTTGGGGGCACATTTGAATAATGGCCTTGCCTACATGACAATGCAGAGGCAACATAGTTCATGGACTTGGACCATGGATGGACTAGAGGATAGATGACAAGCTATGGGATGGACAAGGAAGCCTCAGGGGTGCATTGAAAAATGGCCTTGCCTACATGACGACGCAAAGGCAACATAGTTCATGATTGACCCTATGATACTGACGATGGATGCTATGCTTGGCTGACACTGTGGATAGGATACTAGATAAGACCTTGGTTGATAAGGTGACAAAGAGATAGAGTATCAAGCCATGATAGGGTAAGATGACATTATGGATAGCCTTAATGCTAGATACTGATGACAAGGAAACACCATAGATAGGAATATGGTTAGGTAGAAGGAAACAAGGATGTGATCTCCAAGGACTATGTCGCATAAGAATAATGTGCCCCATTGTAGGTAGAATACTTAGGATTTTATTATGGAACAAACATGGATCAAATGGAACACGAGTGAAGGAAGAATGGACACAAGGTGATTGGTTTCCCAAAGATGGAGGAAGCAGTTTATCACAAGTAATGCCTATTTACCAGGTTTTCACCACTTGCTTTTATTTGCATGAAAACTAGAAAGTATGCATGATGCCTATTTGCCAGGTTTTCATCATGATACCTATCCAAGGTGCCTGTTTGCCAGGTTTTCACCAAAGGATGATTTTTTTGTGTTTTTTTAATTTTTTGATGATATTTTTTTTGTATTTTTTATTTTTTTTGTATTTTATGCCCCCTTACATTGGGGTTCTCTTAGGTATAGAACTGGCAAAGATGCATGCTGTTGATTGGGTCATCGAATAGCTCACCTTCTGATGTTGTTAACTGATATGCCCCTGATCCATAAGCAGCTATGATCACATAAGGCCCAAGCCAGTTGGGTTTGAACTTGCCTTTCTTTTCCCTATCCTATTGATTGCGGGGATTCTCTTTAAGTACTAGATCTCCAACTTTAAAGACTCTTGGATGACTCTGTGGTTGTAGCTTTGTGACATCATTTGTTGATATGCTTTGAGATGATCAAAGGCTTTATGTCTCCTTTCCTCTAGCAACTCTAGTTCTTGTAATCTTGAAACTCTGTACTCTTCATCTATTATGAGACCTTTTAACAACACCCTGAGGGATGGTAACTCAACCTCAATGGGGAGGATAGCTTCTGAGCCATAGACAAGGGCGTAAGGGGTAGCACTTGTGGGAGTGTGTATACTAGTTTTGTAGGCCCACAGAGCAGGATTGAGTTAGATGTGCCAATCATGGCTAGCATCATTGACTATCTTCTTGAGGAGTTTCAAGATGGTCTTGTTGGATGCTTCTACTTGGCTATTGCCTTGGGGGTAATAGGGTGTGGAGAAACAGTGTTGGATTTTGAATCGGTCACAGAGTTCTTGGACATCCTAGTTTTTGAAGGGTCTCCCATTATCCATGATAATGGATGAGGGAATTCTATATCTGAAGATGAGGTAATTAAGGATGAATGAGGAGATTTGTTTACCTGTGACATTGGTAAGGGGGACGGCTTCAATCCACTTGGTAAAGTACTCAGTGGTGGTTATTATGAATTTGTGGAAGTTGGATGAGGTTGGATGGATTTTTCCCACAAGGTCGAGTCCCCATTGACAAAAGGGCTGAGGTGTCGTTAAAGGTCTCAACTCTTGAGCTGGTGCATGTATCAGGTTCCCATGTATCTGGCACTACTTGCACTTCTTCACAAATTGATATGAATCTGTTTCCATGTTCGGCCAATAATAACCCAAATGCATGAGTTTCTTAGCTAAGGAAGGACTGCTAGAGTGTGTCCCACAGATCCCTTCGTGTACATCTTGTAAGGAGGTTTGGGATTCTTCTTGTTCTAAACAACAGAGTAAAGTACCATCTAGACCATGTTGGTATAGGGTGTCAAAAATAATGGTATAATGAGAGCTTTGGTGTATAAAAGTTCGTCATTAGTTTGAAGATAAGTCAGGTGAGAGGGTATTGTCCTTGAGGTAAGTGTAAACCTTACCATACCAAGGTGAATTAGATCCAACTAATAGGCATATGGAATAGGTTTCAAGAAGATCATAAGCTAGTTGCTGAATCGATTCCACTAAGAACTCGTATCGTGACTCATTCTCTAGGATTTTGTTAAGAGAGGCAATGGTTGCCATGGCATCTATTGCTTTGTTTTCAATGCAAGATATCTGCTCAAAAGAGATGATCACATAGTATTCCTTAAAGTCCTCGACCATTTTCTTGTATGGGACAAGCTTCTCATCTTTGGTTTGGTAATCATCATTGACCTAATTGATTATTAGTTGAGAAGCACCATAGACATGTACCTCTTTGATTTTCCACTCGGTTGCCATCTTGAGGCCAATGACCAAGGCTTCATACTCTACTATGTTGTTGGTGTATGGGAATAACAAATGATAAGACTTCAGTATGGTGTCGCCATGAGGAGTTACAAAGAAGATTCCTGCCCCCAATCAATGGTTTGTGTAGGACCCATCAAAGTAAAGTTTCTAGGAATGTGTTGATATATTGAATAAGGATTCATCTAGAAACTCAAATTGCATTGGTGTGGAGTCTTGTAGCGGTGCATCCGCTAACTGATAAACAATGACTTGCCCTTTGATAGCTTTTCTGTCTACATACTCAATGTCGTATTCACTTAGGAGCATTACCCATTTTGCTAGGTGACCTGTTAGAGCTGCTTTGCTTAGTAAGTACTTCAGGGGATCTCTCTTTGCAATAAGTTTGACTGGATGTTCTAGCATATAAAGTCAGAGTTTTTGGGAAGAAAAAACTACTGTAAGGCATGATCTTTCTATCTGAGAGTATTGCAATTGATAGCCCACCAATGTGCGACTGATGTAGTAGACGACTTTTTCTTTATTTTCATAATCTTGTTGTGCTAGAAGGGCCCCAAGAGCTATTGGTGTAGCAGATATGTATAGTAACAATGGCTTCCCTTAGATAGGAGGCATGCAAATAGGTGGATTCATAAGATACTCTTTCAGTTTGTCGAATGCCTCTTCACATTTCTCATCCCACCTAAATGGAATGTTCTTATGTAGGAGATGACTGAAGGGTTGACACTTGTCTGCTAGTTGTGATATGAACCTAGGGATTGCTTGTAGCTTGCCCTGTAGAGATCTTAGTTGAGTAAGATTCTTGGGTGGTGGCATGTCCATAATAGCCTTGACTTTGGTGGGGTCCACCTCTATTCCATTTTCTGATACAATAAAACCTAAGAGCTTACCTGAGGTGACACCAAATGCACATTTCTTTGGGTTCAACCTGACTTTGAATTGTTCTAATCCCTGAAAAACTTTCTCTAACACATCTAGGTGTGATTCTCTTGTGAGTGACTTTGCAAGGATATCATCTACATAGTCTTCCATGGTGAAGTGCATCATATCATGAAATATAGTGGTCATAGCACGTTGATATGTGGCTCCTGCGTTCTTTAGCCGAAATGGCATGACATTCTAGCAGAAAGTGCCCCATGGACAAGTAAAAGTTGTCTTATGCTAGTCTTATGGTGCTATTTTGATCTAATTGTATCCCAAGAAGCCATCCATGAGAGATAACATGGTATGCCCAGCTGTTAAGTTGACTATGATATCTATATTTGGCAATGGAAAATCATCCTTGCGGCATGCTTTGTTTAGATCTCCAAAGTCATTGCATAGTCTGACTTGGCCATTAGGTTTGGACACTGGTACTATGTTGGAGACCCATTCCAGATAATCTATAGCCTTGATGAACCCTACATCCAGTAGTTTCTTGAGTTCTTCTTTTACAAGAAGTACAATGTGTGGATGCATCTTTCTAAGCTTCTATTTCACTGGTTTCACTTCTGGATCTAATGGAAGGTGATGTAGAATCAAATCTGGATCTAACCCCAGCATATCTATGTATGACCAAGAAAAATTGACTTGCTTTCTCTTGAAGAATGGTACAAACTTAGTCTTATCTGGTGGGGTTAGAGACTTAGCAAAGTGAATGATCTTAGGTTGTTCCTCTGTTCCAATGTTAATAGGCTCTGTGGGATCCACAACAATCTGAGACTTCTCTTGGTGCATGTCATCAGGGAGAGTGTCAAGCCTTCCATCATTAGGTGCCACAGTTGGGTTTTCACCTTCAGATGCATCCTTTCTTTTTACTATTTAGGATCTGACACTATCGCAAAGCAGTTTTCACCATCAGATCTAGTTTTTATTTTGATATTTTTGTGATTGGAAGGCTTGGCACCCTCTCTGAAATAATCCACAGTATTAAGTTCAATAGCAAAGCTAGCTTTATGATCTCCTTTAGGTAGGTGGTCCCTAAGTTCCATATAGTCAATATAGGCATCATCATTTTGGAACATATCTAGTTGCGGGGTTCCTTGTAGATCCTAGTCAATAAGCTCAGGATGCACAAGGGGGAGGGAGTCAGAAGATAGATCTAATTAGTTGATAGTTTGAATGGATATGTTAGGAGTATTGGTAAGGAGAGCGTTCGGGATGGTACTTTCTTCCAAATTGTTTATTGCAATATAACTTGAACCTTCCTCGAAAGTCGTATTATCAGGGATAGGCAAATCACACTCTAGCGGTCTGTGCAGTAGCGTTTGTCCAACATGGTAGGGGCTATATCTTTGAATGGTGTCAACCTCTTTGTCATCATATGAATGCTCTATCAGCTCATCTCACTCATATTCATTGGAATCTGTGTCACTATCCTCTTGAAGGGTATGGATCATTTCCACAAGACAAGCATTTGCTTTAGCTTTGCCCTTATCTTTATATCCTAGACCTTTTGTAGTTCTAGCCAATGAGGATGAAGAAGATTGAATGGGTTCTATAATTCCTTCTTTTCTTAGGCCGATGGGGCCTTGTCCTTTGTAACCCATTCTGTGTAGGATAGATTCACCTTGCCCATAGATTTTGGTTGGGAGCTTAGGTGGTTCTTGTTGTATGTTCTCTTCTTCAGTGTAAAGCCATTGTAGGATATCCCTTTCCTCTGTTTCATCTGATAGGGTCCCCCATTTTACAAAGGGAGCTGTGGGAGGTGTAGGAGGAGTAGATGGCTTTGGAAAATGCTTGGGTCACCCAAAGGATCTAGGAGATAAAGGCATTTTGGCTAGATTGAGGCTGTGCTCAATGGAGTATTCCCTACTCCTATCTCTTTGATGGTAATTTTTTTCTCTTTGGGCTTGGATGAGGAAGCTTCATAGGTAGAATCATGCTATGGGGTAGGAGATGTAGATGCTCTATTGTTTAGTATGATGCAATCAGGTTTTGAAAGGACAGAGTTGCAATGCTGAAAGGGGTCAGGGTCACCTTGGATGGTGACTTGCTTGCCGTTATGAGGGAATTTTATACATTGGTGATAGGTAGAAGGCACAGCTTTCATGGCATGAATCCATGGTCTACCTAGGAGAATATTATAGGCAAGCTCCCTATCTAGGACTTGGCACACATCTTTTATCACCAGTCCCACTTGTATGGGTAATACCATTGTTCCTTTGGTAGTTCTCTCCTCTTCATCATAGGCTTTGATAGTAATCTTCTTCCTTGGGTCAACTACATTTTTGGAGAACCTTAATGTAAGGACTAGCTTCAGTGTACAAATATTTAAACTAGCTCCCCCATCAATAAGAACTCTCTTGATGTGGTGCTTATGGATGAAGGTGACAATGTGCAAAGGGGTGTTATGGGGTTGAGACACTGAGAGATCATCTTGTTCGGTAAATGATATGGTACTTGAGGAGGTCAGATTACCCACCATGGCCTGAAACTTCTCTTGGGATAAGTTAGTGGAGATAGTGGTTTGCACTAAGGCTTTATCGAGAATCTCCTTGTGGGAAGGAGATAGATGCAACAACTCTAAGATAGAAATGTGGGAAGGAGTCTTCCGTAGTTGGTCTATGACACTATACTGATGGAAATTGGACTGAGAAGGTGATGACCTTGGAGGAATGGTATTCAATGTGACCTTACCATTGTGGGTGATGATACTGCAATCAATTCTGTTGGGCTCTAATTGTTGGTTGTGCATAACCACATTGATTTGTGGGACATGCTCTGATATGCAATTGATGGTATAATCGAATGGTACACTTGCGTAATTGGCATTACTATTCCCATTATTCTAATTTGCCTATTGTGGTTGTTGTACGGCCTATCATGATTGAGAAGTGGATCTTTGTAAGCCACGTGCGTCTCATTAGAAGTATGTTGATGAACTCCTCCTTGATTTTTGATCAAGCACATCTTAAATAATATGTTTGAGATGGATACAATTGTTGGTTGTATGTCCTCTTCCTCTATGGTACTCAAAATAGTTGGTGTCTTTCCAATAGTGAGGTTTTATTTGAGGTTCATAATCACTTGTTGGCGGTAGAGAAATTTCATTGTTGACCAATAGCTTCCTTAATGCAGATTCTTGGGACTCACCCAGCGGTGTGAACTTTTGCCTTGGATTTGAGTTGAACCATTGTCTTGGCTCCTAAGAGAATGTTTTGTTGGGCATAATATTGCTTGCCTCTCCTTTGAGATTGAATATCAGTTGTTGTTTGGGAGCCGCCACCTTGGCATCAACTACTCCATCGTTGACTACATTTTTATTTTTAGTCCAAAACTTTGATTTGTCATTCGTGTAGTTGGAGGTAGGTGTGTCCTTGTATAGCTTGATTTGTCCTTTGTCAATCATAGCCTTTTCGATGAACAATCCCATTTCAATGACCTTCAAAAATGAGGCAGGGCATTGGATTTGTATTTGATAGCTTAGATCAGAGTTGAGGTTATGGACAAACATCTCCATTAATTGCTTCTTGGGTACATCATATGAGCATTTTCTTGCTAGTTGTCTCCACCCTTGTAAGAAGGAGACAAATGATTCACCACTCTTTTGCTTGGTATTGCATAGATCAAGCATGGAGACTTTGCATTCAATATTGTACGAGAAAGTGCGTGATGAATTTGTTGACTAACTCATCAAAAGTTTTGATGCCTGGTGGAAGCCGTGAGAACCACTCCATGGCTTGACTACCTAGAGATCTAGGGAATAGTCTCATTAAGAAAGTCTCATTGTGAGCTACTTCCATGCATGCGGTGTTGAATTCCCTAATGTGATCTCTAGGGTCCCCTTTCCCTTTGTACTTGTCAGACTTAGGAACTTTGAATCGAAAGGGGAATGGTATCATGTTCAAACTTTTATCAAAGGGGTATGGTGTAATATCTTCCAAGGAATATGTTTTAGTGTTTGTACTTGTCTTGAGATTCATCATTTCTTGCTTTAGACCCTTGATTTGTTTTCTCATTTCTTCCATAGGTGTGTTTGGGTCTATGACTTTCTTTCCTTTGTCCTCACCATTGTGGTGTTCATGATTATCCTCTATGGTCTCTTTGATTTTTCTTAGATCGAAGTTAGCGGGGAGCTTAATTACAAGACTTGCAAGGTGATAAAAATACTTGTGAGGGTCCTCATGGAGCACTTTCTCTAGCAAGCGTTGGAATTTATGATCTTGGAGGTGTCCTTGATAATCTTCATGAGGGATTTCCTCATCACTATCATGAGGGGTGACAATATGGTCAGATGTTCTAGCCATTTCAAGTTGCTTTTGGTATTGAGATCTAGTAAGAACCATGCAAGCCAACGTGGGATGCAGTGGGATGAAACTAGAGATTTTGGCAAGATGTTGATGGAGACTACTAAGAATAGGATACTTATGACAAGATTTGGACAAGGGACTCTTTCGATCAATGATTCCAAGTAAGACGGCTGATATAAGATGATAGCCACTAGTAAGGGTACTCAATACCTATCTTACTATGTAGGGACTGGTCATGCACCAAGACCACTAACGAAGTTCTATGACTTACTAGCGTTACTTGAATCCAAAATGATCAAAGAAGGAGCCTATGCTAATCTGATATGGGATACTTTGACTTTGGACTAGGAGGACCTGATAGAAGGTGAATGGGATGACCAACAAAAGAGAGATTTTGATGCGAAATGGATGGACAAAATGACTGCAAGGTAATATCTGATCTTAGAACTTGGAACTAGGCTGAAATGGGTACCCAAAAATGATAATTTTTTTCTCTCAAAGACTATGGAAGTGCTCACTATCACGCATGCATCGAAATAGATGCACCACATAAACTGGTAATGCGTAGAAAGTTGGTGTATAATCACAACACTGGTAAATCTCAAATGCACCATAATAGGTTTTAGAAGCGTTGTAAGTCAACACAAATGTGCCACAAGTCAGCACAAATGTGCAGCAAAAGAGGACGAATGCGCCGCTCTAGTTTTTTAGTGATTTTTGCAAGTTTTTGGCAATTTTTTAATGTTTTTGGTATCTTTGGTTGCAAGAAGGTCTTTTTGATCTGATTTTCTAAAATTATGGTAAGAAGACACAACAAACACAAAGAATGTTTGTATGGTTTTTTATTTTTTTGTGATTTTTTGACTCTTTTTTGGACTAAAAAAGAAAGCAAGTACAATCCTAGGTTTCAAAGGATAGTATAAAACTGAATTCTCACTATCTCTAGTGAAGCATCTTCGAGAGATGATAATCACCCTTCCCTGCATCAGATTATAGGGGTTTTTGGCCACTAAGACAAAGGTGTTTAATAAAGGCAACCATTTGAGTGGTTATACATGCGGCAGCACTACTCTCCGTTATGGAGTCTCCCAGCCTGCAAGGGTTGCACCTTGGAGGGTTTTGGGGGAGGTTGGTTGTTGGTATAACACAATTGCACTCGGTGTTTGGAGCTTTTGCTCCAAACACAATTTATTTATAGTGGCTTGTTAGGGCTTGGCGTCTAGCCTGTTACCACTTAGGGTCATTCCTACTTGGATGAATGGTATCCAAGAACAGGCCCCTCTAAAGGAAAAACACATGCGAAAATGATATGTCTGGCATTTTGGTCACCCAAGATAGGGGAGAGCATAGGCCTGGTATCATTCCCAAAAAACATAATACAATGGTTCTTTTCCCCTAGTTAAAATGAGAAAAACTAGATGAGCTATCTACTTGGGCAAGCACAAAAATTTGTTAACTTTGAGGTGCTAACAAGATAGCAATGCTCCAGTTTTACCAAGATAGCAATGATGTGTTCAATTTTAGCCTAGATAGCAATGAGTTGTTAACTTTGAAGTGATAACAAGATAGCAATGATGTGTTCAATTTTAGCCCAGATAGCAATGAGTTGTTAGTTTTGAAGTGATAACAAGATAGCAATGGTCCAGTTTTACCAAGATAGCAATGAGTTTTTAACTTTGAAAGATAGAAATATAGCAATGATTCAATGATATACAAGATAGCAATGATTCAATTACCACCTTCCTAGTTAAGACTATGTGAGATTTACATGAGCATCCATTTACTTTCCTATTAGAAATCGAAGTGTGAGTTAACAAGTGAAACTATATGATTCTAAACCAATACCTAGCCTACAAAATAGATCAAGAGAGTTCCTGAAAAAAGACATTAGCATTAGCAAAATCTTCAAGGAAACTCTAAAAATCACTGTCTAGATCAGATGCATAGCTTCATAGATTGAATATGCAGAAATAGATCTCTAAAGTGCCATAGTACATATGCGCTAAGACAGAGGTCAAAAGCATAAAAAAAATGTATATGCACCGAACTAACAGATGCACCATGTTAGAGGATAAATGCACCGGAACAGAGTCTGTGTGTGCTGAAAGGATATATGCACCAGAACAGACAATAGGTGCGCTGGATAGGAGACTGTATGCACCAAAGGAATGTATGTGCCATAACAAATAGCAGATGCATGTTAGGATGTGTTAGATGCACCATTTTCTCCTATGTATGGCTTTCTAAAACACAAAAACTTAGTTTTTGGGTTAAATTGGAGCTAGGCCCCATAGTGGGCGCCAAAAATGTTAAGGGAAAATTGGAGTAAACATGAATAATAAATATATGAATAATAATAATACCCAAAACTCAACAAAATACAGAAACAAATAGATTAATCAAACAAAAGAACTTCAAAAACTTTACAAACCTCAAAGCTTCATAGCTTTCGTTGGTTGCCTATCTCAATCGATATTGCATGTATGAATAAGGCCATCAGAGAGTGCACTTCCTTGCTATGATTCCAAGATTGTCAATGGAGATTGGCTATGATAGTTTCACCATGAAGATGAGCTTCACAACAATGGTAGTAGTATGGTAACGAGTGTGATCACAAGTAATGAAAGAATTGGTGCCAAAGGCACGCTGTAATTCCTACAGAGTAACAATACTAAAAGCTTGGATGAATGAAATGGAGGAATAGGGTTCAATTTATAGACTTGAGAGAGAGAAGAGATCAACGATATAGAAAGAATGAGAAGATCAATGATATAGAATGGTTGAGGAACATGCGTGAATAGAAAGAAGACAAGTGTCACACATCTGATAAAACAACATTTGTGTGACACTTGTCTTCTTTCTATTCGCACACATTCCTCAACCATTCTATATCGTTGATCTTCTCATTCTTTCTATACCGTTGATCTCTTCTCTCTCTCAAGTCTATAAATTGAACCCTATTCCTCCATTTCATTCATCTAAGCTTTTAGTATTGTTACTCTACAAGAATTATAGTGCACCTTTAGCAGCAATTCCTTCATTATTTGTGATCACACTTGTTACCATACTACTACTATTGTTGTGAAGCTCATCTTCATGGTGAAACTATCATAGCTGTTCTCCATTGACAATCTTGGAATCATAGCAAGGAAGTGCACTCTCTGAGGGCCTTATTCATACATGCAAGATTGATTGAGATAGGCAACCAATGGAATCTATGAAGCTTTGAGGTTTGCAAAGGTTTTTGAAGATTTTTTGTTTGATTGATCTCTTTGTTTCTATATTTCATTGTGTTTTGGGTATTATTATTATTGATATATTGATTATTCATGTTTACTCCAATTTTCCCTTAATAGATATCACTATTAGAAGATTGACTATTCTCTCTGAATAGAGCATCCTAACTGTCTCTGATAACCAGCTGAAGGAGAAACCTGTAGAAGCATTTCCTGATCTTTGGAGCCGAATGACACATTATTCAATGATATTTGGTTCATGGCTGACCTTCCTCGGAGATCCGTACATCTTTCCATTCATTTTCTAGAAGAGTTCTATGCATTTAGGTTTGCCCTATCCGTGTCCATACATTATAGCTCTTCATTGGAGTTTGTGATCTTCCTTGGCCGATGTGGAGGAATATGTTGTTTCGAAGATGATATATAGATTGATGTAATAAATACTTAGGAAAGTAGTGTTAGACTTAAGGCACACAACTGAGAGGGGGGGTGAATCAGTTGTGCAAAACTTTCTTCCAATTAAACACTTAACTCCACTTTACAATTTAGTAGTATAATAATACATCAATCATGGAAACACAATGCAACAAATTAAGAGCAGAAACACATCAACACATGAGACATCAAGATTTTGACATGGAAAACCTGGTTAAGGGAAAAACCATGGGGTGATTAACCCAAGATTGTATTCTCTGTTAGAAGAATAGAAAGAACAAAATGGCACATGCCAATTAGGGCTCACTACCCGAGTACACTACTCACAAGAGGCTCACTACCTACAAGAGACACATTGTCTGCAAAAAAATAAGTATCACCTACTTGAACTAGAAAATAGTATCTTCACCATGCTTGAATCAGTTCCATTTAAGCCCAATACTTCTGCTCTACCTTTCGCTTTCCTCCTCACTACCACACTCTCATCTCCACAAGGACAACTTTGAAATGACTTCACAATCCCTTATTTATACAAGACATCAACTTAGGAATGATCATCTAAGTAAGTAAACATCAACAAGAACATCCGCAAGATGTGTAACTCATTCGGTCGGCCAATCTCAGGAAGCACACCATTATCTAGAAGTTATTTCTCAATTATGAGATCCAACTTCAATGCAGACCACAAACATGAATTGGACATGATCCAAAGACCTCCACAAGCTTACTTGAGTCACCAAGAACATCCACACTTCATCTGCTTATTGAAATCCTTCTCTCCTTCATCCAGAACCTCAAGAACACAGTTTGTCATTACTGTCACAAAGGAATAGATGCTTGTGGACCTTCAAACCATGAACCAATCAAGTTGATACTTCACAAAGACTTCCTCAACACTCCCTGAAATCCACATAACAGGACAATGCATTTCCGGATCTCACCAGACCTATCTGTATCACTCTGTCACCACTGAACATCTGCCAAAATCAATTTTACTTGAGTGTCCACAACTTCTTCAGATCTTCATGCAGACCTCTAAAATCTCTACTGGACCACCTTAAGACACATCTACAAACCCTTTAAACTACATCCTCTGATCCTCATCCTATCTTGGACTTTTACCTTACTGTCATCACTATTTTTCACTATTCCTGATTGAGGCTGATTTCCTCAATATCCTCAGCACACAGCTCATCCAATCCTTATTATTAATGTAATAGGAGTATGTTGACATCAATGACAACATTGGTTAGGCCCATACTTGCAACAAGTAGTTCTCATGATTTAGAAGATCAATAGTTTGATTCTTTGCGAAGGAGCATAAAATCTTAATCTTGCGCATGTATGTAATTAGGCATGTGAGCCCTAATTGTAATCCTGCATGTTGCCAGCTGATCTCTATTTGAATTCTATGATATACTAAAAGACTAAATCTATATTTGTTCCATTTCTCTGAGTTGTTTCCATTGTGTTTACTCTTTCTACACGGTACGTATAGTTCATTCTGTGAACCCTCCTACCGTGACTGCACCAAGTGGTATCAGAGTGAAAGTTTGAATCTTTGGGAGTGAATTGAGTGAAATTAGCGAAGGAATTTTGTAAGATCTTGTTGTGGATAGATCACTAAATTGAGGAGGTTACTTGTGTTGTAACCAATCATCGATTGTGAGGCAGTTGTCACCTTGTACCCCAATCGCTGAACTTGAGCCAGTTTATATTTGATCCTAGGAAGAATGCCACCATGAAGAGTTGCTACTATTGGAACAATGGTAGGTAGAATGGATGAAATGATGGTGTAGACACCCAAAAACATCCACTTGTCACAATGTTACATCAATTAGGCCTCTTGTAGCATTTTCACCCTAGATATCCATATCATCACCTAATCTACCATTTTCCTCTAATAAATTAAATAAATCCAACATTTATTTAATTTATCCATCCCTTCACATTATTAAATAAATAAATTTTATTTATTTATTTATTTTCCCTTTCCTCTTAAATTAAATAAATAAATCTTTTTATTTTATTTTAATTTATCATATTAATCCTCGCATCATAAATTAAATATTTTTTTCTTAAATTATTTAATTATGATTTGCCCACCTTCCATTTCTATCTTAACTTACCTCTCGAGTTAATGTGGCCCACCTTCCATTTTCAACTCAACTCATCACTAAACTCATTTCTCTCACTTTCTAATTATCTCTTGAGTGAACTTAGCCACTTTCCATTTCCTTTTCCAAGTTGCACAATGCAACTTTCCAATTTCACCATCACTCACAAATTGGAAAGTTTATCCCTCCATTTTCTCATTATTCTCTATAAATTGACCAATTTTTATGCCATTTGGCATGGATGAATCTTGCATGCAATGTTACTCTACTAAAATTATTCCTCATCATCCATCATCAATCTATCTATCCTTTCAACCATCAATCACTATCATCGTCATGCTACAGATTGTGAGAAACCCACATTTTCAACAAGAAATCGTTCAACCCATGTGATATCATTTTGGTTTGCATGTCTTTATTTCATTTTTGGGTTTGATTTCTTGAGTTTGGGTTGAATCTTGATCTTGCTCTTCATTTTTTTTTATCTTTGTTAAATTCTACCCAACACAAAATGGCACGCTCGGTGGGACCCACAATTGCCTGATTCAATTTTATGTTTTTGCAAGTTTTTATGGTAAAAATTTGTGTTGTTTCTAATCCCCATTTGTCAAGTTTTATTTAGCAGCTATCACAAACAACCTCTGGGATAGAAACTGACTACACCATCACATTTGAGGGGCTGATTCCAAGCTCCTGGACTATAAATTTGCATATATTTGTCACAGAATTTTTTTTGAAAAAAATTGAATTTTTTAATTTCACAGTTCGTACCATACGGATCTGTATGGCCTGTGCAAAAGCATTTTCACCACTTTGCATATTTAACTCTTTCACATTGTAGGTAGGGTCAAATTCAAATTGTGTTGAGGTAATTTGTGATCGCGTGTTTGTTGAAAATCATGGTTGAAAGAAGATTAGGTCGATTGTTTGAAATTTAGGTATTGTAGGTTGAAAAAACACTTACTCCCATTGCATCCACCAATCCTCTGTACACTTGGTATTAAATCTTAAAGTCACCACCCATTTAAACTAAGGTTGCCACCTGATCCCCTCTTTGTCGCCTCTCTTAGTGTTGGTTGTCACCCGTTGCTAAGCCTCCTATTGCTTTTGATGTCCCTGTCAACTTATTTGCAACCTTTGCTCAACATCCCCTGCCTACACTTCCGATCGCCGACCAACAATTCCATCGCCGTTGCTTTTGAAGTCGACACCCTCTTTTATGTGATGTCACCACCTTTGGCGGCCCATCTTTGCAATCGAGTAGGCGCAGTCAATCCTATGATCTAAGGTCGGCATGGACACCTTAGGTCGGCAACTAAAATCTAAGGTCGCTTCTTAAATCTAAGCTCACAGTCTTCGTCAATGTCAAAAACCCTGGTCATGGTTAAAAACCTAACAATGGTCAGCACCATAAATCCTTAAATCATCATCACCATTGTATTTGACGTATGGTCACCAGTGGTAAAATCCTTCATAGTTAGACTGACCCGACTCTTGGCATTTCAACCTTTGTCATTTGTTTGCTTATTCCTTGTCCCATTGACTTTTCTTCAACATCGAGCTCTCATACCTCCAAAACCCTAACCACAGGTTTAACATTAGATTCAGGCATTTAAATTTCAACTTTAGGTCGACTTAGCATCTGAGGGATCAATATTATTGTTAACATTAGGGTCTTAAGATTAACGATTTTAATGCTTTTTTGAATCTTATTTTAAAAAGGGGCTAGGGTTAAGTAAAATTGTTAATATATAGAACATCAACCCCCTAATTTCTATTTGCAGCATGTGATTATCTCCTTTTGGTGGCTGAAAAGTCAAAGTCAACCTGCAAATCAAAACAACCCACAAGTCAAAGTCATCAAAAAGTCAAATTAGTCAACCTGTCACCTCTAACTAGCCATAAGGGGGGTATCTTTTTCTTTTTGTCATAACTTCTTCATACGGCATTAGATTTTCACAAACAAACACTCATTGGAAAGTGTGAGGACCGCCCTTTTTACTACTGTTGTTATGACTATTTACAGTACTGTTATTGTTACTTTCATATTTGTGGGATAGCAGTTCCCGAAATTTGTCAGACTATTTAACTTTATTATGTTTTCGGAAAAACTAATTGGGTGATGTTTGGATAAGTTACTTTTCAGAAAAATGAATTAGGGATGATGGAAAATTGTAATATGATTTTTAATTATGTTAAATTGTACTAAGGCATGAGAATGCATGTGTTATTTAAGTTGCTTCGGCTATGATGAATTTATGTGGTTACTGATCTTGTAATTGAGTGTGCAGGGACTACTAATCAAACCACAGATTTCGGAGATCATTCCACACCTTGTTAATTGTTATTCCCTGTTAAGCTGATCTGGTTCCACGAGGAACCAAGATCTCTTTATGTTTGATGTCATGATGTAATGTGGTCTTTCGTATGGTCGAGTGGGTTAGGTTACCCTCATGTAACATTATTTTTATAAGTAAGTGTTGTAAAGAGATTGAATTTGAAATTTCTATTTTTATTTAAATTATGAGGCCCTTTTTCTTGTGCTTTACCTTGACCTGGGGTGTCTTGTATGGGTTAAAATTGACCCTGGGTTCTACCCCATGGGTCCAGGGGCCCATTTGGCATGGGTAACCCTTGAGTAACCTCCATCTAGTCAACTTAACCTTCCCCTGAAGTTAAGTGGCGAAAATTGGAGGTAGGAGGGGACATGATGGGTTGTACCAACACTCAACCCATCCCCTCTACTTTTCCCTAGATAAGAGATGCCATCCATTAGTGAAAGTTACCCCTTCTTTAGTAAGATTCCCCCATGTACTATGGGGACACCCATGTGAAGAAAGGAGAAAGAGGCATGGGTCACCTGTCTTGTTCCCATTTAACTCTTTTTTTTTATTTCTCCCATGAGAAAGTGGAGTCACATGAAAGGAATAAGGAGTACCCTTGGGAATGGAGAGTGACATAAGCCACCTGGACAGAATAGTGATTTTTGGGAAGGGTGAGGAGGTGACAAGTGTCACTCCCCATTTCTCAAAATTAGAAAGAAAGAGAATTTTGGGTTATTTATTTTCACATTTTGGGATGAGAGGGAGTTAGTTGAATTTTGGGGAAATCTTTCATTTTGGCCTTACCAAAAATAGAGAAGTTAGTTTGGAAGATAGAGAAGGGAGAGGGAGTTGGTGGCTAAGGTTGGAAGTGAACTCTGAGGACTCTGCAACAACTTCATTCCAGGAGGGCTTTGCAAGGTTGGTCTGAATTTTACCTTTGTTTTGGTAGGACTGAAATGTGTATGAAATGTGTGTGAAGTATGTGTTTAAATTTGTTTTCTGTGGGGTTCTTGTCGGGTTGTTTGACAGAGCGTCTCCCACTTGGGAGAAATGCTCATCAAGTTTGGGGTAGGGGAGGAGAGATCCTCCTCGGGTGCATACCTGTTTCCATCTTTTGGGATGTTGAAAGCCTTGAGGGCATGTATCTGTGACTGTATTTTTGACTTGAGAGTCATATACAGATTTCTTACAAATTGTGATCACACTTGGTTGAGACCAAGAGAAATTGATATGAGTTCATTTATCTGTCAGGGTGACACTCTGGAGTCGAGTGTGTCCACTCTCCTGCCCCTTATGAAACTCACTGTAGTTGAGTTTCCGTATTGTGTAAAATAACCACGGGTGTATGTGTGCTTTGGGATTGTTGTTGTTTCTGTTGTGAAGTGGAGTGTTTGAGTACCCAGGTGTGAGTATGGTCTCCCTAGCTCGGGGGTGACCCTCTTGCGGGTCTACGGTAGGGAGGAGAGCTAGACGAGTGGTATTTTTTCTTTCTTGTTTGTCTTTGATACGCAGGTTTTTTCTCTTGGAGCTTCTGGTTGGCTATTTATGAAGAAACAGTTCATCTTCTTGTCATGAGAATTAGGCCTGGTTCATTTCATAGAGATGAAGAGAGAACACCTCTCTTGTTATTGTTGTAAATTAATGATATTCTGGGAGTGAAGAAAATCACCTCCCTGATCTTGTTATTATTGGACTTTTATTGGTTGTCATAAGTTTTCAGTGGTATACTGTTTGGGAGGAGAAAGTTCATATCTGGAAAGTTGGTATTCATGATTGAGAAGCTGTAATATGAATGTGCTTAAATTTTTAAGTTGATGTTTGCAACCTTTGTTCAATAGCAAGTTTTGTGTTTCAAGTATTACTGAAAAGAATAAGTTCGTTTTGCAACTTAATCTGAGTTGTTTACATTGAAAGTTTGGAATTGCTTCACTAGTTGAAATGCTAATTTTCTTTTCAATGTTAAAATGGAAAAGACAGTTTTAAACATTTGAATTATTCTTCATATTTAATGGATTCTGATAAGTTAGAGGAAATCTAGCATGTAAATATATAATCTGTTTGTAAAGTTACGAAGTCTTAAATGTTTATGAAAATGAAAAAAAAATTATACTTAAAATAAGGGGATAGCTAGTTACCATTTCTATCAATTAAGTGAAATTGGGATATATATATATATATATAACTAATTGTTATGACAATTTCTTTATAACAGGTTGATTTGGAGAAAATGCATAAAGTAGTGAATTTGAGAAATTTTAGGAATTGGAATTATACAAATACATAAAGAATATTTTTTTAAAATAAATATCTCTATTTCTCTTTTTGAGTAATTCTCATTTTATAGAATAATAGAGAAATTGAAAGTAATTATAATTGTTATGAAATTGAATGTTTTATTCAATAAAAAAAAAAGGGGATATATATATATATAAATATATTATCGTTGTTATATATACATATATATATATTTATATATGAATATATATATATATATATATATATATATATATTTGAAAATATATTATTATTGATAATAATCAACGAATTGTGAAAGACTGTCATAGGTTTAGCCGTGGATTAGAAGACAGTCGCGGTTTTAGAATAGGCGGTGGGGGAAAATCCCCACCGCAGACCCTCTTGCATATATGTGAAGGTGTGGAGTGGGGCGGAGCCCCACCCACACCCCACGTCGTGGGAATGTGGGTGGGGCTCCGCCCCACTCCACATCTCCCCCCCCATCCCTTATGCCTCCCGCGGCCTGCGTCTTGCCCGCCGCTCTGCGGCCACCGCAGGTCTTGCCCGCCGCTCTGCGGCCACCACCGGCCCTGCTCCTCTGTCACGCCGCCCATGGCCGCCGTCTGCTGTGAATCTAAAGCAATAAAAAATGTTAGGGCTTGGGCCCTAACATATGAGTGGTGTATTTGTAATATAAATACAGTTTTTTTTTATATAGCTTTATATATATAGGCATATATATATACTATATATGTCTATGTATATAGCTATATATATAATATAATAATGATTATATATATATATATATATATATATATATATATATATATATATATCGTGGTAAACCAATTTCGTCTATGCATAGACTTTAAAATAAATATATTATATATATATATATATAGATATATATATATATCTATATATATCATATCGATAGGAGTAAATCTATGAACCATATTGTTGGACCCTTGTTTCAAATCGTTATAAACTATGTCTCATGGATAGAAAAAAAAAATATATATATATAAATTATATTCTCACAGTAGATGTTATTAAGTGTTGAACACAACAACCAAAGAAGATATATTACCATGAACAGAGTTTTATAAAGTGGTGAACCACCTACATCTATTGACAACGTCATACGAGTCACAATCAGTGTATGAATCGTAATTAAGAGTAACAGTAACAACAGTAATTCTAAACAAGAGAAAATAAAATTATAATGTAAAAGAGAGTTTAGGAATATGCAGTGATACTCTGGGAAGAGTTTCTCGGAAGTTTCAACTATTAACGTACTAAAAATCACCCGGAAAATGAAGAGGAAAATTACACAACTCCTTACTCAAAAGAACACTGGAAATAAACTTAAGAAGCCACCACTGACAATCCTTGTGGCCATATTAATCTCAACTGTAGCAAACGATCTCATATGTAAACCTGTAAGAGGTTCCGAAGAAGGAAAAAAAAAAAAAAAACTAACATTGGAAAACACAGAGGAGAAAATGCGCGACATTTCTTACACGGGATAAGAGAACTAAGTTGACGGACCCTTCTGTCAATTGTGCTTAGGAACAAGTTGACTAAGTATTTACGAAGAGGAGGAACCTAGATCGGGGAAGATTAGGAGACCGAGTCCAGCGAAATAGTAAACCAGCCTTTGTGACCTAGATCATCCTGAAATTAGGTTTAATATCAACAATAGCTGCAATAATAACCCTGATTGACGTAAATCATGAAGAAAGGTCAGGATGCACATAAAGAAAGCATAGAAAATGAAAGAGAGAGAGAGACCGAAATATAAACACACTAAATGAACTAAGAAATAGTTAAGGTAAGGGCGATAAAGATATAATCAGAATTAAGAACTTGTGAAAAGGGAAGAGAGGGCAACCAAACCGCCTTGTTGAAAATGCTAAGTCATAGGAGGGGTATGTTTCAGGAAACAAGAGAGGAGACAGACAACCGTGCCTGGCTGAAAAATGACTAAATAGGGAGATCACTAGCCGGTTTAGTCAGAACAAGGCGTCGTGGGGAGTGGTTCTTCTATCAGCGAACCACGTGCGTAAATGAGTGCAGCGTAATTCCCACTAACGCCGTAAGGCATTCTGCTACCGAACATTGCCGAGGGTTCGATTTAAGAACTTTGGTAATCTCACTCTTGCAATGACGTTAGCAGCGTTGTATAGACCCTCTTGTTGATCTATATGCTTCTGGTTGCACGCCATTGTACTTGTATTCTGCTGAAGAGTATAGTGTTTCGCCATGAGAGAACACCGTTGAGCATGCGTACGCATGCGAAAGGGGTTTTTAGGACAGTGTGAGAAAAGTTTTTCATATCTCGTGTCATAACCACATGACAGATGTGGCTATGACACGTGCGATGTGTGTTGTGACCACAAGGAAAATGTGGGCATGACAGAAAGGTAAGAGGATGAAGTTCACAGTTGTGAAGCTTTCATTGGGTAATTTTATCATCTTGTCATGTTATTTCTCTATCAAACATCAGCTTTATCTTAAACTTCAATTGATCATATTTTGAGCAAAACACATCCAAATTTAACATTTTTTTTAAAATTGTGTGGAATCATCTAAATTTTCTGTTTATGCACTCTATTTTTCTATATCAGATCATTTATTCCAAATTTTTAATAGATTGTTTTTCTAGAAATTAATAATTTATCTGTGCAACTTGTCAAAACACGCTTGTCAAAGAATGGAGAAAATAGGCTTGCCAAAGAATGGAGAAAAAAAACTATTGATCTATCTTTTGGAGGTTCAAGCGGTCAAAGAATAATCATTTATCACTAGAGGAGGCACACTTTGATTTGGTGCTCTAAAATGAACTATCTATTTTCATTGTGTCTGCTTTTCATTTCTTTGCTTGCCTGCTGAGATTGATTGTAACCCGATTTAGCAACAGAAGTATCCTCTCCCCCCGCCTAACCAATGGATCTGGGGTGCATGAGAAAATGTTGCTAACTCTAGAGGGCCTACCTTCCCATTGTGAGAAGGGGTATGACCCAAGTGAAAATAGGTCAAAGCCAGACCATTCCAAGCCGCTATATAAATAATGTGTTTGTGATGAAAGTCACAAATGATGGGTGTTGTTCCACTATACCGATGAATGTTTTGCCCAAAACCTTGTAGAGCCTAACCTCTACAAGCTAGGAAGCCTCCATTAATGGAGCAAATCATCGCATGTATAGCCACCCGAATGGAAACCCTAACTAGAAACCCCTGTGTAGAAGTCAAAAACCCATATCTATTGGTACAAGAGGAAACTCTGATAGTCATCCCACATTTTCGTGGCTTATGGCAGAGGTAGCAAGGTACCTCAAGATCTATGCATCTTGAGGACCTAGAACTTGGTGTGCTTGAGAAGTGAGTGCACTGTAAGGGGGAGACTGTGCCCCAAGTTCCTGGAGCTATACACCATAAGTAGGTGTGGCTGGGTAAAAACAAGTAGGAACCCAACAGATACAGTCCTTGCCTAGCCTAGGGTGTACACATTGATCATTGTGTTTGGTGTGCATGCATGTGTATGTGAGATCTTGTGTTTGATATCACCACATCATCCTCAACCTACTTGTCATAACACACATCCCAATCACTACACTTCATCCAATCAACCCAAGTCATCTAACCTCATCATTCCACATTAGCCTCTTTCTAATCCAATCCACATCATCCTCTTTCTAATCTAATTAGCATCCTTGTCCACCATGCCAAGAATAGAGGACCTAGCATAAGAGATCATTCACATACTTCACAAAATGCCAAAACCTCCAGACCAATACATCATTCAAAAGGTCCATAACATGATCTGAAAACTGCAAGCAAGTCAATCCCCGTAAATGCAGTACCTCATAGCTCAAATCCAATACCTCTTGGCCACTTGTCAATCACAAACCCCACAAGTATATCATCATCCCTTATCCATTCAACACCAACCAATTCCACCTCATTCCTATGTGGCATCCCCTTCCATTTCACACCAATCTAACCCATCCACATATCATAACCATTCCACATCACCTGGTCTTATTCCTTATCAATCTAATCCATCTGCATTTCAAATCACTTCCACATCACCTTATCCTACATATTTCCATAATAACTCCACATCACCCAATTCTATAGCTTCCCATAATAATGCCACATCAACCTTCCCCATTTCTTCCAATATCTACCATTATCCATGTTTAGGGTAAAATTTGGATTGTTTAAGTTTTAGCACTTAGAAGTTTGAATCCTCCTTTCACCCTATACATTCAAGGATCTAGGGTTGAATGGCAATTCACTATCATACCCTAGATCTCTGTGAGATGTAGGGAAGCTTGGATTAGGGTGTTTAATTATCAAGTTTCCTTCTCTTATGCTCAATTGACCATTAAAACCTTAATTTCGTAAATATGATTGTAAATGGAAGAATAGCAGAAAAAGCTCTTGTAGACGGAAGTAAAATATCAAATCACAGAGTACCTATTTTTGGGGTTCTAAGGCGAAACTATTGGGGACACTAGAGCGGGTGCCCATGTCCAAGGTACTAGTTTCTTTGCAGAATCCTAACCTCCTTCCGACACTAATTAGCACTGTAACTCCTATTTCTAGAAATTTAGTTGTGAAGGACACTAGAGCAAGCGCCCAAGTCCTAGAAATGCTCCAGTGCCCTCCTTCTCTTCAGATCCCAAATCCTTGATGTCTGTTGATCCTTCCTGCAACTTCACTTTTCCCAAATGTGACACCTGTAACCTACAATCACAAGACTTTGGGAAGGGGTTGTGTTTTTTAGAGGCTTGCCTTAGTCAAGCCCCGAAGGACACTTAAGTCTCCAAACACCGTTGTCAGTAAAGAGTGCATGCCCTTGTGAGGCAAAGGCAAAAACCAAAGGAAATGATGATAAAAACATAATATAATGTCACCTTGTAGTGAAGATCTCATGGAGGAAGATGTTCTTCATTCCATGATAAAATAGATGCTCAAATCTACAAACACAAACACATAAACCACACAAATCTATACTTGCAACAAAATGGAAGCCTTGAATCACCTTGAGAATGCCTAAAGTTCACAATGATCATCTAATAATGCTCTAGTTTACAAATGAATGCCTAAACATACTTTTATATGCAACTACAAACACTCCAACCAAGATTTTCATAATTCAAACTTACCGTGTCGGCATAGGACCCAAATAACGGTCATAAACCAACACCTCGAAATTGGGGCTACCCCAAAATAGGGCAGGACTAGGGCGCGAGCGCCCAAGTCCTTGTTGGAATTTAGACCAGACAACTGAGAGGGGGGGTGAATCAATTGTCACACAATATAAACTTTTTCTTCTTTTAACCTTCTTTATTATCTTACTACCAGATTAATGATGTAAACATTAAAGAATAGATCAACAATATATGAGCAGAAACATAATCAACACACTTGACACCAAGATTTTGACGTGGAAACCTGGTTAAGGGAAAAACTATGGTGGGGGTTAACCCACAAATATTTGTACCCTGTTAAAAGTACTTTAGAAAAATAGAAGGCACATACCTTTAGGTGCACTTCCCAGAGCTCACTACTAAAAAAGAGAGGCTCACTACCTACATAATTTATTTAGAATAGAAAGAATTAACTAAGAAATAGCATTACTTCATGCCTGGTTTAGTTTCAATGAATGCTAAAAAACTTTTGCTTTGCCCCAAATTCTTCTTTACTAACTTCACACTCTATACTGCTCTCACTTCTTTTCTTCTCTGCTCTGCTTCTAATCATTTATTCATATTTAATCTATTTTTCTCAAGGATGATGTTTAACAACTCTTCAACAAGTATTTATACACTTCATCAATCTTGGAATGATCAACAAGGTTGGTCAAACTTAACATGGATCTTTACACTATTGGCCAATCATAGCCGAGACTTGAATATTCCTCTACTAACATGCCATGCTTCATAAAATGATCTTTAGATCATCCGCAACACGCTAGGAACATCCAGCCAGCCAAGGTTGGGAAGAACAACAACTTCAAAGAGGAAATCTTCAATAATAAGCTCAAACTCCAACGCGGACCTCTAATATAGTACCCACATGATCCAGAGACTTCCACAAGCACATTGAACTCACTAATAACATCCACTCTAAATCAAATTACAAGAACCATTTGTATCTTCCTCCAGAACCTCAAGAACACTGTCTGTCATGACTGTCAAACTAGAAGGATGGCTTGCGGACCTCTAAACCATGAACCACTAGAGTTGATGATACACACTGACTTCCCAAACATGCCTTTAGATCCACAGATCATAATATTTCACTTTGGAGCAATCCGGACCAACTTACAATCACTTTGTCTCTTCTAAATATTGCAAGATCCAGTTCTATTCAGATGACCATAACTTCTTCAAATCTTCATGCGAACTTCTCAATTCTTGATTGGAGTAGCCTCTGATGATCCTCTATACAACCATAAGGTCCATGAACCTTGAGTCTTCATTAATTTTCTCAATATCCTCAACATTCCAGTCTCCTGAACAGGCAACAAAATAAGGTGCAATTGACACCAATGACAACAAGAATATGTTGACATCAATGACAACACTGCTTAGGTACATATTTGCGACAATCTCTCCCTTTGTCATCGATGGCAACATATGCTGTGAAAAACTTATTCAACCATCATGACAAAAACGTCTCCCCTTGACTTTTGCAACTACTTCCTTCATTAGTTCCCCTGTCATCAGCAATTAGTTTGTTACATGTCTTCTCTCCCCCTTTGACATCAATGGCAAAGGGCACATGTTTGCAACCTTTACTCCCCCTTTTTATTTTAGACTGATCTCCAACATTTGCATACTGACTACTCCTTAGAGTAGTATTTTCTCAATATCAATCTAGATCTCAAGATATGACTGAGAATTACACCAGACTGATGCACCTTAGTGCATCTTAGTTCTGATTCGGAGAGGTAATAACCCCTAACTTCTCTCTGAGATATTCAAAGGTATACTTGAGAAGAGGCTTAGTGAAGATATTTGCAATCTGATCTTTGGATGACACAAACTCCAACTTGACTTCATTCTCATTTACCTTCTCTCTCAAGAAATGAAACTTGATAGATATATGCTTTGTCTTTGAATACAATACTGGATTCTTTGATATGCTTATTGCACTAGAATTATCACAAAAGATTGTGACTAGCTCCTCAAACACAACTCTGATGTCTTTCAACATTTGCTTCATCCACAGAACCTAAGTACAATTATTTGTTGTTGCTATATATTCTTCTTCTGTAGTATACAGAGATATTGCCTCTTGCTTTTTTCTTATCCAAGAGACCAATCTTCTTCCCAAGAAAAATGCACCATCACTAGTACTTTTTATGCCATCCACATCTCTTGCCCAATCAACATCTATATATGCATGAATAGTGAAATCATTGTCTTTTGGATACCACAATCCATAATCAATTGTCCCCTAGAGATATCTAAAAATTCCTTTGACAGCCACAATGTGGGATTCTTTTGGATTAGCTTGAAATCGAGCAACAAGTCCAATGGCGTTCATGGTACCAGGTCTAGTCTGGGTCAGATAGAGCAATCCTCCAATCATTAATCTATACCTTTTCTGATTTGCCTTGGGGGAATCATCATCTTTACTTAACTTGCATCTAGTTACCATAGGTGTACCTTCTGGCTTTAAATCTTCTATTCCAAACTTCTTCAACAATTCTTTCACATACTTGGACTAAGATATAAAGATACCTTTATTGAATGAACAATTTGTAGACCTAGGAAGAATTTCATCTCTCCAAACATTGACATCTCAAATTCACTTTTCATCTGGTTAGCAAATGCTTTGCACATACATTCATTTCCACCAAAAATGATATCATCAACAAAGACCTCAACAATCAGGATGTCCTCATGATTAATCTTGAAGTAAAGATTACTATCAGCAGTACCTTTGTTAAAACCTATCTTAAGAAAATATTTATCCAATCTTGCATACCAGGCTCTTAGAGCTTGCTTGAGTCCATACAAGGCTTTTCTTAGTCTACAAACCATGTCTCCCTAATTAGACAACTAAAATCCTTTTGGTTGCTCAATGCAGACTTCTTCCTCCAAATCTCCATTTAGGAATGTTGATTTGACATCCATCTGATACACTTTAAAATCTTTGAAAACAACAAATCCAAGAAACAATCTGACTGCCTCTATTCTTACCACCGGAGCAAAAGTTTCTTCAAAATCAATTCCTTCTACTTGAGAATAGCCTTTGCATACCAACCTTGCTTTGTTTCTTACAACTTCACCATCTTCATTTAGTTTATTCCAGAAAACCCATTTGGTTCCAATCACATTTTTGTCCTCAGGTCTAGGAACAAGATCCCAAGTGTGGATATTTTCAATTTGCATTAATTCTTCTTCCATTGCTTTTACCCAGTTTTCATCAGTGTAGGCTTCACTAACTAATTTAGGTTCAATCCTTGAAATCAAATAAATCTCTTCTTGATCTTCAGCAACTCTTCTCCTAGTTTGAACACATTTATTTCTATCCCCTATGATTTGATCTTCAAGATGATTCATTCTTACATACCTAGGGGTTTTGGAAATTCCTTGGGCTTCTGTTTCTTGAGCTTGTTCCTCAACATCTGTACTAATTCCTTGAGTTTCTAGAGTTTCCGGATCAATCTGAACTGAGTCAGAGTTTGAACTAACCTTCCTTGACTTTGACATTCATTTTGATCATCTGAATCATATCCATAGAACCTAGAATGTCCTTCCTTGTTCTCATCAACTCTAACATTAGCACTTTCAACAATCTTTTTCAACCTCTTGTTAAAGCACCTGTAAGCCTTACTTTGAGTAGAGTATCCCAAAAATATTCCCTCATCACTTCTTGTATCAAACTTGCCTAAATCCTCATCTCTTTTGATACAGCATTTACTACCAAAAAATCTGAAATATTTCACAATAGGAGGATGACCAAACCATAGTTCATAAGGGGTCTTACCAGAATTGCCTTTGATCTACACCTAGTTAAGAGTGTAGACAACAGTACTTACAGCTTCTCTCCAATAAACTTGAAGAACATTTGTTTCCATCATCATGGTCCTGGCAGCTTCTTGAATGGTCCGATTATTTCTTTCCACAACTCCATTTTGTTGGGGAGTCCTAGGACTAGATAACTATCTTTTATGCCATGCTTTTCACAGAAAGCAACAAACTCATGGGAAGTAAATTCTCCACCTTTGTCGGATCTCAGACATTTCAATTTTTCACCAATTTCATTTTCCACCATCACTTTGAACACCTTCAATTTGTCAAGAGCTTTTGATTTTTCTTTTAGGAAGGTTACCCACATCATCCTTGAGTAATCATCAATCAATAACATGAAATATCTATCTCCTTGCATACTCCTAATTCTAGCAGGACCATAGAGATCAGTATGTACCAATTCCAATCGTCCATTTGAAACTTGTTCCTTACTTTTGAATAAAATTTTGCCCTATTTCCCCAATTGACATTCTCTACACATGCTATTAGGTTTCACAAGTTTTGGAAGATCTCTTACAGCTTGAGTGGTACTTATTTTGACAATGTTATCAAAATTCACATGACACATCCTCCTATGCCATAATCAACTTTGATCTATCTGAGCAATCAAACAACTTTTGCCAGAGCTACTTAATGAAAAATGTTACCTCTAGGTTGAGTACCAGATGCAATTTCAGTTCTGGAACTCTCCAAGATTCTGCACTTTCCATCCTTGAATCGAAGATCATAACATTTATCAACCAACTATCCAACACTGAGAAGATTATGTTTCAGTCCTTCCACATACAGAACATCATTGGTGCTATTCTTACCATCAAAAGAGATGGATCCTTTGCCACAGATTCTACCAGCTGAGTTATCTCCAAATTCCACAAGCCCTCCTTCATAATTTTCAAAATTCACAAACTTACTCTTATCTCAAGTCATATGATGAGAACATCCACTATCAATCACCCATTCATCTTTCTTAATAACCTGAGCAGCCAAGGCACTTTCCATATTTGCATAGCTAGCAAATTCAGTAGACATCAGATCTTCTTCTTTGATGGCATTGAACACCCAATCATTTTCAGAGGAACCTCCATGATTAGATTCATCATTTGTGACTCCTTCTCTAGCTTCTTGGACATAGTAACATTTGTTTTGATTTTTGTATATGTTAGGGTTTAGTTTTGAAAACCTCTCCTAACACCTTGAGGCAAAATGATCAATCTTATTACAAGCAAAACATTTGAGTGGCAATTTTCCTTCATACTTAATGGATCCTCTTAGCAATCTTTTGGTAAGAAGAGCTTCAAGATCTGCCCTTTCAAGTTCAACATCTTCAAGATCCTTCCTTGTCTTCATGAATCTGTCTGATCTTGCAGAAGAGCTTTCACCCAAATCATATCTTTGTTTTCCATATACACTAGCCTTAAATGCAGATTCAAACTTGGGAAGAGAATCACCAAACTCACTTAATTCAAAAGCTGAAATTTTGCCAACCAGATGATCTCTTGTGATACAATCTCTGATTCTTCCATAGTTCCACCAACACACCTGATACCACACACAGGTTCATTTATCTTTTGCATGTAGATTGTGATGTTTTAATCTTCACTCATCCTCAGAGTTTCAAATTTTCCTTTTAGACTTTGCAGCTTGGCACATTTGACATATTTATCGCCTTTATATAGATTCTCCAACTCCTTCCAAATTTCATAAGTAGTTTTTAGACCAAAGACATTTGTCATTTTTGAATTAGTCAGGGCACTCAATAAGGCTTCTTTAGCTCAAAGATTATTTTCAGCATCTTTAACTTGATCTAAAGTTGAAGGACCTTTCTCTGGAGGTTTATACTCAACACTGGTTATTGCCCATGCATTGCAAATGACACTCCATGCGATTCTTCCAAACAGAATAATTTGTTCCATCAAATCTCAGACTATCCTTCTTGTAGGTTGAAATCCTAGATCTCCTCAAGCGGTTAGGCTTTTATAAGAGGATCTAGCTCTAATACCAATTGTTGGAATTTAGACCGAACAACTGAGATGGAGGTGAATCAGTTATCACACAATATAAACTTTTCTACTTTTAACCTTCTTTATTATCTTACTACCAGATTAATGATGTAAACATTAAAGCATAGATCAACAACATATGAGCAGAAACATAATCAACACACTTGACACCAAGATTTTGACGTGGAAACCCAGTTAAGGGAAAAACCACAGTGGGGGTTAACCCACATAGATTTGTACATTGTTAAAAGTACTTTAGAAAAATAGAAGGCACATGCCTTCAGGTGCACTGTCTAAAGCTCACTACTCAAAAAGAGAGGCTCACTGCCTATAGAATTTATTTAGAATAGAAAGAATTAACTGAGAAATAGCATCTACTTCATGCCTGGTTCAATTTCAATGAATGCTCAAAAACTTTTGCTTTACCCCAAATTCTTCTTTACTAACTTCACACTCTATACTACTCTCGCTTCTTTTCTTCTCTACTCTGCTTCTGATCCTTTATTTAGATTTAATCTATTTTTCTCAAGGATGATGTTTAACAACTCTTTAACAAGTATTTATACACTTCATCAATCTTGGAATGATCAACAAGGTCAGCCAAACTTAACGTAGATCTTTACACTGTCAGCCAATCATAGCTGAGACTTGAATCCTCCTCTACTAACATGCCATGCTTCATAAAATGATCTTTAGATCATTCACAACATGCTAGGAACATCTGGCCAGCCAAGGCTGGGAAGAATAATAACTTCAAAGAGGAAATATTCAATAACAAGCTCAAACTCCAATGCGGACCTCCAACATAGTAGCCACATGATCCAAAGACTTCCATAAGCACATTGAACTCACTAATAACATCCACTCTAAACCAAATTACCAGAATCATTTGTATCTTCCTCCAGAACCTCAAGAACACTGTCTGTCATGACTGTCAAACTAGAAGGATGGCTTGTGGACCTCCAAACCATAAACCACTAGAGTTGATGATACACACTGACTTCCCAAACATGCCTTCAAATCTACAAATCATAATATTTCATTGTGGAGCAATCCAGACCAACTTACTGTCACTCTGTCTCTTCTGAATATTGCAAGATCCAGTTCTATTTAGATGACCATAACTTCTTCAAATCTTCATGCAAACTTGTCAATTCTTGACTCGAGCAGCCTCTGATGATTCTCTATATAGCCATAAGGTTCATGAACCTTGAGTCTTCATTAATTTTCTCAATACCCTCAACATTCTAGTCTCCTGAACAAGCAACAAAATAAGGCACCGTTGACACCAATGATAACAAGAATATGTTGAGATTAATGACAACACTGCTTAGGCACATGTTTGCAATAGTCCTCCACCCTATTTTGGGCAAGGTACAGCTCAAGGGGTTCTCCTAGGTCCCATTTGTCATGTTACCTAGGGATCATTCCATCAGGATGCCAAATTATGAACTAAGATGTTCTAAATGCATGCAAAAGACCTGGGAGCTAAACCTTATGAGGGAAAAGCCCCCAAGGGGAAATTTTTTGATGTTACATTTAGCCCCCACTTTAATGTATGTATAAACATAAGGCCAATACATGCATTAAGGTAAGGTCACAAACATAGCAAACACATCAAGCATAGAGAAGATGCGCCAATCACATAGAAAACAGTAATAGGCACGCAAAACACATAGAAGACAATTACAATCACACAAAACACGAAGAAGACAGTCAATGCATAGAAGACACATTAATGCATAGAATACAGGCATGATTTATTTTCTTTTCTTTTTCTCATATATATGAAATGTAGATGTAAGTACTGGAAAGTAAACAAACCTCACATAATACATGATGCACTCATCACGCAGGTCTTTATAAATATGGGGCAACACACACTTAAGACACACAAAAACTCCCTAAATGTAGGAAACACAACCCTAAGGTGCTAGTCTTTATACTGCATATGGGGAAACAAACATGCCAAAACACACACACTTGAAGATACGAAGAAAACATGACAGACAAGCGATGGTGTGTTCCCTATTTCTAGGCTTATTACCATCTCAGGCACATTACAGGCGAAGACACGCTTAAGGGTTGAGTTAGTCATAGAACCACTCCCCGCCTCTACAGAGGACTTTTGAAAATGATAGGATGATGCAATCTGCTCTGAGAAATACACCATTTCTGCCTCCGTAGAGGGCTTAAGATAAAAAGGATATACATGATATCCCACCTCCCCAGAGGGTTTACATGATTGATTGATTGATTGCAAACAAACTCAGGATGCATGATGCACTCATCGCGCAGGTCTTTGCACCTAAGGACAAACACATTGCTAACATCTACAATAGACAACTTACCTTATATGTCCCCACCTTAAGGTGGTTGATATCATGCATCAATATCAAGCACGTTAAGGTATGAAGAAAACACACAAGGGAACATAGAATTTTGCAAAGTGCATGCTCCCTGGAGGTGACATGTATTTTACGATTGCCCAATGTTCCCACAAACATATCCCTACAAGAAACATGTTAGTGTCTACAAGATCATGATAAACAACAACATCAATGCATATGATTAACCACACAAAGAGCCAAGGTTATACAATGAATTCAGAGTTTGAGGATAACCATAGGGCTATATCATGAAGCTCTTTGAATTGAGTACCACCAAGGCTAGATTCAAAGGAAAATAAAGGTGCATAGAGCAGTAGTATTGTTAAGGTTTGTAAATACGATAGAAACATCAAATTCACTATGCGGAAAGGATGAGTGCTTCCACTAGCCAAGCATCGGATAAAATATACAACCCTATTGTCATATTAGGAATTAAGTCCATTTTTTTATTGCTTTCAAAAGGGACACTAGGTCCACATCAATATAAATGTTTGTCATCATCCACCTGCTAGGTGGAAACACTAGAGGAAGGGAAACAATAAATAAGAGAGGAGAAACAAGTGTCTTAGGGATAGTCACATAGAAGGGTGCCCCCAGTGTCACTAACTGCAATGCTATGTCCATAAGACACAACACACAACAATTAAACCAGAGAGCAATTTAAAAGAATGATGATACAAATAGAAGAAGGTCACAACAGAGGCAGTCTCCTGGTATCCTGAACCTTACGGGAGAATCCGAGGTCATACCAGGAGGCCTAAACAACACATAACACATCATGGGGGAAGCACATCATGAGAGAGATAAAGGGTTAGAGATACTTACCTGTAAGGTCTTCATATTATATCTTGGAGCTCACGAACCTCTTTGAGAGGTGCTCGATCATGTTTAATGCAAAATTTGAGTGGTTCTTATGAAAGTCTTGTTTGTTATCATAAGATGCTTGTTTCTCAAATTCTTGTTGAAATGAGACTTTTTGTTTCTTATGAGGGGGAGAACCACTATTATTTCTGGCTGTTGATTGTCATTCTACTCTTTTCTAATTTTTAGTGAGTTTTCGTTGTTGAATCTTTCTAGCACGGTAACGGGAATCATCCTGTACTATCTCACTCATCTATATTGGTTGTTGTTCTTTTTTTCTTGATGCATTTTGATTATCTCCTAATCCATATAAGGATAATGGAGGAGGAACCTCAGCATAAATTCTATTTCTTCATGGGTGATGTGGATTATCCACTTGTTTCTTATCTACTTCAATCATTCCCACGATACTATCATAGGCCAAGTAGTCATCCTCATCTATTTCCATTAAACCTTGTTCCAACATATTGTTTTCAGTATGTTTAGGGAAAGGATTAGTGAAGATTTGTAAATTCTAATTCGGCGGAGCAACCGAATTGTTTCCATTATCATTCACACTCAATACCTGAATGACATTTGAATCAATAAGGTCATGTATCTCATGTTTAAGATGCATACATTATTCAGTGTCATGTCCTTGCATTTGATGATAATAACAAAAGGCATTAGCACCAAAGTAAGGTCCTTATTTACTAGGATCAACAAGCTTGATAGGGGGAAGCTTCAGAATGTTATTACTCACAGCTTGATTCATGATAGAATGATAAGACTCAGATATCAGAGTAAACTTTCTTGGTTGATACGATGCTTTCTTTGGATTAGTGATAGCTGAAACATTTGAAAAGTTGTTCATATTCGGTCCATTAATCTTGATGAAGTTCCTATTATTATTATTCCTCTTAAAGTTGTTTTGTGATGATCCACCCATGGATTGACTAACTTGAGCCGATGAGTCTTGGTTTTCATACTGACTAGACGAAAGTTGGTAATCACGAAGGGTGGTGCATAAATGTTGAAAGGAGTTATATTTCATCAAGAGGATCTTATCATGAATATTAGGTTGTAGATTTGTAATAAATATCTTCTGAACATCCTTATATTTCATCTGATACTGAATTTGTCCATAAAGTCCTTGATATCGACTAATGAATTTAGTCAACTTTTCTTTGGGACCTTGTTTGCATTGAACCAAGTCAATAAGGGTGACTTGGGGTCTGATATTTGCTTGAAAATGTTGTAAAAATTGATCAATCAATTGTGAAAAGGAGTGTATTGAATTTGGAGTCAAAGATAAAAACCATTTTAAAGCAGTATCTTTGAGAGATTGTGGGAAAATTTTTGCTAACAAATCCTCTTCAAAATAAAAATCACTACACATAGTTGTAAATGCTGCCACATGAATATTAGGATCACCTTTTCCACCATATTTTTCAAAGCAGGGAGTTTCAAACCTCTTAGGCATAGGAGTTCTCAAGATTGCATAGGAAAGGGGATTATAGGCATGATATGTTGGTAGACTAGGCTACGACAAATTTGTCAAGTTTGTTACCTTTTGTTGTAAAGCGGTCATGCCCTATAAAAGTTGGTTCAGGATGACATCATTAGGAGATGTAGTTTGTTGTGAGGAATTGGAACCAAAGTGAGGAGGTGAATGAGCTTGAGATACTATAGGCGGAGACTGAGAATATGCCAATGGTGGTTGGACATAGTGATAGGTGGTTGGAAATGAGTGGAATAGATAGGTTTTTGAGAATAATTATGCATAGAGGAGGTCCCCTTAGAAACCAATTTCTGATAATCAAATCCCACAACTTTGTAATTAGTGTTGTTAGATACTCCAATACTAGTGGTAGCATTACTACAAGCATTTGCATCAGTTGTTAAGATTGTTGGTGTAAAATTCAATATTCCCGTTGGATACTTGAGTATGAGATGGTGATAGAGTGTTATTTATCACTTGTGCACATTCAGTCACTGGCATAATATTGGTTTGTACAATATGTGCTAGACCATGAATTGCATTGACACCATCTTGTCTCCCTTTTATCAATTCTCTTATGTTATGAATTGTAGGGACAACTTCTTTGGCTAGTCTCTCATTTTCCATAAATGATTGAAATTATGCTAGCTCTTTATCAAAATTTTCTATTTGCTCATCAGATACATATCCTATCACCTCAATAGTATCATCAACATCATGTAAATTTTGTTCCCATTGCACTTGTAATAGGTGTAATGTCATGTAACAACTGGGTTTCTCCTTTTGTAAAGAAGGTGATCAAAGTACCAACTTCTTCAAGAGCACTAGATCCCATTAACCTTTTACTTCTTCTCAAAGGGATATTGTTTTTAGGACAATGTGTCATAAATCTTATACAAAATCATATATCACACAATGCACAAACTAAGAGAACAAATCCTAAGAGAAGGATATGATTAAAGGCCAAAAATGCTTGGTTTTTTGTACTTTTGCCAATGCAAATGAATGAAACAAAGGGTGTTGTAAGGACTTTGATGAAGGGAAGAAAATTTTATGTCTGATATCAGTCCAAAAAAGCAATAGGATCCTTCCCAACACACTCTTGATGCAAATCCAAGATAATGCCAAGTCAAAATATAGTGAAAATATGTTAAAATAGGCACTTTTTTCACCAAAACTCAATGCAACAAAGCATAGCGAAGGGTGTTGTGAGGAAAATGATGATGGAAAACAAATAATATTAGTAATAATAGCCACTTGGTGCCAAAATACCCAACACAACATGCTTTTAGTGCCACTTAAGGTAAAATCCTAGTGAAAATATAGCAAAAATAGGCTATTTTTATGGTTTTTCAATTCCAAGACCTAGAAAAGGGGGTGTTGTAATAAATTTTAGGATGTGAAAAAATTAATACTTATGATATCAGTCACCTCAAGTGATAAAATTTATCACAACACAATTGGAGTGCAAACTAGGTCAAACCCCAGGGCAAAAATAGTCAAAATGTGTAGTTTTTCACCGAATTTTCAATACAAGAGCCCGTTAAAAAGATGTTGTGAATATTTTTAGGAGAGGAAGAAAAGAATTACCCTGATAAAAGTCTATTAATGAAAAATAATTTTCACAACATGCCTATGGTGCAAGTTTATAGAGTCGATAAGGCCAAATTTAGTGAAAATCAGTGTTTTTGAAACCCTAGGTTTGAGATCTTGGGACAAAATGCTATGTGAATGTTTTGAAGTCTGATTTATAATATAAATAAATTACTTTCAGATCTGAAAATAATTTTCAAGCTCTAATATGCAAAATTCCAATGCAAATCTAATGAAAATGCATGAAAATTGCTAGTTTTTTTGTTGAATTTTTCTATCCAAAAATGCAAATATTTTAAATATAAATGCAAATTTACACCAAAATGCAAGACTACAGCCAAATTAAAATTTTAATGAGCCTCTAAAATAAGGATAAAAATCTGAAAGAAGATTTTGCCTGCTAACCCTAGATTTTGGAATTACTAGGTTTAATGAAAATTGTCAAAATTTCTACAAAAGACTAGAAAATTAATGATGAAAATGCAATGCAAATTATTGAATTTTGTGTTTTTCTGTAGTTTATATCAGATCTGATGCAAAAATCATGAATTAGAAAAATTTAGAAATAATTGATGCATTTGAGTAAGCCAAACAATGCAATTATTTTGAATTTTTCAAATTTTGCAATTTTTTTTGAATTTTTCTCAATGCAATAAGATGAAAGACTATAGGAATGAATGAAATCAATCCAAATATGAAGAAACACACTTATAAAGTTGTAATTTAAGTCCAAAAAAATAGGTTCACCAGAATGTTTAGGGTAAAATTTGGATTGTTTAAGTTTTAGTGCTTAGATGTTTGAATCCTCCTTTCACCTTATACATTCAAGGATTACAGTCAAGTGGCAATTCACTATCATACCCTATATCACTATGAGATATAGGGAAGCTTGGATTAGAGTGTTTATTTATCAAGTTTCCTTCTCTTATGCTTAATTAACCATTAAAACCCTAATTTCTTAAATACAATTGTAAATGGAAGAATAGCAGAAAAACCTCTTGCAGACGGAAGTAAAATATCAAATCACAGAGTACTTATTTTTGGGGTTCCAAGGTGGAACAATTAGGGACACTGGAGTGGGCGTCCAAGTCCAAGGTACCAGTTTCTTTGCCTGATCCTGACCTCCTTCTGACACTAATTAGCACTGTAACTCCTGTTTCTAGAAATTTAGTTGTAGAGGACACTAGAGTGAGTGCCCAAGTCCTAGAAATGCTCTAATGTCCTACTTCTCTTCAGATCCTGAATCCTTGATGTCTGTTGATCCTTGTTGCAACTTCACTTTTCCCAAATGCGACACATGTAACCTATAATCACAAGACTTTGGGAGGGGCTTGTGGTGTTTAGAGGCTTGCCTCAGTCAAGCCTCGGAGGACACTTAAGTCTCTAAACACCATTGTTAGATAAAGAGTGCATGCCCTTGTGAGGCAAAGGTAAAGACCAAAGGAAATGATGATAAAAAAATAATATAATGTCACCTTATAGTGAAGATCTCATGGAGGAAGATGCTCTTCATTCCATGATGAAATGGATGCTCAAATATGTAAACACAAATACATAAACCACACAAATCTATTCTTGCAACACAATGGAAGCCTTGAATCACCTTGAGAATGCCTAAAGTTCACAATGATCATCTAATAATGCTCTAGTTTACAAATTAATGCCTAAACATGATTTTATATGCAACTACAAACACTCTCGCCAAGATTTTCATAATTCAAACTTACCGTGTTGGCATAGGACCCAAATAACGGTCATAAACTGACACCCCAAAATTGGGGCTGCCCCAAAATAGGGCAGGACTAGGGTGTAGACACCCGAGTCATCCTCCCTATTTTAGGTAGGGTACATCTCGAGGGGTCCTCCTAGGTCCCATTTGTCATGTTACCTAGGGCTCATTCCATCAAGATGCAAAATTATGAACTAAGATGTCCTAAATGCATGCAAAAGACCTGGGAGCTAAACCTTATGAGGGAAAAGCCCCCAAGGGGACATTTTTTGATGTTACAATTGACAACAATCCTAGCCCAAGACCTTTTATCTATACATCCTACCATTTCATCTCATCATCAAACCCATTAGCAAGACTATCAATGGCCCCCACAACATGAACATGCAAGTCCAAGTGGCTCTTTGTACATAGATCAAGTGAACCCAAGTCCACTTTTGCAGAAAGACCTAATAGACTTAAGTCCACCTATGCTATAAGATCTAATAACCTTTGACTCAAGTCTAAATGATCCTTTGTACATAAATCAAGTATCTCTAAGTCTGCATATGCTACAAGACTTAATAGCCTTTGACGAGAGAGACACCAATCTAGAGAAAGCATCTTATGAGCATCCTCCATCATCATCTGAGCACATGCCAACACATGAGTCAACTAGTCCTCTCCCAACACCTTCATTTCAACCTTCTAATCCATCAATCCCTCCACTAAAGGATCCCTTAGAGATGACCCTACAACAATTGGTCCAAGAAAACTTGATTGAGCTGCCACCGATAACATCCTTTGAAGAAATCTACTTTAAACCCCATTGGTATAAAGATGATGAATATTGTGCATACCATACGTGTAAGGGCCATCTCATATCCACTTGTACAAAATTTAAAAGATTGATCAAGAACCTAGAAGATTGTGGTAAGATTTGGCTAGATAAAACCAACCCATCTAATCCACTTATCCTTCCATCTAGCCCAAGTCCTAGCCCATCTAATCCCACTATCCATCTCACAAGCCCTAATCCAATTATCCTTCTAGCTAATCCCAATCACGAGCCTTCATCTCCCATCAACCCTCCACCTACAAAGGATGTGATTCAAGGACTACTAGCAAGGAATAAACAATCCCCATGTCAAGCACCCATTGATGAGCCTATTAAAGACTCTCCTAATACTAGGCTTATTCCTCCAACTCCACCATGTGGCCCACAAACCATTGAGCTTATTGAAAATACTTCTCCCATGAGTCCATATAAAGACCTATTATACCCTCATGTTATCGAGCAAAAGCCCATCCAAGAGTCATCCCATATCATCCCAGTAATCCAAGAGCTATATCAAGAGCATAATCTTAAGCATGTGGAAATATCAAGCCTTCATTCAAATCAAGATCAAATCCTTTCCCTTCACCCCATTCATAACATTTACCTCTTCCATGTTTAAGATGAAATTATCTATGAAGAATCTATCCATGAGCACCTTGATCTTATCCATGATCCCCTACCCATCCATGAGCAAGACACCCAAGACCTACATGCTACATCTAATGAAAGTCTCATTGACCTCCTTGAGCATTCACCTCATTTTATGGTCTTCCTACAAACATCCACTTGTCATGATGAGACATGTGCCTCCAAGAACACATAAGCATAGAAGATCAAACAAATACCTCAGATCTTAGTGAGCATAATGCACATAATCAAGATCCTAATCATCCTTATGCATTCACCATCAACTCCATTTCAAATCCACCATCATATCCACTTGATATTACCATCTCCATTCATGAGTGTTCCTCCTTAGAACACCAACAACCTTTATCCACTTCACCACCTACACCTAGTCCCATAGTTGATCGTATCCTCCAAAACATGAATTATCAAGGTAAAGGCCTAGGCCTTCTTGAACAAGGAATTTTGGAGCTGATCCATGTCAAGATCCCTCTGCATTCATTTGGCCTTGGATACACACCTCAAGATCAACAATATAGCAATGTTGATAATTCTTCTATTCATCCTAAGTCCACCACTTCCTATCACAAATCCCATCATACACCTAAGTCATGCATTGCCATTCCACCTCCATCATCTTATAAATGTTAAAATCATGTGACCATACACCATCCACCATCCAATTTGCCTCCACTTCTATCAACTCCTAACATCCCTGCATCGAATCTACCTCCACTACTTCCAACACCTAATCCATCCATCCATAAATCCCCTAGAAATCTTGATCATGGCCAACAAATGCACACATTGTATAAACAAGGAGCTTCCACCAACCCCACTTCCAACATACCCATGGGATTCAAAAATAAAAATTTGGATGCCTACATTCATAAAGCCAAAAATCCTAAGGGTCCTCATGCCTTAGGGCACAAAGGCAAAGAATCAAAGAAAAATCCATCTCAAAAGTTGCATACACCCACACACCTCCAAGCAAAAATGAAAAAGGTGTGGGATCCCAAGCAACAAGCAATTACCTCAAAAGTTGCACAAAAACTGCATATATCCCAAACCATACCTCCACAAGCAAAGTCAAAAACTAAAATGGTATAGGTCCCTAAGCAACAAGCCATCAAGTCAAATGAGGCATTTGCCTCTCAAGAATCCCAACCATTTCCTTCCGTCCATTCCATCTAAAAGAAGCAAAATCCCATATCAGTCCCCAAATGCTTATGTCATCCATCTCCTAAACAAACATCTCCATTTCTTCTTACCCCATCTTCCAACCAAAAGCTTCAATGTTTATCATGATGTGTGCAGCCACTAGTCATGGTTCCATTCCATTCTGCATCATTTCCACATACCTCCATCTCCCCATCCTTCATCCATTATCGTACATATCTCCCACATCATTCTTGTTGCAAGTATAGGCCTAACTAGTATTGTCCTTGAGTCAACATACTCCTGTTGCATTAATGATAAGGTTTGGATGAGCCATGAGGTGAGGATATTGAGAAAATTAGTCTCAATCAGGAATAGTGAAGAATAGTGATGACTGTAAGGCAAAAGTCTGAGATAGGTTGAGGATCAGAGGATGCGGATTAAAGGGTTTGAAGATATGTGTCTGTAGGAGATCTAGTAGAGATTTCAGAGGTTCGCATGAAGATATGAAGAAGTTGTGGCCGCTCAAGTAAAACCGGTTCCGGTAGGTGTTCAGAGGTGACAGAGTGTAACAAGAAAGGTCTGGTGAGATCCGGAAATGAAGTTTCCTATTGTGTGGATTTAAGGGAGTGCTGAGGAAGTCTTTGTGGTGTATCAACTTTATTTGTTCATGGTTTGAAGGTCCGCAAGCATCTATTCCTTTGTGACAGTAATGACAGACTGTGTTCTTGAGGTTCTGGATGAAGGAGAGAAGGATTTTAGTAAGCAGAAGAAGTGTGGATGTTCTTGGTGATTCAGGAAATCTTGTGGAGGTATTTGGATCATGTCTAGTTTGTGTTGGTGGTCCGCATTGAAGTTGAAGCTCGCAAGTGAAGAGTAACTTCTGGATGATGGTGTTCTTGAGACAGGCCGACCAAATGAATTATGCATCTAGCGAATAATCTTATTAATGTTTCCTGACTTAGATGAACATTCCTAAGTCGATGCCTTGTATAAATAAGGGATTATGAAGTCAGTTTGAAGTTGTCCTTGTGGTGATGTGAGTGTGGTAGCGAGGAGGAGAGTGAAAGGTAGAGTAGAAGTATTGGGCTTAAATGGAACTGATTCAAGCATGGTAAAGATGTTATTCTCTAGTTTATGTATGTGATATTTATTTCTTTGTAGACAGTGTCTCTTGTAGGCAGTGAGCCTCTTGTGAGCAGTGTGCTCGGGCAGTGAGCCCTAATTGGCATGTGCCATTTTGTTCTTTCTATTCTTCTAACAGAGAATATAATCTTAGGTTAATCACCCCATGGTTTTTCCCTTAACCAGGTTTTCCACATCAAAATCTTGGTGTCTTTTGTGTTGATATGTTTCTGCTCTTGATTTGAATGCATTATGGTTTATGATTAATATACAACTAATCACTAAGAAAACTTAAGTGTTTAATTGGAGAAAGTTTTGAACAACTGATTCACCTCCCCTCTCAGTTGTGTGCCCTAAGTCTAACAGTTGGTATCAGAGCCAATTTCCTCCAAACAAAGCCTAATAGCTTGAGGAAGATCTGGGAACTCAAATGGATGTGTATGGTATGAGGCAACAACTTCAGTCTTCCCTAGATGATCTTGAGCAATCAAACTCTGAAGTCAATGAATTGAAGGAAAGACTCAAATAGGCTGATGATTTCATAGATGAACTAAAAGGGAAACTGAGTATCTCTATGAAAAAGAGAAAAGATCTACTTCAGCAATTGACAAGTCAAAGTGAAGAGAATGGTACAAATGAAGATCTGAAGGAGAAAACCAAGTTATGTGAAAAGTTATCAAAAGAGGTCACTATGGTAAGACATGAAATGGAATCAGGAGTTATGAAATTCACCCAAGAAATTGAAGAGAAAAGAAAAACTGAAGATGACCTAAGACAATCTCTCAAAGAGAAGTCAAAAGATTGCCATAAAATGGATAGAATAATCAGGCATCTAGAATCTGATCTTGAAGATGCTAGAGATAATGAAGAAAAATTTGAGGATCAAATTGACACTCTTAAAAAGGATCTTCAAATAGCAAATGAAAACAAAGAGAAATTCAAGATAATTTCTTCTCAATTTGAAGTTCTTCTTGAAAGCCAAAAGAGGATAGATGACAAGCGTGGCTTGGGATATGAGAAAGGTGAAAGCTCCGGATCCGGTCAAAAGAATTTTTGATTAGGAAATCTAAGGAACAGGCCTAGAAGACCTCCGATAAGGCAACCTAATGCTCAAAGATATCCATCCTTCAATGGATACTGCCACAACTGCAATAACTTTGGTCATAAAACTAATTAGTGTAGAAAGAGAATGAACCAGACAAATACATCCTTCTCCGGACAGTGTTTCAACTACAAAAGGTATGGTCACAAATCTCATGAATGCAGAAATATGCAAATGAACAATTCATTCAATGGTAGATGCTTTGCATGCAATAGAATGGGACATATGGCTAATCAATGCAGATCAAGAGGATATCATTCAAATATGCAAAGAAATGTTGCTTGCCACAATTGTAATAGATCTGGTCATATTGCCAAATTCTGTAGAAGCAAGAATCATGACAAAAGGGGTCTGGTTCATTATAATCAAAATCAAGACAAAGGAAAAGGAATGGTGAATGCAGATGAAGTTAAAAGTGAGATGAACAAGATTTGGGTGAAGAGAAGTACAGAGAATGTAGGGGATGGATCCGCACCAGAATCTAGTGCTGATAGTCCTTCCAGAAATTAAAAAGTGAGCTTTGGCTCAGGGGGAGATAGAAGGAAAAACATTTTCCCCCAGTCAGTTAATTGGTGCCTGAAATTGGCACATGGGAAGTTGCGGAATAAAAGGTTTCTTAGAGAAACATCTAAAGAAAGCTTGGTAAAGATATGGAAGATTACAGGAAGATTTGAAGAGTCTAATCTTCGAAGATTAATCCGGTTTAACAGTCATCTGGTAAAATAGGATTATCATAGTTAAATCTGGTATGATTTAAATTCAAGGCATTTTGTTCTGTGGATAGATCAAGTGTTTGAGGAAAGTAAGATAATTTTTTATTATCCACCAAGAGTAACTCTAAGTACATATTAGTGATCTAAAAAATTCTCGTAGGATGAGTACTAACAAGAAGGATAATTGCTCAAGATTCAGAAGAGTATTGTTTGATTTCAAAGATTGAACCTAAGACAATGAATGAAGCTTGCAATGATGAAAACTGGACTAAAGCAATGGAGGAAGAGCTAGTGCAAATAGAGAAAAATCACACTTGGGATCTTGTTCCCAGACCTAGAAACAAGAATGTGATTGGAACTAAATGGGTCTTCCAAAACAAACTAAATGAAGTTGGTGAAGTAATCAGAAATAAAGCCAAATTGGTCTGCAAGGGCTACTCTCAAATAGAAGGAATTGATTTTGAAGAAACTTTTGCTCTGGTGGCAAGAATTGAAGCAGTTAGATTATTTCTTGCCTTTGCTGCCTTCAAGGATTTCAAGGTGTATCAGATGGATGTCAAGTTTGCCTTTCTGAATGGTGACTTGGAAGAAGAAGTGTATATAGAGCAACTGGATGGATTTCAGTTGTCTAATCATGGTGATATGGTCTGCAAGTTGAAGAAGGCACTGTATGGATTAAAGCAAGCCCCAAGAGCCTAGTATAAAAGATTGGATAAGCATCTTTTGAAGATTAGTTTCAACAAAGGTACGGATAACAGTAACTTATATTTCAAAATTGATCATGAAAACATCTTGATTGTTGAAGTATTTGTTGATGATATCATCTTTGGAGGAAGAGATAGTATGTGTAAAACTTTTGCAAATTAAATGAAAAGTGAGTTTGAGATGTCTATGCTTGGTGAAATCAGTTTCTTCTTGGGTCTACAAATTACTCAAACAAAGAAACGAATCTTCATTTCTCAGACCAAATATGTGAAAGAACTATTGAAGAAATTTGGGATGGAAGATTCAAAGCCAATGAATACTCCCATGGCAACCAGATGTAAGTTGAGCAAAGATGATGACTCTCCTAAGGCAGACTAGACAAAGTACAGATTAATGATTGGATGATTGTTGTATCTCACTCAAACTAGACTAGATATTATGCAAGCTATTGGTCTTGTTGCTAGATTCCAAGCTGATCCCAGAGAATCCCATGTCATGCAAATCAAGAGGATTTTTAGATATCTAAAAGGGACAGTTGAGTATGGTCTATGGTATCCTATAGATCATGATTTCTCTCTTCATGCATATACAGATGCTGATTGGGTAGGAGATGTGGATGACCGGAAGAGTACCAGTGGTGGAGCATTCTTTTTAGGAAAGAGATTGGTTTCTTGGCTAAGCAAGAAATAAGAGGCAATATCTCTGTCTACAACTAAAGCAGAATATATTGCAGTAATAGGTAGTTGCACTCAAGTTTTGTGGATGAAGAAGATGCTAAGAGATATCAAAATAGAGTATAAGGAACCTATCACAATCTTCTGTGATAATTCAAGTGCTATAAGTATATCTAAGAATTTGGTGTTGCATTCAAAGACTAAACACATATCGATCAAGTTTCACTTTTTGAGAGAGCAAGTGAACAAGAATGAAGTCAGATTGGAGTTTGTACCCTCCAAGGACCAAATTGCAGACATCTTTACTAAACCTCTACCTAAGGACTCTTTTGAGTATCTCAGGGAGAAGTTAGGGGTTATTGCCCCTCTGGGGATGAACTAAGGTGCACTAAGGTGCACCAGTCCGGTGGATATCATAGTCATATCTTTTGATCTAGATTGATGGGAGCTGCTACTCAGGGGGAGCAATAGGTATGATTCCAAAGTGTTGGAATTGCAAGTATGTGCCCTTTGCCATTGATGTCAAAGGGGTAGAGAAGACATGTGAAAAACGAGTGGTTACTGATCAACGGGGGAGCAGTAAAGGGAGAGAAGACATGTGAATGGTTGTTTCTGATAGGGGGAGCTGTGACAATAAGAAGTTCTTGACTTGATAGTTAAAATAGTTTTTCACATCTTATGTTGCCATCAATGACAAAGGGGGAGATTGTTACAAGTATAGGCCTAACTGGTATTGTCATTGATGTCAACATACTCCTGTTTCATTAATGATAAGGTTTGGATGAGCCGTGAGCTGAGGATATTGAGAAAATTAGTCTCAATCAGGAACAGTGAAGAACAGTGATGACTGTAAGGCAAAAGTCTAAGATAGGATGAGGATCAGAGTTTGAAGATATGTGTCTGTAGGAGATCCAGTAGAGATTTCAGAGGTTCACATGAAGATATGAAGAAGTTGTGGCTGCTCAAGTAAAACTGGTTCCGGTAGGTGTTCAGAGGTGACAGAGTGTAACAAGAAAGGTCCCGTGAGATCTAGAAATGAAGTTTCCTATTCTACGGATTTAAGGGAGTGCTGAGGAAGTCTTTGTGGTGTATCAATTCTATTTGTTCATGGTTTGAAGGTCTGCAAGCATCTATTCCTTTGTGACAGTAATGATAGACTATATTCTTGAGGTTTCAGATGAAGGAGAGAAGGATTTCAGTAAGCAGAAGAAGTGTGGATGTTCTTGGTGATTCAGGAAAGCTTGTGGAGGCCTTTGGATCATTTCTAGTTTGTGTTAGTGGTCTGTATTAAAGTTGAAGCTCGCAAGTGAAGAGTAACTTCTGGATGATGGTGTTCTTCTTGAGACAAGCCGACCGGATGAATTATGCATTTGGTGAATAATCTTATTAATGTTTGCCGACTTAGATGAACATTCCTAAGTCGATGCCTTGTATAAAGAAGGGATTGCAAAGTTAGTTTGAAGTTGTCCTTATGGTGATGAGAGTGTGGTAGCGAGGAGCAGAGTAAAAGGCAGAGCAGAAGTATTGGGCTTAAATGGAACTGATTCAAGCATGGTGAAGATGCTATTCTCCAGTTCATGTATGTGATATTTATTTCTTTGTAGACAATGTCTCTTGTAGGAAATGAGCCTCTTGTGAGTAGTGTGCTCAAGTAGTGAGCCCTAATTGGCATGTGCCATTTTGTTCTTTCTACTCTTCTAACAGAGAATACAATCTTGGGTTAATCACCTCGTGGTTTTTCCCTTAATTGGGTTTTCCACGTCAAAATCTTGGTGTCTTTTGTGTTGATATGTTTCTGCTCTTGATTTGAATGCATTATGGTTTATGATTAATATACAACTAATCACTAAGAAGACTTAAGTGTTTAATTGGAGAAAGTTTTGAACAACTAATTCACCCCCGCTCTCAGTTGTGTGCCCTAAGTCTAACAGTTCTATCCCTATGGTCCATGCTTTTGCATAAGACTTCTATCCATAAGTCCATACATAATTTGCATCATAATCCACTATTTCCCACATAATCCTTCCATCCATAATCCACATCACAATCCACTATCGCACCTTCCATAAGCTACTATCATTTGCATCCTAATCCATCTCCATCTCACTTTCATGCAATCTTCCTTACCGACATCTATGAGTGCACTTGACATGGTCCATGTGATGACATCCATCTAGCGAGACTATCACTTTCATGGAACTAGACATTGGAGAACCTCCTTTACATATCCACCTTCTCCTATCCTGTCACAAAAAAGTCAAAAAAAAGTAAAGAGAAATCCCTTCGTCCAACGGTGAAAATCTGGTAAATAGGCACCTTGGATAAGTATCGTGATGAAAACCTGGCAAACAGGCATCATGCGTAAATTGATCTTCTATGTCACCTATACTTGGGGGCACCTTGTTTCATCCACACTATCATTTTCCATCCTATCATATCTTATCATACAATTTCCATCCTACCATCCTTATACATTACACCTGCACATACCTATGCTATTGAGTCCATTCATGCACCCTTCCACTTTTGATCTTGATAAAGATTGGGGAAAAAATGTTGAAACATGCTTAGAAAAAACTATTGATGTACCTTATCCCTTCCAATCCATCCTATCATCCTATCATTATCCTCTTGTCATTAGCCCAATCCTATCACTATCCTATCGTCCTGAGCCTTGTCATGAAAAAGCCTAAGTATTGCACCTAGAATGGGGCATGCTATTCCTATGCAACATAGTCTTTGAGATCACATCCTAGCTCTATTATGCATACATCCGATGTCATCTATCCTCTTATCCAATCATTTGTCATGAGTCTTCCATTCCATCCACTATCACCTATCCATTTATCCATTCAATCCTACTTATCTACCTCCTTGCACCTAAACTTGGTCCTCCCTTGTCATTGGTATCTAGCATAAAGGTTTAACAAATTGTAAATCCATTGACATCCCAAATATCCCAAAAATCATAAAAAGTCTTGAAAAAAATCCAAAAAATCATAAAATGTCTTGAAAAAATCCAAAAAAATCATAAATTGTCCTGAAAAAATCCAAAAAAATCACAAAATGTCTTAAAAAATTCAAAAAAATCACAAAACATCTTAAAAAATTCAAAAAAATCACAAAAGTCCTGAAAAAATCCAAAAAATCATAAAAAGTCCTAAAAAAATCCAAAAAATCATAAAATGTCTTGAAAAAATCTAAAAAATTCACAAAAAGCCCTGAAAAAATCCAAAAAAAATCATAAAAAGTCCTAAAAATTTTCAAAAAATCATAAAAAGACTTGAAAAAATTCAAAAAATTATAAACTGTCCTGAAAAAATACAAAAAAATTAAATATTCCCAAAATACAAAAAAATCATAAAATCCAACAAAAATCAAAACAATCATTACCAAATCAATTCTTCCAATCATTCAATCAATAATCAATCATCAAATTGAATCAACAATCAAAATCATATCAATCCCATCTCATCAAACATCCAGTCAATCCCAATCTATCTATCAATCAAATCATTCCAATCAAGTCAATCTATCAATCCTTCAATCCATCACATCAAATCTAATCAAATCATCAAATCAAATCAAGCCAAACTTATAATCGAATCAAAAATCAAATCAAATCAGCAATCAAGTCATTATTCTAATTATTAGTCCAATCATCAAATTCAATCACCAAAATCAAATCATCAAATAAAGCTAATCTCTCAAACAATCAAAATCACATCAACCTCATATATCAATCAATCAATCAATGAAAATCAAATCAATCTTCCATCATCATCAATAAAACACCAATTAGAACTACATCCCATCTCTATCGTTATGTGCCTTGATCCCGTGGATACAAGTATGTAGGCAGTCTGAAGTATGAAGGAAGTACCTAGATTTAGGCATTGACGATATTCCTCTTTCTTCTCTCATCTATCTTCATCAATTCATCAATCTTTCAAAACAATTCTTCCAATCAATCTTCATCCATCAATTCTTCAATCACTTCTTCCAATCATCTCATTAGCAATAAACTCAAATGCAAGTCATCTTTTATCCATACTAATTAAGTCAATCAAGCTTGTCAAATTATCCAATTACAATCCTCGGTCTTCATCCTAATCTTGTTGTAAACCCAATCAATTCATCAGTCAATCATCCTTATGTTGATATAGGGATATATCATTCCCCACCATGACAACACTATCATCAATCAATTAACAATCAATCATTGGTTTGCAGCTTGACAGGGGCAATACCTTGTTTGTTTTTGAATCATTTGTGAATGCTTTCTTGGTTTCTTGTGTGTGTTATCATTTTTGTATTTGCATCTGTATCTTCCTAGCTAATATTCATATCTTGTATCTAGACAAGGTTGTATTATGCTAGGGCATGAGATGCATCATCACCTTGGTCCTTATACCCTATGCATAACATCTCGCGCTATAGAAAACATATGGTTGCTCACTTTCATTGTAGCATAACGTATCCTTCATCTCTTTCCTTCACTTCCTATCTTGTATCATTCATCTTATCCCTCCTTTACCAATCTAGTTCATTTTGAGAGCCTACCTGTCTTTGTCCAACCCGCCTATCCTCTCAAGGGGGCATTATCATCCTATCATTCCATTCTCATCCTATCTTTCCATCATCATCTTTTTCTCCTACCTGTACCTTAGCTTCTTTGAAATGATGTTACTTGACACAAATCTCATGATCTCGAACATCATCTCAAAGACGGGCAAAATGTAGACACCTAAAAACGTCCACTTGTTGCAACATTACATCACTTAGGCATCTTGTAGCATTTTCGCCCTAGATATCCATATCATCACCTAATCTACCATTTTCCTCTAATAAATTAAATAAATCCAACATTTATTTAATTTATCCATCCCTTCACATTATTAAATAAATAAATTTTATTTATTTATTTAATTTCCCTTTCCTCTTAAATTAAATAAAATAAATCTATTTATTTTATTTTAATTTATCATATTAATCCTCACATGCATCATAAATTAAATAATTTTTTCTTAAATTATTTAATTATGATTTTTCCCACCTTCCGTTTCTATCTTAACTTACCTCTCAAGTTAATGTGGCCCACCTTCCATTTTCAACTCAACTCATCACTCAACTCATTTCTCTCACTTTTTAATTATCCCTTGAGTGAACTCACCCACTTTCCATTTCCTTTTCCAAGTTACACAATGCAACTTTCCGATTTCACCATCACTCACAAATTGGATGGTTTATCCCTCTATTTTCTCATTATGCTCTATAAATTGACCAATTTTCATGTCATTTGGCATGGATGAATCTTGCATGTAATGTTACTCTGCCAAAATTATTCCCCATCATCCATCATCAATCTATCTATCCTTTCATCCATCAATCGCTATCACCGTCATGCTACAGATTGTGAGCAACCCACATTTTCAACAAGGAATCGTTCAACCCATGTGATATCATTTTGGTTTGCATGTCTTTATTTGATTTTTGCTTTTGATTTCTTGAGTTTGGGTTGAATCTTGATCTTGCTCTTCATTTTTTTTATTCTTTGTTAAATTCTACCCAACACAGATGGAAATGATGAAACAATACGAATTCATTTGGATGCTATTGAAGAAGATAGGCGAAGAGGATTGACACAGAGACATAATGTTGAAAGTGATAATGAAGAAGAATTTCAATCTGTTGAACAAACTGGAGAAACCCTAGGAGGTGACGAAGAAGAAGAATCAGATCAAGTAAATATACTATGAGCTATTTCAAAGATTGGAAAGAGACCTAGAGTTGATGTGCCGAACTATACTAGTAATTTGAACCCTGAAGAACTGATTGACTGGATAAATGACATGGAAGAATACTGAGTATGAAGAGATTAAAGATCTAGAGAAGGTGAAGTTTGCAAAGACAAAATTGAGAGGACATGCTGCTATATGGTGGAAAGAAGTTTAGTTAGAGAGAACTAGAAGAGGAAAAGAAAAGATTACAAAGTGGGACCAGATGGTGACTGAATTGAAGAATCAATTTATAGCTGTTGACTATGAATTGGAACTATTGAAAAGATTGCAAAATATGAGACAAAAGGAGAAATTTGTGAAGGAGTACATTGAAGAATTCCATAAAATGATCACAAGGACATGACATAGTGAAGCAAGCAAGAAGAAATTGGCTAGATATATGAATGGACTCATATTGAACATTCAAGAGGAACTAAGCTTGGTAAGGATGACATCTTTGGAGGAAGTATATTAGTTTGCCCTCAAAATTGAAGAGAAGATGAATAAGAGGCATGATCAGAGATAGAGAGGTAGAGGAGGTAAATTTTAGAGAAGTAGAACATTTTCTAGAGGAGATAGATCATATACGGAGCAGAACAAGTGATGCAGAGGCATCCACACTATAATCTTCGCATATAGCATGAATGTCTGCAGACCAACCTCATCATCATCACCTTCGCCATCATCATCATATTCCCTAAAACTACCAACAGCATCATCATATTTCGCGTTACACAGTCAGCATCATCATATTTCGGACGATCGCAATTGTCCTCCTGCCGACTACTATTCACCTTCTCCGCTTTCCTCCTAACATCATCATCATGATGTTCAGCGGGCACAAACATCCTCCGGTTGCACTGTTCATCGGGCACCGAACTCCATCGTCATCATCATGACCTTCAACACTGTCTTCGTCAGCAGGATATCCAAATATCCGGTTGTTCAAATATCCTGATGACGACCACCTTCAGCAGCTTACCTTCGATGCTCCGCTAGCCGACGACACAAGCAACAGCATCATGATCTACTTTATCCGGTTCTCTTCGAAACCTCCTGATGATGTTAACACAACTTCCTGCCACGGACTTCCGCCGATACCTTAGCACTTAATGACGGCAGTATAAACTCGTATAAGGGGATATCTCAATATCCTGATGACGATGACGTCATATCCTGATGACGATGACGTCATCCAATATCCTGATGACCTCTTTAACACTTAGTCAAAAACACAAACTTTCTCTCCCGCATCTACTCGCGATATGCGGATGTTTGGCACTCTGATATGATGATCCTGATGCCGATACATGCACTTAGTCTATGTCCAGCCTAAAACATCCTGATGCACTCGCAACATGAAAACTCCAACAGTTTCATGACCTGATCTTCTACCTGATGCCGATGCACTCCTCCTCGGCTCCTCCAGATGATGATCACCCCGACGAACTCACACTTCATGCAACCGACAACATCATGCCGATCTCCTCCACTTATCCAGATGACGATATCCGAACTGTCTGCAGGATATTTGCAGAAATATCCTGATGATGTTGTTTTTGGCGAACTTCTCCACTTAGCAAAATTTCACTTCGCCGATCCTCCAGGGATGACCCGATCCAACCTCAGGGTGACCTTCCAACTCAAACTTCTCAACTTGACCTAGCACATGAGGATGCTAGGCTTCTCAGCATCTGTCGACCGCGATCCTGCACACCTGCATGCAAACAGAAAACAACCTACAACCTACCCTACTGTACATTACCATTCCACCGATCAGACGGATCAACCGGTGGAATGGATCAGTACATCCATAAAGCCAACCAAACCAGCAAATCAATTACACAAAGGAATCCAACCAGAGCAAGAACACAAACAGGATCTTTATTGATTCAAAGATGCAATACAATATGATGTTCCTCACACAGAACAAATGAACTCCTCTGCTTAATGCAACACTCAACTGCCGATCGATGATCTACAATCAACCGATCTCATGCTTATAAAGATTTGCCTACGAGTACTACTGACCCGACTCCAAGCGGCTGGGAACTCTCCAAGCAGCTGGGAGATCCCACCGAACATACATCATGACAGCTGTTATAACTAACTAGCTAAAAATAGCAAAAGCCTGGTCAGCATGATCTTATCATGATCAGCATGACCTTATTACATGCATTTGGTCTAACAGACCTTCTTGGAAACACAAACAAGACCTAAACTACTAACTGCCTCATGAAGGCCAGCTGTCAGGTAGGTGCTCCTGCACCATACTCCCCAAAAGAAAAGAACTCATGTCCCATGAGTTTAGTATGTGGAAGTCTTCCACCTTTACACTTTGCTTTGTCAATAGTCTGACCTGCTCCAGCTTTATCTGCTGCTGTCTCTTGGCTGCTCCAAGCCATCTGAACTGTGACTTGCTTTCTGGCAAGTAAATCCTCATCCCTGTTGATGTAGGCCTTTCTCTCACATACCCTGTGTTTGTCAGGTTGCCTGATCAGAACCTCTGTCTGAACTACCTCTTGAATTGCTGAAATGTTCAACTCTATCTTCCTGTCAATCTTTATAGGACAAGCAATAGTCCCAACTATGACAACATCCTTGTCATGCTTCTGAACTGGTTGTTGGTTGCACCCCTGTTTCTGAACCTGCTGCTGACCTCTGTCAGTCACAACTGAAACGTTCTTCAGCTTGTTGTCTGTAACAACTCCCTTCCCTGCAGTATCCTGAACTGCCTTTACGCCTGCTCCTCTAGGCATCTGCACATACTCCTTCTTTCCCATTAAAATGATTTGGGCTGCCTTCTGTACTGCAGCTTTTGCCTGCAATGGCATCAACTTAATAGTCTTCCCATCCTTCTTGATGGTGTAGGTATTAGCATACCCATCATACAGTACCCTTCTGTCAAATTGCCATGGTCTACCCAACAGTAGGTGACGACATTCCATAGGCAAAATATCACACAAAATTCTATCCTGATATGCTCCAATCTGGAAATCAACATATGCCTGTTCAGAGACAAAAAGTGAATGCCTTTCACTCACCCAAGATGCCTTGTAAGGGTGTGGATGTGGAATCCTTTCCAAATGCAGTTTATCCACCATCTCTTGAGATACCATGTTGTCTGTTGAACCAGTATCAATGACAACCTTACATATTTTACCTCTGCTCTTGCATGTGGTCTTGAAAAGAGCTCTTCTTTGCATCATATCCTTTGATGCCTGCAAACTAATTCTCCTTATCATCAATGATTCTCCACTCTCTGGATATCCAACATTATCAGCATCCTGATCCTTTTGATAAATGTTTGGACTCTGCACACTTTTCTCTTCTTTCTCTTCTTGCACAAGTTGTACTCTCTTGTCATTAGTTCTATCATTTCTAGATGATGAACCTGTGTTTTCTGGACATTTGAAGGATGGATGACCAAACTCACCACAGGTGTAACATTTCCCTGAAAATGTAGTAGAACTTCTACCACCTCCAAATCTTCCTTTACTACCTTTCCATCCACCTCTGAAATCAGACTGTCCCTGTCCTTTACCAGTATCTTCTTGACTTTCATTGGTTTGCTTTGTTCTATGGGCTGATCCTCTTCCTCTATTGTTTTGTTCTTGTTTTCTCTTCAACTTTTCTTCCACTTTTAATGCCAACTGAAAGCTTTTCTGCACTGTATCTGGGTTATGCAGACTGAGATCTTCCTGAATATTAAACCTCAATCCATTAAGGTATCTGGCTACCTTTTCTTCTTCACTTTCTTTCACCTTGGTCTTCATACAGAGTTTCATGAACTCTTCTGTATATGAGCTGACATCTAGCTCCTTCTGCTTCAGGTTCTGCTTCCTCTTGTGTAACTGGATACTGTAATCCAAAGGAATATAAGCTTCCTTCACCAATTCCATCATCTTCTTCCATGTGGCAACTCTACGTTTTCCCTCCTGCACTCTATCATCCTGAACAAAGTTCCACCATGTCAAGGCAGCTTCTTTCATCTTTGACTGTGCTATCTTCACTCTCTGCTGTTCTGGTATCTCCTCTGTTACAAAGAAATTGTTCAAACAATCTATCCATTCCATTACTGAATCAGGGTCCATCTTACCTGTAAATACTGGCAAATCCAGCTTCACATCCATGGTTCTCCTCTCCATGGCCTTGAGGGCGTTCAACAGCGGTCTCTGGTCTGCAGGAACGACCTCCTCGCTCCAATTAGGGATCTCTTCTTCTTCCCTATCATCTTCTCTACCAGAACCTACTCTGCTCCTCAACTTTGCTAACTCATCTTTCAACTCCTGATTCTGAGCCTTCACGGCCTTGCTTTCTGCAATCTGTTTCTTCACCAGAACTGCCAACTCAGCGTTGGTCATCCTTGCTGGAACCTCAGATGTTCCTTCTTCGTCTGACATAAATTTTTACCAGAGAGGAAACCCTAGTACATACTAGAATGAATAATACAGAAGAGAAGGAAGAGGATTTGATAAGAGAACATTCAGAGGTACTTGTTTTAAGTGTGGAGGTGAAGGACATAGAGCATTTGAATGTAATCAGGGTAGTACAAGTAAGAGGACAAAAAATAGTGGAAGAGCACCCTATGTTGAAGAAGAACCTGTTGGATCACCTAGTTCAGTTGGCCTGAGGAAGGAGAATCACTTTTGATGAGGAGAGCACTATTTCAAGTAGAGACAAATGAGGAACCATCACAGAGGAAGACTCTATTCAGAACTAGATGTAAATCAAGAGGTAAGTGTTGTAAAGTTGTGATTGATAGTGGTAGTTCAGATAACCTAGTTTCAGAGGAGATGGTGACTAAGCTGAAGTTGGAAAGATTGAAACACCCTAAGCCCTATTAGATAGCATGGATTTGAGATAATCATAAGGTACAGGTGAGTGAACAATGTTTGGTGAAATTTCATATTGGATCATATCATGATGAAGTCTTGTATGATATTATGCCTATGGATGTTTGTCATATCTTGTTGGGTAGACCTTAGCAGTATGATAGAATAGATATACATGATGGGAGAAAGAATACTTATACTATAAAATCAAATGGAAAGAGAATTACTTTGATTCCTTTGGAGGATGATCCTAAGAGTGAAGTATGTGGGAGTGCTAGAATCTGTTTGGTAGATGGAAGGAAATTTCTGGATGGTTTGAGACATGAGAATATGTGTTATGTCTTGATTCCTAAGAAGCCTGAAGCATTGAAGAAAGAGATTGAAGAGACATAACCAGAGGAGATAAGAGAATTGCTGATAGAATATGAAGACATCATATCAGATAATGTACCTAAAGGATTACCACTTATAAGAAGTATTAGTCATCACATGGATCTTATACCAGGAGCAAGTTTGCCTAACAAAGTAGCACATAGAATGACACTGCCAGAGAATGAAGAATTGAATAGATAGATACAGGACTTGTTGAGGAAAGGTTTGATCAGAGAAAGTTTGAGTCCTTGTGTAGTACTTGCAGTGTTAGCACCGAAGAAAGATGGAGAATGGAGAATGTGTACTGACTCTAGAGCAATAAACAAGATCATAGTTAAGTATAGATTTCTTTTACCTTGGATGGATGATATCATATATTGTTTGAGTGGAGCAAGATATTTCACAAAGATAGACTTGAAGAGTGGATACCATTAGATTAGAATCAGAGAAGGTGATGAATGGAAGACTACTTTCAAAACAAATGAAGGGTTGTTTGAGTGGTTAGTGATGCCTTTTGGATTGACAAATGCACCGAGTACTTTCATGAGATTGATGAATGAAGTCTTGCAGAAATTCTTGGGTAAGTTTGTGATTGTATACTTGGATGATATTTTGATTTTTAGTAAGACAAAAGAGGAACATTTGTGGCACATTAGACAAGTTTTGTAGAGACTGAGAAAAGAGAAATTACTGATAAACATCAAGAAATGTAGTTTCATGAAGGATGAACTAGTATATTTGGGATTTGTAATTTCTGCGGAAGGATTGAAGATGGACCCTGAGAAAGTGAAAGCAATTGTTGAATGGCCTACACCGAAGAGCATTGGAGAGGTTAGATCATTTCATGGATTGGCTAGTTCCTACCAAAAGTTCATAAAATTTTTTAGTTTAGTTTGTAACCCTATGATAGAGACAATGAGAGGTGATAGAAAAGATTTTAAGTGGACATCAGGAGCAGATAAAAGTTTTGAGCTATTGAAGCAGAAAGTGACAGAGCAACCTGTTTTGGCATTACCAGATTTCAATAAGGTATTTCAAGTTGATTGTGATGCAAGTGGAAATGCAATTAGAGCAGTGTTGAGTCAGGAAGGTAGAATAGTAGCATATTTTAGTGAAAAGTTGAATGGTGCAAGGAGAAGATATTTAGTTTATGATCAAGACTTCTACGCCATAATACAAGCCTTGAAGAAGTGGAGACATTATTTGTTGCCCAAGGAGTTTGTGTTGTATACAGATCATCAAGATTTGCAATATTTGAATAGTCAAGGTAAGTTGAATTAGAGACATATGAGATGGGTAGAGTTCATACAGAGTTATACTTTTGTGTTGAAGCATAGGAGTGGAAAATCAAACAAAGTTGTTGATGCATTGAGTAGGAGAAGAAACTTGTTAACAGAGATGAGAGTTGAAGTGTTAGGTTTTGATCAATTGAAGAACATGTATGAGGGAGAAACTAATTTTACATAACCTTGGAAAGCATGTAAGGAACTCGTTGTGACAGATAGGAGCAAGTGGTTGGACTATTTCATTCAAGAAGATATGTTGTTCAAAGGAAATCAGTTGTGCATACCTAGAAGTTCAATGAGAGATAATTTGGTCAAGGAGAAGCATAGTGGTGGATTGGCAGGACATTTTGGCATTGATAAGACAGTGGCTTTGGTGAGTGAAAACTACTTTGGCCTTAGATACATAAGGATGCTAGGATATTTGTGTAGAGTTGTAGAGTTTGTCAAAATGCAAAAGGGAGTAGTCAGAATACTGGATTGTATAAACCTTTGATAGTACCGGGGAGACCTAGGGAAGACATAACCATGGTTTTGTAATGAGATTTCCTAAGACACAAAGAGGACATGATTCAATATTTGTAATGGTTGACAGATTTTCAAAGATGGATCATTTCATACCTTGCAAGAAGACAATTGATGTAGTACATGTAGCTAACCTATTTTTCAAGGAGATTGTGAGATTGCATGGATTGCCTAAGAGTATAGTTTCAGACAGAGATACAAAGTTTGTTGGATACTTTTGGAAGACACTTTGGAAGAAGATGAAGACAGACCTGAAGTTCAGTTCAACTTTTCATCCAAAGACTGATGGATAGACAGAGGTAGTGAATAGGAGTTTGGGAAACTTGTTGAGATGTTTGGTTGGAGAGAAGGTAGGAAGTTGGTATTTGATTCTTTCACAAGCAGAGTTTGCATACAATAATTCAGTAATTAGGAGTACCGAAGGAACACCTTTTGAGATTGTTACTAGAATGAACCCTAGAGGAGTAGCAGGATTAAGAGATATCAGCATGGAAGAAAAGAGGAGTGTAGAAGTAGAGGAATTTGCAGATCATATGAAGACAGTGCATAATTAGGTGAAGAAGCATTTGGAGGATATAAACAATAAGTATAAGGAAAAGTCATATGAGAAAAGAAGACATAAGGAATTCAAAGTTGGAGATGAAGTGATGGTGTACTTGCAAAAATAAATATTTCCATTTAGGACATATAACAAGTTGAAGATGAAGAAGTTTGGACCTTGTAAGATATTTAGGAAATTTGATTCAAGAAATGCATATGAAGTAGAGTTACCGGAGATCTTGGGTATATCACCTATTTTGAACATTGTAGGCCTATATTAGTATCATAAAGCAGAGTTTAGTGAAAATATGGAAGAAGACTTGAAGAAACAATTACCACAACAAGCATTGGAGCAAATTGAAGACATTTTTGACAACAGAATTGGATGTAGCACTAGAGGAAGACAATACAAAGAATATCTTGTGAAGTGGAAAGGCATACTAGAAGAAGATTCATCATGGATTTCTCAGGCTGAGGTGGACCGTCTTGGTTTCCCTCTAGTCCTAGAAAAGTGAGGGACTCACTTTTTCAATAACCTTAGATGTCAGATGCAGGAGCATCCCTGGTTCAGGATCAATCTTGCATCAACCAAAAACATTTGCATTTCAGTTTGTTTGTAGTTTAGTTTGTTTCTTTTCATTTTCAAGTTCAGTTCAGGCAATTCAGTCAGAAGCAGTTTCTATATTATGGTCCAGTAGCATTTCAGACCTTGTGGAGCTGGACTTAGCATCTTTATTCATTCATCCACATCATATCTAGAATTCAAAGATCCACACATCATTACCAGAAAGATATCACTATTAGAAGATTGACTGTTCTCTCAGAACAGAGCATCCTGATAGTCTTTGACAACCAATTAAAGGAGAAACTTGCGGAATCATTTCCCAATCTTCAGAGCCTAATGATACATCATTAAATGATCTTTGGTTCATGGCCGACCTTCCCCAGAGATCCACACATCTTTCCATTCATTTTCTTGAGTTCTATGTATTTAGGTTTGACCTAGCCATGTCCACATGTTACAGCTCTTCATTGGAGTTTGTGATCTTCCTTGAGCGATGCGGAGGAATCTATCATTCTGGAGATGATATATATTAATAATAGATTCTTAGGAAAGTAGTTCTCATCATTTAGAAGATCAATAGTTTGATTCTTTGCAAAGGAGATTAAAATATTTATGTTGCACATGTATGTAATCAGGCCTGTGAGCCCTAATTGTAATCCCGCATGTTGTCGAATGATCTCTATTTGAATTCTATGATATACTAAAAGACTGAATCTGTATTTGTTCCATTTCTTCGAGTTGTTTCCATTGTGTTTACTCTTTCTACACGGTTCAGATAGTTCATTATGTGAAGCCTCCTACCGTGACTGCACTAGTAAACAAATTGTGCATTGTGAATGTCACTTAGAAACTTTCTAAATCGTACTCCTTTTACATTTTTCTTTTAATCAATTGTTAGATTTAGTTTTTCAGCAGCATTCTACACTGTCATATCATCTAAAATTATAAAGGTTTTGCATGAACTGATGTCCTAATCTTACCCATCTATCAAACTGCATGTAAGACCCCTTGTAGGAACAGCTAGCACATTCCAACTAAGAAATTCCAATCATGCTAAGACCTAGCTGTATTATCCTTGGAGTAGTCTTACCTAGGGTAGGATACTTTTCAAGAGAGGTATGATCCCAGCAATCATACCTGTGTTGTTGTGTGCAAAAAACACCATCAAAAGAATTAGCTCTAGAAGGAGGGTAGAACCAAGATGTTATGTAGGCTTTCAGTTTGTTGGTTCATTGCACATGCTGAAATGAAGTGAATGTGCAGAAGATCTAGTTCCAGTGGGTACACATAAGGGTTTCAATCATGAAATCCCTTCATTCTTCAGAGGACCATCTCAGCAATCATATCATGAGGAGAACTTCCAAGTGAACATCCCACTTTTCAAAGAAGTATTGGATAAGCAGATCAGGGTGAAGTATCCTCCTTTGACATTGTTTGATTTCAGTTCACCTCAAGTCTGCGCTATACATCCTGGAGAATTGCATGACAAGATTGATTGTTTAACCTTCCTCCAAAGATCAGATCTACATTTGAAAGGACTACTCCCTATTTTTGAAATATAAGAGCCTGAGGTTGGATATATGCATGGCAACCATATTCAGAGCCAGACCTCGCATAAAGAAACTACAAAACAAGTGGATACATATGCAGGGGGTCCTATCTCAGTCAAGAACACTTAAAGAGTTGATGTTGTAGGACCTATAAATCCATTCACAAATGATCACAGTCAAAAGGGTAGTCTACACATTGGAAAAACTAAAGTTCCTCGAGTTCACCAAAATACATATCTAGATGAGGATGGTAGGGAATGCATGTGATCTATAGGTCACCCAACTAAGGAGTACTTAGTCCCTGACTGGTTCAAACCTAGTTTTCATTCGCTGGACCTTCCAACATGGTTGAAGCCTAGTTCTTAGTCACAAGACAATGAACAAAGCAATGTACAAGATCAGATTTCTACTACCAAGGATGTGGACAAGGTAGATGATGAATCAGCCCTCATGAACAGTCATGTTGAAGATGCAGATCAGTAATCAAATGTTTCACAGACATCAGGTCCTCAGACTGAATTTGCTGCTATAGAGGTGCAGAGTAGTAGTTCCTTACAGGTGGTTGATAATTCTGAGTTTGAATAGTAGTTAGATTAGATCAGATGTGTGCAAAAGCAAGAAGAAATCAGTCCTCTATATGAAGAATAGTCATGGATAGCAATGCAGAAAATTATTCCAATTGACACACTTGAGCCACAATCCGATTGTTTGATGAAAAATGATCAAGCTTCCGAGTATATCAGCATGGTGAACTACAAAGATTAGTCATATCAAAGCATTGCAATTACTCCCATAGAGGTTTTAGCTGAGTCAAATGGCAAAAATTAGGAAAATACATCACTAAGGCAGCATTGACATCAAGAATCAAGTTATGCAGGAGGAAGGAGACCTTATTGCTGCTGCAGATAATGAATTATCAATCCAATTCCTACAATTAACTAAAACAAGAGGGTTGTTGATTGATGTAGAAGAAGTTTTTTCAGAACATACGGCTGATTTTGATGAAGTAGATTAGAGTTTATCATTTGTTCCCCATGCTAATTCTATTTACATTTGCATAGAAGAAGATCCACAGATGGTTGATGCTAACCTACTGATGACAGATGAGAACATAAGTTTGCAATCTGAGAATAAAAATCAGACAATCATGCAAAATGATGGTTTGGAAGCTTTTTTGTGTCAAGCACTTGACCACATCATCGAGTTGGTGTCAGTAATGAGAAAGGATATGTTGCTGCATGGCAATTCACCGCATATGATAGATTTTTCTTTAGCCACTTCATGCAAAATTCATCCACATGATCTACATTCTGAGGAAGTTTGTCCAGACTTTCTGTCCACTTGGGAATTTGCTGCGGCATTCAGTGCTCTAGAGGTATTTGATGAACAAGATATGGCCAAACATGAGTTGAGACCTCTCGAAGATGAGAAGGTATTTGGTACAATGTAGCAAGGTGATGAACTTACATACCCAACTGATGGTACTGCAAATCAAGTTGTGTCTTCCCTCTCTTCACTCAATTTCAATAGTTATTTATTTGATTATGGTGATTTAGGTAAGACAACTTGCATTTGGATTGATCATGGCCCTAATGAATTGCCCCAATTGTTGATTCTGTGTGACTGGTACCCTGAACATGAACCTAGCCTGCCCATACCCTACTGTTTAGAGTACAAAGATGAATTTACCAAACTTAGGATAATGACCTGCACCTTGTATCTTTTGCATGTCGTGAGAAATAAGTCATGAGGGAGTGTAAATACTTGTTGTCCAAAGTTTTTGTACATGGTTCTGCTTGTTTTTAGTTAGGTTTTGGTTAAGTAGTCTATTGTTTTAGTTTAGTTTCTACTTTCTATTTTTGCTTTTCCTTAGTTGTTAGTTGTTGCTTTCTTCTTTTGTTTTGCTTCCGTTAGAGTAGCTTTGCTTTGTTTAGGTTAGTTGCTTTTCTTTGCTTTGGGGTTCTCCATTTCTTGAAAGTGGTGGTAGTTGTGCAAACCTACAAGTAGCCCTCTTTGGGTAAGTAATCTGGAGGATTTCTTTGAGAAAGCTTAGTTTTTCACTTAGGTCTTCTTGTGGTTGCTATTGTTATTCTCAGATAGTATGATGCTTGTTCATGGGAAAAGAATCATTAGTTTGGTGCACTTGAAGTATTTTCTAACCATATATCTTTCGTACTCTTAAGTAGTCCTGAGGTACCTAAGTGAGTCAAGGTGATCTTACATTAAGTGAAAAATCCAAAGTCTGCCTTTGCCGCCATCAGGAGTCCACCCCCACCTGGCTGAGTTATCACAAGGGTAGCGATGCTGCATTGTACTCTGCCAAATCTAAGCTTAATAAAATATCAAAAGTATGAAAGAAAATTAATGCAAAATCACAATCACACATGACAAGCAAGTAAACTCTACCGATGCTATGGATGCCTAACTGGCAGTAGGGCTCTGCTTGAGTGGAATTCTGAGACAAACTCGTTGGGGCTATAGACACTCCTTGGCAGTGAGTCAATGTCTAGGTAGTTCTTGAGGTGTGTACTAATCACCTAGCTTAATGTAAAGGATCTAAGATGAGCTTAATCACCAAGGGATGGGAATTAATGCATTTGTACACACTCAGGTTTTTAGGATATGGATGGTTGCATGAGTTAGTGATCTTTGATTATTTGATATTGTATCATGTTGTCCTATTTGATATGTGGGAAATACAGAGATTTTAGGTTCAAAACTGACATTTATCTTTGAAATGCTCTAGAGCATTTCCCCAGTAGAATCACCATTTTTTGTGCCTTGTGTGATAGGTAAAAAATCAAGTTAACAAGATCAAGCATAGCCATGAAAACCTAACCCTACCATTATCAAATAATCTAATCCAAATGAAATCAAAAGCATGCAATTCAAGCACAATATCATCTAGATTGTGTGATTCCTTGTTTATGATGTGGATTGCTTCTTCAACAATGAACAATTATGAAGATAAAAGCTGCCATGATGGATGAATGATAATGATGATAAGCTCAGTGGATGCTATGAATACTCAAGTGCTCAATATGCTCAAGATGATAATGTAGATGCTCTATGAATGCTGGATAGATGTAGTATAGAATGAGAGGGTGTTTATATAGAACACAACCAAAATCAATCAACGGTGGAGATTCGGTGGCTATGTGAAAGGCTAAGATTAAAGATAGACATAGGTGAATGTGAAGATGACAAGTGGAGGGAAGATAGGGCTTATGTGTGATTGTGTACATAAAAAGTACTACATGTGAAAGATATTAAATAAAAGATGTAATACCACTTATCTTTTTTTTTAATGAAAGAGGCACACATGTCAGCTCATGAGATAAATGATTTAAGAGAAATTAATTAAATAAGTAAAATTTATTTAATTAATTGGAAAGTGGGCTTATGAAAGGAATTTTTAATTAAATAAATAAAATTTATTTAATTAAAAATAGAAAAATGAAAATAATTAAATAATTAAAGATTGTTTAATTATAGCTTAGAAAAAATAGAGCTAATGAATTAATTAAATAAATATAAATTTATTTAATTAATAGAAGAAAAAGATATGTTAGGGATATTGTTCAAGTGTGTTAGACAAATGCAGATGATGGATAATGTAATGTTTGATACTAATGATAATGAGTCAATTTTGGGTGTCTACATTTTGCCCCTCTTTGATACAATGTTTGATAGAGTGTTGTGTCAAAGAAGATACGATATTTCTTTGATAAATAAGGTTATGCCCCCTCAAGAGGTAAGCTAGGCTAACCAAGAAGGGCTGGGTTGGCTCGCGATAAGAGAAAAAGCTAGGACATAGGGTTGACACAAAGAAAAAGGCGTTAGGTGGGAAAGAAAAAAAATGGGATGAGGTAGAAGAAAAGAGGCTTTGGCATAGAAGAATTAGGGTTTGGATAGGGCTATAAGTAGGTTCTGCAAGAGCAAATAGGCTCATTTGTGCTCAATTATGTTCATTTTCTTATAGAGATCTAGAGCTCCTTAGAGTTAGTGTGCGACGAGAGTTGGAGAGCTATCAGGATGGTGATTCCACGCAGAGATCATTGTTCCAAGCGAGTGAGTACACATGGATGACCAGAGGTAGCAGGCGTACTAGTATGTATCAAAACTTTGGCTAAAAGTATGGTTTTGATAGGCTAGAAGCGTCATAAATGCACACACATCACCATAAGCGACTAGGTCTTAGGATAGGCAGTTCAAGTCGCTTAGGAAGAGAACAAGTCACTTAAGGTAGTTAAGGTCACTTTTAGGTGTGGCTTGGTTACATATGGAAATAACAGGTCACTTTTATTTAGCTAGATAAACATAGGCAAAATGCGCATATAAATAAAAACAAGTCACTTATGGGCTAAAAATAGGCGCATGTGTAGGTTCATCTTGCTTGTAAAGAAAAAATGCTCACGTGTAGGATATAGATCACTTATAGGCTAAAGGTATACACATATAGAAATATAGCTCGCACTTGGTCAATAAGTAGTCACATAGGTAAAATAGGTCACATATGGGCAAGAAATAAGCGCATGTAGTAAAATAGGTCGCATGCGATCAATAGATAGGTGCATATGGAAAAATGAGTCACTTATAGTAGATAAAAGCTAGTATAGCAGTAAATGATCCAATTTTATAGCAGTTGTATATAGCGTAAGGGACTGACATGATGAATGAAATGATGCAGGATATACTACCACCTTTGTTATCATGAGAGCCACATCCTAGGGATTTGTGGTTGGTGAGATTGCTGGATGCAGAGGAGCGACTAGTGTTAGAGATCCTCAGGTTAGAGCATGTGTCTAGATTGGAGCCGGTGCAAGTACATTGAGGACTGATGACAGCGATGGTGGAGTGATGGATGAGCGAGCATAGTTTGTTCTTATTATTGACAGGAGAGGCTACGATCACACTAGAGGATGTGTTTTAGATTATACAGATTCCTATAGATGGGGACTAAGTAGATTATGATCCTAATATGGGTCCAGCTTCATTCAAGAGATTGTTTGAGACATTAGACATTGGAGCAGAGGGCTCAGAGATTCCTATGGAGAGGATGGAGGAGTTATGTGATAGACTGTAGCGATTGGTAGTAGCTATTATCAGATGGCTAGTGGGAGACAGACAAGTGAGAGGGTTTCCGATAGGATGGGGGATAGCGATGGAGGGGATGTTCTCCTATGGGATGAGATATGCACAGGTGGAGTGTGTACTTCGACAGCTCTATCATTTCCTACATGATTGTGTATATATGTTGAGGGTGAGTATGTCAGCAGGAGTTATAATTTTGCATGTGTGGGCTTATGAGCATATTCCAGGGATGAGACCAGAGGGATGGGTGGCTAGAGCAGCAGGAGAGCCTTATGCTAGGATGTATAGAGGAGATTTGACATACCGGAAGCACAGAGGACTAGTGTACTGGTGGAGGATGTTGGATGAGGTAGATAGATTTATATGGAGGCCATGGCTGGGATGTGAGAGATGGGATGAAGAGGATACTGAGCTTGTCTATGCTAGGCAAGTGAGATATATTTTTGGACTTGGGATATACATTATAGAGTACTATTTGCCCGAGAGGGTTTTGAGATAGTTCAGGTTACCATAGGAAGTACCAGTTGGTGATGCCATTTTTGGGAGGATGAGACAAGAGGTGTTTGATTGGGGGCCAGAGGTTGTGGTTAACACAATTTTGGTGGAGAGAGAGGGGCTATAGCTAGTTGTATGGCAGTGGGGACAAGGTCTTGTAGATCCAGGCATGCTACCAGATTATGATGCATACTAGGTGACAGTGAGATTGACACGGCTGACATGGGTTGGAGAGACTAGTCAGGAGGAGGCGACGATGGGTTCCACCAGTGTAGGTTGTTGTACCAATAGCACCATGGATACAGATATAGGGACAAGTGCAGGAACAGCCTCAGATACTTGCATAGCCTCAAGGACAAATATTAGGAGGTGATGATGTTGGGATTCAGCAACTATAGAAGAGGATTAGAGAGGAGAGAAGATGGAGGCAGCGGGCTCAGATGAGATTGAGAAGAGTGGAGTTGGATAGACACTAGGTAGTGATTGGCTTGCAACATGCTAGGGCTTAGGCTTAGACATACCAGGCTCAGTTACAGGTGAGAGTACAGGCTGGGGATGGATAGGATGATGGTGCACTTGTTAGAGTGACAGGAGAGAGAGAGAGAGAGAGAGAGAGAGAGAGAGAGAGAGAGAGAGAGAGAGAGAGATGCAGCTAGGTAGAGCTAGCAGATGATGAGATTAGAGCAAGATACTACTATACAATAGATGCAGGTGATGAGGGCGGAGATGGTCTGCGGGCAGAGAGGGATACGACTGTGCAGTAGCTACAGGGGATGACTAGTGAGCAGGATAGAGTAGTGACTACACTGGGTACAGATGGGGCTATGATGTATTTGGCCACATAGTTGACACAGGTATAGGCAGAGTTGTGGAGAGTATAGGGTGAGGTAGAGGATTATAGGGGTTTATACTATGGGACTATGCCAGCAGAGCAGAGGCAACCAAGCTTCAGGAGTAGATCAGGAGCTTCAAGTTCATAGAGGACAGGTGGATCTCGATCTAAAGCCTCAGTGATGGGGCCACCAAGAGATAGGGGGAAAGGTGTAGGACCCAGTGGTGGTGGTCAGGGTGAGGGAGCTACCAGCAGTCACTAGGGCTACCTTGTTCTATATTATTATATCATGATGAGGGCTATGAGCCAGTTGTACATACAGTTTTGATGGCTTATGGATAGCCGCATGTTGCATATGTATACACTTGTATATTGACTCATTTGATATATATATATATGGGATATTTCTTATCTACATGATGAGGCGATGGATGCACTATGGGTATTATGATGGTTATGCATGTTGTATTTGTATTTTCATGGATTATGTATGGATGTTTATGCAAATGAAATGGAAATGTATGATAATGCAAATATGTAAATGTTAATGATTTGATATGGACTTATGCATATAGATAGATGGTAATGATATGATATGTGATAGACTTATGTATGTCTAACACACTTGTTTTGCAAGATAAGAGACGTGGCAGAAGGACGATAGAAATGATTGATCTTGGTTGAGGACGATATAGATGAATAAAAGGATGAATAGATGGTACAATGGGCAACTTTTTAAGTAATTGTTCAAAATGAAAAGAAATGCAATCCTTATGTTTGATATAGCATGTGGATGTTATGAACCAGGGTATAGAAGACCAAGGTGTCAAGATATCCAATGCAAAACTAGCATGCTACAATCTTGTCTGAACACATGAGGTCAGGATGTTGAGCCAACATGCACAAGATATGAATAAAAGCTAGTGTTTTGAGATGGACTTTGACACTACAAGAAATGGTTTGAGCTTATCTCCACTACACATAGTGACACCTTGCTGGTTATATGTATGGAGCTAGTCTTGACATAGAATATTCTCAAGTGCATAAAAGTCTGTTTAGCTTCTCAGATGCTAGAGATATTGATATGTAAGGTGATAATCCCAACACGTACAAGATACCAATATGCTTAGGAAGAGAATAAGATCATCCCGCAAACACGGCATACGAAAGCAATGTGACCATGCCCCATTCTTTACTTCATCACCACATACCAAGATATAGATAGATCAAGGTAGTTTTGATTAGTCATAGAGAAGGGACAAAAGATAAAACAAAAGATATTGTCATCATGTTCTCTTGCCAAATTTAGGTGCTCTTAGATGGATTTAAGCTGGGGCATTGTTAAGAGGAAAGCTGCATCCTGTTGAAGGCTAAAGATGTTGATAAAATGATATAGCAAATGTTGGCTTAAGGCATGTGGACAAATAGCTTCTGGCTTATTCTTGATTGGTTAGAGTGCTAGAGCTTTCAGTATACACATAGTTTGCTTCCTACTTGAGCTGATCAAAGAGAAGAAAATGGAAGATGAAGAGAAGATGAAGATGGGGATGGAACATCTGTACTTGAGTACTGGAAACTTCCTTCATATTCTAGACTACCTACATACCTTGTATCCATGGGATCAAAGCACATTTACAATGAATATGAGACATGATGAATATGTAGTTCTAGGTTTTATTGATGATGTGTGTGATGAAAAATAGAAGAATGTGAAATGAAAGATTTAAGGATGATTAGAAGAAAGATGAAAGATGGATGATGAAGAGAAGGGGCTATCCTCTCAGCCTGAATCAGAGTGCTTCCATCGCATCTCAGATTGCCTACATACCCTGTATCCACAGGATCAAGGCTTCAATGATAGAGTTGGGATGTAGTTCTTGCTTATTATGCTGGTGAGTGATGTTGAAAGAATCAATTGATTGCTTGAATGTTTGCATTGGCAATGTTTTTCTATTTTTGGATGTTGGTTGAGCGTGAAGTGATTGCAAAGATACGAATCCTGGTTGCAAGGGGTTTGCCATGTTTTTCATTGGATGAATGCTATGGTTGAAGTTGAAAGTTTGCTATGTTGTGAGCTAAAGTGTTTTATGTGTTATGTGCTAGAGATAGTGGTATCCACTTCTAAATAAGACTCAACAAATGTCCCCAGTACGAGTGGTATCCACTTCTAAATAAGACTCAACAAATGCCCCCAGTACGAGATGAGGTTTATTATGAAGGAGAGACGATGGAGAATGTGTGTGGTCAAGATGCTAAGGTGCCAAAAGAGATAGTTATCACAATAATGTCTAAGTAGGATAGCTAGCACTGATAGAGGTGAAGGTAGAAAAGATGTTTATTGCGATAAAATGTGGATTATGATATGGATTATGTGGGATAAGATGGTGAAATATACTAGGAAGAGTGGTGATCAAACAAACCAAGTAGATAATGGAGACTGGTCACTACACATAGTGCCTATTTGCCAGGTTTTCACTATGGTACTTATTCAAGGCACCTATTTACCAGGTTTTCACTAGAGGATGGATTATTTATCTTATATTATCATATTTTTTGTTATCCAAAGTGCCACAAAGTGGTTTTCACTATTGGATGGATTTTTTTTAGGATAGCTAAGATTCAAGGATAAAACTTTTTGAGATGAATGCTATTGACTGGTTCATCCAATGGAATGCCTTCAGGTGTTGAAAGAGTATATGCACCTGATCCATAAACTGTTGTGATGATGAAAGGACCAAGCCAATTTGGTTCAAACTTGCCTTGTTTCTCACAATGTAGCTGATTCCTTTGATTCTCTTTAAGGACAAGATCTCCAACTTGAAATTTGTGTTCTCTAATTTTTTTGTTGTAGCTGCGGCATAGATGGTTTTGATAGACTTGGAGATGGTTGAGTACTGTAAGATGTCGTTCATCTAGAAGCTCAAGATCATGGAGTCTGGATACTTGATATTCTTCCTCTGAGATGCTATGTTGTAAGGATATTCGCAGTGAGGGGATCTCAACCTTAATAGGTAAAATAGCTTCAATGCCATACACAAGAGCATAAGATGTAGCTCTAGTAGGAGTTCTGATACTTGTTCTATATGCCCATAATGCAGGATGGAATTGTAAATACCAATCCTGACCAACTTCATTGACTGTATTTTTGAGAATTTTAATGATTGTTTTGTTAGAAGCCTCAACTTGACCATTGCTTTGAGGATAGTAAGGGGCAGAGAATTGATGTTGGATATGGAACTTTTTGCAAAGATCTCTAACCTCTTGGTTCTTAAAGGGGTGACCATTATTCATGACAATAGCTTGAGGAACTCCATAGTGGCAAATGATATAGTGTAGAATAAACTTGGATATTTGCTTGCCAGTGATTTAAGTCATTGGTATGGCTTCCACCCACTTTGTAGAATATTCAGTGGCAGTGATAATGAACTTATGACCATTTGATGAAGTAGGATGGAATTTACCTATGAGATCAAGTCCCCACTGCGAAAAAGGCCATGGAGTAATGATAGGCTGAAGCTCATGTGCTAGTGCATGTAGTAAATCTCCATGTTTTTGACACTGTAGACATCTCTTTGCAAATTGTTGTGCATCTTTTTCCATGATTGGCCAATAGTATCCTTCTCGTAGAAGTTTCTTAACAAGGTCAGGGCCAATGGAATGTGAGCCACAAACACCTTCATGTATATCATGCAAGTCCACTTTTGCTTCCTTAGAATCAAGACACCTAAGAAGGATACCATCAAGACTCTGGTGATAAAGGGTATCTCCCAAAATAGTGTAACAAGAGGCTCGACGGATAAAGGTTTTGCATTGGGTTTTAGATAATTGAAGTGGAAAAGTTTGATTGCGGAGATACTCGTATAAATCCTCGTACCATGGAGAATTAGGACCCACAATGTTTACATATAAGCTCAGACTGTGGTACTTCAAATGTTGGAATCAAAAGTTGTTCAACCAAAAACTCACATTTATTTGTATTAGATGGCATGTCTAGAAGAGACCCAATCATAACCATGGCATCTGCTATTCTGTTCTATAGTCTTGGGATTTGTTCAAAGGTGATATTGTCAAAATACTTTTTAAAATCATCAACCATTACCTTGTATGGAAGAAGCTTCTCATCTTTTGTTTGGTATTCAACTAAGACCTATTTGATAACTAGTTGAGAATTACCAAAGACTTGTAACTGTTTGATAGCCCATTGTACTGCCATGTGTAATCCTGTGATTAGAGCTTCATACTCTATTATGTTATTGGTACATAGAAATGCAATTTTATATGATTTGGGTATACAATCTCCTTGAGGGCTAACAAACAATATCCCTGTCCCTAACCCATGTTGTGTGTAAGATCCATCAAAATATAGCTACCACCATGCTAGGAAGTTAAATTGAACAACCCTTCATTAGGGAATTCTGGATACAATGGGTGAATATCTGTGATGGGTGTTGTAGCTAATTGATCCATGATGACTTGTCTTTTGATGGCTTTTTGATCCACATATTGTATGTCAAATTCACTTAAGATCATGACCCATTTTGCTAATCTTCCCATGAGGATTTCTTTACAAAGAAGATATTTGAGTGGATCCACATTAGATATGAGCTTTATCATTTGGTTCAACATATAGTGTCACAACTTTTAGGAAGCAAACACTAATGCTAAACATGCTTTTTCCATAGATGAATAATTAAGTTCATATCCCACAAGAGTTCTACTGATGTAGTAGATGGCTTATTCTTTTCCTAAATCATCATGTTAAACTAGAAGGGCACCCAATGCTACTGTTGTTGATGATATATAGATCAATAATGGGTAGTTAAGCACATGAGGTACTTGTTGGCAAGAGACACTATGTGGCTTCATGGATGTTGTCATTGATGGCAACAAAGTCCTTCCCACACATCCACAAGACATGGTGTGTCCATACTGGAAGTCAGATTGAAGAGTGTTGTGGTCCAGTAAGCAAGAACAGAGCATGCAGCAAGGTCTGACAATCAGGTCTGGATCTCTCAGAGGAAGTATGTCAGAAAAGTGTAGACTTGGGAAAGTCAAGAGGTGTACCTTGACTGATACATTCCAGAGATTGAGCCTCCGGTAATGAAAGAGTGAAGAGATATGAGCACCTAAGTGTTGGGTTCTTGTTTGGCAAAGTAGACTGAGGAAGAACTAACTGACAGAGCATCAGATCTTAATACAGATGAGATATTGATGGCAATCAAGTTTCTTAAGGGATCATTCATGATTGGTCGACATGATTGATGACTTCTATAAGCATCTCTTTGATACGCATCACTTGGCAAGCAAGTATTCAGCTGACAGACCAGAGTTTGGGAAAATATTGAGTATTCTAGATGCCAACTAGAAAGATGTTGAAATCCTTTGTGCGGATATATATACCAGATGGATTTTGATGAGAAGGTGTGTGTGGTGTGTTGTGTAGTGTGAAGAAAAGTAGAGAGCAGCGTGGAAGTAGTAATACAGGTCCAGTATGTAATAGGACAACAACACCAAAAGGAGAAAGAATGAAGTGCAGTAGATCAGTGTATTGAGCCTAATCAGAACTAAACCTCAACATTTGTGGATGCTTCTCATTAGGTCAAGTATCTTGTTACTCTCCTTGTTCCTTGTAGACAGTGAGTCTCTTGTAGGTAGTGAGCCTCTTGTGAGAAGTGTACTCAGGCAGTGAGCCCTAATTGGCAAGTGCCATTTTTGTATTTATATTCTTCTAACAGAGAATACATTCTTGGGTTAGTCACCTCGTGGTTTTTCCCTTAACAGGGTTTTCCATGTCAAAATAATTGTGTTATGTGTATTGACTTTGTTTCCTCTTTCATGATTATGGATGCTTATTTATTTTGATGCTGCACTAATTATTAAAGAAGAACAAAAAGTTAAATTAATTAAGATAACTGATTCACCCCCCTCTCAGTTATCAACAATTGGTATTAGAGCCAAGTTCCTCCAAACAGAGCCTAACAACTTGAGGAAGATCTGGGAATCTCAATGGATATGTATGGTATGAGGGAACAACTTCAGTCAGCCCTAGATGATCTTGAACAATCTCACTTTGAAGTTAATAACTTGAAGGAAAGACTCAAACAGGCTGATGATTTCATAAATGAACTAAAAGAGAAACTGAGTATCTCTAAGAAAAAGAGAAACTGAGTGTCTCTATGAAAAAGAGAAAGGAATTTCTTCAACAATTAGCAAGTCAAAGTGAAGCCAATAATATTGATGAAGATATGGAAGAGAAGAATAAGTTATGTGAGAAGCTATCAAAAGAGGTCATTATGGTAAGACATGAAATGGAATCAGGGGTTATGAAATTCACCCAAGAAATTGAAGAGAAAAGGAAAATTGAAGATGATCTAAGACAATATCTCAAGGAGAAGTCAAAAGACTACCATAAAATGGATAGAATAATCAGGCATCTGGAATTTGATCTTGAAGAAGCAAGAGATAATGAAGAACAACTTGAGAATCAGATTGACACTCTTAAAAGGGATCTTCAAACAACAAATGAATACAAAGAGAAATTCAAGATAAGCTCTACTCAACTTGAAGTTCTTCTTCAAAGCTAAAAGAGGGTAGATGACAGGCAAGGCTTGGGCTATGAGAAAGGTGAAAGCTCCAGATCTAGTCAGAAGAACTCTGGATCAAGAAATCCAAGGATCAAGCTTAGAAGACCTCCGGTATGGCAGCCAAATGCTCAAAGATATCCATCCTTCAATGGATACTGCCACAATTGCAATAACTTTGGTCATAAAGCAAATTAGTGCAGAAGAAGAATGAATCAGACTAACCCATCATTCTCTAGACAATGTTTTAACTGCAAAAGGTATGGTCACAAATCTCATGAATGTAGAAATTTGCAAATAAACAATTCGTTCAATGGTAGATGCTTTGCATGCAATAGAATGGGACATATGTCTAATCAATGTAGATCAAGAGGATTCTAGTCAAATATGCAAAGAAATGTTGTTTGCTACAATTGCAATAGATCCGGTCATATTGCCAAATTCTGAAGAAGTAAGAATCAGGATAAAAAGGGTTCGGTGCATCATAATCAAAACCAAGACAAAGGAAAAGGAAAAGTGAATACGAATGAAATTCAAAGGGAGATGAACAAGATCTGGGTGAAGAGAAGTACATAAAATATTGGGAATGGATCCGCACTAGAATCTGGTGCTGATATTCCCTCTGGAAACTAAATAGATGAGCTTTGGCTCAGGGGGAGTAACAAAAGAAAAACTTTTTCCCCATCCTGTCAATAGGTGCCTAAAATTGGCACATGAAAGGTTGCAGATTAAAAGGGCCTTTATAGAAACATCTAAATAACCCTTGGTAAATATTTGAAAGATCCACAAGAAGTTTGAAAAGGTTAATCATCCAAGATTAATCTGGTTTGATAGTCATCTGGCAAAAGTAGAACTTTCACAGTTAGATCTGGTATAACACAAAATTGAAATATTTTGATTTGTGGCTAGATGGAATGATTGGTTAAAAGGAGATACTTTGTAAGTTATCATCCTAGGTACATCTCAGTGATCCAGAAAGATCTCTCTCAGAAATAAAGAAAACAAGGCAACCAGAATAACCTAAGTTGTGCATTTATTGCAAAATAGAATTAGGGTTTGTGTAGGAATAAAAGGGTTCTTTTGTTTGTCATTTGTACATTTGCATTCAAGAAAGGAGAAGGAGCTTTGCAACAAAATATCTCAAGCCTCTCAAAGATCAACCATAGAAGTCAATTCTTCCATCAATCCGATCTAGCTCATATTGTGAACCCTAGAAGCACAAAAGGTATTTTCCACTCTTGAAAACCTCTCTTTGATTCTTTTGGAAGATGGCTACTCTAAATGTTGTGAAGATTACTGATAGGCCATGCCCTAAATTCAAGAAACATCCCTACAAGTCCCTAGAAGTTGATCCCCTAGGCGCATTTTCTAGCATTCTGCATGGGGTTTTGCACATAGAAGATGTTAGGGCATACATTCATGTGAACATTGAAGAATTTGGGGAATCCAAGCTGATGGATATCTACCACAAGAAGTTAATAGATGAATCATTTGAACTCAAACCTCAGTACAAAGCCATCCGGGATAAGCATTTTGGATAGTGCATCCATTTCCCCTATTTTGCAGAAGATGAGTGGGTCCAGTATGTTTTGAGTAGAGTGCATGACAACTTCATGTGGTTGAATAGACCATTTAAGATCACAAAAGATGCTATTAAAGTGGTAACTAGTTTGTACTCATTCGGAGGGTTACCTATTCTCAAATCGGTCAAAAACCAAACTCTGAGTGAGGCTACCGGATCAAAATTTGACAAGAGAGCAATGACAATAGAAGATATCACTAATCCAGATATCAAGTTTGTGCCCTTGATAATTAGTTACAAGATATACCACTCCAATAGGAAAACTTCTGTACTCGGAACTGCAATTTACACTGCTTATCAGATGTTAAGGGAGAATGCAGATTATGATCTTTGTGAGCTTCTTCTAAGCCAACTGTTGGAAAACCTACAAAAGATCAAGAAGGACAAAAAGAATTCATTCAAGTATGGTGGGCTAATAATGTGTTTGTTCTTTTACTTTATGAATGAGCTACCCAGATCAAGTGGTTGGATATGGCAAAATGATAGACCAGTAGCCATACAAATCAGATATTATTTGCATGGGCTTGGTGATGTCAAGGCACAAAATATAGCACTCTGGGGCTACTTCAAGAACTTTTAGAGTATGATGCAAGCTAGAGAGAGAATCCCCCAATCTCTAGTTGAAAAGTATAAGGATATAGTATGCTTTATGGTAGAAACTGATCAATGCCTAATAGAGGCAGTGGAGCCAAGGATAGTCTGGATCATGCCAATGGGGTATGAAGTTGATGAGAAAATTCTAGAACTACATATTCAACACCTACTGAGTTAGCCCAAGGACCTTAAGGTAGAAAGGTTTGGAACCTTTTAAGAGTTGAGTGTGAAGATTCATGTAGAGCTAAGACAACCAGAAATGAAAAGAAAAGTGAGAAAAGAAGTAGACGATGTTGCCAAAAGGTATGGCATTTCAAAAGAAGCACTTGATGAAAATAGAGAAAAACTGGAAAAGGAAGAGAAAGAGAAGCAAGATGCAGAAAAAAAAAGTGATCTGGTGCAAGCCCCTTCCCAAACCAGATCCTCCAAGAGCTTTGTACCTACCACCTCTAAGAGCCAAAAGGCATCAAAACTGGAAGCCTAGACATCTAGAAAGGGAGAGAAGAGAACAAAGAAAAAGGCAACAAGATCCTTTACAAGTCAGAAGGATGATGAAGAAATTGAAACCGATGAGGAGGTCAAGAAAATGAAGAAGAAGAAGAAAGTATCTAGTGAATCCTCTATCAGTCAAGGCAAGGAAGAAAAGGCAGAAGAATTTGTTGAAAAGCCTACTCTCTGTATTGATGATATCATCAAATCAGTGACTGTGGATGGAAACCTACAACCTTTGACTAAATTTTATGATGAATATAATGAAGCTGATTAGAAGATCTTGCAAGATGCCATAGTCAGGTATCTAAACATCTATAACAAAGCATTCATTGAAATTATATCTCTTATTCCTAAAAGTTTAGAAAAGGAACTTGAAATAAGAAAGAATAATGCCACGACAAAAGACCTAGAAATTCAGAAGCAGATTGCTATCCAACTCTATACCTCCATCACTCCAAAGCAAATAAGCATGATCTTCAAAGATTGCAAGGATGAGTTCTAGAGAAAAGCCAAAATGAATAAGCTTATGCTTGGAGAGACTAATCAGGTGGCTAAAGAGACTGAAGAGATCCTCTGGAATGCCTACAAAAGATTTAATATTCCTATTATAGAGGACTTAGGTGATCCTATAGAGAAAACTACAGAAGAATCAAAGGAGGTAGGTGAGGAGAAAACTAAGGATCTGAATTCCTCTGCTCTGGAAGAGGAAGTCCATGAAGAAGGAAACATCTCTCCTTTGGTTTCCCTAGTAGACTCTGGATCAAAAGGAGAAGAGATAATAGAGGAGAAAATTAGTCAAGAAGAAGAGGTAAAGGGAAGAGAAGAAGATCAAACAGAGAAGACTCTAGGAGACAATTCTGAGGTTGCAGAAGGGAAGGAAAATCTATCTCCAACAAGGGACACTACAGATGTAGTCAAAGACTTCCTGACAAAAGAAATGATGGAATTAGATGAACCAGAACTGCTTCAAGGACCATTCAATTTTGATTCCCTCTCTCTTGTTCAAACAATGAGGATAGCATCCTTTGCCCAAGCAAAGGCAAAAGAGAAACTTCTAAAGTCTCACATGGAAGACTGTGAGCTAAGTGAAATTGCATCCGGTGTGCTAGAGAAAATCATGCCATCCTTCCAAAAAGATCCTTTGGCCTCCACATCTAGTAATCTAAAGTCTCTTGTAAACTCTGTTAATACACATTTTAATTCTTTAGAGAAAGCAGCAGAAGAGAAAATCTGGAAATAATTTTTGGGTGAGAGATTCTCCAAAGTACAAGGGCTAATAACAAATGATAGGAGAACTATGGATACTAGGATAAAAAGCTTAGAAAATGCTCTCAATGATGGTGGAGAAATATATAAATTTTGTTTATCCTGGTCTAAAGTGACAAAGGATATTGAGAAGAAAGTGAAAGAACAAGAGGGTAAACTGTCAAGTTTATCTCAAAGTTTTGATCCTCTCACCTCTTCCATAGTAAATCAAGAGTGTCAGACTATTGCATTCATAAATGAAATAAAGAAGCTTGAGAAGGAGAAGAAAAATAGAATAAACAAGTTAAGTGAACTTAGAGGGATAATTATCCCTAAGTTAGAGGCCATGCATGAGGTCCTAACTGATGCTCAGACCATAGCCTGGACCAGTGATCCGAAAGATCTAAGAGGGCAGAAACTTTTGCATTCCTGTTGAGTGGTCACATCTCAATTTTGGATAGGATGAAGAAAAGTTGGGTGAAAAAAGTGGTACAGTTGAAGACTACCTTTGTAGATAAACTTCAGTATATGTAAGTATAACATGTATATATACTTATGCGACTAAGTATAGTTGAATTTTTGAAAATTTTGGTGTAGGGAATCTACCCTTTGCCATTGATGTCAAAGGGGGAGTGAGGAGCAGCGAAAAATGTGGAATCTAGCTAAGGGGGAGCTCCGAAAAAGTGTACATTAGAACAGAGCATCAGCCAAGGGGGAGTATAGTGTGACTTAGTCATTTTTCACTAAGTGTTGCCATCAATGCCAAAGGGGGAGATTGTTGGCAAGAGACACTGTGTGGCTTCATGGATGTTGTCATTGATGGCAAAAAAGTCCTTCCCACATATCCACAGGACATGGTGTGTCCATACCAGAAGTCAAATTAAAGAGTGTTGTGGTCCAGTAAGCAAGAACAGAGCATGCAGCAAGGTTTGACAATCAGGTCCGAATCTCTCAAAGGAAGTATCTCAACAAAGTATAGACTTGGGGAAGTCAAGAGGTGTACCTTGACTGATGCATTCTAGAGATTGAGCCTTCGGTGATGAAAGAGTGAAGAGATATGAGCACCTAATTGTTGGGTTCCTGTTTGGTAGAGTAGACTAAGGAAGAACTGACCGACAGAGCATCAGATCTTAATCTGGATGAGATATTGATGGTAATCAAGTTTCTTAAGGGATCATTCATGATTGGTTGACATGATTGATGAATTCTATAAGCATCTCTTTGATACACATCACTTGGCAAGCAAGGATTCAATTGACAGACCAGAGTTTGGGAAAATATTGAGTATTCTGGATGCCAACTAGAAAGATGTTGAAATCCTTTGTGCGGATATATATACCAGATGGATTTCAATGAGAAAGTGTGTGTGGTGTGTTGTGTAGTGCAAAGAAAAGTAGAGAGCTATGTGGAAGCAGTAATACAAGTTTGGTATGTAACATGACAACAACACTAAAAGGAGAAAAAATGAAGTGCAGTAGATCAGTGTATTGAGCCTAACTAGAACTAAACCTCAGCATATGTGGATGCTTCTCATCAGTTCAAGCATCTTGTTACTCTCCTTGTTCCTTGTAGACTGTGAGTCTCTTGTAGGTAGTGAGCCTCTTGTGAGCAGTGTGCTCGGGCAGTGAGCCCTAATTGGCAAGTGCCATTTTTGTATTTCTATTCTTCTAACAAAGAATACATTCTTGGGTTAGTCACTCCATTTTCCCTTAACAGGGTTTTCCACGTCAAAATCATTATGTTATGTGTGTTGACTTTGTTTCTGCTTCCATGATTATGGATGCTTATTTGTTTTGATGTTGCACTAGTTATTAAAGAAGAATAGAAAGTTAAATTAATTAAGATAACTGATTCACCCCCCTCTTAGTTATCAACAGTACTAACACATGAGGTGTTTCCAGATATTCCTTTATTCTATCAAAGGCCTATTGACACTTTTCACCCCACATAAAAGGTTCACCCTTACAAAGAAGATGTTGAAAGGGATGACATTTATCTGCTAGTTGTGAGATAAATCTGCGGATAGACTATAACCTTCCTTGTAGACTGCGAAGCTACTTGAGATTTGCTGGCAAAGGCATTTCCATGATAGCTTTTACTTTAGCTAGGTCCACTTCTATCCCTTGTTGAGACATAATGTATCCCAACAGTTTTCCAGATGTTATGCCAAATACACATTTCTTTGGGTTCAGTCTGACTTGATACTTTTCTAATCGATCAAATATTTGTGCTAATACCTGTAGATGTCCTTCTCTTGTCTTAGATTTTCCTAGGATGTCATCAACATAGTCTTCCATGATAGTGTGAAAAAGGTCATGAAAAATAATTATCATGGCTCGTTGATAAGTAGCTCCAGCGTTCTTGAGACCAAAAGACATTACAACCCAGTAGTATGTGCACCACGGACAAATAAAGATGTTTTATCTTGATCTTCCTCTGCTATTCTAATTTGGTTATACCCTGAAAATCCATCCATCAAAGATAGCATTTCATGTCCAGCTATAAGAGCTACAATGTTGTCTATGCTTGGTAATGGAAAGTCGTCCTTAGGACATGCTTTATCAAGATCTCTAAAGTCTGTGCAATAGTGAACTCCTCCATCAGGTTTTGCAACAGGTACCAAGTTTGAAACCCATTCTGGATAATCAATAGGCTTTATGAACTTTGCTTCTAACAGTTTTTGAATCTCTGCCTTGACTAATAAAGATACTTGCAGATGCATTTTGCACAATTTTGTTTAACAGGTTTTGCATTAAGAGATACTAATAGATGATGTACCACAAGTGATGGATCTAAACCCGACATGTTAGCATAAGTCCATGCAAAATTTATAGCTCTTTTCATAAAAAATGCTGTGAAGTCTCTTCTTTCTTGCTTTGATAGTGATGCTACCAAAAAAGTGATCCTTGGATTCTGCTCTGTACCAAAGTTCATGTCTTGTGATTGTTCAACTAGTACGGTTGATTTCTCATGATAATCAGTGGCAATAGGAAGATCAAATCCCCCATCCCTAGGTGCCTTAGAGAGGTTTTCACCTTTGGATATGTCCTTTATTTTTATTTTTTCACGGTCAAGAGGCACCTTTTGGTTTTCACCTACTGACCTTTTTTATTTGATTTTGTTTATTTCACTTTTGCAACTAAAGGATTTGATACTTCCACCAAAATATGCTAGTTTAGGTAGATCCATCATGAAACCTTCTTTGTGATCACCCAATGGAATGCGTTGTCATAAGCCCATGAATTCTGCAATAGCTTCATCATTTTCAAATGTATCTAATAATGGTGCCCCCTGTTCCCAATCGACGAGGTCAGGATATACGAGTGAAAGGGTAACAGAGGAATGGTTGTGGCTAGAGGAAGTTGTGGAAATCATGAAGATGGAGTTTTCATGGAAAAGGTTAATAATATGAAGGGAGGAGTCATCGATAGTATCCAAACTAGAAGTCTCTCCTACCGAGGAGTGTCTAGCGTCAATATCAAAAATACACTTAATGTGTTTGGGTCATGGTACCTCTAGCTGATAACCAAGGCCTTGCTTATTAAACTTCTTAGACACAATAATGGGTTCGATAGGTCCTTGTTCCTGTGATCCCAATCCACCATGTCCTTTGTAGCCCATGTTCTTTATGATGTGGAACCCATTGTTATATCTCTCCACTTCTAGTTATACTTGGTCATTTTCATCAAAGAATATCCAAGAGTCGATATCATCAATGTCTTCATCATCCAGGAATCTACCTTTAATGAATACTATGGGTGGGGCTTTGATGATAGCTGGGGATGAAGTTGGCTTGGATGTAGAAGGTTTACCATAAGATTTGGGAGATAAGGGAAGGGTGCCAACACAACAAGATTCTTGCAGTGTGTATTCACTAGGGCCATGTTTGGTGTACTTGATACAGAGGTTGGAAGCGGATTTGCTAGATGATGGATTGAGTAGGTCAGATGGGTCTATATAGGATGAAGATGGATATGCCTCAGTGTTGATAGGAATGTGATTCAGACTCTGATACTTAGCTTGAAAGGCATGACAAAATTCAAATGGATTGGGATCAACATGAATAGTAATCTCAACATCGTTGTGTGGAAATTTAAGACATTGATGGTATGTGGAAGGAACTACCTTGAGGGCATGTATCCATGGATGACCAAGGATGATGTTATAAGGAAGGTCAATATCAAGAACCTGACAACAAGTTTCAGTAGTGACTAGCCCAACTTAGATAGGCAAGTAAATAATCCCTTCAGTATCTCGCTCGACATAATCATATGCTCTAATGGTAATAACCTAGTAAGTGTCAACATCTTTTTTAGAATATCCCAATTGTTTTATTAATTTCAAGGAACATCTATTAAGACCAGCTCCACCATCTACCATGATTCATTTGATATGGTGTTGTTTAACAAACACTTCAATGTGGAGGGCTTCTTTGTGTGAAGGGTGAATGGAGGGCTGAAGATCTTTGTCAGAAAAGGTTAAATGACAAGGGGCTGCAATGCTAGCAACCATAGATTGGAATTGTGTGATATCAATATCATTGGGCACCAAAGATTCTTGTAAGGATTTGTCAAGGATAGCTTTGTGAGCAAGGGATATGCGAAGCAACTCAAGAATGAATATGTGTGCAGGTGTTTTTCCAAGGTGATCCAGGATATTATAGTTAGAGAATGGTCAAGGAGGATGGAAAGGTGCTCCTTGAATGGTGACTTGACCTCTTTGAGTGGTTACAACATAGACAGGTGCTTTGCCTTGGATAGTAATGGTAGAAATGTGAGCATGGTCAATGCAACCAATAGTAGATGATTCATAGTTGTACTGAATGGCATTCTTGGCATGAGGGTTACTTGATTTGTCATGAGATGGAAGTGGATTCTTGAAAGAATCTAGATCATAGTTCGATGTTGATTGTTGTGTAGATTGAGTTGCTAAAGGTGTAATTTTGATTAAGCCTTGATCGATGCAATCTTGGATAACATGTTTTAAGCACATACGACCATTTGTTTTGTTTCCTTTAACTCTATGGTAATCACAATACTCATTTCCTTTGTACCAAGGAGCTTTGAAGAGCGGTTCACCATTGAGTGGTGCATTTGGTAACATAATATCGCCTGCTTGGAGAAGCTTTTGAAAGATAACTTCCATAGGTTCTGCTAATGGTGTAAATTGTCGACATGGATTTGAAGTTTGTTATTGCCACGTTCATTGAAAAGGTTGTGTTGTTGTAGAAGCATCTTGAATGTTGATGGGAGCTTTCATAGTTTGTATGTTCTTTGCATCCACAACATTGTTATTTTTGTTCCAAAAGCAAGATTTATCATTGGAGTTTTGAGGATAGTCTTTGTTATTGTGAAAGATCTTAATAGTAACTTTAGCAATTAAAGCTCATTCAATGATGGTTCCTTTGGAAACAAGTTCATCAAAGGTGCTAGCACTTTGCAATTGTAGTTGGAATGACAGCTTGGGATGAACATTTTGAACAAAGATATCGAGTTGTTGCTTCTCAGGTATTTCCCATGATAGTTTACTAGCCATATTACACCATCGTTGAGTAAATGAAGAAAAAGCTTCACCATTGCATTGTTTATTGTTGACAAGGTCATTCATGTTTACTTCATGTTCAATGTTAAAAGAAAAGTGTGATCAAAACTTATTTGCTAACTCTGAAAAAGACTTAATTCCTAGAGGTAAATGAGAGAACCATTCAAGAGCTTGTCTTGCTAAGCTTCGAGGAAATAGTCTCAAAAGATATGTATCATCATGAGAAATATTGAGACATGCCACAAAGAATGCTCTAAGATGGTCTTCTAGATTTCCTTTTCCTTTGTACTTGTCAAATTGTGGAATTTCAAAGTGTGACAGAAAAGGTGTCATATGAAGTGACTTGTCAAATGGATTAGAGCATATGTTTTCTAAGGAAAATGTCTTCTTACCTTGTCCTACCACTTGGTTGATCATTTGTTGAACATCTGCTGGAGATAATTGTTGTTGCAAAGGGGGCAAAACATGGTATGATGTATATTGAGATTGTTGTTGTGGGATATATGAAGTCATGACCATTTGTTGAGGTTGCATACTCACAATGTATGTCAAAGGATTGGTATGTGACCCATATGTGGTTGAAGAGTGCTTTCCTTGAGACACAAGCGGTGGTTGGGTATATTGTGACGAATTGGCACCAAGATTTTGCATCACATGAGAAATGGAAGATAGATTGACACTAGTTAATGGTTGTGAATTTGGAGTTGGGTTTGTGACATGATAAGTGGTGGAAGGATTGGTGGATGCGAAAGAAGGGTGGATACTTGGATTTGTATTTTAGACAACATGAGGATTGATATGTGTCATGTGTTGGGTCACTATGGGCAAACCTTGGGCAGCATAAGATGGATTGATGGTTTGTGAAGGATTGTAAGAAGATGACAAAATGGATGTGAGTTGCTCAACATAAGTGATCATAGCACTAGGATTGGCTTGAGAAACAATAGGAGGGTCACTCATGTCAATAAGACTAACATTGGGATTATATGATGTATTAGATGGATTAGTGGAGATAGCAGAAAGCATATGAGCAGTAGGTATATGAGATGTGGTATCCACATGGGATATAGGGGGTTGTGATGGTTGTGAAGCTTGGACTATTGGTGTTGTTTGGACAGTTTGGGAAGCTTGTGCACTATGGGATATGGGGATAGCTTGTGATGTTTGGGGCATTTACACTTGGGCCACATGGACAACTTGTGTTACTTTAGGCATGGAAGCAGTCATGGTAGGAGAAGGAGTTTATTAAGGAGCATGGAAAGGTGGAATGTTCAAATTTTGTGAAATGAAAGGGAGCACATTGGTTGGCATTATCAAAGGTTCTAGAGTGTATTCCAAGCGTGGTGGATCAAATGAAGTAGCAATAGGTAGTGAAAGAGATGTGTTGGAAGATGGAGTTTGTGATATGATAGGGGATGGTGTGACCATAGTGGATGGTCCCTTTGCAACAATAGCGGGAGTGTTTGGATTGTGATCTCTAATAGTAGATATGTCAAAATCTCTTGGTAATTTAGTGCCCATGCGAACAAGTTGCAAGAAGTAGTGATTAGGCTCAGATAAGACAAGTCTCTCAACTTGATCCCACACATGTGTATCCTGAAAATTTGATAAGTCTTCTTGCGATTGTTCCTCATAAGTCTCCAAAAATGTTTGAGGTTGCACTTGTTGTGAAGATGACTCTCAAATGCTATACCTATGAGGCATAAACATATGAGGAGGCATACCGGTCGTAAATTGAGTCGTGTCTCTAAGAGGTGTTGATCTAGATTGTTGCATCTTAGCTTCCATCTCAGCTTGTAATTTGGCTTCCATTTCAACTTGCAGTTTGGCTTCTATTTTAGCTCTATATTGACTCCTAGTTTAAGGCATGATGAATGATGTTGAAAACTAAACTTTAGCTTGTCAAGGTTTTGAGACCCAAAAAGATGATAGTTTGTTGATTGTTTGGTGTTGGTTGCTTTGTTGTTGGTTTGCTATTTTCTTTGTTGTTAGTTTGTTGTTTGCTTTGTTGTTGGGTTGCTTGGTTGATTTGTTGTTGGGTTGGTCTTCCCTAGAGAATAGCTCACACACTCAAGGGAAAACTTGTTTGCTAAGGGTTGCTATGTTGCTAATGTTGTTGAAGCTAAAGCTAGGAGATGATGTTTTGCTGATTGATTGATTTGATGTTTGGTTTGCTGGTTTGGGATCTCAAGAAGATGAAAAGCTCATTAAATTTGTTTGGTCGGTAAAATTAAAGTAGGAGACAAAGTATAGGTATCTGCTAATGATCAGAGACAGATCTGAAAGCTAATGTTGAGATTAAACAAGCTAGATTTGTGGCTAATTCGACTAAGTCACTAGGATTTATTGGTATTTGACCACAGGCGACAAGTAATAGCTCATATGCAATTCAGAAAAGGCTAAAGGTGACTGGTAATAGCTTAAATGTGAGCTGGTTTTGGTTCTGATAGCAGGTTACAGTATTAACCAGAGGCGAGCCAATTTTCCACAGGTGATTAGTATTGACTCAAAAGTGATTTATTGTTGATCAAAAGTGACACAGTTTAGACCAGAGGTGACTGACTGTTGTTTAAAAGTGGCTGACTATTGTTTAAAGGTGATCCAGTTTAAGCAGAAGGTGAGTGATTATTGTTTAAAAGTGATTTAGTTATCTGTATGTGGGTAGTTTAAGTTCAAAAGTGACTATGTCTATCAGGAAATATGTCTGATTTGTGTTTTTTTTTTACAAGAAAATAGTAATTGCAGTCACTCACACTCACAACAATCACAAACTTGTACAACCTAGGCTAGGAAAGGACTGTATTTGTTGAATCCCCTGGTCATGCTTGTTCAAAGCAGATAGCTTCAGGATCTTGGTAGCACAAGCTCTTCTCCACAGCACACACTTCTCATGCATACTAAGATCTAGGTTTCCCAAAAGGCCTGTCCCTCACCAAACCTTAGGATTGTCCCTGCTATCTCTTCTAAGAACCATGTGAATCAGGATAGCTTCAAAGGTCCCACCTTTTGCATCAACAAATAGAAGGTTTTTGGCTACTATAGAAAGTTGCTAATAAGGGCATCTATTCGGGTGGCTATATGTGCGACAGTGCTACTCTCCGTTATGGAGTCTCCCAAACTTCAATGGTTATGCCTTGGAGGGTTTTGGGGGAGGTTGGTTGTTGGTATAACACAACAACACCCATTGTTTGCATCTTTCAACACAAAGACTTTTCTTATATAGCGGTTCGGAAGGACTTGGCTTTAGCCCATTACCTCTTGGGTCGTATCACTTCTGACACTGGGAAGGTAGGCCCTCTAAAGATAATAACAAGTTCTCATACACCCAAGATCCATTTGATAGGTAAGGGGAGATGATATTTTTATTATTAAATTTGGTTTACAATCAAGCACATGCAAGAAATCAAAAAAGGATAAATCAAGCACAGAGCAAGAAATGATTTGTTTTAAGCACCAAGCCCAAATGTTCCTAATTTAGTAAAAAACCACAAGTCTTGGACCGATCGAAGCTACAACAGATATGTTAGTAGTTTGATAACCTCATTTTCTTGGACAATCGATAAGATGCTGCACAAATACCTAATTAGTCGCCAAGAAAAACAAACTACAAATGATAAAGACTGAAAATGACACAGTTTACCAGAGGTGATCTATTGTTGATCAAAAGTGAACTGTATTCTGCCATAGGTGAAATATTACAGATCAGAAGTGATGTCGAGAGCACCAGATGTAGATTGATAAAGCTCACAAGTGACATGAAAAAGCAAGAAGCTACTAGTTATGGATTATAAGAGACTCAGATTTGCAAGAAAAATAGAATGCAACAAAAACCCTGGTTTTGCAATAAGCGATTCAATTAGCTAAAGGTGATTACTGTCAAATTAAAAGTGATTCAAATAAAGGCATAAGTGACCACTGTTAGCGTATAAGTGATGCAAAATAGACAGGAAGTGACTACTGTTCACTCATAAGCGATCTGAAAAATGCTAAAGGCGGTAGGTGTATACGCCTAAAAATGACACGATTTATCCTAAATAAATATTCTAAATATTTATTCCCTTCTTCTATTAATTAAATAAATATTCTAAATTTATTTAATCGATTCACTATTCCATAATTAAATAAAATCTATTTATTTAATTAAAATTCTTCTAAATGTCCTACATAATTAAATAATCATAAATTATTTAATTAATCCAAATTCCTCTATCCTAAGTTCTAAATTCCAAAAATCCACCTCACCTTTCCACCTCACCTTGTCCACCTCATCAGGTTGCACATGTAATTAAATATATTTAATATTTAATTACCTAATTTTCTCTCACCCACATGGCCTATTTCTTCTCAAAATCAGAAGTTAGTTAACTAATCAATCAAATCTGTTAACTAATTAGTCATTTGAGTTCACTGGTCAATCTATTATGTTGACTCCTCAATCAACCCAGTTCACTGGTCAATCAATTCAGTCAATCCCATAATCCACTCTTCTAACTGATCAATCAAGTTTGTTAACTGACCAGTTAATGGAGTTAACTCTCCAATCAGTTTTGTCACATCCCCTCTTTCATGATGGAGCTGGGACACTTGTCACATTTCCACTGGTTGCACATTCCTCAACCATCCTCAGCCGTTGATCTTCACATCTCCTCTCAACCGTTGATTCTCATTCTTCCAAGTCTATAAATAAAGCTTCATCCTCCCATTCTAATCATCTAGGCTTTTGACATCGTTACTCTGTAGAAATATCACCAGCGCGCCTTTGGCACCCTTTTTTCATTCACAAGCTTGAGATCACATACTTGCATTGGAGCTCATCTTCATTGCATATCACCATAGCCATTCACCATCGACTTCCTACAAACAGCTAAAAAGATTGCACTCTCTGAGGGCTCATCTGATCTGCAAAAGGACGATTTGTGATAGGCGAACAACAGAAGCATCGAAACGGGAGAGGTTTGCATTGTGTTTGTTCATTGCTTCATTTATTGAATCCTTCTTGTTTCACTATTCTGTTGATGTTTGGGTCTTGTTTAATTCATTTGATTGATCACCATTTTACCCTTACATTTTTGGCGCCCACCGTGGGGCCGTTTACCCCTTTATTTTACCGTTTCTGAGCTTTTTTGAAGGCAGGTTCCGTACAGGTCACGCAGAGTCACGCACAGATTACTTTGGCGCATCTGTTCATTTCCACGGCGCATATAAAGACTGTTACAGTGCTTTTGTTGTTTCTATGCATCTGTGTATTTCTGATGCGCATATAAAGACTGTTACAGCGGTTTTGTTGTTTCTGCGCATCTGTGTATTTCTGCTGCGCATATAAAGACTGTTACAGCGCTTTTGTTATTTCTACGCATCTGTGCATTTATGCTGCACTTTTGAAGACTGTTACTGTGCATACATTAATACTGCGCATTCATTCCTTTTAACTGCGCATATGTTCAATATTGCATCGCATTTATTATTGTTGCGCTTCTGTTGATCATTTCTGCACATCTGATCACTGAAGCTGCGCATTTGTAACAGGCTGAGGTTTTAGTACTTTTCTAGGGGAAGTTGCTAACACTAACCCTTTTGCAGGTGTTTGCTGGAGCGGTTTTGCAGGATAGGTGCAGGTTTAGTTCCATGTAGTTGCATCTAATTAGTTCACATTTCATTTTCAAAGGGAAAGTAAAAATTAATGTTCATTCAAATCTTCATCTAGTTCTAATTAGGGAGGAAGTAACGGAATTCTTTCTTGCTTGCATTGCAAACACCTTCCAAGTTATTGCTATCTAAAGGTTAAAATTGAACTCATCAATGATCTTGAAGTTAAAATGAACCATTGCTATATCGTGAGACCTGAATTTCAAAGTTAACAATCTCATGCTACGCGGTTTAAGAATTGAACTCACTACTACTTTCTGAAGTTAAAATGAACCATTGCTATATCGTGAGACCTGAATTTTAAAGTTAACAATCTCGTGCTACGTAGTTTAAAAATTGAACTCACCACTGCTTTCTGGGATTTAAAATTGAACCACTGCTATATTGCTGAATCACTTCAAAGTTCTGTTTGAGTAGATTAGCCCATTTAGTTTTTCACTTTTAACTAGGGTGGATTAATCAGTGTATTCTGTGCTTGCAAATGACAATAGGCTTGTGCTCTCCCCTCTTCTGGGTGATCAGAGTGCTAGACTTGTCATTCTATCTGTTTAACCTTTAGGAGGGGCCTGCCCTTGGATGCACGCTTGTCCAAGTGGGAACGACCCTGAGTGGCAACAGGCTAACGCCAAGCCCTACCAAGCCACTTAAAATAAATTGTGCTTGAGGTGAAAACTTCCTGCAACAAGTGTTGTTATGTTACACCGACGACCAACCTCCCCCAAAACCCTCTTAGGCGCAACCCTGTGAGGCTAGGAGACTCCATAACGGAGAGTAGTGCCGCCGCACGTGTAACCACTTGAACGGTTACCTGAATTAAATACCTCTTGTTTTAGTGGCCCAAATCCCTTATAATCCATTTCTTGCCTAGGATTTTGTGCTTGCTTTTGTCCAAAATAGAGTCGAAAAAAATTACAAAAACAATGAAAAACTACAAAATATTCTTTGTGCTTGCTATGTTTTCTTGCTATTGAATTCATAATATCAGATCAGGAAGACCTTTTCTAGCCAAAAAATACCAAAAATAGAAGAAAAACTGAAAATCTTGCAAAAACTTCAGAGCTGCGCATTTACACATTTCTGCTGCGCATTTACAGAGACTTGCTGCGCTTTTGTAGAGACCTGCTGCGCATATATGCACTATTACTGCGCATATATAATTCACCAGACTCGCACATTTACTGTGACTTACGGCGCATTTGTCCATTTCTGCTGCGCATCTGTTTCTGCGCATATGCGACAGTGAGCACTTGCCCTATTTTTGAGGAGAGATTTTCACCTGATCAGAGCACCCATTTTAGCCTAGTTTCACTTTCTGAGATCAAAGTCAACCTTGCAGTCAGTCTCCATCCATTTCACCCAACCCTTTCTCTTTCGTCCATTGTCTCTCCTGCTTTCTATCCAAATCACTCTTGTCCCAAAGTCAGCCTATCCCATATCGATTCAGCATAAAGCCTTCTTCATTTCATTAGTGAATTCACGTAAGCCTAGTAGGTCACAGTACCTTTGCTAGTAGTCTTGTTGAATGACTAAGCCCTACACAGTAAGACTGGTATCGACTACCCTTGCTAGTGGCTAGAGTCTTGTGTCAACCGTCTTACTTGAAGTCATTGAGTGAGAGAATCCTTTGTCCAAGTCTTATCCTAGGTATCCCATTCATAATAGTCTCGGTCGGCACCTTGCCAGAATTTCTAGTCCTCACCCCCTCCATCCCGCATCACCTTGCATGGTTCTTACTCGATCCCAGTACAACAAGCAAATCGAAATGGCCGACTCATCTGATCACATTCTCCCACCACGTGATGGTGAAGAAGAGATTTCTCATGAAGAATTAGTGGTGCACATGCAAGATAGAAAATTCCAACGCGTCATAGAGAAGATGATCCTTGAAGACCCCCATAAGTATTTCCATCATCTTGCTAGTCTCGGAATCAAACTCCCCGTAGACTTTGACATTAGCTCCATCATGGAAAATGCAGACAATGATCATGAGAGGGGCACACATGATACAGTCCCACATGCGCATGAGAGAGGCACAAATGACATGGTCCCCCATACAAATGAGAGAGGAAAGAAACCCGTAGATCCAATTGCTCCTATGGCAGACGTGAGACAACAAATTGATAGTCTAAAGCTCGAGATATCCAACCTTAAGACCGGTACAAGTTCTAAGAACTACTCTTTGGAAGATATAGCACCGTACCCCTTTGACAGAAATTTGATCATGAAACCATTCCCCTATCAGTTCGGAGTTCTGAAATTTGACAAGTATAAAGGCAAGGGGGACCCTAGAGATCATATCAGGGAATTCACTACAGCATGTTTAGAAGTAGCTCACAACGAGACCTACTTAATGAGACTATTCCCATGATCTTTAGGTGGTCAAGCTATGGAGTGGTTCTCGCGTCTCCCACCAGGAATCAAAACTTTTGATGAACTTGTCAATAAATTTATAACGCACTTCTCTTACAACATAGAACACGAGGTATCTATGCTAGATCTATGCAACACCAAGCAGAAGAGTGGTGAGTCATTCGCCGCCTTCCTACAACGATGGAGACAGCTAGCTAGTAAGTGTTCTTACGATATGCCTAAGAAGCAGCTATTGGAAATGTTTGTCCATAATCTAAACACTGATCTTAGCTATCAGATTCAGATACAATGCCCTACCTCGTTTGCCAAAGTTATTGAAATGGGCCTCTTCATTGAAAAAGCTATGATCACTAAAGGAACTCTCAAGCTCTACAAGGACACACCTCCTTCCAATTACACAACAGATAAATCAAAGTTTTGGACCAAGAACAAGAATGTGGTCAACGATGGAGTAGTGGACACCAAGGCGGCAGCCCCTAAGCAACAACCCATATTCACTCTTAAGGGAGAGGCAAATACTGGTGCACTCAACAAGCCACCCCCTCGGGAACCTAGACCTTGGTTCAATTCAAATCCAAGGAGAAAATTCACGCTGTTGGGGGAATCTCAAGAGTCCGCCCTCAGGAAGTTGTTGGCTAACAATGAAATTTCTCTACCGCCAACAAGTGACTATGAGCCTATCGTCAAACCTCCCTATTGGAAGGACACAGACTATTGTGAGTATCATTGAGGAAGGGGGCACATGACTAACAATTGCATCCACCTCAAGAATGCCATATAGGATATACTAGATCAAAATCAAGGAGGGACACAACAGCATACCTCCAATGAATCTCATGTGGCCTACCGGGATCCTCTTCTGAACCACAACCGGTCGTATAACAACAATCGCAACAATGGCCACAATAGCAACAATGGTCACAATGGCAACAACTCTAATGGCAATCCCAATAATGACAAGAGTCACAACAGGCCAAACTAGAACAGCGGGTCGAGTAATGCTAATTATGCAAGCGTTCCATTCGAGTACACCATTAACTGCATTTCTGAGCACATTTCATAGATCAATGTCATATCCCCCAACCAACAACCAGGACCTAACAGAATTGGTTGTAGTATAATTACCCGCAGTGGTAAGGTCACGATCAATACCACCCCTCCAAGGTCATCACCATCTCCATCCAACTCCCGCCCATACAATGTCATCGACCAGTTGCAAAAAACTCCAGCTCACATTTCTATATTGGAGCTCTTGCGTCTATCTCCTTCTCATAAGGAGATTCTTGAGAAAGTCTTAGTGGAAACTACTGTCCCCACTAACCTAGCCCAAGAAAAGTTTCAAACCATGGTGGGTAATTTGACATCCTCCACTTCCATCTCGTTTACAGAGCAAGATGACCTTTCCATATCTCAACCCCACAACACTCCTCTACACATTGTCGCATTCGTGCACAAGCACCGCATCAAGAGGGTTCTCATTGATGGGGGTGCCGGTTTAAATATTTCTACTTTGAAGCTAGTCCTTGCACTGGGGTTCTCTGAATAGGCAGTTGATCCAAGACAGAAAATTACTATCAAAGCCTATGACGAGGAGGAAAGAACCACAAAGGGCACGGTTGTCCTACCCATTCAAGTGGGACCGGTAATCAAAGATGTGGTGTGCCAAGTCCTTGATTGGGAGCTTGCTTACAATATTCTACTAGGGAGACCATGGATCTATGCCATGAAGGCTGTCCCCTCCACCTACCATCAATGTATTAAGTTCCCGCACGATGGCAAGCAGGTCACCATACAAGGCGACCCCGACCCCTACCAACACTGCAATTCTTTCCAAGCAAAATCTGAATGTGTCATTCCCAACAACAGGGCCTATATTTCCCCTACTCTGCAACAAGACCATACTGCTGAAGCTTCCTCCTCAAGGCCCAAACTGCTGAAACTTACCATAAAAGAAAATGGCGTGGGGGAGTACTCCATTGAGCACAGCCTCAACCTTGCCACCATGCCTTTGTCTCCTCGCTCCTTTGGCAAACCCAAGCATCAACCTAGGCATTTTCCAAAGACATCTGCTCCTCCTATAACTCCCGCAAATCCCTTTGTAAAATGGGGGACCTTATCTGATGAGACAGAGGAGTGAGATCTCCTACAATGGCTTTATGCTGAAGAGGAAAACACACCCCAAGAGCTGCCTAAACTCCCTACAGAACTCTATGGACAGGGTGAAACCATTTTGCACAGGATGGGATACGAAGGACAAGGCCCCATAGGCCTCAGAAAAGAAGGAATCGTTGAACCTATACAACCTTCTTCATCCTCTTCAGCTAGAAACACAACTAGCCTAGGGTACAAAGGTAAAGGTAAAGCCAAAGAAAATGCATGCCTTGTGGAGATAATTCAAACACCCCAATTGGATAGTGACACAGATTCAGATGAGTCAAATGAGTATGAGTGGGACGAGCTAACAGAGCACTCCTACGAGGACAAAGAGATTGACACCATCCAAACTCTTAACCCCTACCATGAGGGACAGACGCAACGAGACAGACCACTGGAGTCTGATTTGCCCCTCCCTGAGATTATGGCTTTCAAGGAAAGTTTCGATTCCATTGCGATAAACAACTTGGAGGAAAGTACCACCCAGAACACTACCCCCACCAATGCTCATAACATTTTTATTCACAACATTAATGAATCAGATCTCTCATCCGACTCCCTTCCCCTCTTGCACCCTGAGCTTATTGACTGGGATCTGCAAGGAACCCCCCAATTAGATATGTTCCAGAATGATGATGCCTACATTGACTATATGGAACTTAGGGATCACTTACCAAAAGGAGATCATAAAGCTGGTTTGGCTATCAAACTCAATACCGTGGCTTACTTCGGGGAGGGTGCCAAGCCTTCTAGTCACAAAAATATTAAAATCAAAAAGGGATCTGACGGTGAAAACTACCGTGCGGCAGTGTCAGATCATAAAATAGTAAAAAGAAAGGACATATCCGAAGGTGAAAACCCAACTGTGGCACCTGACGATGGAATGCTTGACACCCTCCCTAGTGATATGTACCAAGAAAGGTCATAAATTGTGGTGAAGCCAACAGAGCCAGTGAATATTAGAACTGAAGAGCAACCCAAGATTATCCACTTCGCAAAATCTCTCACACCACCTAAGAAAACTAGGTTTGTACCATTCTTTAAGAAGAAGAGAGGCAGCTTTGCTTGGTCATATGCTGACATGCCAGGTTTAGACCCAAACCTGATTCTGCATCATTTGCCATTGGATCCAGGGGTGAAGCCCATAAAGCAGAAACTGAGAAAGATGCATCCCCATATAGCCCTTTTGGTCACGGAAGAACTCAAGAAATTGCTAGATGTGGGGTTCATCAGAGCCATAGATTACCCTGAATGGATATCAAACATTGTGCCAGTGTCTAAGCCAGATGGCAAGGTTCGACTATGCAACGATTTTAGAGACTTAAACAAAGCATGCCATAAGGATGACTTTCCATTGCCTAACATCGATATCATAGTCGACCTCACGGCAGGACATACAATGCTGTCACTCATGGATGGATTCTCAGGGTATAACCAGATCAAAATAGCACCAGAGGATCAGCACAAAACAACTTTCACTTGCCCATGGGGTACCTTTTGCTAGAATGTCATGCCCTTTGGGCTAAAAAATGCAGGTGCTACGTATCAGCGGGCCATGACAACCATATTCCATGACATGATGCATGTGACCATAGAGGATTATGTTGACGATATCTTAGCAAAATCTCTCACGAGGGACTCACACCTGGATATCCTAGAGAAAGTCTTTCAATGGTTGGATCAATTCCAAGTCAAACTGAACCCGAAGAAGTGTGTGTTTGGGGTAACATCGGGCAAGCTGCTAGGCTTCATCATGTCAGCAAACGAAATAGAGGTCGACCCAACCAAGGTCAAAGCAATAATGGACATGCCACCACCTAAGACTCTAACAGAGTTGAGATCCTTATAGGGCAAGCTACAGGCCATCCGAAGGTTCATCTCACAGTTGGCGAACAAGTGCCAACCTTTCAGCCACCTCCTACATAAGAATATTCCATTTCAATGGGATGAGCGGTGCGAAGAGGCATTCAACAAGCTAAAGGAGTACCTTATGAACCCTCCTATACTCATGCCTCCGATCCAAGGAAAACCTTTGATTCTCTACATTTTGGCTACACCTACTGCTCTTGGGGCTCTCCTAGCGCAGCAAGACTATGAGAACAAGGAAAGAGCTGTATACTACATCAGTCGAACCTTAGTGGGCTACGAGTTACAATACTCACAGGTAGAACGATCATGCCTTGCGGTGGTTTTTGCTTCACAAAAACTCTGACACTACATGTTGGCACATCCTGTCAAACTCATTGCCAAAATCGACCCACTAAAGTATCTTCTCAACAAAGCAGCTCTCACAGGTTGACTAGCAAAGTGGGTTATGCTCCTTAGTGAATATGATATAGAATATGTAGATAGAAAAGCCATCAAAGGGCAAATCATAGCTGACCAACTAGCCGAGGCACCATTACAGGACACTTCACCAATGTAGTTTGAGTTTCCCGATGAGTCTTTATTCACTCTGTTAACATCTCCTTGGAAACTCTACTTCGACGGGTCTTACACCAACCATGGATCGGGGGCAGGTATCCTATTTATCACTACCCAAGGTGACACAATTCCAAAGTCCTATAGGTTGTTATTTCCATGCACTAACAATATAGCAGAATATGAAGCCTTGGTAATTGGTCTCAAGATGGCCACTGAGTGGAAAATCCAAGCACTATGTGTCTACGGTGATTCTCAGCTTATCATAAATCAGGTCAACGATGAATATCAAACCAAAGATGAGAAGTTCATCCCATACAAATAGATGGTAGACGACCTCAAAGAACACTTTGGGACCATCTCCTTTGAACAAATACCCAGGATCGAGAATAAAGCAGTAGATGCAATGACTACCATAGCCTCTCTTCTTGAAATACCTGAATACGAGTCACGGTATGAGTTCTTAGTAGAAACCATTCGGCAACCGGCTTATGATCTCCTTGAAACCCATTCCATTTGCCTCCTAGTAAGATCTGATTCACCTTGGTACGGTAAGACCTACACTTACCTCAAGGACAATATTCTTCCACCAGACCTCTCTTCCAACCAAAAGCAAACTTTCATTCGACAAGCCTCCCGTTACACCATCATAGCTAATACCCTTTACCGACGTGGTCTGGATGGTACTTTACTCCGTTGTCTAGAACAAGAAGAATCCATAACGGCCTTGCGAGACATACACGAAGGGATCTGCAGAACACACTCCAGCGGTCCTTCCTTAGCTAAGAAACTCATGCATTTGGGTTATTATTGGCCCAATATGGAAATGGATTCATATCAGTTCGTCAAAAAGTGCAAACAGTGCCAGATACATGGGAACCTGATTCATGCACCTGCTCAGGAGTTGAGACCTTTAACGACACCCTGGCCCTTTTGCCAATGGGGACTTGACCTTGTGGGAAAGATTCATCCACCTTCTTCCAACGGCCATAAATTCATCATAACCGCCACTGAGTACTTCACAAAGTGGATTGAAGTCATTCCCCTAACCACCGTCACAAGAAAACAAATTTCCTCGTTCATTCTGAATTACATTATCTGCCAATACGGCATCCCTTCATCCATCATAACGGATAATGGGAGACCATTCAAAAATTAGGATGTCCAGGAACTTTGTGAGCGTTTCAAAATCCAACATTGTTTCTCCACTCCATACTACCCCCAAGGTAACGGCCAAGCTGAGGCATTGAATAAAACCATTCTAAAAATCCTAAAGAAGACTGTCAATGAAGCTGGTCGCGATTGGCATGTCCAACTCAATCCCGCTCTGTGGGCCTACAAAACCAGTATACACACTCCCACAAGTGCTACACCCTACGCCCTTGTCTATGGTTCCGAAGCCATCCTGCCCATTGAGGTCAAACTCCCATCCCTCAGGGTGTCGTTGAAAGGTCTCATATCAGATGAAGAATACAGAGTCTCCAGGCTACAAGAACTAGAGCTGCTAGAGGAAAGGCGCCAGAAAGCTTTTGACCATCTCAAAGCCTATCAACAGATGATGTCAAGAAGCTACAACCACAAGATTAGACCAAGATGCTTCAAGGTTGGGGACCTCGTTCTAAAAGAGAAGCCTCGCAATCAGCAGGACAGAGAAAAGAAAGGTAAGTTCGAGCCTAACTGGCTTGGGCCCTATGTGATTGTAGCTGCTTAGGGATCGGGGGCATATCAGTTGGCCACATCAGAGGGTGAATTGTTTGATGATCCAATCAACAGCATGCACCTTCGCCGGTTCTATACCTAGGAGAACCCCAATGCAAGGGGGCACAGTAAAATCAAAAAATCAAAAAATTAAAAAAGTTGAAAAGAGAAAAAATAAAATAAAATAGAAAGCATACAAAAAAATCATCCTTTGGTGAAAACTTGGCAAACAGGCGCCTTCGATAGGTATCGTGATGAAAACCTGGCAAACAGGCGTTATGTTACTTTCTAGCTCCTCGTGCAAATAAAAGCAAGTGATGAAAACCTGGTAAACAGGCATTACTTGTGATAAACTGCCTTCTCCATCTTTGAGAATCCAATCACCTTGAGTCCATTCTTCCTTCGCTCATTTTCCATTCGACCCATATCTACCCCGCACTAAACACTTAACAGTTACCTATCATGGCTTGATACTCACCTTGTGGCCTTGTCAACCAAGGTTTTGTCCCATACCGTCTCCTCAATATGAGCCTAGTATAGTGTCTCTCGTCGGTGTCCATGGTCCAAGTCCGTGAACTATGTTGCCTCTGCGCCGTCACGTAGGCAAGGCCATTATTCTAATGCGCCCCCGAGGCTTCCTTTTCTCCTGCAGTCCCATTCATCCCCTTTCTTGTCTTCATTCTTGTCGTCTTTCTTCTAGTCCATCCATGGTCCATTAGGGTTTACCCCGAACTACGTTGCCTCTGCGTCATCACGTAGGCAAGGCCATTTAGCAATGAGCCTCCAAGGCACTAGGTCAGTCCTTTAGGGCCCGTCTCCCCAATAAGGATTGTGCAATCTTCTCACCAAACAAGCAAATGCAAGCAGAACCCACGCTTCAAGCAGAAATCTTGACTATGAGCATCTTAACCTATCTAGAACAAAGCAAATACCCAAGGTCTTCTAACTGATTCTATCTAAATTATGGCAAGAAAACCACATCTAAATGCAAGAATGTTTTGTGGATTGGAACCATGGTTAAGTCACAGAGTCTTGACTTTTGTTATCATGTCTTTCTATGCTACTCGAGGATGCCAAAAAGCTAGAGATGCTATGATGGGAGCATGATTATTTTCTTTGTTTGCTATTTGTGGATTAAACTTTAGTAATGTGAAGCCTTGTCTAAGGACATGATCGGCAAAAGATCATCGAGTACATCAAAGGTCTAACATGAACGGGGGCAATCCTTGCTTGTTGAAATGCAGGAAGTACTCAGGTCATCTAGATTCAATTTTGACTAGATGCTTGTATTAGCTTGCTAAATCAAAATCCATGTAAGCGGTACTCAGGTCATCTCGGTTCAATTATACCTCGATGCTTGTATTCACTTACAACATTTCAGAAAATGTACCAAAAACAAACGGCCCAATGATGAAATAAAGCACTCTAAAAGCAAAGCATCCATCCTATATCCACATACACATCCATGCAATCCTCATTATCCAAACTATGTAGAGTAATGATATCAAGTAAAGTTTCTAAGTCATCTTATCACAACCATTTTTCTATCTGTCTATCATGTCATTCTTGTGTCGATCAAGTACATTTGGACTTCACAAAAAAAATAAAGCATATAGGAGCATATCAATCATTCGTAGGACTAGTCATGCACAAGCTTAGGTTCGTAGAATACACCATCCAATGCATTAGGTCACCAATACATTTGCATCACATCACATCTTAAAGCACAAATAATCACATCAAAATCATAACACATATGCATACATTTGCATTAGATCATATAGACGTCCCATAACACAGTTGCACCATCACATCAAAATCATAACACATATACATACATTTGCATTAGATCATATAGACATCCCATAACACAGTTGCACCATCACATCAAAATCATAACACATATACATACATTTGCATTAGATCATATAGACGTCCCATAACACAGTTGCACCATCCCATAGAAATCATAACACATATACATACATTTGCATTAGATCATATAGACGTCCCATAACACAGTTGCATCATCACATAGAAATCATAGCACATATGCATACATTTGCATTAGATAATATACACCTCCCATAACAAAGTTGCCTCTAACATAGAAATCACATTACATTTTGCATTTATTTGAAAACATTAAATCACATAGACATCATATAGCAGCATATCATAAAGCATCTCATATAGCATCAAATAGATCGTCTAACTATGCACATACATCACATCATATAATAGTACATCTTCATCACATAGCACATGCAATAGATCCACAAAGCTGCATCATCATATATACTATCATACAAAAGAGGTCCAAATGTACAAAATTGTCATCTATCTCTGGAATAAAAGTGTCATATACAATATGCATCCTAATAGATGGTGATACATGTCCCAAAATGTACAAAATCCGGTCTGTGTCTATCCCTGCTGCTGTGGGCCACCACTGCCAGCTCCTGACTGCTGAGGACCCATCACGGAAGCCCCTGACTGTGATGGACCTACTCTATGAGTCACCCCAGACTGACTCCTGAAACTCCCTGCCCTCTGGCTCGATGCCACGGCACCATGGTATAACCCTCGGTAATACTGCGCCTGGGACTGTGCTCTGGCTAGATCTGTCTGTGCCTGTGCCAATTGCGTCTGCAACTGGCCAACCTGTGCCTGTGCCTGCTGCACCTGCCCAACCAAAAATGAGCTCACTGCATCTGTCCCCATAGTGGCCACAGCAGTGTCCCGCTCTACACGGATAATCCGTACCTGTGCGTCTGCCATGTCTCTCTCGTGAGTCAACCCAGCGATCACCGCTGCGTCTGTCTCTCGCCTCCTCTCTACCCTCCTCAGTTGTGCCTGCAGCTCTCACACCTGTCCCCTCAGGCCAGCTATAGTCCTCTTGTGATCCTCTCCCTATACTGGCCCTTGTGCTACCTTTGCCTGTCCTGGCCCTTGTGGCTGGGGCACCTGCTGCTGTGGTACCTGCTGGGGTGGTGGCATCTGTGCCTGCTGCGGTATCTGCTGCTGTGCCTCTACCTGCCCTGGCACTACCTGCTCAGCCTGAGCTATCCTCCTCTGCTGTCTCGGCCTCTCTTTGGCCCTACCACCCCATCGTCCTCGTCCTCCTCTACCTCCCCTCCGCCCTGGGCCAGCCTCTCCCTCCTCCTCTGAGTCTGCCTCGTCAATACGAGGCACTAGCATGCCGGGTCCTGAATATCTTGGGAAAGGATGTGCAGTGATCCAATCCTCGTACTCTTGTGTCACCCCCACATCTGCTATCTCTCTCCTCATGTCCCAGGCCACATACGGCATCTGCTGGAACTCTGTCAGAGCCTCCTCATACGAAGCCATCGGCCCCCATCGGACCCTCTCTGCATGCGTCCGTGCGAACATAGCCTGCCCCTATGGCATACCCTGTCTCCGCCCAAACTGTCTCAGCACCCTGCCCACTATCTGTCTCTCCAAGATGTGCCGTGTCCAGCCTATCAGCCACCTGGTCTGAAAGCAGTATAGCAGCTCGTCTCCCTCGTCGTCCCAGGGCTCGCAGTCTAGATATGGTCGCCAGACGACCACATCCACTCCGTCTAAGGTGTGTCTCCAGTACTCTAACTTTCCCAGCCTATGCTAGGAAATCACTCTTGCATAGCCATAACTGTATGGCTCTCCTTGCTGCCTCGCGAAGACACATATCGGCCTAGTCACCGCTATGTGCTCCCACAGCCAGAACTATAACAGCAACACCCCAGCCGATAGACTCGTGCTGCAGTGGTACACCACCTAATGCATGTCGTGGTATAGGTGGGCCAGTACGCAGACTCCCCATGCATATCGGGTGCCCTCAGTCAGCATCTACTCCATGATCCTGCCCCATCCAATGGGGAACCCATGCGATCTCCTGTCCAGGCATACAACGCCCCCGATCAGTCCAACCACAATCCCAGGGAAGTAGTCATAGTAGTCGTATATATCCTGCCACGGGATAACCTGTCCAGCTAGCTCGGGATCATCAAACACCCGCTGGCACTCGGCGAGTCCCACGTCCCACTGTGCATCATACTCTACTAACTCGCCTACCACAGGCAAGTGCAGTATCCGGTAGACATCCTCCAAGGTCACCGTCATCTCTCCCGTCGGAAAGTGGAAGGTCCCGTCCTCACTGTGCAATCTCTCCACGGCAGCTATCAGCAGTCCACGGTTCACCCGTACCTCGGGCATGAAGCATACATAATCCAATCCCATGGCACCAAGCGCCACTCTGTCAGTCTCCGTCAGCATATATCTCTGCAATAGGGGCATAGGAAACGTCTCCCTCGACTGCAGTGTGTCCCGAATCTCCTCCTACAAGCAAGCAAGGCAAAGCATCAGTCTCAAGCGACATATACCATACTCAACATACCTACTAAAATATATCAACTAAACTTAGCATTTCAAGTTGATCAAAACAGCACACTACATCTCTTGACTAGATTTCTGTAATCTCGGAGATAGCTCATCGATTACCGCATCAAACAGGATGCTAATCGAGTCAATTTGGCTAAGTCCTTTGCTATCCATAGCAAATACGCCACTACAGGTGGTAAAAGCATCATTTTTTGGTATATGCGCCACTAAAATCGGCATATGCGCCGCCTCACACAAATGCGCTGCCACAGTGCACATATGCGTAGATCCGATAGATGCGCCGCACAATTCGGCATATGCGCTGCCATATTATAAATGCACCGCTAAAATCGACATATGCACAGCATTCACAAATGCGCCGCTACTTTCCACATATGCGCGGCTTAAATACACATGCGCCGCCAAGTTACAAATGCGCAGCTACAGTGCACAGATGCGCAACTTTCATGTATGCGCCGCTGAAACCGGCATATGCGCCGCGCAATGACAAATGCGCCGCTTCGCGAGGCATATGCACCGTTCTGAGTTTCAGCGCATGCATTTGTCCTATTTTCTAAGTGCATTTATGACATCCTAAATCGACCCTAAGAGAAAATTTTTGAAGCACATACCGGGGGTCCTGCCTCTGCTGGCCGCCCGAATCGACGGACTTGCTCGAACCGGTGCTCCTCGCGTGGAATGTCTGCTGCTCTGACTGCCATGCTGCTCCAAGTTTGCTCTAAGCTCTCTCAATCCAATCCAGAGTAAACAAGTGTACAAATGACTATTCTTGTGGACCCAGCTCCTATTTATAGCCTCCAAACCCTAATTCTGGCTAGGTGTTGACTGTGACTACTTCCCGTGCCTGTTTTTCTTCCTGTTTTCTTCCAGCATCCTTGACCGCGTCCCTTTTCCTCCAACCTATCCTAACCCCTTCATCTTCGTGAGATTGTCTGTCTCCGAATCTTTAGCCCTTTTCCCGTCCAATCTCCCGAGGGGGCATCCTGTCATCATTAAACTTGTACCATGGGCAAACTGGGGCATGTATCATCATTCGGACTATCGAATTCTTTGAAGCAACGCTGTAAACTGCATTGCATCAAAGAGGGGCAAAATGTATACGCCTAAAAATGACACGATTCATCCTAAATAAATATTCTAAATATTTATTCCCTTCTTCTATTAATTAAATAAATATTCTAAATTTATTTAATCGATTCACTATTCCATAATTAAATAAAATCTATTTATTTAATTAAAATTCTTCTAAATGTCCTACACAATTAAATAATCATAAATTATTTAATTAATCCAAATTCCTCTATCCTAAGTTCTAAATTCCAAAAATCCACCTCACCTTGTCCACCTCATCAGGTTGCACATGTAATTAAATATATTTACTATTTAATTACCTATTTTTCTCTCACCCACATGGCCTATTTCTTCTCAAAATCAGAAGTTAGTTAACTAATCAATCAAATCTGTTAACTAATTAGTTATTTGAGTTCACTGGTCAATCTATTATGTTGACTCCTCAATCAACCCAGTTCACTGGTCAATCAATTCAGTCAATCCCATAATCCACTCTTCTAACTGATCAATCAAGTTTGTTAACTAACCAGTCAATGGAGTTAACTCTCCAATCAGTTTTGTCACATCCCCTCTTTCATGATGGAGCTGGGACACTTGTCACATTTCCACTAGTTGCACATTCCTCAACCATGCTCAGCCGTTGATCTTCACATCTCCTCTCAACCGTTGATTCTCATTCTTCCAAGTCTATAAATAAAGCTTCATCCTCCCATTCTAATCATCCAGGCTTTTGACATCGTTACTCTGCAGAAATATCACCAACGCGCCTTTGGCACCCTTTTGTCATTCACAAGCTTGAGATCACATACTTGCATTGGAGCTCATCTTCATTGCATATCACCATAGCCATTCACCATCGACTTCCTATAAACAGCTAAAAAGATTGCACTCTCTGAGGGCTCATCTCATCTGCAAAAGGATGATTTGTGATAGGCGAACAACAGAAGCATCGAAACGGGAGAGGTTTGCACTGTGTTTGTTCATTGCTTCATTTATTGAATCCTTCTTGTTTGACTATTCTGTTGATGTTTGGGTCTTGTTTAATTCATTTGATTGATCACCATTTTACCCTTACAGTATGTTTTAGCTTAGAAGCAATGCGTATATTCAGACAGCGATTGGTTTTCACTCAAAAGCGACTAGAACTTGCCGTAAGTGCTCAGAAAATCTGATCTTCACAAAAGAAACTTCAAATAGCAAAGTTAATCAAGGATGTGAGTCCCACTGGGTGTGCCAAAATGTGATAGGTAAAAGATTAGGTTAATAAGATCAAGCATAGCCATGAAAACCTAACCCTACCATCATCAAAGAATCTAATCCAAATGAAATCAAAAGCATGCAATTCAAGCACAATATCATCTAGATTGTGTGATTCCTTTTTTATGATGTGGATTGCTTCTTCAACAATAAACAATTATGAAGATAAAATCTGCCATGATGGATGAATGATAATAATGATAAGCTCAATGGATGCTATGAATACTCAAGTGCTCAATATGCTCAGGATGATAATGTAGACGCTATATGAATGTTGGATAGATGTAGTATGGAATGAGAGGGTGTTTATATAAAACTCAACCAAAATCAATCAATGGTGGAGATTCGGTGGCTATGTGAATGGCTAAGATTAAAGGATAGACATAGGTGAATGTGAAGATGACAAGTGGAGGGAAGATAGGGCTTATGTGTGACCGTGTACATAAAAAGTACATGTGAATGATATTAAATAAAAGATGTAGTACCACTTATCTTTTTTTTTAAATGAAAGAGGCACACATGTTGGCTCATGAGATAAATGATAAGAGAAATTAATTAATTAAATAAAATTTATTTAATTAATTAGAAAGTGGGCTTATGAAAGGAATTTTTAATTAAATAAATAAAATTTATTTAATTAAAAATTGAAAAATGAAAATAATTAAATAATTAAAGATTGTTTAATTATAGCTTAGAAAAAATAGAAGAAATAGCTAATGAGTTAATTAAATAAATGTAAATTTATTTAATTAATAGAAGAAAAAGATATGTTAGGGATATTGTTCAAGTGTGTTAGACAAATGCAGATGATGGATAATGCAATGTTTGATACTAATGATAATGAGTCAATTTTGGGTGTCTACACCTTGCACACACACCCCATTTTGCCATATGGAGACCCCCTCTTTTGCTTTGTCTTGGTGTCTCGACCTTTGCTACTTATGATGATGAGAATGTGAATTTGTGCTTAAAGTACATGATTTGTTACAAATTTGAGTATTTTGCATGATTGGGGTGATTTGATGTCATTTGGAGGTGTCTTGGGTGGTCTTGTACTTAAAAAAAATCATTTGTTGCCTTTTGCACTGAAATTGAGTGTTACTACATTTTGCTCCAAAATCCCATGTCACTGGATATTTCCCTTGAAATTACTTCTGTAGGATGTGTCATGTTGAAATTCCTAGTTTCCAGGTCTTAGAGTTGCAAAATCATGTCAAATTCCACAAGATTTCACTAAGGGGTTCATATACTTTCATCTTGTCACATGGTCCTGAAGCCTTGATTTGGTTAAGTCTGAAACCTTAAAACCTTGAAAAATGGCTAAGTTTGAAATCTGGTGGAACCTCAAAATTCTAGAATCTGTATATGAAATCCTATGGATTTGGAACCCATCTCAAACATCCTGAAATTATAATTAAAAATATTTAAAGTATTCTAATACTTAAATATATTTTTAAATATACTTTCACCTTAAGAAGTTCAAAATCTGGCGCTAAAAATCACCCCAACTGTACTTTGTGCCAGAAACAGCCCTCATCGACCTTAGTGCTAAAAAGTCACCTCACTGCCTTGCGCTAAAATCAGATCCTATCGACTTGCACTAAAATGCAGTCCAACTGACCTTATTCATAGCTCACCAAAGTCTGCCCTAGCCAAAATCCCTGCTGGTGGCATCTATCAAAGCTAGTGCTAAAATCATGGTCAACCAACTTGCACTAAAAATGATTTTCACTATCTTTTGTCAATCGGACTCAAAATCTACACTAGGTCAGATGAAGTCTAAATCTGCGCTAGGTTAGATGGAGTCAAAATCTGCGCTAGGTCGAATGAAGTCAAAATCTACGCTAGGTCAGATGAAGTCAAAAGTTGCTCTAGGCTGGATGGAGTCAAAATCCATGCTAGGTTGGATGAAGTCAAAATCCATGCTAGGTCAGTTGGAAGCAAAATCAATGCTAAGTCAGTACCTCCCAAAATTAGCGCTTTTTGGTATTTTGGCCTGAAAATTGAGTTTTTCAAGGAGCAAATTAGATTTTCTTGATGGATTTGAATTGCATATCTATTTGTCACATCATGATGAATATATTTACCAAGTTTGTGTGGATTTTTGGCACGCTTTATGATAATTAATGCCACTAGACATGAAAAGTCTATTACCCCCCAAAATCTTGCTTTTTGCAGAAAATGCTATAAAAACATGAAATAAAAGTTCCCAAATGGATTCTAATGACCACAAAACTTCTCTGATCAATATATTGGCCAAATGAGTGCTTGAAAATGGTAAAAAAACTCAAAAAATCATGCAAAAATCACTGGATCTATGGAGATGAACATAAGAAAGTGACATTGACAATGAGCTATTTTTTTACTGATCCATGACTGCAAATGGACATATTTTGACTCAAAATGATGGGAAATGACTTTTTATGATGAAATTGATGCTTGGCCTTATCAATTATAGGTCTGAGAGAACAAAGGAGCTTGTTGGAGCTAATTGGAGCTGTCTTGGAGGATGAGCACACAGTGGTACCCTACTGACCCAGAGATGCAGAATCGACATTCTATTAACCAAATTGCTGCTGCACTTACAAGAGAAATTTAGTATGATGTCCAAGATTATGGAGATGAGCTACATGAGCTAAAGACATACAAGATCAAGTATACTTCATTGTAGTTCTTGCAAATCTAGTCCAATGTCCAAGACATTCACACTTTTTCATAGCTACCCTAGTAGTCCAGTCATGTAATGATGATCTAGCAAGCATCCAGTTGGATACACTTCCACCAAAAATGTGTTGCATACTCCTCTTAATCTAGTCAGCACTTAGAATCTCATGAATCAACATCAACTCATGTTTTCAAGCGTCATGTGACTCTATTTTGGCTTTATTAGGCCTTAAAAATTGACTTTTCATCATGTACAACTAAATGGGTATCCATTTTGTCCAGATTCACTGTATTTGCAAGCTATATTTTATCTCTTGCCTACAAGACAAAGGTAAATCCAAAAATGCAAGAAACTGATGTATCTCATTAAATTCCATGTAATCTAAACCATTGGATTTGAGTTAATCTTCACCGTTCATTCAAAAACTTAGTATGGTGCTTTGTTTATAAAAGGGCCATCCTTTTTTCTCATTTGTAAGTAAGATTCTTGATGCTAAATTGTTGATGCTCTGCCATTTGAAATTAATACAAAGAAAGTTTCTGTAGTGATTCTAAGAATTTGTTCACTTGTGTTTTCTATCTAGTTTCATGATTCGCTTCTTGGTCTACATTAGTTAGATTGTTCTTTTCAAATGTTAGTGGTTTATTAAAGGTATTTGATGAATGTTCTAAGTCCATACTTTAGTTGGTTGTTGGCCGTAAGTGGCTGTGTAAAGCTAGCCTAGACTAATTATTTGTACTGAGTTCAATTGCATTACAATAGTTAAATCATGCCAAAAATAGGTATTTAATGAATGCATGGAATCTAAAAATCTTAAGAATCCATAGAAGATACCATCATTTTTTGTAGTGTTGTAGCAATTAGTTAGCTTGGTTACTCAGGAAATTGGTTAAATTTTAGAACATTTGTCTACCATAAACAAACTGTGCATTGTGAATGTCACTTAGGAACTTTCTAAACCTTACTCCTTTTACATTTTCTTTTAATCAATTGTTAGATTTAGGTTTTTAGCAGCATTCTACACCATCATATTAGCTGAAATTATAAAGGTTTTGCATGAACTGCTATCCTAATATTACCCATCTGTCAAACTACATGTAAGACCCCTTGTAGGAATAGCTAGTACATTCCAACTGAGAAATTCTAAGCACGCTAAGACCTAGTTGTATTATCCTTGGAGTAGTCTTACCTAGGGTAGGATACTTTTCAAGAGAGGTGTGATCCCAACAATCATACCTACGTTGTGTGAAAAAAACACCATCAACACTATGTTGAGTAGAAAGTAGAGAATGAGGCAGTAAGAAAGGTAAATGATAAAAGGTTGGCTTTGATAACTAACAAATTTTCTAATGCACATGATAAACTAAAAGAAAATTTGAAAAAGTTGAAGGATTGCATTGATGAAGCCACACCATTGTACCTGTTCTACTTAAAATGGCCAAGTTAAACAAAGAATATCAAAGTTCAAATTGACTCCATTGAGTTAAAAATCATTCAAATAGCTAGAGTATATGATTTTTCAAAGGACAAAGATGGAGAAACAAGGGCTCAACTAGAAAATCTTCATACATAGTTATCACAACTTCAGGACTAGAGAGAACAATTGAAGAAACAATTTGGTCAGTTGAGAGTAGTAAACTTAAGACTTGCTTCATTGTATGGCCTTCTAGGAGAAGTGAAGAAGGTTGATCAAAAGATGAAGATCTCAAGTAGTATAGAGGAAGCCAAGGACTTATACATACAATGTGAATGTCAAGATCATATTCTTGCCTCAGAAAGTGCCATTTGGGCATCCACTCTTACACAACTCAAGGTAATCTACAAGACCATTCTACCTTCCAAATGAGTTGTAAGAGTAAAATAAGATAATTTTTGAATGTATATAAACTGGCGGAGTACAATAGTGTACATAACATCAATTTTTGAAGGATTTCCATCTTAGGGGGAGCACTGTTTGTAAAAATTACATATTAAGGGGGAGTTCATACAATTTTGGATTGCTGTAAGAAAAAGATATTTGGCCCTTTGTCCTTAATGTCAAAGGGGGAGAGAGAAATGTAATATATATCTAAGGGGGAGTGATTGTACACATTTTGTTTTGGGTGTTACCATCAATGACAAAGGGGGAGATTGTTGGCAATATGTGTTGTCATTGATGTCAACATAACTTGTGTCAATCTGAGGTCAGAATTGTTTAGAGTTCAGTAGTTGGAGAAGTTGATAGTTAGTGGGAGATTTGAGAGAGATGGTTTGACACAGTTGAAGATAAGGGATCATCATGTTTAAGGCAAGTCAGTTTGGAAGACTTAGCAGATGAAGAGAAAACTATCTGAGTGTGATGTAGTGATTAGTCTGGTGCCTAACAATGATGTGAAGGTGAATACTTATGTTTTGACATATTTCCTATATCCCTATATTTATATCTTATCATTTTTTAGTACTACACTTAGAGATAAATTACAGAAATATGATTAAGGCAATCACAATGCATAACCTAAGATAGAGTCACAATGTTTTGGTCAACATTTCTCCACAAAGCAAGATTTAATCTTAAAGTTCAAAAGATAAGTTTATCCATATATTAACATGCTATATCCAAGATTTCAAGTTACAGCACGTGAATAGTAGAAAAAGTTACAGGTGACAGAGTTTTGGTTACTACTTAGATAGGGCAAAGCAATGATGGAGACCCATTGGAATACTCCGCATTCCTTTGGAAGTAATTGTTTGATCACGTGGTTTTGAGGATAGGATCAAATATGTGTAATGTATGTTATCTTGAAGTATCAAGTGGATTGATGGTCTGCAAACCAAGTTCTCAACTGATAGAAGTAATACAGACTGTTTTGAATGCCTAAGAACACATGTTTGAGTACTTGGGGAAGATAAAAAGTATACATATCAGCCTTAAAAGATTGTGTGGAGATTCTACATGTTCTAATGTATCTCAGATATGAACCATATGCAAACATATCTTATTTCCTATACCACACAAGATATGTAAGTTAGTTAATGAAGAATTGTATATCACTATTCTCCAGACTCTAGTATACTCAAGTCAAATCTTTGTTCTTCTCCAAAAGTGTTGAATAAGAATGTGTAGGTCTAGGAATATCCATATAATGATGTATAATTTCATTTCTATAAGTTTTGGAGGTTTTGGTGTACCACAATGTAATATCCTTAGTTGTGGGATGTCACAGTTAGTCTAAAATGCTCTATTTTCAGTAGCTCAACATGTTTCTTGGTTTGTGGATGTATATAATGATGTGATACTTCAGTAGAATGGTATATGGATGTTGTCAAGAAGATATTGTTGAAACACTAGTCTGCATGATGTTTTTGGCATCTCCCCGGTGATGTGAAGATAAACAGTTAGCAATGTTTGTGTTGTTTGAGTTGACGTCTTGATTTCCCTCATGTGTGAGGGTTCCTAATCAGTGGTTTTGATATTGAAGGATGTGTTATGATGTAATTAACTTTTTTGTTCCATGTGAAGTGATCCACAACTCAAGATGTGTTTGTTCCAAGCTGACTCATACATAATTACACGCTTCATCTCAAAATCTTTTCTGGCACTAGTCTAATTGAGGTTCTAAGGTGTTACGGAGGATATATATGGAAGAAAAGATTCATTTGTGAAGTGATGAAGTGGATACAAATGTGAGAGAGAAGAATGAGAAGTATGAAGTGTGCAAAATCAAGATGATGGAGTAATTGTGTAGAAAATAGGACTGCAACATCAACATGAGTCAAATGCTTTCTTCATAGCAGTTCAAAGTTTTGTTTATCATTATAATTCCTTGTGTAGACACAAAAAATCATCCATGTCATAACATTACCTAGTCGATACATGACCTTGTAAAACATCTTGTAATATTTTACCCTAGGTCATTATATTATCCCACTTATAAATTCCACTTGATCAACTTTCCAATTAATCAAATAAATCTTATTTATTTAATTAATTCCCCTTCACATGTCTCAAAATAATTCAAATTAAATATTTGAATTAATCCCTCACCATTTACCGCATTGCAACATGTGTCACATGACTACAACTCTTCACATGCACAAATAATTTAAATAATTTTATTATTTAAATTATGAGATTCCCACTCACATCCTATTTTTAGCCCCATTCATTGTGTGTCATAGGCATATTTTCCTCCAAAATAAATAAAAGAATCCCACTTATTCCCTCATCCTAATTTTAGCCTCAATGTGCGTCATAGGCACTAAAATCAACTTTTAATCCTAGCCATACACATCACATAATTGACTTTTAAACTTAGCCATCGAATTATATCAACTCTTGCCTATAAATATGGCCTCTCATAGGCCATTTTGATCCATCTTCTTCTAGTATCCTCACTCTACCAAAATTCTTCCAATCCTCTCATCTATCTATCTATCTTCTTCTATCATCTTCATCTTAGTGTTATGCTACTAATTTGAGCAACCAACCTACATTTCAACAATCAAACTTTCAAAATCTTGCATTCTCATGCAAGGTGGAGAAGAGAAATGGAGGTCAATCAAGAATAGCATGGAGATTTTGGTTTGCATTTGTGTTTATTGTTTTGATTTTCATATTATCTTTTTCTCTATTGTGCATTTTTAGGGTTTTATCATTGTTTATTCATTTACCCTTGATTTGTAATTTTTACCCTAACTACATCTAGCACGCTCAGTGGGACAAACCCTTGCCTTTTGTAGATCTACTAGCTTGTTTTTTTTTATAGGTTTTATTAACTTTTTGTTGCAGATCTACCATTTTTTAGACAAAACCCTAGGTTTTCAAGATTTCATCATATCTTCCAAACGGCTAGGAATTGTTCTACAAGATTTTCACAGAAGTTTGTCCATCATCTAAGGAAACTACAACAAAAACATTATGGGTTTATCATCATTTTTGATTTGAAGAATTGGCAAGATTGATGAGTAATCAACATCAACATATCAAATCATTCAATCATTCAATGATCTTGTATGCATCTATCATTCGAGATATCTGAGGTATCGACAGGTTTAGAGCGAGGTAAATGCATTTGCATTGTTTTATCTTTTTCATTTGTCCAAATTTTTTGCATACACATCTGGCATGCCTGGTGGGACCAAACCTTACCTTTTGCAGATCTACTAGCTTGTTTTTTGTTTTGTTTGCAATTCTAATTCGGCTATGTATCTGAAATTACAATTTTCCTTGTCTAATGAGCCTTTTTTTATGGCTGCATCATAATATCATTTTCTAATTTTGTAGGTGAATCTAAGGAGTTGGAACAACATTGACATCAGTTATACACAACATATTTAAGGACAAAAAAAAATTAGGTGCACACATTCTATCTTTCATCTGTAATCATTGCTTGTCAACACACTTCAATTTGGGGCTTAAAAAGAACAACTTGTTTGATCACACATTTGGATTTTGGAGTCTAAAATCAATCTTGTTTGCAATCACACATCAAAAATTAGGTCTAAAATAAACAAGTGTCTTCCTACACATTTGGCTTTGGGATCTAAAAAGAACAAGTGCTTGAACTGTGTGCCACACATCTCATTCTTCTAAAGGGAAATTAATAACTATGAGTGTGAATTAAGTGCATGTGTGTATGCTCTCTCCTTGTACCACAAGGTGATCTTGGAGATCAAAAACACCTCCTTGGTTTGCTTTTGTCATACCCTTCTTAGGAGGCCTTCTTGGAGACACAACACTCCAAGGTATGACCTCAACTAAGGTGTGAATTGAAAGACACCCTCCTTTGAGAGTTGAAATCTTGTCACTCTTGGCTAAGCCCCAAAGAAATTTATACCTTTCAGAAGTGAAGGTGAAGGGTGGGTTACCCCTTTCTCCTAGTTCTGTGGTAGGATTTCATTTTCATTGCATCTGTAGTTAACCTCATGAATCCTATCTTAAGACCTAATTGGCCATACCCCACTTGACTAGTCATAGGGCTTGTTGTTGTGTCTTCAAGTGTGTTCTTAATCATAACATTTAATCTTGAAAGGAAAATTGAACATTGTGTTTGGTGTGTGTGTTCATGCATTTACATGTGAAATTTTGTGTTTGATATTACCCAAGTCAAACTTTCAATAAACACTAGCCACATCATCCAATTCATCCAATCTTGTCATTACACATCAAATCCTAATCATCGTCATCTTTTTAATCCAATCAACATCATTTTTCATCATGCCAACATTAGAAGACCTAGCACCCCAATTCCAAGACCTCCTCCAATCACTTTATCAAGCACCACAACCTTTAGACCAACAAACTATACAAAGGCTCCAAGGCATCATCCAACAACTTCAACCTCAAGCAATTCAATCACCGCAAATGCAACATCTCATAGCCCATGACCAACACCTCATAGCCACTTGTCAAACCCAACAAGCACATCATCCTCTATCCATTCATTATCAACAACCAATGCCACCTCAACCTTACATGTCATCACCTCCCGCTTCATATCAACTCAATCCATCTACATGTCACATCAATCCTTCATCAACCAATCACACCTCTTCCAATGTCAACCCTTATCCATATTAATCTATATCTCAACAATGGTTATCCTATCCAATCCCTCCACCACAACACCATCACAACTTCCAACACATTCAACCACAATCCTATGTGTCACCTTTACCATCAGACCAACCTAATCTATCTACACATCATGTCAATGCCATATCAACCTATCAATGTCTACCCCAAGATTATCCACTTCCTCATTCCAACCTTCCAACACACCACCAAACCCATCCACAAGGCAACCAAGTTTCATCACAAGAACCACATGCAAGTTCAAGTGGCCCTTTGTACATAAATCAAGTGAGCCCAAGTCCACTTTTGCAGCAAGACCTAATAGACTTAAGTCCACTTATGTTACAAGACTTAATATCCTTTGACGAGGGAGATACCAACCTAGCCAATGCATCTTATTAGTCACCTTCACCATCCAATCACATGCCAACACATGAGTCAACTAGTCCTATCCTAACACCATCATATGATCCTACTCCTAGTCCTAATCCATCCAACCTTACTATCCCCCCATCCAATCCAAATCCTAATATGTCCAATCCATCTAATCCCCTTATCCTTCCTTCTATCCCAAGTCCTAGCCCATATAATCCCATTATCCATCTCACAATCCCTAATCCTAAGCCTACTACACTATCTACCCTTATCATCCATCCACTATATTATCCATCTACCCATACACTTGCAAAGGATGTGATCCATTAGCTACTAGCAAATAATAAAACATCTTCATGTCATCAAACACCTATCCTTGACTCTCCCAATAAGCTCCCCATTAACATGCTTAGCCCTTCAAGCCCATCATGTGACACACAAGCCATCAAGCCTATTCAAGAGCCTCCCATCATGAGCCCAAGTCAAAGTCCATCATACTCTCTTATTGATGAATATCAAGAACCTATCAAACTTAGCCAAGAGTCTCCCACTTTCACTTTCATGAAACCCCAATTGTTATGTCAATAATATGGCCCTAAGCATGTGGAAACATCAAGCCCTATTCCTACTGATGATCAAATCATTTCCATCCAACCTATCCATAACCTATATATTTTCTATGATCAAGATATTACCTATGAAGAAGCTATCTATGAGAAACTTGATCCTATACATATCCATGAACAAGACACCCCTTCCATCCATCCTCCATCTATCCCTAATGCACAAGCTTCCACTTGTTATGATGAGACATATGCCTCCCAAGAACACATAAGCATAGAAGATCAAACAAATACCTTGGATCCTAATGAGCATGATCAAGATCCTAATGATCCTTCCACATCCATTATTGACCATATTTCAAAGCCATCATATCCACTTGGTCTTACCACTCTTATCCATGAATGTTTTTCCTTAGGACAACAACAACCTTTCTCCTCCACCTCATCTTCTCCACCCAATAAGGAACTCATGTCTAGTTCCCAAACCACACCTAGTCCCATTGTCCACCGCATACTCTAAAACATGAACTACCAAGGTAAAGACTTAGGCCTTCATGAACAAGGTATTTTGGATCCAATACATGTCAAATTCCCTCTACGCTCATATGGCCTTGGATATAGACCCCAAGATAAAACAATCTAAAGATGTTGGTAATTCCTCCATTCCTTCTAAGACCACCACTTTCCATCATAAATCCCATCATATCCCCAAAACATATATTTCCATTCCACCTCCATCATCCTACAAATGTCAAAAGCATGTGACTATACACCTTCCCCCATCCACTCTACCACCATTGCTTCCAACTCCTAATATCCCACCATCAACTCTACCACCATTTCTTCCAACACCTAATTATCCACCTACCCATAAATCTTCTAAAAATCCTAATCATGACCAATCAATGCACACATTGTCTAAACATGAAACTTCCACTCATTCCACCATGTCCGTGGGATTCAAAAGAAAAAATTTGGATGCCTCTACCTATAAAGCAAAAAATACTAAGGGCCCTCATGCCTTCAGACACAAAAGTAAAGAATCAAATAAAAACCCATCTAAAAAGCTATAATAAGCCCATACTTCCAAAATAAAAGGCCAAAAATAAAATGGTTTGGGTCCCTAAGAAAAATGAAAGCAAGTCAAATGAGGCATCCACATCTCAAAAATCCCAACCATCCACTTCTACCTCACATTCCCACTCCATTCAAGAATCTCATATTCCATCCCACAAGTAAAATAAAAATCATGAAAATACTAAGTCTATGTGGGTACCTAAAGCACTTTGTCACCCATCTCCTAAGCAAACATCTCCATTGCTTCCTACACCACCTCCTCATCAAAAGCTTCAATGTTTATCATGGTGTGTGCAACCATTGGTCATGGTTCCTTTCCATTCTATGTCATTCATCCACTATCCTACATATTTCACCCATCACCTTCCTATGGTCCATGCTTTTGGCTAAGCCTCCCATTCATCTTTTACATAAGTCCTATATAATCCACATCATAAACCACCATCTTCCCTACATAATCCACATCATAATCCACTATTTCCCTCCATAATCCACATCATAATCCATTATTTACCTACTCCATCTTCCTCTTTTATGTCATCCCTTACCAACATCTATGAGCATAATGACATTTGACATGGACAATGCAATGATATCCATCTAGTAGGACTATCACCTTTCATGGAACTAGACACTTGAGTCCCTCCTATCCTTCTCCTATCCAAAAATTTAAAAAAAAAGTAAAAAAAAAATCAAAATAGTAAGAGAAATCCCTTCGTCCAACAGTGAAAACCTAGTAAATAGGTACCTTGGATAAGTACCATGATGAAAACCTAGCAAACAGGCATCATGTATAGGTTGATCTTCTATGTCACTTACACTTGGGGGCACCTTGTCTCATCCACACTATCTATCCTATCATATTACTTTCTATCATTTTCTACCATATCCTACCCTACCATCTTTAGCCATCATACATACCTATCATATTGAGTCTACTTATCCACCCTTCTCCTTTTGATCTTGATGAAGGCATAGGGGCAAAATGTTGAAACATGTTTTTGGGTATCTCTTGGCATACCTCATCCTTTCCAATCCATCTTATAATCATCCTATTGTCATAAGTGTTGTCATGAAAAATCCTAAGTATTGTACCTAGAATGGGGCATGTTGTTCCTATGCAACATAGTCTTTGAAGATCACATCCTTACTCTTTTATACATACATCCATCCCATCTACTATATCTTATCCTTTCATCCATCCATCTATCATGAGTCTTCCATCTTACATCCTATCGCATACATCCATTTATCCAATCCTACCTTAATCCTTGCACCTAGACTTGGTTCCCCCTTGTCATTGGTATCTAGCATAAAGGCTATCAAAATTGTCATCCAATACCATCCCAAAACATTTAAAAAATCCAAAAAAATTAAAATATTTCAAAAAAAAAAATCAAAACATTTCAAAATCCAAAAAAACTAAAACATTTCAAAAATCCAAAAAAATCAAAACATTTCAAAAATCCAAAAAATTAAAAACATTTCAAAAATCTAAAAAAAAATCAAAACATTTAAAAAATCCAAAAAAATAAAAACATTCCAAAAATCCCCAAAAAATAAAACATTCCAAAAATCCAAAAAATCAAAACTTTCCAAAAAATCCAAAAAAATTAAAACATTCCAAGAAACCAGAAAAAAAGCAAATATCCAACATAAAAGATCCAAACAATAAGATCAATCACATCAAAAAATCCAAACAATCCATCACATCAAATCCAATCAAATCATCAAATCAAATCAAGCCAATCTATCAATCAGTCAAATCCATATCATCCCATCAATAACATCATATATCATCAAACATCACATCAATCCCAATCAATCCATCCACCTTCATCATCACCATTAATAAAACACATTCATAACATCTCATCTTTATCATTAAATGTCTTGATCCCATGGATATAGGGTATGTAGGCAGTCTGGGATATGAAGGAAGTACCCAGATTTAGGCATAGGTGATAGCCCATTTCCATCTTCCATCCTTCTTCTAATCTTCACCAATCATCATCTTTATCCATCTCATTTCTTCTATCATCTATCTCCCACATTATTAGTAAACACCTACAATTGAAACCAATCAATCATCACTTCATTCCAATCAAATCACTTCCTCAAATCATCAATCCATCACTACTTCCAATCAATCTCATCATCAATCATCCATCCAATAAATCCAAATGCAAATCAATCCTTAAAACAATATCAATCAAGTTAATCAATCTTGCCAAATTATCCAATTACATCAATGGTCTTGATCCTAGCCTTGTTGTAAACCCAATCAATTAATCAATCATCCTTGTGTTGATCTTGGGATATATCATTCCTCGCAATGACAACACTATCATCATCATCAATCAATCAATTAATCATTGGTTTACAACTTGATAGGGCCAAAACCTTTTTTGTTTTTGAATTATTTGTGCATGCTTGCTTGCTTGCTTGTGTGTGTTATCATTTTTATCTTGCATTTGCATCAAATCTGAATCACTCCCAACTAATATTCATATCTTGTACCTACACAAGGTTGTATTATGCTGGGGCACGAGACACATCATCACCTTGGTCTTTATACCTTGGTGCATAACATCTAGTGCTATATCAAATAACATGGTTGCTCACTTCCATTGCAACATAACACATCATTCATTTCTTCTATCCATTCCCTTATCTTACTTTCTTAACCAATCTATTTCCTTTCGAGAGCCTACCCATGTTTGTCCAACCCATATATCCTCTCGAGGGGGCATCATCATCCTATCTTTACATTCCTTGTCCTATCTTTCCATCATCATCTTATCTTTACACCATCCCATCCTTTTCCTCTATCCATACCTTAGCTTCTTTAAAATGATGTTACTTGACATAAATCTCATCATCTCGAACATCATCTTAAAGAGGGGCAAAATGTAGACACCAAAAATTGTCCATGTCATAACATTACCTAGTCGATACATGACCTTGTAAAACATCTTGTAATATTTTACCCTAGGTCATTATATTATCCCACTTATAAATTCCACTTGATCACCTTGCCAATTAATTAAATAAATCTCCCCTTCATATGTCTCAAAATAATTCAAATTAAATATTTGAATTAATCCTTCACCATTTACCACATTGCAACATGTGTCACATGACTACAACTCTTCACATGCACAAATAATTTAAATAATTTTATTATTTAAATTATAATATTCTCACTCACATCTTATTTTTATCCCCATTCATTGTGCGTCATAGGCATATTTTCCTCCAAAATAAATAAAAGAATCCCACTTATTCCCTCACATCCTAATTTTAGCCTCATGTCATAACCCACTTAATGTGTGTCATAGGCACTAAAATCAACTTTAAATCCTAGCCATACACATCACATAATTGACTTTTAATCGTAGCCACCGAGTCATATCAACTCTTGCCTATAAATATGGCCTCTCACAGGCCATTTTGATCCATCTTCTTCCAGTATCCTCACTCTGCCAAAATTCTTCCAATCCTCTCATCTATCTATCTATCTAACTTCTTCTATCATCTTCATCTTAGTGTTATGTTGCTGATTCGAGCAACCAACATACATTTCAACAATCAAACATTCAAAATCTTGCATTCTCATGCAATGTGGATGTTGGTGTCCTACAATGATTTAACAACTGAGCTCTTAAAACTATAACTCAGAGATTGGACATCTAACCTGAGTAGCTGTCTTAATCACTTATGGAGATGCATTTCACTTGTCAACCCAGGGACATGAACATGAAATGGGTCAGCACAGTATGTGCACTAAGAACTTCCAAAGTAGCCACATTCATTCTATAGCTAAGAAAGACATAATGCTAAAGATAAACTGCTAGAAAGGAAATAATAGGAATGTCGAACATAAACCAATAGCTATTCTAGGATCAAGTACATGACATAAAGTAAAAGTCTGGGCAAACAAACAAGAAACTACTCTATTTGCTTTGGCTGCAGGAACAGACATAATAGAATTCTAGTGGCTGTAGGAACATTCAATGCTAGATTTAACTAAATGCTTAATAGAAAATGTAACTAAACTAGAGGGTAGAATTCTCACCAAGTGGGCCCCCTTGGATGAGTATTCCCTAAGACAAATGTAAACTCAGAAATGCAAACTTACAACTTCATTTTATTCATTCAAAAAGATGAGTACAACTGAACATTATAATTGTATTATTGAAAATTAGATAATGCAAGTACAATCTTTGAATAATCAACAACCCCTCAGAAGGAGCATCAGAGTCTTATTTATAGAAGGAAAACTACAAAACTAACTACCTAGTAGGGCGGTCAGCTCCAACAAAATAGGAGGATGCCTCATTATGGAAAACATAGAAAGTAGAAAGGAGGTTATGCATGCAGGGGAATCTGGTCAAGCGAGTTGTTTTAACATAGATCTAGCATAACTGTAACTCATAAATTTGCTCAACAGGTATTTAAGATTAGTTTCAAAGTGGTTGCCTTCCCTCCATTTGACATTTGAATGATCACCATGTTTGACTTTTATGGTAAGCGACCAACCAGCAGAATCTTCCTCTTCTTTATGGATGCTGATTATATCTGCATAACAATATTAGTACACACAATAATTACACATCTATAACTACCTTGGAGTAATATTCATTAACCATATGTAAAATTAACATAGATAGTTCATATAGCATGTTTTTTTCATAAAAGGATATAAGAAATTACCTATGCTCAACAAGTTATACCTTTGGGGTAATGACATAAAAAGATCAGGATTAAAGTACTAAAGTCCAAGATAACTACAGCAAGTGGATAACAAAGTTTAAAAAAATTGAGTCATAAACTAGACTCATCACTCTCCCCAACCTAAGAATTTGTTGGTCCTCCAGTAGAAGAAGGGTTGTTCTTTTGCTTGGTTAATGCCCTAAAATTAGCAACTGCCAATTGTCCTATATCAATTTCTCTGGTGCGTGAGGTAGGATCCCAATAGAACCCTTGCTACCTATCCAACCTGCTCCATCTTTGTCTCTCTTCATCAATATCATATTGGTAAAATCTATAATTTGGCACTAGCCACAATAGAATAGGTGGTTGAAAGATTAAGGGAAGCCAGAATTGTCCCTTTGTCCTCCCAATCTGTATATATCTATCCGCTCTTTTACATGTTGCAGCATAATTCTGCAGTGAGTGTGGCTCTGCTTGTTTTAGTTCATTAGATAAACTATTCCACCTTTGTGTCAAATATCCCTTCATAGATTCTCCAATATTGTGTGCAATCTTTTCATATTCTCTGTAAGCTACTTCTCTTTCAGGTAGGATTCTGTTACCATAGCTTGGCCTATAAAGCATCTTATGCCAATCATTGAAAATGCTTCCTAGATTTCTAGATTCAGCTCTAACAAGCAATAGAGTGCTGAATTCTAATTGCTTTTAAGCCCTAAACTGTTTTCCCCAAATAACCTCATTTTGCATCCAGGACATAAATGCCCTCAACTGAACATCCCCAACATACAACAAGGGGTTCCACTCATGGTCTTGGGACACATCAAAATTATGTAAATAAAATTCACACAACAAATTCTTTATTTCTAGAGGAGCAATCCTATAAGCATTGAAAAATTCAAGAGGAGATTCAATGGAAGGGTTCAAACTAGAAAAAATCCTTGCTAACTTAAAAGAGAGGTATCTTTCCTTTAAATGCAGAGCATAGACTCTTGGGGGAGTCCTACATTCTAATACCTGAGGCACCAAAGTTGCCATATTTTCCACTCTTTTAAAGTTGCAATTTTTGCATTCTTGTCTTTAATCTCTTCATCCTTCTTTTGAATTTCATCTTTTAATCTGTATTTCTCCTTCTTCCATTCTTCTTCTCTCCTCTACATTTCATTCCACAAATTCATGGCTACCATGTGCATTGAAAAATTAGGTCTGTATATTCCTACCAAAGGCTTTCCTAGCATAGATGGTTGATCTTCATGTACCATAGGCTGCAGGGTTTTTGATTGCTCAGCGAATTCTGGCTGTAGGATGTCTTGCTGCAGGAACTCCTATTTACCTTCATGTTCCTATCTCTTAATATGCTCAGCAGTGGCGACAAGGTTTGCCAAAGTTACATCTGTTGCTTCTTCAATTATGTCTTTTTCTACATCATTCACATGCCCCATTAGGCCTCTGTATCCTCAGCTGTCATTTCTTCAACCCTAGGGCTTGTCTACATAGATGCACCAGAGGCAGGCTTAGTAGGTCTCGATTTACTAGGACTCTCATGTTTCTCTTCAGCTGTAGGAAGAACAGTGTCAGCCTTTTGTTTCCTAGAGTGCAACACCTTCCTTTATGTGGTTTGTTTTTTGGTTTTACCCTCTTTTATTTCTGCCCTTCTTCTCTGTGCCCTAGTTTGAATTAAACTACCAAGAGGAATATCCTCATTGTCAAAATCTGAAGAACTTTCTTTGTTTGCATTCTCTACTTCAGAAGAGCTAATCTCAATAGCTTGTTTTGCTGCAGGAGGGTTTGCACTGGAAGTTGAAGTTCCTAGAGTAGTTTCAATAGAACACACCCTTCTCCTAGTTCTATGATGTTGCAGCACAACCACGGGTTGCAAATGGCTTGGTCTTATTTAATCAATATTCAAAAATTCCTCCCAAGTCATATTGGACACATCATGCAGAGACTTTTCAACTAGTAATTTGATTAAACAATGGTGAAAGACAGAATTAGGCCTACCTTATTGGGTCTCGGTGGCCATAATTGAGAGAAGGTGATAAAGCACATTTGGCACATTCATTCTTCTCTTGTGCCTCATATGATTTAGCAATTTGAAATGTATAGAATGAAGGTTCGATTGATGACCTTCACAAGTAATGTAGTTCACCACATGGATAGCTACCTATTTCCATGGCTCAGGCAGAGAGGTTCTTTTAGCTCCCTACTTGTCTATAGTTAATGGAGGATCACTAGGTTCTGTAAGCTCAGCTCTAGCTGACCTAGCATCTCAGGCAATAGGGTAATCTTTGCCATCAATAGGCAGACCTGTAACTTTTGCAATTATTTCCTCAATAGCCAACACCTCCAAACCTCTTACCATGGATTTACCATCAGTAAATGTCTGAGCAAATTCTAATGCAACATTTTCATCAAAATCATTTAACTTCAAGAAATAGTCCATCTATCCACAATTTCTAAATACATCCTGGCTAAGTGCATCCTGCAATAATACATCATGAATTGTGGGTTCATTCCAAATTAATCCTCCTCCCATTAACTTAGCTACTTGAAAATAATCACACTACAAAGTTTTTTTTTCTGCAAAAAGTTTGAAAACTAACTTCACCTTCTTGCAACCTTGTTAAATTTTCAATAACTCATGCTATCTGTATTTTCCTTTTTGGCTTCTTTTCTTGGGAATGCAAGACAAGGGTGGTATAGGCATTAATGAATGATCAATGAAGGTTGTCATCTCACACTTGCAAGCCATCACCTCACTCAGAATTCAAATCATTTAATTTTAAAACTTTACTGACATTCAGGCATAAAACATATGGATGGATTGACACATGGACATCATATTAAACCTCCCCAACCTAAATTTAGGCATGTGTCCACACATGCAGAATAGTGATGCATGACAGAACAAGGAAGGGAATAATGACATACCATGAGAAATATCGATATTAATGTACAATAATTAAATGAATGAACCATAAGATAATTAAGAGAGAATTATTAAAGTGTGTGTACCTTGATTTGTGGAAGATTGGTTGCAAAAATAATGGAGAAAGTAACAGGTAATGCTTAAGAATTTATTGAGCAATGAATGAAAGTGGAGTGGGCTGAAGTGAGATGGGATGAAGTGTAATCAATATACATGATGGAAGAGAGAAGAATGGATGTGGGTGGGTGGATGGGCGAAGAAGTGAAAGAGTGGACTCCCACGAATGTTTAAGTCTTTATTATGACAAGTGTCGTACCTTGGTTAGCCAAAAGGAGGGACACTAGGTCCACTACCTTTGGCTGCAAGAAGTTTAGGAGTTGCATGTTGAGTGAATTGCTACATGAATTCTTCTTTGGAGGCTAGCTTGTGATATAACCTAAGTTAATGACCATTGACTAATAGCTTAAATCTGACAGGGTCAATAGTAGTAAGCTGAACAGCACCATTGGAAAAAGTTTCAGCAACCTCATATGGCCCTAGCCACCTTGTCTATAATTTCTTGCATTATCCTGATACCTTGAGTCATAAAGCAAAGCCCAGTCACCAGGTTAGAATTTCTTATCTTTGATGTATTTGTCATGCCACCTTATTCTCTAATTTTGCACCACTTCTATATGATGTAAAGCTACTTTTCTCATCGCATCCAAAGCATTGAGTTGCATGATTCTTTCTTTTTGTGCTTTAGATAGATCCATCCCCAAGTCAAGTGCAGTTCGAAGAGTTTTATATTCAAATTCAATAGGCATCATTGTTGTTTTGCCATATAGTAACTCAAGAGGAGTAAAACCAATAGTTGTTTTCCAAGTTGTCTTATAGGCCCAGACAGCTTCTGGCAGCCTATTTTCCCAATCCTTCCTATGGACAGCCACAACTTTGGTCAAAATGGCTTCTATTTCTCTGTTAGTTAGCTCAACTTGGCCATTAGCCTGGGGGTGATAAGGAGTAGATTTCTTGTGCCTTATGTTGTATTCTTATACTAATGTTCCAACTAGAGTTGAGGTGAATTGAGCTCCTTGATCAATCACTAATTCTCTGGGAACTCCATACCATGTAAAGATTTCCTCATAGAGAAATTCTGCAACCTTACTGTCTCTTGCATGCTTCATGGCCTTAACTTCTACCCATTTAGTTACATAGTTAGTGCATACTAAGATATAGGATTTACCATTAGATGGAGGATCAATGGGTCCTACAAAATCTAATCCCCACTTATCAAATGGAGTAATCACAAGCTGAGGATAAAAGGGCATCTCATCAGATTTTGTTGGTCATCCCATCCTTCGACAACTATCACATTTCTTGGTTTATCTTGCTACATCCTTGTATAGTGTAGGCCAGTAATAACCTGCATTTAAAATATTCATTTTTGTTCGCTTTGCTGCAAAATGTCCTCCACAAGGCTCATTGTGACAGGCATGCAAAATGTCATATGTTTCATCTTCTCTCACACATCTCCTCATGACATTATTTGGTCCAGTGTAAAACAAACATCCAGCAATCCATGAAAAAGGAAAAGATTTTTCAATGAGTACCCTTCTTTCCTTAGGAAAGAAGTGAGGGGGGACTCCTATTACTAGATAATTGGCTGTGTCAGCATACCAGGGTGTTTGCACAATGAGTGAAAACAAATGTTCATTAAGAAAAGAGTCATCAATGAATTGGTTATCTTCTGATGTAGTCATTCTTGAAAGAAAGTCTGCAACCACATTGGTCTTTCCTGGCTTATCCACAATAGTGATGTTAAATTCTTGCATTAACAACACCCATCTTGCCAATCAACCAGATATTAGAGGTTTGTTCATGAGATACCTAATGGCTGCATGATTTATGTGCACAAAGATTTGATAACCGGTTATGTAGTGCCTAAATTTATTAAGTGCATAGATGACTACTAACATTTCCTTCTCTGTTACTATATAGTTGAACTCAACACCTTGTAATTTTTTGCTAATAAAATAAATAGCATGCTCAATGACTCCTTCTTTCTGACCTAAAACTGCTCCTATGGCATAATCTGATGCATCAGTATGAATGTGGAAAGGAAGTTCCCAATTGGGACCTTTAAGTACATGAGCATGGGTTAAGGCTACCTTTAAATCAGAAAATGCTTTGTCACAGTCTTCATTCCACTGAAATTCAGCATCCTTTGTAAGAAGGGTATATAATGGGGATGCCATTTTGCTGAAATCTTTGATGAAATGTCTGTAATACCCTACATGACCCAAGAAACTTTTGACATCTTTTTGCTTTGTAGGAATGGGTAGATTGATGATGACTTCAATCTTTGTTGGGTCTACGTGTATTCCTTTTGGAGAAATGTAGTGACCAAGTACTACACCTTCCTACATCATCATGAAGCACTTTGCACTGTTTAAGGATAGGCTGTGGTCTTCACACCTTTCCAACACCTTGCCTAAGTTTGCTAATGCCTCTTCAAAAGTAGCGCCATAAGTATTGAAATCATCCATATAGATTTCCATACAATCATGTGAGATATCAGAAAATATGCTAATGACTGATCTTTGGAAAGTTGTAGGTGCATTGCATAAGCCAAATGGAAGCACTGAGTAGGCATATGTCCCCCAAGGATAGGTAAATGTTGTTTTCTCTTGATATTTAGGTGTAATCTAAATCTAATTGTAACCACTGAATCCATCCAAAAAGGAAAAGTACTTCTTTTCTGCAAGTGAGTCCAATACTTGGTCTATGACATAATTTAATTCTCTATAATCAATACAGACTCTCCATTTTCCTCCCTTCTTGGGCACAAGAACCAAAGGGGATACCCATTGGCTATCTGAGATTGGGTAGATAAATCCTACATCTAATAGCTTCTATAATTCCGCTTTGACAATTTCTCTTAGTGTAGGGTTGATTCTCCATTGTGGTAGTCTTACTGGTGTACAATCTTCCTTTATATAAACCCTGTGAGTGCGTAATGTAGGATCCAATCCTTTCATGTCATGATAATCCCATGCAAAAGCATTTTTATGTTTCTTTAACAAATTTGCCAAGGACAACTGTTGTGCTTGAGTCAAGTTGCTATTAATATTGAGATATCTTTCTTCTAAAATTTCCACTTGAGTTGTGAAGTCAACCATAGTTACTTCATTAATGCTAGGTACCTTAATTTCTTGTGGAAGCAATATATGTAACATACTTGATGTTGCAGGAAAAATTGGAATAAGCATCCTCACTGGATCAGCAGAATGAGAGGATGATGCTTCCTCTACTTCATAAAGATTTTGAATTATATTAGACAACACCTCCTCCTCTCCTTGAAGCTGCAGGAAAAAACTTCTGCCTATCATCATAAGCTTCTCCACATAATTAGCTTCCTCTACCTCTTTACCAATATGAGGCCAAACAAGATTAACCATGTCATGAGATGGCTGTGCAAGTGGGTAGAGAACAATTATTTTAGTGCTTCTCCCATCAAAGATGGTCATGCTACTGACCGACACCAAATATAAGCATTTGTTGTGGCTAACCATGGCCTTCCCAAAATGATGGCGTATCCTCCCAATGTAGCTTTAGAAGAAAGTATCATGAAATCAGATAGATATTCCCATGAGTCCAGGGATACCACAAGATCCTTGACTACTCCATCAGGTTTAATAGTAGAGCTATCAGCAAGCTGCAGGACAGTAGGAGTTGGTCACATGGTTGCAACATTTAGTTGCTGCAGGATATCCTTTGTCATTACATTTATGGTTGCTTCAAAATCAATCAGAGCATTTCTAATTTGGATTCCATTTATAACAACTCCTACCACAGGACTTCCTGGGTCATTATATTTGGGAACAATCACTTTTCCAAGCATGATGTCAACCAACTGTCCAACCACATGGACCATAGTGGGGTCTTTCCTTTTTCTTCCTGACTTCTTAAGGGATGCTTCTTTAATTGCTTTGCCATATATAGGAACATTTTTTATGGCTTGAAATAGAGGGATATTGACACATACATGTTTCAACTACTCTAGAATGTCAAAGGTGTGTTCCTCTTCTACTACCTTTTGTTTCATAGTTTCCAACCTTTGTGGAAATGGTGGTTCTTGGGGAGTTTGTTTAACTATCATTGGTTTAGGATTTTCAGGTACATCTGATTGAATGGGGATTTTGTTAGGTTCCACTTCCTCCTCAGAAATCTCAGTAATGACAGGGCTTGAAGGAGCTGCCAAGGTAGTTCATGAACATAGATGTATACCACTTACATTCACAGCATATGCAGGGAATTAATTTGGATCAGCAAAATATATTGGCTATTGTTGTGGTCTATTATTTGGGTTAGGTGAGGGTTGAGCTAGTAACTGAGTAGGTCTAGGTGTATTTAAATTGGAGCTAGTAGGTGGAGGCATTATAGTAGGTTGTTGGGGCTGCAGAGGTGACTGCATGTAGTTAGTGGTCTGATTTGGCCATTGCTGTCCTCTCCATTGAGATGTTTGCTGCCAATTTCTTGGAGGTGACTGCCAATTCCTCAGAGGCTATTACCATTGGGGTGTAGGGTTTTGGTAATTTAGCCAAGTATTTTGAGGGTTGTTCCAAGTCTGAGGTGGATATCCTCCATAACTAGATGGAAATGGATGTTGCCATTGGTTACCAAATGCATAAGTATTAAAATGTGGTCTAGCATATGATAATGAATCTGGTGACATACCTTGTCTTGGAGCCCATGGCCTCCTTTGTGCAACATAGAAGACTTGATCCTCTTCAACTTGTATTGGCTTGAACTCAGGTGGAATTTGCTTGCTGTCAATGTTAGCTACCAGCTTGCATTTGCAGTCCCTCTTCTTTTGTCTGCAATGAGGACAATATTTGGCCAACATTGCCTCAGCCTCTTCATGCTTCTTCTTTGCCTGGAGTGTGTCCAACTGGGTGGCCATATTGTTTATAATATATTGTTTAATATCAAATAGCAAGTGGCTTATCTCCATCCTTGAAACTCCATTGGTAGAGGTTTTTCCCATAAGGGAATGGGAACCTCTTCCTTTCTTCATGGCTACTTTGGAATAATTCTGGCACAACTTCTTAATATCATCCCAAGACACTTGGGTAATATCTCCTCCTCCCATTAAATCCCAGGCATCTATGCAATTCTCACTTATTCCCCTGAGGAAGAGTAGTTTCTGAGAGTCCTTAGTGAGTACATGATGGGGAGACTTTTGTAAACAAAACATGAACCTTGAGATGTAATCCTCCAAACTTTCATCTTCTTTCTGTTGCATTATGAAAATATAATTTCCTCTCATATCCCCACTCCTACAGTAGTCTTTATATTTCTCAAGAAATTTTTCTTTCATTTCTTCCCAAGTATTGACAACATCACTACCTAGACTCATAAACCACCTTAATGTAGCCTCTTTCATGGTAGTAGGAAACAAATTAAGCTTATGAGCATCAGTAGTGTAGTCATAGCTTCTATAGAGGATATCAAATTCAAACAAGAAGGTGTTTGGATCCTCTGTTGCAAGTCCATAGAACTTGGGGAAAGATGAAGCAGGTATGTTCTTGAGATTATCCACTTCATTTTGAAGAGCAATCGAAAATGGAAACATTGGTTGATTAGGTACGTTTTGGGCAGCCATAACTACTAGACCTATTATCAAGGCAAATGGATTTTCAACTAGGTTTGGGGTATCTTATTCTTCAGAGGATATTTTAGAACTATTCAGATCAGGAAATGCATCAAGGAAAGGATTCACTTCTGCTTCTTCTGCTGGGTAAGTTGAATCATTAGGAAGGAATCTCTCTGAAGTATCTCTTCTCCTATCTCTATGCATGCAATATACTCAGTATCAGCCACTTCTCACACAAAAAATGTTGATGGGTTGTAGATAGTTTCTTCCTGACTCAAACACATTTTAAGGGAAAAAAACTGCAAGGAATAATACCAAAGATGACTCCAAAGATCTTCTTAGTTTGACACATCCCCGGCAAAGGCACCAAAAATGTTGGTCTCTTACAATGATTTAACAACTGAGCTCTTAAAATAGTTACTCAGAGATTGGACATCTAACCTGAGTAGCTGTCTTAATCACTTATGGAGATACATTTCACTTGTCAACCCAAGGACATGAACTTGAAATGGGTCAACACGGTATGTGCACTGAGAACTTCCAAAGTAGCCATGTTCATTCTATAGCTAAGAAAGACATAATGCTGAAGATAAACTGCTAGAAAGTAAATAACAAGAATGCTAAACATTAACCAACAGCTATTCTAGGATCAAATACATGACAGAAAGTAAAAGTCTGGGTAAACAAATAGGAAACTACTATGTTTACTTTGGCTGCAGGAACATTCAATGCCAGATTTAACTAAATGTTAAACCTAAAATGTAACTAAACTAGAGGGTGGAATTCTCACCAAGTGGCCCCCCTTAGATGAGCATTCCCTAAGACAAATGTAAACTCAGAAATGCAGACTTACAACTTCACTTTATTCATTCAAAAAGATGAGTACAACTGAACATTATAACTGTATTACCAAAAATTGGATAATGCAAGTACAATCTCTGAATAATCAAAAACCCCTCAGAAGGAGCATCAGAGTCTTATTTATAGAAGGAAAACTACAAAACTACCTAGTAGGGTGGTCAACTCCAACAGAAAAGGAGGACGCCTCATTATGGAAAACATAGAAAGTGGAAAGGAGGTTACACATGTAGGGGAATCTGGTCAAGTGAGTTGCTTTAACGCAGATCTAGCGTAACGGTAACTCCTAAATTTGCTCAATAGGTATTTAAGATTAGTTACAAAGCAATTGCCTTCCCTCCATTTGACATTTAAAAGATCACCATGTTTGACTTTTATGGTAAGTGAACAACCAACAGAATCTTCCTCTTCTTTATGGATGTCGATTATATCTGCATAACAATATTAGTACACACAATAAATGCACATTTGTAACTACCTTGGACTAATATTCATTAACCATATGTAAAATTAACATAGATAGTTCATATAGCATGTTTTTGCCATAAAAGGATATAAGAAATGACCTATGCTCAACAAGTTATAGCTTTGGGGTAATGACATAAAATGATCAGGATTAAAGTACTAAAGTCCAAGATAACTACAGCAAGTGGATAACAAAGTTTAACAAAATTGAGTCATAAACTAGACTCATTAGTGGAGAAGAGAAATGGAGGTCAATCAAGAATAGCATGGAGATTTTGGTTTGCATTTGTGTTTATTGTTTTGATTTTCATGTTATCTTGTTCTCTATTTTGCATTGTTAGGGTTTTATCATTGTTTATTCATTTACCCTTGATTTGCAATTTTTACCCTAACTACACCTTGTAGCAATGAGATTTATTTAGGGAGTAGTAGCTTCCTTGGGTTGTAGCCCTAAAACAATATTGTAAACTTTTATATAGCAGTGAGCATTATATTGTGAGTTAACACTCACCGTGGTTTTTCCCAGTTTTGGGTTTTCCAAATAAAAATCTTGGTATCATTGTGTTGATGAACATGTTTCATGTTTTACTTTCTGTTTCCTAAGTAATTGAATTTGATATGCAAATGAAGTAGTTAAGTTCTAATATATGTTGATTCACCCCCCTCTCAACATCATTATGTATTCAACACTTTCCATTGTGTCTAGAAGGCTCAAAAACTCCCATTTTCATATAAAGTTTGTCCAGATCGGACACCGGGAGCTTCAAAGGATTTGTTCCCTTTTCTTGCATTCATATAACCATAAACAATGCCATGAATAATGTTTCAGTTGTGAATACTGTTTTCAAGCCACAAAGAGTATTTCAGGCCATGAACAATAAATTTAGGTTGTGAATAGTGTTCTTAGGCCATGAACAGTGTTTTCAACCTTTACCCCTCACGATTGGAGTTTTTTGTTTTGCACCCAGACTTCAGAAGGCTTGTTCTTAGTTATACGGAGGCCTTTTTTGGCACAATTTTTTTGTTTGTTTTGGGGTAGAATTTTGTGCTTTACATTGTGGTGAAATCAATTTTTTGTTTTGATGCTCCAATTTTTCAAAAATTAAAGATTCTTCCAGGTTTTTACTACACAGTTCTTGTTTTGAGACCTTCTGAGAGCCATAACTTATGCAAACAAACTCCTTTTTAGGTGTCTTTTTTTCCAAAATTCATATTTTTCTATGTACTCCACATTAGTGCTCTCATATTGATCTCATATTATAGTTTAGATGTAGTTTCATTGTTTGGCCATTTTGGGCCTTGTAAGAGTCTAAAAATATGAGTTTTGCATTGTAAATCACACTAATTATAAAGTGCCAACATTATAATTTCTAGGGGGGTCATTTCAAAAACTAGTAAAAAGGGAGGTGTACTTGAGTTCTCTTATTTTCAACACTTCATTTCTACATTCTCTACATCATGGATCAAACAATAGTACCCATCTTAACTCCTTACAACTACTTTGAGTGGAAATCACACATGACAATCTACTTAAGGAAAGCTAGTTTGCATAGGATAATAATGGGACTAGAAATTGAACCTGTTAAAGATGAGATAAGCCTACGTGGTTTAACAAATGTGATGAGGCCTATTAAACATTGTGTTTGTCTATTTCTCCTAATTTTCTCTTTCATATTATGTCTTTAAATTCTCCAAATGAAATGTGAACAAAGCTAAAAACACTATTTGGTACACAAGATTCAATGAGGGCTCAAATGTGTGAAAGTGAACTAATTAGTTTAAGTCCAGGCAACTTTAACACAATTCAGGATTTCTTCACAAAATTTAAATCACTAAGGTTGCAGTCAAAATAGTGTGGAATTGAAAAGAAAGATGAACAACTAATTCTTAGTATTCTCTCTAAGCTAAGTTCAGAATATTCTGTAATTTTTCTACCTTCTATACTACTAAGGGTGTACTTGGTACTCAATTCACTATGCCATCTTTGGATGACTTTTCTTTCTCACACAGGAGCAAGATAAGCTAATCGAGACGGGCACTCTAAAATCCTCTAAGTTACATGTCCTAGCTACCAACCAAGGCACAAAAGAACAAAAAGGACAAAGTAGTAACAATAAAGATAAGAAACAAAAGAATAGCAAGGAGAAGAAGGATCATAAACCAACTACCCCAAAAGTAACTAATGAGACCCAATCTTCTAATGGAAACAAGCCTAAGAAAGAGGTCATATGTGCCTATTGTAAAAGACCTGATCATGATAAACATAAATGTTTGAAGAAACAAATTGATCACTTGACTCACATTCTTGAGAAAGAATAATATCAGTGTTTCTGAATCTATAAAACAAGGTTCTAATGAGAGGTCTAACAAGGCAAATGATAACAACATGGGGAAAGGAAAGAACAATACCCTTGTAATAGTTGCTTCAAACTATCCACTTGGGTTCTTGATTTGGTTGTTTCACTCCACATGGCTTCATCTAAGGAAGAAATTGCATCTTTGGAGATGTGTACTATGCCTTCTATTTTTGTAGGTGATGATACTCTTGTTGAGGTGTGTGGGAGAGGGTCTATTGATGTGGGGGATGGCACATTCCATGATGTTCTTTGTGTACCCTCATTATCAACTAATTTCTTGTGAGTATATTAGATCACTCACACAGGTTCAGGAAAGCAGGTTGAGTTCACTCCTGATTCAATGATGATTCATGAATTGCACAGTGATTCTATAGTTGCAATTGGGAAAGAAGATCATCTAAATTGGATATATTTGTTTTCTCACCTTTTTCTTGATCATCCTTCGTCTATTTTTCTCTCATTCAAATGATGTGAGTAAATTATGGCACGAGCAATTTGGCCATCTTAACTTCCACTACTTGTAGCAGCTCAACCAGTAGAGCATGGTCATAGGGTTACCTTCAGTTTAGTCTTCAGGTGTTGTTTGCCAAGGTTGAATTCATGGTAAGCATCCTAAGGAAAAAATTGACAAATTTAAGGCATTGACAACTTCATAGATATTGGAGTTAGTTCACAGTGATTTAGCTGGTCCATTTCCTCATCCATCCTTTAGTAAGGCTAGATTTGTTCTAACTTTCATTGATGACTTTTCTTGATAAACTTAGGTGTTCTTTCTCAAAAGGAAGTCTGAGGTATTTGATCACTTTTAGGACTTCAAAAATTTTGTAGAGAATCAATCTGAGAAAGCCATCAAAGTTTTATGCACTGATAATGGTAGTGAATATGTCAACCATCATTTTGAGCAGTTTTGCACTTTAGAGGGGATTGATTTGCAACATTCAATTCCATACACTCCTCAAGAGAATGGTGTGGCAGAATGAAAGAATAGGTCCTTGAAGGAAATGGAGAACTACATGATTCACTATAGATCTCTTGCACCACAGTATTGGGCATAGGCCATTAATTGTTCTTGTTATATCCAAAATTGTGTTCCTCATCGAGCCTTGAAGGGAGTCACTCCTTTTGAAGCTTGGAGTGGTCAAAAACCATCTGTTAAGCACTTTCAAGTTTTTGGTCCTACATGGCCCACATTCTTGTAGAGAAATGTAAGGCCTTGGATCTATTGGTTCCCAAAATAGATTATCCTAATCCCTAGAACATTCGTCAATCTTCGAGGCTAGGGTTGTCATCAATGAGATAGAAAAGAGGTTCATCAATAGAATAAGGATGATTAAGGGACAATGGTTGGGAATGGGTAATCTCCCCTTCGTTCCTAGCTCAGCTAAGCCAAGGAGGGTATTCTTAGAGGTATCACTTAACAAGGATTAACAACAATGGAATATATCTCCAAGGTCATATCATTGCAACAATCCCCAAAATGAGGTTTTAATCCCTAAACAGAGTCACTGGATTAAGAAAAGCTTGCCGCATTAAAGCCTCTATTTAAGCTAATGGAAAGCACTCATGTAATAATGGAAGGTACTAGTATGCATGTTTGGTTTTCTAAAATTGGCACTTTGAAGATTCACTAACAATATTTCCTGGGTATAACATAGAATGATAAAAATGCATACAATTATTTCACACTTGATAAATTTGTTTTAGTTTTTTAAAAGACGTGTGGGTGATTAGATATTTCAGATTGGTGCCTATTAGGATGGGTTACATAGTCCATAGTTCAGCAGATGATAAGACAATACAGAAATGGAAACACAAACTTTTTGGATACCTAAATGAAGAAAAACAATAACCAGTGAGGAATATGCTTAGTAATATTTTATCAAAATGAAATCATTCTTTTACAACCATGGAAGAGATCATAACATAGCATGTAATGTTTTAAGAATTTGTCATATTCATTTGATCAATTGTTACAATCATATCATGAAGTGTGGCAAGAGGAAACCCTAGTTGGAACTTAGGATTTCCTTGAAAAATTACATGAGAAAAAGGAGAAGTTCATACACTAATTCTTGAAACCAATTTGAATCTTTTCATAACCTTTTTATCTTCTTTGCTGGAGAACTAGAACCTTTTGTTCTTTGAAACCCTAGAGAGCTCTGCACTTTTGTTGCCTGAAAAAACTATCAAAAACTAACCTTTGAAAAGAGTTTCAATCTTGCCCTTCACAACTCAAGTTTGAGGATGAAATGGGTGAGAAAACCCCAAAAACCCCACCAATTACAACAAAAACTTAAATTTCAACTATTCATTTCACATTAATGACGATCTTGGAAGTTGTTGGCATGTTTCCTCACATTTCTGGACATTCCTAGGCCTTTGGCGGGTGTTTGGTTGGCGGGAGGACTTAGGACTTTAGAAAATTTCCAAAAGTCTCGTTGAGTCCTGAAATACCGATGGGACCAAAAGTGTCAAAAGTCAAAATTGAAAGTTTGACCCAAAACTGTATGAAAAACTTAGCCCTTTCCTTAAAAAATTATTTAAAAAATCAAAAAATTTAAACATCCAAATTCACCTTGAAAATTTAGGGGGTCCAAGAAGATTTTAGACTAGGACCAAAATTCCCATTGGGCCCCAGAGTCCCAAAATGCCCTCAGGTTCTGAAATTCTCCCAGGTCCTGAAATCACATCAAGTCCCAAAGTGCCCTCAGGTCCCGAAATCACGTCAGGTCTCAAAATGCCCTCAAGTCCCAAAATTCTGACGGGACAATATATTTTAAAATAACATTTAAGTATAAGTTTGTATTTACCTTTTACTATTTACCTTTCTTATACTTTAAGTTATTATAAAATATATTGTCAGGATGTTTGAGATGGGTTTTAGATCCATAGGAGTTAAATTGCAGATTTAGAATTTGGAGGATCCATAAGATTCAGACTTAGTCAAATTTTTAGGGTTTTCAAGGTTTCAAACTTAGCCAAAATCAAGGTTTTAGCAACATGCACCAGGGTAAAAAAAATTTAGATGTGAAAAGAGGGTTTTGACAATGGAGTTTTTATGGTTTTAGTGTTGATAGGTTTAGATCCTCCTTTCGCAATAAACATTCAAGGACATATCAATCGAGTTAAATCTCTACTAAGTGAGAGCATTCACCTAACAGGTTGGGCTATCACTTGGAACAATGTGGAAACTCAAAAATTATTAACTAATGCCTTAATGTAATCCTAAAATATGTAAGAAACCCTAATTATGCAAAAACAGTGATCAAATTGATAAATTCAAACAATTGCTTACAGACTGAGATGAAAGATAGAGATTAATAACTGACCATTTTTTGAAGTTTAGAATTTAGAATATTTAGGGACAATGCCCTGGGCACCCAAGTCCAAGGCACTATTTTCTTTGTAGAATGTAGAACTCCTTCCGGCACTGATAACCATTGTTCCATCTGTTTTCGTCATTGGAAATGCAGAGGACACTGCCTTGGGTGCCCTAGTCCAAGGCAAGTTGATTCTTAGGATGTAGAAGCTCCTTCAGATGTAGAATGTCCTTGTAACTTTGATTCATGTCTCTGTAGCTCCGAAGGACATTGCCCTAGGCACCCATTTCCTAAAAATGCTTTGTTTTGCTTCTTTCTCCAAGATCTTGAATCCTTGTCGTCTGTAGCCTTCCTCTACAACTCCACTCTGTGAAACTTGGTACCTATAACCTATAATCACAAAGGAGTGTGGTTGGGGGTTGTGGTGTTTAGAGGCTTGCCTTAGTAAAGCCCTGGAGAGACATTCAAGTCTTCCAAACACTGTTTTCAGATAAGAGTGCATATCCCTATGGGATAGAGGAAAAATCCAAATGATAAATGATTCAAACATAAAGAAATGTCACCTCAGAGGTGTAGCTCTCACATAGATGAAGATCCTTCATGCACATGAGAAGATGAAGCCAAATTTGCAATCACAAACACAATAACAATGCTCTGCTCTACAACAATGAATATCATGGATGCTCTAAAATCACAAGTATGCCTACAGTTCACAATCATCTTCTAGTTTACAAATGAAACCCTGAACATGCTTATAGATGCAACAACACACATTCCCACCAAGAATTTCATAATTCAAACTTTAGGTGTCAGCATAGGACCTAACAATGGTCATATAACTGACACTTAGATTTAGGGTTTAACCCAAAATAGGGTAGGACTAGGGTGCGAGTGCGCAAGTCCTCCCTCCCTATTTTGGTTAGGACTTAACATTATAGCAGCCCCTAGGTCCTATTTGCCACAAGACTTCAAGATTTTCTCTTTGAGATTCAAAATTAACATGCAACATGATCTAAATGCATTCTAAGGACATAACATTTAGCCCCCACTTTAATGTATGCATGAACTCAAGGCCCATACATGCATTAAAGTACTATCAACAAACACACCAAACACATTGAAGACAATAACATGCATACAAAACATGGAGAAGATAGTTACAGTCATGCAAGACACGGAGCAAACATTATTGAAGACACACAAAACACAGTGAATATAGTGAATGCAATGATTATTGTTTTCTCATATATATGAATGCAAATGCAAGTACATGGAAAGTAAACACACAACTCAAAATGTAATAGGAGCTCATCGCCACCAGTCTTGAAACTGCATATGGGGCAATAGACATGCAATACAAATCTCAAAGTGTAGGAGGAGCTCATTGCCACCAGTCTTGAAACTACACTTGAGAAAAAACACACCATACAAATCCCAAAGCATAGGATGAGCTCATTGCCACCAGTCTTGAAACTATACTTGGGAACAAACATGACATACACACACACATGGAAGAAACAGAGAAAACATGACAAACAAGCAATGGAAGAAACCTACTGCTAGGTTCGTTACCATCTCAGGCACATTACATGCACACGATAATGATTGCATTTCACCACAACAATTGTTGAAGACACACTTAAGGGAGGATACACCAACCTCGCTTGCTCGGAGGACTTTTAGAAATGACAGGATGTGCAATCTCCTCAAGAAATACACCATCCCTGCATTTGTAGATGGCTTAAAAAAATGTAATCCCACCTGCATCATAGAGATGCCTTATAGTTAAAAGGAAGCATGTGTGTAAAAGTATACAACCCCACCTGCATCATGGAGACACCTTATAGTGAAAAGGAAGTATACGCCATAGATCAATGTATGCAAACACACTTTATCACTATCAAAATCATCAGACAACTTACCTTATATATGCCCCCACCTTAAGGTGGTTGATATTGTGTACCAATATCAAGTATGTTAGGGTAGAGAGAAAACACACAAGGGAACATGAGCTCTCGCAAAGCCCATGCCCCCAGAAGTGACGTTTACTTTATAATCACCAAATGTTCCCACAAACACACAATATCCTGCAAGAAACGAGGTTAGAAATCTTTCCATAAGATGATAACCACATCACATGATAAAACAATGCATAAACATCATCACATCAAAAAGCTAAGGTTATACTATGGATTTGAAACCTGAGTATAACCATGGGGCTATACTATAAAGATCTCAGAACTGAGTATAAACAAGGTGAAATCTAAGATAAACAAAGTACATAGATCAACAATATTGTTATGGTTTGTTAGTATGATAAGACAACATCAAAATATCACATGGGGTGATTCTACTAGTCAAGAGTCAAATAATATATATAAACCCCATTGTCATGTATGGACTAGGTCCATTTTTACTTACTTGCTGAAGGGACATGTGGTCCATATCAGTATTATTTTTTTTCATCATTGGTCGGCTAGATAGAACCACTAGAAGAAGATAAATAATAAATTAAGAGAGGAGAACAAGTGCCTTAGGGACAATCACGTAGGAGGGTGCCCCCAAGTCACCAACCGCAATGTTATGCCCTTAAGACACAACACACAATAATGAAACTAAAGGGGAGGCAATATAGAATAATGATGATACAAATAGAAAAATGGTCACAGCAGAGGCAGTCTCTTGGTATCCTTTACCTTACAAGAGAGTCAAGGATCATCCTAGGAGGCCTAAAAAACACATAACACCACGGGGGAAACACAACATGGAGTTAAAGGGTTAGAAATACTTACTTGTAGGCACAACCGAACTAGAATTTGGAACTTGCAAGTATCTTAGAGAGATGCTCCATCAAGTTTTGTGTGAAGCTTGATTAGTTCTTATTAGAGTGTTCTTTGTTGTCAGAAAGTCCATGTGGTGCTTGTTTCTCAAATACTTGTGTATGTGAAATATTTTGTTGCTTATGAGGAAGACAACCACTATTATTTCCAACTAATGATAATCTTCTTACTCTTTTCCAATTTTTACTTCTCTTATTTTGTTGATTCTGTCTATCATAAGGAGAAGAACTACCTTGTACCATATCAATCTTTTCTTTTGTCAAAATCTCTTGCTTCGGTTGTTCCATTTGTCTTTCCAATGCATTTTGGTTATCTCCTGATCCTTGAAGGGATAATGAAGAAGGAACCTCAACATAAATACCATTCCTTCATGGATGAGGTAATACTTCAATATTTTCTTTATCCACTTCTTTCGTGGCGATTATATGATTGTAGTTTAAATAGTCATCTTCTGCTTCTACTAGATTTTGTTCCATCATGTTGTTATTAGTATGCTTAGGGAAAGGATTGGTAAAGATTTGTAAATTCTGATTTGAAGGAGCAACTGAGTTATTTCCATTATCATTCACACCAGATACCTATATAACATTCGAGTCGATGAGGTCTTGTATTTCATGCTTAAGACACATACATTGTTCAGTATCATGTCCTTGTTACCGATGATAATGACAAAAGCATTAGCATAGAAATAAGGTCCTTGCATTCTACTAGGATCCAAAAGTTTAACTAGAGGAAGCTTCAAGAGGTTATTACTCACAGCTTGGTTCATGATAGAATGATAGGATTCAGATATCGGAGTAAACTATCTTCTCTGAAACAGTGTCTTCTTCGGATTAGTGATAGTAGACACTTGTGAGAAATTGTTTGAATTTTGTCCATTAACTTTGATGAAAGTCTTATTATTCCTCTTAAAGTTGTTTTGTGAAGGTCAACCTGTGGATTGACCAACTTGAGCTGATGAGTTTTGGTTTCAATACTGACTAGACGAAAGTTGGTAATCATGAAGGGTTGTGTATGAATGTTAAAAAGAGTTATACTTCATCAAGAGAATCTTATCATAGATGTTAGGTTGTAAATTTGTAATAAACACCTTCTGAACATCCTTATCCTTCATCTAATATTGAATTTGTACATAGAGGGCTTGATACCGACTAATAAACTTAGTTAACTTCTCTTTCAAACCTTGCTTGCAATGAACTAAATCAATCAAAGAGACTTGGGGTCCAATGTTTTCTTGAAAATGTTGTAAAAATTGATCAACTAGCTGTGAAAAAGAGTGTATTGAATTTGGAGCTAAAGAGAAAAACTATTCTAGGGCAGTATCTTTGAGAGATCGTGGGAACAATTTTAGTAACAAGTCCTCTTCAAAGTAGAAATCACTACACATTGCCATGAATTCTGCCACATGAGTATTAGGATCACCTTTCCACCATATTTTCAAAGTGAGGAGTCTCAAACCTCTCAATAATAGGAGTTCTCAAGATTGCATAAGATAGGGGGTTACAGGCATGGTAAGTTGGTATATGAGGTTGTGAAGAATTCGTCAAGCTTGTCACCTTTTGTTGTAAAGAAGTCATGCCTTGCAAAAGTTGGTTTAAGAGGGCATCATTAGGAGATGTGGTTTGGGAATTAGAAGCTATATGCATGACATTTTGAGGAGATTGGTTGTGAGTGGAAAAAAAGGTGGTTGAAAGCAATTGTAGGTGGGAGGTGGTTGCGAGTACTTGTATGTTAAAGGTGGTCAATAATAGGTGGGATGGAGAGGTGGTTGAGAGTAATTATTTATAAAAGAGGTCACCTTAGGTGCTAAGTTCTGATAGTTGAATCCCACAGCTTTGTAATTTTGTGAATTAGTACCATTAGATACTCCAATGCCAGTGGTAGCATTACTACAAGCATTTGTATTAGTAGTTGAAATTGTTGACGTAAATGTAGACATTCCCATAGCTGGTATAGGTGTCGATACTTACGTATGAGTCTATGATGACATGTTATTAATAACTTTTGCACATTCAGTCACTAGCATAACATTAGTTTGTACAATATGTGCTAACCCTTGAAGTACATTAACACCATCTTATCCTTCTTTTATCAACTCCCTTATGTTGTGAATTGTAGGTATATCTTCTTCTGCTATCCTTTCATTTTCCACAAATGCTTGAAAATCGGCTAGCTCCTTATCAAGTTTGTTTATTTTCTCATTAGGTACATGGGTGACCACCTCAATAGTGTCATCAACATCATGAAATATTTGATCTTCTATTGTAGTTGTAGAAGGTATGATGTCTTGCAAAATTTGTGTCTCTCCTCTTGTAAAGAAGGTATTCAATGGATTTTCAGAGGTAGGAATATCGTTTTCTTCAGGAGCACTAGATCCCATGAGTCTTCTACTTCTTCTTAAAGGGATATTTCTATTAGGATAGCAGGTTATAATACTCATACAAAAGCATGCAACACTCAATGCACAAACTAATAGAACAAACCCAAGGAGCAAGATATGTGTAGCATCTAAAATGCTTGATTTTTAACTTTTTTCAATGCATTAAATGAGTGAAAGAAGAGGTGTTGTGAAGAATTTCAAGAGGGGCATCAAATAATAAGCTCAATATCAACCCAATAATGCAATAATATCCTTCACAACATGCCTATGATGCAATTCTAGAAAGACAATAAGGCCAAATCTAGTGAAAATACAAGGTTTTTTAAACCCTAGACATGAAATTTTGCAAGAAAGACACTATAATGAAACACTAAAGTTAGAATTCAGTCCTAAATTAGTGTTTAAAATAGTAGTAAAATCTGAAACAAGATTTTGACTACAAACCCTAGCTAATGCAAAAACTAGGTTTTTATGAAAATGCACAATTTCAAGCAATTTTTAACAATTTAAGCATGAAAATGCAATGCAAATGAATGATTAATGATGAATGTCTATAATTTAAATTAGATCTAATGAAAATAACAGAAATTAAATTAAATTACATGCAACTTAATTCAAGATATTTGAAAATGCAAGCCTAAAATGCCAATTTTTTTCAATTTTTTCAAAATTTTCCATTTTTTTCATAATTTTTCAAATTCAATAAGATGAATGAATGTAAATCTGTCATTACGCCGAGAGACATTCTACAATCACATCTTGGTGGGGATGAGAGCACTCATTTTTTCTACCTAAATTTATAGAAAAAAAATAAAATTCCAAAAAGGAAACTTATTTTCATTTGAAGATCATTGGTTCCAATTTCTTTTTTGGTTCCATAGTTTTTGTGATTTTCTTATTTTCAATTTCTTTTTTTATTTTTATTTTTTTTATTTTTTCCAATTTCTTTTTTAATTTTAAATTTTTATTTTTTCTAATTTCTTTTTGGGTTTTTATTTTTATTTTTTTCCATTTTTTTTGGTTGGATAGTTTTTGTGTTTTTTTTAAAATGTGTTTGGAAAACTTTTTAACGTGACCGGCGATGTTGGTGTGACACGTCGTCTGGCTCCACATGAATGCTTTTACCTAGAACAATGAACCGGTGAGGCCACAACCTAGGGGACCTCATCCCCTAGCAAGAACACTTCAAACCTGCGAGCTTGTTGGCCTAGTGAAGACGTAAATCCCGCGAGCTCGCTGGCCCAGCAAGGGTTTGAACTCTAGTGTCCCCCACTACAACCAAGCGACTTAACCACTGAACCATGCCCTTATCAGCTTTGAGTGATTTTCTTATTTTTAATTTCATTTTTATTTTTTATTTTTTATTTTTTTCCAATTTCTTTTTTAGTTTTTTTTTTTTCCAATTTATTTTTTTATTTTTTATTTTTTATTTTTTTGAATGTCTTTTTCAAATAAACTATGGAAAAGAGATATCCCTCGGTGTACTTTAGATATATATTTTTAAATACAAATATACTAGTACAACACTCAGCAAGGTGCAAAAGTTCAAAAACACGTGTTCACCAAATTGTTTTAGATGTGAAAAGAGGGGTTTGATAATGGGGTTTTGTTGGTTTTAGTGTTGATGGGTTTAGATCCTCCTTTCACAACAAATATTCAAGGACATATCAACCGAGTTGAATCTCTACTAAGCAAGAGCATTCACCTAATAGGTTGGGCTGTCACTTGGAACAATGTGGAAACTCAGAAATTGTTAACTAATGCCTTAATATAATCCTCAAATATGTAAGGAACCCTAATTATGAAAAATAGTGATCAAATTGATAAATTTAGACAACTGCTTACAAACTGAGATAAAAGATGGAGATTAATAACTAGCCATTTTTCAAAGTTCAAAATTTAGAATATTCGGGGACAATGCCCTGGGTGCCCAAGTCCAAGGCATTATTTTCTTCATGGAATGTAGAACTCCTTCCGACACTAATAATCATTGATCTATATGTTTTCATCACTAGAAATGTAGAGAACACCTCCCTGGGTGCCCTAGTCCAAGGCAGGCTGATTCTTAGGATGTAGAAGCTCCTTTAGAAGTAGAATGTCCCTGTAACTCTGATTCCTATCTCTGTGGCTCTAGAGGACATTGCCCTAGGTGCCCATGTCCTGAAGATGCTCTGTTTCACTTCTTTCTTTCGGATCCTAAATCCTTGTCATCTGCAACCTTCCTCTACAACTCCACTCCATAAAAGTTGGTAACTATAACCTGCAATCATAAAGGAGTGTGGTTGGGAGTTGTGGTGTTTAGAGGCTTGCCATATTCAAGCCTTGGAAAGACATTCAAGTCTTTTGAACATCGTTGTCAGATAAGAGTGTGTATCCCTGCGAGATAGAGGCAAAATACAAATGATAAATGATTCAAACATAAAGAAATGTCACATCAGAGGTGTAGCTCTCACATAGATGAAGATCCTTCATGTACATGAGAAGATGAAGCCAAATTTGCAATAACAAACACAATAACAATGATCTACTCTACAACAATAAATTTCGTGGATGCTCTAAAATCACATGTATGCCTAAAGTTCACAATCATCGTCTAGCTTACAAATGAAAACCTAAACATGCTTATATATGCAACAACACACATTCTCACCAAGAATTTCATAATTCAAACTTTGGGTGTCAGCATAGGACCTAACAATGATCATATAACTGACACTTAAGTTTAGAGCCTGACCCAAAATAGGGCAGGACTAGGGCACAAGCGCCCAAGTCCTCCCTCCCTATTTTGGCTAGGACTTAACATTATAGCACCGCCTAGGTCCTATTTGCCACAATACTTCATGATTTTCTCTTCAGGATTCAAAATTAACATGCAATATGATCTAAATGCATTCTAAGGACCCGGGAGCTGAACATTAAGAGGGAAAAGCCCCCAAGGGGACATTTTCTGACATAACAAAAATCATAGGTACCCCTTAGGAAAATTTAATGGATTTGGAAGGATTTTGCAAATACTTGGTTTAACATTAGGAATCCCAATAGGATCCATAGAGCAGGCCTTGCATATTTGTAGGTTATCTTGATAGTGTGAAGGATTATCAATTTCTTCATCCTACTACACATGAGTTGTTCATTGAGAGAAGTGTTTAGTTTGAGGAGGATTCTTTGATCCCCACTCCTATCACTTCTCCACTTCCTTCTACTTTGACATTGGAGTCACTTGGGCTACATGACAAATCTTCTGATGAGTTAGATTCACCTAAGAAGATTCTTGATGATGAGAAGTCTTCTTCCTCCACCTATGTTGGTGAGAGTGATTCAGAGGATTCACCTCTTTCCTCTCCTAGTCATCCTTGTCATGTCCCATGAAATGGCAACATTCAAACTTACAGCTGATTCCCCTTGTTATATGTAAATTATCATCACCTTAGTACTTGTCTTTGAGCCAACCACATTTCTATATTGGCCGAACACTTTCTAACACATATTCCAAGTCACATATAAATAAAGTTAAGATCACCCAAGGTGATAATAATATATTATTAAAATATGATATATATATATATATATATATATATATATATATAATATATAACTATTATACTCTTAAATAATAAAAGGTTCAATTCACATGCATTCACTAAAGGCTTATTTAAAATGGTATAAGACTAAATATAATCCAAGAGGCATGAGAACATACTTTTGGCAGCGATTAATCCTCTAAGGTTGTGACCCATGATAATAAGTATTAATAAATAAATTAGTAGCAATCATTATTATAAGATATTAACAACAAAAAATGAGAGATCGATCATAATATTGGGATAACAATAAATAAAGAGAAATACAATAACAATGATGAATATGATAACAAAGACTAAGAAACTAATAATAATAAATAGCGGTTATAATAAAGGGTTATTAATATAAACTCCAGTGACTCATTAATAAAAGTATCAAAGTCTTTGTTAAAGTCTTTGTTACTTTTGAAATATGAAATAAAGAAATCATATTAATGAACTTAGTTATTGAAGTAAGCAAATATACAAAGAGTTTATTATTTTGTAAAGGCTGCAAACAAAACATAAAAGAGTAGCGATCCTTAGAAAGCTACGGCTGTTGGAAAGGACATATCCCTTCACCAATAGCAAGACCTCTTGAAAATATCTAATAAGGAAATTGATCAAGGAAGAGGAGGGGATAGGCAAAGAAAATATATATCACTAATTTACAAATATGCAGTAAAGATATGTTATATCCAAGAATATTCTGTTAAATAAGATAAAAGGTAAACAACCTCATCAGATCAGCAAGTAGCAAGCATCTGAGATATTAGAGCATTCGATTCAGAAATAAAAAGCAAACTGTGATATTCACATACTATAGATTCAGATCTATAGGTAAACATATATTCAAGACCAATATACTTATTGTGCATAACATATAATATTGTGAACAGGCCAGCTTTGAATCCATATAAATATTTCTTGTTATCTTTAATAAGACCACCAATCACAAGAGGAAAATGATAAATAGACCAGAGGCAAGTAGTCCTGCCATACCCCCTAAGGCTTGTTTGGGGGCAAGTCTGATCTGCACCCCTGTCATACCCCCCATAAGGGCTTGTATGGAGGCTTTGTATGATAAATTGATCCTGCCAAACTCTCGTAGGGCCTGTATGGAGGAATTGAACATGTGATCTACCATGCCCCCCGTAAGGTCCTACATGGAGGCATCATGTGCCAAGGAATGCCTTATCATCCCCACTATAATGGAGTTGAGTGAATAAATGGATTTAATTACATGATAATTTCAAAACCCTAACCCTAAACTTGTGGTAATTGAATTTTTAGGGTAAAATTAGTATTATTCTAATAGGGGACATTACAAATGGTATCAAAGCATCTTTCTTGCCATCCTATGTATACTTTGTGTATTTGTGTATATGTTACACACTTGTTTTGTATGCTCATGTGTATACTGGGTGACCTTGGGATGGTGGATAGATCCATAGTGTAGTATGGGATGCACCGAATCCCCTTCCCATTTGTCAGGCTGTATACTTGCATGTATTAATACTTCATAACTTATGTGTATTCAAGTGTACTTAAATGTATACTTCATGATTATGTATTCGAGTGTATACTCTATGACTTCGTACATGTATTTGAGTGTATACTCTATGACTTTGTATTTGTATTTGAGTGTATACTCTACGACTTTGTACTTTCATGACTATGTATTCAAGTATGTGTTGCAAGTATGAGGATAACCAGTGTTGTCATTGATGTCAACATACTCATATTGCATTGATGAAAAGGATTGGATGTGCTGTGTGCTGAGGTTATTGAGGAAATCAGTCTCAATCAGGAACAGTGAAGAACAATGATGAAAAGAAGGCAAAATTCCTCAATAGGTTGAGGATCAGAGGATGAAGTTTAAAGGGTTTGTAGATATGAGTCTTGAGATGTTCCAGTCAAGATTTTAGAGGTCCGTATGAAGATTTGAAGAAGTTATGATCACTCTAGTAGAACCAGTTTTGGTAGGTGTTCAGTGGTGATAGAGTGTCACAGATTGGTCCGGTGAGCTCCGAAATTACATTATCTCATTCTGCAGATTGGAGAGAGTGTTGAAGAAGTTGTGTGAAGTGACAACTAGATTTGTTCATGGTTTGGAGGTTTGAAAGTACCTTTTACATTATGATAGTGATGACAGACTGTGTTCTTGAAGTTTTGGATGAAGAACAGAAGAATTCCAGTAAGCTGATAAAGTGTGGATGTTCTTGATGACTCAAGAAAGGTTTTGGTGATCTTTGGATCGTGTACAATTCTTATTGGTGGTCTGCATTAAAGTTAGAGTTTGCACTTGAAGAATAACCATGGATATTGGTGTTCTTCTTGAGACTGGCCGACCAGATGTATTACACATCTTGCGAATGATCTTATAGATGTTTGCCGACTTAGATGATTGTTCCTAAGTCGATGCCTTGTATAAATAAGGGATTGTGAATTCATTTTGAAGCGTGTCTTGTGGTGATGAGCATGGTATAGTGAAGAGAAATGTGAAAGGCAGAGCAGGAGTTTTTGGGCTTACATGGAACTAATCTAGGCATGGTAAAGATGTCAATCTCTAGTTCAAGTTTGTAATACTTGTTACTTTGTAGACAGTGTGTCTCTTGTAGGTAGTGTGCCTCTTGTGAGCAGTGTGCTCGGGTAGTGAGCCCTAATTGGCACGTGCCATCTATTTTTCTTATTCTTCTAACAGAGAATAATCCTTGGGTTAATCACCCCGTGCTTTTTCCCTTAACCGGGTTTTCCACGTCAAAATCTTGGTGTCTCATGTGTTGATGTATATCTGCTCTAGTGTCTATGCTTTATGCTTTCATGAATGATTAATTGATATTCTATTAAATAACAGAGAGGATATAAGTTTTTGAAATAGAAGCAAGTTTTGTACAACTGATTCACCCCTCTCTCAGTTGTGTGCCCTAGATCTAACAATTGGTATCAGAGCTAAGTTCCTCTAAAAAGAGCTTAACTGCTTGAGGAGATCCAAGATGTTGTCATACCAGAAGGATAGTCTGAAGTTTGATGGAACCAACTTCTCTCTTTGGAAAGGCCACATGAAATGTCACTTGGAGTGCATGGGAAAGGCGTACTTGTCCATCGTCACAAAAGCTTATACACCTCCACAGGGTGGTCCGACAACTCTAAATGAAATCATAGATGCTGAAAACAATCTGAGGACCAAAGAGGCCCTTCTAAGTGCATTAACTGACTTAGAGCTCTCAAATGTCATTGACCTACCAACTGCCTATGAGCTTTGGATTAAACTGGAACTTCTGCATGAAGGAGATGAGTATGTTAAGAGTGCAAAGCTGCAGAGTCTCAAAGGGAAATTTGTAAGACTGAAGATGAGAGATGATGAAAATATTACTACCTTTATGCCAAGAGTAAATGAGCTAGTGTGTGGAATTAGGAATGCTAGTGGAGTTTTGGATGAAAATGAGATTGTTGGCAAAATTCTCAGATCCCTTCCTGCTATCTACAAAATCAAGGTTGCTGCCATTGATGAAATCAAAGCCCATACAACTGTCACAAGAGACCAATTAGCTGGCAAACTAGCTACATTTGAAATGACTGAGTTTGGAGATGATCCCCCCAAGACTGAATCTGCATTCAAAGCCAGTGCCTCTGTAAAAGGCAAACAAAGATTTGATCTGGGAGAAAACTCTTCAAGGAAGCTGTCATGGTATGATCAAGCAAGAAGAGACATGGAAGAGGAAGAAGCAGAAACAACTCAACTTGAAGCCCTCTTTGCAAAAAGACTACCAAGAGGATCCGGTAAGTATGAAGGAAAATTACCCTTTAAGTGTTTCAACTGCAATAAGATTGGTCATTTTGCCTCAAGATGTCTGGAAAGATCTACAAGGTCAAATTCTAACAGACAAAGGTTCCAAAAGAATTGTTATTATGTTCATGAAGAAGCTGATAATGAAGGAGTAACAGATGATGAATCAGAGACAGGAGACAAATCCGGAAGTGAATGGGTGTTTATTGCCATCAAGGAAGAAGATCCAATATCTTTTGAATCTATTGGTGCAGGAGCACCAAGGCTCAATGCAGCCGTACATAGTTTTTGGTTTGTCAATTTTTAGTTTGCAGCTTGTGTTTTTTTTTGGAGTTTTTCGAGCATTTTGAAGGTGTTCGGCATTTTGTTCAACAGTTGAACCATTCCGTTGAACTTAGCAGTTGAACCATTTCGTTGAACCTTGTGATTGAACCTCACTGTTGAAGTTCAATGGTTCAACGGGTTCATTCTTTTTGTGTAGTGGAGTTGAAATCGCCGATCATTTTGTTTGAGGTTGAACCTCATTGTTGAACCTTGCGTTTTGAACCGCTGTTGAGGTTCAAAGTTTCAGCTGGTCATGTTTGTGGAGGATGAACCTCACTATTGAACCTTGCGTTTGAACCGCTGTTGAGGTTCAATGGTCTAGCGAATGGAGTAGTGGGTTTATCGGCATGAGATGGCAGATCAAAAGAGATGCCCAACATCCGAGTGATGGAGAGAGTCTCACCGAGGAGCAAGACAATGACTAGACATATCGGCGAATGGAGTTACGAATTGGCCGATGTTGTATGTCAAGCCGATGGGTTAGAATGGTCAGTGAGACATTGGTCTTCGGCGTAGGTATGGTTTGTTTCACCGATGGTTGTGGTCATTCTGATGAAGGCGTTCTGTAGGCGTCAGTGAGACAAGGGCTGTCGGAATAAGTATTGAAGGTTTGTCCGATGCTGAGTAGTCACCCCGATGACATTGGCGGGAGTCTGAGGTTCGGTGTGACTTTTGAGGTCTTGTCCAATATGGGCTATTACACCGATGGTGCTTTAGGACATCAGCAGGAGGACTTCTGTCGGCGTAGCTTAAAGATTTGAGGCCAATGCACAGTGATCATACCGACGAAGGGTGAAGACTTGGTATCAGTGAGACAAGGGACTATCGAAGTGCATGGTTGTGGTTGTGCCGATAGTTTGGGTTGTGCCGATGGGGGTAGACAGGGGTAGTCGGCGGCAAAAGTGCCGACAATAGTTTACTAAGCCGTCGGATATATAAACCGCAGTGGCTGACTTGAACAGGTGCATGTGGGACTAAAAGTTCTCATGAATGCGAAAGTCAAGATATCTTGTCGTTACCACAGAACTGAACGGGCAGTTAGAATATGAACCATTCTGGTGATCGAACCATCCTGTAACGGACATGGAATACATTTAAAAAGCAGCATTCTTTCTGAGTGAGGAGTGGAGCAGAAGAAACAAGAAAAAGATTTTGATTTGAGAAGCATTCTGATGTAAAGGCAATTTTTGAATAAAAATCAAATTCAGTAGTTCGATCATTTGTGTATTTCTTTTCTGTTTTCAGTTTACCATTCTGAAGTAGATTAGTCTTTTCTGTTTCTGCAATTTTGTTTTCTTTTGCAGACCATGACTCTGTTTTGATGACTCCTCAAGTTCCATTGTACAATATGGAGGTCATCAAACAGAGCCATGCTCTTTGTTTGTTTTTCTTTTGTGGGGTGGTCGGATTGCCGGCTAGAGGCAATGCATGCTTGTTCTAGACGAGCTCAGTGAGGAGTCCAGCTAGATAAACAAGTAGAAAAATAGATTTACAGGGGTGGAAAAGTAGAGAGAAAGAAAGTGAGCACCAAGCAGTCCAGACCCTTGAATAGAGTGAGAAGGGTGGGCAACGGGCTCAGAAAGTTATGTGCCATTGAGGCAGTACCTTGGAAGCAATGAGGACAATGTATGTGTCCCACACCAAGCAAAGAAGTAGAGTTTTCCATCTCTGCAAAGAGTATGTCTTTTAGCACTTTGAATTGGTAGGAAGGCTAGTGTTGTCAAACAGTCTTGTACACCTATAGGATGCAGAGCAGGCAACCTAGAGTCCTCCCTATCAAATTGGTATCTGAGCAGTAAGATTTGGATTATTCCTAGATAGGAATAGAAGAGTTGTATGTCATCACCGAGTTCCAGTGAGTCTGTTAGTTCATCCAAGAAAATGGTGACTAATGCAGAGTTAGCAAAGAAAGTTGAAGATCAAGAGGAGGAGAATAGACTCCTACAAGAAAGACTAGCAGAAATGGAGAGTAAGCTAGGCTTAATGTTGCAAAAGACTGAAGAAGTCAGCCAGAGAGTTAAATATTCTGAGGATAAGGGAAAAGGTGTGTCTGTAGAAGATGAAGAGCCCACACCTGATCCTAAGTTGGAAGAAGAACCATTCTTGAAAGCTTTGAAAGCAATGAGTGGTAAAACATTGGAAGGAGTACCACTTTTCAGTGGGAAAATGGACCCAGATTTGGTCATGGAGTGGATAGAAGGACTTAAAAATCACTTTGAATGTGATGGTGTAAGCGAGGCACAGAAAGTAAAGGTGGCCAAATCTAGACTCAGGGGAGCTGCCTTAACCTGGTGGAAATTTGTGCAGACTGAAAGAGCAAAAGAAGATAAGAAGCCCATAGCTACTTGGAAGGGAATGGTAGCTAAAATTAAAGAAGCATATATGCCAGAAGATTATGAAATACAACTGCACAGGAAGAGACAAAATATGAGACAAAAGGAATTAGATGTCAGTGCATACACTGAAGAATTCCAAAAGCTATGCTTAAGGTCCAAAGTAATGGAGGATGAAAGCATAAAGGTAGCAAGGTACCTTAACGGTCTGAAGTGGAATATACAAGAAGAAATCAGTCTGTTGTGCCCTACCACAGTGCAAAAATGCTATCAGCTAGCACTGAAAGTGGAGGAAAAGAACAAGAGGAAACAAGACTCAAATAGCAGAGGAAGAGGAAGAGGCAGAGATAATAGAGGAGGTTTTGGTGGAAGGAATGCTGACAATAGATCCCAAGTAGAATCCAAACTCACAGAGCAAAGTGGGGAGTCAAGTGGTAGAGGAAACCACAGAGGAAGAGGATCTAACAGAGGAAGGTTAGGAGGATCAGGCAGAGGATCCTATTTCACCAAAATGAAGTGTTACAACTGTGGCAATCTAGGTCATCCAGCATATAGGTGTCCAGAAAAGGCCACATCCTCTTCTCAGGGAGGTGATAAGAGAAATCACTATGTCCAAGATAATGCATCCAACAACCAGTTACCTGAGGTCAATCTGAACTCAGAAGATGGAGAGAATATGATGATAAGGAGAACCTTGATGAAGGAACTAGTAAAGTCTGAACCAAGCCAGAGGAGAGCACTATTTAGAATCAAGTGCAAGATTTTGAATAAGGTATGTAAAATTATCATAGACTCAGGATCTACTGATAATATTATTTCTGATGAAGCAGTTAAGAAATTGAATTTGAAAGGAATTACTCATGCAAACCCATATAGAGTCACATGGTTGAATAAGGGTCAACATGTGGTAGTGAATGAACAAAGTTGGGTAGAGTTTAGTATAGGTGGCTACAAGGATAAGGTATTATGTGATATACTACCCATGGATGCATGCCATCTCTTATTGGGTAGACCATGGTAGTATGACCGAAAAGCAGTACATGATGGTGAGAAGAATGCCTATTCTTTTCAGAAGGATGGTGTCACCTATAAAATTCAGTCATTGGAAGATGAAGATGCAGTTCAGACAAAGAGTCCTAATATCTTGGTTGTGAGTGGAAAAGAGTTTCTGAATACTCTTAAGGAAGATGGTATTGGTTATGCCATCATAATAAAACCAAAAGAAGGACAGCAGGATAAGAAGACAGAGATTCCCAAAGAAATGCAGCCTATACTGGAGAAGTATAAAGGCATAATCAGTGATGGTACACCAGCCACATTGCCTCCACAGAGAGCAATAAGCCATCAGATAGACCTGATTCCAGGAGCATCTTTGCCAAACAAGGCACCTTACAAGATGACTCCAGATCAGCACAAAGAGATTTCCAGGCAAGTATAGGAGTTGCTAGATCAAGGATTGATCAGGAAGAGTATTAGTCCTTGTGCTATGCCCACAGTGTTGGCACCCAAGAAAGGAGGATCATGGAGATTATGCACAGATGCCAGAGCCATAAACAAGATAACTATAAGGTATAGATTCCCAATTCCCAGAATTGAAGATCTCATGGACTGTATTGGAAAAGCAAAGTATTTCACCAAGATAGACCTGAAGAGTGGTTACCACCAAATAAGAATCAAGGAAGGAGACAAGTGGAAGACAGCCTTCAAGACCACAGAAGGACTGTATGAATGGCTTGTTATGCCATTTGGTCTATCAAATGCACCCAGCACCTTTATGAGACTCATGAATGAAGTCCTAAAGGATTACATTGGTAAATTTGTTGTTGTTTTTCTAGATGATATTCTAATTTTTAGTCAGACCAAGGAAGAACATCTAGAACATGTAAATACTGTTTTGCAAAAATTACATGATGAACAACTAACCATCAATCTGGAGAAGTGTGAATTCATGAAGCAGGAATTGGTATACCTTGGTTTGGTGGTGTCCCAGGGAGAGTTGAAGATGGACAAGTCCAAAGTAGAAGCCATATTGAGCTGGCCTACTCCCAGAGCAGCCACAAAGGTGAGAAGTTTTCATGGCTTAGCCCAGTTTTACAGAAAGTTTATCAAAAATTTTAGTGGAATATGTGCACCCATGTTGGATACAATTAAGGGTGGAATGAAAGAAAAATTCAGATGGACACCAGCTGCAGATAGAAGTTTTGAAAGGTTGAAGAAAGAGGTAGCAACACAACCTATTTTGTTGTTACCTAGTTTTGATAAGCTATTTACTATTGAATGTGATGCAAGTAATATAGCTGTAGGAGCAGTGCTAAATCAAGAAAATAGACCTATAGCCTTTTTCAGTGAGAGGCTGAATGAAGCAAAGAGTAAGTACTCTTCGTATGACTTAGAGTTGTATGCTCTAGTCCAAGCATTGAGGAAGTGGAGACATTATCTCCTGCCTAAAGAATTTGTTGTCTACATAGATAACCAAGCTCTAAGTTTTCTAAACTCACAGGATAAGTTAAGCAGTAGGCATATCAAATGGATGGAGTACCTGCAATCTTATACCTTTACAATTAAGCATAAGAAGGGGCAGCTAAACAGAGTTGCAGATGCTTTGAGCAGAAGATTGCTCACAGTACAGGAAGTGCAGTTGAAGAGCATTGGAGTTGAAGATTTTAAGAATCTTTACCAAGATGATGAAGATTTTGCTGAGGCATATAAGGTATGTCAAGATTTTGAGAAACACTTTCACAGTGAATTTACAGATTTCACCTTACAGCAGGGATTGTTATTCAAAGGTGGACAATTATGTGTGCCAAGAGGATCTATGAGAGAAAATCTCATACAGGGGAAGCACAATGGTAGTCTGAGTGGCCATTTTGGTCTGAATAAGACACTGGAGCTAGTCCAAAGGTTCTATTATTGGCCAAGGATGCACAGAGACATCAGAAGGTATGTAGAGCAGTGGATCGTATGTCAGAAGGCCAAGGGAACCACTTCAAATGTAGGACTGTACCAACCCTTACCCATTCCTTCCAGGCCATGGGAATGTGTAAGTATGGATTTTGTAGTTGGTTTGCCTAAGACTAAGACTGGTTATGACAGCATATATGTAGTTGTGGACAGGTTTAGCAAGATGAGTCATTTCATTCCCTGCAAAGTGACTCATGATGCTAGTCATATAGCACACTTGTTTTTCAGAGAAGTGATCAGAATTCATGGACTTCCAGCAAGCATTGTGTCTGACAGAGATGCTAAATTCATGGGGCATTTCTGGAAAACATTGTGGCAGAGATTGGGGACAAATTTGTCATTCAGTTCAGCATATCACCCATAGACAGATGGTCAGACAGAGGTGGTATACAGGACATTGGGCAACCTGTTAAGGTGTATAACCAAAGAATATGGACAGAGTTGGGATCTTGTCATTCATCAGGCAGAATTTGCCTATAATGATAGTGTGAATAAGACTAATGGTAAGAGTCCATTCGAAATAGTCTATGGAATGCATCCCAGAGGTATATGTGAGCTCAGGAATATGGGAAACATGGAGAACAAAAGTGGACATGCAGAGGATTTTGCACAATCCATGAAAGAAGTGCATGAGCAGGTGAAGAAAACCTTAACAGAGAACACACAGAAGATCAAAGACAGAGTAGATGCCCACAGAAGGGATATTCAGTTTGAGGTTGGAGATCTGGTTATGGTGCACTTGAACAAAGCCAGAATGCAGAAAGGAATGCCAACCAAACTGCAGATGAGGAGGATTGGTCCTTGCAGAATACTGAACAAGTATGGAAATAATGCATACAGAATTGAATTGCCAGAAGATTTGGCAATCTCACCAGTGTTTAATGTCCAAGACCTGGTGCAATATAGGGGTCCTCAGTCAGCAACAAATGGATCCATTTCAGAGAAGGAACAGGTAGAAATAGATGTGACTTTGCCATTACAACCCAAACTACAGGCAGAAAGAATACTGGATTCCAGAGTACAGAAGCAAACCAGACATGGCGTCTACATGGAGCATTTGGTCAAATGGAAGCAGTTGCCTGAAGCAGAAGCTACATGGGTTACAGAGTCAGAATTCAAAAAGAGGGGCATTGATTTTGCCTCATTGTCACCGGAGGTGACTTGACTTTTTCTGCACAGGGGGAGTATGGTGTAGGAGCACCAAGGCTCAATGCAGCCATACATAGTTTTTGGTTTGTCAATTTTTAGTTTGTAGCTTGTGTTTTTGTTTTTGGAGTTTTTTGAGCATTTTGAAGGTGTTTGGCATTTTGTTCAATAGTTGAACCATTTCGTTGAACCTTGAAATTGAACCATTCCATTGAACTTGGTAGTTGAACCATTTCGTTGAACCTTGTGATTGAACCTCACTGTTGAAGTTCAATGGTTCAACGGGTTCATTCTTTTTGTGTAGTGGAGTTGAAATCGCCGATCATTTTGTTTGAGGTTGAACCTCATTGTTGAACCTTGCATTTTGAACCGCTATTGAGGTTCAAAGTTTCAGCCGGTCATGTTTGTGGAGGATGAACCTCACTATTGAACCTTGCGTCTGAACCGCTGTTGAGGTTCAATGGTCCAGCGAATGGAGTAGTGGGTTTATCAGCGTGAGATGGTAGATTGGAAGACATGCCCAACGTCCGAGCAATGGAGAGAGTCTCACCGAGGAGCAAGACAATGACTAGACATATCGGCGAAGGGAGTTACGAATTGGCTGATGTTGCATGTCAAGCTGATGGGTTAGAATGGTCGGTGAGACATTGGTCTTCGGCGTAGGTATGGTTTGTTTCACCGATGGTTGTGGTCATTCCGATGAAGGCGCTCTGTAGGCGTCAGTGAGACAAGGGCTGTCAGAATAAGTATCGAAGGTTTGTCCGATGCTGAGTAGTCACCCCGATGACATCGACAGGAGTCTGAGGTTCGGTGTGACTTTTGAGGTCTTGTCCGATATGGGCTGTTACACCGATGGTGCTTTAGGACATCGGCAGGAGGACTTCTGTCAGTGTAGCTTAAAGATTTGAGGCTGATGCATAGTGATCATGCCAATGAAGGGTGAAGACTTGGTATCAGTGAGACAAGGGACTATCGGAGTGCATGGTTGTGGTTGTGCCGATAGTTTGGGTTGTGCCGATGGGGGTAGATAGGGGTAGTCGGCGGCAAAAGTGCCGACAATAGTTTACTAAGCCGTTGGATATATAAACCGTAGTGAGCGACTTGAATGGGTGCATGTGGGACTAAAAGTTCTCATGAATGTGAAAGTCAAGATATCTTGCCATTACCACAGAACTGAATGGGCAGTTAGAATATGAACTGTTCTAGTGATCGAACCATCCTGTAACGGACATGGAATACATTTAAAAAGCATCATTCTTTCTGAGTGAGGAGTGGAGCAGAAGAAACAAGAAAAAGATTTTGATTTGAGAAGCATTCTGATGTAAAGGCAATTTTTGAATAAAAATCAAATTCAGTAGTTCGATCATTTGTGTATTTCTTTTTTGTTTTTAGTTTACCATTCTGAAGTAGATTAGTCTTTTCTATTTCTATAATTTTGTTTTCTTTTGCAGACCATGACTCTGTTTTGATGACTCCTCAAGTTCCATTGTACAGTATGGAGGTCATCAAACAGAGCCATGCTCTTTGTTTGTTTTTCTTTTGTGGGGTGGTCAGATTGCCGGCTAGAGGCAATGCATGCTTGTTCTAGGCGAGCTCAGTGAGGAGTCCGGCTAGATAAACAAGTAGGAAAATAGATTTGCAGGGGTGGAAAAGTAGAGAGAAAGAAAGTGAGCACCAAGCAGTCCAAACCCTTGAACAGAGTGAGAAGGGTGGGCAACGGGCTCAGAAAGTTATGTGCCATTGAGGTAGTACCTTGGAAGCAGTGAGGACAATGTATGTGTCCCACACCAAGCAGAGAAGTAGAGTTTTCCATCTCTGCAAAGAGTATGTCTTTTAGCACTTTGAATTGGTAGGAAGGCTAGTGTTGTCAAACAGTCTTGTACACCTACAGGATGCAGAGCAGGCAACCTAGAGTCCTCCCTATCATCTATCAATCATAAGGTTGTAGAAAGAGCTTTGGCTGCCCAAGTTGAAGAAAAGGATGATTGGGTTATTGACAGTGGATGCTCTCACCATATGACAGGTGACAAGAACAAATTCTTAGATTTGGAAAGGTATGAAGGAGGAGTGGTAATGTTTGGTGATAATTCTACTGGTAGAATCAGAGGAAGAGGAACTATTTCTTTTAATGGAAGAAACAAAACTAATAATGTGCTATATGTTGAGGGCTTGAAGCACAATCTTCTCAGTGTTGGACAGTTGGTGGACAAAGGCTATGATCTTCAATTCAAGGATGGAAAATGCAAAATCCTTGAAAGATCCAGAATAGAGATTGCATCCGGTACTCAAACTGAAGGTAATATCTTCCACTTGTTTGGTGCTAATAAAAGTTGTCTATTTGTTCAAGTTGATCAGAGTTGGTTATGGCATAGAAGGATGTGTCATGTAAATTTTGATAACATCATCAAGATAAGCAATACTCAGGGTGTAAGAGATCTTCCAAAATTGGTAAAACCTACAAATAGTTTGTGCAAAGAATGTCAGCTAGGTAAATAGAGCAGAGTCTCATTCAAAAGCAAGGATCAGTCCTCTACCGGATTATTGGAATTAGTTCATACTAATCTATGTGGTCCGACAAGAGTCAAGAGTATGCAAGGTGATAGATACTTCATGTTACTGATTGATGACCATTCCCAGATGATGTGGGTTACCTTTCTAAGAGAGTAATCAGAAGCATATGAGAAGTTCAAAATCTTCAAGGCTATGGTAGAGAATCAAATTAGATTAAAATTGAAATGTCTGAGGTCTAATAGAGGTGGTGAATTCACATCCGGTGAATTCATAGACTTTTGTGAGAAGCAGGGTATAAAGAGACAGTTATCTTCTCCTAGGACTCCACAGAAGAATGGAGTAGTGGAAAGAAAAAATTAGACCATCTAGGAAGCTTCCAGGATAATGATGATGGAAGCAAATGTTCCCCAAATGTTTTGGAGAGAAGCTGTCAGCACTACAGTCTATACTCGCAATCGAGTTCAAATCAGAAGCAATACTGGTAAGACTCCTTATGAACTTTGGTTTGGCATCACTCCTACTGTGAGATATTTAAGAGTATTTGGTAGCAAATGTTACATTAAAAGAGATGAAGATCTAGGAAAGTTTGATGCTAGAAGTGATGAAGGAATTTTCTTGGGTTACTCCACTCAAAGCATAGCATATCAGTGTTACAATAAGAGACTGAGAAAGATGATAGAATGTACAAATGTGAAGGTTGATGAAGGTATTAAGAAGGCCTCAAGATTTAATGAGTATGATGAAGATGATCAGAATGGTGTTCTGGTTCAAGGAACTCAATCCTCTCCTAAAAGCTAGATTCAGACTGATCTGGTAAATCAAGAAGAAGAGACAGGTTTGAATGAGCCTGATCAAGAAGCAGAAGTGCAAGAAACTCCCAAAGTTCTAAGGTATGTAAGACTGAACCACTCTGAAGATCAGATCATATGTGACAAAAGCAAAGGTGTGCAAACTAGAAGGAATGTTGCTTAATATTCAGATGAATGTTGTCTGATTTCAAAGATTGAACCTAAGACAATAAATGAAGCCTACAATGATGAAAATTGGACCAAAGCAATGGAAGAAGAGTTAATGCAAATTGAGAAGAACCACACTTGGGATCTTGTTTCTAGACCTAGAAACAAGAATGTGATTGGAACCAAATGGGTCTTCCAGAACAAACTAAATGAAGTTGGTGAAGTAATTAGAAATAAAGCTAGATTAGTCTGCAAAGGCTACTCTCAAATAGAAGGGATTGATTTTGAGGAAACATTTTCTCTGATGGCAAGAATTGAAGCAGTCAGACTATTTCTTGCATTTGTTGCCTTCAAGGATTTCAAAGTGTATCAGATGGATGTCAAATCTACTTTCCTAAATGGTGACTTAGAAGAAGAAGTGTACATTAAACAACCAGATGGATTTTAGTTATTTGAGCATGGTGATATGGTCTGCAAATTAAAGAAGGCACTGTATGGTCTAAAGCAAGCCCCAAGAGCATGGTATGAGAGGCTAGACAAACATCTTTTGAAGATTGGTTTCAATAAAGGTATTGCTGATAGTAACCTATATTTCAAAATTGATCATGAAAACATCTTGATTGTTGAAGTATTTGTTGATGATATCATCTTTGGAGGAAGATAGAGTATGTGTAAAACCTTTGCAAATCAAATGATAAGTGAGTTTGAAATGTCAATGCTCAGTGAAATGAATTTCTTCTTGGGTTTGCAAATTACTCAGACAAAGAAAGGAATCTTTATCTCTCAGACCAAATATGTGAAAGAGTTGTTGAGGAAATTTGGAATGGAAGATTCAAAGCCAATGAACACTCCCATGGCAACCGGATGTAAGTTGAGCAAAGATGATGACTCTCCTAAGACAGATCAGACCAAGTACAGATCAATGATTGGAGGATTATTGTATCTCACTGAGACTAGACCAGATATAATGCAAGCTGTTGGTCTTGTGGCGAGATTCCAGGCTAATCCCAGAGAAGCTCATGTCATGGCAATCAAAAGAATTTTTAGGTACTTAAAAGGAACAGTTGAGTATGGTCTATGGTATCCTAGAGATCATAATTTTTCTCTTCATGCATATATAGATGCAAATTGGGCAGGAGATGTGGATGATAGGAAGAGTACAAGTGGAGGAGCATTCTTTTTGGGAAAAAGGTTGGTTTCTTGGCTAAGCAAGAAACAAGAGGCAATATCCCTATCTACAACTGACACAGAATACATTGCAGTAGTAGGTAGTTGCACTCAACTTTTGTGGATGAAGCAGATGCTAAGAGATATTCAAGTAGAATATAAGGAGCCTATCACAATTTTCTGTGATAATTCAAGTGTAATAAATATTTCTAAGAATTCAGTGTTGCATTCTAAGACCAAGCATATATCTATCAAATTTCACTTTCTGAGAGAGCAAGTGAACAAGGGTGAAGTTAGATTGGAGTATGTGCCCTCCAAGGATAAGCTTGTAGATATTTTTACTAAACCTCTTCCCAAGGACTCTTTTGAGTATCTCAGGGAGAAGTTAGGGATCATTGCCCCTCTGGTGATGAAGTAGGATGCACTAATGTCCATCAGTTCGGTGGATATCATAGTCATATCTTGTGATCTGGATTAGTGATGGGGAGCTGCTACTCAGGGAGAGCAGCTGGTATGATTCTGATGTGTTAAAGTTGCAAGTATAAGCCCTTTGACATTGATGTCAAAGGGGGAGAGAAGACATGTGAAAAACAAGTGGTTGATGATCAAAGGGGGAGTAGTAAAGGAAGAGAAGACATGTGTAGAGTTGTTGATAGGGGGAGCTGTGACAGAGAGGAGAAGTTCTTGTCTTGATGGTTTTTCACATCATATGTTGCCATCAATGACAAAGGGGGAGATTGTTGCAAGTATGAGGATAACCAGTGTTGTCATTGATGTCAACATACTCATATTTCATTAATGAAAAGGATTGGATGTGTTGTGTGCTGAGGTTATTGAGGAAATCAGTCTCAATTAGGAACAGTGAAGAACAGTGATGAGAAGAAGGCAAAAGTCCTCAATAGGTTGAGGATCAGAGGATGCAGTTTAAAGGGTTTGTAGATATGAGTCTTGAGATGTTCCAGTCAAGATTTCAAAGGTCCGCATGAAGATCTGAAGAAGTTATGATTGCTCTAGTAGAACTGGTTCCAGCAAGTGTTCAGTGGCGACAGAGTGTCAGATTGGTCCAGTGAGCTCTGGAATTGCATTATCTCATTCTACAAATTGGAGAGTGTTGAAGAAGTTCATGTGAAGTGACAACTAGATTTGTTCATGGTTTGGAGGTCCAGAAGCACCTTTTACATTATGACAGTGATGATAGGCTGTGTTCTTGAAGTTTCGGATGAAGAACAGAAGAATTCCAGTAACCTGATAAATTGCGAATGTTCTTGATGACTCAGGAAAGGTTTTGGTGATCTTTAGATTGTGTACAATTCTTATTGGTGGTCTGCATTGAAGTTAGAGTTTGCACTTGAAGAATAACCATGGATATTGGTGTTCTTCTTGAGACTGGCCGACCGGATGTATTACATGTCTTGCGAATGATCTTATAGATGTTTGCCGACTTAGATGATTGTTCCTAAGTCGATGCCTTGTATAAATAAGGGATTGTGAATTCATTTTGAAGTGTGTCTTGTGGTGATGAGTGTGGTATAGTGAAGCAAAGTGTGAAAGGCAGAGCAGGAGTTTTTAGGCTTACATGGAATTGATCTAGGCATGGTAAAGATGTCAATCTCCAGTTCAAGTTTGTAATACTTGTTACTTTGTAGACAGTGTGTCTCTTGTAGGCAGTGTGCCTCTTGTGAGCAGTGTGCTCAGGTAGTGAGCCCTAATTGGCACGTGCCATCTATTTTTCTTATTCTTCTAACAGAGAATAATCCTTGGGTTAATCACCTCGTGGTTTTTCCCTTAACTAGGTTTTCCACGTCAAAATCTTGGTGTCTCATGTGTTGATGTATATCTGCTCTGGTGTCTATGCTTTATGCTTTCATGAATGATTAATTGATATGCTATTAAATAACAAAAAGGATTTAAGTGTTTGAAATAGAAGCAAGTTTTGTACAACTGATTCACCCCCCCTCTCAGTTGTGTGGCCTACATCTAACAGTATGATTATGTATTCATGTGTATACTCTATGAATTTGTACTTTCATGACTATGTATTCGAGTATATAGTCTATGACTTTGTATTAAAGTATGATTATGTATTCATGTGTATACTCTATGACTTTGTATTCAAGTGACTGTGTATTTGTACTCAAGTGTATACTCTATGATTTTGTATTCAAGTGCATACTTTATGACTATGCATTCGAGTGTATACTCTATGACTTTGTGTATACGTGTATATCATGACTTAGGTGTATTCAAGTGTTTACCTCATGACTTGTGTGTATTCAAGTGTGTACTTCATGATTGTGTGTATTCAAGTGTATACTTCATGACTTACATGACTTACGTGTATTCATGTGCATACTTTGTGTATTACATGTATGCTTCATGCTTCTTGTATTACATGTATGCTTCATGCTTCTTGTATTACATGTGTTTATGTGTATTATGTGCATGTGTCATGTTTCTTGTATTACATGTACTTATTGTATAGTTCGTATATTACCTATATGCTTCATGCTCTATGTATTACATGTATATATACATATACTTTGTATGCTTCATGCTTTATGTATTACATGTATACTTTGTGTCTTAAGTGTATACTTCATGTATCACATGTATTTATGTGTGTGCTCCATACTTCACATGTATTTATGTGTATACTTCATATATTATGTATGATTCATGCTTTGTGTCTCACGTATAAACTTTGTGTATCAAGTATGCTTCATGTATTATGAATATCTATGGTTTGCTTCATGTCTAATGTCTCTCCTACAAGCTTATGCTATATGTGTCTAAGATTAATTTATGCTTAAGATTATAAATCTATCAAAGCCTTATTTGTCAAAATCTTCTTGGGTTAAAAAACACTAACAAATTAACTTATGTAGTAATGAAGAGTTGTAACTAGTGAAGTGAAAAAGTGTGACTTCCTCAAACTTGAGATATAAAAAGGGAGAGTATTTCATACGAGAAAGGATGAAATCCCAAATATGAAAAATGTGACCCTTCTTAACGATAAAATATAAAAGGGGAATCATTTCCTTGTGAAGAAACCATCAATAGGAAATGAATCTAACAATCCACTCAAAGGTTAAGTATTATTCTTAGAAAGGGAAACCAAGAAGAGTAGTGACCCCTTCAAGAAATAGATATAAAGGATAATTCAACTCATTGACATAATCATGTTGAGCAATCAAAAATATCCAAAAAGAGTCCCAAGGAGGGACAACCATAACAATTCAACATAGTTCAGAATAAAAAGGATATAATTTAACTTTCGATTCTCAAATAGAAATCCACCCATTACCCTCACTAGTTGTCATGGAAATACAAAGATGGATTAATATTATCTTTCAGGCGTACTAAAGTATCAACTTGACCTAGGATGTTCAATTTCTTAAAAAGACAACAACATTTTTTAGAGAATGTAATAAAAACAACTCAATTCTTTAGGAACCTACAAATTTAGACTCTTGAAAGATCTTACGAGAAATGTTGAGAATCTATCAAAAGATATATTCATCAATCTTAATAGAGGAGGAACATCTTTAAGAATAAATTGTTCTATACCTTTGGAACAAGATCAAATGCACAATCATATGATCTATCCAACACTCATAGAGATAATGGCAATACATGGATCAAACTTGTAACCTACAAATTTGATCTAGTAAACTTATCTTATGAACCAAATTCACTCTATATTAGCTCATTCTTCCAGGAGTCTACTCACAAGTTCCTTTCTTAAACAAAGTAACTCCACATTCAAAAGATCAAGGATAATTAATATATAGGAATTATAAATGAACAAGGTTGACTTGGGGATCTTGGTAACTCCAGCAGTATCCTAGTTGTGTTGCTTGAGGACTAGTAAAATTGAGTGGGAAGGGCTGTCATGTCCCATGAAATGGTAGCATTCAAACTTATGGTTGACTCCCCTTGTTATATGCAAATTAACACCACCAAGTCACATATAAATAAAGTTAAGATCACCCAAGTTGATAATAATATATTATTAAAATATGATATATATTATATAACTATTATAATCTTAAATAATAAAAGGTTTGATTCGCATGTATTCACTAAAGGCTTATTTAAAATGGCATAAGACTAAATATAATCCAAGAGGCATGAGAACATACTTTTGGTAGCATTTAATCCCTATAAGGGTATGACCCACGATAATAAGTATTAACAAACAAATTAGCAGCGATCATTATTATAAGGTATTAACAACAACAAAAAGTGAGACAATGATCATAATATTGGGATAACGATAAATAAACAGAGATACAATAACAAAGATGAATATGATAACAAAGACTAAGAAACTATCAATAATAATTGGCAGTTATAATAAAGGGTTATTAATATAAATTGTAGTGACTCATTAATAAAAGTCTCAAAGTCTTTGTTACATTTGAAATATGAAATAAAGCAATCATATTAATAAACTTAGTTATTGAAGTAAGCGAATATATAAAGAGTTTATTATTTTGTAACGGCTGCAAACAAAACATAAAAGAGCAGTGATCCTTAGAAAGTTGCATCTGTTAGAAAGGACGTATCCTTTCATCAATAGCAAGACCTCTTGAAAATATATAATAAGGAAATCGATCAAGGAAGAGGAGGGGATAGGCAAGGAAAATATATATCTCTGATTTACAAATATGCAATAAAGATATGTTATATTGAGGAATATTCTACTGTATAAGAGAAAAGGTAAACAACCTCATCAGATCAGCAAGCAACAAGCATCTGATATATTAGAGCATTTAATTTAGAAATAAAAAGTAAACTATGATATTCACATAATATAGATTCAGATCTGTAGGTAAACATATATTTAAGGCTAGTATACGTATTGTGCATAACATATAATATTGTGAACAAATCAGCTTTGAATCCATATAAATATTTCTTGTTATCTTTAATAAGACCACCCATCATAGGAGGGAAATGATAAACAGACTAGAGGTAAGCAGTCCTGCCATACCCCCTAAGGCTTGTTTGGGGGCAAGTCTGATATGTACCCTTGCCATATGTGAGGCCAATTTATTTCACTTCCCTATTTTGATCATTTTACATTATAGTTGGTGACATTATCAGACATTTAGAGACTATTGATTTCCATTATGCAGATTTAGACTATATCTCCTAATTTGGATTAGTTTTGGTTAGTTATGTGGTGATTTTATTAGATTCCATTTTGATGCTCTTATGATACTGGACATGTGAGATACATTTGATTATTATTATCTATGATGATTATGAGCTCATTTTATGGATTTGTTATTGATTCTAATTCTGAGATATTAGATAGAAAATGTAATTTTAAATCTTGATTATGATGTGAGTTGTTTAATGTTTGTTTATGAATTATACGATGACATGATTTTAAATTCTATTGCTTCAACTATAATATATCTATGTTGGATTAACCATTTGATCAAGTGTACAGGTGATTTTTCAGGCCATGAAAAATTGGAGGTAGTTCTCACACTTTTGTAATCCCTTGTTAAGCCAATCCATTCCCGAGAGGGATGAGGATCATGTTTGATCGAGTGATGATTTTGTAAATGCTTGATTTTAATTTATTGGCATAGTTTACCCCTTTTATTTGATTTAATTGTGTTGTAAAACTTGTGTTTTTCATTTACACCATTTGGTGTTCTTTTATTTTTGGGCCATTTAAAGTGATTTTACACTTCCCTAAGTGTTTATTGGAGTACCAAACTTACCCCAGGTGGTACCCCTAGGGTCTAGGGTCCATTTGAACTTACTAAACCCTAGAGTAACTCACATCTAGTCACTCTAAACTTGGGTTTAGTAAATGTGACGAAATTTCAAAATTGGCTAAGGGTGGGAGATGAGTCATACCTTGGAAAAGGCCCATCTCCCTTCCCAAGGCTTGGGGATTCCTCCACCAAGAAGACTTGGGGGGGTCTTCAAGACCCCCAAGTGTGTGGGAGCTTCCTCCAAGACTCTCACACACGTGTGAGAGCATCTTGGAGGGAGAGGGCTCTCTTGGAGGATAAGAGGATGGCATGTGTCATCCCTTATCCTCGTGGCGCCATGAGGAGAGTTGCCACCTCACCACTTGGGCTCTCACACATGTGTGAGAGCACAAGTGGATAAGGTGAGGGTTTGAATGGATTAGAGGGTGACACTTGTCACCCTCACACTCCTCCCTTACAAGTGGCATGGAATGAGGAAGGAGAAGGTGACAAGTGTCACATTCTCATTCATCAGGGCCAAATTTGAAGGCCTATTTTATTTCCTCTTGGAGAGGAGTTGGGGGTTCTTGCTTTTTGGAAATTTCTTTCTATCTTTGGAGTTTTTGGGGAGAGTTGAAGAAATCTTGGAGGTTTGGAGACTTGGAGAAAGATTTGGGCTCATCTTCAAAGTGCATCCATTGTTGGGCTCTTAAGGTAAGCCCTATGGCAATACCCATTCCTTATGCTTAATTTCATTTTGATTGTGTGCTTGAAATTTGTGTGTTGGGTGTTATTTTTATTTGTGTGGGTTTTGGGTGTTGGTGAGAGCATCTCCATTGGAGAAAAGGCTCAACTCGTATGGGGTGGGGGAGAGTGAACCTCTTTGAGGTCACCTCCTAGTATTGATCTATTTATAGCCTTAAGGGCATTCTATGGTGTTTGAGAGTATTTTGGATGGCAAGAGTGCCATGGTGATTTTGAGTTTATGGAGATATTGTTTAGGCTTGAGGCCTTGTGATTTTGGGATTATTGAGTTTTGAAGTGACCTCATGAGTTGAGGGGTCCACTCCCCTACCTCCTCCAAACTCATTTTAATGAGTTTTGTATTGTGCAAAATCCTTGGGTGAATTTGTGTTGTTTGTGATTTCTTTGTTGTGGTGTGAAAAGAATCCTGTGTGAGATCTACCTCCCTAGCTCGGGGGTGACCCACTATCGGGTCTATGGTAGGGAGGAGGGATATTTACGTGGCTTGGTTCCTCCTTTTTATGTTTATATTTTTGTAGGTCATTTCAGACCCTTGGAGCTTTGGAGAAAAGTTTATTTCAGCATTATTTGCATTATTTTGATGGCTGTTGTGAGCCATGGCCTTGGAGGCCTTATTGTATTTTTGTGTTCAAATTATTGCTCTCCATTGTGATTGTTGTGGAAGAGAATTTTAATGTGTAATACTTTTTATTGTGAAGCCAAAAATATGTTCATTAGGTTGTTTGTGTTTATGTGGTTATGGAAATTTTGACAAAAGGAAATATAGCTTGCTACCTTTCTTATTCAAATATATATATATGTTGCAGTTTTGGTTTTTTTGTTGTATGCCAAAATAGAAAAGAGAATAAATTAGTTCTATTGAAATGGTTGTTAAGAACAAAAACAAATGTTTATATTCCTCATGTGAACTTTTGTTTTCAAGAAATGTATATATAGGAAACTATTTAAATTATCTTGTTGTTCAAAAGAAAAGAATTAGATCTAAGAGAAAATAAATTTCCCCTAACTAGTAGATTCTAAGTTAGAAAATTTTCTGTTATAATGAGCAATTTGGGTAATATATATATATATATATATATATATATATATATATATATATATATATATATATATATATCATGTCTATACACATTCAATAATCTATATACTTGCAATCTGGTTTAATAATACATTTTAACTTACTGGTAGGACTGTATAAATAGTGTATATATACCACTGTATATATATATATTTAATGTATTGGAACTGCTTTAAATGAAGTATTAGAGACCAAATATTATAGTAGACCAAAAAGAAGGAATGATATTTTTTTAGATTTTAAGGTCGAACCTGACTGTTAGAGGTCCATGGTTTTTAAGTTAAATAAATAAAAAAATGATGCTAAGGGGAGGACAGCGGCCATGCCACCACCCTCCCCCCAAACCATGCAATACATGGTGTGGTGGGGGGACGATCCCCCCACCCACTTCCCACCTTACGGTGGGGGGTAGGTGGGGAAACCACCCCCCAAAACCCCCTTCATTGTTTATTACTGCTAAAAAACAAACAAAAAATAGAGGAAGCCTCTTGTGAGGCAACGACGATGATCCCTTGGACCCTGCTTCATTTGAAATTTGTGGCCTGTAAAATATTCTTGTTATCCCTAAAATATATAAAAATGATATATATATATATATATATATATATATATATATATATATATATATATAACTTCTCTCAGATCTGGAATTAAATGTATATGTATATGTATATATATCTTACAAAAAAAAAAGAGAAAATGAGACTATGTATATAAACAATGAATTTTGTTACCTCTGCACATAAATCCATGGTAGCGATTATACTGAAAACTCAACCCTGCAAAGAGAAAACAATAGAAGTTGAATGGAGGCTAAATGAAAACAAAAACACAAAATAATAGAATGGAAGAGATATTAGGGTTAGGGCATTTTTTTTAGAAAACAAATAAAATATTAGAAAAGGGTTGAGTTGGAGGATGAGTGGGAAAATAGTAGTGTTATTTTATTTATTTCATTCATTTCTCCCATGTGCATGAGAATTCAAACTCCCCTCTCTTTGCATTTTAACTTTTTAGATTTATTTGCCTTCCTTAGTGTTTTAATTTATTTTGATTTAAATATTTTTTTGGGGATTGGATATTTTACTTCTAAGTGGGATTTATTTTAAATGGGGAATGGGATTTTTGATTTAATTGGGATTCTTTATCCCTTTGTAAGTTATTTAATTTTGACACCCTTATTAGTTATCTAGTGAGGTTTTAATCTAATATATTGGGGAAACCTTTTAATTGAATTATTTTAATTTAATCAACTTTTATTATGGGAAGGGATGTTTTAATTTTTCCCTCTTTTAATCTTTTTAACTTGAGTTATTTAATAAATATAATTGTTGGAATTATATTTATTAAAGGACTTAATTATTAAATTTTATTTTGGTCATTTATTTAATTTCAATTTTTATATTTTGATGAGTGGTAAATTCTATTTTGACCCTTGGAATTATTTAATTTATTCTTATAGTTTATTTATTTAATTTTTGCCTTAATTATTTCATGGGAAATTCTTTTTAAAATATTTATTTCATATGTTGAAAACGCGTTATGCTGCCAAATTTTCTCAGAATTTAGGGTTTTATTTTAATGGCATTTTTATGAAAATTATTTATCATTCCATTTCATCATGTGACCATTATATCATTGAAGCATTATTTTATTTAATTTTATTTATGCATTAGAATTAGGGTTTGATTTTGATTTAGTCGAAATCATTTCACTCACTTAGGTAACTTAGGGTTCAGGTCCATTCAACCCTAACCCTAGTAGTGACGCTCCTCGTGTCACATAACCCCTAGTTAGCTATCATCACGCAGGGGATTGCATATGTAAACGCTCTTCCCTGAGATTGATTGACATGTTTACGCCTTATGTGTATTGCCACCGAGCATGCTGACGTGTGCGAGGGGGTTTCTAGGGACATGTGGAAAAGTTTTTGATATTTTGTGTCATGACCACATTACAAATGTGGACATGACATGTGTGTTGCGTGTCTTGACTACATGGGAAATGTTGGCATAACACCATACCCCTCATAAGGGCCTATATGGAGGCTTTGTATAATAGATTGATCCTGCCAAACCCCCCTAGGGCTTGTATGGAGGAACTAAACCTGTGATATGCCATGCCCCCCATAAGGGCCTGCATGGAGGCATCATGTGCCAAGGAATGCCTTATCATCCCCACTATAATGGAGTTGAGTGAATAAATGGATTTAATTACATGATAATTCTAAAACCCTAACCCTAAACTTGTGGTAATTGAATTTTTAGGGTAAAATTAGTATTGTTTAAATAGGGGACATTACAATCCTTCAGACGGTGATGATTCTCCTCCAGGTTCTCCAAATTCTGGTCCACTTTGGGCTAGATAGACCTTGCAATCTGTAGGCAATTGGGTTGGGGATCCATCAGACACTAGGTGGACTCGTTCACAATTCTAGGATGCTCCACATATGTTCATTTCTACTACCTCTGATCCATAGTCTTTTCAAGAGGCTTCTAGTATTCTTGAATGGGATACAAATATATAGGAGGACTACAATTCCTTGATGAGGAACCACACTTGGGTTCATGTCCCTCTTCCTAAAGAAAGAAAACTTGTTCGATGTAAGTGGATCTTTGAAGGGACTCAAAATAAAATTGGTGCTTCTCATGTAAAGTATTATCTCTAAGTGAGAAGCTAGATCAAGATGATAATATACCTCCATCCTTTAGTTCCAAGTCAGCCTCTAGTAATACTTGCTTAATTCTTGAAAGGGTATTCCTCTTCATTATCATTATGAGGATAGTCTTGATCATGTATTGCAAAATCACACCTTTCTACCTTACTTTTAGTAGCAATCAAAGAATTATTTATCTTCAAATTTCCATTAATAAGATCCCTAGCACGTTGAATACAATTTAGTAGAATATGGTCCTCTTTGATTACAATAGAAGCATATAAAAATTTTATACCTCCCTGTTGAATTTCTATACTTCTTTACAAATAAAGTAGTTTGTTCAGTAATTGAGTGATTTTTAGTGACTCTATACTCTTCATCAATCAAAGAGGATATTACATTTTCTAAGATTGGATTAATTTTTCTTAAATTAAATACAATATTGTCAAATATTAAAGGCATACTACTTAATAAAATAGCTTTGTCATCATCATCATCAACCATAGATTTTATACTAGCAAAATGATTAAGAATGGAATGCAATGTACTAATATGCTAAATAATACTATCACCCTCTTTCATTTTCAAGCCAAAAATATTTTTCTTAATGGACATATTAGCACTTGAATCTTGTGAACAATATAAAGAATTAAGGCCCTCCTATATGTTGGCAATGTGTGTTGTTATTGATGTCAACATAGTATATGGAAATATAAGGACAAACTTGTACAGAGGTAGATTCAACATGGTTAAGGTAAATTAGTCTGGGAGAAGAGAAAACAATCTAAGTATGATGAGGTGATAATATTTGTGTATGAGCATGATGCGAAGGTAAACACTCATGTCCTTGCATGTTTCCAATATTCCTACATGTATATCTCATCATTTTGGAGTACCGCACTTAATGATAAATACCAAAAATCTGTTTAAGGCATTCACAGTGCATATCCCAAGGTAGAGTAACATTGTTTTGGTCTACATTTATCCATAGAGAAAGATCTAATATTGCAGTTATGAAGTTAAGTTTATCTAGATATTGAAATGATAGATCCAAGTTTTCAAGTCTTCACATCTCTAGTAGAAAAAGTTATAAGGGACAGAGTACTGGTTACTACTTAGACATGGCAAAGCAATGATGGAGACTTAATGGAATACTCCACATTCCTCTGGAAGATATTATTTGTCATGTGGTTCTGAGGATAGGATCAGAGATGTATAAGACATACTATGATGAAGTATCAAGTGATCTGGTGGTCCGCAAAGTCAACAATCAAGTGATAGAGGCAATACAGACTGTTTCGAAGCCTAAATACATATGTTTGAGATTTTAAGGAGGATGAAATGTATGTAGATCATGAAAGGAAGCTAGGTGTGTGGAAATTGCTTCCTACACTAATCTAATGAGGGGAGGAGAGTGCAAATTTAATTTTATCCTTACAATTATAGCAATGTTAAACCACTAACAGAGATATTGCAGCAAACACATAAACAAGAAAGTGAGACAGAAGAAGAGAGACACAAGATATACATGGTGAAAACCCTTAGCGAGTGAAAAAACCCACACTCCAAAACCTACACAATGCATTATCAAAACTGAAATGGTTTACAATACACTTGCAATGCAACACTTTTTCAACCACAAGATCCCAAAGCTTGTATCCTTTCACACTGACACCATAGCCAATGAAAATACACTTGACAGCCTTATTCTCCAATTTAGACCATTTCTCCCTAGGCACATGTGCATATGCTTCACAACCAAAAACATGAAGATGTCTAACTGAAGGCTTCTTACCAAACCACACCTCCATAGGTGTCTTACCAACAAGAGCTAATGTAGGAGATCTATTTACCAGATAGTAAGTAGTGGCAATAGCTTCAGCCCAAAACTTTTGTTTGAGGCTTGCTCCACTAAGCATACTCCTAGCCTTTTCCATCAGTGTCCTGTTCATCCTCACTGCAACTCCATTTTACTGCAGAGTATATAGAGTTGTCTTATGCCTTTCAATCCCTTGTTCTTTATAGAACTTATTGAACTCTACCGAACAAAACTCACCACTGTTGTCAGTTCTCAAACACTTAATCTTTTTACAAGTCTAATTTTCAATAAAGGCTTTAAACTCCTTAAACCGACTAAAGACTTTAGTCTTTCTTATGATAAAATAAACCCATGTCCTTCTACTATAATCATCTATGAAAGATACAAAATATATAGATTTTGAAATCGAAGGAACATTAACAGGACCAAACACATCAGAATGAATAAGATCCAATACACCAGAAGACTTGTGAGAACTAGAGTAAAATTGAACACGGTTTTGCTTTCCATAAATGCAATGTTTGCAAAAATTAAACTCAAGATTACAATCATTTAACCCCTCAACAAAGTTTTTATTTTTCAAGGTACACAGACCCTTCTCACCAATGTGGTCATATCTCAAATGCCATAACATAGTCTTTTTAGTAGGAAGCTTAGCTTCCAAAGCATGTGCACTACCATCAAAACTAGTTACAACAGATTTCTTCATTGCTTGTTCAAATGGTGGGGATGAAGTGACTGCAGCTCATTTCTTTGAGTTAGAAGAACTATTGCACTATGAAGTGCATGCCTCTAGATGAAATAGAGTACCTCTCTGAGTACCCTTCGCAAGCACCATAGATCCTCTAGTCATCTTGCATCCATCCTTCAAAAAGACAACCTACACACCTGCATCATTCAACATACTTACAGAAAGTAGGTTTCATGCAAGGCCTAGAATGTGCATAACTCCACTGATCCCCTTCACTCATCCATTAGGGAATTAGATTGAGACTCTTCCATGATCAACAATCTTTAGATGAGAGTTGTCACCCAGGTACACTCTTCCACCATCAAACTCTTCATATTTCGTGAACTAGTCTTGATGTGAGGTCATGTGGAATGATGCACCAGAATCAATCAACCACACATCATCAGATGCATGGGTGGCTAGGGCTACGATGAAGGCATCACCATCATCTTGTGACTTGTCAGAATCTGAACCAGGAGCTTTCTTCTTCTTTTTCTTCTCCTCTTTGCATTCCTTTCGAAAATGCCCGGTTTTACCATAGTTCCAACAAAGAGCCTTGGACTTTCCAGGAGACTTGGATCTCCCACGAGATTTGGATCTACCCTTATCACTTTTCTTGTCCTTCTTCTTCCCTTTCTCTTTGGGTCTTCCACGAACCGTAAGAGCCTCTTTGGCTGCCTCAGAAGACTTCCTCCACATTTCTTCAGATAACAATGAGGACACCACATCTTCCATCTTGAAGGTTGTAGTGGAGCTTCCAATAGCCATGACAAGATGATCCCATGAATCTGGCAAAGAACAAATCAGGGTCATACATTGATCCTCCTCCTCCATTTTCACACCCACAGATGTTAATTATGCAACAATCATGTTAAAATCATTCATGTGATCTGCAACAGATCCTCCATCTTCCATCTTCAAAGAGAATAACTTCTTTTTCAGGAAAAGTTTGTTTACCAAGGACTTGGCTTGATAAACATCACCCAACTTCTTCCAAAGATCTTTCATGCTCTTCTCCTCATGGACATTCAACAGGACAGAGTCAGCTAAACAGAGTATTATGAGACCCTTAGCCTTCTGATCTTTGAGGTCCCAATTAGCTTGTGACATTGTTATAGGTATCACACTAGATACCATTTCCCATAGGTCATGATCAACAAGTACGTCCTCCATCTTGAGTTTCCACAACTCGAAATTAGTGCCATTGAATTTCTCAACCTCTAACCTTCCAGATGTGGTTGCCATCTCCTTGTTGCAACAAGATACAAAATACTCTACACAACACTCCCACTCAACCTAAGATTAGCTCAAAAAACCCCTACCCAATAGCTAAGACCAAAACTGGCTAGGCTTTGATACCAAGTGAAAGGAATCTAGGTGTGCAGAAATTGCTTCCTACAATAATCTAATGAGGGGAGGAGAGTACAAATTCAATTTTATCCTTACAATTACAACAATGTTAAACCACTAGAAGAGATATTATAGTAAACACATAAACAAGAAAGTGAGATAGAAGAAGAGAGACACAAGATATACATGGGGAAAACCCTTATTGGGTGAAAAACCCCACACTCCAAAACCTGCACAATGTATTATCAAAACTAAAATGGTTTACAATACACTTGCAATGCAAGCTCTTAGGAGTCTTCGGCACTCGTATTTGGAGACAAACCAGTAGCATAATAGTACCTATCAAACCTGTAATCCATCTCCTCCTCAAAGCACCTGTTTCTATAGAAAATACAAGGCAAAATTGCCTCTATCTTGGAATGGGCGTCCAACTTGGCCTCATGGCCCAAAACCCACACCTATGGACACTTGGTCAACATTGTAAGATGCTTCTAACACTTGTCCACACACCCCATCCCAAATAGGTCTGCTATTTCCAAAATAGGCTATGACAGATGCTCTTACGACTCTTATGACCATCATAGAATCTGTCATAGCAGTTATAACTTACAGCTATAAAAGAATCTGTCATACACAAGCTATAAATAGCATATTCTCTTACAACTCATAGGAATCTGTCATAACCATTATGGTCAATATTCCCTTACGCAACATCCAAGATGCTGACACATGGCAAAATATGCCTACCACAAAGTGGGACGCCTATCTCCTCATGTGAGGACAAAATTACAAGTTGTCATATTTCATGTAGGATGACACATCACCGTGCCACATCCCACAAGATGACAATATGAATTTACAATTTAATTTACAACATAGGCAATAAATAAATAAATACAATGTAAAAATACAAGGAATTACCAAGATTGAGACACCTTAATTCCCAACAGATCACTAATAGAAATTTGTGCAGAGGTCTTACATGTTCTAATATATCTCAAGTTTAATCTGCATGCAGATATTCCTTATTTTCCTATACTACACTATTATATCTTGAGTTATGAAGTGTCACATGTAGTCTAGAATGCTTTGTTTCCTGCAGTTCATCATATTTCTTACTGTACAGATGTATAGATTGATATGATACTTCAGAAGAAAGGTGAATGAAGATTTTGGAGGTTGTACATGATTGAATTCTTGGTATGCATGAATATCTTGGCTTCTCCCTAGCAGTATGAAGATGAACAGTTCATAGTTTTGAGCAGTTTGAGTTGACAGGTTAAGTCTCTAATATGTGCAGAAGATCTTGATCTACTACTTTGACTTTGGAAGATGAAAAGAGACATGTGTTGAATACCTTCATGAAGTCCTAAGGTCCACAACAAGCTTTCTCATCACATTGTAAGTATTAAGGTCGACCCTTAAAGAGTTACACATTTCATCCAATGATGTTTTATAATGCCAATCTAATTAGTATTTTAACTTGTTGTGGAGGATATTTATAGAAGATCAGATTCATTTGTGAGAAATAGATGTGTGTGTGAACATGATATAGTAGAAGGCAAGATATGAAGTGTGCAAAATTAGTTTGAAGACATGTTTTGAGCAAAAAAAGAAGAGTGCATTATCAACATAAGTCAGATGTCTACTTTGCAATAGTCCATATAACTATCTTTGTAAATCCTAATTATAGTGAGCAGATTATTTAGGGAGTAGTAGCTTCCTTGGGTTCTACCCTAAATCAAAGTTGTAATTGTTGTAAGCACAAAGTATAGGGAGTAGTAGCTTCCTTGGGTTGCATCCCAAAAATAGAGTTGTAAAATTGTTTGCAGTGAGCATAATATATTGTGAGCTAACACTCACTGTGGGTTGTCCCTATTTTAGGGTTTTCCATGTAAAAATCCTAGTGTTCTTGTGTTGCATGATTTACTTTCTTCTCTTTAAGTTATTCAATTTTATCTGCAAATAATTGTTTAAGTTTTAGTGTGTGCTAATTCAACCCCCCTCTCAGCACCTCATTGTGTTCAACAACTAGTATTAGAGCCAAGTGCGTTTGAGAAGCCTAATAGTTGAGGTAGATTTTGCACTTGAACACAATCAAACTAAAGTTATGTAAAATGATGTATTTGTACTGGAACCAAATCTAGAAGCAATGGAACCTAAAGGTTGGGATCTTGATCTAAATGAGTGTGAAGTAGACCTTGAAGGAGAACTCAAGTTAGCCCTTGATGAAGCAAGATAACTGAATGTAGAATATGAAGACATGTTTGAGAAAGTAAACGAGACAATTGACAAATTGAAAACAAAGGCCAAAGAATCAAAGGAATAAATTGGCAAACTAAAAACTCTAATAGAAGGAGATGAAGGAGGTGACATAAAGCTCAAGGAGACAGACGAAATGATCTCAAATTTGAAAGTCATCATTGAAGAAGAAAAGAGGATTGAAGATTGCTTAAACAACAAGCTCTATGAGAAATTACCTAAATGTTCAAAACTTGAGGAAGAAGTTGTCACTCTAAGGAAAGAACTGGAAAAGGCAAAAGAATAGATTGATAAAGGACTAAAATTGAAAGAAGGATTTGAAATCCTTGATGAGATAATTAATTCCCAAAAGCTAGTAAAATAAAAATTAGGCCTTGGTTTTGAAAAGGGGAAGATTCCTATAATTAGTGCTTTTGCAAATTTATATGATAACTTCCAATCGGGAGGAAAGTTTGAAATAAAGAAGGAAAATGCCTGCATTAAAGATCCTAAGGAGAATGCCTTCAGAGATACAAAAGAAGATAAATTCATTCTTGTTTGGAGACAAAGGAAGAATATGAATAATAATTTTAGGAAGCCTACACCTAAACAAACTACTCCTACCAGATATCATCAAGGTTTCAATGGTAATTTCTATGCTTGCAATATATTTGGTGACAAAGATATTGATTGTAGAAGTAAGATGAATCAAAATTTTGTAAGCTATTATACTTGCAATAAGGTTGGTCATAAATCTACTAAATGCAAGAGTAAGATAAATCATAACTCCATAAGGTGTTATGCTTGCAAAAAAATGGGACATAAGGCGATGAATACAAAAGTAAAATGTCAAGGAATAATAGGGATAATGCTCAACCCTTTTATGGATACTGTTACACTTGTAAAGAATTTGGCCACAAGGTAGCTAATTACAGATCTAAGGTGAGGAGAAATGGTAATGCTCAACAATCAAAATCCACCTATCATAAGTGCAATCAAATAGGGCATTCTAGAAAGAATGTAAGGACTGCTCCTCAAAAGAAGGTTGATATTTCTCAGCAAAAGAAGGAAATGAGAAAAATATGGAAGAAGGAAGAATGTGAAGGTTCTAGACCTCTGCCTAGTGTAGATGGATCCTTCAGTAACTAAAAGGATGAAGTACTAATTCAGGGGGAGTTACAACTGTAAGTTTATTCAAAACCTCTGAATGAATGTGATGTTGAATTCTTTAGTATTCTAGCTAAAATTGGTATGAACAAATTAAGATGATGACAAGAAGAGATTTGGTCAAATTTCCAGAACAATTGGTTAATTTGTTGAGGATTGTTGTATGATTATTGGTTTTTACATATGAAAAGGGTGAACTAGGTCAAAACTAAGAAGGCAATTAATGCAGAGAAAAATTGGTTGGTGAAAGGGTTATATAGGCATTGTTTGATCATTTTTGATCTCATTTGAATAGAGCTAAGTGATTTGAAGAGATAAACAAAATATAATATTCTCAATAAGTGTTGGAACAAACCCTATTCTCCACATGTTCAAGTATTTCTTGATTTCACTAATTCAAACCCTAGTTCCTGAAGATACTAAAATGGCAACACTAGTTTTGATAGATGTGGTTGAGAGGCCAAGGCCAAAATTTAAGAAGCGTCCATTCAAGTCCATTGTGACCAATGAAGTTGGCACCTTCTCACATGTTCCTATAAATGTGTTGTATACTGAAGACATTTGAATATACATTCACTCACCGATAGATGAATATGACCACCTAGAACTTGAATAGTTTAGGAATGATAATTTGTTGGGAGATGATTTTCAGTTGAAACTTGAATTTGCCAACATTGCTACTAAGCACCTGGATATTTGGAAGGGTTTTCCAAAATTTTGATATGAAGAAGCTTGGGTGAGAATAGCCCTAAGTCAAATTCATGGAGACTTCTTCTATTTAGATCGCCCCTACCTAATCACTAAGGATGCTATAAAGGTTGTGACTGGTTTATGCTTCTCCGGACCAGTGCCTATTCTAAAGTCAGTCAAGAATGAAGAAGTGATGAAGCTCACTAGAGCAAAGTTTGACAAGAGGACATTAACTATAGATGATATTGAAGATTTGGGGGTCCGGTATGCAACCATGAACATTGCATACAAGATTTACTACACTAATAGGGAAAACTTTGCCTCCACAAAAACACTATATATAGCCTATCAAATGGTCAAAGAAGGAAAGGTTTTTGACCTATGTGATCTCTTGCAAAATAAATATTGGACAATATGAAGAGGAATAAAGAATCAAAATACAAATTCTGGTATGGCTCTTTGATCATATGTCTAATGTTTTACTTTTTGAAAGAATTGCTTGATATGAAGGGGATGGTCTGGAAAATGGATACTCAGGTTGCTCATCAAGTTAAGGATTATATGCTTATCTTTCCAAATTATAAGAACTGTGACACAATGTTCTGGGGATTTTTCAAGGCCTTTCAAAAGAACATGTAAATAGGAGAGAGAATCCCATCAAAAGTGGTCAACAAATATAAGAATAATATAACATTTATGGTTGACAAAGATAATTGTTATATGGAGGTTATTGAGCCAAGGACATTTTGGATTACAACCTTACCATATGAGGTTACATAATTTTATTTGATTCTTTATGCTGATATGCTACTAAGCAAGCCTAAGGACTCTTTCACTGAAATATTTGGCACATATGATGAAATCGTAAACAAATTAGTTAAAAGAGATGTAGAGGAGAAATTAGAAAAGATAAAATCTAAGGCAGATAAAATGAAATCTAACCTAGAAAAGATACTCAAATCTCCTGAAGGCTCAGTAGGAGAAGCAAAAACCATTTCCTCTACACAACTACCAAGAAGAACAAGCAAATCAACATTAGCTACAACCACTTCCTCTATTCCCTCCAAATCTTCATTGTCTATCAAAAGAAGTGCTACATAAGCCCCTAAACAAACTTAGACCACTGAGAAAAAGAATCCTAGACAGAATAGTTAGGCTAGAAGAGACAAGATAAATCTTGTCAATATTGAAGAAGAAGAAGAAGAAGAAGAAGAAGAAAAGGAAGAAGATACTGAGGCTTTGGAAAGAAAGAAGAAAAGAACTAGAGAAGAAACTGAAGAAGGAGAAAGGAAAAGGAATAGCAAAGAAGGGTAAGAAATCTAATTATGTGCCCTTACAACTTGAAGCCATAATAAATGCAATCATAGAATGTGGTGCTCTAAAACAAGTTGCTGAAATCTATGATGAGAGACCATCAAAGGACAAATCTATTATTGAGGAAGCAATAGTCAAAAACATGGGAACCTTAAATGTAGCCTTGATTGAAATCAATCATCACTTGCTCTGCCAGAGAGTCTTGCTGGAGTTCTTACCAAAAGGAGAAATGAAGCCATAGATAAAGATGTTGAGATGAAGAGTTGGGCTCTTGAAAAGGTTTGTCCTTCCATCTCTAAGGAAGAAAAGGTCAAAATATCGAAAACTGTAGAAAAAGTGTTCAGAACTGAAAGGAGACTAAATATTCTAATGTCAAAGGATAATGAAGAAATAAAAAATTGGAAAAGGAAACTCTAAAAAAAACTATTGAAATTCTTAAGGAAATGAAAATTGATGAGGGCATTATTGAAGATATATCTGATCAGACTACCTCTAAAGGAAAAGAGGAAAGTAGGGACATGCTTGAGAAGAATGATGAGATTGCTCCTCCTAAGGATATTACAGCACTAGATACAGAGGGTCAAGATAAATAAAGTACCCCTCCTCTAGATAATGCAAATATAGGTACAAAACATGACAGTTCTCCTCCATAGAATATAAGGAAGGATGAGCGAAGACAAGATGATAATCCTGAGGAGAAGGAGAAAGAAAAAGCTTCATAAATTGATGAGGAACAAAAATACAAAGAGGATAAAGAAGAAACAAAGGAGGGAGACTAATCAGAAGGAATAGAAGATATAGGTCAAAGTGCATCAGAGTCAGAATTGTTCAAAGACCTATTAAATATGCAATTGCAATTTCAACCAGTGATCACACCTCAACTTTTACAGATTCCTACCCATGAGGGGTAAGTATACCTATCTAGTATTGCACCTCTTCATAAGCTTCGACTCGGTGATATACTACATGCCTCTGCAAGAAAGGAGTTCTTGCAAGAAAACTTGATCCCTCTCTACCTCCAGAACAAAAGCTTAAGTTGTTAATGAATTCCTTCAAACGTCATTCTTCTTACATGGCGAAAAAAGCATAAAAAGAGACAACAAAAAGAATAATTGATAAGAGAATGACTGAGATGATTGATAAATGTGCTAATGCACATAATAAACTTAAAGAAAATTTGAATAAGTTCAAAGATTGCATTGATGAGGCCACCACATTATATTTGTTTTATCTAAATTGACCAAACTCAACAAAGATTATCAAAGCTCAAATGGATACCATTGAGGCACAAATCAATTAGATGACCGATGTGTATGATTTGTCTAAGGACAAAAATGGGGTAACAAGAGCTCAATTGGAAAACCTTCATGCATAGTTATCTCAACTGCAGGACCAAAGAGAAAACCTAAAGAAATAATTTGGTCAGTTGAGAGAGGCAGTGAGTCTGAGACTTGCCTCATTGTCTAGTCTACTAAGGGAAGCAGAAAAGCTAGATCAAAAGATGAACACCCCAAGCAAAATAGAATAAGTTAAGGAGCTATGTATGCAGTGTGAATGCTAGAAGCATATGCTTGCCTCAGAAAGTGTTATTTAGACAACAACCCTTCAACAACTCAAGGTAATCTACAAGGCCATTATTCCATCCAAATGGGTTGTAAGAGTAATGTAAATAAGACAATTTTTGATATATATATAGCCTTGAAGAGGATAGTAGAGTGACACCATGCATATAGCATCTATTTTTAAGGAATCTTCATCTCAGAGGAGTACAATTTTAGAAATCATTTTGTAAGGGGGATTCTATACAGTATTTGAATTGATACAAGCAAAGGATATCAAGCCCTTTGTCCTTGATGTCAAAGGGGGAGAGAGAAATATATCTTAGGGGGGGTATATGTTGCCATCAATGACAAAGGGGGAGTATGTTGGTAATGTGTGTTGTCATTGATGTCAATATAGTATATGGAAATATAAGGACAAAATTGTATAGAGGTAGAGTTAGCATGGTCAAGGAAAATTAGTCTAGGAGAAGAGAAAACAATCTAAGTATGGTGAGGTGATGATTTCTATGTCTGAGCATGATGTGGAGCTAAATACTTATGTCCTTGCATGTTTCCAATATTCCTACATGTATATCTCATCAGTTTGGAGTACCACACTTAATGATAAATACCAAAAATCTGTCTAAGGTATTCATAGTGCATATCCTAAGGTAGAGTAACATTGTTTTGGTTTGCATTTCTCCATAGAGAAAGATCTGATCTTGCAGTTCTGAAGATAATTTTATCTAGATATTGAAATGATAGATCCAAGTTTTCAAGTCTTCACATCTTCAGCAGAAAAATTTACAAGGGACAGAGTACTGGTTACTACTTAGACAAGGCAAAGCAATGATAGAGACTTAATGGAATGCTCTGCATTCCTCTGGAAGATATTATTTTGTCATGTGGTTTTGAGGATAGGCTCAAAGATGCATAAGGCATACTATGATGAAGTATCAAGTGATCTGGTGGTCTGTAAATTCAGCAATCAAGTGACAGAGGCAATATAGACTGTTTTGAAGCCTAAATACATATGTTTAAGCTTTTGTAGAGGATGAAATGTATGTAGATCAGTCATAGAAGTTTTTTGTGGAGGTCTTACATGTTCCAATATATCTCAAGTTTGATCTGCATGTAGATATTCCTTATTTTCCCGTACTACAATGTTATATCTTGAGTTATGAAGTGTCACATGTAGTCCAGAATGCTCTATTTCCTACAGTTCATCATATTTGTTACTGTGTAGATGTATAGGTTGATATGATACTTTAGGAAAAAGGTGAATGAAGATTTTTGAGGTTGTACATGATTGAATTCTTGGTTTGCATGCAGATCTTGCCTTCTCCCCAGTAGTATGAAGATGAATAGCTTACAGTTTTGAGCAATTTGAGCTGACAGGTTAAGTCTTTGGTATGTGCAGAAGATCCTGACCTACTACTTTAACTTTGGAATATGTAAAGAGACATGTGTTGAATACCTTCATGAATTTCTAAGGTCTGTAACAAGATTTCTCGTCATATTGTATGTATTAAGGCCACTCCTTGAAGAGTTACAAGTTTCATCCAATTATGTTTTATAATGCCAACCTAATTAGTATTTTGAAGTGTTGCAGAGGATATTTATAGAAGATCAAATTCATTTGTGAGAGATAGATGTGTGTGCGAACATGATATAGTAGAAGACAAGATATGAAGTGTGCAGAATTAGTTTGAAGGCATGTTTTGAGTAGGAAAAGAAGACTGCATTATCAACATAAGTCAGATGTCTACTTTATAGTAGTCCATATAACTATCTTTGTAAATCCTAAATGCAATAAGCGGATTATTCAGGAAGTAGTATCTTCCTTGGGTTCTACCCTAAATCAAAGTTGTAATTGTTGTAAGTACAAGTATAGGGAGTAGTAGCTTCCTTGGGTTGTAGCCTAGAAACAAAGTTGTAATATTGTTTGTAGTGAGCATAATATATTGTGAGCTAACACTCACCATGGTTTTTCCCTATTTAGGGTTTTCTATGTAAATATCATGGTGTTCCTATGTTGATTCTTGTGTTGCATGATTTACTTTCTACTCTTTAAGTTATTCAGTTTTATCTGCAAATAATTGTTTAAGTTTAGTGAGTGCTGATTCACCCCCCCTCTCAGCACCTCATTGTGTTCAACACTATATTTTCTTTAAAGTTTTTGTTAGATCAATATAATGCAAATACACATCAGATAATCTAAGACCAATCAATGTTGTGGCTTTGTGATCTTTTGCTACCCATTTTACAGATTCATCTAGATCTTGTGGTTTTCTAACAATTCCATTGACAATATTCCAAAGATCTTTTTCTATTAAAACTAACTACACCTTAACTTGACATGTATGAATATCATGCCCCTCAAATTTAGCAAGAACATATGATTTATCCATTAAAAAAAAATCCATATATGTGTTATCAAATAAGTATGTAGAAAACACAACTCAAATTTGAATTAGTTTCATGTCAAATTCCTTTTTTTTTTGAAAGAAAAACATTCTACCTATGTTTGTTGTTTCCTTTGTAAATTTCATAAAACATAACAAAATCTGCCTTTGTAAATTCTTCTTACTACAAACTATATCCTCTAGCATATAAAGTTCACGCATTTTATATGGATATTTTTGTCTCCTTACAAAAAAAATTATATGCCCCCTCCAACTTCAAAAGAATTCTTCATCAAGCCCACTATGTGTTTAATTAAATAAACACTAGTTAAATTTTTTTTAAATGCTATTCAAATTACACAACATTAAAATGAGCTTTCCTTCTTATTTCTGCTATATACAATAAATAGATGTGGCCTTTATTAGTTGTTGAATATGTGATAGATATTTGCAAGTTCCTTCTCTCACAATAATAGTCCTCTACCACTTTTGGTATATCAATCCACACCTACCATAAATATTCATCTACAACTGACAACAAACAAACCTTAAATGTGTTCATAGTCTCTCTAAAAGTATCATCCTCTTTGATCTAACACAAGATTGTAGTCCCCATTTGAGTATCATTTCACTCCTAATTTTTCTGTATAACTCAACCATCTTTTATCATTTTACAACCCATTTTCATTAGGTCTTTGATACCAAATTGAAAAAAATGTCAACACAAAATTGATATTATTTATACCATGGATGAAGAGAAATATAGCACTGAATAATATGTAATATTATTGGATTGAATCATGATAATTACATTCACATAGATAATACATTACATTACATTGGCTTATAAAACCACTATTTTCCCGTACTAACTACCAAAACTTATGGGAAAGTAACTCCCAAAAACTAACAATTGTTTTATTTATATATTAACTATTATCTAACCTAAAATTTATTTATCATCTTTTATCTAACCTATATACTATGGTTGCAATATAACTCCAACAATTATCATCATATTGCAAATCAGGTAGCAAGCTAAGTGGGCTTGATCTTGGGGGAAACTCCATGGTTAATCACACTTGAGTCAGAGTAGTACTAGGATGGGTGACCTCCCGGGAAGTCTCGATGCTTCACCCCTATGTGCATCACCTAGATGCAATGAGTGCTAAGTAGACCATTCATTAACATGAGAGATGGGTTCATGTGAACCACTACTCATGAAATATGGGTCATGTGTTTGACTCAAAAACTATGCAGTTAAACCCTAAAATAAAATATCATAATTTGACATGCTGCGAAAAATACCTCCTACTTATCAATTGATGAGATAAAGGGGCTCTATAATGAATGGTTCATAAGGCACAACACTTGCTAAAGGTTTTGCAAATAGGGTAGCAAACTAAGTGGGCTTGAGCTTGGGGGAAACTTCATGGTTAAGTGCGCTTGAGTAAGAGTAGTACTGGGATGGGTGACTTCCTGGGAAGTCCTGATGCTTCACCCCTGTGTGCATCACCTAGATGCAATGAGTGCTAAGTGGACCATTCATTAACATGAGATATGGGTTCATGTGAACCACTACTCATGAAATATGGGTCACGTGTTTGACTCAAAAACTACATAGTTAGACCTTGAAATAAAATATCATAATTTGACATGCTGCGAAAAATACCTCCTACTTATCAATTGATGAGCTAAAGGGGCTTTATAATGAATGGTTCATAAGGCACAACACTTGCTGAAGGTTTTGCAAATGGGGTAGCAAGCTAAGTGGGCTTGATCTTGGGGAAACTCCATGGTTAAGCGTGCTTGAGTTGGAGTAGTACTGGGATGGGTGACCTCCTGGGAAGTCCCGATGCTTCACCCCTGTGTGCATCACCTAGATGCAATGAGTGCTAAGTAGACAATTCATTAACATGAGAGATGGGTCCATGTGAACCACTACTCATGAATTATTGGTCATGTGTTTGACTCAAAAACTACACAGTCAAACCTTGAAATAAAATATCATAATTTGACATGCTGTGAAAAATACCTCCTACTTATCAATTGTATTCTTCTTGGAGACTTTTGAAAATTTTCCCCCTTGAAGTGGATTATTATTCTCAAGTATTATCAAGTATTTACTTGTGCAATTTGTTTAATTAAACTTACCTTTATATTTCATGTGTCTACACATCCTAATAGCTATGGGATAGTCATTTTTTTTATAATAAGATGTGAATTCTTCCTTAGTGTTAAGCCATGAACCATCAGAACTCTCAATCTATTCATCGGCCAGGAGACTATGCTTTATAAAAGTTTTCAAACCATACTGTAGTGTGATCTATTCCCTTTTCTATTTCATACTAGGATGACCATAAGAGCATGGGGAGAGGAGTTTTACTATATGAAAGACATTATATATCTCATCTTAACATTAGTTTTAGGAGCTGGATGTGTGGATGAAGATGGAAGATTGCTAGGATTGATGTAAGATGATGATTACTTTGCTTTAGAATCAGTGACTACTTCAGTGACATGACAATGGTTAGCCTTTTGATAGTGTCTAGTGTGCCTTGCACACACACCTCATTTTTCCTTTACAAAAGGTGGACTCCCTCTTTTTATGCTCTTGAGTTTTAGATTTTAGATCCTTATCTATTGTTTTTGTAGATTTACGTAATCCTGTAGGATGTACTTTGTCACCCATTTTATGTTCCTTCCAGTTGTCTTTTCCCACAACTATTGTTAAATGCTTTATTATATCATTTTGTGTAGTTCCATGGTGTTCTCGCATTTTATAGATTCCTATGGTGCTCTTATATTTTGTAGAGTTCTTTGTTATGTCTAGATCTAAGTTGTGTTCATGCAAAATCCACTTGTCTGGCCCTTTTCCACAAAAGGAGTACTCTTCATTCAATATGCTAATATTGTAGAGATTCATTTACCTCTAGGATGTCTTATATTCCCACAAGTTTTTAAAATTTCGTTTGCAAAAGGAAGTGACTTCGGCATTTGGTGCAGTCATGGTAGGAGGGCTCAAAGAATAAACTATCCAAACCATGCAACTAGAGTAAACACAACATAAATGACACAAATATAGAATGCAATGGAAGATTTGTATATTCAATACATCCAAGAATTACAATGATCATATGTCAAAAACATGCGGGCTACAATCAAAGGGCTCATAGGCTTGCTTTCTGGGTCACAATATACATGCAAGATAAGGCATTGAAGTGCCTTCCTAAAAGGAATCTAACTATCTACCTTATGAAAACTACTAACTTATAACTATTGACTTCCTAATGCATCTAAGAGATCTATATATATCATTTTCAAGCTCATAGAATCCTCCGTGTTGGCCAAAGAAGTTACAAACTCCAATGAAAGTTGCAACGTGTAGAAACAAGTAGGTCGACCTACAACACATAGTATTGCTCCGCAAATGGGTGAAGTTTGGTGTGGACCTCAAGGAAAGTCTATTTGGCCCTTTTGTGCTATGTATGATGTTTCATTAGGCTTCACAAGTCACAGAAGTGCTCCACAAACCTTCTCCTTCAACTGACTCCCTAAATACTTTGTTCTATGAAAATTGGTGATCTTTTGATAGCGATAACTTTCAGGAAACAAATCAAAATCACTTGAAATCTAAATATGATATAGATGAAACTATTTAGATGCTAAGTCCTTCTCTGCAAGATCTGATATGAAGATGCGGTAAAATGTGGTACAAAATGCTAAAACTGCAAATGATTGAACTAAATTGAAAATGAAAAGAAAAGAAAGAATGAAAATATTTTTGGTTGATGCAATATTGTTCTACAACCTGGGATGTTCTTGCATCAAACACCCAGGGTTGTTGAAAAAAGTGAGTCCCTCACTTTGCTGGAGCTAGAGGAAAATTAAGGCAGCTACCTCAACTTGAGAAATCCATGATGAATCTTCTTCAAGTCTTCCTTTCCACTTTACTAAATATTCTTTGTACTGCTTGCATCTGGTACTATGTCCCATTCTTCTATCTAGGATGTTCTCTATTTTCTCCGATTGTTGCTATGACCAAACTGATTCTTCAAACCATCTTCAATGTTGTCACTTGATTTTCCTTCATGATACTAATATAGATCTGCAATGTTGAATATAGGTGATATACCCAATGTTTCTGATAGCTCCACTTCATATGCATTCCTTGAATCCAACTTCTTAAGTATCCTACATGGTCCAAACTTCTTCATTTTCAGCTTGTTGTATGTCCCTACTGGAAATCTTTCTTTTCTAGATATACCATTACTTCATCTCCCACTAAAAATTATTTATGTCTCCTCTTCTCATCTACTTGCTCCTTATACTTGCTATTCATCTCCTCCAAATGCTTCCTGACCTGATTACGTAGTGTCTCCATGTATCCTACAAATTCTTCTACCTCCACACTTCTCTTATTCTCCATACTGATGTCTCTCAACTCTGCAACTCCTCTAGGTTTTATGCCGGTCACAATCTCAAAAGGTGTCTTCCCTATACTCCTATTCACTGAATTATTGTATGCAAACTCTTCTTATGGTAGAATTAGATCCCAATTTCCTGCTTTTTCTCCTACTAAACACCTCAACAAGTTACCCAAACTCCTATTTACCACTTATGTTTGCCCATCTATCTGTTGGCAACTTGCCAAACATTATAAAGAGAAAGACACTACTAATATGATGAAGAGTGTTTTTGCATGATGTTTTAAGATGTTGTCATTGATGGAAACAAGTAAAGGAACAAGATTGGAACAATGTTTTTGGTCTAGAGAAGAAGACTTACCAATTTTGGGTTAAGTGTTGGCAGTATACATGAGATAGCAACAGAGTACTAGTATAATGGATGACATTGGTCCATAGTAGAAGATCATATCATGCAGTTCAATTATATTTTTCTTAGTCCTCAAATGATCATTTGTCCAAGATTTTAGTCTATAATGAGTACCAGAAGTCCATCTTGAAAAGGCCTAAGTCTGGCAGTGCAGAGAATAGTGGAAATTAGAATAGAACACTCAATTGAATTGGTCTGCATTCCTCCGCTGTGGTATATCTTGTTATGGGGTTTTGAGGTGTTTTAAACACTTGTATGAAGTATCCATATCTAGAGTTTCAAGTTCTGACCTCCACCAGAGAGTCAGTTATGAATGCCTAAGTATCGCTACTTGTTATGGTATAGTTTGACTGTGACAGAGCATGTGTTCCAGTGGTCTACATTCTACCGCAAGAGAATATTTCACTCTGTGGTTCTGGAGGTATGATCTATGACATATGGAGAGTCTCTGATATGGATTTGAGCAAGTCTTGTGGTCCACAGTGGAAGATGTTGTCTGATAGTTGAACTGAACCAGTGAATAGTCTGTGGTTAAGGCTGACATGACATTATGATTTGTATGCAGTAAGTTTTGGTGTTTGGAACTTAATCCTAAGTGGTGAAATAGTCGAGTCTAACATATAAGAAGGTATTTAAAATGTTTTTTAGGTCCACTGTGGATTTTGGAGAATGAATTTAGCTGACAGAGTATGTAATGAGTGTCTACACGGTACACTTTATTAGACCAACCTAATATGAAGATCTTGTTTGTTGTCAATATATATAGGGGATTGAATTCTGTGTTTGAGGGTGTGAAGTGATGCGAATGTGAATGTGAAGTATAGTACAATGAGGAAGAAGAGAGATCTCATTTGATGTAGAAGTAGAACAATGAATTAGAGCAGTCAAAGATGAAGAGTTTTAAGACAACATTTCTAAGCTTCATTAGAGCTACAATCATGCATATGTAGATGCAATTAGAGCATTTCATTTTGGCAGTGAGTCATTTCTTTTCTTTTCTCTTTCTCTAGGAAGTGAACCTTCTTGTAGTGAGCACTTCTTTTGGGTGGTGAGCCCTAAGGCGGTGAACTTTTATTGTAATTTGGTATTGTTCCTACATAATATATTGTGAGCTAACACTCACTGTGGTTTTTCCTAGTTTTGGGTTTTCCACATAAAAATCTTGGTGTTCATGTGTAATGATTTATATTTGTTTCTTATGTGTTTAATTTGCTTTGTTATTACATGCATTGAATGGATTACTAGCTCAATAAGTAAGAGGTTTAATAAAGTACTGATTCAACCCCCCCTCAGTACCTTAGGTGTTCAACAATTGGTATCAGAGCCTGGTTCCTCAGAAGAAGTTTAACAACTTGAGGAAGATCTTGGAGATTGAACGCATGGTAGGAAAAAAATGTTCCACTCCTCCTGAAGAAATTGATGCAACTAAAACTAAAAAAGAATGCACACTTGTCAATGAAGAAGAACTCAAGCTTGCACTTGTAGATCTTGAAAAGGTTGAAATAGAAAATAGGGATCTGAAAGATAATGTCAAGGAAGTAGATGAGTGCATAAAGAAATTGAGGGACCAAGTCAAGAAGTTCAAGGAAAAATACAAGAAGGTTAGTGAACAATTGATATCTGCAGAAGACACCTTAAGCAATCTGAAAGTGGAAGTTGTAAAAAGAGAAAAAGTAGAAGAAGACCTAAATCAGTTGGTGAAAAGAAAAACTAAAGACTGCATAAAGCTTGAACAAGAAGTTGTGGATCTAAAAGCTGAACTAAAACATGCATGGAGACAGGGAGAAAAATTCAAAGTAAGTGCTTCCCAACTTGATAGAATAATTGCAAAATAGAAGAGTCCTAATGATAAATAAGGTTTGGGATTTGAGAAAGTTGAAAGTTCCAAAACCGGTCAAGAAAAGAATGATGGGATCAAGGACAAAGGCAAACGGATTCAAAATCAAAGGAATAGACCTAGAAGACCACTAGTTAGGCAACCAAATGCTCAAAGGTACCCTCCTTTCAATGGTTATTGTAATGCATGCAATGAATTTGGTCATAAGGCTACTCAGTGTAGGAGCAGAGTAAATCAAAATGTTCCATCATTCTTTGGTCAATGTTTCACTTGCAACAAAATAGGTCATAAAGTTAGTGAATGCAAAAACTAGATAAAGAATAGTTAAAACAATGGAAGGAATGTTCAAACTTTCATAGGTAACTGCTTTAACTTTAAGAAGTTTGGTCATAGAGCTAGTGAATGCAGAAGTCAGATAAGGAACAACTATAATAATGGAAGGAATATTCAATCTTTCAATGGAAATTATTTTATATACAATAGATTTGGTCACAAGGTTAACCAATACAGATCAAGGATGAATGAAAGGAACAATGGACAAAGAAATATTGTATGCTTCAACTGCAACAGGCATTAACATTTTGCAAGATTCTGTAGGAATAGGAATATGAAGAAGGATAATCAGGTAGAGAAGGAAAAACCTGTACAAAAGACATATCCGATAGAGATCAAGAAGGTGATGAATCAAATTTGGGTAAAGAAGGGAGCACATGAAGTCAAGGATGAGTCTGCACTAGACTCTGGTGCTGGTACTTCCTCTAGGAAGTAAACTAAAAACTCTGGCTCAAGGGGAGCTTAATGCAAAATGTTACTCCCCTAGCTAGAAATGTGGTGCTGATATACAGCACAAAGATATAAGTTATAAGACTAAATGACAAATCTTATGAAGAAGATTCCGGCAGAAAAGAATCTAATGTGGTAAATTATGAAGCAATCTTGATCAACTGAAAATTGTAGAGAAGAAGACAAGAAAGAAAACAACAGCTACAAAAAGAGTATATCTAATCCTGGGTGAAGGAGAAGAAGAAGAAAAGGTAGAGACAGATAAGGAGACTGAAGAAAAACATGCAAGAACAAAGGAAACCTCCTCTGGTAAGAAGAAGAAGCCCTTAGAAAAGTCTAAGAAGAAAAAGGAAGATGAAAAGACTAAAAGTGAAGCAACAATTTCCTTAGAAGAAATGGTTAATGCATTTTCTCAACATGGTACCATAAAACCTATTGTTGACATGTATGATGAAATATCAGATGCAGACAAGGTAACTATTGAAACTACAATTGTAAGATACTTAGATATGGTCTACAAAACATTGATTGAAGTGATAGATGAGTTACCAGAAGGTTTGGCCAACATAATGTCTGCAAGGAAAGAAGGAGCTATGGACAAAGATGTTGAGATCAAAGAATATATCTTGTTAAAACTCTGTCCAGACATCATCCTTGAGGAAAAGACCAAAGTTACCAAAAGGCTAAGTGAAGAATTCAGAACCATGAAAAGAGTCAATGCTCTGATGTCTGGTGAAATAGAGAAGCTGGTCAATGAAATAGAGGAAATAACACTAAGCGTGTTGCTTGAGTTGAATATCTCAACAATCGTTGATGAAGAACAAAACATTTCTGCAGATAATATAGTTTCAGAGATAGATGTGGAACAAAGAATGGTTACCCCTCTAGAAAACTCTGAACAAATTGAAGAGAAGAAAGAGGCTGAGGAAGAAAAGAAATTTGAGGAAGAAGGGGCAACAACAGAAGAAAATACCTCTAAAGAACAAAATGTACAAAGAGAAGAGATAGATGAACAAATGATGGATGTTCTTGCTTTGGAGTCAGAAAGAAATGAACAAGAATACAACCAAGAATTACCTCCGGAAAGACAAGAAGTTGAAGTGTCTCATGGTGAAGAGAAGATAGACACTGCTGACTCCTTAAGGGAGTTCTTGGAGAAGCAGAAAGAAGCTCAAATTTTGACTACTCCTAAGCCTCTGCAAGGGCCTATTAACCTTGCCTCTATGTCCCCTCTTCAGAAGTTAAGACTTCGGACAATTCTCCAAACTAATGCATAAGAGGAAGTATTGAAATCTCATATAGAGGATAGCGAGTTATTAGAATATGCATCAACAATTTTTGAAAAGCCAATGCTTGGAAAAAGAAGAGACACATCATTAGGTCCTACTGCACAAGTAAAGAAGTTAATGGAATCCATCAATATTCATTTTGGGTCTCTTGAAAAAATTGATGATAAAAAGGTAAGAGCTGAAATAGACAATAAAAGATTGGTTGAGCTAAAAGATAAAGTCACTCAAGACAAAATTTGTTAGATAAAAGTGTAGAGTATGCATAGTTAGCCCTAAAAGAAGCAAGTGATCTATATAAATTTTATCTCACATGGCTGGACAAGACTAAGGAGTTAAAAGATAAAATAGATAAATGGGAAGCCCAAATAATGAGGATATCCAAAACTTATGACCTGACAAAAGATGTTATTGGTAATCAAAGGGCACAAGTAGAAACCATTTATTCTAAAATACACAAGTTGCAGACCTCAAGGGATATCATAAATCATAGAATGGGTCAGCTACGAGAGGTAGAAAGTTTCAAAATTGCATACCTAACAAAGTTAATAGCAGTTGTAGACAAAACAAGCCAAAGCACTAAAGTCCTTCATACAATGAAGAAAGCAGAAGACTTCTTGTCCCAAATTAATGGGCACATACTAATTTTGAGTGATGCTAAGATTGGATGGGATGAAGAAATGGTGTAGATGAAAAAGATCTATAAAGATTTTCTCCTGGAACAACAACAATAGTAATAATTTTTTATACCACTTGTATATATGCGGTAAAGTAGAAAAATAGTTTTGAAAATTTGGCAACTTATACATATCTATGTATCGTACACCTTTTCCATTGATGTCAAAGGGGGAGAAGAAATAAAGAATGTGAAAAACAATTTTGAAAAACAATAAAAGAAGCATGAAGATAGGAGGAGCAGTCTATAAAGAGATAGGGGGAGTTGTAACAGTTTTTCACATCAAGTGTTGGCATCAATGCCAAAGGAGGAGATTGTTGGCAACTTGGAAAACATCATAAAGAGAAAGACATGGATAATATGATGAAGAGTTTTTCTGCATGATGTTTCAAGATGTTGACATTGATGGAAACAAGCAAAGGAATAGGATTGGAATAGTGTTTTTTGTCCAGACAAGAAGAATTAGTTATTTTGGGTTAAGTGTTGGTAGTATACCAGAGATAGCAACAGAGCAACAGTATAATGGATGGAATTGGTCTGCAGTAGAAGTTCATATTATGCGGTTTAGGTATATTGTTCTTAGTCTTCAAATGATCATTTGTCCAAGATTTCAGTCCATGATAAGTATCGAAAGTCCATCTTCAAAAGGTCTTAGTTTGACAGTGTACAGAACAAAGGAAATTAGAATAGAACACTCAACTGAATTGGTCTGCATTCCTCCACTGTGGTATATATTATTATGTGGTTTCAAAGTGTTGTAAACACTTGTATGAATTATCCATATCTAGAGTTTCAAGTTTTGAACTCCACCGGAGAGTCAGTTATGAATGCCTAAGTATCGCTACTTGTTATAGTATAGTTCGACTGTGACAGAGCATGTGTTCTAGTGGTCCACATTCTACTGCAAGAGGATATTTTTCTCTAAAATTTTGGAGGTATGATCTATGAGATGTGAAGAGTCTCTGATATGGATTTGAGCAAGTCTTGTGGTCCGCAGTGGAAGATGTTGTCTGACAGTTGAACTAAACTAGTGAATAGTCTGTGGTTAAGGCAGACATGACACTATGATGTGTGTGTGGTATGTTTTGGTGTTTGGAACTTAATCCTAATTGGTGAAATAGTTGAGGCCAACATGTGAGAAGGTATTTAAAATGTTGTTTGGGTCGTTTTTAGATTTTAGAGAATGAATTTGACAGATAGAGTATGTAATGATTGTCTACACGGTGCACATTATTAGGCCGACCTAATATAAAGATCTTGTTTGTTGTGAATATATATAGGGGATTGAATTTAGTGTTTGAGGGTATGAAGTGATGTGAATGTGGTGCAGGAGCACCATTTATCAAAAATAGACAATTATTAAAATCTAGGCTCTAGTGTTGAGTTTTGCATAAAATAAGGTCTTAAAAGACCATTTATTATTGTAATAAAGCCTATTTGAGGCATTTTTGTAGTGGGGGTAATTATAGGACTAGGGTCTTTAATATTTTACATAAGTTTAGAACATTCTAATTTAGGCAGCCTTAGTGGAATGACTATTTTCAGATTTTCTTTTTGAGTTTTCCTCAGTGATGAAGGAGTGGGATGTGGTTATATAAGGTAAACATGCTTTTTGACAGCATAGAGAGGTGGTAGATGAGGAGTTGAGGTTTGGAGATGAAAGAAATAACATAAAATGACCAAATTTTGCTATGCTAGCTCTGTTTTCTTACAGTTTTACTTTTTTTGTTGTTCTTTACATCTGTACGGCCTGGTACGGAACTATAGCACTCTGAACCGTACATATTTGGATAGGTTACTGAGTTACCTTTCATTTGCATGTAATTTTGTGGGTTTACATGAATGTATGCGGATTTTATGCTCACTTTTCCAATGACAGTCCAGTGACCTAGGGTTTGACAATTTTAGAGAGAAATTTCATGTTTCTGAGTGATGCGACCATGGGAAAATTACACAAATTGGTGGAATAATATATTTTTAAGTCCTTAAACTGATTTCTTCAATGGTGAAGCAAACTAATGAGTTTTCATGATGTTTTGAACGCCTTTAGTGCTGTTATTTCCTATTTTTTAGGAGAAATGAGGGTTTGTAAGTTGCATGCTTGAGTTTTATGAGATAAGAGAAGTTCCAAACCAAACTAATGGTGGATTCTGATGTTTGGATACATAAATGAAGACTGTCTATTGAGTTTGGGTGAAAACTTCGTGATTTTGAGGCACCTCCTTTGTAAAAGAGTCTTGATTAGGCCTAATTTCAGTAAGAATAGTCCATTTTTTAGGCTTTTGTTACAAAACAATAATACCTACATGAAAGATATGTTATGTAAGGGGATAATGGGTACTCAAAACAGGTTTTAGTTCATGGGTTTGAGTCATTTTGTGAAAGTTATGCCAAAAATACTTCATTTGCTGTCCTAATTAGACCTAGGAATAACAGGTACAGTCCATTTTTGAGACATCTGTTCCAAAAGAACCTATTTTGCATGTTTAGTATGTTTTGGTACTCAATAATGGGTATCTAATTATTGTCTGAGATCTGGGTTTGGAGGTCGGAGTCAAAAGTTATTAGGTCTGTTGTCTTTTTGAAGGCCTACAAGCCATTTTGGAGGGTTTGTGAAGGAAGTACCAACCCAAAGTCCAATCTACCTTGGCCAATGGATGGAATGGGTCCCCTGACATCCAAAACCAATATTTCCATGATGATACTAGAGTTTCTTTCTACTGTTCCCACTTTTGTGTAAAGATCTTCATTTTTAAGCTTGTAGGTGTAAGAGAACCTGGTCTTGTTTGCCTCTTCTCCCATCCTATTTGCCTCTACATCAAGTGGTATCAGAGCATAGGAAGTAGGTCTCTTGAGAGTTTAAGGTTGGAGTTTCAGCAAAGTGGAATCTGAGAAGTCAAGATGCCTCCTAAAGGAAGTTCAGTTGCAAGGAAGATTGATCAACAGGCTAAAGAGCTAGAAGCCTTGAAGAAAGAGATTGCTGCATTAAAGTCTAAATCTGGAGGCACCATGAGTGAAAGTTAGTCTGAAGAAGAAGAAGAAACTTCTAGTGAAGAAGAAGAGTTGGATCCAGAGGATGTGAGGATGGAAAAGTTCTTGAAAGCTGTGAAAGGTGATGGGCATAGCAAAATGGATTTGCCAATGTATGGAGGCAAACTAGATGGTGAAGAGCTCTTAGATTGGATAGGAGCCATGGAAAATTACTTTGAAAGTGAAGAGATAGATGAAGATCACAAGGTGAGGAAGGCTAAAACCAAACTAAAAGGAAATGCTTTGTTGTGGTGGAACTTTGTGCAAGAGGAAAGACAGAAACAAGGGAAGAACAAGATCACTTCTTGGGAGAAAATGAAGGTAAAACTGAAAGGTAATTCCTTCCTGGTGACTATAATGTTCAATTACTAAAAAGATTACAAAATGTTAGCCAAAAGGACTTAGATGTGCAAGCATACACTGAGGAGTTTTATAGGTTAAGTATAAGGACAAAGCATGAGGAGGATGAGGAAGAAAGAGTGGCTAGATATCTCAATGGCCTAAGGTATAACATTCAAGATGAAATCAGTTGTTGGCACCAAAAATAGTGGAACAATGTTTTCAAATGGCAATAAGAGTAGAAGAAAAACTCAAGAGGAGACAAGAGAAGGAAACAAGAGGAAGAGGTAGTACTTCTAGGGGCAGAGGTACATTTTCAACACCAAGACAATCTAAAGAAGATTTTGAAGATGCTGATAAGAGTGAAGAACAAACACCTAAGTCTAGAGGAGGATGGAGAGGTGGAAGAACAAGTTTTAGGGGTAGATATGCAGATCAAGGAAGAGGTTCAAATGTGTTTACTGGAAAGTGCTATCACTGTGGTGAGTTTGGTCATCCAGCCTATAAGTGCCCTGACAAGATTGGTACTACTTCAAGTGGAGGTGAAAGAAGAGGTGAAAAGAGAGTCCAAATTGTACAAGAAGATGAAAGAGAAAGTGTCCATGCTGCACCAGAGGTGGGTGAATCATTGATGGTGAGAAGACAACTCTTGAAGACATCCAGGGAGAAAGAGCTAATTCAAAGAAGAGCCTTGTTTTGGACAGCCTGCAGATGCAAAAATAAGGTATGCAAAGTAGTAGTTGATTATGGATGCATTGATAATATGGTATCTAGTGATATGGTGGACAAATTGAACTTGCAAAGAGTGCCTATGGCAAAGCCTTATCAAGTGTCTTGGGCTAGTAAAAACCAAACCATTTTGGTGAGTGAACAAGCTACTGTTGAATTCCAAATTGGTCAATATAGAGATAAAGTTGTTTGTGGCATTCTACCTATGAGTTGTTGCCATGTTTTACTTGGAAGGCCTTGGCAGTTTGACAGGTCAACAATGTATAATGGGAGACAAAATACATATAACATTGAAAAGGATGGGAGATCATTCATTCTAACTCCATTGGTTGAAGAGGTAAGAGAGCAAGGTGAGATCATCATGATAGGGAGAAAAGAATATGTGAGCAATGAGGAAGGTGAGAGTGTGAAATTTGCAACCAAGTCATAGTTTGATGCTGTTGGGATAGCAAATGGGAAGGAAAAACACAATGTGCAGACAAAGATGAAGAAGAATTTTTTTGTATGGAAAGAGGAGAGCAAGTTTGAAGTACAAGAATGTTGCAAGGTGTGACCCTTGGTCTTCTTGTTCAGCGCTGCGCTGCGGTGGTTTGTGACAAGGGCTTAACCACCTCCCATGCTTGTTAAGTCAAGTGGTTGTATCAGACATTAAAAGGTTGATCTTTTGGTGCAACGGCAGTTAATAGTTGTTATCAGAGCCAAGGTCATAGGTTCAAACCCTACGCTTGTGCTGGGGGGATTGTTGCAAGGTGTGATCCTTGGTCTTCTTGTTCAGCACTGCGCTGCGGTGGTTTGTGATAAGGGCTTAACCGCCTCCTGTGCTTGTTAAGTCAAGTGGTTGTATCAGGCATTAAAAGGTCGATCTTTTGGTGCAACGGCAGCTAACAAAGAACGCATATTGATAGGGACAGTCATGTGTCCTGTGGTAAGGCAACCTAGTGATGTTGAAACTTGTCAGGTAGTGAAAGAGAGGACAGTGAATCATGAGGATAGGACATTAGATTGTGATGGTGGTTGGATAGTGGAAAAGGTAGGTGCAGGTCTGACAGAGACCACTAAATGCATTGGTGCAGATTTTTGTAAGACTGAGCATGAAACTATGCATGAAAGACAAAAGAAGATAGCAGTACTATATGACAGCAGGAAGCCAGCTTCAAAAGAAGACAAGAACAAGGATTACAAAGATAGTGAAAAGCCAAAGCAAGGTGAACCTATTGAAGACAAGAATGAAGGTTAGAGACAAGTAAAGCATAATGGAGGACAAATTGATAAATTCTTTCCAAGGGACTTGAAAAAGTTCTATGTTGGGGTGTATGGTGCAGGAGCACCATTTATAAAAAATAGACAATTATTAAAATCTAGGCTCTAGTGTTGAGTTTTGCATAAAATAAGGTCTTAAAAGACCATTTATTATTGCAATAAAGCCTATTTGAAGCATTTTTGTAGTGGGGGTAATTATAGGACTAGGGTCTTTAATACTTTACTTAAGTTTAGAACATTCTAATTTAGGCAGCCTTAGTGGAATGACTATTTTCAGACTTTCTTTTTGAGTTTTCCTCGGTGATGAAGGAGTGGGATGTGGTTATATAATGTAAACATGCTTTTTGACAGCATAAAGAGGTGGTAGATGAGAAGTTGAGGTTTGGAGATGAAAGAAATAACATAAAATGACCAAATTTTGCTGTGCTAGCTCTATTTTCTTACAGTTTTACTTTTTTTTGTTGTTCTTTACATCTGTACAACCTGGTACAAAACTGTAGCACTCTTAACCATACATATTTTGATAGGTTACTGAGTTAACTTTCATTTGAATGTAATTTTGTGCCTTTACATGAATGTATGCTGATTTTATGCTCATTTTTCCAATGACAGTCCAGTGACCTAGGGTTTGACAGTTTTAGAGAGAAATTTCATGTTTCTGAGTGATACGACCGTGGGAAAATTACACAAATCGGTGGAATAATAGATTTTTAAGTCCTTAAACTGATTTCTTCAATGGTGAAGTAAACAAATGAGTTTTCATGATGTTTTGAACGCCTTTAGTGTTGTTATTTCCTATTTTTTAGGAGAAATGAGGGTTTGTAAGTTGCATGCTTGAGTTTTATGAGATAAGAGAAGTTCCAAACCAAACTAATGGTGGATTCTGATGTTTGGATACATAAATGAAGACTATCCATTGAGTTTGGGTGAAAAATTCATGATTTTGAGGCACCTCCTTTGTAAAAGAGGCCTGATTAGGCCTAATTTCAGTAAGAACAGTCCATTTTTGAGGCTTTTGTTACAAAACAATAATACCTACATGAAATATATGTTATGTAAGGGGATAATAGGTACTTAAAACAGGTTTCAGTTCATGGGTTTGAGTCATTTTGGAAAGTTATGCCAAAAATACTTCATTTGTTGTCCTAATTAGGCCTAGGAACAACAGGGACAATCCATTTTTGAGACATCTGTTCCAAAAGAACATATTTTGCATGTTTAGTATGTTTTAGTACTCAATAGTGGGTATCTAATTATTATCTGAGATCTAGGTTTGGAGGTCGGAGTCAAAAGTTATTAGGTCTATTGTCTTTTTGAAGGGCTACAAGCCATTTTGGAGGGTTTGTGAAGGAAGTACCAACCCAAAGTCCAATCTACCTTGGCCAATGGATGGAATGGGTCCGTTGACATCCCAAACCAACATTTCCATGATGATACTAGAGTTTCTTTCTGCTGTTCCCACTTTTGTGTAAAGATCTTCATTTTTGGGCTTGTAGGTGGAAGAGAACCTAGTCTTGTTTGCCTATCTTCTCCTATCCTATTTGCCTCTACATCAGAATGTGAATGTGAAGTACAATGCAGAGTAGAATAAGAGAGATCTTGTTTGATGTAGTAGCAGAACAACGAATTAGAGCAGTCAAAGATGAAGAGTTTTGAGGCAGTATTTCTGAGCTTCATTGGAGCTACAATCATGCATATGTAGATGTAGAGTAGTTCATTTTGGTAATGAGCCATTTCCTTTCTTCTCTCTTTCTCTAAGCAGTGAGCCTTCTTACATTGAGCACTTCTTTTGGGTAGTGAGCCTTTATTGTAATTTGGTATTGTTCCTACATAATATATTGTCAAATAACACTCACCATGGTTTTTCCTAGTTTTGCATTTTCCATGTTAAAATCTTGGTGTTCATGTGTAATGGTTTATGGTTGTTTCTTCTATGTTTAATTTGTTTTTTATTGCATGTGGTGAATGGATTACTAGCTCAATAAGTAAGAGGTTTAATAAAGTACTAATTCACCCCCCTCTAATTACTTTGGGTGTTCAACAATTGGTATCAAAGCCTTGTTCCTTGGAAGAAGTCTAACAACTTGAGGAAGGTCTTGGAGACTAAACACATGGCAGATAAAAAATGTCCCACTCTTGAAGAAATTGATACAATTGATATTGAAGAAGAATGCACATTTGTCAATGAAGAAGAACTCAAGCTTGCACTTGTAGATCTTGAAAAGGTTGAAATAGAAAATAGGGATCTAAAAGATAATGTCAAGGAAGCAGATGAGTGCATAAACAAAATGAGGGAGCAAGTCAAGAAGTTTAAGGAAAAATACAAGGAGTTAGTGAACAATTGATATCTGCAGAAGACACCTTGAGTAATCTAAAAGTGGAAGTTGTAAAAAGAGCAAGAGCAGACTAAGACCTAAATTAGTTGGTGAAAATAAAAATTGAAGACTACACAAATATTGAACAAGAAGTTATGGATCTGAAAGATGATCTAAAACATGCATGGAGTCAGGAAGAAAATTTTAGAATAAGTGCTGCCCAACTTGATAAAATACTTTCTAGTTAGAAGAGTCCTAATGATAAAGAAGGTTTGGGATTTGAGAGAGGTGAAAGTTCCAAAACCGGTCAAGAAAAAGAATGATGGGATCAAGAAGGACAAAGGTAAATAGATTCAAAATCAAAGGAACAGACCTAGAAGATCACTGATTAGGCAACCAAATGCTCAAAGTACCCTCCTTTCAATGGTTATTGTAATGCATGCAATAAATTTGGTCATAAGGCTACTTAGTGTAGGAGCAGAGTAAATCAAAATGTTCCATCATTCTTTGGTTAGTGTTTCACTTGCAACAAAATAGGTCATAAAGTTAATGAATGCAAAATCCTAATAAAGAATAGTTACAACAATGGAAGGAATGTTCAAACTTTCAAAGGTAACTGCTTTAACTACAAGAGGTTTGGTCATAGAGCTAGTGAATGCAGAAGTCAGATAAGGAACAACTATAATAATGGAAGGAATATTCAATCTTTCAATGGAAATTATTTTGCATACAATAGATTTGGTCACAAGGATAACCAATGTAGATGAAAGATGAATGAAAGGAACAATGGACAGAGAAATATTCTATGCTTCAACTATAAAAAGCCTAGAAATTTTGCAATATTCTATAGGAACTGGAATATGAAGAAGGATAATCAGGCAGAGAAGGAAAAACCAATACAAAAGATAGATCTGACATAGATCAAGAAGGAGATTAATCAAATTTGGGTCAAAAAGGAAGCACAGGAAGTCAAGGATGAGCCTGCAATAGACTCTAGTGTTGGTACTTCCTTCGGGAAGTAAACTAAGAACTCTAGATTGGGAGGAGCTTAATGAAAAATCCTACTCCCCTAGCTAGAAATGTGGTGCTGATATCCAGCACAAAGATATAAGTTATAAGATTGAATGACAAATCTTATGAAGAAGATTCTAGTAGAAAAGAATCTAGTGCGGTAAACTGTGGAGCAATATTGATCAACTTAAAACTGTAGAGAAGAATACAAGAAAGAAAATAAAGGCTAGAAAAAGAGTATATGTAAGCCTGGGTGAAGGAGAAGAAGAAGAAAAGGTAGAGACAGATAAGGAGACTAAAGCCAAATGGGCAAGAATAGAGGAAACCTCCTCTGATAAGAAGAAGCCCTTAGAAAAGTCCACGAAGAAGAAGGAAGATGAAAAAACTAAAAGTGAAGCAACACTTTCCTTAGAAGCAATGGCCATGTAATTGCTCAACATGGTACCCTAAAACCTATTCTTGACATATATGATGAAAGATCAAATGCATACAAGGTAACTATTGAAACTATAGTTGTAAGATACTTAGATATGTTCTGCAAAACATTTATTGAAGTGATAGATAAGTTACCAGACAGTTTGGCCAGCATAATGTCAGCAAGGAAAGAAGGAGCTATGGCCAAAGATGTTGAGATCAAAGAACATGTCTTGTTAAAACTCTATTGAGACATCACCCCTGAGGAAAAGACCAAAGTTACCAAAAGGTTAAGTGAAGAATTCAGAACCATGGAAAGAGTCAATGCTCTAATGTCTGGTGTAATAGAGAAATTGGTCAAGGAAACATAGGAAATAACACTAAGGGTGTTACATGAGTTGAATATCTCAACTATTGTTGATGAAGAAGAACAAAATATTGGTGCATATAATATAGTTCTAGAGATAGATGTGGAACAAAGCATAGTTACCCCTCCATAAACTCTAAACAAATTGAAGAGAAGAAAGAGGCAGAGGAAGAAAAGAAATCTGAGGAAGAAGAGGTAATGCCAGAATAAAATGCCTCTAAAGAATATAATGTGTAGAGAGAAGAGACATATGAACAAATTATGGATGTTCCTTCTCTAGAGTTAGAAACAAATGAATAAGAAAACAACCAAGAACTGCCTCCAAAAAGACAAGAAGTTGAAGTATCTCATGGTGAAGAGAAGAGAGACATTGTTGACTTCTTAAGGGAGTTCATGGAGAAGAAGAAAGAAGCTCAAATTTTGACTGCTCCTAAGCTTTTGCAAGGGCCTATTAACCTTGCCTCTATGTCCACTCTTCAGAAGTTAAGACTTGGGACAATTCTCCAAACTAATGCACAAGAGGAGGTACTGAAATCTCATATAGAGGATAGCGAGTTATTAGAAGATGCATCGACAATTTTTGAAAAGCCAATGCCTGGAATAATAAGAGACATATCCTTGGGTCTTTCTACACAAGTAAAAAAGTTAATGGAATCCATCAATATTCATTTTGGGTCTCTTGAAAAAACTAATGATAAAAAGGTAAGAGCTGAAATAGACAATAAGAGATTAGTTGAGGTAAAAGATAACACCACTCAAGACAAAATTTTGTTAGATAAAAGTATAGAGTATGCATAATTAGCCCTAAAAGAAGCATGTGATTTGTATAAATTTTGTCTCACATGGTCGGACAAGACTAAGGAGTTAAAAGATAAAATAGATAAATGGGAAGCCCAAATAATGAGGATATCCAAAACTTATGACCCGACAAAAGATGCTATTTGTAATCAAAGGGAACAAGTAGAAACCATTTATTCTAATATACACAAGTTACAGACCTAGTGGGATATCATAAACCATAGAATGGGTGAGCTCTGGGAGGTAGCATTTTTCAAAATTGCATCCCTAACCAAGTTAATAGTAGTTGTAGACAAAACAAGGCAAAGTACTGAAGTCCCTGATACAGTGAAGAAAGCAGAAGACTTCGTGTCTTATATTAATGGGCATATACTAATTTTGAGTGATGCTAAGACTAGTTGGGATGAACAAATGGTACATATGAAAAAGATCTATAAATATGTTCTCCTAGAACAACAACAATAGTAAGCATTTTTTATATCACTTGTATATATGAGGTAAAGTAGAAAAATAGTTTTAAAATTTTGGCAACTTGTACATATCTCTATATCATACACCTTTGTCATTGATGTCAAAGGGGGAGAAGAAATGAAGAATGTGAAAAACAATTTTGAAAAACAATAAAAGAAGCATGAAGATAGGGGGAGCAGTGTATAAAGAGATAGGGGGAGTTGTAATAGTTTTTCACATCAAGTGTTGCCATCAATGCCAAAGGGGGAGATTGTTGGTAACTAATTGGCAAACATCATAAAGAGAAAGACACTACTAATATGATGAAGAGTGTTTCTGCATGATGTTTGAAGATGTTGACATTGATGGCAACAAGCAAAGGAACAGGATTGGAATAGTGTTTTTGGTCCGGAGAAGAAGAATTAGCCATTTTGGGTTAAGTGTTGGTAGTATACAAGAGATAGAGACATAGTAGTAGTATAACGGATGGCATTGGTTCATAGTAGTTCATATCATGCAGCTTAGGTATATTGTTCTTAGTCCTCAAATGATCATTTGTCCAAGATTTTAGTCCATGATGAGTATTGGAAGTCCATCTTCAAAAGGCTTAAGTCCAGTAGTGTAGAGAACAAAGGAAATCAGAACAAAACACTCAACTGAATTGGTCTGCATTCCTCCGCTGTGGTATTTATTGTTATGCAATTTTAATCTATTGTAAACATTTGTATGAAGTGTCCATATCTAGAGTTTCAAGTTCTGAGCTCCATCGGAGAGTCAGTTATGAATGCCTAAGTATCACTACTTGTTATGATATAGTTTAACTGTGGCAGAGCATGTGTTCCAGTGGTCCACATTTTACCGCAAGAGAATATTTTGCTCTATAGTTCTGGAGGTATAATCTATGAGATGTGAAGAGTCTCTAATATGGATTTGAGAAATTCTTGTGGTCCGCAATGGAAGATGTTGTCTGACAGTTGAACTGAACTAGTGAATAGTCTATTGTTATGGCCGACATGACAGTATGATCTGCGTACAGTAAGTTTTGGTGTTTGGAACTTAATCCTAAGTAGTGAAATAGTTGAGGCTGACATGTGAGAAGGTATTTAAAATGTTGTTTGGTTCAGTTGTGGATTTTGGAGAATGAATTTGGTCGACAGAGTATGTAATGAGTGTCTACATGGTACACTTTATTAGGCTGACCTAATATGAAGATCTTGTTTGTTGCGAATATATATAAGGGATTGAATTCGGTGTTTGAGGCTATGAAATGATGCAAATGTGAATGTGAAGTACAATGTAGAGTAGAAGAAGAGAGATCTTGTTTGATGTAGTAGCAGAACAACGAATCAGAGCAGTCAAAGATGAAGAGTTTTGACATAGTATTTCTGAGCTTCATTGGAGCTGCAATCATGCATATGTAGATGCAATCATAGCAGTTCATTTTGACAATGAGCCATTTCCTTTCTTCTCTCTTTCTCTAGGCAGTGAGCCTTCTTGCAGTGAGCACTTCTTTTGGGTGTTGATCCTTTATTGTAATTTGGTATTGTTCCTACATAATATATTGTTAGATAACACTCACCGTGTTTTTTCCTAGCTTTGGGTTTTCCACATAAAAAACCTAGTGTTCATGTGTAATGGTTTATGGTTGTTTCTTCTACGTTTAATTTTCTTTGTTATTGCATGTGGTGAATTAATTACTAGCTCAATAAGTAAGAGGTTTAATAAAGTATTGATTCACCCCCCCTCGCAGTACCTTGGGTGGTCAACAATTGGTATCAGAGCCTTGTTCCTTAGAAGAAGTCTAATAGCTTGAGGAAGATCTTGGAGACTAAACATGTGGTAGGTAAAAAATGTCCCACTCCTCCTGAAGAAATTGATGCAGCTGAAACTGAAGAGTACATAAAAAATGAGGGAGCAAGTCAAGGAGTTCAAGGAAAAATACAAGGATGTTAGTGAACAACTGATATCTGCAGAAGACACCTTAAGTAATCTGAAAGTGGAAGTTGTAAAAAGAGAAAAAGTAGAATAAGAACTAAATCAGTTGGTGAAAAGAAAAACTAAAGATTGCACAAAGCTTGAGAAAGAAGTTGTGGATCTGAAGCATGCATGGAGTCAGGAAGAAAAATTTAGAGTAAGTACTACCCAAATTGATAGAATACTTTCTAGTTAGAATAGTCCTAATGATAAAGAAGTGTTGATCATGATGTTAGTCATAAATAAACATAGAATAAAAGTTACACAACAACCTTTACTCATCTTGAAAGATACAATGAATTCAAAGAATTCATGATCCCAAGTCTCCATGGATTAGTTCTTAATCAACTAACGTGACTTAGTGGTTGATGTGTGTTTCTGTTTTCCATTTAGGGGCCTTATGTTTGCTCATCAGTAGCATTTTGTTTCTGTAAAGATGCTACATAGAAAGGTTATTTTACACAAGATATTTCTACAAATAGTGTGTCTATGCTCAAATCTTTGCATGATATTTATCAATTGTACATGCTTTAACTCCAAATATGCTGTGAATCTTCAATTATCTATGATATGTCTGCATATTTCATGTAATTTGCTTCTAATTATCTATTATTTACAATTGTGATGGTGAATTGTTCTGAAATTAAAAGAAATTGAAAATAATACTTCAAATTATGATGAATCTTCAATTATTGAGCCACATACACACTTGATACTATCATTAGGAGAAGAAATCAAACCATATTTTCACTAGGATGTTCCACAGCTAGATACATATGATGCAAAATTCAAAGGATATGGAATGAAGACAATACATATAGACTGATGAGCACTCCAAGGGACGTAGCAAATCAAAGAATGTATCAAGAATTCAAACACAGACTACTCAAGATTTACGATAATTTCTAATCAAAATATTCTTCTCTTTCATTAAGTATGCAAAATATATGTAGGTTTATAATAACTTTGAAATGGGCCTTGATATTTCAGCAAACAAATTTCAATTAAGCTTCAAATGTTTAAAACAAGGCATCCTTGCACCTATTATAGAATAAGGTGAGGGAGTGGTTACAAATGCTCTACGATCAAAATTTATCGATTAAGATCCATGGTGTATATTCCTTTTGACTTGGTCAGCTATATCTCATGGCACAGGTTACTAGCTGGCAACCATCTAGGTAACTTATTTTTCTCTAAGTACCTAATGCATATGTTTCCCTTGTGGTGCATCTTCATTTACTCCTCAGGTTCTTCTTCTTCATCATCATGATCATCATGATCATCACTTTCTGTGTCTTCATCATCCTGATGGATATCACCTTGTATATGGACCTGCATTATTGTCTTGATATTTGCATACACTTTTATTCTTTCAACTTCCCTGCCATCGTGAGTTTTAGCTTTACTGATGGCGTGCTTGTGGGCTTGAAACTTATCTCTGAGGGTTTCCAATTTACCCTTCCTATTGCTCAATGTTTCATTATAGTTCTCCACCCTGACTTTGATCCTCATGATCTTGTTCAGTGCTTCTTCTGTCAGGTGATTGAGAGGGTCATCAGCCATCGGCTGGAAGTTACTATGCAAAGATTTTATAGCAAAGTTTGCATCTTGGTTCTCAATTTTACCCTCTACTTTTCCCTCAAGGGCTTCCAGGACTTCTGCTTCATAAGACATCATGCTGTACAGTTTCACACTGATATCTCTTAACTTATTACTACACTTCTTCAGTACATCACATTCAAACCTGATGTCTTTATACCAAATATCTACCAACATGGAAGTGTTATTATCTAGTACCTGATTATTTATTAGGATCTAAGGATTAATCCTCTTTATTTCACTCAAAGCACCCAAGGCTTTCTCCAACTGGAATGACCTCCTTCTGGCCTTAGTCTGTAATTTATCAACTTTCTTCCTGGAGATACTTAAAGAATTCCACCTCTGCAAAGAGGCTCTCACTACTTCCTTAGCTCCTGTTAGTGCTGATGACATCCATTTCCTTATTATCACTTACTCATGTCTCATAAGGTCTAATTTATTAACCTCTTCTTGAGAAATTGCAGTCAATGGGACTGCCTGATCTGATGATGTATTATTAGGGTTAATTAAACCCTTTATGTATGAGTGCAACTGAGCAATGTGCTCCTTATGCTGCTTATTCCTCTCCTTTTCTTTCTTCACCCTTTGGGTCAAAGAATCTATTATATCATTCCCTTCCTGACCTTCTTAGTCTTCATTGGCAAACCCCAAATCAACTGTGCTAATCTAGAATTCTTCTAGGGCTATTTTGCTTTTCTCTTTATCAACGATGGGAAGTGCTACCTGGGTGGTCCTTCTACCTGTAGTAGGATCTCTTCTTATTGCAAATGTTAATCTGGCTTTCCTTTTGGGCTTCATGATGGTTTCTGAAAATAATGTTGAAACATCAAATTCCTGAATCTCAAAACTTGATTCTGTACCTATTTCTTTTTCAAGCCATTGAGGTACTTGATATCTAGATCCTTGGTGTCCATCATCATCATCATGTCCACCCTGATCTCCAGCATTTGTCTTGGTTCTCTTTGGAGAGGGTGACTTCCTTATTTCTTCCTCATGAGGGGGATCTTGTTGTATTTCCTCTTCTTAAAGAACTTCTTCTTGCAGGGGAGGATCATGCTGTGTATCTACATGCTGGTCATGGACCTGATCTTTTACTCCCTCCTTTTGTGTCTCATCCACTTTAGGAATTTCCTCATCCTGAGGTATATTTGTATCTGTGGATATCATTTTGTTCATACTAGGTGCATGCACCTGATCCTGGATCACATTCTGATCCACACCTGAAGTATCTACCTCCAGAGTCTTTAGGTCGTCATGACCTAGTGTATCGTTATCACCTGAGGTTTCTTGAGTCCAGGGGACATCATCACCTGATGTTTCTTTATCATCCCTGCCCCTCTGTTGGACTTCTACTATTTTGGGTTCAGCTGGTATTTCTCGTTGTTGCTGACCCATATCTAAAGCGTTGCTTTCTGTTTTTGCCAGCTTAGCTATCTCAACATTTTCTACTTTATTAGGTGCACCTGCTTGATGTTCAGGTCTTACATCCTCTCTGTATGTTAGATCTATCACCGTAGGGCGAGCCCCATCTATTGGGCTGCCCTCTCTGTGCTACTTTCTCTCTCTTGGTCTGTTTGCTTCAACTCTTCTAATACCGCCATCTTTGAGGATGGGGTTCCATGTGGGGTCATGCGAGTGTCAGAAGAAAGGGTCTCCATCTTCTCAGAAGTCACATTCTGTACCACTTCATCATCTGATAGGTCCACAGTTTCTTCTAATGAGAAAGGACCACCTTGAACTGCTTTAGTGGCTTCTTTTGCTTCCTCTTCTTGAGCCTTCTCAGTCTTAAACTGAATGATGGTAGGAAGTGGCACATCATGTTGCAATTCTTTCCTGAACACTTCACTATCAGCTCCCCTTAATACTATAGGGTCATGTCTTATTTCACCCCTCATAGATGTTCTCTATCTTTTAGGTGGTGATGCCACTAGGGGTGCCTTCCTTTTTTGGTGAATGTCATAGGATCATCATCCTCAGGCTCTTTATCCATTGGCTCCTCCTCAAGAATGCTATCATTTTCCACATTCTACTGTGAGGTTTGGCCTTCATACTGTACTCTTGCAGTTTCCACGGCTGGCCTTAGGATTCTTTTCATTCTTGGTTCATCTATCAAAGGCTGTGTAGATGAGGCTGATGCCTATCCTAATGCAGATGCACCTTCAGCTGATGTATCAACTCTTTCAACTATCACCCCTTTAGGACTATCATTAGTTTTCTTCTTTCCTCTAGGGGGTCCTTTCCTTTGTTTCTAAGGTGGAAGCCTTTCTCCATTTGATTTTCTCTTCTCAACAAGAAAGTCATCATATTCTTCATCTGAAATCTCCTACCTTTCCCTCTTATTATCTACTGTGACTACCACACCTTTCTTCTTTAGTGTATTGATTTGTTCATTTACCCATGCTTCGGTCAACTGCAACACCCCACCTGTAAACCAATCTAATGAAATATCTTCAGGTTGCGTCAAGTCAGGGGCTGAAATGGTGTCATTATACACCTTATTGTCCTCATACTCATTTGACAATATCTTACCATCATCTTTCTTCAATTGTGCAGGCACTAGAACACAATCAAATGTCTTAATCTGATTGATGGTGAGCCTTTGATATTTTCTTCTTCTGACTTCAGCTTCATCTTCACAGTCAGTCCAGAAATCCTCTAAGTTCTTTTTATGTATAGGTTGGCCTATGATCTTTTGCATTCTTCCATAAGGGTCATATGATCTGGCCAGTGGGAATGGCTGTAAGTTCATCAATTTCAGACCCACTATGGCCTTCTTTATGTTTTATGAATCAGGGCATTTATACCACCCTATAGTTACTGGAAACAAAACTGGAGGTATCTTCTTGTTTTCCTTGTATGCATCTAGTATAGTTGATACTTATCTCAAAAACTCCATCAGGTCCACCCCATCAGTAGGGTACCTAGGTAGCATTAATGGCTGTCCTTCAAAACCTTCTATTTTGATGTAAGAAAATGTGGCAAATTGGATGAACCAGGCACCATGCTTGTATATCACTTCTTGAGCTTTCTTGCTCAGTCTTTTGGTTCTATCTTCCTCCATTGTTCTGACTAGATGCTTAGAAAATGTATCATTCACTAATTTGTAGTCAGGGAGATAATTTGTTCTTTGCAACTAAGGGTAATGGTCTCATATATGGGCATCATTCAAACTACCACCAATCTTTCCAACTATGGTAAGTGCATCAAATGTACCCTTGTAAGCACATGAATATACAACATATGAAGTCATGTGAAATGAACACTCTAGGCCTCCTAAGTTCATCATTTGTTCATCTAGGGCATCATTGATGATTTTAGCCCATAATGGCTTATTATCTGTATAAATGTACATCATGATGACCCCATACATCCAATCCTTGAAACTTCTAGCAGTAGGCTGGCCTGTCACTCTACTGAGTAGGGCAATCATATACTAATATTCATCATCAAAATCAAATTTATACAGGTGCACTAGTAATTTGGCAGAGGCAGTGTAAGTGTTGTTATTTACTCTCCACTGGTACATCCTCTTTCTTGCAGTCTTTTTGTTGTTTACATATTCAATCTCTAGTTTGCGCAGATCCATACTAATTACCTTCTTTCCAAGTGGGAGATTGAAAGTAGTTGCAATCCATTTGATGGACAAATCTACATAAACCCTACAGTGTTTTTCCACTCTCCTTGTCTGAGGATTGTAATTTTTGGCACATTCTATTATTAATTCTGGAGTTTCCATGGAATAAGGAAATCCAGCCGCATACGACATTCTTGATGTAAAGAGGGTATCCAGTAGGGTACTTTCATTATCGTTATGCATCTTAGACGACCATGCCACTAAATCTATGTTTCCCTAATGAGTATCTCCGATGAAACCATACTTGAACTACACTCCTTCAGGTTGAGCAAACATAGGCTTAAGAAATTCAGACTCAGACATGTTCTGCCTAACGTCTGCCATGGATTCCTGCAATGAACATGACTGGTTTTACCATAACATTCTATATCCATTCATATACAGCATTATACATTTTACGACATCATGCATATTATACTTATTAATCTCCATTTCATCATGATATGCATAACTATAGTTTCAAACCACCGGAAAAGCGTACTACCTAGAGATGCAGAAAATGACAACAAGAAGGTTTTTAACTACTTACCTGATGACACTTATTGCCTGAATTAAGCAGATGATTATGGAAAAGGGGCTCAAATACTGTTGATAATCACGTGTTATGTTCTGCTATAAGTTGTATGCGTCCGCAGGTAGGTCGTATGAGGCTCTGAATGTCCGCTCTGTAAATTCTCATTTCTTCACAAGGTAAATGCAAAATAACCTTGGAAATTCACTTTTATCCTCATTAGTAGGGCAAACTAGGGAAAAACTAGGTTAAATTGATCAAAACCATTGATCTTCTATATGAAATTCATGGATGTTGCCAGGTGTGTGCATCGCATTCGCAATTGGCTGGAATCCACCTACTGCATTTATGTACATTTAATGTCATGGGGCAAGATGAGGGGGGTGATCTTCAGAAGATCGAGTAATATTCGTAATATGACCCCCTCTGTGTAATATGACCCTTCGCCTTTGAGTGGCAACACTAATGTCAAAGGATCAGGTGATGTTGAGAATATCGAGTGATATTTGAATATCAGGTCATGTTTTAAAGATCAGGTGATATTCAAGATGTGACCCCTCAAAACTAAAGTGACCCCCTTTCGAAAGATCGGGATGACGTCACCATCATGTTATTGTAAAAGGGTGATCGCTGGAAATATACCTCCTTGAGCTAAAAAGGATGATGATGTCACCGTCAGGGTGATTTTCTTTGTTTGTCAGGATTGGATGACGTCATTGACATACTGGCTCTAGGGTGATATTTTTCGACAGGGTGATATTCGGAACCTCGGGTGATATTCAAAAGATCAGGTGATATTCAAAATATCACCCCCGCAAAATATATAACGTTGTTTGATGGGTAAACATCACTACCACGTAAAATTGACCTCATCATGATGACTTACCCAGCTCCCTTATGCAGGGTCACCTGCATGACTTACTTTTACTAGACTGCTGAAAAGTAGAAAAACTAAGAACAAGCCAAGCAAAAAAGTTGGGTCCTTGTTTTGTCAAGTTAAAATGGGGCGTGTTGTGTAACCACACAACAACTTGCCACCAAAGAAAACAACATTCCAATGATTCAAGTGAGGTGATCACATTCATATATAGTATTCTATCTTTTTCTAAGTATAAGCATCATAATCTTTTTGAATGACAAAGTTTTCATCATGGCAACAGTGCTAACAAAGGATCAAGTGTGTGCAAATGATTAATTATCCTCATCTTGAAAGCAAGTTGAAAACATGAGTAACTGATGTTAAGCTACATAGTTTGGGAGCATCCCTCATAGCCAACCTAGATAGAGCCTTGCTGCCAGCAAGCATCCATAGCCCCAACAAGGTTATCTATACAATCCCCCTAAGTAGAGACCCACTGCTAGCAGGCATCTATAGCCCTGGTAGAGTTACTTAGATGGCCTAATTTTATTTCCTTTTCTAATTTTTTCAATATTTTATATTCTGTAAATCTGATGTCATCATGGAAGCTCAGTGTGCAAGGTATGGTCACTTATTGATTTAGGTTGGAGATTGTATTGGTAGCAAGGGAGTCCCTTTAGATTTTTCACTTAACACCTATACTTGTGTGTTCAACAAACCCAAGGCTGTTAGGTGAGTCATTGTGAAAGAGTCACTTTGATCAAGAAAAGGCACCCTGATAAAAAGATATCACAGACCTGATCACAAGTACTTCTCAGAATAAGTCATAACCTATATATGAATTTGTTTTCATCACTTGAATCCTAACAATTTAGTTATTTTCTAGGGTGATAAGCTGCATCATCTTGACTAACCAAAACAAAAACTCAACAAACAAACAAAAACAAAAATCAAAACAAAACTGTACAAACAACTATACAAATATACACTATGATACACATGACTGTCATGAAGCTAACTTAGGCTTGGAAATAATGTTTAAAGAATTATCCATTAACTGGTAATGGAACATCCTCACCTATCAAGTTTTAAGCCTGTAAGTGTTGTCTCCTAGTATTTCAGAAATTTGGAAGGGACCTATCCAGAGTTTATCAAACTTACCATGATCTCCTTTCCTCTCATGTGCTTTGTCCCACATCAAGACTAAATCTGAGATCCTGAAGGCTTTAATCCTGGCTCTTTTGTCAAACCAGCATTTGATAACAACCTAATGTTTGGCAAATTGATCAATTGCCTGACTTCTTTTCTCTTCCAGGTGCATCAACTGAAGCAACCTAACTTCTTTCTTATTGTCTATGCCCAGGTACTCTTGTGCAAACTGTAGTGTATGAATCTTTAGGTTAACAAGAAGGATGGGATCCACCCCATCTACTAAGTGATAAGGTGAGTTTCCTAATGCTGCCTTATTCCTAGTTCTGTCTACCCACAAGGCATACTTCAGAAGGGTGTTCCACTCCCTAGGGTTCTTTTCTATTAACTTTTTTATGATATTCAGCAAATTTTTATTGGTGGAATCTACTAATCTGTTCCTTTGGGGATAATAGTTTGAGGAGAACTTCAATATGATCCCATAATCAAAAGCCCAGCTTGACAATTTGGTTGAAGCAAAAGCAGATCCATTGTCACTTACCAGAGCATAGGGAACTCCATACCTGGTGACTATATTACTTTCTAGAAATCTAATCACATCTTCAGCATTGCAGGTCTTGGTGCTAATAGTTTTAGTCCACCTGGTACAATAGTCAGTAATAGTTAAGACATACCTGTGGCCTGAGGATGATGGAGGATTAATTGGCCCTATGAAGTCCATTCCCCATTGGGAAAATGGGCGCATCTCCATCATTGGCTACAAAGGTTGAGCAACATATATCTCTCTATTGGCAGCAACCTGACACACATGACAGCATTTAATATGTTCAGTAGTATCCTTAAAAATTGTGGGCCAGTAGTATCATGCCCTGAGGATAGCGTGAGTAGTGGCCAAAGATGACCCATGCGCTGTTCCAAACTTGTCATGTAACTCTAATAACACCCTGTCTGCTTCTAGCCTCTCTAGGCATCTTATGTATATTCCTTGATAATTTTTCTTGAAAAGGATTCCCCCTTTCATCATATACTTCTGTGACCTTATTTTTAGGGCTCTCCTTTGTGAGGCCTGCACTCTTGGAGGACATCTTCCAGTAATCAGGATGTGCCTAATGTCTGAGTACCACTCTCCATTGTCCTTTGCATTAATAACATAATGCTAACTCATGATATTGGGGTCAATCTCTAATATCATCTGGCTCAAAGCTTGTCCTCTCACTAGCTTCATGGGTGTAATATCCATGTCATATTCTTGTAGGATAGTGATCCATTTAGCCCTTTTCTCACCTGGCTCACTCTACATTAATAGCATCTTCACTACTGCATTAGGTACCACAACAATAACTTTACTTCTCAGGATATAGTGCCTGAACTTCTTTATTGCTCTGACTAGAGGAAGTGCTTGCCTTTCAACATCTATGTATCTTAGTTTAGCATCTTTGAAAGGGCAGCTCATGAAGGCTATGGGCTTCTCTTCCTTTTCTTCATTTCTCTATGTCAGCACTGCTGTAGAGGTATGCTCTGAAGCAAATGAATAAATATAGAAGTCTCTGGTATAGTCTGGACTGATCAGAACTGGAGCATCAAATATAGCTTTTTTAATGTCTTCAAAAGTTACTCCAGCCTCTAGTGTCCACTCAATTTTAGTATACTTCTTGAGCATGGCATTTAAAGGTCTAACAATTTCTGCAAAGCTAGTGATAAACTTCCTAACAAAATTAATCTTACCAAAGTAAGATTTGAACTCCTTTTTGCTTCCAGCAAGCTGTATTTTCATGATGGATTCTACCCTGTTAGGATCAATGATAATCTCATTTTCAGTTATCAGGTGGCCTAGTAATTTTCCTATTGTTACCCCAAATATGCATTTCTTGGGGTTCAGGGATATCCCATATTCTTCACATTTTTTAAGCACATTTCTAAGATCTTCTACATGGTTTCCTCTATCTTTAGAGAACACTATTAAGTCATCCATGTATATGACTATGCATTTTCCTATTAAGCCTCTAAAGGCTATGTCCATTGCTCGTTAAAATGTAGCTCCAGTGTTGATTAACCCAAATAGCATGTGCCTGTAAGTGAATATCCCCCACTTTGTGGTGAAGGCAGTTTTCAATTTGTCAATTTTATCCACCATTACCTAGTTATAGCCCGAGAAACCATCTCGAAATGACATCATTTTGGCACCATTCACAATTTGTAGGACCTCATCTAGGGAAGGTAAAGGATAATTATCCTTCTCAGACGCTCTGTTCAAGTTCCTGAAGTCCACACATAGTCTGATGTCTCCATTTTTCTTCCTCACTGGGACCAGGTTTGCTACCTAGGTGGAGTACCTCACCAGAAATATGATCCTAGCATTTAACAGTTTCTTAACCTCTTCAAAAATAATAGGTTGCAGCAAAGCATTGACAGGCCTTTGCTTCTATCTAAAAGGCTTGGCATCTGGCTTGAGGGGTATGGTGTGTGTGATGACTGATGTGTCATACGTTTTTAGCTCATCATAAGTCCAGGCAATGACATGGATGTAATCCTTGAGAGCTTGGGTGATTCCTTCTAACTCTTCTTCTGTGCAAACTTTTCCTATCAGGACATTTTCCTTTTCATCATTCTATCCAATATTAACCTGTGAATATTGTCCTCCATCAGCTTTTAGAAGATCCTTCTATTTCAACATGTTGTCTAGATCAATTGCTCTCTCTAGCTCTATCATTCCCTTAGGAATATTATTGCTGGGCAACTCTAAGATTTCTTCTTCTTCCCAGACATGATCCTCTGCATTGTTCTCATCTATGATCTATGCATCAAATATATCTCTATTGGAGATGAAGTCTAGAATATGCTTATCATCGTCAAATACTTGGAGGTTGGTCACATTGTCAAGCACAGAAGGTACTGACACCAACTCTACTAAAAATCTTTTTAGACTAGAAATAGACAGTGGCTCCAAAGTGCTCATAGCCTCGGCTAAAGCATCTACCCTATGGTCCTATTCTCTAGGTACGTGAGTGATATTGAATGCATCAAAAGTTTCTATCATGTCCCACACCCTGTGTCTGTAATTGGATAGTTTTTTATAATTACAGGAGTAAATTCCCCTTACCTGTCTCACGACTAATTTTGAGTCTCCATAGACATGCAGAATTTTCACTTTTTTCTTAAGGGCAAATAGTATCCCATGAATTAGAGCTTCATAATATCTTACATTGTTGGTATAGGGGAACTGTAATCTATATGCTGCTAAGTAGGATTTTCTAGATGGATCAATGAGATCTATCCCTACTCCAGCTCCTTGTTTTGACTTGGATCCATCAAATCTAAGGATCCAATGGCTTATCTTCAACCAAAAGCTTATCTGAGCCTTCCTTTTTCTTTATAGCTCTGGCAGCTGTATCACTTGATATCCACTTTAACTTTGGTACCTCAGCCTTTTTAGACTTCATCTTTCCTTTCTTATATGAAGATGAGGCTTCTTCTTTTCTTTTATCACCAGAAGGTAAATCTTCTAGACTAGGCAATGTCTGTCTTTTCAAAAGATGCAGACACAAAGAACAAGTAGTTTCTGAGTGAGGTGCTTCATGTAACCTACACCAGATTTCAATCAAGACATCCTACGGAGGTCTCTACTGTTGTGTCATCTTTTGAATCTCTTCTGACAAGAACTCTTCAAATTTAGACAAATTGCTGCCTCTATCTTCATCAGATAACTCATAGTCTGATTCAACTAAACAATCACTCCTTGGGGTGATTTTCTTTTTCCTCTTAACATTACTCTGGTTGCATACTAGCATCTCTTCTGTCATTTGAACATGACTTTCATCCTGCGGTTTAGATTTCCTTGTTCCTATAGAAGACAAAAAAAATTCAACATCACTATCACTATCACTGTCTGCAGAACTTACCTTTGATGATGAGGATGAAAGTGACTCATCACTGCACTCTTGTTCTAGCTCTAGCATGTCTATGCATGCTTCACAAGTTTTCTTAGAATGTGACTCATTATGAAACCTACACCAACCATCAATTAGAATATCATTAATAGGTATCTTTAGTAATTGACATCGTTTCACCTGTTTAGATAAGTGCATCTCAAAATTCTTGAAGTGATCTATCTCATTTTCATTCTTGGGGTATAATCAGGTTCTATAATTATTTTGTCATCTTGGGGGTCATCATCATGATGATGAACATCATACATAAGGATTTCTTCTATCCTGATAGTCTGGGGTTTGATGGAGTAAACTCTGAGTTCCACATCCACATACATGATCTCGTTAGTTTTGTTATATTCAGTGATCATGTACTTCATGCGAGGCTCAACATCTATCCTTATTTGGTTTGGTATCCCTTTCCAGGGCAACCACATATGACTAAAATCTGTGGACATGTATCCATTAAGGGTTTTAGACTAGTCTCTACTGAGTAACATCCCATAGGTATCAGGTATATCAACTACCTGAATATCAATATAATATTGGATTCTGGGATCAAATTCTAGCTGCATGTGAATATGAGTTAGTTCTCCTACCACGCTCACTTCTGTTTTGTCCAATTGTGTCACTTTCTTTAATGATTTAGCAGGATGCAGGCCTAAAGCATTGCATATGGACAGGGGCATAACATTGGTAGATGCTCCTGAGTCTACTAAATAGTTGTGCAGGTTTTTGTTGAACATTCTTATGGTAAGGAGGAATAGAGGTGACTCACTTTTATTTCTATATAAGGTCATGTGGGAGGTCTCTGTAGCTTGAACAGTAGCTGGCACCTAGTGTTTAAAATTAGTATCTCTAGCAGCATGATCTTTACTACTAGACTGACCTAAGGAATGACTATCCTCTTTCGAAGAAGGATCATCTAGTGATTTCATAAATGCCTTCTTGATGGTAGGAGTTTTAAGCAACTCTGACAAGGATAAGCTGATTTTAATCTTTTTCATCTCATCAGTGGGATAAGTGACCAACTTGTTAGATTCATGAGGCAGATTAGCAACTTTTGGTGTTGTATTGGGTGATGCTAAGTATTGAGCATTCACCTTGGGAAAACCAGGGTTATTACTTGCCTTGGGATCAGGAGGTGTATTGAAATTGTTCGAAGGCAAGGAAGAGGTCAAAGGACTAGTAGGTCTATTGGCATTATTTCTTAGGTTGTAGTTATGCTTACCCTAATATTGTTGTTGGTAGGCATGTACCTCCTCATGTTCATTTGAAGGCTCATTTTCATCCTCAAAGGGGAAAACATAATTTGACTCAAAAGCCATGGCTGATTCCTCACATGCCAGGGTATAATCTTGGTGAGCAAGCATTGTCTGTTGATAAGGATGTTGCATGTATCTCTCTAGCACTAAGGCAGAATCATATCCACAAGGAACAATTTCATTTCCTTCTACATGAGGTTGATTTCCTGAAGTATTAGACACTTCAGTCTAGAAAATGCTAGCAACAATTTTGAATTAAGGACAGTCTAACTCTGCATGTGCATTGGTGTTATGTATTCTGCACCAATTAGTGAGGGTTGCCTCTACAAGGTTGACTCTAGTAGTCTGTTTGGGTTCACCAGGAGGCAAATTATCTAGGGGTGATGGCAGAGAACCATTATTTGGCTGAGTGTTCCACACTCTAGGCTATCTGGGAGGATTATTATTGCCATTATTGTTATAGTTATTGTTGTACCCCCTATCAAGATAATTTGATCTATCATTGTTATAGCCTCTGTTCTGATTAGGTTGAGAGTAAAAATTTTGGCTCCTTAAGTGAGTAATCTCAGTTGTAAGTTCCCTTAATTGAGTTGATATTTCCTTAATCTCTTCTTTCTCTTCCTGAACCTTAGCCACTACATTTTTTGTCAAGGGCTTGAAAAAAGAAGATCCATTGTTCTGATTATTGGCAGACTGATCTACAACCTAAGGTGCTTGTATTTGTCCTAGATACTGTAATAGCTTGCCATTTCCATTTGGAGGTGGCATGATACTCAGTGGAGGTATTTACAAAGATGCTAGCATGACAACTAGAGGCATCATGGCTCCATTAGGCTGTTGCTGGGCAGGGTATGTTGGATAACCAGGAAGTGTGGGAAAAGTAATGTTTGGTGTTGGAGTAGGAACTAGCTACTCGCTGACTTTGATAACCTCTTGGAAAGCCTGTGTCAAAGTTGTGACATTAGGATGTGCTCTCCTGATAGACATGGAAGTTAAAGGATCCAGGGCTAAATAATATATGCTCTTAGCAGCTTCATCTGCTATGACATAAGGGGCAACTAACTTAGATAGCATTTTCTGGAACCTAGCGTTGAAGTTAGCAATAGGTTCTCCTTCAAATCATTTGATTGTGGCAAATAAATGATAGTTCATTGAAGGATCTATTGGTATTTTAAACCTATCAGTGAAATCTTTCTCTAGGATAGCCCATGATCTGACTGAACCCTGACCAAGACTAATATACCAGTTATAGGCTTCTTCCCCTAGGGAAAAAGGAAATAATTGACATACAACGTCCTGATGCTCAATTCTAGCCCTACAGTAGGCTTCCTTGAAAGTTCTGATGTGATCATCTGCATCTTGATATGGATGATACTTTGGACAAATTTTATTTGGATTCTTTGCAAAGGATGATATGCATTAAAAGTTAAAGGTGATTCTCCTGCAAAGAATGACATTGCAACCAGTGGATGTTAAGCCTAAGGTATGACAGGTTGAGGTTGAACCTGAGGTGTAACATGTGATCCTGTAGGTGTTTGTAAACCAATAGGAGTTACTCGAGGATGTTCTGGTGATGCTCCTGAAGCACTAGAACCGGGATTATGATGGATGTCTACAGTTCTAGGCCTAAATCCTCTGATAGATAATTCTTCAAAGATTCCACTAGACCTAGACTTGGTATTTGGCCTGTGAGCCAAGATTTCTTAAATTTAAGGAAAATTGGCTGGTTGACTATAAAGATCAGTTGGAATTTACCAACAAAGGTAGTATTTGTAGTCAAAAAGTGAGACTGACTAGATATTTACTAAATATTTGCACAAACAATGCAAATATGAGGTGATATTGAGGTCTGGTGACACTTGCAACCAGATATCAGGTTTCTAAGAAAGATTACCTCAAAGCTTTGACAAATTTACCTGAAATAGGACTGATCTTTGCAAATTCACGATGATTTACCACAAAGCTTGCAATATTTATGGTTAATTTTGAAAACTTCACAAATGATGAGCATGTACAAGCTTAAAACATCGAATCTTTGCGTATTGATCAAAATCTGGAAGTGTCTCAGTGTTACCTTACTGTCTACATCATCAAATTTGATAAAACTTACTGATGATGAACTTCTAGCTTCTAGCCCTCCTAGCGCCAATTTATGTTGATCATGATGTTAGTCATAAACAAACATAGAATAAAAGTTACACAACAACCTTTACTCATCTTGAAAGATACGATGAATTCAAAGAATTCATGATCCCAAGTCTCCATGGATTAGTTCTTAATCAACTGACGTTACTTAGTGGTTGATCTGTGTTGTTGTTTTCCATTCAGGGGCCTTACGTTTGCTCATAAGTAGGATTCCCTTTCTGTAAAGATGCTACACATAAAGGTTATTCTACAAAGGATATTTCTACAAATAGTGTGTCTATGCTCAAATCTTTGCATGATATTTATCAATTGTACATGCTTTAACTCTAAATATGTTGTGAATCTTCAGTTATCTACGATATGTCTGCATATTTCATGTAATTTTCTTCTAATTATCTATTATTTGCAATTGTGATGGTGAATTGTTCTAAAATTAAAAGAAATTGAAAAGAATACTTCAAATTATGATGAATCTTTAGTTATTGAGCCACATACACACTTGATACTATCATTAGGAGAAGAAATCAAACCATATTTTCACCAGGATATTCCAAAACCAGATACAAATGATGCAAAATTCAAAGGATATTGAATGAAGACAATACATGCAAACTGATGAGCACTCTAAGGGACATAGCAAATCAAAGCATGTATCAAGAATTCAAACATAGACTACTCAAGATTTACAATAATTTCTAATCAAAATGGTCTTTTCTTTCATTAAGTATGCAAAAATATATAGGTTTATAATAACTTTGAAATAGGCCCTGATATTTCAGCAAACAAATTTCAATTAAGCTTCGAATGTTTAAAACAAGGCATCCCTGCACCTTTAATAGAATAAGGTGAGGGAGCGGTTACAAATGCTCTATGATCAAAATTTATCGATTAAGATCCATGGTGTATATTCCTTTTGACTTGGTCAGCTATATCTCATGGCACAGGTTGCTAGCTGGCAACCATCTAGGTAACTTGTTTTCCTCTAAGTACCTAATGCATATGTTTCCCTTGTGGTACATCTTCATTTACTCCTCAGGTTCTTCTTCTTCATCATCATGATCATCATGATCATTACTTTCTATGTCTTCATCATCCTGATGGATATCACCTTGTAGATGGACCTACATTATTGTCCTGATATTTTCAAACACTTCTATTCTTTCAACTTCCCTGCCATCGTGAGTTTTGGCTTCACTGATGGCATGCTTGAAACTTATCTCTAAGGGTCTCCAATTTACCCTTCCTGTTGCTCAATGTTTCATTATAGTTCTCCACCCTGACTTTGATCCTCATGATCTTGTTTAGTGCTTCTTCTGTCAAGTGATTGAGAGGGTCATTAGCCATCAGACGGAAGTTATTATATAGAGCTTTTATAGCAAAGTCCATGTCTTGGTTCTCAATTTTCCCCTCTACTTTTCCCTCAAGGGCTTCCAGGACTTCTGCTTCATAAGACATCATGTTGTGCAATTTCACACTGATATCTCTTAACTTATTACTGCACTTCTTCAGTACATCACATTCAAACCTGATGTCTTTATACCAAATATCTACCAGCATGGAAGTGTTATTATCCAGTACCTGATTATTTATTAGGATCTAAGGATTAATCCTCTTTATTTCACTCAATGCATCCAAGGCTTTTTCCAACTGGAATGACCTCCTTCTGGCCTCAGTCTGTAATTTATCAACTTTCTTCCTAGAGATACTCAAAGAATTCTACCTCTACAAAGAGGCTCTCACTACTTCATTAGCTCCTGTTAGTGCTGATGACATCCATTTCCTCATTATCACTGACTCATGCCTCATAAGGTCTAATTTATTAACTTCTTCTTAAGAAATTGCAATCAATGGGACTACCTGATCTGATGATGTGTTGCTAGGGTTAATTAACCCCTTTATGTATGAGTGCAGCTGAGCAATGTGCTCCTTATGCTGCTTATTCCTCTCCTTTTCTTTCTTCACCCTTTTGGTCAAAGAATCTATTATATCCTTCCCTTCTTGACCTTCTTTGTCTTCATTGGCAAACCCCAAATCAATTGTGCTAATCTAGAATTCTTCTAGGGCTATTTTGCCTTTCTCTTTATCAATGATGGGAAGTGCTACCTGGGCAGTCCTTCTTCCTGTAGCAAGATCTCTTTTATTGCAGATGTTAATCTATCTTTCCTTTTGGGCTTCATGATAGTTTTTGAAAACAATGTTGAATCATCAAATTCCTGAATCTCAAAACTTGATTTTGTACCTATTTCTTTTTCAAGCCATTGAGTTACTTGATCTCTAGATCCTTGGTGTCCGTCATCATCATCATGTCCACCCTAATCTCCAATATTTGTCTCAGTTCTTGATGGAGAGGGTGACTTCCTTATTTCTTCCTCATGATTTTCTTCATGAGGGGGATCTTGTTGTATTTCCTCTTCTTGAAGAACTTCTTCTTGTGGGGGAGGATCATGTTGCGTATCTGCATGGTGGTCATGGACCTAATCTTTTGCTCCCTCCTTTTGTGTCTCATCCACTTTAGGAATTTCCTCATCTTGAGCTATGTTTGTATCCATGAATATCATTGTGTTCGTACTAGGTGCATCCACCTGATCCTGGATCATATTTTGATCCACACTTGCATTGTCTACCTTCAGAGTCTTTAGGTCGTCATGACCTGATGTATCATTATCACCTAAGGTTTCTTGAGTCTAGGGGGTATCATCACTTGATGTTCTTTATCATCCCCACCCCTCTATTGGACTTCTACTATTTTGGGTTCAGCTGGTATTTCTCATTGTTATTGACCCATATCTAAAGTGTTGCTTTCTATTTCTACTAGCTTGGCTATCTCAACATTTTCTACTTTATCAGGTGCACCTGCTTGATGTTCAGGACTTACATCCTCTCTATATGTTAGGTCTATCACTGCAGGGCTAGTTACTTGATCAACTAACTTATAAAACCCCATCTGTTGGGCTGCCCTCTCTAGGCTACTTTCTCTCTCTTACTCTGCTTCAACTCTTCTAATACCACCATCTATGAGGATGGGGTTCCATGTGGGGTCATTTGAGTGTTAGAAGCAAGGGTCTCCATCTACTCAGAAGTCATGTTCTGTACCACTTCATCATCTGATAGGTCCACAGTTTCTTCTAATTAGAAAGGACCACCTTGAACTGCTCGAGTTGCTTCTTTTGCTTTCTCTTCTTCAGCCTTATCAGTCTTAAACTAAATGGTGGTAGGAAGTGGTACATCATGTTGCAATTCTTTCTTGAACACTTCACTACTAGCTCCCCTTAATACTATGGGGTCATGTCTTATTTCACCCCTCATAGATATTCTCTATCTTTTAGGTGGTTATGCCACCAGGGGTGCCTTCTTTTTTCTGGTGAATGTCATAGGATCATCATCCTTAGGCTCTTTATCCACTGGCTGCTCAAGAATGCTATCCGTTTCCACATTCTGCTGTGAAGTTTAGCCTTAGGATTCTTTTTATTGTTGGTTCATCTATCAAAGGCTGTGCAGACGAGGCTAATGTCTGTCCTGATGCAGATGCACCTTCAGCTGATGTATCAACTCTTTCAACTATCACCCCTTTAGGACTATCATCAGTTTTCTTCTTTCCCCTGGGAGGTCCTTTGCTTTGTTTCTGAGGTGGAAGCCTTTCTCCATTTGATTTTCTCTTCTCAATAAGAAAGTCAACATATTCTTCATCTAAAATCTCCTATCTTTTCCTCTTATTATCTACTATGACTGCCACACCTTTCTTCTTTAGTGTATTGATTTTTTCATTTACCCATGCTTGGGTCAACTACAGCACCCCACCTGTAAAATGATCTAATGAAATGTCTTCAGGTTGCATCAAGTCAGGGCCTGAAATGGTGTCATTATACACCTTATTGTCCTCATACTCATTTGACAATATCTTGCCATAATCTTTCTTCAATTATGTAGGCACTGGAACGCAATCAAATGTCTTAATCTGATTGATGGTGAGCCTCTAATATTTTCTTCTTCTGACTTCAACTTCATCCTCACAGTCAGTCCAGAAATCCTCTAAGTTCTTTTTATGTATAAGTTGGCCTATGATCTTTTGCATTCTTCCATAGGGGTCATATGATCTGGCCAGTGGGAATGGCTATAAGTTCATCAAGTTCAGACCCGCTATGGCCTTCTTTATGTTTTTTGAATCAGGGCATAAATACCACCCTATAGTTACTGGAAACAAAACTGGAGGTATCTTCTTGTTTTCCTTGTATGCATCTAGTATAGTTGATACCTATCTCATAAACTCCATCAAAACCACCCCATTAGTAGGGTACCTAGGTAGCTTTAATGGCTGTCCTTCAAAACCTTCTATTTTGATGTAAGAAAATGTGGCAAACCGGATGAACTAGGCACCATGCTTGTATATCACTTCCTGAGCTTCCATGCTCAGTCTTTTGGTTCTATCTTCCTCCACTGTTTTGACCAGATGCATAGTATATTGAACTACTCAGTATATTCATATACTGAGTAGGGCAATCATATACTGATATTCATCATCAAAATCAAATTTATACAGGTGCATTGGTAATTTGGCAGAGGCAGTGTAAGTGTTGTTCTTTGCTCTTCACTGGTACATCCTCTTTCTTGCAGTCTTTTTGTTGTTTACATATTCAATCTCCAGTTTGCACAGATCCATACTAATTACCTTCTTTCCAAGTGGGAGATTGAAAGTAGTTGCAATCCCTTTGATGGACAAATTTGCATAAACCCTGCCATGTTTTTCCACTCTCCCTGTCTGAGGATTGTAATTTCTAGCACATTCTATTATTAATTCTGGAGTTTCCATTGAATAAGAAAATCTAGCCGTATACCACATTCTTGATGTAAAGATAGCATCCAGTAGGGTACTTTCTTTATCGTTATGCATCTTAGACGACCATGCCACTAAACCTATGTTTCCTTGATGAGTATCTCTGATGAAACCATACTTGAACTACACTCCTTCAGGTTGAGCAAACATAGGCTTAAGAAATTTAGACTCGGACTTGTTCCGCCTGACGTCCACCATGGATTCCTACAATGAACACGACTGGTTTTACCATAACATTCTATATCCATTCATATATAGCATTATACATTTTACGGCATCATGCATATTATACTTATTAATCTCCATTTCATCATGATATGCATAACTATAGTTTCAAAACACCAGAAAAGCGTACTACCTGGACATACAGAAAATGACAACAAGAGGGTTTTTAACTACTTACCTGATAATGCTTATCTCTTGAATTAAGCAGATGATTATGGAAAAGGGGCTCAGATACCGGTGATAATCACATGTTTTATTCTGTTGTAAGCTGTATGCGTCTGCAGGTAGGTCGTATGAGGGTTTGAATGTCCGCTCTGTAAATTCTCATTTCTTCTCAAGGTAAATGTAAACTGACCTTGGAAATTCACTTTTATCCTCATTAGTAGGGCAAACTAGGGCAAAACTAGGTTAAACTGATCAAAACCATTGATCTTCTGTATGAAATTCACAGATGTTGCCAGGTGTATGTATCGCATTTGCAATCGGTGGGAATCCACCTACTGCATTTATGTGCAGCTAATGTCATGGGGCAAGATGAGGGGGGGTGATCTTCAAAAGATCTGGTGATATTCGTAATATGACCCCCTCTGTGTAATATGACCCTCCGCCTTTGAGCGGCAACACTAATGTCAAAGGATCAGGTGATGTTGAGAATATCGAGTGATATTTTAATATAGGGTCATGTTTTAAAGATCAAGTGATATTCGAGGCGTGACCCCTCAAAACTAAAGTGACCCCCTTTCGAAAGATCGGGATGACGTCACCATCATGTTATTGTAAAAGGGTGATCGCTGGAAATATACCTCCTTGAGGTAAAAAGGATGATGATGTCACCGTTAGGTTGATTTTCTTTGTTCATCAAGATTGGATGACATCATTGGCATATTGGTTCTAGGGTGATATTTTGTGACAAGGTGATATTAAGAACCTCAAGTGATATTCGGAAGATTGGGTGATATTCAAAATATCACTGCCACAAAATATATGATGTTTGACAGGTAAACATCACTACCATGTAAAATTGACATCCGAAGTTTCGAACCAAATGATTATCAGGTGATAAAATTTGATTGGGGTGATCTTACATAAGATGACTGATGTTAAGAAATATGACCCCCCCTCAGAATATCAGGTTTGACTAGGACTTTGACTTGTCATAACTTTCGTTCCCTAAGGAATATCAGGGTGATCCAGAAGGCAAACCTACATGAAATTTTGTACTCTTTCCAACCATGAGGTTATTGATATGAGATATTATCTTTGACAAACTAACCTCATCATGATGACTTACCCAACTCCCTTATGCAGGGTCACCTGCATGACTTACTTTTACTAGACCATCGAAAAGCACAAAAACCAAGAACAAGCCAAGCAGAAAAGTTGGGTCCCTGTTTTGTCAAGTCAAAATGGGGCGTGTTGTGTAACCACACAACAAGAAGGTTTGGGATTTGAGAAAGGTGAAAGTTCCAAAACTGGTCAAGAAAAGAATGATGAGATTAAGAAGGACAAAGGCGATGGGATTAAGAAGGACAAAGGCAAACAGATTCATAATCAAACGAACAAACCTAGAAGACCACTGGTTAGGCAACCAAATGATCAAAGGTAACCTCCATTCAATAGTTTTTGTAATGCATGCAATAATTTTGGTCATAAGGCTACTCACTGTAGGAGCAGAGTAAATCAAAATGTTCCATCATTCTTTGTTCAATGTTTCACTTGCAACAAAATAGGTCATAAATTTAATGAATGCAGAAGCCAGATAAGGAATAGTTACAACAATGGAAGGAATGTTCAAACTTTCAAAGGTAACTGCTTTAACTGTAAGAGGTTTGGTGGTAGAGCTAGTGAATGCAGAAGTCAGATAAGGAACAACTATAGTAAGGGAAGGAATATTCAATCTTTCAATGGAAATTTTTTTGCATACAATAGATTTGGTCACAAGGTTAACCAATGCAGATCAAGGATGAATGAAAGGAACAATGGATAGAGAAATATTATATGCTTCAACTACAACAAGCCTAGACATTTTGGAAGATTCTATAGGAATAGGAATATGAAGAAGGATAATCAGGTAGAGAAGGAAAAACTGATACAAAAGACAGATCCGATGGAGATCAAGAAGGAGATGAATCAAATTTGGCTCAAGAAGGAAGCACAGGAAGTCAAGGATGAGTCCACACTAGACTCTGGTGTTGGTACTTCCTCTGAGAAGTAAACTAAGAACTATGGCTTAGGGGGAGCTTAATGAAAAATCCTATTCCCCTAGCCAGAAATGTGGTGCTGATATCTAGCACAAAGATGTAAGACTGAATGACAAATCTTATGAAGAAGATTCCGGCAGAAAAGAATCTAGTGCGGTAAATTGTGGAGCAATATTGATCAACTTAAAACTGTAGAGAAGAAGATAAGAAAGAAAACAAAGTACACAAAAAGAGTATATGTAAGCCTGGGTGAAGGAGAAGAAGAAGAAAAAGAACAGACAGATAAGGAGACTGAAGAAAAATGGGCAAGAACAGAGGAAACCTCCTCCAGTAAAAGAAGAAGCCCTCAGAAAAGTCCAAGAAGAAGAAGGAAGATGAAAAGATGAAAAGACTAAAAGTGAAGCAACACTTTCCTTAGAAGTAATGGTCAATGCATTTGCTCAACAAGGTACCTAAAACCTATTGTTGACATGTATGATGAAAGATCGGATGCAAACAAGGTAACTATTGAAACTATAGTTGTAAGATACTTAGATATATGTTCTACAAAACATTGATTGAAATGATAGATGAATTACCTAACAATTTGGCCAGCATAATTTTAGCAAGGAAAGAAGGACCTATGGCCAAAGATGTTGAGATCAAAGAATATGTCTTGTTAAAACTTTGTCCAAACATCACCCCTGAGGAAAAGACCAAAGTTACCAAAAGGCTAAGTGAAGAATTCAGAACCATGAAAAGAGTCAATGCTCTGATGTCTGGTGAAACAGAGAAACTAGTCAAGGAAACAGAGGAAATAACACTAAGGGTGTTACATGATTTGAATATATCAACTATTGTTGATGAAGAAAAACAAAACTCTGGTGCAAATAATACAATTCTGGAGATAGATGTGGAACAAAGCACAATTATCCCTCCGGTAAACTCTGAACAAATTGATGAGAAGAAAGAGGTAGAGGAAGAAAAGAATTCTGAGGAAGAAGAGGCAACACCAGAAGAAAATGCCTTTGAAAAACAAATGTACAAAGAGAAGATATAGATGAACAAATGATGGATGTTCATGCTTCGGTGTTAGAAAGAAATGAACAAGAACACAGCCAAGGACTGCCTATAGAAAGATAAGAAGTTGAAGTGTCTCATGGTGAAGAGAAGAGAGACACTACTGACTCCTTAAGGGAGTTCTTGGAGAAGCAGAAAGAAGCTCAAATTTTGACTACTCTTGAGTTTCTACAAGGGCCTATTAACCTTGCCTCTATGTCCCCTCTTCAAAAGTTAAGACTTGGGACAATTCTCCAAACTAATGCACAAGAGGAAGTACTAAAATCTTATATAGAGGATAGCGAGTTATTAGAAAATGCATCAATAATTTTTGAAAAGCTAATGCCTAGAATAAGAAGAGACACATCCTTGGGTCCTATTGCACAAGTAAATAAGTTAATGGAATCCATCAATATTCATTTTGAGTCTCTTGAAAACACTATTGATAAAAAGGTAAGAGTTGAAATAGACAGTAAGAGATTAGTTGAGCTAAAAGATTAATCCTCTCAAGAAAAAAATTTGTTAGATAAAAGTGTAGAGTATGAATAGTTAGCCCTGAAGGAAGCAAGTGATTTGTATAAATTTTATCACACATGGTCGGACAAGACTAAGGATTTAAAAGATAAAATAGATAAATGGGATGCCCAAATGATGAGGATATCCAAAACTTATGACCCAACAAAAGATGCTATTGATAATCAAAGGGAAAAGTAGAAACCATTCATTCTAATATAAACAAGTTGCAAACCCAGAGGGATATCATAAAGCATAGAATGGGTTAGCTTTGAGAGGTAGCAAGTTTCAAAATTGCATCCCTAACCAAGTTAATAGTAGCTGCAGACAAAACAAGGCAAAGCACTGAAGTCCCTGATACAGTGAAGAAAGCAGAAGACTTCGTGTCCTAGTGTAATGGGCATGTACTAATTTTGAGTGCTACTAAGATTGGTTGGGATGAAGAAATGGTGCAGCTGAAAAAGATCTATAAAGATGTTCTCCCAGAACAGCAACAATAGTAAGCATTTTTTATATCACTTGTACATATGTGGTAAAGTAGAAAAACAATTTTGAAATTTTGGCAACTTGTACATATCTTTGTATCAGACACCTTTGCCATTGATGTCAAAGGGGGAGAAGAAATGAAGAATGTGAAAAACAATTTTGAAAAATAATAAAAGAAGCATGAAGATAGGGGGAGTTGTAATAGTTTTTCACATCAAGTGTTGCCATCAATGCCAAAGGGGGAGATTGTTGGCAACTTGGCAAACATCATAAAGAGAAAGACATTGCTAATATGATGAAAAGTGTTTGTGCTTGATGTTTGAAGATGTTGTCATTGATGGAAAAAAGCAAAGGAACAAGATTGGAATAGTGTTTTTGGTCGAGAGAAGAAGAACTAGCCATTTTGGGTTAAGTGTTGGCAATATACAGGAGATAGAAACAAAGAAACAATATAATGGATGGCATTGGTCCATAGTAGAAGATCATATCATTCGATTCATGTATATTGTTCTTAGTCCTCAAATGATCATTTGTCCAAGATTTTAGTCTGTGATGAGTACTAAATGTCCATCTTCAAAAGGCCTAAGTTCGACAGTGTAGAGAATAGAGGAAATCAGAACAAAACACTCAACTGATTTGGTCTGCATTCCTTCACTGTGGTATATATTGTTATGTGGTTTTAAGGTGTTGTAAACACTTGTGTGGCCATATCTAGTGTTTCAAGTTCTGAGCTCCACTGGAGAGTCAGTTATGAATGTCTAAGTATCACTACTAGTTATGGTATAGTTCGACTGCGACAGAGCATGTGTTCCAGTGGTCCACATTCTACCACAAGAGAATATTTCACTTTGCAGTTCTGGAGGTATGATCTATGAGATGTGAAGAGTCTCTAATATGGATTTGAGAAAGTCTTGTGGTCCACAGTGGAAGATGTTGTCTGATAGTTGAATTGAACTAGTGAACAATTTGTGGTTAAGGCTGACATGATAGTATGATGTGTGTGCATTAAGTTTTGTTATTTGGAACTTAAACCTAAGTGGTGAAATAGTTGAATTTGTCATGTGAGAAAGTATTTCAAATGTTTTTTTGGGTCCGCTATGGATTTTGGAGAATGAATTTGGCCAATAAAGTATGTAATGATTGTCTACAGGGTACACTTTATTAGGCTGACCTAATATGAAGATCTTGTTTGTTGCAAATATATGTAGAGGATCGAATTTGGTGTTTGAGGGTGTGAGGTGATGTGAATGTGAATGTGAAGTATAGTGTAGAGTAGAAGAAGATATATCTTGTTTGATGTAGAAGCAGAACAATGAATCAGAGCAGTCAAAGATGAAGAGTTTTGAGACAATATTTCTGAGCTTCATTGGAGCTGTAATCATGCATATGTAGATGCGATCAGAGTAGTTAATTTTGGCAGTGACCCATTTCCTTTCTTCTCTCTTTCTCTAGGCAGTGAACCTTCTTGCAGTGAGCACTTCTTTTGGGTAGTGAGCCCTAAGGCAGTGAGCCTTTATTGTAATTTGGTATTGTTCATACATAATATATTGTGAGCTAACACTCACCATAGTTTTTCCCAGTTTTGGGTTTGCCACGTAAAAATCTTGGTGTCCATGTGTAATGGTTTATGGTTGTTTCTTCTATTTTTAATTTTCTTTGTTATGAATGTGGTGAATGGATTACTAGCTCAATAAGTAAGAGGTCTAATAAAGTACTAATTCACCCCCTCTCAGTACCTTGGGTATTCAACACTATCTATGGATGAAATGTTGAACTGGACTTTAGGTTTGTTTTCATCTTCTTCCGCAATGTCCTCCAAACGTATCTAATGAATATTGCACCCTTGTTTTAAATTAAACTCCTAGGTTATATACACAACTAATTTCCCTTGAAAAACATATCCTCCTGAATGAAATAATCCAATCACTTACTATTGATGGTTTTTTAGCACACAACGTATGTATGATGTTGGGATTACACCTCTCTTGAAAAGTATCTTACCTGATGCAGAGGATTTTGCAGTAGAGGCTTAAAAATAGGTTAAAAACCCTTGAAATTCCAGTGGAAAGTCAAGCACAGGTTGAAGACCCTTTGAAGTCCACAAAATAGCCATTGTAGAGTCCTTCGGCAAGACCTTTTAATTGTCTCACCGAAAAAATACATACTCTTGTCTATCGGCAAGACACTACACCGTCGGTTAAACTCAAAAGCCCTTCGCTGATACATATCTCTTGCTGAAAAGCACACAACATGAACTTCTCCTTCGGTAGGACTAGCCCACTATCTACCTGATGAACCTTCAGACTGAATCCATTGGTGTGATCTCCCATCATCGGTGAAGCCTTCGACCCCTATCCTGACAGCACTTCTCACACCGATGTGCCTAGCATCAATTTGAGCATCAGCAAGACTTCTAACTCCTCATACCGAAATACTTAATATCAACTTCTCCATCAGTGAGACTACTTCCATTGGTCCCACTCAAAATCTTCACGCCAATCCTCATTTTCTCAGCGATGAATTTTCCTACGCACATGTCGGGCAGACTTTTCACATCTCACGCCGATATAACTATCATCAGCCAGACCTTAAACATCAGTGTGACTTACTCCTTCCCTTTCAATGGCCATCCTTATGCCGATGACCTTACACCGAAACAAACCAGTCACACCGATGCACCTTTATTTCTACCTTCCATCGGTAAGACTTCGCGCATCTCACCCCGATCGATGAGAGTTCCTACCATCGGTGGAACATTCTTCCTGCTTGCCAATATCCTTTCTCTCCCTGATGCATACACTACATTACCTTCCATCACCAGTCTCCCTTCTACCTTGACCTGATGCAACCGGTCAATACTTGCATCCAAACCAATGCCCATTAACAATGCAACATACGTTGAGGCATACAACCTAAATGACAGATATACACAGAATGACCACACATCCACCTACAGGATACTCACAACTTGCATATCTAATTTACTTCAATGATGTATAATCGATGCCTCTGCAGAATGTACACAAAACTAACACTTACGAGTACGATACATACATGAATTGAGTACTAGGTGAAACACTGCGAAACACACGCTGATAACTATTTTTGCATTTCGTAATCGAGCAACACCAAACAACCCAAGAAAATCACAAATTTGACACTGAATAGAAAGTAAACTAACAACTGGGGGTCATTCCACTAATTTTGAAGAAATCCTCCAGTGGAATGACCCCAAACGAGATCCACTGTAATTAGGCCAGAGGAACACAAAATCTTTGTTTTTTTTTTTAATTCTTCTGATTCAAACTAAAATATAATCCCCTGCTCCTTTTTGATCTGTCCACTCTCTCTTATAGATACAGACTTTAACTATGAGCATGACACCTATCTTGGACAGTTACATACGTGGTGAAAGGTGAACCACCAATCAACCACCATTTATAAAATAGATAGTTCGGTTACATCACATTAATCCTTCATGACACGTACCTACATGGCTCAAAAGCCTTTACAAGCATTACTTTTGGTTTTGAATAAAATGTAAGAAACCTTTTAGATTTTCGAGGTGCCCCTGCACCATACTCCCGAACTTGAAAAATTTCCATGTCCCATGGAAATGCTTGGTGAAAAACCTGTAATATCTTTTGGCTTTCTCGATGTCTTCAATGATAACTAGATACCTCTACTACTTCCTCTATGAATCTGCAACTGTGCCTTCTATTAATGGCTGCCTCCGAAATGCACCAGCTGAAATCCACTCCTACATGCTACACCAACACCTCTATCCCTCACTTGGGAGTCCTTTCTCGCCTCTCTCCCCAAGACTTTTGGCAACACCAACTGGACCTCCTTCTCAGGCCCTTGAACCATCTCCTATGGCTCCATGACAGATCTCTCATCTACCTACCGTAGCGAGTGAATCTGCACCTGCAACCGGAAGTCAGCCAAATTCCTTTCTAGCACTCTTCCTTTCAGCTTCTTGCTTCTCTTTTTTTCTTCATTCTTCTCCTGCCTATTCAGTGACAGAATACCCACAACTTTCGCCAGACTTTTTAGTAGATCTTTTGCTCACTCTGATACCAATCTGATGCAGAGGATTTTGTAGTAGAGGCTTAAAAATAGGTTAAAAACCCTTGAAATTCCAGTGGAAAGTCAAGCACAGGTTGAAGACCCTTTGAAGTCCACAAAATAGCCATTGTAGAGTCCTTCGGCAAGACCTTTTAATTGTCTCACCAAAAAAATACATACTCTTGTCTATCGGCAAGACACTACACCATCGGTTAAACTCAAAAGCCCCTCGCTGATACATATCTCTCGCTGAAAAGCACACAACATGAACTTCTCCTTTGGTAGGACTAGCCCACTATCTACCTGATGAACCTTCAGACTGAATCCATCGGTGTGATCTCCCATCATCGGTGAAGCCTTCTACGCCTATCCCGATGGCACTTCTCACACTGATGTGCCTAGCATCAATTTGAGCATCGGCAAGACTTCTAACTCCTCATACTGAAATACTTAATATCAACTTCTCCATCAGTGAGACTACTTCCATCGGTCCCACTCAAAATCTTCACGCCGATCCTCATTTTCTCAGCAATGACTTTTCCTATGCACATGTCGGGCAAACTTTTCACATCTCACGCCGATATAACTATCATCGGCCAGACCTTGAACATTGGTGTGACTTACTCCTTCCCTTCCAATAGCCATCCTTATGCCGATGACCTTACACCGAAACAAACCGGTCACACCGATGCACCTTCATTTCTACCTTCCATCAGTAAGACTTCGCGCATCTCACCCCGATCAGTGAGAGTTCCTACCATCAGTGGAATGTTCTTCCTGTTTGCCGATATCCTTTCTCTCCTCGATGCATACACTACATTACCTTCCATCGCCAGTCTCCCTTCTACCTTGACCCGATGCAGCTGGTCAATACTTGCATCCAAACCAATGCCCATTAACAATGCTACATACGTTGAGGCATACAACCTAAATGACAGATATACACAGAATGAACACACATACACCTACAGGATACTCACAACTTGCATATCTAATTTACTTTAGTGATGTCTAATCGATGCCTCTGCGGAATGCACACAAAACTAACACTTACTTACGAGTACGATATATACATGAATTGAGTACTAGGTGAAACACTGTGAAACACACGCTGATAACTATTTTTGCATTTCGTAACCGAACAACACCAAACAACCCAGGAAAATCACTAATTCAACACTGAACAGAAAATAAACTAACAACTGGGGGTCATTCCACTGATTTCAGAGAAATCCTCTAGTGGAATGACCCCAAACGAGATCCACTGCAATTAGGCTAGAGGAACACAAAATCTTTGTTTTTTTTTTTAATTCTTTTGATTCAAACAAAAATACAATCCCTTGCTCCTTTTTGATCTGTCCACTCTCTCTTATAGATACAGACTTTAACTATGAGCATGACACCTATCTTGGATAGTTACATACATGGTGAAAGGTGAACCACCAATCAACCACCGTTTATAAAAGAGACAGTTCGGTTACATCACATTAATCCTTCATGACACGTACCTACATGGCTTGAAAGCCTTTACAAGCATTACTTTTAGTTTTGAATAAAATATAAGAAACCTTTTAGATTTTCGAGGTGCCCCTGCACCATTACCCTAAGTAAGACTACTCCAAGGATAATACAGCTAGGTCTTAGCATGCTTTGAATTTCTTAGTGGAATGTTCTAGTTGTGCCTACAAGGGGTCTTATATGCAATATGACAGGTTTGACGAATTAGGGCAGCAACACATGCAAAGCCTTATAACTGATCAGCTGATATCTCTGTGTAAATTACTGTTGAAATCTAACTCTAATGATTGATTAATAAGAAAATACAAAAGGAAGTAGGGTTTAGAGAGATCCTAAGTGACATTCACAAAGTAAAGATTGCTACAGGTAGACAAACATTTAGAAATTAAACCAATTTTCTGTTTTACCAAGCTACAACTTTGTGACAGTGCTACAAAAAACAGTGCCATCTTCTATAGATTCTTTAGATTTTTAGACCACACACATTCATTAAATACCCAAGTGCTGGCGTGATTTAACTACTGTAATGTAATTAAACTCAGATCAATTTAACAGTCCAGGCTAACTATGTACAGTTACTTACAATCAGCAAGCAACTAATAGTATGGACTTGAATGTTTATCAAATACCTTTAACAAATCAATAACATTGCAAAGCATGATTTAACTAATGAAAATCAAGATGTGAACCACGAAACCAAATTGACAATACAAGAGACAAATTCCTAGAAAACCTACAGTAACTTGCTTTGTATTAATCAGAAATTTGACAGAGTGTCAACAATTCAGCATCAAGAATCTTACAAATGAGAGAATGATGGCTCTTTAGCTCTTTATATAGGAGAGGCACCATACTAAGTTTTTGGATGTATGGTGGAAATTAGTTCAACAACAATGACCCAAATTTAACATTAAATACATTTATGAAAGTATTTTGCATTCCTGGATTACAATTTGTCCTATAGGAAAAGGACAAAAAATGACCTCTAGATACATTGAATTTAGACAAATTAAATATCCATCTAGCTATATATTGGGAAAAGACAATTTTTAAAGAAAAATAGAGATAAAATAGCATCACATGACCTTCTAAATATAGCATTATTTACAAGTGACAAGATTTACATTTTTAGTAGCTTTCTTGTTGACATAGGCCACCCAAGCTACTAAAGTTAGATTTATATCTGCAGCCTCCAAATCTTTGATATATTCTAATCTGAATTTGAGGTCCTCAAGCTCCCAATAATGCTGAGTATATACGTTCTCCATTAATCTTCTACTTTTGTGAAATGCAACAAAGGAAGCACGAAGATCATTGACCTTTTCTAGTTTTCCCACTATACTTAATGGAGATTGCCCATGAATAGCTTGATGCAATCTATCCTTACAGCACTATTCATCAAGTGGAGCAAGATCATCAAAGCCAGGGTCTAAACATTCTCTCAAAGTATCATTTATTTCATAAGTAATAGAAAGTATTTGATCATTTGCTTCCTTATAAGATTCTTTGATCTTATTAAAGACTTCTTTCTTTATCTTCATTTGCGAATACCATACCCATACTTATGCAACCTTTCTGTTGTAAGAATTTTCTCTGATAATAAGGTTTTGTCATGCAACTCCCTTATTGCCTATACTATTGGGAACATATGAGAATAGTATTCTTCATAGGGCTCATATTCTTCGTTTAATTCATCCCATCCTTCTCTCAATGATCAGAAGTTTTGAAGTAGCCTGACTACAAAGGCAATTTCTTCACAACCATCATTGTATACTTTGTCAAACCATTCTTGCATACTAGCAGCATTTGTTTTAATATAATCGAATTTGACTAGCTCTTCTTTTGACAGCAGAGCTGAAGTTAATTTTGGTTCTCATTCTGAAGTCAATGGCCTCATTTAAAATTAGATGCAAGCCTTCAACTCTTTGTTCTGCTATTTCAATTCTTTCTTTGTGAGCTCATCTTTATCCAACTGCTCAAGAATAGAGGAGATTGTACCTTTAAATTCATCAATTTTCTACCCCCTAGAAGCTAGTCCCAAGTGAAGAGTTGTGACAGTATAATCCTCAGCTCTGATTTGATCTTTATTCATATTGGCTGGTGGGACAACTATCTCAACAATTCTTAACCCAGAGGTGTTCTTGTATATCCAAGATTGTATCTTAGCCTTCTTCTATTTCTTCGGCCTTTCCACTCTAGCTAGGATTGTATCCAAATCTAGTTTCATCATTTGTACTTGTGGCTCCTTAGCTCCGAGCCGGTGTTGTAGCCAGTCTGGCGCTATTGAAAAGGGATCCTTGGGAGCATCAATGTTATCATTTCTTGTATTTGGTGGGCCTTCAAGGAGTTCTAATTCTTGTTTAGATTCTGTATTTGCTTCCTCTTCCCTAATGTTTTGCAAATTGTCTAACACTTCCTTCTGAACAGCCTCCATGATTGTATCAGTAGTGTTCTTGTTTACTGAATTGTTAGAGATTTCTACTACTTTGACACTGACTGCTTTAGGGAGAGGTTCTTCAAATGTCTCCTTCTCTGTCTCCTACTCTTGAAGTCCTAATTCTGCACACACCTTCTCTATTCTAGGCAGTAATGGTATAGTCAAGGGAGTTGAATCTTGTACTAAAGGAACCAAAGAATTAGGAATCAAGGATAAACAACCAGTAGGTAATGATGGAAGGTTCACGTGAGTCAGATTTGCAAATGATGCAAAGCCTAAAGAGGGAGGCAAAACCATATATGAAGTCATAGACTCCTAACTTTGATAGCCCTGGGTATTTAGTTCTCCTTGCTAAAGGCATAGACTACATATGATTTCCACCTGAAAGTCATCTTATCATTGAAGTTGGTGAAAGCTTCATGCATGTTATCACTCAAAATTTGAGCCCAATGTAATTTCATTGTTCCATGAATAATTTTCTCAATCAGCGTAAACATCCATCCTTCAAAGGTTGATGCACAGGGTAGTCCACATATTATGCTAAAAAAAGTAACAAGATCTCCAATCTCACTGTGAAAATCACTTCTATAAAGTGTATGGGGGAGCTTGATGATTGTAGATCTCTTATGCTTCATCCATCCATCATTAACCTTTTTTTTTTTACATTTATCAATACCCTTCTTATAAGTTTCCAGTGCATCTTTAATGTCTAGTATAGATAGCGTAGGATGCACTGGAATGCTAAAGATCTCTCCTAAAGAGGGTGGACTCAAGTCTGCCAAGACATCCCCACTGATGGTTTGAATAGTCCTAATTAAAGGATCATATCTTTCTGCACAAGTTACTATCAAATCAGGGCACTGTACTGAAGTAGGGAATGCAATAGCCTCTACAATCCCATTATCTCTGATCTTTATTGCCAAGGGTGTAGGGTAAGGCTAAAATACTTTAAGCCTAAAATCTTCTAGGTCAATATGACCTACGTCTGTGTCTCCTATGTTGGGCCATGTGGAGGATATTCTCAACTTGGGAGGAATTCCTTTAAACTTGTACTTCATGTTTTGTGCTCAGGTGGTCATTTAACCTACATGATGGGACCTCATAATTTATGGTTGCCTTGATAGTTTGACTCCTAAGTCTAATTTGAGTGAGTCACTAGTTATCCATCTATGTTGCTAAGTCAAGACTCCTCTAGTATGTAATTTTTATCAAGTCCTTTAAATTCAAATGCAGAAGTAAAAACTTGCAGACCAAAATGATTTACATCAACTATTACATGGAATAAGTAAACAAGATAGCATTTAAAACCTACCAACCATGCAATAAATATTTGAAATTTCAAATGAAAACATGTAAAACATGATAAGATTACTTCTGCAACATCTACTTCACCTTAACAAATCATCCTGACTTGAAAAGATTAAAGAAAAACATCATTGGAAGGATTTTGCGTGATTATTGTGGGTCTTAAACTTTTTTGTCAGAAAGCACAAAAATGGGCTAGGTGTGACCTAGTATGGGTTTGAGGTCCATCGGACCCTATGCTAGATTAGGTTCATCCAACCCTTTAGGGTGTAAAGCACTAAATTGAGGGTTGGCTGGCCTTGCGCCAAATCAGAGGTCATCTAACCTAGTTAGTGAAGAGGCATAATGGCGCAAGGTATTTTATAACATTTGGTGCGGGTTTTGATGATGTCTGACTAGGTGCGAGTTTTTGATATGGTGACCAACCACTGGTCAGTGAAGGAGTATTTTCCCGCAAGTCAGTGGACTACTGATTTAGCGCTAGGTGGGGATTGTGACATAGTGGGAATTTCGACGGTGTCCAACCAAAGTCAGTGAGAGCAAGTTTCCGTGCTAAGTCGATGGATTGGGTTTTTAGCGCTAAGTTGGTTTTTGGGTTTTAGCGGGGTTTTTCAAGGTGTCCAACTGACTTCTCTTTCCTAAGGTCAGTTGAGGGCACTTTTAGTGCAAAGTCCTTAGGGGACAATTTTAGCGCAAAGTCCTTAGGGGACAATTTTAGTGCAAAGGTTTCAATTTCTTCCCTTTTGATTACGGAGATTAATTCATCTGCTGACTAGCTCAAATTTGAGCATTGTTTCAAGAGGTCAGATAGTTTCATTTTTAATGCAAGTAAATCAAAACTTTAAAAAGGAACTTTGAGTGAATTTTGTGAATGAACTTGCAAGAATGAGAAAATGCATCTCAATCAGTTGATCTTACCAGTTTTGCTTATAGCCTAGGGTTTCAAATAGGGTTTTTGTGTTTGAGTCATTTAATCACTAAATTATTCAACCATTGTGTATAAGACAAACCCCTAAAATGTCTTCTACAGATTTAAACAAGGGATGCATATGAAACCCTAACCAAATGAGACACATAAGACTTTAACCTTTGCATCTTAAATTAACAAGATAGACAAATTCCTACCTAGTTTTTCAATGTCGTTGTGAAGGTCTGGTGATGGTCGACTCCACCTTGGATGAATTCCCTTGTAGCTTGAAATTGCTCTTCGTCAACAAGGAATTCACAGATCTCTTAATAATTTGCCTTTGTATAAAAATGAGCTCAAAATGGGCTTAAAAAATGTTTTATACCCCTAAACTTATCTAACATTAATGCCCCTATATGATTGCAGACTCATCGTGCAATTCCCAAAATAAAGAACTCTTAGGTTTTGTGCTATTTTGAAATGCCTCAGACCTGCATGACTTTCGGGGTCAATTGACCTAGGTCATCGATGGGCATTTTTAGCACTTGGTCAGAGGGAGGAAAATGCAGTGCAAGGCAGAATTCAGTGCAAAGGTTAGTTGAGTGCAATGTCAGCACTGAAATTAGTGACCAGGGATTTCAGCACTAAGTTGATGAACATTGATTTCAGTGCTAAGTCAATATACTCAGGTTTTAGTGCTTAGTTAGTTGGGTTTAATTTTGGCATTGAAGTCGGTAAGGGGTATTTTTAGCACAAAGGTCCGTTAGAGTGGTTTCTAGCACAAAAGGCAATTTTGATCTATTTTCTAGTGAAATGATGACTTGACCCCAACCTTAGGAAAATTTAGCAACTCATTATTCACTCCATTTCACAGAAAATGCATCTTTGGTCGTCTAATGGAATTTTTGGTACATGAAGTGAAGGCTTTAGGAATTACATAACTAACAAGATACTCTAAGACAAAATTTACAAGAGGGGGTCCCTATTGGTGAAATGGGGCGTGTGTGCGAGGCACAACAAATGGCGACTTTGTTGGGAAAATGCTCTAGAGCATTTCAAAGATAAACTTTAGTTTCAGACCTAGAACCTCTACATTTCCCACATGTTAAAAAAAAAGTAGGATATCATATCAAATAAGCAGAACTCAATAATCAGGTGCAACCATCCGTATCCTGAAAACCTAAGTGTGTGCAATAACATCGATTCCCATCCTCAAGCAACTAAGCTCATCTTAGATCCTTTACATTAAGCTATGTGATTAGTACACACCTCATGAACTATCTAGAGATTACCCTGCTGCCAGTAAGCATCCATAGCCCTAGCGGGTTTGTCTCAGAATTCCACTCAAACAGAGCCCTACTGTTGGTCAGGTGTCCATAGCCCTGGTAGAGTTTACTTGATTGTCCATCTAACTAAGTTATAGTGTGTGATTGTGATTTTGCATTGATTTTCTTTTCATACTTGTGATATTTTATTGAGCTTAGATTTGGTAGAGTATAATGTAATACCGCTACCCTTGTAACACATGCTATTGACAACACTAGTTACGTTGTTAACTTAGCTAGCTGGGTGTGGACTCCCGATGGTCGCAAAGGTGGACCTTATATTTTTTACTTAATGTAAGATCACCACGACTCACTTAGGTACTTTAGGATTACTTAAGAGTGTAAAAGGTATATGGTTAGAAAATACTTCAAGTGCACAAACTAATGATTAATTTTCCTTGAATAAACATCATACCCCTTGGTGTAATAGTGGAATCTACAATAGAATCTCAACAGAAACTTTGGTTTCTCAAAGAAATATTCAAAATTACTTACCCATCAAAGGACCACCTACATGTTTGCATGACTGCCACCACATTCAAGAAACAAGGATTCCCCAACAAAACAAGCGTAGTAGGCAAAAGCAAAGCAAGAAAGGACAACTAAACTAAGTGAAAACACGTAACAACTATAGAAAGAAAAAGAAGAAAAGAAAAAATTAATCTAACAACAAACTATCCTAACTAAAAATGTACAAGCAACCTAACTATGTACACTAAAAGAAGGCATAGATGCCTCCTAAGCCTAAAAGTAGTGCTTCAGAAACTACCCATTGATAGGCAATGGGAGCTCCTCACCAGTAAGGCTCTTTAGTCGATACGTGTTGTCACCAAGGATCTCATAGATCTGATATGGGCCTAGCCAAAGTTTGTCAAACTTACCATGTTCACCTTTCTTCTCATGGGCTTTGTCCCAGTATAGTACTAATTCTGAAATGTGAAAGGCTTTAACTTTGGCCCTTTTGTCAAACCATCATTTCACAACACCCTGATGTTTGGCAAAGTTTTCTATAGCAACATCACATTTTTCTTCTAGGTGCAACAACTAGGTTAAGTGGGACAACAACTGGTCATCTGGTTCAAGATAATCTTGCATGAATTGTAGCATAGGGATCCTCAAATGGATGGGAAAGATAGGCTCAGTACCATAAACTAAGTGATAAGGTGATGATCCCAATGCATCCTTGTGTCTGATCCTATCGGCCCATAAAGCAAACCTAAGCTGGGTGTGCCTGTCTCTTGGATTTTTGTCCAACATTTTCTTGATAACCTCAACCAAGTTTTTGTTCCTTGATTCGGCCACTCTGTTCGCTTGAGGATAGTAGTTAGATGAAAATTTTAGAATAATCCCATAGTCAAATGCCCAATTAGAAAAACGTAGTGAAGAAAAGGTTGGGCCATTATCACATACCAAGGCAAAAGGATAGCCAAACTTGGTAATGATGTACTTTTGAACAAATTCAATTACTACCTCTGTGGTACATTGTTTGCATGCTATAGCTTCAGACCAGCAAGTACAATAATTAGTAGCGGTTAGAATGTACCTATGGCCTGTAGAGGAAGGTGGGTTGATCATACCAATAAAGTCAAGCCCCCACTATGTGAATGGTCGTACCTCTAGGACTAGCAGCAGAGGTGTAGCAACATTTTGTTATCTTGTTGCAACTGTCTGACATATCTGAAATTACGTGTCCCAGCAATTTTCCTTCAGTTACTCCAAAGATACACTTTTTAGGATTAAGTGAAATTCCATAGTCTTTACATTGCTATAAACTTTTCCTTAGGTTAGCTACATGATCTTCCCTTCTTTTCAAAAACACAGTGAGACTGTCCATATAAATGATGATGCATTTCCTGACTAGTCCCTTGAAAGCTATATCCATCGCACGTTAGAACGTAGCACCAGCGTTAATTAACTCAAAAGGCATCCTGCGGTATGCATAAATTCCCCACTTGCGTGTGAAGGATGTCTTTAATCTATCCTCATATTCCACCATTACCTAGTTTTAACCCAAATAACCATCTAGAAAAGACATCATTTGAGAACCATTAACTATCTGCAACACTTTGTCCAATGAAGGTAGTGGATAATTATCCTTCTCTAAGGCCGTATTCAAATTTTTAAAGTCGACGCATAGCTTGATTTCTCCATTTTATTTCACACCTGCACCAGATTCACCACCCAGGCGGAATGTCTAATAGGAAATATAATTCTGGTAGACAACAGTTTTTGTACTTCCTTGAAAATCAATGGTTCCAACAAAGCATTCACTAGTCGCTACCTTTGCCTAAACAGTTTTGCCCCTGGCTTGAGAGGTATCATGTGAGTTATGATTGAAGTATCATACATCTTGAGATCTTCATAACTCCATGCTATGACTTCATGATAATCCCTTAATGCATGAATAATACCTATCCTTTCTTCCTCTATGCTGGCTTTCCCAATAAACACATTTTTAACTTCTCCAGATATTCCTAAATTGTAAGTTTTGCATTGTGTACCAGGGGACTCCTTGTTTCTTCTAAATTCCAAGTTTATCTGAATCAAACAATCATTCTAATTCTACCATTCCTCATGGAATAGTGTTTGTCTTCAAGTTAAGAACCCCTTCTAAGTCCATTTTAGCATGTTCCATCTCTTCTTCATCTATTATCTGGGTAGAAAAAACATTTGACAAAGTGAGAAAGTCGATTATGTGTTTGTCATCCTCAAAGACCTTAAAATTTGTGATGTTATCTGGTACTAAGGGAGTGGAGGCAAACTCTATGGTGAACTTTTTCAGGCCTGACATAGACGGTTCTAGCGAGCTAGTCGTTTGAGCTAAGGCATCGACAACATGATTTTGTCTTTGAAGGATCAATTGAATATTGAAACCATCAAAGCACTCGATCAAATCCAATACGTGAATCTGATATCTATTTAACTTCTTATCATTGCAAGAGTATTGCCTTCTTACTTGTTTGACAACCAATTCTGAGTCACCAAATACTTGAATAACCTTAACCTTTTTCTAAAGAGCCATCAACAATCCGTGCACCAAAGCTTCATATTCTATCACATTATTCGTGCAAGGGAATTGCAATCAGTGTGCTACCAAATATGAACTTCTTGTGGGGATAATTAGTTCAAAACCTACCTTGGATCCTTGTCTACACCTAGATCCATCAAATCTTAATGTCTAGAGGTAGAAGTCATCATTACTATCATTTCATTTTGTTTGCTGCCTCTTGTCTAATTGAGGTTCTAGATCAGCCTTCTTCATAACAGCCTGATCTTCTTTTGAGGCTATGGGAATCTTTAAATGTTTCTACACTTGTTCTACTACCTCTTGGGAGAGCAAACATGTAAATTTAGAATGAGATACATACTGAATATGACACTAGTTTGGCAGTAGTAATTCCTCCATCTGTACTTTATTTCCAACAGCCACTTGATCATTCATGAATGTAGCTACAAAGTTCCTAAATCCTTCGAATATGTCAAACTCATCATCATCAGAGAAGGACTTCGGGACTGTCTGTACACACGCCTCGGTGGTTTCTTGATATTCTATGCATGGTGGATCAGAAAATTTACTGCAATTCAACATCAATATCTCCTCTGCCTGATTAATCCCCAAATCCACTTCTGAAAACAAAATTTTGTTGGTCTGATTGTATTTTGTGATCATGTGCTTCATTTTCGGCTCTCTTTTGATATAGATCTAATTTGTCAATCCCTTCCATGGCAGCCACATGTGAGAGAAGTTCGTCACCATATAGCCATTGAGAGTCCTAGACCAATCTCTACTTAAAAGCATGCCATACTGATCCAGAATATCTACTACTTGGATTTCTATGTATTGTTGCACCCTAGGATCGGAAGCTAGTTGCATACGTATTTTGTTTAATTCACCCATCACATTTACTTTAGTCTTGTCTAGCTACGTGACTTTCCTGAAGGATTTTGCTAGACTGAGACCCAGTGATTTGCATACTAATAAAGGCATCACATTTATAGAGGCCCTTGAGTCCACTAAACAATTATGAAGGTTCTTCCTAAATATTCTGAGAGTCAAAAGAGAAGGAGGACTCTCCCTTTTATCATTGTACAATGTGACCTTCTACTTAGCATCTATCAGGTGAACTCTATCTTTTCCTTTTTCTGTATTGTCCTTTGGTAGAATCTCTTTTTGGGAAGAGTCTATCTTAACACTAGCTCCCATGTTCTAAAAGAAAGTTGTCCTAATTTCTGGTACTTTCAGCAATTCAAAGATAGACAAGCTAACTTTCATCTTCTTGAGCTCATCCGCAACATATTGTCCCATCTTTGCTATTTTAGACCTTTGGGAACTTTCAGCTATAGCTCCTTGATGCATTGACTGGGGTGTCACCTTTGGAGGTTCAGGATTGTTGGAGGCCTTTGGGTCAGGTGGGATTTGGTAGTTGTTCGGAGGGATTGAAGTGGTGAAATGACCCTTGGGCTTTCTACTTCTCAAGTTGTATGGGGTTTTTTTATATTGCTGATAAGCATGTACTTCTTCGCACTCCTCTTCCTTAGGCTAATTATCATCTTGGAAAGGAAATGTATAACTATCAAGTATGAGGGTAGTGTCATACCTCTAAGATAGAAGGAGTTCATACCCTGTTGGAGGATTTTCCTATGCTTCCACATTCTGAATCTCCATCTAAAAGATATTGGATGCTATTTGGAATTCTGGCTAGTCTAATTCAGAATGGGCATTTGTATTGTGTAGTCTACACCATGAAGACAAAGCTACTTCAACCAACATCACTTGGCCAGATGGATAGTTATCAGCATTTTGGTTCTCCAAAGGTGATGGGACTCCACCATTGTTAGGCCTAGTATTCCAGGTCCAGTTCTGTCATTGAAAATTTTGATTCTGATATTGATTTTGGTTTTGATATTGGTTGTGATTCTAATTTTTTTGCTGCAAATAAGCATTTTGATTTCTCATGTAAGTAACTTCTGTAGTGATCTTTTTCATTTGTTCTACTAGTTCCCTAATGTCATCTCTATCATCTCTTGCTTTAGTCGCTTCAGCAAACTAGAGAAAAGGCATTTGAGCTGGAGGTAATTCAGCTATAGGATTTCCTGGGTGGACCACTAAAGCTTGTGTTATAGCAGGGACTGGGACATGATTCATCACAGGATGTGATTAGCCAAATCTTGGTTGATCATGGGTATTTTGTTTGGCATTGTTACAGGACCCATGTGGTTCAGTGAACCTGTTGTTGTCTGCCCCAGTTGGGTGTTTACTATGACAGCTTCAGTGTATGCTTGGGTCAGGGAGGCAAGAGGCGGATTAGCTCTTCTTATGAACATGGAAGTGAGCCTATCCAAGGCTGCATAGTAAATGGCCAAGGCTGCAGCCTGACCTATAGCATAAGGATCTTGCAAATGACTAAAAGATTTTTGGAACTAATTATTAAAAGAACTAATTAACTCACCCTTAGCTTTGCATATTTGCACGAAGGACCTATACAAGTCTACTGGGGTAGTGGGCATCCTAAAGCGATCCAAAAATGCATTAGTAGGCTTCATCCTGCAGTGAGTAGGGAAACAACCTATAAACGATGTCCTCATGCTAAACTTGAAGCATAAATATGTTTCCTTCAAAGATTTTAATGCAATCATTAGCGGTCCTGTCTGGATCATTTGTGCGAAACTTAGAGCAGAACTTGTCAGGATTTTTAGGCATATCATGGTAGGCACATAATTGGAATGGGGATTGGTTATTAGCAGTGAAAAAGGCCATGGTTGGGGGATTAATTGGGGCGGTAGCTAGGTTTCTTGGAACTAAGTGAGCCCTTAGTGCTCTGGGTATTCTCTGATCTCTTCTAGTTCTTCTAAACTCTGCCAAAGATAGCAACTCTTCTCTAGCCGAGCTGGACCTGGTATGTCTCTATGTAGTCCCCAAACTTGCTAATTTTTGGGAGGGGATTTCAACTTGGTGGCCCTCCTTCTAGCGTCAATTCTATTGATGGTGTTTTTAGCACACAACAACGTAGGTATGATTGTTGGGATCACACCTCTCTTGAAAAGTATCTTACCCTAAGTAAGACTACTCTAAGGATAATACAGCTAGGTCTTAGCGTGCTTGGAATTTCTCAGTGGAATGTTCTAACTATGCCTACAAGGGATCTTACATGCAATATGACAGGTTTGACAAATTAACGTAGCAATACATGCAAACCCTTATAACTAATCAGCTAATATCTCTATGTAAATTGCTGCTGAAATCTAACTCTAATGATTGATTAATAAGAAAATGCAAAAGGAAGTAGAGTTTAGAGAGATCCTAAGTGAAATTCACAAAATAAAGATTGCTACAAGTAGACAAACATTCATAAATTAAACCAATTTTCTATTTTACCAAGCTATAACTTTTCTATAGTGCTGCAGAAAACAATGTTATCTTCTATAGATTCTTCAAATTTTCAAACCACACACATTAATTAAATACCCAAGTGCTGGTGTGATTTAACTACTATAATGTAATTGAACTCATGTCAATTTAACAACCCATGCTAACTATGCACAGTTACAATCATCAAGCAACTAATAGTATGGACTTGAATGTTCATCAAATAGCTTTAACAAATCAATAACATTTCAAAGTACAATTTAACTAATGTAGATCAAGATGTGAATCATGAAACCAAATTGACAATACAAGAGATAGATTCCCAAAAAAATTGCAGTAACTTGCTTTGTATTAATCAGAAATTCGGCAGAATGCCAACAATTTGGCATCAAGAGTCTTACAAATGAGATAATGATGGCCCTTTATATAGGAGAGGCACCATACTAAGTTTTTGAATGTACGGTGGAGATTAACTCAACACTGACGGCCTAGATTTAACAACATTAAATACATTTATGACAACCTTTTGCATTCCTAAATTACAATTTGTCCTGTAGGAAAAGGATGAAAAATGACCTCTAGATACATTGAATTTAGACAAATTGAATACCCATCTAGCTATATATTGGGAAAAGAAATTTTTTAAAGAAAAATAGAGATAAAATAGCATCACATGACCTTCTAAATATAGCATTATTTACAAGTGACAGGATTTACATTTTTTATTTCAAATAATTTAACATTTTATGCATCTTCTTCTAAATCTATATTGTCTTCCTCAACTTTCTTGTTGACGTAGGCCACCTAAGCTGCTAAAGCTGGATTTATATCCATGGGCTCTAGATCTTTGATATACTCTGATCTGAATCTAAGGTCCTCAAGCTCCCGGTAATACTGAGTATATACGTCCTCCATTGATCCTCTACTTTTGTGAAATACAACAAAGGAAGCATGAAGATCACCGATCTTTTCCAGTTTTCCCACTATACTTAATGGAGATTGCCCATGAATAGTTTGATGCAATTTGTCCTTACAACATTGTTCATCAAGTGGAGCAAGATCATCAAAGCCGAGGTCTCAACATTCTCTCAAAGTATCATTTATTTCATAAATAACAGAAAATATTTGATCATTTGCTTCCTTGTAAGATTCTTTGATCTTATTAAAAACTTCTTTCTTCATCTTCATTTGCAAATACCATACCCTGGACTTATACAACCTTTTTGCTATAAGAATTTTCACTGATAACAAGGTTTTGTTAGGCAGCTCCCTTATTGCCTATACTCTAGGGAACATATGAGAGTAGAATTCTTCATAGGGCTCATATTCTTCATTTAATTCCTCCCATCCTTCTCTCAATGATCAAAAGTTTTGATGTAACCTGCATGCAAAGGCGATTGCTTCGCAACCATCATTGTATACTCTATCAAATCTTTCTTGCATACCAACAACATTTATTTTAATATCATCGAATCTGACTAACTCTTCTTTTGACAGTAGAGCCAAAGTCAATTTTGGTTCTCCTTCTGAATTTAATGGCCTCATTAAAAACTAGATGCAAACCTTCAGTTCTTCACTCTGTTGTTTCAAGTATTGCTTTGTGAGCTCGTCTTTATCCAACTACTCAAGAATGGAGGAGACCATACCTTTAAATTCATCAATTTTCTACCCCCTAGAAGCCGGTCCCAAGTCAATAGTTGTGACAGTATAATCTTCAGCTCTGATTTGATCTTTATTCATATTAGCTGGTGGGACAACCACCTCAGCAATTCTTGACCTAGAGGCATTCTTGTATATCTAAGATCGTATCTTAGCCTTCTTTTGTTTCTTCAGCCTTTCCACTCTAGCTAGGATTGTATCCAAATCTAGTTTCATCATTTGTACTTGTGGCTCCTTAGCTCTGAGCTAGTGTTGTAGCCAGTCTGGTGCTATTGAAAAGGGATCCTTGGGAACATCAGTGTTGTCATTTCCTATATTTGGTGGGCCTTCAAGGAGTTCTAATTCTTGTTTAGATTCTTTATTTGCTTCCTCTTCCCCAATGTTTTGCAAATTGTCTAACACTTCCTTCTGAACAGCCTCCATGATTGTATCAGTAGTGTTCTTGTTTACTGAATTGTCAGAGATTTCTACTACTTTGACACTGACTGCTTTAGGGAGAGGTTCTTCAAATGTCTCCTTCTCTGTCTCCTACTCTTGAAGTCCTAATTCTGTACACACCTTCTCTATTCCAGGCAGTAATGGTATAGTCAAGGGAGTTGAATCTTGTACTAAAGGAACCAAAGAATTAGGAATCAAGGATAAAGAACCAATAGGTAATGATGGAAGGTTCACGTGAGTCAGATTTGCAAATGATGCAAAGCCTAAAGAGGGAGGCAAAACCATAGATGAAGGGATGGAGGAGAAAGGAAGGGAGGTTGAAAGAGTGGTGGAAAGAGGTGGCAAGGTGAAAGAGGTGGAAAGAGAGATGGAAGAAATGGGAGGTAAGGAGGTGGCTGAAATGGATGGTAGTGGGGTAATAGCAGAAGAAATGGCAACAACTGAGACAAGTGAGGTGGAAAGTCCTGAATCTGATGCCAATGGGCATGATGTGGTTCTAATAGTAGGTGAAGTAGGGGTAGTAGGAGTATCAAAGGCAGCAGGGGCAGAAGTGGAAATGATAATAGGGGTTGATGCTACCTTAGTTCTTGGCTTTTTGGTTTTAGAGCCCTCTCTTGGCACACTTGACAAATCTTTTCTCTTAGCAACTCTTGTCCTTTTGACCAAAGGTGGACTCTTTTGTTGCAACTTAGTGACTATCTTCTTTGCCTTTGCCTTTGCCTTTTCTGCTAGGGGTATGTGTTCTTCGCTATCAATCTCTTTAGAAGTCTCTTAAACTTGTTCCTCAACATCTAGCACCTCTACTGGTTGGTCTTTCTCCACATCTAACTCCTTTTCGGGTCCCAACTATGTATAGCTTATTTGTACCCCATTTTGAGTCATTGTTGCAATTTGGGTTCTGACCCATATTTTACTTAGCCTCATAGGTTCTTTCGTGATCTCATCTAATGAGCTTTCCTTGGTATTTGCCCAGTTTAGAAGGGGCACTCGGTGTTGGTACTGGTTTTCCAAATGTCCTTTGTCCACCATATTATCATCATCTGTCAACTGATCTAGCACATCTATAACATGGAATCTTCTAATGAAATCTAGAGACATTCTTGAATGAATCCTTTTGAGTACCTCATAATCATCTACACAGTCTACCCAGAAGTCTTCTAGATGTACCTTGTGGAATAGCCTCTTGTTAACATATTTCTCCATCACACCATAAGAGTCAAAATGATTCCTTCTAACATACAAGTGAAGATTAAGAAGTTGTAATTCTTTGTTAGAGGCTTCAGCTGATTCTAATGAAACACATGCAAACTATTCTTTGCCTAACAGTAGGGGAAACTTTACATTTGTTCTATGCAAGTGTTTTAGTTTCTCTGCACAAGGAATTAGTTGTCTAGTCACCTCTAGTGGCACTACCTTATTTGTTGGGTACCTAGGTAATCTGTATGGTGGTCTTGTGAATCCTTGTATCCTTAGGTAAGTGAATTTCTCAAACTGAATGTACCATCTCCCAAACTGGCTGATTGCATTATTGGCCTCAGGAGAGATTCTTAGGGAGGTGGCTCCTTGAAGTAGCCTTGTAATATACGTGGTAAATGTGTCATTTACCCTCTTGAAGTGAATCAATGACTGAGATATGGTAAGTTGAGTATAACACTCATACACTTTCAATTGCCCATTGCCCACAACTCCTAACTTTGATAGCCCTGGGTATTTAGTTCTCCTTGCTAAGGCATGGACTATATATGATGTCCACCTAAAAGTCATCTTATCATTGAAGTTGGTGAAAGCTTCATGCATGTTATCACTCAAAATTTGAGCCCAATGTAATTTTATTGTTTAATGAATAATTTCCTCAATCAGTGTAAACATCCATCCTTCAAAAGTTGATGCAGAGGGCAATCCATATATTTTGTTCAACAAAGTAACAAGATCTACAATCTCATTGTGAAAATCACTTCTGTAAAGTGTATGGGGGAGCTTGATGATTTTATATCTCTTGTGCTTCATCCATCCATCATTAATCTATTTTTTTACATTTATCAATACCCTTCTTATAAGTTTTCATTGCATCTTTAATGTCTGCTATAGATAGCACAAGATGCACTAGAATGCCAAAGATCTCTCCTAAAGAGGGTGGACTAAAGTCTACCAAGACATCCCCACTGATGGGTTGAATAGTCCTAGTTAAAGGATCATATCTTTCTACACAAGTTACTATCAATTCAAGGCACTGTATTGAAGTAGGGAATGCAGCAACCTCTGCAATCCCATTATCTTTGATCTTTCTGGCCAAGATTGTATGGTTATGCCTAAATAATCTAAGCATGAAATCTTCTAGGTTAATATGACCTAGCTGTGTCTCCTATGTTGGGCCATGTGGAGAATATTCTCGACTTAGGAGGGATTCCTTTAAACTCGTACTTCATGTTTTGTGCTCGGGTGGTCATTTAACCTGCATGACGAGACCTCATAAGTTATGGTTGCCTTGATAGTTTGACTTCTAAGTCTAATTTGAGTGAGTCATTAGTTATCCATCTATGTTGCTAAGTAAAGACTCCTCTTCCATTCTCAACAAATTCCTATTTGGATTCATACCAAGACTTATAGAATGGAACACACAGATCCACGAGGCATGTCTTTTGGACTATATGGCCCCTATAAGATGAAAACCATGAGTATCATCTGGAAAGAAAATGCATCAACTCAACATGCACCTGTAGGATGTATTCCACATTCATCTAATCAAACTTGTGCTAACTGTGAGTATGATCCACGAGATGATCCTCGAGTTCCCACCTTCAATACAACCGACCATCATGCTCTTGACTATACTCATCCACCAAGTGAATCATGTAATGAACTCATGCCTAAAGCAAAAGCTAATTACTTTTTAATGAGTTCATCTGAAGCATTAACTTGTAGAACAGAAGTTGTAGACCTTGAAAAACAAGGTATCATTCAAACTTCTGAGTCCCCATTCTCATGCCATGTAATGTATGTTCCAAAAGTTGATGAGAATGGTAAGGAATTACCTAAGAAATGACTAGTTGTCAATTATAAGCCATTAAATGACTGTCTTGTTGATAACAGACATCCTCTACCAAGTAAGGATCATATTTGGCAGACTATTCAAGGTAGTCATGTATATTCTCAATTTGATCTTACAAAAGGGTTTTGGCAGATTGGCCTCAAAAGTGCTGACTTCTACAAACAACATTTTTTGTACCACAAGGTCTCTATGAATGGATTGTTCTTCCATTCAGTATCAAAACTGCTCCTTCCATTTTTCAACAGAAAATGGATGTTATTTTTAGACCTTATGCCAAATTTATCCAACCCTATATAGATGAAATTCTTGTCTTTAGCCAAGATATGCCCCGGCATCTTGCTCATCTCCGCCAATTCCTTTCTATTTGTCAACACCATGGTCTTGCTGTCAATCCTTCCAAGTCTTTCTTTGCTCAAAACCATATTGTGTTCATTGGCATCAAGCTTCTTCTAGGGGGGAAAATGGAGGCACAACCACACATCCTGAACAATATTTCTAATCTTGCAGTTACTAATGTCAAAGAATTACAATGCTTTTTAGGCCTTGTAAATTATATTGCAGGATTTTATTACAAGCTTACTGAAGATAGAATCGACTTAAATAAACTTCTGGGAAAGAAGCCACCACCATGGACAACTAAGCATGACAGCCTAATTTCTAGAATCAAACAAAAGTGTTCTCAGCTTCCACCTCTCAAGTTACCGGGTAATGGTTTCAAAATTGTGGAAATAGATGCTAGTGAAGGTGCATGGGCAATGTTCTTAGAGAATAGAAAACAACATCTCACGATCCCAAAGACAAAGGTGAGATTGTCAGATATATTTCTAGTAGCTTCAAAAATAGTGAAGTTGACTACCATAGTACTCATAAAGAAATCCTTGCTGTTGTAAATACTTTCCAAGCATTTCAAATGTTTATTGCTGACAAGAGATTTCTCCTCAAAAGTGATCTTCAAAATCTACGAGGATTCTTCAGAAAAGAATCCAAAAATAAAGTTGTCAGAGGACGACTCCTCAGGTGGGCTCAATTATTAAGTACTTATGAATTTGATTCCATTCACCTTCTAGGAGTTGAAAATATTTTTGCAGATTTTATGTCAAGAGAAGGCCATACTTTAGAACTAGTTCCTTCTAAAGCAAATCATAACCCTTCCGGGATTATCTGAATAATTAGGATAAGAGAGCATCGTTGGTACGAAGATAGCTACCAAGAATGGAGTACGAATCCTTTCCAAAGAAGGGATCTTCATAATTTTCAAATGGCTAATGAATTTCTTTCAGACCGCTTTAAGATGTTAGTAGCCAAACAACAACTAACATATCCAGGTCTATGGACTGAATGACCATTCTTCCAGTTCTCAGCAGAAGTAGAACTAATTGATCCTAATGTGGGACATGTTCTCCAAAATTGGTGTGGGGACTTCATTCTTCCTGTTAAATTTCTCAATCCAAAGGTCGACAGACCAAATCAATGGTTGAATGATGAACATTGAAAGAATTTAATCAAAGATCTATTCCAAGGACCATATCCACCTATCGAGTATCTTCAATTCAATGGGACTTCAGCTTATACTGGATGCATCTTCAAACTCACTATTGACTCACCTAAAGAAAATCTCATCAGCAAACATCTTTGTCAAGTTTATGGACCAGCTAGATCTTCCTCTATTTTTGAACATTGGACAGTCGCTAATAGATTGAGATTCTTCCATTCTCAACAAATTCCTATTTGGATTCATACAAAGACTTATAGAATGGAATGCACAGATCCACGAGGCATGTCTTTTGGACTATATGGCCCCTATAAGATGAAAACCATGAGTATCATCTGGAAAGAAAATGTATCAACTCAACATGCACCTACAGGATGTATTCCACATTCATCTAATCAAACTTGTGCTAACTATGAGTATGATCCATGAGATGATCCTTGAGTTCCCACCTTCAATACAACCGACCATCATGCTCTTGATTGTACTCATCCACCAAGTGAATCATGTGAAGGTTGTATTATGTATGCCCAACGCATCCCAAGTGATTCTGATCCAAGCACTAGCTAGTGGACCAGGCATGTTGGCCACTGAAGATATCTATCTCTTCATGTCAAAAGATAGACGTGGGCCCTTCCATAGAAAAAGGGGCAAAGCTTGTGTGCCTTATAGTAAGCATGAGTTATCCTTCTCGTGATAAAAAAGATGACTATGTAAAAAGTTATTCTTTTCTGTCCTGTCTGTCCCCTCCTTTCTTTGTTCATGAGTGATTGGGACCCACCAAAAGATGCCTATCTTCAATTGGGTAACTCTTCGATAAAGGAGTTGCAACGTGTCCACTTTCTATGGATGGATTTCAAATTGTAATTCAAGAGAGAAGGTTACAAGATCCGCCCCCTCTTCCTATAAAAGGTGACAGGGCCACCTTCATTTCTCAATGAATTCTAAGCGAGTGAAGTCTTAGAAATTAAGAGTCTAAGTTCAAGTCTATAAGCAAAAGAGTACTATTATCTCTAGTTCCCTCTCTGCATACGAGTCTGTAAGTTTGATTGAGTCTAGGATAGATGTTTTAAGCTCCTCTTTCTACATATGAGGATATATCATGCTAGCGCGCATTGAATATGATGAATGTATTATTCCTGAGTGTTTGAAATAATAATATACATAAGATCTATCTGAATGTCAAATACGCTATTGATCCACATATCATTTGTCATTTGCAGCTATTGTTAAAAGTTGGTATCAGAGCTGATGATGTGTTCATCTGTTGTTATCGTTGTTGTCTAACCATAATGACTCAGTAGTGTTAATCTATTTATTTGTATTGCTCCTAATATTGCTCCTTGTAAAGCTCATACAAATCAGATCTCTATTGTAAGTCCTCTCCGTGTAAGTCCTGTCTTAGCTTGTTGCATCTAGGGAAGATCTGAGGCAGTAATCTTGTATTTCAAGTGCAGGTTTGAGCATTGGTTTGAGTGTAGAAATGGATAGAGCAAGCATGTCTGGATCAAGTATGGCTGACATCGATCATATGGTAGATCGCAATACAGAAGTTAAGTTCACAAACTTCTTTGCTGATAATGAAAGTTCTTTTTCTACTGGTGAATCTAGTAGTAATATATTAGATGAAGTTTCTTCTAGTTAGTTTGATAATAAGGAATTTTGTGTACCTAAGATTAAACCCTCTAAGATCTATAGGGATGTTCCCAATAGTCTAGTGGATATGTTTAATAAAAATAAAGGTTTGAAAATTTGGTTTGGATATAAAACATCTCAAAGATGTCATGTTGCAACCCTACAACATGTTGTTACTAGAGGTAACAAAGGTAAATTGAGGATATTCTCAGACTCCCAAGTCTAGAAATTTCAAAAAGAAGCCTTAGCTAGTCTAGATAACCCCCAATTCATGCATCTGTCCTATGTTAGGATAGGTATCTGTGGACACTACCGTAAAGGCTTACCTATCATCATTATGATGATGCTGAAAGATGCAAGATTCTACAAGTTGTCTCATTCCTTGTTAGGTGCTACATGTAACTCCATGTCTAAAGGAGCACTTTACCTAGATTGCCTATTAGATTTCCCAATCAGTTTAAAAGATGGCAATCTACAAGATGTTCTTGAATATAACTTTAAGACCATGAATCTTTTCATGAAAAAGAATTCAGTAGACCATTCCCTTGTTTTTTTGGTTCACTATAGATTATACAAGGTTCTACCCTTGATGATAAATCCTAAAAGAGCACAAGGTTTAGAAGGTCTGTCTACCATCTGGACATCTACTAGTGACAGCATGCAGTTAACTGCACAAAAGATTGTCCATCACAAAGATATAAAGCTACCTGAAGAATGGGCATTAGATCTTTGGGATCAAGGTGAACAACCTGAAGAAGAGAAACAACTACAATTGAGAGGCATCTCAATTGAAGAAATAGATGATCAGGCTGTGATCTGATTCTCATCTGGTCAATCGTCTGCCTTGCATAGCAGCCCTTCGATGAGAAAAGAAAAGGTTTTTAACTATAACCAACCTAGTCCATCTATGATTCCGTTACCATGCACTCACAATGCAAGATTACAACCCTCTAAGGGTTTTGAAGATTTGTTTAAAATCCCCTCTGTTGCTAAGCCTAGTAGTTCAATTCCTACAACTAAGTCTACTATCCCTTCTTGCTCCCACAAGTTGTATTCTGAACTTGACGATGGGATGTACAAGTGCGAAGACTGCTCTTTTATTTTCAATCCTCCCAGAACGGGGTATTTTCATATTTTTTCAGCTAAGGAAGCTGTCATACCTGAGCAAGATATTCAAGAGACCAATGTGCAAGTCTTAGCTAGTCCTATCGGTCCTTGTCTTGTCCCTGGTACAATCCCTAATTTTCATGACTTCATGCTTTATGACACCACTGGCAAATACCAAGCTGATTTCTGGCCCCTACATATATTTTCTATTAAATATGCTATTCAAGGCTCTAGCCAAAGAAAATTTCTTAACTGGACAAATATGTGTCTTAGGAAATCAATGTTATTAGCTGAGGATAGAAAGATCTGGCATAAGATCAAAGCAGTCAAGGTGGAAAAGGCCCGCCTTAGTAATCAAGAGAACTTCATTCTCTTATTTCCACTCTAGAATGTTTGGAAAAGCATCTTACTGATGAGTGGATGGCCTCTGTTAACAAAGACCTCCAAGAACTCAAAGTTCAGTATAATGAGTTCAAAGCCCAAGCGGAAACCTGGTGGGTTGCTCACCAATGATCTTTAGAATAGCAAAGAGAACTTCTGCAAAGAGTCAGAAGTGAAGTCAAATTAGATTGTGATGTGTTAGCTTCACAAATAAATATTGTTAGTATTCATGCCAAGCATAATGGACAAAGACTAGAAGAAGTCAATCATGAAGTCCATTCTATTACACAGTCACAACTTCTAATAGGAGATTCCATCAAGCAGGAATCTACTGATATTCAGTCTGCATTACAATAGTAATCTGTAATGATTCAGTCAGTTGTCCAAACTGTTAAACAACAGTAGACTATAAAGACAATGAATTTCCCTTCAAGTGCAAAGGGATATTTACAGGCTCAGTATGAAGGACCAAAGTTGGTCACTGAGGTTAAGAAGCCTGTAATTGAAAAGATTTTTGATCCCTCCACAGGGAATCTCAGAGATACCACTCCAGAGAATGGGCAAAAGGAAAGTTCCAAATGGCTCGTGGTAGTAGTTCTAATCCCAATGGATCTGATCCTGTTGATCCATTTAAGAATATTCAAACTCTGAAAGATGATACACCTCCCCTTGCCAATTTTGTTAATTTTGAGGATGTAGCAAATACAAGAGGAATAGATGTCATGCGAGCCTGGATAACTAAGTATTTATCCACTAATGCCACTGTTGATGAATCACAGGTGATCAAGCAGGCTCTCAATGCCATGACAGGAGTTGCAAGAAGTGTCTGGGATAGACTAGATGACACTTTTAGAGAAAGCCTAATAGGTAGAGGTACAGATCAAGTCTGTGCTCAGTTGACACGTCTATTTGTTGGAAGAACAAACACAAGAGAAAAGTTGGCCTACAACAAGTTCATCAAAGGTAAATGTAAAGATCTCAAATATTTCCAGCAATATTGTGAGATTCAATATCAGAACTTTTATCAATCTCGCCATGAACAAAATCATGATTTTATGTTCACAACTTTTCTAAAAAGTTTTGGCACTGTGATAGGAGAATTCTATCACAAGAAAGTTTTAGAGAATCTAGTGATAGAAAATATAGAAATGAAGGAACTAACCTTTCCTCAGTTAGTTCAATTCCTTACACAGATAAATGAAGAGATCTGTGAAGAAGGAAAAACAAAAAGGGAGATAAAAAAGGTACAACCTTTACTATCCTCTTCTGTATGCTACTAGATAATGCCTTCTAATCAGTTTCCAGAGAAAGGCAAATCTTCTTGTTATAACTGTGATAAGTCAAAAAAGCCTTACAAGAAGAAAAAGAAAAAGTACAGTAAATATCCTCGTAAGAAAGGATATTTTCGAAAAAGAGATAAAAGGCAAAAGGGTTCCAAGAAGTGGAAACCTACCTGCTATATTTGCAAAGGAGATCATTTTGCAAATAAATGTCTGGATAGAAATAAGAAAAAGGGAAAAGGTAAAGTCCGTACTACCCAAGAAGCAGGAGTAGTAGATAATGAATTTGAATTCATCAATGACTACCCATCAGACTCAGAGGATATCATACTATCCAGTACAGATCCAGAAATAGAATCAGAGTCTGAAGAATATGCATCAGCACTAGAGCAAGCTTAGGTCAATGTGATGACCAAAGAAGTTCAATCTTCTGATGAAGATTTAGAAGTCTCCTTCTGCAAAATGTTGCGAAGGGACACCCATGCAGAATTGGACAAGGTCATTGAAGAAATTGTCCAAACAGAGTCTTGTCTCCAAACAATAGACATGGGACAAGAAACATGGAAAAAGTTGACCAACAAGTTGGAACAACTTAAAGCAAGAAAATATTTCTTGCTTCAAAATCCAGAAAGGCCTCCCAAACTTCCAATCTGAAGATCTATTCTACAATATGCTTTATCTGTCTCCCAAGCTGAAATTCCAGAACAACATGGATATAAACCATTGCAAAGAAGAGAACCTTGGCCTCCAGGTTCCCCTACACAAAGACCTTCAGGATCCTTTGATCAGTGGCCTATCAATGATGCTCCTACTCCTGGAAGCATGGCTCAAAGAATATGGAGAAGAAATAGAAAAACCTTTCTTGAAAAGGTTATTACTCAAGCTCAGGTAGAGATCTCAGAAATTGACAATGAAGAAAATTTCTATCTAATAGAAGAAATGGAGAAGGCTCCTAAACTTGATAAGTTTGTCAACCAGTTTAATACAACTAGAACCATACAGTTGCCTGCTCAAGCATCCTTTCAGGAAGAACAACTGTATTGTGAAGAAAAGCCATACAGTCCTCTCATCCATCAAGCTGTTGGAGAACAAGAAGAACCTAGAGTTACTTTTGAAGAAGGTTCTAGTAGTCGACAGATGAAAACCTACAAGCGGAGTGCCAAGCCGACTACTTCATGTCCAGGAATAATCCTGACAATCCACTTCCCAGGTATAATGGCATATCCATTAGCATTTCTAATTGATACTGGAGCAGATCTAAACATTGCCAGGTATAATGCTTTTCCCAAAATTGTTATCAAGTCCTTTTGTTATCAGAAATTGTTGTTAATAGCATAAAACCATTAATAAACCAATAAACATCAATAGAAATTGCAAATAACAAGATTGAACAATAAAGCACAAATCTCACAAACCTTGTTATCCTACGGCTTCCATTTTTTGACTAGTCTCGATTGATCTTTTTGTGATGAAAGTTGCCCTCAGGAAGCGCAATTCCTTGCTCTATTCTTCAAGATGGCGATGGAGAAATGGTTGTGATACTTTATTGCAATGAAGATGAGCTTCAAATGCAATGAGGATGGTCTCAAGAAAAATGGATATGGAGGTGCCAAAGGTGCACTGGTAATTCGACAGAGTAATATTACTTAAAGCTTAAATGATGATCTCCCAAATGGCTTGAAAGTGGGGGTATTTATAGATTTTTAGGGATGAGGAGAAGAAGATAAGGATAAGATTTGATAGGATTTGATTTTTCAAATAAGATAAGGAAAAAGATAAAAAGATTTATTTTTCTGTTTTAAATCCTCATAAATCTTCGAAAAGAATGGGATAAAAGAAAGCAGAGTCTTTTTAGGATTTTATTAATTAAATAAATATTTAATTAATTTTGGATTGGGGAAAGATAAGTAAATAAATATTTAATTATAGGAAAAGGATAAATGACTAATTAAATAATTAGAAATAATTATTTAACTAGAGAGGATTAATAGTCACGAATAATTAAATAAATAATTAAGATTTATTTAATTATAGAAGATGTGATAAATGGATAGAAAGGGAATAAATGAAAATTAGTTAAATAAATAAGATTTATTCAACTAATTAGGTGAATGATATGGGCACCTAGGGCAAAACATGTTAATGGAAAGGTGTTGGACATTTTTAAGTGTCTACATTTTGCTCCTCTTTGAGATGATGTTTGAGATGATGATATTTGTGTTGAGTACCATCATTTCAAAGAAGCTAAGGTATGGATAGAAGAAAAAGATGGTAATGGAACAATAGATTGAGTATGCCCCCTCAAGAGGATAGGCGGGTTGGACAAACAAGGGTAGGCTCTCAACATGAAAGGGATTGGTTGAAAAAGATTAGGGAAGGGATGGAAGAAAGGATGATGCGTTATGCTGCAATGAAAGTGAGCAATCATAATGTTTGATATAGCACTAGACATTATGCACCAGGTTATGAGGACCAATGTGATGATGTGTCTCATGCCCCAGCGTAATACAACATTGTCTAACACATGAGGAAGAAACCTTAGAGCATTAAAGTCTGAATGCACAAAAGGTATGATGTGACCTTAGATGCAAAGGCTAATGCAAAAAGCTATTCCAACATACACAAGATATGAATTTTAGCTGGAATGATACATATGTGATACAAATGCAAGATAAAAAGATAACACACACAAGAAAGCATGCACAAACGATACAAAAACAAACAAGGTATTTGCCCTTGTCAAGCTATAAACCGATGATTGATTGTTGATTGATTGATTGATGATGAAAGTGTTGTCATGGCGGGGAATGATATATCCCTAGAGCAACATGATTTGATAGTGTCTATTTTTAGTAAATGAGACATGTCGTGTAAGATGTGTGTGTTGGTCTAATTTCAACAATGCCACATCCTGTATAAGATAATTGATTGAGATGGTTTAAGACCAGACAAGGATCAAGACCACTGATTGTGATTGAATCACTTGACAAGATTGACTTGACTCGATTGGTATGGATTAAGGATGGACTTGCATTCATATCATTGCTCGAACTGATAGCTAGAACTGCTGATGGGAGATACAATGACAAATGGAAAGAGAAAATTGACAAAAGGACTCACAAGCTTTTGTAAACAATGGTACTTTGCATAGAAATTTTTTTATTGCATGGGATATGGTATGGAATAGATATGGATCAGATAACATTGATGACAGAGGCTATGCTAGGCTAACACTATGGATAGGATACTGGATAAGAATTTTGGATAGCCTTAATGCTAGATACTAATGACAAGGGAAACACCACAGATAGGTAGATGGATGGGTGATAGGGGACCAATGGTAGGGTAGGTAGAATGAAACAAGGATGTGATCTCTAAGGACTATGTCGCATAGGAAAAATGTGCCCCATTGTAGGTAGAATACTTAGGATTTTTCATGACAATGCTTATGACGATAGGAGGATGAGAGGATAATGAAGGATTTGCATGGTTTGGAGGGATAAGGTATGTTAAGAGACATCTAAAACATTTGTCAACATTGTGCCCCCAATCTTTATCAAGATAAAAAATAGAGGAAAGGAAGATTTAGGATGGATGGACACGACAAGATAGGTATGTAATAGATAGAAGGATATGATAGGAAATGGTACGGAAGGAAACTGATAGGAGAAGAGTGATATGCTGATGAGACAAGGTACCCCCCAAGTGTAGGTGATGCAGGAGATCAACTTACACATGATTCCTATTTGCCAGGTTTTCATCATGGTACTTATCCAAGGTGCCTGTTTGCCAAGTTTTCACCATTAGACGAAAGGATTTTTCTTTACTTTTTTTTCATTTTTTTTTTTACTTTTGGATGGGATAGATGGATATGGAAAGGAGAAAATCAAGCATCTAGCTCCATAAAAGGTGATAGTCCCGCTAGATGGATGTTGTCACATGGACTATGTCAAGTGTGCTCACAGATGTTGGTAGGGATCGTACGAAAGTGAGATGGAGAATGGTAGATAGTGGATTATGGAAGGTGTGATAGTGGATTATAATGTGAATTATAGATGGAAGGCTTATGCAAAAGCATGGAACATGGGAGTAGGATGGGGAAGATATGTAGGATAATAGTTGAAGGAAGGGGACATGGAGGTATGTGTAAATGTTGTGGAATGGAAGGGGATCATGACCAACGGTTGCACATACCATGATAAACATTGAAGCTGGTGATAGGAAGGTGATGTAGGAAGCAATGGAGAGTTTCACTTGGTGGATGAATGATGTAGGCCTTTAGGGACCTACATAGACTAAGTACTTTTCTAATTTTTGCTTGTCATGCGAGATGGAAGGATTGAAAATTTGTGGATAAAAGAGGAGAAAGTAGATGGTTGGGATTCGCGAGAGGTGGATGCCTCATTTGACTTGATGGCTTTTTGCCTAGGTACCTAATCCATTTGGCTTTTAGATTTTACTTGTGAAGGTATGGGCTTGGGTATATGTAGCTTTTGTGCATCTTCGGAGGTAATTAGTTGTTGCTTGGGGACCCACACCTTTTTTAGTTTTGCATTGAGGTGTGTGGGTGTATGCATCTTTTGAGATGGGTTTTTATTTGATTCTCAGCTTTTGTATCCTAGGTTATGAGGACTTTTAGGATTTTTGACTTAATAGGTAGAGGCATCTAGATATTTGCTGTTGAATTCCCTTGGGAAGGTGGAAGTGAGGTTGGTGGAAGCTCTTTGTTTACACAACATGTGCATCTGTTGGCCATGATTAGGATTTTTAAAAGATCTATGGATGGATGGATAAGGTGTTGGAAGTAGTGGAGGTAGGTTTGATGGAGGGATGTTGGGAGTTGGAAGAAGTGGAGTCAAAGTGGATGGTGGGAGGTGTATGGTCACATGCTTTTGCGATTTATAGGATAATGGAGGTGGAATGACAACATATGATTTAGGTATATGATGGAATTTGTGGTGGAAAGAGGTAGATTTTGGAGGAATGGAGGAAGTACTAACATCATTAGATTATTGACCTTGGGGTGTATATCCAAGGCCATGTGAGTGTTGAGGGACTTTGACATGGATAGGATCCAAAATTCCTTGTTCAAGAGGGCCTAAGCCTTTACCTTGATAGTTTATTCTTTGGAGCATGTGATCGACAATAGGACTTGGTGCAAGTGGAAAACTAGACACAAGTTCCTTATTGGATGGAGAAGATGAAGAGGTAAATAATGGTTGTTGTTCTCCTAAGGAAGAACATTCATGCATGAAGGTAGTGAGACCAAGGATATACGGTGGGGGATTTGTAGCATGGTCCATAATGGATGGTGCAGGATCATTAGGATTTTGATTATCATTATGTTCACTAGGGTCCAAGTTATTGGTTTGATCATCTATGTACACTTGGAAGGTAAGTGTCTCATCAAGGGAAGTGGAAGTTATTGGATCATAGATAGGACTAGGTCAAATATGGATAGGAGTAATGGAGGGTTCTTTCTCATGGATGGGTATGGGATCAATTTGTTCATGGACATCTTCTTCATAGGGAATATCTTGATCATTGAAAAGATATAGGTTATGGATGGGTTGGAATTGGATCTCTTTCCCATGTATAGTTGTTGGGAGATGTATAGGATCAAGTGGCTCATGGAGAGGTTCATCATTATGGGTATCATCTTGATCATGGAAGAGATACATGTTATGAATAGGTTGCATAAAAGTGATTTGATCTTGACTTGGACTAGGGCTTAATGTTTCTACATGCTCTAAGTTGTGCTCTTGACATAACTCTTGGGTTGTTTGAATGGAAGTGGATAGCTATTGGATAGGCTTGACATGTTCTTGAGGGTTATTGACATGAAGGTATAATAGCTCTTGACTTGGGTTTATGGTATGAGGTTCTTCGATAAGCTCAAGGGGTTGACAATCACATGAAGGGGTTGTAGGATTTGACATGTTATTGGAAGCATCTTTTGTAAGGTTAAGGACCAGATTTTGGGGACATGGTTGACTCTCTGCTAGTAGTCCTTGGATCACATCTTTCATAGGTGTAGAGGAGCGAGGTAACGAATGGATGGATTTGGAGTTCTCCATAGCTTTTCTTTCTCTTTTAGGCTTGTAGAATAGTTTTTGGAGCCAATCATAGTGGGATTCTTTGGGCAATTTCAAGCTGGGAGTAGGATTAGTATGCTCTGGGCTATGTGCTCTAGGAGATGGTCAAGGAGGTCTAGTAGACGAGGTGATATATGATTTCTGACTTGAGGTGGTGCTTGCCTTGTCAATAGTATTATTAAGACGGGAAAAGAAAGTATGATTTTGGTGCAAGGTGTAGCTAGTACTAGCATGTTTAGCTTGTAAGATTGCCATTTATTGCTGTACAACTTGGAGTTCTTGAGAAATTGCTAAAAAATCTTGGGGCAAGGGACCTAAGTTTATTTGCAATTGTAGGTATTGGAGTTTTTGAGCAATATATTTTTATTGGTTTGTCATCTCCACAAAAAGTAACACAAGACTGGAATGGGTATCCAGGAAGGTTGAAAACATTCTCTCAATAGACTGGGAAATGCTCACTATCCTAGATGTATAGCTACAGAGTGTATATGTGCAGCTTTGGTTTCCTTGAATGATTTTTACAATTTTTTTGGCACGTTTTTCAGTTGTTTTTTTTGGTTTGCAGGTTGGTCTTTTGAATATGATTTTATCAATTATAGAAAGAAGACACAACAAACACATAGAATGATTTCATGATTTTTTTAGATTTTTTTTTTTGTAAATTTTGGACTCTTTTTGACACAAAAACAAGTACAATCCTAGGTTGGTAAAGACAATATTTGTTGGATCCCCTAGCTATGCATATTCAAAGTAGATAGCTTTAGGATCTTTGTAGCACTGACTCCTCTCCATGGCACTCACTTCTCATGCATACCAAGTTCTGGGTTTCCTAAGGCTCATACCCCCACTGAACCTTAAGAATGTCCTTGCTATCCCTAATAAGAACCACAAGAATCAGGGTGGCTTCAAAGGTCCCACCTTTTGCGCCAACAAATAGAAAGATTTTGGGATACTAAAACAAAGGATATGTAATGAGGGCAACTATTCAAGTGGTTATACATGCGGCAGCACTACTCTCCATTGTGGAGTCTCCCAGCCTGCAAGGGTTATGCCTTGGAGGGTTTTGGGGGAGGTTGGTCGTCGGTATAACACTACTTCATTCATTGTTTGAAGCTTTAGCTCCAAACATAATTTATTTAGAGTGGCTTAGTAGGGCTTGGCTTTAGCCTGTTACCACTTAGGATCATTCCTACTTGGATGGATGGGTATCCAAGAGTAGGCCCCTCTAAAGGTTCAACACATGTGAAATGACATGTCTGGCATTCTGATCACCCAAGATAAGGGAGATCATATGCCTAATGTCATTCCAAAAACACAAAAGCTAGTAGTTCTTTCCAGCTATTTAAAATGAAAAAAAAAAACTAGATTCGCTATACTACTCGAGCACACACATGATTGTTAACTTTGAAGTGATTAACAAGATAGTAATGGTTCAATTTTAGCAAGGTAGCAATGTGTTTAACCTTGAAAGATAGCAATATAGCAATGATCCAATGATATGCAAGATAGTAATGATTCAGTTACAACCCTCCTAATTAGAACTACGTGAGATTTATATGAACATCATTTTACTTTCTCCTCTAATTAAATCTATGATTAGCTAATAGGTGCAACTATATGACTAAACCAACTCCTATCTCTGCAAGTAGATGAGAAAAATAGTCTTGTAAAATAAGCATTAGCATTAGCAGAAACCACAAGCAATACTCTAAAATCCCTGTTTAGGACAAATGCGCAGCTTCAGAGCCTGAATGAGCAAAAACAGTGCTCAGAAGTGCAGGAATTATGGAAGCACAGAAATAGAGGTTACAAGCATAGAATAGAAGAGTAAATGCACAAGAATGTCATATGCACCGTAAGAAATGACATATGCATAGATTCTGATGATGGATGCACTGAGATTTTATGCATGGAAAGGTAGCTCAGATGCATGTCAGGATTTCTCAGATGCACAGAATGAACCTGTATGGAAGCTGTCACTCAAAAACTCAATTTTGGATTAGATTTGGGGCAAGGCCCCATGGTGGGTACCAGAAATGTTATTAGAAATTGTTGTTAATAGCATAAAACCATTAATAAACCAATGAACATCAATAGAAATTGCAAATAACAAGATTGAACAATAAAGTACAAACCTCACAAACCTTGTTATCCTGTGGCTTCCATTGTTCACCTAGTCTCGATTGATCTTTTTGTGATGAAAGTTGCCCTCAGGAAGCGCACTTCCTTGCTTCGTTCTTCAAGATGGTGATGGAGAAATGGATGCGATACTTTATTTCAATGAAGATGAGCTTCAAATGCAATGAGGATGATCTCAAGCAAAATGGATATGGAGGTACCAAAGATGCGCTGGTAATTTAACTGAGTAATATTACTTAAGCTTAAATGATGATCTCCCAAATGGCTTGAAAGTGGGTGTATTTATAGATTTTCAGGGATGAGGAGAAGAAGATAAGGATAAGATTTGATAGGATTTGATTTTTTAGATAAGATAGGGAAAAAGATAAAAAGATTTGTTTTTCTATTTTAAATCCTCATAAATCTTCAAAAAGAATGGGATAAAAGAAAGTAGAGTCTTTTTAGGATTTTATTAATTAAATAAATATTTAATTAATTTTGGATTGGGGAAAGATAATTAAATAAATATTTAATTATAGGAAAAGGATAAATGACTAATTAAATAATTAGAAATAATTATTTAACTAGAGAGGATTAATGGTCATGAATAATTAAATAAATAATTAAGATTTATTTAATTATAGAAGATACAATAAATGGATAGAAAGGGAACAAATGAAAATTAGTTAAATAAATAAGATTTATTTAACTAATTATGTGAATGATATAGGTACCTAGGGAAAAACATGTTAATGACAAGGTGTTGGACATTTTTAGGTGTCTACACCTGTAAATTCAAATGCAGAAGTAAAAACTTATAGACCAAAATGATTTACATCACCTATTGCATGGCATAAGTAAACAAGAGAGCATTTAAAACCTACCAACCATGCAATAAATATTTGAAATTTCAAATGAAAACATGTAAAACAAGATAAGATTACTTCTGCAATATCTACTTCACCTTAACAGATCATCATGACTTGAAAAGATTAAAGAAAACATCATTGGAAGCATTTTGCACTGTTATTGGGGGTCTCAGACATTTCTGTCAGAAAGCGTGGAAATGGGCTAGGTCTGACCAAGTACGGGTTTGAGATTCATTGGGCCTTGTGCTAGATTTAGGTTCATCCAATCCTTTAGCGTGTAAAGCACTAAATTGAGGGTTGGTTGACCTTGCGCTAAATCAGAGGTCATTCGACCTAGTTAGTGAAGAGGCATAATGGCGCAAGGTCTTTTATAACATTTGGCATAGGTTTTGATGATGTCCGACCGGGTGCAAGTTTTTGATGTGGTGACCAACCACTAGTCACTAAAGGAGTATTTTTGTGCAAGTCAGTGGATTGGTAATTTAGCACTAGGCAGGGATTGTGACTTAGCAGGGATTGTGACTTAGTAGGAATTTCGACGGTATCTGACCAAAGTCGGTGAGAGTAAGTTTCCGTGCTAAGTCGGTGGATTAAGTTTTTAGCGCTAAGTTGGTTTTTGGGTTTCAGTGAGGTTTTTCAAGGCATCTGACTGACTTCGCTTTCCTAAGGTTAGTTGAGGGTGCTTTTAGCGCAAAGTCCTTAGGGGATGATTTTAGCGCAAAGGTTTCAATTTCTTCCCTTTTGATTATGGAGATTAATTCATCCGCCGACTGGCTCAAATTTGAGCATTGTTTCAAGAGGTCAGATAGTTACATTTTTAATAAAACTAAATCAAAACTTTAAAAAGGAACTTTGGACAAATTTTGTGAATGAACTTGCAAGCATGAGAAAATGCATCTCAATTAGCCGATCTTACCAGTTTGTCTTATAGCCTATGGTTTCAAATAGGGTTTTTTGTGTTTGAGTCATTTAATCACTAAATTATTCAACCATTGTGTATAAGACAAACCCTTAAAATGTCTTCTACGGATTTAAATAAGGGATGCATATGAAACCCTAACCGAATGAGACACATAAGACTTTAACCTTTGCATCTTAAATTAACAAGATAGAGGAATTCCTACCTAGTTTTTGAATGCAGCTATGTGTTGGTAAGAGACACTATATGGATTCATGAATGTTGTCATTGATGGCAACAAGGGTTATCCCACACATCTGCAAGACATGATGAGTCTCTACCGGAAGTCAGATTGAAGAAGTGTTATGATCCGGTAAGCAAGAACAGAGTAGTCAGCAAGGTCTGACAGTCAGGTCCAAATCTCTCAGAGGAAGTATTTTAGTGAAGTGCAGATTTGGTGAAGTCAAGAGGAGTACCTTGACTAATAGATTCCAAGGATTTAGCCTCTGGTGATGGAAGGGTGAAGATATATGAACACTTGAGTGTTGGGTTCCTTTTTGACAGAGCAGACAGAGGAAGAACTGTACCAGCAGAGTGTCAGACTCAAATCTGGAAGAGAGATTGCTAATGACTAAGTTTCTTGAGGTATCATTCATGATTGGATGACATGATTGAAGACTTCTACAAGCATATTCTTGATCCACATTACTTAGTATGCAAGGATTCATCCGACAGACCAGAGTTTGAGATAATATTGACTATTCCGGGTGCCGACTAGAAAAGTGTTGAAATCACTTGTGTGGATATATATACAAGATGGATTTAGATATGAAGGCATGTGTTGTGTAAGAATTGAAGTGTGAATAAAAGCAAAATAGTATAAAAGGTAGAAAAATAGGTTCAAAATGTAAAAGGATAGTAGCACTTAAGGAGAGTAAGAATGAAGTGCAGCAGATCAGTCTATTGAGCTTAACCAGAACTGAACTTCAGCATGTGTGGATGCTTCTCATCAATTCAAGTTTTCTTCATGCATTCATTAAGTCTTTTGTAGGTAGTAAGCCTCTTGTGAGCAGTGTGCTCAGGTAGTGAGCCCTAATTGGCAAGTGCCATCTTGTATCTTCTATTCTTCTAACAGAGAATAATATCTTGGGTTAATCACCCTGTGGTTTTTTCCCTTAACAGGGTTTCCACATCAAAATCATTGTGTCATGTGTATTGGTGTTATTTCCATTTCATAATTATGCTTGCTTATTTGATCTGATGTTGCATTAACTGTGAAGAAAGCACAAAAAGTTAAATTATTAGGATAACTGATTCACCCTCCTCTCAGTTATCAATAATTGGTATCAGAGCTAAGTTCCTCCTAACAGAGCCTAACAGCTTGAGGAAGATCTAGGAATTCAAATGGATGTATATGGTATAAGGGAGCAATTCAAGTCTACCCTTGATGATCTCGAGCAGTCAAAATCTGAAGTCAATGAATTGAAGGAAAGACTCAAACAGGCTGATGATTTCATAAAAGAACTAAAAGAGAAATTGAGTCTCTCTATGAAAAAGAGAAAGGAGCTACTTCAGCAATTGGCAAGTCAAGGTGAAGCCAATGATACAAATGGAGATCTAAAAGAGAAAACCAAGTTATGTGAAAAGTTATCAAAAGAAATCATCATGGTAAGACATGAAATGGAATCAGGAGTTATGAAGTTCACCCAAGAAATTGAAGAAAGAAGAAAATCTGAAGATGATCTAAGACAATCTCTCAAGGAAAAATTAGAAGACTGCCACAAAATGGATAGAATAATCAGACATCTTGAATCTAATCTTGAAGATGCTAAAGATAATGAAGAAAAACTTGAGGATCAAATTGTCTCTCTTAAAAGGGATCTTCAAACAGCAAATGAATACAAAGAGAAATTCAAGATAAGCTCTGCTCAACTTGAAGTTCTTCTTGAAATCCAAAAGAGGGTAGATGACAAGTGTGGCCTAGGGTATGAAAAGGGTGAAAGCTCTAGATCTGGTCAAAAGAATTTTAGATCAGAAAATCCAAGGAATAGGCCTAAAAGACCTCTGGTAAGGCAGCCTAATGCTCAAAGATATCCATCCTTCAATGGATACTGTCACAACTGCAATAACTTTGGTCATAAAGCTAATCAGTGTAGAAAGAGAATGAATCAGACTAATACATCCTTCTCTGGACAATGTTTCAACTGCAAAAGGTATGGTCACAAATCTCATGAATACAAAAATATGCAAATGAACAATCCATTCAATGGTAGATGCTTTACATGCAATATAATGGGTCATATGGCTAATCAATGCAGATCAAGAGGATATCAATCAAATATGCAAAGAAATGTTGTTTGCCGAATTTGCAATAGATCCGGTCATATTGCAAAATTCTGTAGAAGCAAGAATCAGGACAAAAGAGGTCTGGTATATCATAATCAGAATCAAGATAAGGGAAAACAAAAAGTGAATGCGGATGAAGTTCAAAGTGAGATGAACAAGATTTGGGTGAAGAAAAGTATAGAGAATGTAGAGGATGGATTCGCACTAGACTCTGGTGCTGATATTCCTTCCAAAAATTAAAAAGTGAGCTCTGGCTCAGGAGGAGACACAAAGAAAACCTTGTTCCCCCAGCCAGTCAATTGGTGCTGGAACTGGCACAAGGAGAGTTGCAGATTAAAGGGTTCATAAGAGAAACATCTAAATAAACTATGGTTAAGATTCAGAAGGTCTGTAAGATGTTTAAGATCAAGATCGATCCAGTTCTTCAAGTCATCTGAATAAGGCAAACTAGAATAACTTAGGTTGAGCATTTATTGCAACTTGGTATTAGGGTTTGCAGAGTAATATAAGGGTTCTTCCTATTAAACATTTGCTCATTCTACATTTAAGAAGAAGAAAATAGAAGCTCTGCAGCAAATTTCCTCAAGCCCATCAAAGATCATTTGCAGAAGTTAATTCATCCAAAAATTGATCCAGCTAACTCCGTGAAACCTAAAGGCACAAAAGGTATTTGTCATTCTTAAAATATCTCTACAAATCTTTTTAAAAGATGTCTACTCTAAATATTGTTTAGATCACTGATAGGCCTCGCCCCAAATTCAAGAAACATCGCTACAAATCCTTGGAGGTAGATCCCCTAGGAGCTTTTTCCAGCGTTCCGTATGGTGTCTTGCATACAAAAGATATTAGGGTTTACATTCATGCAAACATTGAAGAATTTGGAGAGTCCAAATTGAGGGATATCTATCACAAATAGCTAATAGATGATCCATTTGAGCTCAAACCCCAATACAAGGCCCTCCGGGAGAAGCACTTTGCACAATGTATACATTTCCCTTGCTTTGCTGAGGATGAATGGGTCTAGTATGTCTTGAGCAGAATACATGACAACTTCATATGGTTGAATGGACCATTCAAGATCACAAAAGATGCCATTAGGGTAGTTACCAATTTGCACTCATTCGATGGTATATCTATTCTCAAATCGATCAAGAATCTGACTATAAGTGAGGCTACTGGATCTAGGTTTAATAAAAGAGAAATGATAGTAGATGACATCACTGATTTGGATGTCAAGTTTGCATCCATGATCATTGGCTACAAGATATATCATTCTAGCTGGGAGAATTCAGTACCTGGAACTGCTATCTACACTGCCTATGAAATGTTGAGAAAAAATACAAACTATGACCTTTGTGAGCTCCTTCTAAACCAACTCTTGGAGAACCTAAAGAAGATAAAGAAGGACAAGAAGAATTCCTTCAAATTTGGTAGCCTAATACTCTGTCTATTCTTCTACTTTATGAATGAGCTACCTGGATCCAGTGGATGGGTATGGCAGAATGATAGACCGGTTGCCATACAAATCAAGGATTATTTGCATGGACTTGGTGATGACAAAGCACAAAACACAGCTCTCTGGGGTTTCTTTAAAAACTTCCAGAACATGATGCAAGCTAGAGAGAGAATTCCCCAATCTCTAGTTGAGAAATACAAAGACATAGTATGCTTTATGGTAGAGACTAATCAATGCCTAATGGAGGTAGTGGAACCATGAACAGTGTGGATCATGCCAATGGGGTATGAGGTGGATCAGAAAATCGTAGAGCTGCATGTTCAGCATATGCTTAGCAAACCAAAGGATCCCAAGATAGAAAGGTTTGGAACCTTTGAAGAATTGAGTGTGAAGATCCATATTGAGCTAAGGCAACTAGAGATGAAAAGAAAGGTAAGAAAAGAAGTAGAAAACATTGCCAAAAGATTTGCCATCTCAAAAGAGGCACTTGATACCAATAGGGAGAAGATGGAAAGAGCAAAGAAAGAGAAGGAAGGTGCTAAAAAGGAAAGTGGTTCGGTAGAAGCCCCCACCCAGACAAGATCCTCTAAGAGGTCCGCTCCTACCACTGACAAGAGCTCAAAGACATCAAAACTGGAAGCAAAATCATCTGGTAAACCAGAGAAAAGAACTAAGACAAAGGTCACAAGGTCTGATATCAGTCAAAAAGATGAAGAAGAGACAGAATCTGATGAAGAAGAAGAAAGTATCCAGTGCAGATAAGGTGGCAGAGGCAGAAGAATTTGTTGAAAAGCCCACTCTGTCCCCAGATGATGTAGTCAAAACTGTTACTATGGATGGAAACCTGCAACCAATAACATAATTCTATGATGCATATAATGATGCAGATAGAGAAATCTTGGAGGAAGCCACAGTTAAGTACTTGAACATATACAATAAAGCCTTGATTGAAATAATTTCTCTTATTCCTAAAAGTTTGGAAAAGGAACTTGAAATGAGAAAAGAAAATGCTAAGGCTAGGGACTTAGAAATCAGAGAATAGATAGCTATTCAGCTCTACCCTTCAATTACTCCAAAACAAATGGATATGATCTTCAAAGATTGCAAGGATGAGTTTTGGAGTAAGACTAGAATGAATCAGCTCATGCTTGGAGAAACTAATAAAGTGGCAAAAGAAACAAAAGAAATCCTACGAAAGACATACTCAAGATTCAACATTCCTATTATAGAGGACTTGGGTGTTGATCCCTCGGCTACAAGTGTTGAAAAAGAATCTACTGAGGCAATGACATAAGAAGTAATGGACTCTGATGAAGGTAAAGACAAGGGCTTGGAATCCTCTACTCCAGAAGAGGTGGCTCATGAACAAACAAACACTACTCCTCTGATTTCTCCTGCTGACTTCGGATCCAAAGGAGAAGAAAGAATAAAGGAGAAAGAAAAAGAAGTAAAGGGAAAAGAAGATGACAGCTCTAAGACTACAGAAGAAAAGAAAACTCTATCTCTGGCAAGAGACACTGTAGAAATTGTCAAAGATTTCCTAAACAAAGAGACAATGGAAATTGATGAACTAGAACTTCTACTTGGACCATTTGATTTTGATTCTCTTTCCCTAGTACAAACAATGAAGATAGCTTCATTTGCTAACGCAAAGGCAAAAGAAAAACTCCTGAAGTCTCACATGGAAGACTGTGAGCTAATAGAAGCTGCATCCAGTGTGCTTGAAAAGATCATGCCATCCTTTCTGAAGGATTCATTAGCTTCCTCATCAGGTAATCTTAAGTCTCTTGTTAGTTCAGTCAACACTCATTTTGAGTCTTTAGAGAAATTAGCTGAGGAAAAGGTCTGGAAAGAGTTTTTGGATAAAAGATTCTCTAAAGTACTAAGTCTAATATCAAATGATAGAAGAAATATGGATATAGGGATAAAGAGCTTAGAAATTGCTCTTAAAGATGGCAGGGAAATATATAAATTTTGTCTATCATGGTCCAAAGCAACAATGGAGATTGAGAAGAAAATGAAAGAACAGGAGATCAAACTAACAAAACTTTCTCAAAATTTTGATCCATTTACCTCATCCATAGTAAATCAAGAATGTCAGACTATTGCAGTCTTGGATGAAATTAAGAATCTATAGAAAGAAAAGAAAAATAGAATTGGCAGGTTAAATGAGCTTAGAAGAATAATCATTCCTAAGTTGGAGGCCATGCATGAGGCCCTAAGTGATGCTCAAACCACTGCCAAGACAAATGATCCAAAAGATCTGAAGAAGGCAGAAGTTTTTGCATTCATGTTGAGTGGTCACATATCAATTTTAGACAGGATGAAGCTGAGTTGAGCAACCGAAGTTGTACAATTGAAAAACACTTTTGCAGACATACTAAAGTATATGTAGAGTGCAACTGGATAATATACTTATGCGACTAAGTTAATTTTTGAAAATTTTGGTGTATGAACCCCACCCTTTGCCATTGATGTCAAAGGGGGAGTGATGAGCAATGAAAAATGATGACTCCAGCTAAGGGGGAGCTCCAGAAAATGTACATAGAGATAGAGCATCAGACAAGGGGGAGTATAGTGTGACACTTAGTCATTTTTCACTAAGTGTTGCCATGTTGTAAGATAAAGAACAAGGAACGACATGAATCAGGGTAGATGCTAGCACAGATCCTACTTGTATAGGTAGAGTTATAGTGCCCATGGATTGTCATCCAACATTATCAAAGCCACGAATGATAATGCCATTTGGTTTGATTTGTGATGTGTCAGCTTTGATTTTGTCTAGTAGGTCAATGCTACAAACATAAAGAGCCAATCCATTGTCAATCATAACTTATTTTACCAATGTTTTATTTATTATGACAGAGATCATAAGTGGATCATACTAGTTTTGAACTTCAATTGATGGTAATTCCTGTGGTTGAAAGAGAATATCTATTTTTATCACATGCATACTATCCAATACAGCTGTTACATCATTAGGCTTAGTAGTAGGTGGGATAATCACGTTTTGCAAAGCTTCTTGGAGCATTCCATGGTATGTAGGTGATGTTTGTATTAAATCCCAAAGAGAGATCTTAGCCGGAGTAGTGCGAAGCTGTTTAACAAGATCATACTCTTGACCACTTTTATGAGTAAGATGAGGTGGTGGAGGGAGCATAGGTTGAGAACATGGAAGAGAGACAAGTACATGCGGTCCTTGGTTACTTTGTTTGTTATTACAGGTGTTGTATGTGTGAGAAATCACATTGTGATGTGGTTGTTGTAACACATTTTGAACACCTTGAACCGTAATCACTAGTTTAAGCAAAGAGGGTGCACTAAGTACCCCTCAGACAATCATTTTAGGAATATTGCTATGAAGTCTATTAATGATTATTGAATTAACATTGTTTTCCTCTTGATTGTGCCCAATATCCATCCCCAAAGGATTTAATGTGAGAGACCTTTTCTCATCCACTAATGCTACATCTTGGCTAGGGAGAGCAATGGGATGAGAGGAAGGTACATCATCATCATCATACTCTGTGGCGGAAAAAGGATTTTCACTCTCATCTTTCTCATGAGTATTCCTAGAGATGAATTTAATTAAATCTTCTAATATCAAAGGATATGCTCCTATGAATAGTGTGAAGCTATTAAAATCATGTGTATAACAAAGTAATTGTAGCTTATATGTAGAACATATAGAAGCATCAATACCACTTGTAGAAGCTATGTGCTCTAGAACACGAGGATTCTCATTAGTGAAATTAGAGAAATTTATAAAATATAGGATATACTCATGCAAATATTTCAGATATGAATAACATGAAGAGGCCATAATAATATGCAAAATCAGATTTTAAAATCTTGCAAAGGACAATTGCAAAGCTATATGCAGCAATGACCTAAATGTTTGATTTTTTGTACTTTTTTCAATGCAAACGAATGTAACAAAGGATGTTGTAAGGATTTTGATGAAGGGAAGAAAGTTATCTATCTGATATCAGTCCCAAACAGCAATATGATCCTTCTCAACACACTCTTGATGCAAATCCAAGATAATGCCAAGTCAAAATATAGTGAAAATATGTCAAAATAGGCACTTTTTTCACCAAAACTCAATGCAAAAGAGCATAACAAAGGGTGTTGTGAGGAAAATGGTGATGGGAAGAAAATAATATTAGTAATAAAAACCACTTAGTGTCAAAATTTCAAACACAACATGCTTTTAGTGCTACTTAAGGTAAAACCCTAGTGAAAATATAGCAAAAATAGGCTATTTTTCATAGTTTTTCAATTCCAAGACCTAGCAAAGGGGGTGTTGTAAGGAATTTTAGGAGGTATAGAAAATAATATCAATTATATTAGTCACCTCAATCCATTAAATTATCACAACACGCTTGGAGTGCAAACTAGGTCAAACCCTAGGGCAAAAATAGTCAAAATGTGTAGTTTTTCACTGAATTTTCAATACCCGTTAATAGGGTGTTGTGAAGATTTTTAGGAGGGAAGAAAATTATTACCTTGATAAAATCCAATTAATGAAAAAAATACTTTTCACAACACTCCTATGGTGCAAGTTTAGTGAAAATCGTTGTTTTTGAAGCCCTAGGTTTGAGATCTTGGGACAAAATGCTATGTGAATGTTTTGAAGTCTGATTTATGATGGAAATGAATTACTCAAATCTGAAAATGATTTTCAAGCTCTAATATGCAAAATGCCAATGCAAATCTAATGAAAATGCATGAAAATTGCTAGTTTTTGTTGAAATTTTCTATACAAAAATGCAAATATTTTAAATCTAAATGCAAACTTACACTAAAATGCAAGACTATAGCCAAATGGAAATTTTAATGAGCCTCTAAAATTGGTAAAAAAATCTGAAAGAAGACTTTTCCTACTAACCCTAGATTTTGGAATTACTAGGTTATATGAAAATTGCCAAAATTTCTACAAAAGCCTAGCAAATTAATGATGAAAATGTAATGCAAATGATTGAATTTTTGTGTTTTTATATAGTTTATATCAGATCTGATGTAAAAATGATGAATTAGGAAAATTTAGAAAGAATTGATGCAATTTAGTAAGTCAAACAATGCAATTTTTTTGAATTTTTCAAAATTTTCAATTTTTTTGAATTTTTCTTAATGCAATAAAATGAAAGACTATATGAATGAATGAAATCAATCCAAATCTGAAGACACACTCAGCAAGTTTCAATTTAAGTCCAAAAACATGGGTTCACCAAAATGTTTAGTGAAAAATTGGATTTGTTAACGTTTTAGTGTTTTGATGTTTGAATCCACCTTTCCACTTTACATTCAAGGATCTAGGGTTGAGTGGAAATTCACTGGTGTAGTCACAGTAGGAGGGTTCACAGAATGAACTATCTAGACCATGCAGCAAGATTAAACACAATGGAAACAACTCAAGGAAATGGAACAAATGTAGATTCATTCATTCAGTATATCATAGAATTCAAATACAATATGGCCGGCAACATGTGGGCTTACAATCTGGGCTCACATGGCTGATTACATACATGCACAAGATAAAGATTTGAAGCTCCTTCGCACAAATATAAACTAAGAACTATGAATCAATTGATAACTACTTTCCTAAGGATCTATTACATCTTTATATATCATTTTGGACCAATAGATTCCTCCGCGTCAGCTAAGGAAGGTCACAAACTCCAATGAAGAGTTGTAACATGTTCATAAATAGGTCAGACCTAAATGCATAGAACACTTCCTCAAATGAATGGGACAACATGCAGACCCTTGGGGAAGGTCAGCCACAAACCAAAGGACATTCAATGATGTGTCATTAAGGTCTATAAGTCAAGGAATGATCCATGAGCCTTCTCCTTCAACTGATTAATAGGAACTGTTAAGATGCTCTACTCTGAGAAAATAGTTGATCTTCTGACAACGGTACCTTTTCGGTAATTGATCCAGATGTTCTAAATTCTTGATATGATGTAGATGAATGAGTGTAGATACTAAGTCTAGATCCACAAGATGTGAAATGCTAAAACTAGACCACAAGCTGAAATTGCTTCTGACTGAACTGCCTGAATTAAACTAGAAAATGAAAGAACTGAAATGCAAATGTTTTTGGTTGATGCAAGATTGTTCTTGAACTAGGGATGCTCCTGCATCATTCAATATCATACCCTAGATCACTGCGAGATGTAGGGAAACTTGGATTAGGGAATTTAATTATCAATTTTCCTTTTCTTATGCTCAATTGACCATTAAAACCCTAATCATGCAAATACAGCAATAAACTGATGAATAACAAAAAAAGCTCTTGCAGACGGAAGTAAAATAGCAAATCACAGAATACCTATTTTTGAGGTTCCAAGGTAGAACAGTCAGGGACACTGGAGTGGGCGTCCAAGTCCAAGGTACTAGTTTCTTTGCGGGATCCTAACCTCCTTCCGACACTGATCAACACTGTAACTTATGTTTTTGGAAATTTAGCTACGGAGGACACTAGAGCGAGTGCCCAAGTCCTGGAAATGCTCTGGTGTCTTGCTTCTCTTTAGATCTGGAATCTTTGATGTCTGCTAATCCTTCATGCAACTTCACTTTTCCTAAATGTGACACCTGTAACTTGCAATCACAAGACTTTGGGAGGGGGTTGTGGTGTTTAGAGGCTTGCCTTAGTCAAGCCCTAGAGGAAACGTAATTCTTTGAACACCGTTGTCAGATAGAGAGTGCATGACCTTGTGAAGTGGAGGCAAAAACCAAAGGAAATGATGATGAAAACATAATATGGTGTCACCTTGTAGTGAAGCTCTCATGGGAGGAAGATGCTCTTCATTCCATGATGAAATTGATGCTCAAATCTACAAATACAAACACACAAACCACACAAGTCTGCTCTTGCAACACAATGAAAGCCTTGAATCACCTTGAGAACACAATAGCTTGCTAGTAATTATCTAGTTTTCAAATGAATGCCTAAACATGCTTTTATATGCAACTACAAGCACTCCCGCCAAGATTTTTGTAATTCAAACTTACCGTGTCAGAAAAGGACCCAAATAATGGTCATAAACCAACACCCAAAAATTGGGGCTACCCCAAAATAGGGCAGGACTAGGGCACAGGCGTCCAAGTCCTCCCCGACTATTTTGGGTAGGGTACAGCTCAAGGGGTCCTCCTAGGTCCCATTTGTCATGTTACCTAGGGCTCATTCCATCGAGATGCCAAATTATGAACTAAGATTTCCTAAATGCATGCAAAAGACCCAGGAGCTAAACCTTATGAGGGAAAAGCCCCCAAGGTGACATTTTCTGATGTTACACTCTCATCCTGGTTCTTATCTGAACCTTGCTGCAATCTACTTCTCCCTGAAGTTTGTAGATTAATCATGGATTAGTTTTCCATAACATTGAATCATTCATAACATAAATCTATTCTCATTCATGTAATCTCTAACAAGAAAGAAAAGATTATTAGAATTTTTCAATTACATTATAGTTTTCCATAGATTACATATAATCCATCCAAAATTACAAAATTTTGTTTATATCTTGCTACTGCAAGTCAATATCAGTTTGGGATACTTTCCCATGTTCATTTCTCAACCTTGAGATTTATCACATCAGTTTTAGGAGATGGATGTACTCGTAGGTACTCATCCACAACCTCCTTATTTACATCAAAATCCTTAGGATTGCTTTCCATAGCCAGTGCTTGAGGTGTAGAGGGTTCTATTGATGCATCATTAGAGTTAGGAGAAACATTGTTAACTACTTTCCACAACTCCTGCTTGATACATTTTATAGCATTATCGAAAGTCTACTCATCAATCAACCATTCTCCTACTAAGCAACTAGTTTGTTCAAGATGTCTCATTCTTGAGGCTCACTCCCTCAAGGTCTTAAGATAAAGTAGGTAACGTCCATTTTCCATTACCTTCTTTTTGGGTGTTGTTCTAATTCTTACCATTCTGGCATAGAACATCCAAACATTAGCAATCATTAATGTTGGATAAAGAAAATCATCAAGTAGTGAGCTCATAGGTCCATGTATTGAACCTGGCAGCTTTGATACCATATGTAACATGCCATCTCACAATATCCAATTTAATCATAGTTATTCATCTCAACTAAGAGTAAGAATAAATCGTGATTAACAAAATCATAGTTAAATAACAATGGATTAACATCAACACAAAAAAATAAGTATGTTATTTTTTCTAGAACATAACAAAACTTAGATTTACAATATACAATGATACCTCATTAGTGAATGACATTCACTATACATGTATAAAATTATGCTCAAGGCATCCAATGTAGAAATATATATAATAATTGACTATCAAGTCATATAAAGAAAAGCATTACATCTAGAACTTTTGACATCTGTCTTCATAATCCTCAGCTTGTCTTCTGCTTGGGAAGGAAAGCATCATCCGAGTGCTTTTCCTCCAACCACAAACTGGCGATTCCTTGCACAACTTCATTCCTGGAAGCGACCCTACACTTCACGGAAGGTATAGATATAAGGAACCATTAGGTTTTCCATCTGAGTATCTAGTGTTGTGTCCTTCATAATGTTTCACAATCACACAACTATAGATCCACTCTAACTATGTATGACACTATTGGAAACATTATGCCATCTAGAGCATTGTGGACCGACTAATGCATGCAAAGACATATGCATTACTTTGGCCAAAGATTTACATACATATACGTTTCGCAATGAATGTAGTCATATGTCCACCACCTTGACTCGACTTAGAAGTTGTCCCATCCTACAATATACTTAGTTCAACCCCTCTAGGTCTAGAAAAAAGGAATTTAAAATCATTCCTAGTCCAACTCAATAATTAGGTGCAACCATCCGTATCCTAAAAACCTAAGTGTGTGTGATTGTGTTGATTCCCATCCTTAAAAAACTAAGCTCATCCTAGATCCTTTACATTAATCTATGTGATTAGACATACACACCTCATGAACTACCTGGACATTGCCCCACTGCCAGCGAGCGTCCATAGCCCCAACGGGTTTGTCTTGGATTCAGATGTAGAGTTGTGTCTTGATGGAGGAACATGTTGTTCAATTTTTCACATCATATGTTGTCATCAATGACAAAGGGGGAGATTGTTGAAAGTATGTGCTAACTAGTGTTGTCATCGATGTCAACATGTTTGTGTTGTCATTGGTGCCAACTATGTCTTTTGATATTGTTGTTTGTTGATTGATTGAGTTGTCATGTTAAGGAAATAGTTTGAGTTTTTAATCCGCATTTCCTCTGTGTTGAAGACCGAGGTATAATATTTGGATATATTTTAGAGAAGTGTTTGAAGATGCTAAATCTAGAATTTGGTGATCCAGATCACTGTGTAGAAAAGGCTCTATTCACCAGTTTGAAGACTATGTCTAATAGTGTTTGCAGTGTGACGGGAAGAAAGTATTTTGCTCCACATTTCTCCACAATTTGGATTTTGGTCATGCACTTCTAGACTTAAGTTTATAAGGTTCTTATCTATCTTCATTCTAAAGGATTTGAGATTTGGTGCTTCGAAAAGCAAGTTATTGATTAGCAGAGATTAACAGTGTTTGTTGTGAGTAGTCTGTGATCTATCTTCAAGTGATATTTATTGTCTTCAAGTTAGATTTGTTGCGGTTGGATTTGTTAGATCCCAAATGATTCTATGTTGTTAGTGGATGTATCCAAAATGTATCAAAGGTGTGTGCATGATCTGTAAGTTTGTTTAGGTCCAGACCTAATTTGATTTATGTATGTATGCCAACCTTGGAGATAGTTCCAATGGTTGTAAGTTGTATTGCTAACCTTATTATATGTTCCAAGGTTGATGATTGGTATAAATATATGTAATGAATCCATGAGTGAAGAGAGTGAGTGCAAAGATGTGAAGATAAAGTGTGTGTGTTGTAAGGGAAGCAAATGAGAGATGTATTGCACTTCAATGGAACTAAACTTAGGCATGTTGTAGATGCTACTATATTAGTTCATGGCAATGAGCCACTCATCTTGGAAGTGAGCCACCCTCTTAGTAGTGAGCCACCCTTTGGCAGTGAGCTACCCTTTGGCAGTGAGCCACCTTTTGGATAGTGAATTCTTCTAGGCAGTGAGCCTCTTTGTAATTTGGTATTGTTACTACATTATATTGTGAGTAACACTCACTGTGGTTTTTCCATTTTAAGGTCTTCCACGTAAAAATATGATGTTCATGTGTGTATGGTGTTGATGTGTTTAAGTTCCATTTCTACATTTCATGTTTAAACTTCACAACAAATTAAAGGTTTAAAATAAGTGGATGTGAATGTGATTTTGTTTAAGAGAGTTTAAATTTTTGATACAACTGATGTTGATATGCATCAAACAACTGAGAGGGGGGGTGAATCAGTTGTCCCAAAAACTTAAACACTTTCTGTAATTAAACATTCATTACTTATCCACAATTATTATGATATAACAATGAGTGTATGAAATTAGAAACTTAACCATAGATACAACATCAAACATAGGAGACACCAATTTTTAGGTAGAAAACCCAAAGGTGGGGAAAAACCATGGAGAGGATTAACTCTCAATATATATTGCAATCTTGAAATAATGATGTTCAGGCGTGGTCACTCCATGGGCCTAAACATACTAGCTTACTGCCATGAAGAACAACTAGGTCTAGCAGGCTCACTGCCTCAACCCTAAACCTAGCAAGATTACAATAAGGGATGTTAAACTCTGAGCACTGTTAAACCCTATTAGCGGTTCACTACCAGGCTCTCTTCCATGATCAACACCTTCTTATGTTTGTGATTGAAGTACCATAATTTCTCTACTCTTCTCTACCTCTATTCTGCTCTTCCTCTTCTTTTCTCTACCTCTTCTCTGCTTTGCTTTTGGACCTTTCTTAATATCTTTCCATTTTTGCTCAAGGACACTTTTTCCATGACTCAACTACAAGTATTTATACACTACATCAACCTTGGAATGATCATCAAGGTCGGCATCACAATCATCAACCATTGGAACAATCTCCAAGGTCGGTATTACAAACATTTACAAAATAGGTCCTGACCTATTACAACATTGTATGGTTAACTTAGGTAGTTGGGTGTGGACTCCTGATGGCGGCAAAGGTGGACCTTAGATTTTTCACTTAATGTAAGATCACCACGACTCACTTAGGTACTTTAGGATTACTTAAGAGTGTAAAAGGTATATGGTTAGAAAATACTTCAAGTGCACTGACTAATGATTCATTTCCCTTGAAAAGACATCATACCCCTTGGTGTAACAGTAGAACACACAATAGAATCTCAATAGAGACTTTGGCTTCTCAAAGAAATATTCCAAATTACTTACCCATCAAAGGACCACCTACAAGTCTACTTGACTGCCACCACATTCAAGAAACAAGGATTCTACAATAAAGAGAGCGCAGCAGGCAAAAGCAAAGCAAGAAAGGACAACTAAAGTTAGCAAAAACACGTAACAACTACAGAAAGCAAAAGAAGAAAAACAAAAACCTAATCTAACAGCATCCTATCCTAACCAAAAAAATGAGCAACCTAACTATGTACACTAAAAGAAGGCACAAATGCCTCCTAGGCCTAGAAGTAGTGCTTCAGAAACTACCCATTGACAAGCAATGTGAGCTCCTCACTAGTAAGGCTCTTAAGTCGATATGTGTTGTCACCAAGGATCTCATAGATCTAATATGGGCCTAGCCAAAGTTTGTCGAACTTACCATGTTCACCTTTCTTCTTGTGGGCTTTTTCCTAGTACAGTACTAAGTCATAAATGTGAAAGGCTTTAACTTTGGCCCTTTTGTCGAACCATCATTTCACAACACCCTTATGTTTGGCAAAGTTTTTTATAGAAGCGTTGCATTTTTCTTCTAGGTATAACAACTAGGCTAAGCGAGATGACAGTTGGTCATCTGGTTCAAGGCAAACTTGCATGAATTGCAGCACAGGGATCCTTAAATCAATCAGAAAGATAGGTTCAGTACCATAAACTAAGTGATAAGGTGACAATCCCAATGCAACCTTGTGTCTGATCCTATCAGCCCATAAAGCAAACCTAAGCTGGGTGTGCTAGTCTAGGACTTTTGTCCAACAGTTTCTTGATGACCTCAAGCAAGTTTTCGTTCATTGATTTAGCCGATCTATTCCTTTGAGTATAGTAGTTAGATGAAAATTTCAAAATAATCCCATAGTCAAATGCCTAATTAGAAAAACATAGCGAAGAAAAGGCTGGGCCATTATCACATACCAAGGAAAAAGGATAGCCAAACCTTGTAATGATGTACTTTTCAACAAATTCAATTATTACCTCTGTGGTACATTGTTTGCATGCTATAGCTTCAGACCAGTGGGTACAGTAATCAGTAGCGGTCAAAATGTACCTATGGCCCGCAGAGGAATGTGGGTTGATCATACCAATAAAGTCAAGCCCCCACTGTGTGAATAGTCGTACCTCTAGGACTGGCTGCAAAGGTGTAGTAGTGTTTTGTTCTCTTGTTGCATCCGTCTGACATGTCTGAAATTACGTGTCCCAATAATTTCCTTCAGTTACTCCAAAGATACACTTTTTAGGATTAAGTGAAATTCCATAGTCTTTACATTGCTGTAAAACTTTCCTCAGGTCAGCTACATGATCTTCCCTTCTCTTCAAAAACATAGTGAGATCATCCATATAAATGATGATGCATTTCCCAACTAGTCCCTTGAAAGCTATATCCATCGTATGTTGGAATGTAGCACCAGGGTTAATTAACTTGAAAGGCATCCTGAGGTATGCATAAATTCCCCACTTGCATGTGAAGGATGACTTTAATCTATCCTCATATTCCACCATTACCTAGTTGTAACTTGAATAACCATCTAGAAAAGACATCGTTTGAGAACCATTAACTATCTGTAACACTTCATCCAACAAAGGTAGTGGATAATTATCCTTCTCTGAAGCCCTATTCAAATTTCTTAAGTCGACACATAGCCTGATTTCTCAATTTTTCTTTCGCACTAGCACCAGATTCACCACCCAGGTGGAATGTCTAACAGGAAATATAATTCTGGCAGACAACAATTTTTGTACTTCCTTGAAAATCAATGGTTCCAACAAAGCTCTTGTGAATCCTTGTATCCTTAGGTAAGTAAATTTCTCAAACTGAATGTATCGTCTCCCAAACTAGTTGATTACATTCATTTCCACAGGAGAGATTCTTAGTGAGGTGGCTCCTTGAAGTAGCCTTGTAATATACATGGTAAATGCATCATTTACCCTCTTGAAGTGAATCAACGACTAAGATATGGCAAGTTAAGTATAACACTCATACACTTTCAATTGTCCATCGCCCACAACTCCTAACTTTGACAGCCCTGGGTATTCAACTCTCCTTGCTAAGGAATAGACTACATATGATTTCCACTTGAAAGTCATCTTATCATTGAAGTTGGTGAAAGCTTCATGCATGTTATCACTCAAAATTTGAGCCCAATGTAATTTCATTGTTCCATGAATAATTTCCTCAATTAGTGTAAACATCCATCCTTCAAAGGTTGATGTAGAGGGCAATCCATATATTATGCTCTACAAAGTAACAAGATCTCCAATCTCATTGTGAAAATTGTTAGATTTAAGACAACTAAGAGGGGGGTGAATCAATTGTCAAAAATTTCTCTTATTAACCACTTAAATCCTTCTTGTAATTTAGCAACATAATAATAAATCAATCATGGAAACATAATGCAACAATTCAAGAGCAGAAACACATTAACACATATGACACCAAGATTTTAAAGTGGAAAACCTAGTTAAGAGAAAAACCATGGGATGACTAACCCAAGATTGTATTCTCTGTTAAAAGAATAAGAAGAACAAAATGGCACATGCCAATTAGGGCTCACTGCCTAAGCACACTGCTCATAAGAGGCCCACTGCCTATAGGAGACACACTGTCTACAAAATAATAAATATTACATACTTGAACTGAAGAATAGCATCTTCACCATGCTTGAGTCAGTTCCATTTAAGCCCAACATTTTTGCTCTACCTTTCATTCTTCTCCTCTCTACCACACTCTCATCTTTGCCAAGATACATTTGAAATGACTTCACAATTTATTTATACAAGACATCGATTTTGGGATAATCATCAAAGTCAGCAAACTTTACAAAGCAAATACACAAATACAACTTGACTTATTACAAAAGACTTCATATGGATCACCACATTGTCAGCTACATAGATTTGGGACTTTAATCTTCTTTAAGGAACACGCCATGCTTCACAGAATATCTTCAAGATCATCTGCAAGATGTGTAACTCATCCGGTCGGCCAAGTTTAGGAAGAACAACATCATCCGGAAGTAATTCTTCAATTACAAGCTCAACCTTCAATGCAGACCACCAAAATGAACTAGACACAATCTAGATACCTCTACAAGCTTGCCTGAATCACCAAGAACATCCACACTACTTCTGCTTACTGAAATCATTCTCTCCTTCATCTGAAACCTCAAGAACACAATTTGTCATTACTGTCATATTGGAATAGATGCTTGCAGACCTCTAGACCATGAACCAATTGAGTTGTCAATTCACATTGACTTCCTAAACACTCCACCAAATTTGCAAAACAAGATATTGCATTTCCAGATCTCACTGGACCTATTTGTGTCACTTTGTCACCTCTAAACATCTGCCAGAACCAGTTTTACTCACATGGCCATAACTTCTTCAAATCTTCATGCAGACCTCTCAAATATTTACTGGATCACCTTTAGAGACATATCTACAAACCTTTGATGTGCATCCTCTGATCTTCATCTTAGTTGGGATCTTCACTTCACTGTCTTCACTGTTCTTCTTTGTTCCTGATGGACTAATTTTATCAATATCCTTAGCATACAACTCATCCAATCCTTGTCATCAATGCAACAGGAGTATGTTGACATTAATGACAACACCGATTAGGCCCATACTTGCAACAAAAATCACTTATGTAAAGTGTATGGGGGAACTTGATGATTGTAGATCTCTTGTGCTTCATCCATCCATCATTAATCTATCTTTTACATTTATCAATACCCTTCTTATAAGTTTTCGCTGCATCTTTAATGTCTGGTATAGATAGTACAGGATGCACTGGAATGCCAAAGATCTCTCCTAAGGAGGGTAGACTCAAGTCTACCAAGACATCCCCATTGATGGTTTGAATAGTCCTAGTTAAAGGATCATATCTTTCTGCACAAGTTACTATCAATTCAGGGCACTGTACTAAAGTAGGGAATGTAGCATCCTCTGCAATCCCATTTTCTCTGATCTTTCTGGCCAAGGGTGTATGGTTAGGCCCAAATACTCTAAGCCTAAAATCTTCTAGGTCAATATGGCCTAGGTCTGTGTCTCCTATGTTGGACCATGTGGAGGATATTCTCGACTCAGGAAGGATTCCTTTAAACTCGTACTTCATGTTTTGTGCTCGGATGGTCATTTAACTTGCATGATCGGACCTCATAAGTTATGGTTGCCTTGATAGTTTGACTCCTAAGTCTAATTTAAGTGAGTCACTAGCTATCCATCTATGTTGCTAAGTCAAGACTCCTCTAGTATGTAATTGTTATAAAGTCCTTTGAATTCAAATGCAGAAGTAAAAACTTGCAGACCAAAATGATTTACATCACCTATTACATGGCATAAGTAAATAAGAGAGCATTTAGAACCTACTAATCATGCAATAAATATTTGAAATTTCAAATGAAAACATGTAAAACATGATAAGATTACTTATGCAACATCTACTTCACCTTAACAGATCATCATGACTTGAAAAGATTAAAGAAAAACATCATTGGAAGCATTTTATGTGGTTATTGGGGGTCTCAAACTTTCTTGTCAGAAAGCACGGAAATGGGCTAGGTCTGACCTAGCACGGGTTTGAGGTCCATTGGACCCTGCGCTAGATTTAGGTCCATCCAACCCTTTAGGGTGTAAAGCACTAAATTGAGGGTAGAGCAACCTTGCGCTAAATCAGAGGTCATCTGACCTAGTCAGTGGAGAGGCATAATGGCACAAGGTCTTTTATAACATTTGGCAGAGGTTTCGATGATGTCCGACTGGGTGCGAGTTTTCGATGCAATGACTAACCACTGGTCAATGAAGGAGTATTTTCATGCAAGTTAGTAGACCGGTGATTTAGCACTAGGCAGGGATTATGACATAGTGGGAATTTTGACGGTGTCTGACCAAAGTTGGTGAAAGCAAGTTTCCATGCTAAGTTAGTGGATTAAGTTTTTAGCACTAAGTTGGTTTTTGTGTTTCAGCTGGGTTTTTCAAGGCATCTGACTGACTTTGCTTTCCTAAGGTCAATTGAGGGCACTTTTAGCGCAAAGTCCTTAGGGGACAATTTCAGCACAAAGGTTTCAATTTCTTCCCTTTTGATTGTGGAGATTAATTCGTCTACTAACTGGCTGAAATTTGAGCGTTGTTTAAAGAGGTCAAATAGTTTCATTTTTAACACAACTAAATCGAAACTTTAAAAGGAACTTTGGGTGAATTTTGTGAATGAACTTGCAAGCATGAGAAAATGCATCTCAATTAGCCAATCTTATCAGTTTTGCTTATAGCCTAGGGTTTCAAACAGGGTTTTTGTTTTTGAGTCATTTAATCACTAAATTATTCAACCGTTGTGTATAAGACAAACCCCTAAAATGTCTTCTATAGATTTAAATAAGGGATGCATATGAAACCCTAACCGAATGAGACACATAAGACTTTAACCTTTGTATCTTAAATTAACAGGATAGACAAATTCCTACCTGGTTTTTGAATGCAGCTGTGAAGGTCCGGTGATGGTTAACTGCACCTTGGATGAATTCCCTCATGGATTGAAATCACTCTTTGTCAACAAGGAATTCATAGAGATCTTAATGATTTTCCTTTATGTAAAAATGAGCTCAAAATGGGCTTAAAAAATGTTTTATACCCTAAACTTATCTGACATTAATGCCCTTGTATGATTTTAGACTTGATGCATAATTCACAGAATAAAAGAACTCTTAGGTTTTGCACTATTTTGAACTACCTTAGACCTGTGTGACTTTTGGGCTCGACCGACCTAGGTCATCGATGGGAATTTTTAGCGCTTGGTCAGAGGGAGGAAAATGTAGCAAAAGGTAGAATTTAGTGTAAAGGTTGGTTGAGTGCAATGTCAGCACTGAAGTTAGTGACTAGGGATTTTAGTGCTAAGTCAGTGAACATTGATTTCAATGCTAAGTCAGTATACTTAGGTTTTAGTGCTTAGTCAGTTGTGTTTAATTTTGGTGCTGAAGTTGGTAAGGGATATTTTTAGTACAAAGATCTGTTAGAGTGGTTTCTAGTGTAAAAGGCAATTTTGGCATGTTTTCTAGTGAAATGATGACTTGACCCCAACCTTTGGAAAATTTAGCAACTCATTATTCACTCCATTTCACAGAAAATGCAACTTTGGTCATCTAATGGAATTTTTGGTACATGTAGTGAAGGCTTTAAGAATTACATAACTAACAAGACACTCTAAGCCAAAATTTATAAGAGGGGGTCCCTATGGGTGAAATGGGGTGTGTGTACAAGGCACACCACTTACTTCTATTTGTCACAATAAGTTCCTTACATGCTTTCCATTATTCTACAAAATCAAGATCTTCTTCATAAATATGCTTTAGTTCTTCAAATCCTAATACTTCTACTCTCATCTCTGTCAACAAATTCCTTCTTCTACCCAATGCATCTACAACTTTGTTTGACTTCCCATGCCTATGCTTCAATACAAACGTGTAACTCTACATAAACTCTACCCATCTCATATGTCTCTGATACTTTCCTTGATTGTTCAAATACTACAAAGCTTGATGATTAGTGTACAATACAAATTCCTTAGGCAACAGGTAATGTCTCCACTTCTTCAAAGATTGAATTATGGCATAGAACTCCTGATCATAAACTGAATATCTTCTCCTTGCATCATTCAACTTCTCAATGAAATATACTACATGTATCCCTTCTTGACATAACACTGCTCCTATTGCATTTCCACTGGCATCACAATCTACTTGAAATACTTTGTTGAAATCCGGTAATGCCAACACTAGTTGCTCTGTCACTTTCTTCTTCAATAATTCAAAACTCTTATTTATTCCTGATGTCCACTTAAAATCCTTTCTGTCACCTATCATTGTCTCTGTCATCAGTGTGTATACTAAACTAAAATTTGTAATGAACTTCTAGTAGAAACTTGCTAATCCATGAAATGATCTTACCTCTCCAATGTTCTCCAGTGTTAGCCACTCAACAATTGCTCTAACCTTCTCAGGGTCCATCTTCAATCCTTCCATAGAAATCACAAATCCCAAATATACCAATTCTTCCTTCATGAAACTACATTTCTTGATGTTTATCAGCAATTTCTCTTCTCTCAACCTCTGCAATACTTGTCTAATATGCCACAAATGTTCTTTTTTTGTCTTATTGAAAATTAAAATATCATCCAAGTATACAATAACAAACTTACCCAAGAATTTCTTCAAAAACTCATTCATCAACTTCATGAAAGTACTCGGTACATTAGTCAATCCAAAAGGCATCACTAACCATTCATACAATCCCTCATTTGTCTTAAATGCAGTCTTCCACTTATCTCCTTCTTTGATCTTGATCTGATGGTATCCACTCTTCAAGCCTATCTTTATGAAATACTTTACTCAACTCAAATAGTCCATGATGTCATCCATCCTTGGCAATCAAAATCTATACTTAATTGTGATTTTGTTGATTGCTCTAAAGTCTATATACATCCTCCATTCTCCATCTTTCTTCAGTACTAGTACTGCAAGTACTGCACATGGGCTCAAACTTTCTTTGATTAATCCTTTTCTCAATAGCTCATGTATCTGTCTATTTATCTCCACATTTTCTACTGGTGTCACCCAGTGTGCTACTTTGTTAGGTAAACTAGCTCTAGGTATAAGGTCCATATGATGACTAATACTCTAGATTAGTGGCAATCCTTCAGACACATTATTTGATGTGATACCTTCATACTCTGTCAACAATTTAGTTATCTCCTCTAGTGGTTGTTCTTCTTCTTTTCCAGTAACAATCTCTACACTTAGGGATTTGCACTTCTTAGAAATCAAACAAAAACACATATTCTCATGCCTCAATTGATCCAAAAATTTCCTTCCATCTACCAAATAGATTCTAGTAGTCCCACATACTTCACTCTTAGGTTTAACTTTCCAAAGGTATCAAGATGTGTTTCTTCCCATTTGATGTTATTGTATAAGCATTCTTTCTTCCATCATGTATAGCCTTTTTATCATACTACCATGGTCTACCCAACAATATATGTCATACATCCATCAGCATAATATCACACAATACTTCATCATTATAAGATCCTATATGAAATGTCACCAAACATTGTTCACTCACTAGTACCTTGTGTTCATCTTGAATCCATGCTATCTTGTAGGGATTAGGGTGTTTCAATCTCTTTAGGTTTAGCTTAGTCACCATCTCCTTTGAAACCAAATTATCAGTATTGCCACTATCAATGATCAATTTACAACATTTACCTCTTGATTTGCATATATTCCAAAACAACCTTTTCCTTTGTGGTGGTTCCTTAGTTGTCTCTACTTGAAATTGTACTCTCCTCATGACTAATGATTCTCCTTTCTCTGGTTTTCCAACTGAACTAGGTGATCCAACAAGTTCTTCCTCCACATAAGTTGCTCTTGCACTGCACTCTATTTTCTTTCTTGTACTTCCCTAATGGCATTCAAATGCTCTGTGTCCTTCACCTCCACACTTAAAACAATTTCCTCTAAATAATATTTTGTCAAACCCTATTTCATCTCTCATGTATCCTTCATTGTAGTAAGAATTATGATTCCCTCTGCTTTTACGGTATAAATTTCTATCATCTCTCTGGTATTAATTGTTATCTCTATCTTCCTTCTTGTATGGACTACTTACTTTTTTTTTCTCTGCATAAGGTCTTTATGCTCTAGAATATATTCTACCTCTTTGAAATTTACCTCCTCTACCTCTTTGTCTCTACTCATGCTTCTTATTCAACTTGTCTTCAACTTTTAAAGCAAATTGATATGCTTCCTCTATTGTTGTCATCCTAACCAGACTTAGTTCTTCTTGAATATTCATCCTCAATCCATTTATGTATCTCACCACTTTCTCCTTGCTTGCTTCATTATGTCCAATCCTTATAATCATCTTATGAAATTCCTTAGTGTACTTCTTCATAGATTTCCCCTTCTGCCTTAGGTTTTGTAGTCTCTTCAACAATTACAACCTTTAGTCAACATGTATGAATTGATTTTTCAACTTTGTCACCATCCTATCCCATTTTATGATTTGCTCTTTTCCTCTCCTATTTCTTTCCAATTGAACTTATTTCCACCAAATAGTAGCATGTCCTTTCAACTCAGTGTTTGCAAATCTCACTCTCTTCAGATCTTCAATTTCTTTATATTCAAAGTATTCTTCCAAGTCATTTATCCAATCAATCAATTCCTCTGGATTCAAATTTCTAGTGTAGTTTAATATATCTACTCTAGGTCTCTTACCAATCTTAGAAATAGCTTTCAACATATTTACTTGATTTGATTCTTCTTCTTCTAGGGATTCTTCATTTTGGTTACTGGATTGAAATTCTTCATCATCACTTTCAACATCATGTCTAGGGTTTAGTCCTCTTCTTCTATCTTCTTCTACAGCATCCAACCTAACTTTCATTGTCCTCATCATCTCGATCATTTCTTCCATTCTTCCAGCAACATTGGCCATAGAAAGCATCCTCCTTGGTGGCATCTCTTCTTAGGATCTGGGTGATTTGACTACAAGGTAGCAGTTGCCTCGCAATCGGTGCTCTGTTAAAAAACACAAGTAGACTACCTCAGATCGATGATCTATTCACCACAAGATCGTATGGAATGCCTTCACTTCCCAAAGGATTCAAAATTTCACTCTGATACCACTTGGTGCAATCATGGCAGGAGGGCTCAAAGAATGAACTATCTAAACCATGCAACTAGAGTAAACACAACGGAAATGACAAATATAAAATGCAATGGAAGATTTGTATATTCAGTACCTCTAAGAATTACAATGCTCATATGTTGGCAAAATGCAAGCTACAATCAAAGGGCTCGTAACACTAGTAGAGAAAGAGCAATATATGACTATAAAAACTACTAAAAACTACTTATAAATGACCAAACATGATCATGTGACCATTGATAGTTTATTGCCAGTCATTTATAACACAACCAAATTGATGACTCAACCATTTTTAGTCATTTATTGGTTGTTTTGATTGATCAATTTGGTAGTGTATTTAGTCATTGATTGATGTAATCTGGTTGCTTATTTAGTCATTTATTTTTCACTAATATATTTAATCATTAATTTAGTCATTGATTGTTGTTAACTGGTCACTTATCTAGTCATTTTTATTCATGGATTTCTGTCCATTGGTAGTGTATTTAGTCATTAATTTTAATCATCATTTTGATCAATTTGGTAAAATATTTAGTCATTTTTATTCATTAATTTAACATTGGTCATATATTTAGTCATATTTATTCATTGTTCATTGATTTCTAACAATTGGTAGTATATTTAGTCATATTTATTCACAGTTAATGATTTCTGTCAATTGGTACTATATTTAGTCAATTTAATTATTAATTGACATCAATTAGTAGTATATTTACTCATTTTAATTGACTGATATTTAAGGATTTAAACATAAAACATAGAAATACACATCATAATCATCAATTTATTGCATACAATATAAAGACAACCATTGAGAAGGCAAAATCATTGAACTTTATTAAAAGAAAGGTGTTCTTATAGCTTGCACAAGTTTGAAATATCTATCTTGCTTGAAAAATGCTTAGAAATAGAGTATTACAATGTTTATTTTCAGTCACAAGACTAAAAATCTGATCGAGTTACAATGCACATAAATGACAAGAAAGAATTGACTTCTCCAAGTTTACAATGCTTTGCCAAAAAGTGCCTAACTACTACCATAGGTTATCTAATCCACCCCATCAATCTAGCACTTGTCCTTCTTGACTGCAACCAAAGGAAATACACTGTCATATGTAGTCAGGTCTGTGATAGGATATTCATAATGTGAAACATGGATTAGATCAGGCTTCCTTAATGAAACATCACTGTATTCTTGTGTCTTGTACTATCATCAACACTACTTATGGGACATGTTTTTATTGAGTTTGAAGATATCAGGTCCTCTTAGGGCATGGAATCAAATTCCTCCTTCATTAATGCATCTTCAAAAGCCTCTTTTTGAGTCTAAACCATTCACTTGCCCTACCTCTATTATTACATTGGACACTTGGTAGGAAGTCATATATATTTAGTTTCCTTGGTCTTCACTACTCATTGTGGTGACTAAACTATGCATACTTTCTTTCTAGATGATTACCTTGCAACTTTCATATACTTGCCTTTTAATTAATGCTAACACTGCAGTCCTCTGTTCCTTTGCTCATGCCACTGAAACCATGTTTATTGTTCTTGTATCCCTAGGAACCATTGACTATTTCCACTCACCATGAACATCTTACCTCTATGCACTTATTATCCCTCTGTTATAGAATAGTCACCCATAAGTATACAGAATTTATACTTTCATTTGTAGACTATCATAGGTTTATGAAACTATCATATTCCTATACTATGCTGCCATGTAGAATATATGCCTTGTAATAATAGCATTATTAGTTGTTGTCCTTTTTTCTATTTAATGCTTCTATAAATTTGTCTATTGGTTGCTTCCAAAGTCTTGATGAAATGCTAACATCATCACCTAATTATGACTATAATCTTCCTCATTGATCTTTGTGCATTTCCAACTGCCCTTCCTTTCTCAAAAACTAACACACCACCCTTGATCATAGCAACTTAAGATTCATCTCACTTTGTTTATGTCATGAACTGTGTACTTTATCTCTTTCTCACTGTCATTTATGCTCCTTGAGTCTTCATGACTGTCTTCATGATGACATCTCATATATGAAGCTCTCTCATTTATGCTCCTTGAGTCTTCATGATTGAGGGTTGATCGTGTCCCATATATGAAGCTTTCTCCTTCAATGCAACCAACAATAACCCTAGAATCTTTTCATAAAGGCATATAAGGCAGTGATGTTGAATGTTTAGGGAGGAAAAGCAACATAAAATCAAGTCCAAAAAATCTGTAAGACTTAAATATGTGTCTTTGCTTTGAAAAATATGTTACAGATTGTGTTTCTCAGTGCTGTGACTAAGAAAACTAAGTTACAATGGCTTTTTTTGCTTATACAGCTCCAAAACAAACAAAAAACACTAAGATCCCTGAACAACACATTCAAACTATTGCATAAAGCAGTGGATCAAGCTGTCTAACATCTAGTACATGATAAACATCAACTAGGTTTTTTTTTCAAATATTTTAGTGGCATTTTGTCTTCACAAGCAAGGAGTATGTTACTTGTGACCTTTAAAATATTTACATTTGCATCTCATGTTCCTTTCAATTTGACTCCATGTACAATAGATAGTGAGTGAATCCGCACAATGCCCACAGACGTAGCACCATCACTAGGATCCAACACTAGAACTTTATCCCCTTCTTGGAGTTTATCAATATTAAATGTTTGCAAAAACAAAAAAATACACATTATATTGAGATATAAAACACACATTATATTATTTTTGATAGTTGTATGTAATGTCTTATGTCTTGGAAAAAATCAGTTTTTGTATGTGCTTTTTTTTATTCTATTGAATAACAAATAAGTAACTTTTTACTCTAAAAAAAAAACAAACCCATTGCGAGGTACAAACAAATGGAGGGCAAGACTACAATAGTGCTAGACTATACAAGTACTCCAGAAAGAGACATGGATTGGCAATGAAGTCCCCCCAACTAAGGACCATGACATCCCCGAACATAATGCACTAATGCATAGTTAAAATCTATGTATGCACTCTATTACAACTAAGCTCTAAGCTTCCATATGTAAGTTATATGTTCTCCCTTATTTCCATAATCTATGTATACTAGCTAATTACACTTCACTACTATTCTAACCAACTTCTATCAAATAGGTAATGATTACCCTTATTGACATAATAAAACAACCATTACTTACTTGAATAGTACTTACTTGCATGTGGTTTCATAGCACTCACCTCAATTTCAGCACAACTACTACTATGAATATCATGTGCATGCTTGTCGAGTTCATCATCATAATTATCACTATCAACATTGACATGAAGTTGTATAGTTTTGTAGAGAGCTCTATTGACATGGCCTTTTTCTTTTAGCTCTGCTTTCATATAATTGCTCTACATGTGGTTTAATCATCATGAAAAAATTAATATGAGTCAAGTAAAGAATGCAAAAGCTATAAATTTTTGTCCAAAAGAACATTCTAAGCATGAAGAATTAATGACAAAACATTGGGACAGATTAACTTACAACTTAAAGAATGCAAAAGCTATAATTTTTTGTCCAAAAGAACATTTTAAGTATGAAGAATGACAAAACATTGGGATAGATAACTGACAACTATTATATTACCTCAACTTCAGCATAACTATGATGACTATGCTATACATTCTTGTCTAGTTCATCATAATCATCACTATCAATATCGGCAACTCTGTTGACATCATGAAGGCATTTTTTCTTTCCTGCTACTTTGAAAAAATTGCTCTGCATGTGGTTTAACCATCATGCAAAAAAATATACAAAGCATTCAATAGTCAAGTAAAGAATGCAAGCTATAAATTTGTCCAAAAGAACATTTTTTGGATCACTCCAACAATAAAGAAACTGGGTTGGATTCTCCTACGTTCATATTTCAATAATCTACATATTAAGATGTATTTGTATACATAATTTCCAAACAAGAAGAAATGAGATCAATAGAGCCTCTTACGACATCTGAATACGTAGAATTATGCTCATTCCATGTAGAAACTATAGGGTTAACGGAGGCAACCAACTGCGAAACTTGCTGACTGAGACTGTATATGCAATTCAGTACATGTTGGTACCCTTCATTTGAGTTGACATGATCTGGATGTTAGGAACCTGTGTTTAACCCTTCTCTTTAATTTGTTAGTATATTACATTTGGACGCATATGCTTTGTAAGTCACCCCATGAGCATATTGTATTATCCCACATTCATGGGAAGTAATAGTTGTTTAGATTAGAATTAGTATATAAGTACGTGTTGAGGCTAATGAAGGCATCCACTAATTTATTGTATTGAGCTTACTCAAAGGAGGTTGCCCCCTCAAAGTGGCATGCGATCAATAAATTCCTTCTATATTTCTGCTATTTATATATTTATATTATTTCAAGCATTTTTCATTATATTGTTACAAGAGGTTCCTCTCATCTAGTATCAGAGCACTTTCTTGGGCTCACTAGGTGGAATTTCTATCAAATTTTTTTCTTGCAATAGCCTCTAGGCGCTATGATTATTGCAATAGTTCTTTTTTTTCACATCTGTATTGTTCATTTCAATTGTAGGTTCAGATAAGGGAATACCCCTGTCTGCTTAATTGTGGGAAGTACCTAGGCATATAGGCCTAAAACTCATTGTGAGGAGTACCTTAGGAACCCCGAAGTAGCTAGCCTATTGAGAGGACCTGCCAGTGAAAAGAGCAACGGTCCCTACTTGATTGACTAGTTCCCATCCGTGAGGTAAACCAAGAGCTCTCGTTTGTGGCAAAGGGGTTATAATTTTTACCTGAGTCATGGAGTGAGGGGTACTACCCCAATACGCAAGTTGTTAGACAACATTGGTGGCTGAGTGACTCCCCTGAACCTTTAGATAGCCAAACATACTTGGGGCCCATATCTATTGACAACTAGCAAATTACAGATTGAATTCGTCCAAAGCCATTGGCAGATCGTTTCTAGAAAAAAAAAAAATTCTATTTTTTCGCCATATCTTCCTTGCTTTAGCTCCGTTTCATCTCAAACTTCACTGGAACCCTTGGAATTTCATTCTGCATATTTCCTTCCTTGAGGACCCTATCCCAAATTCCATTTATCAAAGCCAGAAATCCCACATTTGTCTATTTGTAGGGTTTGCCATAACTTCTTTGATTCTCACCCAATAGCCTTCAAATTTTACCATAGTGTTCATTTCATGTTTTTGCTCCTTTGTCCCTCTTGGACAAATTTTCCCATTCTTTCACCCTGTTTCTGAAATCCACATTTTTTTCTTCCCTTTCCCTCAGAAAGTGTCGAAAACCTAGTCAAACCCCAATTACCCATCAAAGTTTTTCCCAAATCCAAATTTTCCTTTACTAAAAAAGTTTTCAGTTTTGTTTTTCTACCCATTCCCTAGAAAAAAAAATTCTCCTAGCTAATGTTGTCACCCACACAAGAGCAAAAAATGTGGAGGATGAACTTGCAACCCTCAAGACCAAACTCCAAGATCTAGATGAAAAAATTCTCAGCTTCAATCTTCAGCATTCAACCATGAACAATAGACGGCAACCAGAGTCTTCTACAAACACTGGGTTCTCTTCTTCCAATAATTTTTGTGGGCCAAAGCTTGATTTTCTTCACTTCAATGGTGATGATCCAACTGGATGGATATACCAGGAAGAACAATATTTCAGTCTGCATAATACTCTTGATGTCAACAAAGTCCCACTTGCATCCTTTCATTTAAAACATGAAGCCCTTCAATGGTTCCATTGGTACATCAAGGCTCATGAAGAGCCAAATGGACAGATTTTTGCAAACTCATTTTGCAACGATTTGGCCCTAGTGCTTTTGATGACTTCACAGGAGCACTCACTAAACTTCACCAAACATGCACTGTGAGAGAATATTAGATAGAATTTGAAAAGTTAGCCAATCACATAGAGGTATTGTCTGATGAATTCTTCAGGAGTTGTTTTTTCAATGGTCTAAAAGATGCAATCTGATATGAGGTTAAAATGTTACATCCCAGCACAATGATGGAAGCTCTAGGGTTGGCTAAGTTGGTAGAGGACAAGATCACAGCTCAACAGTGATCCAAATCCAATTTTGTTCTATTCAGAAATATGGTTTCCCAAAGACCTCAAATCACACTAGCTCCTAGAACAACTCCTATCAATTATTTGACTTAAGTAGAGATGTGAGCACGTAAAGAAAATGGGATTTGTTATAATTATGATGAGAAATTCACTTAGGGACATAGATGCGTTGAGAAAAAGCTCTATCTCTTAGATGTAGATTCTCTACCTGAAACTAAAGTTTATGTAGATGCTCAGGATACAGTAGATGATCAGGTCAAAACTCAGCAGCCACTTGTTGACCCTACTTCTCAGGAAGACAACCTAGAGATCTCTCTCCATGCTTTAGTAGGAGTCACCACCCCACAAAGCATGTGGGTCAAGGGTTACTTCAAGAAGCTCCCTCTTACAATACTCATTGATTCTGGTAGTACTCATAACTTCATTGACCCTTGGATCGCTAGATAGGCTGATTGTTTTGTCCATCCTTGCTCCAACTTTGAAGTCATGATTGCTAATGGGGGCACATTACCTTGCAAAGGGAAGTGTCGTAATGTGCTTATCTCTATTGCAGATTTTAATATGTGCTCTGACATGTTTTCCTTTCCCTTAGATAGATGTGATGTGGTTTTGGGTGCCCAATGGTTATGCACACTTGAACCCATCTTACAGGATTTTGCTAAACTTTGGATGCAGTTTTTAGACAATGGGCACAAACACACATTGAAGGGCTTACAACTAGGGTCTCTCAGCATCATAAGTTCACATTGTATGGAAAAGCTTCTTAAGAAAAATTCACATGGTGTCATTTCTCATCTCCATTCCATTCAGATGCAACCATCAACAATCTCCACTACTCCTTTTGATCTACAATGAATTTTGGATAGGTATGCCTGTGTCTTTGCTGAACCAATGGGATTTCCACCTTCATGACTAGAGGACCACCATATTCATCTCCTTCTTGGAAGTGTTCCTCCCAACATCAGGCCCTACTACTACCCATTTCACCAAAAGATAGAGATTGAGATGCTTGTTCGAGACCTACTAAAACAAGGTATTATTTGCCCTAGTACCAGTTCCTTTTCTTCACCAGTTTTTCTTGTCTAGAAAAAAGATGGGCCATGGCACCTTTACATTGACTTCCGAGCACCTAATCACATCACAATCAAGGATAAGTTTCTGATTCCTATTGTTGATGAGCTTCATGGCATTCATTTTTTCTCCAAGTTGGATCTGTGTTTTGGGTATCACCAAATTTCAGGTTCATGAGGATGATATCCCTAAAACAACTTTCGGCACTCATGATGGCCACTATGAGTTTTTGGTCATGCCCTTTGGCCTCACTAATGCTCCTTCAACATTCCAGGAATTGATGAAAAAAATATTCTGGCCCTACCTGCAAAAATTCATTATGGTCTTCTTCGATGATATCCTCATCTATAGTAAAACATGGGCTGAGCATCTCCAACACCTAGATCTCATACTGTGACTTCTCTCTGATCATCATCTTTGTTCAAAATAGTCTAAATGTGTTTTTGGGCAAGAGGAAGTGGAGTATCTAAGGCATATTGTTTCATCTCAAGGGGTTTGAGTGGATCCTACAAAAATAGATGCCATGAAAAATTGGCCCCATCCTCAGACACTCAAGAGCCTCCATAGTTTTTTGGGGCTGAGTGGCTACTATCATAAGTTTGTCAAGGATTATGGAAAGATTGCAACTCCATTAACAACTATGTTAAAAAAGGATGCTTTTATCTAAACACATGCTATTGAGTCTACATTTGAAAAACTAAAACAAGCTATGTGTATTACACCTATTCTAGCTATGCCAGATTTTTCCAAGATCTTCACTATTGAGAGTGATGCTTGCGACAATGGACTTGGTGTTGTTCTCCTTCAAGAAGATCATGCCATTGTGTTCACCAGCAAAGCCCTTTTTGGCAAGAATTTAGTACTCTCTACATATGAGAAGGAAATGATGGCTATTTTGCATGCAGTATAGAAGTGGCGGCCATAACTCCTAGGGAATCATTTTTGCATCAAGATTGATCACCAGAGTCTGAAATATTTCCTAGAACAATGGGTCTCCTCCCCATCACAACAGAAATGGGATAGAAAATTCATGGGTTATGATTATGAGATCACTTACAAGAAGGGTAAGGATAATATTGTTGGCAAGAGACACTATATGGATTCATGGTTGTTGTCATTGATGGCAACAAAGGTCATCCCACATATCCGCAAGTCATAATGTGTCTCTACCGGAAGTCAGAATAAAGATTGTTGTGGTCCGGTGAACAAGAACAGAGCATGTGGCAAGGTCTGACAGATTGATCCGGATCTCTCAGAGGAAGTGTCTTGGTGCAGTGCGGATTTGGGGAAGTCAAGAGGACTACCTTGAGTGGTATATTCCAAGGATTTAGCCTCCGGTGATGGACAAGGAAAAAGATATGAATAGTTGAGTACCGGATTCCTGAGACACAGTCAAAATAGAGGAAGAACTGACTGACAGAGTATCAGACTACTTTCCGGATGTGTTACTGTTGATGATAAAAGTTGTGAAGGCATGAATCATGTTTGGCCGACATGATTAATGATATCTACTAGTATATGCTTGATCCGCATTGCTTGGTGAGCAAGGATTCAGCCGACAGAACAAAGTTTGTAAGAAACTAGACTGTTCCGGATACCGACTAGAAAGGTGATGAAATTACCTGTGTGGATATATATAGAGGATGGATTTAGTTGTGAAGAGTGTGAAGGAATTAATATATATGCAAATAAGTCCAGAACAGAGCAGAAGTAGCAAAAAGGATCCGGTATGTGAAAGATAGCAGAATAAAGAACAGAGGAAAGATGAAGTGCAGCAGATCAGTGTACTGAGCCTAACCGAAACTGAACTCCAGCATATGCAGATGCTTCCAATCAGTTCAAGACTGTGATTCTTATCACTTTGTAGACAGTGTGTCTTCTTGTAGGCAGTGGGCCTCTTGTGAGCAGTGTGCTCGGGCAGTGAGCCCTAATTGGCAAGTGCCATTTTTTTGTAATCTCCTATTCTTCTAACAGAGAATAATTTTGGGTTAATCACCCCGTGGTTTTCTCCCTTAATAGGGTTTCCACGTCAAAAATACTGTGTTATGTGTTTCTTATTTCATGGTAATGTTTTTGTGTTTGATTCAATGCTGCATCAATTAATAAGAAAGTTCAATAAGGGAAATAATTAGGATAACTGATTCACCCCCCCCCCCCTCTCAGTTATCAACAATTGGTATCAGAGCTAAGTTCCTCCTAATAGAGCCTAACAGCTTGAGGAAGATCTGGGAGTTCAAATGGATGCATATGGTTTAAGGGAGCAACTCAAGACTGCTCTTGAGGATCTTGAACAGTCAAATTCAGAAGTCAATGAATTAAAGGAAAGACTCAAACAGGCTGATGAATTCATGAGAGAATTAAAAGACAAATTAAGTCTCTCTATGAAAAAGAGAAAGGAGCTGCTCCAACAGTTGGCAAGACAAAGTGAAGAAAGCAATACAAATGAAGAATTGACTGAGCAAACCAAGTTATGTGAAAAGTTATCAAAAGAAGTCATTATGTTAAGACATGAAATGGAATCAGGAACTATAAAGTTTACTCAAGAGATTGAAGAAAAAAGAAAGGCTGAAGACAATCTAAGACAATCTCTTAAAGAAAAATCAGAAGAATGCCACCAGATGGACAGGATTATTAGACATCTTGAATCTGATCTTGAAGATGCCAAAGATAATGAAGAAAAACTTGAGGATCAAATTGCCTCTCTCAAAAGAGACCTTCAAACAGCAAATGAATATAAAGAGAAATTCAAGATAAGTTCTGCTCAACTTGAAGTTCTTCTTGGAAGTCAAAAGAGGACAGATGACAAGTATGGTTTGGGATATGAGAAAGGAGAAAGCTCCGGATCCGGTCAGAAGAATCTTGGATTAGAAAATCCAAGGAGCAGGCCTAGAAGACCTCCGGTAAGACAGCCAAATGCTCAAAGATATCCATCCTTCAATGGATACTGCCACAGCTGCAACCACTTTGGTCACAAAGCTAATCAGTGCAGAATGAGAATGAATCAGATTAATTCATCCTTCTCCGGACAGTGCTTCAACTGCAAAAGATCAAGAGGATATCAGTCAAATATGCAAAGAAATGTTATTTGCCAAATCTGCAATAGGTCCGGTCATAATGCTAAAGTCTGCAGAAACAAGTATCAGGACAAAAGAGGTCTGGTGTATAATCAGAATCAAGACAAGGGTAAACAAAAGATGAATGCGGATGAAGTTAGGAATCAGATGAGCAAGATTTGGGTGAAGAAAAGTTCAGAGAATGTAGAGGTTGGATCCGCACCAGACTCTGGTGCTGATATTTCTTCCAGAATTTAAAAAGTGAGCTCAGGCTCAGGGGGAGACTCAAAGAAAATCCTGTTCCCCCAGCCAAACAAGTGGTGCTGGATGTGGCACAAGATGCGGATTAAAGGGTTTGCAGATATGAGTCTTGAGATGCTTCAGTCAAGTTTTCAGAGGTCCGCATGGAGTTATGAAGAAGCTGTGATCGATCAAATAAGACCTAATCAGGGAGATGCTCCGATATGACAAAGGATTACAAAAAGGTCCGGAGAGATCCGGAAGTGCACTATCTTGTTCTGCGGATTGGACAGAGTGTTTGGGATGTTCTTGTAATATGTTGCCTCGATTTATTCATGATTGAAAGATCCGGATGATATTCACAGATCAGGACTAATCCAGGATACTCCAAGCTATCCAGACAAGGCAAACCGGAATAATGTAGGTGAAGCATTTATTGCAGACAGATATTAGGGTTCGCGGAGCAATATAAGGGATTTCTCAAAAGTCATTTGCTCATTCTGCACTCAAGAAGAAGCGAATAGTGGAGCTCTGCAACAAGATTCATCAAGCACACCAAGGATCTCCTGCCGAAGTCATTGCATAAAGAAATCAATCCAATCACTCCGTGCAAATCGAAGGCGCATAAGGTATTCTCTGTTTTTCATTACCTCACTGCAAATCTTTGAAGAATGGCTACTCCAAATATAGTTAAGATCTCTGATAGACCTCGCCCCTCATTCAAGAAACATCCTTACAAATCATTGGAGGTAGATCCACTAGGAGCCTTCTCTAGTGTTCCTCATGGTGTATTGCATACGGAAGATATTAGGGTTTACATCCATGCGAATCTTGAAGACTTTGGAGAATCAAAACTGATGGATATCTATCACAAACAATTGATAGATGACTCCTTTGAGATCAAACCTCAGTATAAAGCCATCCAGGACAAACACTTTGCACAGTGCATTCATTTCCCCTGTTTTGAAGAAGATGAATGGGTCCGGTATGTACTAAGTAGAGTACATGACAACTTCCTATGGTTGAACAAGCCCTTCAAGATCACCAAGGACGCAATTAGGGCTGTAACCGGTCTGCACTCATCCAGTGGATTACCTGTTCTCAAATCTGTCAAAAATCAGATAGTCAGTGATGCAACCGGATCCAAGTTTGACAAGAGAGCTATGACAGTTGATGACATCATTGAACCGGATGTCAAATTTGCAGCTATGATAATTGGTTACAAAATCTATCACTCCAGTAGGGAAAATTCAGTACCGGGAACTGCAATCTACACAGCCTATCAGATGTTAAAGGAGAATGCAGACTATGACTTGTGCGAGCTTCTAGTAAACCAACTCTTTGAAAATCTGCAGAAGATTAAGAAGGACAAGAAAAACTCCTTCAAATATGGCAATCTGATCCTTTGTCTCTTCTTTTACTACATGAATGAGCTTCCCAGATCCAGTGGATGGGTATGGCAAAATGACAGACCGGTTACCATCCAAATCAGAGACTATTTGCATGGACTTGGGGATGCCAAAGCAAGAAATACAGCTCTATGGGGATACTTCAAAAACTTCCAAAGCATGATGCATGCAAGAGAAAGAATACCCCAATCCCTTGTAGAAAAGTACAAAGACACAGTATGCTTCATGGTTGAAACAGATCAGTGTCTAATGGAGGCAGTAGAGCCAAGGACTGTTTGGATCATGCCCATGGGGTATGAAGTGGATGAACAGATAGTAGAGCTGCATGTTCAACACATGCTAAGCCAGCCCAAAGATCCTAAGGCAGAAAGGTTTGGAACCTTTGAGGAACTGAGTGTAAAGTTACATGTAGAACTCAGGGAACCGGAGATAAAGAGGAAGGTAAGAAAAGAAGTTGAGCATATTGCTCAAGGCCTAGGCATCTCAAAAGAGGCACTTGATGCCAGCCAGGAAAAGAGGAGGAAGGCTAAGGAAGAAGAGAAAAGTAAAGAAAGTGTTCCGGTTGAAACTCCCACCCGGACCAGATCATCAAAAAGATCTGCACCTCCCTCAACCAAAAGTTCAAAACCAGAAGTCCAGGCATCCGGTAAAAGATCCAAGACAAAAGCCACAAGGGCTTATAAAAGCCAAAAGGATGAAGAGGAAACAGAGTCAGATGAGGGAGTAAAAGAAATAAAGAAGCAGAAGAAGAAAGGATCCGGTAAACCCTCCTCAGGACAAGACAAGGATGAAATGGCAGAGGTATCTGTTGAAAAGCCCACTCTGTCTCTAGAGAATGTAATCAAGTCGGTCACGGTGGATGGAAACCTTCAACCAATGACTGAATCTTATGATGACTTCAGTGAGGCTGACCAAAAGACTCTGCAGGAAGCCACGGTCAAATATCTGAACATATATAATAAGGCTTTCATTGAGATCATATCTCTTATTCCTAAAAGCCTAGAAAAGGAATTGGAAGTAAGAAAGAACAATGCTCATGCAAAAGATCTTGAGATCTGGGAGCAGATAGCTATTCAGCTATATCCTCAAATTGATCCCAAGACAATGAACATAATCTTCAAGGACTGCAAAGATGAGTTCAGAAGTAAAGCCAGGATGAATCAACTCATGCTTGGTGAGACTGACAAAGTGGCCCAAGAGACAGAAGAGATCCTCCGGAAGGCCTTCAAAAGGTTCAATCTTCCTATTGTAGAGGACTTAGGTGCAGAAACAGCTGCGGATTTGGAATCATCTGTTCCGGAAGAAGTGGGCCCTGAACATACAAGCATCTCTCCTCCGGTTTCCCCTACAGTCTCCGGATCCAAAGAAGAAGAGCAATTACAGGAGAAGGAAGCAGTGGTGAAAGACAAAGAGGTTGACAGTTCCAAGACTGCAGAAGAAAAGAAACATTTGTCTCCGGCAAGAGACACTGCACAAACTGTTCAACAATTTTTAAGCAAAGAAACTTTAGAGATTGATGAACCGGAGCTTCTAAAAGGCCCATTCGACTTTGACTCTCTCTCTCTGGTACAAACAATGAAGATAGCTTCATTTGCAAATGCCAAGGCAAATGAAAAACTCCAGAAGTCTCATATGGAAGACTGTGAGTTGATAGAGGCTGCTTCCGGAGTACTTGTAAAGATTATGCCATCAATCCAGATAGATCCGACAGCCTCCTCTTCCGGTAATCTAAAAACCTTAGTCAGCAGTGTTGATACACATTTTGATTCTCTAGAAAAATCAGCTGAAGAAAAGGTCCGGAAGGAATTTTTGGATAAAAGATTTTCAGAAGTATTAGAATTAATCTCTAAAGATAGGAAGATTGTGAGCATTGGAATAAAGAGCTTAGAGAATGCTCTTAAGGATGGCGGTGACATCTACAAATTTTGTATATCCTGGCCAAAGGCAACAGCAGCAATTGATAAGAAAATAAAAGAGGAACAGGACAAGCTACAAAGCTTATCTCAGAGTTTTGATCCTCTCTCTTCCTCCATAATAAATCAAGAATGTCAGACTATTGCAGTCTTGAATGAAATAAAGAATCTTGAGAAGGAAAGGAAGAATATCACTAACCGGATGGGAGAACTTAGAAGGATTATAATCCCTAAGTTGGAAACTATGCATGAGGCCATCAGTGATGCTCAGACCACCGCCCAAACAAAAGATCTGACAGATCTCAAGCGGGCAGAAGCTTTTGCATTTTTGTTGAGTGGTCACATTTCAATTTTGGACAGAATGAAGCAAAGTTGGGCTACAGAAATGATCCAATTGCAGACATCCTTTGCAGACATTCTTCAGTATATGTGAGTATGTAAATATGCGGCTATGTATAGAAAATTTTTGAAAATTTTGGTGTGCGGACCCCACCCTTTGCCATTGATGTCAAAGGGGGAGTGAGGAGCAGTGAAAAATGAGGAATCCAACTAAGGGGGAGTTCCGGAAATTGTATATAAAGACAGAGCATCAGCAAAGGGGGAGCATAGTGAAAACACTTAGTTATTTTTCACTAAGTGTTGCCATCAATGCCAAAGGGGGAGATTGTTGGCAAGAGACACTATATGGATTCATGGTTGTTGTCATTGATGGCAACAAAGGTCATCCCACATATCCACAAGTCATAATGTGTCTCTACCGAAAGTCAGAATAAAGATTGTTGTGGTCCGGTGAACAAGAACAGAGCATGTGGCAAGGTCTGACAGATTGATCCGGATCTCTCAGAGGAAGTGTCTTGGTGCAGTGCAGATTTGGGGAAGTCAAGAGGACTACCTTGAGTGGTATATTCTAAGGATTTAGCCTCCGGTGATGGACAAGGAAAAAGATATGAATAGTTGAGTACCGGATTCCTGAGACACAGTCAAAACAGAGGAAGAACTGACTGACAGAGTATCAGACTACTTTCCGGATGTGTTACTGTTGATGATAAAAGTTGTGAAGGCATGAATCATGTTTGGCCGACATGATTAATGATATCTACTAGTATATGCTTGATCCGCATTGCTTGGTGAGCAAGGATTCAGTCGACAGAACAAAGTTTGTAAGAAACTAGACTGTTCCGGATGTCGACTAGAAAGGTGATGAAATTACCTGTGCAGATATATATAGAGGATGGATTTAGTTGTGAAGAGTGTGAAGGAATGAATATATATGCGAATAAGTCCAGAACAGAGCAGAAGTAGCAAAAAGGATCCGGTATGTGAAAGATAGCATAATAAAGAACAGAGGAAAGATGAAGTGCAGCAGATCAGTGTACTGAGCCTAACCGGAACTGAACTCCAGCATATGCAGATGCTTCCAATCAGTTCAAGACTATGATTCTTATCACTTTGTAGACAGTGTGTCTTCTTGTAGGCAGTGGGCCTCTTGTGAGCAGTGTGCTCGGGCAGTGAGCCCTAATTGGCAAGTGCCATTTTTTTGTAATCTCCTATTCTTCTAACAGAGAATAATTTTGGGTTAATCACCCCATGGTTTTCTCCCTTAACAGGGTTTCCACATCAAAAATACTGTGTTATGTGTTTCTTATTTCATGGTAATGTTTTTGTGTTTGATTCAATGCTGCATCAATTAATAAGAAAGTTCAATAAGGGAAATAATTAGGATAACTGATTCACCCCCCCCTCTCAGTTATCAACAAATATTGTGGCGGATGCTCTTTCACACACATTTGATGACCAAGCTTCCCTTTCATCTATTTCTATGCCTATTCCAAATTGGTTGGAATCTGTCTAGTAGGGCTATGTCAATGACTCTTCATTATCTCAAATCATTCAATAGTTGGCCACTAACCCTTTTGTTGTACCACATTACTCTTGGGATGGTGCTTATCTATGATACAAGGATCGTCTAGTGCTCCCCCAGAGCATAGATCTTCAATAGGCTATCTTCTATGAACTCCATGCTTCTCCATCAGTAGGGCACTTTGGGTTCCTCAAAACTTATGAGTGGGCATGGCGTAACTTCTTTTGGAAGGGAATTAAAAGGGCAATTCAACAGATGGTGGCTAAATGTGATACCTTCCAATGCAACAAGGGTGAAACAACACTCCTTCCTAGATTGCTCGAACCCTTGCCTATTCCTACATGGATTTGGATAGATATTTCTACGGATTCCATTGAGGGGCTCCCTAAATCTGGAGGAAAGTCAGTGATCTTGGTTATGGTTGATCACCTCTCCAAATATAGTCATTTTTGTGCCCTCAACCATCCCTATATAGCCTCAGTCACACACATTTTTATGGACCATATCTTTCATCTTCATGGAATCCCTTCTTTCATTGTCTCAAATCGTGATGCAACTTTCACCTATCATTTTTGGATAGAACTATTTCGACACACTAGCACCAAACTGAAGATAAGTTCTAGGTATCACCCACAAATAGATGGTTAGATTAAAATTATCAACAAATGTTTGGAAACTTATCTTCATTGTTTCACCTCAAAACAACAACATCAGTAGGCAAAGTGGCTCCCTCTCATTGAATGGTGGTACAATACCTCCTACCACACTACATCTAAAATGAATCCATATGAAGTAGTCTATGGTGAGGCACTGCTAGTGCTCCTTCCATACACCCCTAGTAGTTCACCAGTTTAGGCAGTCGACATGGTTCTCTAAACCTGGGATCAGATTCTTCACATCTTGCAAGACAATCTTCACATGGCAAGAAATCAAATGAAACAACAAGCTGATCAGCACCCTTCTGAGCGCACTTTTCAAGTAGGTGAGTTGGTTTTTATTTGTTTGCAACCATACAAGCAATCATCCCTAAAACTCAAAGGGTGTCATAAGATGGCTCCAAAGTTCTATGGGCCATATAAGGTTCTTCAGAAGATTGGGTTAGTACCTTATAAATTGGAGCTTCCTCCTTCTTCATGCGTTCATCCAGTAATTCAGGTCTCTTGTCTAAATAAAGTTCTTGGCACCAACATCAGAGAACAAACTATTTTACCAGAACTAGATAATGAAGGATCCATCATTTTGGAGCCAGAGGCAATCCTTGACAGACACACTCATCAGCTTTGCTCCTGATCCATCATAGAGGTCTTAATTCAGTGGCATGGAATGCACCTAGAGGATGCTACATGGGAACCACTCCTTCAGATTCAGCAATAATTTTCACATCTTAAGCTTTGAGGACAAAGCTTTTCCAAGAGGGAGGGGATGTTAGGAACCCATGTTTAACCGTTCTCTTTACTTTGTTAGTATATTACATTTGGATGCATATGCTTTGTAAGTTGTCCCATGAGCATATTGTATTATCCCACATTCATGGGAAGTAATAGTTGTTTAGATTAGACTTTGTATATAAGTAAGTGTTGATGGAAATGAAGGCATCCACAAATTTATTGTGTTGAGCTTGCTCAAAGGAGGTTGCCCCCTCGAAGTGGCCTGCAATCAATAAATTCCTTTTGTGTTTCTACTATTTATATATTTCTATTATTTCGAGCATTTTTCATTATATTGTTGTAGGAGGTTCCTCTCACTAGAAAGGCTGATCCTATTGGGCATGTAATAGATAGCTAAGAAATCTTTGTTGATGAACTAGATTTCCACTTCATCCTACTCTTAGATTTACTAAGATCTAGTGCTACCATATAATTGACAATATCTTCTGCACCTACTTCTCTATTACTGTTTTCCACCTAAAATACAATGTCAATTTCAACATATAGTTAGTTCAATAAAAAATCAACATAAATAACACAATGTAAATTGAACCAAAAAGCCATACACTTACTCCAAATCTGTCCATTTTGGCCTGCAACCCACCTTGGCCAAATGTATATCCAGCCTGTAAGGAAATGAGAGCATCTCAGAACGTATTTCTAAGAACAGTGGTGTCTTTGACAGATTCAAAATCTTTTCAATCGCTTCAAAAAACATGTACAACTATGCCACAAAGCAGAAATAGACATAGACTATTTCCAACATTGACCCTTAGAGGAAATACAAGAAACAAGATCTAATTTCAACAATAGAAATGATAACACAAAAGAAAGAATATAAGACATAGATATACATGGGGAAAACCCTTATGGGTAAAAAACCCCACACTCCAAAAGCCCAGATTGCCATTGTATTATTCAGCAACAAAAAATATAGTTACAATACAAATTTGGCACTAAGCCTTTCATGGAGATTTACATCTTGCTCCTCTGGAAGAAAAACTAACAGCATAACCCTATACAAAGTTCTCCTCAGTTCTAATCACAACACTCAGGTTAGTCCTTCGTACTATTATCGTGCCATAAACAACATACAGTATAGGACATCACCCTACACTAGAACTCTATTATTACTCCCCTTCTCTCACGCACTCCTCTGTTACAATGCATTTTTCATATCACATTATAGAAGAGAACATTTGCTTCATATCTCACACCATTACAACTTCCAAAAGGTCGACAGTTCATTTTTAACCATTCCCAACTGTTCGTATTCATGAGGACTAAATAGTCCCACATACATCAGTTTACAAACATAGTTGTAGTATATATCTACGAGTACATGGTAAGTCTTTTGTCGGTGCTTTTACCACTGACGACCCTAGCCGGTCAAACATTAATGAACCAACGGAGTGACCAAGACCTTCGGTGTGACTTCATCCTTCTTTGTTGACGAAGTTCCTCCTGCTGATGCCAAACTCCATCGGATAGACCAAGCTCATCGGAGACCACTCCACCATCCACACCGATGGTTCCTTGTCCCATCGATACCCAAGCCTTCATCCTTCATCGGTGTAACATGAAGTACCAGAGAAACATCTTCCAGCCATGCTGATATCACTTGTCACATCGAACACCTTTCCATTGGATAGACCTTGCTGACACCAACCTTCAACAGTTCATCGGAGTAACACAAGGCAATCGGAGAGAGAACTTAAGACAAGGCCAACAACGATAGTCAAGCCGATGGATAGAACACCATCGGTGAAACATACTCCATCACTGGAACACCAACAAGTTACGCCGAAGACCCCCATTTTGTTGATAGCACATCACAGGAACAAACTACCATCGGGGAGACACAAACAGTCGAAGTAACAAACTAAAGCAAATTTGATGGCAACACTCTGCCCAATCACTAAGACAAAGGTCAACTCTTGTTGATGCCTGTAATATGAGTCACAACTACTCAACATTCTCCCACTTAACGAAGGAATTACAAGAAACCATCAATGCTCCAAGTCATAGAACCAAAGCTAATACTGCCTTCACTCCACTGTGCTCACAAGATACATAGAAGCTCCAACATAACTAACTTTAAAGCTTCCAGAACACAGCCATGAAACAATCCTCTAGAAATAAGATAGAACATCAGCTAGAACAACAATCAAAAAACTGACTGCACCCATCCAACTGAACAAAACCCAGATGACTAAAAATAGTACACACAGCAAGTGCTAATCCATCCAATCATTCATACCTTGAAGGTATTCATATCAGTAGAATCATGCCACCTACATACACACCCATCGCCTACAAATACAAGCTCCATGTGTCGACCAGTCGAAAAAGACCAAACACATCCAAGAACTCCCACTGCACAGGTAATGCAGATCTGAAAAAGATCATGGCATACAAAGTCCACCAATAGCATCACATAGAAAGTGTAAACATGTAGTACCAAGGAAACATCCACCATAATATGTAAAATCTATAAATCAATAACCTATACATCTCACCACTAGTCCATAAATCTCTCAAGTTCTTCACACCCAACAATGAAAGAGATAACAGAACCTTCATGCTATCACCCAAGAACATAAGTGAAAGCACATGACCACAAACTAGTGATCACTTCAACTCCGAACAAAACCTCAAACCAATGTAATGTGAAACACACCATCAAAAAAATAACTAAGACCAAGACAAACACTGCACATCATATACCTGTAGACAATCCTTCTACATACATTTCTGAATGCCAACTATGTCAAGTATGATCTCCTTCAAAACACCCCAAAGAGAACAGCATAACAACACCCAAACAAACATTCAATCTCAAGAGATCAAAATTCAACATATGTAATCATGCAACTAAAATGGATGTAAGCCTCTCAAACCAAAGAAGATCAAACTAATCCATTTCCTGTTTTAGGAAATTAGCCCATAAACCATCTCCTAACAATCCTCATCAATGAACAATATCTTAAACTCAAATGCACAAGGAGATTAATCATGCTATCCATCTCTCACAATGAGTCCTCTAAAACCATCTATGAGTAGTTCAAGATCCATGTCTATGAAAGAAAGCATAAAACACCTGAGAGAAACAATGGGCAATACCTGTCAAGTAATAAACTATTGAGTAGACCATGAGCGGGGAATGAGAATGTTCTTCCAAGATATCCAAGTCCCAATGACTTTCTCCAAGAACAATCTCCTCTAGATCTTTTGTTGAACTCACATTCAACCAAGGTAAAGACTCCTCAAACTTTGTGCTACAAAATCTTAATAAGTACAGCATATACAGTCTCACCTTATTCTCCATGTATCCATGAGTACCTATGAACAATCACCTCATGCTAAATTCAAACTGCATTGCTACACCACTATGAAGTAATCAAGCAAATAATAAATGTAACCAAACATAGAGAAGTTACCAGACCACTATCGAAGCTCCACTCATCTAAAATAGGAACTTATCATGACATCATGATCTTACCATCCCTCTTAAGAGATTGCATGCTCTAGATGAACATAACCATGGTTTCAAGAGCAATGTATCATGCCAAAACTCTAATGCAGAAATCAAGAAAATATCATGACATGAAACAAACCAAACTCTAAACCAACATCACCTGTCAAGCACCACCAACACCTAAGGATTTCATGAATTCTCCATGACTCCAAGATGTTACACATCCTTAAACAGTGCCCCTACAAATGCGAAAGAACCCTTCTACAACAACAGGATCTAAGAGCTCCTCCTAGTAACATTTGCAACACTAAAGATCATCCATCACTAAGTGATGAAACTATAGTCATTACTAAAGCTCCCACTAAACTGTGGCAACCGAGATTTCCAAGCAACACGACCAAACATCTTCTCATTTGAAAATCTTCCAGGTCCACATATTAACACATCAATAAAAACAAATGGCACCAAGATCTCCAAACCAAGAAAATACAACATCACTGTCAAAAGCTTACACTGAACTATGTATTCAAGCTATACATGATAACCATGCTACAATTTACTGAATATTTAGGTACTTTACATTATCTACCCTTTTTATCCCAATGCAATCACACCAATGCACAAGTGACCACAAACAAAGCCAGCTAACAAGTTTGCATAAACACTAAACGATCTTGTGAATATAGATAGTCCACATCCGAGTCATCTCACTATAGCTTAATAGGTGGCCAGCCCACAAAACTACATAACTCATAGATCCAGTCAATGCACCACACAAACTCACTATCGCACTGAAAACTGCAAAACTAAGATCTCAAGAGGTAAATAACCATGTAGACAATATGACAAAAAATACCAGATTACTTACAATCTAATTTGCCAAACCAATCCACAACCTGAGCACCATAGTCAAGGAATCCATAAAAGCATCACCACAAAAATGCTGAGTGACTTCTCACGTAGCAACACTCCCATGCAGAGAAAGCATTTCACCTCCTCACACCATGCATGAAGCATGCATGCAAAACTGTAACTATATCATCCAGCAACACCCCAAAAACAAGGTCTAGAAAATAGCTTAATTGTAGCTTCACAAAGCCACAAGTTTTTCTCTTGACCATGTAAAACCTCCAAAACCACTGTGTTTGAAAAACACCCATGCACATCCACTCCACTTCACATCTGGATGACTCAAAAGGCTGCAACATAGACTCCATAATAGTTAAACTAGAATAGTGGATCATCATGAATATGCATAACCATTGGTTTTAAGGAAAAACTATAAAACCCCTCAAATCCAAAAAACATGAATCTGATTCATGCAAGTACAAAATATACATTTAAGGAAATAGCAGTTCAAGAACTTCAGGCTCACTTGTAGACCAAGTCCTCAACCACCAACATGCACATGCATCTGAGAGAATCAGGCTATTACAGAAGTTCCCAGATCTTCCAATGATCAACTCCATAGCCTTTATACAACTGGGGCAACAAAAAACAATGCTTTCCATTACTAGGAACAAATATCCAACATAAGCACACTTCTCCATGGCTAAGCAGCAACACAAACTTCTTCATATTACAAGGAAGCCTCTCACACAGACACCCAATATGAAAGTTATTGCAGAGACACAACCACAATGCATAATCCACCCCATGCAAAAGGATTATACACTGTCAACTAAGAGCCTCAGGCCACATCATGACCAGCTCCAATCTCTTCATCTTCACCATCCTTCAAGCACTGCCGAAATAGAAAAACAAGATCAACTACCAGACTTCACTCAAAATAAGGATCAAACATTAGACGATTCCTTCAGATTTCTTCAAGCCTATCACACTAAGAAATCATCATAGAAGGAATACCCAGACCTTATACACTAGGAACTCTTACATGCAAACACATGTAGCACACAAATGTACATATGTGAGTAACAAGGCACATGCTAGAGGAAGGCTCTAATACCACTTGTAAGGAAATGAACGTATTTCTAAGAACAATGGTGTCTTTGACAGATATAAAATATTTTCAATCGCTTCAAAAAACACGCACAACTATGCCACAAAGTGGAAACAGACATAGAACATTTCCAACATTGACCCTTAGAGGAAATACAAGCAACAAGATCTAATTTCAACAACATAAATGATAACACAAAAGATAGAATAGAAGACATAGATATACGTGGGGAAAACCCTTACGGGTAAAAAACTCCACACTCCAAAAGCCTAGATAGCCATTGTATTATTCAGCAACAGAAAATATAGTTACAATACAAATCTGGCACTAAGCCTTTCATGGAGATTTACATCTTGCTCCTCTGGAAGAAAAAATGATAGCATAACCTTGCACAAAGTTCTCCTCAGTTCTAATCATAGCACTCAGGTTAGTCCTTCATACTGTTATCATGCCATAAACAACATATAGTATAGGACATCACCCTACACCCAAATGCTATTCTTACTCCCCTTCTCTCACACACTCCTCTGTTACAATGTATTTTTCATATCACATTACAGAAGAGAACATTCGGTTCATATATCAAAATGTTACAACTTCCAAAAGGTCGACAGTTTGTTTTTAACCATTTGCAACCGTTCGTATTGATGAGGCCTAAATAGTCCCACATGCATCAGTTTACAAACATAGCAGTAGTATATATCTATGAGTACACGATAAGTCTTTCATCGACACTTTTGCCACCGACAACCCTAGCTGGTCAAACATCAACGAACCATTAGAGTGACCAAGACCTTCGGTGTGACTTCATCCTTCTTTGCCGACGAAGTTCCTCCTACTGATGCCAAGCTCCATCAGACAGACTAAGCTCATTAGAGACCACTCCACCATCCACACCGATGGTTCCTTGTTCCACTAATACCCAAGCCTTCATCCTTTGTCGATGTAACATGAAGTACCAGAGAGACATCTTCTAGCCACACCAATGTCACTTGTCATGCCAAACACCTTTCCATCGGATAGACCTTGACAATGCCAACCTTTAATAGTTCATCAGAGTAACACAAGGCAATCAGAGAGAGAACTTAAGACAAGGCCAATAGCGATAGTCAAGCCGATGGACAATAGCGATAGTCAAGCCGATGGACAAAACACCATCGGTGAAACATACTCCATCATTGGAACACCAACAAGTTATGCCGAAGACCCCCATCTCGCCGATAGCACATCATAGGAACAAACTACCATCAGAGAGACACAAATGGTCAGAGTAACAAACTAAAGCAAAGCTGATTGCAACACTCTGCCTGATCGCTAAGACAAAGTTCAACTCTTGCCGATGCCTATAATCTGATTCACAACTACTCAACATTCTCCCATTTGATGAAGGAATTACAGGAAACTATCAATGCTCTGAGTCAGAGAACCAAAGCTAATACTACCTCCACTCCACTGTGCTCACAAGCTACATAGAAGCTCCAAAATAACCAACTTCAAAGCTTCCAGAACACAGCCATGAAACAATCCTCCAGAAATAAGATAGAACATCAGCTAGAACAAGAATCAAAAAACTGACTGCATCCATCCAATTGAACAAAACCCACATGACTGAAAATAGCACACATAGCAAGTGCTAATCCATCCAATCATTCATACCTTGAAGGTATTCATATCAGCAGACTCATGCCACCTACATATACACCCATCAACTACAAATACAAGCTCCATGTGTCAACCAGTCGAAAAAGACCAAACACATCCAAGAACTCCCACTGCATGGGTAATGTAGATCTAAAAAAAATCATGGCATACAAAGTCCACCAATAGCATCACATAGAAAGTGTAAACATGTAGTACCAAGGAAACATCCACCATGATATGCAAAATCTGTAAATCAATAACCTGTACATCTCACCACAAATCTAGAAATCTCTCAAGTTCTTCACACCCAACAATGAAAGAGATAATAGAACCTTCATGCTATCACCCAAGAACATAAGTGAAAGCACATGACCACAAACTAGTGATCACTTCAGCTCCGAACAAAACTTCAAACCAATGTAATGTGAAACACACAATCAGAAAAATAATTGAGACCAAGAGAAACACTACACATCATATACCTATAGACAATCCTTCTACATACACCTCTAAATGCCAACTGTGTCAAGTATGATCTCCTTCAAAACACCCCAAAGAGAACAGCATAACAACACATAAACAAACATTCAATCTCAAGAGATCAAAATTCAACATATGTAATCATGCAACTAACATGGATGTAAGCCTCTCAAACCAAAGAAGATCAAAATAGTCCATTTCCCATTTTAGGAAATTAGCCCATAAAACCATCTCCTAACAATCCTCATCAATGAACAATATCTTAAAATCAAATGCACAAGGAGACTAATCATGCTATCCATCTCTCACAATGAATCCTCCAGAACCATCTATGAGTAGTTCAAGATCCATGTCTATGAAAGAAAGAATAAAACACCTGAGAGAAACAATGGGCAATACTTGTCAAGTAATAAACTGCCGAGTAGACCATGAGCGGGGAATGAGAATGTTCTTCCAAGATATCCAAGTCCCAATGACTTTCTCCAAGAACAATCTCCTCTAGATCTTTTGTTGAACTCACATTCAACCAAGGTAAAGACTCCTCAAACTTCTTGCTACAAAATCTTAATAAGTACAGCATATACAGTCTCACCTTATTCTCCATGTATCCATGAGTACCTATGAACAATCACCTCATGCTAAATTCAAACTGCATCGCTACACCACTATGAAGTAATCAAGAAAATAATAAATGTAACCAAACATAGAGAAGTTACCAGACCATTCTCAAAGCTCCACTCATCTAAAATAGGAACTTATCATGACATCATGATCTTACCATCCCCCTTAGGAGATTGTATTCTCTAGATGAACATAACCATGGTCTCAAGAGCAATGTATCATGTCAAAACTCTAATGCAGAAATCAAGAAAATATCATGACATGAAACAAACCAAACTCTAAACCAACATCACCTGTCAAGCACCACCAACACCTCAGCCAAGGATTTCATGAATCCTCCATGACTCCAAGATGTTACACATCCTCAAATAGTGCCCCTGCAAATGTGAAAGAACCCTTCTACAGTAACAGGATCTAAAAGCTCCTCCTAGTAAGATCTGCAACACTAAAGAAGATCATCCATCACTAAGTGATGAAACTACAGTCATTGCTAAATCTCCCACTGAACTGTGGTAACCAAGCTTTCCAAGCAACATGACCAAACATCTTCTCATATAAAAATCTTCCAGGTCCACATATTAACACATCAATAAAAACAAATGGCACCAAGATCTCCAAACCAAGAAAACACAACATCACTATCAAAAGCTTACACTGAACTATGTATCCAAGCTATACATGACATCATGATAACCATGCTACAGATTACTGACTATTCAGGTACTTTACACTATCCACCCTTTTATCCCAATGCAATCACACCAATGCACAAGTGACCACAAACAAGGCCAGCTAACAAGTCTGCATAAACACTGAATGATCTTGTGAATATAAACAGTCCACATCTGAGTCATCTCACTATAGCTTAATAGGTATCTAGCCCACAAAACTACATAACTCGTAGATCCAATCAATGCACCACACAAACTCACTATCGCACTGAAAACTACAAAACTAAGATCTCAAGAGGTAAATAACCATGTAGACAGTATGACAAAAAATACCAGATTACTTACAACCTGAGCGCCATAGTCAAGGAATCCATAAAAGCATCACCATAGAAATGCTAAGTGACTTATCACGTACCAACACTCCCATGTAGAGAAAGCATTTCACCTCCTCACACCATGCACGAAGCATGAATGCAAAATTGCAACTATATCATCCAACAACACCCCAAAAATAGGGTCTAGAAAATAGCTTAACTGTAGCTTCACAAAGCCACAAGTTTTTCTCTTGACTGTGTAAAACCTCCAAAACCACTGTGTTTGAAAAACACCCATGGACATCCACTCCACTTCACATCTGGTTGATTCAAAAGGCTGCAACATAAACTCCATAACAGTTAAACTAGAATAGTGGATCATCATGAATATGCATAACCATAGATTTTAAGGAAAAACTATAAAACCCCTAAAATCCAATAAACATGAATCTGATTCATGCAAGTGCAAAATATCCATTTAAGGAAACAATAGTTCAAGAACTTCAGGCCCACTTGTAGACCAATTCCTCAACCACCAACATGCACATGCATCTGAGAGAATCAAGTTATTACAGAAGTTCCCAGATCTTCCAATAATCAACTCCATAGCCTTTATGCAACTGGGGAAATAGAAAACAATGCTTTCCAATACTAGGAACAAATATCCAGCATAAGCACACTTCTCCATGGCTAAGAAGCAACACAAACTTCTTCATATTACAAGGAATCCTCTCACATAGACAATCAATATGAAAGTTATTGTAGAGACACAACCACAAAGCATAATCCACCCCATGCAAAAGGATTATACACTGTCAACTAAGAGCCTCATGCCACATCATGACCAGCTCCAGTCTCTTCATCTTCACCATCCTTCAAGCACTGCTGAAACAGAAAAACAAGATCAACTTCCAAACTTCACTCAAAACAAGGATCAAACATTAGACGATTCCTTCATATTTCTTCAAGCCTGTCACACTAAGAAATCATCACAGAAGGAATACCCAAACTTTATACACTAGGAACTCTTACATGCAAACACATGCAGCACACAAATGTACATATGTGAGCAACAAGGTACATCCCAGAAGAAGGCTCTGATACCACTTGTAAGGAAATGAGAGCATCTCATAACGTATTTCTAAGAACAGTGGTGTCTTTGACAGATTTAAAATCTTTTCAATCGCTTCAAAAAACACGCACAACTATGCCACAAAGTGGAAACAGACATAGAACATTTCCAACATTGACCCTTAGAGGAAATACAAGCAACAAGATCTAATTTCAACAACAGAAATGATAACACAAAAGATAGAACAGAAGACATAGATATACGTGGGGAAAACCCTTACGGGTAAAAAACCCCACACTCCAAAAGCCAAGATCGTCATTGTATTATTCAGCAACAGAAAATATAGTTACAATACAAATCTGGCACTAAGCCTTTCATGGAGATTTACATCTTGCTCCTCTGGAAGAAAAATTGACAGCATAACCCTACACAAAGTTCTCCTCAGTTCTAATCACAACACTCAGGTTAGTCCTTCATATTGTTATCATGCCATAAATAGTATACAGTACAGGACATCACCCTGCACCTGAACTTTGTTCTTACTCCCCTTCTCTCACGCACTCCTCTGTTACAATTCATTTTTCATATCACATTACAGAAGAGAACATTCGATTCATATCTCAGACTGTTACAACTTCCAAAAGGTCAACAATTCATTTTCAACCATTCACAACCGTTCGTATTCATGAGGACTAAATAGTCCCACATGCATCAGTTTACAAACATAGCAGTAGTATATATCTATAAGTACATGGTAAGTCTTTCGTCAGCACTTTTGCCACCAACGACCCTAGCCGGTCAAACATCAATGAACCATCAGAGTGACCAAGACCTTCAGTATGACTTCATCCTTCTTTGCCAATGAAGTTCCTCCTGCCGATGCTAAACTCCATCAGATAGACCAAGCTCATTGGAGACCACTCCACCATCCACACCGATGGTTCCTTGTCCCACCGATACCCAAGCCTTCATCCTTCGTCGGTGTAACATGAAGTACCGGAGAGACATCTTCCAGCCATGCCGATGTCACTTGTCATGCCAAAAACCTTTCCATCGGATAGACCTTGCCGATGCCAACCTTCAATAGTTCATTGGACTAACACAAGGCAACCGGAGAGAGAACTTAAGACAAGGCTGACAATGATAGTCAAGCCGATGGACAGAACACCATTGATGAAACATACTCCATCACTGGAACACCAACAAGTTATGTCGAAGACCCCCGTTTCACCGATAGCACATTGCAGGAATAAACTACCATCAAGGAGACACAAATGGTCAGAGTAACAAACTAAAGAAAAGTTGATGGCAACACTCTACCCGATCGCTAAGACAAAGGTCAACTCTTGCCGATACTTGTAATCTAAGTCACAACTACTCAACATTCTCCCACTTGATGAAGGAATAACAGGAAACCATCAATGCTCCAAGTCATAGAACCAAAGCTAATACTGCCTCCACTCCATTGTGCTCACAAGATACACAAACACTCCAACATAACCAACTTCAAAGCTTCGAGAACAAAGCCATGAAACAATCCTTCAAAAATAAGGTAGAACATTAGCTAGAACAACAATCAGAAAACTGACTACACCCACTGAACTAAATAAAACCCATGTGACTAAAAATAGCACACACAGCAAGTGCTAATCCATCCAATCATTCATACCTTAAAGGTATTCATATCAGCAAACTCATGCCACCTACATATACACCCATCGACTGCAAATACAAGCTCCATGTGTCAACCAGTCGAAAAAGACCAAACACATCCAAGAACTCTCACTGCATGGGTAATGCAGATCTGAAAAAGATCATGGCATACAAAGTCCACCAATAGCATCACATAGAAAGTGTAAACATTTAGTACCAAGGAAACATCCACCATGATATGCAAAATCTGTAAATCAATAACTTGTACATCTCACCACCAGTCCAGAAATCTCTCAAGTTCTTCACACCCAACAATGAAAGAGATAACAGAACCTGCATGCTATCACCCAAGAACATAAGTGAAAGCTATTGCAAGTATGGGCCTAACTGGTGTTGTCATTGATGTCAACATACTTCTGTTGCATTAATGATAAGGATTGGATGAGCTGTGTGCTGAGGATATTGAGGAAATCAGCCTCAATCAGGAACAATGAAGAACAGTGATGATAGTAAGGTAAAAGTCCAAGATAGGATGAGGATCAGAGGATGCAGTTTAAAGGGTTTGTAGTTGTGTGTCTTAAGGTGGTCCAGTAGAGATTTTAGAGCTCCACATGAAGATTTGAAGAAGTTGTGGCTGCTCAAGAAAAACTGGTTCCAGCAAATGTTCAGTGGTGACAGAGTGATACAGATAGGTCTGGTGAGATCCGAAAATGCATTGTCCTATTCTATGGATTTCAGGGAGTGTTGAGGAAGTCTTTGTGAAGTGTCAACTTGATTGGTTTGTGGTTTGAAGGTTCACAAGCATCTATTCCTTTGTGACAGTAATGACAGACTGTGTTCTTGAGGTTCCAGATGAAGGAGAGAAGGATTTCAGTAAGTAGATGAAGTGTGGATGTTCTTGGTGACTCAGGTAAGCTTGTGGAGGTCTTTGGATCATGTCCAGTTCATGTTGGTGGTCTGCATTGAAGCTGGAGCTCGCAATTGAGAAATAACTTCTGGATAATGGTGTTCTTCCTGAGATTGGCTGACTTGATGAGTTACACATCCTGCGGATGTTCTTGTTGATGTTTTCTGACTTAGATGATCATTCCTAAGTTGATGTCTTGTATAAATAAGGGATTGCAAAGTCATTTCAAAGTTGTCCTTGTGGAGATGAGAGTGTGGTAGTGAGGAGGAAAGTGAAAGGCAGAGTAGAAGTATTGGGCTTAAATGGAACTGATTCAAGCATGGTGAAGATGATATTTTCCAGTTCGAGTAGGTGATACTTATTTCTCTGTATATAGTGTGTCTCTTGTAGGTAGTGAGCCTCTTGTGAGCAGTGTGCTCGGGCAGTGAGCCCTAATTGGCATGTGCCATTTTGTTCTTTCTATTCTTCTAACAGAGAATACAATCTTGGGTTAATCACCCCGTGGTTTTTCCCTTAACCGGGTTTTCCACATCAAAATCTTGATGTCTCATGTGTTGATATGTTTCTGCTCTTAATTTGTTGCATTGTGTTTCCATGATTGATTTATTATTACTGCTGAATTACAAAGTGGAGTTAAGTGTTTAATTGGAAGAAAATTCTGCACAACTGATTCACCCCCCTCTTAGTTGTGTGCCCTAAGTGTAACAATTGGTATTAGAGCCAAGTTCCTCTAACAAGAGCTTAACCACTTGAGGAGATCCAGGATGTCATCTTACAAGAAGGATAGTCTGAAGTTTGATGGAACCAAATTCAATCTCTAGAAAGGTCGCATGAAATGACACTTGCAATGTATGGGAATGGCGTACTAGACCATGGCTACAACATAGTATGTACCTCCATAGTGTGGTCCGAAAAACCCAAAATGAAATCATAGATGTTGAAAACAATCTACGGACTATAGAGGCTCTTCTAAGTGCATTATCTAATTCAAAGCTCTCAAATGTTATTGACCTACCAACTGCTTTTGAGATTTGGCAAAAACTGGAACTTTTGCATGAAGGAGACAAGTATGTTAAATGTGCAAGGTTGCAGAGTCTGAAAGGGAAATTTGAAAATCTGAAGATGAGAGATGATGAAAATATTACTAGTTTTATGCCAAGAGTAAATGAGATTTTTTGTAGAATTAGAAATGTTGGTGGAGTCTTAGATGAAAATGAGATTGTTGGCAAAATTCTCAGATCCCTACCTACTTCTTACAAAATCAAGGCTGCTGCCATTGAAGAATTCAAAGCCCATACAATTGTCACAAGAGATCAATTGGATGGAAAATTGGCTGCATTTGAAATGACAGAGTTTGGAGATGACCCCCCCAAGACTGAATCTGCATTCAAAGCCAGTGCCTCTGTTAAAGGTAAACAAAGGTTTGATCCGGGAGAGAATTCATCAAGGAAGCTGTCATGGTATGAAAAAGCAAGAAAAGATCTGGAAGAAGAAGTAGAAATTGCTCAACTTGAAGCCCTTATTGCAAAGAGGCTACCAAGAGGATCTGGTAAGTATGAAGGAAAATTACCTTTTAAGTGTTTTAACTGCAATAAGATTGGTCATTTTGCCTCAAAGTGTCCAGAAAGGTTTTCAAGGCAAAATCCTAACAAGCCAAGGTTCCAAAAGAACTGTCACTATGTACATGAAGATGATGATAATGAAGGAGTAATAGATGATGAATCAGAGATAGGAAACAAATCTAGAAATGAATGGGTGTTCATTGCCATCAAGGAAGAAGATCCAATGTCCTCTGTATCTGTCAATCATAAGACTGTGGAAAGAGCTCTGGCTGCCCAAGTTGAAGAGAAGGATGATTGGATCATTGATAGTGGTTGCTCTCACCATATGACAGGTGACCAAAATAAGTTCATAGATTTGGAAAGGTATGAAGGAGGAGTGGTAAAGTTTGGTGATAATTCTGCTAGTAGAATCAGAGGTAGAGGAACTATTTCTCTTGATGGAAGGAAAAAACTGGTAATGTATTATATGTTGAAGATTTGAAGCACAATCTTCTCAGTGTTGGACAGTTGGTGGACAAAGGCTATGATCTCTGGTTCAAGAATGGAAAATGCAAGATCTTTGAAAGTTCTGGAATAGAGATTGCATCCGGTACTCAAACTAAAGGTAATATCTTTCACCTGGTTGGTACTGGTAAAAGTTGCTTATTTGTTCAAGTTGATCAGAGTTGGTTGTGGCATAGGAGGATGTGTCATGTGAATTTTGATAATATCATCAAGATAAGCAATACTCAAGCTATGAGAGATCTTCCAAAATTGGTGAAACCTACTAGTAGCTTGTGCAAAGAATGTCAGTTGGGTAAGCTAAGCAGAATCACATTCAAAAGTAAGGAACTGTCTTCTACTGGATTATTTGACTTAGTTCATACTGATCTTTGTGGTTTGACAAGAATCAGAAGTATTCAAGGTGATAGATACTTCATGCTACTAATTGATGTCTATTCCCGAATGATGTGGGTAACCTTTATAAAAGAGAAATCAGAAGCTCTTGAGAAATTCAAAATATTCAAAGCTATGGTAGAGAATGATACCGGATTAAAATTAAAGTGTCTGAGGTTTGATAGAGGTGGAGAATTCACATCCGGTGAGTTCATAGAGTTCTGTGAGAAACATGGAATAAAGAGATAGTTGTCTACTCCTAGGACTCCATAGCAGAATGGAGTAGTGGAGAGAAAGAACCAAACCATCCAGGAAGCATATAGGACCATGATGATGGAAGCAAATGTTCCTTAGATCTATTGGAGAGAAGCTGTCAGCACTGCAGTCTATACTCTCAATCAAGTTCAAATCAGAAGCAATACCGATAAGACTCCTTATGAACTTTGGTTTGGTATCACTCCTACTCTAAGGTATTTCAGAGTTTTTGGTAGCAAATGTTACATTAAAAGAGATGAAGATCTACGAAAGTTTGATGCTAGAAGTGATGAAGGAATATTCTTGGGTTACTCTACTCAAAGTAAAGCATACCAGTGTTATAACAAGAGATAGAGAAAGATAATAGAAAGCACAAATGTGAAGGTTGATGAGGGAATTGAGAAACCCTCAACATTTTATGAATATGATTAAGATGATTAGAATGGTGTTCTGATTCAAGGAGCCCAAGCCTCCTCTGTAAGTCAGATTCAAACTAATCTGGTAAATCAGGAAGAAGGGTTGAGTTTCAATGAGCCTGATCAAGAATCAGAAGTGCAACAAATTACCAAAGTTCCTAGGTATGTAAGACTGAACCACTCTAATGATCAAATCATAGGTGATAATGGAAAAGGAGTACAAACAAGAAGGAGAATTGCTCAAGATTCAGAAGAGTATTGTCTGATTTCAAAGATTGAACCTAAGACAATGAATGAATCTTGCAATGATGAAAACTGGACTAAAGTGATGCAAGAAGAGCTGATGCAAATTGAGAAAAATCACACTTGAGATCTTGTTCCCAAACCTAGAAATAAGAATGTGATTGGAACCAAATGGGTCTTCTAGAACAAACTGAATGAAGTTGGTGAAGTAATCAGAAATAAAGCCAGATTGGTCTGCAAGGGTTACTCTCAAATAGAAGAAGTTGATTTTGAAGAAACTTTTGCTCTGGTGGCAAGAATTGAAGTAGTCAGATTATTTCTTGCATTTGCTGCCTTCAAGAATTTCAAGGTGTATCAGATGGATGTCAAGTCTACCTTCTTGAATGGTGAGATGGAAGAAGTGTACATAGAGCAACCGGACGGATTTCAATTGTTTGATCATGGTGATATGGTCTGCAAGTTGAAGAAGGCACTGTATGGACTAAAGCAAGCCTTAAGAGCCTGGTATGAAAGACTGGACAAACATCTTTTGAAGATTGGTTTCAACAAAGGTACTGCTAACAATAATTTGTATTTCAAAATTGATCATGAAAACATCTTGATTGTTGAAGTGTTTGTTGTGATATCATTTTTGGAGGAAGAGATAGTATGTGTAAAACTTTTGCAAATCAAATGAAAAGTGAGTTTGAGATGTCCATGCTTGGTGAAATGAATTTCTTCTTGGGTGTACAAATTACTCAAACAAAGAAAGGAATCTTCATTTCTCAGACCAAATATGTGAAAGAATTGTTGAAGAAATTTGGGATGGAAGATTCAAAACCAATGAATACTCCCATGGCAACTGGATGTAATTTGAGCAAAGATGATGACTCTCCTAAGGCTGATCAGACAAAGTATAGGTCAATGATTGGAGGACTGATGTATCTCACTCAAACTAGAGCAGACATTATGCAGGTTGTTGGTCTTGTTGCTAGATTCTAGGATGATCCTAGAGAATCTCATGTCATGGCAATCAAGAGGATTTTTAGATATCTAAAAGGGACAGTTGAGTATGGTCTGTGGTATCCTAGAGATCATAATTTCTCTCTTCATGCATATACAGATGCAGATTGGGCAGGAGATGTGGATGACTGGAAGAGTACCAGTGGTGGAGCATTCTTTTTAGGGAAGAGATTGGTTTCTTGGCTAAGCAAGAAACAAGAGGCAATATCTCTATCTACAACTGAAGAAGAATATATTGCAGCAGCAGGTAGTTGCACTCAAGTTTTATGGATGAAGCATATCCTACGAGATATCAAAGTGGAGTATGAAAAACCTATCACAATCTTCTGTGATAATTCAAGTGCTATAAATATATCTAAGAATATGGTGTTGCATTCAAAGACTAAACACATATCCATCAAGTTTCACTTTTTGAGAGAGCAAGTGAACAAAAATGAAGTCAGATTGGAGTTTGTGCCTTCCAAGGATCAGATTGCAAACATCTTTACTAAACCTCTACCTAAGGACTCTTTTGAGTATCTCAGGTAGAAGTTAGGGGTTATTGCCCCTCTGGTGATGAACTAAGGTGCACTGATGTGCATCAGTCCAGTGGGTATCATAGTATATCTTGTGATCCGTCTATAGCCCCGGTAGAGTTACTTAGATGGCCTAATTTTATTATATTTTGGATTTTCAAAATTTATACTCTATTCATCTAATGTCATCATGTAAGCTTAGTATGCAAGGCATGGTCACTTGCTGATTTAGGTTGGAGATTGTATTAGTAGCAAGGGAATTCCTTTAGATTTTTCACTTAACACCTATACTTGTGTGTTCAACAAACCTAAGGCCGTTAGGTGAGTCATTGTGAAAGAATCACTTTGGTCAAGAAAAGGCACCCTGATGAAAAGATATCACAGACCTGATCACAAGTACTTCTCAGAATGAATCGTATCCTATATATGAATTTGTTCTCATCATTTGAATCTTAACAATTCAGTTATTTTCTTAGAATGATGAGCTGCATCATCTTGACTAACCAAAACAGAACTCAACAAGAAAACACACTAAGCAAACTGTACAAACAACTAACTACAAAAGGAAACAATAGAAAACAAAACAAGAAAGCAAAGAAAAAAACAACACAGCTACTCTACCAAACTATATACAAATCCCACAAGGCAAATAAAACCCAGGAGAAGACCCAAAGACACCTGTATTTGCATACTTCCTTATATTGTGCAGGAGCATCAGGGCACTAGTTATGGTTCTCATCTTAGCAAATTCATCCTTGTATTCTAAATTCACTGTGTTTAATAGAATAACTCTTAACGATCAACAACTGAGGAAGCTCATGTTCATGATTAATCCATATGCATGTCTTATCTCCTGAATTTCCATAATCAAAATAGTATTCAACATCATTTACTGTGGAAAGGAGAAATACAACCTGATGTATTTCTGATCCTATTGAATATGCTTCTTCATTGACAACTGGTCCTCCATTTGACTTGGCACTTTCATTGCTTAGCTCAGTATTTAGTCTCACTTCAAATTGAAGGATGTATGACTCTTGAAGTATTAATCCTTCATCTTTATCCAGCTTTGTCTCCTCACTCTTGATGTATGTCTGATTCTTGACTTTAGGTAACACCTCACTATTTTCATTAAATCCCTACATAGCAGCATCTAAATGAGTATTTTTATTTTCATAACCTAATATACAGAAATTTATCCCTTCTAAATCATTTAACTGTAAAGGTGAAACAACTCCCAATTGATAGGAATACTCCCCTATTTCATTTTCAAAATGACATTGGATTGGCATCTGATCATGCACAACAATTCCAAAGCTTTCTACATCTTCAACTTTCATGAATTGTTCATCAAATAACTCACATTTTCCATCCAATAAGGTATCTCGTTCCATTGACCTGCAACATTCTTGCATTTGATCATTTAATTTGGACAAGTCAGATAGTAAATTAGCATTTATTCTCTTTTCTACAACTCCCTAGGTTACTATCATAGGAACTTCATCAGCAGTAGTGCATTTAAATTCTTCCACCTATCTCCATTCCTTTTTACCATAAAATGACTCAAGGAAAGATGTTTCACTATCCTTATCAAAAGCAATAGGATCAGAGTCAAAGACTTTATCCTGACAAATGGTTTCTTCTTCACAATTTTCAAAAGATTCATACCTACACTCTGCCTCACCCTCACCATAAAGTAGAGAACTCTAGCTCGAACCATAAAATGACTCAAGGAAAGGTGTTTCCTCTTCTTTACCTTCTATAACCGATTCAGCTACTGTGTTTTCTAAATAACTCATCATTAGGGGTGTTGCTTCTCTTTGCTGTTCCAAAATTTGAGTCCTCTCCAACATGACCAAACAAGCATCACAATCCCTTTCTGAATGCTCTTCATCATGTAATCTGCACCAACTTTCAATGAGGACATCATCAGTGGATAAACCTAATATTTGACTACACTGTATATTTCTAGACATGTACAATTCAAAATCTTTAAAGTGGCCCACTTCAATGTCTAGACAACTAATAACTTCTGGTGCTGCATCTGCTTGTTGCTCCAGAATTTCTTCATTTTCCTGCCAGGCTTCAGCCCTGAACACATCTATAAAGAATATTATTCCTTTCAAATAGAGATCCAACCTTATAAGAAAAGTTAGAAAATTAATTTCACTGTGTTCTACAGTCTGGTGTATCCTATAACAACTGGATAAACCAAAGTTAGATAAACTTTGAGGATAAAGCTGCCTATTCAAAGTTTCCTGAAATAAGGGAATGTTAACCTAACAATTGTCCTCATATGCATCCATCAAAATGAGACTCTATTTTCAATTTTTTTTTTTTTAGGATTTTGAAATTTTAATGAGATCTATCATATCTCACAATAAAACTTTGAAAGCTCAGAAAATGTTGGCCAAATCTTTGAAGCTTTGACCTAGATCTTTGCAAAGATACAGTCAAAACCTCTCAGATAAGAGATATTTGTAGACATTAACTTCAAATGATGAAATATTTATGAAACATTTGCAGAAATCCATAAATTCTTTGTTCAGGCCCTCCTTCTAGTGCCAATTTATGTTGATGATGATGCTAGTCATAAACAAACATAGAATAAAAGTTACACAACAACCTTTACTCATCTTGAAAGATACGATGAATTCAGAGAATTCATTATCCCAAGTCTCCGTTGATTAGTTCATAATCTACTGACGTTACTCAGTGGTTGACGTGTGTTGCTATTAACCATTCAGGGGCCTTACGTTCTTCAGCAATTTCTGTAAAGTTCATCAATATTTTGCCAAATATCCTATTCTTTATATCTGCCCTGCATAAATCTCCAAATTATTTTACCTCTGCACTATGAATTCACTCAAATAATGTGCCTACAGGTTGATATTTGCATGAATTTTACCATTATTTGCAATTCTTTGCATGATATTTTCAACACTACATGCATTTAGCTCAAATATGCTAATGATATTCAGTTATCTATGAGATGTCTACATATTTGTATTATTTGCTTAAGATTGTCAATTATTTGCAATTATGATGATGAAATGCTCTGAAATTGAAAGAAATTGAAAGAAATACTTCAAATTAAAGTTGAACCTTTAGCTATTGAGCCACATATACATCAAATACAGTCATGAAGAGAAGAAATCAAACCATATGTTCACCAGGACATTCCAGAGCTAGATACAATCAATGCTAGGTTCAAAGGAAAGGTATGAAGACAACATATGCAAACTGATATGCACTCCAAGGGACATAGCAAATCAAAGCATATATCTAGAATTCACACACTGATTACTCAAGATTTATGATGGATTGTAATCAAAACAGTCTTCTCATTCATTAAGTATGCAAAAACATATATGTATACAATAACTTTCAAATGAGCCCTGAATATTTCAGCAAACAGATTTCAATTAAGTTTCCAATCCTCAAATTATCACATCTCTGCACCTTTTATAGAATAAGGTGAAGGAAGGGTTACAAATGACCTATGGTCAAGATTTATCTATTAAGATCAACAGTCCAGATGAATAGCATGTGTCTGCCAGTTGGCAACTACATAGCTAGCATAGAATATTCCAACATCTTTGACCTAGTCCATCCTCTAGCTAGCAAACAGTATATTTGACAATATCCTCCTCAGCTCTAGTTCAGGTTGCCTGCCAGTTGGCAATTTTTAGCCACTTCACACAGCTCCAACATCCTGCAACAAATAGACAAGAATTAAGTGTCATCATTTAATAACTAGCAAGAAAATAAACATTTATATTCTATCAGGCTGTGAATGTGCAAACCTATATATATCGGGTTATGAATATTGAGCATCTGTGAAAATTCATGTAATTAAATGTCCATAGGTGGTCAAGAGGGTCCATGTGACTATCGTTGACTGGAAAACATGCTATCAGGCCCTAAAATGGCTTAGTATCTGATCAGGTCTAGGGTCATTCGAGTGATTTTTGATAAAAATATCAAAAATATGATTTTTCAGTATTTTCTACATCTTGGTAAATCGCATTTTCGGAGACCTTAGGAGCGGAATTAGGGCTCAAGACGGTGCTTGAAGTTAAGCCTAAGCGACCGAGCAACTCAAACTAGATAACTAGTTTATCTTTCCAATGGGTCTGAAAAGTTTAAATTCTGACACAGTAGCTAGGAGTTATGACCCTGCCAAGGAGAAGATCAAAAATTTTCCAATTTTTTGAATTTTGGTGAATTTTTGCAAATAGTTTCACCTTGCAGGAGCTTTTTTTGTATTCCAAGGGTGATGTGACCCTTCATATGATATGCAAGCCTTACATTTTCAGTTATCGCATGCATAAGATCATGCATATGCAATACATGCGCTTTTGCTCACTAAATTCCATTCAATGAAACTATCGGGTCCGAGTATGCACATTAGTTAATATGAGGGATATTAACTAATATGACTCTATTCATAGATCGAGATATGATGATGATGTCATCATCATGGATGGGCTTCGTTACAATGTGAAAGGCTGACGTCATAGTCATACTGAAGGAAATCAGGGGATGCTAAGAAATATAACCTTGATATTGAGGAATATCACCCTCCAAATAGGATGACGTCACGGTCATGTCAAGCTTTTCATATATCAGGTCAGAATGATGTCACCATCATGTTAGGAAGGATCAGTCATATTAGAAAACATGACGGATGTTAGAGAATAGATGAGTTACGGATGTCAAGCCGATTGATGATGTCATTGTCATATCAGGTCCTTTCTGGAATGGGATAAGCTGACATCATCATGATGTTAACAAAGATGAGTCATATTAATGAATGTGACCCCCCCTTTTGAAAGATCAAGATGATGTCACCATCATGTTATTTAAAAGGGTGATCATTGGATACGTACCTCCACGAGGTAAAAAGGATGATGACGTCACCGTCAGGGTGATTTTCTTTGTTCATCGGGATTAGATGACGTCATCAGCATATTGGCTCTGGGATGATATTCTGCGGTAGGGCAATATTTGAAATATCAGATGATATTCGAAATATCAGGTGATATTCAAAAATACTAGGATGATGTCATCAGGATAATGACTTAGTTTATCGTTGTTGCACTATGACATCATCGTCATTTTATGTAGAAGGGGTCGCTATTGGAAATATACCTCCGTGAGGTAAAAAGGATGATGACGTCATCATCAAGGTGATTTTCTTATCAGGTGATATTCAAAAATACTAGGATGACGTCATCAGGATAATGACTTAGTTTATCGTTGTTGCACTATGACGTCATCGTCATTTTATGTAGAAAGGGTCGCTATTGGAAATATACCTCCGTGAGGTAAAAAGGATGATGATGTCATCATCAAGGTGATTTTCTTATCTATCAGGATTATATGACGCCATCATGATATTGTCTTTAGGGTGATATTTTATGATGGGCTGATATTTGAAATATGATCCCTGCAAAATATATGAAGCTGTTTGACGGGTAAATGCTTCTATCACCTAAAATTGATGTCTAGATCTCTAGATAAATGATTTATCAGGTGATAAAATTGGATCAGGGTGATCTTTCATAAGATGACTGATGTTAAGAAATATGACCCCCGCTTGGAATATCAAGTTTGACCAGGACTTTGACTCACCATAACTCTCGTTCCCTAAGGAATATTAGGGTGATCCAAAAGGCAAACTTGCATGAAATTTTGTACTCTATCTAGCCATGAGGTTGTTGACATGAAATATGAACTTTGAAAAATTGACCTCATCATGATGACTTACCCAGTCCCCTTATGCAGGATCATCTACATGACGTACTTTTACTAGACCGCTAGCAAGCAGAAAACACAAGCCAAGCCAAAGCAGCAAAAAGTTGGGTCCCTGTTTTGTCAAGTCAAAATGGGGCGTGTTGTGTAACCACACAACAGCTTGCCACCAAAGAAAACAACCAAATTCCAATGATTCAAGTGAGGTGATCACATTCATATACAATATTGTAACTCTTTCTAAGTATAAGAATCATAATCTTTCTATATGACAAAGTTTTTATCATGGCAACAATGCTAACAAAGGATTAGGTGTGTGCAAATGATTAATTATCCTCATCTTGAAAGCAAGTTGAAAACATGAGTAACTGATGTTAAGCTACATAGTTTGGGAGCATCCCTCATAGCCAACCTGGATAGAGCCTTGCTGCCAGCAGGCGTCCATAGCCTCGACAAGGTTATCTATACAATCCCCCTAAGTAGAGCCCCACTGCCAGCAGGTGTCTATAGCCCTGGTAGAGTTACTTAGATGGCCTAATTTTATTATATTTTGGATTTTTAAAATTTATACTCTATTCATCTGATGTCATCATGTAAGCTTAGTATGCAAGGCATGGTCACTTGCTGATTTAGGTTGGAGATTGTATTGGTAGCAAGGGAGTCCCTTTAGATTTTTCACTTAACACCTATACTTGTGTGTTCAACAAACCCAAGGCCGTTAGGTGAGTCATTGTGAAAGAATCACTTTGGTCAAGAAAAGGCACCCTGATGAAAACATATCATAGACCTGATCACAAGTACTTCTCAAAATTAATCGTAACCTATATATGAATTTGTTCTCATCACTTGAATCTTAACAATTTAGTTATTTTCTTAGGATGATGAGTTGCATCATCTTCACTAACCAAAACAGAACTCAACAAGAAAACACACTAAGCAAACTGTACAAACAACTAACTACAAAAGGAAACAACAGAAAACAAAATAAGAAAGCAAAGAAAACAAACAAGACAGCTACTCTACCGAACTATATACAAACCCCACAAGGCAAATAAAACCTAGGAGAAGACCCAAAGACACATGTATTTGCATACTTCCTTATATTGTACAGGAGCATCAGGGTACTAGTTATGGTTCTCATCTTAGCAAATTCATCCTTGTATTCTAAAAAATATTCTTGTATTCTAAATTCATTTTGTTTAACAGAATAACTCTTAACGATCAATAACTGAGGAAGCTCATCATGTTCATGATTAATCCATATGCATGTCTTATCTCCTAAATTTCCATAATCAAAATAGTATTCAACATCATTTACTGTGGAAAGGAGAAATACAACCTGATGTATTTCTGATACTGTTGAATATGCTTCTTCATTGATAACTGGTCCCCCATTTGACTTGGCACTTTCATTGCTTAGTTCAGTATTTAGTCTCACTTCAAATTCAAGGATGTATGACTCTTGAAGTATTAATCCCTTATCTTTATCCAGCTTTGTCTCCTCACTCTGGATGTATGTCTGATTCTTGACTTTAGGTAGCAACTCACTATTTTCATTAAATCCCTACACAGCAGCATCTAAATGAGTATTTTTATTTTCATAACCTAATATATAGAAATTTATCCCTTCTAAATCATTTAACTGTAAAGGTGAAACAACTCCCAATTGATAGGAATACTCCCCTATTTCATTTTCAAAATGACATTGGATTGGCATCTGATTATGCACAACAATTCCAAAGCTTTCTACATCTTCAACTTTCATGAATTGTTCATCAAATAACTCACATTTTCCATCCAGTAAGGTATCTAGTTCCATTAACCTGCAACATTCTTGCATTTGATCATTCAATTTGGACAAGTCAGATAGTAAATCAGCATTTATTCTCTTTTCTACAACTCCCTGGGTTACTATCATAGGAACTTCATCAGCAATAGTGCATTTAAATTCTTCCACCTGTCTCCATTCCTTTTTACCATAAAATGACTAAAGGAAAGATGTTTCACTATCCTTATCAAAAGCAATAGGATCAGAATCAAAGACTTTATCCTAACAAATGGTTTCTTCTTCACAATTTTTAAAAGATTCATACCTGCACTCTGCCTCACCCTTACCATAAAGTAGAGAACTCTAGCTTGAACCATAAAATGACTCAAGGAAAGGTGTTTCCTCTTCTTTACCTTCTATAACTGATTCAGCTACTGTGTTTTCTAAACAACTCGTCATTAGGGGTGTTGCTTCTCTTTGTTGTTCCAGAATTTGAGTCCTCTCCAACATGACCAAGCACGCATCACAATCCCTTTCTGAATGCTCTTCATCATGTAATCTACACCAACTTTCAATGAGGACATCATCAGTGGATAAACCTAATATTTGACTACACTGTATATTTCTAGACAAGTACAATTCAAAATCTTTAAAGCGGTCCACTTCAATGTCTGGACAACTAATAACTTCTGGTGTTGCATCTGCTTGTTGCTTCAGAATTTCTTCATTTTCCTGCCGGGCTTTAGCCCTGAACACATCTATAAAGAATATCATTCCTTTCAAATAGAGATCCAACCTTATAAGAAAAGTTAGACAATTAATTTCATTGTGTTCTACAATCTGGTGTATCCTGCAACAACTAGATAAACCAAAGTTAGATAAACTTTGAGGATAAAGTTGCCTATTCAAAGTTTCCTGAAATAAAGGAATGTTAACCTGACAATTGTCCTCATATGCATCCATCAGAATGAGACTCTATTATCAATTTTTTTTTAGGATTTTGAAATTTTAATGAGATCTATCATATCTCACAATAAAACTTTGAAAGCTCAGAAAATGTTGGCCAAATCTTTGAAGCTTTGAGCTAGATCTTTGCAAAGATACAGTCAAAACCTCTCAGATAAGAGATATTTGTAGACATTAACTTCAAATGATGAAATATTTATGAAACATTTGCAGAAATCCATAAATTCTTTGTTCAGGCCCTCCTTCTAGTGCCAATTTATGTTTATGATGATGTTAGTCATAAACAAACATAGAATAAAAGTTACACAACAACCTTTACTCATCTTGAAAGATACGATGAATTCAGAGAATTCATGATCCCATGTCTTCGTTGATTAGTTCATAATCTACTGACATTACTCAGTGGTTGATGTGTGTTGTTGTTAATCATTCAGGGGCCTTATGTTCTTCAGTAATTTCTGTAAAGTTCATCAATATTTCTCCAAATATCCTGTTCTTTATATCTACCCTGCATAAATCTTTACCTCTGCACTATGAATTCACTCAAATAATGTGCCTACAGGTTGATATTTGCATGAATTTTACCATTATTTGTAATTCTTTGCATGATATTTTCAACACTACATGCATTTAGCACAAATATGCTAATGATATTCAGTTATCTATGAGATGTCTACATATTTGTATTATTTGCTTAAGATTTTCAATTATTTGCAATTATGATGATGAAATGCTCTGAAATTGAAAGAAATTGAAAGAAATACTTCAAATTAAAGTTGAACCTTCAGCTATTGAGCCACATATACATTAGATACAGTCATGAAGAGAAGAAATCAAACCATATGTTCACCAGGACATTCCACAGCTAGATACAGTCGATGCTAACTTCAAAGGAAAGGTATGAAGACAACATATGCAAACTGATATGCACTCCAAGGGATGCAGCAAATCAAAGCATATATCTAGAATTCACACACTGATTACTCAAGATTTATGATGGATTGTAATCAAAACAGTCTTCTCATTCATTAAGTATGCAAGAACATATATGTATACAATAACTTTCAAATGAGCCCTAAATATTTCAACGAACAGATTTCAATTAAGTTTCCAATCCTCAAATTATCACATCCCTACACCTTTTATAGAATAAGGTGAAGGAATGGTTATGAATGACCTATGGTCAGGATTTATCTATTAAGATCAATAGTCCAGATGAATAGCATGTGTCTACCAGTTGGCACAGAATATTCCAGCATCTTTGACCTAGTCCATCCTCCAGCTAGCAAACAGTATATTTGACAATATCCTCCTTAGCTCTACTTCAAGTTGCCTGCCAGTTGGCAATTTTTAGCCACTTCACATAGCTCCAACATCCTGCAACAAATAGACAAGAATTACGCATCATCATTTAATAACTAGCAGGAAAATAAACATTTATATTTTATCAAGCTGTGAATGTGCAAACCTATATATATCGGTTTATGAATATTGAGCATCTATGAAAATTCATGTAATTAAATGTCCATAGGTGGTCAAGAGGGTCCAAGTGACTATCGTTGACTAGAAAACATGCTATCAGGCCCTAAAATGGCTCAGTATCTGATCAGGTCTAGGGTCATTCGAGTAATTTTTGATAAATATATCAAAAATATGATTTTTTGGTATTTTCTACATCTTGGTAAATCACATTTTCAGAGGCCTTAGGAGCGGAATTAGTGCTCAAGATGGTGCTTGTCGTTAACCCTAAGTGACCAAACAACTCAAACTAGATAACTAGTTATCTTTCCTATGAGTCCAAAAAGTTTAAATTCTGACAGAATAGCTAGGAGTTATGACCTTGCCAAGGAGAAGATCAAAAATTTCCTAATTTTTTGAATTTCTGTGAATTTTTGCAAATAGTTTCACCTTGCAGTAGCTCTTTTTGTATTCCAAGGGTGATGTGACCCTTCATATGATATGCAAGCCTTACATTTTCAGTTATCGCATGGATAAGATCATGCCTAGGCAATACATGCGCTTTTGCTCACTAAATTCCATTGAATGAAACTATCGGGTCCGGGTATGCACATTAGTTAATATTAGGGATATTAACTAATATGACTCTCTTCATAGATTAGGATATGATGATGATGTCATCATCATGGATGGGCTTCATTGAAATGTGAAAGGTTGATGTCATGGTCATACTGAAGGAAATCGGGGGATGCTAAGAAATATGACCTTGATATTGAGGAATATCACCCTCCGAATAGGATGACGTCACGGTCATGTCGAGCTTTTTATATATCAGGTCAGAATGACGTCACAGTCATGTTAGGAAAGATCAGTCATATTAGAAAAGATGATGGATGTTAGAGAATAGACGAGCTTCGGATGTCAAGCCAATTGATGATGTCATTGTCATATCAGGTCCTTTGTGGAATGGGATAAGCTGACGTCATCATCATGTTAACAAAGATGAGTCATATTAATGAATGTGACCCCCCTTTCAAAAGATTAGGATAATGTCACCATCATGTTATTTAAAAGGGTGATCATTGGATACGTACCTCCACGAGGTAAAAAGGATGATGACATCACCGTTAGGGTGATTTTCTTTGTTCATCGGGACTAGATGATGTCATCAGCATATTGGCTCTGGGCTGATATTCTACGGCAGGGTGATATTTGAAATATTAGGTGATATTCGAAATATCAGGTGATATTCGAAATATCGAGTGATATTTAAAAATATCAAGATGACGTTATCAGGATAATGAGTTAGTTTATCATTGTTGCACTATGACGTCATCGTCATGTTATGTAGAAAGGGTCGCTATTGGAAATATACATCTGTGAGGTAAAAATGGATGATGATGTCATCGTCAGGGTGATTTTCTTATCTATCGGGATTATATGATGCCAACATGATATTGTCTTTAGGGTGATATTTTGCGATGGGGTGATATTCGGAAGATAAGGTGATATTTGAAATATGACCCCTGCAAAATATATGAAGCTGTTTGATGGTAAATGCTTCTATCACATAAAATTGATGTCCAGATCTCTGGATAAATGATTTATCAGGTGATAAAATTGGATCAGGGTGATCTTTCATAAGATGACTGATGTTAAGAAATATGATCCCCCTTTGGAATATCAGGTTTGACTAGGACTTTGACTCACCATAACTCTCATTCCCTAAGGAATATCAGGGTGATCCAAAAGGCAAACCTGCATGAAATTTTGTACTCTATCCAGCCATGAGGTTATTGACATGAAATATGAGCTTTTAAAAATTAACCTCATCATGATGACTTACCCAGTCCTCTTATGCAGGATCATCTACATGACTTACTTTTACTAGACCACCAGCAAGTAGAAAACACAAGCCAAGTCAAAGCAGCAAAAAGTTGGGTCCCTATTTTGTCAAAGTCAAAATGGGCGTGTTGTGTAACCACACAACAAATTGCCACCAAAGAAAACAACCAAATTCCAATGATTCAAGTGAGGTGATCACATTCATATACAGTATTCTAACTCTTTCTGTATGACAAAGTTTTCATCATGGCAACAATGCTAACAAAGGATCAGGTGTGTACAAATGATTAATTATCCTCATCTTGAAAGCAAGTTGAAAACATGAGTAACTGATGTTAAGCTACATAGTTTCAGAGCATCCCTCATAGCCAACCTGGATAGAGCCTTGCTACAACAGGCGTCCATAGCCCCGACAAGGTTATCTATACAATCCCCCTAAGTAGAGCCCCACTGCCAGCAAGCGTCTAAAGCCTCGGTAGAGTTACTTAGATGGCCTAATTTTATTATATTTTAGATTTTCAAAATTTATACTCTATTCATCTGATGTCATCATGTAAGCTTAGTATGCAAGGCATGGTCACTTGCTGATTTAGGTTGGAGATTGTATTGGTAGCAAGGGAGTCCCTTTAGATTTTTCACTTAACACCTATACTTGTGTGTTCAACAAACCCAAGGCCGTTAGGTGAGTCATTGTGAAAGAATCACTTTGGTCAAGAAAAGGCACCCTGATGAAAAGATATCACAGACCTGATCACAAGTACTTCTCAGAATGAATCATAACCTATATATTAATTTATTCTCATCACATGAATCTTAACCATTTAGTTATTTTCGTAGGATGATGAGTTGCATCATCTTGACTAACCAAAATAGAACTCAACAAGAAAACACACTAAGCAAACTGTACAAACAACTAACTACAAAAGGAAACAACAGAAAACAAAACAAGAAAGCAAAGAAGAGAAACAAGAGAGCTACTCTACCGAACTATATACAAACCCCACAAGGAAAATAAAACCCAGGAGAAGACCCAAAGACACCTGTATTTGCATACTTCCTTATATTGTGCAGGAGCATCAGGACACTAGTTATGGTTCTCATCTTAGCAAATTCATCCTTGTATTCTGAAAAATATTCTTGTATTCTAAATTCATTGTGTTTAACAGAATAACTCTTAATGATCAGCAACTGAGGAAGCTCATCATGTTCATGATTAATCCATATGCATGTCTTATCTCCTGAATTTCCATAATCAAAATAGTATTCAACATCATTTACTATGGAAAGGAGAAATACAACCTGATGTATTTCTGATCCTGTTGAATATGCTTCTTCATTAACAATTGGTCCTCCATTTTACTTGGCACTTTCATTGCTTAGCTCAGTATTTAGTCTCACTTCAAATTGAAGGATGTATGACTCTTGAAGTATTAATCCTTCATCTTTATCCAGCTTTGTCTCCTCACTCTAGATGTATGTCTGATTCTTGACTTTAGGCAACACCTCACTGTTTTCATTAAATCCCTGCACAGCAGCATCTAAATGAGTATTTTTATTTTCATAACCTGATATATAAAAATTTATCCCTTCTAAATCATTTAATTGTAAAGGTGAAACAATTCCCAATTGATAGGAATACTCCCCTATTTCATTTTCAAAATGACATTGGATTGGCATCTGATTATGCACAACAATTCCAAAGCTTTCTGCATCTTCAACTTTTATGAATTGTTCATCAAATAACTCACATTTTCCATTTAGTAAGGTATCTGGTTCCATTGACCTGCAATATTCTCGCATTTGATCATTTGATTTGGACAAGCTAGATAGTAAATCAGCATTTATTCTCTTTTCTACAACTCCCTGGGTTACTATCATAGGAACTTCATCAGCAGTAGTGCATTTAAATTCTTCCACCTATCTCCATTCCTTTTTACCATAAAATGACTCAAGGAAAGATGTTTCACTATCCTTATCAAAAGCAATAGGATCAGAATCAAAGACTTTATCCTGACAAATGGTTTCTTCTTCACAATTTTCAAAAGATTCATACCTGCACTCTGCCTCACCCTTACCATAATGTAGAGAACTCCAGCTCGAACCATAAAATGACTCAAGGAAAGGTGTTTCCTCTTCTTTACCTTCTATAACTGATTCAGCGACTGTGTTTTCTAAACAACTCATCATTAGGGGTGTTGCTTCTCTTTGTTGTTCTAGAATTCAAGTCCTCTCCAACATGACCAAGCAAGCATCACAATCCCTTTCTGAATGCTCTTCATCATGTAATCTGCACCAACTTTGAATTAGGACATCATCAGTGGATAAACCTAATGTTTGACTACACTATATATTTCTAGACAAGTACAATTTAATATCTTTAAAGCGGTCCACTTCAGTGTCTGGACAACTAATAACTTCTGGTGCTACATCTGCTTGTTGATCCAGAATTTCTTCATTTTCCTACCAGGCTTTAGCCCTGAACACATCTATAAAGAATATTATTCCTTTCAAATAGAGATCCAACCTTATAAGAAAAGTTAGATAATTAATTTCACTGTGTTCTATAGTCTGGTGTATCCTGCAACAACTGGATAAACCAAAGTTAGATAAACTTTGAGGATAAAGCTGCTTATTCAATGTTTCCTGAAATAAAGGAATGTTAACATAACAATTGTCCTCATATGCATCCATCAAAATGAGACTCTATTTTCAATTTTTTTTTTTAGGATTTTGAAATTTTAATGAGATCTATCATATCTCACAATAAAACTTTAAAAGCTCAGAAAATGTTGGCCAAATATTTGAAGCTTTGAGCTAGATTTTTACAAAGATACAGTCAAAACCTCTCAAATAAGAGATATTTGCAGACATTAACTTCAAATGATGAAATATTTATGAAACATTTGCAGAAATCCATAAATTCTTTGTTTAGGCCCTCCTTCTAGTGCCAATTTATGTTGATGATGATTTTAGTCATAAACAAACATAGAATAAAAGTTACACAACAACCTTTACTCATCTTGAAAGATACGATGAATTCAGAGAATTCATGAGCCCAAGTCTCCGTTGATTAGTTCATAATCTATTGACGTTACTCAGTGGTTGATGTGTGTTGCTGTTAATCATTCAAGGGCCTTACATTCTTCAGTAATTTCTGTAAAGTTCATCAATATTTCTCCAAATATCATGTTCTTTATATCTGCCCTGCATAAATCTCCAAATTATTTTACCTCTGCACTATGAATTCACTCAAATAATGTGCCTATAGGTTGATATTTGCCTAAATTTTACCATTATTTGCAATTCTTTGCATGATATTTTCAACACTACATGCATTTAGCTCAAATATGCTAATGATATTTAGTTATCTATGAGATGTCTGCATATTTGTATTATTTGATTTAGATTGTCAATTATTTGCAATTATGATGATGAAATGCTCTGAAATTGAAAGAAATTGAAAGAAATACTTCAAATTAAAGTTGAACCTTCAGCTATTGAGCCACATATACATCAGATACAGTCATGAAGAGAAGAAATCAAACCATATGTTCACCAGGACATTCCACAACTAGATACAGTCGATGCTAACTTCAAAGGAAAGGTATGAAGACAACATATGCAAACTGATATGCACTCCAAGGGACGCAGCAAATCAAAGCATATATCTAGAATTCACACACTGATTACTCAAGATTTATGATGGATTGTAATCAAAACAGTCATCTCATCCATTAAGTATGCAAGAACATATATGTATACAATAACTTTCAAATGAGCCCTGAATATTTCAGCAAATAGATTTCAATTAAGTTTCCAATCCTCAAATTATCACATCCCTACACCTTTTATAGAATAAGGTGAAAGAAGGATTACAAATGACCTACGATCAGGATTTATCTATTAAGATCAATAGTCCAAATGAATAGCACGTGTCTGCCAGTTGGCAACTACACAGCTGGCACAGAGTATTCCAACATCTTTGACCTAGTCCATCCTCCAGCTAGCAAATAGTATATTTGACAATATCCTCCTCAGCTCTGGTTCAGGTTGCCTACTAGTTGGCAATTTTTAGCCACTTCACACAGCTCCAACATCCTGCAACAAAGAGACAAGAATTAAGCGTCATCATTTAATAACTAGCAGGAAAATAAACATTTATATTTTTTCAGACTATGAATGTGCAAACCTATATATTTTGGGTTATGAATATTGAGCATATGTGAAAATTTGTGTAATTAAATGTCCATAGGTGGTCAAGAGGGTCCGGGTGACTATCGTTGACTAGAAAACATGCTATCAGGCCCTAAAATGGCTCAGTATCTGATCAGGTCCAGGGTCATTCGAGTGATTTTTGATAAAAATATCAAAAATATGATTTTTCGGTATTTTCTACATCTTGGTAAATCACATTTTCGGAGGCCATAGGAGTGGAATTAGGGCTCGAGATGGTTCTTGGTGTTAAGCCTAAGTGACCGAGCAACTCAAACTAGATAACTAGTTTATATTTCCAATGAGTCTGAAAAGTTTAAATTCTGACACAGTAGCTAGGAGTTATGACCCTGCCAAGGAGAAGATCAAAAATTTCCTAATTTTTTGAATTTTTGTGAATTTTTGCAAATAGTTTCACCTTGCAGTAGCTCTTTTTGTATTCCAAGGGTGATGTGACCCTTCATATGATATGCAAGCCTTACATTTTTAGTTATCACATGCATAAGATCATGCATATGCAATACATGCGCTTTTGCTCACTAAATTCCATTGAATGAAACTATCGGGTCCGGGTATGCACATTAGTTAATATGAGGGATATTAACTAATATGACTCTCTTCATAGATCAAGATATGATGATGATGTCATCATCATGGACGGGATTCGTTAAAATGTGAAAGGCTGATGTCATGGTCATACTGAAGGAAATCGGGGGATGCTAAGAAATATGACCTTGATATTAAGGAATATCACCCTCCGAATAGGATGATGTCACGGTCATGTCGAGCTTTTTATATATCAGGTCAGAATGATGTCACTGTCATGTTAGGAAAGATCAGTCATATTAGAAAAGATGACGGATGTTAGAGAATAGATGAGCTTCGGATGTCAAGCCGATTGAGAATGTCATCATCATATCAGGTCCTTTGTGGAATGGGATAAGCTGACATCATCATCATGTTAACGAAGATGAGTCATATTAACGAATGTGACCCCCCTTTCAAAAGATCAAGATGACATCACCATCATGTTATTTAAAAGGGTGATCGTTGGATACGTAACTCTGCGAGGTAAAAAGGATGATGACATCACCGTCAGGGTGATTTTCTTTATTTGTCGGGATTGGATGACGTCATCAGCATATTGGCTCTAGGCTGCGGAAGGGTGATATTTGAAATATTGGGTGATATTCAAAAATATCAGAATGACATCATCAGGATAATGACTTAGTTTATCGTTGTTGCACTATGACGTCATCGTCATGTTATGTAGAAAGGGTCGCTATTGGAAATATACCTCTGCGAGGTAAAAAAGGATGATGACGTCATCGTCAGGGTGATTTTCTTATCTATCAGGATTATATGACACCATCATGATTTTGTCTTTAGGGTGATATTTTGCGACAGGGTGATATTTGGAAGATAGGGTGATATTTGAAATATGACCCTCGCAAAATATATGAAGCTGTTTGATGGGTAAATGCTTCTATCACCTAAAATTGACATCCAGATCTCTGGATAAATGATTTATCAGGTGATAAAATTGGATTAGGGTGATCTTTCATAAGATGACTGATGTTAAGAAATATGACCCCCCCTCGGAATATCAGGTTTGACCAGGACTTTGACTCACCATAACTCTTGTTCCCTAAGGAATATCAGGGTGATCCAAAAGGTAAACTTGCATGAAAGTTTGTACTCTATCTAGCCATGAGGTTATTGACATGAAATATGAACTTTGAAAAATTGACCTCATCATGATGACTTACCCAGTCCCCTTATGCAGGATCATCTACATGACTTACTTTTACTAGACCACCAGCAAGCAGAAAACACAAGCCAAGCCAAAGCAGCAAAAAGTTGGGTCCCTGTTTTGTCAAGTCAAAATGGGGCGTGTTGTGTAACCACACAACAAGACTCCTCAAACTTTTTGCTGCAAAATCTAAATAAGCACAACATATATAGTCTCACCTTATTCTGCATGTATCCATGAGTACCTACGAACAATCACCTCATGCTAAATTCCAACTGCATCACTACACCACTATGAAGTAATCAAGCAAATAATAAATATAACCAAACATAGAGAAGTTACCAGAACAGTGTAAAAGCTCGACTCATCTAAAACAGGAACTTATCATGACATCATGATATTACCATCCCCCTTAGGAGATTGCATACTCCAGATGAACATAACCATGGTCTCAAGAGCAATGTATCATGCCAAAACCCTAGTGCAAAAATGAAGAAAATATCATGATATGAAACAAACCAAACTCTAAACCAACATCACCTATCAAGCACCACCAACACCTCAGCCAAGGATTTCATGAATCCTCCATGACTCCATGAAGTTACACATCTTCAAATAGTGCCCCTGCAAATGCGAAAGCACCCTTATGCAGCAATAGGATCTAAGAGCTCCTCCTAGTAACATCTGCAACACTAAAGAAGATCATCCATCACTAAGTGATGAAACTATAGTCATTGCTAAAGCTCCCACTGAACTGTGGAAACTGAGCTTTCCAAGCAACATGACCAAACATCTTCTCATCTAGAAATATTCTAGGTCCACATATTAACACATCAATAAAAACAAATGGCAACAAGATCTCCAAACCAAGAAAATACATCACTATCAAAAGCTTACACTGAACTGTGTATCCAAGCTATACATGACATCATGATAACCATGCTACAGGTTACTGACTATTTAGGTACTTTACACTATCCACCCTTTTATCCCAGTGCAATCACGCCAATGCACAAGTGACCACAAACAAGGCCAACTAACAAGTCTGCATAAACACTAAATGATCTTGTGAATATAGACAGTCCACATCCGAGTCATCTCACTGTAGCTTAATAGGTGGCTAGCCCACAAAACTACATAACTCGTAGATCTAATCAATGCACCACACAAACTCACTATCACACTAAAAACTACAAAACTAAGATCTCAAGAGGTAAATAACCATGTAGACAATATGACAAAAAACACCAAATTACTTACAATCTGATTTGCCAAACCAGTCCACAACCTGAGCACCATAGTCAAGGAATCCATAAAAGCATCACCACAAAAATACTGAGTGACTTATCACGTACCAATACTCCCACGCAGAGAAAGCATTTCACCTCCTCACACCATGCACAAAGCATGCATGCAAAACTACAACTATATCATTCAGCAACACCCCAAAAATAGGGTCTAGAAAATAGCTTAACTGCAGCTTCACAAAGCCACAAGTTTTTCTCTTGACCATGTAAAACCTACAAAACCACTGTGTTTGAAAAACACCCATGCACATCCACTCCACTTCACATCTGGATGACTCAAAAGGCTACAACAAAAACTCCATAACAGTTAAACCAGAATAGTGGATCATCATGAATATGCATAACCATAGATTTTAAGGAAAAACTATAAAACCCCTCAAATCCAATAAATATGAATCTGATTCATGCAAGTACAAAATATCCATTTAAGGAAATAGTATTTCAAGAACTTTAGGTCCACTTGTAGACCAATTCCTCAACCACCAACATGCACATGCATCCGAGAGAATCAGGCTATTACAGAAGCTCCTAGATCTTCCAATGATCAACTCCATAGCCTTTATGCAACTGGGGCAACAGAAAACAATGCTTTCCAATACTAGGAACAAATATCCAGCATAAGCATACTTCGCCATGGCTGAGAAGCAACACAAACTTCTTCATATTACAAGGAAGCCTCTCACACAGACACCCAATATGAAAGTTATTGCAGAGATACAACCACAAAGCATAGTCCACCCCATGCAAAAGGATTATACACTGTCAACTAAGAGCCTCATGCCACATCATGACTAGCTTCAGTCTCTTCATCTTCACCATCCTTCAAGCACTGTTGAAATAGAAAAACAAGATCAATTGCCAAACTTCACTCAAAACAAGGATCAAACATTAGATGATTCCTTCAGATTTCTTCAAGCCTGTCACACTAAGAAATCATCACAAAAGGAATACCTAGACCTTATACACCAGGAACTCTTACAGCAAACACATGCAGCACACAAATGTACATATGTGAGCAACAAGGTAGATCCCAAAAGAAGGCTCTGATACCACTTGTAAGGAAATGAGAGCATCTTAGACCATATTTCTAAGAATAGTGGTGTCTTTGACAGATTTAAAATCTTTTCAATCACTTCAAAAAACACGCACAACTATGCCACAAAGCAGAAACAGACAAAAAATTTCCATCATTGACCCTTAGAGGAAATACAAGCAACAAGATTTAATTTCAACAACATATATGATAACACAAAAGATAGAACAGAAGACATAGATATACGTGGGGAAAACCCTTACATGTAAAAAACCCCACACACCAAAAGCCCAGATCGCCATTGTATTATTCAGCAACAAAAAATACAGTTACAATACAAATCTGGCACTAAGCCTTTCATGGAGATTTACATCTTGCTCCTCTGGAAGAAAAACTGACAGCATAACACTACACAAAGTTCTCCTCAGTTCTAATCATAGCACTCAGGTTAGTCCTTCATACTGTTATCATGCCATAAACAACATACAGCACAGGACATTACCCTGCACCTGAACTTTGTTCTTACTCCCCTTCTCTCATGCACTCCTCTATTATAGTGCATTTCTCATATCACATTACATAAGAGAACATTCAGTTCATATCTCAAACCATTACAACTTCCAAAAGGTCAACAGTTCATTTTTAACCATTCCCAACCGTTCATATTCATGAGGACGAAATAGTCCCACATGCATTAGTTTACAAATATAGGAGTAGTATATATCTATGAGTACACGGTAAGTCTTTCATCGGTGCTTTTGCCACCGACGACCCCAGCCGATCAAACATCAATGAACCATTAGAGTGACCAAGACCTTCGGTGTGACTTCATCCTTCTTTGCTGAAAAAGTTCCTCCTACCGATGCCAAACTCCATTAGACAGACCAAGCTCATCGGAGACCACTCCACCATCCACACCGATGGTTCCTTGTCCCACTGATTCCCAAGCCTTCATCCTTCATCGGTGTAACATGAAGTACTAGAGAGACATCTTCCATCCATGCTGATGTCACTTGTCATGCTGAACACCTTTCCATCGGATAGACCTTGCCGATGCCAACCTTCAATAGTTCATCGGAGTAACACAAGGAAATCAGAGAGAGAACTTAAGACAAGGCTGACAATGATAGTCAAGCTGATGGACAGAACACCATCGGTGAAACATACTCCATCGCTAGAACACCAACAAGTTATGTCGAAGACACACATTTTGCTGGTAGCACATCATAGGAACAAACTACCATTGGGGAGACACAAACGGTCAGAGTAACAAACTAAAGCAAAGACGATGGCAACACTCTGCCCAATCGCTAAGACAAAGGTCAACTCTTTCTGATGTCTATAATCTGAGTCACAACTACTCAACACAGCCCTCACATTATCTCTTGTCTTGCCTTTGTTACTCTTTGCCAAATATTCTTTGGAATGCATAGTTTCTTTCAATGCCTCCCACTGTTTAGGACATAGAGTGGAGTCTAACCTCTCTTTTCCGTCCATGATTTCTTTTCTGCAATTATATCTAGAATTGTTCATCAAAATTCTAATCTTTTGCTTGTAATATTTTCTATAGATTTGTCCACTAGTAGTCTCAAAAGTATTTTCCATTTTTTGTATAACATTTTCCATAGATCATGGATCTTGCTCTGTAAAACTTGATTTTCAAATATCCAAATGGGCCCTACATCTTACACCCAACTCAGAGGCCCACTTTGCAGCATTTGGCCCAATGGGCTCACCATCTCTTGATACCTCAAGCAAGAATGGCTTCTTGCCTTCTAATTTTCTTAGTTTTTCATTCCTCTCTGTAGATCTATACAAATCTTGACTCAATCTTTGTCTTTTGACAAAAGCATCCACATCTTCTATTAAACCACTATCAGTATTTCTGGCTGATCCACCAGTTCCATCAAAAGTTCTATATGCAACAGGTGCACTCTGAGGCACAACATATTCAAGCGGTCTCTCTCCATGACTTTCATTAACTAGAACTGCATGCTCCTTGGCCACATCAGGTGTGGCATCAGTAGGTAGATCATCAGTACTAGTCTCCACAGATTTCACTTCAAGCACATCCTTTAATCTTGAATAAATCATCTATAGACCTCTTGTTCCTTTAATGCTCTGATATTTTTAAATAATTTCTCTTAGACTTTGTTCTAAGAGATCATCACAATTTTGCACATCACCATGTGCTATATCAAACTATAGTACATTAGCATATGCTATATCAGGCTGCACATGATCATCATTGCAACTATTGCTTTCACCAACTGCATTTGTTGAATCACAAAAGTGGTGGCTTCTACGAGATGGCAGCACTATATCTGTTCTTTCCTTTTGTATTTTCTCTGCATTTTATTTCCACTCTTTTTGTTGCCTATAAAACAAAAAATAATATCATATTATGTCTTATATACATAAAGCTCTTGCCTATAAAATTTCATTAAACACTATTAAACAAATAATATACTACTTAGTGGATTTACAACTTGCTTTTTTTATCAAACCAAGTCTCAATAAATATTCATTATTCTTGGCCACTTTTTCTCTACAAAGGTGCTCATAATCTGTTAGTGAAGTTTCAACATTATGATCACTATCATCTAATTTGTGCCTTACAACCCTTCTCTTCATTTCCTGAAGTCCAAATAAACAATAATGTATAAATCAACAACTTGAATCAGTAAAACTTTATTGAGTTCATAAGTTGATAATTGTTGACTTTCCAATCTGCTAATAACTGCAAATGAAAACTTAAAATAGAATTCAGTTTATAGATTAAAAAGCATTTGCAATCAAAAACTAAGAAGATGTTTACAATTACAGGTATCAGACAAATTTTCCTTAGGGATATATTCACAAGAAAAGAACTCATAAAAACATAACACAAGCACGATGAAGGAAAAACATAGTCTAGTTCATCATGAGGTGTGTTAGAACCATTCAAAATTTCACATAGTCCCACTCTATTCATACATTTTCCTTCCATAAATCCATAATTAGGGATTCATATTCCTTATAGAATTGTTCCAGGAGTCATTTATGAGCATCTCATATCAGGTCTATGTGAAAGACATTTATATTTTTGACCATTGATGTGTTTTTGTCTCTTGCCATAGTCCCACAGTACATGAAAACAACCTTGGCAGGTGTGTGGGAATTAGAGGATGTGAATACATAGTTACCACTTCCCCATAGCATGCAGAAAATTTAGTTACAGCATTGCAGTATAAACTCAAGTGACACATAATATGTTACCATGCCCCCGTGGTAGGTAAGGAGATGACCGGCGGCAATGGGGTAGGAAGGAGTCAAGATTAAGTGTTCACCACGCCCCCACAATGGTTTCAAGTTGATCCTATGGTGTTGCGGTATAAGGAGTTTAAGTAACCGATAATCCTACATACCGCAACCCCGCGATGCTGGTAACTTTCATTGCCGGTAATGCAGTAAACAATGAATGGGAGACCAAAGGCTCCCGTAGCCCTGCGATGGTTAGGCCAAAGCTTGGTGGTGGCATGGTAAAAGACATAAGGGATAACATGTATCCCGCCATCCTACAGTGGTGTACAACAAGGCTTGTGAGGTGGTGGTAAGTGGTGAAGATGAACGTAACTATCCAAGAGGTGTCTTGGTCTCGCGATTGCCCTAAGTTGGTCTTGCAGTGATGCGGTAAGGAATTAAATGTCAAAATTACTTTATTGCTACCCCACAATGGTTATCATTGATGCCTATGGGATTCCAGTTTTTGAGGAAAGGACTGAATGGATTGGATCAAATCAATAGTCTATGTTTGAAAATAATTGAATGCTGAGATTTGTTGATTTGTTGATTTCGTGGCACGAACCAGGTTAATGGCGAAATGACCAGTTTCCTGGCACGATAAAACTTGGGATTTCTTTGTATTTCTTCATTCCAATGAATTCAGTGCTGATTACAAAAGGTGAATTCAAGCTTTGTGTGCTCTCCTCAGGCATTTTCCAACTAAGTAAGTCTTCCCTATCATTCTTTGCATAAAAGTTGGTGTTTGGTTTGTGCTCTATTTTCAACTAGTTTGGTAAAGCAAGTAAAATATCAAAACCCTAGTTCGTAGAGGCACTAAAATATGGCAGCTAAAAAATCTAAGTCTGTGAGTAAGAGCACTGACCCCCCTGTTTCCAAGAAATGATCACTTCAACAATCATTGTTGGACATCTTGCCAAATTCAGTTGACAAGGGGTCTAAGAAATTGTTCAAGGATGTTGCAGAAGGATGTCGAGATGTTGCAATCCCTATCTCTGGATGGAACCTTTTTGGTAATTTTGTGCAAAGAAAGATGGACAGGGACTAGTTGGAAACCCATGGAATTTGGATTTGGCAAAGCTTGTGGTGCCTAATGTATTTGTTGATGTGGATTTGATTAGAACATTGGCATAACACTATCACTTAGCCACAAAAATAGTTAGACTACCAAATGGGTCACCATTAGTGGCTATGGACAGGAATGCAATCATAGACTGCTTCATGTTGAGCAAGCAAGCCCTCACACCAGTAGATGTGCAGAAGAGTGAGCAAGAGTACAATAGTTTGAGAAAAACACATAGAAAGGATGAGGTGCCCATGCACATGAGGAAAGGGGCAAATAACAGAAGAATTGAAATCCCATCCACTGCAATTGAACCTTTCTCTATTGAAGATTTTGTTGTCTATTTCAAAAGAACATATTTTTCTTTGTGTCAGGTGTTGGGTATTGATGCCCAAGGTAGAATGCATGTCAGCCTAATGATGATGGCCATGAAAATTCAAAATCTAGAAGCTAATGTTGAATATGATTTTGCAACATTCACTGAAAAGAAATTGCGTGATGGAATTTTGCAAATAAGAGAAAACAAAAATCCCATAGATTTGAAATACTGATCTTTGAACTATGTCATTTGATTTTGTATCAAAATAGAAGGACGTGGCCCAACAGAATGGATATGAGCATGATTGATGAAAAGAGACAAAGATTGCCAACACAGTGCTGGTGTTACAAATGGGATAGCCATTGTAGGAATTGTGACTGCTGTGTTTGATGATGAATTCTCAATTAGACTAATGAATTCTCTTGGTAGAATTTCTCCCAGATTGACAAAAGAGATTAGGGAAATGTTGAGGCCCCTTTCCCATAGGCTAGAACATGGTCATAGTCATAACTATGTTGATTGGTTTTTCTTGCCAGATCATACTATAATCAAGATATATGGGTGTACTCAGCCACCCCTTGTGTTGCCCAAATTTGTGCCAGACAGAATTACATTCCTTGAATTCATGTGGCAAATGATGTGGATGGAGAAGGATGTAATGAAGAAATAGAAGAAAGGCACATTTCTTTCTGATTCCAGAGTGTTTGGTGTTTGGTCCATTGGTTCTGATACTTGAGAGGATTTGCAAGCCTATTTGTAGGCTAAATATTCTTTGAAATCAAGTGTAGAGAGGGTTTGTGATCCAGAGGGTCACATGAACTTTGTCAGACAAATCATCCTCACAAGAATGAGAATATCCCATCAAATCAATTTTGATGAGGATGTGATCAGAAATCTTGTCACTTTTCAAGAAGTGTATGATAGGAAAAGAAAATGGGAGATTTTGAAAGGGATTGCGGATGATAGGAGAAAACAAAATCCTAACTTTGATGGATTCTTTGTTGAAGAGAGGGACCCTTTGAGAAGAATAGATTTGATAATTGACAATTTTGAAAGAATATATAGCAAGTCTGAGAAGTGGCCTTCAAAGGCTACCAAGCTCAGTGTCAAAAGACCACCAGGAGTTGTGATTCAAGAGCCTGCACCAAATGCAATGTCACTACAGGATCCAGCTCATGTCCCTAATTCACCACCTACCAAAAGGCAAAGGATTGAGGATGTTTCTCCACTGGTTCCATATGAATTGAGTGAAGGAGGGGGCGACACTGATGAAGTGGCTAGTACCCTGAAAAATATGGGAGATGAAGGAGAAATAGATCAACCACTTGTTGGCCAAGAAACAAAAGCACACAAACCAAAGGATAGAATGGCCGAATAGGCACAAGGGGAGCCTGAATTAGAAGAAGATGAAAGAATTGTGGCTTCTATGATATTTATGGAGGATGATGATTTCATTAATTCTCCTAAATTCAAAGATTTTTGTCTTAAGATGAAGATGAAATAATTTCAAGAACAAGTGGAAATAAATAAAATGGGTGTTAATGAATCTAAGCATGAGTAAATTGTTTCACAAACTTTAAAGAATATGAAAATAGATGAAATAAGTGTTAGCCCTGATGAGGCTAGACAAATGGTATTAAGGAGCAACATGTCGATCATTCCTGAGCTTGAGTTGAAGAAAATGTTTTTATTAGACCAAATCAAGAATCAAGATGACCCCATGCTAGTTTCTAAATTTGACTATGAGGAAGGTGTCACTAGTTGTGCTTACAATCCAAAAATAAAGACTTTGGCAATATGGGCAACACAAAAGAACACCAGAAAACCAAGATTACTTGATGTGGTCCAACAAATAAGGGGAATAATTGTGGTCAAGACATTCTAGTACACATCAGCAACTGAAGCAACTACCCTCACTGTGCATATTGCAATGTTTACATGAGCTGTTGTTGTAAACCTAGAGCAAAGATTGTTTGATTATGAGAGAACTCAGATGGAGATGAATGATGAGGTAAATAGATTATATCTTGAAAATGTAAACTTGAAAAAATAACTAAAGAGTGAGATTTCTTCTCAGATTCAATCCATTGTGCCAATTTGAACACCTATGCCACAAGAGACCAGTGATACCACAGTGACTGCTAAACAATTCAATGTTTTGAAATTAAATTTGGAAAAAACAAATGAGGAATTGAAAAGCCAAAATGAGAAAACAAAGAATGAGGCAAAATTGAAAAATGTTGAAGTGTTTGAGAAAATTTTGGAATATAGAGTGAAAATGGTTGTTGACAAGTTGAGAGATGTGCATGAATGCTATTCTTTCTTTTCTCAGGTCATGGAATGGTTGAAAGTATTTTTTTCTGTTTTAGATCCCTTGTATCAAAGATGGCAGTCAAAAAATCACACACTGATCACTCTATGTAAAGTTATACAATGGAATCAAGATGCTCCTATAGCTATAAAGCCAACAAGAAAAATGGTCAAGATGATATTGGATGAGTATTAGTATATGAATGGTGAGAATCAAAGAATGTAGGCAAAGATTGATTCTTTTGCCACTTTCAAACACCAATTCATTCCATCAGTCCTAACAGAGAATGAAAAGATCAAGGATTTTGATGCATGGAAGGATGAATTTGGTCATACAGTTTCTAAGGTCATGGAATTTTTGAAAAAGGATGAAGATATCAATATTCTCAGATTCAACATAATTCTGGACAGAGTAATTACTTTGAATACCAGATATACAAAGTTTGTAATTGATGTCAAAGCATTGTTGGACAAAAGGTGGAAGGATCATCAAGCCAACTTTCTCCACATTCAAGATTATAAGTGGCCTAGTGATTTTATTGTGTTTGAATGGTAGGAGAAGTATCTTTGATCTGATGAATAGATAGGCTATACATACAGGGGTGCATTAAGCATCATAGCCTCATGACTACATAGTATACCAATGGAAGCAAGAGTATTTGGCTCCTCCAGAAGAGTAGGGCCTTGAAGATGTTGCAGTGGAAGAACCAAGCCTTCAAACACTCTATCATGGAGAGGGGGACTTTGCCAGATTGGGATGATTATGGGTCTCCTATGTTGATTAACAGACTACAAGTGTATTGCAAGTGTTGCGGGCTTCCAATCAATATTGCCTACTTTCTCTATTTTCTCTTAATTATGTTTTAAGCAAAATTAATGTTTAGTTTATATGAAGAGGCATGAATTTTGAAAAGATGCCATATTTTTTAATGGTCTGAAGCTTGTTGCTTCTCTTATAAAAGAGAAACCAAGACTGAATTTTGATAGCATCATCATAGGTATTTATAGAAACATATATGAGGAAACTTCTATTATATTGTAATATCTATTTGAAGCAATCAATGGAGAAGAAGATTTAATTTGGTGCTCGAATTCTAGTTAAGATATCTAAGAGATCTTTTCTTTGTTTGTAATGAGGAGGCTTAGTTCACCTAATGTTAAGATATCTATATGTATTATTAAATCACAGATGTTCATCATTGTTTCCTTCACACAAGCATATTCAATGCATGTGGACACTAGAATATGTATTACAAACTAAAGCTATCATCTAGGACATACAAGAAAAGTCTAGCATCTAGAAAACATATAGGACATACAAGAAATTATATTCTAAGTAAACAAAATTAATTTCAACCAAAGTAAGAAAATTAAGAAGAATGATTGAACCTAACTTTAAATGCACTTCAAATCAGTAGTGAACATCTCAGGTTTTGTATACAATGTACCAGGATAATAATGATGATTACATTCAAAAATGTATCAGTAAAACAATAGTGAATAAGCATACCTATACTCAGATCTTTATTACATTCAATAATAAATTACACCATACATATAACCAAATTTTATGTGACAAGCTAACCTCTTAAGGTGAAAGGCTAGTTAAGGTGACAAAACATCATCATAATCATCCGCATTGCCAACAAGATCAGAATCCTGATCACTTGTGTCTGCATATGCTTGATTTTCTTCCTCATCCTCATTTGTGACATGCTGCTCATTCTCTTTCCCAATCTCTTCATTGGTAATCAACATATCTTCTTCAAACACTCCATCATTGTCTTCATCCACTTCTTCGAATGTTTCTTGCAAGTTAACATATTCCTCATCATGCATTATATCAACAACTTCCATGAATTTTTGTTTGGAATGAGACTTTGTTTGAATGACATACGACCATCCTGGGCTTCTTACATCATCAATTAGAAATGATTGGTTAATTTTAAGAGGGGAAACATATGGCTCATCCATCTCTGATAAAAATTGCCTTGTATTTGTGCATACAAATCCATGCTCATCAAATTGTACTGTGGATGGTCTGATCCACTTACATTTTAATAATATAGGACTATTTTCACCAAAATCTACTTGAATAATTTATTGGATGAATCCAACGTAAAATTTCTTCTTAGTTTCATGAAGAAATTCAGCACTAACAACACAATCACAATTTGTCTTTCCTTTGTCTTTTTCTTCCACTCTTAAATGACTACCATAGGCCCACATTCCACTAAAACACATAGCCCATACATGTGGAGATTGTGAAAGCTCACTTTCCTCCATTGTTACTTCTTGACCTTCTTCTTTTGCATGACTGACTACATTAGCAATCCATTCTTCAAATTTTGAAAAAGAATCACCTCCAATCAAATCATGACGTCTACACTTTTGAGGTTGATGTTGCATCCAAGTTTGACTCTCTTCTTCATATTTTCTACATAGAATATTAACATACAAATACTAAGATTAATAATATAAATGTGTAAATGCAATTGAGTAAATAAATTATTGTGTAAATTTTTTTTTACCTTTGCCACTTATCGAACAAAGTTGTGTTTTGAAGAATATAGGCATGTATCACACTTCTTTCTTGATGTGATAGCTTGAAGCAACAGTCATTTCCTTCTAATACTTCACCTGCAACTCTTTCATCTTCGTCATCATCCCATACATGTCGATTGACATTTTGAAAATCCTTCATATATTCTGTGCAAAATCCCATGGCCTCTTGCATTGAATATCCCTCAAACATGATGCCTTCCGGCTTTACCCTAGTATGAACAAATTTTTCCAAAACTTTCATATATCGTTCTATAGGATACATCCATCTCATTCTTACTAGGCCACAATGCTCTAGTTCATATTCTAGATGTATTAAAAGATGCATAGAAATGTTAAAGATTGTTGGTGGAAATTCCAGTTCCAATAGACAAAGGACTTCAACAACCTCCTCCCTCAAACTATCAAAGTTCGAAGGATCTAATACATGTGAACTCATTCTCTTTAATATTAGGCCCAACCTTATAACTTCCAATCTTGGCCCCTTTGCCAAAATTGAAATATTTACCACAATAGGTAAAATATTCTTGATTATGACATGATAGTCATGGGTCTTGAGACCTCTGAAGCCATTAATGTTAGTTTGGCTTCTAATACTACTACTTACATATCTAGTGGGAAAGCGAGTCTGAGACAACAACTGTAAGAATTGTACACATTGTTCCTTTGTCTAGACATAAGGAGCAATAGGTTTTCTATATTTTCATCAGTACATTTTTCAATCCAAAGATTTCAACAAATCTTTAGATGTTGAAAGTCTTCACGTGATGAAATGGTATCAAAAGCACCAAAAAGAGTTTCTATAATAGCATAGGCTATATTTTTCTCAGTATGCATAAAATCAACAGTATGTCTAATGGTTATATCCTTAAAGTATGGTAACTTATAGAATATGCACAACCATTTTACACCACTTTCACTACATGGATCATATCTATACCAGCAATCCCATCATTTTCAATAAATGACATTCTTTTTTGTCCATTCTCTTGTAATCACTTGTTATTAGCAATGGTGCTTCACGATTCTCTTCTTGACCATTGAAATGTGTTTTTTGTCGATGATATGGATGATCCATTTTTTGCTAAGCATGATGTCCACAATAAAAACACCTACGCAAACTTCTTGAGTGCCTCACAAAATCCTTAAAGTTGCAAGCAAGACATCCATGGTATCCATGAACACTGAGACTAGACATTGATGGTATCCTTAAAGTTGCAAGTATGGGCCTAAATGGTGTTTTCATTGATGTCAACATACTCCTTTTGCATTAATGATAAGAATTGGATGAGTTGTGAGCTAAGGATATTGAGAAAATTAGTCTCAATCAGGAACAGTGAAGAATAGTGATAATAGTAAGGAAAGAGTCCAAGATAGGATAAGGATCAGTGGATGCGGATTAAAGGGTTTGTAGATATGTGTCTTAAGGTGATCCAGTAGAGATTTCAGAGGTTTGCATGAAGATCTGAAGAAGGTGTGGTCGCTCAGGTAAAATGGTTCTGGTAGGTGTTGAGAGATGACAAAGTGATACAGATAGGTTCGGTGAGATCCAGAATTGCATTGTCATGTTCTATGGATTTGAGGGAGTGTTGAGGAAGTCTTTGTGGAGTGTCAACTAGATTGGTTCAGGGTTTGAAGGTCTGCAAGCATCTATTCTTTTGTGACAGTAATGACAGACTGTGTTCTTGAGGTTCCAAATGAAGGGGAGATGGATTTCAGTAAGCAGATGAAGTATGGATGTTCTTGGTGATTTAGGCAAGCTTGTGGAAGTCTTTGGATCATGTCCAATTCCTGTTGGTGGTCTGCATTGAAGTTGGAGCCTGCATTGAAGAATAATTTCTAGATGATGGTGTTCTTTCTGAGACTGGCCGATCGGATGAGTCACACATCCTGCGAATGTTCTTGTTGATGTTTGCTGACTTAGATGATCATTCCTAAGTTAATGTCTTGTATAAATAAGAGATTGCGAAGTCATTTCAAAGTTGTCCTTGTTGAGATGAGAGTATGGTAGTGAGGAGGAGAGTGAAAAGTAGAGCAGAAGTATTGGGCTTAAATGGAACTGATTCAAGCATGGTGAAGTTGCTATTCTCTAGTTCAAGTAGGTGATACTTATTTCTTTGTAGACAGTGTGTCTCTTGTAGGCAATGAGCCTCTTGTGAGTAGTGTACTCGGGCAATGAGCCCTAATTGGCATGTGCCATTTTGTTCTTTCTATTCTTCTAATAGAGAATACAATCTTGGGTTAATCACCCCGTGGTTTTTCCCTTAACCAGGTTTTCAACGTCAAAATCTTGGTGTCTCATGTGTTGATGTGTTTCTGCTTTTAATTTGTTGCATTGTGTTTCCATGATTGATTTATTATTATACTACTGAATTACAAAGTGGAGTTAAGTGTTTAATTGGAAGAAAGTTTTGTACAACTGATTCACCCCCCCTCTCATTTGTGTTCCCTAAGTCTAATAATTGGTATCAGAGCCAAGTTCCTCTAAAAGAAGCTTAACCGCTTGAGGAGATCTAGGATGTCGTCTTACAAGAAGGATAGTCTGAAGTTTGATGGAACCAATTTTAATCTCTAGAAAGGTCACATGAAATGTCACTTGCAATGTATGGGAATGGTGTACTAGACCATGGCTACAACATAATATGTACCTTCACAGGGCGGTCTGAAAACCTAAAATAAAATCACAAATGCTGAAAACAATCTGCAGACTATAAAGGCTCTTCCAAGTGCATTATCTGATTCAGAGCTCTCAAATGTTATTGACCTACCAACTTCTTTTGAGATTTGGCAAAATCTAGAACTTTTGCATGAAGGAGACAAGTATGTTAAATGTGCAAGGTTACAGAGTCTGAAAGGGAAATTTGAAAATCTGAAGATGAGAGATGATGAAAATATTACTACTTTTATGCCAAAAGTAAATGAGATTGTTTGTGGAATTAGAAATGCTAGTGGAGTCCTGGATGAAAATGAGATTGTTGGCAAAATTCTCAGATCCCTAATTGCTTCTTACAAAATCAAGGCTGCTACCATTGAAGAATTCAGAACCCATACAACTATCACAAGAGATCAATTGGCTAGAAAATTGGCTACATTTGAAATGATAGAGTTTGGAGATGACCCCCCCAAGACTGAATCTGCATTCAAAGCCAGTGCCTCTGTTAAAGGTAAACAAAGGTTTGATCTAAGAGAGAATTCATCAAGGAAGTTATCATGGTATGAAAAAGCAAGAAAAGATCTGGAAGAAGAAGAAGTAGAAACTGCTCAACTTGAAGCCCTTATTGCAAAGAGGCTGCCAAGAGGATCTGGTAAGTATGAAGGAAAATTACCTTTTAAGTGTTTTAACTGCAATAAGATTGGTCATTTTGCCTCAAGGTGTCCGGAAAGGTTTTCAAGGCAAAATCCTAACAAGCTAAGGTTCCAAAAGAATTGTTACTATGCACATGAAGATGATGCTAATGAAGGAGTAATAGATGATGAATCAGAGATAGGAAACAAATCTAGAAATGAATGGGTGTTCATTGCCATCAAGGAAGAAGATCCAATGTCCTCTGTATTTGTCAATCATAAGACTGTGGAAAGAGCTCTGGTTGCCCAAGTTGAAGAGAAGGATGATTGGGTCATTGACAGTGGTTGCTCTCACCATATGACAAGTGACAAAAATAAGTTCATAGATTTGGAAAGGTATGAAGAGGAGTGGTAAAGTTTGGTGATAATTCTACTGGTAGAATCAAAGGTAGAGGAACTATTTCTTTTGATGGAAGGAACAAAACCAGTAATGTACTATATGTTGAAGGTTTGAAGCACAATCTTCTCAGTGTTGGAAAGTTGGTGGACAAAGGCTATGATCTTTGATTCAAGAATAGAAAATGCAAGATCTTTGAAAGTTTCAGAACAGAGATTGCATCCAGTACTCAAACAAAAGCTAATATCTTTCACTTGGTTGGTACTAATAAAAGTTGCTTATTTGTTCAAGTTGATCAGAGTTGATTATGGCATAGGAGGATGTGTCATGTGAATTTTGATAATATCATCAAGATAAGCAATACTCAGGCTGTAAGAGATCTTCCAAAATTGGTGAAACCTACTAATAGCTTGTGCAAAGAATGTCAGTTGGGTAAGCTGAGAAGAATCACATTCAAGAGTAAGGAACTGTCCTCTACTAGGTTATTGGACTTAGTTCATACTGATCTTTGTGGTCTGGCAAGAATCAGGAGTATTCAAGGTGACAAATACTTCATGTTACTAATTGATGACTATTCCTGGATGATGTGGGTAACCTTTCTAAAAGAGAAATCAGAAGCTCTTGAGAAATTCAAAATATTCAAGGCTATCGTAGAGAATGAAACCGGATTAAAATTGAAATGTCTGAGGTTTGATAGATGTGGTGAATTCACATCCGGTGAGTTCATAGAATTGTGTGAAAAACATGGAATAAAGAGACAGTTGTCTGCTCGTGGAAAGAAAGAACCGAACCATCTAGGAAGCATCTAGGACCATGATGATGGAAGCAAATGTTCCTCAGATCTATTGGAGAGAAGTTGTTAGCACTGCAGTCTATACTCTCAATCGAGTTCAAATCAGAAGTAATACCGGTAAGACTCCTTATGAACTTTGGTTTGGCATTAGTCCTACTGTAAGGTATTTCAGAGTCTTTGGTAGAAAATGTTACATCAAAAGAGATGAAGATCTAGGGAAGTTTGATGCTAGAAGTGATGAAGGAATATTCTTGGGTTACTCTACTCAAAGCAAAGCATACCGATGTTATAACAAGAAACTGAAAAAGATGATAGAAAGTACAAATGTGAAGGTTGATGAGGGAATTGAGAAACCCTCAAGGTTTTATGAATATGATGAAGATGATCAGAATGGTGTTCTGATTCAAGAAGCCCAAGCCTCCTCTGTGAGTCAGATCCAAACTAATCCAAAAAATCAGGAAGAAGAGTTGAGTTTCAATGAGCCTGATCAAGAATCAGAAGTGCAAGAATTTTCCAAAGTTCCCAGGTATGTAAGACTGAACCACTCTGAGGATTAGATCATAGGTGATAAAAGCAAAGGAGTACAAACAAGAAGGAGAATTGCTCAAGATTCAGAAGAGTTTTGTCTGATTTCAAAGATTGAACCTAAGACAGTGAATGAAGCTTGCAATAGAGGAAGAGCTGATGCAAATTGAGAAAAATCACACTTGGGATCTTGTTCCCAGACCTAGAAACAAGAATGTGATTGCAACTAAATGGGTCTTCCGGAACAAACTAAATGAAGTTGGTGAAGTAATTAGAAATAAATTCAGATTGGTCTGCAAGGGTTACTCTCAAATAGAAGGAGTTGATTTTGAAGAAACTTTTGCTCCGGTGGCAAGAATTGAAGCAGTCAGAGTATTTCTTGGATTTCAAGGTGTATCAGATGGATGTCAAGTCTACCTTCCTGAATGGTGACTTGGAAGAAGAAGTATACATTGAGAAACCTGATGGATTTCAATTGTCTGATCATGGTGATATGGTCTGCAAGTTGAAGAAGGCTCTATATGGACTAAAGCAAGCCCCAAAAGCCTAGTATGAAAGACTAGACAAACATCTTTTGAAGATTGGTTTCAACAAAGGTACTGCTGATAGTAATTTGTATTTCAAAATTGATCATGAAAACATCTTGATTGTGAAGTGTTTGTTGATGATATCATTTTTGGAGGAAGAGATAGTATGTGTAAAACTTTTGCAAATCAAATGAAAAGTGAGTTTGAGATGTCCATGCTTGGTGAAATGAATGTCTTCTTGGGTCTACAAATCACTCAAACAAAGAAAGGAATCTTCATTTCTCAGACCAAATAATTGAAAGAATTGTTGAAGAAATTTGGGATGGAAGATTCAAAACCAATGAATATTCCCATGGCAACCAGATGGAAATTAAGCAAAGATGAGGATTTCCCTTAGGCTGATCAGACAAAGTATAGGTCAATGATTGGAGGACTATTGTATCTCACTCAAACTAGACCAGACATTATGCAGGTTGTTGGTCTTGTTGCTAGATTCTAGGCTGATCCTAGAGAATCTCATGTCATGGCAATCAAGAGGATTTTTAGATATCTAAAAGGGACAGTTGAGTATGGTTTGTGGTATCCTAGAGATCATGATTTCTCTCTTCATGCATATACAGATGCAGATTGGACAGACGATGTGGATGACTGGAAGAGTACCAGTAGCGGAGCATTCTTTTTGGGGAAGAGATTGGTTTCTTGGCTAAGCAAGAAACATATCTCTGTCTACAAAGGAAGAAAAATATATTGCAGCAGTAGGTAGTTGCACTCAAGTTTTTAGGATGAAGTAGATGCTAAGAGATATCAAAGTGGAGTATGAGGAACCTATCACAGTCTTCTATGACAACTGAAGTGCAATAAATATATCTAAGAATCTGATGTTTCATTCAAAGACTAAACACATATCCATCAAGTTTCACTTCTTGAGAGAGCAAGTGAAAAAGAATGAAGTCAGATTGGAGTTTGTACCTTGCAAGGATCAGATTGCATACATCTTTACTAAACCTCTACCTAAGGATTCTTTTGAGTATCTCATGGAGAAGTTAGGGGTTATTGCCCCTCCGGTGATGAACTAAGGTGCACTGAGGTGCATTAGTCTGGTGGATATCACAGTCATAACTTGTGATCCAGATTGATGATGGGGAGCTGCTACTCAGGGGGAGTAGCAAGTATAATTCTAAAGTGTTGGAATTGCAAGTATGTGCCCTTTGCCATTGATGTCAAAGGAAGAGAGAAGACGTGAAAAACAAGTGGTTTTTGATCAAAGGGGGAGTAGTAAAGGGAGAGAAGACATGTGAATGGTTGTTGCTGATAGGGGGAGTTGTGACAGTGAGAAGTTCTTGTCTTGATGGTTAAAATAGTTTTTCACATCATATGTTGCCATCAATGACAAAGGGGGAGATTGTTGCAAGTATGGGCCTAAATGGTGTTGTCATTGATTTCAACATACTCCTGTTGCATTAATGATAAGGATTGGATGAGCTGTGAGCTGAGGATATTGAGAAAATTAGTCTCAATTAGGAACAGTGAAGAACAGTGATAACAGTAAGGCAAAAGTCTAAGATAGGATGAGGATCAGAGGATACGAATTAAAGGGTTTGTAGATATGTGTCTTAAAGTGATCCAATAGAGATTTCAGAGGTCCGTATGAAGATCTGAAGAAGGTGTGGCCGCTCAAGTAAAACTGGTTCTGGTAGGTGTTCAGAGATGACAAAGTGATACAGACATGTCCGGTGAGATCCAGAATTTCATTGTCCTATTCTATGGATTTGAGGGAGTGTTGAGGAAGTCTTTGTGGAGTGTCAACTAGATTGGTTCATGGTTTGAAGATCTGCAAGCATCTATTCCTTTGTGACAGTAATGAGAGACTTTGTTCTTGAGGTTCTAGATGAAGGGGAGATGGATTTCAGTAAGCAGATGAAGTATGGATGTTCTTGGTGATTTAGGCAAGCTTGTGGAAGTCTTTGGATTGTGTCCAGTTCGTGTTGGTGGTCCACATTGAAGTTGGAGCTTGCATTGAAGAATAACTTCTAGATGATGGTGTTCTTTCTGAGATAGGCTGACCGGATGAGTCACACATCCTGTGGATATTCTTGTTGATGTTTGTTGACTTAGATGATCATTCCTAAGTTGATGTCTTGTATAAATAAGGGATTGCAAAGTCATTTGAAAGTTGTCCTTATTGAGATGAGAGTGTGGTAGTGAGGAGGAGAGTGAAAAGTAGAGCAGAAGTATTGGACTTAAATGAAACTGATTCAAGCATGGTGAATATGCTATTCTCTAGTTCAAGTAGGTGATACTTATTTCTTTGTAGACAATGTCTCTCTTGTAGGCAGTGAGCCCTAATTGGCATGTGCCATTTTGTTCTTTCTATTCTTCTAATAGAGAATACAATCTTGGGTTAATCACCCCGTGGTTTTTCCCTTAACTAGATTTTCCACGTCAAAATCTTGGTGTCTCATGTGTTGATGTGTTTCTGCTCTTAATTTGTTGCATTGTGTTTCCATGATTGATTTATTATTATACTGCTAAATTACAAAGTGGAGTTAAGTGTTTAATTGGAAGAAAGTTTTGCACAACTGATTCACCCCCCCTCTCAGTTGTGTGCCCTAAGTCTAACAAGGTAAAATATTCTTGATTATGACATGATAGTCATGGGTCTTGAGGCCTCTTAAGCCATTAATGTCAGTTTGGCTTCTAATACTACTACTTACATATCTAGCTGGAAAGCAAGTCTGAGACAACAACTGTAAGAATTGTACACATTGTTCCTTTGTCTAGACATAAGGAGCAATAGTGATGCAGAGTGACACACAGTGGAAACACACACACACTCAAAATGTTAATTCCGTCAATATCGGAAAGAGATCTCAAATGTCTCACCGAAACTTCTTGCACTCTTTCCTTATCGGCCAAACATTATACCATCGGCCTCCTATTTAAATGTTATTCCAAAGCATCCTCTCACACCGATGACTTGGCTTGTATATACATTTCTTTACCTACTTCCTCGGTGGTTTTCAGTGTTCCTACCTATTATTGCCGGTCACCTCTTGTATGCGTAGAGTAAATGTCTTTCCCACCTACATTTTGTTCACCACTTTGGCAGGTCACCTTTTGCATCTTTCGAAATGTATGTTTCATTGAATCTTCACAACATACAATAGCGATGTGCAATTGTAGTATACACACAAATTGACACTCACATACAATAGCAATATAAATTATCTATGTCATACAATGGACGTATACACACCAAATGTATCTTTTTAGACAATTTTGACAGACACAGGAATTGTCTGCCGATATACTTTGACGATATACATAGGCAATGGATTTTCACATACAATTGCAGGATACACACGGAATGTACTCAAGTGCATTAGCGATATACACATAAATTATATATTTAGCGAATGATCATGAACTTAACCTGAATGGACTCTTACACATGCATTTTGTCACAGGATGTACACAAGGTGATACTCAGAAGTGACAGCGATATACACAAAGAATGTATCTTCATACATTTGCAATATATACAAGAATTGTATATTCAATAAGCTACACAAACTTGACCCAAACAAACTTTCATACATGCCATTCTTCACCACATATACATAGGAGGTAGCCACATGCAAATGCGATATATTCAGACTGTCCTGCATACAATTGATGTATATACCTCAAATGTACATTTGAACTTCTGCTAATAACTTCCTCTGTAATGGATTCTGTAATTTCTATTCTGCCATGCCCATCAAACAAAAAGGAAAACCAACAGCATACTAATGTACACAATCCATTCCACTAATTTCATAGAAATCTACCAGTGGAATGGATTTAATCGTGCATCTCGACGGCAGGAAACTAAATTAAGTACAAAAACAATTCTATACAGATAATATACAAAACAATTCAATGTACAAGGAAATTACACAAGATCCAGAATTTGTAACACACTTGATAGAATTCCTATTTCTTCATTCCAATTTTTTCAAACACAGGCTAATTACAGAGATTTCTCCAATTGATAATTCTAAAGGTCAAAGAACCCCCATTCCTTGATCACTTTCCCTGTTTTGTTACCGACCCCTCTGTCCTCTATTTTTGGGATTTTGCTTAAACCAAGATTATAACAAAAAACCCTAATTAATCACACGGCACCTGTTTTGCATAAGACAACAAAACATCAGATAATACGACACATTAGAGATAATCAGGATGTCATCTAAATATACTATGACAAATTTACTAAAAATTAGGATGTCATCTAAAGGTACTAGGGGCATTGGACAAACCAAAAGGCATGACCTTCCACTCATATAACCCCTCATTGGTCTTGAATACAGTTTTCCATTCATCTCCTGGCCTAATCCTAATCTAATGATAGCCACTCTTTAAATCTATTTTTGTGAAATACTTAGCACCCCCCAAGCAATCAAGCAAATCTTCTATCCTAGGTATTGGGAACCTATACCTGATTGTGATCTTGTTGATAGCCCTTGAATCAGTACAAGGTCTCCAAGTGCCTTCCTTCTTTGGTGCTAGTACAGTTAGTACTGCACATGCGCTTAAACTCTTGCCAATTAGGCCTATCTCCAACAATTCCTCAATCTGCCTTGCTACCTCTGTATTCTACTCTAGGGTAAGCTTGTACGCTACTTTGTTAGGGAGTGTAGATCTTGGGACCAAATCTATGCAATGGCTAATGTCCCTCATAGGTGGTAGGGACCTTGGTATTCCATTAGAGATGATGCCCTTGTATTTGTCCAATTGCTCTTGGACAGCAGGATCTATGAACCTTTGCCTCTTCTCTCCCTTGACTTATTGCTATTGTTCCTTGTTCACATTTAGGCATGGAATTAGAGCATATGCAACTACTCCTTCTACTATCCCTTTCATGAATTGTTTACCTTCTACCATCATCACCTTAACTTCTTTTCCTTTTGATTCCACCTCATTCTCCATCAATGGTAGCAGCTCTATCACCTTACCATTCTTGGTGATTGAATATGTGTTTCTAACTCCATCATGGTATGCTTTCAAGTCATACTGCCATGGTCCTTCAAAGAGGAGATGGCAAGCATCCATCTTGGCAATGTCAAACAGTAATCTATCCTTGTATGGTCCAATTTGAAGTTCTACCCAAGCCTGTTCTTCCACAACTGTTTGCAGACCTTGGGTGAGCCATGAAATTTTATATGGGCAAGGATGTGGCAGTCTCCTAAACTTAAGCTTTTCTACCATCTCAATGGACACAAAATTCTCAATAGACCCAAAGTCAATCAGAACTTTACATACCTTTCCTCCTACCTTGCAAGTAGTTCTGAAGAGAGACTTCCTTTGTGGAGGTTCTTTTCCAGACACCTTCATGGTGGTCATTGCTCTCCTAATCATCAAAGATTCTCCATTCTCAGGATACCCATAACTGTCGGGAGCATTCACACTTTGATTAGTGCTTGAGCTTGCTACACTTTGACAATTAGATTCTTGGATTAGATTGATCCTCTTTTCTCCTATTGAACTTGTTGTCTTTCTTGGACATCTGCTAGCTATGTGACCTTCTTGATTGCAATTGTAACATCTAACAGGTCCTCTGCCCTGAGATCTTCCTCTAAATGGTGGTCTTCTACCCTTGAAGTTTCCTCTTGGATTGTAGCGTCCCCCTTGGTTCTGACTGTTGTCTCCTCTACTATTCTCTTGATTGGATTCACCTTGGTATCCAAATCCATTTCCTCTACCTCTGAAAGGACTTCCTCCTCTTTGTTGTCTCCCTTTTCCTCTATTGTTCTGCTCATGCCTTCTCTTTAATTTCTCTTCCACTTTGAGTGCTAACTGGTAGCACTTTTGGACTATCTCTGGATTATGCAGACTTATGTCTTCTTGGATAACAAACCTTAATCCATTAAGGTACCTTGCTACCTTCTCTTCCTCACCCTCCTTTACCTTTGTCTTGACACATAGTTTCATGAACTCTTTTGTGTATGAGCTAACATCTAGCTCCTTCTGCTTCAAGTTTTGTTTCCTCTTATGTAATTGGATGTTGTAATCCAATGGAACATAGGCTTCCTTCACTAAAGCCATCATCTTCTTCCAAGTAGCAACTCTGTTATTTCCTTCTTTCACCCTATCATCTTGGATGAAATTCCACCAAATTAGTGCAGCTCCTTTCATTTTGGACTGGGCCATCTTCACTCTTTGGTGGTCTGGTATTTCCTCGGTCTCAAAGAAATTATTCAAGGAGTCTATCCACTTCATCACCGAATCAGGTTCCATTTTTCCTACAAACATTGGCAGGTCTATTTTCATATCCATGGTCCTTCTCTCCATGGATTTGAGGGCATTAAGTAAGGGTCTCTGGTCTACAAGAACCTCTATCTCTTCCTGCTTAGGGATCTCCTCTTCATCCCTGTCTTCTCGTTTACCAAAATCTTCTTCCCCTTTCTCTACTTTGTCCCTCAACTTCTCTACCTCTTCTTTCAAAGCCTGATTCTGAGCCTGAGTTGTTCTGCTCTCTTCCATTTGCTTTCTCACTAAGGACGCCAACTCAGCATTGGTCATCTTTGTTGGGTACTCTTCTGACCCCTCTCCTTCTAACATCTAGTCTTCTTCTCCTACCCAAAGGATACTCCTTCGCTCTGATACCACTATGATGCAGAGCGACACACAGAGGACACACACACACTCAAAATGTTAATTCTATCAATATCGGCAAGAGATCTCAAATGTCTCACCGAAACTTCTTGCACTCTTTCCTTGTCGGCCAAACATTATACCATCAGCCTCGTATTTAAATGTTATTCTGAAGCATCCTCTTACACCGATGACTTGGCTTGTATATACATTTCTTTACCTGCTTCCCTGGTGGTTTTTAGTTTTCCTACCTATTATTGCCGGTCACCTCTTGTATGCGTAGAGCAAATGTCTTTCCCACCTACATTCTGTTCACCACTTCGGCAGGTCACCTTTTGCATCTTTTGAAATGTATGTTTCATTGTATCTTCACAACATACAAGAGCGATGTATAATTGTAGTATACACACAAACTGACACTCGCATGTAATAGCGATAAACTCACAAACTGTCTATGACATACAATGAATGTATACACAACAAATGTATCTTTTCAGACAATTTTGATAGACATAGGAATTGTCTACCGATATACTTTGACGATATACATAGGCAATGGATTTTCACATACGATTGCAGGATACACACGGAATGTACTCAAATGCATTAGTGATATACATAGAAATTGTATATTGAGCGAATGATCATGAACTTAACCTAAATGGACTCTTACACATGCATTTTGTCACAGGATGTACACAAGGTGATACTCAAAAGTGATAGCAATATACACAGAGAATGTATCTTCATACATTTGTGATATATATAGGAATTGTATATTCAACAAGCAACACAAACATGACCCAAACAGACTTTCATACATACCATTCTTCACCACATATACATAGGAGGTAGCCGCGTGCAAATGCGATATATTCAGACTGCCCCACATACAATTGATGTATATACCTCAAATGTACATTTGAACTTCCGCTGATAACTTCCTCTATAATGGATTCCATAATTTCTATTCTGCCATGCCCATCAAACAAAAAGGAAAACCAATAGAATACTAATGTACACAATCCATTCCACTGATTTCATAGAAATCCACCAGTGGAATGGATTTAATCGTGCATCTTGACGGCAGGAAACTAAATTAAGTATGAAAACAATTCTATATAGATAATATACAGAACAATTCAATGTATAAGGAAATTACACAAGATCCAGAATTTGTAACACACACTTGACAGAATTCCTATTTCTTCATTCCAACTTTTTCAAACACAGGCTAATTACATGGATTTCTCCAATTGATAATTTTGAAGGTCGAAGAACCCCCATTCCTCGATCACTTTCCTTGTTTTGTTACCGACCCCTCTCTCCTCTGTTTTCAGGATTTTGCTTAAACCAAGATTATAACAAAAAGCCCTAATTAATCACACGGCACCTATTTTGCATAAGACAGCAAAACATTAGATAATACTTCACAATAGAGTTAATCCTGCACATAATCCAACTATCTTTTGTTGTCTATGATGCTAAATATTGGCCTCGGGAAGAGAGATATTAAAACATAAAATGTCAACACAAATGTCATGACAAGCATGAAATGCTTAGAACATGAAATGATAACATAAAATGCTTAAGACCTAATAAAACCCTAATATTCTCACTTAGATGTATATTTGGTTTGTTGAAGGGGTGCTCCTACACCAAATAGGATTTCTATATTTTCATCAGTACATTTTTCAACCCAAAGATTTTGACTAATCTTTAGATGTTGAAAGTCTTCACATGATGAAATGGTATCAAAAGCACCAAAAAGAGTTTCTATAATAGCATAGGCTATATTTTTCTCAGTATGCATAAAGTCAACAGTATGGTAACTTATAGAATATGCACAACCGTTTTACACTGCTTTCACTACATGGATCATATCTACTACCAGCAATCCCATCATTTTCAATAAATGGCATTCTTTTTTGTCCATTCTCTTGTAATCACTTGTTATTAGCAATGGTGTTTCACGATTCTCTTCTTGACCATTGAAAGGTGTTTTTTGTCAATAATATGGATGATCCATTTTTAGGTGAGCATGATGTCCACAATAAAAACACCTACGTAAACTTCTTGAGTGCCTCACAAAATCCTTAAAGTTGCAAGCAGGACATCCATGGTATCCATGAACACTGAGACTAGACAATGTGCCATATGCAGGAAGATAGTGAGTCGTAAACAATAAGGAAGCTCTTAAAGTGAATTTGACTAAATGACCATCCCTTAAAGATTGAATTGCTTCAATTCCTTTCCACAATTCCATTAGCTCATCATATAATGGCTCTAGATAAGCATCGATTATATCTGAAGTAACACTTTTCTTTCCTGGTATAATTAATGATAGCATTAAGAAAAATGGTTTAGTTGCTAACCATGGAGGCAAGTTATAATTTATTAAAAACACTGGCCAAGTTGACCGTTTAGTACTTTGATCAAAGAATGGGTTCACCCCATCTAGAGCCAAACCCAACCTTATATTATGAGGATCTTGAGAAAAATTAGTCCATGTGTTATGAAATTCCATCCACATATTAGAATCAAGCACATGTCATTGTTTTCCATCGGTGCTTTTATTTTGGGCATGCCATTGCATAAGTTCAGCAATGTCTCTGCACCTATATATTCAGAGTAATCATGGGATTATTGGAAAGTGGCGAAGAATCTTTCTAGGAACCATAGCTGATTTCAACCCTTGTCTATACCTCGCTTCATGACATTTTGAACATTCACTCTCACTTGCAAGATTATTGCGAAATAATACACAACCATTGACACATGTGTGGATGTTTTCATACCCTAATCCTAGCTTTGTGATTTGCTTTTTACATTGACTTTGTTTTGTTGGCAATGTGGAGTCAGGTGGTAACAAAAAACTTAATAATGCCAATAACTGATCTACACTCTCATTTTTCCAACCATGCATCACTTACAAGTTAAGAATTTGAAGGATTGTTGTCAAATGACTTAACTTGCAATTAACATACACAGGCTTTAAAGCACCCTCTATTGACTTGGTCCAATCATCGTCTAGACCCTCATTCAACATTCTATCAACTTCAAACCCTTTGTCTAACATTGCTACCTCTTCATCTATGTTTGGTGCCACTTCATCTATGTTTGTTGCCTCTTCATCTCTCACAATCTACAATTCTATCATATCTTCATAATAATTGTAATCCCAAGGGCTTATACCACTATGCCCATATCTTATCATATGTCAAAGAATCAGGTTTCCTTTTCCCACCTTTCCACCATGACAGTCTTTACATGGACATGGATATTTGTCCATGTCCCTCTCATTGGCTACTCTCTCATCAAATGCATGGTATTGATTCATAGTCAAGCTTTGACGTTGATCCATCTGTAATGTTCTACACATAGCAACAAAAATCTATTAGCAACAAAAATATACTTTCGAAAGCATTTGGTTTGGTAGAATTTCATCATGTTTTGTGTGAGATATTGCATTTTGGTGAGTACAAATCTAAACCCTACCTAGGGTTTCTAGGGAGAAAAAAAATTGATCATGGGCAGAGTTTCCACCATCCAAAAATCTTGAAAATTGGTGGAAATCTCTATCCCATACCTATCCACATCACTACAAGAGGACAACTCATGACTGGCATGTGTGAAGAAGAAATGATTGATTGTGTGTGTAGATTTGTTGTGAGATGGTCCTAAAACACTAGGTCCTTTGTTGCTTTGAATAATCTATGCACTGTATGTCAATGGAGGGTTGAAGAATCATTGTGGCATGTTGTTAGGGTCTGCACAAGCCTAGGAATTCATATGACAAGTGTTCTTACCTTCATTTGGAGTCATCACCTTGAATGCACCTAGTGGCAGCAAGACCTAAATTGCATAAATCATTGTGTTAATCACTTGGTTAGGTCATGTATGTTTGGAAACACCTAGAAGATGTTGTAATAGGTCCAAATAAACCAAGTTGCCCATATTCCATGTTGTCTTCAATGATTGAGTGTCACTAGGGTGATGTTTCCATGTTTTAGGCTTAGGAGCAATTGTCAAGAATGAACAAGGGTATAGATTTGCATCAAGTGTATTGAAACTTTGTTTGAGATGTGTCAAGGTTATTGTGTATGAGTCCTTCATCTACATCATGTTCAGCCTCTACATAAAACTTTGTAGTCAGTTTTGTACATTTTTTACTTGTAGGATTCTCACAGTTAGTGAAAAAGGTAGTGTTTATGAAGGAATGGAAAAGATGTGTAGACCTTTGAATTATACCCGTACTATGCAATGACATTGAATCATTTAAGAAACTATTTTTTCTTCACAGGGCAACATTTTCTTGTGGAATAGTTGACTGAGATAGCTCTTGTTTCAACTAACTACCCTCTCATGAAGTCTCATTTATATTATAATCTTGCATGATCTTATCATAGTAAAGGTGATTATGATACCACTGGCCGCTACTACATGGCATCAATCAAGGAAAGCTAGAGGTCATAGGATTTCATAGACAGGTTCAATTGAAGCGGGGAGATCTTAAGAGTTCTCTCTCAAATTTTGAAAAGGTTCTGGAGGTCCACCCTAAGAACTGTGAGAGCTTAAAAGTTGTAGGCCATATATATGCTCAGCAAGGGCAGGCAAAGAAGGCTTTAGAAATTTTAAGAAAGGAAACTCGCATAGATCCATGTGATGACCATGCATTTATCAAGATGGATGAGTTATTAATATCATCAGACCCCAGTGCAGCCTTAGATTCTCTTAAGACAACAAAGTCTCTTTTGAAGAAGAGAAAAGAATAAGTACCCATTCAATTGTTAAACAACATTGGGGTTCTTCATTTTGAGCGTGATGAACTAGAGTTGACTCAACAAACTTTTATGGAGGCATTAGGAAATGGCACTTGGGTTGAATTCATAAATAAAAGCCCCAGTGCCAATTCTATAGTTTTTCTTGTGCTCTTTAAGGATATGGAATTCTTCCATCGACTAGAAGAAGGTGGTGTTTCACTTGAGCTACCATGGGATAAAGTTACAACACTATTTAACTTGCTAGGTTGTTTGAACAGCTACATGATACTAAAAAAGAAAATCTTTTATATAGGGTAATATTGTTCAAGTTTCCTGATTATGTGGATGCATGTCTACGTCTTGCAGTCATGACTCAGGCTCGGAATGAGATCCAACTAAGCCTAGAATTGATTGGGGATGCACTTAAGGTGGATAAAAACTCATCAAATGCTTTATCTATGCTTGGGTAAATGGAACTGAAAACAAATGACTAGCTTAAAGAAAAAGAAACAATTAAATCCGCACAAAGTGAATCAGATGCAAAAAATTCTTATCTTGACATTTCACTTGGAAATTGGGATTATTTCACATCTTTTCTCAATGAGAGTAGGGATCCAAAGGTGGAGGCACAACATCTTAAGAAGGCTAGAGAACTATATTGTAAAGTGTTGGCACAGAGACCAGGAAATGTTTATGGCACAAATGGGGCAGCCATTGTGCTAGCTGAAAGGGGTCAATTTGATATTGCAAAGGAAATTTTTACACAGGTACAAGAAGCTATAGCAGGAAACATCTTTGTTCATATGCCTAATGTGTGGGTAAATATAGCACATGTTTACTTTGCACAAGGACAATTTGTGCTTGTAGTGAAAATGTATCAAAATTGTTTGAGGAAATTTTTTTTTGGCATTGACCCAAAATTTTATTATATTTAGCTAGAACACATTATGAACAGAACAGTGGCAAGATTGTAAAAGAACATTATTAAGAGTAGTAGATTGTAACTACTATAAGTTACCAATCACAAATTGGCACTGACACCCAAATTTTATTATATTTAGCTAGAACACATTATGAAGCAGAACAGTGGAAAGATTGTAAAAGAACATTATTAAGAACAGTAAATTGTAACTACTGTAAGTTGCCAATCACAAAGCTATAGATTTTGTGTTTATAAATGTAATGAGGCTTTTAAATTACCTCTGAATTCACTGCAGATGGTGTCCCCAAATCCAACTTCGCTACAGAGGGCCTCACCAAATTCAAATTTGTTGCAACAAACTCTGAATTCCTTGTCCACATTTTCAGAAGTCTCTAGGTCCTCTCCTCTTTATCACCCATGCAAGTAGCTGCTATAACTCAAAACACCTCAATGCAAAGTAGTTTTGGGAAAGTACTTTCATCTCTACATTCCTGACCTTTTGTTTTTTTGGTGAGTCCACCACAAGCAGCTCTAAACAGTCAGAGATATTCCAAGCTGAGTGCGTGAAGAGCATGTTAGAGTGTCTGCAAGTGAAGAGTGTGATGGTGATGGTGATATTCAGTAAGGAGTTGGACATTTGAGTGCAAACAAAATGAAGATACAGAATAGGGTATGATGGCGATGCAGATAGCAAAAAATGTTGGAATAAACGTAAATAGTGAATCATGGCAATACATCCCACCAATAATTTTCCCAAAAAGTTCTTTTTAAAATTTTGACTAATTTGTATTTGGGTGACTAACTATTTAGTCATTTTATTTATGTGACTAAATAATTTTTTATTCAACAACCAAATTAGTCATTTATTTACTCATTTATAGTTGAGTTGCAAAAAATTAGTACAATTTAGTCATTTTTAGTTGTCGAGACTAAAAGTTTTAGTCACTTAGTCATTTATTTGCCAAAATTCTACTAGTGTAGGCCTGTTTTCCAGGTTATAACAGATATGCAAGATAAGGCATTGAAGTGCCTTCCCAAAAGGAATCTAACTATCTATCTTATGAAAACTACTAACTTAAAACTATTGACTTCCTAATGCATCTAAGAGATCTATATATATCATCTTCAAGCTCATAGAATCCTCCGCATTGGCCAAAGAAGTTACAAACTCCAATGAAAGTTGCAACATGTAGAAAAAAATAGGTCAGCCTACAACACATGGTATTGCTCTACAAATGGGTGAAGTTTGGTGTGGACCTCAAGGAAGGTCTATCTAGTCCTTTTATGCCATGTATGATGTTTCATTAGGCTCTGTAAGTCACATAAGTGCTCCGTAAACCTTCTCCTTCAATTGACTACATGAATGCTCTATTCTGTGAAAACTAGTGATCTTTTGATAGCAATAACTTTTAGGAAATAAATCCAAATCACTTGAAATCTAAATATGATGTAGATTACACTATGTAGATGCTAAGCCCTGCTTTGTGAGCTCTGATATGAATATGTAGTAAAATACAATATAAAATATTGAAACTGTAAATGACTGAACTAAACTAAAAATGAAAAGAAAAGAAAGAATGTAAATATTTTTGGCTGATGCAAGATTGCTCTGTAACCTAGGATGCTCTTGCATCAGCATTACATCAACATCCACCTACCTCCATCTTCACTTATGGTGATTAAACTAGGGATTTGTGAAGGGTTTAAATTTGATTTTTGCATTCATTTTAGCACTTTGCAATTAAATTATTGAGCTCTCTCTATGCATTTTTTGTATCAGTGCCCTGACCTCCTCATAGCAATTTGGAACTCAAATTCAACTACCTCTATAATCAAATACTAGTAGCATGCACTACAACCATACATGTCAAGAATAACTTCAACTAGGTTCTAGTCACAAAAGATTTTTCTAAAATCAATGAATGAACTATGGAACAAATTATATAGGTTGAAATCATCATAAGTTGTTTAAATTGAATCTTTGAAAGAGGAAATTTGAGCATAATGGTTGATTCACACTTATATATTCCTTCATTTTTTAATTTTCAACCATTGTTTTTCAAATTAGGGTAAGATAAATGTCATCTTAAATGTATAAACCCTAGTTTAAATCACAAACACCAACACCTATGATTAGAACATTCCATTTTAGATTTAGTTAAAATTGTTACCCCAATCTCAAAAGTGTGTATGAAATTTAACCTAGGTTAACTCTGAGGTCTTAAAAATCCAATTCACAAATCTCCATGAAACTCATATGCCAAGGGTTTTTTAGTTGATTCCCTGCATAACAGTGCTTTTGAATTAGTGATGGTTTTGGGAAAGGTTGGAAGTATTCAAGAATAATTAAATTCGACTTTAGTAGGATTAGTAACTACCTTCAACATTTCAAATGTGGAAATTCAATACTAAGCGTGAAAAAAAAATTTAAATCTTCATATCCTATAATGAATTAATCTCCCATAAAATGTGTAGAAAATTCAATAAACCTAAGTCTTGCAGAGTTTTATTCTAGAAGTGAAGTTATCCTAACCCATAGGTTTGATCTGCAAATCCCAATATACTTTGATTTCCCACAAAATGCATTAATTCAGTTTTTATAGATATCCATCAATGTAATGGATATATTTTCTATAGGCATCTATGTTTGGGAGCCCTTTACTCCCCCGCATCCAATTCTTTCTTAGAGTTACGCATGATTTTTTGTGGAGTTTCAATGAAGGATGAATCTTGGCCATCCATTGTATACTAAGTTCTCTTGCCTCCTCTACAAAACACTCTTCTTTATAATAGGATTTGGAATTGTTGAGATTAGATGAACTTTTAGAAATTAATACAAATAGTTCACTTCATGGTTTCCTCAATTTTAGGAATCATTTTTTTATCCATCAAGGTGGCATGGAAACCACTATATATATTAATAATAAAGATAGTTATAGTATGGCATTCGAGTCCCAATGATTAGTCCCAAAACAACAGGAGAAACATATATTACAAAAAGGCCATAGCAACAGGAATTGTTGATATTATACGAGCTTTGTTATTAATTGAAGAAGTTTATTTCATGCTTCCTATTTACTTAGAATTATTTTTAGTTATGGATGAATACCTTTGAGTATTTGATGGATCTCATATTCATACTGTGGAAGTTGATAAACCAACTTCACAAATCCCAGTGAACACCTGCAAGCAAATAACCTGTCGCACAAAGGATACCAAGAGGCACAATAATGGTGCTCTACAAAACCTGAAGCAAAATGCATAAAGAATGAATAATTACAAAGAGATCAATCCTTTAGAAAGGAGATCAAAACCCTAAAGTGAAGCCTAGGATTTAATAAAAGAATTATTAAATAATTATTAAAGTGCCTAAGTTTAGCTTAAGTGAAAAATAAAGTAAAGGTAACTTAATTAATTAATCAATATGATTAAATTAATTAAGTAATTAACCTATTACTCTAACACCCCCCCTTAAGATGAACTTAGGGAGAAGCTAAAAAACTAAGGACAAATGCATGAAAGCAAAGATGAGTCCCGGCAACTAGGCCTGATGATGTACCCAAATACAACCAAATCTCTGTAAAGCGGAGTAAAGGAGAAAACCCAGTGGGAAAAAACTCCTCTCCAAAAAGAGATGAAAGCATGTCTGAAAAAAAATAAAGGAAGGCCTCATAAAGACCCCCCAAGGACAATTTCCTTCATCCCAAGCATGGATTGCAACTGAAGATAGCAAGGTGATGCCAAAGGTTTTGTGAAGATGTCCGCAACCTGGTCCTCTGAAGGAATATACTCCAAGATGAGAGAACCATCCTAAATCAGTTGCTTGATGAAGTGCATGTGGATCTCAATGTGCTTAGTCCATTGATGCTCCACTGGGTTGCATGAAATGTGAATAGCACTCTGATTGTCACACCAAAGAAGAGTGGGACTATCACAAGGAAAACCAAACTCAATCATCAACTGTTGAAGCCATAAAACCTCCTGGCTAGATAAAACTACAGCTCGGTACTCATCCTCTATAGATGATAACGCAATAGTAGATTTCTTCTTGCAAGACCATGTAATAAGACCAGAACCAAGGAAAAAACAAAGCCATAAGTAGACTTCCAATCATTGACATTGCCAACCCAATCTGAGTTAGTGAAGCCAATAATTTGAGGTGCTCCTGATGTATAGTGAATGCCATAATGAGTGGTGCCCTGAATATACATCAAGATATGTTTGGAAGCTTGCCAATTGCTCTCATGTGGATCATGTGAGAACCAAGAGACAAGACCAACTACAAAGGAAAGATTAGGACAAGAATGTGTCAGGTACAATAAGCTACCAACCAACTGTCTATATAATGTAGAATCTACTGAAGGAGTAGTGCAATTGGAAGATAAGACAACATCTAACTGAAATGGTGTGGGGGCAGGCTTGCAATCAAGCATGCCAAATCTCTGAAGCATATCAAGAGAATACTTTTGCTGAAATATGGAGATCCCATCTGAAGACTGAATAACCTGTAGACCAAGATTTGTCATCTCAAATTGCCCCATCAAAGCTCTCTGAACACTCTAAATAATGGAGGATGAGCTACCTATAAGAACCAAATCATCAACATATAGCACAAGGATCAAAAGGTCACTCTTCTGACATTGAATATACACTATGTGATCATAATGATAGTGAGTAAAACTAGAAGAAAGCAGAAAAGAGTCCATCTTATCATACCAAGCCCAATGGGCTTGTTTGAGACCATATAATGAATGTCAAAGTCTACAAACCAATGAAGTGTCTTGCACAAATCCCCAAGGTTGCTCCATATAGATCTCCTCATGTAGGTCTCCAAGTAAAAAGGCACTCTTCACATCCATCTAAAAAAATTTCCATCCCTGTGAAGCTACTAGTGAAAGTACAAAGCGAATAGAATTCATCTTGGCAATAGGAGCAAAGGTCTTGGAGTAATCAATACCCTCAACTTGAGAAAACCCCTTCACAACAAGATGTGCCTTGTACTTATCAATCGAACCATCTGCAACAAACTTAGTACAGTACACCCACTTCCACCGAACCAACTTTCTTCCCTTAGGAAGATGAACAAGATCCCAAGTATTATTCTTCATCAAAGAAGAATACTCCTCCTCCATAGCTCTATCCCACTTGAGAGTACTTGTTGCCTTTGAAAACTTCTAAGGATCATCTGAAATGGCATGACTCAAAAGACTAGCACCTGATGTCTGTGCATGGGTATGACAAGAATCTGAAGGATCAACTGCCAAAGATCCAGCTACCTTAATAGTAAAGCAGGCCCACTTGGGCAAAGGCTAAGTATCTAGTGGTAGTGGTGAAGGTGGAGCATCATCAACATCATCCTCAAGAGATAAGGAATCCTAAAGAGATGAAGTGGGAGGAGTAGGAAGTGAGGGAGAAGCTAGTGATGGAGAATCCATACAAGGAAAGTGCTCATCAAACTAGATATCTCTTCAAAACAATACCTCTCTACAATCAAGATCAAACAACTTGTATGCCTTAACATCCTCACAGTAGCCAACAAATATGAGTGGTTGGATTTTCCTCTCCATGGCTTTCCACTGAACATCAAGAATGTATGCCCAAGCCTCACTACCAAAACCTCAAAATGTAGAAACATCAGGCTTGACATGGGTCCAAGCCTCCTCAGGAGTCATATGTCATAATGCCTTATGAGGCATTCGATTCTTAATGTAATTGGTACAATTCACTACCTCAACCTAGAATGAAGAATCCATATCACATGACTGAATCATACAATTGGCCATCTCCTGTAAAGTTCTGTTCTTTCTCTCAGCAACACCTTTCTGCTGAGGGGTGTAAGGAACTGAAAGTTGATGTTGCAAACCATGCTTAGTACAAAAGTCCCTAAAATCTTGATTGACATACTCCCCCCCATTGTCTGTGTGTATCCTCCTAATAGAAAGTCCAGACTACTTCTCCACAAATGTCTTGAAGATCCTAAATGTATCAAAGACATCGCTCTTGTACTTAAGAAAGTACACCCATGTATGCCTGGAGAAGTCATCAATGACTGTGAGCACATATTTGGCCCTTGAAAATGAAGAAGTTAGAAGCGACATGAGGTCACTATGTACCAACTCCAAGGGTGCCTTAGCACGTGTGGCTCTACCCGTAGGAAAAGAATCCCGATGATGTTTTCCAAGTACACATCCTCGACAAACATCATCAGTACAGGAAATCTGAGGGAGCCCAATCACAAGTGCATGTGTACTCATTTGTTGTAGATATTTGTAATTGACATGGCCAAAATGCTCATGCCAAAGCTTGCTCACTATATCTGCATGTGCTATAAGTGATGAAACAAAACCATCTGAGCTCTCAAAGCCATCAAATATGTATAAGAAGGATGCAGGATCAACACTCTTAGTAGCCACAACTAAATCAGGATCATGGAGGTCTCGAATAACCACATCATGTGGTGAGAACTCAACTATCTTACTAGTGCTAGGATGGAAAATCTGGTAAACGAAAAGGAGGTTTGTCGAAATGTCAAGAACAACAAGAACCTCTTGAAGACAACCACCATCCAATGGAACAGGACTTGAACCTATAATTGAAAGCTATGTAGAATCACCAACTGCAATATGTGAAGTGCCACAATGAGAAAGTGTGGTAACAAACTCCTGAGTATGTGTCATGTGGTGAGAAGCACCAGAATTTAGAATCCATGTGGATGCTAAAGGTAAGGCCTGTGTAGAAAGAGCATGACCTTTCCCTATGTGTGGGGAAGAGGACTAAGGTGAACAGATATGATGCTACTACATGGCCTCCTCTAAAGCCTCTAATCTCTTGCAACAACTAGTAACTAGATGACCTTCCTTGCCACAAAAATTGCAAGGATCACCTGATTTCTTCTTTGTCTTAGAGGAAGACTCACCAGACTTAGAAGACTTACCCTACTTAGGATTAGAGTGTGGTTTGGAATCTGACTTAGGAGGTGGCTTGAAGGAACTCTCACTTTCTACTGAATCTGACCTGGACTTTGATTCTGCTTCTGCTTCCCCTTAGATGTCTGATCTACCAAGGCTTGGTTCTTTGACCCTAGGAGAGCATCTAACTATGATAGCTTGGCCTGCTCATGAGTTAATCGATCATAGAAAAACTCAAAGGTAGGCATGTTAAATCGTGGACCCAAAGCATCCATGGTGGAATAGAAAGTAGAAGAGAATACTTGAAATGAGCCTCAAAGCTTAGAGAGAATCAAGTATATACCATGTAGAAGTTGTGAAACCAACCTCACAGAACCCAGTGAACACCTACAAAACCTAAGAAACTTTTCACAGGAGAAAAAAGAAAAGAGAGAAATTTGCACAAAAAAGATGCAATTAATGAAATGGATTAATGAATTACATGAGAGCACTTTCTTTTATAATTGCAAGTTAGAAAACCCTAATGAGAGATTCCTAAGTTTAGCTTAAGTGAAATAAAGTAAAGGTTACTTAATTAATTAATTAATCAATATGATTAAATTAATTAAGTAAAGAACCTATTACTCTAACACCCCCCTTAAGATGAACTTAGGGAGAAGCTAAAACACTAAGGAAAAATGCATGAAAGAAAAGATGGATCCTAGTAACTAGGCCTGATGAGGTACCAATGAATAAAAGAGTCTCTCACAAAATAGAGAAAAGGAGAAAACCACGTGGGAAAAATTCTTCCCTAAAAGAGAGAACAAACCTCCCTACAAGGGAGAGAGAGAGAGTGAAGGACTAAGAAGACTCCACAAAAGACGGGCCAATAGAATAGGAGCATGAAGAACTCCATTGAAGCATGAAGAAGCTGCAAACACTATCGAAGACTGACTGCTATAGTGCTGAAAGAAGAACCTCCTCTAAAACAAGATGAAGATTAGGATCAAGAAGACAAGAATCTGCATGAGTGCCCCAATGACACTACTAGAATTAGATGGCAAACAAAGGCAAAACATCTAGAACTCAAAGATACAAATGGAACAAGTACCAAAAGTCTAAAGAACTAATCAAGTGAAAATAAGTCGCCTCCACAAAAGGAATGTAAGAGTGTCCATATGGTAAATGCTCCATCTCACCAAAATGAATGGGTAACTAGCCACTGAAGTACACTTCATCCGCCTAGTACATAGGAACAAATACTAGATACACAACTCACTCCAATGCGAAACCAAGGAAGCATTAGCACCAACAGTAGAAACCCCCCATAATGCAAACAAAGGAGAGCCATGACAGGTACACTGAAATTGTGTGAAAGCAAGAAGTAAGTGTAGAAGAAACAAGAACATCTAAATGTGCAAACATGAAAGTACTAGAAAATAAAAGGGTGTGCAAACCAAGGCACACACACATGAGGCAAGAATCAATGTGATTCATTGTTGTTGTGGAAGGGAAACTCACTTGACAAAGGTGTGATGGAAAAACAAAAGGCAAACATCAACCCCCCATGGCACTTTATATCATAGTGTGAGTACAATAAGGCACAAAATGATGTCCAAAATCTCAATAATACATGTATAATGCTGAGGCACTTTATTTCAGTGCGTTTACATATGAAAAGTGCTTACAATGAAAGCTCACAATGTCCAAAAAATGATCACATGCTGAAAATACAATTCTCTGACAGAAAGAGAGGAAACTAATAGCACTATGATGAAGTACACAGAAAAACATGCACTTTAAAAAAAAGTGGGACCCCAAAAGGAGTCTGGATGTAGAAGATATGGCCCGTCAAAGTCTCCAAAATGAGAACTACACAGCAACAACCCTAAGAAAACTGATTTCTAGAAAAACCTAGAAGTCAAAACTGAAAACCACTTGCACCACTGGAAGAGCATGAAATTCTACCCCTTCTCAATAAACATTGCACTGAAAAATATGATCGTATGGCCAAGATATCCCCATTTGAAAATCAGGTGCAAAAGTGAAAAACCCAATGGAGAGGGGTTGTGAGGACAAAAAAGCATCTCCACCAAATTTAGCAAAAAACACCTCCAAATTTGGAGATCTACCAACTATAGAACCTCTGCTAAATTTTTTTCCAAGGGTTGGCACACATGTCGAGATAGGTACAGGAGGAATTATGCATGTGCTTTTTTAATTTAAAATATCGTAAAAAAAATGCTTTTTTTAAAATAAAAAAAATTGAAAAAATAGTTGTTGTTTTTTTAATAAAAAAACAGTAAAAAAAACATGGATGTTTTTTTTTTTAAGATATAAAAAAACATTAAAAAAAATTACAATGACTTTTTTATTTTAAAAAAAAGTTTTTAAAAAAAATATAAAGGGGGTGGAGGGGATAGAGCCCCCCCCCCCCCCCCCCCAAACGTAGCCATTAGGGGACGAGGCCCAAAACTCCTAAAGTTGTAGGTACTGGAGGTACAGGTTTTTATTTTTTGATTTTTTTTAAAACTTTGAAAACTTTTTTAAAAACCTGCAATTTTTTTTAATTTTTTTTTTTGAAAAAAACTCTTATATGCAAGAAAAAAAATTATTATTTTTTTATACAGTCACTTCGGTTTGCATGTTGGGGAGGTCGTACAGCTTCCTTGGCAAAAAAAAATTGCCCGAGATGACCTCGAGGTCGATTTTGATGATTTGACAGTCAATCTTAAGGTTTTCAGGCCTTCTGAGTGCAATGGTGAGGTTTGTTTGGGCTCAAAACGCTCTAAAAATAGCTTTCCTTTGGATCCCAAAAAAAGCTCCTTGCTTAAACCCTTGCAGATTTGGCCTATGAAGCTCAAATTAAGCCAAATAAAAGGCTAATCTAACTATTTTGACTGCTCTGAATCTAATGGAATACTCTATTTTACACAAAAATGCACCACAAAAAAAGTTCTTGCTCAAAATTTTCTCCAAATCTAAGAAGGGGCTTGCAGATCTGGAGCTCCAATACCATGTCGAAGTTGATAAACCAACCTCACAGATCCCAATGAACACCTGCAAGCAAATAACCTATCACACAAAGGAGACCAAGAGGCACAATAATGGTGCTCTACAAAACCTAAAGCAAAATGCATAAGGAATGAATAATTACAAAGAGATCAATCCTTAAGAAAGGAAATCAAAACCCTAAAGTGAACCCTAGGATTTAATAAAAAAATTATTAAATAATTATTAAAGTGCCTAATTTTAGCTTAAGTGAAAAATAAAGTAAATGTGACTTAATTAATTAATCAATATGATTAAATTAATTAAGTAATTAACCTATTACTCTAACACATACTACTGGTGATTTAATGATAGAAAGTTGCTTTGTGTAGTTAGTCTGAACACCTTTTAGTTTAAAGTTTAATTATGAAAGATTTATTAAGATGTGTCAGTATTGGGTGTTTGATGAAGTCCTTTCAAGATCTAAATATCATTTACTAATCTTTGAAGATTGTACTGTCTTTGTGGCATTGTGGGTTTCTTGATTAAACAAAGATTGGTTACTTTTGGGGTCTGTCTATTTATGCTAAAGTCCGTAATTGTAGGAGTCCATATTTTATTTTCCTAAACCTCCCTTTTCTCACCCATCTTTTGATATTTTTGAAAAGTGATTAGATTTAGGATCAACATCCAAAAATTGCAAAGTTTAATGAAAATGTAGATTATTTCCAATACAAAACTATATTTAGATTTTGAATCTCGATTCAACCACCTAGGGTTTTGAATCACTTAGATCTTGTTGTTCTTAGGTTAAAACCCTAATACCTTGACCTAGTAAACATTTGTGTAAGGCCTCTTTGTTGGAACAATGAAGACATCAAACAACTAAGTTATCTTATAAGGCCAAGAACTAGTTGGTAAAGACCTTGGAGTAGTCGTTTTCTATTTTTTTGGATTTGATTCCTTTCAAGAGTGATAAGATACATAGTATTTTGTCTAAGTTGTGTGCAAAACCACCCATCAACAATGCCCTTCTAAAATTTTGTAGTATTGGGATGGGTGAGGATCAGTAGGGATGGTGAATTTTTATGCCTTTGCAAAATAATTTCAAGCATTCATGGAAAGTGGTGGTGACACCATGCATCATGTGGATCCAAGGGACTCTAAGGAGAATAATATAGAATAAGTTGAGATTAATGATGTGGCACATGGTTTTCAACACTACCGACCAATATACAATTGGAATGCATATATTCCCTTTTGTTTCTCATTCTACATTATCATATTCTTTCATTGTAGCCACCCACAAACTCAAATATTTCTCTATGTACCCAAGGACTTGCACAAATTTTAATGTATAAATATTTAACCCACATTCATTATCTATAGTATCCTTTTGATCTTATGTTTGGAAATAATGGCCATAATATGCAAGGGGTGATTATGAGATGGGTCTAAGGATGACATGTCATGTTGGCAAAAAGTGAAATTATGGTTGGATGAAAGGTTTCTAAAAAGCCCCTAGAATTGTGAAGGGTCAATGTCATTTGGAACTATTGAATCTTGTAAGACTCAGTTCAATATATCCCTATGAGCATTAGATGTTTTGAGAAGGTCCATAATTGATATTTGTGTAGGGGTATTCTCAAGCTATTCAACTAGGATATATTGGTATTTAAGAGTGGGCAAAGGAGTCCCTTAAGCCATGACCCTACCACACCTTGTGGTAATGACATAGTCAGGGGATTTGGTTTTGATGGTATTCACTTGTTTCATAGTGTGCTCAACATGGCCAATGATAGAATCATACTAATGTGGGGTTTTATTGTAATGGATGTTATGGGTATGAGTGTCTTGATTTTGGTCTTGCTTAGATAAGGGACATGCTTGATCATGATTTAGGAATGGATCTTGGTAAATTCCCATTTGTGTATTTGGCAAGGATGATGTTTCCCCTTCTATTCCAATATCTCCCTGGTCAATCAAATCTTGGACATAGTTTTTGAGTTTCATGCACTTTTTAGTGGCATGGCACTTGATTGTATGGTACTCACAATATTCATTCTCCTTGTACCATGATGGTTTGGGCTTACTATCATCAAAGGGATTGGTGAGATGGAAGGTTATCATGTTTTCTTTGGCAAATTAGTGAAACACTACCTTTAGATATTCTCCCAGGGGTGTGTATTATTATTTCTTGGCTTCTTGCTTTGGTTTTCCTGTTGGGATAGTGACACTAGGGTAGCTTTGTATGGATTGGACATTCTATAACATAAATTTTGGGGTAATTTTTCACCTGATTCTATAACATTTCTAAGGATATTATCTTTATTTTGTAGCAAAAAAAGATCTACCATGGCACATCCTTGTATGGAATAGAAAAAGTCATCACAATCATGATCATATTCACTTTGATTATGGAGGATTTTTTTATGACTGTCATGATTGTCTTGGATCTTATTACGGTTACAAGAGGCATCTCTAATGAGGAGCCTTGGATTAGGAAAGAGGTTTTTCTCATTAAAGTTCATGTTGGCAAATTGGTCTTATTATGCATTTTTTGGTTTCAAGTTATAACAAGTGACATAAAAATTGGCTTCGTTAGATTCTTGAAAGTTTGGGTTTAAAAGATTTTTGGGGTTTTAGGGTTTAAATACAAGATTCACACAAAAGAGTAAGATAAGGTAGAAACAATAACAGCATACTCTAGTCAGGTGGGATTGTTTGGCTTGTGAGCTCACAAATATACTTGACTTAGTGTTAAATAGTATGGACCCAATATCTCAAAGTACTAACTATGGAGGATTAGGACCATACATGTAGTGTACTATTCCATTTCCAAAAGTATAGTGTGAGTAACTTCTTGGAGCTAACCACTTACCAATGCATCACAAGTTACAAATGGTCAAAAGGATTCCTACTCTAAGTTTACACAAGGATCAACTAAGGTAGTTCTCTATATACTCAAAGGTATGTGAGGCCCAAGTTTGAGTAGAAATATTGCTATATAATGGCTTGTCTCGAGAGGGTAACCGCCTTACTCCTTCACTTGGAAAACTATAATGCAAATTCTAGTTTACCTCGAAATGATGGCTCCTCAAAATTTCTATAGATTCCCAGAACATGGGCTTTGGCTAGTGTTTGGTGATGAATTCCAGGTCACTAAACCCCTAAGAAGATGAAAAATAAAAAGGAACACTTACTTTTGATTTCTAAGATCACTTGAAAGTGTGAAGAGCATACACATGGTCCTTGGGTGAAGCAAGTGAAGAGGTTGTTTCTTATCTTGGAGATTGCCTTGCAATGAGAGAGGAGAGCATACACAATCAAGTCATGAACAAAAAGACAAAATAAGTAAGAGGGTTATTTTTTATCCTCAATATTGTCCTAGGATGTGAGAGGAGAGCATACACAACTAACTTGCACACAAACACAACAAACAAGTCTAATTTCCCTTATTAATCAAAATGTGAGTGAAATTAGTTTAAAAGTTTAGTCTTCGAAAAAAAAACCTACAACACCAAAAGTTAGTAGTTTTCACATATTTTTTCCCTTGGATTTATGATTTCTACATAAATAGGATTAGAAAAGCATGAAAAAGGCAAATCAAACTTGGAAGATTAGGGATTAATAGGTTGAAATTAAGAAAAACCTAAAAATGATAGAAACAAGATGAATATGTTGAAATAGAGATAGGTATGCAAAAAATTAAATAGATACATTAAAAATTAGATAGATATGTTGAAATAGAAAAAAAATTACCAACAAAAATATTGTGGGGTTGTGTAGCTGCATCGATAATTAGACAGGTATGCCAAAAATTATGTAGATATGCCACCCTACAATAAATGGGTCAGAGAATAGATATGTTGAAAATAACAATGGATATATTGATTATTAGATATATATGACAATTTACCTACATACCCATAGATTTCTAGAAAAAACTTACAAAACTAGAAAACAAAAGATAACCCACAAACCTTGGTTAGATGCCAATTAGCAATAAGACTCCTACAATCACCTAGTTAGTGAAAAATTTATTTCAAAACCCTAGTTAGATGACAATAAGTCACACAACCCTATCCAACCAAGCACCCATAAAAAAACCCAAGCTAATAGATAACCCTTGCAAAGTTAGAATGAACATAGGGAGACCCCTACAAGACCAAAACCAATTAAAAAACCATGAGAAAATTAAAGGGGGAAACAAAAATAGAAAACATATAAATCATGTATTAAATAGATACATTAATGATTTAATGGGTGTACCAAAACATAGGATGAATGTGCAAATATGGAGAAAACATATCCTGGTAGTGTAAAAACTTTCAAAAAACATGTCAAAATGACATGCAATCACAAAAATTAGAAAGGGACAAGCATCCCATTAGGTGTGTTAGAATGTAATAGAAAAAATCTAGAGGAAAAGGAGGACAAATACAAAGGAATACAACTCCTCTAAATCTAGCTACTACATTTGATCTAGAGCACAAAGAAAGGAATGCAAACATAATGGAAAAACAATAAATTCTTACACCTTGGATGTGCTCTTGGAGTCCTCAAAGCAACAACATATACATACACATGGAGATTCGTTTCCTCTCCTTTGACTTTGTGATGAATTTATAGAGCCATGGTTGAGGAAATGGGGCCTAAGATCTTGCCTCAAGATAGAGGGCTAAGATTGGTTGAGAGGATTTTAACTTTTTGATTGGTTAAACATGGAAGCAAGGTGGTGGCAAGATGGAGGGATATGATTGATTGACTTGGATAAGTGGAAGATATGCAAAGTTGATTCGACTTTTCTCTTGTCATTTGATTGGTGAGAAAGAGGTGGATTTTTGGATGGTCATTATTTAGTTGACTTTCATGAATGGCTAGGATGCAATGTTAGATTGACTTTATTTTGGGATTTTTAAAATGCTTAAATTGGTGACATGGGTTTTTGGAATACGAAGTGGGAGGAAAATGTCTTATTTTTTAAATGGCATGGTGCATGGTTATGACATTAGTCTAATTCATTAAATAACAGAATTTATGTAATTAATTAGTGGTGTCTAATTAATTAAATAACATAATTTATTTAATTAATTAGTGGTGAGTGATGCAAAATGAGCAATTACAATACATGGGTGGATTTTTAGTGTCTTCACTTTCTATTTATTCTGTTATTGTTTTAGATTTTATATGTACTACTTCTATTGTCGAGGTTTATCAGGATTATTTTCTCTACATAGATAAAGAGGCAAGTGAAAAAAATGTAATTTGGAAAACAAAAGAAAGATGAGGAGGAGGTAAGCATGGAAGCATGTTCTATAGTTGTAGCTACAATAGGATTAAATACACCAAGTGATCCCTTGGAAAAGATAAAGGCCCTCCTTTCCAAACAATTCCAAGAGATCTCATTAATATTCATGTTGCCCAAAAGATAGTTTAGTAAAAAGTGGTATGAGAAGAGAAGAGGTTGACTTGAAAAAGTCAACCCCCATTCAAAACCCAACCTTGAAAGATGTGCTATATCACAACATAGGAAATCATTGGTTGAGTAGATGTGTGGAGCATAGACATTAAAAGACAACAAGAAATAGTACAAAACTTGTTGGTCCATATGGGACCTTTTGAGGAGTAATGCTTGAAGATGAATGACAAGGCCATCACATCCTATCAAAGATAACAACTAGCTCCACTCCTCTCCCAACCAATTACATAGATGAAAATGATGCATGAGGATATTGGGTAAGTCTACATTGCTAAAGATAGTGCCACAATTTACTTTTCATATTCTTTAAGTTGGCACCTAGGATAGCTAACATAGCTCGATAACTTTGAGCAGTAACTAAACATTGCATCTACATAGTTTTATATACAACAAGACCCAAATAATGTAGAAAGAAAGTGACTAATGACCTTAGGAAATGAGTTCAAAAAAAAGCAAGTAGCACATGCTACCACCATTGACAAAGTGGATGAATATGGAAATGTGGTGAGTTTGTAGTTTAAAAAGTTGGAGAATACTCTTAATACATATCAAAGATATCAAAAGGTGTGAAAGAAAAAATAATGCTTGCAATAGTAGTAGATGTTGCCATAGAAGTAGTTGCATCAAAGATGCATCTTTCATAGCTAGATACTATGCTATGAAATTGGGAAAGCTTCCTAGAGATAGTATTTCACAAACAAAAGACCATCCTTCTCAAGGAACAAAAGAAAAACATACCATTATTTTTTTTGACATTTTGGATGGAATTGTAAATCTTATTATGTTGATCTACCAAAACTTACTCTTCAAAGAATAAATATTATTCATTGGATTATCTCAAGGAGAAGGTTCCAATTTGGGGACAATGTTAGAAGGGTTCTTCAAATTGTGATTAGAAGATGCCATAGAAGATCAAATTAAATTATAATAATAGATATATGTTGTAGTAGATCATGATAGAGTTTTCAATAAATAGACTTAGTACCACAAAAGGTGACATGACACATGAGGAGGTAATAAATGAAGAATCCAAACACATCCATTAAAAATATCATTTAGATTGTTCTTTTATTAAGGCGTATTTCATGTTGTCAATGCATGTAACATAAGATAGAGAGAAATACATGAGAAGATAAGAGATAGTATGTAATAGAGAGCATATATAGGAGATAGAGATGCATGAGAATGTATAAGAAGATACTATAGTAGAGATTGTAATATTGATTGAGATATAATAAATAGAAAAGGAATTAGATTATCATGTTTATGTGCAAATGCGTGGACACCCTTCTTTTTTGCTTTAGTTTTCATTAAAGGAAACAATTTACTCTAATTTCCCTTGTGAAGTGTTAGCTCTAACCAAGGTTAAACCTTATAACATCACATCTCACTAACCCTTACTAATTTTTATGTCACCAATCACTTTGGACTCTTCCATCTCTACAAGATCAACTTGGATCAGATGAAAGACCTAGAAGACATGGAACACATTGTACTATGTTGTGTAAATTAGCTTGAAGGCACTGGTCATATTAATAAATACAAATATACTTTTATTATGATGTAAACATGCAAATGTATTAAATTTATGAATTATATATATATATATATATATATATATATATATATATATATATATATATATATATATATATATATAGTGTTCAGATTATATGAATTTGTTACATTATTAATCACAAGAACTTTGTTTTTAATTGTCTTGTTGTCTTAGTCACACAAATCACATAAAATCTCTATCCAATATTACCTTGCACACCATGTTCTTTAAAACAACTTACACAAAGGAGGTCCCTAGAACTCTATGTGCATTGAAGTATACCACCCCTAAGCCACAATTCCCTACATACTACTTTTTAATTTAGTTCAACCTCATTTCATAAAGATCATGGTGCTCTTAAGGTAGTGGGGGAGGTCTTTGCAATTTCTTTTGTTTAATAATAGTGGCTATTCTGAAACATCATCCACTTCAACAATTAAAAGTTAGTTTTGACTAATAAAAATAAGATAAATATTTATTTTTTATTGTGATTGAGGTGTAAAATTACTATTGACTATTCTACGACTTTTCCATTGACCCTTGCATCATTATTCAATACCAAGAAGACCATCTCCTCACGGCTTCTTACAAATATATCATTTGAAGTTGCTAATCTTTTTCAACATATTTTCTTTCCCTTTCTCAGCATTGAATGTTTAACCTTTTCAAGATGTTTATTTTCCTTGAAGGTGGATGCAAGTACCCATCGGCATTCATTGAAATTATGGAGTTTTCTGCTCTTGTTTGACGGTGATTTTGAAATAAGTTTGCTTTTTCATATATGAAAAAAGTGAAACTTCAAAAAGCAGTAGAACTGCAGCTGGTAGTCATTATGTGCATAGAAAAAGAGGAATTTAGAGGCTGCTAAGCATGAGTAGGTGTTAAGTCATGGTCTTTGTTAATTAGAATTTCAGAATATCCAGTCTCGTCTATGGTATACTTTACCTTCCACATGTATTTTGGGTGTGAATTGTAGTCAGCCGTAAAATCAAATTTGGTTTGATGTCTCAAATCTGGTGGATTTTATTCTGACTTTAGATATAATTGAAGTGACATTGAATATGCCACTTTTTTTTAATTGGATTACGGTTACAGCAGTCCACAACTGGATAGGAAATCAGCTACAGCAGTCTACAATTCGACGTGCCAAATAGTATTCACAAAGTACAAGATAGACACTCTATTTAAATATCATTCACTTTAATGGTCAACCAGTCAATAGTAGTTTTACATCTCATTCACAATAAAAAGCAGTAAATATTTGTCCCATTTTTATTGGTTAAAATTGACCTTTGACTGTTGAAAGCCCAAGATAGAGCAACCTACAACAACACTTAAATTGAAGTGATGTGCCGAAATATATTGATGCTGAAGTTTCAAATTAATCTTTCCTATCAACAATGGAAGCTATTCAATTGATGATTTTTTTGGTTACTGGAAGTCAATCAAATCAAGAAATAGAAGTAGATCTACTAGGGTTTTTAGGAAGAAAGGTTGGCCTGACATGTATGTATTTGGTTCTCGTTAGTAGATGCTATATTTTTAGTCTAGTAGCTCACGTTCATATTTATTTTTCTTTCTTTTTGTGTTAGGGTAATTTGTTTGCCCTTTAAATGGGCTCCAGCCATTGCAACTCAGTTGCTAATGTTGAGGCTATTGACTTGAATGTGTTTTAAGGATGGCATCATTCATGAAGAAATCACACAAGTGTGTTTTGAAAGTGTTTGATAAGGTAATTCTTTCAATGCATCACTAGATGTGGTTTTACACATTTATGAGTTTGATAGTGCATGAAAATGGTTAGAAAGTTATGCTTTGATTAATTATTTTGTTGGTTGTATTCTCTCTAAAAGCATGCTTTGTGGGTGGGTCAATTCTACCTAGATCTCCCATGGGGTCTAACTTTATACCATTCAAAACCTTACTAAGGGGTTTTTCTTTTCCGCTTTGTAGAAGTTAATCATGTGAAACCATCCTTAAGCATAGACCTTACTATGCTTGAAGTTCTTTGCTAGTTTTTACTCCTTGAATGCAAGACTTTCTTATCTTTGAGCAATGGGTTATAGGTTAGATTGAGTTTCCTAGTTTACCCTTGGCTTGTTGGCCTTCTCTAAATTGTATTGTAGCTTCTCTAGTCAATGAGATATGTGTTGAGCTAGATAAATTTTACTTGGCTTGTTAAGTGAAAAACATGTATGTGCTGACATTGATGTTTCAAAAAAACCTCAAAGGTTCTATTGATATTTTGATTGGTGACTTGCACCATACCCATACATTTATGTACATTAATTTACCAAATACTTGTTATAGGTGCCAATCTTCTTATCAAAAGTTTAATGATTGTCCTCTAGTATGACTAGGGACCCAGCCTACTCCCAAGCTTATTAATGATTAATCTTCTTAGAAAAGTAAGGAAGGTTGGATTATAGTGGGAATTGCAAAAACACTCCTAATAATGGAACAAAAGACCTCCATTTGCTAATAGTAAACTACAAGCCAAGAAATTGGGTCCAAGCACTTCAAAGCCTATTGATAAGGTGAAGGAGAAGGAGGTTCTTGTTTTGCAACCATCTAGGGAATCCTCAAATGAGGTGAACAAACCTCATTATAGCAGAACATCTCTCTTTGTCAATGTGTTGTGAAGTCTCAAACATAATGGTTCCCTCCTATTCTCCCTCTATTTCTCCTTGAGGCAACTCTAGATGCTCATGTAGCTTGACTCATGACTTGGACGATGGAGAGTATATTCTAGGTAAGTGTCAACCATTCCCACCAATTGTGTAACTAGGAAGCTACAAACTAATAATAGGAAACCAATTTTTGTGAAATAGATGGGTAAAAACACACAACTGTGTCACTTTTGTAAAGGAAATGACCAATATAAATACAAATTTTCAAATTGGACAACCTAAAAGAGACAATTATGTTTTGAATTTAAAATGATGTAAACTAATGAAATGTAGAACTCTTAATATAGTTTATGTTTATAAATTTTTAAATTTTTTAAAAAATAGTTGGATATATTTTTTTATAAATTTAAGAAAAGAATTTTAATTGCTGAATTTTTTTTAAAAAAGTGAGGTCGATGGGACGTCAAGCAATTTTTTTCCTTTCTCTAACTTTTTTCCTCACATAGATGACTTGAAAATCTAGTGGATGGAAAAAATAAATCGATGAATTTTTTTAAATAATTTTTTAAAGTCCAACTTAATCAAAATGTCTTAATTTTCATGGGATCTCAACTTTTTTCTAGATTTTTTATCATTTAAAAAAAAAAAATTAAAGTCCAACTTAATCAAAATGTCTTAATTTTCATGGCATCTCAACTTTTTTCTAGATTTTTTATCATTTAAAAAAATTATACCTTCTTGCAAAGAATTTTAAATATGTTTTAATATTTTTTAAAATTTTAATTAGCCTGATTATAAAAACCTACTTGCAATAAATTTTTTAAAAAAAATCATAATAAAACTAATCAAAATATCAAAATAAAATATTTTTGGATTCTAGATTAGCTCTACAAAAGAGTATTTTTAGATTTTCAGAAAAATAAAGTCTGACTGAAAAAATATTAAAGTGAAGTTGATGTTTTTTTTACAACTTATTGAAATGGGGGAGGTTGGATGCCACAAAAATGTTTTTGAGCAAAATGGTTGCTGGAAACCGTTTTTCCCAAAATAGATTAGATTGAAAGATTTTCCATTGAAATCCTTTTGCCCAAAAGTATTTTGCTCGAAACTATACAGTTAATTTTTTTTTGATAATTTTTTTAATCTAATTTTTTAATAGAAAAGTGAAGAAAAAACAAGATTTTTTTTGGCTAAAACCCTATGTAAAAATATTCTAAATATTTTTTTAACAAATTTAATAGATTGTTTCAATTTTATTGATTTTTTAAAAAGATTTAATATAGATCTAATATTATATTTTGTGTAAATTTTCTTTATCTAATTTTTTTATAGGAAAGTAGTAAAAAAATCATACAAGGAATTGTTTGGCTGAAATCTTGTGAAATCAATAAAAGTTCACATTGTGTCAAATTTAAGGTACACAACCCTAAATCCCTCTCATTTCTATTTTTGATTTTTAGGGTTAGATTGTTTTATTTTTCAAAGTTTTGAATATGTTTTCTATGATATTCCCAATTATATTTCAAATTTAAATATTTATCTTGATCTTAGTACTTCACCTAAGGTTTGACTCTTAGTTGATTATCACCTTTGAAAACCCCCATTAATTAGTTTTCATTGTTATATCTTAATCATAGATTGGAGAATACAACCTTAGCTTTGACTTCCATTCATGCATGTACCGAGGATTTCAATGTGCTCTTACACTTTGTTATACCCAACCATATGATACTTGATGAAATCATGTCTTTCTACCACATGGATGGTGACACACATTCTATGGAGCCATTATTTCATTGTATATGTGATTTTTCATTCTTCACAAAGCTTGTCATTACTTTTCCTTCCCTTTTAGATGTATTCACTTCACACTAATTATATTTCTCCTATAAAAAGTGATTATGATTTTCATGATCCTAATTTTGATCATACTCTTTCTTTAATTAGTGGAAATTCTTTATCTCCAAACACCCTTCCCTCATTCCATGATATACCTAATGATGAGATACATGATGCTTGCTTATGTGATGTGCATTACTTGTTCCCCCCCACATGTGATGTTTCTAATTTCAAGAAAATCATGACAAATCCATTAAGGATATTGACATATGTTATTTTATGATAGTATTGTCCATATATCTAATGAACATATTATTATTTGTGAACCAATACTACTTACAACTAGTGCCAAGTAGCCCTAGGTTCTCATGCTACATCTAGGGATCATGTTTGATGCAATGACAATATCAAACTCAATGATGATGATGATTCTTCCTTATTGTTGATTTGTCTAGTTAATACCTTCATGATGCATGTTCTTTGGATTAATATCCTTTATATTCTTTATCATGTGATGTTACTATGGTCAACAATGATGACAATTCTTCACAAATAACTCTTGATAGTGAGATAAATGTTGTAAATGTTTTAATGCTTCATAATGTTTAGGAACCCAATATTTATAGTGCATATATAATTGAAGATATCATGATCAATGTTTTAGGGGAGATACAATATATACTTACATGTTTAACTCTTCACATTGCTATATTATGGTCACATGCATCATGATTCTATAGACACCTAAAATTGGCCATCAACTAGACATCACCTAGTTATCTATTTTATGACATCTAAACCCACTTTCGACACCTTGTCGACATCACCTTGTGTCACTTTGTGACACATTTATCCCATTTCCCCAATTGATTAAATAAATTATATTTATTTAATTAATTTAGCACATTTAATCAATTAGAAAAATTAATTAAATAAATCATATTTATTTAATTAATTTATCCCCACATTATCCCCCTTCTCTAATAATTAATTAAATAATTTTTTTATTTAAATTAATTATGAGAGTCACATGTCCAACTTAAGCTAGTTAGCCAGATTCATTAAACTTGGACACTTGCACAAAAGTCAAACTAAATTTAATCCTAGCCACACATTTCAAACTAGACACCTCTTAATCTCAATAGTTCACATAAGGATGTGCCCTAATCCTCCACCTCTTAATCTCAACCATCCATTACTCCTCTTGATCCTAGCCCTTCGTCCCATCACTCAACAATCTATAAATATTGCCTCAACCAAGCCATTATCTGAAAGGAAGCAATGTACGTGGAAACGCTTCCTACACCAAACTAATGAGGGGAATGTTATGCAAATTTTTAGATCCTTTACAGTTACAGATATGTGATACACATAATAGAGAGATTAAAAAATATACAAGAAGAAGTAGAATGCAAGTGACACACTTGATATACGTGGGGAAAACCCTTATGGGTGAAAAACCCCACACTCCAAAACCTGCACAATGTATTATCAAATCTAATGGTGATTACAATACACTTACAATGCAAGTTCTTTCAGGAGTCTTCAAGATGTCAATTCAGGAGCAATTCTGGTAGCATAACAGTACATTCAAATTAACCATACAAATCCAACTCCAAGCACCTGCATTTATAGAGTTTACAAGGCCAACATGGGAATTTTCTAGAGGTGGGTGTCCAACTTGGCCTCATGGTCAAAATCCAACACCTTAGGACACTTGTACAACATGCAAGCAACCTCCATTCAATGGTCATAACATGCAAGTTTGACTTTCCCAATGTGGAGTGCTCCAACCAAGAATAAGCTATGACAGATGCTCTTACGCATCTTACAGCTATCATAGAATCTGCCATACATAACAACATTTGCTGTTGTAAAAGAATCTGTCATACAAGACTAATAATAGCATATTCCTCTTACAACATGTCATAGTCAAACTTGGGAGCTCAAAGATGCCTTCCTCACATGTAAAGATACTCTCCAACACTTGTCTTCACTTGTCATAGTGATCTCTAATTCTGGCTCCTACATGTCATAGATTCCACCATATGTAATAACTCCTTCCACATACCTCAAGATGCTAATAGATGGCATATTAGTACCACCTCAAATGGGACACCTACATTCTCATATGTTGACTTGACCATCCAAGTCATATTACAAGTAGGATGACATGTCACCATGCCACCTCACACTAAATGACAAAACAAGATGTGCAAGAATAAATACAATATAGGGCAATAAATAAATATAAAAACAAATATCAAATGCTAGGAATTTGCAAAAGTTGAGACACCTTAATTCCCAACATTATCATCCACAATCAAAGTAACATTATGTTGTCAAAATCATCATAGATCTCTCATCATTATGCAATGCTATGCTACTAGTTTCTAGAGCAATCAACATATCATATCAAGGAGCATAGCCATTGGATGAAGGTTACAATTTGTTCTATCCAAGGAGAAAGAAGGGTTTAAGGTAAAGGTTTTGTGTGTATATTGCATTATCTTCTATATTATTTACCTTTAATCTTTTTTTGTCTTCATTTTGGCATGCCCAGTGGGACCCACATCCCTTCATCTAGTTGGTTTTTGTAGGTTTTACTAGCTTTTGTTTCAAGTTTGAGTGTATTTTAGTGGATAATTGAGGGTGGGATATCGTAGAAACCCTCCTACTGTGAAACCGACCTCACCATTGCATCCAGAGTGGCTCACAAATGAATTTTGATATAAAACACTATATATTTCAGAGGTGATTTTTTTTATTTTTTAGGTCACAGATCTATAAAATATAGACCTGTCATACCACTCTATGCAGTTTGTAGAATAGGTGGTCATAGTTTTTATATCAGGTTTACCAATCGATCTCAATTTTTATTAAATTCTTATATTTCAAACTTTAGAAAATTTTTGAATTGGCAATTTTAATCTTTTATCCACATGGTTTTTATTCATGGGGTTTCCTTGTGCTTTACCTACTGGTCATTTGGCTTTGACCACTGGTTCCCTGCCTATTTTCCTGCCTTGTTCCCATACGTGTCTTGGTAGTTTATCCATAGGACACAACTTTTATCCACTATCATCATTTTAAATCACTGTGCATATTTTATTTTGGCCGGTATTTCTTTTTCTGTTAATTATTTTGCACACGATTCTTAACCTCGGTGGCCAATCTCAATCATATGCTATTTCTTTTTGGCACCTAGCCACATCTATGACTACGACCTTGCAGTTTGCATTTACTATTGGGCTCTAAGCCCCTTTCATGTGGGGCATGATCACATCTATGACCACAAGCCCCTTCATTGGGTTGATAGCCTCCTCTGACTCGACCCTTGGTCATATTGACAACCAAGGGCTAGTGCCCAACACCTAGCATAAAAACTAAACCGCCAACAAAAACCACTTGCATGTGACCACCCTGTGCCTAGCCGCTAGTGGATAGAACTAACCAATAGATAGTCCCCCTATCCTTCAAAGCTCCTAAAATAAGGATTTTTTTAATTTTGCATAACTTTTTCCCAACAGGTTGGATTTCCACAAAATTATAGTCATTGAAAATCTAGCTTGATGTACTTCATAGTGGTGCAAGCCTCATCATTAGATTCAACCTAGATTTTTAGGTATAATCAGTCAAAGTCATTGTTTGATTACAAACTTAAAATGCTTATATCTTTTGCAAATTTTATCAAAATTTTACGAATTGTTTTTAAAATTGCTCAGAATTTCACAAGAAATCTAATAAAATTATCTAATATATTGTATCCTATCATCTAACATCTAATTTTTCTAGATTTCATCATTTTCATCTAACACTTGTTTTGTAGCATAATGCTTGCCAAAGGCCAAATTGATGAAAACTACTAACAAGTGTGCTGCAGGACACACTAGTCAAAGTCATTATCATTTCAATTCTTGTGTCTTCTTTGTTTAGTGGGCTTGATTGTGACTTGGGATATGTATTATCTTCCCTTGCACCTAGTGCGATCTCAGTGGGAATTAAAATTAAAACACCCTTGAGCCACTTTCATTCACACACATATTTTTATCTAAGGGAATTAATCTTTGCTTGTGTGGATCAAGAGTGTGTGTATGCTCTCCCCTCGTACCTAGTATGATCTTGGGGATAAAAAACACCTCTTGATTCAATTTTCTCACCCAAGGTGTGCTTGTGTGTGTATGCTCTCCCCTTGTGCTTTGTACGAGCTTGGGGATGAAAAACACCTTGCATTATCTTTCCCTATAGGAGGCCTGCTTGGGGGTTTCATCACCCCAAGGGATGACCTCAATCACACATTATGGTGGGGTATATCGAAGGGGCGAGAATGAAAGTTGTACCTCAGTCTAGCCATGTTTTCATTGGCACAATCTTGGGGCCCCAAGTGATTCTGGACACAAGGTGAAGTGATATTTGCTTAATCGCTTATGTCACATGCCTTCAAAGGACTAGTGTTCATGGATTGCACCCCACGTACCTGTATATAGGGGCTACCCTTAAAAGCTTGTTCATACTAGCATAAGACCTCTCGGTTGATCTTTTAGTGTGATGCAAGGGTCAACAAGCAACCCTGAAGTTACTCACCATGTACCTCCTTGAGTAGAAATATAATTTCTTTAGGTAAGGCATCAAGGCCTCCAAGGAAAGGGAAAGGATGAGTCTTTGGTCACTTGATCCCTAGTTATTCACTCTTATGAAGATATTCCTAGCTAGGTAGGAATATTGAGAGGTATTGGGTGTGGGCCTACACTAGAAATATGTTGGTATGTGGCGACTGATCATGTAAGTATTATAAAACCCTAATTCTAGAAGCTTCCAAAAAGCTTGATATAAGCAGATGGGATGTATGTTGCAGGTATGGAATTCATGAGATTGTAATTTGTTTTGCATTGGATAATAAAATAATTGGATGGTTGAGTTTTTGTGGATGTATCCCATTTTGGGTGAACCACGTTAAATTTATGTGTTGATCTCTTTTGTGGTATCCTTCATTGTTATATTTGGGTTATTTAATATACATATAATTTTTAGTGTTTATTGCTCTGATCTTCCTGAACCCTAACAACTGGTATCAAGGTGGGTTGTGTTTGACTATTGTTTGCAAGAAGGTCTCATGGTTGAGTGGGAGTCTCATGGTTAAGTGGGAGTAATGGCAGATGAGGGTAAATTGAAGGTAGATAAATTCAATGGGCAAAACTATCAGTTATGGAAGATGCAGATGGAGGATTATCTCTATCAAAAGGATTTATGGAGGTTGTTGGAAGGAAAAACCAAGAAACTAATAGCAATGGCTGATGAGGATTGGGAACTTCTAGATAGAAAGGCACTGGGAACCATTTGGTTGTGCCTAGCACCATCTATGGCGTTCAATATAACAGAAGTGAAGACAACAGATGAACTGATGAAAGGCTAAATTGTATGAAAAAACCTTAGCCTTTAATAAGGTATTTCTCATGAAGCATTTGTTTAATTTGAAAATGATTGAAGGTGGATCTATGTCAGATCATTTAAATGAGTTTAATATGATTACCAGTCAACTAACTTCTGTAAAAGTGAAATTTGATGAAGAGGTGAGGGCTCTCTTGGTTTTATTTTCTTTTCCAGAAAGATGGAATAGCTTGGTAATGGCTGTAAGTAACTCTATCTCTAGTTCAAATACTTTGAAACTTGATGATGTTGTTGGTGTTATCCTTAGCGAGGAAATGTGATGGAAAAGCACAGGTGAGAGTTCAACATTGGGTAATGCTTTGATTGTAGAGAAAATGGGAAGAACAAAGGAGAGAGGAAAAAGCCCAACAAATCATGGGAAGTCACAAGGGAAGTTGAAAAAAGGCATATCTAAATCTAGAGGAAGAATGGATTGCTGGCATTGTGGAGAGCCAGGACACTTAAAGAAGGATTGCTGGTCTCAAAAGGGAAAACAAGGAGATGGACAACATGATGATAGTAAGGAAGCTAATGTTACAAGTAATAAATTACAGGATGCTTTAATTTTGTGCTTAGATAATGCTAATGATTCCTTGGTAATAGATTCAGGGGCTTCATTTCATGCCACCCCATAGGAAATATTTTGTAGATTATGTTCAAGGTGATTTTGGACAGGTATATTTGGGGGATGAACCTTGTTAGATTATTGGAAAAGGAAAGATAAAAATCAAGTTGCAGGATGGAAATGAATGGTTGCTACAGGACGTAAGGCATGTTCCAAATTTGAGAAGGAATTTAATCTCTGCAAGACAACTGGGTAGTGAAGGTTGCATGGTTACATTTTCAGACAAAGTCTGGAAGGTCACTAAAGGTGCATTAGTAGTAGCTAAAGGTGAAAAGGTAGGCACATTGTATTTGTGTACTGGTAATACTTATTCTACCTTAGCTGCTATAGAAATAGTTGCTACTGAGATAGTTATAACACTTGCTACAGGGACAGAAATAGAATTGTGACACCATAGACTTGAGCACATGAGTGAGAAAGGGTCGAAGATCCTTCACTCTAGAAAATTGCTACTAGGTCTGAAGAAGATTGACTTGGATTTATGTGAAAATTGTGTTTATGGAAAATAGAAGAGTCTGATTTCTCAAAGTTGGGAAAGAGAAGAAGAGTGAGAAATTAGAGCTTGTGCATTCAGATGTATGGGGACCAACTCAGGTATCTTCTCTTGGTGGCTCTTACTATTATGTTACTTTTATTGATGATGCAACTAGGAAAACATGGGTGTATTTCTTCAAACAAAAATTAGAAGTATTTGAAACTTTTAAAAGGTGGAAAGCTTTGTTTGAGAATGAGACAAGAAAAAAGTTGAAGTGTCTCAAATCTAATAATGGAGGTGAGTATTGCAGTAGAGAATTTGAGAATTACTGTTCATATAATGGAATCCGTAGGTAGAAAACAGTTCCTGGAACCCCACAAGAAAATGGTGTGTCTGAGAGGATGAATAGGACCATTATGGAGCATGCAAGGAGCATGAGATTGCATGTTGGACTACCCTTACACTTTTGGGTAGATGATGTACATACCATTGTTTATTTAATAAATAGGGGACCTTCAAATCCTTTGGATGGTGGCATTCCAGAGGAGGCATGGATGAGTAAAAAGGTAAACTATTCATTTCTAAAAACCTTTGGTTGTGAAGCTTTTGTCGATGTTGATATTGAAAATAGAACCAAGCTTGAGGCTAAGTCTAAAAAATGTACCTTCATTGGCTATGGAGTAGATGAATTTGGTTACCGGTTATGGGATTATGAAAATCATAAAATCATTAGGAGCAGAGATGTTATATTCAATGAGGAGGTCATGTATAAGGATCAGCTGCAGGAAAAGAAGCATGAACAGACCAAAAAGGAATATGTGGTGCTAGATGAGATTCGAGAAAATAAAATACCAGTGGCACCTGATGCTCAGCAACAACAAGTTATCCCATAGACTCTTGCAAGTGTTAGACGTTCTGCAAGGATAACTAGACCTCTAAAAAGATTTTCTCCATCATTATATTCTATATTATTAACTAATTCTAGTGAACCTGAAGGTTATGAAGAAGCAATGCAGGTAGATAGGTCAAAAAGCAGTGGGAGCTAGGCATGAAAGAGGAAATGGATTCCTTGCTGTAGAATTAGACTTGGGACTTAGTCAAATTATCTATAGGAAAAAGAGCATTTCCAAATAAATGGGTTTATAGGTTAAAAGGAAGAATATGGAGGCAAGAAAAGATACAAGGCCAAACTCGTGGTAAAAGGTTTTGCACAGAAAAAAATATAGATTTTGATGAAATATTTTCTCTGGTTGTAAAGATGACTTCTATTAGAAATATTCTAAGTCTTGTGGCTGCAGAAGACATGCATCTTGAATAGCTAGATGTGAAAACAACTTTTCTCCATGGGGATTTGGAAGAGGAAATATACATGCAGCAACCACATGGATATGAGGTCAAGGGTAAGGGGGATTTTGTATGTAGGTTAAAGAAGAGTTTGTATAGCTTGAAGTAAGCACCTCGGCAATGGTAAATTTGAAATTTGATAGTTTTATGGTTGAACAAGGTTACAAAAGATGTCATTTTGATTATTGTGTTTATTTTAAGAAATTGGGTAATGGCAGTTATATTATCCTATTGCTTTATGTTGATGACATGTTTGTTGATGGGTCTAACATGCAGCATATTAATGAACATAGAAAAAATTATCAAATTCATTTTCTATGAAGGATTTGGGTGTAGCAAAACAAATCCTTGGTATGAGGATCACACGAGATAGGACAAACAAAAAAATATTTTTGTCTCAAAGTGAGTATGTAGAGAAGGTGTTGAAAAGGTTTAACATGTAGAATGCAAAAGTAGTTAGTACAGCTTTGCCTAGTCATTTTAAGTTGACTAAGGAGATGTGTCCAAAGACACAAGAGGAGGAAGATAAGATGTCTATGATACCATATGCATCAGCAGTTGGTAGCTTGATGTATGCAATGGTATGTACAAGGCCAAATATTGCACATGCAATGGGAGTTGTGAGCAGGTATATGAGCAATCTGGGAATGGAACATTGGAATGTGGTAAAATGGATTCTCTGATATTTGAGAGGTACTACTTCAAAGAAACTATGTTTTGGAGGAACAAATTCTATTGTAAAAGGATATGTTGACTCTAATCTGGTGGGTGATATTGATAGCAGGAGTACTACAGAGTATGTTTTTACTATAGGAGGTACTGTAGTCAGTTGGATTTCAAGGCTGTAAAAGGTTATTGCACTTTCAACCATTGAAGCTGAGTATGTTGCTACTATGGAAGCTAGCAAGGAGATGATTTGGTTACAACATTTTCTAGAGGAATTGGGGTGATGACAAGAAGATAGCCCATTGTACATTAATAGCCAGAGTGTCATTCATCTTTCTAAGAATTCACCTCTGCATTCAAAAACTAAGCATATACAGCTCAGATACCACTTCATCCGGTCAATTTTGGAGGATGGACAGTTGAATCTGGAGAAAATTCACACAAGTGAGAATCCTACAGATATGTTTACAAAGGCAGTTACATGGGAGAAACTAATTTTCTCATCAGTTTCTATTGGCCTTCATGACTCAAAATGGTGAACATAAGAAACCAGCTAGGCCTATAATCTAGTGGGAGCTGCAAGTGTAGCAGTGTCGTCTAGGATTAGTCTCCAAGTGGGAGATTGTTTGGTGTGGAGCCTAATCAGTCTCCAAGTGGGAGATTGTTGGTATGTGGCGACTGATCATGCAATTACTATACACTTGTAACATTTTTTCCCTTTTTTTTCCTGTTTGGAGTCGGTTGTTAATTTTTGTTAACCAACAAAAGAAAAACGACATTGTAAAACCCTAATTCTAGGAGCTTCCAAAAGCTTGATATAAGTGGCTGGGATGTATGTTACGGGTATGGAATTCGTGAGATTGTTTTGCATTGGATAATAAAATCATTGGATGGCTGAGTTTCTCTAGATGTAGCCCATTTTAGGTGAACCACATTAATTTTTTGTGTTGATCTCTTTTGTGTTATCCTTCATTGTTATATTTGGGTTATTTAATCTACATATAATTGTTAGTGTTTATTGCTCCAATCTACATGAACCCTAACAAAATCAATCCCACTTGAATAATCTAGGGTGTTGTTGTGTTTGGCGTGTGTGTTCATTTGCACTTACCTAATCCAAATCCACTGCAAACTTAAGCATGTATGTGTTACATTTATTGTTTGTAAGCTACCCAAAGTCAAGATCTAAACAATCTCTAATCACATCATAATCACCCATCTTTTCTATTTCATCCAATACAATTCACTTTATCCTAAATACTCCAATCTCATCCAATCTTATCCTAATCATCCAATAACTTCATCCCATCTATCCTAAATCACCTCATCCTAATCATCCAATCCTATCATCCCTAATCATCTTAATCGATCTCATCCTAATTTATCCCCAATCCAATCCAATCATCCCTCTTATCCATCTCACATCCCTAATCATCCCTAATTATCCAATCCACTTCATCCTAATCCTAATGCAATCAACTTCATCTTAACCATCCTAAGCATCCATTCTATCCTAATCATCAAGTATCCACATTGTCCCAATCTATCCCTAATCCAACCTATCACCATTATAATCACTATCCTAATCCAAATTCAGCATTCATCATTATCCTAATCCAATCTCATCCATTTATCATCCTTAATCCACATCATAATCCTATTATCAAACTTAAGCTAATACTCTATTATCAATCCCTTCATCCACCTAATTCCATTTCATCCAAATCTTAATCTAATCCATTTATCCCTCATCCACATTGAATCATCCATTATCCATCTATCCATTTCAATCAAACATCCAATCCCTAATTCTTAATCAAAAATCATTCTTTGAAAATCAAATTTTGGCTATGAACTTAGCCTCCTTCAATCCCATCCATTTTCCATCCAAAACTAAATCATAATCCATATAAATCATCATCACAATCCTTCACCCAAGGCTCTTAGACCTAATAAACAAGCATCCATTTCAAATCCAACCTTCAAATAAAAAATCAAGACCTTAAGCTGATCATATTATTATCATCCAAACTTGCTTAATATTGTTAGTCTATCTTAAGTATAGTCATCAAATCTCATCAATTCCTACTTAAGAAAGTTAGTCTATATTAAGTAGAAATCATATCAAATCCAATCCAATCCACTCTTACTTAAACATGTTAGTCTATCTTAAGTATAGAGAATCATCCCTATTCAATCAAATCAAATCATTTTAAGGTCTTGACATTTGATCCCCAACCTACATCACATTCATCCATTATCCTTTATCATCTCATGCCCCACACCACATCCTAGACCAAGAACAACATGGATCCTAAAAAAAAAGTCATAATCAAAGGAGCTCCTCAAATTAACAATGCCAAACCAAAATTTATACTCAAAGGAGCTCCTCAAATTGACCATGCCAAACCTAAAGTTACACTCTTATGAGGTCCTCAATTTGCCACTAGTGTGAATGCTTGTAGCCATCAAGATTATTATCACCAAAAGCATTCTAGCACTAGCCATCCTATAGGCCCACATCAAACATCACCCAACATTGTTATGCTATCTTTAACCAAGGGAACACCAGCCTAAGACAAGATACCAAACAACTTATGACCGAACTCAAAATATTACATGCACAATATTTGGATAAAAATCCTCCACCTCCCAATCCATCGATCTCTATAGTCCACCCGTCATCATATCCCTCGAATCCTCCTAACCCTAACCCTTTGATCCACCCATATCCCAATCTATCACTCCCTATTGTCCATCCACCATCTAATCCACCATCAAACATTCCAAGCTCTAATCCATCAACCCATGAATCCTTGAAGGATTTTATCCAAAGGCTCTTTACAAAATCCAAAAGAAAAAGCAAAGCTATGGAGCCATCCAAATTCGCTCATCCAATGTATCCCCCTCTAGCACAAGCACTCCCAATCCTAATCCATCCCCTCCTATTATCCATTAATCTAATCCTAATCCTAACCCCACAACATTTTCCATCATTGTCCATCCACTAGATGTCTATCCTACTCCATCAACCCATGAAGCCATGAAGGAGGTGACTCAAGGACTCCTAGCAAGGAATCAAACACCACCATGTAATCATATGCCTAACCTTGAGCCTAACAAAGAGCCTCCTAGTAACATGTCTACTACTCCAATACCATCATCTAATCATATGCCTATCCATCCTATTGAAGAATCCCCTACCATGAATGAAAGTCAAGACCCATCATGTAGCCATGTTGTCGACCATCTAGAGCCTACCAAGTCCATCACAGAAACCTCCCCTCCCATCCAAACCAAACAACTATGTCAAGAGTCAAATCTAAAGCATGATCAACCTTGCCCATCACCAAATCAAAATCAAAGCATCCCAATTCATCCTATCCATAACCAATATCACACTATCCATGGTAACCCTCTCTATGATCAAGATCCTATCCATGAGCAAGAAATCCAAAATCATATCCATCGTACAATTAGCCCTATCCATCATCCACCAACATCTTATGATGAGACACGTGGTTCCCAAAAAAACATAGGCAATCAAACAAATAACTTTAATTTTATCACCCCCATCTTAATGAGCATAATGATAATCAAGATCCAAGCATCCCAAATCTTCCCTATTCTGATCCCTTACCATATCCTATTGAACCTATCCCAAATCCATCATCCTATTCCCTTGGTTCTGCTATCTTCATTGTGGTGGTTCTCTCATAGGAGAGGAACAAACTCTATCCACCATCTCGCCTTCCCCATCTAATAATTGAATCACGTCTTGTTTCCAAAACAACAAACATCCCATCACACATCACATGCTCCAAAACATGAGGCAAAAATTTAGGCCTTCTTGAACAAGGTAAATTGGAGCCCATCCATGGTCGCATGGTCTTGGCTATACATCCCAAGGAAAATAATCCAAACATGTTGGTCATCCGCACACCTCATAAGGCATCTTCTTCCAATCCTAAACCTGGTGCACCTAATTGCACCTCCAAATCATATGCTGATATCCCTCCTCCATCATCACACCATTCTCAAAAGCATGTAACCATATTGTTTAGGGTAAAATTGGGATTGTTCAATGCTTTAGTGTTTAGATGTTTGAATCCTCCTTTCACCCTATACATTCAAGGATCTAGGGTCGAGTGGGCAAGCACTATCATACCCTAGGCCACTATGAAATGTAGGGAAGCTTGGATTAGGGTGTTTAATTATCAATTTTTCTTCTCCTATGCTCAATCAACCATTAAAACCTTAATTTCACAAATACGAATGTCAACAGAAGAATAACAAAAAAAGCTCTTGCAAAGGGAAGAAAAATATCAAATCACAGAGTACCTATTTTTGGGGCTCTGAGGTAGAAAAGTAGGGGACACAGGAGTGGCCGCCCAAGTCCAAGGCCCTAGTTTTTGTCAAGATCTGGAAACTCAGTCTGCAACTCTTCCCTATTGTTCTAGAGATTTTCCCATCACGAAAGTTGGAGGACTAATGAGCAGACGCCTAAGTCCAGGGTGCTATTTTTCCTTTTGTTCTACAATTCTGACACTTCAAGATGCCTTCCTGCAACTTCACTTTGCCCAGTTCCGCAACCTGTAACCTGCAACCATGAAAACTTTGGGAGGGGGTTGTGGTGTTTAGAGGCTTGCCTCAGTCAATCCTCGGAGGACACTTAAGTCTCCGTACACCGTTGTCAGATAGAGAGTGCATGCCCTTGTGAGGCAGAGGAAAAAACCAAAGGAAATGATGATGAAAACATAATATAATGTTACCTTGTAGTGAAGATATCATGGAGGAAGATGCTCTTCATTCCATAATGAAATGGATGCTCAAATCTACAAACACAAACATATAAACCACACAAATCTGCTCTTGCAACACAATGAAAGCCTTGAATCACTTTGAGAGCACAATAGCTTGCTAGTATCATCTAGTTTTAATCTACTTTCTAAATGAATGCCTAAACATGTTTTTATATGCAACTACAAACACTCCCACCAAGATTTCATAAATTCAAACTTACCGTGTTGGCAAAGGACCCAAATAATGGTCATAAATCGACACTTAAAATTTAGGACTACCCCAAAATAGGGTAGGACTAGGGCGCAGGCGCCCAAGTCCTCCCCCCTATTTTGGGTAGGGTTAAGCTCAAGGGGTCCTCCTAGGTCCTATTTGTCATGTTACCTAGGGTTCATTCCATTGGCATGCCAAATTATGAAGTAAGATGTCCTAAACATATGCAAAAGACCCGGGAGCTAAATCTTATGAGAGAAAAGCCACCAAGGGGACATTTTTCGACGTTACATTTATCCCCCACTTTAATGTATGTATAAATGCAAGGCCAATACATGAATTAAAGTATGGTAAAAAAACATAGTAAACACACCAATCACGGAGAAGACACGCCAATCACATAGAAGACAGTAACAGGCACACAAAACATGGAGAAGATAGTTACAGTCATGTAGAACACAGAGAATACAAATTAATGCATAGAAGACAAGCATGATTCTTTTCTTTTATTTTTCTCATATATATGAAATGCAGATGCAAGTACTAGAAAGTAAACAAACCTCCCATTATGTAGGAAGCACTCATCGCACTAGTCTTTAGACTGCATACATGGGGCAACACACATGCAAGACATGCAAAACCTCACAAAATGTAGACTGCATATGGGGAAACAGACATGGAAAACAAAGCAAGCACACCAAACACCACACTTAAAGACATGGAGAAAACACATCAGACAAGCAATGGAGTGTACCTATTTCTAGGTCCAACACCATCTCAGGCATGTTACAGGCACACACCGATGATTGGGCTTCACCACAACAATCACCAAAGACATGCTTAAGGGTTGAGTTAGTCATAGAACCGCTCCCTGCCTCCACAAAGGACTTTTGAAAATGTAACCACACCCACATCACAGAGACGCCTTACAGTGAAAAGGAAGCATGGCATACAACCCAACCCGCATCATGGAGACACCTTACAGTGAAAAGGAGGTATGAGCTCAAAAGTATACAACCCTACCCGCATCATGGAGATGCCTTACAGTGAAAAGGAGGTATATGCAATAGATTTCAATATAGATTGACTGATTGCAAACAATCTTAGGATGTAGGAAGTACTCATCGCACTATTCTGTACTTAAGGACAAGCACATTGCTAACATCTATAACAGATAGCTTACCTTATATATGCCCCCACCTTAAGGTGGTTGATATCAAGTATCAATATCAAGCACATTAAGGTAGGAAGAAAACACATAAGGGAACACAAGATCTCACAAAGCCCATGCCCCCCGGAGGTGACATGTACTTTACGATCACCAAATGTTCCCACAAACACATCCCTACAAGAAACATGTTAGTGTCCACAACAAAATCAATGCATATGATTAACCACACAAAGAGCCAAGATTATACAATGAATTTGTAGTTCAAGGCTAACCATGGGGTTATATCATGAAGCTCTCCAAATCGAGTACCACCAAAGCTAGATTCAAAGACAAACAAAGGTGCATAGAGTAGTAGTATTGTTAAGGTTTGTAAATGAGATAACATACCATCAAAATCATTACGTAGAAAGCATGAGTACTTCTACTAGCCAAGCGTTGGATAATTTATTACAACCCCATTGTCATATTAGGAACTAAGTCCATTTTTGGATTGCTCTTGAAAGGGACACTAGGTCTGCATTAGTGTAAATGTTTTTCATCATCCACCTGCTAGATAGAAACACTAGAGGAAGGGAAATAATAAATAAGAGAGGAGAAACAAGTGTCTTAGGGACAATCACATAGGAGGGTGCCCCCAAGTCACCAACTGTAATGTTATGTCCATAAGACACAACACAACAATGAAATCAGAGAGAGGCAATATAGAAGAATGATGATACAAATAGAAGAAGGTCACAACAGAGGCAGTCTCCTAGTATCCCAGACCTTATGAGAGAATCAGGGGTCATCCCAGGAGGCCTAAACAACACATAACACATCACGGGGGAAGCACATCACGAGAGAGATAAAGGGTTAGAAATACTTACCTATAGGGTACCATAGTTAAGAATATACATGTCTGGGATATCTGTCATGTTGTTTTGATCTTGTTGAATTAACATTAAGTGTGGGATGATGAGAGGCTTTCTTTTCTTTAAAAGGATTATATCCAATGCCACTTGAATAATGTGTTGAAGAGGATTCTATAGATACTCGAATCCCTTGTTGATTTACACCACATCCCTTACCTTCATATTCACAATTGTTATAAATGATTTTAAATCCTTGACCACAAAGGGATGTCATTTCCTTAGAAGATGGTGAAGCCTCATAGGTGTCATAATTTGTGGTATAAGCAAGAGTATTGTTTTTATTTTCTACCAAGGGGACTTTAGGTTTCTTAGGTGCTTGAAAAGATTGCTTAGGTGATATTGATGCTGCTTTTGATTTGTCAAGGCTATTAATTTTATATTCCCCTATATTGAAAGGATTAAAATCTAATGGGCCCCAATCATCACCAAAGAGTGCATTCGATGGTATAGAATCTTTCACAACATTATTCATGGCTAGAGGCATTGATGAATTAGCTTGTAAACTGTTTAAGCTCATATGATTGTAAACTAGTTTTTACATTTCAATATGTAAACAGTTATCTGGTTCAGGATCAACATGAATAGTATGAAGTTTACCTTTGAATATAAATTTGATTGAACAATGTAGAGTGGAAGGGACTGCCCCCAATGCATGAATCCAAGGTCTACCAAGAATCATGTTTTAAGATAAAGAACAAGGCATGACATGAATTAGGGTAAGCACAAGCACATATCCTACTTGTATAGGTAAAGTTATAGTACCTATGGATCATCGTCCAACATTATCAAAGCCATGAATGCTAATGTCATTTGGTGTGATTTGTGATGTGTCAACCTTGATTTTGTGTATTAAGTCAATGCTACAAACATTAAGAGCTGATCCATTGTCAATCATAACTCGTTTTACCAATGTTTTGTTTATTGTGATAAAGATTATAAGAGGATCATATTGGTTTTGAACTTCAATTGATGGTAATTCTTATGGTTGAAAGAGAATATCTATTTTTGTTACATGAATACTATCCAATACGACTGCTACATCATTAGGCTTAGTAGTAGGTGGGACAAGCACCTTTTGCAAAGCTTCTTGGAGCATTCCATGGTATGTAGGCGATGTTTGTATTAAATCCTAAAGAGAGATCTTAGCTAGAGTAATGTGAAGCTGATCGACAAGATCATACTCTTGACCACTTTTATGAGTAAGACAAGGTGGTAGAGGGAGCCTAGGTTGAGAACATGGAAGAGAGATAGGCACATGCGGTGCTTGGTTACTTTGCTTGTTATTACAGGTGTTGTATGTGTGAGCAATCACATTGTGGTGTGGTTGTTGTAACACATTTTCAACACCTTGAACCATAATCACTGGCTTTAAGCAAGAAGGTGAATTAGGTGCCCCCCGCACAACCATTTTAGGAATAGTGCTACCAAGTCTATTAATAAGTATTGAATTAACACTATTTCCCTCTTGATTGCACCCAACATCCATCCCTAAAGTATTTAATGTGAGAGACCTTTTCTCATCCACTTTAATGCTACATCTTGGCCAGGGAGAGCAACGGGATGAGAGGAAGGTACATCATCATCATCATCATCATCATACTCTATGGTGGAAAAAGGCTTTTCACTCTCATCTTTCTCATGAGTGTTCCTAGAGATGAATTCAGTTAAATATTCTAATATAAAAGGATGTTCACTCATGAGGATTATGAATTTGTCCAAATCAAGATCTTTGATAAATGCATGCAAAGATACCATAGAAAATGACATGAAGGTGCCATTGCATTGTTTTTAATGTAAAATCATATTTTAAAATCTTTTCAAATTTGATGCCAAAAGACAAGTGCAAAAGAATGCATGAAAATGACTTAAAGTGCTTGATTTTTTGTACTTTTTTCAATGCAAATGAATGAAACAAAAGGTGTTGTAAGGATTTTGATCAGGGGAAGAAAATTATATGTCTTATATCAGTCCAATGCAGCAATAAGATCCTTTACAACACACTCTTGATGCAAATCTAAGATAATGCCAAGTCAAACTATAGTGAAAATATGTCAAAATAGGCACTTTTTTCACCAAAATTGAATGCAAGAGAGAACAAAAAAGGGTGTTGTGAGGAAAATGATGATGGAAAAAAAATAATATCAGTAATAACATCCACTTGGTGCCAAAATACCCAACACAACACGCTTTTAGTGCCACTTAAGGTCAAACCCTAGTAAAAATATAGCAAAATATGCAATTTTTCACGGTTTTTCAACTCCAAGACCTAGAAAAATTGGTGTTGTAATGAATTTTAGGAGGTACAGAAAATAAAATCAATGATATCAGTCACCTCAATCCATAAAATTTGTCACAACACACTTGGAATGCAAACTAGGCGAAGCCCTAGGGAAAAAATAGTCAAAATGTGTAGTTTTTTGCCAAATTTTCAATACAAGAGCCTATTAAAAGGGTGTTGTGAAGATTTTTAGGAGGGGAAAAAAATTATTACCCTAATAACATCCAATTAATTCAAAAATACCTTTCACAACATGCCTATGGTGCAAGTTTAGAGAGTCGATAAGGCCAAATTTAGTGAAAATCGTTGTTTTTGAAGCCCTAGGTTTGAGATCTTGGCACCAAATGCTATATGAATTTTTTGAACTCTGATTTATGATTAAAATGAAATACTCTCAGATCTAAACATGATTTCCAATCTTGAACATGCAAAATGCCAATGCAAATCTAATGAAAATACATGAAAATTGCTAGTTTTTTTTTTGAAATTTTCTATGCAAAAATGCAAATATTTAAAATTTAAATGCAAATTTACACTAAAATGTAAGACTATAGCCAAATGGAAATTTGAATGAGCCTCTAAAATCAGTAGAAAAATCTGAAAGAAGATTTTGTCTACTAACCCTAGATTTTGGAATTACTAGGTTATATGAAAATTGTCAAAATTACTACAACCACCTAGCAAATTAATGATGAAAATGCAATGAAAATTATTTAATTTTTTGTTTTTTTCTATAGTTTATATCATATATGATGCAAAAATCATGAATTAGGGAAATTTAGAAAGAATTGATGCAATTTAGTAATCTATATGAAAATGCAAGCTAGGGTTTTCAAATTTTTGCAAATTTTTCATTTTTTTAAAAAAATTCTCAATGTAATAAAATGAATGACTATATGAATGAATGAATGAAATCCAAATATTAAGACAAACACTCATCAAGTTGCAATTTAAGTCCAAAAATAAGGGCTCACCACAATGTTTAGGGTAAAATTGGGACTGTTCAATGCTTTAGTGTTTAGATGTTTGAATCCTCCTTTCACCCTATACATTCAAGGATCTAGGGTTGAGTGCCAGGCACTATCATACCCTAGGTCACTATGAAAGAATCTTGGATTAGGGTGTTTAATTATCAAGTTTTCTTCTCCTATGCTTAATTAACCATTAAAACCTCATTTTCACAAATACGACTGTAAACGGAAGAATAATAGAAAAAGCTCTTGTAGAGGGAAGAAAAATATCAAATCAGAGAGTACCTATTTTTGGGGCTTCGAGGTGAAAAAGTCAAGGACATAGGAGCGGGCACCCAAGTCCAAGGCCCTAGTTTTTGTCAAGATGTAGAAACTCAATTTACAACTCTTCCCTGTTGTTCCAGAGATTTTCCCGTCATGAAAGTTGGAGGACTAATGAGCGGGTGTCCAAGTCTAGGGTACTATTTTTCTTTCTGTTCTACAATTCTGACACTTCAAGATGCCTTCCTACAACTTCACTTTTGCCAGCTCCACAACCTGTAACCTGCAACCATTAAAACTTTGGGAGGTGGTTGTGGTGTTTAGAGGCTTACCTCAGTCAAGCTTTAGAGGACACTTAAGTCTCTGAACACCATTGTCAGATAGAGAGTACGTGCCCTTGTGAGCAAGAGGCAAAAACCAAAGGAAATGATGATGAAAACACAATATAATGTCACCTTGTAGTGAAGATATCATGGAGGAAGATGCTCTTCATTCCATGATGAAATGGATGCTCAAATTTGAAAACGCAAACACATAAACCACACAAATATACTCTTGTAACACAATGAAAGCTTTGAATAACTTTGATAACACAATAGCTTTCTAGTAATCATCTAGTTTCTAAATGAATGCCTAAACATGCTTTTATATGCAACTACAAACACTCCCACCAAGATTTTGTAAATTCAAACTTACCGTGTGGGAAAAGGACCCAAATAATGGTCATAAAATGACACTTAAAATTTGGGACTACCCCAAAATAGGGCAGGACTAGGGCAAGGGCGCCCAAGTCCTCCCCCCCTATTTTGGGTAGGGTTAAGCTCAAGGGGTCCTCCTAGGTCCCATTTGTCATGTTACCTAGGGCTCATTCCATTGGGATGCCAAATTATGAAGTAAGATGTCCTAAATGCATGCAAAAGACCTAGGAGCTAAGCCTTATGACAGAAAAGCCCCCAAGGGGACATTTTTTGACCTTACACATACATCTCCCTCCCTCCACTCCTCCCAACTCCCAATATTGCTATCCTCAAATCCCCTCATCCCTTTATCCACAAGTCCACTAATCTATCCATCCACACATCTAGCTCCCTTAACTCCCCCAAAATACTTAATCAAGATCAATGAGTGCACACATTGTCCAAACATGAATCTATAAAAATACCTAAGGAATTCCAAAATAATCATTTGGATGCCTCCCCACATAAATCAAAAAATCCATAAGAGCCTAAGAGTTATCATGTCATAGGGCATCCATACCCAAAATCAAAGCCAAATCCATCCAAAAGACTACACAAGCCCACACCCCCAAAAGCAACAACAAAAATGATGTGGGTCACCAAGCAACAAGTAGTCAATTCAAATAGAGCATCCAAATCTCATTCTATCAAAAATCCCAAATCACAAAAATCCCAAAATCCCACTCCCCATCAAAAAATCCAAAGAATCCTAAGTCCATTTGGATCCCTAATGCACAAATCGACAATCCCAAAATCCCCCACCTCGATCCCTTCTGAATCCCAAATCCCCATTACTCCCAACACCCCATTACAAGTATAAGCTTAAAAATTCATTACAATGTGTGCAATCATTGGTCTTGGTTCCCCTCCATCCCATGGTATTCCCTCTTGCATCCATACCACCATCTTACATCCCCTATCTTGCATATCTCCCCCATCACACTCGTATGGTTCATGCTTTCACATAAGTCCATCCACTACCCCCACCCATCCATAATCCATGTCATAATCCACTATCCTCCATCCATCCATAATCCACATCATAATCCACTATCCATTCCATCCCATCCAATCACCTGCCAACATCCATGCACATGTCAATCACACTCAACATGGTTTATGTGTGACAACATCCAAAATGGGACACTATCACCTCCTCTTAGAAATAGACTCTTGAGTCTCCATCCTCCATCCAAATCCTTTCATCCATCCCAATCTCCCCCCCCCATACCATCCAAATAGTAAAAAATAAAAAAATTCAAAAAAAAAATTAAATAAATTAAAAAAAAAATAGTAAAGATAAATCATTCATCCAATAGTGGAAACCACCTCATTGCCACCTTGGATAAGTACCGTGATGAAAACCTAGTAAACATGCATCATGTTTATTTATTTATCTTACAATTGGGGGAAAGTTGTCTCATCTATCCCATCCTTTCTTATCCACCCGTACCCATTATATTTGTATACCTCTCGCATCGCCTCTCCAATCTATCCTCCCCTCCTATTTTTGATCTTGATAAGGATAGGGGAAAATGTTGAAAATTGCTTTGGACATCTCTTGATACACCCAATCTTTTCCAACTACTCCTATCACCTATACTCATAAGCATTGTCACACAAAGTACTAGCATACCTAGATTGGGGCATGTTATTCCTATGTGACATAGTCCTTGGAGATCACATCCTAAACCCCTCCATCCATTCACCATGTATCCCCCATCCATCACATCCACTATATCCAAGCCTTTTATCCATCCATCCAATCCTAAGGTCTTCATCTTTGTTTGTAGACATGGTTTTCCCCTTTCATTGGTATTCAACACAATGGCTATCTAAACACAATCCAATGCAACCAATCCCATAGTAAACATATAACCCCAAAACACAAAAAAAATTAATTTATCTAAAAAATCCAAGTGCAATCCTTCCTTAATCCATACCAATCTAGCCAATCATCCAAAAGTATCCAATGGTTTTGTTCCCAGCCATGCTACAAACCTAATCATCATCCTCATCAATCTAATCAATCAACTCTTGCTTAAGAACATAAGCCTATCTTAAGTATAGAGATCTATCTATCAATCCTGGTGTTGATTTGCAATGCCAACAATACTAGCCAGTCAATCAATACATCAATAATTTTAAGGTTGATAGGGACAACAACCTTGTTCATTTGTGTATCATTTATGCATGCATGCATGCTTGCTTGCTTGTGTTTGTCATCTTTTACTTGCATTTGTATCAGTCTTTGCAACATATTGTCACCACAACATCATGGTCTTCCATACCATGGTGCCCAACAGCATATGTTTGCTTGTGACCTTTTATCTTTTATACATGAGACACATTGTCACCTTGGTCTTTATACCTTGGTGCATAATGTCTAGTGCTATATCAAAATTCATGGTTTCTCACCCAATGCAACATAATGTATCATTCATCCATTTCACTCATCCTTTATCTTTCCTCCATCTCCTTAATTAATTAGTCTTCATCCATTCTGAGCACATACCTGTGTTCTTCTAACCCGCCTATCCTCTTGAGGGGGCATATCATCTCTCCATCATTCCTTCTAGTCACTCATCTAAGTGGTTGAGGCATCATCATTCTAATCCAACCATCTTCTTTTATTCAACATAGCACTATGGTTTATCTTTCTTTGAAATGATGTTGCTTCGCAACACCATCTCAAAGAGAGGCAAAATGTAGACACTTGAAACTGACCATCACCTAGACATCACATAGTTATCCATTTTATGACACCTAAACCCACTGTCGACACCTTGTCAATATCACCTTGTGTCACTTTGTGACACATTTATCCTATTTCCCAAATTGATTAAATAAATTATCTTTATTTAATTAATTTAGTTCATTTTCCTCCATCACCTAATTAATTAAATAAATTATATTTATTTAATTAATTTAACCAATTTTATCCCTTAGCAAAAATTAATTAAATAAATCATATTTATTTAATTAATTTATCCCCACATTATCCCCTTCGTCAATAATTAATTAAATAATTCTATTATTTAAATTAATTATGAGAATCACATGTCCAACTTAAGTTAGTTAGCCAGATTCATTGAACCTGGACACTTGCACAAAAGTCAAACTAACTTTTAATCCTAGCCACAGATTTCAAAATACACCTCTCAATCTCAATGATTCACATAAGGATGTGCCCTAATCCTCCATGTCTTAATCTCAACCATCCATTGCACCTCTTGATCCTAGCCCTCCATCGTATCACTCAACAATCTATAAATATAGCCTCAAGCAAGCCATTATCATCCACATTCAAAGTAACATTATGCTATCAAAATCATCATAGATCTCTCATCATTATGCAATGTTATGCCATTGGTTTCTAGAGTAATCAACATATCATATCAAGGAGCATAGCCATTGGAAGAAGGGTGCATTCCAATCTTCTCTATCTAAGGAGAAAGAAGGGTTTAAGGTGAAATTTTTGTGTGTTTATTGCATTATATTCCATATTATTTATCTTTAATCTTTTCTTGTCTTCATATTCTTTGTAATATATGTATTAAGATAAACTTTAATTTAGAGGTTTTACAATGGTTTGATGTGTTTCATTATTCTTATGATCTATTCACACCTATTGCTTTTGATTTTTATCAAACACTTTAATAATTGCCCTAGAGTATTCTTACTTATTGAAAAATCTCTCACCCTTTAGTGAATATTCATTTAAAAGTATTGTAGGTGCCAATGCTACACTTTCAAATGATACATTATATGTAGATTCCCAAAAATAATCTCCTAATGAACATCATTCATCATATTTTGAGGACCGTACTAAGCATGATTATCATTTCATCACCTATGTTTATTCCCCTATCCCACATGTGACTAAACACATCATGTACATGTTGTCACTACCTCTCATGAAAAGGTCACCCAAACAATACCAAAATACTTTAGAAAGTTCACTATATTTGAGGTTCCTCCTCACATGGTGTTACAAAAACTTCTACACAAGTAACTCATCACCTTTCCACCTTGTCAAGCAAGTTGATAGATCTAGATATATATCTCAAAACACTTTGATGCTAGAGCTTTATGTTATTATCATATAATAATGGGCACACTATGGATAGGTGTATCACATTAAATGAATAATTCAAAATATTATTTATAAAAATGTGATTCAAGTGGAGGAAAATTAACTTATAACACCTCAACATGATTGAGTAGAAGTAACTAATAAGGACCCTTCCAATCCTAGTTGTAAGTGACTCATTGGTTTTAATAAAAAATCCAAGGAATCTAGCATATCACATGTTAGTGACATAAATGAACATATAAAAAAGATAGCAATGAAGGGAAATTTCACATAGAAGTGAGCATCAAAGACATGGTATGTGGTGACGTGATATCTAACCTTAGTACTCCAATACCAATAACATCAAAAAAGGTTTTCCAAAGCATCAACATGAGACAAAAGTTAGGAAAAATACATATTTATTATTCAAGGTATTGTTTCCATTTTCATAGGATTCACATGCTCATGCTTGAGGGAAAAAGGTGGTGGCAACTTTTAAACATACATGCTAACACATTTAAATCAACTTCAAAGGTAAGTACATTTTAGATGTGCCCTCTTTACTCAATCTTGCATTTACACATCATGATCACTTTTCATACTCAATTTTTCAAATATAACTTGAAATTTGCATGATCATACTCAATTGCTACTCACATTTTTCTCTCTCACTTTATGTGAACTCCTTCATAGTTCACATACATCAACAACAATCCATTATTATTGAACATACTTATATGATGTAGAAGAGGAAGGGAATCAAGTCCCTTATGGTAGATCAAATTGTTTTGTAGGGTACTTAAGTTCTATTTATGATATGATCAGACTTTATTTACAAGATTTATTAGTTTGATCATGGCTTTGCAAATCCTAGATTGTTTCATAAAAACACACTCCTAAGATAGGATAATGTGAGGTTTCAATTGGAGAACATGGTAATTAAAGAAGCCATGAGAAATCCCATATGTACCAACTATGGAGGACCTATTTTTATTGTAGAAGTGAGTCTTTTAGGGAAACAATTACACATTGAGACTATTTGATTGAAAGGTGAGGCCATATTGCACTACCTAACAATATTTGGTGTTTATTCCATTTTATATTTTGAAATGTAAATTTGATGAATTAAGGGTGTGGAATAAGGGGATTGATTAAGTAACATATAAGAGAATATTTAGTTGGGTCATCCTAGTCCTCTCCTTGCGAAAGATCTTATCTTATAGAAGAATAATAGAAAAATGATAGGCCTCCACTTCACAACAACATTGTGCAATATAAAATTAATGGCTTTAACTACTACCCAACTAACATCAAAACACAAAAATCCATGTCTAGGCATACATTATAGTTGTTGTTTACATTTTTAGAATAATTCAAAATCAAGGCAAATAAGAGGCAATGCCAAAACAAACACATGACCTAATGCATTATTTAATGGCAACATATAGGGCATATGTCACATTGTGAATCCAAATAGTAGATTAGCACTTAGGTTTGATTTGGTTTTTCATTTTACAAGCACTCATAAGGATATGATTATTTGGAATGCTATTATGTGATTTTGCTACTTGCATTTAATTGAAGACTAGTTGTATTCAATATTCAGGATGGCTTATCTGTGAATTTGTGTTGTTTTGTAATTTTTCATTTCCAAAATTTTGAGTTTGAGAATTTAGTTTGGATCAGAACCAAATAAATGGAGACAAGACAAATTTTATATCTTCCTAAGGCAATGAATCCCTTCATCCTTCACTTAACATGGTTGTACAAGTGATTCCCATATTAACCGGTATATGTATAAAAAATTGAACGATATACTTTATTTATTTATTTTTTTTCGTAATTTTTATCTAACAAGCTAAAATGCATATATTGCTTTGAAGTAATATGCATAATCATGCACACGGCCCCACAAACCACATAAGCTAAAAACCACATAAGCTAAAAGGTGGTGTGTAAATTAATTGAAAGTTTAGGTGGCATTTAGATAAGGATTCATGATAACCAAGCTAATTCAATGATGAGTACACGTATTTTCTTATTTGGATTTGGCTGAGAAAGATCATGGTTAATTTGGTTCATTGGCTATGATTAAGTATGCCTAAATCTTAGGCACCTAGGGTATTTAGCAAAGTGAGTAGGTGTTAGAATTCTTAAGATTGAATATCCACCAAATTTATAAAATTTTAAGCATTATAAGGTTTTATTGTATGGAACTACACTAAGGCATTGTGTTAGAATAATAAAATTATTTATTATTATGCATGTACAATAATCACTATAAATATCTTTTATAAGTCTTATCAAACGTTAATGAAAATATTAGCATAAGACCTATAAAAGATACAAGGTAGAGAGATTTTTAAATGAGGAAACATCAATTAATTTATTTTTATTTGTTTAAGAGTTATTTTATAGTTTTAATTTTCTTTAAAATATATGTATGATGTATTCTATGGATAACTTAAATATATTCTATTTGAAGAGCTATTTTATTTATTAAGAGTTGTTTTATTTTATTTTAGAACTATTTATTTTATTTTATCTACATTGTTTACTTTATTTTTTATTTTTATTTATTTTAAGTTTTTAGTTTTATTCTTACTTTACAAAGTGTAGTAAATATTATATACTTATTAATAATTTTATAGTTTTAGTTTTTTTTAAACATTTATCCATGAATTCAATCAAGTGGAATGAAAAAGATAAAAAATATGATAGAATAAGAAATGTTGGAAAATAAAAATACCCTAATTTCATTCCTTGTTTTCTTAATACAAATTCATAACAATGAGTAATTCAATTTATGTCCATAGTTTCTGAACTTTGAAGCTTTAAAAAAATAAAAATATTGGTTGTTTTTGCCCTTAGAAATTTACAAAATTTCTATTAAGAGATAATATAAACACATGGTAAAAGATCCAATGTAACTGATTTCCTAAATAGATTTCTCCTCTTATTTTTCACCCCTAGCAATGGTAAAAAATCTTTATAGCGGAACTAAAGAAAATGCAACAAAATAGGCATCATTACACCGAGGCGTTCCTACATTCACAACACGGATGGAGAACAAGAGTTGAAAGATTCATAAACAAATTCACATTCTATAAAATTTTATAAGATTCTAATAAAAATAAAAATATAAAAAAAGAGAAGGTGAAAGGAATTAAAAAAATTAAAAAATAAAATGCAAAGTGGGATGGAAAGGAGCAAAGAAGCGACATCCACTAAGATCAAAAAGAGAAACGTTAAGTGAAATGACATATGAAAAGACACACATTTATCTCTATTTATATTGTATCTAGAAAGATATCTCTCTGCCTACTTTAGATATATATTTTTAAATATAAATATATTAATATTGTACAGTGGATACAATCTTCCATAATTTTCCCAATGCAGAAACAAATTTCACATAAACAAATTAAAAATAAATAAAATAATAATTAGGCAAACTTAGCTTATTATGAAAAAGATTTTACAGCTCAGACAAAGACAATACAACAGGTCAAATATAACATTAGAAAATCTTAGTTTAGTATAAAAATTTAACATTGAATTATTTATTCACTTTTTTTCAAAACTTGAGAGTATGATTCAAAATATAGTCTAGTTATTTAAACCAAGACAATAGGCTCGAAGAAGAATAGCAAATGACGGAACAATGCCATGTTTGCTAAGGGAAAAGGAAATACCTATTTTGAATCTCCTCTATCTAGAGGAGAATTCTTGCATAGCTTCCGAAACAAGAAAACCATAGCGACTATAACAATTACAAACCCCACCGATGACTCCAAGGATATGTAAATTTCAATATTGCTAACTAATAAGATTAACTACAATTTATTACTCGCTCAATGTGGAGGACAACATAATAAACTGCCACCATTATGAAGTTATTCACTTCTGTGGTCAAATTTGTTATCATATTTATGGTATATTTAACTAATGCAAATCCATTAATCTTTTTGGTTTGTGCAAGTCTAAAATAACAACATAAATCATATAATATTTTTTTTCAAATATGTCTTTTCTCCAAATTGAGTTTGACAATTTTTTTCATTGTTCTTCCGCAACATCCCATCTTCATCCCTCTTTACACCTTCCCGATGAAAAACCAGAATTTGATTCCACGAATTAATCTCCCAAAATGGGTGTTGGAGAACTTCTTACACAATCTTTTTGGTATTGGAGGTATTGGGGTCAGGGAAACTTGTCCTATGAGTTCAGACTTGACCATGTGCAATGTTTGCTTCTACCCTTCTTTGATATCTGGGGCTAGGTGGTATTTAAGAATATCTTTAAAGGGTTGTCATGTGTCACAACAAGATGTGTTCTCCTAGGTCAACTCTCATAAATGTGCACAAAAGATCAAACATAGCAAGCAAAGACCCTATAATGATATATGTAGATTTGTTATTCCTTTTATTGCACCAAATCCAAATGTTTAACTATTGATTATAAAGATGGTCTAGGATGAGAGGATGCTTAAGGGCTGAGAGGATGCTTAATAGATAAGAGATGATCAAATGAATTTGAATGAATGCCTTTAGATATTTGCAAATAGAATAAAGTTTTACCAAACTTGTACTTTGTTGACTTTGTTGTTGCTCAAAGTTGAGGCTCCTCAAATCCCTAAAGCCAAGCAATTCTTGAGTGCCAGGAGTGTTAAACTCAAGATAAAGACTTCCAACTTATGATCAGGATGAGACAAGAATGGATTGATTTGATAATGTGCGTAAGACCTTCTTTAGGTTCTTCTAGACCAAGGGGGTGATTCCCTAAGGTGTAAAAGGGTAGAACAAATAATATCCTAAAATTAAACCTTGCTACAAAACATATCCGATGCATAGGATTCCCCAAACTTTGTCACTAAACACCTGTATGCTAATTTGAAGAACTTGAGGATACTACACCTTCATTTAGTAGATACAAAACCATGCAGGGAGTTTAAAGATGATGTTGTGATAACCCCTAATGTCGGTGAATACATCTAGACATGGATGTGGGTGGAACATACAACACAAATGAGATAAAATACTAAGATTTTGTTATATTTTGGTGTATTGGAGGGAAAAGATAGGTTGGACAGACAATAGATCGGCTTGCCTTTATCTAGTGAGGGAAGTAGAGTCTAGATTCTCAAATAAAAGGGACACCAATGTAATCAAATTATGATACCTAATCACGATATCAACAAAGAACATATCTAAAAGTTTGATGGATAAGCTAGGCTCTACACACACAAACAAGAAGCTAGAAGGAATTACAGAACATTTGCTCAAGCATTCTTTAATTTAATCCATAAACTTTACGCATTGTCATAAAAAGATACCTTAAAAAAGTATTGCAAGGCATTTTACAATATCTAGTAATCAACTAATAAAAAAAACTCAAATCAACAAATGTGACTAGGGTAAATCGCTAGAATACCAAAAGTTTACATAATGCTCATGGAGGCAGTTGAAATGATAGTGAATATGTTGAACACAATGAGGTGTTGAGAGGGGGTTGAATCAACACACACTAAAACTTAAACATATATTTGCAGATAAAACTGAATTACTTAGAGAACAAAAAGTAAATCACACAACACAAGAATCAACACAAGAACACCAATATTTTTATGTGGAAAACCCTAAAATAGGGAAAAACCATGGTGAGTGTTAGCTCACAATATATTATGCTCACTGTAAAATGTTACAACTTTGTTTTTGAGCTGCAACCCAAGGAAGCTACTACTCCCTAAATATTCTTCTCACTGCATTTAGGATTCACGAGGATAGATATATGGACTACTACAAAGTAAACATCTAACTTATACTGATAATGCAATCTTCTTTTTCTGCTCAAGACATGCCTTCAAACTGATTCCGCACACTTCATTTCTTGCCCTTTGCTATATCAAATTTGCACTCACATCCTCACCTCACAAATGAATTTGATTTTCTATAAATAGCCTCCGCAACACTTCAAAACACTAATTAGGTCAGCATCATAAACATCATTGGATGAAACATGTAACTCTTCAAAGGTCGGCCTCAATACATACAATATGATAAGAAAACTTGTTGCGGACCTCAGGACTTCATGAAAGTATTCAAAACATTTCTCCTCACATCTTCTAAAGTCAAATAAATAGGTCAAGATCTATCGCACATACTAGAGACTTAACATGTTGGCTCAAATTGCTCAAAACTGCTAACTGTTCATCTTCACACTACCGGGGAGAAGCCAAAATCTTCATGCGGACCAAGAATTCAATCATGTATAATCTCAACATCATCCATTCACCTTTCTACTAAAGTATCAGATCAATCTATACAACTGCACAGTAAGAAATATGATGAGCTACAGGAAACAGAGCATTCCGGACCACAAGTAACACTTCATAACTCAAGATATAGCATTGTGGTAGAGAAAAATAAGAACTATCCACATGTAGATTAAACCTAAGATATATTGGAGCATGTAAGACCTCTGCACATACTTTTATGACTAATCTACATACATTTCATCTTCTGCAAAAGTTCAAACATATGTATTTAGGCTCCATAACAGTTTGTATTGCCTATGTCACTTGATTGTTGACTTTGTAGACCACCAGAGCACTTGATACTTCACCATAACATCCCTTATAAATCTTTGAGCCTATCCTCAGAACTGCATGACAAAATAATATCTTCCGGAGGAATGTGGAGCATTCCATTAAGTCTCCATCATTGCTTTGCCCTATCTAAGTAGTAACTGGTACTTTGTCCCTTGTAAATTTTTATGATGAAGATGTGAAGACCTAAAAACTTGGATATATCATTTCAATACCTAGATAAAATTGTCTTCAGAACCGCAAGATCAAATCTTTCTTTGTAGAGAAATGCAGAACAAAACAATGTTACTCTACCTTGGGATATGCACTGTGAATGCCTTAGATTTTTGCTACTTATCATTAAGTATGATACACCAAACTAATGAGATATACATGTAGGGATACTAGAAACATGCTAGGACATGAGTATTTAACTCTGCATCATGATCAGACACAAAACTGATCATCGCGCCATACTTAGATTGTTTTCTGTTCTCCCAGACTGGTTTTACTTCACCTGCCAAGTCTTTCGAACAGACTGGCCTTTGAAATGCTGACCCCTTGACTTCAACTGAGTCAATTCATCTCTCTCAGATCTTCTACTAATCATCAACTTTTCCATCTTCTATACAAGTTTGATCTTTTATTGTCATCTGTTATGAATGCTATGTTGACATCAATCACAACACATAATGCCAACAATATCGCCCTTTGTCATTGATGGCAACATGTACTCCCTCTTAGATATATATTTCTCTCTCCCCCTTTGACATTAAGGACAAAGGGCCTGATATCCTCCACTTATCCTAATTCAAAAAATGTATAGACCTCTCCTTCTAAAAAAAATCTCTACAAACTGTACTCCCCTAAGATGAAGATTCCTCAAAAAATGGATGCTATGTACATAGTGTGATTCTAATGTCCTCCGCAAGATTATATACATAAAAAATTGTAGATTATTTGCATAACTCTTGTAACTCATTTAGATGGTATAATGGCCTTATAGATTACATTGAGTTGTGTAAGAGTGGATGTCCAATTGGCACTTTCTAAGGAAAGCATATGGTTCTAGCATTCACACTGCATGCATAACTCCTCAGCTTCCTCTATGTTGCTTGGGGTTTTCATCTTTAGATCTACCTTTTTTACTTCCCCTAGCAAACCAAACAATGAGGCAAGTCTCAGATTCATTGCCTCTCTCAACTGACCAAATTGTTTCTTCAGGTTTTCTCTTTAGTCCTGCAGTTGAGATAACTGTGTTTAAAGGTTTTCCAATTGAGCTCTTGTTACTCCATTTTTGTCCTTAGACAAATCATACACACCGGCCATCTGACTGATTTGTGCCTCAATGGTATCCATTTGAGCTTTGATATTCTTTGTTGAGTTTGGCCAATTTAGATAGAACAAATATAATGCGGTGGCCTCATCAATGCAATCTTTAAACCTCTTCAAATTTTCTTTAAGTTTATTATGTGCATTAGCACATTTATCAATCATCTCAGTCATTCTCTTATCAATTATTCTTTTTGCTCCCTCTTGTTCTGCTTTTTTCTCTATGTAGGAAGAATGAACTTTGAAGGAATCCATTAACAACTTAATCTTTTGTTCTCAAGGCAGAGAGGGATCAATGATTACCTCTGGTAATCCTTCATGAATCAACTTCACAGCATCTTCAACTAAGCTAGTCGTTTTCAAGTTTTCTTGCAAGAACTCCTTTCTTGTAGAGGCATGCAACATATCACCGAGTTGAAGCTTATGAAGATGTGAAATACTTGACATGTCTACTTGCCCCTCATGGGTAGGAATCTGCAAAAGTTGAGGTGTGATCACTGGTTGAAACTGCAATTGCATATTTAATAGGTCTTTGAATGATTCTAACTCTGAAGAATGTTGACCTATATCTTCAATATTCTCATCTTGCTTCTTCTCTATTTCATTTTGATCTTCCTTTTCTTGTTTCTACTTATCCTTCTCTGTCTCATCTTGTTTTTCCTCACTCATTTCTAAAGCTTTTTCTTTCTACTTCTTCTTAGGATTATCTTCTTGTCTTTTCTCATCCTTCCTTATATTCTCTAGAGGAGAACTGTCATGTTATGTACCTATATTTGTATCATCTAGAGGAGGGGTACTTGCTTTATCTTGACCCTCCGTATCTGGTGCTCCAGTATCCTCAGAAGGAGCAATCTCCTCATTCTTCTTAGGCTTCTCACTACTTTCCTCATTGCCTTCAAAGGCAAATTGATCAGATATATCTTCAATGATTCTCCCATCAATTTTCATTTCCTTAAGAATTTCAGCAGTTTTCTTTAGTGTTTCCTTTTCCAATTTCTTTATTTCTTCATTGTCCTTTGACATTAGAATATTCAATCTCCTTTTAGTCCTAAAAACATTTTCTATAGTTTTAGATATTTTGACCTTTTCTTCCTTAGAGATGGAAGGACAAAACTTTTCAAGAGCCCAACTCTTCATCTCAACATCTTTATCCATAGCTTCATTTCTCATTTTAGTAAGAACTTCAACAAGACTCTTAGGCAATTGATGACTGATTTCAATCAAAACTACATTTAAGGTTCCCAAGTATTTGATTATTGCCTCCTCAATAGTAGATTTGTCCTTTGATGGCCTCTCATCATAGAGTTCAACAACTTCTTTCAGAGCACCATGATCTATGATTGCACTAACTGTGGCTTCAAGTTGTAAGGGTGCATAATCATATTTCTTACCCTTCTTTGCTTTTCCTTTTCCTTTCTCCTTTGAGGTCTCTCCTTCTTCAGTTTCTTCTCTAGTTCTTTTCTTCTTCCTTTCCAAAGCCTCAATATCTTCTTCTTTTTCTTCTTCTTCTTCTTCAATATTTACATGATTTATCTTCCCTCTTCTAGCCTGACTCTTCTATCGAGGATTCTTATTCTCAGTTGTCTAAGTTTGTTCAGGGATTTTTGTGGTACTTCTTTTGATAAGCAATGAGGATCTGGAGGGTACAAAGGAAGTTGTAGCTAATGTTGATCTGCTTGTTCTTCTTGGCAATTGTGTAGAGGAAATAGTTTGTGCTTCTCATGCTGAGCCTTCAGGTGATTTCAGTACCTTTTCTAGGTCAGATTTCATTTTCTCTACCTTAGATTTTATCTTTTCTACTTTCTCCTCTACATCTCTTTTAACTGATTTGTCAATGATTTCATCATATGTGCCAAATCTTTTAGTGGAAGAGTCCTTAGGTTTGCTTCATAGCATATCAGCATAACCTATCAAATCAAATTATGAGACCTCATATGGTAAGGTTGTAATCTAGAATGTCCTTCACTCAACAACCTCCATTTAACAATTATCAATGTCAACCATAAATGTTACGTCATTTTTATATTTCTCCACTACCATGGCATGCATCCTTTCTCTAGATTACATATCATTCTATAATGTCTTAAAGAAACCACAAAATAAAGTGTCGCAGTGCTTATGATCATAGAAACTTCTCATGTAATCCTTGATTTGGTGGGCAATAGGGGTATTTGGATTCCATACCATTCCCTTCATTGAAGGAAATTCTTTCAAAAAGTAAAACATGAGACTATATCAAAGAGCCATACCGGAATTTGTATTTTGAGTCTTTCGTCCTCTTCAAATTGTCTAATAGTTGTTATAGCAGGAGCTCACATAGGTCAAAATCATTTCCTTATTTGACCATTTGGTAGGCTATGTAGATTATTGTTGCAGTGGCTGAGTTCACTCTATTGGTATAGTAAATTTTGTACATGCAATGTTCATAGTTGCATACCGGACCCCTAAGTCCTCAATATCATTCACTGTCAATGTTCTCTTGTCAAATTTTGCTTTGGTGAGTTTCATCACTTCTTCATTCTTAACTGATTTTAGAATAGGCACTGGTCTGGAGGAGCATAAACTAGTCACAACCTTTATAGCATCCTTAGTGACTAGATAGGGGTGATCTAAATAGAAGTCGAGCCATGAATTCAACTTAGGGCTATTCTCACCAAGCTTCTTCATATTAGAAGTTTGGAAAATCCTTCTAAATATCCAGATGCTTAGTTGCAATGTTGGCAAATTTAGGTTTCAACTGAAAGTCATCTCCCAACAAATTATCATTCCTAAACTGTTCAAGTTTTAGATGATCATATTCATCTATCAATGAATGAATATATATCCAAACGTAGATTCAATATGCAACACATTTGCAGGAACATGTGAGAAGGTGCCATATTCATCGGTCATGGTGGACTTGAATGGATGCTTCTTAAATTTTGGCCTTGGCCTCTCAACTACATCTATCACAACTGGTGTTGCCATTTGTCAAGTCTCATTTTTATGGACTATATTAATAATCTAGATTATAGAACAATTACTATGATTGACTTTTACTTTAAGTAATTTTATATGTGTGAAGATAATTAGCATGGAAGTAGATATGCAAAAATTAGAAAATTGATTTAATTATATCATATTATCGATATGATTGTAATGTTGCTTCAACTATGTTTTTGGAGACACTAACCTATTGATGTTGAGTTGAGTGCGAATGAATGTAGTGTTAGGGTTAGCTAGTAGAAGATATCAATTAAATGCGAATAAAGATTAAATAGAGGAATGAAAAATACATAGAAATAATAACAGGGAGAGACAATTTTAATGTGGTTCACCCAAACTTGGGCTACATCCACCAACAGAGAGTCCAATATTATTATCCAGTAAATCAAACTGATTACAATCAACAATCCTTGCAATCAATACCATTGAAAATGCTACAATACATCAACAAAAACCCTAACCCTTAGCCGCTTTTATCAAGCCTTATGTCAGTTACAAAATAGGGTTTTTTATGTCAACCAATAGAAAAATAACTCCTAACGGCTTTATAAAATAATAAAAAATGTGTGAGGTTTCAAGGGCACTGCCCCCAAACCCTCGCAAGGGGCGTTGCCCCTTGACCTTGTTAAATAGTTTGGGGGGAAACCGTGCCGATAAAAGTGGGGTAAATTTAACCTCCAAGTCTGATTAGGCTCCATATAACATGTAGGTACTTGTCGAAGACGAAAACATGGTTGAGGTAGAGATGTTCTAGCTACTTGGCAAGAATTGATGGGATGGTTTACCCTGATGCAATCACACACTCACGTAGTTGCATATGCATTTTTGAATGGCTTATTTTATGCATGGAAGTGTGGTTATTAATCGTGATTGATAATTAGAATTTGTGTGTTAAAAATTGTTGCAAATGCATGATGTGATTACTTAAATTTAATATCTTTTCAAATTGCATTTAAATGATGTATTATATTTTAAATAAGGAAATATAAATGTTTGTATTTTATTTAAATAAATAATAAATATTGTTTTCCTATTTAGGCAAATGAGGATGTTTGGAAGACAATATCTATCTTAAACTTAACTAATTATATTAAATTGCAAATAATTGTATATAAATATATTATTATAATATTAATATTAGATAATTCTTGTTTTTTTAATTTAAATATGATTATTTGAAAATAAATAAATTATATTGTTGACACTATCGTAATTAGATTTCTAAATTAAACATTAAGAATATCATATTCTATGATGCAACTACATGAATAAAAGTTAGTTTATTATATATATATATATATTTTGGGGCTTTTGAATGCAAAAATTTGCATGCAAACTGGAATTAGACTTCAATTTTGAAAACCTATTTTCTCCATGCCAATATTAAGGAAGTTTTGGTTTTAATAAAAAGGAGACAATAAAAAACCAGATCATCCTTTTATTTTCTTTCTGAGTGACCAAGAAAGGCAGAAGGCACCACATTTTGGCAGCGATAGGAGGATAGAGGGACATCGACATAAATAGAGGATTCCACCTTGGGAAAACATTTAAACAGGTATTCTCCTTGTGTTCTTGCATTAAAATTATGGTGGTAATGCTGTAGGAAGCTATGAATAATTCAGACTTTTAAATCTGCCCCTCTGTTTCCCTGGCCTGTGTATGGATAAGCGGCCTATTTTGTTGACCTTTTTTGTGATTTCATTCATGTTAGCTATGACTTTATCTCTGCCTTATGCTGAAATCGTCCCCCTCTCTGCAATGTCAACCTGCTCTAAACTACCATGACCTGTCGAAATGAGTCTCACTTTTTTGATCGACCTGCCTTTTATTTCACCCTGACGCCAATTCTTTGCATCTCTATTTCATGAATTTGGTTCGGCCCTTATCTTAGTTTGACTACCAGATCCACGTTTGGCCTGTTGTTTGCATTGTCAACCTACTGAGAGCGACCTGGCTATGAGTATGACTTGCCTTTTTAAATTGAACTATTTTCTGAAAATAATTCTTTATTGCAAATCCATATTTGTTCTCTTCAGTATTAAATCAGTATTATCTTACCTCTATAAAAACAACAACATTTGCATATAGTATTGTTAGTAAAACCCAGTCACCAATTTGTATTACTGTAGCAGATCTATTCTTATCTTTGAGGTCTAAGAAATTGGTTTTTGTAGCTTTCTTTTATGGTTGTTATCTATAATAAGTTCCTGAAGTAGAATATACAATCTTCCTATAGCAGAATATATGATCTTCCTATAGCAAGAATTTAAGGTTCTTATAGCTGTCTTTATCATTTTTTATTGTTGTTCAAAACTATTTTTTTGTTCCAATTGCTAGTATTTAAAGCTCCTATAGATTGAATAATTTATATCAGCAGCTTGTTTAAAATTCTTAGAACAAATAATATATTGCAAAATAGAGAGAGTTAATTATAGATTATCATTTATGGTTATTGAATGTTGAGCCTATTTGATCTTTTATTTCAATAAAAATCTATGACTGATAAATCATAAACCAAGATTGTATTGGAATGAGTTAACAAGATCTTTGTGTTGGGAATTAAGGTGTCTCAACCTTGGTAATTCTCTGCATTTGTAATATTTGTATTTATTATTTAATTGCCTATGTTGTAAATATTTGGAAAATCCATATTGTCATATTGTGGGATGTGGCATGGTGATGTGTCAATCCTACATGGATTGTGACAACTTGTATTTTTGTCCTCACATGAGGAGATAGGCGTCCCACTTAGTGGTAGGAATATTCTTCCATGTGTCAGCATCTTCCATGTTGTGTAAGGAATGTTTGACCGAAACGGTTATGACGGATTCCTATGACGAATCTATGACATGTAAGAGTCAGAAATAGAAAGTTGTAAGACAGGTGATGACATGTGTCATGAAGGATCTTTGAATAAGGCATATTTGGGTGCCCCAAGGTGGAATATGACATGTTGTAAGAGAATATGCTATTTATAGCATGTGTATGATAGATTCTTTTATAGCTGTAAGTTGTAACCGCTATGACAGATTCTATGACAGTCGTAAGTGTCGTAAGAGCATCTGTCATAGCCCATTTTGGAAATAGGTGACCTCTTTGGGATGGGAGCTATGGACAAGTATCAGATACATTCTACAATGTTGACCAAGTGTCCCTAGGTGTGGGTTTTGGTCCAAGATGCCATGTTGGACGCCCATTCCAAGATAGGTCCAATATTGCCTTGTATTTCCTATTTATACAGGTGCTTGGAGATGGAGTTTGTATCACAGGTTTATAGGTACCATTATGCTGCCAGATTGACTCCAGACACGAGTGTCAAAGACCATTGAAGCTTGCATTGCAAGTGTATTGTAAACAACTTTTAGATTTGTTAATACATTGTGCAGGTTTCTGAGTGTGGGGTTTTTCACCCGATAAGGGTTTTCCCCACCGCAAATCTTTGTCTCTCTTCTTCTGTCTTCTTTTTGGTTCTTGTGTTTTGCTGCAATATCTCATGTTAATGGTTTAACATTACTGTAATAGTTAGGATAAAGTTAAATTTTGCATAGCCCTCTCCTCAATAGATTAGTGTAGGAAGTGTTTTTCGCACGCCTAGCTTCCTTTCAGTTGGTATCAGAGCTTGATCACCTTTGGTCCTAGTTGTTGGGTAGAGGTTTTTTGAGCTAATCTTAGGTTGAGTGGGAGTCTATGTAGAGCATTCTGTATCTTATTGCAGAAAGGAGATGGCAGGCACATCAGGAATGGAGGATGAAGGTTTCATTGTTGAGCATTTGAATGCTTTCAACATGCTGGTTTCACAATTGACATCTATTGGTGTAAAGATGGAGGAGGAGGATCGGTGTATGACCCTGCTTTGTTTTGTACCAGACTCATGGGATCATCTTGTCATGGCAATCAGAAACACCACATCCACATTCAAAATGGAAGAGGTGGTTTCTTCACTGTTGTTTGAAGAGATGTGGAGAAAGTCTTCTGAGGCAGCCAAAGAGGCCCTTGTAGTTCGTGGAAGACCCAAGGAGAAAGGGAAGAAGAAGCACAAGAAAGCTAAGAATGGTAGATCCAAATCCTGTGGGAGATCCAAATCTCCTGGAAATTCCAAGGCTCTTTGTTGGAACTATTGAAAGACTGGAAATTTTTGAAAGGAATGCAAAGAGGAGAAGAAGAAAAAGAAGAAAGCTCTTGATTCAGATTCTGACAAATCACAAGATGATGGTGATGCTTTCATCGCAGCCCTGGCAACCCATGCATCTGATGATGTGTGGCTAATCGACTTTGGTGCATCATTCCACATGACCTCAGATCGAGACTAGTTCACTAAGTATGAGGAGTTTGATGGTGGAAAGGTGTATCTGGGTGACAACTCTCATCTGAAGATCATTGGTCATGGAAGAGTCTCTATCCAATTCCTTGATGGTCGAGTGAAGGGGCCTCTGGGGTTTTGCACATCCCAGGTTTAGCATGGAACCTGCTTTCTATAAGTATGTTGAATGATGTAGGTGTGCAGGTTGTCTTTTCGAAAGAAGGATGCAAGATGACTAAAGGAGCTATGGTGCTTTCTAAGGGTACTAGGAGAGGTACTCTGTTTCAGCTAGAGGCATGCATTTCACAATGCAATAGTTCTTCTAACTCAAGGAAGAGGGCAGCATTCACTTCATCCCCACCATCTGAACAAGCAGTGAAGAAATCTGTTGTTTCTAGTCTTGATGGTTGTAATCGTGCATTGGAAGTTAAACTTCATGCAGAAAAGACAATGTTATGGCATAAGAGATTTGGCCACATTGGTGAGAAGGGTCTGTGTACCCTGAAAAATAAGAACTTCATTGAGGGGTTAGATGATTGTAATCTTGAGCTTGATTTTTTGCATTTATGGAAAATAAAACCGTGTTCAGTTTTACTCGAGTTCTCATAAGTCTTCTGGTGTGTTAGACCTTATTCATTCTGATGTGTTTGGTCCTATTAATGTTCCTTTATTTTCAAAATCTGTATACTTTGTATCTTTTATAGATGATTACAGTAGAAGGACATGGGTTTATTTTCTCAGAAGCAAATCTAAAGTCTATAGCAAGTTTAAGGAGTTTAAAGCCTTTGCTAAAAATCAGACTAGTATAAAGATTAAATGTTTGAGAACTGACAATGGTGGTGAGTTTTGTTCTACAGAATTTGATAAGTATTGCAAGGAACTTGGGATTGAAAGACATAAGACAACTCCATACACTCTGCAACAAAATGGAGTTGTAGAGAGGATGAATAGGACACTGATGGAGAAGGCTAGGAGTATGCTTTGTGGAGATGGTCTAGAACAAAAGTTTTGGGCTAAAGTTGTTGCCACGGCTTTCTATCTGGTGAACAGATCTCCTACATCATCTCTTGCTGGAAAGACACCCATGGAGGTGTGGTCTAGTAGAAAGCCTTCAATAAGGCCTCTTCATGTTTTTGGTTGTGAGGTATATGCACATGTGACTAGGGAGAAGCGATCAAAGTTGGAGAACAAAGCTGTTAAGTGTATCTTCATCGGCTATGGTGTTGGTGTGAAAGGATACAAGCTTTGGGACCTTGTGGCTGAAAAAGTGTTGTATAGAAGAAGTGTCATCTTCAGAGAGCTTATACCTTCTTCCACTGTTTTGCAGCCAGAAGAAAGAGAAAAGAAAGAGGATGTTGTTTAGTTTCTCACCCTTGAGAAGACTGAACAGAAAGACAATGTTGGACCTGATGATGAGGAGAGCTCTAGCAGCTTTGAAAGCTTAGATGAAGAAGCTGAACCTCAACCTCAGCTCTTGAGGAGGTCTACATGGATAAGGAAGCAATATGAAAGGTTTGGTTTTACATTGCTTGATTCTAGTTGTGGTTATGCTTTGCTTACTAACAGTGATGAACCTAGAACTGTATCAGAGGCTTTGGATATGAAGGATGTAGGTTCCTAGAAGGAGGCCATGGAGGAAGAAATGGCTTCTTTGGAAAAGAATCAAACTTGGGACTTGGTGCCTTAGCCTCCTGGATGGAAACCTGTTGGATGCAAATGGGTGTTCAAGAAGAAAAATTGGTGCAGATGGCAGTGTTGAGAAGTATAAGGCCAGATTAGTTGTGAAGGGGTATTCACAAGTGGAGGGTATAGATTATGGTGAGATCTTCTCTCCCATTACAAAGCTGGCATCCATTCAATTCCTATTGTCTCTCGTAGCAGCTTATGACTTGGAGGTAGAACAGATGGATGTGAAGATAGCTTTCCTTCATGGTGACTTGGAGGAAGAAATCTACATGTCACAGCCAGAGCATTACATGGTGAAAGGTAAAGAAAATTTGGTTTGCAAACTTAAGAAGTCTTTGTATGGTTTGAAGCAATCCCCTAGGAGATGGTACTTGAAGTTTGATGCCTTTGTGTTGTTAATTAGATTTGTGAGATTGAAATCAGATCATTGTGTTTATTATAAGTTTGATGGTGATCGTATTCTCATTGTTGCAATGTATGTTGATGATATGTTTCTCATTGGGAAGGGTAAGAATATGATTTCTGATTTTAAATCTTAGTTGTTAGCTCAATTTGAAATGAAAGATTTAGGGGTAGCTAGGTACATTCTAGGAATGGAAATTAGAAGAGACAGAACCAACAAAAAACTTTGGTTAAGCCAGAGAAAGTATGTGAAGACCATGTTGGACAGATTCAACATGGCAGATTGTAGACCATTGTGTGTTCCTATTTCTTTGGGGACAAAGTTGTCTGTTGAGGATTATCCAAAATCTCCTAGTGAGGTGGATGACATGAGCAGAGTACCTTATGCTAGTGTTGTTGGTGGTTTGATGTATTCTATGGTTTGCACAAGACCAGACATTGCCCAAGCAGTGGGAGTCCTTAGTTGATTTATGGCTAATCTTGGATGGGTTCATTGGGATGCAGTTAAGTGAGTGTTTAGATATTTGAGGGGTACTTCTGAGTATTCCATTTGCTATCATGGTAATGTTTCAGAACCTCCACATTCTATTGATATTCATGGATTTGTGGATTTAGATTGGGCAGGTGACATTGACAGCAGGAGATCCACCAGTGCTTATGTTTTTACATTGTTTGGTGGTGTTATTAGTTGGATGAGTAAGTGACAACCTGGTGTTGCTTTGTCCATGACAGAAGCTAAGTATATGGCAGCAACTCATGCTTGTAAGGAATCCATTTGGCTTAAGAGATTATGTTCCGATATTGGTGTTGATGCAGGTCAGATCATGATCAGTTCTGACAGTCAGAGTGCAATTTCCCTTGCAAAGAATCTAACTTTCCATGCTAGAACAAAGCACATTGATGTTCAGTTTCACTTTGTACGAGACATGGTTGAGGATGGAAAGGTAAATTTGAAGAAGGTAGATACTTTGAAGAATGTTGCAGATGCATTGACGAAACTAGTGGGCACAGAGAAGTTTAGATGGTGTTCGGAGTCTATGGGCCTCTCGGCCTATAGCAGTTAAATCCCATTTTTCTATTGGCTCTTACAAGGTGTTCGACAAGTGGGAGAATGTTGGGAATTAAGGTGTCTCAACCTTGGTAATTCTCTGCATTTGTAATGTTTGTATTTATTATTTAATTGTCTATGTTGTAAATATTTGGAAAATCCATATTGTCATATTGTAGGATGTGGCACGGTGATGTGTCAATCCTACATGGATTATGACAACTTGTATTTTTGTCCTCACATGAGGAGATAGGCATCCCACTTAGTGGTAGAAATATTCTACCATGTGTCGGCATCTTCCATGTTGTGTAAGGAATGTTTGACCGAAACGGTTATGATGGATTCCTATGACGAATCTATGACATGTAAGAGTCAGAAATAGAAAGTTGTAAGACAGGTGATGACATGTGTCATGAAGCATCTTTGAATAAGGCATATTTGGGCACCCCAAGGTGGAATATGACATGTTGTAAGAGAATATGCTATTTATAGCATGTGTATGACAGATTCTTTTACAGCTGTAAGTTGTAACCGCTATGACAGATTCTATGACAGTCGTAAGTGTCGTAAGAGCATCTGTCATAGCCTATTTTGGAATTAGGCGACCTCTTTGGGATGGGAGCTATGGACAAGTGTCAAATACATTCTACAATGTTGACCAAGTGTCCCTAGGCATGGGTTTTGGTCCAAGATGCCATGTTGGATGCCCATTCCAAGATAGGTCCAATATTGCCTTGTATTTCCTATTTATACAGGTGCTTGGAGATGGAGTTTGTATCACAGGTTTACAATTACTGTTATGCTACTAGATTAACTCCAGACATGAGTGTCAAAGACCATTGAAGCTCACATTGCAAGTGTATTGTAAACAACTTTCAGATTTGTTAATACATTGTGCAAGTTTCTGAGTGTGGGGTTTTTCACCTGATAAGGGTTTCCCCACCATAAATCTTTGTCTCTCTTCTTCTGTCTTCTTTCTGGTTCTTGTGTTTTGCTACAATATCTCATGTTAATGGTTTAACATTACTGTAATAGTTAGGATAAAGTTGAATTTTGCATAGCCCTCTCCTCAATAGATATGTGTAGGAAGCGTTTTCCGCACGCCTAGCTTCCTTTCACTTTGAACCTTTTTACAACAAATTGTAGTTAAGGGTTATAATCGGATTATAGACACTATATTTATTTGGCAATAATGAATGAATGATGTTTTTCCCTCTTGCTTGTGGAAAGTGTGTTTGTGCAAATGATTGTTTTGGGAAGGGAATTTTGGAATGAATTATACGAGAATTTTAATTGTTTTATTTTATTTATTTATTTTACTTGCTTCTTGGGGAAAGAAGTAGATTTTTATTTAGGAATGTTATTGGGTTACTTTCTGGGCAAGGATGTCGAATGTGGATTTTTATAGATGGATTTTCCTCTTTTCAGGAATTGAACCAGGTTACTATTAAAGGATTAGATCTAATGGAGATGACATTGAAATAGATGTTTATTGTCTAGAAAATCTTATTTATATATATCTCTGCCACATCTTGTTGTGAGACAATCTACTTTTCATTATTTAGAAATGTACATTCAGACATCAAGGTTGCATCAGGTGTTCCCTCCTGCCAGTTGTTTCCACGTAGCTAAACATTTTGTGTAGGGTTGGGTTTCCTTCATTTCATGAAGGGATCTGAGGAAGTGTAATTACTTCATGGTTGGGTGGAAAAGCACTTGAGCCATGTTCCCATCTCTCGGCTTGCAGGTGGTGGACCACTTGGTTCATGCGACTGATGAGCGTATTGATTTTTTTTTTGTACATGATGATTGTACTTGAAACTGGATGTATTATGGCATGAATGCCCATGGATTTTGTATATTATTTATAGTGCTTTTCCATAGATTGAGCACCTGATTTTGTAAGATTTAATGACATTGATTTATATTTATGAGATGGTTCATTTTACTTGTGATATTGTAATTAAGAGGATTAATTACACCTATTTATCTTTTATATTGTAATTAAGTGGATTAATTACATCTTTTTTACTTTGGATATATTGTGATGTTGTATATAAGTAGATTATTTACTTCATTTACTTTTGTGATGAAATTGAGGACTTTACACCATTGCAATATCTTCAGGAACTAGGGTTTTAATTGGTGAAATCAAGAAATACTTGAAGATGCAGAGAGTAGGGTTTGGTCCAACACTTGTTGAGAATCTTCTACTCTGTTTACTCTTCAACTCTCTTAGCTTTGCTCTTGAATGAGATAAAAAATTATCAAACATTGCATATATAGCCCTTTCACCAACCAATTTTACTATGCATTAATTGCCTTTCTAGTTTTGACCTAATTCATCCCTTTCATATGCAGAAACAAATAACCATACAACAATCCTCCACAAATTAACCAATTGCTTCAGAAAGTTGACCAAATCTGTTCGTACCAATTTTAGCCAGAATGTTGAGGGATTCGGCATCTCATTCATTCAGGGGTTTTGAAGAAACTTACAGTTGTAACTCACCCTGAATCAATACTTCATCCTTTTAATTACTGGAGGATCCATCTGCACTAGGCATCTAGGTCCAGAGAATTCACATTCTTCCTTCTTCCATACTTTGCTCATTTCCTTCTTTTGCTGAGCAATATCAACCTTCTTTTGAGGAGTAGGCCTTATATTCCTTCCAGTGTGGGCCCTATTTGATTGCATGTATGATAGGTGAAATTTGATTGCTGAGCATTACCATTTCTCCCCACCTTAGATCTACAATTAGCTACCTTGTGGCCAAACTTGTTACAAGTGTAACAGTATCCATGAAAGGGTTGAGTATTATTCCTATTATTCCTTGACATTTTACTTCTGCATTCATTAACCTTATGTCCCATCTTATTGCAAGCATAACACCTTATAGAGTTCTGATTTAACTTACTCCTACATTAAACAACTTTATGACCAACCTTATTGAAAGTATAACACCTTATAGCATTTTGATTCATCTTACTTCTACAATCAACAACTTTGTGAACAAATTTATTACAAGCATAGAAATTACCATTAAAACCTTGAGGATACCTAAGAGAAGTAGTTTGTTTAGGTGCAGGCTTCTTGAAATTTTTCTTCATATTCTTCCTTTGTCTCCAGATAGGAGTGAATTCATCTTCTTTTGTAACTCCAGAGGCATTCTTCTTAGGATCTTCAGTGCAGGCTTCTTCCTTCTTTGTTTCATACTTTCTTTCTGATGGGAAGTTATCATATAAATTTGTAGAAGCATTGATCATAGGACTCTTCCCCTTTTCAAAACCAAGACCTAATTTTTCTTTTGCTAGCTTTTGAGAGTTAATTATGTCATTAAAGATTTCAGATCCTCCTTTCAGTTTTAGTCCTTTGTCAATCTATTCTTTTGCCTTTTCCAATTCTTTCCTTAGAGTGACAACTTCTTCCTCAAGTTTTGAACATTCAACTGATTTCTCATAGATCTTGATATTTAAGTAATCTTCAATCATTTTTTCTTCTTCAACCATGACCTTCAAATTTGAGATCATTTCTTCTGCTTCCTTGAACTTTATGTCACCTCCTTTATCTCCTTCTATTAGAGTTTTCAATTTGCCAATTTCTTCTTTTGATTCTTTGGCCCTTGTCTTCAATTTCTCAATTGTCTCCTTTGCTTTCTCAAGCATGTCTTCATATTCTATAGACAATTCTCTTTCTTCATCCAGTTCATCAAGGGCTGACTTGAGTTCTCCTTCAAGGTTTACTTCACACTTATTTAGATCAAGGTCCCAACCTTCAGTCCCATTGCTTCTAGATCTGATTCCAGTACAAATGCATCATTGTCCACAACTTTAGATTCCATGTGTTCAAGTGTATGATCTACCTTAGCTGTTAGGCCTCTCAAAGGTACTTGGCTCTGATACCAATTGTTGAACACAATGAAGTGCTGAGAGGGGGGTGAATCAGTACACACTAAAACTTAAATAGATATTTGCAGATAAAATTGAATTACTTAGAGAATAGAAAGTAAATCACGCAACACAAAAATCAACACAAGAACACCAAGATTTTTACATGGAAAACCCTAAAATGGGGAAAAACCATGGTGAGTGTTAGCTCACAATATATTATGCTCATTGTAAAAATGTTACAACTTTCTTTTTGGGCTGCAACCCAAGGAAGCTACTACTCCCTATATTTTGTGCTTATAGCAATTACAACTTTGATAAATAGGGTAAAACCCAAGGAAGCTACTACTCCCTAAATATTCTTCTCATTGCATTTAGGATTCACAAGGATAGATAAATGGACTGTTGCAAAGTAAACATCTGACTTAAATGTTGATAATGTAGTCTTCTTTTTCTGCTCAAGACATGCCTTCAAAATGATTATGCACACTTCATAACTTACCCTCTACTATATCATATTTGCACTCACATCTTCACCTCACAAATGAATTTGATCTTCTATAAATATCCTCTGTAACACTTCAAAACACTAATTAGGTCGACATCATAAACATCATTGGATGAAACGTGTAACTTTTCAAAGGTCGGTCCCAATACATACAATATGATAATAAAACTTGTTGTGGACCTCAGGACTTCATAAAAATATTCAAAACATATCTCCTCACATCTTCCAAAGTCAAAGTAATAGGTCAGGATCTACAGCACATACCAGAGACTTAACCTGTCAGCTCAAACTGCTCAGAATTGCTAACTGTTCATCTTCACACTACCGAGGAGAAGCTAAAATATTCATGCAGACCAAGAATTCAATCATGTATAATCTCAACATCATCCATTCATCTTTCTATTGAAGTATCAGATCAATCTATACAACCACGTGCAGTAAGAAATATGATGAACTACAGGAAATAGAGCATTCTAGACAAGTAACACAAGTTCATAACTCAAGATATAGCATTGTGGTATAGGAAAATAAGGAGTATCTACATGCAGATTAAACCTAAGATATATTGGAACATGTAAGACCTCTACATAGACTTTTATGATTGATCTACATACATTTCATCTTTTGCAAAAGATCAAACATATGTATTTAGAGTCTGGAACAGTTTGTATTGCCTCTGTCACTTGATTGCTGACTTTGTAGCCACCATACCACTTGATACTTCACCATAGAATCCCTTATACATCTTTGAGCCTATCCTCATAACTGCATGACAAAATAATATCTTCTAGAGGAATGCGGAGCATTCCATTAAGTCTCCATCATTGCTTTGTCCTGTCTAAGTAGTAATCGGTACTCCATCCCTTGTAACTTTTTATGCTGAAGATGTGAAGACCTAAAAACTTGGATATATCATTTAAATAGTTGGATAAACTTGTCTTCAGAACCACAAGATCAAATCTTACTCTACAGAGAAATATAGACCAAAACAATGTTACTCTGCCTTGGGATATGCACTGTGAATGCCTTAGACAGATTTATGCTACTTATCATTAAGTGTAATACACCAAACTAATGAGATATACATGTAGGGATACTGGAAACATGCTAGGACATGAGTATTTACCTCCACATCATGTTCAAACACCAAACTGATCACCGCACCATACTTAGACTATTTTCTCTTCTCTCGGACTGGTTTTACTTCACCTACCAAGTCTTCCAGACATACTAGCTTTTGAAATGTTGACCCCTTGACTTCAACTAAGTCAATCCATCTCTCTCAGATCTTCTATTGATCATAAAATTTTCCATCTTCTATACAAGTCTAATCTTGTATCGTCATCTTCTATGAATGCTATGTTGGCATCAATTACAACACATATTGCCAACAAAATCTACACATTAAACTCATTCTTTGAAGATTATAATGCCCTCTCATTTCCTTTGAGAGAAATCCCAAAAGAAACTTACAAATAAAATACTCAAGAACCTATTACTAGAGGAAACCCTAGGTTTCACATGTTTCTCTTCTTACCTCAACTCTGCTCTGTAACCAAAAACTTTCTCCCCCTAAAAATAAATGCAAAATTTATTATATACTTTGTTCAATCCATCAAGTGGCTTTGGAAGGAGAGACTTGATATTTTGAAAAATAAATGGGCCACCATGCTTACCTACACCATAACCACATGGGTTGCACCAAAAAATAAGCATATTTGGAGTGCTCTCCATGCTTTGGTATAGAGATTTCATCATTGAGCAGCCCATAGGAGTCTTGAGGTGTATGGAGTTCATCCACCTTGATATCGAGCTATAAAAAGATCATTAATAGAAATCCGAAGAGTTGTTGGCATGTTCTAATGAGTTTTAAAAATTTGCAAAAATCCAAAAAGCTAAGCCCCTTGGTCATATGGTGTGGTCATGCCTAACCAGAGGGGCCTAAACTCTTTCTCTCCTTTTTTCCTTTCTGTTCTTAGATTTTGAAGGCATCATGTATATATATGTGTGTGCAAATATAGGTAAATCATAAAAAATTAAAATTGTAATAACTTTTGATAGGCAACTTATATCCAAGACTTGCCTTTTTTTAAAGTGATTATTTTCCAAGCTCAATCCATTGGATACAATTTCACACTATTGTTATAAAGTATCATTTTCATTCCAAATTGGACATACGTATGCACTAAGTTATAAATACCAAAAATCTAGGGCCGATAAAATATTGAGTTACAAGGAGTGTCTTGTGTCATGTCTAGTGTGCATTTCCACATTTCCCTCAATATTTTATTTCTGCATTTCTTAATTTTTGCAATAATCTAGTTAAACATGGAGTCAAATTAGCATATTAAGCCTCTCACATCCTTTAATTCTTGATATACAACTTATGCTAAAGAATAAAGGGTTCTCTAGGGTAACTATGGGTATTGAAAAAGAGCTTAATCCTACTAAAGATAGAAAAATGGTTTAACAAATGTTGTCAAGCGTTTAGGTTTTTATATCTCAATCTATCTCCTGAACTACTATTTCATGTAGAAGCCTTGAAAACACCTAATGAAGCTTGGCTAGCCTTAGAAAAACTTTTTGAAAACTGTTGATGTGGTTTTAATTCATATTCACATAGATAAACGTTTACACAATAAACCCCTATCTATCTTGAAAGACCTCAAAATCCCTAAGGATTTCAAGTCCCAAGTCTCCAATTGTCAGGTCTTGACTGTTTAGTTCTCTCTTAGGGTTTGTTGTGTTTTTTTGTCTCCATTTTTGAGGTCTTACGTAACCAGGAGTCATCCTCTTATTGATCTAGTTAAGATTCATAAAATATCCTACATATCTTGCACGATTTGCACATATCTTTAACATTTTATGTTAAATTCACCAATGGGTGGTCAAATTTTAGTGAATTGTCATTATTTGAACATAACTTTGATTAGTTCCTCTGAATTATCCTTAATTAACTAATCTTTGCACAATTCCTATGAATTCACCTAAAGATCTTCTTTAAAGCATGAAATTCATCACTATTTATGGTTATTTGCTTTGGATTTATCATTATTTGTAATTATTTACGAAGATTTGTAGAAATAAAAGTCAAAAGATAGGGCTGGGAAAGAGAAGTTCTAAGAAGTTAAAGTTTTCAGTGATTCCACACGACTATCTAGACACTTTCATGAATTGAAGTTTAATATAGCTATACTTCACCAGGTATTCCATAGCTATGTATAATAGATGCAAATCTTTAATAGAAAATTGATGACAATAAGAAATCATTCAAACGCACTCCAAAAGGACACAACAACTTGACATTCCATACTAGACATCAACCAAAAGATTACTTAGAATTTATGATTAAATTGTAATATGCTTCTTTAATTTCATTATGTGCACAAAAGATATACAAATGTATTCACTGATTGAATTCAAGAACCATGAGGTAAGTCACAAAGTTGTAAAGGAATACAAACCTAATGCTTAGTGAATTTCATCAATTCAATCTCCCTATTTACAAATGATCTAGATCCTTTTATAGAACAAGGATCCAGAATCAATTACAATGATCAAAGGTCAAGATTCTATCGCAAATATCCACGGTCACAAAATAGAGCACATGATCGCTAGTTGGCAATTTGGAATGGATGACAACTGCCAACTGGTGTATTCATCAACATCATCAAAGTGCATCCTTTGGAATATTCTTATGTATCTTCAACTATTTGCATTTCTAATCATCTGGATATCCTTCTCTATATGCATCTTTCATACTAATATCCCATTGCTACAAAATTTCATCACGAGAATATTACCTTCATTTTTGATTCAATATCTTCTTCAACCAACATGCCTTTGGATTTTAGAGTCTTATATTGATCATATGTTGCGATGGTTTTCTCTATATCATCTTTGTCAAAATTCTAGGCCTTGACCTTGACATACTTCTGCATCTAGAGCTCCTCGCCCAATGATATCCACTTGTTATTCTAGATATCTAACTTCCCTTTATATGCCTTTATTTTCGCTGACAAGTACATGATCTCATCAATGGTGCCCTCTAAAAAATGTCCAACAGGATCCTTCAACATTGGCTCAAACTTGACCTTAAACAATCCAACGAAGGCCTATTCTTCATACATCTCCTCATCTACCATTACCCTGATGAGTTCTTCCAAAATTTCCATTTCATCAATCAATAGGTCATGTGCTTTGGTATTGATGTCCATTGCTTTGTGTCTACACCCTTTCAATACCTCATTCTCGAACTTTAGGTCCTTTATCCAAATGGATATCTTTGGCATTGTCTAGACTATCATGATGTTCTGGCTCAATAATACTTTATCCTATAGCTTACGGACTATATTCAACTTACCAAGATCTTGATCATTCCGATCTATTCTAGTAGTGTGCTCATTCTTCAAGGTATCCACTCTACCCTTTATGAATTCTAGGGTGTCCCAGTTTGACAATCTGGTTTGGATTACTTCCTCCTCGTCCTTCAAGAACTTGTGGAACCATCCCCTCATCACTTGTGCATGATGCTTCTTCACATCCAAATCACTTGTTTGATCACCAATGCTAAATTAGTTGGGACTTCTATTATTTGCACTCTTGGGGTGAATAACCCCTTAATAAATCCCTCAAGTTGGGCAATGTGCCCCTTCAAATCCTACTTCTTTAGCTTATCCTTATGGATCCTAGCTACTATAGCCTCAGCACTACCCATAAGCTCATCAATTTCCTACTCAATAGTTGCATGTCCTAGATCCAGGGCGGTGATCCGATATTCATTCATGGTGATCTCCCCTTTGGACTTATCCACTATAGGCATAGCCAATTGGGCTGTCCTACATTCTATTACATCCCTTTTGATAGTGGATACAATTCTTCTAGGCTTTATTTGTTCAATAGAAAATAATGATTTGAAATCGAAAGGAATTAAATTGATCAAAGGATCATTTACCTTTGATGGCAACCACTCTAGGACATTTGATGGAGGGCCTTCTCGACTTGACTATTCACTGTGAACATCTTTAACCATCAATTTAGTTTCCTTATTTGGTCCTATCCCCTGTTGAGAAGTCTCCTCCAAAGGAAATTCCTGTTGTGATGGAGCTTCCTATTGTGAACCTGGTGTATCTAACTACATTGGTTGGTCTTCATCCTTTGTTGTCTCAAGATGAGGTTCCTTGATCCCTTAGTCTTATTGACCTTCTTCAAGTGATAGCACTTGCTGCACTTCCCTGTCTTGATCTTTTGCTAATTTCTCCTCACTTTGTCAAATATCCCCTTCCTTGGGCATATCTCAAAGAGCTCCTATTTGATCCTTTGGAAGAGTGGTGTCCTTAGTTGACTTCTCCATCTTTGTTTCGGTACCCATATCCTAAACATCTTGTTGGTCTACCTGCACATCTGGATATCTTGATATCTCAGTATCAAAAATCTCTTCTACCTCCAGACCTTGAGTCCTTGTTATGTCCAGGGCTTCTATCTCTTCCACTTTAGCATGCATTTGTTGAGACTCATCTAGTTGCAATGCTTGATGTGTAAACAAGGAAGATACTGGATCATTGTTCATGGCCTGAGTGACCTCATCATTAGTCAGGTACATGACTTGACTCAAGGGAAATTGGAATTCTTTAACCCTAGCTTGTTCTTTTGCTTTTGCTTCTTCAGACAATTCTTGTTTAACTTGAATGATCTATTGAACTATTTGGCCTCTTTGAAGTTCCATTACCTAGCCTCCAGTATGAATTTGATAAGCCATCACTTGTTTTTCTAGATGAGATTGGATTACAACTTGTGGTGATGGCACTTCTACCTGAGGCTGATCAGATGTGAACATGAGTTCCATCAAAGTTGATCCTGATGCCTTAACTTGTGTATCAACTAGTTTTGAAATAGATCCTGTCATGGGTGCAGTTGGCATTCTTCTCTTTTGTTTGGGGATTTCAAACCCTTCCAATATTTCTATAGCAGGTCACTCTTTCAAAGCTATGACTGTGATAGGGATGACACATACTAGATGCTCCCTTGGAGGTGAGGGTCTGGTGGAAACGTGCTTATTCCTTCTACAGTTAGGGATTCACTAGATGTGGATGTTCCCTGTTGCACCAATTTGGCTTCTATGACTCTTCTCTTCACAACGAGGAAGTCATCATAGTCTACATCTCTATATTTCCTCTTCCTTTTCTTATCATATGTCAAGCTCACCCCTTTAGCTTTAAGCTCATTTATCTTTAAACTCCGCACACCTATACCAACCAATGTCTAAGGGTAACTTGATGGTCCCTTTCCCATGCTTCTGAATGTATGCCTCCTTTGAGGGGATGATTTATCTAGTTATTTCTAGGATTAAAACCTTATCTGTTGGATACCTAGGTAACATTAAGGGATGGTCCTCAAACCCTTCCATTCTAATTTAGGTAAACGTTGAGAACTGGATAAACTAAGACCCATGCACAATGATTACCCCTTGGTCATCTCTTGATATTCTCTTGGCTTGGTCTCCCTCCATTAGTTGGACTAGCCACATCAGGAAGTGTATATTGACCCTCCTATAATGTACTACTAATTGGATCCTTTCTAGCTGGGGATAATATTGCCACACCATCTATTATGCTTGCTTGCTTCCAAGCTTCCCTATAGTGTGCAACCCATCAAATTGGGATCTGTATGCACAAGAATATGCCACATAGGAGGTCATGAAGAACCTCTGCTTCTTCTTCTTCCAAGTAATTGTCCCATCATGTAGGGAGTTGAAGATCAATTCTACTTAGTACACCACATCTCCAACATCTTTGATGAACCAGATGAGGCTGAAAATCCATAACTCTAGGGATCTAGAGTCCTCTTTCCCAGTCATTTGATGCAGTAGAGTGATCATTTACTAGACTTCTAGCTTGAAGACAAATTTGTATAAGTTTTGAGGCATTTTTTAAACTACCTTCGGCCTAGTCACTGGATCCATCCATGATGTATGCATTACCTTGAGACATCTAATGCCATTGGAGTTTTACTCTTTTGATAATGAGTTCAGATCTATCTCAAACATGTTTTAGCTCCATGGGAATCTGAATGTCTCTGCAATCCCCTTGGGTGCTTGACATCTGCATAAGCCTGACCCTGGTGCCCTACCCTCTGGTTAACAAGATTATATTTTTGTGAGCATTCAATTACTAGCTCCAAGGCATCCATCACATAAGGAAACTACATGCTGCATTGTACATCCCACTAGATACGATGTTCTTTAGTGTAGCCTTATCCTTGCGGGCTTGGATCCTTTCCCTGAAGGCCTCTATATCTACATTCACATAATGGGTATCTGATGCTTTCCCAAACATACTCCACACCCCATCCAGTGCAAGACCAATTGGTATTTTGGATTTATCATCACGCTGCTTTTGGTGTTTCATCATTTTGTCTTGCATGATGGAAAAGATGCATAATCAATTTCTGCATTGGGGTTTAGGGCTGTGAACTGTTCTTAATCCATCAAAGCAATATGGAATTATCATGATAATATGAATATGTGAATTTACCCTAAGTATTTACGAGATTAATCCTTTCGTAAAAAGAATTTACTATAACCACCAATAAAGGGAGAATTTTGTTGTATATGTACCTGGAAATGGATAAATCACCTTGTTATATTGTGTAAGGAGGATTTCTATTTACTGTTGTGTGTTCTATTCACTTATCTTCTTGATTCACCTTATGCTTTCTACAAATTCACGTTCAAAGATAGTTCTCTGCAAATTTGCTCTTTTGATCCCTTAAAATACTTTGTAATTTAACAAATGTGTTGAAAATTACTTTTAACCTTCGTGAAATTCACTAAGTGTGGAAATGCATTGAATGTTCACTGGATTTGGTGAGAAATTACTAGTTAGGGGTGAGGAAAAGTGACAATTGGGTAAGAGTTTGCATTTTAAATTTAAATTCCAACAGCAAAAAGCAACTCGTGGTATTGGAGTTTAATGCAAAGGGTCGGATGGACATCTAGATCTTGAATATCCTGTTCAAAACATTAGGTTGAAATATCCATTGGAAATGTACCTTTGAGTTTGACTGAAATCAAGTAAGAAAGCATGGTGATAATTCAATTGTGTGACGTCATTTGTCGTAGCCAAACTACGTTGACTAGAGGACTAGATGAGTGGATCTTCATATTTGATCAGAAAGGTTAGGACATTTAGAAATGCCTAGTGTGAAATGTTTGGTGTAGAATGTCTAGTTGAAAAGTCAACCAACTATGAGTAAGTACACAACTTATCATGCTTTGGATAGGATATGTACCTAGATATGGACATGGACATTACAAAATGTCCAGTGCACAATGTCCGATCCAATCAAATTTCTTTAGATGAGGGTAAATTTGATAGCTTTCACTGGATCTGCATCTTTGGATAGGACCGAATATTTACTTGTTAGTCCTATTAGGTCAAAATATCTTGTCTAGTAGGAGTGTCCAATACTCGTGAGGATAAATTTTATGGTTTAAATAGGATCATTACAGATGCACTAAGGTCCGATCTAGTTGGACAATGAGTGAACTATATTTAATTTTGCTTTTGGGTCTGGGTGTTCTAGTGAAGGATTTGGGGACCGATATGGATATCAGACATGACATGGATATGGACATTACAAAATGTCCATGTCCAGTTGACTAAAACTTCTAATGGGCATAACCTGCTCATTTTAGAAAATTTTTACATGGTTTAAGAGGCAATCCTAGTTAAATTTTGCCCTCTATTCATTCATGACCTTTACAAGGGATAGTTTGTAACTTAAATTTGACTTGAATTTAGCTCTAAGTAACATGACATTTTACCATTACTGCTCAAGCAAACAACAAAAGGACCAGTGAAGTAGAAAAAGTTGAGTCCTCATTTTGCGAGGGCAAAATGGGGCATGTTGTGAGACTACACAACTTGAAACCAAAGAAAACCACTAAATTTCAAATAAGTTAACATAAAAGGACAAATTTGGACATAAAATTTCTAACTTCCACCATACCTAATCATTCCAACCCAATGAAAGGAAATTGCATTCACCAGTGTAACTAGGTTTTGGAAAGAATGCAAGTGTGTGCATTTGATTCATTTCCCTTCCTTTGAAAGGGCCAGAAAGTAGGATTAATTTGCATTAAGCTACATAGTTTGGTTTAACCTTTTAAGCCAAACCTGAATAGAGCCTTACTGCTAGTCAGGTGTCTATAGCCCCGGTAGAGTTACTTGGATGACCTAGAGAATAAATCTCTTTTATTGATTTTTCAACATTTTATTTTTTTAATTTGATATATCTTGTTAGCTCATTTGCAAGGTTATGACACCTACTATTAGGTTGAGAATTACAATGGTAGCAAAGGCAAACCTTTAGATTTTTCAATTTAATGCAAACACTACTATTCCCAAATAGTTCAAGGAACTTTAAGTGTATTCATTTGTCGGATTCCTTAAATAAATCTATGTTTTCATTGGTGAGTATGATTTCCTAAAACAAACCAGATTATGTGGGAATTTGAACTTTTCCCTAAATTCTATAAATTCCATTGTTTTCTAAGGTCGTAGTTTGCTCCTTATTGCACCCAACCAAAATAAAGACTCAACAACAAACAAAAATAAATAAAACAACTAAGAAACCAACTGTATAGAAATATTTACATATATACATGATTTTGTTCCTCCTATTTGGATAATTAGGCTTGGAAGTAATGTTTTAGAAATTGTCCATTGACAAGCAATGAAACATCCTCACCAATTAAGGTCTTTAGCCTATAGCTACTACTACCTAATATCTTGACAATTTGAAAGAGACTAATCCAAAGTTTATTTAACTTTCCATGGTCTCCTTTCTTCTCATGGGCTTTGTCGCGAGATAAGACAAGATTAGATATTCAAAAGGTCTTGATCTTAGCTCTTTTGTTAAACCAATGTTTGACTATAGCTTGAGGTTTGGAGAAATGGTCTATAGCTTGATTTCTCTTTTCTTCTACGTGTAAGAGTAGTAATAATCTGACTTCTAGTTTCTCCTCTCTAGACCTAGATATTCTTGAGAAAACTGCAGAATGAGAATTTTTAGGTTTATAGGGAGGATGGGATCAACTCCATAAACTAACTAATATGGTGAATTCCTTAGAGTTAATTTCATTCTAGTTATATCAACCCACATAACATATTTCAGTAGAGTATTCCATTCTCTAGGATTCTTTTCCACCAGTTTCTTGATGATGTCTAATAGATTTTTATTAGTGGATTCAACAAGGCCATTACCTTGGGGATAATAATTAGATGAAAACTTCAAAGTAATGCTATATTCAAATGCCCAATTAGAGAATTTTAGTGAAGTGAAAGCAAGGCCATTGTCACATACCAGTGCATATGGAACATCGAATCTGGTGATGATGTTATCTTCTAAGAACTTGACCACGACATTTGTTGTGCATAAATTACTGGATATTGCTTCGGTCCACTTGGTACAATAATCAATAACAGTTAGGGCATACTTGCATCCATCTGATGATGGAGGATTAATCATTTTGATGAAATCCATTCCCCATTGTTGGAATGGACATATCTCCATTACCGGTTGTAATAGTTGGGCTACATACATTTCTCTATTTGTGGCAACCTAACATGTATAACAATGTTTTATGTGTTTAGCAGTGTCTTTGAATATAGTCAGCCAATAGTACCTAGCTATGAGGATTCAGTGAGTAGTGGCTAAATGCAAGCCATGGGTCATTCCAAACTTGTCATGTATTTTGTGCAGGACCTTATCTGCATCCTGCCGATTAAGGCATCTCAGATATATGCCTTCATGGTTCTTTCTAAAGATGATTCCAAATTTAATCATGTATTCTTGGACCTTGAACCTCAAGGCTCTTCTTTGGGATGCTATCAAGTGTGAGGGACATATATTTGTGATTAAGTAATGGGTGATGTTTGAATACAAATTATTTTGTTCACCCAAACTAACTGTGTATTGTTGGCCTACCAAGCCAAGATCTATTTTTGTGATCATCTGCATCAGAGCTTGTCCTCTAAATAACTTCATTTGTGTAATATCCAGATCATATGAACTTGTAGGATGGTGATCCATTTAGCTTGACATTCCCTTGGATCATTCTACGTTAGAAGCATATTGACTATTGAATCAGGGACAACAATGATCACTTGGCTTCTCAAGATGTAGTGCCAGAATTTCTTAACTGCTCTAACTAAGGCTAGAGCTTGTCTCTCAACATCTAAGTATGTCAACTCAACATCCTTGAATAGGCTGCTTATAAATGCAATTGGATTTTCTTATTTTGTATCACTTCTCTTCATTAAGATTACAACACAGGTGTGATCACATGCAAACGAATATATGTAGAATGATCTGGTGTAATTAGGACTATTCAAGCAGGAGCATTGGTGATAGCCTTCTTGATGTTCTCAAATGCAACTTTAGCTTCAAGTGTCCATTCTATCTTAGCATCTTTTTCAACATCACATTGAGTGGTCTTACTATCTCAGCAAAACCGATTATAAACTTTTGGACAAACTTTATCTTGCCAAAGTATGACTTTAATTCCTTTTTACTCCCAGGCAATTAGAGTTTCATGATGGAACTGACCCGATCAAGATCAATGGATATCCCATTTTTGGCTATGACATGTCCTAGCAACTTGCCTGTCATGACTCCAAAGATGCACTTCTTTGGATTAAGAGAGAAGCCATATTATTCACATCTTTGTAGTACTTTCCTTAAATCTACGATGTGATCTCTTCTATTTTTGGAAAACATGGTCGAGTCATCCATATAAATGATAATGCATTAGCCAACCAAACCTTTGAAGGCAATGTCTAGAGCACGCTAAAATGTTGCACCAGCATTAATCAAGCCAAAAGGCATTCTCTTGTATGTGAAAATTCCCCACTTAGTAGTGAAAGTGGTTATTAATATATTTATTTTATCAACCATGACCTAGTTGTACCCCAAGAATCTATCCAGAATGGACATCATTTGGGATCCATTAACCATCTGAAGCACCTCACCTAGTGAGGTAAGAGGATAATTGTCCTTCTTAGATGCTTTGTTCAAATTCTGGAAGTCTACGCATAACCAGATATCTCCATTTTTCTTCTTGACTAGCACTAGATTTGCGACCCATGTCGAATGCCTGACAAGGAAGATGATGTGTGTTTCTTATAATTTCTTAACTTCCTTAAAAATCAAGGGCTCCAGTAAGGTATTTACCACCCTTTTCTTCTGCCTAAATGGCTTTACATCCGGCTTTAGTGGAATAGTGTATGTAATAATTGAAGTATCATACATTTTGAGCTCATCATAGGACCAAGTGATCACATGTATGTAATCTTTTAGGGCTTGAGTTATTCACTCTCATTCTACCTAAGTGTAGACCTTTCTAATCAAGTCTTTTCTAAGTTTTAGACCTTCACTTGAATTGACAGGTTCATAATCACCTCTGTCCATTTTAGGGATATCTTTTAGTTTCACCACATTATCCAGATCAAACAATCTTCCAATTCAATCATCCCTTTGGGAATTTTGTTATCTTGTAGATCAATGATGGATTATTCATCTCATTCTAGATCTTCTTGATATTGCTCATCAATCACTTGAGCCTCAAAAACATCTTGATTAGCAATGAAATCTAGAATATGTTGCTTATCGTCAAAAACTTGGAAATTGGTGACGTTGTCTGGTATTAACGAAATCAAAACCAACTCTATAGACAACCTCTTCAATCCTGATAATGTTAATGGTTCCAAAGTGCTGGCAGATGTAGCTAACGCATCAGTCTTATAATTGAATTTTCTTAGTACATGAGTAATATTGAAGGCATTGAAGCTATCAATCAAGTCCCACACTTGATGCCTATAGTTAGACAATCACTTGTAGTTACAAGTGTATTGTTTCCTTACTTGTTTGACCACTAGTTCAGAATCTCCAAATACATGGAGTATCCTGACTTTCTTCTTTAGTGCTAAGAGCAATTTATGGATCATTGCTTCATCTTCTACAACATTGTTAGTGCATTGAAATTATAACTTGTATACAGCTAGGAAGGACATCCCTTGCAAACTCACCAGGTCAACTCCAAGTCTGGCACCTTGTTTGGATTTTGATCCATTGAACTTCAATGTCCATGTATGATTATGTTAGAAAAAAGGATTGACTAAATACATGTTGATACCAAATTTGGATTAAATTGATAAACTATGTGTGTACAATATATAGGAGTAGAGGTTGAGTAGACTCATAAGTTGACTTCAACACTCAACTAGAGTTGGAAGAAAGAGTGTCGACAAGTGTCTTGGAGAGTTGTGTTAAACTCTCCAAGTCAACACCTAACCACCTAAGGTGGCTTAAATCCATGTGCAAAAATATTACTTAGGCTAAGTAATATATAATAATGTTTTGCACTTACACCCCCTTAAGCATAGCTTAGGTGGGAATAATAAATATGGGTCTGACTACTAGGCCTGATGAGGTAACCATGTACAAATGCATCTCTCATAAGGTAGAGAAAGAATGAAAACCCTCTGGGAAAAACCTTTCCTCCAAAAGAGAGAAAATAAGAAAGTGTTCTAGACTAACTCAATGGAAGTGCACTTGACACAATACAACTTAAAGTGATAGTCTTGCAATACTTGCAAGATCCATGTGTGGAATGTCAATTGCATGCCATGTGGCTACAATTCAAATCCAATGTGAAGTTTGTTGGTTTAGGTTCAGACAACTAAGAGGGGGGGTGAATTAGTTGTCACACATTTTCAATCCTTTTACTTTTAATCTTTCTTTACCACTTATAATCAAATTAACATTTCAGCATCAATCAATAACATATGAACAGAGAACATAAATAACACATTTGACACCAAGATTTTGACGTGAAAACCTGGTTAAGGGAAAAACCACAGTGGGGGTTAACCCACAAATATTAATACCATGTTAAAAGTAGTTTTACAAATGGGAATGCACATGCATTCGCACTCACTACCCAGAGCTCACTAATCAAAGGAGGCTCACTAGCTATGGAAATATTACAATAGAATAACAGAGATCTGAACTGATTGAAAGCATCTACTTATGCAAGAGTTTTAGTTCCAATTAAGTACAAAAACTGATCTTACACATTTCATCTTTGCTCTGCTCTTCTTATTGTTCTACATTCATTTGTACTTTGGATTTCTACTCTTCTCACATATGCCTTATTTGCATACACCACACACACACTGAATCAGCCAATTTCATTGGTTATATATATCCGCAACATGATCTATATTTATTCTACCAGTCAGCTTTAACAACACTTAGAAATTTTATAAATACCCTGCTCTGTCAGCTAGATCTAAGCATAACTTCAGGTATGGACCAAAACTTGCTCTTGAAATACATTACTCATGTCAGCCACTATCACTAATCATTGCTATTTTTCCAAAAAGCTACTTCCATACATCTGGAATCAAGACCTTCTGCATGGTCGGCCTCTTCTTCTTTTGTCTATTTTGACAAACTAGAATCTGGTACTCAGAGGCTAATATCTTTTGAATCCTACATAACCAGAGGACAAAAATCTAGAGTTAGACTATCTTGACAATGCACATGACTCCCCTAGATCTATAGCTAATCATGTCTTACCAATGGAGATATCTGGAGCAAAATACTAGACCCTGTTACTGCTTTGTTCCTGAATGCCTAGACTTAGACAAATTCTAAATCTGACTTCCAGTATGAACATATTGTGTTAAGCGGATGATTGGGATGATCTTAGTTGCCATCAATGACAACACCTACAATGCAAAGCAGTGTCTCTTCCAACAATCTCCCCCTTTGGCATTGATGGCAACACTTAGTGGAAAATGACTAAGTGTCTAGTGTAACTCCCCCTTTGTCTATACACTTGAGTACTTTACTTATTCCGGTGCTCCCCCTTTCCTAGAAACTTCATTTTTCACTACCCTTCACTCCCCCTTTGGCATCAATGGAAAAGGGTGGGGTCCGCAAGCCAAAATTTTCCAAAAATTTTGTATATACTACCTCATATGAACAGATAATCATTAAGTCTTATTTACATGAACTTGAGAATGTCTGCAAAGCTAGTTTTTATTTGCGCAAGTTCAGAGGCCCAAGTATTCTTCATTCCATCCAAAATAGAGATGTGCCCACTCAACAAAAATGCATATGCTTATGCTTTTGCCAGATCCAGAGGATCACTTGTCTGAAGTGCATTCTGGGCTTCAGATAAGACATTATGCATAGATTCCAGCTTGGGGGCAATCAGTCCCCGGAGTTCACACATTCTCTTCATAGTATTACTTTTCTCTTTTTCAAGTCCCTTTATTTCATCTGTCAAGCTAATAACTTGACATTCCTAGCTTATAGGAGAGGTAGTTATAGGATCAAAATTTTGAGATAGAGCTAATATTTTATGTTCCTGCTCTTTTATCTTCTTTTCAATATCATCATTGACTTTAGACCATAATAAGTAAAACTTATATATATCTCCTCCATCACTTAGGGCATTCTGAATGCTCTTTATTCTAATCCTAGTATCAACCTATCACTCCTTATTGGATTCTTAACTTGACTGAATTTCTTATTCAGGAATTCTTTCTAAGCTTTTGCCTCCGTAGACTTTTCAAAAGACTCAAAGTGAGATTTTACTGAACTTACAAGATTTTTTAGATGTCTGGAGGGGGAATCATTTTGATTCTTCTGATAGGTTGGCATTAATTTCTCCAAAATTCTAGTTGCAAGCCCCAGTAGCTCATTGTCATCCATGTGGGACTTTAACATCTTTTCTCTAGCCTTTACTTGGGTGAATGATGCTATTTTCATCAATTGAATTGAAGAGAGAGTATTTGGATTGGCTAGGCCTTGAAGTAGCTTGGGCTCATCAAGTTTAATCATTTCTTTTTCAAGAAGATTCTTTACTGCATCTGCAGTGTCTCTTGCAATCATTTTAGAACAATCCTTTTGTTCTAATTTCTCACTGTCTGCTTTAGGTGCTTCAACATTTGCACCATCTTCTTGTGCCTTGTCCTTCTTTCCTTGTTCTTCCTCTTTCTCTATTTTACTCTTCTCTATGCTTTCTTCGGTGGGGCTCTTTCTTGTTTGCTCACCACCTGCTATCTGATCCGGAGGGCTTTGTATGGTAGCAATATCCTCTTCTTTTTCAGAGTGATCAAGTGGAGGGGTTACCCCTACATCAACTATTCTGTCTACCATTTCTATGTCCTCTTGATTGACTTGTTCCTCTTCCTAAACTTCTCCAATATTTAGATTTGATGAGTCAAATCCAACATTTGTCTCTTCATAGATTGCCTTCAAAGGATCTAAATTAGCACCTTGGTCATCAATTCTCTTGTTAGTCTCTTCATCTAAAGCTTCCAGTTCTGGAACTAGACTTGTTTCTCTAAAATAATAAAATACTTATCCTTATCTACGGCCTTTATCAAAATTTCCTTTGTTTCTTTCACAATTTCCTCAGTTTCACTAAGCATAAGTTTGTTCATCCGAACTTCGCTTCTAAATTTATCTTTGACTTCTCTGAGGATTTTGTATGCTTCTCTTCTAGTCATCACAGGGCACAAAGTGGAGAGAACATACTCTCTGAGTTTCATGTCTTTATCCTTAGCTACTTCTTTCCTCATTTCTAGTACTTTCCTTAAGCTTTTAGGGAGTTTTTGTAAGATTTCCAGCAGGGCTCTATTGAATTTGTTTAAATATGTGATAGTGGCATCTTCCAAGATTTTCTTATTTGCTTGATCAAAATTATCATAGTAAACTCTGGCAGGCTTTAAATTTCCATGAATAATGATTGTTTTTACAATTTCATCAGTAGTCATAGTGACCTTATCAGTGACTAACTTTTTACTAGCCTTAATGCTTTCGGAAGGTTGTTCTTCAAAAGTTTTTGAAGTTCTAGCTTTCTTGGATCTTATTTCTTTTACTTGTACATCTGTTTCTATCTCTTCATCATCTTTTGTGCTCTTGTGGGTTCTTGTGGCCTTGGTTTTCTTTCTTTTCCCTCCATCATCGGATGGAGTGGCTTCAAATTTCTTGGTGGAAGTGAAATTGAGTTTCTCAACAAGTGTTGTAGAACTCCTTGTCTTCCTTGAGGAGCTTGAGGGGATTTCCAGAGTGACTGCTAGCTCACTTTCTACTTTTTCTTTTGTATTCTGCTCATTGCTTTTCTCCATCTTTTCAATTCTTTCTTTGTTCTACTTTACTACCTCCTTGGTTAGGCCAATGCTGTCAGCATACATTTCAACTTGTCTCTGCACTTTCCTTTTGGTCTCAGGTTGTCTAAGCTCCACATGCAATTTTAGACTTAGTTCCTTGTATGTTCCAAACCTTTCCACAGAGGTATCTTTAGGTGTGTTCAAAAGATGTTGAGCATACATATCCAAAACTCTTTCATCCACCTCATAGCCCATAGGCATTACCCAGACTGTCCTTGGTTCTATAGCTTCCATCAAGCACTAGTTTGTGTCAACCATGAAACATATGTCATTTTCATACTTCTCTGTAATTATTTTAGGTATTCTCTCCCTTGCTTGCATTAAACTCTGTAAGCTATTGAAGTAGCCCCAAATGGTAGTCTTTTGGGCTTGAGAGTCACCAAGGCTAATAAGGTGATATTTTGTTTTCCATGCTACTAGCCTGTCAATTGTCCAATGCACACCTTGAATTCCAGGTATTTCATTCATGAAATAGAAGAATAAGCATATAATCAAGGAACCATATTTGAATGAATTTTTCTTATCTTTCTTAATCTTGCTCAAGTTCTCAATCAATTGATTTTGTAATAACTCATAAAGATCATAATCAACATTTTCTTTTAACATTTGATAGGCTGCATATATTGTAGTTCTAGAGATAGAGTTTTCTCTGCTGGAGTGGTAAAATTTGTACCCAATCACCATGGAGGCAAATTTGACATCCAGTTCTATAATATCATTGATAGTCATTGCCCTTCTATCAAACTTGGCACCAGTGGCATCAATCACTGTCTGGTTTTTCATGGCTTTCAGGAAGGGCAAACAACCGGTTGAGTTTAATCTAGTCACAATCTTGATAACATCCTTTGTGATCTTGAATGGTTTCAACAGCCATATGAACTCATCATGTATTTGGCTTAAAAAATATTGAACCCATTCAATTTCATCAAATGTCAGAAACCTAATGACTTACAGAAAATGTTTGCTTTCTAGGGCCTTGTATTCCAGTTTCAATTTGTGGTTTTTCACGGCTTTCAACAAGGGCAAACCACCAGTTGAGTTTAATCTAGTCACAATATTGACAACATCCTTTGTGATCTCAAATGGTTTGAACAACCATATGAACTCATCATGTATTCAGCTTAAAAAATATTGAACCCACTTAATTTCATCAAATGTCGAAAACCTAATGACTTGCAGAAAATGTTTGCTTTCTAGGGCCTTGTATTCTAGTTTCAATTTGTGGTTGTCATCCATTAAGTGGTTGTTAAGCAAATCCAAGAGTTTCAGGTTTCCAAATTCATCCATGTTACAGTGGATGTATGCCCTAATATCCTCTACATGCAGTACACCATGTGGAACCTTAGAGAATGCACCCAACAGTTCAACTTCAACTGATTTGTGTGGATGCTTCTTAAAGATTGGTCAGGGCCTTTTAGTTAGATCAACAACTAGAGGAGTAGCCATATGTAGAAATTGAGAATTTGAGAGATCTCGCAGAAAATAGAAAATACCTTGTTGTGCAGATTAGGGTTTTTGCTTGGAAATCCTTTTCTCGCTTCCAAATCTTGAGAATTCTTAGCTCTAAGCTCATCCACTTCTTTCTTCTTGTTTTCTCCAGATGCAAAGTGTTTCAAATGAGGAATGAATTAGCCTTTTAAGCTTTACATCACTTAATTTGCCTTTGTAATAATGATGCAGGAGCATCCAGAGGCATAAGGGCAATCTTGCATCACCCAAAAAGAAGTTAATTCAAAACCATTGTAGTTGTTCTCATTTCTTCCCATAATTAGTTTTTTTGGTTCCATAATATCCAGAGTAATAATGTAGGACTTTCAGTTTTTCCAAAACTGCTAAAAATAGCGACATGCCTATTTAGGAAAGTGTACCTGCTATTTTTAGAAAGTTTGCATTTGGGCACATAATGAAGCAAAAACTTCTAGAAAGTTACATAACAGAAGTATAAGACCTTTGGTGAAGGAATCAGGCAAAGATCATTTGTGAGCTGAAAGATATTAAAGTTTTTGTTTTCCAAAAAGCCCCTGAAAATTTATGGAACGAGATATGAGGCACTAAAAATTCTCATAACATCTTGAAAAGTAGATGGAAATCCATTTATGAATTTTCAGTGTGATAGTTCACATCACAAGCTTTTTGGCACTTAAAACGGTTCGTCAATCGGACACCTGGAACAAAAGTTATGCTTCTTGGAAGTTGACCTACTTTTGGAGGGAGTTGCAAAATTTGAAATTTAGCTAGAGGCTGCCAAAAAGTGCTATTTATGACTATTTTGGGAACCCTAGGCAGTAGGAGAATCAAGGGGGCCAGTGTGGAGTTATGAATAGGTGGGAAAATAGAAACCCTAGCTGATTTGGGGTTATAGAAGGCTGAAGATTCTAGAGTCTTGAGGTTGGGAAAGCTGTAATGTGTTGCGGCTAGTAGAGGATTTATCCTTTGATTGTAATTGAGCTTCTGTAATGTAATGAGTTGCCTAGTTCAATAAAAAAAATTTCTATTTTCTATGTTCAATATTTGTTATTGTGTGTTTTGTGATTTAACCCCTTCATCAAGTGGTATCAAAGCAAGGGTTCTTGAGTGTGTAGACAGATCCTCGACCATGAGGTAGTTTGCACCAAACCTGAGGTTGTGGGTTTGCTGCGGAGACCAAGATGCCTCCACGAAGAAACAGTGGTGGGAGGAATGCTTTGACTGAAGAGGGTTTTAGAGCTCTGCAAAGACAAATCGATGCATTGCAAGAGGAGTTGCGAAGAGGGTTTGAGCCGAGAAGGAGAGAGGAAAGTGAAGATGAAGCTGAAGAAGAGCTATCTAAGGAAGAACAAGAAGCTGTCAGAGATCCTGCAGAAGTTAGGTTGTTGAGGGCCATTTCAAAGATCGGAAAGAGGCCCAGGATTGAAGTTTCTACATATTCTGGAGATTGGAATCCAGAACAGCTTATTGATTGGATCAATGACATGGAGGACTATTTTGAGTATGAAGATGTGGAGGACCCAGATTAGGTTAAGTTTGCAAAAAAAAAGTTGAAGGGCCACGCCAATATTTGGTGGAAGGAGGTCCAATTAGAGAGGAACATAAGAGGAAAATGAAAGATCACCAGATGGGATCAGATGGTGGAGAAACTAAAGAAGCAGTTCATTCCTGTGGACTATGAGATGGAGTTGCTGAAGAAGCTGCAAGGACTGAAGCAAGGTAACAAGTCTGTTAAGGAGTATACAGAAGAGTTTTATAAAATTACTATTAGGACAGGCCATGCAGAGCCCAACAAGGAGAAGGTAGCCCATTACATTAATGGGTTAAGGCAGAGTATTCAAGAGGAGTTGAGCCTAGTCAGAATGACCACCATAGAAGATGCGTACCAATTTTCCCTGAAGGTGGAAGAGAAGCTGAATAAAAGATTTGACATCAAGCAAAGGGGAAGAGGTCAAGGCAGAAGGACTGGTGGAAGACCCTATGGGGGCCGAAATGAAGATGCAAAGAAAAGTGAAGAAGCTGGCACCAGTCGAAATCAGAGAGGTGATAATACCTACCACCCTCGTGACCAAAACAATGGTGAGCAAAGAGGAAGAGGCAGACCTAGGCAAGGACCTGGAAGAGGAGGTTTCAGAGGAACCTGTTTCCAATGTGGAGAAGAAGGGCATCGAACATATGAGTGTCCGCAACATCAAGGAAGGACAAATAGAAGACCTGAAGGTAATGCACGAGTTGCACATGTAGATGAAGATGTACATTCTGAGCATTTTGAAGATGCTGAAAGGGGAGAAACCCTAGTTGTCAGAAGAACCTTGCTAAATGAGGAGAAAGAACCCAATCAGAGGAAGAGTTTATTTTACCCAAGGTGCAAATGTGAGGGTAAGTGTTGTGATATTATTATTGACAGTGGAAGCATTGATAATCTTGTTTCAGAGGAGATGGTTGACAAGTTGAAGTTGACAAGAAGAAAGCATCCGCATCCATATCAGATTGCATGGTTACAGAAGGACCATAGAGCTTTGGTCAATAAGTAGTGTTTAGTGAAGTTCAAGATTGGTGACTACCATGATGAGGTGATGTGTGATATCATACCGATGGATGCATGTCATATGCTATTAGGGAGGCCGTGGCAGTATGATAGGAGTGTTGTCCATAATGGCCGTGCAAACAAATATTCCCTAACAAAGGATGGAGTTCGTCATAAGTTGAAGCCCTTGAAGGAGGTGGAAGAAAAGGTATGTAGTACTGCTAGAATTTGCTTGGTAGATGGTAGGAAATTTTTGGAGGGTATGAAGCATGAGCATCATTGCTTTACATTAATTCCTAAGATCAATCAAGAGAAATGTGAAGATGTACCAGTAGAAGTCTCAGAAATGTTGGAAGAATTTCAAGATATTGTCTCTGATAATGTACCAAAAGGTTTACCACCAGTGAGGAAGATAAGTCATCAAATGGATTTGATACCAGGAGCTAGTTTGCCAAATAAGGCAGCCCACAGAATGACTCCAGCAGAGAATGAAGAGTTAAACAGACAAGTTCACGAGTTGTTAAGGAAGGGACTGATAAGGGAGAGCCTAAGTCCATGTGCGGTACCTACAGTACTAGCACCAAAGAAAGATGGAGAGTGGAGGATGTGTACAAATTCCTGAGCCATCAACAAGATCACAATCAAGTATAGATTTCCATTGCCAAGAATGGATGACATAATGGATTGTTTGAGTGGAGCCAAGTACTTCACGGAGATTGATCTGAAGAGTGGGTATCACTAGATTTGAATCAGAGAAGGAGATGAATGGAAGATAGCCTTCAAGACAAAGGAGGGTTTGTATGAGTGGTTAGTCATGCCATTTGAGCTAACCAATGCACCGAGCACATTCATGCGGCCCATGAACGAGGTACTGAAGGAATTTTTGGGAAGTTTTGTTATTATTTATTTAGATGACATTTTGATTTTCAGTAAGACTCAGGATGAGCATCTAATGCATATCAGAAGAGTTCTAGAGAAGCTGAGGGAGGAGAAGTTGCTAATTAATCTGAAGAAATGTAGTTTTGCAAAGAAGGAGTTGGTATACCTAGGATTTGTTGTCTTAGAGGAAGGTCTTAAGATGGACCTAGAAAAAGTAAGGGCTATCATTGAGTGGCCTACGCCAAGGAGTGCAACGGAGGTAAGATCTTTTCATGGTTTGGCAAGTTTTTACAGAAAGTTTATCAGGAATTTTAGTAGCATTTGTGCACCCCTAACTGAGACAATGAGAGGGGATAGAAAAGAGTTTAGATGGACTAAAGGAGCAGACAAGAGCTTTGACACATTGAAGTAGAAAGTTGTAGAACAACCTGTTTTGGCACTTCCAAATTTTAGTAAGGTATTTCAGGTAGATTGTGATGCTAGTGGTAGTGGTATAGGAGCTGTTTTGAGCCAAGAAAGTAAGCCCATTGCCTATTTTAGTGAGAAGCTTAATGATGCCAAGAAAAAGTATTCTATTTATGATCAGGAATTTTATGCAATAGTTCAGGCTTTGAAGAAATGGAGACTTTATTTGTTGCCAAAAGAGTTTGTTTTATATATTGATCATCAGGCTTTGCAGTATATTAATAGTCAAGGGAAGTTGAACCAAAGGCACTTAAAATGTGTTGAGTTTTTGCAGAGCTATACTTTTGTTTTGAAGCACAAGAGTGGGAAGTCCGACAGAGTTGCAGATGCCTTGAGCAGAAGGCAAAATTTGTTGATAGAAATGAAGATAGAGGTTGTTGGGTTTGATGAGATCAAAAGTTTGTATCCTGAAGATCTAGATTTTGCAGAGGCTTGGAAAGCTTGTCTGGATCCTATTACTTTGGACAGGACAAAATGGTTGGATTTCATAATCCAAGATGGCATGTTGTTTAGAGGAAGCCAGTTGTGCATTCCGAGGAGTTCCATGAGAGAGAACCTGATTCAGGAGAAGCATAGTGGAGGATTGGCTAGACACTTTGGTCGAGGTAAGACCATTTCTATTGTTGGTGAAAATTATTATTGGCCACAGTTGCAGCAAGATGTGAGGAAGTTTGTGCAGAGTATGTCAGATGGCAAAAGGAACAAGTCAGAATACAGGGTTGTATCAACCATTACTTGTACCGGAGAAGCCATGGGATGATATTAGTATGGATTTTGTCCTTGGTTTACCAAGGACACAGAGAGGACATGATTCTATTTTTGTGGTGGTGGACAGATTCTCAAAAATGGCACATTTTATTCCTTGTAAGAAGACTAATGATGTTCATATTGCAGAATTATTTTTCAGGGAAGTGGTGAGACTACATGGTCTACCAAAAAGCATAGTTTTAGACCGAGATACCAAGTTTGTTGGTTATTTCTGGAGCATTGTGGAAGAAGTTGAAGACAGACTTGAAGTTCATTTCTGCACACCATCCATAGACTGATGGACAAACTGAAGTGGTGAATAGGAGTTTGGGTAACCTACTACGATGCTTGGTAGGAGATAAGCCCAAGGGATGGGATTTGATTTTACCATAGGCAGAATTTGCTTACAACAATTTGGTCAATAGGAGTACTGGTAAATCACCATTCTAGATTGTATATGGCAATAGCCCAAGAAATGTTTTGAGTTAAGGAAGCTGGACAATGGAGAAAAGACAAGTGCCGAAGCTGAAGACTTTGCAGAACATCTAAAGAATTTGCATGAAGAGGTGAGAAAGCACATTAATAAAATGAATATTCAGTACAAGGCTAAGGTAGATCAAAAGAGGAGATATAAGGAATTCTAGGTAGGAGATGAAGTCATGGTTCACCTGAGAAAAGAAAGGTTCCCAATTGGAACATACAATAAGTTGAAAATGAAGAAATTTGGACCATGCAGAATCATGAAGAAGCATGATTCAGGAAATGCATATGAGGTAAAGCTGCCGAGTGGGATCAATATTTCCCCTGTTTTCAACATTGTTGATTTATCAAAATATCATGAAGGTGGAATAGAGGATGGACCAATAGAAGTGCAGTGGAGTATTCCGGCATCTACTTCAATAGAGCAGATAGAAGAGATCCTGGATAGCCGTGTGGGAAGGAGCACTTGAAATAGGCAATATGAAGAATATCTAGTGAGATGGAAAGGAAGGCCTATTGAAGATTATTCTTGGTTGTCTAAGGCAGAGGTTAACCATTTGGGTTTTCCTCACACAAACACATGAGACGTGACAGGGTCACTTCTCAAATTACCCTGGGTGTCTGATGCAGGAGCATCTAGAGGCATAAGGGCAATCTTGCATCACCCAAAAAGAAGTTAATTCAAAACCATTGTAGTTGTTCTCATTTCTTCTCATAATTAGTGTTTTTGGTTCCATAATATCTAGAATAATAATGTAGGACTTTCAGTTTTTCCAAAACTGCTAAAAATAGTAGAAAGTTTGCATTTGGGTACGTAATGAAGCAAAAACTTCTAGAAAATTACATAATAGAAATATAAGACCTTTGGCAAAGGAATCAGGCAAAGATCATTTGTGAGTTGAAAGATATTAAAGTTTTTGTTTTCTGAAAAGCCCCTGAAAATTTATGGAACGAGATATGAGGCACTAAAACTTCTCATAACATCTTGAAAAGTTGATGGAAATCCATTTATAAATTTCTATCCTGATAGTTCACATCGTGAGATTTCTAGCACTTAAAATGGTTCATCAATCGGACACCCGGATCAAAAGTTATGCTTCCCGGAAGTTGACCTACTTTTGGAAGGAGTTGCAAATTTTGAAATTTAGCTGGAGGCCACCAAAAAGTGCTATTTATGACTATTTTGGGAACCCTGGGTAGTAGGAGAGTCAAGGGGGCCAGTGTGGAGTCAAGAATAGGTGGGAAAATAGAAACCCTAGCTGATTTAGGGTTGCAGAAGGTTGAAGATTCTAGAGTCTTGAGGTTGGGAAAGCTGTAATGTGTTGCAGCTAGTAGAGGATTTGTCCTCTGATTGTAATTGAGCTTCTGTAATGTAATGAGTTGCCCAGTTCAATAAAATAAAGTTCTATTTTTTGTGTTCAATATCTGTTATTTTGTGTTTTGTGATTTACCCCCTTCATCAAATAAATGCTCCGCCCTAGCACATCCTGTTGCTCTATTTTTGAATAGTCTTTCATGTATTACTCTAAAATTTTCCATAATCACTTCCTTTCTTCCAGAAATCCTTCTAAATGTTCTGAGTCAGTTCAAGCTACCTTTTCTCATTGTGCCAGAACTAGGCACTCAACTACTAGCTGGGGGATTCTTGATTTTTAATGTAGCTCCCCCTGAGCCATAGCTCCTAATTTAATTGCCTAAAGAATTATCTGCGCCAAATTTTGGGGTGGACCCATCACTATGGTTCATAATTAATTTCTTCACCCATGTCTCACTTGTTTCATTTTGGATCTCATTCTCTTCAATTTTTATTTTGCCCTTGTCTTGTTTCTACTCATCCGGTTTTCTATTTACCAGACCTCTTCCTTCATTGATCCTACTTCTACAGAATCTGGAAAAATGACTAGATCGGTTGCAATGGAAGCACACAACATTTCTTTTCCCATTTGATTGATTTCCTCTTGATCTATACTGATTTGCCATATGTCTAAATCTATTGCATGCAAAACATTTTCCATTGAAAGATTTCCTATTTCCTCTATTTGATGAGTCATTCATTATCATACTTCTACATTCATTAGATTTATGACCATACCTCTTACAATTGAAGCATTATCCAGAGAAGGGTGGATTATTTTGATTTACTCTACTTCTACTTTGAGTGGCTTCATGACCAAATTTATTGCACTTGAAACAATTTCCATTGAAAGATGGATACCTTTGAGTATTAGGTTGTCTTATCGGAGGTCTTCTAGGCTTGTTTCTCTCATTCCTTGGTTGAAAGTTTCTTTGTCCAGATCTGGAGCTTTCACCTTTTTCATATCCAAGACCATGCTTGTCTTCAGTTCTTTTCTGACCCTCAAGTATTGCTTCAAGTTTAGTAGAGATTATTTTGAAAATTTTCTTGTATTCATTTGCAACTTCTAGATCATGTCTGAGAATGACAATTTGTCTTTCAAGGTCTCTTTCATTGTCTTTGCTTTCTTGTAGATCTGATTTTAGATGACCAGTAATACTGTCCAATCTATAACATTCATTAGTTCTTTCTCTTAGAGTTTGATTTAAATCTTCTTTAGTCTTCTTCCTTTGCTCAATTTCTTTGGTAAACCTCACTACCCCAGATTCCATCTCTACTTTTAGAACAACAACTTCTTCTGATAGCTTATCAGACTCCTTTGTTTTTTCTTCCAAGGCTTCATTCATGCTATTTTCTTCAAATAAGTTGGATAATTACAGAAGTAGCTCCTTATTCCTTCCCAAGTATTTCTTTAATTTGTCTTTTAATAATTCAATGGTGTCATCAGCATCCTTGATTTCATCTTTCAAATTGTAAATTTCTACTTTGGACTGATGAAGATATTTTAGAGCCAACTAAAGTTGATCCTTAAGTGAATCCGTTAAAAAACTTCTTCTAAGATCTTTCTTGAAGTTGTTGAGCTTCTTTTAAGGAACCTCACTCTGATACTAATTGTTGGTTTAGGTCCAGACCACTGAGAGGGGGGGTGAATCAGTTGTCACACATTTTCAATCCTTTTACTTTTAATCTTTCTTTACCACTTATAATCAAATTAACATTCTAGCATCAATCAATAACATATGAACAAAGAACATAAATAACACATTTAACACCAAGATTTTGACGTGGAAACCTGGTTAAGGGAAAAACCATGGTGGGGGTTAACCCACAAATATTAATACCTTGTTAAAAGTATTTTTACAAATGGGAATGCACATGTATTTGGGCTCACTGCCCAGAGCTCATTGCTCAAAGGAGGCTAATTGCCTATGGAAATATTCCAATAGAATAACAAAGATCTAAACTGATTAAAAGCTTCTACTTATGCAAGAGTTTTAGTTTCGGTTAAGTACAAAAACTAATCTTACACATTTCATCTTTTCTCTGCTCTTCTTACTGTTTTGGCTTCATTCACACTTTGGATTTTTGCTCTTCTTGCATACACCTTATTCACATACACCACACACACTGAATCATCCAATTTCATCAGTTATATATATCCGCAACATGATCTATAATTATTCTATCAGTCCACTTTAACAACACTTAGAACTTTTATAAATGCTATGCTCTGTCAGCTGGATCTAAGCATAACTTAAGGTGCAGACCAAAGCTTTATCTTGAAAAACATTACTCATGTCAGCCACTATCACTGATCATCACTATTTGTCCAACAAGCAACTTCCATACATCTGGAATCAAGACCTTCTGCAAGGTCAGCCTATTCTTCTTCTGTCTATTCTGACAAACTGGAATCTGGTACTCAGAGGCTAATATCTTTTGAATCCTACATCACCAGAGGACAAAAATCTAGAGTTAGACTATCTTGACAATGTACATGACTCCCCTAGATCCACAACTAATCATTTCTTACCACCAGAGAGATCCGAAGCAAAATACTGGACCCTATTACTGCTTTGTTCCTGACTGCCCAGACTTAGACAAATTATGAATCTGACTTCCAGTATGAATAGATTGTGTTAAACGGATTATTCAGATGATCTTAGTTTCCATCAATGATAACACCTACAATGCAAAGCAGTGTCTCTTTCCAGCAAAGTCCTACTTTGAAGATTCTCTGGAAGCCTTCTATGAAGCAAATCCTAAAATCTGTAGAAGCAAAGGAACTAATATCAATCTTCTACTGCAATGAATCTTTGGAAGTCCTCAAAGAATCAATTTTAGATTCACATTTAACATTAGGTGATGGTGATGTGGAAGTGTTCTTGACACATCTCAATATAATGTGAAAAAAATGTTGAGGATATTGAAGGAGTAGTGCAAGTGCTATTAACATATCTCTGTGGAAGTGCTCTTGACATATCTCTATGGAAATGCTCTTTACACAACTCATAAATTCTCTTGACACACCTCTATGAAACCCCCATAATTCAATATTTTTTATCCCAGATATTTGTGGTTGATATGACTCCATCCCACCTTCTTTTAGTTACAACCTCATTGAGTTAAATTATGTGACATAGTCCTCTATAGTATTAGAATCTCTTGGACTTATACCTATGAGCTCATGACTTTTGGTTCATTGACCTTCCCAAAGAGCTATACAAACCTCATTGGGTGTTTTCAAGATCCTAATATGAATAGAAGTTATTGGAGATAGACTTGATCACACTTATAAAACTATGTAGATGAGATGTATGTTGCAGACTTGGATGGTTCAAAAGGAAAAAACTCAATGATACCCCTCGTTGAATGTGGCACTTTATAATAGTAGTGCATTAAGTCTAATTAGAACACAAAATGGAACTTTATAATAGCAGTGTGAAATCATTTCCAATAGATCAGGGTCAAATAATTATTCACTTTCTAAAAAGGTGACACTCGATTTTGAGTTGCCAATCAAAAGATACAATTCTTTTTCAAGTTGCTTAGCTTACTGTACAAAGAAGGGAACAAAAGTTTGATAAGATGGGATAATTCCCAAATTGTCTCAACATAGCTTTGTCAGTGCTAGAATCATCTTCCCATCGACTATAAATATGCCCAATTTTTCCCCCGTGGGAGAAAGTCATGGAAAAATTAAAAAAGGCCCTCTTTCGGCATGTGGAGAGCATCTAGCAGACTTTGTTTGGTGGACAACAAATTTCTCTATCATAAAAGGTTTTCTCTGATAGTTTGTGTGGTAGTCAACTAACCACTAGGGGTTAGCATGTGTTGTTGGCAATTTGTCCTGGCATAAATTGTTAGTTTTGGCAGTTAACTAACCACTAACTGTTACATATATTGCAAGTGGTTTGAGTTTTATGTTAGCATAAATTGCTAATAGTTAACATTTTAAGTTACAATCTATGCTATACTTATAAACTATAACATTAACAATTTACAAAGAATGTTAACATGAAATACTAACTTAACAATGCTAGGGTTACATAAACTATTATACTTAACATAAAATGTTAGTTTGTATGTTGCATAAACCCTAACATGAATGTAACAAGAAACCATGACCCTTGGCAGATTATGGCAGCCCTAAAGTTTCAAAACTCCTATAGATCGAAACCCCTCACCATTAGAAGAGTAATGCCTTACAATGTAGACTCACAAACAATGTTTATTTATGGCAGATAAGAGGTTGCTATCATTCTGAATCTCCACTCTCTATGTGAAATTGTAGTCTCAAAAGGCAAATGTTGTGCATGTATTCCTCTTGACATTCTCGATGCTTCGTTACTATAATTGCAAGACTCTTAAAGGAGACATGAAGGAAGTAAATGAGATAAATGCATCCCTTCAATGGAAAGAACAAGTCTTTGGCTTGAGTAATGGCATTGACCTTAGTTTGTTTGGAGAATGCAACTTCTATCATGAATGAGGCCTACAAGAGTGAAATGAAGATCTTCAATGTTGTCCTGCTAGGTTTGAAACTATGACTAGGTGGAAGACTAGTGATTGTTGGAGTAATAGGTTAATTACTTAATTAATTTAATCATATTGATTAATTAATTAAGTCACCTTTACTTTATTTTTCACTTAAGCTAAACTTAGGCTCATTAATAATTAATTATTAATTAATTATTAATTATTCATCTTAGGGTTTTCACCTTTAGGGTTTTGATCTCCTTTCTTAAGGATTGATCTCTTTGTAATTATTTATTCTTGTTAATGCATTTTTGCTTCAAGGTTGTAGAGCACCATTTTTGTGCCTCTTGATCTCCTTTATGTGACAGGTTATTTGCTTGCAGGTGTTCATTGGGATCTGTGAGGTTGGTTTACCAACTTCAACATGGTATCAGAGCTCCAGATCTGCAGCTTCTTGTTCATTTTTTAAGGGATCTTGCCTTAAAGCGACATTTCAGTGCATCTTGAGCCAATTTGGACCTCACCATTGCGTCCAGAAGGTTCAAAATAGTCAAGATTGACCTTCGTTTCATCAATTTTGGTTATACGGTGCCCGATCTATGAAGGTTTGAAGTTTGAGAGGGTTTCCAGATCCAGAGGGTACCTGCAATTTTTGGAGCATTTTCAGCCCAAACGGACCTTACTATCGCGTTCAGAGCACCCCAAAACCCCAAAATCGACTGTCAAATCATCAAAATCAGTCACAGTGACTCCGGGAGGTATTTTTTTTCCATTTCTGGGTCGTACGCCCTGGTACGGCACGCAATCCAAGAAAAAAATTAAAAAAACAGAGAATGCACAGGCGCTGCAGTCAGTTAACCGCTAGTGGTTAACCGCTAGCGGTTAATGCTAGCGGTTAATGTTAGCGGCTAGTTAACCGCCAGGCTTCCCCCAAAGCCCTTTTGGAGCAGTTTTGGTATTTTGGCCATAACTTTTGCATATGAACTCGGATTTTTGAAAACGAAATATCGCCGGAAAGCTGGTTCTGAGCCTGATCCAGTGGTATAGGTCTTTTTTCCTGGTTTTTCTGTTTTTCAGCATTTATTGCCAGTCAAAGTCAAACCTTGTTTTCGCGCTTCCGGGGGCATAACTCTTGCATATGGACTTCGTTTTTTGCAAACGAATAGGCGTTGGAAAGTTCTTACAGTGCTCTTTCCAGATATGTAGATTATTTCATCAGAAAATTCACCAGGTACACAGAAAATAGTCTGAAGTGATTTTTGCTTTTTCACGCTTTCCAGCTTTCAAATTTGTACTGGGGTTTGGTTTCTTGTGTTGTGGGGGGTGTTTTTTTTTGCTTTCTGTATATACACATCAGAAATTAGAAACATCTATCATTAAACACATTTCAAAAACTCAAACATCATGGCGGACACCTCATCAGTTGACCGTCTTTCCCCACACAATTATCATACCTGGAAAGCACATATGACCAGACTTCTCATGTCAAAGGGGTTATGGTCCTGTTTGGATGAGATTCAGCCTCAGTTGCAACGTCAGTTTGAGATTTTGCAGCATAGAAATAAAATGGATGAGACCATGGGTTTGATATCATTGCATGTTTCAGACAGTCTTTTATTTCACCTTGAGAGTTGCACAACTCCTCGGGCAATGTGGACAAAATTCAATGATCTATTTGGCACCATCAATGAGTTTAGAGCACTTCAGATTGAGGCAGAATTGACTTCCTTGGTACCTGATTCATTTCCATCTATTGAGGATTTCTTGATGAAATTCAAATCACTCAGATCACTTTTGCAGAGTTGTGGCAAGACCAAAACTGACACCGAGAGTATTTACCTGATTCTATCTAAGCTTCGAGGTTCATTTCAGATATTCTCTTCTACATTCTACTCCACCATGGATGCTTTGGGTCCACGATTTACCATGCCTACATTTGAGGTATTTTGTGATCGATTGTCACGTGAGCAATCCAAGTTATCACAGTTGGATGCTCTTCCAGGATCACAGAACCATGCATTGGTAGCTCAGTCATCTCAGGGGAAGCAGAAGCAAAAGAAAAAATAGAAACCAAAGACCACAGAGCATGGGAAGGATTTCAGTTCACAGAACACTTCTGATTCTCATTCTCCAAAGGGGGAATCATCGAAGAAAGAAAGACCTAAGTGTACTTATTGTAATAAGTCAGGACATGATGAGTCTAAATGCTATGAGAAGAAGATAGAAGGATATGCACAACAGGTTTCAGATTTGACAGCTCTTCTTATGAAGAACAATATTCATCCCTCTTCTTCATCTACATCAGGTGGGTCTTCTTCTTCACCATCATTCCAAATAGATGGACAGACTCCACACAAGGGTCATGCATTATGTGTAACCACCAGTTCACATTCATCTAGATGGCTATTGGATTTAGGTGCTTCACACCATATGGCATCTTCTCAGGACATGTTCTCATCTTTTGAGGCTGCATCCTCACCACACATATTGATGGGTAATAACACTTATATGAGTGTATGTGGGAAAGGTTCTATCGACATTGATGACGGTACATTCAATGATGTACTATGTGTACCATCTTTGTCCACCAACCTTCTCTCCATTTATCAGATTGCTCACAGTGGGACAGGGAAGACAGTTGAGTTCACACCGGATTTAGTGCACATCAGAGACATTCAGACTGGCAACATTGTTGCAACAGGGACAGTTGATCATTCTTCCCGATTGTATGCATTCACACACTTTGGTCCACCATCTCCACTGTCTGGGTATCACTCTCTTTCTCCAAGAGAGCATGTTGTATCTGAGAAGTTTGGTCACTTGAACTTATGTGTTCTTCCATCTATTCATGAGACCAGTGTTGAGACTTCTACACCTCCACCTCCTATTGAGACCACATCTGTTCAGCAGGATCCCTCTTCAGGTTTGACTGACATTGTAGCTCCACTCATCGAGCCATCTTGTGCAGTTGTTGAGGCCATATCAGAGGATATTCATTTCCTCACAGATGACAGATTCAGCACATCTATTATCCCATCTTCATTGGAGATTCCATTTCAGGATCATCTTGAGTTGTTTGATGTTGCTACATTTGATTCAACATCCTGTCATTCAGACACTCATGCTTCACTTCTGTTCTCCAATGAGCATCATCTAGGACTTCCATTTTCACCTCACATCCAAGGCTTTCCTCATCATCGATCGTTGGATTGGTTTCTTCCTCAGGGGAGTCACATTGGTTTGATCATTGGCACAGGGGTTCTCTCATTCTGGAGAGGCTTTGGAGTCTCCACTCTCTCTCATGGGGGGGTATCTGATTGTATATCTGTATATGTTCTTGAGAGAGTCTCTTGAAACATTTCATTTGTACTTTCTTTTAGCATCTCTTTTAGGAGAGGAGTTTTTTCCCATTGGGTTTTCTCCTTTTTCTCCACTTTACAGAGATTTCATTGTACTTGGGTACCTCATCAGGCCTAGTTGCCGGGACCCATCTTTGCTTTCATGCATTTTTGTCCTTAGTTTTTTTAGCTTCTCCCTAAGTTCATCTTAAGGGGGGGTGTTGGAGTAATAGGTTAATTACTTAATTAATTTAATCATATTGATTAATTAATTAAGTCACCTTTACTTTATTTTTCACTTAAGCTAAACTTAGGCTCATTAATAATTAATTATTAATTAATTATTAATTATTCATCTTAGGGTTTTCACCTTTAGGGTTTTGATCTCCTTTCTTAAGGATTGATCTCTTTGTAATTATTTATTCTTGTTAATGCATTTTTGCTTCAAGGTTGTAGAGCACCATTTTTGTGCCTCTTGATCTTCTTTATGTGACAGGTTATTTGCTTGCAGGTGTTCATTGGGATCTGTGAGGTTGGTTTACCAACTTCAACAGTGATCATAAACATCAATTAAAACCTATTGTGAGGCTATAGGAGTGGAGAAGTGGATCTATGCCAAGAGACTAGAGGCATGAAATGTCAGCTTAAGAGTGGCTAAGGAGGTGACAAACTAAAATCAATGGTGGTTATGATAAAACCACAGAATAGATCACTCAAATATTTCAATAAATATCAAACCCTCAAACCAAAAATATACAAATCCACCTTGAGACTGGAAGCTCTGATGGCCATAGGTGGAAATTCATCTGTGGGGGTACAAAACAAACCAGAAGCCAAAAAAACTCTTTGCCTAAGACAACAATACCCAAATAATAAAGAAGGCACCACCACAGAGGCCAAAAAAGAGCACAAAACGACATCCTCCTTCCAGAATTTTGCCTAAAAGGATGAAAAATCACCACAAATAGAGAAAAAATCCCAGATCCACAAGACATAAGAGCAAAAAATCATCAAATTTTGCATGCCCACAAATTAGAAATCAACAAGGGCAGTGAACAGGCCAAATAGGCCAAACAATCGTCCAAATCTATTAACAAAAATTTGCAAAATGTTAATTTTTTTAAAAAAATCATCAACTAGGGGATTTATGCCTCCAAATGAACTAAAAGATAATTAGTGTAGCTCTGATACCAAGTTAGAAACAAGGCTCAACTAAATGCATGTTGATCACAAATTTAGAGTAAATTGATAAACAATGTGTGTACAATATATTGGAGTAGAGGTTGATTCGACTCAAAAGTCAAATTCAACACTCAACTACAATTGGAAGAAAGAGTGTTGAGAAGTGTCTTAGAGAGTTGTGTTGAACTCTCCAAGTTGACACCTAACCGCCTAAGGTGGCTTAAAGACATGTACAAAAATATTACTTAGGCTAAGTAATATATAATAATGTTTTACACTAATAGATCATTCGTAATATATTTCTAAATACTTTTCTTCTTCTTAACATTCTTTGGGGAATCTTTCTCTATGATGACCTTTGACTCATAAAGCTTTGGCTATCTTTTCACTATTTTGTCTAGATTAATATAGGCATCCGAACCTTTATTAGTTATGTCATCTGGCTTTTATTTCATATTTTCTCCATCATCAGGACCTTTAGTCTTTGACAAGAGAACAACATCATGCTGAATGAATTTAGATACATTTGCTTCATCTCCAAGTGTGCCTAGACCTTTGGTTGTTTCAATATGAATTCTATTTCTGACCTCTAGTCCCATTTTATTTGGGGTTCTAATCTACAAGTTTAGCTTCTTCTCTGAATATACATGTTCTTTCTTGTCGACTATGTCCAAGCATAATGCGCATGTAGTCTAAGAATGTGAAGCTTGGTGTAGACTACACCATCCTTACAACAAGGCTTCCCTTAGTGGCATCTTATGTTGTATGCATCTCTACATTTCTTTGGACAAATGTCTTTCAAAATCACATAAGTGACTATCTTTGTCAACTTCTAAATAATCATGACCTGATTCTATCAGTATGTCAATTCCTGGTGTTATTTGACATATCTCATTAGTTTCCTATTCTTGACCACACACCAACACTTATTCAACTTGAACATCCAGAGCCATGACACGATAAACTCCATGTTCTACTTTTTCATATAGCAATTCATTATTCTCATGATATTCTGTGATCATGTACTTCATTCTAGGTTCTGCCTCTATGCAAATTTGGTTCAGAATTCCCCTCCATGGTAACCACATATGAAAGAAATCAGTTGCCTTATATCCATTCAAGGTCTTCAACCAATCCCTACATAGCAACATATCATATGTATCTGGAATATCCACTACTTAGATATCAATGAAGTGTTGGACTCTAGGATCAGAAGCTAATTGCATATGAATGAGTTAATTCCCCTATGACACTTACCTTAGACTTGTCCAATTAGGTGACTTTCTTCAAAGACTTAGCATGAAACAAGCCTAGGATTTGACATACTAACAAAGACATGACATTGGTAGATGCTCCTAAGTCTACTAGATAGTTATGTAAATTGTTTACCAAAAATTTTTAAGGTCAAGAGAAACATAGGGGATTCAATTTTATCTTTGTAAACAACAATTTGTGCATCAGCAGCATGGACTTGACCTTTGTCTCTAGGTTTTGGGGAACATCTTTGTTGGGAAATTCTCTAGTCTAGACATTGCTAGGGATACTTTCCTTTGGTGAAGGTTCCTCCAAGGACTTGAGGAAAGCTCTTTTAATGTCCGTGGTTTTAAGCAATTCAAATAATGACAAGATTATTTTTATTTTCTTGATTTCCTTAGCTAAGTAATTAACCAACTTATCTGATTCAGATAGTTTGGACATACCTCTAGCTATGGCTGAGAGTAAAGTGGAATGTTGTTGATTCACCTTAAAAAGTGAAGGATTGTTACTAGATGACATGTCGAGAGGCGTGTTGAAGTTATTTGGGGGGATAGAGATTGTTAGTGGTCTTGACGACCAATTGTCATAGTTATTTCTTAGGTTATAGTTGTGACCTCTCTAAAACTGTTGGAAAGCATGGATTTCATCCACTTCTTGTTCAAGCTCATTATCACCTTTGAAAGGGAAGTTATAATCTTCTAGTGCTAGGGCTGACTCCTTGCATACAAGAGTGTAATTTTCATGATCTATATGTTGGAATTAGGCCAGACAACTGAGAGGGGAGGGGGTGAATTAGTTGTCCCACAAAATTAACCTTTTCTTCTTTTTAATCTTCTTTCAAAACTTATAAATAGAATAATGATATAAACATTAAAGCATGAAACAATAACACATGAGCAGAAACACAATTAACATAATTGACACCAAGATTTTTAATGTGGAAACCCGGTTAAGGAAAAACCACAGTGGGGGTTAACCCACAAGATCCGTACCCTATTAAAAGTACTTAAAAATGGGAAGGCACTTGCCTTTGGGCTCACTGCCTATAGAAATTTATGTTTAATATAGAAAGAATTAACTAAGAAATAGCATCTTCTTCATGTCTAGTTCAATCTCATTGAATGCTCACAAAACTTCTCTCTTCTCCCAAACACATCTTCACTATCACGTCATCCTTTATTGTTCTTATTCCTCTGCTCCTCCTCTTCTCTACTCTGCCTCTGATCCTTTCTTGGGATTTGATTATTTCACACAAGGCTGATTTTCCACGACTCAACTACACGCCTTTATATGCTTCATCAACCTTGGAATAAACATCAAGGTTGGCACTACAAGAATCTAACTTAATGCAAATCACTAGGCTATCGACCAAACATAACTAGCACTCAAATCTTCCTTGATAAATATGCCACACTCTAGATAATTTCTCTTAGATCATCCACAACACGCTTGAATCATCCGGTCAGCCAAGAATGGGAAGAACAGTAACACCAAGGAAGAAATCTTCAATAACAAGCTCAATCTTCAATGTGAACCTCCAACACAGCAGGCACACGATCCAGAGACCTCCACAAGCACATTGAATTCAACAAAGACATCTGTACTCCTCCAAATCATTAGAATCACTTGCATCTTCTTTCAGAACCTCAAGAACACTATCTTCCATGACTGTCACACTAGAAAGATTACTTGTGGACTTTTAAACCATGAACCAATTGAGTTGATGATACACATTGCCTTCCCAAACATGCCTCTAGAACCGCAGATCATAATATTTCAATGCGGAGCAATTTGGACCAATTTACTGTCACTCTATCTCTTCTAAACACAACAAAACCTGGTTCTACTCAAATGACCATAGTTTCTTCAAATCTTCATGTGGACCTCTCAAATCTCAACTGAAGCTACTTCAGACAACCCTCTACACAGCCACATGGTCCACATGTATTGATCTTCATTAATTTTCTCAAAATCCTCAACATTCCAATCTTCTAAACATGCAACAAAATAGAATACAGTTGACACTAATGGCAACAAGAATATGTTGACATCAATGACAACACTAATTAGGCACATATTTGCAACAATCACCCCCTTTGTCATTGATGGCAACATATGATATGAAAAATTGATTCAACAATCAAGACAAGAACTTCTCCTCCTTTCTCTTATCACTTCTGCAACTACTTTCTTCACTACTCCCCCTTTCATCAACAACTAGTTTTTCACATGACTTGTCTCCCCCTTTGACATCAATGGAAAAGGGCACATATTTGCAACCTTTTCTCCCCCTTTTTGTTTTAGATTGATCTCAAAATTTGCATATTGACTACTCCCCCTAAGTAGTATCTGCTTAACATCAATCTGGATCACAAGATATGGCTATGAATTCCATCAGACTGATGGACCCTAGTGTATCTTAGTTTTGATCAGGAGGGGTAATAACCCCTAACTTCTCTTTGAGATACTCAAAAGTATCCTAGGGTAGATACTTAGTGAAAATATCTACAATTTGATCCTTTGAAGAAACAAGCTCCATTCTAACTTCATTCTCATTAACCTTCTCTCTCAAAAAGTGATACTTGATTGATATGTGCTTTGTCTTTGAATGCAACACCAGATTCTTTGAGATGCTTATTGCATTTGAATTATCACAGAAGATTGTGACAAGCTCCTCAAACACAATTCTAATGTCCTTCAATATTTGCTTCATCCACTAAACTTGAGTACAATTGTTTACTGCTGCTATATACTCTACCTCTGCTGTAGATAGGGATATTGCCTCCTACTTTTTGCTTAGCCAAGAAACCAATCTACTTCCCAAGAAGAATGCACCACCACTAGTACTTTTTCTATCATCCACATCTCCTACCCAATCAGCATCTGTATATGCATGAAGAGTGAAGTCATTATCCTTCAGATACCATAAGCCATAATGAAGTGTCCCTTTGATATATCTAAAAATTCTCTTGACTGCTACAACATGGGATTCTCTAGGATCAGCTTGAAATCTAGCAACAAGTCCAACTACATTCATGATATCAGGTCTGGTCTAAGTTAGATAGAACAGTCCTCCAATCATTGATCTATACCTTTTTCTGATTTGTCTTAGGGGAGTCATCATCTTTACTTAACTTACATCTGGTTATCATGGGTGGGTAAGTGCAAAAAGATGCGGGGCCAAAAAGTGGCCAAATGGTTTTTTTTAAAAATAAAACATAACACGAGTGCATTATAATGCACTCGCGTTATGGTTTGGTAATGACAAGCCTAAGGCTCATCAAAACCAAACCATAAAGTGCTCGTGTTATAATGCAAGCATTATGAACTACTATAAACAAAAAAAGGCTTGTCATTTCATTTCATTTCTATTTTTCTCCTCTATCCCCGTGGCTTGCAAACCCTAGGAAGCACACTTGTGTTTTGGAAAAGACAATTCAACACCAAAATCTTGTTGATTCATCACCAAAATGCTGCCAAGACATCGAGCACACCAAAGGAGCTAGTTTTATTTATTTTTTTGTTTGAATTTGCTTCTAAATAGGTAGGTTTGAGTTGTTTTTTGATGCATATTTCGTTAATTGTCAGGAAATGTTAATGCACCTCCTCCTCCTCCTCCTCAAAATCCACAAAATCCTACAGAACAACAACCTCCTCCATCCATTCCTCGACATGCCCCTGGAACACAAGAAAATATAATGGGACAAATTAAAAACAACAAAAAAGAAATTGAAGATATAATTGCAAGGTTGAAAGATCCTTCCACTTCAACCTTGCATAGGTCTACGCTTGCTGAATCTCTTGAATCTATGTTATCAAATTTAGATTCAATTAGCAAGCAAATAACTAGTTGGACGGATAAGAGGAGAAAGTTTAGAGATTATTATGCAGACAAGCTGTCATACCAAGATGTGAAAAAATTACAAATCACAAAATTAGACTTGTGTTCAATTTTCACAAACCCACAAACAAATCAACCTCGACCCATTACATGCAAGAGGTTCCCTATCCATTGGTGCAACAACCAAGTGATAAGGGATAATTTTGGGTAGAGGTGGTGGATGGTTTTTGACCATCCTCCATGCAATAATAATGAGGTCCCACAATACTTTTTGAGGAAACTCTACTGCGAGTTTGTCCTTATTAAAGTGCCAAACTATTTTGATATGCGGGACTTTCAGGGTAGAGGTGGGGGGTCAGTACAAGATAGACCAGGGGCATGTCTTGACCCACAACGGGTAGTGAGACAAGTAATCAACAGACCAACCCATGAGCATATTTCTATCCCTTCCATTGTGAAGGAGAGTGTTGAGGTCGATACACTTCAGTCCATTAGTGCCTTGACCCAGAGCATCATAGAGCATGCCGATCTTACAGCACAGAGTGGGTTGGGAGATAGTGCGAGGAATAGGGTCCAACCCCATGCTTGTCAGGCTTGCGAGTCAGCCTGTGGTTATAACCCCATGGATAGTTAGGATGCAGGTGCACAGGCTACATCTGCAACTGAGCAGATGGTGATGACAGATACCCTCCTGAGTGAGACTTTCGGCCTTAATACTCAGGTAAATATTATCAAGTTTATTGAATTTAATTTATTAAATTTTATTTTTGAAATACAAGATTAACTAATTTAAATTGATGATTTTAATAAAAATTTAGGGTCATAGTGTCGATGCAGTTTTCAGTGGTTCTCCACCTGCATTTTACACTAGATCATCTACTGTTGGGGTATGTAACTAGTAAACAATTATAAATGTTACATGTGAATAGCATCATTATATGAATGGTATTCTAATATCTGATTTTAGATGTTGAATAGGTTAATATTGCAGATTTCATGGCAACACCTGCCAGTAGTGGTGGACTTCAAAGCTTTACAGAGGCAATAAAATAAATAGTTTAATGAATGAATTGTACTTACTAGATTTTTGTATGTGACTTGTGTGCTTTATTGTGTGTACTTCCATGTTTAGATGAACGTGTGTGTATGTTAGGAGCCATGATTTGCATCACTATTATAGTTTATGTAATTGAATAATGTTGTTTTCTTTCCAGATGATACAGGCTGTAGAGACACCTCCCCATGTTCATAGGGCAATGGAGCATGGTGTGGCCTCTACAATTCATAGCTCCATGGCATTGACAGGGGTATGAGGCAGATTAGTAAATTTCAATTTACATTCATTGTTATAGTTGTCTATTTTTGAAAAATCAAAAGATTATTGATTTGAAGTTTAATTTCTATCTGGATGGTTTCTATAAGACATGACATCACCATGGCCTATTCTTGCTACTGAGGCAAGTGAGGAGACAGATTATATGTTAGTGGTAAGTGATTATTTTGTTAAATGTTTCATTTTTATAACATGTAATTTCTATATATTAATGTCTATACTTTTTATTGTAATAGCTAAAGATGTAGGAAGAACTAAATAGAAGGAGCAGCCCTTAGGTTCGTAGTAGACCACCCACGTGCACGTCTCCATCCCCTAGAAGATCAAAGGCTATCATGATCTATTCTCTTCACCAGCCAGAGGGGAATGACTTTTTATTGTGTTCCTTTGTTGTATGCCTATATGGCATTTGTGGACATATATTTTGTATTGTATATAGTTGACATTGTATGCCTATATGGCATTCTTGTAAGCCTATATGGCTATTTTGTATATATGTTATACTTATATTGACAGATATTGATGTATGCCTATATGGATATTTGGTTAATACAAATTGTTTTTATTGATGGTGTCCATACTTGCATTATAAATCCACATTTGAATAGATATTTGTAGATGGCTACTTCAAATATTTAAAGTCCAATTGTATTACATAGGATGTTTGTTGATCCAATAAGCTAGCTATTGTTATTCAAGTATCACCTAAACCTCATTTTGGAACTAAAAGATAAAAGTTGTATTTAAAAAAAAAATGAATCATCATGTTGAACAAAAAATATTAATATTCTTTATGAGTACCATACAATGTCAGCTATAGGTAATACAAAAAAATGAATCATCATGTTATTCTTTATGTTTGAGATCTTGAAAATGACTAAGTCTGGTAGCCTGATATCCTGAAACACTAGGATGAATATCCAAGTCATTAGGATGATTGCGCCTTGAGAAAAAGTCATTAAGATGAGCACCTAAAGGAGACTTTCTTAAACATTCAAACATTGAGCAACAAGCATGAAGGGTTAAGGCGTAATTTGCAACTCATAAAGCCTCAAAAGGGCACCCAACTTGGAGAGAGCATTCATTTAAGACAAGGTGCCCATTGACACCTATTCCACCATAAAAGTGTACCTAAGGTGGAAGGAGAACAAGCCTCTAGTAAGTGAAGCACACCTATTGTCTAAACCACTTCATTATGGTGCCCTATCATGAGGAGTATATAAGTCAATAGGAAATGGCACCTATAATGCAAATTAAGGACTAATGGCATTTTCAATAAGCATCAATTCACCTTCAGCTTTCAATAAATACATCAAATTGAGCCCCATTAGCCTAGGTGCCCTTTGCCTTCAAAGGAACCTTGTATTGGCGCCTTGGAGGAAATCAACTTACAATGACAAGTCTTGGAGGTTTCTCATTTTGGATTATGTCTTTTGAGATTAACTATAATGATTGAAAGTTAATATGAGTGGAAAGAACCTATCTTGAACCTTAGGTGCCCTTCATGTAATTTCCCACCATCATGAATGCCTAGATCTAATGAGTGAATGAAGGATCTTAACATCAAGAAGCATGTTATCAATCAACTTGGAGAAGTCTTTGACAATAATTATGATGAATTGAGTACATGGAAGTAAAGGAAGTACATATCAACTCCAAAGTGTGCCTAATGATCAATAAGAAATTCTTCCAAAGCAAAGGCGCTCATTCTAAATTTTCCTACTAGTTTTGGCGCCTTAAATTCTAAGTGCATGAAAATCATGAGGATGAATGCTTAGGGATGAGATAGTCTTCATAAGAGTTTAAATAAGAACATCATCAAAATGCGCCTTGGTAGAGAGACTTGAGACCATCATCAAATAAGCCAAAATATCTATCTCCAATCTAGGCACAAATTCTAGCTCCTCCCAACTCAAATGAGCGTCCAAGGTAAAGTCAACTTTTATCTATACAACCCTCAGATTGTGCCTTGATTGAGGAAGGGATTTGAACCTCAAAATTTAATCATTTCAAGAGAAAAGCTTCCTTAGACACTTGGTATTTGATTGAAATCATTGAAAATTAGAAAGAACCACCTAAGGATGTAAGGTGCACTTTTCACCCATACAAGCCTAAAATTGTGCCTAAGGGAAATAATTTGATTGCATATCAATAGGTGAGTGCCTTGAGAGAAAGGATCACTCTAGGTCATTTTCAATTGTTGAAAGCACAAAAATGATAAAGATAAAGGCAATTGAGTTAGGCACACTTTAGCCTCTAAGGACACCTCAATGAGTGCCTTGGGTGAAATTGCATGAGATGACCTTTTGGAGTGAGTGCTTGAAAGATAGAATTCATTCTAAGACATGTCTCATCATTTAGAATTGCAAAATTACAAGTATAAAGACATTTAAATCTAGGTGCACTCTCCATCAGTACAAACCCATTCTAGTGCCTAAGAGAGAAATTGCATTGAAAGACACCTTTTGAATGAATCTCTTAAGGGAGATTGACCTCTTTAAGCCATTACAATTGTTTGAAATCACTTAAAGTGATAAATATGGACCAACTTGTGTTAGGTGCCCTTTGCTCTTCTTTTTACCTATATATGTGCCTAGATTTGTAGTAAGATTATTCCATGTTTAAAGAGGATTCCTTTGTGTTATAAAATGTTTATCATGAGGATTGATGTGTTTCTTGGTTTTTATTGTAGGATGATTGAAGGAAAAGGTAGGAACAAGAGCTTGGAGTCGCCTAGAGTCATCATGTAGCTACTCCAAAGGAGCCTTTCACATTCATTCATGCTAGAGAGTTAACATGGAAGTAATCACTGCCAAGGAAACACCACTTCAAGAGGTAACTGCTCCAAGAGGTCACAACAAGATATATTTCAAGTCTTCTTCATCAACAACATCACCAGTTGCATCATGTTTGAAGACTTCCATCTATCACTTCAAGTTCCATTCATCTTCAAGTATCAACTAGATTCTTCATCAATCATCACTTCAAGATTAGCATGTAGCTGCTCCAAAGGAACTTCTGATCATCATCAAGCATTCCAAAGACATCCACTCAATTTCAAGTCCCTCTGATACATTCAAGCCTCCTTGAGAAGTCATCTACTTCACATATAAGGGAAAGTGTTATCATCAATATCTACACTTCAAAGGACCTTTCAAGTTGGAACACTTCTATTGGCAAGAGACACATTGGAGCTTCGTGATTGTTGTCAATGATGGTAACAAAGATCATCCCACACATCCACAGGATATGGTGTGTCTCTACAGGAAGTCAGATTGAAGAGCTTACAGGTTCGGTAAGCAAGAACAGAGCATGCAGAAGGTCCAACAATCAGGTTTAGATCTATTAGAGGAAGTATCCTTGGAAAGTGTGGATTTGGGAAAGTCAAGAGGAGTATCTTGGCTGGTAGATTCCAAGGTTGGAGCCTCCGGTGTTGAAAGAGTAAAGAGATATAAGCTTCTAAGTACTGGGGTCCGGTTTCGTAGAATAGACAGAGGAAGATTTGACAGGCAGAGCATCAGAAGTTATTCTGGATGAGATGTTGATGATGATAAAGATTCCTAAGGTATCATTCATGATTGGCCGACTTATTAGACAACTTATATAAGTTTATTTTTGATCCGCATCACTTGGGAAGCAAGGATTCAACCGACAAAAAAAAGGTTGGGAAATATTGACTATTTCGGATGCTGACTAGAAAGAGGATGAAATTCTTTGTGCAGATATATATACCAGATGGATTTCGATAAGGCAAGTTGTAGTTGTACAATGTGGTGCGCGAAGAAAAGGAGAAGAGAAGAGCGAAAGTAGTAAGGAAGGTCCGGTATGTGAATGGACAGCAGAACTAAAGAAGAGGAAGGATGAAGTGCAGCAGATCAATTTACTGAGCCTAACTGGAACTGAACTCTAGCATGTGTGGATGCTTCACATCAGTTCAAGTATCTTATTATTCTTGTTATAACTTGTAGACAGTGAGTCTCTTATAAGCAGTGTGCTCGGGCAGTAAGCCCTAATTGGCAAGTACCATTTTTGTATATCTATTCTTCTAACATAGAATACAATCTTGGGTTAATCACCTCGTGGTTTTCTCCCTTAACAAGGTTTCCATGTCAAAAATATTGTGTCATGTGTATTTCCATTTCATGGTTATGTTTTCTTATTTGAATTGATACTGCATTAATTATTAAGAAAGTTTAGAAAGCAGAAATAATTAAGATAACTAATTCACCCCCCCTCTCAGTTATCAACAATTGGTATTAGAGCCAAGTACCTCTAAAAAGAGCCTAACATCTTGAGGAAGACCTGGGAATTCAAATGGATGCATATGGTATGAAGGAGCAACTTAAGTCTGCCCTAGATGATCTTGAGCAGTCAAATTCTAAAATCAATGAATTGAAGGAAAGACTCAAACAGGCTGATGATTTCATAAATGAATTAAAAGAGAAACTAAGTCTCTCTATGAAAAAGAGAAAGGAGCTACTTTAGCAACTAGCAAGACAAGGTGAAGCCAATGATACAAATGGAGATCTGAAGGAGAAAACAAAGTTATGTGAAAAGTTATCAAAAGAAATCATTATGGTAAGAAATGAAATGGAATCAGGAGCTATGAAGTTTACCCAAGAGATTGAAGAGAAAATAAAAATTGAAGATGATCTAAGACATTCTCTCAAGGAAAAATCAAAAGATTGCCACAAGATGGATAGAATTATCAGACATCTTGAATCTGATCTTGAAGATGCTAAAGATAATAAAGAAAAACTTGAGGATCAAATTGTCTCTCTTAAAAGGGATCTTCAAACAACAAATGAATATAAAGAGAAATTCAAGATAAGTCCTGCTCAACTTGAAGTTCTTCTTGAAAGTCAAAAGAGGGTAGATGACAAGTGTGGTTTGGGATATGAGAAAGAAGAAAGCTCTGGATCCAGTCAGAAGAATTTTGGATCAGAAAATCTAAGGAACAGGCCTAGAAGACCTTCGGTAAGACAACCTAATGCTCAAAGATATCCATCCTTCAATGAATACTGCTACAACTACAATAAATTTGGTCATAGAGCTAATTAGTGCAGAAAGAGAATGAATCAAACTAACACATCCTTCTCCAGACAGTGTTTCAACTGTAAAAGGTATGGCCACAAATCTCATGAATGCATAAATATGCAAATGAACAATTCATTCAATGGTAGATTCTTTGCATGCAACAGAATGGGTCACATGGCTAATCAATGCAGATCAAGAGGATATCAATCAAATATGAAAAGAAATGTTGTTTGCCAAATTTGCAATAGATCCGTTCATATTGCCAAATTCTGTAGAAGCAAGAATTAGGACAAAAGAGGTCTGGCACATCATAATTAGAATCAAGACAAGGGAAAACAAAAAGTGAATGCGGATGAAGTTCAAAGTGAAATGAACAAGATTTGGGTGAAGAAAAATACAGAGAATATAGGGGATGGATCCGCACCAGACTCTGGTGCTGATATTCCTTCTAGAAACTAAAAAGTGAGCTCTGGCTCAGGGGAAGTCTTAAAGAAAAACATTATCCCCCAGCCAGTCAATTGGTGCCGGAATTGGCATAAGGAAAATTGTGGATTAAAGGGCTCTTAAAGAAACATCCAAGTTAATTGTGAGTAAGATATGAAAGATCCACAAGAAGTTTTAACCAGGTAGAGGTCTAATCCGGTTCCTCAGTCATTCGATGAGAAGTAGGTTTCTCACAGTTAAACCTAACATGATTCAAACTATGGAATCTTGATATGCGGATAGATCAAATGATTAGTGAAAGGAAGATAGATTATCACTATTCTCCAAGAATAACTCTAAAGTCTATCTCAGTGATCCAAAAAAGTTATGTCTCTGAATAAGATAAACAAGGTAAACCGGAATGAATTAGGTTGCGCATTTATTGCTGGGTGAAAATTAGGGCTTTCCCAGAAATAAAAGAGTTCATTCATTTGTGATTTGCACATTTGCATTCAAGAAGAAAAGAAAAAGGAGCTCTGCATCAAATTGTCTCAACTCTCAAAGATCAGCCATTGAAATTGTCTCATCCAGCTAATCAAATCCATCTCTTTCAGTGAACCCTAGGAACAAAAAAGGTATTTTTCATTGCTGAATATCTCTTTGTAAAATCTTTTTGGAAATGGCTACTCTGAATGTTGTGAAGATCTCTAATAGACCTCACCCTAAATTTAAAAAGCATCCATATAAATCTCTAGAAGTTGATCCCCTAGGCACCTTTTCAAGCATTCCGCATGAGGTTCTACATGTAGAAGATGTTAGGGTTTACATTCATGCAAGCATTGAAGAATTTGGGGAATCAAAGTTAATGGATATCTATCACAAGCAGTTAATAGATGATTCTTTTGAGATCAAACCTCAGTATAAAGCCATCCGGGAGAAGCATTTTGCATAGTACATTCATTTCCCCTGTTTTGAAGAAGATGAATGGGTCCGGTATGTATTGAGCAGAGTGCATGACAATTTCTTATGGTTCAATAGACCATTTAAAATCACCAAAGATGTAATTAGAGTAGTAACTGATCTGTACTCATCTGGTGGGATACTTGTTCTCAAATCTATCAAGAATTAGACAGTAAGTGATGCAAACAAATCAAAATTTGACAAGAGAGCTATGACAATTGAAGATATCACTAATCCGGATGTCAAATTTGCACCCATGATAATTGGTTACAAGATTTATCACTCCAGTAGGGAAAATTCAATACCGAGAACTGCAGTTTATATAGCCTATCAGATGCTAAAAGAAAATGCTGACTATGATCTGTGTGAACTTCTTCTAAGCCAACTTTTGGAAAATCTACAAAAGATAAAGAAGGACAAGAAGAACTCCTTCAAGTATGGTGGCTTGATACTCTACCTATTCTTTTATTACATGAATGAGCTTCTTAGATCCAGTGGCTGGGTATGGCAGAATGATAGACCAATATCTATTCAAATAAGAGATTATATACATGGGCTTGGTGATACCAAGGCACAAAATATAGCTCTCTGGGGCTATTTCAAGAATTTTTAGAGCATGATGCAAGCAAGAGAGAGAATCCCCAAATCTTTAGTTGAAAAATATAAAGATACAATATGCTTTATGGTAGAAACTGATCAATGCCTAATGGAGGCAATGGAGCCAAGAATAGTGTGGATCATGCCAATGGGGTATGAAGTGGATGAGAAAATTATTGAGCTACATGTTCAACATATGCTTGGTCAACCCAAGGATCCCAAGCTAGAAAGGTTTGGAACCTTTGAAGAATTGAGTGTAGAGATTCATGTGGAACTTAGACAACCGGAGACAAAAAGGAAAGTGAGAAGGGAAGTTGAAGAAGTTGCTAAGAGATTTGGAATATCCAAGGAGGCACTTGATACAAATAGAGAAAAGATGGAAAGGGCAGAGAAAGAGAAGAAAGAAGCAGCAAAGGAAAGTGATCCGGTAAAAGCTCCCTCCCGGACCAGATCCTCTAAAAGGGCTGCACCTACCTCTAATAAAAGCTCAAAGGCATCAAAACCGGAAGTCCAGACATCCAGAAAAGGAGAAAAGAGAACAAAGAAAAAGGCAACAAGGTCCTATGTTAGCCAGAAGGATGATGAAGAAACTGAATCAGATGAGGAGGTAAAGAAACTGAAGAAGAAGAAGAAATCTTCTAGTGAACCCTCTACTGGTGAAGACAAGGAAGAGATGGTAGAAGAATACATTGAAAGGCCCACTCTGTCCTTAGATGATGTAGTTAAAGAAGTCACTATGTATGGGAACCTGCAACCAATAACATAATTCTATGATGCAGACAATGAAGCAGATAAAAAGATTCTAGAGGAAGCCACAATTAAGTATTTGAATGTATATAATAAAGCTTTTATTGAAATCATATCTCTCATTCCCAAAATCCTAGAGAAGGAATTAGAGATAAGAAAGAATAATGCTAGGGCAAAGGATCTTGAGATCCAGGAATAGATAGCCATTCAGCTCTTTCCTTCAACCACTCCAAAGAAAATGAATATGATCTTCAAAGATTGCAAGGATGAGTTCTGGAACAAAGCTAGAATGAATCAGCTTATGCTCGGTGAAACTAATAAAATAGCCAAAGAGACAAAAGAGATCCTCTAGAATGCATATAAAAAATTCAACATTCCAATTGTAGAGGACATAAGTGATAAGCCCTCTACCATGGGCAACAAGGAAGAAACCATTGAGACGGTAGTAGAAGAGGTTAAGGAGACAGGTGAAGAAAAAGGTAAGGACTTAGATTCCTCTGCTCCAGAAGAGGAAGTCCAAGGAGAAGTGAACCCAGATTCTCCTACAGTCTCCAGATCTAAAGGAGAAGTAAGAATAGAGGAGATGGGAGAAAAAGTGAAGGGACAGGAAGAAGGTCAAATAGAAAAGACCACAGATGACAGTACTAAGGTTGCAGAAGTAGAGAAAGTTTTGTCTCCAGCAAGAGACACAACAGAAGCAGTCAAGGACTTCTTGACCAGAGAGATGATGGAATTTGATGAACCGGAGTTTCTTCAAGGTCCATTCAATTTTGATTCCCTCTCTCCGATGCAAACCATGAAGCTAGCATCCTTCACCCAAGCAAAGGCAAAAGAAAAATTTTTGAAGTCTCACCTGGTAGACTATGAACTCATAGAAGCTGCATCCGGTGTCTTAGAGAAGATTATGCCTTCCTTCCAAAAGGACTCTTCAGCCTCCACATCTGGTAATCTCAAAACTCTTGTTAATTCTGTTAACACTCACTTTGAGTCATTGGAAAAGTTAGTTGAGGTAAAGGTTCGGAAAGAGTTTTTGGATAAGAGATTCTCAGAGTTACAAGGCATAATAGCAAATGATAGGAGAGTTTTGGATAGTGGAATAAAGAGCTTGGAAAATTCTCTCAAGGATGGTGGAGATTTCTGTAAATTTTGTTTATCCTAGCCTAAAGTGACCAAGGATATTAAGAAGAAAGTAAAGGAACAAGAGGATAAACTGTTAAACCTCTCACAGAATTTTGATCCTCTCACTCTATCCATAGTAAATCAGGAATGTCAAATTATTGTAGTCATGAATGAGATTAAGAAACTTGAAAAGGAGAGGAAGAACATAATAAATAGGATGAGTGAGCTTAGAGGGGTGATTATTCCTAAATTAGAGGCCATACATGAGGCCCTAACAGATGCTCAGACCACAGCCCGGACCAGTGATCCAACAGATCTCAAGAGGGTAGAAGCTTTTGCATTCCTACTGAGTGGTCATATCTCAATTTTGGACAAGATGAAGCAAAGTTGGGGAACACAAGTTATACAACTGAAGACAACCTTTGTAGACATATTACAGTATATGTAAGTAAAACCTGTCTATATACTTATGCGGCTAAGTATAGTTGAATTTTTGGGCAATTTTGGTATGCGGACCCTACCCTTTGCCATTGATGTCAAAGGGGCAGTGAGGAACAGTGAAAAATGTGGAATCCAGCTAAGGGGGAGCTCTGGTAAAGTGTACATTAGAAGAAAGCATCAACAAAGGGGGAGTATAGTATAACACTTAGTCATTTTTCACGAAGTGTTGCCATCAATGCCAAAGGGGGAGATTGTTGGCAAGAGACACATTGGAGCTTCATGATTGTTGTCATTGATGGCAACAAAGATCATCCCACACATCCACAGGATATGGTGTGTCTCTACTGGAAGTCAGATTAAAGAGCTTACAGGTCCGGTAAGCAAGAACAGAGCATGCAGAAGGTCCGACAGTCAGGTCCAGATCTATTAGAGGAAGTATCCTTAGAAAGTATGGACTTGGGAAAGTCAAGAGGAGTATCTTGACTGATAGATTCTAAGGTTTGAGCCTCTGATGTTGAAAGAGTAAAGAGATATAAGCTTCTATGTACTAGGGTCCGGTTTGGTAGAACAAACAGAGGAAGAACTGACAGGCAGAGCATCAGAAGTTATTCCAGATGAGATGTTGATGATGATAAAGATTCCTAAGGTATCATTCATGATTGGCTGACTTATTAGACAACTTATATAAGTTTATTTTTGATCCGCATCACTTGGGAAGCAAGGATTCAGCCGACAGAAAAAAGGTTGGGAAATATTGACTATTCTGGATGCTGACTAGAAAGAGGATGAAATTCTTTGTACGGATATATATACCAGATGGATTTCGATAAGGCAAGTTGTAGTTGTACAGTGTGGTGCGCGAAGAAAAGGAGAAGAGTAGAGTGAAAGCAATAAGGAAGGTCCGGTATGTGAACGGACAACAGAACTAAAGAAGAGGAAGGATGAAGTGCAGTAGATCAGTTTACTGAGCCTAACTGGAACTAAACTCCAGCATGTGTGGATGCTTCACATCAGTTCAAGTATCTCATTATTCTTGTTATAACTTATAGACAGTGAGTCTCTTGTGAGCAGTGTGCTCAGGCAGTAAGCCCTAATTGGCAAGTGCCATTTTTGTATTTCTATTCTTCTAACAGAGAATACAATCTTGGGTTAATCACCCTGTGGTTTTCTCCCTTAACAGGGTTTCCACGTCAAAAATATTATGTCATGTGTATTTCCATTTCATGGTTATGTTTGCTTATTTGAATTGATACTACATTAATTATTAAGAATGTTCAGAAAGCAGAAATAATTAAGATAATTGATTCACTCCCCCTCTTAGTTATCAACAACTTCTTCAGCAAACATTCGAAGAAATCCATCCAAGCTTCAAGTTCTTTCACAATCTTCAAGTCTAGGAGAAATTGCATCTAATGAACTCATTAATTGGTGTCTAGGAGGAAAAGACCTTAAACTTACATTATTTAGTCAACACTTTAGAAATTGAGCCATTCCTAGTCAATTGGAGTCATAAAATATCAAATACAAAGTCAGATTGGACTTAGGCGACCCTTCATGTAATTTCCCACCATCATGATCGCCTAGATCTAGGAAGATCATCCCGATTGCACCTAGGAATAAGATACAAGTACAAGACCTCAAATTTGAGTGCCTAGAAGTGTGATGGATTGAAGAAGCTACATTGGCACCTAAGGGTAAGTTGTGTCTAATGACATCACCTAATTGAGCACCTAGGAGGTATAAAGCTTAACATTGACATGAGGACAAGCGCTTAGTAAAGGAGAGTTTCTCAAACATTTAAACATGTGAATGAAGTCATAGAAATGCACTAAGTCATCTAGGCACCATTTTCCCCTTGTGTACCCTTACATTTGCACCTAAGAAGAAGTTTCTTCAGTTCATTAGAGTGTTTGAGTATTGAGGATTTCTTAGCAATGCTTTGCAACTTTACACTGCCTCCTTCTGACGATTTTTGGGGCAGTAGAAAACCTTTCACCAGGGGCAAACACCCCAGAGATATAAAAAACTGAGAGAGGTTATTGTAGAGGCACTCTACATGATCACGTTACCTTAGACAAAATATTTCTAAGTGACATGGTTTTTGAGTAACATCTCGTCAAAGATTGCTACCTTTTTGCGCTTTAGACTCTTTAGGGATATCGTCAGTACAATGTAGCTCGGACTGTTTCGACATGTTTGGGTGAAAAAAAGGACCATGCCTAGTGTAAATGTACCCATTCGGATGTGTTGGAATAGTCAGTTTGGTCGCATTAGGAGCAGGACAAAAGTTACACCCCTTTGCAACTTTACACTACCTCCTTCTGATGATTTTTGGGGTAGCAGAAAATATTTCACCACAGGCAAATGTCTCAGAGATATAAAAAACTAAGAGAGGTTATTGTACAGGCACTCTACATGATTGTGTTGTCTTAGATGAAATGTTTCTAAGTGACATGGTTTTTGAGTAACATCTCGTCAAAGATTGATGCCTTTTTGCACTTTGGACTCTTCAGGGATATCATCGGTACAATGTAGCTCAAACTATTTCAACATGTTTGGGTGAAAAACAGGACCATGCCTAGTATAAATGTACCCATCCAAATGCATTGGAATAGTCATTTTTGTCACATCAAGAGCAGGACGAAAGTTACACCCCTTTGCAACTTTACACTGCCTCCTGATGATTTTTGGGGCAGCAAAAAACCTTTGACCACGGGAAAATGCCTCATAGATATAAAAAACTAAGAGGTTATTGTAGAGGCACTCTACATGATCGTGTTGCCTTAGACAGAATATTTCTAAGTGACATGATTTTTGAGTAACATCTCGTTAAAGATTTCTACCTTTTTGCACTTTGGACTTTTCAGGGATATCGTCGATACAATGTAGCTCGGACTGTTTTGACATGTTTGGGTGAAAAATAGGACCATTCCTAGCGTAAATGTACCCATCTAGATGCATTGGAATAGTTATTTTGGTTGCATCAGGAGCAAGACGAAAGTTACACCCCTTTGCAACTTTACACTGCCTCCTTCTGACGATTTTTGAGGTAGCAAAAAACCTTTGACCATGGGCAAATGCCTCAGAGATATAAAAAACCAAGAGAGGTTATTGTAGAGGCACTCTACGTGATCACATTAATTAGGATGGAATGTTTCTAAGTGACATGGTTTTCAAGTAACATATCGTCAAATATTGCTGCCTTTTTATACTTTTGACTCTTTAAGGATATCATCAGTACAATGTAGCACAGACTGTTTCGACATGTTTGGGTGAAAAATAGGACCATGCCTAGTGTAAATATACCCATCTGGACACATTGGAATAGTCATTTTAGTCGCATCAGGAACAGGACGAAAGTTACACCCCTTTGTTACTTTACACTGCCTCCTTCTGATAATTTTTGGGGTAGCAAAAAACCTTTGACCACGGGAAAATGCCTCAGAGATATAAAAATCTGAGAGAGGTTATAGTAGAGGCACTCTACATGATCGCATTGCCTTAGACAAAATGTTTCTAAGTGACACAGTTTTTGAGTAACATCTCATCAAAGATTGCTGTCTTTTTGCACTTTAGACTCTTCAGGGATATCGTTGGCATAATGTAGCTCGAACTGTTTCGACATGTTTGGGTGAAAAACAAAACCATGCCTAGCCTAAACATACCCATCTGGATGCATTGGAACTATTAGTTTGGTCGCATCAGGAGCAGGACACCAAAAATGTAAAAGTTGCTTTGTGCAACTTGACAACATTGACACTTTTTTGCAACATGACTCAAAGATTCAAACTGACCCCAAATGACTCAAAGTGACTTAAATTCACCTTGATTTTGGTGTCCAATGTACATTATAGAGGTCTAGGTTCTCCTTATCATTCAAACATCTTAGATGAGTGCCTAGGAAAGGAAAAAACTCTAAGTTTCATCATCATGAGCGCCTAATATCAAGAGACTTTAATGGCTCAAACCTTAGCATGGAGTCCTAAGGCGCATTTCATGTCTCCTTTCATCCATTTTGGCACCCTTATGTAGATTTTTCAACTTGATTTGGCACCCTGTATGTGAAGGAACATCTAAAGGCATGAAAGTGGATGTCGTTTTGCAAGAGTTTGGATCATCAAAATTGAAAGAAATAAGTCTATTAAGCTTGGGTGCCCTTGGTGTTCTTTTCATTCATTATGAGTGCCTTGGGAGAATGGTATATAGGTCATCATCATGATTGGGTGCCCTAGATCCAGAGTGTTGGAGAGATCATCAAATGGTGTCTAGAGGAAGTGGGGTGAGTTATGAGTTTGGTCACATTAGGAGAAGGACACCAAAAATGCATAACACGATGATGTAAAAATGTGTATATGTGTAAAAAAGCAGGAGGAAATTAAAAAAAGACAAACCTTACAAATTAATGTGCATACTTACAACTCAATGTAACATGACTTTACAAAATCAATGAACCATCCGGGTCTGCTCTACTCTTTATTGTGTCAAGTATTGCTTCATGGTCAGACTCAAGCACCTTCCATAATATTTTGTTCAAAGGTCTACCCTGATACTTTATCAAATGAACATTGGATGCCACGACAAGGTTCAAGTAATGAAGAATCTTCTGATGCATGTCAAAGTCCTGAAACAACCAAATATTAACACTCTTATGTGGGTACCTTATAAGCCTTGTTCCAGTAATAACCACTAAGTCTATAGGGTATTCGATGTTTTCTCCATCTGTAACAGGGGCCTCCAATTTCTTTTTGGCCTCAACACAATGACATAAGTTATAATCTATTCCCTCTTCATTATCTTCATCTGCAATAACTGCATATACATGCCATACATTGATATGTGTAGCAAATTAGATGAAATTAGTCAACATTACAAAAACACTACAAAGTAAGATGACATTACCTGGTTGAACTAGATGAAATTAGATGCATATATGTGCCCTATATTACCTGGTTGAACTAAATCTGATATGTGGTCAAAGTCAACTGATGATTCCATCTGTGTTAGTTCCAGTGCCGTCGGGGTCGATACGTGTCAAGTGGGCTAAGATAAATTAACTGCCATTTGTTAACCCACTCCTTTGACTCGCACTCATCCCAGACTTGAATTGTACAAGAAAAACAAAATCATGACATCTTTCACGTATGGATACTCCATGAACCTACAATTGAGCTTCTAAAAGAGTGCATCTCATTTGATCCTGTCAGTGTACAACAATCCTCATATGGTGTAATGTTAGTATCATCTATCAACCAAAAAAATCTACGAACTGAAGACTTACCTTCATTACCTGGACCCATGGAAGCATTACACCACTTGACAATTGATTTTACATCTGTCAACTTTGCATTGTCTTTATACTTTAACTCTTCTCGTGCTATGGCTCTTTTGATACATGCTCCTGCACCATCATGCTCCCCCTTTCCATGCCCGGCCTCACAAAAGTTCCACATATACTGAATACCTGTAAAATTATGCCTCCTACTCAGCCAATAGAAATTCTGTGAGTTCTTGAATTGTGACGCACAGTTATCCGACCATATGATATGCTGACTGAACGATATGCCTCTTCTAGCCAAATCATTGTAGAACACCTGAAAGTAACCTTACCTGAACTCTGTAGAATGCGTGTGATTATCACTAATATAGAAATTATGCTCTCTTATGATCTTTCTGTCATCCTCTGTACTATCATTTGCATGAATGAATGCGATGTGCACAAATATAGAAACCTGTGTGGAGTTGTAATATTGTGATTGTACCTCACACTGTGGCTGTAGATTGTAGTTCTCTGCAAAGTCGATGACTGAAACAATGCTACCAACCAGAAATGTGTCCTTGCATAACTTGAATTGCAAGTCCAACCATCGAGCTCTATGGGCATGTCTTGCATACTCATACACTATGTTGTCACGAAATATAGGCATAAACTGATACACTAGAATCTTTTCAATAACCAATTCACACCTCTTTGCTTCTTTACCATCTTTTGTATTGTATGCCATTGTTTTACACTTGCCAAACTCTACTAGTTCGTTTCCAACCACATGTGTTCTTTCCATATGTTCACATATTGGCAAATGTTACAAGCCACCGCAACGATGACATGTGTCATCCAAGCATAATTTCTTGTAGAATATTTGACCTTCCTCTCTTTCACATAAAATTCTTGATATGAAGTCTCTTAAAGATGTTGGTGGGGCACATATGGCACAACCCTGCAAATCATTGTTAGTATGTATATCTAAACATATAGACCTATAAGCATCAAAATGGTTAGAAAATTCAATATGTAATCTACAACAACAAGTAGTGCATGTGTGATTTATCTTGACATAGAAAGGTTTTAGCATTTCAAAATATCTTTGACAAATTTTAATTTGAGGATATTTCTCTAGAAATTTACCATAAAACTGTGTTTGAGTCTCATCCAAAAAATGCTTTAGATGTGGCTCATGGTTCTGACTACCAATTCTCCTTCTTACCACATCCCTTTGACTTAGAGATACCCTTGTGTAATTCTTCCAAAAGTCTTCAATTAGTGATCTCAATGCTTCAACAATTGGTTTATCTTTTTGTGGTAGTCTCCCTGAGAATGCCCATAATTCATTGGCATTAGTGTCCTCAATTCTTTGGTGTCTTCCAACAGCTCTTGATAAAGTTTTCCTATTAATTCTCAATTCTTGACTCGTCTTTCTAATGCGATGAGCTTTCCTCATTTGACTACTTACTATAGTCGATGTAATCACATGCCGTGTTGCATTACTATCTTTTGTGCGTGAGGTGTTACCCATACTCTCATACGCACTCATTAGATTCTTGAAAATAGATTTTTCACTTGAATCCTCTGATGTTCTCAACCCAAGAATCTTCATGATGGACCTATACTTTATACTTCTCATCATTTCAATGAATAGTTGACATCTTGCAGTCTCATTTAACTTTTCAAAGAACAATCTCCAAATCTTATGAGCATATCTTCTACAAGTGCGTTTTGCAATCTTACCTTCCATTGGCTGTAAAATATTCTCATCAATATCAATCAAATACTTTGGATTTCTATGCAAAATTCTAGGTGGTGTTAAGTTAGGTAAATTCATCTCAAAATTAGGAATTTCATCAATATTTAAATGAGATGGGCTAGATGGCATACCTTTGATCGAAGATGGAATAGATGACATACCTTGAGGTTGAGGTGGGAATGATGGCGTACCTCCTTCATCACATCTGAGTGATGATGTACTCTCAACTTGAGATGTGGTAGATGGTGTCCCTACATGTTGACTTGAGGTAGAGGACGTGCTTCAACTATGGTATTCAAATCTCTCATAGTACGAAGTTTTTAAATTTGTTCTCTTTGTGCCGCCTATACCATATCTCTTTGTGATGGTTGCGGTTCCTCTTCAATTGGCGTGTCTTCATTTATCGTGTCCAATTTCCTCTTCTCACAAAGCTCCCTCATAGACACTACTTTCTTTGCATTCTTAGCTTCTATCTCTTCCTGTGTTGGCTTAATTCTTGATCGTTTTCTCAGCATGACAGAGAATTTTTCTATAGCATGATAAAGAGACCAATATTACTTCCTAAGAAATGAATACAAGATAATAGTGGGATTGTATTTTTATTATGTTGTAAGGATTTATTCTTGTATAGTTTGACATCATGGTATGTTAAGGTCTGTTTATTATACATAATTATTAAAGAGCCCAAGTGTAGAAAATATACATGGCATCATGTGAGATTGTAGGCTGCTTTCTTGATTGGGAATGTATCTATTTTAAACATGTATGATAAAGCATGATAAAGTAATTCAATCCGAATTAAGGAAAATGTAAAGAACATGCATGTAAAGACTTGACATACCTAAAAAATAAAGATTCGAATGGAGAGAGTACCCAATTATGTAGTGTTTTTTCTTCTTGCATCAAACTCCTCAACAATTTGAGTTTTTCACCACTTTCTTCCTTTTCAATGTTAAATTGAATAACACTCAAATATAATTACTAACAACAATACTATTAACCAATCTATAATGTTAAATTCCTAAAATTGAATCACAATTAACATTGCAACACTACAAAAATTGAAACTTGAATAGATATATATCAAACTTGGTGTGAAAACTATGTTATTTCCTCCTTCTCAAGTTGGCAAAGAAGAAAAGGTGGTGGAAAGATCATGCAAAGGTGGTACAATGTGTCAAATGTGCATGTGAACTTCCCAACAACATGAAAGCACTTCTTTTTTGTTGGAGCACGTGCAGAATTAGTATGAAAATAGAGCATGTGGGCCTGGATCACGGGGGTCAACACTTTTTTACCATTTCTATAGAAAGACAGAACGTGAGCACATTATAAAGCACTTGCATTTTGTCCTGCTATAGATTGATCACATCCTATGCATTATCTTCCTTAACACAAACATAGATGACCACATCATGTGCTTCATCAACTAACACTTCCAAGCCTTACAATTCCTCTTAAATACAGGAGGATCCATGATTGGAAGAGCCAAGCCACTTCATCCCACCTTGCTGAAGGATGACATTCTAGGAGAATTAGGAGATTTCCTTTGGAGATCATATAATCTTTAAATGCTTTCCATCATGGTAGGTCCTCTGCATCAGAGAAAAACCACTGATGGTGTCTAAGAAATAAGAAATTCTTTATCTCTTTGGTGATCTATTTCTCATTCCAAACCTTCCCCTTCAGACTTGAATGACCACAAGGTTTTTGAGGGTGAACTTTTCTTGTTTCCTGCAAGAGCTTGCCAGATGCTCCGCCATATGATAGGCATAACAATGAAGGGGCAAGCCCTCATAATCAAGTTTTTGATAGAAAATTCCCATCGAGGAAGAAAGACAGATCTTCTTTGGAAGCAAAAGTTCTAGTTTGTGACAAATCCTTATCCAAGCATAAATAGCAGGGGTTATGTGAATCGATTGCCAATCCACTTCCACAAAGTCTCCTGAAGACTTCCTGATTGATTCCAAAACATCCGCACCCTAAAATTGGAGAGGCAATCAATATAATCGAACCCATAAATCTACATTTGACGACAGAAACCCTCAACACTATACCTTAAATCCTAATCCCTCAAGCCTCAACCCTAAACCTTATCCCTAAACCCTAATCCCTCAACCCTCAACCCTAATATGTCATCCCTTAACTCTAATCCCTCATTCCTAAACCCTAAATGCTATCCCTATTCCTAAACCCTCAACAGACTCGATACTATACCTTAAATCCTAATCCCTTATCCCTAAACCCTCTAACCCTATCCCTAATCCTTATACCCTCCACACTCTACGTTAACCCTAATCCCTTGACCCTCAACCCTATCCCTAAACCCTTGACCCTCAAACCTCAACCCTCAACCCTCAATGTAAAACCCTAATCCCTCAACCCTTAACTATGATCCCTTGACCCTCAACCCTATCCCTAAACCCTAAAGCCTAAAGCCTCAACCCTCAACCCTCAACCCTCAACGTCAAATCCTAATCCCTCGACCCTTCACTCTAATCCCTCAACCCTAAACCCTATCCCTAAACCCTCAACACTATACCTTAAATCCTAATCCCTCAACCCTCAACCCTAAACCTTATCCCTAAACCCTAATCCCTCAACCCTTAACCCTAATCCATCATCCCTCAACTCTAATCCCTCATCCCTAAACCCTAAATGCTATCCCTATTCCTAAACCCTCAACAGACTCGATGCTATACATTAAACCCTAATCCCTTAACCCTAAACCCTCCAACCCTATCCCTAATCCTTATACGCTCTGAACTCTACTTTAACACTAATCCATCGACCCTCAACCCTATCCCTAAAGCCTTAACCCTCGAACCTCAACCCTCAACCCTCAATGTCAAATCCTAATCCCTCAACCCTATCCCTAAACCCTAAACCCTAAAGCCTCAACCCTCAGCATCAAATCCTAATCCCTCAACGCTTCACTCTAATCCCTCAACCCTAAACCCTATCCATAAACCCACAACACTATACCTTAAGCCCTAATCCCTCAACTCTCAACCCTAAACCTTATCCCTAAAACCTAATCCCTCAACCCTCAACCCTAATCCGTCATCCCTCATCCCTAAACACTAAACGCTATCCCTATTCCTAGACCCTCAACGGGCTCGATACTATACCTTAAACCCTAATCCCTTATCCCTAAACCCTCCAACCCTATCCCTTAACTCTAATCCCTCGACCCTCAACCCTATCCTAAAACCCTTAACCCTCAAACCTCAATGTACTCAACCCTCAACGTCAAAACCTAATCCCTCAACCCTTAACTCTGATCCCTCGACCCTGAACCCTTAAAACTTGAACCCTAAAACCTATCCCTACACGCTCAACACTCGACACTATATCTTAAACCCTAATCCCTTAACCCTCATCCCTAAAGCCTCAACCCTAAATCATTAAACCTTCAACCCTAAACCCTATCCCTAATCCCTCTACCCTCGAGACTCTTATTTAACCCTAATCCCTTGACCATTAACCCTATCCCTCAACCTCAACCCTCAACATTAAACCCTAATTCATCAACTCTAAACCCTAATCCCTCAAACCTAAACCCTATCCCTAAACCATCAACCCTCAACACTATACCTTAAACTCTAATCCCTATCCCTCAACCCTTAACCCTTAAAACTTAAACCCTATCCCTACACCCTCAACACTTGACACTATATCTTAAGCCTTAAATCCTCATCCCTAAAGCCCCAACCCTCAATCCTTAAACCTTCAACCCTAAACCCTATCCCTAATCCCTCTACCCTCGACACTCTATCCCTAACCTCGACATTAAATTCTAATCCATCAAGCCTAAACCCTAATCTATCAACCCTAAACCCTATCCCTAAACCCTCAACCCTCAACACTATACCTTAAACCCTAATCCATCAACCCTAAAACCTAATCCCTCAACCCTCAACCCTAAACACTATCAATAAACCCTCAACCCTTGACACTATACCTTAAACCCTATGAGAAAAGATTTGTGTATGGTACATCCACAGTGAGTAATTAACAGTTGAAATCAAAAAGGATGATCATTATGAGAAAAGATTTGCATTGGGGTACATCTATGTTTCTTGCTGTCCACCCCGCACTTAGGGAAGGTATATTGTTATCAAACAAGCAAATAATCTCCCATTGTTTACTGGCTCTATCCACAAGAACTACTAAACTATACCTTAAACTCTAATCCCTCAACCCTAAATTTTCAACCCTAAACCCTATCCCTAATTGCTCTACCCTCAACACTCTACCCTAAACCTAATCCCTCGACCCTTAACCCTAAATGCTATCCCTAAAGCCTCAACCCTAAACCCTAATCCCTCAAGGTCCTAAACTCTAATCCCTTATCCCTAAACTATAAATCCGATCCCTAAACGCTCAACCCTTAACCTTAAACCTTAATCACTCAATCCTTATCCACCCCTCTCATCCCCTATCTGGCTCACTCCCATCTCTACCCTCCTCTGCCCTTGACACTATACATACATACATACATACATACATATAGGCATACATACATACATACATGATTAATAGCCTTGAACATAAAAAAAAATTAAGGGGAACATAACGCGAGCGTGTTATAATGCACTCACGTTATGTTAAACATGACAAACAACACAAACTTTTGTGGAAAAGAAAAAATGCAAAGCAAAACATAACATGAGCGCGTTATGTCTTGCTTTGGGAATCCCACGCCTTGGGCTTGGGATTTTCTTTGGATTTCCAACCCAAAGGCTTGGAGTGCCTTTTGAACAGTCACAGACGTGTTTTTCCATATTCTTCAAGATTTCACATAATTTCGTTTGTGCTAACCCTCAGATTTGCATGTGTTTCAAGGTCGAACAAATCGAACACCTGTGTAATGTTAGGATTTCTCTTAGCTATTTGACGATGTGATTTTTTTCACATTTTAACAATGTTAAGCCTTTAATCTTTAATTTCATTTGTTTGTGTGTCCGTTTTTGGGCAAAAACCACCGTTTGGTCTTTTTTTCATTGTAAATTAACTATTGAATGAAATTTCAAAAAAATTACATATTTAGAAACTAGACTCCATTCTACAAATATTAAAAAAAAGAAAAAACTGATTTTCAATTAGTTTTCAAAATTTATAGGGGTAGCACGGCCAAAATTTTATTTTTTAGGATGTGTCCACTTTGAAAATTAGTAAAAAATCAAATATTCATCAAAAAATTATCAGAAAAATCAAGCATAAACTACATGCTATTAGCTAATTTCTCACTAAAGTGATTTTAAAAATACCAAAAAAAAGTTGACCTTTTGAGGGAGCCACAAAATATGCTATGTTATGTTTTTTTGACATAAACAACACCAATTTCTATGGCTCCCTCTTTGAACCCCTTAATCTATGCCACTTTAAAAAAAAAATAGTAGTTTAGAAAGTAGACTCAAAGCACTATGAATATTGTTTTGGTTGTATCTCCAAATTTTGAGTATAACTATGCTCGATTTCTCATCCAAGGCCAATATTTCCTGATTTCAAAAAAAAGTGGCCACTTAAGACCCCTTTTTGGCCCCCCATCTTCTTGCACTTACCCGGGTGTACCCACTGGCTTTGAATCTTTCATTCCAAACTTTTTCAATAGTTCTCTCACATACTTAGATTGAGATATGAAGATACCTTTATTTGACTGAATGATTTGCAGACCTAAGAAGAAATTCATTTCACCAAACATGGACATCTCAAATCCACTCTGCATCTGATTAGAAAATGTTTTACACATACTCTCATTTCCATCAAAAATGATATCATCAACAAATACCTCAACAATTAGAATGTGCTCATGATCAATCTTGAAGTAAAGATTATTGTCAGTAGTGCCTTTGCTATGTCCTATCTTTAGCAGATACTTATCTAATCTTGCATAGGCTCTTGGGGCTTGTTTGAGTCCATACAATGCTTTCCTCAATCTGTAGACCATATCTCTCTATTTAGACAACTGAAATCCTTCCGGTTGCTCAATCTAGACTTCTTCTAATTCTCCATTTAGGAATGCTGACTTGACATCCATCTAACAGACCTTGAAATATTTATAAGCAATAAATGCAAGAAATAATCTGACTACCTCTATTCTTGCCACTGGAGCAAAACTTTCTTCAAAATCAATTCCTTCCACTTGAGAATATCCTTTGTATACCAACCTTGCTTTGTTTCTTACAACTTCACCATCTTCATTTAGTTTATTCTGAAAGACCCATTTAGTTCCAATCACATTTTTGTCTTCAGGTTTAGGAACAAGATCCCAAGTGTGATTGTTTTCAATTTGCATTAATTCTTCTTCCATGGCTTTTACCCAATTTTCATCATTGCAAGCTTCACTTACTGAATTTGGTTCAATCTTTGAAATCAAACAAATCTCCTCTTGATCTTTAGCAATTCTTTTCCTAGTTCAAACACCTTTATATCTATCTCCTATTATCTAATATTTAGGATGATTCAATCTTACATACCTAGGAGTTTTGGGATTTATTTAAACCTCTGTTTCTTGAGCTTGTTCTTCAACATCTGGACTATCCTCTTGAGTCACTAGATTTTTTGAATCAATCTGAATCTGAGTTTGGGTTTGAACTTGTCTTCCTTGACTTTGAATTTCATCTTGATCATCTGATTCATATCCACAAGACCTGTAATGTCCTTTTTTTCTCTCATCAACTCTAACATTTGCACTTTCAACAATCTTTTTCAATCTTTTGATAAAGCATCGATATGCCTTGCTTTGAGTAGAGTAACCCAGAAATATCCCTTCATCACTTCTTGCTTTAAACTTGCCTAGATCCTCATCTATTTTGATATAGCACTTACTACCAAAAACTCTGAAGTATCTCACAGTAGGAGGATGACTAAACCATAGTTCATAAGGGGTCTTACCAAAATTACCGTTGATCTACACCTGGTTGATAGCTTCTTTTCAATAGACTTGTGGAACATTTTCTTCCATCATCATGGTCTTGACAGCTTCTTGAATGGTCCAATTCTTTCTTTCCACAACTCCATTCTGCTGAGGAGTCCTAGGAGTAGATAACTATCTTTTTATTCAATGCTTTTCACAGAATGTATCAAACTCACCCGAGGTACACTCTCCACCTCTATTGGATCTCATACACTTTATTTTCTCACCAATCTCATTTTCCACCATAACCTTGAACACCTTAAACTTGTCAAGAGCTGCTAATTTTTCTTTTAAGAAGGTTACCCACATCATTCAGGAGTAATCATCAATCAACAACATAAGATATATGTCTCCTTGCACACTCCTAATTCTAGCAGGACCACATAGATTAGTATGCACAAGTTCCAACCATCCATTTGAAAATTGTACTTTTCTCTTGAATGAAATTTTGTTCCATTTACCCAATTGACATTCTCTACACATGCTATCAGTAGGTTTCACAAGTTTTGGAAGATCTCTCATGGCCTGAGTAAAACTTATCTTGACAATGTTATCAAAATTTACATGACACATTCTCCTATGCCATAACCAACTCTAATCAATCTGAGGAATCAAACAACTTTTGCCAGAACTACTTAAATGAAAGATGTTACCTCTAGTATGAGTACCAGATGCAATTTCAACTCTGGAGATTTCCAAGATTTTGCATTTTCCATCTTTGAATCGGAGATCATAACCCTTGTCAACCAACTGTCCAACACTAAGAAGATTATGCTTCAATCCTTCCACATACAGAACATCATTAGTGTTATTCTTACCATCAAAAGAGATGGATCCTCTACCATAGATTCTACCAGTAGAGTTGTCTACAATTTCACAATTCCATATTCATATTTTTCAAAGCTTACAAACTTACTTTTATCACCAGTCATATGATGAGAGCATCCACTATCAATTACCCATTCATCTTTTTCTACAACCTGAGCAACCAAGGCACTTTCCACATTTGCACAACTAGTAGACTCAGTAGGCACCAGATCTTCTTCTTTGATAGCAATGAACACCCAATCACTTTTAGTGGAACCTCCATGATCATACTCATCATCTGTGACTCCTTCTTCACCAACTTCTTGGACATAGTAGCATTTCTTTTGAACTCTAGGTCTATTAGGGTTTGGCTTTGAACCCCTCTCCAGACATCTTGAGGCAAAATGACCAGTCTTATTACAAGCAAAACATTTGAATGGCAACTTTCCTTCATACTTACTAGATCCTCTTGGCAATCTTTTGGCAAAAAGGGCTTCAAGTTCATCGAACTCAATTTCATCATCTTCAAGATCCTTCCTTGTCTTATCAAACCTATTTGATCTTCTTGAAGAGCTTTCACCTAGATCATATCTTTGTTTTCCATGAATATTAGCTTTAAATGTAGATTTAGACTTAGGAAGAGAATCACCAAACTCACTCATTTCAAATGCTGAAAGTTTACTAACCAACTGATCCCTTGTAATAGTTGTCATAGTCCTGATTTCTTCAATGGCAGCAACTTTATGCTTGTAGGCCGGAGGTAAGGATCTAAGCACTTTGGCAACAATTTCTAATTCTTCCAATTTTCCACCAGCACACCTTATACCTCTCACAAGTTCATTCACTTTTAGCATGTAGGAGGTAATATTTTCATCTTCACTCATCCTTAAGCTTTCATATCTACCCTTCAGGCTTTGTAGCTTGGTACATTTGACATGTTCATCACCTTTATGCAGGGTTTCCAACTTTTCCCAGATTTCATGCGTGGTTTTCAATTCCAATACATTTGTCATTTCCATGTCAGACAGGGCACTCAACAAGGCTTCTTTAGCTCAAATGTTGTTCTCAGCATCTTTGATTTCATATGGAGTTGTAGGACCTTCTTCTAGAATCTTATACTCATTTTTAGTTATCAACCAGTAGGCATCACCCATACATTGCAAATGACACTACATGCACATCTTCCATAGAGTGTAATTTGTTCCATCAAATCTCAGACTATCTTTCTTGTAAGTTGAGATTTTGGATCTCCTCAAGAGGATCAAGCTTCTTTCAAAGGAACTTGGCTCTGATACCAATTGTTGGAATTAGTCCAGACAACTGAGAGGGGGGTGAATCAGTTGTCCCACAAAATTAACCTTTTCTTCTTTTTAATCTTCTTTCACAACTTATAAACAGATTAATGATGTAAACATTAAATCATGAAATAATAACACATGAGTAGAAACATAATTAACACACTTGAATCAGTTGTCCCACAAAATTAACCTTTTTTTCTTTTTAATCTTCTTTCACAACTTATAAACAAATTAATGATGTAAACATTAAAGCATGAAATAATAACACATGAGTAGAAACATAATTAACACACTTGACACCAAAATTTTTAACGTGGAAACTTGGTAAAGGAAAAACCATGGTGGGGGTTAAACCACAAGATTCGTACCCTATTAAAAGTACTTAAAAATGGGAAGGCACTTGCCTTCGGGCTCACTACTCAAAAGAGGCTCACTACCTATAGAAATTTATGTTTAATATAGAAAGAATTAACTAAGATATAGTATCTTCTTCATGCCTGGTTCAATCTCATTGAATGCTCACAAAAATTCTACTCTTCTCCCAAATACTTCTTCACTATCACGTCATCTTTTACTATTCTTGTTCCTCTGCTCCTCCTCTTCTCTACTTTGTCTCTAGTCCTTTCTTGGGATTTGATTATTTCGCACAAGGATGATTTTCCATGACTCAACTACATGCCTTTATATGCTTCATCAACCTTGGAATAAACATCAAGGTCAGCACTACAAGCATCTGACTTAATGTGAATTACTACGCTATCAGCCAAACATAACTAGGACTCAAATCTTCCTTGATAAATATACCACACTCTAGAGAATTGCTCTTGGATCATCCACAACACGCTTGAATCATCCAGTTGGCCAAGACTGGGATGAACTGTTGCAAGTATGAGGTTATCCAGTGTTGTCATTGATGTCAACATACTCATATTGCATTGACAAGAAGGATTTGATGAGCTGTGTGCTGAGGATATTGAGAAAATTAGTCTCAGTCAGGAACAGTGAAGAACAGTGATGAGAAGAAGGTAAATGTACTGTATAGGATGAGAACCGGAGGATGCGGATTAAAGGGTTAGTAGATATGAGTCTTGAGATGCTACAGTTAAGATTTCAGAGGTCCGCATGAAGATCTGAAGGAGTTGTGGCTGCCGGTATAGAACCGGGTCCGGCAAGTATCCGGAGGTGACAGAGGATCACAAAAAGGTCCGGTGAGGTCCGGAATTGTATTATCATAATCTGCGGATTGGAAGGAGTGTTTGAGATGTCCTTGTGATGTGTCATCCTGATTTGTGTGTGATTTGGAGGTCCGGAAGTACCTCTTGCATTATGACAGTGGCGACAGACTGTGTTCTTGAAGTTCCGGATGAGGAAGACAAGAGATCCCAGTAAGCAGAGGAAGTGTGGATGTATCCGGACATTCAGACAGGCTTGTGAAGGTTCTTGGATCATGTTTAGGTTGTGTTATTGGTCCGCATTGATGGTAGAGCCCGGAATTGAAGTTATTCTTCCGGATGAAGTTATTGCTCTGTTTAGCCGACCGGATGAGTTGTTCATCCTGCGAATGTTCTTGTGATGGCCGACCGGATGTGTTATTCATCTTGCGGATACTCCTATGGTTGTTTGCCGACTTAGATGCTTGTTCCTAAGTCGATGTCTTGTATAAATAATGATTTGTGAATTCATTTCAGTGTGTGTGTTGTGAAGATGAGCATGATATAGCGAAGAAAGGTGCGAAAGGCAGAGCAGAGATTGTTGGGCTTAATTGGAACTGATCCGGACATGGTAGAGATGTCATTTTCCAGTTCAAGACTGTGATTTTTATCACTTTGTAGACAGTGTGTCTCCTTGTAGGCAGTGGGCCTCTTTGTGAGCAGTGTGCTCGGGCAGTGAGCCCTTATTGGCATGTGCCATTCATTTTTCTTTATTCTTCTAACAGAGAATAATTCTTGGGTTAATCACCCCGTGGTTTTTCCCTTAACCGGGTTTTCCACGTCAAAATCTTGGTGTTCAATGTGTTGATGCTTATCTGCTCTTATGTTTATGTATTATGCTTCCATGAATGATTATTTGATATGCTGCTAACTAACAACAGAGAATTAAGTGTTTGAAATTTAACAAGTTCTATACAACTGATTCACCCCCCCCTCTCAGTTGTATGTCCTAGATCCAACAATTGGTATCAGAGCCAAGTTCCTCTGACAAGAGCTTAACCGCTTGAGGAGATCCAGGATGTCGTCTTACAAGAAGGATAGTCCGAAGTTCGATGGAACCAACTTTACTCTCTGGAAAGGTCGCATGAAGTGTCACTTGGAATGCATGGGAAAAGCATATCTGGGTATGATTTCAAAACCATATGTACCTCCACAAGGTGGTCCAACAACTCTGAATGAAATCACAGAAGCTGAAAACAATCTGCGGACCAAGGAAGCTCTTCTAAGTGCATTGAATGACTCAGATCTCTCGAATGTCATTGACCTACCCACTGCATATGAGATCCTAACTAAACTGGAACTTCTGTATGAAGGAGATGAGTTTGTCAAAAGTGCAAGGTTGCAAAGTCTGAAAGGGAAATTTGAAAGATTGAAAATGAGAGATGATGAAAACATTACTACCTTTATGCCAAGAGTAAATGAGCTGGTATGTGGAATCAGAAATGCTGGTGGAACTTTAGATGAAAATGAGATTGTCTGCAAAATCCTAAGATCCCTTCCTGCTGCCTACAAAATCAAAGCTGCTGCCATTGATGAATTCAGAGCCCACACAACTGTCACAAGAGAACAACTGGCTGGCAAACTAGCTGCATTTGAAATGACCGAGTTTGGAGATGATCCTCCCAAGACTGAATCTGCTTTCAAAGCCAGTGCCTATGTGAAAGGCAAACAGAGATTTGATCCGGGTGAAAACTCATCAAGGAAAATGTCATGGTATGATCAAGCAAGAAGAGACATGGAAGAAGAAGAAGCAGAAACAGCTCAACTTGAAGCCCTCATTGCAAAGAGACTGCCAAGAGGATCCGGTAAGTATGAAGGAAAACTACCCTTTAAGTGTTTCAACTGCAATAAGATTGGTCATTTTGCCTCAAGATGTCTGGAGAGATCTGCAAGATCTAATACTCAAAGACAAAGGTTTCAAAAGAATTGCTATTATGTTCATGAAGAAGATGACAATGAAGGAGTAACAGATGATGAATCAGATCCAGGAAGCAAATCCGGAAATGAGTGGGTGTTTATAGCCATCAAGGAAGAAGATTCCTTGCTCTCTGAATCTGTCAATCACAAAGTTGTTGAAAAACCCTTGGCTGCTCAAGTGGAAGAAAAGGATGATTGGGTTATTGACAGTGGATGTTCTCACCATATGACTAGTGACAAGAATAAATTCTTAGACTTGGAAAGATATGAAGGAGGAATGGTAAAGTTTGGTGACAATTCTGCTGGCAGAATCAGAGGTAGGGGAACTATTTCTTTTGATGGTAAGAGCAAAACAGGTAATGTACTGTATGTTGAAGGATTGAAGCACAATCTTCTCAGTGTTGGTCAGTTAGTGGACAAAGGCTATGATCTCCGGTTCAAGAATGGAAAATGCAGAATCTTTACAAGCTCCGGAACTGAAATTGCATCCGGTACTCAGACAAGAGGTAACATCTTTCATCTGGTTGGTTCAAATAAAAGTTGTTTGTTTGTTCAAATTGATCAGAGTTGGTTATGGCATAGAAGAATGTGTCATGTAAATTTTGATAACATCATCAAGATAAGCAATACTCAGGCTGTGAGAGATCTTCCAAAGTTGATAAAACCTACAAATAGTGTGTGTAAAGAATGTCAGTTAGGCAAATAAAGCAGAGTCTCTTTTAAAAGCAAAGATCAGTCTTCTACCGGATTATTGGAATTAGTACATACTGATCTATGTGGTCCAACAAGAATCAAGAGTCTGCAAGGTGATAGATATTTCATGTTGTTAATTGATGATCATTCCCGGATGATGTGGGTTACCTTTCTAAAAGAAAAATCAGAAGCTTTTGAGAAGTTCAAAATCTTCAAAGCTATGGTGGAGAATCAAACCGGATTGAAACTAAAGTGTCTAAGGTCTGATAGAGGTGGAGAATTTACATCTGGTGAATTCATTGACTTTTGTGAGAAACAGGGTATAAGGAGACAGTTGTCTGCTCCTAAGACTCCACAGCAGAATGGAGTAGTTGAGAGAAAGAACCGGACCATCCAGGAAGCTGCTAGGACAATGATGTTGGAAGCAAATGTTCCTCAAATGTTTTGGAAAGAAGCTATCAGCACTGTAGTCTACACACTCAATCGAGTTCAAATCAGAAACAACACCGGTAAGACCCCCTATGAACTCTGGTTTGGCATCACTCCTACTGTGAAATATTTCAGAGTATTTGGTAGCAAGTGCTATATTAAAAGAGATGAAGATCTAGGAAAGTTTGATGCTAGAAGTGATGAAGGAATTTTCTTGGGATACTCCACTCAAAGCAAAGCATACCGGTGTTACAATAAGAGATTGAGGAAGATGATAGAAAGCACCAATGTAAAGGTTGATGAAGGAATTGAGAAGCCTTCAAGATTTTATGAGTTTGATGAAGATGATCAAGACAGTGTTCAAGGACCTCAATCCTCTCCGGTGAGACAGAGTCAGCCTGATCCGGTAAATCAGGAAGAAGAGATAGGTTTGAATGAGCCTGATCAAGAAACAGCAGTGCTGGATACTCCCAAAATTCCAAGGTATGTAAGACTGAATCACTCTGAAGATCAGATCATAGGTGACAGAAGCAAAGGTGTACAAACTAGAAGGAATATTGCTCAAGATCAGAATGAATGTTGTCTGATTTCAAAGATTGAACCTAAAACAATACATGAAGCCTGCAATGATGAAAACTGGACCAAAGCAATGGAAGATGAACTGATGCAAATTGAGAAAAATCATACTTGGGATCTTGTTCCCAGACCTAGAGACAGGAATGTAATTGGAACCAAGTGGGTCTTCCGGAACAAACTAAATGAAGCTGGTGAAGTAATCAGAAACAAAGCTAGATTGGTCTGCAAAGGCTACTCTCAAATAGAAGGAATTGACTTTGAAGAGACTTTTGCTCCGGTAGCAAGAATTGAAGCAGTCAGATTACTTCTTGCATTTGCTGCCTTCAAAGACTTCAAGGTATATCAGATGGATGTCAAGTCTGCCTTCCTAAATGGTGATCTGGAAGAAGAAGTCTACATTGAACAACCGGATGGATTTCAATTGTCTGATAATAATGATATGGTCTGCAAGTTGAAGAAAGCTTTGTATGGATTGAAGCAAGCCCCAAGAGCATGGTATGAAAGGTTGGATAAGCATCTTGTGCAGATTGGATTCAACAAAGGTACTGCTGACAACAACTTATATTTCAAAATTGATCATGAAAACATTCTGATTATTGAAGTGTTTGTGGATGATATCATTTTTGGAGGAAGAGATAGTATGTGTAAAACTTTTGCAAATCAGATGAAAAGTGAGTTTGAAATGTCTATGCTTGGTGAAATGAATTTCTTCTTGGGTCTGCAAATTACTCAAACAAAAGAAGGGATCTTCATTTCTCAGACCAAATATGCGAAAGAATTGTTAAAGAAATTTGGTATGGAAGACTCAAAGCCTATGAACACTCCTATGGCAACCGGATGTAAGTTAAGCAAAGATGATGATTCTCCAAAGGCAGATCAGACAAAGTATAGATCAATGATTGGTGGATTGTTGTATCTCACTCAAACTAGACCTGATATAATGCAGGCTGTTGGCCTTGTGGCAAGATTCCAGGCTGATCCTAGAGAATCTCATGTTATGGCAATCAAAAGAATTTTTAGATACTTGAAAGGGACAGTGGAGTATGGTCTATGGTATCCTAGAGATCTGGATTTCTCTCTTCATGCTTACACAGATGCAGATTGGGCAGGAGATGTGGATGACCGGAAGAGCACTAGTGGTGGAGCATTCTTTTTGGGGAAGAGATTGGTTTCTTGGCTAAGCAAGAAACAAGATGCAATATCACTGTCTACAACTGAAGCAGAATACATTGCAGCAGCAGGTAGTTGCACTCAAATCTTATGGATGAAGCAGATGCTAAGAGACATCAAAGTTGAATATGAGGAGCCTATCACAATTTTCTGTGATAATTCAAGTGCAATTAATATTTCCAAGAATCCGGTATTGCATTCTAAGACTAAGCACATATCTATCAAATTTCACTTTTTGAGAGAACAAGTAAACAAGGAAGAAGTCAGATTGGAGTATGTTCCCTCCAAGGATCAGATTGCAGACATCTTTACAAAACCTCTTCCCAAGGACTCTTTTGAATATCTCCGGGAGAAGTTAGGGGTCATGGCCCCTCCGGTGATGAACTAAGATGCACTGATGTGCATCAGTCCGGTGGCTATCACAGTCATATCTTGTGATCCGGACTAATGGGGAGCTGCAACTAAGGGGGAGCAGCTGGTATGATTCTGATGCATGAGAATTGCAAGTATGAGCCCTTTGCCATTGATGTCAAAGGGGGAGAGAAGACATGTGAAAAACAAGTGGTTGATGATCAAAGGGGGAGCAGCAAAGGAAGACATGTGAAGAGTTGTTGTTGATAGGGGGAGCTGTGACAGAAAAGAGAAGTTCTTGTCTTGATGGTTTTTCACATCATATGTTGCCATCAATGACAAAGGGGGAGATTGTTGCAAGTATGAGGTTATCCAGTGTTGTCATTGATGTCAACATACTCATATTGCATTGACAAGAAGGATTTGATGAGCTGTGTGCTGAGGATATTGAGAAAATTAGTCTCAGTCAGGAACAGTGAAGAACAGTGATGAGAAGAAGGTAAATGTACTGTATAGGATGAGAACCGGAGGATGCGGATTAAAGGGTTAGTAGATATGAGTCTTGAGATGCTACAGTTAAGATTTCAGAGGTCCGCATGAAGATCTGAAGGAGTTGTGGCTGCCGGTATAGAACCGGGTCCGGCAAGTATCCGGAGGTGATAGAGGATCACAAAAAGGTCCGGTGAGGTCCGGAATTGTATTATCATAATCTGCGGATTGGAAGGAGTGTTTGAGATGTCCTTGTGATGTGTCATCCTGATTTGTGTGTGATTTGGAGGTCCGGAAGTACCTCTTGCATTATGACAGTGGCGACAGACTGTGTTCTTGAAGTTCTGGATGAGGAAGACAAGAGATCCCAGTAAGCAGAGGAAGTGCGGATGTATCCGGACATTCAGACAGGCTTGTGAAGGTTCTTGGATCATGTTTAGGTTGTGTTATTGGTCCGCATTGATGGTAGAGCCCGGAATTGAAGTTATTCTTCCGGATGAAGTTATTGCTCTGTTTAGCCGACCGGATGAGTTGTTCATCCTGCGAATGTTCTTGTGATGGCCGACCGGATGTGTTATTCATCTTGCGGATACTCCTATGGTTGTTTGCCGACTTAGATGCTTGTTCCTAAGTTGATGTCTTGTATAAATAATGATTTGTGAATTCATTTCAGTGTGTGTGTTGTGAAGATGAGCATGATATAGCGAAGAAAGGTGCGAAAGGCAGAGCAGAGATTGTTGGGCTTAATTGGAACTGATCCGGACATGGTAGAGATGTCATTTCCAGTTCAAGACTGTGATTTTTATCACTTTGTAGACAGTGTGTCTCCTTGTAGGCAGTGGGCCTCTTTGTGAGCAGTGTGCTCGGGCAGTGAGCCCTTATTGGCATGTGCCATTCATTTTTCTTTATTCTTCTAACAGAGAATAATTCTTGGGTTAATCACCCCGTGGTTTTTCCCTTAACCGGGTTTTCCACGTCAAAATCTTGGTGTTCAATGTGTTGATGCTTATCTGCTCTTATGTTTATGTATTATGCTTCCATGAATGATTATTTGATATGCTGCTAACTAACAACAGAGAATTAAGTGTTTGAAATTTAACAAGTTCTATACAACTGATTCACCCCCCCCCCCTCTCAGTTGTATGTCCTAGATCCAACATGAACAGTAACACCAAGGAAGAAATCTTCAACAATGAGCTCAATCTTCAATGAAAACCTCCAACACAGTAGGTGCATGATCTAGAGACCTCCACAAGCACATTAAATTCAACAAAGACATCTGCACTCCTCCAAATCATCAGAATTACTTGTATCTTCTTTCAGAACCTCAAAAACACTGCCTGCCATGACTATCACACTAGAAAGATTACTTGAGGACCTCCAAACCACAAATCACTTGAGTTGATGATACACACTGACTTCCCAAACATGCCTCTAGAACCGTAGATCATAATATTTCAATGCAGACAATCCAGACCAATTTACTATCACTCTGTCACTTCTGAACACAACAAAACCTGGTTCTACTCAGATGGCCATAGCTTCTTCAAATCTTCATGTGGACCTCTCAAATCTCAACTAGAGCTACTTCAAACAATCCTATACACATCCATATGGTCCACATACATTGATCTTCATTAATTTTCTCAATATCCTTAACATTACAGTCTTCTAGACAGGCAACAAAATAGGATACAGTTGACACCAATGGCAACAAGAATATGTTGACATCAATGACAACATCGATTAGGCACATATTTGCAACACTATATTCATTTTCTCTTCTAGGAACAAGAAACATTCTAGCATCATGGCTGACTTATATCCAAGAGGAACAATCTCATTTCCTTTTAGAAAGTTTGGTTCTCTTTCAATGTTTTGTACTTTTTCTTGAAAAGTACTTGTAGCAATCCTGAATTGCGGGCAATCCAGTTTAACATGTGCACTAGTATTATGTATCCAACACAAATTGTTCAATGCAGCTTCAACTAGATTAACTCTAGTCATTTACTTTCGTTCTGGAAGAACCTGATTGTCTAGAGGTGAAGGAAGACTTCCATTATTTGGCCTGGTGTTCTAGACTCTTAGATGTCTCGGTACATTATATCCTTTATTTTTTTGACCCTGATTATTACTTTGAACGTAAAAACTTTGATTCCTCAACTGATTCACCTTATTCATTAACCTTTTCAATTGAGTTGTGATCTCTCTTATATCTTCTTTCTCCTTCTGAACCTTGGCTACTATGTTATCTTAAGTAGGAAGAAAGAAAGAGTTATTGTTTTTGTTTGGTCAAACCTCAATAAAGGTAAGTCCTAGATGCAACACCATTTGGTTGTTCCCTTATGGTTGAAAAGTATTGATCAGTGGAATTCATAGAGGGTTCATCAAAGGAGCATGGTTCATCAGGGCTCCATTTATCTATTGCATTTGATTTGGTATAGGAAGATGTCCTACAATTTGCAAAGGACCATAGCCTACCTGTTTCGTTTCAGTATTCACCTTTACTACCTCTGTATATGCACCAGGTAAAGTTGTAATGGTAGGATCTACTCTTCTCACAAACATTGCAGTCAATGGATCTAGTGTGGAGTAGTATACTAATAGATCTACAGCTTTAGGAATATTGTAAGGATCAATCAATCTAGAATATTCTCTCTAGAACCTATCATTTATGGTTGTTATGAATTCATGTTCTCCTCTTTTAATCTCTACAAATTGGTGATACATCGTCGCTGCATCAACTGGAAATCTAAATCTAGCTTTGAAAACCTATTCCATCAATGACCAGGTAGTAACAGAATTCTATGGTAAATTTACATACCAGCAATATGCCTCTTCTCCAAGAGTGTATGGGAATAATTGACAAACGACATCCTCATACTAGATTCTTGCTCTAAAGAAAGCTTCCTTAAATGTCTTGATGTTTTCCAAATTCTTAGGCATGTCATTGTATGCGGGTGTTGCCACAATAGTGTATCCCACTTATAGGACATCCTGATTTTTGTTTGAAATCACATAGTTTTTAGAAAAAATAATGATTTAAGCCTTGAGGGGTTCCATCTAAATGAGTTTAATTGAAGGGGGTTAGGTAAAACCCCCTTAGCTAAAATCCCCTTGGAAAAAAATCCCTAGACTTAAATCAAACCCTCAATGGAGTCTCCTCTGAACCTATCAAAATGCTAACAAAAAAAACAATTTTTCTTCACCTTTTGGGGGATCAAATGAAGTTATTTAGAAATTATATTTTGTAAATATGTAACCCTTAGTATAATCTTTCCAAAAGTATAATCTTGAATATGTTTCATTTGATTTTATATTTATTTTCTATTTTCTAATGAACGTAGATTTTTTCACCAAACATCAAGGTCTCTATTCCACACATGAGGAAAAATTAAAAAATAGAGAAAAAAATTCTAAAAAATATTTGTGCACTAGGTATTGATGTCCTTGTTTCAACAAAAAAAGAAATTAATTTGGATACATACAGAAAAACTTATGGTGCATGGTATAAACCTATGTCTGAATTATAATTAATCTATCTTAAAAAATTAATTAAAAATATGTAGCGAAAATTATGAAAAATATATGTGCACTAGATATTGGTGTTAAAAATCTACGTTTAAAATTTTATAATTTTATCATTTCTATAAAAAAAAGTTATGTTGTATGGTATGAACATCAATGTCTAAAAATGTTGTTAATTATAAAAATAAGTTATTAAAAGTTACGTAAAAAAAAATCACAAATTATTTCTTAATTTTTTTTAGAAAATACATTTATAATCTACACATGAAATCTCAAAAGTCACTAGTTCACATCATCTTCAAATTATTAATGGTTTAGTTGTTATAGGTGTTAGAAAGTGGAAATTTGGTTTAAAATGCTGATTTTATTATCCTACTTTGGCCAAAAAGTAGAACACAATATTGTGGGATCACCCATGCAACAAAGCTAATAGGTTACTTGACATTAAAGAATTCCATCGAGACTTGTATTGGAACTACTGGAACAGTAGGGATGTGATGTCTCGACTACACACTAATTGAGCAAGCTCTTTGCCTCATGTTAGGAAATTCACTTAAAGGACCATTAGATCTAGACCTTGTGATAGGCCGATGAGCCAACTCAAGTAATTAGGATGAACTTCAAATTTTAGAACTAGATCTTTGCAAAGTCATGTCCGAATGGTCGAATACCAAGGATATTTGCAGTGAACTTGTTGAAGATGTGAAATATCAATTGGATCCTCAAAGAATAACTAACTCAAGGTCAGGATGACCATCCTTCTAGTGCCAAACTATTGATGTGGTTTTAAGGCACATTCACATAGATAAAAATTTACACAAATAAACCCCTATTATCTTGAAAGGCTTTAAAATTCCTAAAGATTTGAAGTCCCTAGTCTTCAGTTGTCAAGTCTTGACTGTCTAGTTCTCGCTCAAGGTTTGTTGTGTTTTGTTGTCTCCATGTTGGGCCTTACATAACCAGGAGTCATCTTCTTATTGATCTAGTTAACCTTCACAAAATATCCTACATATCTTGCACGATCTGCATATATCTTTAACATTTTATGTCAAATTCACTAATGGATGGTCAAATTTTGAGTTAATTGTCATGATTTGAAAATAACTTTGATTAGTTCCTCTGAATTATCCTTAATTAAATAATCTTTGCACAATTCCTTTGAATTCACCTAAAGATCTTCTTTAAAGCATGAAATTCATCACTATTTATGGTTTTTTGCTTTGGATTTATCATTATTTGTAATTATTTATGAAGATTTGTAGAAATAAAAGTCAAAAGATAGGGTTGGGAAATAGAAAGTCTATGAAGTTAATGTTTTAAGTGATTCCACATGAATATCCAAACACTTTCATGAATTGAAGTTTAATCTAGTTATACTTCACCAGGTATACCACAACTACATATACTAGATGTAAATCTTCAATGGAAAATTGATGACAGTAAGCAATCATTCAAATGCACTCCAAAAGGACGCAACAATTTGACATTCCATACCAGACATCAACCAAAAGATTACTTAGAATTTACGATTAAACTGTAATCTGCTTCTTCAATTTCATTGTGTGCATAAAAGATATATAAATGTCTTCACTAGTTGAGAAGGAACCATGGGGTAAGTCACAAAGTTTTAAAGGAATACAAACTTAACGCTTAGCAAATTTCATCAATTCAATCTTCCTATTTACAAATGGTATGGATCCTTTTATAGAATAAGGATCTGAAATCAACAAGGACCCGAAATCAGTTATAATCATCAATGGTCAAGATTCTATCCCAAATATCCACGGTCACAAAATAAAGCATGTGATTGCTAGTTAGCGATCTCGAATGGATGACAACTAACAACTGGTATATTCCTCAGCATCTTCAAAGTGCATCTTTTGGAATATTCTTATGTATCTTAAACTATCTGCATTGCCAATCATCTGGATGTCCTTCTCTATATATGCATCTTTCGTACTAGTATCCCATTGCTACAAAATTTCATCACAAGAATAATACCTTAGTCCATATCTGATTTGATATCTTCTTCAACCAACATGCCTCTAGATTCTAGTCTTATATTGATCATATGTTGTGATGGTTTTCTCTATATCATCTTTGTCAAAAATTCTAGGCCTTGACCTTGGCATACTCCTACATCTAGAGTTGCTCACCCAATGATATCCACTTGTTATTCTAGATATCTAACTTCCCTTTATACACTTTTATTGGCTTACAAGTCCATGACATCATCAATGGTGCCCTCTAAAAATTTCCAACAAGATCCTTCAACATTGGCTCAAACTTGGCCTTAAACACTCCAATGGAAGCTTGTTCTTCATATGTCTCCTTCTTATCTACCATTGTCCTGAGGAGTTCTTCCAAAATTTCTATTTCATTAATTAATAAGTCATGTGCTTTGGTGATGATGTCAATTTCTTTATGTCAAAAATTCTGGGCCTTGACCTTGGCATACTCCTACATCTAGAGTTGCTCACCCAATGATATCCACTTGGTATTCTAGATATCTAACTTCCCTTTATACACTTTTATTGTCTTACAAGTCCATGACATCATCAATGGTGCCCTCTAAACATTTCCAACAAGATCCTTCAACATTGGCTCAAACTTGGCCTTAAACACTCCAATGGAAGCCTATTCTTCATATGTCTCCTTCTTATCTACCATTGTCCTGTGGAGTTCTTCTAAAATTTCTATTTCATCAATTAATAAGTCATGTGCTTTGGTGATGATGTCAATTTCTTTATGTCTACACCTTCTCAATACCTCAGCCTCAAACTTTAGGTCCTTTATCTAGATGGTATCTTTGGCATTGTCTAGACCATCATGATGTTCTAGCTCAATAATACTTTATCCTGCAGCTTACAAACTATCTTTAGCTTACCAAGATCTTGATCATTCTAATCTAATTTGGTAGTGCACTCCTTCTTCAAGGTGTCTACTATGCCCTTTATGAATACTAGGGTGTCCCAGTACAACAACGCGATTTGGATTACTTCCTTCCCATCCTTCAGGAACATGTGGAACCATCCCTCCATCACTTGTGCTTGATACTTCTTTGCATGCAAATCACTTATTTCATCCTGTGTCACCAATGATAAATTGGTTGAGACTTCCATTATTTGCACTCCTAGGGTGAATAACCCCTTAACAAATCCCTCAAGCCAGGCAATGCACCCCTTCAACTCTTGATTCTTCAGTTTATCCTTGCGGATCCTAGCTATTGTAGCATCAACACTGCCCATGATCTCATCAATTTCTTGCTCGATGGTTACATGTCCTAGATCCAAGGTGGTGATCTAATATTCATTCATGGTGATCTCCCCTTTGTACTTATCCACGGTAGGAAATCCAATTGGGTTGTCTTGCATCCTATTACATCCCTTTTGATAGTGGATACAACCATTGCCTTTCTTCTAGGATTTATTCCTTCAACTAAAAATAATGATTTGAAATCAAAAGGAATTAAGTTGATCACATGGTCATTAACCTCTGATGCCAACTACTATAGGACATTTGATGGAGGTCCTTCTTGACCTAAATGTTCAAGATGAATATCTTTAACCACCAATTCAATTTTCGTATCCAGTCCTATCCGCTGTTGAGAAGTCTCCTACAAAGGAACTTTCTATTGTGATGGAGCTTCTTGTTGTGAACCCAGTGTACCTACCTCCATTGGTTGGTCTCCATCCTTTCTTGTCTTAGGATGAGGATCTTCGATCCCTTGGTCTTGTTGGCCATCTTCAAGTGACAACACTTGTTGCACTTCCTTTTCTTGATCCTTCACTAATTGCTATTCACTTTGTCAAATATCCCCTTTCTTGGGCATATCTCAAAGAGCTCCTATTTGATCCTTTGGAAGAGTGGTGTCCTTAACTAACTTCTCCATCTCTGTTTGTTGTAGAACTACCTCTTCTTGTGTTGTGGTACCCATATCTTGAACATCTTGTTGGTCTATCTACACATCTAAAGATCCTGATATCTCAATATCAGAAATCTCTTCTACCTCCAGACCTTGAGTCCTCTTTATGTCTGGGGCTTCTATCCCTTCCACTTTAGCATGCATTTTTTGAGACTCATCTAGTTGCAACGCCTGATGTATCAACAAGAAAGATATTGGATCATTGGTCATAGCTTGAGTGACGTCATCACTAGTTATGTCCATGACCTAAATCAAGGGTAGCTGGAATTCTTCATCCCTAGTTTGTTCTTTTGCTTGTGCTTCTCCAACCAGTTCATATTTAAATTGAATGATCTGTTGAACTATTTGGCCTCTTTGAAGTTCCATTACCTAGCCTCCAGTATGAATTTGATATGCCATCACTTGCTGCACTAGATGAGCTTAGATTGCAACTATTGGTGATGGCACTTCTACTTGAGGCTGACTAGATGTGTGAGTTCCATCTGAGTTGGTCATGATGCCTTGGATTGTGTATCAACTAGTTTTGCAATAGAACCCCTCATGGGTGTAGTTCACATACTTCTCTTTTGTTTGAGGATCTCAATCCCTTCCAATATATCTGTAGCAGGTCGCTCTTCTAGAGCTGTGACTGTGATAGGGATGGCATGTACTAGCTTCTCCCTTGGAGGTGAGTGTCTCATGGAAATGATTATGCCTTCTACAGTTAGGGTTTCACCAGATATGGATGTTCCCTCTTGCACCAATTTGGCCTCCATGACTCTTCTCTTCACAATGAGGAAGTCATCATAGTCTTCATTTCCTCTATCTTTCCTCTTCCTTTTTTTTATCATATGTCAAGCTCACCCCTTTATCTTTTAGCTCATTTATATTTTGCTCAACCCATCTTTGGTTGGCATTCATGACATTATTTTTTATGACATCAATTGATGTCTCTTCTAGTATGGTCCAATTTGGGAGAGACAGGGTCTCCTTGCACACATGTTTGTCATTATGGTCCAGGTCTAGAGTTTGACCATCATCAAACTTCACCTATGGAGACACCCCCAGACATCCCAAGGTCCTTATTTGGTTTAGTTTTAACCTTTGGTATCCCCATTTCCTTACATCCTCCTCATCAACGTAGTCAACCCAGTAATCCTCAAGATGAGGAACATGTTGTAGTTTCTTGCTGACATATTTTTCCATGTGATTATAGGGATCAAATGTGCGTTGAAGAGGGAAAGGCTGGAAGTTGAGCATTTGAAGCTCAAACTCTAATATCTTGGAGTCTTTAAACTCTGTGCACCTATACTAACCAATGTCTAAGGGGAACTTGATGGTCCCTTTCCCATGCTTTTGAATGTACGCCTCTAATGAAGGGATGATCTCCCTAGTTATTTCCAAGAGTAAAACCTTATTTGTTGGATACCTAGGTAAGATGAAAGGATGGTCATCAATGTTGCATATGTTGTCATTTCTATCAAAAGTGTTGGTATGTGGCATCTGATCATGCAAATACTATACACTCATAACGTATCCTTGCTAGGGTTTGGGGTTGGTAGTTAATTCTTTGTTAACTGACAAATGAAAAATGACTTTGTAAAACCCTAATTCTAGAAGCTTCCAAAAGGGCTTGTTATAAGCGGATGGGATGTATGTGTGGGAGGGAATTCATGAAATTGTAATCTATTTTTCACTAGATAATAAAATCATTGGATGGCTGAGTTTATGTGGATGTAGCCCATATTGGGTGAACCATGTTAAAATTGTCTCTCGCTGTTTTATTTCTGTGTATTCTTCATTCCTCTGTTTAATCTTTATTTGCATTTAATTGATATCTTCTGCATGCTATTCCTAACAAAAAGACTGGTATTCATTAATGTCAAAGGAGTGTTGATCAGAGGAGCAGTGATAATTAGTATCATTTGTACAAAGTTGTACCTTATCTTTTGAAGTTCATGGATAAGTGTAAGTTTTCAAAGTTAGTTGTACCTTTTCCCTTATCTTCTAAAGTTCATGGATATGCATTTATTGATATGGATTCATGATGGAGAAAGTTGCAAAAATTTTGAACAAAATTGTCTAAGTAAATTTCCGGTCATGAAGGGTGTCACAGGCTCAGCAAAATTGCCACATACCTCTGCAAGTGAAGACATGGACTTGCACATTAGAGGTTAGTTAGAAATAGCTATAAAGTATGTGTGGTTCAAATTTGAGAGCATAAGAACTAATACAAAGCATTCCAGAGTTAGTAGAATGAAGGTAGTGATGATAGAGTCTCAAAGGTACAAAAGAATGCTCCACACTTCTCTACATTTGAAGATATGACCTTGCAGTTTGGAGGATAGATAGATACAGGTAAGAGGTATGCATGATTCAAGTTTCAAAGCATAAAAGTTACCACAGTGTTTTTCTAGAGTCAACTAAGTAAGAACAAGTCATAAAGTCATTAGAGGAGGAACAAAAAGCCACCGCATCTCATCCCACTTTAATATTTGGCTTTATTGTTTGAAATATAAGCTCTAATGGTCAGTATGTACACTTAGTTTAGGTCTCAAGTGTTTTTGTTTACTGCAAGTATGTTTCTCAATGTTTTTGTTATCACTCAGTTTTGCACCATTGCATATAGTCGTAAAGACTGCAAACTGGAGTAACATGGGACCGATCTCTAAGTGTGGGACTTTGCTAGATGAGATCAGACCTCTGGAGAAGGTCGGTTTCCTTGTCTAGTTATCACCTAAAACTACTAAATTTTGAGGGGAAAAGGGAGAGAGAAAGCTTGTAATGGAAATGAAATAAAATCTTGAAAACAAGGGTGATGCACCAGACAGATTTAAAGAAATTTTCACAACACTGAGGGAAATGCACAATATGGTCAAATACAGCAAGTAGGTATACACAGATTAGATGACTCTAGCAGAGGTGAGAAGCAATATGATTGAGAGGAATGAAACATTCACAGACAAACATATACAGATTCACACAGAACTAGAAAATTAGCAAAGGAGGTAAAATTAACCTGCATATATTTAATGAAAAGGCATAGTTACAGCGTATGAAAAACTTTGTTTGGAAACAGAAAATCCTTAATGCCAAAAAATTTCCAACCTTATTTACAACATTCGAATACATATATATAGAATTCCCAAAACTAACCTAAGTTGGTTACAAAATTGCTCCAAGAGCTATCATAGAAAATATCTACATTAATTACAGCCCAGCTGCATCAGTTATGGCGTTGAAATCTGGAACTAGATGGATGAGGAGATATTTTCTGGTCTTTAATGCAGTTGCTTACTCATCGTTGATCTGAACACAGGTGGTAAAGAAATATCCTTTACTATCAAATGCAAGCCACCTGTTCTGTGTGCTGTAATAAATGCCCAAAAAATATCTCCATCTGCCGAAAGTCATCGCTGAAATATGCATTTCCAGATCTAAAAATTAAAAATTGACAAAAGCTCCTAAAAATCCTGCCAAAAGAAAGAGGGGACAAAAACATGCAACTCTGCCTCTTATAGTAGGTCAAAATTTGCCAAAATGGAGAAGATATAGGCGGTCAAAAATTTGGTCAACCGCCTATATATACTGCATCTACATCTGTGTGTATATCGCTTGCATCTTGGCGCCTGAAACGGCATTCAAAATTCATTCTACAATACCTTTGCATATGCATGGCACCTTGCATATCAGGCCCTGTTTGTGCCTTTGTATTTTGAAATTGTATATACATACAATTTCCCCTTATATTTGCGGGCCCCACCATTTGTATGTCTCCTTCTGCATATGCAATCATACTAGCTATGGACCCCAAATAACCTTTAGCTACTTTTCATTGTTCTACCAGATCTAGCTTGTATACTTTCTCCTTGTACATTTCTTTGTATATGCAAAATATACAAACACTTATTCATACAAAGTGGACTCCAAACTCTTATGTGTCGAAACTAATCCTTGATTCAAATCCATCTTGTATATGCAATGCATCATTGACTTGTATATATCGCTATATACAAGCGCCATATACATATAAGTCAAACACCAAATGACCTTTAAGTATATTTGATTACCTGTCGGGTCCGGCTTGCATCTCCACTCTTTGTATCTTTTCTTGTATATCGCAATATACAAATGGCCTCATACATAAAAAATGGACCCAGAGCTTGAATGAGGCAGAAACGATATCCATTTGAAATCTGGCCTGCATATCGGCCTATATATTTGACTTGTATATCGCAATATACAAGCGACTGTTCACGTGACCCTTTGTATGTAAAAACATACAATCTCCCTTGTATATGCATAGGACCCACCATTTGTATCTCTGAGATATACAAACTCCTTTGTATATTCTTTGTATCGATCCTTTGTATCTCCCCTCGCGGCACTGTAGCAAATGTATATTCGGCCTTGTATGTTTTCACTACATATTCCTTTGTATCTCCATTTGTATATCTGAATATACAAGCCCCTATATACATGCAGACCTGATATACATTTAGCGAATATTCTAGGAATCTGCGGAAGATTCCCTAAATGTATATGCATTTCCTTGGCCCGATATACATTCAAAAAATGTATATAACTCATGTTTTCTCAAAATTTTCTAAGGCCGATAGGGATTTGCAAGCCCGCCAAATGTACATTTGAACTATATGTTGACCAAACTTTGACCATGGATAACTTCTTTATTGCCCGAATTTCAGGGTGGTGTAAAAAGCAAACCTGCCTATTTTTTCAATCTCTTTCCAATGGTAAGGTTTTTTAGGCAAGGTTCTTTGGGAAATTTGGCACTTTAAGCTTTATAGGGACATTTTTCAAAGGATTTTCTAGAAAAATACCAGGTTAAACATTTGATCCAGGACAGAGGAAAATGGGTCAACAGTTTTATGTTAAGACAAGGTGACCAGACTATGTAAAGGATACCAATATCAGTGTTTGAGTACTTGCACTAGCATGAAGGAGCATGAAATGGTAAAAGGAGTGTATGAGAAGGCTTTACAAGTCATATAATGTTTGTGACATGTATCACATGATGTTATCTTTCTTCTCTAGTACTGCATAGGGTCTGGAGCTAATGCATGAAAGGATAAGGGTTTGCAGTACCGACTTGGTATGTTTGAGTGTGTGTGTGGAAGTGTACACCAACAAGAGAGCTTGGGAAAAAGTAAATTGGGTCCAGTTGATCACCTAGTATGAACTGCATAATGAGATTTGATTCCTACATTATCACAGATGATTTGGGAGCTGACATATTAGGCCAGTCACATATTTCATGTTGCACATTTCATGAATGCCAATAAAGGTGAATTTTAGAAGGCTTGCGGAGCATATAAATTAAAGGTCAAGATTGTTGCAAGTTGTGATGTGTATGAGTAATATGTCAACAATGATAATGTGTGAATAAGAATTATTTTTAGAAGCAGTATGATGATGAAGTGTGGAAGAGATCAATTTAGTTAAGGTCAATACAAAAGTGATGTTGATCTAGACATATTTGAGGAAGTTGTGATGTTGTTGTGATAGAGTAGAGGTACGTGAAGGAATTATGATATTGTGGAGCTTGGTATAGTGTTTGTACAAAGGTAAATGGCAAGAAGATAGTACTGCAGAGTTTGGAGATATCAGTAGAAGCTTGAGGTTGAAGTAGTTGTACAAATTTGAGAAGAATCATCTCAATCAGTCAAGTGGTTTGGTATAGAGGTTGGAGCCTCATTTTTTTTAAGTGTTGTAGTACTTCAAGGAGTTCTAGCTTCCTTTGGGTTGGAGCCCACAAAACTTTGTATCGGGGAGTTGGAGCTTCCTTTGGGTTGTTGCCCATAAAACTTGTTGTAAACCTATTTTTATTTGTGAGGCTAGATTTGGATAGTAGATCCAAGCAACTTGCTCACCATGGTTTTTCCCATCTTGGGTTTCCACATAAATATGGTGTCATGTGTGTATGTGCTTTTATGATTCATTTCATTTAAATGTTCTATTTGGATTGAATGCTTTTAAAAGGAAAGAATTTGATTAAGTACCGATTCACCCCCCTCTCAGTACTTCTGTGTGTTCAACAATTGGTATCAAAGCTAAGTTCCTTGATACAATATAATAGCTAAGGTAGATCTTGGACTGGAACACATGGAAAATCAAGCTCTAGTTAATGATAAGAACCCTGTAGAGGATAATGAAGATATGATAGTCATTAATGAAGAAGAATGTGAAGTGATTGTGAAGGAGAAATCATTTCTTCTCTAGAAGATCTAGAAGCAACAAGGAAAGAAAATGGAGAATATAAGGCTAAGCTTAAAGAATCAAAAGAAGCAATTGATAACATTAAATTTCAAATTGAAGAAGGTAAAAGAGTTATGGATTGCCTAAATGCTAAATCAGTTGAATGATCCAAACTTGAAGAAGAAATTGTCTCTCTAAGGAAGGAACTAGAAAAAGCAAAGGATCAGATAGACAAGAGTCTAAAATTTAAGGAAAGCACACATCCTTGAAGAGATAATCAGTAGTCAAAGACTATTTAAGAATAAGGGTGGTCATGGATTTGAGAAAGGTTAGAATTTAAAAATAGATATACCTAAAGGCATGTATGAAATGAAAAAGGAAGGACCCTACACTAAGGACTCTAAGAAGATTGAAGATGAGAAGTATAAATCAAATTATAGTTTCATAAAGGTCCTAGAGACCTGAAGAAGAGATTTAGGAGACCTCCTCCTACAAGACAATTTTCTATAACCAGGTACTCTCAATCTTTTTATGGTTACTATTATTCATGTAATAAGTTTGGTCATAAGGATGTTGATTCTAAAACCAAAACAAGGATAAATGGATACTGTTATTGTTGCAATAATTTTGGTCATAAGGCTAATGATTTTAGAACTAAGACAAGGAGAAATGGTTATATGAGAAAAAAATCTTTCTTGCCTCTGGTGTACAATGTCATATGTTATAAGAGCAATAACTTTGGGCATAAAGCTAGTTTTTATAGAAGTGGTTTTTTGGAACCACTTGTTCAGCACAAGAAGATGGAAGAAACTTTGATTAAGAAAAAGAAGGAAATGACAAAGATACAGAGAAGTGTTGAAATGAACTAGACAATTGAGAGGGGGGGTGAATCAGTTGTCTCAAAACTTAATCAATTCTGCACCTTAAAACATTAAACAGTTATCCACTGTTTGTTATGATTAAGTAATGAAAGCACAAACTCACAAATGTAAACACAATTGCAAGATCATACACAAGTGACAACAAATTTTTATGTGGAAAACCCTGTTAAGGAAAAAACCATGATGGATGTTAGTCCATAAGATATATAAGATATAACATTACCAAAAATCAGAGGCTCACTACCAAGGGTTTTGAACTGAGATAATAGCATCTACTCCATGCCTGAATTCAGTTCCATTGAAGCGCAATACTCTTCCTCTTCTCTACTCTACCTTCTACACCTCTTCACTTAACTTCATATTTTTCACACAAGGACATCTTTTCCATGACCAAATTACAAGTATATATATCATTCATCAACCTTAGAATGTACATCAAGGTTGGCATTACACTCATCAACCATTGGAACGATCTCCAAGGTTGGCATTACAAACATTCACAAAATAGGTCTTGACCTAATACAAAATTATGCTAAGGAAATGTAGTAAAGATGTATGTGGATCACTCCATGCCTTAGCTAGGACTCAAACATGATCTTCCACTCCACAAAGTGCTTCTACAATCTTCAATATATCTCCTCAATCACTAGAATTAACCAAGTCGACTAAGACTAGTTACATGCTATGTTACCTAGGAATAAACTTCAAACACAATCTCAATTCCTTAATGTAGACCAATGTAAATATAGAAACATGATCAGGAGGCATCCACAAGTACCTTGTAACCACCAGGAGTAACCGTATAAACTCTAACCACTTTATCCATGAGATTCTTCACACCAGAGCACATGAACTTCACTTTCTTCAACTATCATAAAAGAAAGATAGCTTGTGGACCACCAAATCATGAACCATTGTAGTTGTAGGTACTTATCATCATCCCAGACTTCCCTCTAGAACCGCAAAGAAAAATACTTCAATGCATAGGAATGCGGAGCAAAATACTTTCTCCCTGTCACCAGTGAATAATCAGAAAAAGAAGGTTTTACTCTAGTGAATGTAACTCACTCAATTCTTCATACCAGAGGCTCAAAATTAGGATTTAATATCTTTAGACATGCCTCTAAATAACTTCCAATCTATAGACCAAGATCTTCAATCTACAAGAAATGCAGAGCAATCTTTTGGACTATTCTTCAGTATGTAACTCACTGCCTTCACTGTGATTCACTGTTTCCTTTTTGATTCTTCTGGAGGGGCTAATTTTCTCAATATCCTCAACATATAAATCTTCTAAACAAATAACAAAATAGGATACAGTTGACACCAATGACAACAAATATATGTTGACAACATCGATTAGGCACATACTTGCAACAATTTCCCCCTTTGTCATTGATGGCAACATATGATGTGAAAAACCACAACAACCATCATGACAAGATTCTCCCCCTATATCTTTACACATCTGCACTTTTTATCTCTGAGTTTTTCACATGATTTCTCTCCCCGTTTGACATCAATGGTAAAGGGAACATACTTGCACTCTATTGTTCTAATCCAACTTTCCTCTAAATTCTCTGAATACTCCCCCTAAGAAGTAGCCCTTAAAGCATTGATCTGGATCTGCAAGTGGGACTCTAAACACCATCAGACTAATGTACTCTTGTGCATCTTAGTCTAGAGCAGAAGGGGTGATAACCCTTAACTTTTCTCTGAGATACTCAAAAGTATCCTTAGGTATAGGCTTGGTGAAAATGTCTACAATCTAATCTTTTGTAGATGCATACTCCAACTTGACTTCATTCTCTGTCACTTTTTCTCTTAGAAAGTGATATCTTATAGATATATGCTTTGTCCTTGAATGCATTAATAGATTCTTTGATATGTCTATGGCACTTCTATTGTCACAAACGATTGCAATTGGATCTTCATACACAACTAGATGATGTCCTTCAATGTCTGCTTCATCCATAGCACTTGAGTGCAAGTGCATGCTGCTGCAATGTATTTTGCTTCTGCAGTGGACAGAGATATTGAGTCTTATTTCTTGCTTAACCAAGATACCAACCTTTTTCCCAAGAAGAATGCACCTACACTTGTACTTTTCATGTCATCCACATCTCTAGCCCAATTTGCATCAGTGTATGCACTAAGAGTGAAATCATTGTCTTTTGGATACCACAAACCATAATCCATTGTGCCTTTCAAATATCTCAGTATTCTCTTGACTGCCATCACATGTGACTCTTTAGGTTTTGCTTGAAATCTTGCCACAAGACAAACTGCATGCATTATGTCAAGTCTGGTTTGGGTCAGATAAAGTAATCCTCCAATTAGAGATCTATACCTTTTCTAATCTACCATTGGTGAGTCATCATTTTTGCTCAACTTACAACTAGTTACCATGGGAGTGCTTACCAGTTTAGAGTCCTCCATCCAAAACTTCTTTAACAACTCTTTCACATACTTAGACTGAGAAATGAAGATACCTTTATCTGATTGATTAGTTTGTGGATCTAAAAAGAAATTCATCTCACCAAACATGGACATTTCAAATTTGTTTTGCATTTCCCCAACAAAACCATGCACATACCTTCATTTCCTCCAAAGATAATGTCATCAACAAAGACTGCAACAATTAGGATTTGTTCATCATTGATCTTGAAGTAGAGATTATTGTCATAGTACCCTTACTAAATCCTAAATGTATCAAATATTTAACTAGTCTTGCATACCAGGCCTTGGGGACTTGTTTTAGTCCATACAATGCTTTCTTCAATCTGCACACCATGTCACCCTAATCTGATGACTGGAATCCTTTCGGTTGTTCAATATAGACTTCTTCTTCCAGTTCTCCATTGAAGAATGTAGACTTCACATCCATTTGATATACCTTGAAATCCTTGTAGGTTGCAAATGCTAAAAACATTCTTATTGTTTCAATCCTTACTACTGGTGCAAATGTTTCCTAAAAATCTATTCCTTCAACTTGAGAGTATCCTTTGCATACCAACCTTGCTTTGTTTCTTACCACTTCACCATTCTCATTCATCTCATTCCTGAAGACCCATTTGGTGCCAATTACATTTTTATTTGCTGGTCTGGGAACAAGATCCCAAGTCTGATTCTTCTCTATCTACATCAATTCTTCTTCCATGGCCATTACCCAATTTTCATCATTGCAAGCTTCATTTACATTTTTAGGTTCCACTTGAGAAATCAAACAATAATTAACCTGTTCATCAACAACTCTTCTTCTGGTCTGAATCCTTTACTCTTATCTCCTATGATTTGATCTTCAGAGTGATTTAACTTCCCATACCTAGGTGTCTTAGTAATGATTTCTAGAGCTTCTTCTTCTTCTTCCTCTATTTTCTTCTTGTTGCACTACTAATTTGCTTGCAGGGACATCTAGTTCATCAGATTCATATCCACTTGATACATTTTCCTTGCTTTCATCAACTTTGACATTTGCACTCTCAATGATCTTCTTCAACCTATTATTATAACACCGGTAGGCCTTGATCTTGGTAGAGTATCCAAGGAAGATACCTTCATCACATCTTGCATCAAACTTACCTAGATCTTCATCTCTTCTGATATAACACTTACTACTAAAGACTTTGAAATATTTCACAATAGGAACTTTACCATGCCACAATTATAAGGAGTCTTAAAACTGTTACCTTTTACTTGGACTTTATTTAGGATGTATATAGCAGTGTGAATTGCTTCTCTCCAATATACTTCCAGTAGGTCAGCCTCCATCATTGTTCTAGTAGGCTCTTGAACGGTCCTATTATTCCTTTCAACTACTCCATTTTGTTGTGGAGTCCTAGGTGTAGATAATTGTCTCTTTATCCCTTGTTCCTCATAGAAGAAGTTAAACTCATTTGATGTAAACTCTCCACCTCTATCAGACCTCAAGCACTTTATCTTCAAATCTAGCTCATCCTCAACCATTGCCTTGAATGCTTTGAACTTTTCTAGGGCTTCTACTTTTTCTTTTAAGAAGGTAACCCAAGTCATTCTAGAATAATCATCAATCAACAACATGAAATACCTATCTCCTTGTAGACTTCTTACTCTAGTAGGTCCACATAGATCTATATGCACTAATTTCAGTAGTCCATCAACAGATTAGTCCTTGCTCTTGAAACTTATTCTTGTCTATTTTCCAAATTAGCATTCCTTACACAAAGTATTAGTAGGCTTCACAAGCTTGGGCAAATCTCTTACAGCCTAAGTGGAACTTATATTCACGATGTTGTCAAAATTGATATGACACAACCTTCTATGCCACAACCAACTTTCATCATTTTAAGCCAACAAACAATATTCATTAGTCCCTTTCAAATGATAAATGTTACCTCTTGTCTTCTTACCAGTTGCAATCACTATTTTAGATCTTTCCAAGATCTTGCATCCATTGTCTTTGAATCTGAGATCATAACCTTTGACACACATCTAACCAACACTCAAGAGATTGTGCTTTAATCCCTTCACATATAAGACATCATCAGTGTTATGCTTGCCATCAAAAGAAATGGATCCTTTTCCACAAATCTTACCAGTTGTATCATCACCAAACCTAACCAGTACTCCATCATATTTTTCCAAATTTATGAACTTACTTTTGTCACTAGTCATGTGATGAGAGCATCCACTATCAATAACCCATTCATCTTTGTCTTCAATAACTTGAGTAGCCAAGACACTTTCCACTAGTTTTTCTTCCTTCTCACAGCTAGCAGGATTAGTAGTCACAAGTTCTTCCTTAATAGCAATAAATATGCATTCATTGCCAAAAGTACTAGCATTATCTGGTTCACCATCTAATACTCCTTCATTGTCATCAAGATCTTCAACATAATAACATTTCTTTGGAATCCTAGGTCTATCAGGTCTTGGCTTAGGAACTCTTGTGGGGCACCTAGAAGCATAATGACCAACTTTACCACAAATGAAACGTTTGAAAGGTAATTTGCCTTTGAACTTACCAGTACCTCTAGGTAGACTGTTAACAAAGTTGGCTTCAAGTTCTTCCAGCTCATAGTTTGGTTCCACCTTGTACTTGTCAAATTTGGGGATTCTTTCTGACGTGTTGGCCTTGAAAGCAGTCTTTGTCTTTGGAAGTGAATCACCAAGTTCTCTCATTTCAAAGGTTGATAGCTTCCCAAGCAATTGATCTTTTGTAATCTTTCTCATTGTCATTACTTTTTCAATTGCGACCACTTCATGACTATATGATTTAGGTAGTGATCTAAGAATTTTGTTCACAACTTCAATATCCTCAATGTTTCCTCCTACACTTCTAATGCTACTTACAAGTTCATCAACCTTTTGTATGAAGGATGTTATGTTGTCATCTTCACTTATCTTTAAACATTCATATTTTACCTTTAAACTCTGTAACTTGGCGCTCTTCACAGATTCATCTCCTTCATATAGATTCTTCAGCTTTTCCCATATTTCATAAGTAGTTTCTAGCTCCATGATATTTGTTACTTCGATGTTTGATAAGGTGCTTACCAAGGCATCTTTAGATTTTATGTTCAACTCAAATTCCTTGATCTCATCTTCAGTTTGCAAACCATTCTTTGGTATTTCATACTTATTTTTAATTAGTTTCCAAACACTATAACCCAAGCAGAGGAGATGGGTTTTCATGCAGATCTTCTAGATAGAGTAGTTTGTTCCATCAAACCATTGGCTTTCCTTTTTATATGACATCCTGGATCAACCTCAAGCGGTCAAGCTTCCTTGTGAGGAAATTGGCTTTGATACCAATTATTGAAATGAACCAAACAACTGAGAGGGGGGGTGAATTAGTTGTCTCAAAACTTAAACAATACTGCACCTTAAAACATTAAACACTTGTCCACTATTTGGTATGATTAAGTCATGAAAGCACAAACTCAAAAACATAAACACTATTGCAAGATCATACACAAGTGACACCAGATTTTTACATGGAAAATCCTGTTAAGGGAAAAACCATGGTGGATGTTAGTCCACAAGATATATAAGTTATAACAATACTAAAAATTAAAGGCTCACTGTCTAGAAAAGGCTCACTATCAAGGGGTGGCTCATTGTCTAGAAAAGGCTCACTACCAAGGGTTTTGAACTGAGATAATAGCATCTACTCCATGCCTGAATTCAGTTCCATTGAAGCACAATACTCTTCCTCTACTCTACTCTGCCTTCTACACCTCTTCACTTAACTTCACATTTTTCACACAAGGACATCTTTTCCATGACTAAATTACAAGTATATATATATCATTCATCAACCTTGGAATGTACATCAAGGTCGGCATTACACTCATCAACGATTGGAATGATCTCCAAGGTCGGCATTACAAACATTGACAAAATAGATCTTGACTTAATACAAAATTATGCTAAGGAAATGTAGTAAAGATGCATGTAGATCACTCCATGCCTTAGCTGGGACTCAAACATGATCTTCCACTCCATGAAGTGCTTCTACAATCTTCAATATATCTTTGCAATCATTGGAATTAACCGAGTCAGATAAGACTAGTTACACACTACGTTGTCTGGGAATAAACTTCAAACATGATCTCAATTCCTTAACGCAGAACAATGTAAATGTAGGAAAATGATCAAGAGGCATCCACAAGCACGTTGTAACCACTTGGAGAAACCACACAAACTCTAACCACTTTATCCTTGAGATTCTTCACACCAGAGCACATGAACTTCACTATGTTCAATTGTCATAAAACAAAGATAGCTTGCAAACCACCAAATCATGAACCATTTTAGTTGTAGGAACTTATTATCATCCTAGACTTCCCTCTACAACCATAGAGCAAAATACTTCAATGCAGAGGAATGCGGAGCAAAATACCTTCTCCCTGTCACTAGTGAATAATCAGAAAAAGTAGGTTTTACTCTGGTGAATGTAACTCACTCATTTCTTCATACCAAAGGCTCAAACTCAGGATTTAGTATCTTTAAACATGCCTCTAAATAAATTCCAATCTGTAAACCAAGATCTTCAATCTACAAGAAATGTGGAGCAGTCTTCTGGACGGTTCTTTAGTATGCAACTCATTATCTTCACTATGATTCATTGTTTCCTTTCTAATTCTTCCAGAGGGGCTAATTTTCTTAGTATCCTCAACATATAAATCTTCTAAACAAATAACAAAATAGGATACAGTTGACACCAATGACAACAAAGATATGTTGACATTAATGAGAACACCGATTAGGCACATACTTGCAACGAGAAGGAAACCATAACAAGATAATGAGAAGAAGGAAGGACTTGTGCTTATGACTCATGAAGAAGACTTCATAGTGGATTAAGAAAAGGCATAGAGTTAGGGGGTTCTAACCATTGCATATTTTTACAAACCCCTTGAATGTTTGTTGCTTCTACAAATGGAAGCAAAGCACATAGTTTTTTCAACATGAAGATTGATAGTAGGGGATGTTAATATAGAAAAATAGTTTCAAATCCCTAAAATTCTAGAATGAAAACATGAAATGCAGAGAAATGTTGAATGGAATTAGGTCTCTAGGAATCTACAAAACTCATTGGCAGCAGATAACCTAACAGGAAAAAGGTGCAATAATTGTGAAAAGTTAGGGAAAAGTGAAAGTTACTTAAGCTCCATTCAACTTCATTTGTATCTAGAGCAATTAGAAATCTTGAGAAGAGAAGAGTAGAAGGAAAAGCCTTGCATTCAAAGTGTTTGGTGAAATTAAGAGAAGGAGTAGAAGGTGAAACCCTAGCTACAAAGCATGAACTTATTTTTCTAAATTGTTAACCCTACCTACATAATACAGAGGAGATAGAGATGGTGAAACCACAATTGGTTGATGTTTCTGAGAAGATGAGGCTAAAGCACAAGAAGTATCCATACAAAGCTATGGAAGTGGACAAGGATGTAGCATTTTTTGACATTCCTATAGATGTTATGTATGCTAAGGATGTAAGGATATACATCCACTCTTCGCTAAATGAAATTGATCACATGAAGTTTGAGGAGCTGAGAGATACTCTCTTGGAGGATGATGGATACAAACTAGAGTATGCAAATATTACAACTAAAAGGCTAGATGTATAGAAAGATTACCCTAATTTTTGTGATGCACATGATTGGGTAAGATTTGTCTTAAGCATAATTCATGATGATTTTTATACCTTGACATACCCTATTAGATCACCAAAGATGCAATTAGGGTTGTTACTAGTTTAAGCTCAACCAGACTGGTATGGGTAATGAAGGCGATCAAGAATGAGAAGGTTATAGAGTTGACTAGGGAAAATTTTGATAAAAGAACCCTAAGTCCACAAATGATATAACTGATCCAGGGGTTTGATATGCCACAATGGGAATTTCTTACAAGGTTTACTATGCAAACAGAGAGAGTTCATCCACTAGTACAAAAATTCACACCACATATCATATGGTGAAGGAGGGAAAAGACTTTGACCTCTGTGAAGTCATGAGAGAGAAATTGATGGAAATTTTGAAGAGAACAAATGATTCAGGCTATAATTTCAAGTATGGAACTCTTATTATCTTCCTTGTATTTTATTTCTTTGTTATGGAGTAAAAAGTAGCCACATGTCTTTTTACCTCCTTATTTAGCTCCTAGGTCCTTGTGAATACATTATAGATTTTAAATATTCATCCTAATGCAAAATTTCTTGAAACCAATGTAAATTGGGAACAACGCTCCCATATTCTACCTTACCCCAAACTAAAAAGGAGCCCTAAGACTTGGGTGCCACCGCCCAAGTCTCTCCTGATTGGTTAGGGCAAATTTAATTGCATGTTAGCTTAGGACCTTTAAAAAGGTTTGTCCTTGTGGACTCTTTTGATTTAATTTGATGAATGTTAGTGGGAAATCATATATATACATTGTGTTTTTAATCCATTATGAACCTAGATAGAGATAGCCAACTTGAAGCATTGGAATAAAGAGAATTCAAAGCATTCATTGTGATTCTAGAGCAGATTTGTATTGTTATTGTGTGTGTTGTTGTAGGTTTGAAGTTATCATCTATCCCTCCTTATGAGTTGAAGATCCTTCATCCTCCTAAGGGCTTCATCACATAGGTATTATCATTGTTGTTTATCATCATTTGATTCATCATATTGTTATTGTGTTCAGCCTCTACCCTACTGGGGCACACTCTTTATCTATCAATGGTGTTGGGAATCTTGAATGCTATCCCAAGATTTGATTGAGGCAAGTCCCTAAACACCATAATCCCCAAACCCCTTCTTCACTTCTTGTATGAAGGTTACAGGAGAGAGATCCAAGAAATATGGAGATACAGGAAGACTAAGAAAGCACCAGGGTTTCAGGATCTGACAGTAGTTCTGGAATATTCCTCTGTTTAAGACTTGGGTGGTGGCACCCTAGTCTTTCTTCCTCTGCTAACTCCAGATCTGACATCAGGGTAATCTCTGCAACATTTCTCTAGTTTATAGTTTCTGAAGATTCAACCTTTTAGGACTTGGGCAGCCCTGAAATAGTCCTCTAACATCTCTTCTTTTGGGACATAAGTTATATCATCTTCCTGATCCTCCCTATACAATTAGTTTATGGAGATTAGTTGTACATCTGTTATAATTAGATCATCATAGAACTACGGTTTATTGCATTATTAACCTAGGGTTTGATTAAAGGACCTGATTAAATTTGATCTTTCTATAGTACTCCTGAGTACAAGAGCTATATCTAAGTCCACTTCCATTTGGTAGTTATTTGGCTCGGTCTTGTCCTTTAATGTTATCGTGAAAGAGAATTTGATGTAGCGTGCATGCTAGTTTTCATCATTCACCTTTCTCACACTTAACATTCTGGTGAACTCATATCTTCAAGAATTTCCATCTTGTTGATTGTTCAAATCAAATCTTGTATTGATTTCATTGCATATTTATCAATATTCAATTGAAAATCTTGCATGATCTTAGAAAAGTTCATATTTAAGCATTCAAAAAGCTTGCATTTTGGTAAAATTTTGCATTAGGGTTTTAAAAATTCTCTTGCATGATCATATTGGTTACATCAAATTTGATTTGGTATGATAATCTTGCATCATTTCACAACATAAATTTAAAAATTCTTATATTTGTAATTACACATTGTGTATTTCAACATAAGAAGATAACTTCTCTTTCACATTTTGTAAGCATCTTAAAGAGATCTATATTTTCCTTTTGTGTAGTACTTTAACATTGGGATCACTTGGTTTGTAGTGACAGTTGTGTGTTCTTGATCTTTGCAAAAAGATTTAAAAACTCAGTTTCCTCAAAACTAGTGCCTTGTTGTACAAAAGTCTCACATACATGGCATCTAATCAAAACAAGGGTGGTATGAATCTTCTATGATCTAATAAGAAAAAGAAGGCTCCTAAACCCATCATATCAATCACACCACTTGAGGTCACTATTAGAGATATTGATGGTTGTCTTTACATTACAACAAGAATAATTGGGAATCCTACAAGAGTAGTTCTTATTGACCCTAATTGTATGACAAATGTGATGACTGAAGAAATAGTATACATGCATGATCTAGCACAAGATACTTATGATCCAACATATATAATGATTAAAGAACATAATAGTTATTTTCTTCTGACAATTGGAAAGATAACACTTTTAAATATGGTGGTTGAAAAAGACTTGGAAGAAACAAACATTGGCCCAAAAGATGTCTCCACAAGAAGAGAACATCCCACCGAAAGAAATGGAAACAAAAGAAAAGCTAAAGGAAAAAGTTTCAAGTTAGGCCATAGTGCCCTATGTGCCTCCTATTTCGTATCAAGATCAAGATTGGGAAGAAGATAATTTTCTTAAAGACAACTGCTAGCATGGTTTCATTTTATCACAGGTAAGTATTTCTCATCCATTCAGCCACCTTTGATGTAACACCTCTTTAAGTTGTGTTCCCCCCATGTAGTGTTAAATGTTGTTTAGGTCTCCTTGGATGACCCTTGATACTCTTGTAAGGTAAAGGATACAAGGAGACTGCCTTCGTTGTGATAGTCATTCTATTTGTTTATCTATTCTTCTATTCTCCTCTCTCTTATTGAAATCATTGTGTGTGGTGCCTTGGGGGCATAACATTGTGGATCTTGTCTTGGGGGCATCTTCCCACATTGTGAACCTAAGTCACTTTTGTCTCCTCTCTCATTTTTCATGATTTCATTCTTTTGTGACTCTACTAGTCAATGGATGATGATAATAAATAAATATTGATAAGGACTGTGTGTCCCTACAACAAGAAAACAAAAATGGACCTAGTCCATATATGAAGATGGGGTTAATATATTACTGATGCTTGAATAGTAGAATTACTTTGTGTTGTGATGTGATCATGTCTCGTGTTGTAAAATTGTTGTAACAAACTTTTGCAATACTCTAAATCTCCTTCTAGGCACTATGGAATGTTTTTGTATTTCACCTTGTCGGTACACTCGGTTCTGAGATGCTTGAACTATAACCTCATGGTTATACTCAGTTCTGAACCCACAAGTGTAGCCTTGGTTTATTAAATAGTATGTTGCCTTATTTATGTATTAATTGTTCACCAGATGATTTGGTTGTTATCTTAGATAAGATCTTTTCTAAACGAAGTTTGTTAATTGTTAGCATATAATACTAATGTGTTTCTATTGTGATTGTTGGAAACAATTAGTGATCACAAGGACATGTCATTCTAGGGCATGGACTTTGTGAAAGCTCTTGTTCCCTCGCGTGTTTTCAACCTTATCTTAAACGTGATTTCTACCAACAAGCAGGATCAACCATTTTAAGGTGGGGGCATATATTATGGTAAATGCTTGGATATCTTAGATATTGTGATAAAGCATGTTTGTGTATGCTTCCTTTTCAATGTAATGCATTTATGTGAATGCAGGTGGGGTTGTATCCTGTGTTTTGTGTGTTGTGTATGCTTCCTCTTCACTATAAGGTGTCTCTGTGATGTAGGTGGGGTTGTATACTTTATGCACATGCTTCCTTTTTATCATAAGGAGTCTCCGTGATGCAGGTGGGGTTGTATGTTTTTGAAAGTCCTTCTACAGAAGGCAGGATTGTGTATTCCCTTGAGTGGTTTCACATCCTTTTAAAAGTTCCTCTATGGAGGCGAGGTTGGATCTTGAGTTATTCACCATTAAGCATGTCTTTGGAGCTTGTGGTAGAGTAGTTCAACTGTCAGGTGTGTTTGGCATGTAGCAATGAGCTCCCCTATTGCCTGTGTTTTAGACATATAGTTAGGGGTGCTGCCACAATAATGGGTTACACTTTTTGGGACATCTTGATTTTTTTTTTCTGAAATCACATATTTTTAGAAAATATAATGATTTAAGCCTTGAAAGGTTCCATTTAAAAGATTTTAATTGAAGAGCGTTTGATCAAACCCCCTTGGATAGAACCCTGCTAGTTTTAAACAATACCTATAATGGAGTCTCCTCTACACCTATCAAAATGCTGATAAAAAACCACTTTGATTTACCTTTTGGGGGATCAAATGAATTCATTTAAAATTTATGTTTTTTAATTATGTAGTCCTTATTATAAGCTTCCCAAAAAGTATAATTTTAAATATATTTAATTTGATTGTTATATTTATTTTTTATTTCTTGTGAATGTAGGTTTTTCACCAAATATCAAGTTCTCTGTTCTACACACATGGAAAATTAGTAAATTAATGAAAATTTTTTTTAAAAAAAATCTATGCCCTAGGTATTGATGTCCTTGTTTCAACAAAAAATAAAAAATTGAATTTTGATACATACAAAAAAGTTATGTTTTACAGAATACGCATATGTCTAAATTATAATTGGTTTGACTTCAAAACTTAATTTAAAAAAAATATTCAACAAAACATTATGAAACCAAATGCATGCCCTATATATCGGTATTACCAATCTAAATTCAAAAGAATCATAATTTTATCCTTTGTAGGAAAAAAATTATGTGCTACAAAATACACATCACTTTAAAAAAGGTTGTTTACTATTAAAACCTAGTTATCAAAGGAGACACAAATTTTTTTACAATTTAACTCCATTTAAATATATATATATATATATATATATTTAGAATCTACAAACAAAATCTCACAAATCACTAGTTCACATCATCTTAAAATTCCTAACGGTTTAGCGGCTATAGGTGTCAGAAAGTGAAGATTTAGTTCAAAATGTTGATTTCAATGTCAAGTTTGGCCAAAAAGTGTAACCCATTATTGTGGGATGACCCTTAGTTGACAACACACTCTATGACCCTTATGTATTCTGTGTGTGTCTTCCTTACATGTCTTGTGTGTTTTAGTGGTTGTGCATAGTGATGAGCTCCCCCCTACACCGTGTGTCTTGCATGTTTTAGTGGTGGCGTGTAGTGATGAGCTCCCCCCATGCTGTGTGTTTTTTGTGCTTTTGATAGAGGAACGTAGCGATGAGCTTGGGCCCCATCGCCTAGTTAAGATTATATAATTGTTTAATCATGTCTTCTCTTCATGTATGCCTTGTGTACTACATGTTTTCTCTCATGCCTTCTCCATGTGTTTCATGCCTTCTTTACTATTTTCTTCATGTATTGTGTGCTTCTTCACAGTATTCTCTATGTTTTGCATAACTATCAAGTGTTTTCTTATGTTTTCCTAAGCTTGGAGGCTAGAAATGGTCTTTGAAACTTAGGGTATGTCTTTGCTCTAATGTCTGATGTGTTTGATGTGATTTGACCATTCTTTAATGCATGTACTAATCATAAGATCATACACACATTAAAGTGGGGGATAAATGTTATGGAGTAAAAAGTAGCCACATGTCTTTTTACCTCCTTGTTTAGCTCCTAGGTCCCCATGAATACATTATACATTCTATATATTCATCTCAATGCAAAATTGCCTGAAACCAATGTAAATTGGGAACAAGGGGCCCATATTTTACCTTACACAGACTAAAAAGGAGCCCTAAGACTTGGGCACCACTGCCCAAATCTCTCTTGATTGGTCAAGGCAAATTTAATTGCATGTCAGCATAGGACCTTTAAAAAGGGTGCTCCTTGTTAGTTCTTTTGGTTTAATTTGACAAATGTTAGCAATAAAGCATATATAAGTGTGTTTTTTAATTCATTATGAACCTAGATAGAGATATCTAACTTGAAGCATTGGAATAAAGAGCATTCAAAGAATTCATTATGATTCTAGAGTAGATGTGTATTGTTATTGTGTGTGTTATTTCACGTTTGAAGTTATTATCTATCTCTCCTTATGAGTTGAAGATCCTTCATCCTCCTACGGGCTTCATCACATAGGTGATATTATTGTTGTTGTTTATCATCATTTGATTCATCATATTGCTATTGTGTTTAGCCTCTGCCCTATAATGGTGTGCTCTCTTTATCTATCAACGATGTTGGGAAGCTTGATTTCTATCTTGGGATTTGACTGAGGCAAGTCCCTAAACACCATAACCTCCAAACCCCTTCTCTTCTTCTTATATGTAGATTACAAGAACAAGATCCAGTAAATATGGAGATACAGGAAGACTGAGCAAGGATCAGGGTTTCAAGATTTGATAGTAGTTTGGGAATATTCCTCTTTACAAGACTTGGGTGGTGGTGCCCTAGTCTTTCTACCTCTGCTAACTCCAGATCTGGCATGAGGGTAGTCTCTACAACATTTCTTCAGTTTACAGTATTTGAAGATTCAACCTTTGAGAACTTTGGCAAACTTGAAATAGTCCTCTGACATCTCTACTTTCAGGACACATGTTCTATCATCTTCCTAATCCTCCCTATACAATTGGTTTTTGGGGATTTGTTGTACATCTTCTGTTATAATCAAATCATCATAGAACTAGGGTTTAGTGCATTACTAACCTAGGGTTTGATAAAAGGACTTGATTAAATCTAATATTTGTTAGCACTCCTGAGTACAAGATCTATAGATAAGTCCACCTCCATTTGGTAGTGATTCAGCTCGGTCTTGTCCTTGAGTATTATTGTGAAAGAGGGTTTGATCTAGTGTGCATGCTAGTTGTCATCATTCACCTTTCTCACACTTAGCATTCTTGAATGGGTTTCCAGGATTTAAGGGAAAGGTTTGGCAACAACACATCTCTATTGCTGCACAAATAAAGAATCATATGAGGGGTTTTAGTGACTACAAGAACTATAGCACTATATACTGGGGGTTTTCCAAAACCCTGCAAGAAGACATACAAGCCAGAGAGAGAATTCCTTACAATATTGTAAGGCAATATAAAGAACAAATCACCTTCCTAGTTGATAAAGACTACACATCCATGGAAGCGATAGAACCAAGGACAACTTGGCTACCTAAATTGCCTTATGGGTTTTTTGTGTAGGAGATAAAGACTTATACTAATATTCTTCTCAATAAACCTAAGGATGCTATAGTAGAAAGGTTTGGAACCTACAAAGAAATAACAGACAAGATGAGTAAGAAGAGTGTGGAGGAGAATCTTGAGAAACACAAAGAATAATTACATGAGAAGTGGGGTGTACCGCCAAAGATTAAAACCTCATCACATACCCCTGTGGAGGATCCTCCATCTATTCCTTCTAATCCACTAGTTACCCAAGTGCCAAGAAGAATTAGTAGATCCACCTCTACTACTACAAGTGCTCTGCAACCCTCCAGACCAACACAAATAGCTTCAACTGGAAGAAGGGTTGCCTCTAAAACTTTGGCACATATGAAAATAGAAGAAAAGAAGCATCCAAGGCCTAAACAACAAGATAAGAGGAATAAATATCAAATAAAGGAAATTGAAGAGGAAGAAGAAGGGGAGGAAGTCACCTCTAAGATGCAAAAGAAAGGGAAGAAAACAAAGAAAACTCCTCTGAGGCCCCTCTAAAAGACCCTCTTTAGTTAGAGGCTATCTTCAATGTGATTGTATATCATGGACTGTTGATGGAGACTGCAACATTACATCTAGAAGTACCTCCTACAGATCAGAGTACCATAGAGAAGGATATAATCATGTATATGATCAAATACATTAAGCCTATAACTGAGATCATTGAAAATGTTCCGGAGAGCCTAGCTCAGGCTTTGAGATAGAGGAGAGAAAAAGCTATAGAAATGGATGAAAATCTGAGACAACAAGCTCTAGACAATGCTAGAAATATAATCTCACATGAGGAGAAGGATAAATTGTCACAAATGAAAGCTCAAGAGCTAAGGACCAAACATAGGGTAGATACCCTAATTAGTATGGAACAAGATGGCATAGCCAAAATATAAAAGGAAACCGAGGAGGTAACAAAGAAATTTTTTGAAGGAGTAAAAGAAGCTAAAAAGTGGAGCAACAAGTATCTCCTCCACTCAACACAAAGTCTCCTCTAGCCATTACATATCAACATGATCAACAAGAGAAACAAGAACAACAAGAGGAGCAAGTCACTTTAGATGAAGAGAAATGTTCTCCTTCTCATAGTACTGAGCAAGGGAATCCTCCTCTGGATAATGTTGAACAACATAATCAACCAAATCAACAAGAGGAACAGGTCTCACTTGATGCAGGGGAGAGTTCTAAAAGAATATAGGAAACATCCTCCTCCTCCTCTCTTGTAGATTCTATTAAGGAGTTTCTGGCATAAAAAATGTAAATTCAACCCCTGGTCACTCCTAAGCTGCTACAACTTTCGGTTCTTGATGGACAAGTCAACTTGTCCAACATATCTCCCCCTCACAAGCTAAAACTTGGAGATGTCCTACAATCCACCGTAAGGTAGGAGATCTTACATCAGCAAATTGAAGGAACTAAGTTGCTAGAAGAAGCAATAAAATTAACACAAAATGAATTACTAAGGCAAAAATGGATCCATCTCTGCCTCCAACACAACAAATGAAGCTATTATTGGAGTCCTTCAAAGCACATTCCTCATATCTAGAGAAACAAGCAAAGCTAAAGATATCTGAGCAAATGAATAGAAAGAGAATGGCTAATGCATCTAAAAGATGTGCTAAATCACATACTAAAGTGCAAGAGAATGTAAAAAGCATTCAGAAATGCTTAGAGGAAGCAAAATAATATATCAACTTTGTTTAAAATGGCCTACAACCACCAAAAATATAAAGGATCAAATTGATGCTATTGAGTTACAAATCACACAAGTGGCCAATATATATGATCCAGTTAAGGACAAAGATGGACCTACAAGGGCACAAGTAGAAAAACTTCACTCCCAACTTAAGCAACTTCAAGATCAAAGGGAGCAAATTAAAAGTGAAATTGGTCAGCTGAGGGAAGTAGTAAGTCTAAGGCTAGCATCTTTGACTGGTCATCAGAAGAAGATAATGTTGCTTGGAAGGTAAAGGTGCCCTCTATATTGGAAGAGGTAGAAGATATATACATTCAACTGGAGAGCCAAATGCATATTCTGTCTTCAGCAAAGAAACACTAGGATACAACTCTAGTCTAGTTGAAAGCTATATATAAGAATGTTCTACTATCGAAGTAAATAGACATATTTTTAAGGTAAGACAAAATTTTGATGCAGAATAGGTATGTAAAGAATAAGATATTTACAAATAGTGCTATTTTGGTATGAACAAGGCACTATGTATATATCATATATGTACATCATAGGAAAATGAAGAACAAAGTTTCAACTACATCATTTTTGAAGTGACAGAGGCTACCTCTCAAGGGGAATAGGTAGACAAATAAACTATAAAGGATGACAAGGATTTTATAGATAGGGAGAGCTTGTATGTTTTTGTCGATACAAAGAAAGACCACTGGCCCTTTGGGGTGCAGGAGCACCTTGGGATTTCATGCCTCCATGAGGCAATTTTGTTAAATTATACTTTAATATTGTGTCTTGATGTAATAAGGTCAATTAAGACCACTTTATATGTGTTTGAGTCAATATTAGGTTGTTAGGTGGTTTATGAAGTCATAATGTAAAAATGTGGTCATAGTTGTAAAAGTGCAAAAGTCATGGAAGTTGAAGAGTCATCAGTTGCTATGGGTTGTTAGACTATTGGGGTTCCAATGGTAGTTGAAAAAATATTGTAATGGTTTCAAATATGCTCTATGAAGGTGAGAAAAGGAGTGGAGGATGGTGGCAGAGAATGTATGTGTGAGAATTTCAATAAAAACCTCTGTTTTCTACAAATTTAAAATGTTCTTCACTATTTCTAATGTTTGTATGACCCTATACATTCAGTTCTTGATTTCTAATCATGTGTAGATGATAGTACTCTAAATCTACTTTAATTTGGTGGTGATTTCATGTGATTTGGTTAAGTTTAGAGCAAGATATCTTAGTTTATTTGAAAATAGGTTTATAACCCTAGTTGTGAGGGTTTAATTGAAGAAATGAGTTTTTTTGAATTATTCCACAACTCTAGTTGATAAAATTGGTATATTTAGACCCTAGGGGATGTGAGGAAAGCCTTGAAGTGAAATTTTGCAATCTGGGTTTTGATTATTACATAGTTGCTTTAGAAAACAGAGCTAATTTGTTCTATTTGCAGCATAACAATGAATTTTAGAAGAATTTTTTTCAAAGTAACCATATCCACAAACTTTATATGTTGAAGAGAACCATAAAGGATATCTTAAATGGTGATTTATTTCTAGGTTTGAGGCCTTATCTAAAAGTTATGCTTGAAAAACCTAGTTTGTTGTCCTAATTAGGCTTTTATCAAAATGAGACAGTCAATTTTAAGGCCCTATGTTGCAAAACAACCACCCCTAATTTCCACATATGTTTAATAACTTCCAAATGGGTACTCAAAATAGGTTTCAAATTTTAGATATGAGGTCTGGTCTAAACATTATTGTGGAAAAACCACTTTTGAAGTACTACTAGAGGATTAAGGGTTAATGAGCAAAAACCCATCATTTGATGTTTTGAATCTTGAAAGATTTTTTCATTGTGGTTGTGTTGACATACTCCACCCTACTTTAAATCAAGTGGTATTAGAGCCCAAAAAGATCTGGGCAAGTGAGCTTTTGGAGTTTGTGTGTTATCTTTTTGTAGGTTGAAAAGAAGAACCTAGATGCCAAAAGACTAGGTAGTAAGGAAAAGGAAAAAGACCTAGGTGAGGTATCACAAAGACAAGAAGAAGTAAGGTCAAAGAGACTTTCTTGAGGAAAAAGAATGGAAGTGTTGAGGAGAATAGTTCATGGAGACTTGCAGAGTAAGGAGGTATCAAGCAAGATGAGAAAAGAGAAAGGTGAGACAAAGAAGAAGGATGATAAGGTAAGGCAAATGGATCTTGAGAAAGAGATAGAAGAATTGAAACAAGCCTTGGAACAAATAAGAAAAGAGAGGGAAAGATTGGAATTTGAGATGCAGTTGCTTAAGAGAGCAAACCAAGAACAAGGTTGGTATTTACCAATAAAGAAAAAGTTTACATGGCCTATCAAGATCATTCAGAGGAGAAGGCATGAGGGGACAATATAACCAAACATTAAGGAATCTTTAAAGGAAGAGAAGAATCCAATAAAAGAGGAAGAGACAGTTAATAAAGTGGTGAGTAAAAATATGGTTGTCATAACAACAATTAGGATTGATCAATTGCCATTAGAAGTTCAACACTTATTGCAAGGGTATGTTGATTTGGTAATAGATAACATTTCAAGGAAAGGTGTTAGTTCTCATGCAAGGTTTCCAGAATGGGAAGACAAAATTTTCAAGGTGGTTGAAGACACTCCACATTTTCAATTGGAGTATGAGGGTGTAGACCACTGCATTTTTACATTGCTTGGGCAAATTGGTGAAGACCCTCCCACGCAAGATGAAGTGGAAGGGCCAAATTTCAAGAAAGTGGTTCCATGTTTTGATTTACAGGTGTTACACAATGAGAGATTGGAGGTTGAGTATGATTTATCTCTTTTGGTAGAAGGAAGTAATGCTGATCAACAAAGTTGGTTGGATGACATGGCAAGTAGAAGCAAAGAGAGAATGCACAAATCTCTTGCTGACATTGCAATCTTGAGAAGGGATAGACCTAAGTTCAAGATGAAGCAGGCTATTGGAGGAAAGCAAGGTGCTATGGAAGTGTATGTAATCCATCAGACACAATGGGATCAATTACATGTTGAGTGCAATCACGAGGCAGATATGAAGAAAGGAGCCATTGATTTCAAGGTTACAAATTTACCTTTTGATGTATACTCTTTACAAGTATTTGTGGTTGTAGGTCATGGTGTAGATTCTCAAGTATTTACAGATGTTGGAAGGGTACAAGAGTTTCCACCAAGGTTGGAGTGTGTCTTGGACATGAAGGCACTCAAAGACTCAAGGGACAATGCCTACTTCCAATACTTGATTGAATGGAAGGGCCTACCTTATAAAGAAGCTAATTGGATGACTAAGGGTTACTTTGACATGCAGAAATACATTGTTGCAGATCCTCACTCAAGGGGACTTGAGTCAATTCTTCCTGGGGAGTATGGTGCAAGAGCACCTTGCGATTGCATGCCTCTATGAGGCAATTTTGTTAAATTATGCTTTAATATTGTGTCTCTGATGTAATAAGGTCAATTAAGACCACTTTATATGTGTTTGCATCAATATTAGGTTGTTAGGTGGTTTATGAAGTCATAATGCAAAAATGTGGTCATAGTTGTAAAACTGCAAAAATCATGGAAGTTGAAGAGTCATCAGTTGCTATGGGTTGCTTAGACCATTGGGGTTCCAATGGCAGTTGAAAAAATATTGTAATGGTTTCAAATATGCTTTATGAAGTCAAGCAAAGGAGTGGAGGATGGTGGCAGAGAATGTATGTGTGAGAATTTCAATAAAAAACCTCTATTTTCTACAAATTTAAAACATTCTTTGTTGTTCCTAAAGTTTGTACGACCCTGTATGATTAGATCTTGATTTATAATCATGTGTAGATGATAGTACTCTGAATCTACTTTAATTTGGTGGTGATTTCATGTGATTTGGTTAAGTTTAGAGCAAGATATCTTAGTTTTTTTCTGAAAACATGTTTATAACCCTAGTTGTGAGGGTTTAATTGAAGATATGAGCTTTATTGAATTATTCCACAACTCTAGTTGATACATTTGGTATATCCATACCCTAGGTGATGTGAGGAAGGCCTTGAAGTGAAATTTTGCAATCTGGGTTTTGATTATTACATAGCTGCTTTGGAAAGTAGGGCTAATTTGATCTATTTGCAGCGTAACAGTGAATTTTAGAGGGATTTGTTTTAAAGAAACCATATCCACAAACTTTATATGTTGAAGAGAGCCATAAAGGGTATCTAGAATGGTGATTTATTTCTGGTTTTGAGGTCTTACCTAAAAGTTATGCTTGAAAAACCTAGTTTGTTGTCCTAATTAGGCTTTTATCAAAACGGAATAGTCAATTTTAAAGCCCTATGTTGCAAAACAATAACCCCTTATTTCCACATATGTTGAATAACTTCCAAATGGGTACTTAGAATAGGTTTCATATTTTGGATATGAGGTCCGGTTTGAAAGTTATGGTGGAAAAACCATTTTTGAAGTACTACTAGAGGATTGAGGCTTAGTGAGCAAAAACCCATCATTTAATGTTTTGAATTTTGAAAGTTTGTTTCATTGTGGTTGTGTTGACATGCCTCACCCTGCTCTACATCACTTTGCCCTTGATGTAAAAAGGGGAGAAAAATGTTCATATCAGGTTAGTGTTGCCATCAATGACAAAGGGGAAGATTGTTGCATATGTTGTCATTGATGTCAAAAGAGTGGTATTCATTGATGTCAAAGGAGTGTTGATCAGAGGAGAAGATCAAAGAAGTAGATCAAAGGAGAAGTGATGATTAGTATCATATGTACATAGTTGTAACTTATCTTCTAAAGTTCATGGATAAGTGTAAGTTGTCATAGTCATTTGTACCTTTTCCCTTATCTTCTGAAGTTCATCGATATGCATTTATTGATATGGAGTTATGATAGAGAAAGTTGCAAAAAGTTTGAAGAAATTTGTCTAATTAAATTTCCATTTATGAAGGGTGTCATAGGATCAATGAAAATATACCGCATACCTCCAAAAGTGAAGACATGGGCCTGTAGATTGGAGGTTAGTTAGAAATAGCTATAATGTATGTGTGGTTCAAATTTGAGAGCATAATCTGAACTACTGCAAATCATTCTAGAATTAGCAGAGTGAAGGTAGTGATGATATAGTCTCAAAAGTATAGAAGAATGCTCTGCACTTCTTTGCATTTGAAGATATGACCTTGTGGTTTGAAGGATAGCTAGATACAAGTAAGAGGTATGCATGATTCAAGTTTCAAAGCATAAAAGTTACCATAGTGTTTTTTTGGAGTCAACTGAGTAAGAACAAGTCATAAATTCATTAGAGGAGGAACAGAAATCCACTGCATCTCATCGCACTTTAATATTTGGCTTTATTATTTGAAAGATAAGCTCTAATGGTCAGTATGTACACTTAGTTTAGGTTTCAAGTGTTTTTGTTTACCATAAGTATGTTTCTCAATGTTCTATGTCAAGACAGGTTGACCAAACTATGTAAAGGATACCGGTATTAGTGTTTGATTACTTGCACCAGCATGAAGGAGCATGAAATGGTAAAAGGAGTGTATGAGAAGGCTTTACATGTCATATAATGTTCATGACATGTACCACATGATGATATCTTTCTTCTCCAGTACCGTATAGGGTCTGGAGCTAATGCATGAAAGGATAAGGGTGTGTAGTACCGACTTGGTATGTTTGAGTCTGTATGTTGTGTGTGTGGAAGTGTGCACCAGTGGGATAGCTTAGGAAAAAGTAAATTGGGTCAAGATGATTACCTGGTATGAACTGCATATTAAGATTTGATTCCTACATTATTGTAGATGATTTGGGAACCGACATATTAGGAAGGTCACGCATTTCATGTTGCACATTTTATCAAGGCCAACAAAGGTGAAGTTTAGAAGGCTTATGGATCGTATAAATGAAAAATCACGCTTGTTGCAAGTTGTGATGTGTATGAGTAATATGTCAACAATGATAATGTGCAAATAAGAATCATTTTTAGAAGTAGTATTATGATGAAGTGTGGAAGAGATCAATTTATTTAACGAAAATATAAAAGTGATATTGATCCAGAGGTATTTGAGGAAGTTGTGATGTTGTAATGGAGCAGAGGTACTTGAAGGAATTCTGATATTGCGGAGCTTGGTATAGTGTTTGTGCAGAGGTAAATGACAAGAAGATAGTAGTGCAGAGTTTGGAGAGATCAACAGAAGCTTGAGGTTGAATCAATTGTATAGTTTTGAGAAGAATCATCTCAATCAGTAAAGTGATTTGGTACAAAGGTTAGAGCCTCATTTTTGTAAGTGTTGTAAGTGTTGTAGCACTTTAGGGAGTTGTAGCTTCCTTTGGGTTGGAGCCCATTAAACTTTGTATCAGGGAGTTGGAGCTTCCTTTCGGTTTTTGCCCATAAAATTTATTGTAAACCTATTTTTATTTGTGAAGCTAGATTTGGACAATAGATCCAAGCAGTGTGCTCACCATGGTTTTTCCCATCTTGGGTTTCTACATAAATCAGGTGTCATGTGTGTAGTGCTTTTATGATTCATTTGGTTTAAATGTTATGTTTGGACTGATAGCTTTTAAAAGGAAAGAATTTGATTAAGTACTGATTCACCCCCCCTCTCAGTACTTCTTTATGTTCAACACTAAAACCCTTCCATTCTAATGTAGGTAAATATCAGGAACTGGATAAACTAGGACCCATGCATAATGATTACCCCTTGGGCATCTCTTGATATTCTCTTGGCCTGGTTGCCCTCCATTAGTTGGACCAGCCACATCAGGAAGTAGTCATTTACCCTCCTGTAATGTACTACCAATTGGTTCCTCTCTAGCTAGGGATAATATTTCCACACCAGATGTTCTCCTTGCTTGCTTCCAAGCTTCCCTTTACTGTACAACCCATCAAATTAGGATTTGTATGCAAAAGAATATACCACATAGGAGGTCATGAAGAACCTTCGCTTCTTCTTCCAAGCAACCATCCAATCATGGAAGGAGTTTCTGATCAATTGTGCCCAGTGCACCACATCTCCAACATCCTTGAGGAATCAAATGAGGCCAAACATCCACAACTCTAGGGATCCAGAGTCATCTTTCCTAGTCATTCAGTGCAGTAGAGTGATCATGTACTAGACTTTTGGGTTGAAGTCAAATCTGTATGAGTTCTAAGGAATTTTTGAAACTACCTTCGATCTAGTTGTTGGATCCATCCATGACGCATGCATTACCTTATGACATCTAGTGACATTGGAGTTGTACTATGTGATAATGCGTTCAAATCTATCTTGAACACATTCTAGCTCCGTTGGAGTCTGAAAGCCTTTGTAATCCCCTTGGGTGAGAAATCTGCATAAACATGTCCTTGGTACTCCACCCTCCAGTTAACAGGATTATATTTTCATGTACATTCAATTACTAGCTCCAAGGCATCCATTGTATAAGGAAACCCTACTACATTGTACATCCCACTGGATACGACATTCTTTAGTGTAGCCTCATCCTCACGGGCTTGGATCCTTGCCCTGAAGGCCTCTAGATCTACATTCCCACAATGGGTATCTTATGCTTCCCTAAACTTACTCCACACCCCACCAGGTGTGTGTTGGAAACTTGTTGTTGTTGTCATTGATGTCAACTCCTAGCAGATATTTCACTTGGTTTCCAAGTGCTTTTGAGAAAATTTGATAAAAAGGTGTACAGGGTGATAGAGGTACTCTCAGTGTTATGCTCCGCATTTCTTCCTAATTGATGATATGCTTGTACAATTTGGAAGTGTTGATCAGAGGTTTTTAGAGGTGTTATATCTAGAGTTTCAGGTTCTAGACCGTGCGGATGTGGAAGATGTGTTTGATAGAGTGTTTGTATGTACAAAAGACTATCTAGGAGAAATGAGATTGCTCTAAATTTCTCCACATTGAGGTTTCTTGTCTTACAGATTTGGAAATATGCTTATACTACCTATATCTATTTGCCCTTGAAGTTTCCATTGTTGGGATGCTTTACAAGTTGAGTTCTTGTGTTGGCGATCAGTAGTAGTGTACCCTGATGTGCATAATGAAGACATTCTTTATTTCAGACACTTGCAGCAGTGTTGTAGAAGTTCCTGATGATGGTGAGTATTCTGGGAAGGTGCGTGAATGCTTTGGAGTGTCTCTCTTTGGTCTGCACAATGTTTTTGGACTTGGAGAAGCATGGATATGGTCATTAGCTTAGGTTTGGCTGACCTGGCTTACTACCATCATTTGTGGAGGTACCTCATGGATTGTGGATGTGATGAGCAACTTGGTGATACAGATTTGAGTCATAGTTAACCCTTGACATGGTCCACTTACACTTCTTTCCACTGCGGAAGTGTTTAGTGCTGACCTTATTGGTGTTGCATGTTTAAGGTGCACACGCCTCACTAGGACTGACGTAATTGAGATAGGTCTTGGTTGTAGATGGTATAAATGCAAGATGAAGTTGAGTGGGGTAATGTAGAGAAGAGCATGAGAATGTGAATCAAGGGTAGTGAATTGTGTGTGAACTTAAATGCTTATGACTCCGGAATGCAGTGAGTAGAAGGTGTCTACATTCTACTGTGCCAAAAGTTGCTAGAGGTAGTAAGTCAAAGGTTGCGGATGGAAAGGTGTGGTAGTGGTGGATCTCTCCTATTGCTTTGAGATAGTGAATATCTCTATAACAATTTTCTTCTTTTCTTCTCTCTTTTTGGTAGTGAGCCTATTTGATTTTGGTGTTGTTATTCATATAGATGTGAGCTAATCCTCACCATGGTTTTTCCCTTATTGGGTTTTCCATGTAAATCTGGTGTTCTTATGTGTTTGGATGTGTTTGCACTAATGCTTCATATGTTTACATTCTACTAATGCATATTAAGAGGCTTATGATTGGAATTACCTTGAGGGTTTAAGGTTTTAATATACAACTCATTCACCCCCCTCTCAGTTGTCCTGTGCATTCTAACAATTGGTTCAAAGCCAAGTTCCTTGAAGAAGCTTAACCACTTGGGGTAGATCCAGATGGCATACAAGAAAGGTATGGAGGTTCTAGTGTTTGATGGAACAAATTATGCCTTTTGGAAACCAAGATGGAAAGTTTTCATGTCTCACTAGGATATGGTGTATGGAAGATAGTCGAAAAAAATATACTATACCTCCTAATGGTCTGAAGGATGAAGATGAGATTAAAGAATATGAGAACAATGGCAAGGCAAGAAGTGTTCTTCTAAATAGCCTCTCTGATTCTGAATTGGTAAAGGTGATGAGTTACAAAAACTACTCATGAGATCTGGAAGAAGCTAGAAAGTACCTATGAAGGAGATGACAAGGTCAAGCAAGCAAAGATGCAAATTTTTAAGACCAAGTTGTATATGGTTTTTGTTGCACCAAAAGACCAACCTATTAATGCCCGATACAACCACCAGAGTTAATGAATCCACGGGAGGTGGTTAAGCCTTGTCACGAACCCAAGCATTGTGCTAGACAACATAAGGAGACCAAGGGCGCACACCTTACAACACAAATTTGAAACCCTAAAGATGTCAAAAGATGAAAATATTGCAAGCTACATGCAGAGAGTGGATGAAGTTGTCAACTCCATCAATGGTCTTGGTAGAAAGCTAGAGGAAAGTAAAGTGGTAAAGAAGGTACTAAGAACTCTTCCAAAATCTTATAGTGCTAAAGTTTCTACTATTAAAGAGACTCAAGATTTGGATCAGTACACTAGGGATCAAATGTTTGGTAATCTAACTATTTTTGAAATAAGAGAGTTTGGTCAAGATGAGTCAAGAAAAGAAACTTCTTTTAAGGCTAGCAAGACATAAAATAATGTTGAATCTAATTCAGATGACTTTGATGAAGTGGAAGCAAATTTTGTAAGCAAGTTGAAAAAGGGCTCTGGAAAATATAGAGGTAAGTTGCCCTTCAAATGTTTTAACGATGGAAAGATAGGGCATTATGCCTCTAAATGACCAATCAAAATTTCAAATGACAGATACAAGGAAAACAAAGGTAAATCATTCGAGAGAAGTTATTATGTTAAAGAATATGATAGCATTTTTTTATGATGAGTCCGACTAACTAGATGATGATGGCAATGAATGCTTGTTCATGGCTTTGAATGTTGGAACTATTTCTGAAAGGGATATGAAGGAAACTACTCTTGAAACAAAACACACTATTAAAGGAACTTTGGTAACTACTTTTCATGCAAGAGAAGAGGAGAACTTCTGGTTAATTGATAGTGGGTGTTCAAATCATATGACAGGTGATAAGAATAAGTTTGTGAAGCTTGAGAAGTTTGATGGAGGTTTTGTTAAGTTTGGAGATGACGCATCTGCTAAGATTTGTGGAAAAGGTTCAATCACTTTTGATGGCAAGCACAATACATATGATTTTCTTTATGTCAAAGGTCTTTGAAATAATCTTCTAAGTGTAGGACAAATGTGTAGGAAAGGATATAATCTTGTGTTTTAGGATGGTGGCTGTGAAATCAAAAAAGAAGACACCGAAACTCTGATTGCTATAGGAATAAGGACAAAAGGAAATATATATCAGATCAAAGGTGCTAACGGTATGTGCCTTATGACTCAAATTAATGAAATTTGGTTGTGGCATAGAAGAATGTTTCACATCAATTTTGACATCCTAGTAAGGATCAACTCTACTCAAGCTATGAGGGGTCTATCACAAATTACAAAGCCTACCAATGCAACTTGCAACAAATGTCAAATTGGGAAGCAAACAAGGAAGAATTTCAACATCAAAGAGTATTCTACCATTGGTCCTCTAGAGTTGGTGCATACAGATCTGTGTGGACCTACAAGTGTAGGAGGCTTTCAAGATGACAGGTATTTTATGTTGTTAATTGATGATTTCTCTAGAATGACTTGGGTAACTTTTCTCAAAGAAAAATTAGAAGCTCTAGATAAGTTTAAAGAATTAAGGATATGGTTGAAAATGAAACTGATATGAAATTCAAGTGTTTGATGTTTGACAAAGGTAGTGAGTTCACCTCCAATGATTTTAATTGCTTTTGTGAAGATCATGGAATAAAAAGGCATTTGTCAGCCCTTAGGACTCCTCAGTAGAATAGAGTTGTGGAAAGGAAGAATAGGATAGTTCATGAAGTAGCAAGGACAATGATGAAAGAAGCAAACCTACCAAATATCTATTGGAGAGAAGCCATTCACACTTCAGTCTACATACAAAACAAACTGCAAGCAAGGGTCAACAACTCAAAGACTCCATATGAACTATGGTATGGAAGAACTCCTATTGTAAAATACTTTAGAGTGTGTGGAAGTAAATCCTAGATTAGGAGAGATGAAGAGAACTTGGGAAAGTTTGATACAAGATCGGATGAAAGAATCTTCCTTGGATATTCTACAAAGACCAAGACTTACAGATGCTACAACAAAAGGCTGAAGAAATTAGTGGAAAGTGCAAATGTCAAAGTGGATGAAGAACCATATCAAAGTTCAATGCTATTAGAAGGATATGAATCGGATGAGAACCCTTATAGAGAAGAAGGAAGAGAGAAAGAAAAGGAAAAGGAGAAGCAAGTTGATGAAGAAGATGCTGTAGAGAAGATTCTTAAGACCCCCAAGTATGTGCAAAAGAATCATTCTGAAGATCAGATCATTGGAGATAAGAACAAAGGTGTTTCAACAAGGAGAAGTATTGTTATGGAAGATGAACAGGTGAATCTGTGCTTATTGTCTCAAGTAGAACCCAAAATAGTGACTAAAGCATGCAAAGATGAACACTAGATCAAGGCTATGGAAGAAGAATTGATGCAAATTGAGAAGAATCAGACTTGGGAAGTTGTCCCAAGACTAGCAAAAAATATGTGATAGGAACTAAATTGGTCTTCAAAAACAAATTGAATGAGAGTGGGGAATTAGTCAAAATAAGGCTAGACTTGTGTGTAAAGGCTACTCACAAGTGGAAGGAATAGATTATGAGGAAACATTTGCTCCAATGACAAGATTGGAGGCCATTAGATTATTCTTGGCCGTTACAGCTCATAAGGACTTCAAAGTTTATCAGATGGATGTGAAATTTGCATTCCTAAATGAAGAGTTGGAAGAAGAAGTATACATTGAGCAACCAGAAGGCTTTTAGTTATTAGATGATTCAAGTATGGTCTTTAGATTGAAGAAGGCATTGTATGGATCAAACAGGCTCCTAGATCTTGGTATGCAAGGTTGGATAGGTGCCTGCTGAAGCAAAGATTCAAAAAGGGCAATACAGATATAAATATGTACTTCAAAGTTGAAGGGGATCAAATTCTGATTGTGGAAGTGTATGTTGATGATACAATATTTGGAGGAAATGAAGGTATGTGCAAGAGATTTGTAGAAGAAATGTAAAAAGAATTTGAAATGTCAATGTGTGGGGATATGAACTTCTTCCTTGGGTTACAAATTAGTCAATCAGAAAAGGGCATTTTTATTTCACAATAAAAGTATGCTACAGAAATGTTGAAGAATTTTGGAAAGGAAGACTCCAAACCAGTATGTACTCCCATGACTACTGGTTGTAAGTTAAGAAAAGATGATGAATCTTCTAAGGCTAATTAGAGCAAGTATAGATCAATGATTGGTGGACTGTTATACCTGATTGCCACTAGACCAGATATCACACATGCAGTATGTCTTGTGGCTAGATTCCAAGTTGATCCCAGAAAGTCACATGTTTCAGTAGTAAAGATGATATTTAGATACTTGAAAGGCACTCTGGAGTTTAGCCTATTGTATCCCAAGGATACTAATTTCTCCTTGAGTGCATATATAGATGCAGATTGAGCAGGATGTATAGATGATATAAGAAGTACAAGTGGTGGTGCTTTCTTTCTAGGAAGTAGACTTGTCTCATGGTTAAGTAAGAAGCAGTATTCAATGTCATTATCTACTGCAAAGGCAGAATATATTGTAGCAGCATCTTGTTGCACACAGGTGTTATGGATCAAGCAGACATTGAAAGATATCAAAGTGTCTTATGATGAACCTATTCCCATCCTATGTGACAATACAAGTTCCATCAACATTTCAAAGAATTTGGTAATGTATTCAAGGACAAAGCATATTTCAATCTGGTATCACTTCCTAAGAGAAAAGGTTGTAGAGAATAAGGTGACGTTGGAGTATGTGCCCACCAAGGATCAAGTTGTAGACATCTTTACAAAGGCTCTCCCTAAGGATACTTTTGAGTATCTCTGATAGAAGTTAGGGGTTATTACCCCTCCTTCTCTTAACTATACGCATAAGTATGCGCATCTATCCAGGAAGCACTTCAAGATACATTTTTGGTCCTGGACTAATGTTGAAGGCTACCTCTTAGGGGGAGTAGGTAGTGATACTATTGGTTGGTGTAATCAGATGGAGCATGTCCTATGACCTTAAGGGGAGAGTGTAGAAAAAGTGAGAGTAGTGGAGATAGACCAGATACTTTCTGGTGTTGGAGCTATTGCCCTTTGCCATTGATGTCAAAGGGGGAGAGAGTTGAAGTTATTGAAAAACCATTATGCAGAGAGGTGTGTGAAGAGTAATAGTTGTTTCTTTCAGGGGGAGTATTACTAGTTGTAGAGCTGTTGATTGATTGAGCTTTAGGTCTTGATGGTTTTTCAAAGAACTGGTGTTGCCATCAATGATAAAGGGGGAGATTTTGGACACTTCCTGGTGTTGTCATTGATGTCAACTCTCAATAGATGGTTCACTTGGTTTACAAGTGATTTTGAGAAAATTTGATAAAAAGGTGTGTAGGGTGATAGAGGTACTCTTAGTGTTATGCTCTGTAATTCTTCCTAATTGAAGATATGCTTGTGCTATTTGGAAGTGTTGATCAGAGGTGTTCAAAGGTGTTATATCCAGAGTTTCAGGTTCTAGATCATGTGGATGTGGAAGATGTGTTTGAAAGTGTTTGCTTGTACAGAAGACTGTCTGGGAGAAATGAGATTGCTCTACATTTCTCTGCATTGAGGTTTCTTGTCCTACAGATCTAGGAATATGCTTATATTGCCTATATCTACTTTTCCTTAAGTTTCTAGAGTTGCGATCCTCTGCAAGTTCAGCTCTTGTGTTAGTGATTAGTAGCAGTGTGCCCTGAGGTGCATAATGAAGACATTCATTGTTTCAGACACTTGTGGTAGTGTTGTAGAAGTTTCTAATGATGGTGAGTATTCTAGGAAGGTGTGTGAATGCTTTCGAATGTCTCTCTATGGTCTGCATGATGTTTTTGGACTTGGATAAGCGTGGATATGGTCATTAGCTCAGGTTTGGCCAACCTGGCTTAGTAGGACCATTTGAGTAGGTACCTCATGGATTGTGGATGTGATGAGCAGCTTGGTGGTATAGATTTGAGTCATAGTTAACCCTTGACATGGTCCACTTACACTTCTTTTGATGCAAGTACATCCCTGGTTCAAGAGCAATCTTGCATCAACCAAAAACATTTACATTTTAGTTTGTTTCTTTTCATTTTCTAGTTTAGTTCAGTCAGAAGCAGTTTTAGCATTTTGGTCTGCATTTTGCCATAGTTTCATTTTAGACCTTGTGGAGCTAGACTTAGCATCTAATAGGCTCATCTATATCATATCCAATTTTCAAAGCATTTGGATTAGCTACCAGAAATTTATCGCTATCAGAAGGTTGATTGTTTTCTCAGAGCAAATCAACTGACAATCTCAAATAATCAGCTAAAGGAGAAAACTTGCAGAGCATTTCACAACTTGCAAAGTTAAAAGACACATCATTCAATGTTCTTTGGTTTATGGCCAACCTTCCCTTGAGATTTGCACAACATTCCATTCATTCAGGGAGGATTACAAGCCAATTAGGTCTGACCTATCCGTGTACACACATTACACCTCTTCATTGGAGTTTGTAACCTTCCTTGGTTGACGCAGAGGAATCTAATGTTCTGGAGATGATATATATTGATGTAATAAATCCTTAGGAAAGAAAATGATTCATATAATGATAGTTTGATAGTTTGAATTCTTGTGAAGGAGCTTCAAAGCTTTATCTTGTGCATATTCTGTAGCTGTGAAATTAGGCATGTGAGCCCTAATTGTAAGCCTGCATGTTGCCGACCAATTTGTATTTGAATTCTATGATATACTAAATGACTAAATATGCATTTGTTTCATATATTTGAGTTGTTTCTATTATGTTTACTCTTTCTGCACAGTATGGACTATTCTCCTTGAGGACCCTCCTAACCATGATTTCACCAAGTGGTATTGGAGCAAAAGTTTGAATCTTTGGGAGCAAATTGAGTGAAGTTGGTGAAGGAATTCTGTAAGATCTTGTTGTGAGCAGATCACCAAATCTGAGGTAGGTTACTTGTGTTGCAACCGATCGTCGATTGTGAGACAGTTGTCACCTTGTAGCCTGATCCCTGAAATTGAGGCGATTTGCACTTGATCCTGGGAAAGAATACCGCTAAGGAGAATCTAGGTGCTATTGGAACAATGGTTGGTAGGATGGATGAAATGATGGAGATGATGAAAATAATGTGAATCAGACTGGATACTATTGAAGAAGATAGAAGAAAAGGACTAAACCTTAGAATTGATATCGAGAGTGATGATGAAACATTTCAATCTGCGAATCAAACTGAAGAAACCCTAGGAGGTGAAGAAGAAGAAGAAGAGTCTGATTGAGTCAAGATGTTGCAATCTATTTCAAAGATTGGAAAGAGACCTAGAGTTGATGTACCAAATTTTACTGGCAATTTGAAACCTGAGGAGTTGGTTGACTAGATAAATGACCTAGAAGAGTACATTGAGTATGAAGAAATTGAAGATCCAGAGAAGGTAAAATTTGCAAAGACAAAGTTGAAAGAACATGCTGCTATATGCTAGAAAGAAGTTCAGTTTGATAGAAATAGAAAAGGAAAAGAAAAGATCACAAAGTGGGATAGGCTGGTGACTAAATTGAAGAATCAATTTATACCTGCTGACTATGAGTTGGAACTGTTGACGAGATTGCAAAACTTGAGGAAAAATGAGAAATCTATGGAGTATACTGAAGAATTTCATAAGATGATAATAAGGATAGGACACAGTGAGGCAAGCAAGGAGAAGTGGCTAGATACATCAATGGACTGAGATTGAACATTCAAGAAGAACTAAGTTTGGTAAGGATGACACCATTGGAGGAAGCATATCAGTTTGCCCTGAAAGTTGAAGAAAAGTTGAATAAGAGGCATGATCAGAAACAAAGAGGCAGAGGAGGTAAATTTGAGAGAGATAGAACATTTTCCAGAGGAGAGAGATCATATGTGGAGCAGAACAGACAAGAGAACACATTTAAGAAGGATGGCAGAGACAACAATGCATACAAGAGATGATAGAAATTTCTACCGCAAAGGAAACCTTAGTCCATACTAGAGTGAAGGATATAGAAGAGAAGGAAGAGGACTTGATAGGAGAACATCTAGAGGAACCTGTTTCAAGTGTGCAGGTGAAGGACATAGAACATTTGAATGTAATCAGGGGAGTACAAGCAAGATAATAGAGAACAGTGGAAGAATAGCCTATGTGGAAGAAGAACCTATTGAACGAGGTGAATCCTATTTAGTTGATAAACTTGAGAAAGGAGAATCACTTGTGATGAGGAGAGTAGTATTTCAAGTAGATACAAATGAAGAACCACCGCAGAGGAAGAGTTTGTTTAGAACCAGATGCAAATCAGGAGGTACATGTTGTAAAGTTGTAATTGATAGTGGTAGTTCTGATAACCTAGTTTCAGAGGAGATGGTGACTAAGCTGAAGTTGGAAAGATTGAAAAACCCTAAGCCCTATCAGATAGCATGGATTCGAGATGATCATAAGGTACTGGTGAGTGAACAATGTTTGGTAAAATTTCATATTGGATCTTATCATGATGAGATATTGTGTGATATTATGCCTATGGATGCTTATCATATCTTGTTGGGTAGACCTTGGCAGTATGAAAGGAAAGCTATACATGATGGGACAAAGAACACATACACAATAACATCAAATGGAAAGAGAATTACTTTGATTCCTTTGGAAGATGATCCTAAGAGTGAAGTATGTGGGAATGCTAGAATTTGTTTGGTAGATGGAAGGAAATTTCTAGATGGCTTGAGACATGAGAACATGTGTTATGCTTTGATCCCTAAGAAGTTTGCAACATTGAGGAAGGAGGCTGAAGACTCACAAATGGAGGAGATAATTGAGTTATTGATAGATTATGAAGACATCATATCAAAAAATCTACCTGAAGGATTACCACCAATCAGGAGTATCAGTCATCACATGGATCTTATACCTGGAGCTATTTTGCCTAACAAAGCAGCATGTAGACTGACACTAGTAGAGAATGAAGAACTAAATAGACAAATACAAGAATTGTTGAGGAAAGGTTTGATTAGAGAAAGTTTGAGTCCTTGTGTAGTACCTGTAGTGTTAGCACCAAAGAAGGATGGAGAATGGAGATTGGAGAATGTGTACATACTCTAGAGAAATCAACAAGATCACAGTTAAGTATAGATTCCCTTTACCTAGGATGGATGATATCATGGATTATTTGAGTGGAGAAAAATATTTCACAAATATAGATTTAAAGAGTGGATACCATTAGATCAAAATCAGAGAAGGTGATGAATGGAAGACTGCTTTTAAGACAAATGAAGGATTGTATGAGTGGTTAGTGATGCCTTTTGGATTGACAAATGCATAGAGTACTTTTATGAGGTCGATGAATGAAGTTTTGAAGAAATTCTTGGGTAAATTTGTTATTGTATATTTGGATGATATTTTGATTTTTAGTAAGACAAAGGAGGAACATTTGTAGCACCTTAGACAAGTATTGCAGAGACAGAGAGAAGAGAAATTGCTCATCAACATCAAGAAGTGTAGTTTCATGAAGGAAGAATTGGTATACTTGGGATTTGTGATTTCTGCAGAAGGGTTGAAGATGGACCCTAAGAAAGTAAGAGCAATTGTTGAATGACCTACATTGAAGAGCATTGGAGAAGTCAGATCATTTCATGGATTGGCTAGTTTCTACTGGAAGTTCATCAAAAATTTTAGTACAGTTTGTAACCCTATGACAGAGACAATGAGAGGTGACATAAAAGATTTCAAATGGACATCAGGAGTAGATAAAAGTTTTAAATTATTGAAGCAAAATGTGATAGACCAACCTATTTTGGCATTACTAGATTTCAATAAGGTATTTCAAGTAGATTGTGATGCAAGTGGGAATGCAATTGGAGCAGTGTTAAGTCAAGAAGGTAGACCTATAGCATATTTCAGTGAGAAGTTGAATGATGCAAGGAGAAGATACTCAGTCTATGATCAATAGTTCTATGCCATAATTCAAGACTTGAAGAAATGGAGACATTACTTGTTTCCTAAGGAGTTTGTGTTGTATATAGATCATCAAGCTTTGCAATATTTGAACAGTCAAGGTAAGTTGAACCAGAGACATATAAGATGGGTAGAATTCATGCAGAGTTACACTTTTGTATTGAAGCATAGGAGTGGTATATCAAACAAAGTTGCAGATGCATTGAGTAGGAGAAGAAACTTGTTGACAGAGATGAGGATTGAAGTGATAGGATTTGATGAATTGAACATGTATGAGGAAGATCTTGATTTTACAGAACCTTGGAAAGTATGTAAGGAACCTGTTCTGATAGATAGGAGTAAGTGGTTGGACTATTTCATTCAAGAAGATATGCTGTTCAAGGGAAATTAGTTATGTATACCTAGGAGTTCAATGAGAGACAATTTGATCAAGGAGAAGCATAGTGGTGGATTGGCAGGACATTTTGGCATTGATAAAATAGTGGCCTTGGTGAGTGAAAATTACTTTTGGCCTCAGATACTTAAGGATGTTAGGAAATTTGTGCAGAGTTGTAGGATTTGTCAAGTTGCAAAAGGGAGTAGTCAGAATACTAGATTTTATAAACCTTCGACGGTACCGGAGAGACCTTGGGAAGACATAAAAATGGATTTTGTAATAGGATTGCCTAAGACACAAAGAGGACATTATTCAATATTTGTAGTGGTGGATAGAATTTCAAAGATGGCACATTTCATACCTTGTAAGAAGACAACTGATGTAGTGCATGTGGCAGACCTTTTTTTCAAAGAGATTGTAAGATTGCATGGATTACCTAAGAGCATAGTTCCAGACAGAGATACAAAGTTTGTTGGTTACTTTTGGAATACACTTTGGAAGAAGGTGAAGACAGATTTGAAATTCAATTTAGCATTTCATCCATAGATAGAAGTAGTGAATATGAGTTTGGGAAACTTATTGAGATGTTTGGTGAGAGAGAAGGCAGGAAGTTGGGATTTGATTCTTTCACAAGCAGAGTTTGCATACAATAATTTAGTGAATAGGAGTACAGGAAGAACACCATTTGAGATTGTTATCAGAGTAAACTCTAGAGGAGTAGTAAAGTTGAGAGGTATAAGAATGGAAAAAAAGAGGAGTGCAGAAGTAGAAGAATTTATAGACCACATGAAGACAGTGCATAATCAGGTGAAGAAGCATTTGGAGGAGATGAACAGCAAGTACAAGGAGCAGGCAGATGAGAAGAGAAGACACAAAGGATTTGTAGTAGGAGATGAAGTGATGGTGTACTTGAGAAAATAAAGATTTGCAATTGGGCCTTATAACAAATTGAAGATGAAGAAGTTTGGACCTTGTGGGATACTCAAGAAGTTTGATTCAAGAAATTCATATGAAGTGGAGTTACTAGAGACATTGGATATATCACCTATTTTCAACATTGCAGACTTATATTAGTATCATGAAGCAAATTTCAATGACATCATGGAAGAAGACTTGAAGAAGGAGTTACCACAACAAGCACCAGATCAGATTGAAGACATTTTGGATATTAGAGTTGGAAGCAACACCAGAGGAAGACAATACAAAGAATATCTTGTGAAGTGGAAAGGCAGATTGGAAGAGGACTCATCATGGATTTCTTAGGCTGGGGTGGACCGTCTTGGTTTTCCTTTAGTCCCAACAAAATGAGGGACTCACTTTTTCAATAACCCTGAATGTTTGATGTAGGAGCATCCCTGGTTCAAGAGAAATCTTGCATCAACCAAAAACATTTGCATTTTAGTTTGTTTCTTTTCATTATCTAGTTCAGTTCAGTCAGAAGCAATTTCAGTATTTTGGTCCACATTTTGCTACAGTTTCATTTCAAACCTTGTGAAGCTATAGTTAGCATCTAGACAGGCTCATCTATAACATATTCAATTTTTGGAGAATTTGGATCAGTTACCAGAAAGTTATCGCTATCAGAAGCTTGATTGCTTTCTCAGAGCAGAGCACCTAACAATCTTAGATAATCAGCTGAAGGAGAAAGCTTGCAGAGTAGTTCACAACTTGCGAAGTTAAAAGACACATCATTCAATGTTCTTTCGTTCATGGTCGACCTTCCCTTGAGATCCATACATCATTCCATTCATTCGCAGAGGATTGCAATCCAATTAGGTCTGACCTATCCATGTACACACATTACACCTCTTCATTGGAGTTTGTAACCTTCCTTGGCTGATGCAGAGGAATATAATGTTCTAGAGATGATATATATTGATGTAATAGATCCTTAGGAAAGCAAGTGATTCACATAGTGAGATTTTGATAGTTTGAATTCTTGCGAAGGAGCTTCAAAGCTTTATCTTGTGCATATTTTGTAGCTATGAAATTAGGCCTGTGAGCCCTAATTGTAAGCCCGCATGTTGCTGGCCAATTTGTATTTGAATTCTATAATAAATTGAATGACTAAATCTACATTTGTTACATATCTTTGAGTTGTTTCCATTGTGTTTACTCTTGCTACACAGTCTAGATTTTTCTCTGTGAGGACCCTCCTAATCGTGGCTGCACCATCTTTCCATCATGGAAGGGTTTAGTACTGACCTAATTGGTGTTCCATGTTTGAGGTGCATACGCCTCATTAGGACCAACCTAATTGAGATAGGTCTTGGTTGTAGATGGTATAAATGCAAGATGAAGTTGAGTGGAGTAATGTAGAGACTTGAGAATGCGAATGTGAATCAAGGGCAATGATTTGTGTGTGATCTTAAATGCTTATGACTCCAGAATGTAGTGAGCAAAAGGTGTCTACATTTCAGTGTGCCAGAAGTTGCTGGAGGTAGTGAGCCAAATATTGTGGATGGCAAGGAGTGGCAGTGGTGGATCTCTCCTATTGATTTGAGATAGTGAGTCTTTTTGTAACAGTCTTCTTCTTTCTTCTCTCTTTTGGGCAGTGAGCCTTTCCTCTCAGCAGTGAGCCTTTCCTCTCGGTAGTGAGCCTATTTGATTTCGGTGTTGTTATTCATATATTTGTGAGCCAATCCTCACTGTGGTTTTTCCCTTATTGGGTTTTCCACATAAATCTAGTGTTCTTATGTGTTTGGATGTGTTTACACTAATGCTTCATATGTATACATTTTGATAATGCATATTAAGAAGTTTATGATTGGTACTACTTTGAGGGTTTAAGGTTTTAAAACACAACAGATTCACCCCCTCTCTCAGTTGTCATGTGCATTCTAACAATGTGGGACCCATTTGTGTTTTGAATTCATCATCATGCTACTTTTTTCATTTCATCATTTTGGCATGCATGATGGAAAACATGCGTAATCAGTTTTTGCATTAGGGATATGGAATTATCATGATAATATGAATCTGTGAATTTACCCTACATAAACAAGATTAATCCTTTCACAAAAAGAAGTTACTATAACCACCAGTAAAGGGAGAATTTTGTTGTATACGTACCTAGCAACTGATAAATCACCTTGTTATACCATGTAAGGAGGATGTCCATTTACCATTGTGCTTTCCATTCACTTATCTACTTGATGCATCTTATGCTTTCTGGAAATTTACTCATTTGATCCCTTAAAATACTTTATAATTTAACAAATGTGTTGAAAATTACTTTTAACCTTCATGAAATTTATTGTGGAAATGCATTGAGTGTTCACTGGAGTTGGTGAGTAATCACTACTCAGGCGTTGGGAAAGTGATAGTTGGGTCAGAGTTTGCATTTTAAATTTAAATTCCAATGACAAAAGAAACTCATGGTATGCGAGTTTAATACAAAGGACCAGATGAATATCTGGATCTTAAATATCCTATTCAAAATGTCAAGTTGAAATGTCCTTGGAAATATCCCTTTGACTTTGACTAAATTCAGGTAAGAAAGTATGGTGCTAATTCAATCGCTCAATGTCATTTGTCATGATCAAACTACGTTGATCAGAGGACTAGATGAATGGATCTTCATATTTGATTGGGAAGTTCAGGACATTTAGAAATGTCTGATGCAAAATTTCTAGTGTAGAATGTCTAGTTGAAAATTCAACTAGTTGTGAGTAAGTTCACAACTTATAATGTTTTGGATAGGATATGGACCTAGATATGGACATGGACCATTTTTCTTCCTTACTAGCACCATATTTGCAAACCATGTTGAATGCCTGATAGGGAAGATTATGCATGCTGCTAATAATTTCTTAACCTCCTTGAAAATCAACGGTTCTAGTAAGGCATTTATCAGCCTTTGCTTCTACCTGAATGGCATCACATCTGGTTTTAGTGGAATAATGTGTGTAATAATTGAAGTATCATATGTTTTAAGTTCATCATATGACCAGGCGATCACATGTATGTAATATTTTAGGGCTTGAGTTAAATTCTCTCTCATTCTACCTGAGTGCAGACCTTTCCAATCAGGAGATTTAAACTGACATGTTCATAATCACCTTCATCTATTTGAGGGATATCTTTTTGTTTCACCATGTTATCCAGATCAAACCGTCTTTCCATTTCAATCATCCCTTTGGGAATATTTTTATATTGTAGATCAATAATGGATTCTTCATCCCATTCTGAATCTTCTTGATATTGCTCATCAATCACTTGAGCCTCAAAAACATTTAGATTAGCAATGAAATCTAGGATATGTTGATCATCATTGAAAACTTCAAAATTGATGATGTTGTCTGGTATTGACGGAATAGAAACCAACTCTATAGAAAACCTCTTCAATCCTGATAATGTCAATGGTTCCAAAGAGTTAGCGGTTGTAGCTAATGCGTCAGCCCTATGATTAACTTTTCTTGGTACATGAGTAATATTGAAGGCATCGAAACCTTTGGTTGTCTTTTCTCTATGATGACCTTTGATTCATGAAACAATACAAGCATTCAAACCTTTATTACATATGTCATCTGGCTTTTCTTTCATATTTTCTCCATCATCTAGACCTTTAGTCTTTGACAAGAGAACAACATCATTCTAAATGAATTTAGATACCTTTGCTTCATCTGTAGGTGTATCTGGACCTTTGGCTATTTCAATATGAATTAGATATTTTTGACCTCTGGTCCCATTTTATATGGGATTCTAATCTACAAGTTCAGCTTCTTCTGTGAATATACACGTTCTTTCCTATCAACTATGTCTAAGAATAATGTTCATGTAGTCTCAGAATGTGAAGCCTAGTGTAGCCTACACCATCCTTTCAGCAAGGCTTCCCTGAAAGTGGCATATCATATGTTAATGACATAAATGAACATATAAAAAAACATAGCAATGAAGGAAAAATTTACATAGAAGTGAGCATCAAAGACATGGTATGTGGTGGTATGATAGCTAACCTTAGTACTCCAATACAAATAACATTAAAAAAGGTTTTCCAAAGCATCAACATGAGACAAAAGTTATGAACAATACATATTTATTAGTCAAGGTATTGTTTCCATTTTCATAGGCTTTGCATGATCATGCTTGGGAGGAAAAGGTGGTGGCAACTTTTAAACATACATGATAACACATTTATCAACTTTAAAGGTAAGTGCATCTCATATGTGCCCTCTTTACTCAATCTCACATTTCCACATCATGATCACTTTTCATACTCAATTTTTCAAATACAACTTGAAATTTACATGATCGTACTTAGTTGCTACTCACATTTCTCTCTCTCCTCACTCTATGTGAACTCCTTCATAGTTCACATACATCAACAACCATCCATTATTAGTGAACATGTTTATATGATGTAGAAGAGGAAGGGAATCAAGTCCCTTGTGGCAGATCAAATCATTTTGTAGGGTACTTAAGTTCTGTATATTATATGATCAGACTTTATTTACAAGATTTATTGGTTTGATCATGGCTTTGAAAATCCTAGATTGTTTATGCTCAACATGATCTTCATAAAAACACACTCCAAAGATAGGATAATTTGAGACTTCAATTGGGGAACATGGTAATTAAAGAATCCATGAGAAATCCCATATGTACCAACTATGGAGGACCTATTTTTATTGTAGAAGTGAGTATTCTACAAAAACAATTACACATTGAGAATATTTGATTGAAAGATGAGGCCGTTTTGTACTACCTAGTTCAACATCTAGTGTTTATTCCATTTTATATTTTGAAATATAAATTTGACTAATTAAGGGTATGGAGTAAGGGGATTGATTAAGTAGCATATCAAAGAATATTTAGTTGGGTCATCTTGGTCCTCTCCTTGCTAAAGATCTTGTCTTATAGATAAATAATAAAAATGTTATGTTAGAAATCATCCTCCTGCATGGAATAGCACAATTTCTCATAGTTTAGCTACTCTCCTTTGGTGTCCTTTCAACCTAGTTATTTATGGCCTTCCCAAACCCTGATTGACCTATGTCTAAGTGACAAAAAATCATATTCTGGGATAACTGGTGACTGAACCTGAAAAAGAACTTTGGATTTTGGACATCCCTAACCTTCTTGTTGTAGGCCTAATCAGAAAATCAGGGCCTGGACAAGGGTGCACGTGCCCTTGTCCTACCCTATTTTTTGGGGTTTTGAATCTCGGTAGGGTGTCGGTTCTTGTTGTGCACCTCAGGATTCTGATTCTAAATTTTGTTTTTTTGTGCGATGTCGGCATGTTATTTTGAGCATTTGAATTTCTATGGTTAGATATTTAAAGAAATTTGAAAATCATTTTAAGATATACAATCTACATGCTTGAGCTTTATGCCAAAACTCTACCAAAATTGCCATTGAAGATCAATATCTTGTTGAAGCTCTTTGAAGTTATTTGAATTTTCTATTGTGGAGATATTCGATGGAGATTAGGAATCAATATCTAGAGACTATCTTGCTCTTCCTAGGATTTGAACAACCTTTTGTATGATCGAGAGAAGGGTTGAAGCCTCCAACACGAGCTTGGGAATCCTCCACGGATACGGCTACATCGCCTTCTTGTTCTACTAGTCTTCGTTACTCTCATCTCCTTGGGGTGAAGTGTTTATTTCATTGAGTGAAGCAAAGTGTTGATCTTTCCTTGATGTTTGAGTCATCTAGGGTTTTATATTTTCTGCATACACATTTGTTAGATGAGCACACACATCTACAGATCTTTATCATTGGCTATTGTTGATATAGGAATACCAAAAATGGAGCTTGAATTAGGCAAGCTCCTATATAGCAACAACCATTTTTCTCCTCCTTTTGCATGTACAGGTCACATACAAAAAGATCCAGCAAAAAGGAGTGATAGGAAGATGGATATTGCAAACACAATCATCATAGAATTTTGAAATTTGGGATATTGTGAGACTCTCAGAACACTGTGACTCATACTAATGTCCTTCCAAGCATTTCCTTCAGGATCTGGAAACCTTCAGAGATTACCTAATACCTGATAAAGAAGATTTTGATAGTTTGAAACTTTTAGGACACAGGGACTAGCACCCTTGTCCAGCATGACTCCATTTTCTGGGTGCACATTCTTTGTACCTCATGCCTTGCATTTCTATGATTTGTTTGTCTGTAGCTGTTTCTAAAAATTGTCTGTTAAAGTATAGTTGCTAAATTAGGGTTTTATGCTTAGTGAACACAATAAGCTTGTAAAAACTTGATTTAAAGATTTACTCAGACATAACTAGGAAAAAAGGGAACATACAAAATCAGTAGCTCACTCCAAGCTTATTCCTTATTTTCCTAATGTTTGGCAAGAGAAAGTGTGGGGCTTGATTCGGTTGGTTGAACTATCATTATCCCACATTTTTCCACCAAACAAAAAAAAATGATAGGCCTCCACTTCACAACAACATTGTGCAATATAAAATTAATGGCTTTAAATACTGCCCAACTAACATAAAAACACAAAAAAAATCCATGTCTAGGCATACATTATAGTTGTTTACATTTTTAGATTAATTCAAAATCAAGGCAAATAAGAGGTAGTGCCAAAACAAACACATGACCTATGCATTATTTAATGGCAACAGATAGGGCATACACATTGTGAATTCAAATAGTAAATTAGCACTTGGGTTTGATTTGGTTTTTTATTTTACAAGCACTCATAAGGATATGATTATTTCGAATGCTATTATGTGATTTTGCTACTTGCATTTAATTGAAGATTGGTTTTCTTCAAAATTCAGAGTGGCTTATCTATGAGTTTGTGTTGTTTTGCTTTATGGTTGCAATCACATCAAAATTTCAATGTATTTATTCTATTATTAAAATATGTTTTATTCGGGTAATTTTTCATTTCCAAAATTTTCAGTTTGAGAATTTAGTTTGGATCAAGACCAAATAAATGGAGACATGACAAATTTTATATCTTCCTAAATTAGGTCCATGATTATAAATGATGACTAAGGCAATGAATCCCTTCATCCTTCACTTAACATGGGTGCACAAGTGATTCCCATATTAGACTGTTATAAAAGAATGAGACAACATTAAGTATAAAAAACTGAATGATATATTTAAATTTTTTTGTCGTTCCTAATTGTTATCTAACAAGCTAGAATGCATTTATCCTCTAGATTTTTACTTTTAAGTAATATGCATAATCATGCACACATGCCCCACAAACCACATAAGATAAAAGGTGGTGTGTAAATTAAGTAAAAGTTTAAGTGGCATTTAGATAAGGATTCATGATAACTAAGCTAATTTAATGATGAAAACCCCTTTTAGATCTTGTAAAACATTAGATATTTGAGTTCACATAATTTCTTAATTGGATTTGTCTGAGAAAGATCATGGTGTGAATTTGGAGGTTAATTTGGTTCATTAGCTATGATTAAGCACATGTAAATCCTAGGCACCTAGGGTATTTAGCAAAGTGGGTAGGTGTTAGAATTCTTAAGATAGAATACCTACCAAATTCATAAAATTTTAGGCATTATAGGGTCGTATAGAATGAATCTACATGAAGCCATTGTGTTAGAATAATATAATTCTTTATTATTATACATGTACGATAATCACTATAAATATCTTTTACAAGTTCTATCAAATGTTTATGAAAATATTAGCATAGGACCTATAAAAGATACAAGGCAGAGAGATTTGATAGTTAATGGAGACAATAAAGTTAAATGAGGAAACATCAATTAATTTATTTTTATTTGCTTAAGAGTTATTTTATAGTTTTAATTTTCTTTGAAATATATGTATGATGTATTCTAATAGAGATATCTTAAATATATCTATGCTTGAAGAGCTATTTTATTTTACTTTAGAACTATTTATTTTATTTTATCTACATTGTTTACTTTATTTTCATTTTTATTTATTTTAATTTTTTAGTTTTATTTTTACTTTACAAAGTATAGTAAATATTATATATTTATTAATAATTTTATAGTTAGCTTTTTTTTAAAACATGTACGAAATGAAAAAGAAAAATATTTGCATCAAAATATAGATTTTTTGCAAAAAAGATTTGAAACTATTATAAACCTTAAAATCTATACTCGGAGCAACAGAAAATATAATAAATGAACTATTGAAAATCAATAAATTAAATGTTACCAAACTTGTTTAAATGTGGTTGCTCATTGTTTTGCATAACTCCAATGTAAATGTTGCCAGGCTAAAATGATGAATGAAAATGATTTTTATAAAAGTTTGGGTAAAGGTGGTTCTAGTAGTTAGGTAAACAATAAGGTAGGTATATGAACGGGTTTAGGTAAATTAACGAGTTTTGGGTTAGGTTTGTAAATAAAAAATTAAAGTATTAAGTTTATTTACGAGATGGAATATAAGAATTTAATTAATTAAAATTAATTAAATCTTATATGGGGGGAGGATTTAGGATAATTAAGGATAAATAGGGAATTAAGGATAAACTAGGAAATTGGTCAATTTTAGATATCTACATTTTGCCCCTCTTTGAAATGATGTTGTGAAGCAATTTTGTTTCAAAGAAGATTAAAACATAGGTTGGAATGGATCTCAAGTAGGCTAAGGATTCACATGGGGCTCATAAAAATGAAAGAGCAATAGATAATGCCCCCTCAAGAGGATATGCAGGGACGAAGGAGATGGATAGGCTCTTGAAAAAGGAAACAAAGGGGAGGATGGGGAGTTATGTTGATTAAACTTGGAGCAAACTGATGTTTGATATAGCACCTGACATTATGCACCAAGGTATAAAGACCAAGGTGACAATGTGTCCTGTGCCCCAGCATAATATAGCCTTGTCTAACGTATGAGGAAGGAAACTTAGAGCATTAAAATCCTAATGCACAAAAGGTATGATATGACCTTAGATGCAAAGGATAATGCAAAAAGCTATTCCAACATACACAAGATATGAATATTAGCTAGAATGTGATTCAAATGCAACATGAAATGATGACACACACAAGCAAGCAAGCAAACAGGCACAAATGATTAAAAAACAAACAAGGTGTTGCCCCTAGAAAGCTAAAAAACTAATGATCAATTGGATTGATTGACGTTGATAATGATGATGATTTATTGATAGCATTATTGATGTGGGAATGATTTATCCTGAGAACAACGTGAGGATTGATGATTGAGTGATAGTGTTGTGGATGTGGGAATGATTTATCCCGAGAACAATGCAAGGATTGTGTTGTTGATATGGGAATGATATATCTTGAGAACAACACTAGGATTGGGAATGATATATCCCATTGATGATGATGATTGATCGATCAGGTGCACAATCAGGCTAGGAACCAAGACCATGGATGCAATTGGATAATTTGACTTGATTGATTGACTTGATTGGTATGGAGTAGGTATTTTGAGAATATTGTGATTTTTTGGGTTTTCAAATGTTATGATTTTTCTAGATTTTTGGCATGGGATTGTTCATGGAGATCTCTCGGATAGATACCAATGACAAGGAAAAACCAAACCAAAAGGTAAGGAGTATGATAGGATGGGATGAGAAATAATGGACCGGATAGGTAAAAGGATTATATGGATGGATAAGAGGATGGGCAATAGGACAAAGGTAGGTGTCTAGATGGATAATGTATGGGAGATATATGATAGATGGATGGAGGGAGCCTAGGATGTGATCTTCGAGGACTACGTCGCATAGGAATAACTTGCCCCCACTCTAGATATTATGCCTTTAGATTTAACAAGGTAACTCTGATTAGGATGCATGATAGGGATGATGGTTGGAAGGGATGAATGGATTGAGGATGTAGATGGATGTATGGAGGATATTTTTAGAAACATATGGATGGAATTTGGAGTATGACAAGAGGTGTCTAAAAGCATTTTTCAACATTTTGCCCCTATCCTCATCAAGATCAAAAAAAGAGGAAGGGAAGATGGATGGTGCAATGAGGAAGGTACAACAGATATGATGGGTAAGGATGTCAAGATAAGATGGAAAATGATAGGATAGGATATGAGATGGGATAGATGTGACAACATGCCCCCAAGTGTAAAGCACATAGATAATCACCTACGCATGACGCCTGTTTGCTAGGTTTTCATCATGGTACTTATCCAAGGCACTTGTTTACTAGGTTTTGACCATTGGACAAAATGGTTTCTCTTTCCTATTTTGATTTTTTTTCAGATAGAAAAGATGGGGACTCAAGATTTTATTCCCATAGAAATGTCCCAGGATGGATAACTCATAGACCATGTCAAATGTCGTTATGCTCATAGATGTTGGTAAGGAATTGCATGAGAGGGTAATGGATTTTGATGTGGATTATGAAATGTTCATGCAAGGAATGATAGGGGATAGGAGAGTATGATGTGGATAATGAGGGAATGATAGTGGATGAGGATGGAGTTAAAGAGATAGATATGGCTTATGCAAAAGCATGGACCATAGGATTATGATGGAAGAAATAAGTAGGATAGTAGATGGGAGATGGGGAGATGGAGGTATGTGGGAATGTTGTGGAATGGAAGGGGACCACAACCAATGGTTGCACACACCGAAATAGATTTTGAAGCTTAGAAGGGGGATTTGGGAGTAATGGAGATATTATCTGAGGGGATTACCTATTCAGGTCTTTAGGGACCCAAATGGACTTATAAATTTTAGGATTTTATGATAGGGATCAAGATATTTGGGATTTTAGATGTGTGGATACTCCATTTGAACTAGATACTTTTTACTTGGGGACCCAAACCATTTTGGTTTTGAGATTATCATTTTGAGATGTGGACTTGGGTAGCCTCTTTGAATTTTGATTTTGCTTTGATTCTTCGCATTTGTGCCATATGGCATGAGAATTATTAGGATGTTTTTCTTTGTCGATGGAGGCATCCAAATTTTGATTTTTGAATCCCATAGGGGTGTTTAGGATAGCTTCATGTTTATTCAATGTGTGCATTTGTTGATCATGATTAGGAATTGCAGGGGATTTATGGGAACGCGATGTATGAATGGATTTGTGGCTAAAGTGATAAGGAGATTGGAGGATGGGAATATTAGGAGTTGGAAGGAGTGGAGGTAAAGTGGAAGGAGGGATGTTAGGAGTTGGTAGAAGTGGAGGTAAAATGGATGAAGGAAGATGAATGGTCACATGCTTTTTGGGTTTGTAGGATAATGGAGGAGGAATGGAAACATATGTTTTATGGGCATGATGAAGTGCACCTAGTTTGGGCTTAGATGGAGTGGATTTAGGAGGCGGAAATGTGGTACCAACATCTTGATAATTCTTACCTTGGGGTGTATATCCAAGGCCATATGAGCGTGGAGGGACTTTGACATGAATGGGTTCCAAGTTACCTTGCGCATGAAGGCCTAAGCCTTTACCTTGATAATTCATGTTTTGGAACATACGATGTGCAATGGGATGCTTATTTTTGAGGATATAAGACACGAGTTCCTTATTGGATGAGGAGGCTGATGTGGCAGATACAGGTTGCTGCCCTCCTAGGGAAGAACATTCATTTAGGAAGGTAGTAAGAAAAATAGGACATGATGGTGGATTTGAAATGGTATCAGTATGAAATGGTGAAGGAGCAATAGGATCTTGATTATGCTCATTATGCTCATGAAGATTCAATGTATTTGTTTGATTATCTATGTGCTTGTGGGGACCAAGTGTCGCGTCAAGGGAAGTGGATAATGTTGTGATGCTCACAACACGCCCCATTTTACTCCTTAGCAAAATGAGGACCCCTGTTGTGGTTGTGGCTTTTGCTTTTGTGTGTGGGTCTGTTTGGCGGTAAGAGGGAAAAGAGAGTAAAAGTTACAAACCTTGTTGAAAATAAAGAAAAAATAGCATTAAGTACTAGAGCTGAATATGGGTGAATTCCTTGTCAAAAATGAGTGAGGGTTGCTTTTGAACCATGTTAAAATTCCCAATATTTTGCAAGATATGTATGTTTTCAGTAAAATGCATTGTGAGAGGGTTTGTATGTTGCATATACAAAGTCGTTTGTATGTCAGTTTTGTATGTTGCATATGCAAAGTCGTTTGTATACAAAGTCATTTGTATGTTGCATATACAAGGTTGTTTGTATATCGGGTCGTTGTATAAGTCACAAAAGGGAGTTGTCAGGTTTTTTTTGTCATTTTACTTGCATGCATTTCGATGACATTTTGTTCTTACATACAAGTCAGGCCCGAAAAAGTTCAAAGTTTAAATGCATAATCGGTTGAGTCCGTTGGATGTATTTTTTAGGTTGTATGTTTGGCAAAAAGAAACAAACAAAGTGGATCTACAAAGCTATATACATAGTGTGGAACCGAAAGATTATGAAATAAGGTTAAGTTGTTGTATCTTTCATGCTTTGTATGTATGTTGTGGGGACATGCATTTCGATATACATACAATGCGGAATTTAGGGAAAATTAAAATTCTATATAAAGATTGCATCATACCTTAAAGACTATCAAAAGATGCATTGCACTTTATGCATTCTGCAGAGTTGAAAGGTAAGTAAACTATGGTTTATAAAAATTGAAGTCCAAAAGAACATACAAAAGAGTTTGTATGTATCTGGGCTTGTATCTAAGGGTTTGATACAAGTGTTATATGCATCATAGAGATACAAGGGGAAAGTAGTGTGGGTCCCACCGCTTGCATAACAGACTTGCATAATAACAATGTGTATCTTTGATATACAAGCCGATATGCAAATCAAAAGATACAAGCCGATATGCAAAGAGAAGATACCAGCTAGATGCGAAAAGAAGTTCAATATGGAAAGGTCTTTGTATATTTAAATGCTTGTAAGTTCATAGCATACATATTCGAGATACAAAGGAATTAAAAGCATCGAAAGAAATAAAAGGTAAAGGGGGGTTTGCATAAGGTTGTTGTATATGTGCTCATACAAGAAAATAAACAAAGTGCAATATACAAAGATACAAGGATGTACGGAAAAGCGAGGAGGGAACTCTCATTTGATTTCTTGCATAAAGTGTTTGTATGTTTAAAGATACAAAGAAGACATACAAGCAAAACATATAGGAAAACATGCAAGGAAAAGGGCATGTATGCAAAATTAAACTAACGGTAAAAAGGGTTTAAAATGCAAATACTGAAGTAGAAGGCTAAACTTTGGGTGCATTGATTACTATAATTAATGCCAATCTGACGTTCTGATGAGGTATAAATTGGTGAGAGCGACATGAGTTTTTTATAATCTATTTTTATGTCTGTTGGCAGGTTTGTTGGTAGATGTAAAGGCAGAGCTTTAATGGCAATGACATCACAAAGTGGTGGTGGAGCACAAAAGAATCGAAAGGAGTAAAGGATTTCAATGAGAAGAAATATGCAGGGGGAAAGAAACATTATTAAAAGGGCAAAGCAACAGAAGATATTTTGATGGTTGTTAGGGTTTCCAAAGGGCATCTTTATGCTCAGAATGGGTATGTTGCTCAGAGATTTTTGGCGGGATTTGTTTTTCCACCATCGATGTTACACTTGAGATATAGACCAATGATTGACTAGGGTTTTGGAGCTATACTGGGGATAATCAAATCTATATATTGAGCCCCTTTACTTTGTAATACTTACACTGGGATTTTTTAGAAGAGAGCTAGCAGTTGTAATTGGTTCAAGCATTTTGAATAGAAGAACAGTTTACTTTAGAGTAGAAGAAGGTCACCTATGTTTGCAATAAGGAATGCATGGAACATCTAGCTTCCTTACTGTATCTGTAAAGCGTTGTGAGTTTTTTGTGAAGTTGATTAATGAAGCTAAGAGTTATTCATACATTGTAAATCATATATGACTGGTTTATTTTGAATATAAATAAATCTGGAATTCTGCATCTATATTCAGAGTGTCTTCTGGCTCTTCTTTGTATTTGAAATAAGATCTCTTAAATCTTGCAATCTTGAATGTATGTTCATGAAAATACTCAAGGCTTACATTTAAAGGTTTAGTCTATGGATTTAATCAAGTTTGTTGTACTGCTTACAATGTGAATAATAGAACATTTAGATCTTGTAGCAGAATGAAGTTTAATTTAGATTTCTCTAACTTTTCCCAAACATTTGAAATACTTAGCTTAAACGCAGAGATTTAAAGGAGATTGTCTGATATTTGAAAAAAACATGAACAACTGAGTTGATATTTGATAGTTTTCATAATATTTGAAAAGAAAAGCTTGTGTTAATATAAATCATATAAAGCTTTGTGATATAGTAATAAATTTATGCAAAGGAATGAAGAAAATGTTGATATTTGTGATATTTTGCATAATTCGAGTCTAGTGAGTCATAAAACACCTTAAATCAAGTAAGTTCCCTTGCATATTACAGCTTCACATTAACCTACCAAATCATCCACAAGGTCAAGACCTAACCATACAGAAACTTGGGATTAAGTAATCTTAGTTGATTTCTTCATATCTTTCAAGACAGTTAGGTTCATTTTGTGAATTTTAACTTTTGTTATGAATGTGCACAAACAATCATCAACAGTTTTTGGTGCTAGAAGGAGGGCCTGATTGGAGTTAGGGTTTGTTCTAAGTAAAGATGGCTCATAACAGTAATAGAGTGACTAGGTCTAGATCCAGTTTAGAAGATACATTCGTGCAATTACCTGATAAAAGGCAAAGTAAAGGTCCTTTGATTTGGAATCCTAGAATATCACATGTAAGATGTTCATCTGGAATGCCTCCTAGATCACCTTTTAGTATCCATACCATTGTGAGTCCTGATAGTTCTTCCTTTAGATCTTTGAATCTTGGTTCAGGTACTCCTAGAGGTCCTAGTCCTCCTAGAAATCCTAGTCCTCCTAGAAACCCAGGTCCACCCAGAAATCCAAGTATTCCCCAAGGTTCGGGTCAAGCACAAGTACCTGCTATGGCTTACTTTAATGTTAATTCTCCCATAACATTCCATGATTATCATGAGATGCCAAAGAATCCTAAAAAGATATGTCCTAAATACCAGTTGCATCAGGATCCAGAAGATCACATTAGAATATTTAAGGAGGCATGCTTTAGAGCCAGGTTAGAACATGAGGACATTGTGTGTAGATTGTTTCCTTACACCTTCAATGAGCATGCATCTAACTAGTATGTTAACTTGCCCAATGGTTATATTTCTTCTTGGGCACTTATGGAAGAAACATTTTTGTCTAGATTTAGAGGTCCAATAGATCCTTCCACCTTATATCACAAATTGGCTAAGGTGAAGGAGAGTTGATTGACAATTTTAATGACAGGTTTCAAAACGCCTATTCTAGGTTGGTAACTCCTTACACAATAAATGTAGATACATTGTTAGCCATGTATTATGTTGCCCTAGATCCACTAACAACTATGTTTGTCAAAAGAAAAGTTGACATAGATACAATATCTAAATCCTATAAGGAGGCAGCCTCAGTAAACTAGGAGATGAGGCAAACAACTTATAATCCATTTCTTAATGGAGGAAATCTTGGGATACAAAATCAAAGACAACCTTGGAATGGAGTCCATACACATAACACTCCATTATTGAATCTAGTTCCTACATACACACCTGTGTATAATCCTACCCCAATCCAGGCCATAGCCCCTTATACTGGTAACACTATCAATAATAATCAAAGTAATGGTCAATCTTTCTTCCAACCTTCTCAGGATACATTTGTGGCAAAGGCACAAGAGGAAATGGAAGAAATCAAAGAAATTACTGTACACTTGAGAAGATTGACTACAGAAATGACACAACTGATACAGTCAAAACCATAACCAAAGCTATAGTCAGAACTACAACCCAAACCATAACTAGAATCATAATCAGAATTATAACTAGGGTCAAAGTTCAAATCAAAACTAGAATTACAATCAAAATCAAAGTCATAATCCAGGACAACCGATGCAAAGTAGAGGACCTATGGTAGATAACACGGCCTAGGGTAATAACAACAGAAATCAAAATCAGCCAAGGCCACCTAAGACATGGAACACAGGGCCAAATAATGGCACTCTAGCTTCTCCATTTGAGAATTTAGATAATCAGGATACATAACAAATAGTTGGAATTCAAATGGCTAATACAACATTGAAGAATTGGTGCAGATTTCATAATACCAGTACCCATGCTGAACTAGATTGTCCTCAGTTCCATTTAGCAGCCAGTATTTTCAATGTAGATGTACAGGCTCCCACTTCTGAGTTTCTCATTACCAAAGGTAATGAAGTAGTGCCCTCAGGATATGAGACTGCTTTAGTATTAGAGACTTTTACCTTTGTAACTAGAGAAGAAGAGGATCAATTGTTAGAGGATGAAACTTATTTTTGTGAGAACTTATATCTGGAATCAGCCTTTGTACTAAATGCATTTTAGTTTCCCTTTGAAACTGAAAATGAAGTGTTATATGAAACAGAAGAGGTACAGGATTTTCAGCAGTCAAACAAAAATCATACCTACAACTTGAGAAATAACACTAGGCCAGGAGGTCATTTCACTACTTCCACTCCTCCTAACAATTTCAATACTCCCCCAGATTAGAATGCTAGTAATAATCCTTCTATACTGAAGGCTAATCATCATGCAAATAATGGAATAGTAGCACAAAAGGTCCAAACAAGTAAAACAGAGACAGTAGAAACAATGAGGTTGATGAGTTATTTATCTAAAGAGATAAAGAAAATTAAGGTCAGTGTACCTTTGTGTGAATTATTGAAAAGTCTAGGGGTCAAAAATGCTTTCATAAAATCCTTGGATACATCTGTGATAGGTGAGGTTTCTACTGAGGTGAGTGTTCCTAGTAAAGATTCACAACCCAATGAAAAGGGTAAGAAAATTGAGCAGCCTTCCAACACTAATGTGGTAATGTATGCAGATAAGAAGGATGTTCCTCCTTTCTTGTTAACCAATAGAATGTGTGGAAAGAACATACATAATTGCATGGTAGATTCTGGTGCATCAGTTAATGTAATGCCTTTAGGAATATGCAAAACTTTAGGGCTAACTCCTACCAAATCTGCTAAGGTTGTTACACAATTAGATAAAACTGAGGTTAATGTGATAGGGGAACTGATGCATATTCAAATGTAGTTAGCCTCAGATCCTAGGGTGAGTCAGTTTGTTGACATTCAGGTAGTAGATATACCTATGAATTATGGGATGTTGTTGACTAGAGACTGGTCCAAAACATTGAATGGATATATGGCCACTAATTTTTCACATATGTGGCTACCGTGGAGAGGTGTTCCAAATTAGATCAGGATAGAAGTAGAACCCAAGATGAAACACATGATTACAGAATACAATAGGACTAAGGAGATATTGTATGCTTCTGTTGAACCTGGTGTTTATAGAATCACTGACAAGGGAGTACAAATTGAAGAAATCCTGGTGTTAAATTTTAGAGAAAAACATGTCAGTAAGGAAACAATATTGTTCATTGAGTCTGATGGAAATTCTTCTGATGAAGAAAGCAATGCAATAAACACTTTCAGTCAAGTCATTAGACAAGAAATGGAAAGGTGCATGGGACAAAATATTCTGGTTCAATGCATGGGACAAAACATGTGTAGAGTTCATGATAAACCTCATTCTGAAGAAAATTGTGGAATGTGCAGAGATATTATTGAATATCAATACATAAAATGCACAAAGAGAGTAGGACTGCAAGAAGGAAAGGTTAATCCTAATCAACCAAAGAAATGCTTTCAGAATAACATAGATGTGTTGATCCCAAATTTAAAAGAAGAAACAAAGGACAAGAGTATTTGTCATTCTGATTTACAAACTAAAAGTATAAATATGCAAATAGGTCAAAATGAATTGTCTATGAATGAACAAGATAGCACCTCACATGTGATAGAAAAAGCAAAGCATGCCAAAGTAAAGGTTCAAAAGAATAAAGATGGCATGTAGACACTGAAATTTGATGGATCTAAATCTAAACAAGGTGCAGGTGTAGGTGTGGAACTTATAGATCCTCATGGTAAGTCATATTTAGTAGTATATAGGCTACAATTTTCTTATACTAACAACGTTGCAGAATATGAAGCTTTGATTTATGGATTTGTTATGGCTATTAAGAAAAAGGTAAATATGATTAGGGTATTTTTAGATTCTGAGTTAGTGGTCAGGCAAGTAAGGAAGTTGTATGCATGCAACTACAAAAAGATGGTTTGTTACAGGCACAGGGCATGGGATTTGATAGATTCATTTGATGCTTTCAACATAGAGCATATCCCTAGGGAATTGAACCATAGACTAGATGTATTAGCAGTTGTTGCTAGCACTTTAGAACCCTTAACACTATCAGGTTTAAAAAGATTTGCTGTTGAATTAGTAAATGTTCCTAGTACATCAAATAATGTTACTCATTTTCGGGTATTTGGAGGGGATCAACAAATTGCGGATTTTCTAACTTGTAATGGGGTCTTTGAAGCTCAAATTATTGATGAACAAGAAAGGTCTGATGTGTCTTGGGATGAAGAAGACATAATCTACTTGAAAAGTAATTTCTTACCTAAGGGGGTAATTGAGTTACAACAGATTTTTGACTTTGATGGGGTAGTAAGATAGAAAGATTTACCCAAAACTGAGGGAGGTGAGTGTGTCCATATAACCTAGGAATAGAGCAGAGTCCACAAAATGTACTTATTGGAAAGGATTTCTCTAAAGAGTTGAGAAAAGAAATTGTGGATGTTCTAAAAGAGTACAAACATGTCATAGCATGGACGTATGAAGATCTGAAGACATATGATACGTCCATCATAATTCATGTGATACCCTTGAAACCAGATGTTAAACCATTTAGGCAGAGACAAAGGCCTGTGAATACCATTTTAGAGCCTTTAATCTTTGAAGAAGTGAAAAAATTGTTGTTTGCTAGAATAATTTTCCCAGTCAAACATTTAGCCTGGGTATCTAATTTAGTGCCTGTGAGAAAGAAAAGTGGAGACATTAGGTTATGTGTAGATTTTAGAAATTTGAATAAGGCATCTGAAAAAGATAATTATCCCCTGCCTCTAATAGATGAAGTGTTACAAGCAGTGAATGGGGCTAAAATGATGTCTTTCTTAGATGGATTCTTAGGATATAACCAGGTCTTAATAGATAAAGAGCATAGATTGTAAATGGGGAAATTATGCATACAAAAGAATGCCTTTTGGTCTAAGCAATGTAGGTACGACTTTTCAGTGAGCCATGGACATTGCATTCTGTGGATTGTCAAGTAAGTGCATTATTATTTATATGGATGATTTAACTATTTACTCTAAAGATGCATCCACTCATGTTGAAGATCTAAGGAGAGTACTTAAAATATGTGAAAGGTACGGGATTTCCCCTAACTCGAGGAAATGTTCATTTGGCGTAACTGAAGGAAAATTATTAGGACATGTCATTTCTAAAAATGGGATATCTGTTGATCTTGATAGAATAGAAGGAATAAAGAAATTGCAATTACCAAATAGAAAGAAAGAACTAAAGTCATTTTTTGGTAAGATTAATTTTGTCAGGAAGTTTATTACAGGGTTTGCAGAAATTGTGCAACCATTGAATGCCATGCTGAAGAAGGATGCAAAGATAGAATGGACACTAGTAGGTAAAGCTGCATTTGAAGATATTAAGGAAGTAATTTATGATGCTCCTGTGTTGACAAGTCCAGTTATACAAAGCCATTTTACATTTATTCTTTTGCATCTTCACATTCAGTTACAATTGCTTTGACATAGAAAGGAGAAGACAATGAAGAAAAACCCATAGCTTTTATGAGTTCACCTCTGAAGGATTCACAGCTGAAATATCTTGATACAGAAAGATAGGCGTTTACACTAGTAAGAGTAGTGAAAAAGTTCAGACATTACATCTTACAAAGTCAAGTTAAAGCCATAGTACCAGATGCAACCATGAAGATGCTATTGATGCAGAATGAGCCTGGAGAGAAAAGAGCCAAATGGATTACAACATTGCAAGAGTTTGATATGGAAATCATTCCAATGAAGTTGGTCAAAGGACAAGCATTAGTGCAGAATATAGAAAACACAAATCCAAATTTGGTGAAACAGCAGTATGTGTTGAATTCTAGTGATGCATCAAGATGGTATGATGATTTGAACACTTTTCTAATATCAGGCAAATATCTGCATAAGATGAAATATTCTCAGAGGAGGGCTTTAAAGATTAAAGCACGGAAGTACATGGTACAAGGAGGTCTTCTATTCAAGAAGAACCATGAAGGAATATATTTAAGATGTTTAAGCAGAGTTGAAGCAGATAAGGTGTTGTCAGAATTGCACGACATATATGGAACTGCTCATGGTTCTCATTTAGCTACAACGCATAAGATATTGAGAGCGACGTACTACTGGCCTACAATGTTCAAAGATACTAAGAGCAGGGTACTAAGGGGAAAATAGCATGGGTCCCATCGCTTGCATAACAGACTTGCATAATAACAATGTATATCTTCGATATACAAGCCAATATGCAAAGCGAAAGATACAAGCTGATGTGCAAAGTGATGGATGCAAATAGAAGATACCAGCCAGATGTGAAAAGAAGTTCAATATGGAAAGGTCTTTGTATATTTAAATGCTTGTATGTTCATAACATACATATCTGAGATACAAAAGAATTAAAAGCTTTGAAAGAAATAAAAAGTAAAGGGGGGTTTACATAAGGTTGTTATATATGCGCTCATACAAGAAAATAAACAAAGCGCAATATACAAAGATACAAGGATGTACAGAAAAAGCAAGAAGGAGGGAACTTTCATTTGATTTCTTGCATAAAGTGTTTGTATGTTTAAAGATACAAAGAAGACATACAAGCAAAACATACAGGAAAATATGTAAGGAAAAGGGTATGTATGTAGAATTAAACTAATGGTAAAAAGGGTTTAAAAATGCAAATACTGAAGTAGAAGGCCGAACTTTGAGTGCATTGATTACTGTAATTAATGCCAATCTAACATTCAGACGAGATATAAATTGGCAAAAGCGACATGAATTTTTTATAATCCATTTTTATGTCTGTTGGCAGGTTTGCAAATAGATGTAAAGGTGGAGCTTTAATGGTGATGACATCACAAAGTGGCGATTGAGCACGAAAGAAGTGAAAGGAGTAAAGGATTTCAATGGGAAGAAATATGCAGGTGGAAAGAAACATTATTAAAAGGGCAAAGCAACATAAGATATTTTGATGGTTGTTAGGGTTTCCAAAGGGCATCTTTATGCTTAGAATGGGTATGTTGCTCAGAGATTTTTGGCGGGATTTGTTTTTCCACCGTTGATGTTGCACTTGAGATATAGACCGATGATTGACTAGCGTTTTGGAGCTATATTGGGGATAATCAAATCTATATATTGAGCCCTTTTACTTTTTAATACTTACACAGGGATTTTTTAAAAGATAATTAGCAATTGTAATTGGTTCAAGCATTTTGAATAGAAGAACAGTTTAGTTTAGAGTAGAAGGAGGTTGCATGTGTCTGCAATAAGCAATGTGTGGAACATCTAGCTTCCTCACTGTATCTGTAAAGCGTTGTAAGTTTTTCTGTGAAGTTGATTAATGAAGCTAAGAGTCATTCATACATTGTAAATCATATATGACTGTTTATTTTGAATATAAATGAATCTGAAATTCTGCGTCTATATTCAGATTGTCTTCTAGCTCTTCTTTGTATTTGAAATAATATCTCTTAAAGCTTGCAATCTTGAATGTAAGTTCGTGAAAATACTCAGGGCTTACATTTAAAGGTTTAGTCTGTGGATATAATCAAGTTTACTGTACTACTTACAACGTGAATAATAGAACATTTAGATCCTATAGTAGAATGAAGTTTAATTTAGATTTCTCTAACTTTTCCCAAACATTTGAAATACTTAGCTTAAACGCAGAGATTTAAAGGAGATTGTCTGATATTTAAAGAAAACATGAACAACTGAGTTGATATTTGACAGTTTTCATAATATTTGAAAAGAAAAGCTTGTGTTAATATAAATCATATAAAGCTTTGTGATACAGTAACAAATTTATGCAAAGGAATGAAGAAAATGTTGATATTTGTGATATTTTGCATAATTCAAGTCCAGTGAGTCATAAAACACCTTAAATCAAGTAAGGCCCCTTGCATATTATAGCTTCACATTAACCTACTGAATTATCCACAAGGTCAAGACCTGACCATACAGAAACTTGGGATTAAGTAATCTTAGTTGATTTCTTCATATCTTTCAAGACAGTTAAGTTCATTTTGTGAATTTTAACTTTGTGTAAAAACAATCATCAACAGATACTATGGGATGACGGATTGAAGGAGAATGGATGGGACTAATGGAAGTGTCTTGAGCATGGGTAGTATTGGGATCGTGAGTGGAAGGAGTGACAAGCTCTTGATCATAGATAATATCTTGACAATAGAAAAGATATAGGTTATGAATAGGTGGAAAGGAAGAACTTTGATCTTGATTTGGTAAGTGTTACAAGTATGGGCCTAATCGGTGTTGTCATTGATATCAACATACTCCTGTTGCATTAATGATAAGGATTGGATGAGCTGTGTGCTGAGGATATTGAGAAAATTAGTCTCAATCAGGAATAGTGAAGATCAATGATGATAGTAAGGTAAAAGTCCAAGATAGGATGAGTATCAGAGGATGTAGTTTAAAGGGTTTGTAGATATGTGTCTTCAGGTGGTCCAGTAAAGATTTTAGAGGTCCACATGAAGATCTAAAGAAGTTGTGGCCGCTCAAGTAAAACCAGTTCCGACATATGTTGAGTGGTGACAGAGTACTGTAGATAGGTCCGATGAGATCCAGAAATGCATTATCTTGTTCTACAGATTTGAGGGAGTGTTGAGGAAGTCTTTTTGAAGTATCAACTCAATTGGTTCATGGTTTGAAGGTCCGCAAGCATCTATTCCTTTGTGACAGTAATGACAGACTGTGTTCTTGAGGTTCCAGATGAAGGGGAGAAGGATTTCAGTAAGCAGATGAAGTGTGGATGTTCTTGGTGATTCAGGTAAGCTTGTGGAGGTCTTTGGATCATGTCCATTTCGTTTTGGTGATCCACATTGAAGTTGGAGCTCGCAATTAAGAAATCTTCTGGATGATGGTGTTCTTTCTGAGATTGGCCGACCGGATGAGTTACACATTCTGTGGATGTTCTTGTTGATGTTTGCTGACTTAGATGATCATTCCTAAGTTGATGTCTTGTATGAATAAGGGATTGCGAAGTCATTTCAAAGTTGTCCTTGTTGAGATAGTGTGTGGTAGCAAGGAGGAGAGTGAAATGTAGAGCAGAAGTATTGGGCTTAAATATAACTGATTCAAGCATGGTGAAGATGCTATTCTCTAGTTCATGTATGTGATACTTATTTCTTTGTAGACAGTGTGTCTCTTGTAGGTAGTGAGCCTCTTGTGAGCAGTGTGCTCAGGCAGTGATCCCTAATTGGCATGTGCCATTTTGTTCTTTCTATTCTTCTAACAGAGAATACAATCTTGGGTTAATCACCCTGTGGTTTTTCCCTTAACCGGGTTTTCCACGTCAAAATCTTGGTGTCTCATGTGTTGATGTGTTTTTGCTCTTAATTTGTTGCATTGTGTTTCCTTGATTGATTTATTATTATACTGTTGAATTACAAAGTGGAGTTAAGTGTTTAATTGGAAGAAAGTTTTGTACAATTGATTCACCGCCCCCTTTCAGTTGTGTGCCCTAAGTCTAACAGTAAGGAGCAAAGTTGATCATGCTTTAGAGTTGACTCTTGACATAAATATTGAGTTCGGATAGGAATGGAAGTCTCTTTGATAGATTCAATGTATGGTGGAGAGTGAATCGGGCTTATAGTGGGTGGATCTTCAAGAACATTTGAAGGTTTTTGCATACTTTCAAGGACAGGCATTTGATGGCATGAGGGTGGTAGTTGATTCCTTGCTAGTATCCAATGGATCACATCCTTCATTAGTACATGGGTGGATGGACAATATAATGGATGGAGAATAATGGTAGATGGTGTAGGCTTAGAATGTAATGGAAGGATAATAGGAATAGGTATGATAGGAGTGGGATTATGATCAGGTGGATGGACAAGAGGATTGGGATCTGGGTTAGCTAGGGAGATGATATGATTGGCTATGATAGGATCAAGACTTGGATTGGGCTTAGGTTGATGGATCATAGGATTGGGCTCAGGTAGAAAAGTTGATGGTTTAAACTTCAAGTGTGTTGGGAATTGGTTTAATGGATTAGGATTTGGAAGGTTGGAAGGATTATATGATGGAGGTTCCATAGGGATGGATGGATGAGAACTAGTGGATGGATTGGTGTACGATTCCAAACTTGAGATGGTGTCTATAAGAAATGTTGGAAAATAAACATAACCTGATTTCATTCCTTATTTTTTAATGGAAATTTACAACAATGAGCAATTCAACTTATGTCCATACTTTCTGAACTTCGAAGCTTTAAAAAAACATAAATACTATTTTTTTATCAGAAATTTACAAAATTTCTATTAAGAGATAATATAAACACATTGTAAAAGTTTCCAACTATATCCCAAGATCCAATATAACTGAGTTCCTAAATAGATTTCTCCTCTTATTTTTCACCCCTAGCGATGGTAAAAAATCTTTACAGTAGAACTAAAGAAAATGCAACAAAATAGGCATTATATAGTACAGTGGATACAATCTTCCATGATTTTCCCAATGCAGAAACAAATTTCACATAAACAAGAAATTTAAAAAAAAAAATTAGGCAAACTTAGCTTATTAGCAAGACAAATATTCTGAGAAAGATTTTACACAATCTTAGCTTAGACAAAGACAATACAACAGGTCAAATATAACATTAAAAAATCTTAGATTAGTATAAAAAATTAACATTGAACTATTTATTCATTTTTTTCAAAACTTGAGATTATGATTCAAAATATAGTCCAGTTATTTAAACCAAGACAATACAACATATCAAATATAAAAAATAATTAAACCAGTACCATTATGCAGGCTCCAAAAGGAATACCAAATGAGGGAACAATGTCATGTTTGCTGAAGGGAAAAGGAAATACCTATTTTGAATATCCTCTATTTAAAGGAGAATTCTTGCATAGCTTCGAAAACAAGAAAACCATAGCGACTATAACAATTACAAACCCCACTTATGGCTGCAAGGATTTGTAAATTTCAATATTGCTAACTAATAAGATTAACTGCAGTTTATTACTCGCTCAATGTGCAGGCATAATAAACTGCTACCATTATGAAGTTATTCACTTTGTTATCATATCTATGTATATTTAACTAATACAAATCTATTAATCTTTTTGGTTGGTGCAAGTCCACAATAAAACATAAATGATACAATATTTTTCTCAAATATCTATTTTCTTGAGCTTGACAATTTCTTTCATTCTTACAATATGTATTCCGCAACATCCTCCTCTTCATCTTCTTTACACCTTCCCAACTTATTGATGAAATTCTAAAAGCAAAAATTGATAAGGAATTAATCGTCCAAATTAATGTTTTTTTTCACAATCTTTTTCCAATATCTCCAATACCAAATGGTTATTATTGCCTATAATAACAAGAGATTCGCAATAGCTTGAGAATGAATTTATCACTACATTATAATAATATGAAAAAAACATATTAACATATAACACAACAAATTCTTCAACCGGCCATTACCTTCACTGTGCTTCACCATCAACAAAGTCCGCCTCACACAGCAAAATGTTGGGTGACTCGTATTTCGTAGCCTCCGCTCACGCCTTTCTGCTACAATGGCATCTGAGGATAAATATAGTTAATTTCAATGCATTGCAACATTGCAAAGTGTTAAAAGTGTGATGGGTACAAATATTCCATGCAACATGACACGAATAAACTGTGAAGACTGTAACACTGACAATGGCAAATTTCAAGCATTTGGTTGCAGAGAAACATCCCTCCCCTCCCTGTACCTTTTGTACATTTGTGACTTTTCTTTCAAGTTTTCCTGTTGATTGACACGCTGTCATATGACCCTGCAATTGATTATCACATTCCATAATACAAAATGTATTTAATTTATTAATTTTGAATAGAAAAGCTTAGAAAACAAGAAACTAGAATAATATTACTAAATTGTTGTGATCATGACATGTGAATTGGACAGCATTAGAATGTTGATATGATACAAATACATTTTCTAAATCGTTATAATAAGAGTGATGTAAGTGGTAATGATCAAAGTCAATTTTTATATTAATTATAAAGAAAAATAAATTTCCTTTAGGGTTAATTTAGATTAATTAAGTAAAGGTAAACATTTGAGTACAAATTACTTTGGGTTAAATAATGAAAGTTAAGAATGATAATTGTTAACAATTATTTTAGCAAAGTAAGTGTGAAGGAGAAAAGTACTTTGCTTGTTAACTAAAGAGCGTATACCTTTGGTGAAAATTTTAGAATATACTTTGTCTCTGGTTTGAAAATATGATCACTTTATCAATGGAATGGTTTGGATTCTACATTATGTATATGTACAATTTGGGGTCAAGTCTAGCAATTTGGATCAGATGTTAGGTCTACGACTGTAAACTTGTCCTATAAGTTCAAACTTGACCATGTGCAATGTTTGCTTCTACCCTTCTCTGATATCTGGGGGTAGATGGTATTTAAGAATATCTTTAAAGGGTTGTTATGTGTCACAACAAGATGTGTTCTCCTAGGTCAACCCTCATAAATGTGCACAAAAGATCGAAGATAGCAAGCAACGACCCTAGAATGATATATGTAGATTTGTTATTCCTTTTAGTGCACCAAATCCAAATGTTTAACTGTTGATTCCAAAGATGCTCTAGGATGAGAAGATGCTTAAGAGATAAGAGCTGATCAAATGAATGTGAATGAATGCCTTTAGATACTAGCAGATAGAATTAAGTTTTACCAAACTTGTACACAGTTGGCTTTGTTGGTGCTCAAAGTTGAGGCTCCTCAAATCCCTAAAGCCAAGCAATTCTTGAGTACCAGGGGTGTCAAACTCAAGATAAAGACTTCCAACTTATGATTAGGACGGGACAACAATGGACCAATTTGATATGTTGGGTAAGACCTTCTTCTTTAAGTTCTACTAGACTAAGGGGGGATCCCCTAAGGTGTAAAAGGGTAGAAAAAATAATATCATGAAATTAAACCTTGCTACAAACCATACTCGATGCATAGGATGCTCCAAAGTTTGTCACTAAGCACCTGTATGCTAATTTGAAGAACTCAAGGATAACACACCTTCATCAACCAGATACACAGCCATGCAAAGAGTCTAAAGATGATGTTATGATAACCCCTAATATTGGTGCATACATCTAGACATGGATGTGGGTGGAATATATAACACAAATGAGATAAAAGACTAAGATTTTGTTATGTTTTTGGGTGTTGGAGGGAAAATGGATGTTGGATAGACAATAGATTGGTGCCTTTATCAAACTATGATACCTAATCAAGATATCAAAAAAGATCATATCTAAAAGTTTGATGCATAAGCTAGGCTCTACACATAAACAAGCAACTAGAAGGAATTATAGAACATCAACTTAAGCATTATTTAACAATCCATAAAAAACTGATAAAATTTATGTATTCTCATGAAAATATACCTTACAAAAGCATTGCAAGGCATTTTACAACATCCAGTAATTAACTAATCAAAAACAACACTCAAATCAACAAATGTGACTAATGTAAATTGTCAGGATATTGAACGTTTACAGAATGCTCATGGAGGTAGTTGAAAAGATGTTGAATCTGTACATTAAACCCATTCTTTGAAGATTACAATGCCCTCTCATATCCTTTGAGAGAAAACCCAAAACAAACTTACAAAGAAAATACTCAAGAACCTACTACTAGAGGAAACCCTAGGTTTCACATGTTTTTCTTCTTTACCTCAACTCTGCTCTACAACCAAAAACAGTCTCCCCTTAAAAATGGATATAAAATGGATTATGTATACCTTGTTCAATCCATCAAGTAGCTTTGGAATGAGAGACTTGACATTTTGAAAAATAAATGGGCCACCATGCTTACCTACATCGTAACCACATGGGTTGCAATAGAAAACAATGCATATTTAGAGTGCTCACCCATGCTTGGGTACAAATATTTCATCATTGAGGGGTCCATAGTAGTCCCGAGGTGTATGGAGTTCATCTACCTTGTTAACGAGTATCAAAAAATCATTAATGGTGGTCCTAATCTGAGTTGTTGGCATGTTTTTTACAAGTTTTGAAAATTTACAAAAAATTTAGTATATCATCAAGGTCTTGGGTTCTGAGGGAACTTGCTACCTTGGAACTTCACACCAAAATGCATTAGGAAAATGGGGGTTTTGGGGAAACTTGGGACCGGTATGCTTCAAAACATGACTCAAGCACTATGACAAATGAGTCAGCGCTGATATCACACATGAACTATCTCCTTGCAATGGGTGACTTCCAAGTCACTCTTGCTCTCATGGAAAAAGTCAATTTAAATCAGAAACACCAACATCTATGATTAGAACATTGCACTTTAGATTTAGTTAAAATTGCTACCCTAATATCAAAAGTGTGTATGAAATTTCACCTAGGTTAGCTCTGAGATCGTAAAAATCTAATTCACCAATCTCCATGAAATTCATATGTCAAGGGTTTTTTTCATTGATTCCCTGCATAACAGTGCTTTTGAATTAGTGAAGGTTTTGGGAAAGGCTAGAAGCATTCAAGAATTTAATTAAATTCAACTTCAATAGGATTAGTAACTCCCTTCAACATTTCAAATGTGGAAATTCAATACTAAGCATGAAAAAAGGTTTTAAATCTTCATGTCCTATAATGAAGCAATCTCTCATAAAATGTGTAGCAAATTCAATAAACCTAAGTCTTGCAGAGTTTTGTTCTAGAAGTGAAGTTATCCTGACCTCTAGGTTTGATCCGCAAGTCCTAATATACTTTGATTTCCCACAAAATGCATTAAATAATTTTTGTGGAGATCCATCAATGTAAGGGAAATATTTTGTTTAGGCATCTATATTTGGGAACCCTTTACTCCCCCACATCCAGTTATTGCTTAGAGTTCTGCATGACGTTTTGTGGAGTTTTGATGAAGGATGAATCCTCCCCATCCATTGTATACTAAGTTCTCTTCCCTCCTCTATAAAAGAAAAACACTCTTCTTTATAAATGTGATTTGAAATTGTTGAGATTAGATGTACTTTTAGAAATTAATACAAATAGTTCACTTCATGGTTTCCTACATTTTGGTAGTTGTTGTTTTTCTGATCCATCAAGGTGGCATGGCAGCCACTATATATATTAATAATAAAGATAGTTATAGTATGGCATTCGAATCCTCAAGACCAGTCCCAAAACAACGGGAGCAACATATATTACAAAAATTCCATAGTAAAAACAATTGTTGATATTATATGAGCTTTGTTATTAATTGAAGAAGTTTAATGCATGGTTCCTTTTTACTTAGTTGGAATTATTTTTAGTTATGGATGGATGTCTCTAAGTATTTGATGGATATCATGTTCATACTACTAATGATTTGATGATAGAAAGTTGCTTTGTGTAGTTAGTCTAAACACCTTTTAGTTTAAAGTTCAATTATGTGTCAGTATTGGGTGTTTGATGAAGTCCTTTCATGATCTAAAATTCATTTACTAACCTTTGAAGATTGTATTGTCTTTGTGGCATTGTGGGTTTCTCGATTAAATAGAGATTGGTTACTTTGGGGATTGTCTATTTATGCTAAAGTCCATAATTGTAGGAGTCCATATTTTATTTTCCTAAACCTTCCTTTTCTCACCCATCTTTTGATTTTTTTTGAAAAGTGATTAGATTTAAGATCAACATCCAAAAATTGCATAATCTTATGAAAATGTAGATTATTACCAATATAAAACTATATTTAGATTTCGAATCTAGGAAACCAGCTAGGGTTTTGAATCACTTCTAGAGCTTATTTTTCTTAGGTTAAAACCCTAATACCTTGACCCAGTGAACATTTGTGTAAGGCCCCTTTGTTGGAACAAAAAAGACATCAAACAACTAAGTTATCTTGTAATTCTAAGACCTAGTTGGTAAAGACCTTGGAGTAGTCATTTTCTATTTTTTTGGATTTGTTTCCTTTCAAGAGAGATAAGATACTTAGTATTTTATCTAGCTTTTTATGTGCAAAACCACCCATCAACAGTTCCCTTGTAAAATGTTCTAGTATTGGGAGGGGTGGGGATCACTAGGGATGGTGGATTTTTATGCCTTCACAAAAGAATTTCAAGAATTCATGGAAAGTGGAGGGGATGCCATGCATCGTGTGGATCCATGGGCCTATGAGGAAAATAATATAGATTAAGTCAAGATCAATGATGTGGCATATGATTTTCTACACCACCGACCCATCTTCAATTGGAAAGCATATAGTCCCTTCTATTTCTCATTCTACATTGTCATATTCTTATTCTTTCATTGTAGCGACCCACAAACTCAAAAATTTCTCTATGTACCTAAGGACTTGCACAAATTTTAATGTAAAAATATTTAACCCACATTCGTTATCTATAAGTATCCATTTAATCTTATGTTTGGAGATAATGGCCACAATATGCAAGGGGTGATTATGAGATGGGTCTTTAGAATGACATGTCATGCTAGCTAAAAATGAGATGATAGTTAGATGACAGGTTTCTAATAATCCCCTAGAATTGTGAAGGGTCAATGTCATTTGAAACTATTGACTCTTGTAAGACTTTATTCAATACATCCCTATGAACATTAAATGTCTTGAGAAGATCCATAATTGATATTTGTGGAGTATTCTTAAGATATTATTGATTAGGATATATTGGTCTTTAAGAGTGGTAAAGGGAGTCTCTTAGCCCATGACCCTACCACACCTTTGTTGGAAAGAGACACTGTGTGGCTTCATCATTGTTGTCATTGATGGCAACAAAGTTTATCCCACACATCCACAGCACATAATAGGTCTTTACTGGAACTCAGATTGAAGAGTGTTTTAGTCTGGTGAGCAAGAACAGAGCATGCAACAAGGTCTGACAATCAAGTCTGGATCTCTCAGAGGAAGTATCTTAGCAAAGTATAGACTTGGGGAAGTCAAGAGGAGTACCATGACTGCTACCTTCTAGAGATTGAGCCTTTGGTGATTAAAGAGTGAAAAGATATGAGCACCTAAGTGTTGGATTCCTGTTTGGCAGAGTAGACTGAGGAAGAACTAACCGGCAGAGCATCAAACCTTAATCCAGATGAGAAATTGATGGCAATCAAGTTTCTTGAGGAATCATTCATGGTTGGCCAACATGATTGATGACTCCTATAACTATCTTTTTGATACACATCACTTAGTAAGCATGGATTTAGCCGACAGACTAGAGTTTGGAAAAATCTTGAGTATTCCAGATGCCGACTAGAAAGATGTTGAAATCCTTTGTGCGGATATATATATACAAGATGGATTTTGATGTGAAGGTGTGTGTTGTGTAGTAGTGTGTGTGAAGAAAAGCAGAGAGTGGTGTGGAAGTAGCTATACAAATCTGGTATGTGATAGAATAGCAACACTAAGCAGAGGAAGAATGAAGTGTAGCAGATCAATATATTGAGCCTAACCAGAACTAAACCTCAGCATATGTGGATGCCTCTAATCAGTTCAAACACCTAGTTACTTTCTATATACCTTGTAGACAGTGAGTCTCTTGTAGGCAATGAGCCTCTTGTGAGCAGTATGCTCGGGCAGTGAGCCCTTATTAGCAAGAACCAGTACTTCTTATTCTTTTAACAAAGAATACAATTTTGGGTTAGTCACCCCATAGTTTTTCCCTTAACAGGGTTTTCCATGTAAAAATCCTTGTGTTATGTGTGTTGATTTCATTTCTGCTCTCATGTTCATTTATGCTTATATGTTTTGATACTACACTCTTGTTAAAGAAGAAAAGAAAGTTAAGAAATTTAAAATAACTGATTCACCCCCATCTCAGTTATCTACCTTGTTTCCAACAATTGGTATCAGAGCTAAGTTCCTCTAAACAGAGCCTAATATCTTGAGGAAGATCTGGGAATCTCAATGGATATGTATGGTATGAGGGAACAACTTCAATCTGCCCTAGATGATCTTGAGCAATCTCACTCTGAATTCAATAACCTGAGGGAAAGACTCAAACAAGATGATGATTTCATAAATGAACTCAAAGAAAAACTAAGTACCTCAGTGAAGAAAAGAAAAGAACTACTTCAACAATTAGCAAGTCAAAGTGAAGCCAATGATACTAATGAAGATCTAAATGAGAAAAACAAGTTATGTGAAAAGCTATCAAAAGAGGTCATTATGGTAAGACATGAAATGGAATCAGGGGTTATGAAATTCACCCAAGAAATTGAAGAGAAAAGAAAAATTGAAGATAATCTAAAACAATCTCTCAAGGAGAAGTTAGAAGACTACCACAAAATGGAAACAATAATCAGGCATCTAGAATCTGACCTTGAAGAAGCTAGAGATAATGAAGAACAACTTGAGAATCAGATAGACACTCTTAAAAGGGATCTTCAAACTGCAAATGAATACAAAGAGAAATTCAAGATAAGCTCTGCTCAACTTGAAGTTCTTCTTGAAAGCAAAAAGAGGGTAAATGACAAGCATGCCTTGGGGTATGAGAAAGGTGAAAGCTTTGGATATAGTCAGAGGAACAGACCTAGAAGACCTCTGGTAAGGCAACCAAATGCTCAAAGATATCCATCCTTCAATGGATACTGCTACAATTGCAACAACTTTGGTCATAAAGCAAATCAGTGCAGAAGAAGAATGAATCAGACTAATTTATCCTTCTCTGGACAGTGTTTTAACTACAAAAGGTATGGTCACAAATCTCATGAATGTAGAAATATGCAAATAAACAATTCATTCAATGGTAGATTATTTGCATGCAATAGAATGGGACATATGGCTAATCAATGTAGATCAAGAGGATATCAATAAAATTTGCAAAGAAATGTTGTTTGCTACAATTGCAATAGATCCGGTCATATTGCCAAATTCTGCAGAAGTAAGAATCAGGATCCGATGTATCATAATCAAAACCAAGACAAGGGAAAAGGAAAAGTGAATGTGGATGAAGTTCAAAGGGAGATGAACAAGATTTGGGTGAAGAGAAATACAAAAAATGTTGGGGATGGATCTACACCAAAATCTAGTGCTGATATTCCTTCCGAAGACTAAATAGATGAGCTCTGGCTCAGGGGGAGTCTCAAAAGAGAATAAATTCCCCCAGCTAGTCAATTGGTGCCTGAAATTGGCACATGGAAAGTTGCGGATTAAAAGGGCTCTCAGAGAAACATCTAAATAACCCTTGGTCAAAATATGAAAGATCCGCAAGAAGTTTGAAAAGGTTAATCATCCCAAATTAATCTAGTTTGGCAGTCATCTGGAAAAAGTAGGATTTTCACAGTTAGATCTGGTATGATTCAAAATTGAAATAATTGGATTTACGATTAGATGGAATGATTGGAGAAAGGGAGATACATTGTAAGTTATCATTCTAAGTGCATCTCAGTGATCTGGAAAGATCTCTCTTAGAACAAGGAGAACAAGGCAACCAGAATGACTTAAGTTGTACATTTATTGCGAAATGGAATTAGGGTTTGCATAGAAATAAAAGGGTTTTTTTGTTCATCATTTGCACATTTGCATTCGAGAAGAAGAAAGAAGGAGATCTGCAACAAGATTGCTTCAACCCTCTCAAGGATCAATCGCAAAATTTGATTCAACCAGCAATCTTTTCAGCTCCTATCGTGAACCCTAAAAGCGTAAAAAGGTATTTTCACTCTTGAATATCTCTCTCTGAATCTTTTGAAAAATGGCTACTCCAAATGTTGTTAAGATCACTGATAGGCCACACCCTAATTTCAAGAAACATCCTTACAAATCCCTAGAAGTTGATTCCCTAGGTGCATTCTCTAGCATTCCGCATGGGGTTCTGCACGTAGAAGATGTTAGGGTATACATTCACGCCAACATTGAGGAATTTGGGAAATCCAAGCTGATGGATATCTATCACAAGGAATTAATAGATGAATCATTTGAACTTAAATCCCAATACAAGGCCATCCAGGATAAACATTTTGGACATGGCATCCATTTCCCCTATTTTGCAGAAGATGAATGGGTTTGGTATGTTCTGAGTAGAATGCATGACAACTTCATGTGGTTAATAAAGCCATTTAAGATCACAAAAGATGCCATTAGGGCGGTAACCAGATTGCACTCATCCAGTGGGTTGCCTGCTCTCAAATCAGTCAAAACCAAACTATAAGTGAGGCTACCGAATCAAAATTTGATAAAAGAGCAATGACAATAAAGGATATCACAGATCCATATATCAAATTTGCCTCTATGATTATTGGCTACAAAATATATCACTCCAGCAGGGAGAATTCTATATCCGAAACAAAAATATACACTGCTTATCAGATGTTAAGGGAAAATGCTAATTATGATCTTTGTGAGCTTCTCCTAAACCAACTATTAGAGAATTTGTAGAAAATAAAGAAGGATAAGAAGAATTCCTTTAAGTATGTAGGCTTGATACTATGTCTATTCTTCTACTATATGAATGAGCTACCCAGAACTAGTGGTTGGATATGGCAAAATGACAGACCGGTTGCCATACAAATCAGAGCTTATATGTATGGGCTTAGTGATGCCAAGGCTCAAAGCACAGCTCTCTGGGGATATTTCAAGAATTTTCAAGGTATGATGTAGGCCAGAGAAAGAATTCCTAAGACATTAGTTTAAAAATATAAAGATACAGTGTGTTTTATGGTAGATACTGATTAATACCTAATGGAGGTAGTAGAGCCCATAATAGTCTGGATTATGCCAATGGGCTATGAGGTGGATGAGAAAATTCTAGAGCTACATGTTCAACACCTGCTAAGTCAACCAAAGGACCCTAAGGTAGAAAGGTTTGGAACCTTTCAAGAATTAAGTGTGAAAATATATGTTGAATTGAGACAACCAGAAATGAAAAGGAAAGTGAGAAGGGAAGTGGAGGAAATTGCCAAGAAATATGGCATATCAAAGGAGGCAATTGATGACAATAGAGAGAAGGTAGAAAGAATAGAGAAAGAAAGACAAGAAGTAGAAAAAGAAAGTGTTCTGGTGCAAACCCCCTCCCGGACTAGATCCTCAAAGATCTCTGCACCTGCCACCTCAAAGTGCCAAAAAGCCTCAAAGTTAGAAGCAAAGACATTCGGAAAAGGAGAAAAGAGAACAAAAACCAAGGCTACAAGATCCTATATAAGTCAAAAGGATGATGAAGAGATAGAGACAGATGAGGAGGTTAAGAAAATGAAGAAGAAAAAGAAAACATTTGTGGAATTCTCTATCGGCAAGAATAAAGGAGAAGCAGAAGAATTTGTTGAAAGGCCTACTCTTTCTGTTGATGATGTCATCAAAATAGTCACTGTAGATGGGAATATGCAGCCCATAACTGAATTTTATGATGACTATAATGACATTGACAAAAGAATATTGGAGGAAACCACAATCAAGTACTTGAATATCTAGACTAAAGCATTCATTGAAATCATCTCTCTAATCCCCAAGAGTTTAGAGAAAGCACTTGAACTCAGAAAAGACAATGCCAAGGAAAAGGATATGGATATCCAGGAATAGATAGCTATTCAGCTCCATCCTTCCATCACTCCTCAACAAATGAACATGATCTTCAAAGACTGCAAGGATGAGTTCCAGAGCAAAGCAAGGATGAACAAACTTATGCTTGGAGAGACAGATCAAGTTGCCAAAGAAACAGAGGACATCCTCTGAAATGCATTTAAAAGATTTAATCTTCCTATTATAGAGAACATAGATGATGAACCTTCTGCCATGAATGATCAAGGACTAAGTACATCTAAAGAAGAACCTACTATGAAAAATGCAGAAGAGCCAAAGGACATAGGTGAGGAGAGGACTAAGGACTTGGATTCCTCTGCTCCAGAAGAGGAAGTCCCCGTAGAAGTAAACATCTCTCTTTTGGATCCCCCAACAGATTCTAGAACTGAAGGAGAAGGAAGAAAAGAGAAGGTAAGTCAAGAAGAGGAGAAAAATGGAAGAGAAGAAGAACAAACAGAGAAGATCTATGTTGACACCTCTAAGGCTGCAAGAGGAAAGAAGTCTCCAACAAGAGACACTATAGAAGCAGTGAAGAATTTCCTAACCATGGAAATAATGGAGATTGATGAACCGGAACTGTTCCAAGTACCACTCAATTTTAATTCCCTCTCCCCAGTTCAGACAATGAAGATAGCATCCTTTGCCCAAGAAAAGGCAAAAGAAAAACTTCTAAAGTCTCACGAAAGATTGTGAGCTGATAGAGATTGCTTCTGGAATGAAAGGATCCTTTAGCCTCTCCATCTGGTAATCTTAAATCTCTGATAAACTCTGTCAATACTCAATTTGATTCCTTAGAAACAGCAACAGAAGAAAAGGTCCAGAAAGAATATTTGGGAAAGAGATTCTTTGAGGTGCAGGGACTTATAACAAATGATAGGAGAAATTTGGATATTGGGATAAAGAGCTTAGAAAATGCTCTTAAAGATGGTGGAGATTTATACAAATTTTGTCTATCTTGGTCCATAGTGATAGAAGACATTGCCAATAAGGTGGAAGAACAAGAGAGCAAACTATCAAGTTTATCTCAAAATTTTGATCCTCTCACCTCTTCCATAATGAATCAAGAGTGTCAGACCATTGCCACTATAAATGAAATAAAGAGGCTTGAAAAGGAGAAGAAGAATAGAATAAGTAGGCTAAGTGAACTAAGAGGGATAATTATCCCCAAGTTAGAGGCAATGCATGAGGCCCTAACTGATGCCCAGACCATAGCCCGGACCAGTGATCTGGTAGACTTAAAGAGGGCAGAAGCTTTTGCATTTCTGTTAAGTGGTCACATCTCAATTTTGGATAGGATGAAGTAGAGTTGGGCAATAGAATTTGTCCAGTTAAAAACCACTTTTGCAGATATACTTAAGTATATGTAAGTAAAACTTGTATATATACTTATGCGGCTATGTATAGGTTAAATTTTGCAAATTTTGGTGTGTGGATTCCACCCTTTTCCATTAATGTCAAAGGGGGAGTGAGGAATAGTGAAAAATGTGGAATCTAGCTAAGGGGGAGCTCCAAAAAAGTGTACATAAGAACAGAGCATCAGCCAAGGGGGAGTGTGCTATGACACTTAGTCATTTTTCATCAAGTGTTTCCATCAATGACAAAGGGGGAGATTGTTGGCAAGAGACATTGTGTGGCTTCATCATTGTTGTCATTGATGGCAACAAAGTTTATCCCACACATCCATAGCACATAATAGGTCTTTACCGGAAGTCAAATTGAAGAGTGTTTTAGTCCGGTGAGCAAGAATAGAACATGTAGCAAGGTCTAACAATCAGGTTTGAATCTCTTAGAAGAAGTATCTCAGCAAAGTGCGGACTTGGGGAAGTCAAGAGGAGTACCATGACTGCTACATTCTAGAGATTGAGCCTCCGGTGATGAAAGAATGAAATGATATGAGCACCTAAGTGTTGGGTTCCTGTTTGGTAGAGTAGACTGAGAAAGAACTGACCGATAGAGCATCAGACCTTAATCCGGATGAGAAATTGATGGCAATCAAGTTTCTTGAGGGATCATTCATAGTTGGCCAACATGATTGATGACTCTTATAACTATCTTTTTGATACGCATCACTTAGTAAGCATGGATTTAACCGATAGACCAAAGTTTGGGAAAATCCTAAGTATTTCGAATGTCGACTAGAAAGATGTTGAAATCCATTGTGTGGATATATATACTAGATGGATTTTGATGTGAAGGTGTGTGTTGTGTAGTAGTGTATGCGAATAAAAGAAGAGAGTAGTGTGGAAGCAGCTATACAAATCCGGTATGTGACAGAACAACAACACTAAGCAGAGGAATAATGAAGTGTAGCAGATTAGTATATTGAGCCTAACCAGAACTAAACCTCAGCATATGTGGATGCCTCTAATTAATTCAAACACCTAGTTACTTTCTATATACCTTATAGGTAGTGAGTCTCTTGTAGGCAACGAGCCTCTTGTGAGCAATGTGCTCAGGTAGTGAGCCCTAATTGGCAAGTGCCATTTTGTACTTCTTATTCTTTTAACAGAGAATACAATCTTGGGTTAGTCACCCGGTGGTTTTTCCCTTAATAGGGTTTTCCACATAAAAATCCTTGTGTTATGTGTGTTGATTTCATTTATGCTCCCATGTTCATTTATGTTTATATGTTTTGATACTGCACTGTTGTTAAAGAAGAAAAGAAAGTTAAGAAATTTAAGATAACTGATTTAGCCCCCCCCTCTTAGTTATCTGCCTTTTTTCCAACAACCTTGTCATAACAACATAGTTAGAGGATTTGGTTTTGATGGTATTCACTTGTTTCGTAGTATGCTCAACATGGCCAACGATAGAATCATACTAACGCAGGGTTTTATTGTAATGGATGTTATCAGTTTATTTTGGTCTTGCTTAGATGAGGGGCATGCTTGATCATGATTTAGGAATGGATCTTGTAAATTCCCATTTGTGTATTTGGCGAGGATGATGTTTCCCCTTCTATTCCAATAACTCCTCGATCAATCAAATCTTGGACATAGTTTTTGAGTTTCATGCACTTGTTAGTGGCATGGCACTTGATTTTATTGTACTCACAATATTCATGTTCCTTGTACCATGATGGTTTGGGCTTAATATCATCAAAGGGATTAGTGAGAGGGAACATTATCATGTTTCTTTGGCTAATTTGTGAAACACCACCTCTACTAGATATTTGTTACCAATCACATTTTTTGTTGTTGAAGAACTTGGACTTGTCATTGTGATTTTGATCTTTGGTAAACATTTTAACATCCTTTGAATACTAGGACCATCTTGATTTACATCTTCTTCTTGATGATTTTTTTGAAGGAGGTGACACAATAGACTTGTAGATGGAAGGCTAAATTATTTCATGGTTTAGGTTGGTGAAACATATGTGGACCAATTGCTTCTTAGGTAAAGATGATGGGAACCTACTTGCTAAGATCCTCGAATGTTTCAAGAAAGAAGATAATCTCTCCATTATTCTTTTACATTGCACAAATCCATCATTGTGAGCTTATGCTCCAAATTATATGAAAAGTTCCATAAAATTTTCTAATAAATTGGTGAATTACATGATAGATCCCTTAGGAAAATGAAGGAACCAATCAAGGGCTTTTCCTCCTAGGCTTCTTGGGAAAAGGAAGATTAGGAATTAATCACTATAAGAAACCTCCTCACATGTCATATAGAATTCCTTGAAATGGCCTCAAGGGTTTCCCTTTTCTTTATGTTATCAAACTTGGGGATTTCAAAATGTGATGTGAAAGGTGTTTGAGACAAGGACCATTGAAAAGGATAAGGACATAGTTAATCAAACTTATATCATTTACTTTAGCTTTGGGTTCCCACTTGTAGACACTTTATATAAGTTTTCATGGATTTCCATTCTATGTCAAATGGAGTACCAAGATGTGGCAAAAGTGCGATTTAATTCCAAATAGGTATGGTTGATATGCTCGGCTTTTGTTTTAGGAGTTTTGGTGTGTGGCTTTTATTTTTATGGTGACATCATTGGTTTATTTATTTTTTCCAATGTCATTATGGTTCACATTATTTTGAGTATCATTTTTATTTGTATGGTCATTTGGTTTCAATATAGTTTTGTTGTAGGGTGCCTTGACCTATGATGTTGTTGATGTTGTTATATGGAGCCTAATCAGACTCAGAGGTTATATTTACCCCTCTTTTATCGACGTAGTTTCCCCCCCAAATCCCTATAGGGTCAAGGGGCAGCACCCCTGGCATGTTCCCTATCGCGATACAGGGTGGGGTCGAGGGGCAACGCCCCCGTGGGGGCTCAGGGGCAATGCCCTTGAAACCTCACATGGTTTTTTATTATTTTATAAAGCACCATGAGTTATTTTTCATTGACCAACATAAGAAAACCCTATTTTTGTAATCAACAAAAAGCTTAATAAAAAGCGGCCAAGGGTTAGGGTTTGGATATATTGTATTGTAGCATTTTGTAGCGATATTGAGTTGCAGGGATTGTTGGTTGCAATCGGTTTGATTTACTGGATAATAATATTGGACTCTCTGTTTGGTGGATGTAGCCTAAGTTTGGGTGAACCACGTTAAAACTTGTCTCTCGCTATTATTAATTTTGTGTATTTCCATTTCTCTGTTTAATCTTTATTTGCATTTAATTGATATCTTCTACCAGCTAACCCTAACAGTTGAGATACAAATCTTGGGGTAATCTGGCACCTGATTCTATAACATTTCTAAGGATGTTATCTTTATTTTGTAGTAAAAAAGATCTAGCATGGCACATCCTTATATGGAATAGAAAAATTCATCACAATCATGAGCATAATCACTTTGGTTATGGAGTATTTTGTTATCACTACCATGATTGTCTTGGTTCCTATTAAGGTTACAATAGGTATCTCCAATGACGAGCCTTGGATTAGGAAAGAGGTTTTTCTCATTAAAGTTCATTTTGGTAAATCAGTCTTATTATGCTTTGTTTGGTTTCAGGAAATAATGAGTGACATCAAAATTGTCTTGGTTAGATTTTTAAAATTTTTGGATTTAAAAGATTTTTGGGATTTTAGGGTTTAAATACAAGTTTCACACAAAAGGGGGAGACAAGAGAGAAATACTAACAACATACTCTAGTCAGGTGGGATTGCTTGGCTTATGAGTGCATAAATATACTTGACTTAGTTGTAAATAGTATGGACCGAATATCACAAAGTGCTAACTATAAAGGATTAGGACCATACATGTAGCCTACTATTCCATTTCCAAAAGTGTAGTGTGAGTAACTTCTTGGAGCTAACCACTTACCAATGCATCACAAGTTACAAATGGTCAAAAGGATTTCTACTCTAAGTTTACACAAGGATCAACTAAGGTGGTTCTTTATATACTCAAAGGTATGTGAGGCCTAAGTTTGAGAGGAAATAGTGCTATCTAATGGCTTGTCTTGAGAGGGTAACCCCCCTCATCCTTCACTTGGAAAACTATAATGCAAATGCTAGTTTAGCTCAAAATTGTAGCTCCTCAAAATTTCTATAGATTCCCAGAACATGGGCTTTGGCTAGTGTTTGGTGATGAAATCTAAGTCACTAACCCCCTAAGAAAATGAAATATAAAAAGGAACACTTACTTTTGATTTCTAAGATCACTTGAAAGTGCAAGGAAAGAACATACACATGGTCCTTGGGTGAAGCAAGTGAATAGGTTGTTTTTTATTCTAGAGATTACCTTGCAATGAGAGAGAAGAGCATACACAACCAAGTCACAAAGACAGACAAAATAAGTAAGAGGGTTATTTTGTATCCTCAAGATTGTCCTAGGATGTGAGAGGAGAGCATACACAACTAACTTGCACACAAACAAACAAACAAGTCTAATTCCCCTTATTAATCAAAATGTGAGTGAAATTAGTTTAAAAGTGTAGTCTTTGAAGAAAATACCTACAACACCACAAGTTAGTAGTTTTTAAAGACTTTTTCCCTTGGATTTATGATTTCTACATAAATAGGATTAGAAAAGTAGGAAAAAGGCAAATCAAACTTGGAAGATTAGGGATTAGTAGGATGAAATTATGAAAAACCTAAAAATAATAGAAACAAGATGAATATGCTGAAGTAGAGACATATATGCCAAAAATTAAATAGATACATAAAAGTTAGATAGATACATTAAAAGTTAGATAGATACGTTGAAATACAAAAAAACATTTACTAACAAAAATGTTGTGGGGTTGTTTAGATGCATCGATAATTAAACAAGTATGCCAAAAATTATGCAGGTATGCCACCCTACAAAAAATGGGTTAGAGAATAGATTGTTGCAAGTATGTGCTATTAATGTTGTCATCAATGTCAACAAGCTTGTGTTGTCATTGGTGTCAACGATGTCTATTGATGAGGTTGTTGTTGTTGGATTGAGTTGCTTTGATGAAGGTGATTTGGCTGCCATGAAGAAGTGTTGAAGAAGTGAGGAATATGTTTTTGGTGGGTGGTTTTCAAGTGCTTTTGAGGAAATTTGATTAATAAAGGAAACAATGTGTTGAAGAGACTATCTGACTTAACAGAGTAGTGTTTTGGTTTTGCTCCGCATTCCCTCTACATTGAAGATCTATCTTTGCATTTTGGATATGTTGTTAAGAGATGCTCAAAGATTTTATATTCCAAGTTTTGTGCTCTAGCTCATTGTGAAGGGAAAGTTGTGTTCACCAGTATGAAGACTGTGTTTCTGAGCCTTGTAGAGGTGTCTGGGAGAAACTGATTTGCTCCACATTTCCCTGCAAATTTGTTTTTGGCCTTGCAGTTCTAGAATTGTTCTTATAAGGTTCATATCTTTCTTGTGTTGAAGGTGTTCATGGTTTGGTGCTCAGGAAGTCAATTTCTAAAGTTGCAGTGTATGACAGAGATGGTTTAGTTTACCGGACAAACATGATAAGACTGTACGGTAGGTGATAGTTGTTGCAGAGGAATTTGTTGGAATTTAAGTTGTCTCTAGATGCCTATGGAATACTCTAGATTGTCTTGAAGCCTTGCCTATGATCCAGAAGTCATCTTTGGGTTTGAGGAAGCATGTACTTAAAAGTTTAATGTGTTAACATAGGTTTGGCCAACCTTGGATGTTTTCACTATTTGCAGAGTTGCTTTGGTGATTGTGAAAATTTGGGGTAGTGTGTGCTTGGATCAATTTAGGTCCAAGCTAAGGTGTGTTGTGGTTTGCCTTCATTCCTTTCCACCATGAGAATGTTTAAGTCAAGACCTAATTTGAATCTTCTAGGATAAAGTGATTTGTCAACCTTGGAGAATGTTCTCAAGGTTGAAGACAATATAAATAAGTGTGGTGAATAATGGAGCAGTGAAAAGTGTGGTGCAGTACAAGCTTTCATGTGTTAGATTACTAGATGCAATGAGTAGAAGGTGTCTACTATCTTTCAATGATGCTGCAGAGATGATGTTGATGTTGCGGTGAATATTGTGCTTCATTAGAACTATACTCCATGCATGTGTTAGATGCAACTATAATAGTTCAAATATTGGTAGTGAGTCATTTCTTCTATCTCTTTCTTTTAGGATAGTGAGTCCTTTGGCAGTGAGCCACCTGTAGGGAGCATTCTTGGATAGTGAGTCTGTCAATTGTACCAACCTTAACGGGTTGTTTTATCATAATATATGTGAGCTAATCCTCACCATATTTTTTCCCTATTCTGGGTTTTCCACTTACAATCTGGTGCTCTCTCATGTTTGATGTTGTTGTGATTCGGTTCCTAATGTTTTCTTTTCATGCTTAATCATCATAATAGTTTAAAGGTTAATTGGATTAATGTGGATCTAAAAGTGTTTGAGGATTTTTGAAATTATAAGTTACAACTGATTCACCCCCCCTCTCAGTTGTCTTGTGCATTCAACAATATGTTAAAAATCACAATGGATATAAGTGTAAGTGCAAAAAGTTGGGGGGGCCAAAAAGTGGCCAAATTGTTTTCAAAAAAATTTAATGCATAACGTGAGCACGTTATGACTTATTATAAATTTAAAAAAAAAGCTTATCATCTCATTTTATTTCTTTATTCTCGTCTATACCCGCGGCCTACAAACCCTAGGAAGCGCACTCGCATTTTGGAAAAGTCAATTCAACACCAAAATCTTACCAATTCATCGCCAAAATACCACCACGACATCGAGCATGCCAAAGGAGTGAGGTTTATTTATTTTTTGTTTGAATTTGTTTCTAAATAGGTAGGTTTGAGTTGATTTTTGATGTAAATTTCATTAATTGTCAGGAAGTGTTAATGCACCTCCTCCTCCTCCTCCTCAAAATCCACAAAATCCTGAGGAGGAAATACCTGCAAAACAATAACCTCCTCCATCCATTCCTCAACATTCCCCTGGAACACAAGAAAATCTAATGGGGCAAATTGAAAACAATAAAAAAGAAATTGAAGATATAATTGCAAGGTTGAAAGATCCTTCCACTTCAACCTTGCATAGGTCCATGCTTGTTGAATCTCTTGAATCTATGTTATCAATTGTAGATTCAATTAGCAAGCAAATATCTAGTTGGATAGATAAGAGGAGAGAGTTTAGAGACTATTATGTAGACAAGCTATCATACCAAGATGTGAAAAAATTACAAATTACAAATTAGACTTGTGTTTGATTTTCACAAACCCACAAACAAATCAACCTCCACCCATTACATGCAAGAGGTTCCCTATCCATTGGTACAACAACCAAGCGATAAGGGACAATTTTGGGCAGAGGTGGTGGATGGTTTTTGACCATCCTCCATGCAATAATAATGAGGTCCCGTAATACTTTTTGAGGAAACTCTACTGCGAGTTTGTCCTTAATAAAGTGCCAAACTATTTTGATATGTGGGACTTCTAGGGTAGAGGTGGGAGGTCAGCACAAGATAGACCAGGGGCACGTGTTGACCCACAGTGGGCAGTGAGATAAGTAATCAGTAGACTAGCCCATGAGCATGTTTCTATCCCTTCCATTGTGAAGGAGAGTGTTGAGGTCGATACACTTCAGTCCATTAGTGCCTTGACCTAGAGCATCATAGAGCATGCTAGTCCTGCAGCACAAAGTGGGTTGGGAGATAGTGCGAGGAGTAGCGTCCCACCCCATGCTTGTTAGACTTGCAGGTCAGCATGTGGTTATGACCCCATGGATAGTCAGGATGCAGGTGCACAGGCTACATCTGCAGCTAAGCAGATGGTGATGACAGATACCCTCCTGAGTGAGACTTTTAGCCTTGATACTCAGGTAAATATTAGCAAGTTTATTGAATTTAATTTATTAAATTTTATTTTTAAAATGTAAGATTAACTAATTTCGTTTGATGATTTTAATGAAATTTTAGGGTCATAGCGTTGATGTAGTTTTCAGTGGTTCTCCACCTGCATATTACACTAGATCATCTACTGTCGGGGTATGTAACTAGTAAACAATTATAAATATTACATGTGAATAGCATCGTTATATGAATGTTATTCTAATATCTAATTCTGCAACACTTGCCAGCGGTGGTGGACTTCAAAGCTTCACAGAGGTAATAAAATAAATAGTTTAATGAATGAATTGTACTTACTAGATTTTTGTATGTGACTTGTGTGCTTTATTATGTGTACTTCCATGTTTAGATGAACGTGTGTGTATGTTAGAAGCCATGATTTGCATCACTATTATAGTTTTTGTAATTGAATAATGTTGTTTTATTTCTAGATGATGCAGGCTGCGAAGACACCTCCCGATGTTCATAGGGCAATGGAGCATGGTGTGACCTCTATGATTCATAGCTCCATGGCATTAACAAGGGTATGAGACAGATTAGTAAATTTTAATTTACATTCATTGTTATAGTTGTTTATTTTTGAAAAATCAAAAGATTATTGATTTGAAGTTTAATTTCTATCTAGATGGTTTCTATAGGACATGACATCACCATGGCCTATTCCTGCTATTGAGGCAAGTGAGGAGACAGATTATATGGTTGTGGTAAGTGATTATTTTGTAAATGTTTCATTTTTTCTAACATGTAATTTCTATATATTAATGTCTATACTTTTTATTGTAACAACTAAAGATGCAGGAAAAACTAGATAGGAGGAGCAACCCTCAGGTTCGTAGTAGACCACCCACATACGCCTCTCCATCCCCTAGAAGATCAAAGGCTGCCCATGATCTATTCTCTTCACCAACCAGAGGGGAATGACTTTTTATTGTGTTCCTTTGTTGTATGCCTATGTGGCATTTGTGGACATATATTTTGTATTGTATATAGTTGACATTGTATGCCTAAATGGCATTCTTGTAAGCCTATATGGCTATTTTGTATATATTTTATACTTATATCGATAGATATTGATGTATGCCTATATGGATATTTGGTTAATACAAATCTTTTTTATTGATGGCATCCATACTTGCATTATAAATCTACATTTGAATGGATATTTGTAGATGGCTACTTCAAATATTTAAAGTCCAATTGTATTACATAGGATGTTTGTTGATCCAATAAGCTAGCTATTGTTATTCAAGTATCACCTAAACCTCATTTTAGAACTAAAAGATAAAAGTTGTATTTAAAAAAAAAATGAATCATCATGTTGAACATAAAATATTAATATTCTTTGAGTTGCTCAATTGAAAATATTCAAATGAATATGCTGATCCATATTCTTTATGAGTTGGTCAATTGTTCTTAATTTCTTGTTATTATACCATATTGGGATGCAAAGAGTATGTTTGTTGTTTTTAATAAGATAGTCAAAATCATATGCTTATGAGTACCTGATGACCATTGTGGTTATTAAATGTAATTCCTCTTGCATATAACATGAGGTTATGAGATTACATTGAGTCTTACCTAATTTTAGTATGCAACATAACATTGGGGCTATAGGATTCCATAAGTCATACCTCAGGGATTTTTAGTTTTAGGCACAAATTTTCTTTAAGACCTTAGGTGCATTTCTCTACTTGCACAACCTCAAAACTTTGCCTAGAACTCAAGGTGCCTTTCATCATCCAAATAACCTCAAAATTGTGCCTTGATATTGAAAGGATGTTTCAAAGTATAAAGGAGGGCGCCTTAAGGGAGGTAATTCATCTTGATTATCAAAGTTGATCAAACACATCAAACTGAGCATCATACCTCTAGGTGCATTTTTGCCTCTCTCTAAACTATCCATTTTGGCACCTTGATGTAAAGTGAAGTCTAAACTTAGTGAAGATTGTGCCTAGAAAGATATCACCTTGGATATACACCTAGAGTCATCCTAGATCATCCATTTGTGCCTAAGGGTCAATATAACATAATATAACTTAGGAAGACTTTGAAAATCGTCAAAAGAAGCCTAGGCACCTTTTCTTGTCTCCACCATCCATTTTGGATGCCTAGAGGAAAATGAACTTCAAATCATTTCCAATTGTAGTGCCTAGTGTTAGAACCTTCAAAATGACTAAATCTTACCAAAGGAAGTCTAGGTGCCTATTGTCACTTGGATCATCATGAATGAGCGCCTAAGTGGAAGGAGAATAAGCATCTTGTATGGAGGTGCACATTTTTGTCTAAATAACCTCATTTTGGCACCTTGAAGGAAGATGTACTAAATCCTAAGATCTAGCACCTAAGTGTAAAATGGTCTCCTATAGGTTTGAACAAGTGATTGAAGCCATCAAATTGCCAAGAAATGAGCTAAGTATACTAAGGCACCTTTTCTTGTCTAAACTATCCATTTTGGTGCCTAGGAGGAAGGAGATTCAACATCATGAATCAAGGCACCCTTTGCCATCAAAACAACCTCACATTGGCGCCTTGGAGGAAATCAGCTTAAAACTACAAGTCTTGGAGTTTTTTCATGTTTTGATGATGTCTTTTGAGAATAATTATAATGATTGAAGGATGAGGTGGGTAAAAAATCTTCATCTAGCTTAGGCACCCATTTAATATTTAGTTTTTTCACATACCTTAATCTACGCCTTGACTTGGAGGAGTTAGTTTATGCTTTAAAATGATTTCTATGTGTTTATATGATTCAATATTTGTAAATAATTTAATATGCCAGTATAATGTAGCTCAGACTATTTCGGCATGTTTGGGTGCAAAATAGGACCATGCCTAGCCTAAACGTACCTATCCAGATGCGTTGGAACTGTCAGTTTGGCCACACGAGGAGAAGAACAAAAGTTACACCCCTTTGCAACTTTACACTACCTCCTTCTGACAATTTTTGGGGCAGTACAAAACCTTTCACCATGGGCAAACGCCTCAGAGATATAAAAACTAAGAGAGGCTATTGTAGAGGAACTCTAGGTGATTGCGTTACCTCAGACAGAATGTTTCTAAGTGACACAATTTTCGAGTAACATCTCATCAAAAATTGCTGCCTTTTTGCACTTTGGACTCTTCATGGATATCATCGGTACAATGTAGCTCAGACTGTTTCGACATGTTTGGGTGAAAAATAGGACCATGCCTAGTGTAAATGTACCCATCCGGACGTGTTGGAATAGTTAGTTTGGTCGCATTAGGAGCAGGATGAAAGTTACACCCCTTTGCAACTTTACACTACCTCCTTCTGACGATTTTTGGGGCAACGAAAAACCTTTCACCACGGCCAAATGCCTCAGAGATATAAAAAATTGAGAGAGGTTATTGTAGAGGCACTCCACATGATCATGTTACCTTAGACAGAATATTTCTAATTGACACAGTTTTTGACTAACATCTCATCAAAGATTGTTGCCTTTTTGCACTTTGGACTCTTCAGGGATATCGTCGGTACAATGTAGCTCGGACTATTTCGACATGTTTGGGTGAAAAAAAGGACCATGTCTAGCATAAATGTACCCATCCGGATGCATTGGAATAGTTAGTTTGGTCGCATCAAGAGCAAGATGAAAGTTACACCCCTTTGCAACTTTACAATGCCTCCTTCTGACAATTTTTGGGGCAACAGAAAACCTTTCACCACCAGCAAATACCTCAGAGATATAAAAAACCAAGAGAGGTTATTGTAGAGAAACTCTACATGATCATGTTACCTTAGATAGAATGTTTCTAAGTGACATGGTTTTTGAGTAACATCTCGTCAAAGATTGCTGCCTTTTTACACTTTGGACTCTTCAAGGATATCGTCGGTACAATGTAGCTCGGACTGTTTCGACATGTTTGGGTGAAAAATAGAACCATGCCTAGCCTAAATATACCCATCTGAATGTGTTGGAACTATCAGTTTGGTCACATCAGGAGTAGGACACCAAAAATGCAAAAGTTGCTTTGTGCAACTTGACAACATTGATACTTTTTTGCAATAGGACTCAAAGACTCAAACTGACCCCAAATGACTCAAAGTGACGTAAAAAGAAATGAAATGGTCTTAAAAGACCTTATTACATACAATTGACTCAATCAAAACAAAATCTCATTTTTTGACCTATTGGTAAATAGATTTGTCACTGCGAAATAACCTTTGAGAATGACCCGTTGCCCTTAGAACGGTAACTAAATTGTCCCAACAGTTGGAGAGATCATGATAAAATGAAAATTTTCCTCTACATTTGAGAGGGGCAGCTACCTCGTATGATGGGAGTATTTGTGGTTTTGTGTACTTTTAACCTAAAAGTACAAAAAGGAGAAAAAGAAAAATAACAGGAGAATTGGGCATGTAGAAACCCTCATGGTAGACATACAAAAACCAATAGGGATTTCACAATCTTAAGTATGAGGGGGTTTCACCACAAAGCTAGAAACCACTTTCCTAAACTCCATGATGAATTTCATGACATATGTGCAACAATGATGAAGAAAGATGGCAAATCTCAACATATGAAGAGATAATTTATCTTAACACTTTCAAATCAGGATACCAAGACATGATTGTGCTTTATAACCCCAATTGCATGCTTCAATGGATAACTTTGATTTACACAAATACATAGAAAGATCACCAATTTGACATACGAGAAACTAGTAATCATAACTCAGAAATACATCAAGAACATACGAACTGAAATGTGTTCTTCATTATCTTTTCAAAATTATACAATTCCAAAAGTAAACTATACAATGTGTAAAACCAAAAATGTTCCAAGAAGTTTGTTCATAAGTTCCCCATGCAAAAGTTCTCTCTAAAGAGTCCCCCCCTTTTACATATGAAAAAGCCTTGTATTTATAGGCTTGTTCTCAATAACTACCTTGTAACTACTTTGTAACCACCTAGTAACTACCTTTTTGAAAATACAATAATATAATAAACCTTATTTTTCCAGAAATAAGGTTCATTTTTTTTTAACTATCAGTTACAATGAGTGACATAAGTCACTTTTACAAAAAGGTAAATAAAAACTTGGAACTTTGAAAGAAAGGCCAAGTTATTGATCTTATTGAGGTGGGCATCATGTCTCCTTTACTTAAGCTACAACTTGGATATCAACACCATGGGTAATAACTTCCTTGGGGTTTGGTACTCCTACATGGTTGCTTTCCATTGAAGAAACTTCATAACAATTGTTGCACTTTTAGAATTTTTATCTTATGAATAGTATTCTTGGTCATCTCGGCATTCCTTAAATACTTCTCGACAAGCTCCATGGATAAGTAAGTTCTAGGCAACTTCATTAAGAACCAAACAGAATGTCACCATTTTATCACATATCCTTCATGACCACACAAGTAAACCAAAACTCCTCAACTACCTTGCTTAATTTGTTGCATGGCTTATCCAAGTTAGTTTCCACAATCACATCTTTTAGATCCAGAGATATCCCTAACACACTTAGAATGAGCCCTTTCCAGTAGATCTAGTCCTTTGCCAATGTCACCCTTAACCATGGCAACACGTTGAATGCCATTCAACTTTGAATGATAACAATATGCCTGAAATGTACCCCATATTGTAGGCAACCTAGCAATAACACTTCGTTCAACCAACTTCTCTCATTCCCTATTATATCTGATAAGGTCTGCAATGGCTATGAGGGGTAGATTATGCTCCTTGGAAAACTTTTGTAATCTTGGTAAGTGCACCATTGAACTATAATCATCAACTGTTCCATAAAGGACTGCAATGATTCTCAATATTTCTAGTATTGTAACATCCACAAAATCTTCAATGTGGCCAACTCTCTTTAGTACTCCACCTTCTTTGTCATTAAATGAGAATATATGACTGGGCCTTCAAGGTTACTAAGGATGCTAACATAATAAGATATCCTTCATTCTCTAAGTCTTCATCATCTGTTATAAGAACAAGATTCCATTGTCCAATAGCTTCAACCTGTCTTGACAATGGAGAAAAATCCCTTTGATGGGCAAATATTTGTCCTTTTAGAGTACAAGGATAATCCATTCAACATACTCTGATAATCCATTCAACATTTTTTTATTAAGTTCCGCACATTTTCCTCGGCTTCAATTGAACCCATGCAAGATGCTCATATTGTATTGAGATTGTCTCTGATTACATCCATAACTTTGAGAATTTTCATACAAACACAACAAATATTTCATAGAGGCTTTCAAAAGTTCCCTGGCTACATTCCCTACATGTCTTTCTTCTTTAGTTTTTGGTTAGTGATTAAAAATCCATGTCTCCCTCTTTTAGAGTTGTACCCTTTGATAAATTTCAAAGTCTCATCAATGAGAAATCACATGGCAATGACAAAACCAATACTAGAAGCCACTCATTCAAGCTCAAAGGCACAATATCAAAATTTGTGAGAGAAAAGTCCCATAAATAATCAAAAAGTTGACATCAAATGAGACTAATAAGGGTTAACCCATGGTGGAAATAGAAGAAGGGTTCTATTTTCTAACAATTAACGAATTGAACATCTCAATTGCAACCAACACGATCAAGTTGTTTCCATGTCTTGAGTACCAGTCTACCAGAGCATTTCCAATATTTGATGAAGATCTCAATTTTTTTTTTATATATTTCTATGGGCACGGGCAGGTGGGAATACTGGTAAGGACCATGGAATGCGAGTTTATTTCTACCAATTACATTTTCTTGAGAGTTTCTAAAGGCCTTTTCAATGAATATTTCTGTATTTTTCCATTCCATCGGACCACATATCTCTGAGGCATTCCACAAATAGTTCACTTGCCTTGTCAATGCTTTCGTATTAGGCATACATGTCTAACATCGCATTTCCATCCATAATATTTGACAAGAATCTCCATTCGGTTACTGATTTTAGAGATCCAATATTAGTATCTAAAAATTTGGATTTTCACCAACCAATTGCATTTGTTTGAAACTTTCTAAAGTCTTTTCAATGAATCCACCTTGTGCTTATTGTGCAGTCATTACATACCATGAGATGTCATATCTTGGACGCTGTCTATCATACAATTCATTTGCTTTGTCTATGATTTCACATTATGCAATGGCTACGGAATTTAGCCTTGCACCAAGGTGACCACAGCTATTATGACTAACAAATATCCATTTCCAATCATGCTTTGATTGAAGTCCATATAGTGTCCCAGAGCTTTCATTTCTTCTTAGGCGTGGAGTATGCTGGTAAAGGTTGCTACGACTTTACTCTTGCTGGTTGAATTTGCTAGAAAGTTTTGGTGGCCCTTTTCAATAAATCCATTTTATGCATTGTCTACAATCATTTCATTCCATTATATGATAGGTCTTTGAGGCAATTTTCTGAACAATTTCTGTGCCTTGTCTCAACTTCCATAGTCTGCGTACACGTCTGTTGGAGCATTTCAAACTATAATATCTAATGAAAACTTCCATTCCATTATGCTTTTGGTGGATGTCGTACCCTGATACATATATCCTATTATGGCGTTGGTCAGGATGATGCTGACATGGGCTATGGAACTTAACTTTATACCTATGAATTACAATTGAAGGAAAGTTTCTAAAGTCTTCTCAACACACCCATTTCGTAGATTCTCTGTAATCATTGTAGTCCATAAGACCATATTACTTTTAGGTATTTTGTCAAACAATTTGCATGTGTAGTCTTCCACATTTTGCATACAAGTCTACTAGATCATTTTGAACTATAATATTTGGCAGGAATCTCTATTTCGTTATATTTTGACCGACCGCCATACCCTTCTCTAAAACTCCCATTTATTATAAGCCACAAGGATTTTGGCAAAGGCTGTGGAATTTGGTCTTACTCTTACATTGGTTGCCTCCCATGAGACCACATTCCGTCCAACAGTGCGTGTGCTTTTGTCTATGATTCCACATTTTGCATTAACCTTTTCAATATTCAGAGAACTTTCTGCATCACTCCAATTGAAAACATTTCTTCTTGAAGAAGCCACAAAATTTTTAAAAATGTTTGTATTGACCATCAATAAAAAATGCATGTGAAGTCATTGCTAAGCTACAACTATTTCCAGTAACCATGGAGGAGCAACTTCTAGTAGACATATGTGAGAAGGATGTGTAGAACACGGATCAACACCAATTGTTTGCATTGAAAGTCTTGGTAGTTATAATAACTACCCAGTTATTGACCTTTTGAAGGCTTCTTCATAACTAATAAATAACTTATGGGTTGCGCTTTTGACAAACCTTCATGAAATAACCGCCAATTTGCAAGTTATAACTTTTCACAACCTCTAACTTGTATCAAGTTAGCAAAAAGTGAAAGTAGACCCCTATTTCTTGAAAAGTGAAAGTAGACATTTGCTTAGCCAAAATTGAAAGTGGACACCAACTTCTATTTTTTTTGAAGTAGACGTCTATTTGTCTTTTAAGCAAAGTAATTATAAGCCATTTCAACTTAGATTTTGAATTAATTTTTTTTTTTAAATGGCTTGCCTTGGGCAATTTAGAAACTTATATTCGTGCATGTGAAAAAAAATATCTTCCTTCACGTGATCAAAATGAAGTATTATATCATTTTTAATAAACTCCATCGCACAAATATCAACTTACTCAACCATGTAAGCACGAAAAATGGTGAAACTTGCATAATTTTTGACTGGAATGTCAGATCTTTATGAAATTGTGGCCATTTGTTCATGAAGGTGATACAAGGCTGTGGATGAAAGGATTCTTCTTGCACTTCAACAGAATTGCCATTTTAATTGTTTTTGTAAACTATGCGGAGAAAAATTAAACTTTTAAAATCTTGCAAAGCATGAAGAGTATGGCTCTGAAATTCTTGCTATATTTGGCGAAATGGACATAACAACACCCGTGTAAGAGGATTTCCTCCCAACTACTTCCAATCTTTAGATTTAATCAGTTTTGTAAAATGCAGTGAACTAGATAAGTGCATCTTGGATCTCAAGTGAAACAATGGTTGTTCTTCCTCTAAAATGATTTTGTTGTATAAAGTTCAATGTGACATCTTAGGAATAAGTTATCTCAATGACTCACACAAGAAAAATGTGACATTGACATTTCGCAATTGAAAGATGACTTGGCAAAAAGGACTTAAAGCATGGTTATGTTTGTCTTTCAACACAAAAAGTTTAAAATTTAAAGTGTAGAAACATGATCATCATGACCCTTCTTTGGAGGCATGACAACCTAGGTGCCCCTGCACCATTAGTGCAACTGAAGGACTATGGTGGTGGCATGAAACTAGAGTGAGTTGACATTCATTTGAATCTAGTTTGGCATCTTGAAATAATTCTAGAGTAGAGTAAGATTGATTTTCCTTAAAACAGTTTAGGAAACCCTTATCTAGGGTTTTGGTAAGAATCATGCATTTTTTGGCCAATCCTTTGATTTGATTCACTTTTGATCAGTGGAATGTTGTAGTAGGTTTGTTCTAGTATGCTATGATGAGTTTTTAGCAGGAAATCTGAGGAGAAGAAGTTTTCTTTGAGGAAACCTAACAAAACCATGTGTTAGGTGATGTTTAGAGACATAGGGAAGGAACCATAGAGGCATTTTTGGGAACAACAGATTGTAGAAGGAAAAAACCCACAAAATTCATAGTTTTGGCATGAATACTAAGTGCTCAAGTCATTGGTTGAGTTCTATGTGTGAATTTAAGGGGGGTCGCTTTGTATTTTAGGCCTAATTGGGGCTCTAGGTTATCGAGAGAAGTTATAGGTTAGGGTATATCATCCAAAACAACATATACCCCATTTTGGATATGTGATAGGGAGTCCAAATGGGTATCTACTGATTGTCCAAGTTCTATGTTTGAAGATCTGTATCAAAATTTATTAGGACTGTTCTCATTTTTTAGGGCTACAAGCCATTTCTTAGGTTTGTGAAGGAAGTGTTAATCCTGAGTTTGGTCTACCTTTGGCAATGATTGGAATGGGTCCCATAGCATCTAAAATCACCTTTTCCATGAAGAATTTAGAGTCTCTAACTGTTATTTCCACTTTTTTATAATGATCATGAAATTTGGGCTTTAGAGCATAAGGAAACCTTGTCTAGTTTGCCATCCTCCAACTATCCCATTGCATCTACATCAAAATTAGAGACACCTATTATCTAGTTAGAAACCAAGACACCTAGAGACACCTATATTTTATACATTACATAGATTTTATACATTATTCTTAGGATCAACTTCATCCATCACTTAGGTCTAACCCCATGAAGCATAACATGATGATGTAAAAATGCGTATATGTGTAAAAGTACAGCAGGAAATAAAAAAAGACAAACCTTACAAATTAATGTGCATACTTACAACTCAATATAACATGACTTTACAAAATCAATGTGAATACTTACAAATTAATCCAATGAACCATCTGGGTCTACTCTACTCTTTATTGTGTCAAGTATTGCTTCATGCTCAGACTCACACACCTTCCACAAGATTTTGTTCAAAGGTCTACCTTGATACTTTATCAAATGAACATTGGATGCCATGACAAGGTTCGAGTAATGAAGAATCTTCTGATGCGTGTCAAAGTCCTGAAATAGCCAAACATTAACATTCTTATGTGGGTACCTTCTAAGCCATGTTCTAGTAATAACCACTGAGCCTGTAAGGTATTCGATGTTTTCTCCATCTATAACTGGGGCCTCCAATTTCTTTTTGGCCTCAACACAATGACATAAGTAATAATCTATTCCCTCTTCATTATCTTCATCTGTAATAACTACATATACATGCCCTACATTGATATGTGTAGAAAATTAGATGAAATTAGTCAACATTATAAAAAAACTACAAAGTAAGATGACATTAGGAATTTCAAAAACTATGCAAATAGATATATTGCCTAGTTGAACTAGATCTGATATGTGGTCAAAGTCAACTGATGATTCCATCTATGTTAGTTCTAGTGTTGTCGGGGGTCGATACGTGTCAAGTGGGGTAAGATAACTTAACTGCCATTCATCAACCCACTCCTTTGACTCGCACTCATCCTAGGCTTGAATTGTATAGGAAGAACAAAAGCATGACATCTTTCACATATGGATACTCCATGAACCTGCAATTGAGCTTCTAAAAGAGTGCATCTCATTTGATCCTGTCAGTGTACAATAGTCCTCATATGGTGCAATGTTAGTATCATCTATCAACCAAAAAAATCTACAAACTGAAGACTTAGCTTCATTACCTGGACCCATAGAAGCATTACACCACTCGACAATCAATTTTGCATCTGTCAACTTTGCATTGTCTTTATACTTTAACTCTTCTTGTGCTATGGCTCTTTTGATACATGCTCCTACACCATCATGCTCCCCCTTTCCATGCCCAGCCTCACAAAAGTTCCACATATGTTGAATACTTGTAAAATTATTCTTCCTACTCAGCCAATAGAAATTCTGTGAGTTCTTGAATTATGATGCACAGTTATCTAACCATATGATATGTTGACTGAACGATATGCCCCTTCTAGCCAAATCATTGTAGAACACCTGAAAGCAACCTTGCATGAACTCCATAGAATGCGTGCGATCATCACTAATATAGAAATTATACTCCCTTATGATCTTTATGTCATCTTCTGTACTATCATTCACATGGATGAATGCGATGTGTAGAAATATAGAAACCTATGTGGAGTTGTAATATTGTGATTGCACCTCACGCTGTGGCTATAGACTATAGTTCGCTGCAAAGTCAATGATTGAAACAATGCTACCAACTAGAAATGTGTCCTTGCATAACTTGAATTCCAATTCCAACCATCGAGCTCTATGGGCATGTCTTGCATACTCATACACTATGTTGTCATGAAATATAGGCATAAATTGATACACTAGAATCTTTTCAATAACCAATTCACACCTCTTTGCTTCTTTATCATATTTTGTATTGTATGCCACTATTTTATACTTGCCAAACTCTATTAGTTCATTTCCAACCACATGTGTTCTTTCCATATGTTCACATATTGGCAAATGTTGCAAGCCACCACAATGATGACATGTGTCATCCAAGCATAATTTTTTGTAGAATATTTGACCTTCCTCTCTTTCACATAAAATTCTTGATATGAAGTCTCTTGAAGATGTTCATGGGGCATGTATGGCATAACCCTACAAAATATTGTTAGTATGCATGTATAAACATATAGACCTATAAACATCAAAATGGTTAGAAAATTCAATATGAAATCTACAACGACAAGTAGTGTGTGTGTGATTTATCTTGACATGGAAAGGTTTTAGCATTTCAAAATATCTTTGATAAATTTTAATTTGAAGATACTTCTCTAGAAATTTACCATAAAACTGTGTTTGAGACTCATCTAAAAAATGCTTTGGATGTGGCTCACGGTTTTGATTACCGATTCTCCTTCTTACCACATCCCTTTGATTCAGAGGTATCCTTGTGTAATTGTTCCAAAAGTCTTCAATTAGTGATCTCAATGCTTCAACAATTGGTTTATCTTTTTGTGGTAGTCTCCCCGAGAATGCCCATAATTCATTGGCATTAGTGTCCTCAATTCTTTGGCGTCTTCCAATAGCTCTTGATAAAATTTTTCTATTAATTCTCAATTCTTGACTTGTCTTTCTAATGAGATAAGATTTCCTCGTTTGACTACTTACTATAGTTGATGTAATGACATGCCGTGTTGCATTACTATCTTTTGTGCATGAGGTGTTACCCACACTCTCATACGCACTCAATAGATTCTTGACAATAGATTTTTCACTTGAAGCCTCTGATGTTCTCAACCCAAGAATCTTCATGATGGACCTATGCTTTATACTTCACATCATTTTAAGGAATAGTTGACATCTTGCAGTCTCATTTAAATTTTCAAAGAACAATCTCCAAATCTTATGAGCATATCTTCTACAAGTGTGTTTTGGAATCTTACCTTCCATTAGCTACAAAATATTCTCATCAATATCAATCAAATACTTTGGCTTTCTATGCAAAATTCTAGGTGGTGTTAAGTTAGATAAATTCATCTCAACATTAGGAATTTCATCAATATTTAAATGAGATGGGCTATATGGCATACTTTGATCAAAGATGGAATAGATGACATACCTTGAGGTTGAGGTGGGAACGATGGCGTACCTCCTTCATCACATGTGAGTGATGATGTACTCTCAACTTGAGATATGGTAAATGGTGTCCCTACATGTTGACTTGCGGTAGAGGACATGTCTACAACTATGGTATTCAAATCTCTCGTAGCACAAAGTTTTTGCATTCATTCTCTTTGTGCCGCCAATACCATATCTCTTTGTGATGGTTGTGGTTCCTCTTCAATTGGCAAGTCTTCATTTATCGTGTCCAATTTCCTCTTCTCACGAAGTTACCTCATAGCCACTACTTTCTTTGCATTCTTATCTTCTATCTCTTCATGTGTTGGTTTAATTCTTGATCGTTTCCTTGGCATGATAGAGAATTTGTCTATAGCATGATAAAGGACCAATATTAGTTCCTAAGAAATGAATCCATACAAATAACTAAAATATATGTTATTCAACCCTTCATAGTAAATGTACATACAATCATCATGTAAAAGAGTAAATGTCACTCAACCAAAATAGGTGCAAAGCATACAAAGCAAATTATTGCAACCATGAAAAGAGTACATGGGACTTCATGCTTGAAAAGATTGAGGCAAACCCAATTTGACATGTTTGTTGTTACTAAGGCTACTAGCATTTGAAATTGAGAAGGTGTTTTGTTGGTACTAGGGAGACTAGGATTTGGGTGGCTTGTGAAGGAATAGACAACAATTGTTGTATCATGTGCATGTCCAAATCATCATGAATAGGTGCATACGGAATGTCCTAGCTCAAGATATGTGCATACAAATCATCATGTCATGTGCATACTTGTATGATCTTGGCACCTATTCATTTGTATTTTAACTTGTTAATATGACAAGATAATAGTGGGATTGTATTTTTATTATGTTGTAAGGATTTATTCTTGTATAGTTTGACATCATGGTATGTTAAGGTCTGTTTATTACACATAATTATTAAAGAGCCCAAGTGTAGAAAATATACATGGCATCATGTGAGATAAAGCATGATAAAGTAATTCAAATAGAATTAAGGAAAATGTAAAGAACATGCATGTAAAAACAGATGTGTCAATTGAGCACAGACTTGATCTATTCAAATGGAGAGAGTACCCAATTATGTAGTGTTTTTTTCTTCTTGCATCAAACTCGTCAATAATTTGAGTTTTTCACCACTTGCTTCCTTTTTAATGTTAAATTGAATAACACTCAAATATAATTACTAACAACAATACTATTAATCAATCTATAATGTTAAATTCCTAAAATTGAATCACAATTAACATTGAAACACTACAAAAATTGAAACTTGAATAGATATATATCAAACTTGGTCTAAAAACTATACTATGTTATTTCCTCCTTCTCAAGTTGGCAAAGCAGAAAAGGTGGTGGAAAGATCATGCAAAGGTGGTAGAATGTGTAAAATGTGCATGTGAACTTCCCAACAGCATGAAAGCACTCTTTTTTTGTCAGAGCACGTGCATAATCAGCATGAAAATAGAGCATGTGGGCCTGGATCATGGGGCTCAATAGTTTTTTACCATTTCTATAGTAGGACAAAATGACGCGCTCACATTTTGTCCTGCTATAGATTGATCCATAAATATTTGTGCATATCTCACCTTTATAATATCTCACCTCTAGTTCCATCAGCTCATGTTCTAATCTCACTTATCTCTCCCCATCACCTCTCTACCTCTCCCCTCTCTATGTCTCTTAGTTGCTCCTTGTCTACCTCAACCCTAAACTTTATCCCTAAACCCTAATCCCTCAACCCTCAAGTCTAATCCCTCATCCCTAAACCCTAAACACTATCCCTATTCCTAAACCCTCAACGGGCTCGATGCTATACCTTAAACCCTAATTCCTTATCCCTAAACCCTCCAACCCTATTTGTAATCATTATACCCTCGACCCTCAACCCTTAAACCTTAATGTACTTAACCCTCAACGTCAAACCCTAATCCCTCAACCCTTAACGCTGATCCCTTGACCCTCAACCCTATCCCTAAACCCTAAACCATAAAGCCTCAACCCTTAACCCTCAACATCAAATCCTAATCCCTTAACTCTTAACTATAATCCCTCAACCCTAAACCCTATCCCTAAACCCTAAACACTATCCCTATTCCTAAACCCTCAATAGGCTCGATACTATACCTTAAACCCTAATCCCTTATCCCTAAACCCTCCAACCCTATCCCTAATCCTTATATCCTTGACACTCTACTTTAACCCTAATCCCTCAACCCTCAACCCTATCCCTAAACCCTCGACACTAAAACCTCAACCCTCAACCCTCAACGTCAAACCCTAATCCCTCAACCCTTAACTCTAATCCCTCGACCCTCAACCCTATCCCTAAACCCTAAACCCTAAAGCCTCAACCCTCAACCCTCAACGTCAAATCCTAATCCCTCAACCCTTCACTCTAATCCCTCAACCCTAAACCCTCAACACTATACCTTAAACCCTAATCCCTCAACACTAAACCTTATCCCTAAACCCTAATCCCTCAACCCTAATCCATCATCCCTCAACTCTAATCCCTCATCCCTAAACCCTAAATGCTATCCCTATTCCTAAACCCTCAACGGGCTTGATACTATACCTTAAACCCTAATCCCTTATCCCTAAATCCTCCAACCCTATCCCTAATCCTTATAGCCTCGACACTCTACTTTAACCCTAATCCCTCAGCCCTCAAACCTATCCTAAAACCCTCAACCCTCAAACCTTAATGTACTCAACCCTCAACGTCAAACCCTAATCCCTCAACCCTTAACTCTGATCCCTCGACCGTCAACCCTATCCCTAAACCCTAAACCCTAAAGCCTCAACCCTCAACCCTCAATGTCAAATCCTAATCCCTCAACCCTTAACTCTAATCCCTCAACCCTAAACCCTATCCCTAAACCCTAAACACTATCCCTATTCCTAAACCCTCAACGGGCTCAATACTATACCTTAAACCCTAATCCCTTATCCCTATACCCTCCAACCCTATCCCTAATCCTTATACCCTCAACACTCTACTTTAACCCTAATTCCTTGACCCTCAATCCTATCCCTAAACCCTCAACCCTCAAACCTTAACCCTCAACCCTATCCCTAAACCCTAAAACCTAAAGCCTCAACCCTTAACCCTCAATGTCAAATCCTAATCCCTCAACCCTTCACTCTAATCCCTCAACCCTAAACCCTATCTCTAAACCCTCAACACTATACCTTAAACCCTAATCCCTCAACGCTCAACCCTAAACATTATCTCTAAACCATAATCCCTCAACCCTCAACCCTAATCCATCATCCCTCAACTCTAATCCCTCATCCCTAAACCCTAAATGTTATCCCTATTCCTAAACCCTCAACGGGCTTGATACTATACCTTAAACCCTAATCCTTTATCCCTAAACCCTCCAACCCTATCCCTAATCCTTATACCATCGACACTCTACTTTAACTCTAATCCCTCGACCCTCAACCCTATCTCAAAAATGTCAACCCTCAAACCTCAATGTACTCAACCCTCAACATCAAACCCTAATCCCTCAACCCTTAACTCTGATCCCTTGACCCTTAACCCTTAAAACTTGAACCCTAAAACCTATCCCTACATGCTCGACACTCGACACTATAGCTTAAACCCTAATCCCTTAACCCTCATCCCTAAAGCCTCAACCCTAAATCCTTAAACCTTCAACCCTAAACCCTATTCCTAATCCCTCTACCCTCGACACTCTTCTTTAACCCTAATCCCTTGACCATCAAGCCTATCCCTAAACCTTCAACCCTCAACCCTCAACCCTCAACATTAAACCCTAATTCATCAACCCTAAACCCTAATCCCTCAAACCTAAACCCTATTCCTAAACCATCAACCCTCAACAATATACCTTAAACCCTAATCCCTATCCCTCAACCCTTAACCCTTAAAACATAAACCCTATTCCTACACCCTCAACACTTGACACTATATCTTAAGCCTTAAACCCTCATCCCTAAATCCTCAACCCTCAATCTTTAAACCTTCAACCCTAAACCCTATCCCTAATCCCTCTATCCTTGACATTCTAACCCTAACCTCGACATTAAACGCTAATCCATCAACCCTAAACCCTATCCCTAAACCCTCAACCATCAACACTATACCTTAAACCCTAATCCATCAACCCTAAAACCTAATCCCTCAACCCTTAACCCTAAACACTATCAATAAAACCTCAACCCTCAACACTATACCTTAAACCCTAATCCCTCATCCCTAATCCCTCATCCCTAAACCCTAAACACTATCCCTATTCCTAAACCCTCAACCCTCGACACTATACCTTAAACCCTAATCCTTTATCTCTAAACCCTAAACCCTATCCCTCAACCCTTAACCCTTAAAAATTAAACCCTAAAACCTATCCATAAACCCTCAATGCTCAACACTATATTTTAAACCCCAATCCCTTTACCCTCAACCCTAAAGCATCAACCCTCAATCGTTAAACCTTCAACCCTAAACCCTATCCCTAATCCCTCTACCCTCAACACTCTGCTTTAACCCTAATCCCTTGACCATCAACCCTATCCCTAAACCATCAACCCTCAACTCTCAACATTAAACCCTAATCCATCAACCCTAGACCCTAATTTGTCAACCCTAAACCCTAATCCCTCAACCCTAAACCCTATCCCTAAACCCTCAACCCTCAACACTATCCCTAAACCCTCAACCCTCAACACTATAGCTTAAACCATAATCCCTCAACCCTAAACCCTAATCCCTATCCCTAAACCCAACAAAATTGCTTTGCCTTATGTTAGGTTGTTAAACCCATCATTTTTGACACTCTTCTCTTAAAGATGTCTGAGTTGGAAGAATATGTCAGAAAAATGGCTATGAACTTTTTTAATGTTAGTAATGTTATATGGCATGTTTTTCTGCCCCATCTGGGGTTCATTATGCCAATAAGTGTACACACTATGAGAAAAGCTTTGCGTATGGTACATCCACAGTGAGTAATTAACAGTTAAAATCAAAAGGATGATCATTATGAGAAAAACTTTGCATTGGGGTACATCTATGTTTCTTTCTGTCCACCCCGCACTTAGTGAAGGTATATTGTTGAGAAACAGGCAAATAATCTCCCATTGTTTACTGGCTCTATCCACAAGAACTACTAAACTTTTTTCTCTTGGTAATTGTAGAGGACATTCACCTATTTTTGGCAACTCCTACATTCCCAAACCATTACAAAAACTAAGTTATTTTAATCCAATAAATAGCTGATTGCATTGATTTAATACTCTACTATATTAAAGCTTAGCATTCACACAAATGCAGATGTAATAACAAAACTACTTTGCCTTATGTTAGCTTACAATTAAACCCATTCTTTTTGACACTCTTTTCTTAATAAAGTAAGAGTAATAAGAATAGAAGGCAAAGAATTTGATCTTACTAGTATGCATGGTCAGTTTACATTCTGTGACTTCATTTTCATTGAATAGAAAGGTAAATATCTAATTTGAAAGGTGGGGCAGAGTTCACTGTCATGTGCTTTCTAGATGATAGGGTCCATAATGTCTAGGGTTCTTCAAAGAAAGGCTTGTAACATAATTAAGTTTTTGTTATACCAATCCTTTAGGTAAAGCTACAATTCAAATGACTACTTTGTAAGTTGAAATAAATTAAATTAGACTTACAATTTTGATTTTCTTCCATTGCTTCAACAACATCATCGTTTTCTTCATCAGAAACCAATTCAAGATCAACAACTTGCTGCCCATTGGTTGACTTGAATTGCATCCTCTGTTAGAAGAAGGGCATTTTTTATGTATATCAATGTTGGTATTCATAAGCTGAAGAGCATTGATATTTTTCACACACCCTGTTCTTTGAAATATCTTAACCTTAAAATATGACTTGGATATGTACTTGAACACAACGAAATCTCTAATCTGCAGCCCATGATGATTCACAAAATTTTCCCAACCCTGCCTAAATTCTAGTTTATTTATGGTACCCATTAATTGTACATCCCACTCTTGCCCACTTGGGCCTTGAAGAAGGAGGCACACCCATTAAACCAACTCATTTGACAACTTGCTGCCCATCGGTTGACTTGAACTGCATACTCTGTTAGAAGAAGGGCATCTTTTATCTGTATCAATGTTGGTATTCATAAGCTGAAGAGCATTGATGTTTTTTACACACCCTATTCTTTGAAATATCTTAACCTTCAATTATGACTTGGATAAGTACTTGAACACAACAAAATCTCTAATCTCCAGCCCATGATGATTCACAAAATTTTCCCTACCCTTCCTAAATTTTAGTTTATTTATGGTAGCCCTTAATTGTAAATCCGTAAACCTTAAACCCTAATCCCTTAACCCTAAACCCTAATCCTTAGCCCCTAAACTATAAACCCTAATCCCTAAACTCTAAACCCTAATCCCTTATCCCTAAACCATAAACCCTATCCCTAAATCCTCAACCCTAAACACTTAAACCTTAAATCCTAAACCCTATCCCTAAACCCTCAACCCTCAAAACTATACCTTAAACCCTAATCTCTCAACCCTAAACTTTCAACCCTAAACCATATCCCTAATCCCTCTACCCTCAACACTCTACCTTAACCCTAATCCCTTGACCCTCAACCCTAAACGCTATCCCTAAAGCCTCAATCCTAAACCCTAATCCCTCAAGGTCCTAAACTCTAACCCCTTATTCCTAAACTCTAAATCCTATCCCTAAACCCTCAACCCTCAACCTTAAACCTTAATCACTCAATCCTTATCCACCCCTCTCCTACCCTATCTGGCTCACCCCCATCTCTACCCTCCTCTACCCTCGACAGTATACATGTTAGTTGCCGTTGCACCAAAAGATTGACCTATTAATGCCCGATACAACCACTTGACTTAAAAAGCACGAGAGACAGTTAAGCCCTTGTCACAAACCATTGCAGCATAGCACTAAACAAGAAGACCAAGGGTCACACCTTGCAACAATCCCCCCAGCGCAAGCGCGGGGTTTGAACCCGTGACCCCGGCTCTGATACCAACTGTTAGTTGATGTTGCACCAAAAGATCAACCTATTAATGCCGGATAAAACCACTTGACTTAACAAGCATGAGAGGGGGTTAAGCCCTTGTCACAAACCACCGTAGTGCAGCGCTGAACAAGAAGACCAAGGGTCACACCTTGCAATAATACATACATACATATAGGCATACATAGATGCATACATACATATAGGCATACATAGATACATAAATACATATAGGCATACATACATCCATACATACATGATTAATAACCGTGAACATAAAAATATTCAAGGGGGACATAACGCGAGTGTACTATAATGCGCTCATGTTATTGTAAACATGACAAACAGTCCACAAACTTCTGTGGAAAAGGAAAAATGCAAAGTTGAACATAACGCGAGTGTGTTATGTTTTTCTTTGGGAATCCCAAGCCTTGGGCTTGGGATTTGCTTTGGATTTCCAACCCAAAGGCTTGGAGTGTCTTCCCAATGTCCAGAGACGTGCTTTTCCATATTCTACAGGATTTCACATAATTTCGTTTGTGCTAACCCTCAAATTTGTACGTGTTTCAAGTTCGAACAAATCAAACACCTGGGTAATGTTAGGCTTTCTCTTAGCTATTTGAAGATGTGATTTTTTTCACATTTTGACAATGTTAAGCCTTTCATCTTTAATTTCTTTTGTTTGTGTGTCCGTTTTTGGGCAAAAACCATTGTTTGGTCTTTTTTTCATTGTAAATTAACTATTCATTGAAATTTCAAAAATATTACATATTTAGAAACTAGACTCCATTCTACACATATTAAAAAAAGAAAAAAATGATTTTCAATTAGTTTTCAAAATTTATAGGGGTAGCACGGCCAAAATTCTATTTTTTAGGATGTGTCCACTTTGAAAATTAGTAAAAAATCAAATATTCATCAAAAAATTATCAAAAAAATCAGGCATAAACTACATGTTGTTAGCTAATTTCTCACTAAAGCGATTTTAAAAATACCAAAAAAAAGTTGACCTTTTTGAGGGAGCCACAAAACATGCTATGTTATGTTTTTTGACTGAAACAACACCAATTTATGTGGCTCCGTCTTTTGAACCCCTTAATCTATACCATTTTCAAAAAAAAATTAGTAGTTTAGAAACTAGACTCAGAGTACTACGAACATTATTTTGGTTGCATCTCCAAATTTTGAGTGTAACTATGCTCAATTTCTCATCCAAGGCCAGCATTTCCTGATTTCAGAAAAAAAGTGGCCACTTAAGACCCCTTTTTGGCCCCCCATCTTTTTGCACTTACCCATAATGATTATTAGATGTATATGACAATTTATCTACATACCAATAGATTTCTAAAAAAATCCTACAAAAATAGAAAACAAATGATAACCCACAAACCCTGGTTAGACATCAATTAGCAATAAGACTCCTACAATCACCTAGTTAGTAAAAAACTTATTTCAAAACCCTAGTTAGAGGACAAGAAGTCACACAACCCTAGCCAACCAAGCACCTATAAAGAGCCCAAGCTAATAGATAACCCTTGTAAATTTAGAATGAACCCAAGGAGAGCCCTACAAGACCAAAACCCATTAACAAACCATGAGAAAATCAAAGCGAGAAAAGACCACTACAAAAATAGAGAACATATAAATTGTGTATTAAATAGATGCATTGATGATTTAATGGGTTCACCAAAACATAGGAAGGATGTGCAAATATGGAGAAAACATATCCTGATAGTGTAAAAACTTTCAAAAAACATGTTAAAATGACATGCAATCACAAAAATTAGATAGGGACAAGAATCCCACTAGGTGTGCTAGAATGTAATAGAAAAAATCTAGAGGAAAAGAAGGCCAAATACAATGAAATACAACTCCTCTAAATCTAGCTACTACCTTTGATCTATAGCACAAGGGAATGCAAACATAATGGAAAAATAATAAAATTCTTACCAAATGTAGACCTTTCATACCTTGGATGTGCTCCTGCATGCCTGATGAAGATGTTGGTTGCTCTTCAAGTCCTCAAAGTAATAACATCTACCTACACATAGAGATTCATTTCCTCTCCTTTGACTTTGTGAAGAATTTATAGAGCCATGGTTGAGAAAATGGGGGCCTGAGATTTTGCCTCAAGATAGAGAGCTAAGATCGATTAAGAGGATTTGAACTTTTTGATTGGTGAAAAATGGAAACAAGCTAGTGGCAAGATGGAGGGGTAGGATTGATTGACTTGGATGAGTGGAAGAGATGCAAAGTTGATTTGACTTTTCGCTTGTCATTTGATTGGTGAGAAAGAGGTGGCTTTTTGGATGGTCATTATTTAGTTGACTTTGATGAATGGCTAGGATGCAATGTTAGATTGACTTTATTTTGGGATTTTAAAAATGTTTAAATTGGTGACATGAATTTTTGGAATATGAAGTGGGAGGAAAATGTTTTATTTTTTAAATGGTGTAGTGCATGGTTATGACATTAGTCTAATTAATTAAATAACACAATTTATGTAGTTAACTAGTGGTGTCTAATTAATTAAATAACATAATTTATTTAATTAATTAGTGGTGAGTGATGCAAAATGAGCGGTTGCAATACATGGGTGGATTTTTAGTGTCTACACTTTCTAGATTTATTCTATTATTGTTTTAGATTGTATATGTACTACTTCTATTATAGAGGTTTATTAGGATTATTTTTCTCTACATAGACAAAGAGGCAAGTGAAAAAGATGTAATTTGGAAAACAAAAGAAAGATGTGGAGGAGGTAAGCATGGAAGCATGTTCTATAGTTGTATCTATAATAGGATTAATACACCAAGCGATCCCTTTGAAAAGATAAAGACCCTCCTTTCCAAACAATTCCAAGAGATATCATCAATATTCATGTTGCCCAAAAGATAGTTTAGTAAAAAGTGGTATGAGAAGAGGTTAGCTTGAGAAAGTCAACCCCCATTCAAAACCAATCCTCAACAGATGTGCTATATCACAACATAGGAAATCACTGGTTGAGTACATGTGTGGAGCATAACCATTAAAAGACAACAAGAAATAGTACAAAACTTGTTGGTCCATATGGGACCTTTTGAGGAGTAATGTTTGAAGATGAATGACAAGTCCATCACATCCTATCAGAGATAATAACTAACTCCACTCCTCTCCCAACTAATTACATAGAGGAAAAAGATGCATGAGGATATTGGGTAAGTCTACATTGCTAAAGATAGTGCCGCAACTTACTTTTCATATTCTTTAGGTTGGCACCTAGGATCTATGCTAACATAGCTAGATAACTTTGAGTAGCAACTAAACATTGCATCTACATAGTTTGATATACAACAAGATCCAAATAATATAGAAATAAAGTGACTAATGACCTTAGGAAATGAGTTCAAAACAAAGCAAGTAGCACATGCTACCACCATTGACAAAGTGGATGAATATGGAAATGTGGTGAGTTTGTAGTTTAAAAAGTTGGAGAATGCTCTTAATACATATCAAAGATATTAAAAGATGTGAAGGAAAAAATAATGCTTGCAATAGTAGTAGAAGTTGCCATAGAAGTAGTTGCATCAAATATGCATCTTTCATAGCTAGATACTGTTCTATGAAATTGGGAAAGCTTCCTAGAGATAGTATTTCACAAACAAAAGACCATCCTTCTCAAGGAACAAAAGAAAAAAATACCACTATTTTTTTTGACATTTGGATGGAATTATAAATTTTTTTATGTTGATCTACTAACACTTACTCTTCATAGAATAAATTTTCTTCATTGGATTATCTCAAGGACAAGGTTCCAATTTGGGGACAATGTTAGAAGGGTTCTTCAAGTTGTGATTAGAAGATACCATAGAAGATCCAATGGTATTATAATAATAGATACATGTTGTAGTAGATAATGATAGAGTTTTCAATAAACAAACTTAGTACCACAAAAGGTGACAAGACACATTAGGAGGTAATGAATGAAGAATCCAAAAACATCCATTGAAAATATCATTTAGATTGTTCTTTTATTAAGGCATATTTCATGTTGTCGATCTGTGTAACATAAGATAGAGAGAAATACATGAGAAGATAAGAGCTAGTATGTAATAGAGAGCATACATAGGAGATAGAGAATAGATGCATGAGAATGTATAAGAAGATACTATAATAGAGATTGTAATTGTTGGTGTCAACCACCTCCCAGGAGCACAACTTGCAGATAAACACCTTCACAATATAAGAGAAGCACGAGGCTATTTCACCAAAATGATGAAAAATACATTGAGATATGAGATGCAAATAATGTACATTGGCCTTGCTTATAAAGACAAAGAAAAAGACGGTAAAGAGATAACCGAGAACAACTACCAACTAATAAACTAATATCTAATAATGTATTATGATGCCTAAGTAAAACTTAAGTAAAGTAAATGGTAAAAACCCAATTACTCCAACACCCTCACTTAAGTGCAACTTAGGGAGATTATTATGCAATATGAGGAAGATGCAATATGGGTCTCAGCTACACAACCATGATAGGTACCCATTTACAATGCAATGCAATCTCTCATCTTGCAGATTTGGGAGACATATTTGAGGGGATTTCTCTCCTCTTTGATGATAGTTCCAGCATGGTTGTTGATACATCTACATCTTCTTTAGAGATTTGACATACTCCAACAGTAATATTGATTGAGATATAATAAATAGAAAAGGAATTAGATTATCAGGTTTATGTGCAAATGTGTGGACACCCTTATTTTTTTCTTTAGTTTTCATTAAAGGAAAAAATTTACTCTAATTTCCCTTGTGAAGTGTTAGCTCTAACCAAGGTTAAACCTTATAACATCAATTCTCACTAACCCTTATTAATTTTTATGTCAGAAATTACTTTGGACTCTTCCATCTCTACAAGATCAACTTGGATCAGATGAAAGACCTAGAAGACATGGAACACATTGTACTATGTTGTGTAAATTAGCTTGAAGCCAATGATCATATTAGTAAATACAAATATACTTTTATTATGATGTAAAGAAGCAAATGTATTAAATTTATGAATTAAAAAAAAAACATATAGTTCAAACTATATGAATTTGTTACATTACTCATCACAATCACTTTGTTTTTATTTGTCTTGTTGTCTTAGCCACAAAAATCAGATAAAATCTCTATCCAATGTTACCTTGCACACCATGTTCTTTAAAACAACTCACACAAAGGAGATCCCTAGAACTCTATGTGCATTGAAGTATACCACCCCTAAGCCACAATTCCCTACATACTATATTTTAATTTAGTTCAACATCCTTTCATAAAGATTATGACGCTCTTAAGGTAGTGGGGGAGGTCGTAACCTATCTCTGCAATTTCTTTTGTTTAATAATAGTGGCTATTCTGAAACATCATCCACTTCAACAATTAAAAGTTAATTTTGACTAATAAAAATAAGATAATATTTACTTTCTAAATTGTGAATAAGATGTAAAATTGATATTGACTGTTAAACCATTAAAATGGATAATATTAAAATAAAGTGATAAGAACTATAACTAAAGAGAAACTTCTAACAATATCCTATCTATCTACAACTTTTCCATTGACCCTTGCATCATTATTCAATACCAAGAAGACCATCCTCCTCACGGCTTCTTACAAATATATAATTTGAAGTTGCTAATCTTTTTCAACATGTTTTCTTTCCCTTTCTCAGCATTGAATTTTTAACCTTTTCAAGATGTTTTTTTTCCTTGAAGGTGGATGCAAGTACCCATCGGCATTCATTGAAATTATGGAGTTTTCTGCTCATGTTTGACGGTGATTTTGAAATAAGTTTGCTTTTTCATATATGACAAAAGTGAAACTTCAAAAAGCGGTAGTCATTATGTGCATAGAAAAGGAGGAATTTAGAGGCTGCCAAGCATGAGTAGGTGTTTACTCATGGTCTTCGTTAATTAGAATTTCAGAATAATGCAGCCTCGCCTATGGTATACTTTTCCTTCCACATGTATTTTGGCTGTGAAGTATAGTCAGCCATAAAATCAAATTTGGTTTGATGTTTCAATTCTGGTGGATTTTATTCCGACTTTAGATGTAATTGAAGTGACATTGAATATGCCTCTTTTTTTTAATTGGATTGCGGTTACAGCAGTTCACAATTGGAGTGCCAAATAGTATTTATAAAGGCACAAGATAGACACTATACTTAAATATCATCTATTTTAATGGTCAACCAGTCAATAATAATTTTACACCTCATTCACAACAAAAAGTGGTAAATCTTTGTCCTATTTTTATTGGTTAAAATTGACCTTTGACTGTTGAAGTGGATGATATTTAAGAATAGCCCAAGATAAAGCAACCTACAGCAGCACTTAAATTGAAGTGATGTGCCAAAGTATATTGATGTTGAAGGTTTGAATTAATCTACTTCCTGTGTGGACAGTGGAAGCTATGCAATTGATGATTTTTTGGGATTACTAAAAGTCAATCAAATCAAGAAATAGAAGTAGATCTGCTAGGTTTTTGGGAAGAAAGGTTGGCCTAACTTGTGTGTATTTGGTTCTCGATAGTAGATGATATATTTTTAGTCTAGTAGGATTTTTTTAGCTCGCGTTCATATTTATTTTTTCTTTCTTTTTGTGTCAGGGCAATTTGTTTGCCCTTTAAATGGCCTCTAGCTATTGCAACTCAGTTGCTAATGTTGAGGCTATTGACTTTAATGCGTTTAAGGATGGCAGCATTCATGAAAAAATCACACAAGTTTGTTTTGAAAGCATTTTATAAGGTAATTCTTTCAATGCATCACTATATGTGGCTTTACACATTCTTGAGTTTGATAGTGCATGAAAATGGTTATAAAGTTATGCTTTGATTAATTATTTTGTGGGTTGTATTATCTCTAAAAGCATGCTTTGTGGGTGGATCAATCCTACCTAGATCCCCCATGGGGTCTAACTTGATACCATTCAAAACCTCACTAAGGGGTTTTTATTTTCCGCTTTGCAGAAGTTAATCATGTGAAACCATCCTTAAGCATAGACCTTAGTATGCTTGAAGTTCTTTGCTAGTTTTTACTCCTTGGATGCAAAGACTTTCTTATCTTTGAGCAATGGGTTATAGTTTGGATTGAGTTCCCTAGTTTACCTTGTCTTGCTTGCCTTCTCTAAATTGTATTGTAGCTTCTCTAGTCAATGAGATATGTGTTGAGCTAAATAAATTTTACTTGGCTTGTTAATTGAAAAACATGTATATGTTGACATTGATGTTTCAAAAAAACCTCACTTGGGTTCTATTGATATTTTGATTGGTGACTTGCACCATACCCATAGATTTATGTACATTAATTTACCAAATATTTGTTATAGGTACCAATCGTCTTATCAAAATTTTAATGATTGTCCTCTAGTATGACCAAGGACCCAGCCTACTCCCAAGATTATTAATAATTAATCTTCTTAGAAAAGTAAGGAAGGTTGGATTATAGTGGGAATTGCAAAAACACTACTAATAATGGAACAAAAGACCTCCATTTGCTAATAGTAAACTACAAGCCAAGAAATTGGGTCCAAGCACTTCAAAGCCTATTGATAAGGTGAAGGAGAACCTCAAAGGAGGTGAAGGAGAACCTCAAAGGAGGTGAACAAACCTTATTATAGCAGAACATTTCATTTGTCAATGTGCTTGAAGTCTCAAACATAATGGTTCCCTCCTATTCTCCCTCTATTTCTCCTTGAGGCAACTCTAGATGCTCATGTAGCTTGACTCATGACTTGGACGATGGAGAGTATATTCTAGGCAAGTGTCAAACATTCCCACCAATTGTGTAATTAGAAAGCTACAAACTAATAATAGGAAACCATTTTTTGTGAAATAGATGGGTAAAAACACACAACTGTGTCACACTTTTGTAAAGGAAATGGCCAACATAAACACAAATTTTCAACTTGGACAACCTAAAAGAGACATTTATGTTTTGAATTTTAAAATGATATAAAATAATGAAATGTATAACTCTTAATGTAGTTTATGTTTATAATTTTTAAAATTTTTTGAAAATTAGTTGGATATATTTTTTTATAAATTTAAGAGAAGAATTTTAATTGTGGATTTTTTTTAAAAAAAGTGAGGTCGATGGATGTCACAAAAAAAGAGCATTTTTTTTTCTTTCTCTGATTTTTTTCCTCACATAGATGACTTGAAAATCTAGTGCATGGAAAAAATAAATCGATGAATTTTTTTTAAATAATTTTTTAAAGTCCAACTTAATCAAAATGTCTTAATTTTCATGGGATCTCAACTTTTTTCTAGATTTTTTATAATTTAAAAAAAATTATACCTTCTTATAGAGAATTCTCTCTTCTAGTGTGTGCCATATAATTTAAAATTTTCTAAATAAGCCTTAGTATTTTTAAAATTTTTATTAGCCTCATTTTTTATTATAAAAACCTACTTGCAATAAATTTTTAAAAAATCATAATAAAACTAATCAAAATATCAAAAAAAAAAAAATTGGATTTTAGATTCTGAGCTTTACAAAAGAGTATTTTTGGATTTTCAAAAAAATAAAGTTTGACTGAAGAAATATTCAAGTGAAGTTGAAGTTTTTTTACAAATTATTGAAATGGGGGAGGTTGCCTGCCACATAGGATGCCAAAAAATATTTTTGAGCAAAATGGTCGCTCGAAACCATTTTTCTCAGAACAGATTAGATTAAAAGATTCTCGATCAAAATCCTTTAACCCAAAAGTATTTCGCCCGAAACTATAAAGTTAAATATTCTCTTTGGTAATTTTTTTATCTAATTTTTTAATAGAAAAGTGGAGAAAAAAAAAGAGTTTTTTGGCTGAAACTCTATGAATTTTCGGGTAAAAATATTCTAAATATTTTTAACAAATTTAATAGATTTTTTCAATTTTATTGATTTTTAAAAAGATTTAATATAGATATAATACTATTTTTTGTGTAAATTTTCTTTATCTAATTTTTTTAATAGGAAAGTGGTAAGAAAAAACATTCAAGGATTTTTTTGGCTGAAATCTTGTGAAATCAATAAAAGTTCACATTGCACATCAAATTTAAGGTACCCAACCCTAAATTTCTCTCATTTCTATTTTTGATTTTTAGGGTTAGATTTTTTATTTTTTGAAGCTTTGAATGTGTTTTCTATGATATTCCCAATTATGTTTCAAATTTAAATATTTATCATCTTAGTACTTCACCTAAGGTTTGACTCTTAGTTGATTATCACCTTTCAAAACCCCCATTGATTAGTTTCATTGTTATATCTTAATCATAGATTGGACCATACAACCTTAGCTTTGACTTCCATTCATGCATGTAACGAGGATTTCAATGTGCTCTTACACTTTGTCATACCCAATCATATGATACTTGATGAAATCATGTCTTTCTACCAGATGGATGGTGGCACACATTCTATGGAGCCATTATTTCATTATATATGTGATTTTTCATTCTTCACAAAGCTTGTCATTACTTTTCCTTCCCTTTTAGATGTATTCACTTCACACTAATTATATTTCTCCTATAAATAGTGATTGTGATTTTCATGATCCTAATGTTGATCATAATCTTTCTTTAATTGGTGGAAATGCTTTATCTTTAAGCACCCTTCCCTCATTCCATGATATACCTAATGATGAGATACACGATTCTTTCTTATGTGATGTGCATTACTTGTTCCCCCCACATGTGATGTTTCTATTTTCAAGAAAATCATGACAAATCCATTAAGGATATTGGCATATGTTATTTTTATTATAGTATTGTCCATATTTCTAATGCACATATTATTATTTGTGAACCAATACTACATACAACTAGTGCCAAGTAGCCCTAGGTTCTCATGCTACATCTAGGGATCATGTTTAATGCAATGACAATATCAAACTCAATAATGATGATGATTCTTCCTTATTGATGATTTGTCTAGTGAATACCTTCATGATGCATGTTCTTTGGATTAATATCATTTATATTCTTTATCAAGTGATGTTACTATGGTCAACAATGATGACAATTCTTCACAAGTAACTCATGATAGTGATAGAAATGTTGTAAATGTTTTAATGCTTCATAATGTTTAAGAACCCAAAATTTATAGTACATATATAATTAGAGATATCATGATCAATGTTTTAGGGGAGATACAATATATACTTACATGTTTAATTCTTCACATTTCTATATTATGTTCACAAGCATCATGATTTTGTAGACACCTAAAATTTACCATCACCTAGACATCACCTAGTTATCTATTTTATGACACCTAAACCCACTTTCGACACCTTGTCGACATCACCTTGTGTCACTTTGTGACACATTTATCCTATTTCCCAAATTGATTAAATAAATTATATTTATTTAATTAATTTAGTTCATTTTCTTCCATCACCTAATTAATTAAATAAATTATATGTATTTAATTAATTTAACCCATTTTATCCCTTAGAAAAAATTAATTAAATAAAACATATTTATTTAATTACTTTATATCTCCACATTATCCCCCTTCTCCAATAATTAATTAAATAATTTTATTACTTAAATTAGTTATGAGAGTCACATGTCCAACTTAAGCTAGTTAGCCATATTCATTGAACTTGGACACTTGCACAAAAGTCAAACTAACTTTAATCCTAGCCACACATTTCAAACTACACCTCTTAATCTCAACATTTCACATAAGGATGTGCCCTAATCCTCCACCTCTTAATCTCAACCATCCATTACACCTCTTGATCCTATCCCTTCATCCTATCACTCAACAATCTATAAATATAGCGTCAACCAAGCCATTATCATTCATAATCAAAGTAACATTATGTTGTAAAAATCATCATAGATATCTCATCATTATGTAATGTTATGCTACTAGTTTCTAGAGAAATCAACATATCATATTAAGGAGCATAGCCATTGGAAGAAGGGTGCATTCCAATCCGTTCTATCTAAGGAGAAAGAAGGGTTTAAGGTGAAGGTTTTGTGTGTACATATTGCATTATCTTCTATAGTATTTACCGTTAATCTTTTTTGTCTTCATTTTGGCATGCCTAGTGAGACCCACGTCCCTTGATCTAGTTGGTTTTTGTAGGTTGTACTAGATTTTGAATCAAGTTTGAGTGCATTTTAGTGGAGATTTGAGGGTGACGTATCGTATAAACCCTCCTATTGTGAAACTGACCTCACCATTGCATCCAGAGTGGCTTGTAGATGAAATTTGATATAAAACACTATATATTTCAGAGGTGAAATTTCTTTATTTTTTTTAGCTCACAGATCCATACAGTATGGACCCTCCATATTATTCTGTGCAGTCTATAGAATAGATGGCCTTATTTTATATATCGGGTTTATCAATCAGTTTCAATTTTTATTAAAATCTTATATTTCAAACTTTAGAAAGTTTTTCAATTAGCAATTTTAATCATTTACCCATAGGGTTTTTATTCGTAGGGTTTCCTTGTGCTTTACCTACCAGTCATTGGCTTTGACCACTGGTTCCTTGCCTATTTTCCCACCCTATTCCTAGACTTGTCTCAGTAGTTTATTCGTAGGACACAACCTTTATCCACTATCATCATTTTAAATCCCCATGGATATTTTATTATGGCTAGTATTTCTTTTTCTGTTGACTACTGGATTATTGTTTTGCACACAAGTCTTAACCCTAGTGGAGAATTTCAATCATATACTACTTCTATTTGGCCCCTAGTCACATCTATGACCAAGGCCTTGCAGCTTGCATTTCCTATTGGGCTCTAAGCCCCTTTCACGTGGGACACGATCACATCTATGACCACAAGCCCCTTCATTGGGTTGATAGCCTCCTCTAACTTGACCCTTGGTCATATTGATGACCAAGGGCTAGCACCCAACACCTAACATAAAAACTAAACCACCAGCAAAATCTACTTGCATGTGACCACTTTGTGCCTAGTTGCAACCAACATACAGTTCCCTTATCCTTCAAAGCTCCTAAAATAAGGATTTTTTTAATTTTGCATAACTTTTTCCCAACAGGTTGGATTTCCAGAAAATTATAGTCATTGGAAATCTAGCTTGATGTACTTCATAGTGGTGCAAGCCTCATCATTAGATTCAACCTAGATTTTTAGGTATAATTATTCAAAGTCATTGTTTGATTGCAAACTTAAAATGCTTGTATCTTTTGCAAATTTTATCAAAATTTCACAATTTTTTTATGTAATTGCTCATAATTTCACAATAAATCTGATAAAATTATCTAACCTATTTTATACTATCATCTAACATCTATTTTTTCTAGATTTCATCATTTTCATCTAACACTTGTTTTGTAGCATAACACTTGCCAAAGGCCAAATTTATGAAAAGTACTAACAAGTGTGTTGCAAGATACAGTGGTCAAAGTCATTATCATTTCAAATCTTGTGTCTTCTTTATTTGGTGGGCTTGATTGTGACTTGGGGTGTGTATTCTCTTTCCTTGCACCTAGTGCGATATTGGGAATCAAAAACACCCTTGAGCCACTTTCATCCACACACACATATTTTTTATCTAAGGGAATTAATCTTTCCTTGTGTGGATCAAGCGTGTGTGTATGCTCTCCCCTCACACCTAGTTTGATCTTCAAGATCAAAAACACCTATTGAAATTCAATTTTCTCACCCAAGGTGTGCTTGTGTGTGTATGCTCTCCCCTTATGCTTTGTGCGAGCTTGGGGATCAAAAACACCTTGCATTACCTTCCCTATAGGAGGCCTGCTTGGGGATTTCATCACCCCAAGGGATGACATCAACCACACATTCCGGTGGGGTATATCAAAGAGGGAAGAATGAAATTTATACCTCAATCTAGACATGTTGTCATTGGCACAACCTTGGGGGTGATTTTGGACACAAGGTGAAGTAATATTTTCTTAATCGCTTATGTCACATGCCTTCAAAGGACTAGTTTTCATGGATTGGACCCCACATACCTTGTGTATATATGGGGCACCCTTAGAAGCTTGTTCATACTAGCATAAGACCTCTTGGTCAATCTTTTAGTGTGATGCAAGGGTCAACAATCAACCCTAAAGTTACTCACCATGTACCTCCTTGAGTAGAAATAGAAGTTCTTTGGGTAAGGTGTCAAGGCCTCCAAGGAAAGGGAAAGGGTGAGCCTTTGGCCACTTGAACCCTAGTTATTCACTCTTATGAAGATATTCCTAGCTAGGTAGGACTATTGAGAGGTATTGGGTGTTGGCCTATACTAGAAATCAAACCCACTTGAATAATCTAGGGTGTTGTTGTGTTTGGCGTGTGTGTTCATTTGCACTTACCTAATCCAAATCCACTGCAAACTTATGCATGTCTGTGTTACATTTATTGTTTGCAAAATATCCAAATTCAAGATCTAAACCATCTCTAATCACCTCATAATCACCCATCTTATCCATTTCATCCAATATAATTCACTTTATCCTAATCTTCCAATCTCATCCAATCTTATCCTAATCATCCCTAATCTTCCAATAACTTCATCCCAACTATCCCAAATCACCTCATCCTAATCATCCTACTTATCCACCTAATCATCCAATCCTATCATCCCTAATCATCCCTAATTATCCAATCCACTTCATGCTCATCCCAATCTAATCAACTTCAACTTAACCATCCTAATCATCCATTCTATCCTAATCATCCTAATCATCCTATCCACATCATCCCAATCTATCCCTAATCTAACCTATCACCATTATAATCACTATCCTAATCCAAATTCATCATTCATCATTATCCTAATCCAACTTGATCCATTTATCATCATTAATCCACATCATAATCCTATTATTGAACTTAAGCCAATCCTCTATCGCCAATCCCTTCATCCACCTAATCCCATTTCATCCAAATCCTAATCTAATCTATTTATCCCTCATCCACATTCAATCATCCATTATCCATCTATCCATTTCAATCAAACATCCAATCCCTAATTCTTAATAAAAAATCATTCTTTGAAAATCAAATTTTGGTTAAGAACTTAGCCTCCTTCAATGTCATCCATTTTCCATCCAAAACTAAATCATAATTCATATAAATCATCATCACAATCCTTCACCCAAGACTCTTAACCCTAATACACAATCATCCATTTCAAATCCAACCTTCAAATAAAAAATCAAGACCTTAAGTTGATCATATTATTATCATCCAAACTTGCTTAAGATTGTTAGTCTATCTTAAGTATAGTCATCAAATCTCATCAATTCCTACTTAAGAACATTAGTCTATATTAAGTAGAAATCATATCAAATCCAATCCAATTCACTCTTACTTAAGAATGTTAGTCTATCTTAAGTATATAGAATCATCCCTATCCAATCAAATCAAATAATTTTAAGGCCTTGACATTTGATCCCCAACCTACATCACATTCATCCATTATCCTTTATCATCTCATACCCCACCCCACATCCTAGACCAAGAACAACATGGATCCTAAAACAAAAGTCATACTCAAAGGAGCTCCTCAAATTAACAATGCCAAACCAAAATTCATACTCAAAGGAGCTCCTCAAATTGACCATTCCAAACCCAAAGTTACACTCTTAGGAGGTCCTCAATTTGCTAATAGTGTGAATGCTTGTAGCCATCAAGATTCTTTTCACCAAGAGCATACTAGCACTAGCCATCCTATAGGCCTACATCGAACATCACCCAACCATTGTTATGCTACCTTTGACCAAGGGAGCACCAGCCTAAGAAAAGATACCAAATAACTTCTGACCGAACTCAAAATATTACATGCACACTATTTGGCTAAAAATCCTCCACCTCCCAATCCATCGATCTCTATAGCCCACCCATCACCATATCCCTCCAATCCTCCTAACCCTAACCCTTTGATCCACCCATCTCCCAATCTATCACTCCCTATTATCCATCCACCATCTAATCCACCATCAAAAATTCCAAGCTCTAATCCATCAACCCATGAATCCTTGAAGGATTTTCTCCAAAGACATTTTGCAAAATCCAAAAGCAAAAGAAAAGTTATGGAGCCATTCAAATCCACTCATCCAATGTATCCCCCTCTAGCACAAGCACTCCCATTCCTAATTCATCCCATCCTATTATACATTCATCTAATCCTAATCCTAACCCCACAACATTTTGCATCATTGTCCATCCACTATATGTCTATATCCTACTCCATCAACCCATGAAACCATGACAAATGTAACTCAAGGACTCCTAGCAACGAATCAAACATCACCATGTAATCTAATGCCTAAGCTTAACAAAGAGCCTCCTAGTAACATTCCTACCACTCAAATACCATCATCCAATCCTATGCCTATCCATCCTATTGAAGAATACCCTACTATGAATGAAAGTCAAGACCCATCATGTATCCATGTTGTCAGCCATCCAGAGCCTACCAAGTCCATTCAAGAAATCTCCCCTCCCATCCAAACCAAACAACTATGTCAAGAGTCAAATCCAAAGCATGATCAACCTTTCCCATCACCAAATCAATATCAAAGCATCCCAATTCATCCTATCCATAACCAATATCACACTATCCATGCTAATCCTCTCTATGATCAAGATCATATCCATGAGCAAGAAATCCAAAATCATATCCATCATCCACCAACATCTTATGATGGGACACTTGGTTCCCAAGAAATCATAGGCAATCAAGAAAATAACTTAGCATCTTAATGAGCATAATGATAATCAAGATCCAAGCATCCCAAATCTTCCCTATTTTGATCCCTCACCATATACTATCGAACCTATCCCAAATCCATCATCCTATTGCCTTAGTTCTGCTACCTTCATTTATGGTGGTTCTCTCATAGGATAGGAACAAACTCTATCCAACACCTCACCTTCCCCATCCAATAATGGAATCATGTCTTGTTTCCAAAATAGCAAATATCCCATCACACATTGGATGCTCCAAATCATGAATTATCAAGGCAAAGGTTTAGGCCTTCTTGAACAAGGTAACTTGGAGCCCATCCATGTCAAAATCCATCCACGGTCGCATGGTCTTGGCTATACATCCCAAGAAAAATAATCTAAACATGTTGGTACCATACGCACACCTCATAAGGCATCTTCTTCCAATCCTAAACTTGGTGCACCTAATCACACCTCCAAATCATATGCCGCTATCCCTCCTCCATCGTCACACCATTCTCGAAAGCATGTGACCATACATCTCCCTCCATCCACTCCTCGGGCAAATCCCAATATTCCTATCCTCAAATCCCCTCATCCCTTCATCCACAAGTCCACTAATCTATCCATGCACACAGCTCACTCCCTTAAATCCCCCAAAATACTTAATCAAGATCAACAAGTGCACACATTGTCCAAATGTGAATCTATCAAAATCTCTATGGAATTCCAAAATAATCATTTGGATGCCTCCCCACATAAATCAAAAAATCCATAATAGCCTAAGAGTTATCATGTCATAGGGCATCCATACCCAAAATCAAAGCCAAATCCATCCAAAAGGCTACACAGCCCACACCCCCAAAAGCAACAACAAAAATGGTGTGGGTCACCAAGAAACAAGCCATCAATTCAAATAGAGCATCCAAATCTCATTCTAGTAAAAATCCCAAAAATCCTACTCCCCATCAAAAAATCCTAAGAATCCTAAGTTCGTTTGGATCCCTAAATCCCCCACCTTGATCCCTTATGAATCCCAAATCCCCATTACTCCCAACACCCCATCACAAGTATAAGCTTCAAAATCCAGTACGATGTGTGCAGCCATTGGTTTTGGTTCCCCTCCATCCCATGGCATTCCCTCTTGCATCCATACTCCCATCTTACATCCCCTATCCTACATATCTCCCCCATCACTCTCGTATGGTCCATGCTTTCAAATAAGTCCATCCACTACCCCCACCCATCCATAATCCATGTCATAATCCACTATCCTCCATCCATCCATAATCCACATCATAATCCACTATCCATTCCATCCCATCCAATCACCTACAAACATCCATGTGCACGTCAATCACACTCAACATGGTTTGTGTGACAACATCCAAAATGGGACACTATCACCTCCTCTCAGAAATAGACACTTGAGTCTCCATCCTCCATCCCAATCTCTCTCCCCATACCATCCAAATAGTAAAAAATTAAAAAACTCAAAAAATTAAACAAATAAAATTAAAAAATAGTAAAGATAAATCATTCATCCAATGGTGAAAACCACCTTGTTGGCACCTTGGATAAGTACCATGATGAAAACCTAGTAAGCATGCATCATGTTTAGATTGATTATTTATGTATCTTACACTTGGGGGCAAGTTGTCTCATCTATACCATCCTATCTTATCCACCCATATCCATTATATTTGTATACTTGTCCCATCATCTTTACAATTTGTCCTACCCTCTAATGGTGTTAGGTTGTCACTGATGTCAAAAAAGATTCTTGGTGGAATTGCTTCATGGTGTTCATCATGTTGTGATGTCTTCAGAGGATTTCAGGATGTCATGTTATTAGAGTCTACAAATGTTCAATTTGAAAAAATGCTTGATGCTTGTTCATATTTCATATGGTTTATCCTTTTTCAGGACTTGTTTGATCAGTGGTACTTGTAGAGAATATTACAGGGATGCAGAGTGTTTGATACTTGATAAAGTTGTGGTTGATCTTGTGCATAAATTTTCAAGGTTGGGTCAAGTGACAGAGGTTTAATGTAGAGACAATATATTGTTTGTAATGCTAACTTGTTAGTGTTGGAAATAGTTATTCTTGTTTGACATATTGGTTTTCTTAGGATGTGATCATCTCATGTCATTTGTTGCAATACAGTTGTTAGCATGATATAGAGGCATTGCTTTGATCACTGATAACTTTATCTTGGATCTAATGTCTTCTTGTTATGACTTATGACATGTGATATCATAGTCTCTTGTAAGTAACATACAGCGATATGCTCTTCATAGTGATAGTTGTGGCATGGTCTTCATTTGATCTCAGTTGCTTTCAAGTCATGGTGTACAGTAGCATGTTCTTCATGGTATATAGTGGCATGATCTTCATGGTTTTCATTTGATCTCAATGGTATTCTTTGCAACATGGCATCATGTATGGTCTTCATGTTATCTACGACATAAAAGATGGTTGATCAAATTGTTACAGGTTGTTTGGTTCATGTTTGCCATAGATAGAGGATGATAGGTGCAAATTGTTTGTTGATGGTATGACATTGCAATAAGCTTTGATGATATGAAATTGTAGAAAGCTTTGATAATATGACATTGCAATAAGAAATGGCTAAATGTTTATTATCTATTCTAAATCCTTAAATATTACTAAGTCTCTAAACCTTTATCCTACCCATCATATGCTCATACACTTTTTATTTTCTTTGGAAGGTGACTTGTAATAACAAGTAAACCACTTAAGGCAACCTAGTGAAGGGTTTTTATGTCATATCTCAACCAGCCCTTTTATCTTTTTAAACCGGTCTCCTCTTACATGTAATAAACGAGAAAAACCATAAAAGGCTATGTTTTAATGTGGATGGGGTTCGAGTTTATTAGGAAGTCATAAAAAGTTTTTTTTAAGACTATTTTTAGTCTTTTAAAAATGAGATAAAATTCTTTTATGAAATTTCAAATAGGCCTTCCCCTCTTGTGCAAAAATTGGAAATATTAGAATGAAATATATTTTATTAAAGAAGGGCTATTTTTAGTTTCCAAAAAGGCCGATTTTTAAGGGATTTGAAAGCCATGTTTTTAGGGGAGTTATTTCTAATTTAAACTTCCCACTTGAGAATTGAAGAAAAAGAAAGTTTTTTTATTAGAAATGTAACATTTTAATATTTTTTTTTGAATGGAGATATTTGTATGGAAGAAAAAAAAATTCAGAGAAGAAGTTGGAAATTTTTTTTTAGAAGATTAAGAGATTTTTGGATTTTTCTCAAAGGGCAGATGGAATTTGTGAAGAAGAGATATTATTTCTCTTAGGAGCAGATTGATTATATTTTTGAAGAATATTTTTTTGTGAAGTTATTTAAGAAGATTTTATTTGCAGATGGTAGAGAATATCTTTTGAAATTATTTATGGAATATGAATAGTGATTGAAAGGATATTGAAGATTGAAAGAAGAAATTGAAGAATTTGAAGAGTTATTTCAAGGGAACAATTATTTTTTCAGATTGGATAAATTCATTGAAGATTTTTTTTGTATGATGAAAAGTTTTTTAATACAGGCAAAATTATGAAGAATGGGCAAGAGAGAAAAATGAATTGTATATACAAAGGAGAAAATACAATGAAAGATCAAGAATTATTTTATTTTTCATATGATCATTTTGTAGAAGAATATGAATTAATTTTTGCAGAATTAATTATACAGAGAAAAGAGAGATATGAAAGGTCAAGTTATCTTGCATTGTAGGAGAAAAGTTGAAGTTGAAAAGTCTTATTGTTTGAAATATAAATATGCAGGTTGTGAAAATGAGTATAATTGTAATGAATGTAAATCAATATGCAAATTGAATACAACTTGTGATACAGATTGATTCTTATGAAGTTTGAAGACAATATGCAATTAATTGTGCAAAGATAAACTGAATCAGGTGAATTGTTTTTTATTGAAGATGAAATATAGAGGAAGACACTAAGATTGTATTGTGAATCAGATAATTTGATTATGCAGAGATCATGGAATTAATAAGCAGATTGGATTGAGTATGACTGCAAATTCAGAGAAGACATGTTGAGTAATGGTGCAAATCAGATTGAGTGGCAATCACTTCTTGCAAACTTTGCAGTTTGTTCTGTATTAGGGGTTGGTGCTCCTTGAAGTTGGTGCTTCTAAACATTGTAATCAGTGAGGTTTTTGATAAAGCTAGTGAGGCAGTTTTGGAGTGGTTTTTCTACCCCTGAAGGGTTTTCCACTCATGCAAATCTTGTGTCATGATTCATATTGACTTTCTCTCTTTGTGTGTGTATGATTTACGCATGAGGTTTTATTCTCTTCCTTCATTCTCTATTATGTGCATAAAAGATCAAACAAATAGCTTGGATCTTAGTAAACATAATGAACATAATCAAGATCCTAATGATCATTCATCTATATCCACCATCAACTCCACTTCAAATCCACCATCATATCCCCTTGTTCTTACCACCTTCATCCATGAATGTTCTTCCTTAGGACAAAAACAACCTCTATCCACTTCACCTTCTTCACCCAATAATGAACTCAAGTCTAATGTTCAAAGCACACCAAGCCCTATAGTCCATCGCATACTCTAAAACATGAACTACCAAGGTAAAGGCCTAGGCCTTTATGGACAAGGTATTTTGGAGCCAAACCATGTCAAGATTCCTCCATGCTCATATGGCCTTGGATATACACCCCAAGGTAAACAATCTAAAGATGTTGGTAATCCCTTCATGCATCCTAAACCTACCAATTTCCATCATACCCCCATCATCTACCCAAAACATATGTTGCCATTCCACCTCCATCACCCTATAAATGTCAAAAGCATGTGACCATACACCTTCCGCCATCCACTTTGCCTCCACTTTTACCTACTCCAAATATCCCTCCATCCACCTTGCCACCATTACTTCCAACACCTAACATACATATCATTCATAAGTATCCTTACATCCCTAATCATGACCAACAAATGCACACATCGTCTAAGCATAAAGCTTCCAATCATTCCATCCACTCCACCCACCCCATGGGATTCAAAAACAAACATTTGGATGCCTTTATCTATAAAGCCAAAAATCCAACTAAAACTCCTAAGGACCCTCATGCCTTAGGAAATCAATGTGAAAAGTCTCTAAATCATCCATCTTCTAAGCAAAGTACATTCACAAAGCTATCCAAGCCCATACCTACAAAAGCAAAATGGTTTGGGTTTCTAAGAAAATAGCCAGCAAGTCAAATGCGGCATCTTCATCCACATCTCAAGAATCCCAACCACCTATATCCATCCAAAAGCCTACTTCCATCCAAAACTTCCATTCCCTTCAAAAATCCCACAAGCAAAACAAAAGTACTAAAAATACTAAATCTATGTGGGTTCCTAAATCACTTCATCAACCATCTCCTAAGCAAACATCTCCATTACTTCCTACACCACCATCTCACCAAAATCTTCAATGTTTATCACAGTGTGTGCAACCATTGGTCATGGTTCCTTTCCATTCCAAAACATTCCCACATGCCTCCATCTCCCCATCCTTCATCCATTATCCTACATATCTTCCCCATCGCCTTCCTATGGTCCATGCTTTTGCATAAAATTTTCATCCTTTTCCATAAGACCTACATAATCCACTATCCCCATCCATCTATCCTTGCATGAACCTTTCATAATCCATTTCATCATCCACTATCTACCTAATCCATCTCACTTCCACGCAATCCCTTATCAACATTGATGAGCATAATGACATGGTCCATGAGAAGACATCATCTATCTCTAATGGGACACTATCACCTCTCATAGCACTAAACACTTGAGTCCCTCATATCCATTACCATAGTGAAAACTTGGCAAACATGCGCCATGTGTAATTGTCATCCCATAAAAAAAAGCAAAATAAGAAAAAAAAACAAAAAAAGTAAAGAGAAATCCCTTTGTCCAATGGTGAAAACCTGGTAAATAGGTGCCTTGGATAAGTACCATGATGAAAACCTGGCAAACAGGCATCATGTGTAGGTTGATCTTCTATGTCACTTACACTTGGGGGCACATTGTCTCATCCAAGCTATCCATTTCCAAACTATCTATCCCATTATATCATTTCCATCCTATCCTGTCCTACCATTACCACACCATCCTACCATCCTTAGCCATTACATTAACATGCCTATCCTATTGAGTCCATTTATCCTCCCTTTCCTCCTTTTGATCTTGATGAAAACATAGGGGCAAAATGTTGAAACATGTTTGGATATTTCTTGACATACCTTCTTTCCAAACCAAGTCCTATCCATTAACCATTTATACATCCCATTTAAACCAATCCATCATGTCATCCTATCATCATAAGCACCATGTAAAATCCAATCATGTCATCCCATTGTCATGAGCCTTTTCATGTAAAAATCCTAAGCATTACCACCTAGAATGGGGCAAGTTATTCTTCTTATGCAACATAGTCTTTAGAGATCACATCCTAGCTCCCTTATGAGGCATACATCCATCCACCATATCCTATTCTTGTATCTATCCATCTATCATGAGATTTCCCTTTTATCACCTATCCCTTTATCCATCCGTCTATCATGAGCCTTCCATCTCATTTACTAATTGCCCATCCTTTTATACATCCTCCAACATCCTATCATCTAGACTTGGTCTTCCCTTGTCATTGGTATCAAGCACAAAGGCTACCTAAATTGTAAATCCATTGGCATTTTCCAAAACATTTCAAAAAATTCAAAAAAAATCAAAATATTCCCCAAAAACATAAAAAAAATTAAAATATTCTCAAAAATCCAAAAAAAATAAATATCCAACAAAATCCAAGCAATAAGAACGATTCAATCATCAATCCAAAAAAATCCACTCCATCAACATTCAATCAAAATCAAATCATCATCATCATTAATTCTTCTTATCAATAACATTCATTCATCCATTTCAATCAATCACTTCTTCCAATCAAATCAATCGAATCAATCTAAGAAATGATTTAAAAATCCAAGTCACACTAATCCATATTAAGCAAGTTAATCAATCAAGGAACATTATCCAATCAAATCAACAAGTTTTGATCCTAATCTTGTCATGAAACATCATCAATCATCATCAATGGGATATAGCGTTCCCACATCCTTGTGTTGATCTAGGGATATAGCTTTCCCCGCAATGACAACACTATCATTATCAATGAAACAATCAATCATTGGTTTATGACTTGACAAGGGCAATACCTTGTTTGTTTTGCATCATTTGACCATACTAAGAAGGCTTTCTTATGCTTAGATTGAGTGGACACTCTAACCATCACACCATCACTATCATCATTCAAAACAATCCAATCATCAAAACAATCAACCCATCAACAACAAACATCAAAACTAAGCACATCAAGCTAACCATCAAAATAAATCCAATCACTTCAGAAAATCAAAAGCAGCTCAATCCACTACATATAATCACATCATCAACATTTTATCAATCCATAACTTGATCAATTCAATCCATTTTCATCATCTCATCAATAAAACAAAAATCAGAACTACATCTCATTTCCATTGTTAAGTGCCTTGATCCCGTGGATACAGGGTATGTAGGCAGTCTGGAGTATGAAGGAAGTGCCCAGATTCAGGCATAGGTGATTTTCTTCTTTCTCCTCTTATCATTTCTTATAATCTATCTTCTACATCATCAATAAACAATTTCTTCCAATTAATCTATCATTCAATCAATCCAATTACTTCAAATCAAATCATCAATCCTTCGTAAATCTTCATCCATCACTTCATCTAATCATCCATTCATCAAATCAAATCAATCCAAAGAATCAAAACAATGACCCAAATCAAGCCCATCATTATCCATACCAATCAAGTCAATCAATCAAGCCAAGTTATCCAAACGCAATCCATGGTCTTGATCCTAGCCTTGTTGTAAGCCAAATCAATCAACCAACTAGTTAACAAACTCAACAAACAACCTTGTGTTGATCTAGGGATATAGCTTTCCCCACAATGACAACACTCTCAACAAAACAATCAAACAATCAATGATTGGTTTAGAGCTTGACAGGGGCAATACCTTGTTTTTTTTTTGAATCATTTATCCATGCATGCTTGCTTGCTTGCTTGTGTGTGTTATCATTTAGCTTGCATTTGCATCATATTAATATCAATCCAGCTAATATTCATATCTTGTATCCAGACAAGGTTGTATTATGCTAGGGCATGAGACATATCGTCACCCTGGTTCCTTATACCTTGGTGCATAATGTCTAGTACTATATCAAACATCATGGTTGCTCACTTTCATTGCAGCATAACGCATCTCCATTTCTTCTATCTATCCCCTTATCTTTCTTTTGCAGCCAAGCCATTTCTTTTCGAGAGCCTACCCATGTTTATCCAACCCACCTATCCTCTCGAGGAGGCATCATCATCCTATCTTTCCATCCCCATCCCATCATTTTCCTCTATCCATACCTTATCTTCTTTGAAATGATGTTACTCGACACAAATCTTATCATCTCTAACATCATCTCAAAGAGGGGTAAAATGTAGACACCCAAAATTGTCCTAAAATTGTTCATGTCTAGCAACACCTTGTCAAAAACATTATCCTAGACATCATGTAGCATTTTGTCCTAAATCCCACTCTTAATCCCACTAATCCATTAGCCAATTAATTAAATAAATTTTATTTATTTAATTAAATCCCATCCTTATCCCACTTAGCCAATTAATTAAATAAATTTTATTTATTTAATTAATTTCACATGCATAATTCCACTTTCCAATTAATTAAATAAATTTTATTTATTAATTAATTTCCCATTCATATCCTAGTCCTATCCTAATCATCTTCCCAATTAATTAAATAAATTTTATTTATTTAATTAATTTCCAACTCATATCCCTACTAATTCAAATAAAATATTTGAATTAAGACCTCACCTTTCACCACATTTCGACATTTGTCCACCTCTCAATTCAATCATGTGTGGTAGTACAACTTTCATTTAAAATCCTTCACATGTACAACTAATGGGACCTAATTTTAGTATACACGGTCACACATGAGCCCTATCCTTCTCCTTACACATGTCACATGACTACAATTTCTTAATATGCAAGGAAACCTAACTTAATCCTATCCATCCATTTCATCTAAAGCCCTAATTGATCCTAGCCATCCATTTGAACCAAGCCTTTCCTATAAAGCAAGCTATTCTTGAGCCATTTGAGAGGAGATTAGGGAGGAGATTAGAGAGGAGCTGGGAGGAGATTAGAGGAGAGATTGGAAGGAGATTAGAGGAGATTTTCAGGGATTCTTCTTCATGCAACCTCACTTGGCCAAATTTTCATCTCAAGCCCTCATCCATCATCTTCAATCCATCTAACTTGCATCTATCAACCATCAATCATCCATCATTTATCTCCTTATCAATGTTATGCTATAGGATCGAGCAATCAGCACAACAAATTCATCAATCAATCAAGCTCATCTTGCATCTTCGAGGTATTGAATGATTTGGGTTTAGGTTATGCATTTTATTATTTGATCATTTCCATTTGTAAATCCAACTTTTTTGATATACAGTGTGTAACAAATCAATGATATCTTTCTTTCTTCATGTCTTGAAAGTTAAATTTACAAAAGAGTAAAATTTATACAACACTGATTCACCCCCCCTCTCAGTGTTGTCCTAGACTCCTACAATTGGTATCAGAGCCAAGTTTCCCTTTTTGAAGTCTAATAGGCTCGGGTAGGTCCTCGTAGTGGAGTTCAATGGGTAAGTATAGAAGAAATAAGAACATGAGAAATGCTAAGCTTCAATCTGGTCAAAAGACACAAAAGACATCATCCATATCAAATTTAGGTGTTAATGTTCAATCAGTTGATAAAGATGCTTCACAAGTTGAATCAATGAAAGAGTTTTATGGAGTTCCTCTGTTTAATGGTTCAAATTTTTTAGTTTGGTGTATGAGAATGCAAGTCTATTTATCCTTTTTAGGATATGATGTATCAATGTCTGTTGAGAATGGATATTCTAACTTTGTAAATAACAGAGGTTCTTGAATGCAATCATATAGCCAAGAAGATTAATTTATCTAGTTTATCTAATGATGTTTCATGTAAAGTTGTACAGTGTGAAACACCTCAGGATGTGTGGAAGAAATTGATAAAAAAATTATCAAGGTAATGATAAAGAAGAGAACGATTTGGTGTCTAATGAAAGTGACCATGAAAGAAGATAATCACATGAAGAAGTTCAAATCCAATCAGATTCAGAAGAAGCTAACATCATAAGTGACGATGATCAGGAATATGATGAACAAGATTGTGAGATTGATATGGAAGGAGAGCTCATATATGCTCTAAGTGAACTCAAGAATTATAAGAAGGAGAATCAAAAATTAATGTTGCAACTGCAACAAGAAAGAGATTTAAAAGACAAAGCTCTTATAGATCTTGAAGATACTAGAAACCTTATTGTAGACTTGATGAATCAAGCAGGTGAATCAGACAAATTGATTGTCAGTTTGAAGACAGAAGTTGAGGAAGCCAAGAGGATAGCAAATGTTTCAAAATTTGACCTTCAAGGTAGAAGGATTGAGAGTATAAAATTAGAGGGTGATATTATCAATCTGAGAAAAGAGTATGATGGTCTCAAGGCTTTATCTAAGAAATATCAATTGTTTGAAGATAGCTCAAACAAGTTGCATGAGATGTTGGGCAAACAGAAGCATCATAAGGACACTACTAGTTTAGGATTTGAAGAAGGGGAATGTTCCAAAGCTATAGAGACTCCTCGAAGGAAAATTGATTCAATTCATCATGTTGCTGCCACAGAAGGTAAAAGGAAGAGTGAAGCTGAACAGAAAACCATTGATGAATTTGTGCACAATCAAAGGAGGAATTTTAGAAAACTTGCTACTATAAGACAAGCATACATGTACAGGTATAACTATTCATTTAATGGTTATTGTTATACTTGTAATCAATTTGGACACAAATCAGTTATTTGTAGAAGGAATACTAATATTATTTGTTACAAGTGCAACAATGTTGGACACATAAAGAAATTGTAAAGTGCATAGAAGGTATGATCCTGCATGGAAGCTTAACATGAGTGCTCAAAGGTACTATCATTCATTTGATTACAATTTTAACATAGTTTGTTATAATTGCAACACTCTTGGACACAAAGCACAGAGTTGCAGAATGTATGCTTCACCTGATTTGAAAAAGTTGAAAAGAAAAGAAGGTATAAAGGTTTGGAGGAAGAAAGAACCTATGAAAGTGTGGAACCAAAAACAAAGTCAAGACAAGAGGGATCCTAAACTTGTGCATCTTGCACAAGTTACATCATTAGTTCGATAACTAAGAGCATAAAGTAAGGGGGAGTTATTCATGTTCTATCATTTATTCCCAAGAATTTTCAGGAGGAGATGGTGATCTTGACGTGTTTACTCCTACCAATCTTATGAAATGAAATCCATATAGTTGATGGTGGTGTTGCTAACAATGTTGATGTTTAGTATGTGACAGTGATATAGGTGTTCATTGGCTCATTATGCTTTCAAGATATTGAAAAGGTGTTTCAAGAGTTCAAATGCACAAATTGTTAGACAATTAATCCTGATTATGTTGATGATTACAAAGATTAAATTGTCATGGTATTGCAATCCAAAGTGTTTTTGGAAAGTGTTGTTGCAAGAAGATATTGGTTGGCTGATTTGTATTATAGATTCAAGAGGCATTAATTCTGATTGATTGCAATATATATTAGATTTGACATTGTTCTACAAAAAAGGTATCTTGTGTATCTTGTGCAAGAGGATGATCTTCATTCTTGGTTGCAGAATGAATGTTCATATAGAAGTGATCATTGGTGTAATAATCTGACATGTTCTTTGTTGGTCTTCCTCATTAATATGTTTTAGGGAGGTATGTTTAAATTGTGTGGCTCTAGTTTTGAAGTGGTATCAGGTATGAGCATCAATCTATGGCAATCTAGAGTTTCTTATGACATTGATGGTGAGTCTTGTATTTCATCAAATCAGAGGCAAGTAAAGGTCTTATCAAAAATGGTTATCTTGGCATCTTGTGTTGGGAACTATGTGATGAGGAGTCTTAATGATTTTTGCCTGCAAAATTGTTCATCAAAGAGTATTGGTGTGTTTATGTTTTCTTTGCATAGTGTTCAAAAAGTTGGTATTTGGTTGTAGAGATATGTATTATTCATCCTCATATTGGTATTGTGTCAAAAAGTGATATTATGTTGAAATTGACATACATGTTTCATTATGTCAGACAGTGGTTAGTGTTAGTTATTCTTGTCAGTGATTGCCGGTGATATTTATGAGCAATGATTTGTTTATGTACTTCAACAAAGGGGGAGAAAATTAATTTGAATCTTCATCATCAGATGTCAAAAAGGAGGAGAAAGAAAAAATGTTTTATGGAGTTTTACCATCAATGACAAAGGGAGAGATTGACGGTGTTAGGTTGTCATTGATGTCAAAAATGATTCTTGGTGGAATTGCTTCATGGTGTTCATCATGTTGTGATGTCTTCAGAGGATTTCAGGATGTCATGTTATTGGTGTCTACAAATGTTCAATTTGAAAAAATACTTGATGCTTGTTCATATTTCATATGGTTTATGGTTTTTCAGGACTTGTTTGATCAGTGGTACTTGTAGAGAATATTTTAGGGATGCAGAGTGTTTGATACTTGATAAAGTTGTGGTTGATCTTGTGCATAAATTTTCAAGGTTGGGTCAGGTGACAGAGGTTTAATGCAGAGACAATATATTGTTTGTAATGCTAACTTGTTAGTGTTGGAAACAACTATTCTTGTTTGCAATATTGGTTTTCTCAGGATGTGATCATCTCATGTCATTTGTTACAATACAGTTGTTAGCATGATATAGAGGCATTGCTTTGATCATTGATAACTTTATCTTGGATCTGATGTCTTCTTGTTATGACTTATGACATGTGATAACATAGTCTCTTGTAAGTAACATACAGTGATATGGTCTTCATTCGACTCAGTTGCTTTCAAGTCATGGTGTACAGTAGCATGTTCTTCATGGTATACAGTGGCATGATCTTCATGGTTTTCATTTGATCTCAGTGGCATTCTTTGCAACAGGGCATCATGTATGGTCTTCATGTTATCTAAGGCACAAAAGATGGTTGATCAAATTTTTATAGGTTGTTTGGTTCATGTTTGCCATAGATAGAGGATGACAGGTGCAAATTGTTTGTTGATGGTATGACATTGCAATAAGCTTTGATGATATGACATTGCAGAAAGCTTTGATAATATGACATTGCAATAAGAAATGGCTAAAGGTTTATTATCTATTCTAAATCCTTAAATATTACTAAGTCTCTAAACCTTTATCCTACCCGTCATATTCTCATACACTTTTTAGTTTGTTTGGAAGGTGACTTGTAATAACAAGTAAATCACTTAAGGCAACCTAGTGAAGGGTTTTTATGTCATATCTCAACCGGCCCTTTTATCTTTTTAAACCAGTCTCCTCTTACATGTAATAAACAAGAAAAGCCATAAAAGGCTATGTTTTAATGTGGATGGGGTTCGAGATTATTAGGAAGTCATAAAAAGTTTTTTTTTAAAGACTATTTTTAGTCTTTTCAAAATGAGATAAAAGTCATTTATGAAATTTCAAATAGGCCTTCCCCTCTCGTGCAAAAATTGGAAATATTAGAATGAAATATATTTTATTAAAGAAGGGCTATTTTTAGTTTCCAAAAAGGCCAATTTTTAAGGGATTTGAAAGCCATGTTTTTAGGGGAGTTATTTCTAATTTAAACTTCCCACTTGAGAATTGAAGAAAAAGAAAGTTTTTTTATTGGAAATGTAACATTTTAATCTTTTTTTTTAATAGAGATATTTGTATGAAAGAAAAAAATTTCAGAGAAGAAGTTGGAAATTTTTTTTTGAGAAGATTAAGAGATTTTTGAATTTTTCTCTAAGGGCAGATGGAATTTGTGAAGAAGAGATATTATTTCTCTTAGGAGTAGATTGATTATATTTTTGAAGAATATTTTTTTGTGAAGTGATTTAAGAAGATTTTATTTGCAGATGGTAGAGAATATCTTTTGAAATTATTTTTTGGAATACAAATAGTGATTGAAAGGATATTGAAGATTGAAAGAAGAAATTGAAGAATTTGAAGAGTTATTTCAAGGGAACAATTATTTTTTCAGATTGGATAAATTTATTGAAGATTTTTTTTGTATGATGAATTTTTTTTTAATACAGGTGAAATTATGAAGAATGGGCAAGAGAGAAAAATGAATTGTATATACAAAGGAGAAAATACAATGAAAGATCAAGAATTATTTTATTTTTCATATGATCATTTTGTAGAAGAATATGAATTGATTTTTACAGAATTAATTATACAGAGAAAAGAGAGATATGAAAGGTCAAGTTATCTTGCCTTGCAGGAGAAAAGTTGAAGTTGAAAAGTCTTATTGTTTGAAATATAAATATGTAGGTTGTGAAAATGAGTATAATTGTAATGAATGTGAATGAATATGCAAATTGAATACAACTTGTGATATAGATTAATTCTTATGAAGTTTGAAGACAATGTGCAATTAATTGTGCAAAGATAAACTGAATCAGGTGAATTGTTTTTTATTGAAGATGAAATACAGAGGAAGACATTGAGATTATATTGTGAATCAGATAATTTGATTATGCAGAGATCATGAGATTGATAAGAAGATTAGATTGAGTATGATTGCAATGCAAATTCAGAGAAGACATGTTGAGTAATGGTGCAAATCAGATTGAGTGGCAATCACTTCTTGCACACTTTGTAGTTTGTTCTATATTAGGGTTTGGTGCTCCTTGAACTTCTAAAAGTATTAGGGGTTTGTGTTCCTTGAAGTTGGTGCTTCTAAGCATTATAATCAGTGAGGTTTTTGATAAAGTTAGTGAGGCAGTTTTAGAGTGGTTTTTCTACCCCTGGAGGGTTTCCACTCATGCAAATCTTATGTCATGATTCATATTGATCTTCTCTCTCTGTGCGTGTATGATTTGCTCGTGAGGTTTTATTCTCTTCCTTCATTCTCTGTTATGTACACATGTGTGTAACAAATCAATGATATCTTTCTTTCTTCATGTCTTGAAAGTTAAATTTGCAAAAGGCTAAAATTTATACAACACTGATTCACCCCACCTCACTCCTACACCCTCATACTTTTGATCTTGATAAGGACCAGGAAAAATGTTGAAAAATGCTTTGGACATCTCTTGAATCAATATGCCCAATCTTTTCCAATTACTCCTATCACCTATACTCATGAGCATTGTCACACAAAGTCTTGGCATATTTAGAGTGGGGCATGTTATTCCTATGTGACATAGTCCTTGGATATCACATCCTAAACCCATCCATGCATTCACTATGTATCCCCCATCCATCACATCCACTATTGCCAATACTTTTATCCATCCATCCAATCCTACCTTCATCTTTGTCCCTAGACTTGGTTTTCCCTTGTCATTGGTATCCAGCACAATGGCTATCTAAACGTAATCCAATGAAACCAATCCCATAATAAACCTATAACCCTAAAACACAAAAAATATCAAAATATCCAAAAATGCAAGCAATAAATCTAAGTGCAATCCATCCTTAATCCATACCAATCTAGCCAATTATCCAAAAGTATCCAATGGTTTTGTTCCTAGCCTTGCTACAAACCTAATCATTATCCTCATCAATCCAATCAATCAACTTTTTATTAAGAATGTAAGGCTATCTTAAGTATAGAGATCTATCTATCAATCCTGGTGTTGATTCAGAATGCCAACAACACTAGCCAATGGTTTTGTTCCCAGCCTTGCTACAAACCTAATCATTATCCTCATCAATCCAATCAATCAACTTTTTCTTAAGAATGTAAGGCTATCTTAAGTATAGAGATCTATCTATCAATCCTAGTGTTGATTCAGAATGCCAACAACACTAGCTAATCAATCAATCCATCAATAGTTTTTAGCTTGATAGGGGTAACAACCTTGTTCATTTGTGTACAATCATTTATGCATGCGTGCTTTCTTGCTTTCTTGTGTTTGTCATCTTTTACTTGCATCTAATCAGTCTTTACAACATATTGTCACCGTGACATCATGGTATTCCATATCATGGTTCCCGATGGCGTATGTTTTCATGTGACCTTTTATCTTTTATGCACGATACACATCATCACCTTGGTCTTTATACCTTGGTGCATAATATGTAGTGCTATATTAAAATTCATGGTTTCTCACCCAATGCAGCGTAACGTATCATTCATCCATTTCACCCATCCCTTAGCTTTCCTCCATCTCCTTGATTAATTAGTCTGCATCCATTTTGAGAGCATACTCATGTTCTTCTAACCCACTTATCCTATCGAGGGGGCATACCATCCCTCCATCATGCCTCCTTGTCACTCATCTATGTGGTTGGGGTATCATCATTGTTAATCCAACCATCTTCTTTTATCCAACCCAGCACTATGTGTTATCTTTCTTTGAAATGATGTTGCTTCGCAACACCATCTCAAAGAGAGGAAAAATGTAGACACCTAAAATTGACCATCACCTAGACATCACATAGTTATCCATAAATTATGACACATAAACCCACTTTTGACACCTTGTCGACATCACCTTGTGTCACTTTGTGACACATTTATCCTATTTCCCAAATTGATTAAATAAATTATCTTTATTTAATTAATTTAGTTCATTTTCCTCCATCACCTGATTAATTAAATAAATTATATTAATTTAATTAATTTAACCCATTTTATCCCTTAGCAAAAATTAATTAAATAAATCATATTTATTTAATTAATTTATCCCCACATTATCCCCCTTCTCTAATAATTAATTAAATAATTCTATTATTTAAATTAATTATGAGAATCACATGTCTAACTTAATTTAGTTAGCCAGATTCATTAAACCTAGACATTTGAACAAAAGTCAAACTAACTTTTAATCCTAGCCACACATTTCAAACTACACCTCTTAATTTCAACTGTTCACATAGGAATGTGCCCTAATCCTCCATCTCTTAATCTCAACCATCCATTGCAACTCTTGATCCTAGCCCTTCATCCTATCACTCAACAATCTATAAATATAGCCTCAACCAAGCCATTATCATCCACTTTCAAAGTAACATTATGTTGTCAAAATCCTCATAGATCTCTCATCATTATGCAATGTTATGCCATTGGTTTCTAGAGCAATCAACATATCATATCAAGCAACATAGCCATTGGAAGAAGGGTGTATTCCAATCCGCTCTATCTAAGGAGAACGAAGGGTTTAAGATGATGTTTTTGTGTGTATTACATTATCTTCCATAGCATTTACCTTTAATCTTTTCTTGTCTTTAGATTCCTTTCTAATATATGCATTACGATAAACTTTAATTTATGAGGTTTTACTATGGTTTGATGTGTTTCATTATTCTTATAATACATTCACTCCTATTGCTTTTGATTTTATCAAACACTTTAATAATTGGCCTAAAGTATTCTTACATATTAAAAAATCTCTCACCCTCTAATGAATATTCATTTAAAAGTATTGTAGGTGCCAATGCTATACTTTCAAATGATACCTTACATGTAGATTCCCAAAAATAATCTCCTAATGAACATCATGCATCATATTTTGAGGACCATACTAAGCATGATTATCATTTCATCACCTATACTTATTCGCCTATCCCACATGTGATTAAACACATCATGTACATGTTGTCACTACCTCTCATGAAAAGGTTACCCAAACAATACCAAAATAGTTTAGAAATTTCACTATATTTGAGGTTCCTCCTCACATGGTGTTACAAAAACTTCTACACAAGTAACTCATATGAACATACTTATATGATGTAAAAGAGGAAGGGAATCAAGTCTCTTATCATAGATCAAATTGTTTTGTAGGGTAGTTAAGTTCTATATATAATATGATCAAACTTTATTTACAAGATTTATTGGTTTGATCATGGATTTGCAACTCCTAGATTGTTTATGCCCAACATAATCTTCATAACAACACACACCTAAGATAGATGTGAGGCTTCAATTGGAGAACATGGTAATTAAAGAAACCATGAGAAATCCCATATGTACCAAATATGGAGGACCTATTTTTATTGTAGAAGTGAGTCTTCTAGAGAAACAATTACACATTGAGAATATTTTATTGAAAGATGAGGCCGTATTGCACTACCTAACAACATTTGATGTTTGTTCCATTTTATATTTTGACATGTAATTTGACGAATTAAGGTGTGGAATAAGGGGATTGATTAAGTAACATATCAGAGAATATTTAGTTGGGTCATCCTAGTTCTCTCCTCACTAAAGATATTGTCTTATAGAAAAATAATAAAAAAATGATAGGCCTCCACTCCACAACAACATTGTGCAATATAAAATTAATGGCTTTAAATACTACCCAACTAACATCAAAACACACAAAAAAAATCCATGTCTAGGCATACATTATAGTTGTTGTTTACATTTGTAGAATAATTCAAAATCAAGGCAAATAAGAAGTAGTGCCAAAAAAAACACATGACCTAATGCATTATTTAATAGCAATAGATAGGGCATATGTCACATTTTGAATCCAAATAGTAGATTAGCACTTGGGTTTGATTTCATTTTTCATTTTACAAGCACTAATAAGGATATGATTATTTGGAATGTTATTATGTGATTTTGCTACTTGCATTTAATTGAAGACTGGTTGTCTTCAAACTTTAGAGTGGCTTATCTATGAATTTCTATTGTTTTTCTTTGTGGTTGCAATCACATCAAAATTTTAGTGTCTTTATTGTATGATTAAAACATGTTTTATTTAGGTATTTTTTCATTTCCAAAATTTTGAGTTTGAGAATTTAGTTTGAACCAGGACCAAATAAATAGAGACATGACAAATTTTACATCTTCCTAAATTAGGTCCATGATTATAAATTATGACTAAGGCGATGAATCCCTTCATCCTTCACTTAACAAGGTTGCACAAGTGATTCCCATATTAACTGGTATATGTATAAAAAATTGAATGATATATTTACATTTTTTGTCTTTCCTAATTGTTTTTTATTAAGGTAAGCTACAAATAAGTGTACAAATCCCTATTACAAAAATAACCCAAAGGACAAAGCAAAGCCTCATACAGGCTAGAAACATTGCTCTAACAGTAGAATGATAGTAGAGCCCAAAAAGGCAAGACAAGAGGTCAGCAGGGCTACGAGGAACAACAGAGTAAACAATTTTAAAACCTAATCTAGCAGGTTGAACACCTTTGGCACGTGTCAAGGAAACATGCTTGGGAAGAGCACGCTTCTGACTTTGGAAAATAATCCAAAAATTAACATTATCACCATCCGCAGAAATAGGAGAAGAAGGGGGTGAAAATCTCACCAAATCCAAGGAAGGGGGCAGATCCTGGGGCACAACAACACCATCTCTAGTAGCCAAATGAGCACCAATAGTAGTAGTCAGAGGCACAACAACATCAGTAGGTGAGAACCCTGCAGTAGACCCAACAGTAGCTACAACAGTCGGAGAGGTCCTATAGACACCTAAAAATGTCTCGACCACCAAATTGACTCCCGATATCCCTAATCATGTCAATTTCCCTCCTAAACCAATTAATTAAATTCTATTTAATTAATTATCCCTTCATCACCCCTTTTTCATCAACTTATCCCAGACAATTGAATTAATTTCATTAATTCAATAGTTTCAAACTTAGCCAAATGAATTTAGTAAATATGCAATATTTACTAAATCATTTTTTCCCTTTTGCCACTAAATTCAATTAATTAGTTAAAATCATGTTAACTAATTAATTTAACCCATTTATTCTAGCCCTAGGGTTAATTAAATAAAATCAATGTTTAATTAACCCTAAACCCCTCATTTGGATGGTCAAACCTGGTTTAACCCACTTCCCCACATTCTCTAAATAAAGAAATTGGAATAAATCCACCTAAAATTCCACATCACAATAAATAATCATTTTTCCCATGCCTATACCTCTATTTCCCCCCAAATGAATTTTTAATTCATTTGCATTTCCCCCCATGAATCTTTTATTCAGAAATAATCTTCCCTCCATAACTTATTTAATAATTTCCTCTTCCCCAAAATGAATAAAAGAATCACTTTTATTCATAGCCATCCATTCTCCTAGATTAGATCTAGGCCCACCATATCATCTCCATCCTCCACTATTGATCTTTCCAATCAATCTCCACCCTTGGATCAAAATCCCCTCCAAAAGTCTATAAATAGAGCCTCTCCCAAGCCATTTTAAGAAGCCAAGTCTATGCAAAGACATAATGCCAAAATCACTCTTAAGCTAGGATAGTGATTTGCACAATTTGAATGAGCATTTCACATTAGAATCCATTGTCTAGGGATCATCCTGGTCTTAGGAGCTTGTTTGGGTGCAAAGGCTCCTTCCTCCCTTGATGGGATTGGACTTGCTTGTAAGGTATAACTTTGTGTTTATTGCACTTTGTTTTGTATTTTCACCCTATTTGCATTTCTAATCTACATTGGCAGGCCCGGTGGGACCCACAAGGTCCAGTCTAACTTGTTTTTGTGAGTTTTTGGTGTGAGATATGTGTGTTTTGTAGGTGTAGTGCCATTATACCCTCGCAGCGATGCCATCACTGTCTCATTTTAGCGCCATTCTCTATGTTGGCGCTATTTCTGCGCAGCACATTCCACTTCTTTCATTCACTCACATTTTTGTGGTTTTAAGATCTTGTTGCTATTTTCAGTGTTCATTCGCTCTCAGTTTACATAGAAATATTGAAGTTGCAAGGGGGGGTTATGTCAAAATTTTTACAAGGGGCCTAAATAGGCATTTTATCTTTGTTATCATCTCATTTTTCATTTACTTCGACTAACAAGGCTAACAAGACCTCAATTGTACTATTTGACCCCTTGCATTGTGTAAAAAAAATTACTTTTTGCAGGATGGACGTGTTCAGTGTCGTATCAGCGCCATCACCCAGATCGGCGCCATCCGCAGGATAACCAAACTCCCTGAAAGGTTGCACAGTAGCACCTTTTTATACCTTTATCCTTGCTATCGTCTGGATTGTCGCTTTCCATCTGCTTTATTAGCGCTAAAAGTTATATTAGTGCTATCCTATATTGTGTCACTTTCACAGTCTTAACTTAGCGCCATTTCTTGTAAGTCAGGTTGTTCTACCCACAGTGGCACTTTCACATATCTATTTTAGCACTATTTTGAAAAAAAAAAAATTGACTTTGTTGTTTGTGCAGGTGCAAACAATGGTTTTGCAGGGTCTTATCATCCTTTGCAAGATACTAACAAATTGTTTGTAGGGTTCTTTTAGTTTTTCTTGCACAACATCATTTCATGTGGAACTTAAAATAAACCTTTCTATTAGCATCCTAGTTAAACAACACTTCAATTTGACGTTTTAAAATTGACCAAACAAACAAACAACTCTTTGTGTTGCATGTGTGTGCCAACATAACATTTGCTTTGGTGCCCTAAAAATTTACTCTTTTGTGTGCCTACAAACAAACAAATCAAACACTTCAATTTTGGGGCTTTAAAAAGAACCACAAATTTTCATAAATCATCTTGGTTAAAACGAACAACAACTTGCATCTTTGACGCATGTAACCAAGAAAATCATCTTAATTGTTTGAAGTGTCTTGTGCTCTTTTTGTCTGTAACATGAAAGAGCATATGCTTTTCCCTCGCACCATTTTGGTGACCTTGGGAATCAAAAGCTCATCACAAAACTTGCAAAAACCACACCCCATTTAAATCCAAAAGATCTAAAATGAACCATGTTTAGTGTGATACAATCATTTAGAATACGTATGCTCTCCCCTCGCACCTTTTAGTGAACTTGGGGATCAAAAGTATTTTTATGATTGTATTGCTTTTGTAATCCTTAGAGGGCCTGCCACCCCGCTTCGAAAGGTGGGAATGACCCAAGCGGCATCAAGCTAAAGCCAAGCTCTTCCAAGCCGCTATATAAAATAAGGCGTTTGGGATGAAAGTCTTAAGTGATAGGTGTTGTTGTGTTATACCGATAGCCAACCTCCCCCAAAACCCTCCAAGGCATAACCCTTAGAGGCTGGGAGACTCCATAACGGAGAGTAGTGCTACCACACATATAACCACTTGAACGGTGCCCTTACTATGAACTGTTGTTTTAGCAAGCCAAAATCCTTCTATTTGTTGACGCAGAGGGGAAACCCTTGAAGCAGCCCCGATTCATGTGGTTCTTAGCCGAGGTAGCAGGGACAATCTAAAGGTTTGGTGAGGGACAAGCCTTATAAGAAACCTGGATCTTGGTACGCGTGAGAAGTGTGTGCAATTGTAAGGAGGAGCCGCTGCTACCAAGATCCTGGAGCTACCCGCTTTGAATAGGCATAGCTAGGGGATTCAACAAATACTGTCACATTCTCGCCTTAGGTTGTGAAAATTGCTTGATTCAAACAAAATCATACGTCATTTCACAAAATAAAAAATCTTGGTTGTTGTGCATTCATGTGCTTAATTGTGTATTAAATGTGTTTTTATTATTCACAAACAACTTGCCAAGAGACATTGAAAACAATTTGATCAAATTCCCATCAAAGAAAATCTAAGTTTGTCTTCAAAATCTGTCTACCCTATTTTAGCACCATATCTGTCTGATTGTGGCACCATTTCACCTATGGATTGGTGCTATTCGCAGATTGATTGGCCTAAAATAGAGACCTAGTTAGTTGTGATCCCCACCATCTGCACGGCCATAATCCGTAGTCACATTCCAAAAATCTGACAACAGTCCATACATTTTCTTCTAAATTTTCTCCAAAATCACACCTTCTCTTTTGATCTTAGAGGATTAATCACCACCATTTTTGGACCCCTTTGCTATATCAAGCCCATTCAAATTCCTATCCACTTATCTTCAGTGATTTTTACATACCTATTGGACCAAATCAAAATCCTTGTCATAAGAAAATCATTCCAAATATCCCCAAAATCTCCCAAATCAAAACATCATATGTCATCCCTTTTGAGCTAAAAAATTGACCTAGATTTTCTCCTACACACATCATATCTTGCTTGGAAAGTCAACAGTCTACCTTCCAAGTAAAATCATTATCTCTCTTTGTGTAAGGTCATTAGTCAACCCCAAACAAAGAAAGACATCCCTTTTGTGTAAACCACAAATCTAGGTCCTATCTAAGCTCAATTATTGACTACCAAAATCATCCATATCACATATCAAAAAATCAAACATCAAACAAAATCTCCTCCAAAACAAACATCATCTTTGGTCCAACATTTATGCAAAATCAATATCGGCCATCCACATCACCTTTCGATTGAAACCTCTAGCAATACATCCACCGCATCGCCTCTTCTACCTCACCCCATTACCACATCCATCTTTGGGTCCAACATAATCAATCAAATCCTATAAGGTTTCCATCCCTATTCCATTTTCACATTGTAAATCAAACATATTCACTTGCATGCCCATCATGAAATCACAACACAAGAAAATCCAAGAAATGGAAGAGCAATATCTAGGCATGCCTAATAACAACAGTCACAATATACCCATCAACCAAGCATTCAACCAATCTACATACCATTACATCCCCCCATATGGTACCAATGAAAATCCCTCCCATTTCTTACAACAACTACGACCATCACCACCACCACCACAACACATCCCCCTCGTATCCCAAGATGATCTTGATGTCTTAACCTTCACACAAGATGCTGATAACATGGACATGCTTGACAAAGTCCTACGGTCGAATCCAAATAGATTTCTAGATCATCTTCTCAAAATTATTGCTCAATTACCCCCCATCATGACATCATCACAACCATCCACCTCTACAACCAACCCTACCCCATCAAATAAACAAGCATCCACATCCAACACCCAGCCCATCATCTCTTAAATGTCCACACCTATCATATCTACCACCAACACGACCTCTACCGCTACCACATCTACCATTACTACCAATATCCCTAACCCCACCACTTCACAACCCGTCACCACATCCACTACTACAACAACGGTAAATCCTTCCATGCCACAAATTACCATGGGCATACAAGGCAACATCACGCAAGTAAGTACATCCACAAGTGTGCCTCCACCTAATCCCATCACCATTGCCTATCTACGACAGTTGTTATCACAACCACAGTACAATACATCCAACCCATCCCACACCCACCAAACCAACGTCAATCCATCCACTGTCACGTATCCACATAACCTCATAACATCATCTACACAATATCAAACAAACCCTCAATATCAAACCCCACGCCAATTCCAACATCTCACCAACCAACAAGCATACCTACAACAATCACAGCAACCACAAAATCTCAACATTGTTTTACAAGGCTTAGTTCAAAAGGTAGCAGACTTACAAACTGGGGGCAAACGCAAATATTATTCTTTTGGGGATATTTGCCCCTACCCATTCGATCGCACATTGTACATGCCCCCTTTCCCCAAAAACTTTGAGACACCCAAATTTGACAAATAGAAGGGAAAGGGTGACCCTAGGAATCACCTTAAGGAGTTCTACATTGCTTGCCTAGAAGTCTCTAATAATGACACATATCTTATGAGACTCTTCCCAAGAAGTCTTGGCGGTCAAGCCGCTGAATGGTTTGCCCATCTTCCACCTGGGATCCGAATGTTCCCTGAGCTCACAGAGAAGTTTGTAAACCATTTCTCTTATAACTTTGAACATGAGGTGTCTATGACTGACCTCTGCAACACCAAACAAAAGAATGAAGAAGCTTTCGCTTCTTTCTTACAATGGTGGAGAGGCTTAGCAAGAAAACTCCCATGGCCTATTCCTGAAAAACAACTTGTCATGATGTTTGTGACCAATCTCAATTAGGAATTAGGATTTCACTTACAAATTTTGTGTGCGTCTACCTTTGAAGAGGTCATCGACAAAGGTACAACCATTGAACGAGCCCTCATTGCCAAGGGCTCCGTCAAACTATATGACCATAAGTCCAACTACAACAACAACAACTACAAATCCAATAACAACACCCCCAATACCAACAACAATACCAACACACAATCCAAAAATAAATCACGCTATTGGGGGAAGAACAAGAACAATCTAAATGATGGTGTCATGGATGTGAAATCCATCTAACATATCCAAAACCAAACACCTACACATACGTATGCAACAAATGTAAATAACCCAAGAGGGCCAAATAAACCACGCAAACCTCGCCGAACATTCACACCATTACCAGAACCCATTGAGAACATCCTTGATAGATGTCTCAAACAAGGTGTCATCACACTCTCCCCTATTCACCCACATCAAGACAACAAACTAAAATCCTCGTGGTACAATAAGAATGACTATTACGACTACCACCACGTTGCGGGACATAAAACAGCTAACTGCATGCAACTAAAACATTGTATCCAAGACCTTATCGAACAAAACCTAGTCAGCCTCGATCACGATACCCACCCATCACCAAACACCAACTTAGGAGCTTACAAGGATCCCCTACCCAACCATAATAAAGCTTCATCATCCAACCAAACCTACAACATCACCCCACCACCCACGTCCTACGACTCTATCGTAGGACGTATAGAAGCATCATCCCATCACATCAACGTAGTTACTATTCAGGCACAAGCACCTGATTGCACTGTTACAACTCGTCGTGGCCGTGTATCCATCCGCACAGCCCCTCCCACTGAACAAACACCTATGTTCATGTCAACTCCCTTACCTCCTTGTCCAACAACACGTCCATCACCTACCCACCAATATAACCTCCTAGAACACCTAGGTAAGACACCCGCACAAATCTCCATCCTCAAGTTGCTTCACACATCTCCCCTTCACAAGGACGTCCTCGATAAATCCCTCTTGCAAACACAAGTCCCAACCAACTGGAATGTAACAGAATTCCAAGCCATGGTAGGACACATCGCTGCACCGCATCATCTCACCTTCTTAGAAAAGAACCTACCCGCCTCTGACCACATACATAATGATGCCCTACACATAGAAGTCTGCATCCACAAGCACACCATTAAAAGAGTCTTAATAGATGGTGGCTCCGGCCTCAACATATGCACTCTAAAACTGCTAAAACACTTGGGGTACTCTGATGTGGTTGTTGACACTAGCGAGTGCATCATGATCAAAGGATATGATGACACCGAGAGGCTATCTGAAAGTACTATCAAGCTTCCCATTCAAGTGGGACAGAAAATATTGGAAACTAAATGTCAAGTCCTTGATCTCGACCTTCCCTATAATATCCTTCTCGGCAGACCCTGGATTCATGCTATGCAAGCCGTCCCATCCACCTTCCATCAATGCATCAAATTCCCTCACAACAGTACAAAAGTCACAGTCTATGCCGACCCTCGCCCCTTCCAATATTGCAATTTTCTGGAAGGCCACAACCAAACATTCTGCCCATATAATAAAGCCACTGCCAAAGCCAAGCCAACAATGTCAAACTCATATATCGACCCCGCAAGCATCGCTTCCACTTCATCCCAAGCAACTACACCACCCGAGGTCCAGATCAAGCTATCCGACATGGGATGTGGGGAATATGACCCACACGGCACTTTTTGTGTGGCCACATTACCCAATTCTAAGACATTCAGCATCCCAACAACAGAGATAGCCAATACAGTCATTATCAAGTGCAGACCCTCACCCACCTTTGAGAAGAAGCATCTCCTAGATCAAGATGTTCTTGAAGATATTTCATCTTGGCTTTACAAAGATGATGAGCCTAAACAAGAGGCCAACACAATCCCCACAGAAATCTATAGCAAAGGTGCTGAAATTGTCAAGAGCATGGGCTATAAAGGACAAGGCAGTATTGTCCTCTATGAACAAGGAATCATAGAACCACTGCAAACAACAAAGAATCCCTATACTCAAGGATTAGGGTATGGTCAACCACAATGCATCCTCCCTTCCAGCGAGTGTATCTTATTCACGGCTGCTACGGCCCCCTTAGACGTCGACAATGTTAACGAAATGGGCCATCAAGACTCCTTTAGCCATTTCGTCGACTTTTCGACTCATCCATTTGTACCATCTACTTCGTCACCACTCTCACTTCATCTTCCGCTGACTTGCCACTAGTCCACCCTGACCTTATTGATTGGGACCAACGAGGACCTCCTGTCTTTGACATTGCACCTAACGATGAGGCCATCGCCGAAATGATGGGGGCAAGAGATTACTTCCCTTTAGGAGATCATCGAGCAGGGTACATAATGGAACTCCATCTAGATGCCTATTTCAGGGAGACAACCCTTGCTTCTAGTCACAAAAAAGCAAAAAGAAAAAATGGATCTGATGGTGAAAACCAATCACGGCAGTATCAGATCCCAAAATAGTAAAAATAAAAGATGTATCTCCTAGTGAAAACCTCTACGAGGCGCTAGGAGATGGAAGCATGGGCCTCCCAGAGATAGACAAAGTCTATCCAAATAGATCACCCATCTTGGTTGAACCAACTCAGGAAATGAACCTTGGAACAGAGGAAGAGCCAAAAATCACATACAGAGCAGAATCTCTCAGCATACAGGAATAGGAGAATTTCTTGTCCTTCTTCACATGCAGAAATCACAACTTTGCGTGGACCTAAGCAGACATGCCAGGGCTAGATCCCACCTTGGTTGTTCATCATCTTGCAGTACGCCCTGATGCAAAACTAGTCAAACAGAAGCTCTAAAAAATGAATCCTCAGGTCACTCTCCTCGTTAAGGTAGAACTAAAGAAATTACTAGATGTGGGGTTCATTCGCCCTATCGATTATCCTAAATGGGTTTCAAATCTTGTGCCAGTTGCTAAACCAGATGGCTGAATCCATTATTGTACCGATTTCAGGGATCTCAACAAGGCCTACCCCAAAGATGACTTCCCACTACTAAACATTGACATGATAGTGGATCTCACAGTAGGATATGAAATGTTATCCCTCATGGATGGTTTCTCAAGATACAATCAGATAAAATTTGCCAAAGAGGATAAGCATAAAACGGCCTTCATATGTCCATGGGGAACATATTGCTGGGTGGTAATGCCATTCGGCCTAAAAAATGCAGGAGCCACCTTTCAAAGAGCCATGACTGTCATCTTCCATGACCTCTTACACCACATCATGCAAGACTATGTGGATGATTTGCTTGGCAAATCAAAGACTAGAGAAGAACACTTAGATGTGCTAGCCAAGATCTTTGACAGGCTAGAGCAATATAATGTTCATCTCAATCTTAAGAAGTGTGTCTTTGGCATCACCTCAGGTAAACTACTAGGATACATAGTCTCCAGACGAGGAATCGAGGTAGATCCTACGAAAGTCAAGGCTATCACTGAAATGCCTCCTCCCAAAACATTGAAACAACTGAGAAGCCTGTAGGGGAAACTACAGTCCATTCATCAATTCATTGCCCAACTTGCGGATAAGTGTCAACCATTCCAACATCTCCTCAGGAAAGATATGGCTTTCACCTAGACCGATCAGTGTCAGAGTGCCTTCGATCAGCTAAAAGAATATCTGGCTAATCCCCCTGTTCTAACTCCACCAAGATAAGGAGAGCCCCTCCTCTTGTATATCTCTGTGATAGACACAACAATCAGGGATTTGTTAGCACAACATGATGAGCATGGGAGAGAAAGAGCCATTTATTATATCAGCCGCACCTTGATCTCGTATGAGCTCAATTATACACAAATTAAACAAGCATGCTTAGCCCTTGTCTTTATGTCACAAAAGTTGAGACACTACATGCTCAATCACAAGACCAAGCTCATTGGTATGATTGACCCACTAAAGTACCTCCTAAATAGAGCTACCCTTATTGGCAGAATGGCTAAATGGGTCATGATCCTCACAGAGTTTGATATAGAATACACTAAAAGAAAGGCCATTAAAGGGCAAGTTATAGCAGATCAGCTGGCTAAAGCACCTATCCCCGCAGAACATCCTACAATTGCAGATTTTCTAGATAAGGCCATCCTGACAATCACACCAGCCCCAGACACATGGAAAATGTATTTTGATGGATCATACACCCACAGAGGCTCGGGGGTAGCATCCTGTTTGCTACCCCTCAAGGCGATATGATCCCTAAATCATTCAAAATCACATTTCCATGCACCATCAATGTAGCAGACTATGAGGCTCTCATTACAGGTCTTTGCATGGCCATCCAATGGAAAATTGAAAAGCTAACTGTGTATGGTGACTCCCAACTGGTCATTAAGCAGGTCAATAATGAATATAAGACCAAAGATGACAAACTCCTGCCCTACAAGAAGATGGTTGATGATTTCAAAGACTACTTTGATGGCATCCAATTTGAGCAAATCCCAAGGCTCAACAATAAAGTAGCAGATGCCATGGCTACCATAGGATCTCTAGTCGATATGAAAAAGGATAGCAAGAAATATGAATTCCTGATAGAAGAGCTCCCCATCCCCGCATACGATGTTCCTCAATCAGAACTAGTGTGCAAAGTCATTGGCCCCTTGTCCCCGTGGTACCAAGAAACATACCTTTACCTCCATGACAATATCCTTCCCCCTAACCTATCCACTTCCCAGCGAAAATCATTCATCCGTCAAGCCTCCCGTTTCATTCTTGTTGGCGACACACTATACAAAAGGAGTCTTGACAGCACACTTCTCCAATGTTTAGACTCTAGGGAAGCTGAAATAGCCTTGGAAGAGGTACACGCAGGTATTTGTGGGGTGCATTCCAGTGGGCCTACCCTATCTAAAAAGATCCTCCAGACTGGATACTACTAGCCAACCATGGACCGTGATGCCCACAGGTTTACCAAAAAGTGCACCCATGCCAATAGCATGGCAATCTCATCCACACACCAGCACAGGAGTTACAACCAATTGCAACGCCATGGCCTTTCTCATAGTGGGGACTTGACCTCGTAGGAAAAATACATTCTCCATCCTCAAATGGCCATAAATTCATAATCACCGCTACTAAATACTTCACAAAGTGGGTGGAAGCAATACCACTCACCTTCATCACAGGTATCCAAATCTCCAAATTCATCCTCCACTATATCATCTGTTGATACGGTATCCCCCATTCCATCATCACCGACAATGGAAAGCCCTTCAAAAACTAAGAAGTCTGCACTCTGTGCGAAAAGTTTGACATCAAACACCACTTCTCCACACCATATTACCCGCAAGGAAATGGTCAAGCAAAGGTGTCTAACAAAACCATCCTCCACATTCTCAAGAAGATAGTCAATGAAGCTAGCCATGACTGCACCTCCAACTCAACCCCGCCCTATGGGCCTACCACACAAGCATCCACACTCCTACAGGAGCCACCCCATTCTCACTAGTATTTGGATCTGAAGCCATTTTACCTATAGAGGTCGAGCTCCCATCTCTCAGAGTGTCCTTGCAAAACATTATCTCTGATGAGGACTACTGCGTCACAAGGCTGCATCAACTGGACCTATTGGATGAGAAACGCCTGAATGCATTGAATCACTTATAGGCATACCAAAACCACCTCAGAAGAAGCTACAACAAAAAGATCAGAACCAGAAAATTTGAGGTAGGTGACCTTGTCTTAATGGAAAATCAGAAGAACCTGCAAGAGCGTCTGAAGCAAGGAAAGTTTGAACCCAATTGGCTAGGACCTTATGTCGTCACAACTAATTATGGGTCAGGAGCCTATTAGCTTGCAACATCTGAGGGGCAGCCTCTAGATAAGCTAATGAATATCATGCATCTCAAGAAATTCTATGCATAACCCATCTGATACCCCAAGTCAAAAAATCAAAAAAATCAAAAACACCAAAAAAATCAAAAAATCAAGAAAAAAAATCAGAGTGCAATAAAAACTTCCAAAGGTGAAAATCACTTCGGTGATGCCTTAGATAAGTACCATGGTGAAAACCTATTTCAGGCACCATGCGTAGTGGCCCATTCTACCATCTAATAAGTCCTCTTCTCGTCACACCACTCCATATTTCACACATCCCATGGCTTGGAATTCTGAAACATCAAGTCCTATCGCCTAACCCATCCTATTATATCCCAAGACCAACCCATGGAACGAGGATCCTTGTAAGCTCCCTTTGTACATACAAAATCAAAAAATCCAAAAAACATCGCAAAATCAAAAAATCCAAAAAACATCGCAAAATTAAAAAATCTAAACAACATCACAAAATCAAAAAATACAAAAACAATACAAAATTTAGAAAATCCAAAACACAACACATCTCATCATCAAACACCCACCAATCTACATCAAGCCCATCGCAAACCATTCCCACATCATCAAGTCTTGCCAGAACTACATATTCATTCCACCTGCATCTTAAACGTACCTTGATCTCGTGGACACAGGGTATGTAGGCAGTCTGGAATACGAACAATGTTTCCACTACTCAGGTATCTAAGATGCACCCATCCACCCCGTTGGATGATACCCCATTTACTGAGCTTTCTGGATCTCATATAAGAACACACAAGCTATATATGCACTCCAAACAGGTTCCCCAATGCAAGAATCATCAATCAACATACCAACCATAATCCTACACATGGCCAGACTATTCCTTTGCCCTTCTTCCCATAGTTCTCTAATCAACACCAATGGATCTACGTCCTAGGATATATCTTTCCAACAATGGACAAAAATCTATCATTCTGTCATCACGTCTCTTGGCAAGAGCACACAAAGGCTATTTGTATCTTTTCATTGGTCTTTTTGCTTATTGATTTTTATCTTTTTGTCTCGCTCTAAGTCATCTCCAAAGCTACCTTGATCTCATTATATCATGGTATGTAGCAGTTAGCACCTGGAGTAGAAATCGTCATTTTTTCTACATGCTGTGCTTGTGGGTTGGTTTCATTTGTCCAAGAATAGTATTCATATCTTGAAGTCCGGGTCAATTCTAGCATGATGTGTCCTATTTGCATATACAGGCATTAAAACCTTTTATGCATTATTCGCACTCGTCGCTATGAGTCCCCTTCCTTGACTAGACAAGATTATACTACCTTGGGCATGCATGAAATCAACCTATTGTTTGTAGATCTAGTCCATGCAATTGCAGGGTATACATCATCACCTAGGTCATTTCATACCTTTGTGAACTGTATCCTACATTGCTACATTAAACTAAGAAATGCTCTCAATTAATCTTGTGTAACTACTGTTACTAGCTCAAAATCATCATCCTAATCACTCAGTCAACTATCCCATCTCAGCCTGGATTTAATAATCACTTTCCCCCATCCCCCACCAACCAACCCTTCCCTAATCCCATTCCCCCACCACATTTCCACTCAACACATCCTGAACTGAAATAAATCCCCCCTCAACAGACGTGGTGTCTTACAACCTAACAACCCTCTCATCTCCCCACCCGACCCCCCTGTCTCTAGACACTCCCAATCCTACCCATACCCATCCATACACCCCTATCCTCTCCCCACCTAATCCCCTCTCCCCTAGCTTCACCACTCAGGGTCAACACAAAGAACATCATGTGTATCAGGACTGGACCACCCCACCTATCACCTAGCCTGCATCCTGCATATCGCCTAACTACATATCATAATTGGTTAATCTCATTTCCATTTTATCCATCTAAATTTGCATATCATTCTAGGTTTATTGTAATCCATTTGCATATCATTTTAGGTACATTTTAATCCATTTAATTTGCATATCATTTTAGGTACGTTTTAATCCATTTAATTTGCATATCATTTTAGGTACATTTTAATCCATTTAATTTGCATATCATTTTAGGTTCATTGTAATCCATTTTGTATATCATTTTAGGTTCATTGTAATCCATTTACATATCATTTTAGGTACATTTTAATCCATTTAATTTGCATATCATTTTAGGTTCATTGTAATCCATTTTGCATATCATTTTAATCCATTTAATTTGCATATCATTTTAGGTTCATTGTAATCCATTTTGCATATCATTCTAGGTTCATTGTAATCCATTTTGCATATCATTTTAGGTACATTTTAATCCATTTAATTTGCATATCATTTTAGGTTCATTGTAGTCCATCATTACATATCATTTTAGGTCAATTTTAATCCATTTAATTTGCATATCATTTTAGGTTCATTTTAAACCATTTTACATATCATTTAGGTGCATTTAGAAACCACCTAAAATCACATGTCATTTAGATCCATTTATCCATTTAAATTGCATATCAAATAGATTCATTTAAACCATTTCAAAATTACATGTCATTTAGATTTATTTTCATCCATTTAAGTTTGCATAATAATTAGGTTCATTTTCAGATCATTTAGTTGCACAAATATACATCACATTTCATAAACCACTTAGTCACATAAACCACTAGCTGCATATGCACATCATCATCATATAAACATAACATATCCATAACATACAAAATCCATAAAGAAATAACACATCCATAAGCATCATAAATCACCAGAAAGCATCATATCATATCAAATCACCCCAAAAAAGTGTACATTGCTCATATATTTATCAAAAAATAAAATGTCCTGATACAAAAATGCCTCCAAGGGCTATCACATAGAGGATCCCCTCTTTGATGGAGTGGGAGTCTCTGATCTTGGTCGAGCCTGTGCCCCTGTCGGCGGCTATGACTGCAGCGGTGGCTGTACCTGCACCTGAGGGACCTGCTGGTGCACGTGTGAGGGAGGAGGCATCGACTGCTGAATAGACTGAATAGATCTTGATCTATGAGATCTTAATGCACCCAATCTACTGACCTGACTATAGCTCGGTGCATGCTGCGTTGTTGGCACAGTTGCATAATACAACCCCTTGTAATACTCCACATGTGCTCTAGCCTCTGCTAAATCCCCCTGTACCTGCATCACCTGCCCCTATGCCTGACTCAACTGTGCCTACAGCTGATAAATCTATGTTTGCGCCTGAGACAACTGAGCCTGCATCCCTGTCAAAACTGGGGCAAGTCCACCACCTGAAGCTTGTAGACTACCTAATGCAGTCTCTGCCTGCTGTGCTTTGCCAAGTGTTGCATCCCGCTCTATAGTTAAAGCCTCTATATCACCCCATGCCTGGGCCAACTATGCCTGCAACATAGCCACCTATCCATCTGCCCCATCTAATAATGCTAGAGTCCCCCGCAACTACACCAACTCTACCTCATGACCCTCTAATGCCTCCTCCAGCCTGGCCACATGTGCCCATAGGGTCTCCATCTCCTCCTCCTCGTCCCGTCACCTCCGACCAGATGAACAACTCTCATCCTCAGACTCTGCATCCAAAGCTGTCCCTAAGGTCCCTGCCTCTGTATCATGCCCACCAACTTGTCGCTGCCCCTCCTGTGGGGGAGGTAGGTCACCCTCATCTGCTCTAGGCTGCCCCCCACGCCGTTGGGGTACTTTCAGCCATCGCACTGAGCCAATCTGAACCTGCTGGGTAGGAACCTACTGCACCTGAACTTGTTGTGTAAGAACCTGCTCTGCCTGTACCTATTGTACCAGAACCTACTATGTAGGAACCTGTTGCGCTTGCCCCTGTCCTGCTGCCACTACCGCCAGCAGATCTATCGGCTGGCCATCCCTCCCAATCACTCTCTCCTCTCCATCATACCCAACCTTCACAAGGAATTCCTTAATGATCACATCCCCCTCCACGTAACCCTCCCCATCAGGGTCATCTCCACCATCTGAGTCATCACCCCCTGAACCTACTGCCTCCTCTGCTAGATCCGTCAACCGAGTAGACTGATGCATATGCCACCAGATATCATAAGCAGCTGTGGTCCCTGTATCCCTCACCATGATCCTCCAATCCCACGGTATTGGCCAAAGCACTGCAAAATCTGCTAGAGCAACTTGTGGCTATAGAGGTGCAGGCCAGTAGGGTCCATCTCGTGAGGTCCGCGCATATATCGCCATCTGCTGAGGGGTGTCCTACACCAAACCAAACTGCTGCATAACCCATGAGGGTAGGTACATCTCTATGCAATGGTCCCCTTGACCCATAAGGTATCTCTACTGAAAAATGTAGGGGAGATGAATAACGTCATCTAGCCACTCCTCACAACCGATGTATGCTCGCCCAACCACACTAATCATGTCATCCAGTATCCACCGCCAATATCACACCCGGCCAGTATACGTGTACTCAGCATCCCAATATAAAAACACAAAGGCCTCAAACTGCCATCGATAGTACCCACAGGTCAGTTGCGTGATAGGGATGTGCTCCCAAATCCATACATGTAGCAGAATCACACTGTTAGGGTTAGCCGGCAGAAGATATTAATTAAATGCAAATAAAGATTAAACAGAGAAATGGAAATACACAGAAATAATAATAGCGAGAGACAAGTTTTAATGTGGTTCACCCAAACTCGAGTTACATCCACCAAACAGAGAGTCCAATATTATTATCCAGTAAATCAAACTGATTACAATCAGCAATCCCTGCAACTCAATACCGCTGCAAAATGCTACAATACAATATATCAAAACCCTAACCCCTGGCCGCTTTTTATCAAGCTTTTTGTCGGTTACAAAATGCTGCCCCCAAACCCCCGCAAGGGGCGCTGCCCCTTGACCCCGTAGGAATTTGGGGGGAAACAGCATTGATAAAAGTGGGGTAAATATAACCTCCGAGTCTGATTAGGCTCCATATAACAACACACACCAGCATATAAGGCTCTATCATGCAAATAGGTGACTGTGTGCATCTCATGGTATAACCGCGCTAGCATCACTGGCCCCCAGGTGTAGACAATCCCATGCATCACCATCCCCTCTATCACCCCTCCCCAGCCAACTGGAAAGCCCCTACCTTGCTTATCAGGCATCACCACGCCTCTAATCAATGCGCATAGGAACAAGGCAAACGGATCTGCACCCACAGTCAATGTCCCCTCATAATCCATCTCCCTCTCATTCAGAGAGAGAACAAGATGATCTACACCAAACACTCTGACCAGTGCCCTCTGCCCACTCTTCGTGTCATATTTGACACGTCGACCTTGGATAGGTAGCTTGAGGATGCGATAAACATCCTCAAGTGTGATGGTAATCTCTCCTGTCAGTAACAAAAAACTGCAAGTCTTAGTACGGTAGTGCTCCACCATGGCAGTCATTAGAGCTCTATGAGCTTGCAAAACTGGCATCGGTGACACCGTCAGAAGCCCTAAGCTTGCCAACCGTGCCTTCGCGGCATCATCAAAACCATCAAACAAAGCCATCATAGTGGGAACTCGTCGCTCTCGCGACTACAACATGAATCACTCTGTATCCTGCATACCCAACATTATGGTTAAATGTCAACCTATCTTCTTCTAAATCAACCTTTTTCTTCTTCTAAGTGTCTAACAAGCCAACATCAGGTGGCATGCAAATAAGACAACCCTTGTGCCACTTTTTTAAAAATGGCGCTAAAATTTCTTCTAAATAGTGCTAATATAGAATATCGTGCCACTGTGCATACCTCTTTGTGCCAATCCAAAAAATAGCACTACTGCATGCTATTCATTGCGCCATTTAACCATATAGCGTCACTACTAATTTTGGCACTAATTTGCCCAATGGTGCCAACCCTCCCAATAGCACTAGAATAAATTATCGCGTTAAAACACACAATAGTGCTAGAATGCGTCATGGCGCTACTTCCCAAGATGGCTCTATTGTAGACAATAGCGCCACTTTCACCTCCATTTGGCGTTAAAACACCAGAAATCTATTTCCTTCATAAATGGTGCTAATCTGGAAGATAGTGCTAAAACTCCCACCTAATGGCGAAAAAACTGCCCTACCCTACCTGGGCGGATAGCACCAATCCAGAGGATGGCACCAATCCGCCTTGCCATTAGCACTACGCGCTTTAATCCCAACCCCTAAAACCCTTAAAAAATGTATGAAAAATGATAAAATTACAAAGTCAGGGTTAGGCCCTACCGAGGGTCCAACGTCAGGTGCCCGACCAAACTCTCAGAACGACTCGGAGATGTGTCAAAGTCTCAGGAACTAGGGGTTGCAGTCAGCCATCTCTCCTTCGCTCCTTGTTCTCTAGGGTCAAAGTGTGCAAATGTGGCACTCTTAGGGCCCACTTTGCCTAATATAGTGGGCCATGTCATCCTTCCACCCTTTCTCTTTCCTCCAGGGTGCAGATCCTAACCTTTTTCCTCCATTTTTCTTCCTGCCATCCTCTTTTTCCATCCACTATTCAATCTTCACTCCCGTCACATCCTTTCGAGAGCTCACCTGAAAAATTTTTATTTTCCCGCCAACCTCTCGAGGGGGCGTCCCCTATCCATCTTATTCCTTCTCGACAGCTGGGGCATATTTTTTCTTCGACCTAATGCCACTTCCCTCCTAGGTCCTGATGCCATGTCAAAGAGGGGCAAATGTAGACACCTAAAAATGTCTTGACCACCAAATTGACTCCTGATATCCCTAATCATGTCAATTTCCCTCCTAAACCAATTAATTAAATTCTATTTAATTAATTATCCCTTCATCACCCCTTTTTCATCAACTTATCCCAGACAATTGAATTAATTTCATTAATTCAATAGTTTCAAACTTAGCCAAATGAATTTAGTAAATATGCAATATTTACTAAATCATTTTTTCCCTTTTGCCACTAAATTCAATTAATTAGTTAAAATCATGTTAACTAATTAATTTAACCCATTTATTCTAGCCCTAGGGTTAATTAAATAAAATCAATGTTTAATTAACCCTAAACCCCTCATTTGGATGGTCAAACCTAGTTTAACCCACTTCCCCACATTCTCCAAATACAAAAATTGGAATAAATCCACCTAAAATTCCACATCACAATAAATAATCATTTTTCCCATGCCTATGCCTCTATTTCCCCCCAAATGAATTTTTAATTCATTTGCATTTCCCCCCATGAATCTTTTATTCAGAAATAATCTTCCCTCCATAACTTATTTAATAATTTCCTCTTCCCCAAAATGAATAAAAGAATCACTTTTATTCATAGCCATCCATTCTCCTAGATTAGATCTAGGCCCTCCATATCATCTTCATCCTCCACCATTGATCTTTCCAATCAATCTCCACCCTTGGATCAAAATCCCCTCCAAAAGTCTATAGAGCCTCTCCCAAGCCATTTTAAGAAGCCAAGTCTATGCAAAGACATAATGCCAAAATCATTCTTAAGCAAGGATAGTGAGTTGCACAATCTGAATGAGCATTTCACATTAGAATCCATTGTCTAGGGATCATCTTAGTCTTAGGAGCTTGTTTGGGTGCAAAGGCTCCTTCCTCCCTTGATGGGATTGGACTTGCTTGTAAGGTATAACTTTGTGTTTATTGCACTTTGTTTTGTATTTTCACCCTATTTGCATTTCTGATCTACAGGTCCCAACAACAGTCACATGAACAACAACAACAGAAGGGAAAGACCCTTCAGTAGTCTTAGCAGTAACAACAAAAGAAGGGGAGGTCCCTGCAGCAAACCCAAGAGCAACAACAGCAGTAGAGGAGTTCCCTACAACAATCCTATCAACAACAACATTAGCAGTCCCAACAATAGCAGCATTAGCTATCTCAGCAACAATAGCAATAGGTGAAGACCCTAAAAACACAGCAACAACCACACCAATAGACAGTGCCCTAGTAGCAACAGAAGAAAAACCACCAGCACTAGCACTAGGAGCAACTGAAATAGGAACCGACGAATCAGGAACCTTCTCAACATCAGGGGTAGACCCTTCATCATCAGAGGAGGGAGGAAAAAAACTCAACTGCATCAACTGTGAGTTGCACATGTAAAGCATTCTCCACCAAGAGGGAGGATGAGTGGTCTTTAAACGAGGGCACCCAAAAGCCAAATGACCCGTAGCAAAACACCTACCACACTAGAAGGGGAGACCTTCATAGTCTAACACCTACCTCCATGAGCTATCAACAGCCTGCAACTCAATCTCCGTAGGGAGACGCTTAGAGAGATCCAAATCCACAAGCACCCAAGTGTAAGTAGTATGAAAGAACATGCTAGTTTCATGATCCACCATAATAAAAGAAACCAAAGAATTACCAATACCCGCATAACAAGAATTGCACCAAAGATGCAGTAGAAGGTTCGGAAGGCGAATCCAAATAGGCATTCTGTTGAAGGACTCGAATAAAGGGTTAAAAGATGGGACCCATGGATTGAGAAGGAGGGCATGTTGGCCCCAAACCCAAACATGAGTATCAAGGACAGCATTTCGATCAGAAACAGTATCAAAAACAACTACAAAAAAACCCTTTGCATAAGGGTAAATTTCTATTTTCCCCTCCATGATAGGGCACCAATGCTCCGTTATCTAGAGGTTCAAATCCCCCAACCAAGGCCACCAATGGTCAAATTTGCAGATCAACCCTTGCTTAGAAAAATATTCCACATTTTTCAAAACCTCATCCCCTAAGACCACTATAGGGGGAGGCAAGTTAGACTGAAAAATAAATCTCTTAGAAACTAGAGAAGTAGCAGCCTTAACAGGCTCTCCATGACTCCCCGGAGAACCACTCACAAGGTTTGCATATGAGATAGCAGCAATAGCACTAGCCTCAGTCACGAGTGATGCTCCAACGACCATAGCTTCAAGGGAACCCTACAAACCCCCATCGTAGAAACCACACCCATAGCCTTATCTCCAGTGGCTAAGCCCATAAACCTGAATGGTGCATCAACAGCTACACCCACACCAATAGTAGAGGATATCCTAGCTATGAACTCAGCAATAGACAAAGCCTGGGCAGTAGGCGCATGGGCAGGTAGGGGAGCAGGAGATCCCATTTCAAAATTTATGTTGTCTTTCCTAATTGTTATCTAACAAGCTAAAATGCATTTATCCTCTACATTTTTGCTTTTAAGTAATATGCATAATCATGCACACGAACCCACAAACCACATAAGATAAAAGGTGGTGTGTCAATTAACTAAAAGTTTAGGTGGCATTTAGACAAGGATTCTTGATAACCAAGCTAATTCAATCATGAAAACCCCTTTCAGATCTTGTAAAACATTAGATATTTGAGTTCACATAATTTCTTATTTGGATTTGGCTGAGAAATATCATGGTGTGAATTTGGAGGTTAATTTGGTTCATTGGCTATGATTAAGTACATATAAATCCTAGGCACCTAAGGTAATTAGCAAAGTGGGTAGGTGTTAGAATTCTTAAGATAGAATACCTACAAAATTCATAAAAGTTTAGGCATTATAGGGTTTTATTGAATGTGAAAGGAAGCAAGGTGTACGAAAAATGCTTCCTACACTAATCTAATGAGGAGAGGGCTATGCAAATTCAACTTTATCCTAACTATTACAGCAATGTTAAACCATTAACATGAGATATTGCAGCAAACACAAGAACCAAAAAGTAGACAGAAAAAGAGAGACAAATATTTACGGTGGGGAAAACCCTTATCGGGTGAAAAACTCCACACTCATAAACCTGCACAATGTATTAACAAATCTGAAAGACTGTTTACAATATAGTTGTAATGCAAGCTTCAATGGTCTTCGACACTCATGTCTGGAGTCAATCTGGCAGTGTAATAGTACCTGTAAACCTGTGATACAAACTCCATCTCCAAGCACCTGTATATAAAGAAAATACAAGGCAATATTGGACCTATCTTGGCATGGGCATCCAATATGGCATCTTGGACCAAAACCCATGCCTAGGGACACTTGGTCAACATTGTAGAATGTGTCTGACACTTATCCATAGCTCCCATCCCAAAGAGGTTGCCTATTTCCAAAATAGGCTATGACAGATGTTCTTACGACACTTACGATAGTCATAGAATCTGTCATAGCGGTTACAACTTACAGTTGTAAGAGAATCTATCATACACATGCTATAAATAGCATATTCTCTTACAACACATCATATTCCACCTTGGGGCACCTAAATATGCCTCATTCAAAGATGCTACATGACACATGCTATTACCTGTCTTACAACCTTCTATTCTCGACTCTTACATGTCATAGATTCATCATAGAAATCCGTCATAACCGTTTCGGTCAAACATTCCTTACACAACATAGAAGATGCCAACACATGGTAGAATATTCCTACCACTAAGTGGGATGCCTATCTCTGCATGTGAGGACAAAATAACAAGTTGTCATAATCCATGTAGGATTGACACATCACCGTGCCACATCCCACAATATGACAAAGTGGAATTTCTAATTATTTCCAACATAGGCAATTGAATAATAAATACAAACATTACAAATGTAGAGAATTACCAAGGTTGAGACACCTTAATTCCCAACATTATCCTACTTGTCAAACACCTTGTAAGAGCCAATAGAAAAATAGGATTTAATTGCTATAGGCCGAGAGACCCATAGACTCTAAACACCATCTGAACTTCTCTGTGCCCACTAGTTTCATCAATGCATCTGCAACATTCTTCAAAGTATCTACTTTCTCCAAATTTACCTTTCCATCCTCAACCATGTCCCTCATGAAGTGAAACTGAACATCAATGTGCTTGGTTCTAGCATGGAAAGTTGGATTCTTTACAAGGCAAATTGCACTCTGATTGTCACAGCTGATGATGATCTGACCTGTATCAACACTAATATCGGAACACAATCTCTTAAGCCAAATGGCTTCCTTAAAAGCATGAGTTGCTGCCATGTACTCATCTTTTGTTGTGGACAAAGCAACAACTAGTTGTCACTTACTCATCCAACTAATAGCACCACTAAATAGTGTAAAAACATAAGCACTAGTGGATCTCCTGCTATCAATGTCACCTGCACAATCTGAACCTACAAATCCATGAATATCAATAGAATACGGAGGTCCTGAAACATTACCATGATAGCAAATGGAATACTCAAAAGTACCCCTCAAATATCTGAACACTCGCTTAACTGCATCCCAATGAACCCATCCAGGATTAGCCATAAATCGACTAAGGACTCCTATTGCTTGGGCAATGTCTGGTCTTGTGCAGACCATAGCATACATCAAACTACCAATAACACTAGCATAAGGTACTCTGCTCATGTCCTCCACCTCACTAGGAGATTTTGGACAATTCTCAATAGACAACTTTGTCCCCAAAGAAATGGGAACACACAATGGTCTACAATTTACCATGTTGAATTTGTCCAACACGGACTTCACATACTTACTCTGGCTTAACCAAAGTTTTCTATTGGTTCTGTCTCTTCTAATTTCCATTCCTATAATGTACCTGGCTGCCCCTAAATCTTTCATTTCAAACTGAGCTTACAACTGAGATTTAAAATTAGAAATCATATTTTTACCCTTCCCAATGAGCAACATATCATCAACATATAGTGCAATAATGAGAATACGATCACCATCAAATTTATAATACCACAATGATCCGATTTCAATCTCACAATTCTAATTGACAACACAAAGGCATCAAACTTCAAGTACCATCTCCTAGGGGATTGTTTCAAACCATACAAAGACTTCTTAAGTTTGCAAACCAAATTTTATTTACCTTTCACCATGTAATGCTCTGGCTATGACATGTAGATCTCTTCTTCCAAGTCACCATGAAGAAAAGTTGTCTTCACATCCATCTGTTCTACCTCCAAGTCATAAGCTGTTGCGAGTGACAACAGGAATCGAATGGATGTCATCTTTGCAATGGGAGAGAAGATCTCACCATAATCTATACCCTCCACTTGTGAATACCCCTTCACAACCAATTTGACCTTATACTTCTCAATACTACCATCTGCACCAATCTTCTTCTTGAACACCCATTTGCATCCAATGAGTTTTCATCCAGGAGGAAAAGGCACCAAGTCCCAAGTTTGATTCTTTTCCAAAGAAGCCATTTCTTCCTCCATGGCCTCCTTCCAGGAACCTACATCCTTCATATCCAAAGCCTCTGATACAGTTCTAGGTTTATCACTGTTCGTGATTAAAGCATAAGCACAACTAGAATTAAGCAATGTAAAACCAAAATTTTTAGGTTGCTTTCTTATCCATGTAGACCTCCTCAAGAGCTGAGCTTGAGGTTTAGCTTCTTCCTTTGAGCTTTCAGAGCTACTAGAGCTCTCCTCATCATTAGGTCCAACATTGTATTTTTGTTCAGTCTTCTTAGGGGTGAGAGGAAACTAAACAACATCCTCTTTCTTTTCTTTTTCTTCTGGCTGTAAAATAGTGGAAGAAGGTGTAAGCTCTCTGAAGATGACACTTCTGCTATACAACACGTTTTCAGCCACGGGGTCCCAAAGCTTGTATCCTTTTACACCAACACCATAGCCGATGAAGATACACTTAACAGCTTTGTTCTCCAACTTTGACTACTTCTCCCTAGGCACATGTGCATATGCCTCACAACCAAAAACATGAAGATCCCTTACTGAAGGCTTTCTACCAGACCACACCTCTATGGGTGTCTTTCCAACAAGAGCTGATGCAGGAGATCTATTTACTAGATAGCAAGCAGTGGCAATAGCTTCAACCCAAAACTTTTGTTCTAGACCAACTCCACTAAGCATACTCCTAGCCTTCTCCATCAGTGTCCTGTTCATCCTCTCTGCAACTGCTGCGGTGTGTATGGAGTTGTCTTATGTCTTTCAATCCCAAGTTCTTTGCAATACTTATCGAATTCTGTAGAACAGAACTCACCACCGTTGTCAGTTCTCAAACATTTAATCTTTTTACCAGTCTAATTTTCAGCAAAAGCTTTAAACTCTTTAAACTTGCTATAGACTTCAGATTTGCTTCTGAGAAAATAAATCCATGTCCTTCTACTGTAATCATCTATAAAAGATACAAAGTATACAAATTTTGATAATGAAGGAACATTAACATGGCCAAACACATCAGAATGAATAAGGTCCAACACACCAGAAGACTTATGAGAACTCGAGTAAAACTAAACATGGTTTTGTTTTCCATAAATGCAATGTTCACAAAAGTCAAACTCAAGATTACAATCATCTAACCCCTCAACGAGGTTCTTATTTTTCAGGGTACACAGACCTTCTCACTAATGTGGCTAAATCTCTTATGCCATAACATTGTCTTTTTTGCAGGAAGTTTAACTTCCAATGCATAATTACAACCATCAAGACTAGAAACAACAGATTTCTTCACTGCTCATTCAAATGGTTGGGATGAAGTGACTGCTGCCCTCTTCCTTGAGTTAGAAGAACTATTGCATTGTGCAATGCATGCTTCCAACTGAAAAAGAGTACCTCTCTAAGTACCCTTAGCAAGCACCACAGATCCTCTAGTCATCTTGCATCCTTCTTTTGAAAAAACAACCTACACACCTACATCATTCAAACTACTTACAGAAAGCAGGTTTCATGCTAAGCCTAGGATGTGCATAACCATAGAGATCCCCTTCACTTGACCATTAGAGAATCGGATAGAGACTCTTCCACGACCAACGATCTTCAGATGAGAGTCGTCACCCAGATACACCTTTCCACCAACGAACTCCTCATTCTTAGTGAACTAGTCTCGATGCGAGGTCATGTGGAATGATGCACCAGATTTGATTAGCCACACATCATCAGATGAATGGGTTGCTAGGGCTGTGATGAAAACATCACCGTCATCTTGTGATTTGTCAGAATCTAAATTAGGAGCTTTCTTCTTTTTCTTCTTCTCCTCTTTACATTCCTTTTGAAAATGCCCGGTCTTGCCACAATTCCAACAAAGAGCCTTGGATTTTCTAGGAGATTTGGATCTCCCACGGGATTTGGATCTACCCTTCTCAGCTTTCTTATCCTTCTTCTTCCCTTTCTCCTTGGGTCTTCCACGAACTGTAAGGGCTTCTTTGGCCACTTTAGAAGACTTTCTCCGTATCTCTTCAGACAATAGCAAAGAAACCACCTCTTCCATTTTGAATGTGGATGTGGTGCTTCTGATTGCCATGACAAGATGATCCCATGAGTCCGGTAAAGAACAAAGCAGGGTCATACACTGATCATCCTCCTCCATTTTTACACCAATAGATGTTAATTGTGCAACCAACATATTAAAGGCATTCATATGCTCAACCATGGATCCTCCATCCTCCATTCGAAGAGAATAGAACTTCTTTCTCAAAAAAAGTTTATTGACTATGGATTTGTCTTGATACACATCCCCCAACTTCTTCCAAAGGAGTTTTGCAGTAGTCTCCTCATGGACATTTAACAACACAGAATCGGCAAGACTAAGTCTTATGAGACCCTTAGCCTTCTGGTCCTTGATATCCCACTCATCTTGAGTCATTGTAGTTGGTTTAGTTCTGTTTACACTTTCCCAAAGATCTCGGTCAACTAACATGTCTTCCATTTTGAGCTTCCACAACTCGAAATTACTGCCATTGAACTTCTCTACTTCAAACCTTCCTGATGTACCTGCCATCTCCTTGCTGCAATAAGATATAGAATGCTCTGCACAGACTCCCACTCAACCTAAGATTAGCTCAAAAAACCCCTACCCTACAACTAGGACCAAAGGTGATCAAGCTCTGATACCAACTGAAAGGAAGCAAAGTGTGCAAAAAATGCTTCATACACTAATCTAATGAGGAGAGGGCTATGCAAATTCAACTTTATCCTAACTATTACAACAATGTTAAACCATTAACATGAGATATTGTAGAAAACACAAGAACCAGAAAGTAGACAGAAGAAGAGAGACAAAGATTTACAGTGGGGAAAACCCTTATCGGGTGAAAAACCCCACACTTAGAAACCTGACCAATTTAACAAATCTGAAAGAATGTTTACAATACACTTGCAATGGAAGCTTCAATGGTCTTCGACACTTGTGTCTGGAGTCAATCTAGTAGCATAACAATACCTGTAAACCTGTGATACAAACTCCATCTCCAAGCACCTGTATATAAAGAAAATACAAGGCAATATTGGACCTATCTTGGAATGGATGTCCAATATGGCATCTTGGACCAAAAACCATGCCTAGGGACACTTGGTCAACATTGTAGAATGTGTCTAACACTTGTCCACAACTCCCATCCAAAAGAGGTCGCCTATTTTCAAAATGGGCTATGACAGATGCTCTTACGACACTTACGACCATCATAGAATCTGTCATAGCGGTTACAACTTACAACTGTAAGAGAATATGTCATACACATGCTATAAATAGCATTTTCTCTTACAACACATCATTTTCCACCTTGGGGCTCCCAAATATGCCTCATTCAAAGATGCTACATGACACATGTCATTACCTATCTTACAACCTTCTATTCTCGACTCTTACATGTCATAGATTCGTCATAGAAATCTGTCATAACTATTTCGGTCAAACATTCCTTACACAACATAGAATATGCCAACACATGGCAGAATATTCCTACCACTAAGTGGGATGCCTATCTCCTCATGTGAGGACAAAATAACAAGTTGTTATAATCCATGTAGGATTGATACATCACCGTGCCACATCCCACAATATGACAAAGTAGAATTTCCAATTATTTACAACATAGGCAATTGAATAGTAAATACAAACATTACAAATACAGAGAATTACCAAGGTTGAGACACCTTAATTCCCAACAGAATGGAACTACAAATATTTTTTACAAGTCCTATCAAATGTTAATGAAAATATTAGCATAGGACCTATAAAAGATACAAGGCAAAGAGATTTTTAAATGAGGAAACATTAATTAATTTATTTTTATTTTCTTAAGAGTTATTTTATTTTACTTTAGAACTATTTATTTTATTTTATCTACATTGTTTACTTTATTTTCTATTTTTATTTATTTTTAGTTTTTAGTTTTATTTTTACTTTACAAAGTGTAGTAAATATTATACTTATTAATAATTTTATAGTTTTAGTTCTTTTTTAAACAACTATTCATGAATTCAAGTGGAATGAAAAAGAAAAGAAAAATATGACAAAATAAGAAATGCTGGAAAATAGAAATAACCCGATTTCATTCCTTGTTTTTAATGTAAATTTATAACAATGAATAATTCAACTTATGTCCATACTTTCTAAAATACTGCTTGTTTTTGTCCTCATAGATTTACAAAATTTCTATTAAGAGATAATATAAACACATGGTAAAAGTTTCCAACTATATCCCAAGATCCAATGTAAATGAATTCATAACTAGATTTCTCCTCTTATTTTTCACTCTTAAGGATGGTAAAAAATCTTTACATGGGAACTAAAGAAAATGCAAAAAAATAGGTATTATATAGTATACTGGATACAATCTTCCATGATTTTCCCAATGCAGAAACAAATTTCACATAAACAAGAAATTTAAAAAGAAATTAGGCAAACTTAGGTTATTAGTCAAGATAAATATTCTGAGAAAGATTTTAAGAATCTCATCTCAGACAAAGACAATACAATAGGTCAAATATAACATTAGAAAGTCTTAGATTGGTATAAAAATTTAATATTGAATTATTTATATATAACATTAGAAAATCTTAGATTAGTATAAAAATTTAACATTGAATTATTTATTCACTTTTTTTCAAAACTTGAGATTATGATTCAAAATATAGTCCAGTTATTTAAACCAAGAAAATACAACATATCAAATATAAAAAATAATTAAATTATTCCCATATTATGCACATTCCTGTTAGGTTAGCCAGTAGAAGATATCAATTAAATGCAAATAAAGATTAAACAGATGAATGAAAATACACAGAAATAATAACAGCGAGATACAAGTTTTAACGTGGTTCACCCAAACTTGGGCTACATCCACCAACAAAGAGTCCAATATTATTATCCAGTAAATCAAAACTAATTACAACTAGCAATCCTTGCAACTCAATACCACTGCAAACTACTACAATACATCAATAGAAACCCTAACCCTTAGCTACTTTTATCAAGCCTTATGTCAGTTACAAAAATAGGGTTTTTTTTATGTTAGCTAATAGAAAAATAACTCCCAAAAATTTAACCTCTGAGTCTGATTAGGCTCCATATAACAATAATCTCCCACTTGGAGATTGATCAGACTCCACACCATATCCTCTCCCACTTGGAGACTGATCATAACACCGCTGACCCTGTAGCTCCCACTAGAAATAAGCACCGTAGACTCTGTTGTTTGGATTTTTTTGTTTTCAGTGTTCAAGACCAATCGAAGCTAAAGAGCAACTTAGCTTCTCCCTTGTTACTATCTTTGTAAACATATCTATTGGATTTTCATCTATATGTATCTTTTCAAGCCATAATTGTCCATCATCCAAAATTGACTGAATAAAGTGATACCTCAACTGTATGTGTTTGGTCTTTCAATGCAAGGCTGAATTCTTTGCAAGATGTATGGCACTCCAGCTATCCATAAACAAATAATTGTTTTGTTTGCTCAATTCTTCCATGAAAGATTGCAGCCATATCATCTCCTTACTTGCCTCTGTTGCAGCTACATATTCTATCTCTGTGGTGGATAAAGAAACCACCTTTTGTAACCTGGAAATCTAACTCACTGTTCTCCCACCTACAGTAAAGACATAACCTGTAGTACTCCACCTGGTATCAATATCCCCTACCAAATTTGAGTCTACATTACCTTCTAAATTAGTATTAGAGCCCCCAAAACATAAGTGTTTATTGGATGTACCTCTCAAATATTTGAAAATCCATTTGACTGCATTCCAATGCTCCAATCCAGGATGACTCATATATCTGCTTACAACTCTGACATCATGTGCAATACTGGTCTAATGCATACCATGGCATACATTAAGCATCCTACATTGAAGCATATGGTACCTTAGACAATTTTTCTTCCTCCTCTTGTGTCTTTGGACACATCTCCTTAGTCAATTTCAAATGACTGGGCAAAGGTCTGCTGACAGCTTTTGCATTCTCCATATGGAATCTCTGCAACACCTTTTCAACATAGTCAGCCTAAGATATGGTCAATTTTTTATTCTTCCTATCTCTGCAAATTTTCATACCAAGGATTTATTTTGCTGCCCCTAAATCCTTCATAGAAAATGACTCTACTAACTGTTGTTTTAACTCTCTTATGTGATCCATGTTAGACCCAGCTACAAGCATGTCATCAACATATAAACATAAAATAATGTATTTATCATTATCCAACCTCTTAAAATAAACACAATGGTCAAAATTACATCGGTTGTAGCCTTGCTCAACCATAAAACTATCAAATTTCAAATACCATTGCCGAGGTGCTTGTTTCAGGCCATACAAACTCTTCTTCAATCTGCACACCAGTTTCTCCTTACTTGTGACCTCAAATCCTTGGGGTTGTTCCATATATATCTCCTCCTCCAAATCACCATGGAGAAATGTAGTTTTCACATCTAGCTATTCCAAATGCAAATCTTCAGTAGCCACAATACTTAAAACGGTATGAATAGAAGTCATCTTAACAACCGAAGAAAAAATATCATCAAAATTAATGCCCTTTTTCTGTGCAAATCCTTTTACAACTAACCTGGCTTTAAATCTTTTCTTACCTCCATCTTCCTCTTTTAGCTGATAAACCCATTTTTTTGGTAAAGCCTTTTTACCTACATGCAACTTACATAATTCCCAAGTCTGATTTTTCAGTCAAGAGTCCATTTCTTCTATCATTGCAAGCTCCCACTGAACCTGTGTATCCACCTACATAGCTTCATCATACCCTTCTGGTTCACAAGCATCTGTTAACAAAATAGAATACAAAGAGGGAGAAAATCTTTCAAGAGGTCTACTTAGCCTTGTTGACCGGCTAATATTCACTGGAGTTTGTGGTATTTCTTGTTGCTGTTGTAGAGCATGAGGAACCACTGGAACATCACTATTTGGAGTATCATCCACCACTACATAATCATTTTCTTTCTTCTCATGTTGCTGCAACTAATCTTTGTACAACACCTTCTCATTGAATATAAGATCCCTGCTTCTCACAATTTTCTAATTTTCAAAATCCCAAAGCCTATAACTAAATTCATCAATGTCATAACCAACAAAAGTATATTTTTTTAATTTTGCATCCAGCTTGGTTCTATTTTCATAATCTACATGTGCAAATGCTTCACATCCAAAGGTTTTGAGAAAAGAATAACTCACCTTCTTACCTGTCCATACTTCCTCTGGAATACCACAGCTCAATGAAACTGAAGGACCTCTATTAATTAAATATACAGTGGTATTGATAGCCTCTATCTACATGTTCAAAGGTAGCCCAACATGCAATCTCATGGTCCTTGTACCCCCCATTATTGTCCTATTTATGCGCTCAGCCACTCCATTCTCCTGTGGAGTCCCTGGAACCATTTTCTGCCTACGGATTCCATTAAAGGAACAATAATCCTAGTATTATTTTCTATAATACTCACCACCATTATCAAATTTGAGACATTTTAATCCTAATATTGTTTTCTACAATTCTTCCTTGAAAGATTGCAGCCATACCATCTCCTTGCTTGCCTCTGTTGCAGCTACATATTCTGTCTCTATGATGGATAAGGAAACCACCTTTTGCAACCTGGAAATCCAACTCACCATTGTCCCACCTACAATAAAAACATAACCTATAGTACTCCACCTGGTATCAATATCCCCTACCAAATCTGATTCTACATAGCCTGCTAAATTAGTATTAGAGCCCCCAAAACATAAGTGTTTATTGGATGTACCTCTTAAATATTTGAGAATCCATTTGACTACATTCCAATGCTCCAATCCAGGATGACTCATATATCTGCTTATGACTCCAATAGCATGTGCAATATCTAGTCTCATGCATACCATGGCATACATTAAACGTCCTACAATTGAAGCATATGGTACCTTGGACATTTTTTCTTCCTCCTCTTGTGTCTTTAGACAAATCTCCTTAGTCAATTTCAAATGACTAGGTAAAGGTGTGCTGATAGCTTTTGCATTCTCCATATAGAATCTCTGCAACACCTTTTCAACAAAATTGGCCTAAGATAGGGTCAATTTTTTGTTCTTCCTATCTCTGCAAATTTTCATACCAAAGATTTGTTTTGTTGCCCCTAAATCCTTCATAGAAAACGACTCTGCTAACTATTGTTTTAACTCTCTTATGTGATCCATGTTAGACCCAGCTACAAACATGTCATCAACATATAAACATAAAAAAATGTAGCTGTCAATATCTAACCCCTTAAAATAAACACAATGGTCAGAATTACATCGGTTGTAGCCTTGCTCAACCATAAAACTATCAAATTTCAAATACCATTGTCGAGGTGCTTGTTTCAGGCCATACAAACTCTTCTTCAATCTGCACACCAGTTTCTCCTTACTTGTGACCTCAAATCCTTGGGGTTGTTCCATATATATCTCCTTCTCCAAATCACCATGGAGAAATGTAGTTTTCACATTTAGTTGTTCCAAATGCAAATCTTCAGTAGCCACAATACTTAAAACGGTATGAATAGAAGTCATCTTCACAACTGGAGAAAAAATATCATCAAAATCAATGCCCTTTTTCTGCGCAAGTCCTTTTACAACTAACCTGGCTTTAAATCTTTTCTTACTTCCATCTTCCTCTTTCAGTTGATAAACCCATTTTTTTGGTAAAGCCTTTTTACCTACATGCAACTTACATAATTCCCAAGTCTAATTTTTCAACAAGGAGTCCATTTCTTCTTTCATTGCAATCTCCCGCTGAACCTGTGTATCCACCTACATAGCTTCATCATACCCTTCTGGTTCACAAGCATCTGTTAACAAAATAGAATACAAAGAGAGAAAAAATATTTCAAGAGGTCTACTTAGCCTTGTTGACCGGCTAATATTCATTGGAGTTTGTGGTATTTCTTGTTGCTGTTGCGGAGCATGAGGAAACACTAGAACATCACTATTTGGAGTATCATCCACCACTACATAATCATTTTCTTTCTTCTCATGTTGCTACAACTGATCTTTGTACAACACCTTTTTATTGAATATAACATCCCTGCTTCTCACAATTTTCTAATTTTCAAAATCCCAAAGCCTATAACTAAATTCATCAATGCCATATCCAATGAAAGTACATTTTTTTTATTTTGCATCCATCTTGGTTCTATTTTCAAAATCTACATGTGCAAATGCTTCACATCCAAAGGTTTTGAGAAAAGAATAACTCACCTTCTTACCTGTCCATGCTTCCTCTGGAATACTACAGCCCAAAGGAACTGAAGGACCCCTATTAATTAAATATATAGTGGTATTGATAACCTCTATCTACATGTTCAAAGGCAGCCCAACATGCAATCTCATGGTCCCTGTACCCTCCATTGTTGTCCTACTCATGCACTCAGCCACTCCATTCTCCTGTGGAGTCCCTATAACTATTTTCTGCCTACGGATTCCATTAAAGGAACAATAATCCTAGTATTGTTTTCTACAATACTCACCACCATTATCAAATTTGAGACATTTTAATCCTAATATTGTTTTCTGCAATTCTTCCATAAAAGATTGCAGCCATATCATCTCCTTGCTTGCCTTTGTTGCAGCTACATATTCTGTCTCTGTGGTGGATAAAAAAACCACCTTTTGCAACCTAGAAATCCAACTCACCATTGTCCCACCTATAGTAAAGACATAACCTATAGTACTCCACCTGGTATCAATATCCCTTACCAAATCTGAGTCTACATAGTGTGCTAAATTAGTATTAGAGCCCCCAAAATATAAGTGTTTATTGGATGTACCTCTCAAATATTTGAGAATCCATTTGACTACATTCCAATGCTCCAATCCAGGATGACTCATATATCTGCTTATGACTCCGATAGCATGTGCAATATCTGGTCTCATGCATACCATGGCATACATTAAACATCCTACAATTGAAGCATATGGTACCTTGGACATTTTTTCTTCCTCCTCTTGTGTCTTTGGACACATCTCCTTAGTCAATTTCAAATGACTAGGCAAAGGTGTGCTGACAGCTTTTACATTCTCCATATGGAATCTCTGCAACACCTTTTCAACATAATCAGCCTGAGATAGGGTCAATTCTTTGTTCTTCCTATCTCTACAAATTTTCATATCAAGGATTTGTTTTGCTGCCCCTAAATCCTTCATAGAAAATGACTCTACTAACTATTATTTTAACTCTCTTATGTGATTCATGTTAGACCTAGCTACAAGCATGTCATCAACATATAAACATAAAATAATGTAGCTGTCATTATCCAACCTTTTAAAATAAAAACAATGGTGAGAATTACATCAGTTGTAGCCTTGCTCAACCATAAAACTATCAAATTTCAAATACCATTGCCGAGGTCCTTGTTTCAGGCCATACAAACTCTTCTTCAATCTGCACACCAATTTCTTCTTACTTGTGACATCAAATCCTTAGGGTTATTCCATATATATCTCCTCCAAATCACCATGGAGAAAAGTAGTTTTCACATCTAGCTATTCCAAATACAAATCTTCAGTAGCCACAATACTTAAAACGATATGAATAGAAGTCATCTTAACAACCAAAGAAAAAATATCATCAAAATCAATGCCTTTTTTCTGTACAAATCCTTTTACAACTAACCTGGCTTTAAATCTTTTCTTACCTCCATCTTCCTCTTTCAGCTGATAAACCCATTTTTTTGGTAAAGCCTTTTTACCTACATGCAACTTACATAATTCTCAAGTCTGATTTTTCAGCAAGGAATCCATTTCTTCTTTCATTGCAATCTCCCACTGAACCTGTGTATCCACCTGCATAGCTTCATCATACCCTTTTGGTTCACAAGCATCTGTTAACAAAATAGAATACAAAGAGGGAGAAAATCTTTCAAGAGGTCTACTTAGCCTTGTTGACCGGCTAATATTCACTGGAGTTTGTGGTATTTCTTGTTGCTGTTGCAGAGCATGAGGAACCACTGAAACATCACTATTTGGAGTATCATCCACCACTACATAATCATTTTCTTTCTTCTCATGTTGCTACAACTGATCTTTGTACAACACCTTCTCATTGAATATAACATCCCTGCTTCTCACAATTTTCTAATTTTCAAAATCCCAAAGCCTATAACTAAATTCATCAATGCCATATCCAATGAAAGTACATTTTTTTGATTTTGCATCTAGCTTGGTTCTATTTTTAGAATCTACATGTGTAAATGCTTCACATCCATAGGCTTTGAGAAAAGAATAACTCGCCTTCTTACTGTCCATGCTTCCTCTGGAATACCACAGCCCAAAGGAACTGAAGGACATCTATTAATTAAATATACAGTGGTATTGATAGCCTCTATCTACATGTTCAAAGGCAGCCCAACATGCAATCACATGGTCCTTGTACTCTCCATTATTGTCCTATTCATGCACTTAGCCACTCCATTCTCCTGTGGAGTCCCTGGAACTATTTTCTACCTACAGATTCCATTAAAAGAACAATAATCCTAATATTGTTTTCTACAATACTCACCACCATTATCAAATTTCAGACATTTTAATATTTTACCTGTCTCATTCTCAACCAAGCTTCACCATTTCTTGAATGTTTCAAATACATTAGATTTCTGCCTAAGGAAATAAATCCAAACCTTCCTAGTTGCATCATCTATGAATGTAACATAATAGTGAGACCACCAAGAGAAGATACCTGAGTTGGTCCACATACATCTATATGCACAAGCTCCAACTTTTCATCTTTCTTTTGCTTCCCATCCTTGAGAAAACTGACTCTCTTTTGTTTGTCATACACACAACTTTCACAAAAATCCATATTAATACATTTCAGACCTGGTAAAACTTTCTTAGAATGAAGTACCTTCATACCTTTTTCACTCATATGCCCAAGTCTATTATGCCAGTGTTGTCTCAGAACCTATAGCAACTATTTCAGTTTCTTCCTATGAACCTGTAGCAACTGTCCCTAAACCTGTTTGTTTTTTCTCTCCAACAGCTAAAGTAGAAGGAATAGTATGACCTATAAAAAGATATAAGGTGCCTACTTTCACACATTTTTCTACTATTAAGACACCTCTTGAAACCTTCCAATTTTTATCAGTAAATGTAACAATGCAACCTTCATCAACTAGCTGCCCTGTTGAAATTAAATTCCTACTTAGCCTTGGAATGTGTCTTACCTCTTGTAGTAGCCAATGATTCCCATCCTGCAACTTAATCTTGATTCTTCCCTTTCCAACAATCTAATAGGGTTCATTATCTCCCAAATAAATCAACCCAAAATCCCCTTGGACATAATCAAGAAAATAACTTCTATGGGGTGTAGCATGAAATGAGGTCCTAGAATCTAAAACCCATGAATCATTAACATTATCTAGGGAAAGAATCAAAGTATCATCTTCAGATTTATTAATTACCACATTTTCCTTCTTATTGCCTTCTTTTTTGTCTCCTTTATTCTTCTGAGACCAACAATCTTTCTTCAGATGACCTAGTTTCCCACAATACTAGCAATCCTTCTATCCTCTAGATTGGGATCTCTTGTCCTTTGATTTTCCTCATGACTTCCCATGACCTCCAAAACTTTTTCCTCTCTCCTTTGATCTGCCCCTGCTTTCTGCATTCAAAACACTACCTGATGTAGACCCTCTTGAGTTTTTCTATCACATTTCCTCGCTAGGGATAACACCAACAACATCATCAAATTTCAAAGTGTTTGAACTAGAGACAGAGTTACTTATAGCCATTACCAAGCTATTCCAGCTTTCTAGCAAAGAACATAAGACCAAGAGAGCCCTCACCTCTTCATCAAATTTCACTTTTACAGAAGTTAACTGACTGATAATCATATTAAACTCATTTAAATGATCTGCCACAAATCCGCCTTCAATTATTTTTAGATTAAACAAATGCTTCATGAGAAATACCTTATTTGAGGCTAAGGGTTTTTCATACAATTTAGCCAAAGCTTTCATCAGTTCACTTGTTGTCTTTGCTTCTATTATATTAAATGCCACACATGGTGCCAGGCACCACCAAATGGTTCCTAGTGCCTTTCTATCCAGAAGTTCCCAATCCTCATCCATCATTCCTGCTAGTTTTTTGGATACTCCTTCCAATGGCCTCCATAAATCCTTCTGATAGAGGTAATCCTCCATCTGCATCTTCCATAACTGATAGTTCTGCTCATTAAATTTATCAACCTTTGATTTACCCTCATCCGCCATTGCTCCCACTCAACCATGAGACTCCCACTCAATAATGAGACCTTCTTGCAAATGATAATTGAACACAACCCGCTTTGATACCACTTGTTAGGGTTAGACAGCAGAAGCTATCAATTAAATGCAAATGAATATTAAACAGATGAATGAAAATACACAGAAATAATAACAAGAGACAAGTTTTAACATGGTTCACCCAAACTCAGGCTACATCCACCAACAAAGAGTCCAATATGACTATCCAATAAATCGAAACCAATTACAACCAGCAATCCTTGCAACTCAATACTGCTGCAAAATGCTACAATACATAACAAAAACCCTAACCCTTAGCCGCTTTTATCAAGCCTTATGTCAGTTACAAAAATAGGGTTTTTTTATGTCAGCTAATAGAAAAATAACTTCCAAACATTTAACCTCCGAGTCTGATTAGGCTCCATATAACAACAATCTCCCACTTGGAGACTGATCAAAATCCACACCATATCAATTCCAAGAGGAACAGCAAATGGCAGAACAAATCTGTTTGTTGAAGGGAAAAGTAAATACCCATTTTGAATCTCCTCTATTTAGAGGAGATTTCTTGCGTAGCTTCGGAAACAAGAAAACCATAGCGACTATAACAATTACAATCCCCACTTATGACTACAAGGATTTGTAAATATCAATATTGCTTACTCATAAGATTAACTACAATTTGTTACTCGCTCAATGTGCAGGCATAATAAACTACTACCATTATCAAGTTATTCACTTATGTCATCAAATTTGTTATCATATGTATGATATATTTAACTAATGCAAATCTATTAATCTTTTTGGTTGGTGCAAGTCCACAATAAAACACAAATAATATAATATTTTTTTCTAATTTCTTTGGAATCTAATCTATGGCGATTGCAAAACCCGATCTCATAACAAATGAATCATAGCTTTCAAAAGAGCAGACATGCATGGTTTTACAGTAAATTCTAAATGTTATTACTTTGGTAATAGATCACATAAACCAAAAAAACTAATTAGTACAGAACGTGACTAATCTTCATTATTGATTAGAGAACAAAATATACAAGGACATACAATATTCACATCCCCGTCTTCATCTTCTTTACACCTTCCCAATTCATTGATAAAATTCTAAAGACAAATGGGGATAAATCACACTTCGATCTTAATCATCCAAATTCATTTTCTCTTACACAATCTTTTTCCAATACCTCCAATACCAAAATGATTATTATTGCCTATCATAACAATAGACTCACTATACCTTGAGAGTGAATTTGTCACTACATTATAATAATATGAAAAATAAATATTAACATATAACACAACAAATTCTTCATGCTTCGAGTATGTTTGTGCACGACAATGAGACCCAGGTTGTTGCGCCTCAACTATACATTACCTTCAATGTGCTTCACCATCAACAAAGTCTACCTCACACACAAAAATGTTGGGTTACTCTTGTATTTCGTGGCCTCCACTCACACCTCTTTGCTACAATGAGATTTGAGGATACATAAATATAGTTGATTTCAATGCATTGCAACATTGCAAAAGTGTTAAAAGTGTGATGGGTACAAATATTCCAAGCAACATGACACGAATAAACTGTGAAGACTGTAACACTGACAATGGCAACATGACACTTCTGCTCTCCCTTTCACTCTTTCTCTATACCACACTCATTCGCTTCTTGACACACCTCAAAATGAATTCACACACCTTTATTTATATAAGGCATCGACTTAGGAACAATCATCTAAGTTGGCAATCATCCATAAGAACATTTGCAAGATGAATAACTCATCCGGTCGGCTAGCCTAAACAAGAACATCTTCATCCGGAAGTATATCTCCAATTCTAGGCTCCAACACTAATGCAGACTGACAACACAACCTCAAAATGATCCAAGAACCTTCACAGGCTTGCCTGAGTGACCAGGTACATCCGCACTTCCTCTACTTACTAGAATCTCTTCTCTTCTTCATCTAGAACTTCAAGAACACAGTCTATCGCCACTGTCATACTGAAAAAGGTGCTTTCAGACCTCCAAACCATGAACAAATCAAGATGACACATCCCAAGGACATCCCAAACAGTCCTTCCAATCTGCATAATAGGACAATGCACTTCCGGATCTCACCAAACCTTTTTGTAACACTCTGTCACTCCGGAGCATCTTCTGGAACCGGTTCTACGTGATCGATCATAGCTTCTTCAGATCATCATACGAACCTCTGAAATCTTAACTGGAACATCTCAAGACTCATATCTACAAACCCTTTAAACTGCATCTCTGATCCTCAACCTATTGAGTACATTTGCCTTCTTCTCATCACTGTTCTTCACTATTCCTGATTGAGACTAATTTCCTTAATAACCTCAGCACACAGCTCATCCAATCCTTCTTATCAATGCATTATGAATATGTTGACATCAATGACAACATTGGTTAACCTCATACTTGCAACAAACTCCCCCTTTGTCATTGATGGCAACATATGATGTGAAAGACCATCAAGACAAGAACTTCTCCTTTCTGTCACAGCTCCCCCTATCAGCAACAACTCTTCACATGTCTTCTCTTCCTTTATTGCTCCCTTTGATCATCAACCACTTGTTTTTCACATGTCTTCTCTCCCCCTTTGACATCAATGGCAAAGGGCTCATACTTGCAATTCTAACACATCAGAATCATACCAACTGCTCCCCCTTAGTAGCAACTCCCCATCAGCAATCTGGATCACAAGATATGACTGTGATATCCACCGGACTAATGCACATCAGTGCATCCTAGTTCATCACCGAAGGGGCCATGACCCCTAACTTCTCCCTAAGATACTCAAAAGAGTCCTTGGGAAGAGGTTTAGTAAAAATATCTGCAAGCTGATCCTTGGAGGGCACATACTCCAATCTGACTTCACCCTTGTTCACTTGCTCTCTTAGAAAGTGAAATTTGATAGATATATGCTTGGTCTTAGAATGTAACATGGGATTCTTAGAAATATTTATTGCACTAGAATTATCACAGAAAATTGTGATAGGCTCCTCATATTCTATTTGAATATCTCTTAACATTTGTTTCATCCACAAAAGTTGAGTGCAACTTGTTGTTGCTGCAATGTATTTAGCTTCAGTTGTAGACAGGGATATTGCTTCTTGTTTCTTGCTTAGCCAAGAAACCAACCTTTTTCCCATAAAGAATGCTCCTCCACTTGTACTCTTCCTATCATCCACATCTCCTGCCCAATCTGCATCTATATATACATGAACAGAAAAGTTATGATCTCTAGGATACCATAGACCATACTCAACTATTCCTTTCAAGTATCTAAAAATTCTTTTGATTGCCATGACATGAGATTCTCTGGGATCAGCCTAAAATCTTGCCACAAGACCAACAACCTACATTATATCTGGTCTAGTTTGAGTGAGATACAATAATCCTCCAATCATTGATCTGTACTTTGTCTGATCTGTCTTAGGAGAGTCATCATCTTTGCTCAACTTACATCTAGTAGCCATGGGAGTGTTCATAGGCTTTGACTCTTCCATTCCAAATTTCTTCAAAAGTTCTTTCACATATTTAGTTTGAGAGATAAAGATTCCTTTCTCTATCTGAGTAATTTGCAGACCCAAGAAGAAATTCATTTCACCGAGCATTGACATTTCAAACTCACTTTTCATTTGATTTGAAAAAGTTTTACACATGCTATCTCTTCCTCCAAAGATGATATCATCAACAAATACTTCAACAATCAAGATGTTTTCATGATAAATTTTAAAATATAAGTTACTCTCAGTAGTACCTTTGTTGAAACCAATCTACACAAGATGCTTATCCAACCTTTCATACCAAGCTCTTGGGGCTTGCTTCAATCCATACAGTGCTTTCTTCAACTTGCAGACCATATCACCATGATCAGACAATTGAAATCCATTCGGTTGTTCAATGTACACCTCTTCTTCTAAGTCACCATTTAAGAAAGCAGATTTGACATCCATCTAATATACTTTGAAATCTTTGAAGGCAGCAAATGCAAGGAATAGTCTGACTGGTTCAATTCTTGCCACTGGAGCCAAGGTTTCCTCAAAATCAATCCCTTCTATTTGAGAGTAGCCTTTGTAGACTAATCTGGCTTTATTTCTAATTACTTCACCAACTTCATTTAGTTTGTTCCGGAAGACCCATTTTGTTCCAATCACATTCTTGTTACTAGGTCTAGAAACAAGATCCCAAGTGTGATTTTTCTCAATTTGTATTAATTCTTCTTCCATTGCTTTTGTCCAATTTTAATCATTGCATGCTTCATTTATTGTCTTACGTTCAATCTTTGAAATCAGACAACATTCATCTGAATTTTGAGAGACATTCCTTCTAGTTTGCACACCTCTACTTTTGTCACCTATGATCTGATCTTCAGAGTGGTTCAATCTTACATACCTTGGAACTTTGCGAGTTTCTTGCACTTCTGCTTCTTGATCATGCTCATTCAAACCTGTCTCTTCTTCCTGATTTACCGGATCAGTCTGAATCTGACTTTCAGGAGAGGATGGAGCTCCTTGAACCAGAATATCATTCTGATCATCTTCATCATACTCATAAAATCTTGAGGGCTTCTTAATACCTTCATCAACCTTCACATTTGTACTTTCTATCATCTTTCTTAGTCTCTTATTGTAACACCAATATGCTTTGCTTTGAGTGGAGTAACCCAAGAAAATTCCTTCATCACTTCTAGCATCAAACTTTCCTAGATCTTCATCTCTTTTAATGTAACATTTGCTACCAAATACTTTGAAATATCTCACAGTAGGAGTGATGCCAAACCAAAGTTCATAGGGAGTCTTACCGGTATTACTTCTGATTTGAACTCGATTAAGAGTGTAGACTGCAGTGCTGACAGCTTCTTTCCAAAACATCTGAGGAACATTCGCTTCCATCATCATTGTCCTGGATGCTTCCTAGATGGTCCAGTTCTTTCTCTCAACTATTCCATTCTGTTGTGGAGTCCTAGGAGCAAACAACTGTCTCTTTATACCATGCTTCTCACAAAAGTCTATGAATTCATCGGATGTGAATTCACCACCTCTATCAGACCTTAGACATTTTAGTTTCAATATGGTTTGATTCTCTACCATAGCCTTGAAGATTTTGAACTTCTCAAAGGCTTCTGATTTCTCTTTCAGAAAGGTAACCCACATCATCCGGGAATGGTCATCAACCAGTAACATGAAATATCTATCACCTTGCATACTCTTGATTCTTGTCAGACCACATAGATCAGTATGAACTAATTGCAATAATTTGGTAGAGGACTGATCCTTTCTTTTGAAAGAGACTCTGCTCTGATTACCTAGCTGACATTCTTTGCACAAACTATTTATAGGTTTCACCAATTTTGGAAGATCTCTTACAGCCTGAGTATTGCTTATCTTGATGATGTTATCAAAATTTACATGACACATCCTTCTATGCCATAACCAACTTTAATCAATTTGAACAAACAAACAACTTTTATTAGAACCAACTAGATCGAAGATATTACCTTTTGTTTGAGTACCAGATGCAATCTCAGTTCTAGAGCTTTCAAAGATCCTGCATCTTCCATTTTTGAACTGGAGATCATAACCTTTGTCTACCAATTGTCCAACACTGAGAAGATTGTGCTTTAATCCTTCAACATATAGTACATTACCAGTTTTGCTCTTTCCATCAAAAGAAATAGTTCCCCTACCTCTGATTCTACCAGCAGAATTATCACCAAACTTTACCGTTCCTCCTTCATACCTTTCCAAATCTAGAAACTTATTTTTGTCACCTGTCATACGGTGAGAGCATCCACTGTCAATAACCCAATCATCCTTTTCTTCAACTTGGGCAGCTAAAGCTCTTTCTACAACCTTATGATTGATAGATTCATAGGATATTGGTTCTTCTTCCTTGATGGCAATAAACACCCATTCATTTCTAGATTTGTCTCCTATCTCTGATTCATCATCTGTTACTCCTTCATTATCAGTTTCTTCATGAACATAATAACAATTATTTTGGAACCTTTGTCTGTTAGAGTTTGACCTTGTAGATCTTTACGGACACCTTGAGGCAAAGTGACCAATCTTATTGCAGTAGAAGCATTTAAAAGGTAACTTTCCATCATACTTACCGGATCCTCTTGGCAATCTTTTTGCAATGAGGGCGTCAAGTTGAGTTGTTTCTACTTCTTCCTCTTCCATGTCTTTCCTTGCTTGATCATACCATGATAGTTTCCTTGAAGAGTTTTCTCCTGGATCAAATCTTTGTTTGCCTTTCACATAGGCAATGGCTTTGAATGCAGATTCATTCTTGGGGGGATCATCTCCAAACTCGGTCATTTCAAATGCAGCCAGTTTGCCAGCCAATTGCTCTCTTGTGACAGTTGTATGGGCTCTGAATTCATCAATGGTAGCAACCTTGATTTTGTAGGCAGCAGGAAGGGATCTGAGAATTTTGCAAACAATCTCATTTTCATCCAGAACTCCACTAGCATTCCTAATTCCACACACCAGCTCATTTACTCTTGGCATAAAGGTAGTGATATTTTCATCATCTCTCATCTTTAATCTTTCAAATTTTCCTTTGAGACTTTGCAATCTTGCACTCTTAACAAACTCATCTCCTTCATGTAAAAGTTCTAGTTTGATCTAGATCTCATAGGCAGTTGGTAGATCAATAACATTTGAGAGTTCTGAGTCAATCAATGCACTTAGAAGAGCTTCTTTAGTCCTCATATTGTTTTCAGCATCTATGATTTCATTTAGAGTTGTCAGACCACCCTGTGGAGGTACATATGCTTTTGTGACTATGGACAAATATGCTTTTCCCATACACTCCAAGTGACATTTCATGCGACCTTTCCAAAAAGAGAAGTTGGTTCCATCAAACTTTGGACTGTCCTTCTTATATGACGACATCTTGGATCTCCTCAAGTGGTTAAGCTCCTTTTAGAGGAACTTGGCTCTGATACCAATTGTTAGATCTAGGGCACACAACTGAGAGGGGGGTGAATCAGTTGTACAAAAACTTGCTGCTACTTCAAACACTTGATTCTTCTTTGTTAATTAATAGCATGTCAATTAACCATTCATGAAAGCATGAAGCATAAACACCAGAGCAGATAAACATCAACACATTAGACACCAAGATTTTGAAGTGGAAAACCCGGTCAAGGGAAAAACCATGGGGTGATTAACCCAAGGATTATTCTCTGTTAGAAGACTAAGAAAAATAGATGGCACATGCAAATTAGGGCTCACTACCTAAGCACACTGCTCACAAGGAGGCACACTACCTACAAGAGACACACTGTCTACAAGATAACAAGTATTACAAACTTGAACTACAGATTGACATCTTTACCATGTTTAGATCAGTTCCATTTAAGCCCGAGACACTTCTACTCTGCCTTTCACTCTTTTGCTATACCACACTCATCCACTTCTTGACACACCTCAAAATGAATTCACAAACCTTTATTTATACAAGGCATTGACTTAGGAACAATCATCTAAGTCAGTAATCATCCATAAGAACATTCGCAAGATGAATAACTCATCCGGTCAGCTAGCCTAAACAAGAACATCTTCATCCGGAAGTATATCTCCAATTCTAGGCTCTAACACTAATGCGGACCGACAACACAAACTCAACATGATCCAAGAACCTTCACAGGCTTGCCTGAGTGACCAAGTACATCTGCACTTCCTCTACTTACTAGAATCTCTTCTCTTCTTCATCTGAAACTTCAAGAACACAGTCTATCGCCACTGTCATACTAAAAAAGGTGCTTCCAGACCTCCAAACCATGAATAAATCAAGATGACACATCACAAGGACATCCCAAACACTCCTTCCAATCTGCCTAATAGGACAATGTACTTCCGGATCTCACCGAACATTTTTGTAACACTCTGTCACTCTGGAGCATCTCCCGGAACCAGTTCTACTTGATTGATCATAACTTCTTCAGATCATCATGTGGACCTCTAAAATCTTAACTAGAACATTTCAAGACTCATATCTACAAAACCTTTAAACCATATCCTCTGATCCTCAACCTATTGAGTACATTTGCCTTCTTCTCATCACTATTCTTCACTGTTCCTGATTGAGACTAATTTCCTTAATAACCTCAGTACACAACTCATCCATTCCTTCTTATCAATGCAATATGAGTATGTTGACATCAATGACAACACTGGTTAACCTCATACTTGCAACACAACCCTCATAAATGTGCACAAAAGATCTAAGATAGAATGCAACAACCCTAGAATGATATATGTAGATTTGTTATTCCTTTTAGTGCACCAAATCCAAATGTTTAACTATTGATTCGAAAGATTCTCTAGGATGAGACGATGCTTAAGAGATAAGAGATGATCAAATGAATGTGAATGAATGCCTTTAGATACTAGCAGATAGAATCAAGTTTTACCAAACTTGTACTCAGTTGGCTTTGTTGGTGCTCAAAGTTGAGGCTCCTCAAATCCCTAAAGCCATGTAGTTCTTGAGTGCCAGGGGTGTCAAACTCAAGATGAAGACTTCCAACTTATGATTAGGATTGGACAACAATAGACCAATTTGATAATTTGGGTAAGACCTTCTTCTTTTAGCTCTACTAGACTAAGGGGGACTCCCTAAGGAACAAATAACATGATGAAATTAAACCTTGCTACAAACCATATCCGATGCATAGGATGCCCCAAAAATTGTCACTAAGCACTTGTATGCTAATTTGAAGAAATCAAGGATACTACACCTTTATTAAGTATATACACAACCATGCAGGGAGTCTAAAGATGATGTTACTATAACCCCTAATGTTGGTGCATACATCTAGACATGGATGTGGGTGGCACATACAAACACAAATGAGATAAAAGACTAAGATTTTTTTATGTTTTGGTGTGTTGCAGTGAAAAGGGAGGTTGGACAGACAATAGATCGTTGCCTTTATCTAGTGAGGGTTGTAGAGTCTAGTTTCTCAAACAAAAGAGACACTAGTCTAATCAAACTATGATACCTAATCAAAATATCAAAAAAGATCATATCTAAAAGTTTGATGCATAAGCTAGGCTCTACACATATAAACAAGCAACTAGAAGGAATTACAGAACATTAGCTCAAGCATTATTTAATAACCCATAAATAACCCATAAACTCTATGCATTATCATGAAAAGATACCTTACAAAAGAATTGTTAGGAAAAGGTTCCATTAAAATTGTTGTCCTAAGTTATTTTATGTCTCTCCATGTTTCTTGGAAAGTGTTCTTGGACACATAGATACTTGAGGGACAAATTATTTATTAATTATTTCACTTGGACATGTTGCAGTTGCATTTTATGTGGTGGGACCCAATATGGGCACCCACTTTGGAAGTGGAGCCCATGGGGACTCAGAGTTCACTTCTTGAAGTCCATGTTTACTTGGAGATACCTCCTAGGAGGTGGGACCCATCAAGGGTGCCCACTTTGGAGGAGAATCCAATGTGGACTTCCAGTTAGCTTTTTGTTTGCATGAGTGGATAATGTTGCATATACTTTGCATGAGACTTATGTGGGAGTTAGCATTGGAGTTAGAGATGCATGATACTTGCATGTTGCTTACATGAGCTTGTATGAGCTTGCATGGAGGTGCATGTTGTTGCATGTTACTTGCATGGACTTGCATGTTGCTGCATGTTAATTGCATGGAATTGCATATATTTACATGTTGTTGCATGTGACTTGCATGTGCTTGCATTTTAGTTGCCTGTACTTATATGGTGATGCATGTGTCTTGCATGTCACTCTAACTCAAGATTAGCTTTGCATGACTCTTGCATGATACAAACAGGTTGTTACAGATCCATATTAGGGACGCCAAGTAATGCATGTTGTTTGTATGACATTGGTGCGAGTTAGAGTAATTCAATTGATTGAATTTGATTGGAACTTCTTGGGCACCCATGTTGAGACTTTCAGTTCTACCTTGTTGTTGTCACTTAACACTTTTGTTGACTTAGAAGTCTGATTGGGACTTCTTGGGCACCTATGTTTGAGACTTTTAGTTTAGTGGTAATTTCTACTATGCAGCATTGGAGTTCAAAAAATTGAGCACATGATTTTTGCATGGTTATGCTCCCTTGTTATTAGATATAATTTATTGTATTTTGAGATCCATGGCTTGTATATAATGATGCCTTTAGTTGGTAGAAATTATGACAGGTTTTTGAAACTGAAGGAGTAACAAAGTGCTGCTAGAATTCAAAGAGAATTTTAATGTTAATATAAACTTGATTACAAGAATTAATACAAGCATAAATATCTCTTTGGGTGTGGAATTTTCCCACAAGGATTTCTACACGTAAATTCTGTGTCAACTTCCTTGATTAATTTCTTCATACCTAAATGATTAAATTGGTTAAAGACTAATACATCTAAATTAGATAATCTTGAAAGTAATTTTCAAAATTACAACACCACACATGATTAATTTTTAGATTTGAAAACATTTAAAAGCAACATAGCTGCAATTTTACCTTGTTCACACTTGCTTTTTCCCAAGAACCATTGCAAGGCATTTTACAATATCCAGTAATCAACTAATCAAAAATAACACTCAAATCAGCAAATGTGACTAGGGTAAATTGTCAGAATACCAAAAGTTTATAGAATGCTCATGGAGATGTTGAATCTACATGTTAAACTCATTCTTTGAAGATTACAATGCCCTCTCATATCCTTTGAGAGAAAACCCAAAAGAAACTTACAAAAAAAATACTCAACAACCTACTACTAGAGGAAACCCTAGGTTTCACATGTTTTTCTTCTTTACCTCAACTCTGCTCTACAACCAAAAACTTTCTCCCCCTAAAAATGATATAAAATGCATTATATATACCTTGTTCAATCCATCAAGTAGCTTTTGAAGGAGAGAATTCACATTTTGAAAAAGAAATGGGCCATCATTCCTACCTACATCATAGCCACATGGATTGCACTAGAAAAAAATGCATATTTCGAGTGCTCATCCATGCTTTGTACAAATATTTCATCATTAAGGGGTCCATAGTAGTCCTGAGGTGTATGGAGTTCATCTACCTTGTTTTTGATAAGATAAGGTAGGAAAAGGGTCATATTCATTCAGAAATCATTGAGGGGTCCATAGGAGTCCTGAGGTGTATGGAGTTCATCTACCTTGTTATTGAGCCTCAAAAAGATCATTAATGGCAATCCTAAGAGTTGTTGGCATGTTTTGACAAGTTTTGAAAATTTACAAAAATTTTAGTATATTACCAAGGTCTTGGGTTTTGAGGGAACTTGCAACCTTGAAACTTCACACCAAAATGCACTACGAAAATGGGGATTTGGGGGAACTTGGGACTTGTATGCTCTAAAACGTGACTCAAGTACTATGTGAATGAGTCAGCTCCGATATCACACATGAATGGTCTCCTTGCAATGGGCAACCTCCAAGTCACTCTCGTTCTCATGGAAAAAGCCAGTCGAGTGGAGGTGTAACCTAAGGCTAGTTTTGTTCATGTGGAAGCAAAATGTCATAGAGGGTGGTTGGCCAATCTATAGGCCAAATATGGATTGATGCTTGACAAACATGTTCTATGACCATTGTAGTGGAGATGACTATATGACCTAAAGGGTCACTGATTCTAAGTCTCATATTGGGGTTTCATAAGTTCCAACACCTAGTGTTGAGACTATTTCATTCATTGATTCTCCTAAGGCATTCTAATTTTTTCTCTTGTGCTTAGACAATCTATTATATGTTGTTCCTTTCCAGAATGATTTAGAAAGCATGTTCTTTCTCTTCAACTGATTGAGGTGTATGTTGTGGTCTAGGATGGATTGTTGCTATCTCTTTGAGAATAGATTTAACCAATCCCCTCTAATCCCTAGGCACATCGAATACTTGGGAGAGTTGTGTTGACTTAGGTTTGACTAAGTGTTAAATTGTGTTGACTTTGTGTTGGAACCAAAGGTTTGCTACACTTTCATTTTTTTGTCAACCTCATGATGGAATTGAGGAGTTTACAAATTCTTTTTGTGTTGTCACTATGTTTTCTATGTTTTTGTGATTTTCTTATGAGATGTGACCTAGATGAATGCAAAGCAACTTTTGTTTACTTTTCCAAATTGAATAAAGAAGTTATCTAATTAACTAGAAATGGAAATATGAGTGCAACTATATGTGTTTTCTCAAATGCAATCTAAGCCTATGTTTTTGTATATTTGTGAAATAATTTTGAGTCTATTCTAGAAATTGAAATTATTTTAATTGAAATGTAATCTAATCAATGATATGAAGCTAAAGTAAAGCAATGCTAATCTAATTGCATGAAAGTAAATCTTATCAAGGAAAGAGAAACACAAAGATTACTTTTCCAAGAGGCAAATTATGAGCTAATTACTAATTGAAAGCATGGAAAACCTAGTATGACTTTGGTGCATGAGCCTAGAATATCCTCAAAAGTCCTTCTTTGTGGCAACACAATCTCCTCTACAGCAACAGGGAACTCCTCTTGGCAATAAGGATGAAGAATGAAGCAATGGATTTTGAATATGCATCAAGCTATGAAAGCTATGGGAGCACTATGGATTGGGATTTTGAAAGCCATTTGAGAGCATAAAAATCTTTGAAGCTATTAAATCTTGGGAAACTAAGCTAAGAATAAAATAAAAGGCTCAAAAAGTCTTGTAATGAGAATATGAATGCTATAGAGAGAAACAAGTAAATCTTGAATGAATGTGCAACAATAAATTTGGCTCGCATAATGCATATAGGAGGGGGGTATTTATAGGTTTGATAAGCTCATGAATGGTGGAATTTATTGGAGAGTTAACTCATTTGATTGATGAGTTAACAGGCTTGATTGGACAATGAACTGGGTTGATTAGTAGGTGGACAAGCCTTGAAAGCTTATCATTGGAGGAATAATAGAGTTAGCATGAGATAGATAGGGAGATAAGAATAGCTCAGTGGGAGATAAGAATAGCTCAATGGGAGATAAGAATAGAGTGATTGAGAGCTTAGAATGAGTTAGAAATTTATTAGGCTCAATTAGGGTCGAAGAGCCGTGTAATCTAGAGAAAAAACAAAGCTAATTTGGGCCCAAACTGAACAGAAACATGCATGTTAAAACATGACATGGTCACTTCTTTTACTAGGGAAGGTTGCCCATGGGGGATTCAATAAAAATGCAAGGTCACCCATGGGGGATCTAGAAGTCAAATAGGGTAACCCATAGGGAATAGGTTCTATAGGTGGTTTCAAGGGCTAAGATTGAATCTAGGGGCTAAAGATGACTCCATAACCCAAAAAAATATGTAGGAGTTCAAGGGAGTGGGTCACCCAATTCATCAAGGCTGGTCACTCATGGGGGGTCCACTTCAATTGCAGGTCACCAATGGGGGATATGGAGTCAAAGCGGGTGACACAAAATTAAGGAAATGGGTGTTCAACCTGATGATTGGAGATGGTATGGGAGTGTTGGGATAAGTTGCCATTAACTTGCAATCCTAACCAATTCATGTGTCTCCAAAGTTCTTGGAATGTGTTCCCCAACACATAAGGACTTTGAGAGATTAATTATTTATTAATTATATCACTTTGACTTTTGCAATCAATTCCTAATTGATAAGGTCAAACTTGAGCGTCTCTTTTTAGAGTGGGGGCCATGAAGACTTTGTTGACTTCTCCTAAGTCTAATTTGAGAGTTTGATAAATCCTAATAAGTGGGAGTTAAACTTGGGCATTCTCTTTTGATGGGGACTTATATTTAGACTTGGAGTTGTGCTTTTTATGTACATGAGTGGTTAATGTTGAGACACCTTGCATGGATATAATGTTGGAGTTAACTAAAGTATTAGAGATGCATGAATTGGATATTACTTGCATGAGGTCAGAAAAGATTGCATGGACTTGCATGTTTTTGTATGTTACTTGCATGTAATTGCATATTGTTGCATGTTGCTTGCATATACTTGCATGTTGTTGCATGTTACTTGCATGTGCTTGAATGTTGTTGCATGTCACTTGCATGTGTTTACATGTTCTTGCATGTCACTCCTATGGAGTTGTATGACCTTGTATGTTGTTGCATGTCACGTCCATGTGTTTGCATATTGTTACATGTCACTTGCATGTGCTTACATGTTGTTGCATGTCACTCCTATGGACTTGTATGACCTTTCATGTTGTTGCATGTCAGTTATATAACCTTGCATGTTGTTACAAGTCAATTTTTTTAGATTACTTGCAGAACACTCCAACTCCCAAAACTTGCAAGATGGTACATCTCAATGTTTTAGATAATAGGTATCAGTTGCATGTTGAATCCAGTGTTTACATGTCACTTGCATGTATAGAACAAGGTAATTCAAAATATCCTTGGGGACATCAACCTTGCATGTTGTTTGCATGATATTGGTGTGTATTGATCACTTCAGTTAATAGAAAGTGATTGGGCAAACTTGGATGCCCAATTTGAGGACTTTCTATTGTTGCTTTTATTTGCAAATGTATTTGATGTTGGCAAAGTTTACTTGAGCAAACTTGGGTGCCCACATCAAGGACATGCAATTGATTGAAGACTTGACTTTGTTTGACTTCAGTCTTCTCTATTTGGAGCACTTGGTTTCTATGTTATCAATTACAATTTATTCTAATTTGAGTTTCAAGATTTTGAATTAAGAAGGTTTTTGAATTAATAAAGAGCCCCATACATTTTCCAGAGATTTGAATTGTGAAAAAGACTTAGAATAAAAATAAGAAAGAGGATTTTGTAAAAGACATAGAAGAAAAAAGCAAGAAGCTTTTTTTTTGTTGAATTTTTTATAGGTTTGAACATTGAAGAAGCTTTTGAAGTACATCAAGGAATCAAAGGATTTTAGTATTGAATGTAATCTTTCACAAGAGATTTAATACAAGCATAAACACCTTTGGTGTGGAGTTTTTTTCCTTAGGGGTAACTTCTCCACGTAAATACTTGTCTTCTTCTTGTAAGCTATTTTCTTCAACTACATTGATTAAATTGGAGAAATACTATAACATCTAAATTGAAACTAATTTTCAGATTTCCACACTATTAATTTCATATTTGAAAACATTTTAAAGCCACATAGCTGTAACTTTACCTTGTTCTCTTTCCCTTTTTTTGATAGGGAGGTCAATTGGGGGCCTCTAGAGGGTTGAAATGGTTTAAAGGGGCTTAGGGAAAGTGAATTTTCTATCTTGTGATGTAGGTAGGTCATGTCAACAAGGCTAGAAAGTGAAAAAAAAATTCAACATAGGGTAATTGGTGAAGGTGCAGGACTTAGAAGTTTAGCTAGGAGATAGGGGAAAACAAAGTGAAGAACTCAATCCACATGTCACCAAGAGGAACATTAAGGGAAGCTTGTAAAAAAATGGGCCTCGTAAGAAACTCTTAAAAAGTAAAACTTGATTTATATAATATAAATTACTTAAATACAAATAAATATAAATTACTTAACTACATGAGTTAAGTGGGAACACATATTTCTACACATATCGTTAGTGAGATTCAAAGGCCCTGTGTTCACAACTCTTAGGCCAATAGTGTCTATACTCTTCACTATTACACCATAACCCAATAAAGTCTATAGTGCCCAAGTAAAATCAAACTTATCAACTTCTTTTTATGCATCATTCTCCTAATTTTTCTTTAGCTAGTGAGATTTTATACTTTCATACTTGCACAAGACTGATATCTTACACCTCATGTCAACAAACGGAGATATAGACATCAATCTATCATCCCCCTCATGTGCATACAAAACATGTTCTAACAAAATAAAATGTATTGCTATGGAGGTATCACTATAAACTCATAATACATGACTATAAGAGAGCCTTCATGCCATTAGACTTATTTCAATCTAAGATTGATTTTCATTGTTGATCAAAGTACAACTATTTGATGTTTGAAGAGTACAATAGTGACTTTCAAGAAATTTCCTATTAAGTTTTTGCACTAAATTCCTTCTAATGTAATGTAGTGATTCAAGTTCCACTTCTATTGTTCAATTGATGTTTCCAATTTTGACATTATCATGTAAAGAGTCATCTTGCCTTACTGCCAGATGGTTATCAGTGTAAGGAAGCTAAGGTAGTGGAATAACTTCCTACACTAATCTTGAGTGGAGTGATATGCAGAACTTTTAGATCTTTACAATAGTTATAGAAATAAACACAAATAGCAATCATACTACAACACTGTAATTATGTGGGGAAACCTTTTCAGAGAAAAACCCCACACTCCAAAGTTGTCCAATATATTATTTAGGAATCAAGAAGATTACAATATACTTACAGAGAAAGATTTCATAGGAGTATAACCAACCAAAGATTTGGAGGAAACTCAACATCTATAAGACTCTCACACACAACCTCCATCTCAAGCTCTTGATATATAGGAGATACAATATAGTAAATTGTTAACAATAATTACAAAACCATGACCCAAAACCACCCAAAAGTGGTGTCCAAATTATCTCCAGTCAAAAATTCCTTGTGATGTGTCAAATCACACACCAACATGTGTAACTCTCCCCTTTACAACTCTTTTAAGTGTCCAACACATTTTTACATTTCCCAAAACAAGAGGTCCAACTTCCAGAGGCCATAACGTTTGATCTGGATGTCTGATTAACGAACCATTTGATGCATCAAAAATCTCATGAAGATATCTATCAAGCTATAATTGGCTTCACTGGTTACAATAATTTTTGGGACAGGTCTTTAAGGACCTCTAAGTTTCTCAAATCTTTGAAACTTTTCTAGAAGTTTCAAAAACGGAAACTTTACTATTTTGCAATCTAGGTATGATCTTGAGTCAAAACTCACCCAATATGTTTACTTGGAAGTTTTGGACCTTTTGGAAAAATTTTAGGTCCATCTGTGCTCAAATGTAGACTTACTAAAAAAAGTAAGCCCTACCATTTTTAGTCCCTTTTGGAAACTTTGAAAGTTCTAAACCACTCTTCAAAATAAAGGGTATTCGAAAAGACCGAAATTGGGAAGAATAGTAATCTTTTGTAGTTGCAAGGTGTTATGGACTAAAAAGTGGACACATGCCTTTTTATCTCCTAGCTTAGCTCCTAGGTCCCTGTTTTAACACTCTACAAAGCAAAATATTCATCCCGATGAGAAATCCCTCGAAACCCATGTCAAATGGGAACTAGGGGCCCATTTAATGCTTAATTCTGGACCAAAAATGCACCTAGGGACTTAGATACCCATGCCCAAGTCCACCCATATTGGTCAGGGTAAAATTTGATACATTTTGGCATATGACCTTTAAATGGGTCTCTCATTGTTGGCTCTTTCAATTAATTTGTGAATGTTTAATAGGAAAACATATATAAGTGAGTGTTTGAATTCATTTTGAAACAAGTTGATGATAGCAAGGTTATGATATTGAGCAAAAGGAGAATTCAAGGCATTCATTATGTTATTGTTGCAGATTTGGAATCATCATCAACATCTTTATGAGTTGAAGAATCTTCATCCTCCTAAGGACTTCACCTCCAAGGTGACTTCATCATTGTATTTGAATCATTTTATCATCATTTGGATTATCTTTAGCCTCTATCCTACAAGGACATGCTCTCTCTCTAACAACAGTGTTGGGAAAGCTTGAATGCTAGCCTGGGATTTGACTGAGGCAAATCCCTAAACACCACAACCCTCAAACCCCTTTTCTTCTTATGTGTAGCTTACAGGTGTGAGGATTGAAGAAGAGAAGGTACATGGAGGTTGTTCAAGGGATAGAGTTTCAAGATCCAAAAATAGAGTGTAGAAATTCCTCTGTGGAAGACTTGGGCGCCCGCCCCGGTGTCCACCAGCTAAATTAGACACTAGATACAATATCAAGACATCAGTTACAACATTTTTATAGTTCTGAGCTTCCAAAGATCAGGATTTTCTAGACTTGGGTGCTAGCCCCGGAGTCTTCGACATTTCAACTTTCATAGAATAGGTTATGACATTTCACTAATCATCCTAGTACTTTCATATCCTGTCTTTCCATTGTTGTTTGTATGTTATAAGCTGATTATCTCAATTCTAGGGTTTAGTGCATTGATTGGCCTATAGTTTACGAAAAAGCTTGGTTGAATCACATCTTTCCTTAACAAATAAGAGCACAAAATCAGTAGCCAAGTCCTCTTTCATCTTCTAGTGACTTAGCTCTATTTTTTGCTTGAATGTTGTAGTGAAAGAGGGTTTGATCTAGTGTAATTACATGCTTGCAGTCATCTCTTTTTCCCTACTTAACATTTTGGTGAACCCGTGTTTAAAGAATTTAAATCTTGATGAGTGTTGAAATCAGATCTTACATTAATTCATATCATACTTATCATTCTTCATTGAAAAATCTTGCATAAATTTGGAAAATTGAAAAAAATAAGCATTCTAGATCCGTATATAAGAACACATTGATTCTAGAATGACCCTTTTTTAATGTGATGAGCCTCAAATGTTAGCATCGAGTCAGGGGGAGGGGCAGAAGGAACTTATTCTAGAATGATGAGCCATGCTCGGATCTATCTCCAATCCTGAATAAGTATAGTTCCTAATAAGGGCATAGTTTTGCATTATTTTCATTACATATCATTGGAAACATTTAATTTTCTAATTTTTTACATCAGATCTGAAATAAATTATAGAAATTAATCATTTCATGAGATCACATCTCACATTTGCATATCTCATTTGTTAAGGTTTTGTTGAAAACTTGCATCTTTCATATAACCTAGTTTTTTGCAAAAGCTAGGGTTGGTAGTCAAAATCTTGTTTTAGATTTTTCTACTCTCATAAACACTCATTCAAATCTGATTTTGAGTTGTAGTGTTGCTTCATTGTGTGTTCTTGCATTCAAATTTCAAATTTTGCAATTACACAGTGTGTATTTCAACATTAAGGGTTTTAAACACTCTCTTCACACTTCTTGGAGCAAATTTTTAATCACTCCTATTTCCTTGTTGTGTAGCACTATTCATATCATACTTACTTTGTTTGTAATGAAATTAGTGTGCTTTCGATCTTCAAAAACCTAATTTCCTTAAACTAGTGTTTGGGTGAGCAATGAGTTATCATAATTTTCATCATGGATGTTTCTTGTTATTTATCTTTGGAAGCTTTGTTTGCATACATCATAGATATTGATAATTTCTACAAATTCACTAATAAGTATCCTTAAGTCCTACAATAAATAGCATACATCTATAATATATTGACATGTCCATGAGTTCCACATAAGAAATCCTTTGTTACATATCTAATTTTGAAAGTTTTACAACTCTCATGGGTATTTATCCTTTGATCTTAGAAAATATCACTAATTTCATCTCAATGAGTGATCATGAGGAAGGTGATGATGAAGACACTCCTTCTTCTCTTACTAAATTTCATGATGATATAATGGACATCATTTCTAAGACATATGAGACTAGCATAGCCTTGTGTGCCTCATCCAATGATTTGGAGATTTCTCCCAAAATGATTCCCACTTGCAAGGATATTTTGGCGCAAGAAGAAATAATTGAGACATTCCTTAACACCACTCTACCATCTCTTCATTCTAATGCTCTCCCTGGCCAAGATGGAGTATTGATTGAGGATGACCCTCCTCTTGAACAACTTCCTTGTTCCATTGATAATGGAGGTTCATCTACTAACCTTAAAAATCTTCTTAATAGCATCTTAAATGGAGAAATAGATCACTTACCATTGCTTGAACATTTAAATAACTTGGATGTTGTGGAAACATGATTATCTCTCCTAATATAAATGCTTTGAAGAGGGACGATGAACATACTCAAGATGAATATATTGTTCCTAAGGTTGAAGGTGCTCCAACACCTCCTCAACCGACTGAAATGGGAATTTTTAAGGCTCCTTCTCCACCATCCTTACATAAGGCAAGAGAAAATCTTCAAGAGAGGAACCTTCCATTGCCAACTCCTATGGTTTCCTCTTCACAAATACCAGAAAATGTGGAAAACATGATTCAAAGGGAAGGAAGAACAAAGGAAAAAGCTTTAACAATAAATATAAAGATCAAGATCAAAGATAACAGGTAAGTATCTCTAACCCTTTTTATCCACCTTTGATGTAGCATCCATTTGATTTTCTCACTTACGTGGCCTCCTCTTATGTGTTGTGTTCCCTCATGTTTTGTTAAATGTTGTTTAGGTCTCTATGGATGACCCTTTATAATCTTGTAAGTTCACGGACACAAGGAGATTGCCTCTATTGTGAACATATTCTATTTGTTTCTATACTCTTCTACTTTCCTCTCCTCTATTATATTGTTGTGTGTTGTGCCTTAGGGGAATAACATGGTGGAGGATATCTTGGGGGCATCTTCCCTTGTTGTAAACCCAAGTCACTCTTGTCTCTTCTCTCATGTTTTTACTGTTTCCATTCTTTAGTGACTCTACTAGTCAACGGATGATGAAAAACAAACAAATACTAATAAGGACCATGTGTCCCTTTAGCAAAAAAATAAAAAATGGACCTAGTCCATATATGAAGATGGGGTTGATATATATTACTAATGCTTGACTAGTAGAATCACTCCTGTGATGTATTCTGTTGTGATATTTTCTTATAAAAAACCTTTACAATACTCTAAATCTGCTTCTATGCACTTTGGATTGTTTTGTATCTCACCTTGTAGTTACACTTGCTTCTAAGATACCTAATGTATAACCTCACAGCTTTACTTAGTTCTGAACCCACAAGTGTAGCCTTGGTCTTTTATGTGATTTGACAAATGATTTCTGTATAGCTTTCATGAATTGATTTGGTTTCTATCTTAGAATAGATTTTCTAACCAAATCTTATATCTTGTTGATTATCTTAGCAAATGATATCGATGTGTTTGTGGGAACATTTGGCAATCATGACACATTTCACTTTTGGGGCATGGGCTTTGTGAAATCTCTTGTTCCCTTGAGTGTTTTCACTTTACATTAATGTGCTTGATGTAGGCAAGAGACACTATGTGGCCTCATAAGTGTTGTCATTGATGGCAACAAAATCCATCCCTCACATCTATAGCACATGATATGTCTATATCGGAAGTCAAATTGAAGAGTGTTTTGGTCTGGTGAACAAGAATAGAGCATACAACAAGGTCTGACAATCAGGTCCGGATCTCTCAAAGGATGTATCTTAGAAAAGTGCAGACTTGGGGAAGTCAACAGGAGTACCATGACTACCACATTCTAGAGATTGAGCCTCTGTTGATGAAAGAGTGAAAAGATAGGAGCACCTAAGCAATGGGTTCGTGACAGGCAGAGCAGACTGAGCAAGAACTAACTGGTAGAGCATCAGACCTTAATCCGGATGAGATACTGACGATTATCAAGTTTCTTCAGGGATCATTCATGGTTGGCTGACATGATTGATGACTCCTATAACTATCTTTTTGATACGCATCACTTAGTAAGCATGGATTCAGCCAACAGACCAAAGTTTGGGAAAATCTTGAATATTCTAGATGCCGACTAGAAAGATGTTGAAACCCTTTGTGTGGGTATATATACTAGATGGATTTTGATGTGAACTAGTGTGGTGTGTGAAATAGTATGCAAAGAAAAGCAGAGAGCAGTGTGGAAGCAGCTATATAAATCCAATATGTGACAGAATAGTAGCACTAAGCAGAGGAAGAATGAAGTGCAGCAGATCAGTATATTGAGCCTAACCAGAACTAAACCTTAGCATATGTGGATGTCTCTGATCAGTTCAAATACCTAGTTACTTTCCTTATACCTTGTAGACAGTGAGTCTCTTGTAGGCAGTGAGCCCTAATTGGCAAGTGACATTTTATACTTCTATTCTTTTAACAAAGAATACAATCTTGGGTTAGTCACCCTGTGGTTTTTCCCTTAACAGGGTTTTCCATGTAAAAATCCTTGTGTTATATGTGTTGATTTCTTTTTTTCTTTCATGTTCATTTATGCTTATATGTTTTGATACTGCACTATTATTAAAGAAGATAAGAAAGTTAAGAAGTTTAAGATAACTGATGTTGGCAAGAGACACTATATGGATTCATGGTTGTTGTCATTGATGGCAACAAAGGTCATCCCACATATCCGCAAGTCATGATGTGTCTCTACCGGAAGTCAGAATAAAGAATGTTGTGGTCCGGTGAACAAGAACAGAGCATGTGGCAAGGTCCGACAGATTGGTCCGGATCTCTCAGAGGAAGTGTCTTGGTGCAGTGCGGATTTGGGGAAGTCAAGAGGACTACCTTGAGTGGTATATTCCAAGGATTTAGCCTCCGGTGATGGACAAGGAAAAAGATATGAACAGTTGAGTACCGGATTCCTGAGAGACAGTGAAAACAGAGGAAGAACTGACTGACAGAGTATCAGACTACTTTCCGGATGTGTTACTGTTGATGATAGAAGTTGTGAAGGCATGAATCATGTTTGGCCGACATGATTAATGATATCTACAAGTATATGCTTGATCCGCATTGCTTGGTGAGGAAGGATTCAGCCGACAGAACAAAAGTTTGTAAGAAACTAGACTGTTCCGGATGCCGACTAGAAAGGTGATGAAATTACTTGTGCGGATATATATAGAGGATGGATTTAGTTGTGAAGAAGGGTATGGGGAAAAGATATATGCGAATAAGTCCAGAACAGAGCAGAAGTAGCAAAAAGGATCCGGTATGTGAAAGATAGCAGAATAAAGAACAGAGGAAAGATGAAGTGCAGCAGATCAGTATACTGAGCCTAACTGGAACTGAACTCCAGCATATGTAGATGCTTCCAATCAGTTCAAGACTGTGATTCTTATCACTTTGTAGACAGTGTGTCTTCTTGTAGGTAGTGGGCCTCTTGTGAGCAGTGTGCTCGGGCAGTGAGCCCTAATTGGCAAGTGCCATTTTTTGTAATCTCCTATTCTTCTAACAGAGAATAATTTTGGGTTAATCACCCCGTGGTTTTCTCCCTTAACAGGGTTTCCACGTCAAAAATACTGTGTTATGTGTTTCTTATTTCATGTTAATGTTTTAGTGTTTGATTCAATGCTGCATCAATTAATAAGAAAGTTCAATAAGGGAAATAATTAGGATAACTGATTCACCCCCCCTCTCAGTTATCAACAATTGGTATCAGAGCTAAGTTCCTCCTAATAGAGCCTAACAGCTTGAGGAAGATCTGGGATTTCAAATGGATGCATATGGTTTAAGGGAGCAACTCAAGACTGCTCTTGAGGATCTTGAACAGTCAAATTCTGAAGTCAGTGAATCAAAGGAAAGACTCAAACAGGCTGATGAATTCATGAGAGAATTAAAAGACAAATTAAGTCTCTCTATGAAAAAGAGAAAGGAGCTGCTCCAACAGTTGGCAAGACAAAGTGAAGAAAGCAATACAAATGAAGAATTGACTAAGCAAACCAAGTTATGTGAAAAGTTATCAAAAGAAGTCATTATGTTAAGACATGAAATGGAATCAGGAACTATAAAGTTTACTCAAGAGATTGAAGAAAAAAGAAAGGCTGAAGACAATCTAAGACAATCTCTTAAAGAAAAATCAGAAGAATGCCACCAGATGGACAGGATTATCAGACATCTTGAATCTGATCTTGAAGATGCCAAAGATAATGAAGAAAAACTTGAGGATCAAATTGCCTCTCTCAAAAGAGACCTTCAAACAGCAAATGAATATAAAGAGAAATTCAAGATAAGTTCTGCTCAACTTGAAGTTCTTCTTGGAAGTCAAAAGAGGACAGATGACAAGTATGGTTTGGGATATGAGAAAGGAGAAAGCTCTGGATCCGATCAGAAGAATCTTGGATCAGAAAATCCAAGGAGCAGGCCTAGAAGACCTCCGGTAAGACAGCCAAATGCTCAAAGATGTCCATCCTTCAATGGATACTGCCACAGCTGCAACCACTTTGGTCACAAAGCTAATCAGTGCAGAATGAGAATGAATCAGATTAATTCATCCTTCTCCAGACAGTGCTTCAGCTGCAAAAGGTATGGACACAAATCCCATGAATGCAGAATTATGCAAGTAAACAAATCATTCAAAGGTAGATGCTTCACATGCAATAGAGTAGGTCATATGGCTAATCAATGTAGATCAAGAGGATATCAGTCAAATATGCAAAGAAATGTTATTTGCCAAATCTGCAATAGGTCCGGTCATAATGCTAAAGTCTGCAGAAACAAGTATCAGGACAAAAGAGGTCCGGTGTATAATCAGAATCAAGACAAGGGTAAACAAAAGATGAATGCGGATGAAGTTAGGAATCAAATAAGCAAGATTTGGGTGAAGAAAAGTTCAGAAAATGTAGAGGTTGGATCCGCACCAGACTCTGGTGCTGATATTTCTTCCGGAAATTAAAAAGTGAGCTCAGGCTCAGGGGGAGACTCAAAGAAAATCCTGTTCCCCCAGCCAAACAAGTGATGCCGGATGTGGCACAAGATGCGGATTAAAGGGTTTGCAGATATGAGTCTTGAGATGCTTCAGTCAAGTTTTCAGAGGTCCGCATGGAGTTATGGAGAAGCTGTGATCGATCAAATAAGACCTATTCAGGGAGATGCTCCGGTATGACAAAGGATTACAAAAAGGTCCGGAGAGATCCGGAAGTGCACTATCTTGTTCTGCAGATTGGACAGAATGTTTGGGATGTTCTTGTAATATGTTACCTCTATTTATTCATGATTGAAAGATCCGGATGATATTCACAGATCAGGACTAATCCGGGATACTCCAAGCTATCCAGACAAGGCGAACCAGAATAATGTAGGTGAAGCATTTATTGCAGACAGATATTAGGGTTCGCGGAGCAATATAAGGGATTTCTCAAAAGTCATTTGCTCATTCTGCACTCAAGAAGAAGCGAATAGTGGAGCTCTACAACAAGATTCATCAAGCACACCAAGGATCTCCTGCCGAAGTCATTGCATAAAGAAATCAATCCAATCACTCCGTGCAAGTCGAAGGCGCATAAGGTATTCTCCGTTTTTCATTACCTCACTGCAAATCTTTGAAGAATGGCTACTCCAAACATAGTTAAGATCTCTGATAGACCTCGCCCCTCATTCAAGAAACATCCCTACAAATCATTGGAGGTAGATCCACTAGGAGCCTTCTCTAGTGTTCCTCACGGAGTTTTACATACTGAAGACATTAGGGTTTACATACATGCAAGCATTGAGGAATTTGGGGAATTCAAATTAAGAGACCTCTATCACAAGCAACTGATAGACAATGCTTTTGAGCTTAAACCAGAGTATAAGGATATCCAGAAGAAACAATTTGAGCAATTTATTCATTTCCCCTGCTTTGAAGAAGATGAATGGGTCCGGTATGTACTGAGCAGGATGCATGACAACTTTCTATGGCTGGATAGAACCTGCAAGATCACAAAAGAGGCAATTAGAGCAGTAACTGGTCTATACTCTTCCGGAGGGATACCTATCCTCAAATCTGTCAAGAACAACATTGTAACTGAGGCCACCGGATCAAAATTTGATAAGAGGGCAATGACCATTGAAGATATTTCGGATCCGGATATCAAATATGCATCAATGATAATAGGATACAAGATCTATCACTCCAGCAGGGAGAATTCTGTATCCGGAACTGCAGTATACACTGCCTATGAAATGCTAAGAAAGAATGCAGAATATGATCTCTGCGAACTACTGCTAAGCCAATTAATGGAAAATATACAGAAAATCAAGAAGGATAAGAAGAATTCCTTTAAGTATGGTACTCTTATTGTATGTCTATTCTTCTACTTCATGAATGAGCTACCCGGATCAAGTGGATGGGTATGGCAGAATGACAAACCTGTTGCAGTCCAGATAAGAGACTATTTGCATGGACTTGGGGATGCAAAAGTGAGAAATACAGCTCTATGGGGATACTTCAAAAACTTTCAAAGCATGATGCAAGCAAGAGAGAGAATTCCCCAGTCTCTTGTTGAAAAATACAAAGACTCAGTGTGCTTTATGGTTGACACTGATCAGTGCCTAATGGAGGCAGTGGAGCCAAGGACTGTCTGGATCATGCCCATGGGGTATGAAGTGGATGAACAGATAGTGGAGCTGCATGTTCAACACATGCTAAGTCAGCCTAAAGATCCTAAGGCAGAAAGGTTTGGAACCTTTGAGGAGCTGAGTGTAAAAATACATGTAGAACTCAGGGAACCTGAGATTAAAAGAAAGGTGAGAAAAGAAGTAGAGCACATTGCTCAAGGCCTAGGCATCTCAAAAGAGGCACTTGATGCCAGCCGGGAAAAGAGGAGGAAGGCTGAGGAAGAAGAGAAAAGTAAAGAAAGTGCTCCGGTTGAAGCTCCCACCCGGACCAGATCATCAAAGAGATCTGCACCTCCCTCAACCAAAAGTTCAAAACTGGAAGTCCAGGCATCCGGTAAGAGATCCAAGACAAAAGCCACAAGGGCTTATGGAAGCCAAAAGGATGAAGAGGAAATAGAGTCAGATGAGGGAGTAAAAGAAATAAAGAAACAGAAGAAGAAAGGATCCGGTAAACCCTCCACAGGCCAAGACAAGGATGAAATGGCGGAGGTATCTGTTGAAAAGCCCACTCTGTCTCTAGAGAATGTAATCAAGTCGGTCATGGTGGATGGAAACCTTCAACCAATGACTGAATCTTATGATGACTTCAGTGAGGCTGACCAAAAGACTCTTCAGGAAGCCACAGTCAAATATCTAAACATATACAATAAGGCTTTCATTGAGATCATATCTCTTATTCCTAAAAGCCTAGAAAAGGAATTGGAAGTAAGAAAGAACAATGCTCATGCAAAAGATCTTGAGATCCGGGAGCAGATAGCTATTCAGCTATATCCTCAAATTGATCCCAAGACAATGAACATAATCTTCAAGGACTGCAAAGATGAGTTCAGAAGTAAAGCCAGGATGAATCAACTCATGCTTGGTGAGACTGACAAAGTGGCCCAAGAAACAGAAGAGATCCTCCGGAAGGCCTTCAAAAGGTTCAATCTTCCTGTTGTAGAGGACTTAGGTACAGAAACAGCTGAGGACTTGGGACCCTCTGCTCCAGAAGAAGTGGCCCATGAACAAGCTAGCATCTCTCCTCCGGTTTCCCCTACAGTCTCCGGATCCAAAGAAGAAGAGCAATTACAGGAGAAGGAAGCAGTGGTGAAAGACAAAGAGGTTGACAGTTCCAAGACTGCAGAAGAAAAGAAACTTCTGTCTCCGGCAAGAGACACTGCACAAACTGTTCAACAATTTTTTAGCAAAGAAACTTTAGAGATTGATGAACCGGAGCTTCTAAAAGGCCCATTCGACTTTGACTCTCTCTCTCCGGTACAAACAATGAAGATAGCTTCATTTGCAAATGCCAAGGCAAATGAAAAACTCCTGAAGTCTCATATGGAAGACTGTGAGTTGATAGAGGCTGCTTCCGGAGTACTTGTAAAGATTATGCCATCAATCCAGATAGATCCGACAGCCTCCACTTCCGGTAATCTAAAAACCTTAGTCAGCAGTGTTGATACACATTTTGATTCTCTAGAAAAATCAGCTGAAGAAAAGGTCCGGAAGGAATTTTTGGATAAGAGATTTTCAGAAATATTAGAATTAATCTCTAAAGATAGGAAGATTGTAAGCATTGGAATAAAGAGCTTAGAGAATGCTCTTAAGGATGGCGGTGACATCTACAAATTTTGTATATCCTGGTCAAAGGCAACAGCAGCAATTGATAAGAAAATAAAAGAGGAACAGGATAAGCTACAAAGCTTATCTCAAAGTTTTGATCCTCTCTCTTCCTCCATAATAAATCAAGAATGTCAGACTATTGCAGTCTTGAATGAAATAAAGAATCTTGAGAAGGAAAGGAAGAATATCACTAACCGGATGGGAGAACTTAGAAGGATTATAATCCCTAAGTTGGAAACTATGCATGAGGCCATCAGTGATGCTCAGACCACCGCCCAAACAAAAGATCCGACAGATCTCAAGCGGGCAGAAGCTTTTGCATTTTTGTTGAGTGGTCACATTTCAATTTTGGATAGAATGAAGCAAAGTTGGGCTACAGAAATGATTCAATTGCAGACATCCTTTGCAGACATTCTTCAGTATATGTGAGTATGTAAATAAGCGGCTATGTATAGAAAATTTTTGAAAATTTTGGTGTGCGGACCCCACCCTTTGCCATTGATGTCAAAGGGGGAGTGAGGAGCAGTGAAAAATGAGGAATCCAACTAAGGGGGAGTTCCGGAAATTGTGTATAAAGACAGAGCATCAGCAAAGGGGGAGCATAGTGAAAACACTTAGTCATTTTTCACTAAGTGTTGCCATCAATGCCAAAGGGGGAGATTGTTGGCAAGAGACACTATATGGATTCATGGTTGTTGTCATTGATGGCAACAAAGGTCATCCCACATATCCGCAAGTCATGATGTGTCTCTACCGGAAGTCAGAATAAAGAATGTTGTGGTCCGGTGAACAAGAACAGAGCATGTGGCAAGGTCCGACAGATTGGTCCGGATCTCTCAGAGGAAGTGTCTTGGTGCAGTGCGGATTTGGGGAAGTCAAGAGGACTACCTTGAGTGGTATATTCCAAGGATTTAGCCTCCGGTGATGGACAAGGAAAAAGATATGAACAGTTGAGTACCGGATTCCTGAGAGATAGTGAAAACAGAGGAAGAACTGACTGACAGAGTATCAGACTACTTTCCGGATGTGTTACTGTTGATGATAGAAGTTGTGAAGGCATGAATCATGTTTGGCCGACATGATTAATGATATCTACAAGTATATGCTTGATCCGCATTGCTTGGTGAGGAAGGATTCAGCCGACAGAACAAAAGTTTGTAAGAAACTAGACTGTTCCGGATGCCGACTAGAAAGGTGATGAAATTACTTGTGCGGATATATATAGAGGATGGATTTAGTTGTGAAGAAGGGTATGGGGAAAAGATATATGCGAATAAGTCCAGAACAGAGCAGAAGTAGCAAAAAGGATCCGGTATGTGAAAGATAGCAGAATAAAGAACAGAGGAAAGATGAAGTGCAGCAGATCAGTATACTGAGCCTAACCGGAACTGAACTCCAGCATATGTAGATGCTTCCAATCAGTTCAAGACTGTGATTCTTATCACTTTGTAGACAGTGTGTCTTCTTGTAGGCAGTGGGCCTCTTGTGAGCAGTGTGCTCGGGCAGTGAGCCCTAATTGGCAAGTGCCATTTTTTGTAATCTCCTATTCTTCTAACAGAGAATAATTTTGGGTTAATCACCCCGTGGTTTTCTCCCTTAACAGGGTTTCCACGTCAAAAATACTGTGTTATGTGTTTCTTATTTCATGTTAATGTTTTAGTGTTTGATTCAATGCTGCATCAATTAATAAGAAAGTTCAATAAGGGAAATAATTAGGATAACTGATTCACCCCCCCTCTCAGTTATCAACAACTAATTCACCCCCCCTCTCAGTTATCTACCTTGTTTCCAACAATTTGTATCAGAGCCAAGTTCCTATAGACAGAGCCTACTAGCTTGAGGAAGATTTGAGAATCTCAATGGATGTGTATGGTATGAGGGAATAACTTCAATCTACCCTAGATGATCTTGAGCAATCTCACTCTGAAGTCAATAACCTGAGGGAAAGACTCAAACAAGCTGATGATTTCATAAATGAACTCAAAGAAAAACTAAGTATCTCAGTGAAGAAAAGAAAGGAACTACTTCAATAATTAGCAAGTCAAATTGAAGCCAATGATACTAATGAAGATCTGAATGAGAAAAACAAGTTATGTGAGAAGCTATCAAAAGAGGTCATTATGGTAAGACATGAAATGGAATCAGGAGTTATGAAATTCACCCAAGAAATTGAAGAGAAAAGAAAAATTGAAGATAATCTAAAACAATCTCTCAAAGAAAAGTTAGAAGACTACCACAAAATGGATAGAATAATCAGGTATCTGGAATCTAATCTTGAAGAAGCTAGATACAATGAAGAACAACTTGATAATTAGATAGATACTCTTAAAAGGGATCTTCAAACTGTAAATGAATACAAAGAGAAATTCAAGATAAGCTCTACTCAACTTGAAGTTCTTGTTGAAAGCCAAAAGAGAGTAGATGACAAGCATGGCTTGGGGTATGAGAAAGGTGAAAGCTCTAGATCTGGTCAGAAGAACTCTGGATCAGGAAATCCAAGGAATAGACCTAGAAGACCTTCGATAAGGCAACCAAATGCTCAAAGATATCCATCCTTCAATGGATACTGCTACAATTGCAATAACTTTGATCATAAAGCAAACCAGTGCAGAAGAAGAATGAATCAGACTAATTCATCCTTCTCCAGACAGTGCTTTTATTGTAAAAGGTATGGCCACAAATCTCATGAATGTAGAAATATGCAAATAAACAATTCATTCAATGGTAGATGCTTTGCATGCAATAGAATGGGACATATGGCTAATCAATGTAGATCAAGAGGATACCAGTCAAATATGCAAAGAAATGTTGTTTTCTACAATTGCAATAGATCCGGTCATTATCCCAAATTTTGCAGAAGTAAAAATTAGGACAAAAAGGGTCCAGTGCATCTTAACCAAAATCAAGACAAAGGAAAAGGAAAAGTGAATGTGGATGAAAGTCAAAAGGAAATGGATGAGATTTGGGTGAAGAGAAGTACATAAAATGTTGGGGATGGATCTGCACCAGAATCTGGTGCTGGTATTCCTTCTGGAAATAAAATAGATGACCTCTGGCTCAAGGGGAGTCACAAAGGAAAATAAATTCCCCTAGCCAGTCAATTGGTGCCTAAGATTGGCACATGGAAAGTTGTGGATAAAAAGGGTTCTCAAAGAAATATCTAATTAACCCTTGGTAAAAATATGAAAGATCCACAAGGAGTTTTGAAGAGGTTAATCATCCAAGATTGATCCGGTTTGACAGTCATCTAGTAAAAATAGGACTCTCACAGTTGGATCTAGTATGATTCTAAATTGAAATATCTTTGATCTTCAGATAAATGGAATGATTGGAGAAAGAAAAATAGATTGTCAATAATCACCAAGAATAACTCTAAGTGCATCTCAGTGATCCATAAAGATCTCTCATAGAACAAGGAGAACAAGGCAACTAGAATAACTTAAGTTGTGCATTAATTGCAAAATGGAATTAGGGTTTGCGCAGAAATAAAAGGGTTCTTTTGTTCATCATTTGCACATTTACATCTAAAAAGAAGGAAGAAAGAGCTCTGCAACAAGATTGCCTCAACCCTCTCAAGGATCAACCACATAATTCGATTCAACCAATGATCTTTTCAGCTCTCATCGTGAACCTAGAAGCGTAAAAAGGTATTTCTGCTCTTGAATATCTCTCTCTAAATCTTTTGAAAGATAGCTACTCTGAATGTTGTTAAGATCACTGATAGGCTGTGCCCTAAGTTTAAGAAACATTCCTATAAATCCCTAGAAGTTCATCCCCTAGGCGCATTCTCTAGCATTCTACATGGGGTTCTGATGTAGAAGATGTTAGGGTTTACATACACGCAAACATTGAAGAATTTGGGGAATCCAAATTGATGGATATCTATCACAAGGAACTGATAGATGAATCATTTCAACTTAAACCCCAATACAAGGCCATCCAGGATAAGCATTTTGGACATTGCAGACATTTCCCCTATTTTACAGAAGATGAATGGGTCTGGTATGTTCTGAGTAGAATGCATGACAACTTCATGTGGTTGATGAGGCCATTCAAGATAACCAAGGATGCAATTAGGGCGGTAACCAGATTGCACTCATCTGGTGGGTTGCCTGCTCTCAAATCATTCAAAAATCAAACTATAAGTGAGGCTATCGGATCAAAATTTTACAAGAGGGCAATGACAATAGAAGACATCATAGATCCAAATATCAAATTTGCCTCTATGATAATTGGTTACAAAATCTATCGCTCCAGCAGGGAAAATTCAATATCTGGAACTGCTATATATACTGCATATGAAATGCTAAGGAAAAATGCTAACTATGATCTTTGTGAGCTTCTCCTAAACTAATTGTTAGAAAATAAAGAGGGATAAGAAGAATTCATTCAAGTACGGTGCCTTGATACTATGTCTATTCTTCTACTATATGAATGAGCTACCCGAAACTAGTGGCTAGATATGGAAAAATGATAGACATGTTGCCATACAAATTAAAGATTATATGTATGGGCTTGGTGATGCCAACGCACAAAATATAGCATTGTGGGGTTACTTCAAAAACTTCCAAGGGATGATGCAGGCCAGAGAGAGAATCCCCAAATCTCTAGTTGAAAAATACAAGGATACAGTGTGCTTCATGGTGGACACTGATCAATGCCTAATGGAGGTAGTAGAGCCCAGAATAGTCTGGATTATGCTAATGGGCTATGAGGTGGATGAGAAAATTATGGAACTTCATGTCCAACACCTACTTAGTCAACCAAAGGACCCTGAAACAGAAAGGTTTGGAACCTTCCAATAGTTGAGTGTAAAAGTTCATGTTGAACTGAGACAGCCTGAGCTCAAGAGAAAAGTGAGAAGGGAAGTACAAGAAGTTGCCAAGAGATATGGGATATCAAAGGAAGCAGTTAATACCAACAGGGAGAAGGTAGAAAGGGTAGAGAAAGAAATGCAAGAAGAAGAAAAAGAAAGTGCTCTGGTGCAAGCCCCCTCTCAGACTAGATCCTTAAAGAGCTCTACACCTGCCACTACTAAGAGCCCAAAAGCCTCAAAATCAGAAGCAAAGACATCTGGAAAAGGAGAGAAGAGAACTAAGACAAAGGCCACAAGGTCATATATAAGTCAAAAGGATGATGAAGAGATAGAGATAGATAAGGAGGTTAAGAAAATGAAGAAGAAAAAGAAAACTTCTGTGGAATCATCTGTCAGCAAGAACAAAGAAGAAGAAGCAAAAGAATTTGTTGAAAGGCCTACTCTCTCCATTGATGATGCCATCAAGGTAGTCACTATGGATGGAAATCTGCAACCAATGACAGAATCCTATGATGAATGTAGTGAAGCCCACCAGAAGATCTTGCAAGATGCTACAGTCAAGTATCTAAACATCTATAATAAAGCATTCATTGAAATCATATCTCTAATTCATAAAAGCCTAGAGAAGGAACTTGAAATGAGAAAGACCAATGCTAAGGAAAAGGATATGGAGATCTGAGAATAGCTAGTTATTTAGCTCTATCCTTCCATCACTCCTAAACAAATGAACATGATCTTCAAGGATTGCAAGGATGAGTTCTGGAGCAAAGCCAGAATGAACAAGCTTCTACTTGGAGAGATTGATCAGTTGGCAAAAGAGAATGAAAATATCCTCTGGAATGCATACAAAAGATTCAATATTCCTATTATAGAGGACATAAGTGATAAACCTTCTAATGTCGAAGGATTAAGTGTATCAAAGGAAGACTCTACTGAGAAAATTATAGAAGAGCCAAACGAGATAAGTGAGGAGAAGACTAAGGACCTAGATTCCTCTGTTTTGGAAGAGGAAGTTCATGAAGAAGTAAATATCTCTCTTCCTAATCCCCCAACAGACTCTGCAATTGAAGGAGAAGAAAGAAAAGAAGAGGAAATCAGTCAAGAAGAACAGGTAAAAGGAAGAAAAGAAGACCAAATAGAGAATACCTCAGGTGATAGTTCTAAGGGTACAGAAGGAAAGAAGACTCTGTCTTTGGCAAGAGACACTGCAGAAGCAGTTAAAGACTTCCTAACCAAGGAAATGATGGAATTAGATGAACCGGAGTTGTTTCAAGGACCACTCAATTTTGACTCTCTCTCTCCGGTCTAGACAATGAAGGTAGAATCTTTTGCTCAAGCCAAAGCAAAAGAAAAGCTTTTGAAGTCTCACATGGAAGACTATGAGCTGATAGAGATTGCATCCAGTGCATTGGAGAAGATCATGCCATCCTTCCAGAAGGATCTTTCGACCTCTTCATCCAGTAACTTGAAATCTCTTGTTAATTCTATTAGCACACATTTTGATTCTTTGGAGAAGTCAGCAGAAGAGAAAGTCTGGAAAGAATTTTTGGGAAAGAGATTCTCTGAGGTGCAGGGACTAATAACAAATTATAGGAGAAATTTGGATATTGGGATAAAGAGCTTAGAAAATGCTCTTAAAAATGATGGAGATTTATACAAATTTCATCTATCTTGGGCTACCGTGATAGCAAACATTGCCAAGAAGGTGGAAGAACAAAAGAGAAAACTATCAAGTTTATCTCAAAATTTTGATCCTCTCACCTCTTCCATAATCAATCAAGAGTGTCAGAATATTGCCACTCTAAATGAAATAAAGAGGCTTGAAAAGGAGGAGAAGAACAAAATAAACAGGCTAAGTGAACTAAGAGGGATAATTATCCCCAAGTTAGAGGCAATGCAGAGGCCCTAACTGATGCCTAGACCACAACCTGGACTAGTGATCCGGCAGACTTAAAGAGGGCAGAAGCCTTTGCATTTTTGCTCAGTGGTCATATCTTAATTTTGGACAGGATGAAGCAGAGTTGGGCAACAAAATTTGTCCAGTTGAAAACAACTTTTGCAGATATACTTAAGTATATGTATGTATCACTTGTATATATACTTATGTGGCTATGTATAGGTTAAATTTTACAAATTTTGGTATGCAGATTCCACCCTTTGCCATTGATATCAAAGGGGGAGTAAGGAGCAATGAAAAATGTGGAATCTAGCTAAGAGGAAGCTCTAGAAAAGTGTACTTAAGAACAGAGCATCAGCCAAGGGGGAGTGTGCTATGACACTTAGTCATTTTTCACTAAGTGTTGCAATTAATGCCAAAGGGGGAGATTGTTGGCAAGAGACACTGTGTGGCCTCATGAGTGTTGTCATTGATGGCAACAAAGTCCATCCCACACATCCGTAGCACATGATATGTCTATACTGGAAGTCAGATTGAAGAGTGTTTTGGTCCGGTGAACAAGAACAGAGCATGCAGCAAGGTCTGACAATCAGGTCTGGATCTCTCAGAGGATGTATCTCAGAAAAGTGGGGACTTGGGGAAGTTAAGAGGAGTACCATGACTGCCACATTCCAGAGATTGAGCCTCTGGTGTGTTGGCCTCATTTTCAACACTTCCAAATTTAAACTTTTTGTGTCAAAATGATAAATCCAACCATGCTTTGAACCCTTTCTCCAGTGTCACATTTTTTTTCCTGTGTGAGTCATTAAGATAACTCATTTGTGAGATATTACAATCTGTTTCCCTATATTGAACTTTGCATAACAACATCATTTTGGAGTAGAGATGCTCATCATTTCACTGAGTTTCTCAAGCACACTTATCCAGTTTGTGGCATTTTATGAAAACAATTAAATATTGAAAATCTATGATAGATGGTACAAAAAATGTTTATGGCGGTGTTCATGACTCCATTTCACCTAATCTAGCAACTTTTCGGGTCAAGAAGTCTTACGGTTTGGGAGATTTTAAACTTTTAATTTTTCGGCGGGCTATTGGCGGAAACAATTAAATCATAGTTTGTGTAAGAGCTGGAGTAGAATCATCTGGTAGGAGATCTCATCATGTTATTATGGGTAATGTGGCAAGATTTCATGACAATATGACATTCCAGTTAAAAGTTATGCACTTTTCGCCATTTTTCGTGCCTACATAGTTCACAAGTTGCAAATTTGCCTAAGTCAAAATGGTATCACCTGTGAATTTGCCTAAGTGGAGAGTTTACTTTCAAAAAGAAGTTATTTTTGGCCTACTTAGGAAAAAGTGAAAATTCACGTCAGCTTGCACTTTGGGCAAAGTTCGCACCAACTTTCAGTTTTGGCTAAGTTGGCAAAGTAGAGGTCAACTTTCACTTCTGGCTAACTAAAAGAAAGGGCATGATTTTCAATTTTCACAAATAGAAATTCCACTTGCATTTTCAACGAAGTAAAATGAAGGCATCAACGAGCTTTAAGAACATCACTTCAAATGCATTATCAGAGGTTGCGTTTAGTTTCAAAAGAGTTCTTTAGCTCCTCCAAGGTTTTGAAAATCATCTAAAGTGCCGATATGGGACAAATTTGCCATCAGTAAAAGTTTTAAGTTTTGAAAGTTACCAACTTCCCTGATGAAGTTACCAATACTTCTACCAATGCTGATAAAAGAAGTTTATTTTTCAAGTTCTTTTCGAAGGTGGTTAGTTAGACTTAAAAGTTTCTAAACTTCTCTAACCAACTCTTAGCCTCGGATGATTGAATCAATTCGCTAAGTATTTACAACTACCAATAAGATTTATGAAAGTTGCATCTTTTTAAAACAAGTTAGGTGAAAGATTAAATCTTAATAAGGTAGTTATTGTAACTACCTACATCATGGGTCTTATTGCAATGAACTTCAAAGTTTTGATGTAATGCCAGACTCCATGAACTTTCTCCAACATTCTCTCGACATTTGCAGAAATTGGAACTTTAGAGCAGATGTGGATGTCCCTCAAAGCTTGATTGAAAACAAATTTCTAGATCAGTTGTGATAGATGTAGTTGCCCTCGCAATAATTGGATACAGTGCCATCAAGAAAGGAAATGTCACACCATGCCAAGATTGCAGCATACAAACAATATGGATATGTTGAAAAGGGCCACCAAAAGTTTCCAGCAAATGCAACTGGCAGGTGCAAATCCAAACCCCACAGTCTTCGCAGGAAAGGCACACAAACTGTTTGATAGAATACTTTAATGCATATGCAATTCGCAGATGTAAAGCTAATTCCACAATCTTTGCCAGCATCCTCGTAGCCTATGGAGATCCGTCAAAGCATGAAAGGATAGAGGATTCTTGTCAGATATTATAAAATTTGATATACTATGATAGACATGAATGAAAAATGCAAAATCGTGGCTAAGGCACTAGACGTAATGATTTCAGGACCTGCACAAAGCTGATTTGTTAAACAAAGTTTCCTTTAAACTTTCAAGAAGAAAATGCAAGTGGCTGGTGCAAGCCAAATTCTCTCAAATTGTGGGTTTGGATGTCCATTAAAGCATAATGTGGAATCATAGCTGAAGTCTGTGAACTATTTGATATAATGCCTCAAAGAAATATTGTATCATGGAATTCAATGAGTGAAGGGACAGCTTGGTAGAAGCTTTCCCAACTAGAGGATGAGAATAGCAGCAATGGGGGAAGCAGTTTACCAAGTGTGAGGCCAACGACATTGAGATTCTATGCAAGTTATGACATGAGTGTGCAAGACATAACCATACAAAATAGTCCCCAATTTTAGCTTAAGTTTGACTCTTGCACCTTCGTCAAAGTGACTAGCATGACAATCTCCTCTCCTATAAACAGCCCAAACACAGACAGAATTCATCTCCAGAATTCTAACGAAGTTAAAATACACAATTCTTGTATGGCATGCGGAGACGACTGTGTGTCCATTCAAACAGGCTACTCAGGCATTCGCATTCACAACATCAACTGTGGCCTTGGTCACGGTATCAGTATTCGAGGACTTGGAAAAGATGGAACGAAGGCCTACATTTCCAATGTGAGCGTCTATGACAACAACATCCAAGATGCTTCCAATGGAGTTCAGATCAAAACATGGTAGGGAGGGGCTGGACAGGTGAAAAGCGTATCCTTCTCCAACATACAGGTTTCCAATGTGCGAGTGCCCATTAAAATAGATCAATTTTACTGTGACAAAGAGGCCTGCAACAATCAAACCTTGGGGTATTTATATCAAATGTCACTTACTAAGAAATCACTAGCACTTACATGGAAACTCTAGTTTATTTGACTTGCAACAACAATGTGCCCTGTACTAATTTAAACTTTTCAGATATTCAACTTCAGCCTACTGATACAGATGAGAAGAATCCCTTATGTTGGAATAGCTACGGATCACAACAATTTCTTGTCAGTTTCGAAAAGTACAACAGAAGGAGGATTTTTGTCTGATATTAAATGGTTATGAATACTCTAGCAGACATACTTCCAAATCATGAAAAACATAGATAAAGTATATACGACAAATCCAAGTTAATAGTTGGAGACATCGGCAATATTCTTGAAGATTTTAAGAAACTCTCTAAAGTTTGTCACATACTAATGTTGTATTCTATCTTCCATTAACTGAAAGAATCAAGGAAAAGTAAGAAGGCTATTGAAACTTGATACAATGCCATTATGAAGAGTTAGAAATTATAGATTGTTGCAAGAGTAATTGTTCTGAGAGAGGTAAACTAGTTTCATCATTTCAATCAAATGCATTGTTCTTATGGAGATTGTTGATGATGCTTAGTGAAGTGAACGAAAAAATGTGTGCTTGGTGATTTGGCGATACAATGTGGTGGCTATAATGCCAAAATCTTCAAAAACTTAATCCTATGGAGTTATTTTCTTGCATGGGAGTAAGATGAGATAATGGAACCATATCTAGTCTTAATATTTTAAACCATGAAAATGAGCATCAATCATCAAATGGATATGTTGAGGCAGCCTTAAAGAAATGGAAGATGTAGCTGATGGTAAGGAATTTATAGAGGTAGTTGGAAGCCTACTAGAATATGATGAGAATGTCAATGAGATAGAGGTTAATTTATTAGTGAGAGGGTGATTCATGATTGGGAAGGAGATAGTCTTCTTAAAAAGATTGTAGGAAAAAGAAATTCAAGTAATCATGCGATATCTGTCATACAGGTGATCAACTGGTGGGAGGTAGGGCAGCCCCTATCTTGCCTAAGACATGTTTTTGTCTCACTTTCAACTGTGTCTTCAATGGATACATATTGTCATTGTTGCTTCAGATGGTCATCAAATGCAATTGAGGTGCATTTCCTTGAAGGCTAGGTTGCTGGTTAACAGATGAAACATGGATTAGAATGAAGGAAAGATGGCACCTTCTTGAACAAATCATTAACTTGGTCTTCATTTCAAACTTATATGTTCCTAGTTATCTTTTTATAAAAGTGACTTTTGTCACTTATTCTAACTAAAAGTTAGAGAATGAACCTTATTCTCGGAAAAGTGATGTTAAATGTAACTTAAAATAAGGTTTATCATTTTTCAAAAAAGGTAGTTATTAGGTAGTTGAGGTAGTTACAAAGTGGTTACGAGGTAGTTATTGGGACCAAGCCTATAAATACAAGGCTATTTCATTGTAAAGGGGGGTCTTTGGAGAGAGAAGTTTTGCAGGGGGAACTTATGAATAAACCTCTTGGAACATTTTTGGTTCTACACATTGTATAGTCTACTTTTTGAATTGTATAATTTCGAAAAGATAATGAAGAATGCATTTTCAATTCATATGTTCTTGATGTATTTCTGAGTTATGATTACTAGTTTCTCGTATGTCAAATTAGTGATCTTTCTATGTATTCGTGTGAATCAAAGTTATCCATTAAAGCATGCAATTGGGGTGATAAAGCACAATCATGTCTCGGTATCCTGATTTGAAAGTGTTTAGATAAATTATCTCTTTGTATGTTGAGATTTGCCATCTTTCTTCATCGTTGTTGCATATATGTCATGAGATCCATCATAGAGTTTAGGTAAGTGGTTTCTAGCTTTGTGGTGAAACCCCCTCATACTTTTCAACAAGATTGTGAAACTCCTATTAGTTTTCGTACGTCTACCACAAGGGTTTCTACATGCCCATTTCTCCTATTATTTTGCTTTTCTTCCTTTTTGTACTTTTAGGATAAAAGTACACAAAAACCACAAATACCCCCATCATACGAGGGAGCTGCCCCTCTCAAACATAGAGGAAGATCGTTGCTCTGTCACGATCTCTCCAACTGTTGGGACAATATAGTCACCGCTCAAAGGGCAACGGGTCATTTTCAAGGTTAGTTCACGGTGACAAATCTATTTACCAACACAGTGATGAAAGAGTGAAAAGATAGGAGCACCTAAGCAATGGGTTCCTGACAGGCAAAGCAGCCTGAGCAAGAACTAACCGGCAGAGCATCAAACCTTAATCCGGATGAGATACTAATGGTGATCAAGTTTCTTGAGGGATCATTCATGGTTGGCTGACATGATTGATGACTCCTATAACTATCTTATTGATACGCATCACGTAGTAAGCATGGATTTAGCCAACAGACCAAAGTTTGGGAAAATCTTGAATATTCTGGGTGCTAACTAGAAAGATGTTGAAACCCTTTGTGCGAGTATATATACCAGATGGATTTCGATGTGAAGTGGTGTGGTGTGTGAAATAGTATGTGAAGAAAAGTATAGATCAGTGTGGAAGCAGCTATATAAATCTAATATGTGACAGAACAGTAGCACTAAGCAGAGGAAGAATGAAGTGCAGTAGATCAGTATATTGAGCCTAACTGAAACTGAACCTCAGCATATGTGGATGCCTCTAATCAATTCAAACACCTGGTTACTTTCTTTATACCTTGTAAGTGAGTCTCTTGTAGGAAGTGAACCTCTTGTGAGCAGTGTGCTCGGGCAGTGAGCCCTAATTGGCAAGTGCCATTTTGTACTTCTATTCCTTTAACAGAGAATACAATCTTGGGTTAGTCACCCTATGGTTTTTCCCTTAACAGGGTTTTCCATGTAAAAATCCTTGTGTTATGTGTGTTGATTTCTTTTCTTATTTCATGTTCATTTATGCTTATATGTTTTGATACTACACTATTATTAAAGAAGACAAGAAAGTTAAGAAGTTTAAGATAACTGATTCACCCCCCCTCTCAGTTCTCTGCCTTGTTTCCAACACTTGATACTATAAGTACAACAATCATGCACTACCTCCATGAGGACCCTAATGATGATTCAAATCCTTGTCACGTACATGTAAGCATAAAATTAAATCCTTTGGGCAGTAGGCCTCTTGATGGTGTGTCCTCTTTTCTTGTCTTGTGTCATTTTCTACTTTGTCGATTCTCTTCCTTCCTCGTTTGTGATGCTTTTCGATACTTGTTGTGACACTTGTTGACTTCCATTTTCTAGCTTTCAACCTTGATCCTAAGCCTTGTGAGAGTCTTGTAGATGATTTCTCATCTCTCCCCTTTGTTTTTTGTCTAGTGCACCTCATAGAAGCCTTCTAGAGGTTCCCCGACCCATCTCCCGCTGTCAGTTTTCAATTTCGACCAATCAATCCAAATCTCCTCCTCTTATTTTCAGATCCCCACGTGGGATCTTGAAGATTCAAGTGGATATTTTGATTCTTCCACATGATTGACCTATTGCTTGATTCTTCCACAGAAATCATCATTTTCCTCCCTTATAACTTCTGCCTGCCTCAATTTCTACATTTTGCACTTTTGATCCTGGATCTCCCCGAGTAACCTAGGGTCACCCATTGGGAGACCCATGATCCCCAGTGGCAACCCTATCTGATCAAGGTGGTGACCCTACCATCTTTTGACCCATAGAAAAAGTCAAGTTCCTCCTATGTTTTAGCTCCATTTTTTCCTAGGTTTCCTTATGTTTGCATGATTTTTTATCCTTGATATAGAGTTAACTATTTCATGCACCCACACATGCATAATTAGCTCTATTTGATCTCAAATTAACTCTCTAATCAATCTCATTCTTTCCCTCACCTCCATTTCTTCTTCAATGATAAGTTATCATTACTTCATCACTCCCCAATCAGCTGAGTTCACTGTGCAATCAACCTTGTTAACATCCCAATCTATTCTTCTTAACTCATCAATCAAATGCGTTAACTCTTAAATCCATTCCATTCTTCAAACCTATCAATACCCCCTCCCCCAAGCACAAATGAAGGCAAATTCATTGTGCACTAGCTCTTGCCAATTTTTCTCTCCAACCTAGCATTCATATGCTCATACAGGACATAAGTTCCTTTTGCTTTCTTTGTTCAATCAAGAATTGCTATGCTGCTCGATTCTTAGCCATCATGCTCAATTCAAAGCTCACATCAAGCTCATACAAGCTTCACAAAAGCTTCTCTTTGCTTCTTCAAGTCATTTTGACAAGAGGATCACCTACTACCACAGAAGGATTCAAGGTTGCTTACACAAGGATATTGAGGGTACTGGAGTCAACAAATCTTCATCTCTTTCAGGATCTTTCATTGCTTTCATAGTAATTAGATAATCACATTGCTCTTGGGAATAGTAACACTTTGCTTTTTCCTTGATAGATTAGATCTTGCATGCTAGATTAATCATTTTTACATTCCTAGATCTACTTTGTTAGAAAAAGCATCTTCCCTTTCCATTAAATTAGATTGCATTGAAAAAACCAAAAACCCACAAAAATAGAGATTAAACTTTACATTTGGAAAGACATATAGGATCACATACATATTTCTTTCATAGATTAGAAGCATTTTCTTTTCCAAAATACTCTAAAAAATACCAAAAAGACACTTTGCATGTCATTTAGCTTGCATTCATATAGATCTGTTAGAATAGACAACATTGCAAACCCTCGATTCCATGACAAGGTAACCACAGTTAAACAAAGTCAAACCCTAGGTCAACAAAACCCTAGGTCAAAACCCTAGATTTGGTGAAGGTTAGTAATAACATATCCCATGTTTCCTTGATTCATGGATGTGTTTAGGGGTGAGAGGAGAGTAGGTGAGAGCTATCTGTAATGAGATCGAGGAGTTGCATCTGCAACCATAGCAACAAATGTTTGTTCTACCACAAGGAGACCCATTTGTCCTCTTATTGTTAGATGAAACTAGGCAAATACTACACAGAGCATTTCTCAGAGACATAGAAATAGTACATTTCATCAATGAAAACAACCGCTTGCCCACACAAAGGTGGAATTTAAGGAATCCAAATAGAAGAAGACAAACTAGTGACCCTTCGAGTCATAGGGTTATCTCAAATAATACAACCACTGAGCAAAACAATCAACAAAACGCACAACAACAAAGGCCACAGAACTTGCTGACCCCCCTTTGTGAAGTCTAGCTCTCCAACAAGCCAGACCTTCACCATGTCTCACCTCCTCTCGACTGGCTACTTCCACGTGAGTGAGAGTGATGTGGCAAATCACCCCGTGGCAAGGAGGAAAAGGGTCCATGTACATGCCAAAATCTGACCTGATAGCCCTAGGTAACTGGAGTCATGATTTTGACCATACATATTTTGGTAAACCTAACGTGAAGTACAGAATCTTCTGATCTTGTAGTTTGTGTTCCCATTGCAAAAACATTTCAAAAACATTGAAACTTTCTTTTGTTACTTTTCATAGCTACTTTGACTTCCATCGTCTATGCCATCATCCATTCCATTTATTCTATAGTGTCTATGGCACCCCTGAATATGACAAAACTGAATTTGAACCAAGGGAATATTCCCTCAAATGAACCTGAAACCCCTTCTTTTGATAGGTATGTGCCGCCTTATCTTGATGCACCCGTTACCAATTGTTTTGACTATGCAGACTCTAACTACAAGCAAAATCCAAGGGAATCCAGGCGCTCCCTATCATTTAACAACCCTACTTGGGAGAACAATCTAGTCATACCCATGCAGAGCATAAAGTAAGGAGGGTGAGGTCAGAAATACATCGACCCGAACAACATTCCACAAATACATCAAATACCCATATTGATGAAGAGGTTAGAAGGTTGGAAAGGTGTTTACAAGAAACCAAAGATGCTCAAGAGGCATTGAGGATTGCCTTATAATAAGAACAAAAAGAAAATACCGCACGAGAGGAAGCCAATCACTATGAAACTATTCCAAGAGAACATCCTAGAAATGAAGAAACCCCTAGAGCTACAACTCCTTCAGATTTAATGGCAACTCTAGTGCAAAGAATTAGTATCCAACAATCCAACAAATCCAACAATGAGTTACCAAAACCCACATAGAGGGTTATTACTAACAACCCCACAATCTCAGAGTGCTTTCTTAGGAACATATCTTGAATATCTGAAAGAGCCTCTAGACCAGAATATAAGGAGTGTACAACTACCCCGGCCATTACCAGATCTCCTGAAGATCAAAGGAGAGGGAGATCCGAACTCCCACATCAAAGCCTACAATACAGCCATAAGAGAACTCCTGCATTAGGATGGATTTGTCGCAAAACGTTTCTTGAAAACACCTAAAGGCATCACCTTGGATTGGTATTAGCACCTTCCATAGGTTTTGATCCATTCGTTTAGACAACTAATCAAAGATTTTGTCATGGCTTTTGACATGAACAAACTCATGAAAACAGGGATTAGAGAATTCCTTACAATGAAACAAGAACCAAATGAATCCGTAGCACATTTTGTCACCCGATGGAGGCAAGTGCTCTATTCGTCGACCAGTGCTCCGAATATGGACCACCAAGAACTATGCAACCTCTTCTTGCATGCCTTAACAAAGACATGAAAGAAGATGTTCAGAAACTACCATACAAATCCTACAAAGAAGCATTATAAAGTGCTCTAAGAATTGACCAAGCCGCTATTGACAGTGGACAAAAAGTTTATGGTTCAATTAGAAAATTAACAAAGGAAGACATGGGAAACAATACCTCTATTTTTAAAATCCTCAAAAACAATAGGAACGCAACCACAGACAGGGTGACAGATCAACCCCCAGTCAAAAGGGTAAGAGATGATTACAGTGGGAGAGATTGCTATCCCCCTAACGTAAATGCCATAGATCGACCTAGAAATAATGGGTACTATCCTCGAGACAACTATCAAAGTTGGAACTGTTGGTAATCATTTATGTCTAGGATTTGGGTTTTTGGTGTTTGCAGGATTTCTCATTTGAATCCTAGGTTTTTTCTAGGTCCATCGGTGTGAGAATCTCTTGTTTTGGCAATCATGTTGGTAACAATGGTATATACATTTCATCACCAAGACTCTGTCTATCAACAGAGGAATTTTGTGGTTTGCCAATGCCTTGTGTTCGGTCGATGAGGATAAGCATCAGAATGACATATGTTATCGGCGTAGCATTTTTCTAGTTCACTGATGAGGCTGGTCTGGCCGATAGAATGTGGCTTAGGGTTTTCATCAGAGTAACTTGGCATATCGGCGAAAGATTTTTAGAGTACTCTGAGTGTTTTGATCTAGCCGATGGAGTAGCCATCGGCATAACATTGCATATCGGGTAGACAAGTGGAGGGTTCACTGACGCTAGGGGTCTAGCCGACAGAGTGCAGCTTGTAGGTGTCTATTAGTGTGATGTGTGGCATCGATATGTAGTATGGTGGTCATCCCGATGGTTTGGTTTTGGCCGATGTGTTGTTTGGGTTGAAGCTTTCAAGAAGGTGACCATCGAGGTGACTTGATGATCGGTGAAGGAGTTTTCAGTCACTCTGATAGTCTATGTTTGGCCGATGGGGGATGTGAAGTGGTCATCGGTGTGATCGGCATGTCGGCAGGAGGGTTTTCAATTGCTCCGATGGTGTAGGTCACACTGACGGAGATGGGAGATGGAATGGTGACCGCTAGCGGTGGGTTCATGGGTCGAGCAGGGAAAAATGCTTGACACTTAGTGTACATGCGGCCGCGTTTATAAAATGCTAAAAGGGTCTCCGCGGGGTGCATGTGGGACAAATGTTTCCTACATTTTTAAAATATTAGGATTTTGTGTTTTGGCGGGAAGTGTCAAACACGCTGTTGTTGCATTTCTCGGTGGCCGCAGGTGGTTGAGCCATCAATGGGAATGTGCAGAGGCATGGGCAAACGGTCGAATAGTCATGTACCTAATTTATGGCCAGAAAATTCTCCAACGATGGTACAAGGCTTGAGATCATCTGCCCCTTGTCCTTTTCTTGCTTCTCCATGCTTTGTCCCTTGTTGTATTTAATCTTTGAGTGCCATTCTTTCTAAAGGAATGTATCTGAAGAATTTTGGACTTGCCATGTAATTAATTGTAGAGGGTACACTTTCTTGTTGTTTTAAGCAGACTGTGTTACTCTTTTTGTGTTGTTGGAAACTTGGACAATTTTTGGTGCTGCAATAGGAATACAACCTTCTGGTGACCTTATTTCAGGTTTCTCTGGTAGTTTATGAATTGTATGTTGTATGTATTATGCACATAATTATCAATTTCATGTTGACTTAAATGAATAATGTTTCATAACATGTATTTGGTTATTTGTCTCCAGACTGAATGTGTTTTTCTTCTGACTCTGAACATCTAAGGGGTGTTATAGATTCTAGAATATGGGTTTTCTATATTGAATGCTTAGTCTCTTACCTCTGCTCAAGGAGTAGATTGAATGTTTTGGACTATGTGTTGAGGAGAATACATTACAGAAAGGATAGTTGTAAGCAGAAATAACCTAATACTCTCTCTTGAGTATTGTCTGTAAGGCAGACATGTTAAAAACCCCTTGAAATCTGATGTTTTAGGTCTATACTAAACATTCACATATATATGTCTACTGACTCCGAGCCCTAGATAGGCACCGATCTTGCTTGGTATCTCTGTTGTAACCCAAGGTCCTAGTTTCACATCCATACATAAAATCAAAATCAAACTTCAACCACAACCATTAGGATATTAGAATTAGTTTTAGGACCTAAAGTCCTCTGATTCACAACTGAACATAGGCCCGAAGCTAGCCCCTTTGCTCTTAGCTCATAGTTTTGGTCTACTTACAGGAGGACTTATCTGCTTTGTGTCAGCATCCCAGTCTTTGCATAGTTATATCTCACAGATGTTGAATAGGGAATACCCCCCTAGGTTTTGCAGAGCCTGAAGAAGAAGAGGAGATAAAAATAGATTTTATCTCCTATACTATTGGCCCCTGGCCCAGAGATCATGTTGATCATCGATGGCTACCTTGTAGGGAAATCTGGGAATAAGCATCCAGTCAAAAAAAACCAACAGAAATTGGTGACTCTACTGGGGATGTGATTTATCAAAAGTACTATCTAGTCATCCTTGGTGATATATTATTGCCCATCTAAGTCACAACAGAAATTGGTGATTTTGCTGGGGACTTTGTGAAAGAACCCTGATTTTTAAAAGAAAATAGTTCCTAGTTATAGGTGGCGACTCCGAAGTAATCTCCCAACCAGTCAAAGTGAAATTTATATGTAGGGGAGAAGATCCCAATGTAATCCTCTATTTGAAGAGTTACCAATAGAAAAAAGGATGATGTATAGAAGAAAGGGAACCGTCTCAGCCAGTCATGAGGGTTCCCCCAGGAATAATGATGATATTCAAGATAACCCTAGGCCATCAGGCCAGCATGTGCCTTATTTTTCAAATGCAGAAGCTGATATCCAAGGTGCATATGAGAGGCAACAAGGTGGTAGTTTAAGAATGAGGTCAGAGGTGTTCCAAGAACGCCCTTTCTTGGACCCTAGTGAAAGATTTGAAGAGGCAAAATCTCTGAGGGATGATGAAGATGATGACCAAAATGGTATGAGACCATCTACCTCCATGCCTAAAGAAGAATAGTTAGCTGAAGAAATCAAAAGCCTAAGACCAGAATTAGAATACTTGCAAGCAATGAAAATCAGAGATGACATGAGATAGAAAGTGCAAGCTCTGAGGACTGCTCAGAATGATTTGGTTCCTACCCTCAAAAATGCAAATGTGCAGAGAAATCAGCAAAGAAATGAAGTGCAATATCAGTAGAATAATGATCAAAGATAGAATGTAATTGATGCCAGAATACCATTAAACAATCTAAGAAATCATAATGCAAATAGAGATATTAATGCCAATCAGTTTGATAGACAACCCATGCAATTGGATAGATTCAGACAGCTGGTGTTTGATGGTATTCCTAGTTATCCTAACCCCATTGACAAGCATGTAAGGCTGCAAGTGCCAAAATTTTCAGGAAATAACACTGTGTCAGGGGAAGATCATCTAAAAGCTTTTCAAAATGTCATGGACAACTTTGAGGTTGAGCATGAGGATGTTTTAATGAAGTCATTCATGTAGTCTTTAGTAGATGAGGCTAGAGAATGGTATAAAAATTTACCTTGTCGGAGAATTTCATCATGGGATGATTTCAAAAGGATGTTTAAGGAGCAGTATGGTGACAAAATTGACCCTAGATTTTTTGTAAATGAGTTCACTAGTATCACCAAAGGGTCTAATAAGTAGGTTACAGATTTTAATGCAAGATTTACTAAAGTATTGAACAAACTACCACATCATATGAGGCCAAATGAATCAATGTGCATAATATTGTATATCAATGCTTTTGATGCCAAAATTGCATATGGGTTAAGGGATAAGGGTCCTACTACTCTCAGAGATGCTTTCAAGATAGCAATAAATATTGAGAATAACAAGAAAGCGTCAGGCAAGACAAACAGGAGGGTAACACATCTGCTCCTGAAGATAAAATTGATAAACTGGCAAATATTGTTAAGGACCTAAGCTATAGATTGGCTAGAAGTGAAAAAGGGATAGGTCCTGATAGGCAAGTTTACCAAAGACAGGAAAAGAGATCATCATTGCATGATATGCCATATAATACCAATTGGCATAATGGTAAGCCTGTATTTCCACATAACAACACAAATCAAAGAACTCCACATGCCAAGGAAACTCCTGATCCTTTGAGGAAAGAAATAAATATTGCTGATGATACTTCATGGTGCATAATCTATCAGATGCCACATTCACAGTCACAATGCATGATTGCCCAGTCTTTGTATGATAATGGTGTATCCTGTAATGAATGCAATGAGCCACATTATGTACAGGATGATGATGTTAATATGCTATCCATGAGCAGTGGACACCCTCCTCACGATGCTGCTGAGAGTACAGATGATGGGACTCAGGCCTGTCAACAGGTTTTTTATGATGAGGATAATGAAGATAGTTATGTGTATGCTCAGGGCTCACACAATTTTTTGAGTAACCTGTAGAGACCTTCTGATGAGGAAATTAGGGCCCTCACAGCTGTAGCAGTGGCCCAAGTCAAAAGCAATTACAATCTCAGAGGTAAAGCTCAGGTAAGTAGCCCACATCAACCAGAGAATGCTCTTGTAGGTCAGCCAGTGCATGGTCATAAACGGATTGAACCACAAAAAAGGCAGTGGGGTAATAACAAGCAAAATCTTAAGCAAAAAACAAGTCATGAATCTCAAGGACCAGAAAATAGTGTCCCCCAAGTTGAGGATCAAGGTAGGAGTTCCCAAAACAAGAATGACAGTCAAGTAGCCATAAAAGCTAAGTCTGGGTCAGTTCAAGATAAGAATAAAACCATGGAGCAAGCTACAACTATCATACAAAATTATGTTCCATTTGATATAGCTCAAGTCTTGTCTCAGATAAAGGTCTTTGTCCCATTAATGGAACTAATGAAAGTTGAAGAAATCAAGAATAAGATAGTATCCCTAATTTCAGGAGTGCCTTGTCAAGCTAAACAAAATGTTCAGGTTCAAGGTAAGAAGCAGGCCTTGTGCAATGAAGAGGATAAGGTCCCTGAGGTGTATTTAGGGGTGACCATGACAAAGTGCCCTTCACAAGTGGAACCTTTCTATGTTTCCCTGGTTATAAATGGAAAAGTAATTAGAAATTGTATGCTTGAATTTGGAGCATCTACAAATATCATTCCTTTGGCCATCATGCAACAAGCTAGATTGAAAATAGACAAGGCATGTGGAAAATGTTATGCTATGGATGCTAGAGAAGTACCAGTTATTGGAATCATGAAGGATGTAGATTTTAGACTGGCAACATTTCCTAAAAAGGGCTACAAAATGAATATAACAGTGGTTGACATCAAGCCACAGTATGGTATGGTGTTGTCAAGAAGATGGGCAGCATTGATTGGTAGAAGTATGCAGCTGGACCTATCATATGCCATGATTCCAATGAATGGTAGGGATGTTAAACTGATCAGAGAAGAAAGATCATCAAAGATAGTGCAGAATCAAGAATTAGAAGAACAGATATGCTTTGTGAACATGGACTGTGATAACTTCAAGGTTGTCTCAGATGATAAAGAGGATAAAGAGAAACATGTTTGCATTGAAGAGCTGGACCAGCAGGGTCTATGGACCATGTATTTTGATGGAGCTTGTGCAAAGGAAGGTTCTAGAGCTGGAGTTGTTTTCCTATCTCCAAATGGTGTGCTCCTCAAATTTTCCTTCTTGCTAAGATTTGCTTGTACAAACAACATTGCAGAGTATGAATCCTTACTCTTAGGCTTAAATCTGGCTCTCAAACATGGAATTAAGATGCTAAAAGTATTTGGGGATTCTAAGTTGATTGTATCCATTAGAGATAGGTATGCTTCAAAGAACAAAAGATTAAAACAATATAAGCATGCTGTTTGGGATACAGTTGAATTATTTGATGCATTTTCAATAGGCTAGGTAGAGAGATCAAAAAATGTCATGGCTGATTTCTTAGCCAATGTAGCAACAAGGCCAGATGATATCACTCTATCAGATGTTACAAATGTTGAAGTTAAAATCAGACCTGTAGTAGCAAAAAACATATGCAGTTGGCAAGTGTTTGATGATGACAAGGACTTGTTAAAATTTTTACACTGCATAGATGAATTTGAGAACCAAGAAGTTGATTTTCAAAACTTTGTAGAAAATATAAATGGAAAAGAAACTCTTATGGGGAAAGAAGTAATTTAGTTGAAGACTAACAAAATCCCTAGAGGGTTAGTCGCTTTGGAAAGAGCTTTTGACAATAGAGACTAATTGGTCACAAAGACATCTCCAACAAATAAAGATGACTTAGAGGAGATAAATTTGGGTACATCTTAGGCCCCCAAGAAGGTATACATTGGCAAATAGCTCAAACCACACATTAGGAGCATGTTGATTGCATTACTGAAAAGATATAAGCATGTTTTTGCCTGGTCATATGAAGACCTCAAAGCTTATAGAGAAGACCTATTCCAGCATGAAATCCCATTGAAGCCTGGAGCTAAGCCATTTAGACAGAAGCAAAGGCCTATTAATCCTTCCTTGGCTCCAAAAATGCAAGAGGAACTCAAAAAGCTTAGGGAGGCTGGAATAATTGTGCCAATTAGACATTCAACTTGGGTGTCTAACCTTGTCCCAGTCAGAAAAAAGAATGGTGATATTAGGTTTTGTGTTGAATTTAGAAATTTGAATGTATCCTCCTTAAAGGATAATTACCCATTGCCTAATATGGAAGCTATGTTGCAGAAAGTGACTGGTTGTGAACTCCTATCCATGATAGATGGATTCTCAGGTTACAATCAGGTGAAGGTAAAGGAATCAGAACAATACAAGACTGCCTTCACCACTCCATGGGGAAAATATGTATATGTTAGAATACTATTTGGGCTAACGAATGCAGGTGCTACATTTCAAAGAGCAATGGATGTTGCTTTTGTAGGGTTGATTGATTCAATCTTGGCTATTTATCAGGATGATCTAACTGCCTATTCAAAGAAGGAAGAGCAGCATTGTATGCATTTAGAATAGATTTTCATTAGAGCGCTAGAGTATGGCATTTCTCTAAATCCAAAGAAGTGTGCTTTTGGGGTAGTTGAAGGAAAGCTCCTAGGGCACATTGTTTCCAAGGATGGAGTTAGCATTGATTCTAAAAGGGTATCTACAATTGATAGGATTCAAATGCCAAAAATAGTAAAAGGAGTTCAGTCTTTTTTTGGACAAATAAATTTTGTTAGGAGATTTGTTCCCAACTTTGTAGAAACCACAAGGAACATTTCTAAAGTGCTAAAGAAAGGTGAGATTATCAGTTGGGAAGGTGAAGCAAGCAGATCTTTTCAGGACATCAAGAAAGCAATCAAGATGGCTCCTGTGCTGAAATCTCCTAATTTTTCCAAGCCATTTCAATTGTTTTCATTTGCTTCTTTCCACACTATTGCTACATGTTTATTACAGAAAAATGAGGATAGTTTTGAGCAACCCATAGCTTTCTTCAGTATGTCCTTGTAGGCTTCTGAGTTAAAATATGATATCATGGAGAAACAAGCATATGCACTAGTCAGAGCAGTCAAGAGTTTCAGGCCATATCTAGTAGGATCCCAGATAGTTGCATATGTGCCTCATGCAGTAGTCAAAGACATCTTCACTCAGCATCAGGTAACAAGGAGGAGGTGCAGATGGATAAACAAACTGCAAGAGTTCAACATAGAAATACAAATTACCAGGTTGGTAAGAGGGCAAGGATTAGCCAAGATGATGGCACAGTCAAACTTGGAAGCATGCCATGTCAATGCAGTCCAAAATGAGATTGTCAATGTATCTAAATCTGAATGGTATAAGGACATCATATATTACTTGCAAAATCTGAATTGTCCTTCCCATTTCAGTGACAGTCAAAAGAGAACTTTAAAACTACATGCAATCAGGTATGTTATTGTTCAAGGTGAGTTGTACTGGAAGAATCCTGGTGGTGTGCTGCTAAGGTGTGTGGATGAAGATGAAGCTAACCATGTTTTGAATGACATGCATAAAGGATTGTGTGGTGGACATTATACTGCCCAAACAACAGATCATAAGATCCTTAGGGTAGGATATTGGTGGCCCACTCTCTTTTCAGATGCACAAAGGCTGATAAGGAAATGTGACCCTTGCCAAAGGTTCTCAGGAAAGTTAAGATATGAAGGTGCACTGCCCCTTAGAACTGTAACTGTGGATGCTCCATTTCAGTAATGGGGAATTGACTTCATAGGGGAAATTGCAAAAAAATCAAGTGGGGGGCACAGTTGGATTTTGGTAGCAACTGATTACTTATCCAAATGGATTGAAGCTATTCCAACTAAGAGAGCTACAAGTAAGGTAGTGATGGATTTTATCCTAGAAAATATTATCATCAGGTTTGGAGTACCATTCAAGTTAGTCACAGATAATGCTATGTGCTTCAGATCTGGTGAATTTGTTGATTTTTGCAACAAATATGGGATAAATCTATCATATGCATCGCCATACCACCCACAGGGAAATGGTTAAGTAGAGTCAAGCAATAAAAGCCTCATGAAAATCATCAAGAGGATAGTGGATAAGAACAAGAGAGCTTGGGATTCAAAATTAAAGTTGGCATTATGGGCTGATAGGGTGACAGTGAAAAGATCAATCGGAAGGTCCCCTTTTGAACTGGTATATGGTGCATCAGCCAGGCTACCTATAAATAACCTCCTACTAGTCTACAAATTCGTCCAAGCGAATGATGAGGAGATTGAAGACTCCATGACAGAGAGAATAAACTAGATAGTTGCACTGGATGAAAGCAGAAGAAAAGCCCACTAGATCAATCTCAAGAGACAACAAAATATGAAGTATTTGTTTGACAGGAGAGCTATAGAAAGGAAGTTCCAGATAAATGACTAGGTGCTCATTTGGAATGCAAGAAGTCAGGACAAGGGCAAACATGGTAAGTTTGAATCCTTATGGATGGGCCCATATCAAGTTTGTAGTACTCATGGGGAGGATTCTTATGTCCTTCAAGCCCTAGATGGTGAAATGTTGGAATTGCCTTTACATGGTCAATTCCTCAAGTTTTATTTTGCATAAGTGATCTGCCTCTGTGCACATTTGTAAAAGTATGTGTATTTTGTAAATATCTTGTACAGTTGGTGCCTTTTTATGTTTTGTCTGGTCTACTCAGAGGTCTGATTCTCGCTGCAGTCTTACACCTGCACGTCCCCAATCGGAGCCTATGTTGGTAATCATTTATGTCTAGGATTTGGGCTTTTGGTGTTTGCAGGATTTCTCATTTGAATCCTAGGTTTTTTCTAGGTCCATCGGTGTGAGAATCTCTTGTCTTGGTGATCATGTTGGTAACAATGGTATATACATTTCATCGCCAAGACTCTATCTATCGGTAGAGGAATTTTGTCGTTTGTTGATGCCTTGTGTTTGGCCGATGAGGATAAGCATCGAAATGACATATGTTATCAGCGTAGCATTTTTCTAGTTTGCCGATGAGGCTGGTCTGGCCAACAGAATGTGGCTTAGGATTTTCATCAGAGTAACTTGGCGTATCAGTGAAAGATTTTTAGAGTACTCCAAGTGTTTTGATCTAGCCGATGGAGTTACCATCAGCATAACATTGCATATCAGGTAGACAAGCGGAGGGTTTGCCGACGCTAGGGGTCTCACCGACAGAGTGTAGCTTGTAGGTGTCTATCGGTGTGATGTGTGGCATCGGTATGTAGTATGGTGGTCATCCCGATGGTTTGGGTCTGGCCGATGTGTTGTTTGGGTTGAAGCTTTCAAGAAGGTGACCATCGGGGTGACTTGATGATCGGTGAAGGAGTTTTCAGTCTCTCTAATAGTCTATGTTTGGCCGACGGGGGATGTGAAGTGGTCATCAGTGTGATCGGCATGTCGGCAGGAGGGTTTTCGGTTGCTTCGATGGTGTAGGTTACACCGACGGAGATGGGAGATGGAATGGTGACCGCTAGCGGTGGGTTCATGGGTCGAGCAGGGCAAAACACTCAACACTTAGTGTACATGTGGCCGTGTTTATAAAATGCTAAAAGGGTCTCTGCGGGGTGCATGTGGGACAAATGTTTCCTACATTTTTGAAATATCAGGATTTTGTGTTTTGGCAGGAAGTGTCAAACATGCTGTTGTTGCATTTCTCGGTGGTCGCGAGGTGTTGAGCCATATTTCAGGAATACAATTTTTGGTGCTGCAATAGGAATACAACCTTCTGGTGACCTTATTTCAGGTTTCTCTGGTAGTTTATGAATTGTATGTTGTATGTATTATGCACAGAATTATCAATTTCATGTTGACTTAAATGAATAATGTTTCATAACATGTATTTGGTTATTTGTCTCCATACTGAATGTGTTTTTCTTCTGACTCTGAACATCCAAGGGGTTTTATAGATTCTAGAATATGGGATTTCTATATTGAATGCTTAGTCTCTTACCTCTGCTCAAGGAGTAGATTGAATGTTTTGGACTGTGTTGAGGAGAATACATTGCAGAAAGGATAGTTGTAAGCAGAAATAACCTAATACTCTCTCTTGGGTATTGTCTGTAAGGCAGACATGTTAAAAACCCCTTGAAATCTGATGTTTTAGGTCTGTGCTAAACATTCACATATATATGTCTACTGACTCCGAGCCCTAGATAGGCACCAATCTAGCTTGGTATCTCTGTTGTAACCCAAGGTCCTAGTTTCACATCCATACATAAAATCAAAATCAAACTTCAACCACAACCATTAGGATATTAGAATTAGTTTTAGGACCTAAAGTCCTTTGATTCACAACTGAACATAGGCCCGAAGCTAGCCCCTTTACTCTTATCTCACAGTTTTGGTCTACTTACAGGAGGACTTATCTACTTTGTGTCAGCATCCCAGTCTTTGCATAGTTATATCTCACGGATGTTGAATAGGGAATACCCCCTAGGTTTTGCAAAGCTTGAAGAAGAAGAGGAGATAAAAATAGAGTCTATCTCCTATACTGTTGGCCCCTGGCCCAGAGATCCTATTGATCACCGATGGCTACCTTGTAGGGAAATCTGGGAATAAGCATCTAGTCAAAAAAAAACCAACATGAACTATGACATAAATGGGAATGGAAATGATGGGAGATATGAGAGACCCTCTTATGAATACAACCAGTATTATTCTTTTCATAGAACAAAGGGCCATAGCATAGAACCTTGTAGGGAGTACAATAGATTCATAGAAAAACTTCTGGAGGACCAACAATGTTTGTTCATAGAAATGTTCTTGAACCCACAAAAGGTCACACTGGATATCAAAGATACAAGACAAATTCAAGCTCCCATAGCACCACAAAATGCAAATATGAGGATTTATTAGGACCCGTACCCTGTACACAAGAATATAGAAACGACAAATCAAGATAAAGCAACTCAAAGTAGTAACCCCAAAGTCCCACCTCAACTGGGACAAAAAGGAGAAACTAAGTTGATGGGATTGGTTGAGATCATGCATAATGAAGAAAAAGAGGACAACCATGAAGAAGACAATGAGCAAGTCAAAGCAAGTGAAGGCACTATTTTGGTAGTTGAACCAACACCAACTCCAATCGAACATTATGAACTCATAGAAGACCTAAAGAAAACATATGCCCACATCCCATTCATTAATTTGCTTAAAAACTCCCCTTCACATCGCTCAGCTCTGTTGAAAGCCATAGGCCTAAGATATCTTGACCAATTCACACCACCATCTAGTGAACAAATCAATCATGTGGATTATGACCTTACCCCACCAAACTCAAAACTTAAAGATCCAGGGTTCTTCTTTGATTTACAACAGATGTCGTCTGAGGCATAATTAACTAAGAAAGGGTACCCTACACTATATCTTCAAGTATGGGTCTATGACACATGTGTCAAATGAACGTTGATTGATGACGGAGCTGTAATGAATATAGTTCCTTTTTCCCTCTTGGAAAGAATGGGCTATGGACACACCAATATCACTGCTTCAAGAGACACCCTAAGTGGATATGACAATTTGAAGGTAGTCACCATAGGGAAAATCACCCTTCTAGTGACCTTGGGTCCCAAAACCATTCCAACCACTTTTTATGTTATAGACAAGGAAATAGGATATAACTTGATTCTCGGAAGGCCATGGATACATAGGATGAACTTTGTGCCATCCACACTATTTCAAGAAGTTTGGTTCCTACACCTAGGGAAGGTATATGTTGCGCAGGGAGATCCAAAACCTTTCAGCATGTTAAAGTCTAATACCCTAAACAAACACATAGGAATTTCAATAGACTATGAACTCCCTATCAACAAGTTAACCATCCCAAGTCCAACACCGCAATTGATATGTGTCAAAAGGATGGGAACCCTAGAAAAAAATGTAAATATAGAAGACATCAAAACTTTGGAGAATGGGCCACCACTAAAGAAAAAAGAAGTGGTCCCCAAAGATAAAACAATCAAGATCATGGAGTTGATAGAAAGGGATGGACCACTCCAATTCACCCTAGAGATACTCATCATTGGCATCCAAGAGGTCTATAAACTCTTCCCATGCATAGGGGAAAAATCTCATAGAACGAAAGGGCTGGTATTTCAGACTGCCACGTTAGATCTGAGAGATGCAGACCCACATACTTTCTCAGATGCAAAGGAAGACATAACAGAGGGTTACACCCCACTGTTGTCACTAAGTAAGGCACATCTCCCTCATACACCTAAAGAAATAGAATCGTATGAGCCCCTAACACCAATGAAGGACTTGCATCAACCAATACTACCCATGGAAGAGGCATATTCTATAAATAATGAATCAACCAATGCTATAGGGTTGTTACCTAATATGTTTGTAGTGTCTAAACCATAAGAGAAACTAACCACTTCTGCCTCGGTTCAATCAAATGAACTCGGTGAATGGGAAGCACCTCAGGTACAAATAGAAATGGTGGAGAGATTGCCTAATGAAGATGAAGAAAGTGAAGGAATCTTTCATAGAGAGTGCATGATGAGAGTGACAGTTGGTATCAATGACCCTATCATCTTTGAACTACCAAAAAGTTATATTGGGTATGCCATGGACTTGAGACCAAAACCCAATGGGAGGACACGTATAAGCTTTATCCCTCTTGATGAACAAAGGGAGCTACAAACTCCTCTTGAAATATTCCAATTCTTACAAAGAATCCAAGTGAGACCTGAAATAAAAATCTACATGCAAGAACAATTCGATCTATTGAAAGAATTACTCAATTGTGAAGGAGCCCTATATTGGAGCCCCTCCCACCAACATGCCTTTCAGGCTTTACTACGTCTCACAATGTTGAGAGAAATCGCTGAATTGGAAACAATAGACTCGAGTGATAAACCTTACCGAATAGAAGAACTTGTCCTAAGAAGAGGTAGCACGAAAAACAAGAAAAAGAGACGAAAAAGAGTGTTTTCAAAAGACTGGAAAGGTCCCTACATGGTTTAAAGAAGATATCAGAAATGATACTTATATCTTGTGCACAATGGAGGGAGAGGAATTTGGCGAAACAGTCAATGCCTTTCACCTCAAGAAATATTATGTCTAAAAAACAAAAAAAAATTAGAAAACATAAAAATACCAAAAAAATTATAAAACTCAAAAAAAATGTCAAAAACAATTTGTTTCTTGCATTCCAGTTTCATTGTGCTCATCTTGCATTGCAGGTCATGACTTGCTCTTATACTATTTTCTTTTTAGTAAGGAGTCTATTGTACGTCATCCTTTCAGGACCTAGAGATTCCTCATTCTCCACAATTGCCATTATCCCCCTTCACTCCCAATGATTCTAAATCAAAGCCTAGCTCTTAGTTTTACACTGATCCCAATCTTAATAAGTCAAGATGTTAGGTCTAAGAAAAGTTTTTATTCAAACCTATAGTGTTCAAAGGAAGCTTGCAAATAGACCTTCCCAGTTCTTCCCTAGTAGTAGAGAAGTCCAACCAGATTACAAAAACTTTAGGTGGCGCTTAGCCCCTTATCTTTCTTGGTCAAAAACTTCAGGAAGATCAAAACTCTGAAGGAAGCAATCTAAGATTCGAGTGAATAAAAAATGAGTGATCAAAATAAGAGTGTCAAAAGTGAGAATTGAGAGATCAAAGCATTGCATAGCAAAAGTCAAAATCCAAAAAAATGAGAAAAGTCAAGTGAGGAAAATACAAGAAAAAAAGTAAAAAGAAAAAAAAAAGAGAGAGAGATACAAAAAAAAAAAAGAGAAAGAGAGAAGGTTGTTGAATGCCCATACTCTTGGGTGGAGATTAGACTAATCTTAAATCCTCAAGAGTGACATTCTAATAGAGAAAGAAAGGTACTAAGCACACACACGCACTAGCTGAGATAAACCAAAAAGTCTAGTAGTCTCTAGGATCATCTTCTATCTAGGGACCCTTGTTCTTTCCTGAATATCATTTGCCCTGGGTCTATCTTGCTTTCCATGTATGATCTAAGTCTAGCGAACACCTATAAAACTTGATACTCATCTAAGTTGAAAGCTTATCAAATTGTCTTATCTAGATAAGGATCAGTGTTTAGCCTTTAGCAAAGCCTAGAAATAAAAAACACTCCATAATTCATTTCACTCCCCACTTGAGTTTTCCCTTAATCCTATCTCGCAGCCCTGAATAGGTCTCTTATATCAGGACAACCTGCAATCCCCTAAATCAAAAAACATATTTAAGAGAAGTCACTTTGTTTGTTCCACATTGTATTCATATCAAAATTAGAAAAAGAGTCTCAAAGAAATAAAGTCAAGTGTCATATCTCATGACATTCAGTAAAGTGTTCTAATTTCATTTACAGCATTTCTTCTGTTCTTGCATTATCATATCGTAAACTGCATATCATAAATATGTTCCATAAAATTACAAAAACATGTCATCGTTGTCATAATTGCATTTGTTAAAAGAGTTGAAAAGGTCAAACATAATTAAAAAAAAGTTCCTAAAAACTTCCAAACATGCACAAGAGATGAGTACAGAATTCGACAAAGAGAAAAACCATAGAAAAAGATAAACTTTCATGGATACATCCAAAGTTTACATATACAATAGGTATCAAAGAGCTAAGACAAAATGCTCTCGAGAGAAGTAGAGGCTCCCCATCCAAGGGGGCATGGGTTTGAGAAAAGAAAGTTGATGCAGGAGCATCCAGTGGTGTAAGCGCAATCTTGCATCACCCAAAAAAAGATGTGTTTCAAAATTTTTGATGTTCTTTCCATTTATTTTCAAAATTTGTGGTTCTAGTTCCATAATCACTTGAATAATGATGTAGGACTTTAGTTTTTCCAAACTGCTAAAAATAGTAACCTGCTATTTTTAGAAAGTTTGCATTTGGGCATGATTTGAATTGAAAATTTACAAGAAGTTACATAACAGAAATATAAGACCTTTGGTGAAGGAATCACACAAAAATCATTTACGAACTGAAAGATATTAAAGTTTTTGTTTCCCAAAAAATGCTTGAAAATTATTCAAACTTGGGTTTGAGGCACTAAACGGCCCTGTACGGACCCGAAAATGGCCAAAACTGGTAGAGCTAGTTCTTAGCATGTAGAGCACTCCACGAGCTTTCTGACGCATAAAATGGCTTGTCAATCAGACACCCGAATCAAAAAGTTATGGCTCCCAGAAGTTGACCTATTTTTGGAGGGAGATGCAAATTTCAAAATTAGGTTGTTGGCTTTCAAAAATGCTATTAATAACCATTTTTGGGAACGAGGAGTAGAGTTAAGGGGGAAAGTGTGGAGTCAAGAATAGGTGAGAAAATAGAAACCCTAGCTAATTTGGGGGTTACATAAAGCAAAAGATTCCAGAGCCTGATGAGCTGTAGTTGTAGTGTGTTGCACCCTATGGAGGATTGATTCCTTGGATTGTAATTGAGCTTCTATAATGTAACGAGTTGCCCAGATCAATAAAGAAATATTCTATTTTCTGTATTCTATTTCTATTGTTGTGTGTTTTATGATCTACCCCCTTCATCAAGTGGTATCAAAGCAAGGGTTCCTGAGTGTGCAAACAGATCGCTGACCGTGAGGCAGTTTGCACCAGGACCTAAGGTTGTGGGTTTGTTGCAGAGATCAAGATGCCTCCATGAAGAAATTGTGTTGAGAGGAATACTTTAATGGAAGAGGGTTTTAGAGCCCTACAAAGGCAAATCGATGCCTTGCAAGAGGAGCTACGAAGAGGGTTTGAGCCGAGGAGAAGAGAAGAAAGCGAAGATGAAGCTGAAGAAGAGCTACCTAAGGAAGAACAAGAAGCTACCGGAGATCCTACAGAAGTTAGGTTGTTGAGGGCCATTTTGAAGATCAGAAAGAGGCCCAAGATTGAAGTTTCTACATATTATGGAGATTTGATTCTAGAATAGCTTATTGATTGGATCAATGACATGGAGGAATATTTTGAGTATGAAGATGTAGAAGACCCAGATCGGGTCAAGTTTGCAAAAACAAAATTGAAGGGCCATGCCAATATTTGGTGGAAGGAGGTCCAATTAGAGAGGAACATAAGAGGAAAAGGAAATATCACCAGATGGGATCGGATGGTGGAGAAACTAAAGAAGTAGTTCATTCCTGTGGACTATGAGATGGAGTTGCTGAAGAATCTGCAAGGACTGAAGCAAGGTAATGAGTTTGTTAAGGAGTTTACAGAAGAGTTTTATAAAATTACTATTAGGACAAGCCATGCAGAGCCCAACAAGGAGAAGGTAGCTCGTTACATTAATGGGTTGAGGCCAAATATTCAAGCGGAGTTGAGCCTGGTTAAAATGACCACCATAGAAGATGTATACCAGTTTTCTCTAAAGGTGGAAGAGAAGCTGAATAAAAGATTTGATAGCAAGCAAAGGGGAAGAGGTCAAGACAGAAGGACTAGCGGAAGACCCTATTAGGGCCAAAATGAAGATTCAAAGAAAATTTAAGAAGCTGGGACCAGTTGAAACTAGAGAGGAGATAATACCTATCGCCCTCGTGACCAGAACAATGGTGATAAAAGAGGAAGAGGAAGAGGCAGACCTGGGCAAGGACCCAGAAGAGAAGCTTTTAGCAGAACCTATTTCCAATGTGGAGAAGAAGGGCATCAAGCATACAAGTGTCTACAACATCAAGGAAGGACAAATAGAAGACCTAAAAGCAATGCACGAGTTGCACATGTAGATGAAGATGTACATTCTGAGCATTCTGAAGCTACTGAAAGGGGAGAAACCCTAGTTGTCAGAAGAACCTTGCTAAATGAGGAGAAAGAACCCAATCAGAGGAAGAGTTTATTCCACACAAGGTGCAAATGTGAAGGTAAGTGTTGTTATATTATTATTGATAGTGGAAGCACTGATAATCTTGTTTCAGAGGAGATGGTTGACAAGTTGAAGTTGACAAGAAGAAAGCATCCACATCCATATCAGATTGCATGGTTGCAGAAGGACCATAGAGCTTTGGTCAATGAGTAGTGTTTAGTGAAGTTCAAGATTGGTGACTACCATGATGAGGTGTTGTGTGATATCATACCGATGGATGCATGTCATCTGTTGTTGGGGAAGCCGTCGCAGTATGATAGGACTGATATCCATGATAGCCGTGCAAACACATCTTCCCTAACAGAGGATGGAGTTCGTCATAAGTTGAAGCCCTTGAAGGAGGTGGAAGAAAAGGTATGTAGTACTACCAGAATTTGCCTGGTAGATGGTAGGAAGTTTTTGGAGGGTATGAAGCATGAGCATCATTGCTTTGCATTGATTCCTAAGATTAGTCAAAAAAACTATGAAGATGTAACAGGAGAAATTTTAGATATATTGGAAGAGTTCCGTGACATTATCTCTGATAATGTACCAGAAGGTTTACCACCAGTAAGAAAGATAAGTCATTAAATGGATTTGATACCAGGAGCTAGTTTGCCAAACAAGGCAGCCCACAGAATGACCCCTGCAAAGAATGAAGAGCTGAATAGACAAGTTCAGGAATTGTTGAGGAAGGGACTGATAAGGGAGAGCCTAAGTCCATGTGCGGTACTTATAGTACTAGCACCAAAGAAGGATGGAGAATGGAGGATGTGTATAGACTCTTGAGCCATCAATAAGATAACGATCAAGTATAGATTTCCATTGCCAAGAATGGATGACATCATGGATTGTTTGAGTGGAGCCAAGTACTTCATGAAAATTGACCTAAAGAGTGGGTATCACCAGATCCATATCAGAGAAGGAGATGAATGGAAGATAGCCTTCAAGACAAAGGAAGGTTTGTATGAGTGGTTAGTCATGCCATTTGGGCTAACCAATGCACCGAGCACATTCATGCGACCCATGAACAAGGTACTGAAAGAATTTTTGCGAAGTTTTGTTATTGTTTATTTAGATTATATTTTGATTTTCAGTAAGACTTGGGATGATCATCTGATGCATATCAGAAGAGTTCTAGAGAAGCTGAGGGAGGAGAAGTTGTTGATTAATCTGAAGAAATGTAGTTTTACAAAGAAAGAGTTGGTATACCTGGGATTTGTTGTCTCAGCAGAAGGTCTTAAGATGGACCTAGAAAAAGTAAGGGCTATCATTGAATGGCCTAAGCCAAGGAGTGCAATGGAGGTAAGATCTTTTCATGTTTGGCAAGTTTTTACAGGAACTTTATGAGGAATTTTAGTAGCATTTGTGCACCCCTAACTGAGACAATGAGAGGGGATAGAAAAGAGATTAGATGGACTAAAGGAGAAGACAAGAGCTTTGATACATTAAAGCAAAAAGTCATAGAACAACATATTTTGGCACTTCCAGATTTTAATAAGCTATTTCAGGTAGATTGTGATGCTAGTGGTAGTGGTATAGGAGCTGTTTTGAGCCAAGAAGGTAAGTCCATTACCTATTTTAGTGAGAAGCTTAATGATGCCAAGAAAAAGTATTTTGTTTATGATCAGAAATTTTATGCAATAGTTCAGGATTTGAAGAAATGGAGACATTATTTGTTGCCAAAAGAGTTTGTTTTATATACTGATCATCAGGCTTTGTAGTACCTTAAGAGTCAAAGGAAGTTGAACCAAAGGTACTTAAAATGGGTTGAGTTTTTGCAAAGCTATACTTTTGTTTTGAAGCATAAAAGTGGGAAGTCCAACAAAGTTGCAGATGCCTTGAGCAGAAGGCAAAATTTGTTGATAAAAATGAAGATAGAAGTTGTTGAGTTCAATCAGCTCAAAAGTTTGTATCTTGAGGATCCAGATTTTGTAGAGGCCTGGAAAGCTTGTTTGGAACCTGTTACTTTGGACAGGACAAAATGGTTAGATTTCATAATCCAAGATGGCATGTTGTTTACAGGAAGCCAGTTGTGCATTCCAAGGAGTTCCATTAGAGAGAACATGACTAAGGAGAAGCATAGTGGAGCATTGGCTGAACACTTTGGTCAAGATAAGACCATTGCTATTGTTGGTGAAAATTATTATTGGCCACAGTTGCAGCATGATGTGAGGAAATTTGTGCAGAGTTGTAGAGTATGTCAGATGGCAAAAGGAGCAAGTCAGAACACATGTCTATATCAGCCATTACCTGTACCAGCGAAGCCATGGGATGATATCAGTATGGATTTTGTTCTTGGTTTACCAAGGACACAGAGAGGACATGATTCTATTTTTGTGGTGGTGGACAGATTCTCAAAGATGGCACATTTTATTCCTTGCAGGAAGACTAATGATGTTGTTCATATTGTTGAATTATTTTTCAAAGAGGTGGTGAGATTACACAGTCTACCAAAGAGCAAGTTTCAGATCGAGATACCAAGTTTGTTGGTTATTTCTGGAGGACATTGTGGAAGAAGTTGAAGACAGATTTGAAGTTCAGTTCTGCACACCATCCATAGATTGATGGACAGACAGAAATGGTGAATAGGAGTTTGGGTAACCTGCTACGATGCTTAGTAGGAGATAAGCCCAAGGGATGGGATTTGATTTTACCACAGGCAGAATTTGCTTACAACAATTCTGTCAATAGGAGTACTTGTAAATCACCATTCTAGATTGTATATGGAAATAGTCCAAGAAATGCTTCAGAGTCAAGGAATCTGGACAAAAGAGAAAAGACAAGTGTCGAGGCTAAAGACTTTGTAGAACATCTGAAGAATTTGCATGAAGAGGTGAGAAAACACATTAATAAGATGAATATTTAGTACAAGGCTAAGGCAGATCAGAAGAGGAGGTATAAGGAGTTCCAGGTAGGAGATAAAGTCATGGTTCACTTGAGAAAAGAAAGGATCCCAATTGGAACATACAATAAGTTGAAAATAAAAAAATTTGGACCGTACAGAATCCTGAAGAAGCATGATTCAAGAAATGCATGAGGTAGAATTACCAAGTGGGATTAATATTTCCTCTGTGTTTAACATTACTGATTTAACAAAATATCATGAGGGTGGCACAGAGGATGGAACAATAGAAGAACAATGGAGTATTCTGGCATCTACTTCAAGGGAGGAGATAGAAGAGATCTTGGATAGCCGTGTGGGAAGAAGTACTTAGAACAGGCAATATGAACAATATCTGGTGAAATGGAAAGGAATACCTATTGAAGATTCTTCTTGGTTGTCTAGGCAAAGGTTGACCGTTTGGGTTTTCCTCACACAAACAGCTGAGATGTGACAAGGTCACTTCTGAAATTACCCTGGGTGTCTGATATAGGAGCATCCAGTGGTGTAAGGGCAATCTTGCATCACCCAAAAAAAGATGTGTTTCAAAATTATTGATGTTCTTTCCATTTCTTTTCAAAATTTGTGGTTCTGGTTCCAGAATCACTTGAATAATGATGTAGGACTTTCAGTTTTTTCAAACTGCTAAAAATAGTAACCCACTATTTTTAGAAAGTTTGCATTTGGGTACGGATTGAAGTGAAAATTTACAGGAAGTTACATAATAGAAATATCAGACATTTGGCGAAGGAATCACACAAAAATCATTTGCGAGCTGAAAGATATTAAAGTTTATGTTTCCTGAAAAAATGCTTGAAAATTATTCAAACTCAGGTTTGAGACACTAAATAGCCCCATACGGGCTTGAAAATGGCCAGAACTAGCAGTTCTAGTTCTTAGTATGTAGAGCACTCTGCAAGCTTTCTGACGCATAAAACAGTTCGTCTATCAGACACCCAAATCAAAAGTTATGGCTCCCAGAAGTTGACCTATTTTTTGAGGGAGATGCAAATTTTGAAATTAGGTTGCTAGCCACCAAAAAGGCTATTAATAACCATTTTTGGGAATCCTAGGTAGTAGTAGAGTTAAGAGGGCAAGTGTGGAGTCAAGAATAGGAGGTAAAACAGAAACCCTAGCTGATTTGGGGGTTACAGAAGGCAAAAGATTACAGAGCCTGGTGAGGTGTAGCTGTAGTGTGTTGCAACCTATGGAGGATTGATTCCTCATATTGGAATTGAGCTTTTGTAATGTAATGAATTGCCCAGATCAATAAAGAAATATTCTATTTTCTGTATTCTATTTCAGTTGTTGTGTGTTTTATGATTTAACCCCTTCATTAAAAGTCAAGGTTGGTTCCCTCCAACGGAACCCTTGGGGCTTCGGCTCCTCCATCTATGAGTACCGCTCATCGCTCCATAAGACCTGTGAGAAGGATGTGCTCTATTTTGGGCATGTAACTGTGAAGGCCCCACCATACTAGTACCAGAATGCCCAACATTAAGGCGAGTCATCTCCCGAAGTACTTTGTTCTCACCCTAAAGTGTGTTAACCTGGGTCCTCATCTCTATAATCATCTCACACCCGTGGTAGATAGGAGCAAAAATGTCTGTGTGTCATCTCACAGCAAGGGGCACACCAGGATCATTCAAGAGATGATTGTGGGTCATCCTAGTAAAAGGGAAGGTTAATCCAACATTAACCTCATGAACCAAGTCCCTCCATTCTTTGATATTGCCTGAAATACCAAAATCAAAGACAAGACTAAGTTAGTACCACATGAAAAGAGAAAAGACAAAGCCAAAGCAAAAACAAATAGATAAAACTTACGTGGATCTCTAGCTTGCCAGTCAGGGTCAAACTAATGCATCACCTCGTCTAAATGAGGAGGTTGAGGAACAACAGGAGGACCCTCACGTATGTCAGGAACCTCATTCAGGACATCAATGTCATCAAAATCCTCATCCCCAAGAGGGGCTTCATCTGACAAACCATCACCATCAAGAACATACTCCTCGTCAATGGACTCTGAATCAATAGTCACAGTCATAGATCGGGAAGGAGTCCCTCTCCCTCCTCTCCATCCTCCTCTAGAAACTCTAGTGATGAAGACACCTAGAGTCAAAGGTGTCCAAATGATGTTCCTCTATCCAATCTCCCCCATCTCCTGAACGGTCCTATAACAAGTGGACACAAGGGGCAAGTCCTCCGGGACATCCTCGCCGAACTGTTGTAAGAGTTGATCCACCCGATGAGCCTCAACCTAACCATTGTGATCTGTGATCTCTATAACCACACGAAAATACACCCTCATCTCATCATCTCAGGCCCAAACCCCTTCCATGTCATGGTAAGGATCAGAGATCATGTCATTATCTGTACAGGTAGCAATGGTGGGAAGAGTAGCATCAAAGTGACCAATGTGTGTCCACCTCGCTGCTCTTGGTAACCACCTATCCAGAAAAGGAATAAGCTTCTGGTAGGGTTTCATGTGCTCAAAAATCCATGTCATAATCAGAGAAGAGTGGCCAAAAGCTAGAGCCCCTCATCGAGAGATCTGATAAAAATCTCTGTAGACCATAGCCAAGATATCAGGTAGCTATACATAAATTGTGTCCTCCTCTACTCCACGAATGATGGGTGCCCAACACCATCTCAGACGAGCTGAACCCTTGTCTCCCAAAAGCCTCGAAGAAATCAAGCTTATCAGAAACCTCCTCAGAAGTGGGATGCGGAGTCGAGGTATAAAAGAAAGTAGAACTCCTGTCTAGTCCCCAAGGTGATTAACACTCATAAAGGTAGCCCAAGATGACTTGTTCTCAAAAGACTTGCTCACAGGAAGAAATAGAGGCTATCCCCTTACAAGAACCCCAAGAATGCAATACACATCATAAAGAGTGATAGTCCACTCTCCTGAAATCTACGGGAACCTAAATGTGTTCCTGTCTGCATCCTAGTGAGTCAGGATATCATAGCATATACAAGATACAAGATGGATTATGGGAACATGACAAACTCTGCCAAGACCTATCCTTTTGGGTGTGGCATGATCCTCTGTACTTAGTGACATGAACATCCTTGAGAGCCACCCTTGCTCTCAGCCAGCATTCCATTGAATGCACATCTCCTGTAAAGTCAAAAGAGAAGTTTAGATTAGATCTCGTAAACTCGTACAAACACAAAAAAATTGTATAAACCATCAAAAATTATAATAAACAGGTAGATTAAGTGACCAAATCATGTCAGTTCAAAGTGAAAGAAGCATTAATAACTATAGAAGAGGCCATAAGTTAGTACAACTGGGTTGCCCTGGGTGACCCAGTTGTCAGTCAGGATCCCGTTGGGTGACCCTGTTGTCAAATAGGATACCCTTCGGTGACCCTGTTGTCAAGCAGGATCCCTCTGGGTGAACCTACCTGCCAAAAGGGGTGACCCTAAGAGTGGTCTCCTTGAGCAAAAATCAGTTTAAAAACCTCATTTCTCAGCCGATTTCATAAAATGAAAGATCAATCTTGCTCTAAACGATGAGACGAACATAATGCAACAAGAAAAATCACCAAAAATAGACACTTTTAAGAGATTTTTCACAAAGTACAACCTAGGATTTACAGAAGAGTTTTTCACTGATTGCTTACCCAATTCTTCGTGGCTGAAGAAGAGGTGGTCATCTCTACGATCTCCTCGATGATACCTTTCTATCGACTGCTAGCACAAACAATTCTGTTGCCATTTCACTCTAATCTCACAATTTGGCTCTCTTTGTTTTCCCTTGGTTTAGTTTCTCTTTATGCATTTTAGATTAGTTCTTTGCTTTTATGCATTTGTTTTGTGCATTGTTTTGCGTGCTCTCATACCTACAGGTCCGAACCAACAAAAACAAGCAACTCGTTGAACTCAAATGATCAAATGGTAAGTTCATCATTTCATTTTTCATTATTCATTTTGATATATTTAAATGCCAAACTAATACTAGTTATTGCAGGTACAAATTGTGGGGAAAATAGATAACAGGTAAGGCCTAGTTTGGGAATGGTATCTACCTTTCATGTAGACTATCGTCCCTAAAGGGGGAAAATATGTAAGTACAAAAATCACGCACTACCTCCATGAGGACCCCTATGATGATTCAAATCCTTGTCATGTACATGTAAGCATGAAAATAAATCCTTTGGGCAGCAGGCCTCTTGATGACGTGTCTTCTTTTCTTGTCTTGTGTCATTTTCTACTTTGTCAATTCTCTTCCTTTGTGATGCTTTTCAACACTTGTTACAACACTTGTCAACTTGTGTTTTCTAGCTTTTGACCTTGATCCTAAGCCTTGTGAGAGTCTTCTAGGTGATTTTTCACCTTTCCCCTTTGTTTTTCATCTAGTGCACCTCATAGAATCCTTCTAGAGGTCCTCCGACCCATCTCCCACTGTCAGTTTTTTATTTTGACCAACCAATCCAAATCTCCCCCTATTATTTCTAGATCCCCACTGGGGATCTTGAAGATGCAAATGGAGATTTGGATTCTTCCACATGACTAACCTATTGCTTGATGCAGAAATTATCCTTTTCCTCCCTTATACCTTCTGTCAGCCTCAATTTCTGCATTTTGCACTTTTGATCTTGGATCTTCTCGGGCGACCTAGGGTCACCCATGGGGTGATCCATGATCCCCAATGGTGACCCTATCTGATGAAGGTGGCCACCCTACCATCTTTTGACCTGCAGAAAAACTTAAGTTTCTCTTGCATTTTAGCTCCATTTTCACCCATTTTTCTTTCTGTTTGCATGATTTTTGATCCTTGATATAGAGTTAACTATTTCATGCACCCACACATGCATAATTATCTCTATTTGATCTCAAATTAACTCTCTAATCAATCTCATGCATTCCTTCACCTCCATTTCTTCGTCAGTGATACGCTATCATTGCTTCATCACTCCCCAATCAACTGAGTTCACTGGGCAATCAACCTTGTTAACTCCCCATTCTATTCTTGTTAACTCATCAATCAAATGTGTTAACTCTCCAATCCATTCCATTCTTCAAACCTATAAATACCCCCCTCCCCCAAGCACAAAGGGAGGCAAATTCATTGTGCACCAGCTCTTGCCAATTTTGCTCTCCAACCTAGCATTCATATGCTCATACAAGATGTGATTCCCTTTTGCTTTCTTTGTTCAATCAATCAACGCTAAGCTACTCGATTCTTAGCCATCATGCTCAATTCAAAGCTCACATTGAGCTCATACAAGCTTCACAAAAGCTTCTCTTTGCTTCTTCAGGTCATTTTGTCAAGAGGATCACTTGTTGCCACAGAAGGATTCAAGGTTTCCTATACAAGGATACTGATGGTAGTGGAGTCAATAAATCTTCATCTCTTTTATGTTCTTTCATTACTTTCATAGTAATTAGATAATCACATTTCTCTTGGGAATAGTAACACTTTGCTTTTTCCTTGATAGATTAGATCTTGCATGCTAGATTAATTGTTTTTACATTCCTAGATCTACTTTGTTAGAAAAAGCATCTTCCCTTTCCATTAAATTAGATTGCATTACAAAAACCAAAAACCCACAAAAACATAGATTAAACTTTGCATTTGAAAAGACATATAGGATTGCATATATATTTCTTTCATAGATTAGAATCATTTTCCTTTCCAAAATACTCTAAAAAATACCAAAAAGATGCTTTACATGACATTTAGATTGCATTCATATAGATCTATTAGAATAAACAACATTGCAACCCCTGGATTCCATGACGAGGTAACCACAGTTAAACAAAGTCAAACCCTAGGTTAAAACCCTAGATCTGGTGAAGGTTAGTAATCACATACTCCCTATTGCCCTGATTCACAAATGTGTTTAGGGGTGAGACGAGAGTGGGTGACAGCTATCCATAGCGAGATCGAGGAGTTGCATCCACAACCGTAGCAATAGACGTTTGTTCTACCACAAGAAGACCCATTTGTCCTCTTGTTGTTAGAAGAAACTAGGAAAATACAACTACATAGAGCATTTCTCAAAGACATAGAAATAGTAGAGGCCATCAATGAAAACAACTACTTGCCCACACAAAGGTGGAATTTAATGAATCTAAATAGAAGAAGAGAAACTAGTGACCCTTCGAGTCATAGGGTTATCTCAAATACCACAACCACTGAGAAAAACATTCAGCAAAATGCACAACAACAAATGCCAAAAAACTTGCTGACCCCCCCTTCATGAAGTCCAGCTCTCCAATAAGATAGACCTCCATCGTGTCTCACCTCCTCTGAATAGGCTACTCCCACATGAGTGAGAGTGACATGGCGGATTGCCCCGTGGCAAGGAGGGAAAGGGTCCATGTGCATGCCGAAATCTGACCCAATAGCCCCAAGCAACCGGAGTCACGATTTTGAGCGTATAGATACCGACAAGTGGGATGAACCACTTTAATGTGGGGGCATATATAATGGTAACTGCTTGATTACTTTTTACATTGACAAAGCATGTTTGCATACATTAATTTATTATGTATACCTCCTTTTCACTATAAGGCATCTCCATGATGTGGGTGGGGTTGTATACTTTGAGCACATGATTCATTTTCATTGTAAGGTATCTCTGTGATGCGGGTGGGGTTGCGTTTTGAAATCCTTTCTACAGAAGGCAGGATGGTGTATCTCTTGAGCTAGTGCACATCCTTTTAAACAAAGTCGTCATTGCAAGGTGGGCTTGAATCTTTAGTCATTCACCCTTAAGCGTGTCTTTGGCAATTGTGGTAGTGTAGCTCAACCATCAAGTATGTTTGGCATGTCCTAAATAGTGGAGTGCAATGATGAGCTCCTTCCTATCACCCCTATCTATCATCTATGAGATGTATAGTGTGTTGATGACATACTATGCGATGCTCGTGTATTCTGTGTGTCTTCCATGTGTTTTATGTGTCTTCCTTGGATGTTTTGCGTGCTTGTGTCATGGTCTAAAGATGTGTGACAATGATCCCCTCCCGGTATGTATGTGTTTTGTGTGCTTTTGCATGGTCTAAATACATGTGGCTATGAGCCCCCCCACATTGTGTGTTTTGTTTACTTTAGTTAGCATTATATGTAATTGCTTAATCATGTCTTCTCTCCATGTCTTCTTTGTGTCTTGCATGATTGTACTCATGTCTTCTTCATGTATTACGTGCTTCCACTGTCTTCTTTCTATATTGTGTACTTCCTTATTGTATTCACTTTGTCTTATGTGATTGTTAAGTTTTTTTTATGTTTGCCTAAGTATGGGGTTAGAGATAGTCCTTCAAACTTAGGGTGTGTTTTCATTATTGTGCTTGATGTGTTTGCTATGCTTTGACAAGACTTTAATGCATGTGTTGAATTGTAAGATCACACACAAATTAAATTGGGGGCTAAATGTTATAGAGTAAAAAGTGGACACATGCCTTTTTACCTCCTAGTTTAGCTCCCAGGTCCCATGTTAACACTCTACAAAGCAAAATATTCATCCCAATGAGAAATCCCCTGAAACCCATGTCAAATGGGAACTAGGGGCCCATTTAATGCTTAAGTCTGAACCAAAAAGACAATTATTGACTTGGGCGCCCACACCCCAATCCACCTTGATTGGTCGAGGTAGAATTTGATACATGTCAACATAGGACCTTTAAATGGGTCTCTCCTTGTCAGCTCTTTCAATTAATTTACAAATGTTTAATGGGAAAGCATATATAAGTGAGTGTTTGAATTCATTTTGAAACAAGTTGATGATAGCAAGGTTATGATATTGAGAAAAATGAGTCTTTAAGGCATTCATTGTGTTATTGTTGTAGATTTGTGTTAGTATTGTCTTTGTTGTAGATTTGGAATCATCATCAACATCCTTATGAGTTGAAGAATCTTCATCCTCCTAAGGACCTCACCTCCAAGGTGACTTCATCATTGTGTTTGAATTATTTTATCATCATTTCGATTATCTTTAGCCTCTGTCCTACAAGGACACTCTCTCTCTCTCTCTAACAACAATGTTGGGAAAGCTTGAATGCTAACCCAGGACTTGACTGAAGCAAGTCCCTAAACACCACAACCCCCAAACCCTTTTTTCTTCTTGTTTGCAAGTTACAGGTGTGAGGATTGAAGTGAAAGTACAGGTAGGTTGTTCAAGGGATAGATTTTCAAGATCTGAAAATAGAGTGCAAAAATTCCTTTGTGAAAGACTTGGGTGCCCACCCCAGTGTCCACCAACTAAATCAGACACTGGATATAGCATCAAGACATCATTTACAATATTTTTCCAGTTATGAGCTTACAGATATCAAGACTTTCTAGATTTAGGTGCTAGCCTAGTAGTCTTCTGACATTTCAGCTTCCATGGAATAGGTTACGACATCTCACTGATCATCCTCGTACTTTCAAATCTTGGCTTTCTATTGTTGTTTGTCTATTATAAGTTGATTATCTCAATTCTAAGTCTTAGTGCATTGATTGGCCTAGGGTTTGATAAAAATATTGGTTGAATCACATCTTTCCTTAACAAATAGGAGCACAAAATCAGTAGCTAAGTCCTCCTTCATCTTGTAGTGACTTAGCTTAGTTTTGTCCTTGAATGTTCTAGTGAAAGAGGGTTTGATTTAGTGTACTTACATGCTTGCATTCATCTCTTTTTCCCTACTTAACACAAGGTTAGACACCTTTCTTAACATTCTCCCACTTGTTGAACACCTTGCAAGAGAAAAGGGAGTATCAACACTAAGATTTAATTTCTAGGGGTCGAGAGGCCAATAGACTTCGAACACCATCTAAACTTCTATGTGCTCATAGGCTTAGTAAATGAATTTGCAACATTTATCAAAGTCTCTACCTTAACTATCTTTACCCTGCCATCCTTGACCATATCTCTAACAAAATGATATTGTATATCAATGTGCTTGGTCCTGGCATGAAATGTCAGCTTCTTAGCTAGGCAGATCACACTCTGACTATCGCAATAAACTATCATTGCACCTTCTTTTATTTTGATATTTGAACATAATCTCTTAAGCCAAATGGCTTATGTACAAGCATAAGTAGTTGCCATATACTTCACTTCAGTAGTGGACAAAACAACCACAGCCTTTCACTTACTCATCCAACTAATTGCACCACCAAATAAAGTAAATACATAAGCGATGGTGGATCATCTACTATTAACATCACCTATCAATTTAAATCCACATAACCAGTATATCAATGGATGCATATCTCCTATCAAATTACCATGATAACACAAGGAATACTCTGAGATACCCTACAAAATATCTGAAGACTCTTTTAACTGCATCCCAATGAACTCTACCAAGATTAGACATATATCTGGAAAGAACTCCCACTACTTGGGCAATGTCTAGTCTAGTATAGACCATAGTATACATCAAACTTCTGGCTACACTCTGGTAAGGAACTTTGCTCATGTCTTCCATCTCAAATGGGGATCTTAGATATTGTGAAGAAGATAACTTTATTCCAATTGTAAAAGGAACACATAATGGTCTACAATCCTGCATGTTAAACCTCTATAAAATTGAATTGACATACATACTCTGGCCAAGCCATAGTTTTCTATTCACTCTATCTCTTCTTATTTCCTTCCCAAGAATGTGCTGAGTTGCACCAAGATCTTTCATTTCAAATTTAGCTGTAGGTTGAGACTTTAGTTTTACAATCATTTCTTTCCCATTACCAATAAATAACATATCATTAACATATAATGCAATAAAAAGGAAACAATCACCATCAGATTTATAATAAACATAGTGATAGGATTTAGAACACTCAAATCTCAAACTCAACACATTTGTATCAAATTTTGGGTACCACAACCTAGGACTTTGTTTGAGGCCATACAAAGATTTCTTCAACTTAGAAGCCAAATTACTTTTACCTTTCACCATGTAGTGCTTTGATTGTGTCATAAATATCCTCCTCCAAATCACCATGAAAAAATGTCATTTTCACATCCATTTGCTCAACCTCTAGATCATAAGAAACAACAATAGAAAGCAAGAATCGAATGGATGTCATTTTTGTAATAGGATAAAATATCTCACCGTAATCAACAACCTCAACCTAACAGTAACCTTTCACAACCAACCATGCTTTGTACTTCTTAATACCTCCATCTGAACCAATATTTTCTTGAACATCCATTTGCAACCAATAGGTTTTTATCCTTTGGGTAATGGCACTAGGTCCCATGTATCATTCTTTTTCAAAGCTACCATTTCTTCATCCATAGTAATCTTCCAAGACTCTGCATCATTCATACCTCATGCCTCTTCTACAGATCTAGGTTAATCTATGTTAGTATTTAAAGAAAAAATACATCTCCAATCATTAGGTGAATACCTTTCAGGTGGTTGTCTATGCCTTGTAGACATTCAAACAAGCTGAGTTGAAGGTTCTTCCTCCTCTTCTGAAGATTCAAAGTTAGATGGGATCTCCTCAACTTCTTGTCTATCTAGGGGCTTCAATTCAACTTTTTCAGGCCTAGAAGGGAGTTGAATAATATCTTTCTATTCACTTTGTTTTGGCTGTAATGTAATAAAAGAAGACTTAGTTTCTCTAAAAATAACACTTCTACTATATATTACCTTCTATGCAACAGGGTCCCAAAGCTTGTATCCTTTCACACCATAACTATACCTAATGAAGATACATTTCACATCCTTGTTCTCCAACTTTGTTCACTTCTCCTATGGCACATGTGTATATGCCTCACAATTAAAAACTCTAAGATGTCTTAGTGAAGGCTTATGCCTTGACCATGCCTCCATAGGCATTTTATCAACAAGAGCTGATGTAGGAGGCCTGTTAATCAGGTAGCAAGTAGTGGAAATAACTTCATCCCAAAACTTTTGTTCTAGACCAACACCACTAAGCATACTCCTAGCCTTCTCCATTAGTGTCCTATTCATTCTTTTTGCAACTCCATTCTGTTGTGGAGAATACGGAGTTATCTGTCTCTAAATGCCACAATCTTTACAGAATCTATCAAAATCATTAGAGAAAAATTCACCACCATTGTTAGTCCTTAAACATTTTATTTTATTCTAGTCTGCAACTCAACCATTGCTTTAAATTCTTTAAATCAACTAAAAACTTCAAATTTATTCTGTAGAAAATATACCCATGTCCTTCTGTTATAATCATCAATAAATGAAACATAGTATGCCAATTTTGCAATAGAAGGAACATCTAAAGGACCAAACACATTAGAATGAATAAGATCCAATACACCACAAGATTTATGAGAACTTGAGTAAAACTAAACATGGTTTTGTTTACCATAAATGCAATGCTCACAGAAATCAAAATCAAGATTACAATCAGTTAATGCTTCAAACAGGTTTTTATTTTTCAAGGTCCTTAGACCTTTTTCTCCTATGTGGCCTAATCTTTGGTACCATAACATACTCTTCTCTGCAGGCAATTTTGATCTAGAAGAAAAAGCACCCTTAGGTACCCAAAAGCCACGACCATCCATTGAAAATGAAACCCTCTCCTTTTCCAATGAAGTAGTCATAGATTTGCTTTTCACAGAAGTACTATTGCACTCAGCAGTGCATGCATCAAGCTTATACAATGTGCCAAATCTGACACCTCTAACAGTTACCATAACACCTATTACCATCTTGCATCATGTATCAAAAAAGACTACCTACACACCCACATCTATTAGTTTGCTCACAGATAATAAATTGTGTGCTAATCCAGGGATATGCAACACAACATTAACCTTTTTTATTCTACCATCAAGAAATTTGATTTTAACTTTACCATGACCAATAATATTTAAATGAGGATCATCACCCAAGTTCACCTTACCTCCATCAAATCCTTCATATTTAGGAAACTAATCTCTATTTGGGGTCATATGGAAAGATGCACTTGAGTCAATTAACTATGCATCATTACCTACACGAGTGGCCAAAGCTGCAATGAACGCATCAGCATCTTCCTTCTCAAACTCAGAATTAGAATCAAATTTCTTCTTTTTCTTCTTTTTCTTCTTCTTTTCTTCTTTACACTCTTTACAGAAGTGTCCAGGGTTACCATAATTCCAGCAAATAACTTTGAACTTTATAGGAGATTTGGATCTCCCCTTGGACTTGGATTTTTCACGCTTCTCGCTCTTCTTGTCTTTTTCTTTGGGTCTTCCACAAACACTTAGGGCTTCTTTGGCACTAATGGAGACCTTCCTCATTTCTTCAAAAAGTAAAGAACCCACAACATCTTTAACTTTCAAGATAACAGAAGTACTCCCAATTGCCATAACAAGAGAATCCCATGAATCAAGAAAAGAACAAAGCATGATCTAACATCTCTCCTTCTCATCCATTTTTACACCAACTGATGCCAATTGAGCCACCAATATATTGAATGCTTCTAAGTGGTCTATAATTCATACACCCTCTTCCATTCTCAAGGAATACAATTTCTTCCTCAAGAAAATCTTGTTCACTAAAGATTTGGCTTGATATATCTCACTAAGTTTCTTCCATAGTTTCTTTGTAAAGGGCTCTTCATGGACATTGAATAAAATAGAGTCTGTCAGACACAATCTAATTAGACCATTTTCTTTATGATCCATAACATCATATTCAACTGCCAAAGTAACATATGTGAGCCTTGAAACATTCTCATCAATAGCATTCCACAGATCTCGATCAATTAACAGATCCTCCACCTTCAACTTCCACATCTCAAAATTGTTACCAAAAAAATTTTCTACATCTATTCTCCCTTATGTGCTCGCCATTTGAAAATCCCTGCAACAAGATCACAAATTATCTTGTGCACAAGCTCCCACTTCTAATTGGATTAGTTCAAAAAATCCAACAACCCACAATTGAAATCAAAGGTGATCAAGCTCTAATACCACTTGTAAGGAATCTAAGGTAGCGAAACAACTTCCTACAATAATCATGAGGGGAGGGATATACATAACTTTTAAATCTTTACAATAGTTACATAAATAAACAAAAATAGTAATCATACCACAACATAGTCATTACGTGGGGAAAGCCTTTTGAGAAAAAACCCCACTCTCCAAAGCTGCCCTTGATATATTATTCAGAAATCAAGAAGATTACAATATACTTGCAAAGCAAGCTTTCACAGGAGTATAACCAACTAGAGATCTAGAGGCAACTCAACATCTATAAGACTCTCACATACAACCTCCATCTCAAGCTCCTACTATATAGGAGATACAATACAGTAAACCGTCAATGATAATTACAAAACCACTTTAAAGTGGCACCCAAATTATCTCCAATAAAAAATGCGTTGTGATGTGTCAAATCAGACACCAACACATGTAACTGTCCCCTTTATAGCTCTTTTAAGTGTCCAACACATTTTCACATTTGCCAAAATGGGAGGTCCAACTTTTGGAGGCCATAACTTTTGATCTCGGTGTCTGATTGACAAACCATTTGATGCGTCAAAAATCTCATGAAGAGATCTATCAAGCTATAACCAAATTTTCCAGTTAGGAAAAACTTTTGGGGAATTTAGGGACCTCTAAGTGCCTCAAATCTAAGTTCAAAACTTTTCCAGAAGTTTCAAAAATAGAAACTCTAATATCTTGCAATCTAGGTATGATCTTGAATTAAAACTCACCCAATATGTTTACTTCGAAGTTTCGAACCTTTTGAAAAAAAATTAGGTCCATCCGTGCCCAAATGTAGACTTACTAAAAATAGTAATCCCTACCATTTTTAGTCCCTTTTGAAAACTCTAAAAGTTCTAAACCCACTCTTCAAAATAAAGGGTATTTGAAAAGACCAAAATTGGGAAGAATAGTAACCTTTACAATCAGTTTGTATGAGTTGGGTTATTTGATATTCAAAGTGAGAATAGCTTCCAACATGAACTCACTTAAATTTTAAAATAATGAAGGCCTTGAAATTTTAAGTGAAGATGTCTATGTACATGCTTATATAGAGAAATAAGTTTTTGTGTGTGACATATTTGTCTTTGTAGTGATTTTAGAGCTTTTAGAGCTCAAACTTTAATTTAAATTTATGTTGCCAAGTAGGTATGTTAGCATCCAAAAATCATTAAAAAAATACTTATTTATAAAATTAATAAGCAATTTTTAGTTACATAAAGGGAAGGAAGGGTTGTAATTATACTCTTTTGAAATTTGCTTTATCTTGTAGTATTTTTGTAAGACAATCAGATTGAGACTTGTAGATTATGATTGTATCAAAGCTATCACTAGTGACATTTGTGTGCAATATGGAAGAAAATGGGATGTAAATATTTTGAATGCCTAGTTTAGATATGTGTTGGGTTGTGAAGATAATGATGATATGTAAAATGAAACATATAATTCTACCCCTGATATTATTTTTCAAACATTATGCATTTCTTTCATACTTCTTTGAAAAGTGAGTCTAATTTCCTATTAAGGAACTAGTTTAAAACTAGTTGATTGTTCCACTGATGATCCTATCTTAAATATGTTGAGACAACCAAGTTAGGTTGGAAGTCCAAGTTGTCGAACTATGGAGCCTCTAATCTTGTTACATAGGCAAAGTCATTTTATATGAGCCCCCGAGGTCTAGATTCAAACCCTTAGGCTTTGGTTTTCTATATTATGCTAACAGGAATTTTTGGTGTTTGTTTTAAATATCTTTTGAAGCTAATGCATCAATTTAGTTTAGCAGAATTATGACATCATATAAATTCTCTAGGTATGACTATTGTTTTATCTATTTTTATTAATATGACCTATTCTCTAATACTTTGTGTAGATAGGGAAAAATTAAATTTAGTGTTAAAAACAACAAACTAACTAAACCCTATCAAGCACCATGAAGCACAAAACTAGTATGAAAATGCAAACAAACAATAGAAATGCAAACCAAAATCACACTAGCATTGATTGACCTCCATGGCTCTTCTCAATCACGCATTGGCATGCAGATTTCGAAGGGTCAATTCTAGAGGAATATTGGTTGCTCAAGATTTTGGCAGCATAATAGTATGCAAGGACACAAAATGATCAAAATGTCTTGTGAAAGCCTTCCTTTATAGAAAAGGCTTGGTTTGAATGGATGGACAGGATTGCAACTTATGTTGAATGATATGGACGGTCTAGATCGATTAGGGTTTCCCACTCCAAGAGGTTGTAGCAATGTGACAAGTGTGCGATGGAGGATAAAGGGAATCTAATTCAAATATTTTATTTGAATTAGTTGTACATGTGAAGGGGTTAAGTGGAAGATGCAACATGTGACACATGCTGCAATGTGGTGAGAGGTGAGGGAATAATTCAAATTTTTAATTTGAATTATAGGAGACATGTGAAGGGGTACTATTAACTAAACAAATGGGATTTGTTTAGTTAATCAGAATGTGATTAAGTTGGAATTGTGAGTAATATTAGGACAAAATGGCTTATGATGCCCCTAGTAAAGTTTTGACTAGGTCATGGTAAGGACATGGACAAATTTTAGTGTCTACACTTTGAACTAGCTTTTCCATGATTGAGTAATTATCCATAGACATGATGAATTTTTTTTAGATTAAAGGTGGGATAACAAAGGACTTAAGTTAATATTTGATCATTTTAATTGTATTTGATTATTTGGTTGTATGTCTACAAATTGGTGCATAGTTTGGTTAAATTACATAAGGTTATATTTGCACTCCTTGTATTGATTTCTAATAATTTAAATTTCTAACTGGTACATTAAATTGAAAAAAATCCTTATGTATTATTAAAATCTTGCAACAACCTAACTTTTGTGAGATAGTTTGAAAAATTTTAGTTGAGTTATGTTTGGTTGAGTATCATGCTCAATCAAGAATAAATTGGGCATGACATTAGGTATTAGAGCAAGGTTTTCAACTCTAGGAACATTATGGGTCTTGATTATCCAATGTGTTCACTATGTGAAAATTCTTCTGTGATGGTTACTATTTTGAATAAAAAAATGAATCTAATAGATTACATTAATCATGTGTTTTATTCTTTTGTGAATTTCCATGTACTTAAGCCTTCGGAGTTTTGTAAGAATTTGTTGATAGTAAGTGAAATGTGTCAAAGCATGTAGAATTTAATATGTTTTGTAAAGATAACAATGAATCTATGTGATTGTTTCTCAAGTTGTGATACAATGTATCCAACTTGGGAAAAGGGTATTGTGGAGGTCATACACGATTCACACACGTACACCCTTTTGTGTCAATTGTATCTGAAAATAAAGAATGTTTGATTGTGTTGTTCAAATTATGTTGTTGTAATTATGTTTGGGATGGGAGTTATGTGTTGGTGTAGCTCTCCAAATATGGGTAAGAGTGGCCTATGTGTGGGATTGAGGGAGGATTGAGGCCTTCTTTAAGATATAACTTATTTTGGGGTGAGATGTGAGGCCTCTATTGGAGTGTATCCCCTCATAGTTGCATTGGAGTGTATCCCCTCCTCTCCCACTCATTATGGATCCAATGGTGATTCATATGTTTTGTTAATACCCATGGGGTTGAAATAAGGGTGTGAGAGGCCCCCATTGGAGTGCTTCTTTTTGTCTCCATTGGAGTGTATCTCCTTGATTTCCTCCTTCGAAGTGTATCTTCATGATTTGCCTCCATTGGAGTGCATGCCCTTGTTTCTCCCTCTGTCATGAATTTGTTTAAGAACCATATGTGGTAAATTATTGGGGTTTTGTGGGTTGAGGATGGACCTAAGTGTGCTATTGTTTCTAGAGGCTACTTTCCATGATGATTTTAGATATGATATTTTAGTTGAGCACTGGTGTGAGCTTCTAGTAGGTGGACATTTGATGACATTTTGGTCACTGTTATTGGGAGCCACTACTAGATATGATTTTTTTTGGCAACATTAGTGGACACAAATAATTGTAATGAATGTTGGTTATGAAAATATGAGACTAGATAACAATGATTTTGGTTGGTAATTTACAGCTTTGCTCATAGCATTCTATCAAAATTATTGTCATTATTATTAGGGATAATGAATATCTCAGCTAATGTGGCATCATGACAATATTGGCATCTTGATAGCATTAATGGAATGGTTGCATGTTGATGAGCAGGAATGTTAGTATAGTGGTAACTTGTTGTATTGCTCTTATATGGAAAACTTAGTTCATGTTATTTATATCTCTAGAAGTTCTGTAGGTACAGATTCATTTATAATTCATCAAGCATAAATGGTATTTGGTAATCATTGTTGAGGATTGTCCTAGGTGTGTAGGACATGTGTTGGTGAGTTATGATATTCTATATTATTCATGTGGTTTGAGACCATCAAACCCCTCCTCCCCTTGGGTGGCTTGATTAAATTCACATGGTGATCGTGATGTGTAAAGTTTTATGAAAATATTGGTTTATTTAATATTTATTTTATTATCTATTTTCTTATTTATTAAGTCAGTAGTATTCAGTTTAATTTTCTTAGGCTATTTAGGCAATTAAACTTTGGAATTGTCCTTTTTGCCTTAAGGACTGATTTATTGTGATTTTTGGTTTCAATTTTGAATAGTTTCTTTGGTGGCCACTATTAAATTCTATTTTCTTATATGATTTTTTATTGGTTGACTTTATTTGAAATCTTAATTTATTGAAATTTTCTTGTTTTGAGGCTTATCAATGTTTGTTTCTGATGGTGTGTAGTAAAGTGACTTATGTTATACTACCATACTCAAGAGGGGTCCCTGGCAGGTTGTATAGGGGAGTAGATGGCCTAGGGAATTATTTTATAGGGGTTACAAATGGGACCGGCATGGGACGATTGTAATCCATTTCTCCATAGATCTATACGATAGCTTGTATAGAGGGTTCCTCAAGGAGGACCCTAGTTCATCATTCCTATTAATATATGGCACCATGATATTATGGATTCTCAGAGGTAATTTTGGCACCGATCATCATCATCCCATTGTGTGAGTTTGTGATGTGTTTCATGTGGAAATAATTATGTGTTATATGTAAGTGTTGAGATATGTGAGTTGTTGTGTGTTGATTTTGAAACAATTGTTAGAAAAATATTATCAAACAAGAAATTGATTTCTTGTTATGGATATGACTTAATTGAAATATTCTTGAAAGTTAGTAAAACATGTTAATTAAATAGGTGATAATGAGGTGAATTTTGTTCATTCTAATATGAATCAATGTGACTCTATGTTATGCCTTCGAGATAAACATTGGTTCTTGGCATTTTTGTTTTATTAAATGAAGAAAAAGTGGTGTATTGTATCATTGTTGTTCTTAAACTTTATTGTTTTGATGTATTGGAATAAGTCAAGTTACGATATTCTATCCTCTTGAGGACTTCCAGGAAGAAGTGTAATCTTAGGGGGGAAGAATGTAAGGCCTAATCTTTTCTAACAAATTATTTTACATTTAATAGACTTGCTTTGGATATTGTTACTAATGGGCTTGTAGCTAATGCAATTCCATGGTTTAATGTTTGTAATATTATTGCAAGTTCAAAGATGACATTTTACAAATATTTATAAGTAATAATATTTTCAAATTAATGGAAAAATATTTTAAATTAATTTTATTACAAGCGTTTCAAATGCAAGAAATTAAGTTGCTTGATCATGCAAAGGTAGAGGCTCTTTTTAGGAAAAAAACATCTTTTTCTTAGGAGTGAGTTAGGAATTTAGTAGTGAAATGTTCAGTTGAAATTAATTGTTGATTTAAGTGAATTTAATCTAGTTCTTTTTATCATTATTTTTGTAAAATTAATTTCCTAGGTTAATCACCTATGGATTAGGTACTTGTTTATTCATAAAATTAATGTTTTAGGGTTGTTTTAATGCTTTTTTTTATTCATAAGGAAGAGAGCGACGAGTTGGCAGGTTAAAAATCATCTCCTCTTGGGGAAGAGGAAGAGTCACCATCTTCTAGAAGACTTGAAGAGTCTTTTATCTTTCTTTATATTGGAACCATTGGTAGGATTTTGAGGGGGGGAGAGAAAGGGAGAAGGTTTGATGATTGTTGGTACTCCTGTGGAATTTCATTGAGAATTGTTCTGAGAATAAAAGTCCACAAATCTTCATAAGGTTTGCAAGGATCAAAGGTAAGTAGTTCTTGTTCATGCTTTGCTTTAATTCTTCTATATTTCTATGGCTAGTATAATTTTTATTAAGATTGGGCCAATACAAAATTGAGTTGCTTATCAATTCTAACATTACACAAGGCTTGTCCATCTCAATTGTAGTTATAGTTACATTATCGGATGAAAATTATCTAAACTTAGGCTTGGGTGGTGCATATCACATTCGAAATCTCTTAATTTGGCAATGAAAATGAGGATGTTGGAAAACATAGAGATATTACTCTTTCCTATTATACTCGATTGGTAGTTTCTTTAAGCCTTTTCAACAAATTCATCTTGTGCAAAGTATGTAGTCACGATATTCCGTGTGACCCATTCCTATAGGTTTTTTGTTAAACAATTCATATTCCTTGTCTATGCTTCCACATGTTATTCATACATGTTGCAACTTCAATGCTTAGCAAAATTCCTTTACTCTTTAAGTTTGGATAAATGTTCTTAACCTATTTGAAAACTAATATGGAAATAGATACCATAAATTTGCTCTTGTTCAATGCAATTATGAATGATTTTATAGCTAAAATAGAAATCCATGTTAAGATAAAAACAATTTGTTATCTGCTCTTAGTTAGAGCTCATGTGATTGAGTAGGTGGCTTGAAACTTTCATGGTATGTATTGATTGACTGCAATTTATAGAGGAAATAAGATTGTAGAGCAGCATAAGTAGTACAGTCAATCCCTTTGGGATTCTTTTCTATATGATAAATTGATATCAAATGTCCAGTTGCAATTCATGAAACAACCTCTCTCGAGGCATTTTATCCAGCAAATCATGTGCCTTGTATGTCTTTTCACATTTTGATTTCATTTGCTTGAAGTTTCTTAAACCTTTCGATAAATCCATTTGGTGTATATCCGGCAATCATTGTATTCCAGATATGACTTCTCTTTGAGCCATTCTACCAAAAAAATTATTCATGTGCCTTGTGTGTTCTTTCACACTTTTTTGATAGGATTATGAAATAAGCCTTTATGTTTGCCAGTCGCATTTGTATAAAGTTTCTAAAGCCTTTCAACTAATTATTTATATCCATGAGATTGCAATTCTTTGATACATTTTGTCAAATAGTTCACGTGCCTTCTTTATGCTTCCACGTTTTGCACACTTGTCTACCATGGCCATTACAACTACATTATCTATCTATTTTCCTTGCTCTTTTATGCTTTGATGAATTTCCAATCCCTTTTCCTAAGAATCTCATTTTTGGCACTGGCTGGGAGCACGTTGGTAAATGTGAAATGTTCTGGTCGGAGATATAGATGAACTACCAAGTTTAGAAGTTTTTACAAGTATCCTGTTTAAAGGAGTTAAAATTTGGCAAGACTTAGGATAATTTGGTTGAAATGCAATAGTAAGAGTATTCACTTGTACCAATGGGGACTTAGATTTTTCCTTGGTTAAGAAGGATACGATATGATTTACTAGTGTCTTAAAAATCCAATAAATCCATCTAAATCCACTAAGTATTATTCAAGCTTAAAAGATTCCACAACTTTCATTCATTGCGAATGTGGTACATCAACATATCGTTTGTGAGACTCAAAGCCTCCATGTTCACAACTCTCAAGCCAATAGTGTCTATACTCTTCACTATTACACCATAACCCAATAAATTCTATCATGCCGAAGGCAAATCAAAGTTATCAACTTCTTTTTATGCATCATTCTCCTAACTGTTCTTTAGCCAGTGGGATTCAATATTTTCATACTTGCACAAGACCGATATCTTACACCTCGTATCAACAAATGGAGATATAGACATCAATTTATCATCCCCCTCCTCATATGCATACAAAACATGCTCTAATCAAATAAAATGTATTGTTAAAGAGGTATCGGTAAAAATCAATATACATGACTATAAGAGAGCCGTCATGCCATTATACTTATTTCAAGTTAAGATTGATTTTCATTATTGATCAAAGTACAGTTGCCTGATGCCTGAAGAGTACATTAGTGACTTTCAGGAAACTTTCTATTAAGTTTTTACACTAAATGCCTTCTAATGTAATGTACTAATTCAAGTTCCATTTTTGTTGTTCAATTGATAATTCAGATTTTGACATCATCATGTAGAGAGTCATCTTACCTTCCTGCCAGATAGTTATCAGCTTGTATGAGTAGGCTTATTTGATGTTCAAAATTAGAATAGCTTCCAAAATGAACTCACTGAAATTTTAAAAGAATGAAAGCCCTGAAATTTTAAGTGATGATGTATATGTACATGCTTATATAGAGAAATAAGTTTTTTTTTGGGGCATGTTTGTCTTTGTGGTGATTTTAGTACTTTAGAGCTCAAAATTTAATTTGAATTTATGTTAACAAGTTGGTATGTTAGCATCAAAATATGATTACAAAAATACTTATTTATAAAATTAATTAGTAGTTTTTAGTTATATAAATAGAATGGTTGTAATTATATTCTTTTAATATCTACTTTATCTTGTAGTATTTTTGTAAAACAGCTAGATTGAGACTTCCAGATAATGATTGCATCAAAGCTACCACTAGTGACCTTTGTGTGCAATATGGAAGGAAATGGGATGAAAATATTTTGAATACCTAGTTTAAATTTGTGTTTGTTTGTGAAGATAATGATGATATGTAAAGGGAACATATAATTCTATGCCCATTATTATTTTCATACATTGTGTGTATCTTTATTACTGCTTTGAAAAGTGAGTCTAATTTCTTATTAAGGAACTAGTTTGGAATGATCTTATTTTAAAATATGTTGAGACAACCAAGTTAGGTTGGAAGTATAAGTTGTCAAACTAGGAAGTGTCTAATCTCATTATGTGGGCAAGGCCATTTTATATAAATCCCCAAGGCCTAGATTCAAACCCTTAGCCTTTGGTTTTCTATATTATGCTAAGAGGAATTTATCGATGTTTGCTTTGAATATCTTTTGAAGCTAATTTATCAATTTAGTTTAGCAAAATTATGACAACATATAAATTCTCCATGTATGACTATTGTTTTGTCTATTTTTATTAATATGGTATTCTCTAATACTTTAAACTAATTTTTCCATGTTTGAGTAATTATCCCCAGACATCTTGAACATTGTTTTGAGATTAAAGGTGGGAGAACAAAGGGCTTAAGTTAATAGTTGATCGTTCTAATTGTATTTGGTTATTTGGTTGTATTTTTATAGATTGGTGCATAGTTTGGTTGAATTACATAAGGTTATATATTTGCACTCCTTGTATTGATTTCTAATAATTTAATTTTCTAATTGGTACATCAAATTGGAAAAAAATTCGTTATGTATAAAATTAAAATCTTGTAGTAAGCTAACTTTTGTGAGATAGTTTGAAAAATTTTAGTCGGGTTGTGTTTGGTTGAGTGTCATGCTCAATGGGGAATAAGTTGGGCATAACAAGCCTCCCACATTGGAAAATATAAAAACATGTTGGACATGGAAAAGAGTTGTAAGGGGGAGTTACATGTGTTGACCAACTTATGATGTGTGTTATGAAAAATCATAAGACACCTTTGATTGTAGATAATGGAACCCTAACCTGATTTGGGAGCCACTTTTGGGTGGTTTTGACTCATAGTTTTCTAATTATTGTTTGATGGTTTCATGTATTGTATCTCCTATATATTAGGTGCTTGAGATGGAGGTTGTGTGTGAATGTCTTATAGATATTGTTAAGCTACCTCTAGATCTCTAGTTGGTGATACTCCAATGAAGGCTTGATCTACAAGTATATTGCGATCTTGTTAAGATTTATGAATAATATTTTGGGCTACTTTTAGAGTGTGGGATTTTTCTCCCAAAAGGGTTTCCTCCATGTAAATCAGTTGTGGTATGACTTCTATTTATGTTTATTTCTATATAATTTTTGTAACTTTTGTAAAGATTTGAAAAGTTTTGCATATTCCTTTTCTCAAGATATTGTAGGAAGTTGTTCCACTACCTTACCTTCATTAGAATGTAATACAGATTTGGAGAATCATTCACATATCTTGCCAAGAGTTGAAATGATGTGCAAATTACAGCCAACAATATTGTTGAAAGAAATTATCTTTACTAAAGATTCACTTGAATTGTTATTTATGTGGGAAGAACTTTCTCAAATTCAAAAAAGAGATTGTTGAAAAATGCCTAACAGAGATGGACCACATTAAGGGACAAATTTGTGATCTACATGCTAACATTTTTGATATGATGTGTGATGTAACTAGATTATATATAGATGCTACCATGGAGCTGCACACTAATCATCTTAAGGGTCAACTGAAGAAAATATTAATGATGGATTACAAGAGACAACATACTCCTTTAGTGCTACAGATATGAATAAACTAATGGATTTAAAGTGCATAATCAATTCATTCTCAAAGGGAACCCACAAAAGGAAGGCTTCATTCAATATCTTCTTCAAAACATATGATTCACAAAGTTTCAGGTTTAATTTTGTTGATGAACCTAATCCTAGTGCTCTAAATCCAACACTCAATGCTTTAATGGTTATAGAAGGGAGCATATGATAGATTAGATCAGTGTGGAAGATGACACATCAGATTGAGAGAGCTGGACAATGAGCTTGTTCACACCACCTATTGAAGTGAACCTATTTTGACTTTCCAAATTGGATGCTACTTCCTTGAGTTTTGTGCTACATTATTTCTTCTTCTTTGATACTTGTTGATCATGGTTGAATTAGCCTAAGAAGAATGTAAATGGTGTTTTAAAAAAAAAAATTGCCAAAATGGGTTGACTTGTCTTAGGAGAGGGATATTTTGTCTTTTATACAAAATTTAAAATGCAAAATAAAATTTGTGACCATTGGATCTAAGTTAGTTATAGATGGACATCCAGGATGAGTTTAGAACCAAATATTAAATGTAAATGAATCTAGGCCTTTGGTGGTGGATGAATCCTAGCCATTCATTGTATATTAAGTGCTCAAGCCTCCTATATAAAAGGCAATCACTCTACTTGGCAAAAAGGATATAAAATTGTTGATAACTATTAAAATTTTAAAATCAATACAAACAACTTGCTTCATGGTTTCCTACTAATTCATTGTTGGAGATTTTGATATCTGTTGATCTTTTTCTATTGATTAGAGAGTTTCGTTCATGGTTCCTTTTCATTTGATTAGAATTTTTTGTAGTTATGAATGTATAGTTATGAGTATCTGATGGAACTCATGTTCATACTACTGGTGATTTGTTGATAGTAAGTTGCTTTGTGTAGTTAGTATGAACATATGTCAATTTTAAACTCAATTGTGAGATATTTCATTGAGCTACACCAGAATTGGGTGTTTGGTGAAATTGTTTCACATTCTAAAAATCACGTTATTTCCTTTAAACATTACACCATATTTGTGGCATTGTGGGTTACTTGGCTAAGTAAAGAGTGGTTTATTTGGGATCTATCTATTTGTGTTTCATTTCATAGTTGTGGAATTTCATAGTTTACCTTTCTAGAACCCTTTTCCTTCCTTCCCATCCTTTTGATCTTTTTTATCCAAAGTGATTAGACTAGGTCAGATTTAGGATCTAGCATCAAAATATTGCAAATCAGATGAAAATAGATTGTTTCTATTACTAAAGTCATATTCATATCATAGGTCTAGGAAACTACCTAGGGTTTGTGAGTGTATTCAGATTTCATCATTTTCATATCTAACCCTACATCTAGATTCTAGTGAAAATTTGTGTAAGGCCCCTTTTTGGAACAACAAAGAAAATTAAACACTAAGTTATTTTATAAGACCAAAACTTGGCTGATAAAGACCTTGGGGTAGTCATTTTCTGATTCATTGGGATTTGATTCCTTTTAGGAGAGATAAGGTACTAGTATTTTATCTAAGTTGTTGCATGTAAAAACACACATCAACAAGTCCTACCTTATCTCCTCCTTGTCCTACATAAATAAGGAGCCTACTGTACTTCTAAGCTTCACATTTTGATTCACTTTGTATGGTAATTATTGGCTTTGTCATTGTGCATATTCATCTTTGTGGCCTGGTTTTGATCTTGTAAGTTGATCTTGGCTACTCCAACATGGTATCAAAGTCATCTTTCAAATCTCTTCCCAAATTTCCTTGAATTTGTAATCCCTTTCTCTTTTTAGGGGTTTTAGGTGACTACTTTCATATGATGCATCCTAGAGAAATACTAACCTCACTGTTGTATCTAAAAGGCTCAAAAATATATGCATTGACAGTAAACCTGATAAGGTTTGGATACTATCAGATACATAGGTTTTTTGACACAGTCATGGTCAGAGGGTCAAACAAAGGATTGTCCATCGATGCAACCAAACAAAATCAACACCCATAAAACATAATATCTTTTAGAAACAACACTCAATTATATAGGCTTGACAATTATCCATGATCCCCACCACAAAGTTTGCCACAATGGGGCCCTCTTACATGTTAGGCCATATCCATTTGATTACAACAAGATTACACAAATGGATAATCACCCCATGAGCTCCCTACATGCATATACTAACTAAACTGTGAAAACACCACTTCCAAAATTGTCGCATCAACTCTATAATTATTTCTAGTACAATATAATTTTAGAATTCTATCTCTAGACTATGGTAACAATAGCCACCACATGCCACATTCAATCTTCCTTAGATGGTACCCCACATCATACTTTGTTCTCCTTCAATCTATCTCTTAGACCTCACTCCCTCACTATTGAGAACTTACCATTTACGCCTCTACTCCATCCTAGTCTTCTTTGCTTTCCTTCAGTTATGTAAAACCCAATATATATAACATCCTTAAGCTCCTCACATGATCTATGTTGTCCTTAGGGTGGTGCAAATCTTGAAACCGCATGAAAATGTGTCACCAACTAAAAAATAATAAACTTACAAATTTCAATGGTTAAATGATGGACAATCTCCATACAATACACCTCACACCTTTACAACAACTTTTTTACAACCTTACCAAATATTCACCTTCGACATAAACCTAGAATAAACTTTCTACAAACAAAAATAGTTCCAACTGAACACACTATCAACCCATATACACTTTATGATCCAAATTATTAGCTTTGCTTATCTAATCAACCTCAATTTCAATAGAAGATAAACAAACCACAAACAAAACTAATACCAAAAATTTAGAAGCTAATTCCTTAATGAGGTGAAATGTGCTAACTTCCTTTACCATAGACTATTAACCATAAACTACCAAACTAGACCAAAAATTCCACTTTTTTAGACATGATACCATATGTCCATGATGCCTAGCAATGCACCTACATGATTTTTGGAGGGAATCTATTGGATTCCATAGAAATTTTTGTTCCCCCTATATAGATCTACATGGCCATAGTATTGTGGGGCTGCAATACCATCATATAGTCACATGGCAGTGCCCTTTGGCTCTGGTTTTTATTTGCCTAGTGGTTACTAGTTTCGTTTGATATTTTTTGAACATTTTGGGTATTTTTATCCACTAGGTAATCATACTTTACTTGTATCAGTAGGTGCACTTGCACTAGGGAATGGTTTGTAGGTGTCTATAGGGTATAGGACTAATGCATGTAGAGGGTTTTATCTAGCAGATAATTCTTTATACCTAGTGGTCACTATGTTTTGTCCATCGGTCTTCATCCAATGAGTAGTGTGGTCATGTGTGTATGAGCCCCTATTCTTTATCAACCCTTGAGGGCTTAAGAGCTCCCAACAACTGTCATGTCACCCATTCGAGCCACCACCACCAACGCCCATCTCTAATCTGTTGGCCAATGAGTGGTGACACCTAGACTAATGCCTCCACCCTTCCAAGGTGTAGCTCTAACCATCACCATGGCTACACTACCCTAGTGCCACCCAAGCACCACCACTGCTCCTCCTAGAGGAGCAACACTACCTAAACAAGGCCTATTGACCATATTTTAGCCCTTGGAGGGTATTTTTTCGATGGAGCATTACTTGGGCATACAAAATTATATTTTAAGCTCCATATAGGTGTTGGAAAACTCATTTCGAGCACTTTGCATCATGTAATATTTTTTTCCCATTCTTCTAGGATTTTCCTCTGAATTCAACTTTTTGTACTAATTTTCAATGAGGCATTACTTTCACCCCACTTAACAAAATTTAGTTTTTTTTTTTAAATTATAAAAACATGCAAGGAATCTAATGGTACATGTAATTTTTCATTAGAAAACCTATTTTTCTAGAAATTTATAAAAATCACCATGTGTTATAAATGGTTGATTTAGGCTTCCAATTTGCACAGATGTACTTAAAATCTTGTAATTTTTTCTAGGGGACATCTTTATAGAATTATTTGTTTTGGGGGGATTTAATTTTTAGTTTTTGTCATTTTTTTAGAGTTGTAAGGTGTGTTTGAGCTATGTCTTCTTGTGGTCACTTCATGACATAAACTAAACAAATCATCTCTTTTTAGATAATTGTAAGAACTCTATAGCAGCACATTTGTTTGTAAATGCACTATCATAAAGTGTCAAATTTGATTTGTGTTTTTGGGGGATTCTTGCACATGATATTTTGCCTTTTGCACTCACACTACCTATAAAGTTCCATGGGACTTCTTGTGTATGCCTTATTTCACAAACACAAACTTCATCATCCTCCTTCATGTGTGCCTTGTTCATTACACACCCTTGCTTGATAGTTGGTTACACGTACATCACATTGGACCTGTTGGCTTTTTCCCAGACTGGATGCTTATTCCCAGATTTCCCTACAAGGTAGCCATCAGTGATCAACAGGATCTCTGGGCCAGGGGCCAACAGTATAGGAGATAGACTCTATATTTTATCTCCTCTTCTTCTTCAGGCTCTGCAAAACCTAGGGGGGTATTCCCTACTCAACATCCATGAGGATATGCATACAAAGGCTGGGATGCTGACAGAAAGCAGATAAGTCCTCTTGTAAGTAGACCAAAACTGAAAGATAAGAGCAAAGGGGCTAGCTTTGGGCCTATTTGCAGTTGTAGACAGAGGACTGAGGATCCTAAAACTAATTCTAATGTCCTAATGGTTGTTTTAGATTTTGATTTTGATTTTAAGTTTGGATGCAAAGCTGGACATGGTTGTAACACAAAAACAAAGCAAGATTGGTGCCTATCCAGGGCCTGGAGTCAGTAGACATACACCTGTGAATGATCAACATGAACAGCTAAAACTAGATTTCAGGGGGATATATGTGATACCTGCCTTACAGATATCTCCCAATACAGAGTGTTAAGTTATCTCTACTTATGGCATCCCTACTGCAGTATACCCTTCCCAATGTTCAACCTGAAAACAGTTTAATCTACCCCTTGAGCAGAAGTTAAAAGATCAGACATTCAACATAAGAATTCTATGCTCTAGAATCTAAACATTACCCAAATATCCAGATTCAGAAGAAGAATACATGCAATACTGGAGACAGAATTAACAAAACACATGCTAAGATAGCATTTCTCATATAAGATTAATCATGAAATCAGTGGGTTCGTGCCAAAACATACAACAAGAGATACATAGACTCACAGGTTTAGCTGTACAGAGCAACCAGATCAGCTTGTTTTGAATTACAGAGCCAAAAATCTTCAACTTTCAACAACCAAAAATGAGTGACACTTCCTGCTTATAACAGCCAGGTAGTGTACCACAGCAATTAATTACATGGTTGACCAAAAATCCCGCCAGATACACAGTATCAGAAAAATGGTGCTCAACGCATTACCAGATTGGCGCCCAAACATGAATGCAGCAGGTAGGGGAGGAGACAGGAAGAAATCTCGAGCCCTGCGCCACTGTCCGTTGATGTACACCTTCAATCGGGTACCAGATCCGTCCATACCTCTGCAACCTTCGCCATTAATGGCGCACCAACCCGCGGCCTGGGGAAAAACATCAACTGTGCATCGCAACCATTTCCCACCAAGATTCATCGTCATGATATTTGAAAATATGCAGGATATCAAATATCCCACATGCACCCCGCGGTGACCCTTTCAACACTTTATATACTAGGCCACGAGCATATATAATGTCGGTGCTTTTGCTCCTGACGACACTAGTATAAGACTTCATCATCATCCTCCAACAGCATGATATCCTGTCGCTTGAAATATCACCCTGACGTCAGCATCATATCGCAATATAACCTGCATGATAATCGCCTTCATCGGCACAACCTGATCCATCGGAGGAACATCCTCCTGCTTAGCCTATACCAAAAGTCTAGCCGATGAACATCCTGATGACATCATCATCATATCAACATCAGGATGATATTCAGAAGATAACCGGATATTTGGAAATATCATCCTGATGCACAAATATCATGCTGCACTGTAGCTCCACTATAAGATCGGGGTGATAGATGAATACGCCAGATATTTGAAAAGATCACCCCCACTAGATAATGCACGAAGCCGACAGGCGGATATCTCCCTGATATCAGCATCATCATGACGCTGGAACAAACATACATCTGGGTGATATTCAAAAATGAAAATATCACCCCCTCCTTTGAAAATATCATGATGCAGATAGGCAGAGAAATAGATATCACCCCGATCTTAGAATGACGTCAGCATCATCAGGATGACAAAACAACGAACATGAAGTGATACAACAACATCAGGATGATATTGACTAAGATCATCCTGACGTTCAAAATATGATGACCCCAGTGAATATCGGGTCATACTTAGAACTCTTCAACAACATCATCAGGATGATCATAACCAAGATCACCCGATGATAAAAAAATATCACCCCGGCGAAATATCATGCAGGCAGAAAATATGATGACCCTCGCAAGTAACACGGCAATAACTGGAAATATGATGATGATGATGACGACCCTTAAGAAAAAACAAGTCAGGTTGAACAACTCAGAGAATAACCCCTTCAGAAGATCAGGGTGACATCATCATCATAAAAGGGCAAGGTAATAATTGGAAGATCACCGGATACTTGAAAAATCACCCCCGCAAGCAAATCAGGGCACACTGTAGCTCATCAGCATGATCAGGATGATATCCAAACATCACCCGATATTGAAATATGATGATCCTGATGAAAAACAAGTCGACAGAAAACATGATGATGCGGACCATCATCGAAGACAAGATGATGATGATGATCTCCTCCTCAAAGAAAATATGATGCTGCAGCTGAAAAATGCTGAAGAGGTCCAACACTTAGAACATTTTTTGGATATTTTAGGGAAGGTGCCTGCATGAAAATTGCTCAAAAACTGTCAGTCAATTCAGGCACTAACACTGGCTCTGTCTGGGGACGTGCAGGTGCAAGACTGTAGCGAGAACCCCAGATCTCTGGGATGCAGACCAGTCCCTTATCCATTGGGCACAGAGTCAAATACTGCACCGACCTGCATCACCAAACACACTTGATGGCCTAAGGCCACCAAGAAAAGAAAAACATGTATCTCCCTTTGTCAAACACTTTGTTTTCATCTGCATACACTGGGTCAAGCTTGGAGATACTACAGACATCCACCCACAAACAAATCTTGTCATCTGCATATTCAACCCTCTGATTTGGCTTGTCATTATCACCCCTGTGTAGATAACCTTCAACATCATGTGACATGTGGGTGCAGAATGTATCAAGCAATGCATACTCAGATGGTATAGAACACAGGTTATCATCTGTATCATCATCATGCATTGCAACATGATCTCCTAGCTGGACTGCAAATAGGAAACACTCAGAGTCCACCACACAACTAGAAAGATCAGGGCTCATTGTATTATATGCTGGCACATCAAAAGAAAAGCTTTCAAAATCACAATTGTGCACATCATGTACACAACAATCAGCAGCAAGCCAGAAAAGATCAGGCTCTGGCATCTCTTTCAAATCAGGCACATTTTCACAGTCACTTACCTGATGTATGTTGTTTCCTCTTTCATCAGGATGAGAAACAGAATCCAAGCCAAAAATAGTGTCTAGATCTTCACCATACTCAGACAGATCCTCATCGCCATATGTGTCATAAATGGGTGACCCAGGTGCATCAGTCTCATCATAGTATGCCATTTGTTCATGGGCAGCAGAGCATGCATCTTCATCACCAATGGATTCCCTCTGTGGAGGAGTATCAGCCTGTATGCTTATTTCTTCTCTATCTTGAGCACAATACTCACAATTATCTCCACAGGTCCATTCCAAAAGTTGTTCAATGCTGTCCACAACCTCATTATTGTTTTCATGGTCAGATGCCTCATCATTGCAATGGGAATCCTCATTAGTCCTTTCACTGGCATCCTCAACATTCATCTTTTCATCTTCACATGATGCCTTAATTATTTGGTCATTTGCAGCTTTACAACTATTATTCACAGCAAGGCCTGGGGATAGGGGTTTCAACAGGTACACATTTCTAATTTTTTCTATCTTTTCTATGAACCTGTATGCCATCTGCATACTTGTCACCTTGAAATCCCCCAGTATTGCACTAAAGCCCTCCTCAAAAGCTTCAAAGAATATGCCAACACAGGCTGAAATATCAGGTCTGAAGACTTCTGGGATCTGTGAAAGGGCTATTGCAAACCTATGACTGAAATCAACACATGGCTCTTCATCTTGTTTTCTAATTCTCATCAATTCTGCAACAAGATCAGCCGGTTCTTTTGCAAATTCTTCCTTGAAACAGTCAGCAAGCTCATCCCAATAGGCAAAGAATTTCTTTGGAAAGCTCAAATACCAGTCTTTTGCTTTTGCATCAAAGGACCTAACAAAAAACCTCATCCACATATCCTCATCTCTGAATGAATATTTTCCCATAAAACTGTGAAAATTTTGGATATGTGCATTCCCATCACAGACATTGTGACCACTAAATCTAGGCATCTGACAATATATCCTAGCAGGCATAGTTTCTACTTTATAATCCACCCATGACAAATCCAGTTGGTCATACAAAGGATCAAAAGGGCTGACAGGAGGTTTAGCTTTCTGACTGGCAGACACAACAGGATTACTGCTTTTTAACTGGGCCTGCTCAGCCTCTAAGAATATCAACCTATTTCTTATCTCTTCTATTCCTTTATCATTCCCTTCCTGACTGAGTATGGGATAATACATACTTGGATTCATAAAAATCTTACTCTTAGACATCCTCTGTCTGCCTAAGACCTAAGGCTTCCCCTGCATCTAACTTATGCAGCAAACAACAAACATAAAGGGGAAGGAACAGGGTACCTTTTCTCATCCAAATGCAGAAATCTAAACATCTTTCATCAAATAACATACATCTATCTTTCATGTGCATTTAAATCTTTTGCAGAGTCGCCACCTCTCCAGAGAGGACAAAATTTTCAATAGCTGAAAGCTACTTTTCCAGGTTCATTCCACCAGCAGAGCATCATTTTGTTGGTGACTCAGATGGGCCACAAGATATAACACTTTTTCATCAATTTTCTCCCCAGTAGAGTCACCAATTTCTGTTGGCTTTTTCCCAGACTGGATGCTTATTCCCAGATTTCCCTACAAGGTAGCCATCAGTGATCAACAGGATCTCTGGGCCAAGGGCCAACAGTATAGAAGATAGACTCTATATTTTATCTCCTCTTCTTCTTCAGGCTCTGCAAAACCTAGGGGGGTATTCCCTACTCAACATCCATGAGGATATGCATACAAAGGCTGGGATGCTAACAGAAAGTAGATAAGTCCTCTTGTAAGTAGACCAAAACTGAAAGATAAGAGCAAAGGGGCTAGCTTTGGGCCTATTTGCAGTTGTAGACAGAGGACTGAGGATCCTAAAACTAATTCTAATGTCCTAATGGTTGTTTTAGATTTTGATTTGGATTTTAAGTTTGGATGCAAAGCTGGACATGGTTGTAACACAAAAACAAAGCAAGATTGGTGCCTATCCAGGGCCTGGAGTCAGTAGACATACACCTGTGAATGATCAACATGAACAGCTAAAACTAGATTTCAGGGGGATATATGTGATACCTGCCTTACAGATATCTCCCAATACAGAGTGTTAAGTTATCTCTACTTATGGCATCCCTACTGCAGTATACCCTTCCCAATGTTCAACCTGAAAACAGTTTAATCTACCCCTTGAGCAGAAGTTAAAAGATCAGACATTCAACATAGGAATTCTATGCTCTAGAATCTAAACATTACCCAAATATCTAGATTCAGAAGAAGTATACATGCAATACTGGAGACAGAATTAACAAAACACATGCTAAGATAGCATTTCTCATATAAGATTAATCATGAAATCAGTGGGTTCGTGCCAAAACATACAACAAGAGATACATAGACTCACAGGTTTAGCTGTACAGAGCAACCAGATCAGCTTGTTTTGAATTACAGAGCCAAAAATCTTCAACTTTCAACAACCAAAAATGAGTGACACTTCCTGCTTATAACAGCCAGGTAGTGTACCACAGCAATTAATTACATGGTTGACCAAAAATCCCGCCAGATACACAGTATCAGAAAAATGGCGCTCAACGCATTACCAGATTGGCGCCCAAACATGAATGCAGCAGGTAGGGGAGGAGACAGGAAGAAATCTCGAGCCCTGCGCCACTGTCCGTTGATGTACACCTTCAATCAGGTACCAGATCCGTCCATACCTCTGCAACCTTCGCCATTAATGGCGCACCAACCCGCGGCCTGGGGAAAAACATCAACTGTGCATCGCAACCATTTCCCACCAAGATTCATCGTCATGATATTTGAAAATATGCAGGACATCAAATATCCCACATGCACCCCGCGGTGACCCTTTCAACACTTTATATACTAGGCCACGAGCATATATAATGTCGGTGCTTTTGCTCCTGATGACACTAGTATAAGACTTCATCATCATCCTCCAACAGCATGATATCCTGTCGCTTGAAATATCACCCTGACGTCAGCATCATATCGCAATATAACCTGCATGATAATCGCCTTCATCGGCACAACCTGATCCATCGGAGGAACATCCTCCTGCTTAGCCTATACCAAAAGTCTAGCCGATGAACATCCTGATGACATCATCATCATATCAACATCAGGATGATATTCAGAAGATAACCGGATATTTGGAAATATCATCCTGATGCACAAATATCATGCTGCACTGTAGCTCCACTATAAGATCGGGGTGATAGATGAATACGCCAGATATTTGAAAAGATCACCCCCACTAGATAATGCACGAAGCCGACAGGCGGATATCTCCCTGATATCAGCATCATCATGACGCTGGAACAAACATACATCTGGGTGATATTCAAAAATGAAAATATCACCCCCTCCTTTGAAAATATCATGATGCAGATAGGCAGAGAAATAGATATCACCCCGATCTTAGAATGACGTCAGCATCATCAGGATGACAAAACAACGAACATGAAGTGATACAACAACATCAGGATGATATTGACTAAGATCATCCTGACGTTCAAAATATGATGACCCCAGTGAATATCGGGTCATACTTAGAACTCTTCAACAACATCATCAGGATGATCATAACCAAGATCACCCGATGATAAAAAAATATCACCCCGGCGAAATATCATGCAGGCAGAAAATATGATGACCCTCGCAAGCAACACGGCGATAACTGGAAATATGATGATGATGATGACGACCCTTAAGAAAAAACAAGTCAGGTCGAACAACTCAGAGAATAACCCCTTCAGAAGATCGGGGTGACATCATCATCATAAAAGGGCAAGGTAATAATTGGAAGATCACCAGATACTTGAAAAATCACCCCCGCAAGCAAATCAGGGCACACTGTAGCTCATCAGCATGATCAGGATGATATCCAAACATCACCCGATATTGAAATATGATGATCCTGATGAAAAACAAGTCAACAGAAAACATGATGATGCGGACCATCATCGAAGACAAGATGATGATGATGATCTCCTCCTCAAAGAAAATATGATGCTGCAGCTGAAAAATGCTGAAGAGGTCCAACACTTAGAACATTTTTTGGATATTTTAGGGAAGGTGCCTGCATGAAAATTGCTCAAAAACTGTCAGTCAATTCAGGCACTAACAGGACCTAATGTTGCATCTACATCCCTTTGCACACCTTTGTGCCACATTTTAGTTTATCTACCAATACCTCCCCCTTGTCAATATCATGAGGGGTATCACATAGTTATTCTAATTCTTGCTTGGTTTCACTTTGGAGTGAGCTACATATCTAGTTTTTGTTCCTATATACTAGGCGAATGCAGCATCCCATAAATTTTGGTGAGATGGAACAAATACCATATAGAAACTCTTATATTCTTATTTATGGAGGTGACCTTCTACCTTATTCAGTTGATCAATATTCATGAGACTCTGGTACTTTTGTAGAGAACCACATACACATATAGAAGTGTCAATGGGCTTGCTTGCGTACTGTTTTGTGTTTCTCTGATAATAGTACCATCTGTATTTTCAACTACACATATTATTTTTTCCTTGTTTCCATATGTGCATATATAGTTGAGTAGTGTCATTGAGGTCACTTGTGTTGTGCTTTGTGCTTCTCTTATCATGATCTACATTCATTTGAGTGTTCTTTGACTCCAATAGAAATCACTTGTCCTTTGACAGATTTTGCAGCTTCTACATGCTTCAGGAGTTCTTCATGTTCCTCATCTTTCAGGGACATCTCTTTTGAGGAGGTTTATTTTTCCTTCTTATTCTCTCTTTTGGAGAAGAATTTTTTTTGAAATGCACCAGACAACTAAGAGGGAGGGTGAATCAGTGGTCCCTAAAAAGATGTGAACACTTATGAACAACAACACATCAAACACGTTATTCAGATTTAACCATGAAAGCATGAAATAAGAAGCTCAACACATTAACACATAAGACACTAGATTGTTTACATGGAAAACCCTATAAGGGAAAAACCACGGTGGGTGTTAGCCCACAAATATATATATATGTTATAGCAATACCAAAAAATAGAGGCTCACTTCCTATAGGGCTCACTACAAGGAACGGCTCACTACCAAAGGATGGCTCACTGCCAAGGGATGGTGAACTAATTTGGTGGCATCTACTCCATGCCTGAGTTCAGTTCCATTGGAGTATAGTATAATTCCTTTTCTCTGCTCTTTTAACACCTTCGCACTTATCTTTTCATTTTTGCACAAGGACACATTTTTCACAACTACATTACATGCTTTTATACAATTCCTCAACCTTAGAATTTACATCAAGGTCAGCATTACATTCATCAACCACTGGAACAATCTCCAAGGTTGGCATTACAAACATACATAAAATAGATCTAGACCTAATACAAATTTGGCTAAGGAAAAGATGTAAAGATGTATGTGGATCATGCTTTGCCTTAGCTGGGACTCAAATACAATCTTCCATGCCACGACACGCTTCTACAATTTTTAATGCATCTCCGCAATTAGTGAAAACAACCAGGTCAGCGAAGACAGGTGTTAACACTAAGACTTCCATGAACAGTCTTCATTCATGATCCAATTTCACTCCGTGGACTGATCCAAAGGTACGAACATGATCAGGAGACATCCACAAGCACATTGTAATTTCTAGGAACATCTGCACAAACTCTCACCATTCTGTCAAGAAGATTCTTCAAACCGGAGGACTTAACCAACATTGTCAGCCACTGTCATAAAGAAAAGATTGCTTGCAGACCACCAAATCATGAAACATTGGAGATGAAGGTGCTTAACATCATTACAAACTTGATTATAGAACCGCAGACCAAAATACTTCAATGCAAAGGAATGTGGAGCATAACACTTTCTCCCTGTCACCACCAAACATATAGGAAAAGCAGTTTTCACACTGGTGAACATAACTCACTCAAATCTTCATGCCAGAGGCTCAAATTTGGAATATAACATCTTTAGACAGACTTATAAATTACTCCAATCTATAGGCAAATATATTCATTCTACAGGAAATGTGGAGCAAACTTCTAGATTGTTCTTCTGGATGCAATACATTGTTTCCATTGCAACACAATGTTACCACCAGGGGAGCTAATTTTCTCAATATCCTCAACATCAGGATCACTTACATAAGTAAATACAAAGCATCTCACTCTGTACAAGCAAGCAACAAAGTAAGAGCACAATTGACACTAATGACAACATAGATATGTTGACATCAATGACAACACTGGTTAGGCACATACTTGCAACAATCTCCCCTTTTGTCATTGATGGCAACATATGATGTGAAAAACTTAATGACCATCAAGACAAGATACTCCCCCTTTCCCTTTACACATCTTCACTCTTTCTCCCCCTGAGTTTTTCATATGATTTCTCTCCCCCTTTGACATCAATGGCAAAGGGCACATACTTGCATGTTGCTGCTCTGATCCACTAAACTTTCTCTATTATCAATACTTACTTTATCAGAAACGTCTAGCTACTCCCACCTAAGAGGTAGCCCTCAAAACATTAATCTAGATCAAAGAATGAGACTTTGAGCACCACTGGACTGATGCATACTTATGCATCTTAGTTCAAAGTAGGATGGGTAATGAGCCCTAACTTTTCTCTGAGATACTCAAAGGTATCTTTAGGCAGAGGCTTAGTGAAAATGTCTACAATCTGATCTTTTGTAGACACATATTCCATCTTTACTTCATTCTCTATCACCTTTTCTCTCAAAAAGTGATACCTTATTGATATGTGCTTTGTTCTTGGGTGCATCACTAGATTCTTTGAAATGTTTATGGCACTTGTATTGTCACAAAAGATTGCAATTGGATCTTCATATACAACTCTTATGTCCTTCAAAGTCTACTTCATCCATAACACTTGAGTGAAGCAACATGCTACTGCAATATACTCTACTTTTGCAGTAGACAAGGAGATTGAGTCTTGCTTTTTGCTTAGCCATGAGACCAATCTATTTCCCAAGAAGAAAGCACCTCCACTTGTACTCTTTCTATCGTCAATATCTCCATCCTAATCTGCATCTATATAAGCACTGAGATTATCCTTTGGATACCATAATCCATGATTTGATGTGCCTTTCAAATATCTTAGAATTCTCTTGACTGCCATCACATGTGATTCTCTAGGATCTACTTGAAATCTTGCCACAAGACATACTACGTGCATTATATCATGTCTAGATTGAGTTAGATAAAGTAATCCTCCAATCATGGATCTGTATCTTTTCTTATCAGTCTTAGGTGATTCATCATTTTTCCTTAACTTGTAACCAGTCACCATTGGAGTACATACTGGTTTAGAGTCCTCCATTCCAAACTTCTTCAACAACTCTTTCACATACTTAGATTGGGATATGAAGATTCCTTTATCTAATTGAGTAACTTGCAGACCTAAAAACAAATTCATCTCACCAAACATAGACATCTCAAACTCTTTTTTGCATTTCATCAGCAAATTTCATGCACATACCTTCATTGCCTCCAAAGATAATGTCATCAACAAAGACTTCAACAATCAAATTTTGATCACCATTAATCTTGAAATAAAGATTACTATCAGCAGTACCTTTATTGAATCCTAATTGCAATAAGTACTTATCCAACCTTGCATACTAAGCTCTAGGCACTTTCTTGAGTTCATACAAATCTTCCTTCAACCTGTACACCATATCACCTTGGTCTGATAACTTAAATCCTTATGGTTGCTCAATGTAAACTTCCTCTTCCAACTCACCATTCAAAAATGCAGACTTCACATCCATCTAATACCCTTTGAAATCTTTGTCAGCTGCAAATGCCAAAAATATTCTGATTGCTTCAATCTGAGCCATTGGAGAAAACGTCTCTTCAAAATCTATTCCTTCAATTTGAGAATATCCTTTGCACACTAGCCTTGCTTTGTTCCTTATAGCTTCTCCATTTTCATTTAGCTTGTTCCTGAAAACCCATTTGGTTCTAATAACATTTTTATCGGCAGGTCTAGGAACTAATTCCCAAGTTTCATTCTTTTTTATCTGCATTAGTTCTTTCTCCATGGCTTTTGCCTAGTTTTCATCATTGCAGGCTTCATTCATAGTTTTTGGTTCAACCTTTGAAAGAAAATAGCAACTCACTTGTTCTTCTGCAACTCTTTTTCTTATCAGCACATCTTTGTTTTTGTCACCTATAATCTGATCTTTAGAATGATTAATCCTTACATACCTAGGAGACTTAACAACACTTTTTGAAGCCTCTTCTTCATCCTGACTGTCTTCTTTCTCAACTTTTTCTTCATTCATTATAGTACCAGGTTCATCAGGTTCATAGCAACTCAAGTATAATATTCTTTCCTTGCCTTCATCCACCTTCACATTTGCACTTTCAACAATCTTTTTGAGCTTTTTATTGTAGCACCGGTAGATCTTAATCTTGGTAGAGTATCCAAGGAAGATTCCTTCATCACACCTTGCATCAAACTTTCCTAGATCTTCATCTCTTCTGATATAGCATTTGCTTCCAAAGTCTTTAAAATATTTTACCATAGGAATTCTTCCATACCACAATTCATATGGAGTTTTAGTACCATTTCCTTTCACTTCAACTCTATTTTGAATGTAGACAGCAATATGTATAGCTTCCTTCCAGAAAAACTCTGACAGAGATTATTCTTCCTTCATCATTATCCTAGGAGCCTCTTGAACTATCCTATTTTTTCTTTCCACAACTCCATTCTGCTGAGGAGTCCTAGGTGTAGACAGCTGTCTCTTTATCCCATGCTCTTCATAGAAAATGTTGAATTCATTTGATGTGAACTCATCTCCTCTATCAGACCTCAAGCATTTGATTTTTAATTCTATTTCATTTTCAACCATTACCTTGAAAGATTTGAACTTCTCTAGGGCTTCTGATTTGTCTCTTAGAAAAGTAACCCAAGTCATTCTAGAATAAAAATCAATAAGCAACATGGCGTACTTGTCACCTTGTAGACTTCTCACCCTTGTAGGACCACAGAGATCTATATGCACTAGATCTAGCAAGACAACAAAGAATTGCTCTTTGCTCTTGAAACTGGTTCTTGTCTGCTTCCCCAACTGACATTCCTTAGAAATGGTATTGGTGGGTTTCACAAGCTTAGGTAAATCTCTCACAATCTAACCTGAACTTATCTTCATCAAATTATCAAAGTTTATATGACACATCCTTCTATACCACAACCAACTCTCATCTGCCTGAGCTAATAAATAGTAATCATTAGTTCCTCTTAACTGGTAAATGTTACCTCTGGTCTTCTTACTAGTAGAAATTACTATTCTAGAGCTTTCCATGATCTTGCACCCATTATCTTTGAATCTCAAATCATATCTTTTGTCACACATTTGACCAACACTCAAAGGATTATGCTTTAAGCCCTTCACATATAGGATTATCAGTGTTGTGCTTTCCATCAAATGAAATAGATCCTTTTATACAAATCTTACCAGCTATATTATCTCCAAGCCTAACTAGTCCTCCATCATACTTTTCCAAACTTACAAACTTACTTTTGTCACCGGTCATATGATGTGAGCATCCACTATCAATAATCTATTCATCCTTATCTTTCTCAACGTGAACAGCCAAAGCACTTTCTTCCACTGGTTTTTCTTCCTTCACACAACTAACAGAATTAGTAGACATAGGATCTTCTTTAATAGCAATAAATAGGCATTCATTTGCACTAGTACTAGCATCATCAGATTCATCATCAGTCACACCTTCATCAACAAAATCTCTAACATAGTACCATTTCTTTGGAGCTCTAGACCTTCTCTCAAATCTTTTCCTATTTCTTTCAATTCTTTTAGGACATCTGGAACATGATGACCTACTTTACCACATGAGAAACATTTGAAAGGTAATTTGCCTTTGAACTTATTGGAACCTCTTTGCAACCTGTCAACAAAGTTAGCTTCAATTTCATCAAAGTCATCATCCACCTTATATTTCTCAGCTCTGGAGATCTTTTCTGAAGTACTGGCTTTAAAAGTTGTCTCAACTTTTGGCAGGGCATCACCAAATTCTCTCATCTCAAAGGCTGTAAGATTTCCAAGTAATTGATATTTGTCAATAGTTTTCACAGTCATTATTTCTTCAATTGCAGCTACCTTGTGACTATAGGACTTAGTAGTGATCTAAGAATTTTCATCACAACTTCCTTATCACCAATGGTTCCTCCCATTCCTTTTATTCCATTGACAAGTTCATCAACCCTTTGCATGAAGGTTGTAGTGTTTTCATCGTCATTCATCTTTAAACTCTCATATTTAGCTTTCAGGCCCTAAAGTTTAGCTTCCTTTACAGAATCATCTCCTTCATATAGATTCTTCAACTTCTCCCAAACTTCATTTGTAGTTTCTAGATCCATGACTTTTATCAACTCAATGTCAGTCAAGGCACTTAATAGTGCATCTCTGGATTTTACATTCAACTCATATTCTTTGATTTCATCTTCAATTGTTAAACCATTTTGAGGCATGGTATATTTTGATTTTGCAGTTTTCCACACTCTACACCCAAGACAAAGAAGATGGATTTTCATTCATACCTTCCAAAGAGCATAATTTGTCCCATCAAATTATGGAGCTTCCTTCTTAAAAGACATCCTAGATCTTCCTCAAGCTGTTAGACTTTCTTGCAAGGAACCAGCTCTGATGCCAATTATTCAAATGCACCGAACAATTGAGAGGGGGATGAATCAATTGTCCCTAAAAATATTTGAACACTTATGAACAACAACACATCAAACACTTATTTACTGTTATTTAGATTTAACCATGAAAGCATGAAATAAGAAGCTCAACCCATTAACACATAAGACACCATATTTTTTATGTGGAAAACCCTATAAGGGAAAAACCACGATGGGTGTTAGCCCACAAAGATATATATGTTATAGCAATACAAAAAAATAAAGGCTCACTTCTCAAATTGCTCACTACCAAAGAATGGCTCACTACCAAGGGATGGTGAACTAATTTGGTAGCATCTACTCCATGCCTAAGTTCAGTTCCATTGAAGCATAGTATAATTCCTCTACTCTACTCTTTTCACACCTTCGTACTTATCTTTTCATTTTTGCACAAGGACACATTTTTCAAAACTACATTACATGCTTTTATACAATTCCTCAACCTTGGATTTACATCAAGGTCGACATTACATTCATCAACCATTGGAACAATCTCTAAGGTCAGCATTACAAACATACATAAAATAGGTCTAGACCTAATACAAATTTAATAAAGGAAAAGATGTAAAGATGTATGCGAATCACACTTTCCCTTAGCTGGGACTCAAATACAATCTTCCACGCCATGACATGCTTCTACAATCCTTAATGCATTTCTGCAATTAGTGAAAACAACTAGGTCGGCTAAGACAGGTGTTAACACTAAGACTTCCACGAACAGTCTTCATTCATGATCCAATTTCTCTTTATGGACTGATCCAAAGGTAGGAACATGATCAAGAGACATCCACAAGCACATTGTAATTGCCAGGAACATCCACACAAACTCTCACCATTCTGTCAAGAAGATTCTTCAAACTAGAGCACTTAACCAAGATTGTCAGCCACTGTCATAAAGAAAAGATCACTTGTGGACCACCAAATCATGAACCATTGGAGTTGAAGGCACTTAACATCATTACAAACTTGATTCCATAACCACAAACTAAAATACTTCAATGTGGAGGAATGCAGAGCATAACACTTTCTCCCTGTCACCACCAAACATATACGAAAAGTAGTTTTCACACTGGTGAACATAACTCACTCAAATATTCATGTAAGAGGCTCAAATTTGGAATATAACATCTTCAGATAGACTTCTAAATAATTTCCAATCTACACGCAAATATATTCATTCTACAGGAAATGCGAAGCAAACTTCTGGATTGTTCTTCTGAATATAATACATTGTTTCCACTGCAACACATTGTTACTACTGGAGGAGCTAATTTTCTCAATATCCTCAACATCAGGATCACTTACATAAGTAAATACAAAGCATCGCACTCCCTAGAAGCAAGCAATAAAGTAACAACATAGCTAATGACAACACAGATATGTTGACATCAATGACAACACCAGTTAGGCACATACTTGCAACAATTTTTTCTCACAAGGTTTTCTTCTTTTCATCATTTGTGAGAGTTATTTTGTACATGGGTACCTTATTAGGCCTTATTGTTGGGACCCATCCTTACATCTTTGAATTTTTTAGTGTTTATCTTTCTCCCTAAGTATCACTTAAGGGGCAGTGTTAGTGTGAAAAGTGTTATTACCTAACTAGTTTACATCTACCTAGTTGGTCCTATTCACACTACATCTTAATCTCACCTAGAGACTTTTACCTTTTGGTCTCACCTCATGAATGCACTACATGTGTCCTCACAACCCACATGTGTCGCACCTTTGGAGAGGTAGTCAATTATTTATTCTTACATTCTCTCCTTTGTTCCCTACATAAACAAGGAGCGTATTCTACTTTGTAAGCTTCACATTTTGATTCACTTTGTATGATAGTTATTGTCTTTGTCATTGTGTATATTCATCTTTGTGGGATGGTTTTGATCTTGCAAGTTGATCTTGGTTGCTCCAACAATGAGAAACAATAATCCCTAGGAGATTCTCATTATCTACTCCAAAGAAATATTTCTTAGGGTTTCACCACATGGTAGATTAGCCATGTTTCAAATATTATGCATGGATTGTGAGGATGGGCATCTCTAGTGTGTGATTTAGAAATTATATTATCTACATAGTCTTTGAGTATGGAATCCATAAGGTCATGAAAAATGGGGGTCATGGCCCATTGGTAAGTGGTTCTAGTGTTATTGAGACCAAAAGACATAATGATGTAGCAAAAGGTACCCAAGTGGTGGTGAAGGTAGTTTATGTTGATCTTAGGGTGTTGATTAGAATCCATAAAATAGAGAAGTTCATGGATATTGGTAGAATCAACTATCATGTCAATGTTGGGTAAAGCAAACTAATCTTTTGAAGAGGCCTTAATTAGATCACAAAAATTAGTACAAATTTGAATGCAACCATCTAGATTTACAACAAGGACAATAATGGATATCCATGGGAAACAATCGATGGAATGAATGAAGTTATCTTTAAGAAGTTTCTCTATATCTTCATTGACTAAGAGAGCCACCTTATGATGCATCTTTTGAATCTTGTGTTTAACATGTTTTGCATCAAGTGAGAGAATGATATTATGTAGGAATACATTAGGGTCTATTCTAGGCATATCTTCATAGGTCCATGTGAAAATGCTAGAGAAATAATGGAGGATAGTTTTGTGTGTTGAATATTCTAAAGGTGAAAGACATTTGCCAACTTTTAGTATCTTTTTGGGGTTAAAGGAGTTCATAGAAATGTTAGCCATTTCTCCCATTTCTAGGGTATAATGGCCTTTAATGAATGGACTAGTGGGTAAGTATAACTATAGTTCACATGATAATATAAGTGTTAGACATTTCTACGATACTCTTGCCAACATGTGCATAAGGATTAAGGGAGAAAGTGGGAATATAATTATGATGAAAAGGAGATGGAAAATGAACTCCTAAGAATTCAACTAGAGATTCATCATTGTAGAAGGTATAACGATGAGTAATAGATGATGATGAGTCAAGGTCAAGAAGCTCAATGTGAATTAAAGGAAGATTATTAGAATAAATCATGTAGTAGTCGAAGTTTATACTATTCTTAATATTTCCAAGGTATTATCCTAAACCATATTTTCTATTTTGAGAGTCAATTTGGATAGGTTCTTTAATGCCCTTTTCATTTCATAAGAGGTCTTGTCCTTGGAATCCATTATAGGCTAAAAACTCAAAGTCTATATATTTTTTCCCATTACAAGGAGTAGAAGGCTTTAGGTTTAATTGTGGATTCAATAGAATGAGAAGTTAAATCATGTGGTGGTGTTGGAGGAGGTGTATTTGTTTTTGGTAAAAATGTTGGAGATGAATAATTTTAAGATGTGGTGGATTGGGAGGAGAATTATTGAGATGGGTTTCCATATTTTTTGGGGTCCATATGTATGGCATGAATATGAAATTATTTAGGTTTGATTTTGTATTCTCCAATATAAGAAGAGGTCAAATCAAAAGACCCCTAGTCATTGCCTCGTAGAGGACTAGATGGTGGAGATGGAAAAGGTGTTTCAACTTTTATGTCATTAGGTTTAGGTTGAGGAGATGTAGAAGGTATATCAGTAGGTTTAGAAGAATGGACAAGATGGTTATTTGGTGAAGGATTATTAGAAGAAGGATTAAGTGAATTAGAAGATGTGACATTATCAACGGAGTAATTGTTTAGATAAGAATTAGGTGTAGGAAAAGAAGAGGATTCATGATTATTTGTAGAAGGATTATTTAAGTTATGTGACCCTTCTATAGTGAATGTCTAGAACAAAAGAGAAAAGTGTGTCACTAGATGAATAGAACACCATGATCTATGAACTAACAATGTTAGAATTGGTCTTCATTAGCATAAATAGTATAGGATTGATTTTTATACATAAACTTTGTACAACCCCCATGGAATGTAACTAGGATCATCCAAGAAGTAGATTATAGGTTAATTTACCTTTCATAATGTTGAATGGAGTTTCAATGGTAATTAGTCCAAGTATTATAGGTAAAGAAAGTATACCTAGAGGTTTCCTAGTAACATTTTTAACACCACAAATAGATAGGTAAGATTTGTTTAGGCTTGAGGAGTCAAAGTGAGTACAACCCAGGAAGTCTATGCTACAAATGTTCAAGCCAGAACCATTATCAATAAGAATCCTTTTTACTCCTGTGTTTTTATATCCTACCACAATTATCTAAGAGAGGGATTCATAAATAATGGAAGTGGATGGGATTTACTCATTAGAGAAATAAATTTCTAGGATGGACTCAATCATGGAAGAGGTTTAGCAAGTTCAATAGAGGATTATATAGAAATTTCTTGTAGGACCTATTGAAGGATAGCTTTATGAAAGGGAGAGGTATTACAAAGATCCTAGTAGAGATATGTGGTGGAAAGGGAATATTTATAGTAGCAGAGGGAATAGAAGTATATTAGAATCATTCTTATGATTACGATGAGTGTCATATGGGTGACATACTATACTATGTGATAATTATTTTAGGTGGAGCCCCACAAACTATGATTGGGGTGGAATTAGGAGATGCGAATTGAACTTGAGGGGCTACTTTGATAGTAATATAGGGTATAGGACTAGCAACATTAGAATTTATGTTGGAAGGAACATTGCTAGAGAAAAAAGTAGGGGCATGGGTTTGGACAAATCTAAATATGTTCCATTAGGTCATTTTAGAATGTGTGTAACAACATGTGACCAAGAATAAAGGAAATATGAACAATAGACATTGTCAAAAGCAATAATGGAAGACAAAAAAAAGATAACGATGGTAAATTGTAACTCATTAAAAGTAATGTAAACTACTCCATAAATTTAAAATCATATGCTAACATAACCTTTTAAAATATGAGAAAAAGAGAGAAATATTTAATATTTATCATTTTTATCTATATGGTTTATATGAAGCATGAATTTTTCTAAGTGTTCTCTAGGATTGCTATTACCATCATAATGTTCTTGGTCTTCCTAAGATTCATTAACACTATATGCATCTTTCTTATCAAACACTAAATCACCACACACATTAGAATAAGAAGAATGGGTAGAACTTGTGAGGAATGAAGTGAAGGTTGGGTAATGAGAGTGATTGGGGAGATAGAATCTGGTACTAGAAAAGGTGGTTGGTCTATGGAGTTAGAATCATTAGGAAGGGATGAGGGGAGAGGGGAGTAGGAGAGAGGAGGGAGATTAAAAGGTATAAAAGAGAGGTAAATAAGATGAAGAAGAAGAAGAATAAATAGGATTAGAGGTAATAGAAAGAGGTGAATAGGAGGATGAAGGGATTTAGGGAGAGGGAAGACAATTAGAAGGTATGGAGAGATGAAAATAAGATTTAAAAAGTAGTGGAGGAGGAAGAGGGTTAGAAGGTGTGGAGAAAGGTGAATAAGATAATGAATAAAAACTAGGTAAAGAAGAGATAGAGATGGGAGAAAAGGGAAAAGGGTTAGGGAAATGGAAAGATATGAGAAGGAGAAAAATAAAAAAGAGAAGAGGGATGATTAGAAATGGATATGGGAGAATAAGAAAGTGGATTGGTAGAAGAAGGATGGGAGAAGGAACGTGGAGGCAGGTGAAGGGAAAGAAATTTGAAGAGGGGAAGGGAGAGGAAGAGGAAAATGTGATTAGAGAGAAGGATTGGGGTAAAATAGAGATAAAGGATGGGAAAAATGAAAGAAGCTAAGTGACCAAGATAAAGAGGTTTATAAGCAAAGAAAGTAGAAAAGATTGGAAAATAAATAAAATGATCAAGGATGCAAGATGAAGAAGGAGAGGAGGAAGGGGTAAGTGCACAAAGATGGGGGACCAAAAGGGGGTCTTAAGATGCCACTTTTTTCTAAAATTAGGAAAGACTGATGTTGGATGAGAAATTGAAGATAGTTACACTCAAAATTTAAAAATGCAACAAAAATAAGAGTCGTAGTGCTCTGAATCTATTTTCTAAACTACTATTTTTTTCAAAAATGGTTGAGATTAAGGGGTTCAAAAAGGGGGGCTACACAAATTGGTCCTATTTTTTTCAAAAAAACATAACATAGCGTCTGGTGTGGCCCCCCTAAAATGTTAACTTTTTTTTAGTATTTCAAAAATTGCTTCAATGAGAAATTGGCTAAAACCATGTAGTTTATCCCTAAATTATCTAATAATTTTTTCATGAATAATTGATTTTTTACTAATTTTCAAAGTGGACACATTCTAGAAAATAGAAAATTGAGCATGTCCCCCCTAAAATTTTTGAAAAAAACTAATTGAAAATCTATTTTTTTTAATACGTGTAGAATGGAGTCTAGTTTCTAAAAATATAATTTATTTGAACTTTCAATGAATGGCTAAAAAAAGTCAAAAATACCACACGCTAGTTTTTGACAAAAAATTGATACACTAACAAAAGAAATTAAAGATGAAAACCCTAACATACTCAAAATGTGAAAAAAATTATATGGTTAGAAAGCTAAGAGAGAGCTTAAGATTATCATGGTATTTTTTCAACTTATCATTGAAACAAGTGCAAACCTAATGGGTAGCACGCTCCAGATTATGTAATTTTTTTACAATCTATAAAAACACATCTTTAGACATTCAAAACTTAGTCAAAGCCTTTGGGTTAGAATCTCAAGGAAAATCCAAGCCAAAGGCTTAGAAATTACCAAAGCAAACAATAACACGAACATGTTATAATGCGCTTGCGTTATGTGCATTCACATAATGCGAGCACATTATAATGCACTCACATTATTGTGAAATAAAATCTCTCTCTCTCTCTCTCTCTCTCTCTCTCTCTCTCTCTCTCTCTCTCTCTCTCTCTCTCTCTCTCTCCACTTTCCATGCACTTAAAGTACTTATAACTTTCCATGCATGACAATGCTTAGAACTTTCCATGCATGACAAAACACTCTCGCGTTATAACACGAGCACTTTTTGGTGAACCAAAAAAATGGACAAAAAGCATGTGGGATTTATGAATCAAACCTGCATGCTTTGTTATTCCCTACTTTTCATGCATTATCAGACAAAAAAATGCTTTTTCATGGTATTCACATTTTGACAATCATTGTTTACTGAATCCACCATCTTTCTTTGGTTTTTCAATGTAGAAGAAGTAAATTGGATGTTTTTAGATAGAATTTGACTATTTAAACTAATAGTTTCATGTTTCATATTGTTTGAAAGCTAATTTTTATGTATTTAGATTGAATTTGATGATATATATTTATTTTTTTCATAAATTTGACTAATCCTATTAGAGTTATATAGAATTCAACATTGAATACGAAGGAACTTGCCAAAAAGCTCAATTTTTTGATGATTTTGAAGCTAGTTGTTTGAGGATTGGGCAACTCAAATCTTGAAATCTAAGGTATGTCCTTTATGTATTTGTTTACTTCACTTTATGATTATGTTAAAGTATGAAATCTCTTGTTATAGGATAGTCATGAGGAAAGTGAGAGAATTATCATTTTGACAAGTTAAATTATCAAGACAAAGTGAAAATTTATATTTATTTGAGCTAACAATAGATATGACAACAAGCCATATCACCATGGGAAGGAAATCATCAAGATAGTATTTGTATATATTTATGAAGGGAGTCTTATCAACATTCAAGGATAATCTTAAACTAGAGCAAGGTCATGGAAACACTTTCACTATTGAGTAGATGTGCAATCATGTTACTATTATCCTGATTCAAACACTAACCTAAATAATTAGAAGGATACTAAGAGTAATCATGTTAGTCAAAGAATAATCATCATTCTAAAATCAAGCTAAGGATTGTCACTTGAGCATACTCACTTGCAATAACTATCATATCAGCCTAAAGACTATAATATTACAATAGCTATCATGCAACCCTAGGAATAGTTATGACCTCTCACCCATGGGTAGGATAGCAACTGATACACAAGGTGACAATACTAAATGATGTCAATTAATCTCAAAACCATGCAAAAAGGTATCCATGATACTATATAAACATAGAGGTGGTCTTGAAAGGATATTCATATAGTAGGGAAGATTGTCATGGACACTAGATGGCCAAATAGGTCAACTAAAAGATAACCATGTATGTCATTGGCATAGTTATTAGGACAATTATAATCACAATGAGGTTATCTTCAATCGATAGTGACTTGTTAAGGTGTTATTAGATAGTTAAGGAAGACAGAGTATTGATATTGATGGGTACATAGCCCTTTCATGAAATGAAATAGTCATGCATCACATGAAGTAGTATTCAAGATCAAAAGGACACCAAATTCGGTGAAGTTGCAAAAAGAAACTAAATTTGACACTTGATTATAATTTCACAACCAATTTGACTAGGAATGGGAGAAGGATTAGAGAAGGGATTTGTCCTAAATAGGAATGAATATGTTGCATCTTGTTTTCAGATCTTTCATTGATCTTGATTAAAATCTTTGTGTTTCATTTTTCATTTATCTCATTTTTTTGCTAACTAGTAGGAGTTGATTCTACATACACTATTTTAACAAGGATATGATAGAGGAAGAAAGTGTACTAAAAGAGAACCTAAGACAAGATCAAGAAAAATGTTAGCTAAGAGAATAAGATGAACAAAGGACAAATTATTGATTTGATGACCTGATTTGTTGTTCTAAAAAAATGAAGCTCCATACAATTTTATCTATAAATATGAGAATAAAAGAAGTTAAAAAAGGTAGCGAATTATTCTATTGCTATAAGGAAGTTGCATTTATATTAAAGATTTATGATAAAAGAAGGAATACTAGATGATTTGAAGATCCTTATAGAACAATTGATGACATGAGCAACACTACTACATATTCTTAAGTGTCGTAAATATGCATCTTGTTATTTCATCATGTTGTGCTTCATTGTAGCATGAATCACTTGTAAGCATGTACAATTATAGCATGTTATGCACATCACAAATGAAGGAATGCAATGATTGCAAGATGTGCACAAAATGGATTTTTGGATAAGGCTTGAAAGAAACTTCCAAGCAAATGCAATTGGCATGTGTAAAATGAAATTCCACAACCTTATCCAACATCCTCCTTGTCTATGCCAAAATGGGATCTTCAAAACAAGGTGTGGACAGCTATCAAAGCATAAAGGATATAAGAATTTTGTCAAATGTTGTATTTGCAGTTGCCCTTGTAGACATGTATGCAAAGTGTGGAAGCATAGACAAGGCATGTGAATAGTTTGGCATGACAGTGTTAGGATTAGCCAGTAGAAGATATCAATTAAATGCAAATAAATATTAAATAGAGGAGGGTCATCCCACAATAATGGGTTACACTTTTTGGCCAAACTTGACATTCAAATCAACATTTTGAACTAAATCTTCACTTTCTGACACCTATAGCCACTAAACCGTTAGGAATTTGAAGATGATACAAACTAGTGATTTGTGAGATTTTGTTTTTAGATTCTAAAAATATTTTTAAAAAAAAAAATTGGAGTTAAATTGTTAAAAAATTTGCATCTCCTTTGATAACTAGTTTTTAATAGTAAACAACATTTTTTTAAAGTGATGTGTATTCTGTAGCACATAATTTTTTTTCTACAAAAGATAAAATTCTAATTCTTTTGAATTTAGATTCTTAACACCAATATATAGGGCATGCATTTCTTTTCATAATGTTTTGTTGAATATATATTTTTTAATTAAGTTTTGAAGTCAAACCAATTATAATTTAGACATAGGCATATTCCGTAAAACATAACTTTTTATGTATGTATCAAAATTCAATTTTTCTTTTTTTGTTGAAACAGGGACATAAATACCTAGGGAATGGATATTTTTAAAAAAAAATCACTAATTTACTAATTTTCCATGTGTGTAGAATAGAGAACTTGATGTTCAGTGAAAAACCTTCATTCACAAGATATAAAAAATAAATATAATAATCAAATTAAATATATTTAAAATTATACGTTTTGGGAAGATTATAATAAGGACTACATACTTACAAAATGTAAATTTTAAATGAATTCATTTGATCCCCCAAAAGGTAAATCAAAAGTGTTTTTTTATCAGCATTTTGATAGCTGTAGAGGAGAGTCCATTATAGGTATGGTTTAAAACTAGCGGGGTTCTATCCAAGGGGGTTTGAATCTAAGGGGGTTTGATCAAACCCTTTTCAATTAAAATCCTTTAAATGGAACATTTAAAGGCTTAAATCATTATATTTTCTAAAAATATGTGATTTCAACAAAAATTAGGATGCCCCAGAAAGTGTAACCCATTATTGTGGCAACATCCAGGAATGAAAATACACAAAAATAATAACAGTGAGAGACAAGTTTTAACGTGGTTCACCAAAACCTAGGCTACATCCACCAACAGAGAGTCTAATATTACTATCCAGTAAATCAAACCGATTACAACCAGCAATCCCTGTAACTCAATACCACTGCAAATGCTACAATACATCAACAGAAACCCTAACCCTTAGCTGCTTTTATCAAGCCTTATGTTGGTTACAAAAATAGGGTTTTTTAATGTCGGCCAATAGAAAAATAACTCCCGATACCTTAATAAAATAATAAAAAATTGTTGGAGGTTTCAGGGGCACTGCCCCTAAGCTCCCGCCCTATATTGTGATAGGGAGTGCGACAAGTGCGCTGCCACTTGACCCTGTCTTGGGGGGCTACCCCTAAACCCTCGCAAGGGGTGCTACCCCTTGACCCCATTAATTTGGGGGGAAACCACGCAGATAAAGTGGGGTAAATTTAACCTTCAAGTCTGATTAGGCTCCATATAACAACAATCTCCCACTTGGAGACTGATCATAACACTACTAATCCTGTAGCTCCCACTAGAAATAAGCACCCTAGACTCTAATTTTTTTGTTTTCAGTCTTGCAGACCAATCAAAGTTAAAGAGGAGCTCGGCTTCTCCCTTGTCACTACCTTCGTAAACATATCCATTAGATTTTCATCTGTATGTATCTTTTTCAGCCTTAATTATCCATCATCTAATACCAACTAGATGAAGTGATACCTGAGATGTATGTGTTTGGTCTTTGAATGCAAGGAAAAATTCTTTGCAAGATGTATGGCACTCTGACTGTCTGTATACAAAGAAATGATAGACTATTGTTTTCCTAATTCTTCCATGAAAGATTGCAGCCATGTCATCTTCTTGCTTGCCTCTTTTGTAACTACATACTCTGCCTCCGTGGTGGATAAAGAAACCACCTTTTGCAACCTGGAGATCCAAATCACCCTTGTCCCACCTACAATAAAGACATAACCTATAGTACTCCACCTGGTATCAATATCTTCTGCCAAATCTGAGTCTACATAACCTGCTAAATCAGTATTAGAGCCCCCAAACATAAGTGTTTATTGGATGTACCTCTCAAATATCTGAGAATCTATTTTACTGCATTCCAATGCTTCAATCTGAGATGACTCATATACCTGCTTACGACTCCTACAGCATGTGCAATATCTGGTCTCGTGAATACCATGGCATACATTCAACTTTCTACAGCTGAAGCATATGGTACCTTGGACATTTTTTCTTCCTCCACTAATGTCTTAGTACACATCTCCTTAGTCAATTTCAAATGACTAGGCAAAGGTGTGCTAAAAACTTTTGCATTCTTCATATGGAATTCTTGCATCACCTTTTCAACATAATCAACCTAAGATAGAGTCAATTTTCTATTATTCCTATTTCTGCAAATTTTCATACCAAGGATTTATTTTTACTACCCCCAAATCCTTCATAGCAAATGATTGTGCTAACTGTTGTTTTAACTCTCTTATGTGATCCATGTTGGACCTTGCTACAAACATGTCATCAACATATAAACATAAAATAATGTAGTCATTATCCAACCTCTTAAAATAAACACAATGGTCAGAATTACACCGGTTGTAGCCTTTCTCAGCCATAAAACTTTCAAATTTCAAATACCATTGCTGAGGTGCTTGTTTTAAGCCATATAAAGTCTACTTCAATCTACACATTAGTTTCTCCTTACCTTTGACCTCAAATCACTGTGGTTGTTCCATATAGATCTCCTCCTCCAAATCACCATGGAGAAAGGCAGTTTTCACATCTAGCTGTTCCAAATGCAAATCTTCAGCAATCACAATACTTAAAACAGTACAAATAGAAGTCATCTTGACAACTGGAGAAAATATCTCATCAAAATCAATACCTTTTTTTTGTGCAAATTCTTTTACAACTAACCTAGCTTTAAATCTTTTCTTACCTCCATCTTCCTCTTTCAGGTTATAAACCCATTTGTTTGGTAAAGCCTTTTTACCTATAGGCAACTTACATAATTCCCAAGTCTGATTTTTCATAAAGGAGTCCATTTCTTCTTTCATTGCAGGCTCCCACTGAACCTTTGTATCCACCTAGATAGCTTCATCATACCCTTCTGGTTCACCAGCATCTGTTAACAAAATAGAATAATAAAAGGGAGAAAACTTTTTAGGGGGTCTACTTAGCCTTATTGACCGTTTAACATTCACTGGAGTTTGTGGTATTTCTTGTTGTTGTTGCTGAGCATTAGGAACCACTAGAACATCATTATCTAGAGTATCATCCAACACCACATAATCCTTTTCTTTCTTCTCATGTTGTTGCAATTGATCTTTGTACAACACCTTCTCATTGAATACAACATCCTTGCTTCTCACAATTTTCTAATTTTTAAAATCCCAAAGCCTATAACCAAATTCATCAATGCCATATACAATGAAGATACATTTTTTTTATTTTGCATCCAACTTGGTTCTATTTTCATAATCTACATGTGCAAATGCTTCACATCCAAAGGTTTTGAGAAAAGAATAACTCATCTTCTTACCTGTCCATGCTTCCTCTAGAATACCACAGCCCAAAGGAACTGAAGGACCTTTGTTAATTAAATATAGAGCAGTGTTGATAGCCTCTGCCCACATGTTTAAAGGTAGCCCAACATGCAATCTCATGGTCCTTGCATGCTCCATTATTGTCCTATTCATGCGTTCAACCACTCCATTCTCCTATGGAGTCCCTGGAACTGTTTTCTACCTATGAATTCTATTAAAGGAACAATAATCCTCAAATTATTCATTGCAATACTCACCACCATTATCTACAATACTCACCACCATTATCAGATCTAAGACATTTTAATCTTTTACCCGTCTCATTCTCAACCAAGCTTCTCCATTTCTTAAATGTTTCAAAAAAATTAGATTTTTGCCTAAGAAAATAAATCCAAACCTTCCTAGTTGCATCATCTATGAATGTAACATAATATCAAGAGCCACCAAGAGAAGATTCATGAGATGATTCCCATACATCTATATGCACAAGCTCTAACTTTTCATCTTTCTTTTGCTTCCCATCCTTGAGAAAACTAACTCTCTTTTGTTTGCCATACACACAACTTTCACAAAAATCTATATTAATACATTTTAGACCCAGTAAAACTTTCTTAGAATGAAGTACCTTCATATCTTTTTCACTCATATGCCCAAGTCTGTTATGCCACAGTGTTGTCTCAAAACCTATAGCAACTGTTTCAGTCTTTTCCTGCGAACCTGCAACAACTATTCCTGAACCTATTTGTTTTTTCTCTACAACCGCTAAAGTAGAAGGAACAGTATGACTTGTACAAAGATATAAGGTGCCTACTTTCACACCTTTTGCTACTATTAAGGCACCTCTTGAAACCTTCCAATTTTTATCAGTAAATGTAACAATGTAACCTTCATCAACTAGCTGCCCTACTAAAATTAAATTCCTACTCAGCCTTGGAACATGCCTTACCTCTTGTAGTAAACAATGATTCCCATTCTACAACTTAATCTTGATTCTTCCCTTTCCAACAATCTAACAGGGTTCATTATCTCCCAAATAAACCAAGCCAACATCCCCTTGTACATAATCAAGAAAATAACTTCTATGGGGCGTAGCATGAAATGAGGCCCTTGAATCTAAAACCCATGAGTCATCAGCATTATCTAGGGAAAGAATCAAAGCATCATCTTTAGATTTATTACTTGCCACATTTGCCTCCTTATTTCCTTCTTGTTTGTCTCCTTGTTTCTTCCGAGACTAGCAATCTTTTTTCAAATGTCCCAATTTTTCATAGTACCAGTAATCCTTCTATGCTTTGGATTGGGACCTCTTATCCTTTGATTTTCCTCGTGACTTCCCATGACCTCCAGAACCTTTTCCTCTCTCCTTAGATCTGCCCCTATTTTCTGCATTCAAAACACTACCTGATGTGGACCCTCTTGAGCTTTTCTATCACATTTCCTCGCTAAGGATAATACCAACAACATCATCAGCTTTCAAAGTATTTGAACTAGAGAAAATGTTACTTATAGCCATTACCAAACTATTCCATCTTTCTAGCAAAGAACATAATATCAAGAGAGCCCTCACCTCTTCATCAAAACTTACTTTTATAGAAGTTAACTGACTGATAATCATATTAAACTCATTTAAATGATCTGTCATAGATCCACCTTCAATCATTTTCAAATTAAACAAATGCTTCATGAGAAATACCTTATTTGAGGCTGAGGGTTTTTCATACAATTTAGCCAAAGCTTTCATCAGACCATCTGTTGTCTTCATTTCCATTATAAATATTGAATGCCACTGATGGTGCGAGGCATAACCAAATGGTTCCTAGTGCCTTTCTGTCCAAAAGATTCCAATCCTCATCAGTCATTATTGCTAGTTTCTTGGCTATTCCTTCCAATGACCTCCATAAATCCTTCTGATAGAGATAATCCTCCATCTGCAACTTCCATAACTGATAGTTCTACCCATTGAATTTATCTACCTTCAATTTACCCTTGTCTGCCATTGCTCCCACTCAACTGTGAGACTTCCACTCAACCGTGAGACCTTCCTGCAGATGATAATCGAACACAACCCGCTCTGATACCACTTGTTAGGGTTAGCCGGTAGAAGATATCAATTAAATGCAAATAAAGATTAAATAGGGGAATGAAAATACATAGAAATAATAACAACGAGAGAGAAGTTTTAACATGGTTCACCCAAACCTGGGCTACATCCACCAATAGAGAGTCCAATATTATTATCCAGTAAATCAAATCGATTACAACCATCAATCCCTACAACTCAATACTGTTGCAAATGCTACAATACATTAATAGAAACCCTAACCCTTAGCTACTTTTATCAAGCGTTATGGTGGTTACAAAAATAGGGTTTTTTATGTTGACCAATAGAGAAATAACTTCTGATGCCTTAATAAAATAATAAAAAAATTCTTGGAGGTTTCAAGGGCACTGCCCCTCAACCCTGCCCTGTATCACAACAGGGAGCGTGCTAGGGGCGCTACCCCCAAACCCCCGCAAGGGACACTACCCCTTGACCCCATTGATTTGGGGGGAAAGTGCACCGATAAAGTGGGGTAAATTTAACCTCTAAGTCTGATTAGGCTCCATATAACAATAGACTCCTCAAAGAGATGCCATCTCATGGAATGCAATGATTTCACGATATGCAGAAAATAGATTTTTTAAAAAGGCTTTATAAACTTTCAAGCAAATGCAATTGGCATATGTAAAACCAAATTCCATAACCTTTGAAAGCATCCTCCCTACCTGTGCTAATTAAGATCTTTGGAATAGGGTATGGACCATAGAAGCATATATCTTTAAAATATCCTGATATATTCAGATATATCTTTTCTTGGCAGGCTTCCCAACATTTTCTTGAAAATATCATGAGTTTTTCAAAATATCTTTGACCATGACTTTGATCAAAATTGTCACCAATCTATTACAAAATTATCAATGATATATCACTAGCAATATCACAATAAATTAGTTTTTTCCCTATATAAGCATCAAACCTGCAATTTTTGGATCGTTCTTCTCTTGAACTTTTATAAATGGGATATACACCTTGAATGGTGTAAGTAGATGTTAAGATTTTGAGGTGTTAAATTACTATATAGCAATTAGATTTGTTGCAAAGGGGCAACAACAATTATTGTTGTTGTTATTTGAAAAATGAACGTAGTTATCTACAGTTGTGAAGACACTTGGTATAATCATGTTTGAAAATCTTGTGAATAGGGAATGTGACTATCACTATTGTTATTGTGATTAGTGATAATCATTGTTACCTTTGACAACAACAAACACGTATGTCATTATTTATGATTTATGGGCATAGTCATTACTAGACAAAACTGTCAAATGATTATGTTATCCTTTGGCTTGTCATTATTATTGTTGCTGACCCATTTTCCTCTATGTAGAGTTAAATAGTTCACCTTGCATTTTCTTGAAAAATCTTTAGAAAATGCCCGTGCAAAGCTTAAATCTCCAAGTACTCATGCATGCCTAGTTAAAAAATCCCAAGCTCTTGCCTAAAGATTCCTTGCAAAAAACCCAGAAAAACCCATAAATCTTTTGTTTTCAAGTGCTTTCTATCGCTGGGATTTTCTCATTTTTATAAATTGTATTTGTATGTATTTTTGAATGTACATTCACCTTTGTACATACAAAGGAATATGCAAATGCTATATACAATTTTTTTCGCTTGTATATCGGCAATGTACAAAATATACAAGGAAAAGATGTGTATCGGGCTTAGAAGATGCATATACATTGAGGGAATCTATCTCTGATTTCAGGAATATTCCCTCAATGTATATCGGGTTTCAAATGCATATTGTGTTGTATGTTTACACATACAATTGAAATATACAAGGAAAAATATGCATATCGGGTTATACATCGCAGGAATATTCCATCAAGATTCCTGCTTGTATGCTTGGCCTATGTATATCGGGTTGTATATTTGGATATACAAGTCGATATACAAAGGCCAAGCATACAAAGGCATTTGTATATCACCGAGATACAAGAGATGGGGCCTACACACATACAAGGCCAAATGTACAAGGGGTGGGGCCTGCGCATATGCAAGGAAGATTGTATGTTTCGACATACAAAGGATCACATGAACAGTGTAATGTATAGTGGCAGGTTGCTACAGTGGCATGTATATTTCGCATTGTATGTTTACACATACAATCGGAATATACAATGGGATACATACAAGGCGGACTTTAATCGAAGGTCAAATTCAGCATATTCAGGTGTCAGGTCCGGCTTGTATGTATAAGTGTTTTGTATATTTGAACATGCAAGGAAATATACAAAGAAAGGTGATACAAGTTGGACCCGACCCAACAGTCAAAGCACTTTATAAAATTTTTAGGTCCGTGCAGTTGTATGTATATCTACGTTTGTACATTGCGATATACAAAGAAATACACAATGGGATACATACAAGCCGGACCTGACCCAAAGTTAATTCTCACAAATTCAGACTTGGAGTCCGTGGCTTGTATGTTCACACACAAACAAGAGATACAAATGGTGGGGTCCACAAACAGGTGCAGATGCAAGTTTTTTGTATGTATGTTTTCCTCGTATGTTTAAACATACAAAGGCAATTGTATGCATATTCAAATTTGAAAATACAAGGACATTTCATAGCCCAATATACAAAGCGCCATGCATATCCAAAGATAGTTTCAGAGGCCGATTCAGGTGGCAAATTCAAGCGATATATACAGGCGGTTGACCAAAACTTTGACCGCTTGTATCTCTCCGTCCTAGCGAATTTCAACATGCTGCAAGAGGCAAAGATGCATATTTTTGTTCCCTCTTTCATTTGGCAGGATTTTCAGAGGTTTTTGTCACATTTCCATTTTCAGATCTGGCTTTGCATATCTTAGCCATCATGACGTTTCAACAGCGACAGTTGTATATTCAGCTGAAGATATTTGTTGCATTCATTGCTACAAATCGATGACTCTGCAAACCACATTAATGATGAAAATATCTTTCATCTGCCCTATTTTCAGATCTTTTACACCATAACTTCAAGTAGATGAACGTCCCTTCAACGGTGGTATTTTCTGACAGTGCCCATGGGCGAGGATTTATTGTAACCAACTGAAAATGTAAAATGATATATATACATGTAAAACAGATGTATATAGTGTTGGTTGTTCTTCTAGGCTATTTTTTGTAATGGCTATTTGGCCTCTATGATCAAAAATCTGGTATTTTGCCTCTTTTATTATTTTTTAGCACTGTGTCTGCTCTTTGGATTGGTAGGTTGTGTATTGTGGATAAAACAGTCCCTTTTTTTCCTCCATTATTCCGTTTTGACCTCTGTTAGAACTAATATGAGTCTGCGTAATGTCCTTCCAGCTATGAGATTATTACTGTGTCTATTCAGTTGCAGCCAAACACATTTAAATCTGGTGTATCACTTAGTTCATTCTAGCATTTCATTTTAGCATTCCCTCTAACCCTTTTCCCATCAAGTATTAGCACTAGGTTTAGATGTATTTCTCTGAGCTTTAGGCTTAGAAAGAGGAAGCCGGCCTTCTCTGGAGGTCTAATCTCATTTCGCAAGGTCCCACACTTCGAGATCATTCCCATGTTACTCCAGGTTGCATGAGGTATCACAACTGCATGCAAAGGGTGCAAATCTGGGTGATAACAATTGCATCATAGATGTTAGTGTTGTCATTTGTACTTATCAATAGATATTGTTGTCATTATTTCATTTGTAAAATAGTTGTATTATTGAGGCAATTGTTTGGAAATTTTCATAATTACATAGTAGTTGTTAATAATGTTGTACCAGTTGATATGGTTGTCGTCATCATTGTCTTTGGACATAACTATCGTTTTGTGATTAGTAATCTTTTTATGATCACTAATCAATAGCATTCTATCATTATTGCATGACCTATTGTTAGATCCCTAATTTCTAACTTGCTGTACTTTTACTTTTTACTTGGGCATAAGTAAATTTATTGTGATGTTATAGAATTAGGACAAGATATGACATGGAATTATATTGAATATCATTTATGAAATCATGGAAATAATTTTGTTATTGTTGATTTAATATCTATATGATGAGATTTGATTTATTAGTTGAATAAATTGGATAATGATGCACTAATTACATATTGTTTGATGACAAGTGAAACAGGATTACAAGTTATCGACTTTCAGAGAAGAGAGAGAGAGAGAGAGAATCTTTCGAGAAGAGAGAGATAGACCTTGGATTACGAGTGGCCTATTTGCCAAGATGAGTATGATGTGTAACAAAAGTGTGAACCAACATGTTGTGAGAGGTAAGCCTTAACTTTCCAGTTTACTTGAACCCAATCGTTAGGTATTCGATACCTTATGAATATTCAGAAGTCATAGTAAGTCGTCATAGTCGTTAGTAGCGTTAACGACGTCATTTGAACATGAACTATGGCTATTTATGTTTTACGTAAATATTACGATGTAATTGTTATAAAATGGTTCTCTTATTTTATTAGAGTCTCTTGATGTGATATAAACGATTCTTTACGTCAAGATATTTCGTCAAGTAAAGAATACATGAGTTTTGTCCACAATAAGCGACTTACGATGATTTTGTCAAGTCAAGTCATCGTGATTTATTGGGGGCCTATGAAGGGGAGACAAGCTCGACCCTATCACATTACTCATAAGCTTTTTGACTATTTATTATTATTAACATATTGTGATCAAAGATTAAAATATGGTCAAGGACCATTATTGTAATTATTTTGTTTAATATTATGTTAGTAGGGATTAATTGAGGTATAAGTTCGTAACCACTTTTCCTTATAGGAAGTTATCATCTTGTAAATATCTTCCTTAGTATTGTTATGCTCCAAAGGAACCACGTTGGGAGCTAGTGGCAATTATTATGCCACAATATCATTGGCTTGTAACTAAGAGTGGCCGTCGGCATGCTATTAGGAGTGCATAATGACTAACTGCTGTAGTGGTTTTAATAACTTGTGATAACTAAATAATTTCATAGTTCTATTTTGATGATGTCAACCTCTTGAAGGAAATCAGTCATGTTTTATGCCATGCTTCTCCCTTCTCCTTGCATGTGTCGTCCTTATTTGTAACTTTTACTTTGGAAGTGGAATTTGTTACAACCGCCAAGACGTGCAACCATACATGATGATTAGATTATTAGTCGGTAGACATGGTATCAATGAAAAAGATTCATTGTGAGTAGTGGTCGTTGGAGACTCTGATTTCTTCTCTAACAGAGCAAGTGATAGAGGGACAACGGTGTTAAGTCGTTGGAAAATTGGGGGTGATTCCTATCGGGGGGGTATGGCTGGAACCTCTGATGGGTGCGAGTCTGTGGAACGGAGGGAGGCACATGACTATATACAGTTGTCCTCAGTGCCTGGTCAGTGGGTAAAATCTGCATCCTCACTTTTATAAAGCCATGCCCGTTCTAGCATCGGGCTCAATAGGAGTCATAAGGATAGGAGTGATTGATAGCTGTGGCAGTGCTACTCTAAGTAGTAGCTATTACATATTTCATTTGCCAAGAGGAGGTAGACGCTCCAAGTGATAGAGAAAAAGTTGTGGTTAGAGTCTGAGGAGAAAGTGGAAGGACGTCGCTGAGGGATCAGCAAGGTCAAGCTTGCTTGAGCAAATTTCCTTAGAGCTACGACAGGTTCTCTCCTCTTTGTGCAGACTTTAATCACTGTTTGTATCTTATTTTTGGCAATGTTTCTGTTGGTTCTTTCAACGTAAATAATAATGCAAGTATTGTTTTTATTTATAAGCTCGGTGTGAGGTTTGTCTTCAATGAAAATGATAGACCTGCATGAAGTGCCACCCTGCACCACGCCACTGTGAAGGAGTTTATATCTTAGTTTTAATACATGTTTTCGACGTAGGTTAAAAGATTAGTTCTCAAGTTGGTGGTCGGTTAATAAGAATGTTCTTCTCTAGATTCTTAAGATAGTTTTTGAATGTTTATAAATTCATTATGGGATTACCTTCTAATAGATACAATGGATGAATTGTTCCCCCTCATCACTCATTTATTATTGTTTTGATTTAATTTAGTATTGGAAGAGAAAGAGGAACTTAACTTTGAGTTCAAAAGGATAGCAACTTAGAAAAGTCTTTTTATCTTATCTTTTTGTATCAAATCAATTCAAACTTAGACAAGATTAAGCTTGTCAAGAACCTTTAGATTATCTATAACTAAGCTTTACTTGTATATGAACTAGAATAAACTTGTCTTGGTTCGATATTTGATACCACATCAAACTTGGACAACATTCTAGACTCTTGTGAACCATAGGACTTGTTATATTAAGATTTTAAGGTTAATCTAGACATAACCTTGTTGAAAGGATTGAATGATCCCTTAATATTTAACATTGGAAAACAATCTTCTTTCTAGTCAAGAGTGGTGAAACCTAGAAATGACCTAGTAGTCAGAATAAGAGCTAGGGGTTAATCTTTTTGGCTTATCAAATGATTACTCTATGGGAATGTATGTTGTAATTCCATTATGATGGTATAGGAGGATAAAACCTAAAAATTTGGTTCGATAAGGATATTTTGTATACTAAACTTTTGTGATCACCAAATGATCAACAAGGAAAAAGGGCTAGTACTCTATATATGGATGTTTATTCTTACTTGGCAGAGAAGAATTTGCAAGTCTTGAGTAGTCTTGAAAATAGTGTCCTCTTGTATTTTTAATGTCATTAGGAGAATACTTTGCTCTAGGGATGTTCAAAGAGAATGGATTTTCCCTACATCAACTTAGAATAAAAACACTCGTTTATATTTGACTCTATATAGTTCAATATGAAAAAGGAGAAGAACTTTAAATATGTTTTCAATGGATAACAAATGGGATTAGATTGCCAACCAGTTACAGTCCAACTAAACTTGGGAGAAGCTTAGACTTGGAGTTGAACCATTTGGCAATATTGTTAGGCTTGTTTGGAAATGATCTTTAGGTCAAAAGAAGACTAAAGGAAAGTTGTTTACTTAAACTCTATTCTTGATCTTCCATTATCATGGAAAAGGAAATACAAAACCCTAGAGTGACCCAGTAGGGTAAGGTTATAAATTATACCTTTTGGGGTTACAACTTGTTTTAGTGGATTATATATGGGTCGACAAAGAAGGTCGAGAACCCTAATCTGGTAATGTTCATGTCTATCTTATTGAAAAGAGATTTGTTACTAAGTCGACAATGTTTAACCTTGAGTAGGGAAAACTATTTGTTGGGTTACAAGTGGACTTGAAATACAAGTCATAAGCCTCGACTTTTGCAAAGAGAGATACCTAAGAATGGATAGTCAATCCATAATGATTAATAGAGCAATGATAGTGTCTTGTGAATTCACCTAAGTTAGAAAGACTAGATTGGAGTGGATAAAACTCTTTAGTTAAACCTTGACTTAACCTAGATATGGTAATATTTATATTAAGACATTGAGATCATTATTTAGATCATGATTGAAGGGTCAAGTGCCCTGACTATGAGTAATTATTCTTACTTGTAAGAAAAGAATTAGTTTCCTAGGCTATATTGCTTAACCTAGGTAAGGTTATCATCTTAGTCGTAATTAATCTATATAGTTTTCTTATGAGACAATAAGTCATGGACCTCAGGATTGCAATGATGCAATGAGAGTCCTTGTAAAGAAAGAAAGTTGAATAGGTCTATGGATTATAGACAGTGAAAGAAATCATGTATGAGTCAGGAAGACTAAATTAATGAAAACGCCATGACGTCATAAGTTGAATGTAGGTTGACCAAGTCGATCTACATAGGAATATGATAGTATCCAAGTCGAGTTGGGGTGGGTGAACATTACGACAACGTTCATTGCAAATGTCAATTTATATTGAAAACTATGGCCATAGTAATGCATATGTCTCTGCATGCATTGTCAGTTCATTGTATCTATATTGCACATCCTATCGGGAATCATACTTAGCTAGAGGGTATCTAGGGTTGTATGATAGATAGAGTTGTGTAAGATACAACACTATGTACTCGGAAAGGCAAATTACCACTGGTCACCTTGGTCTATACTTCTCATGAAGGGTAGGGCCACTTCCTATGTGGAAGATGTGTGGGAGACCACCGGTCTGTGGTTGGTGGTAAATCACTGGAAAGATACTCTCTCTCTCTCATAGAAGACATGCTGAGGCTTGCGATAAAGATGTCAGATTTCCAGATGCAGTATATCTCTAAAACTTGTGTCTATTGAGACTAAGTAAAACATTATCTGATTCAGGTATTTATAATTGGTTTATTTTTGTAAACATTCTACTTGAGAAAGACAATAAGGTTGATTGTATTTGTAATGAGATATCTTGTAATTGTAGTTACTCAACTATATGTTGTATAAAAGAAAAATTTTCTCTCTCATTTTTACCTTGTAAATTTACTTCTTGGTGAATTTTTGGTTTTTACTATGTTTTAGAACGTGGATGTTACATATGGTATCAGAGCTATCGGGTTCGACACTAGGGCTTATGAGTCCACTGTGCTAACCTATAGTCAACATTATGCGGTTAGCTAATGTTCAAATTTTCTTGTGTCAGAATGACATGGAGAAGAACAAAGAAAACAGCTAGGAAGTCTGTTCCCTAGCATTTGCCTAGATTAGTGGTTAAGAAGAAACCTATTGAGGAGGTTGAACTTAAAGAGAATATTATTTACTCTGAAGGTGCATGGCTGGAGGATTCAGAGACTTTTGCTGATGTGCTTAAGCGTATTCAGCTAGAAAGAAAACAATGTTTTGAATTGACCAAGAATCCTACTATTTCTACTGGTGTAGAAAAACCTAGTAAACTATAGCCAGTTACAACATGTCACTTGAACGTTGATGTGATGTTTCTGTTTTAGGAAAAAGGTGTTGGAGTACTTGTGTGTACATCCACCCTCTATGTTTGTTAAACTGGAAGATTGTAAACCGACAGTGACATATAGTCTTGTCGTATCAACAATATAAATAAGGATGTGGTTACTCCTAAATAAATTATAATAAAGATGACAATGTTTTGTAACAAGCTACTGATTGTTATGAGATAAATATATGTCTTGATGTTTTGAGTCACTTTAGATTTAGAAAAACTGTTAGATAACTTAATTATCTAGTATGAGGAAAATGAGAGCATGTATTATACTAGAACCAAACCAGGGTGAAAGTCTAAAAGAGAATAAACCACTAGTTAATCTCTTGATCAATTGGAGCAATCCTAACCATGTTTAAAACCAAGGAGATACCTAGTATTTTGGAAAAGAAAGCCTTTCCGCCAAAGTTGATGGAATAGTGTTTGAATCAACTGAAAATCTTATTCCTCTTAGAACTTTGGGATGAGTTACCTAGAAAAGTACCTTACCTTATAACAACTATAGAATTAATGGAATCAAAGGCCCTTATAAGAATTATTGGCTAAAGGTTTTTAGTTGTCTGTCTCCATTTGTTGTATGCATTTTCTTCTTTTGAATCTAGTTGCTAAGGGTTTCTTAGATTCTAGAATATAGATTGGTTGTATCACATGCTTGATCTATGACCTCCATTCAAGGAGTGGATTAAATTGTTCTAGGTTTAGCATGGAGAAGAATGTATGTCAGCTATGATATTTGTAAGTAGAGGCAACTAAATACTCAGTCTTGGGTGGTGTTTGTAAGGCAAGCACTAGTCTCAACCCCTTGAAACTTGGATGCCAGTTGCAGACCATTATCTTGTATATGTCTAGTTGACTCCTTGCCCTGAGATAGGCACCAGTTTGCTTCCTATGTAGTAGTTATGATCCAAAACCCCCTGTCTTGTATCTAAAATATAAATTCAAACCATTTCATTATTCCAACTTATTAGTTGTAGGAATAGGACCCCTGCATACTCTCATACCCAACCAGTTAGATATGTCCAAGAATGTTGCCAGCCTTGTGATTTATCATACAAATCTTGGTCCACACATGAGAGTATTTTGCCTGTTGTTGTAAAGCTAAATCTTTTTGTCATTGGGCGAGTCAAGGTTAAATCTTTAACTATAGGGATACCCCCCTTGGTGCGGCAGAACCAAAAGTAGAGGGGAGGCAGCTCACGCAACCTCCTGTATTAGTTGGTTGAATTTGCCTGTGCATTGGAACTAGCAAACCCTCTGTTGATTCAAGCCCCAACACACTGGATGGCTAACAAATGCAGGATGAATACTTTGACCCTAGAATTTCATAGTGTAGACAATTACATACATTAATTTTGACTTATAATATAGATAGTCATATAATGAATTAGAAATTCCAAATACAAATATACTAAATCAAGATGAAACTTGTAAAAAATTATCTGGGAGTCAATACCAAACGTATGATGTAAGAGATTATATGTGAGAACAATATTATCCAATACAGATGTGTCCATCACTGATTGCTACCCCTACGTCGCAATGTCCTGGAAAGAGTCCTAGGTCCCATAATTGCACAAGTTCCCACATGAACCGCAAAGATGTGGGGACAAATGACACCTACTCCTCTCACCCTGATTAGCCTGGGTAAGATCACCGCCATGCTACATGCTAGAGACTGGTTGTGAGAACTCAGTAAATGCAGTGTCTCCACCTCAATAGTCTCCTTCAAAGACAAAGGGAGTGAGATATGTGTTGACCTCAAGAGGGGTCTAGGTACATGGTTCTAGTCTCGATGTGCCCCTTGTCTATCTTGGGTAGAGCCACCACCTCTACCCTGGAACTCTCAAATGTTGAAGTAATTAGGAATCTCCTTGAGGATAAACTCACAATAGAGTTTCCTCAAGAAATATTATGGTACCTCATTGTTAAATTACAAGGACACTGATCAAAGACCATGTACCATCTATCCCCAAAAGTATTGGGATATATCTTCGTTCACACACCAATGAATTGGGAATCATTTGCAAGTCTCTTCTAGTGTTTGGCCAGTTTTAGGTTTGATAAAATGTGAATATAATTGAGATTTTGTAATTTTTTTGTCCTAAACAGGTATATGCACAATGATGAGGGACCAAAAAGTCACCACATGGACTTTTTAGTCCCATACAATCTATAACGCAAGTGCGATATAATGTGCTCTCATTATGGCTTGGTACTACCAAGCCTAAAACGTGAGCACATTATACTTTTCTAAAAAACAAAATAAAAGGACCACAAAGTGAAACTCGCAGCTCATTTGGAAAAATTGGCTATAGGTTTCACTTCTAGTAATACAAGTGTGATATAGGAGACTTAGGAGTAGCAATTTCAAAGAGAAATTTACAATTTCACCATGCCACCTTGCCAGACCCACTCCCGAGGATGTTGTGGATGAAGTGAAAAGGGTGTAGTAGCTGAACAAGGTAAGGTTTGATTGTTTTTTGTGAATTTGAAAAGAAATTTTTAATTTTGCAATGTTTTGATTAGATTTTTATGTTGAATTTTCATTTAATGAAGCACCACAAAACCCTAATCTAGCATAGAAGGCTCAAAACAATCCCCAAAACCCTTAAAAACCCCCACCTTCATGTCCTCACCATGAAAGAGACACACAAGAAAACTATTTATGGAAAATTGAAGAAAACAAAAACATCTTTAAACCCTAATTGAAATATTAAATAGTCCAAATGCAAGCACCGATCATAGGAGAGCCCTTGCCAAGTCATTAGAGGTCATTGTTTCTCATATTGAATTGGTGACAAACCAAATCACCAAATCGAATGACTATAGGGAGAGGAGTCAGTAATACTATGCTAACAAATTATCTTACAAACAATTTTTAGGGTTAAGGAGAATGATATTAGGATGGGTAGATAGGAAAAAGGAGAAGTAATGGGAATCTAAGAATCTAAGTCAAGAGTGGAGAGGTTCATAAAAGTCATTGTAAGATAAAAAGGGACATATGAAGAATGAAGTGGAAAGAAGATCTAAGTCTACAATGAATAAGGTCAAAAGGAGGAAGTGCAAGATCAACAAGTTCACCAAATGAAAGAACTAAAAATACATAATGTGTATGTTAGATTATTTTTAAAGTGTGTAGATAAAATAGAGTAAATTAAAGATTTAGACCAAATTAGAAGCCTAATATGAATCTAATCAACCTACACAAGAGTGGGGACTAAAAAAAGATAAGAGATAACACTTTAAATAGGAAACAAGAAATAGAAACAATATGTGACTAAGAGAAATTAAAAAAGAAAATATAAAATGATGCACCTAGAATATGAATAATTTGAAGATGGAAATGGACTATGAAAAGATTGAAGAGACCACAAACCAAATTTTGTTACAAACAAAGACAATGACACTTGCATCTCCTTGATAGGATCGTCCTAACAAGATATTCTAGGGGACTAACATGCCTTTGTAGGATAGGTCTTAGCTTAGAATAGATTTACACTTTTGGGACAACTTTCTCTTAATGTTTGGAACACTTTTCTCTTCTATCACCTATCAAGAATCACAACAGAAAAAGAGATGTGAAGGAAGAACATCCACACTAAACCTATGTGAAAGGAGAGAAAATTCACCTAATAAGCGAAAATTATAAGGGTTGAAATAGCGTATAGATAACCAGTTGAGGTCATTAGTGAAATATAGAGGGTTTTTGACGCAAAGTCAAATGTATCCTAGAAAGAGCAAAGTTTTGGAGGTAGTAAGATGGACTAGGGGACATGATAGTCATGTGCTTAGAGTTGCCTAGAATTTGTTAGAAAGGTATGTGATGAGATTCTAATCACTTTTCTCTTCTACACCAACTATTAAAAGTGTACAAAACTCTCCATACCTCACCTACAAGCACACTTTTGTAATAAAAATCTTGCAAAATGGAAACATTAGGGGAGACTACCTCTATTAGCCCCTTATGGGTATTCCAACAAAATCTACATGCATAAAGTAATGGCAAATGTATAAATTAGATCTATGTTCTAACGATGATAATGATAACAAGAAAAGTAAAACCCTAGATGGGTACAAATGGAAACAAGGAGGAAACTAGGAGATAGAATAGGACACAAGAGATGAAAAAGAGGATCAAAAGGGCACAAAAGGGAAAGAAAATAACTTGGACAAGAAGAGGTATGTAAGGAAAAGTGTATGAGGAGAATTGATAAGAAAATGAGGAAAAAACTTATGGATATTGGAGATGGAAAATGTATAGCATGATAGTAAGAGGGGAAAGGGAGATGAAGCCACTAAAAGGCTAAAAATAATGCTCCAATTGGCTCCAAAAAACTATTCCAAAGCTCCAAATCAATGCTCCAACAAATCTCCAAAGATCTAAAGACTATTGTGCAAGATGGTAGCTTGCACTAAGATAAGAAAATTATGAGAAATGGTTTAGCTTGTAGTGTTAAAATGAGAGATAGGAGGGGTCTATTTATAGGTTTTGGGGATGAAATCAACTAAGGGAGAGGTAGAAATGTACTAGATATGAATTAATGGGCCTCACATTGAATATTGGTGGAAAAAGGAGAAAAGGAAGTCACTTAACATATAAGAGGTTTCACAAGTACCCTTTCATCCAACAAAGCTCAAATATTTAGGGAGGTAAAGGGGAGCAAGGAGTAATGGGTAGTGATGATTTATTGTCAATTCAATTCATGGGATGTAAAATTTAAGAGGAGCATGGGAAGGGTTCATTACACATAGATGGGAAGTGATAAATATCAAATGATGGGTGGGAAAGGATAACTATCACATGGAAAATGTAAACAAGACTTATACAAAAGGAGTAGAACATATGGGAAAGGAGAAAACAAAAGCTCATATGAAAAAATAAAAGAACGCAAGGCTAAACTAAGTGTAAACAAGGGTTAAACAAGGAGTAAAAACACATGTTAAAGGAAAAACTTAAAATGAATGCAAACCATACTAAAAGGAATTCTAGGGTATGCAATTTCTATTATTGTATTTTGCTAATATTATAGTAGTTATAATACTATGTTAATATTATATTAATTATAATACTAATCAACCATTTTTTATAACAATTTTAATTTTTATAATAAATATCATATTTTAATAATTTAACCATTTTGCTCAGCGTTGCAAATAGTATTAATAATAATTTGGTAATAAGTTTCACTTTGTTCACATAATTATTTATTTTGTTTTATTTTAATTATATATGTTTAACTTCTTTTTACGTTTTTGACTTCTTTTCTCTCATTTTTCTTTCTCCCTTTCCTTCTTTCTCCATCTTTCTAAGGAACATATTCTACAATTTATCTTAAGTTTATCCTCATCTTTTAAATTTTCCCTCGTCCGAAATAATAAATCATAGAGTTATTTAAATCGTTAATAATTAAAATCACTACACAATCATATCTAAAAGCACTCTCTCTTAATAAATACATAAACATTAGTAAAACTGAATTATTTTTTACCATCTACAACTCTCAATACATAAAAATACAATTGGGTGAAACATAAGTTACTCTAGTAATGATAAAAAAAAATCATATCACATCTTAAAAAATTCATATGACGTCTTAGGGACACCTTTATAAATCTTCATATCATATCTTGGGCACACCTTTATATTCTTTTTCAAGTCTAAGAGCATAATTCGTGCCCATCTAAATAAATTATGAATTCACTATTTGCCATGTACGAAAATCCAAATTAGGAGGGACCCTCGGTTACCTTTGCCCGTAAACTTTCCTAATTATTTCAACCAATTATTAGTTTTTTTTGTTTGTTTTTTTTAATTTAAAAGGACTCCCGAATATTTTATTATTTAATCTTAATCCTTATCCTATTATTACAAATATTGCTAGAATCAATCAAGACAAGCATTTGAAAATTAAAGTTAAATAATACATTAATTATATGCACTAAAGAGTGCTTTTGGCACTATCTAAATCCTTTCAAATTCATGTATTTATTATTATTATTATTATTATTATATTGATAATGTTAATTATTTTGGGCTAGTGGACATGTCAACCAATAATGAGAAATGATCAAACATGGTTAAAATTTTAAAATATTACATCATTTCCAACAATTTTATAAAATAAAATTATTTTTCTAATTTAATTCATTTTGTTTAAATGAAGTATTTTTTAATTAGAAAACCACATAAATAGAGGTAGATATCAATGAAATAATAGTGGGAGATCTATTTACATTACAAAATATCTTTTTATTTAAATTTGGTTAGATATGATTCATGTATTTTAAATATAAATTGTTTTTAATATAACTATAATGGTGAAATTTGTATACTTATGTCATTTATTATTTAGTTTTGTGTTTGTTTTGAAGAGAGTGTTTTGACACTAGATCAAGTGATATAATTTTGTGTAAAGTCTAATCTCTTATCATATCCTCACATAAAACATAAAAACCATTATGCAAATTATACACATTCATATACACTTGCTACCTATCCTCATTCATATATTTGCATATCCCTATACATTCACCCTACCCACTTATTCATCACATATACATGCACATACTTCTATGCACACATTATCCATTGTGATCTAGCCCCTTAGGACTATTTTACAATCATGGAGACATCCTCATGGTTGTAGACTTGTCTCACCCTATTTTAAAATTTTAAATTTCAATTTGGCGTACTCACGCTTCCTACCTAAAGTTGACTAAACACGAGCTTGTGTAATAATTTGCTATGTCCTTGTATTTAAAGACAATGCATTTATTTTAAAACATATGAAGGAATCTCCTAATCATCAAAGAATTAAGGAATATCATTTGTATTTATACACTTCAATTAGTGCACTAAAAGGAATCTAGTTTTGCACTAACATCATATGAGCATATGCATGACTAAAAATTGTTATTTTTTATTATTCATACACATTTCTACAAGTTGGGCTAGGACAACAGGTCCCTTTGTGACATACTAACAACCCTACACAGGTACTTATGAATACCACTACTCCACAAATATCAAGAAGAAGAGAAGAAGTCAAGACACATTAGGGGAAGTGAAAAACAGAACTCTACTAATCACACAATACAAATTTGTAGGTACAAGACAAATCTGCAGTTGTGGATTCATCCCTACACAGAGTCAACAAAATATTTTAATTTCAAGGTGATTACCAATATGAGATTCAGTATTCCAAATCTTAAGATATTAAATTCAAATTCATTTTAAACTTAATGTCATCTTCATTATAGAGCTAAGAACCATTGTTTTGATTTATATTTCCTACATTTAATAATTGTTTTAATCTCATAATATCAAATTCCAACATCATAGTTAATAATTTTAGGTTGATTATTCTTAGATGTACGCATTTTATTCAATTATACTAGACTAAGTTATAAGGAAAGTCTATTTTCGTTTACAATAATATGGATAAGTAGTTACCACTTTAATGGTATTTTTAATTAGAAGGTAAGTGGATTCAGTTTGGAAACAATTATCTTGATCATTTGGAAGTAGGCTAGCATGCATATATACAAATCTAAGTTAATGTAATATAAAAGGGGTCAATAAAACTTAATATAGATTACACTATATGTGAAGTGTATGAGTTCACTTGGACCCAAAAATAACATAGAGATAGGTTGCTTTATGAGAGACCAAAGTCAATATTAAATATACGAATATCCCCCCTTAATGTTGACTATGATTCTTCTAGTGTCAACTTACTCTATATCATCCCTCCTTAGTGAAGATTGCTAAAGTCCAATGTGAGCATGAAACTTAAGGAATGTATCCTTACGAAGAGCCTTTGTAAAGATATCTAACAATTGCTTACCTGAAGAAATGTGCAAAAAATCCACTTGTTCATCCTAAATAAAGTGTTTGATGTAGTCATGTATATGGATCTCAATGTGTTTAATTTATTAAGGATGAATGAGATTGAAAATCATTTCTATTTCACTTTGAATATCATTATGAATGATAGTAGGCATTATCTTAGGAAATACAAGTTGTGAAATTTAAGAGTTTGAAGCCACACGAAATGAAAAACTACTTCCTTCGAATTATAGTATTGTTCCTTGGTAGTAGAAAAAGATATAAAAGCTTTATTTTTTCCAACAAATGGGGTCCAATCCTAGAGCAAATATGGAGCAAGAAGCTCTTTTTTCACTGTCTAGATCTCTTTCATAGATATCTACTGCATAGTGAATCTTGAGTTTTTGTGTGCCCTTGATGTATCAAAGGACATGCTTAGCTATCTACAAATTAAATGAGTGGAATTTGCATGAACCTCAAAACAACACTAATAGTAAAGGATATGGCAAATCACATGTGTGTGAGGTATATGAGACCCCCCAATTAGATGTTATAGAGTGTGGGGTCAACCATAGAGGATTCAAGCCTTGTAGAAGTTTGTAACTAAGTGCCCATAGGTAAAGGAGCGAGGGTTGGATTGCATTCCTAAAGACCAAAATGCTAGAAAAAAGTCCAAGGCTTAGTTTAGATGTGAGATGAAAATACATGGTTTACTTATAAGATATTTTGAATCCCTAGAAGTAATTCAAAAGGCCCATATCAATAATTTTGAATGAATTGTGAAGTTTTCCTTTGATCTCTGGAATGAGAGAAGGCGAGTCTCTTGTGATAATATTCTCATCAACATACATGCCAACTATGAGAACATGGTCATATTGATGACACACATAGATATCATAGTTACCTTCACATAGAATAAATGTAGTGCCCCTCATTTTTGCTTTTGATTAGTTGATAGAGGTGTTTTTGGAGTTAGACTTTATGATTCTCTGTTGATGTTAGATACACTATTATGTGGAGTATTTGATGATACCTTATTGTGTGAGATGGCATTGATGATGTTACTAGTACTGATGTTTCATGCTTATGGTATGTTTTCATTTGGATTTAATTGATTATGTGATCAGTCTTGCTATGAATGTCACATGACTTACTTGATAATGACTCTTAATTAGTTGATTAGTAACTAAATATGTTCTTTCATTTGTTAGACAATTATATGATATGCGTAATATGGTTTATCTAATTGATGTATTAGTGGGAGGGATAGTATAGCATTACTCATGCATGAGTACCCTACTATGCTATGAATCCCTCTCACAGTGTGCGTGATGTTATGGATATATGTATTGTTCAACCATTTGGCTTGTTGCAGGATGCAGGTATATGACATCGACTCCACCTGGATTATCAAGTCTGAGCGTGTCTTAATCCAATGGATATAGTGGAACAGAGATGACATGAGGTCCCTTTTTGCTTTGTCATTTTCTTTGGATGGATGAGTATCCCGTCTTGTGTCTTGTCATTTGCTTGTTTGGGCACACTTGCAGGTCAATGTTATTTGATCTGGTTGAGGTCATCAGTTTTGTTCGGGATGTGGTTCTTCATGTAACCAGTATGTGATTTTTGGTTTAAGTAATTGTTTCATGAGGATTGAAATTTATTAATATTTCTTGATTGGTAAATAATAATAATAAAGTAAATAAAGATATGTGATTTATAATAATAACTTAATATAATAATTTGTTAATTAGTGTTATTCAATATGTATCTACAAAATAGATTTGTTTAATATATTGTGTTAAAACATGTTATATTGTGAATTAAGAATTAATAGATTTTTTTTATGTTTGTTGAGTTGGCATAAAATGCAAATACTGAAGATATATTGCATAATTTATTTCAGGAAGAATCTTCAGGAGTGGGAAATTAAATATTGGATTGTGTTTTAGGTTTAGGGGAAAAATGCAGTGAGTGGGTTACGGTAATGGAAGAGGGAATTTATTGTCTTTACTATTTTTAATTTTATTTTATGAGAAGGAAGTGTGGGGGCTCGAGGGGAAGGATTTTGATTTTTTGTGGAGAAAAGAGTCTGGAAAATGGGGGAAAGAAGTGGAAGAGGATATTGAGGAATAAGCTTCAAACTGGTATGTGTTCTTTGCCTATATTGTGTGATGGCTTGTCTGATGGTTGCAAACTTTTACATTTGGTGTGCATGTGTCTTAGATTTTGTTTTATATCTTCTAGTGGATTTATCTTTTCTATTGAAATCGATGCTATGCATAACCATCCTTTGTTCCGCTCGGGCTGTTTGAGGCTGGGGAAAAGTCTTCGCTTTAATTTGTTGAAAACTATCAATTTCTTTTGGTCGAAAGTACTTTAGGACAGTAAAGAGGTTCTTTTCTATTTTGCTGGCAACTCTTGTTTAATCTAGAACATATCCTTTTGAGCCAATCACATTGACCCATGCTTTCCATCATTTCCACAGTTCATCGGAGGGCATAGATGGCATCATCTCTAGGTTTCTATGGCACTAATGATCCCACTGTATGGAAGTAGACATAAGTCAAGACCCAAGCTCTACATTTCCAATCACTCATGCCTGAATGTAACTTGAACATGTTATTTACTTTCCTTTATGTGTCGTTAGAATTAGACCTCTTCTATTGAGCATATCCTGCTAGCATTCATTATTTAGACGTCGATTTTCATGGGAATCATTTTATTTAAGAATATTTGTATCATATTTGGTCCCTAACTCGTGGCATGTATGCTCATTTGTTCTACAACTTAGATTCTAATCTTTTTTTTTAGTTTAAAATCCTTACCATATCCTTGAGATCGGCTTAGACTTTTAAACCATTGATGTTTTTTTACAATCGAAGCTTTATGGAATTCTATCAATATTTTATCCTTTGTTTATGCTATCTTTACGCCAATGTCTGCCAATTTCAGTGAATTCTTCCTCTATTGTGTTAGCATATCCTTAATCGCGTGGGTGGCAACCACTATTTATGCAAATCGATTAATAGTAATATTGGTAATTGAATTGTTTTAATTGAAAAACTCTACTAGAGATTCGACGTTGGTTGTGAATAGAATGACCATATCTCAATCAGTTTTGTTATGCCACCTATATGCATATGTATATATATGTGCATCTGATAAATATCTTTCATTCATGCTAAAAGAACCCTACAGTATTAAGCCCCACGCGACCTCTTCTTGGCATCGACTTTGTTGCCCAAGTTATAATGAACATGCTTTTCAATTTTGACTTGTCAATTTAAGATCCGTTTCTGTTTATTCTGCTATCATCAAAACCTCTCGTGAGTGCAATCCTATAATATCTAAATTTAGTTTCTGTCATAAAAATCTAAGTTCGACCATAAGGTAATTTTTTTTTAAAACAAAGAAGATCATTCATTGTCTAAATAAGAATCATGAAATAATAAGATCCATAATGGGTCTATCCACCTCCAACAATTAACAATATGATGATTAAAGTCATTACGAACATTTTCAAAATAGAAACTTACCAAAGTCACTGCATCTCGATTGTCAACCATCCAAATTCAAGTCTCGGCAAGCCTCTGTAGTATAGAAGAGAAAGTATCTTCGAGGAGCTTAACCTCCAACCATAGACCGTCGATCTCTCACACACCTTCCTACCCGGAAGTGGCCCTACCCTACTCGAAGAGGATAGGCTTAGGATAACCAATTATGTTAGCCATCTAAGTACTGGTGTTGTAACCTACGTAACTTGTTATCATGCAAACCCCTAGATACTCTCTAGACAAGCATGACTACTCCACAAGCTATACCATCCAGTCACAGTGAACTAACAATGAACTAGAGGCAGGCGTACTACCTTGGCCAAAGGATTTAAATGTGATTAGCGTTGTGTCAACGCAAATAGTATGTTCACCCACCCCAACTCAACTTGAATTAATCACAATCCTATAGTTATATATGTATATATATAATATACTAACCATGATATTCTCTTAGTTTTTCAACTCATCATGCTTTAGCGCATGCAGTTAGGTTTACTTCTCACTCTTGGGCTCTTAGTGTCACTTTTGTCCATGTGTTGGAGGAATGGGATTCTAGCTTACTGGTTAACCAGTTAATTAGTTAATGCTATTAGTTTATCAATTGAATTTTAAGTTGGTCCCCTACTTAAAATTATCCTATCTAGAGAGGACAATAAACTAACAAAATAAGATCAAGAGAGGTTTATCAATTAACTAGTTATCGAGTTCCAATAATCGAAGACCCAGTGTTTAAAGTTTAAGTAGTCCTACAGGTCTTCTTTGACCTACAAAATCCTCAACATAACATAATCTCTATGTCATTCCAATCATTTAAAAATCCTAACTTGTTTCTTTTAGGGAGAAGAATGCATGTAAGCTTTAATTAAACACTTAACTATTGACCCATTGAGTCTGTTCTAGAACTTCATTACTTAGCATGTTCGAATGTTTTAAAACAAATAATGTTTCTAAAACCCTCTTTCAGTGACACGTCAGTATGAATGATATTAAAGTAGAATGAATTATATTCACTATTAAAGATGGTCTAAATAAGTTAACTTTCACAACATGAAAGGGATAACTCTATTTCACTAAGCTAATATAGATTCCTTAACTTATGGTAGACCGAGTAGATACACAACATACGTCATATATTTCTCACCATTGTTCCCCATTTTATCGATTGGTTACACATTCTTTATGTCTTTCTTATAACTAGTTACTATTTGATAACACAGGACCAAACATACAGTCAACAAGCTAACCAGTGTTGTTCTAACATCGACCGACAATAGACAAATTGTAGTTGAGGATACCTTACTCGCTAACAGTCGACCAAGGCTCAAACTGTAATGTGCTCTCCACTCATCCAATTTATTTCTTATGGTAAGTGGACACATCTACACAGGTCTAGTCATCTGACATATGATGCTCTAGGGAAACAAATAAATGATCACTAAGAAGTCTAAGACTGTGTGGTGTTCCATTGCTCAAGGAAATAGCATTGTTTACATTTATTTAAAGTGTAAAACACAAGTCTTTTAAAGCGTAACCAGACCACACAATACATCATCAGAAAAGACACTAAAATCCATTTTATTATATGATGGTGTCATTCTTATTATGGTGTTCCAGTTTAATCATGATAGTGTAGTAAGAGAGAAGAGATGGAAACCTAAATGAAAGCTTTTGACGACTGTTAAACCTAGTCCAAAACTTTTTTAGTCTGCACTTGCACACATGTTGTTCCCTCTCTACTTCCTATCAGCTCCCCCCTTCACTCTCTTCTAAAACTGTCTTATTTTACTCTTAACGATAGTCCAAACAAAAACTAACTTCTGCCCTAACTAATTCGCATAGGTACCTACTTGGTAACTCCCAAGCTCAACTATACCATCTGTCCTCCTTCCCACGACCACTAACACAAAAATAGTTTTAACCTCCACTATCCTCACATCTTATTCACAAGGTGAAGATATCAGTTAGTGAGGTGGCAGTTTTCTGTTTTAGACATAATGCCACACTATCTTTATCAGATTCTAGAGTTGAGATTGGTTGCACGTCATGGGGTGATTGTTGAGCTGACAATCAATCATTTTAGTTTAAGTCTCCAGAATGAATAAAATGTTATGGAACAAAAGACATCATAAAATAGTGACTTGAGTAAAATCCTTCGAACTATTGCCCGTTTACTAGCATCATTAAAGAATATAAGAATTGTTCCTTAATGACTATTTAAATATATATATGATTTTATACATTACCATTACAATATGACCAATGGTATTACACTTGACGATCACATAGGTTTAAAACATTATTTAAACCTTTTATTATACGATGATATCCCACAACAAAAATAATTCTACATCCTTCAAAATATGTAATTAAACATTTACATCACATGCTCGTAAAGCTTTATGATGATGACGACGATTGGAGTGCAAACACAATACAAAGTTTGGGGTCAACTTTTATGCACTGTTATCGATTTTTACGCCGAATCACTAAACAAGACACAACATACAACTCATTCTCAAGTGTATACATACATCTATATATATATATATATATATATGTCATCCATATTAGGTGACATGATTCAGAGTATTACGACATAGATGTCGATTACCCATACTCATCACGATAATGACATAAGGAAGAGTGACCTACTCTTATAATCCTTGACATTCTCATCCATAATTGACTTAACCAAAATCAATACTTATCTCAAGGCAACTAGGTTTATCTACCTGATGTTTGTTCTCAATGGCAAACACCCATTAGTATTCCAGGGTCTATTCTCTCTTTCTTGAAGATACCTTCTCTTCTTCTTGCTTCTCAGTGAACATGTTCCATCTGTTCCTGCCATTAACAATCTCGCATACAATTTGTGGTCAGAGTACCAATGTTCTAATCAAAACATATTTACATCAAATCATTTCATTTTCATATCTAAAAGACATTTTTAATTCATAACATCAGATTGATCATACTCAAGTAAAAATCCATGATTTCATAAAATTAATATTTTCTAATCATAACATCATTTTCTATGATGTTAAACATATTCACATGACTGCACTATTTAAGAAAAAGTAAATAGTAATACTGAATCCAAAAAGGGGATGTAACAAATCCATAGAGCATAGTTTAATCATTCTATCTTTTCATCATAAAATGTGATACTTTTTCCTTCTAACGTTTGCCACCAAGAAGCCATCATGCTTTTCTAGAATATTTCCATCCTTGGAAGCCCTTGTAGCCAAACAAAAATCTCCAAGATCTCAATTCCCAACCCATCTTTATCTTCATGTTGTTAATGTCTCTGTAAAACGCATTCCTTCATGCTCTGTAGGATGTCATTATTGTTGCAAGTTGCACCACTGCTACCATTAAGGATAGTCGCCTATAATCCAGGACGTGCAAATGAATGATATATAGTAATAATTCTATTACAATTCAGTCTTATCGCTTCGTCATAGAAAGTTTCTATTTATTGCTTGTCATTAGAAAGTTTTTAATTGTAAACTAGAAGCTCCAAATTATGAATAAGATATGAATCGACTTCGGTGAACATGTTCCATTTGTTCCTACCATTAATAATCTCACATACAATTTGTGGTCAAAGTACCAATGTTCTGAACAAAACATATTTACATCAAATCATTTCATTTTCATGTCGAAAAGACATTTCTAATTCATAACATGAGATTAATCATACTCAAGTAATAATCCATGATTTCATAAAATTAATCTTTTCTAATCATAACATCATTTTCTATGATGTTAAACATATTCACATTACTGCACTATTTAAGAAAAAGTAAATAGTAATATTGAATCCAAAAGGGGGATGTAACATATCCTTCCCCTATAGAATCATCGTCCCTGATCATTGAGTTTATCAAGCAAATTTTTTAACATAAAAACAAGCTTTTATAGTATAACATTAATGTTTTTGAAAAGATAGGGAAATATTTGGTGGATGTTATTATAGTCTTCCCTGTTATCAAGAAAATTGGATGAAATAAATAAGCATATCAAACCCAATAACACAATGAAATATGCAAATAACAAGATTGAATAAATAAAGCACAAACCTCACAAACCTTGTTATCCTGTGGATTCCATTGTTCACCTTTCTATTGTTGATCTTGATTGTAATGAAGCCCTCAGAAGTGTATACTCCCTTGCTTGTTGAAGATGACAAGAATAGAATGGCTGTGATATGAATGTGCTATGGAGATGAGCTTCAAAGCAATGGGGTGATCTCAAGCAAATGGATAGTAATGGAGTGCCAAAGGCACGCTAGTAATTCGACAGAGTAATTGTACTAAAAGCTTGGATGATAGAAATTGAAGAATAAGGTTCCATTTATAGACTCAGAAGGGAAGAGATCAACGGTTGAGAAGAAATAAGAAGATCAAGGGTTGAGAATGGTTGAGGAATGTGTGGAAATAGAAAGAGGACAAGTGTCCAAGTTCCTTTATGCAGCAAGGGAGTTAACTAAATAGATTGAAGAGTTAACAGAATTGATTGAGGAGTTGACTGAATAGATTGAAGAGTTAACAAAATTGATTGATTAGTTAACTGGGTTGATTGGGGAGTTGACTAAATAGATTGACCAATGAACTCAAATGACTAATTAGTTAACAGATTTGATTGATGAGTTAACTAATTTTGACTGGAGGATAAATAGGACATGTGGGTGAGGCAATATTAGCTAATTAAATATTTAAAATATTTAATTACATGTGCAACATGGTGAGGTGGAAATGGTGAGGTGGAAAGATGAGGTGGATTGGTGAGGTGGATTCATGGAATTAGGACATAGGATAGAGGAATTTATGATTAATTAAATAATGTAGGATTATTTAATTATGTGAGACATTAGAAGAATTTAGGGAATTTAATTAAATAAATTGATTTTATTTAATTATGGGATAATGAACCAATCAAATAAACTTCAAATATTTATTTAATTGCTAGAAGAAAATAAGAATTAAGATAAATATTAAAATATTTACTTAATTTGACATGAGCCAATTTTAGGTGTATACATTTTGCCCCTCTTTGAAGCGATGTGTTTTATCACGTTGTTTCAAAGACAAAGATTGTCTGACAATAATATATGCGCCAGTTTGTCCCTGGTAGAAGTTTGACAATAGGATGCCCCCCTCGGGAGATTGGGCGGGGAAGCCAAGGTGGACGGCATGAGACAAACAATCTCACGATGAAGAAGGTGAAATATAGGTTAGAATGAAGAAATTGGTTGAAGAAAGAGCCAAATGATATGTGATGCAAGATAGAATGATAACGCACACAAGCAAGCAAGCAAGTATGTACAAATGATACAAGAACAAACAAGGTATTTCCCTTGTCTAGCCATAAATCGATGTTAAATCGGTACTGATTGACGATGATAGTGTTGTCATTGCAGGGAAAGATATATCCCTAGAACAACACAAAGATGTCGGAAAGATATATCCCATTGATGATGATGATTGACAGATGTGGTTTACATCCAGATTAGGATGAAGACTATTGATTGTTATTGGATTATTTGACAAGATTGACTTTGATTTGATTGGTATGGATTAAGGATGGACCTTGCATCTAGAACACTACTCAGACTAACAGCTATAACTATTGACAAGAGATATGATGATAGATAGAAATTTGATTGATAGAAGAATGACTCACAAGCTTTGTTTGTAAACATTGATACTCTGCATAGAATCATTATTGCATGGGATATGGATACGAATATGAAATACAATTGGATATGGTATGGGTATGGATATGGAATGTAATTGGATATGTTATGGATATGGAATGCAAATGGATTTTGCCATCTTGATATTGCAAGTATTTTGAAGTGCTTATTTCATCATTGGGCAATTTTTTTTGGGTACTTTTTCTAAATGTTGTAAGTTAATACAAGCATCTAGGTATAATTGAACCGAGATGACCTGAGTATCACTTACATGGATTTTGATTTAGCAAGTTAATACAAGCATCGAGGTATAATTGAACCGAGATGACTTGAGCATTTATTGCGTGTCAACAAACAAGGATTGTCCCCGTTCATGTTAGACCCCTGATGTCCTTGGTGATCATTGTGTTGATCATGTCTTTAGACAAGGCTACACATTACTAAAGATAAACCCACAAGCAGCAAACAAAGAAAATGATTATACCCCCATCATAGCATCTCTAGCTTTTTAGCATCCTCGAGTAGCATAGAAAGACATAATAACAAAAATCAAGACTTTAAGACGCAGTTAATCGAAATAAAATATTCTTGCATTAGATGTATCTTTCTTGCCATAATTTAGATAGAATCATGTGGATCAGTTTTCTCATGTACTTGCTTTGCTTTGGATAGGTTGATTTCTTGCATCAAAACTTCTGCTTTGAAAGTGGGCTTTGCTTGTGCACGCTTGCGTCTGGTGAGGGTATCACAATATTTATTAGGGGAATGGCTAAGGGACTTACCTAGTGCCTCGTGGGCGCATTAAAAATGGCCTTGCCTACATGATGATGCAGAGGCAACATAGTTTGGGGATTTGGACCATGGATGGACTAGAGGATAGACGACAAGAAATGGGATGGACAGGAAGGTGGAGCCTTAACGCTAGATACTAATGACAAGGAAACACCATGGATAGGAAGATGGATGGGTGATAGTAGATACGGATGGGTAGGTAGAAGGAAAAAAGGATGTGATCTTCAAGGACTATGTTGCATAGGAGTAACATGCCCTATTGTAGGAAGAATACTTAGGATTTTTCATGGCAACGTTTGCGACGATAGGAGGATGAGAGGATAACGAAGGATGTGCATGGTTTGGAGGGGTAAGGTATGTCAAGAGACACCTAAAACATCTGTCAACACTGTGCCCCCAATCTTTATCAAGATCAGAAAATAGAGGAATGGAAGATTAGGATGGAAGGACTCTACAATATAGGTATGTAATGGATAGAGGGATAGGATAGGAAATGGTATGGAAGAAAATTGATAGGAGAAGAGTGATAGGTTGATGAGACAAGGTGCCCCCAAGTGTAGGTGATATAGAAGATCAACTTACACACGACGCCTGTTTGCCAGGTTTTCATCATGGTACTTATCCAAGGCACCTGTTTGCCAGGTTTTCACCATTGGACGAAGGGATGTTTCTTTACTCTTTTTTTTTTTAAACATTTGGATAGGAGAACGTGGATATGGAAGAGAGAGACTCAGTTATCTAGTTTCGTGAAAGGTTACAATCCCGCTAGATAGATGTTGTCGCATGGACAATGTCAAGTGTTCTCACAGATGTTGGTAGGGGATTGTATGACAGTGATATGGCATAGGTAGACAGTGGATTATGATGTAGAATATGGATGGAAAGCTTATGCAAAAGCATGGACCATAGGAATAGGATGAGGAAGATATGTAGGATAATAGTGGAAGGAAGGGAGATGGAGGTATATGAAAATGTTGTGGAATGGAAGGGAATCATGACCACCGATTGCACATACCGTGATAAACATTGAAGCTGGTGATGGGAAAGTAGTGTAGGAAGCAATGGAAACTTTTGCTTGTGGATGAATGACTTAGGCATGTAGGGATCCACATAGATTGAGTAGTTTTCTAATTGTTGCTTGTCATGTGAGATGGAAGAATTTGAGACTTATGGATGGAATGGGAGAAAGTGGATAGTTGAGATTCTTGAGAGGTGCCTCATATAACTTGAGAGATTTGTTCTTAGGTACCCAAACCATTTTGCTTTTAGATAGTGCCTGTGGATGTATGGGCTTGGGTGTATGCAGCTTTTGTGCAGCTTCAGAGGTAATTATTTGTTGGATGTGGACCCACACTTTTTTCAGTTTGGCATATAGGTGTGTGGGTGCATGTAGCGCTGGAGAAGGATGTTTCTTTGATTCTTGGCTTTTGTATCCCAGGTCATGAGGACTCTTAGGATTTTTGATTTGATAGGTAGAGGTATCCAAATGTTTGTCGTTGAAATCTTTTGGGATGGTGGATAGGTTGATGGAAGCTCTTTGCTTAGACAACATGTGCATCTGTTGGTCATGATTTGGATTATTAGAGAATTCATAGACAGAAGGATAAGGTGTTGGAAGAAGTGGTGGTAAAATCTATGGAGGGATATTAGGAGTTGGAAGTAGCAGAGGTAGATTGGATGGTGGAAGGTGTATGGTCACATGCTTTTGCGATGTGTATGATAAGGGAGGTGGGATAGCGACATATGTTTTAGGGATATGATGGTTTTTGCGATGGAAAGTGGGGGATTTAGGAGGCATGGAGGAAATACTAACATCTTGAGTTTGTTCACCTTGGGGTACGTATCCAAGGCCATATGAAGGAAGAGGAACATTGACATGGATGGGATCCAAAATGCCTTGTTCATGAAGGCCTAAGCCTTTACCTTGATACTTCATTTGTTGGAGCATGCAGTGGATAGCGGGATTATGTATAGGCGGAACACTAGAAACAAGTTCCTTATTGGATGGAGAAGGTGAGATAGAGGATAATGGTTGTTGGTGTTCTAAGGAGGAACACTCATGAATGAAGGTGGTAAGACCAAGGATATATGGTGGGGGAATTGCAACATGGTCGATAATGGATGATGGAGGAGTATTATTGGTTTGATCTTCTATGCTTGCTTGGGAGGCAAGTGTCTCATCAAGGGAAGTGGAAGTTGTTGGATCTTGGATAAGACCAGATGGGGTTATAATCTCAGGACCATGGAATGCATAAAGTGGACTAAGACAATCCTCATGGTCTTCTTGATTATAGATAGGCCCTTGAGTGTAGGTGGGATCTTGATCATAGATAGGTTTTAGTGTGATGGAATTAAGGTGCTCTTGTATAGGTTCTTCATCAATGACAATGTCTTGAGCACTAAAAGGATAGAGGTAATGGAGAGGTTGGAATTGGATCCCTTGCTCATGGATCGGATCAAGTTGCTCATGGGCAGCTTCTTCATCAAAGGTAGTATCTTGATCACATAGGTTATGGATATATTGGAATATGATCTTTTGCTCATGTGTAGGGATAGGATCATTGAAAAGATAAAGGTTATGTATGGGTTGGATTGGGGTGCTTTGATCTTGATTTAGACAAAGGTCTAATGTTTCCACCTGTTCTAAAGTGTGCTCTTGACATAATTCTTTGGTTTTTTGAATGGAAGTGGAGATAGAGGTCTCTTGGATAGGATCTTGGTTGACAATATGAAGGTGCGATGAACCTTGACTTTGGTTCATGGTAGGAGGTTCTTCAATAAGATCAAGGGGTTGTGGATTACATGATGAGGTTGTAGGATTTGGCATGTTATTGGAAGAATCTTTGGTAAGGTCGAGGACCGGAGTTTGGGGACATGGTTGACTCTCTACTAGTAGCCCTTCGATCACATCATTGGTAGGTGTATGAGTACATGGATGAGGTAATGGATGAGTGGATTTGGCTCTCTCCATAGCTTTTATTTTGTTGTATAAATTTGGAAAAACTCTTTTCCATAAATCATTCAAGGATTCTTTGGTTGTCGGTTTAGATCTTGGGGAACTCAATGGTGGTGTTGGCGTAGGATTGGTATGTTTTGGAATATGTGTCTTAGAAGATGGTAAAGAAGGACTAGTAGACAGAGTGGTATACGATTTATAACTTGAGGTGGTGCTTGCCTTGTCATGAGCATCATTAAGCCAGGAAAAGGATGCATGAGTTTGGGGAGAAGTGTAGCTAGTACTAGCTTGTTCAGCTTGCAAGATTGCCATTTCTTGTTGTAAGACTTGGAGCTCTTGAGAAATTGCTATACAATCTTGGGGCGAGGGACCTAAGGTTATTTACAATTGCAGGTATTGAAGTTTCTCAGTAAGTGATTCGAATTGGTTTGTAATCTTTATAGAAACTGATAGAAGGCTGAAAAAGCTTACTGTTTTGGATGCGCCGCTTCAGATGTACAGTTTCAGAAGGTAAATGCACAGCAAGTTGAGGTAAATGCACGATTCTGGTAGAGGCTAAATGCGCAGCTCTAGTCTCTTTGATGTTTTTGTAGTTTTTTATTTTGGTACTTCTTTTTAGTGTTTTGTTTTGATTTTCTTTGAATTTTTTTTAATTTTCTCTATTTTTTTTGTTTAAAATAAATAAAATAAAATCTTAAAAAATTGTATACTTTTTTTTTTCTTTGGCTTTGACTGCAAATTTTTTTTTAAGTTTTTTTCTTTTTTATTTTATTTTATTTTGCTATATTTTGATTTATTTATTTGTTGCAAAAATACACTGAAAAGTAAAAAAAAATTAAAAAATTTCAAGTAACAAAAACTAGACAAATTATATGTTATTTCTTACCTCCAAGGCCATCCAGACTCAATGGTGAGCTCAGTTTGTGCATAGGAGGTCATTTGTGAAAGTCACTTGCCAAATGTATAACAAAACACACCTAGATCTATGACAAAACAAACTCAACAAATGCTCACAAACACAAAATGGGTCAAATCAAGGTGGGTGCCAGAATGTTATCAGAAAAATTAGATGAAATAAATAAGCATATCAAACCTAATAACACAATGAAATATGCAAATAACAAGATTGAATAAATAAAGCACAAACCTCACAAACCTTGTTATCCTGTGGCTTCCATTGTTCGCCTATCTGTTCTTGATCTTGATTGTAATGAAGCCCTCAGAAATGTATACTTCCTTGCTTGTTGAAGATGACAAGAATAGAATGGTTGTGATATGAATGTGCTATGAAGATGAGCTTCAAAGAAATGGGGTGATCTCAAGCAAATGGATAGTAATGGGGTGCCAAAGGCATGCTAGTAATTCGATAAAGTAATTGTACTGAAAGCTTGGATGATAGAAATTGAAGAATAAGGTTCCATTTATAGACTCAGAAGGGAAGAGATCAACGGTTGAGAAGAAATAAGAAGATCAATGGTTGAGAATAGTTGAGGAATGTGCGTGAATAGAAAGAGGACAAGTGTCCAAGTTCCTTCATGCAACAAGGGAGATAACTGAATAGATTGAAGAGTTAATAGAATTGATTGAGGAGTTGACTGAATAGATTGAGGAGTTAACAAAATTGATTGTTAGTTAACTAGGTTGATTGGGGAGTTGACTAAATAGATTGACCAGTGAACTCAAATGACTAATTAGTTAACAGATTTGATTGAGGAGTTAACTAATTTTGACTGGAGGATAAATAGGACATGTGGGTGAGGGAATATTAGCTAATTAAATATTTAAAATATTTAATTACATGTGCAACATGGTGAGGTGGAAAAGGTGAGGTGGAAAGATGAGGTGGATTGGTGAGGTGGATTCATGGAATTAGGACTTAGAATAGAGAATCTATGATTAATTAAATAATGTAGGATTATTTAATTATGTGAGACATTAGAAGAATTTAGGGAATTTAATTAAATTAATTGATTTTATTTAATTATGGGATAATGAACCAATCAAATAAACTTAGAATATTTATTTAATTGCTAGAAGAAAATAAGAATTAAGATAAATATTAAAATATTTACTTAATTTGATATGAGCCCATTTTAGGTGTATACATTCCCAAGTTGCACTTGTTAGATCTAGGGCACACAACTGAGAGGGGGGGTGAATCAGTTGTACAAAAACTTTGCTTCTACTTCAAACACTTGATTCTTCTTGTTATTTAACAGCATATCAATTAATCATTCATGAAAGCACAAAGTATAAACACCAAAGTAGATAAACATCAACACATTTGACACCAAGATTTTTGACGTGGAAAACCCGGTTAAGGGAAAAACCACAGGGTGATTAACCCAAGGATTATTCTCTGTTAGAAGAATAAGAAAAATGAATGGCACATGCCAATTAGGGCTCACTGCCTGAGCACATTGCTCACAAGGAGGCACACTGCCTACAGGAGACACACTATCTATAGGATCATAAGTATCACAACCTTGAACTAGAGAATGACATCTTCACCATGTCTGGATCAGTTCCATTTAAGCTTGAGACACACCTGCTCTGCCTTTCACTCTTTCGCTATACCACACTCATCCGCTCCACACCACACGCTTTAAAATAAATTCACAAACCTTTATTTATACAAGACATCGACTTAGGAACAATCATCTAAGTCAGCAATCAACCATTAGAACATTTGCAAGACGAATAACACATCCGGTTGGCCACCACAAGAACATTCACAAGATGAACAATTCATCTGGTCGACTAGTCTGAACAAGAACTTCATCCGGAAGAATATCTTCAATTCTGGGCTCTACCACCAATGCGGACCAACAACACAACCTCAACATGATCCAAGAACCTTCACAAGCTTGTCTGAATGATCAGGTACATCCGCGCTTCCTCTACTCACTAGAATCTCTTCTCTTCCTTATCTGGAACTTCAAGAACACAGTCTATCGCCACTGTCATACTGCAAGAGGTGCTTCCAGACCTCCAAACCATGAACAAATCAAGATGACACATCACAAGGACATCCCAAACACTCCATCCAATCTACAAGATAGGATAATGCACTTCCAGATTTCACCGAACCTTTTTGTAGCACTCTGTCACTCTAGAGCATCTCCTGGAACCGGTTCTCCTTGATCAATCACAACTTTTTCACATCTTCATGCGGACCTCTGAAATCTTAACTAGATCATCTCAAGACTCATATCTACAAACACTTTAATCCGCATCTTCTAAATCTCAACCTATTGAGTACTTTTGCCTTCTTCTCATTATTGTTCTTTACTGTTCCTAATTGAGACTAATTTTCTCAATATCCTCAGCACACAGCTCATCCAATCCTTCTTGTCAATGCAATATGAGTATGTTGACATCAATGACAACACTGGTTAACCTCATACTTGCAACAATCTCCCCCTTTGTCATTGATGGCAACATATGATGTGAAAAACCATTAAGACAAGATCTTCTCCTTTCTATCACAGCTCCCCCTATCAGCAACAACTCTTCACATGTCTTCTCTTCCTTTACTGCTCCCCCTTTGATCATCAGCCACTTGTTTTTCACATGTCTTCTCTCCCCCTTTGACATCAATGGCAAAGGGCTCACACTTGCAACTCTAACACATCAGAATCATACCAGCTGCTCCCCCTTAGTAGCAGCTCCCCATCATCAATCCAGATCACAAGATATTACTGTGATATCCACCAGACTAATGCACATCAGTGCATCCTAGTTCATCACCGAAGGGGCCATGACCCCTAACTTCTCCCTGAGATACTCAAAAGAGTCCTTGGGAAGAGGTTTAGTAAAGATATCTGCAATCTGATCCTTGAAGGGTACATACTCCAATCTGACTTCATCCTTCTTCACTTGTTCTCTCAGAAAGTGAAACTTGATAGATATGTGCTTAGTCTTAGAATGCAATACTGGATTCTTAGAAATATTAATTGCACTTGAGTTATCACAGAAAATTGTGATAGGCTCCTCATATTCAACTTTAATGTCTCTTAGCATTTGCTTCATCCATAAGATTTGAGTGCAACTACCTGCTGTTGTAATGTATTCTGCTTTAGTTGTAGATAGAGAGATTGCCTCTTGTTTCTTGCTTAGCCAAGAAACCAATCTTTTTCCCAAAAAGAAAGCTCCTCCACTTGTAGTCTTCCTATCATCCACATCTCTAGCCCAATCTGCATCTGTGTATGCATGAAGAGAGAAATCCTGATCTCTAGGATACCATAGACCATACTCAACTGTTCCTTTCAAGTACCTAAAAATTCTTTTGATTGCCATGACATGAGATTCTCTAGGATCAGCCTGAAATCTTGCCACAAGACCAACAACCTGCATTATATCTGGTCTAGTCTGAGTGAGATACAATAGTCCTCCAATCATTGATCTGTACTTGGTCTGATCTATTTTAGGAGAGTCATCATCTTTGCTCAACTTACATCCAGTTGCCATAGGAATGTTCATTGGCTTTGAATCTTCCATTCTGAATTTCTTCAACAATTCTATTGCATATTTGGTCTGAGAGATAAAGATGCCTTTCTTTGTCTAAGTGATTTGCAGACCCAAGAAGAAGTTCATTTCAAAAAGCATTGATATTTCAAACTCACTTTTCATTTGATTTGCAAAGGTTTTACACATACTGTCTTTTCCTCCAAAGATGATATCATCAACAAATACTTCAACAATCAAGATGTTTTCATTATCTATTTGGAAATATAGGTTACTATTAGCAGTACTTTTGTTGAAACCAATCTGCATAAGATGATTATCCAACCTTTCATACCATGCTCTTTGGGCTTGCTTCAATCCATACAGTACTTTTTTCAACTTGCAGACCATATCATCATGATCAGATAATTGAAATCCATCCGGTTGCTCAATGTATACTTCTTCTTCCAAATCACCATTTAGAAAGGCAGACTTGACATCCATCTGATATACCTTGAAGTCTTTGAAGGCAGCAAATGCAAGAAATAATCTGACTACTTCAATTATTGCCACCGGAGCAAAAGTTTCTTCAAAATCAATTCCTTCTATTTGAGAGTAGCCTTTGCAGACCAATCTGGCTTTATTTCTGATTACTTCACCAACTTCATTTAGTTTGTTCCAGAAGACCCATTTGGTTCCAATCACATTCTTGTTTCTAGGTCTGGGAACAAGGTCCCAAGTATGATTTTTCTCAATTTGCATCAACTCTTCCTCCATTGTTTTGGTCCCATTTTCATCATTGTAAGCTTCATTTATTGTCTTATGTTCAATCTTTGAAATCAGACAGTATTCATTTGAATCTTGAGCAATTCTTCTCCTTATTTGTACCCCTTTGCTTTTGTCACCTATGATCTGATCTTTAGAATGATTTAGAGTTACATACCTTGGAACTTTGGGAGTTTCTTGCACTACTATTTCTTGATCAGGCTCATTTAGACAAACTTCTTCTTCCTAATTTATCGGATCAGTCTGAATCTAAATTTCAGAGGAGGATTAAGCCCCTTACACCAAAGAATCATTCTGATCATATTCATAAAACCTTGAGGGCTTCTCAATTCCTTCATCAACCTTCACATTTGTACTTTCTATCATCTTTCTCAATCTCTTATTGTAACACCAGTATGCTTTGCTTTGAGTGGAGTAACCCAAGAAAATTTTTTCATCACTTCTAGCATCAAACTTTCCTAAATCTTCATCTCTTTTGATATAACACTTGCTACCAAATACTCTGAAATACCTCACAGTAGGAGTTATACCAAACCAAAGTTCATAAGGAGTCTTACCGGTATTGCTTCTGATTTAAACTTGATTAAGAGTATAGACTGCAGTGCTGACAGCTTCTTTCCAAAACATCTGAGGAACATTTGCTTCCATCATCATTGTCCGGGCTACTTCCTGGATGGTCTGGTTCTTTCTCTCAACTACTCCATTCTACTATGGAGTCCTAGGAGTAGACAACTGTCTATTTATACCATGCTTCTCACAAAAATCTATGAATTCACCGGATGTGAATTCACCACCTTTATCAGACCTTAGACATTTTAGTTTCAATCCGGTTTGATTCTCTACCATAGATTTGAAGATTTTGAACTTCTCAAGGGCTTCTGATTTCTCTTTTAGGAAGGTAACCCACATCATCTGGGAATGATCATCAATTAGTAACATGAAATATCTATCACCTTGCATACTCTTGATTCTTGTCGGACCACATAGATCAGTATGAACTAATTCCAATAATCCGGTAGAGGACTAATCCTTGCTTTTGAAAGAGACTCTGCTCTGTTTACCTATTTGACATTCTTTGCACAAACTATTTGTAGGTTTCACCAATTTTGGAAGATCTCTTACAGCCTGAGTATTGCTTATCTTGATGATGTTGTCAAAATTCACATGACACATCCTTCTAGGCCATAACCAACTCTGATCAATTTGAACAAACAAACAACTTTTATTTGAACCAACTAGATGGAAGATATTACCTTTTGTTTGAGTACCGGATGCAATCTCAATTTCGGAGCTTTCAAAGATCTTGCATCTTCCATTCTTGACCTGGAGATCATAGCCTTTGTCCACCAACTGACCAACACTGAGAAGATTGTGCTTCAATCCTTCAACATATAGTATATTACCAGTTTTGCTCTTTCCATCAAAAGAAATAGTTCCCCTACCTCTGATTCTGCCAGCAGAATTATCACCAAACTTTACCATTCCTCCTTCATACCTTTCCAAATCTAAGAACTTGTTCTTGTCACCTGTCATGTGGTGAGAACATCCACTGTCAATAACCCAATCATCCTTTTCTTCAACTTGGGCAGCCAAAGCTCTTTCCACAACTTTATGATTGACAAATTCAGAGGATATTGAATCTTCTTCCTTGATGGCAATAAACACCCATTCATTTCTAGATTTGCTTCCTATTTCTGATTCATCATCTGTTACTCCTTCATTATCATCTTCTTCATGAACATAATAACAGTTCTTTTGGAACCTTTGTCTGTTAGCATTTGACCTTGCAGATCTTTACGGACATCTTGAAGCAAAATGACCAGTCTTATTGCAATTGAAGCACTTAAAGGGTAATTTTCCTTCATACTTACCGGATCCTCTTGGCAGTCTCTTTGCAATGAGGGCTTCAAGATGAGTTGTTTCTGCTTCTTCCTCTTCCATGTCTTTCCTTGCTTGATCATACCATGACAGCTTCCTTGAAGAGTTCTCTCCCGGATCAAATCTTTGTTTGCCTTTCACATAGGCACTGGCTTTGAATGCAGATTCAGTCTTGGGGTGATCATCTCCAAACTTAGTCATTTCAAATGTAGCTAGTTTGCTAGCCAATTGCTCTCTTGTGACAATTGTATGGGCTCTGAATTCATCAATGGCAGCAACCTTGATTTTGTAGGCAACAGGAAGGGATCTGAGAATTTTGCAAATAATTTCATTTTCATCCAGAACTCCACCAACATTCCTGATTCCACACACCAGCTCATTCACTCTTGGCGTAAAGGTAGTGATATTTTCATCATCTCTCATCTTCAATCTTTCAAATTTCCCTTTCAGACTTTGCAACCTTGCACTCTTAACAAACTCATCTCCTTCATGTAGAAGTTCCAGTTTAACCCAAATCTCATATGCAGTTGGTAAGTCAATAACATTTGAGAGATCTGAGTCATTCAATGCGCTTAGAAGAGCTTCTTTGGTCCGCAAATTATTTTCAGCATCTGTGATTTCATTCAGAGTTGTCAGACCACCCAGTGGAGGTACATAAGCCTTTGTGATCATGGACAAGTATGCTTTTCCCATACACTCCAAGTGACATCTCATGCGACCTTTCCAGAGTGAGAAATTGGTTCCATCGAACTTCAGACTATCCTTCTTGTATGACGACACCCTGGATCTCCTCAAGCGGTTAAGCTCCTTTTAGAGGAACTTGGCTCTGATACCAATTGTTAGATCTAGGGCACACAACTGAGAGGGGGGGTGAATCAGTTGTACAAAAACTTTGCTTCTACTTCAAACACTTGATTCTTCTTGTTAGTTAACAGCATATCAATTAATCATTCATGAAAGCACAAAGTATAAACACTAGAGCAGATAAACATCAACACATTTGACACCAAGATTTTTGACATGGAAAACCTGGTTAAGGGAAAAACCATGGGGTGATTAACCCAAGGATTATTCTCTGTTAGAAGAATAAGAAAAATGAATGGCACATGCCAATTAGGGCTCACTGCTCGAGCACACTGCTCACAAGGAGGCACACTGCCTACAAGAGACACACTATCTACAAGATCATAAGTATCACAACCTTGAACTGGAGAATGACATTTTCACCATGTCTGGATCAGTTCCATTTAAGCTCGAGACACACCTGCTCTGCCTTTCGCTCTTTCGCTATACTACACTCATCCGCTCCACACCACACGCTTTAAAATAAATTCACAAACCTTTATTTATACAAGACATCGACTTAGGAACAATCATATAAGTTGGCAATCAACCATAAGAACATTCGCAAGATGAATAACACATCCAGTCGGCCACCACAAGAACATTCGCAAGATGAACAACTCATCCAGTCGGCTAGTCTGAACAAGAACTTCATCCAGAAGAATATCTTCAATTCTGGGCTCTACCACCAATGCGGACCAACAACACAACCTCAACATGATCCAAGAACCTTCACAAGCTTGCCTGAATGACCAGGTACAGCCGCGCTTCCTCTACTCACTGGAATCTCTTCTTTTCCTTATCTGGAACTTCAAGAACACAGTCTATCGCCACTGTCATACTGCAAGAGGTGCTTCCGGACCTCCAAACCATGAACAAATTGAGATGACACATCAAAAGGACATCCCAAACACTCCATCCAATCCGCAAGATAGGATAATGTACTTCCGGATCTCACCAGACCTTTTTGTAGCACTCTGTCACTCTGGAGCATCTCCCGGAACCGGTTCTACTTGATCAATCACAACTTCTTCACATCTTCATGCGGACCTCTAAAATCTTAACTGGATCATCTCAAGACTCATATCTACAAACCCTTTAATCCGCATCTTCTAAATCTCAACCTATTGAGTACTTTTGCCTTCTTCTCATTACTATTCTTCACTGTTCCTAATTGAGACTAATTTTCTCAATATCCTCAGCACACAGCTCATCCAATCCTTCTTGTCAATGCAATATGAGTATGTTGACATCAATGACAACACTGGTTAACCTCATACTTGCAACAGCGCTATCCTCACCATGTTTGTCCCATTGAATTTTGCATTGCAAGACTTCCCGATTACGCAAACGGAGTTTATGCATTTCGAGTACCTTGAGTGGCTCGATCACAACCACTCCTGGCTCTTGTATTTGTAAACAATTCCATTTAAGAATGTGGTTATTACCTACAAAATATTTCTTTAGGTAAGAAACATGAAAAACATTATGCATTTTAGACAAGGCTAGAGGTAGAGCAATTTTGTAGGCCACTGGATTGATAATCTCAAGGACTTCAAAAGGTCCCACATATCGGGGAGCCAACTTTGAAGATTTACCAAACTTGATTGAGCTTTTATGGGGTTCACTTGTAAAAGAACTTTCTCTCCAATAGAAAATTGTCTAGGCACCCATTTGCGATCTACATAACGTTTTTGCCTGTCATTGGCTTCCGCCAACCTTTTCCTAATCATTTTCACTTTTTCTTCCATATCTGCTAGCATTTCTGGACCAATGTTTATTCTATCTTCCATCTTGTCCCAACTTATAGGAGTTTTGTATTTCCTTCCATTTAATGCTTCGAACGGTGCCATCTTAATGGCAAAATGATAGGAATTATTATAGGCAAATTCAACAAGAGATAAATATTCCTCCAATCTGCATTGCTGGTCCATGCAATACATTCTTAGTAGATCCTCTAGGACATGGTTAACCCTTTATGTTTGTCCATCAGTTTCAGGATGATAAGCGGTGCTCACATTGAGTTTAATCCCTAGTGCTGAAAAAAATGTTTGCCAAAACTGGGAGGTTACTCGAGCATCTCTATCGGATATAATCTTTTCAAGTACCCCATGCAATCTAAACACTTCTTGAACAAACTTATGGGCCAAAACATGAGCTCCATTTGTCAAATTTCCAGGAATGAAGTGTGGTACTTTGGTTAGTTTATCTACTACAACCAAAATTGCATCATGTCTATTCTTGGACATTGGTAACCCTTGAACAAAATCCATACTAACGACCTGCCATTTCCATTCTGGAATATCATGCAGGTATAACAATCTGGTAGGATGTTGGTGTTCTGCCTTTACTCTTTGACATTCCAAGCAACTTGCCACAAACCTTGCAGTGTTGCTTTTCATCCCTTTCTAAAAGTATAGCGGTTTGACATCAACTAAAAGTTTTGTTACTCCTAGGTGTCCAAAATAAGGTGCACAATGGACTTCCTTCCATATAAGGTTTCTTAGTTCTACAGAATTAGGAACGTAGATTCTTCCCTTAAATCTCATTAATCCGTCTGACTTAAAATGGAATCCATCATATCTTGAATCTTTGGGATTTATTTGCAAAGCTTTCTTAACCTGTTCATAGTATTCATCTCCAGATAATCTTTGCAATACTAGGTATTTAAAATTAGCATGAATGGAGACTATAGAAGCTATGTCTTCTTCTACTTAAAGCATCAGCGACTCAGTTTTCTTTAGCTTTTATGTAATTAATCTCAAAATCATAATCTGATATTAGCTCTAACCACCTCCTTTGTCTTGCATTGAGATGAGATTGTGTAAATATGTAACGAAGACTTTGATGATCTGTTTTCAGTATAAAAGTCTTTCCCAATAAATAGGGTCGCCACATTTGAAGGGCATGAATCACTACCACCAGTTCTAAATCATGAGGAGCATAATTTTGCTCATAATTTTTCAACTTTCTTGATTCATAGGCTATTATATGCCCATTTTGCATCAGCACACCTCCTAAACCTTCTCCAAAGGCATTGGTAATAACCTCAAATTGCCCTTCAGGATCAGGGAATTTCAGAATTGGTGTTGCTAACTTTTCTTTTAATAAGTCAAATGCCTTTTGACATTCACTTATCCATACAAACCACTTTCCTTTTCTCTGCAAAGAAGTGATTGGGCTAGCAATACTTGAAAAATTTAGAACAAATTTCTTGTAATACCTGGCCAATCCCATAAAACTTCATGCTTTTGAAACATTGGAAGGTACAAGCCATTCCATAATAGCCTTTACTTTAGCTGGGTCAATTGATATCCCTTCTACTAATATAGTGTGTCCCAAATACTGCACGTCTTTCTGAATGAAAGTGCATTTTGAGAGTTTTGCATACAACTTGTGTTCTCTTAAACGTTGCAAAACAATTTGAAGATGTTGTCTATGCTCCTCCTCATTTTTGGAATATATCATAATATCATCTAAGAAAACTAGGACAGACTTATCAAGACAGTCTCTAAAAACACTATTCATGAGATTCATGAAAGCAACTGGTGCATTAGTCAACCCAAATGGTAACACAGTAAACTCATAATGACCATATCTTGTTCTAAATGCAGTCTTGTGAATATCTTCATCTTTTAACCTCAACTGATGGTATCCAAATCTCAAATCTATCTTAGAAAATATTGTTGCACCACGCATTTGGTCAAATAAATCATCAATACGTGGCAGTGGATACTTATTCTTTATCGTTGCCTTATTTAGCATCTAATAATCTATACACAATCTAAGGGTTCCGTCTTTCTTCTTGACAAAAATAACCGAGGCTCCCCATGGTGATACACTTGGCCTAATTAGACCTTTGGTCAATAGCTCCTGCAGTTGAGTTTTCAATTCCATAAGTTTAGTAGTGGTCATTCTGTACAGAGCTTTAGATACTGGCTGAGATCCTAGTTTAATATCTATGGCAAAGTCAAAGGTTCTTTTTGGAGGCAAACCAGGCAGCTCCTCTGGAAATACATCTCTAAAATTGCAAAGATAAGGATATTTTTCCTCAAAAGTTTGCTTCTCCAAAACTTCCTCTACTAGGTCCATTTTGACTGCAAAGAGTTGGCATCCTTTATGCCTAGCCCATTTTAATTGTTTTGATGAAATAGACCTGATCTTTATTTCCCTTTAAATACCTTGAAAATTAACTTTGTTTCCTTTATCATCTAAACATTCAATTGTTTTATAAAAACAATCCACCTTGGCCCTATGTCTCCACAACCAATTCATTCCTAAAATGACATCTTAGGACTGTAAAGGTGCCACATACAAATTTACCTCGGTGGAAAGGTTTGAAATATCAATCTTAGCTTCGAGCAAACATTGCTCTACCTGAGCCTTTGAGTGATTTGCATATTCAATTGTCCATGGTTTTAACATATAACTAGCTCTTCTAGGAAATTTACTTAAGACTCTAGATGACACAAAATTTTCTGTTGCACCAGTATCAATCAGAATAGAAATAGGGACTCCAAATAAAGTACTTGTCATCTCAATGGGAGTAATATGATATTTAGCTTGTCGATTGTCAAGGGCGGTGTGAATCCTTTGCTGAAACGCTTCCTGTTGTGAAGGGAGTACCGTGTTCCTATGCTGCCCATTCTACTTTTTATTAAGACAACAATTGGCATAATGATCTCCTCCACGTGAAAAGCAACCTCCAATTGGTCCCCTCTTCTCAGATGGTCTACTCATAGCATCATCGTTCCTCTTAAAATTGTTATTTTTCTTAAAGTCTTCATTTCTTCGCTCATTACCAAATCCCCCTTTATTTTTCTGATTTCCTTTATCGTACCTCCTATTTCCATATCCTTTATCATTCTTCTTTTTATACATCTGTTCATTGGAGTTCTTATCAAATCTCTTATGCTTCTTTTCACAATAAGCAAAAATGGATTTGATCTTCTGTTCCTGCTTAATTACTTTCTCATATACTTGGTCCATTGTGTTCAGACCATGCACCTCTACTTCCCCACCAATCTAAGGATTGAGCCCCATAATAAATTTCCTTATCTGAAATCTTTCATCCTTTTGATACTGAGGAACATACTTCAACAATCTAGTGAATTTTTCCACATATTCAACCATGGACATATCACCATGTTGGAGATTTTGGAAATTTGTTAGCTTTTGATCAAAGTAAAGCAATGGTAACCATCTTTTTTAAAAAAGTTCCACAACTTCATTCCATGTCACCTTCAAGGGGCTTAAATCCAGCTCCATCTTTTTGTTCATCCACCAGGTGGATGCTTCTCCAGATAGTTGATATGCTCCCCAAACTGCCTTTGTAATCTCAGAATAATTTTTGATTTCAAAGTACTTCTCCATTTCAGTTAGCCAAGCTTTTGCTACATCTCCAGTTTTCAATCCATCAAATTTGGGAGGAATAATCTTTTTCATATCCTTAGATAATTCCAATGCAAGTTTATCTTTTGTCTCCCTCTGAGATTCACTATCCTCCTGATTCTCACTTGACATGCCATGTTCTTGTTGCCTACTTTTACTCGCATTATTAGAATACTCATTTTCACCCTCGATATTTCCAGTTTCATTCACTTTCTTTTCTAATTTGCCCAACTTTTCCTTAGTTTCGGTAAGCATATTAAGAATTCTGTCCAATTTATTGGTAGAGTTGGCCTGAGAGTTGTGACCTTCCCGATCTTCTCTCTCATTAAACTCTAATTGATCCATGTTTATTTGTTTTCTCACCTATTTTAACAAGTACTAATCAATTCTTTGATTTATCATTTAGAATATTATCAAACATAACATTTGCTCATAACCATAGTTATTCTCAGCAAAATTGTCTTTATTATATTTTGCAAACAGTATGTACATTCTTTAAGGATAGACACATTTCATGTTTCACTCAATATTTACAAGAGGGGTGTAACCTTTGGATTCATTGTCTGACACATATTCATGGGGTGTATAACCCTCAGATTCATTATTGGATGATAGTGCAATGATTTCAGTTCTAGGTGGTATACGGGAATCCCTGGTGATCATTGGTATACTAATAGGGCAGGAACTGACCATAATTTGAGCTGCCATCCTAGATGTCTCTAGGAGTTCTCTTTTCATTCAATTGAGTCGTGTCAGGGCATTAGCAAGGGTTTTCATATCATCTAGCCAAATGTTATTTTCATCATTCATTTTCTCAATAGTCTTAATCATCGCAAGACGTCTTTGCTTAGCTTGCAAGTAACGTTCCTTACCAGCGAAGGACTTCCTTGCAGTTTTCTTGAGACGTACCATCCTGGAACAGTAAATCAAAACATTATCTACTCGCATAATGTTGATTCTTAGTCAGGTTAGTGCACTCATAAGCCCTAGTGCTGAACCTGGTTAGCTCTAATACCATATGTAATATCCAAATTTAGTTTCCGTCATAAAAATCTAAGTTCAACCATAAGGTAATTTTTTTAAACAAAGACCATTCATTGCCTAAATAAGAATCATGAAATAATAAGATACACAATGGGTCTATCAATCTCCAACATTTAACAATATGACAATTAAAGTCATTAAGAATATTTTCAAAATAGAAACTTACCAAAGTCACTGCATCTCGATTGTTGACCATCCAAATTCAAGTCTCGGCAAGCCTCTGGAGTATAGAAGAGAAAGTATCTTCGAGGATCTTAACCTCCAACCACAGATCGTCCATCTCCCGCACACCTTCCTACCCGAAAGTGGCCCTACCCTACTCAAAGAGGATAGACTTAGGATAACAAATGGTGTTAGCCATCTAAGTACTGGTGTTGTGACCTACGTAACTTGTTATCATGCAAACCCCTAGGTACCCTCTAGACAAGCATGACCACTCCACAAGCTATGTCATCTAGTCACGGTGAACTAACAATGCACTAGAGGTAGGTGTACTACCTTGGCCAAAGGATTTAAATGTGATTAGCGTTGTGTCAATGCAAATAGTATGTTCACCCACCCCATCTCGACTTGAATTAATTGCAATCCTACAGTTATATATGTATATATATATTATAATAACCATGATATTCTCTTGGTTTTTCAACTCATCATGCTTTAATGCAGGGTAGTTAGGTTTACTTCTCACTCTTGGGCTCTTAGAGTCACTTCTGTCCATGTGTTGGAGGAATGGGATTCTAGCTTACCGGTTAATCAGTTAATGCTATTAGTTTATCAGTTGAATTTTAAGTTGGTCCCCTGCTTAAAATTATCCTATCTAGAGAGGACACAAAACTAACAAAATAAGCTTAGGAGAGGTTTATTGATTAACCAGTTATCGAGTTCCAATAATTGAAGACCCAATGTTTAAAGTTTAAGTATTCCTACAAGTCTTCCTCAACCTACAGAATCCTCGACATAACATAATCTCTATATCATTCCAATCATTTAACAATCCTAACTTGTTGTTTCTTTTAGGGAGAAGAATGCATGTAAGCTTTAATTAAACACTTAACTATTGACCCATTGAGTTTATTCTAGAACTTCATTACTTAGCATGTTCTAATGTTTTAAACCAAATAATGCTTCTAAAACCCTCTTTCAGTGACACGCCAGTATGAATGATATTAAAGCAGAATGAATTATATTCACTATTAAAGATGGTCTAAATAAGTTAACTTTCACAGCATGAAAGGGATAACTCTATTTCACTAAGCTAATATAGATTCTTTAACTTATGGTAGACCGAGTAGATACACAACATACGTCATATATTTCTCACCACTGTTTCCCATTTTATCGACTGGTTACACATTCTTTGTCTTTCTTATAACTAGTTACTATTTGATAACACAAGACCAAACATATAGTCAACAAGCTAACCAGTGTTGTTCTAACATCGACCAACAATAGACAAACTGTAGCTGAGGATACCTTACTCAGTGACAGTCGACCAAGACTCAAACTGTAATGTGCTCTCCACTTGGCCAATTTATTTCTTATGGTAAGTGGACACAGCTACACAGGTCTAGTCATCCAACGTATGATGCTCTAGGGAAACAAGTAAATGACCACTGACAAGTCTAAGACTATGTGGTATTCCATTGCTCAAGGAAATAGCATTGTTTATGTTTATTTAAAGTGTAAAACACAAGTCTTTTAAAGCATAACCAAATCACACAATACATCATCAGAAAAGACACTAAAATCCTTTTTATTATATGATGTTGTCATTCTTATTATGGCATTCTAGTTTAATCATGATAGTGTAGTAAGAGAGAAGAGATGGAAACCTGAATGAAATCTTTCGACGACTATTAAACCTGGTCCAAAACTTGTTCAGTCCACACTCACACACATGTTGTTCCCTCTCTACTTCCTATTAGCTCCCCCCTTCACTCTCTTCTAAAACTGTCTTACTTTACTCTTAACGACAGTCCAAACAAAAACTAACTTCTGCCCTAACTAATTTGCATAGGTATCTACTTGGTAACTCACAAGCTTGGCTATACCATCTGTCCTCCTTCTCATGACCACTAACACAAAAATAGTTTTAACCTTCACTATCCTTGCAGCTTATTCGCAAGGTGAAGATATTAGTTAGTGAGGTGGCAGTTTTCTATTTTAGACATAATGCCACACTATCTTTATCAGATTCTAGAGTTGAGATCAGTTGCATGTCATGCGGTGATTGTTGAGCTGACAATCAATCATTTTAGTTTAAAGCTCGAGAATGAATAAAACATTATGGAACAAAAGACAACATAAAATAGTGACTTGAGTAAAATCCTTCGAGCTATTGCCTATTTACTAGTATCATTAAAGAATATAAGAATTGTTCCTTAATGACTATATATATATATATGATTTTATACATTACCATTACAGAATGACCAATGGTATTACACTTAACGATCACATGGGTTTAAAACATTATTTAAATCTTTTATTATATGACAATATCCCACAACATAAATAATTCTACATCCTTCAAAATCCATAATTAAATGTTTACATCACACACTCGTAGAGCTTTATGATGATGACGACGATTGGAGTGCAAACACAATACAAAGTTTGGGGTTAACTTTTACGCAGTATTATCAACTTTTACGCCGAACCACTAAACAAGACACAACATACAACTCATTCTCAAGTGTGTGTGTGTATATATATATATATATATATATATATATATATATATATATATATCATCCATATTAGGTGACATGATTCAAAGTATTACGACATAGATGTCGATTACCCATACTCATCACAACAACGACGTAAGGAAGAGTGGCCTACTCTTATAATCCTTGACATTCTCATCCATAATTGACTTAACCAAAATCAATACTTATCTCAAGGCAACTAGATTTATCTACCTGATGTTCATTCTCAATGGCAAACACCCATTAGTATTCCAGGGTCTATTCTCTCTTTCTCAAAGATATCTTCTCTTCTTCTTGCTTCTCGGTGAACATGTTCCATCTGTTCCTGCCATTAACAATCTCACATACAATTTGTGGTCAGAGTACCAATGTTCTGATCAAAACACATTTACATCAAATCATTTCAATTTCATATCGAAAAGACATTTTTAATTCATAACATCAGATTGATCATACTCAAGTAAAAATCCATGATTTCATAAAATTAATCTTTTCTAATCATAACATCATTTTCTATGATGTTAAATATATTCACATGACTGCACTATTTAAGAAAAAGTAAATAGTAATACTGAATCCAAAAAGGGGATGTAACAAATCCATAGAGCATAGTTTAATCATTCTATCTTTTCATCATAAAATGTGATACTTTTTCCTTCTGACATTTGCCACCAATATTTCCATCCTTGGAAGCCCTTGTAGCCACACAAAAATCTCCAGGATCTCAATTCCCAACCCGTCTTTATCTTCATGCTGTTAATATCTCTATAAAACGCATTCCTTCATGCTCTATAGGATGTCATTATTGTTGCAAGTTGCACCAATGCTGCTATTAAGGATAGTCACCTATAATCCAGGCCATGCAAATGAATGATATATAGTAATAATTCTATTACAATTCAGTCTTATTGCTTCGCCATAAAAAGTTTCTATTTATTGCTTGTCATTAGAAAGTTTTTAATTGTAAACTAGAAGCTCCAAATTATGAATAAGATATGAATCGATTTCGTTGCTAATATATCATTAAGTTTAAAACATAAATTTGTAACTTAGTTAAGTATGGGATTTAATATATGAAAGCACATATCTTTTCTTATGGTATTTTTTTTTATACTTGTGCTTTTCAAATAAATATAATTGTGCTATTTCTAAATTATGAATGTTTGTAATAGAATGTATAAAGTTATTATTTAATTTGGCCATGAAGTGTGCTTGTATTGATTGGTTTTAGTAATAATTTGTGTATTTAAGTTAGAAAATTTAGTTATATAAATGATAAGATTATATATAATAATGTTTTATTTCTAAATAATTCACAAATCAAGTTTGTATAAATTATGTTGGTTTAGGCTAGTGGTTTTAGGAATCACGTAAACTTAGAAGTATAGTTAAACTTTACATAAGTGTATTATATTTGAAGTTAAGATAGAATTAATTATTCTTGAATAAAGTTCTATTTAGCTAATTAGTTGTTGTACTATTGTAAGTAGAATACAGTTATCTCCTTGAGTGTAGTTAATTTCTCTAGTCGCATATAGCATAGATTTTAGACATCAATTTTAATTGTATTCCTTGAGTTTTGAATCTAGCTATTTATATTAGTTTCTATTCTAGGTTAATCAAAAAAATTTAGTTGACTTAATGTTGATATAGGTTAGTAGTTTAAGAATCTTATAGCCTCTTAAATCTAGGGTTATAGGCAATTTTATGTGAGATGTTGTAATACTATAATCATCATTTAATTAATGTTATTGCTTGAATGTGTATGTTTATAGTTAAAATCTAAATTAGATCTTTTGGATAAGTGTGAGTTAATGAGTTTAATATTTGTTTCCTTTCTTTTGGGTTATAGTTTTCTTGTAAATTGAGTTATGGTTTTCTTTTACTTGAGTCATGTTACTCCAGAGGCATATGGTACTATTGGGGATTCTTTATATTATGGTGATATGGACATGTTGACCTTAGAGTCAAAGGATTATTCTGATAATAAGAGAGATGCCTTACATTGCCATTTTACATTAGTCGATGTGATGATCCTTGTTGGTTGGTGGGATATCTAGATGCAGGTAGGGGAGTGGCTTCCAATGTGGGGCCAGCGCCCAAAGTGGTTGTCTGGGTAACCCATTAGAAGTGGTAAACAATTGATAACTTTATAATAATTAACCTAGGGGGACGGCTAGTCATTCGCACTAAGTAAGATAATTGGATTTCTCTCCCACACCTATAGTGCTAGTTTAGGCTAAGGGTGGGATGAGAAGGTTATAGTTTCCGCATGTGTTAACCTATGGGGCTGGTGTCTAGTGAGAGACTGTCAGGGTAACCATAGATGGGGGTTAGCGTCTAGTGAGAGATAGTCAAGGTAACCCATGTAGAACCATGTGATGACACTCCATCCTACTACATTCTAGCTTCCCCTTTTCTTGTGTTCTCATGCCTCTAGATTGTTTTGTTGTTGAGATCAGTCATGTTTGAGTTGTGGAACCTGAGGTAGTCTTGTTTTAGTTAGCCATTTATTTCTTGCATTTTGTCATGGGACCTCATTGTTATCTCCTAGCTCGTGGGGTGGACCTCAGGGTTCCACATGGTCGAGTGGATGAGCTTCATTCCATTAGTCTTTTGCCAACATGGTTCATGTTTTGAGCGGATGTGCCTCTCCAGTTTCTAGTACTGCACCTATATTTGAAGACATACATTGTACCTTATGGTCCCAAATTTTTGTATCTATGATATTCATTATGTAATGTTGATGTAATTAGACAAGTAAACTTTGTATCTATATAATTATGTATCATGATCTTTTCTTTACTTGTAAACAATAATGTAAAGGATGATGTAATTATTTGTAATGAGACAAATGTTGTTAGTTGATCTTATGACCATTCAAATGAGTTATGTATGTTATTCAAATGTTGTTATGTTTCCATAGAGATGTTAGTTTATTAGATTGTTAATTTGTTGTATCTAGTTGATATTACATCTAGTGATCATTACTTTTACTTGTTAAAAAAAAATCTACATTTTATTGTATAGTTGAACCTAACTCTCTAGGGTCGCATGACGGGGTATTACAATAAAGCCTATAAAAGTAAATAAATTGTAGATCTTTCCATACCAATCCCTAGGGACTTTCTTGAGCCCATATAAAGACTTCTTGAGAACTTGCAAGTAGAAGGAAAATCACCTAAATTATGAAACCTTGGTGGATTCTCCATAACAATATCCCCCTAAAGAACCATGTGATGAAAATCACTCTTCACATCTATTTGATGAACCTCACACTTGAGAGAGGTAGCAAGAGAGAGAATGACAAGTATAGTGTCCATTTTGAAAACTAGAGTAAAGTATCATTATAATCAATACCTTCCTTTTGAGAGAAACCTCTAGCCACAAGTTGTGCCTTGTGTTATCCTATAGCTCTAGAATCCTCATCAAAAAAAAATTTGTACACCAATTTGCAACTAACAATAATGGACTTTTGTGGCCACAAAAATAAATCCCATTTGTTATTCTTCATGAAAGTGTCATACTCTTTATAAATATCTTCTTCCCACTAAGATAAATCATGAGATAAGAAACATGGTTAGAATGCTAATCTATGAGCGTTATATGTGTCCTTGAGTGAGTCCCGCACAAAATTCTCTAAGATCGTTGAACATGGAAGTAGCACTCTATAAGGTAGCAACACACCATTGAGGTGTTTTATTTGGAACAATGGAAAAAGGCTTAGAAATTATGTGGGGTCTTCTATTGAATTTGATCTGCCATATTAGTTGTTAGCTAAGAAATCAATGCAAATATCTCCTTAATTTAGTGTGATAATGAATAAGAACTTCCATTTTGAAAATAGATAAAGGCACTCCATTATTCTAGGAAGTGATTAATGAACTCTCTCCACTAGTATTAGCTACAATGGTTTTCCTTTAAGGATTCTCATCTGAGGCTTGAAAATTAGGCAAATTTGTAAAGAATAATTAATTAACATCTTCTCAAGAAATAATTTCCCTCTCAATAAGAATACTCGAGGTGTTAAGGTTGAATTGTCAATATCCTTTTGACTCCTTGCTATATCCAAATAGAAATAATTGTATTTATTACGTTCTAGTTAATGATGTATTTTGTATATAATATGAGCCCAAACATAAGATCCAATGCTCACAAATGAGAAATTTTATTTTCTTACCAAAAAAATGTTCAAATGGAGTGTATCCCTTGACGACACATGTTATATAGTTGATGAGAGGTGTGGCATAGACAACTATGTATCCCCATAACTTCAAATCCATTTATCTAGTGTGAATCACACATATAGCCATATATCCAAGCTAAAATATTTTTTTCAAACCCCATTCTATTATGTAGTGTAGCATAGTATGTGTTGAAAAGTCCATTTTTCATATTATTCCACTCTAATTTTGTACTTATTTTAGTCATGTTGATAGACATGTCAATTTAATATCTAATTTGGTTCAATTTAGTTCAAACAACTAAAAACAAAAACTATACCTCCACTTGATCACTCTCACCTTCACTCATCCATACACACCATGTCACTCAATTATGTATTTTGGGTGCAATCACTAGTGTGATTGTGTCCTCTATTTTCAATTTTAAATTCTTGTAATATTAAGGTTGAAATTTTTAGAATCCAACCATGTTTTTCATCTTCTATACCAAATTTATTTGAGTTGGGGTCTAGACCATCATATTTAAAGATAATGCCCTAGTGGCCTAGTTCCATATAATTGAGTATATATCCTTAAGAATTTAAATTGCATATAATCTAATCAAAAGGGAAAGGAATTAAAGCATGGTAGATCCTAGGTTTGCATAATCATTCAAAGAATGTATATTGTATGCATTGGTATTCATATAGGCATATTTAACCATATATGTCCTTGATCTTGTAAAGAACAATCAATAAGGTCTTGACTAAGGCTAGAGGAATTGAAGTACTTCAACCCTAGCACAACAAGCTCCTAAAGGTGTTTGTCAACATTGTATGTCTCATCTCAGATATCTAGTGCAAGTAAATAAGAAATTATAGGTTTCAAGTGCAAAGGATGGGATCATAGATCTTAGATGAGATCATAGATATGAAAGTCAACTTCACTAGTTTGATTTTTTCCAAAAGTCTATAATATCATATTCAATAACCCTTAGTATCTACACATCCTTCTAGTCTCTATTCTAATACATATAGTTAGCATTAGGTACAATACACTATCCAAAATCTAAGGATATTTCAAAGATATACACATTCTCATCCCTTCGTATTTGTCAATTACCATTTACATTTATATGTCTTGTATTTTAGCTTGGTGCCTTTATGTTAGGCTAAAGTATTCTTAGATTAGCATACAAGTAAGAGAGAAATTAACATCGTAAACATTTAGGGTTCCCTTGCATTCCTCTTGAAAAATATAGGCCAATAAAAATTAACTCAAAACTACATAATTGAATCCTAATAAATCATTGCATAATTTTTTGGAATAATATTATATATCAATTAAAGGATTAGAATTACATGAAGTTCAAAATTGTTAACTATCATACTTAGGACAACAAAGATAGCATAGCATAATCATGAAATACATAACATTTAAAATCCTCCTCAATGCTTAGACTATGAGCAACACAAATCACCACAAGTTGTATGTTCTTGAAAGGAGGGAATTGGCCCTATTAATTTTCCCTTCATTGTGTAACATATCTCTAAGGTTCCTAGTGCTAGAAGCCAATTCATCTACCTAAATATTGATCTTCATATTAGATAGTAGCATATAGGTGAGATGTGCACCTTGGAACAATAGGTTAGAGGAAAATTTTGGAATAACAACTCTGAGAGGTTTTACATTATTAGGAAAAATACATAACTATAAGGTCAAAATTACAAATCTCATTTTACATTTCTACTCCCACTCTGTTATCCATGCCCCTAGTCATGTTTAGATGTCACTTTACTTAAATTTTTTGGCCTTTCCTCAACCACAAAAATATCAAACATGGAGAACCAACCTTAGGAACCCCTCCCCAATCATCCTTGAAAATTGCAATACTTGAGTCCCTTTGGATATGAGCATTAGTTTAACTCTCGTGTCTAGACACCTACATAAGTCTAATACTTGTGTATGTGTTCAAAATTTGAGTTTTAACTTTAGACAACCATTTTGATCTTAATTCTTACTACATTTCCCATAGTCATTTTTCATTTTTTCCCCTATAAACCTAATTTTACCCCGCTTTTGTTAGGTTAAAATCTTATAAAGTACTCAAGTCTCACACAAGCCTCCATACACTTCTAAGTGATCAAGATAACTCCATTTTTGTGTAGGATGGAAAGCTAAAACTCTGAAGATTGAAGATTGGGAGCCCATAAAGCCATTCAAGTTATAATTTTCTTCTAATCTTTCTCCTCCATTCATTCCCTTCTTCTTTGATCCTCCTATTTCCCCCTTTGAAGCCATTGTTTCTCCATTTGCCATCCTCTTGTGAAGTCAACCAAAAAACCTCCACCCTAGCCATCACATTTCAAACCTATTGCCCTCCTCCAACTCTATGCTCTCAATTTTTCTTATTTTTGTGATCTCCATGAACCATTTGTCCTCCACCACATTTACACACCACCATAGCCTAGATCTCCTCATAGAGTTGTATTTTAGATATATATTTCTCTACATATATAATTCCTAACACCATCACTGGGGTACACAAACTCAGAGTTTTCCAATGTGTTATTGAGGCTAAAACTAAGGCCAAACAAGGACTAACCAAGGTAGTCTCCCAAAATCACAAATTCCACTTTTCTATCGTGAACTTCAAGTGAATAAATCTAGATTTTAAAGCATCATTTCACATTTTGTAAGTGAGAAAAGCATTGAATAGAATTTTGGCAAGCAAATGCTAAAAATTGAAGGTCAGTAGGTTCTCAAACACTAGCATATAGGAAGGTCACTAGTGCTAAGTAATCTTAGGTAGTCCTGCTAGATAGTGTTAGGAAACATCATTGGACAATGTTGAGAAACAATATTGGATTTTCAAATGTCCTCAAAATGAACTAAAATTACCTAGGGACTTATTTCCTAGCCTGTTGATCCCATTTGTAGTGTCAAATCTTGCATTTTCCAAGTGCTTCTAATCCATTTCCTAGTTTATTTTTTATAGCTTAGTTTCACATTTAGTTGTTAGTCCTAGCTCATGTACTTGTCTTAGATTAAATTTTTTTAGATAAAAGGTGAATCCACCAATACTTATATTAAAAAGTTTAAAAGTTATATTAAAAGGTTTAAAAGTTAGTCTGCAAATTACAATGATACAACTCCATGAAGGAGCACAAAAACCACCCAAAATAGAAGGGAGATGATATATCAAAAAGCTTAGAAACCCAAAATACAAAATACCAAATGTCACCCACTATTCAGACAGAGGTAGAGGAACTAGTTCTAGGAGCACCAAAAGGAATTGGAGCAACAGGTTGTACTAGAACATTGGCATTATAATTGGATGGGGAGGAGATAGTTGAGGATCATCCCTAAGAATAAAATGGATAGCATGCAAAACAAATTCATCCATTTTGTTAGTTCTAGACCAATTTCAAACTTATGAGAATTTATCACACTTTTCATGATTACCACCTAGTCATTTTGAAGGCTAGATTTCATTACATTGTAAATATAAGCAATTATAGGATTAGACTCCTTTATCTATTTCAAAGTGAATAATCCCCCTATAAGAGATGAACCTTTCAAAATAAATCATATACCTTGCAACTAGAAAATAAAAGCTCTCCTCTAAAAGAAGGTATCTCTGAATCTACCCAAATGCAAGTAACTTGAGGAAGTCTAATTCTTGGAGAAGGTCCATTGCATTCAATAGAAACATAGAGACTACCTTTGAATATTGTAGAAACCTTAGACACTCAAAAGAAAATCTTAACCAAATACCATGCAAATTACATTCTCTAAGTTACTTCACAATTGAAAGAAAAAACTAGAGCCAATTTCACATAGTCATATTTATTGATCTCCCTTGGCTCCCACTTTTGCGCTTGGAAAAAAATGCACTTGTTTTTTGTTTTTTGTTTTTTTGCTCTCCTCCATTTTTGCTACTGTGATAGAGGTGAATGATTGAACAAAAAATCCATTGAGGAGATAAAATATCACTAAAGACACACATGAGCACAATGAATGAGTTTTATGACTCGTGTCGATTCCCTATATTTCAAACTGGCAAATGCATATCCACTCTCACAAGAAATGGCAACAAATCGGTAGTTAGTTATGAGGGATAGATTATCATCGATGAAAAAAGCTCACCTAGCATGCTTTGATTACTCACCCTTTCCTACTACACACATGTGGTAATTCTATGGGAACATTCACAATCTCAGCCAAATTTTCTCCGGATTCATAAAACCATCTACACACAAATCCAACACAAGTTATATGAAAATTAACCCCTTGTTGAGGATTTATGAAAGGAATTGACTCCTTTTTATCTTCCTGAACTATTTTTTTAAAGCATGGGATTCTAATAAAGACATGGAGTGAAATTCTCTAACACACTCATCTTGATATATAGCCATATTTGCTAGGCAATCTACAACTCTATTTGCTTCACTATAGTAGTGAGCACACTCAAAATAATCAAACCAATCTAGAAGAAGTTAGGATTGAAGAATTTATCAGAGTTTCCAATTGGTGATACTTCTATTTTTATTGTATTTATAATGATCATTGAGTCGCCTTCAATTTGTCTCCTTATGAAATTTACTCTTTTGGCTAGTGATAAACTCATTAACAAAGTTTGGGCTTCTGCTTCATTGTTTTAACCTAAAGAAAATTTTGCAGCAATAGCCATTAGCAATTCTCCCCCACTATTTCTTATTGCACAACTTACTCCTGACAAGCCCAAGTTCCCTCTTGAAGCATTGTCAAAGTTTAGTTTTACCATTAAGGTTGGAGGAGCCAACCATTTAATTAAGTTTGTATCCTTCCTTTTTTGTTGCAAATATAACCAAAAGAAGAGGGAGATTTTAGGAAAATCCTGTGTTTAATAATCTTATTGTCCCAACTTATGAATTTCTTATCTGAAAAAGTGTTTTTGATGACCTGAGACATGACAATTTCTAAAATAGTTCTTTACAGCTTGTATAACACCTCTTCATATCTTGTAGAACTTTTCTTGAAGATCCTATTTTTTTTTCAAGACAAACATGTCATATTGGCAATGAGGGGCTAACCTACCAGATAAAAGAAAAAGTGGAACTTACACATAGAGTAGGCCAACAAAGGAAGAGTTGAAATAATGAATTTGGAAGGGGACCTTCCCATCTAAGTTTTGAATAGAGCCATCTCCAACAACTATTAGAAAAATAACAATTCAATGGGTAAATGCAAGAAGTTGTGTCCACTTAAGATGGAAGTTTCAGAGTTAGGAAAAAATCCGAAATCGGGGAACCAAAAACGAGATCCCGTTTCTATAAAACGGGATCCCGTTTTATAGAAACGGGATCTCGTTTATATAAAACGCAATCCCATTTTGGATCGGGATCCCGAGCCTGAAACACAAAACGTGATCCCATTTTTTAGTGGGATCCCGAACCTAGATGCCAAAAACAAGATCCTGTTTTATGGAACGGGATTTCATGAAACAGGATCCCGTTTTGAAAAAGTATTAAATTTTAAAAAAATAGCAAAGACCCCATTTTCACCAGCGACAGTCGACAGGCGAAAATGGGATCCCGAGTTGAGTGACCATCCACCTGCCAGGTAAGTGGATTTTTCCACTTCTACAAATTACCCATCAATCATTTTAAGCTTCCCTTGTTTGTTTTGGTGTAAAATACAATCAAAATTTAAATTATGACTTGTTATTTAGGGTTTCTATTTATGAAATCAATAGCTGATTTTTGACATTTTAGTTGTAAAATACAATTGAAATTTTGAAAGACTATCATATTAAAGGATAGATTTGAACAAACTGTCAAAATTATGTTTAAAATTGAGAATTGAATAGATATATTTAGACATTTTAGCTGTAAAATACAATTGAAAATTTGAAAATACTGTATCATATGAAAGGAGAGATTTTGAAGAAACTGTCAAAATTTGAGTTCAATTTGAGTGTTGAATAGCTGTATTTAAACATTTTAGCTGTAAAATACAATTGAAATTTTGAAAATACTGTATCATACGAAAGGAGAGATTTTGAACAAACTGTCAAAATTTGAGTTTAATTTGAGTGTTGAATAGCTGTATTTAAACATTTTAGCTGTAAAATACAATTGAAATTTTGAAACGATTGTATCATATGAAAGGAGAGATTTTGAACAAACTGTCAAAAATTATATAGCATTGGGATGATATATATATTTGGTTTTTATAAAATTTACTTATAACAATGTATGTCATTGTATTTTAAAGGCATTATTGAATAGGTAACTATCATGTAAAAAAATTACAACAAACCATAATAAAACCTTTATCACATCCTTCATAATCAAACCTTTAGAGACAACCAACTAATCAAGAATTGAGAAAATTTTACAATTTTTGTGATAGCCAACTAATCAAGAATGAAATGAAGCCAACATTTATGTAACTTTTGATATACTCAAGTAGCTATCCTCACTAGCTAGGTTATGCCCTTGGGATGAACATCGTGATGTTAATTGTGATACAAGCTTAACCTCATTGGTAATGCTTCCCCTAATATTAATGACATTGATGTAGGCTCCACTCATGATCCTTACAAATATCTTTCCACCACTAACCTCTTTCATGATAGGTCACTATCCTCACCATCTCCTTAGACCTATAATACCTTGAGCTTATCGATTGGGACCAACACGACCCTTTATGATTTGATGTTTTCCAAAATGATGAAGCCATCATGAAACTTATGAAGTGTCAAGACCACATCCCCATTGTAATCATAAGAAAGACTTTTCCACCATACTTAACACCTACATATGCTTATTTTGGAGAGAAAGAAAGAACCCTTTAGTCCTAAGGTACCCTCGTCTAGGTAGAATAGCAACAAGATATAAGAAGAAACTTGTGATCGATTAAAATGATACAATAAAAATGGACACTTCCCAAGAGCTCCTCAATTTGACAAACTTCACCTTCCATTAGATACCACTCAGATATAAGACATGACTCCCCTCTCCTTGTTGAGGATGTTATAGACATCAACCTATGAATAGAAGCTCGGACCCTAAACTCTCTAAGATAGTAGCTCCACTAGACCTTGACATCAAAGAAGGCATATATAACCATGTCACCATTAAAGATTACGTTGATTTCTTCATGTGGTCTTATGGTGATATGCCTTGAGACTCCATCTTTAAAGTCATGCATCATCTTGTGGTTCACCTCAATGTCAAACCTATTCAATAAAAGCTACGCAAAATGCACCCCCAAGTAGCCCTCATGGTCATAGAAGAATTGTATAAACTCTTGGATGTCCAGGGTTCATTCAGACTATTACTTATCCTAAATGGGTCTCTAATGTTGTCTTAGTTAACAAGAAAACTAATGGAATTCATGTTTGCACTAACTTTTGAGACATCAAAAAAGGATCTACCCTAAAGATAACTTTTCTCTACCAAACATTGATATGATCGTGGATCTCATAGCCATATATATAAAATTTTATCATTAATCTGGATATAATATGGACCAAGTTGAAACATTTGAGTTAGACATGGAGACACCTAGATTATGGAGCTCGGTCTATGTAAGAAAACACCTCCTATAGACTCAACACAAACTTATCCCTCAACCCTCTAAATTGTGACTTACATCATTTGATTACCCTGGAACACACTATAGACAACTCTATACAAATTTGGCAAAAGATATTTTCTCCTAACAGAAAATTGTATATGTAGAAACTTATCTACTACTACATTAGATCTGATATACTTCTTAAAAGGAAAGAGTTGGGACTAACAACTAAATAGAAAACAATAATTTTGCAAATCTAGGAAATAGGAAACAAAATTGAGCTAGAACCATCTTGACTAATTTATCTATTTCTAGCTAGATTGAATCCCTACAATCACAAGTTAAAAACAAAGCATCAAATTCTTCATTAAATTTAAAACATATTTAATCATCAGAATATATTCATCTTCATACTCAGATTAGTCAGGTAGGCAACTAGTAACTTCAATCCTATCTCCATTATCAAATTTGGTTGCCATAGGCAACTTCACCAAATTTAGGTTTTTAGATCATGTGGCATGCACAAGATATCCACCTCAAGGTAGTTCTCTAAGTCTAGTTATAGTCTTGCAGATGTTCATTATGATTCTACCTAGGTGGTATGATAGTCCATTGGTTTCTAGATGACATCATTCAATAGCATAGATGCATCTAAACATTCACCCTTCATTGATATATATCAAGATAGTAAAATAGAGTTTTAAATTGTTCTTAAGGTTTGGGGTTCAATCATAGTGTTAAGATAGTGCAAATTTTAAGACTATTTAGACTAATTAAATGGGCTTAGTCTCAAGCTGAATAACACACATAAGAATTGGGACTAACAACTAAATAGAAAACAATAATTTTGCAAATACGTATGAATAGGAAACAAAATCAAGCTAGAACCATCAACTAATATCTTTTTCTAGCTAGATTGAATCCCTACAATCACAAGTTAATCAAAGCATCAAATTCTTCATTAAATTTAAATCACAAATCATCATAATATATTCATCTTCATACTCAGATTCTAGTCCTAGGCAACTAGGTAACCCTTATTATAACCCTAACCCTAGTTTTGACCCTAATTCTCATTCTAATTGTCACCCTTCTTTAAACTATAACATGAATTCTAATTATAATTCTAACCCTAATCCTAACCTAGGTAATTCTATATGCAATTCCAACCCTAACCCTTATTATAGTTCCCTAATCATAACCCTAACCCTAACTCTACTTGTAATTGTAATTGTAATTGTAATTGTAATTGTAACTCTAACTCTAGCCCTAACGCTAACCCTAACTCTACTTGTAATTGTAATTGTAACCCTAACTCTAGCCGTAACCCTAACCATAATTGTAGCTCTAATACTTACCCTAATTTAGCAACCCTAATTCTAATTCTAACCCTAACCTCAATTCTAACCCTAAGCCTGATCCTAATTGAAACCCTAACCCAAACTTTAATTAATCACGAGTCATGCTACATGGTTTTCTTCTACATATTTTGTATGCATGTGTTATTCCCTTATTGCATGTGAGTTCACCAATTATTTGGAAGTCTCCTAACTGGGAGGTGGGCTTATATTCAAGACCTATAAATTTTGTGTTTATAGGTGTTATGTTTAAAGCTATATGGAGACTTGTCTATATTATGCCATTATTTTTATAATTTTTTTCTTTTAAGGTTAATCAAACTTGCATTTTATCTAAATTGTAACTCAATGCAAATCATGGAGTTTGAATCCATTCAATCATTGTACATGGCTAATATTATTGTATTTGTAAATTTCATTATGTTTGATTTGGATGATGCATGTAGCATTCTCTTCAAGAGGAATTGTTTTTGTTATAAAAAATTGTGAGAATACAAAAGTCATAGATATATGGGTATGCCTTTGTACTCATCTACTTTATTGGTTCATTTTAAATATGTGTGTATGGCTATAAATATTTTTGTTAATTTTATCAAGTCAATGAAAATGGGTATGCCTTTGTACTCATTGACTCTAATGGTTAATTTTAAATATGTGTGTATGGCTATATTAGTCAATCCTAGATCTCCATTATTGAATTTGGTTGCCATAGCCTGCAACTTCACCAAATTTAGGTTTTCAGATCATGTGGCATGCACAATATATCCACCTCAAGGTAGTTTTCCAAGTCTAGTTATAGTCTCAAGTAGATGTTCATTATGATTCTACCTAGGTGGTATGATAGTCCACTGGTTCAAGTATATGACATCATTCAATAGCTAGATGCATCTGTTCTAATTCATTTCTTTTGTCCAAAATGGTTGTGACAATAAAAAAGAAGCTTATTGAACTCATAATCAATAGGAAACCCCTGGTCATGTAATAGGAGGTCTTGAATTTGGTAGGTCAATTATTGTGAGTTCCTTGTAGAATATGATGAACCTTTTGAACAAGAGAACCTTGTAGACCATGATGCATATCTTGAAATTTAAACTTGAACATTATCGTCATGTGAATGCTTTTAGCCATCCTACAACCTCCTATCACCCTTCATCCTCTTATAGGGATATGCCACACAACCTCTCCAAGTTGACCATGCCAAACCCAAAGTCACAATCCTAAGAGGTCCCTAATTTCCTCCCAATGATCATGAGAACCTTGAAGAGCCTACATCATCATCATCCAATCGAATGCCTATCCTAGAGCCTACTAACTTCCTAGATCCCAACACCACCATGTAATCCCAATCCTAATTCATTGGTCCATCCACCTTTTAATCCATCAATTTCCCTTCATTACGCTCACCACCATCTAATCCTCCAACTTCACATCCTAAATTTAAATCACCTCTCTTAAATGACCTCTATAGATGTACTATGAACTATATTACAAAGACAAACCTATATGCCATGTCCCTCTCTATTAAGTTTAATCACTCCTAATCCTAATCCATTTTCTCCTATTATCCATCCACCTAATCCTAGACATTCAGCCTTCATTGATATATATATATTGATAGTAAAATAGAGTTTTAAATTGTTCTTAAGGTTTGGGACAATCATCTAGTGTTAAGATCTAGTGCAAATTAAGACTATTTAGACTTTAAATTAAATGGGCTTAGTCTGAAGCTAAATAACACACATAAGAGTCAAATGACTAACAACTAAATAGAAAACAACAATTACAAATAGGAAATAGGAAACAAAATCAAGCTAGTTCACCATCAACTAATATCTTTTTCTACCTAGATCATCCCTACAATCACAAGTTAAACAAAGCATCCTAACCTTCTTACCTCATCATCTATCTTAAAAGTGGAAGATTTAATTTCATTACCACATGTATATGGTTATATATATGTCCTATCAAATGGTAAGGATTCACTCAAATTTTCACATACTCTTGAACACATATATCCAATTTATGAATTCATGATTGATCCAATGCTCAAACCAATGCAAGCATGACTATTGTTTGTTGGTCTTAGAAGCTTATAGGAAATGTTGGATCTCCTCTAGAATGAGTACTTAACATCATTTGAACCAATAGCCAACTCCATAGAAAAATTAACAAAATTGAAACCTTGGACCTAACATATGATAACAAACCTCGAGAACAAATTCATTATGGTAGTCTTAATAGCTCTCTTACATTTTGAAATTTGTACATGCATGTATACATTATCTGTATGTTTAATTTAAATTTATTTCAAGTGTAATTTCTTGAAACATATATATATATATATATATATATATATTCTTGATTTAATTTTAAATTTGTAATCAAGTTTATATGTTTATATGCAGGTTCATATCTATTTTTATATATACATCATGAATCTAGATGATATTCACTTTGATGTTGAGGACTTCCTTAATGCACAGGATGATCCGGCCGCACCCCCACCCGCACCCACACCCACAACCCCCAGCGCCAAATGCCCCACCTCCAGATGCCCCACCTCCAGATGACCCACCTCCACCTCCACCTCCACCTCCACCCCCACCTGGAACTAACCAGGCTCGCTTGCGAGCCGTAATTAATGAAAATGTGGATTCGATACAAGAAAAATTGAATTCCATTTGCAATGAACAATTCATGCCACCTCACGTGGTATGTTTTGCATCTTTGATGCAAAACATTGTAGATTCTGTGAGGTCTATTGACTCGAACTTTGATGGATTCCAGAAATGGAGAGAGGAGAGGCGCCAATTTTATGCTGATGGCCTCTCCTATAAGACTATTTTGGATCTTAAAATCACAAAAGCTCATTTAGCGCAATATTTTAGACATCCCATTACAAATGAACCTATTTCTGCAAATAAGAAAAGAATATCAATCAGGTGGTGTAGGCATGAAGAAATGTCTACCAATTTTTGGGATAGATGGTGGATGGTGTTTGATTATCCACCTCATGCTAATTGTGAGGTTCCTTTATATTTTTTGAGAAAATTATATGTAGAGTTTGTACTGAATAAAAAACCCAACTACTTTGATTTTAGATCATTCCAGGGTATTGGTGGTAGCATGCCACAATAGAGGTTGGGGGCACAGGTTGATCCCCAACGACCGGTGCCTGTTCAACCTCTTATTGACCCTCCTATTGCTGCCATTCCTTCGCCCTTCCAGCATCGTGCAATGGTATCCACACTAGGCACATTGAGTGCACTCTCAGGTAGCCTACATGAGCAGACTTCTATGATGGTAGCTCGAGTTAGAGAGCATGGAGGAGTTGATGATGGAAGTGGTCCTAGTACCACTCCACATGTGTTGATGCCTCATACATGTACGAGTTGCAATCAGTTGTGTTATGGACCTTATCAGGCAGCTGCACCCACTTCAGCTACACATGCATCATCTGATAATGTGCGCACTAAATCATTTGTTGATTATCTATTTATTGAGGATCATCCCACTGATCATTCGACACAGGTATATATAGGTTATGTACACATGTTGAATTTAAAACAATTTTTTAACCACATGTTTTTAATCAACATATAGATCAATTAAATTGTAATATTTTAACAATCAAATTGTTTGGTGTAGATGATGGCAATAGGGGTCACCATTGATTGAATTAATTTTTCATTGACACCTGTTCATCTCGGGCACCCATTTGGGGTACATTTTCAATGATTTGTAAATTTGTAAAATTCAGTCTTGAATGTGTGTACAATTAAATATTTATGAACTTATTTATGAATTGGTTAAGGGTTCTTCCACATTGAATCCTCCATCTCAGGGTGTCTCGAGCACTCCTCCATCATTGGGCATCTCACATGACACTCTTACAGTATGTATATTGTTTTAAAATACTATATATATACTTAAATTTTTCTATTTTGATATCAGTGTATCTAAAAACATGTACTATTTAATATTTTATAAATATGTCTATGCAAGTTGACACAACAATGAGGATGGGCATTGTAGCACACTTGGATAATCCAAGTTTATATCAGGAGTCGACTGCATTTCAGGTTGTTGAAAAATGTTTAACATGTGCACAAGTCAATTATATATATGTTTTAAAACCTAATTTGTACACACATGTGCTAACTTAAATATAAATGACATTGTAGGAGCTTATTAGTGACACGTTTCATCAACACACAGCACATGCAAAGCAGGAGGACAGAGGAGATGGGCAGCCTGATACAGTATATAATTTAAAATTTAGATTATATTTAAATTGAACAATTAAAATATACGTTGTGAACTTAAAGTAAATTTCTTGATATATATATATATATGTTGACATGTACATTCAAAATTCTTTTTCTTTTATAGCTTGATACATGTCGTGGAGATAAGCCTATAGAGACAGGTCCTAGAATAGAGGATTCACAACAATTTCCTCTTACGGTATAATAATTTTTGAATATGATAACTTATAAATTAAATTGAATTAAATCATTTTTAAAATCATCAAGTACATCTAATTTCAACTTGAACTTTCTCTTGTATTAAATAGATTGATTCAGAGCATGGAGAGACAGGTCCAGGTGCACCAGAGCATGCCTCTCAGCCTCACATGGTAATTTAATTTTATGATAAATTATAATTTAAAAATTGTCATTAAATTAGATTTCATTATCATCTTACATCTAATTTCATCTAAATCTTTCTCTTTTGTAGAGTGATTCGGGTCATCTGAGTAGTTCGCATTGTGTGAAGAGGACTCTTGATGATAGAGATAGTATGTGATAGGTTATTGAACATGGGCTACATGTATAATTTGACTCTATCATGGACTATATGTTATATATTGTTTGTCATGGACTTTATATATATATTGTTGAACATGGACTTTATATATTATTTGAACATGGACCTGGACTTTATATATATATATATATATATATATATATATATATATATATATTGTTGAACCTGGACTTTATATATTTACATATCACACTAAGTTATATTTATATATATATATATATATATATAGATCAACTAAGTTTTATTAAATGATCCTAGCATAGTTATAGTTATATTTATCCAAGTGCCTTGGTGCTTGTTCTTGTGTTGACCATGTAATTTAGGAGTCCCTAGAGTAAGAGTCCATAGGAGTGTCCCTTGACCAACCTCTACTACATCTTAAGTAGATTTGTAGCATGGGAGTGTACTAGGGAAAAGAAAGTCGCCCCTTTTCAATAATATAAATCTCTATGTAAGTGTCAGCTGGTGTTGATCTAGATTTGCACTTAATGAAGAAATTGCATTGAAAGAATATGTAGTGATTCAAGGTCCTAATAAAGTTCCTCCATTCATTCACGGTATGCATATTTAGGTCCTGGTCAAATTTTAAGCAATAAAATGGTAAGCAAATCAAAACAAAGAATTAAAAAGTGAGATACTCATGAGGATCTCTTGCCTACTAGGAGGGATCAATCTCTCACATCTTCTCATCTAGATCAACTAAGTTATATTAAATGATCCTAGCATGGTTATAGTTATATTTATCCAAGTGCCTTGGTGCTTGTTCTTGTGTTGACCATGTAATTTAGGAGTCCCTAGAGTAAGAGTCCATGGGAGTGTCCCTTGACCAACCTCTACTACATCTTAAGTAGATTTGTAGCATGGGAGTGTACTAGGGGAAATCCTTTAGAAAGTCGCCCCTTTTCAATAATATAAATCTCTATGTAAGTGCCAGCTGGTGTTGATCTAGATTTGGGCTTAATGAAGAAATTGCATTGAAAGAATATGTAGTGATTCAAGGTCCTAATAAAGTTCCTCCATTCATTCACGTCACAGAACAAACTTGATATAAACTCTTTTATTGCTTCAGTTGGCATATTAATATCACATTCCTGTATAATCATGTTACGATGTAAAGTACAACGTATATATTGAAACACATCATAATAATAACGAAATTGAACATGTGTTTTACAACAACAAGATATTCGTTCCTTATTAATCTTTACATACCATGGTTTGCATTTTTCAAAAGATCTTTGACTTATTTTAATATTACCAGGTAACACTAATTCATCACAAAATTTTCTATAAAATTCAGTTTGCGTTGTATCTAATAGATGTTTTGGATGAGGATCGCAAACTTTGGACCCCACTCTTAATTTTAAAACATCTCTAGCATTAGACGATACCCTAGTATTATCATGCCAATATTTTTTGATCAAAGATTTGATTTCAACATTCAGTTTCATGTCAGATCTCGAGAGTCGACCACTAAAACTCCAAAATTGGTTAATTGGATCATTTTCTATACTTTCTCTTCTTTTTGCCGCTCTTACCAATGTTTTAGGATGTATTTTTAGAATTCCATTAATACTGCTTACCATTCTTCTATTCAAAGTTGTTTTATTCACTATAGCAGTTGTTATAACTCGTCTTGCTACATTTTTATCTTTGGATCGACTATTACTTCCAATAGACTCAATGGCACTAGCAATAGTAGACATAGCATGTTTTAGTGATTGATCTTTTCTTCTTGGTTTAACAAAAATGCCTAACATTTTCATTACTTTTCTCATTTTCCACATTCTCATTAATTGCATCATTAGTTGACATTGAAATGATAGTTTTTTATGATAAAAAAATTCCTCGTATAATCTATTGGCATGTGTTCTTATTTGTCTCCAAGAAATTTTACCAGGAAGATTATCCAAAACATCTCTTTCAATTTTGAAAAAAATATTTCTCATTTTCAACATCACATCCTAGATTTTTATTTTCATTTTCAACTTCAAAACGATTTTCATTTTCAACAAGAAAACGGTTTTCTTTTTCATTTTCAACAAAAGGATTTTCGTTTTCATTTTCAACAACAAAACGGTTTTCATTTTCATTTTCAACAAAAGAATTTTTGTTTTCATTTTCAACAACAAAATGATTTTTATTTTCATTTTCATTTTCAACGACAAAATGGTTTTCATTTTCATTTTCAACAACAAAACAGTTTTCATTTTCATTTTCAACAACAAAAGGATTTTCATTTTCATTTTCAACAAAAAGATTTTCATTTTCATTTTCAACAACAATTTATTTCAAATTTTGATCTCTACGAATATTATCAATCTCAACATTGTTATATCCAGCTTGTTTTAAATCTCCTATCAACACTATTTCCATTTCATTCAAAGGTGGATTTGAAGAAGTACCTGGATTTGTGCCTATTGAAACATTCTCCATAGCATTAATAGAGGGATTTGAAGACATACTAGGAGTAGTTTGTGTAATCGTATTAGTTTCCACATTCACCTCTTGCAAACTTGCATCGTCTACATCCATGGTCTCAATGTTTTTATCTTCAATAGTTGTGGAATTGGATGCTTCAGCATTATTCATTGATTGAATCTGTATTCTTCTATCTCTTTGTCTTTTTGCCTCCTCCTCTCTCTTTACTTCAATTTCTTCAGGGGTTAATAGCTTCCTATATTTCCTCTTATTATGACTTTGTGATCCCATGATTAAAAAATTTATGAAGCATGTACAAATAAATGTCAAAAACTTGAATGTGTTTCAAGTCCTTCAAACAAGTACCAATTCAACAAAATTCCACTCAAATAGTGTCTCCATGATGGCTTCTATCAAAATACAAACAATATTTCAAGTTGATGGACCTGCAAAAGAAAAAAATATGGCAAAGAATGCTGCAAGAGTCGATGTCGGTTGTACTGTAGAGCAAGTTGCAGAAATGACAGTCATAGTACAGTCTTATTTTAAAAAAGGGCAAATAATAAACGGGATCCTATTTTCTTTTCGACCGATGAATAAAGAAACGGGATCCCGTTTAATAGACGGGATCGCATTTAGTAAACGGGATCCCGTTATTCAAAATTTAAATTTTAGGCTTGGGTTTTGCTTTGTAACCCACTTCAGAAAATGCTTTGGGGACTCGACCCTGACCTCTGGACCTAGTTTGACCTACAACTTGAAGGCCCTGTCAATGTCACAACAAAATAGTGACTTTGGGCATATATCTAAAGGTCTATTTTGTAGAATATTTTGACGAAATTAAAACCCATTATAGAGGAGAATGTAGATTCCAAATATGTAATTTTTTTACAATTGGATTAATTTTTCTATTTTTTAATCAATTTTTGATGAAATAGGTCCATAAACTTGAATTATCAGGGTTTTTTAATATTTTAATAACTTTTTATTAAAATATTTCTTGTAAAAAAATTGTATGAAAATGTACTTTAGACAATTATTTTCAAGTTTAAAAAAAAAAATTCAAAATATGTTAAGTTTAGGTCATCTTATGCGTGACGTACACGATGATTTTTTAAAAGACAAATAATGACCAATAAAAAATTAATTAAAAAAATTATTCAATAAAAAATTACAAATAAATATCAAAAACGTGCTTCTGTGAGTTACAAATCTTTTCCCAAAAGGATTTTGAAAAATATGATTATTTAGGTCAAAATATGGATGACGCACACATACATGGTATAGTAAAAAAAAAGTGACCTTTAAACAGTGGTTTTTAGAAACGCCTATTCAAAATCAATTTCTATCATCTAGGTATTAAAAAAAATTACATATTTGGAAACTAGACTCCGAGTACTACATTTCATATTTAGTGACTTTTTCCAAGATTCCAGCTTTAAGTGCTTCAAATTTTTAGGTCAAATGTGACAAATTCTAAAAATCAGGGAAAACACTTCCACTTTTTGGCCAAAAAGTGGACACAACTTCTTGCACACACCCCAATAATAAATGGTTTGTATCTTCAATTAAAACAGGGAGAAATGCCCAACTTTTTCGACCTTTCACTAGTCAGAGTTTTATTATTAAGAGCAATCTAGGGAAAAGCCCCTACTTTAGGAAGACAAGCTTTATTTCAACATAGATTTGATGACCATTTTTCAAATAGTGAGGAATAAGTAGAGCCAAATAGCCTTGCTTTACTAAATATTGACCCATTTTAGATGGAATCTAGGAATGTTCATTTGCTTTTGGGGAGTAAAATATTTTTATTTGTTCAAGAATCCTTTTTCAAGCAAAGTATTTTTGGTTAGGAGGGATTGGACATTCATCTAAACTTTTGCACTTAGCTTTAGATAAAACAAGTTCATCAAGTATTTCAAAAAAATCTTTAATTTTGACACCCCAAGTCTATTTCAAATTGATTTTTGCATCCTCTAGATCCAAAATTTCGTTTAATGGTGAATGACCATTCCAAGTATCCTTCCAAAAGATGGTGTTCTCTCCACTTTGAATGACCCATGAAAGGTGAGGAATAGTTACATCTTTGAATTTTAATATTAAGTTCCACATTTTTTAACCAAGAGAGGGGTTTGCAATGGTAAAAATTCTTTCTCTATCTTGGGAATCTAGATATTTTTCTTGCATTATCTTACACCATTTAGATTCAAGTTTTGCATACATGTTCCATGCTAATTTCCATTAGCTTATATGAGTTTTATTAGATTAACATAGTTTCAATTCTATATTTTCATTATAATCTAATTTATTTCTAAGTACAATATGAATGCAATTTAACTATTTCTAAGCAAAATAAATTAGGAGTTATTTTCTAGTAGCATGTGTGTTTCCAAACGAACCAAAGAATAGTTTACCAAAAGGACTCAAATAAAATTTGTGGAGACATAAACACCAAGAAGGGTAGCTTTCTAAGACCTTTTGGTATTGAATATGTTAGGGAATGAAGATAAGATGAAATTCCATGAGTGTTGAGTATGTGAGTAGAACTAGAATGTATGCTTGATAGACTATTTTTCCTACAAAAGGGACAAAGTGTAGGGGTAGGCTGGAAAAAGCTTAGGTGGTTGCCAATAGGAAGACAATGGTGCAAGAGTTTCTAAGTAGAACATTCAGCTTGAGTAGCAACCTTGGACTTCCATATGGCCAAACTGAAACTTCACCATTTGCTAGAGGAGTAAGAACACTTCCATTTAGTGTCTAGAGACAAACATCAATGGTAAAGGGGTAAAGCAACTTTCTATAAATGGTTTTCAATGGAAAGAAACAAAGTTTACAACATATGGGCCACCTCTAGTCCTTTAGAAAACTACATCCACAAATGATCTAGACATCTTCATTTGAGCTTAAAATAAACCAATCTAAATCTGCCCAACTCAACCCCAGTTTTCCAAGAAAGAGTGCAGTACTTCCAAATATCTTTGAATGTTTCGATCCGCTTCCTAAATAGCGATTTTGATTGCATGTGCTTGTAGACTACTAGAAGTATATTCCACCAAATGGAGGAAGTGGGGAAATTGAGACCATGTCTTAGGGAGTGGTCTCATCAAGTCAACATGGGAGAAACCACCTGTCATGTTTTCCAAATGCTCAAATCGAAACAAAGCTTGTGGCTTGAAGAAGGGGGCAAAAAGAATTTTGTATTTCCAACTAATTTGAGCACATGCTCCTGAAGTGGTGGCAATTTGAATTTTGTAGCAAAATAAAATGTTCCAGGGAGCAAAAAACTATAGAGCCTAAACAATCCATTTTGCAATGAGATAGGTTCCTTGTGTGAAGGGGTCTACGATATTCAACCCTCCTTGATCTCTGGGGGGAATATAATGTGCCAATGAGGTAGCTTGGTAAGCCTCTTTTGTTGCCCCATTTGGCACACAAAAAGTTACAAGTTAATCAAGACGTTGGCTGTAGTAAGACTTGGAGGGCAACCAACAAGAGGAAATATATATGATTGGCAAGAAGGATTTTATTTGTTACTTAGATGTGGCCAACCATGGATAGGAACTTGTGAGTCCAAGAAAGCAGTTTTGATTTAAGTTTATCCAAGTACCATTTGTACTAGATCACGATGTCTCTCTTGACCAATAAATAGCAAGCCAATTAAACTAATAAAATTAAATTCAAATGAAGCTCATTCAAGTGAACACTGAAGTATGAAGCTTTGGAATATCATGTAATGCTTTAAAATATCATAATAAATTTGATAGCTTCTCGATTAAAACTATGTAGGAGTTTTAGTATAACATTTCAAATGATATTCAGTGTTCCATCATCAAGATACAAAAAACAAAATAAAGATAAATTACATAACAAACTACTTATATTCAACATTAAGATACAGAAAACAAAATAAAGATAAATTACATACCAAACTACTTATATTCAACATTTGGTCATTTTTCGATTTACATGTGGAATAATCATTGACATTATATAGTATAAATACGTTGCAAGACAAAATCCTATACCGTCCATAACAACAACTAATCCTCATTCAACTACTGACTCCTCTCAAGAGTAAAATTTGAAAAAACTAAAAGGACCAGAAAAAATATAAAAGCAAAATATCATAATAATTAAAAATGTTATAAAATACAGTTAGGTGCCAAATGTACCTTTTTGAGATATATAGAGAGAGATATTTTGGCCCATACGACAGGGATAAGGATGAAAAATAATGTATGAGTAAATGCTACGGGAGGACATGCATTTACTATTATATCATTTTCTGCAGCCTGCATTAAGTTTGCAGAAGGCTCAGCTTTTTACAAAATTAAATAAAATAATAATATTTGAGACAGAATACGCTGCATTAAGTTTGCAGAAGGCTCAGCTTTTTACAAAATTAAATAAAATAATAATATTTGAGACAGAATAATTGTAAAGTACATGGCCCATCTTCCAACCATGGCCCCACCATGCTTTTGTTGTAGATGCCCAGAAAGACTGCACCGTCAGCCGTCAATTGACGGTGTCAGAATATAAAAAGACTGACAAGACGTTGAGGTGACTTTTCAACGGTAAAGTTGAGTGTTGACTTCTTGGTATTTGTCATTTTGGGAATTACGCGGATTTAAACGATCCCATTCGGGAATTTTTAATCTAAATCGATATTTGTGTAGAGCACAAAAGGGCGTGCTTATGTGGATAGATGGGTCACGTGATTAAATTTGACGGTCAATTTTGCTTATCAAGTAAATGATCTAATTGTTTAAACTATGTAGAGCTTTTTGTATTCATGTTTCGGATTACACTCCATGATCCATTATCAGGGAAAATTTGTGTAGAGTTTTTTGCATCGACGTTTTGGATCACACTCCATGATCCATCATCAAAAAAAACTATGTAGAGCTTTTTGCATCAACGTTTCTAATCACACTCCACGATCCATCATCAAAATTCTAAAAAATGTGAAATAAAAATCATAGCAAGTAAATTTTTAATAATCGTTCTAAGGTGTCTTCGAAATATTAAGATATATTTTAGTATAAATAAAAAATTATACTTAAACTATATATATATATATATATATATTTTGAGAGTTTGTTTGAAATTTCTCTTTTTATATAGTATAATTTTTTTAAAGATTTGAATGTATTTTAAATGTTTAAATACAGGTATACAATTATCAAAGAGTCAATTTATTTAATACTTAACTTAAGTTGATTTAATTTTTAATTAATTCTATTTTTTATTATTTTATTATTTGTTTTTTATAAACATTTTTTATTTTATTTATTTTTGTCTCTTAAATAAAAATTCTAGTGTGATTGTGTTTTTATTTTAATATTTAAGTTCCTTCATTTTAAAGTTGAATTTTTTAAGATTTGGTTGTTTGGTTTGTGTATCAAATTTGTTTGAATTGGGGTCCACACCATCATATTTAAAAATATTGTATAGGACTCTAGGGTCATAAGTGCATACTTATTTAGATTTTTGTTGTGATATACAATCATTGTCCATCATAATACACCAAAACTTAAGGAGAAAGAAGATACGTTTATGATTATAATTTTACATTTACTTGTGGTAGACCTAGCTAACTCATAATATCAATTTAGATATAATTTACAATTAAATTATCATGTGTTAGTTATAAATTAATAATTAGTAACAAGATTAAAGAACACTCTTACATTCATATACTTCATATTTTTTAAAGATTTGATTGTATTTTATACAACTATCAAATTTAGGCTTTGGATGAGTCCATCTATTTAATACTTGATTTAAGTTGATTTAATTTTTAATTAATTATGAAAATTATTTTTTATTATTTTATCTTTTATTGTTTGTAAATATTTTTTATTTTATTTATTTGTATGTCTCTTAACTAAAAATTCTAGTGTGATTGTGTCCTTATTTTAATATTTAAGTTTCTTCATTTTAAAGTTAAAAATTTTAAGATTTGATTGTTGTTTATTGGTATCAAATTTGTTTGAATTGGGTCCAATTATCATATTTCTATCATATTTAAAAATATGGTATAGGACTCTAGGGTCATAAATGCATATTTATTTAGGTCTTTATTGTGATATACAATAATTGTCCATCACAATACAACAAAACTCAAAGAGAAAGAAGATACGTTTATGATTATAATTTTACATTTACTTGTGGTAGACCTAGCTCAACTCATCATATTGATTTAGATATAATTTACAATTAAATTATCATGTGTTAGATATAAATTAATAATTAGTAACAAAATTAAAGCACACTTACATTTATATAGTTTATGGTTTTTATTTTTCTTTAAAAGAAAATAGGAGATTTTTTTGAGAAGATAAAGAGTAACATTAAATTTTAGATAGAAATACTATTTTTAGTTTGTTTTTAATTTTGATGATGAATCATAAAGTGTGATTTAAAATATTGATTTAAAAAATAACAAATAATTCTCTTTAAAAAATTCAAGTAATCTTATGAATTATAAAAACTTAAATTTTATCATCTTAATTTTTAATTTTTTAACAAAAATTACAATAATTTAATTCTATAAACAAAAATCTATTTGATAGTTGAGATTTAGTTAGACCATAAGTTTTAGATGTTACTAATTTAAATTTAATGTGTTAGGTATTATAAACTTAGATTATAAATATTGACATTTTATTGGAGAGAAGAATTTATTATTTAATTAATCAACATGTAATATTTATGTTGAATATGAATTAAAAAAATGTGTCAAAATTTTTGTATCATTCAATATCACACTCTATAATCCATTATCAAAATATGTTAAATGCACTACTATAGATGTTTAAAATACATCTATCTAAAAGATGTATTGATATCTCTCACTATCTTTTAAAAATAGATGTACTTAAAATATCTATGTTAATCTATTAAGTAAATAGCCTTTTTTAAAATTAAGAAATTTATTAATAAGTATAAAGATTAAGAGAATGCATTTCAAAAAAGAGAAACCAAAATGACAACAATATGAATTAATGAATAACTATTTTAATAGTAAAAAAAATTCAAAAAGTTAAATAAAAATAAATTATTTCAATAATTTTACTTGGTATTTTATTTATAGTTTAATGAAAATATATTAGTATTTTAACTTTAATTTAAAGAGTTATTTTATTTTTCTATATGAATATTAATTTTTAATACCTATTTAAATTACTACAAATACACACATAAATAGATAAACAAATAGATGAAAAAATATTTTATTTACTTAAGAATTATTTTATTTTACTTTAGAACTATTTTATTTACTTAGTTATTTTATTTTGTGAAGGATGGCTAACATCTTTTTTCATAAGTTGAGTCCAAGTGAGATTTCTTCTTATTAGGGCCTTAATGGTGAACATTCAAGGTGTCTCCCTTCTTGCATGAGAACAATGTCTAATTCAATTCCTAAAGCATCACTTGCAATGACAAATGTTTTGGAGAAGTCAAAACCAGAGTAGTGCACATAACTTGGCTTGAGAATTTCAAAGGTTCTTTTTGTCATTTAAAACCATTGAAAGGAATCCATTTTGAACATGGTTGTAAGGGGAGCTATAATTTTCTCATAGTTAATATGAACTAGCGGTAATATCTCGTGAGGCCTAAAAATCCATAAAGGCTCTTAAAAATTTTGGGTTTAGGCTAGTTTTCATAGCCTCAACTTTTGTTAGATCCACCTTGACTCCTTAGAAACAATGTGCCCTAGGTATTGTATTCTTTTTGTCCAAATGAGCACTTGGAGTGTTTGGCACATAATTTGTTAGGAAAGATTTGGAGGGTTTGGTTCAGGTGCAAGAGGTGGTCTTCACACATGTTTGATTATACACAAGGATATCATCAAAGAAGACTAAAATGGACTTTTGGATAAATGGGTGAAAAATCTTATTCATAAAGCTTTGAAAGGTTGACAATGTGTTACTAAGGCCAAATGGCATGACTAGATACTTGAAATGGCTATCATGAGTCCAAAAAACCATTTTAAGAATGCTCTCTTCTTTGATGTGGATCTAATGATTAATCAATCATAAAATTAGCTTCGAGAAGTAGGTAGCATAGAGTCCATTCAAGAGCTTATCAACCATTGGAATGGGAAATTTGTCCTTGACATTGATTTTATTTAGCTCATGAAAATTGATACAAAGGTGCCAAGACCCATCTTTTTCTAAACCAACAGTACTAGAGAAGATAAAGAATGATGCTTAATTGAATGACTCTCACATGTAATAGATCCTAGATCATGTGTCTATCTTGTTCTCTTGAATAAATAGGTGTCAATAAGGATAAATGTTTGAAGGTATGCTCCCAAAAGTAGCTAGATTGTGTGATCTTTGGTGTGCCATGATGGTAATCTAGTTGGTTCTTCAAAGATAATTGCATATTGGGACAACAACTCATAATTCTATGGATTAGGTTAAAGTGAATCCTTTATCTGAGTAGCAGAAAGCTAGGGAGTCATTCCATGAGATCCCTTTTTAAGTAACTTCTTCATCCGATGTGATCTAATGATACTTACTAATCCAAGAGTAAATCCTTTACTTGAACCTTTGACTCCATAATGCATAGGAGGCATGCTTGTGTAGATGCAAGACCCTCCTATTTTTATAGTTATTGCTTTTCTATATTATTAATATCCTAATAATTTAGGAAATGATATCTAAAGCACATTGCTTCTTGTGCAAACAATCTCATGCACATTTTTTTTTTTAAAATATAATTTCATTGCTTTATGTGCAAGAAACACTATGCACATGTATTTCTTGAACTTTAAGACATTATTTAATTAATAATTATTGTTTTGAAGTCTTGATTAACGATAGATGTTTTCTTTAAATAACTTATTTCTAATGTCAACAAGGAGAATTTTCTATTAGAAAATCATGACAATGCCTCTTCTAGGAAAATCAACAATGAAATATTTGTCTTTTGTTCCACTCAAGTATGTCCTCCCTTAATAAGAACATAATTGGCCTTCCATTCAAATTGTAATTAGGTCCAAGAAATGCTAAAAGTGTCCTTTCAAGATTTCCTCTAAGTCAAATTTGTACCCTAGTTGGAGGCAAGGACATGAACATAGCAACCATCATGACAAGATTAGTAATGAAGAATTTGATGTCTTCCTTTCCTTGAATCTTTCAAAAAACAAGACAAGCAATATGCTCTCCAACTAGAGGCAGATGTCATATTCAATCACTACTTGTTTGGAATTGTCCAATCCAAGAAGGCCATGTATTGATCCTTTAGTGATTTGAGATTTTGAGATTCTATATAAGGGTTGAATCTTGGCCATGAGAATTAGCTCACTTTGATCGATCTACTCCCCTCTCAACCACTTTTTTATCCTATTTTACAACTCATTATAAGAGGACTAGGTCTTCTTGGTTCAACTAGTAATATTCCTTTAGAACACTCATCATCCACATTTACAAATCCTTAGATCAAGAGCTTTCCTTTCCAAAATTGAAACAAAATCATCTTCCATAGAGGAATTTGTTCTATTCTCCCCTCTCCCTAGGGTCCATTTGTCTTTCTCCATAAGAGGACTAGGTCTTCTTGGTTCAACTAGTAATATTCCTTCAGAAGAACACTCAATCATCCACTTATACAAATCCTTATGAAGAATTTTCCTTGCCAAAATTGAAACAAAATCTAAAAAGAAAAATATACATAACCCCATGAGAGACAAAAATGCAAACAAATCATAGCCATGATAACCAGAATCTAACATACAAAAGAATAGGTAAAACATACCACAAGGTGACACAAGATCTATACCATGGGAAAACCCTCAAGAGGGAAAAACCTAGCCTCCAAAACCATCCACACTCAATGTATTATTCAACAATGAAACATTACAATACACTTATAGAGTCTCCATGAATACTTTTGAAACATCAACTCCTCCAATGCATCCTCCATGTGTCCAAGCATGAGTCCACACATCCCATGCCATGCTTCACATATGCACTTACAAGAGAAACTCAATACAACAAGACATCCCACTCAACCAACCAACTCAAACCACTAACCATGTGCTTGCTTTTATAGACTCAAGCTCATACAAATACAACTTGTGGTATTGGAAAAATCATGAGTATAAAAAACCATTAACCCCTCATTTAATTCTTACAACTAATTTTCACTTTACGCTCTAATTAATTAACTAATTATTGTATGTCTCCCACACATAAAATAACTAACCTGATGTTACATACAACTTTACAAGTGGCCCTAAATAAATATTTAATGTGGCTAAACACATCCCCTAAGATGCACCATAAATAAATATTTATTTTTACATAATTAAAATATTCAATGTTATGTAAGGTGTACAAGACACCTATTTCCTAACATTCTCCAACTTGTCTACATTGCATAAGGGTCAATCAATGAAATACATCATCATAGCTATACATGAAACCACATGAATCTCTAGTATGCTCTCGTGCTCCGTTAAGATACTTGCAATAAAACCAAGGTGACCACCATCTTAAGTAAGAACTCCTCTCATCCTCCAACATGCCACCTATGGAAGAATAGGAACATGTTAAGGTGAAGATGCGCCAATCCAAAGAACACAAGTATCTAATTCAAGTGATAACAAAGGCTCCAAGCTATTGTCAAAGGTAAAAACTCACATGACTAGAAATAACACCTATAACATATGCTAATAGATCCAACCATCCATACCTCCTAGGTATCAACAACATCAGTAAACTCATGCCAACAATATGTCCAACCCATATACCGCAATCGCAAGCTTCTTGTATAAAACATGTCAATTAAGAACATACATATCCAGGAACTCCCAATGCAGGTAATATCAAATCTAAAAATAGACTAAGGCATACCAAGTCTGCCAATCAACACTCAAACCAAGGTGTGGCTAATGATCAAAACCATTTAGTACTAAGAACAATCACCATGATCAACACATGCAACTCAAAATGTTGCATACTCCCTCACAACATGTCACCATAACTCTCCCAAATCCAACCATATAAACATGAACATCCAAGAAGTAGCCATAGAACAAAGAGAGAAAGCATGTAAATCATATCATGTCCTTCTACCAACACCTCAATGTTGTTATATGGAGCCTAATCAGACTCAGAGGTTAAATTTTCCCCACTTTTATCGGTGCAGTTTCCCCCCAAATTATTTAAAAGGGGGTTGGGGGGCAGCGCCCCCAAGACGGGGTCAAGGGGCAGCACCCCTTGTAGGGTCCAGGGGCAGAGCCCCTAGCACGCTCCCTGTCGCGATACAGGGCAGGGTCGAGGGGCAGCACCCCCAAAACCTCAAACGACTTTTATTTTTATTTTTTTTTAATGTGCCTGGTAAACTTTTTAACATGACCGGCGACGCTAGTGCGACACGCCCTCCGGCTCCACGTGAATGCTTGTGCCCGGAGCAATGAACCGGTGAGGCCACAACTGGGGGACCTCATCCCCTAGGAAGAACACTTCAAACCCGCGAGCTCATTGGCCCAACGAAGGCATAAAGCCTTGCAAGCTCATTGGCCCAGTGGGGGTTTGAACTCTGGTGGCTGCCACTACAACCGAGCGACTTAACCACCGAACCATGCCATCATCGGCCTCAAATGACTTTTATTATTTTATAAAGGTGTCGGAAGTTTTTTTTATTGGCTGACATTAAAAACCCTATTTTGTAACCAACATAAGGCTTGATAAAAATGGCTAAGGGTTAGGGTTTCCATTGATATTGTATTGTAGCATTTGCAGTGATATTGAGTTGCAAGGATTGCTGGTTGTAATTTGTTTGATTTACTAGATAATAATATTGGACTCTCTGTTGGTGGATGTAGCCCAAGTTTGGATGAACCACGTTAAAAATTGTCTCTCATTGTTATTATTTCTATGTATTTTCATTCCTCTATTTAATCTTTATTTGCATTTAATTGATATCTTCTACATGCAATTCCTAACACTCAAAGTGCTAAGTTGTGTCAAGTATGATCTCCTTTACAACCCCAAATGAAAAGCCTTAACAAAACCCAACTATTCAGTCTCATAGATCAAATTGAAACATGTGTATCATGTAAAACCAACATAGATGTAAGCCTCTCTAACCTTGAGGAAGATCAACTCAAATATCCATTCCCAAAACTAGGAATAAGCCCAATAAACATCTCCTAAACTCCTCATAAATAACATCATAAGTCAAACTCATATGAACAAGGAGATAACCATGCCAAACACCCCTCAAATGAACCCTCCAGAACCAACAACTATAGCTCAAGATTCATAACCATGAGAAGATAAAGAACAAAGAAAAATACATCTAAAGGATGGGAAATACCTCTTAGATGATAATCCACTGAATATACCAAGAGTGTGGAATGAGAATGCTCCTCCAAGATACACCAAGTCACAATGACTCTCTTCAAGAACAATCTCATCTAGGTCCATGAGCTCACATCCATATCCAGTTGAAAGGCTCCTCAAGGTCTTCCTACTAAAACCTCCAAAGGGTAACCGGCTCAACAAATATCTCTAATCCCAAGATAACTCCAACCTCACCCAAGTCTCCAAGTATCCATGAGCACCTACAACCGATCAATCCATGCTAAGCTCCAAATGCAACACCACACTATCATGAAGCTCCCAAGTACATGACCAATGTACTCAATACCAAGAGAACCAACAAGATCATTGTCAAAGCTTCAACTATAGAATCAGGAACCAAATCATGACATCATGATTTAACATCTCCTCCTAGGAGATCACATGCACCAATGCACACATCTCGGTCTCAAGAGAACCTATATAATGTCAAAACTCAAATTGCTATCTAGAGTAAACCAAGACACAATACCAACCATATTCTAAACCAAGGATCAACATCTCCAATCACATGAAGATAACCATCACCTAACAATAGAACTCAAGATGTCAAAGCACTCATACTGCAAAAGAATCATGATCTAATAGTTTGGCCATGACACCTAACCATTGTAGAAGATCATCCATCACTAGGTGACTAACACACATCACTACGAAAGCTCCCACTAAGCCATGATAAAAGCTACACATGGCATCATGATGACATCTCCTAAATGAAGATCACCATGGTTCACACACACAATTGTAATACCAATAAAACTAAAGCAGAACCAAGATCTCCAAGCCAAGAGAATAAACCATCACTGCCAAAATCTCACACAAAACCATGTATCCAAGCTATCCATGACATCATGATAAACATGCTACAAGTCCTAATAACTGACTATCAAGACACTCTAATCATCCATTCTCTCATCCTGATACAATATACCCATGCACAAATGACCACAAACATGGATACCTAACAAAGTTTGCATCAACATTGAATCAATCTCATGATTATAGACAATCCGCATCTAAGTCATCCCACTACAATCAAATAGGTGATCAGCCCACAAGACTGCATAACTCATAGATCCCAAACATGTAACATGTAAACTCATCATCACATTAGTAACTTGCAAATTGAGATATCAAAGAAGATAACCCTGTAGACCTCAAGACTCAAACACCAAATCAATTTCAAATCTGATTTGCCAAACAAGTCCACAAACAAGTAACCATGATCAAGGAACCAATCAAGCATCCAGGAGATAAGAACAACCTCCTAAACATGAACCAGACCACCACATGTAAACATGAATCAAACATCATAACCCATAACTGTCAAACGCATACATGATCATGTTGTACCAATGCTCAGAAAGTACCTACATATCTATGGCAACATAATCATCACCATTGTTGTACCTATACTCAAGTCCCACTGAAACGAGACTCCATGTTTCACATGTGTACCAAACCATATCCTCAAACCAAAAGACAATCTGCGTACTTATTTCCATCAAAGTCCAAACTCTAAAAACACATGTAAACTTGTATCAGGAAGTACCAAATCTAAAAATTTGTTATACTAGCATACTGATTTGATAAAAACATATACTCGCTCAAGTTTGTGCCCAAAAATTCATCCCAATACTCATGCAATCACACCTTGAATCTCAGGGTCCCGCAAGTGCTCAAACAAGTACAAACCTCTCTCTGCACATCCAACTAAAATATATTTTATCCACTATGTAGTACTATGCAAATTCTCTCCAACACCTATTCAAAATCCAAAATCTAATTTCATATGCAAAAGTTATGACCGTTTTACCATTTAAGAGAAATGCCTACTTCAAGTACCAAATTCTGACACAAAATAAAGAATTTGATCACCAAAATTATACCACAATGTAGTGCTCAGAGAGACCTTTCTGACGCCTATAAGAAGTCAAAAAACTGATACCGTATGTAGAAGTTATGCCCCCTAAAAAATATATATCCAACTATGCTAAAAATACAAAGGCAAGTGGCTCTCTGGCGGCTAACGAGCGACTCCAAGGTGGTAGGAGGATTGTTCTAGCCAGGTGAAGATGGTGCTGCACCAGCAGCAAGCCCACCTACCTCCCGTAGGGGTCTAGTTCCTTGGGTTGGGTGTGATTTCCCCTCGGTGGCCCCCGCAACCAGGGCTAAGCCCTAGGCTATTGGCCCCCTAGACCTAGGCACTAGTCACCCAGGTGACCAGGGGCATGGGCCCCTACCCCAATTGTTGGGCATTATTTTCTTTTAATTTCTAAATTTTTCAATCATTTTTTTAAATTTTGTTCGCAAATCATACTTGCACAAGCATAGGTCACAGGGAATATTCCCTATTAATTCCTTGTCGTGTGGCCATACAAATTCTGTACGGTCATATGAAATCTTTTTTCTAAAGATTCTCTACAAGATTCCATCTAGGGAAAAATAGGGCAAAATTTTTGTGTCTAAAATATATCGAATTTTATATGAAAATATAGGTGTTTGAGTCTTCTCTAGACTCAATGGTGAGGTATGTTTTTACCTGAGAGGCCTCCTGCAAACTCCCACCTTTAAAACCCCCACACAAAGAGCCCTAACAGAAACCCACTTGCCAAAACTTCATCAAATCCTAGATTTGCAACAACCCAAGTCTGCAAACACACTTGTGACCCTAAAAATGCCTACATCGGACCAACCTACAAGTCCATGGATTCAACTATGCTAAAGAATCTACTCATTGCAAGGGTTATACAACTAAGGAGATCTCCCACAACCTAGCAACTAGGCTCTGATACTACTTGAAAGGAAAAATATATAGCCGTGAACAATATTCCACATAACCCCATGAGAGATACAAATGCAAACAAATCATAGTCATGATAACTAAACATACCATAAAGTGGCACAAGATATACCCTGGGAAAACCCTCAAGAAGGAAAAACTTAGACTCCAAAAGCATCCACACTCAATATATTATTCAACAATAAAATATTGCAATACATTTATAAAGTCTCCATGAATACTTCTAAAACATCAAGCTCCTCCAATGCATCCTCCATGTGTTCAAACATGAATTCACATATCCCATGCTATGCTTCACATATGCACTCACAAGAGAAACCCAATACAATGACAAACCACTAACCTTGTGCTTGCTTTTATAGACTCAAGCTCACACAAATACAACTTGTGGTATTAGAAAAACTATGTCTCTCAATACCAAAAGTACACAAAACCATTGACCCCTCATTTAATTCTTACAACTAAGTTTTCACTTTATGCTCTAACTAATTAATTAATTATTATATGTCTCCCACACATAAAATAACTAACCCAATGTTACATACAACTTTACAAGTGGCTCCAAATAAATATTTAATGTGGCTAAACACATCCCCTAAGATGCACTACAAATAAATATTTATTTTACATAATTAAAATATTTAATGTTAAGCAAGGTATACAACACACCTATTTCCTAACAAAATCATCTTACATAGAGGACTTTGTTGTATTCCCCCCTCTCCCTAAGGTACATTTGTCTTCCTTTAAAAGAACTTTAATCAATTGGTGAAATTTCTCCACCACAAATAAGATTGTTTATAAACATTTGGCAAACAAAAGCTTGTCAATGGGAATTTCCTCTTTTAACCCCTGTGGTGGTAAAGTTTTGGTATATTCTTATGCACATAGACTCACAAACAAGAAACAAATAAGAAATGTCTAATACACCTTCTATTTCCAATGTAAAATACATTTCTCAAATTACTTTGTATAATGTATTAATTTTTTTTTGTATTGAATAAATGCAAAATTACAGGGAGGAATCAGTGCTCATGTGAGCAATTGGAGAAAAAAAACAACAAACAAACAACTTGAGACAACGAGCTAGGGGGCAACTAAACCATAGAACAAAATAGGAATGTTGGAACCGACTACAAACCACAAGCCACAAAGAGCCAAACTAACAATGAAACAAAGATGCAACTGAACAATCCAAGGTCCTATAACCAGCCAAACGCCTGCAACTTGTGAAAAAGGAAACCTCCATTTCTATACAATACAGTAACAAGTATATCTCATTAGTGTCATCACTTGAGATAGAGTGAGAACTTAATCAAATCTTGCTTTAAGAGAAAAAATTCTTGGTGAATAACATCTCTAAGTCAAACCATGCCTTTAAAGATGTTCTTGTAACACTTTAAAAATCTATAGATCAACTTCTATATTAGCAAGAAGTTCAATGAATTGGTTTGCTTTGTGATAAATATTTTAGAAGAAAATAGATTTAGAGGAAAAGGTCAACCCTTCTTGCCTTATTTGAGGTGTTGGTTAGTTTCTATCTTAAATTGTTTCCTTTTGATAATTGATTCAATTAATAATAAGGAATTGCTTCTAACAATTAAATTATGGGGGGAGGTAGTGAGATTCAGGTATTTAATAAATATTAAATGGTTCAACATCATTTATAGAGCACTAACTTGCATGCACGTCTATAACACAAACAAATTCACCTTTTCATTGCTTATTAGACAATTACTAATGGTAGGTCCTTAGATATGTATGGTGAATGGAAGATATATACATTCCCTTAAAAATTGTAACAATATTTTAAAGAAGGATATATAATTTTAAAGCATTAAAAGTTTTATTGTTTTTGAATATGTAATTATTATATTATTTTATAAAAAAATATAATATATATTATATTTTTTGTTAAGAGGATTTGTAACAAATTTTTTTATCGTTTTTGTAATTTATTGGTATTGGGAATATGAATTAAAGTTGTACGAGTATTGTTCTTTCAACAAAAAGTTAAGGATTGGGAGGTATACATTCTACCAAATTTCCCTCAGACATAATCTCGACCTCATCCCTTTAAAATATTAAGGACCTTATACTCATCAAAACTTAATTCTTGATTCAAAAATAGAAGTTTAAAATACCTTCTACAATAAAATATCTTCCAACAAATCTTGACACATCAACATTGATCCAATTAATTTTGGGAGTTTGAAAATACCCACATCTCACATGCAACATCAAATATGGGTCTTTATATTCACCAACACTGCACGAGGGATTATGAGCTGTGCCTTCTATTATGAGACAATAGTGCGAGTTTGTTTGTCAAGCTTTAATTATATTTAAATGTGATGAAAAGCCAAAGGCTTTTGTTTAAAACGAGAAAGACGAGATCTACGTGACGTTGACATAACAAAATATTTGGTCAAAATTTAGGATTGCTCAACTAAGGGACTTGCCATTTAAATTATTGTGTTTTTTTTTTTTAACTTGCCATTTAAGTTTTTTTTTTTAAATTGAGAGAAATGCAAATACAATGAAAAGAAAACAGTCCAAAGACTGTAGATAGAGAGCACCATACAAAACAAATACAAAAAGCCTGAACTTACAGAACAAAATCAGCCTTCAGCTGTGACAAAAAAACTCTGTCAAAACAGAGCAGCCATAAGATAAATACCCACAGAAACAAAAAAACCACAGAAACCTCAACTGAGAAAGAGTCAATCAAATGAAAAGTCTCACTGAACTGCTATTTGCTGCTGTCAAGAGGCACTTTAATTACATTATAAACATTAATCTCCAGACATTGTTGATACTGCAGCAACCACTGCAATCTGTCTCCTCCAACCTTTGACTTCATCTATTGAAAAGGATATCTTCAGCCAAATACTAAGCCTTGTCATTTTGAAGATGGCATATCTGAAGCTTAATCTGCTGTAGTTGTCAATCGAGAAGCACATGTTTTTTTTGCCTTCTTTTGAAGCTGCACAAACAAGTAATCTATTGGAGTAAGCTTTGGAATTTCAAAATAACTATGCCTGCAAAATAAAAATTTATTTGTTGAGCAGTGAAAATTTTATTGTTTGTTTAAATAAACATTTTGAATTGATAGAAGTTGATTAATATGTAGTATTTTTTTGGCATATTAAATGGGGTAGTCAGTTAAGTGAACTTGATTTTGGGGAAAATTTTATGGAAGTGTATTTGAGTCAAAGTAGTATTGGGACAGTCTCTTAGGAAGTCTCAATGTTCCACCCTTATGAGTATCATCTAGATATAATGAATGTTAAGTGAATCATTCATACTGATGATGGAAAAGTTGGTGTAAACCACTACTTGCGAGATATGGATCAATGAGTTTGATTAAAAAATTACATAGTTGAATCCTAATAAAACATCATATTGGTAAAAAAAATTTATGAATATTAAATACAAACGAACACACAGATATGTGAAAGAAACAATTAGATTACATAGATATTAGCATCTTTGTCTTTATATAGTGGATTATAACATTATGAGGGAGCATAAATCAAAAGTCATCCTTCAATGAAGCTCCTTCATTAAAGCTGCCACTATAAGAGGATTCGGTCCATCCAAATTACTAAAGGGTTGAACCTAGCCCAATCACACCTCTTGAAGATTTAAACATTAGTGATTGACATAATTAAAGAACATACAATCATCCTCACTAACTATGCTCAACCATTTAAACCATAAACCTTGGATATAAATAATAACCCCCAAAAAAATTATAATTTATCAAACTTAATGAACTCTTTAATTTAAACTATCAAATAGCTAAAATGAATAAAAATAGCCCTAGACTTGGAGTTAATATTTTTTATAGACTTGTCCTTTAAATTATTAGGGTTAATATTTTTTCCAAATTCCTATAACTTCTGCTATGTGAAACCTTTTTTAATAAATTAATATCATTATATGTACATTCCATTTTTTTAGTATAATATTTTGTTTGGTGTAAAACAAAAATAGAGTCGCTAGTTGCACGTTGAATCTATTGCGTTTCATTATAACTATGACAAATGTCAATAAATTATTAAAATACATCAATTCCTTGGGTGGGCAATATAAATTGAAAATCATTTATGATCATGTGAAGGCAAATGGGCATTCGAAAGATTTAATTTTATTACTGGCTAGAGATCTTAATATATGCCTTATTTATGATGCATATTTTATTTTTTTTTTCTTTTTTGGGTTATTTTAAGTTCTAATATATTGATTAGTGTGTAAGTTAGTGTATTTTATGTGGAAATTTATAAATAATTTTATTTTAATTTTATATATCTCAAGGGTTTATACTTAATCCATGATTTCCATCATTCATTACTTTAGTTCGGATTAATGAGTTTAGAATTAACATGGGTTAGTTCCGCATACATGGATTTAAACTCTAACTTTTAATTTTAAATTTTAATTTGGGTCATGTTTCCCCTTTCCGACTAGTTGTTATGAGTCGATTAATGTGCAAATTATTACAGATTACACAATAAAGTGGTATATTTAAGGATGTGCCCTAATTCATTATTATCATTCAAGATATAGATCTAAAAGCATTCACATGAGAGCATCATAGAGCGTCCTAATTGCACCATTATCCTAGGCATACTACATGGCTTCTTGTTGTCTTTGTTCTTTGTTCATTTTTGTTGAATCAACCTACCTAGGGGCTTGACCAAAGGAGAATAAATCTATGAGGCCCACCCTTGTGTGACATATTTATTTGCACTATTAGACTCAATTGTGTTTTGATACACCTAGATTTTGGATATTGTATATGGACTTATGATCCTTTTTAGACTATATTAGTTATTGAGGTTGGATTAGAATAGTTGATTTTTTTTTAAATGCGTTTGGTAAACTTTTTAATGTGACCGGTGATGCTAGTGCAACATGCCCTCTGGCTCCACGGTAACGCTTTTCTCCGGAGCTATGAAGATGAGGATTTTATTAGATGATAGTTGTGCTATTACTCAAATTATGTATGAGGTATGCATGTCTTGATTTGGGTTAATTGTATGTCATTCAAATTGTGATTGGAAATGATTATTCTACTTAGTTGAATTGTATTGTAATTGATTACGTATGTTTAGTAAATCATAATACTGGACCCATGATGACAATAGAAGATAATTTGATTTGAGTAGATTGAATATGGATAATCGTGTGATTTATGATTATTTCGATGGTGAATAGAAATGAATTCATTAATCTAGTAGGTTTGAAATGTATTAGAAAATCTATGTTAAGAACATTGAAATGGTAGACATGTGATGTCAATGGGAAATGATATAAGATTGAACTAGATTAATGAGGTGCGCCTTGATGAATGAAATTTATTATCATTTAAAGTGTGAACATTTATATGTTATGTGACCGAGTGTCTGATTTCAATTTAAGTTGCTTCGGTTATATATATGTTGAATATATTGATGGGTGCAATTGAGTGTGTAGGTTATTTTCCATGGCCAATGGAAATACGGAGGTCGGTCGAGGTGCCCTTGTGAATTAATCATGTGACACTGAACCTAGTCCCTAAGGTGGACTAAGGTCTTTATTCGATTTTTGAATGTTGAAATGTGTTGAGTCTATTGTAAATTTTAATTGTGTGAGTGTCCTAAGGTTGTTTAGGTTGAGTTGGATGATGTGTTGTCATCTTTGTTGTCCAATTCTGGATTTGAGAATTAAGGGATTTTTAAAAGGTGTTAAATGGTCTATTTCTTGATTATTTTTTTTTTTTTAAGGCCCTAGGCCAAGTACCTATGGAATAGGTACTTGTTGGGCTACTAATCTTTGGTCTTGGCCAAGATTTGACCCTTCCAAAGTGCCTTGGGAAGGAAGTGACGCAAATTGGGTTTGAAGAAGAAGGATAGTTGACTTGTCACCATCCCATTCCCATTCTCTAAGATTCATGATTGGATTTGGGTTGATCCCAAGGCCTCACACATGTGTGAGCACACAATGGAAGCTTTTCATGGGAAGAGTGCCCAAGTACATCTCACTCCCCAATGCATCACACATGTGAGAGAATTTGTTTGGAGATGTGCTATTGGAAGTGAATGGGAAGGTGACAAGTGTTACCTCCCCATTGAAGGGATTGGAAATTTGAATCCCTATTTATCACCCTATTGAGGGTGAATAAAGGTTTTTTTATCATTTTGGATTTTGGCTTTGCATTTTAGGAGGAGTTGTTGCAAGAAGAACTTGGAGAAGATCTTGGAGTTGGAACTCTTGGAAGGGCTCCACCAACTCTTCAACAAATCTCTTGGAATCTTGAGAGGTAGGCACTCAAGATTTCTAAGACTATGCATGTGTGTTGTAACGGTCTTCATGTCTTTAAAATGCTTATGAATGCTTTGTATGAATTTTATCTCTTGGTCTTATTGTTTAAATTTATTGTGGGTAAGGGTTGCGAAAGGTATTGATCTCTCCATGTGTGAGAGTATACTTTGTTTGGGGTTGAGAGAGGTGAGAACCTCCTCGGGGGAATTCTACCCTTTGAGAGGAGTTTGTAGGTAAGAATGCCTTGATTTTTGGAGATTTTGAGTATTATGAAGTTTATAGCAAGAGGCTATGGATTTTTGGTTTCAATAAGTTAGAAGAAGATTTGGTGCAAAGTTTTGGTATATGTACTTCTCCCTTTAGGAGAGAGTCCACTCTACTCCCCCTCTTGAATCCTTGTTAATGGGTTATTATGTTTATGAGTCTCTTTGGGTTGGGAGTGTAATATGTATTTTGTATGTGTGAGTCGTTGCCTTGTTGTGTGTTTTATCTTGGGGTTACCTTGAAGGCCTCCTAGCTCAAGGGTGGCTTGTGAGCAAGCCTATGGTTGGGTGGTGAGCCCTCCACTAGCTTAGTTTGGAGTTGTTTGTGTTTTGCAAGTTTTGGTCAAAGTGGAAAAAGGAAGGAGAAGAGTCTCCCATTGTGAAGTCTAGTTCCTTGTTTAAGAGCATTATTATTTTGTTGAGACTATGTATAAGTCTAAAGCTTGTATAGCTTTGTATGTGGGAAGGGATATGAAGGAAAGTTGTATATAAACTCCTTTGTTCAAGTATAAATTTGTACGGATACATTGTTTAAATATTTAAGTATTTTATGAAGATGAAGGAATAATTTTCCCATCCTTAATGTCATTTGAGTTATTGTTTTAATGTTGGAAAGAAAAGAAAAGGATTAGTGTTTTTAGAAATTTTAAAATAAGAGAAATCTCTCTCTCCCTTTCTCATATTTATTTAATAAGAAAGAAAATTTTACCCTTGTTGCTTATGAATATAAACTTGGACTAAAAATTGTGCATTAGTTAACTACAAAAAATGTATACATATTTACATTTGTTTTAGTGTGGTGATAATTCTAGTTTTAAAACAACAAACAATGTTTATAAAATCTTGTTTGTTGAGTATATATATATATATAAGATGAGAAAAGAGAAATTATTTATTAAGTTTTTGTTTCTTTTGGGACTGTGTTTTTTTAAATAAAACAGAGTAAGGATATATATATAATTTTGAAATAAATGAAGGTTAGATTTATTGCATTTTAGGTTTTGTCTTAAGAAAATATAGATTGTAGGGCACTACCCCACACGCTTCCATGGAGGCGGCGATGGGTAGGGGATGGGGTCTTTGGTGGGGGCTTCTGTTAGAATAAGTAAGGTTTTACATGTTTAGTACATATAGTTTTAAATAAATAAATTAACATGCATATGTTAATTTATAGGTTAGTTGTTAGTTAAATGATAAATAAATGTTAGTTTTATGGGAAGTTATATTCTTGTAAGTTAGTTGGTTTGACACGGGAATGAGTAAGTCTATAAAAGCTAATGTAAAGCAATGTAAAAACCCTGACTCAATAATAGATAATTCTATATTTTGATATCATTGTGCAATAGTTTAATATGTGTGTTTGCTCTACCATTTTTTAATATGATATCAGAGCATGTAATATATTTGTACCTATGATAGTGTTGTGATGGGAGAGTAGTGTGAAGAAATCTTGAGGGTGTTGGAATATCTAAAAATTGTCTAGTTCTACCACTCAGAGTACATATCTTCCTGTGTATATTTTAAAGATGTATTGTTGTTGTTGTTGATGATATTTGGAAGGCGTTTAAAGGAGATCAATAATCATATTGATGTTAACATTTGAAAGGAAATGTGAATTATTCCAAAATCTTGCAATTTTTCTAGTATTTTGATCTCAAATTTGCGCAAAGCAAGAGGATTTCAGTGGTTCAATGTTGCACGTAGATCTGTTTGGTTGCATATTTTGAAAATAAGTTTATTTACATCATACATTTGTTTTTTCGGTGTAGCTCTTCATTGGCATCTTCAAACCCTAATTTATCATTGCATAAGCTATGCTCTGAGGAATTTTCTATTTGACATGTTTTCAAAACATAGTTTGACATTAACAAGCTGTCGAGATCCATGTGAAGGCATTTCAAATTTAATAGGTAGCTGAATACATATGTTGTGCATAGCATAGAAATCCATTGCATGTGAAGATTGGATTTTATGAAGATTTAATGTGTTTGTTGTGCATGGATGAGACTAATGTTACCGAAGGTTGTTGATATACCTGGTGGCATTGTGTGAGGCATGTTCATTGGATTTGCTTGAGAATAGGTAACATCTAAAACCTTTGCCTGTCCCCTCTACGTGAAGACATTTTATGAAAAAAAAGTTCATTGGTAGCGTGTAGAATGAAGAAGAAAACTAAGCAGTATGTGTGGAAAAGAAGCGGCTAGAAAGTACGAGGAGAAGAGCATGTGTAAGTTTATACAGTTCTTTAAATAGCCTTATTTTTGTTTTCTATTACATTCTACAAAATCACATTAGAAACAAGTTTGGTGATATAAGGAGATGATGAGAATTGTAGGGAGTTTGTGATAAAATTAAGTTAGTTTATTTCCTTTTGGGTTAAATACTGAAATAAGTTTGTTGCATGGAGATATAAGGATTTCTTTGTTAAAGTTGAATTTGCATACTTTGGAGCGATAAGGCTAATGTGTTTTGTAAATTAAAATAAGGTGTTTTTAATAAAGTGTTAGACAAAATTATATTGTAAAAGGTGCATTTTCCATTGAAGCTCACACCTTATCAATTTTTTTTATTATGGCCATATATATGTCAAGCATTGCTTGTATTATCGGGGCCATATGTGCTACACCTAATAGAGCTTTCAAATGCTCACATGTAACATCAAACGAATAAAGTGTAAGCACATTGTATTGGAGGTTGGAGGCAATGGAAGCAGGAAGTCTTCTGTAATCTTGAGCTAGTTTCTCGCTTAGGGGTGATACATTGGATGAGAAGCACCTTTTCTATCTGGTCCCTTTAAGGAGAAAGAGGGGGCTTGGCTTTTGTTGACATTTCTTGTGGGTGTAGTTCGTATATTCACTTTTGGTTGAGGTTTTTTAGTATAGTAGAGGAGGGATTGTTTCCATAGCACTGGAGGAGGGATATTGACATACTCAGAGGAGATGCAGACTCTTAGAGGAGAGTTGTTCTCTCATGTGTAGCACTAGAGGAGGCATTTTTACACACTTAAAAGAGATGTGGACTTTCAGAGGAAAGTTGTCTCATTGTGCAAGGAGGTTGGGGACACTTTATGTTCTCTCATGTTGTGCAGAGGTTTTGTACATATTGTCATTGATGTGAAAAGAGTTATGAAAGGCCTATGGTGGCCTGTAGGTGATTGGCCAACAAGCACTTGAGTTTGTCCTGCGTGTGGTATTACAGGTTGTATCTTAAAATGGACAAAGGACATGCTTGCCAACATTTCTTTGGCTTAATCATTCATGTGCTATGCAGTCTAATGACAAGATAGTGTGCAGATGTTCTTCTTTGCAGGTCTATCTTGCAATATAACTTTTCGAAGGATAATAATGGAGAAAACATAGTTACTGATCATGAGGGTAATGGGAACCTATCAAGTGTTACAACCCTAGAAGGCATTTCAAGAGAAACTTGTTAACAATTGAGATTTGTTAGTGGTATTGGTAGCGCTACTATTGAGGAGATCAAGCTAAACGAAAGTGAGACTATTCCTGCAGAGGACAATGCAGATGGTTTGGTTTGAATGGAAGTTTCATCAAAAGTCTAATGAATCTTGGAAATACATGCTCTTTCAACTATGAATATGCCTGCTTTAAATGCACTTCAAGATCAGCAATAACCAAGTTATAAACAGTGTATTTGTCTCTCCTCCAGTCTGGGAGACAAGAACTAAGCAAGTCATGTCGATAAGAACATAAGTTGCAAATAGATATGGTACTATATTAGAGAAGAAATTGATGGCAAGAGACATTGTGTGGCTTCATGAGTGTTGTCATTGATGGCAACAACTTGTCCTTTCTGCACATCCGCAGCACATGGTATGTCTATACTGGAAGTCAGATTGAAGAGTATTTTGGTCCAGTGAGCACAAACAGAGCATACAACAAGGTCTGGAAATCAAGTCTGGATCTCTCAGAGGAAGTATCTCAACAAAGTGCGGACTTGGGGAAGTCAAGAGGAGTACCATGACTGCTACATTGCAGAGATTGAGCCTCTGATGATGAAAGAGTGAAAAGATATGAGCACCTAAGTGTTGGATTCCTGTTTGGCAGAGTAGACTGAGGAAGAACTGACCAACAGAGCATCAGACCTTAATCCGGATGAGAAATTGATGGTGATCAAGTTTCTTGAGGGATCACTCATGGTTGGCCGACATGATTGATGACTCCTATAACTATCTTTTTGATATGCATCACTTAGTAAGCATGGATTCAGCCGACAAACTAGAGTTTGGGAAAATCTTGAGTATTCCAGATGCCGACTAGAAAGATGTTGAAATCCTTTGTGCAAATATATATACCAGATGTATTTCGATGTGAAGGTGTGTGTAGTGTGATAGTGTGTGCAAAGAAAAGCAGAGAGTAGTGTGGAAGCAGCTATATAAATCCGGTATGTGACAAAACAACAACACTAAGCAAAGGAAGAATGAAGTGCAGCAGATCAGTATATTGATCCTAACCAGAACTTAACCTCAGCATAGGTGGATGCCTCTGATTAGTTCAAACACCTAGTTACTTTCTTTATATCTTGTAGATAGTGAGTCTCTTGTAGGCAGTGAGCCTCTTGTGAGTAGTGTGCTCGAGTAGTGAGCCATAATTGGCAAGTGCCATTTTGTACTTCTATTCTTTTAACAAAGAATAAAATCTTGGGTTAGTCACCCCATGGTTTTTCCCTTAACAGGGTTTTCCACGTAAAAATCCTTGTGTTATGTGTGTTGATTTCTTTTCTGCTCTCATGTTCATTTATGCTTATATGTTTTGATACTGCACTATTGCTAAAGAAGAAAAGAAAGTTAAGAAATTTAAGATAACTAATTCACCCCCTCCTCTTAGTTATCTACCTTGTTTCCAATAGAAATTGCCTTCAATACTTGTTGATGAATCCTCAAAGCCAAGCTTCCTGGTGACAAGAGCAGAGAAAGTCATGTCGACAGGAACTAAAGCTACAAATGAAGAAGTTACTGTAGCAAAGAAGAAACTATTTTCAATACTTTTTTCAAGTCTTCAAAGCTAATCTCAAAGATACAACTTGTGAAAGGAGACAACAACTGCAATGTAAGAAGGTGACATAGTTTGTGAAAGGAAATAATAGTTGTAATGCAAGAGTTTACTCAATCAGTTGAAGGTGACACAGTCTAAGATGGAAACAACTGTGATGCAAGATTTTATTCAGTCAAGTGGAGTAAGACTCTTTGGAGTCCAAGCTAGATAAAATGTGTTGAAATTAGGGCCTACAGACAACTGAGAGGGGGGGTGAATCAGTTGTCACAAAACTTTTATCTTTTGCTGCATTTAATCTTCTTTACCACTTATTAACAAATTAATGATATAACCATGAAAGAATGAATCAACAACACATGAGCAGAAACATAATCAACACACATAACACTAGGATTTTTACGTGGAAACCCGGTTAAGGGAAAAACCACGGTGGGGATTAACCCACAAGATTTATTCTCTATTAAAAGAATAGAAAATGGGAAGGCACTTGCCTTCGGGTGCACTGCCTAGAGCTCACTGCTCAAAAGAGGCTCACTGCCTACAAAAACATTTACAATGTTAACACTGAAATATTGAACTAAGAAACAACATCTTCTTCATGCAAGGTTCAGTTCTATTGAAGCACATAACATATCTTCTCTACTCCCACTCACTTCCTCACTACATCCACATCTTCACTTACTTCCCCACATTTCCACGACTTCACAACACTTATTTATACATGACATCGACTTTGGAATGATCATCAAAGTCAGCCTTACAATCATCTATCTGGAACATTCTCCAAGATAGGCATTATAAGCAATTACAAGCACAAGGCTACATGCAAACCATTACATTGTCGGCCAAACATAACTGGGACTCAAATCTTCCTCGAACAACATGCCACTCTCCATAGAACTCTTCTTAGATCATCTGTAACATGCACCATGCATTCGATCGGTCAAGACTGGAAAGAATAGCAACACCCAAGGAAAAATCTTCATCCACAAGCTCAATCCTTAACGTGGACCATCAACACAATAGGAACCCGATTTAAAGACCACCACAAGCAAAATGAAATCAACAGGAACAACTGCACCACCTTAGCTCACCAGAAACACTTGCACCTTCATCTGGGAACTCAAGAACACCAACTGTCATGACTGTCACACTAGAAAGAATGATTGTGGACCTCCAAACCACGAACCACTTGAGTTGAGGATACACACCAACATCCCAAACACACCTATAGATCCGCAGATCATAATATTCTAATGCGGATCAATCCAAACTAAATTTCTGTCACTCTGTCACCTCTGAATAACTGCAAAACCTGATTCTACTCAGATGGCCATAACTTGACCAATTCTCCATGCAGACCTCTCAAATCTTGACTGGAGAAACTTCAGACAATCCTCTACAAACCCTTTAATCTATAGACTCTGATCTTCATCTTACTGGGAATGTGGAGCAATCTACTTCACTGAACTACACTGTCTTCACTATCTCTGACAGAGAGATATGTAACTCACTTGTTTCTTCTGGAGAGACTAATTTTCTCAATATCCTCAACATACAAATCTTCTAAACAAGCAATAGAATAAGATATAGTTGACACTAATGACAACAAGGATATGTTGGCATCAATGACAACACCGATTAGGCACATATTTGCAACAATCTCCCCCTTTTTCATTGATGGCAACATATGATGTGAAAAACTGGTTCAACCATCAAGGTAAGAACTTCTCCCCCTTCTCTTATCACACCTGCAACCACTTTCTTCACTGCTCCCCCTTTCACCAGCAACTACTCACTTCCATCTAAGTTTTTCACATGACTTCTCTCTCCCTTTGACATCAATGGCAAAGGGCACATATTTGCAATCATCTCTCACCCTTTTTATTTCTTAAACAAGACCAAACTGAACTCAGAACATGCTGACTACTCCCTTTGAGTAGCATCACCTTAACACCAATCTGGATCACTAGATATGACTGTGAGTTCCACCAGACTGATGCACACTAGTGTGTTGGAAAGAAACACTATGTGGCTTCATGAGTGTTGTCATTGATGGCAACAAAGTCCATTCCACACATCCGTAGAGTATAGTAGGTCTATACTGGAAGTCAGATTGAAGAGTGTTTTGGTCCGGTGAACAAGAATAGAACATGCAACAAGGTCCGATAATCAGGTCTAGATCTCTCAGAGGATGTATCTCAGCAAAGTGCGAACTTGGAGAAGTCAAGAGGAGTACCATGACTACCACATTCCAGAGATTGAGCCTCCGGTGATGAAAGAGTGAAAAGATATGAGCACCTAAGTGATGGGTTCCTGATAGGTAGAGCAGACTAAGCAAGAACTAACCGACAGAGCATCAGACCTTAATCCAGATGAGGAATTGATGGTGATCAAGCTTCTTGAGGGATCATTCATGGTTGGCTGACATGATTGATGACTTCTATAACTATCTCTTTGATACGCATCACTTAATAAGCAAGGATTCAGCGGACAGACCATAGTTTGGGAAAATCTTGAGTATTCCGGATGCCGACTAGAAAGATGTTAAAATCCTTGCTTATTAAGTGATGCGTATCAAAGAGATAGTTATAGAAGTCATCAATCATGTCAGCCAACCATGAATGATCCCTCAAGAAGCTTGATCACCATCAATTCCTCATGGATTTTGATGTGAAGGAGTGTGTTGTGTGTTAGGGTGTGTGAAGAAAAGCAGAGAGCAGTGTGGAAGCAGCTATACAAATCCGGTATGTGAAAATACAGCAGCACTAAGCAGAGGAAAAATGAAGTGCAGCAGATTAGTATATTGAGCCTAACCGAAACTGAACCTCAAAAAATGAAGTGCAGCAGATTAGTATATTGAGCCTAACTGAAACTGAACCTCAGCATATGTGGATGCTCCTGATCAGTTCAAACACCTGGTTACTTTCTATATACCCTATATACCTTGTAGACAGTGAGTCTCTTGTAGGTAGTGAGCCTCTTGTGAGCAGTGTGCTCGGGCGGTGAGCCCTAATTGGCAAGTGCCATTTTGTACTACTTATTCTTTTAACAGAGAACACAATCTTGGGTTAGTCACCCCGTGGTTTTTCCCTTAACAGGGTTTTCCGCGTAAAAATCCTTGTGTTATGTGTGTTGATTTCATTTTTTCTCTCATGTTCATTTATGCTTATATGTTTTGATACTGCACTATTGTTAAAGAAGAAAAGAAAGTTAAGAAATTTAAGATAATTGATTCACCCCCCCTCTCAGTTATCTGCGTGTTTCCAACAATTGGTATCAGAGCTAAGTTCCTCTAAACAGAGCCTAACAACTTGAGGAAGATCTGGGAATCTCAATGGATATGTATGGTATGAGGGAACAACTTCAGTCTGCCCTAGATGATCTTGAGCAATCTCACTCTGAAGTCAATAACCTGAGGGAAAGACTCAAACAAGCTGATGATTTCATAAATGAACTCAAAGAAAAACTAAGTATCTCAGTGAAGAAAAGAAAGGAACTACTTCAACAATTAGCAAGTCAAAGTGAAGCCAATAATACTAATGAAGATATGCATGAGAAAAACAAGTTATGTGAGAAGCTATCAAAAGAGGTCATTATGGTAAGACATGAAATGGAATCAGGGGTTATGAAATTCACCCAAGAAATTGAAGAGAAAAGAAAAATTGAAGATAATCTAAAACAATCTCTCAAGGAGAAGTCAGAAGACTGCCACAAAATGGATAGAATAATCAGGCATCTAGAATCTGATCTTGAAGAAGCTAGAGATAATGAAGAACAACTTGAGAATCAAATAGAAACTCTTAAAAGGGATCTTCAAACTGCAAATGAATACAAAGAGAAATTCAAGATAAGCTTTGCTCAACTTGAAGTTCTTCTTGAAAGCCAAAAGAGGGTAGATGACAAGCATGGCTTGGGGTATGAGAAAGGTGAAAGCTCTAGATCCAGTCAGAAGAATTCTGGATCAGGAAATCCAAGGAACAGACCTAGAAGACCTCCGGTAAGGCAACCAAATGCTCAAAGATATCCATCCTTCAATGGATACTGCTACAATTGCAACAACTTCGGTCATAAAGCAACTCAGTGCAGAAGAAGAATGAATCAGACTAATTCATCCTTCTCCGGACAGTGTTTCAACTGCAAAAGGTATGGTCACAAATCTCATGAATGCAGAAATAGGTAAATAAACAATTCATTCAATGGTAGATGCTTTGCATGCAATAGAATAGGACATATGGCTAATCAATGCAGATCAAGAGGATATCAGCCAAATATGCAAAGCAATGTTATTTGCTACAACTACAATAGATCCCGTCATATTGCCAAATTCTGCAGAAGTAAGAATCAGGATAAAAGGGGTCTGGTGCATCATAACCAAAATCAAGACAAAGGAAAAGGAAAAGTAAATGCGGATGAAGTTCAAAGGGAGATGAACAAGATTTGGGTGAAGAGAAGTACATAAAATGTTGGAGATGGATCTACACCAGAATCTGGTGTTGATATTCCTTCTAGAAATTGAATAGATGAGCTCTGGCTCAGGGGGAATCACAAAGGAAAATAAATTCCCCCAGCTAGTCAATCGGTGCCTGAAATTGGCACATGGAAAGTTGCAGATTAAAGGGTTCTTAGAGAAACATCTAAATAACCCTTGGTCAAAATATGAAATATCCACAAGGAGTTTCAAAAGGTTAATCATCCCAGATTAATCTAGTTTGACAGTCATCCGACAAAAGCAGGATTTTCACAGTTAGATCCGGTATGATTCAAAATTGAAATATTTGGATCTGTAGTTAGATGGAATGATTGGAGAAAGGGAGATACATTGTAAGTTATCATTCTAAGTACATCTTAGTGATCCAAAAAGATCTCTCTCAAAACAAGGAGAACAAGGCAACCATAATGACTTAAGTTGTGCATTTATTGCAATATGGAATTAGGGTTTGCGCAGAAATAAAAGGGTTCTTTTGTTCATCATTTGCACATTTGCATTCGAGAAGAAGAAAGAAAGAGCTCTACAACAAGATTGCTTCAACCCTCTCAAGGATCAACCGCAGAATTCAATTCAACCAGCGATCTTTTCAGCTCCTATCGTGAACCCTAGAAGTGTAAAAAGGTATTTCCACTCTTGAATATCTCTCTCCGAATCTTTTGAAAGATGGCTACTCTAAATGTTGTTAAGATCACTGATAGGCCATGCCCTAAGTTCAAGAAACATCCTTACAAATCCCTAGAAGTTGATCCCCTAGGCGCATTCTCTAGCATTTCGCATGGGGTTCTGCACATAGAAGATGTTAGGGTATACATTCATGCCAACATTGAGAAATTTGGGGAATCCAAGCTAATGGATATCTATCACAAGGAATTAATAGATGAATCATTTGAACTTAAACCCCAATACAAGGCCATCTAGGATAAGCATTTTGGACATTGCATCCATTTCCCCTATTTTGCAGAAGATGAATGGGTCCGGTATGTTCTAAGCAGAATGCATGACAACTTCATGTGGTTGATAAGGCCATTTAAGCTCACAAAAGATGCCATTAGGGTGGTAACCAGATTGCACTCATCCAGTGGATTACCTGCTCTCAAATCAGTCAAAAACCAAACTGTAAGCGAGGCTACTAGATCAAAATTTGATAAAAGAGCAATGACAATTGAGGATATCACAGATTCGGCTATCAAATTTGCTTCTATGATAATTGGTTATAAAATATATCACTCCATCAGGGAGAATTCTGTATCCGGAACAACACTATACATTGCTTATCAGATGCTAAGGGAAAATGCTGATTATGATCTTTGTAAACTTCTCCTGAACCAACTATTAGAGAATTTGTAGAAAATAAAGAAGGATAAGAAGAATTTATTTAAGTACGGTGGCTTGATACTATGTCTATTCTTCTACTATATGAATGAGCTACCCAGAACTAGTGGCTGGAAATGGCAAAATGACAGACCTGTTGCCATACAAATCAGAGATTATATGTATGGGCTTGGTGATGCCAAGGCTCAAAGTACAGCACTCTGGGGATACTTCAAAAACTTCCAAAGTATGATGCAGGCCAGAGAAAGAATTCCCCAATCCATGGTTGAAAAATATAAGGATACAATGTGCTTTATGGTAGACACTAATCAATGCCTAATGGAGGCAGTGGAGCCAAGGACAGTTTGGATTATGCCAATGGGGTATGAGGTAGATGAGAAAATCCTAGAGTTGCATATCCAACACCTGTTGAGTCAGCCCAAGGACCCTGAGGTAGAAAGGTTTGGAACCTTTCAAGAATTGAGTGTGAAAATTCATGTGAAACAAAGACAACCAGAAATGAAGAGAAAAGTGAGAAGGGAAGTAGAGGAAGTTGCCAAAAGATATGGCATCTCAAAAGAAGCAGTTGATGCAAACAAAGAAAAATTAGAAAGAGTTGAGAAGGAGAGACAAGAAGCAAAGAAAGAAAGTAATCCGGTACAAGCCCCCTCCCAGACCAGATCCTCCAAGAGCTCCGCACCTGCCACCTCTAAGAGCTCAAAATCCTCAAAACTGAAAGCAAAGACATTCGGAAAGGGAGAGAAGAGAATAAAGATAAAGGCTACAAGATCATACATAAGCCAAAAGGATGATGAAGAAATAGAATCTGATGAAGAAGTTAAGAAGATGAGGAAGAAGAAGAAAACATCTGGGGAAACCTCTACCGGTCAAAACAAGGAAGAAGAGGCAGAAGAATTTGTTGAAAGGCCTACTCTCTCCATTGATGATGTCATCAAATCAGTCACTATGGATGGGAACCTGCAACCAATGACTGAATTTTATGATGAATATAGTGAAGCTGACCAGAAGATCTTGCAAGATGCTACAGTCAGATATCTAAACATCTATAACAAAGCATTCATTGAAATCATCTCTCTAATCCCCAAAAGTCTAGAAAAGGAACTTGAGATGATAAAAGACAATGCCAAGGAAAAGGATATGGAGATCCGGGAACAGATAGCTATTCAGCTCTATCCTTCCATCACTCCAAAACAAATGAACATGATCTTCAAGGATTGCAAGGATGAGTTCCAGAGCAAAGCCAGAATGAACAAGCTTATGCTCGGAGAGACTGATCAAGTGGCAAAAGAGATTGAAGACATCCTCCGGAATGCATATAAAAGATTCAATCTTCCTATTATAGAGGACATAAGTGATGAACCTTCTACCATGGATGTCAAAGGATTAAGTGTATCAAAGGAAGATCCTACTGAGAAAATTACAAAAGAGTCAAAGGAGATAGGTGAGGAGAAGACTAAGGACCTGGATTCCTCTGTTTTGAAAGAAGAAGTCCATGAAGAAGTAAATATCTCTCATTCGGATCCCCCAACAGACTCCGAAACTGAAGGAGAAGCAAGAAGAGAGGAGAAAGCAAGTCAAGAAGAGGAGAAAAAGGGAAGAGAAGAAGAACAAACAGAGAAGATCTCTGATGACAACTTTGAGGCTGCAAGAGGAAAGAAATCTCTGGCAAGAGACACTACAGAAGTAGTGAAGAATTTCTTGACCAAGGAAATGATGGAGATTGATGAACCGGAACTGTTCCAAGTACCACTCAATTTTGAATCCCTCTCTCCGGTTCAGACAATGAAGATAGCATCCTTTGCCCAAGCAAAGGCAAAAGAAAAACTTCTGAAGTCTCATATGGAAGATTGTGACCTGATAGAGATTGCTTTTGGAATGTTGGAGAAGATCATGCCATCCTTTCAAAAGGATCCTTCAGCCTCTCCATCCAGTAATCTTAAATCTCTGATAAACTTTGTCAATACTCAGTTTGATTCCTTAAAAAAGGTGGCAGAAGAAAAGGTCCGGAAAGAATTTTTGGGAAAGAGATTCTCTAAGGTGCAGGGACTTATAACAAATGATAGGAGAAATTTGGATATTGGGACAAAGAGATTAGAAAATGCTCTTAAAGATGGCAGAGATTTATACAAATTTGTCTATCTTGGTCCACCGTGACAGCAAACATTGCCAAGAAGGTGGAAGAACAAGAGAGCAAACTATCAAGTTTATCTCAAAATTTTGATCCTCTCACTTCTTCCATAATGAATCAAGAGTGTCAAACTATTGCCACCATAAATGAAATAAAGAGGCTTGAAAAGGAGAAGAAGAATAGAATAAGTAGGCTAAGTGAACTAAGAGGGATAATTATCCCCAAGTTAGAGGCAATGCATGAGGCCCTAACTGATGCCCAGACCACAGCCTAGACCAGTGATCCGATAGACTTAAAGAGGGAAAAAGCTTTTGCATTTTTGTTAAGTGTTCACATCTCAATTTTGGATAGGATGAAGCAGAGTTGGGCAATAAAATTTGTCCAGTTGAAAACCACTTTTGCAGATATACTTAAGTATATGTAAGTAAAACTTGTATCTATACTTATGCGGCTATGTATAGGCTAAATTTTGCAAATTTTGGTGTGCGGATTCCACCCTTTTCCATTGATGTCAAAGGGGTAGTGAGGAGCAGTCAAACAATGTGGAATCTAGCTAAGGGGGAGCTCCAGAAAAGTGTACATAAGAACATAGAATCAACCAAGGGGGAGTGTGCTATGACACTTAGTCATTTTTCACTAAGTGTTGCCATCAATGCCAAAGGGGGAGATTGTTGGCAAGAGACACTGTGTGGCTTCATGAGTGTTGTCATTGATGGCAACAAAGTCCATCCCACACATCCGCAGAGTATAGTAGGTCTATACCGGAAGTCAGATTGAAGATTGTTTTGGTCCGGTGAACAAGAACAGAGCATGCAGCAAGGTTTGACAATCAGGTACGAATCTCTCAGAGGATGTATCTCAGTAAAATGCGGACTTGGAGAAGTCAAGAGGAATACCATGACTACCACATTCCAGAGATTGAGCCTCTGATGATGAAAGAGTGAAAAGATATGAGCACCTAAGTGATGGGTTCCTGACAAGCAGAGCAGACTGAGCAAGAACTAACCGGTAGAGCATCAGACCTTAATCCAGATGAGGAATTGATGGTGATCAAGCTTCTTGAGGGATCATTCATGGTTTTCTGACATGATTGATGACTTCTATAACTATCTCTTTGATACACATCACTTAATAAGCAAGGATTCAGCCGACAGACCAAAGTTTGGGAAAATCTTGAGTATTCCGGATGCCGACTAGAAAGATGTTGAAATCCTTTGTGCGGATATATCTACTAGATGGATTTCAATGTGAAGGAGTGTGTTGTGTGTTAGGGTGTGCGAAGAAAAGTAGAGAGCAATGTGGAAGAAGCTATACAAATCTGGTATGTGAAAATACAACAACACTAAGTAGAGGAAGAATGAAGTGCAGCAGATCAGTATATTGAGCCTAACTAGAACTGAACCTCAGCATATGTGGATGCCTTTGATTAGTTCAAACACCTGGTTACTTTCTATATACCTTGTAGACAGTGAGTCTCTTGTAGGCAGTGAGCCTCTTGTGAGCAGTGTGCTTGGGCAGTGAGCCCTAATTGGCAAGTGCCATTTTGTACTACTTATTCTTTTAGTAGAGAATACAATCTTGGGTTAGTCACCCCATGGTTTTTCCCTTAATAGGGTTTTCCACGTAAAAATTCTTGTGTTATGTTTGTTGATTTTATTTCTGCTCTCATGTTCATTTATGCTTATATGTTTTGATACTGCACTATTGTTAAAAAAGAAAAGAAAGTTAAGAAATTTAAGATAGCTGATTCACCCCCCCTCTCAGTTATCTGCTTGTTTCCAACATAGTGCACCTTAGTTCTGAATAGGAGGAGTAATCACCCCTATCTTCCTTCTGAGATACTCAAAAGTGTCCTTAGGTAGAGGCTTAGTGAAGATATCTGCAATCTGATACTTTGAAGAAACAAACTCCAATATGACTTCATTCTTATTTACCTTCTCTCTCAAAAAGTGAAACTTGATGGATATATGCTTTGTCTTTGAATGCAACACCGGATTCTTTGAAATGTTTATTGCACTTGAATTATCATAGAAGATTGTAACTGGTTCTTCAAACACAATTTTGATATCCTTCAACATTTGCTTCATCCAAAAAACTTGAGTATAATTGCTTGCTACTACTATATACTCTACCTCTGTAGTAGACAGAGAAATTGCCTCCTGCTTTTTGCTCAACCAAGAAACCAATCTCTTACCCAAGAAAAATGCACCACCACTAGCACGTTTCCTGTCATCCACATCTCCTACCCAATCAGCATCTATATATGCATGAAGAGTGAAATTATCACCCTTAGGATAGCATAACCCATAATTAGATGTTCCCTTCAGATATCTGAAAATTCTTTTGATAGCTACAACATGAGATTCTCTAGGATCAACTTGAAATCTAGCAACAAGGCCAATTGCATTCATAATATCAGGTCTAATATGAGTCAAATAAAGCAATCCTCCAATCCTTGATATGTACCTTTTTTGATCTGCCTTAGGGGAATCATCATCCTTACTCAACTTGCATCTGGTTATCATAGGAGTACTCACTAGTTTTGAATCCTCAATTCCAAACTTTTTCAACAACTCTTTTACATACTTAGACTGAGATATGAAGATGCTCTTATCTGACTGAATGATTTACAGACCCAAGAAGAAATTTATTTCACCAAGCATGGACATTTCAAATTCACTTTGCATCTGATCAGTAAAAATTTTACACATGCTCTCATTTCCACCAAAGATGATATCATCAACAAATACCTCAACAATCAAGATGTGTTCATTATCAATTTTTGAAATAAAGATTATTGTTAATAGTGCCTTTGCTAAAGCCTAACTGTAGCAGATACTTATCTAACCTTGCATACCATGCTCTTGGGGCTTGTTTAAGTCCATACAATGCTTTCTTCAATCTACAGACCATATCTCCCTGATCAGACAACTGGAATCCTTCCGGTTGCTCAATATAGACTTCTTCTTCTAGCTCTCCATTCAGGAATGTTGACTTGACATCCATCTAGTAAACTTTGAAATCTTTGTAAGCAGCAAAGATAAGAAATAATCTGACTACTTCAATTCTTTCCACTAGAGCAAAAGTTTCTTCAAAATCAATTCCCTCTACCTGAGAATATCCTTTGCACGCCAATCTTGCTTTGTTTCTCACAACTTCACCATCTTCATTCAATTTATTCCAGAAGACCCATTTAGTTCCAATTACATTTTTGTCTTCAGGTCTAGGAGCAATATCCCAAATATGATTCTTTTCAATTTGCATTAATTCTTCTTCCATTGCTTTTACCCAACTTTCATCATTACAAGCTTCATTCACTGATTTTGGTTCAACCTTTGAAATTAAACAATACTCTTCTTGTTCTTCAGCATTTTTTCTTCTAGTTTGAACCCCTTTATTTCTATCTCCTATGATCTAATCTTCAAAATAATTCAACCTCACATACCTGGGAGTTTTGGGATTTTCTTGAGCTTTTGATTCTTGAACTTGTTCCTCAACATTTGAACTAGCTTCTTGAGTCACTAGATTCTCTGAGGCAATCTAAATCTGAGTTTGAGGACTTTCATTTTGATCATCTGATCCATATCCACAAAACTTGGAAGGTTTCTCCTTGCTTTCATTAACCTTGACATTAGCACTTTCAATAATCTTTTTCAATCTCTTGTTAAAGCACCTGTATGCCTTGCTTTGGTTAGAGTAACCTAGAAATATTCCTTCATCACACCTTGCATCAAACTTTCCTAGAGCTTCATCTCTTTTGATATAGCATTTACTACCAAAAACTCTAAAATATTTCATAGTAGGAGCATTACCAAACCACAGTTCATAAGGAGTTTTACTAGTATTACCTTTGATCTGCACCTGGTTAAGAGTGTAGACAATAGTACTCACAACCTCTCTCCAATAGACATGTGGAACATTTTCTTCCATCATCATGGTTTTAGGAGCCTCTTGAATAGTCTAGTTCTTCCTTTCCACAACTCCATTCTGCTGAGGAGTCCTAGGAGCAAATAAATGTCTTCTTATTCCATGATCTTCACAAAATGTATTAAACTCACCAGAGGTAAACTCTCCACCTCTGTCAGATCTCAGACACTTTATCTTCACACCAATCTCATTCTCTACCCTAGCCTTGAACACCTTGAATTTGACAAGAGCCTCTAATTTCTCTCTCAAGAAAGTGACCCACATCATCCGGGAGTAATCATCAATCAACAACATAAACTATCTGTCTCCTTGCAAACTCCTAACTCTGGGAGGACCACACAAATCGATGTGCACAAGTTCCAACAATCCACTTCAAAATTGTTCTTTACTTTTGAATGTAGTTCTGCTCTGTTTGCCTAACTGACATTCCTTACACATTCTATTAACAGGTTTTACAAGCTTTGGAAGATCTCTCACAACCTGAGCAGTACTTATCTTGACAATATTATCAAAGTTTACATGACACATTCTCCTATGCCACAACCAACTCTGATCAATCTGAGCAATCAAACAGCTCTTACCAATATTACTTAAATGAAAGATATTACCTCTAGTCTATGTACCAGATGCAATCTCAGTTCCAGAGCTTTCCAAGATTTTGCATTTCCCATCCTTTAATCGGAGATCATACCCTTTGTCAACCAACTGTCCAACACTGAGAAGATTATGCTTCAACCCTTCTACATACAAAACATCATTAGTGTTATTCTTACCATCAAGAGAGATGGATCCTCTTCCACATATTCTACCAGTTGAATTGTCTCCAAACTTCACAATTCCACCTTCATACCTTTCCATACTTACAAACTTACTCTTACCCACTGTCATATGATGAGAACATCTACTATCAATCACCCATTCATCCTTTTCTTTAACCTGAGCAGCCAAGGTACTTTCCACATTCACATAGCTAGCAAATTTAGTAGACATCGGATCTTCTTCTTTGATGGCAATGAACACCCATTCATTTCTAGAGGTACTTCCCTTATTAGATTCATCATATGTAACTCCATCAACAACTTCTTGGACATAGTAGCATTTCTTCTGAAACCTAGGTCTATTAGGGTTTCGCTTTAAAACCCTCTCCAGACATGTTGATGCAAAATGACCAATCTTATTGCAAGCAAAACATTTGAAAGGCAACTTTCCTTCATACTTACCGGATCCTCTTGGTAATCTTTTGGAAAAAAAGGCTTCAAGTTCTTCAAGCTCTGTTTCATCTTCTTTAAGTTCCTTCCTTGTCTTCTCATATCTGGTTAGTCTTCTTGAAGAGCTTTCACTTGGATCCAATCTTTGCTTCCCGAAAACACTGGCCTTAAAAGCAGATTCTAATTAGGAAGGGAATCACCAAACTCACTCATTTCAAATGCTAAAAGCTTGCCAACCAACTGATCCCTTGTAACAGTTGTCACAGTCCCAATCTCAATAACAGCAACTCTATGCTTGTATGAAGCAGGTAAGGATCTGAGCACCTTTCCAACAATATCTAATTCTTCCAATTTTCCACCAGCACACCTAATACTGCACACAAGTTCATTCACCTTCTACATCTAGGAAGTGATGTTTTCATCTTCACTCATCCTCAAATTTTCATATCTACCTTTTAGGCTCTATAACTTAGCACATTTGACATATGCATCACCTTTATATAGAGTTTCAAACTTCTTCCAAATTTCATGAGCAGTTTTCAATTCCAAGACATTTGTCATTTCTGTATTAGTCAAGGCACTTAACAATGCTTCTTTAGCCTGAATGTTGTTTTTAGCATCTTTGAGTTCATCTGGAGTTGAAGGACCTTTCTCTGGGGGCTTATACTCATCCTTTGTTATCAACCAATAAGCATCACCCATGCATTGCAAATGGCACTCCATGCGACTCTTCCAAAGAGAGTAATTTGTTCCATCAAATCTCAAACTATCCTCTTGTAAGTCGACATCCTAGATCTCCTCAAGCGGTCAAGCTTCTTTTAGAGGAACCAGCTCTGATACCAATTGTTGAAATTAGGGCAGACAATTGAGAGGGGGGGTGAATCATTTGTCACAAAACTTTTATCTTTTGCTGCATTTAATCTTCTTTACCACTTATTAACAGATTAATGATATAACCATGAAAGCATGAATCAACAACACATGAGCAGAAACATAATCAACACACATAAACTAGGATTTTTACGTGGAAACCTATTTAAGGGAAAAACCACGGTGGGGGTTAACCCACAAGATTTATTATCTATTAAAAGAATAGAAAATGGGAAGGCACTTGCCTTCGGGTACACTGCCCAGAGCTCACTACTCAAAAGAGGCTCACTACCTACAAGAACATTTACAATGTTAATACTGAAAGATTGAACTAAGAAACAACATCTTCTTCATGCAAGGTTCAGTTCCATTGAAGCGCACAACACATCTGCTCTTCTCCCACTCACTTCCTCGCTACATCCACATCTTCGCTTACTTCCCCACATTTCCATGACTTCACAACACTTATTTATACATGACATCAACTTTGGAATGATCATCAAAGTCGGCATTACAATCATCTATCAGGAACATTCTCTAAGATAGACATTACAAGAAATTATAATCACAAGGCTACATGTGAACCATTACACTGTCAGCTAAACATAGCTGGGACTCAAATCTTCCTCAAACAACATGCCACGCTCCATAGAACTCTTCTTAGATCATTTGCAACATGCACCATGCATTCGGTCAGCCAAGACTGGAAAGAACAGCAACACCCAAGGAGAAATCTTCATCCACCAACTCAATCCTCAATGGGGACCATCAACACAATAGGAACCTAATTCAGAGACCACCACAAGCATAATGAAATCAACAGGAACGACCGCACCACCTAATATCACTAGAAACACTTACACCTTCATCCAGGAACTCAAGAACACCAACTGTCCTAACTGTCACACTAGAAAGATTGCTTGCAAACCTCCAAACCATGAACCACTTGAGTTGAGGATACAAACCAACATCCCAAACACACCTATAGATCCACATATCATAATATTCCAATGCGGATCAATTCAGACCAAATTTCTATCACTCTGTCACCTCTAAATAACTACAAAACCTGGTTCTACTCAAATGGCCATAACTTCGCCAATTCTCCATGTAGAGCTCTCAAATCTTAATTGGAGCAACTTCAGACAATCCTCTACAAACCCTTTAATCCACAAACTCTGATCTTCATCTTACTAGGAATACGGAGCAATCTACTTCACTGAACTGCAATGTCTTCACTGTCTCTGATAGAGAGATATGTAACTCACTTATTTCTTCCGGAGAGGCTAATTTTCTCAATATCCTCAACATCCAAATCTTCTAAACAAGCAATAGAATAAGATACAATTGACACTAATGACAACAAGGATATGTTGACATCAATGACAACACCGATTAGGCACATATTTGCAACAAAATGGTGAATACAAATTAGTTCATTCTTTAAGCTTACTAAGATCATTCATGAAAATTGAGATTAAGATGACTAGAAGATATAGGTTTGTTTAAATTAAAGGTTTGCAAGCCAACCTTGCTAAACATTAATGACAAGCCTTGTATAAATACAATTCACAATTTACATGTAATATTAGTATATGTGCGAGTAGGAAATGGAAAATCAAGAAGAGAGACATTATCTGTAATCATTGTGATTCTTATGCTACAAGAGTTAGGGTTTCTTTTGAGAGAAATGAATAGAAGGAGATTGTGCAGGATGATGTGCCACCTGTAGAAGTGTTGGAGATCAGCTTAATGCAGTAGAAGAGATGATAACAACATAACAAACCTAACATCAAACTATAGAGATTGAGCGAGGGTATGAAATTAGTAAAAGCCATTAGAATCAACCTAAAGTGTCCATCTACAAAAGACTGAGATAATAATTGTATAAGTGCAGAGGTTAGTGCTTCCTCTGATATATGTTGTAGTTCATTAGGGGATTGGTGTCTCCATTGGTTTAGTGCCCATAAAGCAGTGTAATTGGGGTTGGTGCCTCCTTTGAGTTGGTGCTCATAAATTAGGGGATTGATGTATCCATTGGGTTGGTGCTTCCTTTGAGTTGGTGCTCATAAATCAGGGGATTGGTGTCTCCTTTGGGTAGGTGCCCATAAAGATTATTGTAAACTTCATTTTACTTTGTGAGGTTGGATTTGGATAGTAGATCCAAGAAGCTAACTCACCATGGTTTTTCCCATGTTAGGTTTCCACGTATATGATGTGTTGTGTGTGTGCTATCATATTTTTCTTGGTTTAAATGTTGCATCTATTTGAAAGCATCTAAAGTGCTAAAGGTTTAACCAGTACTACATTGTGTTCAACAATTGGTGTCAGAGCTTCTGGTTCCTCATCACAACTTAACATCTGAAGGTAGATCTTGGATTGAACACAATGGCTAGACAGGAAGGATCCTCTTCTAACAAAGCACCACTTTTTGATGGATCTAATTATGCTTTCTAGAGGATGGAAGCCTATTTGACCTCTCTAGGGTATGATGTTTGGAGATCTGTGATTGATGGTTACATTGAACCTGCAACTCCTCCAACAGATCGGGCTGATAAGAAAGATTGTGAGAACAATGCTAAGGCAAAGAATGACATCTTGTGTGGTCTGACCAACACAAAGTTTGTCAAAGTAATGCAATGCAAGACAACTAAAGACATATGGGAAAATCTCCATAACCTCTATGAAGAAGACGATAAGGTAAAGCAAGCCAAATTACAGACCTTCAAGGGTAAATTTGAAAATCTAAAGATGAAAGAAGAAGAAAACATAGTTGACTATCTACTCCGAATAGATGAAGTTGTGAATGCAATCAAAGGTCTTGGTGAAAAGGTAAACGATTAAATAATTGTTAAAAAGGTGTTGAGATCACTCCCTCAAAGATATGAATCAAATGTCTCAGCTATAGAAGAAGCCAGGGATTTGGATAAACTCACTGTGGATGAACTATTTGGCTCTCTCACTACCTATGAGATGAGAAATGCAAGCAAAGACACATCCAAAAAGGAAGTTGCCTTCAAAGTTGAAAAGAAGAAGAAGCATCTAATCCAAGTAGTGGATCTAAAGAAGAAGAGGTAAACTTTGTAAGAAAGTTAAAGAAGGGTTTAGGTAAGTACAAAGGTAGGTTGCCTTTCAAGTGTTTCAGCTGTGGTAAAATTGGTCATTATGCATCTAAATGTCCCTTTAGAGAAAGTGAAGATAACAACAAGGGTTTCAAAAGGAATAAATTCAATAGGAACAAGAAAAGCCTTTACTCTAAAGAGCATCGCAGTTCATCAGAAGAAGCAGATCACTGTTCATCATAAGATGAAAGAGAAGAATCCCTATTTATGGCTATGGAAGTTCCTAACAATTTAGACTATACGGACAATGATGAAGACATGACAGTCATTGATGAAGAAGAATGTGAAGTTGGTCTTGAAGGTGAACTTATATCTACTCTTGATGACCTAAGAACAGTTAGGAAAGAGAGCAGGGAGTATAAGGCCAAGCTTGAAAAGTCAGAAGAATCAATTGTTGACTTGAAAATTCAAATTGAAGAAGGAAAAAGGGTTGCAGACATCCTAAATACTGAACTCAATGCAAAATCAGATGAATGCTCAAGACTTGAAGAAGAAATTGTCTCTCTAAGGAAAGAATTGGAAAAAGTAAACACTCAGTTGGGTAAAAGCATCAAATTTGGTAAGATCTTTGAGATTCTTGATGGCATAATCAATATTCACAGACCTCTATTCATGAAGTCGGGATTAGGATATGATGATAAAGTCACACAAAATTTTGTCCCTACAGAGAAGACCGACTTAGCAAAGACAGTGCCAAATGAAGAAATTCCAATGGAGAAGGAAAGTAAGAAGATTGAAGGAGTTGACTTCATCCCTAGAATTTCTCAAAGGAGAAAATTCAGAAGAACAATCCTTGCAAGACAAACCTTTATAAATAGGTTTAATTATGCTTTCTATGGTTGTTGTTTTGTTTGCAATCAGTATGGTCACAAGGCAATTGAATGCAAATCTAGGATGAAAAGAAGTAGCTTTGTCAATAGAAATACTTTTGGTCCATTAGTTGATTAGAACATAATATGTCATGCATGCAACAATCTTGGGCACATAGCAAGATACTGCAGAAGTGGACTGGTAAAATCAAAAACTCAGATGACTGACATCAACAAGAAAAATGACATTCTTGTAGACCAGAAGACAGATCAGAAGAAGGAATGGAAATTCAAGAAGACCAATCATGAAGGTGAAAACTCAGGGATTGTCAAACTATATTTCATGCACAAGGGCAAGCAAATCCTTGGGTGATAGACAATGGATGCTCAAGTCACATGATAGGAGATAAGAGTAAGTGTATTAGTCTTATAAAGTGGAATGATGGACCAATCAAGTTTGGAGACAATGCCACTACAAGAATATGTGGTAAAGGAACAATAAGAATTGATGAAAAGACTAGGACATAAGATGTCTTATATGTAGAATGTCTCAAGAACAATCTTCTCAGTGTAATTTGGATGTGCGACAAAGGATATAATATTATCTTCCATGCACAAGGTTGTGAGATTAGAAGAGAAAGTACTAGTAAATTGGTGGCAAAAGCAAGTAGGATAGAGAATAACTTGTACAACCTCAGTGAAGTCAAGGGAAGGAATTGCCTTCTAGGACAGACAAATGAAAGTTGGTTGTGGAATAAGAGGATGGAGCACATCAACTTTGACAATCTTGTGAAGATCAGCTCTAAACATGCAGTTAGAGACATGCCAAAGATTGCCAAGCCTACAAGCACCTTTTGTAAAGAATGTCAAATTGGGAAGCAAACAAGGACCAGGTTCAAGACCAAGGAGTACTACTATTCTACTAAGACATTGGAGCTGATTCATACAGACTTGTGTGGACCTACCAGAATAAGGAGTCTCCAAGGTAAAAGGTACTTTATGTTGCTCATTGATGATTAATCTAGAATGGCATGGGTTACATTTTTGAAAGATAAACCAAAAGCTTTTAATAGATTTAATATTTTCAAGTCTATGATTAAGAATGAGATGAATGCTAGAATCAAGTTCTTAAGATTAGACAGAGGTGGTGAGTTCACATCAAATGAATTTGAAGAATATTGTGAAGAACATGGGATAAGGAGACACTTCTCTACAACAATAACTCCTCAACAAAATGGAGTTATTGAGAGGAAGAATAGGACAGTGTAGGAGATGGCAAGAACTATGCTTAATGATGCAAAACTTCCTAACAGATTTTGGAAGGAGGCTGTAAACACTATAGTTTATATTCTAAATAGAGGATAGCTAAGGGTAAATAGTACTAAGAAACCATATGAGCTGTGGAAGGGCAAACCTGTATATGTGAAATACTTCAAGGTGTTTGGAAGCAAATGCTATATCAGGAGAGATGAAGACATTCTAGGAAAGTTTGATTCAAGATTAGATGAAGGTATCTTCCTTAGCTATTCATCTAGAAGCAAGGCTTATAAGTGTTTTAACAAAAGGCTATAGAAGGTTGTTGAGAGTGCAAATGTGAGGGTTGATGAAGAGGTACATTCATCCACATATGATTATGAAGATTGTTTCTCAAAGGGACATGCCTGCATAGAAGAAGAAGATGAAGTTGAAGAAGAAGAAACACCAAAGGAGACTACCAAGGCACCTGCAAAGTATGTTCAAAAGAATTACTCTGAAGATCATATCATTGGCAACAAGAATGAAGGAGTTGTTACTAGAAGAAAAATAAGAGAACAAGTAAACTTCTTATGTTACTGTCCAAGATTGAACCAAGGAACTTCTCTGAAGCCAACAAGGATGAGAGTTGGATTCATGCCATGCAAGAAGAACTAAATCAGATTGATAAAAATAAGACATGGGAACTTGTCCCAAGGCCAAAGGATAAGAATGTGATTGGCACCAAGTGGGTATTCAGAAATAAACTAAATGAAGATGGACAAGTTGTTAGAAACAAGACGAGATTGGTTTGCAAGGGCTATGCATAAGTAGAGGGTATTGCTTTTGAGGAGACATTTGCTCCTGTGGCAAGGTTAGAAGCAATCATAATTTCTTACATTTCCAACCCACAATAATTTCAAGGTCTATCAAATGGATGTCTTGAGTCAGCATTCTTAAATGGTGATCTTGAAGAAGAAGTCTATATTGATCAACCTAAGGGATTTTAGCTATCAAATTATCAGAATTTGGTATGTAGACTTAGTGATAGGGAGGACTCTAGGCTGCCTGCTCTGCATCCTGTAGGTGTACAAGACTGTCTAACAACACTAGCCTTCCTACCAATTCAAATTGCTAAAAGACATACTCTTTGCAGAGATGGAAAACTCTACTTTTCTGCTTGGTGTGGGACACATACATTGTCCTCACTGCTTCCAAGGTACTGCCTAAATGGCACATAACTTTCTGAGCCCATTGCCCACCCTTCTCACTCTGTTCAAGGGTCTGGACTGCTTGGTACTCACTTTCCTTCTCTCTATTTTTCCACCCCTGCAAATCTATTTTCCTACTTGTTTATCTAGCCGGACTCCTCACTGAGCTCGCCTAGAACAAGCATGCATTGCCTCTAGCTGGCAATCCGACCACCCCACAAAAGAAAAACAAACAAAGAGCATGGCTATGTTTGATGACCTCCATACTGTACAATGGGATTTGAAGAATCATCAAAACAGAGTCATGGTTTGCAAAAGAAAGCAAACTTGCAAAAACAGAAAAGACTAACCTACGGCAGAATGGTAAACTGAAAACAGAAAAGAAATACACAAATGATCTAACTACTAAATTTGATTTTTATTCAAAAATTGCCTTTACATCAAAATGCTTCTCAAATCAAAATATTTTTCTTGTTTCTTCTCCTCAACTCCTCATACAGAAAGAATGCTGCTTTTTTAAATGTATTCCATGTCCGTTACAGGACAATTCGATCACCAGAACGGTTCATATTCTAACTGCCCGTTCAATTCTGTGGTAACGGCAAGATATCTTGACTTTCGCATTCATGAGAACTTTTAGTCCCACATGCACCCGTTCAAGTCGGCCACTGCGGTTTATATATCCGATGGCTTAGTAAACTATTGTCGGCACTTTTGCTGCCGACGACCCCTGTCTACCCCCATCGGCACAACCCAAACTATCGGCCAACATTCAACCATGAACTCTGATAGTCCCTTGTCTCACCGATACCAAGTCTTCACCCTTCGTCGGCATGATCACTATGCATCGGCCTAAAGCTTTAAAGCTACGCTGATAGAAGTCCTTGCACCGACGTCCAACTCCATCGGAGTAACACATCGCTGTCGGAGTGACTTTCACAGCCATCGCCGATAGCAAGCCTCATACCGATGACACTTGTATCCCGTAGACTACTATCGGCAAGAGCTACCACCGTCGGCCAACTGGAAATTCCTTCGGCCGATAGACATCTCTCTCCGATGTGTTTAACCTACATTCACCTTCGGCCAGACTTAACTATCGGTGAAACATTTTCCTCTGCCTCCGATGTCATATCTCACACCGAAACAATAAACACCGAACTTCCTCATCGGCCCGACCTTCTTCTTCAGCTAGACATTTATCTTCTTTTCTGATAACAATTCTTATACCGATATGCTTTGCCTCTTCCGTCGGTGAGAATTGACTAACATCTCCCCGATATACTTCCTATCGCTGTGACTCAGACCATCGTTGAAAGATTCTCCTCGTTCACCGATAATATATCTCTTCCCGACCACTTCATAACATGCATTGTCTTCAATCTTTCCCCATCGGTGAGACATTGCCTTTCGGCCATAGAAAAACTCCCTTCACTGATACACCGATGGACTACCCATCGGTGACACATGATGTTCATCACCCCGATTGGTCGGACCCATCTCTGTCGGCCCTGCTTCCGCATGTCTCTCCGACACTCATATCACGCCGATGCCACATCTCCATCGCCAAGACAAAACCTTTCGGCGAAGATGTTATCTCTTCCGCCGATGCCCCTGGTCACGCCGACATCTTCCATTGGTGACACTCCACAATAGTCTCCCCGATCGGTAAGATGATACACTGTCGGCTCACGATTATTTCCTCAGGTCGATGCCAAGGCTCACACCAATGACTCCTTTGGATAAGCAAAAACTTCTTCCCGCCAAGGCTTATTAGAAAATTCACAACATCACACCAAAAATGTGCAGTATATACATGGGCTCCAAGCCCTTGGTGCTCCTGCACCACTTAGAAACACTTTATATGGTCTCAAACAATCTCCTAGGGCATGGTATGCAAGGTTAGACAAGTATCTACACCAACAAGGCTTTAAGAAAGGTATTGCAAATAGTAATCTCTACATCAAGGCAGAAGGTGTCCACATGTTGATAGTAGTATATGTTGATGATATCATCTTTGGTGGCAATGATGGAATGTGCAAGAAGTTTGCAAAAGAGATACAGAAGGAGTTTGCGATGTCTATGATAGGTGAACTTTCATTCTTTCTTGGACTTCAAATTTCTCAATCAGATAAGGGTATCTTTATTTCACAAGCAAACTATGTCAAGGAGATGTTGAATAAGTTCAGTATGGATGACTACAAACCAATAAGTACACCTATGGTAATAGGTTGTCATCTTAGCAAGGATGATGAGTCACTTCAAGTTGATCTGACTCTCTATAGGTCAATGATAGGAAACTTATTATACTTGACTGGATAAAGGTTGGATATCATGCAAGTATTTTGTATGGTGGCTAGGTTTCAAGCTAATCCAAAAGAGACACATGTGAAGGATGTTAAAAGAATCTTCAGATACTTAAAGAGCACATTGGACTATGGATTGTGGTACAAAAAGGGAAAGGACTTTTCTCTGACTACATATATAGATGTAGATTGGGTTGGAAGCACTGATGAAAGGAGAAGCACAAGTGGTGGAGCCTTCTTCCTAGGGGATAGATTGGTTTCGTGGTTAAGAAAGAAGCAAGATTCAGTCTCTCTATCAATAGTAGAAGAAAAATACATAGCTATAGTATCTTGTTGTACCTAGGTATTGTGGATGAAGCGGACATTAAAGGATATCAAGGTAATATATAATGAGCCCATTCCTATTTTGTGTGATAATACAAGTGCCATCAACATATCAAAGAATCCAGTGATGCACTCTAGAACCAAGCATATATCTATTAAGTATCACTTCTTAAGAGAAAAGGTTGCAAATCACAAGGTAAAGTTGGAGTATGTCACCACAAAAGATCATATTGCAGACATTTTCACAAAACCACTTCCTAAGGATACTTTTGAATATCTCAAGCAAAAGATAGGAGTTATTGCTTCTTCTCCTTCCCACAAGTAGAAGTGTAGCTGAAGCATCTGACCGAGGGGAGTAGCTCAAAGCATATTCATTATCTCTAGTTTGATAGTGGCTACCTCTTAGAGGGAGCAGGTAGATAGAAGACAATATAGATAACCTAGTTTAATGCAGATAGGGGGAGACATACTGATAGTACATTGGGAGATTGATTGCCCTTTACCCTTGATGTCAAAGGGGGAGAGATTTGAGATTAGAGAAAATCAGGTTAGAGACAACTGTTGAGAGTGTTGCCATCAATGACAAAGGGGGAGATTGTTGTACATATTGTCATTAATGTCAAAAGAGTTGTGAAAGGCCTCTGGCAACTTGCAGGTGATTGGCCAACAAGCACTTGAGTTTGTCTTGTGTATTGTCTTATAGATTGTAGTATTTAAATGGACAGAGGACATGCTGTCCAACATTTCTTTGGCTTAATCATTCATGTGCAATGTAGTCTAGTGACAAGATAGTGTGTAGATGTTCTTCTTTGCAGGTCTATCTTGCAATATCACTTTTCCAAAGACAATAATGGAGAAAACATAGTTACTGATCATTAGGGTAATGAGAACCCATCGAGTGTTACAATCTTGGAAGGCATTTCAAGAGAAACTTGTTAACAATTGAGCTTTGTTAGTGGTATTGGTAGTGCTGCTAATGAGGAGATTAGGTTGAAGGAAAGTGAGACTATTCCTACAAAGGACAATTCAGATGGTTTGGTTTAAATGGTAGTGTCATCAAAAGTCTAATGAATCTTGGCAATACATGCTCTTTCAACTCTGAATATGCTTGTTTTAAATGCACTTCAAGATCAACAATCATCGAGACATAAACAATATATATGTCTCTCCTCTAGTCCTAGCAATAGGAACTAAGCAAGTCATGACAATAGGAGCAGAAGCTACAAATAGAGATGCTACTATAGTAGAGAAGAAATTGCCTTCAATACTTGTTGATGAATCCTCAAATCCAAGCTTCATCGTGACATGAGTAGAGCAAGTCATGGCGACAGGAACTAAAGGTGCAAATGAAGAAGTTACTATAGAAAAGAAGAAACTATTCTCAATACTTTTTGTCAAGTCTTCCAAGCTAATCTCAAAGATACATGTGAAAGGAAACAACAACTGTAATGCAGGAAGGTGACATAGTCTATGAAAGGAAACAATAGTTGTAATGCAAGAGTTTACTCAGTCAGATGAAGGTGACACAGTCTAAGATGGAAACAACAACTGTGATGCAACATTTTATTCAGTCAGGTGGAGTAAGACTCTTTGGAGTCCAAGCTAGAGAAAATGGTGAATACAAATTAGTTCATTCTTTAAGCTGACTAAGATCATTCATGAAAATTGAGATTAAGCTGACTAGAAGATATAGGTTTGTCTAAATTAGAGGTTTGCATGCCGACCTTGCTAAACATTAATGACAAGCCTTGTATAAATATAATTCATAATTTACATGTAATATTAGTATGTGTGCGAGTAGGAAATGAAAAACCAAGAAGAGAGACACTGTCTGCAATCATTGTGATTCTTATGCTACAAGAGTTAGGGTTTATTTTGAGAGAAATGAACAGAAGGAGATTGTGCAGGATGATATGCCACCTGTAGAAGTGTTGGAGATCAACTTGATGTAATAGAAGTGATGACAACAACATAACAGACCTAACATCAAATTGTAGAGATTGAGCAAGGGTATGAAATTAGTAAAAGCCATTAGAATCAGCCTAAAATGTCCATCTACAGAAGGCTGAGATAGTAATTGTATAAGTGCAAAGGTTAGTACTTCCTCTGATATATGTTGTAGTTCATTAGGGGATTGGTGTCTCCATTGGGTTGGTGCTCATAAAGCAGTGTAACTGGGGTTGGTGCCTCTTTTGAATTGGTGCTTATAAATGAGGGGATTGATGTCTCCATTGGGTTGGTGCCCTTAAAATAGTGTAACATGCAGTTGGTGCTTCCTTTGAGTTGGTTCTCATAAATCAAGGGATTGGTGTCTCTTTTGGGTAGGTGCCCATAAAGATTATTGTAAACTCCATTTTACTTTTTGAGGCTAGATTTGGATAGTAGATCCAAGCAACTGACTCATTGTGGTTTTTCCTGTCTTGGGTTTCCATGTATATGATGTGTTGTTTGTGTGCTATCATGTTTTTCTTGGTTTAAATGTTGCATTTGTTTGAAAGCATCTAAAGTGCTAAAGGTTTAAACAATACTGATTCACCCCTCTTAGTACTGCATTGTGTTCAACAAGAGGGGCGTGTGCATGAAGATGGGGGACCAAAAAGTGGCCACCCCACCTTTGGTCCTAGAAAATCATAATGTGATCATGTTTAGACTCAGTAATACTGAGCCTAAAATGTGATCATGTTATTTACTACTAAATATAATAAAAAATAGACTTGTGACCTCATTGTTTCATAGTGATTTTCAAGACGAGCAAAATGCGAGTAGGGTTATAATGTGAATGCGTTTTGGAAAAATTTAAGGAGAACTCCATTGAGCAAGATGTTGCATTGCCATTCCCACCATGGACAAGCGCAACAAATTCAGCAAATAAAAGCAGGTAGGGTTTTTATCATTTTTCTATATTTCAAAATGAATTGAATTTCTTTTTCATTGTTTTAATTGAATTTCTATTCTCAATTTTTAGTTAATAAACCAGTGCAAAACCCGAATCCAGGGGATTAAATTTCATGTGAGGAGGAGCCTCAAAACCCTCCTTCACGTCCTCACCATCCACATGACACATAAGAAAATTATTTAGGGTAAATCTAAGAAAACAAAAAATAGATTGAATCCTTAGTTCAAACATTAAAAACTCAAAATGCAAGCACTGATCATAGGAGAGCCCTTGCCAATTCATTAGAGGTCATTATTTCTCATGTTGACTTGAGGTGACAAACCAAATCACTGAATGGAATAACTACAAGGAGAGGTGTCATCGATTCTATGCTGACAAATTATCTTACAAACAAGTTAAAGACAAAAAATTATTAAATCTGAATTATGTGCACTTTTTATCAATCCTAAAACTAATCAACCACTACATGAGAGTTGCAAATGATTCCTGATTAATTGGTGTGTGCATGATGGTATATCCCAAAACATTTGGGATAGATGGTATATGGTTTTTGATGACCTTCCTTGTAATAACAATGAGGTCCCACAATATTTTTTTCTAAAACTCTATTGTGAGTTCATCTGCAATGAGATTCCTAACTACTTCTACATTCAAGAGTTCCAAGGCAGAGATGGTGGCTCTACACAAGATAGATAGGGAGCAAATCATGAACAAAACCATCCACCTAGACCCCTCATGAGGCCACATCATATCTCACTCCCTTCAAATTTGAAGGAGAGTGTTGAGGTGGAGACACTACATTCTTTGAGTTTCCTCACCTAGTCTTTGGCACAACATGACAACAATCTTACCAAGGCTTATGAGGGTGAGAGCAGTACGCATTATCAATCCCCACATCTTTGTGGATCATGTGGGGATTTGTGTGATTATGGGACCTAAAATGTCCCAAATGATATTTAATTGCAATTAAATCTTTTTTTTAATGTGCACCCAAATATTTCAGATATTCACACCAAGCTACTTCAAAAATATTAACAATTTTTGGGGCAAATAAACAATAACCAAAGTTGCAGGATACGTCACCCCCTTTCGCCCAGTACACATACCAGCATACTTGGTATAGATTCAAGTACGATATGGCATGGATACGGCTTGAATACCGTACCTAGCCATACTCAGAATTAGGGCAAATATTCACCCGTGCCCAGATTTGGCATCTGAAAAGAGGGTGCTCTTAAAAAAATTAGAAAAAAAAACCTAAAACGTAAACAAAATCAATTTTTTTAATGAATTACGATTTGCTATGATTTGTGATTTACCTGAGAATGTAGTTTTCCCATGGTATTACAGAGTGTGGAGGAGCTATGCATTATTCTCGTGGCAGAGTTGTGCATGTTTCTAAACTTGTCGGTTGTTCCTATTGGCGAATGCTCAAAATTGTCTCACGCCCTTAAAAATTTCACGGCGGAAAACTTTCTAAACTTGTCGATAGGGAATTGTCTCACAACCTTAAAAAATTCATGCCAGAAAGTTTTCTAAACCTGTCGATAGGGATTTGTTTCACACCCTTAAAAAATTCATGCCGGTAAATTTTCTAAACTCGTCGATAGGGATTTGTTTCACGCCCTTCAAAAATTCATGTTGAAAAATTTTCTAAAATCGCCGATAGTCCAGACAATTCCGAGCATTCTATAATGCTCACATATAAAAGCCTATCGGCTAATGATTATTAAATTTATAATATTTAGATATAATAAATTACATTTAAATATAATAGATTATTCAATTATATATATAATTTAATAATATTATTTATATATAATTTAATAATGTTATTTTATAATAATTTGATAATATTACTTATTATCTTATTATATTTTATATTAAATATAGTAATAATATAATATATTATTTTTCATATATATATATATATATATAATTTAATAATATTACTTATATATAAGTACTATGATTAAATTTTATATATAATAGTATTATTAAATTATTATATTTTATATTATATAGTAATACTATTATATTATTATTAAATTATTATATTATATATAATAATATTGTTGAATTGTATATATATATATATATATATATATAGAGAGAGAGAGAGAGAGAGTCGTATCCATATTAGGAGGTCCTAAAAAATAGTTGTATCCGTATTGGATACTGTACCCGTATCATATACCGTATTCGTGTCCATGCAACTTTGACAATAACTTAACATGCAAGCCCAAATCTGATTTTTATTTATTAAATAACTAATTAAAATATAAATATGACTTCTATAGCAGCAAATATGCATACATGAACTTCTGCAACAATCCCACAACACCAATCTTCAACTACACTGCAAACAAGCTAAAATACACAATGTGCAATTCACCCGAAATTGAGAACCCCTTCAAACTAAAATATTCTTATTTTTTCTATTAAAACAATAGAAATAAGGTCTGATACAACAAAAAAACAACAGCAGCAATCTCTTGAAGAAACCCCACAACAAAAAAGCAAACTAGCAAATTATGCTAAAAACTCATTTGTCGAAAACACTCAAAATTGATCAAATCACACAGAAACTTCACCATACTTGGATCAAATGGGATATGGAGCCTGAGATGATGTTACAACAGCAATACAAAGCAACTAAATGGCATGCAACAACAACAACCAACAAATACCCAAAAAGGCAACTATAAACTATGAAAATAAACACTGCCGGGCCGAAACACCATAAACCCAACTCAAACTGATAGAGCTGATCTCAGATGCCTGGGATGGATGTGCAGTAGACAAAATATGTGCTACACAACAGAAAAACCATACAATACTCCAAAAATCACTAAAATAACATCTGCATACACCTACAAAACCCTAAGATTGAAAACTACCAAACTTCCTTGAATTTGTTAATGCAAATGCAACCTCTGGGTGAGATTACCCTTTGAGATCCAAAGCTAAACATCCTTAGACAATTTGAAACCCTCAAACAAATGCCCAAGAGTCTCCATCTTCAACAGATACATCACCCACTGAAAAAATTCACAAGCTAAACAACTCTGTGAAGGAAAATGGTCAAATAGCAATAATCCCCAAATGAAAAATGTCTTCTCTTTTTATCATAGGTCCAAAGGAGGTGCCAAAATCCCAATGCCTTGCATGTGAAATTCTCATTATTGATTATTCCCAAAATATTGCCTTTTGATTCCAAAAATTAGATTTGTTCATTATAAGAAAGGCAATAATAAATTGCAAGATTCCCCATTTCCAAAATTTCTTAAAAAGACTCCAAGAAATCCTCATGCTTTATTTGAGCATTAATAATATTTAATATCTATTTATTTAATATTAATTTTCTCTAAGTATGGAAATTGCACCAACACAAATGAAATATTAAATAAATATTATTTCCCCAATGTTATCCCATGATCCTCATTTGCTATTTTTGGATAGTGGGAACTTACCATATTTAGTAAGTGCTATTTTTAGAAAGGGGACATGACAAGTCCGCCCTCCTCAAGATTTCTTGTCCTCAAGCAATGCAAACCAAGATACTCTGGAATCATTATACCAATGTGATATATCATGCTAAACTGTCCATAGAGCCTAGATCCTGTACCTGTCAAGTGAGATAACTCTTGCCATAGAGCACTAAAAATTCTAATAATGAAGTAAATCTGATTTCCCCAACATAATGAACTACTATCATATTTAATACATCCTCTATAACAACAAGTACATCTTTGGAAAAAAATTAACAACATCCATTTCTATCTTCAAAACATTGAAATATTCATGGCTGAAATGCACACTAGCAAGCCCAATCATTACCTCAAATTGAGGGATGGTACCTTTAGCTTCATTATCTGATCTATAGTAGCAAAGTATTTGCAGAGGAGCAACAAGTAGCATCATGTAGAAGCAACATTTACACCACCATTTCCCACAAACTAATTCTGCAAGCAATATTTCATTCTGGTACCATCATATGCATGCATTAGCACTAGGTAGTTTATACCAGAAATATTTGCAACTTCTTACTTTATCACACATCTGATTTTTACATCCTATAGGAATGTTATAACAGTTAAGGAACTCTCCACAATAGAAAATTTCAAACTTGGAAACAATTGCCTCTGTTGCCTCCAAAAAAAGATGAAACATCCTGCTGAAAACAACACTAATTGTTTGGAACTTTACCTCAACTTGAAAGAAGTCATGTACATCTTTAGTATATGTTCTAGAATAGCATTGGTCCAGTTGAGGAAAAATCATTATCATCATATAGCAGCAGAAAATGCTCAACTCAACTCTGGGTATTAAACCTGCAAAAAATAATTCATTCCGATGGTAAATAATGCACTCTTGGAATCCATACATTGGCACATACCCATTTTTTTGCTCATCCTTCAAATTATTTAGGGATAAATATAATCCCTTGTGATCCCTTATTCCATGCACTTGTATGTTATATGTGAATTTTCCTGCATGGTTTTCTTTTTTGAAAACTTTGACAAATTGGAATTTGACATTAGCAACTAGTGGAGAATTCTTTTTATGTGCATGCCTTTCTCCCCGGAATTCTTTATCATAAACACTTATTGCAGCAAATTTTATGGTACAATTCTCAATACAACCCACAACAAATTCTAGAACATACTGTAAAATCTTACCGTACACCAAAAATCCATTTCTCACAACTTTCAAGTTTTGGTTCTCATTTTGAATGGAGTCCATTTTTTGCATCAAAGAAGTCCAATCATTTTTCCCTAGAACATAATATCCTTCTACAAATAGATGTGAGGACTCTAAAATAAAAATTTTGAAATATGAATTGGTTACCTGATCACACCTTACAAATACTTCTTGCATTCTGTTTATCCATGCAAAAGCTCCTTTCGTCTCCATATTAGTTAAGGTAATTGCAAAACACGAATTTCTCTTAACCAACCTTCTATCATGGTTACACCTTCTCAAAAAGGTTAGTGTGATAGTGAGTAACCAAAATAGAGGAATTTGAATCCTTCTTCGATCCACCTTTTCCACTATACATTTGAAATCAATCCAAGGTTTGTATGTTATGACCACAAACTCTATGTATTCCATGAAGATTCTAAAATTTATATGTTGCACATATTCCTAGCAAACACCTATATGGTGGTAGCTTGAGCTCACATCATTCCTTGACAATTGAGTAATGCTTTGTTAGGCTTCTTCATTTGTTCATGATGACATAGTTGGAATGCTCTCCATTACTAATTGTCTTGCTGCCCAAACAATTTTACCATTTCCTAATTTGCTGCAAATTAGGATGATAAATGCATTTGCTGATGTACTCATGGTTTGGCTAATTGCATCTTTCATCTAAAAATCAGATTTGCAATCACTAAGAATGATATAAATCTTCTTACCATAGTATAAGATATTATGCATGCCTTTATTTATCAAATATCTTGTTGTCCAAAGAACTTGTCCCTTAAAGGAAACCACCATATCTTTGTTTTCTTCCATTGTTCCTCTAGCTACTTTAACAAACACCGTATCTTTCATATCACAAGCAATCTTTATTTTTATAAGGTGATGATTGTGTAGTAAGTCACCCATAAGATGCCACAATTGCACACACATAATCATGTTAGTTCCTTCAACATTGATTTCATTACATCCCTGGTGTTTTGGTATTACAACCTTTGGTTTCCCAAGTGCTTGCCTTAGATGGATAATGATTTTACCACCAAACTTTCTTTGTGCCATTCTGATGCAACTAGCAATGGAGGATTTTAGACTAGAGAAAACACCTTCTATTTTTGATTTGGACATCCTTGGTGAATTTACAGAAGTACTTCTATTCTCATGATGAACATCCTTAAGAGGATAAGACTGAGTTGGAGCATCCTTTTCAAACTCTCCTCCATACAGCCAAGGGTAGCAACCCTGCATGTATCTTGATCCCAAAAATATCATGCCATGCTTAATAATGAAATAAACACTATCAAAATAATATCTATTTTCTTTACTAGTTACCCATGATACGCATCTCATTATACTCATCTTAGTTTCTCCATCACTTATGGTCCTATCTTCAGCTATGGGTAGCTCCAAGGAATGATCTGGGAACCATGAGCATTGATTTCTCCCAACATGGTTGGTATGCATAATAAGTCCTATATGATTCATTACCAACTTCCTTCCATTCCACATGTAGGAGATGGAATATCCAATAGTGATGCAAATGTCTCTACTTGTCTAAATCCTCAAGAAATTACCCAGATCCCATATGAAAGTACTATGCAGAACTTGAAATAAGGATTCCCCATGTATTATACTATAGGTTGTTTTCCTCATTTTATCACCCCTTTTAGCATGTAGCCCTTGACGACATAAACTTTGTAGTGATAAAGAAGGAAATAATAAATCAAAATATTCATACCTTAGATCACCCACATGGTTTCTATCTTTGTTTGCTGAAATAACAATTTCTACTAATGGTTCAATATCTTCAAAGTCTAGAAATTTGATGGCTTCTTCCTGGACTACATTAAGACTGGTTGGAACATTTGTTTCTTCATTTGCCACATGTAATGTTGATTTCTCAATAACTCCCTTGAGGCAACTATTTCCCTGCCAAGTAGACTTACTAGAAGTTATTAAAATATTTTCTTCAAGTAGGGTCTCTTTACCTTGATCTTTCATTAATGGTTCCTCCATGGTTTGATCCTTCTCATCCTCTTGTGGCTCTAATTTTTGTTCTTCCTTTGCATTATGCTCCAAGTCTTCTTCCTTGATGACTTCTGAATGCCATTGTTCCTCTTGCATCCTAATTTCATTAAACCCTTTCCTCTGCATCATAGTATTCATAAGCTCTAAATATTCCTTGAAAGGAATTGACTTTCTAAATTCCTCATTTTGATTGGTGTAAGTAGCTTTAATAGCAGCCAAATCTCTTGCATTTTCATCATGTCACCTTTTCTTAAATAACAATTCAATGAAACCACCCATGATTCACATCAGTAGATCAACACCCTAGAGGCTGGCAAGATATTAGCTCTTATACCACTTGAAATGTCCCAAATGATATTTAATTGCAATTAATAATTTTTTTTTAATATGCACCCAAATATTAACAATTTTTGGGGCAAATAAACAATAACTTATTTTTATTTATTAAATAACTTATTACAATATAAATATGACTGCTACAACAACAAATATGCATACATGAACTTTTGCAACAATCCCACAACACCAATCTTCAACTACACTGCAAACAAGCTGAAATACACAATGTGCAATTCACCTGAAATTGCCATAAACACATAGAACCCCTTCAAACTGAAATATTCTTAATTTTTCTGTTACAACAATAGAAATAAGGTTTGATACAACAAAAAAAAAATAGCAGCAATCTCTTGAAGAAATCCCACAACAAAAATAAAACTAGCAAATTATGCTAAAAACCTATTTGTCGGAAACACCCGAAATTGATTAAATCACATAGAAACTTCACCATACTTGGATCAAATGGGCTATGGAACCTAAGATGATGTTACAATAGAAAACACACAGCAAATAAATGGCATGCAACAACAGCAACCAACAAATACCCAAAAAGGCAACTATAAGCTATGAAAATAAACACTCTCGGCCCCGCCGAAACACCATAAACCCAACTCAAACTGATAGAGATGATCTCTGATGCCTGGGATGGATGTGTAGAAGCAAAAGGATAGATATCCACGCACAACAGAAACACCATACAATGCTCCAAAAAGCACTAAAACAACATCTACATACACCTGCAAAACCCCAAGATTGAAAACTGCCAAACTTCCCTGAATCTGTTAATGCAAATGTAACCTCTGGGTGAGATTACCCTTTGAGATCCAAAGATAACAGTCTTAGACAATCTGAAACCCTCAAACAAATGCCCAAGAGTCTCCAGCTTCAATGGATACATCGCCCACTGAAAAAATCCACAAGCTAAACAACTCTATGAAGGAAAATGGTCAAATAGCAATAATCCCCAAATGAAAAATGCCTTATCTTTTAATCATATGTCCAAAGGAGGTGCCAAAATCCTAATGCCTTGCATGTGAAATTCTCATTATTGATTTTTCCCAAAATATTGCCTTTTGATTCCAAAAATTAGATTTGTCTGTTACAAGAAAGGCAATAATAAATTATAAGATTCCTCATTTCTAAATTTTCCTAATTTAAAGACTCCAAGAAATCCTCATGCTTTATTTGAGCATTAATAATATTTAATATCTATTTATTTAATATTGATTTACTCTAAGTATGGAAATTGCACCGACACAAATGAAATATTAAATAAATATTATTTCCCCAATGCTATCCCATGATCATGATTTTCTATTTTTGGGCAGTGGGAACTTACTATATTTAGTAAGTGCTATTTTTAGAAAGGGGACATGACAGGACCTAGGACAGTCCCCATGACATTCCAGACGATGTTGCAGAGTGTCAGGACCATGCGACGCAAGGGCAACAACAGGTGATGGAGACATTCTTATTGGATGATATTGCACTCATAGATGAGATCTTGTAGGATAGTTTGGTATTGATGCCCAAGTAATTTTTATAACAGTATGTAATTTAATATGTTTGTATTTGAAATCTCTAATTAATTATATGAATAGATATTATAAGTCAAAATTAATGTATGTAATTGTTTGCACTATGAAATTCTAGGTCAAAGTATTCATCTTGGGTCTGTTAGTCGTCCATTGCAAGGTTATGCGAGGAGGTCCAGTTGACAAGTATGTAATTTATCACAAGATCGTAAATATAGTACATGTGAAATTTTTTGTCATATATCAATGGTAATCCTATTTAGTGATATTTTGATGATGAACAGGTGGATATTGGAGCTTCACCATCACGAGGATTTCCTTGGTCTCCATGTAGAGGTAGTTTCACTGAGGTAAATTTTACCATTTCTAATCATTATGCATTTAAATAATGTTATGTATCTATTTTGGTCAAATAACCTTGAACTCTATTTTCAGATGTTGACAACTATGGTAGATACTCTTCCTCATCTTCGTCAATCAGCGGAGGTGGGCATTGTTGTAGTTGTTTTGTCTACAAATCCTTTGACCAAGGTATGAGCTAGTAACATGTAAATATCATTTTGTATCTCTTGTTTTATCTTGACATCATTTAATGTACATAAATTATATTCATTTTTACTCAATTTTACTTCTTCATGCTTCTCACAATAGGTCACAACTCCAACCTATCTAGTGACATATGAAGAGAGACAAAAAATGATCGAGAGGGATCACCAGATAGCAATAAGTGATTGATTGCATGTCATGTTATATATTTTGAATATTTTCTATATTAATGTGTATATTGTTTGATTTTATTAACATGTGGATCTTCAAAAATCTTTATCGAGGAGGTCTAGTCAACAAGCAAGAGAGAATGAGTCAATTACTAATTCTCCATTTTCATGGCTAAGCAAGGGTCATCGATTATTTGATAGTAGTCCATAGGAAATTTGATTTTGGGACATTTTGTTACATATGTTTGTTTGTCTTTGTAAACATACTTTTGTATGTTACTGATGTATATCGTTGTATATGCCTATATGGATTTATTTGTACATGCATAAATAGCTTGATATATACACTATATGCTATTTTCATGACATTATGTATATATGAGATTATGTATATTTTCATGACATTATATTTGTATGACATTAAATATATATTTTCATGACATTATATATATATATATGTTGACAACATCCTTGCAAAATACATTTTGTGTATATCTTGCAATCATTGCATTCCATGAGACTACATTTCTTTAAGGCATCATGTCAAACAGTTCATGCACCTTGTTTATGCTTCCACACTTTGCATACATGTCTCTTAGGGTAGTTGCAACTACAACATCTGACAAAATTCCCATATCCTTTATGATTTGGTGGATGTCCATACCTTGTTCTGAAGATCCCATTTTGGCATAGGCAAGGAGGATACTGGCTAAGGTTGTGGAATTTGATTTTACACCCACCAATTACATTTGCTTGAAATTTTCTTTAAAGCCTTATCAAAAAATCCATTTTATGCATATCTTGCAATCATTGCATTCCATGAGATAGCATTTCTTTGAGGCATCATGTCAAATAGTTCACATGCATTGTCTATGCTTCCACACGTTGCATACATGTCTACAAGGGAAGCTGCAAATACAACATCTGACAAAATTCATATATCCGTTATTCTTTGATGGTTGTCCATACCCTATTCCAAAGATCCTAATTTGGCATAGGCAGGGAGGATGTTTGTAAAGGTTATGGAATTTGGCTTTACATGTGCCAATTGCATTTGCTTGAAAGTTTCTAAAGCCTTATCAAAAAATCCATTTTGTGCATATCTTGCAATCATTGCATTCAATGAGGCAAAATTTATTTGAGGCATCATGTCAAATAGTTCACGTGCATTGTCTATGCTTCTACACTTTGCATACATGTCTACAAGGGTAGCTGCAAATACAACATCTGGTAAAATTCCTAGATATCCTTTATTCTTTGATGGTTGTCCATACCCTGTTCCAAAGATCCTAATTTGACATAGGTAGGGAGAATGCATGCAAAGGTTGTGGAATTTAGATTTACACATGCCAATTGCATTTGCTTGAAATTTTCTTTAAAGCTTTTTCAAAAAATCTATTTTGTGCATATCTTGCAATCATTGCATTCCATGAGATGGCATCTCTTTGAGGTCTCATGTTAACCAATTCACATGCCTTGTCTATGATTCCGCACTTTGCATACATGTCTACAAGGGTAGATACAAATACAACATCTGAAAAAATTCCTATATCCATTATTCTTTCATGGTTGTTCATACTATGTTCCAAAGATCCTAATTTGGCACAAGCAAGGAGGATTCTTGCAAAGGTTATGGAATTTGGCTTTACACGTGCCAATTGCATTTGCTTGAAAGTTTCTAAAGCCTTTTCAAAAAATCCATTTTGTGCATATCTCGCAATCATTGCATTCCATGAGATGGCATCTCTTTGAGGTGTCATGTCAAATAGTTCACATGCCTTGTCTATGCTTCCACACTTTGAATACATGTCTACAAGGGTAGTTGCAAATACAACATCTAACAAAATTAATATATCCTTTATTCATGCTGCAATGAAGCACAACATGATGAAATAACAAGATGCGTATTTACAACACTTAAGAATATGTAGTAGTGTTGCTCATGTCATTAATACATGTTATATCCTTTACTTTCTTATGAAAATGGATAAATTATGTTTTCATCTTCACATACATGGCTTACTGTAACATGTGACAATAAACCACTACAAGTTGTATATGTGCTTAGTTCAACAAGTATACGTGTGATACAACACTACAAAACATGCAATAGTGTTGTATGTGTTTCCTAACTTGTTACTACTTCATGCAACTATGGATACTACAGACTTGCAACACCCAAATGAACTTGTTGCTATTGTACATGGTCTTAGACAATAAGTATGCATGTGATACAACATTCTACTAACATACCATAGTGTCATCACATGTTACCTATACATGCTTCATCCCCTACTTTCTCATGCAAATGGAAAAAAAATACACTTTTCATCTTATCATACATGGCTTAGAACATGTACAACAAAATATTGAATTCTTACCCACATTCTATGCACATACATTAGTGACCAATGTACTTTAACACATAGGGGGAGAGACATAGGGTGAGAGACATGTATAGTTTAACACATGTTTGACATTATATCCTCATTTCACCTTCTATAGGTCTATCATACCCTCATTTCACCTTCTATATGGGTTATGGGCACAACAAAATGAGGAAGAGATGAAGAGAGAGACACGTTTGGCATTATGTGGTTTCCATGCTTTGCATATCCTCATTTCACTTTTCTACATTTTCTTTACACCCGCCACTTTGCATACATGTCTACTAGGGTAGTTGTAAATACAACACATTGGGGAACACCTTTGATTAATGCCCTAGAACACATTGAATCAAGTGAGAACACCATATCAACCTAAGGAGAGTAGAGGAAAGACCCAAAAATGGAGATTACAACATAACTTTTAGTTTATTTTCCTCAACTAGAAAGGTGCTAGGAGTGAAATTTGCATTCCATACCTCGTGGGGTCAAATTAACTATGCCAACGCGTTGGGGTGGGTGGATGAATGCTAGGGGAGGTGTCTTTTCAGTGGCGAAGCCTACTGATCGTTATCAACTACATGGGATGAAGACAGTCTCTTAAGAGCCCTAACATAAGAAATGTGTCAAACTTTGGACTAGTTGTTCTGTCAAATTGTGACACCTATGAATGTCTTCTTTGCATGTATAAGTGGATGTCACATCCACCTACAAATACCTGTCTCATTTTTTCTTTAAATCAATTTCATTTGCCTATTGTGGTAAGGAACACATTGTTCCAAAATGCTTCAGTTTCATGCAATGGAAAGGTGCTAGGAGTGAAATTTTTCATTCCACACCTCATGGGGCTGAATAGACTACACCAACACATTGGGGTGGGTAGATAAATGCTAGGGGAGGTCTCGTTTTATGTGCCAAGTGTCCTAGTTGTTCTCGGCTACAGGCTTCCGACAAGGGATCTTAAGTGACTTTGTCAGAAGCCTATAGCCCAGAACAACTAGGACACTTAGAGCGTGAAACGAGACCTACCCTAGAATTTACCCACCCAACTGACGTGTTGGCGTAGTCCATTCAACCCCACAAGGCATAGAACGAAAAATATGGCTTATGTTGAATGTCATTGATGCATTTTGCAAGAATTCATTTAATTTTGGCATAGTCCAATGGATTGGAGTTGACAAAAATTGAGAGAGATTATTGTGGATAGACCTGACATGCACCTGCAGGTCCAAATAGAACATTCCCATGTGCCACAAATTCTAAGAACTGCTATGTCAAAGTTTGGTAATTTTTTGCTCTTAGGGATCTTAAGTGACTTTGTCGGAAGCCTATAGCCCAAAACGACTGGGACAATTAGCACATGATACAAGACCTCCCCTAGCATCTATCTACCCACCCCAACATTTTGGCATAGTTCATTTGGCCCCACGAGGTGCAGAACAAAAAATATGGCTTATGGCAAGGTTATGTCGAATGCCATTGATGCATTTTGCAAAAATGCATTTAATTTTGGCATGGTCAAATGGATTGGAGTTGAAAAAAATTGAGAGAGGTTATATTGGATAGACCCCACATGCACTTGTAGGTCCAACTGGAACATTCCCAAGTGCCATGAATTCTAAGAACTACTCCATCGAAGTTTGGTAGTTTTTTGCTCTTAGAGATCTTAGGTGACTTTGCCAGAAGCCTGTAACCCGGAATGATTAGGACACTTGCCACATGAAACAAGACCTCCCCTAGCATTTACCTACCCAACTTGACATGTTGGTATAGTCCATTCGACCCCACAAGGTGCAAAACAAAAAAATATGGCTTATGGCAAGGTTATGTTGAATGCCATTTATGCAGTTTACAAGAATGCATTTAATTTCGACACGGTCAAACGGATTGGAGTTGAAAAAAATTAGAGAGGTTATTATGGATAGATGCCATGTGCACTTGTAAGTCTAAACAAAACATTCCCAGGTGCCATGAATTTTGAGAACTGCTCCGTCAAAGTTTGACAGCTTTTTGCTCTTAGGGATCTTAAGTGACTTTGTCGGAAGCCTGTAAATTAGAATGAATGGGAAACTTGGCACACGAAATGAGACTTCCCCTTGTTGATAACTAAGAGGGGGGGTGAATCAGTTATCTTAATTACTTCTACTTTCTGATCTTCCTTAACAATTAATGCAGCATTAGATCATATAAGCAAACATAACCATGAAATAGAAATAACATCAATACACATGACACAATGATTTTGACATGGAAAACCCTGTTAAGGGAAAAAACCACGGGGTGATTAACCCAATATTGTATTCTCTGTTAAAAGAATAAGATAGTATAAAATGGCACTTGCCAATTAGGGCTCACTGCCCGAGCACACTGCTCACAAGAGGCTCACTGCCTACAATAGTTTATACAAGGAAACTAGATACTTGAACTGATGAGAAGCATCCACACATGCTGAGGTTCAGTTCCAGTTAGGCTCAATACACTGATATACTGCACTTCATTCTTCCTCTTCTTTGGTGTTGTTGTCCTGTCACATACCAGACCTGTATTACTGTTGTTACTCTGCTCCTTTGCTTTTCTTCGCACAACAACTTCCAACACACACCTACACATCTAAATCCATCTGGCATATATATATCCATACAAATGATTTCAACACCTTTCTAGTCAGCATCCGGAATAGTCAATATTATCCCAAACTTTGATCTGTCGGTTGAATCCTTGCTTGGCAAGTGATGTGTATCAAGGAGATGCTTATAGAAGTCATCAATTATGTCGGCCAATCATGAATGATACCTCAAGAAGCTTGATCACCATCAATATCTCATCCAGATTTAGGTTTGATGCTCTACCGGTCAGTTCTTCCTCTGTCTACTCTTGCAAACAGGAACCCAACACTCAAGTGCTCATGTCTCTTCATTCTTCCATCACCGGAGGCTTAATCCCTAGAATCTATCAGTCAAGGTACTCCTCTTGACTTCCCCAAATCTGCACTTTACTGAGATACTTCCTCTGAGAGATTCGGACCTGACTGTCAGACCTTGCCACATGCTTTGTTCTTGTTTACCGGACCACAACATTCTTCAACCTGACTTCCGGTAAGACATATCATGCCCTGCGGATGGGTGGGATGAGCTTTGTTGCCTTCAATGACAACATTCATGAAGCCATATAGTGTCTCTTGCCAACACCCCTAGCATTACCCACCCACCATAACATGTTGGCATACCCCATTCAATCCCACAAGGTGCAGAACAAAAAATATGGCTTATGGCAAGGTTATGTTGAATGCCATTGATGCATTTTGCAAGAATGCATTTAATTTTGACATGGTCAAACAGATTGGAGTTGACAAAAAATGGGAGAGGTTATTTTGAATGGACCCCACATGCACTTGTATGTCCAAACAAAACATTCATAGGCGCTACAAATTCTAAGAATTGCTCCGTTGAAGTTTGGCAATTGTTTGCACTTAGGGATCTTAAGTGACTTTGCCGGAAGCTTGTAGCTCGAAATGATTGGGACACTTGGCGCATGAAACAAGACCTCCCCTAGCATTTACCCACCCAACCTGATGTTTTGGCATAGTCCATTCGGCCCCACGAGGTCCCAAACAAAAAATATGGCTTATGGCAAGGTTATATTGAATGACACTTATGCATTTTGCAAGAATGCATTTAATTTCAACACTGTCAAATGGATTGGAGTTAACAACAACTGAGAGAGGTTATTGTGGATGGACCCCACATGCACCTGTAGGTCTAAATGAAACATTCCCAAGTGCCACAAATTTTGAGAATTGTTCCATTAAAGTTTGGCATTTTTTGCTCTTAGGGATCTTAAGTGACTTTGTCGGAACCTGTAGCTTGGAACGACTGGGACACTTGGCGCACAAAACGAGACCTCCCCTAGAATTTATCCACCCATCACAACGTGTTGGCATAGTCCATTCGGCCCCATGAGGCACAAAATAAAAAATATTGTAACATCCCAACTGGAATATTAAATATCCTAAAATATAATTAAGCAAAAACTTAAACAATTTTTTTTAATATAATCAAAAGATATCACATCTTACAATTTCAAGTACAATACATGTATCTAGAAGAATGGTCACTTTACATACAACTACAAAATTCCACGAATATCAATTGTTTTTATTTCTTACGACTTACAATTTTACCAATATCATTTACAAAATAAGTAATGTGTTCTTGTTCATTTGTCTTTGGCAGCTAACTACAAGAGAGAGAGCATCACCCTAGTGCTTTTCCTCCAACCACCGACCAGCGGTCTCCCACACACCTTCCTTCCTAGAAGTGGCCCTTCCCTTCACAAGGGTATTAGATAATACGAATCAACTGATTCATTATGCCATCTAAGAACTAGTGATGTGTCCTAGCTAATACAATCGGGTTTACATCTCTAGTCTAGCTCTAGCTATATATTACCCAGTTTGATTGTTCAGCTATCTAGTACATTGTGAACCAATAATGCAAGCAGCGACTTTTGCATTACTTTGGTGAAAGTTTCTAATAAATATAGTCGTATGTTCACTCACTCTTTTCTCGACTTGGAGACAACACTCTTATTTCCTAATTTATATCATAATAATTCTTTCGACTTGATTATACCACACTGGTTCTAAGTTGTTACAATATCCTTATCTGCTAGTCATTTTGACAAGTGTAAGGTGAGAATTTAGGTGACTAAGAATCATACATTGAGTCCCTCTTTGCATCCTTCCAATCACAAATCTATGGCATCCTATCATCTACTCAATGTCTTGTCTACCTGATCTCAAACTCCTCTTCTAGATATGCAAGATTCTAATATATAAGTCATAGGATTTTATGATTGAATACTCTCTTTGTCTTAATCTAGAACATATTCATTCAACTCATATTCGTCAAAGATTAACTATAATTTCAAATACCAATAACTCAAATTCACCTTCTCATGAATATCAAAAGATAATATAATATTAAATAATTTATAGCCTGACTTCCTATTATCATAAGGAACTTATCATTTTAATAATCATGTGGCTATCCTTAGCCTAGAATAGGTTTGAAGATCATTTCTCTATAAAACCCATTTACACATAATTTAAATATCTCTAGAATAGTTTTCTAACATAACTCATTCGTCGATATATGCATTCACAAGTATGGCCTTCACTTGGTCTCTCTCTCTCTCATGAGTTACAATAGCTCAATGATAAAGATTCTAGGTACAATTGTACCTCTCTAAAGCATAGTTGGCCTCTTAAAAGGCTAAATCAACCTCTCTCAGTCGACTTCTTAAAACTCATTCGGCCTAAGAACATTTCATTTGGCCTATAAATAAACATATGGCTTAATATTAATATCCTTGACTTACTGTCCATACATATGGCCTGTCATTGATGGACTCGACCTATGAACATTACATATGGCCTGTCAATGATGTGCTCGACCTGTGAACATTAAATATGTCCTATCAATGATGGGCTTGACCTGTGAACATTACATATGGCCTTTCCTTAATATATTCGACTTGAAAGCATTAAACTTTGTCGAACAAAACTTATACAAAGTCAGCCTATTGTATACACAGTTAGCCTATTGTCCACACACAATCGGCCTATTATATACATAGTCAGCCTATTGACTACACAACTGGTCTATTGTCTACCATAGTCAGCTTATTGTAAATGAACAATCTACTTAGTCTCACTGTGGTTTTCATATAAACATGGTAATCCTTCATATACTATATTGTTACTCATTAAAGTATTCACATTCAGTCTATTGGTAAACAAATTCAATCAATCAATATATATATATATATATATATATATATATATATGTATGTATGTATGTATACAAATATACATATATATATGTATGTATGTATGTATATATATATATATATATATATATATGTATCTATATATATATATGTATATTTGTATAGATATATACATATATATATTTGTATAGATATATAGATACATATATATATATACATAGATACATACATACATATATATATATATACATAGATACATATATATATATACATACATACATACATACATACATACATACATACATACATATATATATATATATATATATATATATATATAATGGTTATAAACATAGTCGGCTAGGAAATCACATAACAATCTAAGACTACCTCTGGTATTACCCATAGTTAGTTTTTGAAAGACTCAATGGCCAACATCCATGGCTTTACGTAGCCTATCGAGTTTCTTAATGACGTAGAGATATAGACATTGATGTCACAACCGTAAGACTCTAATGCATAGAAAAATAATCTATTTAACTCTTCAAAGCATGAACAAATCCATCTATGGTTACCAAAACACAAGGTAAGATCACTGCCATACGTAAGATAACACTATTATCTTAGCAAGATATGCTACAACACTAGATACACATTGTATTACAGGCTTTATCAAAGTATTCCATGAAAGATAGACTCACCTGCTAATCAATCAGTCTGTACCTTTGAATCTTTGTTGTCATGTCCTCCCTACAACTAACAAGCTCCTTCTCTTCTTTCACTGTGTGTACATCCTTCTCACATGCTCTCCGTCTCTCCTAATAATCCCCTTCTTTGCCACTTGATGACTCATAACTGAATATTAATGGCTTGTCCAGCATTGCTCTTCCACTCTCGTGAGTTTAATGAGCGAGGTTATGTGGAGATTATGGAGAAAGTGGAGTGACTACTCCTTTCTCCCCACTCTCAAAGTATATAGGGATCACGACATAAGGGAATAAAAGAGACTTAAAACCCTCCAAAGGATAATCTTGACTAACAATAATATTCAAATAATAATAATATAATATTTATCTAATAGATGTCGTTATTACAAAGTCTCCAATGCTTACCATGCATAATCATAAACATATTCATCAACAATGAATTCTCACACATCTATTATGATCTGACGACGAAAAAGGACTAAACCTTCGTCTTAACGATGACCTCCAAAGACAAGAAAGATATGATCTCTCTACTAAATGTGTGTGTGTGAGTTTCAGATGGCTAAGGATCATTGCATTCATGCAATCTAGCATCCTCTCCATGGTGATACTCTCTCTTCTCTTGTCGGAGGGAAAACATAACATTGTTCCTGCATCCACCTCAATTATGAGATGGTAGTTAGTCTATTACATCATTTTAACCACATGTTCAAAAATGACATCATAAACAATTATTTATAGCATATTAATATAAAGAAAAAATGCATTTTTCTATCTTTAACTATAATCATAATATTTTCTCTGACTAACTATTTGTCTTCACGAAATAATGAAAAATAAATACATTAGTTTAAAAAATAGGGTGTGACATATCTCCCTCGTTAGAGATCATTGTCCTTGAGGATTAAGTCTAAGCCAAAAACAAATACTTCAAACATGTTCTTATAAATTATGTTATTTAAAAAGATGTGGGAATTTTTGATAAATATCATTATAATCCTCCCAGATAGCATTTTCCTCTAAATAGTGGTCTCGCTGGACCTTACACTAGGTAACCTCCGTTACGTAGGTGAAGCTTGCATACCTCGAGCACTTTGAGAGGCTTGATCATGACCACCCCTGGGTCCTATACCTGAAGAGCATTCCAATCAAGTATGTGATTAGATCCTGATGTATATTTATTCAAATATGACACATGAAAAGCATCATGTAATCTAGCAAGGGCTGGTGGTAGAGCTATCTTGTAAGCAACTAGATTAAACATTTCTAGGACTTCAAAAGGTCCAACATATCTAGGTGCTAGTTTGGAAGACTTTCCAAACTTAATTGGGCTCTTATGTGGTTTGACTCTTAAGAGAACTTTATCTTCTACTGAAAATTATCGGGGTATTTGCTTGGCATCAACACAATTGTTCTGTCTATCATTTGCTTCTACTAATCATTTCCTGATCAACTTTACTTTCTCTTCCATTTCTGAGAGCATTTCTAGCCAAAGGCTAATCCGATCTCCTAGCTTATCCCAAATTATAGGAGTTCAACACTTCCTACCATACAATGCTTCAAATGGAGCCATTTTTATTGTAGAATGATAAGAATTGTTATATGCAAATTCAACTAGTGGAAGATACTCTTCCCACTTAAATTGTTGATCCATGCAATGCATCCTCAACAAATCCTCCAGTATTTGATTTAATCTCTCAATTTTTCCATCCATTTCTAGATGATAAGCTGAGCTTATATTCAGTTGCACCCCAAAGCTGAGAACAAAGTTTGCCAAAACCTTGATGTTATTCCTGCATCTCTATCCAAAATAATCTTTTCTAAAATTCCATGTAACCTGAAGACTTCTTGCATAAATTTCTTGGCTAAGATGGGCGCTCCATCAATAAGATTACCAGGTATAAAATGAGCTACCTTAGAAGTTTATCCACTACGAAAAGAGTACATCAAGCTTATAGCGAGACATAGGTAATCCTTGGACAAAATACATACTCATAACCTGCCATTTCCATTCAGGTATATCATGAGGATACAAAAGTCCTGCTGGGTGTTGGTGTTCAACCTTAACTTGATGACACTCTAGGCATCCTACCACAAATCGTGCAACATCATTTTTCAGCCCCTTCCAAAAATATAAGGTTTTCACATCGGCTTTGAACTTTGTCACTCTAGGGTGACATAAATTATAGGGTGCATAATGAGCTTCTTTCCACACAATTCTTCTCAAATCTCCTTGATTTGGAACATAAATTTGATTATTGAATCTCAATAACCCATCAGGTTAAAAATAAAACCTTCATACCTTGTATCTTGAGAATTTTTTGTTAGAGCTTTCAAATTTTGCTCATAATATTCATCATCGGTCAAATTTTTCAATATCTAAGCTCTGAAATTAGAGTGTACTGGTATTATTGCAGATATGTGCCTCCTTCTAATCAAGGCATTAGCTACTCGACTTTCCTTACCCTTGATATAATTAACCTCAAAATCATAGTCAGAAATGAGCTCTAACCATCTTCTTTGTCGGGCATTAAGATTAGGTTGCGTAAAGATATACTTCAAACCTTGATTATCAAATTTTAGTTCAAAATGTTTTCCCAACAAATAATTCTTCCATACTTGAAGAGCATGCATAATTGTCGCTAATTCCAAATCATGAGGGGCATAATTTTTTTCATAAGGTCACAATTTTCTAGACTCATATGCCACAACTTAATTTTCTTGCATGAGCACTCCTCCTAACCCTTCTCCTGAAGCATCGGTTGCAACAACAAAATGACCCTCTGAGTCTAGCACTTTAAAAATTGGTGTTGAAGTCAATTTCCTTTTAATTAAATTAAATGCTTCTTCACACTTGTCAGACCATTCAAATCTCTTTCCCTTTCTCTGCAAGGAAGTAATAGGATGAGAAATTCTAGAAAAGTTCAAAATGAACTTCCTATAATACCCTGCTAATCCCATAAAACTATGCACTTCATGCACATTCTTTGGAGTAGGCCACTCCAAAATAGCCTTTATCTTCGATGGATCTACATCAATTCCTTTAGCTGATATAATATGTCCCAAATAATGCACCTCTTTCTGAAAGAAGGTACATTTGGATAGCTTTCCATAAAGTTTATGTTCCTTGAGTACATTTGGATAGCAGAATTATCAACAAATGCTGATGGTGTTCCTCCTCATTACGAGATTAGATTAAAATATCATCTAAAAACACCATAACAAATTTATCTAGACAATCTGTAAAAACATTGTTCATCAAATTCATAAATGTTGTTGGGGCATTAGTCAAACCAAAAGTTAAGATTGTGAACTCAAAATGCCCATACCTTGTTCAAAAGGTTGTCTTATGAATATCTTCTTCCTTCAATATCAATTGATGATAACCTGGCCTAAGGTCAATTTTGGAAAATACAACTGCATCACACATTTGATCAAAGAGATCATCTATGCACGGTAAAGGATACCTGTTCTTGATCGTTGCTTTATTAAGCATATGATAATCTATACAAAGACACAAAGTGCCATCTTTCTTCTTAACAAAAATCACTAGCACTCCCCAAGGCGACACACTAGGTCTAGTTAGTCCTTTTTGCAACAATTCCTATAATTGAGCTTTTAACTCCATCAACTTAGTAGTAGTCATCTAATAAGGTGCTTTGGACACCAGTTTGGAACCAGGAATAATATCTATTACAAAGTCAAAAACTCTTTTCGTGGGTAGACCTGGAAGGTCTTCTGGAAACACATCATGAAAATCATGGAGAAAGGGGTAGTTTTCAAAAGAATTTTTCTTAGGTTCCTTCTCCTCTTCATATTTCACCTCCTCCATTTTAACGACAAACATTTGGCATCCTTTTCATTTCTCTTTTCAATTGCATCACAGAGATTTTCTTAATTTTCATTTCTCACTAAAAACCTTGGATAAGAACAACATTTCCGTCATCATCAAGACACTCTACTATTTTAGAAAGACAATCAATTTTTGCCTTATGTTGAGATAACCATTTCATCCCTAAAATGACATCATAAGATCCTAGAGGTGCTACATAAAGGTTAACCTATGTGGAAAAAGTAGGTAGGGTTAATCTGGCTTCAAACAAACATTGCTCTACCCAAGCTCTTGATTGGTTTGCAAGCTCTAATGTCAACGAATTTGCCATGAAACCAACTTTCCTAGACATTTTATCAAGTATTCTAGGGTTCACAAAATTTTCAATTGCTCCTGTATCTATAAGAATAGAAATTGGGGTTCCAAAAAGAGTATTTGTGGTTTCAATAAGAGTAACCTAATACTCAGTTTGACGACTATCAAGAGCATCATGAATCCTTTGTTGAAAAGTTGTTTACTATGAAGGTAAGGGTTTGCCTCCATAAGAATTCCCTTCTCTTCGTCGGGCACTGGTTAGCATAATGACCTCCTCCACATATGAAACACCCTCCAAGAGGACCTCTCTTACCAGATGATCAGTTGGTACTATTGTCATTCCTTTTAGGGTTGACATTCCTGTTTCCATCCTTTCCATTTCTATTGAATCTGGAACTTTTTCCACGGTTTCTCTCTCTGGATTCTTAATTCCTATTGCTCTTTTTGAAGGGTTGAGGGACAACTCCAACCAAATTTCTTTTGAGATCTTTCTCAATACATAGAGATAGATTTGAGCTTTTGCTCTTTCTTAATGGCTTTCTCAAAGACTTGATCCATGGTCGTGCCTCCATGAACATCCACTTCTCCACCAATTTGAGCATTCAAGCCCATAATAAACTTCTTTATTCTAAATCTTTCATCGTTCTGATTTTGTGGCACATACTTCAATAATCTGGTGAATTTTACCCAATACTCAGTGATAGTCATATCTCCTTGATGCAAATTTTGAAAATTTATTAATTTTTTGTCAAAGAAAAGTTGGGGCAACAACCTTTTCCTAAATATGACCACAAATTGATCCCAAGTTAAACTCAAGGAACTCAATCCTAATTCCATTTTCTTATTCATCCACCATGTGGATGCTTCTCCAGCTAACTGGTATGCTCCCCATACAGCCTTGGTGATCTCATAATAATTTCTTATCTTGAAATATTTTCCATCTCTATCAACCAAGCTTCAGCTACATCTCCACTCACTGTTCTATTGAACTTAGGAGGTATAACTTTCTTCATATCTCAGGCTAACTTGTTGGCAAGATGATTTTTTGCCTCATTATGCATTTGTGAGTCTTGATTATTTACTCTAGGTTCACCATGGAAACCAAATTCTTCTCTTCTTTTAGAGTATTGTTCTTGATTGGTTTCTCCCCCTCTAATTTTTTGTTCCAGGGTTTCCAATCTTTCTTTTGTTTCATTTAAAACTAACAAAATTTGATCTAATTTTTCCATGGGATTGTTCTCAGGATCTAGGCCATCCAGGTTCCCTCCTATTTGGTTTCCAAAGTGTTCCATAAGATTACCACACCTATCATTTGCATAGAAATTATCAAAACATGCAACTCTTTTGATATTCTATTATAAAAGTACAATCTCATAAATACAGAAACTCAGAGATTCATCACACAAGTATCTAAAAAAGAAAGCCAAAACTTTACTTTATTAACTTTCTAGACCTTTACAGAACAAATGTTTTAGCATTAGCATATCTTGCCAATCTTGAAAACCTTGCAATAAGATCCAAGGTCCAAGTGTTGAACCTGGTAGCTCTAATACCATGTGTAACATCCCAACTGTAATAATAAATATCCTAAAACATAATTAAGCAAAAACTTAAACAATTTTTTTTAATATAATCAAAAGATATTACATCTTACAATTTCAAGTACAATACATGTATCTAGAAGAATGGTCGCTTTACATGCAACTACAAAATTTCATGAATATCAATTGGTCATATTTTTTACAACTTACAATTTTACCAATATCATATACAAAATAAGCAATGTGTTATTGTTCACAAGTCTTCAGCAGTCAATTGCAAGAGAGGGAGCATCACCCTGGTGCTTTTCCTCCAACCATAGACCAACAGTCTCCTGCACACCTTCCTTCCTTGAAGTGGCCCTTCCCTTCATGAGGGTATTAGATAATGTGAATCAATTGATTCATTATGCCATCTGAGAACTAGTGATGTGTCCTAGCTAATACAATCAGGTTTACAACTCTAGTCTAGCTCTAGCTATGTATTACCCAGTCTGATTGTTTAGCTATCTGGTACACTGTGAACCGACAATGCAAGCAGTGACTTTTGCATTACTTTGGCAAAAGTTTCTAATAAATACAGTCATATGTTCACTCACTCTTGTCTTGACTTGGAGACAACACTCTTATTTCCCAATTTACATCATAATAATTCTTTTGACTTGATTATACCATACTAGTTCTAAGTCGTTACAATATCCTTATCTACTAGTCAATTTGACAAGTCTAAGGTGAGAATTTAGGTGACTAATAATCATACATTGAGTCCCTCTTTTCATCCTTGCAATCACGAATCTATGACATCTTGTCAGCTACTCAATGTCTTGTCTACTTGATCTCAAATTGACTGAATTCTTTTACATATGCAAGATTCTAATATATAAGTCATAGGATTTTATGATTGAAGACTCTACTTATCTTAATCTAGAACATATTCATTCGACTCATAATTTGTTGAAGATTAACTATAATTTCAAATACCAATAACTCGAATTCACCTTCTCATGAATATCAAAATATAATATAATATCAAATAATCTATAGCTTGACTTACTATTATCAAAAGGAACTTATCCTTTTAATAATCCTATGGCTATCCTTAGCCTAGAATAGGTTTGAAGATCATTTCTCTATAAAACCCATTTACACATAATTTAAATATCTCTAGAATAGTTTTCTAACACAGTTCATTCTTCGATATATGCATTCACAAGTATGACCTTCACTTGGTATCTCTCTCATGAGTTACAATAACTCAATAATAAAGATTCTAAGTACAATTGTACCTCTCTAAAGCATAATTGGCCTCTTAAAAGGCTAAATCAACCTCTCTTGACTTCTTCTTAAGACTCATTCAGCCTAAGAACATTGCATTCGACCTATAAATAAATATAAGGCTTAATATTAATATCCTCAACTTACTGTCCATACATATGGCCTGTCATTGATGGGCTTGGCCTATGAACATTACATATGGCCTGTCAATGATGGGCTCGGCCTGTGAACATTACATATATGGCCTGTCAATGATGGGCTCAGCCTATGAACATCACATATGGCCTTTCCTTAATATATTCGACCTAAAAGCATTAAACTTTGCTTACCAAAACTTATAAATAGTCGGCCTATTATCCACACACAGTAGACCTATTGTATACATAGTCAGCCTATTGTATACACAATCAGCCTATTGACTACACAACTGATCTATTGTCTATCATAGTCAGCTTATTGTAAATGAATAGTCTACTTAGTCTCACTATGGTTATCATATAAACATGGTAATCCTTCATATACCATATTGTTACTCATTAAAGTATTCACAGTCGATCTACTGGTAAAGAAATTCAATCAGAATATATATATATAAGTCGGTCTACTATATATATAATGGTTATAAACACAGTCAGCTAGGAAATCACATAACAATCTAAGACTGCCTCTGGTATTACCCATACTTAGTTTTCGAAAGACTCAATGGCCAACATCCATGGATCTACATAGCCTATCAAGCTTCTTATCAACGCAGAGATATAGACATTGAAGTCACAGCCATAAGGCTCTTTGATGCACAGAAAAATAATCTATTTAACTCTTCAAAGCATGAACAAATCCATCCATGGTTACCAAAACACAAGGTAAGACCACTGCCATACATAAGATAACACTATTATCTTAGCTCTATGTTACTGCACTAGATGCACATTGTATTATAGGCTTTATCAAAGTCTTCCATGAAAGATAGACTCACCTTGTTTAATCAATCAGTTCATGCCTTTGAATCTTTGTTGTCACGTCCTCCCTACAGCTACTGAGCTCCTTCTCTTCTTTCACTATGTGTGTGTCCTTCTCACATGCTCTCTATCTATCCTAATAATCCCCTTCTCTGCCACTTGATGGCTCATAACTAAATATTAATGGCTTGTCCATCATTGCTCTTCCACTCTCACAAGTTTAATGAGTGAGGTTATGTGGAGATTATGGAGAAAGTGGAGCGACTTCTCCTTTTTCTCCACTCTCCAAGTATATCGGGATTGCAACATAAGGGAATAAAAGAGACTTAAAAACCTCTAAAGGATAATCTTGACTAACAATAATTTATTAAAATAATATTATTAATAACAACAACAACAACAACAATAATAAGAGGCTTTATAATTTGCTCTACAACTTTCCCGCTCGATTCAGTATTTGAACACGCTTCGGTCATGGAGGTCGTCAGCCTAGGGGGGGCCCCTGCCCCCCCTCTGGGCCCGTCGGTGATCCCTATGGACATCGATACTAACTCGGTCAGTACTGTCAAACTCATTTCCCCAGCCTTGGGTTTAGACCCTAAGCCTTGGAAATAGGCCCTGCTAGGGGAGTCTAGTAGGTTAGCAGAAGATTCTAAAGCCCCTGTGCTACCAGAACTTGAGAACGGAATGGATTTCCTGATCCCCGACTGAATGATGGACAAAATAACTTCATCCTTGGAACTCTCCCTAGTTGGTAAGTTCCAAGCCTTCAGGCCCAGAATTAACATGGTGCGCCACTGGATTTCCACTAGATGGCATCTCAACGGTAGTGTGTTGACTAGTGCAATGTCAGGAGATCTCTTCCTCTTTAAGTTTATGGCCAAAGAAGATTTGGATGTGGTTTTGGCGGGAGGGCCTTGGTTGTATGGCAAACACCATCTCTATTTGGGACGCTGGAAGCCAGGTTTTGATGTGGCTATGGAACTCAGCAGATCAGCTTTGGTCTAGGTTCGGCTCCCTGGTCTCCTGCTAGAATATTGGGATAAGGAGATTTTCACCTGGATCGGCAACTCCTTTAGCAGATTCATTGCTTTGGATAGCACCACCAAAAACAAAACCAGGTTGGTTTTTGCTAGGTTTTGTGTAAGTGTTGATATTCTTAAGACTCTTCCAAATAATATTAAGTTGAAATCTAAATATGGTTGTTGGGAGCAATAACTCATGTATGAAAACTCTACTTCCTTCTGCCAAAATTGCTCTAAAAAGGGACACCTGATCACACAATGCAAGAAACCAAGGCCTCCTAACAAACAAGGCCCGAAAGAGGAAAGAATGGAAGAAGAATATCCATTCAAGGAGGAGTTGCTGGAAATTCCCAAAACCCCAAACAGAACTCCTACCCAGACTGAAAATCTGACTCAAGAAGGTCAGGTCGAGGCCCAACATGAGATGCAGTCAGATCTGGTAGAGGTCTAGAAAGTAACCCCTAGACTCGGAAGAAACAAAAGGAGAGATACGAACTCCAGAAAAAGGGTCCCCTAGGATTTTGACCACTAGGGATGAAAGTCTCGTCGAAAACTAGTCTACAGATCTCAGGGCAAGGAAGATGGTGGATCTACAGCCTAAGGTCCACAGAAGTTTAGAGATAGCCATTATATCTCCTATCAGAGTTCTTTCCCTGGGAGCCAGTATCAGTAACCAGGGAGGGTGGATCACACCCAAGAGAAAAGGGAAAGGAACCAACAAGAAATCGGTTGATGTGGGTGCTAAGGGTAGAGCAGGACGACCCTCCCAGAGGGAAACCAGATCAAGGGAAGCAACCAAAGAAATCATCGATGAGAGGCAAAGCACCCTAGAGGCTCTCTCCAGAAAAACACGTAAATGAAGATTATCACTTGGAATGTGAGGGGTCTTAATAGCCCCCAGAAACAACTCATGATAAGGAGTTGTATCTATGACAATAAGGTGAATGTTATACTGCTTTAGGAAGTTAAAATGTCTAAGGAAAACTTCAAGAAAATAGCTAGCAATAGCTGGTCATTGGCAAACTATGTTATCAATCTTGCTACGGGAGCTTTTGGGGGGCTTGTTACCATGTGGAACAAACATAAGGCAGTGAGGAGCTATTGTTCTCATAGTAAGAATAGCCTGGAAGTCATATGCACAAAGAATGATAAAACCTGGAAGTTGATCAATATCTATGCCCCCAACACCAAAAATGGCAGAAAAGAACTTTGGAAAAAACTAAGCATTAAAATCAATGATGAGAGAAGAACGTTATGGATGGTGGGGGAGATTTCAACACCCCACTTTACCCCTCAGAAAAAAACTAGGGGAATAATGGATTACTCTGATAGCATGGTGGACCTAGTGGACTTCTTGAGTCAGACTAGACTTATGGACCTGGAAGTCAAAAATCAACTCTTTTCCTGGACTAACAGAAGACGAGTGGACCAGCTGATCTAGGTCAAGCTTGATAGATTCTTAGTCTCTTCCAACTGGAATTTGATTCAAAACTCTAACCTATATGATCTTCCTCATACAATCTCTTATCATAAGGCCCTAATTCTGGATTGGGCTGAGGGAAATCTTAAGGGCCCTTTCTCGTTTAGATATGAAGTGATGTGGGCTACTCACCCAGACTTCAAATATTGCATTGCAGATTGGCAGAGAGTCCCTATTCACGGATCTCCTATGTTTAGACTCACACAAAAACTCATATTTGTCAAAAATAAGGTCAAGGGATGGAACAAATATTGCTTTGGGAATGTGATGAATTAGAAAAAACACATCTCAAAAAGACTCATGGAAGTTCAAGATAAGATGGCTAAGGGGGATGGTTCCGAAGATAACTATAAAACTAAGAAGTTCTCGTAAAAAATTGGAAGGTCATAATCAGAAGAGAAGAAATCTTTTGGAAATAGAAGTCTAGGATTCAATGGTTGAAGGAGGGAGACAGGAACTCGGCTTTCTTCCACCAGTCGGCTATGAAACACAGAAAAAGAAACAAAATCACTAGATTGATAGTTGAACAAAACAGACAAGTGGAGGATGACAGGGAACTAGGAAGAATTGCCACTAATTATTTTTGCAACTTCCTAGCGGAACAAAACAACAGAGCTGATAGTGACAATGACAACACTCTCCTAGACTGTATTCCCTCAATCTTTATGGAGGAAGATAATGAGGGGCTCCTCAAACCTGTAACTGACAAGGAAATCAGGGTAGTGGTGTTCTCTATGGGGGCCTTCAAAACTCCCAGGCCGGATGGGTTCCCCCGGCCTTCTTCCAAGATTTCTGGGATATTGTGGGATTTGATGTTACCTCTGCTGTTGAAGACTTCTTCAGGACAGGTAAGTTCCTTAAACAGATTAATGCAACTTTTATTGCTCTGATTCCCAAGAAAAACAACATTGAATGCATGACGGATTTCTGCCCCATTAGTCTCTACAACACCATTTATAAAATTATCATGAAAACCCTAGTCCTCAGACTCCAACAACTACTAGACAGCCTCATCCCAGATTGTTAGAAAGGTTTTGTCCCTAGGAGATAGATTTTGGATGCAGCTATATCGATCCATGAGATCTTTCATTCTATGGAAAAAAGCAATAACCTGAGCATGGCCCTCAAACTAGATATTTCTAAATCCTATGACATAATTTCTTGGAAATTCTTGTTCAAAGGCCTTACGAAGTTTGGCTTCAGTGACAAGATGATCAACTTGATGAAGGTCTGCATCACCACGGTCAAGTACTCAATCTTGGTTAATGGTACCCCTAGGGGTTTCATCAAAGCAGGCAGAGGGATCCGCTAGGGTGACCCCCTCTATCCTTACTTATTCATAATGATGGTAGAAGTGCTGGGAAGAAACATCATTTCCCACCTGGAGAGACATTCTCTCATTAGTGTCAGAGTTGTGTCCACCCTGAGACCGTCATCAATCCAATAGTTTGTTGATGACACTATGCTTTTTGGAGCAGCTTTGGTGGTGGATGCAAATAGGTGGAAGAACCTACTTAACTTGTATGTGGAGGTGTCTAGTCAAAACATTAATTACAAGATGAGTAATGTGTTCTTTTTCAATACGAAGGAGGACCTCCAAGACAAGATTAGAAACATTCTTCAATGCAATCAGGTTGTTCTCCTAGCCACCTACCTTGGGCTGCCTCTCACTATGAAGGATGTGACCTTGACTTTCTGGAATATGATTCTGGAACGAATGCAGAAGAAGATGGAGGGTTGGAAAGGTGAATAGCTAAGTCAAGCAGGCAAACACCAACTTCTTACAGCTTCGCTGCAAGGTATACCCACCTACTTTCTATCCCTGTTTAAAATTCCTAAGTACATAGCAAACAAGTTAGAAAGGATTCAAAGAACTTTTATATGGACTGGAATGGAGGAAAGGAAAAGAATCTCCCTCATTGATTGGGACAGGGTGTGCAAGCCCAAGTGGAAGGGGGTCTGGGAATCAGAAGAATCCAGGGAATGAACAAGGCCTTGCTGGCCAAAGTTGGGTGGACTTTTCTTAAAGAGGAGAAAGACTGGATCCAAATAATGAAAGCTAAATACCTTCAGAATGATCCCAACACAGGAATCCTTGAAAGAGAATCCCTTCCCAAAGGCTCTATCATTTGGAACAAAATGACTAAAACTAGAAACATGTTATCACAAGGCATCAAGTGGAGGCTGGGAAAAGGAGATAAAATTAGATTCTGGGAGGATAACTGGTTAAGGGAGGGTCCACTATCTGATAGAAGATACAATAGCATCAAAGAAAGAGCAGTTAGTCATTTTGGTAACCCAGTATGCAACTACATTACGAGTCTCCCCCAAAATCAAAGGACTTGGAAGAGCATTTCTAAATGCAGTCTTAATCTGATAGAGAGGATACAGTGCCAGAGCCTTCAAAAGGAAATTGACATTCACAGAATCCCTATCTTTCAAAGAGAAGATGAAATGCTTTGGGGACAGGATCAGAAAGCTAACTTCTCGATTAAGTCAGCTTACCAACTGCTGACCAATAGTGGACAGGATAACCAGTTGTGGAAGAAAGTTTGGAATAGCAAACTTATTCCCAAAATCAATTTTTATTGGTGGGCTGTGGCACACAATAAGCTTCTGACCATAGATAATCTCAACAAAAGGGGGTTCCAAATGGTCAATAGATATGTCCTGTGCCTCAAGGAACAAGAGTCTGTGCAGTATATAATATTCCACTGTGAGTTCTCTAAGGAGATTTGGGAAAAAACCCTCCAGAAACTTGAGCTTAATTGGGTTTTTCTAGAAAACTTTATGGACTTTGCCCTAAGTTGGGTCTCCCCCTTTTCTCACCCTAGGATAAGGGAACTTTGGAGATAGATATTGCCCCACCTTGCGTGGAGTATATGGAAGGAAAGAAACAACCATATTTTTTGGGATAAAACCCAACTTGCTAACGATGTGTTTTACTCCTTGTGTAGAGTTGTTGTAGAGAACACGTCCTCCTGCACCCTGCAGGTGGTTGAGAGTCCACCTACCCTTGTGGAAACTCAGATTGCCAAGAACTGGTGGTTGGAAGCTGATATGAACAAGGTTGACAATGCTAAAAAGTTGTCCAGACTTCAAACTCGATGGAAGCCCCCCCAGAGGGTGGACCAAGCTCAATTTCGATGGGGCAGAGAAAAAGAATATGGGTCTGGCTAGTGGTGGTGGGATCTTTAGAGATAGTGAGGGAACCTTCTTAGCTACCTATGCAGGTGTGATTGGGATCTAATCCAATAATGTTGCTGAGGGTTTAGCACTGTTAAAAGGCCTGCAATTAGCTCATGCTATGGGGATGGATAAGCTTCAAGTCAAAGGAGACTCCAAAATTATCATTGACGCGGCCCAGGGGAGGTTTACCAGTGGATAGAAAATGAAAAGCATAATGGAAGATATCATCTGTCTTCTATCTGGGTTCACTCGTAAGGAGGTTTGGCATGTTTACAGGGAGGGAAATAAAGCGGTTGATGCGTTGGCCAACTTAGGTCAGGGTTTGGACACTTGGCATTGCTGGAGAAGCGCGAAAAACCTCCTGCAATAAATTCAAAATCTTATTGTCAAAGACTCTAGTCCTACCCCTAGTTACCCATGTATCTAAACCCTCACTACACTATGGTTAACTGGAACATTCAGTGGAGAGCTAGAACCCCTTGCCAACTGGATACTATTAGTAGAATTATGAAGGCACTGATGTGGCTCCTTATTTGTACTTGCTATTGCATGTAGATTGAAGATTGCACTAAAGTCACGCTGAGTTGGAGGCCTTTGGAGACGGTCCACCTGTCTAGGCACATGAAGTCCCAGGATTGCTCGGCACCGCAAAACACGAACAATAATAATGACCATTTATTGTTCCCCCATTACGAGAAGAAAGGTTTTGTTAGTCCGCATAAGATGAAATATAGCAAGTACACCACCTCGACTGATGGGAAGGCTGTGAAAATCATTGCTACCATTTTTATCATAATTGTTGGGAATGGGAACTGCAGAGGCTTAATTGCTAAGTTTCTTCTCACTTCCTGCTCTGCTAAGTCTATTACCTCCAAGGTGTTTTTGCTTAAGATTGTCGACTGTGTGATGGGGGGATAAAACACGCATGGAGCCGAAGTCATGCAAAGAGTTTAAACAAAATGAGACTGTCTGGCATATTTATCAAGAAGGAGGTGTTGCTTCCTATCTAGAGTGCCTTCAAGGATTCAACTAGAACCTCTCTGTTCAATTCCTACGATCTTGTGATAACAGAAAGGCTAAGGTGGGCAATGTGACTATCGACATCTCTAAGGAGGGGATTGGTATGGCTACTAGCATGCCCTTTGATGGCACCAAGCACCCAAGGAAAAGCAAAGTCTTTGATAATGAGGGCATGAAGACTTTTTTAAGAAGGATGAGGTCCTGTACAACCTTCAAGGGGGTTTTGACAGGCATAAGCTTCCTCAATCTTGGGATGAGGTATGTTTCATGATTATGAAATACTTTACTCTAGAAGGAAGGTTTAGAAGGTTTTTTCATTATCATTTCGTGCTCCTAAATCATTTTAGATGTAGTAAGATTATCAGTTTCCCATTTTACCTCCTCTCCTGCCTCGAGTTGTCTATAATCTCTGCTAAGGAACAACACGCTCTAGACCCTAGTAAACCTGAACTCCCTCTTCCCCAGGGACTCATAATGAGGCTATATAAGTTCAACCTTGCTCTTAGTCCTCCCAAAACTCTCACCCTAGCCAGACTTGAGCCATCCCCTTCTCCCAAAGCTGCCAAGGAAATTTGCAATCCGGTGATCATTACTAAAATTACCCCAGATTCCTATATTAAAGTCGGTAAAAATAAACCCTCAATGATTACTAGCCTTGGGCCCTCCACTAAGGACCTGACCCCTAATTCCTTGATGGATACCTCTTCTAAGAGGAAAACTCCGCATGCTTCTCCTGCTCAGGTTACCCCCCTTAAGAAAATTTGCAGCGGCATGGTTGATGAAAGGGGCACTGGTAGTGGTACTAGGGTTTATAAGCCCATGGTGGTGGAGGAAGTGAGTTCAGAGGAGGAAAATGAGAATACTGACAGTGTGGATGAAGACTACACCATTACTAAAAGCAAACCTAGGATTCCGTCAGCTAGGAGATCCTCCAGACTTGCTATTAAACCAGCCCCCACGTCACATCAGGTGTCGGCTTTGAATAAGGATTCCATTGAAGCTATGTTGACTGGGGACATGTAGAAGATCGAGTATGCTGAGCAGCAGGGGGAAGAACAGACTGAGGAAGTGAATAAGGAAGACTCGGGGGGCCAGCAGGGTGAGGAAGAGTCGAAGGAAAAAAATCAAAGAATGTCAATTGACTAGCATGGCACTCGCTCTGAAGGAAATAACAAGGTTGACATTGAGGTGGCGGAGACTGAATTCTTGGGTGGTGAAATTTCTGTTAACAAAGAAATGAAAAGTGATAAGATTGTGGTGGAAGATGAGGGACCCAACAACTTCCTTGAACTTAATGTTCATGGTTCAGACTCAGTTAGTTCTGAGAAAGGGAAGAAAGGTAAAGGTAACCAGAACAAAGGTGCCAAAATCAGTAAGAACAAAGAAATTAAAGACCTGACAACAAGGGTTAGTAATTTGGATAGAAATATAGCGCTCTGGCTAATTTCTCTGCTAAGGTGATGCACAGATCTGCCCTGACCCATACAATTCTTCAGGAGGCAGAGCTAGATGACAAAGGCAAGAAAGGCAAGAAGTTGAAGGACTACTAGGACATTTTCCAATTTCTAGTTGATGATTGGGACAAAATGTTTAATTAGTCGCTGGTGGCTTGCTTGTGTCTTCTATTAGTCTGCTATCGAACTACTGGTTCTGTGTTTTTTGTTTGTTTCATCTTACTGGTCTTTTGCTTAAACTCTGATGGTTGTTAAACTGTTATAGTTTTTGGTGCGCCTTTTTTGGCTTTATTGTTATGGGATCGGCACCCTCTTTTGCCGCTTATCTAATAAAAAACAACAATAATAATATAATATTTATCTAATAGATGTCGTTATTTCGTTATTACAAACTCTCCAATAATTACCATGCATAATCGTAAATGTATTCATCGATGGAGAATTCTCACACATGATCTATTATGATCTAATAATGAAAAAGAACTAAATCTTCGTCTTAATGATGACCTCCAAAGACAAGAAATATATCATCTCTCTACTAAATGTGTGTGTGAGTTTTAGATGGCATAAGGATCGTTGCATTCACGCGATCTAGTTTCCTCTCCACGCTAATACTCTCTCTACTCTTATCAGAGGGGAAAAACAACATTGTTCTTGCATCCACCTCAGTTATAAGACGGTAGTTAGTCTATTACATCATTTTAACCACATGTGTTCAAAAATGACATCATAAACAATTATTTCTAGCATACTAATATAAAGAAAAACTGCATTTTTTATCTTTAACTATAATCATAATATTTTCTCTGACTAACTATTTGTCTTCACGAAAATAATGAAAAATAAATACATTAGTTTAAAAAAATACAGTGTGACAAATATGGCTTATGGCAATGTTATGTTGAATGCCATTGATGCATTTTGTAACAATGCATTTAATTTCGGCATGGTCAAACAGATTGGAGTTGACAAAAACTGAGAGAGGTTATTGTGGATGGACCCCACATGTACCTATAGGTCCAAATGAAACATTCTTAGTTGCCATGAATTATGAGAACTACTCTGTTAAAGTTTGACATTTTTTTGCTCTTAGGGATTTGTTGATTGGTGATGATGTTAGTCACAACCAAGCACACAAAACAAAAGTTACACAACAACCCTTGTTTATCCTGAAAGATACAATGAATTCAAAGAATTCATGATCCCAAGTCCCTGTTGATTAGTTCATAATATGCTGATGTTACTATGTGGTTGATGTGTATTGCTGTTTTCCATTTTGGGGTCTTACGTAGATCTGTAGATTCTGTTTCTGCAACAATGCTATACAGGGAAGTTACTCTACACAGCATATATCCTCAAAGGATGTGTCTAAGTTGATATTTGCATGAGTTCTACCCTTATTTGTAATTCTCTGCATGACATTTTCAATACTACATGCATTTAGCTCAAAATATGCTAATGATACTTAGTTTGTCATGCCCGCATTTCCCATGTGGTCACGACACACAAACACACGTGTCATGTCCACATTTGCCATGTGGTCATGACATGAACTGCGAAAAACTTTTCTACCTATCCCTCGGAACCCCCTCGCACGCGTCTGCATGCTCGGTGGCAATACGCCTAAGGTGTAAACATGTCAACATAACTGCAAAGGTGAAGGCCGTCTAGGGGGTATGCGACACGAAGTGTGTTGCTTCTAGGGTTAAACTGATTTTAAATCTGCACCCTAAGTTTCCTAGGTGAAGATGATTTCACCAACAACGAACCCTATCTTAACTTGGATCGAAAAGTGATATGCAACACAATGGTAAGATGACATGTGATTCAAATGGAATGATGGAAAGGAATAAAATAAAACATCTCATAGAATGAACCCTAGAAATCTAGCAAAATTCTAGCAGCATAACGCATTTTTGATAAACGCAAAGTAAAATTTAAAATAAATCACCCTTAGGGAATTAAGTAAAAATTAATAATTAAATTAAATCAAACTAAAGAATAAATTTAGAAACAATTTAAAATAAATTAATAAAATAAAGTTAAATGACATGATGTCAAAAAGTCTAAGAAGAAAATTAAATTCGTTATTAAATACAATTTGGCAATTATATTTAATAATTAACTCAAATTTTAATTGAGGGAGGGGGAGAGTTTAAATAACTCTCCCCGTAAAATAATAATAACACGGATGAAAATGAAGTGATAAAATTCCATCAAAAGAAATTCATTACCCCCTTTTAATTAATTATGTAAACAAGGGAAGAGGGAAATACCCTTAATAAAAAAAGAAATTAAATTCAAAAACACAAGACAAAACCACAATGCGAAAAGTCATCTCATTCCAACTTAAATCTCAATAACATAGACAAATATACGAAGAGTTAAAATCAACAATAAAAGAAAATGAGGTTTTGAAAAGAATAAAATAAAAACCCCACAAAGTAAAATCCTCCCAATAAAAAAATATCCTCACATAAACAAAATAAGTATATCCCCTCCTCAAAAGAAACCCTAAATCAATTTAAAATTGATTTCTAATGGCTAGTTACCCTAATTCCTCTTCTCTATCATTTTTACTCTTGCCCTAATCTCTTTTCCTATTTTCTCTTCTATTTGGTTTTGTTTTCTCTCATGTGCAGGTTTAGGGTTTGATGTCACCCATGGAGGCCACAATGGATGCCATGGTTGAGTTTGCCATTCCTCTCATAGCTGATCAGAGTTATCGCTATAGATTCGAATGTATTAAAAATATATGTAGATTTTTATTTCTATCATTTTTTTTTGAAGTAACATAGAGTGGTTGTGTGTCTGAGCAGGGTTAGAGGGCAAGCAGCTACCGTTGGCACAGGGAAGAAGCGAGGGCAAAAGGCAGTAGCAGGGCGGTGGTGGGGAGGCAGATGAAGAGTAGGAAACCCTGTGGGTGGCGCGGCAGACACAAGGGTCCCGAGAGAGGTACGGTGGACTGTGCTCAGCAGGGTAGCGCAGCCATGGTAGACGGAGAGTCCATGTTAAGGGTGAGGGTATGTGTGGGATGTGGGGAGCTGCGCGTAGAGGTTTCGTGGGGGGTGTGGGGAAGCGGTAGGCGCAAGGGAGTTTGCCCGGGGTTTCATGGGGTGAGGAAAGGGTGGGGCTGTGGGCATTGCCGCCCACAGTCCCACACTCAGTTTCATTAATTTTTTTTAATATATATTATTTTCATATATAAAATTACAACATAAGGACAGACCCTTAAGAAGTATGTCCCTAACAAGGAAGAACTCAAGAACTTCCTGTTGAATCATTACTGCTGTGTATTTATTTAGTTAAGGGTTATTGTATATCATTTATATATTTATATATACATTCAGATCTAAATACACACAGTCATTTTATTTAAACACAATTTAATACTAACTTCTACTTTAAATAAATGATTACATGTGCTCATATATACTGACAAGTATACATAAATGGTAATACTTCTGTTTACTTGTTGATGCTCAGCGATTACACCGTAAAGTATATAAACAGAAAGACCAGTAAGATTGATCTTCAAATATAAAATAACAGATATTCTTGTGTATACACCGTTTGCTCATATCTACCCAAAACAAAGGTGGGGATAGAAGATTTGCAACTTCCAGTTTTAACTCTTATTATTTTTTTTTTTTTGAAAGCTAAAATTTTCTTTTTCTGAATAACACATAGGTAACTTTTATACTAATTTTCTTTTTGAACATATATGACAGAGATATTCCCTTCTCTATATATTTTTTTCTGCAACAATAAAACAGAAACTACAATTTCCTATGAGTTTATAACAGCTCTCCTATCAACATAAATCTGGTAATGTAGAACTTTTAATGCAATAGAATGGGAAACTAGAATTTAAAACTTCACTTTCTTGCAGGCAATAAAAATTCCATTCCACATCAAATAAATGATTGATTTCTCAAAAGAATAATGCCAGAAATAATCATACTTAAATGCAATGTAATTTTTCAAGTATATCAACTCCACAATGAAAGGGAATAAACCACTCTAATATAATAACCAGAATATTTTCATTTCTACTCTTTTCACAGCCAAAACTCATGGCGAGGATAACATAACAATTTTACAATAAGGCCATAGCTCCAACAGCCAACACAAAGAGACTATAAGAACACCAAAAAGAACACCACAACAACTCCATCTCTTCACTCAAACCTGCAATAAAATACAACCAAAAGGGCAACACTCCAGCCACTACGAAAAGCTCTCCTCCCTACCGTAGACCCGCAAGAGGGTCACCCCCGAGCTGGGGAGGTAGGGATTCACACAGGTATAACCATTCCACAACAAAAATCAAACACCACTATCAACACAAAAACAACCCATAGGATTTCCACAAAACTCAACTCATAAAAATGAGTTGTTGAGGGTAGGGAATGGACCCCTCAACTTCAAAGAGCTCCCAAATGATAAAATGTCAAGCTCATGGCCTCAAGCCAAATAAAATCTCTAAAACACCACTCTCCACAATATCACAAAAATAACCTCCATGGCACTCTTGCCATTCAATAACCTTCTCAACAAAATAAAAGCCCTCAAGGCATAAATACATAATGTGGGAGAGACCTCAAGGAGGTTCCTTTCCCCTACCCATACAAGTTGAGTATTACCTCCATTGGAGGTGCTCTCACCATAACTCCCATCCCAACAAAGCAATGCAAACAATAAAACAACCAAAACTATAACACAACACATTAAATAAGAAAGAGTGAGAAAACAAGTTTAAGAGGCCTACCTCAAAAGCCCTTATAATGGAAGCAAGTTGGTGAAGAGCTCCAAGCCTTCCCAAGCCTTCCAATCCTTCAAGAAAAATCCTCTAACTCTCCCAAACTCCTCCAAAATAGCAAGAAAAAAACTAAAATTGCAAGAACCCCACACTCTTCATCAAGAGGAGATAATATAGGCCATGAATTTGGCCTTGAGGAATGAGAAGGTGACACTTGTCGCCTTCTCCTTCCTCCTCGCATGCCACTTGCAAGGGAGAGGAAGTGTGAGGATGACAAGTATCATCCTCTCATTCCCTCTCAATCCTCACCTTATCCACTTGTGCTCTCACACATGTGTGAGAGGACAAGTGGTGAGGTGGCAATCCCACTCACACCCTCAAGAGGATAAGGGATGCCATATGGCATCCTCTTATTTTCTCAAGGAGCCATCCTCCTCCAAGATGCTCTCACATGTGTGTGAGAGTCCTGGGGGAAGCTCCCACACACTTGGGAGTCTTGGAGACCTCCCAAGTCTTCCTTGGGAAAGGGTTCCCAAACTTTGGGAAGGGAGATGAGTCTTTCCCAAGGCATGACTCATCTCCCACTTCCCTTATTTCAAATTTTCGTCACTTTTACTAAACCATGGTTTAGAGTGACCAAACGTGAGTCAAATCTAGGGTTAGGTAGTCCAAGTTGACCCTAGACTCATGGGTAACCACCTAGGGTAACTTTTGGGACTCTAGGGTTCACAAAGGGGGTTGAAAATCCAGATTTAAATGGCCCATAAAAAAAAAACCAAGTGGTGTAAATCAAGTAAAATTATACAACACTTATTATTAATTAAATAGACAAGGGTACTAAGGCCAAAATAATAAAATTAAATCAAGTACTTAAATCAACATCCAAATTCAAACATGATCCTTATCCCTCTTGGGAATGGATCAGATTTACAGGGAATAACATAGTGTGAATTCTACCTCCAATTTCCCATGGCTAGGGAATGTAAAAACTGCACATCTCGATCAAGTGTCAATCATGTCATGAAAATTCATAGCCGAAGCAACTGGAATTAAATTCACGCAATCGAGTACAACAATAATCATCAATGCATAATTCCAAATTTAAACTGCATTTTTCAATCATATGTCAAGTAGCCCACATCACATAAATAACTAGAATCTCATCACAAACATCATCACATATATATCTCATATGTCGAATCACAAAATAGCACCAAATCAAATCGAATCACATATGTCTAATCAATGTCCTATCATAATCAGGAGATAAAAATCAAGTCTACATAATGAAACATAGTCACTAAAGGTCTGATAATGTCATCAACTGAATAGCATAATGATCAAAATAAGGGAGGTAAAATAATCGGCCTCACATAGTTGCCTTGGGATGTCAGCATATTTTTCTGTTCTGGTCAATATTTATCATGATGTGCAACTATGAAAGTGATTTCAATGAAATTAAAATGAGAAAAAGGGTTAGAGAGTGAGATTCCTAAAATTTCTTGACTGAGATCACGGATCCACATACATATTCCCATACATGTAATGAAGAGAAGAAAACTAAAATCATACTTCACCAGGACAGTCCACAAATCCGCATGATTCAGTGCAAATCTTCAAGGGTAAAAGTTGACAACAACATGCAATGAAATGAAAGCGCTTCTATAGAACACAGCATTCACCAGTACATATCCTAATTGTAAACCTTAAGTAGTCTTCAAGTTGATTTCTGGATATGTACTGGTGAATGCTGTGTTCTATAGAAGCACTTTCATTTCATTGCATGTTGTTGTCAACTTTTACCCTTGAAGATTTGCACTGAATCATGCAGATTTGTGGACTGTCCTGGTGAAGTATGATTTTAGTTTTCTTCTCTTCATTGCATGTATGGGAATATGTATGTGGATCCGTGATCTTAGTCAAGAAATTTTAGGAATCTCACTCTCTAACCCTTTTTCTCATTTTAATTTCATTGAAATCACTTTCATAATTAGACATCATGATAAATATTGACTAGAATAGAAAAATATGCTGACATCCTGAAGGCAACTGAGTATCATTAGCATATTTTGAGCTAAATGCATGTAGTATTGAAAATGTCACGTAGAGAATCACAAATAAGGGTAGAACTCATGCAAATATCAACTTAGACACATCCTTTGAGGATATATAATGTGTAGAGTAACTTCCCTGTATAGCATTGTTGCAGAAACATAATCTACAGATCTACGTAAGACCCCAAAATGGAAAACAACAATACACATCAACCACATAGTAACATCAGCAGATTATGAACTAATCAACAGGGACTTGGGATCATGAATTCTTTGAATTCATTGTATCTTTCAGGATAAACAAGGGTTGTTGTGTAACTTTTGTTTTGTGTGCTTGGTTGTGACTAACATCATCACCAATCAACAGGATTTTAAGTGACTTTGTCAGAAGCTTATAGTTTGAAATGACTGGGACATTTCGCACATGAAAAGAGATAGTGATAGTGAGCTTCTCAAGCTTCGTGTTCAAACTATATTCATTTTTAGGCTCTCATATTGGATATTTTTCAAAAAGAAAGATGGTTTAATACTTCTTTGAATACATTTAACTAGAAATGAATCAACTATTCATCTCTTCCAAAAACAACATTGTTGATAGGATTGGTTTATTTTCAATTGAACCAAGTATTCAATCATTTAAAGACCCTTTTAAGGAAATCATGTAAACTCAAAACCACCCTTTTGTTAGAATGAACAAATTTAGCTATATGCAAAGAATGATCTTTCCCATAATCAATCTATGAACAACATATAACTATCTAAAGTGTGAGACCTTCCAAACTCTAAGAAGGGAAGTGCTAGCTTAATATTCTCATAAGAGATTTATAATAATTCCAACGTTCAATTTGACTTGAATTGAGCATAAAGATAATGTAGACCATAAGAACATAACAAATAAAAGATGTTTGGTAGGTTGATATCATAAGATGCATGGCCTCATAGGCAAGTCCAAGGAAATAATGTGATATGTGAAACCAACACACAAAACTACTTAAAGCTTAAAAATGAAAGCATTTTATTTAAATAACTATTTAACACAAACAAATGGTTCTTTCAATCAGAGAAAAATATAGTGCAAAAATACATATACTTTGTGCTAAAAGAAAAAAAATTGTAACTATAAGCACCAAAATCACGTACTCCCTCCACGAGGACCCCTATGATGATTCAAATCCTTGTCACGTACATGTGAGCATGAAAATAAATCCTTTGGGTAGTAGACCTCTTGATGACATGTCCTTTCTTCTTGTCTTGTGTCATTTTTGCTTTGTCGATTTCTTTTCTTCCTTATTTGTGACATTTTTTGACACTTGTTGCGACACTTGTCAACTTGCATTTATAGCTTTCGACCTTGATCCTAAGCCTTGTGAGTGTCTTGTAGGTGAGTTCTCACCTCTCCCCTTTGTATTTCGTCTAGTGCACCTCATAGAAGCCTTCTAGAGGTCCCCCGATCCATCTCCTGCTTTCTGTTTTTGATTTCGACCATCCAATCCAAATCTCCCCCTATTATTTCTAGATCCCCACTGGGGATCCCGCGGATGCAAGTGAAGATTTCAATTCTTCCACATGATTCACCTGTTTTCTAGTGTAGAATCTATCCTTTTCTTCCCCCTTGCCTTCTGCCATCCTGATTTATGCATTCTACACTCCTGATCCAGGGTCGCCCCCTAGGCAACCCAGGATCTCCCTGGGCAACCCTGTCTGACAAAGGTGGCGATCTTGTTGTCTTTTGACCCGCCGAAAAATTGAAGTTTCTCTCGCATTTTTGCTCCGTTTTCGCCCGTTTTTCTTTTTGTTTGCATGATTTTTGATCCTAGATAAAGAGTTAACTATTTCATGCACCTACACATGCATAATTAGCTCTATTTGATCTCAAATTAACTCTCTAATCAATCTCATGCATTCCCTCACCTCTATTTTTCTTCAGTGATAAGCTATCTTTGCTTCATCACTCCCTAATCAGCTGAGTTCACTAGGTAATCAACCTTGTTAACTCCCCAATCTATTCTTGTTAACTCATTAATCAAATGAGTTAGCTCCTCAATCCAATCCCTTCTTCAAACCTATAAATACCCCCTCCCTTAAGCACAAAGGGAGGCAAATTCATTGTGCACCAGTTTTTGCCAAGTTTGATACCTAATCTAGCATTCATATGCTCATACAGGACGTAAGTGCCTTTTACTTCGATTGTTCAGACAAGCAATGCTACACTATTTTTTTTTATGCCATTGTGCTCAATCCAAGCTCACATCGAGCTCACATAAGCTTCACAAAAGCTTATTTTTGCTTCTTTGAGTCTTTTTGTCATCAAGAGAGCCAACTACTGTCACAAAAGGATTCGAGGTTGCCTACACAAGGATACTGAGGGTAGTGGAGTCTTCAAATCTTCATCTCTTTCAGGTTCTTTTCATTGCTTTCATAGTAATTAGATCATCACACTTTGCTCTTGGGAATAGTTGTTGAATTAGGTCCGGACAACTGAGAGGGGGGGTGAATTAGTTGTCACACAATTTAAAAATTTCAACCTTTAATCTTCCTTTACATCTTATAACCAAATCAATGATGTAAACATTTCAACATTAATCAATAACACATGAGCAGAAACATAAATAACACAATTGACACCAAGATTTTTGACGTGGAAATCTGGTTAAGGGCAAAACTACCGTGGGAGTTAACCCACCAAGATTATACTCTGTTAAAAGTATTACAATGGGGAATGCACATGCATTCGGGCTCACTGCCTAGAGCTCACTGCTCAAAGGAAGGCTCACCGCCTACAAGAAGAGAGTTACAATAATTTTGAACTGATATTTAGCATCTATCAATGCTGGAGTTCAGTTCTGGTTAAGCATAGAAAACTAACTTTACACAATTCATCCTTACTCTGCTCCTCTTACTACTCTGCTAGCATCTGAACTTTTGATCTCTTCTCTTTTCACAATTACATCATGGTCACAACACACACACACACACCAAAATCATCCAATTCCATCGGATATATATATATGCAACATGATCTACAATCATTTTACCAGTCAGCTTCAAGAACATTTAGAACTTTGTTGAGTACTGTGCTCTGTCGACTAGATCCATACATAATATGAGATGTAGACCAAAACTTGCACTCATAAATCATCAATCATGTGAGCTACCATCACTTATCATCACCAATTGTCTAATAAACAACTTCTATACATCCAGAATTAAGATCATTCACAAGGTTGGCATGTTCTTCTTCTGTTTGTTCTGTCAAACTGAAACCTGATACTCAGAAGCTAATATCTTTTGAGTCCATCTTCAGAGGACAAAAATATAGATTTAGAGTGTCTTGACAATACTTACAACTACCTCATATCCGCAACAAACCATGCCTTTCCACCGGAGAGATCTGGACCAAGATACCAGACCCTGTCACCTTCTCTGTTCCTAACTGCCTGGACTTAGACACATTCTGATTCTAACTTCTGGTGTGAACAAATTGTGTTATGTGAATGATTGGGATGATCTTAGTTTCCATCAATGACAACACCTATCAATGCGAAGTAGTGTCTTTTGCCAACAATCTCCCCCTTTGGCATTGATGGCAACACTTAGTGAAAAATGACTAAGTGTCTAATGTAGCTCCCCCTTACTCTGTACACTTGTGCTTCTCTATTAGTTCCAAAGCTCCCCCTTTGCTGGATTCCTCATTTTTCACTACTCTTCCCTCCCCCTTTGACATCAATGGCAAAGTGTGGGGTCTCAAGCCAAAATCCTATAGAAATTTTGTATATACTGCCGCATATGTACAACTAATCATTAAGTTATATTTACATAAACTTGAGAATATCTGCAAAGTTGGTTTTTATTTGCACAAGTTCAAAGGCCCAAGTACCCTTCATTCCATCCAAAATTGAGATGTGCCCACTCAACAAAAATGAATATGCTTCTACCTTTGATAGATCTGATGGATCACTAGTCTCAATTGCAGTCTGAGCTTCAGATAGGGCATTATACATTGTCTCTAACTTAGGGAAAATCAATCCCCGGAGATCACACATTCTCTTCATAATGTTGTTTTTCTCTTTAACAAGTCTCTTTATCTCATCAGTCAAGCTAATTACTTGACATTCTTGACTTATGGGTGAAATAGTTAGAGGATCAAAATTATTGGATAGATTTGACAATTTCAGTTTTTGTTCCTTTATCTTCTTCTCAATATCCTCACTTACTTTGGGCCAAGATAGACAAAATTTATATACATCACTTCCATCACTTAGAACATTTTGAACATTCTTTATACTGATAGCAAGTATAGTCCTATCATACCCTATTAGACTCTTAATTTTACTAAATCTCTTATCCAAAAACTCATTTCTAATTTTTGTCTCTGTAGACTTCTCAAAGGACTCAAAATGAGTATTTACAGAACTTACAAGATTTTTTAGATGTCCGGAGGGGGAATCAGATGGACTCTTCTAGTAGGAAGGCATTAATTTTTTCAAAATCCCGGTTGCAAGCCATAGTAGCTCATTGTCCTCCATGTGGAACTTTAACATCTTTTCTCTAGCCTTTACTTGGGTGAATGATGCAATTTTCATCAATTGAATTGGAGAGAGAGCATCTGGATTGGCTAGACCTTGGAGTAGTTCAGGCTCATCAAGCTCAATCATCTCTTTTTCAAGAAGACTTTTCACTGCATTTGTAGTGTCTCTTACAACATTTTTTGAACCATCCTTTTGTTCATCAGATTTCTCAGTATCTACTTTAGGTGCTTTAACCTTTGCACCATCTTCTTCTGCTTTATCTTTCTTTCCTTTTTCTTCCTCTTTCTCTGCTTTACTTTTCTCTGTGTTCTTCGTAGAGGGACTCTTTCCTATTTGTTCACCACTTGCTACCTAATCTGGAGGGCTATGTGAAGTAGGAATATTATCTTCTTTTCCTGACGGGTCAGGTGGATTAGGAGTATCTCGTGCATCAACTACTTTATTCATCATTTTTACATCATCTTGATTTACTTTTTCCACTTCCGGAACAAAGGCTTCACCCAACTCAGATTGCTGCTCAATGATGTTCTCTTCTTCACCATCCAGAACTTCTTCTATGACTATGGGAAAATTGTGCTTTTTCAATGCTTTCAAAAGAATTTCTTGATTTTCTATAACGATTTCACTTGTTTATCCAAGCATGAGTTTGTTCATTCTCTTTTTGCTTTTAAAGTCATCTTTGACTTCCTTGAATATCATATCTATTTGATTAGGTGAGATATGAGGATACAAATTTATTAGCTCATGTTCCCTGATCTCCATGTCCTTGCTCTTGGCATTTTCTTTTCTCAATTTCAAAATATTTGCTAGACTTTGTGGCAACTCAGAAGTTATCTCAATCAGTGCCTTGTTGTAGATGTTGAGATATCTGACAGTTGCTTCCTCCAACACCCTTTTATCCACATCACTGTATTCATCATAGAATTCAATCATGGGTTTTAGATTACCATCTACAATGACTGACTTTATCACATCCTCCATGGAAAGTGTGGGCTTCTCAACATATTCCTCATATGCTTCTGTCTTTTGTCTTTTACTAGTGCTTTTGCTTTCGAAGGACTTTTCTTTGGTTACTTTTGCAACTTTTATTCTGGTGACCTTTATTTCCTTGATTTCAAAGTCAGAATCTATATCTTCTTTTCTTCTCTTATGCTTTCATAGGTTTGGGATGCTTTTGTTTTCTTCCTTTTCTCCCACTTTCCAGATGATTTTGCTTCTGGTTTTGCAGTCTTGGAAGGAACAGAGGCAACAACAGAGCTCCTAGTAGTTCTTGAAGTGGAAGAGCGTTCCACCGAAGCATCTGATTGTTTCTTATCTTGTTTCTCTTTCTCAACCTTTTTAGTTCTTTCTCTGAGTTTCCTCACAACCTCCTTAGTTAGGCCCATATTTTCAACTAACTGCTCAACTTCTTTTCTTACTCTCCTATTGGTTTCAGGTTCTCTGAGTTTAGTATGCAGTTTAAAATTTAGCTCCTCATAAGTTCCAAATCTTTCAACCGTTGTGTCTTTAGGCTTGCTTAGAAGATGTTGAGAATATATATTTAAGATTTTTTCATCTACTTCATACCCTATGGGCTGATCCAAATAGTTTTGGGTTCCACTGCTTCCATTAGACACTGATCAATATCAACGATGAAGAATATTTCATTTTTGTACTTCTCAACAATTGATTTAGGGATTCTTTCCCTTAAGTGCATTATACTTTGAAAATTCTTGAAGTAACCCCATATTGTAATTTTCTGAGCTTTGAAATCACCAATGCTGCGAAGATGATCTCTAATCTGAATGGCAACTAGCTCATCCTTAGTCCAGTGCACACCTTTTACCCTAAGTACCTCATTCATTAAGTAAAAGAATATACATAGAAATAATGTACCATACTTGAAAGTGTTTTTCTTATCTTTCTTGATTTTGTTTAAATTTTCAATCAGTTGATTCTGTAGTAATTCACACAAGTCATAATCAATATTTTCCTTTAGCATCTTGTATGCAACGTATATGGCTGTTCTAGAAATAGAATTTTCTTTGCTCGAGTGGTAAACCTTGTACCTAATCACCATGGAGGCAAATTTGACATCTGGTTCTATAATATCATTAATGGTCATTGCCCTTCTATCAAACTTGGCATTGGTAGCATCAGTCACTATCTGGTTTTTCACGGCTTTCAGCATGGGCAATCCTCTGATTGAGTTTAACCCAGTTACAATTATGATAGCATCCTTGGTAATCTTGAATGGTTTTAAAAACCAAATGAATTCATCATGCATCTGACTCAAAACATATCGGACCCATTCATCCTCATCAAATGTTGGAAACCCCATAATCTAAATAAAGTGTTTATCCTGTATTGCCTTATACTCAGGTTTAAGTTCGTGATTTTCATCCCTGAGTTGTTTCTCAAACAAGTCTCCATACCTTGAATCTCCAAATTCATCTATGTTTGCATGAATATAAACCCTAATATCTTCAACATGCAACACACCATACAAAACACTTGAAAAAGCACCTGACAGGTCAACTTCTATTGATTTGTGAGGATGCTTCTTAAATTTGGGTTGAGGCCTTTCAGTAATGTTAACAACATGAGGAGTAGCCATCTCAACAAATTTTAGATTCAAAGCTTTACAGAGAGGTACCTTTTTCTTTCGCGGGGTTAGGGTTGATCAGTTGCCAGTTGAATTTGCTCTTTGTGCCTCAGTCTTTGGATTTGCAGCTCGAATGCTCTTCTTCTTGTTTCCTCTAAATGCAAAGTGATTCAAATGAGTGACCAAGTGACCTTTTATCTTTTGCAAAACCTAATTTGGCATTGTAATAAATGCGTTGCCCTAACTATATCCAGTTACTTTGTTTTTGACAGTTCTTCATGAGTCACTCCGCAAGTTTTCATATCAACATATTTTCTTTTCGAAATCTTTCCAAAGGTTCTAAAACAATTCAAAATATTCTATTTTATTGTGCCAGATTCAGGCACCCACTTACTGACTGGGGGAATTTGATGTTCAATGCAGCTCCCTCTGAGCCAGAGCTCCGGACTTAATTCCCAAAGGAATTGTCAGCACTTGATTCCGGTGCGGACCCATCACCATTGTTTATTTATCTTTCTTTACCCAAATCTTGTTCATTTCGCTCCGTATCTCATTCATATCAATTTTTCTTTTGCCTTTTTCTTATTTCTGCTTATCCAATTTTCTGTTTACTAAACCTTTTCTTCCATTATTCCTACTTCTACAAAATCTTGCAGTGTGACTAGATTTATTGTAGTTAAAGCACACAACATTTCTTTTCTTATAAACTTGATTTCCTCTTGATCTGCACTGATTAGCCATGTGTCCAAACCCATTGCAAACAAAACAGTAACCATTGAAAGAATTTCTAATTCCTTTATTGTTAGCATTATTCATTATCATACTTCTGCATTCATTTGATCTATAACCATACCTCTTACACTTGAAGCATTGAGCGAAGAAGGATGGATTATTTTGATTTACTCTGCTTCTGCACTGAGTAGCTCTATGATCAAATTTATTGCAATTGAAATAATTTCCATTGAATGATTGATATCTTTGAGCATTAGGCTGTCTTACCGGAGGTTTTCTAGTTCTATTTCTTTTATTCCTTTATTGAAAATTTCTTTGTTCGCATCCAGAGCTTTCACCTTTTTCATATCTAAGATCATGCTTGTCATCATCCTTTTTCTATTCTTCAATTAGTGCTTCAAGTTTAGCTGAGCTTATATTGAACTTCTCCTTATACTCATTTGCAATTTTTAGGTCATGTCTGAGAGTGATAATCTGTATCTCAAGTTCTCTCATTGTTTCTGCTTTCTTGTAGATTAGATTCTAGGAGACCAGCTATTCCATCCAATCTGCAACATTCTTTAGTTCTCTCTTTCAGATTTTGCTTCATTTCTTCTTTAGTTTTCTTCCTATCTTCAATTTCCTTGGTTAGTCTCATCACCCCAGTTTCCATCTCATGTTTTAGGGCAACAACTTCTTTAGCTAACTTTTCACATTCCTTTGACTTCTCTTTCAGGGCCTTGCCTTCTAGTTGAAGAGGTTGCTCCTTTCCTTTTGCATTGGATTTGCTCAATTTTTCTTTTAAAATCTCAATGAAGTTTTCAGCCCTTTTGAGGTTATCTTGCAGCTCTTGGACTTATGCCTTGGACTGCTCAAGATCATCTAGGGCGAGATTAAGTTGCCCTTGAAGGTTATATTCATCCATTTTTACTGACTTCCCAAATCTTCCTTAAGCTGTTAAATTTTTCAAAAGGAACCTCACTCTGATACCAATTGTTGAATTAGGTTCAGACAACTGAGAGGGGGGGTGAATCAGTTGTCACACAATTTAACAATTTCTACCTTTAATCTTCCTTTACAACTTATAACCAAATCAATGAGTAAACATTTCAGCATTAATTAATAACACATGAGCAGAAACATAAATAACACAATTGACACCAAGATTTTTGACGTGGAAACCTGGTTAAGGGATAAACCATGGTGGGGGTTAACCCACAAAGATTATACTCTGTTAAAAGTATTACAATGGGGAATGCACATGCATTCGGGTTCACTGCCCAGAGCTCACTGCTCAAAGGAAGGCTCATTGCCTACAGGAAGAGAGTTACAATAATTTTGAACTGATATTTAGCATCTATCAATGCTGGAGTTCAGTTTTGGTTAAGCATAGAAAATTGACTTGACACACTTCATCCTTACTCTGCTCCTCTTACTGCTCTACTAACATCGAAACTTTTGATCTTTGCTCTTTTCACAATTACACCATGGTCGTAACACACACACACACACCAAAATCATCCAATTCCATCAGATATATATATCCACAACATGATCTACAATCATTTTACTAGTCGGTTTCAAGACCATTTAGAACTTTGTTGAGTGCTCTGCTTTGTTGGCTAGATCCATACATAATATGAGATGCGGATCAAAACTTGCACTCGCAAATCATCAATCATGTCGGCTACCATCACTTATCATCACCAATTGCCCAATAAACAACTTCTATACATCCAGAATTAAGATCATTCACAAGGTCAGCCTGTTCTTCTTTTGTCTGTTCTGTCAAACTAAAACCTGATACTTAGAAGCTAATATATTTTGAGTCCTTCATCTCTGGAGGACAAAACTCTAGATTTAGAGTGTCTTGACAATGCTTTCAACTACCTCAGATCTGCAACAAACCATGCCTTTCCATCAGAGAGATCCGGACCAAGATACTGGACCATGTCACCTGCTCTGTTCCTAACTGCCCAGACTTAGACAAATTCTGATTCTGACTTCCAGTGTGAACAAATTGTGTTATGTGGATGATTGGGATGATCTTAGTTGCCATCAATGACAACACCTATCAATGTGAAGTGATGTCTCTTGCCAACAATAGTAACATTGTACTTTTTCCTTGATAGGTTAGATCTTACATGCTAGATTAATCGTTTTTACATTCATAGATATACTTTGTTAGAAAAAGCATCTTTCCTTTCCATTTAACTAGATTGCATTGAAAATACCAAAAACCCACAAAAACATAGATTCAACTTTTCATATAGGATTGCATGCACATTTATTGCATAGATTAGAACCATTTTCCTTTCCAAAAATACTCTAAAAATACCAAAAAGATGCTTTGCATATTATCATTTAGCTTGCATTCATATAGATATGATAAAATACATAACATTGCAAAACCCTCGATTCCATCACGAGGTATTTACAAGACAAACCCTAGGTCAACAAAACCCTAGGCCGAAACCTAGATCTAGTTAGAGTTAGCAATTACACAACTTTCTCTATCCTGATTCACAAATGTGTTTAGGAGTAAGAGGAGAGTGGGTAAGGGCTATCTGAGACGAGATCAAGGAGATACATCTACAAATTCAACAACAGACACATGTTACACCACAAGGAGACCCATTTGTTATATTGTTGGTTGAAGAAATTAGGCAATTACAACTACACAGAGCATTTCTCAGAGACATAGAAACAATAGAAGCCATTAACAAAAACAACCGTTTACCCACACAAAGGTGGAATTCAAGGAACCCAAATAGAAGGAGAGAAACTAGTGACCCTTTGGGTCATAGGGTTATCTCAACTACCACAACAATTAAGCGAAACATTCAACAAAACACACAACAACAATGACCATAGATCTTACCGACCCCCCTTCGTGAAGTCCAGCTTTCAAACGAGCCAAACCCCTGCTGTGTCTCACCTCCTCTCGACTAGCTACTCCCACGTGAGCGAGAGTGACGTGATAGATCACCCCATGGAAAGGAGGGAAAGGGTCCGTCACAAAAACATAGATTCAACTTTTCATATAGGATTGCATGCACATTTATTGCATAGATTAGAACCATTTTCCTTTCCAAAAATACTCTATAAATACCAAAAAGATGCTTTGCATATTATCATTTAGCTTTCATTCATATAGATATGATAAAATAGATAACATTGTAAAACCCTTGATTCCATCACAAGGTATTTACAAGACAAACCCTAGGTCAACAAAACCCTAGGCCGAAACCTAGATCTAGTTAGAGTTAGCAATTACACAACTTTCTCTATCCTGATTCACAAATGTGTTTAGGAGTGAGAGGAGAGTGGGTAAGGGCTATCTGAGATGAGATCGAGGAGATACATCTACAAATTCAACAATAGACACACGTTACACCACAAGGAGACCCATTTGTTCTATTGTTGGTTGAAGAAATTAGGCAATTACAACTACACAGAGCATTTCTCAGAGACATAGAAACAACATAAGCCATTGACAAAAACAACCGTTTACCCACACAAACGTGGAATTCAAGGAACCCAAATAGAAGGAGAGAAACTAGTGACCCTTCGGGTCATAGGGTTATCTCAACTACCACAACAATTAAGCGAAACATTCAACAAAACACACAACAACAATGACCATAGATCTTGCCGAACCCCCTTCGCAAAGTCTAGCTTTCAAACGAGCCAGACCCCTGCTGTGTCTCACCTCCTCTCAATTGGCTACTCCCACGTGAGCAAGAGTGACGTGATGGATCACCCCATGGCAAGGAGGGAAAGGGTCCGTGTGCGTGCCAAAATCTGACCCGACAGCCCCCAGGCAACTAGAGTCACGATTCCAAGTGTACAGTAACTGCAACGAATGACAAACTTGACATCAAATTTTTAGAAACCTTGAAGTGCTTTCAAAAGTATCTTAAAGAGATCTCAACTCACTCTTAAGACTTAACTACATAATAACTCCAACTCTAAACCATAAAACCACCATGATCCAATTGCTTTCAAATTTTCCATTCAAGCTAAAAAACAAATTAGATTTCACTTTCTTATGGTTAGATTCCTCAAGAAGCTTTTCCAATTCCTGAGGCAATAATTGCGTGAGGCAACAATGTATCATTTTTATATTAGAATTACTTAAACTATTTGCATTTGCTACCATACATGTTGTCACGTCTCAGACTTTTCAGATTTACCTCATTAGTTAATTACAAGTAAGATTATGGAAGAATAATAGATTTACATTGGATATGATATGTTATTGGTTAAGATTCTGTTGCCTCGGCTATATTTTGGGCTAACTTATTGATAGTGCGATGAGTTTGAGTGGTTGCAGGTCTTGTTGAAGGACAAGAGCATGGCTCAGGTAGAGGGGAGCTAGCTTTTTGGCAACATGTGTTGGGTTCTATTTGGTTCTTTCACACACATCACGTAGTTGCACATGCATAATTGAATGGATTTTATTTCATTAATTTGTGGTTAATCATTTTCAAATGCATGATGTGTATTCTTGAATTAAATGTCTTTTCGAATTATGTTTCAAATGGTGTATAGTATTTAAATAAGAAAATGTATGTGGTTGTATTTTCAAAAAAATAATAAAATATTGTCTAAAGATGTTTGGAAGACAATATGCTCCTTAAATTAAATAAATATAGTAAAATATATATAAATTATGCAATATTGTATTATATTTCTTTTTATTATTTAAATGTTGTTTTAAATGAAATAGTAAAATAATATTTTAAATAGCTTTATTATATTTAGAGTTTTGAATAAAACAATAAAATAAGTTCCTGTCACCCATGCAACAGTAAGATATAAAATATATTATTGTGATATTTTAAATAGTTTATTCTCAATTTTGGTTGGTGGAAAGTCCATGCAAACTGAAACTCAAGTGGAGTTTTCTAAACCTATTTTTGATCGTTCAAAATATGAGAGGAAAAATTGTTAAAAGGGGAAGATCGAATGGATTAGGGATCGGATGAACTGTAGAGAAAAAAAAATGTTTTTGAAGGCAGAAGAGGGATTCTTCTTGAGCGATGACAGAGAAGGAATTCAATGAGAGAGAAGGTTTAGAGGGCAGCAATAGCAGCTGCAGAGTCTTCGCTATTTCCAGGTTTTCTTCTCTTAAAAGTTTCTGCATAAAAACCACGTTTATTTTGATTGTAAAAAGGATAGATTAATAATAGTCTAATAGGTGTCAGATCCCTTTGGATCGACCTTGTTTGCTGAGTCAATTTCCTGCCTGCCAATGGTCTTTTGCAAATTTGAGTTTTCTTCTTCCTAGCCACTCCACTTGATCGACCCATGTCCTACTGATATCGCCCCTTATTTTTTCTGGCCTTTGCTTTTCTGGCCGATTCCATTATCCCTGGCATCGACCCTCTTTAACTTTATGGTTGTTGATCTTCTTAAGGCCGTTTCTACTTAATGCAGGCTGTTTCATTATATTCCTGGTCGCTATCCTATTTTCTAGCCGCCTACGTCACGCTGACCACCCTTTATATGCAGGCCGTCGACCTTGTCCATGGTGGACTTGTGTATGCTTAGGCAATTTGAATGGATTGATCCCCTTCGTTCTTGTAGCTGCTCTTAGAAAATCTTAAGTTGTTATTTTAAATTCCTATATATATATATATGACTGTGTTTCTTACTGAGCTGGCTGAGATCGATTTTGGATTAGAAAATCAACCTCTTTTGTTAAACAACAAACCTCTGATCTTAGATAATTTGTATTTCCTGTAGCAGCTTCATTGAAACCTCTAAATCTGAGTAGAAAAATCAGTTATATAGCTATTAATTACGATAGTAAACCTTGTATATTATATAAACTGGGAACTACTATCTTCCTATAGCAAAATCTGTAGATCCTGTAGCTGTGATAAAACCATTAAGAAACTTGTTAGAATGTTATCAAAATTGAAATGAATGTTAATCCAAAATTGATACACTGATAAAACAACATACTAGCAAATTAGAGTCAATAAATTATATACCTTACTCCTTGAATGCTGTTAAAAGAATGATTTATTTGCACTTTATCACTGTTTTGGGTTCTTGTAGCAGTTCTTGTCGCCACAGTGACAAGAAGTCTGTTGTATGTTTTTTTATGTGTTTTAAATAAACGTCCTGTCACAGAAATGACAGAAAGGCAGATCTGAGAATTAAATTTATTATTATTGAAAGAATTAAATGACTGAACTAGTGGATTGCTTCTTAGTATATTACATGCATTGGATGTTTTGGGAAAGTAAAAGAATTGATTATTGAAACTTGTACTTTTGAATTATTGAAAGAAAATAGATGTTTGCATTCCCTATGTTTTGTTCTTCTTTATTGTGTATTGTTGGAAAGATTGCCTTCTAGGACGGGTGTCGAGTATGGAATAATAGGGAAGTAGGTTTTCTTTTTCAAAACCTATACCCCGTAACATGGTTAATGCTTTGGCCAAAGCTAATGAGATGTTGAAATAAACATGTATACCATTAGAGTAAATGGTTGATAGCCTAGTATTCATTTTTATATTTTCCTGCCATATCCTATTGATGAGATGCTGCATTCATGATAATAATGCATATAGATTGATAGACACACATCAGATTCCACTCTGCACTTGTTTACAGGTTGCTAGGCTCTTCGAGTAGGGTCAAGCATCCTTCAGTTTGAAGGATATTGGGGAAGCACAAGCTTCATGGTTGGGCGGAAAAAGCACCTGAACCATGTTCTTGTCCTTTGATTCAGCAGATGACCAAATGGTCGATGGCGGTCGAGGACTATTCTTTGGATTGACAAGATAATGATCAACTTGTACTTATTGTTTCTAGATTTGTAAGGCTTGATGCCATTATTGGAATTTGTAATATTGATTAATGACATACTCTGTAATCGACTTCAGCTGTAATAATATGTGTTGAGATCATGATTGTACTTTATACTTATGAATCTTACTTTTAACTTGTTTCTAGAAATGTTAAAATTTACTTTTCAACTGAATGAAAATGGAAGTTAGTTTACTTTACTTCGTTTTACTTGCAATAATTATGTATTACATCAGTTTGAGTGAATGTGAAAATCTAGTACTTTACACATGTTGTATGCAATGGTAGTATACATGTATTCCTAGCTCTTTGGAATGGATCCTTGTCTTACAAATTGGTGATCTGAGCTTGCCTTTGTAAACACCCTTAGCATAATTATAAAATATACCTCATATGTCACACCACATCAAAAGGTTGTTAGACAAATTAAATGGGATGGTGCATATGTAGTCCCATCTCTTTGGAATGAATCCACATTGTACACATTACCTAGTGATTGAGCTCCCTTAGTAAATGCCTTTTTTTTTTTTACCTTATAAACCCTAACAAAAACCACACCATATTGAAATATTGTTGGTCAATAATCTACATATCAATGAAGGGAAAGACAAAAATGAATGACTAGATTTCAGTCCATGCCCGTTTTATCCTTGATAACATGACCACCATGGCATAAAAAACAAAGTATTTTGTTGTTTTACTTGCTTTCCATATGCCCAATAAGTAATAGGGCAACTAAAAGAATTTAAAATCCTTGTGAATATCATGCTAGGCGATTGGAATATATGCTCAGTGAGCAACTATAAGGTGAAAACTCATTATGGATAGCTCATTGAGCCTAGAGTCATGTGCACAATCCTATGTAATATGTTCGATAAGAAATTTGAGCCACTTTAAGTATTAAACAAATACCCAATGTCGCCACACTATCGACTTTAACTACCTTGCTTACTAATGCTAACAAATAACATATACACCAATATTACATTTCATACATTCTACTTAATATGATGTTTAATAAAGGAGCTATATGTATGGGATGATGCATACGCACTCGAAGCTGTATACAATGCATGTGAAGCTTTCTGAATGCTCTATGTATGTGCATTAGGATGATCCACATGTACTCCAAGCTGTATACAATACATGTGAAACTCTTTGAATGACTACATTGTATACATGCACTCAAATTTTATGGAACCTTATAGATTCAAATATTTGAACTTTAAATTGATATTTGTATAAAATAACATGAAAGCTATAATAAAATCTCAATTCATTAAAAAAAAAATCAAAAAATAAAATAATAAGTGCTCAAGTGAGCAGCTAGAAAAAAAAAAAAGAGCAATTGATCTACAAACAACATACTAACAAAATCTTAGTATATATATGAAATTATTCAATTAAGAGGAAAAACAACTTTTAGAAAGCGACGTGTTTGTCTTGTTTACATCAACCACAATTTTTAAAATTTTTTTTCTTTCACTACTCTATTTGAATGCACACAAGATTTTCAGTGTAAGTTTTTCAAAGAAAAATTATATATAATTTACATTGATTTTAATTTTAAATTTTTTATCTTTATAATAATTCATAAAGTGACACAAATAAATTACACAATTTTTTCATGAATAACCGTTGAATAGTTTACAGAGTTACCATTTATTTATTTAACAGAAAGGGGACAAAATCACAGTCAAATCCAAAGCCCATTTCTTATTTAATAAATTGTTCAAGTGGGAACAATCTATTCACAATCAGATTTTCCTCGCCAAAAACAGAGACAGCTCCATGTGTTCCCATAATTTTGCACGTCCTTCCCGCTAAGAACACCGTCAGATTTAGCACAATGAACAAGGCCAGATTCTTTTAAAAGTGACATTAAATTTAGCGGGAGCCCGCAGAAGTACAGAACATTTTCAATGTCGTACGTACAGAAAGGAAGCAATAAATAGCTGTTAAAATTGGCTGTCAAATTTTAAAATGGTTAAAAATTTAGTTCTTAAATTCGGTGCTAAAATATAGCCAGGCTAGCGCAAGCTGTTATATGCCAGGTGTCAGCTAATGTAGAGGAGGCGCCAACCATCCAGAGCCAGACCATACGCTTATCTGCCCCTTTTGGAATTTACTTCATCTTCGTACCCATTTTCGAAATTGGCAGATGTCCGTTTGAAAGGAAAAAATGGTGAAGTGAAAAAAAAAATTGAGGCCATTTTGACCCTGAAAATTTGCATTTTATTGGGTTGGGCTAAAAATCTCTTGTTTGAACGTTGGAAGAGACAGCAGGGATGATGGGTGCTCTGGGCTGGTGATGTTTTAACATTTTGAGCTGAGAAATATTTGAAATCGGGCCTTTTGGTGTCTTTGACCCTGAAAATTAGCATTTTCTTGTGGGGGGCAAATCTTTGGTAAAGATTGGGTGTCTGGTGTTGTGACATTTCTGGTTTATGGGATTAAAAGGGTGGAAAATTTGTTATTTGGGGTTTGAAAATTTCAGGGGTTGGTATAGAAGTCGGGATTTTTGGGGTTTGCTTAAAATTGTGACTTTTGGGGTTTGGTTAAAATTGTGACTTTTGGCATTTGATGGCTGAGGGATAATTTGTGATTGGAACGGTTAGATTTGGATCGATATTGTGATTTATGTGCGGAGTAATTTGAGGTGTGGGTTTTTATAGGACTGGAAATGTTGAGATTTTGATCGGAACTGTGGTGTCCGGTCCTTCATGCGTGGGAGAGTTCGTTGTTTGGGGGATTTAGGGCCTGGAAATTTCAGATTTTGATCATTTTGGGTTTCTAGCCTTGAGTATGTGGAGAAATTTGTGCTTTAGGGAAATTTTAGATTTTGATGAAAATTCTTACGTTCTCTGAAAAATTCGTGCTTTGGGTTTAGGATTATGATTTTTTTTTTCTTTTGATCAAAATCGTGGGTTTTGGCAGTGAATCTGTGGGAGATGCTGTGCTCAATGTGATTAGGGTACTGAAAGGTTTGGATGCTTGATTTGGGAACTAGAATATTGTTGAGAATTGTTTACTTAGTTTTTTCTCTTTAGAGTTTGGGTTGATTTAGTCCCTTTTGAGGTTGGGATTTAAAAAATCTGTCGAAGTACTGTTTAATGAAAGCACAAATCCCGTGCTAACGTGAAGCATTGGTTGATTTGATTATCAGAGGAGAAGATCAAAATTGAAAGTCAAAATAGAAGATCAAAGTACAAGATCACGAATGTAATATTGGCAATTGGGTTTCTGGCTTTTCTGGTCTGTTTTGTTATTCTGCCACAAGAAAAAGTCATTTCTCAGCAAACGAAGCAAATGGGTTTTTTTGGAATAATCTTTTCAAGCACTTTTGTATCAATGCTGTTGATGGTTTCAGCAGCTGACAATTTTCTGATTGACTGTGGAACAAATTCATCCATAATAGAGAATGACAGGGAATGGGTCGGTGATTCATCAGCTAGCAATGTTACGTTTTCTCCAGGTGGAATCCCTGCAAATATTTCCAAAGTGGATACAAATGCGACTTATCCTAAAGTGTATGCCACTGCACGCATCTTCACCAGTGTGTCCAATTATAGCTTCAAGGTTAGCCCCGGTCGCCATTGGCTCCGACTCCATTTCTACCCATTTTCATTCATGAATTATAGCGTGAATTCCTCTGTTTTCTCTGTAAATTCTGGGTCTTTGAAACTGTTATCCAATCTAAATGTTTCTAATGAAATAAGCATCAAGAACAACATTCTGCAAAATTCTGCAAGCGGGAGCCCTAAGATTGTCCACATAATGAAGGAGTACTCTATTAACGTGGCCAATTCTAGTGCTCAGCTTGTGGTAACATTTACTCCCGGGTCTGGATCCTTTGCTTTCATTAATGCAATTGAGGTGCTTTCCATGCCAAAAGATATTTTCCCAACCTCTGCAAATCTGGTGGGAAGCATTTCCAAAAAGTCCACATTGGATTTGAGTTCCAGTGGTATAGAAACAATGTATAGGCTCAACGTTGGGGGGAAGTCCGTCAGCCCCAAAGATGATTCTGGGCTATCGAGAACATGGGAGGAAGATGGTTATTACATCTATGCACCTGCTGCAGGGAGTGAAATTAGTAATACGTCTGCTGTTAGCTATAGTTCACCAAATGATTCCTATGTTGCTCCTCTTGTAGTCTATGAAACAGCCAGGGAGATGACAAGCAACGTCGCTCAAGTTGTTAATCAAAAAATCAACATGTCGTGGAGTTTTGCTGTAGATCCCAATTTTGCCTACCTTGTTCGCTTCCATTTCTGCGAGCTTTCATTTGATAAGGTTGGCATGAGAGCTTTTGGGATCTACATCAATAACCAGACCGCAAACCCATCTTTTGATGTGTTGAGTCTTGCTGGCGGCGTAAAAAACAGGGCTGTGTATTCAGACTATACAGACACTATGGGTGCAGGAGTGAATACTATGTGGATCCAACTTGGCCCAAATCCAAGCCCTACATCGTCAGATAACAATGCAATCCTTAATGGGCTTGAGATTTTTAAGTTGAGCAGTAAAGATAGCCTAGCTGGAAGTCCTACAAAGCTACAGGAAGCGGAAAACCCATCTGGAGTTGAAGAAAATTCAATTCTCTGGCCTGTAATAGGAGGAGCAATAGGAGGGGCTGTTCTCATAGGAGCAGTTATTGTTGTGGGTTTGTGTCTTTTCTGCCGCAAGAAGAAGCCAACACCTGTGAAGCCTCACTCTCCAGGATGGCTTCCTTTGTTTCTGCATGCTGGATCAGAGAGTGCATATACCACCAAAGCCTCAAAGGGCTCTGTAAATAGCGGCAGTACAATGGTTACTTTAAGAAGAGGCAGGAAATTTACCTTTGCAGAGATAAAACTTGCAACCAACAACTTTGATGAATCAAGGGTTATTGGGATTGGAGGATTTGGGAGGGTGTTCAAAGGAGAAATTGAAGATGGTGTTATGGTTGCAGTAAAAAGAGCAAATCCACAGTCCGAACAAGGTCTGACAGAGTTTGAAACAGAGATTGAACTACTTTCCAAGCTAAGGCACCGCCATTTGGTGTCTCTGATAGGATTTTGTGAGGAGCAAAATGAGATGATCTTGGTCTATGAGTACATGGCAAATGGTACATTGAGAAGCCATTTGTTTGGAAGCAATTTGCCTCCCTTGTCATGGAAGCAAAGGCTTGATATCTGTATTGGTGCTGCTAGGGGGCTGCATTATCTTCATACTGGAGCAGAAAGAGGAGTTATCCACAGAGACGTTAAAACCACCAATATTCTCCTTGATGAAAATTTTGTAGCAAAAATGGCAGATTTTGGCTTGTCCAAAACAGGACCTGCTATCGATCATACTCATGTAAGTACAGCCGTCAAGGGTAGTTTTGGGTATCTTGATCCAGATTACTTCAGACGACAGCAGCTGACAGAAAAATCTGATGTTTATTCCTTTGGCGTTGTGTTGTTTGAAGTTGTATGTGCAAGGCCTGTTATCAATCCCACTCTTCCTAAAGAACAAATAAATCTTGCAGAATGGGCCATTGACTGGCAGCAGAAAGGAAAGTTGGAAGAAATAATTGATCCCCAACTTGCAGGGGCTTATAGTGCAGGCTCTCTGAGGAAATTTGGTGAGATTGCAGAGAAATGCTTAGCTGATGATGGAAAGAACAGGCCTTCAATGGGGGATGTACTGTGGAATTTGGAATATGTCTTGCAGTTGCAAGAGGCAGCCGATGGGAGCCTCGTAGTTGCTAACAGCTCAACCCAACTGCCCAACTTTTCCTTGAATCTGCCACATATCAGAGAATCTGATGAAAATTCTGAAAGTACTCTTATACGAGGGGATCAACAAGATCAGCAGACTGAGGAAAGGAGTGTGGGTGAGTCAGAAGAAGCTGCAGGGGTTCTGGAGTTTTCTCAGCTTGTGAAACCCATGGGAAGGTGAGGTATTGAATGAAATGGGTCAAATGCTTTGATGATTCTTCATTTCTTATACTCTAGTATGAGTTCCCAATCCAGCCTTATGCAGGCCTTGCTTCAGTTTTGGACAACGATTTCCTCCGATATATTTTCATGTTTCTGTGGTAAAAGATATACAACCTGGTGCAAAAATCTTTTCCAGCTTCTTGTGCTTTACTACCCTGGGGTCACAGAACATTGGTATCTCAATTCAGCAATATGCTAGTGACAGAACTAAAGTGCAGAAAATGGTCTCTCCATTTAAAGGTGTTTTCCCTCATCTTGCAGTTCTGGTTTTAGGAAGTTGTAACTTCATTTGAGCCCATGTTAACGGTGGTAATGTCCTGTAGCTCCTGCTATTATTCTGAAGTAGCAAACTCTGGTCTTCATTATGGAATGACCAGTAAGCAAATTCAGGTGCATTTGTAGAGTTTTTATTTCATTGATTTCAGTAGATATTTTCTTACAGGAGGATATAATGAAGCCACTTACAAACTGGGTGCAGACATTCTGAAGTCACCTACTTGTACAACCCAGGAATAAAGTTGAGATACTGGATATGCAAATTAAGAAAAGGAATTTGAATTCTCATTTTGGAAAAACTTCTTTAGTATAATATTACAACTTTTGCTTACTAGTAGTGTTTTCAGTTGGTCCTGTATTGACACTGCCAGTTCTGCAATCTAAAAAGAATGAAATACAAAAGAAAATTATTATCCCTACTGCAATTCTAAGGGGTTTCAAAGAACTTGGAATACATGCTAGAGCTCAACCAGTTCTTTTGAGTGGCACTGGAACCGCAGTAAAATGTTTCAGACTAATATCTTAGTTTTGGCTAGGTCTGTCTCGTTCTTAAATCTGTCATTGATAACATCTGTCATTGAGGATTGTTAGAAAGGTAAATATTAGTCTTGTAGGCAAATAGTATGAGTTGTCAGCCACATAAGATATTTGGCGGTCACAATTGGGAGTGGACTCGATAGTTCAGTTGGGTCCAATAATTGTGAATGTATTGGGTAGTAAAGTATCATCATTATTATTTTTTAACTTTTATTATCTGTGAAGTTAATGACTAAAAGTTATTTTTTAATTTGGTAAATAGAAAAAAAAGCACTTTTTTGCACAGATCATATCAGAAAAACAATTTATCATTTAAGGACAAGATAGATGTAAAAAATACAAGATTTGAGGCCCAGCCAACACAGCTGATGTGACTACATCTTTGATGACTTGGGTAAAAACCAATTTATCATTTAAAGATGTAAAAAATACAAGATTTGAGGCCTAGCCAACACAGCTATGTGATTACATCTTTGATGACTTGGGTCCCAAACATTATACCAAATAAGTTGGTGTACAAATTTGAGGGTCATTCAACTTACCAGACAAAAGTCTAAGCGAAGTGAGCCCTCATGGTTACTAGCTCCTCTACCTACCCTGTGCCAGATTTTGCAGGTAAAAAAACCCGAGCTGTTAGTACGCCTTGAGATGCTAACAGAAAGTATTAGGTAGCAACACCCTGATGTAGCATATGGATGTAGACTACAATAGCATATATACTACATAGTTACTAGGAAGCTTCAAAATACGAATGAGGATTCTGTCTGCCCCCATATCTGCAATCTAGGATGGCCGTGCTCTTATTTATTTACTCACTGTTGCTAATTTTAATGGTGTTGTCATCTCCCTACAGGCATTTTTCCATGCAACTATGATATATCATAAATGTTCCATGAATCATATCCTTGGGGATATCCAAGGTGAGATCACTACACATTTGTAGAACGTATATGTGCTTCTTCTGGAAGCAATGAATGTAAATGGGTTACATGTGGAAGCAATATTAAACAAATATTAAGAGTGATGTATAAGGAAGGAATATGATAGAACTATAACAAAACTTCTTAACTAGCCCTTGCATCTTTAATTATGATTAAACAAATATTAAGAGGTGCAAGGGTTTCACAAATAGGAAAATAATGATATTAGTAATTTAGATGCATTAATTACAATTTGATAGAGTTAGAAAGTTGTTTTGTGGCGTGAGACAAATTTTTGGCAAAAGGCTAATAGAAATATAGCCTAACAGTTAATTATTTGTTGTGTTTGATACATCGCATATATGATGAGTTACACTACATGATGATAACTACCTATTTAAAAAGGTATACAAAATCTTACAGACTTGTGAGGGCTAAAGAGCTATTATGGAAAATGAAATGGCTGCCCTTGTATGTGTGATTCTTCACCTTTGGCAGTAAGGTTGTGGCAACAAAATGTAATGGTTGAATTTCGCTCATTCATTGAGTTATATGGAGGGTTGTGTATCTCTAGGTGTGAAGGCAATGGCACTATATCTCTTATTGTCTGTTAGTATGATGGTTTTATGTAGATTGGTTATATATACTAATTGTGATTATATATATGAATGTCGAAGGATAACATCATCAGTATCAATTGGTGATACAATATGATCTATAAAATGTTGAAAATAGTCTCTTAAGAATCTCCAATTATGGATTTTTGAATATGTCAACTCTACAAACACTCCCAAAGCATAGAATTTTAGCACAAATTGCTTTATAAGTATAGTGAATTGATTCTCTTATGTAATAACATATGAAAAACAAGCAAAACATATCCAAATTGTAGTAGCATACACCATAAAAAAGATTGAAATGTAGAGATGCAACCAAAGAAACCTATAAATAGAAAAGAAAACTCTGGAAGAGTGAGTAGAAATTCTTGGTGCCACTAATTTCTAGCCTTTTACAAGTGCATTTATTGTCTTAGAATTGTTGAAACCCATACAACATGTACGAGCTCCTACACTTGTAAATGGTTGTAGCTCTATAGAAGACACTTATTCTTTACTTGCAATAATAAAAAATGATCATATGGAAGCTTAGAATGAGCGACAAACCTTGCCCCAAATGATTGTTGTCTTTTAATGAGTATTTGGAGGTCCTCGGGCAGCAAAATTTGTTCCAAATGCTCAATAATGAGAAGAGACAATGTTGAAACCTCTTATTTTCCTCATAGTGTGAAGTCATTGCCTTATGATAGTTTGATGGTTATGAAATTGTTAGGACAATATGTGTAGAATTTGGCATGCAAAACTTGTTAGGGTTAGGTCAGAGAAAGCTCTAGGAAAGTGGAACAATGTGAGCCAAAGGCTTAGTGCTTTGAGGAATTCTTAATAATCAACCTACTTATTCTATCTCGCATGGAAATAAACTAAGCATTAAAAAAAACCAACTACTTAACTCGCAACTAAAACAACAATTGTTTGCAAGGAAGTAAGCAAATTGATGATAGAAATTTGTTTAATACATATGGGCTATTCTAGGTTGATTAGAATGTTCTCAATGTTATTATCGAGGCGTATGTGCAAAAATAATAACTAAATCAGTTTCAACAATGAAAAAACAATGAAAAGTTTGCAAGAAGCTAGAAAGTTGTAAATGTAGTCAAATTGTTGTAAAATTGCAGAAAATAATTTTGTCAATTTGAAGTGTCGCTAAAAACATTGTTATCAACAAGTTCTGATAGTTTGTTTGACAAAGCAAGTGGTTTTAGACAACAAGGCACCTTTAGCAACAATTTATATTAAGAAAGTAGTTTTTGCATAAAGGACAATTTTGGAAACAAAAAAAGAAGTTTTTGGTCAAGAGAGCAAAAGCAATAACAACTTAGCAAGGAAAACAACAGTTTACACACCTAAGCCAAATTTTCTTGCAAATGCTTGATAAGGAGTATTAGGATGAGCTCATCGAAGGATTTTCTTTGAACCTCAAATAGATGATGAAAATGAAAAGTAGTGTGATATTTGGATTTGAGGAGTGTGAGATGTGAGCTACCAAGTGAACTCAACTCAAACCTCTAATATCCTTTTTTGACAACCATGCAAGTAGTAAGACAAGAAAAAGTGAAAAAACCTACTTAGTTAGGGTGATTGCACAACATTGATTAAAAAGTGGAAGTGGGTGGTGTTACACACATGGTTCATAGGGTTGTCATTAATGTCAACACTATCATGGTGGTGTGATGGTGTTCATGGTTGGATGTCCCATCCAACAAGAGAAGAAGATAAAGTTCCAACAAGAAAAGAAGATATAGGTCATGGTTGGATGTTATGTCCCCTCCAACAAGAAAAGAGAGAAGATATAGTTCATATTAAGATGGGAATTAGAAGCACAAAGATGATCAAATGTGTTGCTAATGCTACTGATGGCCTGTAGTATGTATGATCCAAGTTCCATGATGATTGCATTACCGGAAGAGTGTTTTGCTGTTGATTGTTTGAAGATAGTGTCACTTCTTTGAAGATGTTTTGTATAGGACAATGGAATGCTCTGCATTCCTCCGCATTTGCAGATATGGCCATGTGGTTTTAGAATTGTGTTTAGGATGCAGTGAAGGTGATAATTCCAAGTTTTCAGATCATTTGTCCTTCCGCTGTGAAAGTTATGCATGATAGAGTACCAGCATGTGTTCTGACAGAGTAAGCTAGTGATGAAGGCCTGTTGGGATGCTCCGCATTCCTCCACAAACGGATGATTGCCTTTGCAGTTTTAAGGACATGTTTATGGATGTGTATTACATGCTTCCTTGCAATTTCAATGTTCTTGGTGGTCTGCAACTCAGTTTTTCAAATGGCAGCATGTTGCAGTGTGTTCCGGATGACAGATTGTTCCCAGAGTTCATGATTGAAGATGTGTGGCACAATTCTTTGATGTGTGGTGGAAAAGGTATGCTTGGAGATGTTGTATGAGTCATGTGGACTCATCTGGAAGAGTTTTCATGAAGATATTTGTTGTTTCCAGTACCGCACAAGGTTTTTAAGTTGATGTGGCCGTTATGCTTTAAGTTTTCATATGTTTTGTTTAAAGCTGTCATATTTTCAAATGAGCAGAGTGTACAGATGTGATTCCTTGGTGTTTGAAGCTGTGAAGGATGTTTTGGACCTATTTAAGCAAGTGTTGGTGTTCGCAAGGCATGGATCTTCCGCTGGTGTAATGTGTGGCTTCACTTAAGACCTATTTTCTACACGTTCATATTGTGTGTTGTTTGACTGACTTGTAAATGTATTTTTCATGTTGTATCTGGCTGACAAGCAATGTAATCAATGTAATATCATGTATAAATAGTGAATCAAATTAAGTGAGGAGAAGTGTGATTGCAATGTGATTGAAAAGTTTGCAAGCAGATAAAAAGCATAATAAATGCATTATTGATGTGCGATTGAAGGAGAAAGAGAAAAAGTTGTTGATGCTGTCTAGATTCATCTAGAAGACATATTTGTGATAGTGATCAAGTATAGAGTGTGCCTAATTGACCAAATATTCAGAAGAAATTGTGAAGAGGCAGAAGGGCAATCATCAAAAGTGCGAGTTTCAATGTCAGTTTTCAGACAGTAGAAAGACTATCATACTATAATATTTTGTAAGTGTGTTATCATTTCAGGGAGTAGTAGCTTCCTTGGGAGTGACCCTAAAACCAAGTCTTCAGAGAGTAGAAGCTTCTTGGGGAGTGACCCTAAATCAAAGTTACTTAGGGAGTAGCAGCTTCCTTGGGTTATAGCCCATAAAACAAAGTTATTATTTGAACTTCATCTATTGTGAGTTACTCCTCACTGTGGTTTTTCCCTTCTAGGGGCTTCCACGTATATCTGGTGTTATGTGTTGATGTGCATTGTGTTAATTTTTCATATTCATGTTTATGCTGTGATAATTAAGTTTTGATCTGCTCTGGATACGTTGAAGTTGTTAAAAGTGAAAATTGTTAAGATACTGATTAACCATCCCTCTTAGTATCTTGGTGTGTTCAACATGTGGAGGTTAAATTTTTTTAGTGGAATTAGATATTTGGTTCTGGCTCAAGCATCTAAGCCAAACTAGTTTCCTAATGGGAGTAGATATTTGATGCACCACATATTTGAGCCTAATCAAATAGTTGATGAACCCCAATTTATGGTCTATCAAAAACCTAAAACCTTGCAAGTCAACCCCAATTTATTTTTAACTGAAAGGAAATATGCACTAAATTCTACTTAATCCAATGAGAAAAGTATTACAAGTTTTTTGATGTAGTTAAATTTCAATAGAGTTGGGTGTATGCCCTCTATTGTTTCCCATGATCTAAAAAAGAAGCCCACGCTTTCCCCTGCTTAGAAGGGCCTTTCCCCTGTCCTCGAGACTAAGGGCCTTTCTGATGCAAATGAAACTCTAAGCTCCGGTCTGCAACAAAATCACTAACTTACAGTTGATAAGAGTCTAAGTTAGAATCACCATGCAGTATATAAAAACTAGTAAATAATAGACACTCAACAGATTCCTTTTTATTCACCCAAGTAACATTTACATCTCACATATTTACAGAGAAAGAAACAAGCTCCCATTAGACTCCACCTCTAAAGACTAAAAAACCACCACTCTTTGCATTTCCTTTTCCGTCTAAATAACTAACTCCCTACCAAGAACATGTAAGACTCCTAATCTCAATATAACTCTCCAAAAATAGAATGATCTTCACAACTATTCCCCAAAAGGCCAAACCATCCCCGATCCTTCTAAAATTAGTAATACAATTAGTCGTGCCTCAAGAACCCGTTTACATCATTCTCTCCTTTCAAAAATTTTGAACCTCTTGGTTCAAAGCTAAAAGAAGTTAACACACTAAGAAACCTAAAATTTAACTATTACATTTTTTTGGTGATGCAGGATTGCTTTTACCCTAAGATGCTACTACATCAAACATCCAAGTAAGTGTTTAGGCTAGATGGTAGAACCATCCTTTTGTCCCAAACATAAGGCCACAACTTGCCCTTCCACCAGATTAGACATCTTTGCAATTTTCCACATTTTCTCTTTGTTTTCTTCCAACGACTTGTTGGACCATAAATCATTCTCCAAAGCCAACCATTCCTCTTTCTCTTATTCCAACTTCTTCTATGCTTATACCCAATTCCGATGGTCATTCTCCAACAAAAGCCATCATGGATCTTCTCAATGCTTATCCTATCTTTTATTGCACCTACACATAAACCCTTAGAAACAAAAATCAAGTTAAGGGAATAAAAAATCCTCATAGGTGCTTCCTCCTTTTTATAGCAAATATTTATGCCCCTGCTTGTCATTCTCATTTCTTCTCCAAGAAAGAGATGATCTCCTTCTTCTCTCTTTTCATCAATCATGGGATTCTCTAGACATTCCTCTAGCTTCTTTTGGTTGGTTGTGTTCTCGAAAACCAATAGGACTTCATCACATTTGGAGTTCCCAAAGACCTCCATCTTTGTTGCAGCTTCTCTCTAAGGTGGACTTCTTCCATTGCTACAACATTTTGGGCCTCCTCTTGTGATAGGCTGTATTCCTCTTTATTGCAGTCTTCAGACTCTTCTCCTCTTACATTGTAATCTTAAATACTCTCCCCTTCTTTAGGGTAACACAACTAACAACTCCATCAAACTCATCCTCTTAATCTTCGTCCCATCCATCCTCTGTCTCAAACTATTTTATTTATTGGCCTTTCATCCAATAATAATTTGTAAAGTACCGAATTCTATCACATACATAACCGAAGTAAAAGTAAAAGTAAAAGTAACAGTAAAAGTAAAAGTAAAAGTAACTGCAATTACGCTATCAATGAAAAGAGAAAGATTTACTATTAATTGTCAAACACAAGATTTATTCATTGATATGGTATACAATCATGTTACAATTCATCGTACTGAAGTACAGTTACAGAGCTCAATGAAATAATATGTACAAGTTTCAAATATGGCTTATTCGCTTTACAAATCATTTTGGTTCAATGAAGTAATACATATGTCAGCATATACAAGTAGAATCTAATATATATAGATCAATCCTCGACCGTCATCGACCATCTGATCATCTGCTACATTAAAGGACAAGAACAAGGTTCAGACACTTTCTGCCCAACCACGAAACTTATGCTTCCCCGGTATTCTTCAGACTTGAAGAATGCCCAACCCTACACGAATGACCTAGCAACCTGTAAACAATTGGCAGGGTGGAATCTGGTGCATGCCTATTAACCTACATGTATCCCTGACTTGAATGCAACATCACATTAATAGGATATGACAGAGAATAAAATAAATAAAACTAGGCATAAAATCCATCTATTTCAATGGTTCATTCGTCTATTTCAATGTCAAATTTAACTTTGGCCAAAATATGAAACCGTTTAATGGTGTATAGATCTTGAGAAAGAAGACCTACTTCTCTGTTTTACCCATATTCAGCACTCGTCCCAAAAGGTAACTTTCTAAAAAGTACAAAAGCATAGAAAAAAATAACCATTCTCTTTCCAAAATAGATTTTATGGCAAAATAATAACTCATTTCTTTCGTGCAATAATACAGGAATAAATAATCCATTTTTTGTTATGAACTCAACAACTATTCGTTTTCACATGTACTCAGTTTTCTTAGTAAGTTGCACAGTATAATTCATGTACAAGTATAATTGTTTTAGTTCATGATTTTGATTTGTTTCTTCATTGTTTTATAGGGTAATATACATAAATTTTTAGTCATATAGTAAAATGGATACTTTCAACATGTATGCTTTAAGTAGTGAGTGTATATATATATATATATATATATATATATATATATAAAGAGGTATATATATATATTTATATATATTCTCGTATTATCAGCATTCAACTCTATAAGAGAAGTAAAATAAATGGTTCACTATACCTTATCATTTTCAAGCTGTTAACTTGTTGTTAGCTATCAGTTTTAATGAAAAATCAGTCCAATAGAAGTTCTCAAACACCCTTATAGCGGAGGGCTCATAAAAAGAGTTGTGATAGTAAGTAAAATCAATCCCCATAGAGTTTAGACAATAGTATTTTAGTGGCTACAGATGGACAACAATATGATTTTGCCAAAAAGAGTGTTTTATCAGCATGCCATGCAGTTTCTGGGTGATTTACAGTAGTATAGTTTTGCCAAAAGAGTGTTTTATCAGCATGTCATTCAGTTTTTAGGTGACTTACAACAATATAGTTTTGCCAAAAGAATATATAGAGTGTTTTTATAAGAGAACTGCTGGGTATTCATCATGTGTATGTATACATAGATGGGTATGCATATATAAATACATATTTGTGTATAACATAGCTACACTATACATAAAGTGTTGAAAGCCAAATAAAATCAAGATCTGGTTCTTTTTATCATGCCACACAATAGTATTACCAGTATGCAATGAGAGACAGGGAACTCTTCATGTTTTTGCTGAAGGTTTTAGATTCAGAGACATATTTAAGATTTAGAGAGAGATTTAAGATTTAGAAAGAGATTTCATAGGGCACAACCCTGCTGGCTGTACCAAGCATGGGAAGGCCTGAATGGCCTCCCATGGCCCCTAAGGGAGGAGTTGTGGCCTACCTTTTAGGTAGTGCCACAGTCTCTACCATTAATTTTAAAGACTTTTAAAAATAAAAAACAACTTCCTCTGCCCTAATTCTCATTCCAGCGGCAGATTTACATGTTTATTAGTTTTTCAAGCACAAAGTACAAACACATATCTTTCATATATTGCTATTTTATCATGAAAACTAATGCAAATTTAGAGGAACCTGTGTGAAGCTCGCAAAACCCTTCAAGTCTGGTTGCCCTGCCAACTCCAAATCCCCTCTTCCTCTATATGTTGCGCGCTGGGTATTTTTGCCTTTCTTCTTCTTGTTTAAATTATTCTTTTTCCAACTCTATTTATTCCCCTCAAATTTTAGGGCGAATCCACATGCCTTTGATTTCTTTTTGTTTAACTTTAGTTATACTCTTTCTTTTTCCCTTGGCTGCGTCCATTCTCATGCAAAAGTCTTTTTATTAACTTCAAATATTGATATCAAGTATGCCACACATGCATTCTATTTTAATAACTTCATATTATAATAAATACAAGTATGCAACAAACACACACACACAGAGACATACATATATATATAATTTTATTTAATTATTGGAAGAATAAGATAAATGTGAATCGAATAAATAAATTACTATATTTATTTATTGATAGAGGAAATAAGAATAAAATAAATATATAAAATATTTATTTAATTTATCTTGAGCCATTTTTAGGTGTATACACCTAAAAATGGCTCAAGATAAATTAAATAAATATTTTATATATTTAATATAAATTACTATATTTATTTATTGATAGAGGAAATAAGAATAAAATAAATATATAAAATATTTATTTAATTTATCTTGAGCCATTTTTAGGTGTATTTATTTTATATATTTATTTTATTCTTATTTCCTCTATCAATAAATAAATATAGTAATTTATTTATTCGATTCACATTTATCTTATTCTTCCAATAATTAAATAAAATTTAATTTATTTAATTAAATATCTTAATTCTTCTAAAGTTATCTCTAATTAAATAATCCTAATTATTTAATTATTCTTCTAAGACAAAGTCATATTCTTAAAATCCATATCATTCGTTGACATCACCCTACACATCATTTGACAACTCACCTCCATGTTGCACCATAAATTAAATATTAATAATATTTAATTAAACATTTATCCTCAACACATGTCCTATTTCCTCTCAATCATCCCTACTTTGTAAAAGTTGGTCTCTCCACATCATCATGGTCAAAGTTGACTATGAGACACTTGTCTCATGAGCCCTATATTCCCTCCAACATCCCAACAAACATAGACTCCTTCTTCCATCTTTCTCACATGGTCTTTGTGAGCATCTCACCATGTGCTCCTTGTCCCACATATCTCTCCATCTTGTCAATGTAGTAGGAATATCTTCCATCTATATCTCCCCTCATCCAAACAATTCAATCTTGATCCTCCATGTCATAAGACCAATTCCTCAACCATTGATCTTTTGCCACTTGGATCTAAGCCATCCTTTGCCTATAAGAGGAAGCCTCTCATCCTCATTTTGTAGTAACACAAAAGAGATCATACTTTCATGCTGATGAAATCATATCAAATATCAAAAGTGTGCCTTTGGCTTTTATTTCCATAGCATTATCAATTAGCAATCTCCATTAGCATATCATTTAGCAGTAGCCATCTCCATTGTTGCATTTGTAGTAGCTTCATAGTATCTTAGATTCATAACATTATCTTCATATCACTAGTATCATTAGCTTCATTAGCTTCATCCAATCATTATCATAATTTAGTATTTTAGAATTATTTACTATGCATAAAATCCACCACAAGTCCATTCATCTTAGAGTCATCTCGAAACAAAGAAGTGCATTCTGAGAGCATAATTACAATCAGCAAAATCAAGATCTCAAGAAGATAGGACACAATGGGACATGAAGGAGAAATATGTATTTGGATGTATAAATTATGTTTGCTTCAAATTCTATGTTTTTCTATTAGTTTCATTGGTGATTTTGGTTGGAGTAGGAATTTAGAGTTTTGTGGTAACTTAATAGGTTTTTACTGTTGTTCTCCAAATTATCATCACATTTTGGCGCCCACCATGGGGCCTTTGCCTCGAATTTAACATAAAAAATTGAGTTTTGTGTGTTTATAGTCGTAACAGAGCATTTTGGAGCATTTGTGTTCCAGTCTTGTGCATCCATACCAGAGACAAATCCTACAGGAAAAATTACTGTGTTTCTGCGCATTTAACCACAGTTTATGCACATCTGAATAATATTTATGTGCATTTGATCTTTCTACACATTTAGCCACTATTTCTGCGCATTTGAACAATCTTTTTGCACATTTGACCCATCTTCCTGCGCATTTGCTCTCTGTTTTTGCGCATTCACACAAGCCATTTTTGAGTTTATGTTTTTGGACTAACATGGTTACTAATATGTAGTGCAACTGTTTTCGAACGTCCAAGACTGTATGCTAAGACTACTAACAATTGTTTTATAGGTTTATTGCCTTTGTTAGGACATCATTTTTGCATTCATTCTTGCATTGGTATTTTAGTAGCATCTAGATTAAGTAGGGGAAAGTAATCTTACACATCTATTTTGCATACAATCAAACATAGTTTAATCTAGGGGGTTAATTTGACATTAATTCTTTTCTTTTCTTTGATCATACTAGTATTGCATCTTGTGTGATTAGCTTAGTTGCACTTATTTTAATCTAGAAGGTTAAATGAACATTACGTGTTTGTGAGGTGATAGGTGTATGCTCTCCCCTTGCGTAAAACTTGGGTGACCAAAAACCAGACCCATCTCTTTTTACTTTTTGTTTATTCCCAACAAGATCCCTAGAAAGCATCCTTTTTTCACTTTGTGGATTTTGGATATGATCTTTTGGTTTTGTTCTTAGAAGGGCCTGCCTTTTGGAGTGTGTTTCCTCCAAGAGGGGTGTTATCACCCAGTTTTGCACCCTTGCATGTGGCTGTGAAACCTCTGCAAACTGGAGTAACATGGAACTGATCTCTAAGTGTGGGACTTTGCTAAGTGAGATCAGACCTCCGGAGAAGGCCGGCTTCCTTGTCTAGTTATCACCTAAAACTACTAAATTTTGAGGGGAAAAGGGAGAGAGAATGCTTGTAATGGAAATGAAATAAAAGCTTGAAATCATAAAAGGGTGATACACCTGACAGATTTAAAGAAACTTCCACAGAACTGAAGGATGCACAATACAATTAGAATATGGCAAGTAGGCATACACAGGTTAGATGACTCTAGCAGAGGTGAGAAGCAATATGATTGAGAGGAATAAAACATTCACAGACAAACCATATGCAGATTCACACAGAACTAGAAAAATCAGTAAAGAGGTAAAATTAACTTGAATATATTCAATGGAAAGGCACGGTTACAGCATATGAAAACTCTGTTTGGGAACAGAAAAGCCTTAATGCCAAAAAATTTCCAACCCTATTTACAACATTTGAATGCCTATATATAGCATTCCAAAACTATCCTAAGTCGGTTACAAAAATTTGCTCAAAGAGCTGTCATAGAAAAATATCTCAATCGATGACTATCTAGCTACAACAGTTATGGCGTCAAAATCTGGAATTAGGCGGATATGAGATATTTTGGAGTCTTGAATGCAAGCAGCGTACTCATTGATCTGCAGTAGAAAGATGAAAATATCTGGAAGATGAAGGTGGGAAGATATTTATGACCATCAATGTGAGCTGTATCATCTTTGTGCAGCAATGAATGCCCCAAAAATATCTTCATCTGCTGAAAGTCGTCGTTAAAACGTCCAGTCGCCCAAAATATGCATTTCCAGATCTGAAATTTAAAAAGTGATAAAGCTCCTGAAAAACCCCACCAAATGAAAGAGGGGACCAAAATATGCAACTTTGCCTCTTACAGCAGGTCAAAATTCACAAAAATGGAGGAGATACAGGCGGTCAAACTTTTGGTCAACTGCATGTATATATCGCTTTGCATCTCTGTGTATATCGCTACATCTTGGTGCCTAAATCAGCATTCAAAAATTCATTCTGCAACACCTTTTTTTCATACATGGCGCTTTGCATATCGGGCTCTGCATATGCCTTGTATCTCTAAAATTGCATATGCATACAATTTCTCTTGTATGTGCGAGCCCCACCATTTGTCTCTCCTCTTCTAAATATGCAAACATACAAGCCGTGGACCTAAAAATGACCATTAGCTGCTTTTCAGTGTTCTGTTGGGTCCGACTTGTATCACTTTTCCCTTGTACATTTCTTTGTATATGCAAATATACAAAACATCTATACATACAACCCGGACCTGAAGCCTGAATGTGCTAGAATTGATTTTCACATTGGATCCATCTTGTATACCTCTTTTGCATCTTTGGCTTGTATATCGCAATATACAATTGCCATATACATACATGCCATGGACTTAGCGCTGCATTCCACCAACCTATACCTGTCTTGAAATCCGGCTTGTACATGCTCTTTTGTATGTCAAGACATACAAACATCTTTTATACAAGGCAGACCCGAGAACAACATAGAATAGATTGAAACTTCTATTCGGGTCCAGATTGTATATGTTTCCTTGTATATCAGCTTGTATGTGCGAACATACAAGTCGATATACATTCCACTATAGATCTTGAACCTTTGTATGTATATGATATACAAACCTCTTTGTATCTTCACGGGCCCCACCACTTGTATCTCTAAGATATACAAACTCCTTTGTATATTTCTTTGTGTCGACCCTTTGTATCTCCCTTCGCGGCACTGTAGCAAATGCACATTTGTTTGTATATGCAGATATACAAATGCAATAAACAAACCGTCTCACATACAAGCAGGGTATCTTTGATGGAATATACCCGCGATGCATATCTTCATTTGTATATTGCCGATATACAAACCCAGAATATTCCCGAGAATCTGTGAAAGATTCCCAAAATGTATATGCACCTTTGGAGCCCGATATATATTTGGAAAATGCATATAACGTAATTTTTTCATCATTTTCTAAGGCCGATGTAGATTTGCGAGCCCGCCAAATGTACATTTGAACTGTATGTTGACCAAAACTTTGACCATGGATAACTTTTTTATTTGGCTGAATTTTAGAATGATATAAAAAGCAAACCTGCCTATTTTTTCATCCTCTTTCCAACGGTAGGGTTTCTTAGGCAAGGCTCTTTGGGAAATTTGGCATTATAAGCTTCATAGGAGCATTTCCAAAGGATTTTCAAGGAAATGCTAGGTTAACCATTTGACTCTGGACAGAGAATAATGGGATAACAAGGGGATGACCCTAAGTGAATTTTTCTTTTGGACTGCTATACAAATTGGTCAAGGCGAAAGCCAAGTCCTAACCAATGTTAGCTTTTCCCATACAATGCCAATTTTGAAAGGAGGCGTACTAACACTTTTGTGAAGAAATTTTGCATTTGTGTAAGGTATATTACACTCCTAGTAAAGTTGGTTAAAGCTTTTAGTGGTTTGCTGGATGCTCGCAAGGCGTTGGTCCCCCAAAAAGCAACTAGAAACCTCATAGTTAGTGACTACTCGATCTACCTCCAAACATTGTGATAATTTTTAGTGCAAAGGCATAGAAGGTTTTTGCCCCAAGATACTCACCATAAGGCTCCCTTGAGATGAAACATAAATCCACGGCTTAGCATAAGCTGCTTGTAGCTTTCTGAGGAAAGGGTGATTGGGTTATCCTTCTAGTCTTGGAGGTTCCTATCTGTCCTCTCTTGCAAAGACAAAAAAGTGTACACACCCACATTAGGTGTGATGAGACTTGAGTTGATAGAGATTCCAAGTGTGGGCTAATGTATTACAGTGACGCTGTATCCTTAGGTATAAAAATTGCTTGATTTATCTTCAAATTGTGTTATACCCATGGAAATTTGGGCTTTTTGTGAGTCTTGAACATACACTCATTTTTACAAATAGCCATTGTGTTTTATTGTCTACTATGTCTTCTTGTCAAAAATAGAGAAATATCACCCCAAAAATAGTAGTTTACTTCGAAAAATGAACCAAAAACAGACCGAAATTGATAAAAAATAGTCACTGACACATAGCTGTGCATACAATCATTGTTTCTATGCATACAATCATTATTCATGTGCATTTGATCTCTGTTACTATGCATATACACTTTGTTTCTACGCATATGAACACTGTTCCTACGCATTTGATCCTGTGCATACATAATAGAGGATACTTCCTTAGGTCTTGAGCAAACAAACAAAACATATTCAGATACCCTTTTTCTCATAGATTTCATTTTAGGAGTCATACAAACCATATATAGAGATATCTTGTATCCATTCTAGACATTCACACTTACCACTCATACTTTGCTTCCCAAAACAAACAAACAAGATTTTCACAAAGTGCTTTTGAGATCTTATCATTTCAACAATAATTTAGTTAGTTTCCCTCTATTAGGATTCATCATCCTTTATCTAGGAGCTATACCAAAAATCTTGGCAAAGTTAGTCTTCATCATAGTGATATCCATCATCTCTATTGACTTACTTTGGATCACCCTTTGATAGATATTTATCATAGCTCAAGATTACTGTTTAAACAAGATTAAAACAATACTTTAGAAATCTTACTATCAATACCTCAATCTAGTCATATCATCTTTCACCCAAACTACACTTCATCAAAGCCATCACTTATATCTACACATCTTACATTTAACATCATTCATATAAACTTTTGTATGGTTGAGACTAGGGTTCAAAACAAAAGATGAAAATAAATGGATCAATTCAGTGGTAGCCAAGATCCTTCTAGTGATGAAGAAGAAGTCTCCCAATAAGAAGTTGTTAGTGCTCAACAAGACCCAAAGTTTCAAAAACTAATGGACAAAGTCATAGTAATAGATCCACACAAACATTTCCTTATGCTTGCACAACAAGGAGCAAAGTTACCTCATGATTTTAACATTGCCAAATTGAGAGAAACAATTCAAACAAATGAAACTGAAACTCCTAAGAACAAGGAAGCTAAGGATGTGACAAATCCATTAGATGTACTTACTCAACAAATCCAATCTTTGCAAAAACAATTTGTAGATTTACAAATCCGATCCTCAACAAAATGATATTCACTAGAGGACATATCTCCCTATCCTTTTGATAAAGGCTTGGTTATGATACCTTTTCCTTCCAATTTTGAAGTACCCAAATTTGACAAATACAGGGGAAAAGGTGATCCTCATGACCATATTAGGGAATTTAGTGTTGCATGTTTAGAAGTTGCTCACAATGATACATATCTAATGTGAATCTTTCCACGTAGCTTAGGGGGTCAAGCCATGGAATGGTTCTCACATCTACCTCATGGAATCTATACATTTAATGAACTAGTAGACAAATTTGTAGCTCACTTCTCCTATAACATTGAACATGATATATCAATGTTAGATCTTTGCAACAATAAACAAAAGAGTGGAGAATCCTTCGCTGCTTTCTTGCAAAGATGGAGACAGCTTGCAAGCAAATGTCCATATCACATCCCTGAAAAACAAATGATTGAAAGTTTTGTCCACAATTTAAACACAAAATTAATCTATCAACTTCAAATCCAATGTCCCACTTCTTTTAGTAAGGTTATTGAGATGGGATTACTCATAGAAAAAAACATTGATAGCCAAAGGACAAATTAAGATCTATGAGGATGTTACTAGTTCAAACAACAACACTGATAAATCCAGGTTTTGGACCAAGAATAAGGACATTGTGAATGATGGGGTTGTAGATGCCAAACAAGTCACACCAACGCAACCCATTCTAAATTTATCAAGTCCACAAAATAATGCTTCTTCAAACAAACCAACCAATAATGAACCTAGACCAATAGGATTCAATCCTCCCCATAGAAGATTTACACCATTGGGAGAATCCATTTATTCTTCCTTAAGGAAACTCATTGCAAATAATTTCGTAACACTTCATATAGCAAGAGACTATGAATCCAAATTTAAACCCTCATGGTGGAAAGATTCTAATTATTATGAATTTCATAGGATTAAAGGTCACAAAACAAATGATTGTCAAAGATTAAAAACACAATTCAAGACTTCATAGACAAAGGAGATATATCGATTGATGGTCATACATCTAATGAAGAACATGTGGCATTTAAGAATCCACTTCCTAACTATGAGAAGGGAAGTACCTCAAAAAAGGCAATAACGGTGGTAATAATTCTAATTACATGAAAGTATCTTATGAGTACACTGTTAATCACATATCTAAATTTAACTCAAATGTAAATGTGATTACCATTAACAACACGCCTAATTGTAATGTTACTACCCGTCAAGGAAAGATTACTCTTCAAGGGGCTCCACCCAAGCCATCTTCCATATCAAATCAATACAATGTCTTAGACCAACTCAAAAAGACACCCGCACACATATCCATATTAGAGATTTTGCATCTTTCGCCATCTCGCAAAGCTATCTTAGAAAAGGTTCTACTAGAAACTACTGTACCCACAAATCTAGACCAAGAGCAGTTTCAAGCCATGGTGGAACATCTCACCATGCCTCATTTCCTGTCTTTCACTAAAAATGATGATATGGCCATTAACCAAGCTCATAATGCACCTCTCCACATTGAAGTACTTATTCACAAGCATAGAATCAAATGAGTCCTTATAGATGGAGGAACTAGTTTAAATATATGTACCTTAAAATTAATCCTTGCATTGGGATTTTCTAAAAATGATATAGATTCGAAGAAGAAAATCACTATCAAAGCATATGATGAAGAGGAAAGAGCCTCTAAAGGATCTATTGTCTTACCCATAAGAGTTGGACCAATTGAAAAAGATGTGGTTTGTTAAGTCCTTGACATGGATTTAGCCTATAATATTTTCCTTGGATGCCCTTGGATTCATGCAATGAAAGCCATACCATCTACTTATCATCAATGCATAAAATTTCCATACAATGGTCAAGAGATTACAATCCAAGGGGATCCCAATCCCTTTCAATATTGCAATACCATAAAACCTAAACATGAAGTCATTATACCCACTAATCGTGTAGCCTCATCATCTACATCCCATGTTGATATAAGCTCATTAGCCTCTACATCCAAATCTACTGAAATGAAAGTCAAGCTCAAGGATAAAGATGTTGGAGAATATTCCATTGAACAATCTTTTTGTATCGCACAATTACCTGTTTCACCTAAATTCTATGGCAAACCATCCATGTCCAAACAATAGTCATTGAAGCATCTTGAAGGTCCTTTTATAAAATGGGGCAATCTATTAGAAGAAAGTGAAGATAAAGACATCCTACAATGGTTATACAAGGAAGAAGAAAGTGAACTCAAGTCACAAGAACAAAAACCACAATTACCAACTAAGCAATATGGCACATGTTTCACTATTATGCAGAGAATGGGATATGATGGTCACAGTCCCATAGGCTTAATAAAAGAAGGAATTATTGAACCCATACAAACTTCTTTATTATCTGCCTGAGACACTAAAGGAATAGGTTACTATAAAGGAGATGTCATAGAAAAGGCTACTACACATTTAGTGGAGTAAATCCATAAATTCCAAGAGGGAAGTGAAACAGATTCTAATGAATGGGAATGGGAAATTCTTTCTAAGTTATCTTATGAAGATAAGCACATTGATGTAGTTCAATCATATAGCTCCACCAATACATACCATGAGGGACAAAGTTCAAGGTCTAGACCAATGGAGTTCGATTCGTAGAATATCGAGAGTGATTCCCACGAGGAAGGTCGAATATCCCATGTGATAGATAATCATGAGGAGAGTACTGATTTGGACCTTGGAGATACCAGCATAAAACTAGATAACTTTTTTGGACTAACCATTATTGCCCTTGATCGAAACCAACCAATGATCCTCTTCCACTAATATATCCCGAACTTATAGATTGGGAACAACAAGAGGCCCCTGAACTTGATACCTTTCACAACGATGATGCTATTATTGACTATTTGGGTCTTAGGGATCATCTACCTCTAGGAGATCATAACGAAGGATTCACTATAGAACTTAATAACACGACTTATTTTGGAGAGAGTGCCAAGCCTTTTAGTCACAAAAATATAACAATAAAAAATGGATCTAATGGTGAAAATCACTCTGCAACAGTATTAGATCATGAAAAAAATAAAATAAAGGACGTATCCGATGGTGAAAACCTCTCTGAGGCACCAAAGGATGAAATGCTTGACACCCTCCCCAACCCTATACATCAAGAGAGGTCTTCAGTTTTAGTAGAACCAGCAGAACCAGTGAACATTGGTACAAAAGATAGCCCGAAGATAATTAATCTAGCAACATCCTTATCAGAGCAAGAAAATGAAGACTTCATCAAATTCTTTAAATACATACAGATTAATTTTTCTTTGTCCTATGCAGATATGCCCAACCTTGATTCAGATCTCATCATGCATCATTTATCAGGAGCTCCAAGAGTTAAACTAGTGAAACAAAAGTTAAGAAAGATGCATCTGCATATAGTACTTTTAGTCAAAGAAGAGTTGAAGAAGTTGTTGGATGTAGGTTTTATCAGTTCAATTGATTATCCTAAATGGATCTCTGACATTGTTCCTATTTCTAAACCAAACAAGAGAATCAAACTTTGCACAAATTTTAGGGATTTGAATAAAGCATGCCCCAAGGATGATTTTCCTTTACCTAATATAGGCATCATTGTAGATTTGACAACATGACATACTATTTTATCTCTAATGGATGGATTTTTTGGTTATAATTAGATCAAAATAGCACCAGAAGACCAACACAAAACTACCTTTACATGTCTGTGGGGTACATATTGCTGGAATGTGATGCCGTTTGGGTTGAAAAATGCAGGAGCTACCTACCAGAGATCAATGACCACCATTCTCCATGATATGATAGACATTATTATGGAAGATTATGTGGACGACATTCTAGGAAAATCACTCTTGGGAAGAACATCTAAATGTATTAGACAAGATCTTTCAGTGACTGGAGAAATTCAATGTTTGTTTGAATCCAAAGAAGTGTGTGTTTGGAGTCACATCCGACAAACTTTTAGGATACATAGTTTCAACAAATAGAATTGAGGTGGATCCTACAAAAGTGAAAGCTATAATGGAAATGCCACATAAAAATATCAGTCAATTGAGATCATTACAAGGAAAGTTGTAGTCTATTTGCCGATTTATCTCACAATTAGCTAACAAAATTCATCTCTTCACTCATCTACTTCACAAGAATGTTCCTTTCAAATGGGATGAGATGTTTGAACATGATTTTCAAATCTTGAAAGAATATTTGATGAATCCACTAATATTGATGCCACCAATCCAAGGAAAACCATTATTATAGTCTATCTGTCGGTTTATCTCACAGTTAGTTGACAAAATTCATCTCTTCACTTATCTACTTCACAAGAATGTTCTTTTCAAACAGGATGAGATGTGTGAACATGCTTTTCAACTCTTGAAAGAATATTTGATGAATCCACCAATATTGATGCCACCAATCCAAGGAAAACCATTATTGCTTTATATTTTAGCTACAACAACCTCTCTAGGAGCTCTATTGGCACAACAGGATTATGAAGGAAAAGAACGAGCTATCTATTACATCAGTCAAACCTTAGTAGGCTATGAGCTATAGTATACACCAATTGAGTGAGCATGTATTGCTATAGTTTTTGCATCTCAAAAGCTAAGACATTATATGCTAACTCATTCAATCAAGTTAGTAGCGAAAATAGATTTGTTGAAATATTTATTTAGTAAGGTAGCTCTGACAGGTAGATTGACAAAGTGGGTCATGATCCTAAGTGATTTTGACATTGACTATGTGGATAGAAATGCAATAAAAGGACAAGTAATTGTGGATCAGCTAGCAGATGCACCACTTAATGACGAAAATCCATTAAGTTTTGAGTTTCCAGATGAATCCATCTTCAATATAACAACTCAAACATGGAAGCTTTATTTTGTTGGATCTTACACACAGCATGGGTCAAGAGCAGGAATTTTGTTAGTTACACCACAAGGAGATACCATACCAAAATCATATAGAATATTATTCCCTTGCACTAACAACATGGCAGGATATGAAGCATTGGTCATTGGTCTCAAGATGGCTGTAGAGTGGAAAGTTCAAGAGCTACATGTTTATGGAGATTCACAACTAGTCATCAATCAAGTAAATGATGATTATTAGACTAAGGATGAGAAGTTAATACCTTTACAATTGCATGGTAGATAATTTCAAAGAGTATTTTGTCATGATTTCTTTTGAACAAATACCTAGATTGGATTATAAAGCTGTAGATGCCATGGAAACCGTTGCCTCACTCCTGGATATACCAGAAAATTAGTCACGTTATGAGTTCTTAGTGGAGCAATTGCCTAATCTTGCGTATGATAACCTTGAAAAATGGATTATACATGCCAAATAGTAGGATCTGATTTCCCTTTGTACGGAAATATTTATACCTACCTAAAAGAAAACACATTGCCACCTGGCTTATCAAATAATCAACATAGAACCTTTATCCATCAAGCTGCTCGTTATACCATAGTTTCCAATACCCTTTATCGATGAGCTCTTTATGGTACTCTCCTTAAGTGTCTAAAGCGTGAGGAATATCAAACCACGTTAAGGGAAGTTCATGAAGGTATTTGCGAAACGCAGTTTAGTGGTCCCACCTTGGCAAAGAAACTTATGCGTATGGGATATTACTAGCCAAGTATGGAAATAGATTCTTATCATTTTGTCAAAAAGTGTAAGAAATGTCAGATCCATGGAAATCTCATACATGCACCGGCACAAGAACTATAACCCTTAACTACTCCTTGGCCTGTATTGATCACTTCAAGTACGTCAAAAGGTCCTACGATTCTGGGAGTGAGTTTGGATGCCTTGCCAAACGTAATCAAACTCTTGTGAGGCTTGACTTTTACAAAAACCTTGTCACCTACTGAGAATTGTCTAAAAGTTCTATTTCTGTTTGCATAACTTTTCTAGTGATCCGAGGATTGTTTTAATTTATCTTTAATTAACCTCATCCAATCTTCCATTTCTTTTAACATATCGGATCCAATCACTATTCTATCCTCAACCTTATCCCAACTAATGGGTGTCTGACACTTACACCCATAAAGAGCCTTGAACGGTGCCATCCCTAAATATGCATGGTATGAATTATTGTATGCAAACTCTACCAATGTTAGATATTCTTCCCATTTATATTGCTGATCCATACATTACATCCTTAGAAGATCTTCCACTACCTGGTTGACTCTCTCCATCTGACCATCTGTTTGAGGATGATATGTCGTGATAAAATTCAACTGAGTCCCCAAGGCTGCATTAAGCATGGTCCAAAACTTGGAAGTCATGTGAGTGGCACAATCTGAAATGATCATCTCTGGCACTCCATGTAATTGAAACATCTCTTGGACAAAATTTTTAGCTAAGGATAATGATCTGTCTAAGAGATTTTCAGGAATGAAATGGGCTACTTTTGTCAATTTGTCTACCACCACCAAGATGACATCAGGTCTGTTCTTGGACATGGGCAATCCCTTCATAAAATCCATGCTAATTACCTGCCACTTATACTCTGGAACACTATGTGGATATAAAAGCCCTGCAAGATGGACATGTTCAGCCTTGACATGTTGACACTCTAAACATTGAGCAACAAACTCAATTACATCCTTCTTAAGCTTAGGTCAAAAGTACAATGGTCTCAACCCTTCAATCATCTTGGTCACTCCTAGGTGCCCTGAATATGGTGCACTATGGACCTCCTCAAGAACTAGCTTACTTAACTCTCCTGAATCTGGGATATACATCCTTCCCTGATATCTCAAAATCCCATCTGATTCAATCACATACCTATCAAATCAATGATCTAAGGGGTCTTCTTCTAATGCTTACTTAACTCAGTCATAATGTTTATCTCCTTGCAAGTTCTAGATCACCTGTTGTCTCAGATTAGATCTGGTAGTCACCATGGTAGCCAGATGTCTTTTCCTACTAAGGGCATCCACGACCCTATTCTCCTCTCCCTTTATGTACTTAATTCCAAATTCATACTCACTAAGGAATTCCAACCACCTTCTCTATCATGCATTAAGATTTGGTTGGGTGAAGATGTACTTGAGCCCTAAATGATCTGTCTTTAACTCAAAGGGCTTACCCAAGAGGTAGTGCCTCCACATCTGGAGTGCATGAACAATGGTGGCTAACTTGAGATCATGTGGTGCATAGTTTAACTCATGTTGTTTTAGCTTTCTGGATTCATACGTGTACACTCAAAATCGTGACCTTGGTTTCCTGGGGCTGTCGGGTCAGATTTTGACACGCACACGGACCCTTCCCTCCTTGCCATGGGGTGATCCGCCATGTCACTCGCTCTCGTGGAAGTAGCCAGTCGAGAGGAGGTGAGACACGATGGGGGTTTGGATCATTAGAGAGCTAGACTTTGCGGAGAGGGGTCGACACATCCTGGGGCCTTTGTCATTGTGTGCTAATGTAAATGTTTCATTTGATGACTATTGTTGTACAGATAACCCTATGACCTGAAGGGTCACTAGTGACTCTTCGTCTATTTGGGTTTCTACTGTTCCACCTCTGTGTGGGTAAGCTATTACTTTCGTTGATTGCTTCTTGTCTTTCAATTCATTGAATGATTGTACGTTGTATTTGAAGTAGTCTAAATGCCTCTAGTTGTTGTAAGACAATTGGATCTTGTTGAGGTCTTGGATTGTTTTCCTCAATCTCACCGAGGACTGCCCTCACCCACTCACCTCTTAATCTTGGGCACATTCGAGAGCCAATACAAGAGATAGGTGTATGCGGACTAACCTTGACTAGACTTTAGGGTTTGACCTAGGGTTTTGGTTGACCTAGGCTTTAGTTGTGTGTTGACTTTTGTTGACCTTGTGATGATATCAAGGGTTCAACTTTTGTTGATCGTGATTGACCTTGAGATGATATCAAGGGTTTGCAATGTATCTATGTCCCTAATGTTTTTATTATTTTATATATTTTATGGATGCAACTATATGACATGTAAACTTGTTTTTGTGCTTTTTTTGAATATTTATGGAAATGAAGAATCTTTTAATCTAGGAAAGGAAATATGAATGCAATTTAGAATGAATCTAACCTAATGCAATTATTCTATGTTTTTGGGGTTTTTGAATGTTTTAAAACAATTTAATCTAGAAAAGGAAATTGCAAGTAATTGAATTTAACTAAGAATGTAAATTACTTCTAAGATCCTAGATCTAACCTTTCTATCAAGGAAAAAGTAATAAATTACTAATCCCAAGAGAAATTTCAATTTTATAATTACTATAAATTGACAAAAGCATAGAGGAACCTAAAAATAGAGAAGATTTGTGTGACTCCACTACCTTTAGAAATCCTTAATAGCAACCTCATATCCTCTTGAAGCAGCGGGAAGACCTCTTGATGACAAGACAACACAAAGAAGCAAAAAAAGCTTGTAGAAGCTTAATAAATCTCAATGGGAGCTTTTGATGAGCACAATGACATTGATTGAAGCAGCATAATGATGCTTGAAGAGCTTTATGTGAAAGCTTAATGAACAATGAATAAATAAAAGGCACCTTCGTCCTGGGTGAGCATGAGAATGTTGATTAGAGAGCAAAAACTTAGAAAGAGCTATGTGCACAATAAATTTGCCTCCCTTTGTGCTTGAGGGAGGGGGGTATTTATAGGTTGGAAGAAGGGAATTGATTGAGAAGTTAACTCAATTGATTGATGAGTTAACAAGGATTGATTAGGGCATGAACTAGATTGATTACCTAGTAAACTCAATTAATTAGGGAGTGATAAATCAATAATAGCTTATAACTGAAGAGGAATTGGAGTTGGAAGAATGCATGGAAGAGAATGAGTTGTTAATTTTAGATCAAATGGAGTTAATTATACATGTGTGGGTGCATGAAATAGTCAACTCCATATTAGGCATCAAAAATCACGTGAACTGGAAGAAAAATGGGTGAAAACGAAGCTATTTTGAGTGAGAAACTCAAGTTTTTCTGTGGCTAGAAATGCAATAGGGTCACCCCTTTCACTAGTAGGGTTGCTCGGGGGTGACTCTGGGTCGCCCAGGGGGAGATCCTGTAAAAAGAGGGTCGCCCGATGGGAGATCCAGAAAGAAAGGGGTTTGGAAGGAAATGCATGATGGGAGATGGCAGAGGAGATGAAAAGGAGGTGATCTACCTCTGGAAATAGGTCAGTCATGTGCAAGAATCCAAATCTCCACTTGCGACACAAGATCTCCTGGGGGGAGATCTTGAAACAATAGGGGGAGATTTGGATTGGTTGAGTGAAACTGAAAACTGAAAGTGGGAGATGGATTTGGGGGACCTCTAGAAGGCTTCTAGGGGGTGGAGAGGATGAAAAACATAGGGGAAATGTGAAAACTCACCTACAAGATGCTCACAAGGCTTAGGAGCAAGGTCGAAAGATAGAAAATGCAAATCGACAAGTGTTGATGACAAAGAGAGGGAAAATGTCAAAGAAGAAACAACACAAGACAAGAGAAATGACACATCGTCAAGAGGTCTGCTGCTTAGAGGACATTATTTCACACTTACATGTAGGTGACAAGGACTACAATCATCATAGGGGTCCTCGTGGAAGCTGTGCGTGATTTTTGTGCTTACATATTTGCCCCCTCGGGGATGGTAGTCTACATGAAAGGTAGGTATCGTTCCTGAACCAGGTCTTACCTGTTGTCAATTTCCCGCAATTGTACCTGCAATAACTAGTATTAATCTGACATTTAAATAAATCAAGATGAATAATGAAAACTGAAATGACAAACTTACCATAGATCATTTAAGTTTGACTTGTTGCTTGCCTTTTTTGGTGAGACCTATAGGAATGAATGTACGTAAAACAAGGCATGAAAGATGCATAAAAGCAAAAAAAAATCTAATAATGCATAAAAGAAACTAAGCTTAGGGAAAACAAAGCAAGCAAATTTGTGAGATCGAAGAGAATCAACAACATAATTGATTGTGTGAGCAGTCGTTGAGAAGATATCGTTGAGGAGATCGCAAAGATGTCTGCCTCTTCTTCAGCCGTAGAGAATCGGGTACGCAAATAGTAAAAAACTCCTCTCTAAACCCTAGTTTGAATTTTGTGAAAATCTCTTGAAATGGTTTATTTTTGGTTATTCTTCTTGTTGCATTGTCTCTGTTCTGTCATTTAGAGTAGGATAGGTCTTTCATTTTCTAAAATCAACTAAAAAACAAAGATTTTAGGGCACTTTTAGTTCAAGGGATCTCCACTTAGGGTCACCCCTTTTGTCAGGCAGGTCACCCCTTTTGTCTAGAAATAGGGTCGATCGGGGGGAGATCTGTCTAGAAATAGGGTCGCTCGGGGGGAGATCTGTCTAGAAATAGGGTCGCTCGGGGGGAGATCTTGCAGACAACAGGGTCGCCTAGGGGAGATCCTGCTGACATCTGGGTCACTTGGGGGAGACCCTGTTGGGTAGATTCTGCTTAAAATTTGGTGTATTCTGTCATTCATTTTAGTCTGATCTAATTAAATTTGACTACTGTATTCACCTGTTTATTACAATTTTTGATGGTTATACGCTTTTTTTGTGAGATTTTTTGCAAGTTTTACAATTTTTAGGATTTTTGCGAGTTTACGAGATCTAATCTAAAGTTCTTCTTGATTTATAGGACATGCGCATCTGATGGAATGCCTGTAGAGAGCAAGTGTGGCTCTCAGAGATGTTTTCTTCATTGAGTGATGAGGACTGTGCTATCTTGAGGAGAGAAGGCCTGGCTAGAGTCTGCCATGTGCCAGTTGTTCACCTTGTATCACGTATATGTTGCGACATTCTGACTTGTTGGGATGCAGATAGGAACACTTTCTAGTTCCCACAGGTTTTAGGAGAGTGGACTATCACTCTATTTGATGTTTACCGTATTCTTGGAGTTCCTATGAGATGACATCCTCTTGTCCTACCTTCTAGCGAGTCCTTTGAGGACAAGACATCTTGGGCAGAATTTATGGGGGTTAGTCACCCCGAGGACCAGACAGGAGTCCAACTTACTTCAGTGCCATGACTTCGCATTCCTCTCTTGAGGTGGTTCTTGATTGGTTTGATCGCATTGAGGTTGTCTGGAGATAAGGCCTCGGCTAGCCTGAGATGGTGTTGGGCACCCATCATACATGGTCTTGAGGAGGATAAGGTCTACGCTTGGAGGCCAGACATTTTGGCCATGGTATATAGGGACTTTTATTGTATTGCATGACAGGGGGCTCTATCTTTCAACCACTCTTCCTTGATTATGACTTGGATTTTCGAGCACATCACACCCTACTTGAAGCTTGTTCCGATTCCTGACAGGCGACTACCAAGAGCAACTAGATGGATGCAGATGGGTCACTTTGATGTTTCTTTGCACACTGTGGCTACTCTTATAGATGAGGATATGATCTTTAATCCTTATCTTGATATGGAGGGATCTTGGGCTCGAGATGGAGAGATCTGAAAGTACTATCATTGGGTGTCCAAGGTTTTATATCGTAATGGTCAAGTCAAGGCTCACCACGTTGAATGTGTCTTACAGTAGTTTGGTGAGGACTTCCCTAAGGAGTTGCCCCCAGTGTCTACTTGTTATAGGTCCATTTAGGAGATGGGTGAGGCTGGTCAGAGGATAGTTGTTTGGACTCCCTTGACTCCTAGAGTCTTCATTACCAGAGTTCCTAGATCTTTATGAGGGGGACAAAGGGGAGGGAGAGGGACCTCTTCCCAATCACTCATTGTGATTGGGGACTCAGAGTCTACTGACAAGGACTATATTCCTGATGGTGATGATTCATCAGATGAGGGCCTACCTGAGGATGCATAGGATGAGGGTCTTGATGATACAGCTGATGTAGATGATGCACCTGACATCCCTGAGGGTCCATCCGTGATTCCTAGACCTCCCCATTTTGATGAGGTGATGTGACAATTTGACCCTACTTGGCAGCCTGGTGATCCACGTAAGGTCCGAGATACCAGGAGACTGCATCTGTTGTGACCTTCTTCTATTTGTATCATCATTCTTCTAAATTGCCTCTCTCTGATTTCATTGTTGAGTGTTGTGTCTTACGGACATAGCGTCGTGGTTGGTGACTTGGGGGCACCCTCCTACGTGACTATCCCTAAGACACTTGTTTCTCCTCTCTTATTTATTATTTCCTTTCTTCTAGTGTTTCAATCTAGCGGGCAGATGATGAAAAATATTTATACTGATGCGGACCTAGTGTCCCTTTCGAGAGCAATAAAAAAAATGGACTTAGTTCCTAATATGACGATGGGGTTGTATACTTTATCCGACACTTGGCTAGTGGAAGCACTCATGCTTTCCGCATAGTGAATTTGATGATGTTTCTATCACATTTACAAACCTTAACAATACTGCTGCTCTGTGCACCTTTGTTTGTCTTTGAATCTAGCCTTGGTGGTACTCGATTCAGAGAGCTTCGTGATATAGCCCTACGGTTATCCTCGAACTCCAAATTTGTGGTATAACCTTGGCTCTTTGTGTGGTTAATCATATGCATTGATGTTGTTGTTTATCATGATTTCATAGACACTAACATGTTTCTTGCTGGGATGTGTTTATGGGAACATTTAGTGATCGTAAAGTACATGTCACCTCTAGGGGGCATGGGCTTTGCAAAATTTGGTGTTCCCTTGTGTGTTTTCTTCCTACCTTAACATGCTTGATATCAATAACTGATATCAACCACCTTAAGGTGGGGGCATATATAAGGAAATCTATCTGTTATAGATGTTAGCAATGTGTTTTACCTCAGATGCAAAGACATGCGCCTTAGGGTAGTGCATCGTGCATCTTGAGTTTGTTTGCAATCAATTGATCCTGTAATCCCTCTGCGGTGGCGGGATATCGTGTATATCCTTTTTATCTTAAGTCCTCTGCAGAGGCATGGATGGTGTATTTCTCAGAGCAGATTGCATCATCCTGTCATTTTCAAAAGTCCTCTGTGGAGGTGGGGAGCGGTTCTGTGACTAACTAAACCCTTAAGCGTGTCTTCAATGATTGTTGTGGCGAAGCCCAATCGTCGGTGTGTGCCTGTAATTTGCCTGAGATGGTGTTGGACCTAGAAATAGGTACACTCCATCACTTGTCTACCGTGTTTTCTCTGTGTCTTCAAGTGTGTGTGTTTTGGAGTGCTTGTTTGTGTGGTGTGTCTGTTTCCCCATATGCAGGGATCAACGCCCTCAAGTAGGGCATCCTGCATTTTGGGAGGTTTTGCGTGTCTTGCGTGTGTGTTGCCCCATACATAAAGAGACCCATGCACTAAGGTAGTGCATCATGTATTATGGGAGGTTTGTTTTCCAGTACTTGCATTTGCATTTCATATATATGAGAAAAAGAAAAGAAAATATGGTGCAGAGGCACCTACTTGACAGCTGGTCTTGATAAGGCAGTTAGTAGTTTTAGGTCTTGTTTGTGTTTCCAAGAAGGTCTGTTAAGACCAAATGCATGTAATAAGGTCATGCTGATCATGATAAGATCATGCTGACCAGGCTTTTGCTATTTTTAGTTAGTTGGTTATAACAACTGTCATGATGTATGTCCGGTTGGATCTCCCAGCCGCCTGGAGAGTTTCCAGCCGCGTGGAGTCGGGTCAGTAGTACTCGTAGGATAATCTATTTAAGCATGAGATCGATTGATATTGCAGAGACAGGGAGATATCATCGATCGGTAGTATAGTATTGTATTGCGCAGAGGAGCTTGAGTGTGCTGTTTGAGGAACATCATATTGTATTGCATCTTTGAAATCAATAAAGATCTTGTTTTCGGTTTCTTGTTTGATCCCCTTTGTGTAATCGATTTGCTGGTTTGAGAGGTTTCATGGATTTGCTGATCCATTCCACCGGTTGACTCATCTGATCGGTGGAATGGTAATGTACAGTAGGGTAGGTTGTAGTTTGTTTTCTGTTCGCATGCAGGTGTGCAGGATCGCGGCTGAAAGATGTTGAAGACCCTAGCATGGGCATGTGCTAGGTCGAGTTGATAAGTTCGAGTTGGAAGATCACCCTGAGAGTGGATCAGGTTATCCCTGGAGGATCGGCGAAGTGAAATTTCGCTAAGTGAAGAAGTTCGCCAAAACGGCATCATCAGGATATCTTGGTAAATATCCTGCAGACAGTTCGGATATCGTCATCCAGACAAGTGGAGGAGATGAGCATGATGTTGTCGATTGCATGAAGTGCAAGTGCGTCGGGGTGATCATTATCAGGAGGAGCCGAGGAGGAGCGTATCGGCATCAGGATCATCTATCGGGAGTGCCAATCATCCGCGTATCGCGAGTAGATGCGAGAGTGAAAGTTTGTTTTTTTGACTAAGTGTTGAAGAGGTCATCAGGATATTGGGTGACGTCATCGTCATCAGGATATGACGTCATCGTCATCAGGATATTGAGATATCCCCCTACGCGAGTTCATCCTGCTGTCGTTAAGTGCTTAGGTATCGGCGGAAGTCCGTGGCAGAAGGTTGTGTTAACATCATCAGGAGGTTTCGAGAGAACCGGATAAAGCAGATCATGATGCGGTTGCTTGTGTCGTCGGCTAGCGGAGCATCGAAGGGAAGGTACTGAAGTGGTCGTCATCAGGATCTTTGGGGCAACCGGATATTGGTTATCCTGCTGACGAAGGGAGTGTTGCATATCATGATGCCGATGGAGCTTGGCGCCTGATGAACAGTGCAACAAGAGGATGTTTGCGTTAGTTGAACATCATGATGATGATGTTAGGCAGAAAACGGAGGAAGTGAATAGTAGTCGGCAGGAGGATGATTGTGATCGTCCAAAATATGATGATGCGGATAGTGTAAAGCGGAATATGATGATGATGGCGAAGATGATGATGATGAGGATGGGCTGCAGACATCCATGCTATATGCGAATGTTATAGTGTGGATGCCTCTGCATCAAAATATATCATTTGTCTTCCATGCATTAATGTGTCTTCTATGCATTGACTGTATTCTTCGTGTTCTATGTGACTGAAACTGTCTTCTCCATGTTTTACGTGCCTATTACTGTCTCCTATGTGATTGGCATGTCTTCTCTGTGGTTGGCGTGTTAGCTGTGTTTGTGACCTTACTTTAATGCATGTTTTAGCCTTGTGTTTATACATACATTAAATTGGGGGCTAAATGTAATGTCAGAAAATGTCCCCTTGGGGGCTTTTCCCTCATAAGGTTTATCTCCCGGGTCTTTAACATGCATTTAGGACATCTTAATTCATATTTTGGCATCCCAATGGAATGAGACCTAGGTTCCATGGCAAATTGGACCCAGGTGGACCCCTCGAGCTGTACCCTACCCAAAATAGGGGGAGGACTTGGGCGCCCGCGCCCTAGTCCTACCCTATTTTGGGGTAGCCCTAATTTCTGGGTGTCAATTTGTGACTATTATTTGGTCCTTTTGCTGACACGATAAGTTTTGATTTTTAAAATCTTGGCAGGAGTGCTTGTAGTTGCTTATATAAGCATGTTTAAGCATTCATTTGTAAACTAGATTTCAATTAGATGATCATTGTGAACTTTAGGCATTCTCAAGGTGATTCAAGGCTTTCATTGTGTTGCAAGAGTAGGCTTGTGTGTTTTGTGTGTTGATATTTGCAGATTTGAGCATCCATTTCATCATGGAATGAAGCACATCCTCCTCCCATGATATCTTCACTACAAGGTGACATTATATTGTGATTTCATCATTGATTCCTTTGGTTTTTGCCTCTGCCTCACAAGGGTATGCACTTTTTATCTGACAACGGTGTTCAGAGACTTAAGTTTCCTCTGGGGCTTGACTAAGGCAAGCCTCTAAACACCACAACCCCCAAACCAAGTCTTGTGATTGCAAGTTACATGTGTCGTATTTGGGAAAAGTGAAGTTGTAGGAAGGATTGGCAGGCATCAAGGATTTAGGATCTGAAGAAAAGAAGGACACATGAGCACTTCCAAGACTTGGGCTCTCGCTCTAGTGTCCTCCACATTTGAGTTCCAGGAAACAGAAGTTACAGGGCTGATCAGTGTCAGAAGGAGGTTCAGATTCTGTGAAGAAACAAGTACCTTGGACTTGGGCACCTGCTCCAGTGTCTCTGATTGTTTCACTTCGAAGTCCTGAAAATAGGTACTCTGTGATTTGGTATTTTACTCCTGTCTGCAAGAGCTTTTTCCATTATTCATTAATTTGTTGCCATATTTGCATAATTAGGGTTTTAATAGTCAATTGGGCATAAGAGAAGGAAAATTGATAATTAAATTCCCTAATCCAAGTTTCCCTACATTTGCAAGTGACCTAGGGTATGATAGTGCTCGCCACTCGACCCTAGATCCTTGAATGTATAGTGGAGAGGCAGATTTAAACGTCTTCCACTTTGCCATGAAACCTAGGTCTCATTCCATCAGGATGCCAAAATATGAACTAAGATGTCCTAAATGCATGCTAAAGACTCGGGAGCTAAACCTTATGATGGAAAAGCCCCCAAGGGGACATTTTTTGACATTACATTTATCCCCCACTTTAATGTATGTATAAATGTGAGGCCAATACATGCATTAAAGTAAGATCACAAACACAACAAACACACCAAGCACAGAGAAGACACGCCAATCACATAGAAGACAGTAACCGGCACGCAAAACACAGAGAAGACAGTTACAGTCACACAGAACATAGAGAAGTCAGTCAATGCATAGAAGACACATTAATGCATGGAAGACATGCATGATATCTTTTCTTTTCTTTTTCTCATATATATGAAATATAGATGCAAGTACTGGAAAGTAAACAAACCTCCCATAATATAGGATGCACTACCTTAGGGAGCAGGTCTTTGTATATATGGGGCAACACACACACAAGACACGTAAAACCTTCCAAAACGCATACCAAATATGGGGCAACAACCACGCCAAACAAAACAAGCACGCCAAAACACACACTCTTGAAGACACAGAGAAAACATGACAGACAAGCAATGGTGTGTTCCCTATTTCTAGGCTCATCACCGTCTCAAGCACATTACAGGCACACACTGACGATTGCACTTCACGACAACAATCACCGAAAACACACTTAAGGGTTGAGTTAGTCACAGAACTGCTCCTCGCCTCCGTAAAGGACTTTTGAAAATGCAACCCCACCCGCGTCACGGAGATGCCTTATAGTGAAAAGGAAGTATGGCATACCATCCCACCTGCATCATGGAGACACCTTACAGTGAAAAGGAGGTATGAGCTCAAAAGTATACAACCCCACTCGCATCAGAGAGATGCCTTATGGTGAAAACAAGGTATATGCAATAGATAGATAGATTGATTGCAAACAAACTTAGGATGTAGGAAGTACTCATCGTACTAGCCTACACCTAAGGACAAGCACATTGCTAACATCTATAAAGGTAGCTTAACTTATATATGTCCCCACCTTAAGGTGGTTGATATCATGCAACAATATCAAGCACGTTAAGGTAGGAAGAAAACACACAAGGGAACACAGACCTTCGCAAAGCCCATGCCCCCCGGAGGTGACATGTACTTTACGATCACCAAATATTCCCACAAACACATCCCTGCAAGAAACATTTTAGTGTCTACAAAATCATAATAAACAATAACATCAGTGGATACAAAGAGCCAAGGTTATACAACGAATTCAAAGTTCGAGGATAATCGTAGGGCTATATCACGAAGCTCTCCGAATCGAGTACCACCAAGGCCAGATTCAAAGACAAACAAAGGTGCATAGAGCAGCAGTATTGTTAAGGTTTATAAATGCGATAGAAACATCATCAAATCCACTACGCGGAAAGAACAAGTGCTTCCACTAGCCAAGCGTCGGATAAGATATACAACCCCATCGTCATATTAGGAACTAAGTCCATTTTTTGATTGCTCTCGAAAGGGACGCTAGGTCAGCATCAGTATAAATGTTTGTCGTCATCCACCCGCTAGGTGGAAACACTAGAGGAAGGGAAACAATAAATAAGAGAGGAGAAGCAACTGTCTTAGGGATAGTCTCGTAGGAGGGTGCCCCCATGTCACCAACTATGACGTTGTCTATAAGACACAACACACAACAATGAAATCAGACAGAGGCAATATAGAAGAATGATGATATAAATAGAAGGTCACAACAGAGGTAGTCTCCTAGTATCCCGAACCTTACGGGATAATCTGAGGTCATCCCAGGAGGTCTAAACAACATATAACACATCACGAGGGAAGCACATCACAAGAGAGATAAAGGGTTAGAGATACTTACCTGGAGGGCCCCTGTCGGGCTAGAGATTGTCTATATGCAAATTGTCATCGTCATCTTCCCACTCCCTAATGTTGGAGGACAGTGGGACATATGGTATCATAGCCCAATTCATGTCTTGCTCATCATGTTGTTTATTGTTAGGATCATGTTTGTTTGGTTGAATGTTGGGATCAATGTTTTTTTGGTTGAGAGGCAAGGTAAGCTCATCGTCTTCTCTTTCTCCCTTTTACAAGTTTACGTTGTTGTATTTTACGACTTAGTTTTTGTAATGTAGGGCTTTGGTTTGTTATGGATTTTTGTGTTGTAGAGGAGGAAGCACTGAGATCAAAGGTCCCTTTTTCTAGGTGGAATGTTTTCTTGTTGAAGCTTACTATCGTACTTATTCTCTATCCTCTTAGTGATGTCCAAATGACTTGAATATTCTAACAAAGGAGGGACATTAAAGGTCTTCGCCTTGTTAGTGAAATCCAAGGCGTGTGAACAATACACTAAAGGAAGAAGGTTGGTGGGAGGATCCACAGAGGTAGGAATTTGATTACTGTTAAATGAATGCTCATTTTCTACCTGTGGAATGTTCTTTGTTAAAGGAAGCTCTTCATTCACTAATGCTTCATCTTGGCTAGGGAGAGCAGTGTAATTATTAAAGCTATCCCTAGTCTTCTCATTTGAGTATTCAGTTATAGGGGAAGTAGGATAACCTATGGGATTATCATCAGCATTTTCCTTGCTACTTATGGAGAAGAGCTCAGTTAAGCTTTCTAATATCATAGGATGTTCACTCACGAGGGTTAAAAATTGGTCAAAATCAAGATCTTTGATAAATGCATGCAAAGATACCATTGAGAAATGACATGAAGGTGCCATTCCAATGTAAGATCAAATTTTGAAAAGCTTTTCCAACTTTATGCAAAAGTCAAGTGCAAAACTATATGCAAAAATGATCTTAAAATGCTTGATTTTTGGTACTTTTTCAATGCAAATGAATGAAACAAAGGGTGTCGTAAGGATTTTTTTCAAGGGAAGCAAATTATATGTCTGATATCAGTCCAAAACATCAAAAATATCCTTCTCAACACACTCTTGATGTGATTTTAAGTTAATGCCAAGTTGAAATATAGTGAAAATATGTCAAAATAGGCACTTTTTTCACCAAAACTCATTGTAAAAGAGCATAACAAAGGGTGTTGTGAGGAAAATGATGATGGACAGAAAATAATATCAGTAATAACAGCCACTTGATGCAAAAATATCCAACACAACACGCTTTTAGTGCCACTTAAGGTAAAACCCTAGTGAAAATATAACAAAAATAGACTATTTTTCACAGTTTTTCCAAGTCCAAGACCTAGCAAGAGGGGTGTTGTAATGAATTTTAGGAGGTACAAAAAATAATATCAGTCACCTCAATCCATAAAATTGATCACAATACGCTTGGAGTGCAAAACTAGGTCAAATCCTAGGGCAAAAGTAACCAAAATGTGTAGTTTTTCACCGAATTTTCACTACAAGAGCTCGTTAAAAGGGTGTTGTGAAGCTTTTTATGAGGGGAAAAAAATTATTACCTTGATAATAGAAAATTGATGCCAAAATACCTTTCACAACACGCCTATGGTGCAAGTTTATAAAGTCGATAAGGCCAAATTTAGTGAAAATCATTGTTTTTGAAGCCCTAGGTTTGAGATCTTGGGACAAAATGCTATGCAAATGTTTTGAAGTCTGATTTATGATGAAAATAACTTACTCTCAGATCTGAAAATGATTTTCAAGATTGAATATGCAAAATGCCCATGCGAATTTAATGAAAATGCATGAAAATTGCTAGTTTTTGTTAAAATTTTCTATGCAAAAATGCAAATATTTTAAATCTAAATGCAAATTCACACTAAAATGCAAGACTAAAACTAAATGTTAATTTGAATGAGCCTCTAAAATTAGTAGAAAAATCTGAAAAAAAGATTTTGTCTACTAACCCTAGATTTTGGAATTACTAGGTTATATGAAAATTGTCAAAATTTCTACAAAAACCTAGCAAATTAATAATGAAAATGCAATGCAAATTTCTGATTTTTTAGATTTTTTTGTAGTTTATATCAGATCTGATGCAAAAATCATGAATTAGGAAAATTTAGAAAGAATTGATGTAATTTAGTAAGCCAAACAATGCATTTTTTTGTTTTTCAAAATTTTTTATTTTTTTGAATTTTTCTCAATGCAATAAAATGAATGACTATACGAATGAATGAAATCAATTCAAATATGAAGAAGCACACTCAACTAGTTGCAATTTAAGTCCAAAAAAATGATTTCACCAAAATGTTTAGGTGGAAAATTGGATTTGTTAATGTTGTAGATTTTATATGTTTAAATCCGCCTCTCCACTATACATTCAAGGAGCTAGGGTCGAGTGATGAGCACTATCATACCCTAGGTCACTTGAAAATGTAGGGAAACTTGGATTAGGGAATTTAATTATCAAATTTCCTTCTCTTATGCCCAATTGACCATTAAAACCCTAATTATACAAATATGACAACAAATTGACGAATAACGGAAAAAGTTCTTGCAGACAGAAGTAAAATACCAAATCATAGAGTACCTATTTTTGGGGTTCCAAAGAGGAATAGTCAAGGACACTGGAGTGGGTGCCCAAGTCTAAGGTCCCTTTTTCTTCACGAAATCTGGACCTCCTTCCGACATTGATCAACCCTGTAACTTTTGTTTCCTGAAACTCAGATGCGGAGGACACTAGAGTGAGCACCCAAGTCCTAGAAGTGCTCCTGTGTCCTACTTTTCTTCAGATCCTGAATCCTTGATGCTTTCCAATCCTTCTTGCAGCTCCGTTTTTCCCAAATGTGACACCTATAACCTGCAATCACAAGACTTGGTTTGGGGGTTGTGGTGTTTAGAGGCTTTACTCAGTCAAGCCCCGAAGGACACTTAAGTCTCCGAACACCATTATTAGATAAAGAGTGCATGCCCTTGTGAGGTAGAGGCAAAAACTAATGGAATCAATAATGAAAACATAATATTATGTCACCTTGTAGTGAATCTCTCAGGGGAGGAAGATGCTTTTCATTCCATGAGGAAATTGATGCTCAAATCTACAAATATCAACATACAAAACACACAAGTCTGCTCTTGTAACACAATGAAAGCCTTGAATCACCTTGAGAACACAATAGCTTGCTAGTAATCATCTAGTTGAACTCTAGTTTACAAATGAATGTCTAAACATGCTTATATATGCAACTACAAGCACTCCCACCAAGATTTTAAAAATTAAAACTTACCGTTTCGGCAAAAGGACCAAATAACGGTCACAAACTGACACCTGAAAATTAGGCCTGCCCCAAAATAGGGTAGGACTAGGTTGTGTGTGCCCAATTCCTACCCCCCTATTTTGGGTAGGGTACAGCTCAAGGGGTCCACCTGGGTCCAATTTTCCATGGAACCTAGGTCTCATTCCATCGGTCTTAGGGAAATTTGGATTTGTTAATGTTTTAGGTTTTAGATGTTTAAATACGCCTCTCCACTATACATTCAAGGATCTAGGGTCGAGTGGCGAGCACTATCATACCATAGGTCACTTGCAAATGTAGGGAAACTTGGATTAGTGAATTTAATTATCAATTTTCCTTTTCTTATGCCCAATTGACCATTAAAACCCTAATTATGCAAATATGGCAACAAATTGACAAATAACAGAAAAAGCTCTTGTAGATAGGAGTAAAATACCAAATCATAGAGTACCTATTTTTGGGGTTCCGAAGCGGAACAGTCAGGGACACTGGAGTGGGTGCCCAAGTCCAAGGTACTAGTTTCTTCACAGGATCCAGACCTCCTTCCGACACTGATCATCCCTATTGGTTTTTTCCCAGACTGGATGCTTACTCCCAGATTTCCCTACAAGGTAGCCATAAGTGATCAACAGGATCTCTGGGCCAAGGGCCAATAGTGTAGGAGATAGACTCTATTTTTATCTCCTCTTCTTCTTCAGGCTCTGCAAAACCTAGGGGGTATTCCCTACTCAACATCCATGAGAATATGCATACAAAGACTGGGATGTTGACACAAAGCAGATAAATCCTCCTGTAAGTAGACCAAAATTGTAAGATAAGAGCAAAGGGGCTAGCTTTGGGCCTATTTTCAGTTGTAGACAGAAGACCTAGGATCCTAAAACTAATTCTACTGTCCTAATGGTTGTGGTTGAAGTTTGATTTTGATTTTGTGTTTGGATGCAGAGCTGGACCTAGTGTATAACCTCAACACAGAGCTAGATTGGTGCCTATCCAGGGCTTGGAGTCATTAGCCATACAACTGTGAATGATCAACATGAACAACTAAAACTAGATTTCAAGGGGATATATGTGATATCTGCCTTATAGATATCTCCCAATATATAGTGTTAAGCTATCTATACTTATGGCATCCCTATTCTAGTATATCTTTCCCAACATTCAATCTGAAAACCCTTTAATCTACCCTTTGAGCAGAAGTTAAAAGATCAAGCATTCAATACAGGAATTCTGTATTCTAGAATCCTAGACATCCCTTAGATATCTAAACTCAGGAGAAGAATACATGCAATACTGGAGACATAATAACAAAACACATGCAGATAAAGCATTACTCATATAAGACCAATCGAGAAATTAGTAGATTCATGCATGAGACATACAATAAGAGATACATAAACTCACAAGGCTTCCTATGAGGGCAAACCGAATTAGTTGTATTGTATTACAGAGCCAAAATATCCAACTTTCAACAACCAAAGAAAGAGTAACACAGTCCCTTAAATACCACAAGGAAGCGTACTTAGCATTAATTACAAGACAATTCAAAAATTGCCAGATACAGATACCTCAAAGGAATGGAGCTCAGAAATCATCAATGTAGCAGGCAGGGGAGGCCTCGAGCCTTGCGCCGCCACCTGGAAGTCCTCACCCATGGTCAGGCAACTTGATCGTTCATGCCATCGCCCACACCTCTGCACAACCGTCATTGATGGCTCAACTACCCGCACTTCACCTGAAAACTATCGCAGCGTTCAAATGGGAACTTCCTGCCAAAATGTATTATGCTCAAAGTTCAAATTATGCAGGAAGAAAAGTCCCACATGCACCTTGCCGAGACCACTTTAGCATTTTAAAAGCATGGCCACATGCATACCAAGTGTCGAGCGCTTTTGCCTCGCTCGACTCACAAGCCTTCGCCAAAAGCCCATCGTCTTGACATATACCATCGGCTTGCCTAAAAAAACTCTCATTGATCTCAAAGGTCTCACCGATGAACACCTCAATTACCTTCAAAACTCCCCATTGGCCAAAGTAACACCATCGGGCCAACGCATTCCATCCTCATCGACACAGCCAGTCACGCCGACCACCACACCATATCCAGGTCTTCAGCGAGACATTAACCATCAGAGCGACACCAAGCTCCTTCACTGATAGCACCACTCTCTCCGATGGCCACTCCATACTCCCAGGTCTTCGGCAAGACCACATACCATCGGCACAACAAAAATTACCCTCGCCGATAACATCGATCACTCTGATGAACACTTCCTTTAGCAAGACACACGCCGATGACACCTCATTGGCCAAACCTCCCACTGTCGGCCCAACTCAGAATTCCTTTTCCGATAGCCAACACTACACCGATAACACTTCATCGGTGAGACCAAGCACAAAGTCCACCTGATGGCCACCTTGCATTCCCCATCGACTAGACTTCCAACTGTCGGCCGAACAAGAATTTCCTTCGTTGATGAAGAGTGTTACATCAATGAACACTTCTCTTTGAAAACTTTGAACCATCCTCCGTCGGCAAGACAAACCACATTAGTGGAACCAAAATACTCCAGCTGATAGGCTAAGCTCTTGCTGATGGACAGGAAGACTTAGGGTTTAAATGAAGAAACCCTCCGAACATCTAAGTTTAACTCCAGGCCAAAATGAGTACCAACAAGCCCTATAACTTCTGTTTCCCAAAACTCAGATGCAGAGGACACTAGAGCGAGCGCCCAAGTCCTGGAAGTGCTCCTATGTCCTGCTTTTCTTGAGATCCTGAATCCTTGATGCCTGCCAATCCTTCCTGCAACTCCACTTTTCCTAAATATGACACCTGCAACCTGCAATCACAAGACTTGGTTTGGGGGTTGTGGTGTTTAGAGGCTTGCCTCAATCAAGCCTCAGAGGACACTTAAGTCTTTGAACACTGTTATCAGATAAAGAGTGCGTGCCCTTGTGAGGCAAAGACAAAAACTAAAGGAATCAATGATGAAAACACAATATAATGTCACCTTGTAGTGAAGCTCTCATGGGAGGAAGATGCTCTTCATTCCATGAGGAAATTGATGTTCAAATCTGCAAATATCAACACACAAAACACACAAGTCTACTCTTGCAACATAATGAAAGCCTCGAATCACCTTGAGAACACTTGAACATCACAATTGCCATCTAATTGAAATCTAGTTTACAAATGAATACTTAAACATTCTTATATATGCAACTACAAGCACTCCCGCCAAGATTTTAAAAATCAAAACTTACCGTGTCGGCAAAAGGACCAAATAACGGTCATAAAATGACACCCAAAAATTAGGGCTACCCCAAAGTAGGGCAGGACTAGGGCACGGGCGCCCAAGTCTTCCCCCCTATTTTGGGTAGGGTATAGCTCAAGGGGTCCGCCTGGGTCCAATTTGCCATGGAACCTAGGTCTCATTCCATCAGGATGGCAAAATATGAACTAAGATGTCCTAAATGCATGCTAAAGACTCAGGAGCTAAACCTTATGCGGGAAAAGCCCCCAAGGGGACATTTTCTGAGGTTACATTTAGCCCCCACTTTAATGTATGTATAAATGCGAGGCCAATACATGCATTAAAGTAAGGTCACAAACATAGCAAACATGCCAAGCACAGACAAGACACACCAATCACATAGAAGATAGTAACAGACACGCAAAACACGGAGAAGATAGTTACAGTCAGGAATAACATAGAGAATACAGTCAATGCATAGAAGACACATTAATGCATGGAAGACAGAAATGATATCTTTTGTTTTCTTTTTCTCATATATATGAAATGCAAATGCATGTACTGGAAAGTAAACAAACCTCCCATAATACATGATGCACTTATCCTATAGGTCTTTGTATATATGGGGCAAAACACATGCAAGACACACAAAACCTCCCAAAATGCATATTGCATATGGGGGCAACAAACATGCCAAACAAAACAAGCACGCCAAAACACACACACTTGAAGACACGGAGAAAACATGGCAGACAAGCGATGGTGTGTTCCCTATTTCTAGGCTCATCACCATCTTAGACACATTATAGGCACACACCGATGATTGGGCTTCACCACAACAATCACTGAAGACACACTTAAGGGTTGAGTTAGTCACAGAACCACTCCCCGCCTTTGCAGAGGACTTTTGAAAATGACAAGATGATGCAATCTGCTCTGAGAAATACACCATCACCACCTCTGTAGAGGGCTTAAGAAAAAGGATATGCTTGATATCCCACCTCCGTAGAGGGCTTACATGATTGATTGATTGCAAACAAACTCAGGATGCATGATGCACTACTCTGGGGCGCAAGTCTTTGCATCTGAGGTCAAATACATTGCTAACATCTATAACATACAACTTACCTTATATATGCCCCCACCTTAAGGTGGTTGATATCAGTTATCGATATCAAGCACGTTAAGGTAGGAATAAAACACACAAGGGAACACAGACTTTCGCAAAACCCATGCCCCCTCAAGGTGACATGTACTTTACGATTGCCCAATGTTCCCACAAACACATCCCTGCAAGAAACATGTTAGTGTCTACAAAATCATGACTAACATCAACATCAATGCATATGATTAACCACACAAAGAGCCAAGGTTATAAAACAAATTTGGAGTTTGAGGATAACTGTGGAGCTATATCATGAAGCTCTCCGAATCGAGTACTACCAAGGCTAGATTCAAAGGCAAACAAAGGTGCACAGAGCAACAATATTGTTAAGGTTTGTAAATGAGATAAAGACATCATCAAATTCACTACGCAGAAAGCATGAATGTTTCCACTAGCCAAGCATCGGATAAAGTATACAACCCCATCGCCATATTAGGAACTATGTCCATATTTTGATTGTTCTCGAAAGGGACACTAGGTCTGCATTAGTATAAATGTTTGTCATCATCCACCCGCTAGATGGAAACACTAGAGGAAGGGAAACAATAAATAAGAGGGGAAACAAGTGTCTTAGGGACATACACGTAGGAGGGTGCCCCCAGGTCACCAACCACGACCCTATGTCTGTAAGACACAACACACAAGTACTGGAAAGTAAACAAACCTCCAATAATATAGGATGCACTATCTTAGGGCTTAGGTCTATGTATATATGGGGAAACACACATGCAAGACATGGAAAACCTCCCAAAATGCATACCGCATATGGGCCAACAAACATGCCAAACAAAACAAGCACGCCAAAACACACCCTCTTGAACACATGAAGAAAACACGACAGACAAGTGATGGTGTGTTACCTATTTCTAAGCTCATCACCATCTTAGGCACATTACAGGGACACACCGACAATTGGGCTTCACTACAACAATCACTGAAAACACGCTTAAGGGTTGAGTTAGTCATAGAACTGCTCCCCGCCTCTGTAGAGGACTTTGAAAATGCAACTATACCTGCGTCAGGGAGACACCTTACAGTGAAAAGGAAGCATGGCATACGATCCCACCCGCGTCACAGAGATGCCTTACATTGAAAAGGAGGTATGAGCTCAAAAGTATACAACCCCACCCGCATCATGGAGATGCCTTACAGTGAAAAGGAGGTATATGCAATAGATAGATTGATTGATTGCAAACAAACTCAGGATGCAGGAAGTACTCATCGTACTAGCCTACACCTGAGGACAAGCACATTGCTAACATCTATAACAGGCAGCTTACCTTATATATACCCCCACCTTAAGGTGGTTGATATCATGCAACGATATCAAGCACGTTAAGGTAGGAAGAAAACACACAGGGGAACATAGACCTTTACAAAGTCCATGCCCCCTGGAGGTGACATGTCCTTTACGATCACCGAATATTTCCACAAACACATCCCTGCAAGAAACATGTTAGTGTCTACAAAATCATGATAAACAATAACATCAATGCATACAAAGAGCCAAGGTTATACAATGAATTCAGAGTTTGAGGATAACCGTAGGGCTATATCATGAAGCTCTCTGAATCGAGTACCACCAAGGCCAGATTCAAAGATAAACAAAGGTGCATGGAGCAGCAGTATTGTTAAGGTTTATAAATGCGATAGAAACATCATCAAATTCACTATGCGGAAAGCATGAGTGCTTCCACTAGCCAAGCGTCGGATAAGATATACAACCCCTTCATCATATTAGGAACTAATTCCATTCTTTGATTGCTCTCAAAAGGGACACTAGGTCCACATCAGTATAAATTTTTGTCGTCATCCGCCTGCTAGGTGGAAACACTAGAGGAAGGGAAATGATAAATAAGAGAGGAGAAACAAGTGTCTTAGGGATAGTCACGTAGGAGGGTGCCCCCAGGTCACCAACCATGACGCTATGTCCGTAAGACACAACACACAACAATGAAATCAGAGAGGTAATTTAGAAGAATGATGATACAAATAGAAGTTCACAATAGAGGCAGTCTCCTGGTATCCTAGAGCTTACGAAAGAATCAGGGGTCATACCAGGAGGCCTAAATGACACATAACACATCATGGGAGAAGCACATTATGAGAGAGATAAAGGGTTAGATATACTTACTTGTAGGGTCTTCGTGCTAGAAGTTATCAAAAATCATTCTCTTTCCAATTGCAAACATAAGGTACCATTACCAAGTTTTTATAATTATTCTTTTGTTCACTCTTAAATGCTTCTTGGTTTGACTCAATGTTAGGTGGAATGTTTTCTTGTTGAAGTTCATTATTACACATACTCACTATCCTCTTAGGTGGTGGGAGAAGCAAATTATAATGAGTTATCTCAACATCCATCCTTGAAGGATTTAATGTGAGAGACTTTTCCTCATCCACTAGTGCTACATCCTTAGTGATGTCAAAATGACTTGAATATTCAAACAAAGGAGGGACATTAAAGGTCTTTTCTTCCTTAGTGAAATCCAAGGTGTGTGAACAATCAACTAAAGGAAGAAGGTTGGTGGGATGATCCACAGAGGTAGGAATTTGATTATTGTTAAATGAATGCTCATATTCTACCCATGGAATTCTCTTTATTAGAGGGAGCTCTTCATTCACTAATGCTTCATCTTGGCTAGGGAGAGCATTGGAATTACTAAAGCTATCCCTAGTCTTCTCATCTAAGGTTCTTGAATGTTCTATAAAATCATTATCAGCATTTTCATGAGTATTCCTAGAGATGAATTTAGTTAAATCTTCTAATATCAAAGGTTAAGCGAAACTACTAAAATCATGTGGATAACAAAGTAATTACAATTCATATGTAAAACATATAGAAGCATCAATACCACTTACAGATGTAGGGTCGAGTGACGAACACTATCATACCCTAGGTCACTTGCAAATGTAGGGAAACTTGGATTAGGGAATTTAATTATTAATTTTCCTTCTCTTATGCCCAATTGACTATTAAAACCCTAATTATGCAAATATGACAACAAATTGACGAATAACAGAAAAAGCTCTTGCAGATAGGAGTAAAATACCAAATCATAGAGTACCTATTTTTGGGGTTTCGAAGCGGAACAATCAGGAACACTGGAGCGGGCGCCCAAGTCCAAGGTACCTGTTTCTTCACGGAATCCGAACCTCCTTCTGACATTGATCAGCCCTGTAACTTTTGTTTCCTGAAACTCAGATGCAGAGGACACTAGAGTGAGTGCCCAAGTCTTGGAAGTGCTCATGTGTCTTGCTTTTCTTCATGTCCTGAATCCTTGATGCCTGCCAATCCTTCTTGCAACTTCACTTTTCCCAAACGTGACACCTTTAACCTGCAATCACAAGACTTGGTTTGGGGGTTGTGGTGTTTAGAGACTTGCCTCAGTCAAGCCCCAGAGGACATTTAAGTATCTGAACATCATTGTTAGATAAAGAGTGCGTGCCCTTGTGAGGCAGAGGCAAAAACCAAAGGAATCAATAATGAAAACATAATATTATGTCACCTTGTAGTGAAGCTCTCATGGGAGGAAGATGCTCTTCATTCCATGAGGAAATTGATGCTCAAATCTACCAATATCAACACACAAAACACACAAGTTTGCTCTTGCAACACAATGAAAGCCTTGAATCACCTTGAGAACACAATAGCTTGCTAGTAATCATCTAGTTGAAATCTAGTTTACAAATGAATGCCTAAACATGCTTTTATATGCAACTACAAGCACTCCCACCAAGATTTTAAATATCAAAACTTACTACCATGTCAGAAAAAGGACCAAATAACAGTCATAAATCAACACCCAAAAATTAGGGCTGCCCCAAAATAGGGTAGGACTAGGGCACAAGTGCCCAAGTCCTCCCCCCTATTTTGGGTAGGGTACAACTCAAGGGGTCCACCTGGGTCCAATTTTCCATGGAGCCTAGGTCTCATTCCTTTGGGATGCCAAAATATGAACTAAGATGTCCTGAATGCATGCTAAAGACCTGGGAGCTAAACTTATGAGGGAAAAGCCCCTAAGGGGACATTTTATGATGTTACATTTAGCCCCCACTTTAATGTATATATAAACACAAGGCTAATACATGCATTAAAGTAAGGTCACAAACACAACAAACACACCAAGCACAGAGAAGACATGCCAATCACATAGAAAACAGTAACAGGCACGCAAAACACAAAGAAGACAGTTACAGTCACCCAAAACATGGAGAATATAGTCAATGCATAGAAGACACATTAATGCATGGAAGACAAAAATGATATCTTTTCTTTTCTTTTTCTCATATATATGAAATGCAAATGCAAGTACTGGAAAATAAGTAAACCTCCCATAATACATGATGCACTACCTTAAGGCGCAGGTCTCTGTATATATGGGGCAACACACACAAAACCTTCCAAAATGTAGGAAGCATGACTTGAGGGCACTGGTCTCTGCATATGGGGCAACAAACATGCCACACAAGTAAGCACGCCAAAACACACACACTTGAAGACACAGAGAAAACACAGCAGACAAGCGATGAAGTGTACCTATTTCTAGGTCCAACACCATATTAGGCACATTACAGGCACACACCGATGATTAGGATTCACCACAACAATCGCTGAAGACATGCTTAAGGGTTGAGTTAGTCACAGAACTGCTCCCCACCTCTGCAGAGGACTTTTGAAAATGACAGGATGATGTAATCTGCTCCAAGAAATACACCATCCTCGCCTCCACAGAGCGCTTAAGATAAAAAGGATATACGTGATATCCCACCTCCACAGAGGGGTTACATGATTGATTGATTGCAAACAAATTCAGGATGCAGGATGCACTACCCTAAGGCGCAGGTCTTTGCATCTAAGGTCAAACACATTGCTAACATCTATAACAGACAACTTACCTTATATATGCCCCCACCTTAAGGTGGTTGATATCAGTTATCGATATCAAGCACGTTAAGGTATGAATAAAACACACAAGGGAACACCGATTTTTGCAAGGCCCATGCCCCTCGGAGGTGACATGTACTTTATGATCACCAAATGTTCCCTCAAACACATCCCTGCAAGAAACATGTTAGTGTCTACGAAATCATGATAAACAACATTAATGCATATGATTAACCACACAAAGAGCCAAGGTTATACAATGAATTTGGAGTTTGAGGATAACCGTGGGGCTATATCACGAAGCTCTCTGAATCAAATACCGCCAAGGCCAGATTCAAAGGCAAACAAAGGTGCATGGAGAAGCAGTATTGTTAAGGTTTTTAAATGCGATAGAAACATCATAAAATTCACTACGCAGAAAGCATGAGTGCTTCCACTAGCCAAGCTTCGGATAAAGTATACAACCCCATCGTCATATTAGGAACTAAGTCCATTTGTTGATTGCTCTCTAAAGGGACACTAGGTCCGCATTAGTATAAATGTTTGTCGTCATCCGCCCACTAGATTGAAACACTAAAGGAAGGGAAACAATAAATAAGAGGAGAAAAAAGTGTCTTAGGGATAGTCACGTAGGAGGGTGCCCCCAGGTCACCTACCATGACGCTATGTCCATAAGACACAACACACAACAATGAAATCAGAGAGGCAATTTTAGAAGAATGATGACACAAATAGAAGGTCATAACAAAGGCGGTCTCCTGGTATCCTGAACCTTATGGGAGAATCCGAGGTCATCCCAGGTGTAAACAACACATAACACATCATGGGGGAAGCACATCACGAGAGAGATAAAGTGTTGGAGATACTTACCTGTAGGGCCTCTGCTGGGCTAGAAGTTGTCTGTAAGCAAATCATCATCGTCATCTTCCCACTCCCTAATGTTGGAGGTGTTGGTTTTTCTTCTGAATCAGCATTAGGGTTTGCCACTTCTAATGCACAGGCAGATTCAGCCAACTAAATACAGGAGGTTGTGTGAGCTGCCTCCCCTTCACTTCTGGTTCTGCCGCACCAAGGGGGGTATCCCTATAACTCAAGATGTAACCTTGACTAGCTCAAAGATAGAAAGATCTAACTTGACAACAACAGGCAGAATACTCTCATGTATGGACCAAGATCTGTATGATAGATCACAAGGCTGGCAACATTCTTGGACATGATGTCTGGTTGGGTATGAGAGCATGCAGGGGGTTCCTAATACTACTCCTACAACTAACAGGTGGAAGTATGAAATGGTTTAGTTTGAATTTTGGATGCAAAGCTGGACATGGTTATAACACAAAAACAAAGCATGATTGGTGCCTATCCAGGGCCTAGAGTCAGTAGACATACACCTGTGAATGATCAACATGAACAGCTAAAACTAGATTTCAGGGGGATATATGTGATATCTGCCTTACAGATATCTCCCAATACAGAGTGTTAGGTTATCTCTACTTATGGCATCCCTACTGCAGTATATCCTTCCCAATGTTCAACCTGGAAATAGTTTAATCTACCCCTTGAGCAGAAGTTAAAAGATCAGACATTCAACATAGGAATTCTATGCTCTAGAATCCAAACATTACCCAAATATCCAGATTCAGAAGAAGAATACATGCAATACTGGAGACAGAATTAACAAAACACATGCTAAGATAGCATTTCTCATATAAGATCAATCATGAAATCAGTGGGTTCATGACAAAAACATACAACAAGAGATACATAAACTCACAGGTTAAGCTGTACAGAGCAACCAGATCAGCTTGTTATGAATTACAGAGCCAAAAATCTTCAACTTTCAACAACCAAAAATGAGTAACACTTCCTGCTTATAACAGCCAGGTAGTGCACCACAGCAATTAATTACATGGTTGACCAAAAATCCCGCCAGATACACAGTATCAGCAAAATGGCGCTCAACGCATTACCAGATTGGCACCCAAACATGAATGCAGCAGGTAGGGGAGGAGACAGGAAGATATCTCGAGCCCTGCGCCACTGTCCGCTGATGTACACCTTCAATCGGGTACCAGATCCGCCCATACCTCTGCAACCTTCACCATTAATGGCGCACCAACCCGCGGCCTTGGGAAAAACATCTAGCAGTCGATCGCAAACACTTCCCGCCGAGATTCATCATCATGATATTTGAAAATATGCAGGATATCAATTATCCCACATGCACCCCGCAGCAACCTCTTTAACACTTTATATACTAGGTCATGAGCATATATGATGTCGGTGCTTTTGCTCCTGACGACACTAGTATAAGACTTCATCATCATCATCCCTCAGCAGCATGATATCCTGTTGCTTGAAATATCACCCTGACGTCAGCATCATCACCGCAATATCATCTGCATGATAATCGCCTTCATCGGCACAACCTGATCCATCGGAGGAACATCCTCCTGCTGAGCCTATACCAAAAGTCTGGCCAATGAACATCCTGATGATGTCATCATCATATCCTGCTGATGTCATCATCATATCTACCTACTGCGCACCTCCTCATATCCGGATGACGTCATCATCATGTTTGCAAATATCGGGAGATCTCCACAAGATGATCTGTGTTAGAAATATGACCCCCCCGGACCTTGATGACGTCATCATCATATCGACATCAGGATGATATTCGGAAGATAACCGGATATTTGGAAATATCATCCTGATGCACAAATATCAGGTTGCACTGTAGCTCCACTATAAGATCGGGGCGATAGATGAATATGATGATGCTTGAAAAGATCACCCCCCACTAGATAATGCACGAAGCCGGCAGGCGGATATCTCCTTGATATCAGCATCATCATGACGCTGGAACAAATATACATCCGGGTGATATTCAAAAATGAAAATATCACCCCCTCCTTCAGAAATATCATGATGCAGATAGGCAGAGAAATAGACATCACCCTGACATAAGAATGACGTCAGCATCATCAGGATGATAAAACAACGAACATGAAGTGATACAACATCATCAGGATGATATTGACTAAGATCATCCTGACGTTCAAAATATGATGACCCCAGTGAATATCGGGTCACACTTAGAACTCTTCAACAACATCATCAGGATGATCATAACCAAGATCACCCGATGATAAAAATATCACCCCGGCGAAATATCATGAAGGCAGAAAATATGATGACCCCCGCAAGCATCATGGTGATAACTGGAAATATGATGATGATGATGACGACCCTTAAGAAAGAACAAGTCAGGTCGAACAACTCAAAGAATAACCCCTTCAGAATATCGGGGCAACATCATCATCATGTTTGGGCAAGGTGATAATTGGAAGATCACCGGATACTTGAAAAATCACCCCCGCAAGCAAATCAGGGTGCACTGTAGCTCATCAGCAGGATCAGGATGATATCCAGACATCACCCGTCATTGAAATATGATGATCCTGATGAACAACAAGACGACAGAAAACATGATGATGCTGACCACCATCGAAGCAAACATGATGATGATGACCTCCTCTTCAAAGAAAATATGATGATGCAGCTGAAAAATGCTGAGGAGGTCCAACACTTAGAACATTTTTTGGATACTTAGGGAAAGTGCCTGCATGAAAATTGCTCAAAAACTGTCAGTCAATTCAGGCACTAACACTGGCTCTGTCTGGGGACGTGCAGGTGCAAGACTGCAGCGAGAACCCCAGATCTCTGGGATGCAGACCAGTCCCTTATCCATTGGGCACAGAGTCAAATACTGCACTGACCTGCATCACCAAACACATTATTTTTAAACATTATTTTGGCGGCCCTGGGCAGCCAAAAAGAAAAAACCATAATTTTTTCTTGTCAAATGCCTGATTCCAAACTGAAAGATCCCAATCCCAACTGAAAAGATTGGCATAATCTGCCCATAATGTCATCTGCTTAAAAAGATATTCCACCAGTTTTGAAAGCTTGCCACCATCATTTTTAGCTCTGTCATTTTGGATTTCAGAATTAGACATATAACCATACACATAATATTCTTCAACATTAGGCAACACATGTATGTTATGTCCCTCAGACAGTACATCATACTGCTCTTGGCATTCTTTATCATTTATCTGGCTGCTGCACATTATCAGGCACTCATCCAGCTGATCCAACAATTCAAAATACTCAGAAAATATGAGACCCCTAATATCTACTGATATTGAAAACAAAACCTGATCCACACACCCAATGTTGCACATGTCTGAATCAGGTGATGATGAACATTCATTATTCACAGTTTGCAAATCAGTATCATCATCCTCAAACAAAGGGTTAATCCTGCACCACTGAAAGTCAAGACTCACAACATCATATGCATCAGCAGGCTCATCATAAAGGGGATTAACATTCACTGCAAAGGCCTCTGCTTCTTCTTCATGACACTCCAATTCTTCTTCATTATTATCAGATCCAGAGTCATAAGAAGAACAAACCTGATCCATGAATTGGTCATGGATATCATTTTTATCATCTAATTGCCCCGCATACAAGATTTTTGCTGTTTCAATGTACTCTGAAGTTGAACAATCTGCATCATTTTCCATCCCTCCAATACTTCCTGATGAAACTGATATTGATTCTTGATCCATATGATCACAACTCTGCACAACTGGATCATTTAAACATGAAGGCTCTTTGTTTAGGACTGGTATGCAAATATTACTTGAAAAATTATTATTTTCAACTTCACCTGCTGGGCAAAAAAGGACATCCTCCTCTATGATAGAAACATCATCTACTTGGAATGATGCAAAAACTGGGACAATAGGGGTGTGAGTGCTATGACATTCATTGTCAATACCTGAATTAAATCCTTCATTAACACTGGGGGCTGCAGGACAACAAAAATTTTCAGAGAAATAACCCTTTTGTATTCCATACCTCCAATTATTTTCAATATCAATTGCAAACTGATGTGCCTGATGCAATGTGGTGGGCTCCTTGTCTCTTAATCTGTAACTCATTTTCTTATCAAAGGCTCCCAAATAGATAACTAAGCACAGTGCATCATTAGGTCTCATGCATTCTGGAATTCTATTCAATGCCCTCATAAATATGAGGTTAAAGGCTGGGATCAACTCATCTTCAATATGGATGTACATGAAGTCACTAATAGCTGCATATTCAGAAACTCTTTCACCATACTGTACTAGAAATGCAGATTTAAAACCATGCCAAGAGCTGACAGAGTGAGCCGGAAGGTAGGAAAACCAGTCCCTTGCATCTTCATCTAGAGATTGAACAAATAATCTCATAACCACATCCTCATGGTCAATCTCAAAGTCATCTATCACATTCATGAACTGCTGCAAGTGTCTCTCAGCTGATTCATCCTTTATACCCTTAAATTTAGGCAAAAAATTTCTGATTTTAGGTGGAAAAGCATTTGGATAGCCACAAATGCCACTGAAATTTATGGGCTTATATCTGTCTATGTTGAAACTTCTTTTATTACATTGTTGGGACTGACTACTATACATTTTTGCATTTGACACTTCACAAGGGTGCATAGGCAGATAATACATCCTTTATGTTATTGCAACCCTCCTCTCTACTCAGATTTTCTACAAACAATGACTTTAGGCACTCAAAGTTTAGCCTGTTTTTTTTTTTAAACTTTCCTAAAGTCCTTTAAATGAGTCTTTTGAACAACATTGCATGCCCTTTGAAATACAGTGTAAGTTCTAATAGAAGCATGCAAGCTCTGCTTTCACCAATGTTCCCCTTTTAACCAGTGCTATCTCACCAAATAGGGAGTCTGTCAAACAATATGAAATACCTGGATATGTTGCAGAAGCTGCAAATTCTTCTCTGGCTGATTTTGTTCTTTTATCAGGTTCTTTGATGCAGAGTCGCCACCTCCTTGAAGAGGAATGAGCTTCAAACAAGCTGAAGCTGCAGATTGATTTCTTTCATTCTGGGTCATCCACCAGCAGAATCACATATATAACCCTTTTCTCTGCTGCAACAAACAGTTTCCAGGTCTGATATTTTTTTTTTTATCTTGTAGACTCAAACTTTCATGGATATGACATTGATGTCCCCAGCAGAGTCGCCAATCTGTTGGTTTTTCTTCTGAATCAACATTAGGGTTTGCCACTTCTAATGCACAGGCAGATTCAACCAACTAAATATAGGAGGTTGCGTGAGCTGCCTCCCCTTCACTTCTGGTTCTGCCGCACCAAAGGGGGTATCCCTATAACTCAAGATGTAACCTTGACTAGCTCAAAGATAGAAAGATCTAACTTGACAACAACAGGTAGAATACTCTCATGTATGGACCAAGATCTGTATGATAGATCACAAGGCTGGCAACATTCTTGGACATGATGTCTGGTTGGGTATGAGAGCATGCAGGGGGTTCCTAATACTACTCCTACAACTAACAGGTGGAAGTATGAAATGGTTTAGTTTGAATTTTGGATGCAAAGCTGGACATGGTTATAACACAAAAACAAAGCATGATTGGTGCCTATCCAGGGCCTGGAGTCAGTAGACATACACCTGTGAATGATCAACATGAACAGCTAAAACTGGATTTCAGGGGGATATATGTGATATCTGCCTTACAGATATCTCCCAATACAGAGTGTTAGGTTATCTCTACTTATGGCATCCCTACTGCAGTATATCCTTCCCAATGTTCAACCTGAAAATAGTTTAATCTACCCCTTGAGCAGAAGTTAAAAGATCAGACATTCAACATAGGAATTCTATGCTCTAGAATCCAAACATTACCCAAATATCCAGATTCAGAAGAAGAATACATGCAATACTGGAGACAGAATTAACAAAACACATGCTAAGATAGCATTACTCATATAAGATCAATCATGAAATCAGTGGATTCATGCCAAAAACATACAACAGGAGATACATAAACTCACAAGTTTTAGCTGTACAGAGCAACCAGATCAGCTTGTATCTTATTACAGAGCCAAAAATCTTCAACTTTCAACAACCAAAAATGAGTAACACTTCCTGCTTATAACAGCCAGGTAGTGCACCACAGCAATTAATTACATGGTTGACCAAAAATCCCGCCAGATACACAGTATCAGCAAAATGGTGCTCAATGCATTACCAGATTGGCGCCCAAACATGAATGCAGTAGGTAGGGGAGGAGACAGGAAGATATCTCGAGCCCTGCGCCACTGTCCGCTGATGTACACCTTCAATCGGGTACCAGATCCACCCATACCTCTGCAACCTTTGCCATTAATGGCGCACCAACCCGCGGCCTTGGGAAAAACATCTAGCAATCGATCGCAAACACTTCCCGCCGAGATTCATCATCATGATATTTGAAAATATGCAGGATATCAATTATCCCACATGCACCCCGCAGCAACCTCTTTAACACTTTATATACTAGGTCATGAGCATATATGATGTCGGTGCTTTTGCTCCTGACGACACTAGTATAAGACTTCATCATCATCATCCCTCAGCAGCATGATATCCTGTTGCTTGAAATATCACCCTGACGTCAGCATCATCATCGCAATATCATCTGCATGATAATCGCCTTCATCGGCACAACCTGATCCATCGGAGGAACATCCTCCTGCTGAGCCTATACCAAAAGTCTGGCCGATGAACATCCTGATGACGTCATCATCATATCCTGCTGACGTCATCATCATATCTGCCTACTGCGCACCTCCTCATATCTGGATGACGTCATCATCATGTTTGCAAATATCGGGAGATCTCCACAAGATGATCTGTGTTAGAAATATGACCCCCCCGGACCTTGATGACGTCATCATCATATCGACATCAGGATGATATTCGGAAGATAACCGGATATTTGGAAATATCATCCTGATGCACAAATATCAGGTTGCACTGTAGCTCCACTATAAGATCGGGGCGATAGATGAATATGATGATGCTTGAAAAGATCACCCCCCACTAGATAATGCACGAAGCCGGCAGGCGGATATCTCCTTGATATCAGCATCATCATGACGCTGGAACAAATATACATCCGGGTGATATTCAAAAATGAAAATATCACCCCCTCCTTCGGAAATATCATGATGCAGATAGGCAGAGAAATAGACATCACCCTGACATAAGAATGACGTCAGCATCATCAGGATGATAAAACAACGAACATGAAGTGATACAACATCATCAGGATGATATTGACTAAGATCATCCTGACGTTCAAAATATGATGACCCCAGTGAATATCGGGTCACACTTAGAACTCTTCAACAACATCATCAGGATGATCATAACCAAGATCACCCGATGATAAAAATATCACCCCGGCGAAATATCATGAAGGCAGAAAATATGATGACCCCCGCAAGCATCACGGTGATAACTGGAAATATGATGATGATGATGACGACCCTTAAGAAAGAACAAGTCAGGTCGAACAACTCAAAGAATAACCCCTTCAGAATATCGGGGCAACATCATCATCATGTTTGGGCAAGGTGATAATTGGAAGATCACCGGATACTTGAAAAATCACCCCCGCAATCAAATCAGGGCGCACTGTAGCTCATCAGCAGGATCAGGATGATATCCAGACATCACCCGTCATTGAAATATGATGATCCTGATGAACAACAAGACGACAGAAAACATGATGATGCTGACCACCATCGAAGCAAACATGATGATGACGACCTCCTCTTCAAAGAAAATATGATGATGCAGCTGAAAAATGCTGAGGAGGTCCAACACTTAGAACATTTTTTGGATACTTAGGGAAAGTGCCTGCATGAAAATTGCTCAAAAACTGTCAGTCAATTCAGGCACTAACAGGAGGATAGTGGGACATATGGTACCATTGCCAAATTCATATCTTGCTCATCATGTTGTTCGTCATTAGGATCATTATTGTTTGGTTGAATGTTGGGATCAATGTTTTCTTGTTGAGAGGCAAGGTTTATAGCATATTCTTGTTTCTTTTTCGTCTTTCTCTTGCTTTTCTTCTTTCTCTTTATTTTACCACTTATCTCTTGTAAGATAGGGCTATCCTCTTTCGTAGGCTTGTGCAAATGAGAAGATGAAGCACCGGGATCAAACCTCATTTGTCGCAGTGGAACACTTTGTTGTTGACAACGACCTCCCAATCTCGATAAGGATTTCAGGGGAGGAACCTCAGCACAGGGACCTTGTCCTTTTAGTCTAAAGTTCTCTTCACATGCGAGTTGTTTAACTTTTGTCAGTTCATGTATAGAAGATCTAGGTGCTGGATGTAACAATTTCTCTTTGTAATTTCTATAGCTCAAAAATGTAAAGTCTGTTCGTAGCTCTAATTTGTCGTTATTTTTGTTGCAAAAGTAATCCAATGTGAAGTGTTGTTGTGTAGTTGAAGGTTTTATGTATTTCTATGAATGATATGCACTTGTCCGTTGAAAGGAAATTTAACACATTTATCAATAGTTGAAGGGACCGCTTTCATAACCTTTAACCAAGGGAATCCAAGTTTTATGTCAAAGGTATCAGAATCGGGGGTGATATCAAACCATTGTTCAACATGTTTCTCAAGTACAGTTACTAACAATGATATCTTACCCAATGGTTTCTTTAAGGTTCCCGTATGTGTCTTAATCATCAAGTTCGAAGGGTTATAAGAACCTTGTATTAATTGATTCGAAAAGAGGAATTTTTCAATGACAACATTAGTCATGCAATTAGGATCAATAAGAGTTCCATTCACGTTGTTTCCCATTATTTTCACAGTGACGTAAAGAGGTCCTTCAGAATCACTGATTGTTCTATCATGAGGTGTGAAAACAATTTCAATTTCGGGAGCCTTTCTTTTCATGTAAGGTCTAGGAGGGAACCTATTGTTGCTGTTGTGATGAGAAGCCATGTTTTTATGCTCAAACCAATGCCAAATTAGACATTGAAAGCTTTTCAAAATTTGATGCAAAAGACAAGAGCAAAAATAGCCTAGAACTCTTGATTTCGTAGGCACTAACATGTTTCTTCTAGGGATGTGTTTGTGGGAACGTTTGGCGATCGTAAAGTACATGTCACCTCTAGGGGGCATGGGATTTGTGAAAGTCGGTGTTCCCTTGTGTGTTTTATTCTTACCTTAACGTGTTTGATATTGATAACTGATATCAACCACCTTAAGGTGGGCGCATATATAAGGTAAGTTGTCTATTATAGATGTTAGCATTGTGTTTGACCTCAGATGCAAAGACTTGCACCCTAGAGTAGTGCATCGTGCATCCTGAGTTTGTTTGCAATCAATCAATCAATCATGTAAGTCTTCTGCGGAGGTGGGATATCGCGTATATCCTTTTTATCTTATGCCCTCTATGGAGGCGGGGATGGTCTATTTCTCAGAGTAGATTACATCATCCTGTCATTTTCAAAAGTCCTCTGCGGAGGCGGGGAGCAGTTCTATGACTAACTCAACCCTTAAGCGTGTTTTCGGTGATTGTTGTGGCAAAGTGCAATCGTCGGTGTGTGTTGGACCTAGAAATAGGTAAACTCCATCGCTTGTCTACCGTGTTTTCTCTGTGTCTTCAAGTGTGTGTGTTTTGGCGTGCTTGTTTTGTGTGGCATGTTTGTTGCCCCATATGCAAAGACCAGCGCCTTCGGGTAGTGCTTCCTGCATTTTGGGAGGTTTTGTGTGTCTTGTTGTGTGTTGCCCCATATATACAGAGACTTGCGCCTTAAGGTAGTGCATCATGTAGTATGGGAGGTTTGTTTATTTTCCAATACTTGTATTTGCATTTCATATATATGAGAAAAAGAAAAGAAAATATATCATTTTTGTCTTCCATGCATTAATGTGTCTTCTATGCATTGACTGTATTCTCCATGTTCTGGGTGACTATAACTGTCTTCTCCATGTTTTGCGTGCTTGTTACTGTCTTCTATGTGATTGGCGTGTCTTCTCCATGCTTGGTGTGTTTACTGTGTTTGTAACCTTACTTTAATGCATGTATTGGCCTTGTGTTTATACATACATTAAAGTGGGGGCTAAATGTAATGTCAGAAAATGTCCCCTTGGGGTCTTTTCCCTCTTAAGGTTTAGCCCCCAAGTCTTTTGCATGCATTTAGGACATCTTAGTTCATATTTTGGCATCTCGATGGAATGAGGCCTAGGTTCCATGACAAATTGGACCTAGGTGAACCCCTTGAGCTGTACCCTGCCCAAAATAGGAGGGAGGAATTGGGCACCTGTGCCCTAGTCTTGCCCTATTTTGGGGCAGCCCTAATTTCTGGGTGTCATTTTGTGACTGTTATTTGGTCCTTTTGCCAACACGGTAAGTTTTGATTTTTAAAATCTTGGCAGGAGTGCTTGTAGTTGCATATATAAGCATGATTAGGCATTCATTTGTAAACTAGATGATTACTAGCAAGCTATTGTGTTCTCAAGGTGATTCAACGCTTTCATTGTGTTGTGTTGTAAGAGCAGACTTGTGTATTTTGTGTGTTAATATTTGCCGATTTGAGCATCAATTTCCTCATGGAATGAAGGGCATCTTCCTCCCATGAGAGCTTCACTACAAGGCGACATTATATTGTGATTTCATCATTGATTCCTTTGGTTTTTGCCTCTACCTCACAAAGCATGCACTCTTTATCTGACAATGGTGTTCGGAGACTTAAGTGTCCTCCACGGCTTGACTGAGGCAAGCCTCTAAACACCACAACCCCCAAACTAAGTCTTGTGATTGTAGGTTACAGATGTCGTATTTGGGAAAAGTTGAGTTGTAGGAAGGATTGGCAAGCATCAAGGATTCAGGATCTGAAGAAAAGTAGGACACAGGAGCACTTCCAGGACTTGTGAACTCGCTCTAGTGTCCTCTCCATATGAGTTTTAGGAAACATAAGTTACATGGTTGATCAGTGTCAGAAGGAGGTCCGGATCCTGTGAAGAAACTGGTACCTTGGACTTGGGCGCCCTCTCCAGTGTCCCTGACTATTTTGCTTCGAAACCCTAAAAATAGGTACTCTATGATTTGGTATTTTACTCTTGTCTGCAAGAGATTTTTCTATTATTTGTCAATTTGTTGTTGTATTTGCATAATTAGGGTTTTAACGGTCAATTGGGCATAAGAGAAGGAAAATTGATAATTAAATTCCCTAATCACAAATGACATGCTCACAGCAAGATGCCTCACTCCCATAGGTCTCATGGAGTGACTAGTGGTACTCATAGGTAGAGGAGCAGAAGTCTTGATGGTTTTGTTGGAGGGAGCCGACCTTGATATTACTATTTCTTCTCTTGAACTTGTGCCCCCTTGCATGGGGAGCCTCTATTTCCCTTGAGAGCATTTTTTCCTGTAGCTCTTTGATACTGTTGTATATGTAAACTTTGGGTATATCTATGAAAGTTCATCTTTTTATTGTTTTCAACTATCAGATTTGTACTTATCTCTTGTGCATTTTAGAGGTTTAAGAACTTATTGATTATGTTTTTGACCTTTCAACTCTTTTAACAATGCAAGTATGATAACGATGACATGTTTTTGTATATTTTTTGTGGCATATATATGAGATGCAGTTTCTAATATGCTAATGCAAGAACACAAGAAATGCTGAAAGGAAACATTTACTTCTACTGAATGTCACGAGATATGACATTGAATTATTGCTTTGAGACTCTTTTTTTGATTTTGGCATGGATGCAATGTGGAACAAACAATGTGAGTTCTCTTTAATACAATTTTCAATCCAGGGGATTGCGAGTTGTTCTAATATAAGAGACCTATTCAAGACCGTGAGATTAGGATTTTGAAACTCAAGTGGGGACCGGGAGTGAAATGGAGTGCTTCTGAATTTAGGCTTTGCTAAAGGATAAACACTGATCCTTATCTAGATAAGACAATTTGACAAGCTTTCAACTTAGACAAGTAACAAATTTTGATGTTTAGTAGACTTAGATCATAGATGGCCAACAAGATAGACTTGGGGTAAAGGATAAATAGGAAAGAACTAGGGTCCATAGATAGAAGATAATCCTAAAGATCACTAGACCCTTGGCTTTGCTTAGCTAGTGCGTGTGTGTACTTTGTACCTTTCTTTCTCTGTTAGAATGTCACCCTTGAGGCTTCAGGCTTAGACTGATCTCCACCCAAGAGTATGAACATTCAACAATCTTCTCTCTTTCACTCTTTTTTTGTATCTCTCTCTTTTTTTTCTTTTTCACTTTTTTCTTGTATTTTCTCATTTTTTTTGGATTTTGACTTTTTATGAAAATGAATGCTTTTTGGAACTTTTGATACGCAAGCTTGATCTCTCAATTCTCACTTTTCTCAATATTCTTATTTTGATCACTCATTTGTTTTATTCACTCAGATTTTAGATTGATTCCTTCAGAGTTTTGATCCTCCTGATGTTTTTGGTTAGGGATGATAAGGGATGAGCGCCACCTAAAGTTTTTGTAATCTGGTCAGACTTCTCTACTACTAGGGAAGAATTGGGAAGGTCTACTTGCAAGCTTCCTTTGAACATTGTAGGTTTGAATATTGAATTTGTTTAGACCTAACATCTTGGCTCATTAAGACTAGGATCAGTATAAAGCTAAGAGCTAGGCTTTGATTAAAGTCACTGGGAATGAAGGGGGATAATGGTGATTGTGAAAAATGGGGAATCTCTAGGCAACATTAGACTCCTTAACAAAATGAAAATAGCATAAGAGAAAGTCACTAACAATAATGCAAGATGAATAGAATGAAACTGAAATGCAAGAAATAAATTATTTTTGACATTTTTGATTTTTTTAATGATTTTTTTGTGTATACACCTAAAAATGGCTTGAGTCTAATTAAATAAATATTTAATATTATTTTATTCTTATTCCTCTATCAATAAATAAATATCTTAATTTATTTATATGGTTAATGTTCATCACATTCATCTAATAATTAATCATTCCTAAATTCCTCTAATGTCATATCTAATTAAATAATCCTAAATTATTTAATTATTTCCTCTAAAACAAAGTCCTATGTCTAAAACCACATACTCTCATCCTTGTCATCTTCCACATCATTGGATGCCTCATCATGTTGCTCCAATAATTAAATATTCTTAATATTTAATTAGTCAATTATCCCCTCAACATGTCCCCTATTTCTTCTCAACCATCAAACATGGTCAAAGGCACTTGTCTTCCAAATCCTATATTCCCTCTCACATTCCAACAACCAAGGACTACTTCCTCCATGTTCTTCTCATGGTCTTCCACCTTTGTCTCAATGGTCCTTGTGAGCATCATGACATGTGGCTTATGGTTCCACATATTCCTCCACCTTGCCATCATAGTAGGAACATCTTCCACTTTTATCTCCCTCATCCCAACCAATTTGATCCTGACCGTACACGTGACAAGACTTATTCTCCAACATGGATCTTTTGACATTTGGATTGGACCTCTCTGATGTAGAGTGATCAACAAAAATGTGGTTTCAATCTAACATTTCACTTTATGACCCTTCGGCTAGACTCTTCTCATCGGCCATGGTAAGATTAACTTCACCGATACGCCGATACAACTGTCGTCGGTGAGACTCCAAACGTCGGTGAACTCCTTACTTATTATCTCGATGGGCCAATATGTATTTCTTCATTCTTCACTGATATGCCAATCTATGTTGTCTTCGGCATGACCACTCCCGTCGGTGAACCCTTATGATCTTAGGCCGACGCACCGATGACTAACACCCTTGGCGAGGTTCTTATTATCGGTGGGACTCAACACCTTTGGTGGAACTTCAATACACTTCTGGAGATGCAATGATACACTATTTGCTTCACTCACACCCTAGCACATGGCAATTCTAGGTTGGTCTACTGCGCAACATAGTCGATCCGAACCTCTCCACCGTCAAATAGAACACAACCAACAAAAATAGAAACAAGAAATAAAAACATATATGTACACCAAGAAGCCATTCCACTGATTTCGACAGAAATCTCACCAGTGGAATGCTTCATCGATCCATGGTATGGCAACTTGCAGGATAGAGATTAACTATGACTACAAAAGGAAAATTGCTATGTACAATTATGAGATTTTGACACACAAAGGACGGAACAAAGTTTCTTTATTCTTCAGTTTTGTTCATACACAGGCAACGAACACACACATAAAAGATATCGAACTCCTCTTGTTTGATCTACCTTGTTTTTAACCCACTATTGAGGGAGTTCAACCATTCTTGAGCAGTTGGGGAAGCTCAACCGCTTCCTATCCCCAAATTGTCCTGTTCTTGAACTGTCTACATGGTCGGTTACAAATTGAACAAAAAACAAAAACTGAAAGTAAAACAACTGGTCGGTTTGACCTTATTACAAACAAAACAAGGGTTTGTTAGGTGCCCCTGTACCACTCTCCTTGGCCTATAAAAGGAAGCTCCTCACCTCCATTTAATCAATCACAAGAGCTATAATACTTACATTCTACAGAAATTCCATCAAGCAGTCAAGTGTGCCTTTGGCCTCCCCATTTGCATTATCATCATAATCTCCATAGTTGCATATCATTAGCTTAATATCACTATTAATATCATGGCAATATCATTAGCTTCATATCATACTCATTACTAGCATAATTGCATTGTTTACATTGCACATTGAGTCCACAATTCCATTCATCTCATTGTCATCTTGGAAAACAAAGAAGTACAATTCTGAGAGCAATATCACAATCAACAAGATCATTGAGAAGATAGGAGACAATGGAATGCATGGGATAAATCAGTTTGCAAGGTATAACTTATGTTTTCTACATTTTTCTTAGTTTCATTGATGTATTAAATTTGAGTAGGAATTCTAGAGTATTTGTGGTATCTTGTTAGGTTCTTACAGTAGTTTCAAATTATCAATCACATTTTGGCGCGTTAGGTAGGGGCCTTGCCCCATTTTTAACTTCCAAATTTGAGTTTTTAGTGTACTTACAGTCATAATAGGTCATTTCCACGCATTCGAGTTCCAGTCTTGCACATATGTGAAGAAAATTGTAGTCCTGTGCATATGCCACTTTCTGTTGTGCATCCAACACTTCTTGTTATGCATTTGTCTTTCTGTGCATATAACTCATTTTGCTGCACATCCATTATTTGTTTCTGCGCATTTGAAATTAGGTAGTTTTAGTATGTCTTTTTGATAATTTTTGATGCTGACTCTAGTTGAAGCTGTCATTGATCATCGAAGAAGTATATTCAAACTACTGACAATTGGTTTTGTAGGTTTAGGGCTTGGTTTAGGCATCATTTACTCTTGCATTGTTAATCTAGTGGCACCTAGTTTAAGATAGGAGGAGTAATCATACCATTTTGCACTACAATCTTGCATACAATCATAACTTATTTTTTAATTAGGGGGAGTAACTCTATCTTGCATGCAAATCATCATCTAGTTTAAAATAGGAGGAGTAACTCAATCTTGCATACAAATCATCACATAGTCTAAATTAGGAGGTTAATTGGACCAATCTTGCATACAAATCATCACATAGTCTAAATTAGGAGGTTAATTAGACAAATTTTGCATACAAATCATCACATAGTCTAAATTAGGAGGTTAATTAGACAATTTTGCATTACAAAATTAGGAGGTTAATTGGACCAATCTTGCATACAATCTTGCATACAAATCATCACATAGTCTAAATTAGGAGGTTAATTGGACAAATTTTGCATACAATCTTGCATACAAATCATCACATAGTCTAAATTAGGTAGTTAATTAGACAATTTTGCATTACAATCTTGCATACAATCCAAAACATAGCATAAATAGGGGGAAGTAATTTCATCTTGCATGTAAACATAACATAGTTTAAATTGGATGCTAAATTTGACTATCTTTTGCTCTTTTGTTATCATGCAAAAAAGGCATCTTGTGTTGTTAGATTAGTCACACTTAGCTTAATCTAGACGGTCAATAAACAAGTGTTTACCATGCTTGCAAAGGTGATAGACATATTCTCTCCCCTTGCAACATCTTGGGTGATCAAAAAGCCAGACTCATCTACCCTTTTCTTGTTTACCCTTAGAAAGGGCTTCTCTTGGATTATGTTTCATCCAAGAGGGATGACCTTAAGTGAAGCTTTCCTTTGACCTGCTATATAAATGGGATAAGGTGAAAGCCAAGTCCTAACCAGCGTCAACCTTGCCTTTTGGTGCCAAATCGAAAAGAGGTGTACTAGCACTTTGTGGAAATGATTTTTGCATTGTGTGAAGTATTTGAAACTCTTAGTAGGATTGGTTGAAGCTTTTAGTATCTTGCTGCATGCTCACAAGGCATTTGTCCCTCAAAGTTACTAAGAACCATTGTTTTAGAGACCAAAATCCCTTTACTTGTTGACACAGGAGGTCGGACCTCTAAAGCCGCCCAACGTTTTCACTAATCATGTGTAGAGACATAAATTCATCTTTTGGGGAATGAAACTTGGTGTGCTCGAGAAGTGTGTCCCATGTAAGGGGGAGCCAATGCCACCAAGTTTCTAGCTGTCCACGTTGATTTAAGTGGCTGGAGAAATCCAAGTTGGGATTCAACAAGTAGTATCCTTTCTCACCTAGGATTGTACATGTCTTCAAATTTGTGTTAAAACACTAAATGTCACAAACAAACATCAAAGTGTACTGTCTGCTGTGTTTTCTTGCCTGAAAATAGAGAAAATCATCACAAGAAAAACATAAGGTTATCTTGAAAAACATGCCAAAAACACTCAAACTTGAGCAAAATTCAGTCATTTAGTAGAACCACGCATTTGAAACTTTTTGTTGCACATTTGACACTTCTTTCTATGCATATAAACTCTGCTGCGCATATAATACTTTTTGCTGTGCATATAACATTCTTGCTGTGCATATAAATCCTGTTGTGCATACAAACAACAGAGCTGCGCATCCAGAACTGTGCATATAATCAACAGAGCTGCACATTTGAACCCTGTTCGTGCGCATCTGAATCTGCACATGATCCATAATAGTGAGCTATTCCTAAGGTTTTGAGAAAATAACAAAATCAATTTTGGGTACCCATTTTTGCCTAGAATACAGTTGAGAGGTCATTGAAACCATAAAAATTCATCTCATACCCATTTTCAAACATTTCACTCATATCTCATATCTAGCCTTTCCAAAATCAAACAAAAACAAATTTTCCCAAGGTGCCGTTGAGATTTTTACTATTCAAACAAACAAATTGGTTAGTTTCCCTATCAGGATCAATCATCCTCTATCTAGAAACTACACTAAACATCTGAACAAGGTTAGTCTATATCAATTGTGGTTACAATCATCCCTATTTGTCTCGCTTTGGATCAACACTTTGATAGCTATACAACATAGCTCAAGAACATTGTTTGGACAAGGAATCAAAACACCACCTTTAGAAAATCTTATCACCAACACATTCAATCCAATCTTTTACCCCAAACTATACCCCATCACAAACATCACTTACATCCACAAGCCTCTCATCCAACTTCATTCGCATCACACTTTTTCATGGTTGAAACTAGGTCTCAAGCCAAAAGAAGAAAAGAAATGGACTACACAAATAGTAGTGTACACTCTTCTAGTGATGGAGAGGAAGAAATTGACCAAGAAGAGCTTGATAAATGCTTACAAGATCCAAAATTTAAAAAATTGATGGATAAGGTCATAACAACGGATCCTCACAAATACTTCCTCTTACTTGCACAACAAGGTGCCAAGCTACCCGCCGATTTTGACATTTTAAAATTGAGAGCAACAAACTCATCAAACAAAATAGAAGCTCCCAAGAATGAAAAGGGTAAGGATATGTTAAATCCTTTAGATACACTAATGCAACAAATTCAAGCCTTACAACAACAATTAGTGGACCTACAAACGGGAACTTCCACAAAACATTACTCATTAGAGGATATATCTCCATATCCTTTTGACAAAAGATTGATCATGGTACCTTTCCCTTCAAGACTTGAAGTCCCAAAATTTGACAAATATAGAGGGAAAGGTGATCCACATGACCAAATTAGAGAATTCAGCGCTGCATGCTTAGAAGTCACCCATAATGAGACATATCTTATGCGACTCTTCCCATGTAGCCTAGGAGGTCAAGCTATGGAGTGGTTCTCCCGTCTACCTTCCAGAATCCAAACATTCAATGAACTAGTGGACAAGTTTGTCACTCATTTCTCCTACAATATTGAACATGAGATTTCAATGTTAGATCTATGCAATAACAAACAAAAGAATGGAGAATCTTTTACCACTTTCTTACAAAGGTGGAGACAACTTGCTAGTAAATGTCCTTTTCATATTCCCAAAAAGCAAATGATTGAAATGTTTGTCCATAACTTGAACACTAAATTAAGCTATCAAATCCAATTCCCATGTCCTACTTCTTTTAGTAAAGTCATTGAAATGGGATTACTTATTGAGAAAGCTTTGATAGAAAAAGGACAAATAAAAATCTATAAAGATATCCCTAGTTCAAGCAACAACACGGATAAATCAAGGTTTTGGACTAAGAACAAGAACATTGTAAATGATGGAGTTGTAGATGCAAGATGTGTGACACCAAAACAACCTATTCTAAATCTCTCAAGTCCACACAACAATACTACTCCAAACAAACCTCCAAACAATGAATCATGACCAACAAACTTTCCTCCTCGCAGAAAATTTACACCATTAGGGGAATCAATTGAATCAAACCTAAGGAAACTCATAGAAAACAACCTCATAACACTTCCTATGATAAGAGAATATGAACCCAAGTTCAAACCCTCTTGGTGGAAAGATTTTGACTTTTGTGAATTCCATAGAAGTAAAGGTCATAAAATTAACGATTGCCAATGATTGAAGAACACCATTCAGGACTTGATAGACCGAGGAGATATATCAATTGATGGACATGCATCTAATGACAACCATATGACATTCAAGAATCTACTCCCTAATTATGAGAAGGAAGGTCCCTCTAAACAAACAATAATGGTGGTGACAATGCCAACTACACAAATGTATCATATATGGTTATATTGTTAACCACATCTCCGAAAGTGACTCACATGTAAATGTTATTACTATAAATAAAAAGCCCGATTGTAATGTAACCACTCATCATGGAAAGATTCTCCAAGGAGCTCCACATAAACCATCTTCCGTATCCAATAAATATAATGTCCTAGACCAACTCCAAAAGACACCTGCACATATATCTATTTTGGAGCTTTTACGTCTCTCACCATCCCATAAGGCTATCCTAGAAAAATCTCTATTGGAAACCACTATGCCATCAAATATTGACCAAGAGTAATTTCAAGCCATGGTAGGACGTCTCACTACACTGCATTTCCTCTCTTTTACCAAAAAAGATGACATGTCCATTACCCAACCTCACAATGCATCTCTTCACATTGAAGCCCTCATTCATAAACACATAATAAAATAGGTCCTTATAGATTAAGGGGCAGGTTTAAATATATGCACACTAAAATTAGTCCTTGCATTGGGCTTCTCTGAGAATTCTGTTAATCCAAAGAAGAAGATCACAATCAAGGCACATGATGAGGAAGAAAAGACATCTAAAGGCACTATTGTTTTGCCAATATGAGTTGGACCAGTAGAGAAAGGTGTGGTTTGCCAAGTCCTTGACATGGAACTAGCCTACAATATCCTCCTTGGCTAACCTTGGATACATGCGATGAAGGCCGTACCATCCACCTGTCATCAATGTATAAAGTTTCCCTACAATGGCTAAGAGATTACTAGCTAAGGTGATCCTGATCCATTTCAATACTACAAGACCATCAAACCAAAGCCTGAAGTTGTCATACCTACCAACTGTACAAGCTCATCCTCTACACCCCTTATTGACCCAAGTTCCATACCTTCTACATCCAAAACCACCAAGCTAAAATTCAAGCTCAAAGATAAAGGGATAGGAGAATATTCCATCGAACAAACCTTTTGTCTTGCAAAACTACCTCTATCACCCAAGTCTTATGGTAAACCATCTATGGACAAACCATAGTCATTAAAAACTCCTAAAGTCCTTTTATCAAATGGGGAACTCTATAAGTTGAAAGTGATGAGAAAGATGTCCTTCAATGAATATACAAAGAAGAGGATATGGAATTCAAGCCACAAGATCAACAACCCCAATTACAAACTGATCAATATGGACCAGGTTTTAGTATCTTGCATAGAATGGGATATGATGGTCATAGTCCCATAGGCTTGAGAAAAGAAGGTATCATAGAACCCATATAACCTTCTTCCTTATAGACCTGAGACACTACATGGCTAGGATACAAAGGAAAAGACAAGGAAAAGATTACCACCAATCTAGTTGAACAAATTCACAAATTGCAAGAAGGAAGTGAGATAGATTCAAATAAATGGGAATGGAATAGTCTTTCTGAGCTATCTTGTGAAGATAAAGATATTGATGTGGTTCAAACATATAGCTCAACAAATACATATCATAAGGGTCAAAGCTCAAGGCCTAGACCACTAGAGTTCGATTTGCAAAATATCGAGAGTGAGTCTCAAGAGGAAGGTCAAATGTCACACTTGATAGATAATACTGAGGAGAGTACTGTTTTAGACCTTGTAAATACCCCCACAAAATTGTTGATAACTAAGAGGGGGGGTGAATCAGTTATCCTAATATTTTAACTTTATGTGCTTTCTTAACAGTTAATACAACATCGGATCAAATAAGCAAGCATAATCATGAAATGGAAGTAACATCAATACACATGACACAATGATTTTGACATGGAAACCCTGTTAAGGGAAAAACCACGAGGTGATTAACCCAAGATATTATTCTCTGTTAGAAGAATAGAAGATACAAAATGGCACTTGCCAATTAGGGCTCACTGCCCGAGCACACTACTCACAAGAGGCTCACTGCCTACAAAAGACTTACTATATACACGAAGAAAACTTGAACTGATGAGAAGCATCCACACATGCTGAAGTTCAGTTCTGGTTAAGCTCAATAGACTGATCTGTTGCACTTCATTCTTGCTCTCCTTAAGTGCTACTGTCCTCTTACATTTCAAACTTGTTTCTCTACCTTTTATACTATTCTGCTTTTATTCACACTTCAATACTTACACAATACTCCTTCACATCTAAATCCATCTTGTATATATATCCGCACAAGTGATTTCAACACTTTTCTAGTCGGCATCCAGAATAGTCAATATTATCTCAAACTCTGGTCTATTAGCAAAATTCTTGCATACTAAGTAAATGCAGATCAAGAATATGCTTGTAGAAGTCTTCAATCATGTTGGCCAATCATGAACTTAGTCATTAGCAATATCTCTTCCAGATTTTAGTCTGACACTCTGCTGATACAGTTCTTCCTCTGTCTACTTTGTCAAACAGGAACCCAACACTCAAGTGTTCATATCTCTTCACCCTTCCATTATCAGAGGCTAAATCCTTGGAATATATTAGTCAAGGTACTCATCTTGACTTCACCAAATCTGCACTTTACTGAAATACTTCCTCTGAGAGATCCAGACTTGACTGTTGGACCTTGCTGACTGCTCTGTTCTTGCTTACCGGATCATGACACTTCTTCAATCTGACTTCCGGTAGAGACTCATCATGTCTTGCAGATGTGTGGGATAATCTTTGTTGCCATCAATGACAACATTCATGAATCCATATAGTGCCTCTTGCCAACAATCTCCCCCTTTGGCATTGATGGTAACACTCAGTGAAAAATGACTAAGTGTCACACTATACTCCCCCTTGGCTGATGCTCTGTCTCTATGTACATTTTCCAGAGCTCCCCCTTAGCTGGATTCCTCATTTTTGACTGCTCATCACTCCCCCTTTGACATCAATGGCAAAGGGTCTGCACACCAAAATTTTCAAAAATTAATCTATACTGAGTCGCATAAGTATATCATCCGGTTGTACTCTACATATACTTTAGTATGTCTGCAAAAGTGTTTTTCAATTGTACAACTTCGGTTGCCCAGCTCAGCTTCATCCTGTCCAAAATTGATATGTGACCACTCAACATGAATGCAAAATCTTTTGCCTTCTTCAGCTCTGTCGGATCATTTGTCTTGGCTGTGGTTTGAGCATCACTTAGGGCCTCATGCATGGCCTCCAACTAAGGAATGATTATTCTTCTAAGCTCATTTAACCTGCTGATTCTGTTTTTCTTTTCTTTCTCTAGCTTCTTAATTTCATCCAAGACTGCAATAGTCTGACATTCTTGATTTACTATGGATGAGGTAAGTGGATCAAAATTTTGAGAAAATTTTGTTAGTTTGATCTCCTGTTCTTTCATTTTCTTCTCAATCTCCATTGTTGCTTTGGACCATGATAGACAAAATTTATATATTTCCCCACCATCTTTAAGAGCATTTTCTAAGCTCTTTATCCCTATATCTATATTTCTTCTATCATTTGATATTAGACTTAGTACTTTAGAGAATCTTTTATCCAAAAACTCTTTCCAGACCTTTTCCTCAGCTGATTTCTCTAAGGACTCAAAATGAGTGTTGATTGAACTAACAAGAGACTTAAGATTACCTGATGAGGAAGCTGATGAATCCTTCAGAAAGGATGGCATGATCTTTTCAAGCACACCGGATGCAATTTCTATTAGCTCACAATCTTCCATGTGAGACTTCAGGAGTTTTTCTTTTGCCTTTGCATTAGCAAATGAAGCTATCTTCATTGTTTGTACCGGGGAAAGAGAATCAAAATCAAATGGTCCTAGTAGAAGTTCTGGTTCATCAATCTCTAGTGTCTCTTTGTTTAAGAATTCCTTGACAATTTCTGCAGTGTCTCTTTCCGGAGATAGAGTTTTCTTTTCTTCTGCAGTCTTAGAGCTATCATCTTCTTTTCCCTTCACTTCTTTTTCTTTATCCTCTATTCTTTCTTCTCCTTTGGATCTGGAGTCAGCAGAGGAAACCAGAGGAGAGATGTTTGTTTGTTCATGAGCCACCTCTTCCGGAGTAGAAGATTCCAAGCCCTTATCTTTACCTTCACCGGAGTCCATTACTTCTTCTGTCATTGCCTCAATAGGTTCTTTTTCAACACTTGTAGCCAAGGGATCAACACCCAAGTCCTCTATAATAGGAATGTTGAATCTTGAGTATGCCTTCCGTAGGATTTCTTCTGTTTCTTTTGCCACTTTATCAGTTTCTCCAAGCATGAGCTGATTCATTCTAGTCTTACTCTGGAACTCATCCTTGCAATATTTGAAGATCATATCCATTTGTTTTGGAGATATTGAAGGGTAGAGCTAAATAGCTATCTATTCTCTAATTTCTAAGTCCTTAGCCTTAGCATTTTCTTTTCTCATTTCAAGTTCCTCTTCCAAACTTTTAGGAATTAGAGAAATTATTTCAATCAAGGCTTTATTGTATGTGTTTAAGTACTTAACTGTGGGTTCCTCCAAGATTTTTCTATCTGCATCATAGAATTCTATTATTGGTTGCAGGTTCCCATCCATAGTAATAGCTTTGACTACATCATCTAGGGACAGAGTGGGCTTTTCAACAAACTCTTCTACCTCTGCCACCTTATCTGTACCGGATACTTTCTTCTTCTTCTTCATCTTCTTGATCTCTTCATCAGATTCTGTCTCTTCTTCATCTTTCTGACTGATATAAGACCTTGTGGCCTTTGTCTTAGTTCTTTTCTTTGCTTTACCGGATGATTTTTCTTCTAGTTTTGATTTATTTGAGCTCTTATCAGTGGTAGGAGCAGAGCTCTTAGAAGATCTGGTCCGGGAGTAGGATTCTACAGGAACACTTTGCTTTTCTACCTCTTTCTTTCCTTTCTTAGTCCTTTCCTTCTTTTCCCTATTGGCATCAAGTGCCACTTTTGAGATGCCAAAGCTTTTGGAAATGTGTTCTACTTCTTTTCTTACCTTTCTTTTCATCTCTGGTTGCCTTAGCTCAACATGGATCTTCACACTCAATTCTTCAAAGGTTCCAAACCTTTGTGCCTTGGGATCCTTTGGTTTACTAAGCATGTGCTGAACATGCAGCTCTACGATTTTCTCATCCACCTCATACCCCATTGGCATGATCCACACTGTTCTTGGTTCCACTGCCTCCATTAGGCACTTATCAGTCTCTACCATAAAGCATACTGTGTCTTTGTATTTCTCAAGTAGAGATTGGGGAATTTTCTCTCTAGCTTGCATCATGCTCTAAAAATTCTTGAAATATCCCCAGAGAGCTGTATTCTGTGCCTTGGCATCACCAAGCCCATGTATATAATCTCTGATCTGAATGGCTATTGGCCTATCATTCTGCCATACCCAGCCACTGGATCCGAGAAGCTCATTCATGTAATAAAAGACAAGACAGAGTATCAAACCACCGTATTTGAAGGAGTTCTTCTTATCCTTCTTTATCTTCTGTAGATTCTCCAATAGTTGGTTCAAAAGGAGCTCACAAAGATCATAGTCTACATTCTTCCTCAACATTTCATAAGCAGTATATATAGCAGTTCCAGAAACTAAATTCTCCCTACTGGAGTGATATATCTTATATCCAATTATCATTGATGCAAACTTGATATCCAGATCTATGATGTCCTCAATAGTCATAGCTCTTTTATCAAACTTTGATCCGGTAGCCTCACTTACAATTTGGTTTTTGACAGATTTGAGAATGGGCATCTCACCGGTTGAGTGTAATTCGGTTACAGCCTTAATGGCATCCTTAGTGATCTTAAACGGCCTGTTCAACCACATAAAGTTGTCATGCATTCGAATCAGAATATACCGGACCCATTCATCTTTCAAAAAATAGGGGAAATGAATGCACTGTGCAAAATGTTTGTCCCAGATAGCTTTATACTAGGTTTTGAGTTCGAATGAGTCATCTATCAATTGCTCGTGATAGATATCGACCAACTTAGATTCCCCAAATTCTTCAATACTCTCATGAATATATGCCCTAACATCTTCTACATGCAAAACCCCATGCGTAATGCTTGACAAAGTGCCTAGGGGATCAACTTCTAGGGATTTATATGGATGCTTCTTAAATTTAGGGCGAGGCCTATCAGAAATCTTCACTACATTTGGAGTAGCCATCTTTCAAAGATTTGTAGAGAGATATTAAGAATGGAAAATACCTTTTACACTTCTAGGTTACAAGAAGTGAGCCAAATCAATTGCTGGATGAATCAGATTCTGCAGATGATCTTTGATGGGCTTGAGGAATTTATATTGCAAAGCTTCTTTTCATTTCTTCTTGAATGTAGAATGAACAAATGCTTAATGAGAAAACCCTTATATTGCTCCGCAAACCCTAATATCAAGTTGTAATAAATGCTCGACCTAAGTCATTCCAGTTTGCCTTATTCGGATGACTTGAAGAACCAGATTAATCTTGATCTTAAACATCTTGCAGATCTTCCAAATCTTAACCATAGTTTATTTAGATGTTTCTCTTATGAACCCTTTAATCTGCAACTCTCCTTGTGCCAGTTCTAACACCAATTGACTAGCTGGGGGAACAAGGTTTTCTTTGTGTCTCCCCCTGAGCCAGAGCTCACTTTTTAATTTCTAGAAGGAATATCAGTACCAGAGTCTAGTGTGGATCCATCCCCTACATTCTTTGTACTTTTCTTCACCCAAATCTTGTTCATCTCACTTTGAACTTCATCCGTATTCACTTTTTGTTTTCCATTATCTTGATTCTGATTATGATATACCGGACCTCTTTTGTCCTGATTCTTGCTTGTACAGAATTTTGCAATATGACTGGATCTATTGCAAATTTGGAAAACAACATTTCTTTGCATATTTGATTGATATCCTCTTGATCTGCATTGATTAGCCATATGACCCATTCTATTGCATGCAAAGCATCTACCGTTGAATGAATTATTCACTTGCATATTTCTGCATTCATGAGATTTGTGACCATACCTTTTGTAGTTGAAACACTGTCCGGAGAAGGATGTATTAGTCTGATTCATTCTCTTTCTGCACTGATTAGCTTTATGACCAAAGTTATTGCAGTTGTGGCAGTATCCATTGAAGGATGGATATCTTTGAGCATTAGGATGCCTTACCAGAGGTCCTCTAGGCCTGTTCCTTGGATTTTCTGATCCAAAATTCTTCTGACCGGATCCAGAGCTTTCACCTTTTTCATACCCCAGGCCACATTTGTCATCTACCCTCTTTTGGCTTTCAAGAAGAACTTCAAGTTGAGCAGAGCTTATCTTAAATTTCTCTTTGTATTCATTTGCTATTTGAAGATCCCTTTTAAGAGAGACAATTTGATCCTCAAGTTTTTCTTCATTATCTTTAGCATCTTCAAGATCAGATTCAAGATGTTTGATTATTCTATCCATCTTGTGGTAGTCTTCTAATTTTTCCTTGAGAGATTGTTTTAGATCATCTTCAGATTTTCTTCTTTCTTCAATTTCTTGGGTGAACTTCATAACTCCTGATTCCATTTCATGTCTTACCGTGATGATTTCTTTTGATAACTTTTCACATAACTTGGTTTTCTCTTTCAGATCTCCATTTGTATCATTGGCTTCACCTTGACTTGCCAATTGCTGAAGTAGCTCCTTTCTCTTTTTCATAGAGAGACTCAGTTTCTCTTTTAGTTCTTTTATGAAATCATCAGCCTGTTTGAGTCTTTCCTTCAATTCATTGACTTCAGAGTTTGATTGCTCAAGATCATCAAGGGTAGACTTGAGTTGCTCTCTTATACCATATACATCCATTTGAATTCCTAGATCTTCCTCAAGCTGTTAGGCTCTGTTAGGAGGAACTTAGATCTGATACCAATTATTGATAACTGAGAGGGGAGGTGAATCAGTTATCCTAATATTTTAACTTTCTATGCTTTCTTAACAGTTAATGCAACATCAGATCAAATAAGCAAGCATAATCATGAAATAGAAATAACACCAATACACATGACACAATGATTTTGACATGGAAACCCTGTTAAGGGAAAAACCACGGGGTGATTAACCCAAGATATTATTCTCTATTAGAAGAATAGAAGATACAAAATGGCACTTGCCAATTAGGGCTCATTGCCCGAGCACACTGCTCACAATAGGCTCACTACCTACAAAAGACTTACTGTATACACGAAGAAAACTTGAACTGATGAGAAGCATCCACACATGCTGAAGTTCAGTTCCGGTTAAGCTCAATAGACTGATCTGCTGCACTTCATTCTTGCTCTCCTTAAGTGCTGCTGTCCTCTTACATTCTGAACCTGTTTCTCTACCTTTTATACTATTATGCTTTTATTCTCACTTCAATACTTACACAATACTCCTTTACATCTAAATCCATCTTGTATATATATCACCACAAGTGATTTCAACACTTTTCTAGTCGGCATCCGGAATAGTCAATATTATCTCAAACTTTGGTTTGTCAGATGAATTCTTGCATACTAAGTAAATGCGGATCAAGAATATGATTGTAGAAGTCTTCAACCATGTTGGCCAATCATGAACTTAGTCATTAGCAATATCTCTTCCAGATTTTAGTCTGACACTCTGCCAGTACAGTTCTTCCTCTGTTTACTCTGTCAAACAGGAACCTAACACTCAAGTGTTCATATATCTTCACCCTTCCATCACCGGAGGATAAATCCTTGGAATCTATTAGTCAAGGTACTCATCTTGACTTCACCAAATCCACACTTTACTAAAATAGTTCCTCTAAGAGATCTGGACCTAACTGTTGGACCTTGCTAACTGCTCTGTTCTTGCTTACCGGATCATGACACTTCTTCAATCTGACTTCCGGTAGAGACTCATCATGTCTTGCAGATGTGTGGGATAACCTTTGTTGCCATCAATGACAACATTCATGAATCCATATAGTGTCTCTTGCCAACAAAAACTTGATAACTACTCCATCCTAACCATCATTTCCCTTGAGTCAGACCAACTCGATGATCCTCTACCATTAGTACATCCCAAACCTATAGATTGGGAACTACAAGAGGCCCCCAAACTAGATACCTTTCAAAATGATGATGCTATTATTAACTATCTAGAACTAAGGGATTGCTTACCATTAGGAGATCATAGAACTAGAATTACTATAGAACTCAATGATAGGGCTTATTTTGGAGAGAGTGCCAAGCCTTTTAGTCACAAAAATGTAAAAATAAAAAATAGATCTTTTTGGTTGTTTTAGATTCCCAACTTGATCTCAAGAAAACAGATCTATAAAATAGCCATTTCTAATAACTAATCTGTCTCAAGGGATTGGCCAATGAACAGGAAATGGGGTTTTCAATCCCTTTTCCTCTACACTTTAGGCTCTGCAAGACCAAGGAGGGTGTTCCTTCTCTAAAAATAAACAATGTTTATAAAACATATATGTTCCTTCCAGATTTACTTAAATTTTTTTTGATAGAGTAAAGTAATGGGCTAGATTCTCAAGCTTCAACCTCATTCTTTGCAGAGGAACATGTAAATAAAATAGCATCTAAAACCTATAGTTGAAAGGGAAATTTGTTTTGATATTTAAAATGATGAGAATAATTAAGGGGGGTTAAGTATAATATTGAACTTGAAACAGATCAGTGCCTTTTCCAAGGGTCATAGAGTCAAACAAAAGACGTAAATGAAAAGAACTACTTTGTGATTAATATCAGCTTACTATGAAAATAAAATAATGCCTTACATTATAATATTTCACTAATTTCAGAGTTAACCATGCTTAGTTATCCTTGTGACGTAATATTACACTTAATACCTTCTTACAACCATTATTTTACTACTTGAGTAAATGCCATAAAAAGAATACACAAACATATGAAAGACTGTGATGATGAATAAATTAATCCTTAATCAGATTGTATTCATAAATGCAATAATGAGTACATGAGTAGGAGACAATATAATTTCAAAACTCGACAATAACTTGTAAAGTAAACTGAGACTGAATTACAAGTAGCTTTGCAAATATATCACAAGTTTGAAACTCAAAATGAAGATTGAAACATGAAAGCTAATCTTTATTTCAAAAACTAACTATATACAACTCCTCCATGATCAGATTGATCACACACTTCAGACTGAGTCTGGAAAATATGACCTCGAACTAATATTTTTAACAAGCCCTAAATTCCCTTTTATAAAATAAGGGAGCAGACAAGCTATAGGCTTAACGATAGAAGAAGTTACAATTGTTTAATGAGAAGATGAAGCTGCAACAAGATGTAGGTGTAACCATATCCCAAACGTAGAGAGAGATGCCCCTGTAACAAAAATACCATCACATGCTGAGGTACTCGTTTTTGAACTATATGTTCTTTCACTTTTGGTGGGGAATGGAGCTAAGTGTTTGTTGATGGTTGATACATTGTCAGAGGCCATTGGAGCTAGGCACTCCTCAAATGCCATCAAATTTCTCTATAAGAGCATTCACTACTCTGCATATCCAAGCCGTGCAACAAAAAATGAGAAAACGTGCAAGGAAAAACATCAAAAGGAAACCCAGGAAGCCTGAATCTCCTTCATTATTTCCATTTTTCTTTTCACGAGTGTGACTTCTCACTTTTGGTTAGGAGGTTTCCAACTTCCTCAACTAGATAGAAACTCAAGGAATCCACATAGGACCGACTTCAATAGTGCTGGAAGCCAAGCCTAGAGAATAGCAGCAGTAGCAACAATTCTTTCTTCTACCCTTATCTGTATCATCCTGGTGGACAGTGTCCTTACACCTAGAGTTAAGGCTCTGTTAGGAAAATTATATGTAAGGGAGGGGTAGAGGAAGCTATGATGCCTTTGCCTAAGAATTTAATCTACCAACTCACAAAAATAAGGAATTTTTGGAGCCAGGAGATTAACCCCTAGGGCCCAGACTTAGATAAGATACAAGAAGGGAGAAGAAATTACAGAGGTGCAATGGATGCTGGTACTGTTCCCTAATTTTCCCTGCACCAACTATTCCATAGAGAGAAAGCTCCAAGTCTCCTAATTCTGTAAGGTCATATTGATAACCATGAGAACAAGGAAGAGAATCCAATAGAACAGGGGAGCAAAAAGAACATACATGAATAGGGGAAAGCCATACTGTTAGCATGATCAAACAATGTAGGAGAGAACATCAACAATCACCTATTTATAGAAACTCTGGGATATCTTCACACATCCGCACATCTTTGGTTCAATAAATTCTAGTCATTTCAAAGCATTTCTGTCATAAATGGAAATCTCTTGAAGATTACCAAAATGAGGAGAAAGATATAATTCCATAATTCTGCTTAACTGAAAACATCACTTCTTGCATTGAATATGCTAGGTCAGGTGTCTTCATTCATCATTTTAGCTCTGTCATTATGCCAGAACTCACCACACAACAAATGAAAGGTCATTTCTGGTAGAAGCATAGATTTCCAAAGGTTGATCCTGCATAAGCCAATCTTTCAGTGAGTAAATTCCTTCGTAGTGGCAGCGATGGAGACTTTGCACACGCCTGAGAAATTAAATTTGCAATGAAGTATCATTAGATCTAGTGCTAACACATCCCTCCATCAATTTTTTTGAACTCGAGTAGTCGATCAGGACCTTAGCTGGCTTGAATCAACGGTGCCAATTTGGTCCATTACGTAAAACGAGACTGTTGTTAAAATTTTCCCAATAATAGCTGGCCACTTGGACAACCCTCTTAATTGCGATCCTGAGAAAACATCCCTTAAGTAGTATAGTTAGGACACTATCTACAGTTTTGCACTTGAAAGATATGGTAGAAGATTTGATCTCAGCGGAACGGCGGAGAACCGTCAGATCAACCGCATGCAAATGGGACAACTCCCAAAAAGCAACCATCACTCTTGAAGATTTTGACACATCATGCTTTCATCTCTTAAAGCACAATCCTGCCCTCTAGAGGCCACGTGTCATGTTTCCATCCTTCCGTGGCTGTTTAGAGGGACCCTTTGGTGAGGCATGGTGGAATGACAGAAACCATAAAATAGTCTACGTCATAGTGCCAGGGACCCACCACTTTCTTTCTTTTTAACTAGAGATGGTTTTCGGCTAGCTATCGCCCCTTCTGCGGTTCCGCAGGTGCTTTCTTTGTTAATATTTTGATCCTGGTGAATTGGTGGAAGTGAATCCACAATCACCACCTGTCAAACAAAAAGGGTTAGCGAGGTCGGACCTTGGTATATATCTTGTAAAAACATCCTTCGCCTATTAGGAAAAAGGGGCTAGGGGGTCGTTTGAAATATAGTATTTTAGGCATGGGCCGGATGTGGTGACTATATGGCAAGGGGCCGGTTAAACAACATCTTGGAGGGCATAAAGAGGCAAATTAAAAGATTGAGTAATAGGTGATAGATGGTTAGCATGAAAACATAACGAATGTGACTTCTATCATGCTTGGCACAAGGGTTTAGGGTTTTAGGGGTGTTACTCAGAATATTTTTTAATATGCAACAAACCCTAGGCCAGGGACCTTCTAACCTGATGATAGAAATCTTTTGGCTAAAATATCAGAGCTATGGAAAATTTTTATATTGTTCCATCAGTGGCTCTATTTGGGGATGTCTGTTCAATATGAACAAGGTGAGATCAGAAAAGGACTCTGGAGGAGCAGAGCAAACAATAAAACATATAATAGCCCTAGGCCATTATGCAAAGGAAAGGCAAATCCTGCCTCTATCAAATATTTAGTTTTCCAATGATTTCATTAGGCTATTTCTAAAACCTTTATTGAAATCCATCTTACTTTTGACATGGATGTTTGGATAGCTCATAGGACAAATACATTCATCCTTTTCAAAATCTCCCCAGCCATTTTGAACTAATGGGGATTGAAATATATTGTTGCTAAATAGAGGATTAGCACATGGTTCAATCACATCCAACCAAGTAGAATATGTATCATTTCATGATTGCTGGTAGGGATAACTTTAAGGAACCCCCCCTAAAAAAACCTATAAAATCCTGGTGAATCCTAACTTGATGCCAAAAAAATGCTAGCGAATCTATGCCTATTTCAGAAAAAAAAAATTTCATTGGCAAATTTTTTCAAATTTGTCGACACTGTCTGTTTTGCTGGTGAATTGTATATAGTTTTAAAAAATAATAATTTCCTTGGCAAATTATAGTTGTATTCCAAAAAAATTAATAAATTAGGTGGCGAATTATAGTTGTATTCCCAAAAAGTAAAATAAATTGGGTGGCGAATTATATAGATATTAAAAAATATAAAATAAATTAGGTGGCGAATTATATAGATATTCAAAATTATAAAATAGAATATTTGGCGATTGTGCTGGCAATTTTTTGAAAAGTCATAGTGTGGTTGGCGAAAATATCAAATGCTATATTATAATGTCTAATCTTCTTGGCAAATTTATAGTTTATTCAGTATCAGAATCAATGGCATCAGAATCAATTGCATCAGTTGAAGTTCCATTTTGGGTTGCAGTTCTGACACACCCATCTTTCTACATAAAGTCTCTGAAATAGAGACAAGTGTCAAGTAACAATGATTTTGATTAATGAAAATTAACAGATAAATTTTAAAAAAAGGAAATTCAAAAGGATACATAAAAAGAATACAGATTCATCCACTATAACATAAACTTTATGACTTTAGAAATCAAATCCTCAAGCTTCCATTCATAATACATATATTGAAAATAACAGAAATATATAGTAACAGTAAATTGTATAAATATTGAAATATATAAAATAAGTCTTTTGCCATTAGAGAAATCAGAGCATGTTTAAAGAAATAACATAAAACTAAGAAATGCCATCATGTGGCAGTTGTTTGGTCTTCCTCCTGAGTCGCTTCATTTTCCTTGTCCTGTTCACCAGCAGCAGTCGAGTTCACATGTGCTCTCAGTTTCACCTTGTATCTCCTGAACCTACTAATTATGGGATTTAAAGTCTTGGAACTTGGTGTATAGGTGTTCTTTGCCTGAACTTTCCACTTATCTATCATTCTCTCCACATCTGTTACTCTCATATAGACATCATCAATTCCATGCCTAAAAGTTGTGAGATATGATGCTATATGTCCAAGCTTCCCTAGTGATTCACAATTAACTATGGCAACATGCTCTTCAGTAAGCCTCTTCTTAAAATTTTGCTTTACTTCCTTGAAATCAAGCAAGTTCTCTCCACTTTCATCTAAAATCTTTACATCTAAGATGGTATAATTATTTTTAAGATCAGCCATAATAGTGAAATGTTGAGCCAAAATTCTTCTTATTTGTCCACTAAAATCCCCTAGCACAGATCTCTTCTAATCTAGTGCATCTAGCCAAGACGCAGAATCATTCTCATTTGTATCATTAAAAACTTTCTCAACTACAAGAATATTTGTATCAATTTTCATCATTTCTTGTATCTCTATAAAGTATGTGAGTAGATTTCTGTCTTCCCTCTTTAAATTTCATAACTCTGCAATTAACCCTTTCCTTTTATCAGAAAGGAGGGGATATAGTTTCATGACCTCCTCAATGTACAACAAACCATCAATGGTGACTCGTGTTGCAAGTATGGGCCTAACCAGTGTTGTCATTGATGTCAACATACTCATGTTGCATTAATGAGAAGGATTAGATTAGTTGTGTGCTGAGGATATTGAGAAAATTAGTCTCAATCAGGAACAGTGAAGAACAGTGATGACAAGAAGGTAAAAGTCCTCAATAGGTTGAGGATCAGAGGATGCGGTTTAAAGGGTTTGTAGATATAAGTCTTGAGATGCTCTAGTCAAGTTTTCAGAGGTCCGCATGAAGATCTGAAGAAGTTATGGTTGCTCAAGTAGAACCTATTCTGGTAGGTGTTCAGAGGTGACATAGTGTCACAGATAGGTCCGGTGAGATCCAGAATTTCATTATCCCGTTTTGCAGATTTGAGGGAGTGTTGAGGACATCCCTGTGAAGTATCAACTAGATTAGTTCGTGGTTTGAAGGTCCAGAAGAGCCTATTAATTTGTGACAGTGATGACAGACTGTGTTCTTGAAGCTCCAGATGAAGGAGAGAAGAATTCTAGTAGGATGATGAAGTGTGGATGTTCTTGGTGATTCAGGGAAGGTTATGATGATCGTTGAATCATGTCCAATTCATGTTGGTGGTCCACATTGAAGTTAGAGTTTGCATTTGAAGAATAACCACCAGATATTGGTGTTCTTCTTGAGACTGGCTGACCGGATGTATTAAACGTCTTGCAGATGTTCTTGTAGGTGTTTGCCGACTTAGATGATTGTTCCTAAGTCAATGCCTTGTATAAATAAGGGATTGTGAAGTCATCTTGAAGTGTGTCTTGTGGTGATGAGTGTATGGTAGCGAGGAGAAGTGCGAAAGGCAGAGCATAAGTATTGGGCTTAAATGGAACTGATTCAAGCATGGTGAAGATATTATTCTCCAGTTCATAAAGGTGATACTTATTTCTTTGTAGATAATGTGTCTCTTGTAGGCAGTGAGCCTCTTGTGAGCAGTGTGCTCGGGCAGTGAGCCCTAATTGGCATGTGCCATTTTGTTCTTTCTATTCTTCTAACAGAGAATACATTCTTGGGTTAATCACCCTGTGGTTTTTCCCTTAACCAGGTTTTCCACGTCAAAATCTTGGTGTCTTACGTGTTGATATATTTCTGCTTTTGATTTGAATGCATAATGGTTCATGATTAATATTCTTCTAATCACTAAAGAAGATTTAAGTGTTTAATTTGAGAAAGTTTCGCACAACTGATTCACCCCCCCTCTCAGTTGTGTGCCCTAAGTCTAACAATTGGTATCAGAGCTAATTTCCTCTAAAAAGAGCTTAACCACTTGAGAAGATCCAGGATGTCGTCATACAAGAAGGATAGTCCAAAGTTTGATGGAACCAACTTTACTCTTTGGAAAGGTCGCATGAAATGTCACTTGCAGTGTATGGGAATGGCGTACTGGTCCATGGTCACAAAAGTGTATGTACATCCACAGGGTGGTCCGACAACCCTAAATGAAATCACAGATGCTGAAAACAATCTGCAGACCAAAGAGGCTCTTCTAAGTGCATTAATTGACTCAGAGCTCTCAAATGTTATTGACCTACCAACTGGCTATGAGATCTGGATTAAACTGGAACTTTTGCATGAAGGAGACGAGTATGTTAAATGTGCAAGGTTACAGAGTCTAAAAGGGAAATTTGAAAAACTGAAGATGAGAGATGATGAAAATATTACCACTTTTATGCCAAGAGTGAATGAGCTAGTTTGTGGAATTAGAAATTCTGGTGAAGTCTTGGATGAAAATGAGATTGTTGGTAAAATTCTTAGATCCCTTCCTGCCTCTTACAAAATCAAGGTTGCTGCCATTGATGAATTCAGAGCCCATACAACTATCACAAGAGACTAATTGGCTGGCAAACTAGCTGCTTTTGAAATGACCAAGTTTGGAGATGATCCCCCCCAAAACTGAATTTGCATTCAAAGCCAATGCCTCTGTGAAAGGTAAACAAGGATTTGATCCAGGAGAGAACTCATCAAGGAAATTGTCATGGTATGAAAAAGTAAGAAAAGCCCTGGAAGAAGAAGAAGTAGAAATTGCTCAACTTGAAGCCCTCATTGCAAAGAGACTGCCAAGAGGATCTGGTAAGTATGAAGGAAAATTGCCTTTTAAGTGTTTTAATTGCAATAAGATTGGTCATTTTGCCTCAAGATGTCCGGAAAGATTTTCAAAGCCAAATCCTAATAGATCAAGGTTCCAAAAGAATTGTTACTATGTTCATGAAGAAGATGATAATGAAGGAGTAATAGATGATGAATCAGAGATAGGAAACAAATCCGGAAGTGAATGGGTGTTTATTTCAAGGAAGAAGAACTAATATCCTCTGTATCTATCAATCATAAAGTTGTAGAAAGAGCTCTGACTGCCCAAGTTGAAGAAAAGAATGATTGGGTCATTGACAGTGGTTGCTCTCACCACATGACAGGTGACAAACATAAGTTCATAGACTTGGAAAGGTATGAAGGAGGAGTGGTGAAGTTTGGTGATAATTCTACTGGTAGAATCAGAGGAAAAGGAACTATTTCTTTTGATGGAAGAAACAAAATTGGTAATGTACTATATGTTGAAGGTTTGAAGCACAATCTTCTCAGTGTTGGACAGTTGGTGGACAAAGGCTATGATCTCCGATTCAAGGATGGAAAATGTAAAATCTTTGAAAGATCCAGAACAGAGATTGCATTCAGTGCTCAAACTAAAGGTAATATCTTCCACTTGGTTGGTACTAGTAAAAGCTACTTATTTGTTCAAGTTGATTAGAGTTGGTTATGGCATAGAATGATGTGTCATGTGAATTTTTATAATATCATCAAGATAAGCAATACTCAGGCTGTAAGAGATCTTCCAAAATTGGTGAAACCTACTAACAGCTTGTGCAAGGAATGTCAGTTGGGTAAGCTGAGCAGAGTCACATTCAAAAGCAAGGAACTATCTTCTATCAGATTATTGGACTTAGTTCACACTGATCTTTGTGGTCTGGCAAGAACCAGAAGTATTCAAGGTGATAGATACTTCATGCTGCTAATAGATTACTATTCTTGGATGATGTGGGTAACCTTAATAAAGGAGAAATCAGAAGCTCTTGAGAAATTCAAAATATTCAAGGCTATGGTAGAGAATGAAATAGGAATAAAGTTGAAATGTCTGAGGTCTGATAGAGGTGGAGAATTCACATCTGGTGAGTTCATAGAATTCTGTGAGAAACATGGATATAAGAGACAGTTGTCTGCTTCGAGGACTCAATAGCAGAATGGAGTAGTGGAGAGAAAGAACTGGACCATCCAAGAAGCATCTAGGACCATGATGATGGAAGCAAATGTTCCTCAGATCAATTGGAGAGAAGCTGTCAGCACTGTAGCTTATACTCTTAATCGAGTTCAAATCAGAAGCAATACCGGTAAGACCCCTTATGAACTCTAGTTTGGTATTACTCCTACTGTAAGATGTTTTAGAGTCTTTGGTAGCAAATGATACATCAAAAGAGATGAAGATTTAGGCAAGTTTGATGCTAGAAGTGATGAAGGAATATTCTTGGGTTACTCTACTCAAAGCAAAGCATACCGGTGTTATAACAAGAGACTAAGAAAGATGATAGAAAGTAGAAATGTGAAGGTTGATGAGGGAATAGAGAAACCCTCAAGGTTTTATGAATATGATGAAGATGATCAGAATGGTGTTCTGGTTCAAGGAGCACAATCCTCTTCTGAAAGTCATATTCAGACTGATCCGGTAAATCAGGAAGAAGAGATAGGTCTGAATGAGCCTGATCAAGAAGTAGAAGTGCAAGAAACTCCCAAAGTTCCAAGGTATGTAAGACTGAACCACTCTGCAGATCAAATCATAGGTGACAAAAGCAAAGGTGTGCAAACTAGAAGGAAAATTGCTCAAAATTCAGATGAATATCATCTGATTTCAAAGATTGAACCTAAGACAATAAATGAAGCCTGCAATGATGAAAACTAGACCAAAGCAATGTAGGAAGAGTTGATGCAAATTGAGAAAAATCACACTTGGGATCTTGTTCCCAGACCTAGAAACAAGAATGTGATTGGAACCAAATGGGTCTTCTGGAACAAACTAAATGAAGTTGGTGAAGTAATCAGAAATAAAGCCAGATTGGTCTGCAAAGGCTACTCTCAAATAGAAGGGATTGATTTTGAAGAAACCTTTGCTCCGGTGGCAAGAATTGAAGCAGTCAGATTATTTCTTGCATTTGTTCCCTTCAAGGATTTCAAGGTGTATCAGATGGATGTCAAGTCTGCCTTCTTGAATAGTGACTTAGAAGAAGTGTACATTTAACAACTGGATGGTTTTCAATTATCTCAGCATGGTGATATGGTCTGCAAATTGAAGAAGGCACTGTATGGACTAAAGCAAACCCCAAGAGCCTGGTATGAAAGACTAGACAAACATATTTTAAAGATTGGTTTCAACAAAGGTACTGCTGAGAGTAACCTATATTTCAAAATTGATCATGAAAACATCTTGATTGTTGAAGTATTTGTTGATGATATCATCTTTGGAGGAAGAGACAACATGTGTAAAACCTTTGCAAATCAAATGAAAAGTGAGTTTGAGATGTCAATGCTCAGTGAAATGAATTTCTTCTTGGGTCTGCAAATAACTTAGACAAAGAAATGAATCTTTATTTCTCAGACCAAATATGTGAAAGAATTGTTGAGGAAATTTGGAATGGAAGATTCAAAGCCAATGAACACTCCCATGGCAATTGGATGTAAGTTGAGCAAAGATGATGACTCCCCTAAGGTAGATCAGACAAAGTACAGATCAATGATTGGAGGATTATTGTATCTCACTCAAACTAGACCAGATATAATGCAGGCTGTTGGTCTTATTGTGAGATTCAAGGCTGATCCCAGAGAATCTCATGTCATTGCAATCAAAAGGATTTTTAGGTACCTAAAAGGAACAGTTGAGTATGGTCTGTGGTATCCTAGAGATCATAACTTTTCTCTTCATGCATATACAGATGCAGATTGGGTAGGAGATGTGGATGACAGGAAGAGTACTAGTGGTGGAACATTCTTTTTGGGAAAAAGATTGGTTTCTTGGCTAAGCAAGAAACAAGAGGCAATATCCCTATCTACAACTGAAGCATAATACATTGCAGCAGCAGGTAGTTGCACTCAAGTTTTGTGGATGAAGCAGATGCTAGGAGATATTAAAGTAGAATATGAGGAGCCTATCACAATTTTATGTGATAATTCAAGTGCAATAAATATTTCTAAGAATCCAGTGTTGCATTCTAAGACTAAGCATATTGTGATAGGTGAAAGTCAGGTGTGGCAGATCAGACATAGTCGTGAAACCCTAACCCTACCATCATCAAGGAATCTAACCTAAATGAAATCAAAGGATAATGCAATTCAAGCATAACATCACCTAGACCGTGCGATTCCTTGTTTGAGAGAGAGATGTGGACTGCTTCTTCAACGATAAGCAATTACAAAGCTGAAAGCTGCCATTGATGGATGATAAAAGCTCGAATGCTCGAATGCTCAAGATGATAATGGAGTTGCTATATGATGGCTGGATTGCTAGATACTATATGATTTATGGATATCTCATATGGAGTGAGAGGCTGTTTATATAGGACTCAACCAAGATCAATCAACGGTGGAGATTCAGAGGCTATGTGAATGGCTAAGATTGAAAGTTACTAAATTTAGGTCCAATTAGTTGTGCATGTGAAGGATTTTAAATGAAAGTTGTCTTACAACACATGATAAATGGGAAATGGACAAGTGTTAAAATGTGATAAATGATAAAGGCTTAATTCAAATAAAGTATTTGAATTAGTGGGATATGAGTTGGAAATTAATTAAATAAATAAAATTTATTTAATTAATATGATAAATGCATAAAATGGGATAAGACATGATGTGGAATTAATTAAATAAATACAATTTATTTAATTAATCGGCTAAATGAATGAGAATGAGATTTTAATTAAATAAATAAAATTTATTTAATTAATTGGGTAATGGATTAGTGATTTAACAAGGTGTCGTTAGACATGGACAAATTTGGGTGTCTACATTTTGCCCCTCTTTGATACAATGTTCGATAGAACGTTGTGTCAAAGAAGATGTGAGATGCGCTCAATAAACAAGTTATGCCCCAGTGTAACTGGCAGGTGATGCCCCCTCGAGAGGTAAGCCAGGCGAACCAGGAAGGACTGGGTTGGCTCTCGATAGAAGAAAGGGCGAAAAAGAGGGCAGACGCGAAGGAAAGGGGGGTGGCATGGAAGAAAATAGGCTGTGGTATAGAAGAATTAGGGTTTGGAGAAGGGCTATAAGTAGGTGCTTCAAGGGCAAATAGGCTCATTTGTGCTCATTTGTGCTGAGAAACCTAGAGAAATCCAGAGCTCCTGAGAGTGAGAGTGGCAGAGCTAGCAGGATGGTGATTCCACGCAGAGATCATCGTGCGGAGCGGGTGAGGACACATGGACGACCAGAGGGAGCAGGCGCACCGGTATGTCGCAAAACTTTTCCCAAAAGCGTGCATTTAATAGCCTAGAAGCGTAATTAATTCACACACGTCACCAAAAGCGACTAGTTTAGGACATGGCACATATAGGTCGCTTATGTAGGAGTAGAGGTCGCTTAGAGTATTTTAGGTCACTTATGGGCGCGGGTAGGTCGCTTAGGGAAAACGAGGTCGCATCCTGTCGGCGGGAAAAACGCAGTCGAAATGCGTGTATGGAGGGAAACTAGTCTCTTATGAGCAGATAGTAGTTGCATAGGGTAGTTTAGCTCGCATAGGACTAGAAACAGATCGCAAATGGTAGATAGCGCGCGTATAGGGCAAAAATGGTCGCTTAGTGTGAGCGGGCTCGCTTATGATGAGAAAATAGGCGCATATAGGAAAAGGGCTCGCGTTAGGGGTAAAAAGACTCGCACATAGGATATGGCTCGCAGATAAAGTAAGGATGAACGCATATGGTAATAGTGGTCGCTTATAGGAAAACAGTGAGCGCATATGTAAAAGAAGTCGCGTTTGGTCAAAACAGAGGCGCCTGTAGTAACAGGGGTCGCTAGTGAGCAGGAAAAAGGTCACATGTGGGAAAGGGAACCGCATAGGGTAGGTGTAGGATAGAATAGCAGATAGATAGGCAGATTTTGATATGAATGATTAACGGGATGGACTAACAAGAGTAAATGGATGATGCAGGATGTACTACCGCCATTGCTATCACGGGAGCCCCATCCGAGAGATTTGCGGTTAGTGAGACGGTTGGATGCAGAGGAGCTACTGGTGTTGGAGATCCTGGGCTTGGAGCATGTGTCACGATTAGAGCCAGTGCAGGCACATCGAGGGCTGATGACTGCGATGGTGGAGCGATGGATGAGCGAGCACAGTTCATTCTTGTTATCGACAGGAGAGGCGACCATCACCTTAGAGGATGTGTTCCGGATTTTGAGGATTCTGATAGATGGGGATCGGGTAGATTATGATCCGGAGATGGGCCCAGCTGCATTCAGGAGATTGTTTGGGACACCAGACATCGGAGCAGAGGGTTCAGAGATACCGATGGGGAGGATGGAGGAGCTCTGTGACAGGTTGCAGCGAGTGGTAGTGGCTATCATTAGATGGCTAGTGGGTGACAGGAGAGCGAGAGGTTTTCCTGTAGGATGGGGGACAGTGATGGAGGGCATGTTCTCCTATGGCACGAGATATGCATGGGCAGAGTGCGTGTTGGGACAACTCTATCATTACCTGCATGATTGTGCATATATGTTCGGAGCCAGTATGTCAGCAGGAGTGACAGTTTTGCACGTATGGGATTATGAGCACATTCCGGTGACGAGACCAGAGGGATGGGTCGCGAGAGCAGCAGGAGAGCCATTTGCATGGATGTATAGAGGAGCCTTGACGTATCGACAGCGCCGAGGGGTGGTATACTGGCGACGGAGGTTGGATGAGATAGACAGATTTGTATGGAGGCCATGGCTAGGATGTGAGCAGTGGGAGGAGGAGGATGCCGAGCTTGCTTATGCGAGACAGGCGAGGTACATTTTTGGACGCGGCGTGTACATTATAGAGCGCTATTTGCCAGAGAGAGCCCTGAGACAGTTTGGAGAGGCACAGGCAGTACCTGTAGGTGATGCCGTTTTTGGGAGGACGAGACAGGAGGTGTTTGATTGGGGTCCAGAGGTTGTGGTGGACACAGCCTTGGCAGAGAGAGATGGATTGCAGCCAGTAGCATGGCAGTGGAGACAGGGTCCTGCAGATCCAGGTATGTTGCCAGAGTATGATGCACACTGGGCGACAGCTAGGCCGACTCGGTTGACACGGGATGGAGAGATTGGGGAGATTGGGATGGAGAGACCAGTTCGGAGGCGACGACGACGGGCTCCACCAGCACAGGCAGTAGTGCCAGCTGCACCAGGGATACAGATGCCAGGGCAGGTGCCAGGCCAGCCTGCTATATTAGCACAGCCACAGGCACAGATCGGAGCAGGAGATGATGTGGGTATTCAGCAGCTGCGAAGACAGATCAGAGAGGAGAGGAGATGGAGGCAGCGGGCACAGATGAGGCTGAGGAGAGTGGAGATGGATAGGCATCAGGCCGTGATCAGTCTGAGGCATGCTAGAGCACAGGCACAGGCTTATCAGGCTCAGCTACAGTTGGGAGCTCAGAGAGGAGATGGACAGGATGATGGTGCGCTCGCGAGAGTTACAGGAGAGAGGGATACAGCTAGGCAGCATGAGCAGATGATGAGGCTCGAGCGAGATACTGCAGTACAGCAGGAGCAGGCTATGAGAGCAGAGAGAGATGGTCTGCGAGCTGAGAGAGATAGTCTGCGAGCTGAGAGAGATAGGGCAGTACAGCAGCTGCAAGTTATGACTAGTGAGCGGGATAGAGCAGTGACTGCCTTGGGGACTGATGGAGCTACCATGTACTTAGCCACACAGTTGACAGCGGTACAGGCCGAGCTTCGGAGAGTGCAGGGGGAGGCTGAGTATTATAGAGGCCTATATTATGGAGCTGTGCCGGTAGAGCAGAGACAGCCTAGCTTCAGGAGCAGGTCAGGGGCTTCGAGCTCACGGAGGTCAGGTGGATCTCGATCAGTAGCTTCAGTGATGGGGCCACCGAGAGATGGAGGACCAGGTACAGGACCTGTTGGTGGTGGTGGTCAGGGCAAGGGAGCTGGCAGTAGTCGCTAGGGCATACCTTGTTGGCATTGTATCATGATGAGGCCTAGAGCCATTGTTGTACATTCATTCTTTTCAGGGCTCAGCTTGTATTATAGACACTTGTATTTTGACACACATGTATATATATATGGCAGTTTTGGCGATCTATATGATGTTATAATGGTTGTGATGTTGATATTATGATGGCTATGCATGTTATGTGTATGGATTATAGATGGATTATGGATAGATGTTTATGCAAATGGTAATTGATAGAAAATATGTGAATATGTAAAAGAAAATGATATGGATAGATGTATGCATATAGGTAGATGGTAATGAAAGATATAGATATAATGGACGTATGTATGGCTAACACTTGTTTTACAGGAGCGGGAATATGGACAAAGGATGATGGAGATGATTGATCTTGGCGGAGGATGACGGAACAAATGGATAGATAGAATGAATAAGATAAGATGATGATGGGCAGCTTTCAAGTAATTGCTCAAAATGAAAAGAAATGCAGTCCTTATGTTTGATATAGCATATGGATGTTATGCACCAGGGTATAAGAGACCAAGGTGTCGAGATATCCAATGCGCAACTAGCATGTTACAATCTTGTCAGAACGCATGTGGTCAAGATGTTGAGTCAACATGCACAAGATAGGAATAGCAGCTAGTGTTGGACTTTGACGCTACAAACAATGGTTTGAACTTATCTCCACTACACATAATGATAGCTTGCTGGTTATATGTATGGAGTTAGTCTTAACATAGAATAGTCTCCAATGCATAAGAGACTGTTTAGCTTCTCAGATGCTAGAGATATTGATATGTAAGATGCTAATCCCAACACGTGCAAGATACCAAGACGCATAGGAAGAGAATAAGATCATCCTGCAAACACGGCATACGAAAGCTATATGACCATGCCCCAGTCCTTACTTCATCGCAACATACCAAGATATAAAGAGATCATGGCAGTCTTGACTAGGTATAGAAAAGGGACAAAAGATAAATCAAAAGATAAAACAAAAGATACTGTCATCACGTTCTCTTGCCAAATGTTGGGTGCTCTTGGATAGATTAAGCTGGCGCCTTGTTAAGAGGAAAGCTACATCCTGTTGAAGGCTAAAGTTGTTGATAAATGGCTATAGCAAATGTTGGCTTAAGGCATGCGGACAAATAGCTTCTGGCTTACCTGTGATTGGTTATAGTGCTGGAGCTTGCAATAGACACATGGTTTGCTTCCTGTTTGAGCTGATCAAAGAGAAGAAGATGGATGATGAATGAAGATGAAGAAGATGGGGGGATCATCTGTGCTTGAGTACTGGAAACTTCCTTCGTATTCCAGACTGCCTACATACCCTGTATCCACGGGATCAAAGCACATTGACGATGAAGATGAGACATGATGAATATGTAGTTCTGGGTTTTATTGATGATGTAAGTGATGAAAGATAGAAGAATGTGAGCTGAGAGAGTGAAAGATGTTTAGAAGAAAAGATGACAGATGAATGATGAAAGGGGCTATCGTCTTAGCCTGAATCAGAGTGCTTCCTTTGCATCTTAGATTGCCTACATACCCTGTATCCACGGGATCAAGGCGTCAACGATAGAGCTGGATGTAGTTCTTATTGATGTGGCTAATCGATTGGATGTTTGATCAGGCGATGTTTGTTGCGATTGTTGGATGAATGTGGATGGAGTTGTAAAGGTATGAGTCCTGGTTGCAAGTCGTTAGGTCGTATTTGTTGGTGGACATGTGCCATGGCTGAAGTTGATAAGGTGTGCTGTGTTGTAAGCTAAGTTGTTTGATGTGTTATGAGCTAGAGATAACAGGATCCACTTCCAAATAAGGCTCAACAAATGCCCCCAGTGTGGGATGAGGTTTATTATGCAGAAGCGACAATGCAGAAAAGATGTGGCCAAGATGCTAAGGTGCCAAAAGATATAAATATCACGACAATGTCTCAAGTATGATAGTTAGCATTGGCAAAGGATGAAGAGGAAAGGCGATGTGTGAGGTTGCGATAGGGCTTATGAGGATGGCTTATACAAGATGCAGTGGGGAAAATGATCAAACGAACCAAACAAATGAGGGAAGCTGGTCACTACACATAGCGCCTGTTTGCCAGGTTTTCACTATGGTACTTATCCAAGGTGCCTGTTTACCAGGTTTTCACCATTGGACGGATTATTTATCTCTTTTTTTTTGTTTTTTTTTTGTTGGAATATTTTATTTATTTATTTATTTATTTATTTATTTATTTTTTTTTTTTGGGATAGCTGAGATTCATGGATAAAACTTCTTGAGATGAACGCTGTTGACGGGTTCATCCAAGGGAATGCCTTCAGGTGTTGACAAAGTGTATGCACCAGATCCATAGACTGCGGTGATAATGAAAGGACCAAGCCAATTTGGTTCAAACTTGCCCTGTTTCTCTCGATGCTGTTGATTCCTTTGGTTTTCTTTAAGGACAAGGTCGCCAACCTGAAATCTGCGTTCTCTGATCTTTTTGTTGTAGCTGCGGCGTAGCCGGTTTTGATAGACTTGAAGATGGTTCAATGCTGTAAGGCGGCGTTCATCTAAGAGCTCAAGATCATGGAGTCGGGACACTCGATATTCTTCATTTGAGATAGTATGTTGCAAGGATATGCGCAAAGAGGGGATCTCAACCTCGATAGGCAAAATAGCTTCAGTGCCATAGACTAGAGCATAGGGTGTGGCGCCAGTAGGAGTTCTGACACTTGTTCTATATGCCCATAAAGCAGGATGCAGTTGTAGATGCCAATCTCGACCAGTTTCGTTAACAGTCTTTTTAAGGATCTTGATGATTGTCCTATTAGAGGCTTCAGCTTGACCGTTGCTCTGAGGATAATAAGGCGTAGAGAACCTATGTTGAATATGAAACTTATTGCAAAGATCTCTAACCTCTTGGTTCTTGAAAGGCCGGCCATTATCTGTGACAATAGCTTGAGGAACTCCATAACGGCAGATGATGTAATGTAGGATGAATTTAGCTATTTGTTTACCTGTGATGTAGGTCATTGGTATGGCTTCTACCCACTTTGTGAAATACTCAGTGGCAGTGATAATAAACTTATGACCATTTGATGAAGTAGGATGGATTTTATCCACAAGATCAAGTCCCCATTGCGAAAAAGGCCATGGAGTGACAATAGGCTGAAGCTCATGTGCTGGTGCATGTATTAGATCTCCATGTTTCTGACATTGTAGACATCTCCTTGCAAATTGTTGGGCATCTTTTTCCATAGTTGGCCAGTAGTATCCTGCTCGCAGAAGTTTCTTAACAAGGCCAGGGCCAGCGGAATGCGAACCGCAGACACCTTCATGTACTTCACGTAAGGTCATTTTTGCTTCCTCGGAGTCAAGACATCTAAGAAGGATACCATCAAGACTCCGGCGATAAAGGGTGTCTCCTAAGATAGTGTAATGAGAGGCTCGACGGATAAAAGTTTTACGCTGGGTGTTGGATAGTTGAAGAGGCAAGGTGTGATTATGGAGATACTCGTATATATCTTTGTACCACAATGAGTTGGGACCAACAATCTCACATATGAGCTCAGACTGTGGAACTTCAAATGCTGGGATCAAAAGCTGTTCGACCAAGAATTCACATTTATGGGTGTTGGATGGCATGTCTAAAAGAGATCCAATCATAGCCATGGCATCGGCTGCTCTGTTTTGTAGTCTTGGAATTTGCTCAAAGGTAATGTCCTCAAAATATTGCTTGAAATCGTCCACCATTAGCTTGTATGGAAGAAGCTTCTCGTCTTTTGTTTGATATTCATCTAAGACCTGTTTAATAACTAGCTGAGAATCACCAAAGACTCGTAACTGTTTGATAGCCCATTGTACTGCCATGCACAAACCTGTTATTAAAGCTTCATACTCTGCTATGTTGTTGGTACATGGGAATGCTATTCTGTATGATTTAGGTATGCAGTCTCCTTGGGGAGTGACAAACAAGATACCTGCTCCAGATCCGTGTTGAGTGTATGACCCATCAAAGTATAGCTGCCATCGTGCTGGAGAGCTTAAATTAAACAATCCTTCATCAGGGAATTCGGGATATATTGGCTGAATGTCTGCGATAGGTGCTGTAGCTAATTGATCAGCAATGACTTGTCCTTTGATAGCTTTACGATTCACGTATTGTATGTCAAATTCACTCAAGATCATAACCCATTTTGCTAATCTCCCTGTGAGAAGTGCTTTTGAAAGGAGATACTTGAGGGGATCCACATTAGAGATGAGCTTTGTTGTTTGGTTCAACATATAATGTCGCAACTTTTGGGAAGCAAACACTAATGCTAAACAAGCTTTTTCCATGAATGAGTAATTGAGTTCATATCCCACAAGAGTTCTGCTAATGTAGTAGATGGCTTGTTCTTTTCCTGAATCATCATGTTGAGCTAGAAGTGCACCCAATGCTGCGGTTATTGATGATATATAAAGCAGTAATGGACGATCAAGTACAGGAGGTATTAACACAGGAGGTGTTGCCAAGTATTCTTTTATCTTATCAAAAGCTTGTTGACACTTTTCATCCCACTTAAAAGGTTCACCCTTGCGAAGAAGATGCTGAAAAGGATGACATTTATCTGCGAGTTGTGAGATAAATCTGCGGATAGATTGTAGCCTACCCTGTAAACTGCGGAGCTGTTTGAGATTCGTTGGTGGAGGCATTTCTATGATAGCTTTTACCTTAGCTGGGTCCACTTCTATTCCTCGTCGAGACACAATATATCCCAATAGTTTTCCTGATGTTACGCCAAATACACACTTCTTTGGATTTAGTCTGACTTGATATTTTTCTAATCGATCAAAAATTTGTGCCAATACTTGTAGATGTCCTTCCCTTGTCTTAGATTTGCCTAGGATGTCATCAACATAGTCTTCCATGATAGTATGAAAAAGGTCATGGAAAATAACTGTCATAGCTCGTTGATAGGTAGCTCCAGCGTTTTTCAGACCAAAAGGCATTACAACCCAGCAATATGTGCCCCATGGACAAATAAAAGATGTTTTATCTTGGTCTTCCTCTGCTATTCTGATTTGATTATAACCAGAAAATCCATCCATCAAAGATAGCATTTCATGTCCTGCTGTAAGATCAACAATGTTGTCTATGCTTGGTAATGGAAAATCGTCTTTAGGACATGCTTTGTTAAGATCTCTAAAGTCTGTGCAGCAGCGAACTCGTCCATCTGGTTTGGCTACAGGTACTAAGTTTGAAACCCATTCTGGATAATCAATAGGCTTTATGAACTTTGCTTCTAACAGTTTCTGAATTTCTGCTTTGACCAATAAGGCAACTTGTGGATGCATTTTGCGCAATTTTTGTTTGACAGGCTTTGCATCAGGGAATACTGCTAAATGATGTACCACAAGTGAAGGATCTAGTCCTGGCATGTCTGCATAAGTCCATGCAAAATTTATAGCTCTTCTCAGAAAAAATGCTGTGAAGTTCTTTCGTTCTTGCTCTGATAGTGATGCTGCCAAAAAGGTGATCTTCGGATTCTGTTCTGTTCCCAAGTTCATGTCTTGTGATTTTTCAACTAGCACAGTTGATTTCTCATGGTAATCAGCGGCAACAGGAAGATCAAATCCCTCATCCTCAGGCTCCTCAGAGAGGTTTTCACCTTCGGATACGTCCTTTATTTTTACTTTTTCACGGTCAAGAGGCGCCTTGCGGTTTTCACCTAGTGACCTATTTTGTTGAATTTTGTTTATTTCACTTTTGCGACTGAAGGATTTGATACTTCCGCCAAAATATGCTAGTTTAGGTAATTCCATCATGAAACCTGCTTTATGATCACCCAATGGAATACCTTGTCTCAAACCCATGAATTCTGCAATGGCTTCGTCATTTTCAAATGTATCTAATATCGGTGCCCCCTGTTGGTCCCAATCGATGAGGTCAGGATATACGAGGGAGAGGCGAATGGAGGGATTATGATGGCTAGAAGAGGTTGCGGAAAACATGAAGATGGAATGTTCTTGAAAGAGGTCGGTGATATGAAGGGAGGAGTCGTCGATGGTATCCGAGTTAGAAGTCTCTCCTACCGAAGAAGGTCCAACGTCAATATCAGAAATACACTTAATGTCTTTGGGTCACGGTACCTCCGGTTGGTAACCAAGGCCTTGCTTATTAAACTTCTTAGACACAATAAGGGGCTCAATAGGTCCTTGTTCCTGTGATCCCAAGCCGCCATGTCCTTTATAGCCCATGTTCTTTATGATACGAAACCCGTTGTTGTATCGCTCTACTTCAAGTTGGACTTGGTCATTTTCATCAAAGAATATCCAAGAATCGATGTCCTCAATGTCTTCGTCATCCAAGAAACCACCTTTAATGAATACGGTAGGGGGAGCTTTGATAACAACGGAGGATGAAGTGGGCTTAGATGTAGAGGGCTTACCGTGGGATTTAGGAGATAATGGAAGGGTGCCAACGCAACAGGATTCCTGCAATTTGTATTCACCAGGGCCATGTTCGGTATATTTGATATGGAGGTTGGAAGCGGCTTTGCTAGATGAGGGCTTGAGGAGATCGGATGGGTCTACATAGGAGGAAGACGGATATGCCTCGGTGTTGAGAGGGATACGGTTTGGACTCTGATATTTAGCTTGAAAGGCACGGCAAAACTCAAATGGATTGGGATCAGCTTGAATGGTAACTTCAACACCCTTATGTGGAAATTTAAGGCATTGGTGATATGTAGATGGAACTGCTTTAAGGGTATGGATCCAAGGGCGACCGAGGATGATGTTGTAAGGCAGATCAATATCAAGGACTTGACAGCGAGTTTCTGTAATGACCGGTCCAACTTGAATAGGCAATAAGATGATCCCTTCAGTATCTCTTTCAGCGTCATCATATGCTCTGATGGTAATAACCTTGGAGGTGTCTACATTTTTCTCCGAATATCCCAATTGTTTGATGAGTTTCAAAGAACATATATTTAGACCAGCTCCCCCATCTATCAAGACTCGTTTGATACGGCGTTGATTAACAAACACTTCAATATGGAGGGCCTCATTGTGTAACGGATGAATTGAGGGTTGAAGATCTTTGTCGGAAAAGGTTAAATGACAAGGGGCTGCAATGCTAGCGACCATGGATTGAAATTGTGTGATATTAATATTATTAGGCACCGAAGACTCTTGTAAGGCCTTATCAAGGATAGCTTTATGTGCGGGGGATATGCGGAGCAGCTCAAGGATAGATATGTGTGCGGGTGTTTTGCCAAGGTGATCCAAGAGGTTATAGTCAGAGAGAGGTCGAGGAGGATGAGGGGGTGCTCCTTGAACGGTAACTCGACCTCTTCGCGTGGTTATGGCACAATCAGGTGCTCCTTGGACGGTAATGGTAGAAATGCGAGCATGGTCAATGCGGCCAATGGTAGATGATGCATAGCTATAGGGAATAGCATTTCCAGCTTGAAGGTTATTTGTCTGATCATGAGATGGAAGTGGATTCTTGAAAGTCTCTAGATCATAGTTTGATGTGGATTGTTGAGCAGGTTGAGGTGTTGCAGGTGTGACGTTGATTAGACCTTGATCAATGCAGTCTTGGATAACATGTTTTAAGCGCATACAACCATTTGTTTTATGTCCTTTAACTCGATGGTAATCACAATACTCATTCTCTTTGTACCAAGGAGCTCGAAAGAGTGGTTCGCCGTTTGGTGGTGCATCGGGTAGAATAACATCTCCGGCTTGAAGCAGCTTTCGAAGAATAACTTCCATGGGTTCCACTAATGGTGTAAATTGTCGGCGTGGATTAGAAGTTTGGCGTTGGTTTCTTCGTGGTGGAAAAGACTGTCTTGGTGGAGAGGCTGCTTGAATGTTGATAGGAGCTCTCATAGTTTGGATATTCTTTGTATCAACAATACCATCATTGACAACATTCTTGTTCTTGTTCCAAAAGCGAGACTTATCATTGGAATTTTGGGGAGAATCTTTGTTATCACGAAAGATCTTGATAGTTCCTTTGGCAATTAAGGCTCGTTCAATAATAACTCCTTTGGAAACTAGTTCGTCAAAGGTGCTAGCGCTTTGCAATTGTAGTTGGAATGACAGCTCAGGATGAAGATTTTGAACAAAGATGTCAAGCTGTTGTTTCTCAGGGATTTCCCATGATAATTTGCTAGCCATATTACGCCATCGTTGGGTAAATGAGCAAAAGGTTTCACCATTGCGTTGTTTGTTGTTGACAAGGTCATTCATGTTTACCTCATGTTCAATGTTGAAGGCAAAATGTGATCGAAACTTGGTTGCCAATTCTGAAAAAGTCTTAATTCCTGGAGGTAAATGGGAAAACCATTCGAGAGCTTGTCCTGCTAAGCTTCGAGGAAATAGTCTCAAGAGATATGTATCATCATAGGCAACGTCGAGACATGCCACGAAAAAGGCTCGAAGATGGTCATCCGGATTTCCTTTCCCTTTGTACTTATCAAATTGTGGGATTTCAAAGTGTGGTGGAAAAGGTATCATATTAAGAGACTTGTCAAATGGATAAGCGCATATGTTTTCGAGAGAGAAAGGTTTCTTGCCGTGTCCTACCCGTTCATCGATCATCTGTTGGATATCGGCTGAGGATAACTGCTGTTGTTGCGAAGGGGGTTGAGTGTGATATGAGACATATTGCGGTTGTGGTTGGGGTATATGTGGAGTTGTGACAGTTTGTTGTGGTTGTGGGATGTACGAAGCTGTGACTGTTTGTTGGGGTTGTGTGCCCACAATGTATGTCAAAGGAGTGGTATGTGACATGTACGTGTTAGAGGATTGCTGTCCTTGAGACACAAGTGGCAAGTGGGTGTGCATTACATGAGAAGTGGATGTTGGATTGATAGTAGCAGATGGTTGGGAAGTTGGGATTGAATTCATGACATGGTAAGTGACGGAGGGATTGGTAGATACAACAGAAGGGTGAACATTGGGATTGGTATTTTGGACAATATGAGGATTGGTATACGTCATGTGTTGAGTGATATTAGAGAAGCCTTGGGTAGCATAAGAGGGATTGATGGTGTGTGAAGGATTGGAAGAAGAGGACAGCATGGATGTAAGTTGATCTACATAAGCGATCTTATTGTTTGGATTGGCTTGAGAAATGAGGGAATCACTCATGTCAATGAGACTAACGTTGGGATTATAGGATAACATGGAGGAATTAGCAGTTGGTGTATGAGATGTGGTAGATTGCAATGGTTGTGAAGCATGGACAACATGTGTTGTTGGAATGGTTTGAGAGGTATGCACACCGTAAGATATGGGAATTGCTTGTGATGCTCGAAGTGTTTGTGCTTGTGTTACATGGACAGCTTGTGTAACTTGAGGCATGGAAACAGTCATGGTAGAAGGAGAGATATGTTGAGGGACATGAAAAGGTGGGATGTTGAGATTTTGTGACATGAAAGGAAGCACATTGGTGGGCACTATCAATGGTTCTAAGGTATGCTCTGATCGCGGTAACTCAAATGAAGCAACAAGAGGCAATGAGGATGGTGTTTGCGAGGTAGTAGAAGATGATGTGACTATAGTAGATGGTCTATTTGCAACAACAGCAGTAGTGTTGGGATCGTGCTCTCTAATAGTGGATATATCAAAGTCTTTAGGTAGTTTAGCACCCATGCAAGCAAGTTGGAGAAAACAGCGATCAGGCTCAGATATCATGAGTTTCTCAACTTGGTCCCATAGATAGGTATCTTGGAATTCTGATGAGTCGTCTTGAGATCGTTCTTCGAAAGTTTCCAAGGATGGTGGAGGGTGCATTTGTTGTGAAGATGATTCACCCCTAGTGTACCCTTGAGGTATAAACATATGAGAAGGCATACCAGTTGTGAATTGAGTTGCGTCCTTAAGAGGTGTTGTGAATTGTTTCATCTCAGCTTGCAATTTGGCATCCATTTCAGCTTTCAATTTGGCTTCTATTTCAGCTCGATATTGACTCCTAGTTTGAGGCATGATGTTGATGATGAAGTTGAGCTTGTCAAAGTTTTGAGACCCAAAAGATGATAGTTGGTTGATTGGTTGCTGTTTTGGTTTGCTGGTTTGGCTAAGTTTGCTTGGTTGATTTGTTTTGGCTGAGTTGTTGTTGGTTGTCCCTAAAGGTAGCTCAATCACTCAAGGGAAAGATTGTTTGCTGTTGATGTTTGTTGGAGCTAAAGCTAAAAGAGATTGTTTGCTGAAGCTAAAGCTGAAGGATGTTTGTTGGCTGAAGCTAAAACTGAAGGTTGTTTGTTGATTGAAATGATTGGATTGATGTCTGATTTGCTGGTTGGGGTCTCAAAAGATGGAAAAGCTCATGAGTTGTGATTGATTGATAAGTTCAAAATAGGAGACAAAGTCCAGGTATTTGCTATTGATCAAAGATAAGTCTGAAAGCTGATGTTTGAGGTTCAAGCAAGCTGGTCCTGAGGCTAATTCAGCTGATGCACTGAGATTTGCAGGAATTTTAGCTACAGGCGACTGATGATAGCTCAAAGGTGACTCACAGGATGCTAAAGGCGATTAATGATAGCTTAAATGCGACCTGGTTTAGATGTGACAGGAAAATGACAGTGCTAACCAGAAGTGAATGCTATTCCAGAGGCGACAACTGTTGGTTCAAAGGTGATTACTATTAGTTCAGAGACGACTCAGATATCCCTAAAGGCGACAGTCTGTTGTTCATAGGCGAACTTGTTCAGGAATCAGGCGAATAACTGTGGCTTAAAAGCGACTTATCTCAGGGAATATGCGACTGGTTATGAATCAGATGCGACTTGGTTCAGACAGTAGGCGATCATCTGTGGTTCAAAAGCGATTCTGTTTAAGCAAAAGGCGATCAACTGTGGTTTAAAAGCGACTCTGTTTAAGCAATATGCGGGCAATTGTGGTTTAAAAGCGACGCAATTCAGGCAGATGCGAGTCACTATAGTTCAGAAGCGATGTTGATGATCTGTGCGAGCAGTTTAGGTTCAAAAGCGACTGTGTTTGTGTAACAGTGGTCTGATTTTGTAGTTTTTTTCCAGCAAGAAAACAATGATAACAATCACTCACACTTACAACAAGCACAAACTGATACAACCTAGGCTAGGATAGGATAGTATCTGTTGAATCCCCTAGCTGCGCCTATTCAAAGCGGGTAGCTCCAGGATCTTGATAGCAGCGGCTCCTCCTTACATTTGCACACACTTCTCACGCATACCAAGATCCAGGATTCTTATAAGGCTTGACCCTCTCCAAACCTTTAGATTGTCCCTGCTACCTCGGCTAAGAACCGCATGAATCGGGGCCGCTTCAAGGGTTTTGCCCTCTGTGTCAACAGATAGAAGGTTTTTGGCTACTACACAAAGTTGCTAATAAGGGCATCCGTTCGGGTGGCTATACGTGCGGCAGCGCTACTCTCCGTTATGGAGTCTCCCAGCCTCCAAGGGTTGCGCCTTGGAGGGTTTTGGGGGAGGTTGGCTGTCGGTATAACACAACTGCACCCGTTGTTTGTGGATTTCGACACAAACACTTTTCTTATATAGCGGTTCGGAAGGACTTGGCTTTAGCCCGTTACCGCTTGGGTCGTATCCCTTCTCACACCGGGAAGGCAGGCCCTCTAAAGATAATGACAAGTTCTCATACACCCAAGATCCATTTGATAGGCAAGGGGAGAGGATACTTTTGTCATTAAATTTGGGTTACAATCAGGCACATGCAAGCAATCAAAAAGATAAATCAAGCACGGAGCAAACAGTAATTCATTTTAAGCACCCAGCCCAAATATGCCTAATTTAGTGAAAAAAACCACAAATCTTGGACCGATCGAACCTGCAACAGATATGTCAGTAGTTTGATAACCTCCTTTCTTGGACAAATCGATAAGATGCTGCGCAAATAGCCAGTTAATAGCCAAAAATCAAACTGGAACTGAAACAGGCTTAAAAACAACAGAGCTATACCAGATGCGACTCACTGTTGATCAAAAGCGACCTCTATTTTAACAGAGGCGAAATACTGCGAATCATATGCGACGCGCAACAACACCGGATGCGACTCTTGTTAGCTCATAAGCGATTCATATTTTCCATAAGCGATTGGTTGAGGGCTGGATGCGACCTGTTTCTGCAAAAACACAGCCGATAAACAAAAACCCTAGCCTAACAGGCGAACAATATCAGTCCATAAGCGAATTCAAAAGCGGCTTCTGTCGTGTCATATGCGATCCCGATATACCAGAAGCGGCCTCTTGTAGGTCGAAGGCGACCTGTCTCTGCAAAACAAAAATCTAAACCCTAACCTGCACAGGCGAATATTATTAGCTCATAAGCGTATCATATCAGAATAAAAGCGCGCACTGTTAGGTCGAAAGCGATGCAGATTTGTGCAGAGGCGGCCCCTGTTAGATTAAAAGCGGTCTGATTATGCGCAAAAGCGGCGGCTATTAGATAAAAAGCGGCAAATACATTTAACACAGTCGCATACATTAGAGGCGATCATTTTAATGATAAAAGCGATTCGGTTTACCTGAGACGACGTCTGTTCGGTCAAAGGCGATCCAGAGAGGAATATGCGGCCTGTTCCAGCTCAAAAGCGACGTAGAAATCCCGAAGCGGCGGATTTTCGTTCGAAAGCGACTGGAATTTTCTGCGAGCACCTGCAAAATCTGATCTTCAAAGAAACAACTCCAAAAAATGAAGTTAATCAGGGACGTGGGTCCCACCGGGCGTGCCAAAATGTGATAGGTGAAAGTCAGGTGTGGCAGATCAGACATAGTCGTGAAACCCTAACCCTACCATCATCAAGGAATCTAACCTAAATGAAATCAAAGGATAATGTAATTCAAGCATAACATCACCTAGACCGTGCGATTCCTTGTTTGAGAGAGAGATGTGGACTGCTTCTTCAACGATAAGCAATTACAAAGCTGAAAGCTGCCATTGATGGATGATAAAAGCTCGAATGCTCGAATGCTCAAGATGATAATGGAGTTGCTATATGATGGCTGGATTGCTAGATACTATATGATTTCTGGATATCTCATATGGAGTGAGAGGCTGTTTATATAGGACTCAACCAAGATCAATCAACGGTGGAGATTCAGAGGCTATGTGAATGGCTAAGATTGAAAGTTACTAAATTTAGGTCCAATTAGTTGTGCATGTGAAGGATTTTAAATGAAAGTTGTCTTACAACACATGATAAATGGGAAATGGACAAGTGTTAAAATGTGATAAATGATAAAGGCTTAATTCAAATAAAGTATTTGAATTAGTGGGATATGAGTTGGAAATTAATTAAATAAATAAAATTTATTTAATTAATATGATAAATGCATAAAATGGGATAAGACATGATGTGGAATTAATTAAATAAATACAATTTATTTAATTAATCGGCTAAATGAATGAGAATGGGATTTTAATTAAATAAATAAAATTTATTTAATTAATTGGGTAATGGATTAGTGATTTAACAAGGTGTCGTTAGACATGGACAAATTTGGGTGTCTACACATATATCTATCAAGTTTCACTTTCTGAGAGAGCAAGTGAACAAGGATGAAGTCAGATTGGAGTATGTGCCCTCCAAGGATCAGATTGCGGATATCTTTACTAAACCTCTTCCCAACGACTCTTTTGAGTATCTCAGGGAGAAGTTAGGGGTTATTGCCCCTCCAGTGATGAACTAGGATTCATTGATGTGCATCAATCCGGTGGATATCACGGTCATATCTTGTGATCTAGATTGATGATAGGGAGTTACTACTCAGGGGGAACAGCTAGTAAGTTATGAAGTAATGGAGTTGCAAGTATGAGCCCTTTGCCATTGATGTCAAAGGGGGAGATAAGACATGTGAAAAACAAGTGGTTGTTGATCAAAGGGGGAGCAATAAAGAAATAGAAGACATGTGAATAGTTGTTGTTGTTAGGGGGAGTTGTGATAGCAAGGAGAAGTTCTTGTCTTGATGGTTTTTCACATCATATGTTGCCATCAATGACAATGGGGGAGATTGTTGCAAGTATGGGCTGAACCAGTGTTGTCATTGATGTCAACATACTCATGTTGCATTAATGAGAAGGATTAGATAAGCTGTGTGCTGAGGATATTGAGAAAATTAGTCTCAATCAGGAACAGTGAAGAATAGTGATGACAAGAAGGTAAAAGTCCTCAATAGGTTGAGGATCAGAGGATGTGGTTTAAAGGGTTTGTAGATATAGGTCTTGAGATGCTCCAGTCAAGTTTTCAGAGGTCCGCATGAAGATCTGAAGAAGTTATGGTTGCTCAAGTAGAATCGGTTCTAACAGGTGTTCAGAGGTGACAGAGTGTCACAAATAGGTCTGGTGAGATCTAGAATTTCATTATCCCATTCTACAGATTTGAGGGAGTGTTGAGGATGTCCCTATGAAGTATCAACTAGATTGGTTCATGGTTTGAAGGTCTGAAAGAGCCTATTCATTTGTGATAGTGATGACAAACTGTGTTCTTGAAGCTCTGGATAAAGGAGAGAAGAATTCCAGTAGGATGATGAAGTGTATATGTTCTTGGTGATTTACTAAAGAAGATTTAAGTGTTTAATTTGAGAAAGTTTCGCACAACTAATTCACCCCCCTCTCAGTTGTGTGCTCTAAGTCTAACAACTTGCTCTACCCATTGTTCAGTGGCCTTACCTAGAGTTTGATATTTCTTGATTTGTTGCAACATGCTAGGATCCATTCCATCAACAGAAGTAATATTCAAAGTAGATTGAATGAAAGATGTCAGAGAATCCACCTGGGCTTGCAGCTTTGCGTTTTGCTATTGCTGAGCTTTAACTCTCTTTGCTAGCATACGTTGAGAGAATTTTAAATGATATAAATCATCTTCCACCATAGGAGGACCCATGTCAATCTTGGTCATATTGAAATATGCTTCTGTTACTTCATTTTCATTTTTATCCCAGATGGGGTCTACAATCTCCAAGATCCTATGCCCTAAAGAAGAATCCATTACAATCCGAGACATCCTCTTAGCCTTCTTGGGCTTAGGTGTAGTTACAGCGTCAACGTTTATGTCTGTTGTTAGTGTTGGGGGATATCTCCTCTTTTTCTCAAAAAAATTCTTTAGCCAGGAAGGGGAAGACAAAATTGTACCGCTCTCATTTGCACCTAGGACAACTCTCTCTGGCTGATTAGGAGTATCTTGCATGGGAATTTCATTTGATACAAGGGAAACTGGATTCTCAAACAAGGAATGAAAACTAAAAGTCCTCTCATCAACAATTTGTTGGTAAATGGAAGAATCATTACCAGGTGAAGGAGACACAACATAAGTCATGTGATCTGTCTGCAATTGTTGTAAGGCATCCAACTTCTCCGCTCATGGTTTCATGAATGTAGGCTGACCATCCTGTTCACATACACCTTTTAGTTTTAGTTTCCTATTATCTTCAGGCTACTCTCCATCCCCACCACTACCATATTGTGAACCAACTCTGTGATGAGGTTTCTCCACACCAGTTGAAGTTTTCAGAATTCCAGAAGCCTGGGAGGTTCCTTGCTCTCTTGTTCCTGATTCTTTATGCACAGAAGAAGAACCAGCATGCTCTTGAAATTTCCCCTCAATATCAGGATAATAGTTCTTTGCACATGCAACAACCAGGTTTAGACATGGCACAATAGGTGGGAAACCTCAAGCACGAGCTAACCCGCTTGTAAGAATTTTTTGGGCTATAGGTGACTTAGGGTTTTGCTCTAATTGAGCCTAGAAATCCTCCAAGTTGAAATCTATATGACTTAGATCGGTATCCTTCACCTTAGCTAAATCATTCTCAATAAACAAAAGCTTCATCTTTGCTTGTTTGAGAAACCAGTAAACAAAATCTTCTGTAACTGCTAAGGGTACCAAATAAATCTCCAATAGATTTTGGGTAAACAAATAGTTTGGACTCATTTAAAATAATTGTTCTTCCCAATTCCCACCCAATTGACTTAAAGTATTCAAATTTGTCACTATAAGAAATGGGAAAGAAAGAGCACAAATTAACCAACCTGGTTGTGAAAGCTCGTGTTCAACACCTGTGGAAGACACAGTCCAGAGCTCCTCCAAACTCAAAGCACATTAGTGAAAAATTGAAAATACAGAATAACGTGTCTGTGAGGGTTGCAAAGCCAATAAATTGTTTCAATAAGTTGCATTAATTTTTGGCAGCATGTACTATTGTACGATTCATAATTGAGCTGCATAAATTGCCTTCTCAAAAATGTCTTATTGTGCTTTTCAGACATTCCTTATTTATTACGAAAGGGCAGAGGTCACTTCCGCCGCGTGGGTGTCATTAAATGGAAAATATTCTGTTAGATTTTGATTGTCAGATGATTGCAAATCGATGACATAAGTTCTACTTGGGGCAAAAGTACTGACACACCTAATTTCCCAAATTTGTAGTTGTACAGTCTGTTGGGACAGTAAAAATTTAAAATTTTTACTGTATTCTCACTTCACCATATCTGAGCAAATCATAAAACATCCCAAAACTAGAGTAAAAAATTGATACATCCTACAAGATGTCCATGGCTAAGCAACGCAAAATTACCTAAATTTCAATCTATCAGCAAGACTTTGTGTTGCTTATCCTGATACATAAGAAATCAATGAAAAAGACTATCGACGTGAGAGTAAAGATCGAAGAGAGATTTGTAGAAGTTGCCGATGGAAGAAGTAATACCAATGGCCTTTTATCGATAAGAGAATCAAGCAGTCACATCGATCGATATGACTAATAGTCATCGGGTGGTGCTTTGAAAATTACCCCGACGACATATATCATACTGATGAAGCATTTCGGCAAAAGTCTCACTGAACATCCTATGGAGACAAAGGAAATGATAACCATCGGTAAGAAATGAACATCGGGATAAAAAAATTAATGAGTCTCCGATACTCCAGTGTCTTGGTGAAACAATAAAAAGTGCTTTCGGTGTGAGTCACACCGATACACCCATCCATCGGCATGACTCAACATATCAGAATGAAGTACTTATATCTTGCCGACTCACAAGTCACAGTGATAAAAAGGTGTCGGTGACACTTTGAAAGGTTCTCTCTGATAAGGAATATAAAGTGGCCATCGGGGAGATAACTGTGATCGGGTGATTTGAAAAGGATTACCCCGATGGTATACCTCACTCCGATGGAAATAAGATTATACCCATTGATAAGAAGTTTAACCAATAACCATATCGGTGAGACTCTCACCGATAGTTATATCGGTAACACTCACTATATTGGAAGGAAATTTAAATCACACGACGATGAAAGAAGTCATGCCGATGGTTGCGCTCGCTTCGATATGATTCAACATAGTATCAGAAAGACAATTGAGGGGTTACGCCAATTGATTTTTCACGCCATGAGGAGATATTAAGGTCGCCCAGACATTTTGAAAATCATGCCGATGACAGGAGTTATGATGATGTGACATTTCACAACGATGAATGACATTGAAATTACTCAAACGATTAAATGCAGACAGTGATGAAATCCTCTAAGATCATTGTAATGACAATTGACAGGGTTGTTTGAGAAGAGGGATAGAAGAATTTTGAAGCGCAAACAGAGGATTTTGATTTGCAATCACAGATGACAGGTACATACATATGAACCATTGTGTTATAACCTGTGTTTGGATTTTTTGTCAAAATTTGAAAATGGAGACTTCGGGAAAGGGAAAAAGTAGAAAATCACAAGGGGAAACAAGTAAATCTAAGAAACAAAAAATTGATAAAACCCCTGAGGAAAAGATAAAAGATAGAAAGCTCAATCAGGATTTAATTGATCAGTTGCCGGGGTCAACTCCCAAGGCCAGGAGATCTGCTCAACTTAGGGCAGAAATGGAAAAATTAGAAGACAAATGTAAACGCTTAGGAAATATTTGGACCCCAATCAGAGGATATGAACTCTTCAGATTCCACTATAACAGAAGATTCAGGAATGCTCCAGTGTCAAACCCATGGCACTTGAATTTTGGAAAATTAGTTGTGCCAGATGTATTCCTGAATGTTGAACTCCTCCAACTTCTTGCCAAACAATATAATCCAAGTCTGAAAGCTATATGCAACCCACAAGGGGAGCTAATTGTACATTTGTCAAAAAATGCCATTTGTGAAGTGTTCAACTTAGATGATTTATGCACTGTCCCCATTATTTATGAGGACCTGGAGAAGGAATACTGGAGAATGGACACATCCTACAATGGATGGAGGTTGCCCATTCATAGTCCCAGAGTTGAAGGAGAATTGATGCCTCTAACTGAGAATGATGGTCCTCCGTTTCATGTAGCAATATTTGAACCATATATACAACACACTTATTATTCTGTGGGCCAAGTCCTGGGATCAGAGGTCCCTGAATTCATGACAATCCCTTTGATGGTTATAGCTACTGACATCCAGTGTCATAATGCAAGGCAGTTTGACTATGCTGCTTATGTTGTTAATAGAATAGATTCTGGCTTGACTGCAATGAGAAACAGTTCCCCAACATGCTCTTTTGAGCATTACTCACTGCTTATGCACATGGTGCTGTATTTCAGCCAGGAAGTAGGGTTATGGCCAAGTGAATTTAAAGTTGTTCCTGTAGACCAGAGGGGGAAAAAGTTACCAATACAAATGTGGACTAGAATATGGGACAACATATATGCCCATTCTAGTTATGCCCAATTTGAAGAACATTGTGTAAAAGTACTGTACAGATATTTCAGCCACCCTTGTGAATACTCGATCTCAACTGAGATAAAAAGGTTCCTCAAGCTGAGAGATTTTGGTGGCCCCCTACTGTCACTCATAATTGGGGAGACTGGTATTGTTTTGAAGATGCTACCATGATTAGAGTATATGGTTTTGAAGACACTCCATTCATCTTGCCCAAAACTGTCCCTGACAGAATTGCTTATTTAGAAATAATTCAGCAGATGCACTGCTCAAATGTATTGCATCTCAGCTCACATGATAAGCAATCTTTTATGCCTAGCACTTTATGTTTTGCAGATTTTACTGTGCTGTCCAAAGAAGGTTACAATCTCATTTTGGATAAACCAATGCATTATAACATGAGGAGTGCTGAGGTAAGGAAAGGGTTTGACCCTAAAGGTTTTATTGACTCTGCTCGAAGGAAACAAAACCTCAGTGGATATATACACATCCCTTATCCACATGATGATGTTATTAGAAACCTAGAAGAGGATGAGGTAGAATTAGTGGTAGAAAAATATAACAGGGATCTAAGTGAGAAAAGAAAATAGCTGGCAGAGATTGAAGTTGTATCTTCAGATGAAGAACCTGTAGGGCAAGAGGAGCCACAGGACAAAACAATACAAATGTCCAAGAGAAAAATGCAACAATATCAGCCTCCTGTTGTAATACATGATGAGGAGGGGTCTGTTGATGAAGATCCACATCAGATAGCTTATGATTCTTTCATTTTTGATGATAAATTTATTCATTCAAAAGAGTTTAAGTCATTTTTGTATAAATGCAAAGGGAAAGAAATTAGAGAATCAGTGGATGATGTCTCTGCTGATAATGAAAGATAATTGCTAGATATACTGAAAATAACAGTAGATAAGGAGATGCAGGATATGACCCCTAGCAGGGGTAGACAATTGTTTAAAGATGCAGGGGTGATGATTTTTCCTGGCCTTGATTTAAATTCTGCTTTAGTTTTTGACAGTTTTCTAAATAATACAGATGATAAGTATAAACTCACTCCAGAAGGTGTTAGTGAAGTATATATGGGAACAAAATACAATAATGATGAAAATTCATTGATGATCTGGGCCCTATATCCTCCCCATAAGAAGACAGCTATCATAGATACTGAAAAAACTTTTGGTCATGTCATGACTTTAAAGGCAGGGGAAACTGACCCTCTGATTACAACAGACATTGGCATCAATGTTGCGAAGCTAAACAAAGCACAAGCTCAAATGTTGATTAAGGCAAGAGATGCATACAAATTGAGCTATGAGAGACTGACAACAGAAAATGATTATTTAAAGGATGCTGTTAAGAGCACCTTTGGGGGGTCAACAAAGAGATTAACTCAGGGAGAAAGTTCACAGGGCACTCAAGCATTATCCCCTGATCAGACAACACAAATTCAAATAGATACACTTGTCACAGTGCTACAGAGTAGGCATGCCAACATGGTACATTGGTTAAACTTATTTTGGGATAATTACTCTCAGAATTATAAAGCAATTCAAGAACATGAAAGGCTCGAGCAGAGAGTGCAGGAGAAATTGAATGAGACACAAAGTAAAGATGATTCTGACATTACAGATACCTCCAATACAAAAGCATTGATCGAGCAACATCAGAAGTACTACGATCAACTTAAAGCTGATGCTAAGGAAGGTACTGAAACTTCGAATATAGGAGTGCCCATGTTATTTAAAAGTGATGGAGAATTAAAAAGCAAAGAGGAATGGAGCGTTGATTATCAATCTATATTACACGAAGCTATGGCAGCTCTTAAGGACAAAGATTCTGCATCCGGAGAAGCCTGCAAACACCTGGAAAAGATGGTCACAATGGATGTTATTACAAGGAATGCCATTGAACTTACTGATTTCCATCGTGATTAGGAATACCTTGACCATATGGCTAAAATTTACTTATGGTTAAATAGAGCTTAATCATAGTTATGTTGTTTTGTTAACTTCCCAAAAGACTTATTGAAGAGTTATGTCTCTTCACAAAAATGTCTATATAAGTTCAAACATTTGATGTTGAAAGATCATCGGCAGTAGTATATAATATATACAGTTCACAATGTTCTCAAAGACCATGTTGCAAGATTACTATTAAAGAAGTAAATTGAAGTTTTCTGAGCTTGTGGTTTTATTCTGGCATCAATTATTTGTTAAACTTACTCAATTGTGTGGTTGTCTCCAGTTTTGTATTTCCTTGTTATTCAGATTAATATATCAAGTATATATTTAATTTGTCAATACACATTTGCTGCAGTTGTGTGGTTTGATTAATTGGTTTCTATAATAGGAATTAAAATCCTCCTGATCAGTCATAGTAACCTAGAAGTGTTAGTTTGGATCACTAAGAAGAGCCATATAATTAGGATTGCCATTCTATCTCCAAGTTAATATTATCTGTTATTCTTACATATTCCACTCAATTGGTTCCTTCAAGAAAGGATTAAAATACCTTCTGGTGAATTATAAGATATTTGATTATATTGTTTGGATCAATAAGAAGAGTTTTTCAGTCATCTCCCTGCACGTTTATACAAGTTATAAACTAAAATTGTGCCAAACAGTTAGAATTATTGCCCACTATAAGCCACCAGTCTTAGTCCTTCATTTGACTCTGTTACCCAACAAGGCACTGGTCTTATTTCCATTCATTATTTAAATCCTTTTTACCTTGATATTACTTATACAACTTATACCAACCATTAGTTAGATATAAGAATTAGTTAGCAGACTTTCATCTATCCTCCACCATATGCTATTATAGATAGATTCAGTTAGTAAATACATTTACATTTAGTCTGCCTTAATTCCCAAGGTTCACCCACCTAGGTGTAGCAGGACCTAAAGTGTAGGAAATCATCAAACCCTAAAGGTTGATTTCGTTAAGTTAGTTCAAAAACATTGCTAATCTAAACATAAAGCCTGGCATCCTCTTAGGATTAGCAACCTGCATTTTTGAGACCTAACATAGTCGAGGACTTGTGCTCTTCCGCGCTGCCACCTTGACCTTTGCAAAATACTCAATATAAATATATTATATATTTTATATATATGTCAATTTGTCAACCATTGATCTAATAATATCTAATGGCTGCTAGTTGATTCTAGAGGATTTTGTTAGCAATGTGCAACGTTGGAGATCTACCTTCCAGAATTGAACTACAACCATTCATCTTTTGTTCTAGGGTTCATCAAATGGTCAGTGGTGGTATGATTGATTTGATTGAACGCACTTAACCGCATAGATTAGCCAATGCTCAATTAAGTTCATTAATGGCAAGTGAGTACTGAGTCGTGACAAACCACACAGATTAGCCAATATGATTTTCCACGGTACAGAAGAGGCAATTAAACAAAGTTGCCTGTTATTTATTACCCACTTGTCATGGAAGTACATATAATGTATAAATGATAGTCTTTATTGTTTCAACCTTATATTGCATTACTAAGTTTTAGATAGGTTAAGAATCAATAGACTGTAAAAGTTTGAAGTAATGGCTTTCATTACAGCAGCTGTGCGAAGAAAGTAAGTTACCAAGTATTTATTTTGTGATCATTCATGATTTTGAATTTAATTGTGTGATAGATTTCTCAGTTCATAGATGTAGAATAGTAATAAGATGATGCAAAATTTTGTTTATGTGTGGCTATGCAGGATGTTATCGCTTTGCATGTCTCAGAATGAAGAAATATGAGCATTCATCAAGTGGAATAAATTGTGTCAAGAATCGACACTTTTAACATTTGCAAATGATGCATTCTATTCTAGGTGGTGGGTTGAATCTCCCACACATGCATGCATGTATGAGAAACTGGAAATTCAAATTGACGCATGGAATTGATATTGCAACTCAATTGCCAGTGACCTCGAGAAAATCAATTTAATTCTCCTTTACTGGCCTTATTGTTACGCATACCTAGTGGTTTCTTGTACATATAAAGCAAGGTTCTATAGTAAATCATTGACTGTCATTGTGAATGAGGACATAATTAAATTTGTAATGGACCCATTGCCTATTAATAGGATAATTATGGATTACAATGAAATATTCATTACATGTCGTCGAAAAGAGGAACTAAAAAGATTTTGGAGGATCAAAGCAAGGTTTGAAGGTTGAAGGATAAGAGTTTTGTTTGGAACTTTGAGGTTGGTTAGAGGTTCATGTACGATGTAATTCCCCAATCTTTTTGAAGGGTGATGTTAAATTTTACTAAATAATATATAAGTAATTACGGTTTGAAATTGACATGAGTTCAATGGCAAATTACATTGTATACAGGTTATAAATGTTTCAAAGAATCAAATTTTCAATATTAAATAACACTGCTGTTGTTTTTGTCTAAGGTGTTTATGGTTTATCCTTCTAATTCATCGTTGACCTGTGTAGCCAGTTTCCCAAACTTAAGTTGTTCTTTTATCCCCTTGGTTGTCGTCGAGTTACTGGCTCCTTTGCTCTAAGTTACCGGCCCCGAGCCCCTTTATTTTATTCTAAGTCTGACTATATAATAATAATAATTACATTATATGATTAACATCATATATTATATTATTATATATTATAATATATGATATTACATATTTTTTTTTGATAAGTAAATAGCTGGTAAGGGCTAGCACCCCTTGATTATAGTATCAAAAAATGGAGAGGTCTTCAAACATAAAACCTTAGGTCTTCAAGATGTTACAAGGGCTTAACAGCCAGACACAGACACAACAGAAAGAACCAACCTACCACTACAGACTGCTTACACTATTTCATTTCAAAACAAGAATGAGCCACTTGCAGAGACACCAAACAAAAAACTCATAACCTGCCACCTTGGCCAGCTCCCTCGACTCCAAGGAAAGAAGATCTAGAAGCACCTGCTCCATCACAAGCCTCCCACATTTCATCCTTTTTTGCCTCCTATCGCATTAACTGAGCCTTAGCAACCTGAATTTTAACCGGACAGTCCTTCCTACACTTCTTGTGTGCTGGGCCTTCTACAATCTCTTCCACGTCCCTACCATCCTCCAGCACCCAATCTTCGCCACAGTCTGGGAGTAAAGGAAACTCCACTTCTTTGTTTTCTTCCTCCAAATCACTGTCATCAGGAACCCAATAGCCTTCCCTCACCATGTAGCTGATCATCCATTCTTTCGACGGAAAGGGGGAGATCTCTGCTGCTCGCTGAAGGAATTCCAAATTATGATCCATGTCCACCACCCTATCTTCTAGATCCCCCAAGTCAATTGCAAAGACTATGGAAAATTTCTGGATCTCCTTTCCACCTCTTCCTTTTCGCATGTAGTATTGATGAGTCTAGGAGATCCTACCGTCATCATCAATATTATCGAGAACCGCATCAATTTCCCCTAGATATGAGTGCTTAAAAAGTCTCTGGGAAAGGTTCTTCACTCTAGCTTTGGGCACTCCTCTGTATAGCGCTAGAGCCATGAACATAGCTGCAATGTCAGTATTCACCCGCAGCCTATGGTAATCCCATATGAAACCAGGGCCAAGCACCTGCTTCACCGCATTTACCACCAGCTCGTGTTTTACCATTAGGATGCCTCTAAGCCATTTGTCTGTGATTTCCCTGTGGAAAACCATCATAGCCACCGACGATTCCAAACATATCGGTGTCTCCATAATATCTGCTTCCCTGCCACCCTCACCATCACTACCTCTAATTGGGTGTCTTGCCTTCCTCCGCAATGTCAAAAAACTTGGATTGACAATACAACAGAGACACCAGCGCCTCCCTTTAACTAAGAAACAAGAAATAAAGATGCCCATGGTTGCACGCTTCAAACTTGCTAAAAATCTTGTGCGATTGGACATCTTCCCTGCCCTGAGATCTACCTTCCTCTACTTTGCTCATGCCACAGGTGACGCGAAATAACTTTCTCCTCAACTACTTAAAAGTGCCACTTGTATAACAATGATGATCTCTTCTCTCGAGGAACCAAACTCCTCGTCGCACATCGACAACCTTTTGCCACCTAGTTTCCTCTGACGTCATGCGATCCATATCCACGCTGTGACATCATCTTCCTTCTTAGCACTAAGGTCCACATCGACCCTTTCCATACTACCTTCTTCAATCTCCTGCAGTCTGTCATCATCTGACATTTGTCCTCTGGCCCCTTTTCATTTTGCCGAGTTAGCGCCTGGCCAGATCACTGGGATCGTAATCACCTAAGACTCCCTGTTTCACTAAAGTGTCTGCCTCCTGATTACCTTCTCGATAGACGTGGCTCACTCTAAACGCCATGAAGGACTCTACAAGTCTTCTGATTGGGGGTATCCATCTTCGCAGAGTCCAACTGGGAGTGGCAGCGGTCCTAATTGCATTAACCATTATGAGTGAATCACCTTCTAGATGACCCCTCGGGGCACCCAACGCCTTCCCCAACTCCAAACCTGCTAGCGCTGCCTGGAATTCTACCACATTATTCATCGCATCACCTATGAAGACTTAGCGCTGGTCAAATGTACTCCCATCTGAGTCCCGTGCTATACAGCCAATCCCTGCTCTGCCAGGGTTCCCTAGACTTGCGCCATCAAAATTTATCTTGATCCATCCCTCGTCTGGATGTCACCAAACAGTCTGCTTGCGAGCCTCCGTTCTCTTGGTAGGATTCAAGTTTCCTACTATTGGGGGAATGCCTAGGCCTTCGAAATTGTTGGTAAGTTCGACATCTCGATTATTGAAGACACTTTTTGTTGAGTTGTTTGTAGCTTCGATCAGATAACATATTCATTATGATCGAATGATATATTACCAAAGCATAAACATCTTCTACATTCTAAACGATGATTAGTAATTGTTAAAATCAGTGAAACTGATTACAATGTAAATGGTGACAAAGTCACACCTGTGATAGGCATGACTCCTTGAGGAGTCACGCCTATCACAGATGTGACTCCTACTGTCACTCACATATTTATATCAATGTCTTTGCCCTGCAATACCATGGATAGACACAAAAATCAAAAGTGTATGAGAAGTGGAAATTGCATCTGAAATACAAAAGAAAGTAATAAGTTAAGTCTGCTATATAAATATCTAACTTTCAGAAAATATCCAAGTCAGAGATTATAAGTTCAATTTGAATTTACATGGTATCAGAGCCAAGTTAAGCAGAATTCAGGCAGAAAATTGAACTTGAGAAATTCAAATTTAATACACCTCATTTCTCAAATAACAGCAGCAATCTGATTCGAAGACAGATTGGAAGGAGGAAATAACTTCTCATTATGGAAATTCATAATTATGATGATACTAAAAGAAAATAAATTTGATTCATTTGTGAGAGAAAACAAAATAGAACAAGAGAATGATCCTGATAAAATGACATGGATTGAAGGAAATGACAAAGCCATGAAAATCATAGTTGATGGAGTTGGAGATCATATCGTGCCAATTCTGACAAAACATGAGACTGCATATCATATGTTTAAGTCACTTGAAGGCAATTATGAAATTAATAACTCCAACAGAACCTTAGCCCTAAAGAGAGAAATAAATCATATAAGTATGAACAAAGGAGAATCTATCAATGCATACTTTATGAGAATATCTGCACTAAGGGATCAACTATCAACACTTGGGTACCAAATTGAAAGCAAGGAACTAACACTTATTGCTCTAGATGGTCTCCCAAATTCTTGGGAGACATTTGTTCAAGCCATTAGTGCAAGGTCCAAATTTCTAAAATTTGACCGCCTAAGATCAGACTGTCTTCAAGAAGAATCTAGACAGACAAAGAAAGGGTCAAAACAAAAAAATATAGATGAAGACCTTCATGTTCTAAATACAAACTCTCAAAAGAAAGAGAAGAAGAAACACTTCAACAAGAGGAAAAATTATCATGGGAAAGGTTCATTCAAGAAAGACATTTCTTGCATCCAATGTTTTAGATGTGACCAATATGGACACTATGCAATCAGATGTCCTGATAGAACCAAACAACAAGCATCTTATGCCAAAATAAAGGAGCATGAATTTGAGAAATATGTATTCTACTATGCACTTTCAAACCAAGTATCAAATAAATCCAACACCTAGGTTATAGATAGTGGTTCATCAAGACACATCACAGGGTTTAGGGAACTACTAAACACCATGGTAGAAGAGACTAATGAAGAAGTACAATTGGAGATAACTCTATACATCCAGTCAAGGGTGTTGGCACATGTACCCTCAAATTAAAGACTGGCATCTCCATAAAACTTACTGGAGTATTGTTTGTCCCAGGCATCAAAAGAAACCTAGTCTCCATATCTGCACTTGAAGATAATGGATATAGGGTGACCTTTATGGATAGCAAAGTATTGGCATGGCCAAAGAATTCTACTATTAAGAAGGCCAAAACCATAGGTCATAGACAAGGGTACTTGTACGAGTTATGTACGGAACCAAATCAAGCCCTAATTGATGAAATTGCAGACTCTAATGAAATATGGCATAGAAGACTAGGACACCTAAATTTCCGTGCCCTATCTTCCATGGAAAGACTAGTTACAGGGTTACCCAAACTCAAACAATGTAATTCAGGGGTATGCAAGGGGTGTGCCTTAGGGAAAAATACAAAGGGGTCCTTTCAAAATAGTTCTAGCAAAACAAATAAAGTATTAGAACTAGTCCACTCAGATTTATGTGGACCCATGTCTGTACCCTCCTTAGGTGGGTTTCTATACTATGTAATCTTCAATGATGACTTCTCCAGAAAGACATGGATCTATTTTCTTAAATGTAAAGAATCACAGGAAATCCTTAAAAGATTTAAGGAATTCAAATCCATTACTGAAAACTCTTTCGGGAGAAAAATCAAAACCTTAAGAACAGATAATGAGAATGAATACACTTCAGACATTTTTAAAGACTTTTGTAAAAACACTGGGATTAAGAGGGAGTTCACTATACCTTATAATCCTCAACAAAATGGAGTTACAGAAAGAAAAAATAGAACCATTGTAGAAGCTGCTAGGGCTATGTTACTTGATCATAATATAGACACTTCACTTTGGGTAGAAGCATCTAGTACTGCTGTCTATATTCAGAATAAATGTCCTCACTCTCACATTGATGACAAAACTCCTGAAGAAGCCTTCACTGGTACAAAACTAGACATTAGTCATTTAAGGATATTTGGTTGTCTTGTTTACATTCATGTGCCCAAAGAGAAAAGAACTAAGCTAGAATCTTCTGGGAGAAAAGGCATCTTTGTAGGCTATAGTGAAACATCAAAAGCTTATAGAATATATATACCTGGTCAAAGACAGATTGAACTAAGCAGAGATGTGATTTTTGAGGAAGACATAACTTTCAAAAGAGCCAGAAATCATATTGAGTCAGAAATTCAAACTTCCAACTCAAGCATAGAAGAGAATCCTACACCTGAGTTTTAGAGGGAGTATCCTGAGGAAGAGGTAAATCATGAACAATTCACATCACTAGAAAATCCCAAGAAAAGACCACTCTGGACCACCAAAACAATGGAAGAAGCTAAAAATTACGCCACTCCATCATGGACTTTTAGGGAAAGCACAAGACCTACGAGATTCTCTAGTTATGTAGCTTTAATGAGTGAATTCATTAAATCAGAACCTTCTAGTGCTATAGAAGCTCTTAAGCACCAAGTATGGAAGGATGCCATGACAGAGGAGTATCAATCGATCCTGAAGAATGATGTGTGGGATATAGTATCTAGACCAAAAGGGAAATTTGTTGTTTCTTCAACATGGCTATTTAAAATCAAACATGCTGCAGATGGCAGTATAGGGAAATAAAAAGCAAGATTTGTAGCCAGAGGATTTTCACAAAAGGAAGGAATTGATTACGACAAAACCTTCGCTCCAATTTCTTGATATACATCAGTCAGAGCAGTTCTAGCTATTGCAGCAGCCAAAGGGTGGAAAGTCCATCAAATGGACGTAAAAACTACTTTCTTAAATGGAACCATTGAATAAGAGGTTTACTTAGAGCAACCCAAAGGATTTGAGATTCACAATGCAGGATCCCATGTATGTAAATTAAAGAAAGCTCTATATGGACTTAAACAGGCCCCCAGAGCCTGGTATGAAAGAATTGACAGTTATCTCTTGAGATTAGGCTTCTCAAAGAATGATGCAGATCCAAATCTCTACTTCAAACAAAGCAAAGGTGATATGTTAATATTGATATTATATGTTGATGATCAATTGATTACAAGGGAAGATCACCTTATTGATCAGTGTAAGAAAGATCTAGCTTTAGAATTTGACATGAAGGACTAGGTCTATTACACTACTTCCTTGGACTGGACGTATGGCAGAAATTAGACTGTATTATTCTAAACCAAGGGAAGTACACAATTGATATATTAAAAAGGTTTGGTATGATGGAATGTAGACCTATGTCTTCCCCCATGGAAATAAATCTTCATAAATTGAAGGAAGCAACAGTAGATTCTCCGTTGGTAGATCCCAGTCTGTACAGATAGATAATTGGATCCTTGATGTATTTGGTCAATACCAGACCTAATATCTGCTTGCTGTAAATGCCTTAAGTCAGTTTATGTGTGAGCCCAAGGAGATACATCTTGTGGCTGTGAAGCATATAATGAGATACCTTAAAGGTACTCTAAATTATGGCTTAAAATATGAAAAGGTTGACTTAGATCTACATGGATTCATAGATTTAGATTGGGCTGGAAGTGTAACGGACCGAAAGAGCACCTCCAGATGTTGTTTCAGTTTAGGGTCAGCAATGATATCGTGGATCAACAGAAAATAGTCTTCAGTTGCTCAGAGCTCTACAGAAGCTGAATATATTGCAGCTTCTATGGCTGCTAGAGAGGCAGTATGGCTTAGAAAACTGCTTGTGGGATTATTTGGCAAACCTTTGAAACCAACTATCATCCACTGCGACAATCAAAGCTGTATTAAGCTATCCGTGAATCCAGTATTCCATGATAGATCTAAACATATTGAGATTCCTCATCACTATGTGCATGATATGGTGGAAAGGAATGTGATTCAGTTGGAGTATATCAGTACAGGAGATCAAACTACAGATATTCTTACCAAACCACTCCTCAAGGTGAAAGTTGAATACTTCAGGAAAAATCTTGGTATGATTGAAATGTAAAATTCTAATTGATTTGTACTAATATACTAAAGATGTTTAATGTGTAAACAACTTGTGTCATATGTGTGACTCTATGACATTATGGGCCTACCCATTCTGTGTTTATTTCTAAAAGGTGACGATCTTTTGGATAATCTACACTTGTACTTAACATTATAAGGTGACGATCTTATAATGTTTATTAGACTGATATCATGTGACTTGATATTTGTATGAATCATGAAGTTATCATGATTAAGTTATGGTAGACATTATGTGACTTAATGTCAGTGCACATACCATAACTAGGATATATAAGGAGAATGTAATGTTCTCGAGTATAGTATATCCTTTAGTATCACGAGGTAGGTGATGCTACATATCACAAGATAGGTGATACTATATATCATGAGTTATGTGATATTAAATTACTTTGTGAAATTCATTACAGATCAGATAATTGATATTCACAGAGATTATTGTGATATTGTTATCTTTCTGAGCTAAGAGGGAGTGTTGAGTTGTTTGTAGCTTCAATTAGATAACATATTCATTATGATCGAATGATATATTACCAAAGCATAAACATCTTCTAGATTCTAAATGATGATTAGTAACTGTTAAAATCAGTGAAACCGATTACAATGCAAATGGTGACAAAGTCACACCTGTGATAGGCATGACTCCTTGAGGAGTCACGTCTATCACAGATGTGACTCCTATCGTCACTCACATATTTATATCAATGTCTTTGCCTTGCAATACCATGGATCGACACAAAAATCAAAAGTGTATGAGAAGTGGAAATTACATCTGAAATACAAAAGAAAGTAATAAGTTAAGTTTGCTATATAAATATCCAACTTTCAGAAAATATCCAAGTTAGAGATTATAAGTTTGATTTGAATTTACACTTTTGGATGACGCTCTATATTTGGTGGCTGTGTTTGTTAATTCCACAATTGTCCTCTCAATTTTCCTAAGAACCATATCCCTGTCTAAAGCCTTTTCTTTGAAAATTTGTCTGTTCTGTTCTTTCCATAATTCCTAGCAAACAGTGGAAGGAACAATCTGCCAAATGCTACCCAGGGCCCCTTTGAAACTCTTACCTGGCTAGGCACTAATCCAATCTTTCAAATTTTGAGACAGAGGGGTCTGCATCCTCAACTTCTGCATAATTCCTTTCCAGCAAAAATCTGCAAAGGGGCATTCGAGCAACAGATGGTCCACAGTTTCCTCTTTGTTATTACATAGTGTACATCGACTGGGACCTCTAAAGCCAAGCTTTCCCAGCCTATCTTGTGTAAGGATTCTATCCTAGATGGCCAACCAGAGGAACACCCCTACCTTCGAGAGAACTTCCTTGCCCCATAGCAAGTGTTTGGGCCACCCCTGAAGCATCTCGGCTCTTTCATTAGTTAGGTAACCAATCTTTACTTTGTACTCCCTGTCTTTTGAAGCTGCCCATCTTAGCAGATCCTCTCCTCTTGGGTCTGGAATTTTCCTAAGGTTAGTCTTAGGGCTTCCTTCTGATCGGCTGGGGCATCCAAAACACTGAGGTCCTTCCACTTCCACTGTTCCCCCACATCCCTAAAATCACAGACTCTGGAGCCCCACACCCTCACTGGTTCCCTTTTAATAGCCTCCAAATTGGGTAAATTTGCTAGCTTAGGATTACCATCCCATGAATCTTCCCAGAAATGAGCCTTGACCCCACTGTGGACTTCCCAAGTGACATGTTTTGATATGATATCTCTGCTTTTACAAATAAAGTTCCACGTGGCTGAGCCCCTTGGAGGGTTGCTGATTCTTACACTTTCCTCTGGGTCATTCGAGTCCAAGTACTTACTTATTAGAATCCTAACCCATTTCTGACCGCCTGTGCACATGGCCCAAACTAATTTGGCCCCCATAGCCAGATTCATCATCCTCATCTGTCGAACCCCTGCACCTCCAGCTTGCTGGGGCTTACAAATATTCTCCCATGCCAATAAGGGGATTTTGTTTGTATCATTTGGGCCATTCTAGAAAAACTTACGCATTATCTTATTAAGTTGGTCCTCGATGCTGACCGGGAGTTTCCAACATGACATAGCATAGACAGGAATGGCTGCCAGAACTACCTTTATCATGAGCAGTCTACCTACCGAGGTAAGCCACTTACCCTTCCACACTTCCATTTTTTGTCTGCAACTACCTACTAACTTCTCCCAATAGCTTTTCCTATTAGCTCTAGCAAACATAGGCATACCTAATAATCTTCCGGGAAAGTTTGCCACCTTCACTTGCAAGATTCTGGCTAATTCTCTCTGAAGGCTAGGTTGGGTATTTAGGAAGAAAACTTCTAATTTTCTCTAGTTTATGGCTTTCCCTGAGACCCTTCTGTACCCATCTAACACTAATTTGATCCTTCTGGCTTTCATCCTGGTAGCTTGGCCAAAAAGGAAGGTATCGTCCATGAATTGTTGGTGGGTGCAAGCTTCAACACCAGGGGCCGCTTCCATACCTCTCTAGACACCTTCTCATCTGGCTTGGCATATTCTCCATCTCAGGGCTTCTGCCATTAATACAAATAGAAAGGGTGAAAGAGGGTCCCCCTGCCGAATCCCTCTAGAAGAACCGAAAAAGCCTTTGGCTACTCCATTTATAAGGACTAAGAATTTAGGAGTATTGATGCATGAACCTACCCATTCTAGCCACTTGGGGTCAAAACCAAATTTTTTTAGGACTTCTAATAGAAACTGTCGATCCACCTGATCATATGCTTTTAGGATGTCCAGCTTCACCACCATACTTGGAGCTCAGAGTTTTTTGGCTATGTGTATTAATTCATGGGTGACAATTATTCCTTCCCCAATGGACCTACCTGGAACGAAGCCACTCTATTCTTCAGAGACAAGTTTATCGATTACTGCCTTCAGTCTGTTTGCTATTATCTTTGTAATTATCTTGTAGAATATATTGCAAAGTGAGATAGGTCTATAGTCCTCCATCTTTCTTGCTACCTTCTTCTTAGGAATTAATGCAATAAAGGTGTGGTTGAAGACTCTTAGCACGGTAGACTTCCTCCTTGATTCCTCTACTACCTTCAAAAGATCATTTTTAATGATCTCCCAACATTTTTGGTAAAAAAGGGCCGGGAATCCATCCGGTCCCAGAGCCTTATCTGATTCGAGTTGAAAAGTGGCTTTCTTCAATTCCTCCATACTAATTTCCTTAATTAGTTCCTTGTTTTCCTCTTCTGAGATCAAGGCTGGGATCTCCCCCAAGATATCTTCTCTTTCCCTTCCCTGCTCTAGATTTTCCCTAGAGAAGAGTTTTTTGAAATAGACAACAGCTTCCTGAGAAATCTCTTCTTCTTTATTTATTACTGATCCATCCTCCTTCTCCAATTCTCCTATTCTATTCCTACTTCTATTCGTCAGGGCCGAATTGTGGAAGTATTTAGTATTCCTATCCCCCTCCTTGAGCCAAACCTCCCTAGACTTTTGTCTCCAATGACACTCTATCCTGGCTAAAATTTCTTCCTGTTCTCCTTTTAGCCTTTTTTCGAGAAGGAACTCTTCTTGCCCCATGCCTCCTTCTATAATTTTCTCATTTAACTTTCTTAGTTCTTCTTCCACTTTTCCTCTTTCTTCAAAAATATTCTTAAAGTGTTCCTTATTCCAAACTTTTAACTTGGCCTTACCTCTATTAGCTTTCTATGGAAGATGAACATATTAGATTGATTCCCTCCACAGGACTCCCTCCACCACAAAGCAATTTTGCTCAAAAGGTTTGGATCCCTAAGCCACATTTTTTCAAAATGAAAGGGAGCCCCTCCTCCAAAACTGTCATTTACCATTTCAACCTAAATTAGAAAGTGATCCGAGCCGCTGTAGGGGAGAATTGAGGCTTCTATTGAATTTGCAATGAGTGACCAACTACCTTGTAACATAAATCTGTCCAATTTCTCTGCAATGTTTATAAAACCTGTTCTCCTATTGGTCCAAGTGAAAATACCATTCTTTGTTTGAATTTCTCTTAATTCATTCTTATCCACAAACTTTTGGAAGTCCATCTATACTCTTGTTGTGGTCCTGATACCCCCTCTTTTCTCCTGAATATTTGGTGTAGCATTGAAGTCTCCTCCTATCAAGATATATTCTTGCATGTTTTGGTTCAGAAAGATTGAGAGTCTTCCCCAAACACTTCTTTTGTCAATTGTGCTTACCGGTCCATAAACATTGACTAGTAAGAAGTCCCTGTTAGTCTGGAAAAACTTTGCCCTCACCGCTATCTAGCTTTGATTGGCTTCTAAGACCTCACAATTGGCTTTTCCTGGATCCCAAAGAATAGCTAGTCTCCTAGAGGCCCCATCAGCTTCCACAAACTCTCCCTTCCACCCTCTCCAAAATGTTAATTTATTCATTTGTTCATCCTTCTTCCATTTTGTTTGTTGGACCAAGACAAAATCAGGTTGTTTATTTCTACTAGGTGCCTAAAAAGGCGCCACTTGCTAGGGGCATTTAAGCCCCTAGCGTTCCAGCTTAATATCCTCATGCTCCTTCAGGAAGGGGTAATTCCTTCCCATTTCTCAGTGTTGTCTGGTTAATTTTTGTTTGCCCCTTAGCCGCCCCTGCCACCATAAGCCTTTCCTTGTTAGATTTCCTTCCCCTTTGACAAGTAGCCCTAATCCTAGGAGTTCTTCATTCAGACTGGATTTGTTCTAGCCCCCTTTCCTCTAAACTACCAATTTGCCCATCTTCAGAGCTATCTTCCTCTTCCGAATCTGAAATAGGGTCATCTTGTCTGCCTGCCTTCCTTTGCAGGCTATTTCCTACTATCTCGCTTACTATTTCTAGACCCTTAGTATGTATGTCCTCAGGGTTGTGAAGAACTTCCAGATTCCTTTCATCCCTCTTCCCTAGGGTCAGCTCCTCCAGTGAGGATTCCTTTTCATTCTTCCTGAAGTCCCTCTGATCAGCTCTACCACCCACCTCAGGGATCCCTTCTTGTCTCCACATAGACTCCACTAGGTCTACTTCCCAATTTCCTTCCCCTATCCTCCTCTTCTCTATTATCAAAGAATTAGGCCTTCCTGTTTTATAGAAGCCAAGATCCCTTTCTCCCACCTCTGACTCGCACTTATCCTTTCCATGCGCCATAGATTTACAGTTAGGGCACAGAGTCAAGCTATCTTCCCTACTTACTTGTTGAATCCAGATTCCTTCTTCAGACTCTAGCTTAATTTCTGCTGGCAGTAAACCTTCGATGTCAACTCTAATACACACCCTGAAATACATACCCCACTTCCTATCTTCCTGGATGTTGTCTTGAAATTTGAAATTGCCCAGCTTTCTTCCTGTCATTTTTAGAACTTCCTCCTCCCAATATTCTGAGGGGAGGTTGTAAAGGTGAACTCAAGTATGACTCTCTCCTAGGGTTTGAGTTCTTGGGTTGAAATTTGGTTTCCAATCCACAATGTGCATTTGTGAACCTCCCAAGAAAAAGGGGCTTGATCCTAGGGAATCACTTTTTTCTACCTTCGAGGGCAGGGTAACCAGATAAAAATTATTTTGAAGTGCCCATATTACTGACTGGTGCCCCCACTTCGCCTGGCACCATTTTAAGATTTCTTCTTTTCTCAATGATGACTCCCCTCCCCATTTAATAAAGACTCCTCTTTCTTTGAGCACCTCTGTAGTATTATTATTTGGGTTAATTTTAACCAAAATAGAATTTGGTTTTTGATACATACTGAAATGCCAGATTGCATCCTTTCTACCTCCTCCCTTGCTGCTAATTTGATCTTCCTTCTAGACATCCTTGGCTCACCATCGTTGGAATTCATCAGTGTTTCTTTTTTTCCTGAACCACCCATTCACTCATCCAAAATTCCTATTCTTTCCTCTGACTTGATTTATCCACGGGGGTCTCTGGCTAAATCATCCTTTCTTGGGTGCCCTATGGTTGCATTCATAATTGTTCTGATTCCAGTGTGGCTGTCGCTATTCCCTATTGTTCCTTTTTTCATAAAAAGGATGGCGCTTATCAACCCATCTTCAATTTTCAAAAACCCATTGGGGTCTTCTAAAGGCGTTTTCTAGCCCCAACCTTCCATCTGAACCATTCCTGTCTCTAAGTCTGAATTTCGCGCGAAGGTCTTCAATTGGGAAGGCTTGTTCTACTTCCTCACCCCAGCTATATTGTGGATTGATATCCTTTTTCTTCCTCCATTCACCGCTGCCATACCAGCCCACTTCCCTCTCATCCCTTAGCCCGTTGAAGTGATTGGGCTCCTCGAGCCGCTTGTCCTCGCCCTGCACTTCCTCTCGCCTCCACCCTTCGTTCTGCACCATTTGGATTGTTTATTCGGTTATTATATATGATATTACATATTATAATATATATAATAATTATATTATATTATATATGATAATAATAATATAATAATAAATGATAATTATATTATATTAAATATGATATTATTATAAATTTATATATTAATATCGATTTCATTTGGTGGGCTGCAAAATATTTTTCCCAGGCATTAATTTTTAATTTTTTATTAAATAGTTTTGACAAGTTCGCTGTTGGTCGATCCTTACATGAGCCAAAGATTATGCTACAAAAAATCTGGACAACAAATAAATGCATCTATCAGTTGAGGCATGTGTTCACTAACGATCTTCATTTAAATCTTGGAGGTCTCCAGCAAAACGGCACTCGACTGGCTTGCTCAAAATATAGCATGGAGACTCCCATAAGGCTCCACTGCAATAAGCGCTAGGTCACCTTTCTGGGCCATATTAGAGATGGCAGATTGATGAACATTTGTAAACAACAAAACCTATTCTTCCTTGAGTAGTGAAGATGGTCCTCGGTAAAGACTTCTTGGTCTCTGAGGATAGATATAGGGTAAATTCAGACTTTTCCTCACGTTATCTGGCTTCTTTGTTAGACCTAGGAGAGGCAAAGGTGAATGCAATGATGATTCTACAGGTGGTATTCACTCCAGATATTCTTTTGGACAACATAGATGCATTGATTTATGCAAAATTGGGGGTCGGTATCCCATGTCCGAGAGACCTGGAGAAGCTGTGGGAGGGACAGGAGGGCATAGCTAGGCAGCCGTTCCTGCTAAACATGAATGAGCAACAACTAGGAAGGCACAGGTTTTGGGCAGCTTGTGGGAGACACTTTCTTCGGCAGGCAGTTGGAATGGACATAGACGAGACTCCGGTATGGCTTGAATACTTTGCAACCATTGTGAGTGTGGGGGGATTCTACTCGTAGTGGCCGTAGGAGTGGTTGGGCTCCCAGAGCCACTTTTTTGGGTGATTTCCGTGTTGGGGTGGTAGGGTGGCAAGTCTTTGAGGAGTCACTCAGTCAAGGGGCTAGGGATTTCTGTGGTACTATGGTAGCCTCTCTGGTGCTGTGTGTTTTTTGGAGCCCGGGTTGGCCACTGGAGTGGTTTTTGTATTGATATGATTTCTCGAGTGTAAATCTTTTTGTATTAATATAATTACCCAAGTGTAAATCTTTTTGTATTAATAAAATTACCCAAGAGTCAAGTCACAAGTGTAAATCTTTTTGTATTAATATAATTTCTACTTTATTATTGATGCAATGATGTCAATGTGTTCATTTTATTCTATTAGTTATTATATCATCAAAGTGGGCTTGACTTCATATAAATATTAAAGGAGCTGTAGACTCTAGTGAAATGTTTCGATGCCAGATGGATGGGTGTAGTTGAATTCCAGAACGAAAGTTCAAAGTGCAAGACTTGCGATCTCAAACCTCTGGAATCAATCAAGAGCCATTAGATTTACAAAGATCAACAATTGAGATTATACAATAGTTTTAAAATTTTCAATTCCACCACTCGATGTACGTACTGTATTAAATAATTAATTCAGACTGCAGACTTGCATGTCATCCTTAAATTTCATTTGAACTTTAAAGTGCGAGTACTTAGTACAAGTGTACAACTAAAACTACATACTTGTACTGAACTTTAATAAAAGAAATTACCACCGTTCACTCGCTTTACTTCACAATTGGCACTTAGCATTTAGCAATTTTAATTGATACTACTTGGAAGTGAGAGGTTCAAGGACTCAAGTGACAAGGAGATTGTAGTGCACCAGAAATTTAATATTGATTGTGTGATGCCACGGATTCACTCAGTGCCAGTCTTTGTATTCATCTTATCTGGGTAAGTGAAATACAGATATACTTTATTCCTATTACTATTGCTGTTACTATTGTCCTTGAGACTTCAGTTTTTTCAATCTTGGGGTTTAGGGTTGAGTGTTTACAAGCATGTCTACCAGCACAACTAGACCCAAAATTGAGAAACCAAAAGAAAAAGAAAAAATAGACTATGCTAGACTGCTTAAAGCCCTAGGTTTTACAGATGAATGCCATGATATTTATGATCCTATAATTTTTGGAAGGTTTACCTTAGTACTTAGGTTTTCATTGGAGAATAAGGTACATCAAGCACAAGCTAAGCAACCTAACCCAAAAAAACCAATACCAATTAACAGGATGACTGCACCATGGGTGGTTGGATTGGGACACTTGATGTTACCTAAGGTTTTCCCTTGCCCTAAATTTATCATGGTCTGTGCCCAGAATTATGATGAAAAAAGAAAAGCAATAGTTAAAAAAGATAGCCAGGAAATAATTCTTCACATTAATGGAGAACATTTTGGCAAATTGTTGGGTTTTACCATTGGAGAATGTGGAGTAGTCCTCATAAACCTAGAAAAACTTGCTAATACTTATGAAGCAGTTAGTGAAAATAACAAAATAAGATTTATTAAATCTCTAATGGCAGATGGTGTCCAACTCAATCAGAATCATAAGCCTCCTTATAAAATTGATATTTTTAGATCATGGGTCTAGGATACTATTTCAATGCTAGTGTTTTTCCTTGGATTGGATAATAATAGTGAAGTGGATGCAAGCCTCCTTGAAATGGTAAACAATATCCATCAATTCATGCCACCTGCTAAATACAGATTTCTTAAGCACATTGCAGAATCCATGCATTGTCAGTTTTTAATGATTAAAGGAAGCCAAAGTGAACCTCCCACTCCCAGTGCCAACAAAAAGACATTTAGGTTCACAACCTACTTGTGCTATTTTTTTCTAGTGCAGTTTGTTGGGATGTTTGAGGGCAACAAGCTTCAAATTCAGTGTCAGGAAGGTAAAATTGGACTACTGGATTGGACCCATAAGATAAAGATGTATCATAATCAAAAGAACTACAATCATTTTGTGGACTACTTTTTGGCTCCATTATATGATACCATTACAAATACTCCAATGCCTAGATTGCCCAAGTCTTGTAGAAATTGCATTCAACTAGGAAAAGAAATACAATTGGCTGATTGGTACTTCATGGAGGAATATACTGTCCTAAGATTTTATGGATTAGGAGCACAACCCCACAAACTTCCAATACATGTGATAGAGAGGGTTTTTACATTGGAATACATATGGTAGATGGAGAGTACTGATCAGTTGTACTTTGTTAGTTAGCAAAAGAAGAGCATATTTCCTTCCTTACCTTTTTCATGTGGAGGGTTCGCATTCGAGAGAAAAGCATTCACTATGGCACATGAAATTCTACAACTTTTTAAATTTGATGTTGAGTCTCACTGGAAGTATGACCCATGTGACATGATTAAAAGAAGGCTTGTGGCCAATTAGAATGCTCCAACTAAAATTCAACATGAAAGTAAACCCCTGCTAGAAATGTTGAAAAACAAGAATTCTTGGGAGGAGGTGAGAAAAGTCATGTAAGAAACTACTGCTCAAAGAGGTATTTCTTTTAAAAAATTGTCATCAGAAATAATGGGATTGCATCCAAATCCACAAACACAAAGAGATGGACTGGCAAACAAGAGATTCAATAATTTCTATATAAAAGCTGCTGAAAAATCTAAGTGTACAAAAATTCTAGAGACTCTAAAACAAGCTTGTACAGAGGAACGTTGGACACCGTAAATTTTTTTTGCCTTTTGGTCTATGAGGAAGGATCTCGGTGATCCAAAAGCTACTGCAGATCTTGAAGATGTCTCAGAAGATGAAGAGTTCATCAAATTGTGGGATAAAGAGCATCCCTCTGATGCTCAAGCAACTAATGTTGAAAGTGATGATAAGCATGAAAACCAACCCAATGATCTTAGTACCTATGTATTAAAACCTTGTATGAGTGAGACCGCAAGACAAACATATACTAAAGGGGCATCAATAGCCCAAAATTGGGTTATGAAGGTGGTGCTTTGGGGCCCACACGAGAAGGCATTTGGATGATACTAGAGGTATACCCTAGAAAACCTAATGATCTTCTACTCAAAATTGGAGGTGATGAACAAGCCAAAGGGCATACACATATAGATTGGGAGATTAGATTTGTTCCAGCTTTAAATCCTCAGAGTGAGATTTAATCACTAATAGTACCACAAGGGTCTTCTGATCTACATGTTTCTCATTCTTTTCTTGCAGGAGATGGTGGACATTCTAGTGCTATTGGTGGCATTTATGTCGATGGTACAAGTATTAGTAGTAGTAGTGGTTAGTAAGAGATGCAACAACAAACTCAGAAGAGGCCATCAACAACATTAAATGAAACTATAGACAAACTTAAAGAGCAAGGCCTTGTGAAGACTAAGAAGCAGAAGGTTATGGTAGGTTTTGATTCCACATCAAAGCAGTTGTTTCTAGAAGGCACCCCCCTCCTATCGTTAGTGTGACCTAGACAAGAATGGCTAATACTCAGCCAAAATTAATTAGAGATGCCGCCAAAACTACAACTACTCCTTCGCCATTCAAAGTTATGTCAAGTGTCACAGATTGTGATTACAAAGCTGAGTTTGAAAAGAAAGCAAAATTATCTAAAAGTCACAAGAAGCAAGTGCTAGAGATAGAGACTGCTACAACTTCAGAGCCTGCAACAAATAGGGTATTGACTACATTTGACCCAAAAAATGAAAAAATAGATTACATGATTGTTGTGCCCAAAGTTCAAGATAAACCAGAGGACCAAATGTAATGATCTGACTATGAGGTGAGCACCATCCAAGTGGATTTTTCTGGAATGAAAAATTCTAACAAAATTAATGTATCAAAAAAGAACAACAAAGTGTGTACACATCATTGCTAAAGCAAGAGAGAGAGAGAAAAAAAGGTATGATTGTTTTTAATTTCTTGGTAACCTTGAATATATTGTCTACAAATCAGAGTTGTAAGATAAATAGGTCACATCTTCCAGTAATTGAGTTACAACATAAGGAAAATATATTCAGTGATGTTAATTCCATTCATATTGCTTTTTTTCATTTGACTTTGTGATTTACGTAACAGGTTGGACACTCTTATAGGAAAGTTACAGGCAGACATAGCAAGTGAAAAAGCCAAGAGGAAAGGAGCAGATAACAAGAACAAAGAATTAGAGAAAAGGATAAAAAACTTTGACTCTACATCTACAAGTGAAGTGAATAAACAGATAGAGTTGGAAGTGAATAAATTGAAGAAAATGTTAAGTGAAAGTAAAAAAAAAATTATGATATTCAAACAACCAAAATCAGAAAAATTAGAACAATCCTTGATTGAAGCCAATACCAAACTGGAGCAATCAGAAAAAGTAGGACATTTGTGGCAAGAAAATGTGGAGAGAGAGAAAATTCTCTAAAAATTTGCAGAACAAACTGAAGAATGCAGAGAATGAAATAAAATCCTACCAAAGCAAAATATCTGAATTATATAGAAACACAATGGTTTATATAAAAAGTAACATTTGGGAGAAAATAATGAAGAGGATTGATGATTTGTCTAAAATGTTTGAATTCATTGATGATCTAGTATTATGTAGTAATACACTCAAACAATACATTGCTGAAAATGGAGACATGGCAACTTCAAGATAGTCAGATGCAAATTTTTTTTTGCAATCAATCTAAATAGCTAGTGGTGAAGAATTGGAATACAAAGGAATTCAGAACCATATTGACGCCACAATAAAGGCCTCAACTATCATTGAAAAATGTACGAAGCTGGAACAAGCACATGAACTTTTGGTACAAGCTGCATTATTGACAAAGTAACTGCAAACAAATGTAGAACACTTCAAAAAGCTTGGTTTGTTGGTGGCTTTTGACCCATCAAACCAATACATTGAAAATAATTCTTTCAAAAATAAAATGGAGGATAAAATGAACTTCGACAAGGACCAGTTTTCTCAAAATCTTGATGAGGCAATTTTTATGGATCCCATCCTACCATTGATAACCTTGAATGCAACTTTGAGTGATACATTCAAGTCAAGTAACAATATCAATTATAAAATATTATCACAGTTACAACTCAGTAAGCATGGGTTAAGAAAAATTACACTTCCATCAGATGAAGAGTGGAGCACTCTACAAAAGTTGATACAATGATTTAGTAACATGTGTTTCCAATGACATCAATACCAGAATGACTAGGCTGTTGGAATGTTGTCTCTGGTTTTTTAGCATCCATTCTTTTTGTTGTCTATCTGGACTGCCCTAGGGGCTGCTTTGTAATGGGTTCGGCACCCTTGGCTTGCTTCTTATCTAGTCAAAAACATTTGTTTTCAAGTTCCAACAGAGCATTGTGTAGAGTTGGTTTTGAGCAAGTTATTATACATTGTAAATGTAATACTTCAGTCTTCAATGTATTCTAATTTCCTTCAGACCTTCAAATGAAATGTAATACTTTAGTCTTCAATGTATTCTAATTTCCTTCGGACCTTCAATGTTCATTTGAAAATCAATATAACACTAGAATCCTTTTATGTGTTGAAATTGTCTATATTATTTAATTGCCCACTTCATATTAAATATTTGCTAATGGTGTATATTAATAATATAATATGCTACAACATTATTCATATATTTCAATCTAGAACTGATAAAATGCTCATGAAAAATCATGCAACATGCAAGAAATTGAAACTTACAACTCCAGAAATATGGGCAACCTATCAGAATTGTATTATATTTCACTGTACAAACTTCCCCAATCTTCCAACAACATTACAAAGTAGTACTTGTATCTTATTTACTTCTCAAAATTTCCAAAATCTTCCAACCACACAAGAATGATTATCACAGTTGAGAACATTAATTTCATTTGAGAGAAGAAAAGAGTAGATGGACTTTGGGAGATGTGTAGCCACTTGAAGATCTGCCTCATTAATGTTGGGGAAAAGGTGGTTAGCTTGTTCAATCTTGCGACCCATACTTGTCCTTCCATTCACTATATGTCGTTTCAAGTGGCCAGGGGAATGAGATAAACTCTTCCATCTTGCCATTATAATTGACATAGTTGGCATCCAAAATAGACTTTACATTCTTGCAGAATGTATCAAAAGTAAATTCAACCAAATGCAGCTTGTCAAGTGATAAACCCAACACCTGCACGGTTGGATCGCCTTCATCACAATAAGGAGGAATTAATTGATGACCATTATCTATTATTTCTCTCTTCCACTTGTCCAGGTCCTTAGCCTTCCCATCACCCTCCAAAATATGTGGCAACCATTTAGTGTCCATCGTTTCTATTGCCCGCATCTTTTCCCTCAAAACTGTATCCAATTTCAATTGAAAACTGGCCACATCCTCGAGATGTTTCAATATATCTGACACCAAATTCAACTCAGGAGGTGCATTTGCATCAAATCTAGAACACCTAAGAAAATCTTTGACCTCTAAAGTTCTTGGTAGCCACTTAGCTTTCACAATTGATAGTCTCTGCTTATCGGATTCATGCTTCTCGTAGGCTATCCTTAATTTTGAGTAAGTCATCCAGGCCTCCTCCACTTTGGCCAAGAGTTTGGTCACTCTATTTTTGATCAAATTGGTGACCATGTCCTTTACTTTGTTCTCCTTTTCTTCTTTCAATTTTTTGTTAGCCTCCTTCAATTCTCTCTTTTTTGAAAGGAGAGGCTGTGTGTCAATTGGAAGTGACTCTGCAGTCTGAATGATAGGGGGACTCTGAGATGGACCAGGCTCTAATTGTGATTTCCCTTCATATTTGTTCAACCTAGCCATGGCCACTGCATATTTCTCCAACAATTCATTATAGTCTTTTTGTAGTTTAATTGTTGTTGCCTCAGAAAATTGTGCAGTTTGCACATTTAGACTAGAAGCTTGAGGGACAGGGGTGTCTGACACCCTTCTAATTATGACATTGCCAGTCAGTTCCTCCAAACCAACTTTTGGTTTCTTATCACTGCGGGCCAATGCCCAAATTGCCAAGGTTTCAAACCTTGGGTCAAATACAACACCTTGCAAAGCTTTGCTAACTTGTTCCTCTATCATATCAGAGTCATCCCTTGTTATGGTATCAAATGCAATTGCATCTGATAGAGTTCAATGTGGTAGCAATAGGATGTTTCTTCTGGCTACAAGAGCCCTGCCCTCTTGTGGGGTTATTGCAATCATATCGTTGTTAACCTCACTCAAAACCCTTTGAGTAATAGTATCATACTCAGAGGGGTCAGCACCAATCCTTGTTTCCTCAATTCTCCTTTGAAATTCTTCATTCTTTGTCCTCAGCATGAATGACCTAAATTCAGGTGTGCTGACAAATGCATCATCTTCAATAAATTGGTTACATGCCAGTACTCTCATATCTTCTGTATCAACTTCATTGTTAATTGTTGACCTTGTCAACCTATTCTATGGTGAAGAGTATGGCCTTATCCTTAACGGGGAACTCACCTGATGGGGAGGCTCCTAAATTTGTTCTTCTACTGGTTCTTCCATTTGTTCCACAACTTCTATCTCTACCTCTGCCTTAAGGTCAATGATTTTTTCTTTGTTTGGAGTAGGGGAATCAGGGGATTATTCTTCTCTTACATACTTACCCCTAGAACTGCTTGGTTGGTAAGATGGCATCTCCTCACCTGTAGGTGCACAAGCTATTAGTTCATCTACCTTGGCAAAGATCATCTCAATTCTCCTTATGGGATCTTGCACTTTAGTAAAAGCCCCAGGGTATGCAGGATTGGCATTTCTCTTCACCCTCTCTCCCTAAATCACTGCATTCCATTTATTTCTCAAAAGATATATCTCCTACATTGACTAGCAGTTTCTTACTATATCTTCATCGAAGATGACTCGGTGGGGGTAACCAGGCCTATTGACCTTCAACCTTGTTTTGTGAATAAAACACTTAGAGTCAAATGCTCTCACTTGCTCTATATCCATCCTGTAACACTGAAGCATGGAGCCAATCTAATCTAATCCATTCTTATCAATTGTTATAAAATCACTGAGCATCAATGAAGTAGGGATGAGTGACCCCTTCTTGTTCTTTCTGAAATGCTCCTTGTTAGCTTCATGTCATTGGCTTATGATTTCTATGAAGGCAAGCCTCTTGGGCACAAACTTAGGCAGAGTGTAAGGTGGAGCCTCACAACCATAAATCCTAATGCAAGTAGTGTTTGTATGCAAAAACCAATCTCCCCAGTTGTTTTCTATGTTCAAGTGTGGTGCTCTTTCCAAAGGTCTCAAGGAATCCTTAACTTCTTTAGGTATTCTATCCCTCTCAGGTTTCAAGAAACCTAAGACCTTACTTACAAAATGCTCCTCAAAAACAACATAGCTAGTATCCTTAAAATGCATGTCAAGCATGCAAGTTCACATTTGCACTAGCATCATGTTGCCTTGTTCATCTGTCATCCTCACATGTAAATATTTATGCCACTAGCAGTGGCCTGACAGAGAGAATAGGATCATGTGGTACATCAAAGAATACCATGTGAATTCCACATTGGGACCTACAATAGATAGGTTATTTTTTATTGTCACCATCTGTTTGTGCATTTTCTCAGCCAAGTGACCTGCATAGTCATATGGATGTCTGGTTCCAAGATCTTGAATGCAAACTACCATCATCATCAAGGATATTGACATTCTGTTAGCTGCATCCCTCCCAAGCACATGACATAAACTATGGTAAGTTCTGACAAAATATTCCATTAACAAATTACAATGGAAGGGCTCCTCTTTTTTGTTAGAAATTCTTACCAGGCCTCCATCAATTCCCCTTGGTCTATGCTTGGCCAGTTTGAATGATCTATAGGCATATCTGACAATCTTATACTTTTCTCTAAAGGCATTCAGGTCAATGGGCATACTGGCTGCAGGGTCTAAATTGAACACAACTGAAATATAGGCTTTTGTGAATCTAATTATGACAGAACCATTTCCAGACAGAACAGACCTAGTTTTGGGGTCATATCTACTTGCAATTGCTATGACCAGGTCTGGATTGACAAAGACATTGGGGAAAATCAACTTGGGTAAATCAAGCTTCCAAGCATGGCAAATAGGGGCTCTATAGTCTTCTCTATTATGCCAATGCTCAAATAGGCTCCACGCTGATATGGGTATCCTAGCATCTCTACAATTCACACACAAGTCATAGATTCTATCATTTTTTCCTACTTGTCCTAGCCCTGTTGCAACTTTCCTCAATGACCCGGGACATTGGATCATGAGGTCTTTGTCTAGACTACATTTTGAGGTGGAAGGTTGACTAGACTGACTCATCCTTCTAAACTGTGTTTATGCAATTAACTTAGGGCTTCTGTGACTATAAATTACTTCTTAACACTTTGAAACAAATGGATAGCTGAATTGATGAGACACAGAGGAACATAAGCCACTTACTAGTTTTTGACACTAACAAAGGCTTGGAATCACATCAACTTGCTTGTTTCGAAGCTCCTTTCGCTAGGAATGCAACTGTGCTCTCGAAAATGATAGACAATGCCTTAAATTATGCCCTTATAATGCTAGATTTCTTGCCATTTACAGTATTAATGGCAGCGGCGATGACCATTAATAAGGACAGTTGCAAAATCCTCATTCATAGGAAATTTAAAATGGGGCCGTTGATCCTTGCCTTCAGTTCTAGAAATGACGGCTGTAATCACGTGACTAGATTTGAAAATCTTTGTCACCACGTTTGAAAAGACCTTGACCAATCAGAATAAGCTGAATCAGCTGTACCCTCTCCATGGATCACATCACTAGACTGGACACGTGGGGCCTTGCTTTTCAATTCTTTAATAGAGGAGTGCCACGTGTCACCATCTTGCGATAGTGTAGTGAATATTCCCCTTAGAGAGATACCTCTACGATGGAGTGCAACCGTTGGATCGAAAGTTCTTCTGTGGACCACTGTCATATCGATTGACAGATGGCATTCATTTTGTATCATCGTAGGGGGGTATGACATCATGAAAAAGGTGCTATGAAGTTTTGAAATGCCTTTCTTTTCAATTCTTTAATAGAGGAGTGCTGCGTGTCACCATCTCATGACAACACAATGAATATTCCCCTCAGAGAGATACCTCTGCGATGGAGCACAACCGTTGGATCAAAAGTTCTTCCATGGACCACTGTCATATCGGTCGACAGATGGCAGTCATTTCGCATCATCTCGGGGGGGTGTGATGTCATGAAAAAAGCACTGCGAAGCTGCGAAATGCACTTTATTAAGATTTAACCTAAGACTTAAGGCTTTGATTTTTACGGGCGACAACAGGTAAGGCTAGGATTAGGGGCCAATCAACTCATGGGTGTGAAGACATTAAGTTGTGACTTAAGCGACTGGTAACCTTTGACAGAAAGTCAATAGAGGGAAAGAAGAAAAAGAACAGGAAGCACAAAGCATAAACACTTAGAATTTTAGGGATTCAAAATTCAAATAGATGAAACCAAGCGAACCAAAAATCCTAAATCCTAAGGAAGCAGCACCAGGATGTTCTGTTGGACATCGTGGAACAATCTGCTGGGGTCTACTATTTTAAAATTGATAAAATGCTATGACCGAGGAACCTAAGTTTAGTGTTTAAATATTTATCTTAATGGTTATACTCAGAGTAAATTTAATGCTTTAAGAAGATATTAAGTGTTCTAAGTGATTACAAGGATTCTTAAGTAGAGTTGGTTTAGGAACTGATCAAAGTATGGTAATGCAATTATGCAACACATTATTCTATAGTTTACAAGAGTTGGAGCCTGGGAATTTAAAAAAACATCACAATGCAATAAAGGAAAACAAATGAAACACTACTGTGATTATAGAGAAGAAAAAGTAATTCACATTTAGTTGAATGCTTGTAATAATTATCAGAATCACATAATAATAAATGAAAATATTAATTTTTTTGATCGAAAATAAAAAATGTACATCACAGATAGACAAATTGAAATAAAATGCCATCAACAACATTTTGGAGTTTGGAACCTGAAATACAGTATAAATACCTAGTAGCTTCTAAATCCCTTCAAATTGCCAAATCATCTCATCATTCAGATTCTCCCGATCCTCCCTGTGACCATGATATCCAGAATCATCTTGATCATGTTCTTCAGTTTCTTCTATCTCCATATCTCCACTTAAGAGTGTCCCATAATCACCACTACCACTACATGTGGCACTAGTATTCATCGTGTCATTGTCCTATATTCTATTATTGTTTGATGTGTTGTACAACCCTCTTCTTTCACATGAGGACCTCCAGATTGTGAGTGCCCTATCAAAAGGAAAACTCCGGATATTATGTCTAGTTGTATACATCCTCAAGAAATTTTGCAAATTCTTGTCAAGTTTATTTCTTATCTTTGATTTCAAGAACCCCAATGCAATGAAAACTCTCTCATCCTCCACCGACCCCAATATCATGGTTTGACATAAATCAACAAGTTTGAAAATTTTTGATAATGCATCACACAATATTTCGCTTCGACTGAAGGTTGCCCAAAGCTTTGTTATCGATCCATGTTGGTGGGGAGCCTCCATGAGTTTAAAATGTTCCCTCATTAAAATTGCAAATCGACCTGATTGATCACTAAGCTTAGTTTGATTTAAAATTCCTTCTATTACTTGTCCATTGAATTCTATACTTTTGCAAAAATGATTTGTTAAGGTCTTTATCTTGTTGTGAAAATCATTTGGCTCATAGTTGACCTAATATTGAGGATACACTATAGACATGGCTTCAAGTAGTTCATCACGAGGGAATCGATCTCTAATCTATGAGGAAAGAGATCTCGCAATACTCTTTAAAGTAGTACTTACAGAATTAACAATCTTGTTGAAAGCTTCCCTTGAAACAGGTTCTTCTCTGATAGTGCACTTGACCTTGTTTAAATAGTACATTGGTATCTCAAATCCCTTTATAGAGACAGATAACTCCCCACTACCATTAAACAGTAAAAAAATAGCATTATTGGTCACATCTGTTATCAAATGCCAGCTGCTAAGTTTTGGACCTATGAAGGACTGGTTTGATAGATATAGATTATTGAGGGTCATGCATATCATTGTACGTAGTTTAGTATATTCAGAAATATACATAGACCTTTCTTGGGCTTTTTTCACAAGCATGTTTATTTCCTCCAGCATGGGAAGAATACCAGCTAAAATGAGGAGTGTCTCTATGTCACTTAACCTATGTAAGAGGTCAGGAGCCTTGTCAACTGTGAAGCGATGTTTGTACATTAAACCAATCAAGGATTGATATTCTGCAAATACTCTTTTAGCTAGTTCAAGCAAGGAGATCCATCTGGTATCAACATCCTTAAGAAGCTTGTTTCCTGTAGTTATTCCCTCAGAAAAATGTTGAAATTCCAAAAAACCTTTTGGGATTTCGGCAAAAGTATGAGTAGAGCTCGCGGACTAGATCTTCAACTTTTGATACTGCAAGAAACTTGCTCACAATTTTAAATGCTAAATTCATTCTGTGGGCCATGCAGTGAATGCCAATCATGTATGGTTAAATAGAAGTTTGTAGCTTCACACATAGACCATTCCTATGACCTTGCATTACTAAAGCTCCATCCGCTCCTACACACACCAACTTTCTCGCAATTGTGCAGTCATCCATACCTCCAATTTCATTCAAATATTTCTTAACTATCTCAAATAGATTTTGTGATGTTGCATTCTGTGTCATTTTATAAAATGGGAGTAGATGAGGTTGGTGGAAATGATTTGCCATAGTATACACATGCATACATACCTAGGAAGTATTATCTATCGTTGTAACTTCATCTAGAGATAATGCAATAAAAGTTGACTCTTTTATATTTTCCTATAAATCACATTTTTCCACCTCAGCAAGAGAACTTGCCCATTCCCATCCACTATTTATTGACCAGTTTGAGTTGGGAAAATTAGGAACGCCCATAAAAGATAATAAACTATTATATTCAGGGTAGTCTATCATAGGATGCCCTCTACTCAAAATATGAAAAACAACACCCAACTGAACAGCTTTTGCAATTTGTAATTCTCCCATCATCTTTCCAAATTGAGCTTCAATTAAACCTCCACCTGCATGAATCTTTGCCTTTCTTTGCAAATGTGCTTCATAGTTGAAGGCATTCTTTACATGAAGACATTCTTCCTTCATTTTCCATCTTATCATTGATTTTTCCTATCCATCTATGATTTGTTTTTCATAAACTTTGCCAATACATTTTTCTATGGTGTCAAGTTTTAACTACAACGTGTTCTCCCTATGATATTTGCAACTGCAAATCTTACACTTGCATTTTGTGGGAGGTTCATCTTTGTTTTTATTCTCCACCAGTTCAATGAATGGGAATTTTGACACCTAATCAATCTGAAAACTCCTTGACATTTCCCACTCATGCCCCTTTTTTGATTTGGCTTTTCTTTTCCCCTTGCGTGCACTTGCAAGATCTTCATCTTCATTGATTTCTATAACTTCATTAGCTTCATTATCATTTGTTCTTGGAACATCATCTGTGGAATTGCCATCATTTCAGCTACCTTGGGTACTCCCTCGAACATCATCTGTGGCATTCTCATCATTCCTGGTACATTGGGTATTCCCTAGATTTGGAACATCATCTGTGGCATTCTCCCAATACATTGGGTATTCCCTGGAACATCATCGGTGTCATTCTCATCATTCCTGCTATATTGGGTATTCCCTAGAATAGCATCCATGCCATTATGATGCAAGTCAATAGATGGTACAGGTTCTGATGTTGTAGCTAGATCCGATGGACTGCCAACATTGCCAAAGTATGACTTTATGTTATTGTTTCTCCGTTTTGATGGCCTCGACCTCCCTTCATCTTGAGTCCCGTCACCACCCTCAGACAACTTCTTCTTGCTTGACATCTCTCATCAATTAAAATCTATAGAAATAATGTCATTTTGTTCAAGATGCAATCATAGATGATAGAATATAGATCCCTGGGTCCTAGACTCCTAGATTAAGATATCTCCCTATTCGTAATTCCTACTCAATCAATATCATCTGTAACAAAGACACAAATAATCAACATGAATCTTATATTATTACACAGTCAACTTGTAAAGAAATGATCACTTACCTTTCAGTGACTCGCCAATGCATGTAGCTGTAACTTCTCTATGATCCAAAATGAATTGAGGATTCGAGAGCTGAGCTGAAAAAAATGTGTAAACTTGAAGGATTAATTAGAGTTTCAAATGCATTTATATCAATGCATATTTGGTGACTAACGCAAGATTTTCAAATGCTATTATAATAATATGGTGATTCTCACATACTATTAATAGGACACTTATAAATGTTAGGTGAAATGGACCTCCATCGAACACATATATAGTAATTTTCTAGGCGAATATGGCCCTACAATTAGCATGGAGTTATAATGGTATTGGCGAAGTTGGTCCTTATACATGTGAACCGTTTAATTGTATTGGCGAAATTGGTCCTTGTGCATGCCAACCATTTAATGATATTGGTGAATTGGGTCCTCATGCATGTCAACCGTTTAATGATATTGGTGAATAAGTTGGTGAATTAAAACATGCCTCCAAAATTCTAGGCGAATCACCGTTAGAACTGCATAGTTAGAACTGCATAGTATACCGTGGCGAAAATACTAACTATAAATGACTCAAAAATTAATAGGGTGGCAAATTGAATGCATTTGACCAAAAATTTGTAAAAACTAGGTGAATTGGTCCCCCGCTGGTGGCAATGCATTCACCAATTCCTCATTCATAAAAATGAACTATTCACCAATTGGCAAAGATTCGCCACTAAAAAATCCCTGATTGCTGGTCTTTGTACATATCTAAAAAATGAAAGAATTCATAATCCATTTGACAATTTATACTGAGGAGATCTTCATTTTTTGTTGAGTTAGTGTCAAACCTAAAACAATCATACTAAGCCTTTTCTTTAAAATCTGACACTCTAATTTTATTTTCTAGCATTTGATCTGGCAATTCAACCTGCTAAAGAGTAGGGGACTAGGAAGCATCATGATAACAAATATCTGAATCCTGATCCATTAATAAGGAGCTTGTGTCCTCAAATACATCTGCCTTTTGAGCTAATGCTAATTCATGCTTCTCCTGAATGTTGGCCTCTAAAGGGTATTCTTCAAAGAGTGGATTGTTTCTATACCCATAAGGCTCAACACTTCTTATTTCTAATGAATCTAGAGGCTCATCATAAAGTGGATTATCTCTTATATGCATTGTGTTCATACATTCTTCAATATCACTATCTTGATAGCCTATATCATTATCTAACTCAGAGCTTCCACAACTCTAATATGAACATTCTGATAACTGCTCATCACTTTTTGTACTATTAGTATAAACCAATCTTACCTCGTATTCAGGCTCAAAACTAGCTGATTCTCTAGGAGATGAAACCTCATTGTCTAATATTAGATATACCTCTTCATGAACAGGGGAAACATCCTCAAACTTTGCCATACATTCATAAGACAAAGGAACCTCCTCATTTAATGTTTCCTTATGTGCCTGAGTATTAGTTATCTCATGAGTTGCCCTATAGGGACCAGGGAATATCCTTCCATCCTGACTAAAAGGGGAAAAATGAGCCATGGAATTATATAAACTTTGAATTCCACTATTTTGATCATAAACCCTACCCCTTTCTGTATTTTTCACATCTTGAGTCCCATGTATTGATTGATCTGATATGGGCCTATTTGAACTGTCCTGTGTACTTCCCTCTTGGCAAATGAGAACACAACCAGACTCCTTCTTCATATAACTACTTCCTATAGACTCACAATGTTTTACTCTTATATGTCTCAAATTATTTTCCATATCTATGGCCAAATAATATGCTTGTCTCATAGTAGTAGGGTCTCTATCTCTCAACAGATAACTGTCTTCTTCATTGAATGCACCTAGATATATGATTAAACACATAGCCTCATTAGGTCTAATATTTTTAGGAATATCCCTTATTGTTTTGGCAAATCTTAAGTTAAAAGCTGGGATTGATTCCTTCTCCTCCTTTTCAATTTGAATGAGTCTTCTAATCAACAAACTAACATCTATTCTTTCACCAAATTGCTCCATAAAAGCAATTTTTAAATCTTTCTAGGAAGAAATAAACTAATTGGGCAGACAAGCAAACCAATCTCTAGCTTATCCTTTAAGGGTTTGGACAAACAATTTTATGACTACATCCTCGTGATCTATTTAACAATCTCCCATTAAGTCACAAAAATCTTGCAAATGACTGCTACCTATTTTGGATCTGTCATTATTGAACTTTGGTATCTAACCCCTAATTTCATTAGGAACATGGTTTGGAAACCCACAAATGCTACTAAAATTTATGGCTTTGTACCTTTCCATGACAAACCCACCTTGATAAAAGAAATGTGGTTGTTGAGTATTCATTTTAAGCTACTCAGTTTTTTAGAGAATGCAATCCTTTTCTCTTATCTGCTTGCATATAGACTGAAATATTTAGAAAAGTTTTTTCAAGCCTTGTAAAATACTTGAAAGAACTTTGCTACTAGTGTAAATTATGTTTTGATTTATGAGAATCAAGAACACTAGACTGCTTTACCAGGTTTCTTCTTTGACAGAGTCGCCACCTCTTCTCATAGAGGAATAAACTTTGAAAGCATACTACTTCCTTCTAAAATCAACTTCTGTTCTATACCCTGTTCCACAGTAGAGTCATGTAAAATATGTTGGCACATAAATCCTATGTAGCATGCTTATATCTATCTCAACTATGAATGATAATAGTAGAGTCGCCATCCTTTTGTAAGGAACATAACAATTTGACCTCTGAATCTCAAATGAATATGGGGATCAATTGAGCTAAGACCTCAGGATAAGACATAGTTCTATCTTCGGTTCCTTAGTAGAGTCACCAATCTATTGGTGACTCGAACGAGTGAACCATCACCAGAAACTTTGGGGCGTGATTTGACAATATTCTCTATTCGGTCCCCAACGGAATCACCAATTTGTTGGTTGTTTTAAATTCCCAACCTGATCTCAAGAAAACAGATCTATAAAATAGCCATTTCTAATAACTGAACTGTCTCGAGGGATTGGCCAATGAATAGGAAATGGGGTTTTCAATCCCTTTTCCTTTGTACTTTAGGCTCTGCAAGACCAAGGAGGGTGTTCCTTCTCTAAAAATAAATAATGTTTATAAAACAGATATGTTCCTTCTAGATTTGCTTAAAGAAGTTCTGATAGGGTAAAGTAATGGGCTAGATTCTCAAGATTTGACCTAATTCTTTGTAGAGGAACATGTAAATAAAATAGCATCTAAAACCTATAGCTGAAAGGGAAATTTATTTTGATATTTAAAATGACGAGGATAATCAAGGGGGGTTAAGTACAATATAGCACTTCAAATGGATCAGTGCCTTTTCCAAGGGTCATAGAGTCAAACAAAAGATGTAAATGAAAAGAACTACTTTGTGATTAATATCATCTTACTGTGAAAATAAAATAATGCCTTACATTATAATATTTCACTAATTTTAGAGTTAACCATGCTTAGTTATCCTTGTGAAGCAATAGTACAATCAATACCTTCTTACAACCATTATTTTACTACTTGAGTAAATGCCATAAGAAGAATACACAAACACAGGAAAGACTTTGATGATGAATAAATTGATCCTTAATCATAATTTTGCTTACCTGAAAACATCACTTCTTGCATTGAATATGTCAGGTCAGGTGTCTCAATTTCATCATTTTAGCTCTATCATTATGCCAAAACTCATCACACAATAGATGAAAGGTCATTTCTGGTAGAAGAACAAATTTCCAAAGGTTGATCCTGCATAATCCAATCTTCCAGTTAGTAAATTCTTTCGTAGTGGCGGCGATGGAGACTCTGTACATGCCTAAGAAATTAATTTTGTAGTGAAGTATTGTTGGATCCAGTGCCAACACATCTCTCCATCAATTTTTTTGAATCCAAGCCATCGATGAGGACCTTAGTTGGATTGAATCAATGGTGCCAATTTGGTCCATTACGTAGAAAGAGACTGTTGTTGAACTTTTCCCAATAATAGCGAGCCACCTGGACAACCCTCTTAACTGTGATCCCGAGAAAACATCCCTTAATCAGTATAGTTAGGACACTATCTGCAGTTCTACACTTGAAAGATATGGTAGAAGATTTAATCTCAGCGGAATGACAGAGAACCATTAGATCAACTGCATGCAAATGGGACAACTCCTAAAAAGAAACCATTGCTCCTGAAGATTTTGACATGTCATGCTTTCATCTCTTAAAGCACAATCCTGACCTCCAGAGGCCACGTGTCATGTTTTCATCCTTCTGCGGCCGTTTAGAGAGCCCTTTGGTGAGGCATTACGGAGTGACATAAACCATAAAATAAGCCACCTCATAGCACCAAGGACCCACCACTTTCTTTCTTTTTAACTAGAGACAGTTTCCGGCCAGCTATCACTCCTTCCGTAGTTCCACAAGTGCTTTCTTCATTAATATTTTGATGCTGGCAGATTGGAGGAAGCAAATCCACAATCACCACCTTTCAAACAAAAAGGGTTAGTGTGGTCAGACCTTGGTATATATCTTGTAAAAACATCCTTCGCCTACTAGGAAAAAGGGGCTAGGGTGTCATTTGAAATATAGTATTTTAGGCATGGGTTGGAAGTGGTGACTGTATGGCAAGGGGTTGGTTAAAAAATGTCTTGGAGGGCATAAAGAGGCAACTTAAAAGCTTGAGTAACAAGTGATAGGCAGTCAACATGAAAACATAACGAATGTGACTTCTATCATGCTTGGCACAAGGGTTTAGGGTTTACTGGGTGTTAGAGTATTTTTTAATATGTAACAAACCCTAGGGTAGGGACCTTCTAACCCGATGACATAAATCTTTGGGCTAAAATATCAGAGCTATGGAAAAATTTTATATGGTTCCATCAGATCTAATGGTGAAAACTGCTCTGTGGCAGTGTTAGATCGTGAAAAAAGTAAAACAATAAAGGATGAATCCGATGGTGAAAACCTCTCTGAGGTGCCAAAGGATGAAAGGCTTGACACTCTCCCCAACCTTACACATCAGGAGAGATCATCAGTTTTGATAGAACTAGCAGAACCTGTCAGCATTGGCACAGAAGGCAATCCAAAGATAATCCATCTAGTAGAATCTTTATCTAAGCAAGAAAGGCCAGAATTCATCCAATTCTTGAAATAGAGACAAATAAATTTTGCTTGGTCCTATGTGGATATGCCTGAGCTAAACTAGTAAAACAAAAGCTAAGGAAGATGCATCTGCATATAGCACTGTTAGTGAAGGAAGAATTGAAGAAGCTGTTGGATGTTGGGTTTAACAGACCAATTGACTATTTGGAATGGATTTCCAATATTGTTCCTGTCTCGAAACTGGATGGAAGGACCAGACTTTGCAATGATTTTTTAGGGATTTGAATAAAGCTTTCCCCAAGGATGACTTTCCCTTGCCTAATATCAACATTATTGTGGATCTTACAGTGGGGCATACTATGCCATCCCTCATGGATGGATTTTCTAGCTACAATAAGATCAAAATAGCACTAGAAGACCAACACAAGAACACTTTTACATGTCCATGGGGTACATATTGCTGCTGTGTGATGCCATTTGGATTGAAAAATGCGGGAGCAACATACCAAAGAGCAATGACGATAATTTTCCATGATATGCACACCATTATGGAAGATTATGTGGATGATATTCTAGCCAAATCACTCACAACAGAAGGGCACCTGTAGGTATTAGATAAAATATTTTAGAGATTGGAGCAATTCAACAACCACATGAATCCAAATAAGTGTGTGTTCGGAGTCAAATCTAGCAAACTTTTGGGATATATAGTTTCTTCTAAAGGAATTAAGGTGGATCCAACCAAAGTGAAAGCAATAATGGACATGCCACCACCTAGAAATATTAGTCAACTAAGGACCTTGCAAGAAAAGTTGCAATCTCTCCATTGGTTTATCTCATAATTAGCCAACAAATGTCATCCATTTACCCATCTCCTTCACAAAAAAATTCCTTTCAGATGGGATGAGATGTGTGAGCAAGCCTTTCAACTCCTGAAAGAGTATATGATGAATCCTCCAATCTTGATGCTGCCGATTCAAGGGAAACCACTTTTTCTTTATATTTTAGCTACACCAATAGCTCTAGGGGATCTATTAGCACAACATGACTATGAAGAAAAGGAACAGGATCTTTACTACATCAGTTGAATATTGCTAAGCTATGAGCTACAATACACACCTATTGAATGAGTATGTTTTGCTATAGTTTTTGCATCCCAAAAGATAAGACATTATATGCTCATCCATTCAATCAAGTTGGTAGAAAAAATAGATCCCTTGAAGTATTTTCTCAGTAAGGCTACTCTAACAGGTAGATTATCCAAGTGGCTAATGATTCTCAGCGAGTTCAACATTGAATATGTGGACATAAGAGAAATAAAAGGCCAAGTGATTGCGGATTAGTTAGTAGATGCACCATTGCGCGATGACAATCCATTAAGCTTTGAATTTCTAGATGAAGCCATCTTCAACATAGCAACACAAGCATGAAAACTCTATTTTGATGGATCTTATACTCATCATGGGTTATGAGCAAGCATTCTATTGGTCACACCTCAAGGAGATACAATCCCGAAATGATATAGATTACTCTTCCATTGTAACAATAACGTGGCAGAATATGAGGCATTGGTCATTGGTCTTAAAATAGCTATAGAATGGAAATTCAGAGAGCTTCATGTGTATGGAGATTCACAACTAGTCATAAATTAGACAAATGATGACTATCAAACTAAGGATGAGAAGTTAATACCTTACAAGCATATGGTAGATGACTTCAAAGAATATTTTGTTGTGGTTTCCTTTGAACAAATACCAAGATTGGAGAACAAAGCTACAGACACCAAGGTAACCATTGCATCACTCCTGGACATACCAGAAAATTAGTCATGTTATGATTTCTTAGTGGAGTCAGTGTCTAATCTAGCTTATGATATCCCTAAAACAAAAATCATATGCCACATAGTAGGATTTGATTCCCCCTTATACAAAAATGTCTATACCTATCTGAAAGAAACTACCTTACCACCTAGTTTATCCAATAATCAACGAAGAACCTTCATTCGTCAACCTGCTTGCTACACCATAATTGCCGATACCCTTTATCATCGAGGTCTTGATGGTACTCTCCTTAGGTGTCTAGAAAGTGAAGAATATCAAACCTCCTTAAGGGAAGTTCATGAAGGTATCTGCGGGACGCACTCTAGTGGTCCTTCCTTGGCTAAGAAACTTATGCATATGGGGTACTACTGGCCAAGCATGGAAACTGACTCTTATCATTTTGTGAAAAGGTGCAAGAAATTTCAAATTCATGGAAATCTCATACATGCACCAACATAAGAGCTTGCAACCTTTAATGACTCCTTGGACTTTTTGTTAGTGGGGACTCGACCTTGTGGGAAAGATTCATCCCCCATCATCTAATGACCATGAATTCATAATAACTACCACTGAGTACTTTACTAAGTGGATCGAAGCCGTACCCTTAACCAATGTCACATGCAAACAAATTACCTCATTCATCCTAAACTATATCATTTGTCATTACAACATTCCCTTAACCATTATCAATGATAATGGAAAACCTTTTAAAAATCAAGATTTCAAAGAGCTCTGTAAAAAAATCCATATTCAACACCATTTCTCCACCCCTTACTACCCCTAAGGAAATGGTCAAGCGGAGCCGTCTAATAAAACAATCTTGAAAATCTTGAAGAAGTCTGTCAATGATGCCGGCCATGATTGGCATATCCAACTAAATCCCACTCTATGGGCCTACCATACTAGCATCCACACACCCATAGGTGCAACACCCTACGCCCTAGTTTATTGCTCAGAAGCCATCTTACCCATTGAGGTCAAGATACCATCCTTATGAGTGTCACTGAAGAGCCTAATAATAGATGAAGAGTATCAGGTTTCCAGACTTCAAGAGTTATAATTGTTGGAGGAGAGATGAAAAAATGCCTTTAATCATCTCAAAGCATATCAACAAAGGATGTCTAGAAGCTACAAGCACAGAGTAAAACCCAGAGTCTTTCAAGTCAGTGACCTAGCTCTCAAGGAAAATGCCAAAAATCAGCAGGACAGGGAAAAGAAAGGCAAGTTTGAACCCAACTGGCTTGGTCCATATGTAATCATTGTTGCTTATAGATCAGGAGCATACTAGTTAGCAACATCAGAAGGTGAGTTGTTTGATGATCCCATCAATAGTATGCATCTTCAAAAGTTCTATACCTAAAAACCCTAGTGCAAGGGAACCTAACAAAAAAAAATCGTGCAATAAAAGTAAGTGGTGAAAACCTGGAAATAGGCGCTATTTGTGATAAACCTCTTTCTCCATCTTATAGGATTTCAGTTTTTATCCATCTTTTCTTCTGTATCCATCAAACCACATAACGATACTTATCATGGCTTGTTACTCGCTCACCTTTACTGCCTTATCCAATAAGGTTATCCATCCAATCCTTCATCCATCTTGTCATCTGTCATGACTCCATCGTCAGTATCATTGTCAAACTACATTACCTCTGAGCTATCATGTAGGCAAGGCCATCATTGATGAGCCCCTGAGGCTTCCCATCCATCCATACCTCTCGTCTTACCATAATAATTACACTCCATCTATTCATCCATCACTAGTGTTAGTTTTCATTGTCAAACTACATCGCCTCTGAGTTGTCACGTAGGCAAGGCCATCATTGATGAGCCCCTGAGGCTTCCCACCCCCTAGGTCTTAGGTCCACATGGTCTGCATCATTGAACTACGTTGCCTCTGCGTTATCACATAGGCAAGGCCATTCGATGAGCCCTCGAGGCACTAGGTCAATTCCTTAAGGCCCATCACATCGAGTATCCTATCTGTTCATTCCACATGCTTCATCCATAATAAATGGATCCTTTACTTAACTAGGGGAAAAATCCTCAATCTAGTTATAGAATTAGATTCTTGAATATCACAATCTCAGAGGATAACAATCAGGATCGTGATACTATCTCCAGACAACATGCAGCACTACAAACAAACCTTTTCAACAAAAACCTGACACAAGACATTAACCTATATCAAACAAGAATGTGCCTAAACTATCAAGATGGCTATATCTGTTATCATGGAAAGAAAACATATCTATAGCAAGAAGATTTGATGGCTGTAATAAGTTTGCGTCTTAGGTCTTGATTTTTTGTTATCATGTTTCCTATGCTATTTGAGGATGTCCAAGACTAGACGAGCTATGATGGGGCATGATTATTTCCATTTGTTTGTTGTTTGTGGATTAATCTTTAGTAATGTGATGACTTGTCTAATGACATGATCAACAAAAGATCATCGAGGAGATTATGGGTTTAAGCATGAAAGAGTGCAATCCTTGTCTGTTGATACATGCAAGAAATACTCAGGTCATCTCAGTCCAATTTTGCCTAGATGCTTGTATTAACTTGCTAAATCAAAATCCATGTAAGAGATACTCAGGTCATCATGGTTTAATTATACCTAGATGCTTGTATTTTCTTACAACATTTTAAAAGCTCAATGATGAAAAAATTACTTCAAATATTTTGCATACAAGATGATTAAATCTCATTTGTATATATTAGGGTTGCATTTCAATTCATTTATAAGCATTCCATAAATATAGTTTACCAAGTGGCTTAAGATCCAAGTCCTTTCTTTCATTTCATCCACATTATCCATTTATCCAAATCATTTCTTTCATTCATCCAAATTATTCTTCTAAATTATTCACCATATCCAGGTCATTCTTTTAATTTGTCTAAGTGTTCTTTTATTCATGATTGAGTATACTTGACATAACAAAAACAAATAATAGGCATGTCCATCATAAGTTCATATCATTTAAAGTGCATTAGTTACTATAAGCATTTAGATCATGATAGAGATGTCATTTATCCACATAGGTCTCATGCATAACATTTATCATCCAAAAAAAAAACATAGATATCATTTGTCATAGAAGTTGCATATTAGATCATCATCCATAGAAAATTAAACATCATATATTGCATGTAAAAAGTCATCAACATATGCATTTAGGTAATAAAAAATTATAAGCATATAGAATCATTGCACATAACATTACACATAAATATAAGTCATCATGTGAACCATAGGAGCATCATATCATAAGTATCAAATGCATCATAGAATCAACATGTTAGAATCATCAAAATATAAGCATAATCATAACTTCCATCATATAGATAACATCCATCATAGATATAAGCATCCATCCATAAGTACATGTGCATATAGTCCATCGAACTCATAGATCAACATCAAAAGAATAATAATGTCCAAGTATATAATGATGTCATGAATGTGTATCTCGAGCTGTCAAAAAATAGTGTGTATGAAAAAATGATATAACATGATACATGTCTCCCAAATGCCTATGTAGTACTGCCTCTAGAAGGTGCTGGCTGCTGAGGCTAAGGATTTGTAGGACCTATCCCTGGTGGCCCGTGAGGAGGTGGTGGCCCCATAACTCCTCCACTCTCTAATAGTGTCCGCTTGGATCTACTGCATGCACTCAGATGAAAGCTACCTGCTCTCTGCTCTGGGAGCACTACCTGCTCATATAGAGATCTCCAGTAAAAAACCTCTTGACCAGATTGAACCATCTCTGAAACAGTCTGCCCAATGGGACCCTATGTTGCAGTTTGATGTACTTGCTGAAGTAGGGCCTCTACCATAGTATATCTCTGTATAGCGGTATCTCGCTCTATTATAGCAGTCTGCATATCTCCCTATAGCTGGGCAATCTGCTGGTGTATGTGTTCAACCTAGCCCTGAAACTGAGCCACCTGGGCTCATAATGCTACCATCGCCCCATCATCTAGACCATGTGCCTACACCTGCACTGGAACCTGAGCCTGTGCCTGCACCTGCACTTGTGCCTATACCTGTGCCTGCACCTAAGGATGAATATGTACCTGTGGTACCCCTTGTACTCTCCATCTCACTCTCCTCTATCCCCCATCATCCCCATCATCCCCATCATCTCCATCATCACCTCCGCCACCATCATCCCCTCCACCTCGGACACCTCTTCCACCCCTCCCACCTCACTGTCATCTCCTCCTCCACCATGGAGTGTCATCATCCCCCTCATCTCCATCCTCCAGCCTAGGAGCCCGCTCCCCAGGTCCAAAGTATCTAGGGAAGGGATGAGCTATAAAATGTGTCACATAATTAGCCGTCATCCCTGCATCCATGATGTGCCACTACAAATCACATGCCTAGTATGGAATCTATAAAAAATTAGTCCTCACCTACTCATATGATGCTATGGGACCCCACAATGGATGCTCCTTTTGCGTCCAAGAAAATATAGAAGTACCCTGGGGCATCCCCTAGACCCTGCCAATCTATCAGAGCACACGAGAAATAATATGTCACTCTAAATTTTAGGGGGTCATCCCTATCAACCACCGTGTTTGAAAAAAAAAAGGGTAACTCTGCAACATCTTCCTCCCAGGCCTCACAATCTAGGTAAGGCCACCGGTCAACTGCATCTACATTATCCAATGCATGCCGCCAATACTCAATATTTCCCAACTTGGGCTAGTAAAGGCTCTCCTGAAACATATAAGAATATGGTCTATCTCTACCTCTAACTCCCATCCCTATCGGTCGTGTAATGGCTATGTGGCACCATGCCCAAATTTGCAACAAAGACACTCCAATTGATAGACTCGTAAGTCCATCGTACACAAACTAGAATGAAGATCATGGTACAAATGCATAAGAATGCATACACCCCTGGTAAAGAATGTCCCCTCAGATATCATCCTCTCCAGAGTCCTCCCCCATCCAACTGAAAATCCATGTGATCTCCTGTGTGAGCAGACCACACCTCCAACCAACCCTATTAGTATAGATGGCAGGGGCTCATAGTAGTCCACCATATCGGCCCAGCTAATCTCTGTGCCCTCAATATCTACATCATCAAACACTCATTAGCACTTCACCAATCCCACTCCCATGTGTGACTCGTACTCCACTAACTCTTCCTGTATCAAAATCCACAAAATCTGATGCACATCCTCTAAGGTCACCGCAATCTCTCCTGTCGGTAAGTGAAATGTGTCGTGCTCACTAAGGTATCTCTCCCCTAGCGTAGTTAGTAACCCTAGATTAGCCTGAATCTTGGGCATAAGCAAACATACCAAAGCCCAATTGATCTGAGAACCAAGTGATCATTCTCGATCAAGTACGATGGTAGCAGCAGTGTAACGGGAAATCTCTCCCATGACATCAAAACATCATCTAGCTCCTCCTGTAATCAATAACACAAGCGCGTTAACCAATCAACTAAGCCGCATATCTATCAATTCTATCAAACCAGTTACTTAGCTATCCTATCATTAATCCTATCCTATCATCTCTTCTGAGATTTAATCAATCTTAAAGATGACCTATCAATTGACCAACATCGACATCAATGCCGACTTAATCAAATAAGCTAGGTAATTGACCATTTCTGTTAGATGCACAACTCTATTTCTCAAAAGCGCAGCTTTATGTCATATGCGTAGAAATCCTAATCATTTGCGCAATTTTAGACATATGTGCAGAATCAGATGTCATATGCGCTGACTTATAACAGATGCACAACATCATAATGGCTGCGCAGAACCCCTAATTGTATGCACCGGATCATATCACATGCACAAAACTGTTGTTTAAATGTGCCAAATCACATGGATGCATGGAACCCCTAACTATATGCACAACATTAAAATGCATGCACAAGACTATCTATGAAATGGGAAAATAACGCATATGCACCGATTCACAACTCATATGCACAAAATCAGGACATATGTACAGACATATTTATCAAAAACACAGAAATAATAGAATGATGCATTCAAAAACATAGACTTTGACCCTAAATTTTGACCACAATAAATGCACTTTGACCAAAATTAAAGGCATACATACTGGGGGTCCGTACTCTGTTGGCTGCCCAAATCATTGGATCCTCTCAAACCTGTGGTTCTCTATTAGAATCTACTGCATCTTCGCTGATTGCTTTGCTCTGCTATGCACTAGGGCTCCCTATAATTTCTTCTCAAATGACAAGTGTGCAACTGAGTAGAAAGGAGACCCCACATCCTTATTTATAGCCAAGTGAACACTAACATGAGGTGTTTGACCTTGCACATGAATGTTATGTTCTTCATCCGTTTCTCATTCTCTGTCATCCAAATTTTTTTTACCCACAGATTGTATCATCAATTCTTCTTCATCGTGAGATCGTTCATCATCCTTTTGCCAAATCCAACCTCACCAATCTGCCAAGGGGGCATCCTACTTTCATCAAACCTATACGAGGCGCAAAAACTGGGGCATGTATCATACTCAGAAAATTTTTATTCTTTGAAACAACGTGATAAAACTAAGAGGGGCAAAATGTATACACCTAAAAATGGCTTGGGTTGAATTAAATAAATATTTAATATTTATTTTATTCTTATTCCTCTATCAATAAATAAATATCTTAATTTATCTATATGGTTCACGTTCATCACATTCATCTAATAATTAATCATTCCTAAATTCCTCTAATGTCATATCTAATTAAATAATCCTAAATTATTTAATTATTTCCTATAAGACAAAGTCCTATGTCTAAAATCCACATCATCTCATCCTTGTCATCTTCCACATCATTGGACACCTCATCATGTTGCTCCAATAATTAAATATTCTTAATATTTAATTAGTCAATTATCCCCTCTTCATGTGCCCTATTTCTTCTCAACCATCAAACATGGTCAAAGACACTTTTCTTCCAAATCCTATATTCCCTCTCACATTCCAACAACCAAGGACTCCTTCCTCCATGTTCTTCTCATGGTCTTCCACCTTTGTCTCAATGGTCCTTGTGAGCATCATGACATGTGGCTTATGGTTCCACGTATTCCTCCACCTTGCCATCATAGTAGGAACATCTTCCACTTTTATCTCCCTCATCCCAACCAATTTGATCTTGACCGTACACATGACAAGACTTATTCTCCACCGTGGATCTTTTGACATTTGGATTGGACCTCTCCTTGGCCTATAAAAGGAAGCTTCTCACCTCCATTTTATCAATCACAAGAGATATAATACTTACATGCTGCAGAAATTCTATCAAGCAATCAAGCGTGCCTTTGGCCCCCGCCATTTGCATTATCATCATAATCTCCATAGTTGCATATCATTAGCTTCATATCACTATCAATATCATGGCAATATCATTAGCATCATATCATCCTCATTACTAGAATAGTTGCATTGTTCACATTGCACATTGAGTCCACAATTCCATTCATCTCATTGTCATCTTGGAAAACAAAGAAGTACAATTCTGAGAGCAATATCACAATCAACAAGATCATTGAGAAGATAGGAGACAATGGAACACATGGGATAAAATCAGTTTGCAAGGTATAACTTATGTTTTCTGCATTTTTCTTAGTTTCATTAATGTATTGAATTTGAGTAGGAATTCTAGAGCATTTTTGGTATATTGTTAGGTTCTTATAGTAGTTTCAAATTATCAATCATATTTTGTATTTTTATGCTTTATGATTTTTTTGTTTTTTAGACATAGTATTTCTTGAGGTGAAAGGTGTTGACTGTTTCCCCAAATTCCTCTCCCTCCATTGTGCACAAGAGATAGGCACCATTTCCAACATCTTCTTTAACCATATAAGGACCTATCCAGTTTGGTCTGAACTTGCATCCTTCACCAGCTCTTTTATCGATCAAGTTGTCTATCCTGAGCACTAGGTCTCCCACTTGAAAAGGTCTTGGGATGACTTTCTTGTTATACTACTTCTTCATTCGTGCGAGATAAGAATCATGTCTTTGGATAGCTCTTAAACTTGCTTCATCCATCATTTCTAATTCAACTAATCTCACTACTTGATATTCCTCATTATCCAGTAATCCTTATAATGACACTCTCAAACTAGGCAACTTCACTTCCACTGGTAACACCGCCTCTGACCCAAAAGTGAGGGCATAAGGGGTGGTTCCAATTGGTGTTCTTTCACTTGTTCTATAAGCCCATAGAGTGGGATATAATTCTAAGTGCTAGTCTCTTTTAGAGTCTTTTACGATTTTGACCAGTATTGACTTCAAAGTTTTGTTTTTGGCTTCTACCTATCTATTTCTTTGAGGATAGTAGACTAATGGGGAGTTATGATTGATGTGGAACCTCTCACATAACTCTCTTACTTGTAGATTTTTGAATGATGAAGCATTATCTGTTACTATCACTTAGGGAATCCTAAACTGACATATAATTTGATTCAGTATGAATTTGGCAATTATGGTTCCCGATACTATAGTGAGAGGCATGACCTCCACCCATTTGGTAAAATATTCCATTGTGGTGATGATGAACAAATGTCCATCCATTGATGGGGGAGATATCTTCCCCACCAAATCCAAGCCCCAAGTGGAAAAGGGCCAAGGGGTAATGATCGACTATAAATCTCTTGTTGGTGTGTGGTGGACATGAGTGTAGGCTTGACATTTTAGACACATTTTTACAAACTTAATTGCATTTCCTTTCAAACATGGCCAGAAGTATCCCATTCTGTGTATTTTTCTTGTCGTGGCATGACCACCAAAGTGTCCTCCACAGATTCCATTGTGACATTCCTCTAGGATCTTATGTGCCTCTTCCTTGTCAACACATTGAAGCAACATTCTATCTAAGGCCCTTCGATAGAGCACATCGTCTATTAAAACATATCTTGCAGGGATGACGTGTAATCATCTTTTTCCCAAAGGGCTCATGTTTTTAGGGCAAGTCTTGTTTGTAAGGTAGTTCACAATATCTCTATACCAATATGAAGTGGCATATTTCTCGAGGTAGACTACACAAATTTCTTCATCAGGGAAATCTTCGTTTACAAGCTCCTCTTGGGGAACTAGATTGTCTACTAACCAATCTGCTATCACTTGTCCTTTGACTGATTTTTGATTGATGTAAGTTAGCTCAAACTCATTCAATAAGGTTATGAATCAACCAGCTCTTCTTGAAAGCTTGGGCTGATTTAAGAAAGTTCTCAATTGCTTGAATCATATCATAACCCTAGTTTCTTGATTCAACATGTAATGTCTTAATCTCTAAGTTGCGAAGACTATAGCTAGACATTCTTTTTCAGCTTGAGTGTAATTCTTCTCATATTCCAACAAGGTTTGACTTATGAAATATATGGCTCTTTCTCTCCTGCCTTCATCTTCTTGAGCTAGCATGCATGCTACGGAGATATCAGTTTCTCTGAAGTATAAGATGAAGGGCTTGTCATGTTTTGGTGGTATTAGTGTGGGTGGTGTTAGCAAGAATTTCTTCACTTGTTCAAATGTGTTTTGACAGTCTACCTTCCATGTTATGCCAACTTGTTTCTTCAATAATTAATTGATCGGATGAATCTTGAAAGTCATGTTTGGTATGAAATGCCTGATTGTCCTAAAAAGGGTCTTATTGTTATCTCACTTGTTGGTGGACTTGCACTTAGGACTGCTTTAAATTTCACCGGATCAACATCACTTCCTCTTCATGAAACGATGAAACTCAGTAACTTACCTGCCGTAACCCCGAAAACACATTTCTCAGGATTTAACCTTACTTTGTATTCTCGAAGCCTATTGAAGATTTTGTGAAGGTCTTGCACATGTGTTGACCTTTGTTCTGATTTAGCTAGAAGATCATCAACGTAAGTTTCCACTATTTTGTGAATGTAATTGTGGAAGATGTGTCATTGCCCTTTGGTATGTTGATCCTATGTTCTTAGCCTAAATGGCATGACTTCATAATAGAAGGTTCCCCAAGGGGTGGTGAATGTTGTTTTGTTTTGATCAACTTTTGAAATCTTGATCTGATTATATTCTAAAAATCCATCCATGAGAGAGAGGATCTCATATCCCACAGTTGAATTGACAATTTGGTCAATGGATGGCAAGGGGAAATCATCTTTTGGGAAAGCTTGATTGATTTCTCTGAAATCGAGGCATATCCAAATTTTTCCATTCTTCTTCAAAACCAGGACAATGTTTGACACCCAACTTGAGTAATCCACTAGTTTAATGAAACCCACATTCAACAGTTTCTTCAACTCTTCTTTTACCATTTCAGCTACCTGTGGCTTTATGGGCCTCAGTTTTTACTTCACTAGTTTTGTGTCTGGTTTTGTCACTAAGTTGTACACTACAATTTTTGGATCTAATCTTGGCATGTCTAAATATTTCCAAGTGAATACATTAGTGTATTTAATGAGAAACTCTATGTATTCCTCCAGTTCTTTGTCATTCAATTCTCCTCCTAAATTTAACATCCTAGGCTTTTCAGGTGTTCCAACAATAATATCAATCGTATCTATGGTTAGGGACGGGTGTCGTTCCTTAAAATTTTGAGGAGCCAGTGGTAAATCTGAATTTGCTTTGATCTGAAGAATTTCTTTCTCATTTCCAAAATAGTCCTCTGGGTGAGGAAGGAGCATGTATACTTTCTTATGATATACTCTTGGAAGTCCATCATAGGCATGTAAATATTCAAGGATGGACTCATCGTTCTCAGTGTAATCTTGAGTGGGTTTTTCCATTTGTCCAGCAGCGTAATTTAGGATGCTTGACAATTCTTTACTTTCTAACAATGGTTCTCCATGCACTGACACAATGTATTTTGAATTTTGAAGTTGATCATGTGGGGAAAATAACGCGGCTGATGTAGCCATTGAATCTACTACTTGATTCTCTTCTCTAGGTATGGATTTTATGGAGAAGATGTCAAAGAACTAGACCAATTTCCTGATGGTTTCTTTGTAAGGTCGTAATCGTTTTGATTTTGTTTTGTAATTTTCCGCAACTTGGTTGATCACTAATTGAGAGTCTCCAAAGGCAGAGATCCTCTTGATCCCAATTCTCATGGCTAACATGATTCCTAGGGATAAGGCTTTGTACTCGGTGATATTGTTTGTGCAAAAGAAATCAAGTCTGAAAGCAAAGGGGAGGACTTTTCTTTCCGGGGAGGTAAGGATTATCCCTGTCCTTGCTCCAATTTTACAACTTGCTCCATCAAAATGTAGAGTCCATAATTTTTAATGGTTTTTTGGTTGAGATGTTTCTCCAAACTCGTATGTGGAATTCCATTTTTCTTCTTTTTCCTCTCCTTCTTTGATGATTTCTATTGTTCCAATCGAGAGGTTCTTGATGCCCCATTCATCGTTACACTGAATGGCTGTTAAGGCAAATGGTGCATGGGATTTGGTGGTGTGAGGATCAAAGGGGAATTCTCTAAGATCATCCATTTTTTGATAAGATATGTTGTGAGTAATCATGTTTGTTTGGATGTCTTGAACTTCTTCTTTTGGTTTCTCTTGTGCCTTTAACTTTTTGTCTTTTTCCTCCTCTTCCTTTCTGTAAATACTGAAAGGATCAGGGTCTGCTTTGACGATGCTGACTTTTCCCAAATGATGGAAATGGATTTTTTGAAATAAGGTGGAGCTGATGGATTTCATGGCATGAATCCAAGGCCTTCCAAGGGTCATATTATAATTGGTTTCTCTGTTGATAACATAGAAATTTGCGGAGATGGTTTTATCCATCAGAGTGAGCAGTAGGTTGATTTTCCCAACTATTTTAATATCATGACTGCCATATATCCTCAATATGGCAGTCTGTTACTTGATTCCTATTTTTCTATATCTCATTCTCTATAGGAATGACATCACAAAAGATTGACTGCCGATCCTTCGTCCACCACTGCTCTTTTTATAGTGACTTCTTCGACTTGAATTTGTATGTATAGAGGTGAATCCTTTTTCTTACTTCCTTCACTTTGAGGTAGCTTGCAAACATCAAACATGAGAGGAGGTGGTTCTTCCTGTGTTGAACATCCCACTTCTAATACCTCCAGGAATGTTTTACGGTGTGAGGGAGAGGCTCTTAGTAAATTTATCACTTGCGAGAAGACATTTTCAGTTTGATCTGCTTGTTCTTCTTCATGGATTACAAATACTTCTCAGTTTGATTCCACTTGATTGGAACTGTTTTGGTTGGCCTTCCCTTTTTAATTTTGAGGTTCCTTCTCCTTTCTTTGAGATTAGAGGAGTTTGAGGAAGTTTTGTTGTTGATCCAGAGTAAGTTTGGAGATAGCTTTATTGTATCCATAACAGGTTTTTGTTTCATGACCTTTTGTTCCATGAAACCAACAATAAGTGTTGGGGTCATAGGGGGGATGGTTCGACCCTTGATTCCCTTTCTGCTGCCACTTGTCATTACTGGGATTACTTTTCACAACATTGATATCTTTGTTTGGAGAAATTATGGATATAGTCTTTTCCATTGTCTTAGGCATTTTGAGTTTCCCATTAGTATTGTAAATTTTCCAGCCACTATTGATGGTGGCTTGATCTATCCTCAAAGCACTTTCTAATGCTTCTTCATAGGATTTAAATGGCAATTTTGAACGTCTTCTCTCATGTCCTTGTTCAAGGCATGTAAGAAAAGATTGCATAGATCACAATGATCCATATTTGGGGCACTGGTCGAGGAATAGAGGACTTGTCTCCATCTAGTAATGAAATGGGCTACAGATTCATTTGGTTCTTGCTTCATGGTGAGGAATTCTCTGATTCCTGTTTTGATGAGTTTGTTCATATCAAATGCCATGACAAACTCTCTGATTAGTTGTCTGAATGAGTGAATAGAAGCCTTTGGCAAATGATAGTACCAATCCAGAGCTATTCCTTAGAGAGTTTTCAAAAAGATTTTGGAAACAAACCCATCCCAAGGGAGGACTTCTCTTATTGTAGTGGTGTAGGCTTTAATGTGTGAATTCAGATCTCCTTCTCCTTTGAATTTTGGGAGATTTGGCAATGGTCGAGGCAACTGCACATTCCTTATCTTTTGATCAAGATGTTCTTTTAGATACTCAAGATATGTTCCAAGAAAGGTGCTTTGAGATTGTGGGGTTGGTAGAAACAACCCGGTGGGTGGGTTTTGATAACCCATTGTTGGATTTGTTGGATTGTTCTAAACAGGGGGGTTCCCATTCAGACACGTATCATTACTGGCATTTCATGAATAGTAATTGAGATAGGGGGATTTTGAGATCCCCACTGGTCTTGTTCATGGGATTTTTTCCTTCTTTCAAGAGCAGCTTGCTCTACTTCCAAGATTCTAATCCTTTGTACTAGAGTTGTGATTAAGTTTGCAGGAGTGGTAGCTCTAGATATTTCCTCGTTTCTAGGATTTTCTCTCTGAGTATGTTCATGGTGGTATGCTTCTTCTCGTGCAGTGTTTTCTCTTTGTTCTTCTCTCAAGGTAATTCTCAATGCCTCTTGAGCATCTTTTGCTTCTTGCAAGTGTTTCTCTAATCGTTTGACTTCCTCATCGAGATGAGTACTTGATGTGCTTGTGGAAGGTTGATCGGGTTGATGTATCTATGACCTTACCCTCCTAGCTTTATGTGGCGCATTTGGTATGCCCTGATTATTTTCCCAAGTTGGGTTGTTAAAAGATAGAGAATGCTTGAATTCTCTGTGGTCTCTTTGATCTTGTTCATAATCAAAGTCTTCGTAGTCATAGCAGTTAGTGATTGGTGCATCTGGATGTAGTGACACATACCTATCGAAAGGAGTTTCTGGTTCTCTTGAGGGAATATTCCCTTGATTTAAATTAGGTTCTGTCATATTCAGGGGTGCCATATACACCACATAATAAATGGAATGGATGATGGTGAAGGTGGCAAAAGCTGAAGCGGCAAAAACGGCTATGAAGAGTACAGTGAAAATGTTTCGATGATTTTTGTTTTGAAATATGTGATGTGATCTGTAAGTTTGAAACACAAACTACAAAACCAAAAGATTCTATAATTCACGTTGGGTTCACCAAAATATGTACGCTCAAAATTGTGACCTGGGTTACCTGGGGCTGTCGGGTCAGATTTCGGCATGCACACAAACCCTTCTCTCCTTGCCACGAGGTGATCTGCCACATCACTCTCGCTCTTGTGGAAGTAGCCAGTCTAGAGGAGGCGAGACATGGCAGGGGTCTGGCTCGTTGGAGAGATAGACTTCGTGGAGAGGCGTTGGTACATCCTGGGGCCTTTATCGTTGTGTGCTAACGTAAATGTTTTGTTCGATGACTGTTGTTGTACAGATAACCCTATGACTTGAAGGGTCACTAGTTACTCTTCATCTATTTGGGTTTCTATTGTTCCACCTCTGTGTGGGTAAGCTGTTACTTTCGTTGATGGTTTCTTATCTTTCAATTTGTTGAATGATTGCAAGTTGTATTTGAAGTCGTCTAAATGCCTCTAGTTGTTGTAAGACAAGCGGATCTTGTTGAGTTCTTGGATTGTTTTCCTCAATCTTGTCGAGGACTACCCTCACCCACTCACCTCTTAATCCTGGGCAAATTCATGAGTCAAGACAAGGGATAGGTGTATGCGGACTAACCTTGACTAGACTTTAGGGTTTGACCTAGGGTTTAGTTGTGTGTTGACTTTTGTTGACCTTGTGATAATATCAAGGGTTTAACTTTTGTTGATCGTGGTAGACCTTGAGATGATATCAAGGGTTTGCAATGTATCTATGTCCCTAATGTTTTTGTGATTTTCTATATTTTTATGGATGCAACTATATGACATGCAAACTTGTTTTTGTTCTTTTTTTGAATTTTTATGGAAATAAAGATGCTTTTAATCTAGGAAAGGAAATATGAATGCAGTTTAGAATGAATCTAACCTAATGCAATTATTCTATGTTTTTGGGGTTTTCAAATGTTTTAAAACAATTTAATCTAGAAAAGGAAATTGCAAGTAATTGAATTTAACTAAGAATGTAAATTACTTCTAAGATGCTAGATCTAACCTTTCTATCAAGGAAAAAGTAATAAATTACTAATCCAAAGAGCAATCTTGATTTTCTAATTACTATAAATTGATAAAAGCATAAAAGAACCTAAAAATAGAGAAGATTTGTGTGACTCCACTACCCTTAGAAATCCTTGATGGCAACCTTGTATCCTCTTGAAGCAGTGGGAAGACCTCTTGAGGACAAGACAACACAAAGAAATAAAAGAAGCTTGTAGAAGCTTAAGAAAGCTTAATGGGAGCTTTTGATGAGTACAATGGCATTTATTGAAATAGCGTAATGATGCTTAAAGAGCTTTATGTGAAAGCTTGATGAACAATGAATAAATAAAAGGTACCTTCATCCTATGTGAGCATAAGAATGTTGATTAGAGAGCAAAAACTAAGCAAGAGTTGTGTGCACAATGAATTTCCCTCCATTTGTGTTTGAGGGAGGGGGTTATTTAAAGGTTGGAAGAAGGGAATTGATTGAGAAGTTAACTCAATTGATTGATGAGTTAACAAGGATTGATTAGGGAGTGAACTAGATTGATTACCCAGTAAACTCAGTTAATTAGGGAGTGATAAATCAATAATACCTTATCACTGAAGAGGAATTGGAGTTGGAAGAATGCATGGAAGAGAATGAGTTGTTAATTTTAAATCAAATGGAGTTAATTATGCACATGTGGGTGCATGAAATAGTCACTCCATATTAGTCATCAAACACCATGTGAATTAGAATAAAAATGGGTGAAAACAGAGCTATTTTGAGAGAGAAACTAAAGTTTTTCCATGGCTGGAAACACGATAGGGTTGCCCCTTTCACCAATAGGGTCGCCTGGGGGAGATCCTACAAAAAGAGGGTCGCTTGATGAGAGATCCAGAAAGAAAGGGGTCTGGAAGGAAATGCATGATGAGAGATGGTAGATGAGATGAAAAGGAGGTGATCTACCTCTGGAAATAGGTCAGTTATGTGCAAGAATCCAAATCTCCACTTGCAACGTAGGATCTCTTGGGGGAGATCTAGAAATAATAGGGAGAGATTTGGATTGGTTGAGTGAAACTAAAAATTGAAAGTGGGAGATGGATCTAGGGGACCTCTAGAAGGCTTCTAGGGGGCGGAGAGGATGAAAAACATAGGGGAAAGGTGAAAACTCACCTACAAGATGTTCACAAGGCATAGGAGCAAGGTTGAAAGCTAGAAAATGCAAATCGACAAGTGTCACAAAAGTGTTGAAGAGCGTCGACGACAAAGAGAGAGGGAAACTGACAAAGAATAAACAACACACGACAAGAGAAATGACACATCATCAAGAGGTCTGCTACTTAGAGGACATTATTTCATGCTTACAGGTACATGACATGGATTAAAATCATCATAGGGGTCCTTGTGGAGGCTATGCATGATTTTTGTGCTTACAGTATGCCACCACTTGCCTGTTTTACATCAACACTCCTACACCTTCACCTGAAGCATATGTTATAACTGTGAAATGACCATTTAGATTAGGTATGATCAGAATAGGTGTTGTCGTGAGCTTTTCCTGCAAGAGTTGGAAATCTTTCTCACATCTGTTTGTCCAATCAAACTTCTTACTTTTCTTCTGTAATGTGGTTATTGGTGCTGTAATTGTCAAAAATCCATTCACAAATTTCTTGTAATATCTAGAGAGCCCCATAAAACTTCTAACTTCAGTTACATTTTGTGGTGCGCACTAATCCATTATCGCTTTGATCTTTTCTAGATCTACCGCTATCCCATCTACTAAAATCATGTGACCAAGATAGTGCACTTTACTCTGGTAGAACATACACTTAGATAATTTGCCAAAAAGTTTACACTCTCTCAAGCGCTGCAAGACTATCCTCAAGTGTCTATCATGCTCCTCTACTAACTTAGAATAAATCATAATGTCATCCAAGAAGAGTAAAACAAATTTGTCCAAACAATCCCTGAACACACTGTTCATCAAGTTCATAAATGTTGCGAGTACATTAGTTAACCTGAATGGTACTATTGTGAACTCGTAGTGACCATAGCAAGTTTTGAATGTTGCCTTAGAGATATCCTCGTCCTTAATCCGCAACTGATGGTAGCCAGATCCAAGATCTATTGTGGAGAATACCTTCGCACCCTTCATCTGATCAAATAACTCATCTATCCTTGGAAGTGGATACTTATTCTTTATAGTTGCATTGTTGAGCATCCTGTAATCAATGCACAACTGTAATGTTCCATCCTTCTTCTTTACAAAAATGATCGGTGTACCCCAAGGTGACACACTAGGTCTGATAAACCCTTGCTTAAACAATTCTTCCAATTGTGCCTTAAACTCATATAGTTCTGTTGTTGTCATTATGTAGGGTGCCTTAGACTGCGGCTCTATTCCAGGCACAAGATCTATTGAGAAATAAAATTCCCTTTTTGGTAGTAGCTTTATCAATTCATCAGGGAATACATCTTGGAGCTCTCTAACGATAGGATATTTGTCAAAGGACAGTTCCTGGTTATCAAGATCTCTTATTTCAACTGCATAGATTGAACAACCCTTTCTTTTAGCTTTCTTTAATTACATTTTTGAAATTTGTCTTAGCTTAAGGGGTGTCCTAGAACCATGAATCTCTACCCAATTTCCAAAGTCATCAAGGCATTTCACTACCTTTTCTTCACAATTTACTAAGGACTTGTGCTCAGATAGTCAATTGATTCCAAGAATCACGTCATAAGATCCTAGAGGTACAACATAAAGGTTGACTTGCATTTGGAAGATTGGGATATCTAATTCATTACATACTAGACAAGAGTTTACTCTCTTCTCTACACTATTACCATACTGCACCATCCAAGAGTTTGCCATGTGTCCCAGTTTTACAGATAACTTTTCTACAGTTTTAGGGTCTACAAAACATTTTGTAGCTCTGGTATCAATCAAAATAGAAACTGGAAAGCCAAAGAGCTTACTGGATAACTGAATGGGTGTCACTTGAAAATCCACTTGATGATGGTCTACAGCCACATGAATTTGGTGTGTTGGAACTCCTGGTCGATTCCCATCTCTTTGGTTTGCAGATTGCTGAGGACACGCACTAGCGTAGTGCTCTCCTCCACATGTATAGCATCCATTGCAGGGTCCTCTGGGCCTAGCTGGCATCTCTCTTCTATTATTTTTACCATTGTTACCAAAGTTTCCTCTCTTATTATTTCCACTTTAATTTCCACTGATCATTTCCTAAAAATTGTTGCCTCTTTTTAGATTCTGAATCTAACGCTTGTTGTTTCCTTGATTGTTGTTGCTACTTTGATTATGACTGTCACCCTGGAACCTCTTATTTCCGTATTTCATATCTTGACTCTTTCGATAATTGACAATCTGTTGCAATTTCTACTCCTGCTTAGTCGCTTTCTTTAACACTTCATCCATGGTCAAGGGGTTATGAATATCTACCTCTACCCCAATATGTGGTTTTAAACCCAAGATAAACTTTTGAATCCTGAACCTCTCATCCAGCTGGTACTTGTTGTGATGCTCACAACACGGCCCATTTTACTCCTTAGAAAAATGAGGACCCCTGCTGTGGTTGTGGCTTTTCGCTGTTGTGTGTGGGTCTGTTTGGTGGTAAAAGGAAAAGGAAGTGAAAATCACAAACCTTGTTGAAAATAAGGAAAAAATAACATTAAGTACTAGACCTGAATATGGGTGAATTCCTTGTCAAAAATGAGTGAGGGTTGCTTTTTGAACCATGTTAAAATTCACAATATTTTGCAAGATATGTATGTTTTTGGTAAAATGTACAATAAGAGGGTTTGTATACTACATATACAATGTCGTTTGTATACAAGGTCACTCATGTACAAAGTCATTTGTATATTAGGTCGTGGTATGAGTCACATGTGGGAGTTGTCCGGTTTATTAAATTTTTATACTTGTATGCATTTCGATAGCATTTTATTCTTACATACAAGTCGGGCCCAAAAAAGTTCAAAGTTTAAATGAATAGTCGGTTAAGTCTGGCGGTTGCATTTCAAGTTTGTATGTTTGGAAAAAGGAAAACATACAAAGAAGATATACAATGATCTATGCAAACTGCGGAACCAAAGGGATTATGAAATGTGATTTTTGTTGTTGTATGTTTCGCGCATTGCATGTATGTTTCGGGTGATACATTTCAATATACATACAATGCGAAATTCAGGGCAAATTAAAAAATTGATATAAAGGATGCATCATACCTTAAAGTCTATCAAAAGATGCATTGCACTTTATGCATGCCGCGGCTATGGTTTATAAAAGTTGAAGTCCAAAAGGACATACAAAAGATGTCTATATCCGGACTTGTATCTAAGGGTTTGATACAAGTGTTATATGCATCGCAAAGATACAAGGGGAAAGTAGTGTGGGTTCCACCACTTGCATAAAAATAATGTATGTCTTTGATATACAAGCCGATATGCAAGTTGAAAGATGCAAAGAAGAGATACCAGCCGGATGCGAAAAGAAGTTCAATATAGAAAGGTCTTTGTATATTTAAATACTTGTATGTTCATAACATACATATCTGAGATACAAAGGAGTAAAAAGCATCGCGAGGGATAAAAGGTAAAAGAGGGTTTGTATATGTTTTTGTATATGCGCTTGTATATAACGAGACAGACAAGGAGCGATATACAAAGAAAAAGATGCAAGTACGGAAAAGCGAAAAAGGAGGGAACTTTAGTTTGATTTCTTGCATAAAATGCTTGTATGTTTAAAGATACAAAGAAGATATACAAAAAAAACATACAAGAAAACATACAAGGAAAAATATATGTATGCAGAATTAAACTAACGATAAAAAAAGTTTGAAAACGCAAACGCTGTAGTAGAAGGCCGAACTTTTGGTGCATTAATTGCTGTAATTAATCCCGATCTAACTTGTTGTGACTATCAGGAAAGGTATAAATTGATAAAGGTGACATGAATTTTAAATCCATTTTTTATGTCTGTTGGCAGGTATGTAGGTAGATATAAAGGCAGAGCTTTAATGGCGATGACATCACAAAGTGGCGGTGGAGCACAAAGGAAGCAAAAGGAGTAAAGGATTTTCAATGAGAAGAAAGATGCAGGTGGAAAGAAGCAGTATTAAAAAGGCAAAGCAACAAAAGATATTTTGATGGTTGTTAGGGTTCCAAAAGGCATTCTTACGCTCAGTATGGGTATGCTACTCAGAGATTTTTGGTGGGATTTGTTTTCAACCATTGATGCTGCACTTGAAGTGTAGACTATTGATTGACTAGGGTTTTGTGGCTGTATTGGGGATAATCAAATCTATATATCGAGCCCCTTTACTTTGTAATGAATTACACGGATTTATAGAACAAAGCTGGAAATTGTAATTGGTCTTAGCATTTTGAATAGAAGAACATTTTAGTTTAGAGTAGAAGGAGGTCGCCTATGTCTGCAATAAGGAATGCGTGGAACATCTAGCTTCCTTACTGTATCTGTAAGACGCTTTGTAAGTTTTCTGTAAGTTGATTAATGAAGCAAGGAGTCATTCATACATTGTAAATCATATATGACTATTTATTTTGAATACAAATATCTCTAGAATTCTGCGTCTACTTTAAGAGTGTTTTCTGGCTCTTGTTTGTATTTGAAATATTATCTCTCCAAAAGCTTACAATCTTGAGTGTATGTTCGTGAAAATACTGAGGGCTTACATTTAAAGGTTTAGTCTGTGGATTTAATCAAGTTTGCTGTACTACTTACAATGTGAATAACAGAGCATTTAGATCCTGTAGCAGAATGAAGTTTAATTTAGATTTCTCTAACTTTTCCCAAACATTTGAAATACTTAGCTTAAAAGCAGAGATTTAAAGGAGATTGTTTGATATTTGAAGGAAACATGAACAACTGAGTTGATATTTAATAGTTTTCATAATATTTGAAAAGAAAGGCTTGTGTTAATATAAATCATATAAAGCTTTGTGATACAGTAACAAATTTATGCAAAGGAATGAAGAAAATGTTGATATTTGTGATATTTTGCATAATTCAAATCCAGTGAGTCATTAAACACCTTAAATCAAGTAAGGCCCCTTGCATATTACAGCTTCACATTAACCTACTGAATTGTCCACAAGGTCAAGACCTGACCATACAGAAACTTGAGATTAAGTAATCTTAATTGATTTCTTCATATCTTTCAAGACAGTTAGGTTCATTTTGTGATTTTTAAATTTTGTTATGAATTTGTAAAAATAATCATCAACAATTTTTAGTGCTAGAAGGAGGGCCTAATTGGAGTTAGGGTTTGTTCTAAGTAAAGTTGGCTCATAACAGTGGTAGGGTGACCAGGTCTAGATCCAGTTCAGAAGATATATTGGTGCAATTACCTGATAAAAGGCAAAGTAAGGGTCCTTTGATTTGGAATCCTAGAATATCACACATAGGAGGTTCATCTGGAATGCCTCCTGGATCACTTTTTAGTATCCATAACATTATGAGTCCTGATAGTTCTTCATTTAGATCTTTAAATCTTGGTTCAAGTCCTCCCAGAAATCTAAGTATTCCCCAAGGTCCAGGTCAAGCACAAGTACCTACAATGGCTTACTTTAATGTTAATTCTCCCATAACATTCCCTGATTGTCATGAGATGCCAAAGAACCCTGAAAAGATATGTCCTAAATACCAGTTGCATCAAGATCCGGAAGATCACATTAGGATATTCAAAGAGGCATGCTTTAGAGCCAGGTTAGAACATTAGGATGTTGTTTGTAGGTTGTTTCCTTACACCTTCAATGAGAAGGCTTCTAACTGGTATGCTAACTTGCCCAATGGTTATATTTCTTCTTGGGCACTTATGGAAGAAACATTTTTGTCTAGATTTAGAGGACCAATAGATCCTTCCACCTTATATCATAAATTGGCTGCAATAAAGAGAGGTGAAGGAGAGTTGATTGACAATTTTAATGAAAGGTTTCAAAAGGCCTATTCTAGGTTGGTAGCTCCTTACACAGTAAATGCAGCTACATTATTATCCATGTATTATGTTGCCTTAGATCCACTAACGGCTATGTTTGTCAAAAGAAAAGTTGACATAGATACAATATCCAAGGCTTATAAGGAGGCAGCCTCTGTAAACCAGGAGATGAGACAAACAACGTATAATCCATTTCTTAATGGAGGAAATCCTAGGATACAAAATCAAACACAACCTTGGAATGGACTCCCTACACATAACACTCCATTATTGAATCCAGTTCCTACATACACACCTGTGTATGATCCTGCCCCAATCCAGGCCATAATCCCTTATACTGGTAACACTGCCAATAATAATCAGAGTAATGGTCAATCTTTCTTCCAACCTCCTCGGGATACATTTGTGGCAAAGGCACAAGAGGAAAGAGAAGAAATCAAAGAAATTATTGCACACTTGAGAAGATTGACTACTGAAATGACACAACTGAGAAATGAAAATTTCTATGGTAGAAACAACCAAGGATACCGTCAAAACCTTAACTAAAGCTATAGTAAGAACTACAACCCAAACCATAACCAGGATCATAATCAGAATTATAACCAGGGTCAAAGTTCAAATCAAAACCAGAATTACAATCAAAATCAAAATCATAATCCAGGACAACCGATGCAAAATAGAGGACCTGTGGTAGATAATAGGGCTTGGGGTAACAACAATAGGAATCAAATTCAGCCAAGGCCACCTAAGACATGGAACACAGGGCCAAATAATGGCACTCTAGCTTCTCCATTTGAGAATTTAGATAATCAGGATACAAAACAAACAACTAGAGTTCAAATGGCTAACATAGTATTCAAGAATTGGTGCATAATTCATAATACCAGTGCCCATGCTAAACTAGATTGTCCTCAGTTCCATTTAGCAACTAGTATTTTCAATGTAGATGTACAAGCTCCCACTTCTGAGTTTCTCATTCCCAAAGGTAATGAAGTAGTGCCCTCAGGATATGAGACTACTTTAGTCTTAGAGAATTTTACCTTTGCAACTGGAGAAGAAGAGGATCGATTGTTAGAGGATGAACCTTATTTTTGTGAGAACCTATATCCTGAATCAACCTTTGTACTAAATGCATTTCAGTTTCCCTTTGAAACTAAAAATGAAGTGTTATATGAAACATATGAGGTACAGGCTTTTCAGCAGTCAAACAAAAATCACACCTACAATTTGAGAAATAACACTCGGCCAGGAGGTCCTTTCACTACTTCCACTCCTCCTAACAATTTAAATACTCCCCCAGATCAGAATGCTAGTAATAATCTTGCTATACTGAAGGCTAATCATCATGCAAATAATGGAACAGTAGCACAAAAGGTCCAAACAAGTAAAACAGAGATGGTAGAAACAATGAGGTTGATAAGTTATTTATCTGAAGAGATAAAGAAAATTAAGGTCAGTATACCTTTGTGTGAATTATTTAAAAGCCCAGGGGTCAGGAATGCTTTCATAAAATCCTTGGATACATTTGTGACATGTGAGGTTTTTGCTGATGTGAGTGTTCCCAGTAGAGATTCACAACCCATAGAAATAAGTAAGAAAATTGAGCAGCCTTCCAACACTAATGTGGTGATGTATGCAGATAAGAAGGATGCTCCTCCTTTCTTGTTAACCATTAGAATGTGTGGAAAGAACATACATAATTGCATGTAGATTCTGGTGCATCAGCTAATGTAATGCCTTTAGGAATATGCAAAACTTTAGGGCTGACTCCTACCAAATCTGCCAAGGTTGTTACACAGTTGGATAAAACTGAGGTTAATGTGATATGAGAACTAATGCATATTCAAATGCAATTAGCCTTAGATCCTAGGGTAAGTCAGTTTATTGACATTTAGATAGTAGATATACCTGTGAATTATGGGATGTTGTTGAGTAGAGACTGGTCTAAAACATTGAATGGATATATGGCCACTGATTTTTCACATATGTGGTTACCATGGAGAGGTGTTCCAAATTAGATCAGGATAGAAGCTGAACCTAGAATGAAACACATGATTACAGAATACAAAAGGACTAATAAGATATTGTATGCTTCTGTTGAACCTGGTGTTTACAAGATCACTGACAAGGGAGTACAAATTGAAGAAATCCTGATGTTAAATTTTAGAGAAAAACATGTCAGTAAGGAAATAGTATTATTCATTGAGTCTGATAGAAATTCTTCTGATGAAGAAAACAATACAATGAATAATTTTGGTCAGACCATTAGACAAGAAATGAAAGGTGCACGGAACAAAATATTCCAGTTCAATGCAAATTGTATAAAAACATGTGTAGAGTCCATAATAAGCCACATGCTGAAGAGAATTGTGGAATGTACAGAGATATTATAGAGTATCAATACATAAAGTGCACAAAGGGAGTAGGACTGCAAGAAGGAAAGGTTAATCCTAATCAACCAGAGAAATACTTTTAGAATAACATAGATGTGTTGATCCCAGATTTAAAAGAAGAAACAAAGGACAAGAGTATTTATCATTCTGATTTACAAACTGAAAGTATAAATATGCAAGTAGGTCAAAATGAATTGCCCATGAATGAACAAGATAGCACCTCACATGTGATAGAAAAAGCAAAACATGCCAAAGTAAAGGGTCAAAAGAATAAAGATGGCATGTGGAGACTGAAATGTGATGGATCTAAATCTAAATAGGGTGCAGGTGCAGGTGTGAAACTTATAGATCCTCATGGTAAGTCATATTTAGCAACATATAGGCTACAATTTTCTTGTACTAACAACGTTGCAGAATATGAAGCTTTGATTTATGGACTTGTCATGGCTATCAAGAAAAGGATAAAAATGATCAGGGTATTTTTAGATTCTGAGCTAGTGGTCAGGCAAGTAAGGAAATTGTATGCATGCAACTACAAAAAGATGGTTTGTTATAGGCATAGGGTGTGGGATTTGATAGATTCATTTGATGCTTTCAACATAGAACATATCCCTAGGGAATTGAACCATAGACCAGATGCATTAGCGTTTGCTGCTAGCACTTTAGAACCCTTAACACTGTCAGGTCTAAAAAGATTTGCTGTTGAATTAGTAAATATTCCTAGCATACCAGATAATGTTACTCATTTTCAGGTATTTGAATGTGATTAGCAAATTGTAGATTTTCTAACTTGCAATGAGGTATTTGAAGCTCAAATTATTGATGAACAAGAAAGGCCTGATGTGTCTTGGGATGAAGAAGACATAATCAACTTAAAAAGCAATTTCTTACCTAAAGGAGTGATTGAGTTAGAACAAATTTTTGAATTTGATGGGGTATTAAGACAAAAAGATTTGCCCAAAACTAAGGGAGGTGAGTGTGATCTGTATAACCTTGGAATAGAGCAGAGTCCACAAAATGTACTTATTGGAAAGGCTTGCTCTGAAGAGTTGAGAAAAGAAATTGTGGATGTTCTGAAAGAGTACAAACATGTCATAGCATGGGCGTATGAAGATTTGAAAACATATGATACATCCATCATAACTCATGTGATACCCTTGAAACCCGATGTTAAACCATTTAGGTAGAAACAAAGGCCTGTGAATGCTATTTTAGAGCCTTTGATCTTTGAAGAAGTGAAAACATTGCTGTCTGCCAGAATAATTTTCCCAGTCAGACATTCAACCTGGGTAGCTAATTTAGTACCTGTGAGAAAGAAAAGTGGAGACATTAGGTTATGTGTAGATTTTAGAAATTTGAACAAGGCATCTGAAAAAGATAATTATCCCTTGCCTCCAATAGATGAAGTGTTGCAAGTAGTGAATGGGGCTAAAATGATGTCTTTCTTAGATGGATTCTCAGGATATAACCAGGTCTTAATAGATAAAGAGGATAGGTTGAAGACCACTTTTACTTGCAAATGGGGAAATTATGCATACAAAAGAATGCCTTTTGGTCTAATCAATGCAGGTGCCACTTTTCAGTGAGCCATGGACATTGCATTCTGTGGATTATCAGGTAAGTGCATTGTTATTTATATGGATGATTTAACTGTTTACTCTAAAGATGCATCCACTCATGCTAAAGATTTGAGAAGAGTACTTAAAAGATGTGAAAGGTACGGGATTTCCCTTAACCCAAAGAAATGTTCATTTGGCGTAACTGAAGGAAAATTATTAGGACATGTCATTTCTAAAAATAGGATATCTATTGATCCTGATAAAATAGAAAGAATAAAGAAATTGCAATTAATGAACAGTAAGAAAGAACTAAAGTCATTTTTTGGTAAGATTAATTTTGTTAGGAAGTTTATTACAGGGTTTGCAGAAATTGTGCAACCATTGAACGCCATGCTGAAGAAGGATGCAAAGATAGAATGGACACCAATAGCTAAAGCTGCATTTGAAGATATTAAGGAAGCTATTTTTGATGCTCTTGTGTTGACAAGTCTGGATTATACAAAGCCATTTTACATTTATTCTTTTGCATCTTCACATTCAGTTGCAGCTGCTTTGACACAAAAGGGAGAAGACAATGAAGAAAAGACCATAGCTTTTATGAGTGCACCTCTGAAGGATGCATAGCTGAAATATCTTGATATAGAAAGATAGGTGTTTGCATTAGTAAGAGCAATGAAAAAGTTCAGACATTATATCTTACGTAATCAAGTTAAAGCCATAGTACCAGACGCAGCCGTGAAGATGTTGCTGATGCAGAATGAGCCTAGAGAGAAAAGAGCCAAATGGATTACAACATTGTAAGAGTTTGATATGGAAATTATTCCAATGAAGTTGGTCAGAGGACAAACATTAGTGCAGACCATAGAAAACACAAATCCAAATTTGGTGAAACAACAATATGTATTGAATTCTAGTGATGCATCAGGGTGGTATGATGATTTGAACACTTTTCTAATATCAGGCAAATATCCAAATAAGATGAAATCTTCTCAGAGGAGAGCTTTAAAGATTAAAGCACAGAAGTACATGGTACAAGGAGGTCTTCTATTCAAGAAGAACCATGAAGGAATATATTTAAGATGTTTAAACAGAGTTGAAGTAGATAAGATATTGTCAGAGTTACGTAATAAGTATGGAATTGCTCATGGTTCCCATATAGCTACAATGCATAAGATATTAAGAGCAGGATACTATTGGCCTACAATGTTCAAAGATACTGAGAGTCACATTTGAAGTTGTCACACTTGTCAAACTACAAAAGACAAGGGAAGGAATCAGGCTAATCCATTATAGCCAGTCATTAAGTCTAGGCCATTTGCACAATGGGGCTTAGATTTCATTGGGGTCATAAATCCTCCATCATTTGCAAGACATAAGTTTATACTGATAGTAACTGACTACTGTACAAGGTGGACTGAAGCCACATGTTGCAAGTTCTCTACTACTAAGGTAGTTATCAAGTTCCTTGAAGAAAACATCATAACCAAGTTTGGAACTCCTTATTCGCTGGTATGTGATAATGGCCCTGCATTTTCTTCTTTGAAACTGTCCAAATGGGCATTTGAGTATGGGATAGTTTTAAAGTTTTCTTCAAATTATTATCCTTAGGGGAATGGGTTAGCTGAGTCTACAAACAAAATTTTATTGGATATAATCAAGAAGCTAACTGAAAAGAATCCTAGAGAGTGGAACACATTGTTGAAATATGCGTTGTGGGTAGATAGGACTAAGGTTAAGTTAGCCATAGGCAATGCACCTTATCACTTAGTTTATGGGACTGATCCCATACTTCTAGTGAATTTAAGAATACCAGCTTGGAAGTTTGCTAATGAATATTTAGGCTTTGATGATCATAGAGAGGCCAGAATAATACAAATGTTACAATTAGATGTAAAAAGAGATCAAGCCATCGAGAAATTCGCCAAACATCAAGTAGTAGTCAAAAGATGGTTTGATAAAAGAGCAAGAGTCAAAATGTTGAGAATATCAGACTTAGTGCTGTGCTGGGATAAAGCACATGAAAAGAAAGGAAATCATGGAAAATTTGACAAATTATGGTTAGGTCCATTACAGGTCACATAAATAATTGGAGACAATACTTTCAGGCTCAAGATCTTGACTGGGGAAGATGTGCCATTACTAGTTAATGACCAACACTTGAAACATTTCTTTTAGGCTTGAGGTGAGGGCAGTTAGTTTCTTTGTATCATAATGTAAATAATGTACAGTTTTGGGTTGTTTTTTTTTTTTGTTTTTTTGTTTTGTTTTTTTTGGTGGTGTTTTTGTTTTGTTCTTTTTGTTTTTGTTTTGTTGTGCTTGTTGGTGTGTTGTGTTGTCTTAGCAGGGATGTTTGTTTTGTTTCGAAGTATGCAGGAGTAGACTAACAACCACTGAAAACAATAGAAAATTTAGAACATTCAGGTTAATCATTTGAAATTTATGCATAACTTGTTGTGACTGTCATGAATGTAGAAAATTGTTTGACTTGTGAAATTTTGTATTCAATAACTGTGGGTTAAGTATTCAAGGGAAGTTTCTCACAATGTGGTGCAGGGGCACCATAGTAACATCTACTATGTTGAAATAAGGCCTATTTGGCCATGTCATCTTTTTCATGTTTTGTTTTCTAGAAACCTAGAAGTCTTTGTTTTCCATTTGGAAAATAATGGACACATTTTTGTATCTAATAGAATCTGAAAAGATTAACAGGAGTCGGTTGGGATTCAGGGCAGTTGGCCTTCCCTAACTGTCGAGCAACTGTTGATCTTCCAACTCTAGCTTAATAAAAGCACAGAGGAACAACTGAGAAGAGTTCTGTAGATTTGAGGATTGTGAAATGGAAATCATCTGAGAAATAATAACTTCTGTCCATCATTTTCTGTGCTTGATCTGTGTTGTAAACATTTCCTAATTGTTCATATTAGCTTTTTATTCTCTGAATTGAAATAGTTAGTCTAAATTGTCAAAGATGAGTAGATAACCATTCCACTGGTGGATTTCCAAAGAAATCAGTGGAATGGCATTGGTCTGTACATATTTTTGTTTGTTTTTCTTTTGATTTACTTGTTTGGAGGGGAAGATGTTCCAGACTGAGGAGTGTACACAGCAGCATACCCTAGCATCTCTATGTGCTCGGCGTAGATTGTAGATCAGACTATGTGAGAGTGACAACCCTATCGGTGTGTCGCTGGGACTCAGAACCAAGTTTCTGCCGAAGTCAAATGGAGTCAGGAGTATCGGCGCATCGGGTAGATAACTTGGTGTTGGACCGACAATGTTGGTCTTACCGATCGAGAGTATCAGAGTGACAGGGGATAACTTACGCTGACGGAGATCCATCGGAAGGAATTGGTGTATCGGCAACTCTGGAGTAAGTCCCATTGATAGGTCAAGTCACACCGAAGAGGGGATTGGTCCATTGGTGCATCAGCGTAAGTTGATAAGCATTTGCCTATGAGAATAGTCTCAGCGAAGATAATGCCATTGGTGCATTGGGAGACAAGTTCAAAACTTTGCCAACAGGGTGAGTCATACTGATACAGTTGTGTCTAACCGGTGGGGAGGCCATTACAGTTAAGGCGAGGAGGACTTAACTGTCATTGGGGTATCGACCAAAGGTTGTAAGTGCTCACTAATGATAAGGGTCACAGCAATGAAAGATTTGTTACTGTGGAACTAATTGTCAGCCGAAGAAGAAGAAGTCTCGCCGATAGGAAGTATCAGACAGACTTGGTGTTCGGCAAAACAGTTCCAAAGGTCACCAATAGCACGTTTATTACCGATAGGTAAGAAGCGTGGAGTCACCCATCGGCGAGAGACGCAATGTCGGAGTGACATGTTCAAGAAAGACCGATGGTATTTTCTGGCTGAAAGGCAAAGACTATTGAATCTTTCATTGTTTACTCTCCTCATCATATTGGTATTAGAGCTTGAAAATATTTGGGCGGCAAGTCAAATTGAGGATTTGCAGGAGTGTTGGCGTTTGGGTGCTATCTGTGAATAGTATATGTCAATAGAGGAGAGTGAAGAAGAGGCTAGCATCATGCCTCCAAAGGGGATGACATTAAAAGTGCTTAAAAAGTTCCAAGAGATGGAAGAGATGATCAAGATTGGAGTTAAGGAAACACTCCAGGCTGAGTTGAAGGCACTGAAGATAGGAAAGAAATTAGATGATGAATCTGATGGAGAGGAACAAGAAGAGGTAGAGATATCGGCTGAACAAAAGCAATTCCTAGAAGCCATTAAGGCTATTGGCAAGGACTCTTCAGAGGCTCGGACATATATCCCCATGTTCAGTGGAAAGATGAATGCCGATGAAGTCATGGAATGGATTGAGGATCTGAACAACTACTTCGAATACAAAGAAGTTCCTGAAAGTAAGAGAGTTAAGTTTGCAAAAACTAAACTCAAAGGTGCTACCCTTACATGGTGGAATTACACCCAAGGAGAAAGGGTAAAGAATGGGAAGAGTATGATCTCTTCATGGAGCAAAATGCTAGAGAAGATCAAGTCCCAGTTCCTTCCATCTGACTACGAGGTGCAGATTTACAGGAAAATGTAGAACCTTAAGCAAAAAGATATGGATGTAGCTACTTACACCGAGGAGTTTCACAAATACACTCTTCGTTGTGGGTATATGGAGGATGAAAGAGCCAGGGTAGCAAGGTATCTAAATGGTCTAAGGTTCAATATTCAAGATGAGATAAGTTTATTGAACCCTGAAATAGTGGATAAATGCTTTCAAGTAGCATTAAGAGCTGAGGAGAAGCTGCAGAGGAAAGGTGAGCAGCAAGGTAGAGGAAGAGGTGGCAGAAATTTTAGAGGCAGAGGTAGTTTTGGAGGAAGAAGTCCTAACCAAAGGCCTAATGGTGAGTCTAGCCAAGGAGAGCATGTTGGGGACTCAAGTAGCAGAGGAGGCTATCGAGGAAGAAGGCCTAATGGAAGAGGTGGGATAAATGGATCAGGTAGAGGATCCAAGTTCTCTAATATGAGATGTTATAACTACAATCAGATAGAGCACCTAGCCTACAAGTGTCCAAAGAAGGCCTCAACTTCTCATGGTAATGAGAGACGAACCACATTGACTCAAGTGGATGTAGGGAGTGTGACATTTCCTGAAGTAAATTTAACATCAGAGATGGGAGAAAATCTGATGATCAAGAGGACGCTGCTCAAAGAACTAGTGCAGACTGAACCATCACAAAGAAGAGATTTGTTTAGAGTCAACTGTAAGTTTTGTAAAGTTATTATTGACTCTGGTTCTACTGACAATATTATATCTTTGGAAGCAATAGATAAATTAAAATTAGAAAAGATACCCCATAGCTGTCCATATAGGGTCAATTGGTTCAACAAGGGACATCATATAGTCATCAATGAACAAGCATGGGTAGAATTCAGTATTGGGGGGTATAGAGACAAGGTTTTGTGTGACATCCTTCCAATGGATGCTTGCCATCTTCTCCTGGGTAGACCATGGCAGTTTGACAGAAAGGCTCATCATGATGGGGAAAAGAATGCTTATTCATTCTAAAAGGATGGTGTAACCTATAGGATATAATCATTGATTGAGGAAAATCCACAGTCTATAGGATCTAGTGTAATGCTGGTAGGAGAAAAGGAATTCCTTGAAACAGTAGAAGAATTAGGTGGAGTAGGTTTTGCTTTGATTGTGAAACCTAAGAAGAAGAAAAGAGAAAATATGAGAGAGATAGGACCTAGGGAGATCAGAGAACTACTTGAGAGTTATAAGGAAGTAATTGCAGCAGATATACCAGACTCACTACCACCTTTTAGAGATATCAGCCATCAGATTGATCTCATACCAGGAGCTGTACTTCCCAATAAGGCAACCTATAAGATGACCCCTCAGTAGAATGAGGAGATAGCCAAGCAGGTTCAAGAACTTTTAGACAAGGGATTAATAAGGAAGAGTTTGAGTCCATGTGCAGTCCCCACTATTTTGGCACCAAAGAAAGATGGGAAATGGAGACTATGTACTAATTCTAGGGTAATAAATAGGATAACCATCAGATACAGATTTCCTATTCCTAGAATTGAAGACCTAATGGACTATTTGGGGGGTGCTACCTATTTCTCTAAGATAGACTTGAAGAGTGGGTACCATCAGATAAGGATAAGAGAAGGGGATGAGTGGAAGATAGCATTTAAAACCAATGAAGGGTTATATGAGTGGCTTGTGATGCCTTTTGGTCTTTCAAATGCCCCTAGCACTTTTATGAGACTAATGAATGAGGTGTTGGAGGAGTTCATAGGGAAGTTTGTGGTAGTCTACCTTGATGATATCCTAGTGTTCAGCAAGAGCAAGGAAGAACACTTGAAACATTTGGAAATAGTCTTGAAGAGGCTACAAGACCAGAAGCTGTTGATAAACTTGGAAAAATGTTATTTCATGAAACATGAGTTGATCTACTTGGGTTTTGTCATTTCCAAAGGTGATATGAAGATGGATCCTTTAAAGGTGGAGGCTATTCTGAATTGGCCCACACCTAAGGCAGCAGAGGAGGTAAGGAGTTTCCATGGTTTGGCCACATTCTATAGGAAATTCATTAAGAACTACAGCAACATCTGTGCACCTATGTTGGAAACCATCAAGGGTGGTTGCAAGGTGAAGTTTGTGTGGATGAGAGAAGCAGATAGGAGCTTTGAGAGTCTAAAAGAAAAAGTTGCTAAATTCCCTATTTTAGTGTTACCTAATTTCAATAAGGTTTTCATAATTGAATGTGATGCAAGTGGACTGGCCATTGGAGTAGTGTTGAGCCAAGAAGGCAGACCAGTAGCCTTCTTCAATGAAAAGTTAAATGAAGCCAAGAGGAAATACTCCTCTTATGACATAGAGTTGTATGCTATGGTACAATCTCTAAAAAAGTGGAGGCATTATTTGCTTCCCAAGGAATTTATTGTGTACACTGACAACCATGCTCTCAGTTTTCTGAATGGGTAGGACAAACTTAGCCACAGACATATGAAATGGGTGGAAAGTCTGCAAGCATACACTTTCACCATTAAGCATAAGAAAGGAGTCACAAATAAAGTGGCAGATGCTCTTAGCAGGAGGGTGTTGACAGTCCAAGAAGTGCAGTTGCAAAGCATGGGTGTTGAGTCACTCAAGGAATTGTATGAAGAAGATCAGGATTTTAGAGAAATCTACAAGGTATGCAATGAATTTGCTAACACTTTTCATAGTGATTTATCAGATTTTACATTGCAGAATGGACTATTGTTCAAAGGATGTCAGTTGTGTATCCCTAAATGCTCAATGAGGGATAATATTGTGAAGGAAAAACATAGTGGTGGTTTAGGTGGACATTTTGGGTTGAATAAGACTTTAGATCTGGTAAGGAGATTTTATTTCTGGCCAAGAATGCAGTCTGACATCAGAAAATTTGTTGAAAGTTGCATAGTATGCCAAAGAGCAAAACGAGTCTCGACCAATGCAGGATTGTATCAACCTTTCCAATACCCAACGGGCCTTGGGAATGTCTGAGTATGGATTTTGTGATGGGGTTACCCAAAACAAGGATAGGTTGTGATAGTGTGTTTGTAGTGGTAGACCAATTCAGCAAGATGGCTCATTTCATTCCTTGCAGGACCACTAATGATGCTAGCTACATTGCAGGTTTGTTCTTTAAAGAAATTGTTAGGATTCATGGGCTACCCTTGAGCATTATGTCTGATAGGGATAGCAAATTTGTGGGACATTTTTGGAGGACCTTGTGGAAAAGATAGGGAACAAATTTGTCCTTCAGTTCAGCCTATCATCTTCAGACTAATGGGCAAACCGAGGTGGTCAATAGATCTTTGGGCAATCTCCTTAGATGCTTAACTAAAGGACATGGAAACAGTTGGGATGTGATACTCCCACAAGTAGAATATGCTTATAATGACTTGACAAATAGGAGCACAGGTCTGAATACCTTTCAAATTGTATATGGCAGTCACCCTAGGGGTATTTTTGAATTGAGAGATGTCCAGGGGTTGGACAAAAGGAGTGGCCATGCTGATGCATTTGCAGAAGCCATGAAAGAAATACACCAACAAGTCAGAGATACTTTACACCAGAATAATCAGAAGATGAAGACTTGAATGGATCAAATGAGGAGGGATGTGTAGTATCAGGTAGGCAACTTGGTCATGGTTCATCTTAACAAAAATAGGTTGCCAAAAGGAGGCCACAACAAACTGATGATGTAGAAGATTGGACCCTGTTAGATTGTGGAGAAGTACGGTCCAAATGCTTACAAGATTGAGCTTCCTGATGATATTTCCAGTTCACCCATATTCAACATTATTGATTTGACATTGTAAAGAAGTCCTAATATGGGAGAGAATGTAGAAGACCCTATCCAGGAAAATGAAGACTAGTTGCAGCACTTACCCTCTAGGGAGCTGCCAAAGATGGAGTACATTTTGGACAACAAAGAAGCCAGGAAAACAAGGCACAAAACATACTTTGAACATTTGGTTAAGTGGCAAGGGCTTCCAGATTCAAAAGCTACATGGATGCTGGAGGAAGACATTCTAAAGCAAGGCGGAGATGTACAAGAATTGGTCTCTAAGAGGACTTGAGACATTTTTTTCTTCTGGGGAGTATGGTGCAGGGGCACCATAGTAACATCTACTATGTTGAAATAAGGCCTATTTGGCCATGTCATCTTGTTCATGTTTTGTTTTCTATAAACCTAGAAGTCTTTGTTTTCCATTTGGAAAAAATGGACACATTTTTGTATCTAATAGAATCCAAAAAGATCAACAGGAGTCGGTTGGGATTCAAGGCAGTTGGCCTTCCCTAACTGTCGAACAACCATTGATCTTCCAACTCTGGATTAATAAAAGTAGAGAGGAGCAACCGAGAAGGGTTCTGTAGATTTGAGGATTGTGAATTGGAAATCATCTGAGAAATAATAACTTATGTTCGTCATTTTCTGTGCTTGATCTATGTTGTAAACATTTCTTAACTGTTCATAATAGCTTTCTATTCTTTGAATTGAAATAGTTACTCTAAATTGTTGAAGATGAGTAGATAACTATTCCACTGGTGGATTTCCAAAGAAATCAGTGGAATGGCATCGGTCTATACATATTTTTGTTTGTTTTTCTTTTCATTTACTTGTTTGGAGGGGCAGATGTTTCGGACTAAGGAGTGTGCACAGTAGCATACCCTAGCATCTCTATGTGCTAGGTGTAGGCTGTAGATTAGACTGTGTGAGAGTGACAACCCTATCGGCATCTCGCTGGGACTCAGAACCAAGTTTCTACCGAAGTCAAATGGAGTCAAGAGTATCAGCACATTGGGTAGATAACTTGGCATTGGACCGATAGTGTTGGTCTTACCAATCGAGAGTATCATAGTGACAGGGGATAACTTATGCCGACAGATATCCATCGGAAGGAATCAGCGTATCGGCAACTCTGAAGTAAGTCCCACTGACAGGTCAAGTCACGCCAAAGAGGGGGTTGGTCCATTAGTGCATTGGCATAAGTTGATAAGCATTCGCCAATGAGAATAGTCTCACCAAAGATAATGCCATCGGTGCATCGGGAGACAAGTTCAAAATTCTACCGATAGGGTGAGTCATACCGATACAGTTGCGTCTAACCGGCAGGGAGGCCATTACAATTAAGGTGAGGAGGACTTAACCATCATCGGTGGTACAGAAGCACCTAACACAAGGTGGCCTCCATAAGGCATTTGAATCATGTTTTGTTTAGGAAATCATGTTTACGTTGTAATAAGGTCTATTTGACCAATGCATGTATTTACTGTTTGTATCTAGGCTCTTTTTGTAAAGTCCCAAGGGACTTAGATCACAGTTGACAATTATTAGTGGTTGGTCTCCCAGCCGCTTGGAAATCAGTTAGTTTCTCCCAGCCACTTGGAATCGATCTCCTAGCCGCTTGGAGTCAGTTTGGTACTACTCAGGGTGAGTTTATAAACCCAGAGGATTGAACCAAATGCATATATCATTTTTCATTGTAATCAGATCGAAGAGGAGATTGAATGTAACCGTGCATCTTTAAGGAGAATTGAACTATTTCTGTGTTGTCAATTTGTTTTTCTGTTCTCTGTAAATACAAAATTACATAGCTGTAGATTTTCTTTCCCTTCTATATTACCGTTGTTGCAAAATGTTGAAATGAAGCATTCCACTGGTGAGATTTCTGTCAAAATTAGTGGAATGGCTTCATTGTACAATATGTGTTATTTTGTTTCCTGTGTGTTTCATCATTTTGCAGTGCAGAGGATTTGGACAGTGCGCGGTGCACAGTAGATCACCAAGCAACCCCATGTGCTAGGATTTGAGGAAGGTAGACTGTACAATGACATATAGGAGTATCGGCGTAGAAAACCCTAGCGTGGCTGATAGTAGTTGTTATGCCGATGAGTGAAAGGGAAAGTTACGCCGAAGGTAATTGCCAATGGAAAGGATGGCAATATCAGGAGGTAGGTTTAAGATTCTGCCAATGGAGTAAGCCTTGGCGAAGGAGGTGTCGTGGTCACATCGGCATAAGACTGATCGATGGTAAGACAAATTTGGTTTTGTACTACAGTTTCACTGTGCAGTCTGCATCAATCAGGGTATCGGCCAGAGGTTGTAAGTGCTTGCCGATGATAAGGGTCACAGCGATGAAAAATTTGTTACTGTGGAACTAACTGTCGGCCGAAGAAGAAGTCTTGCCGATAGGAAGTATCGGACAGACTTGGTGTTCAGCAAAATAGTTCCAAAGGTCACCGATAGCACTTTTCTTACTGATAGGCAAGAAGCGTGGAGTCACCTATCGGCTAGAGACGCGATGTCGGAGTGACACGTTCAAGAAAGACCGATGGTGTTTTCTGGCTAAAAGGCAAAGACTATTGAATCTTTCATTGTTTGCTCTCCTCATCACAATGACACACCTAAAATCCTTAGGTTTGTTGAACCTACCAAGTGTAGATATTAGGTGAAAAATTGGAGGTCACCCTTGCTACCATTACAATTCTCAGCTTAATTTTAGCAAGTGATCATTCCTTGCATCATAAAGTTACAACTGTGATATCTTATGAAATCTCTATCAAATGCAAAAAAAATTAAATAAATAAAATGGATTTTACTGAAAATCCAGATTAAGCCATCTAAGTAACTCTATTGGGGCTATAGACGGTTGCTGGCAGTGGGGCTCTACTTAGGAGAATTGTAATGATAACCTTGTCGGGGCTATGGATGCTTGCTAGCAGTAAGGCTCTATCTGGTTGGCTATGAGGGAATGACATCAACTATGTAGTCTACTATCAGTCACTAGTTTGTTCAACTGATTTTCAAGATGAGGATTATTAACACCGTGCACCCGCTTAAACTGAATGGGAAAATTCATGCACCTTATTGAATACATTAGGTCTCAAGTTAAATGATGATTTGTAGAAAAGATATTTGGAAGTTATGAATTTATTTCATTTAGTTTTCTTTAATGGTTTTAATTTGATTGTTTTGTTTTGTCGCTAGTTGTTGTGATGCTCACAACACGCCCCATTTTACTCCTTAGCAAAATGATGACCCCTGCTGTGGCTGTGGCTTTTCACTTTTGTGTGTGGGTTTGTTTGGTGGTAAAAGGGAAAAGGAAGTGAAAATCATAAACCTTGTTGAAAATAAAGAGAAAATAACATTAAGTACCAGAGCTGAATATGGGTGAATTCCTTGTCAAAAATGAGTGAGGGTTGCTTTTTGAACCATGTTAAAATTCACAATATTTTGCAAGATATGTATGTTTTTGGTAAAATGCACAATAAGAGGGTTTGTATGCTGCATATACAATGTCGTTTGTATACAAGGTCACTCGTATACAAAGTCATTTGTATATTGGTTCGTGGTATGAGTCGCATGTGGGAGTTGTCAGGTTTATTAAATTTTTATACTTGTATGCATTTCGATAGCATTTTATTCTTACATACAAGCCAGGCCCAAAAAAGTTCAGAGTTTAAATGAATAATCGGTTAGGTCCGGCGGTTGCATTTCAAGTTTGTATGTTTGGCAAAAGGAAAACATACAAAGAAGATATACAATGATATATGCATGCCGCGAAACTAAAGGGATTATGAAATGTGATTTTTTTTGTTGTATGTTTCGCACATTGTATGTATGTTTTGGGTGATACATTTCAATATACATACAATGCAAAATTCAAGGAAAATTAAAAAATCGATATAAAGGATGCATCATACCTTAAAGTCTATCGAAAGATGCATTGCACTTTATGCATGCCACAGAACCGAAAGGTAAGTAAACTATGGTTTATAATGTTGGCAAGAGACACTATATGGATTCATGAATGTTGTCATTGATGGCAACAAAGTTCATCTCACACATCCACAGGACATGGTGTGTCTCTACCAGAAGTCAGAGTGAAGAATATTGTGGTCCGGTAAACAAGAACAGAGCATGTGGCAAGGTCCGACAGACAGGACCGGATCTCTCAGAGGAAGTATCTTGGTGAAGTATGGACTTGGGGAAGTCAAGAGGACTATCTTGACTGATAGATTCCAAGGTTTTAGCCTCTGGTGATAGATGAGGAAAAAGATATGAATACTTGAGTACCGGGTTCCTGAGTGGCAGTGTGAACAGAGGAAGAACTGACTGGCAAAACATCAGACTTTATTCCGGATGTGTTACTAGTGGTGGTAAAGGTTATGAAGGCATGAATTATGTTTGGCCAACATGATTAATGATTCCCACAAGTATATTCTTGATCTGTAATGTTTGGTAAGCAAGGATTTAGCCGACAGATCAGAGTTTGTGAAAAGTTTGACTATTTCGGGTGCCGACTAGAAAAGTGATAAAATCACTTATGCGGATATATATACATGATGGATGTAGTTGTGAGAGGGGTTGAGGTTGTAAGTGGTGTGTGAATAAAAGCAGAAGAGCAGAGAAGAAGCAGTAAGGAAGATCTGATATGTGAAAGAAAAGCAGCATAAGAGAAGAGGAAAGATGAAGTGCAGCAGATCAGTGTACTAAGCCTAAACCGGAACTGAACTCCAGCATATGTAGATGCTTCCAATCAGTTCAAGTATTGTATAACATTCTTTTTGTAGACAGTGAGTCTTTTGTAGGCAGTGTGCCTCTTGTGAGCAGTGTGCTCGGGCAGTGAGCCCTAATTGGCAAGTGCCATTTTGTATTTCCATTCTTCTAACAAAGAATAATCCTTGGGTTAATCACCCCATGGTTTTCTCCCTTAACAGGGTTTCCACATCAAAAATATTGTGTCATGTGTATTTCCATTCCATGGTTATGTTTGCTTATTTGAATTAATGTTACATTAATTATTGATAAAGTTCAAGAAGCAGAAACAATTATAATAACTGATTCACCCCCCCTCTCAGTTATTAACATATAAAAGTTAAAGTCTGAAAGGACATACAAAAGAGTTTGTATGTATCCAGACTTGTATCTAAGGGTTTGATACAAGTGTTATATGCATCACAGAGATACAAGGGGAAAGTAGTGTGGGTCCCATCGCTTGCATAGTGGACTTGCATAAAAACAATGTATGTCTTCGATATACAAGCCGATATGCAAGTTGAAAGATGCAAAGAAGAGATACTAGCCGGATGCGAAAAGAAGTTCAATATAGAAAGGTCTTTGTATATTTAAATACTTGTATGTTCATAACATACATATCTGAGATAAAAAGGAGTAAAAAGCATCGCAAGGGATAAAAGGTAAAAGAGGGTTTGTATATGTTTTTGTATATACGCTTGTATATAACAAGACATACAAGGAGTGATATACAAAGTGAAAGATACAAGTACGGAAAAGTGAAAAAGGAGGGAACTTTAGTTTGATTTCTTCCATAAAATGCTTGTATGTTTAAAGATACAAAGAAGACATACAAACAAAACATACAAGAAAACATACAAGGAAAAAGGTATGTACATAGAATTAAACTAACGGTAAAAAAAGTTTGAAAACGCAAACGCTGCAATAGAAGGCCGAACTTTTGGTGCATTAATTGTTGTAATTAATGCCTATCTAACTTGTTGTGACTGTTAGGAAAGGTATAAATTGACGAAGGTGACGTGAATTTTAAATCCATTTTTTATGTCTGTTGGCAGGTATGCAGGTAGATATAAAGGTAAAGCTTTAATGGCGATGACATCACAAAGTGGCGGTGTAGCACAAAGGAAGCAAAATGAGTAAAGGATTTTCAATGAGAAGAAAGATGCAGGTGGAAAGAAGCAGTATTAAAAGGGCAAAGCAACAGAAGATATTTTGATGGTTGTTAGGGTTCTAAAGGGCATCCTTACGCTCAGTATGGGTATGGTACTTAGAGATTTTTGGTAGGATTTGTTTCCACCGTTGATGCTGCACTTGAAGTGTGGACTGCTGATTGACTAGGCTTTTGTGGTTGTATTGGGGATAATCAAATCTATATATCGAGCCCCTTTACTTTGTAATGACTTACACAGGGATTTATAGAACAAAGCTAGAAATTGTAATTGGTCTTAGCATTTTGAATAGAAGAACATTTTAGTTTAGAGTAGAAGGAGGTTGCCTGTGTCTGCAATAAGGAGTGCGTGGAACATCTAGCTTCCTTACCGTATCTGTAAGACATTTTGTAAGTTTTTTGTAAGTTGATTAATGAAGCAAGGAGATATTCATACATTGTAAATCATATATGACTGTTTATTTTGATTACAAATATCTCTAGAATTTTCCATCTACTTTAAGAGTGTTTTCTGGCTCTTGTTTGTATTTGAAATATTATCTCTCCAAAAGATTGCAATCTTGAGTGTATGTTTGTGAAAGTACTCAGGGCTTACATTTAAAGGTTTAGTCTGTGGATTTTATCAAGTTTTTTGTAGTGCTTACAACGGGAATAACAAAGCATTTAGATCCTGTAGCAGAATGAAGTTTAATTTAGATTTCTCTAACTTTTCCCAAACATTTGAAATACTTAGCTTAAACGCAGAGATTTAAAGGAGTTTGTCTAATATTTGAAGGAAACATGAACAACTGAGTTGACATTTGACAGTTTTCATAATATTTGAAAAGAAAGACTTGTGTTAATATAAATCATATAAAGCTTTGTGATACAGTAACAAATTTATGCAAAGGAATGAAGAAAATGTTGATATTTGTGATATTTTGCATAATTCAAGTCCATTGAGTAATTAAACACCTTAAATCAAGTAAGGCCCCTTGCATATCACAGCTTCACATTAACCTATTGAATTGTCCACAAGGTCAAGACCTGACCATGTAGAAACTTGGGATTAAGTAATCTTAATTGATTTCTTCATATCTTTCAAGACAGTTAGGTTCATTTTGTGAATTTTAACTTTTGTTATGAATGTGTAAAAACAATCATCAACAGTACTGTGGAACATACTTGAGTAGGTGTGAGAATATCTCCCAATACTGAGTCACTGTCATGCCTCACTGAGTTAGGTTTTGAAATTTTGTCATCTTTTTATCAAAATAAATATGTAGTAATCACCTCTTCCTAAAGAGTTGGAGGAAGCAGTCCCACGTTACTTCTCCAGGTAAAAGTTTATTTTATGCTTTTTCATTATCCCACTAGGTCACTGCTTCCCTAGTAAGCTGGTAAGATCCCCACATTGCTTTAGTTTCATCAGACAAGTTTCAAAGATCATAGTATTTTTCCATCTCTATTATCCATGCCTCAGCTCCATCACCAATGGTACCATCAAATTTAGGAGGGATGACCTTTTTGAGATCTTTTCCCAACTCCTCTACAATTCTATCTTGATTGTTCACATTCTCTTCACCTTCTTGGCCTCGTGCTTCTTCCCTCTGTTCCACATCTTCCTCATTCTCATTCTGATTTCCTCTCATTCCCCAGACTTCCTGCTTAATATTGTTCATCCGAGTCCCTTGTTGAGTTAAAAGAGCAAGGATTTGATCCAATTATTATTCTGTCTGTCATTATCCTGTCCATTATTGTTTTGTCCATTATTGTTTTGTCCATTATTGTTGTTTTCTTCTCTTCGGTTCCCTTCATTATTTCTGTTATTGTTCCCTACATTGTCTTCATTGTTTCCTCACTGTCAGATCCTAAGGTTGCTGCCCTATGTCCAAAGTTTCTAGTATTCATGTTGATTAATCTGCAACATGTTTACAACTTAGCATAATAGTCCAAAAGGGCCTAGCATAGAAACTAGCGCTTTGATACCAAATGTAAAGTACCAAATTCCATCACATACATAATCTATGTAAAAGTAAAAGTAAAAGTAACTGCAATTACACTATCAAGGAAAAGAGAAAGATTTACTATTAATTATCAAACACAAGATTCAGTCATTGATATGGTATACAATCATGTTACAATTCATCATACTAAAGTACAGGTATAGAGCTCCATGAAACAATATGTATAAGTTTCAATAATGGCTTATTCGCCTTACAAATCATTTTGGTTCAATGAAGTAACACATATGTCAGCATATACAAGTAGAATCCAATATATATAGGTCAATCCTCAACCGCCATTGACCATCTAGTCAATCTACTACGTCAAAGGACAAGAACATGGTTCAGGCACTTTTCTGCCCAACCACGAAGCTTACGCTTCCCCAATATTCTTCATACTTGAAGAATGCCCCTACACGAGGGGCCTATTAACCTGTAAACAATTGGCAAGGTGGAATCTGGTGCATGCCTATTAACCTACATGCATCCCTAACTTGAATGCAACATTACATTAATAGGATATGATAGAGAATAAAATAAATAAAATTAGGCACACAATCCATCTATTTCAATGGTTCATTAGCCTATTTCAATGTCAAATTTAACTTTGGCCAAAGTATGAAACTGTTTAACGGTGTGTAGATCCTGAGAAACAAGACCTACTTCTTTGTTTTACCCATATTCAGCACCCGTCTCAGAAGGTAACTTTCCAAAAAGTACAAAACATAGAAAAACAAAATAACCATTCTCTTTCCAAAACACATTTACAGAAAAATAATAACTCATTTCTTTCATGCAATAATATAGGAATAAATAATTCATTTTTTGTTTTGAATTCAACAACTATTTGTTTTCACATGTACTCAGTTTTCTTAGCAAGTTGCATAGTATAATTCATACAAGTATAATTGTTTTTTTTTATTTTGATTTGTTTCTTCATTGTTTTGCAGGGTAATATATAGAAATTTTCAGTCAGATAGTAAAATGGATACTTCAACATGTATTCTTTTAATTAGTGAGTATATATATATTCTCGTATTATCAACATTCAACTCTATAAGAGAAGTAAAAGAAATGGTTCACTATTCCTTATCATTTTCAAGATGTTAACTTGTTGTTCGCTATCAGTTTTAACAATCGTCCAATAGAAGTTCTCAAACACCCTTACAGCAGAGGGCTCATAAAAAGAGTTGTGACAGTAAGTAAAATCAATCCCCATAGAGTTTAGACAATAGTATTTTAGCAGCTACAGATGGACAACAGTATGATTTTGCCAAAAAGAGTGTTTTATCAGCATGTCATTCACTTTCTGGATGATTTACAACAATATAGTTTTGCCAAAAGAGTGTTTTATTAGTATGTCATTTAGTTTTTGAGTGATTTACAACAATATAGTTTTGCCAAAAGAATATACAAAGCATTTTCCTAAGAGGATTGCTAGGTATTCATCATATGTATGTATACATAGATGGGTATGCATATATAAATATATATATGCATACATGTCTATGTATAACATAGCTACATTATACATAAAGTGTTGAAAGCCAAATAAAATCAAGATCTGGGTCTTTTTATCATGCCACACAATAGTATTACCACTATGCAATGAGACACAGGGAATTCTGCATGTTTTTGTTGAAGGTTTTAGATTCAGAGAGAGATTTAAGATTTAGAGAGAGATATTTAAGATTCAGAGAGAGATTTCATAGGGTGTAGCCCTACTGGTTGTACCAAGCATGGGAAGGCCTAAATGGCCTCCCATGGCCCCTAAGGGAGGAGTTGTGGCTTGCCTTTTAGGCAGTACCATAGTCTTTGCCATTAATTTTAAAGACTTTTAAAAACAAAAACAACTTCCTCTGCCCTAAATCTCATTCCAACGGAAGATTTACATGTTTATTAGTTTCTCAAGCACAAAGTACAAACACAGATATTTCATATATTGCTATTTTATCATGAAAACTAATGCAAATTTAGAGGAACCTATGTGAAGCTCACAAAACCTTTCAATTCTGGTTGCTCGTCCAACTCCAATGCTCCTCTTCCTCTGTATGCTGCGTATTGGGTATTTTTGCCTTTCTTCTTCTTCTTCATCTTCTTCTTGTTTTTATTCTTTTTCCAACTCTATTTTTGCCCTTCAAATTTTAAGACGAATTCACATGCCTTTGATTTATTTTTGCTTAACTTCAGTTATACTCTTTCTTTTTCCCTTGGCCGTGTCCATTCTCATGCAAAAGTCTTTTTATTAACTTCAAATATTGATATCAAGTATGTCACTCATGCATTCTATTTTAATAACTTCATATTATAATAAATACAAGTATGCAACACACACACACACACACACACACATATATAAATTATGAAACTCATCTTTTATATATATATATATGTATGTGTGTGTGGTTATATATATATATGCATAAATAATTTTAACAAACTATTATATTCATACAAAAGGATAAAGAGCTTTTCATAGTGAAATCAAGATGACATAAAATACCAGGTATACATTATTTAATTACTGTTAAATTTGAAAACAAGTACACTCATATAATCAATTCAGGTTCATTCATCGAACAAACCATACATATGAAGCATTTGCAAGGAAATACAACAATCACATTCATTTATTCTTATACCAAGAACGCCAAGCAGATAGCCATACAATGGAAAAATGATTATGCAATATAATTTCTACGTGAGTGTGTGTGATAGGCACTAGACATATCCCATCCAATTGTTGACAAATGGCTAGGTCCCCTATACCTGAAACATGTTCTTGCCTTTGACAATACTTGCAACCAATCCCACTCATTTTCCACAGTCAACAGGTTAGTTCCGTAAAAACATAGCTGAAGTGACATAAAATAACTAAATCGTAAGCTCAATAGTGTATCATCATCATATTTATCTAAAATCAAGCATCAAGTAGATTTCAATAGTTTTCTATGCATTAAATGTAAATGAAATCAATCCCAAAAGTCTGAGACATGACATAATTTTGCTAACTCATTGAGGGATTTAAGCTTTCCCTATTCTAGGATTTCTATCCCTTGGCTAATCCTTGTCTCTATGGCCTTCCTCTTTGAATATAACTCTTACTCATAAGGTGAGTACTTATCCTCACCATTCTTTTTCACTTTCTCACAATTCTTCAATGCCTTTGCTACTGATTTCTTTTTCATTGCCTTTTTATTATTACATGCTTCATACTCCTCCAACATCCACCATAACTCCTCTAACTCATACTCTAATTTCTGCAACTCTTTTTGATGGTCCTCTGTTTGTTTTTGACTTTGCCTTTGTCTTACTTTGTCTTCCAACCTACTTATCCTTTTTCTTACATTATGACACAACTCCATGTTTTCATTCACAAACATAACCACTGAATCCCCTTAAACCATCAAAACTCATCTCACAAAATCTTCTACTAGAACTCGAGCTATTTCATGCATGACAATAATCTTTCCCATATCAAGCCTGCCTAGAAATAAGATGCTCCTTACATAAGGTAGAAGGCCATAGACAATATGGATCTCCTACTCAGAAGTTGGCCTTCAGTTCCTTTGACCATTCAAAGTGTAATAGAGAACTTGACAAGAAGTCTTATATATGTATGAATTTTAATATCCATCAACAAATCAAAGGAGACAAACTCTAAAGGACACAATAATACCCTATGCTCCACATAAAAAAGCAATCCAAACTAAGAAAAATCAGTCTCAAGCATATACAATAAGGCCTCACAAGTGCTTAGCACAATCATGATAGATTTGTTAGACTTATGGCACACAACTGAGAGGGGGGGTGAATCAATTGTGCAAAACATTCTCCAATTAAACACTTAAATCTTCTTAGTGATTAGCAGTATATTAATCATGAACCATAATGCATTCAAATCAAGAGCAGAAACACATCAACACATAGGACACCAAGATTTTGACATGGAAAACCTGGTTAAGGGAAAAACCACGGGGTGATTAACCCAAGATTGTATTCTCTATTAGAAGAATAGAAAGAACAAAATGGCACATGCCAATTAGGGCTCACTACCCAAGAACACTACTCACTGCCTGAGAACACTGCTCACAAGAGGCTCACTACCTACAAGAGACACACTGTCTACAAAGAACTAAATATCACATAAATGAACTAGAGAATAGCATATTCACCATGCTTGAATCAGTTCCATTTAAGCCCAATACTTCTGCTCTGCCTTTCGCTCTCCTCCTCGCTACAACACTCTCATCACCACAAGGACAACTTCAAATTGACTTCACAATCCCTTATTTATACAAGGCATCAACTTAGGAATGATCATCTAAGTCGGCAAACATTCATAAGATCATCCGCAAGATGCATAACTCATCCGGTCGGCCTGTCTCAGGAAGAACACCATCACCCTGAAGTTACACTTCAATTGCGAGCTCCAACTTCAATGCGGACCACCAACACAAACTGGACACGATCCAAAGACCTCCACAAGCTTGCCTGAATCACCAAGAACATCCACACTTTTTCTGCTTACTGAAATCCTTCTCTCCTTCATCCGAAACCTCAAGAACACAGTCTGTCATTACTGTCACAAAGGAATAGATGCTTGTGGACCTTCAAACCATGAACCAATCAAGTTGATACACCACAAAGACTTCCTTAGCACTCCCTTAAATCCGCAGAATAGGAAACTTCATTTCTGGATCTCACCGGACCTTTCTTATTACACTCTGTCACCTCTAAACACCTACCGGAACTGGTTTTACTTGAGCGGCCACAACTTCTTCATATCTTCATGCGGACCTCTGAAATCTCTACTGGATCACCTACAGACACATATCTATAGACCCTTTAATCTGCATCCTCTGATCCTCATCCTATCTTGGACTTTTGCCTTACTGTCATCACTATTCTTTACTGTTCCTAATTGAGACTAATTTTCTCAATATCCTCAGCTCACGGCTCATCCAAACCTTATCATTAATGCAACAGGAGTATGTTGACATCAATGACAACACTAGTTAGGCCCATAATTGCAACAATCTCCCCCTTGTCATTGATGGCAACATAAGATGTGAAAAATTGTTTTAACCATCAAGTCAAGAACTTCTTCTTACTGTCATAGCTCCCCCTATCAGCAACAACCATTCACATGTCTTCTCTCCCTTTACTGCTCCCCCTTTGATCATCAACCACTTGTTTTTCACATGTCTTCTCTCCCCCTTTGACATCAATGGCAAAGGGAACATACTTACAATTCCAACACTTTAGAATCATACCTGTTGCTCCCCCTGAGTAGCAGTTCCCATCAATCTGGATCATAAGATATGACTATGATATCCACCAGACTGACGCACCTTAGTTCATCACCGGAGGGGCAATAACCCCTAACTTCTCCCTGAGATACTCAAAAGAGTCCTTAGTTAGAGGTTTAGTAAAGATGTCTGTAATCTGATCCTTGGAGGGCACAAACTCCAATCTGACTTCATTCTTGTTCACTTTCTCTCTCAAAAAGTGAAACTTGATAAATATGTGTTTAGTCTTTGAATGCAACACTGGATTCTTAGATATATTTATAGCACTTGAATTATCACAGAAGATTGTGATAGGTTCCTCATACTCCACTTTGATATCTCTTAGCATTTGCTTCATCCACAAAACTTGAGTGCAACTACCTACTGCTGCAATATATTTTGCTTCAGTTGTAGATAGAGATATTGCCTCTTGTTTCTTGCTTAGCCAAGAAACCAATCTCTTCCCCAAAAAGAATGCTCCACCACTGGTACTCTTCCGGTCATCCACATCTCCTACCCAATCAACATCTGTATATGCATGAAGAGAGAAATCATGATCTCTAGGATACCACAGACCATACTCAACCATCCCTTTTAGATATCTAAAAATCCTCTTGATTGCCATGACATGGGATTCTCTAGGATCATCTTGGAATCTAGCAACAAGACCAACAACTTGCATAATATCTGGTCTAGTTTGAGTGAGATACAACAATCCTCCAATCATTGATCTGTACTTTGTCTGGTTTGCCTTAGGAGAGTCATCATCTTTGCTCAACTTACATCCAGATGCCATGGGAGTATTCATCGGCTTTGAATCTTCCACCCAAATTTCTTCAACAATTCTTTTACATATTTGGTCTGAGAAATCAAGATTCCTTTCTTTGTTTGAGTGATTTGCTGACCCAAGAAGAAATTCATTTCACCAAACATAGACATCTCAAGCTCACTTTTCATTTGATTTGCAAAAGTTTTACACATAGTATCTCTTCCTCCAAAGATGATATCATCAACAAATACTTCAACAATCAAGATGTTTTCATGATCAATTTTGAAATATAAGTTACTGTCAGCAGTACCTTTGTTGAAACCAATCTTCAAAAGATGCTTATCGAATCTTTCATACCAGGCTCTTGGGGCTTGCTTCAATCCATACAGTGCCTTCTTCAACTTGTAGACCATATCACCATGATCAGACAATTGAAATCCATCCGGTTGCTTTATATACACTTCTTCTTCCAAGTCACCGTTTAGAAAGGTAGACTTGACATCCATCTGATATACCTTGAAATCCTTGAAGGCAGCAATGGCAAGAAATAATCTGACTACTTCAATTCTTTCCACCGGAGCAAAAGTTTCTTCAAAATCAATTCCTTCTATTTGAGAGTAGCCCTTGCAGACCAATCTGGCTTTATTTCTGATTACTTCACCAACTTCATTTAGTTTGTTTCGGAAGACCCATTTGGTTCCAATCACATTCTTGTTTCTAGGTCTAGGAACAAGATCCCAAGTGTGATTTTCTGTATTTGCACCAGCTCTTCCTCCATTTCTTTAGTCCAGTTTTCATCATTGCAAGCTTCATTCACTGTCTTAGGTTCAATCTTTAAAATCAAACAATACTCTTTTGAATCTTGAGCAATTCTCCTTCTTGTTAGTACTCCTTTGCTTTTATCACCTATGATCTAATCTTTAGAGTGGTTCAGTCTTACATACCTGGGAACTTTAGGAATTTCTTGTATTTCTGATTCTTGATCAGGCTCACTGAAACTCATTTCTTCTTCCTGGTTTACCGGATTAGCTTGAATTTGACTAACAGATGAGGCTTGGGCTCCTTGACTCAGAACACCATTCTGATCATCTTCATCATATTCATAAAACCTTGAGGGTTTCTCAATTCCCTCATCAACCTTCACATTTGTACTTTCTATCATCTTTCTCAGTCTTTTGTTATAACACCGGTATGCTTTGCTTTGAGTAGAGTAACCCAAGAATATTCCTTCATCACTTCTAGCATCAAACTTTCCTAGATCTCCATCTCTTTTAATGTAACATTTGCTACCAAAAACTCTGAAATACCTCACAGTAGGAGTGATGCAAAACCAAAGTTCATAAGGAGTCTTACCAGTATTGCTTCTGATTTGAACTCAATTGAGAGTATAGACTGCAGTGCTGATAGCTACTCTCCAATAGATGTGAGGAACATTTGCTTCCATCATCATGGTCCTAGATGCTTCCTGTATGGTCCGGTTCTTTCTTTCCACTACTCCATTCTGCTGTGGAGTCCTAGGAGCAAACAACTGTCTCTTTATTCCATGTTTCTCACAGAACTCTATGAACTCACCAGATGTGAATTCTCCACCTCTATCAGACCTCAGACATTTCAATTTCAATCCGGTTTTATTCTCTACCATAGCCTTGAATATTTTGAATTTCTCAAAAGCTTCTGATTTCTCTTTCAAAAAAGTTACCCACATCATCGAGGAATAGTCATCAATTAGTAACATGAAGTATCTATCACCTTGCATACTCCTGATTCTTGTTGAGCCACAAAGGTCAGTATGAACTAAGTCCAATAATCTGGTCGAAGACAATTCCTTATTCTTGAATGTGATTCTTCTTAGCTTACCCAACTGACATTCTTTGCACAAGCTATTAGTAGGTTTCACCAATTTTGAAAGATCTCTTATAGCCTAAGTATTGCTTATCTTGATGATATTATCAAAATTCACATGACACATTCTCCTATGCCATAACCAACTCTGATCAACTTGAACAAATAAGCAACTTTTACCAGTGCCAACTAGGTGGAAGATATTACCTTTAGTTTGGGTACTAGATCCAATCTCTATTCCAGAGCTTTCAAAGATCTTACATTTTCCATTCTTGAACCGGAGATCATAGCCTTTGTCCACCAACTGTCCAACACTGAGAAGATTGTGCTTCAAGCCTTCAACATATAGAACATTACCAGTTTTGTTCCTTCCATCAAAAGAAATAGTTCCTCTTCCTCTGATTCTACCAGCAGAATTATCACCAAACTTCACCACTCCTCCATACCTTTCCAAATCTATGAACTTATTTTTGTCACCTGTCATATGGTGAGAGCAACCACTGTCAATGACCCAATCATCCTTTTCTTCAACTTGGGCAGCTAGAGCTCTTTCTACAACTTTATGATTGACAGATAGAGAGGATATTGGTTCTTCTTCCTTGATGGCAATAAATACCCATTCACTTCCGGATTTGTTTCCTATCTCTGATTCATCATCTGTTACTCCTTCATTATCATCTTCTTCTTGAACATAGTAACAATTCTTTTGGAACCTTGATCTGTTAGGATTTGGCCTTGAAAATCTTTCCGCACATCTTGAGGCAAAATGACCAATCTTATCGCAATTAAAACAATTAAAAGGCAATTTTCCTTCATACTTATCAGATCCTCTTGGCAGTCTCTTTGCAATGAGGGCTTCAAGTTGAGTAGTTTCTACTTCTTCTTCTTCCAGGTCTTTTCTTGCTTTTTCATACCATGACAGTTTCCTTGATGAGTTCTCTCCCAGATCAAACCTTTGTTTACCTTTTACAGAGGCTAGATTTGAATGCAAATTCAGTCTTGGGAGGATCATCTCCAAACTCAGTCATTTCAAATGCAGCCAATTTGCCAGCCAATTGATCTCTTGTGACAGTTGTATGGGCTCTGAATTCATCAATGGCAGCAACCTTGATTTTGTAAGACGCAGGAAGGGATCTGAGAATTTTGCCAACAATCTCATTTTCATCCAAGACTCCACCAACATTTCTAATTCCACAAACAAGCTCATTTACTCTTGGCATAAAAGTAGTAATATTTTCATCATCTCTCATCTTCAGGTTTTCAAATTTCCCTTTCAGACTCTGTAACCTTGCACATTTAACATACTGGTCTCCTTCATGCAAAAGTTCCAATTTTTTCCAAATCTCAAAAGCAGTTGGTAGGTCAATAACATTTGAGAGCTCTAAATCAGATAATGCGCTTAGAAGAGCTTCTATAGTCCGCAGATTGTTTTCAGCATCTGTGATTTCATTTGGAGCTTTTGGACCACCCTGTGGAGGTACATACCGTGTTGTAACCATGGTCCAGTATGCCATTCCCATGCATTGCAAGTGACACTTCATGCGACCTTTCCATAGATTAAAATTGGTTCCATCAAACTTTAGACTATCCTTCTTATAGGACGACATTGTGGATCTCCTCAAGCGGTTAAGCTCTTTTAGAGGAACTTAGCTCTGATACCAATTGTTAGACTTAGGGCACACAACTGAGAGGGGGGGTGAATCAGTTGTGCAAAACTTTCTCCAATTAAACACTTAAATCTTCTTAGTGATTAGTAGTATATTAATCATGAACCATAATGCATTCAAATCAAGAGCAGAAACACATCAACACATAAGACACCAAGATTTTGATGTGGAAAACCCAGTTAAGGGAAAAACCACAGGGTGATTAACCCAAGATTGTATTCTCTGTTAGAAGAATAGAAAGAACAAAATGGCACATGCCAATTAGGGCTCACTGCCTGAGCACACTGCTCACAAGAGGCTCACTGCCTACAAGAGACACACTGTCTACAAAGAAATAAATATCACATACATGAACTAGAGAATAGCATCTTTACCATGCTTGAATCAGTTCCATTTAAGCCTAATACTTCTGCTCTGCCTTTCACTCTCCTCCTCACTACAACACTCTCATCGCCACAAGGACAACTTCAAACTAACTTCGCAATCCCTTATTTATACAAGGCATCAACTTAGGAATTATCATCTGAGTCGGCAAACATTCATAAGATCATCCACAAGATGCATAACTCATCCGGTCGCCCTGTCTCATGAAGAACACCATCATCCAGAAGTTACACTTCAATTGTGAGCTCCAACTTCAATGCGGACCACCAACATGAACTAGACACGATCCAAAGACCTCCACAAGCTTGCCTAAATCACCAAGAACATCCACACTTTTTTTGTTCACTAAAATCCTTCTCTCCTTCATCCGGAACCTCGAGAACACAGTCTGTCATTACTGTCACAAAGGAATAGATGCCTGCGGACCTTCAAACCATGAACCAATCGAGTTGATACACCACAAAGACTTCCTCAGCACTCCCTTAAATCCACAGAACAGGAAACTTCATTTCCGGATCTCATCGGACCTTTCTTGTTACACTCTATCACCTCTGAACACCTATCGGAACCGGTTTTACTTGAGCGGCCACAACTTCTTCATATCTTCATGCGGACCTCTGAAATCTCTACTATATCACCTACAGACACATATCTATAGACCCTTTAATCCACATCCTCTAATCCTCATCCTATCTTGGACTTTTGCCTTACTGTCATCACTGTTCTTTATTGTTCATGATTGAGACTAATTTTCTCAATATCCTCAGCTCACAGCTCATCCAAACCTTATCATTAATGCAACAGGAGTATGTTGACATCAATGACAACGCTAGTTAGGCCCATACTTGCAACAAGATTATTATAGAGGAAAAGTGGGCTACATGTCTCATACAAATATGTAGTATTCTACAAAATAACAATGCTCACAGGATAATGCAATAGACATCAACATATAATGACAAACAATTATTTGAAATACCTCTATAGTTGCCCTCTAATCTTCCCACACAATATGCATGTGAACTCATGAATAAAGCCCGCTACAAAATTAGGTTCTCTTGGAATGACTCTTCTATTGTAATAATGTCACACAACTACTCCAACTACTTGTCCTTACTCAAATATCAAAAGCTTATGCAGAGAGCTCCAACACTTACCAGCACATATGAATATTTCTCCATCCACTTGTTAAGCTGCTGCCAACACCAAGTATATTCAATCCAATCCAAAGGAAATACATCAATAATGTCAATATTAAAATAACAATTCATACACAACTACTCCTTCTAAGTTAGGTTTGGCCTCTCATTGATTTAGAACTTAATTGTGCCTATCTAAATACAACTTCCATAGTTTGCAAAGAAGTCTGACTTTTTCCCTCTGCTGGTGGGCAGGTAGATTCTCGGTGCCTAGAATACCCAACTCTAAATGCCCAAGGCAGATTTACATAGCTGCTTGGAGCAATATATCATGTAACAGAAGATAGTAGTTAACAAAACTTGAACTCAACATTTCTTAATAGAAGAAAATTCAACGAAATTGGTAGAAGACTAGAACAAATGCACACAACACTCTCTCATTCACGCAACATAGACACAAGAGCAATTTTCTCAGATACCAAACTGATGTAGACGGACCTCTAAGCTCTGATTTGCAACAAAATCACTAACTTATGGTTGATAAGAGTTTAAGTTAGAACCACCATGCATTATATAAAAACCAGCAAATAATAGACACTCAACGGATTCCTTTTTTATTCACCTAAGTAACATTTACATCTCCCATATTTATAGAGAAAGAAACAAGCTCCCATTAGACTCCACCTCTAAAGACTAAAAAAACCACCATTCTTTACATTTCCTTTTCCATCTAAAAAACTAACTCCCTACCAAGAACATGCAAGACTCCTAATCTCAATATAACTCTCCAAAAATAGCATGATCTTAACAGCTATTCCCCAAAAGGCTAAACCATCCCCAATCTTTCTAAAATTAGTAATATAGTTAGTCATGCCTTAAGAAGAAGTTTACATCACTTTCCCCTGTCCTCGAGACTAACTCTAATAGGTGTAGAAAATGTAATATCGCTGATTTGGATGTTGGCCCACTTGGTCAAAAGGGCTTGGCTAAAAGAAAAGGTAAAAGAGATGGTCATTGAAGATGAGGATTTGTCTGCCATTTTTACTTGATGTTGTTGGTGGAGGACCTTTCCCAAGGCTTTCCACTGGGCCTTCCAACTTTGCTTGTTCTTCTACTTCCAATATAGCTCAGGTGGATTCTATAGATCAACTCCTCAGCGATAAAACTTGTAGTGTGGAGTGTTAGGAAAGGTGTCTCAACCTTGTAAATACAAACGTGTGATTTTTCAGTTATAAAAATATAAAAAATGCAATTTTTGGGCTATAGAGTTGGTTTTTGGCTAAAATAAAATTTTTAGATTGTTTAGCACTGCCATCAGCGGTGCCTAGTGCGTAGATCTTTTTGAGCTCTTCAATTTATAAAAAAAGACCCAATTAGTCTCTTGGATCAAAAGTTATGGTCTCCAAAAGTTGGGCTTCCCACATTGGAAATTTTAAAAATGTGTTGAACACAAAAAAGAGCTATAAGGAGTTCCATGTGTTGATGCATGTTATGACACATCATAAGGCATCTTTGATTGGAGATAATGAAACCCTAAGAATTTGGGTGCTACTTTTGGGTGGTTTTAGCTTAGGTGCTTGAGATGGAGGTTGTGTGTGAAAGTCTTATAGACGTTAAATTGCCTCCAAATCTCTAGTTGGTGATACTCCCGTGAAAGCTTGCTTTGCAATTATATTGTAATTGTGTTGATTTTTTGAGTAATATATTGAGCTGCTTTTGGAGTGTGGGGTTTTTTCTCCTGAAAGGGTCCCCCATGTAAATCATTGTGTTATGGTATGATTGCTATTTATGTTTATTTCTGTAATTGTTGAAAGGATTTGAAAACTTTTACATAACCCTCCTCTTAAGATTAGTGTAGGAAGATGTTTCGTTACCTTAGCTTCCTTACATGGAGGAGGAGGTTTACATACACCACAATATTCTAAAGTGGCTATTTTGAAAGTAAAATGTTAAACATTAAAACTTCCCTCCTTAAGTAGAACCTTGGAGGCGACTCTTTAAACCAATAGGAGAAAGATAAACTTAACCAAATTAATTGGAAGCTTTGTAGGAGATTTGCATGTTGAAGCAAGATAAGGCTAGGTAGAAAGAGAGACTAAGCTCATTGAGAAAGAAGTTTCAGGATATCAAAAATAACTTACAAAAGGTGATTGAAGTGAGTAGGTTGACTATTAGAAATAGTGCTACTAACATTAAGATGCTTTAGAAGTGGCTTAAGACCAAGGGATCCTCTAACTAGGGTAACCCCAACTTTGAGAAATCACAAGAGGAGGATGGATGAGAAGAAGGTCTCTAATACCAAACCATGTGATAAGAAGGAATAGATAAAAAAGCACTTGGATTACGAGCTAGAGCTCAACTAGTTCTTTTGAGTGACACCACAGTAAAATGTTTTAGATTAACATTTTAGTTTTGGCTAAGTATGTCTTGTTCTTAAATTTGTCATTGATAACATCGGTCACCTTCTAGATGAGGATTATTAGAAAGGTAAATATTAGTCTTGTATGCATATAGCATGAGTTGTCAGCCACATAGGATATATGGCGGTCACAATTGGGATAGGACTCTATAGATGAGTTGGGCCCAATAATTGTGAATGTATTGGGTAGCAAAGTATCATCATTATTATTTTTAATTTTTATTATCTTGAAGTTAATGACTAAAAGTTATTTTTTAATTTGGTAAATAGATAAAAAACATTTTTTTGCACAGGTCATATTAAAAAATAATTTATCATTTAAGGACAAGTAAGATGTAAAAAATAGAAGATTTGAGGCCCAGCCAACATAGCTGATGTGACTACATCTTTGATGACTTGGGTCCCAAACAATATACCAAATAAATTGAACACAGCTGATGTGACTACATCTTTGATGACTTGGGTCCCAAACAATATACCAAATAAGTTACTAGCTCCCCTCCACTACGCTGTGTTAGATTTTGTAGGTTAAAAAGCTCAAGCTATTAGTACGCCTTGAGATGCTAACAGAAAGTATTAGGTAGCAACACACCCTGATGCAAACTACAATAGCATATATACCACATAGTTACAAAATACGAATGAGGATTCTGTCTGTCCCCATACCCACAATCTAGGATGGCTGTGCTCTTATTTATTTACTCACCGATTCTAATTTTAATGGTATTACCATCTCCCTACAGGCATGTTTCCATGCAACTATGATATATCATAAATGTTCGATGAATCATATCCTAGGGGATATCCAAGGTGAGATTACTATAGATTTTTAGAATGTATATGTGTTGCCTTTGGAAACAATGAATGTAAATGGGTTACATGTGGAAGCAATATTAAACAAATATTAAGAGTGATGTATAAGGAATATGATAGAACTATAACAAAAAAAATTTAACTAGTCCTTGCATGATTAAACAAATATTAAGAGGTGTAAGAGTTTAGGGGATAGGAAAATAATGATATTAGTAACTTAGATGCATTAATTATGATTTTACATTGCAAAGATTTTATTTGTGAGAAGATTTATTTATTTCACGGATAAGAGAATAATGATATTATAGTTAGGGTAAAATTACAAATCAGGGCAAATGTATAATCAGCAATGATAAAAACCCTAGCAATGCACAATGAAGCACAAGACAACATGAAAATCAAAATAACAAATGTAAATGCAAACCGATCTCCACGCTATGCTTGATTTATCTCCATTGCTCTTCTCCACCTCGCATGAGCATGCAAGATTTTGAAGGATTATTGTTGGAGGAATGTTGGGTGCTCACTTCTGCAACATAACATTAAGATGAAGATGCTAGAATGAATGATAGATGAAGGATGCAAAGGCTCTAATGATATTTCAACAGCATGTGGATACTTGAGGATCAATGCATTTTAGAAAATTTGGCAGAATAATGGTACTTGAGGCTCAATGCATGCTAATGGCTTGTGAGGGGTTTGATTTATAGAAAAGGCTTGGTTCCAATGGACGGCTGAGATTAAAAAGCTAAATGATTGATGTGGACGGCTAGGATTGATTTGGTTATCCCACTCTTCAAGGGAGTTGTAGTCATTTGACAAGTGTCAAGGAAAATAGGGCTCATGTGTGCTTGTATACATAAAAAGTACTACATATGAAAGATATTAAATAAAAGGCTGTAGTACCACTTCTCTTTTTTAAATGAAAGAGGCACACATGTCGGCTAAATGATAAAATTAATTAATTAAATAAATAAAATTTATTTAATTAATTGGAAAGTCAGCTTATAATGAGAACTTAATTCAAATAAAATATTTGAATTAGTTAGGATATGAGTTGGATATTAATTAAATAAATAAAATTTATTTAATTAATTGGATAGTGGGATTAGGATATGAATGTGAAATTAATTAAATAAATAAAATTTATTTAATTAATTGGCTAATGGATAAATGGGATTAAGAGTGGGATTAAAACAAAATGCTACATGATGTCTTAGGATAATGTTTTTATCAAGGTGTTGCAAGACATGGACAAATTTGGGACAAATTTGGGTGTCTACAGATATTAGTAACTTAGATTCATTAATTATGATTTGATATTTTTACATCTCAAAGATTTGATTTGGGGGAAGATTTATTTTTTCACATTATTGATTTCGGTGATGTGACTTTGAAGATTTGATTTGTTGAAAGATTTGTTTTTTCATATTATTGATATCAAGTGACATGACCGTGAAGATTTAATTTGTTGGAAGATTTGATTTCACATTATTAATTTTCAGTGACTTGAAAATTGTTTAATGGTGAGTTTGAAAGCTATTTTGTGGTGTGAGACATTTTTTTGGCAAAAGGCTAACAGTAATATAGCCTATCAGCTAATGATTTGTTGTGTTTGATACATGGCATACATGATCAGTTACACTACATGATGATAACTACCTATTTAAATAGGTATACAAAATCTTACAAACATATGAGGGCTAAAGAGCCATTATGGAAAATGAAATGGCTGCCCTTGTATGTGTGATTCCTCACCTTTGGCAGTAAGGTTGTGGCAACAAAATGTAATGGTTGAATTTCACTCATCCATTGAGTTATATGGAGGGTTGTGTACCTCTAGGTGCAAAGGCAACAACACTATATCTCTTATTGTCTATTAGTATGATGGTTTTATGTACATTGGTTATATTTACTAATTGGTGATTATATATATGAATGTCCAAACATAACATCATCAATATCAATTGGTGATACGTTATGATCTATAAAATGTTGAAGATAGTCTCTTAAGAATCTCTAATTATGAATTTTTGAATATGTCAACTTTACAAACACTCCCAAAGCATAGAATTTTAGCACAAATTGCTTTATAAGCATAGTGAATTCATTCTCTTATGTAATAACATATGAAAAACAAGCAAAACATATCCAAATAGTAGTAGCATACACCATAAAAAAGATTGAAATGTAGAGATGCAACCAAAGAAACCTATAAATAGAAAAGAAAAATCTGGGTGAATGAGCAGAAGTTTTTCGTGCCACTAATTTCTAATATTTTACAAGTGCATTTATTGTCTTAGAATTGTTGAAACCCATACAACATGTATGAGCTCCTATGCTTGTAAATGGTTGATGCTCTATAGAAGACACTTATTCTTCACTTGCAATAATAAAAAATGATCATATGGAAGCTTAGAATGAGAGATAAACCTTGCCCCAAATGATTGTTGTCTTTTTATGAGTATTTGGAGTCCTTGGGCAGCAAAATTTGTTCCAAATGCTCAATAATGAGAAGAGACAATGTTTAAACCTCTTATTTTCCTCAGTGTGAAGTCATTGTTTTATGATAGTTTGATGGTTATGAAATTGTTAGGACAATATGTGTAGAATTTGGCATGTAGAACTTGTTAGGGTTAGGTCAGAGAAAGTTCTAGGAAAGTGGAACAATGTGAGCCAAATAATCAACCTACTTATTCTACACTCTACTTAAATATCATCCACTTCAATGGTCAAACAATCAATAGGAATTTTACACCTCATTCACAACAAAATTAACCTTTGACTGTTGAAGTGGATGATATTTAAAAACAACCCTTATTCTATCATGCATGGAAATAAACTAAACATTAAAAAAAACTAACTACTTAACTCACAACGAAAAGAACAATTTTTTGCAAGGAAGTAAGCAAATCGATGATAGAAATTTGTTTAAATTACATATGGGATGTTCTAGGTTGATTAGAATGTTCTCAGTGTTATTATTGAGGCATATGTGCAAAAATAATAAGTAAATCAGTTTCAACAATGAAAAAGCAAGAAAAACAACTTTGTAAGAATCTAGAAAGTTGTAAATGTAGTCAAACTGTTGTAAAATTGCATAAAATAATTTTGTCAATTTGAAGTGTCACTAAAAACATTGTTATCAACAAGTTTTGATAGTTTGTTTGACAAAGCAAGTGGTTTTAGACAATAAGGCACCTTTAACAACAATTTATATTAAGAAAGTAGTTTTGCACAAAGGACAATTTTGGAAACAAAAAAGACAAGAAGTTTTTGGTCAAGAGAGCAAAATCAATAGCAGCTTAGCAAGGAAAACAATAGTTTACACACCTAATCCATTCTTGTAAATGCTTGATAAGGAGTATTAGGCTGAGTTCATCGAAGGATTTTCTTTGAACCTCTAATAGATGATGAAAATGAAGAGTAGTGTGGTATTTGGATTTGAGGAGTGTGAGATGTGAGCTACCAAGTGAGCTCAACTCAAAACCTCTAATATCCATTTTTTACAACCATGCAAACAGTAAAGCAAGAAAAAGTGAAAAAGCCTACTTAGTTAGGGTGGCTACACAACATTGGTTAAAAAGTGGAAGTGGGTGGAGGTTAAAATTTTTAGTGGAATTAGATATTTGGTTCGCTTAGACATCTAAGCCAAACTAGACATCTCATCTGGCTCAGGCATCTAAGACAAACTAGTTACCTAATGGGACTAGATATTTGATGCACCACATATTTGAGCCTAATCAGATAGTTGATAAACTTAGCATTGGATATCTAGTCTATTAAAAACCTAAAAACCTACAAGTCAGCCACAATTTATTTTCAACTGAAAGGAAATATGCACTAAATTCTACTTAATCCAATGAGGAAAGTATTACAAGTTGTTTGATCTAGTTAAATTTCAATAGAGTTGGGTGTATGCCCCCTTTGTTGCCCATGATCTAAAAAAGAAGCCCATGATTTCCCTTGCTTAGAAGGGCCTTTCCCCTGTCCTCGAGACTAACTCCAATAGGTGTAGAAATGTAATATTGTTGATTTGGTTGTTGACCCACTTGGTGAAAAGGTCTTGGCTAAAAGAAAAGGTAAAAGAGATGGCTACCGAAGATGAGGATTTGTCTACCATTTTTACTTGATGTCGTTGGTGGAGGACCTTTCCCAAGGCCTTACATCGAGACTTCTAACTTTGCTTGTTCTTCGGCTTCCAATAAAGCTAAGGTGGATTCTATAGATCAACTCCTTGGCGATAAAACTCGTAGTGTGGAGTGTTAGGAAAGGTGTCTCAACCTTGTAAATACAAAAAATGTGATTTTTTGGTTATAAAAATAGAAAAACTCAATTTCTAGGCTATAGAGTTGGTTTTTGGCCAAAATAAAAATTTTAGGCTGTTCAACACCGCCATTGCTGGTGCCCAGTGTGTGGATCTTTTCGAGCTCTTCAATTTAAAAAAAAGGCCCAATCGACTTCCCAGATTAAAAGTTATGGTCTCCAAAAGTTGGACTTCCCATATTGAAAAGTGTAAAGATGTGTTTGATACAAAAAAGAGATATAAGGGGGAGTTACATGTGTTGATGCATGTTATGACACATCATAAGGCATCTTTGATTGGAGATAATGAAACCCTAATAATTTGGGTGCCATTTTTGGGTTGTTTTAGCTCATGGTTTTATAATTACCTTTTGATAATTTCATGTATTGTATCTCCTATATATTAGGTGCTTGAGATGGAGGTTGTGTGTGAGCTTTATAGATGTTAAGTTGCCTCCAGATCTCTAGTTGGTGATCCTCCTGTGAAATCTTGCTTTGCAATTATATTGTAATCGTGTTGATTTTTTGAGTAATATATTGAGTTGCTTTTGGAGTGTGGGGTTTTTCTCCCAAAAGTGTTTTCCTCATGTAAATCACTCTGTTGTGTATGATTGCTATATATGTTTATTTTTGTATAATTTATGTAATTGTTGAAAAGATTTGAAAAGTTTTGCATAACCCTCCTTTTAAGATTAGTGTAGGAAGTTATTTTGCTACCTTAGCTTCCTTACATGGAGGAGGAGGTTTAGATTTACCACAATATTCTAAAGTGGTTATTTTTGAAAGTAAACATGCTAAACATTAAAACTTCCCTCCTTAATTAGAAGCTTGGAGGTGACTCTTTAAACCAACAGGAGGAAGCTAAGCTTAATCAGGTTAATTGGAAGCTTTGAAGGAGATTTGAGAAAGGAGTTTCAAGATATCAAAAGTAACTTACAAAAGGTGATTAAAGTGAGTAGGTTGACTATAAGAAATAGTACTACTAATATTAAGATGCTTTAGGAGTGCCTTAAGACCAAGGGATCCTCTAGCCAGGATAGCCCTAACTTTGAGAAATCATATAAGAAATAGTGTGAAATAGTGCTACTAATATTAAGATGCTTTAGGAGTGGCTTAAGACCAAGGGATCCTCTAACCAGGTTAGCCCCACTTTGAGAAATCATAAGAGAAGGATGGAGGAGAAGAGGGTCTCTAATACCAAACCATGTGATAGGAAGGAATAGATAAAAAAACACTTAGAATACAAGCTAGAGCTCAACCAGTTCTTTTGAGTGGCATGATAGTAAAATGTTTCAGATTAACATCTTAGTTTTGGCTAAGTCTGTCTTGTTCGTAAATCTGTCATTGATAAGATCGGTCACCTTATAGATGAGGATTGTTAGAAAGGTAAATACTAGCAATCGCACCTTAGTGTGCAATGGGTACGCCAAAAATGGATGTCAAAAGGAGTTCTATGTGGATAAAAGAAAATATCATTTTGCATATGGGAAGCTTAAAGTATACATAGTTTGTAAAATTGAGTTAGTAAGAGTAATAAATAAGGGAGGCATATTTGTAAGAGTAGCGAAGAGGAATTTTTTCGTTGTTTGTAATATTAGTATTCTTAAAAAGAGAGTATATAGAATATTTGCATTTATTTTTAGGGTCTATTTTGATTTGTTGAATCATGGTCATCATTTGAACATTGAATGATGTAATGATGTGTGTTGTTCTATAGTGGTAAGTAAAGTTTGAGTAGATGATTTGGACCAACACATACCAAGATCCACTTTTTACATTGTAAAAATACCATAGCCTGATCTTTACTATAGGATTTTCTATTGGAATGTTTGATTGTAACCTCGAGTCTATCACAAAACAGAACACTTTTTGTCACTATGTTTATGTAGTTAAGTTTGTTTTATAATCTCATGATGGGTAATGAATTTGTGTTCTAGGAAATGTCTCTTCAATTGTGATGGGTGGTAAAGGTAAAATTTAGGAATAATTATTCATAGGAAGGTTATGCATGTAGCCATGTTCTCTACTTGAAATTGAAAGGCTCTCTCTCTCTCTCTCTCTCTCTCTGTATGTATCCATGTTTTCTACTTGAAATTTAAAGGTACTCTGCCTTTAGATCATTTGCTCTCTCTCTCTCTCTAGGTCTCTATATATCTTTGTCTCCCTGTCTAGCTCTCTATCTTTTTATCTCTCTCTATCTCTATTTCCCTGCCCCCTCTCTCTCTCTCTCTCTCTCTCTCTCTCTCTCTCTCTCTCTCTCTCTCTCTCTCTCTCTCTCTCTCTCTCTCTCTCTCTCTCTCTCTCTCTCTCTCTCTCTCTCTCTCTCTCTCTCTCTCTCTCTCTCTCTCTCTCTCTCTCTCTCTCTCTCTCTCTCTCTCTATATATATATATATATATATATATATATATATATATATATATATATATATATATATATCTTTTTGTCTTTCTCTATTTTCACTCTCTCTATCTCTATATCTCACCCTCTTTATCTCTTTACCTCTCTATCCTACTCTATCTTTGTACCTATCTATGTCTCTATCCTTCTCTATCTATATCTCTCTCCTTCTCTATCTTTGTACCTCTCTCTCTTCCTCTATCTCTTTTTGTCTTTCTCTATTTTCACTCTATCTCTATTTCTCTTTCTTTTTATCTCTTTACCTTTATCCCTCTATCTATATCTCTCTCTATCCTTCTCTATATTTGTACCTATATATATATATATATATATATATCTTTCTCTAACTATATCTCTCTCTCCTCTATCTTTATACCTCTCTCGTCTTTTACTCCTCGAGGAGTCTCAGTCGTCAGATCTCATGCCAGGACAGTCCCTCTCAGAGAGGGAATGCTTTCAGCATAATTAGTTTCCCTAGTTTGGTAATTTATTCTAAAATGCTTGGCCCTTAGTCCTTTTGGTCTTGTGTGCCTCATTTGGTTAAAGGATGAGTTGTTCATATGTGCACATGATTCATTATGGGTTCATTGAGATTTTTCCAAAATGTCTTATTTACCTAGGCTATGAGAGTTGTTTATATCATGAGGGCAAGGTTTGATGGTCTTCTGACATGATTCACGATTGGGGGTGACCTTGTGTTAAGAAGGTGTAATAATTGTCATGAAATATTATTTGTACCTTCACACTTGATCTCATTTTATTTTCTTAAAAGTTGTGGGTTTTTGTAAGTTTTCAATTATTTCCTCTATTAACTGAGAAACCCTAAGTTGCAAGATTTAGATTACATCCTAAGGTATTTAGTTGAAAACTTTAAATGGATCCCCTAGTCGAAACCCTAAGTGTTGTTCCAGTAGATTCAATTGTTTAGTTTCAAATTATTGTAGGGTGTTTTAATGATTAGATTGTAAGTTGGAATATGTGGATGATTCACTTAAGATTATCAGGCATATCTATGATTGTCCTCAAAACATTTATAGTGACGTGAAAACTATCTTGGAATCCCAAGTTATCTTAAGTTAATCAAGTTCAAAGCTCTAATTTAAAATTGTATTTGTGTAATGTTAGGGTTTCGAATCCCCAAGACTTGGACTCTCAAACTAAAAGAGAAATTTCATTAACATTTTAATCCTTTATGAGATTATAAATCCCAATTTTGGGTAACTCAGAATTATATTGAATGTTGAAATTTGAATTGCTAGTTTGAACTCCAAAACCTAGGAAAACTAAACTAAAAGAGAAATTTCATTAACATTTTAATCCTATATGAGATTATAAATCCCAATTTTGGGTAACTGAGAATTATATTGAATGTTGAAATCTGAATTGCTAGTCCGAACTCCAAAACTGGGAAAACTATGCTCATAATTACCTTGGGGTCTCGAATCTTTGAAACAATTATGAGGTCCTAAAAATATACATTCCAAATTACGGTTGAAATAATGCTATTAAACTCCAAAATTAAAAAGTGTTAATTTATGAGAGTTTAAAATATATCTTTTATATGAAATATAGTTTGTTTTAATGGATTGTATACCTTTTAAATTGTGTTAAAAAGTTTAATACAACAGCTTCAAACCATACTACAACTTCATTATAGAGTAAACCTCATGGGCATCCCAGGACCTGATGGTTTGAAAACGTGCATGAAACTTTGACGGCACCAAAGCTTTAAGGACATGTTATTTTTGTTTTCTGTTCTTTCTATAAAAGTTTTTGCCTTTCGAAGAAGCAAATCCCTCCGCTTTCCATGTGCTCCCTTCAGAAACATCTCCAGCAAGGTAGCAGAACCTAGTTCAGCATGCTACAATGCCTCTACCCCTTCCATGTCTTTAGGAAGCAACTGTGACAACACGCGAAAATTAGAATATACTACAACAACGAAAAAATCAAATTTATAGAGAATATAAAATGAGGCACGTATGAGTTGCTTCTCTTCACCCTGGGTGTCAATATTCTCCAACTACAGAGCGAATTCTTCAAAGACGGTGAATTAAAATGAACGCTCAAGATACTTTTCATCGTCTTGCACTTCATAACGAGAAACCTCAGCTGTTGATTTCACCCTCAGGCTGGTTCATCTCATAGAGGGAACTCCTTCAGCGTAATTAGTCTTGTACGCATATAGTATGAGTTGTCAGCCACATAAGATATATGGCAGTCACAATTGGGATAGGACTCAATAGTTGAGTTGGGCCCAATAATTGTGAATGCATTGGGTAGCAAAGTATCATCATTATTAGTTTTTAACTTTTAGTATTGTGAAGTTAATGACTAATAGTTATTTTTTAATTTAGTAATAGATAAAAAGCACCTTTTTTTTTGGCATAGGTCATATTATAAAACAATTTATCATTTAAAGACAAGTAAGATGTAAAATAGACAAGATTTGACACCGATCCAGCGTAGCTGATGTGTCATGTGACTACATCTTTGATGACTTGGGATAGAAAAAAGTTTAAGCAAAGTGAGCCCTCATGGTTACTAGCTCTTCTCCCCTACTCTATGCCAGTTTTTGCAGGTAAAAAAACTTGAGCTGTTAGTACACCTTGAGATGCTAACATAAAGTATTAGGTAGCAACACAACCTGATGTAGCATACAGATGTAGACTACAGTAGTATATATACCACATAGTTACTAGGAAGCTCGAGAACACGAATGAGGATTCTGTCTATCCCCATCCCGCAATCTAGGATGGCTGTGGTCTTATTTATTTACTCACTGATTCTAATTTTAATGGTGTCACCATCTCCCTACAGACATGTTTCCATGCAACTATGATATATCATTAATGTTCGATGAATCATATCCTTGGGGATATCCAAGGTGAGATCACTATAAATTTTTAGAATGTATATGTGCTTCTTTGGAAGCAATGAATGTAAATCTAGGTAATATTGAACAAATATTAAAAGTGATGTATAGGGAATATGATAGAACTATTAAAAAAAAATCTTAACTAGGGCTTGCATCTTTAACAGGTGTAAGGGTTTCCAAGATAGGAAAATAATGATCTTAGTAACTTAGATATATTAATTATGATTTGATTTTTTGACACCGCAAAGATTTGATTTGTGGGAAGATTTATTTTTTCACATCATTGATTTCCATGACTTGAAGATTTGATTTGTTGAAATATTTGTTTTTTCATATTATTGATATCAAGTGACTTAACCATGAAGATTTGATTTGTTGGAAGATTTGATTTTTCACATTTTTTATTTTCAGTGACTTGAAAATTGTTTAATGGTGAGTTAGAAAGTTGTTTTGTGGCATGAGACAAATTTTTGGAAGAAGGCTAACATTAATATAGCCTATCAGAGGAGAGAATGTAAATTCCAAAACTAGTATCCTCATATAGAATTTGAGATTTGGATCATCTAATTTTAACACGGTGAACATTGCCTTGGGTTCTGGCTCTAGGCGAACTTTCGTTCCTGCAATTGGAATGAGGGCATGTGACCAATCTAATTGTATTTCACCACCTAGGTCTCTACAAAAACTCTAGCTTAGAAGCATACCATAGCTCGCAGGAACATCAGCCACTTGTATGGTTAATTTCAACCTCTTGTTATGGTAAGCGGCTGGGGCTACTTGAGCATCCTTGATCTGCCCAATCAGGGGCACTTGTTTTGATTCCATAGAGAAATATTTTCCATGAGTTTTTGTTAAGGTACGACCTAGGGCACAAACCACTTTGACTGACATTATAATATATGAGGCACCTAAGTCAATTATGCAGTTGCTTAACCTGTAGCCAACAATATACAAGGATAAGTAGAATGGGTTTGGTTTCTCTTGAACCACTAAAGGGACATAATCTTTAGTTTTGGATGAAGTACCACAAGAGGAATTCTCAGCAAGAGGTTCTGAAGACTAGGTATTTACATGAGACGATGCAATGTCTAAATTAGCATACTTTACAAGATGCTCCAATTCACCTAGGTTTAACTTTAAATATTCATCTTGTTATATCTATATCTTCATATTTTTACAATGCTCTACAATATCAAAATGATCACAAACTTTATCAGAAGAAGATGATATTACAGGGTTAGAAACAATTATTTTCATACCAGTTGAAGTGGCTTGAGCCAAGGTTGCATTTATTTACAAAATGTACTTTGGCGCAACCATGTAATCATCCTTCTGTTGAGCTTTACTGTGTGACTTCCCCTTTGGGGACTGATCCTACTGACTCCTTGTGTGGACAGAGAATGCTTGACCATACAATTCACTGAGTATATCTTCACCTCTAGCTGAATCAAATTCATAGTCCAAATAATAAGAAGTAGAGTCGCCAGGGGGTGTTACTCCCTCATCATCAGAGGTTTCTTCAATTGTAACCTCCTTCATAGTTGCCATTTGCATAAATTGATTCATCTCCAGGCAAGATGCACCATCATGGTCTAAAGTCATATGAAAATTACACATCATATTTCCTTTGTTTCCTGAAGAAGGCCCTTCTATGGCTAACTGTTGCATTGCTGGCGGCAGTTCCAAATTTTTGCCTCTATTATTGTTTTGTGGCACATACCATTTCTATGGTATATCTTGATAAAAAGGTTGTTGGGGTTGCTATACTTTTTACAATTGCCTCTTGAGAGCAATGATCTTGTTGGCCAACTTTTGTACCATGAGATTAGTGGAAGTAACAACGGGAGCTTTCTGATTTTGGAGAACTCCTTCTTCCACTTACCCACAGTAAGCAAGTCATCTTCGATTTATATGGTAGAAGTCTAAGCATCTTCCAATGTCGTCACTTTGTCTCTTTTTAACTGATAACTCACATCTAGAGGTTGTGAATTGATAAAGAGACATTTGTTCATCTCTGGATGTAACATGTCATCTCTCATTACCCACAATTAATTAGCTTAATTACCATTAAGTACAATGTCATGATTAATGTAATCACAATTAGGCATAGTAATAATAAAGATCATAAACAATAATCAATATGCATATCTTTTTGGATAATTTCAAAACTAAAATTTACAACAATTTCCAAAGATAACATACTAGTGAATCACTTTCACTATACAAATACAAAGCTATGCTCATGGCATCATTGATAAGATTATACATAATAACTGACTATCAAGTCATATAAAGAATGCACTGTATCTAGAACTTTGACATCTGTCTTCATAAGTATTGGCTTGTCTTCTGCTTGGGAAGGAGAGCATCACCCGAGTGCTTTTCCTCCAACCAGAGACTGGCGGTCCCCCGCACAACTTCCTACTTGGAAGTGGCCCTACCCTTCATGGAGGGTATATTTATAAGGAACCATTAGGTTTTCCATCTGAGTATTTGGTGTTGTGTCCTTCATAATGTCTCACGGTCATACAACTATAGATCCACTCTAACTATATATGATACTACTGGAAACATTATGCCATCTGGAGTACAGTGAACCGACTAATGCATGCAGAGACAGATGCATTACTTTGGGCAAAGATTTACATACATAAACATTCGCAATGAACATAGTCTATTTGTTCACACACCTCAACTTGACTTTGAAGCTATCTCATCCTACAGTCTTCAAAATTTCATCTTTCTAGGTTTTGATAAAGATGGGTCTTTCTCCCATAGTCCATCTATCTTGGACTTTAACTCAATTCAAGAGTGCATCATTACTCATCTTACGATGTTTGGTAATAGGGAATCTGTGACTCCATGTTAGCCCTTTCCCATGTTTGCTTTTGCAATTTCATAGTTTCAATTTACATGACCAACCTTGGTCTAGTTTTCTATGCTTTCCTAGTTTCGGGTTTTCTCCATATCGCATCGACTATACTTAAACCATTATAGGCTTCAAGTAGTCAAGATGAACATATACCTTTACTCAAGGGTTTTCTAAAGGGTTCTTACCACCCTATACTTCATCACGAAGCATGGCCATTGAACGAGAAATAAAACATATAATGTTTTCATTTAAGGGTTTGCTCTCTTGACCCACAAGGTAGACATGCATTTTAATACAAATTTCTACATAGTTTTCTTTAACCATAGGTTATCCCTTTATGGTATTACAAGTCTTTATATTCTTCCATAGTCAAGACTATGCTCGAAGGCATAGAATTATTATCATATACATAGACAAACTAATGCATTATTGCATGACCCACATGCCTCCACGACCACCATGGTGTGGTGCTGTCGATAGCATCGACTCACAACTGTTTCTTTTCATCATACTAAGAATAGGCCGTCGGCCTTACTATTATTTTATTCTCTTTTAAGAGAAATAAAGGCTCCCGGCCTGCATGCATAGTTACTAAAGCCGTTGCCAAGGCTCTCGACTAACATACCTAAACTGTATCTTTCTTACGAAGGATACACATAAAGAAACACAAAAAATTCAATAGTTTAGCTCGATAAACCGTGACAGGTTTAACTTCAAAGCCATCGCATGGATAGCATGGCACTACTGCGTAGTCAACCATGAATACTTTTATACATATGCAATGTTATCATTATAACAAGCAGCACTATATGTGCTCTTGGCCATTACGGCCATCAACTTAAAGAAGTTGTTATTAATAAATCATGACAATACAAGCTTGCATCCTATAGGCTTAACCAAATCATAGCTAATATAAGCTTTCACTATGGCCATCAATTGGCTATTGAATGGCCTGGAAACAATAGTATTTTATATGCAAATTACTCATGACCAAATTACATAGTCATACCTTTGTGTTAGCTCGCAACCGATGCAAGATATTAAGCAATACACCGTCGTTGAAGGCTTGGATCCTTCCGTGAGCTCTAGTGCTTTATCTTATTACCTATGTCTTTCTCCTACAAGAGACAACTATCGAAAACTAACAAAAACAATACCAAAAACATATTCTCTCCAACCCACGAAACTCCCACATAAAGACTCATTTACATGTAAGGTTCTCCAATTCCCCTATCCTCACCACCCTCGCACTAAAGGTGGTGAGTTAGTTGGCATGGCCACCAAATCGCAAGCTCAGTCTTGGTTCCATAAGAGCCTTACCTCCCATTTAGGAGTAATGCAAAAAGAGGTTATCTAAGCTTAGCTCACAAAAGTCCCCACTCACTCCACATTTTGTGGGTCATGAGGTAGTGGATCTAAAGAGCTCTTAACTAGACATAAAATAATAATAATAATACTTGACCACTATAAGTTGATCAATAAGCAATTATTCTTAATACAACATCAATTACATCTGAAATGATGTATTGGCAACATCACAATAACTTAATTATTAGCAAAGTAATATCATCAAGGTAGTATCATCAATATGGGAATATGGGGTCGACTCCTCTCTCCCTCTTCACCTTGTTTCAACGATAAAAAAAAATATAATCACAAAATATAGAGAAATAGATATGTGAAAAGGAAGACTCTGACAAAACAACTAGGTTTACTATCAACCGAAAAAATGATCTAAAAGCATTATCAAGTCAAAACAATGAAGACAACTTCGAGAGACTTAAAAATCATTAATTCGATGTTGGTCAAATTTGAAAATGAATTAAACAGGGAAAAGACTTAAACTCACCCTATATTTGCATGAGTTCACAAAAGTTTAACCTTGATACTCAGATGGTAATCTGAGCTTTTCCCAACATCTATCTCCTCCTCTTGGGTGATACTCTCCTTCCATCCTTGGAGGGAGATTATTTTCCTTATTACACTCACAACCATATAACCATGATTAGTGTATCATCATTTGATTCATAAATCATTATAATTAAATAATCTTATCATCATGTAATCACATGTCTAGACTAAACATTAATCAATATTTATATAATCAATGATTCTACTTGATATTTTCCACAAATATCAAATCATTAAACTATGGCTAATTATCCTATTTACTACATAAACGCATGATTAAGCTAAATCAAGAATAGGGATATGATTATCTCCAAAAATAAACTTTTTCAAATAAGAAACATGAAAAACATTATGCATCATGGCAAGGGCTGGCGGTAGAGCAATTTTGTATGTGTTTGGGTTGACCTCTTCGAGAACTTCTAAGGGACCCATGTATCTAGGAGCGAGTTTGGATGTCTTTCCAAATTTAATGGAGCTCTTTTGAGGTTTTACCCTTAGGACTTTTTATCCCACTGAGAAATGTCTTTCGATGCGTTTAGCATCCGCATAACTTTTATGCCTATCATTGGCTTCTGCTAGCCTTTTCTTAATCAGATGGACTTGCTCTTCCATTTCTGACAATATTTCTGGAGCAAGGCTAACCCTATCTTCTAGCTTATCCCAACTTATAGGGGTTTGACACTTTCTTCCATATAATGCTTCAAATGGAGCCATCTTAATAGCAGAATTATAGGAATTATTATAGGCAAATTTCACCAGAGGAAGATAATCTTCCCATTTGTATTGCTAGTCCATGCAATACATTCTCAATAAATCCTCCAACACTTGGTTTACCCTTTCAGTTTGACCATCCATCTTTGGATGTTAAGCAGAGCTTATATTCAATTGGGTTCCAAGTGAAGAAAACAAGGTTTGCTAAAACCTTGATGTCATACGGGCATCCCTATCTAAGATAATCTTCTCAGGAATACCATGCAATCTAAAAATTTCTTGCACAAATTTTTGGGCTATGACAGGTGCCCCATCTGTTAGATTCTCGGGTATAAAATGTGCCACTTTGGTGAGTCTATCCACCACAACTAAAATAGCATTGTGCCAGTTCCTTGACATAGGAAGTCCTTGCACAAAGTCCATGCTTATGATTTGCCATTTCCATTCTGGAATTTCATGAGGGTATAAAAGTCTTTTCGAGTGATGGTGTTCTGCCTTCACCCTTTGACATTCTATATACACAGCTACAAACCTTGCAGCATCCCTCTTCATTCCTTTCCAGAAATATAAGGGTTTCACATCAGCTAGTAACTTTGTTACTCCAGGATGTCCTAAATAAGGTGCGGAATGAACCTCTTTCCACACAATGTTCCTTAGCTCTTTAGATTTTAGAACATACATCATTCCTTTATACCTTATTAACCCATCTGGTTCAAGGTAAAATCCATCATATTTTGGATTCTGAGGATTCTCCAAAAGGACTTGTTTTACCTACTCGTAAAACTCATCTCCCTTAGACTTTTGTAGTACTTAATTCTTAAAATCAGAATGTATGGAGATCATTGAGGAGATGTGTCTTCTCCTACTTAAGGCATCTGCCACTCAGTTTTCCTTACCTCGAATATATTTGATCTCAAAGTCATAATCTGAGATTAACTCCAACCATCTTCTTTGGCAAGCATTTAGATGTGGTTGGGTGAACAAACATTTGAGCCCTTGATGGTCTATTTTCAGTTCAAAGGGTTTTCCAAGCAAGTAGTGTCTCCACATTTGCAGAGCATGTATTACTGCTACCAATTCCAAATCATGAGGGACATGGTTTTGTTCATAAGTTTTCAGTTTCCTAGATTCATATGCAATGACTTGTCCATCTTGGACTAGTACACCACCTAAGCCTTCCCCTGAGGCATCGGTAATGACTACAAAATGACCTTCTGGGTCAGGTACTTTCAAGATTGGTGCTCAAGTCAATCTTTCCTTCAATTGGTCAAATGCCTTTTGGCATTTGTTTGACCACTCAAACCTCTTGCCTTTTCTCTACAAAGAAGTTATAGGATAAGCAATTTTTGAAAAGTTCCTCATAAATTTCCTGTAGTATCCTGCAAGGCCCATGAAACTTCAGATCTCATGTACATTCTTTGGTACTGGCCATTCCAATATGGCTTTAATATTGACTAGGTCCATACCTATTCCCTTAGCTGAAATTATGTGGCCCAAATACTACACTTAGAGAGATTTCCATAAAACTTATGCTCTCTCAACCTCTAAAGAACAATCCTTAAATTCTGAAGGTGTTCTTCCTCATTCTTAGAGTAGATTAGGATATCATCAAGAAAAACTAGGACAAACTTGTCCAAACAGTCTCTAAACACACTGTTCATTAAGTTCATAAATGTTGCAGGTGTGTTTATTAATCCAAAGGGCAAGATAGTGAACTTGTAACGTCCATACCTTGTTTTGAAGGCTTGTTGTGGATATCCCCATCCTTTAACCTTAATTGATGGTACCCATATCGAAGATTGATCTTAGAAAAAATAGTTGCTCCTCTCATTTGATTGAAGAGATCATCAATGCAGGGTAAAGGGTATTTGTTCTTTATTGTTGCCTTATTTAACATACGGTAGTCTATGCATAACTGTAATGTACCATCTTTCTTTTTCACAGATATTACTGGTGCTCCCTAGGGTGACACACTGAGTCTTATCAGTCCTTTATCCAACAATTCCTATAATTGAGCCTTTAGCTCCATTAACTCAGTTGTGGTCATTCTGTATGGAGCTTTAGATATAGGTTCTGATCCTGGAATTATATCTATAGAGAAATCAAAATCTCCTTTAAGAGGCAATCTCGATAGTTCATCTAGAAATACATCCTCAAAATCTCTAAGAAAAGGGTACTTGTCCATATCTAATCTCTCCTGATCTATGGACTCCCTCTTCTCAACTCCTTTGAGTTTCTAAGATTCATAAAATATTAAATCATGTTGGAAATTGGTTTCCTCATAACCATTTAATTTTTCCATTTTAACAGCAAAAAGCTGACATCCTTTTCTTTGAGCTCTTTTCATTTGTAGGGCAGAAATTTGTCTTAGTTTGTCTTCTCTAGTGTTCCCTTGCAGAAATACTTTGTTCCCTAAGTCATATAGACATACTATTGTTTTGGCATAATAGTCCACCTTGGCCTAGTGTCTCCATAACAAATTTATTCCAAGGATAACATCATATGAGCCTAATGGGGCTACGTAAAGGTTCACCTCCATGGGAAAACTTGGAAATTCAACCTGAGCCTTAAACAAGTATTGCTCTACCCGAGCCTTGGCCTGATTTACATATTCAACTGACCAAGTGTTTTTTATGTATCCAACTCTTCTAGGAATTTTATTTAAAACTTTTGGGGAAACAAAACATTTTGTTGCACCACTATCTATCAAAACTAAAATTGGGAAACTAGATAAAATACCTATAGTTTCAATGGGAGTGATTTGGTATTCATCTTGCCTATTATCCAGGGCTGCATGTATGCATTGTTGGAAAGCCGTCTGCTGTGAAGGTAATGGATTTCCTTGCAGTTGAGTTCCCTGCGTCTTATTAGGACACTGGTTGGCGTAATGATCACCACCACATGTATAACACCCTCCCATGGGTCCTCTCCTCTCTTGAGGATTCCCAAAATTATCTCCATTTTTCTTGGAGTTATTATTGCCTTTCTTTTCCCCCTGGGTTCATTTTGCTTATTCTTGGACCCTTTATCATTTTTCTTAGTAAAATCCTACTTTTTCCCCTTTTTCTTAAAAGATTGAGAGGATTGGGACCAATTATACCTTTTGTGATTACTTTCCCTATAAGCAGACATAGCTTTCAATTTCTATTCCTGTTTAATAGCTTTTTCACAAACCCGGTCCATTGAAATGGGACCATGCACATCAACTTCTCCTCTAATTTGGGTGTTCAATCCCATAATAAATTTTTGGATGCGAAATCTCTCATTCTATTGATATTGCGGAACATACTTGAGTAGGCGAGTGAACTTTTCCCAATATTTATTCATAGTTAAGGGTAAGTGCAGGAAGATGGGGGGCCAAAAAAGGGTCTTAAATGGCCACTTTTTTCTGGAATCAGGAAATACTAGCCTTGGATGAGAAATTGAGCATAGTTACACTTAAAATTTTAAGATGTAACAAAAACAATGTTCATAGTGCTCCGAGTCTACTTTCTAAACTACTATTTTTTTTTTTAAAATGGTATAGATTAAGGGGTTCAAAAGAGAGAGCCATAGAAATTGGTGTTGTTTATGTCAAAAAAACATAACATAGCATGTTTTGTGGCTCCCTTAAAAGGTGAACTTTTTTTTGGTATTTTTAAAATTACTTCGGTGAGAAATTAGCTAACAACATGTAGTTTATGCCTAATTTTTCTAATAATTTTTTAATGAATATTTGATTTTTTACTAATTTTCAAAGTGGACACATCCTAAAAAATAGAATTTTGGCCGTGCTACCCCTATAAATTTTTAGAACTAATTGAAAATCATTTCTTTTTTAATATGTGTAGAATGGAGTCTAGTTTCTAAAAAGTGTATTTTTTTAAAAATTTCAATGAACGGTTAATTTACAATGAAAAAAAGACCAAACACTGGTTTTTGCCCAAAAATGGACACACAAACAAAATAAATTAAAGATGAAAGACTTAACATTGTCAAAATGTGAAAAAAATTACATCGTTAAATAGCCAAGAGAAAGCCTAACATTACCCAGGTGTTTGATTTGTTTGACCTTGAAACACATGCAAATCTGAGGGTTAGCATGAACAAAATTATGTGAAATCCAGAAGAATGTGTAAATACATGTCTTTGGACATTGGGAAGGCACTACAAGCCTTTGGGTTGGAAATCCAAAGCAATTCCCAAAGCAAAATATAACACGAGCGCGTTATAACATGCTCGCGTTATGTTTTGTTTTGCATTTTTTCCCTTTTCGCAAAAGTTTGCGTGATGTTTGTCAAGTTTGACATAATGCGCTCAAGTTATGTCTCCCTTGGAATGTTTTATGTTCAAGGTTATTAAGTATGTGTGTATGTATGCTTGTATGTATGTATGTATGCCTATATGTATGTATGTATGTATTGATGTATGTATGCATGCCTATATGTATGTATGTATACTTAAATGTATGTATGTATGTATGTATGCTTATATGTATATATGTATGCTTATTGTATGTATGTATGTATGTATGTATGGTTGTATGTATGTATGCATGCTTGTATGTATGTATATATGTATGCATGTTTGTATGTATGTATGTATGTGTGTATGCATGTATGTATGTATGTATGTATGTAAGGGTTTTGGATTTTGGGTATATAAGGACCCGAGCCCATAGAGTTTTTAGGGTCAAGGGTTGACGGATTAGGGATTAAGTAATAGGTAGAGGATAGAGGGTAGAGGGTTACAGTTGAGGGATAATATTCATCTTGTTGAGTGTATAAGATTAATTGTGTAAGGTATGGGGATTAGGGTTTAGGATATTGGGTTTAGCGTTTACGATATGGATTGAGGGTATATAAGGCATAGGGTGACTTGGGTCGAGAGTGTATGGTTTAGGTTTTAAGTATAGGGTTGAGGCACAATATTCAGGGTTTAGGGTATAAGGGTGAGGTTATAGGGTATAGGGATGAGGGTTTGTGGGTGTAGGTTTCAGAGTTTAAGGTATAGGGTTGAGGATTAAGGGACTAGGGCTTAAGTATATGGTTAAGGGTATAGGGTATAGGGTTGAGAGTTTATAGTTGAGGGATAATATTCAAGGTTGAGTGTCTAAGATATAGGGTTTAGGGTTTAAGGTTGAGGGTATAAGGCATATGGATGAGGGTTGAGTATAGGGTATAGGGTAGAGGTTTCAAGGTTCAGGGATAATGTTCAAGGTTGAGTGTCCAAGGTTAAGTGTATAGGGTATATGGTTTAAGGGTTTAAGGGTATCTAGGGGTTGAGAGTTTAGGCTTTAAGGGTTGAGGGATTAGGGTTTAAGGTATAGTGTCAATGGTAGAGGGTTTAGGATTGAAGGTTTAAGGGGTGAGGGTTGAGGCTTTAGGGATGAGGGTTAAAGGATTAGGGTATAAGGTACAGTGTCAAGGGTAGAGGGTTTAAGGTTTAAGGGTTGAGGGTTGAGGCTTTAGGGATAGGGTTTATGATTTAGGGTTAAGGGATTAGGGTTTAAGGTATAGTGTCAAGCGTTGAGGGTTTAGGGATAGGTTTTAGGATTTAAGGTTTAAGGGTTGGGGTTTGAGGCTTTAGGTATAGGGTTTAGGGTTTAGGGTTAAGTGAGAGACCTAGATGGCTAAGGATGGATGGAGAGGCATACAAGGAGTGATTGAGAGATGTAGAGAGTAGAGAGGTAGAGAGGTGAGGGGGAGACAAAGGTGAGAGATAGAATAAAATGAGAGAGTGAAGTTGACAACTTGAGGGAAAGATTGTTAAGCAAGAGGGAGTGGTGGTCCCCCTTTAGGGTTTAGGGTTTTAGGTTCATGAAGTTACAAGTCTTTTCCTTTTAAGAAAATCCATTAAACCTATGTCCCTAGGCTCATACACTTTAGATCTAATTCCTTGTTGACCGGTTGTAGTAGGTTTCCAATCTCTTAAGTTGTGACTTTAAGCCTTCATACCTGTTAGGTGACCAGACCCGTGTCCTAGGTTTTACCTTCTATGGCTTGTAAAAATTAAAACCATATCCTAAGTCACTCCATATGTTGTAAAGTTTAATAAACTAAAAATCACAGCATCACAACGCATCATCAATGACATCACCACCCCGTTGCGTGGCCGCAACATGGTGACACCTGTCACAGGATCTATACTTACATCTCATTACATTAGGAAGCCTGCACTAGCCAGTCGTATGTTGCCAGATGTCAGTATGAAAGTCATTCGAATGGAAGCTTTAATCTAACGGTTGCGCTTCGTTGCAAGGGTATCTTTCCTAGAAGGAAACTTCACTGCACGGTCGCGAGATGGCGACACGTGGCCTTGTTTTATGGAGTTCAGAAGAGAATAAGAGAAGGACACGTGGGGGCTTTATCGCACCCGTGTAGGGGTAAAGTGGTGGCTCACTATCAATTGCTACACTGTGAGGTGGTGCCATGCATCTAGGAAGGACAAGAGGTCATGCAGTCAACAATGGATGTACATCCTATATGGCTTGTCCTAATTGGTCGAAGACTTTTCAAACATGATGACCGAGATTTTCAAATCTCATGGGTGAATGGTGGCCATGGATCTTGCAGGAATGAATTCAAATCATTGGCACATGTTTAAACTTTTACGATGAATGTTAAAGGTACCCTGTAACATGAACGAAATGTAACAGCTAAGGCTAGCTCCATTAATGCAGTAGAAGCTAGGCTACGAAACTTAAAAGGAAGAAGAGTTAGGGATTTGTGCATAATTTCTTCAAGCACATACAAATTTTAGGTGGACACAAAATTCTCATGTAGGTGAAGAGCAAAAATTTGGGACTCTGCAAGTTCAAACCAGTAAGTTCATTTTGTCTTCTTGTGCTCAACATATTTTTAAGTTGACTACTTGATTAAGGAGATAGTTAATTGTCTGTAAAAGAAACCCTACCCTGTTATGATAAGTCTAAAAAAATGAGTCAAGCTAGCTAGCCCTCTACCTCTAAGTGCAACTTAGATGAGGATCTTATCATCTAGCTTCTAGGTTCTTCTAGAAGGGCTCTAAATATGCATGGTCCAGGCGGGCCCGAGGAAAAATTTCTTGATTATTGCTACAACTATAGAGATGCTATACTACCTGTTCTTGGTTGGGTCCTATTTGAATACTGGTATAGAAGAATGAATTATAAGGCCCCCATCTGTCATGCCTGGCAATTTGATCTGGCCAAGCTTATTTGCTCCAATGTCTTCCCTAACCCTAACCCAATTAGGGAAATAGCAATGAGATATGATTCGAACACAAGGACGGTCATAGCAGGAAATAGTTCAAAAATGATTTAACTCACCAAAGGATACATTGCCACTGTATTCAACTTGCACCCTGCATCTAAAAAGCCAATTGACCTAGCTGCTTTGAAAAAGAAATATCAGATTATTAAACGTGTTTATAGAGATTACAACCTAGCCAAGCATAGGCTAAAAGGTGTAGATGGCAAACTATTGAAGATTTTGGCCAGTGAACAGGAGCCTTTTCACTGCAGCATGTTCATGGATTACTTTGTCAAGACTTATCACAGTTTGTGCCAGGTATTGGGCAGGGATGCCTCAGATAATATACCCATTTCTCTAATGATGATGACAATTGACATTCAAAGTCAAGACACCAAAGAGACATATGATTATACCACTTATATTGATGACAAGATGCACAAACAGATGATAGAAATCAAGAACAATCTATCTAAGCCGGATGTCCATGTTGAATTCACATGTTTCTGTTTACTCTGTCTAGGATGTGGCACCACAATTTACATGTTAAAAGTACAGATGCCTAGGGAAATATGCTGCCAGTGTAGGTATGGACTTGCATGCTAGATATGCATTGCACCACTACAGATTATATAATTTTTGAGGAGTACTTTGTGAGAAGGATTCTTGGTTTCCTAGATCTAGAGGGTGAGAGGCTGTACCCAGATGTATTGGATTTTCTAAGGCCTTTGGATAGGACCCCTCATTTGGGGATTGTCCACAATTGAGGTGATTGATTCTTTCATGAGCACACTACTTGCATCAGGGTCTATGGATGTGAGACCCCACCCCATAGCTTGCCTAAATATATGCCTAAGAGAGTGGCGTTCTTAGAAATCATTAGGCAATTGAATGATTCAGACAAGGAGCACCTAAGGCAACATTAGAAGGGTACATTCTTTCCTTTTTCCCTCAGATTTAGTGATTTTTTAATAGCTGAAAAGAGTGGGCTTGATCATATTACTTTAGTAATGCAGTGTTTTGGGATATATTTTGAGCATCCAAGAATTTTTTACCCTGAGGGCTTCATCAACAGGATAAGGGTCAACAAGGGAAGGACAATGTATACTCATTAGGTTGACCTAAAAGAGGATACTGTCAGAAACTACTTCACAATGAATGATGCCCGCACCTTGAGAATCAAGTGAGACACAATAATGGCAGGTGAGAGAATGATAAAAGGTATAAATGTAGCATATCAGGGTGCCTTCTCAAAAGTGCAAGACCCCATTCTGAGGATACAGAAAATGTTGGATAATGCAGAGCAGTTAATTGCTACTGCTCCTGTAGGAGAAGAGAGACCAACATATTAGACTGCCAACTCAAGCAGAGGATATGCTGCTAAGAGGGAATCAATTGACCCCTCCCGTGCCAAGAAAGCAAAAATTATTGATTTGGAAAATCCTGAAGAAATTGTAGTAGATATAGAAGGGGAGGCAGAAGGACATGTACAAGAAGCTGCCCATCAGTTGAATTCACCTGATAGAGTAAGACCCTATTCTTCCCTTGAAAATAGGGTAGTCAGAACAATGAGAAGCCAAACTATGGACATTGAAGATGTGAGAATAATGGCTTGTAACAAATTTTTAGAAGATGATGAATTTATAAATACTCCTGAATTCAGGAGTTATGTATTAAAAGTAAGAAGTGAAGAGTTCCAAAAGAGGATTGAAGATGCTAAAAGTGGAGCTGACCCTATTGAATATGAGGCCATCACACAAAGGGTCTTAAAAGTAGTCAATCAATCTATAAGCAGAATGACTCCAGAGGAGGGGAGAGCTTTGGTTGCAAAGAGTAACATCGTACTCCTACCTCACTAGACCCTGTCAGATGCAATTGCATTTGACACAATTACCAGAGAAGACTCTGATATAACAAGTGAACAAATAGATAAGGCTCTCTCTGGTGCAACCTTCAATCCTAGGTTTGAAACATTGGCTATATGGGCTCTAGCCCCAAATAATAATAAGCCTAGGGTTGAATTGGGGGAATTGGTAGGAGATGTGATAATAAAGATGGTATTTGACACCCTTGCCCCCTAGGCTGCAAGCTTGAATGTCTAGACTGCCCAATTTGCTGAGGCTATCAAAAAAAAATTGCAGAAAGATCATAATGCCCTACAACTCAATTATGCCTAGGCAGTTGTAGAGATAAACAGGTTGAAGCAGCAATTGTTATTAAGGGCTAGTACTTCAGCTCCCCCACCAGTGATTCCAATAGCATAGTCCTTCCCAGTTGATACATAGCCTCTATTGACTTAAATTAAGGAGCTGAAGGAAGAGGTGAAGAAATTGAAGGAGGAGAAAAAGAATACATTAAAGGATATGGTCACCAATTTGATAAATAATAGGGTGACCAAACTCTTGGCAAGGGTAGATGAGTCCTGGAGGTCTTATTCACAATCGAGGATTGCCTATGAGAAGCATGAATCAGACAAAAAAAGGCTCTCAATTGTGAAAACAAGATGGTTGCCAAGAACTGGAGAAGTCAAGGATCCCCTTAGGTGTTCAAGATTTGATGTACAGGCACCCCCTGAGTTGAATCTGGTAATGGATATGCTGCAACATTTTGAGGAAGTTGCCAGTTTTTAATTAAGGTTAGATAAAGTTTTGGTAGAGAAGAAGCAGGCTTTAGAAAGGACGGACACAAGGTGGTTGCCAAATATTTAAGAAGGTGGTGGACAAGTGGAAAGCCGAAATTGAAGATAATGCCAACAAGTTAATTCCTACTTGTTGTACTGATGGCGATCTAACTATGAAGATGTTGAGCCTAGCACTTGATAAGTTGCACATAGTTGAGATAAATTTTGAAATATTTTGTAAGGAAGTGAATATTTTGTTGGATACTAGGTACATCAGTCTAATAGCAAGATTACAAAGATAATCTTGTTCCAGTGGCCATCTAAAAAGACATATAGCGAATGGACAGAAAAGTATAGGCCTGCAAATTGAATGGAAAGGCCAACCACTGCATACCCTGCATTGATAAGGAAGATCTCCTTCAAGCGGATGCACATTTTCTAAGTCTATCTACCTTTCCTTTTCTTCTCTCCAATGTAGTAAATGTTCTCAACACCAAAGTGGGCGGTGCATTTTATTAAACATTCTCTGAAATGACATTGTAATTATTGCTAAGTACACGTTCTTAGTCTATAAAAGAACTATGTCACTCATTCTTTTGGTTGTTGAGGATTTTGGAAACTTTGAAGAGTAAATAAAATACAAGTTCTGCTAGGTTGTCTCATCTCTTGTCTTGTAAGTCAATGAGTTATGTGTTGAATGTATTTTTGCATAAGTTTTATCAGTTTCATGTTGATTATAAATGAAAAATGCTATATGCATGTGTTATGTTGATTGTCTCCATGGTTATATGTGTTCTTCTTTTGAATCTAATAACTAAGGGTTATCTGAGATTCCAGAATATAGGTTTTCTATATTGCATGCTTAATCTTTTACTTCTTTTCAAGGGTGTTTAGAGGAAATTGGATTTTGTTAATCTTTTGTTGTTTAGATGTTAAAATCCTCCTTTCACCCTAACATTGAAGGATCTAGGGTCAAGTGGCGAGCACTATCATACCCTAGGTCACTTGCAAATGAAGGGAAAATTGGATTAGGGAATTAATTATTAATTTTTCCTTCTCTTATGTCCAATTAACCATTAAAACCCTAATTATGCAAATACGACAACAAATTGATGAAAGACAGAAAAAAGCTCTTGCAGACAAGAGTAAAATAGCAAATCATAGAATACCTATTTTCAAGGTTCCGAGGAAGACCAGTCGGGGACTAAGGTGTAGGCACCCAAGTCCAAGGTACCTGCTTTTTTAGGGAATTTGGACCTCCTTTCGATACTGATAAACCCTGTAACTTTTGTTTCCTGAGATCTGTCTACAAAGGACACTATTGCGAGTGCCCTAGTCCTTGAAGTGGTCATGTGTCTGACTTTTCTTCAGATCCTGAATTGCTGATGTCTACCAAGCCTTCTTACAACTCCACTTTTTCTGGATGTGACACCTGTAACTTGCAATCACAAGACTTGGTTTGGGGGTTGTGGTGTTTAGAGGCTTGCCTCAGTCAAGCCCCAGAGGACACTTAAGTCTCCGAACACCATTGTTAGACAAAGAGTGTGTGCCCTTGTGAGGTAGAGACAAAAAACCAACGGAATCAATGATGAAAACACAATATTATGTCACCTTGTAATGAAGCTCTTAGTAAGGAAGATGTTCTTTATGCCATGAGGAAATTGATGCTTAAATCTACAAATATCAACACACAAAACACACAAGTCTGCTCTTGCAACACAATAGAAGCCTTGAATCACCTTAAGAACACTTAAACATCACAATTGCTATCTAGTTTCTAAATGAATGCCTAAGCATGCTTATATATGCAACTACAAGCACTATCGCCAAGATTTTTAAAATTAAAACTTACCGTGTTGGCAAAAGGACCTAATAACGGTCATAAACTGACACCTAGAAATTAGGGCTGCCCCAAAATAGGGCAGGACTAGGGTAGGGATGCCCAAGTTCTCCCCCTATTTTGGGTAGGGTATAGCTCAAGGGGTCCACGTGGGTCTAATTTTCCATGGAACCTAGGCCTCATTCCATCAGGATGCTAAAATATGAACTACAATGTCCTAAATGCACTCTAAAGCCCCGGGAGCTAAACCTTATGAGAGAAAATCCCCCAAGGGGACATTTTCTGATGTTACATTTAGCCCCCACTTTAATGTATGTATAAACACAAGGCCAATACATGCATTAAAGTAAGGTCACAAACACAACAAACACACCAAGCATGGAGAAGACACACCAATCACATAAAAGACAGTAACATGCATGCAAAACACGGAGAAGACAGTTACAATCATGTAGAACATGAAGTAGATAGTCAATGCATAGAAGACACATTAATGCATGGAAGACAGAAATGACATCTTCTTTTATTTTTCTCATATATATGAAATGCAAATACAAGTATTGGAAAGTAAACAAACCTCCCATAATACAAGATGCCCTACCTTAAGGCACAGGTCTCTGTATAAATGGGGCAACACACACGCAATACACATAAAACCTCCCAAAATGTAGGAAGCACTACTTGAAGGTGCTGCTCTCTACATATGGGGCAACAAACACACCACACAAAATAAGCATGCCAAAACACACACAATTGAAGACATGAAAAAGCAGACAAATGATGGAGTGTACCTATTTCTAGGTCCAATACCATCTCAAGAACATTACATGCACACACCAAAGATTGGGCTTTGCCACAACAATTTCTAAAAACACGCTTAAGGGTTGAGTTAGTCACAAAACCACTCCCCGCCTCCATAGAGGACTTTTAAAAATGCAACTCCACACGTGTCACGGAGATGCCTTACAGTGAAAAGGAAGCATGGCATACCACCCCACTCGCATCGCGGAGATGCCTTACAGTGAAAAGGAGGTATGAGCTCAAAAGTATACAACCCCACCAGCATCACGGAGACGCCTTATAGTGAAAAGGAGGTATACGCAATAGATAGATTGATTGATTACAAACAAACTCAGGATGTAGGAAGTACTCATCGTACTAGCCTACACCTGAGGAGAAGCACATTGCTAATATCTACAACAGACAACTTACCTTATATATGCCCCCACCTTAAGGTGGTTGATATCAATTATTGATATCAAGTGCGTTAAGGTAGGAAGAAAACACACAAGGGAACACCGACTTTTGCAAATCCCATGCCCCCGAAGGTGACATGTACTTTACGATCGCCAAATGTTCACACAAACACATCCCTACAAGAAACATTTTAGTGTAAATAACATCATGATAAACAACAACATCAATGCATATGATTAATTACACAAAGAGCCAAGGTTATACAATGAATTTAGAGTTTGAGGATAACCATGGGGCTATATCACGAATCTCTCCGAATCGAGTACTGCTAAGGCTAGATTCAAAGGCAAACAAAGGTGCACGAAGAAACAGTATTGTTAAGGTTTGTAAATGTGACAGAAACATCATCAAATTCACTATGTGGAAAGCACGAGTGCTTCCACTAGCCAAGCATTGGATAAGATATATAACCCCATCCTCATATTAGGAACTAAGTCCATTTTTTTTATTGCTCTCGAAGGGACACTAGGTCCACATCAGTATAAATGTTTTTCGTCATCTTCCTGCTAGGTAGAAACACTAGAGGAAGGGAAATAATAAATAAGAGAGGAGAAACAAGTGTCTTAGGGAGAATCATGTAGGAGGGTTCCCCCAATTCACCAACCATGACGCTATGTTTGTAAGACACAACACTCAACAATGAAATTAGAGGGAGAGAAATATAGAAGAATGATGATACAAATAGAAGAAGATCACAACAGAAGCGGTCTCCTGGTATCCTGAACCTTACGGGAGAGTCTGAGGTCATCCCAGGAGGCCTAAACAACACATAACACATCACGGGGGAAGAATATTATGATAGAGATAAAGGGTTAGAGATACTTACTTGTTAGGGTACCATTAAGAACCTGCATATCTAGGATATTTGTCATGCTATTTTGATCTTGTTGAATTAACATTAAGTGTAGGACGATGAGAGGCTTTCTTTTCTTTAAAAGGATTATATCCAATGCCACTTGAGTAATGTGTTGAAGCAGATTCTATAGGTACTCTAATTCCTTGTTGATTTACACCACATCCCTTACCTACATAGTCATTATGTTTATACAAAATTTGAAATCCATGACCATATAGAGAGTCTAGTTCCTTAGAAGAAGGTGAGGCCTCGTAGATCTCATAATTTGTAGTATAAGTGAGGGTATTATTTTTATTTTCTACCAAGGGGATTTTAGGCTTCTTAGGTGCTTCAAAAGATTGCTTAGGTGAGATCGATGCCACTTTTGATGTGTCAAGACTATTAATTTTATATTCCCCTATACTATAGGGATTAAAATTTAATGAGCCCCAATTATCACCAAAGAGTGCATTCGATGGTATAGAATCTTTCACAACATCATTCATGGCTAGAGGCTTTGATGAACCAACTCGTAAAGTGTTTAAGCTTATATGATTGTAAACTAGTTTTTTTTTTCAATGTGTAGATAGTTATCTGGTTCAAGATCGACATGGATAGTATGAAGTTTATCTTTGAATATAAATTTGATTGAATGATGCAAGGTGGAAGGAACTGCCCCCAATGCATGAATCCAAGGTCTATCAAGAATCATGTTGTTAGATAAAGAACAAGGCATGACATGAGTTAGGGTAGGCACAAGCACATGTCCTACTTGTATAGGTAGAGTTATAGTGCCCACAGATTGTTGTCCAACATTATCAAAGCCACGAATGCTAATGCCATTTGGTGTGATTTGTGATGTGTCAACCTTGATTTTGTCTAGTAGGTCAATGCTATAAACATTAAGAGTTGATCCATTGTCAATCATAACTCATTTTACCAATGTTTTATTTAATATGATAGAGATCATAAGAGGATCATATTGATTTTGAACTTCAATTGACAGTAGTTCCTGTGGTTGAAAGAGAATATTTGCTTTTTTCACATGCATAATATCCAATACGGCTGCTACATCATTAGGCTTAGTAGTGGGTGGGACAATCACCTTTTGCAAAGCTTCTTGGAGCATTACATGGTATGTAGGTGATGTTTGTATTAAATCCCAAACAAAGATCTTAGCTAGAGTAGCACGAAGCTGTTTGACAAGATCATACTCTTGACCACTTTTATGAGTAAGATGAGGTGGTTGAGGGAGCATAGGTTGAGAACATGGAAGAGAGACAGGCACATGCGGTGTTTGGTTACGTTGCTTGTTATTACAGGTGTTGTATGCGTGAGCAATCACATTATGTTGTGGTTGTTGTAAGGCATTTTAAACACCTTGAACTGTAATCACCAGTTTTAAGCAAGAGGGTGCACTAAGTGCCCCTCAAACAATCATTTTAGGAATATTTCTATGAAGTCCATTAACGATTATTGAATTAACATTGTTTTCCTCTTGATTGCACCCAATATCCATCTCCAAAGGATTTAATGTGAGAGACCTTTTCTCATCCACTAATGCTACATCTTGGCTAGGGAGAGCAATGGGATGAGAGGAAGGTACATCGTCATCATCATACTCTATGGTGGAAAAAGGATTTCCACTCTCATCTTTCTCATGAGTGTTCCTAGAGTTGAATTTGGTTAAATATTCTAATATCAAAGGATGTTCACCTACGAGGATTAAAAATTGGTCAAAATCAAGATCTTTAATAAATGCATACAAAGATACCATTGAGAAATGACATGAAGGTTCCATTCCAATGTAAAATTAAATTTTGACAGCTTTTCAAAATTGGTGCAAAAGATGAGCAACAATAGCCCAGAATGCTTGATTTTTTGAAACTTTTTCAATGCAAATGAATGAAACAAAGGATGTTGTAAGGATTTTGACTGAGGGAAGAAATTTATATGTCTAATATCAGTCCAAAACAGTAGTATAATCACTCTCAACACACTCTTGATGCAAATCCAAGATAATGCCGAGTCAAAATATAGTGAAAATATGTCAAAATAGGCACTTTTTTCACCAAAACTCAATACAAAAGAGCAAAACAAAAGGTGTTGTGAGGAAAATTATGATGGAAAGAAAATAATGTTAGTAATAACAGCCAATTTATGTAAAAATACCCAACACAACACGTTTTTAGCGACACTTAAGGTCAAATCCTAGTGAAAATATAACAAAATGACCATTTTTCACGATTTTTCAATTCCAAGACCTAGCAACATGGGTGTTGTAAGGAATTTTAAGAGGTACAAGAAATAATATGAATAATATCAATCACCTCAATCCATAAAATTGATCACAACATGCTTGGAGTGTAAACTAGGTCAAACCCTAGGGCAAAAATAGCCAAAATGTGTAGTTTTTTACTGAAATTTCACTACAAGAGCCCATTAAAAGGGTGTTGTGAAGATTTTTATGAGGGGAAGAAAATGATAACCTTGATAACATCAAATTAGTGCAAAAATATCCTTCATAACATGCTTATGGTGCAAGTTTATAGAGTCGATAAGGCCAATTTTAGTGAAAATCGTTGTTTTTGAAGCCCTAGGTTTGAGATCTTGGGACAAAATGCTATGAGAATATTTTTAATTCTGATTTATGATGGAAATTAAATATTCTCAGATCTAAACATGATTTTCAAGCTTGAACATGCAAAAAGTCCATGCAAATTTAATGAAAATGCATCAAAATTGCTAGTTTTTGTTGAAATTTTCTATGCAAAAATGCAAATATTTAAAATTAAATAAAAATTTACACTAAAATGAAAGAATACAGCCAAATGTTAATTTGAATGAGCCTCTAAAATCTGTAGAAAAATCTGATAAAAGATTTTGCCTACTAACCCTAGATTTTGGAATTACTAGGTTATATAAAATTGTCAAAATTTCCACAAAACCATAGCAATTAAATGATGAAAATGCAAGGAAATTTTTTGAATTTTTGTATTTTTCTATAGTTTATATCAGATCTGATGTAAAAATCATGAATTATGAAAATTTAGAAAGAATTGATGCAATTTAGTAAGCCAAACAATGCAATTTTTTTGTATTTTTCCAATTTTTCAATTTTTTTGAATTTTTCTCAATGCAATAAAATATATGACCAAATGAATGAATAAAATCAATCCAAATATGAAGAAAAACACTCAGAAAGTTGCAATTTAATTCCAAAAACATGGGTTCCCCAAAATGTTTAGGGGAAAATTGGATTTTTTTAATCTTTTGTTGTTTAGATGTTAAAATCCTCCTTTCACCCTAACATTGAAGGATCTAGGGTCAAGTGGCGAGCACTATCATACCCTAGGTCACTTGCAAATGAAGGGAAACTTGGATTATGGAATTAATTATTAATTTTTCCTTCTCTTATGTCCAATTAATTATTAAAACCCTAATTATGCAAATACGACAACAAAATTGACAAAAGACAGAAAAAAGCTCTTTTAGATGGGAGTAAAATAGCAAATCATAGAATACCTATTTTTAGGGTTTCGAGGTAGAACAGTTGGGGACTAAGGTGTGGTTGCCCAAGTCCAAGGTACCTACTTTTTTGGGGAACCTGGACCTCCTTTCGACACTGATCAACCCTGTAACTTCTGTTTCCTGAGATCTGTCTATGGAGGACACTGTTGCGAGTGCCCTAGTCCTAGAAGTGCTCTTGTGTCTGACTTTTCTTTAGATTTTGAATCCATGATATCTGCCAAGCCTTCCTACAACACCACTTTTTCTAGATGCGACACCTGTAACCTGCAATCACAAGACTTGGTTTGGGGGTTGTGGTGTTTAGAGGCTTGTCTCAGTCAAGCCTAGAGGACACTTAAGTCTCCGAACACCATTGTCAGACAAAGAGTGCATGCCCTTGTGAGGCAAAGGCAAAAAACCAAAGGAATCAATGATGAAAACAGAATATTATGTCACCTTTTAGTGAAGCTCTCATGGAGGAAGATGCTCTTCATGCCATGAGGAAATTGATGCTCAAATCTACAAATATCAACACACAAAACACACAAGTCTACTCTTGCAACACAATAGAAGCCTTGAATCACCTTGAGAACACTTGAACATCACAATTACCATCTAGTTTCTAAATGAATGCCTTAGCATGCTTACATATGCAACTACAAGCACTCCTACCAAGATTTTAAAAATCAAAACTTACCATGTCGGCAAAAGGACCTAATAACTGTCATAAACTGACACTCAGAAATTAGGGCTACCCCAAAATAGGGCAGGACTAGGGTGTGAGTGCCCAAGTCCTCCCCCCTATTTTGGGCTAGGTATAGCTCAAGGGGTCCACCTGGGTCCAATTTACCATGGAACCTAGGCCTCATTCCATCAAGATGCTAAAACATGAACTAAAATGTCCTAAATGCACTCTAAAGACTTGGGAGCTAAACCTTATGAGGGAAAAGCCCCCAAGGGGACATTTTCTGACGTTACAAAGGGATAGATTAAATGTTCTGGGTTAAGCATGTTGAAGAATGTATTGCAGCAGGGATATATGTAAGTAGAGTTAACATGATACTCTATTTTGGGTGGTGTCTGTAAGGCAAATACTGATTACCCCCTTGAAACCTAATTGTTAGTTTAGTTTATGCAAGTCATTCACACATATATGTCAATGTGACTCCATGCCCAGAGATAAGCACTGGTCAGAGGTGGTATTGATTTTATGAATCAAAACCCAAGTCTTGCAGTCAAGCACAAAACAAAAAATTGAACAACACAAACTTTTAGGATTTTAGGAGTAGTTTAGGTTCAAAATCCTTTGGTTCACAACTGGAGTAGGGTTCAAAGCTAGCCCCTTTGCATTTATCCTACAATTTTGGCCTTCATAAAAAAAGATTCATCTGCTTTATGTCAATACCAGGTCATAGTTAGAAATTTATCCTATAGGTGTTGAGTAGGGAATACCCCGCTAGGTTTTGTAGAGCCTGAAGAAGGAGAGGAGACATTTAGAGTCTATCTCTTGTACTATTGGCCTCTGACTTGAGGATCCTGTCGATAAGTAATGGCTATCTTGTAGGGAAACTTAGAAACTATTAGTAGGAAAAATACCCAACAGATTTGGTGACTCTACTGGGGAATTGAAAAGGAACCTGAAACTTAAGTTAAATCCTAGTTATGGGTGGCGACTCTGAACAAATCTCCCAGCCAGTAAAACAAAAGTTGTATTCAAGGTAGAAGATCCCTGTACAACCCTTTGTTCCAAGAATTACCAAGAGAGATGTATAGAAGAAAGGGAATTGCTCAACCCAATCATGAAGGCTCCCCAAGACCTAGGAACACTAATGACTCCCAAGACAATCCTAGGTCTTCTGAATAGCAACCACCATATTTCTCAAACATAGAAGCTGAGATTCACGATATGTATGAAAGACAACAGGGTGATGGGTTGAGGATGAGATCATAAGTATTCCAGGAGCATCCTTTTTTAGATCCCCTTGATAGATTTGAAGACACAGAATCCCCAAAGGATATTGATAATGCCAATGGAAAGAGACCATCCTCTTCTATGCCAAGAGATGATGAGTTGGTAGAAGAAATTAGGAATCTCAGGGCAGAACTTGATTATTTGTAGGCCCTAAGAATAAGAGATGATATAAAACAAAAGGTGCAAGCTTTGAAAATGGCTTAGGAAGATTCAATTCCCACCCTTAACAATGCAAATATGTTGAGAAACTAGAAAAAAAAATTGGGTTTAGAACCAACAAAATGATCAAAACATCCTTGGAAATGATCAAGGACTTAACCAACGTGTGAACCAAAATCCACCAAATAATCAAAGACAAAATGTGAATAACAATAGGGTACAACAAAACAATGTGAGAAATCAGAATATTAAGGTCAATAGGAATACAAACACCAACTAGTTTGGTAGGAGACCTATGCAGTTAGACAGGTTTAGGTAACTAGACTTCACTAGTATTCCTAGGTACCCAAATCCTATTGATAAGCATGTCAGGGCTGAAATACCCAAATTCTCTGGTAAGAATGTTGTGTCAGGTGAAGATCATTTAAAGGCTTTCCTCAATATAATGGATAACTTTGAAGTGGAACATGAAGATGTGTTTATGAAGTTATTTATGCAATCTTTGATGAATGAAGCTAGAGAAAAGTACAAGGGTTTGCTTGACCAAAGTATTACATCATGGGATCACTTTAGAAGGATTTTTAGAGAATAATATGGAGATAAGACTAACCCTAGTTTCATTATCAATGAGTTCACTGGTATTGCTAAGGGGTCAAATGAGCCTGTTGCTGATGTTAATGCTAGGTTTACCAGAGTGTTGAATAAATTGCCACCTCGTATGAGGCCAATTGAACCAATGTGTATGGTGTTGTATATAAATGCCTTTGATGCCAAAACAACATATGAATTAAGAGATAAAAGCCCAACTAGTCTTAGGGATGCTTTCAGAATTGCAACAAATATTCAAAATAACAGGAAAGCATTTGGTAAGACAAATAGAAGAGATGATGTAAGGATTCTATAGAACCCAAATAATAGGTCTCAGAATATTCAAGTTAATACTTCCACTTCTGAAGATAAACTGGATAAGTTGACATCTGTTGTTAAGGACTTAGGCTATAATCTTGCTAAGAATGAGAAAGGGCTTGGTCCTAAGAAGCAGGTTTATCAGAGGCAAGAAAAGAGACCTCAATAGCATGATATGCCTTATAATACAAATTGGTACAATGGTAAACCCATTCCCAACAACAAGTCTGAAGAAAGGTCTCAAAATCTTAAAGAAACTCTTGATCCTTTGAAGAAAACTATAAATATTGTGGAAGATGCCCCATGGTGTATAATTTGTCAAATGCCTCATTCACTGTCACAATGTATGATTGCCCAGTCTTTTTACAATGATGTTGTTACCTATGATGAATGTAATGAACCTCAAAATGTAGAAAATGACAGTGTTAATATGCTCTCTACAAGTGGAGATTACTCCTCCTTTGATGAGGTTGATATGGAGACAAATGTGAATGAAGGTAAGTGCTATAATGGTAAAATCCATCAACATGATTTTTCTGATGATGAAGACCAAGATCATCAGGTTTACGCTTAGGATTCACATGTCCCTTTAGTTAATTTGAGGAGGCCTTCTGATGAATAAATTAGAGCTCTTACAACTGCTGCAGTAGCTCAAGTTAAGAGTAATTATAACCTCAGAAGTAAAGCTCAGGTAGGAGATTCAGGCCAGCTAGGTGGTATCTTTGCAAAACAACCTCAGTACAAACATAAAGACCCTAAAACATAGAAGAAACAAGGTAATAACAATAAGAAAGACTCAAGGGATAAGATTGGTCAAAATACTAAGAGTCCAGAAAATAGGGTTTCTCAGAATGTAGAAAGGACCAAAAGTTCACAGGTTATAGATGACAGTCAGAAAACCTCAAAGGCTAGGGCAAGACAAACTCAAGATAAGAATAAAAGCCAAGCTCAAGCTACAACTGTTATTCAAAATTATACCCCCTTTGACATAACTAAAGCTTTATCTTAGATGAAAGTCTCTGTCCCATTAATGGAAATGATGAAAATGGAGGAATACAGAAATAAGGCATTATCTTTAATTTCAGGGGTAGCTCATCAGGTAGAACAAAGTGTTGAAGATCACAATAAAAAACAAGAGTTGTGTGCTAATGAGGAAGAAGTTCCAGAGGTTTATTTGGGTATGATAATGAAAAAATGTCCTTCACAAGTGGAACCATTTTATGTATCCCTTGTCATCAATGGAAAGATAATAAAAAATTGCATGCTTGATTCTGGTCACTAACAAATATTATGCCCTTAGCTATTATGCAACAAATTGGGTTGAAAATAGATAAAGCTTGTGGAAAATGTTATGCAATGGATGCAAGAGAAGTGCCAGTCATAGGAATTATGAAAGATGTGAACTTTATGCTTGCAACCTATCTAGAAAAGACATACAAAATGAATGTGTCAGTAGTTGATATAAAACCACAATATGGGATGTTATTGTCTAGAAGGTGGGAAACATTAATTGGAGGAAGTATGCAACTTGATCTATCATATGCCATGATTCCTATGAATGTTAAAGATTTCAAACTAATTAGAGAAGAAAGATCACCAAAAATAGTTGAAGATTAAGGACCAGAAGATCAAGTTTGTTTTGTGGATATTGATTGTGAAAATTTTAGAATTATTTTAGGTGATCAAGAAAGTGAGGGGGGAGATCTTGGCATTAAAGAGCATGACTAGCATGGTCTTTGGACTATGTACTTTGATGGTTCTTGCTCAAAGGAGGGCTCTGGTGTAGGAGTGGTATTTTTGTCTCCCACTGGTAAGACTCTCAAATTCCCTTTTCTTCTAAAGTTTGCTTGCACAAACAATATTGCAGAATATGAAGCTTTGTTGTTAGGATTAAATGTTGCCCTCAAACATGACATTAAAATGTTAAGAGTATTTGGAGATTCAGAGTTAATAGTTTTCCATGTGAGAGATAGATATGCTTCAAAAAACAAAAGGTTAAAACAATATAAGCATGCTGTTTGGGATACTATTGAATTGTTTGATGCATTCTCAATAAATTGGATAGAAAGATCAAAAAATGTCATGGCAGATTTCTTGGCTAATGTAGCAATTAGGCCAGATGATGTCACATTATCTGATATTACAAATGTTGAAGTAAAAATTAGACCTACAGTGCCATGCAACATATGTAGTTGGCAAGTGTTTGATAATGATAGGGACTTATTGAGATTCCTGCATTGCATAGATGAATATGAAAATCAGGGGATTGATTTCCAAAATTTTGTAGAAGTTATAGATGGGAAGGAGACTCTTTTGGGGAAGGAAGTAATATAACTTAAAATAAATAAAATCCCCAGAGGGTTAGTAGCCTTAGAAAGAGCATTTGACATTAGAGATCAGCTTGTTACAAAGGCATCTCCTACAAACAAGGATGATTTGGAAGAGGTGAATTTGGGGACGCATCATGCCCCAAAAAAGGTGTACATTGGTAAGAAACTTAAGCCACATATAAGGACAATGTTGATAGCATTATTGAGGAAATACAAACATGTCTTTTCTTGGTCATATGAAGATCTAAAGGCCTATAGAGAAGATTTATTTTAGCATGAGATCCCTTTGAAGCCTGGAGCTAAGCCATTCAGATAGAAGCAAAGGCCCATTAATCCTACTTTGGCTCCAAAAATGTAGGAAGAACTTATGAAGCTTAGGGATGCTGGAATGATTGAGCCCATAAGGCACTCAACTTGGGTGTCAAATCTTGTCCCAGTACGAAAAAAGAATGGAGATATAAGACTCTGTGTGGATTTCAAGAATTTGAATGTATCTTCTTTGAAAGATAATAACCCACTCCCTAACATGGAAGCTATGTTGTAGAGGGTAACAGGATGTGAACTTTTGTCCATGATGGATGGATTTTTAGGATACAATTAGGTGATGGTAAAAGAATCAGAGCAGTACAAAATTGCTTTCACAACTCCATGGGGAACCTATTTATATGTAAGAATGTCATTTGGGCTAACAAACGCAGGTGCTACTTTCCAAAGGGCAATGGATGTTTCTTTCGCATAATTGATTGAGTCAATCTTGGTTGTGTATCAAGATGATTTAATTGCTTATTCAAAGAAGAGCAACATTGTATACATCTAGAGTAGATTTTTATTAGAGCATTAGAATATGGCATTTCACTTAATCCTAAGAAGTGTACTTTTGGGGTAGTTGAGGGAAAATTATTAGGGCGCATAGTTTCTAAGGATGGAGTCAGGATTGATCCTGAAAGGGTTGCAATAATTGACAAAATATAAATACCTAAGATAGTGAAAGGTATCCAGTCTTTCTTTGGGAAAATTAACTTTGTTAGGAGATTTATTCCCAACTTTGTAGAGATCACTAAGGACATATCCAAGATGTTAAAGAAGGGTGAATCTATATCTTGGGGAAGCAAGGCAACTCAATCATTTAAAAACATTAAAGAAGCTATTAAGATGGCTCTTGTCTTAAAATATCCTAATTTTTCTAAGCCATTCCAGTTGTTTTCATTTGCTTCCTTTAACACAATTGCTACATGCCTATTATAGAAAAATGAGGATGGTTTTGAGCAGCCTATTGCTTTCTTTAGCAAATCATTGCAGGCAACAGAACTGAAATATGACATTATGGAGAAGCAAGCTTATGATTTAGTTGGAGTAGTTAAAAGTTTAAGACCCTATTTGGTAGGATCTCAGATTATTGCATGTGTACCTCATGCAGCTGTTAAAGACATTCACTCAGCAGGAGGTGACAGGAAGAAGATGCAAATGGATTAATAAGCTACAGGAGTTCAATATTGAAATACAAATTACCAAACTCGTAAGAGGACAAGGTTTGGCTAAGTTGATGACACAATCAAATTTGGAGGCATGTCAAGTCAATATGGCCCAAGATGGGACTGTAAACATGTCAGAGTCAAAAGGATTGTGCACTATTTGTAAAGTTTAAACTGTCCAGCCCATCTAAATGATAGCCAAAAGAGAACCTTGAAGCTGCAAGCTATCAAATATATCATTATCCAAGGAGAGTTGTATTGGAAGAATCCTTATGGTGTGCTACTCAAATGTGTGGATGAACATCAAGCTAAGAATATTTTAAATGACATGCATAAGGGAGTGTGTGGTGGACATTATACTGCCAAGACAACAACTCACAAAATCCTTAGGGTAGGATATTGGTGGCCTACACTCTTCTCTAATGCGCATAAGATGGTAAGAAAGTGTGATCCCTGTCATAAATTTTTAGGAAAGCTCAGATATGAAGGTGCATTGCCCCTTAAAATTGTAACAATGGAGGCTCCATTTCAGTAATGGGGAATTGACTTTATAGGGGAGATCATAGAGAAATCAAGTGGAGAACATAGTTGGATTTTGGTTGCTACTGATTATTTCACTAAATGGATTGAAGCCATCCCAACTAGGAAAGCTACAAGCAAAGTAGTGCTTGATTTCATTTTAGAACACATTATTATTAGATTTGGAGTGCCAACAAAATTAGTCACATACAATGCTATGTGATTTAGATCTGATGAGTTTATTGACTTCTGCAACAATTATGGAATTAATCTATCCCATGTATCACCATACCATCCATAGGGAAATGATCAGGCAGAGTCAAATAATAAGTCTCATGAAAATCATTAAAAGGGTAACTGACAAGAATAAAAGGGCATGGGATTCAAAGTTGAAATTAGTATTATAGGCTGATAGGGTGACAGTAAAGAAGGTAATTGGGAAGTCCCCTTTTGAATTAGTGTATGGCACAGAGGCCAAGTTGCCAGTAAACAATCTCCTGTCAGTGTGCAAATTCATACAGGAAAATAATGAAGAGATAGAAGATCTAATGAGTGAAAGAATAAATCAGTTGATAGCACTTGATGAGATTAGAAGAGAAGCACAGAAGACTAATCTCAAGAAACAACAAAAGGTAAAATATCTATTTTACAAAAGGACTACAGAGAGAGTTTTAGATAAATGACTTAGTCCTTGTATGGAATGCAAGAGGTCAGGACAAGGGAAAACATGGCAAGTTTGAAGCCTTATGAATGGGCCCATATCTAGTAAGAAATACTCATGGAGAGGATTCTTATTTTCCCCATGTCCTGAATGGTGAATTACAGGAATTACTAGTGCACGATCAATTCCTTAAACTTTATTTCTCATGAATTGTTTATCTATCTTTGTGCACAATGTAAAATAAGTGTATATATTTTGTAAATAATGTATATTCCTGTATAGTCAGTTTTGTCTGTGTTTTGGTCTAGTCTGCCCTGGAACCATGTGGTTCTCGCTGTAATCTCACGCTTGCACATCCCCAGTTGGAGCCAATGGTGCTCCCTCTTTAGGGTTTAGGGTTTTAGGTTCATGAAGTTACAAGTCTTTGCCTTTTAAGAAAATCCATTAAACCTATGTCCCTAGGCTCATGCACTTTAGTTCTAATTCCTTGTTGACCACTTGTGGTAGGTTTCTAGTCCCTTAAGTTATGACTTTAAGCCTTCATACTAGTTAGGTGACTAGCCTCATGTCCTAGGTTTTACCCTCTATGGCCCATAAAAATTAAAACCATATCCTAAGTCTTCCCGTAGGTTGTAAAGTTTAATAAAGTGAAAATCATAGCATCACAACACATCATCAATGACATCACCACCCTGTTGCGCAACCACAAAATGGTGACACCTGTCATAGGATCTATACTTACGTCCCATTACGTTAGGAAGCCTGCACTAGCCAACCATGTGTTTCTAGATGTCAGCATGAAAGTGGTCCAAATGGAAGCTTTAATCTAATGGTTGCGCTACGTCACAAGGGTATAATCCCTAGAAGGAATCTTTTCCACATGGTTGCGAGATGGCGACATGTGGCCCTATTTTACAAAGTTGTTCAGAAGTGAAAAAGAGAAGGATGCATGGGGGCTTTATCGCACCTACGCAAGGTATGTAAAGTGGTGGTCCACTATCGTCTGCGACGCCACGAGATGGTGCCACACATCCAGGGTAGACAAGAGGTCATGCGGTCGACAATGGATGTACATCCTATGTGGCTCATTATGATTGGTCAAAGACTTTTCAAACATGATGACCAAGATTTTCAAATCTCGCGGGTGAATGGTGGCCATGGATCTTGCCAGAATTAATTCAAATCAACAACACATGTTTAAACTTTTACGGTGAACCTTGAAGGCACCTTATAACATGAACGAAGGTAATAGTCGAGGCTACCTCCATTAATGCAGTATAACCTAGGCTATGAAGCTTAAAAGGAAGAAGAGTTAGGGATTTGTGCATCATTTCTTCAAGAACATACAAATTTCAGGTGCACAAAGAATTCTCTAGTAGACAAAGACCAAAAATTTGAGATTCTACAATTTCAAACTAGTAAGTTCATTATGTCTTCTTATGCCTGACATATTTTTAAGTTGACTGCTTGATTAAGGAGATAGTTAATTGCCTATAAAAGAAACCCTAGCCTGTTACGATAAGTCTAAAAAAATGAGTCAAGCAAGCCAACCCTCTACCTCTAAGTGCAGCTTAGATGAGGATCTTATGATCCAGCTTCCAAGTTCTACTACAAGGGCTCTGAATCTACATGGTCCAGCGGACCCGAGGACAAATTTCTTGATTATTGCTACAACTATAGAGATGCTATACTCTCTGTTCCTACTTGGGTCCTATTGGAACACTAGCATAGAAGAATGAATTATAAGGCCCCCATCTGTCATGCCTAGCAATTTGATCTAGCCAAGCTTATTTGCTCCAATGTCTTCCCTAACCCTGACCTAGTTAGGGCAATAGCAATGAGATATGATCCGAACACAAGGATGGTCATAGCAGGAAATGGTTTAAAAATGATTAAACTCACCAAAAGATACATTTCCATTGTATTCAACTTGTGTTGGGATAAGGTGCTTTTAACCTTGTAAATCCCAATATTATATTTATTCAATTTATTATATGTAATTTGTAATTATCCATGAGGAGATGTACTAGTTTCACTGCTAGGGGTTATTTTAGAGTAATCGGAGGTAATTACAGAGTGACTTTTACTATTGGCAATTGTAAAAACTCAAAGTAAATGAGGGTAGGTGTGCTCCCTTGAGGAATCTACTATATTTGGCATGTATGACAATTGTCATAATCTTTGCTAAGTGAATCTATGACAGCTATAAGTTGTCATAAGATTCTGTGATTCTATGACGCATATGACAGATATGTTAGTTGTATATTTGGTATATTTAGCCTAAGGTTCCTATCTTGGAAAGATACTCTTTTGTGGAATATATGACAATTATGACACGTCATAAGATGCTGTAAGAGGCTAGATTTAGTCTTGGGCCCCCAACCTTTGCATGGTTGTTTTTGGACAAGTGTAAGATGCTTGTAAAATGGTAATTAATGTTTGCAGGTTGGAGAATCTTAGGAGAGAGAAGGTGAACGCCTAGAATGGAGTGGAAAACATTTCTATAAGTATTTTCCATGTAATTGTTGCTGCAATACAGATTTTAGGTACTCAGTTGCTGTCGGAATGTTGTCAGATTGAAGACTTGTGGAGAGAGTTGTGTGGTTGATGTATTGTACAGATCTTTTACAGATTAATACAAACTTGTGCCTCTTTCCTGGTGGTGTTTTTTTACCTGCAAGGGTTTTCTCCACGTAAACACTATGTCATTATGTTGAGTTCTTCATGTTTGACATCTTTTCTATAGTGGGTTTTATGTTTTGTTACAATCTCCATTGTTAAAGCACACTTAAAGATTGCTGAAATTTATCTTGAATTAGATTTCCATTGAAGTAGTTTTGCTTTCATTTCTAACATTTGGTATCAGAGCCTAGCCAAATTTGACTCTTGGGTGGTAGTGTGGAAGATGTAGTTGCAGTGGGAGATTTGGTTGTGTTTATTTTGCAGATCGTTGTTATTATGGCTACATCCACCATTGCATCAACCTCTTGATTGGACATTGAGAAGTTCAATGGAATGAGGTATGAGTGTGGAAGATGAAAATGGAAGATTTATTGGAAGAAAGAAACCAATGGTTGCCTATTCAAAAAGAGAAGAAACCTAACGATGTTAGACTGGATAAGAAGGTACGAGGAACCATCCGGCTGTGTCTTTCATACTTTATCCTGTTGAATGTTGCAAAGTTGGAGACCGCACACAAGTTGTGGAATTGGTTGGGTGAGATATATCAATCCAAGAGTATGGTAAATACACTTTATTTAAAAAGAAAAATGTTTTCCATGAGAATGCGAGAAGGTGAATCAGTTGCAGAGCATTTAAATTCTTTTAATTTGTTATTGAGTCAACTTGATTCAATAGATGTTGAGGTTAATGAGGAAGATAAATGTATCTTACTTCTTTGTTCTTTACCTGACTCTTGGGAGAATGTTATCCTTGCTATCACTGGTAACCTCGCAGATTTGAAGTTGGATGCTCTTGTTTCAGTGCTACTGTCACATGAATTGAGGAAGAAGAGTTTAGATAGTTCAGGGGATGCTCTCAGTGTCTGGGGAAGGTCTAAAGAAAGGGCACCTAAAGGAGATCAAAAAGGGGCTAAGGACAAGTCCAAGGGCTGGTCTAAGACTCTTGGTAAAAAGAATAGAGTTAAGTATTGGAACTACAGTAAAAGGGGACATGTGAAGGAGTGCAGAAACCCCAAGAAACAATGGGAGAGTACTTTGGATAAGTCCTCAAATGTAGGTGAAGAAGTTTTACTTTCTACATGTAATCTTGTTTCTAATGATCACTGGTTGGTTGACTCAGGATGCTCATTTCATATGACCCTGCATAAGGAATGGTTCTCTTCATATGAAGAATATGATGGAGGTAATATCTACCTTGCTGACAATTCTTCATATCTGATTGTCGGGAAAGGAAATGTATTGTTGTGTTTTAGTGATGGGAGGATTAAAACCCTCCCTGTTGTTTTGCATTTTCCTAGATTAGCTAGAAATCTAATTTCAGTTTTGAAGTTGAATGATTTAGGAATGCATGTGACATTTGACAAGCATGGCTGCAGATTGGTGAGAGGAAACTTGGTGGTAGCGAAAGGGAAGAGATTCAGAAAATTGTTTAAGCTTCAAGCCACTATAGTTTGTAATGCCTCTTATGTTTTTGAGGCTTCTAAAAACACTTGTATATTGTGGCATCATACATTGGGCCACACAAGTAATAATGTACTGAAAACTATTAAGAATAAAGAATTGTTAGATGGTTTCTCCTATTCTGATAAGCACTTTGATTTCTGTGAGCATTATGTGTTTGGTAAACAAAATAGAAAATCATTTCCTTTAGGAAGCAATAGAGCAAATGAGAAGTTAGAAATTATTCATACAGATGTGTTTGGACCTATTAATAATGAATCTATTGAAAAATCTTGTTATTTTGTCACCTTCATTGATGATGTGTCTAGATATACATGGAATTATTATATGAACCAATCAAGTTTAAAGATAAAAATATTAAGATCTGACAATGGAGGGGAATATTGCTCTAAGGAATTTGATGAGTTTTGCAAGCATGTAGGTATAATCAAACAAAAGACAACTCCATATACACCACAACAGAATGGTGTTGCAAAAAGGATGAACCGAACAATTATGGAAAGGGCCAGAAGTATGCTTAGTGATGCACAGTTGGATAAATGCTTTTGGATAGAGGTTGTGTGTATTGCTTGCTACTTGATAAACATATATCCTTGTAAGGCTCTTGATTCGACATCTTATGAAGTGTGGATAGGTAAGAAACCTTTTGTTTCACATTTAAGGGTCTTTGGCTGTGAGGCTTTTGTTCATGTACCTAACAAAAAGTGATCTAAGTTAGATCTAAAGGTTGAAAAGTGTACATTCATTGGATATGGTGATAATGTGAAAGGTTATAAGCTTTGGAATTTACTAACCCGCAAGATTATCTTTTCTAGAGATGTTATTTTCAGGGAACTTAGAGTTATTTCTAAACCTGAGTAGCCAAAAGAAAAAGAAGATTAGGTAAAGAAGGTGCACTTTGATTTAGAGTAGCAAGATGCACCTCAAGAAGAACAAAATGATGGATTGGGGGTGAAGAAGAAGATGATTCAAGTAGTTCTTATGAAGATGAATCTATTGTGACAGAAGAAGTTGTTGCAAATGATCATGTAGAAGAACGAGTAGAGTCTCTTACTCCACCCTTGAGGAGATCCACAAGATAATAAATTCCAGTTGACAAGTATAGCCAACTAGATTTTTTTTATTTATATGCTTTATTGAGTACTAACGATGAACCTAGATCCTACAGGGAAGCTATTTCTGTAGATGATAGTGAGTCTTGGCAGTTAGCCATGCAGGAGGAGATGATGGCTTTAGACTCTTGTAACACCTGTGATCTTGTTTGTTTGCCCAAAGGAAGAAAGACCATAGGTTGTAAGTGGGTCTTCAAGAAGAAGTTTGGAGCAGATGGGTCATTGGAGAAGTACAAGGTTAGACTGGTAGCCAAGGGCTACTCCCAGAGAGGGAGTTGATTTTGGTGAAATTTTCTCTTGTTGCTAAATTAACTTCTATTAGATTTCTCTTATCCATTGCTACAGCTTATGATTGGGAGATTGAGCAAATGGATGTTAAGAATGCATTCTTGCATGAAGATCTTGAGGAAGAAATGTATATGCAACAACCTATAGGTTTTGAGGTAAAAGGAAAAGAGCATTGGGTTTGCAGGTTAAAAAGGTCTCTTTATGGTTTGAAACAATCCTCCAGAATGTGGTATCAAAAGTTTGACTCATTTTATTTGAAATTGAGTTTTGTTAGAGGTGAGAAGGATCATTGTGTTTACATTTATTGTGTTGGTGATTCTATACTAGTTATTGCATTGTATGTTGATGACATGTTTTTCAGCAATACTAAGGGTATGATCAATGAGCTTAAAGCCCAACTTTCAAGTGCATTTGATATGAAGGATCTTGGAGCTACAAGGTATATTTTGGGAATGGAGATTAGGAGGGATGGAGTTAACAGAAAGCTTTGGTTGTCACAAAGTTAGTATGTCAATACTATTTTGCAGAGGTTTAGTTTGCAGGACTGTAACCCAGTTAGAGTTCCTTTACCTATTGGTACTAATCTTTCATTAGATATGTGTCCAAAGATTGAGGATATGTCTAATGTGCCATATGCTAGTGCTATAGGGAGTTTGATGTATGCAATGGTTTGCACTAGACCAGATATTGCCCAAGCAGTGGGAGTTTTGAGCAGATTTATGTCTAACCCTGGTAGACAGCATTGGAACTATGCAAAGATGGTGTTTAAATATCTTGCAGGTACTCCTAATTATTGTATGGTTTATTTTGGTACTGATAGTGCTAATAAATCTTTAGACATACAGGGTTTTGTTGATGCAGATTGGGCAGGTGACTTGGATAGTTGAAGGTCCACTAGTGGCTATGTGTTTACTCTATTTGGAGGTGCGATGAGTTGGATGAGGAAGAGGCAGCCCACAGTTGCTATGTCCACCACAAAAGTAGAGTATATGTCTACTACTCGTGTCTCTAAGGAGGTAGTTTGGTTGAGGAGACTGTGTACAGGTATTGGTTTTGATTGCAGGATCATTCAGATTGGTTGTGATAGCCAGAGTGCTATATGTTTGGCCAAGAATCCCATGTATCATGCTCAGACTAAACATGTTGATGTTCAGTATCACTTTGTTTGAGAGTTGGTTGTAAACGGAGAGATTGAGCTGAAGAAGATAGACACTCAGGAGAATGTTGCAGATTCATTGACCAAGCCTGTGCACTTAGAGAAGTTTGTATGGTGCAGAGAGGCCATGGGCCTTGTTTCTAATGCCTGATTATTTTTTCATTTGATTTCCTATGGGTTGATTTACAATGTATAATGTCAAGTGGGAGAGTGTTGGGATAAGGTTCCATTAACCTTGTAAATCCCAATATTGTATTTATTCCATTTATTATATGTAATTTGTAATTATCCATGAGGAGATGTACTAGTTTCACTGATAGGGGTAATTTCTGATTAATCAGAGGTAATTACAGAGTGACTTTTACTATTGGCAAATGTAAAAACTCAAAAGTAAATCAAAGTAGGCATGCTCCCTTGAGGAATCTACTATATTTGGCATGTATGACAACTATCATAATGTTTTCTAAGTGAATCTATGATAGCTGCAAGTTGTCATAAGATTCTGTGATTCTATGATGCATATGATGGATATGTTAGTTGTATATTTGCTATATTTAGCCGAAGGTTCCTATCTTAGAAAGATACTCTTTTGTGGAATCTATGATGATTATGACACATCATAAGATGCTGTAAGAGGCCAGATTTAGTCTTGGGCCCCCAACCTTTGCATGGCTATTTTTGGACAAGTGTAAGATGCTTGTAAGATGGTAATTAATGTTTACAGGTTGGAGAATCTTAGGAGAGAGAAGGTGAACACCTAGAATGGAGTGGAAAACATTTCTATAAGAATTTGCCATGTATTTGTTGCTGCAATATAGATTTTAGGTACTTAGTTGCTGTCAGAATGCTGTCAGATTGAAGACTTGTGGAGAGAGTTGTGTGGTTGATGTATTGTACAGATCTTTTATAGATTAATACAGACTTTTGCCTCTTTCCTGGTGGAGTTTTTTACATGCAAGGGTTTTGTCCATGTAAACACTGTGTCATTGTGTTGAGTTCTTCATGTTTGACATCTTTTCTATAGTGGGTTTTATGTTTTGTTACAATCTCCATTGTTAAGGCACACTTAAAGATTGTTGAAATTTATCTTGAATCAAATTTCCATTGAAGTAGTGTTTCTTTCATTTCTAACAACTTGGATCCTGCGGCTAAAAATCCAATTGACCTAGTTGCTTTGAAGAAGAAATATCAGACAGTTAAACATGTTTATAGGGATTACAACCTGGCCAAGCACATGCGAAAAGGTGTAGATGGAAAACTGGTGAAGATTTTAGCCAATAAACAAGAGCCTTTTCATTGTAGCATGTTCCTGGATAAGTTTGCCAGGACTATCATAGTTTGTGCCAGGTATTAGGCAGGGATGCCTTAGATAATATTCCCATTTCTCTAATGGTGATGGCAGTTGACATTCAAATTCAAGACACCAAAGATCCATATGATTATGCCTCTTATATTGATGACAAGATACACAAACAAATGACAGAAATCAAGAACAATCTATCTAAGCCAGATGTCCATGTTGAATTCAAATGGCACTCCATGCTATGCCATATGTTTCTATTTTCTCTATCTGGGATGTGGCACCACAATTTACATGTTAAAAGTACATATGCCCAGCGAAATATACTGCCAACGTAGGTATGGACTTGCATGTTGGATATGCATTACACCATTGCAGATTATATAATTTTTTAGTACTTTGTGAGAAGTATTCTTGGTTTCCTAGAGCCAGAGGGTGAGATGCTGCACCCAGATGTATTAGATTTTCTAAGGCCTTTGGACATGACCCCTCATTTGGGGATTGACCACAATTGAGGTGATTGGTTCTTTCATGAGCACACTACTTGCATCATGGTCTATGGATATGAGAGGCCACCCCATATCTTACTTAAATATGTGCCTAAGAGAGTGGAATTCTTAGAAATCATTAGGTAATTGAATGATTCAGACAATGAGCACCTAAGGAAACACAAGAAGGGTACATTCTTTCCTTCTTCACTCAGATTTAGTGATTTTTTAATAGCTAACAAGAGTGGGCCTGATCATATTACTTCAGTAATGCAATGTTTTGGGATGTATTTTGAGCATCCAAGAATTTTTGACCCTGAGGGCTTCATTAACAGGATAAGGGTCAACAAGGGAAGGCCAAGGTATACTCATCAGGTTGACCTAAAAGAGGATCCTGTCAGAAACTGCTTCACAATGAGTGATGTCCACACCTTGAAAATCAAGTGGGACATAATAATGGCAGGTGAGAGAATGAGAAAAAGTATAAATGCAGCATATCAGGGTGTCTTCTTGGAAGTGCAAGACCCCATTCATGTTAGGCTTATGACACACAATTGAGAGAGGGGTGAATTAGTTGTCCAAAAATTTCTCCCAATTACACACTTAAATCCTTTTAGTGATTAGTAGTATATTAATCATGAAACATAATGCACTTAAATCAAAAAGCAGAAACACATCAACACATAAGACACCAAGATTTTGATGTGGAAAACCCAATTAAGGGAAAAACCACGGGGTGATTAACCCAAGATTGTATTCTCTGTTAGAAGAATAGAAAGAACAAAATGGTACATGCCAATTAGGGCTCACTGCCCGAGCACATTGCTCACAAGAGGCTCATTGCCTGCAAGAGACACACTGTCTACAAAGAAATAAGTATCACATACATGAACTAGAGAATAGCATCTTCACCATGCTTGAATCAGTTCCATTTAAGCTCAATACTTTTGTTTTGCCTTTTGCTCTCCTCCTTGCTACCACACACTCATCTCCACAAGGACAACTTTGAAATGACTTTGCAACCCCTTATTTATACAAGACATCAACTTAGGAATAATCATCTAAGTCAGCAAACATCTACCAGAACATCCACAAGATGTGTAATTTATCCGGTCGACCAATCTCAGGAAGAACACCATCATCCTAAGGTTTTCTTCAATAGCGAGCTCTAACTCTAATGCGGACCACTAACACACGCTGGACACAATCCAAAATCCTTCACAAGGTTGCCTGAATCACCAAGAACATCCGCACTTCATCTGCATACTGAAATCCTTCTCTCTTTCATCCGGAGCCTCAAGAACACAGTCTGTCACCACTGTCACCAAAGAATGGATACTTCTGGACCTTCAATTCATGAACCAATCAAGTTGACACATCACAAGGACTTCCTCAACACTGTCTCAAATTTGCAGAGTAGGAAACTATACTTCCAGATCTCACTGGACCTGTCTGTGTCACTTTGTTACCTCTGAACACCTACCAGAACCGGTTTTACTTGAGCGGCCACAACTTCTTCATATCTTCATGTGGACCTCTGAAATTTCTACTGGATCACCTCAAGACATATATCTACAAACCCTTTGATTTGTATCCTCTGATCCTCTTCCTATCTTGGACTTTTGCCTTATTGTCATCACTGATCTTCACTGTTCCTGATTGAGACTAATTTTCTCAATATCCTCAGCACATAGCTCATCCAATCCTTATCATTAATGCAACAGGAGTATGTTGACATCAATGATAACACAGGTTAGGCCCATACTTGCAACAATTTAGAGGATACAGAAAATGATAGATAATACAGAGTAGTTAATTGCTATTGCTCTTGTAGGAGAAGAGAGACCAACATATTAGCTTGGCAACTCAAGTAGAGGATATGCTTCTAAGAGGGAATTGATTGACCCCTCCCCTACCAAGAAAGCAAAAATTATTGATTTGGAAAATCCTGAAGAAATTGAAGTAGTAGATATAGAACGGGAGACAAAAGGACATGTACAAGAAGCTGTCCATCAGGTGAATTCACCTGATAGAGTAAGGCCCTATTCTTCCCCTAAAAACACAGTATTCAAAACAATGAGAAGACAAAATGTTGACATTGAAGATGTCATAATAATGGATTGTAACAAAGTTTTTGAAGATGATGAATTTATAAACACTCCTGAATTCAAGAGTTATGTATTAAAAGTAAGAAGTGAAGGGTTCCAAAAGAGGATTGAAGATGCTAAAAGTGGAGCGAAACCTAGTGAATATGAGGCCATCACAAAAAGGGTCTTAAAAGAAGTCAATCAATCTATAAGTAGAATGACTCTAGAGGAGGGGAGAGCTTTGGTTGCAAAGAGTAACATCTTACTCCTTCCTCACTGGACACTTTTAGATGCAATTGCATTTGACACAATTACTAGAGAAGACTCTGATATAATAGGTGAACAAATATGTAAGGCTCTCTCTGGTGTAGCCTTCCATCCTAGGTTTGAAACATTGGCTATATGGGCTCTAGCCCCAAATAATAATAAGCCTAGGGTTGAATAGGGGGAATTGGTAGGAGATGTGATAATAAATAGGGTATCTGACACCCTTGCCCACCAGGCTACAAGCTTGAATGTCTAGACTACCCAATTTGTTGAGGCTGTCACAAATAAATTGTAGAAAGATCATAATGAGCTACAACTAAATTATGCCCAGGCAGTTGCAGAGATAAGTGGGTTGAAGTAGCAATTGTTATTAGGGGCTAGCACTTCAGCTCCCCCACCAGTGATTCCAATAGCATAGTCCTTCCCAGTTGATACAGAGCCTCTAGTGACTGAAATCAAGGAGCTGAAGGAAGAGGTCAAGAAATTGAAGGAGGAGAAAAAGAGTATAGTAAGGATATGGTCACCAATTTGATAAATAACAGGGTGACCAAACTCTTGGCAAGGGTAGATGAGACTTGGAGGTCTTATTCACAAATGAGGATTGCATATGAGAAGCATGAATCAAACAAAGAAAGGCTCTCAGCTGTGAAAACAAGATGGTTGCCAAGAATTGGAGAAGTCGGGGATCTCATTAGGTGTTCAAGATTTGATGTGTAGGAACCCCCTGAGTTGAAGCTGGTAATGGATATGCTGCAACATTTTGAGGAAGTTGCCAGTTTTCAATTAAGGTTAGATAAAGTTTTGGTAGAGAAGAAGTAGGCTTTGGTGAAAAATAGACACAAGGTGGTTGCCAAATATTTTAGAAGGTGGTGGACAAGCGAAAGACTTAGACAAGTGGAAAGAAGAAAATGAAGATAATGCCAAGAAGTTAATTCCTACTTGTTGAACCTATGACAATCCAACTATGAAGATGTTGAGCCTAGCACTTGATAAGTTGCACATAGTTGAGATAAATTTTGAAATATTTTATAAGTGAAGATTTTGTTGGATTCTAGGTACATCAATCATAATGGCAAGATTGTAGAGATAATCTTGTTCCAGTGGCCATCTGAAAAGACATATAGAGAGTACATATAAAAGTATGGGCCAGCAAATTGAAAGGAAATGCCAACCACCGCCTACCCTGCATTGATGAGGCAGATCTCCTTCAAGAGGCTACACATTTTCCAAGTCTATCTACCTTTCCTCTTCTTCTCTCCATTGTAGTAAATGTTCTCAACACCAAAGTGGGCAGTGCATTATATCAAAGATTCTCTAAAATGACATTGTAATTATTGTTGAGTACACGTTCTTAGTCTATAAAAGAACTATGTCACTCATTCTTTTGGTTGTTGAAGATTTTGAAAACTTTTGAAGAGTAAATAAAATACAATTTCTGCTGGGCTATCTCATCTCTTGTCTTGTAAGTCAATGAGTTATGTGTTGAATGTATTTTTGCATAACTTTTATCAGTTTCATGTTGATTATAAATGAAAAATGCTATATGCATGTGTTCTGTTGATTGTCTCCATGGTTCTATGTGTTCTGCTTTTGAATCTAATAACTGTGGGTTATCTGAGATTCTAGAATATAGGTTTTCTATATTGCATGCTTAATCTTTTACTTCTATTCAAGGGATAGATTAAATATTCTGGGTTAAGTATGGGGAAGAATGTATTGCAACAGGGATATATGTACATAGAGTTAACATGATACTCTGTTTTGGGTAGTGTCTGTAAGGCAGTGTCATAACTTGATACTTTCCAATTAAAGATTGGAAAGACTTCATGAAGATGAGTCCGTTTACAATTTCTGTCATGTCCTATGATCACATTCCAATTGGAAATAGGAATGACCAGATTAATGTTAGAATGATTAATCTATAATAACATACCCATCATTATCAAATACAAGAGGATTAAGCAAGGGTCGATCTCATACACCAAGGAAAAAAGTAATCATAAGAGAAAGACAAGTATAACATAATACTTAGTGATAAATACTAGACGAATCTCAAAGAGCGCTGACTTGGCATATAAGACAAAGATGGAATAAAACAAAATACAAAATAAATCATTTGTTAAGGATCACTGATGATGAGGAGAAGTGACTCCTAAGGGGTCACGACCCTCTGGGAAATATAAGAGCATGGATGAGCATCAAGGAGTAGGTAGGAATCGCATCTCACACAATAACATTCGATCCACCTTGAATCTGAAAAGGAGTTCTTCTACCAAGAATTCATATTATAACACATAAGAATCCACTCAATTCAGTCTGCCATATCTATAAATCTGATCAAGAAGTACAAAGGAGTCTAAACAATAACCATTGATTAAATCTCATACACCTCTAGTCAGTCTGTGGATCATACCAGGTATGACAATTTGTCTTTATCATTGTTATTTCTGTTGATTGTTGATATCAATAAGACCATTACATATGCGTAGGATGTGAATAATGGAACGGCATTATCAAATGAGTGGCGTAGGAAATGAATATGTTGTTATAGATCAAAATTAGAATAAACATACAAGAGTCATGATTGTGATAAATATAATATATATATATATATATATATATATATGTGTGTGTGTGTGTGTGTAGATAGTTTAAGGCCTATTAGATAAATCATGAATTAGATAAGTGTTATCATTATTATGATAAATGATCATGTAGAAATAAAAGGTAAATAGAACTAATTTACTGTGCATATGAGAAGTCATGAAAATATGCTTGTATTATGATAATAAATTCATAAGAATATCCTGTTACATAATCAACATTAGTCTTACAAATATCTCAAATCTGAATAAGGGATAGATTAGCATAAAGTTGATTATATATAATGATCAATATACAAATGGATATATCCTCTATGATAAATATGACTATCGTGTAAACAACATATGATATAAGAAAGTTGATTAGAATGATGGAAAGCATATAATGCCAATGAATGGCAATCAGAAAATATGATTGATAACTCACAACTCATGTCATGTTCAAAAGGGATGTTCAAGCCTCACCTTAATCATCTTATCAACCTATGAGTATGGGGTTAAGTTAAGGATGTAAAATTAGACCTAGGTGACCCTTAAGTGGATGAAGAACACTGGGTGTGTGTGAAGTCCCTTGAGCCAAGAGACGAAGAACTCTAGGTGTGAGTGAAGCTCTTGGACCTATGGTATTATGAGCTCATAATAAATGTGCCCAATAGTAGGTGACTCTCAATGGGATGAAGAATGTCAGGTGTTGCGTGAAGTCACATTAAGCCAAATGGTGAAGGACCTCGCATGTTGGGAGAAGCCTTTGGGCCTCTGTGTAGGATGGTTAACGCCTTAACAAACCATGCTCATGTGGAAGACAAGGTTGATTAATGATGGGGCTAATCAAGAACTCTCTCTAGATAATGCATGGGAATTGTGAATGAAAGAATGTGAATATGAAATGTCTATGTTTATTAATGATTAGATCAAATCATTGTGATTAAGATCATAAGGTTATAAGATTTTGAGGAAAAGTATATGGAATGATAATTGATTAATGAACTCTAATGATGATATGAAAAGGAAAAATTGAATACTAATGTTCTCTCTTGTAAGTTGAAATTGTGCAAGGTTAAGAAAGTTTTTGACCTGCTAGAAGGGGACATTACAGGAAGATACTTATTACCCCCTTGAAACTTGATTATTAGTGTAGTATATGCAAGCCATTCACACATATATGTCAATGTGACTCCATGCCCTGAGATAAGCACCGGTCAAAGGTGGTATTGAGTTTATGAATCAAAACTCAAGTCTTGCAGCCAAGCACAAAACAAAAAATTGAACAACACTTCTAAAACTTTAGGATTTGAGGAGTAGTTTAGGTTCAAAGGTAGCCCCTTTGCATTCATCCTACAGTTTTGGCCTTCATAAAAAAAGATTCATCTGCTTTATGTCAATACTAGGTAACAGTCAGAGCTTTATCCTATAGGTGTTGAGTAGGGAATGCCCCCCTAGGTTTTACAAAGCCTGAAGAAGGAGAGGAGACATTTAAAGTCTATCTCCTATACTGTTTGCCTTTGACTTGAGGATCCTCTTGATAAGTGATGGATACCTTGTAGGGAAACTTAGGAACTATTAGTAGGAAAAATACCCAACAGGGAGAGAGGTGGAGAGGAAGGGAAATATCTAGAGCTCGCTGAGAGATATACAAGTGAGAGACCTACAATCTTGGGATAGAGGGGTGAGAGAGATAGGGGAGAGATGGGGGTGAGGTAGATAGGGGAGGAGAGGGGTGGATAAGGGTCAAGGGTTTAGGTTTTAAGGGTTGAGGGATTAGGGTTTAAGGTATAGTGTCGAGGTTTGAGGGTTTAGGGATAAGGTTTAGGATTTAAAGTTTAAGGGTTGAGGGTTGAGGCTTTAGGGATAGGGTTTAGGGTTTAGGTTTAATGGATTAGGGTTTAAGGTATAGTTTCAATGGTTGAGGGTTCAGGGATAGGGTTTAGGATTTAAGGTTTAAGGGTTGAGGGTTGAGGCTTTAGGGTTAGGGTTTAGGGTTTAGGGTTTAGTGAGAGACCTAGATGGCTAAGGATGGATGGAGAGTTAGACAAGGAGTGACTGAGAGACGTAGAGAGGGGATTGGTAGAGAGGTGAGGGGGAGACAGAGGTGAGAGATAGAGAGGTGAGGGGAAAGATAGAAGAAAATGAGAGAGTGAAGTTGAAAACTTGAGGGCAATATGGGTAAGGAGGAGGGAGAGAGGTGGAGAGGAAGGGAAATATCTAGAGAGCCCTAAGAGATATACAAGTGAAAGACCTACAACCTAGTGAGAGAGGGGTGAGAGAGATAGGGGAGAGATGGGGGTGAGGTGGATAGCGGAGGAGAGGGGTGGATAAGGGTTTACAGGTTTACGGGTTTAGGGTTTAAGGGTTGATGGTGCAGTCACTTTAGGAGAGTTCACAGAATGAACTATTCAAACCATGCAACAAGAGTAAACACAATAGAAATAACTCAAAGAAATGGAACAAATGTAGATTCAGTCATTCAATATATCAAAGAATTCAGATACAGTCTGATCGGCAACATGCGGGCTTACAATTAGGGCTCACAGGCTTGATTACATACATGAGCAAGATAAGCTTTGAAGATCTTTCACACAAAAATAAACTATCAGATCTTTCTTATGTCCATCTCTACTTTCCTAAGGATCTATTACAACTTTATATATCAATTCCAGACCAATAGATTCCTTCGTGTTGGCCAAGGAAGGTCACAAACTCCAATGAAGAGCTATAACGTGTTCACAGATAGGTCAGACCTAAATGCATAGAACACTTCCTCAAATGAATGGAACAATGTGTAGACCCTTGGAGAAGGTTGGTCATGAACCAAAGGAAATTGAATGATGTGTCATTGAGATCTGCAAGTCAAGGAATGATCCACAAGCCTTCTCCTTCAGCTGATTATCAGGAACTGTTAGAATGCTCTACTATAAGAAAACAGTCAACTTCTGATAGCGATATCTTTTTGGTAACTAATCCAAATGATCTGAATTCTTGATATGTTTTAGATGAATAAATGTAGATGCTAAGTCTAGATCCGTAAGATGTGAAATGCCAAAATTGGACCACAAGCTGAGAACTACTACTGACTAAACTGCCTGAACTGAACTGGAAAAAGGAAAGAACTAAAATGCAAATGTTTTTAGTTGATTCAAGATTTCTTGAGCCACGGATGCTCCTGCATCAAACATCTGGGGTTATTGAAAAAGTGAGTCCCTCACTTTGCTAGGGCTAGGGGAGAACCAAGATGGTCCACCTCAGCCTGAGAAATCCAAGATGAATCTTCTTTTGGTCTGCTTTTCCACTTCACAAGGTATTCTTTGTACTGTCTTCCTCTAGTGCTGCATCCAACTCTACTATCTAAAATGCCTTCAATCCATTCTGGTGCTTGTTGTGGCAACTACTTCTTCAAGTCTTCTCCCATGCTATCACTAAACTTTGCTTCATGGTACTGATAAAGATCTGCAATGTTGAAAATAGGTGAAATACCCAATGTCTCCAGTCATTCCACTTCATATGCATTTCCTGAATCAAATTTCTTGAGTATCCTACAAGGTCCAAACTTCTTCATCTTCAACTTGTTATAAGTCCCAACTGGAAATATTTATTTTCTCAAGTATACCATCACTTCATTGCCAACTTAAAACTCCTTATGTCTTCTCTTCTCATTTGATTTCTCTTTGTACTTACTATTCATGTCCTCAAAATGCTTCTTCACCTGATTATGCACTGTCTTCATATGATTTGCAAATTCTTCTGCTTCTGCACTCCTCTTTTCCTCTATACTAATATCCCTTAATTCTACAATTCCTCTAGGATTCACTCCAGTAACAATCTCAAAAGGTTTTCTTTTGGTACTCCTATTTACTAAATTATTGTATGCAAACTCTGCTTGTGAAAGAATCAAGTCCCAACTTCTGGTTTTGTCTCCAACTAAACATCTCAACAAGTTTCCTAAACTCCTATTCACTACCTTTGTCTATCCATCTATCTATGGATGAAAAGTAAAACTGAGCTTCAAATCTTTCTTCATCTTCTTCCAAAGTGTCTTCCAAAAGTAACCAACAAACTTTATGTCTCTGTCTGAAACTATACTCCTAGGTAATCCATGCAATCTCACAATATCCTTGAAAAATAGGTCAGCTACATGTACTGCATCAGTTGTCTTCTTACAAGGTATGAAATGAGCCATCTTTAAAAATCTATCAACCACTACAAATATTGAATCATATCCTCTTTGTGTCTTAGGTAATCCCATTACAAAATCCATGCTTATGTCTTCCCAAGGTCTCTTTAGTACTGTCAAAGGTTTATACAATCCAGTGTTCTGACTACTCCCTTTTGCAACTTGACAAACTCTACAACTCTACACAAATCTCCTGACATCCTTCTGTATCTGAGGCCAAAAGTAATTTTCACTTACCAAATCCACTATCTTATCAATGCCAAAGTGTCCTGCCAATCCACCACTATGCTTCTCCTTGATCAAATTATTCCTCATAGAACTTCTAGGTATGCACAACTGACTTCCTATGAACAACATATCTTCTTGAATCGAATAGTCCAACAACTTACTTCTATCTATCACAATAGGTTCCTTACATGCTCTCCAAGGTTCTGCAAAATCAGTGTCTCCCTCATACATGTTCTTCAATTCGTCAAAACCCAACACTTCAACTCTCATCTCTGTCAACAAGTTTCTTCTTCTACTCAAGGCTTCAACAACTTTATTTGATTTAACACTCCTGTGCTTCAACACAAAGGTATAACTCTACATGAACTCTACCCATCACATGTGTCTCTGATTCAACTTTCCTTGACTATTCAGATACTGCAAAGCATGATGATCTGTATACAACACAAACTCCTTAGGCAACAAGTAATGTCTCCACTTCTTCAAGGCTTCAATTATGGCATAGAACTCTTGATCATAAACTGAATATCTTCTCCTTGCATCATTCAACTTCTCACTAAAATAAGCTACAGGTCTACCTTCTGGAATTAACACTGCTCCAATTGCATTTCCACTAGCATCACAATCAACTTGAAATACTTTATTAGAATCTGGTAATGTCAAAATAGGTTGCTCTGTTACTTTCTGCTTCAACAACTCATAACTTTTATCTACTCCTGATGTCCACTTGAAATCTTTTCTATCACCTCTCATTGTCTCTTTCATAGGGTTATAAACTGAACTGAAATTTCTAATGAACGTCCGGTAGAAACTGGCCAATCCATGAAATGATCTAACTTCTCCAATACTCTCCGGTGTAGGCCATTCAATAATTGCTTTCACTTTTTTAGGGTCCATCTTCAATCCTTTCACAGAGATCACAAATCCCAGATATACCAATTCTTCCTTCATGAAACTACACTTCTTGATGTTTATCAACAATTTCTCTTCTCTCAACCTCTACAAAACTTGTCTAATATGCAACAAATATTCTTCTTTTGTCTTACTAAAAATTAGAATATCATCGAAGTACACAATTACAAAATTACCCAAGAATTTCTTCAAGACCTCATTCATCAATCTCATGAAAGTACTTGGTGCATTTGTTAGTCCAAAAGGCATCACTAACCACTCATACAATCCTTCCTTTGTCTTAAAAGTAGTTTTCCATTTATCACCTTCTCTGATTCTGATCTGATGGTATCCACTCTTCAAATCTATCTTTGTGAAATATTTTTCTCCACTCAAACAATCCATAATATCATCCATTCTAGGTAAGGGAAATCTATACTTAACTGTGATCTTGTTTATGGCTCTAAAGTCAGTACACATTCTCCACTCTCCATCCTTATTAGGTGCTAGCACTACAGGTGCTAGTACTGCAGGTACTACACAAGGGCTCAAACTTTCTCTGATCTAACCTTTCCTCAACAATTCTTGTATCTGTCTATTTAGTTCTTCATTCTCTGTCGGTGTCATCTAGTGTGCTACTTTGTTAGGCAAACTTGCTCTTGGTATAAGATCCATGTGATGACTGATACTCCTTATAGGTGGTAATCCTTCAGGCACATTATCTGATATGATGTCTTCATTCTCCATCAGCAACTCCTTTATTTCTTTCGGTTTAGTTTCTTTCTTCACTACTTTAGGCATTTTAGGAATCAAGGCATAACACATACTTTCCTATTTCAAACCATCAAAAAATTTCCTTCCATCTACCAAACAGATTCTAGCATTTCCACATACCACATTTTTAGGATCATCTTCTAAAGGAATCAAAGTAATTCTTTTCCCATTTGTTGTTATAGTATATGTATTCTTTCTCCCATCATGCATAGCTTTTCTATCATACTGCCAAGGTCTACCCAACAAGATATGACAAACATCCATAGGCATAATATCACATAAAACTTCATCATGATAAGATCCAATATAGAATTTCACCAAACATTGTTCACTCACCAACACTTTATGATCATCCTGAATCCATGCTATCTGACAGGGCTTAGGGTGTTCCAATCTTTCCAACTTTAGCTTAGTCACCATCTCCTCTGAAACTAGGTTGTCTAAGCTACCACTATCAATTACAACTTTACAACACTTACCTCTAGATTTCCATTTAGTTCTGAATAGACTTTTCCTCTGTGACGGTTCCTCATTTGTCTCTACTTGAAATAGTGCTCTTCTCATCACTAATAATTCTCCTTTCTCCGGATTACCAACAGAATTGGGTGATCCAACATGTTCTTCAAATAGGCTGCTCTTCCATTGTTCTCTGTCTTCTTGCTTGTACTACTTTGATTACATTCAAATGATCTATGTCCTTCACCTCCACACTTGAAACAAGTACCTCTGAATGTTTTCTTATCAAATCCTCTTCCTCCTCTTCTGTATCCTTTGTTCCGGTATGCACTAGGGTTTCCTCTCTGGTAAAAATTCTTGTCATCTCTCCGGTAAGCATTGTTATCTCTGTCATCCCTTCTAACTGGGTTGTCAAACTTGTTCTGCTCCACAAATGATCTATCACATCCGGAAAACATTCTTCCTCTCTGAAATTTACCTCCTCTGCTTCTTTGTCTTGATCATGCTTCTTATTCAGGTTTTCTTCAACTTTCAGGGCAAATTAATATGCTTCTTCCAAAGATGTCATCCTTACCAAACTTAGTTCTTCTTGAATATTCAATCTCAGTCCATTGATATATCTAGCCACTTTCTCCTTTCTTGCTTCACTATGTCCTGTTCTTATGATCATCGTATGAAATTCTTTAGTGTATTCCTTCATAGATTTCTCCTTTTGTCTTAAGTTTTGCAATCTTTTTAACAATTCCAACTTATAGTTAGCATGTATGAATTGATTTTTTAACTTTGTCACCATTCGGTCCCACTTTGTAATATTTTATTTCCCTCTTCTATTTCTTTCCAACTAAACTCTTTCCACCATATAGCAGCATTCCTTTCAACTTTGTCTTTGCAAATTTCACCTTCCCTAGATCTTCAATCTCCTCATATTCAAAGTATTCTTCCATGTCATTTATCCAGTCAATCAATTCTTCAAGGTTTAAATTACCAGTATAGTTCAGAACATCAACTTTAGGTCTCTTTTGAATCTTTGAAATAGCTTCCAACATCTTTATCTAATCTGATTCTTCTTCTTCATCACCTCCTAGGGTTTCACTAGTGTGTTCCACAGATTGAAATACTTCCTCATCATCACTTTTAACATTAAGTCTTGGTGTCAATCCTCTTCGCCTATCTTCTTCAACAACATCCAAAAGTATTCGCATTGTTCTCATCAATTCCATCATCTCATCCATTCTATTATCCATTGTACCAAAAGGAGAAACTCTTCGTAACAACATTCTTCCTAGGATCAAGTACAAACTACCTCAGGTTCAGCGATCGGGTTACAAGCAACAACTACCTCTCAATCGGCGATCAGTTGCGCACAAGTAACCTACCTCAGATTCGCGATTTGATTACAATGAGATCTTACAAAATCCCCTTCACCAATTCGCTCCAAGAATCAAACTTTCGCTCTCCAAGATTTGAACTTTCGCTCTGATACCACTTGGTACAGTCACGGTAGGAGGGTTCACAGAATGCACTATCCGAACGGTGCAACAAGAGTAAACACAATGGAAACAACTCAAATAAATGGAGCAAATATAGATTCAGTCATTTAATATATCAAAGAATTCAAATACAGTCTGGCCGGCAACATGCAGGCTTACAATTAGGGCTCACAGGCCTGATTACATACATGCGCAAGATAAGGCTTTGAAGCTCTTTCGTACAAAACTAAACTATTAGATCTTTCTTATGTCCATCGCTACTTTTCTAAGAATCTATTACATATTTATATATCAATTCCAGACCAATAGATTCCTCCATGTCGGCCAAGGAAGGTCACAAACTCCAATGAAGAGTTGTAATGTGTTCACAGATAGGTTAGACCTAAATGCATAAAACACTTCCTCAAATGATTGGAACAACGTGCGGACCCTTGGGGAAGGTCAGCCATGAACCAAAGGACATTGAATGATGTGTCATTGAGATCCGCAAGCCATCTCCTTTAGCTGATTATCAGGAACTGTTAGAATGCTCTGCTATGAGAAAATAGTCAACTTCTGATAGTGATATCTTTCTGATAACTAATCCAAATGCTCTGAATTATTGATATGTTGTAGATGAATGAATGTAGATGCTAAGTCCAAATCTGCAAGATGTGAAATGCCAAAACTGGACCACAAGATTAGAACTACTACTGACTGAACTGCCTGAACTGAACTGGAAAAAGGAAAGAATTGAAATGCAAACAAACTGAAATGAAATGTTTTTGGTTGATGCAAGATTTCTCTTGAAACAAGGATGCTCCTACATCAGTTGAGGTATTAAGGGTTTAAGGGTTGATGGATTAGGGTTTCAGGTTGAGCGATTAGGGTTTAAGGTATAGTGTCAAGGGTTGAGGGTTTAGGGATAGAGTTTAGGATTTAAGGTTTAAGCATTGAGGGTTGAGGCTTTAGGGATAGATTTTATGGTTTAGGGTTGATGAATTAGGGTTTAAGGTATAGTTTTTAGGGTTGAGGGTTTATGGATAGGGTTTAGGGTTGACAGATTAGGGTTTAGGGTTGAGGGATTAGGGTTTAGATTTGAGGGATTAGGGTTTAAGGTTGAGGGTTGACGATTAAGGGTTTAGGGATAGGGTTTAGGGTTAAGGGATTAGTGTTTAGGGTTGAGGGTTTAGGGATAAGGGATTAGGTTTTAAGGTATAGTGTTAAGGGTTGAGGGTTTAGGAATAGGGATAGTGTTTAGGATTTAGGGTTGAGGGATTAGGGTTTAGGGTTTAGGGATAAGGGATTAGGGTTTTAGGTTGAGGGATTAAGGTTTAGGGTTGAGGGATTAAGGTTTAAGGTTGAGGGTTGAGGGTTTAGGGATAGGGTTTAAAGTTTAGGGATAAGGGATTAGGGTTTAGGACCTTGAGGGATTAGGGTTTAGGGTTGAGGCTTTAGGGATGGCATTTAGGGTTGAGGGATTAGGGTTGAGGGACAAGGGATTAGGGTTAAGGTAGAGTGTTGAGGGTAGAGGGATTAGGGATGGGGTTTAGGGTTTAAGGTTTAAGGATTGAGGGATTAGGGTTTAAGGTTGAGAGTTGGGGGTTGAGGGTTTAGGGATAGGGTTTAGGGTTGAGGGATTATGGTTTAGGGTTTAGGGTTTAGGGATAAGGGATTATGGTTTAAGGTACAGTGTCGAGGGTTGAGGGTTTAGGAATAGGGATAGCATTTAGGGTTGAGGGATTAGGGTTTAGGGTTTAGGGATAAGGGATTAGTGTTTAGGGTTGAGGGATTAGTGTTTAGGGTTGAGGGATTAAGGTTTAAGGTTGAGGGTTGAGGGTTTAGGGATAGGGTTTAGAGTTTAGGGATAAGAGATTAGGGTTTAGGACCTTGAGGGATTAGGATTTAGGGTTGAGGCTTTAGGGATAAAATTTATGGTTGAGGGATTAGGGATAGGGTTTAGGGTTGAGGGATCAAGGTTTAGGGTTAAGTGATTAGGGATAAGGGATTGGGGTTTAAGGTATACTATCGAGGATTGAGGGTTTAGGAATAGGGATAGCGTTTAGGGTTTAGGGTTGAGGGATTAGGGTTTAGGGTTTAGGGTTTAGGGATAAGGGATTAGAGTTTAGGGTTGAGGGATTAAGGTTTAGGGTTAAGGGATTAAGGTTTAAGGTTGAGGGTTGAGGGTTGATGGTTTAGGGATAGGTTTTAGAGTTTAGTGATGAGGGATTAGGGTTTAGGACCTTGAGGGATTAGGGTTGAGGATTTGGGATAGCATTTAGGGTAAAGGGTCGAGGGATTAGGATTAAGGTATAGTTTTGAAGGTTGAGGGTTCAGGGATAAGTTTTAGGGTTTAGGGTTTAGGGATTAGGGTTTATGGTTGACAGATTAGGGTTTAAGGTTGAGGGTTGAGGATTTAGAGTTTAGGGATAGGGTTGAGGATTGAGGGATTAGGGTTAAGGTAGAGTGTCGAGGGTAGAGGGATTAGGGATAGGGTTTAGGGTTGAAGTTTTAAGGATTGAAGGTTGAGGCTTTAGGGCTAAGGGTTAAGGGATTAGGGTTTAAGATATAGTGTCGAGGGTTGAGGGTTTAGGGATAGGTTTTAGGGTTTATGTTTTAAGGGTTGAGGGTTGAGGGATAGGGTTTAGGGTTTAGAGATAAGGGATTAGGGTTTAAGGTATAGTGTTGAGGGTTGAGGGTTTAGGAATAGGGACAACCTTTAGGGTTTAGGTTTGAGGGATTAGGGTTTAGGGTTTATGGATAAGGGATTAGGGTTTAGGGTTGAGGGTCGAGGGATTAGGGTTAAGGTAGAGTGTCGAGGGTAGAGGTATTAGGGATGGGGTTTAGGGTTGAAGGTTTAAGGGTTGAGGGTTGAGGCTTTAGGGTGAGGGTTAAGGGATTAGGGTTTAAGATATAGTGTCGAGGGTTGAGGGTTTAGGGATAGATTTTATGGTTTAAGGGTTGAGGGTTGAGGGATAGGGTTTAGGGTTTAGGGATAAGTATTAGGGTTTAAGGTATAGTGTCGAGGGTTGAGGGTTTAGGAATAGGGATAGCATTTAGGGTTTAGGGTTGAGGGATTAGGGTTTAAGGTTTAGGGATAAGGGATTAGGGTTGAGGGTTGAGGGATTAAGGTTTAGGGTTGAGGGATTAAGGTTTAAGGTTGAGGGTTGAGGATTAAGGGTTTAGGGATAGGGTTTAGAGTTTAGGGATAAGGGATTAGGGTTTAGGACCTTGAGGGATTAGGGTTTATGGTTGAGGCTTTAGGGATAGCATTTAGGGTTGAGGATCGAGGGATTAGAGTTAAGGTAGAGTGTTGAGGGTAGAGGGATTAGGGATAGGGTTTAGGGTTGAAGGTTTAAGGATTGAGGGTTGAGGCTTTAGGGTGAGGGTTAAGGAATTAGGGTTTAAGATATAGTGTCGATGGTTGAGGGTTTAGGGATAGGTTTTAGGGTTTAACATTTAAGGGTTGAGGGTTGAGGGATAGGGTCTAGGGTTTAGGGATAAGGGATTAGGGTTTAACCTGTATAGTGTCGAGGGTTGATGGTTTAGGGATAGGGATAGCGTTTGGGGTTTAGGGATAAGGGATTAGGGTTTAAGGTTGAGGGATTAGGGATTATGGTTGAGGGTTGAGGGATTAGGATTTAAGGTATAGTGTTGAGGGTTGAGGCTTTAGGTATAGGGTTTAGGGTTTAGGGATAAAGGATTAGGGTTTATGGTTGAGGGATTAGGGTTTAGGGTTGAGGGATTAGGGTTTATGGTTGAGGGATTAAGGTTTAAGGTTGAGGGTTGAGGGTTGAGGGTCGAGGGTTTAGGGATAGGGTTTAGAGTTTAGGGATAAGGGATTAGGGTTTAGGACCTTGAGGGATTAGGCTTTAGGGTTGTGTTGATGAGTGTTTTTACACATTCATAACAAAAGTTAAATTTCACAAAGGAACCTTAGCTATCTTGGAAGATATGAAGAATTAACTAAGAATTCTTAATCTCAAGTTTATGTATGGTCAAGTCTTGACCTTGTGGATAATTCAGTAGGTTGATGTGAAGCTATAATGTTCAAGGGGCCTCACACAAATTAAAGTAATTTGTGATTCAATGGACCTCAAATTATGCAAACTGTTAAAAATATCAACAAAGTATTCATTCTTTTGCATAAATTCACTATTATATCACAAAGCTTTGCATAAATTTCAGTAAAACAAACTTTGCCTTTTAAATTTATATGAAAATTGTCAAAGATCACTACAACTCCTCATTCTTTATTCAAATGTATGACAATTTCCTTCAGATTTTTGCATTTAAGCTAATTATTTATCAATTGTTGGAGAAAAGTTAGGAAAGATAAAGTTAGAAAACTGGATTTTATCCACATACAATTCTCTATTACTCATGCATATAAACCTGTTTATCTTGATCAATTCAAAAGAAAATAAATCCCTATACATAAATTCTAATCAGTATCACGAATTGACATATGGACTTGCAATCTTCAAGGGAAAACATATTAAAAAATACCTAAATCAATTAACACTCTGAGCATAGACGTAGAAAATTAATGTTTGTATTTATTAACATACGATAGCCATTTCAAATTTACAATGTTGTTATGACTTTAATCCTTTGAATTACCATCAATAAACTGTTGATAACTGAGAGGGGGGGTGAATCAGTTATCCTAATTATTTCTTCTTTTGAACTTTCTTATTAATCAATGCAGCATTGAATCAAATAAACAAACATTACCATGAAATGAGAAACACATGACACAATATTTTTGACATGGAAACCCTGTTAAGGGAGAAAACCATGGGGTGATTAACCCAAAGATTATTCTCTATTAGAAGAATAAGGAGTTACAAAAATGGCACTTGCCAATTAGGGCTCACTGCCCGAGCACACTGCTCACAAAGAGGCACACTGCCTACAAGGAGACACACTGTCTACAAAAGAATGTTATACAATACTTGAACTGATTGGAAGCATCTACATATGCTGGAGTTCAGTTCCAGTTAGGCTCAGTACACTGATCTGCTGCACTTCATCTTTCCACTGTTCTTTATTCTGCTTTCCTTTCACATACTGGATCTTTCTTACTACTTCTGCTTTGCTCTGCACTTATTCACATACACAATCATACAACTACACTTCTCACAACTAAATCCATCGTGCATATATATCCGCATAAGTAATTTCATCACTTATCTAGTCGGCATCTGGAACAGTCTATTTTCTCACAAACTCTGTTCTGTCGGCTGAATCTTTGCTCATCAAGTAATGCGGATCAAGCATATACTTGTAGATATCATTAATCATGTCGGCCAAACATGATTCATGCCTTCACAACCTTTACCATTAACAGTAACACATCTGGAAAGCAGTCTGATGTTCTGTCAGTCAGTTCTTCCTCTGTTCTCACTGTCACTCAGGAATCTGATACTCAGTTACTCATATCTTTTTCCTTGTCCATCACCGGAGGCTAAATCCTTGGAATATACCACTCAAGGTAGTCCTTTTGACTTCCCCAAATCTGCACTGCACCAAGATACTTCCTCTGAGAGATCCAGACCAATCTGTCAGACCTTGCCATATGCTCTGTTCTTGTTCACCGGACCACAACAATCTTCATTCTGACTTCCGGTAGAGACACACCATGACTTGCGGATATGTGGGATGACCTTTGTTGCCATCAATGACAACAACCATGAATCCATATAGTGTCTCTTGCCAACAATCTCCCCCTTTGGCATTGATGGCAACACTTAGTGAAAAATGACTAAGTGTTTACACTATGCTCCCCCTTGGCTAATGCTCTATCTTTATATACAATTTCCAGAACTCCCCCTTCATTGGATTCCTCATTTTTCACTGCTCCTCACTCCCCCTTTGACATCAATGGCAAAGGGTAGGGTCCGCACACCAAAATTTTCAAAAAATTTCTATACTTAGCCATATATTACATACTCACATAAACCGAAGAATGTCTACAAAGGATGTCTTCAATTGGACCAATTCTGTAGCCCAACTTTGCTTCATTCTATCCAAAATTGAAATGTGACCACTCAACAAAAATGCAAAAGCTTCTGCCCTCTTAAGATCTGTCAGATCATTGGTTTGGGCGGTAGTCTGAGCATCACTTATGGCCTCATGCATAGTTTCTAACTTAGGGATTATAATCCTTCTAAGTTCTCCCATCCGGTTAATTATATTCTTCCTTTTCTTCTCAAAGTTCTTTATTGCATTTGTGATTGCAATAGTTTGACATTCTTGAGTTACTATGGAGGAAGAGAGAGGATCAAAACTTTGAGACAAACTCAGTAGTTTGTCCTGTTCCTCTTTTATTTTCTTCTCAATTTCTACTGTTGCTTTTGACCAGGAGATACAAAATTTGTAAATGTCACCGCCATCCTTAAGAGCATTTTCTAAGCTCTTTATTCCAATACTCATGTTTCTCCTATCATTAGAGATTAATCCTAGTACTTCTGAAAGTCTCTTATCCAAAAACTCCTTCCGGACCTTTTCTTCAGCTAATTTTTCTAGAGAATCAAAATGTGTATCAACACTGCTGACTAAGGTTTTGAGATTACCGGAAGAGGAGGCTGTCGGATCTATCTGGACCGATGGCATAATCTTCTCAAGCACTCCGGAAGCAGCCTCTATCAACTCACAGTCTTCCATATGAGACTTTAGGAGTTTTTCATTTGCCTTAGCATTTGCAAATGAAGCTATCTTCATTGTATGTACCGGAGAGAGGGAATCAAAGTTGAATGGACCTTGTAGAAGCTCCGGTTCATCGATCTCTATTGTTTCTTTGCTCAAAAATTGTTGAACAGTTTGTGCAGTGTCTCTTGCCGGAGACAGATGTTTCTTTTCTTCTGCAGTCTTGGAACTGTCCTTTGGGATTTTCTCTCCTTCCACATTCTTGCCACTATCAATCGTGGTTTTCTCTGTTGGAGTCTTCTCTTTCTCTGCACCCTTGGTACTGTCAACCTCTTTTTCTTTTACCGCTGCTTCCTTCTCCTGTAATTTCTCTTCTTCTTTGGATCCGGAGACTGTAGGGGAAACCGGAGGAGAGATGCTAGTCTGTTCAAGGGCCACTTCTCCCGGAGCAGAGGATTCCAAGTCCACAGCTGTTTCTGCACCCAACTCCTCTATGATATGAATGTTGAACCTTTTGAATGTATTTCAGAGGATCTCTTCAGTGTCCTTGGCTACCTTGTCTGTCTCACCAAGCATAAGCTGATTCATCCTTGCTTTGCTTCTGAATTCATCCTTGTAGTCTTTGAATACCATGTTCATTGTTTTGTGATCAATTGAAGGATATAGCTGAATAGCTATCTGTTCCCTGATCTCAAGGTCTTTTGACATGGCATTTGCCTTTCTCATTTCCAATTCCTTCTCTAGACTCTTAGGAATTTTGGAGATAATCTCAATAAAAGCTTTATTGTAAATGTTCAGGTACCTGATTGTAGCTTCCTGCAGGATCTTTTGGTCTGCTTCATTGTAGTCATCATAGAATTCAGCCACTGGTTGAAGGTTCCCATCCACAGTGACTAATTTGATTACACTATCTAGAGACAAGGTGGGCTTTTCAACAAATTTTTCTGCCATTTCTTCCTTGTCTTGGCCTATGGAGGGTTTACCGGATCCCTTCTTCTTCTGCTTCTTTAATTCCTTTACTCCCTCATCTGATTCAGTTTCCTCTTCATCTCTTTGACTTTCATAAGCCCTTGTGGCTTTCGTCTTGGATCTTTTACCAGATGCCTGGACTTCCAGTTTTGAACTTTTGGTTGTGGGAGGTGTAGATCTTTTTGATGATCTGGTCCGGGTGGAGGTTTCAACCGGAACACTTTCTTCACTTTTCTTTTTTGCCCTCTTCTTCTCTTTCTCATTCCCTTCCTTCTTCTTCTGGTGAGCATCAAGTGCTTCCATGGAGATCCCAAGGCCTTGTGCTATGTGTTCCACTTCTTTTCTAACCTTCCTCTTGATCTCCGGTTCTCTGAGTTCAACATGAATTTTTATACTCAGTTCCTCAAATATTCCGAACCTTTCTGCCTTTGGATCTTTAGGCTGACTTAGCATGTGTTGAACATGCAGCTCCACAATCTGTTCATCCACTTCATACCCCATGGGCATGATCCACACAGTTCTTGGTTCTACTGCCTCCATTAGGCACTGATCCGTTTCCACCATAAAGCATACTGTGTCTTTCTACTTTTCAACAAGAGACTGGGGTATTCTTTCTCTTGCATGCATCATGCTTTGGAAGTTCTTGAAATATCCCCACATGGCTATTTTTCTTGCTTTAGCATCCCCAAGTCCATGCAAATAATCTTTGATTTGGATGGCAACTGGTCTGTCATTCTGCCATATCCATCCACTGGATCCGAGAAGCTCATTCATGTAATAAAAGAAGAGACTAAGGATCAAATTGCCATACTTGAAGGAGTTTTTCTTGTCCTTCTTGATCTTCTACAGATTTTCCAAAAGTTGGTTTACAAGAAGCTCACACAAGTCATAGTCTACATTCTCCTTTAGCATTTGATAAGCTGTGTAAATTACAGTTCCCGGTACTGAATTTTCCCTACTGGAGTGATAGATCTTGTAACCAATTATCATAGATGCAAATTTGACATCCAGTTCAGTGATGTCTTCAACTGTCATAGCTCTCTTGTCAAACTTAGATCCGGTTGCATCACTAACTGTCTGATTTTTGACAGACTTGAGAATAGGTAATCCACTGGATGAGTGCAGACCGGTTACAGCCCTAATTGCATCTTTGGTGATCTTGAAAGGCTTGTTCAACCATAGGAAATTGTCATGCACTCTACTTAGTACATACCGGACCCATTCATCTTCTTCAAAACAGGGGAAATGGATGCACTGTGCAAAGTGCTTGTCCCGGATGGCTTTGTACTGAGGTTTAATCTCAAAGGAGTCGTCTATCAACTGTTTGTGATAGATATCCATCAATTTTGAATCCCCAAAATCTTCAAAATTCGCATGTATGTAAACCCTAATGTCCTCCGTATGCAATACACCATGTGGAACACTAGAGAAGGCTCCTAGGGGATCTACCTCCAAAGATTTGTATGGATGTTTCTTGAATGTGGGGCGAGGTCTATCAGAGATCTTAACTATATTCGGAGTAGCCATTTTTCAAAGATTTGCAGTGAGATATTGAAAAATGAAAAATACCTTATGCGCCTTTGGTTATACAGAGTGGTTGAATTGATTTCTGAGTGAAATAACTTTTGTAAGTGATCTTCGGTGAACTTGATGAATTTTGTTGTAGAGCTTCGCTTTTCGCTTCTTCTTGGGTGTGAAATGAACAAGTGATTATTGAGAAATCCATTATATTGTTTCGCAAACCCTAATATCTGTTTGCAATAAATGCTCGACCTCATTATTCCAGTTTGCCTTATTCGGATAACTTGAAGAACCGAATTAGTCCTGATCTATGAACATCATGCAGATCTTCCAACCATGAACAAATCAAGATGATACTTCACAATGACATCCCAAACACTTTGTCCAATCCGCAGAATAAGACAATGCACTTCTGGATCTCTCCAGACCTTTTTGTACTCCTCTATCATTTCGGAGCATCTCCTGAAACAGGTCTTACTTGATCAATCATAACTTCTTCACATCTTCATGTGGACCTCTGAAATCTTATCTGGATCATCTCAAGACTTATATCTACAAACCCTTTGCTCCGCATCTTGTGCCACATCCGGCACCACTTGATTGGTTGTGGGAATATGATTTTCTTTGAGTCTCCCCCTGAGCCAAAGCTCACCTTTTAATTTTCGGAAGGAATATCAGCAACAGAGTCTGGTGCGGATCTAACCTCTACATTCTCTGAACTTTTCTTCACCCAAATCTTGTTCATCTAATTCCTAACTTCATCCACATTCATCTCTTGTTTACCCTTGTCTTGATTCTGATTATACACCGGACCTCTTTTGTCCTGATTCTTGCTTCTGCAGACTTTTGCATTATGACCGGACCTATTACAGATTTGGCAAATAACATTTCCTTGCATATTTGACTGATAACCTCTTGATCTACATTGATTAGCCATATGACCTACTCTATTGCATGCAAAGCATCTACCATTGAATGATTTGTTTATTTGCATATTTCTGCATTCATGGGACTTGTGTCCATACCTTTTGCAGTTAAAGCACTGTCCGGAGAAGGATGAGTTAGTCTGATTCATTCTCTTTCTGCATTGATTAGCTTTGTGACCAAAGTGATTGCAGCTATGGCATTATCCATTGAAGGATGGATATCTTTGAGCATTGGGCTGTCTTACTGGAGGTCTTCTAGGCCTATTCCTTGGATTTTCTGATCCAAAATTATTTTGACCGGATCCGGAGCTTTCTCCTTTCTCATATCCCAAACCATACTTGTCATATGCCCTCTTTTGACTTCCAAGAAGAACTTCAAGTTGAGCAGAACTTATCTTGAATTTCTCTTTATATTCATTTGCTGTTTGAAGGTCTCTTTTGAGAGAGACAATTTGATCCTCAAGTTTTTCTTCATTATCTTTGGCATCTTCAAGATCAGATTCAAGATGTTTGATAATCCTGTCCATGTGGTGGCATTCTTCTTATTTCTCTTTAAGGGATTGTCTTAGATTGTCTTCAGCTTTTCTTTTCTCTTCAATCTCTTGAGTAAACTTTATAACTCCTGATTCCATTTCATGTCTTACCATAATGACTTCTTTTGATAATTTTTCACATAATTTAGTTTTCTCAGTCAATTCTTCATTTGTATTACTTTCTTCACTTTGTCTTGCCAATTGTTGGAGCAGCTCCTTTCTCTTTTTCATAGAGAGACTTAATTTGTCCTTTAGTTCTCTCATGAATTCATCAGCCTATTTGAGTCTTTCCTTTAGTTCATTGACTTCAGAGTTTGACTGTTCAAGATCCTCAAGGGTAGTCTTGAGTTGCTCCTTTAAACCATATGCATCCATTTGAACTCCTAGATCTTCCTCAAGCTGTTAGGCTCTATTAGGAGGAACTTAGCTCTGATACCAATTGTTGATAACTAAGAGGGGGGGTGAATCAGTTATCCTAATTATTTCTTCTTTTGAACTTTCTTATTAATCAATGCAGCATTGAATCAAATAAACAAACATTACCATGAAATGAGAAACACATGACACAGTATTTTTGACGTGGAAACCCTATTAAGGGAGAAAACCATGGGGTGATTAACCCAAAGATTATTCTCTATTAGAAGAATAAGGAGTTACAAAAATGGCACTTGCCAATTAGGGCTCACTGCCCGAGCACACTGCTCACAAAGAGGCACACTGCCTACAAGGAGACACACTGTCTACAAAAGAATGTTATACAATACTTGAACTGATTGGAAGCATCTACATGATATGCTAGAGTTCAGTTCTGGTTAGGCTCAGTACACTGATCTGCTGCACTTCATCTTTCCACTGTTCTTTATTCTGCTTTCCTTTCACATACTGGATCTTTCTTACTACTTCTGCTCTGTTCTGCACTTATTCGCATACACAATCATACAACTACACTTCTCACAACTAAATCCATCGTGCATATATATCTGCATAAGTAATTTCATCACTTATCTAGTCAGCATCCGGAACAGTCTATTTTCTCACAAACTCTGTTCTGTCGGCTGAATCTTTGCTCATCAAGTAATGCAGATCAAGCATATACTTGTAGATATCATTAATCATGTCAGCCAAACATGATTCATTCCTTCACAACCTTTACCATCAATAGTAACACATCCAGAAAGCAGTCTGATGTTCTGTCAGTCAGTTCTTCCTCTGTTCTCACTGTCACTCAGGAATCCGGTACTCAATTACTCATATCTTTTTCCTTGTCCATCACCGGAGGCTAAATCCTTGGAATATACCACTCAAGGTAGTCCTTTTGACTTCCCCAAATCCATACTACACCAAGATACTTCCTCTGAGAGATCCGGACCAATCTGTCAGACCTTGCCATATGCTCTGTTCTTGTTCACCGGACCACAACAATCTTCATTCTGACTTCCGGTAGAGACACACCATGACTTGTGGATATGTGGGATGACCTTTGTTGCCATCAATGACAACAACCATGAATCCATATAGTGTCTCTTGCCAACATAAACAAGACTTACAAACACTTTCACAGATGCAACAAAGAGACCAGACACTTCTATGTACTCTTAACCATAGACAACAGGTGAATTTCTACCTACAACTATGCTCAAGGCACCATTCATCAGTCACCTCTCTCACACTCTACCCAATTTTGAAGCCTTCATGTATTCCTGTGTGTCTTATTACAAATAAAGGGGCTCAATATATATATATTAACCTCCCCAATACGGTTACAGACTCTTGGTCCATCAACAGTCCATATCTCAAATGCAGCATCCACGGTAGAAAAGAAAAGCCCACCAAAATATCTAGAAGAATATTCCTTAGAGCAAAGAATGCCTTTGGAATCTTTCAAATGTTGAAATATCTTCAATTTTGATCTTCTCTGCTTCGGTTTATTTTTCTTCCACCATCTGCCACTTTCAAATCCTAATCTTGATTTGAACATTGTAAACCCTCCTTTGCTTTTGTGATCTTCCAACTCTCCATCGGATATGGCCTGGTAAGAACTCTTTGTCTTTGTAATTTCCTTTGCTCCTTCACTTTGCATACCTCCTAATACAAAACGACAAAACAAATCCCGTCAGCTTATAAAATGACTTGGAATTAATTTCAGCTCTATTTTTATATCCACTCCCTGTATATCATTTTGAATGTCAAATACAAACATATCGCACCTATAAATTCGGACTGTATTGGTTAATAAATTAAAATTATTTTTAGTTCCAGCTTTGTACATTCAATACTGCATAAATCCTATGCATATCACATACCATTCGAACATACATACAAAATCTTGACCTGACCCTTATATAAACCATACTGAAAACTACTTTCGGTTCCAGGTTTGTATATTCACTACCCTTTGCATATCCCTTTTCTATATCGGATGCAAAACACCAACATACAAAATAGACATAATCCATTTATGAAATGAATTGAAATCGGTTAAAGTTCCACATTTGTATTCCCAATTTTGTATATCACCTTTGTATATGCTATACATGCAAGAAAACATACAAACCCAAACTTCAGCATATTATAAATTCAATTGAAAATCCCCTCAGGTTCGACAATGTATTTATGTACTTCATAAGCCCGATTTTAATTCTATTTGAAATCCACGATTGTATCTTTCACCTTTGTATCTCTTATGCATGCATTTTCACATACACTCTTTGTTACACCCCTGTAGATCCCTGCCAGAAGTTCACAATGTTTTAACTTTTGTTTTGCATCTAAATATACATCTGCATGTTAAATACAACCCTTTATGCCCACAAATATGCACTCGTTTATGTGTACTCCATAGGTTTGATTGTATAAGTTTTCAGGTCTGAGCATGTATATATGAGATTGTATATAACAAATACAAACCTAATGCATACGACTGCGGACTTGAACCTCTCTAAAATGCATCCTAAAAAGCAATTGGATCCAGCTTGTATAACTTGAAATTGTATAAAGTGAGCCGCACATTATACCCTAAATTGTATATTCTTTTGACGTTTGCGCACGTATACTCAAGATTTGTATATCTAATACAAGGGTTCAAACATGCCCAAAATATACAGTGCAACCTGACTGTAGACTTCAAATGTTATGCACCTTAACACAAAATGTTTATCGGGTATATATTGTATAAACCCATAATGCGACCTAACAAACACTTTGACCAAAACAATGTATTCAACATACAAGTAAAAATTTGTATATGAGATACAACCTTATTAAACAATTGAATTTTCTCCAAAAAATTCATAACTTTCAAAATATATGGAATTTCCAAATGATCCAAAAGGTAACTCAAGCACATTTTCAACACAAAATTCATTGATTTCATTAATTTTATCATGCACTATGTTCACTAATACCTTCAAGCATCAAGGACATTTTTGCCTACACCACCACACACATAGAACCACACACACAAAAAAACAAAAGCAAACAAGGGGATCCTCATTTTGCCTCCAGGTAAAAATGGGGCGTGTTGTGAACATCACAACTAGCCACCAAAGAAAACAACAAAATTCCAATAATTCAAGAGGTGAGTATAAGTTAAAACATAATTTTCAGACTCTGGTTTAGCATGAATATCCTAACCTTTCCTAAATGATATAATCTTCATCAATATAACAATGTAATGATAAGGTATCAAGTGTGTGCGTGTGATTAATATACTCATCTTGAAGATAAGTTGAATAAACCAGTGAATGGCGTTAAGCTACATAGGTGATATCATTCCCTCATAGCCAACCGGATAGAGCCTTACTACCAGCAGGTGTCCATAGCCCTGACAAGGTTATCGTTGCAATTCTCCTAAGTAGAGCCCCACTACCAGCAAGCGTCTATAGCCTCGGTAGAGTTACTTAGATGGCTTAATTTAGATATTCAGTATAATCCCTTTTTTTATTTATAACTTTGTGTAACATAGAAATTCATAAGATATTATCATTGTAAATTCATGATGGAAGGTGTGGTCACTTGCTAAATTTAAGATGAGAATTACAATGGTAGCAAGGGTGACCTTTGATTTTTCACTTAACACCTACACTGATATGTTCAACAAACCCAACGCTATTAGGTGTGTCATTGTGAGGATCTCCTTGACTCAAGAAAAGTAGTGCTGATGAAAAGAATACCACAAACCTGATCAAGAATACTTATACTAACCTGAATCTCAACCTATGCAAGAACTTATATTCAACTCTTGAATTCTAACAATTTCAGTGGCTTTCTAGAGTAACTAGGTGCCTCAGCTTCACCCAATCAAAACAAGGACCCAACAACGCAAAACAAAATGAACTAACCAAGCAGACTATACAAATAGCTAACTACAAAAGGAAACAACACAAAGCAAAACAAGAAAGCAAAGAAAATAAACAAAAAATAACTGCCTCTCCAAACTATACAAGACACCACCAGCAAACAAAAGTCAAAACCACACCCAAACATACTCATATTTCCATGCCCTTTCAAAATATGTAGTAACATCAAGACATTAGTTACAGTTCTCAGCTTAGCAAATTTATCTTTGAATTCTAAAAAATATTCATTTATTCTACCTTCACTGTATTTAATAGAATAATCTCTAATTATCAACAATTGAGGCAGCTCGTCATGTTCATGATTAATCCATATGAAAGTCCTATCCCCTAAATCTTCATAATTAAAACAATATTTAACATCATTTACAAGAAAAAGGAAAGAAACAACCTGATGTATTTCTAGCTCTGCTGGACCTGCCTGTCCACTGCCAGCCAATCCTTTATTTGACTTTGCATTTTTGTTGTTTAGCTCAATGTTCCATCCTACTTCAACCTTGACAATATGTGACTTATGATGTATTACTCCTACATCTTCATTTAACTTCAACTCTTCATTCCGCAAGCTTATCTAATTTTTAAACTCTGGCAACACTTCAATGTCCTCTTTTATTTTCTACACATCAGCACCTGAATAAGTATTATTATTATAATAATCTGACATACACAAATTTATTATTTCAAAATTATTTAAATGTGAATGTGAAACAATATTTGATTGACAAAAATACTTCCCTATTTCACTTTCAAAACGATGCTGAATTAACAACTGATTAGGCACATCGACTACAAGCTTTTCTGTATCCTGTATTTTCACCAAGTGTTCTTCAAATAACTCAATCCTATCATTCAGTGAAATGTCTGGTTCCCTTATCCTGCAACAATCCTAGATTTAGTCATTCAATTTAAAGCAATCAAATAATAAATCAAGATTTACTTTTTTTCCTATGATTCCTTTATTTGTTGGTACATAAACCTCGTTAATTTTCATGCATTTTAATTCTATCACCACTTGTTTACACTTCTTTATCCAGTCATTTTCATTAATTCTTTTCAAATCAAATTTAGAGATTTTCACTTGGCAAGTATTCCTTAATAATTCAATATATTTATCAAATTCCGTAAGATCAATTTCACATTTCTTTTTCTTCTCATTACATTTTCTTTGCTTACTATCCAATGACTGAAAATGAGGTATAATTTCTTCTCTGTATTTTTCACAAGACCTATACCTACAATTATTTTTACTCACACTTGAGCTTTGACTGACATTTGGAGAATGCTTATTCTTACCATCATATGATTCAAGAAAAGAGATTTTACTATCCTTTATTTCTGGCATTGGTTCAGCCTTTGTGTTCTTTGAACAATTAATGACTGTTGATACTACCTCTTCTGGCTGCTTCATAATCCATTCATTTTCCTACCAATCATCAGCCCTGTATACATCTGAAAAAGAGATTAGTCCTTTTAAAGACAAATCTAGTCTTGTAAGAAAAGTCAAACAATTAATTTCTCCATGCTCTATGGACTTATGTATCCTGCACCTTCCAAATAAACCGAAGTTAGATAAATTCTCAGGATAAATCTTTTTATTTAAAATTTTCTAAAAAATAGGAATATTAACCTGGAAATTGTCTTCATATGAGCCCATTGAAAATAACTCTTTGTTTCTAGATTTTTAGATTTTTTTAAAAAAAATTTATGAGATCTAACATATCTCATAATATACATGAAAACTCAGAAGAATTAAACTAAACCTTGAAATTTTGAGTTGTATCTTCGCAAAATATATTTTCAAATTCTTTCAAACAGAAGATATTTGTAGTCAGAACATTCAAACTACAAAAAATTGCTATGATCCTATTGGCCAGTCTACACAAAACTACCTTGCATTCCATAAGGCCCTCCTTCTAGCAACAAAAACTGTTGATGAGTGTTTTTACACATTCATAACAAAAGTTAAAATTCACAAAGGAACCTTAGCTGTCTTGGAAGATATGAAGAATTAACTAAGAATTCTTAATCTCAAATTTCTATATGGTCAGGTCTTGACCTTGTGGATAATTCAGCAGGTTGATGTGAAGCTATAATGTTCAAGGGGCCTTACGTAAATTAAAGTAATGTGTGACTCACTGGACCTCAAATTATGCAAACTATTAAAAATATCAACAAAGTATTCATTCTTTTGCATAAATTCACTATTATATCACAAAGCTTTGCATGAATTTCAGTAAAACAAACTTTGCCTTTTAAATTTATATGAAAATTGTCAAAGATCACTACAACTCCTCATTCTTTATTCAAATGTATGACATTTTCCTTTAGATTTTTGCATTCAAGATGTTATTTATCAATTGTTGGAGAAAAGTTAGGAAAGATAAAGTTAGAAAACTGGATTTTATCCACATACAAGTCTCTATTACTCATGCATATAAGCTTGTTTATCTTGATCAATTCAAAAGCAAATAAATCCCTATACATAAATCCTGAGTAGTATCACGAATTGACATATGGAATTGCAATCTTCAAGGAAAAACATATTAAAAAATACCTGAATCAGTTAACACTCTGAAGATAGACATAGACAATTGATGTTTGTATTTATTAACATACGACAGCCATTTCAAATTTACAATGTTGTTATGACTTTAATCCTTTGAATTACCAGCAATAAACAAGACTTATAGACACTTTCACAGATGCAGGAAAGAGACCAGACACTTCTGCGTACTCTTAACCATAGACAACAGGCGAATTTCTACCTATATCTATGCTCAAGGCACCATTCATCAGTCTCCTCTCTCACACTCTACCCAATTTTGAAGCTTTGTGTATTCCTATGTGTCTTATTACAAATAAAGGGGCTCAATATATAGATTTTAACCTCCCCAATACGATTACAAACTCTTGGTCAATCAACAGTCCATATCTCAAATGCAGCATCCACGATAGAAAAGAAAAGCCCGCCAAAATATCTAGAAGAATATTCCTCAGTGCAAAGGATACCTTTGGAACCTTTCAAATGTTGAAATATCTTCAATTTTGATCTTCTCTGCTTTGGTTTCTTTTTCTTCCACCATCCGCTACTTTCAAATCCTGATCTTGATTTGAACATTGTAAACCCTCCTTTGCTTTTGTGATCTTCCAACTCCCCATTGGATCTGGCCTAGTAAGCACTCTTTGTCTTTGTAATTTCCTTTGCTCCTTTGCTTTGCATACCTCCTGATACAAAACGACAAAATGAATCCCGTCAGCTTATAAAATTACTTGGAATTAATTTCAACTCCATTTTTATATCCACTCCCTATATATCATTTTAAATATCAAGTACAAACATATTGCACCTATAAATCTAGACTCTATTGGTAATACATTGAAATTATTTTTAGTTCTAGTTTTGTGCATTCAATACTGCATAAATCCAATGCACATCACATACCATTTGAACATACATACAAAATCTGGACCTGACCCTTATATAAACAATACTGAAAATTACTTTCGGTTCTAGGTTTGTATATCCACTACCCTTTACATATCCTTTTTCTATATCGGATGCAAAACACCAACATACAAAATAGACATAATCCATTTATGAAACGAATTGAAATCAGTTAAAGTTCCACGTTTGTATCCCCAATTTTGTATATCACCTTTGTATATACTATACATGCAAGAAAACATACAAACCCGAACTTCAACATATTATAAATTCAATTGAAAATCCCCTCAGGTCTGACAATGTATTTATGTACTTCATAAGCCTGATTTTAATTCTATTTGAAATCCACGATTGTATCTTTCACCTTTGTATCTCTTATGCACACATTTTCACATACACTCTTTGTTACACCCCTATGGATCCCTGCCAGAAGTTCACAATGTTTTAACTTGTGTTTCACATATGAATATGCATCTGCATGTTAAATACAACCCTTTATGCCCACAAATATGCACTCGTTTATGTATACTCTATAGGTTTGATTGAATATGTTTTCAGGTCCGAGCATGTATATATGAGATTGTATAACAAATACAAACCTAATGCATACGATTGTGGACTTGCACCTTTCTGAAATGCATCCTAAAAAGCAATCAGGTCCAGCTTGTATAACTTGAAATTGTATAAAGTGAGCTGCACATTATACCCTAAATTGTATATCCTTTTGACATTCGCGCACATATACTCAAGATTTGTATATCTAATACAAGAGTTCATACATGCCCGAAATATACAATGCAACCTGACTGTAGACTTCAAATGTTATGCACCTTAACACAAAATGTTTATCGGGTATATATTGTATAAACCCTTAATGCAACCTAACAAACACTTTGACCAAAACAATGTATTCGACATACAAGTAAAAATTTGTATATGAGATACAACCTTATTAAACAATTGAATTTTCTCCAAAAAATTCATAACTTTCAAAATATAAGGAATTTCCAAATGATTCAAAAGGCAATCAAGCACATTTTCAACAGAAAATTCATTGATTTAATTAATTTTATCATGCACTACGTTCACTAAGACCTTCAAGCATCAAGGACCTTTTTGCCTACACCGCCACACACAAGAAAAAACAAAAGCAAACAAGGGGGTCCTCATTTTGCCTCTAGGTAAAAATGGGGCATGTTATGAACATCACAATAGGTTGAGGCTTTAGGGGCAACGTTTAGGGTTGAGGGTCGAGGGTAGAGGGTTTAGTGATAGGGTGTAGGGTTTAGGTTTGAGGGATTAGGGTTGAGGGTTGAGGGAATAGGGTTTAAGGTAAAGTGTTAAGGGTTTAGGGATAGGGTTTAGGATTTAAGGTTTAAGGGTTGAGGGTTGAGGCTTTGCGGTTTAGGGTTAAGTGAGAGACCTAGATTGCTAAGGATGGATGGAGAGGTAGACAAGGAGTGACTGAGAGATGTAGAGAGGGGAGAGGTAGAGAGGTGAGGGGGAGAGATAGGTGAGAGATAGAAGAAATACATGGAGAAATGAATAATATAGATTTTTCTATAGTAGGCCAAAATGTGCTCGTGTTATAATGCGAGCACATTTTGGATTGCTATACAAATGGTAAAAAGGCATGGACCCCCATGATCCAGGCCCACATACTCTATTTTCTTCTATTTATATGCGTGTTCTGACAAAAAAAGGCATTCTCATGTTGTTGGGAAGTTCACATGCACATTTTTCACTTTCTATCGCCTTTGCATGAACTTTCCACCACCTTTTTCTGCTTTGCCAACTTAAGGAGGAAATAACATAGTTTTCACATCGAATTTGATATATATTAATTCAAGTTTCAATTTTTGTAGTGTTGCAATGTTAATTGTGATTGAATTGTAGGAATTTAACATTATAGATTGGTTAATAGTATTGTTGTTACTAATTCTATTTGAGTGTTATTCAATTTAAATTTTGAAAAGGAAGCAAGTGGTGAAAAACTCAAATTGTTGAGGAGTTTGATGCAAGAAGAAAAAAACACTACATAATTGGGCACTCTCTCCATTTGAATCTCTATTTTTTAGGTATGTCAAGTCTTTACATGCATGTTCTTTACATTTTCCTTAATTCTATTTGAATTACTTTATCATTTTTTATCATACATGTTTATATCACTTGTATGGTTTCCTTTAAATCTACATTGATAGCCTTAAGTTAAATCTCCAGATTTTATTACTCAAGAATCCATAAGGTCAGCCTACAATCTCACATGGTGCCATGTATATTTTCTACACTTGGGCTCTTTAATAAGTATGTGCAATAATGAATTAAATAGACCTTAACATACCATGATGTCAAATTATACAAGAATAAATGCTTACAACATATAAATATACAATCCCTTAAGCATAATGAAATAATATTATCTTGTCATAACAAGTTAAAATACAAATGAATAGGTGCCAAGATCATACAAGTAAATCCCAATAGGCTTAATCCAATCATGATCCATGCTATACTACATTATTCTTCGTGTTGATAGTTCATACAAACCTTGTATACCAAATGTTTCCATTCCCATGTCTATGACAATGTACCAAGTTAAATACTACAAATAAGTCACATTTCCATGGAATTGATATAAGGTCTCAAGATAGTTCAGTCACAACAAAGTGCAAAGTTCAACATGAGTGTCTCCATGAAAATCATAAGCCTTAAGGTTGATCCTCTTGGTTGTCATAATATGATAATGTGAAGATAAGGGACTGCTATCATACATCAGAAAATCAGTCCTTACCTCATGCCCTAGTGTGATGTCTCCCACAATCTCAATCATCTCTCCTTTCATGACTAGATGGTTATCAAAAAGTGCTGGCCCAAGAGACATCTCCAAGTGAAAATCAAGTGTATCATGTGTCCTAAATTCTATCCCATGGCTACAAGATGAATCTTCATGTGTGAGGAGATGATCTCTATCCGCAAGTAAGTGTAGGTAGTTTGATGCCACTAGCACCAAGGCCTCCCCCACATCTTCAACCTTGTAGTCAACATGAAGTCCCATGTACTCTTCACTTGTAGCCTCAATAGGTGACTCTCCTTTGTCCTTATCCTCATAGGACTAAAGTGAACTTTGTACCATAATGATTTGTATGGTTGTAATAACATTGTGAAATAATACTTTGTATGGATTCAATAATGCTTTGTATGCTTTGTACCTATTTTGGTTGAGTGACATTTACTCTTCTACATGATGATTGTATGTACATTTTGTATGAAGGGTTGAATGACATATATTTCAGTTATTGTATGGATTCATTTCTTAGGAACTAATATTTGTCTCTTTATCATGCTACAAATAAATTCTCCATCATGCCGAGGAAACGATCAAGAATTAAACCAACACAGGAAGAGATAGAAGCTAAGAATGAAAATAAAGCAACAACTATGAGGGAACTTTGTGAGAAGAGGAAATTGGACATGATAAATGAAGACATGCCAATTGAAGAGGAACCTCAACCATCAACAAGAGATATGGTATTGGCAGCACAAAGGGAATGAATTCAAAATCTTCATGCTATGAGAGATTTGAATACCTAAATTGGAGACACATCCTCTACCACAAGTCAAGATGGAGGGACACCATCTACGACATCTCAAGTTGAGAGTACATCATCACTCACATGTGAGGAAGGAGGTATGCCATCGTTCCCACCTCAACCTCAAGGTATGTCATCTATTCCATCTAGCCCGTCTCATTTAAATATTGATGAAATTCCTAATGTTGAGATGAATTTACCTTTCTTAACACCACCTAGAATTATGCATAGAAAGCCAAAGTATTTGATTGATATTGATGAGAATATTTTGCATCCAATGGAAGGTAAGATTCCAAAACGCACTTGTAGAAGATATGCTCATAAAATTTGGAGAGTGTTCTTTGAAAAGTTAAATGAGACCACAAGATGTCAACTATTCGTTGAAATGATGTGAAGTATAAAGTATAGGTCCATCATGAAGATTCTTGGGTTGAGAACATCAGAGGATTCAAGTGAAAAATCTATTGTCAAGAATCTAATGAGTGCATATGAGAGTGTGGGTAACACCTCACGCACAAAAGATAGTAATGTCACACGATGTGTCATTACATCAACAATAGTAAGTAATCAAATGAGGAAAGATCGTCTCATTAGAAAGATGGGTCAAGCATTGAGAATTAATAGAAAACATTTATCAAGAGTTGTTGGAAGGCACCAAAGAATCAAGGACACCGATGCCAATGAATTATGGGTGTTCTCAGGGAGACTACCACGAAAAGATAAACCAATTGTTGAAGCATTAAAATCACTAATTGAAGACTTTTGGAAGAATTACATAAGGGTATCTCCGAATCAAAGGGATGTGGTAAGAAGGAGAATAGGTAGTCGAAACCATGAGCCACATCCAAAGCATTTTTTGGATATGACTCAAACATAGTGTTTTGGTAAATTTCCTGAGATGTATCCTCAAACCAAAATTTTACAAAGATATTTTGAAATGCTAAAACCTTTCTATGTCAAAATAAATCACACACGCACTACTTGTTGTAGATTACATATTAAATTTTCTAGCCATTTTGATGTTTATCGGTCTATATGTTTAGATTTGCATACTAGCAATGTTTTGCAAGATTGTGGCATACATGCCCCACCAACATCTTCAAGATACTTCATATCAACAATTTTATGTCAAAGAGAGGAAGGTCAAATATTCTATAGGAAATTGTACTTGGATGGCACATGTCAGCATTGTGGTGGCTTGCAATGTATGCCAATATGTGAACATATGGAAAGCACACATATAGTTGGAAACAAACTAGTAGAGTTCGACAAGTATAAAATAGTGGCCTACAATACAAAAGATGGTAAAGAAGAAAAGAGGTGTGAATTGGTTATTCAAAAGATTCAAGTGTATTAGTTTATGTCTATATTTCGTGATAGTATAGTGTATGATTATGCAAGGAATACCCATAGATCTCGATGGTTGGACTTGCAATTCAAGTTATGCAAGGACACATTTCCACGATAGCATTGTTTCAGTCGTCGACTTTGCAGAGAACTATAGTCTATAACCACAACATGAGGTATAATCACAATATTACAACTCCACATAGGTTTCTATATTTGTGCACATCACATTCATTCATGCGAATGATAGTATAGAGGATGATAGAAAGATCATAAGGGAGTATCATTTTTATATTAGTGATGATCGCACGCATTCTACGAAGTTCATGCAAGGTTGCTTTTAGGTGTTCTACAATGATTTGGCTAGAAGGGGCATATCATTGAGTCAACATATCATATGGTTGGATAACTGTGCATCACAATTCAAGAACTCATGAAATTTCTATTGGCTGAGTAGGAGGCATAATATTACAGGTGTTTAGCATATGTGGAACTTTTGTGAGGCCGGCCATGGAAAGAGGGATCATGATGGTGTAGGAGCATGTATCAAAAGAGCCATAGCATGAGAAGAGTTAAAGTATAAAGACAATGCAAAGTTGATAGATGCAAAATCAATCGTCGAGTGGTGTAATGCTTCGATGGGTCTAGGTAATAAAGGTAAGTCTTCAGTTCATAGATTTTTTTGGTTGATAGATGATAGTAACATTGCACCATATGAGGACTATTGTACACTGACATGATCAAGTGATCTACACTCTTTTAGAAGCTTAATTGCATATTCATGGAGTATCCATACGCCGAAGATGGCATGTTTTTGTTCTTCATGTACAATTCAATCTTGGAATGAGTGTGAGTCAAAGGAGTGGGTTGACGAATGGCTATTAAGTTATCTTAGCCCACTTGACACGTATCAACCCTTGACGGCACTGGAACTGACAAAGATGGAATCATCAGTTGACTTTGACCACATATCTGATCTAGTTCAACTAGGTAATATATCTACTTGCATAGTTTTTGAAATTTCTAATGTTATCTTACTGTGGTGTTTCTGTAATGTTGACTAATTTCATCTAATTTGCTACACATATCATTGTAGGGAATGTTTATGTAGTTATTGTAGATGAAGATAACAAAGAGGGAACAAATTATTACTTGTGTCGTTGTGTTGAGGCCAAAAAGAAATTGGAGGCCCCAGTTACAGATGGAGAAAACATCGAATACCCTACAGGCTTAGTGGTTGTTACTAGAACATGGCTTAGAAGGTACCCACATAAGAGTGTTAATGTTTGGCTATTTTAGGACATTAGCACGCATCGGAAGATTCTTCATTACTCGAACCTTGTCGTGGCACCCAATGTTCATTTGATACAATTTCAGGGTAGACCTTTGAACAAGACCTTGTGGAAGCTACATGAGTCTAACCATGAGGTAATACTTGACACAATAAAGAGTAGAGAAGACCTCGATGGTTCATTGGATTAATTTGTAAGTATTCACTTTAATTTTGTAAAGTCATGTTACATTGATTTGTAAGTATGCACATTAATTTGTAAGTTTACATAGGTTTGTCTTTTTTTATTTCTTGCTACATTTTTACACATATATAGTGAATATTGTGATGAATATGTTTGTCATTGATGTCAAAGTGCTTAGATGTTAGTAATTGAGTAAGGAATGCATAATTATGTAGGTCTATTGGTTGTTTGTTGTTTGATGATACCATTATAATTTTAGGCTATGTTGTTGGCTTTTGTAATATAAAGACACTCATGTCATATCATGTAATTGGTCTTAATCATGTTTACTCATGTTTCACTCATGTCATATCAAGATTGATGTCACAGGGTTTGGATGTTAGTTCATAACATTCATGTTTATCATGTTACAATAGCAGGACATAGTTGCTTATGTCATTGGTTCATGCCATTGGATCATTGGATTTGGTTGTGGTTCTTCATCATAACATGTCATGCTTTCAGGAGTTGGATTGGGTTGTGGCTCTTCCTCATGATAGGAGTTTGTTTGTCTTCATGCTTCTTTGTGCTCCATGTCTTTAGTGTTCTTAGTGTCTTCATGTGTCAAAGATTTATTCAGTGTCCTCATGATGTTGATGTTGATCACAAAATATGGTGTTAAGGTCATGTTGATGTTGATTGATGAGTTGTGGTTGTTGTTGAAAGTTTTGGAAGTCTAAAGGATGTCACAGTGGTAGTGTTCGTATCACAGCTGTAGAGATTTAAACATTTAAAACTAGTTAGGGTTTTTAAGTTAAAGTTATTAGTTATGTTTTAAAACCTAAGTGTATTGTCTTTAAAGACCTAGTTTGGTAAGTTTTGTTTGTGTTATACTCTCTATTTAATCTATCTCAGATAACCTTATGTGTTCTTCATGTGGTCTTCAACACTCAGGTTGTATTATTTTTAGGGTTATCTAGTCCTCAACCTCCTAAAAACCCTAGTCTTTACTTTGCTCTAAAATCTAAGTTAATACCTTACACCCGCACTGGCGATATTGTACCGACGATATCCCTGAAGAGTCCAAAGTACAAAAAGGCAACAATCTTTGATGAGATGTTACTCAAAAAATATGACACTTAGAAACATTCCATCTAAGGAATGCAATCACATAGAATCCCTCTACAATAACTTCTCTCAGTTTTTGATATCTCTGAGGCATTTGCCCATGGTGAAAGGTTTCTTGCTGCCCCAAAAATCATTAGAAGGAGGTAGTGTAAAGTTGCTAAGGGGTGTAACTTTCATCCTGCTCCTAATGCGGCCAAAACAACAGTTCTAACACATCCGAATGGGTATATTTAGGCTAGGCATGGTCTTTTTTTGTACCCAAAGATGCTGAAACAGTTCAAGCTACATTGTACCGATGATATCGCTGAAGAGTCCAAAGTACAAAAAGGTAGCAATCTTTGACAAGTTGTTACTCAGAAACCATGACACTTAGAAACATTCCATCTAAGGAAATCTGATCATGTAGAACCCCTCTACAATAACCTCTCTCATTTTTTGATATCTCTGAGTCGTTTTCCTGTGGTGAAAGGTTTTCTGTTGCCCCAAAAATCGTCAGAAGGAGGTAATGTAAAGTTGCAAAGGGGTGTAACTTTCATCCTACTCCTGATGCAACCAAACTGACAATTCCAACACATTCAAATGGGTACATTTAGGCTAGGCATGGTCCTTTTTTGTATCCAAACATGCCAAAATAGTTCGAGCCACATTGTACCAGCGATATCCCTAAAGAGTCCAAAGTGTAAAAAGGCAACAATTTTTGATGAGATGTTACTCAAAAACCATGATGCTTAGAAACATTATGTCTAAGGTAATGCAATCATGTAAAACCCCTCTATAATAACCTCTCTCATTTTTTGATATCTCTGAGGCATTTGCCCGTGGTGAAAGGTTTTCTGCTTCCCCAAAAATTGTCAAAAGGAGGTAGTGTAAAGTTGCAAAGCGGTGTAACTTTCGTCCTACTCCTGATGCAACCAAACTAATAATTCCAACACATCCAGATAAGTATGTTGAGGCTAGGCATGGTCCTGTTTCACATCCAAACATGCCAAAATAGTTCGAGCTACATTGTACTAGTGATATCCCTGAAGAGTCCAAAGTGCAAAAAGGTAAAAATCTTTGATGAGATGTTACTCGAAAACCATGACACTTAGAAACATTCCATCAAGGTAACACAATCACATAGAACCCCTCTACAATAACCTCTCTTGGTTTTTGATATCTCTGAGGTGTTTGCCAGTGGTGAAAGGTTTTTTACTACCCCAAAAATCATCAGAAGGAGGTAGTGTAAAGTTACAAAGGGGTGTAACTTTCGTCCTACTTCTAATGCGACAAAATCGACAGTTCCAACATGTCTAGATGGATACGTATAGGCTATTCATGGTCTTGTTTTGCACCCAAACATGCCAAAATAGTTTGAGCTACATTGTATCAACGATATCCCTGAAGAGTCCAAAGTGCAAAAAGGCAGAAATCTTTGACGAGCTGTTACTCGAAAATGATGACACTTAGTGGTGCAGGAGCACCTACCTGACAGCTGGCCTTCATAAGGTAGTTAGTTAGTTTGAGTCTTGTTTATGTTTCCAAGAAGGTCTGATGAGACCAAATGCATGTAATAAGGTCAAGCTGATCATGATAAGATCATGCTGACCATGCTTTGCTATTTTTAGCCAGTTTGTTAGGACAGTTGTCATGATGTATGTTCGGTTGGATCTCCCAGCCACCTAGAGAGTTCCCAGTCGCTTGGAGTCGGGTCAGTAGTACTCGCAGGAAAATCTATTTAAGCATGAGGATCGGTTGACTGTAGATCATCGATCAGGCTTTACTGAGAGAGAAAGTGACTGAATATTGTAATAGCATCTTTTGAACTCGAATAAGAGATCCTGTTGTTTTCATTTTCTGTTTGATCTCCTTTGCTTGATCGATTTGCTGGTTTGGTGGCTATATGGATTCACTGATCCATTCCACCGGTTGATTCGTCTGATCGGTGGAATGGTTATGTACAGTAGATTAGGAGTTAGTTTGTTTGTTCGCATGCAGGTGTGCAGGATCGCGGCTGAAAGGTGTTGAAGACCCTAGCATGGGCATGTGCTAGGTCGAGCTGAGAAAGTTTGGAAGATCACCCTGAGAGTGGATCGGGTCGTCCCTGGAGGATCGACGAAGTGAAATTTTGCTAAGGTTGAAAAGTCGTTAAAACGGCATCATCAGGATATTTCTGCAAATATCCTGCAGTCGCTTCGGGCATCGTCATCCGGATAAGTGGAGAAGAGCATGATGCAGTCGAGTGCATGAAGTGAAGGAGCGTCGGGGTGATCATCATCAGGAGTTGCTGAGGGGGAGCGTATCGGCATAAGGAAGAAGATCGGGTTGATCGCGGGCCGAAAAAAGCTAAGTTTGGCCAACAGCAGGATATGACGTCATCATCATCAGGATATATGTCATCAGGATATTTCAGAGCAGCAGGATATTGAGGAAGCTGCAGGTGACGTCATCGTCATCAGGATATACGTCATCAGAATATCAGGGTGACGTAAGCATCGAGGGGACGGTGCGAGGAGTTAAGGTTCGTCATCATCAGGATAAATGGAGGGAATCGGATGTTCTTTATCCTGTTGATTATCATGATGTTGAATATCATGATGTTGAAGATAGTGAAGACGGAAGTTGTTGGTGAGATGAACAGTGGACGTCAGGAGGATGTTCGCGCTGGTCGAATATGATGATGCTGTCGATAATCGAATAAGGTGATGATGTTGACATGCGAAAGTGCGAAGGCTTGTCTGCAGGAGGATATCGGTCGGCACAGGAAATATGATGATGCTGATAGTATTAAGCAAAATATGATGATGATGGTGATGATGATGATGATGATGATGGGCTGCAGACATCCATGCTGTGTGTTAAGGTTTTAGTGTGGGTGCCTCTGCATCATAGTGGTATCAGAGCCCAGCAAAAGGTCTGGGCTGTTGTGTGTTGATTCTGTCACCGAAAGGGCAGAGGTAGAGTTGATTGTGTGTTGTGTGTTGATTGAGAGGTTGACAAAATGCCTCCGAAAGGTAGTGGTACTACAAGGGAATTGCAGGAGATGAAGGAAAAACATGCCAGAGAGATGAGGAAGATGAAGGAGCTTGCTGAAGCACTTCAAGCCAGGCTTACAGCCCTGGAAAAGAACAAAAAGAGGGAAGCGGCAGACAGTGAGTCTGAAGAAGATGAAGATACTGTTGAAGAGTATGAAGAGGTAGCTGAAGATCTGGATGCTGAAGACTAGAGATTGGCAAAACTGTTAAAGGCAGTACAGAGTGATAAACCTAAGGTAAAGGTTGATGTTTCCAAGTATACTGGAAGTTTGAATGAAGATGAGTTGCTGGATTGGATTGCTGCACTTGATAATCACTTTGAATGTGAAGATGTTGCTGAGGATCAGAAGGTAAAGATTGCAAAGACCAAGTTAGGAGGTCATGCTTTGGTATGGTGGGATTATGTACAATCTGAGAGAAGGAAACAAGGGAAGTCAAAGATCACTTCATGGGATAAGATGGTAGCAAGGATCAAGGGTAAATTCTTGCCAAAGGATTATGAAATTCAGATGTTTAAGAAGCTGCAATTTTTAAAGCAGAAGGAAAGGGATGTGAAGGCATATACTGAGGAGTTTTACAAATTGAGTATGAGATCTGGTCATCATGAGAATAAGGTAGAAAAGGTGGCTAGGTACTTGGCTGGTTTGAGATTTAACATACAGGATGAGTTAGTGTTAGCTAACCCTAAGAATGTGGAGGATTGTTATCAAATGGCAATCAGGATTGAAGAAAAGATGAATAGAGGACATGATAAGTCCATGAGAGGAAGAGGAAACAATATGAGGGGAAGAGGAGCAGCCCCTACACAAAAGCAAACCAATGAGGGTCAAGAAGACACTGGTAAAGGACAGGGACAGTCTGATTTCAGAGGTGGATGGAAAGGTAATAGAGGAAGATTTGGAGGTGGTAGAGGTTCTACTACATTTTCAGGAAAATGTTACACCTGTGGAGAGTTTGGTCATCCATCTTTCAAATGTCCAGAAAACAAAGGTTCATCATCCAGAAATGATAGAACTAGTGACAAGAGAGTACAACTTGTACAAGAAGAGATAGTAGAGCAAAGTGCGCAGAGTTCAAACACTTATCAAAAGGATAAGGAGCCTGATAATTATGCATACCCAGAGAGTGGAGAGTCTCTGATGATGCGAAGAACAGTGACTACCATGAAGGTACCTGACAAAGAATCCCCACAACGAAGAGCTCTTTTCAAGACCATATGCAAGAGCAAAGGTAAAGTATGTAAGGTTGTCATTGATACTGGTTCAACAGACAACATGGTATCTCAGGAAATGGTGGAAAAACTAAATTTGGAAAGGATTCCACATCAACACCCTTACAAGGCATCTTGGGTGAGTGATAGTCAATCACTTTTTGTCTCTGAACAGGCATATGTGGATTTTCAGATTGGAGCATATCAGGATAGAATTTTGTGTGATATTTTGCCCATGGAATGTTGTCACCTACTGTTGGGTAGACCATGGCAATTTGACAGAAGGGTACTGTATGATGGGTATGCTAATACCTATACCATCAAGAAAGATGGGAAGACTATGAAGTTGATGCCATTGTAGGCAGATGCTGCAGCACAGGGGGCAGCCAAAATCATTTTAATGGGAAAGAAGGAATTTGTGCAGATGCCTATAGGATCAGGCATAAAGGCAGTTGAGGATACTGCAGAGAAAGAAGTTGTTCAGGACAATAGGTTGAAGAAAGTTTCAGTTGTGACTGACAGAGGTCAGCAGCAGGTGCAGAAACAGGTTTGCAAACAGCAACCAGTTAAGAGGAATGACAAGGATGTTGTCATAGTTGGGACTATTGCTTGTCCTATAAAAGTTGAAAGGAAGACAGAGTTGAACATTTCAGCAGTTCCAGAGGCAGTTCAGACAGAGGTTCTGGTCAGACAACCTGACAAACACAGGGTATGTGAGAGAAAGGCCTACATTGACAGGGATGATGATTTATTTGCCAGAAAGCAAGTTACAGTTCAGAAGTCTTGGAGTAGCCAAGAGACAGTAGAGGACAAAGCTGGAACGGTTCAGAATATTGCAAAGGCAAAGTGTAAAGGTGGAGGATTTCCACATACTAAACTCATGGGACATGAGTTCTTTTCTGTTGGGGAGTATGGTGTAGGAGCACCTACCTGACAGCTGGCCTTCATAAGGCAGTTAGTTAGTTTGAGTCTTGTTTATGTTTCCAAGAAGCTCTGATAAGACCAAATGCATGTAATAAGGTCAAGCTGATCATGATAAGATCATGCTGACCATGCTTTGCTATTTTTAGCCAGTTTGTTAGGACAGTTGTCATGATGTATGTTCGGTTGGATCTCCCAGCTGCCTGGAGAGTTCCCAGCCGCTTGGAGTCGGGTCAGTAGTACTCGCAGGAAAATCTATTTAAGCATGAGGATCGGTTGACTGTAGATCATCGATCAGGCTTTACTGAGAGAGAAAGTGACTAAATATTGTAATAGCATCTTTTGAACTCGAATAAGAGATCTTGTTGTTTTCATTTTCTGTTTGATCTCCTTTGCTTGATCGATTTGCTGGTTGGTGGCTGTATGGATTCACTGATCCATTCCACCGGTTGATTCGTCTGATCGGTGGAATGGTTATGTACAGTAGGTTAGGAGTTAGTTTGTTTGTTCGCATGCAAGTGTGCAGGATCGCGGCTGAAAGGTGTTGAAGACCCTAGCATGGGCATGTGCTAGGTCAAGCTGAGAAAGTTTGGAAGATCACCCTGAGAGTGGATCGGGTCATCCCTGGAGGATCGGCGAAGTGAAATTTCGCTAAGGTTGAAAAGTCGTTAAAACGGCATCATCAGGATATTTCTGCAAATATCCTGCAGTCGCTTCGGGCATCGTCATCCGGATAAGTGGAGAAGAGCATGATGCAGTCGAGTGCATGAAGTGAAGGAGCGTCGGGGTGATCATCATCAGGAGTTGCCGAGGGGGAGCGTATCAGCATAAGGAAGAAGATCGGGTTGATCGCGGGCCGAAAAAAGCTAAGTTTGGCCAACAGCAGGATATGACGTCATCATCATCAAGATATACGTCATCAGGATATTTCGGAGCAGCAGGATATTGAGGAAGCTGTAGGTGACGTCATCGTCATCAGGATATACGTCATCAGAATATCAGGGTGACGTAAGCATCGAGGGGACGGTGCGAGGAGTTAAGGTTCGTCATCATCAGGATAAATGGAGGGAACCGGATGTTCTTTATCCTGTTGATTATCATGATGTTGAATATCATGACGCTGAAGATAGTGAAGACGGAAGTTGTCGGTGAGATGAACAGTGGACGTCAGGAGGATGTTCGCGCTGGTCGAACATGATGATGCTGTCGATAATCGAATAAGGTGATGCTGTTGACATGCGAAAGTGCGAAGGCTTGTCTGCAGGAGGATATCGGTCGGCACAGGAAATATGATGATGCTGACAGTATTAAGCAAAATATGATGATGATGGTGATGATGATGATGATGATGATGGGCTGCAGACATCCATGCTGTGTGTTAAGGTTTTAGTGTGGGTGTGGGTGCCTCTGCATCACTTAGAAAAATTTCATCTAAGGCAACATGATCATGTAGAACCCCTCTACAATAACCTCTCTTGGTTTTTGATATCTCTAAGGTTTTTTCCCTTGGTGAAAGGTTTTTTGATGCCCCAAAATTATCAGAAGGAGGTAGTATAAATTTGCAAAGGGGTGTAACTTTCATCCTGCTCCTGATGTGACCAAACCGATAGTTTCAACACATTTGGATGTGTATGTTTAGGCTAGGCTTGGTCCTATTTCACACCCAAACATGCCAAAATAGTTTGAGCTACATTGTACTGACGATATCCCTGAAGAGTCTAAAGTGCAAAAAGGTAGCAATCTTTGACGAGTTGTTACTCAGAAACCATGACAATTAGAAATATTCTATCTAAGGTAACACAATCATGTAGAACCCCTTTACAATATCCTCTCTCAGTTTTTGATATCTCTGAGGCGTTTGCCTGTGGTGAAAGGTTTTCTTCTGCCCCAAAAATCATCAGAAGCATGTAGTGTAAAGTTGCAAGGTAGGCTACTTTTTGTTTTGTTCTTCGTGGGGCCAAACTGTTAGCGCCAACACGTCTAGTTGGGCACATATACCCTACACATGGTGACTGCCCTTCATTATAAAAGGGTCATAGTCTTTTCTATTCGAAGGGTCACAACTTTTCACCTTTGAAATGTCATCAGTATTTGTTAGAACATCAAGATAACACTTTCTGCAAATGTTCTCCATGCATTATCATCCTTTTTATTTCTCACCCCAATAAATTGGGTTACTTTCAACATCAATGCATCAACCATTCATGAGCACTGACAATCCATAAAGCAAAAGGTTTAAAGATCAATAGAGCAACAGTTGATATTAGAAACTCAAATTGTCAGGATCTTACATTCACAACAATGTCATTAGTTGTGGCAAATCTTTGCCATAAGTAGTTGTAGAGAGGATGTAAATAGTTACTATTTCAACTTAGAAGTGACATGATAGAGTTTTATGGTGGTGACCTTGTATGAACAATAGTGAAAATGCACCAACTAGCACCCATAAATGTGAATAAAGTGGCATGTATGCTTGATAGTATTATTTCACCACTCAATCTATCTAGTTTGATGAGGAGGATGTGGCTCCAAATTCTAGTAAACATGTCATAAATCGTCATCCAAGCCCTTTGAAACCCTTACATATTCTAAGTAGATATTATTCCACATATACATGGAGAGTGATGGTGACATCATACAATATTGAGATAAGAAATCCCCAATCTATTGTGCATGTAGGAGTAAGGTTCCATCTCACTAGTTGTCTATTAAATGGGGAGAAATTAGCATACTTGTTTGATGCCACTTCCACTATATTAAATTCACCACACACAACCCAAGTTTTTATGACTTTAATATACAATCTCGTGTTGATATTCAACATGATGATTCATTTTTATTTTAAATACAACTTTTATCTTTTAGTTCTAGAATGAGGTTTAGGTGATACTTGAATAACAATAGATGGATTACTGGATCAACAAACATCCTATGTAATACAATTGGACTTTAAGTATTTGAAGTAAACCATCTACAAATATCCATTGAAACGTGGATTTATAATGCAAATATGGGCGCCATCAACAAAAAAGATTTGTATTAACCAAATATCCATATAGGTATACATCAATATCTGTCGATATAAGTATAACATATATACAAAATAGCCATATAGGCTTACAAGAATGCCATATAGGCATACAATGCCAAGTATATGCAATACAAAATATATGTCCACAAATGCCATACATGCATACAACAAAGGAACACAATGAAAATTCATTCCCCTCTGTCCGGTGAAGAGAATAGATCATGAGCAGCCTTTGATCTTCGAGGGGATGGAGACGTGTATGAGGGTGGTCTACTATGAACCCGAGGGCTGCTCCTCCTATTTAGTTGTTCATGGATCTATAGTTGTTACAATAAAAAGTATAGACATTAATATATAAAAATTACATTATAAAAAATGAAACATTTCACAAAGTAATCACTTATTGCTACCATATAGTATGTCTCCTCATTTGTCTTAGTACCAGGATCAGGTTGTGGTGTTGTGATGTCCTATAGAAACCATTTAGATAGAAATTAAACTTCAAATCAATAATCATTTGATTTTTCAAAAATAAACAACTATAACAACGAATATAATTTGAAATTTACTAATTTGCCTTATACCCACATCGAATGCATGGAGCTATGAATCACAGAGGACACACCATGCTCCATTGCCCTATGAACATCGGGAGGTGTCTTCGCAGCCTACATCATCTAAAAATAAAACAACATTATCCAATTACAAAAACTATAATAGTGATGCAAGTCATGGCTCCTAACATACACACACGTTCACCTAAACATGGAAGTACACACAATAAAGCACACAAGTCACATGCATATATGCAAATTGGATGAAGATTCATGATTATTGTGTGGTATAAGGGTCAACAAAGGAGGGACCATAGTAGCATCAAATTTTAGTTTAAGAAGTCAGAGAGGGAGTGAAGGTGTTAGTTTAGGTTTAGGTTGGTGGTAGGGTGGGGTAGGGTTGTGCTCAAATTTTTGTTTGTTTGGTAGTCATGGAGGTAGGACAATGCCTAAGATAGAGTTTGTGGGTTTATAGGACAATGCCTAAATTAGAAATCACATAGACATTAGGTAAGTTTATGGGTTTACGAGAAGGAGGAATATCAAGAGTTTGTGGGATAATAAGAGGGAGGAAAGATACAAGATAGGAGAAGAAAAACCTTATTTTAAAAATTTCTTATCATTTTCTTTATCTTGAGGTTTGTCAGGGGGTGGGTTGGAAGCAAACTAGGTCTAGGACATCTGGTAGGGGTATATTAGGAAATAGGTAGGGTAGATATGGGTTGGTTAGTAGGTTGGGTGTAGTGTTGGGGAAGTTTCTTAGGCCTACTTTTAGAAGTGGATGGGGAAGGGTCCTACACTTTTTCTTTTACTTTATCTTAGAGGGGTGTTAGAGGGGAGATAGAAGTCAATGAGGAAGGTGAAGTAGCAATAGGTGGATATATGGTGGGGAAGATAGGGGCATAGCTAGTGGAGTAGGTGAAGTAATAGAAATAGGTTGTGGGGTTGGGGCAGCAATGTGTTTAGAGGCATAAGATAGGTAAAGGTGAAAGAGGGAATGTGAGGCTGATTATTTTTCCTTCCTTATTTTGATTGTTATGTTTTTCAGTTGATGACATTATCAGACTTTTTAGAGACTGGTTTCATTATGCAGACTTGATTATATCTCCTGATTTTGATAGGACATTGATTAGACATATGTGATTTGATTTGATCATATTTGATGCGATTTTGTGATTCGACATACGAGATATATTAGATGATGTTTTGTGATGTGATTTCTAGTTATTTATATGATGTTGACTATTTGACATGTGATTAAAAATGCAGTTTAATTCGGTATTATGTTATTGATGATTATTGTTGTACTCTATGGCGTGAATTTAATTCCAGTTGCTTTGACTATGATTATAATGATATGATTGACACTTGATCAAGATGTGCAGGTTTTACATTCCCAAGCCATGGGAAATTGCAGGTAGAATTCACACTATGTTATTCCCTGTAATACCGATCCATTCCCAAGAGGGATGAGGATCACGTTTGAAAATTGAATGTGATTTAAGTGCTTGATTTAATTTTTAATCATTTTGGCCTAGTACCCCTTTGTTTAATTTATTAATATTAAGTGTTGTATAATTTTATTGGACTTACACCACTTGGTATTTATTTTATTTTTGAGGCCATTTAAAGTGGATTTATGATCCCCTTGGTGAACCTTAGTGTCCCAAAATTTACCCTAGGTGGTTACCCATGGGTCTAGGGTCAATTTTGACTAATTAACCCTTGGATTAACTCACTTTTGGTCACTCTAAACTATGGTTTAGTCAAAGTGACGAAATTTGAAATTAGGGAAGGTGGGAGATGAGTCATGCTTTGGGAAAGACTCATCTCCCTTCCCAAAGTTTGGGAATCCTTTCCCAAGGAAGACTTGGGAGGTCTCCAAGACTCCCAAGTGTGTGGGAGCTTCCTCCAAGACTCTCACACATGTGTGAGAGCATCTTGGAGGGAGATGGCTCTTTGAGAGAATAAGAGGATGCCATATGGCATCCCTTATCCTCTTGGAGGTTTGAGTGGGAATGCCACCTCACCACTTGTCCTCTCACACGTGTGAGAGCACAAGTGGATAAGGTGAGGATTGAGATGGAATTGGAGGGTGACACCTGTCACCCTCACACTTCCTCTCCCTTGCAAGTGGCATTGGAGGAGGAAGGAGAAGTGACAAGTGTCACCTTCTCATTCCTCAAGGCCAAAATTGATGGCCTATATTATCTCCTCTTGTTGAGGAGTGTGGGGTTCTTGCACTTTGGAGTTTTCTTTCTATTTTTGGAGCAATTTTGGGGAAGTTATAGAAATTCTTGAAGATTGGAAGGTTTGGGAAAGCTTGGAGCTCATCACCAAATGTGCTTCCATAATAGGGCTCTTGAAGGTAAGCTTTATGTCTTGTTCTTCACCCTTACTTATTTAATGTGATGTGTTGTAGTTTTTTAGTTGTTTGTTGTTTTAATTTTTTTTGTGTGGGATGGGAGTATGGTGAGAGCACCTCCATTTGGAGGTAAGGCTCAACTTGTTTGGGTAGGGGAAAGGAACCTCCTTGAGGTCACTTCCACATTGTATTATTTATGCCTTGAGGGCTTTACTTGTTGAGCAAATTATTTGAATGGCAAGAGTGCCATGCAGGTTATTTTGTGATTTTGTGGAGAGTTGTGGTTTTGAAGATTTTTGGCTTAAGGCCATGAAATTGGTATTTTAGTATTTGGGTGGCCTTTGAAGTAGAGGGGTCCATTCCCTACCCTCATCAAACTCATTTTCATGAGTTAAGTTATGTGTTAAACCTTGGGGTTGTTTTGTGTTGATGTTGTTGAATTCTTGTTGTGGAATGTGTACACCCGTGTGAATCCCTACCTCCCTAGCTCGGGGGTGACCCTCTTGCGGGTCTACGGTAGGGAGGAGAGCATTTCAAAGTGGCTGGGTTGTTCTTGTTGTTGTGTTTTATTGTAGGTGCATTTATGAAGAAATGGAGTTGTTGTGAAGCCCATTTTTGTGTGGCTTTAGTAGTATTTTATTGGCTGTTGAGCCATGGCCATTATGGTCTTATTGTATTTTATTTTTGTAAAAGTTTGTTAAGTTAATTTGCCTTGAAGTTGGCTGTGATAAACATTGCAATGTAAACATCCTTTTATTCTATTTATGAGTTGTTTGTTCCTATGTTGTGAAGTGGGTATGTTGAGAAATGTATGTGAATGTACATATTTTGTCATTATTCCTTTCCAAAAATATACATTAGAGGTTAAATAAATTTTATTGTATCTATAGAAAAGAAGAGAGAGAATTTAAATAGTTTTTTTCTATAATATATATATATATATATATATATATATATATATATATATATATCTGTTATTGTATGATAAAAAAAAGAGAGCTAGTGCTAAGTTATCTATTTATTATCCAGCAAAGAAATATTAGTATTCATCAAAAGAAAAAAAAAATAGAGTTAACACTGTAAGTTATATTCTGTTATTTAAGCCATTGTGTGAGGAGATAGTTATTGGGTATATATTTAAATATACATATATACATATGAAATATGTATATGTAATGTCCCCTTTTTAGCTGATGTTGTTTGCAGATGGTTTAGCCTATTCCTGACCCTCGTAGGCTAATGTACATGGTTAGGGGGTCTTCTTGAGGTAGTCACCCGGTCGATGGTTGGTTTCTTGGATTCAATTGGATGGGAAAAATAAGGGAGATAATAATTAAATTAATTATTTGTAAGGTTATTAAATAATTAAATATTATAAAGTGACCTTATATTTAATTAATTTAATAAAGTGACTTAAATAAATATTATTACATAAAATCACTAAAATAAAATAATATTATTTTTCTAGAAGCTTCTTGAAGTGGGATTGAAAAAGTATTAAGGAAGGGGCAAGGCAAGCTTCCAGGCATCCGATTATTGTCATTTGCATTTGATGAGTTTTGTGGAGCCAAGGGTTTCTGCATATTTGGTCTTTGGGAATGAAAACTCCCATAGATTAGCATAACTGAGGTGGTGAAATATCCTCTGAAAGGTTGCAAATTGGAAGGGATACTTCAGTCCTTTCATTTGTGCTTAAATCTACAGTATTAACCAAGGGTTTAGAGGTATTAATTTGCATATCAGAAGTTTTTCTATTGGCTGCTACAATGCTGTGAATAGTGCTGCTACAGTGACATGAACAGTACGCTACAGTGATCGCTACAGTGTTTGCTACAGTATGCTACAGTGTCTTGCTATAGTGATTACTATAGTGCCGTGAACAGTAGCGCTACAGTACAGGGCCGCTGGGAGAAGGTTTCAATTTGGGTTTGGAAGGGACTCCTTTCCTTGGTTGATGAATAGGCTAGGTGTTACACTTGAAGAGGCATGATTTGGGCTTGAGAGGGATGTTTATGAGCTGTTTTGAGGGCTGCCATTCCTTCATCTTCATCATCGATTCATAGCAGCTTACATTTCCAGGTTCTTTCATGAGTTAGTATATTCATATCAGCATTGTTTCATAGTTGTCATTTGTTCTCAGATTTTAGGAGTTGTAAAGCCAAGAGTCTTGGCCATTCATATCAGCATTGTATTAGACAATATATCTCAACAAAGGAGTGACAAGTTGTAGGTCATCTATTTGATGTAATGTGCATATTAATATCCTTCATGATTAGCATAATAGTATGCATGCCAAGTGTTTGTAAAAATGCTATTTGGTTGTAGGTGCACATTCTTCATATAGAGTTCAAGTATTTGTTTTAGAAAGGTTAAAAAGAATTGCATCTTCACCTTAAACCATTGCCTAGACATTGTAGCTTTAATTTGTAAGCAATTTAACTTCAATTGAAACCATTCCAAGCAAGCAAGCAAACTGAAAAAATACAAAGACAGCAAATTAAGAGGTGGTGTGCAAAGTGTTTGACGATATTCCTTGAGCCTCTAATCAGCAAATTGAGGTCTAAATTGTCAAGGGATATTACAATGGTATCAAAGCTTTTGTCCTGCCATCCTGTTGAGTAGATTGGACATTGAATCAGCTAGTTAATCATGGTTACTTCAAGTACTCATAAGCAGTGGGACAGGAATATGGAAAAGCTTAAACAAAGTTTGAATAAGTTGGATGAAAACCAGAAGAGGATGAATGAATTGTTTTCACACCCTGCAAACATAGACAAAGCAGCTCGGTTTATGGCATCCATTTTTAAGGGGTCTACATCACAAAACAAAAAGGAGGAACAAAAGGTCTCTATAGGTGAAGTATCTAGAAACCTCTACAATGAATTTTCAGCAGTTAGTGACCAGTATTCAGCTGATCCTATAGAGAACAAAATGGACAAAGGTGATGAGTAGGAGATGCCTTCTTTTGGGTTACAGGTTCCATCTTCTCTTCAGGAGGATAGCAATGGTATGGATTCTTTTAATGATTCCTTTGGAGCTGATGTTAAATGCACTCACGAAAATCCAGAGGGAAAACTAACAGGTGAAGTATGGACCAGTAGTATTGGGATCAGGTCTATTTCAGTTGATCTTCACCCAGTTGATGTTATAGAAGGTAGAGAGGACGAAATAGTGGATCCTACAGGACAAGGTTGCACGAGTCTCCTAGTTGGTGACATGGAGGTTATGATTGGGGACTCTTTTGATAGTCCTAAGAGTGCTCTTACCTCTTTGCATAAGGTTAGTGATTCATCATCCATTGAGTCTATTTTTTGGAGGGATGATGAGGAGTTAGGGTTGGGAACTACTGCTGCTCTAGTTCCAAACTAGCATGAGGACACTTCAGAAGAATATTTTGATGAGAATCAAGCTCTCCATTGGCAGCCCACAACTTCAACTAATGAATTTTCCTTGGTCCCTAAGTCTGATTTGGAGAACCAACTAAAGGTTGGTGAAGATAAGATTGTTACAGCGCTGTCCTATTTTGATCATTCCCACAAGATGGTGGAAATTCATCTATGGAAGGTCCAGCTTGAGGGGAGACACAGAAGTGTTGAAGAGGCTTCATCAATTTCTGATTTGCAAGCATGTAAGGTAGCCATGGAGATTATGAAAAATAACTATTTAACTCTTCTTTCCGATAGAGATCACCTACTTGAATTGGGTGTCATATATTCAGATGCATTGAAGAGGAAAGAGGAAGAGGTTGATCAACTCACCACGGAGCTAGTGAAGACTAGACAATCTTTGGAAGACTCTCAAATGGCTCTCCTTATGGCATATTAGTGATCTAGTTGCAGACACTATGGTGCAGCAGGTGCCGCCAGTCGTCATTGGTAGTGGATTGCTAATTCTATTTTGGGATCCTGGTGGTGACGTGTTTGATTCATCACTCTATTTTGGTCCTGATGAGGTGTTCCACCACTCTTGGTGCAATGTCAGTAGTTTATGTAGAATGGTACAATGGAAGTCAACTGGTGCGCTTTGTGACGAACTTCCAGTTTGGCACTGGGACCCAAGGATTGACATCAGAAGTGATATGTTTATTTCAGCTACAGAATTGCACAGTTTGCTGAGTTTTGGCAGGTTATATGGCTGCAACTGTTTTTAGCGAGATTCTGATGCAGTTCCTTACAAATTCATTTGGGATCCGGGCATTAGTTGTGGGATACTCTCCAGTATGTTGAGGAATCCTTTGTGTGCATCAGGGTTCACTGTTGAGTTTTGCAACATGTATATGAGGGTGATTACTTCCAGTTGCACTTTTGATCTTTATGTACATGATCTGTTTCAGACGTATAGCTCAGTTGCGTATATGCTAGATAGTGTGTATGACAGCTTAGCTTGCACAGTTATGGGAAGCAAATATTGTCGGTATTCAGAGTTGCTTCCACTTAATGCTGATGCTCTTGTGACATCTAGCGTTGGGGTTGATTTGATTCAGCAGGTTCAGTTAGTTGTGCTAGTGTAGGTGTTACAGGAGCTCTTTGGTGACAACAGGGACATTACACAGATCCTCCCTTGGGATCCAGGTGGAGAGAATTGTCTTTGTAGCCAAGATTGCTTGGGGACAAGCAATTTCAAGGAGGGCAGACTATAATGTCCCCTTTTTAGCTGATGTTGTTTGCAGATGGTTTAGCCTATTCCTGACCCTTGTAGGCTAATGTACATGGTTAGGGGGTCTTCTTGAGGCAGTCACCTGGTTGATGGTTGGTTTCTTGGATTCAGTTGGATGGGAAAAATAAGGGAGATAATAATTAAATTAATTATTTGTAAGGTTATTAAATAATTAAATATTATAAAGTGACCTTATATTTAATTAATTTAATAAAGTGACTTAAATAAATATTATTACATAAAGTCACTAAAATAAAATAATATTATTTTTCTAGAAGCTTCTTGAAGTGGGATTGAAAAAGTATAAAGGAAGGGGTAAGGCAAGCTTCCAGGCATCCGATTATTGTCATTTGCATTTGATGAGTTTTGTGGAGCCAAGGGTTTCTGCATATTTGGTCTTTGGGAACGAAAACTCCCATAGATTAGCATAACTGAGGTGGTGAAATATCCTCCGAAAGGTTGCAAATCAGAAAGGATACTTCAGTCCTTTCATTTGTGCTTAAATCTACAGTATTAACCAAGGGTTTAGAGGTATTAATTTGCATATCAGAAGTTTTTCTATTGGCTGCTACAGTGCTATGAATAGTGCCACTACAGTGACATGAACAGTACACTATAGTGTTTGTTACAGTACGCTACAGTGTCTTGCTACAGTGATTACTACAGTGCCGTGAACAGTAGCACTACAGTACAGGGCCGCTGGGAGAAGGTTTCAATTTGGGTTTGGAAGGGACTCCTTTCCTTGGTTGATGAGTAGGCTGGGTGCTACACTTGAAGAGGCACGATTTGGGCTTGAGAGGGATGTTTATGAGCTATTTTGAGGGCTGCCATTCCTTCATCTTCATCATCGATTCATAGCAGCTTACATTTCCAGATTCTTTCATGATTTAGTATATTCATATCAGCATTGTTTCATAGTTGTCATTTGTTCTCAGATTTTAGGAGTTGTAAAGCCAAGAGTCTTGGCCATTCATATCAGCATTGTATTAGACAATATATCTCAATAAAGGAGTGATAAGTTGTAGGCCATCTATTTGATGTAATGTGCATATTAATATCCTTCATGATTAGCATAATAGTATGCATGCCAAGTGTTTGTAAAAATGCTATTTGGCTATAGGTGCACATTTTTCATATAGAGTTCAAGTATTTGTTTTAGAAAGGTTAAAAAGAATTGCATTTTTACCTTAAACCATTGCCTAGACATTGTAGCTTTCATTTGCAAGCAATTTAACTTCAATTGAAACCATTCCAAGCAAGTAAGCAAACTAAAAAAATACAGAGACAGCAAATTAAGAGGTGGTGTGCAAAGTGTTTGACGATATTCCTTGAGCCTCTAATCAGCAAATTGAGGTCCGAATTGTCAAGGGATATTACAGTATATATGTATATATAAATATATATATACATTCATCTCTACTTTCCTTAGTCTTGTTGTTGTTCCTTCCTTCCTAATAAATACCGTGTTTATACACAGAAAAGTATAGAAGAAAATTTATATATTACAATTTTTGTTGTATATATTATATAATGTGTATATACACTTTTATATATATATAACAAGTGTATACATATATATTTATATACAACAATATGTTGAAGAAATGTAAATACTGTGATATTGCTTTTAATAAACTGTATATTTATCTTTCTGAGAATATATATACATATATATACATATATACATATACATATATATATCATATATATTTGAGACAAAAATTACTGTAAACAAAATTTATTTGAAACAGAGAGACTGCTGTGAAAATGCCCCATGGGCGGACTGTGCTGGCCGTAGGGTCTCACAGTATGTATTTAACAAAAAAAAAAAATTTAAACAAAAAATATATATATAAGGACTGTGGGCCGCAGCACCCACAGTGCCTTTTATCATTATAGTAAGGGGTGTGGGGAGAGGCGGTGCCTCCACCCACACCCGTGGGTGTGGGTGGAGGCACCGCGTCCCCCCACACCCCCTAACCCTTGAACACCGCAGCGGCAACTCCGTCAATAGTCTCCTTCTCGCGCAGCTCCGCAGATCCTCCTCTGTTTCAGACCCCTCTCACCCCCTCCACTATTCACCTCGGCGGTGGCGGTGGATCTTGCTTCCCTTCACCACTCTGCAACATATATTATATACTTAACACTTTCAGCATGCTATATAAATATATATATCTATCTGTGTATAAAAAAAAAAGAAATGGGTATCATTTTTGCTATGTATACCTCCATGGGTTGGAGCAGCAAGCTCCTTCCATGGCCTCCTTTGTCAAAAAAAACCCTAACTTGCAAGAATGTGGAGGCAAAACAAAACAAAGAAAAAGAGAGAATGAAATATGAGATTAGGGCAAACAAGGAGAAAAGGGAAACAATATGATATAATTTAGGGTTCTTGTAGTTAACCAATTTTATATTTGGATTAGTTTTTTTTAAATTGGACCCATTATTTTTTATTATTGGGAGGTATTTTGTGAGGGAGTTAAATTGTCCCTTATTTTTAATTCCCCCTATTTTTGCCTTGCTTATTTAATTCTTGTATTTCATTTAAACTTGTTTTGAATTAAAATGGGGTTTTGCATTTGTTTAATTGTCTTGTGGACTAATTTTATTTGGGAGATTAATTTTATTCTTATTGGGGAGAGTATTTACCCTTGTTTTAAACTCCTTTTTAGTTGGGTAAATTAATTTATTTTGTTCCTAGTGTGATTTTTATCATTTAAATTGTCTATCTAATTGAACGTTATTTTTATGGGAATGAGTATCTTAGCCTCCTCCCTTCTCTATTGTTCCGAGTTCAATAATAAACAAAATTGTCAAAATTACGTTTATTAACGGACTCGAATTTTTGAGATACGATTTGGCATTTGTTATTATTTTATTTTATTATTTTATTTCAAATTTTTATTCCTTTATGCCAGGTCGATTTATTAGACCTTGGTAAGACATTTATTTTATTATTAAATCATTTTAAATTTGTTCTTAAGTTTATTTAGAATTTGATGCTTAAATTTTTATTTGAATTCTTTTTGGAGTTATATTTTTAAATTTATTTTGCGTTTATCGAGAACGCGTTATGGTGTCAGATTTTTCCTAGATTTCTAGGGTTTTAATTTTACAATATTTTATTAAGATTCATTCCATCATTCCACTTTAATCATGCGCCATCATGCCATTTTACTTTAACATTATTTTCAATTTCATTTTGTCTGGAGTTAGAGATAGGTTTTGAAGCTGGCGGATTCATCTTCACACCTAGGAAGCTTAGGGTTCAGATTTAAATTAGTCTAACCCTAAAAGTGACACACTTCATGTCACATACCCCCTAGACGACTATCATCACACTATTATGTTTGACATGTTTACGCCTTATGTGTATTGCCACCGAGCACGCAAACGCATGCGAGGGGGTTCCTACGGATAAGTAGAAAAATTTTTCGTAGTTTGTGTCATGACCACATGGCAAATGTGGACATGACATGTGTGTTGTGTGTCATGACCGCATGGGAAATGCGGGCATGACAGGGAATTGGTATGAGGTTGAGGTGGACCATAAGGGGTTGACAAAAAATAATCTAAGGAGAAGTGTCTTAAGGTAACAACTAGTTGGTATGGGTATGAGAAATGGTGAAGACATTACCATCATGGGGAATTTAAGGCACTAGTGGATGACAGTTCAGGGACAACCCACATTGCAATGAGCCAAGGATGACCTAAGAGAATAGATAGTGCTATGAGGTGGGGATGATATGACATGAGACATCTAGATATTTAGGTCCTACCTAGATTAGTAGGGTGAGGGAGCCAAAAGTAGGTATAGAAGTGTCATTATTTGTACACTAGGAGATATCTGAGGGGGATGAGAATCTCTTTGCAACCTAGTGATGTATAAGTGTTCCTCTATAACTACATTAATTCCACCTTGATGTATAAGTGTTCTACCTTGATTCCTATCATTTTATAGTGTACTTGTGCCTCAATCTACAAAGGATCGTTATAATCATCAGTAGGCACATTGTCAAGCAAGAAGATGATGGAAGGTGTAGGAATGGGTTGAACAATGAAATTATAAGGTTGAATGACTAATGTGCCTATCATCTCAAAGAATATAGTAGTATTAAAGGAAGGGTCCTCATTAGACTTAGGTGGGTTAGATGTAGGATCAAAAGTAGGGATCGAAGAAATTGAGCCAATAGGATTGACATAGTTTGTAGGGGAATGGGTTAGTGTAGATTCAGTAATCAATGTAATCAACGATATGAATATAAACTACAAAAATCTAGTAAGTACAATTCATTAGTTAAACTATTTATTTTATTACCTGGGTGAAGCTTTAAACTCCATCACCACTAGGAGGTGTTGCCGTGAAATCTCCAAGATTAACCTATTCAACATCCAAAATTAGATATTAGAATACCATTCGTATAACAATTCTATTCACAAGTAATATTTATAATTGTTTTCTAGTTACATACCCCGACAATAGATCTCGTAGTGTAATATGGAGGTGGAGAACTGTCGAAGATAGAATGAATGCTATGAATCTAAAATTTTATTAAAATCATCAAACTAAATTAGTTAATCTTGCATTTCAAAAATGAAATTTAATATATAAAATTCAATGAACTTGCTAACATTTACCTGAGTATCAAGGCTGAAAATCTCACTCAGGAGGACATCTGTTATCACCATCTGCTTAGCTGCAGATGTAGCTTGTGCACCTACATCCTGACTATATGTGGGGTCATAACCATAGCCTGACCCACAAGCCTGATAAGTATGGGGTGGAACCCTACTCTTTCAACTATCCCACAGCCCATGCTATGCTGCAGGAGTGTCATGCTCTATGATGCTCTGGGTCAAGGCACTAATGGACTAAAGTGTTTCGACCTCAGCACTCTCCTTCATAATGGAAGGGATAGACACATGCTCATGGGATGGTCTAGCGAGTGCTCATCTCGCTGGTCGCTGTGGGTTAACATGTGCCTCTAGTCTATCCTGTGCTGACCCCCCACCTCTACCCTGGAAGTCCCACATATCAAAATAGTTTGGCACTTTATTTTTTACAAACTCGCAGTAGAGTTTCCTCAAAAAGTATTGTGGGACCTCATTATTGTTGCATGGAGGATGGTCAAAAACCATCCACCACCTCTGCCTAAAATTCTCCCTTATCACTTGGTTGTTGCACCAATGGATAGGGAACCTCTTGCATGTAAGGGGTAGAGGTTGATTTGTTTGTGGGTTTGTAAAATGGAACACAAGTCCAATTTTGTAATTTGTTCATTTTTTACTTGCTCATATGACAACTTGTTTGCATAGTACTCTCTAAATTCTCTCCTCTTTTCAGACCAACTAGTTATTTGCTTGCTAATTGAGTCTACATTTGATAACATAGATTTAAGAGATTGAGCAAGCATGGATCTATGTGAGGTTGAAGTTGCAGGATCTTTCAACCTTGCAATTATATCTTCAATTTGTTTTTTATTTTTTCTAATTTTCCCCATTAGATTTTCTTGTGTTCCAGGGGCATGTCAAGGAATGGATGGAGGAGTTTGTTGTTTGGGTTGTTCTTCAGCAGGTATTTGTTGTTCAGGTGATTCAGGATTTTGTGGATTTTCAGGAGGAGGAGGAGGAGGTGCATTATCATTTCCTTTCCATTAAGGAAATTTACATAAAAAATCAACTTAAACCTACCTATTTAGAAACAAATTCACACAAAAAAAAAGATACAACTCACTCCTTTGGCCTCCCCAATGTCATGATGGCATTTTGGCGATGAATCGATGAGATTTTGGTGTCGAATTTGGTCTTCAATAATGCGAGTGCTCCTTAGGGTTTGCAGGCCACGGGTGCAGAGAAAATGGAAGGAAAAAATGAGCACAAACGTTGCTTTTTATAGTAAAACATAACGTGATATAACGTGCTCGCATTATGTCTTAGAAATTTTTTTAAAAAAATGGGCCACTTTTTGGTCCCCCAATTTTTTGAATCCGCCCTTAAATCCTCTTGTTTCAGATTTTGAAAATCTATAAGCTTTTGGAGGCAACCGTCTTTGCCTAAAGAGTTCCACAAACCTGTCCCATGTTAAACTTGTAGACCTCAAGCCTAACTCCATTTTCTTATTCATCCACCATGTGGATGCTTCATCCACCAACTGGTATGCTCCCCATACTGCTTTGGTGATTTCAGTATAATTTCTTATTTCAAAGTATTTTTCCATCTTCGTAAGCCATGCCTTTGCAGCATCTCCACTTACAAACCCATCAAACTTGGGAGGCATAACCTTTTTCATATCCCAAGATAATTCCAAAGCTAAGTGGCTTCTTCTATCCCCTTCTTGTCTAGCCTCAGAGTTATTCTCTCCGCGTTCACTTTGGGTGGTGTCATCATGATGTGCCTCATCATCACCCCCATAATAGGCTTCCCACCTAGGTCCATGCTGACCCCTAACCTCTTGCTCAAGAGTTCCAATTCTCACTCTCATCTCTTGGAGCATAGCAAGGATCTGGTCAAGTTTAGATTTAGAGTGGCCTGAACGTTGCCTTTCTTCCTGGCTATCTCCCATATTGACTCTTATCTGAACCAAGTTGCAATCTACTTCTCTTGAAGTTTACAGATTAATCATTCAATTAGTTTTTCATACCATTGAATCCATTCATAAATGTAAATCCATTCTCATACATGTAATCTTTAACAAGAAAGGAAAGATTTACCAAAATTCAAAATGCATTATAGTTTTCCATGGATCACATATAATCCATCCATAGTTACAAAATTTTGTTTACATCTTTCTATTGGAAGTCATTATCAGATTGGGATACCTTCCCATATTCATTTCTCATCCTTGAGATTTATCAAATCAATTTTAGGAGGTGGACGTACTCACAAGCACTCATCCACAACCTCCTTAGTAACATTAGGATCCTTAGGGTCACTTTCCATGACTGGTTCCTTAGGTGTAGAGGGTTCCACTGATTCATTTTCAAAGATAGGAGCAGCAATCCAAACTACTTTCCTCATTTCCTGCTTGATGTGTTTTACAACATCAGCAAAGGTTTCATCATCAGCCAACCATGCACCTACCAAGCAACCAGTTTGTTCAAGGTGTTTCATTCTTGAGGCTCTCTCCCTCAAGGCCTTAAGGTAATGTTCATTTCTTGTTACCTTCTTTCTAGGTGTCATTCTTATTCTTCCCATTCTGGCATAAGAACATCCAAACATTAGCAACCATTAATGTTGGATAAAGAAAAACAGTATGTAGTGAGCTCATAGGTCCATGTATTGAACCCGGTAGTTCTGATACCATATGTAACATGTCATCTCTCATTACCCACAATTAATCAACTTAATTACCATTAAGCACAAAGTCATGATTAATGTAATCACAATTAGGCATAGTAATAATCAAGATCATAAACAATAATCAATATGCATATCTTTTTAGATAATTCAAAATTGAAATTTACAATAATTTCCAAAGATAACATACTAGTGAATCACTTTCACTATACAAATGCAAAGCTGTGCTAATGACATCATTGATAAGATTATGCATAATAACTTACTGTCAAGTCATATAAAGAATGCATTGTATCTAGAACTTTGACATCTATCTTCATAAGTCTCAGCTTGTCTTCTGCTTGGGAAGGAGAGCATCACACGAGTGCTTTTCCTCCAACCATAGACCAACGGTCCCCTGCACAACTTCCTATTTGGAAGCAACCCTACCTTTCATGGAGGGTATAGATAGAAGGAACCATTAGGTTTTCCATCTATGTATCTAGTATTGTGTCCTTCATAATGTCTCACGGTCATACAACTATAGATCCACTCTAGCTATGTATGACACTACTAGAAACATTATGCCATATGGAGCACAGTGAACCAACTAATGCATGCAGAGATGGATGCATTACTTTGGTCAAATATTTACATACATAAATAGTCACAATGAACATAGTCAATTTGTTCACACACCTTGACTCAACTTTGAATCTATCTCATCCTACAGTGTTTAAAATTTCATCTTTCTAGGTTTTGATAAAGATGGGTCTTTCTCCCATAGTCTATCTATCTTGGACTTTAACTTGATTCAAGAGTGTATCATTACTCATCTTATGATGTTTGGTAATAGGGAATCTGTGACTCCATGTCACCCCTTTCCCATGTTTTCTTTTGCAATTTCATAGTTTTAGTTTACATGACCAACCTTGGTCTAGTTTTCTAGGCTTTCCTAGTTTCAGGTTTTCTCCATATCACATCGACTATACTTAAACCATTATAGGCTTCAAGTAGTCAAGATGAACATATGCCTTTACTCAAGGGTTTTTGAAAGGCTTCTTACCACCCTATACTTCATCATGAAGCATGGCCATTGAATGAGAAATAAAACATATAATGTTTTCATTTAAGGGTTTGCTCTCTTGACCTACAAGGTAGACATGCATTTTAATACAAATTTTTACATAGTTATCTTTAACCATAGGTTATCCATTTACAGTATAATTACAAGTCTTTATATTCTTCCATAATCAAGACTATGCCTGAATGCATGGAATTATTATCATATACATAGACAAACTAATGCATTACTCCACGACACACGTGCCTCCATGACCACCATGGTGTGGTGTTGTTGATAGCATCGACTCACAATAATTTATTTTCATCATACTAAGAATAGGTTGTTGGCCTTACTATTATTTTATTCTCTTTTAAGAGAAATAAAGGCTCTTGGCCTGCATGCATAGTTACTAAAGTCGTTTCCAAGGCTCTCAGCCAGCATACCCAAATTGTATCTTTCTTATGAAGGATACACATAAATAAACACAGAAATTTCAATACCTCAGCTCGATAAGCCATGATAGGTTTAACTTCAAAGCCATCGCATGGATAGCATGGCACTACTACATAGTCAACCATGAATACTTTTATACATATGCAATGTTATCATTATAAAAAGCAACACTATATGTGCTCTTGGCCATTACGGCCATCAACTTAAAGAAATTATCATTAATAAATCATGTCTCCAATACGAGCTTGTGGCCTATAGACTTAACAAAATCACAGCTAATATAAGCTTTCAGTATGGCCATCGATTGACTATCGAATGGCCTGCAAACAATAGTATTTAATATGCAAATTACTCATGACCAAATTACACAGTCATACCTATGTGTTAGCTTGCAGCTAATGCAAGATATTAAGCAATACACCGTTGTTGAAGGCTCAGCTACTTCCGTGAGCTCTAGTGCTTTATCTTATTGCCTGTGTCTTTCTCCCGCGAGAGACAACTATCGACAACTACCAAGAACAACACCAAAAACATGTACTCTCTGACCCACGAAACCCCTACACAAAGACTCGTTTGCATGCAAGGTTCTCCACTTCGCCTATCCCTGCCACCCTCGCACTAAACATGGCAATTTAGTTGGCATGGCTACCAACTGGCGGGCTTAGTGTCAGCTCCATAAGAGCCTTACCTCCCATTTGAGAGTAATGCAAAAAGAGATTATCTAAGCTTAGCTCACAATAGACTCCACTCACTCCATTTTGTGGGTCATGAGGTGGTGGATCACAAGAGCTCTCAACTTGACATAAAATAATAATAATAATACTTGACCACTATAAGTGGATCAATAAGTAATTATGCTTAATACAACATCAATTACATCTAAAATGATGCATTGGCAACATCACAATAAATTAATTAGTAATAAAATAATATCATCAAGGTAGTACCACTAATATGCGAATATGGGGTCAAGTCCTCTCTCCCTCTTTGCCTTGTTTCAACCATAAACAAAATAATTAAACTATAATCACAAAATATAGAGAAATAGATATGTGAAAAGGAAGACTCTAACAAAACAACCAGGTTTACTATCGACCAAAAAAATGATCTAAAACATTATCAAGTCAAAGCAACGAAGACAACTTCAAGAGACTCAAAAATTATTAATTTGATGTTGGTCGAATTTGAAAATGACTTAAATAGGGAAAAGACTTAAACTCACCCTATCTTTGCATGAGTTCACAAAAGTTTAACCTTGATACTCAGATGGCAATATGACCTTTTGGCAACATCTATCTCCTCCTCGTGGGTGATACTCTCCTTCTATCCTTGGAGGGAGATTCTTTTCCTGATTACACTCACAACCATATAACCATGATTAGTGTATCATCATTTGATTCATAAATCATTATAATTAAATAATCTTATCATCATTTAATCACATGTCGAGACTAAACATTAATTAGTATTGATATAATCAATGATTCTACTTGATATTTTCCACAAACATCAAATCATTAAACTATGGCTAATTATCCTGTTTACCTCATAAACAAAGGAGTAAGCTAAATCAAAAGTTGGGGATGTAACATTGGAGTAGGTATTTTGGTCTTTTGGATTCTATTGACCAACTTATTAAATTTGGCCACAAACTCCCTCACGGGCTCATGAACCTCCTTTTTTATTTGTGTCAACTCTGCAATCAATGAGTGTTCATTTTTAAACCCTTTAAACCTAGCCTCAAACTTTTAAGTTAAAATTGCCCATGAATCAATGGAGGCAGACGATAAATGGTAAAAGCAATATGCTACATTGTCAGCAAGAGATTCAATGAACAACCTTACTGAAACATCTTCATGTTGTATTCCCAAAATAGAACAAGCAACAAAGAAAGCATGCATGTGCTCATTAGTTGAAACTTTACCATCTCCTTATTAAACTTGGGTATAACCTTCCAGGATCCATGAGGTAAATCATGAAGTTGATTACCTAGGGCTAATGGACCAATTGCAGCCCCCTAAGGAACTAGTGCTAGTGGTGGTTGATTATGACCCATAGTATTTTGAAAATTAAAGGTGAGCAGAAGAATTATACCATGCAAAATGAGATCCTGACAAATAGAGGAATCTTTAGTGGCTCTTGTAGGTGATGAAGGACTACTGAGTGATTTAGATAATCTCTTCAAGGAAGAAAAACATGCAATAGAGAAGGTTTCTTTCAATTTCTCAAAATTATGATCAAATAATTCCCTTCTTTCGGTCACCTCGAGTATACCTTTTTCCAACCATCTTAACCTCTTATTTCCAAATATTATGCCGGTTATTTTGTTGATTGAGGTTCTAGTTGTTTTGTCTATGATTGTGATTATCACGCTGACGATTGTTTGGTACAGCATGGATTTGGAATGGTCTTTCCCTTCTAGGCACAACAACTACTTCCTCAACATGATAGTTCTCATGCACCACACCAAATCATCTTACTTGTTGTCTAAGTTTCTCACCTAGATCTTCTTCAATATCAAGGACTTGATTAACTTGGTTAAACTACTGGTTAGTTTGCCTTTGTCTCCAAGAAAAATTTCTCAAGTCTGTTAATATGTCTTCTTATTCTATTTCTACCCAATTGAGATTCAGTTGCAAGACATGACCAAATCCTCTCTAAAGTACCATTAATTTTCACTAATTTGTAAATAGGGATTTGATTAGACTATGAATGCAAAACACCCTATGAATTAAATAAGGCAACTGTAACAATAATGTTTGTTTCTTTTCTCTAGCGGAGTCGTCAAAAATCTATTAGTGAATAGATTTTGCCACCAAACAAAAATACTCTACCCAACAAAAATGGTGACAAATGTACTAACAATTGAATGAATTGTAGAGGAGTTTTATAAATGCCCTTTACACTTGAAGAAGGGGCATCTCCCTTTGTGAGATAAAAATATGCTTTTATGGGTACGCTTTTGACCTGAAAGTGGGAAAGGAGATTTTTTGATAATATGAAAACTAACTAACAATTGTAAATGCCCAACACACTTACAGGAAAATACTTCCAAAATGTATAAGATTGTCACAACTTCACCCAAACACAAGAATGGATACAAACCTGGATGTTGAACCACTTGTTTTGCTACAATACCATCACAACATCAACAGACAGAAGAATGAAGAATTCTAATAGCACAAATATATAATAAAATGAGCTATCAACACTTCACATACATATACCATGCAAGATTTCCTTTTACCCAATTTGTTATGAACTCAACATAAGAAGTATCAATAACATAACAAAAAGAAAATCGACTCAATGCCAAGTTTTCTCTGTATTAATGAATAGAGACACAACACAATACTTTATCCCCTAGAAAATATTACACAACTAATGTATTCGTATGTAAAAAAAAAACCAATGTCTTAAAACATAATATTTTAAAACATGACAATAATTCTCCAAATGATCTAGTCATGAAGCAATTTTGCCAAAAGATCCTAACATTTTCTCACTCATCCTTTATATAGCCAAAATAACCAAACCAACTTAAACTGTTTCTTGCAACCACCAATTAAAAATAAAACATTCCTTCTTTAATAATACAATAAATAAGGAAAGCTCGATAAAGTCCAACATAAATCAATATATGCCAAAGTAAATTTGAAAAGAGGGTCATCCCACAATAATGGGTTACACTTTTTGGCCAAACTTGACATTGAAATCAACATCTTGAACTAAATCTTCACTTTCTGACACTTATAGTCGCTAAACCATTATGAATTTGAAGATGATGCGAACTAGTGATTTGTGAGATTTTGTTTGTAGATTCTAAATATATTTTTTTTAAAAAATTTGGAGTTAAATTGTAAAATTTTTTGCATCTCCTTTGATAACTAGTTTTTAACAGTAAACAACATTTTTTTAAAGTGATGTGTATTCTATAACACAACTTTTTTTCTACAAAGGATAAAATTCTGATTCTTTTGAATTTAGATTGGTAACACCAATATATAGGGCATGCATTTGGTTTCATAATGTTTTGTTGAATTTTTTTTAATTAAGTTTTGAAGTCAAACCAATTATAATTTAGACATAGGCGTATTCCATAAAACACAACATTTTCTGTATGTATCGAAATTCTTTTTTTTTTTCTGAAACAAGGACATCAATACCTAGGGCATAGATATTTTCAATTTTTTTTTTACTAATTTACTAATTTTCCATGTGTGTAGAATAGAGAACTTGATGTTCGGTGAAAAACCTACATTCACAAGAAATAAAAATTAAATATAATAATCAAATTAAATATATATAAAATTATACTTTTTGGGAAGCTTATAATAAGGACTACATGTTGGTAGATGGCGACTGATCAGGAAAGTACTGTACACTAGCCATGTATCCTCGCCATGATTCATGGCCGACTTAAAAAAATCCTAGGGCCGACTTAAAAAATCCTATTTTTTATGACCGACATAAGAAAACCCTAATTTTTGTAATCGATAAAAAGGCTTGATAAAAAGCAGCCAAGGGTTAGGGTTTGGGTATTGTATTGTAGCATTTGCAGTGGTATTGAGTTGCAGGGATTGCTGATTGTAATCATTTTGATTTACTGGATAATAATATTGGACTCTCTGTTTGGTGGATGTAGCCCGAGTTTGGGTGAACCACATTAAATCTTGTCTCTCGCTGTTATTAATTCTGTGTATTTCCATTTCTCTGTTTAATCTTTATTTGCATTTAATTGATATCTTCTACCGGCTAACCCTAACAAGTGGTATCAGAGCGGATTGTGTTCGATTATCGTCCACAGGAAAGTCTCACGGTTGAGTGGGAGCAATGGCAGACGAGGGAAGATTGAAGGTCGATAAATTCAATGGGAAGAACTATCAGTTGTGGAAGATGCAGATGGAGGATTACCTCTATCAAAAGGATTTATGGATGCCGTTGGAAGGAGTAGCCAAGAAACCGGCAACAATGTCTGATGAGGATTGGAATCTTCTTGACAGAAAGGCACTGGGAACCATTCGGTTGTGCCTGGCACCATCGGTGGCATTCAATATAACGGAAGCGAAGACAACAGATGGTCTGATGAAAGCTTTGGCTAAATTGTATGAAAAACCCTCAGCCTCAAATAAGGTATTTCTTATGAAGCGTTTGTTTAATCTGAAAATGGTTGAAGGTGGATTTGTGACAGATCATTTAAATGAATTTAATACAATTGTCAGTCAATTGACTTCTGTAAATGTAAAATTTGATGAAGAAGTTAGAGCTCTCTTGATATTATGTTCATTACCTAAAAGCTGGGATAGTTTGGTAATGGTGGTTAGTAACTCTGTTTCTGGTTCAAATACCCTGAAATTTGATGATGTTGTTGGTGTTATTCTGAGTGAGGAAATTCGTAAGAAAATCTCAGGTGGATCCAAATCAGGCAGTGTTTTGAATGCAAAAAGCAGGGGCAGATCAAAGGAGAGAGGAAAAGGTTCTGGAGGTCATGGGAAGTCACGAGGAAAATCAAAGGACAAAAGATCCCAAACCAGAGGACATAAGGATTGCTGGTACTATGGAAAACCAGGTCATCTGAAGAAAGATTGTTGGTCTCAGAAAAATAAAGAAGGAGACAAACAAGAAGGCAATAAGGAAGCAAATGTGGTAAGTAATAAATCTGAAGATGACACTTTGATTCTTTCCCTAGATAATGCTGATGATTCATGGGTTTTAGATTCAGGGGCCTCATTTCATGCTACGCCCCATAGAAGTTATTTTCTTGATTATGTCTAAGGGGACTTTGGGCTGGTTTATTTGGGAGATAATAAATCCTGTCAGATTGTTGGAAAGGGAAGAATCAAGATTAAGTTGCAGAATGGGAATCATTGGCTACTACAAGAGGTAAGGCATGTTCCAAGGCTCAGTAGGAATTTAATTTCAGCAGGGTAGCTAACTAAACAAGGTTGCACTGTTATATTTACTGATAAAAATTGGAAGGTTTCAAAAGGTGCCTTAGTAGTAGCAAAAGGTGTGAAAGTAGGCACCTTATATCTTTGTATAGGTCATACTGTTCCTTCTACTTTAGATGTTATAGAGGAAAAACAAACAAGTTCAGGAACAGTTCCTGCAGGTTTGTAGGAAGAGACTGGAAAAGTTGCTGCAGGTTCTGAAACAACACTGTGGCATAACAGACTTGGGCATATGAGTGAAAAAGGTATGAAGGTACTTCATTCTAAGAAAGTTTTACCAAGTCTGAAATGTATTAATATGGATTTCTGTGAAAGTTGTGTGTATGGAAAACAAAAGAGAGTCAGTTTTCTCATAGATGGGAAGCAAAAGAAAAATGAAAAATTGGAGCTTGTGCATACAGTTGTATGGGGACCAACTTAGGTATCTTCTTTCGGTGGCTCTCGGTATTATGTTACATTCATAGATGATGCAACTAGGAAGGTCTGGATTTATTTCCTTAGACAGAAATCTAATGTATTTGAAACATTTAAGAAATGGAGAAGCTTGGTTGAAAATGAGACAGGTAAAAGATTAAAATGTCTTAGATCTGATAATGGCGGTGAGTATTGCAGCAAAGAATTTGAAGATTATTGTTCCTTTAATGGAATTCGTAGGCAGAAAATGGTTCCAGGGACTCCACAGGAAAATGGAGTGGCTGAACGCATGAATAGGATAATAATGGAGCGTGCAAGGACCATGAGATTGCATGTTGGGATGCCTTTAGACATGTGGGCAGAGGCTGTCAACACTGCTGTATATTTAATTAACAGAGGTCCTTCAGTTCCTTTGGGCTGTGGTATTCCAGAGGAAGCATGGACAGGTAAGAAGGTGAGTTATTATTTTCTGAAAACCTTCAGTTGTGAAGCATTTGCACATATAGATTCTGAAAATAGAACCAAGCTGGATGCGAAATCAAAAAAATGTACCTTCGTTGGATATGGCATTGATGAATTTGGTTATAGGCTTTGGGATTTTGAAAATCAAAAAATTGTGAGAAGCAGGGATGTTTATTCAATGAGAAGGTGTTGTACAAAGATCAGTTGCAGCAGCATGAGAAGAAAGAAAAGGATTATGTGGTGCTGGATGATACTCCAAATAGTGATGTTCCAGTGGCTCCTCATGCTCCACAACAGCAACTAGAAATACCACAAACTCCAGTGAATGTTAGATGGTCAACCAAGATAAGTAGACCTCCTAAAAGGTTTTCTCCCGCTTTGTATTCTATTTTGTTAATAGATGTTGGTGAACTAGAAGGGTATGATGAAGCTATGTAGGTGAATACACAAGTTCAGTGGGAGCTTGCCATGAAAGAAGAAATGGACTCCTTGCTGAAAAATCAGACTTGGGAATTATGTAAGTTACTTGCAGGTAGAAAGGTTTTACCAAACAAATGGGTTTATAGGTTGAAAGAGGAAGATGGAGGTAAGAAAAGATTTAAGGCCAGGTTAGTTGTAAAAGGATTTGCACAGAAATAGGGCATTGATTTTGATGAGATATTTTCTCTGGTTGTCAAGATGACTTCTATTCGTACTATTTTAAGTATTGTGGCTGCTGACGATTTGCTTTTGGAACAGCTAGATGTGACAACTGCCTTTCTCCATGGTGATTTGGAGGAGATATACATGGCACAACCACAGGGATTTGAGGTCAAAGGTAAGGAGAAACAAGTGTGTAGATTGAAGAAGAGTTTGTATGGCCTGAAACAAGCACCTCGACAATGGTATTTGAAAGTTGATAGTTTTATGGCTGAGCAAGGCTACAGCAGGTGTAATTCTGACCATTGTGTTTATTTTAAGAGGTTGGATAATGACAGCTACATTATTTTATGTTTATATGTTGATGACATGCTTGTAGCTGGGTCTAACATGGATCACATCAGAGAGTTAAAACATCAGTTAGCACAGTCATTTGATATGAAGGATTTGGGGGTAGCAAAACAAATCCTTGGTATGAAAATTTACAGAGATAGGAAGAACAGAAAATTGACTCTATCTCAGGCTGCTTATGTTGAAAAGGTGTTGCAGAGATTCCATATGGAGAATGCAAAAGCTGTCAGCACACCTTTGCCTAGTCATTTGAAATTGACTAAGGAGATGTGTCCAAAGACACAAGAGGAGGAAGAAAAAATGTTCAAGGTACCATATGCTTCAGCTGTAGGAAGTTTAATGTATGCCATGGTCTGCACGAGACTGGATATTGCACATGCTGTCGGAGTCGTTAGCAAGTATATGAGTCATCCCAGATTTGAGCATTGGAATGCGGTCAAATGGATTCTCAGATATTTGAGAGGTACATCTAATAAACACTTATGTTTTGGGGGCTCTAATACTGATTTAGCAGGTTATGTAGACTTAGATTTGGCAGGGGATATTGATACCAGGCGGAGTACTACAGGTTATGTCTTTACTGTAGGTGGAACATCGGTGAGTTGGATTTCTAGGTTACAAAAGGTGGTTGCTTTATCCACCACAGAGGCAAAATATGTAGCTGCAACAGAGGCAAGCAAGGAGATGATATGGCTGCAATCTTTCATGGAAGAATTGGGTAAACAACAGGCTAACAGTTCTTTGTATACAGACAGTCAGAATGCCATACATCTTGCAAAGAATTCTGCTTTACATTCAAAGACCAAACACATACAGTTGAAGTATCACTTCATTCGGTCAATGTTGGAAAATGGACAGTTAAGGCTGGAAAAGATACATACAGATGAAAATCCAGCGGATATGTTTACAAAGGCCGTGACAAGGGAGAAGTTGAGCTCCTCTTTAGCTTCGGTTGGTCTTCTAGACTGACAACAACAAAAATAGAACAATAGAGTCTAGGGTGCTTATTTCCAGTGGGAGCTGCATGCGCAGTGGTGTCATCCAGGATCGGTCTCCAAGTGGGAGATTGTTTGGTGTGGAGCCTGATCAGTCTCCAAGTGGGAGATTGTTGGTAGGTGGTGACTGATTAGGAAAGTACTGTACACTAGCCATGTATCCTCGCCGGGGTTCATGGCCGACTTAAAAAAATCCTAGGGCCGACTTAAAAAATCCTATTTTTTATGGCCGACATAAGAAAACCCTAATTTTTGTAACCGACAAAAAGGCTTGATAAAAAGCGGCCAAGGGTTAGGGTTTGGGTATTGTATTGTAGCATTTGCAGCGGTATTGAGTTGCAAGGATTGCTGATTGTAATCATTTTTATTTATTGGATAATAATATTGGACTCTCTGTTTGGTGGATGTAGCCCGAGTTTGGGTGAACCACGTTAAATCTTGTCTCTCGCTGTTATTAATTCTGTGTATTTCCATTTCTCTGTTTAATCTTTATTTGCATTTAATTGATATCTTCTACCAGCTAACCCTAACACTACATACTTACAAAACATAAATTTTAAATGATTTCATTTGATCCCCCAAAAGGTACAAATCAAAAGTGGTTTTTTATCAGCATTTTGATAGGTGTAGAGGAGACTCCATTATAGGTATGGGTTAAAACTAGCAGGATTCTATCCAAGGGGGCTTGAATCTAAGGGGGTTTGATTAACCCCTCTCTAATTAAAATCATTTAAATGGAACCATTCAAGGCTTAAATCATTACATTTTATAATAATATGTGATTTTAGCAAAAATGAGGATGTCCCAGAAAGTGTAACCCATTATTGTGGTAGCACCCAAGAAACCAATAAAATACTAGGTTGAGACATCTTTTCCTTCATCTTCTTCATCAGCATCTCGATCCTCTTGCTCATCCTTGTCTACACATTCATCTTGATCACCTTTCATTGACTGATCTACAAACACCTGTGAAGCATCCATCTTGGCCTTGAAAACCTTGAATCTATTCAACATAGGAATGATGGCTTTCACATTAGGTATGGTGGTCATATTTAGGCGATTCCTCCACATCATCAAGAAATTATTTGAATCTTCATACTTCCTATGGAAATCAACAATATCTTTTTTGAAAGTCATTAGGTAAGAAAACACATTGCATAACTTGTCAATTGGATTGCCATCAATAGTATCCTCATTCTTTAGTTCTTCTGCCAATAGATCTTTGAAAGCATGTTTAACAACACCAATATCAAGTAAATCTATCTCAGTCTCATCAAGGATATCAATCCCTATAGATATACAAGACTCTTAAGATCCATCAAATATGAATTATAATTCTCGGCAATATTCTTCAAATCTGTCAAGCATTGCTTAGCCATCAACAGCATCCAATCAGTGGTGTTTAACCACTTCACTGACTCATTCTTTTCTAGCTTAGCAATCACATTCTTAGAAACTAGGACACTAGAATCCACCTTAACCATTTCTTTCAAACCGTTCTTAGCAACATTCAACATAGCTTCTTCCTTCTTAACCACTTTGAGTTTAGCCAACACTTCAGTTTGTTTGCCATATATTTTTGTAGATAAGAGAATTACTTCATGAAAATATAACATACCTTCAACTGTTAGCTTTTCAACCCATTCTTTAGTAGCTTTTCCCAAACATTGATACTTTCTTATTTGATCAACCACATGAGGGATTACCCCTTTAGGAGGAACTTTCATGGGGGTGTCTATTGATGCATCCAAGGGTTGGGCAATAGTATCCACAATAGATTTGATGTATGAAGTAAGAATATCCACCTTTTCTTCCAGCAATTCATTTTGTTTTTCTTTCCCCTCTAACCTAGTAGCTAATATCACTACAGATAACTTGGCATTGTGGATATTGTCTTGTACAATAGGGGCCCCAAATCAACCTTGCTAATGTTGAAGTCATCTATAGAAAGATCATCTTCATTTTTCTCTATCATAGGTTCAACTACTTCCACATATTGATGTTTAGTGATTTGATCAACCATTAACCTAGACATCCTTTTAGCCTTCTTGTATTGACTGCCCAATTGTAATAACTTAGCAACTACATCAAACTCTGTATCAATTATTTGTGTTTTCTTGCTAACAACATTACTTAACCAAGTGGGAGATGGAAAGACATGTTGACCATCAACCATTCTCTTAGGCACATAATCTGTTGGAGGAGTACTAGGGATATCTCTTTGCTATTGTGATGGAGATGGTAGGGAAGATATTACATTATGTGAACCTGGTGGAGGAGTATGCACATAAGTTGGAGGTACATTATCCTGATGAGGTGGAGAAGAAGCCACTCTATGACCATGGTCTTGTTGTCCCTACTCTTGACCCAATACCCCCTCAGAGTAAGGTTTCATAGGCCTCTTGACTTCCAACTTCTTCTTTGGTGGTTGATTATCACCTTCACATTGTCCTTTCAATTTACCATCCCTTTTTGGGTTATCATCTCCATCATTTCCATCTTTTTTAATAGATTGAGATCTAGTGGAGTAGACTTTGGCAGATATATTCTGGGTAGAAGATCCTTCAACAGTTTGTTGTCCAACCATTGTTTGCTCTTTTTTCTTAGGAGAACCTGCAGTATGATCAATCATTTTAGACTTTAGCCACCTTTTTCTTTTATTCAGTACAAAAGAAGATCTAACCAAAATATTAGTAATCTCCTTTTTTGACCATCTCAACCTAGGTAGGGGTTTAGAACACTCTACATAGTAACCTTCATCAACCATGTCAGAGTAGTCATCCACAATGTTAGGGAGGTCCCATCCAAGATTAAAGGCCCTCATCTGATTCATGGTCAATCTCATCCAATCTCTTCTTCTAAATCGATGCTCATCTATGCAATCTTCCCAAAAGTCCTCAAGTTGAGGATGATGCTCATGTAGTAGAGGGGTATATAGGTTATGCTTCACAAATCTTTTATTGTAAAAGAATGTTCTTGCATAATATGGATGAAATTTAAAATTTGAAAGTAACTTGTCAACATGTCGTGCATCTTCAAGCTTGTTACAACTGTAATGGGTTAACTTCAAAGGGTAAGAATACCCTTTCTTCTTGTAGTCATGGTACCTCTTACTTTCCAAAGACATCTATCTACAAACATCCATGAACACAATATAATCTATAGCATATTTGGGAAGCTTGAAAGGGGATTGTTCAAAACCACCAATCCTTTTATAACTGAACCTATCAAATTGGATTAAATAACTACCAATTTGAATAATCAAATTTACTTCTTCAGCTGAGATTCTCAGTTCAGGATTCCCATATATCTTCTTCACATTAAACATGAAGAAGGCATCATTAACCCTCCTATAATCCCTGTTACCAATTTCTTCCCACAATTAGGGATAGTAGTCATATACTTGTGTATTGTCAAAGGTACCTGAGGTTTTCAAGCCATGCCATACACTTTGTCTACTAGCCAAGATGTAAAAGTGATAAGAGCGCATATTGATTAGTTGATCATGCAGATGATCACTAATAATTTTGGCCCAATCAATGTGTTGTTTTCCAGTACAAATGACTAAAATAAGCTGGCACATCCATTCCATAAACTCATTTGATTCAAAACTTCCCACTACTATGTGTAGGAGTGTAATCATGTTGGAAATATCATCCTTGAACAAAGCCTTGACTAGGTTCTTGGGAAGCTGTGACCCCCCTTTTTCTCTTTCTTAAGCCAAGACATGGTGATGGATGTTTTGCACCATTTCTTCCTAACTACATAATAGTTCCGACCAGTTTCCATTGATATATTAGCATATTCTTCCCATACTAGTAGTTTGAAGGTATTGCTGATGGATTTGTGTCTAATTGGACTATCATTTCACCATCTACTATTCTCACTTGTCTAGACTCCGCATGGTAATTCTCAATGCATGCTAATACCAAGTATTGAAACTACACAACTGGAGGGAAACCTCCCACATGCGCGAGCCTCCTTGCAAATGTCATTTCTTCTATGGGTTCCCTAGGGTTTACATTCATTCTATCCCAAAATTCCTTCAAATCTACATGACCTAGGTCATATATTTTATTCCTACGAGTTGATTGTCTATTATGAAGGAAATGTCCAAACCCTGGTACTTGTACTTCATGTTTACAAATTGTATCAACCACCTAACTACACAGTTAATTGTCCTTAGGAGTAATCAGTTTACAGTGGGAAGAAAAAGGATGTGTATAGTACCTTGATGTATGACACTTTCAATAGTCATGAAAATATAAAATGACATTGATATTTCTTCCAGTAAGTGCCAAGAGTGCAATGTTCAAATAAAAAGAGTAGTATGGCAATGGACTCACATCCTATTACCACGATGGTTGAAAATTGAAGGCTAATTGACCATGAAGAATAACCCTGATCACTGCGTAAATTACGGCTCCAATAATGTGCTTAATATAATCTCAAAATTATATAGTATAGGTAAATTAGGGCATAAGAATGCCTAATTAATGACCTTTGCAATAAATGATATTTCCCATTAGGGTATCATCTAAACCCCAAAGCCTTCAATCACATTATCGATCACTTAATTACTTTATGAACATAATTGAAAAGGGGGCTCTTTATCAAAAGAAATTGTCATCGTAGAACTCTTCGATCAGTGAACTTATTAGATCGTGAACCGCAAAAAACACAACAATATCATATTTAACTAGCTTTATTATTGGCCAAAACTGTTATGTCAGAAAAATACACCTTTGGGGGCTTTTTCCTAAAGGTTTAGCTCCCAGGTCTTTAGATTTGCATTTAGAGCATTTTGCATGTTAAATTAGACTCCCGATGAGAAAACCCATCGGTCTTGTGGCAAATAGGACCTAGGGGACTGCACTTTAATGATGCTTGAGCAAAAACAAGGGGGTGGACAAGGGCGCTAGTGCCCTAGTCCAACCCTATTTTGAGTTTGCCCTAATTTGAAATGTCAGGTTTGTGACCATTATTTGGTCTCTAGGCCGACATCATAAGTTTCAAATATGAAATTCTTGGTAGGAATCTTAATAGTTGCATATATAAGCATGTTTAGGTTATCATTTGTAAACTAGAAGATCATTGGCAAGTTTTATGATTGTGAGCTATTGGCATACTTGTGATTATCATTGTGTTGCAGAGCATAGAATTATTAATGTGTTTGTTTGTAGGTTGGATTACATCTTCTCCTCGTGGAATTGAAGAGCTTCTTCCTTCCATGAGAGCTTCATCATCAAGGTGACATCTATTGTACTTTATCATTCATTATCATTTGGTTTTTGCCTTTGTCCCACAAGGACACGCACTCTCTCTGACAACAGTGTTCAGAAGACTTGAATATCTCTCCAGGGCTTGACTGAGGCAAGCCTTTAAACACCACAACCCCCTCCCACACTCCTTGTGATTACAGGTTACAAGTATCGAATCTGGAGAAAGTGGAGTTGTAGGGAAGGTAGGCAGACATTGAAGATTCTAGATCTAAAAGGAAGCATATACTGTGCGACATTTCGGGACAAGGGCACCATCAACCTTGTCCTCCATTTTTGGATCACAAAAAATAGAAGACATGGTAGAGATCAGTGCCAGAAGGAGATCGAGACTTTACAGAAAAAGTAGCACACTGGACTAGGGCGCCATCACCATTGTCCCTGACTTTTCCATTTCCCGGACTGCAAAAAATAGTGAGTTAAGGTTCTCTGCCCTCTACTTATTTCCTGTAGCATTTGTCATAACTCACAGATTTGATTATTGTTTTGCTTAAATTAGGGTTTCAAGAGCATAAAATCATTAATTAGCAATCTTGTGTGATCATATCTGAATTTCCCAAGTAGAAAACCAAGTGGCAACTCAAATCTAATAGTTGACTCTCCTCTTGATAGGAGAAGCACTTGGTTGAAAAGCCCTTGGAATGTTTATGTGGAAAGGAGGATTCAAACTAAAAAAAATAACCCCATCACCCCCTTTTCATATTAAACAAAAACAAACACCAACTAATCATTATTCCAGCAAACTTACAAGTTCATGAACCAAATGTTTTTCCAATATACCTTTGTGCGATCTCCATAGTGTGCATGCATGTCGCCAATTTCGCCTATCGACGAACTTAAAAGTCCACAAACTACCAAAATGGGTGATATAAGTTAGTGTTGACTTCTTCCTTTATCAGCAAAAAGGTGACTTCACAAAGTAAATCATAAATAAAGGGAGCCATCACTCAATTGAAAAATTTGTGAACTTAAGTATTAAGCGATAAGGAGGGGAACACAATTCAAGTTTGTGAAGTGTAATGCATGCTGATGAGAAAACAAAACAAAGAAGGGTCCTTAGACTACCGTCGCTAAGTTGGGGGGTTTGCGAACAAGCTAACTCAGCAATAAAGTTCATGAACACATAAATTTGTTGATAAAGGGATTTGGATATTTTCACTTAGAGGCTTTTACAAGGATGAACAAGGCAGAAACATGGAATAAGGTAGCTCAAGTTTTATATTAAAAATGAATAAGGCATAAAATAGAAAGACAGAAACTTGGGTAATAGAAGGAAAATGCTCCCGATTTACTATGATATCTCTAAATTTAAACTGCATTTTTATTTAGTTGTCTTATAAAAGAATACATTTTTGAGGCTCTAGAAAATACTATTGCGCTCACACATGCTAATCAGAGACTTCTACAAACTATCACATATATTCTATCTTGTTTTATCCTTGCTTAGCGTATTATGTTTTGTTTCTACTCCATTTATCCTCACGATCTGGTAGTCATTGATTGTGTTTACATGGATTATGCGCCATGTCTTACATTTTAAAAAAATCAAAACTTGAAGTGGCTATGGAAAGCTAGCATTTTTGTTTTATATATGTTTGGTTTGAATTTGGGAAATTAATGAAAACTCACTATTCTGGAAAGGAATATCATTCTCCTCTTAGTTTAATGTAAAGGATGTATCTATTTTTTTTAGTTAATTATAAAAAAAAATTAACCACCTTTGTTTATGTGGCGGCCAAGCCCGTGAAAGGATGTGCCTTATGAGGGAGGTTGTGCCTTTCTAGGTAGTGACCACGAGCCCATTTTGGGAAATTCTCCATTCATTTGTTTATCATTTTTTATTTGCTATATTTCTGATAAGGAAATTTCTCAACTTATTCTCTTCCATTTTTGTGGCATGTGTATTTATGAAATTATGCTTTTAGGGATGTCCCTTCGTTATTACTAAAATTATACATGGTGCACATTATTATAGTGCAAGCCTTTTTTTCAAACTGCTTCATTTAGAGTCACCGATAATCTCCATAAGAACATTTTCCCTATTAAAATGGTGGAAAAGTTTTGCATCTCTCAATAATATCTTTTGTGACAATGTTGGAGATAAATTTGTTGCAGTGTGGCAATCAACAACATACTCGAAGGTTCTTAACAACTCTAATAGTTATTCCATGGGGCATGTCTAGCAAACCAAATACAATTTCCAACTTTTCACCATGGTGGCAAAGAAACAATTATTTTTCCTTTGTTCCACAGTATTAGGTAAATGCAAGGGATAAGAGTACTTAGCTTTGTGACCTAAGTATGAGTGTTATTTCTAGATTAGTGTATTTGAATCATTTGGTAATAAGCAATAATCATTTATATGCTTGACTAAACATTGGGATATATATAATCCATAGTTCTTGTGGTATCATATGACAATATGGTTAGGGACTGCATGACTTAATTGTATTCATGGGTTTTAGAACCTTTTGTGTCAATTTTTACATTGACCTTGATGATCTTTTTTGTTTAGTTTGATACTAACCAGAATGTTAGATATGCTAAGGCCGATCAATATGTTAATTCTTGCAAGGAATTTAATTGTTTTTTCTTATTGTTACATTATAAAATGTCCCCCTAGGACTTTTACCTCCTAAGTTTAGCTCTTGTGTCCCTTAATTTTAATCATGCATATTAGAAATGAACCCTGAAGCAAAATCCCTCAAAACCCATGTCAAATGGGACCTAGGGGTGAACCTTAAGCTAAATCCAGACCCAAAATAGGCCCCTAGACAAGGGCGCCCACACCCTAGTCCAGCCCTATTTTGTCAGGGTCTCAAATTCATATGTAGGCTTATGACTGTTAAAAGGTGATCCTTGTCAGCATCTTAAGTTTGAATTATCAAATTGTTACTAAATTATGTTTGCAACCTAATTTAGTGAGGCCTAGACATGTTGGTAAATAGATTTGTTGCTCTTAAGTAATCTTCTTGAATAACTTTGTTTCACCCTTGGATCAGCAACAACCTGTTCAGAATAGTTGAAGAATTGCATAACAATGTTTATTCCTCTGTGTTTGAGAGGGGCAGCTCCCTCGTGTGATGGTGGTATATAGATTTTCTAGGGTTATAAGAACAAAAAAAAAATCAAGTAACAAAAACTAATGAAGAAATGAGAAATAATCTTATCGATTCAAATTCCACACATTCAAGTTGAAATACCAAAACTTGACATGATAATCTTTTCCACATGCAATGTTTAAAGGAAAGTAAATGGTTATCATTGATGAAACATACGAATATCAACAACAACACATAAGATTGAATTGAACACAAATCCAAAACATTTCTCTATTGCTTTCTTACTTGAATAATACTATTCGAGTCCTTCATACAATGCCTTGCGAAAAAGTGGAACCCCCTTTAATTGAATTACAAAGAAGTATATATAGGTGAGGCTAGTAACCACTTAAGGTAACTACCTTAACCGCTTTTATAACTACTTAGAATAACTAACTCTTTAAGTGCACCAACTTGGAATAACTAATTTTCTTTTCAGAAAGATAGTTGCTTAGAGTAAGTACCCAATTTTGGCACTTAAGAAATAACTAGAAACTAAGCTCATTTTCTAACTTTCAGTTACAACATGTGACATAAGTCATTTTTAAAAAGGTAACATGAAATTTAAAACTTATGAGTTGTATGTTTTGGTAAGTCACTTTCCATCTTCATCTACTTCATTTTGACAATCGAATCTCGCTAGATGTTGACATCTTCTCCGTATACCTAAATCTTAGACTCCTGTGTTTGCATATGCAAAACATGAACTGTGGAAATGGGGCACTCTTTGTTCATCTAACTCAATCCATCTGATTGAAAGACCATGATAATTTTATTGTGTTGTGATGACTAACTTCCCCAACTTTATATTAATGATAAGTCAACCCTTATTGGCTTGTATATTGCAAGACACATTATGCATGGAAGGAAGTAGGTTAGAAGAGTTGGAGAAACACACACCCCCCCTCATTTTTTTTTTACATTGTATAACTTGAAGGCTTCCACTGGTGGTCCTACTGCCTGGTTCTGTTCTCAGATCCTTCAAACTACTATTCTCCAATTCCTTAGAACTCAAAGTTGAATTAATTTAGTCCATGAGCAGAGTCATAGTAAAACAATAACATGAAACATCTTTCTTTTAGCAGCTATACATGCTTGAAGAGCCCATCCATTATAGATAATATTTGCAAGAATTCAATGTACCATACTGGTAAAACTTTGCATACAAACCATACTTCCAATATTTGAAGATGTGAAGAGATACATCCGATGACCATCTGAAGCAACAACAAAAATATGTATCCATTGAAGACATAGTTGAAAGTGAGACAAAAAGATGTCTTAGGCAAGCTAGGGACTACCCTACCTCCCATCAGTTGATCACCTGCATGACGAATATCCCCATGACTACTCAAATCTCTTTTTCTTACAATCTTTGTAAGAAGACTATCTCCTTCTTCCCAATCATGAATCACTCTCTCACTAATAACTTAGCCTCCATCTCATTGACATTCTCATCATCTTCTAGTAGCCTTCCAAATACCTCTATAAATTCCTGACCATTAGCTGCATCTTCCATTTCTTTAAGGCTGCCTCAACATCTCCATCTGACGATTGATACTCGCTTTCATGGTTTACAATATTAGGACTAGATATGGTTCCATTATCTCATCTTACTCCCATGCTAGAAAATAACTTCATAGGATTAAGATTTTGAAGAATTTGGTATTATAGCCACCACATTGTATCACCAAATCACCAAGCACACATTTTTCATTTGCTTCACTAAGCATCATCAACAATCTCCATAAGAACAATGCATTTGATTGAAATGATGAAACTAGTTTACCTCTCTCACAACAATTACTCTTGCAACAATCTTTTAAATAAACTTAGTTGTAATTTGGTATTCAATACACACTCAAATTTCTTTGACAAGTCTAAGATGTTCCAAACCAAATGCAATTGCTAACTTTCCATAATGGTGACAAAATAATTATTTTTCTTTCCCTTAGACATCATCAAGTAAATGTCTTGAATTTTGAAGATACCCAACCTTCATCTTCCAAATCAATTTTTTTTATGTCCATCAATCCGACCATATCTAGGGCTCTTTTAATTCCTCTATCTTTCATTAATTGCCTTACCATTTAAAGAATCACCCTATCTGCCCATTTCTAGATAAATATTTGATAGAAGAATATGAGATGCAGCATTCATATGATCCAACTTCTCAAATGGCCTTGTATCAAGTTTCAATCACCTTCTTACTCTTTCTTGATTCTTTCAGTTAATGGAAGATAGAATACAACATTAATATGCAACAAACTTTAGAGAGTTTCTTGAAATCTTCAAGAACGTTGCCTATCTCTCCAACTATTAAGTTGGATCTGTCGTATACAGAGAAAGTTGGATCTCAATTAGGGTTAAAACATCTATCACAATACACTATATTCATTGATGCTTGAAGAAAGTGCCCTCCATCCTTAACCAAGGGAAAAACTTCTCTCAAGACACATATATACACCCATTCTCCCTTGCTTAACCCTATGAAACTCCCTTGTATTTTGTGCAGACCTATATTGCTACTTTATTTGCAAGAAACAAGAAAACATATTATAGCTGCATTGGAAAAATTTATCTCTGAGCATCTTAAACCGTAAGTTCCATAATCAAATGAAGGAAAATGCATTTCATTGTTTTAGCCACAGTAAGACCGGGAAAGGTGAACGAATCCAAAATTAGCTCAACACGACCAGAGATGACATTTCTTTGAGGTAGACATAATGTACACTTTGTCTATGTTTTCCACGGTTTGCAAGTATGTCTGCTAGAGTATTCGTAACTATTTAACATTAGACAAAACCCTCCTCTAAATATCCTTTAATGGACATCCATATCCTTTTTTGAAGATGCAATTTGGTAGGTCGTGGGGATGTGGTTTCACACCTGCAAATTGCATTTGTTTGAAAGTTTCTAGAACTTTTTCAATGAATCCATTTTGTGCATATCCTGCAAGCATCATTGCATTCTGTGAGATAGCATCTCTTTGAGGTGGGCTGTCAAACTGTTCATGTGCCTTGTCTATGGCTACACATTTTGCATACACGTCTACCAGAGCATTTCAAGACGTAGTATTTGATAAAAATCTACATTCCATTATGCTTTGCTGGGTGTCCATATCATGCTCCAACGCAGGCTATGGGCTAGGAGGATGCTTAAACTACCGTGGAATCTAGTTTTAAACCCTCTATTTGCAGTCGCTTGGAGGTTTTTGAAGCCATTTCAACGCATCCATTTTGTTCATATCCTGTGATCTTTGCATGCCATGAAACAATGTTTCTCTGAGGTGCACCATCAAACTATTCTTATTCGTTGCCCATTTTACAAAAATACATGTCTGCCAGAGCATTTCTAATAATATTAGAATTAAATCTTAATTTCATTATGCGTTAATGGGTGTCCATGTTCTATTTGAAGCTCACATTTAGGTGTTGGATTGGAAGGTGTTGGCAAAGGTCTTAAATTCTAGTTTTACAACCGCCAGTTACATTCGTTTTATAATGGCAATGTTTCCATATTTTGTAGATATGTCTGCGTTAATTGAGTTAATTTTGTGTATAGCCTCTGTTCCTTGAAGTAGTTATAATAACTACTTATGGTTATAATAACTACTTCCTGCTTTCAAAACTTATTGTTTTCACTGATGGCTTGTCTCCTATCGGCATTTTAAACGGCTTTTAAAACTTTGTAGGAGATAATTAAAACTTTCAAAACTAACTTGCATCCCCGAGCTCAAAATTTTAAATTTTAAAATGTAGGAACAGGGTCAACAAGACAACAGTTATTGAAGAGGGGGTAAAGAAAAAATTTTATGTGCAGGATCATCTAGTCAATGTCTGATGTCTTGACAAAAGACTAACACATGATCACTTATCATGATCATGCAACAACTCAAACTGGGTTGTCACACCATCCTGGTAAGGAAAAATGTCTTAAAGGCAAGAAAGTAGGCATCTAAAGAATGATAGGTATCTAATTGACTTCATGTTTTAGTTATGATGTTGCTGATTTTTCAGTACATTTCAGTGCAGTTTCAAGGAGATATTTATAAACTATCATTTCTTCATCATTTTTTAAACATGTACTTCAAGAGAGATTCAGTTGTTTCATGCTATGTAATTGATTCAGAAAGGAAAAATACATAGAAACCATTACATAAAATGAAATAACTGGTTATATTCAAAAGAGTGTTTAAATATGTCCCACACAAGCCATGGGAATGACTGAATTGAATTAATAAAACATGTATGCAAGCTATACATCTGAAGATAAGTAAAGAAAAACACATGAGAAGGGATCATATTTGTCATTGCCTTAAGGGCTGATGTAGATTTTGGTCCTTCAATCTTTAGTTTGATCCTCCTATCTTTAGCTCCTCTCATTCCCAATCTCCAGATGCACCTGCAGATGATTGAGAGATTTTGTTAGAGCTCGGGACATGAAATCTAATCACATGTTTCATCAACAGACATATAACTTACATCTATGATGCATTAAATCAATGGAGCCATTACCAGATAAATGCAAAAGGAGCTAAATTAGATCATCGAATGAGAGTCAAATCATCAGAAGGGAGCATTGAATTTCATTATTTTCTAACTAGTTTGTTCATTGTGCAGGTACAGGTACAATCATGTCATTCATATCAACAAAGATACTATTGTTTTGACAATCAAAGGCATATCACTGTTCAAAGAGAGTTCACAGCCCTAAAGAATCAATAAAGGAGCCCATATCTATATAAAGATCAATAATTTTGTGCCACATTATTGATCAAATAGGTTTATCAAGAGTGTTTCTATACTTATCAGGTTTTACTACATGAACAAGAAGGTGGCACAACACTATTGATCCTTCTACACAAGCAAAAGGTTCCTTCATAATTCATTAGGCATATAGAGGATAATTTATACTTGGTATCTCTGACAATGATAGGATGTCATGTCAATCAAAGTTTGTCATAGTCACATCAGTATAGGTCATTTCAACCAACAAATATTGCTCAAAGTTGTTAGGTGTGGTGGAAAATGTGGCTCCCACAAGGGTTGAGCCCAGCACATAAGACTAAGGCAGCAACAAGCATATGATGGTGAAGGAACAATCAAATCCTCAAGGTGACAGTCATACTTATGAATGTTATGAATGTGATATCATTCAAATCAAAAGACATGTCCATCATAAAGTTGTAGTCATTGTAATAAGGCACAGTACATTACAATAGTATAGTGGCAATGATGTTTCATTCAAAAGATGCCATGCTACCTTTTATTACAGTGTCAATTGCCAGTCCAAGTGCTTTATGATATATGGTACTAGGATAGATACACATGCATTAAAAAGAGTACAGTGGTACTGTAGATCATTCATAAAACAAATTATATTCACAAGAGAAACAGTCAAGCAAGAGTAGTAGGCAGAGGACATGGTTGTTGATATGCTACAGGACAGTCATAACTTCAAAAAGGGCAGTTTATAATGTCAAGGGTAACCAAGGCCATGAAATAGTACAGTATAGTCTTGAAGGAGGTTACAGGTCACTGCCATATAGAGGACTATCAGTCATTAAAGGTCATACAAAGTGCAAGACAATTATGGAGTAATGAGACAGTCACTTCTATCCTACAAAGCAGTCATCATGTATTGGGAGAATTTCATAAAAAATCAAGATCAATCATGCAAATATCCTGTAGCAATCAAGTACATGATCAATAACACTATATCTACAAAAAGATTCAATGGAAAGTCATGTCATAGTATGATTCCATGGCAGTGAAGGGCAATAAGGAATATGGATAGTGCAAAGGCAATGCAACTCAATGAAATACCAAGTAGCAAGCAGATTAAATGCATCATTTCAAGGTTTCTAGAATATGGAATAAATCACAACCTACAGTGATGGAATCATCATAGTACCTATAAGTGCCAAGTGTTCAAGTAACCTGTTCATCATTTCAAGACACAAATAATAGCAATATGACCACAATAAGGAAAAGAGAGCATACATATTGAAGGGGCTGTCAAAGTGAAAGGAGCAGGAAACCTCAGCAATGAAGAGGATCAACATTTTGTAGTCAAGAAATAGTCATGAATGGAGGGTTTTAAGTTTCAAAACCCTAGCAAAGGTAACAACTTTCATCTTTGTTGTGGGTGCAACATTTGAGGGGTACAATGAGCTTGTAAAAAAAAATATAAATAAGTCACTGTCACATGAAGAATATTGAAGACCAAAAGAAAATACAAACCCTCACAACCATGAAAACCTAGAGTATATTTCATTGAAGATTTCATGATTTTATGAGCACAGAACCTCAAGATAAATGCACTGTCTCAGTTCACAAGAATAGAAAAAAGAAATGAAGTCTGAGAGTTCCATTTTTATCTAAAATACAGAGTAACAACTATGTCAATAACTTTCATCACATAGTGCAGAGAGTATAGAAGGTAGAGTATTGTAGAGAGTTGTTTAAGAAATGGTATATCCAAGGTTTCAAAACCCTAGCTAGGGTTAACCACAGAGAGTACCCTCTTTTCTCAAAATAAACACAAGCAAATGTCATGTAGGCCGTGAGCAAAGGAGCAACAATAGAGAAGAGGAATGAAGTCTCAGGGTTTATTCATGACTACAGGAGATACAACAAAATAAGCATATGTTTCAACAATGATTTAACTCATTCCAGAGCTTTCAAACAGATTTTTGAACATAGTATGCAGGAAATGCCTTCGTATGCCAGTGAATGAAAGCAAAATATAGAGATATAACATCAAGTGAGTGTTCTTACCTATTGAAGGTAGAGTTGCAAGATTATATGGAAAAAAAATAGTCTCAAGAGCCTCCAAAATCCTTCAAGAACCTCACACAGAGCAATGAAACCCTAGAATGGCGGCGAGATAACACAATGGAGAAGAAGCAAAGAATGAAATGAAGACTTTTAGGGTTTGACTTCTTTTTGGTCGAATGCCCTAGCCTGAGTGTGGGCTCTTTTGACTTTATTTTTTGATAAAATCATTGTTATCCAAATGTACTTGAGGTCAAGACTTCAAGTAATAAAACCTAATGATGCCAAAGAGCTCGTGAAGGGTCAATTCAAAATCAAATAATGCCTTTTGCTGCTGAAGGTCTTTTGACCTTAAAAATATAACCATGTATCACATGTATATGTGGAAATGCAATGATATAGCATTATAGTATGGGATATATAAGGGTAATCCATGATTCTATATATCATATCTCAACATATGATGATGTGCTTTGATTTTTGCATGTGAGAAGAGTATGTTTTTATTGGCATCATCATAGGATGCATGACGAGATTATGCAAGCCAAAGGGGAGTTATAAGGAGGATATTATTTTTGACTTTTAGAACTAAGGGAGAATAAAAGAAATGAAAAAATAATTAGAATCTCCTTAGTGTATCATGTTTTGGAAACCAATATATAAATGTAAACAAATAATAAAGTAATAAATTATAAATTACTTTATTATTTGTCATGAAAATGCAAGCAAGAGTAGATAAATTCATAACAAATAGTAAAGTAAATCATGACAATTATTTTATTATTTGTTCACATTGTTTTCTTCATCTCCAAAATCATGCAAAGTCAGGAGTTAGAGTTGACTAAGACATTTGGTATCTTTTCCTTGATTTATGGTCAAAGTATAGTGAGTTGGAGTTCCACATGGTTGAACTGGCTGAGAGAGATAGATTGGAGCTATTTTAGCTCAAATTGGATCAGTTATAGCCCTGCTTTTTAGGGATTTTCATTTCTGCTCGTGAGAGAGTTTTGTGGAGATGTTTTTGATGTTGAGTTGACTGGAGTTCACTCATTCTGATTGATTGAAGTCATCTTTGTATTATAGGGGAAAAAACTTAGTTTTTGAGTAGTTCTTGCCTTCTTTTCTCTCTTACACATTTCAAAGAGGCGTAGGAGTGTTTGTAACTCATTTTTAGATTTACACAGTACATCAGGTTACAAGTTCATATTTTTTGTCTTATGCAGTGCTTTTTCCTTCTTTTTTTCATTTAGAATACCAAAATTTGCCTTTTCAGAAATATCCAAGTGCCTTTATGAATGATTTGATGAAATTATTTTGTTTTAACCATTAAAGCCTTTAATTTTGTCTCATTCATTATTGTGCATCCATCACAGGTCTCAAGTTGTGCTTGTTTCATTTTGGCCTTAAAAATTGTGAAAATTTGTTTTCCTTTTGAAAGAACAAACTGATTGGCCTGCTTTAGAAACACTTTTGTGATTAAGTCATAATTTCTGAATTGTGTAACTAGTGTCTTTGAGAATAGATGTGAATTATTCTACATGTTTTATCATCATATAAGTGCATCACCACAATTTCATATTTAGTTTATTACTCGATTGCAATTCTTTCTATCCTTTTTCCTGCAAAGTCAATTTACTATTAGATCAATCATAAGGGAACCAACCCACAATTTGGAGGTCTACCTTCACCATAGGGCACCCACAACCTAAATGTATTCCCATGTTACATAGAATTTCTGAGCCTCACAACTTTGCATCACAGGTGCAATCCTAGTTGATAATAGGAATATTAGCGGGAATGCATATATAAGCATGTTTAGGTCTTCATTTGTAAACTAGAAGATGGTTTTGATATTAAGGCAAACTTATGATCATAGAGCATTCAAGGCATTCATTGTGTTGTAGAGAAAAATTGTGTTGTTGTTGTGTTTGTTACTGCAGATTTGGCTTCATCTTCTCATTGTGTGAAAGATCTTCATCTCCTTGAGAGCTACACCTTCGAGGTGATATCTATTTGTGATTCAATCTATCTACTTTATCATTGATTTTTCCTCTTTCCACCAAGGACACGCACTCTCTATATAACAACGATGTTGGAAGGCTTGAATTCCATTCTGGGGCTTGACCGAGGAAATCTCCTAAATACCACAACCCCCAACCCCTCTCTTATGATTACAGGTGACAGGTGTCAGATCTTGCAGAGAGGAGTTGCAGAGGATCATTGTAGAGCATAAGGAATTTAGATATGAAGAAAAAGGCAGGAAATAACCCTAAAAGGTCAAGGGCGCCCACTCTTTTGACCTCCAGTTTTGCAGTGTCAAATCTTTAAAGTGGTTGCAGTCTATAACAGAAAATATCTCGAAGCCCTCAGAAAAAGTAGTACCTTGGGCTTGGGTGCCCGCTCTTTCAATCTTGAAGTTTCTGCATCCTGAAACCCAAATTTTGGTATGTATCTAATTTGCATTTAGTGTCTTTCTATGCGAGCATTTGTCGTTTTTCATCCATTTGCTTACGATTTTGCATAATTAGGGTCTTAAGCTAATCGAGCTAAAGATAAATGTTGACCTATTTTCCTCTGTCTAGAGTTAAATAGTTCACCTTGTATATTCCTTGAATATCCTTTAGAAAATGACCCTACAAGGCTTAAATCCTTCAATTATCCATGCTCTGCCTTGTCAAAAATCCCAAAAGCTTTCTGCCTTCCATCACAAAGATTTCTTAGTTTTATACTTAGCCATTTTTCATGTATATGATGATGGCGTCATCCTTGTTTGGGGTTTTCTGTCATTTGGTCAAATTGTATCTTAGATACATTTTTTCCTTGTATCTTGGTCATGTACAAAAGTGAATGTACATCGGGTTCATTGAAGGTTATGTTGTATGTATCTCCATTTGTATATTGCATATACAATGCAATATACAAGAGCTTATGCAAAATATGAGGTCCGCTTTTGTATATCAGGTGATTGTATCTCATATACAATCACATATACAATGGTATATGCAAAGGAAGATACAAAGGGAATATACAAGGCTGGATACAAAAGTGAATCAAGTTATCTTTGTATATGCAATTCAATATACAAGCGCATATACAAGGCAATATACAAGGGGGAGATACAAAGGTTGGGGTCCACCTATTGTATGTATCAGGTGATTGTATCTTTGTACATACAATCTTATATACAGTGGCATATACAATCCTGAGATACAAAGCTCGAACCAGAAAAAATATACAATTTGGTTTATAAAGGCAGATGCGATTGTATGCATCTTTGTATGTATGTTCGCATTGTATGTTTGCAGATACAAAGGGCAGATACAAGGTCACATACAAAGGTCAGATGCAATGTTTGTAGGTACAAGTGATTGTATGCAGTTTTGTTTGTTTATTTTGCATTGTATATGCGATATACAAAGGTTAGATACAAAGGCAATAAGTTTAGAAATAGCTCTAAGTTCCCTAAAAATAACATCTCTAGAAAAGACAATCTTGAGGGTTAGTGGATTCCAAAGCTTATAACCTTTGAAATTATCACCATATCTAATGAATGTACACTTTTCAGCCTTTGGATCCAACTTAGATTGCTTTTCCTTAGGCACATGAACAAAAGCCTCATAGCCAAAAACCCTTAAATGTTAAACAGAAGGTTTCTTACCTATCCACACTTCATAAGGTGTTGAATCAAGAGCCTTACAAGGAGATTTGTTTATCAAGTAGCAAGCAATACACACAGCCTCTATCCAAAAACATTTATCCAACTGTGCATCACTAAGTATACTTCTGGCTCTTTCCATAATTGTTCAATTCATCCTTTCTGCAACACCATTCTGTTGTGGTGTATATGGAGTTATCTTTTGTCTGATAATACCTACATGCTTGCAAAACTCATCAAATTCCTTAGAGTAATATTCACCTCTATTGTCAGATCTTAATATTTTTATCTTCAATCCTGATTAGTTTTCAACTAAGACTTTAAAATCCTTAAACTTAGTGAAAACTTCATATTTATGTTTCATAAAATAAATCCATGTAAATTTGGATACATCATCAATGAAGGTGACAAAATAACAAGATATTCTGATAGATTCATTATCCACATGCCCAAACACATCTGTATGAATAATTTCTAACTTCTCTTTTGTTCTATTACTTCTTGAAGGAAATGATTTTCTATTTTGTTTACCAAACACACAATGCTCACAGAAATCAAAGTGCTCATCAGAATAAGAGAAACCATCCAAGAAATTTTTATTCTTAATAGTTTTTAATACATTATTACTTGTGTGGCCCAATCTGTGGTGCCACAACATACAAGTGTTTTCAGAAGCCTCAGAAACATACGAGGCATTACAAATTGTAGTGGCTTCAAGCTTAAACAAGTTCCTGAATCTCTTCCCTTTCGCTACCACCAAGTTTCCTCTCACCAATCTGCAGCCATGCTTGTCAAATGTCACATGCATTCCCAAATCATTCAACTTCAAAACTAAAATCAGATTTCTAGCTAATCTAGGAACATGCAAAACACCAAGGAGGGTTTTAATCCTCCCATCACTAAAACACAACAATACCTTTCCTTTCCCTACAATAAGATATGAAGAGTTGTCACCAAGGGAGATATTACCTCCATCATATTCTTCATATGTGGAGAACCATTCCTTATGCGGGGTCATATGAAATGAACATCCTGAGTCAACCATCTAGTGATCATTAGAAACAAGATTACATGCAGAAAGTAAAACTTCTTCGCCTGCATTCAAGGACTTATCTGAAGCACTCTCCCACTATTTCTTGGGGTTTGTGCACTCATTCTTCACATGTCCCCTTTTACTGCAATTCTAACACTTAACTCTATTCTTTTTACTAGGTGTCTTAGACCGATCCTTAGACTTGTCCTTAGCCCCTTTTTGATCTCCTTTAGGTCCCCTTTCCTTAGACCTTCCCCTGACACGAAGAGGATCCCCTAAACTATCTAAACTCTTCTTCCTCAATCCCTGTGACAATAGCACTGAAACAAGAGCATCCAACTTTGGATCCGTAAGGTTAGCAGTGATAGCAAGGATAACTTTCTCCCAAGACTCAGGTAAAGAACAAAGAAGATATATTTATCTTCCTCACTAACCTCAACATCTACAGAATCAAGTTGACTCAATAACAAATTAAAAGAATTTAAATGCTCTGTAACTGGTTCACCTTCTCGTATTTTCATGGACAACAATTTTCTTTTTAAATAAAGTTTATTTACCATACTCTTGGCTTGATAGATCTCACCCAACCGATTCCACAACTTGTGTGTGGTCTCTTCCTTTGTGACATTCAACAGGACAGAGTCTGAAAGACACAACCAGATGGTTCCCCGTGCCTTCTTATCTAGTCTATCCCACTCATCTTGAGAGACATCATCAGGTTTCTTCTCTTTTTGGACAGCCAACCATTGGTTTCTTTCTTCCACCAAATCTTCTATTTTCAACTTCCACAACTCATACCCCGTTCCGTTGAACTTCTCAATGTCCATTCGAGAGGTTGATTGAATGATGGATGCAGCAATAATAACAACACAAGATCCACAAAACAAACACAACCAAATCTCCACTACAACTACATCTTCCACACTACCACCCATTAGTCAAAGTTGGCTAGGCTCTGATACCAAATGTTAGGAATGAAAGCAACACTACTTCAATGGAACTCTGATTCAAGATAAATTTCAACAATCTTAAATGTGCATTAACAATGGAGATTGTAACAAAACATAAAACCCACTACAAAAAAGATGTCAAACATGAAGAACTCAACACAATGACACATTTTTTACATGGAGAAAACCCTTGTGGGTAAAAAACTCCACCGGGAAAGAGGCACAAGTTTGTATTAATCTCAACAAGATTACAATACATCAACTACACAACTCTCTCCACAAGTCTTCAATCCGACAACATTCTGGTAGCACCTGAGTACCTAAAATCTATATTGTAGTAGAAAAAACATGACAAATACTTATAGAAATGTTTTCCACTCCATTCTAGGCATTCACCTTCTCTCTCCTAAGATTCTCTGACCTGTAAACATTAATTACCATCTTACAAGCATCTTACACTTGTCCAAAAATAGCCATGCAAAGGTTGGGGGCCCAAGACTCAATCTGGCCTCTTACAACATCTTATGACATGTCATAACCATCATAGATTCCACAAAAGAGTATTTTCTCTGTTGGATCTAGGGCATACAACTGAGAGGGGGGGTGAATCAGTTGTATACAAACTTACTTTCTATTTCAAACACTTGATTCGTCTTGTTAGTTAACAGCATATCAATTAATCATTCATGAAAGTAAAACGCACAAACACAAGAGCAGATAAACATCAACACAATGAACACCAAGATTTTGATGTGGAAAACCCGATTAAGGGAAAAACCACGGGGTGATTAACCCAAGGATTATTCTCTGTTAAAAGAATAAGAAAAAGAATGGCACTTGCCAATTAGGGCTCACTGCCCGAGCACACTGCTCACAAAGAGGCCCACTACCTACAAGGAGACACACTGTCTACAAAGTGATAAGAATCACAGTCTTGAACTGGAGAATGACATCTTTACCATGTCCGGATCAGTTCCATTTAAGCCCAAAAACCTCTGCTCTGCCTTTCGCACTTCTCTTCGCTACACCACTCTCATCCACACAATCCACACTTCCAAATGAACTCACAAACCTTTATTTATACAAGACATTGACTTAGGAACAATCATCTAAGTCGGCAATCAACCATAAGAATATCCACAAGATGAATAACACATCCGGTCAGCCACCACAAGAACATTCGCAGGATGAACAACTCATCCGGTCGGCTAGTCAGAACAAGAACTTCATCCGGAAGAATATCTTCAATTCCGGGCTCTACTATCAATGCGGACCAACAACACAACCTCAACATGATCCAAGAACCTTCACAAGCCTGCCTGAATGACCAGGTACATCTGCACTTTCTCTACGTACTGGAATCTCTTCTCTTCCTGATCCGAAACTTCAAGAACACAGTCTGTCGCCACTATCACAATGCAAAAGGTACTTCCAGACCTCCAAATCATACACAGCTTGAGATGACACATCACAAGGACATCCCAAACACTCCTTCCAATCCACAGATTAGGATTATACAATTTCAGACCTCACCGGACCTTTCTGTGATCCTCTGTCACCTCTGAACATTTACCGGAACCGGTTCTACACCGACAGCCACAACTCCTTCAGATCTTTATGCAGACCTCTGAAATCTTAACTGAAGCATCTCAAGACTCATATCTACAAACCCTTTAATCTGCATCCTCTGGTTCGCATCCTATACAATACATTTGCCTTCTTCTCTTCACTGTTCCTGACTGAGGCTAATTTTCTCAATATCCTCAGCACACTGCTCATCGAATCCTTCTTGTCAATGCAATATGAGTATGTTGACATCAATGACAACACTGGTTCACCTCATACTTGCAACAATCTCCCCCTTTGTCATTGATGGCAACATATGATGTGAAAAACCATCAAGATAAGAACTTCTCCTTTCTGTCACAACTCCCCCTATCAGCAACATGTCTTCTCCTCATTTACTGCTCTCCCTTTGATCATCAGCTACTTGTTTTTCACATGTCTTCTCTCCCCCTTTGACATCAATGGCAAAGGGCTCATACTTGCAATTTTAACACATCAGAGTCATACCAGCTGCTCCCCCTTAGTAGCAGCTCCCCATCATCAATCCAGATCACAAGATATGACTGTGATATCCACCGGACTGATGCACATCAGTGCATCCTAGTTCATCACCGGAGGGGCCATGACCCCTAACTTCTCTCGGAGATATTCAAAAGAGTCCTTGGGAAGAGGTTTAGTAAAGATATCTGTAATCTAATCCTTGGAGGGAACATACTCCAAGATGACTTCTTCCTTGTTCACTTGTTCTCTCAAAAAGTGAAATTTGATAGATATGTGCTTAGTCTTAGAGTGCAATACCGGATTCTTGGAAATATTAATTGCACTTGAATTATCACAGAAAATTGTGATAAGCTCCTCATTTTCAACTTTAATGTCTCTTAGCATCTGCTTCATCCATAAGATTTGAGTGCAACTACCTGCTGCTGCAATGTATTCTGCTTCAGTTGTAGACAGAGATATTGCATCTTATTTCTTGCTTAGCCAAGAGACCAATCTCTTCCCTAAAAAGAATGCTCCACCACTGGTGCTCTTCCGGTCATCCACATCCCCTGCCCAATCTGCATCTATGTAAGCATGAAGAGAGAAATCCAGATCTCTAGGATACCATAGACCATACCCAACTGTTCCTTTCAAGTACCTAAAAATTCTTTTGATTGCCATAACATGAGATTCTCTAGGATCAGCCTGGAATCTTGCCACAAGACCAACAGCCTGCATTATATCTGGTCTGGTCTGAGTGAGATACAACAATCCACCAATCATTGATCTATACTTTGTCTGATTTGCCTTTGGGGAGTCATCATCTTTGCTCAACTTACATCCGGTTGCCATGGGAGTGTTCATTGGCTTTGAATCTTCCATACCAAATTTCCTTAACAATTCTTTCACATATTTGGTCTGAGAAATGAAGATCCCTTCCTTTGTTTGAGTAATTTGCAGACCCAAGAAGAAATTCATTTCACCAAGCATAGACATTTCAAACTCACATTTCATCTGATTTGCAAAAGTTTTGCACATACTATCTCTTCCTCCAAAAATGATATCATCCACAAACACTTCAACAATCAAAATATTTTCATGATCAATTTTGAAATATAAGTTACTGTCAGCAGTACCTTTGCTGAATCCAATTTGCACAAGATGCTTATCCAACCTTTCATACCATGCTCTTGGGGCTTGTTTTAATCCATACAATGCTTTCTTCAACTTGCAGACCATATCATCATTGTCAGACAATTGAAATCCATCCGGTTGTTCAATGTAAACTTCTTCTTCCAGATCACCATTTAGGAAGGCAGACTTGACATCCATCTGATATACCTTGAAGTCTTTAAAGGCAACAAATGCAAGAAATAATCTGACTGCTTCAATTCTTGCCACCGGAGCAAAGGTCTCTTCAAAATCAATTCCTTCTATTTGAGAGTAGCCTTTGCAGACCAATCTAGCTTTGTTTCTGATTACTTCACCAGCTTCATTAAATTTGTTCTGGAAGACCCATTTGGTTCCAATCACATTCCTGTCTCTAGGTCTGGGAACAAGATCCCAAGTGTGATTTTTCTCAATTTGCATTAATTCATCTTTCATTGCTTTGGTCCAGTTTTCATCATTGCAGGCTTCATTTACTGTTTTAGGTTCAATCTTTGAAATCAGACAACATTCATCCTGATTTTGAGCAACATTCCTTCTAGTTTGCACACCTTTGCTTCTGTCACCTATGATCTGATCTTTAGAGTGGTTCAGTATTACATACCTTGGAATTTTGGGAGTATCCTGCGCTACTGCTTCTTAATCAGGCTCATTCAAACCTATCTCTTCTTCCTGATTTACCAGATCAGGCTGACTCTGTCTTACCGGAGAGGATTGAGTTCCTTGAACCTAAACACCATCTTGGTCATCTTCATCAAATTTATAAAATCTTGAGGGCTTCTCAATTCCTTCATCAACTTTCACATTAGTGCTTTCTATCATCTTCCTCAGTCTCTTATTGTAACACCGGTATGCTTTGCTTTGAGTGGAGTAACCCAAGAAAATTCCTTCATCACTTCTAGCATCAAACTTTCCTAGATCTTCATCTCTTTTAATATAACACTTGCTACCAAATACTCTGAAATATTTCACAGTAGGAGTGATGCCAAACCAGAGTTCATAGGGGGTCTTACTGGTATTGTTTCTGATTTGAACTCAATTTAGAGTGTAGACTGCAGTGCTGATAGCTTCTTTCCAGAACATTTGAGGAACATTTGCTTCCAACATCATTGTCCTGGCAGCTTCCTGGATGGTTCGATTCTTTCTCTCAACTACTCCATTCTGCTGTGGAGTCCTAGGAGCAGACAACTGTCTCTTTATACTCTGCTTCTGACAAAAGTCAATGAACTCACCAGATGTAAATTCACCACCTCTATCAGACCTTAGACACTTCAGTTTCAATCTGGTTTGATTCTCTACCATAGCTTTGAAGATTTTGAACTTCTCAAATGCTTCTAATTTTTCTTTTAGGAAGGTAACCCACATCATCCGAGAATGGTCATCAATTAACAACATGAAATATCTATCACCTTGCAGACTCTTGATTCTTGTCGGACCACAGAGATCAGTATGTACTAATTCCAACAATCTGGTAGAGGACTGATCTTTGCTTTTGAAAGAGACTCTGCTCTATTTACCTAGCTGACATTCTTTGCACAAACTATTTGTAGGTTTCATCACTTTTGGAAGATCTCTTACAGCCTGAGTATTACTTATCTTGATGATGTTATCAAAATTTACATGACACATTCTTCTATGCCATAACCAACTCTGATCAACTTGAACAAACAGACAACTTTTATTTGAACCAACCAGATGAAAGATATTACCTTTTGTCTGAGTACCGGATGCAATTTCAGTTCCGGAGCTTGTAAAGATTCTACATTTTCCATTCTTAAACCGGAGATCATAGCCTTTGTCTACTAACTGACCAACACTGAGAAGATTGTGCTTCAATCCTTCAACATATAGTACATTACCTGTTTTGCTCTTTCCATCAAAGGAAATAGTTCCCCTACCTCTGATTCTGCCAGCAGAATTGTCACCAAACTTTACCATTCCTCCTTCATACCTTTCCAAATCTAAGAACTTATCCTTGTCACCAGTCATATGGTGAGAACATCCACTATCAATAACCCAATCATCCTTTTCTTCCACTTGAGCAGCCAAAGCTTTTTCCACAACCTTGTGATTGACAGATTCAGAGAGTATTGAATCTTCTTCCTTGATGGCAATAAACACCCATTCATTTCTGGATTTGCTTCCTAGTTCTGATTCATCATCTGTTACTCCTTCATTGTCATTTTCTTCATGAACATAATAGCAGTTCTTTTGAAACCTTTGTCTGTTAGTATTAGACCTTGCAGATCTTTCTAGACATCTTGAAGCAAAATGACCAATCTTATTATAGTTGAAGCACTTAAAGGGTAGTTTTCCTTCATACTTACCGGATCCTCTTGGTAGTCTTTTTGCAATGAGGGCTTCAAGTTGAGCTGTCTCTGCTTCTTCTTCTTCCATGTCTCTTCTTGCTTGATCATACCATGACATCTTCCTTGAAGAGTTTTCTCCCGGATTAGATCTCTGTTTACCTTTCACATAGGCACTGGCTTTGAAAGCAGATTCAGTCTTGGGAGGATCATTTCCAAACTCAGTCATTTCAAATGCAACTAGCTTGCCAGCCAATTGTTCTCTTGTGACAGTTGTGTGGGCTCTAAATTCATCAATTGCAGCAACCTTGATTTTGTAGGCAGCAGGAAGGGATCTGAGGATTTTGCAAACAATCTCATTTTCATCTAGAGTTCCACCAACATTTCTAATTCCACACACTAGTTCATTCACTCTTGGCATTAAAGTAGTGATGTTTTCATCATCTCTCATCTTCAATCTTTCAAATTTCCCTTTCAGACTTTGCAACCTTGCACTCTTGACAAACTCATCTCCTTCATGCAGAAGTTCCAGTTTAGTCAGGATCTCATATGCAGTTGGTAGGTCAATAACATTTGAGAGATCTGAGTCATTCAATGTGCTTAGAAGAGCTTCCTTGGTCCGCAGATTGTTTTCAGCATCTGTGATTTCATTCAGAGTTGTCGGACCACCTTGTGGAGGTACATATGGTTTTGAAACCATGGCCAAGTATGCTTTTCCCATACATTTCAAGTGACATTTCATGCGACCCTTCCAGAGAGTGAAATTGGTTCCATCGAACTTCAGACTATCCTTTTTTAATGACAACATCCTAGATCTCCTCAAGCGGTTAAGCTCCTTTCAGAGGAACTTGGCTCTGATACTAATTGTTGGATCTAGGGCATACAACTGAGAGGGGGGGTGAATCAGTTGTATACAAACTTGCTTTCTATTTCAAACACTTGATTCGTCTTGTTAGTTAACAGCATATCAATTAATCATCCATGAAAGTAAAACGCACAAACACAAGAGCAGATAAACATCAACACAATGAACACCAAGATTTTGACGTGGAAAACCCGGTTAAGGGAAAAACCACGGGGTGATTAACCCAAGGATTATTCTCTATTAAAAGAATAAGAAAAAGAATGGCACTTGCCAATTAGGGCTCACTGCCCGAGCACACTGCTCACAAAGAGGCCCACTGCCTACAAGGAGACACACTGTCTACAAAGTGATAAGAATCATAGTCTTGAACTGGAGAATGACATCTTTACCATGTCCGGATCAGTTCCATTTAAGCCCAAAAACCTCTGCTCTGCCTTTCGCACTTCTCTTCGCTACACCACTCTCATCCACACAATCCACACTTCAAAATGAACTCACAAACCTTTATTTATACAAGACATCGACTTAGGAACAATCATCTAAGTCAGCAATCAACCATAAGAATATCCGCAAGATGAATAACACATCCGGTCAGCCACCACAAGAACATTCGCAGGATGAACAACTCATCCGGTCGGCTAGTCGGAACAAGAACTTCATCTGGAAGAATATCTTCAATTCCGGGCTCTACTATCAATGCGGACCAACAACACAACCTCAACATGATCCAAGAACCTTCACAAGCCTGCCTGAATGACCAGGTACATCCGCACTTTCTCTACGTACTGGAATCTCTTCTCTTCCTGATCTGGAACTTCAAGAACACAGTCTGTCGCCACTGTCACAATGCAAAAGGTACTTCCGGACCTCCAAATCATACACAGCTCGAGATGACACATCACAAGGACATCTCAAACACTCCTTCCAATCCACAAATTAGGATTATACAATTTCGGACCTCACCGGACCTTTCTGTGATCCTCTGTCACCTCTGAACATTTGCCGGAACCGGTTCTACACCGACAGCCACAACTCCTTCAGATCTTCATGTGGACCTCTGAAATCTTAACTGAAGTGTCTCAAGACTCATATCTACAAACCCTTTAATCCGCATCCTCCGATTCGCATCCTATACAATACATTTGCCTTCTTCTCTTCACTGTTCCTGACTGAGGCTAATTTTCTCAATATCCTCAGCACACTGCTCATCGAATCCTTCTTGTCAATGCAATATGAGTATGTTGACATCAATGACAACACTGGTTCACCTCATACTTGTAACATTCTCAAGATAAGAACCTTGGGCTAAATATAGCAAATATACAACTAACATATCCGTCATAGAATCACAGATTCTTATGACAACTTGCAGCTATCATAGATTCACTTACCAAACATTATGAGAGTTGTCATACTGATGTAGAGAAGGGGTTAATAGCTCTAGATAGACTCAATCAAATCACCAAATTATGGGTCATCCTTCACAACTGTTCCTAATCCATTGTAGCCCTTCTCAGAGGCTTTTTCTAACATAACTTGCAAAATACTCCTCCAAACCACAAAAGGATTGGCTTTTTAGATACCCATTATGAAGTTCTTCAACCTATCAAGAAATGAGATATGATTGTTTTGAAACATCTCAGTTTAAAATTGACTGTTCCCAATTTTTGAAGCCCAATTAGCCCACTTTTCCAAAGCAAGTCTCTAAAATCCTTCACCCAAACTTCCAAAACCTATTCCATCACTCTTCTTAGGTCACCAATAGACATAATCAATAGTTTTTGTCCAATGAAAGGCCTCCCACATCACCTAACCACTATGCACTTGCCCTAGGCCTGTTTTAGGCTAGTTTCAATGAGGGTTTATTGAAAATGCCTTCCACACCCTACCACACCTTGCCAGTGGTTCAAACAACTTTTATTGGGCCTACACATGCTCATTCCATCATTTGGAGTGGTCCACCAATGATATTTTGCTAAACCCTACCTTCTAACCATCAATATTGCTCAAACTTGAAGGCTCTGCCAGCCTAGGACATGACCACTCATGCCTCAAATTCACACCCCTACTCATGCCAACTATGTCAAAGGGAAATCTAGTCCTACATGTGCCATTTCACCAACATACAATACTTTTCATAGGGTGGAATGGCCTAGTCATTCATTTTTTAACCCTCAAATACTTAGAGCAGGGTTACAAACTAGTCCTTAGAAAAACCTTAATAAAATGCTTTAAACTTGATGATTTCCCACCAAACAAGAACCAAAAGGAAGTTAACTATGTTTTCCACAAGATTTAGTAGAACAAATAGTACGAGGCCGTACAATGCCCTAAAACAGTAAATTACATAGGGAAAATGCAGAAAATCAGAGATGTCTTATTGTTTTTCACTTCAAAATCAACCTCAGTAGGGTGAACTCGAAGTTCACAAGTATATTTAACCATTTACAATCCCAACCAACTAGGAAACAATGGTCACACCTATCTTTTGAATGGCTTGACTGTTCAACTTCCTTGTTTTGCATTTTTGTCATTTTACATCACTTTGACAATATTGTAACATTTACAAAAATGAACCCCTAAATGACTTAAGACACCAAATATGGTCTATTATGACCTTATTCACTTGACAAAAGACTTAACACACCAAAATTTATCACAAGACCTTATTTACATGATTGGATTGACATGGTGCCCCTGCACCATACACTCGAACAAAGAAGAACTCAAGTCCCTTGAGGACTGTACTACACCATTTCTCTACTTCATCATCTTGTCTTCTTGATCTCCACATGCTCCTTCACCTGGTAGTCCCTTCCACTAGGTCAAGTATTGAAACTTTGCATCATCCTTTGCCCTATTGAACTAGTTATCACCTTGGTACTGCTCCATCTTCACAACCTAACCTATAGTATGTCCTCTGACCTTCTTCACATCTGAAGCTGATGTTGTATCTGCTCCTTGACCTACAACCAAATCTCTTCCATTCTTAAATGGATTGGTCTTCATCTTAACTCTCTTTGTGTGCTCAAATCTGGCCACAATCCTTGGTAACTTATCTTCAACCCCTTCACTATTCCTCTTTACCTCTATTCTCAACCTCTCTACCATCAAGACCTCTATGCTATCAGGTTGACCATCCTCTTCACTGACAGACTCTTGCTGCCTACCAACCTCTTGTCCAATTAGTGGTCGAAATATATTTCCCCCCATGACCTCACTAGGCCTCTTTTCCCAATCTTTCCTTTCCATAGCCACTTCACTCTTACTCACTTCATTTTTTCCTCTTATCAGGGTCTCTGCCCCAAGAATCTCTATCTTACTAGATTCATAAACCTCTTTATTGTCAAATTTACACACCCCTTGTCTCATCAATGGACAAAGCATTGTACTTGGCACAATCTCATCATGCTTTCCTAAATTATCTTGCATCTTCCCAAGGAATTCATCCTTGATCTTTCCTATCTCAGACTTTGACACCAGCTCATTATCCGATCTCAAATCATTCTCCACCTTTTCATCTTCTTTTCTCTTCAACATTGAATCACCCTTCACACTTACTGCTTGCACATCTTCTTCTTGTTTGTCTTCCTCAAACTTTATGAACTCCTTCCTTCCTAACATAATCACCCTTGCTACCTTACTATGTCCTTCATCATTTTCCACCAATGGAGTCAATATAAAAGAAACCCCATCCTTCTCAATCTAATAGGTGTTATGCCTTCCATTATATAAGGAATGTCTTTCAAATTGCCATGGCCTTCCTAGTAATAAATGACAATTCATAAGCAACACATCACATAAGATCTTATCCTTATAGGGACCAATATGAAACTCAACAAAAGCTAGCTCCTTAACCAAGAGAGAATGTTCATTATTCAACCAAGAAACAATATAGGGTGTCTCATGAGGTATCCTTACCAAATTCAATTTATCAACCATCTCTTGTGACACCATGTTATCTATGCTACCAGAGTCTACTATAACCTTACATACATTTCCATTGCACTTGCAGGTGGTTTTGAAAAGTACTCTCCTTTGTGCTACTTCCTTCTCCTTCAACTCTTTGCTTTCCTTTGCCATGTTATCTTTTGGATGCATCGTGTCTCTTCAAATTCCAACTCTTCTCTTCTTCAACCTTCAACTCTTTACCCTCAAAAGATCTACAGCCTAAGCTCTGATACCAATTGATGCAAATCAGGGGTTAATACCTCTAGATAGACTCAATCAAATCACTTAGAAACTTTTGGCTCACCAAATTATGGGTCATCCTTCACAACTGTTCCTAATCCCTTGTAGCCCTTCTCAGAGGCTTTTTCTAGCATAACTTGCAAAATACTCCTCCAACCCACAAAAGGATTGACTTTTTAGATACCCATTATGAAGTTCTTCAACATATCAGGAAATGAGATATGATTGTTTTGAAACATCTCATCCTAAAATTGATTGTTCCCTATCTTCTAAGCCTAATTAGCCCACTTTTCCAAAGAAAGTCTCTAAAATCCTTCACCCAAACTTCCAAAACCTATTCCATCACTCTTCTCAGGTCACCAATAGGCATAATCAATAGTTTTTGGCCAATGAAAGCCTCCGACATCACCTAACCACTATGCACTTGCTCTAGGCCTATTTTAGGCTAGTTTCAATGAGGGTTTATTGAAAATATGCCTTCCACACCCTGCCACACCTTGCCAATGGTTCAAACAACTTTTATTGGGCCTGCACATGCTCATTCCATCAATTGGAGTGGTCCACCAACGATATTTTTCTAAACCCTATCTTCTAACCATCAAATTTGCTCAAACTTGAAGGCTCTACTAGCCTAGGACATCACCACTCGTGCCTCAAATTCACACCCCTACTCATGCCAACTATGTCAAAGGGAAATCTAGTCCTACATGTGCCATTCCACTAACATACAATACTTTTCATAGGGTGGAATGGCCTAGTCATTCATTTTTTAACCCTCAAAGCCTTAGAGCAGGATTACAAACCAGTCCTTAGAAAAACCTTAATAAAATGCTTTAAACTTGATGATTTCCAACCAAACAAGAACCAAAAGGAGGTTAACTCTGATGTCCACAAGGTTCAGTACATTGGAGATCAAGAACAAATAGTACGGGACCGTACAATGGCCTGAAACGGTAAATTACACAGGGAAAATGCAAAAAATCATAGATGTCTTATTATTTTTCACTTCAAAATCAACCTCAGCAAGGTGAACTCGAATTTCACAAGTATATTTAACCATTTACAATCCAAACCAACTAGGAACCAACTGTCACACCTACCTTTTGAATGGCTTGACTATTCAACTTCCATGTTTTGCATTTTTGTCATTTTACATCACTTTGACAATATTGTAACATTTACAAAAATGAACCCCTAAATGACATAAGACACCAAATATGGTCTATTATGACCTTATTCACTTGACAAAAGACTTAACACACCAAAATTTATCACAAGACCTTATTTACATGATTGGACTGACATGGTGCCCCTGCACCACATACATGCCAAATATAGTAGATTCCTCAAGGGAACACGCCTACCCTCATTTACTTTGAGTTTTTACATTTGCCAACAGTAAAAGTCACTTTGTAATTACCTTCGGTTACTCTAAAATTACCCCTATCGATGAAACTAGTACATCTCCTTATGGATGATTACAAATTACATATAATAAATGGAATAAATACAATATTGGGATTTACAAGGTTAATGGAACCTTATCCCAACAATAAGAGCCTTGATGACAAAGAAGGCTTGGGATTTGAGAAAAGTGAAAGTTCTAAAATAGGACAAGAAAAGAATGTTGAGATCAAGAAGGACAAAGGCAAACAAATCTAGAGTCAAAGGAACAGACCTAGAAGACCATCTGTCAGACAACCAAATGCTCAAAGGTACCCATCTTTCAATGGTTATTGTAATTCATGCAATAAGTTTGGTCATAAGGCTACTCAATGAAGGAGCAGAGTGATTCAAAATATTACATCATTTTTTGGTCAGTGCTTTACTTGCAATAAAGTAGGTCATAATGCTAATGAATGCAGAAGTTAGATAAGGAATAGTTATTACAATGGAAGAAATGCTCAATCTTTTAGAGGAAATTGCTTTATATGCAAGAGATTTGGTTATAGAGCTAGTGAATGAAGAAGTCAGATAAAGAACAACTACAATAGTGGAAGGAATTCTCAATCTTGCAATGGCAATTGCTTTGCATGCAATAAATTTGGACACAAGGCTAACCAATGTAGGTCAAGAATGAATGGAAGGAACAATGGTCAAAAAGTTACTGTGTTTCAATTACAATAGACTTGGACACATTGCAAGGTTCTGTAGAAGCAAGAACTTGAAGAAGAATAATTAAGCAGAGTTGAAGAAGCTAGTGGAAAAGATTATTCTGATAGACATCAAAAGGGAGATGAATGAAATTTGGGTGAAGAAGAATGTAACAGAGATTAAGGATGAGCCTGTACCAATATCTAGTGCAAATGTTCCCTCTGAAAACTGAGATTAGAACTTTCACTGAGGGGGGGTCCTATTGAAAATCTTTTCTCCCTTGCCAAAGGATTGGTACTGATGCCTCAGCACAAAGAGACAAGGTCAAGGATTAGCAACAAAGGTTTAAGTCAGGTTAGAGACTGTGTTTATAAAGGATAAAGGAAGAGTTGTGCAGAAGTTTTCTATGCAAAAAGATTTGATCGGGAAAGAAGATAGGTTATGAATTTTGATAGAATCAAGTTACAGTGTTCCAGTAATTTGGTCCGCATTGGTCCAATGTTGAAGATAATGCTCTGTGGTTCTGGCATATGATTATTGATCATTGGTTACATCTACATCCAGAAGTTTATCTGATTTTGATAATTGTCTTGAGAGTAATGAGTAGCAGAAGTTCAGGTTGACAGAACATAGTTGTTTCTAGTACAGAGCAGTTCTCATCAGATGAGTCTTCAAGCAGTGAAGAATAAAAGGTTGAAGAATCTCCAAAAAGGATTCATTCGACCCCTATGGTTTGTGCAGAAGCATCACACTAAAAATTAGATTATTGGTGACAAAAGCAAAGGGGTATTGATAAGGCAAAGAGATGTAGAAGAATAGGTGAATTACTATTTACTTTCAAAGATTGAACCTAAAACTATAAGTGAAGCCTACAAAGATGAAAGTTGGGTAAGAGCCATGGAAGAAGAGCTTGTGTAGATTGAGAAAAACTTGGGAATTGGTTCCTAGACCTACTGATAAGAATGTGATTGGAACTAAATGGGTTTTCAAAAATATGATGAATGAAAATGGAGTAGTAAGAAACAAAGCAAGACTGGTATGCAAAGGATATTCTTAGGTTGAAGGTATAGACTTTGAGGAGACTTATGCTTCGGTGGAAAGGATTGAAGCAATTAGAATGTTTTTGGCATTTGCAAAACACAAAGATTTCAAGGTGTATCAGATGGATGTGAAGTCTGCATTCTTGAATGGAGAGCTAGAAGAAGAAGTTTACATTGAACAACCAAAAGGATTTTAGTCATCAGACCAAGGTGACATGGTGTGCAGATTGAAGAAAGCCCTGTATGGACTCAAGCAAGCTCCTAGAGCCTGGTATGCAAGGTTGGATAAGTATTTGTTGCAATTAGGGTTTAGTAAAGGTACTGCAGATAGTAATCTCTACTTCAAAATTAATGATGATCAAATTCTAATTGTTGTGGTCTTTGTTGATGACGTTATCTTTGGAGGCAATGAAGGTATGTGTAAGAAATTTGCAGAGGAAATGCAAAAGGAGTTTAAGATGTTTATGTTTGGTGAAATGAATTTCTTTTTAGGACAACAACTTAATCAGAAAAAGGAATTTTCATTTCTCAGTCCAAGTATGTGAAAGAGTTGTTGAAGAAGTTTGGAATTGAAGATTCTAAGCTAGTATGTACCCCTATGGTAACTAGTTGCAAACTGAGAAAGATTGATGAATCACCTAAGACTGATCAGAAAAAGTATAGGTCTATGATTGGAGGACTACTTTATCTAACCCATACTGCACCCCACCAATTGTTGGCGACTTTCACTTCCAACCTGATTCACCGCCTACATGCCCTTTACACCTAGTCATTTCAAATAACACTTGCCCCCCCGTCTTACCACGGCTGTTGGCATGAAGTTAGCCGGGGCTTCTTCCTCGAGTCCTGTCATGATCGCGCACTCGACGAAAGAGCTTTACAAGTGGAATTGCCCTTCTTCACCCACGTAATATTGCTAGATCGGGCTTTCGCCCATTGTCCAAGATTCCCCACTGCTGCCCCCCGTGGGAGTCCGAGCCTTGTCTCAGTCCCAGTGTGGCTAAAAGCCAAGTTCTAACTGACGTCAGCCTTGCCTTTCAGTGTCAAAGTGAAAAGAGGTGTACTAGCACTTTGTGGAAATGATTTTCACATTGTGTGAAGTATCTGAAACTCTTAGTAGGATTGGTCAAATCTTTTAGTAGCTTTTCACATGCTCGCAAGGCGTTGGTCCCTCAAAGCTACTAAGAACCATTGTTTTAGAGACCAAAATCCTTTTTACTTGTTAATGCAGGAGGTCAGAATATAGACCTTTGAAGCCGCCCAACATTTTCACTAATCAAGTGTAGAGACAGAAAATTCAACTCTTTATGGGGAATGAAACTTGGTATGCCCAAGAAGCGTGTGCCATGTAAGGGGGAGCCAGTGCTACCAAGTTTCTAGCTATCCACCTTGATTTAAGTGGCTAGAGAAATCCAAGTTGGGATTTAATAAGTAGTATCCATTTCTTGCCTAGGCTTGTACTTGTCTTCAAATTTGTTTTAAACACCAAAAGTCACAAACAAACATCAAAATGTACTGCTTGTTATGTTTTCTTTCCTGAACATAGACAATTCATCAGCAAAAACATTTAGGTTGCATAGAAAAACATGCCTAGAACAAGCAACATTTGATCAAACACTGCCAAAAACATAGAACTGCGCATTTGAAAATTTTTGTTGTGCATTTGACAGTTCATTCTACGCATTCATTTCCTATTGCGCATATACAACGTCTAGCTACGCATTTGATCATTCTTGAGTGCATATAAACAACAGCACCACCCATACAAAACGATGCATTTAATCAACATAGTTGTGCATTTAAACCCTGTTTTGGCGCATTTAATCCTGTGCATTCAAAATAAAGAGCATTTCCTGAGATTTTGAGAAACTAAGCAAATCAGCTTTTGTTACCCATTTCAGTCTAGAATCAATTGGTGAAATCAGTTAAACCATAAAAATTCATCTCATACCCATTCTCAGACATTTCACTTACCATATCATACTTAGCCATCCCAAAATCAAAATTTTCCCAAAGGTGTCATAGAGATCTTCATTTTCAAAACAAAGCAACTTGGTTAGTCTCCCCCATTAGGATCAAATCATTCTCTAGAGACTACACTAGGCATCTTGACAAGGTTCGTCTACAACAATAGTGATTCATATCATCTCTATTTTGACTCACCTTTGATCAACACTTCGATTGCTTTTAGCTCAAGACCATTGTTGAACAAAAGATCAAAAGAAAATCTTAAGAAAACCTTATCACCATCAACTCATTCAAAATCCAATCTTTCACCCAAACAACACCCACCAAAAACATCACTTGTATCCACAAGTATCTCCTCTAACTATAATCATATCTCAAAATTTTATGGTTGAAACTAGGTCCCAAATCAAGAGAAGAAAAGAAATGGATACATCAAACAATAGTGTTCACTCCTCTTCTTCTAGTGATGAAGAGGAAGAAATCCCACATGAAGAACTTGTTAGTTCTTTGCAAGATCCTAAATTCCAAAGAATGATGGATAAGGTCATAACCATGGACCCCCAAAAGTATTTCCTTATGCTAACACAACAAGGAGCTAAACTACCCACTAATTTTGATATTTCAAATTGAGAGAAACAACCTCATCCAATGAAGCATAAACTTCCAAAGATGGAAAAGAGGCTCCCAAAAATGAAAAGACTAAGGATATGTCAAACCCTTTGGACACACTAATGCAACAAATCCAAGTCTTGCAACAACTTGTGGACATTCAAACTGAAACTTCCACAAAGAATTACTCATTAGAGGATATATATCCCTATCCTTTTGATAAGAGCTTGGTCATGGTACCTTTCCCTTCAATATTTGAAGTCCCTGAATTTGACAAATATAGGGGGAAAGGTGATCTACCAGAGCATATTAGAGAATTTAGTGCTGCATGCTTAGAGGTCGCCCACAATGAGACATATCTTATGCGACTTTTTCCACGTAGCCTAGGAGGTCAAGCTATGGAACAGTTCTCCCATCTACCTCCCAAAATCTGAACATTTAATGAACTAGTGGACAAGTTTGTGACACACTTCTCTTATAACATTGAACACGAAATTTCAATGTTAGATCTATGCAATAACAAACAAAAAGATGGAGAATCTTTCGCCACTTTCTTGTAAAGATGGAGACAACTCGCAAGTAAATGTCCTTACCACATCCCTAAGAAGCAAATGATTGAGATGTTTGTCCATAACTTAAACACTGACTTAAGCTATCAAATACAAATTCAATGCCCTACTTCTTTTAGTAAGGTCATTGAAATGGGATTACTAATTGAGAAAGCTTTGATAGCAAAAGGACAAATCAAAATCTACAAGGATGTCGCTAGTTCAAGCAATAACATGGACAAATCAAGGTTTTGGATTAAAAACAAAAACATTGTAAATGATGGAGTTGTAGATGCCAAACATGTGGCACCAAAACAACCTATTCTCAACTTATCAAGTCCACACAATAATACATCTTCCAACAAACCTCCAAACAATGAACCAAGACCCACAAACTTTCCTCCTCGCCAAAAGTTTACACCATTAGGGGAATCAATTGAATCTGCCTTAAGGAAGCTCATATCAAACAACCTCATAACGCTTCCTGTGGTAAGAGAATATGAACCCAAGTTCAAACCCTCTTGGTGGAAAGATTTTGACTTTTGTGAATTCCATAGAAGCAAAGGTCATAAAACCAATGATTTCCAACAACTAAAAAACACCATCCAAGGCTTGATAGATCGAGGAGAGATATCAATTGATGGACATGCATCCAATGACAACCATTTGGCATTCAAGAATCTGCTCCCTAGTTATGAGAAGGGAGGTACCTCAAAGCAAAATAATAATGGTGGTAACAATGCCAATTACTCAAATGTATCATAGGATTATGTTGTTAACCACATCTCTAAAAGTGACTCACATGTAAATGTGATTACTACAAACAAAAAGCTCGATTGTAATGTAACCACTTATCATGGAAATATTACTCTCCAAGGAGCTCCACCAAAACCATCTTCCGTATCCAATCAATATAATGTCCTAGAACAACTCCAAACAACACCCATGCATATATCTATTTTGGAGATTTTGTGTCTCTCACCATCCCATAAGGCTATCCTAGAAAAGGCTCTTTTGGAAACCACTGTGCCAACAAATCTAGCCCAAGAGCAATTCCAAGCCATGGTGGGGCATCTTACTACACCCCATTTTCTATCATTTACCTTGCATTGAATCCCTCATTCATAAACATAGAATAAAACGGGTCCTTATAGATGGAGGGGCATGTTTAAATATTTGCACACTAAAATTAATCCTTGCATTGGGGTTCTCTGAGAATGATGTTGATCCAAAGAAGAAGATCATAATTAAGGCATATGATGAAGAAGAAAGGACATCTAAAGGCACTGTTGTTTTGTTGATAAGAGTTGGGCCGGTGGAAAAAGATGTGGTATGCCAAGTACTTGACATGGAACTAGCCTACAATATTCTTCTTGGCTGACCTTGGATACATGCAATGAAGGCTATACCATAGACCTATCACTAATGTATACAGTTCCCATACAATGGCCAAGAGACTACTATCCAAGGTGATCCCGATCCATTCCAATACTGCAATACCATCAAACCCTAGCCAGAATTTGTCATACCTACCAGCTGTGCAAGTTCATCCTCTACACCCATTGTTGACCCAAGTTCCATACCTTCTACATCCAAAACCGTCGAACTAAAATTCAAGCTTAAAGATAAAGGGCTAGGAGAGTATTCCATCGAACAAAGTTTTTGTCTTGCAAAACTACCTTTATCACCCAAGTCTTATGGCAAACCATCTATCGAGAAACCACAGTCATCAAAAACTCCTAAAAGTCCTTTTATCAAATGGGGAACTCTATCAAATGAAAGTGATGAGAAAGATGTCCTTCAATGGCTGTATAAAGAAGAGGATATGGAATCCAAGCCACTAAATAAACAACCCCAACTACAAACTGGTCAATATGGTCTAGGTTTTTCTATCTTGTAAAGAATGGGATATGATAGTCATAGTCCCATAGGATTGAGAAAAGAAGGTATCATAGAACCTATTCAACCTTCTTCCTTATCAGCCTAAGACACTACAGGGCTAGGATACCAAAGAAAACACAAGTAAAAGGTCACCACCAATCTAGTTGAGCAGATTCACAAATTGCAAGAAGGGAGTGAAACAGACTCTAACGAATGGGAATGGGATAGTCTTTCTGAGCTATCTTGTGAAGACAAAGGAATTGATGTGGTCCAAACATATAGCTCAATAAACACATACCATGAGGCTCAAAGCTCAAGGTCTAGACCGCAAGAGTTTGATTCCCAAAATGCCGAGAGTGAGTCTCAAGAGGAAGGTCGGATGTCACACTTGATAAACAATACTGAAGAGAGTACTATTTGAGACCTTGTAAATACCTCCACAAACCTAGATAACTCTTCTATCTTAACCATCATTTCCCTTGAGTCAAACCAACTTGATGATCCCCTACCTTTAGTACATCCTAAACTTATAGACCCCCAAACTAGATACCTTTCAAAATGACAATGCTGTCATTGACTATCTAGAACTAAGGGATCACTTACCATCAGGGGACTATAAATCTAGCTTTTATATAGAACTCAATGACAAGGCTTATTTTGGAGAGAGTTCCAATCCTTTTAGTCATAAAAATGTAAAAATAAAAGATAGATCTAATGGTGAAAACCGCTCTGCGGCAGTGTTAGATTGTGAAAAAAGTAAAAAAATAAAAGACAAATCCAATGGTGAAAACCTCTTTGAGGTGCCAAAGGATGAAAGGCTTGACACTCTCCCCAATCTCACACATTAGGAGAGGTCCTCAATTTTGATAGAACCAACATAACCTACTAGCATTGGCACAGAATACAATCCAAGGATAATCCATATGACAGAATCTTTATCTGAACATGAGAAGCCAAAATTCATCAAATTCTTCAAACAAAGATAGATTAATTTTGCATGGTCCTATGTGGATATTCCTGGACTTGATCCTAATTTCATAATGCATCACTTATCACTAGCTCCAGGAGCTAAACCAGGTAAACAAAAACTAAGGAAGATGCATCCGCATATCACACTGTTGGTGAAAGAAGAATTAAAGAAGCTGTTAGATGTTGGGTTTATCAGACCAATTGACTATTTGAAATGGATTTCCAATATAGTTCCTATCTCAAAACCAGATGGAAGGATCAGACTTTGCAATGATTTTAGGGATTTGAATAAGGCTTGCCCAAGGATGACTTTCCTTTGCCTAACATTGACATCATTGTGGACCTTACAGCGGGGCATACTATGCTATCTCTCATGGATGGGTTTTCTGGCTACAATTAGATCAAAATAGTGCCAGAAGACTAGCACAAGACCGCTTTTACATGTCCATGGGGTACATATTACTGGTGTGTGATGTTATTTGGACTAAAAAATGTAGGAGCAACATACCAAAGAGCAATGACAACAATTTTCCATGACATGATGAACACCATCATGGAAGATTATGTAGATGATATTATGTAGGTATGTAGATGAAATGAGGCATTAGTCATTGGTCTTAAAATGGTTGTAGAGTGGAAAGTCTGAGGGCTTCATGTGTTCAGAGATTCACAACTAGTTATCAATCAGGCAAATGATGACTATCAAACCAAGGATGAAAAGTTAATAGCCTACAAGTGTATGGTAGATGACTTTAAAGAATATTTGGTTGTGATTTCCTTTGAACAAATACCAAGACCGGAGAACAAAGTTGCAAATGCTATGGCAACCATTGCATCACTCCTGGACATACCAGAAAATTAGTCATGTTATGAGTTCTTGGTAGAGCTAGTGTCTCATCCAACTTATGATATCCTTGAAACCAGAATAATATGCCACATAGTAGGATCCGATTCTCCCTTGTATGGAAAAATCAATACCTATCTGAAAGAGAATACCTTACCACTAGGTTTATCCAATAATCAATGACGAACTTTCATCCATCAAGCTTCCCCTATACCATAATTGTCGATACCCTTTACCGACGAGGTCTTGATGGTACTCTCCTTAAGTGTCTTGAAAGTGAGGAATATCTAACCACCTTGAGAGAAGTTCACGAAGGAATTTGTGGAACCCACTCTAGTGGTCCTACCTTGGCTAAGAAGCTCATGCGTATGGGATACTATTGGCCAACTATGGAAACGGACTCCTATCATTTTGTGAAAAGGTTCAAGAAATGTCAAATTCATGGGACCTAATACATGCACCAACACAAGAGTTGCAGCCTTTAATGACTCCTTGGCCTTTCTGTCAATGGAGACTCTACTTAGTGGGAAAGATACACCCCCATCATCCAACGGCCATAAATTCATAATCACCGCCACTGAGTACTTTACAAAGTGGATCAAAGCCGTACCCCTAGCCAATGTCACAGGCAAATAAATCATCTCATTCATCTTGAATTACATCATTTGCCACTATGGCATTCCCTTATCCATTATCACTGATAATGGAAGACCTTTTAAAAATCAGGATGTCAAAGAGCTCTGTGACAAATTCCATATACAACACCATTTTTCCACCACATATTACCCTCAAGGAAATGGCCAGGCGGAGGTGTCTAGTAAAACCATCTTGAAAATCCTAAATAAGACTGTCAATGATGCTGGCCGTGATTGGCATATCCAACTAAATCCCGCTCTGTGGGCCTACCGTACAAGTATTCGCACACCCACAGGTGCAACACCATATTCCCTAGTCTATGGCTCTGAAACCATCTTGCCCATTGAAGTTGAGTTACCATCCTTGCGAGTATCATTAAAATGTCTAATATCTGATGAAGAATACTGGGTTTCCAGACTACAGGAGCTAGAACTGTTGGAGGAAAGAAGATAGAATGCCTTTAAACATCTAAAAGCCTATTAACAAATGATGTCAAGAAGTTACAACCACAGAGTAAAACCTAGAATCTTTCAAGTCGGTGACCTAGTTCTCAAGGAAAATCCTAGAAATCAGTAGGACAAGAAAAAGAAAGGAAAATTTGAACCCAACTGGCTTGGTCCATATGTAATCATTGCTACCTATGGATCAGGAGCCTATCAATTAACAACATCAGAAGGTGAACTAGTTGATGATCCCATCAAAAGTATGCATCTTCGCAAGTTTTATACCTAAAACCCCAGTGAAAGAGAATTTAAAAAAATCATGCAAATAAAAGCAAGTGGTGAAAACCTGGAAATAGGCACTTTTTGTGATAAATCGCTTCCTCCATCTTTTAGGATTTTAGTCTACATCCAACCTTTTCTTACAGCATCCATCAAATTGCATAAAGATACATATTGTGGCTTGTGTTCTCTCGCCCTTATCACCTCAAGTTGTTTATCTAATCCTTCATCCATCTTGTCATCTATTGTGACTTCATCATTAGTGTCATTGTCGAACTATGTCGCCTCTAAGCTATCATGTAGGCAAGGCCATCATTGATGAGCCACTGAGGCTTCCCATCTGTCCATACCACTTGTCCTAACATAATAAGTATAGTCCATCCATTCATCTATAATTAGTGTCAACCTACCATTGTCAAACTACGCTGCCTCTGAGCTATCACGTAGGCAAGGCCATTATTGATGAGCCCCTAAGGCTTCCCACCCCCTAGGTCTTAGGTCCACATAGTCCACACTGTCGAACTACATTGCCTTTGCATCGTCATGTAGGCAAGGCCATCATCAATGAGCCCCCAAGGCACTAGGTCAATCCCTTAGGGCCCATCACATGGAGTTTACTATCCGTTTATCCATATGCTTCATCCATAATAACTAGATCCTTTACTTGACTGGAGGAAAATCCTTGACCTAGTTGGGAATTGGATTCTTGAATGTCACAAAATCTCAGAGGATAACAAACCAAATCGTGATACTATCTCCAAACAACATGAAACACTACAAGCAAACCTTTTCAACAAAAACTTGACACAAGGACATTAACCTATATCAAACAAACAATGAGCCTCATCTATCAAGATAATTATATATGTTATCATGGCAAGAAAACATAGCTATGGCAAGAAGATTTGATGGTTGTTATAGGTTTAAGTCTTAGGTATTGATTTTTGTTATCATGTTTCCTCTGCTACTCAAGGATGTTCAAGACTAGAGGAACTATGATGGCACATGATTATTTGCATTTGTTTGTTGTTTGTGGATTAATCTTTAGTAATGTGATGACTTGTCTAACGACATAATCAACAAAAATGATCATTGAGGATATTATGGGTCTTAGCATGAATGAGTGCAACCTTGTCTGTTGATACACGCAAGAAATACTCAGGTCATCTCGATTCAATTTTGGCTAGATGCTTGTATTAACTTGCTAAATCAAAATCCATGTAAGAGATACTCAGGTCATCATGGTTTAATTATACCTAGATGCTTGTATTTTCTTACAACATTTTAAAAGCTCAATGATGAAAAAGTACTTCAAATACTTGTGTACAAGATGACAAAGCCTCATTTGTGCATGTTAGGTTTGCATTTCATTTCATTTATAAGCATTCCATAAATTATCATTTTCCAAGTGGCTTAGGATCCAATTCATTTCTTTCATTTATACCAATTGTTCTTCTAAGTGTTTCTTTCATTTATGATTGAGTATACTTGACATAACAAAAATACATCATTATAATTTTGCATATTATAAGCATATCCATCATTAGTTCATATCATTTCAGTTCATTAGTTGCATTAAACATTTAACTCATTATTGTTAGCAACAGTTTCATATAGTGATATCATATTACATAGTATAAACATTGTTAATCATAAGTTCATTATCATTTAAGTGCATTAGTTGTAGTAAGCATTTAGATCATGATAGTGATGTCATTTATCCACATAGGTCTCATGCATAACATTTATCATCAAAAGTTTAAAAAAACATAGATATCATTGGTCATAGCAGTTGCATATTAGATCATCACATAGAAAATTGAACATCAAGTATTGCATTTAGGAATCATCAACATATGCATTAGGTCATCATAAACTATAAGTATATAGGATCATTACTCAAACATTGCACATAGATAGAAGTAATCATGTGAACCATAGGTGCATCATATCATAAGTATCATGTACATCATAAGATCAGCATATTAGAATCATCACAAAGGTAAGCATAATCAATAACATCCATCATACAGATAACATCCATCAATAGTATAAATAACATCGATAAAAACACATGCATGTAGTCCATTGAACAAATATAGATCATCATAAAAAATAATAATAATGTCCAAGTATACAATGATGTCATAAATGTGTATCTCGAGCTATCAAGAATGGTGTATACAAAAATGATATAAACATGATACATGTATCCAAGTGCCTAGGTGGTACTATCTCTAGAAGGTGCTGGCTATTGAGGCTAAGGCTGAGGCTGCAGTTGAGGACCTGTAGGACCTGTAGGATGAGGAGTTGGTGGCCCCATAACTCCTCCACTCTCTGACTATGTCCGTCTAGACCTGTTGTGGGAACTAGGGTGGAAGCTCCCCACTCTCTGCTCTGGGGGCACAACCTGCTCATACAGGGATCTCCAATAGAATATCTCCTATCTAGCTCTAACCATCTCTATAATAGTCTACCCAGTGAGACCTTGTGTAGTAGTCTATTTACCTATTGCAATAAGGACTCTACCCTCGTGTATCTCTGAATAGCAGTGTCCTGCTCCAAGATAGCCATCCTAACATCCCACTTTAGTTGGGTAATCTGCTACCACATTTGTCCAACCTCATCCTGTAGTTGAGCCACCTAGACTCATAAGGCAACCATCTGTCCATCATCCTGTCCATGTATTGGCACCTGTACCTGCACCTGTGGATGCCCCTCAACATGTGCCTACACTTGAGGTTGTACCTATATCTGGGGTACCCCCTCCACCCTCCATCTCACTCTCCTTTGCCTACCATCATCCCCATCATCTCCATCATCGCCTCTGCCACCCCCGCCACCATCGTCTCCTCCACCTCAGCCACCTCTACCGCCTCTACTGCCTCATCATCGTCTCCTCCTCTGGTATGGAGTATCATCATCATCATCCTCATCCTCTAGTCTCAGAGCCCACTCTCCAAGTCCAAAGTATTTCGGCACAGGTTGAGCTGTAAAGTGTGCAGTGTAGTCCGTAGGCATACCCGCATCCATAATCTGTCTCCGTAAATCTCACGCCTGGTATGGAATCTATAGAAAGTTATCTCTAGTATTCTCATAAGATGTAGTCAAACCCCGCCATGAACACTTCTTGTGTGTCCGAGAAAATATGGCAGTCCCCTGGGGCATCCCCTAGACCCTACCAAACTATTGGAGCACACGAGAAACGATATGTCACTCAAGTATGTAGGGGGTCCTCCCTATCAACCATCGAGTTTAAAAATAGTAAGGAAACTCTACAACATCCTCCTCCCATGCCTCGCAATCCAAGTATGGGTGCCACTCAACTGTGTCCACATTGTCTAATGTGTGTCGCCAGTACTCAAGCTTTCCCAACTTGGGCTGGGAAAGGGTCTCCTAAAACATGTATGAGTATGGTCTATCATGGCCTCTAACACCCATGCCTATCAACCGTGTGACAGCTATGTGCAACAATGCCCAAATTTGTAATAAGGACACTCCAGCAGATAGACAAGCCACTCCATCATACACAAACTGGTGAAGATCATGGTACAAGTGCGCAAGTATGCATGGGTCCCAGGTAAAGCGAGTTCTGTTAGCTATCATCCTCTCCTATGTCCTCCCCCATCCAATTGGGAATCCATGTGATCTCATTTTTGGGCAGACCACACCTCCAATCAAACCTGCTAGTATGGTTGGCAAGGGCTCGTAGTAGTCTACCATATCAGCCCAGCTAATCTCAGTCCCCTCAAGCTCAGCATTGTCAAACACCCATCTACACTCCACCAATCCTGCTCTAGTACATGACTCATACTCAACCAACTCACCATGAATTGGAATCTACATAATCCGATGTAGTCCTCCAGTGTCACCTCCATCTCCCCTGTCGGCAAGTGAAATGTGCATGTCTCACTGTGATACCTCTCCCCAAGAGCAGTCAACAATCCTAGATTCACCCACACCTCAGGAATAAAGAAAACAAACCACAATCCCATTGATCTGAGCACCAAATGATCTGTATCGGTCAAGTAGGGTTAAAGTAGCTGAGTAACCGGAAACCTCTCTCACAACATCAACACATTATCTAGTTCCTCCTACAATCAATGACAAAGCGCGTTAACAAAACAACTAAGCTGCATATCTATTGTTTTATCAAACCAATTACCTAGCTATCTTATCATCAAAACCTATCCTATCATCTTTTTGGAGATTCTATCAATCTCCAAGATGACCTATCAGTTGGCCAGCATCGATCGAGATCCCAACTTAGTCAATTCAGCTAGGTAATTGTCTGCTTTTCTCATATGCGTAGCTCTATTTATCCGAAGCGCGGTTTTATGACACACGCACAAGAGCCCTAATCAAAAGTGCAAATTCAGTCATTTGCGCAGAATCCCTAATCAAATGCGCAGTTTTGTTCAAATGCACGGAATCTAGCCTTATTTGTGTGTTTTTATACCAATTGTGTATAATCTTATGAAATGCCCTCAAACCCTAATTGAATGTGCTATTTCATTTAGATGCGTGGAATCCTTGACTATATGCACAACTTCATATTAAATGTGCATGACTACCTTTCAAATGTGAAAAAACTTGCATATGCATGGATTCCTTTACCAAATGCGTAGAATCGCATTATATGCGCAGATTAAATAACCAAATGCGCAGAACTAGCTAAGCAGCGCATTAAAAAACCTAGACTTTTGACCTAAATTTTGACCGCAATAATTGTACAATGACTTAAATTAAAAGCATACATACCAGGGGTCCGTACTCTGTTGGCCACCTGAATCATCAGATCCTCTCAAATTTGTGGTCCTCTACTGGAATTCGTGCCATCTTCTCTAACTGCTCTACTCTACAATAAACTAGGGCTCCTATAATCTCTCCTCAAATGACAAGTGTGCAAATGAATAGAAAGGGGACCCCACATCCTTATTTGTAGCCAAGTGAACCCTAATTGGAGGTGTTTGACCTTGCACATGAGTACCATGTCTTTTCATTCATTTTTCATTCTCCGTCATCCAACTTTATCACCCGCCTATCTTGTCATCAATTCTTCTTTATCGTGAGATCGTTCGTCATCCTTGTGCCAAATTCAACCCGACCAATCTCCCGAGGGGGCATCCTAGCATTATCAAACCTATACCAGGGGCAAACTGGGGCATGTATCATACTCAGAAAAAAATTATTCTTTGAAACAATGTGATAAAACACATTGTCTCAAAGAGGGGTAAAATGTATACACCTAAAAATGGCTCGAGTTGAATTAAAAAAATATTTTAATATTTATTTTATTCCTGTTCTTCTATCAACAAATAAATGTCCTAATTTATTTATCTAATTTACATTCATCTTAATCTTCCAAAAATTAAATAAAAATCAATTTATTTAATTAAGCCATCCAAATTCCTCTAAATCATTCTTAATTGAATAATTCCACATTATTTAATTAATCATCTATCCTAAGGTCTTAATTCTATAAATCCACATCATCATTTCCACCTCACTTTACACCTCATCATGTTGCAGACATAATTAAATATTTTAATATTTAATTATATAATTATCCTCACCCACATGTCCTATTTATCCTCTAACCATCCCTATTCTTAAGATCTTGGTCTTTCCATGTCATCATAGTCAAAGGACACTTAGAGACACATGTCTCATAGTTCCTAGATTCTTTCCAACAACCCTACAATTAATGACTCCTTCTTTGACCCTTGTTCTTTGTTCTTTGAGAGCATTGTGGCAAGTGGCCTCTTGCTCACACCTTTCTCTCCACCTTGTCATCGTAGGAGGAACATTTCCCCTTTTTATCTCTCTCATCCCAACTAATTAAATCTCTACCATACACATCACAAGACTCATTCCTCCACCGTGGATCTTTTGACACTTGGATCTGAGCCTTCTTTGCCTATAAAAGCAAGCTTCTCACCTCCAATTTGCATCACAAGAGCTTTAGTAGGTATATGCTGCAGAAACTCCATCAAGCAATCAAGTGTGCCTTTGGCCTCCCATTGCATTAGCATTAGTATCATAATCTCCATAGCTGCATAATCTCATCTAGTTTCATATCAATATTCATAGCATTATCAATGGCTTCATATCAATCATATCATCATTATCTTAGCTTTGCATTGTAGGCTTGTCACATTGTCTTTTCATCCACAAAATCCATTCCTCTCTTTGTCATCTTAGAAAGCAAGGAAGTACATTTCTGAGAGCAACATCATCATCTACAAGATCATTGAGAAGATAGGAAACAATGGAATGCACGGGATAATCAGTTTGCAAAGGTATAATCTATGTTTATTGCATTTTTCTTAGTTTCATTGATGTATTGAATTTGAGTAGGAATTCTAGAGTAGTTGTGGTATCTTAGTAGGTTCATGCATTATTTTCAAATTATCAATCACAGGTACCCCTCACACAATCATCTTAGGAATATTGCTACACTTATCTAGTAACCCCTTGGTGGGTGGGATAAGTCTATTAGTGAAGATTGAATTAACATTATTTCCCTCTCGATTATACCCAACATCTATCCCTAAAGGATTTAATGTGAGAGACCTTTTCTCATCCACTAATGCTACATCCTGGCCAAGGAGAGCATTGGAATGAAAGAAAGGTAAGGTGTTGTGAAGAATGTTAGGTGTTGTATCATTAGTGATGTCTAAGGGAATTGAATTTACAACCACAATAGAGCTATCCATAGTCTTCTCATCTAAGGTTCTTGGACATTCAACTATAGGAGAAGTAGGATAACTTATGGGATCATCAGCTTGACATCATCATATTCTTTAGCTATCAATTCCAAGGCATCAATGGAAGAGGAATTTTCACACTTATCTTTCTCATGAGAGTTCTTAGAGATAAATTTTGTTAAATCTTCTAGTATTGTAGGATGTTCACTCATGAGGTTTAGAAGTCTATGAAAATTAAGATCTTTGATATATGCATGCAAAGACACCAAAGAGAAATGACATGAAGGTACCATAATGAAATGTCTTGAAACATCAATGTCCAATAAGATCTAGTAGTACACCTAGATGTTGAAATACAATGTGTGATTGAGATAATGCAATTTTCAATCAAGTGTGTAAATAGTTTCCAATTTTATGTTTTCAAATGTATGCAAGATCTGATTTTAAAAGATTTTTGATATGAATGCAAGAAAGTAAGTGCAAAACTATATGTATTTATAACCTAAAATGTTTGATTTTTTCATTTTTTCAATGCAAATGCCTAAAAGAGGAGGTGTTGTGAGGAAATTGATGAGGGGAAGCAAATTATAACCTTAATATCAGTCCAACAATGCAATAATATCCTTCACAACACACCTATAATGCAGATCTAGATAGATGACAAGGCAAAATATAGTGAAAATGCAAGGATTTGAAACCCTAATTGTGAAATTAAGACATGAAACTATGCAAAATGATGTATGAATGAGTTATAATCAGATTTATGATTTGAAATAGCTCAGCTCAGATCTGAAAATGATGCAAAAAATCCTACAATGCTCAATGCAAGTGCAATTTCAAGTAAAGATGAGTGAATATGCTAGTTTTTGTTGAAATTGACTATGTGAAAATGCAAATTTTTGAATGTAAAATGCAATGACACATAATAATTCAACACTACAAACAAAAATCAGATTTTATTGAGTGTTTAAAAGAGTAGTAAAATCTAAAACAAGATTTTAACTACAAACCCTAATTTTTGAAATCACTAGGTTATAGGAAAAATTCAAAATTTCAAGCAAACCCTAGCAATTTTAATATGAAAAATGTAATGAAAAGGATTATAATATGATGAATTTCTGTAATTTATATCAGATATGATTTAAACATCAGAAATTAAATGAATTTAAATGAAAATTAATTCAAATTATTTCAAAATGCAAGCCTAAAATGCTAATTTTTTTCAAATTTTTCATTTTTTTTGTAAATTTTCAAATGCAATATGAAAATGATGAATGAAATGAATGCAAATTTGAAGTACAACACTCAGAAAGGTGCACAATTTAAATAAAACATGGGTTCACCAAAATGTTTAGTAGGAAAAGAGGGGTTTTCAATTTTAATGGATGTGTGGGTTAAATCCTCCTTTCACTAAAAACATTCAAGGACATAAATCGAGTTAAGCCTCAACTCTTGCAAGAGGGCTCTGCTACAAATTTAGTGTCACTTAAAATGAAGATGAAACTTGGAATTTTCTGATTTATTGATTAATTAAATCCCGATTATGCTTAAAACCCTAATTTCACAAAATAGTAAATAAAAGGATGAATCTTGACAAATGCTCGTAGACAGAGATGTAATATTTAGAGTAAATACATACCAGACTTTGAGATTCTATATCCAAAAAATTTTGGGGCTAAAGAGTAGGCACCCAAGCCCAAGGTGGCAGTTTCTTCAGGGACTTCTAAAATTTGTCTGCAACTAATCACCACTGTCACGGAGATTTTCTACTTTGGGGATCCAGAGGGCTTCAGAGTGGGCATCCTAGTCCAAGTCCTGGTTTTCTTCTTAGATATGTAATTTTGACACTCTGTTATGCCTCCCTACAACTCCACTTCTTTCGCTTATGCACCTGTAACCTGCAATAACGGAAAAGAGGGTTGGGGTTGTTGTGTTTAGGAGCTTGCCTCAGTCAAGCCCCAGAAGGACATTCGAGTCTTCCAAACACCATTGTCAGATAAAGAGTGTGTATCCCTGCAGGATGGAGGCAAAACCAATTGATAAATGATTGAAAACACAAATAGATATCACCTCAAAGGTGTAGCTCACATGTAGATGAAGATCCTTCAACACATGAGAAGATGAAGCCAAATATGCATAAGACACACAATAACAAGACAAGTTTGCTATGCAATAATGAATACTTTGAATCCTCTAAAATCATAAGTGTGCCAAAAGTTCATAATCATCTTCTACTTTACAAATGAATCCCTAAACATGCTTATATATGCAACTAAACACATTCTCGCTTTAATTTCGTAATTCAAACTTGAGATGTCAGCAACGAATACTTCTAACATTCACATAACCGACATTTAAAATTTGGGACCCTGTTGAATAGGGTGGGACTAGGGCGCGGGCGTCCAAGCCCTCAACCCCATTTTAAAGGCAGGGTCAAGTTTATCACTGTCCCCTAAGTCCCATTTAACACAGGTTTTTAGGGATTTTCCATCGGGAACAAAAATGAACATGCTAAATGCAAAACAAGGGACCCGGGAGCTAAACTTAGGAGGGAAAAATTCCTAGGGAGACATTTTCTGACATAAGAGGCTTCATCTTCTCATGGTGTGAAAAATCTTCATCTCCTTGAGGGCTACACCTCTGAGGTGATATCTATTTGTGATTCAATCTATCTACTTTATCATTATTTTTGCCTATGTCCACCAAGGACACACACTTTCTATATAACAATGGTGTTGGAAGGCTTGAATGCCATTCCGGGGCTTGACCAAGGCAAGCTCCTAAACACCACAACCCCCAACCCCTCTCTTGTGATTGCAAGTAACAGGTGTCGAATCTTGCGGAGAGGAGTTGCAGAGGATCATTACAGAGCATAAAGAATCTAGATCTAAAGAAAAAGGAAATAAATAACCTTAAAAGGTCAAGGGCACCTACTCTTTTGACCTCTAGTTTTGCAATTTCAAAAATCTTTGAAGTGGTTGTAGTCTATAGCAGAAAATATCTTGAAGCCCTTAGAAAAAGTAGTACCTTAGGCTTGGGCACCTGCTCTTTCAACCCCGAAGTTTTTGCATCCCAAAACTCAAAATCTGGTATGTATCTGATCTGCATTTAGTGTCTTTCTATGTGAGCATTTGTCGCGTTTCATTTGTTTGCTTATGATTTTGCATAATTAGGGTTTTATGCTTAATCGGGTTAAAGTTAACAAATTAATCAACAAATTCCAAATTTCCTTATCATTCCAAGTGACAGGGCCAACCTGATAGTTGAGTCCTATTGCAAAAGTTGTGATTCAACTTGGTTAAATGTCCTTGAATGCATGTAGTGAAAGGAGGATCTAATTTCAACTATCAATCATCAACCTCAACCCTCCTTTTTCATACATTACACTTATGTATTTGGAAGAATTTAGGCAAGAGTATATTTTTTACCCTTGATCCAATCACTTGGATGGGATTTAAACCTTAGTTAGAGGTGGTGAGTTCTTAGGTTTTATGTCTTCCTTCTATATGAATAATACAAGACATATAGAGGAATTATTACATGATTTTTTAAAGAGTTTGATGGTGTATTACCTCATGTGAACTATACTATTGTGTAAAGACTCTGGATTGGCGAGTTAGAAATGAACCCTTTGGTATGTTCCAAAGTCATTAATAAAACCAAATGCTTGGTAGGGATTTCGTCATGATGTTTATTCCTATGATGTGGATTTTGGTTTTGTCCTCTGGATATATTTTGTCCATCCTATTGAATGCCAAGATATCATGGTAAGATGATAGGGCATTCTTAAATTTGTTGAATGTCAGGATACCATGGCATAATGATAGGACATTCTTATGTGGTGGGCATTGTTTGTCACTATTTTATATAGCATAATCTTGTGTCTGTTATAAACTATATGTATTGAGATTTAATGTACTTAATATATTCTATTTGTTTGATTTCTGAGGGATGAGTATTGTGGGTGCCTTTGAAAACACAGAGATTGTAGGTTATTTTGCCTATAGAAACAAAACTACAACCATAGTCAATCATAGGTGCATACTTTGCTTGTGTTATGTTTTTTTCCATATTATGTTTATCCCTTGCAAATTTTATGTATAGTTTTAGGAAGTGTGAACCTAAGATAGTACATGTACATATGTTAATGTTTTGGTGATTATTGTATTATTCATTGATTGAATATATTTGATGTGAGATGATTTTGTTGAAATATAAAAAAAATTACTCCCACTTTTTTTAGTACTTATTATTTTATTGTATATAAATTTGGTTGGATCTTACAAGACTTATACCTCCCTTGTGTTAGGGTGATTACAGAAAGATGAATTCCAAAACCTATGATTTAAAATGATAGATTCCTCATATACTAGTTAGATATCAAAACATGTGAAATTGGAATCTCCACAACATAAAAAAATGGCTCCATATTTTGTAAAATATCTGAAGTACAAGTTAAAACCAAAAAAATGACTTCAAATTGAAATAATAGGTACTTGGGGCAAAATCTGAAAAAACTAACTAGATGGCTGTGTAGTGTTCAAAGCTAGCTTTCCAATGCCTATTTGTTTATGAAAATCTAACATCATATGCCTAAGTTATGGCTCCTGAAAAAAATTCCTTTATGCCTTAGAAAAGCACACATTCACTATTCTAGTTGCATAGTGGTGGCACCACTCATATGGTTGAATAGTGGTGGTAAAATTTGGTGGTACACTAGCTGAAGCAGAGTAGAGACCATGGCAGGTTTTAGTGGTGTTGAGGTCACGTCGCTTAACCGACGATGTTGAAGCCTTAGCCCCTTTGGGACTAGGTGTGACCAGGGGCTGGCCCCCCATGACCACCTGTTGATCTCTGTGTGGGCAGCTGGTTTAGATGCTGACGTTAACCATACACAATCATATCTACAACCTTTTTTTAAATTAAAAAAATTAGAAAAATAATTATGTACCAGAGAATGATGATGGCAATGGGACAAAATGACGTAGAAAACCACAGAGAATGTTCTCTACATAAACCTTGATGCTCTATTAATGGCAGATATACAATCATATGGATCCATATGGTTGTACAAATTTGCATAATCCTTGCGTAGTCAACCCTAAAAAAAGCTCAAATTTTTTTTTCGCTAAACCCTATCATGTCTTATATAGATTTATAAGTTTTTGGGCCTTCTAAGCTCAACTATGAGGTCTATTTTGCACCAAGATCCACCGTATGAAAGCTCTTGGATGAAACTCTAAAAAAGAGAATGGAAATGTAGATTTGAAAACTTTGATACCATGTAAGAGTTGATGAGTGATCCCATAGGAGCCAAGGATCACCTACAACCAAAACAATCTTCCACACAAGAGAGAAGCAATGAAAATGCTATGAAGCCAAGAAATTGATTAGATGCATACAAAATGGTATAATAATACAATGATGAAACTCTTGTTATAAAGACAATAATGAAACCCTAAGTCAAACTAAGATCATGACAAGTGTCTTAATCCTATGACATGAGACACAAATAATAAGTGACCTAAGTAAACTAAAATATGCAAGTGTGAATAGGACCTAATATGAAACTAGTTAGGCAATACACCTTGTTCACATTAACACTTAGAAGTTGTATACAATTTGAATATATTTTAAAGAGTTTTTATATTGTAACAAGTTTTTTTCAGTGTCAAATTTATTGGATACTAACTAACATATGTGATTGATGATGTATAAGTTTTTATAAGAATTTATAAATATATAATTAGTATAAATATCTTAAATATATCTATGTAACATCCAAAGATATAATTTACTATATATATACATTTTATTTGAAGAGTTATAGTTTTTAATAGTTTAAATAATTTTTTATTGTACATTTTGAAAAACTACAATTTATTATAATTTGTGACTAATATTTTTAAATTTTAATATAAAATAATTTTTTATTTTAAATCTACGTTTTTAACTATGTGACTAATATTTTTAAATTTTAATATAAAATAAATTTTTATTTTAAATCTACTTTTCAACTATGAATTAAATGAAATTAAAGATATATAAGAAAAACATTTAAATCATAAAACCATTGAACATTCATAGTCATTCTATCAAATAGATCAAGCAGATGGTAAAATCATACTCCCAAAAGATTATGTCAACTTATCATACACTTAATTCATTAAGTCAAATTACTTTTTAAGAGTTCAAAATAAACAATTTATTTTGATTATATAAAAATTAAAAAGTTTCCATTGTCCAAACAAAACATGATAAAAATGTACATTATTTTTTAATTTTAAAAAAAAATTAAGATGCCAGAAACACACAAAGGCTCACCAAAGGAGCAAATCCAGAAGAGAATTTTTTAAAAAACAAAAAAAAAAATTGTGTACAGGAAACTTTGTTTTCCCTGTCCAACTAAATGGCAAGAACTAGTTGGCAGCCTGGCCCCTTCTTCATGTTCATGCATTGACTGGGGTCTTCAATCCAAGCCTTTGTAGGATGAAATAGCACATAAAATCTGCCATTAAATTTGTTTTATCATTTGATTAAGAGTTTCTACCTTCTTTGATTTTATACAATCACTGTTCATGAGTTGTGAGCAACAGCCTATCATTTTCTGTGTTGTGAAGCAGTCTGCAATGATTGAGGCCAATTGTCCATATACAAACAGGAGTTCATCATAACTGCAGAGAATGCCAAATGACATTAACATCGTGTTTCTTGTTTGCATTTGTACTGAGGAATTGGGAATGGGTAGGACACTGCACAAGGGAATCAATTGGAGTGCTGTCTCACAGGAAATGACTTCATACTTTCCAAAACATATAGACCAGGGAGTAAAAAGTACTCCGTATGGACCCACATGATTCATGTGTGGACAAAATAAAAGTGCTCTAAAAATCTGTGGAGACCTTAATGAAATGCTGGATCCCATCTCCATTTCCTAAGTTTTGATGAATTTTGATGATAGAAAGATGGCAGTTCCTAAGGTAGGGATTTCTCAATGGCTGGAACAAATCAAAAACACACAAAAGCATGGAGAAGAACAAGGCATAACATCTCATGTGCATCCATACATCTTCACCATTCCAGAGCCCCTGCATATTGAAAGGCCGGAAGCTTATATGCCACAGGTAATTTCTCTTGGACCTTACCACCATCTTAAACTTGAACTGTATGAGGCTGAAAGATATAAATCTAAGCTTACCATCCAAGTTGAGAAAAAAGCGAAGGGAGGGACTTTTGAGGATTTGGTTAAAGATCTAATTAGTATTGGAGGGGAGATGAGGAACAGCTATAATGATCAAATTGAGTGTGGAGATGAAGTATTAGGGTGGATGATGGCTCGAGATGCTGTGTTTATTCTGGAGTTTATTGGCTATTATGACCAATTAGAAAGCCCTAGAATTCAACAGACAAAGCCTTATATTCGGAACATGGAAGCTGTTTTTCATCCAGAAAGGAAAAGCCCTTTGTTCTTCCCACTTCAGGCTGATATATTTAAGCTGGAGAACCAAATCCCACTTTTCATTTTGAAAAAAGTTTTGAAATGGCAGACTGGCTCAGAAACTCAAGCTCTAAACAGGCTTAACATGACAATTTCAAGTGCCTGTAAAAAATTCTCTCCTTTCAGACATGTTGGGGATTCTTATCGTTCCTTTACAGGAGAACCCTACTGTGATTTGGTTGATGAAAGGCATATACTGGAATGCCTTTACAATTTCGTCGTGCCGAAGAAAAATCCTGCTCCGACTAGTGTCCCTGTTGGACATGATCATAATGGAATTGTGCTCAGGAATACCGCTTTCAAGTTTCTTCATCAGATGACATCAAGATTTAGGGAGCTTTTGTCTCCAAAATCCTATCATAAATCTGACATAAATATCCCTGCAGCAACAGAATTACACAGGAAAGGGGTGAAATTCTTTCCTTTCACATGGGCATCTGAAGAGATAAGGTTTGATAGAGCCAACTCTACATTGTTCCTCCCTTGTATAGAGATGGATTACAGAACAGATGTTTTCTTGAGGAATATGGCGGCATTGGAAGCATTCATGAAGTGGAAAACTAGAGTGTTTACTTGCTATGCAGACCTGATGGACAGATTGGTCGACACTCCTAATGATGTTGCAGTACTGAAGAAATACGGTATCATCTATAGTAGTTTAGGAAGTGATAAAGAGATAAGCATTCTGTGGAATGGCATCAGCAGATCAATCTGGAGGAGCCCATATGATCCTATCGACAATACAATCGAGGCTGTAAACGATTATTACAGAAGTAGGTATGGAGTTTTATTTGGTGAGTTTTTACAGGAACATTTCTCAAAGCCATGGCGAGCTGCATCAGTGATGGGAGCATGCGCTCTGCTCGTTCTGTCTTTCTTGCAGACATTACTCTCATATTTTCAACTTCACCAAAAATGTGAAACCAAGTGCGCATAAATTCTCTTTACAGTATTTCATGTCTGTGGCTTCAATTCCTACTTTCTGTAATATATTTGCAGTTGTGAGTTCAAGGCCTAGCTAGTCCAGTTTTGGCTAGGTAATGAACACCATAAACCAGATTCATATATATATATATGGTTGTGTGAAGCTTATGAACTTAAAATCTTGTAATATATTGTTTCAAGCTGTAGAGTGAACACGTATGTGTTTCTGTCTGTCCCAAACTATTATTCTTAACACTGTAGATTCCTCTGTTATTTTCGTTCCTGTTCATTAATTTAGAGATTTGATATAATTTTGATTGTGATAAAAGAGACTGCCTTGTTAGATTACCCTAGTACCCACACGTGACAGGACCAATGAGACATACTTGTGTTTCCTGCAATAATTCATTGGGATTCTATACATAAGTTGTTTGCAGGAATTGAGAATGTGACTCTCTCAGTTCGCAGTGGTGAATGTCAACAGCTCGACTTCACACAAACTTCATCTTCTACAAAGACAATGACGCCCATGTTGTCAAAAAGACATTACCATAATTTTTACTACCATGTGCCAGCCTTGGAGTACTGAACACCTTATGTCGCAGTAATTCAAGGTATTTCTCTAAATTGCTTCAAGGAACCCAAAGTTAGCTCCTGGAACAATAAAGGCCAATTAGTTTAACTTTTCAAGAAGAGGGCAACCAGCCAAAAAGAAACAGATATGGGAGAACCTGTCGGAGGGGGTTGCTCAACGTCCCCTGGAATGATTTGGATTCAAACAGCCCTGAGCTGTTTTCTTGCTTCTTGTTGGGCCTAGCTCCCTAGGCTGTTCTGTGGCTGAATTTTAGCTGTTTTTGTGCAGCTTTTGAGCTGAGTTCATTGCTGTTGTTCTTTGTGGTTCCGCTGGGTTTTGATGTCTGTTCTATCTATGTAAAAGGTTCTAGACCCTTCCAAAATCTGGTTTTACCCTTAACCAAAAACCTTTCAAGAAGAGGGATTAGAACCATAGTCGTCAAACTTCACCATCTCCATGTAGATCTGAAGCTGCCAAGACTAGTCCATGCTCTCTCCACCTCCAAACCAACGCTCTCCTCTCATCAGTAACTATTATAATTCCCAAACTCAGCCCTAGGCTGATTGGAACTAGGATTTGTCACTTTGGGGGAATCATGGCCTCTTCCCGAAAGCACTCCCCCACTAATCAAAATTCTTTTTTTAGATCGGCTGTCTCTCATGACACAAATCGGATTTGTAAGGAAAATCTGCTGCAGTTTATTCTGCACCACACCCATAAGAAGATAAGCCAGCCTTCTATCCCTGCCAAAAAGGAAAATAGCTGTTGCCTTAGGACAGAAACTGATGCAGCGGCTCAGTTCACATGGACAGATTCCATGTTCATTTGCAAACATGCATGTAAAAATAAACTAGAACACAGTAAATATTTAAATGCTAACTAACAACACAGCAGAAACCCTTTATATTCTAGAGAAATAAATATTTACAAATCTTATTTGTTTCGGCTCCAGAAAATGCTCTGTAACCGACTCCGTCTCCTCCCCAAAAACTCCCTCTCAAATCTATCCCTCTAACTGTAGAAATACACCAAATTTTCTTACTAAAACAGGACTAACAGCTAACTAAAACTAACTGACCCACGTCAGGATTGTTTCCTGTTTTTTTCTCCAACAAATTCACCCACCTCTCCAAGTTAACAATTTGGAATTCTTTGTCTTACTTAAATTCACCTTAAATTATGGCATAGAACTATCACATCATGGATGCTCTGCATCATTCTCCCCTACTTTTAAGAATTTTGAACCTCCTGGTTCAAAGCTAACTTATTTGACAATATTTCAACAAGTAATAAACTAAGAAACCTAAAGACTCAACTATTACATTATTCTTATTATTATTTTTTCAGATGCAGGATTACTTCTACCCCAGGATGCTACTGCATCAAACATCCAAGTAAGTGTTCAGGCTAGATGGTAGAACCATCCTTTTGACTTGAAGAACCAAGCCACGGTGTTCCCTTCCACCAGATCAGATACCTCTGCAAATCATCAAACTTTTTCTTCTTTCGCTTCCAACCTCTTGTTGGATTCGAGTTTGTCCTCCTTTGCCAATGGGTATTCTTTCTCTTTTCCCAACTCCTTGATGGCTTAGTGGTCTTCCTCCATTGAAAACCATCATGGCTCTTTGCACTCATACCACCTTTTGTTGTACCTGCACAAAAACCATTAAAAACAGAAATAAAGTCAAGGGAATCAAAATTTCCCATACGTGTATCCTCCTCTGCATTATGCCATTTAGGCATGCTTTCCAATTCTTCTTTTATGAGGAGGTCTTCATTTTCTAGCTCTGCATGATGTCCTTCACAAGACAACTCAGAGAACTCCTTTTTAGCATTGTCCTCATTTACTACATTTTCTTCATTGTCCTCATTTGTACCACAAATGAACATATTTCTATTTCTTCCCTCAATCACTCTCATTCCTTCTCCAAGAAAGTGATGATCTTCTACTCTCTTTCCATCAATGATGAGATTCTCTAGACCTTCCTCTAGCTGCAGACATTCCTCTAGCTGCTTTTGGTTGATTGTGTTCTCTAAAACCAATAGGACTTCATCACATTTGGGGCTCCCAAAGATCTCCATCTCTGCTGCAGCTTCCTCTCTAATGTGGATTGCTTCCACTGCTACAACTTTTTGGGCCTCCTCTTGTGATAGGCTGCATTTCTCTTCATTGCAGTCCTCAAACTCTTCTCCTCTTGCATTGTAATCTTCAATTCCTTCCCCTTCTTCGGGGTAACACAACTCAATAGCTCCATCGGGGTAACACAACTCAATAGCTCCATCGAACTCATCCTCTTCATTTTCATCCCATTCATTCTCTGTTTCCAACTCTTCACAAATCTCATTTATTGGCCTCTTATCCAATAGCAATCTTGCCAACTCATCTAGGGATTTAAGCTTTCCCTGTTCGAGGAGTTCTATCCCTTGGCTAATCCTTGCCTCTATGGCTTTCCTCTTTGAACATAACTCTTGCTTACAAGTGGGGTATTTATCCTTACCATTCTTTTCCACCTTCTGGGAACTCTTCAATGCCTTTGCTGTAGATTTCTTTTTGTTTGACTTCTTGTTATTGCATGCCTCACATTTCTCCAACATCAACCACAACTCCTCTAATTCATACTCTAATTCTTGCAACTCCTTTTGCTGGGCTTTTGTTTGCTTTAATCTCTGTCTTTTCCTTATTCTTTCTTCTAGCTTGGCTATTCTCTTTCTCACATCATGATATAAATCCATATTTGAATGCGCAACCAAAAACCAAATACACAGATGCAACTCTCTTCCCCAATTCCCATTCCCTTTTAGGTGGACGATCTATTGACCACGTAACAACATTCTATTACTATTTTTCTTCCCTTTGAAGAAATTAACACAAAATCGTAGAATAAACTTGCAAATTTATACTCCACGAGCCAATACAAAATGACTTCATGCCTCAACAATCTTCAACTTTGGAAGCTTCAGTCTTTGATCAGTCCCCCATTAACTCTAAAGGAACAAATGACAACATTTTGTACGAAGCCATTCATGGGCGGGAGATAAAGATTCAACCCAAAGAACTACTCTGCACCCAGCTCACTACTATCAACAATCTAAAGAAAAAAACTCCTCACCTCTTGTGCCTCAATAGCCTTCTTTAAAGATGGTAATTCTTCAACAGACTGGAACATTCTATGCCGCTCCCAGCACGTTCATGTCAACCTTGAATGTGGTAGCCAAATAAAAGGCTTCTCTAGGGCCCAACAAATTAGCTCCAGACCATAAGGACAATCCTTCTATCAAATTATTTCCATGACTCTCTGCTCTTTACAATATTTAAAGACTTCATCACAATACTACTTTCTTTCCACCGGTCCTTGCATATTCCATGTCGCCTTCTTTTCAATACACTTACTAATTCAGACTGCCACTCAACACCATAGAATCTCTAGCAGGACACAGTTCTTGAGTACACCTTCTCCAACTCACTCTCCCTCATTTATTTATTTATTTATTTATAAAATTCTCCCTAACTATCTGGACAGCCTTCTTCTCTTCTAATTTCTTTTCCCTAATCACAGCAGGAAGATATCCAATGCTATGGTTATTCTATTGTTTCTTTGGAGTCAAAGCGGGCACCTAGCTCTTCTTTGGACTCTTATATCAGAATTCCTCCCCTCCTTTGGATCAACACGGCACACACAACAATTCACACCATTCAACTTTTCACTGCAATGTGCAGCAACACACTAGGGCTGCCTCTCCACACGCATGCTTTAATGCTGCTCACATCATAGACCAAAGGTTCCTTCATGCTTTGCTTACTTCAACGAATGTCTACACACTACCCACAAATGACACAAGTCTTCTCCTGCGTTTTCGGCTCAAAAACGGCTTCAACTATAGACTTTACAAATCAACAAAATCATCATCGTCAAAATTTCTGTTTGCTTCTCCAAACAATCTTTAGAGACTTCATTCTTTCAATTCTTTCTGTAGAATATACACCATCCCAAAATATGCAGCCACCTCCTTTATTCAAAGATAAGCAACAGCCTAGACAACACACTCAACAGCCATACGCACAGTACATTTCACAACCAGCACAAGGTTATATTCAGTCACAGAACCCACAACTCAAAATTTGAAGTGCTCTGATACCAACTGATGCAGCGGCTCAGTTCACATGGACAGATTCCATGTTCATTTGCAAACATGCATGTAAAAATAAACTAGAACACAGTAAATATTTAAATGCTAACTAACAACACAGCAGAAACCCTTTATATTCTAGAGAAATAAATATTTACAAATCTTATTTGTTTCGGCTCCAGAAAATGCTCTGTAACCGACTCCGTCTCCTCCCCAAAAACTCCCTCTCAAATCTATCCCTCTAACTGTAGAAATACACCAAATTTTCTTACTAAAACAGGACTAACAGCTAACTAAAACTAACTGACCCACGTCAGGATTGTTTCCTGTTTTTTTCTCCAACAAATTCACCCACCTCTCCAAGTTAACAATTTGGAATTCTTTGTCTTACTTAAATTCACCTTAAATTATGGCATAGAACTATCACATCATGGATGCTCTGCATCATCTCATGACACAAATCGGATTTGTAAGGAAAATCTGCTGCAGTTTATTCTGCACCACACCCATAAGAAGATAAGCCAGCCTTCTATCCCTGCCAAAAAGGAAAATAGCTGTTGCCTTAGGACAGAAACCCGTCAAAGGTGGTGTTGTCCATTGATGAAATGGAAAATAGAGTACGGCTGCTCAAGGAAAAGGCTCTTAGTCGCAGATTCGTGGGGGCTTTTCAAATACCCAAAACTCTAAAAATCTAGGTGGAAGAAGATGGTAAACCCTTGAGATCTATAAGATAGTCTCAGGATCTCAAAAGGATACTTCATGGCCATCTTCTCCACCAAACAAGAATAATCTCAGGATCTCAAAAGGATACTCCATGGCTATTTTCTCCACCAAACAAGAATATGATCTGGCTTTCAAGGAGGCCTGCGGTGTATGAAAAAATCAGTTTTTTTCATGAAGCACTAATCTCCCACCTTTATTCCCGAAAAGATCTTCCAAGCATAATTCCAGTATGGGTTAACCATTCAGCTACCCTTGCTTCCCAGTGAATATTGGAAAGAATCCACTCTCAGAAAAATTGGAGGAGCAACAGGTGAGTACATTACTGCCTCTAAATTTACCTAGTATCCTAGTATTATTAACTATACAAGGATCTTCTGATTTGAATAAATTTTTACCCCTCTTTTAGTTTAAAAAAACTATACAAGGATCTGTGTCAATAATGTTCTGGACAAACTGTTGCTTGACTGTATTTATCTTAGATACAGGTGGAAATTGAATGGGAGCAGCCAGTAGATGCAAAAAAACTACTACATAGTTATATTCAGAAGCACTCTCTATCACTATCATGGACTGTAGAAAGATTATGTCTCCTATAGAATAGCTCCTTTTCGGTATAGAATTTCCTTAAACATGGTCATCTGGTCAAGGTATGCTCCATGAATCAATTACAAAGAGTAGAAAAACTACCCAAATAGATCAAAGGGAACAACCTCTCAACAACCCCAACAGCAATCATCTGGCCTTCCCAAAGAGGTACAAGTGTCCAATCATGAAGACAAGTCCTCACAGATTAAGAACAAATCCTAGGTAGCATATACATTCAAAGGGAAACCTTAACCCACATATAGAGAACAAATCAAAATAAAAAACTCTTTCCATGCGTTGGCCTCACCGGAAGACAATAAAGTGGAAGACATTGAAATTGAACAGCCAAATAAGTCATCAAAATCCATTCAGAACCAGCTTGGAACCAAAGAAACAAACACGGTGAGGTAATCTCCTTGCATCAAACTCTTATCACATGCTTCTAATGTCAACAACTGACGCTTCAAAATCAATGACTAAATCCAGAACTTAAAAAAGAAAAGCAGAAGGCTCAGTCCAAATTTGAAGCCTTACTCTCCAGTGCAAGTCCTCTGTTAAGAAATTAAAGCCAACACCAAAAGTTTCCAAACAAATACCCCTAAGGAAGCACCAGGAGGCTCAGAGAGGGTAAATCACAAATGGATGGGCAAGGATTCAAAAGGAACACTCCACATATCCTTGAGGAGAGCAATACCGAGAGCTCTTGAATGTTCACGGCCAATGATGGTTTGAAGACAAAATACACAATGCAGGTTGGTACTACAATAAAATCTAGTATTGGTTCTGGGAGATTTTTCTGTGGATTTTCTAAAAGTCAAAATCTGGTTTCTAATACCCCTCAAAATAATATCTAGACATCACTGTTGATGTAAAACACTTTTTAATACATTAGTTTTCATTATATAAAGATAAAATAAAATTGCATGTCATGAGTGATGATGCCCTGCCTCAAAAGGTCAGTTATTACTACTATTGTGTAACGAGCACCCAAAGAGAATATTGTCCAGAAAATAAAAACTAGCACTCGCACCCATTGGAGGTTCAAGGAATATGCCGATAGGAACAACCGACGAGTTTAGAAAATTTTCGGCTGTGAATTTTTTTACGGGCTGAAACAATTTCGGCATTAGACAATTCCTAGCACTATAATGCTCACATATAAAAGTCTATCAGCTAACCAGATGCTTAAAAATATGTTTAATTGTTAACTGTTAAGCAAACTTTTTATTGATTTTCATTCTCATATGTTCATTTTATGCAAATACTGATTGGTAGAAACTTCGAATTTGAACACAATTTTTTAAGTTTCCTGCGAAGTGATAGGTGTTATGAAAAATGCATAAAACTTTCATTCATAATTATTTGATATTACATCTGTATTTATAGATAGGAAGGAGGAAGTGGTTGAGCGGTTGAGAAACTGTGAGAACAGTTGAGTAGTTGAGTAACTGTATACCGTGTAACTGATCGCCAACAATGTGATATACTTACAATCCCCCCATTATCACATTGTTCCTACAAATGTATCCGTAAAACCTTACAATTCATCTTTTAAAAGACCCCCCCTTAAACAAAACTTGCTGATTACAAAATGTTTATACATCTTTGTGAAGATCTTTGTTGAAGAAAACAAAACCTGAATCAAGCGGAGCTCCATCAAGCTATCTCTTAACCTTCGTAAAGGTATAATTCGGATCACAGCCTCAAGTGCTCGCTGGAGAACCATCCATATTGAGCTCTACACCAAACCCCTTACTTGTCTCCAAAAACCAAAGTTCACAAAACATGTATCTTCAAATTTGTCAGCAACAACAAGGAAAAGCAAAAACTAAAGCCAAAAACGCTTCTCATGCAAAGCATCATCTCAAAAGGAGAAGCTAACTTGAGATGATGGAAATTCCTCCATCCTCTGAAGCCACCAGCCTCCAATAAAGTGAAGGCTTATAGTACTAATGCATTATTAACACCACCGGAAGAGTCATTAATAAAAGCTTCATCATCTAATGAATCCTCATCTTCTTGGCCTCTTGATAACTCTCCTTGTTCCATACCCTCATCAACATACCAGTTCACAAAAGCATGCTTGACATACATGAGATTAAACTTGTGATCAATGTGAAAGAAGACCTCAACAACATTTGTGGAGTTAGATATTATACTAACTACCCAACGAACCTTGGTAAGATCCCCTCTAGGAACCACAGTTGGGGGTTGATAATTGATACCATACTTAAACCAAGTAGGACACAAGCCCACAAAATAAATGACCCTCTTAATCTTAATAAAGGCAACAAAATTCACATCCTTGGGTACAACATATCCTTTGTACATCAAATAACAGACCATGAACTTTTTATGACAAAGACCACATTTTTCCATCATTGAAGAAAACTCAAAGGCAATAAAACGCTGCTCATGATAGGCCTTCTCTATGGAGATTACAAGAGCATAGAATGAAACAAATTTACACCTTAAACTTATTCCAACGGACTTAGCAACGAACAACTTCTAAATCAAACTTCAGAAAACTTACTATGCCACAAGAATCAAGGCTTACATGGCAATGAGTAGATGCAACGTCATCATAGTTTCTTATTGCCGCTCTGCTCTTCTCTTCCTGCGTAGCTCTGCTCTTCCTATGCGGTGGCTTCCTGCGCAGCTCTGTTCTTCCTACACGGTGGCCATGGGGTTTTCAAACTTTGGTGCCTTCAGCAGACCCTTCTCTCAAACGAGACACCTTCCACAGATCCTTCAACTGCGCTCTGATACCAGTTTTTATGAAAAATGCATAAAACTTTCATTGATAATTTTTTGATATTACTTCAGTATTTATAGATAGGAAGGAGGAAGTGGTTGAGCGGTTGAGAAACTATGAGAATAGTTGAGTAATTGAGTAATTGTATACCGTGTAACTGACCGCCATTAATGTGATATACTAACAATAGGCATCCTGATGTAGAGCATCTTCCCTAAATTTCCTCCTTCACGTTCTGTTAGTGGAGTTCAATGTAGTTTTCTTGGAAGTTTGTTTTATTTTTCAGTCATTAGTGGAATTGTTGTTGTTGACTGCTTTGAAGACAGCCACAACTATCAGTTAAGTGGCTTTTATTTTAGTTTGTGGAGCTGGTTTAGAGATAGGACTCTAGTTGGTTGTGTAATAACCACCCTAGTTACTACTAATTTTTTTTTTTTTTACACACCAAGTACTAACTTAATTGTCCAAGCATCTTCTATCTAATTTAGAAGTGTCAAATTCAAAGGCTTACCAACCATAGTCATGGCATCAACTCTATGCCACAACTCATATACTCATACTAGAGTATGGTAAGCTCCCAAGGTCAAGGTCATCCCTAGACCTAGACTAAAACCTCGCGGGTTCATTCGTAATAGCCCTGCCTACGTATCCCTTCGTGGGAATCAGAGGCTTTGTAGTTTGTTCAACAATAATAGAGAGGCTTCATCCTCTCCTTTGATATGAGATCTTAATCTCACCTTTAGATCATTGTCTTTAAGTGAATCTTATGATTCCAAATCAATTCATATACAATAGTATGATAGAAAATGCAATCCATTACTCCACTTTAGTGGAAAAATGTTTATTACATTATTTTATTCCTAATGGAAGCAATTAGGTAAATTTAATGGTCACTTTGAAAGGAAATAATTACTTGTGGGAAATATATCAATTTAAATTAAAATTATGTATTGCCTTGTTGTAATACATTAACTTTAATTTTTTGCCTTATTGTAATACATTTACTTTAATTTTATGATTTTGCAAGATTGGGTGAAAGAAATGAATTATTACTATTGTTTTAAGTTGTAAAATTTTCCTTTGTTCTTTTTTTTACAAAAAGATTTTGTTAGAAATATTGAAAAAAGAAAAAAAGGGAAAAGGGAAAAGAGTTTTTAAGAAAATGCATAAGGAAGGAATAGACTTTTTTTTTTGAAAGACACTTTGCATTTTTCTCAAACCCTCTCTTTGGTCTATGAAATTTTCTTTTGGAAGATTGAAAAGGAACGGAATTGTGATTTCTTTGCATTAGAATTAGCTTGGTGAGGATTGTGTGTGTGTTGTGGAAAAGAATTGTAGAGAAATTTCTTCTTCAAGAGCATTCTTCTATTATTCAAGCTTGTGTTGGGAAGCTACTTCTCTCATTTTAGTTGCTTTTGAGATGAATTTCCTTCAAGTTCCATGCCCACAATAAGTGGATGTATATGGCCTCCATATTATAGGATTGAAATTGGTTTAAATTCTTAGTAATTTATATGTTTTGAAATTTTTAAATATGTAAATAGAGCCATGGTTATTTCTTGGAATCATTTTTTCCTATTTTTATTTAAAAAGGTTATTTTTGTACATTTTAGACATAAGAGGGGATGTTTGAAATTTGAAAGTTCCTTGTAATTAAGAAGTTAGAAATTCAAGGTTTCAACCAAATCCTTTAATGGTGGATTTAGGATATATTTATGGCTTCATTGCTTTGCATATGAATGAAAATTGAATTTTAGACCATAAATGAATGTTTTAATTTGTGGAAAGATTAGTCTCCCTAATATTTTGGAATTCCACATCTTTTGGCAATGTGTCATTTAAGTTTGCATTGTTTTCCATGCCATGTCCAAATTGTAAATTTGGCATGTTGGAACTTTAGGATTGAGGTATATAGTAAGAAAGGAGTGGCCTCTAACCACTTGCCCAAATTTTAAAAAATTCATGGATAGAGTTAGTGGAGAGTTTAATCAAGAAATAACATAAATACATTAGGATAAATAATACATATGAATAATTAAGACAACTACACCATGATCTAAATCCCTCACAAGGATTTGGTCTTGGATGTAATGGACATATCACAACTCTTGGAAGTTGATGAATGTCATTTAGTAAGTACAAGGTAGGATTTCTATTGAACACTCTACATGGTTATCATGCTAATGTAATGACACTCCTTGTCTTGCTTCTAGGATCCTCATCTTACTCTATCATCAGATTTCGCATTTGATGTGAGATGTGACTAATTGCATGTGCTTATGTTGCTTGTTGTGCTCTTGTACATGCATGCTTGTGTGATGTATTTTATATATGATTGATTGGCATGTGTGTTGCCATATCTTCCTTGTTTTGCATGAGTGTGATTTGCACCCATGTGACCATCTTCTAGGACAAAAGGGTGGGTCTAAGGGTTCCACATGGTTGGGTGGTTTGAACCACAATTGGGGACTTATAGATCCTTTAGAGTAGCTTGGGATTACTTGTAAAGCAAGGATCTCATCTCTTATCTATAATTTCTTATTTAAGCAATTTTGATAAAAATGTATAATTCAGGATGGAATGTAATCCATCCACATAAGTGGTGATAATCTATCCATTATTACTTTTGGCATGTCTTGACATTGGTGTTGCATGATCTTTTAGAGACTTTTTTATCATTTTTTCTATGTGGTGTTAAAATGACATAGAGCACTTTTTCTTTTCGAATAAAATAAACCTACTTTCTTAGTAGTTGATTATCATGTTTGTTAGAATTGAATAAATGAATTAAATTAGTCTTTCTTCATTTATGAGATTCCTAGGGTGGTTATGTCCCTAGCTCAAGATCATTGTAGGTTGTCATAGGTTGCTTATCCTTGTTGAGTAAAAATAAGTTTGTGCCTCTAGTTCTCTTAGACCTTGTTCTATGTTCCACTTGAAGACTCCCTCCCTATTTGGAGTGTGCATCTATCAAGCATGTTGTTTGGACGTTAGGCAAGTTGGAGGCCTTGTGCTTGACTCTTAGAACTTGTTCATCCTTCTAATGGTTTGGAGGTGGCCTAGGAATGGAGTTCTTGCTAGGAGAACCCTTATTGATGTCTAAGTAAAAGTCCTAAGAAAAGAATTATGAAAAAATTTCATGTTTGGACATTTTGTAGGACAATAGTTCGTAGATTTGAGACACCAGTGTAGTTTCAAGACTGGAGCACTAAGGTGGGACTATGGTGCATTGTGCTAGTCCTTCTAGTGTTTTGTTGTCCTTCTAGTGCACTATAGTCTTCTTTGGCACTATTGTCCATTGGTTGTTAGACAATGAGCACTTCCTAACATTTCTTGGAGAAAATTTATAAATGAAAGTTTTTCCCCTTGGTCTACCAAGTATTTCCATGTTGATACTTTGTTGGAAAGTGTCACATTTTGGAAGTTATTACCTCTTTTCTATTGGGAAGTTTGACTTGGCACAAAATCAACTAAGTTAGTCCTCTGCTTGTGCCACCATGCTTGATGCATTAGTGATGGTGTCTCATGTGTTCTTGTTCTTGGTCATGACACCTTATGTGTTCCTTGGTCTACAATTTGACATGTGAATATGTCATATTTCAAACAATAAAATTGTTTATCTGATGTTAGTTTGGTTAATGTCTTGGACCAAAGCTTGGGGCATTACACAATAATATTGAATTAGTTGCAACAACCAATAATGACACTCTAGCAACATTCTTACTAGCACAAGAGTAATAGGACCACATCCATTAAGGGCTATGAACCCCAAATTAATTAAAGCAATAATAGATGGAGGCCCAATGGGATGGGGCTATACCTCAACCGCAAAATTTGCCATAACATTGATCTTTCAAAATGTCATCCATATGGTTTTCCTTAACTAACATCAATGCCTAATCAATGCCTAAGTCTCTTACTCATGAGGTGGCATCTTCTTTCTCCAAAGCTTCTGCCAACCAAATTTGGACATGTAAGCCACTGTTTAGAATGACCCCTTTATGGAAAATGATACAAATTGCTTTAGAATCTTCCACCTCAATTTTTTGCTTCCAAATACTGAATTTAGAAGATAAAGTGACAAAAGACATGATAGGTTTGTCCATATCAATAAATACACAAAATCTAGTAAAAAATAAATGAGACCTAGATTTTGTTGGGAATTAAGGTGTCTCAACTTTGGTAATTCCTTGCATTTATTATTTGTAATGTATTTATTTACTTAGCCTATGTTGTAATTTTGTTGCACACCCTATTTTGTCATTTAGTGTGAAGTGGCACGGTGAGTTGTCACTCCACTTGTAAGATGACTAGGATGGTCAACTCACTCCATGTGGAGATAGGCGTCCCCTTTGTGTGGTAGAGGTTTTCTGCCATGTGTCGGCATCTTGACTCTAGTGTGTAAGTGAATCTTGACCAAAATGGTTATGACAGATTCTTATGACAGAATCTATGACACATAAGAGTCAAAAATGGAATGTTCTATGACAGGTGAAGACATGTGTCACAAGGCATCTTAGAAGAAGGCATCTTTAGGCGCCCCAAGGAGGGTTATGACATGTTGTAAGAGAATATGCTATTTTTAGCCTGTGTATGATAGATTCTCTTACAGCTGTAAGATATGATAGTTATGACAGATTCTATGACAGTCGTAAGAGTATCTATCATAGCCCAACTTGGGAATAGGTGACTTCTCTGGGATGGGGTGATATGGCAAGTTTCATGAACACCCTGCAATGTTGGACAAGTGTCTCTAGGCATGGATTTTGGGCCATGAGGCCATGTTGGATGCCCATCTCAAGATAGGCTCATTTTTTCCTTGTAACTTCTTTATAAAAAGGTACTTTTGAGAGGAGATGTAGTATGTGATTGACAGGTACTATTATGATGTCGAATTGCCTCCAGATACGAGTGTCGAAGACTCCTGAGAGTTTGCATCACAAGTGTATTGTAAACCATTACAATTTTGATAATACATTGTGCAGGTTTTGGAGTGGGGTTTTTCACCCAATAAGGGTTTTCCCCACGTTATATCTTGTCTCTCTCTTCTTCTTTCTTACATTCTTGTGTTGTGTATTGCTGCAATATCTCCATTGTTGTGTTAAACATTCTGTAATTGTAAAGGTTAAAAAGAATTTGCACTCATCTCTCCTCATTAGATTAGTGTAGGAAGCGATTTCCGCACACCTAGCTTCCTTTCAAATGGTATCAAAGCTTGATAACCTTTGGTCCTAGTTGTTGGGTAGGGGTTTTTTAAGATAATCTTAGGTTGAGTGGGAGCTTTGTGTAGAGTATTCTGTAATCGTGTTTGCAGGAAGGAGATGGCAGGCACATCCGGAAGATTAGAGGTGGAGAAATTCAATGGCACAAATTTTGAGTTATGAAACTTAAGATGGAAGACATGCTTATTGATCGAGACCTATGGGAAATTGTATTTGATGTAAAATCAACTACAATGGCACAAGTTGATTGGGATTTCAAAGATCGGAAGGCTAAGGGTCTCTTAAGACTCAGTCTAGCTGATCCTGTCCTATTGAATGTCCATGAGGAGAAGACCACGAAAGACCTTTGGAAGAAGCTAGGTGATGTTTATCAGGCCAAATCCCTGGTGAACAAGCTTTTTCTAAGAAAGAAGTTGTATTCTCTAAGGATGGAGGATGGAGGATCTGTTGCAAATCACATGAATGCTTTCAACATGTTAGTTTCACAATTGAAATCTGTTGGTGTGAAGATGGAGGAGGAGGATCATTGTATGACCTTGCTTTGTCTTTGCCGAACTCATGGGATCATCTTGTTATGGCTATTGGGAGCACCACATCCACATTCAAAATGGATGAAGTGGTATCTTCACTATTATCTAAAGAAATGTGGAGAAAGTCTTCTGAAGCAGCCAAAGAGGCTCTTGCAGTTTGTGGAAGACCCAAGGAGAAAGGGAAAAAGAAGGACAAGAAAGATGAGAAGGGTAGATCCAAATCTCGTGGGAGATCCAAATCTCCTAGAAAGTCCAAGGTTTTCTATTAGAACTATGGCAAAACTGGGAATTTCAAAAGGAATGCAAAGAGGAAAAGAAAAAGAAGAAGAAGAATGCCCCAAATTTAGATTCTAACAAGTCACAAGATGATGGTGATGCCTTCATCGCAGCCCTGCCCACCCATGCATCTGATGATGTGTGGTTGATAGATTCTGGTGCATCATTCCACATGACCTCGCATTGAAGCTGGTTCACGAAGTATGAAGAGTTTGATGGTGGAAGAGTGTACCTAGGTGACGATTCTCATCTGAAGATTGTTGGTCATGGAAGAGTCTCAATCTGATTCCCTGATGGATGAGTGAAGGGGATCATTGGGGTTATGGACGTCCCAGGGTTGGCATGGAACCTATTTTCTGTAAGTATGTTGAATGATGTAGGTGTGCAGGTTGTCTTTTTGAAGGATGGATGCAAGATGACTAGAGGATCTATGGTGCTTGCGAAGGGTACTCGAAGAGGTACTTTGTTTCAACTGGAGGCATGCACTTCACAGTACAATAGTTCTTCTTGTTAGGGTTAGCCGGCATAAGATATCAATTAAATGCAAATAAAGATTAAATAGAGAAATGGAAATACACAGAATTAATAACAGCGAGAGACGAGATTTAACGTGGTTCACCCAAACCCGGGCTACATCCACCAAACAGAGAATCCAATATTATTATCTAGTAAATCAAAACCGATTACAATCAGCAATCCCTGCAACTCAATACCGTTGCAAAATGCTACAATACAATACTCAAACCCTAACCCTTGGCCGCTTTTTATCAAGCCTTTTTGTCGGTTACAAAAAATTAGGGTTTTCTTATGTCAGTCATAAAAATAGGATTTTTTAAGTCGGCCCTAAAAAAAAAATTCGGCGAGGATACATGGCTAGTGTATAGTACTTTCCTGATCAATCGCCACCTACCAACACTTCTGACTCAAAGAAAAGAGCTGCAGCCACTTCATCCCAACCATCTAAACAAGCAATGAAGAAATCTGTTGTAACAAATTCTGATGGTAGTGCATCTTGTGTACCCAAGGGTGCTCATGCTTTGGAAGTTAAGCTTCCTGCTGAAAACAAAATGTTATGGCATATGAGATTTGGCCACATTGGTGATAAGGGTCTTAGAACTCTAAAAAATGAAAACCTCGTTGAGGGGTTAAATGATTGTAATCTCGAGTTTGACTTTTGTGAACATTGTATATATGGAAAGCAAAACCATGTTCAGTTTTACTCTAGTTCTCACAAGTCTTCTGGTGTATTGGACCTTATTCATTCTGATGTGTTTGGTCCTGTTAGTGTTCCTTCGATTTCTAAATCTATATATTTTGTATCTTTCATAGATGATTACAGTAGAAGGACATGGATTTATTTTCTCAGAAGCAAGACTAAAGTCTTTAGTCAGTTTAAAGAGTTTAAAGCTTTCGTTGAGAATCAGACTAGTGAAAAGATTAAGTGTTTGAAAACTGATAATGATGGTGAGTTTTGTTCGGCAGAGTTCAATAAGTCCTATAAAGAGCAAGGGATTGAAATACATAAGACAACTCCATACACCCCGCAATAAAATGGAGTTGTAGAGAGGATGAACAGGACACTGATGGAGAGGGCTAGGAGTTTGCTTAGTGGAGCAAGCCTTGAACAAAAGTTTTGGGCTGAAGCTGTAGCCACTCCTTGCTACCTGGTAATCAGGTCTCCTACATCAGCTCTTGTTTGGAAGACACCTATGGAGGTGTGGTCTGGTAAGAAACCTTCAGTTAGACATCTTCGTGTTTTTGGTTGTGAGCCATATGCACATGTGCCTAGGGAGAAACGGTCTAAATTGGAGAACAAGGTTGTTAAGTGTATTTTCATTGGCTATAGAGTTAGTGTGAAAGGGTACAAGCTTTGGGATCCTGTGGCTGAAAAAATGTTGTATAGCAGAAATGTTATCTTCAGAGAGCTAACACCTTCTTCCATTGTTCTACAGCCAGAAAAAATATAAAAGAAAGAGGATGTGGTTCAGTTTCCTTCTACCACTAAGAAGACTAAAGCAACAGACCCTGCGAGACCTAATGATGAGGAGAGCTCTAGTAACTCTGAAGGCTCAGAAGAAGAAGAAGAATCTCAACCTCAGCCATTGAGGAGGTCTACACGAACAAGGAAGCAACCTGATAGGTTTGGTTATTCATTACTTGATTCTAGTTGTGCTTTTGCCTTGCTTACTAACACTAATGAGCCTAGAACTGTGACAGAGGCTATGGGCATGAAAGATGCAGGTTCTTGGAAGGAGGCCATGGAAGATGAGATGGCTTCTTTGGAAAAGAATAAAACATGGGACTTGGTGCCTTTGCCTAAAGGACAGAAACCTGTTGGATGCAAATGGGTGTTCAAGAAGAAATTAAGTGCAGATGGTAGTGTTGAAAAGTACAAGGCCAAATTGGTTGCGAAGGGGTATTCACAAGTGGAGGGAATTAATTATGGTGAAATTTTCTCTCTAGTTGCAAAATTGACATCTATTCGGTTCCTATTATCTCTTGCAACAGCTTATGACTTAGAGGTGGAGTAGATGGATGTGAAGACAACATTCCTTCATGGTGATTTGGAGGAAGAGATTTACATGTCACAGCCAGAGCATTACATAGAGAAAGGTAAAGAAAATTTGGTTTGCAAGTTGAAAAAGTCTTTGTATGGTTTGAAGCAGTCTCCTAGGATGTGGTACTTGAAGTTTGATGCCTTTGTGTTGTTGGTTAGATTTCTAAGATCAAAATCAGATCATTGTGTGTATTACAAATTTGACAATGATCACATTCTCATTATTGCATTGTATGTTGATAATATGTTGTTAATTGGGTATGGTAATAATATGATTTTTTATTTGAAGTCTTAGTTGTCAGCACAGTTTGAGATGAAAAAACTAGGGGCAGCCAGGGACATTCTAGGAATGGAAATCAGAAGAGACAGAGCTAACAGAAAACTTTGGTTAAGCTAGAGTAAGTATGTGAAGACTGTGTTGGATAGGTTTAGCATGGCAGTTTGTAGACCATTGTGTCTTCCTGTTTCTTTGGGGATAAAGTTGTTTGTTAATGATTGTCCAAAATCTCCTAGTGAGGTGGAGGACATGAGCAAAGTACCTTATGCTAGTGTTGTTGGCAGTTTGATGTATGTTATGGTCTGCACAAGACCAGACATTACCCAAGCAGTGGGAGTCCTTAGGCGATTTATGGCTAATCCTAGATGGGTACATTGGGATGCAGTTAAGAGAGTGTTCAGATATTTGAGGGGTACTTCTGAGTATTCCATATGCTATCATGGTAATCCTGCAGGACCTTCGCATTCAGTTTGTATTCGTGGATTTGTGGATTATGATTGGGCGGGTGACATTGACTACAGGAGATCCACCAATGCCTATGTGTTCACTATGTTTGGTGGTGCAATTAGCTGGATGAGTAAGTGACAACCTGTGGTTGCTTTGTCCATGACAGAAGCTGAGTATATGGCAGCAACTCATGCTTGTAAGGAAGCCATTTGGCTTATGAGATTGTGTTCAGATATTGGTGTTGATATAGGACAGATTATGATTTGTTGTAGTAGTCAAAGTGCGATTTGCCTAGCAAAGAATCCAACTTTCCATACCAGAACAAAGCATATTGATGTACAGTTTCACTTCGTGCGAGACATGGTAGAGGATGGGAAGGTGAATTTGGAGAAGGTGAAACCAATGAGCATAGAGAAGTTCAGATGGTGTTCAGAGTCTATGGGCCTCTTGTTGGAAACAAGGTAGATAACTAAGAGGGGGGGTGAATCAGTTATCTTAAATATTTTAACTTTCTGTTCTTCTTTAACAATTAGTGCAGCATCAAAATATTTAAGCATACATAACCATGAGAGCAGAAATAAAATCAACACACATAACACAATGATTTTGACGTGGAAAACCCTGTTAAGGGAAAAACCACGGGGTGACTAACCCAAGATTGTATTCTCTGTTAAAAGAATAAGAAGTATAAAAATGGCACTTGCCAATTAGGGCTCACTGCCTAAGCACACTGCTCACAAGAGGCACACTGCCTACAACAGACTCACTGTCTACAATGTTTATGGAAGGTAACTAAGTGTTTGAACTGATGAGAGGCATCCCCATATGCTAAGGTTCAATTCTAGTTAGGCTCAATATACTGATCTATTGCACTTCATTCTTCCTCTGCTTTAGTGCTGTTGTTCTGTCACATACCGCACTTGTATTCCTGCTTCCACTCTACTCTCTCCCTTTCCTCGCACACTATCACACTTCACACACACCTTCGTACCGAAATCAATCTGGTATATATATCTGCATCAAGGATTTCAACATCTTTCTAGTTGGTAACCAGAATACTCAAGATATTTACTAAACATTGACTTGTTGGTTGGATCCATGCTCAATATGTGATGCGTATCCAAGACATAGAGTTAGAAGTCATCAATCAAGTCGGCCAACCATGTATGATCTCTTAATTAGCTTGACCACCATCAATTCTTCATCCAAATTAAAGTCTGATGCTCTGCCGGTCAGTTCTTCCTTAGTCTGCTTTGCCTATCAAGAACCCAACACTTAGATGCTCATCTCTTTTCACTCTTTCATCACCAGAGGCTCAATCTCTGGAATGTAGCAGTCATGGTACTCCTCTTGACTTCCCCAAGTCCACACTTTGCTGAGATACATCCTCTGAGAGATCCGGACCTGATTGTCAGACCTTGCTGCATGCTCTGTTCTTGTTCATCGGACCAAAACACTCTTTAATCTGACTTCTAGTATAAACATACTATGTGCTACGGATGTGTGGGATAAGCTTTGTTGCCATCAATGACAACAATTTGCCAACAATCTCCCCCTTTGGCATTGATGGCAACACTTAGTGAAAAATGACAAAGTGTCATAGCAAACTCCCCCTTGGCTGATGCTCTATCTTATGTACACTTTTACCGGAGCTCCCCCTTAGCTAGATTCCACATTTTTTACTACTCCTCACTCCCCCTTTGACATCAATGGCAAAAGGTGGAATCCGCACACCAAAATTTACAAAAACCAACCTATACATAGTCGCATAAGTATATATACATGTTATACTTACATATACTTAAGTATATCCGCAAAGGTAGTCTTCAACTGTACAACTTCTGTCGCCCAACTTTGCTTCATCCTGTCCAAAATTGAGATGTGACCACTCATAAAAAATGCAAAAGCTTCTGCCCTCTGTAAGTCTGCCGGATCACTGGTCCGGGATGTGGTCTGAGCATCAGTTAGGGTCTCATGTATTGCCTCTAACTTAGGGATAATTATCCCTCTTAACTCATTCTGCTTATTCTATTCTTCTTCTCCTTCTCAAGCCTCTTTATCTCATTTATAGTGGCAATAGCCTGGCACTCTTGATTCATTATGGATGAGGTGAGAGGATCAAAATTTTGAGATAAACTTGATAGTTTACCCTCTTGTTCTTCCACCTTCTTTGCAATGTCTGTTGTCACTGTGGACCAAGATAAACAAAATTTGTATAATTCTCCGCCATCTTTAAGAGCATTTTCTAGGCTCTTTATCCCAATATTTAGATTTCTCCTATCATTTGCTATGAGTCCCTGCACTTTGGAGAATCTCTTTCCCAAAAACTCTTTCTAGACTTTCTCTTCTGCTGATTTCTCCAAAGAATCAAAATGTGTACTAACAAAATTAACAAGAGATTTCAGGTTACTAGATGAGGAGGTCGAAAGATCCTTTTGGAAGGATGGCATGATTTTCTCTAGCACACCGAATGCAATCTCTATTAGCTCACAATCTTCCATGTGAGACTTCAGAAACTTTTCTTTTGCTTTGGCTTGAGCAAAAGATGCTACCTTCATTGTTTGGACCGGAGAGAGGGAGTCAAAATTGAGTGGTCCTTGAAATAATTCCGGTTCATCTATCTCTAACATTTCTTTGTTCAGGAAGCTCTTTACTGCCTCAGCAGTGTGTCTTGCCGGAGACAGAGTCTTCTTTCCTTTTCCCACTTCAGAACTGTCAGCTAGGATCTTCTTTGTTTGATCTTCTTTTCTTCCCTTTACCTCTTCTCCTTGACTAATTTTCTCTTCTTTTCTTTCTTCTGCTTTAGTTCCGGAGTCTGCTGGGGGATCCGGAAGAGAGATGTTTACTTCTTCATGGACTTCCTCTTCCAGAATAGAGGAATCCAAGTCCTTGGTCCTCTCCTCACCTATCTCCTTTGGCTCTTCTGCATTTTTCTTAGTAGATTCTTCTTTTGATGTACTTAGTCCTTCGTCATCCATGGTAGAAGGTTCATCATCTATGTCCTCTATAACAGGAAGATTGAATCTTTTAAATGCATTCCGGAGGATGTCTTCAGTCTCTTTTTCTACATGATTAGTCTCTCCAAGCATTAGTTTGTTCATTCTTACTTTGCTCCGTAACTCATCCTTGCATTCCTTAAAGATCATGTTCATTTGTTTTGGAGTAATAGAGGGATGGAGTTGAATAGCAATATGCTCTCGGATCTCTAGGTCCTTAGCCTTGGCATTGTCTTTTCTGAGTTCAAGTACCTTCTCTAAACTTTTGGGAATTAGAGAGATGATTTCAATGAATGCTTTGTTATAAATGTTTAGGTACTTAACTATAGCTTCTTCCAAGATCCTTTTGTCAGTGTCACTATACTCATCATAAAATTTTGTCATTGGTTGCAGATTTCCATCCACAGTGACTACTTTGATGACATCATCAATGGAGAGAGTAGGCCTTTCAACAAACTCTTCTGCCCCTTCTTTGTTTGGACCGGCAGAGGATTCCCCTGATGTTTTCTTCTTCTTCCTTATTTTCTTAACTTCCTCATCGGTCTCTATTTCTTCATCATCCTTTTGGCTTATATAAGACCTTGTGGCCTTGGTTTTTGTTCTCTTTTCTCCCTTTCCAGATGTCTTGGCTTCCGGTTTAGAGGATTTTGAGCTCTTAGAGGTGGTAGGTGCAGAACTCCTAGAGGATCTGGTCCGGGAGGGGACTTGCACTGGAACACTTTCTTTTTCTGCCTCTTGTCTCTCTTTCTCTGCTCTTTCTACTTTCTCTCTATTGGCATCAACTACCTCCTTTGATATGCCATATTTCTTGGCAATTTCCTTATATCTCTGCGCAAACCCTAAATTTATTTTGCAATAAATTCACAGCTTAAGTCATTCCGGTTGCCTTGTTCTAAGAGAGATCTTTCCAGATTACTGAGATGCACTTGGAACTATTTTAGTGATAATTGATAATGTATCTCCTTTCCTCGAATCATCCCATTTATCCGCAAATCAAGATATTTCAATTTAGAATCACACCGGATCTAACTATGAGAATCCTGCTTCTGCTGGATAGCTATCAAACCAGATCAATCTTAGATGATTAAACTCTTCAAAGCTCCTTGCGGATCTTTCATATTTTCACCGAGGGTTATCTAGATATATCTCTCAGAACCCTTTAATCCGCAGCATTCCATGTGCCAAATTTAAGCACCAATTGATTGGCTGGGGGAATTTATTTTCCTTTGTGACTCCCCCTGAGCCAGAGCTCATCTAATTTAGTTTTCAGAAGGAATATCAGCACTAGATTCTAGTGCAGATCCACCCTAACATTTCTATATTTCTCTTCACCCAAATCTTGTCCATCTCCCTTTGAACTTCATCTGCATTCATTTTTCCTTTTCCTTTGTCTTGATTTTGGTTAAGATGTACTGAACCCTTTTTACCCTGATTCTTACTTCTACAGAATTTGGCAATATGACCGGATCTATTGCAATTGTAGCAAACAATATTTCTTTGCATATTTGGTTGATATCCTCTTGATCTACATTGATTAGCCATATGTCTCATTCTATTGCATGCAAAGCATATACCATTGAATGAATTATTTATTTGCATATTTCTACATTCATCAGATTTGTGACCATACCTTTTGTAGTTAAAACACTGTTCAGAGAATGATGAATTAGTCTGATTCATTCTTCTTCTGCATTGATTTGCTTTATGACCGAAGTTATTGCAATTGTGGCAGTATCCATTGAAAGATGGATATCTTTGAGCATTTGGTTGCCTTACCGGAGATCTTCTAGGCCTGTTCCTTGGATTTCCTGATCTAGAGTTCTTTTGACCGGATCTGGAGCTTTCACCTTTCTCATAGCCCAAGCCATGCTTGTCATCTACCCTCTTTTGGCTTTCAAGAAGAACTTCAAGTTGAACAGAGCTTATCTTGAATTTCTTTTTGTATTCATTTGTTGTTTGAAGATCCCTTTTAAGAGTGTCTATCTAATTCTCAAGTTGTTCTTCATTATCTCTAGCTTCTTCAAGATCAGATTCCAGATGCTTGATTATTCAATCCATTTTGTGGCAGTCTTCTGACTTTTCCTTGAGAGATTATTTTAGATTATCTTCAATTTTTCTTTTCTCTTCAATTTCTTGAGTGAATTTCATAACCCCTGATTCCATTTCATGTCTTACCATAATGACCTCTTTTGATAGCTTCTCACATAACTTGTTTTTCTCATTCAGATCTTCATTAGTATCATTAGCTTCACTTTGACTTTCTAATTGTTGAAGTAGTTCCTTTCTCTTTTTCACAGAGATACTCAGTTTTTCTTTGAGTTCATTTATGAAATCATCAGCTTGTTTAAGTCTTTCTCTCAGGTTATTGAGTTCAGAGTGAGATTGCTCAAGATCATCTAGGGCAGATTGAAGTTGTTCCCTCATACCATACATATCCATTGAGATTCCCAGATCTTCCTCAAGCTGTTAGGCTCTGTTTGGAGGAACTTGGCTCTAATACCAATTGTTGGAAACAAGGTAGATAACTGAGAGGGGGGGTGAATTAGTTATCTTAAATATTTTAACTTTATGTTCTTCTTTAACAATTAGTGCAACATCAAAATATTTAAGCATACATAACCATGAGAGCAAAAATAAAATCAACACACATAACACAATAATTTTGACGTGGAAAACCCTGTTAAGGGAAAAACCATGGGGTGACTAACCCAAGATTGTATTCTCTATTAAAAAAATAAGAAGTACAAAAATGGCACTTACCAATTAGGGCTCACTACCCGAGCACACTACTCACAAGAGGCACACTGCCTACAAAAGACTCACTGTCTACAATGTTTATGGAAGGTGACTAAGTGTTTGAACTAATGAGAGGCATCCACATATGCTGAGGTTCAGTTCCGGTTAGGCTCAATATACTGATCTACTACACTTCATTCTTCATCTGCTTTAGTGCTGATGTTCTGTCACATACCGCACTTGTATTCCTGCTTCCACTCTGCTCTCTACCTTTCCTCACACACTATCACACTCCACACACACCTTCATACCGAAATCAATCTGGTATATATATCCGCATCAAGGATTTCAACATCTTTCTAGTCGGCAACCAAAATACTCAAGATATTTACTAAACACTGATCTGTCGGCAGGATCCATGCTTAATATGTGATGCGTATCCAAGACATAGAGTTAGAAGTCATCAATCAAGTTGGCCAACCATGTAAGATCTCTTAATTGGCTTGACCACCATCAATTCTTCATCCAGATTAAAGTCTGATGCTCTGTCGGTCAGTTCTTCCTCAGTCTACTCTGCCTGTCAAGAACCCAACACTTAAATGCTCATCTCTTTTCACTCTTTCATCACCGGAGGCTCAATCTCTAGAATGTAGCAGTCATGGTACTCCTCTTGACTTCCCCAAGTCCGCACTTTGCTGAGATACATCCTCTGAGAGATTCGGACCTGATTGTCGGACCTTGTTGTATGCTCTGTTCTTGTTCATCGGACCAAAATACTCTTCAATTTGACTTCCGGTATAGACATATTATGTGTTGCGGATGTGTGGGATAAGCTTTGTTACCACCAATGACAACAATGATGAAGCCACATAGTGTCTCTTGCCAACACCTCTCAGTCTATAGTAGTTAAATCCTATTATTTTCATTGGCTCATACAAGGTGTTCGACAAGTGGGAGAATGTTGTGAATTAAGGTGTCTCAACCTTGGTAATTCCTTGCATTTATTATTTGTAATGTATTTATTTACTTAGCCTATGTTGTAATTTTGTTGCACATCCTATTTTGTCATTTAGTGTAAAGTGGCACGGTGAGTTATCACTCCACTTGTAAGATGACTAGGATGGTCAACTCACTCCATGTGGAGATAGGTGTCCCCTTTGTGTGGTAGAGGTTTTTTGCCATGTGTCAGTATCTTGATTAGTGTGTAAGTGAATCTTGACCGAAATGGTTATGACAAATTCCTATGACAAAATCTATGATGCGTAAGAGTCGAAAATAGAATGTTCTATGACAAGTGAAGACATGTGTCACAAGGCATCTTGGAGGAAGGCATCTTTGGGCACCCCAAGGAGGGTTTTGACATGTTGTAAGAGAATATGCTATTTTTAGCCTATGTATGACAGATTCTCTTACAGCTATAAGATATGACAATTATGACGGATTCTATGACAGTCGTAAGAGTATCTGTCATAGCCCAACTTGGGAATAGGCGACTTATTTGGGATGGGGTAATATGACAAGTGTCATGAACACCCTACAGTGTTGGACAAGTGTCCCTAGGCGTGGATTTTGGGCCATGAGGCCATGTTGGATGCCCATCTCAAGATAGGCTCATTTTTGCCTTGTAACTTCTTTATAAACAGGTGCTTTTGAGAGGAGATGTAGTATGTAATTGACAGGTACTGTTATGCTGCTAGATTGTCTCCAGATACGAGTGTCAAAGACTCCTGAGAGCTTGCATTGCAAGTGTATTGTAAACCATTACAGTTTTGATAATACATTGTGCAGGTTTTGGAGTGTGGGGTTTTCACTCGATAAGGGTTTTCCCCACATTATATCTTGTCTCTCTCTTCTTCTATCTTACATTCTTGTGTTGTGTATTGCTGCAATATCTCCATTGTTGTGTTAAACATTTTGTAATTGTAAAGGTTAAAAAGAATTTGCACTCATCTATCCTCATTAGATTAGTGTAGGAAGCGATTTCCGCACACCTAGCTTCCTTTCAGATTTTGTAACCAAATCAATGGCCATGAGCTAACCAATAGAATTCACAATACCAATCAACACCTCCTTGTCCCAGTATTCTAAAGGTAACCTCAAAAGTTTGACCCAAATGGGGAGCCTAGAAAATGAAGCCAATGCCGGATAAAACCCTGGCCTCCATTCACAAAGGTAAAGACCATTTTTGCCCATAAACCATGGTCCACCAAAGAGGTTCCAAGACCAATCCTCATGAGACAAGAAAGAAAACAAGAAGAATCCCTTCACCATAGTTGAAACCTCAATGTGACCACAAAGATTCCATTTTCTCAAGACCCATTCTCTAACCACATCAATTTTAGGTCTAAATCCAAAAAATTTACTGGTGAGAGAGTTATCATACCTTAGAGTTGAACAATCCATGATTGAATTAGGGACCCTAAAGTCCCAACCATCCTCAACCAAAAGAGGTTCTATAGGGAGGAGCAGAACAAATCTTAACACTGAGAATGTCATACCAAGAGCATTGACCATCAACAAACACAACATGACCTAGAATAGAGGACCCCACAATAGGAGCATGAATTTTGTTGCTATCATTGTCTAGCACAAGGGGAATAAGAGAGCTACAAACATTAGCTACAACTTTCTTAGGAGGACAATCAACCATAGGCATGTAGTAGGTAGGAGAAACCCAACTATCCATGTTTATAGTCCCTTCAACAAACAACTCTACCTCAACATCTCGGCAAGTCGCACCAAGACACGGAACCGGAGCCAAGGCCGATGGGGTGTGAACCACATTAGAATGGTCATCATTATTCTAAAGTAGGAAACTCTTGTGAAGTCCCCTTGAATACTTCACAACCGAAGGACTCTACAAAGATTGAGCAACAAAATCATGTCGAGTGCAAGAAATGTTTTGCACCTCCAACCTAAGGTCAAGCAAGTGCTCTTCATCCTCCTCATTCAAGCTCCCAGACCATTCATCCTCCAGGATATGAATGTCTTGAATTTCTGTATCCTCATCATCTTCGTCATGCTCCACCTGTTGATACCTGGTTTGAAAATCCTCTTCCCACTTGAAGACACCATTATTGTACACATACACTATTATTAGTACCTGCCATGGCATGGTACTCTTGCATTCGATATGCACAATTTTTGCATTAGTCCTCTCAACTGTTAATGAATCAAATTCTTTTATTTTTGTTATGACTATAGTTTGTAGTCCATGAGACTTTACCTCTTATTCCTCCCTTCACGTTAATCGATGCAAGCAATCAATACAATGGTGACTTTAGCCCATACCTATAATCAAATCAATTGAATGTCCCCATAGGTAAAGATCAAATCAATTTGATATTTGGGGAGGCAGAATCAAATAAAATCGCTACCACCATACACAAAAGTCAATAAATAGTTATGACAAATAGTAACTAACCTTACCACAAACATCAGAGTCATTGAATATTGATAAATGGATTTGATATGTATAGGGAACATATCATATGAAGGGAACAGTCCACAATGAATTAAACGTTTCATGTGTTGGATAATTATCTGTGCATTTGCGGAGGACTTGACAAAGTAGCTTCCATTTGAGGTCCATTCTCAACGGTCTTCTGCAATCCATTCTGCAACGTTTCCTTCCACGGGCCTATCATATGGAGATCCATTAAGGCTGTATCTGTTCATTAGCAGAGGTGTGACTCTACGCAAACTTTCTCAAATTATATATTTGTTTTTGTAATAATCTAAGGCACTCCAAATGAAGTTCTCTCTTATGTTGAATATGTAAACTTTTTGAAGTGCCTGCAATTGTTTGAGAGGTTTATTTTCATGCATTTTATTCCTTGTTTTTATAGAAGTTATTGTAACCTCTGCCAAGAAAATTCTTTCAAGATGTTAAAACTTATTGGTTGAGGATCCATTGTAACATGCGAGCAATCTCTGTCAGGCAATGGAATGCCATCTTCAAACAGTAATAAAACGTAACGCATATAAAGAAAAAAAATCCAGCACTACAATTTCCAAAGACGTGTTCTCAACAATGTGGTCATTCACAGATTAAAAATGTCAATCTGAATATATTTTCTATATCTGTACTTAAACTCTGCCAGTAATTTCAATCTCAATCAATAATTTTTAGAGAGTCTTTGCATCTTTAAGCTTTGTTTTTTATAGCCCTTGGCAGATTTAAACCTAGAAATGTCTAGATCGTTATCACCATGACTTATAGATGCATGACAGGTTTCTCACTGCAACAAGCTATCGAATTGAATTAAGTAGATTTGAACTGAGAGAAATAATGGAATCCTGCACTTCCTGTCTATAGTTTATAGGAGGACTTGTCTGAGAATGCCACGAGGGACTCTAAGGTCCTGTCAATCACGTCTGCAGGTTCATGAATTTGCAAGGATTTTTTTGTCCATGTTCGAGATTAAACATTATTATTTTTTACATGGTCTTCAATAACATTACTGCAGAGGTACTTTCATCAAACTCAGCTTAGATATATAAGCAAAAGTAAATAGTATATGTAAAAAATCTTAAAAACTGTCAACAATGTCAGCTTAGATTTACTATAAAATTTATGAACGTCCATGGAGTTGAATCAAACAAAACAAAAAAATTAAAATACATGATATCATTATTTACATCCTAGGTTTATGCAAGTCCAAAAGAGTACTAGAAACAAATTATCTTAATTATACTTGTCTCAAAGCCATTTAGAAACACATAAGCTTATAGAAGTCAAAAAGGGTCCCAGCATATAATATTATTATATTAGTATTTGCATGGAAGTCCAAAAGGTAGCTTGCTAGATACCCATCATTAAATACCAGTCCAAAGGAGTCATTAACAATGAACATGGCAGACTTTTGTTTGAAAGGGAGTACTAGGTTGAATCATATTAGTATTCCTCTCACGTGGGTGAAGTTTCACTTCAACTTTTCTTTCTTAGTATTTATTTTATAAGGGCATGGAATCAATGTTTCATCTGAACTATTTTTGCAATTACAATGATTGGATTTTGGGATTATTGTTAAAATTTAAAGCTAACCGTCCATGGTCTTCAAAAGATGAAGATCTCTACAACAAAGCACCCATCCATGGTGAAAATCATGGCAAGGGTTTCATCTTCGTATGAAGGTCCATTGGAGATGATGCATGCGAGATGTTACAATGAAAAAGGCCCAAAGAGACAACTAGTTATAGCAAGACTTTGTCGTTGACCCACATTATAATCTCCCATAGCTAATTCACAAATAAATGCTCATTCTCTTTAGAGAAGGGTTTGGTGAGGGAGGAGGAGAATAAAATACAAAGCATGTAGGGAAATACATGGAAACAAATGATCCCAAACAAAATGTGATCTTTGTTACGAAAGAAAAGTTGACCGAATGGGAAGTAGGTACCTAGAAGAACCTCTAGTATAAATTAGATAACACACGTGATGGTCCATACTTCATTATGAAGAGGGGTCAAAAGATTTCAAATCAACCGACCAAATGTTACCCAAAACTCGTATGAAAAATAGTGCATCAAATATTTTACAGTTTAAGCACGAATTCTCTACCATACACAAAGATTTTATGTTGTTAAAATATTTGTCATGTAGAAAGAAAAGTTTGTTTAGAATTTCGAAACTACTTTATCGTTTTTCCATTCTTGTAATTCATAAAATTTCGTCAAGCAACTGCAATCACACAGTTTGATATTTTCCATTCATCAGTGGCGATTTTAGTGTTGAATCAGTGGTGCAACATCTAACTACAGAGAAGACCAACTGTCTCAGTGCTCACACTAATTGCCTTGGTGATGACTCAGTGGTCGATAATCCTATTCAATATTAGTTAGTCACTACAAACTAATGAAGATGATAAGAGTGCATTTCAAATTGTAAACCTAACATCAACAATGATTCTTAGATGCCCCTTATACCTAATCTCAAGACCATCTTGCAAGTACTTGCTAGAAAATTCTCTGAATCTACTTCCCAAAAATGTCAACTTTATACGAAAATGTTGTTGTATGAAAAGGTTACACTAAAAGAGGTGAGTATAGGTAGTTGTTTTTATGTTCATTGTAATATCTTCATACTTATTTTAAAATATGCTCTTTCTATTCGTCATCGTACTTATGCATTTGAATTGACATCTACAATAGATAATATGATGGTTGACCCTCTTTACAATGAAACTTTGCTCTGGAGCTTTGTAATTCTAATAATCGACCTACTTATATTCCTTGTAGCTATCTATTTCATTGATAAGACTGGTCATGTTTTGTAATATTTCCCATCTGCATCTTACTCGTCTTGTTCTATTGCTCCACATTTCATTAACTATGCATTGCCTATCATCTCTCCTCCCTTGCTTGTTGAACATTGCTCTTAAGATTGATAGGAGATCATTCTAGAAGTCAATCTTAAGAAAGCCTCCCCCAGGATGTTATACTTCTCTGAAGTAGTTATTCTCTTTTTATCCAATGCCATGGACATCTTGCAAGAATCTACTCTTAAGAAAGCTTGCTTTTGATTACATACAAGACTACTTGATATCTGAAGAAAGCCTAAATATTGTTCTGATTAATTATGACCTATTTAATGGGAGGACCCTGGTTCAAGGGTTATACACCCATAGGGTTATTCAGAAATGTCTTGTTGTTGTTTGTAATCACAGTGAAAAATGACCTCCATTCCCACTATCATGAGCTTGGCTTGGAACTTGTCGATAAAATTGATGACACTTACCATGCACTCTATATTCTAGTCAATCATGTTTGACATCTGTGGGACCTTGTAGATGATGCAGCAATTCAACCACATGCGATTAATGGAGAGGAGGCCAACCGACCTATGTTTTTGGTTCCTGATACTCATGTTAATGATTATCTTGCACCTACAAAGTAACTTTTGTCAAATGTTATAATTTTTTTTACAGATGTTCTAGTATATTTTTGCTACAATTAATATATAGTTTCTTTATTTGTGTATATGTTATTCACAATATACATGTAATTGGAGTTATTTGTTGTTCTGGGTCATGATACACACTATTTTGTAAATGGGTAGAATGTATATTTCCTCCACTTTGTTGTAAAACTTTCTTACTATATTGTAACAATATTTTCAGTTGTCCGCACCTTTTGCCAAAGTGTTAAGAAGGCTTATTTATTGTCGTGAAACTTTTACAAGATATCAAAATAATCAATTAATTGCATATGCAATAGTGGTTGCGTAGATTTATTACAATTGACAACAACAACAAAATTGGGTTATAAGATGACAATGAAATTGCTAGAGCAACCAAATTATCAAGACTATGGGAGAAATGATCAACCTACTATAGATTGGACTATCATCCCTACAAAATTACAAAATTCAAGAAAGGAAGGAAAATGTATAAGTGTTAGAAAATGTGGAAATGGTCATTATGGAGCAGAAGTCCATGGCTACAATTATAACCAATGTAAATGGCTAGGTACCTTTGATACAATAGAAGATGTTGCATATGCTATAATGATAAGGAAGCTATATCTATCAGAGGCATTAATGCGAGGACTAATTTCTCATACAAAAATTTAGAGGAATGTAAGCACATTTGCAAACATTCCATCAACGTACCTAAATATAGAGGTGTTAGAAAACGCCCATGGAGTCATTACGATGCAGAAATCCTGGACCCAAACTCCAAGCAACAACGTTGGCTTGGAACATTTGATACAACAGAGGAGGCTACATGTGCCTATGATATTACAACCATTTCAATGAGAGGCATGAAAGCATTGATTACAAATTTTACTCACATGACTTCAAGTCTAGGTAAGTTCATTTCTAATCAATTCATTCTTCATTTCCCTACTTTCATTTCTCGCTCCAAATTCAATATAAATTATACTGACCCTGTCAATATCTTGCAAGATGTTTGCTCTGATTATACATGGAGGAATTCAAACATTGAACATTCTTCACTAGATGCTAAAGTGTATTACTCTGGTGAACTACTCAGAAACAATTCCATGCACTCTTCAACAACAATGATAGAGAACAATCAACAATTTCTTGGAGGTTCTTCAACCAATTTCCAACTATTTTTCTCTCTTCCTAGAGGTACTACAAACAATACAATGAACATTGCCATTGGCACACATCCCAAACAAGATCCATCGACTAGTTGTAGTCATAATCTTGAATGCCCATTATCATGTTCATAGACCTCCTCCATTTCAATTGTCCAGTCTCCTTTTCACAACAACAATAATAATAATATAGAATCAAGCTTGTTGGATTAGGTGATCCAAAAGTTCCTTCCTCAATAGGAACAATTACAACTCAAGAAATATACCATGCATGTTGCTCAACATCAATGCTCAAGGTAATTCAAAATATTTATCTCACATCGAACAAGAAATGCTTCTTATCTACTTCAATTTTGTTTATTGATATTTCTACCTTCCAAACATAGACACATGACATTTTACACCATGACGTTTTAATACAAATCATTGCTTAATGTTTCTAAACTATATTCTATTACAATGTCTCCTTCCAATGAATTCATATCTGTCACTCTTACTACAATACATATATAAACACAAACAAATGGAAGGTACTAGCCACTACGTGGCACTTGCTTGATTTTTACAATACTTATTTGATTTGATTTAATTTAGGGTATGGGTGATATTGACTTTGATATGTAATGTATGCAATAAGAGGGTAAACTCTGAGCCAATCACTTATTTTCAACATGACAAACTATATAAATGAAAAAAAAATCACAGAAGTGATTGATTGATAGTTGACAAACAAACTCAAGAGCCTACAACTTTTTTTCAACATAGAAAAATTCACAAAAGTAATTGATTGATATTTGACAAACAATTTGACACATTTGTCTTAACCAATAATATAAATACACTTGATAATATTTAAATACTTTTCACAAATAATAGAATATTTTGGGTAGGTGACTAATAATTTATAAGTTAATTATTAGAATTAACATTGAATTTTAAAAAAATTATAAATATATAATTATATGATTTTTTTAAACCTATAGATGATGAAATTTCCAATTCCACTTCAAAGGCCCTTTTAAAATTTTAAACTCTAAAAGGTACGACTTCCTATTTTTCTAAACAAAATTCTAACTTATCCTGTAATAAAATTGTTTTTATCTCATAAAACACCTCCACGAAAATAGTTCCTAAAATATATTCCATGGGAACGTTTCCTAAGAGTTTCTACCTTCTTTGATTTTTAACAATCACTGTTCATGAGTTGGGAGCAACAGTTGATTGTTTTCTGTCCATATACCAAGAACAGGCGTTCATGTGTGCAAAAAATGCCAAATCACATTAACATCGTGTTTCTTGTTTGCATTTGTACTAATGAATTGGGAAAGGGGTAGGACACTGCATAAAAGAATCAATTGGAGTGCTAAAATCCAATCTAACGAATATTATGTCAACCTGACAGGAAAGGACTTCAAACCTTCCAAAACATATGATAAGGGAATAAAAAGTATTCTGTATAGACCCCCATGATTCATATATTTACAAAATGAAAGTGTTGTAAAACTCTGTTAAGACCTTAATAAGTCGCTGGATCACATCCCCATTTCCTAATTTCAAATTTTGATGATAGAAAAGATGACAGGTCCTAAAGTAGGGGCTTCTCAATGGCTGGAACAAATAAAAAACACACAAAAGCATGGAGAAGAACAAGGCATAGCATCTCATGTGCATCCATACATCTTCACCATACCAGAGCCCCTGCGTATTGAAAGGCCAGAAGCTTATATGCCACAGGTAGTTTCTCTTGGACCTTACCACCATCTTAAACTTGAACTATATGACACTGAAAGATATAAATCTAAGCTTACCATCCAAGTTGAGAAAAAAGCAAAGAAAGGGACTTTTGAGGATTTAGTTAAAGATTTAATTGGGATTGGAGGGGAGATAAGGAACAGCTATAATGATCAAATTGAGTGTGGAGATGAAGTACTAGGGTGGATGATGGCTCGAGATGCTGTGTTTATTCTGGAGTTCATTGGCTGTTATGACCAATATGAAAGCCCTATAATTCAACAGACAAACCCTTATTTTTGGAACATGGAAGCTGTTTTTCATCCAGAAAGGAAGAGCCCTTTGTTCTTCCCACTTCAGGCTGATATATTTAAGCTGGAGAACCAAATCCCACTTTTCATTTTGAAAAAGGTTTTGGAATGGCAAACTGGCTCAGAATCTCAAGCTTTAAACAGGCTTAACATGACAATTTCAAGTGCCTGTAAAAAGTTCTCCCCTTTCATGCATGTAGGGGATTCTTATCGTTCTACTACACGAGAATGCTACAATGATTTGCTTGATGAAAGGCATATACTGGAATGCCTTTACAATTTCGTCATGCCTAAGAAAATTCCTGCTCAGACTAGTGTCCCTGTTGGAGATGATCATAATGGGATTGTGCTTAGGAACACCGCTTTTAGGTTTCTTCATCAGCTGACATCAAGATTTAGGGTGCTTTTGTCTCCAAAATCATATCACAAAGCTGACATAAGTCTCCCTACAGCAACAGAATTACACAGGAGAGGGCATCTGAAGAGATAAGGTTTGATAGAGCCAGCTCTACATTGTTCCTCCCTTGTATAGAGATGGATTACAGAACAGATGTTTTCTTGAGGAATATGGTGGCAGTGGAAGCATTCATGAAGTGGAAAACTAGAGTGTTTACTTGTTATGCAGACCTGATGGACAGATTGGTAGACACTCCTAATGATGTTGCAGTACTGAAGAAATATGGTATCATCTATAGTAGTTTGGGAAGTGATAAAGAGATAAGCACTCTGTTGAATGGCATCCGCAGATCAATATGGAGGAGCCCATATGATCCTATCGACAATACAATCAAGGCTGTAAATGATTATTACAGAAGTAGGTATGGAGTTTTATTTGGTGAGTTCTTACAGGAACATTTTTCAAAGCCATGGCAGGCGGCATCAGTGATGGGAGCATGCACTCTGCTCGTTCTGTCTTTCTTGCAGACATTATTCTCATATTTTGAACTTCACAAAAAATGTCAATCGGAGTGCGTATAATTCTCTTTACAGTATTTCATGTCTGTGGCTTCAATTCCTACTTTCTGTAATATATTCCTGGTTGTGAGTTCAAGGCCTAGCCAGTCCAGTTTTGCCTAGGTAATGAACAGCATAAACCATATTCATATATATATATATATATGTAATATATTGTTGTAAGCTGTAGAGTGAACATGTATGTGTTTCTGTCTGTTGAACAGCATAAACCAAATTCATATATATACATATATGAATCTGGTTGTGTGAAGATTATGAATTTAAAATATTGTAATATATTGTTTTAAGCTGTAGAGTGAACATGTATGTGTTTCTGTCTGGCCAAACTATTATTCCTGACATTGTAGATTCCTCTGTTATTTCCACTCCTGTTCATTAATTCAGAGATTTGATATAATTTTGATTATGATAAAAGAGACTGCTTTATTAGATTACCCCAGCGTACACTAGTGACAGGACCAATGCGATATACTTGTGCTTCTTACATAATTTATTGCGATACTATACTTAAGGTTGTTTGCAGGAATTGAGAATGTGAGTCTCTCAGAACAGCAGTGAATGTCAACAGCTCGGCTTCACACAAACTTCATCTTCTACAACAACAATGACATCCGTGTTGTCAAAAGACATCATTAGATTTTTTACTACCATGTGCCAGCCTTGGAGTATTCAAAACCTCATGTTGCAGTAATTAAAATCATTTCTCTAAATTGCTTCAAGGAACCCAAAGTTAGTTGCTGGAACAATAAAGGCCAATTAGTTTAACTTTTCAAGAAGAAAGATTAGAACCATAGTTGTCAAACTTCACCATCTCCATGTAGATCTGAAGCTGCCAAGACTATTCCATGCCCTCTCCACCTCCAAACCAGAGCTCTACTCTCATCAGTAACTATTATCATCCCCCAACTCAGCCCTAGGCTGATTGGAACTAGGATTTGTCACTTTGGGGGGACCATGGTCTCTTCCCAGAGCACTCCCTCCCGAATCAAAACTCTTCTTTTAGATCGGCTGTCTCTCAGGACACAAATCAGATTTTTAAGGAAAATCTGCTGCAGTTTATTCAGCACCACACCCATAAGAAGATAATCAATTCTTATTTCCCTGCCAAAAAGTAAAATGGTTGTTACCTTAGGATGGAAACCCATTAAAGGTGTTGTTTTCCATTGATGAAATGTAAAATAAACTATGTCTGCTCAAGGAAAAGGCCCTTATTTGCAGATTCACAGGGGCTTTTCGAATACCCAAAACTCTAAAAATCTAGGTGGAAGAAAATTGGAAAAACCCTTGAGATCTATAAGATAATCTCATCATCCCAAATGGATACTTGATGGCCATCTTCTCCACCAAACAAGAATAGGATCTGATTTTTCAAGGAGGGCCATGGTGTATGAAAAAATCAGTTCTTTTGATGAAGCACTAATCTCCCACCTTTAATCCCACAAACGATCCTCAAAAGCATAATTCCAGTATGGGTTAACAGTTAAGCTACCCTTGCTTCCCAGTGAATATTGGCAAGAATCTACCCTCAGAAAAGTTGGAGGAGCAACAGGTGAGTACATTGTTGCCTCTGAATTTACCAAGTATCCTAGTGTTCTTAACTACACAAGGATCTGTGTCAATAATGTTCTGGACAAACTGCTGCTCGACTGAATTTATCTTAGATATGGGTAGGGATTGAATGGGAGCAGCCAGCAGATGCAAAAAACTACTACACAGCTATATCCAGAAGCACTCTCTGTCACTATCATGGACTGGGGAAATATTATGTCTCTTTTAGAATTATTCCTTTTCGGTGTAGAATTTGCCATGAACATGATCATCCAGCTAAGGTCTGCTCTGCAAATCAATTACAAGAATAGAAAAACTACCCAAATAGATTAAAGGCAGCAACCCCAACAACAATCAATGGACCTTCCCAAAGAGGTACAAGTGTTCAATCATGAAGACAAAGCCTCACACATTAAGAACAAATCCTAGGTGGCATATACATTCAAAGGGAAACCTTGACCCACACACAGAACAAATCAAAATAAAAAACTCTCTCCATTAACTGGCCTCACCGGAAGACAACGAAGTGGAAGTCATTGAAATTTAACAGCTAGATAAATCATCAAAATCCATTCAGAACCAGCTCAGGACCAAAGAAACAAAGTCGGTGAGGTAATCTCCTTGCACCAAACTCTATCAAATGCTTCTCATATCAACAATTGACGCTTCAAAATCAATAACTAAATCCACAATTTACGAAAGGCTCAGTCCAAATTTGAAGCCTTAACTCATCAGCACAAGCCCTCTGTTAAGAAACTAAAGTCAACACCAAAAGTTTACCTCTAAGGAAGCACTAGGAGGCACAGTGAGGGTAAACCACAAATGGATGGACATGGATTCAAAAGAAACACTTGTGCATATCCTTGAGGAGTGCAATACCGAAAGCTATTGAATGTTCATGGCTAATTATTGTTTGAACACAAAACACACTATGCAGGCTGGTACTGCGATAAATCTAGTATTGATTCTGGGAGTTTTTTCCATGGATTTTCTAAAATTGGAAGTCAAAATCTGGTTTCTAATAACTCTCAAAATAATATCTAGATATCAATATTGTTGATGTAAAACAGTTTTTAATACATTAATTTTCATTATTAAAAAGATTGCATATAATACAAGTTTAATATTCACCTGGATGCTCACCATTTTCAGTTGGCGGAAGGAGTGGCCCAGAGGGCCAAAGAAGTGTTCAATGCTATTTGTTTCCTCCGTTCACATGCACCAGATAGAGCACCAGGCCCACCCCGTGCGCCGGGAACACCTATTCATGCTCTGCCCTTTCCTCTTCCCCTACCGGAGGAAAAACATGATTCAAATTCGGGTTAGTGGATGGGCTAGTACAGTGCCGTTTTATTATCTGTTTGGGTTTTTTGGGTTCCTTTTTGTACATTTTGATACTTCATAACCAGATGTTATTTCCTGGTTTATTTTTGTAAGAACTTTTATATACTTTTTTGACTATACGTATGGGTGGTTTCCCCACCTTTTTGGCTTAAAAAAAAAAAAAAAATTGCATATAATGAGTAAGAATGCCCTGTCTTGAAAGGTCAGTTATTACTACTATTATGTAACAAGCACCCAAAAAGAATATTATCCAGAAAATAAAAACCAGATGCTTAAAAATGCGTTTAATTGTTGCAGGGTCCATGTTTGAAAATGGCAGTTGCATGATTTGTTGTAGCAAAGCAGAATAAAAAGAAAACCTTGGTTTGGACAGCTTTCAATCTAATGCCATAGGGAGCCAACGCATTATTCAGCTTGTTTCTACTTTGGGTATAAACTTCCTAGGTTTTTAGATCAGCAGTGCCATTTTCAGTAGCTCCAAAACCTGCAAAATCAACGTTAACAGTTGAATTGCCATGGCCTGAAGTCATTTAAATAGGCAAGGATTGCCCTAGGGCTTTAAAAAGTTAAAAATAACAACAATAAATGCAGGAGATTGAAAATATTCTGCTTCAATTAAGGAGAGGGGTATGAAAGCAAAATCTCTGAGCTAGGTACATCAAAGCCTTGTTTCTACCAATCTTTCACTCTAAAGGAGTATGCCAACTATAATTTTTTTATTGAAAATGATTACTGAAAAATTGTAGCCAATAATATGATAGTTGAAGAGATTGTTTCCATGACAAACATAAATAACAGCCTTTGAAGAACTGTTTATTGGATTACATAAAGCAATAAAATGCATGTAAATCAGCTTCAGAAGCTATATATCCATTATTTGTATGTAATGTACCATTTGGGAAATTTCATATATATCAAATCCCAAGCACAGAATTATGATAATTTCTGCACAATTAATAAATAAACAATTAATATTTATTGCTTCTTGATGAAATCGATTCAGATATTTCAGTTAATATGTTCGATTCTTTATTAGATATTATATTTAGAATTCTGCGCAGAGAATTCAGACTTACCTTCAACAGCGGCTAATAAGTTAACCTTAAATCTGCAGCTAATTACAATTAATTGGAATGTCTTTGAAAGGCATCCAAAACTGTAACTAGTTATTGATAGCAATTTAACTGTTTGACACATGAAACTTCCATGCAATCCCCATATCTGAATCAGGGGTTTTCATCCTCTAATTCAGTAATGGAATTCAGAGGGATTATGTCCTCTAATTCTAGACCTTAAGGGGTTCCGTCCATAGGTCAGATTGAACCGCACTTCCATGCTCTAAAAGAGTAATAATCAGATAATAAAATATGTATTCGATGGTTGATGGTTCCTTCTCCTTGCTTGGTCTTCCTTATATACCTTTTTCCTTCAATGGACATAACTTTTCACGTGCCCCTTGACCTTTATTAAAACTTAAACTTTAATTTTACTTTTAGTTTAGTATTAATTTACGACCCTTTAAAAAAATCGCAATGGTATCAGAGTTAGATCTTGCTAACCTGTGAAAGAGAAGTTAACTCTATGATGCAAAAAACTCATTCCATATAAGTGACAAAACAGGTGAATATGGCAGATATAGAGAGAAAAACTCCTTTGGGGATAGTTCTTTTAGATAAGTTTGAAAAAAATGATACAATGATAGGCATGTTGGGTCATCTTCAAATGCTCCATATGAAGTAGAAGAATATGAATGCTCCCAGAAATGAGATCAATAACACAACGAATGTTTGTTGGATTTGATGATAGACCTCTACATCCCACTTTCATTCGTAGAGAAGAACAAAAGTCTGAACCAAGGGTCATCAAAAGAAACCAAATTGAAATTTTGCATCACTTGGCTGATGTAATAAAACAAGAATCACATTCTAATTTACATTACTCTGAAATGGCTTCCAAAGTCAATACTAATTGTCAAACAAAACAATTTGTTGGCCGAGAAGATGCTCAAGGTGCTAATGGAAGATCAAACAATGAAATTACTGAGCTTGATAGCAACAAATGTGACGAGGTTGATTCTTCTTGCTCTGGAGATGACAACCTAAACTGTCATATTCAGGTTGGCACTTTTGGTGTGCAATGCAGCGATAATAGAGAGGCTGATAGTCCGCCAAGTTTTTTTGTTATTGAATTCAATGCTGGTCCCAAACAAGTGATAAAAAAGGGAGTGCATTCATATTGCAGGAAGCATATTTGATGGATTTGACAATGATTGTAATCTCACAAGCTTGTTCATGGAATGCAAGGATGATAGTAGCAGGGAAAGCAGATCAAATTTTCCCATACAATTCAATATTCATACAGATGTTGACAGCCCAATAGACAAATCTCTGTTTGAGTTCAGTATAAATTCTAAAATTGATGGAGGTGAGGACATCTATACTTTAGCTGGTGGAAACGATGGTTCTGCTTCTGAAACTCATGGTGATCATTTTGAAGAGCAATATTTAGAATTTGAGAATACAACAAATGTGATTACTAGAACAAGTATTTTTATGATGATCACCCCATGGATCCTGAGTTTTCCAATGAAATAAGAGAAATTCTATGATATTTCAAGAAACTTTTTGATTGGATCAATTACAAAATGTGAGAACCGCAAAGGTGGACCAAAAAGATATAAAATCATTTCAAAACAAAACATTGCATTTAAGGTCATAGATGTGTGTCATGTCTGATGCAGAGAGCACAGTGGAAGTCAAGCAATTGACACCTCCTTCACAACAATGGGCTTCAATTCCAAATTATTGCTTAGTCGGCCTTAGCAACCCTTCGCCAAGACTTACTCCGTCAGCGTAACTTAAAACTCTTCCGCCGATCTGCATCTCTTCCTGATGTCCCTTTTCGACTTTGACTTCAATCTACGCTCGTCGGCCAGACAAGTCACTATCGGCGAAGCCTGACTAAGGTCTGTCGACACACTGTTTCCTCCCGATGCTTCGGTGAGACACTAATCATCAGTGAGGCTTTAAACTCTTTTACCGATAGGTCGATGCGTTATCTACTTGTATATGCATTAGTTGACCTGCTATCACCGGTAATCTAATGTATCTCCAACCTGGTTTCACCGATACGGCCGGTCATCCCTTGTATCTGACACAATGTACATTCGCAACATACATTCTCAATATGCCTCTGCAATATACACACTCAACATGCTTTTGTGAGATACACACGAAATGTATATTTGGTGAAGCAACACAAATCTTACGCCGATGCACTTAATCACCCCGACTACTCTTCAAGTAGACTACTACTTTTGCCCAGAATACTAAATACTCTGCCGATAACCCCCAATCTCACCGATGATACTCCAACACTTAGGCAAAACTTCACTTCACCTAATTTTTGACTAAACCTTAGTACATAGAAATGCTAGGCTCGACTAGCACATCCCATGCTCGATCCCAACACTGAACACAAACAAAAACAAAAAGAACACAAACTGTACAGACAAACCCATTCCACCGATTTCAAAGAAATCTCGTCGGTGGAATGGCTCAGTAATCCATCTGAATGACAAAATGGAAACTAATTACAATGACACAGTGAAAGAACACAAAACAAAGCAGGATCTTTTATTTATTTTGGGAACTTCTGCACTAAAAACAACTCTTCTATCTTCTCACTGTTGTTCTACCACAAAACCACACAATTACTATACTACTCTTCTTCTCTACTTCTTTCCTTCTGTTCACTTAATTGTTTATACATGTTCTTGTTCGTGATAGTTTACATCGGTGGGAATGCCAACCGTTCTGCAACTATCAACCCATTCAGTTACAATGCATTTGCTCTTCCACTACTAGACACTACGACTTGTCCTATTCCACTCGGACTCACACATGGCACTAGGCCTTACAATTGGTCACTTGGACCTTATACAACACCAAAACATCAAAATGAACATGAAATTAGTTAAAGTAACTAGGTGCCCCTGCACTATACTCCCGAGGCTCAAAAGAACTCAAGTCCCTTGAGGAAGCAAATTTGAAACATTAACCCCATGCTTGATGATGTCTTCCTCACTCATCCAGGTAGCATCTTCATCAGGCAAACCACACCATTTGACCAGATATTGCTTGTAGGTTTTATGTCTGGTCTTCTTCTGAACCTTTGTGTCCAAAATACATTCCAGTTGTACTGGCTGACTCGGTGGAAGATCAAAAATCCATTTTGCATCCCCTGCTTCTATCACATCTGAACCAGCAACATTATCTCCTCTGAATGGAAACAGGTCGAACACATTAAAAATGGGCGATATTGCTAAACCTGGAGGAAGTTCAATTTCATATGCATTAGGCCCAAACTTGTGTACAATCTTGCATGGACCTATTTTCTTCATAAGAAGCTTCGTGGGTTGCCCCTTCAGAAGTCTCTCTTTCTTCAGATATGCCATTACCAGATCCCCAACTTTGTATTAAACATCCCTTTTCTTCTAATCAACTCTCTCCTTGTATTTCCCTGTGTTCTTCTGGATAGTTTCCCTTACAACATCATGGATATCCTTCATGCTGACTGCAAAATCTTCTCCTTGTGCACTCCTTTTCTCCATGTTCTGGAGATCTCTCAATTCCAAAATTCCCCTTGGGTGAATCCCATATACAACTTCGAAAGGACTCTTTCCTGTGCTCCGATTGATAGAGTCATTATATGCAAATTCTGCTTGTGGGATAACCATATCCCATGCTTCTCCATGCTATTTAGTCAAACACCTCAAAAGATTACCCAGTGATTTGTTCACCACCTCAGTTTGTCCATCCGTCTGAGGGTGATATGCAGATGTGAAAGACAATTGGGTGCCCAATTTCTTCCACAAAGTGTGCCAAAAATGTCCCACAAACTTGGGATCTTTGTCAGTGACAATATTCAATGGCAAACCATGAATTCGAACTATTTCTTTAAAGAACAGACCAGCAATGTGTGAAGCATCATTAGTACATTTACATGGCACAAAATGAGCCATTTTACTAAACTTGTCAACAACCACAAACACACTGTCAAATCCTCTTTGAGTCTGGGGAAGACCCAAAACAAAATCCATACTGATGCACTCCCATGGCTTTTGCGGAATTGGAAGTGGTTGATAGAGACCTGCATTTTATGAAGTCCCTTTGGCTCTCTGGCAAATGTGACAATAGTCTACAAATTTTCTGACATCTGTTTGCATCTTAGGCTAGAAGTAAAGCCTTCTCACTTGCTCCAATGTCTTGTCTAGTCCAAAATGATCTCCAAGACTACCGTAATGTTTCTCTTTTATGATGTTCTCCCTCATGGAACACCTAGGCACACACAACTGGTTGCCTTTAAACAGTAACCCCTACTGTAGTAAAAATTCAAAAAAATCAGAATGATAGGAATCTGAAAATTGTGAACAAACTGCATATATCTCCTTGAAGTTCTCATCATCCTGGTACATATTCTTGAGAGAATCCACTCCCACACTTTGCAACTGGATTTCCTATATAGTGCACACTCTTCTGCTTAGAGCATCTGCCACCTTGTTGGCTTGTCCCTTCTTATGTTTGATGGAAAAAGTATACGCCTGGAGCTATTCAACCCACTTCATATGCCTGTGGTTTAGCTTCTCCTGCAAATTCAGAAAACTCAAAGCATGATTGTCAGTATAAACAATGAATTCCTTAGGCAACAGATAATGTCCTCATTTTTTCAATGCTTGAACCATTGCATACAATTCTAGATCATATGTGGAATACTTTCTTTTAGCATCATTTAGCTTTTCACTAAAGAAAGCAATAGGCATGCCTTCCTAACTCAAGACAGCACCAATGGCAAGGTTACTGGCATCACATTCCATAGTAAACAACTTATTAAAATCATGCAAAACCAAAATGGGTTTCTCTACTATTTTCTATTTGAGAATCTCAAAAGATTCATCTGTTGCTTTATTCCAAACAAACTTACATTTCTGTCCTCCTTTTATGGTATTGAGAATGGGTACACAAACATGACTGAATCTTCTTATGAATTTCCTATAAAAAGTTGCCAACCCATGAAAACTTCTTACATCACTTACTATTCTAGGTGTTGGCCAAGACAGAATAACATTTACCTTTTCCAGATCCATTTTCAAATTACCCTGGGATATCACAAATCCAAGGTATGTGAATTCTTCCTTCATGAAGACACTCTTCTCCATATTGATCATCAGTTTCTTCTCATGCAGCTTCTTCAACACCTATTCCAAATGCTGCAAATGTTCTTCCTTTGTCCTACTGAAAATCAGAATATCGTCAAGATAGACAACAACAAATTTACCAATAAAATCTTTCAATACCTCATTCATTAGACGCATGAAAATGCTTGGAGCATTGGACAATCCAAATGGCATCACCACCCACTCATAAAGACCCTCATTAGTCTTAAAGGCTATCTTCCATTTATCCCCTTGTCTAATCCTGATCTGATGGTATCCACTTTTGAGATCAATTTTAGAAAAGTACCGAGCTCCTCCCAAACAATCCATGAGGTCCTCTATTCTGGGCATAGGAAAACTATATCTGATGGTGATCTTATTTATGGCTCTCGAATCAGTACATAACCTCCATTTGCCATCCTTCTTGGGAGCTAAAACTGTGGGTACAACACATGGACTAAGACTTTTCCTCACAAGCCCTTATCCAACAGTTCTTGTACTTATTTAGCAATCTCCTCATTCTGATTAGGTGTCATTTTATAAGCTGGTTTATTTGGCAATGTGGATCCTAGGATGAAGTCAATCTGATAACTTATGTCTCTCACGGGGAGTAGTGTATTGGGCATATCCTCCACCATGATACTCTTATACTTGTCTAACAATTCCTACACTTCCTTAGGGACTTTTTCCTTGCTGTTCTTAGACAAATTAGAAGTGTCTTTAGGTTTCAAAATTAGAGCATACCCTTGGGTTCCCTCTTCTTTCAAAGTATGGAGAAACTCTTTCCCACTTACTAACATGACACTTGATCCTACATTCTTGTCTACACCCTCTTCTGGTAAAGGATCAATCTTATACTGTCTACCATTCTTGGTGATAACAAAGGAATTGGATTTACCATCATGTTGGGCTTGTACATCATACTGCCAAGGTCTTCCTAACAGTAAATGGCATGCATCCATGGGAATTATATCACACAAAATTTTATCCCCATATTCCCCAATCTGAAATTCTACCCAAGCTTGTTCATCAACCAAAACTTGTTGCCCTTTGTTTAGCTAGGACACTTTGTATGGACTAACATGTGGCAATCTTTTCAAATTCAATTTCTCTACCATTTCTACTTAAACTAAATTCTCAGTTGAGCCAGAATCAACAATTACTTGACACCTTTTACCAGAAACTTTACACAGAGTTTTGAATAGTGTCTTCCTCTGGGGTGGTTCCTTGTTCTGTGGCACTTTCAGCATTGTCCTTCTCATCATGAGATTCTCTCCATCTTGTGCTAGAGCTGCGCTTCCCATAGGTGAAGTCACACTCTGACAATCTTCTTCTTGAATCAATTGGCTCCTTCTCTCTCCTCCATGAGAGCTTGAGGCTTTCTCCGGACACTTGCCTGCTATGTGCCCAATTTGGTTATAATTATAACATCTCGTGAAGACATTAGGACCTCTGCCTGGTCCACCAAATCTACCTCTTCCATTGGGTCTCCTTCCTCTGAAACCCCCTCTGGAACCAGATTCTCCACTATGTTCTTGTTGACTGGACTCCCCTTGATTCTTCTAGAATTGATTTTCTCTCCATCTTGTGCTAGAGCTGCGCTTCCCATAGGTGAAGTCACACTCTGACAATCTTCTTCTTGAATCAATTGGCTCCTTCTCTCTCCTCCATGAGAGCTTGAGGCTTTCTCCGGACACTTGCCTGCTATGTGCCCAATTTGGTTATAATTATAACATCTCGTGAAGACATTAGGACCTCTGCCTGGTCCACCAAATCTGCCTCTTCCATTGGGTCTCCTTCCTCTGAAACCCCCTCTGGAACCAGATTCTCCACTATGTTCTTGTTGACTAGACTCCCCTTGATTCTTCTAGAATTGATTTCTGCCACCAAAGCTATTTTTGCCTCTGAAGTTCCTTCCACCTCTGCCTCTGTTCTGCTGTTCTCCTTTTCTTTTCAATTTCTCTTCTACTCTCAGTGCCACTGGGAAACACTTGTCCACGGTTTCTGGTGTCAAGATGGTAATCTCATCTTGTATACTATATTTCAGGCCATTAATATACCTGGCAACTCTTCCTTTCTCATCCTCAGCAAGTCCACACCTTAGAGACAATTTGTGAAATTCCTCTGTATAGGTGGATACATCCATATCTTCTGTCTGAAATTCTGCATTTTCCTATATATTTGCACTTCATAATCCGCTGGTAGGAAATGAGCTTTGATCCTCTCTACCATCCGACTCCAAGATGAGATCATGCTCTTTCCACTCTTCACCCTTTCTCCCTAGGTGTAGTTCCACCACGTGAGTGCAACACCTTTCAATTTCATCTTTGCAAACTTGACTCTTTTATTCTCCGGTACCTCCTTGTACTCGAAGTAATTGTTCAAAGCCTCGACCCATTCAATGACTTCTTATGTATCCATCTTTCCACTAAACATCAGAATCTCCATTTTTACCTCGGATGACTCCTTACCAATTGATTTTATGGGCTCCAGAAATTGTTTCTGGTCTGCATATATATCTCCCTGTTCTGGGGTTGTTTCCTCTTCCCCATCTTCTTCTTCTTCATCAGACTCACCATCTGATTTCTTTCCTATCTTCAGTGCCTTCAACTCATCTTGGAGTGTTTCCTTGACTCCAACCTTGATCATTTATTCCATCTCTTGGAACTTCTTAAGCACTTCTGCTGTCATCCCCTTTGGAGGCATGGCACTGGCCTCTCCTTCACTCTCTCTATCTGACATAAACATTCACAAATCTTTCAGAGCACATTACACACAGAATGTCCAAAGCTCTGATACCAAAATGATGTAGAGAGCACAGTGGAAGTCAAGCAATTGACACCTCCTTCACAACAATGGGCTTCAATTCCAAATTATTTCTTAGTCGGCTTTAGCAACCCTTTGCCAAGACTTACTCCATCAGCGTAACTTAAAACTCTTCCACCGATCTGCATCTCTTCCCGATGTCCCTTTTTGACTTTGACTTTAATCTATGCTCGTCGGCCAGACAAGTCACTATCGGCGAAGCCTGACTAAGGTCTGCCGACACACTATTTCCTCCCAACGCTTCGATGAGACACTAATCATCGGCGAGCCTTTAAACTCTTTTACTGATAGGCCGATGCGTTATCTACTTGTATATGCATTAGTTGACCTGCTATCACTAGTAATCTAATGTATCTCCAACCTGGTTTCACCGATACGACCGATCATCCCTTGTATCCAACATAATGTATCTTCTCGATGTACATTTGCAACATACATTCTCAATATGCCTCTGCAATATACAAAATCAACATGCTTTTGCGAGATACACACGAAATGTATATTCAGTGAAGCAACACAAATCTTATGCCGATGCACTTAGTCACCCCAACTACTCTTCGGGCAGACTACTACTTTCGCCCAAAATACTAAATACTCTGCCAATAACCCCCAATCTCACCAATGATACTCCAACACTTAGGCAAAACTTCACTTCGCCTAATTTTTGACTAAACCCTAGAACATAGAAATGCTAGGCTCGACTAACACATCCCACGCTCGATCCCAACACTAAACATAAACAAAAACAAAAAGAACGCAAACTATATAGACAGACCCATTCCACCGATTTCAAAGAAATCTCGTCGGTGGAATGGATCAGTAATCCATCCGAATGACAAAATGGAAACTAATTACAGTGACACAGTGAAAGAACACAAAACAAAGCAAGATCTTTTATTTATTTTGGGAACTTCTGCACTAAAAACAACTCTTCTATCTTCTCACTGTTGTTCTACCATAAAACCACACAATTACTATACTACTCTTCTTCTCTACTTCTTTCCTTCTGTTCACTGAATTGTTTATACATGTTCTTGTTCGTGACAGTTTGCATTGGTGGGAATGCCAACCATTCTGTAATTGTCAACCCATTCAATTACAATGCGTTTTCTCTTCCATTACCAGACACTACGACTTGTCCTATTCCACTCAGACTCACACATGGCACTAGGCCTTACAATTGGTCGCTTGGACCTTATACAACACCAAAACATCAAAATGAACATGAAATTAGTTAAAGCCACTAGGTTCCCCTGCACCAATGCCTCTAATCCTTGTCTTAATATATGGAATGCTCACTTTCCTTTTTGATTCAAAGAGATATCCATGAAATTGGAGAACATTGGGCCAACCAAATCAGCACTTTGTAGGTGCAATTGATGCCAGAAAGAAAACTGATCTTTGGATTGATGCTTCCTTTACTTGGTTTCAAACTATGCTATTGCAAGATGTCTTTTTGTTTCTTCTTTCTGAGGATGAGAGAAAAATTATGTTAAATTATGGACCTCGCCAGTTTCCAACTCTTGGTTTTGTTGTTGGGAGTTATTGGGAAATACAAGTACATGAGCTAGGAGGAAATTAGACAATAAATTGTCCTCATACTTCAGAGGATGGTATCAATCTTATGACATTAAAGGACTATATTGGCAGTCTAGTTGAGGTAAATATGGTAACAACAACTCTTCCAGGACATCACTGTAGTATAGAGTTAACCATAACTGATACAATTAGAGAAGCATCATTTGGGGTAGAGTTTCCAATTCCTAACTATATCAGAGTGTCATAGTAGAAGCTAATTGCATCATGCAAGGAGGATCAATGTCTAAGAATTACAAATCTCCAAGGTTGATTTGGGATCCTGGTAACTCTAGAAAGATTCAATTAAGTAGAGAAGAAATTCTAAAGCATCTTAGTTTGCAATTGCTTGAGGACAAGCAATCTTGGGAAGGGTAGACTGTAATGTCCCATCTTCATAAAAGCATGGCAATAAAAGACAAAAGATTTAAAATAAAATATAAAGGGTGTAGCTGAACTAGTCACTCTTCAATGAAGTTGCAGTTATATGAAATATGAAGGAATCAGTATATTAAAAGAATCACAATAGTTAAGCTAGCCGCTGCCAAAAAGAATTTAGCCATGTGCTTGTGATTTCCTTAAGAAAGAGTTAAATAATAATAAACTGAAATTATAATTATAATTTATTTGTAAAAAATGTCAAGGGGCATTGTGAAAAGTTATGTCCATTGAGGGAAAAGGTATATAAGGAAGACCAAGCAAGTGAAAGGAAGCTAGGTGTGCGGAAATCACTTCCTACACTAATCTAATGAGGAGAGGTCTATGCAAATTCAAATTAATCCTTACAACTACAGCAACATAAAACATCTAATAGAGATATTGCAGCAATACACATGAACCAGAAAGAAGACAAAAGAAGAGAGACAAAGATATACGATGGCGAAAACCCTTATCGGGTGAAAAACCCCACACTCAAAAACCTACCCAATGTATTAAAAAATCTGAAAGTTGTTTACAATACACTTGCAATGCAAGCTTCAATGGTCTTTGACACTCATGTCTGGAGTCAATCCAGCAGCATAACAGTACCTATAAACCTGCGATGGAACTCCCTCTCCAAGCACCTATTTATAAAGAATATACAAGGCAATATTGGACCTATCTTGGGATGGGTGTCCAACTTGGCCTCATGGCCCAAAACCCACGCTTAAGGACATTTGGTCAACATTGTAGAATGTGCCTGACACTTGTCCACAACTCCCATCCCAAAGAGGTCACCTATTTCCAAAATAGGCTATGACAGATGCTCTTACGACACTTATGATGACCGTCATAGAATCCGTCATAGCGGTTACAACTTATAGCTGTAAGAGAATCTGTCATACACAGGATATAAATAGCATATTCTCTTACAACATGTCATAGTCCACCTTGGGGCACCCAAATATGTCTTTTTCAAATATGCTTCATGACATATGTCTTCACCTGTCTTACAAGCTTCTATTTTAGACTCTTACATGTCATAATTCCGTCATAGGAATCCATTATAACCGTTTCGGTCAAACATTCCCTTACACAACATGAAAGATGTCGACACATGGTAAAATGCTCTTACCACAAAGTGGGACACCTATCTCCTCATGTGAGGACAAAATTACAAGTTGTCATACTCCATGTAGGATGACACATCACCGTGCCACATCCCACAATATGACAATATGGAATTTACAAATATTTACAACATAGGCAATGAATTAATAAATAAAAACATAAATAATGCAAGGAATTACCAAAGTTGAGACACTTTAATTTCCAACATTCTCCCACTTGTTGAACACCTTGTAAGAGCCAATAGACTAACATGATTTAATTGTTATAGGCCAAGAGGCCCATAGACTCTGAACACCATTTGAACTTCTCTGTGCCCACTAGTTTCGTCAATGCAACTACAACATTCTTCAAAGTATCTACCTTCTCCAAATTTACCTTTCCATCCTCAACCATGTCTCGCACGAAGTGAAATTAAACATCAATGTGTTTTGTTCTAGCATGGAAAGTTGGATCCTTCGCAAGACAAATTGCACTCTGACTATCACAACTGATCGTGATCTGACCTGCATCAACACCAATAGCTGAACACAATCTCTTAAGCCAAATGGCTTCCTTACAAGCATGAGTTGCTGTCATATACTCAGCTTCTATCGTAGACAAAGCAACCATAGGTTGTCACTTACTCATCCAACTAATAGCACCACCAAAAAGTGTAAACACATAAGCACTAGTGGATCTCCTACTGTCAATGTCACCTACCCAATCTAAATCCACAAATCCACAAATATCAATAGAATGTGGAGGTCTTGTAACATTACCATGATAGCATATGGAATACTCAGAAGTACCTCTCAAATATCTGAACACTTGCTTAGCTGTATCCCAATGAACCCATCCAAGATTAGCCATAAATCGACGAAGGACTCCCACTGCTTGGGTAATGTCTGGTCTTGTGCAGACCATAGCATACATCAAACTGCCAACAGCACTAGCATAAGGTACTCTGCTTATGTCCTCCACCTCACTAGGAGATTTTGGACAATTCTCAACAGACAACTTTGTCCCCAAAGAAACGGGAACACACAATGGTCTACAATCTGCCATGCTGAACCTGTCCAACACAGTCTTCACATACTTACTCTGGCTTAACCAAAGTTTTCTGTTGATTCCATCTCTTATGTTCCATTCCTAGAATGTACCTGGCTGCCCCTAAATCTTTCATTTCAAATTGTGCTGACAACTGAGATTTAAAATCAGAAATCATATTCTTACCCTTCCCAACGAGCAACATTTCATCAACATACAGTGCAACAATGAGAATACGATCACCATCAAACTTATAATACACACGGTGATCTGATTTTGATCTCACAAATCTAATTGACAACACAAAGGCATCAAACTTCAAGTACCATCTCCTAGGGGATTGCTTCAAACCATACAAAGACTTCTTAAGTTTGCAAACCAAATTTTCTTTACCTTTCACCATGTATTGCTCTGGCTGTGACATGTAGATTTCTTCCTCCAAATCACCATGAAGGAAAGTTGTCTTCACATCCATCTATTCTACCTCTAAGTCATAAGCCACTGCAAGAGACAACAGGAATCGAATGGATGTCATCTTTGCAACGTGAGAGAAGATCTCACCATAATCTATACCCTCCACTTGTGAATACCCCTTCGCAACCAATCTAGCCTTATACTTCTCAACACTACCATCTGCACCAAATTTCTTCTTGAACACCCATTTACATCCAATGGGTTTCCATCCAGGAGGCAAAGGCACCAAGTCCCAAGTTTGATTCTTTTCCAAAGAAGCCATTTCATCCTCCATGGCCTCCTTCCAGGAACCTGCATCTTTCATGTCCATAGCCTCTGATATAGTTCTAGGTTCATCACTGTTAGTAAGTAAAGAAAAAGCACAACTAGAATCAAGCAATGTAAAACCAAACCTTTCAGGTTGCTTTCTTATCCGTGTAGACCTCCTCAAGAGCTGAGGTTGAGGTTCAGCTTCTTCATCTAAGCTTTCAGAGCTGCTAGAGCTCTCCTCATCATCAGGTCCAACATTGTCTTTCTGTTCAGTCTTCTTAGGGGTAGCAGGAAACTGAATGGCATCCTCTTTCTTTTCTTTTTCTTCTGGATGTAAAATAGTGGAAGAAGGTGTAAGCTCTCTAAAGATGACACTTCTGCTATACAACACTTTTTCAGCCACAAGGTCCCAAAGCTTATATCGTTCACACTGACACCATAGCCAATGAAGATACACTTAATAGCCTTGTTCTCCAATTTTGACCACTTCTCCCTAGGCACATGTGCATATGCCTCACAACCAAAAACACGAAGATGACTTATTGAAGGCTTTCTACTAGACCACACCTCCATGGGTGTCTTTCCAACAAGAGCTGATGTAGGAGATCTATTAACAAGATAGCAAGCATTGGTAATAGCTTCAAACCAAAACTTTTGTTCTAGGCTAGCTCCACTAAGCATACTCCTAACCTTCTCCATCAGTGTTTTGTTCATCCTTTCTACAACTCCATTTTGCTGCGGGGTGTATGGAGTTGTCTTATGTCTTTCAATCCCAAGTTCCTTGCAATATTTATTGAATTCTGTAGGACAGAACTCACCACCATTGTCAGTTCTCAAATACTTAATCTTTTTACAAGTCTAATTTTCAACAAAGGCCTTAAACTCCTTAAACTTACTATAGAATTCATATTTGCTTCTGAGAAAATAAATCCATGTCCTTCTACTGTAGTCATCTATGAAAGATACAAAATATAGAGATTTTGATAAAGAAGGAACATTAACAAGACCAAATACATCAGAATGAATAAGGTCCAACACACCAGAAGACTTGTGAGAACTCGAATAAAACTGAACATGGTTTTGCTTTCCATAAATGCAATGTTCGCAAAAGTCAAACTCAAGATTACAATCATCTAACCCCTCAATGAGGTTTTTATTTTTTAGGGTATGCAGACCCTTCTCACCAATGTGGCCAAATCTCTTATGCGATAACATTATCTTTTTAGTAGGAAGTTTAACTTCCAAGGCATGATTACAAACATCAGAACTAGAAACAATAGATCTCTTAACTGCTTGTTCATATGGTGGGGATGAAGTGACTGCTACCCTCTTCTTTGAATTAGAAGAACTATTGCATTGTGAAATGCATGCCTCCAGCTGAAACAAAGTACCTCTCCTAGTACCCTTAGCAAGCACCATAGCTCCTCTAGTCATCTTGCATCCTTCTTTCGAAAAGACAACCTACACACCTGCATCATTCAAACTACTTACAGAAAGCAGGTTCCGTGCTAAGCCTGGGATATGCATAACCCCAGAGATCCCCTTCACTCAACCATCAGGGAATTGGATAGAGACTCTTCTATGACCAACAATCTTCAGATGAGAGTCATCACCCAAGTACACCTTTCCACCATTGAACTCCTCATACTTAGTAAACCAGTCTCGATGCGAGGTCATGTGGAATGATGCACCAGAGTCAATCAGCCACACATCATTAGATGCATGGGTTGCCAGGGCTGCGATGAAAGCATCACCATCATCTTGTGATTTGTCAGAATCTGAATCTGGGGTCGTCTTCTTCTTTTTCTTTTCTTCTTTGCATTCCTTTTGGAAATGCCCAGATTTACCACAGTTCCAATAGATAGCCTTGGACTTTCTAGGAGATTTGGATCTCCCACAGGATTTGGATCTACCCTTCTTAGCTTTCTTGTCCTTCTTTTTCCCTTTCTCCTTGAATCTTTCATGAATTGCAAGAGCCTCTTTGGCTGCATCAGAAGACTTTCTCCGCCTCTCTTTAGATAATAGTGAAGAAACTACTTCATCCATTTTGAATGTGGATGTGGTGCTTCCAATAGCCATGACAAGGTGATCCCACGAGTCTGGCAAAGAACAAAGCAGGGTCATACATTGATCCTCCTCCTCCATCTTTACACCAATAGATGTCAACTGTGCAACCAACATGTTAAAAGCATTCATATGTTCGGAAATGGATCCTCTGTCCTCCATTCGAAGAGAATATAGCTTCTTTCTCAGAAAAAGTTTATTAACCAGGGATTTTGCTTGATACACATCTCCCAACTTCTTCCAAAGCAAGGTTGTAGTTTTCTCCTCATGGACAATTAATAACACAGAATCAGTAAGACTACGTGTTATGAGACCCTTAGCTTTCCAATCCTTGAGATCCCAATCATCTTGTGACATTGCAGCTGGTTTAGTTCCATTAACACTTTGCCAAAGGTCTTGGTCAACAAGCATGTCTTCCATCTTGAGCTTCCATAGCTCAAAATTAGTGCCATTGAATTTCTCCACTTCAAATCTTTCAGATGTGCTTGCCATCTCCTTGCTGCAATAGAATTCAGAATACTCTACAGAGACTCCCACTCAACTTAAGATCAGCTCAAAAAAACCCTACCCAACAGCTAAGACCAAAACTGGCTAGGCTCTGATACCAACTGAAAGGAATCTAGGTGTGCAGAAATTGCTTCCTACACTAATCTAACGAGGAGAAGGCTATGCAAATTCAAATTAATCCTTACAACTATAGCAACATAGAACATCTAACAGAGATATTGTAGCAATACACATGAACCAAAAAGAAGACAAAAGAAGAGAGACAAAGATATACGGTGGAGAAAACCCTTATTGGGTGAAAAACCCCACACTCAGAAACCTACACAATGTATTAACAAATCTGAAAGTTGTTTACAATACACTTGCAATGCAAGCTTTTATGGTCTTTGACACTCATGTCTAGAGTCAATCTGGCAGCATAACAATACCTATAAACCTATGATGTAACTCTCTCTCCAAGCACTTGTTTATAAAGAATATATAAGGAATATTGGACCTATCTTGGGATGGGCATCCAACTTGGCCTCATGGCCCAAAACCCATGCCTAAGGACACTTGGTCAACATTGTAGAATGTGCTTGACACTTGTCCACAACTCCCATCCCAAAGAGGTCACCTATTTCCAAAATGGGCTATGACAGATGCTCTTACGACACTTACGACCGTCATAGAATCTGTCATAGCGATTACAACTTACAGCTGTAAGAGAATCTATCATACATACGCTATAAATAGCATATTCTCTTACCGTTAGACTTAGGGAAGACAACTGAGAGGGGGGGTGAATCAGTTGTCCAAAACTTTCTTCCAATTAAACACTTAAATCCACTTTGCAATTCAGCAGCATAATGATAAATCAATCATAGAAACATAATGCATTAAATCAAGAGCAAAAACAAATTATTACACAAGACACCAAGATTTTGACGTGGAAAACCCAGTTAAGGGAAAAACCACGGGGTGATTAACCCAAGATTGTATTCTCTGTTAGAAGAATAGAAAGAACAAAATGGCACATGCCAATTAGGGCTCACTGCCCGAGCACACTGCTCACAAGAGGCCCACTACCTACAAGAGACACATTGTCTACAAAATAATAAGTATCACATACTTGAACTAGAGAACAGCATCTTCACCATCCTTGAGTCAGTTCCATTTAAGCCCAAAACTTTTGTTCTGCCTTTCGCTCTTCTCCTTTCTACCACACTCTCATCTCCACAAGATACACTTTGAAATGAATTTACAATTCCTTATTTATACAAGACATCGACTTAGGAATGATCATCTAAGTCGGCAAACATTTCAGAGCAAATACATGAATACAACATGACTAATTACAAAAAGACTTCACGCGGATCAACACACTATTGGCCACACAGATCTGAGACTTCAATCTTCATTTGGGAACACTCCAATCTTCACACAACATCTTCAAGATCATTCACAGGATGTATAATTCATTCGGTCAGCCTGACTTAGGAAGAACACCATCATCCGGAAGTAATTCTTCAATTGCGAGCTCAAACTTCAATGCGGACCACCAACACGAATTGGACACGACCCAATGAGCTCCACAAGCTTGTCTGAATCACCAAGAACATCCACACTACATCTACTTACTGAGATCCTTATCTCCTTCATCTAGAACCTCAAGAACACAGTTAGTCATCACTGTCACAATGGAATATATGCTTGCGGACCTTCAGACCACGAACCAATTGAGTTGTCAATTCACATTGACTCCCTAAACATTTCCTCAAATCCGCAGAACAGGATATTGCATTTCCAGATCTCACCGGACCTATCTGTGTCACTCTGTCACCTCTGAACACCTGTCGGAACCAGTTTTACTTGAGCAGCCATAACTTCTTTAGATCTTCATGTGGACCTCTGAAATCTTTAGTGGATCACCTTAAGACACATATCTACAAACCCTTTGATGCGCAACCTCTAATCTTCATCTTAGCTAGGATCTTTAGCTCACTATCTTCACTGTTCTTCTATGTTCCTGATTAGACTTATTTTCTCAATATCCTCAACAAACAATTCATCCAATCGTTATCATTAATGCAACAAGAGTATGTTGACATCAATGGCAACACCGGTTAGGCCCATACTTGCAACAATCACCCCCTTTGTCATTGATGGCAACATATGATGTGAAAAACTATTTTGACCATCAAGACAAGAACTTTTTCTCACAAACACAACTCCCCCTATCAACAACAACCATTCACATGTCTTCCCTTCCTTTACTGCTCCCCCTTTGATCAGCAACGACTTGTTTTTCACATGTCTTCTCTCCCCCTTTGACATCAATGGCAAATGGCACATACTTGCTAACTTCAGAATCATACCAGCTGCTCCCCCTGAATAGTAGCTCCCCATCATCAGTCTGCACCACAAGATATGACTATGATATCACCGGACTGATGCACATCAGTGCATCTTAGTTCATCACCGGAAGGGTAGTAACCCCTAAGTTCTCCCTAAGATACTCAAAAGAGTCCTTAGGTAGAGGTTTAGTAAAGATATCTACAATTTGATCCTTGGAAGGCACAAACTCCAATCTAACTTTATTCTTATTCACTTGCTCTCTCAAAAAGTGAAACTTGATGGATATATGTTTAGTCTTTGAATGCAACACCAGATTCTTAGATATATTTATTGCACTTGAATTATCACAGAAGATTGTGATAGGCTCCTCATACTCCACTCTTATGTCTCTTAGCATTTGCTTCATCCATAAAACTTGAGTGCAACTATGTGCTGCTGCAATATATTTTGCTTTTACAGTGGACAGAGATATTGCGTCTTGTTTCTTGCTCAGCTAAGAAACCAATGTCTTCCCCAAAAAGAATGCTCCACCACTGGTACTCTTCCAGTCATCCACATCTCCTGCCCAATCCGCATCTGTATATGCATGAAGAGAGAAGTCATGATCTCTAGGATACCACAGACCATACTCAACTGTCCCTTTTAGATATCTAAAAATCCTCTTGATTGCCATGACATGAGATTCTCTAGGATCAGCTTGAAATCTAGCAACAAGACCAACAACATTCATAATGTCAGGTCTAGTTTGAGTGAGATACAACAATCCTCCAATCATTGACCTGTACTTTTTCTGATCAACCTTAGGAGAGTCATCATCTTTGCTCAATTTACATCTGGTTGCCATGGCAGTACTCATTGGTTTTGATTCTTCCATCCCAAATTTCTTCAACAATTCTTTCACATATTTGGTCTGAGAAATGAAGATTCCTTTCTTAGTTTGAATGATTTGTAGACCCAAGAAGAAATTCATTTCCCCATGCATGGACATCTCAAATTCACTCTTCATTTGATTTGCAAAAGTTTTGCACATACTATCTCTTCCTCCAAAAATGATATCATCAACAAGCACTTCAATAATCGAGATATTTTCATGATCAATTTTGAAATACAAATTACTGTCAGCAGTACCTTTGTTGAAACCAATCTTCAAAAGATGCTTATCCAATCTTTCATACCAGGCTCTTGGGGCTTGCTTCAGTCCATACAGTGCTTTCTTCAGCTTGCAAACCATATCACCTTGATCAGACAATTGAAATCCATCTAGTTGCTCAATGTATACTTCTTCTTCCAAGTCTCCATTCAGAAAGGCAGACTTGACATCCATCTGATATACTTTGAAGTCCTTGAAGCTAGCAAAGGCAAGAAATAATCTGACTGCTTCAATTCTTGCCACCAGAGCAAAAGTTTCTTCAAAATCAACTCCTTCTATTTGAGAGTAACCCTTGCAGACCAATCTAGCTTTATTTATGATTACTTCACCAACTTCATTTAGTTTGTTCCGGAAGACCCATTTGGTTCCAATCACATTCTTGTTTCTAGGTCTAGGAACAAGATCCCAAGTGTGATTTTTCTCAATTTGCATCAGCTCTTCCTCCATTGCTTTAGTCCAGTTTTCATCATTACAAGCTTCATTCACTGTCTTAGGTTCAATCTTTGAAATTAGACAATACTCATATGAATCTTGAGCAATCCTTCTTCTTGTTTGTACACCTTTTCTTTTATCACCTATGATCTGATCTTTAGAGTGGTTCAGTCCTACATACCTAAGTACTTTGGGATTTTCTTGCACTTCTAATTCTTGATCAGGTTCAATCATATTTATCTCTTCTTCCTAATTTACCAAATCAGTCTGAATCTGTATTTTAGAAGGGGCTTGGACTCCTTGAATTAGAACATCATTCTGATCATCTTCATCATATTCATAAAACCTTGAGGGTTTTTCAATTCCTTCATCAACCTTCACATTTGTACTTTCTATAATCTTTCTCAGTCTCTTGTTATAACATCGGTATGCTTTTCTTTGAGTAGAGTAACCCAAGAATATCCCTTCATCACTTCTAGATCTTCATCTCTTTTAATGTAACATTTGCTACCAAAAAATCTAAAATATCTCACAGTAGGAGTGATGCCAAACCAAAGTTCATAAGGAGTCTTACCAGTATTGCTTCTGATTTGTACTCGATTGAGAGTATAGACTGCAGTGCTGACAGCTTCTCTCCAATAGATCTGAGGAACATTTGCTTCCATCATCATGGTCCTAGATGCTTCCTGGATGGTCCAGTTCTTTCTCTCAACTACTCCATTCTGCTGTGGAGTCCTAGGAGCAGACAACTGTCTCTTTATTCCATGTTTCTTACAGAATTCTATGAACTCTCCAGATGTGAATTCTCCACCTCTATTAGACCTCAGACATTTTAATTTTAATCCAGTTTCATTCTGTACCATAGCCTTGAATATTTTGAATATCTCAAGAGCTTCTGATTTCTCTTTCAAAAAAGTAACCCACATCATCCGGGAGTAGTCATCAATTAATAACATAAAGTATCTATCACCTTGCACACTTTTGATTCTTGTCAAACCCCATAAATTAGTATGAACTAAGTCCAATAATCCGATAGAAGATTGTTCCTTACTTTTGAATGAGACTCTGCTTTGTTTACCCAACTGACATTCTTTGTACAAACTATTTGTAGGTTTCACCAATTTTGGAAGATCTCTTACAGCCTGAGTGTTACTTATCTTGATGATATTATCAAAAGTCACATGACACATCCTCCTATGCCATAACCAACTCTGATCAATTTACACAAATAAATAACTTTTACCAATACCAACTAAATGGAAGATATTACCTTTTGTTTGAGTACCGAATGCAATCTCTGTTCTAGAACTTTCAAAGATCTTGCATTTTCCATTCTTGAATCGGAGATCATAGCCTTTGTCCACCAACTGTCCAACACTGAGAAGATTATGCTTTAGACCTTCAACATATAGTACATTACTAGTTTTGTTCTTTCCATCAAAAGAAATGGTTACTCTTCCTCTAATTCTACTAACAAAATTATCACCAAACTTTACCACTCCTCCTTCATACCTTTCCAAATCTATGAACTTATTTTTGTCACCTGTCATATGGTGAGACCATCCACTGTCATTGACCCAATCATCCTTTTCTTCAACTTAGGCAGTTAGAGCTCTTTCCACACTTTTATGATTGACAAATACAGAGGACATTGGATCTTCTTCCTTGATGGCAATGAACACCCAGTCACTTCCAGATTTGTTTCCTGTCTTTGATTCATCATTTGTTACTCCTTCATTATCATCATCTTCATGAACATAGTAACAATTCTTTTGGAACCTTGATCTGTTAGGATTTGGCCTTGAAAATCTTTCCAGACACCTTGAGTCAAAATGACCAATCTTATTGTAGTTAAAACACTTAAAAGGCAATTTCCCATCATACATACTGGATCCTCTTGGTAGTCTTTTTGCGATAAGGGCTTCAAGATGACCAGTTTTTGCTTCTTCTTCTTCCAGGTCTTTTCTTGCTTTTTCATACCATGATGGTTTCCTTGAAGAGTTCTCCCGGAACAAACCTTTGTTTACCTTTTACAGAGGCATTGACTTTAAATGCAGATTCAGTCTTGGGGGGGTATCTCCGAACTCGGTCATTTCAAATGCAGCTAATTTACCAACCAATTGATCTCTTGTGACCCTAAATGGGCTCTGAATTCTTCAATGGCAGCAACCTTGTATTTATAAGAAGCAGGAAGGGATCTGAGAACTTTGCCAACAATCTCATCTTCATCCAAGACTCCACCAGCACATCTAATGCCACAAACAAGCTCATTTACTCTTGGCATAAAAGTAGTGATATTTTCATCTTCTCTCATCTTCATATTTTCAAATTTTTCTTTCAGACTCTATAGCCTTGCACATTTAACAGACTTGTCTCCTTCATGCAGAAGTTCTAGTTTTCTTCCAAATTTCAAAAGTAGTTTGTAGATCAACAACATTTGTCAGCTCTGAATCAGATAAGGCACTTAGAAGAGCTTCTTTAGTCTGCAGATTATTTTTAGCATCTGTGATTTCATTTGCGGTTTTCGGGCCATTCTGTGGAGGAGTATACTTTGTTGAAGCCATGGTCCTGTACTGCATTCCCATACATTGCAAGTGACACTGCATGCGACTTTTCCAAAGATTAAAATTTGTTCCATCAAACTTCAGACTATCCTTCTTGTAGGACGACATCCTAGATCTCCTCAAGCGATTAAGCTCTTTTAGAGGAACTTAGCTCTGATACCAATTGTTAGACTTAGGGCAGACAACTGAGAGGGGGAATGAATCAGTTGTCCAAAACTTTCTTCCAATTAAACATTTAAATCCACTTTGCAATTCAGCAGCATAATGATAAATCAATCATGGAAACATAATGCATTAAATCAAGAGCAGAAACAAATTATTACACAAGACACCAAGATTTTGACATGGAAAACCCAGTTAAGGGAAAAACCACGGGGTGATTAACCCAAGATTGTATTCTCTGTTAGAAGAATAGAAAGAACAAAATGGCACATGCCAATTAGGGCTCACTGCCCGAGCATACTAGTCACAAGAGGCCCACTGCCTACAAGAGACACACTATCTACAAAATAATAAGTATCACATACTTGAACTGGAGAATAGCATCTTCACCATGCTTGAGTCAGTTCCATTTAAGCCCAAAACTTTTGTTTTGCCTTTCACTCTTCTCCTTTCTACCACACTCTCATCTCCACAAGATACACTTTGAAATGACTTTACAATTCTTTATTTATACAAGACATCGACTTAGGAATGATCATCTAAGTCGGCAAACATTTCAGAGTAAATACATGAATACAACATGACTAATTACAAAAAGACTTCACGTGGATCAGTACACTGTCGGCCACATAGATCTAAGACTTCAATCTTCATTTGGGAACACTCCAATCTTCACACAACATCTTCAAGATCATTCACAGGATGTATAATTCATTCGGTCAGCCTAACTTAGGAAGAACACCATCATCTGGAAGTAATTCTTCAATTGCGAGCTCAAACTTCAATGCGGACCACCAACACGAATTGGACATGATCCAATGACCTCTACAAGCTTGCCTGAATCACCAAGAACATCCACACTACATCTGCTTACTGAGATCCTTATCTCCTTCATCTGGAACCTCAAGAACATAGTCAGTCATCACTGTCACAATGGAATAGATGCTTGCAGACCTTCAGACCACGAACCAATTGAGTTGTCAATTCACATTGACTCCCTAAACATTCCCTCAAATCCACAAAATAGGATATTGCATTTTTGGATCTCACCAGACCTATCTGTGTCACTTTGTCACCTCTGAACACCTATCAGAACCGGTTTTACTTGAGCGGCCACAACTTCTTCAGATCTTCATGCAGACTTCTGAAATCTTTAGTGGATCACCTTAAGACACATATCTACAAACCTTTTGATGCGTAACCTCTGATCTTCATCTTAGCTAGGATCTTTAGCTCGCTATCTTCACTATTCTTCTCTATTCCTGATTAGACTTTTTTTCTCAATATCCTCAGCAAACAGTTCATTCAATCCTTATCATTAATGCAACAAGAGTATGTTGACATCAATGACAACACCGGTTGGGCCCATACTTGCAACACTTACAACATGTCATAGTCCACCTTGGGGTGCCTAAATATGCCTTTTTCAAAGATACTTCATGACACATGTCTTCACCTATCTTACAAGCTTCTATTTCTAACTCTTACATGTCATAATTCCGTCATAGGAATCCGTCATAACCATTTCGGTCAAACATTCGCTTACACAACATGAAAGATGCCGACACATGGCAAAATACTCTTACCACAAAGTGGGAGGCCTATTTCCTCATGTGAGGACAAAATTACAAGTTGTCATATTCCATGTAGGATGACACATCACCATGCAACATCCCACAATATGACAATATGGAATTTACAAATATTTACAACATAGGTAATGAATTAATAAATACAAACATAAATAATGCAAGGAATTATCAAGGTTGAGACACCTTAATTCCCAACAGCAAGGAGAAGGAACCATAAATCATTTTGAAAATTCATTTTATATCTAATTATTACTCCTTGTGGAACATGAACTATGGTTCAACAACCCAAAGATGAAACCCCTCAAGGTTTGAAATTAAAGGATGAAAACCCCCTAATTTCCATTGCTAAGTTAGTGGATGAAAACCCCTAATTCAGAAAGATTAGGAGACATTTCAAAGGCATTTTAGTGCAGATAGATCATTGTAGATTTGAGATAATTAACAGAAGATACAAAGGATAAGTTCAATCTTTCCTAAAATATATTTTAATTTTATATCTGAATTAAAATAAACTTAAAACTGCAATTTTTGAAGTTGATATCATATTTATAATTAATTGTGCTACTATAATTGTGAGTCAAATTTTGTTATACTTAAAAAAAGAAAAATATAAAATTTAAATGGGAAATTACATTGTATGTTTTAAGCTGAAGTAAGACAAATGGAGAAGACCCAAGCAGCCTTTTATTAAGCATCTTTTGAAGAGAAAATTATTAACAATGTTTAGGTAGATGACAAAAGTCTTCTTAACTTAAAAATGTTTATTTCTAAACATGGATTGTGCTTACTTAATAACCTAGGCTATAAAAGTATAACAGTTTCATCTTAAGCAACTAAACTCTTATAAATCATTTCCCTACTTTGTAAAGTATCCTATACATACATTTCTTACAAGACGTAGGCATCTAACACCAACATGCTCCCTGTATGAAGTTGTTAACAAAATACTAAAGACTTAAGCCAAGAGATCTAAAAATAGTACACTGATATCAATTGTAACAAAATGGTTCTATATGGAAGAATGTTTCTCTCTTGGTGAAGGAATCATGAAGTTGCTGACAAAATACTAAAGACTTAAGACAAGAGACCTAGAAATAGTACACTAATATTGGTTGTAACAAAACGATTCTATATGGCAGAATGTTTCTCTCTTGGTGAAGGAATCGTGAAGTTGCTAACAAAATACTAAAGACTTAAGACAAGAGATCTAGAAATAGTACACTGATATTGATTGTAACAAAATGGTTCTATGTGGTAGAATGTTACACTCTTGGTGAATGAATCATGAAGTTGTTGACAAAATACTAAAGACTTCAGACAAGAGACCTAGAAATAGTACACTGATATTGGTTGTAGCAAAATGGTTCTATATGGAAGAATGTTCCTCTCTTGGTGAAGGAATCATGAATTTGCTGACAAAATACAAAAGACTTAAGACAAGAGACCTAGAAATAGTACATTGATATCAATTGTAACAAAATGGTTCTATATGGTAGAAAGATTCACTCTTGGTGAAGGAATCATAAAGTTGGTGACAAAATACTAGACTTAAGACAAGAGACCAAGAAATAGTACACTGATATCAGTTGTAACAAAATGGTTCTATATGGAAAAATGTTTCTCTCTTGGTGAAGAAATCATGAAGTTATTGACAAAAAATACTAAAGACTTAAGACAAGAGACCTAGAAATAGCACACTAATATCAATTATAACAAAATGTTTCTATATGGCAAAATGTATCTCTCCTGGGGGAAGGAATGAACTACGTACATTCATGAGAAGAAATCTACTTATCTCTATGTTGAATAATATACAAAACACCACAAAAGTTCTTAAAGAATGAAGCTGACATTACATGAGACCATAACTGGCCTAGCTAAACACCTTATGGGGTCCACAAAGTTAACTGTAGTCTTTTATTTATTTTATTTCCTCCTAGAATTCTATGTTGGGCGTTTACTTGTCCTTCTGGGGTCCACAACCCTCCTTAGGCAATCAAATCCACTGGTCATGGGACTCTTAAAAGAAATATTTTTATAATGTTGGACAACGATTGGATATTGCTTGGGCCCCACATGGTAGAGAAAATTGTCTAGTTCTTACCTCTTTGGCAGGCGATAACTGATAGCCCATTTGTTTTATTTAAAATTGTGAATAATGGTTTATTTTTTTTGCATCGGTTACCTTCAATTGTGGCAGAAGATTTATTTTCCATTCAACAGTTTCAAACTTTATTTTCTTGCAATTCCAGTTGGCAGCACCTTCATCTAACTCTGACAGACTATTTATATCGAGGCTGAGAATGAAAAGCCAGCAGTTGTTAGTTTATCTTATTTTGGTAGGTTTGTGGGGGTGGAGAAGTGTCTGATTGCGCCATTCTTTTCCCCAGTGGCTGAATTATTAGGACTTTAAACATTAATTGAAAAATAGAGTTCAAACAAGGAAGACATAAGGAAGTCGTGTAGTCTCTGAGGTGGGACTCTCAAGGTCTCTTTCAGTAGTTGTTTTTAAAGATTTTCAGAGTTGATGCATGGATTATGGAGATTTAAGGGTTGTATGTCTATACTCTACTATTAAAATGTTTGATAATTTGATTTTGATGAATTTACATTGATTGCTTCTGATTTTACTGTATTGCAAGTTGATGTCTTCAGTCTTTCTAAATGAATTGTTCAACTTGTCTATTCTATTAAGTATGTTTGGTTGCTCGAATTAGCTACCTATTGTCGGCACCTAGTTCTAGTTTGCATTATTTGGTATTAGAGCAAAGAGAAGATCTAGGTTATTGTGAAGAACCTTGAAGAGTTTCTTGTAATTACAGAAGGTTAAGAGGAAAAAATAGATCTTGTGATGTTGGTTAGCAGAGACAATAAGAGTAATAATGGTAAAGTTTGAAGTCTTGGGAACAACACAAAGGAGAGGTGAAGGAGAGGTGTATTGGTAGATATTGTGAGTGAAAGTGAAGATGAAGAAGCAGAAGAACAAGGAGAAGAATATATGAATGATCCCTTCATAAGGACTATGTCACTTTTTCAAAATCGACCACAGATAGAGACTCAGTGCTACAATAGAAGTTTAAATGCAAAAAAATTAATAGATTGGATTTCTAAGATGGAAAAATATGTTGAGTTTGGATCTTTAGAGGATTTGAAGACAGTGAAGTTGGCAAGTACTAAGTTGAGGGTTCGTGTACTCCTTTGGTAGAATAATGTGCAAATGGACCGGTAAAAGAAGGGAAAGGAGAGGATTCAAACATGGGATGAGATGGTAGCAAAGTTGAAATCAAAGTTTCTACCTGTTGATTATAATCTCAATTGGATGAAATAGTTGCATAATCTAAGGAAAAAGGAACTAAGTGTCAAAGATTACGTTAAAGAATTTAATCGTCTTAACATTCAATCTGATCATGTTGAGGATGATGAGGAAAAAGTTGTAAGATATATTAATGGACTTCATTTTGCTATCCAAGATGAGCTTTGTATGATTCAAGTGAGATCAGTAGAAGAAGCCTACCAATGTGCCTTAAGAGATAAAGAGAAATTGGTTAGGAAGCCAAAATAACATCTCAAGAAGCAGAGGAAGATCCTCTAGAGAAAGAGAACGATTTGATGAAGATAAAAGATTACAAAATAGTGAAGGGGAGTCTAGTACTTTTCATGTTCTTCATTTTTTGTTGCAAGTATGTGCAAATGGTGTTGTCATTGATGTCAATAAGCTTGAGTTGTCATTGGTGTCAACTGTATGAGGAGTTTGTTGCAAGGGTGTGAGCAGTTGGTATTGAGTTGATGTTGTCTCTAATGATGCTTTGATTAGTTGCATTATGTTGTCATTAGTAAGCTACTAGTGTCAACCTCTGGTGTTTCTTTGATAAGCTTCTGTCTATGGATGTATAGTTGAGTTTCTATATTATAGTTGACTTGGTGGTAATGAGGAAGTGTTGAAGATGTTGATGATATGTTTCTGGTGCTTGGTTTCCAAGTGCTTTTGAGAAAATTTGAATAAAAAGAGTGAAATAGTGTGTTGCAGTGGTGTTTTGTGTTGTAGAGTAGCATTCTAGTTTGGCTCCACATTTATTTTATGTTGAAGATCTACTTGTGTGGTTTGGATATGTTGATCAGAGGTGTTCAAAGGTATTGCATTCATAATTTGGTGTACTAGATCGATGTGCAGAGAAAGGTGTGTTCACTAGTGTGTGAATTGTGTATTGCAGAGGTGTCTAAGAGAAATGTTTTCACTCAGCATTTATCCGTAGAGTGGTTAAAGGTCTTACGGATCTGGAAGGGTGTTGATAGTGTTTGTATCTTTCTTTTGGTGAAGTTGTTTGAGGTTTGGTGCTTTGGAAGTTGGTTTCTTGAGTTGCAGTGTATGGCAGAGTTGTTTGAGTGCATTGGGTGTGTACATTCTTCAGGTGAAAGTTGTTGCAAAGGAATTTGTTGGATTTGAGGGGGTTTGTGAAATATTCTAGACTGTGTTCAAGCATAGTGCAGTGTCCATGAGTCATCTTTGGATTTGAGGAAGCGTGTACTTAAATGATTATGGTGTTAACACAGGTTCGGCCGACCTTGGGTGTTTACACTAATTGCGAAGCTGCTTTGGTGTTTGTGGAAGCATGACATGGTGTATATGAGTGGATATAGGTCCTAACTAAGGTGTGTTGTGGTCTGCCTTCATTCCTTTCCACAACGGGAATGTTTTAGTGCTTTCCTAACTTGAATTTGCATGGTTGAGGTGCATAGCTGACCTTGGAGAATGTTTTCAAGGTTGAAGATGGTATAAATAAGTGTTGAGTTGTTGAGGAATGATAAGATAGATGTGTGTGATGCAAATAATGTGAATTGCAAAGTTGTGAGGTGTGAATTTGTGCAATGCAGTGCGAGCTTTCATGTGTTAGATTGTTGAATGTAGTGAACAGAAGGTGTCTACAATTCTTCAGTAAGATTGCGAAGGTGTTGGTGATGTTGTGGTGGAATTTTCGTTGCATTGAGATGGTTTTCTCATTGTAACACTCTTCTCTATCTTCTCTTCTATTCTGGTAGTGAGCCTTTCTTTCTTTTGGGTAGTGAGCCCTCCAATAATGAGCCCTATTATATTCGGTGTTGATATTACTTTATATTGTGAGCTAATCCTCACCGTGGTTTTTCCCTTCTTGGTTTTTCACGTAAATTTGGTGTTTCCTTGTGTATGATGTTGATTTGGTTCTATTTCTGTTATTTGCTTGCATGATAAACCATTCTAATGTGATTAAGGGTTAATTGGAATAATGTGGATTTGAATGTTTGTGAGGGTTTTGAAGTTTTAAGGTACAACTGATTCACCCCCCTCTCAGTTGTCTTGTACATTCAACAATTGGTATCAGAGCAAGGTTCCTTGGAAGAAAGCTTAACCGTTTGAGGTAGATCTGGGATGGCGCACAAGAAATATGTTCCCTTGTTTGATGGATCAAACTATGCATTTTGGAAAACAAGGATGGAAGGTTATCTGGTTTCTTTTGGATTTGAAATCTGGAAGTCTATTGAGACTAGATATTCTATACCTATGAATGGTCTGAGTACTACTAATGAGATCAAGGCTTGTGAAAACAATGGTAAAGCAAGGTATGCTCTTTTAAGTGGTCTTGTTAATTCTAAATTGGTGAAAGTTATGAATCTGAAAACTGCTAAAGAAATTTGGGTAAAGTTTAGAAAGTATTTATGAAGGAGATGATAAGGTCAAGCAAGATAAGATGCATAATCTGAAGATCATGTTTGAGACCCTGTGAATGTCTGAAGATGAAAACATCACAAGCTACTTGCAGATGGTGGATGAAGTTGTCAATGTCATCAGAGATCTTGGTGGAGAACTGAAAGAAGAAGAAGTGGTAAAGAAGGTGCTCAAAACTCTTCGTCAAGCTTATAGACTTAAAGTTTTTGCTATTAAGGAATTACAAAATTTGAATCAATATGTACCAAAGATCAGTTGTATGGTTCTTTATCTTCTTTTGAAATGAGAGAATTTGGTACAAGTAGTACAAAAGTTGAGAATGCTTTTAAGGCTAACAAATCAGAGAAGACTATGGAATCAAATCAGGAGGATCTTGATGATATGGAAGCTAACTTTGTGAGAAGAATGAAAAAGGATACTAGAAAGTATAGTGGTAAGTTGCCTTTCAAATGTTTCAGTTGTGGAAAGATAGGTCATTATGTTTCAAGATGTCCAAATAGAGCTTTGAATAACAAAAATAGGGAGAACAAATGTAAGATGATTAAGAGAAGTTATTATGTTAGAGAAGATGCAAGTATATCTGATGATGAATATGATTATGGAGACAATGAGGATGGTGAATGCTTGTTCATGTTGGGAATTAAGGTGTCTCAACCTTTGCAAATTCCTAATGTTGTATTTATTTATCCCATATTGAGTTGGCATAGTCAACACCTTGTGTATATGCAGGAGGATAAATTTTGGTGACTTTGGCAGCCATGGTTTTCCCCTTGAATAATTAACGGGGGTTTGGGGGCAGCGCCCGCAAGACAGGGTCAAGGGGTGTAGCCCCTTGCGGGGTCCAAGGGCAGCGCCCCTGGCACGCTCCTTGTCACGGTACAGGGCGGGGTCGAGGGGCAACGCCCTCGTGGGGGCTCAGGGACAATGCCCCTGAAACCTCAAACGATTTTTAATTAACGACAAGTGTCGGTGAGTATCTCTGCACGAGAGAAAGGCATCTTTGGGTGGTCAAGGGAGGTTATGACATGTAAGAGGAATATGATATTTTTAGTCAGTGTATGACAGATTCTTTGACAACAATAAGGTGCGTAAGAGCATCTGTCATAACCTATCTTGGACCAAGTGTCCACTTTGGGATGGGATGTTGGACAAGTGTCCTTAGGTGTGGGTTTTGGGGCATGAGTCCAAGATGGACGCCCATCTCTAGAAGGTTCCATATTTGCCTTGTAAACTCTATATAAACAGGTGCTTGGATGGGATATAGATAACTTTGGTACAAGTACTGTTATGCTGCCGGAATATCTCCAGATTCAACATTTAAAGACTCCTGAAAGAGCATTGGCTCTGAAACTGTATTGTAATCTATTATTGTTTACTGTAATACATTTGAGCTGTGTTTTGGAGTGTGGGGTTTTTCACCCGTAAGGGTTTTCCCCACGTATATCTTGTCTCTCTCTCTCTATCTTCTTTCTAGTTCTTGTGTTTTGCTGTAATATCTCATGTTAATGGTTTAATATTGCTGTAATAGTTAGGATAAAGTTGAATTTGCATAGCCCTCTCCTCATTAGATTAGTGTAGGAAGCATTTTCCACACACCTAGCTTCCTTTTAGTTGGTATCAGAGCTTGATCACCTTTGGTCCTAGTTGTAGGTAGGGGTTTTTGAGCTAATCTTAGGTTGAGTGGGAGTCTGTGCAGAGCATTCTGTATCTTATTGCAGCAAGGAGATGGCAAGCACATCAGGAAGGTTTGAAGTAGAGAAGTTCAACGGCAGTAATTTCAAGCTATGGAAGCTCAAGATGGAAGACATGTTAGTTGACCGAGACCTTTGGGAAAGTGTGGATGGAACTAAACTAGCCGCAATGTCACAAGCTAACTAGGATCTCAAGGATTGGAAGGCTAAGGCTCTCATAAGACTTAGTCTTGCCGATTCTGTGTTGTTAAATGTCCATGAGGAGGCTACTACAACACTCCTTTGGAAGAAGTTGGGGGATGTGTATCAAGCCAAATCCCTTGTCAATAAACTTTTCCTGAGAAAGAAGTTGTACTCTCTTTGAATGGAGGACGGAGGATCCATGGTTGAGCATATGAATGCCTTTAACATGCTGGTTGCACAATTGACATCTTTTGGTGTAAAGATGGAGGAGGAGGATCGGTGTATGACCCTACTTTGTTCTCTGCCAGACTCATGGGATCATCTTGTCATGGCAATCGGAAGCACCACATCCACATTCAAAATGGAAGAGGTGGTCTCTTCGCTGTTATCTGAAGAGATGTGGAGAAAATCTTCTGAGGCAGCCAAAGAAGCCCTTGCAGTTCGTGGAAGACCCAAGGAGAAAGGGAAGAAGAAGGACAAGAAAGCTGAGAAGGGTAGATCCAAATCTCCTGGAAAGTCTAAGGCTCTTTGTTAGAACTGTGGCAAGACCGGACATTTCTGAAAGGAATGCAAAGAGGAGAAGAAGAAAAAGAAGAAAGCTCCTGATTCAGATTCTGACAAATCACAAGATGACGGTGATGCCTTCATTGCAGCCCTGGCAACTCATGCATCTGATGATGTGTGGCTAATCGACTTTGGTGCATCATTCCACATGACCTCACATCAAGATTGGTTCACTAAGTATGAGGAGTTCGATGGTGGAAAGGTGTATCTGGGTGACGACTCTCATCTAAAGATCGCTAGTTGTGGAAGAGTCTCTATCCGATTCCCTGATGGTTGAGTGAAGGGGATCACTGGGGTTATGCACATCCCAGGCTTAGCACAGAACCTACTTTCTGTAAGTATGTTGAATGATGCAGGTGTGCAGGTTGTCTTTTGGAAAGACAGATGCAAGATGACTAGAGGATCTATGGTGCTTGCTAAGGGTACTCAGAGAGGTACTTTGTTTCAGCTGGAAGCATGCATTGCACAATGCAATAGTTCTTCTGACTCAAGGAAGAGGGCAATAGTCACTTCATCCCCACCATCTGAACAAGCAGTGAAGAAATCTATAGTTTCTAATCTTGATGGTTGTAATCTTTCATTGGAAGTTAAACTCCCTGCAGAAACAATAATGTTATGGCATAAGAGATTTGGCCACATTGGTGAGAAGGGTCTATGTACCCTAAAAAATAAGAACCTCATTGAGGGGTTAGATGATTGTAATCTTGAGTTCAACGTTCGTGAACATTGCATTTATGGAAAACAAAACCGTGTTAAGTTTTACTTGAGTTCTCATAAGTCTTCTAGTGTGTTGGACCTCATTCATTCTGATGTGTTTGGTCCTATTAATGTTCCTTCGTTATCAAAATTTGTATACTTTATATCTTTTATAGATGATTACAGCAGAAGGACATGGATTTATTTTCTCAGAAGCAAATCTGAAGTCTATAGCAAGTTTAAGGAGTTTAAAGCCTTTGCTGAAAATCAGATTGGTAAAAAGATTAAATGTTTGAGAAATGACAACGGTGGTGAGTTATGTTCTACAGAATTTGATAAGTATTGCAAGGAACTTGGGATTGAAATACATATGACAACTCCATACACACCACAACAAAATGGAGTTGCAGAGAGGATGAACAGGACACTGATGAAGAAGGCTAGGAGTATGCTTAGTGGAGCTGGTCTAGAATAAAAGTTTTGGGCTAAAGCTATTGCCACTGCTTTCTATCTGGTAAATAGATCTCCTACATCAGCTCTTGTTGGAAAGACACCCATGGAGGTGTGGTCTAGTTGAAAGTCTTTAGTAAGGCATCTTTGTGTTTTTGGTTGTGAGGCATATGCACATGTGCCTAAGGAGAAGCAGTCAAAGTTGGAGAACAAAGCTGTTAAGTGTATCTTCATTGACTATTCTGTTGGTGTGAAAGGATACAAACTTTGGGATCCTGTGGCTGAAAAAGTGCTGTATAGCAGAAGTGTCATCTTTAGAGAGCTTACACCTTCTTCCATTGTTTTGCAGCTAGAAGAAAAAGAAAAGAAAGAGGATGTTGTTCAGTTTCCTCTCACCCCTGAGAAGACTAAACAAAAAGATGATGATGAGGAGAGCTCTAGCAGCTCTGAAAGCTCAGAAGAAGAAGCTGAACCTCAACCTCAGCTCTTGAGGAGGTCTACACAGATAAGGAAGCAACCTGAAAGGTTTGGTTTTACATTGCTTGATTCTAGTTGTGCTTATGCTTTGCTCACTAATAGTGATGAACCTAGAACTATATCAGAGGCTTTGGATATGAAGGATGCAGGTTCCTGGAAGGAGGCCATGGAGGAAGAAATGGCTTCTTTGGAAAAGAATCAAACTTGGGACTTGGTGCCTTTGCCTCCTGGACGGAAACCCGTTGGATGTAAATGGGTGTTCAAGAAGAAGCTTGGTGCAGATGGAAGTATTGGAAAGTATAAGGCCAGATTAGTTGTGAAGGGGTATTCACAAGTGGAGGGTATAGATTATGGTGAGATCTTCTCTCCCGATACAAAGCTCACATCCATTCGATTCCTGTTGTCTCTCGCAGCAGCTTATGACTTGGAGGTAGAATAGATGGATGTGAAGACAACTTTCCTTCACGGTGACTTGGAGGAGGAAATCTACATGTCACAGCCAGAGCATTACATGGTAAAAGGTAAAGAAAATTTGGTTTGCAAACTTAAGAAGTCTTTGTATGGTTTGAAGCAATCCCCTAGGAGATGGTACTTGAAGTTTGATGCCTTTGTGTTGTCAATTAGATTTGTGAGATCGAAATCAGATCACTGTGTTTATTATAAGTTTGATGGTGATCGTATTCTCATTGTTGCACTGTATGTTGATGATATGTTGCTCATTGGGAAGGGTAAGAATATGATTTTTGATTCTAAATGTCAGTTGTCAGCTCAGTTTGAAATGAAAGATTTAGGGGCAGCCAGGTACATTCTATGAATGGAAATTAGAAGAGATAGAACCAACAAAAAACTTTGGTTAAGTCAGAGTAAGTATGTTAAGACCGTGTTGGACAGATTCAACATGGGAGATTGTAGACCATCATGTGTTCCCGTTTCCTTGGGGATAAAGTTGTCTGTTGAGGATTGTCCAAAATCTCCTAGTGAGGTGGAGGACATGAGCAGAGTACCTTATGCTAGTGTTGTTGGCAGTTTGATGTATGCTATGGTCTGCACAAGACCAGACATTGCCCAAGCAGTGGGAGTCCTTAGTCGATTTATGGCTAATCCTGGACAGGTTCATTGGGATGCAGTTAAGTGAGTGTTCATATATCTGAGGGGTGCTTCTAAGTATTCCATTTGTTATCATGGTAATGTTTCAGGACCTCTGCATTCTATTGATATTCATGGATTTATGGATTCAGATTGGGCATGTGACATTGACAGCAGGAGATCCACTAGTGCTTATGTTTTTACATTGTTTGGTGATGCTATTAGTTGGATGAGTAAGTGACAACCTGTTGTTTCTTTGTCCACGACAAAAGATGAGTATATGGCAGTAACTCATGCTTGTAAGGAAGCCATTTCGCTTAAGAGATTGTGTTCTGATATTGGTGTTGATGCAGGTCAGATCATGATCAGTTGTGATAGTTAGAGTGCAATTTGCCTTGCAAAGAATCCAACTTTCCATGCTAGAACAAAGCACATTGATGTTTAGTTTCACTTCATGCGAGACATGGTTGAGGATGGAAAGGTAAATTTGGAGAAGGTAGAAACTTTGAAGAATGTTGCAGATGCATTGACGAAACTAGTGGGCACAGAGAAGTTCAGATGGTGTTTAGAGTCTATGGGCCTCTTGGCCCCTAGCAGTTAAATCTTGTCATTGCTTTTGGCCCTTGTAAGGTGTTCGACAAGTGGGAGAATGCTGGGAATTAAGGTGTCTCAACCTTTGCAAATTCCTAATGTTGTATTTATTTATCCCATGTTGAGTTGGCATAGTCAGCACCTTGTGTATATGCAAGAGGATAAATTTTGGTGACTTTGGCAGCCATGGTTTCCCCCTTGAATAATTAACGGGGGTTTGGGGGTAGCGCCCGCAAGACAGGTCAAGGGGTGTAGCCCCTTGCGGGGTCTAGGGGCAGCGCCCCTGGTGCGCTCCCTATCATGGTACAGGGCGGGGTCGAGGGGCAGTGCCCTCATGGGGGTTTAGGGACAATGCCCCTGAAACCTCAAATAATTTTTAATTAATGACAAGTGTCGGTGAGTATCTCTACACGAGAGAAAGGCATCTTTGGGCGGTCAAGGGAGGTTATGACATGTAAGAGGAATATGATATTTTTAGTCAGTGTATGACAGATTCTTTGATAGCTATAAGGTGCGTAATAGCATCTGTCGTAACTTATCTTGGGACCAAGCGTCCACTTTGGGATGGGATGTTGGACAAGTGTCCTTAGGCATGGGTTTTGGGGCATGAGTCCAAGATGGACACCCATCTCTAGAAGGTTCCATATTTGCCTTGTAAACTCTATATAAATAGGTGCTTGGATGGGAGATAGACAACTTTGGTACAAGTACTGTTATGCTGCCGGAATATCTCCAGATTTGACATTTAAAGACTCCTGAAAGAGCATTGGCTCTGAAACTGTATTGTAATCTGTTATTGTTTACTGTAATACATTTGAGCTGTGTTTTAGAGTGTGGGGTTTTTCACCCGTAAGGGTTTTCCCCACATATATCTTGTCTCTCTCTGTGTCTTCTTTCTGGTTCTTGTGTTTTGCTGCAATATCTCATGTTAATGGTTTAACATTGCTGTAATAGTTAGGATAAAATTGAATTTGCATAGCCCTCTCCTCATTAGATTAGTGTAGGAAGTGTTTTCCACACACCTAGCTTCCTTTTAGTTCATAGCTTTAAAAGATGAAACTAATTCTACTAACTTTGAAAGATGTGTGAAGGAAAGGGCTACGGAAGCAAGTACTAATACTGAAGGCACTTTAGTGTTTGCTTTTCATGCTAGATAGGAGAACTATTGGATCATTGATAGTGGATGCTATAATCATATGATCAAAGATAAGAGTAAGTTTGTTAATCTTGAAAAATATGAAGGAGGACTAGTTAGGTTTGGTGATGATACATTTGCTAAGATATGTTGAAAAGGTTCAATCAGTTTTGATGGAAAGCATAACACTAATGATGTTCTTTATATTAAGGGTTTAAGACATAACCTCTTGAGTGTTGGACAAATGTGTAGTAAGGGATACAATCTTATGTTTCAGGATGACGGCTGTGAGATCAGAAAAGGTTCTGGAACTATGATTGCTGCTGGAAGGAGGATAGATGAAAATGTCTATCAGCTCAAAGGTGTTGACGGTTATTGTTTCATGACTTAGATTAATGAGAGTTGACTATTGCATAGAAGAATGTGTCACATCAATTTTGATAGCCTAGTGAGAATAAGTTTAGTTCAAGCTGTGAGAGATTTGCCAAAGATTACAAAGCCTATCAATGGTGTGTATAAGGAATGTCAAGTTGGAAAGTAAGCAAGAAGAAGTTTCAAAGTTAAAGATCAATCCTCTACTAGACTGTTGGAATTGGTGCATACAGATCTTTGTGGTCCTACCAGAGTAAGAAGTTTTCAAGGTGACAGGTATTTCATGCTATTAATTGATGATTATTCTAGAATGACATGGGTTACTTTTCTAAAAGAAAAATCAGAAGCCCTAGATAAGTTTAAAGCATTCAAAGTTATGGTTGAGAATGAAATGGATATGAAAATCAAATGTTCGAGGTCTGACAGTGGTGAAGAGTTCACCTCCAATGAGTTTAACATCTTTTGTGAAGATCATGGAATAAAGAGGCATTTATCTGCCCCGAGGACTCCTCAGTAGAATGGAGTGGTTGAAAGAAAAAATATGACTGTTCAAGAAGCTGCAAGGACAATGATGAAAGAAGCAAATATACTAGAAGTCTACTGGAGAGAAGCAATTCATACTGCTTCTTATATACTGAATAAAGTGCAGGGTGAAAGCACAAAGATGAGTATAGATTTCACAGGAGTCTACCACAGATGAAAAATGCCGCTTGGAACGGGTACCCATTTTGAAAAAAATGGGTACCCTTTTAGGATCGGGCTCCCAAAGCAAAATGGGTACCTGTTTTCAAAAAGTATATATATTTTTTTACATGCATATGGCTAAATTTTTTTATTTTTTAGAAACAGGTACCCATTATTTTTAAAATGAGTACCTTTTTTCAAAAAGTATATATATTTTTACATGCCTATGGCTAATTTTTTTTAATTTTTTAGAAACGGGTACCCGTTATTTTTAAAAAGGGCACCCGTTAATGACGGGCACCCATTAATGACGGGCACCCGTTTATGACGAGCACCCGTTATGATGGGCACCCGTTTATAACGGGTACCCGTTTCTAAATTTTTGAAATTTTAAAGTTGTTGGTTTTCCAACAAATACAGGAGGTTACGTAAGCTGCTTCCCCTTCACTTCTGGTTCTGCCACACCAAGGGGGTATCCCTATAGCTAAAGATTTGATCTTGACTCACCCAATGACAAAAAGATTTATCTTTACAACAACAAGAAGAATACTCTCATGTTTGGACCAAGATTTGGGTGATAAATCACAAGGTTGGCACTGTTCTTGGCATATCTAACTGGTTGTGGATGAGAGTATGCAGGGGTCCTATTTCTGTTGAAAGGTGTGACCCTTGGTCTCCTTGTTCAGTGCTGCACTGCGGTGGTTTGCGACAAGGGCTTAATCACCTCCCGTGCTTGTTAAGTCAAGTGGTTGTATCGGGCATTAACAGGTCGATCTTTTGGTGCAATGACAGCTAACAATTGGTATCAGAGCTGAGGTCATGGGTTCAAACCCTGCGCTTGTGCTGGGGGGGTTGTTCCAAGGTGTGACCCTTGGTCTCCTTGTTTAGCGCTGCGCTGCGGTGGTTTGCGACAAGGGCTTAACCGCCTCCGGCATTAACAGGTCGATCTTTTGGTGCAACGGCAGCTAACAATTTCTACTCCTACAAACTAACAAGTTTAAAGTTATGAAATAGTTTGTTTTATAGTTTGGATGCAAGACAGGGGGTTTTGGATCATAACTACTATACAGGGAGCAGACTGGTGCCTATCTTAGGGAAAAGAGTCAACTAGACGTATACAAGTGAATGATTTGCACTGGCATTCAAGTTTCAAGGGGCTAGGACTGGTATTTGCCTTACAAACACCACCCAAGACTGAGTATTTAGCTGCCTCTACTTACAAATATCCCAGCTGACATGCATTCTTCTCCATACTTGATCTAAAATAGTTTAATCCACTCCTTGAATGGAAGTCACAGATTAAGCATGTAATACAGAAAGTCTATATCCTAGAATCTTAGAAACCCTTAGCAACCAGATTCAAAAGAAGCTATGTATACAGCAATGGAGATAAGCAACTAAACACATGCAATAATGCATTTTTCATATAAAACAAAACTGAAACTGAACATATGTGCAACCTGCATTCAAAATGCAACTCATAAACTCCCACAGAGACAGAGCAACCAAGAAAGGCTTTGTTCTTCGTTATTTCTCCCAAAAATGCCCAAGTCTTCAACAACCTAAAATGAGCTACACAGTTCTAATATATACCAGGATGTGTACTTAGCAAAACAAGTACAATGGTCATTTAAAAATTTGCTAGACACAATGCACCATGGAATGGCACCCAAAACATTCAATGCGATAGGCAGAAGAAGAAGGAAGAGCAGGAGAAAATGGGGAAATGTGCCGCCGCTTGGAGATTTTCTCCCTAAATCGGGTAGTTAACCTGTCCATTCGACCCATACCTCTGCAACTCTTTACCATTAATAGCCAACCTACCCGTAGCCTCAAGAAATGTAGCAGCTGCATGCTTTGAAATTTTTCCCGCTTGGAAAAGATGCAACGAACACAAAATCCTTCTTCCTTTGAAAAATTGAACCATGGCCGTCGATTTCCCTCCTCCCACTGAGATCTGTGGCTCCAATCGCTTTGAAAAGTCCATCGGCCAATAGCAACGTGCCATGTAGGCCCCTTTTTCCATCGTTGACTTTTCCTGCTTCCGTTTTACCTTTTCCACCCATTTTGCCATTTTCGCCTTTGTATATGCAAAAGCATATACATACAACTGCGTGCAAATTCAAATCTTTGTATATGCAAAAGCATATACATACAATCGCATCAGGACATGTGGCAGCCTGCTATTGGTTGTCCACCGCTAAAAAAATGCCTGTCTGAGTTATCGGGACCATTGCATCTTCTTTTGCTTTTGAGATTGTATGTGAGATTGCATATACATACAACCGCTCTGCATACAAGGCGGACCCCAAATCCTTATAAAACAAATTGAAATCGCATTCAGGTCCAGCTTGTATCTTCCTTTTTTGCATATCACCTTGTACATTGCATATATACAATATGCAATATACATACAAGGCGGATTCCATTGCATTTATCAGTCAGATTGGAAAAACCTTTGAAATCTGGTTTGTATCTTCACCATTGTATATTACGTTGTATATCGCACATACGATGTACAACATACAACCCGCAGACCTGAACCATTTATCTGCCACAACACATTCTCCTTTCGTGTCCGGGTTCTATGTCCTCCCTTGCATCTTTGCCTTGTATATTGCAAACATACAACGCGGATATACAAACAAAACATACATACAATCCGGACCTCTACCTTTATCAACCAGAATGTATATCTTTTCGGGTCCAGGCCTTGCATATTAGGAATGTATATGCCCTTGTATGTTCGATTGCATGTGTAAACATACAATCACCTTTGTATATCGGATATACATTTCATACTTTCCTTTGTATGTTTCTGCCAATGTACATTGCCTTGTATATCTGCTTGCATCTTTCCTCTTTGCATCATTGGCCATCGGAAAGATAATTAGTTGGGCTGCCGATGCATATTGTTTCGCCGATGAAACCTTTGTATATCCCCCTTGTATGTCGGCCTTGTATGTGGCGAATGCATAAGACCCTTGCATGTTTTCCTTTGCATGTGCGCTTGTATATTCAAACATACAAATAAAATATACATGCAAACCCTTTGATACAAGCAGGGAATTTGCAATGGAATATTCGATGCATATACAACCCGATATGCATACAAAAATGCATACAACCATTTTTCTCCATTCTAAAGCCAATTGAACTCATTTTTCGGGCCCTCCAATGTACATTTACACTTGCACCTTCAAATGTACATACAAACAACAATGCATATACAAAGATACATGCATGTAAATCAGGAGGCCGAGGGACTTAGAAATTTTTGGGTTAGTGCCTGCGAATTTAAATGCTTGAAATCTAAATTTTATGCAGGCACTAACAAAACCCGCCAATTTTCATTAGTTTTAGGCTTGGAAACCCAAGCCTTAGCTTTGGACCTGCAACTAGGAGACCATGAAAACAACAAGAGAAAAAACTAGTTTCACCACTATGGCTGACGACTTTTTTTTAGAATATTTTAACGAAATTAAAACCCATTATAGATCTAAAAGTCTAGTTTTCAAATATGTAATTTTTTCTACTATTAAACATAATTTTCTATTTATTATTTATTTTCCAAACAAACTAACTCATAAACTTGAAATAACATAGGTTACTATTTTTTAATAACTTTTGATTTTGAAAGTTTATTGAAAAAAAAATTATGTCTGACCAAACTAGACATCATTCTCTATATGATGAAAATTCTTTTTAGTGAATTGATTAGTTTAGATCAAATTATGTTGGCCGTACATGAGGGGTTTGAAAAAACACTAATTAGGGCCATTAAAAATAATAAAAACAAAAATATTTATCAAAAAATTACAAAAAAATTATCCTGACCAAAATTCAACATCCTGAGAATCTTTCCACAAAAAGAATTAGAAAAATACATTAATTTAGGTCAAATTATGTTGGCCATACACATGCATGCTTTTGCAAAAATTAGGGGACTTTTAAAAAGCCACTTTTTGTACAACCAATAAAAAACCAACTTGCATCATCTAGGTATTAGAAAAAATTACATATTTGAAAACTAGAAACAAAAAATTACATTTATTATTTTTACATAATCTTAATATTTTATGTGCGAGTGCTTCAAATTGTCACTCCAAGTACGACAAAATTTGAAAAATAGGAAAAATACTTCCACTTTTTGGCCAAAAAGTGTACTCATCTTCTTGCACTTACCCTGCAAGCAAGAGAAAATAACACAAAGACTCCTTATGAGCTATGGTATGGAAGGATTTTATAGCAAGGATTCAATAAAGGTACTGCAAATAGTAATCTTTACTTCAAAGTTGAAAAAGATCAAATCCTAAGTGTAGTTGTGTATGTTGATGACATTATTTTTGGAGGAAATAAAGCTGTGTAAGAAATTTGTAGAGGAGATGCAGAAAGAATTTGAAATGTCAATGTTTTGGGAGATGAATTTCTTCCTTGGGCTACAAATCAATCAGACAGATAAAGGTATTTTCATTTCACAATCAAAGTATGTCAAGGAAATGTTGAAGAAGTTTGAAATCAAAGATTCTAAACCAGTATGTAACCCTATGGTTACTGGTTGCAAGCTGAGCAAGAATGATGAATCTCCTAAGGCTAATTAGAGCAAGTATAGATGAATTATTGGAGGACTACTATACCTAACTGCTACTAGACCGGATATCATGCATGCAGTTTGTCTTGTGGCTAGATTTCAAGAAGATCCTAGAGATTCACATGTTGTAGCAGTGAAGAGGATATTCATATATTTAAAGAGCACTCCGGATCATGGCTTGTGGTATCCAAAGGATGCTGACTTTACTCTAAGTGCTTACACAGATGCAGATTGGGTTGGTTGTGTAGATGAAAAAAAAGTACAAGTGGTGGTGCATTCTTTATTGGATGCAGATTGGTGTCATGGCTAAGCAAGAAACAAGATTCAATGTCTTTATCTACTGCAGAGGCATAATACATTGTAGCAGCATCTTGCTACACATAAGTGTTGTGGATGAGGCAAACATTAAAGGATATCAGAGTGGTCTATGATGAACCAATTTCTATCTTCTATGATAATACAAGTGCTATCAATATATCAAAGAATCTGGTAATGCACTCAAGGACAAAGAATATCTCAATCTGGTATCACTTTTTGAGAGAGAAGGTTGCAGAGAATGAAGTGAAGCTTGGATATGTGCCTACAAAGGATCAAGTTGCTAGCATATTCACTAAGGCTCTTCCTAAGGATACTTTTGAGTATCTCCGGGAGAAGTTGGGGGTTATTGTCCCTCCTTCTTTAAACTAGATGCATAAGGAGATGCATCAGTCCAATGGATCTCAAGATTCATTCCTTGATCTGGACTGATGTTGGTGGCTACCTCTAAGGGGGAGTAGGTAGTAGCATTATTGGTTGTTGCAGTAAGGATGAGTGAGAGTTGTCATTATGTAGTGATTGTTGATTGATGTAGTTTGGTGTGCATTTCTAAGGGGGAGTATGCAGAGACGTAAAAGAAAGGAAGTTGCAGAGCAGTGGTAAACAATATGATTAATGTCAAAGAGGGAGAATGAGAGATGCAAATATTTTGTCCTTTGCCATTGATGTCAAAGGGGGAGACAGAGCAATGTGAAAAAGAAATGTGTTAGCTATTAGAGGGAGAGAAAAGAGTTAATGAGTTGGTATGAAGCATAATTTTGAGGATCAGAGATGTTGTGTTTGTTGTTGATCGTTTTTCACATCATGTGTTACCATCAATGACAAAGGGGGAGATTATTGCAAGTATGTGCAGATGGTGTTGTCATTGATATCAACAAGCTTTTGTTGTCATTGGTGTCAATTGTATGAGAAGGAGTTTGTTGCAAGGGTCTGAGCAATTGGTATTGAGTCGATGTTGTCTCTGATGATGCTTTGATTGGTTGCATTATGTTGTCATTAGTAAGCTATTGGTGTGAACCTCTAGTGTTTCTTTGATAAAGATTCTATCTATGGATGTATGGTTGAGTTCTATATTGCAGTTGACTTGGTGGCAATGAGGAATTTTTAAAGATGTTTATGATATGTTTTTGGTGCTTGGTTTCCAAGTGCTTTTGAGAAAATTTGGATAAAAAGAGGAAATAATGTGTTGCAGTGGTGTTCTGTGTTGCAGAGCAGCGTTCTGGTTTGGCTCCACATTTCTTCTATGTTGAAGATCTACTTGTGTGATTTGGATATGTTGATTAGAGGTGTTCAGAAGTGTTGTATTCAGAATTTGGTGTGCTGGATTGATGTGCAGAGGAAGGTGTGTTCACTAGTGTGTGAACTGTGTATTGTAGAGGTGTTTGGGAGAAATGTTTTCGCTCCGCATTTCTCCGTAGAGTGGTTTTAGGTCTTGCGGATCTGGAAGGGTGCTGATAGTACTTGTATCTTTCTTATGGTGAAGTTGTTTGAGGTTTGGTGAGCCTTGGAAATCAATTTCTTGAGTTGCAGTGTATGGCAGAGTTGTTTGAGTGCACTGGGTGTGTACATTCTTCAGGTGAAAGTTGTTGCAAAGTAATTTGTTGGATTTGAGGGGGTTTGTGGAATATTCTAAACTATGTTCAAGCATGGTGTGGCATCCACGAGTCATCTTTGGATTTGAGGAAGCATGTACTTAAGTGATTATGGTGTTAACACAGGTTCGACCTACCTTGGGTGTTTACACTAATTGCAGAGTTTCTTCGATGTTTGTGGAAGCATGGCGTGGCATATATGAGTGGATTTAGGTCCTAACTAAGGTGTGTTGTGTTCCACCTTCATTCCTTTCCACCACCCAAATGTTTTGGTGCCAACCTAATTTGAATTTGCACGGTTGAGGTGTATATCCGACCTTGTATAAATAAGTGTTGAGTTGTTGAGGGATGATAAATAGATGTGCGTGATGCGAATAATGTGAATTGCAGATTTCTGAGGTGCAAATTTGTGCAATGCAGTGCAAGCTTTCATGTGTTAGATTATTGGATATAGTGAGCAGAAGGTGTCTACAATTCTTCAATAAGACTGCAAAGGTGTTGGTCATGTGGTGGACTTTTCTATTGCAACACTCTTCTCTATCTTCTCTTCTATTCTGGCAGGGAGCATTTCTTTCTTTTGGGTAATGAGCCCTTTGGTAGTGAGCCCTATTGTATTCAGTGTTGATATTACTTTATATTGTGAGCTAATCCTCACCGTGGTTTTTCCCTTCTTGGGTTTTCCACGTAAATTTGGTGTTTCCTTGTGTATGTTGTTGATTTGGTTCTATTTATGTTATCTTCTTTCATGATAAATCATTCTAACAAATTAAGGGTTAATTGGATTAATGTGGATCTAAATGTTTGTGAGGGTTTTGAAGTTTTAAGGTACAACTGATTCATCCCCCCCTCTCAGTTGTCTTATGGATTCAACAATGTGTGCAAATGAGAAAGTAGTAGATAAAGAGATGGTGATTAATTTTTTTAATTTCATAATGATGTTAATATTGATAAAGTAACTATGTTTGCAGAAATAGATGAGGAAGTGATTATTTTTTGCAAAAGTAGTTGTGATGAATTATGTGTAGGAGAAGATGACTTTTGGTGGAGGTACAATGATAAGTTGAATCCCATAAAAAGAAGATTTGAGTGCAGGTGGTGGGTTGAACTCCATGAAAAGAGGAAGAAGATGGTGGAGAAGAAGCATTAAGAGGAGGAGGTTAGTTTATGGTGGACAATGTTAGAAATGAAGGTGCAAACCACACAATGGAAATCTGATTTAAACCTTATTTATATCCTCTAAACAATGTAGAATCAATGGAGATTGCAACAAAAATAAAACCCACTACATAGAAATAACATGCATTAAGAACTGAACACATAAAAAGTATGTAACGTGGAGAAAACCCTTTTGGGTAACAAACTGGACCAAGAAAATAGGCTCCAAGTTGTATTATCTTCAAATATGATATTACAATACATGCACTTCCTCTTCTTCTTTAGTTTTCAATCCAACGGTGCCTACTACTCTCAACTCTGCTAAAAATGTAGTACAAATATCCTTATAAAAGGGGGTTACCTTCTAGGGCAAGAAAACTGACATAATATCGACTGTCAGATCTATGACCTAATGATGAACAATCGTGAACAAATTAGTGCTGAGGACTAGATATATTTACATGCGGCTGAAACAATATCACTACTAGTGAAACCTTTCATCCATTATGGGTGATTTATAAACATTATTAGGGGTAATTAATTACATAGGATTTACAAGGTTGAATGCACCTTAATCCTAATAGAGAAAAGTCCATGAGAGGAGTAAAAGATGAAGAATGAGTTTGGCAAAAGAGAGTGGGATTTTTTCTAGCTAAGCGTTGGGAGAAGCAAAGGAAGAAATCTTAGGAAGTAGTTGATTTAATAATGGATCTTGCTACGAAATGTGTGATTTTATCATTAGCTCAAATTTGTGAACTATGCTCACAAAATTCTTATTCAATGTGTTTGATGCAGGAGGATCTAGCTAAACACCTTATGGGGCACACAAAGTTAACTATGGTATTTTATTTATTTTATTTCCTCCTAGAATTCTCTATTGGGCATTTAATTGTCCTTTTAGGACCTACACCCCTCCTTCGACAATTAACTCCTCTAGTTGTGGGACTATTAAAGAAATATTTTTATAATACTAGGCAGCAATTGGATATTCCTTGGGCCTCACATGGTAGAGAAAATTATCTATTTCTTACCTCTTTTGATGGCGATAACTGAAGGCCCATTTGTTTTATTTAAAATTGTGATTAATGGTTTATTTTTCTAGCATTAATTACCTTTAGCTGTGGTGGAAAATGTTGGATCTAGGGCATACAACTGAGAGGGGGGGGGTGAATCAGTTGTATAGAACTTGTTCTCTTTCAAACACTTAATTCTCTGTTGTTAGTTAGCAGCATATCAAATAATCATTCATGGAAGCACAATACATAAACACAAGAGCAGATAAGCATCAACACATTGAACACCAAGATTTTGACGTGGAAAACCCGGTTAAGGGAAAAACCACGGGGTGATTAACCCAAGAATTATTCTCTGTTAGAAGAATAAGGAAAAATGAATGGCACATGCCAATAAGGGCTCACTGCCCGAGCACACTGCTCACAAAGAGGCCCACTGCCTACAAGGAGACACACTGTCTACAGAGTGATAAAAATCACAGTCTTGAACTGGAGAATGACATCTCTACCATGTCCGGATCAGTTCCAATTAAGCCCAACAATCTCTGCTCTGCCTTTCGCACCTTTCTTCGCTACACCATACTCATCCACATGCCACACCCTGAAATGGATTCACAAATCATTATTTATACAAGACATCGACTTAGGAACAAGCATCTAAGTCGGCAAACAACCATAGGAGTATCCGCAAGATGAATAACACATCCGGTCGGCCATCACAAGAACATTCGCAGGATGAACAACTCATCCGGTCGGCTACACAGAGCAAGAACTTCATCCGGAAGAATAACTTCAGTTCCGGGCTCTACCATCAATGCGGACCAACAACACAACCTAAACATGATTCAAGAACCTTTACAAGTCTGTCCGAATGTCCGGATACATCCGCACTTCCTCTACTTACTGGGATCTCTTGTCTTCCTCATCCGGAACTTCAAGAACACAGTCTGTCGTCACTGTCATAATGCAAGAGGTACTTCCGGACCTCCAAATCATACACAAACCAGGATGACACATCACAAGGACATCCCAAACACTCCGTCCAATCCGCAGATTAGGATGATACAATTCCGGACCTCACCGGACCTTTTTGTGATCCTCTGTCACCTCCGGATACTTGCCGGACCCGGTTCTATACCGGCAGCCATAACTCCTTCAGATCTTCATGCGGACCTCTGAAATCTTAACTGTAGCATCTCAAGACTCATATCTACTAACCCTTTAATCCGCATCCTCCGGTTCTCATCCTATACAGTATATTTACCTTCTTCTCATCACTGTTCTTCACTGTTCCTGACTGAGGCTAATTTTCTCAATATCCTCAGCACAAAGCTCATTAAATCCTTCTTGTCAATGCAGTATGAGTATGTTGACATCAATGACAACAATGGCTCACCTCATACTTGCAACAATCTCCCCCTTTGTCATTGATGGCAACATATGATGTGAAAAACCATCAAGACAAGAACTTCTCTTTTCTGTCACAGCTCCCCCTATCAACAACAACTCCTCACATGTCTTCCTTTGCTGCTCCCCCTTTGATCATCAACCACTTGTTTTTCACATGTCTTCTCTCCCCCTTTGACATCAATGGCAAAGGGCTCATACTTGCAACTCTTATGCATCAGAATAATACCAGCTGCTCCCCCTTAGTTGCAGCTCCCCATTAGTCCGGATCACAAGATATGACTGTGATTGCCACCGGACTGATGCACATCAGTGCATCTTAGTTCATCACCGGAGGGGCCATGACCCCTAACTTCTCCCGGAGATATTCAAAAGAGTCCTTGGGAAGAGGTTTTGTAAAAATATCTGCAATCTGATCCTTGGAGGGAACATACTCCAATCTGACTTCTTCCTTGTTTACTTGTTCTCTCAAAAAGTGAAATTTGATAGATATGTGCTTAGTCTTAGAATGCAATACCGGATTCTTGGAAATATTGATTGCACTTGAATTATCACAGAAAATTGTGATAGGCTCCTCATATTCAACTTTGATGTCTCTTAGCATCTGCTTCATCCACAAGATTTGAGTGCAACTACCTGCTGCTGCAATGTATTCTGCTTCAGTTGTAGACAGAGATATTGCATCTTGTTTCTTGCTTAGCCAAGAAACCAATCTCTTCCCCAAAAAGAATGCTCCACCACTAGTGCTCTTCCGGTCATCCACATCTCCTGCCCAATCTGCATCTGTGTAAGCATGAAGAGAAAAATCCGGATCTCTAGGATACCATAGACCATACTCAACTGTCCCTTTCAAGTATCTAAAAATTCTTTTGATTGCCATAACATGAGATTCTCTAGGATCAGCCTGGAATCTTGCCACAAGACCAACAGCTTGCATTATATCTGGTCTAGTTTGAGTGAGATACAACAATCCACCAATCATAGATCTATACTTTGTCTGATCTGCCTTTGGAGAATCATCATCTTTGCTTAACTTACATCCGGTTGCCATAGGAGTGTTCATAGGCTTTGAGTCTTCCATACCAAATTTCTTTAACAATTCTTTCACATATTTGGTCTGAGAAATGAAGATCCCTTCTTTTGTTTGAGTAATTTGCAGACCCAAGAAGAAATTCATTTCACCAAGCATAGACATTTCAAACTCACTTTTCATCTGATTTGCAAAAGTTTTACACATACTATCTCTTCCTCCAAAAATGATATCATCCACAAACACTTCAACAATCAGAATGTTTTCATGATCAATTTTGAAATATAAGTTGCTGTCAGCAGTACCTTTGTTGAATCCAATCTGCACAAGATGCTTATCCAACCTTTCATACCATGCTCTTGGGGCTTGCTTCAATCCATACAAAGCTTTCTTCAACTTGCAGACCATATCATTATTATCAGACAATTGAAATCCATCCGGTTGTTCAATGTAGACTTCTTCTTCCAGATCACCATTTAGGAAGGCAGACTTGACATCCATCTGATATACCTTGAAATCTTTGAAGGCAGCAAATGCAAGAAGTAATCTGACTGCTTCAATTCTTGCTACCGGAGCAAAAGTCTCTTCAAAGTCAATTCCTTCTATTTGAGAGTAGCCTTTGCAGACCAATCTAGCTTTGTTTCTGATTACTTCACCAGCTTCATTTAATTTGTTCCGGAAGACCCACTTGGTTCCAATTACATTCCTGTCTCTAGGTCTGGGAACAAGATCCCAAGTATGATTTTTCTCAATTTGCATCAGTTCATCTTCCATTGCTTTGGTCCAATTTTCATCATTGCAGGCTTCATTTATTGTTTTAGGTTCAATCCTTGAAATCAGACAACATTCATTCTGATCTTGAGCAATATTCCTTCTAGTTTGTACACCTTTGCTTCTGTCACCTATGATCTGATCTTCAGAGTGATTCAGTTTTACATACCTTGGAATTTTGGGAGTATCCAGTACTGCTGTTTCTTGATAAGGCTCATTTAAACCTAACTCTTCTTCCTGATTTACCGGATCAGGATGACTCTGTTTCACCGGAGAGGATTGAGTACCTTGAATACTATCTTGGTCATCTTCATCAAACTCATAAAATCTTGAAGGCTTCTCAATTCCTTCATCAACCTTTACATTGGTACTTTCTATCATCTTCCTCAATCTCTTATTGTAACACCGATATGCTTTGCTTTGAGTGGAGTAGCCCAAGAAAATTCCTTCATCACTTCTAGCATCAAACTTTCCTAGATCTTCATCTCTTTTAATATAACACTTGCTACCAAATACCCTGAAATATTTCACAGTAGGAGTGATGCCAAACCAAAGTTCATAGGGGGTCTTACCGGTGTTGTTTCTGATTTGAACTCGATTGAGAGTGTAGACTGCAGTGCTGATAGCTTCTTTCCAAAACATTTGAGGAACATTTGCTTCCAACATCATTGTCCTAGCAGCTTCCTGGATGGTCCGGTTCTTTCTCTCCACTACTCCATTCTGCTGTGGAGTCCTAGGAGCAGACAACTGTCTCCTTATACCCTGTTTCTCACACAAGTCAATGAATTCACCAGATGTAAATTCCCCACCTCTATCAGACCTTAGACACTTTAGTTTCAATCCGGTTTGATTCTCCACCATAGCTTTGAAGATTTTGAACTTCTCAAAAGCTTCTGATTTTTCTTTCAGAAAGGTAACCCACATCATCCGGGAATGATCATCAATTAACAACATGAAATATCTATCACCTTGCAGACTCTTGATTCTTGTCGGACCACATAGATCAGTATGTACTAATTCCAACAATCCGGTAGAAGACTGATCTTTGCTTTTAAAAGAGACTCTGCTTTGTTTGCCTAACTGACATTCTTTACACACACTGTTTGTAGGTTTTATCAACTTTGGAAGATCTCTCACAGCCTGAGTATTGCTTATTTTGATGATGTTATCAAAATTTACATGACACATTCTTCTATGCCATAACCAACTCTGATCAATTTGAACAAACAAACAACTTTTATTTGAACCAACCAGATGAAAGATGTTACCTCTTGTCTGAGTACCGGATGCAATTTCAGTTCCGGAGCTTGTAAAGATTCTGCATTTTCCATTCTTGAACCGGAGATCATAGCCTTTGTCCACTAACTGACCAACACTGAGAAGATTGTGCTTCAATCCTTCAACATATAGTACATTACCTGTTTTGCTCTTACCATCAAAGGAAATAGTTCCCCTACCTCTGATTCTGCCAGCAGAATTGTCACCAAACTTTACCATTCCTCCTTCATATCTTTCCAAATCTAAGAACTTATTCTTGTCACCAGTCATATGGTGAGAGCATCCACTGTCAATAACCCAATCATCCTTTTCTTCCACTTGAGCAGCCAAGGCTTTTTCAACAACTTTGTGATTGACAGATTCAGAGAGCAGGGAATCTTCTTCCTTGATGGCTATAAACACCCACTCATTTCCGGATTTGCTTCCTGGATCTGATTCATCATCTGTTACTCCTTCATTGTCATCTTCTTCATGGACATAATAGCAATTCTTTTGAAACCTTTGTCTGTGAGTATTAGATCTTGCAGATCTCTCCGGACATCTTGAGGCAAAATGACCAATCTTATTGCAGTTAAAACACTTGAAGGGTAGTTTTCCTTCATACTTACCGGATCCTCTTGGCAGTCTCTTTGCAATGAGGGCTTCAAGTTGAGCTGTTTCTGCTTCTTCTTCTTCCATGTCTCTTCTTGCTTGATCATACCATGACATTTTCCTTGATGAGTTTTCACCCGGATCAAATCTCTGTTTGCCTTTCACATAGGCACTGGCTTTAAAAGCAGACTCAGTCTTGGGTGGATCATCTCCAAACTCGGTCATTTCAAATGCAGCTAGTTTGCCAGCCAATTGTTCTCTTGTGACAGTTGTGTGGGCTCTGAATTCATCAATGGCAGCAACTTTGATTTTGTAGGCAGCAGGAAGGGATCTTAGGATTTTGCAGACAATCTCATTTTCATCTAGAGTTCCACCAGCATTTCTGATTCCACATACCAGCTCATTTACTCTTGGCATAAAGGTAGTAATGTTTTCATCATCTCTCATTTTCAATCTTTCAAATTTCCCTTTCAGACTTTGCAACCTTGCACTTTTGACAAACTCATCTCCTTCATACAGAAGTTCCAGTTTAGTTAGGATTTCATATGCAGTTGGTAGGTCAATGACATTCGAGAGATCTGAGTCATTCAATGCGCTTAGAAGAGCTTCCTTGGTCCGCAGATTGTTTTCAGCTTCTGTGGTTTCATCAGGAGTTGTCGGACCACCTTGTGGGGGTATATATGGTTTTGAAATCATAGCCAAGTATGCTTTTCCCATACATTCCAAATGACACTTCATGCGACCTTTCCAGAGAGTGAAGTTGGTTCCATCAAACTTCGGACTATCCTTCTTGTATGACGACATCCTGGATCACCTCAAGCGGTTAAGCTCCTATCAGAGGAACTCAGCTCTGATACCAATTGTTGGATCTAGGGCATACAACTGAGAGGGGGGGGGTGAATCAGTTGTATAGAACTTGTTCTCTTTCAAACACTTAATTCTCTGTTGTTAGTTAGCAGCATATCAAATAATCATTCATGGAAGCACAATACATAAACACAAGAGCAGATAAGCATCAACACATTGAACACCAAGATTTTGACGTGGAAAACCCGGTTAAGGGAAAAACCACGGGGTGATTAACCCAAGAATTATTCTCTGTTAGAAGAATAAGGAAAAATGAATGGCACATGCCAATAAGGGCTCACTGCCCGAGCACACTGCTCACAAAGAGGCCCACTGCCTACAAGGAGACACACTGTCTACAGAGTGATAAAAATCACAGTCTTGAACTGGAGAATGACATCTCTACCATGTCCGGATCAGTTCCAATTAAGCCCAACAATCTCTGCTCTGCCTTTCGCACCTTTCTTCGCTACACCATACTCATCCACATGCCACACCCTGAAATGGATTCACAAATCATTATTTATACAAGACATCGACTTAGGAACAAGCATCTAAGTCGGCAAACAACCATAGGAGTATCCGCAAGATGAATAACACATCCGGTCGGCCATCACAAGAACATTCGCAGGATGAACAACTCATCCGGTCGGCTACACAGAGCAAGAACTTCATCCGGAAGAATAACTTCAGTTCCGGGCTCTACCATCAATGCGGACCAACAACACAACCTAAACATGATTCAAGAACCTTTACAAGTCTGTCCGAATGTCCGGATACATCCGCACTTCCTCTACTTACTGGGATCTCTTGTCTTCCTCATCCGGAACTTCAAGAACACAGTCTGTCGTCACTGTCATAATGCAAGAGGTACTTCCGGACCTCCAAATCATACACAAACCAGGATGACACATCACAAGGACATCCCAAACACTCCGTCCAATCCGCAGATTAGGATGATACAATTCCGGACCTCACCGGACCTTTTTGTGATCCTCTGTCACCTCCGGATACTTGCCGGACCCGGTTCTATACCGGCAGCCATAACTCCTTCAGATCTTCATGCGGACCTCTGAAATCTTAACTGTAGCATCTCAAGACTCATATCTACTAACCCTTTAATCCGCATCCTCCGGTTCTCATCCTATACAGTATATTTACCTTCTTCTCATCACTGTTCTTCACTGTTCCTGACTGAGGCTAATTTTCTCAATATCCTCAGCACAAAGCTCATTAAATCCTTCTTGTCAATGCAGTATGAGTATGTTGACATCAATGACAACAATGGCTCACCTCATACTTGCAACAGAAAATTCCTTTTCCATTTAGTAGTCTCAAACTTTATTTCTTCTGATTCCAACCAGAAGCATCCTTCATCTAACTCTAGTGGAATATACTATTTTAGAAATGGTTGATTATATGGCAGCTAAGAATGAAACACCAACCTTAATCAACTATGGCCAAGAGGAGTTATAATAGAGGAGAGAATTATCCAAAGTTAATCCATGTTGTGGATCTTAATGCTACATGCCATCATTGTATCATTGTAAATGTAAGTGAGGCATACATTTTATATTTTTCTTTTCACCACAACCATTGATTCAAAAGAGGACGCATTTAGTCTGTTGATTGAAGTCAAAGTTCAAAAGGTTTATGTGACAAGACATGAATAATTTTTTAGAAAAGGGGAGCAATGGTTACCAAAAATGAATGTAGTTTTTCATTAATGCCAAGTTCATGTGAGGCCAAAATTCTCATTAGTTTCACCTTGTGAACTTGATTATTCAAGAGAAGTTGTGCTCTAGATAAAGATTCTCTTACCTACGAAATTGTTAATTACAAATTGTTAAGGGGGGGAAAGAAGATGAATGATGGCAAGTATACAAGCTAGATCAAAACCCTCTTCCACTAGAACATTTAAGGACAAGATTGAGCTAAATCACAACCATGGAGAAGGTGGACTTAGCTACATATCTTGTGCTCCTGTTTGCTATAGAAATATGTGTTTTAACCAAGTCTTTTATCAAACCCTAGGTTAAGTATGAGAAAAACCCTAGTTATGAGATAAATAGCTTGTAACAGACAAACAACAATAGAAACTTAGGATCTAAGAGTGCAGAGATGATCATGGAGATATCAGAACCTGTGTCACGGAAGCTGGAAAGTCAGAGGATGAATTCGGTAACCACCCAAGTCCAGAAGTGAGATTTTGTCAGAGGTCAGAACTGAGAAGATGTTGTAATTGATACTAAAAATCTAGATCCAGAGCTTGAAAGCCTAGAAGACTAGGGTGCCAACCACCCAAGTCTCTTCGAAGGAATATTCTAGAACTTCTACCGAATCTTGAAACTTTTATTCCTGCACAATCTTCTTCCAACTCCACTTTCCCTAAAACATGTACTTGTAACCTACACACAATATGACAAGATAGGGGTTTGGGGATTGTGGTGTTTAAGGATTTGCCTCAGTCAAATTCAGGGTTAACATTCAAGTTTTCCCAACACCATTATTAGAGTGAGTGTGCCCTTGCAGGGTAGAGGCTAAAGATAATCCAAATGATGAAATGATTCAAATAGAAATGATATCACCTTAGAGGTGAAGTCCTTAGGAGGATGAAGATTCTTCAACTCATAAGGAGATGGATGATGATTCCAAATATGCAAAAAACACACACAATACAAACACAAATCTGCAATAATAACACAATGAATGTTTTGAATGATCTTTTCTCTAATATCATAAGTTTGCAGTATCCATCTCTAGTTACAAATGAATTCAAAACACACTTATATATGCTTTCCCACTAACATTCGTGGAATTAAATCACAAAAGCTAACAAAGAGGAACGTTTTCAAAGGTCCTAGGTTGACATGACATTAATTGGCCCCAACTAATCAGGGGAGACTTGGGCGATTGGCGCTCAAGTCTAGGGCCCTCTTTTAGTTTGGGGTGAGATTTAGGAAGGGCTCAAGGTCCCAAATTTGAATTGGTTCCTGGAAATCTCTTCGGGATGATCAATTATAATGTATAATGTCATAACGGGGACCTAGGACCTAAACTAGGAGGTAAAAAGGCATGTGTCCACTTTTTACTCCATAACATTTAGCCCCCACTTTAATATATGTATGATCTTATGATTCAGTACATGCATTAAAGTACGGTTGAAGCACATCAAACACATATCAAACACTAGAAGGAAGACACACCCTAAGTTTGAAGACTATTTCTAGCCTCTAGACTTAGGCAAATATAAGAAAACACTTGACAATCACATAAGACATAGTGAATATAGTAAGGAAGCACGCAATACACGGAGAAGACAGTGAAAGCATGCAATACATAGAGAAGATAGTGAAAGCACGTAATACACGGAGAAGATAGTGAAAGCACACAATACACAAAGAAGACATGAAGAAAAGACATGATTTAAACAATTATGCATATACATATAATTCTAACTAAGAAAAACACACAGCATGGGGGGAGCTCATCACTACACATCTTTAGACCACACCAAAAACACGTAAGACATGCATAGCCTGGGGGGATCTCATTGCTACGCATCTTTAGACCATGCCAAAAGCACGCAAAACATGAAAGGAAGACACATAAAACACATGGAAGACACACAGAATACAAGAGCACCGTATAGCATGTCGTCATCACATTATACGTTTTATACATGACAAACATAGGTGATAGGGAGGAGCTCATCGCTACACTCCACTATCTAAAACACACCAAACACACCTGAAGGTTAAACTACGCTACCACAACCACCAAAGACATGCTTAAGGGTGAATGACTCAAGATCCAACCCTACCTCGCAATGAGAACTTTGTTTAAAAGGATGTCCACTAGCTCAAGAGATACACCATCCTGCTTTCTACAGAAGGGCTTTTAAAATGCAACCCCACATCCGTAGATGCCTTACAGTGAAAAGGAAGCATGTGCTCAAGGTATATAACCCCACCAGCATCACATAGATGCCTTATAGTGAATTAAGGAGGTATATGTAACAAGATAAAATACACAACCCCACCCGCATCACAGAGACACCTTACGATGAAAAGGAAGTGTATGCAAACATGCTTTGTCAATGTAAAAAGTAATCAAGCAGTTACCATGATATATGCCCCCACCTTAAAGTGGTTGATCTTGCTTTCTGGTATCAAGCACGTTTAACGTAAAGTAAAAACACATAAGGGAACAAGAGCTTTTGCAAAGCCCATGCCCCAAAAGTGACATGTGCCACGATTGTTGAATGTTCCCACAAACACATTGGTATCATTTGCTAACTTAATCAATAAAATATAAGATTTGGTTCAGAACTGAGTATATCCGTAAGGTTATATATCAGGTATCTCAAAACCAAGTTTAGCTACAAGGTGAGATATGAAATAATTCAAAGTGCATAGAAGAAGATTTAGAGTATTGCAAATGTTTTGTTACAACAAATTTCACAATTACATGAATCACAACACAGAGTGATTCTACTAGTCAAGTGTCAGTAATATATATCAACCCCATCTTCATATATGGACTAGGTCCATTTTTTCTTTCTTTCTGAAGGGACACATGGTCCTTATCAGTATTTATTTTTTTCGTCATCTACCGATTAGTAGAGTCACTAAAGAATAAAAATAGTAAAAATGAGAGAGGAGACAAAAGAGTGACTTGGGTTTACAACATGGGAAGATGCCCCCAAGACATCCTCCACAACGTTATGCCCCCAAGGTCGAACAACACACAATAATAAAATAGAGGCAAGGAATAGAAGAATAGAGAAACAAATAGAAGAATTGCACAACAGAGGCGGTCTCCTTGTATCCTTGATCTTACAAGAGTATCAAGGGTCATCCAGAGAGACTTGAACAACATTTAACACAACATGGGGGAACACAACACATAAGAGGAGGCCATGGAAGTAAGCAACTCAAAGAGATTCTACATCAAAGGTGGCCAAAAAGGGTGAGAAATACTTACCTGTTATACAACCACAATAGCGGTTGTCGTTGAGCAAATCATCTTCCTCCCAATCTCAAATGTTGGAAGAAATACGTACATAATGTATTATTTCCCAACGTGAAATATTGTCCTTTAACTCTTGATCCTTTAGCTCTTCTTTCTTTGATTCAATATTAGTTAGTGGGATGTTTTATTGTTGAGGTGTTTCTTGTCAAGCTAAGGCCTATCTTTTTCTCCTTCATTCTCTTGCATTCTAATTCCTTCTTGTCTTGTTAGTGATATTGGCGAAAGGGGTGTCATGAGTTGCCATATTCTTTGAAATTTTAGAGGAAGAAGCTGGGGTACAAAGTTGATCTTTTGTGATGAAATGCTTCTCTCTTTTTGGTTATCTCCCAACCCACTCCCAAGGATGTCATCAACAAAATGTAGAGGGTGTAGCAGCCGAACAAGGTAGGTTTTGATGGATTTTTGTGAATTTGAAAAGAAATTTTTAGTTTTGCAATGTTTGATTGGTTTTTTATGTTGAATTTATAGTGAATGAGGCAACACAAAACACAAATCCAGTAGAGGAGGGTCAAAACAACCCCAAAAATCCTCAAAACCCCCCACCTTCACATCCTCACAATGAAAGAGACACACAGGAAAACTATTTAGGGAAAATTGAAGGAGAAAAACATCTTCAAACCCTAATTGAAACTTTAAATAGTCCAAGTGCAAGCACTGATCGTAGGAGAGTGCTTGCCAAGTCATTAGAGGTGATTGGTTCTCACATTGAATCAGTGACAAGCCAAATCACCGAATGGAGTGACTATAGGGACAGGTGTCGACAATACTATGCCGACAAATTATCTTACAAACAAGTGAAGGACCAAAAAAATACAAAATCTGCATTATGTTCACAATTTATCGATCCTAAAACTGGCCAAACATTAGAAGAGACTTGCAAACACTTCCCTATTCATTGGTCCAAGAACGAAGATATATCCCAAAACTTTTGGGATAGATGGTACATGGTGTTTGACGAGCATCCATGTAACAATAATGAGATGCCACAATATTTCTTGAGGAAACTCTATTGTGAGTTCATCTTCAAGAAGATTCCTAATTATTTTGACATTCAAGAGTTCCAGGGTAGAGGCGGTGGCTCTACCCAAGATAGAGAGGGGGCACAGTGAGACCAAAACCACATACCTAGACCCCTGATGGGGCCAACACGTGTTTCACTCCCTTCGACTTTGAAGGAGAGTGTTGAGGTGGAGACACTACATTCATTGACATCTCTCACACAATCTCTAGCACAACATGGTGATGATCTCACCTAGGATGATGAGGGTGAGAGCAACAGGCATCATTTGTCCCCACATCTTTACAATTCATGTGGGAACTTGTGTAATTATGGGATGCATGACTCTTGGTAGGACTCTTGACAGGATCATATGACACAAGGGCAACAGCCACTAATGGACACATCCATATTGGATGATCTTGTTCTCATAGATGATATCTTATAGCATACGTTTGGTATTGACTCCCAGGTAATTTTTTACAAGGTTCATCTGGATTTAATATATTCGTATTTGAAATTTGTAATTAATTTTATATGACTATCTATATAAGTCAAAATTAATGTATGTAATTATCTGGGCAATGAAATTCCAAGGTTAGAGTCTTCATCTTGCCTTTGTTAGCTATCCAGTGGTGGGTTATGAGAGGAGGTCAAGTCAACAGGTATGTAATTTATCACATGATCATAAATATAGTACATATATCAATGGTAAACTTATTTAGTGACAATTTGATAATTTCAACAAGGAGTTTAACCAACATTTCCATGATTTCCTTGGTCCCCTGGATGCAAAACCACTTTTATGGAGGTAAATTTAACCATTTGTAATCATTATGCATTTAAATAATGTTATGTATCTATTTTGGTCAAATAACCTTGAACTCTATTTTTAGATGTTGAATATAGAGACTCCTCATCTTTGTGAGTCAGCGGAGATAGGCATTGCTGCAGCTGTGTTGTCTTCAAATCCTTTAACCAAGGTATGAACCAGTAACATGTAAATGTCATTTTGGATTTCTTATTTTATTACATGTCATTTGATGTACATAAATGATATTTATGTTTAGTCTCAAAGGAGGTCACAACTCCAACCCATCCAGCTATGGAGGAAGAGAGAGAAAAGATGATCAAGATGGATCATCAACTAGCGATAAGTGATCGATTACTATTGGCCTCATTTTCAACTAGCCAGTGGCTATAGAGTTGTGTATACCACCAATTGATGAAAATACAGTCATAAAAAGGGTGTTTACACTAGGGAACCATGGAATAGAAGGAGTGGTGTTGCAACTAGTTAATGCCCATACTAAAGTCAGCGATTCATGTTACCATCAACTTGTTATCCATTGGTTAGTAAACAAAATGCATCTTGTATACAAATTATTGATCCCCCATTACTTTGATTCTATAGATATCAATAAAGTTGCTAGTCAAAGTTTGATAAGTGCATCAAGTATTATTGAATGAGGCTTTACTCCTGACAGATATTGTATGGAAATGCCATCTAAAGTCTATAAACAGTAGAAATTTGATGAAAAAGGATTGGAAGTTGACCAATTTAAGAATGACAGTCCAAGATTCAAAGGTACCAAATGGTTTGAGGCTTGCGATTGAAGACTACCCATATGTTGTAGATGGCCTTGAGTTATGGTTTGGTTTTAAAAAATGGGTTTTAGGATACTTGTCTTTGTATTACAAGGATGACACCTGAGTTCAAAGAGATAAAGAATTGTAGGCTTGGTGGGATGAAATAGTAAATGTGGGAGCATGGAAATAACAAAATACATTAAATAAATTAGTTCTCTTGGACTAGAATTATTGAAGCATATACAATGTATGGCTCTACAAGGGAACCCCTTGAGCACTTCAAAAAAATAAGTGGGCAGGTGAGATGAAGTTCAGATTGATGAAAGATAAAGGAATTGAAAAGAGCCCAGATGTAATTGGATTGAAGGCCATAAAATAGTACATGATTTTTTTAGAGGAGATAGATCATATCTACAAACAACAACAATTTATGAGAAGTTGGAGAAATTATCTTGGGAGTTAATGGCATTTCATGATTGTATCAAAGTGGAAAAATGTGTAGCATTTTCTTCAACTAGCCCTCTCTACATAATGTTGTGACATTGAGGTGAGTAGTGGATGTTGCAAGTATGTGCCTAATTGGTGGTCATTGATGTCAACATATCTTTGTTGTCATTGGTGTCAACTATGTCCTATTCTATTACTTGTCTAGAAGCTTTGTATGTTGAGGATATTGAGAAAATTGGCCCCTTTGGAAGAAACAAGTGAGTTACAGTGAATTGTAGTATAGACAGTGAGTTGTATGCTGAAGAACAGTCTGGTAGATTACTCTGCATTTCTCACTGGTTGAATATCTTGGTCTATGGATTGGAATTTTTTAAAGGGATATCTGAAAATGCTAAATCCTGAGTTTGAGCCTCTAGTGTGAAGAATTAAGAGAGTTGCATTCACCAAAGTAAAACCTGCTTTCTCTAATTATTCTCTGGTGACAGGGAGAAAGTATTTTGCTCCGTATTCCTCTGCAATAAAGTATTTTGATTTGCAGTTCTAGACGGAAGTCTAGGATGATGATAAGTTCCTACAATTGCAGTGGTTCTTGTTTTGGTGGTCTGCAAGCTATCTTTCTTTTATGTCAATCGAAGACAGTGAAGTTCATGTGTTCCGCTAAGAAGATTCCTATGGCTAAAGTGGTTAAGGTTCATGCGATTGCTCCTGATGATTATATCGTGCTTGTGGATGTCTCCTAATCATGCTCCTATCTTGACATTGGTCCGTGTTAAGGAAATGAGATCATGTTTGAAGATTGTTCCCAGATAATGTAGCATGTAACCAGTCTTAGCTGACTTGGTAAATTCTAGTAATTGCAGAGATTCCTTGAAGATCATGAAAGTGTGGAAGATCATGTTTGAGTCCCAGCTAAGGCATGACATGATCTGCATACATCTTTACTTCATTTCCCTTGCATAATGTTGTAATATGTCAGGACCTATTTTGTAAATGTTTGTAATGCCGACCTTGGAGATTGTTCCAATGTTTGATGATTGTAATGCTGACCTTGATGATCATTCCAAGGTTGATGAAGTGTATAAATACTTGTAATTAAGTCATGGAAAAGTTGTCCTTGATAAAAAAAGGGAAGATAAGGAAAAGGGGTGAGGAGATAAGGCAGAGCAGGGCATAGCAGAGTAGAGGAATGATTGTACTTTAATGTATTAATCTCAGACATGAAGAAGATGGTGATTTTGGCAATGAGTCTGGCAGTGAGCCACCAGTAGGGTTTAACAACCCTTATTGTAATATTTCTAGGTTTAGGGTTGAGGCAGTGAGCCTGCTAGACCTAGCTATACTTCATGGCAGTTAGCCAGTATGTTCTGGGCCCGTGGAGTGACCAAGCCTGAATATCATTTTTTAAAGATTACAATATATTTTGAGAGCTAATCCTCTCTATGGTTTTTCCCCACCTTGGGGTTTTCCATGTAAAAATCGGTGTCTCTTGTGTTTAATGTTGTATCTATGTTTAAGCTTATGATTTCATGCATTCTTTATTTAATCATAATAAGTGTGGATATGTGGTTAATGTTTAAGTGCAGAAGTGTTTGATTTTTTGGGACAACTGATTCACCCCCCCTCTCATTTGTCTGACACATTTCAACAATTGGAATCAGAGCAAGGTTCCTCTAAAGAAATTCTAACAACTTGAGGAAGATCCAAAATGTCTTATAAGAAGGAAGCACCACATTTTGATGAGAAGAACTATGCTCTTTGGAAGGCATGAATGAAAAGTCATCTTATTTGTCTTGGTTACAAAGTATGGAAAGCTGTAGAAACAAAATACACCTTGCCTCAAAATGGTTTGATGACTGAAGACGAAATCAAGGAATATGAAGTGGATGTTGAAGCAAAAGATGCTTTGTTAAGTTCATTGAATGACTCAATACTGACAAAAGTTGTGGATCTTGAAACTACAAATGAGTTATGGGAAAAGCTGAAAAATCTATATGAGGGAGATGATTCTATGAAGGAAGCCAAGCTACAAAGTCTGAAAGTGAAATATGAAAGTTTGAAGATGAATGAAGATGAAAACATAACAACCTTTATGCAAAGAGTTGATGAACTTGTCAGCAGAATAAAAGGTATGGGGGGAACTCTCAGTGATAAGGAAGTTGTAATGAAAATTCTTAGATCACTGCCAAAGTCCTACAGTCACAAAGTACATGCAATTGAAGAATATATGTAAGTAAAAGCTATTGACATAGATCAGTTGCTTGGTAAGCTTACTGCCTTTGAAATGAGGGAGTTTGGTGATGCCTTGCCAAAAGTAGAGATTGCCTTCAAAGCCAATACTTATGGGAAAACCTCCAAATCAGAAAAGTACAAGGTAGAATCAGATGAGTTTGATGAAATTGAAGCCAACTTTGTGGATAGATTGCAAAGAGGATCCGGTAAGTTCAAAGGTAAATTACTTTTCAAATCTTTTTCTTGTAGTAAAGTAGGCCACTTTGCTTCCAAATGTCCTGAAAGAATTGAAAGAAATAGGAAAAGATATGAGAACAGGCCTAGGATCCAAAAGAAATGTTATTATGTTAAACATTTTGATGATGATGGAGTATCAGATAATGGTGAACCAGATAATGTTTGTACTTCTGGTAATGAATTCTTGTTTATTTCTATTAAAGAAGAACTTGTGTCTACTAATCCTACTAGCTGTGTGAAGAAAGAAAAATTAGTGGAAAGTGCTTTGGCTGCTCAGGTTGTTGAAGATAAAGATGAATGGTGGTTGCTCTCACCACATGACTGGTGACAAAAGTAAGTTTGTGAGTTTGGAAAGATATGATGGTGGACTGGTTAGGTTTGGAGATGATACAGTTGGTAAGATTTGTGGAAAAGGATCTATTTCTTTTGATGGCAAGCATAATACTAAAGATGTCTTGTAGGTGAAAGGATTAAAGCACAATCTTTTGAGTGTGGGTCAGATGTGTGACAAAGGTTATGACATAAGCTTCAAGGACAATGGATTCAAGATTAGGGAAAGCTCTGGAATAGTCATTTCAACTGGTAAAAAGATCAGACATAATATCTATCACTTGAAAGGAACTGATAATTATTGCTTGTTGGCTCAAACTAATGAAAGTTGGCTATGACATAGAAGGTTGTGTCACATCAATTTTGATAACATTATGAAGATAAGTACTGCACAGGCTATTAGAGATTTGTCCTAGCTTGGGAAGCCTGCTAATCCTATTTGCAAGAGTGACAATTTGGGAAACAAACAAGAACAAGTTTCAAAAGCAAGGACCAATTAGTTGATGGACTACTAGAACTAGTGCATACAAACTTGTGTGGACCTACTAGAGTAAGAAGTTTGCAAGGAGATAGGTATTTCATGTTGCTTATTGATGATTATTCTAGAATGACTTGGGTTACCTTTTTGAAAGAAAAATTAGAAGCTCTGGATAAGTTCAAGGCATTTAAGGCAATGGTTAAAAATGAGATGGATTTGAAGATCAAATGTTTAAGGTCTGATAGAGGAGGAGAGTTCACATCAAATGAATTTAATTTATTTTGTGAAGAACATGGGATAAAGAGACAATTATTTGCACCTAGAACTCCACAACAAAATGGAGTTGTTGAAAGAAAGAACATAACAGTTCAAGAAGCTACTAGAACCATGATGAAGGAAGCTGAACTTTTAGAAGTATATTGGAGAGAGGCAATTCACACTATTGTATATATCCTAAACAGAGTCCAAGTCAAAGGTAATAGTTCTAAGATTCCTTATGAATTGTGGTATGGTAAAGTTCCTATTGTGAAATATCTCAAAGTTTTTGGTAGCAAATGTTATATCAAAAGAGAAGAAGATCAAGGCAAGTTTGATGCTAGGTGTGATGAAGGAATCTTCCTTGGGGACTCAACTAAGAGCAAGGCCTACCGGTGTTATAATAGGAGGCTAAATAAGATCATTGAGAGTGCAAATGTCAAAGTAGATGAAAGCAAGGAAAGGTCTCCAGAATAAAGTGGATATGAATCAGTTAAACCAGATGTTTTAGAAGTGGTGCAACATGAAGATAGCTCAGATGACGAGGATCAAGCTCTGGAAAGTGCTGCCAAGACACCGAGGTATGTAAGACTTAGTCATTCTGAAGATCAAATCATAGGAGATAAGAGCAAAGGGGTCTTAAAAAGAAGAAAAGCTGCAGAGGAACAAGTAAATTTCTACCTGATTTCCAAGATTGAACCTAAAACTATGGATGAGGCTTGCAATGATGAGAATTGGGTTAAGGCTATGAAAGAAGAACTGATGCAGATAAAAAAGAACCAGAAATGTAATCGACACCAAGTGGGTTTTCAGAAACAAGATGAATGAGAATGGTGAAGTGGTAAGAAACAAAGCAAGGTTGGTATGCAAAGGATACTCTCAAGTTGAAGGAATAGACTTTGAAGAAACATTTGCTCTAGTGGCAAGGATTGAAGCAATAAGAATGTTTTTTGGCTTTTGCAGCCTACAAAGATTTCAAGGTATATCAAATGGATGTGAAGTCTACTTTCTTAAATGTAGAGTTGGAAGAAGAAGTCTATGTTGAACAACTGGAAGGATTCCAGTCATTAGATCAAGGTGACATGGTATGTATATTGAAGAAGGCTTTGTGTGGATTAAAACAAGCCCCCAGGGCATGGTATGCATGGTTGGACATGTATTTGATACAAATAGGGTTCAGTAAAGGTACTACAGACAACAATCTCTACTTCAAGATCAATGTTGACCAAATCCTGATTGTAGCAGTCTTTGTTGATGATATTATTTTTGGAGGCAATGAAGGTATGTGCATGATCTTTGCCGGATAAATGCAAGGTGAATTTGAAATGTCCATGTTTTGTGAAATGAATTTCTTTTTAGGTCTACAAATCAATCAATCTGATAAAGGTATCTTCATCTCTCAGTCTAACTATGTGAAAGAGTTGTTAAAGAAATTTGGGATGGAAGACTCTAAACCAGTTTGCACACCCATGATAACCGATTGTAAGTTGAGTAAAGATGATAACTCACCTATGGAAGACTAGAAAAGGTTTAGATCTATGATTGGAGGATTACTTAATTTGATTCAAACAAGACCTGACATAATGCATGCAGTTTGTCTTGTGGCAAGATTTCAAACAAAGGCCAAAGAGTCACATGTGATGGCAGTCAAAAGAATTCTGAGATATTTAAAAGGTACAATGGATTATGGTATCCTAAGGACAATGATTTTACCCTCAGTGCCTACACTAATGCAGATTGGACTAGAGATGTGGATGACAAAAAAAGTACAAGTGGAGGTGCATTCTTCTTGGGAAAAAAGTTGGTATCTTGGTTGAGCAAGAAACAAGATTCAATATCCCTTTCTACTGCAGAAGCAAAATACATTGCAACAACATGTAGTTGCACTCAAGTGTTATGGATGAAGCATACTTTGAAGGACATCAGAGTTGTGTATGAAGATCCAATTGTAATTTTTTGTGACAACACAATTGCCATAAACATATCAAAGAATCTAGTGATGCATTCAAGGACAAAGCACATATCCATTAGGTATCACTTTCTGAGAGAAAAGGTGTCAGAAAATGAAGTCAAGTTGGAGTATGTTTCTACAAAAGATTAGATTGTAGACATTTTCACCAAGCCTCTGCCTAAGGATACTTTTGAGTATCTCAGAGAAAAGTTAGGGGTTATTACCCCTCCTACTTTAAACTAAGATGCACAAGAGTGCATCAATCTGGTGGTGCTTCTTCAAATCTGGATTGATGCTTTTAGGGCTACTTCTCAGGGGGAGTAGTTAGAGAGTTCATAAGAGAAATTAAATCAGAGCAGAAGAGTGCAAGTATGTGCCCTTTGCCATTGATGTCAAAAGGGGGAGAGAAGTCATGTGAAAAACTTAGAAAGAAAGAGTGCAGATGTGTAAAAGAGATAGGGGGAGAATCTTGGTCAGAAAGAACTCTTGGTCAAAAATAAAGAGTACAGACGTGTAAAGAGATAGGGGGAGAATCATGTCTTGATGGATGTTGCAGTTTTTCACATCATATGTTGCCATCAATGACAAAGGGGGAGATTGTTGCAAGGATGGGCCTAATCGGTGTTGTCATTGATGTCAACATATATTTGTTGTCATTGGTGTCAACTATTTCCTATTCTATTACTTGTTTAGAAGCTTTGTATGTTGAGGATATTGAGAAAATTGGCCCCTCCGAAAGAAACAAGTGAGTTACAGTGAAGTGCAGTATAGATAGTGAGTTGTATGCTGAAGAATAGTCCGGTAGATTACTCCGCATTTCTCGTTGGTTGAATATCTTGGTCTGTGGATTGGAAGTTATTTAAAGGGATGTCTAAAGATGCTAAATCTTGAGTTTGAGCATTTGGTGTGAAGAATTAAGAGCGTTGCATTCACCAGAGTAAAACTTGCTTTCTAGGATGATGATAAGTTCCTATAATTGCAGTGGTTCATGTTTTGGTGGTCTACAAGCTATCTTTCTTTTATGTCAATCAAAGACAGTGAAGTTCATGTGTTCCGCTAAGAAGATTCCTATGGCTAAAGTGGTTAAGGTTCATGCGGTTTCTCCTGATGATTATATCATGCTTGTGGATGTCTCCTAATCATGTTCTTATCTTGACATTGGTCTGTGTTAAGGAATTGAGATTGTGTTTGAAGATTGTTCCTAGATAATGTAGCGTGTAACCAGTCTTAGCCGACATGGTAAATTCTAGTAATTACAGAGATTCTTTGAAGATCATGGAAGTGTGTTGAAGCATGGAAGATCATGTTTGAGTCCTAGCTAAGGTGTGGCATGATTTGCATACATCTTTACTTCATTTCCTTTGCATAATGTTGTAATAGGTCAGGACCTATTTTGTAAATGTTTGTAATGCCGATCTTGGAGATTGTTCCAATGGTTGATGATTGTAATGCCAACCTTGATGATCATTCCAAGGTTGATGAAGTGTATAAATACTTGTAATTGAGTCATGGAAAAGTTGTCCTTGAGCGAAAATGGGAAGATAAGTAAAAGGGGCGAGGAGATAAGGCAGAGCAGAGTAGAGGAACGATTGTACTTCAATGTATTAATCTCATACATGAAGAAGATGGTGATTGTGGTAGTGAGCTGCCATTAGGGTTTAGCAACCCTCAGGGTTTAACAACTCTTATTGTAATCTTTCTAGGTTTAGGGTTGAGGCAATGAGCCTGCTAGACCTAGCTATACTTCATGGCAGTGAGCTAGTATGTTATGGGCTTGTGGAGTGACCAAGCTTGAACATCATTTTTCAAAGATTGCAATATATTTTGAGAGCTAATCCTCTCCATGGTTTTTCCCCACCTTGGGGTTTTCCACGTAAAAATCTAGTGTCAAGCTTGTGTTTAATGTTGTATATGTGTTTAAGCTTCTTATTTCATGCATTCTTTATTTAATCATAATAAGTGCGGATAAGTGGTTAATTTTTAAGTGCAGAAGTGTTTGAGTTTTTGGGATGACTGATTCACCCCCCCCTCTCAGTTGTTTGGTGCATTTCAACAGTGGATGGCAATGACATTTTATGATTATATTGAAGCAGGAAGATGTGGTCGGTATACTATTTTAGTTTACGACTATCATGATGATGTGGTCAATATACTATTTCCACAATCTATGTTTTGTATATGCAAACACAAGAGTCTAAGATTTAGGTATACAAAGTAGTCATCAACATTCGGTGAGGTCAACCATCAAAAGGGAACAAGCGAAGATGGAAAGAACTTAGCAAAGTTCACAACTCAAAATTTGCAAATCTCAATTTACCCTTTTGTAAAAGTGACCTATGACACTTATTGTAATTCAAGAGTTAGAAAATGAGCTTTGCTTCCAGAAAAGTTAGGTAAATTCTAAATAGAATAAAGATTATTTTTAAATTATTGTATATCAAAAAGGGTAGTTATGAAGTAGTTATCAGGTGGTTACAAGGTAGTTACTGGGGAGAAGCCTATAAATACAAGGCTATTTCAAATGTAAGGGGACTTTTTTAGGAGACTTTTATGAGGTAACTTATGGAGAAGCTTTTCAGAGACCTTCAATCTAATACTTTGTACATGAAGGCTTTTGAAATTGTATAATTTCATAAAGATAATAAAGAGAGCATTTGGTTCATGTGTTCCATTGTACCTCTGAGTTATTGTTATGGATTTCTCGTATGTTAAATGAGTAATACCTCTGTGTCATCATGTGAATCATTGATCATCTGTTAACTCATTGATATAAACCATGCAATTGATGTAATAAAACACAATCATATCTTGGTATCTTGATTTGAATGTGATGGAGAAACCTGTCTCTTCATATGTTGAGATTCGTCATCTTCTTTTCATCATCATTGCATATTAAAACTTATTGTTGTGCAATTCATCATATAGTTTAGGGAACGTAGTTTCTAACTTCTATGGTGGAATCCCCTCATGATTTGTCATTAGTTTGTGAAATCCTAGTTGGTATTCGTGTGTCTACCACTAGGGTTTCTATATTTCATTCCTTTAGTTTTCCTTTTCCTCCTTTTTGTACTTTCAGGCTAAAAGTACACAAAAACTACAAATACACCCATCATATGAGGGAGCCACCCCTCTCAAATGTAGAGGAAAGCTCTTAATCCAGTAATATCTTCTCCAACTATTGGGACATTTGTCGCTACCTATTGGGCGAGTCACATTCCAATCTACAGTGACAAATCTGTTTACTAACTATTACATATGTGATGTTATATATTTCATATTTTCTATATTAATGTGCATATTGTTTAATTGTATTAATAGGTGGAGCTACAATTTAAATCTCTATTGAAGAGGTCTAGTTGATGGGAAAGAGAGGACGAGTCACTGATTGGCTCTCCATCTTCATGGCAAGCAAGGGCCGCAAATTATGTCATAGAAGTTCATAGGAAACTAGATTTTGGGATATTTTCTTATATTCCTAGATGGCTTTGTATACATACTTTTGTATGCTACCGATGTATATCTTTGTATATTCCTACATGGATTTGTTTGTACATGTCTATATGGCTTTATAAATGGACTAGATGTTATGTTCATGACATTATGTATATGATAGTTTACATTAAATTTTTAATATGATGATCAATTATCGTTACAAGAATTTGGTTTTACATGTGCCAATTGCATTTGCTTGAAAGTTTATAAATTGTTTTCAAATAATCCATTTTGTGCATATCTTGCAATCATTGCATTCCATGAGACTGTGCATTTCTTTGAGGAATCATGTCAAATAGTTCACGCGCCTTGTCTTTGCTTCCACACTTTGCATACATGTCTACAAGGGCAGTTGCAAATACAACATGTGACAAAATTCCTATGTCCTTTATGCTTTAATGGTTGTCCACACCCTGTTCCCTAGATCCCATTTAGGCGTAGGCAAGGAGGATGTTGGATAAGGTTGTGCAATTTGGTTTAAGACATGACAATTGCATTTGGTTGAAAGTTTCTTTTGTGCATTTTCTTGAAATTTTCTATAGCCTTATGAAAAATCCATTTTGTGCATATCTTGCAATCCTTGCATTCCATGAAACAACATTTCTTTGAGGCATCATGTCAAATAGTTCACATGCATTGTATATGCTTCCACACTTTGCATACATGTCTCGCAGGGTAGTTGCAACTACAACATTTGACAAAATTCCTATATCCTTTATGCTTTGATAGATGTCCATACCGTGTTCCAAAGATACCATTTTGGCATAGGCAAGGAGGATGTTGGCTAAGGTTTTGGAATTTGTCTTTACACCCGCCAATTACATTTGCTTGAAAGTTTTTAAAGCCTTATAAAAAATTCCATTTTGTTCATATCTTGCAATCATTTCATTCCATGAGACAACATTCTTTGAGGCATCATGCCAAATAGTTCATGTGTCTTGTTTATGGTTCCACACTTTGTATACATGTCTCCGAGGGAAGTTACAACTACAACATCTAACAAAATTCCCATATCTTTTATGCTTTGATGGATGTCCATACCGTGTTCCAAAGATCCCATTTTGGCATAGGCAAGGAGGATACTGGCTAAGGTTGTGGAATTTGGCTTTGCACCTACCAATTGTATTTGCTTGAAAGTTTATAAAGCCTTATAAAAAAAATCCATTTTTTTCATATCTTGCAATCATTGCATTCCGTGAGATGGCATTTCATTGGGGCATCAAGTTAAATAGTTCATGTATCTTGTCTATGCTTCCACACTTTGCATACATGTCTACTAGGGTAGTTGCAACTACAAGATCTTACAAAATTCCCATATCCTTTATGCTTTGATGGATGTCCATACCATGTTCCAAAGATCCCATTTTGGCATATGAAGGGAGGATGTTGGCTAAGGTTGTGGAATTTGGATTTACACCTCTCAATTGCATTTGCTTGAAAGTTTCTAAAGCCTTATTAACAAATCCATTTTGTGCATATCTTGCAATTATTGGATTCCATGAGATGATATCTCTTTGAGGTGTTTTGTCAAACATTTCATGTGCCTTGTCTATACTTCCACACTTTGCATACATGTCTACTAGGGTAGTTGCAACTATAACAGACCTGACAAAATTCCCATATCCTTTATGCTTTGATGGATGTTTTTACCCTATTCCAAAGATCACATTTTGGCATAGGCAGGGAGGATGTTGGCTAAGGTTGTGGAATTTGGCTTGACACCTGCCAATTGCACTTTCTTGAAAGTTTCTAAAGCCTTATGAACAAATCCATTTTGTGCATATCTTGAAATTATTGTATTGGACATGAGTTGACATCTCTTTAAGGTGTTTTTTCAAACAGTTGACGTTCCTTGTCTATGCTTCCACACTTTGCATACATGTCTACTAGGGTAGTTGCAACTACAACAGATCTGACAAAATTCCCATATCCTTTATGCTTTGATGGATATCCATACTGTGTTCCAAAGACCCCATTTTGGCATAGGTAGGGAGGATGTTGGTTAAGGTTGTGGAATTTGGGTTTACACTTGCCAATTGCATTTGCTTGAAAGTTTCTAAATCCTTATCAGCAAATCCATTTTGTGCATATCTTGCAATTATTGATTTCCATGAGATGGCATCTCTTTGAGGTGTTATGTCAAACAATTCACATGCCTTGTCTATGCTTTGACACTTTACATTATGAATATTAAAGCTAACTTTTGTTTGGCTAACAAATAAATATATTGTGAACCTATTTGTAACAACTTATGATATGGTTTTTATATAATTAGTTTTTGTATATAAATTATTAGTTAAATTTTACACTTTTATTTTAAGAAAAATATGGAATATGAAACATACAATAAAGCATTTTTGTAAAGAGAATGGTGGGTACAAAGAAAGGTGCATCCAATCATAGGATTTATCATTTAGGCCTTTCTAAGTTTTTTTAGATGAATCTAACAATTCATAGTTTGAATCATATAAAGAAATATAATTTGTTTATGCTAAATTATTAGATTCAAGCCAAGTGTTAGTTAACATATTTGTTATACTCTTCTTTGTGTATACATATCATAACAATCATGATATTGAAACTACTAGATTTGATATGATAATAATAGATAATTTCTCATCTTACATGTTAGACATATCCTCATTTCACCTTCTATATGTTTGACGTTATTTTCCTACCTTCATCTCACCTTAGATATATGTTTGACATTATATGTTTAGTTAGGGAGAGACTTAGAGAGAGACCAAGAGGAAGATGATATTTTTTACATTATATCCTCATTTCACCTTCTATAGGTCTAGCATACCCTCGTTTCACCATCTATATGGGTTACAAAAAGAGTAGAATGAGGAAGAGGGGAAGAGAGAGACATAGGGAAAGAGACATGTCTGGCATGATTTGTATATCCTCATTTCACCTTCTATATGGTTTTTGGATGTTTTGCATATCCTCATTTCACCTTTCTACATTTGCTTTACACCTGCCAATTGTATTTGCTTGAAAGTTTTGAAAGCCTTATCAAAAAATCCATTTTGTGCATATATCTTGCAATCATTGCATTCCATGGGACAACATTTATTTGAGGTGTCATACCAAACTATTCACATGCCTTGTCTATGCTTCCACATGTTGCATACACGTCTAAAAGAGTAGCTGCAAATACATGTGACAAAATTACTATATCCTTTATGCTTTTATGGTTGTCTATACCGTATTATGAAGATCCCATTTTGGCATAGGAAACCTGAGGATGGTGGGTAAGGTTGTCAAATTTGGATTTACATCTGCCAATTGCATTCCATGAGACAACATTTCTTTGAGGCATCATGTCAAATAGTTCACCTACCCTGTTTATGCAGGAGCATAGGCTCAAAACCAATCAAGTGACTTTAGGAGATGGCAAGGAGGACATTTTCATGTTTCCAAGTGGTCTTGTAGGTCAAGACATCCATTTAAGTCATTTAGATAAGGGGTTACCATTTTCCTGCCAAAATGGACTATTTGAAAATTGTGATGATTCCATGAGGCACGTAGTATACGTGAACAGACCTAATCCAATGAGTTAGACCCCTTGAAGCAACTTATTTTACATTTTATAACAAACTGAGTACTCTTGGCCATTGAGGGGGTAGTTTTAGTAAATTTTGATTTTCTCCCAATTCCATCATATGTAGGTATATACAGAGCTACAAGAAAGGTTTCAGAGGTTGGTCACACGTGTAAGTGCCATTTTGAATAATCCCTATTCTATTTGGCCTAAAGAGACCCCATTTTAGTGTATTTTTGAGAATTCTTGTGTTGGGTTAGTGATTTCTACAAGGGAAGTGTTTAGACATGTTATATATGCCTATTTACACCTTCCTTATCAATCTTAGGGTTTAAATCCATGTGCAAGTGTCTGTTGTTGCATTATAGTCCCCAAAATAGGCATAATTTGATTGTAACAGACTAGTTTTTCCTATTCTGTACAAAACAACCCTATCTCATTTTCATATATGTTTTACAATAACCAAAAGGGTATCCAAATTAGGTATTAGATCTCCATTATCAGGTGTGTGAATGAATTCATGACAGGAAAGGTCTTTGAGAATGGATACAAACTCCTATGCCACTTACAAGGCAAGGTGCTAGGAGTGACATTTTGTATTCCACAGCTCATGGGGTCAAACCAAAAGTGCCAATGCATCACGGTGGGTGGGTAAATGATAGGGGAGGTCTCATTTAGTGTGCTAACTATCGCAGTCATTCGGGGCAACAGACTACCGGCAAAGTCACTTAAGATCCCTGAGAGCAAAAAACTGCCAAACTTTGACAGAGCAGTTCTCAAAATTCATGGCAGATGGGAATATTCTGTTTGAACCTACAAGTGCACATGGTGTCCATCCATAATAACCTCTCTCAGTTTTGGTCAACTCCAATTTATTTGACCGTGCCAAAATCAAATGCATTCTTGCAAAATGCATTAGTTTCATACAATGGAAAGGTGCTAGGAGTGACATTTTGCATTCCAAAGCTTGTGGAGTTGAACCGATAGTGCCAATGCATTGGGGTGGGTGAGTAAATGCTAGGGGAGGTCTCATTTTTGTGTGCTAAGTGTACCAGTCATTCGGGGTAGCAGGCTACCGACAAAGTCACTTAAGATCCCTAAGAGTAAAAAACTGCCAAACTTTCACGAAACAGTTCTCAGAATTTGTGGTAGATGAGAATGTTCCATTTAGACCCATAGGTGCACATGGGGTCTGTCCACAATAACCTCTATCAATTTTGGTCAACTCCAAACTATTTGACCGTACCAAAATCAAATGCATTATTACAAAATGTTTTAGTTTCATGCAGTGGAAAGGTGCTAGGACTGACATTTTGCATTCCACAGCTCATGGGGCCGAATCGACAATGCCAACACATTGGGGTGGGTGGGTAAATGCTAGGGGAGTTCTTGTTTTGTGTGCCAAGTGTCGCATTCATTTGGGGCAACATGCTACCAACAAAGTCACTTAAGATCCTAAGAGCAAAAAATTGCCAAAATTTGACGAAGCAGTTCTCAAAAGTCGTGGCAACTGGGAATGATCTGTTTAGACCTACATGTGCATGTAGGGTCCATACACAATAACCTCTATCAATTTTGGTCAACTCCAATCTGTTTGACCATACCAAAAGCAAATGCATTCTTGCAAAATACTTCAGTTTCATGCATCACAACCATGCCAAGTGCCATATTTTTTCATTATGCTCATTGTGGGGCTGAAATGACTGTTGCAACATGTCAAGGTGGGTAGGTAAATGCTAGGGGAGGTCTCATTTCATGCGTCAAGTGTCTCAGTCATTCTAAGCTGTAAGCTACCGACAAAGTGGAAAGGTGCTAGGAGTGAAATTTTGATTCAACAGGTCATGGGGCCAAACCAACTATGCCAACATGTTGGGGTGGGTGGTTAAATTCTAGGGGAGGTCTCCTTTCATGTGCCAAGTGTCTTAGTCATTTTACGTTGCAACCTACTGGCAAAGTCAAAAGGTGCTAGGAATGACATTTTACATTCCACAACTTGTGGGGCTGAACTGATAGCGCAAACACATTGGGGTGGGCAGGTATATACTACGGGAGGTCTCATTTCATGCGCCAAGTGTCCCATTTGTTTGGGGTGGCAGGCTACCGACAAAGTCACTTAAGATCCCTAAGAGTAAAAAAGTGTCAAACTTTGATAGAGCAGTTCTCAGAATTTGTGCTAGCTAGGAATGTTTCATTTAGAGCTACAGGTGCATGTGGGGTCTATCCATAATAACCTCTCTTGGTTTTGGTCAACTCCAATCTGTTTGACTGTGCTGAAATTAAATGCATTCTTGAAAAATGCTTAAGTTTCATGCAGTGGAAAGGTGCTAGGAGTGAAATTTTGTATTCCACAGCTCATTGGGCTAAACCAACTATACCAATACATCAGGGTGGGTGGGTAAATGCTAGGGGAGGTCTTGTTTCATGTGCCAAGTAGCCCAGTCATTCGAGGTAGAAGGCTACTAGCAAAGTCACTTAAGATCTTAAGAGCAAAAAACTTCTAAACTTTGACGAAGCAGTTCTTGGAATTTGTGGCATCTGGGAATGTTCTCTTTGGACCTACAGGTGCATGTGGGGTCCATCCACAATAAACTCTCTCCATTTTGGTCAACTCCAATCCATTTGACCGTGCCAAAATTAAATGCATTCTTGCAAAATGCTTCAATTTCATGCAGCACAACCTTGTCAGGTGCCATATTTTTTGTTCTACTCATCATGAGGCCAAATTGACTATGCCAACACATTTGGGTGGGTGGGTAAATGCTAGGGGAGGTCTCGTTTCATGTGCCAAGTGTCACAGTCATTCTGGGTTGTAAGCTACCAGCAGAGTAACTTTGTCAGTAGTGCCAAGTGTCACAGTCATTCTGGGTTGTAAGCTACCAGCAGAGTAACTTTGTCAGTAGCTACTGACAAAGTTACTCTGCTGGTAGCTTACAACCTAGAATGATTGTGACACTTGGCACATGAAACGAGACCTCCCCTAACATTTACCCACCCACCTTGATGCATTAGCATAGTCGATTCAGCTCCATGAGCTGTGAAATACAAAATTTCACTCCTAGCACCTTTCCACTTTATCGGTAGCTTGCAGCGTGGAATGACTGAGATACTTGGCACATGAAATGAGACCTCCCCTAGCATTTACCCACCCACCTTGATCTGTTTGTGCAATCGGTTCAGCTCCATGACTTGTGGAATGTAAAATTTCCCTCCTAGCACCTTTTGACTTTGTTGGTAGCTTGCATCCTGGAAGGACTAGGACACTTGGTGTATGAAATGTGACCTCCCCTAGTATTTACCTGCTCCATGACCTATGGAATGTAAAATTTCACTCCTAGTACCTTTCCACTTTGTCGGTAGCCTACAGCCCGGAATGACTGAGATGCTTGGCGCATGAAATGAGATCTCCCTTAGCATTTACTCACCCACCCTGACATGTTGATGCAGTTGGTTCAGCTCGATGACCTATGGAATGCAAAATTTTACTCCTAGCACCTTTCCACTCCATGAAACTGAAGTGTTTTGCAAGAATGCATTTAATTTCAGCACGGTCAAACATATTGGAGTTGACCAAAATTGAGAGAGATTATTGTGGATGGACCCCACGTGCACCTGTAGGTCTGAATGGAACATTCCCAGCTACCACAAATTCTGAGAACCACTCCGTCAAAGTTTGGCAATTTTTGGCTCTTAGGGATCTTAAGTGACTTTGTCGATAGCTTGCTACCCTGAACGATTGGGACACTTGGTGCATAAAATGAGACCTTCCCTAGAATTTACCCACTGAATCCGACGTGTTGGCACTGTTGGTTCGGCCCTACGAGCTATGGAATGCAAAATTTCACTCCTAGCACCTTTCCACTACATGAAACTAAAGCATTTTGCAAGAATGCATTTGATTTTAGCACAGTCAAATGGATTGGAGTTGACCAAAACTAAGAGAGGTTATTGTGGATGGACTCCATGTGCACCTATAGGTCTAAACAAAACATTTCCAACTACCACAAATTCTGAGAATTGATCTGTCAAAGTTTGGCAGTTTTTTGCTCTTAGGGATCTTAAGTGACTTTGTTGGTAGCCTGCTACCCCAAACAACTAGGACACTTGGCACACGAAACAAGATCTCTCCTAACATTTACCCACCCACCCTAACATGTTTGCACTGTCAGTTTGGCCCCATGAGCTGTGGAATGCAAAATTTCACTCCTAGCACCTTTCCACTGCATGAAATTGAAGCATTTTGTAAGAATGCATTTGATTTCGACATGGTCAAACAGATTGGAGTTGACCAAAACTGAGAGAGGTTATTGTGGATAGACCTGACATGCACCTGTAGGTTTGAATGGAACATTCCCAGCTGCCATGAATTCAAAGAATTGCTACATCAAAGTTTGGCACTTTTTTGCTCTTAGGGATCTTAAGTGACTTTGCCAGTAGCTTGCTGCCCTGAATGACTGCGACACTTGGTGCACCAAATGAGACCTCCCCTAACATTTAGCCACCCACTTCGACATATTAGCATTGTTAGTTTGGCCCCATGGGTTGTGGAAAGCAAAATGTCACTCCTAGCACCTTTCCACTACATGAAACTACAGCATTTTGGAACAATACATTCCTTGCCACCATAGGCAAATGAAATTATTTAAAGAAAAATGAGGTAGGTTTTTGTAGGTGGACCTAATATCCACCTGTACATGCAACGAAGATGTTCCTAGGTACATCATAGTTTGACACCTTTTCTATCTTACGACTCTTCAGAGACTGTCTCCGTCCAACACAGTTGATAACTACGAGGAGGCTTCACCATCAAAAAGACATCTCCCCTAGCATTTAACCACCCACCTAGACGTGTTGGTGCTATCCGTTTAGCCACAAGAGATGTCGAATGTAAAAATTCAGTCCTAATACCTTCCTAGAATATGAAAATTTAGTATTATAAAGGTGTTCTCACTTGATCTAATGTGTTGTAGGGCATGAATTAAGGCTGCCCTTACCACTGCTATCAATTCTTAGTACTAAATGTGAAGAAACAAATGAGAGTTTGTCATTAAAACTCATAATAACTGTTATGCCCTGCATAACCACCCCCATCCTTGAGACAGCTTGGGACCCCCCTTTTCTGCATTTTTTGCTAGTTTTGGCTCATGTGTCATTGCTCTAATGATCTTGCGTTATCCTCTCTCTTAAATTTCTAAGAGACTTGTTTTATTTTTCCTCAAAAACTTAGGTTTTTGAGTTTCCTTTGTTGAGGTCCAGGAGTTCTTCCACTCCCAGGCTCGCGGGTTCCTGAGCCCAACTTGCTTCCTGAGACCAAGTGTTGTGAACCTATTGGGACCTTGGGCCTCGATCAGATTTTTGGACCGATAAGGACCTTAGGCCCCGATCGACTCTTTTCCCCCCGGTGTTTCTTTTCCCCTTTTGGCCCTCACTTCTGATGAGTTTCGTCAGGATCACGGGGCCCAATCAACCTTTTGGCTGTTGGTCTGTGGAACCATTTCAATCCTACATCCCTGCCCCAGCTACCTCATTAATGGCAGTCTAGGGCTCGTATGAGCATGGTATTTAAAGGATTTTGAAGCCTTTTATTGCTCATTTGTGCATTATTTTAAAACCCTCCTAGTTGCTGAGCCTAGAATTCTTCTATATCTCCTTGAAATCATCATTCAAGAGCCTTGCTAATCTTCTGACACATGGACAAGAGGCTATGATTGTGATTTCAAATTCCTTGTGTCCTCAGTTCCTTGAAGTCTAGTTTAGCACATTAGGTAGGGTTTCGTCATTGTTTCTTTTGCTTGTTTTGTTTCCTTTTGTTGTTCCCTTGTCGTTCTCTGTGGTTGTTTGTTATTTGTTGTTTAGTGTTATTCTTTTCTTAGGGCTCTTGTTAGTTTTAGTTTCTTTCTGGTCACTAATTAGTGTAATTTCCACATTTTCCTGCTTTCTAGGGTTAGGGTTTAGTGTAGTTTAGGTTTTCAAATTCAATAAGTGAATCAATTCAATAATCTCAAAACAATCACCCTTGATTCATTTTCAAAGAAACCCTTTTGGGCCTCAGGTCCCATTTTTGGAGACTGTTAGATTTTCATTCAATCCTGTCGAGGTCCTTTTGGGACTCCGAGCATCAATTGGCCCATAGGCCTTGAATTTGTCAGAGGTTCCAAAACCTGTTTTCCTCCTGCTCCCTGCAAACTTTTAAAAGAGACTAGTATTTAGGGTTCCTTTGGGACTTTAGGTCCCAAAGGGTCTTTTGGTCTTTGGGCTTAAAGGGTTCCAAAATTGAGTTTCTACCTACTCCCCGTAGGTCTAGACAAAATCATGTTGAGGACCTTTCAGACCTTCGGTTCTCGAAAGGTCAACTGAACCTCAAACTAAAGAAGTCTGCAGGGATGAATTCACTTTTCACTCCTTGCACTTGAAAAAAGAACTTAGCTAAAAAATCTTCTCAAGGTCCTTTCAAGACCTCGGGCCCTAGAAAGCCTTTCGACCCGCAAAGCCAAAAAATGCAAATATCAGTTTTTTCCCCACAACCTGCATTCTTGTCAAGGTCCTTCGGCAGCCCAGGCCTTGTGTCTATTTTGGTCTTAAGCCTTTAAAGGGCCCCCGGAGTGGCTTTCGCCCCGAGCCCTGATATCCATTTTGGTCCTAAGCCTTTTAAAGCATCCCCAAATCGGCTTTCGCTCCATGGCCCATTGTTTACCCATTAGTCCATTTTGGGACTTCAGACCTGTGATGAAATTTGGTCCCCATAGCAATTTTAACTTAAAGCCTAATTTCCACCCTCTGCCAGAACGTGATTGTGACAGCAGGCCCGAAGACCAAAATTGACCTAGGGTCTAAAGTTCTGACTTGGTCCTAAAAAACTGCCAAAATGCAGAAACCCTTAGAAAGCTTAGAATTTAGTGGTTCATTGGTCTTTTCCAGAGTTTTTATACATCCTTTTCTCATGGAGGCCAAATTAGATGTCTGAGGAGGAAGTTTCTGACCACCCAAATGAGGAGACACTTTTTGGGTCCAAATATGTAGAAGAAATCAAATTGGAAGGACAAGGCACAGAAGAGGCACAATCTTCAAAAAAGTTGACCAAGAAGAAGGGTATGTGTAGGATCATGATGGGCCAAACTATACCTCTAAGTGGCAATAAAAATACAAAAAAATCAGATTTAATCAAGTTCATGTGAAAATTTGAATGGATTATCTACACAATTTGAAAAAGATGTAGAACGAAATTTGTAGGAATTGAATCTAGTTTATGGGCTAGTATTTTTTTTAAAACTAAATTTACTTAGTGAAAAATGAATATTTCAATGAACAACTATTAAATTTTTTAGAAAAAAGTAAAAAGTGGGTGTCATTCTAGCCAACCTAACTATGAGCAAAGAAAAACTTATTTTTTTTAAACTTTCAAAATAAGTAGAGGACTCATGCCCGGATGTGACGCATATTTTTTTGAATTTTTTTCCAATAAAATAATTAGTTATGATTTTTTTACTATGACTTTTTTAAAAACTATGGATCTCAAAAAGGTGAAACGGTTTGAAAGTTATGGATGCTTTTCAATTAGTGTGTCCATCAGGATTTTAGACACACACTATATAGAAAATTATTAATAATTATTTAATAAAATGATAACCAAACAAATCTTATATTTTTAGAAAGCTGACAATTTCTTCTATAAACCCTTTTCATTTGATCAATTTTGCATAAAAAAAGTCATTAGCACAAAGGGTGAAGTTCGAAGAAGAGAGTGAAACCTGCAAAAACATTAGAATTGAGGGAAAGTCAACTATGATAGTCCCAAGCCTACATACAAGGTAAAAGCAAAGAAAAATGAATATCTATATTAATGGATATCCGTTTTGCTTTGGTAAAATATCATTTTCCCTGCTTTATGTTTTGCAAAACAGATAGCCATTTTGCAAAATGGATATCTGTTTCGCTTTACCCTATTCTTTTCATTATTTTTAGTTTGTTACTATCAATAGTTTATTACTAACTATAGTCAATCTATTCATATCTTCTTGTATAACCACCACTACCAACCATAAACTTGTGGTAACACATACAACCATCTAACCAATTCTTTCAACTTGTAGTATTGTAGAACATTTCTCTTATCATAACCATGCCTCTAGATTGTTCCACATGAACTTCACTCTGCTACAAGTGCACCTGCATTATTATTTATGCTTCTACTAGCACAATTAAATATGTAGTTGTGAGTACTTCTTCAAATGACTCATGGTTAAACTTCCATAGCTTCACCACATGTAGACATATCTCCATGCTATATCGCAACATCTAAAACTCACCACATCCTAACACATTACATTTTATCATTATTTTAATAGTTTCCATATGAACTTAGGAACTCTCTCTCTCTGTGTCTCTCTGACCTATCTACCTCCTAGTTAAATCCTTTTCCTAGCTTTCCTATTTTTCCTTTTCCTTTCCAATTAGAGAGAGAGTCCTAGTTTACTTGTTTTCATTTCCTTCGTCAATAAGGGAGAGGGAGAGATAGAGGGGAGAGATAGGGAGAGAGAAGAATGATAGGGGGAGAGAGGCAAGACATAGAGAGATAGCTAGACAGAGATAGAGAAGAGACAAATATGGAGAGATAGAGGAGACATAGGGGAGAGATAGGGAGATAGAGAGTGAGCGAGATGTCCAAAGAGATAGGGAGAAGGATTGAGAGGTAGAGGGACGATAGATATAGGAGATAGAGATTTAGGGTTGCTCAGGTTTAGGGCATTATTTATGGTTTTGGAGAGAGAGAGAGAGAGAGAGAGAGAGAGAGAGAGAGAGAGAGAGAGAGAGAGAGAGAGAGAGAGAGAGAGAGAGAGAGAGAGAGAGAGAGAGAGAGAGAGAGAGAGAGAGAGAGAGAGAGAGAGAGAGAGAGAGAGAGAGAGAGAGAGAGAGAGAGAGAGAGAGAGAGAGAGAGAGAGAGAGAGAGAGAGAGAGAGAGAGAGAGAGAGAGAGAGAGAGAGAGAGAGAGAGAGAGAGAGAGTTGCTTGGGGATAGCGGTCAAGGTTTAGGGGCATTGTTTAGGGTTTATGAGTTTAGCATTTCTCAAGTTTAGGGTTTAGGGATTTAGGGTTGCTCGAGTTTAAGGTTTAGAGTTTAGGGTTTAGGGTTTAGGGGTTTAAAGAGAGATAGAGAGAGGGGACTGATAGAGATTGGGAGATAGAGAGTGAGAGACATGTCTAGAGACATAGAGAGAGATTGAGAAGTAGAGGGATGATAGAGATAAGGAGATAGTGAGAGATAGGGAGATAGAGGTTTAGAGTTGCTTGGGTTTAGGGGCATTATTAGGGTTTAGGATTTATGGTGTGGTGTTAGGGTTAAGGTTTAGAGGTTTAGGGTTTAGAGAGAGATAGAGGACCAATAGGGAGATATAGAGGAGATCAAGGTGAGAGATAGGGAGATAGAGAGTGAGGGACATGGCCAGAGACATAGGGAGAGAGATTGAGAGGTAGAGGGACAAAGGCGATGGGGAGATAGGGGAGAGATAAGAGATAGAGGTTTAGGGTTTCTTAGGTTTAGGGTTTAGGTTTTATGGGTTTGGGGTTTAGGGTTTAGGGGTTTAGGGTTCTTGGGTTTAGGGGTTAGGTGATCAGGTTTAGAGGTTTAGGGTTTAGGGTTTATAGGGTGAGAAGAATGATAGGGAGATATAGAGGAGACTGAGGAGAGAGATAGGGAGATAGAGAGTGAGGCACATGGCCAAGGACATTAGGAGAGAGATTGAGAGGTAGAGGGATGATAGAGATAGGGAGATAGGGGGGCAGATAGGGAGATAGAGGTTTAGAGTTGCTTGGATTTAGGGTTTAGGGGTTTAGGGGTTGCTCAAGTTTGGAGATAGATAGATAGATAGAGAGGAGGCAGATAGTGAGAGATAGAGGAGATAGAGGGGAGAGATAGGGAGATAGAGAGTGAGAGAGATTTCCAAAGATATAGGGAGAAGGATTGAGAGGTAGAGGGACAATAGAGATAGGGAGATAAGGGAGAGATAGGGAGATAGAGGTTTAGGGTTTCTCAGGTTTAGGGTTTAGGGGTTAGGGGTTAAGGTTTAGGGGCACTATTTAGGGTTTATGGTTTATGGTTTAGGTGTTAAGGTTTAGAGGTTTAGGGTTAGTGTTTAGAGAGAGAGGACCAATACAGAGATATAGAGAGTGAGGGACATGACCAGAGACATAGGGAGAGATAGGGATATGGAGAGTTAGGGAGAGAGATTGAAAGGTAGGGGAATGATAGAGATAGGGAGATAGAGGGTTTAGGGTTGCTTGGGTTTAGTGTTTAGCATTTAGGGGTTTGGGGTTTAGGATTTAGGGGTTTAGGGTTTCTTAGGTTTAGGGTTTAAGGGTTAGGGGTTAGGGCTTAGGGGCATTATTTATGGTTTATGGTTTAGGGGTTAGGGTTAGGGTTTAGGGTTTAGGGGAATTATTTAGGGTTTATGGTTGCAAGTCAAAGAAGTCTCTCTCTCTAAATCCCTCAACTCTAAATAATGCCCTTAATCCCTAACCCCTAACCCCTAACCCCTAAACTTGAGAAACCCTAAACCTCTATCTCCCTATCTCTCCCTTATCTCCCTCTCTCTATCATCCTTCTACACTCTTAATCTCTCTCTATCTCTCTGGACATCTCACTCACTCTCTATCTCCCCCTATCTCTCCCCTATGTCTCCTCTATCTCTCCAATCTATCTCCTTTCTCTCTCTACCTATCTATATCTCCCTATCTCTTGCCTCTCTCCTCCCTATCATTCCTCTATCTCCCTATCTCTCTAGACATCTTTCTCACTCTATCTGCCTATCTCTCGCCCCCCCACCCTCTCTCTCTCTCTCTCTCTCTCTCTCTCTCTCTCTCTCTCAAAACCCTAAATAATGCCCTAAACCATAACCCCTAAACCTGAGCAACCCTAAACCTCTATCTCCCTTATCTCCCTATCTCTATCATCCCTCTACCTCTCAATCCCTTCTCCCTATCTCTTTGGACATCTCGCTCATTCTCTATCTCCTTATCTCTCTCCTCTATCTCCTCTATCTCTCCATATATGTCTCCTCTCTCTCTCTCTATGTCTTGCCTCTCTCCCCCTATCATTCCTCTATCTCCCCTATCTCTCCCTCTCCCTTATTGACGAAGGAAATGAAAACAAGAAACTAGGACTCTCTCTCTCTAATTGGAAAGGAAAAGGAAAAATAGGAAAGCTAGGAAAATGATTTAACTAGGAGGTAGATAGGTTAGAGAGAGAGAGAGGGTTTAGGGGTTAGGGTTTAGAGGTTAGGGTTTAGTGTTAAGAGAGAGATGACCAATAGGGAGATATAGAGAGTGAGGGACATGACCATAGAGATAGGGAGAGATAGGGATATGTAGAGTGAGGTAAATGGCCAAAGACATAGGGAGAGAGATTGAGAGGTAGAGGAATGATAGAGATAGGAAGATAGGGAGATAGAGGTTTAGAGTGGCTTGGGTTTAGTGTTTTAGGTTTAGGGATTTGGGGTTTAGGATTTAGGGGTTTAGGGTTAGGGCTTAGGGGCATTATTTAGGGTTTATGGTTAGGGGTTAGGGGTTAGGGTTTAGGGGGATTATTTAAGGTTTAGAGGTTTCTAGGGTGCTGAGGTTTAGGGTTTAGGGGAATTATTCAGGGTTTATGGTTCTATGTTAAAATAAGTCTCTCTCTCTCTCTAAATCCCTCAACCCTAAATAATTCTTCTAATCCTAACCCATAACCCGTAAACCCTAAACCTGAGCAACCTAAACCTCTATCTCTAGGTATCTCTCCTTATCCCCCTCTCTTTATCATCCCTCTACCTCTCATCTCTCTCTCCCTATCTCTCTAGACATTTCACTCACTCTCTATCTCCCTATCTCTCCCTCTGTCTCCTTTATCTCTCCCAATCTATCTTCTCTCTCTCTCTCTCTACCTATCTATCTCTCCATGTCTCTTGCCTCTCTCTCTCCCCTATCATTCCTCTATCTCCCTATCTCTCTAGACATCTCGCTCAGTCTCTATCTCCCTATCTCTCCCCTCTGTCTCCTCTATCCCTCCCTATCTATCTCCTCTCTATCTCTCTCTACCTAACTATCTCTCCCTATCTCTCTCTCTCTTTCCTCTCTCCCCTATATTCCTATATCCCCCCTATCTCTCTCCTCTATCTCTCCCTCTCCCTTATCGATGAAGGAAATGAAAACAAGAAAGGTAGGACACTCTCTCTCTCTCTCTCTCTCTCTCTCTCTCTCTCTCTCTCTCTCTCTCTCTCTCTCTCTCCCTCTCCCCATGCACATACCCATTATGTAGGCTATTTTGCATATGGTGGTCATATCCTTTAGGGTCCAATCACCTCCAAACTTCACAAATAGATATAGAGCATAATTCTAAGCATCTTTCATAAAGACCACTTCTCTACATAGTGCAACTAATATCACTTTTTCATTGTTTTCCACATTTAATACTTATTCTTTTCCATTTTCCAAGTCCTACATGTGTCCAAGTTGTATTGTTTATCAAGTTTTTAGTCTAATTGTTAGTCCTAGCTCTCATGGTTATTAAAATGTTAGTATAGTTAGATTTATCCTTAGGTAACATTAATTTACCTATTGTTGCACAAACAACCACACTCAAAAATAGCCTTACCTAATTAAGGTTAACCTTTAAGGTTCTTTCATTGGTGAGCCTAACAGATCCAGCTAGTTCAATCTTCTTATAGTCCATGCTTAGCCTTCCAAGAGAGTTCATGCCATGTTAACTTTGTATTATGTCCTCACTTTCCTCTTGCTAGTTATAGTAATCTTTTTTTTCTAATCCTATCCCTATATCATACTATTGTTGTTGACTTTTCTTTCCATATTCATCATCATAGTCCTAGTTATCCTATTTTAAGCCTACCATTTATCCTTAGCCATGTCTTGTACTTCTTCTATTCATGTCAATTTAATGACCTCCAAATTTTCCATAAATTCTTCTCCACCAAACCCTAGACCCTCACCCAAATCCTTACATTCCTAAGAAAATCCCTTCCCCAAACATCATTTGATCATATGGCTCCTTTCATCACTAGACAGGTGACCCTACTTTCCATTATTCATCTAATACAATCCTAATGTCATAGCTCACATTCCCACACCTACATTCATAGACTCCATTCCCCCTATCGACACCATAATTGATAATCATTTTAAGGAGTCTCCTTGAATAATAATTAAACCATGGATTATCCATATCCCCATGTTACACTTCCTCATTTTTGAACCCTTAGAAGATGACATTTAGCTATCCCCACCATTACCAATCACACTTTCTAGCAATCCCACATAAGACACCTACCCATCACTTCACCTAGGTCATCACAATTAAATCACCTCATTACTTCATTCAACCATACCCATACCACCCCCTTTCTCACTCCACAACCTGTATTAATGCATGATTCACCCCATGACATGCTACAGTTACCACAATGCCAATTCACTCTACCATCATTCTTCATATTATCTTATGAATCACCATCCTTCTTCCCATTCCTTGAGACATCATACCATGACACACATCCCTTCCCTCCATTACATCCTCCTAACTCTTTCCCAACATTGATAGCCCACTACCCATGCCACCTCCTTTTCATAACACATTTGTGTTGGAATTAGGGCAGACAACTGAGAGGGGGGTGAATCAGTTGTCACCAAAATTTTATCATTTGCAACAATATCACTTAGAACTGATTAAAACATTTCAAGCATGAATCATTAACACATGAGCAGAAACAAATAAACACACATGACACAATGATTTTTTAATGTGGAAACTCGATTAAGGGAAAAACTACGGTGGGGGTTAACCCACAAAGATTAATACTCTGTTAAAAGTATTTTACAAATGGGAATGCACATGTATTCGAGCTCACTGCTCAAAAGAAGGCTCACTGCCTACAGAAAGAAGATTACAATGAGTTTGAACTGATAATTAGCATCTACCAATGCAAGGATTCAGTTCTAGTTAAGCACAGAATACTGACTTGATACACTTCATCCTCACTCTGCCCTGTTTACTGTTTAGCTAACATCTGAACCTTAGATCTCTGCTCTTTTTGCACTTATTCCATATTCACATCACACACACAAATCACTTAAATCCATCAGCTATATATATATCTGCATCATGATATTCAATCACTTTTCAGTCAGCTTCAAGAACACTTAGAACTTTGTCGAAGACTCTGCTCTGTTAGCTAAATCCATGCATAACTTGTAACACGGACCAAAACTTGCATTCACAAATCATCAATCATATCGACCACTATCATTGATCATCACAAATCATCCAACTGACAACTTCCATTTGTCTGGAACCAAGATCAATTACAAGGTTAGCCTATTCTTCTATTGTCTGCACTGTCAAACTATAACCCCATACTCAGATGCAAATAACTTTTGAATCCTTCATCACAGGAGGTTAAAATTCTAGATTTAGATTGCCCTGACAATCCTTATGACTCCTTAGATCCACAACATACTCTGATTTACCACCGAAGAGATCTGGACATAGATACCTGATCCTATCACATGCTCTATTTCTAGCTACCCAAACTTAGATAAATTTTGATTCTGACTTCCAGTATGACCAAATTATGTTATGCGGATGAGTGGAATAGTCTTAGTTGCTATCAATGACAACACCTGTTATGCAAAGCAGTGTCTCTTGCCAACAATCTCCCCCTTTGGTATTGATGGCAACACTTAGTGAAAATGACTAAGTGTTACTCCCCCTTACTCTATACTCTTATGCTCTCCACTGATTCCGGAGCTCCCCCTTTTCTTGATTCCTCATTTTTCACTATTCTTCACTCCCCCTTTGACATCAATGACAAAGGATGGGTTATGTAAGCCAAAAATCTCAAAAATTCTGTACACAGTGCCACATATGTACACCCAATCATTAAGTTATATTTACATGATCTTGAGAATATGTGCAAAACTACTTTTCAATTGCTTAAGTTCAGAGGCCCAACTTATTTTCATGCCATCCAAAATTGAGATGTGTCCACTCAGTAGAAATGTGTATGCTTCTGCCTTTGTCAGATCTAAAGGATCACTTGTCTAAACTGTAGTTTGAGCTTTTGATAGTGCATTAAACATTGTTTCTAACTTGGGGGCAATCAATCCCCGGAGCTCACACATTCTCTTCACAATATTGCCTTTTTCTTTAACAAGCTTCTTTATTTCATTGGTCAAGCTGATTACTTGACATTCCTAACTTATAGGAGAAACTATTAGAGGATCAAAATTTTGAGATAGATTTGATAATTTTTGTTCTTGCTCCTTTATCTTCTTCTCAATATCCTCACTGACTTTGGGCCAGGATGGACAAAATTTGTATATATCACCTCCATCACTTAGAGCATTTTGAATACTCTTTATACTGATACCAAGTATCATCCTATCATACCCTATTAGGCTCTTTATTTCACTAAATTTCTTATCCAAAAAAATTATTTCTGACTTTAGTCTCTGCAGACTTCTCAAAAGACTCAAAATGTGTACTTATAGAACTTACAAGATTCTTCAAATTTCTAGAAGGAGATTTGGAAGGATTCTTCTAGAAGGTTGGCATTATCTTCTCCAATACTTCGGTTGCAAGGCCTAGCATCTCATTGTCCTCAATGTGAGATCTCAACATCTTTTCTCTTTCCTTGGCTTGTGTGAAGGATGCTATCTTCATTACTTGAACCGGAGAGAGAGCATCTAAATTGATCGGTCCTTGAAACAACTCTGGTTCATCAAACTCAAGCTCATTTCTTTACTCAGGAGACTTTTTACTGCATCTGCAGTGTCTCTTGCCACAATTCCTCAACCACCTTCCTTTCCTTGAGATTTGTCAATGTTAGTATCAGGACTAATTTGTTTAGATGCATCAACATTTGCACCATCTTCTTATGTTTTATCTTCCTTACATTCTTCTTTCTCTTCCTCTGCTTTACCTTTCTTTGTATCATTTGCAGTGGGAATCTTTTCTTTGTCTTCACCACTTGCTACCTATTTTGGAGGGCTTTGTGTAGTAGCAATATTATCTTCTTTTCCAGATTGATCTAGTGGAGTTAGAGTATCTCCTGCATCATCAATTTTGTCTGCCATCTCTGTGTCTTCTTTGTTTATTTGCTCCTCTTCCGGAATAGAGGAGTCATCAACTTCAGTTTATTGCTTGCTAATGTTTACTTTTTCAACATCCAGAATTAATGAATCAATCCTATCATCTATCTCCTCATAAGTTTGCTCTAGAGGATCTAGAGTATCATCTTGGTCATCATTTCCTTTTCTAGTTTTTTTTCTTTTTAATTGCCTTTTTGCTTCTAGAAGGCTGGTCCTCAGAAGCCTTTGAAGTCTTGGCTTTCTTGAATTTTATCTCTTTAACTTCTTCATTTGTCTCCGTCTCCTCATCATCTTTTGTGCTCACATACGTTCTTGTGGCCATTGTTTTCTTTCTCTTACTTCCTTCACCAGATGGTTTGTCTTCTAGTTTTACAGGTTTAGGGGGAACAAAAGTAGTAGCAGAGCTCCTAGTAGTCCTTGAAGTGGAGGATGGTTCCACTAGAGCATCTTCTTGTTTCTTGTCCTGCGTTTCCTTTTCATCCTTTTCAATTCTTTCTCTGTTTTGCTTCACTGCTTCCTTGGTTAGTCTAATGCTTTTAGCATACTTTTCAACTTGCTTCTGCACTTTCCTTTTGGTCTCTAGCTGTCTGAGCTCCACATGCGATTTTAGACTTAGCTCCTTATATGTTCCAACCCTTTCCACAGATGTGTCTTTTGATTTTCTCAGGAGATGTTGAGCATACATTTCCAAAACTTTCTCATCAACCTCATAGCCCATTGGCATACTCCATATGGTTTTGGGTTCCATAGCCTCCATCAAGCACTGATCAGTGTCAACCATAAAGCATATTTCATTCTCATATTTCTCCACAACTTAGGGATTCTCTCTCTTGCATGCATCATACTTTGAAAGTTTTTAAAGTAACCCCAAATGGCTTTCTTCTGAGCTTGGGAATCACCAAGGCTGAGTAGATGATCTCTGATTTGCCATGCAACTGGCCTGTCATTTGTCCAGTGTACACCTTGAACTCCATGCACTTCATTCATAAAATAGAAGAACAAGCATATAATCAAGGAACCATACTTGAAGGTATTTTCTTATCTTTCTTTATTTTTCTCAGATTCTTAATCAACTAATTTTATAGCAGCTCACATAGGTCATAATCAACATTCTCCTTTAACATTTGATAGGCTGCATATATTGCAGTTCCAGAGACAAAATTTTCCCTGTTGGAGTGGTAGACCTTGTAGCCAATCACCATGGATGCAAACTCGACATCTGGTTCTATAATGTCATTAATGGTCATTGCTCTCTTGTCAAACTTTGCACCAGTTGCATCGGTAACAGTTTGGTTTTTCACGTCTTTCAGCATGGGTAATCCACCAGTTGGGTTTAACCCAATTATAATCTTGATAACATCCATTGTAATCTTGAATGGTTTCAATAGCCATATGAACTCATCATGTATTCAACTCAAGATATATCGAACCCACTCATTCTCATCAAATGTCAGAAATTTAATGACTTGCAGAAAATGTTTGCTTTCTAGGGCTTTGAATTCTGGTTTCAATTTATAGCTATCATCCCTAAGGTAGTTGTTAAACAAATCCAAGAGTTTTAGGTTTCCAAATTCATCAATGCTACAGTGGATGTATGCCATATGGGACACCAGAAAATGCACCTAATGGTTCAACTTCAACTGACTTGTATGGGTGCTTCTTAAATATTGGTCGTGGCCTTTTAGTTACATCAACAACTAGAGGTGTAGCGATTTGCAGAGATTGAAATTTTAAGAGATTTCACAGAAAATAGAAGTACCTTGTTCCGTAGGTTAGGGTTTTGGTTGGAAATCCTCTTCACACTTCAACTCTTGAATATTCTCAGCTCAGAACTCGTTCACTTCCTTTCTTCTAATGCAAAGTGATTCAAATGAAGAATGAGTGACCCTTTAATGCTTCGCAAGACCTAATTTGTCTTTGTAATAAATGCTCTACCCTAACACATCTGGTTGCTCTGTTTTTGTACACAGTTGACTTTTAATTGATCCATAAATCATTAAATCCACTTCTTTTCTTCCATAAATTCTTTCAAATGATTTGTAGTGACCCAAATTATCTTTTCCCTTCATGCCAGATTCAAGCATCCACTTATTGGCTGAGGGAATTTGATTTTCAATGCAGCTTCCCCTGAGCCAGAGCTCCTAATTCAATTCCTGGAGGAATTACCAGCACCGAATTCTGGTGCGGACCCATTATTATCATTCACAATTGTTTTCTTGACCCATGTCTTACTCATTTCATTCTGGATCTCATTCACATCAATTTTTCCTTTGCCTTGGTCTTGTTTCTGCTCATCCAATTTTCTGTTTACCATACCTCTTCTTTCATTAATCCTACTTTTGCAAAATCTTGCAATATGACTAGATTTATTGCAATTAAAGCACACAACATTTCTTTGCTTATATACTTGATTTCCTCTTGATCTACATTGAATATCCATGTGTCCAAATCCATTGTAAGAAAAATAGTAGCCATTGAAAGAATTGCCATTTCCTTTATTGTTAGGGTAATTAATTATCATACTTCTGCATTCATTTGATTTGTGACCATACCTCTTGCACTTGAAACATTGACTAGAGAAGGATGGATCATTTTGATTTACTCTGCTTCTGCACTGAGTAGCTCTATGACCAAATTTATTGCAATTGAAACAATTGCCATTGAAGGATAGATATCTTTGAGCATTAGACTATCTTACCAAAGGTCTTCTAGGTCTGTTTCTTCCATTCCTTGGTTGGAAATTTCTTTGTTCAGATCCAGAGCTTTCACCTTTCTCATATCCCAGACCATGCTTGTCATCAACCTTTTTTTTACCTTCAAGAAGTGCTTCAAGTTTAGCTGAGTTTATCTTGAACTTCTCCTTGTATTTATTTGCAACTTCTAGGTCATTTATGAGAATGACAATTTTCCTTTCAAGTTCTCTTTCATTGTCTTTGCTTTCTTGTAGGTCAGACTCTAGATGGCCAGCTATTTTGTCCAATCTACAGCATTCTTCAGTTCTTTCTTGTAGAGTTTGATTCAATTCATCTTCAGTCTTCTTCCTTTACTCAATTTCTTTGGTTAGCCTCATTGCCCCAGATTCCATCTCAACTTTCAGAACAACAACTTCTTTTGACAGCTTCTCACACTCCTTTGTCTTTTCTTCCAAGGCTTCATTCATGTCATTTTCTTCAGTTAAACTGGATAACTGCAGAAGTAGCTCCTTTCTCTTTTCCATAGATTTCTTTAATTTATCTTTTAACATTTCAATGGTATCATCAACATCTTTAAGCTCATCTTTCAGATTAGTTACTTCTGCTTTGGACTGATCAAGATCTTCTAGGGCCAACTAAAGTTGATCTTTGAGTGAACCCATTGAAACTCCTTCCAAGATCTTTCCTCAAGCTATTTGGCTTCATTTAAGGAACCTGGGCTCTGATACCAATTATTGGAATTAGGGCAGACAACTGAGAGGGGGGGTGAATCAGTTGTCACCAAAATTTTATCATTTACAACAATATCACTTAGAACTAATTAAAACATTTAAAGCATGAATCATCAACACATGAGCAGAAACAAATAAACACACATGACACGATGATTTTTTAATGTGGAAACCCGGTTAAGGGAAAAACCATGGTGGGGGTTAACCCACAAAGATTAATACTCTATTAAAAGTATTTTACAAATGGGAATGCACATGCATTCAGGCTCACTTCCCAGAGCTCACTGCTCAAAAGAAGGCTCACTACCTACAAAAAGAAGATTACTAGAGTTTGAACTGATAATTAGCATCTACCAATGCAAGGATTTAGTTTTGGTTAAGCATAGAAAACTGACTTGATACACTTCATCCTCACTCTGACCTGTTTACTGTTTAGCTAACATCTGAACCTTAGATCTCTGCCCTTTTCACACTTATTCCATATTCACATCACACACACACAAATCACTTAAATCCATTGGCTATATATATCCACATTATGATATTCAATCACTTTTTAGTCGGCGTCAAGAATACTTAGGACTTTGTTGAAGACTCTGCTCTGTTGGCTAAATCCATGCATAACTTGTAACACGGACCAAAACTTGCATTCACAAATCATCAATCATGTCGGCCACTATTACTAATCATCACAAATTATCCAACTGACAACTTCCATTTGTTTGGAACCAAGATCAATTACAAGTTTGGCTTGTTCTTCCGCTGTCTGCACTGTCAAATTGTAACCCCATACTCAGATGCAAATAACTTTTGAATCCTTCATCACAGGAGGTTAAAATTTTGGATTTAGATTGCCCTGACAATCCTTATGACTCCTTCAGATCTGCAACATACTCTGATTTACCATAGGAGAGATCCGGACCAAGATACTAGACCTTGTCACATGCTCTATTTCTAGCTACCTGGACTTAGATAAATTCTGATTCTGACTTCTGGTATGAAAAAATTATGTTATGTGGATGAGTGGAATAGTCTTAGTTGCCATCAATGACAACACCTGTTATGCAAAGCAATGTCTCTTGCCAACAATTTGACCATAACATTGCCACAACAATCATCACTCTTCCTAACACAATCCCTCCACCATGTGACATTTATCTAACACATATTGCCAATTATAATTATATCTACACAAACTCAAGGTGTTGTAAGTGCAATTAGAATACCTTAACCCTCCTCCTCCTCCTTCCTCATCAATAGGATGGATTAAATCACCACTACTAATTGGCATCATCTTACAACCATCTCCTCATAAAATGGTCTTGCTTAAATTTGATAATATAATGTTCAAGGCGATCTCATTGCACATATGAGACACTTCTTTGTCCAAGCCACAATTGTTACCATTGATGATTATGTCCTCACTAAGAATTTTCCCTCCACATTGACATAATATGCCCTTGTATGGTTTGACAAAAATTACTACTTGGTTCTATGAATTCAATTTAGATCTCATGCATAACTTTACCAACCACTCAACATCAAGCCTAATGTTTTCATAGTGCATCTCCCACTTTGCAAACAAGACTCACTAGGGGGAGAGAGAGAGAGAGAGAGAGAGAGAGAGAGAGAGAGAGAGAGAGCTTTGTCCAAGCCACAAGTGTTACCATTGATGATTATGTCCTTGCTAAGAATTTTCCCTCCACATTGATATAATATGCCCTTGTATGGTTTGACACATTACTACTTGGTTCTATGAATTCAATTTAGATCTCATGCACAGCTTTACCAACCACTCAACATCATGTTGGTAAGAGACATTGCTAGGCATGATAGAAGTTGTCATTGATGGCAACTAAGATCATCCTAATCATCTGATTAACACAATCTGTTCATACCGGAAGTCAAATTTAGAATATGTCTAAGTTCGGGTAGTCAGGAATAAAACAGGTGATAGGGTCCGGTATTTTGGTCCAGCTCTCTCCGATGGAAAGTCATGATTCACTGCAAATCTAGGGGAGTTATATGCATTATCAAGACAGTCTAAATCTAGAATTTTATTCTCCGGTAATGAAGGATTCAACATATATTAGCCTTTGAGTACCGGGTTCTAGTTTGTCAGAGCAGATAGAAGAAGAACAAACAGACCGTGTAGAAGATCTTGATTTCGGATGTATGGAAGTTGTTTATTAGACAAACGGTGATGATCAATGATAGTGGCCAACATGAGTAATTATTATCAAGAAGAAGTTTTGGTCCACACCTTAAGTTATGCATAGATCTAGCCGACAGAGCAGAGCATTCATAAAAGTTTTAAGTGTTGTTGAAACCGACCGATAGAATGATTGTAGATCTTATTGCGGATATATATAGCCGATGGAATTGGGTGATTAAGTGTGTGGAGTGAATGCAAAGAAGGTGTATGTGAGAAGAGCAGAAATCCAAAGTGTGAATGAAGGTAGAACAGTAAGAAGAGCAGAGCAAAGATGAAATGTGTAAGATCAATTTTTGTACTCAATTGGAACTAAAATTCTTGCATGGGTAGATGCTATTTATCAGTTCAGATCTTTGTTATTTTATTTTAATATATATTACAAGTATGGACCTAACTGGTGTTGTCATGATGTCAACATACTCCTATTGCATTGATGATAAGGATTGGATGAGCTGTATGCTGAGGAAATTGAGAAAATTAGTCCTATCAGGAACAGAGAAGAACAGTGAAGACAACGAGGTAAAGATCCCAGCTAAGATGAAGATCAAAGGATGCACATCAAACAGTTTTGTAGATATGTGTCTTAAGATGATCCAATAAAGATTTTAGAGGTCCACATGAAGATCTGAAGAAGTTATGGCCACTTAAGTGAAACCAGTTTTGGCAGATGTTTAGAAGTAACAGAGTGACATAGATAGGTCTGGTGAGATCCAAAAATGCAATATCTTGTTCTGCGGATTTGGTGGAGTGTTTAGGAAGTTAATGTGAATTGACAACCCAATTGGTTCATGGTCTAAAGGTCCGCAAGCATCTATTTCAATATGACAGTGATGATAGACTGTGTTCTTAAGGTTCTAGATGAAGGAGAGAATGATTTCAGTAAGCAGAAGTAGTTTGGGTGTTCTTGGTGATTCAGGCAAGCTTGTGGAGGTCTTTGGATTGTGTCCAGTTCATGTTGGTGGTCTGTATTGAAGATAGAACTCGTAATTGAAGAATTACTTCCAGATGATGATGTTCTTCCCAAGTCAGGTCGACCGGATGAGTTACACATCTTGCGGATGATCTTGAAGATGTTCTGTGAAGAATGGCATGTTTCTAAGGAAGATTGAAGTCTCAGATCTGTCTGGCCAATAGTGTGTTGATCCACGTTAAGTCTTTTTGTAATTTGTCATGTTGTATTTATGTGTTTTCTTTGTAATGTATGCTGACTTGGATGATTATCCCTAAGTCAATGTCTTGTATAAATAAGGAGTTGTAAAGTCATTTCAAGGGTATTTTGTGGAGATGAGAGTGTGGTAGAGAGGAGTAGAGCGAAAGGCAGAGTAGAAGTATTGAGCTTAAATGGAACTGACTAAAGCATGGTGAAGATGCTATTCATTAGTTTGAGTATGTAATACTTATTATTTTGTAGACAGTGTGTCTCCTGTAAGCAGTGAGCCTCTTATGAGCAGTGTGCTCGGGCAGTGAGCCCTAATTGGCATGTGCCATTTTATTCTTTCTATTCTTTAAATAGAGAATACAATCTTGGGTTAGTCACCCCGTGGTTTTTCCCTTAATCGAGTTTTCCATGTCAAAATCTTGGTGTCATATGTGTTAATTTGTTTTTGCTCTTGAATTGTTGCATTATGTTTCCATAATTGATTTATCATTATGCTACTGAATTAAGAAAATGATTTAAGTGATTAATTGCAAGAAAGTTTTGGACAACTGATTCACCCCCCCTCTCAATTGTATGTCCTAAATCTAACAATTGGTATCAGAGCCAAGTTCCTCTAAAAGGAGCTTAATCGCTTGAGGAGATCCAGGATGTTGTCCTACAAGAAGGATAGTCTGAGGTTTGATGGAACCAATTTCACTCTTTGGAAAAGTCGCATGGAATGCCACTTGCAATGTATGGGAATATAGTATTGGATCATGGCTTCAAAGAAGTATGATCCTCCACATAATGGTCTGCGTACCATAGATGAAATTAGAGATGCTGAAAACAATCTGCGGACTAAAGAAGCTCTTCTAAGTGCCTTATCTGATTCAGAGATAACAAATGTTGTTGATCTAAAAACTGCATATGAGATCTAGCAAAAACTGGAACTTCTGCATGAAGGAGACAAGTATGTTAAATATGCCAAGCTACAGAGTCTAAAAGGAAAATTTGAAAACCTGAAGATGAGAGAAGATGAAAATATCACTACATTTATGCCAAGAGTAAATGAACTTGTTTGTTGCATTAGATGTGCTAGTGGAATCTTGGATGAAGATGAGATTGTTGGCAAAGTTCTCAAATCCCTTCCTGATTCTTACAAATATAAGGTTGCTGCTATTGAAGAATTCAGATCCTTTTTAGGTATCTCAAGAGATCAATTGGTTGGTAAACTGGCTACATTTGAATTGACTGAGTTTGGAGATGCCCCCCCCCCCCAAAACTGAATCTGCATTCAAAGCTAGTGCCTCTATAAAAGGAAAACAAAAGTTTGATCCAGAAGAGAACTCTTCAAAGAAACTATCATGGTATGAAAAAGAAAGAAAAGACCTGGAAGAAGATGAAGCAGAAGTTGCTCAACTTGAAACCATTATTGTAAAAAGACTGCCAAGATGATCCGGTAAGTATGAGGGCAAATTGCCTTTTAAATGTTTTAACTGCAATAAGATTGGTCATTTTGCCTCAAGGTGTCCGGAAAGATTTTCAAGACCAAATCCTAATAGATCAAGGTTCCAAAAGAAATGTTACTATGTTCATGAAGATGATGATGATGAAGGAGTAACAGATGATCAATCAAAGACAGGAAACAAATCCAGAAGTGACTGGGTGTTTATTGGCATCAAGGAAGAAGATCCAATGCCCTCCGAATCTGTCAATCATAAAATTGTAGAAAAATCTCTGGCTGCCCAAGTTAAAGAAAAAGATGATTGGGTGATTAATAGTGGATGCTCCCACCATATGATAGGTGACAAAAATAAGTTCATAGATTTGGAAAGGTATGAAGGAGGAGTGGTAAAATTTGGTGATAATTCTACTGGCAGAAACAGAGGTAGAGGAACTATTTCTTTTGATGGAAAGAACAAAACCAGTAATGTACTGTATGTTGAAGGATTGAAGCACAATCTTCTTAGTGTTGGACAGTTGGTGGACAAAGGCTATGATCTTCGATTCAAAAATAGAAAATGCAAGATCTTTGAAAGTTTCAGAATAAAGATTGCATCCGGTACTCAAACTAAAGGTAATATCTTCCACTTGGTTGGTACTCGTAAAAGTTGCTTATTTGTTCAAATTGATCAAAGTTGGTTGAGGCATAGGAGAATGTGTCATGTGAATTTTGATAATATCATCAAGATAAGCAACACTCAGGCTGTAAGAGATCTTCCAAGACTAGTGAAACCTACTAATAGTTTGTGCAAAGAATGTCAGTTGGATAAGCATAACAGAGTCACATTCAAAAGTAAAGAATAGTCTTCTACCAAATTATTGAACTTAGTTCATACAGATCTTTGTGGTCTGGCAAGAATCAGGAGTGTGCAAGGTGATAGATACTTCATGTTATTAATTGATGATCACTCTCGGATGATGTGGGTAACTTTACTCAAAGAGAAATCTGAGGCCCTTGAGAAATTCAAAATACTCAAGGCTATGGTAGAAAATGAAACAGGATTGAACATAAAATTTCTAAGGTCTAATAGAGGTGGAGAAGTCACATACGGTGAGTTCATAGAATTCTATGAGAAACATGGGATAAAAAGATAGTTGTCTGCTCCAAGGACACCACAACAGAATGGAGTAGTGGAGAGAAAGAACTGAACCATCTAGGAGGCATATAGAACCATGATGATGGAAGAAAATGTTCCTCAGATCTACTGGAGAGAAGATGTAAGCATTGCAGTCTACACTCTTAATCGAGTTCAAATCAGAAGCAATACTGGTAAGAGTCCTTATGAACTTTGGTTTGGCATCACTCCCACTGTGAAGTATTTTAGAGTCTTTGGTAGCAAATGTAACATTAAAAGAGATGAAGATCTAGGCAAATTTGATGCTAGAAGTGATGAAGGAATATTCTTGGGTTATTCTACTCAAAGCAACGCATACTGGTGTTATAACAAGAGATTGAGAAAGATTATATAAAGTACAAATGTGAAGGTTGATGAAGGTATTGAAAAACCCTCAAGGTTTTATGAATATGATGAAAATGATCAGAATGATGTTTTGATCCAAGGAGTCCAAGCCCCTCTTGAAATTCAGATTCAAACTGATCCGGTGAATCAGGAACAAGAGATAAGTTTGAATGAACCTATGCAAGAAATAGAAGTGAAATTAAGTCCCAAAATTCCCAGGTATGTAAAACTGAATCACTTTGAAGACCAGATCATAGGTGATAAAAGAAAATGTGTTCAAACAAGAAGAAGGATTTCTCAAGATTCATAAGAGTATTCTCTGATTTCAAAGATTGAACCTAAGACAGTAAATGAAGCATGCAATGATGAAAACTAGACTAAAGCAATGGAGGAAGAGCTGATGCAAATTGAGAAAAATCACACTTGGGATCTTGTTCCTAGACCTAAAAACAAGAATGTGATTGGAACCAAATGGATCTTCTGGAATAAACTGAATGAAGATGGTGAAGTAGTCAGAAACAAAGCCAGATTGGTCTGCAAGGGTTACTCCCAAGTAGAAGGAGTTGATTTTGAAGAAACTTTTTCTCCGATGACAAGAATTGAAGCAGTCAAATTATTTCTTGCCTTTGCTACCTTCAAGGATTTCAAAGTATATCAGATGGATGTCAAGTCTGCCTTCCTGAATGGTGACTTGGAAGAAGAAGTTTACATTGAGCAACCAGATGGATTTCAATTGTCTGATCATGGTGATATGGTCTGCAAGTTGAAGAAAGCACTATATGGACTTAAACAAGCCCCAAGAGCCTTGTATGAAAGACTAGATAAGCATCTTTTGAAGATTGGTTTCAACAAAGGTACTGCTGACAGTAACTTGTACTTCAAAATTGATCATGAAAATATCTTGATTGTTGAAGTGTTTGTTGATGATATCATTTTTGGAGGAAGAGATAGTATGTGCAAAACTTTTGCAAATCAAATGAAAAGTGAATTTGAGATGTCCATGTTTGGGGAAATAAATTTCTTCTTGGGTCTACAAGTCACTCAAACAAAGAAAGGAATTTTCATTTCTTAGACCAAATATGTGAAAGAATTGTTGAAGAAATTTGGGATGGAAGACTCAAAACCAATGAGTACACCCATGGCAACCAGATGTAAATTGAGCAAAGATGATGTCTCTCCTAAGGCTGATCAGAAAAAGTACAGGTCAATGATTGGAGGATTATTGTATCTCACTCAAACTAGACCTGACATTATGAATGTTGTTGGTCTTGTTGCTAGATTCCAAGCTGATCCTAGAGAATCTCATGTCATGGCAATCAAGAGGATTTTTAGATATCTAAAAGGGACAGTTGAGTATGGTTTGTGGTATCCCAGAGATCATGATTTCTCTCTTCATGCATATACATATGCGGATTGGCCAAGAGATGTGGATGATCGGAAGAGTACCAGTGGTGGAGCATTCTTTTTGGGGAAGAGATTGGTCTCTTGGCTAAGCAAGAAACAAGAGGCAATATCTCTATCCACTGCAGAAGCAAAATATATTGTTGCAGCAAGTAGTTGCACTCAAGTACTGTGGATGAAGCAAATTCTAAGAGATATTAGAGTGGAGTATGAAGAACCTATCACAATCTTTTGTGATAATTCAAGTGCAATAAATATATCAAAGAATCCGGTGTTGCATTCAAAGACTAAACATATATCCATCAAGTTTCACTTTTTGAGAGAGCAAGTGAACAAGAATGACGTCAGATTGGAGTTTGTTCCTTCCAAGGATCAGATTGCAAATATTTTTACTAAACCTCTACCTAAGGACTCTTTTGAGTATCTAAGGGAGAAGTTAGGGGTTATTACCCTTCTAGTTCTGAATTAAGGTGCACTGATGTGCATCAGTCCAGTGGATCTCACAGTCATATCTTGTGGTCTGGATTGATGATGGGAAGATGCTACTCAGGGAGAGTAACTAGTATGATTCTGAATTGATGCAAGTATGTGCCCTTTTCCATTGATGTCAAAGGGGGAGAGAAGACATGTGTAAAACAAGTGGTTGCTGATCAAAGGGGGACCAATAAAGGAAGAGAAGACATGTGAATGGTTGTTGATAGGGGGAGTTGTGTCAGTAAGGAGAAGTTCTTATCTTGATGGTTAAAACAGTTTTTCACATCATATGTTACCATCAATGACAAAGGGGGAGATTGTTGCAAGTATGGGCCTAACCAGTGTTGTCATTGATGTCAACATACTCCTGTTGCATTGATGATAAGGATTGGATGAGCTGTATGCTGAGGATATTGAGAAAATTAGTCCTATTAGGAACAGAGAAGAACAGTGAAGATAGAGAGATAAAGATCCCAGCTACGATGAAGATCAGAGGATGCGCATCAAAGGGTCTTGTAGATATGTGTCTTAAGATGATCTAGTAAAGATTTCAGAGGTTCGCATGAAGATCTAAAGAAGTTATGGCCACTTAAGTGAAACCAGTTTTGGTAGATGTTCAAAAGTAATAGAGTGACACAGATAGGTCTGGTGAGATCCGAAAACACAATATCTTGTTCTGCGGATTTGTGGAGTGTTTAGGAAGTCAATGTGAATTGACAACCCAATGGGTTTGTGGTCTGAAGGTCCACAAGCATCTATTTCAATATGACAATGATGACAGACTATGTTCTTAAGGTTTTGGATGAAGGAGAGAATGATTTCAGTAAGTAGAAGTAGTTTGGATGTTCCTAGTGATTCAGGAAAGCTTGTGGAGGTCTTTGGATTGTGTCCAGTTCATGTTGGTGGTTCACATTGAAGATAGAGCTCGTAATTGAAGAATTACTTCCGGATGATGATGTTCTTCCCAAGTCAGGTCGACTGGATGAGTTACACATCCTGCGGATGATCTTAAAGATGTTTTGTGAAGAATGGCGTGTTCCTAAGGAAGATTGAAGTCTCAGATCTGTGTGGCCAACAGTGTGTTGATCCACGTGAAGTGTTTTTGTAATTAGTCATGTTGTATTTATGTGTTTGATCTATAATGTATACTAACTTGGGTGATTATCCCTAAGTCAATGTCTTGTATAAATAAGGAGTTGTAAAGTCATTTCAACAGTATCTTGTGGAGATGAGAGTGTGGTAGAGAGGAGGAGAGTGAAAGGCAGAGCAAAAGTATTGAGCTTAAATGGAATGGACTCAAGCATGGTGAAGATGCTATTCATCAGTTCAAGTATGTAATAATTATTATTCTGTAGACAGTGTGTCTCCTGTAGGTAGTGAGCCCTAATTGGCATGTGCCATTTTATTCTTTCTATTCTTTTAATAGAGAATACAATCTTTGGTTAGTCAGCCCATGGTGTTTCCCTTAACCAGGTTTTCCACGTCAAAATCCTGGTGTCATATGTGTTAATGTGTTTCTGCTCTTGAATTGTTGCATTATGTTTCCATAATTGATTTATCATTATGCTACTAAATTAAGAAAATGATTTAAGTGATTAATTGCAAGAAAGTTTTGGACAACTGATTCATCCCCCCTCTCAGTTGTATGTCCTAAATCTAACAATATTTCCATAGGCAGTGAGCCTCCATTTGAGCAGTGAGCTCTGGGCAGTGAGCCTGAATGCATGTGTATTCCCATTTGTAAAATACTTTTAACAGTGTATTAATTTTTGTGGGTTAACCCTCACCGTGGTTTTTCCCTTAACCAGGTTTCCACGTCAAAAATCTTGGTGTCAAATGTGTTATTCTTGTTTCTACTCATATGTCGTTGTTTAATACTAAAATGTTTATATCATTGATTTGATTTTAAATTACAAAGGAGGAATAATAGTAGAAAATTTTAAATTGAGTGACAACTGATTCACCCCCCCTCTCAGTTGTCTGGACCTAATCCAACAATTGGTATCAGAGCTAAGTTCCTTTGAAAAAGTTTAATAGCTTAAGGAAGATCCGAGAAGACAACAAAGTGGATGAGATATGGAGTGAAATGAACAAGATTTGAGTAAAGAAAGATATAGTTAATAATGATAATGGGTCTGCACTGGAATCAGGTGCTGACAATTCCTCTGGGAATTAAGTTAGGAGCTCTGGCTCAGGGGGAGCTGCGTTGAACATCAATTTCCCCCAGTTGGTAAGTGGGTGCCTAAATCTGGCACAATAGAAGAAGATATTTTGAATTCGTTCAGAGTCTTTGGAAAGATTTTTGGAAGGAAAAATGTTGATATGAGAACTTGCGGAGTGATTCATGAAGATCTGTGACAAACAGAGTAATCAGATAAAGTTAGGGCAATGCATTTATTACAATGCCAAATCAAGGTTTGCAAAAGATAAAAGGTTGCTTATTCACACATTTGAAGGAAATGAGAAGAAGAGCATTCGAGCTAAATATCCAAAGACTAAAGCACAAAGAGTGAATCCAGCCGCTAATCGATCATCCCTAACCCCACAGAAGAAAAAGGTATTTCTCTGTGAAGCTTTGAATCAACAATTTGTAGAGATGGCTACTCCTCATGTTGTTGACATTACCGAAATACCTCGACCCAAATTTAAGAAGCATCCTTATAAATCAATAGAAGTTGACTAGTTAGGTGCTTTTTCAAGTGTTTCGTATGGTGTGCTGCATGTGGAAGACATTAGGGTTTATATTCATGCAAACATAGATGAATTTGGAGATTCAAGGTATGTAGACCTGTTTGAGAAACAACTCATGGATGAAGATTGCAAACTTAAATCCAAATATAAGACACTACAGGATAAACACTTTATTTAGATCATGGGGTTTTTGACATTTGATGAGGATGAATGGGTCCGATATGTTTTAAGTCAGATGCATGATGAATTTATTTGGTTATTAAAACCATTCAAGATTACCAAGGATGCTATTAGAATTGTAACCAGATTAAACTCAACCAGTGAATTGCCCATGTTGAAAGCCATTAAAAACCAGACAATGACTGATGCTACTGGTGCCAAGTTTGACAAAAGGGCAATGACCATCAATGATATTATAGAACCAGATGTCAAATTCGCCTCCATGGTGATTGGGTACAAGATTTACCACTCAAGCAGAGAAAATTCTATCTTCAGAACAACAATATATGCTGCATACAAGATGCTAAAGGAAATACTGATTATGAACTGTGTGAATTACTACAAAATCAACTGATGGAGAATTTGAACAAAATCAAGAAAGATAATAAAAACACCTTCAAGTATGGTACATTGATTCTATGTCTATTCTTCTATTTTATGAATGAGGTGCCTGGAGTAAAAGGTGTGCACTGGACTAAGGATGAACTAGTTGCCATTCTAGTCAAAGATCATCTTCGCAGCATTGGAGATTTCAATGCTCAGAAAACTGCAATATGGGGTTACTTCAAGAATTTTAAGAGTATGATGTACTCAAGGGAAAGAATCCCTAATTCAATTGTTGACAAATACAAAAATGAAATATGCTTCATGGTTGATACTGATGAGTGTTTAATGGAAGCAGTGGAACCGAGAACTTTTTGGATCATTCCCATGGGGTATGAAGTAGATGAAAGGATCTTGGATATGTATGCTCAACATCTGCTAAGCAAGCCCAAAGACACAATGGCTAAAAGATTTTGAACTTATGAGGAGCTGAGTTTAAAGTTGCATACTAAGCTTAAAGAACCTGAAACCAATAGGAAAGTAAGAAAAGAAGTTGAGCAACTAGCTGAAAATCTTGGCCTAACTAAGGAAGCTGTGAAGAAATTTAGAGAAAGAACATAGAAGGATGAGAAATAAAAACAAGATAAGAAACAAACAAGTGATCCGGTGGAATTCTCTTTCATTTCAAGAACAACTAGAAGCTCTGCCACTGCCTTTGCTCCTTCCAAAACTACAAAATTGAAAGCAAAATCATCTAGAAAATGGGAGAAAAGGAAGAAAAAAAAAGCATCCCAGACCTATGAAAGAGTAAGAGAAGAAGTAAATACAAACTCTGACATTGAAATCAAGGAACTAAGGTCACTGGAACAAAAGTTGCAAAGTTAACCAAAGAAAAGTTCTATGGAAGCAAAAGGACTAGCAAAAAGAAAAAGATAGAAGAGTATGAGGAATATGTTGAGAAGCCCACACTCTCCCTAGAAGATGTGATAAAATTAGTCACTGTAGATGGTAATCTAAAACCCATGATTGAATTTTATGATGAATATAATGATATGGATAAGAGGGTGTTGGAGGAAACAATGATTAGATATCTCAACATCTACAACAAGGCACTGATTGAGATAACTTCTGAGTTACCGCAAAGTCTAGAAAATATCTTGGAGTTGAGAAAAGAAAATGCTAAGTGTAAGGACATGGAGATTAGAGAACATGAGCTAATAAATTTGTGTCCTCAAATTTCTCCTAATCAAATATATATGATAGTCAAGGAAGTCAAAGATGACTTTAAAAGCAAAAGGAGAATGAACAAGCTCATGCTCGGAGAAACAAGTGAAATCGTTGAAGAAACTCAAGAGATTCTTTTGAAAGCATTAAGGAAGCACAATTTTCCCATAGTTTCAAAAGAAGTTCCAAATGGTGAAGAAGAGAACACTCCTAAGCAGCAATCTGAGTTGGGTGAAGCCTCTGTTCCGGAAGAAGAACAAGCAAATCAGGGGAATACAAAAATGTTGGATAAAGTACTTGGTGCATGAAATACTCCCAATCGACCTGATACTTTAGAGAAAGAGGATAATATTACTACTTCATAGAGCCCTCTAGATCAGGTAGCAAGTTATGAACAAATAGGAAAGAGTTCTTCTGTAGAGAACACAAAGAAAGATAAAGTAGAAGAAGATGGTACAAACATTGAAACACATAAAGCAGATACTGATAAACAAAATGATGATTCAGAAAATGCCGCAAGACACACTACAGATGTAGTAAAAAGTCTTCTTGAAAAGGAAATGAGTGAACTTGATGAATCTGAACTATTTCAAGGCCTAGCCAATCTTGATGCTCTCTCTCCAATTCAACTGATGAAAATAGCATCTTTCACCCAGGTAAAGGCTAGAGAAAAGATGTTAAAATTCCACATAGAGGACAATGAGCTATTGAGGCTTGCATCTAGAATTTTAGAAAAGTGAATGCCTACCTACCAGAAGAATCCATCTGATTCTCCCTCCGAACATCTGAAAAGTCTTGTAAGTTCTGTAAATACTCATTTTGAGTCCTTTGAGAAGTCTGCAGAGGAAAAAGTTCAGAAAGAATTCCTGGATAAGAAATTTTGTGAAATAAATAACCTGATAGGAAATGATAAAAGAATACTTGGCATTAGCATAAAGAGTATTCAAAATGCTCTAAATGATGGAAGTGATATGTACAAATTCTATCTATCATGGCCCAAAGTTAATGAGGATATTGAGAAAAAGATAAAGGAGCAAGAATAGAAACTGTCAAATCTCTCTCAAAATTTTGATCCTCTAACAGTTTCTCCCATAAGTCAGGAATGTCAAGTAATTAGCTTGACTAAGGAGTTAAAAAAACTTGTCAAAGAGAAAGACAACATCATGAAGAGAATGTGTGAGCTCTGGGGATCGATTGCCCCTGAGTTAGAGACAATGTATAATGCCCTTTTTGAAGCTCAGACTGCACTTCACACTGGTGATCCATCAGATCTATCAAAGACAGAAGCATTTTCATTTGTGTTGAATGGGCACATCTCAATTTTGGATGGAATGAAGAGTACTTGGGCAACTGAACTTGTGCAATTAAAAACTAGTTTTGCAGACATTCTCAATTTCATGTAAATAGAACTTAATGATTACTTGTACATATGCAGCATTATAACACAGGGGTTTTGGAGTTTTGGCTTGCGGACCCCACCCTTTGCCATTGATATCAAAGGGGGAGAGAAGAGTAGTAAAAAATGAGGCATTCAACAAAGGGAGAGCACCAAAATAAATAAAGTGCACTAGTGTACAAACAAAGGGGGAGTTGCACAAGACACTTAGTCATTTTTCACTAAGTGTTGCCATCAATGCCAAAGGGGGAGGTTGTTGGCAAGAGACACTGCTAGGCATGATAGAAGTTATCACTGATGGCAACTAAGATCATCCTAATCATCCGCTTAACACAATCTATTCATACCGGAAGTCAGATTCAGAATGAGTCTAAGTCTGGGTAGTCAGGAATAGAATAGGTGACAGGGTCTGATATTTTGGTCCGGATCTCTCTGGTGGAAAGTCATGATTTATTGCGGATCTAGGGGAGTTATATGCATTATCAAGACATTGTAAATCCATATTTTTGTTCTCCGGTGATGAAGGATTCAATAGATATTAGCCTCTGAGTACCGGGTTCCAATTTGTCAGAGCAGATAGAAGAAGAACAGGCAGACTGTGTAGAAGATCTTGATTCCAGATGTATGGAAGTTGTTTATTAGAAAAACGGTGATTATAAATGATAGTGGCCAACATGAGTAATGATTATCAAGAGCAATGTTTGGTCCACACCTTAAGTTATGCATAGATCTAGCTGACAGAACAGAGCATTCATAAAAGTTCTAAGTGTTGTTGAAGCTGACTGATAGAATGATTGTAGATCTTATTGTGGATATATATAGCCAATGGAATTGGGCGATTAAGTGTGTGGAGTGAATGCAAAGAAGGTGTATGTGAGAAGAGAAGAAATCCAAAGTGCAAATGAAGGTAGAACAGTAAGAAGAGCAGAGCAAAGATGACATGTGTAAGATTAGTTTTTGTACTCAACTGGAACTGAAATTCTTGCATGGGTAGATGCTATTTATCAGTTTAGATCTCTGTTATTTTATTGTAATATTTCCATAGGTACTGAGCCTCCATTTGAGAAGTGAGCTTTGGGTAGTGAGCCCGAATGCATGTGCATTCCCATTTGTAAAATACTTTTAATAGGGTATTAATTTTTGTGGGTTAACCCCCACTGTGGTGTTTCCCTTAATCGGGTTTCCATGTCAAAAATCTTGGTGTCAAATGTGTTATTCTTATTTATGCTCATATACTGTTGTTTAATACTAAAATGTTTATATCATTGATTTGATTTTAAATTACAAAGGAGGAATAACAGTAGAAAAGTTTAAATTGAGTGACAACTGATTCACCACCCCTCTCAGTTGTCCGGACCTAATCCAACACATCAAGCCTAATGTTTTCTTAGTGCATCTCACACATTGTAAACAAGGCTCACTAGGGATTACGAGAGAGAGAGAGAGAGAGAGAGAGAGAGAGAGAGAGAGAGAGAGAGAGAGAGAGAGAGAGAGAGTTCAAATTTTAAAGAGATGTAACTTTATCGATTGGTTGAAAAGATGTTAACCATGTAACAATAGAAATTTACATGTTGAATTGTAAGTTCTAAGCATAAACCAATGAAAAGAATAAAAAAACCATTTGTATAGTTCTAGGAAATGGATATCCATTTTAGTTTGGTATCCAAACCAAAATGGATATTTTTAACATGCCTATGAAAGTCAAAGTTGACCAATATAAAAAAAACAATTTGTATAGTTTGAGGAAATGGATATCCGTTTCTGGAAAACGGATATCCCTTTTTGAATGGATATCTATTTTGGGACCCACAAAATGGATATCCATTTTGGTTTGGTATCCAAACCAAAATGGATAGTTTTAACATGCCTATGAAGGTCAAAGTTGGCCAATTCACAAATTTGGCTAAGTAAAGACGTGATTTTTTTTCCATTACCACTGTTTGACCTGCGACGATCCTGCACATACCCAGAAGAAGAAGAAGGAATTCCCCATCACCATGAAGTATCAATTTCAGGGGGTACCAAAGGAGTCTAAGTTCAAAAATGAACTTATTGTTATGTTGTAAAATGTCCCCCTAGGACTTTTACCTCCTAAGTTTAGGTCCCAGGTCCTTTAGATTTAATCATACAAGTTAAAAATGAATCCCGAAGAAAAATCCACCGAAACCCATGTCAAATGGGACCTAGGCGTGAATCCTAAATCTTAATTAGGCCCTAAAATAGGTCCTTGGACAAGGGTTCCCACGCCCTTGTCCTGCCCTATTTTGTCAGGGTCCTAATTTTAAATGATTGTAAAGTGACTGTTAAAAGGTTTCCCTTTGTCGGCCTATTCAATTTGAATTATTAATTTTTAGCAGGAATGCATATATAAACATGTTTAGGACTTCATTTTACACCTAGATGGATAATGTGAACTTGTGATCTTGTGCTAAGGATATTCAAGGCTTTCATTGTGTTCTAGAGCAGTATTGTTTTGTGTTTGTACTTGTGTGTTGCAGATTTGTCTTCATCAATCCATCTCCTCATAGCGTGAAAGGTCTTCATCTCCCCATGAGAGCTTCACCTCCGAGGTGACATCTATTTTGTGTTTCAATCAATTTCTCATATAATTTGCTTTTACCTCTATCCACCAAGGACACACACCCTATCTAACACCGGTGTTGGAAGGCTTTAATGTCGTTCCAGGGCTTGACCGAGGCAAGCTCCTAAACACCACAACCCCCAACCCCTCTCTTGTCATTGTAGGTTATAGGTGTCAGATTCTACGGAGAGGAGTTGTAGGAGGTCATTACAGAGTAGGAAGATTCTAGATCTAAATAAAATGATAGTAAAGATCCCTAATTGGACAAGGGCACCCGCTCTTTTGTTCCTCAATTTAGCATTGTCAGGAATCTCTGAAGTGGTTGCAGTCTGTAGTAGAAAATATCCCAAAGCCCTAAAAAAAAGCACTGCATTAGACAAGGGCACCCACACTTTTGTCCCCAAAGTTTCCGCCTTACAAAATCCAAAATCTAGTATGTATCTAATCTGCATTTAGTGTCTTTTTGTGTGAGCATTTGTCAGGTTTCATCTGCTTGTTTAGAATTTTACATAATTAGGGTTTTAGGCTTAATCGGATAAGGTTTAACAAATTAATTAACAAATTCCAAATTTCCTTGTCATTCCAAGTGGCACCAAACCTATATCTAATTCTGCTTGCAAAAGTTGTGATTCAACTTAGTTTAATGTCCTTGAATGTATTTAGTGAAGGGAGGATCTAATTAAACTATCAATCTCAATCAATAAACAATCTTTTTCTACATAACATTTTGGTGAACCTATGTTTTTCCTAAAATTTTCACCTTTTTGAGTGTTTTACATCAGATTTTCATTCATACATTTCATTTTCATCTTCATACATTTGAAAATATTGCATAAAAATTGAAAATTTTAAAAAAAGTAGGAATTTTTGGCTTGCATTTAGACATAATTTACATTATTTTCATTGCACATTATTGAAAACATTTAATTTTCTGATATTTACATCAGATCTGAGATAAATTACAACATTTCATATTTTCATGATCATTTAGCTTGATTTTGTATCTATCATTTGCTAGGGTTTTACTTGAAATTTTGCATTTTTCATATAACCTAGTAATTTCAAAAGCTAGGGTTTGTAACTAAAATCTTGTTTCAGATTTTATTACTCATTTTCACACTCATTCAAATCTAATTTTTGAATTTAGTGTTTCATCATATCGTGCTTTTGCATTTACATTTCAAAATTTGCATTTGCACATTGTATATTTCAACAATTACATTGAAAAAAGTGAAAAAATTGAGCATTTTAGGTGCATAAGCAAGCATAGTTTTGCTTTGTTTCATTGCATTTATCATAAATATTATTCATTTCAGATCTTGCAGTCATTTTCAAGCATATATTCATCTATCATTTGAAAATTTGGCATCATTTAAGGCTTTAGATTGAAAATTGACATATTTGTTAAAATACACATTGTGTATTTCAACAAGCATATCTTGCTCCTTTGGTTTGTTCTATTAGTTTGTGCATTGAGTGTTGTATGATTTTGCATGAGTTGTATAACTTGCTTCCCTAATAGAAACATCCCTTTAAGGAGAAGTCTTAGATTAATGGGTTCTAGTGCTCCCGATAGCAATGATGTTCTGACATCGGAAAACCCGTTAAAAACCTTCTTTACAAAAGGAGAAACAAAAAAATTGCAAGATATCAAACTCCTACAAATACAATGGAAGAACAAAAATTTCATAGTTTTGAGGATCCTATTGATATAATAACACATGTACCTGATGAACAAATAAGCAAACTTGATAAAGAACTAGCAAATTTTCAAGCATTTGTGGAAAAAGAAAGGATAGCGGAAGAAGTTGTGCGTGTTGTTCATAATATAAGAGAGTTGTAAAAAGGACAAGATGGTGTTAACATGCTTCATGGCTTAGTGCATATAGTGAATCATAATGTTATGCCTGTGATTGAATGTGCAAAAGTTATCAATAATATGCCATCACCAACTCATACACAAGTATCAACACCTATATCAACTACTGGAATATCTACTTTTACATCATTAATTCTCATTACTAATGCACATGCTTGTAGTAATTCTACCATTAGTGTTGGTGTACCTAATGGCATTAATTCACATAATTACAAGGCTATGGGATTTTATTATCAAAACTTAGCACCTAGGGTGACTTCTTATATTAATAATCACTCTCAACCACCTATCCATTCCACCTATTCCCAACCACCATTCACTTACAATTATTCTCAACCACCTTCCACTTATAATTGTTCTCAACCTCCTTTCATTACCACTCATAACCAATCACATCAAAAATTCATGACCACAACTTCTAATTCTCAAACTGCATCTCCTAATGATGCCCTCCTAAACCAACTCTTGCAAAGCATGACTTCTTTACAGTAGAAGGTGACAAGCTTGACAAATTCTTCTCAACCTAATATACCAACTTACCATGCTCGCAGTCCTCTATCTTTTGCAATCTTAAGAACTCTTATGCCTGACAATTTTGAGACTCTAAGCACTTTGAAAAATATGGTGGAAAAGGTATTCCTAATACTCATGTGGTAGCATTCATGGCGATGTGTAGTGATTTTTTCTTTGAAGAGGACTTGTTAGAAAAAATTTTCCCACGATCTCTCAAAGACACTGCTTTGGAATGGTTTTGCTCTTTACCTCCGAATTCAATACATTCTTTCTCAAAACTAGTTGATCAATTCTTACAACATTTTCAAGCAAACATTGGACCTTAGGTCTCATTGATTGATTTAGTTCATTGCAAGCAAGGTCCAAAAGAGAAGTTAACTGATTTTATTAGTTGATATCAAGCTCTCTATGCACAAATCCAATACCAAATGCATGATGAGGATGCTTAGAAGGTGTTTATTATAAATCTACAACCTAACATCCATGTTAAGATCCTTTTGATGAAGTACAACTCTTTTCAACATTTATGCACAACTCTTCATGATTATCACCTTTCATCTAGTCAGTATGAGAATCAAAATTTGTCGGCTCAAGGTGATCAATCTCAAACCAGGACATCTCAAAACAATTTTAAAAGGAACAACAAGAATTTCATTAAGGTAAATGGGCAGAATTCAAATAATTTTTCACAAGTGTCTGCTATCAATAATCCAAAGAGGGCACCATTTTAGTTTCAACAATAGCAAAGATAGTTTACTCCAATATCTGATTAACTACATTCTATTATGAATCAAGCATTGAGAAATAATTTCTTGAAGCTTCCTCCCATCCAACCATTGGATAGTAATAGAATGCAAGGACCTCACTTTGATGCTAATGCTTTCTGTCATTATCATCGACAACAAGGGCATGACACTGAACAATGTATGCGACTTAAAAATGAAATTCAAGACCTCATCGACTTGAATGTAATACAGGTAACTGGTGTAAATGACAATGGAATTAAGTCAATGGCCCCTTTGGATCAAAATTTACAGATCTTTACTAATCCATTTCCCAAACATAGCAACAACAATATGGTTGAACAAAACACAATTGAGAAAGAAGATGACTATCTAGATTATGATGAAATTGTTGGTATGATAGAAGTGGATAAGGAGAAGATCAAAGACTCACCTCAACCATGAGGAAAAGGTATCTACACTGATGTTCCTCCACCATTATCCCTTCAAGGATTGAGATTCAACCAAGATGCACAGGATTTACAAATTGAACAATTACAACAAGATATTATGATACAAGGAAAGGTTGATGTTGGTAAGAGATACTTCTATGCATGACAGTTGTTGTCATTGATGGAAACTAAGTCTATATTACACATCCACATTACATAATTTATTCATACCAGAAGTTAGAGTGAAGATTTGTTTAAGTTCAGGTAGTTAGAAATAGAGCATGTGAAAGGGTCCAATATCTTGGTCTGGATCTCTCTAGTGGTAAACCAGGTGTGCTGTGGATCTGAGGGAGTAATAAGGATTGTTATTACTATCTAAATCTAGGAATTTAGCCTCTAGTGATGAAGGATTCAAAAGTTATAAGCATCTGAGTACCAGGTTCCAGCTAGTCAGTACAGTCAGAAGAAGAACAGGTTGACCTAGTATTTGATCTTGGTCTGGATAAAGAAAAGTTGTTGGTTAAGTAATTTGTGATAACCAGTGGTATGGGATAACATGATTAATTATTTGAGAACACAAGTTTTTGGTCCACGTTGTTTTTTGTGTATGGATTCAGCCGACAGAGTAGAGTTCTTAATAAATGTTCTAAGTCTTCTTGAAGCTGACTACAACTGATTGAATCTCTTGATGCAGATATATATAGCTGATGGATTTGAGTGTCTTAGGGTGTGATGGTGATGTGATGATGGAGTAAGTGTAAAAAAGGTAGAAATAAGTGCAAAGGTGAAGATCTAAGCTCAGATTATGGCTGAAGAGTGAAACAGGGCAGAGTAAGGATGAAGTGTGCAAGATCAGTATTCTGTGCTTAACTAGAACTAAATTTATGCATTGGTAGATGTTATTCATCAGCTCAAACATTCTATAGGCAATGAGCCTCTTGGAGCAGTGAGCTTTGGGTAGTGTGCCCTGAAGGCATGTGCCTTCCCCATTTGTAATACTTTTAATAGAGTATAATTTCTTGTGGGTTAAACCCCACCGTGGTTTTTCCCTTAACCAGGTTTCCACGTAAAAATCTTGGTGTTATGTGAGCTGATTTTGTTTCTTCTCATGTGTTGTTGATTCATGCTTTCATGGTTATATCATTCATATGTTAATAAGTGGTAAAGAAGTTTAATTGTAGCAAAGGCTAAAAGTTTTTGAGACAACTAATTCACCCCCCCTCTCAGTTGTCTGCCCTTTTTTCAACAATTGGTATCAGAGCAAGGTTCCTTGGAAGAAGCTTAATAGCTTGAGGAAGATCTGGGAAGGAGTTTCAATGGGTTCACTCAGAGAACAACTTCAATTAGCTTTAGAAGATCTTGATCAGTCCAAAGTAAAAGTAAATGAACTGAAAGCGAACCTTAAAGATGTTGATGATTGCATTGAGATGTTAAAAGAAAAACTAAAAAAATCTATGGAAAAGAGGAAGGAGCTACTTCAGCAGCTAGCTGATCCCACTGAAGAAAATGGCATGAATGAGGCTTTGGAAGGAAAGACAAAGGAATGTGAGAAGCTAACAAAAGAAGTTTATGTTCTGAAACATGAGATGGAATCTGGGGTGATGAGGCTAACCAAGGAAATTAAAGAAAGGAAGAAGACTGAAGAAAAATTGAATCAGTCTCTGAAAGAAAGAATAGAAGAATGCTGCAGATTGGACAAAAGAGATGACCATCTAGAGTCTGATCTACATGAAAGCAAGGACAATGAGGAAGAACTTGAAATGAAAATTGTCATTCTCAAACATGACCTAAAAGTTGCAAATGAATATAAAGAGAAATTCAAGATAAGCTCAGCTAAACTTGAAGTGTTGCTTGAGAGTTAGAAGAAGGTTGATGATAAGCATGGTCTTGGGTATGAGAAAGGTGAAAGCTCTGGATCTGGACAAAGAAATTCTCAATCAAGGAATGGAAGAAATGGACATAGAAGACCTCTGATAAGACAACCTAATGCTCAAAGGTATCCATCCTTCAATGGAAATTGTTTCAATTCCAATAAATTTGGTCATAGAGCTACTCAATGTAGAAGCAGAGTAAACCAAAGTGGTCCATCCTTCTCCAGTCAATGCTTCAAGTGTAAGAGGTATGGTCATAGATCCAATGAATGCAAAAGTATGATAATGAATAACTCTAACAATAGAGGAAATTTCAATTCTTTCAATGGAAAATGCTTTGCATGCAATAGATTTGGACATATGGCTAATCAGTGTAGATCAAGAGGAAATCAATCAAACGGGCAAATAAATGTTGTGTGCTTCAATTGTAACCAATCTGGTCATGTTGCAAGATTCTGCAGAAGCAGGAATAATGAAAGAAGAGGCCCGATAAACAAAAAATTGGATGAGCAGAGATAAGAAAAAGGCCAGGGCAAAGTTGATGTAAATGAGATCCAAAATGAAATGAACAAGACATGGGTAAAGAAAAGTGTAAGAAATGATGGTGATGTGTCAACACCAGAATCTGGTACTGATAATTCCTCTGGGAATTGAATCAGGAGCTCTGTCTCAGGGGGAGCTGCATTGAAAACCTATTTCCCCCAGCCAGTAAGTGGGTGCCTAAATCTGGCATGATGAGAGAAGATAATTTGGGTTATTGTAAATCATTTGAAAGGATTTCTAAAAGAAAAGAAGTGGATATGGCGATTTGTAGAGTGATTCATGAGAAACTACATCAAGAAATAGAGTAACTGGATGAAGTTAGGGCAACACATTTATTACAATGGAGAATTAGGTTTTTCAGAACATAAAAGGTCATCCTTTCATCATTTGGATCACTTTTCATTCGAAGAGAGCAAGCAAAATAGCACCAGAGCTAAGATTTCAAGGATTTGGAGTGCGACCAACGAATTCATCAACTAACCCTAATTACGTGGAAGAAAAAGACACTTTTCTACAAAAGCTTTTAACTTGTCATCTTTTAGCGATGGCTACTCCATTGGTTGTGGATATCACTAAGCGACCTAGGCCAAAGTTTAAAAAGCATACACAAATCAATAGAAGTCGACTTGCTAGGTGCCTTTTCAAGTGTTTTGTATGGTGTATTACATGTTGAAGATATTAGGGCCTATGTTCATGCGAGCATAGATGAATTTGGGAACCTGAAATTGCTGGATTTGTTTGAAAACTACCTAAGGGATGATAACTATGATTTGAAACTAGAATACAAAGCCCTAGAAAGCAAACATTTTCTATAGGTCATTGAATTTTTGACATTTGATGAGAATGAGTGGGTTCAATATGTCTTGAGCCGAATACATGATGAGTTTATGTGGCTGCTGAAACCATTCAAGATTACAAAGGATGCTATTAGGATTGTAACTGGCTTAAATTCAATCGGTGGTTTACCCATGCTAAAATCTGTGAAGAACTAGACCATAACTAATGCAACCGATGCCAAATTCGACAAAAGGGCAATGACTATCAATGACATTATTGATCTGGATGTTAAGTTTTCTTCAATGGTAATTGGTTACAAAATTTATCACTCTAGTAGGGAGAACTTTGTTTCTGAAATGACCATATATGCTGCATACCAAATGATAAAAGAAAATGTAGATTATGACCTGTGTGAGTTATTACAGAACCAACTAATTGAGAACTTGAACAAAATCAAGAAAGATAAGAAAAACACCTTTAAATATGGCACTTTGGTTCTATGTCTATTTTTTTACTTCATGAATGAGGTGCCTGGAATAAAGGGTGTGCACTAAACTAATGACGAGCCAGTTGCTATTCAGAAAAGAGATTATCTACACAATATTGATGACTCTAAAGCACAAAAAACTACAATCTGGGGATACTTTAAGAATTTTTAGAATATGATGCATTCTAGGGAAAGAATCCCTAAATTGGTTGTTGAGAAATACAAGAATGAAATATGTTTCGTGGTGGACACTGATCAGTGCTTAATGGAAGCAGTAGAACCCATAATTGTTTAGGTCATGCCCATGGGGTATGAGGTAGATGAGAAAATTTTGGATATGTATGCTCAACATCTCTTGAGCAAACCCAAGGATGATTCTGTTGAGAGATTTGGGACTTATAAAGAGCTTCATGTGAAGCTACATGTTGAGCTTCAGAAGCCTGAATCTAAGAGAAAGATTCAAAGGTAAGTTGAAATGTATGCTGAAATCATTGGCATAATAAGAGAGGCTGCGAGACAAAATAGAGAAAGAATAGAGAAAGATGAGAAGGAGAAGTAGGAAAGAGAACAAGGAAGTGGTCTGATGGAATCCTCTTCTAAGCCAAGAACTACAAGGAGTACAGGCATAACCTCTGGTGCATCACCTTCTCCTACTGCAGAAAAATCCTCTGGTAAGGAAGGAAAAAGGACTAAAGTAAAAAGCAAAAGAATATATGTCAATATGGAGAAAGTGGATGAAGAAGAAACTGACTCAGATGATGAGGTTAAAGAGCTAAAGGCCTCCGGAACTAAAGCTGCTAAAGTGTCTAAGAAGAAGCCCTCCGGAAGCACAAAGTCAAGAAAAAGGCATAAGCCAGAAGCCAGTGCTAAGAAGCCAATTCCTTCTGTAGAGGACATTGTTTAGTCAATCACTGTAGATGGGAATCTAAAGCCATTAACTAAATTTTATAATCATTATGGTGATGATGAAAAGAGACTTTTAGAGGATGCCACTGTGAAGTACCTAAATGTATTCAACAGAGCTCTAGTGGAGATTTTTTTAGAAGTTCCCAAGAGTTTAAGAGACATTCTGGAGTTAAGAAAAGAAGCTACTAAAGCAAAAGATCTAGAGTTAAGGGAACATGTATTATCCAGTCTATGTCCGGTGATCTCCAAAAAAGAAGCAAATAAAATTTTTAAAGAAGTCAAAGAGGAATTCTAAAGAAAAATTTAGATGAATAAGTTGATGATTGGAGATATAGAGGAAGTTGTCCAAGAAATTGAACAAATTCTAAGGAAAGCACTGGACAAGAACAAGTTCTATGTGGTTACAGAAGAACTGGTTCATACTGAGGATGCATCAATTCTAAATGATGAAGAGCAGCAGAAAAATAAGCAACAAGTTGGAGTAGATGACAACTCCATTCTGGAAGAAGAAGCATTGAATAAAGAAGATGAAGAAATGATGGAAGAAGAATAAGTAAAAGAAATTGATGATTGGAATGATCCCTCAATTACGGATGTCGAAGAATTGAAGATCAATGAGCAGCAAACTGATATTGATGAGTCCTCTGTTCCGAAAGAGGAAGCAATAAACAAAGAAGATATAGAGATGAATTTTGGAATAGATGCTCAATCTGAAGATGATTCATTAAAGAATAAAGAGCATGAAACAGAAGAAGCTAAGGACCAAGAAGAAGAAAGAGCCAACGACAAAAATGAAAAAGAAGAGATTGCAAAGGTTGATGAAGAGCACAAGAAGGACAATCCAGTTGACAGTACCAATAAGGATCAAATAGATACATCAACATCTTGGGCAAGAAACACTGTAGAAGCAGTGAAAGAAATTTTGGAAAATGATAAACTAGTTGCAGAAGAGTTGAAAGGTCCAATCAATTTGGATAGTCTTTCACTAGTTCAGAAGATAAAGTGGGCCTCTCTCACACAAGCTAAGGCTAGAGAAGATATTTTGAAGTCTCACATAGAAGACAGTGAGCTACTTGGTCTGGCATCAGGAATCTTGGAGAAGATCATGTCCACCTTTCAAAAGGATTCTTTAGCATCTCCCTCCGGCCAATTGAAAAGTCTAATAAACTCAGTAAGTTCTCATTTTGAATCTCTAGAGAAGTCTACAGAGGTCAAGGTTCAAAATGAATTCAATGATAACAGATTTGATGCTCTAAAAGGGATGATTGGAGTAGATAGAATTGTGATGAATACCAGTGTAAAGAGTATTCAAAATGCTTTTACAGAAGGAGGAAATGTATATAAATTTTGCTTATCTTATACTAAAGTTATAGAGGATATTGAAGATAAAATAAAGGAGTCTAAGCAAAAACTATCAAGTGTATCCAAATCTTTTGATCCTGTGATAGCATCTGTGGCAAGAAAGGAGTGTTAGGCAATCAACTTGATTGAAGAAATAAAGAAATTGACGAAAGACAAGGAGAGCATTGAGGCAAGGATGAGTGAGCTCTGGGTACTAATTTCCCCCAAATTGGAAGTAATGTTCAATGCTTTTACCGAAGCCCAAGCTGCTCCTAAGTCAAGTGATCCTACTGACTTGCAGAAAGTAGAGTCTCAAGCATTCTTATTCAATGGTCACATCTCATTTTTGAACAGCATGAAGAAGAGTTGGGACAATGAGTTGGCACTGTTGAGGAATGTCTTTGGTGATGTGTTCAAACTTATGTAAATAAGTCATAGGGTTGTTTGTATATATGCCCAAAATTTTTGGTGAATTTTGGTATGCGGATTTTGTCGAGTTTGATGCTCAATTATAGATATTGGAATTGCTAGACCACAAGGCTATATTCACTCCTGGCTATAAAGTTGTATTACATATATACTCCATTCTGAAGGAATGTGAGATTATGGAATTGTTAGTCTAGCCTTTTCCATTGATGTCAAAGGGGGAGTGAAGAGCAGTGAAAAATGAGGAATCCAGCAAAGGGGGAGCACTGGAGAACAGTGAAAATCATAAGTGTACATAGTAAAGGGGGAGTCGTTCTGACACTTAGTCATTTTTTCACTAAGTGTTGCCATTAATGCCAAAGGGGGAGATTGCTGGCAAGAGACACTGCTATGCATGACAGGTGTTGTCATTGATGGCAACTAAGTCTATCTTACACATCTGCATTACATAATTTGTTCATACCAATAGTCAGAAACAAAGCATGTGACAGGGTCCAGTATCTTGGTCTGGATCTCTCTGGTGGTAAATCACAGTGTGCTACAGATCTGAGGGAGTAATAAGGATTGTCAGGACTATCCAAATCCAGAAATTTAGCCTCCAGTGATGAAGGATTCAAAAGCTATAAGCATCTGAGTATCAGGTTCCAGCTAGTCAGTACAGTCAGAAGAAGAATAGGCCAACCTAGTATTTGATCTTGGTCTGGATAAAGAAAAGTTGTTGGTTAAGTAATTTGTGATAACCAGTGGTATGGGCCAACATGATTAATGATTTAAGAACACAAGTTTTTGGTCTGCGTTGTTGTTTGTGCATGGATTCAGCCGATAGAGCAGAGTTCTTAATAAATGTTCTAAGTCTCCTTGAAGTCGACTACAGTTGATTGAATCTCTTGATGCAGATATATATAGCTGATGGATTTGAGTGTCTTAGGGTGTGATGGTGAAGTGATGATGGAGTAAGTGCAAAAAAGGCAGAAAGAAGTGTGAAGGTGAAGATCTAAGCTCAGATTATGGCCAAAGAGTGAAACAGGGCAGAGTAAGGATGAAGTGTGCAAGATCAGTATTCTGTGCTTAACCGAAACTGAATTTCTACATTGGTAGATGCTATTCATTAGTTCAAACATTCTATAATCTTCTTGTAATCATTTCTGTAGGCAGTGAGCTCTAGGCAGTACACCCTAAAGGCATGTGCCTTCCCCATTTGTAATACTTTTAACAGAGTATAATTTCTTGTGGGTTAACCTCCACCATGGTTTTTCCCTTAACCTGGTTTCCACATAAAAATCCTAGTGTTATGTGCACTGATTTTGTTTCTTCTCATGTGTTGTTGATTCATGCTTTCATGGTTATATCATTCATATGTTAATAAGTGGTAAAGAATTTTAATTGAAGCAAAGGATAAAAGTTTTTGAGACAACTGATTCACCCCCCCTCTCAGTTGTCTGCCCTTATTTCAAGAGTTGCCACAGTGGAAAATACTCCATTCCACAATGAAAAGCTTAACATGAAATCAAAGGATTAGAAAAGAACAAGGTAGTTATCATCAGTAGGAAATAGCAATGATTCCTCTCCTCACAAACAACAAAGGATTTCAAATAAATAGGCATTTGAGAAACAAGCACCGCATGGCCATCCTAGAAATGAGAATCAATCAAGTATGAATCACTCACACTTTTTACAAAACTTGGTGGAGCACCTTTCTAAGATGCTCACAAGTTCAGACTCTTCTTAGATGAAAAGCATGTGTGTGTGTGTGTGATGTGTTATGTATTGTTTAGGTCTCCTTGGATGACCCTTGATACTCTTGTAAGGTCAAGGATACTAGGAGACCACCTCTATTGTGACCATTCTTCTATTTGTATCATCATTCTTCTATTGTTCCTCTCCTCTATTTTATTGTTGTGTGTCGTGCCTTAGGGACACTACGTTGTGGTTGATGACCTGGGGGCATCCTCCTATGTGGTGTTCCTAAGGCACTTGTTCTCCTCTCTCATTTTTATTGTTTACCTTCTTCAATGATTCTACCTAGTCGGTGAATGATGAAAACAAAAAAATACTGGCATGGACCATGTGTCCCTTCAATGAGTAAGAAAAAATGGACCTATTCCATATATGATGATGGGGTTGATCTATATATATCTGATGCTTGACTAGTAGAATCACTCCATGTGATGTATCGTCTTGTGGTATTTATTATGACTAGCATTTTACAATCCACTCAATTTGCTCTTGTACACTTTGATTGGTATCTCACCTTGTCGCTACACTCGGTTCTAAGGTACCTGTAGTATAGCCCAATGATTATACTCAGTTCTAAACCTGTAGTGCAGCCTTGGTCTTTGATGTGATTATTTTCATGCATAGCTTTAATGAATTGCTTTGGTTATTATCTTAGAGTAAGATTTCTAACCTAACTTGTTATCTTATCTTAGCATATCATACCAATGTGTTTGTGGGAACATTCGGCGATCACAAGCACATGTCACCTTTGGGGGCATGGGCTTTTCCAGAGCTCTCATTCCCTTCTGTGTTTTCTTTCTACCTTAACGTGCTTAATATCGGTACACGACATCAACCACCTTAATTTGGGAGCATATATAATGATATCTGTCTGATGATTTTGGTACTAACGAAGCGTGTTTGTAAGCCCTCTCCACAAGGCAGGATGTTGTATCTCTGGCATGAGTACACATCTTTATTTATATTGCAATCAAAAAGCCCTCTCCGTGAGGCAGGATAGCTTATTCTTTTTTTCAAAGAAGCCCTCTACGCGAGGCGAGATAATGTATCTCTTGAGCTAGTACATATCCTTTTATTCAAAAGCCCTTATGCGGAAGGCCGAATGGTGTATCTCTTAAGCTAGTGCACATCCTTTTATTACAAATGTCCTCCACAAAGGTGGGGTTGGATCTTCAGACTATCCTCCCTTAAGCATGTTTTTGGCAATTGTTGTGGCATAAGCCCAACTGTCAGGTGTGTCTGCAGCGTGTTTGAGATGGTGGGACTTAGCAATAAGCTCCTTCCATCGCCCGTGTTTGTCATGTTTAAGACATATACCATGTCTATGGCATGCTATATGATGCTTGTGTTTTCCGTGTGTCTTCCATGTGTCTTCACCAGTGTGTAGTGTAAAGGGTGTGGTGATGAGTCCACCCTACACAGGAGGAAACAGCGCATCCGTAACTTCCTAACATGCATCTGTCAACTGTTACGGTACTTACGTTACTGTAGTGCATATACACTCTATTATAGCACTATTACCATTTGAAATGGTGCATCCGCTAATTCAGTGCATATACATTATATTTCAGTGCTTTCATCCTTTGTTCCAACACATATATAATTGCGGCGCTTCTATTGACTGTTTCTGTGCATTTAGTCTCTCAAGCGGTACATCTGTTGTAGGCAGTGATTTTAGGGTTTTCTAGGAGATTTTTTCTAACGCTGACATCTTTGCAGGAACTCTCTGATCTGTTTTGTAGGCTAGGTACTGGTTTAGATTCATATAGTTGCACTTGATAACTCACACTTCAATTTCTAATAGGAAAGTAAAATGGATGCTCATGCAAAATCTCACATAGTTTAACTAGGAAAGTGGTAATTGAATCATTGCTATCTTGCTGTGAGGCCGACTATTTTACCTCCCATATTTTGATCATTGTGCTATCCAGTAGTGACTATGTTTCATTATGCAGACTTGATGTTGTATATCACTGATTTGATATATGTGATTTGATTCGGTCATATTGGATGATATGTTGTAGTTCGATGTATGGGACATATATATATATATATATATATATATATATATATATATATATATTAGATGTTATTTTGCTATGAGATTCTAGTTGTTTATGTATGGATTAATTGACATATGATTTGATAATGCAGTTTAAATTGTAGTTATGAATTGATGTTTATTTCAGTTGCTTCGGCTATCACTTTTATGATAGAACTGACACTTGATCGAGATGTGCAGGTTTTACGTTCCCTAGCCACAGGAAATCTGAGGTAGGATTCACACCATGTAATTCCCAGTTAAGCCGATCCATTCCCAAGAGGGATAAGGATCACGTGTGAAATTGCATGATGATTTATTGTGCTTGGTTTAAATTTTAATTATTTTTTTAAGCCTTAGTACCCCCTCTCTTTCTTATTTTGATTAATATTATGTGTTGTAAAATTTTAATTGATTTATGTCAATTGGTATTTTTATTATTTTATTTGGGCCATTTATATGTGGATTTTTGACCCCTTTCATGACCCCTAGGGTCCCAAAAGTTACCCTAGGTGGTCAACCATGAGTCTAGGGTCAACTTGGACCACCTAACCCTAGTTTTGACTCACCTTAGGTCACCCTAAACCATGGTTGAGTAAAAGTGACGAAAATTGGTAAGAGGGAAGATGACGGATGGGCCTTGCCTTGGGAAGAACCCATCTCCCATCCCTATGTTTTGGGAAGCATTCCCAAGGAGGACTAGGGAGGTCTCCAAGAGTCCTCCCAAACTCCCAAGTGAGTGGGAGCACCACTCAAGGCCATTGTCTTCTTGAGGTTTGAGTGGGAATCCAACTCACCACTTGTCCCCCACCCACTTGAGTGGAAGCACAAGTGGATGAGGTGGAGATGGAGGTGGAGGGAGAGGAGGACATTTGTCATCCTCTTACCTTCTCACTCTTACAAGTGGCTTAGGAGGAGGGAAGAGATGGTGACAAATGTCACCTTCTCGTGCCCTCAAGGCCAAGTGGATGGCCTATAATAACTCCTCTTGTAGAGGAGTGGGGGTTCTTCGATTCTAATCTTTTCCTTGCATTTTTAGAGACTTCTTGCAAATTTAGATTTCCTTACTAGTTTGGAGGAGTTAGAGAAGGTTGGGGAGAAAATCTGAAAGGTTGGAAGGCTTGGGAAGGCTTGGAGCTCTTCACCAATTCCACTTCCATTTCCAAGGTCTTGAAGGTAGGCTTCTTATCTTGTTTCTTGCTTTGCTATATGATGCCCCATGTTTGAAATTTGATTGTGAGTTGTTTGCATTGTGATGTTTTCTTTTTGCATTTGATGTTGGGTTGGGTGTCATGGTGAGAGCACCTCCAATGGAGGAAATGCTCAACTTGTATGGGTAGGGGAGAGGAACAATCCTTGGGGGCTCTCCCACAGTTTGTGTTTATGTGTTTATGCCTTGAGGGCCTATTATCTTTTGAGGAGTTATCTATATGGCAATAGTGCCAAGCAAATTGGTGTGAGATTCTTGTGGATTGTGGTGTTCAGGGATTTTGGCTTGAGGCCATGTGTTGAGAACTTCTTTATCATTGGGAGCCCCTTTAAGTTGAGAGGTCTATTCCCTACCCTCACCAAACTCAATTTTATGAGTTGATGTAATGTGTTAAGCCTATGGGTTGCTTGTGTTTAGTGTTTGTTTTGATGTGGAATGGAACCTTGTGTGAATTTCCTACCTCCCTAGCTCGGGGGTGACCCACTTGCGGGTCTACGGTAGGGAGGAGAGCTTTCCTTTCTCAGTGGCTGCTTCCTTGGTTGTTTCTTTGTTGTGCTTTAGTTGCAGGTAGTTATGTGAAGAGGTGGAGCTGTTTAGAAGCTCATTATGGTGTTCAAATGGTTCCCCATGTAGAATTGAAGTGGCTGGTTTAGCCTTGGTCCTTGTGGTCTTCTTGCCCTGTAAATTCTTGTTAATACTGCAATGAAATTTGCCATAGAAGTTGGTTGTGATAGCATTGTAATGTGAACATTTTGTATTAAGAAAATGCATGGGAAATAAACATAGATGTTTTCTACCAATATTCTTCAGAAAGATATCAAAAGAAAAGGGATATATGTATGTGATATAAATAACTGATTAGATTTTGATATTAATGAAAGAAAAGAATTGAAATCCCTGGTTAGTTTATGCTGTCACTATCTTTTGTGTGGAGATGTGAAGTGGTGAAATAGTTGTGAAAAGTATATATATGTAATTTTTCTGCCATTATAGTGTCAAAAGAAAATATGCAAGTGTCAAGAGGTAGTTGATCAAAATTGTTTTGGATGAAAGAAAGAGAAGTGCAATTTTCTGCTTGTCTTTAATCTTGCAAAAAAGGAAAGATATATATATATATATATATATATATATATATATATATATATATATATATATATATATATATATATATATATATATATAGTTGCTGTTCCTAGTCACTGTCTAACTCAGAAAGTCTTCCTTTTTATTTTAGGACTAAACAAGTGAATATTTTGTATTTTAAAATGAAAGCAAATTTAAAATATATATATACATTTTGAGAATACTGCTAGTACATAAACTGTATATACATTTAGAACACTTATAATGTTTATGTGTGTAGTTATTTTATGCAAAAAAAAAATATAGCTTGTAAATTTATTAATGTTGTTTAGTGAATAGGGTTTTCGGTTTATGTTATTGAAAGGAAGATGTATTTCTTTTTATAAAAAAAAAAGAAATATAAAAATATAATAATAATAGATAAATAAATTCAAATAAGGTTAAATACTAATTATGTAACTGCTGGTCCATTTTACTTTTCATATAATGTATATATATAGAAGAAATATATATATATATATTTATATGAATGAGGAATATATAAATATATATATATATATAAATAAATATTTATATATATATATATATTATGTAAATAAATATATGCTGCAGAATATAGTATAAACCTATAATGAATGCTGTTAGAGATTTAGGGATCATTTTATGTTTTTTTTTTAGAATATACATTTTTATTTTTATTTTTTAAAAAGAATTAAAAAAATATATATTTATAAAAGAAAAGGAAGAGAGGCATGGGGGACGGCGGCCATGATAGCCGCCGCCCACCATACCTCCCGCGTAACAGATACAGGGGGTGTGGGGAAGGGGCTCGGCCCCCTCCCCACACCCCTTACCCTCCAAAAGATTTCCACAGGCCGCGCCTGCCTTCCCCCTTCCCCGTCTCTTCTGCGGAACCTCCAGCGCGCGACCCTTACTCCTTCTCCTCATCGTTGCGCACAGCGTAGGCCCAACCACCATGCCACCCTTCGTCTGCCTCTGTTACTTCCTTCGCTGCCCACCTTACATCCTCCACTCCTCACTGTGCGCTATGCATCACAACAGATCTCCACCCCCTTCTAGTTGCCACCGTCGACGACGGCCCCCTCCTTGCCTTAGTCTGTTCCAAAAGATTTTCAAAGTGGTTTTAGATAACACAATCTCTCAAAAGAAATAATAATACATTTAAATCAATGACTATATTACTGTCCGGCCATATTCCTCACCATGAGAGGAAATAACCAGCTCAATCATAGCCTCCATGGTGCAAAAAAAAAAAAAACCCTACCCTGCACATAGCAAACAAACAAGCATGAGAAGGAAAAAGAAAATAGGAAAAAAAGAGAGAAATAAGAATGAGATTAGGGCATATGAAGGAAGAGTAAGAGGAAATTAGGGCATCACTCAAGATCATATTAGATTAAGGGATTAGGGCAGGAGGGAGATTAGTTGTATTAACGGAGAATAATTTATTTTAGGAGAGAGATTCCTTCTTTATGTATTTTTACATAAATCTCAAACAATGAATTACTAAATATATATATATGAAATATATGTACATACTTACTAACAATGATATGTGTATAATTATATAGTCACATATATAATATTGGTGTAAAAAAAAAGGGGGGAATTGCGAATCAGAATTTAACCGTTTACTCAAAAAATAAACCAAGCAGGAGTATTATTCATAACGAAACTATTATCCTTGTGAATCTATTTTGAGTCATCTTGTGTATGTTGCAAGAGGCTAACCAAGTTAAACCCGTAAGTTGAGAAACGTCCTATGGAGGAAAGGAGAGATAAATTAATTTAATTTTTTATCATTGATTTTGTCCTAGGCTAATTTCTACATTTAATCGTAGTATATATGCTTAATTTTTTTTATTTAATTATTTTAAATTGAATTAAATATTTTTTTCCCTGCTCTCTATTGGCATGTTATTTATGATTTATTTTGGGTCAACGATAATGCATTATGTTGTCGAGTTTTGGTTAGGCTTGTAGGGTTTTTTTATGCGTTGTGATAATTAACTTTCATTCCACCACCCAAAACTTAATATCGTGCCATCTGGTCATCAAAACTAACTCACTTGTTGTTACTAGCATCATTAGGGTTCGTTGCAGACAATTTCATCATCGTCTAGGAGACTTAGGGTGCAATTTTTTTTTTTAAGACTAAACCTAGAAGCGACACGCGCTGAGTCGTATACCCCCAGACAGCCTACACCTCATTGAATATGTGGTCGTGTTCACGCCTCAGGCATGTTGCCACCGAGCACACAAACATGTGCGAGGTGGTTTCTAGGGTTAGGGAGAAGATTTTTTCATGGCCCGTGTCGGGACCACATGGCAAATGTGGTCATGACACGGGCATTTGTGTGTCGTGCCCGCATGGGAGATGCGGGCATGACACTTGCATTCGCAAAATTGCTATCTTTTCAAAGTTATTGCTATCTAGATAAAATTGATCTCATCATTGCTATCTGGGTTAAAACTGAACCATTGCTATCTTGATTGACCATCACTTCAAAGTTAACAACTCATGCTATCATGGATAAAATTGAACTCATCGTTGCTATCTGGGTTAAAATTGAACCATTTCTATCTCGATTGACCATCATTTCAAAGTTAACAATTCATGCTACGTGGTTAAAATTGAACTCATCATTGCTATCTTGGTTAAAATTGGACGATTGCTATCTTGCTAATCACTTCAAAGTTCTGTGCTTGCCCAAGTAGATAGCTCATCTAGTTTTTTCCATTTTAACTAGGGGAAAAGAACCACTGTATACTGTGTTTTGGGAATGATACCAGGCCTATGCTCTCCCCTATCTTGGGTGATCAAAATGCCAGACATATCATTTTCGCATGTGTTTTTCCTTTAGAGGGGCCTGCTCTTGGATACCATTCATCCAAGTAGGAACGACCCTAAGTGGTAACAGGCTAGACGCCAAGCCCTTCCAAGACACTATAAATAAATTGTGTTTGGAGTGAAAGCTTCAAACAATGAGTGAAGTTGTGTTATACCGACAGCCAGCCTCCCCCAAAACCCTCCAAGGCGCAACCCTTGCAGGCTGGGAGACTCCATAACGGAGAGTAGTATTGCTGCATGTATAACCACTTGAACAGTTGCCTTCATTAAACACCTTTGTTTTAGTGGCCAAAAATCCTTGTTATCCATTTGAAGCCTAGGATTTGTACTTGTTTTTCCTTTTAGTCCAAAAAGAGTCAAAAAATCACAAAAAAAATAAATAACCATAAAAATTCTTTGTGTTTGATATGTCTTCTTGCCATAATTTCAGAAAATCAGATCAAAAAAGACCTTGCAACCAAAGTACCAAAAACATTAGAAAATTTCCAAAAAATTGCAAAAACACTGGGAAAAGCCAGAGAAGCGCATCCATCCTCTGTTACAGCGCATCTGTGTCAACTAGCGTCTGTTCAAACCTACCGCGCATATATACTCTGTTACAATGCATTTACCTATTACCAATGCGACGCATTTATTGTGACTTGCAGTGCATATATCAATTCCTACAGCGCATCTGTTTCGGCACATGCATGATAGTGAGCACTTGCACAGTTTTCAAGGGAAATTTTTTACCGGTTTTGAGTACCCATTTCAGTCTAGTTTTAGGTTCAGAGATCAGGTCTTACCTAGTAGACCTTTTTCCATCCATTTCAAGCCAAAATCTCTACTTCGCTAATCATCTCATTCACTTTCTATCAAGTCTTTCTAGTCCAAGGTCAAAGTATCCCATATCAAGTCAGCATAGGCCTCTTTTTTGTATCACTTTGGATTCAAGTAACCCTAGTAGGTCACAGGACTTTGCTAGTGGTCTTGGTGCATGACTTACTAATGGCTACCGTCTTGTATCGGCCGTCTTACTTGGAATCATTGATTGAGAAAGTCCTTTGTCCAAATCTTGTTATAAGTATCCTATTCTCAGCAGTCTCCATCGGCATCTTGCCAAATCTCTAGTCCCATCCCACATCACCTTGCATGGTTCTTACTAGATCTCAATACCAAAAGTAGCTTGAAATGGCCGAATCATCCAACCACATCGTCACACCTCATGATAGTGATGAGGAGATCTCTAACAAAGATTATCAGGGAAGCCTCCAAAATTAGAAATTCCAACGCTTGTTAGAGAAAGAGCTCCGTGATGATCCTCACAAGTACTTTTATTACCTTGTAAATCTTGGAATTAAACCCCCCACGGATTTCGATATAAGCACAATCTAAGAAAATGTGGAAAATAATCATGAAGAAAGGGGAAAGAAAACCATAGACCAAAATGCAGAGGATAAGAATGAAAAAGAAAAGAAAGCCATAGACCCAAGCGCTCCTATGGAAGAAATGAGGAAACAACTTGAGGGTCTAAAGCAACAAATGGCAGATCTCAAGACGGGTACAAACACTAAAACTTATTCTTTGGAAGACATTGCACCATACCCCTTTGATAAGAGTTTGAACATGACACCTTTTCCCTTTCAATTCGAAGTTCCTAAGTTTGATAAGTACAAAGGGAAAGGGGACCCAAGAGATCACATTAGGGAATTCAACACAGCATGTACGGAAGTAACTCACAATGAGACCTACTTAATGAGACCATTCCCTAGATCTTTAGGTAGTCAAGCCATGGAGTGGTTCTCACGGCTCCCACCAGGCATCAAATCTTTTGATGAGTTAGTCAATAAATTCATCATGTACTTTTCTTACAATATTGATCATGAAGTCTCCATGCTAGACCTATGCAACACCAAGCAAAAGAGTGGTGAATCATTCGCCACTTTCCTACAAAGGTGGAGACAACTAGCAAGTAAGTGCTCATTTGATATACCAGAAAAACAACTAATGGAGATGTTTGTCCATAACCTCAATAATGATCTTAGCTATCAAATACAATTCCAATGCCCTACTTCATTCTCAAAGGTCATAGAAATGGGATTGTTCATCGAAAAAGCTATGATCGCCAAGGGGCAACTCAAGTTATACAAGGACACACCTATCTCCAATTATACAACTGACAAATCAAAATTTTGGACTAAAAACAAAAATGTCGTCAACGATGGAGTAGTTGATGCCAAGGTGGTAGCTCCCAAGCAACAACCGATATTCACTCTCAAAGGAGAGGCAAGAAATGTTACACCCAACTAAACATTCACTCGAGAACCAAGACCGTGGCTCAACTCAAATCCAAGGTGCAAGTTCACACCACTAGGCGAGTCCCAAGAATCTGCATTAAGGAAGCTATTGGCCAACAATGAAATCTCTCTACTGCCAACAAGTGATTATGAGCCTCAAATCAAACCTCACTATTGGAAAGACACCGACTATTGTGAGTATCATAGAGGAAGGGGACATACAACTAACAATTGCATCCATCTCAAACATGTTATTCAAGATGTGCTTGATCAAAATCAAGGAGGAAGCCAACAACATACCTCCAATGAGACACATGTGGCTTACAGGGATCCACTTCTCAATCATGACAGGTCGTACAACAACAATAACAACAATGGAAACAACAACAATGGCAACAACAACAATGGAAATAATGGTAACAACAACAACAACAACGGCAACAACAACAATGGAAATAACGGTAAGAACAACAACAACAACCACAACAGGCAAAATCAGAATAGCAGGAATAATAACACCAACTATGCAAGTGTGCCATTCGACTATACTATCAATTGCATATCAGAGCATATCCCACAGATCAATGTGGTCACGCCGAACCAACAATCAGAGCCTAACTGAAATAATTGCAGTATCATTACCTGCAGTGGTAAAGTCACATTGAATACCGTCCCTCCAAGGTCGGCACCTTCTCAGTCCAATCCTCATCAGTATAGCATCATAGACCAACTTCGGAAAACTCTGGCCCACATTTCTATCTTAGAGTTGTTGCATCTATCTCCTTCTCCCAAGGAGATTCTCAATAAAGCCTTAGTGGAAACCACAGTCCCCACTAACTTGGCCCAAGAAAAGTTTCAAGCCATGGTAGGTAATCTGACCTCCTCAAGTACCATATCATTTACCGAGCAAGATGACCTCTCAGTGTCTCAACCTCATAACACCCCTCTACATATCGTTGCCTTCATCCACAAGCACCGCATCAAGAGAGTCCTCATTGATGGGAGAGCCTGTTTAAATATTTGCACATTAAAGCTAGTCCTTACATTTGGGTTCTCTAAGAATGTAGTTGATCCAAGGAAGAAGATTACTATCAAAGCCTATGATGAAGAGGAGAGAACTACAAAGGGAACAGTGGTGTTGCCCATACAAGTGGGACCAATAATAAAAGATGTTGTGTGCCAAGTCCTAGATAGGGAGCTCACCTATAATATTCTACTAGGTAGACCATGGATTCATGCCATGAAGGCTATTCCTTCTACTTATCACCAATGCATAAAATTCCCACATAATGGAAAGCAAGTCACCATCTAAGGAGACCCTGACCCCTTTTAGCATTGCAACTTTGTCGTTTCAAGACCCGATTGCATCATACCGAACAATAGAGCATCTACATCCCCTACCCCATAGCATGATCATACCTCTGAAGCTTCCTCATCAAAGCCCAAAGAATAGAAAATTACTATCAAAGAAACTGGAGTTGGGGAATACTCCATTGGGCACAGCCTAAATCTAGCCAAGATGCCTTTATCTCCTAGATCCTTTGGCCGACCCAAGAATTTTCCAAAGCCATCTACTCCTCCTATAGCTCCCACAGCTCCCTTTGAAAAATGGGGGACCTTATCCGATGAAACAGAGGAAAGAGATGTCCTACAATGGCTTTATACCAAAGAAGAGAAGAACACACAACAGGAACCACCTAGGCTCCCAACAAAACTCTATGGGTGAGGAGAAGCTATCCTACACAGAATGGGTTACGAAGGACAAGGCCCTATCAGCCTAAGAAAATAAGGAATCATAGAACCCATTCAACCTTCTTCATCCTCATTGGCTAGAAATACAAATGGCCTAGGATATAAAGGCAAGGGCAAGGCTAAAGAAAATGCTTGTCTTGTAGAAATGATCCATACTCTTCAAGTGGACAGTGACATAGATTCCAATGAATATGAGTGGGAGGAGTTGACAGAGCATTCCTACGATGAAAAAGAGGTCGATACCATTCAAACTTATAGCCCCTATCGTGAGGGACAAACACTACCGAATAGGCCATTAGAGTCTGATTTGCCTATCTCTGAGAATACGACTTTTGAGGAAGGTTTGAGTTCTATCCCAATAAACAACTTGGAGGAAAGTACCATCCCAAAGACTCCCAATACTCCTAGCATATCCATTCAAACTATCAACGAATCAGATCTATCCTCTGACTCCCTCCCCCTTGTGCATCCTAAACTTATTAACTGGGATCTACGAGGAACCCCTCAACTAGATATGTTCCAAAATGACGACACTTATATTGATTACATGGAACTTAGGGACCACCTACCCAAAGGGGATCATAAAGCTAGTTTTCTATTGCACTTAATATCATGGCTTATTTCAGAGAGGGTGCCAAGCCTTCCAGTCACAAAAATATCAAAATAAAAACTGGATCTGACAGTGAAAACCGCTCTGTGGTAGTGTTAGATCCCAAAACAGTAAAAAGAAAGGATGCATCCAAAGGTGAAAACCCAACTATGGCACCTGACAATGGAAGGCTTGACACTCTCCCTAGTGACATGCACCAGGAGAAGTCTCAGATTGTTATGGAACCCACAGAGCCGGTTAACATTGGAATAGAGGAACAACCTAAGATCATTCACTTTGCTAAATCTCTAACCCCACCAGAGAAAACCAAGTTTGTACCATTCTTCAAGAGAAAACAAGTCAATTTTCCTTGGTCATATGCAAATATGCCAGGGTTAGATCCAGATTTGATTCTACACCATCTTCCATTAGATCTAGGAGTGAAACCAGTGAAACAGAAGCTTAGAAAGATGCATCCACACACAGCACTGCTTGTAAACGAAGAACTCAAGAAATTACTAGATGTAGGGTTCATCAGAGCTATAGACTATCCAGAGTGGGTCTCCAACATAGTACCCGTGTCCAAACTAGATGGCTGACTCAGACTATGCAATGATTTTAGAGATCTAAACAAAGCTTGCTGCAAGGATGATTTTCCATTGCCAAATATAGATATCATAGTCGACTTAACAATAGGGCATACCATGTTATCTCTCATGGATGGCTTCTCGGGATATAATCAAATCAGGATAGCACTAGAAGACCAGCATAAGATAGCTTTTACTTGTCCATGGGGCACTTTCTATTGGAACGTCATGCCATTTGGGCTAAAGAACGTAGGAGCCACATATCAATGTGCTATGACCACTATATTTCATGATATGATGCACGTCACCATGGAAGATTATGTAGATGATATCCTAGCAAAGTCACTTACAAGAGAATCACACCTGGATGTGTTAGAGAAAGTCTTTCAGAGATTAGAGCAATTCAAGGTCCGGTTGAACCCAAAGAAGTGTGTTTTCAGAGTCACCTCAGGCAAACTCCTAGGTTTTATTGTATTAGCAAATGGAATAGAGGTGGACCCTGCCAAAGTCAAGGCTATTATGGACATGCCACCACCCAAGACTCTTATCCAACTAAGATCTCTACAAGGCAAGATACAAGCAATCCATAGATTCATATCACAACTGGCAGACAAGTGTCAACCATTTAGTCATCTCTTGGACAAAAACATTCCATTCAGATGGGATGAGAAGTGTGAAGAGACATTCAACAAACTAAAAGAGTATCTTATGAATCCACCCATTCTCATGCCTACTATCCAAGGGAAACCATTGATACTCTACATATTTGTTACACCTACAGCTCTTGGGGCTCTTCTGGCACAACAAGATTATGAGAATAAGGAAAGAGCCGTCTATTATATCAGTCGCACATTGGTGGGCTGTGAGTTGCAATACTCTTAGATAGAAAGATCATGTCTTGCGGTAGTTTTTGCTTCCCAAAAACTCTGACATTATATGCTTGCACATCTAGTCAAACTCCTTGGAAAAATAGATCCACTGAAATACCTACTAAGAAAAGCAGCTCTTATAGGTCGCCTAGCCAAATGGGTAATACTCCTAAGTGAATACGACATTGAGCATGTAGACAGAAAAGATATCAAGGGACAAGTCATTGCTGATTAGTTAGCAGATGCACCATTACAGGACACCACACCAATGCAATTTGAGTTTCTGGATGAATCCTTATTCAATGTCTCAACACATTCTTGGAAACTGTACTTTGATGGGTCCTACACAAACCATGGATCGGGGGCAGGAATCTTGTTTGTAACTCCTCATGGCGACACCATACCAAAGTCTTACTATTTGTAGAATATGAGGCCTTAGTCATTGGCCTCAAGATGGCAACAGACTGGAAAATCAAAGAGCTACATGTCCACGGTGACTCTCAACTAGTGATAAATCAAGCCAATGATGATTACCAAACCAAAGATGAGAAGCTTGTCCCATATAAGCACATGATAGATGACTTCAAGGAACACTTTGTGATTATATCTTTTGAGCAGATACCACGCACTGAGAACAAAGTAGTAGACACCATGGCAACCATCGCCTCTCTTCTCGAGATACTAGAGAATGAGTCACAGTACAAGTTCTTAGTGGAAACTATTCGACAACCAGCTTATGATCTCCCTGAGACCCATACCATATGCCTTTTAGTTGGATCTGATTCACCTTGGTATGGTAAGGTTTACACTTACCTAAAGGACAACACCCTCCCACCTGACTTATCTTCAAACCAATGACAAACCTTTATATGCCAAACCTCTCGCTATACAATTATTGCCGACACCCTATACCGACGTGGTCTAGATGGTACTTTACTCCATTGTTTAGAATGAGAAGAATCCATAACTACCTTACAAGACGTACACGAAGGAATTTGCGAAACATACTCTAGCAGACCTTCCTTAGCTAAGAAACTCATGCGTTTGGGTTATTACTAGCCGAACATGGAAATAGATTCATACTAGTTTGTGAAGAAGTGCAAGCAGTGCCAAATATATGGGAACCTAATACATGCACCAGCTCAAGAGTTGAGACCTTTAATGACACCTTGGCCCTTTTGCCAATGGAGACTTGACCTTGTGGGAAAGATCCATCCACCCTCCTCCAATGGCCACAAATTCATCATAACTGCCACTGAGTATTTTACCAAGTGGCTTGAAGCCGTTCCCCTCACCACGGTCACAGGTAAGCAAATCTCCTCATTCATCCTGAATTACCTCATCTGCAGATACGGAATTCTCTCATCCATTATCACGGATAACAGAAGACCCTTCAAAAACTAGGATGTCCAAGAACTCTGTGACCGATTCAAAATCCAACACTGTTTCTCCACACCCTATTACCCCCAAGGCAATGGTCAAGCTAAAGCATCCAACAAGACCATCTTGAAACTCCTCAAGAAGACAGTCAATGATGCTGGCCGTGATTGGCACATCCAACTCAATCCCGCTCTGTGGGCCTACAGAACCAGTGTATGCACTCCCATAGGTGCTACCCATTACGCCCTTGTTTATGGCTTAGAAGCTATCCTTCCCATTGAGGTTGAGATACCATCTCTCAGGGTGTCATTAAAAGGTCTCATATCAGATGAAGAATATAGAGTTTCCAGATTGCAAGAACTAGAGTTGTTAGAGGAAAGGAGATAGAGAGCCTTTGACCATCTCAAGGCATATCAATAGATGATGTCATGAAGCTATAACCACAGAGTTTGTCCAAGAATCTTTAAGGTTGGAGATCTAGTATTTAAAGAGAATCCCTGTAATCAATAGGATAGAGAAAAGAAAGGCAAGTTCGAACCCAATTGGCTTGGGCCTTATGTCATTGTAGTTGCTTATGGATCATGATCAGTTAGCAACATCAGAGGATGAGTTGTTGGATGACCCAATCAATAGCATGCATCTTCTCTGGTTCTATACCTAGGAGAACCCCAATGTAAGGGGGGCATAAAATACAAAAAAATCAAAAAATCAAAAAAATACAAAAAAATCAAAAAATTACAAAAAAATCATCCTTTGGTGAAAACCTGGCAAACAGGCACCTTGGATAGGTATCATGATGAAAACCTGGCAAACAGGCATCATGTATACTTTCTAGCTTTTTCATGCAAATAAAAGAAAGTGGTGAAAACCTGGTAAACAGGCGTTACTTGTCATTAACCGCCTTCTCCATCTTTGGGAAACCAATCACCTTGTGTCCATTCTTCCTCGTGTCCCATTCGACTCATATCCGTTCCATAATAAAAACATAACGATAATCTATCATGGCTTGATACTCTATCTCTTTGTTGCCTTGTCAACCAAGGTTTTGTCCCATATCGTATCCATCAGGTCAGCCTAGCATAGTGTCTTTCGTTAGTGCCCATGGTCCAAGTCCATGAACTATGTTGCCTCTGCGTTGTCACATAGGCAAGGCCATTTCTCCAATGCGCCCCTGAGGCTCTCACGGTCCCTTCTGTCCAATCTCTTTCTTGTCATCTTTTCTTCTAGTCCATCCATGGTCCATTAGGGTTTACCCCGAACTACGTTGCCTCTGCGTCGTCACGTAGACAAGGCCATTTAGCAATGAGTCCCCAAGGCACTAGGTTAGTCCCTTAGGGTCCATCTTACCAATAAGGATTGGGGAATCCTCTCACTAGGCAAGCAAGCACAAGCAAAACCAACTTTCAAGTAGAAATCCTGATGCAAGACATTAACCTATCCAAAGCAAAGCAAACTCCTAAGGCCTTCTAAATGATTTTACCCAAATTATGGCAAGAAACAAACACATCTAAATGCAAAAATGTTTTGTGGATTGGAAGCATGGTTAAAATATAAAGTCTATGATGGGGGCATGATTATTTTCTTTGTTTGCTGCTTGTGGATTAAAATTTAGTAATGTGAAACCTTGTCTAAAGACATGATCGTCAAAAGATCATCAAGGACATTCAAGGTCTAACATGAAAAGGGGCAATCCTTAACTGTTGATACATAAGAAATACTTAGGTCATCTCGGTTCAATTATACCTCGATGCTTGTATTAACTTGCTAAATTAAAATCCATGTAACTAATGCTCAGGTCATCTCGGTTCAATTATACCTAGATGCTTGCATTAACTTACAACATTTGGAAAAGTACCAAAAAAAAATCGCCCAATGATGAAATAAACACTTCAAAATACTTGCACCATCAAGATGTCAAAATCAAAGCATCCATTTGTACATCCATGCATCCATATCCCATGCAATAAAAGATCCAAACTATACAAAGTAACAATACAAAGTGAAGTTTGTGAATCTTTCTATTGAGTCATTCTCTCAATCAATCTTCTATCTATCATTCTCTCATTTCTATGTCGATATTGTACATTTGGACATCACAAACACATAGCATATAGTTGCATATCACATCATAGGAGATAGTCATTCACATAATTACATTAGTTGCATACATAGAAATTGCATTAGATCATCCATACATAGTTTGTTGCAATCATCATATAGTGTCAAAATAGAAAAAAGAAAAAACATAGATAAGTGCATCACATAAGTTGCATAATCATATAGATACCATTTTGCACACACACACATTAGAGACATACCAAGTAAAACATCCAAGTCTGCATTAGGTCACATGGCATCACATAGCATCATATGAAACTCTACATTAGATAAACATGGCATAACATCAATTAAAAACATCTAAGTCTGCATTAGATAACCATGTGCATCGCATCATACAAATAGAAATGCATCACAACTCATAGAAAGCACCAAAATAGCTGCATCATCATATAAATATCGTAAAATGTGTCCAAATGTACAATATCAAGTAGTCCACCTATGAATCAATGTCATATACAATAAGTACATCCCAGTGGATGGTGATACATGTCCCAAAATACAAAAATGGTACAAGCCTATCTGGCTATCTGAGCCATCAAAAAGGTACACATAGGATCCAAAAAATTGTAACACTCTGCTACCCCTGCTGCTACCAACAGTATCTCCCGTATCCCTTCCTCTGTTGGCCTCAGACTGTTGTGGGCCCATCACAGAGGCCCCTAACCTCAATGGACCTACTCTCTGGGAGGTCGCAGACTGGCTCCTGTAACTCGAAGCCCTCTGACTCATTGGCACAGCACCATGATATAAACCCTGATAGTACTGTGCTTGAGCCTGCGCTCTGGTAAGCTCACCTTGTACCTGCGCTAGTTGTGTCTATGCCTGCGCTAGCTGTGTCTGTACCTGTACTAACTATGCTTGAGCCTAATGCACCTATCCAACCAAGAAACTACTCACTGCATCTGTCCCCAGGGTTGCCACTACAGTATCCCGCTCTACCTGGATAACTTGTATCCTCACGTCTACCATTTCTCTCTCTCTGGTCAACCCTGCAATGACCTCTGTGTCTGTCTCCTGTCGACTATCAACCCTCTTGAGTTGTGCCCGCAGCTGTCTGACCTCTCCCCTCAAAGTAGCTATGGCTCTCTTATGAACGTCTACCTAGGCTGGACCCTGTTGTGCCTATGCCTGTGCCTCTCCCTGTCCCACCTACCGAGGTGGTGGCATCTGTGCCTGCTGTGGTACCTGTTGTGCAACCTGTAATGGTACTACCTGCTCAGCATGGGAAGGTCCCTCCAAACCTCTCCTCCTCTATCTAGGTCAACCTCCGTCATCTCCCCCATCTCTGCCACCACCTTCTCCTCCTCTCCCCCTCCTCCTCCTCCTCCTCTGGCCAACCTAGCCCTCGTCATCTGAGTCAGCCTCATCTATCCGAGGCATCAACACCCCAGGCCCTGAGTATCTCAGAAATGGGTGTGTGGTAAACCAATCATCATAGTCCTGTGTCACCCCAACATCTACAATCCCCCTCCTCTCCTAGATGACATATGGTGTCTACAGAAACTCAACCAGTGCCTCCTCATAGGATGCCATTGGTCCCCACCTGAGTCTCTCAGCGTGCGTCCTGGCAAACCGAGCCTACCCCTGTGGCATGCCCTGCCTCCTACCAAACTATCTCTATACTTGGCTAACTATTTGCCTCTCCAGGATGAATCGTGTCTGTCCTATCAGCCACCATGACTGATAGTAGTAAGGTAGCTCGTCTACCTCATCCTCCCAGGGTTCATAGTCTAGATATGGCCGCCACTCGACCACATCTACTCCATCCAACGCGTGTTGCCAGTACTCCAGCTTCGCCAACCTATGCTAGGAAATCACTCTTGCATAGCCATAGCTATATGGCTCTCCTCTTTGTCTGTCAAACACATGGATCAGCCTCGTGATCGCTATGTGCTCCCATAGCCAAAACTGTAGCAATGACATGCCTGCAGATAGGCTCGTGCTCCTATGGTATACCACCTAATGCATATCATGGTATAGGTGTGCAAGTACATATACACCCCAAGCGTACTGAGTGCCCTCTGTAATCATCCTCTCCATGATCCTGCCCCATCCAATGGGGAACCCGTGTGATCTCCTATCGGGGCATACCACACCTCCGATCAATCCTACTACAATACCTGGGAAGTAGTCGTAATAGTCATAGATATCCTCCCGTGAGATAACCTACCTGACTAGCTCAGGGTCATCAAACACTCACCTACACTTAGCAAGTCCCGCATCTCTCTACAGATCATACTCCATCAGCTCACCCTGAATAGGCAAGTGAAGAATCCTATAAACATCCTCTAGTGTGATGGTCATCTCACCAGTAGGGAGGTGGAAAGTCCTGTCCTCACTATGGAATCTCTCCACTGCAGCAGTTAGCAAACCACAGTTCACCCGAACCTCGGGCATGAAGCAAACATAGTCCAGTCCCATAGCTCCGAGTGCCTCTCTATCTATCTCTATCAGCATGTATCTCTACAACATTGGCATAGGGAACCACTCCCTAGACTGAAGCGTATCTCGTATATCCTCCTGCAAGCACGCAAAGCAAGGTGTCAACCTAAAACTGCAAGTACCATACTCAACATATCTATAGAAACATATCAACTAACTTAGCATTTCAAAATTGATCAAAACACCAAACTACATCTCTTGACTAGATTCCTGCAATCTCAGAGATAGCTTATTGATTGAAGTGTCAAATAGGACACCAATCGAGTCAATTTCGCTAAGTAAACTACCCATCTATAGCATATGCACCATAATAGGTGGTAAATGCACCATTTCTCAATGAACATGCAGTTTCTAGATGCATGCACCACTTCTGGTAAAAGTGCTACAAAAACACATGCATGCGTTGTCCTATGCTACATATGCATTGTACCAATGCATGCGCCACTACATACATTGTAGGATTATACATGTGCCATCCTATCCTATGCATGCGCCAATTTCACAAAAGAACCACCCTATATCATGCATGCGCCGCAGAATTACCTATGCATCGTTTCGCGTAGCATATGCGCCACTCTGCATTCCAGTGCATCTATCTAACCTATTTTTCTCCTAGCATTTATGACATTCAAACTTGACCCTAGGAGAATTGTTTTGAGATACATACCATGGGTCCTACCTCTGCTAGCCGGTCGAATCGACGGACGTGCTCGAATCGATGCTCCTCGTGTGGAATGTCCATCCTTGTGCTAACTGCTCTATGCTCTATGCTGCTCTAAGCTCTCCAAAGCAAATCAAACTAAGACAAATGTGCAAATGACTTGTCTTGTGGACCTAGCTCCTATTTATAGCATGCAAACCCTAATCTGGCTAGGTGGTGACTGCGACTACTTCCCACACTCATTTCTTCCAGTTTTCTTCCTGTTTCTTTGAAATATGTCCTATTTTCTTCGATCCTAACCATGTTTTCCCTTCGTCTTCATGAGATTGTCCGTCTCTTGTCCTTCTGCCTTCTTCTTGTCCAATCTCCCGAGGGGGCATCCTATCGTCATAACCTATACCAGGGGCAAACTGGGGCATGTATCATTATCAGACTATCTATTCTTTGAAGCAACGCCATAAACTGCATTACATCAAAGAGGGGCAAAATGTATACGCCTAAAAATGACATGATTCACATTCTTCTAAATTAATTAAATATCAAAATATTTAATTATCTCTTCTAAAGTTAAAATTAAATAAAATCCTTTATTTAATTAAATTCTTCCAAACAATTAAATAATTCTTAATTATTTAATTAAATCAAATTCATTCTTCCAAATTTGAATAAATCAAATCAAATTTATTTAAATCCTCTCAATCTCCAAAAATAAAATACAATCAAATATTTTATTTATTCTTCCAAATCATGCACAACAATTGAATACTTTTATTTATTTAATTTGCTTTCTAATCTTCTAAATTAAATAATTCCAATTATTTAATTACTTCTTCCAATAATATCTTCTCTAAATTTAAATAAATCAATTATTTATTTAAGTTGCTTTTTTCTTTTAAATTGAGTTATCTCTAAATATAATTCAAGCTTTCTTGCACATGCAATTAAATATTCTTAATATTTAACAAAGAAAAATATCTTCTTATTCTCATGCAAATCTATTCTTCTTGTTTTAAATCACTTAACTGATTATTATATTCTTTTAATTGCATTAACTCATTCTTATATTCTTGATAACTCCTCTCATGCAAAAGAAAGCAAGACACATGTCTTCTTCTTATTCGTTGCACGTTCCTCATCCATTCTCAATCGTTGATCTTCTCAAGTCTTCTATACCATTGATCTCTTCTTTCCAAAGTCTATAAAAGCAACCTCATTCTTCCATTTCATTCATCCAAGATTTAAGTATTGTTACTCTGCAGGAATTACAGCGCGCCTTTGGCACCAATTCCTTCATTGCTTGTGATCACATTAGCTACTACGCACTACGTACAATCGACATTCTTGAAGCATAGCAAGGAAGTGCACTCTCTGAGGGCCTCATTTCATACATGCATGAACGATTTAGATAGGCAATCAATGGAAGTTTCAAATTGAGGAAGGTTTGCTTTGTTGTTCATTGCTTTATTTGATTAATCTTCTTAGTTCACTATTTCATTGAAGTTTTGGGTATTTGATATTGATTATTATTGTATATTCATTGTTGATCCAATTTTACCCTAACAGTGTGTTTTCCCCCTTGTGTAGTGTAAAGGGTGTGTTGATGAGTCCCCCTACACTCAGGTTTTGTATGGCGTGTTTTCCCCCTTGTGTAGTATAAAAGGTGTGGCAATGATTCCCCCCTACACTTGGGTTTTGTATGGTGTGTTTCCCCCTAATGTAGTGTAAATGGTGTGGCAATGAGTCCCCCCTACATTTTGGGGTTTTGTGTTGCAATTTTATTTCCATGCATATATATATGAAAATGAAAATGTTATATCATTGTATTCATCGTGTTTTGCATGACTACACTCATGTCTTCATCGTGTTTTGCATGTCTTCAATATTGTCTTCTATGTGTCTTGCATGGCTATTACTGTCTTCATTGTGTTTTGTGTGTCTGCGATGTGTCTTTTAGTGCTTACCTGAGACTAGGGGCTAGAAATAGTTCCTCAATAATTGTGTATGCCTTAGCTTCAAGTGCCTGGCATGTCTAATGTGTTTTCGACCATACTTTAATGCATGTATGGGTTGTAAGATCATACAAACATTAAAGTAGGGGCTAAATGTTATGTTGTAAAATGTCCCCCTCAGACTTTTACCTCCTAAGTTTAGCTCCTGGGTCCTTCAAATTTAATTGTGCAAGTTAAAAATGAATCCCGGAGCAAAATCTCCCAAAACCCATGTCAAATGGGACCTAGGGTTGAATCCTAAATCTTAATCAGGCCTTAAAATAGGTCCCTGGACAAGGGCGCCCGTGCCCTTGTCCTACCCTATTTTGTCAAGCTCCCCATTTTAAATGACCGGAAAGTGATCATTAAAAGGTTTCCCTTTGTTGGCCTATTCAATTTGAATTACAAATGTTTAGTGGGAATGCATATATAAATATTTTTAGGACTTCATTTTACACCTAGATGGATAATGCAAACTTGTGATCTTGTGCTAAGGATATTCAAGGCTTTCATTGTGTTGTAGAGAAGTATTGTGTTGTGTTTCTACTTGTGTGTTGTAGATTTGTCTTCATTAATCCATCTCCTCATGGTGTGAAAGATCTTCATCTCCTTATGAGAGCTTCACCTCTGAGGTGACATCTATTTTATGTTTCAATCAATTTATCATATCATTTGCTTTTGCCTCTTTCCACCAAGGACACACACTCTATGTAACAACTGTGTTGGAAGGCTTGAATGCCATTTTAGGGCTTGACTGAGGCAAGCTCCTAAACACCACAACCTCCAACCCCTCTCTTGTGATTGCAGGTTACAGGTGTCGGGTCTTATGGAGAGGAGTTGCAGGAGGTTAGTGCAGAGCAGGAAGATTCTAGATATGAAGAAAATGATAGAAAAGATCCCTAATTGGACAAGGGCACCTGCTCTTTTGTCCCTCAATTTAGCACTGTTAGGAATATCTGAAGTGGTTACAGTCTATAGCATAAAATATCCTGAAGCCCTCAGAAAAAGCACTGCATTAGACAAGGGCGCCCACTCTTTTGTCCCCAAAGTTTTTGACTTATGAAATCTGAAATATGGTATGTATCCAATCTGCATTTAGTGTCTTCTTGAGCAAGCATTTGTCAGGTTTTGTCTGTTTGTTTATGATTTTGCATAATTAGGGTTTTAGGCTTAATCGGACTAAGGTTTAACAAATTAATCAGCAAATTCTAAATTTCCTTGTCATTCCAAGTGACACCAAACCTGTAGTTGAGTCCTCTTGCAAAAATTGTGATTCAACTTGGTTTAATGTCCTTGAATGTATGTAGTGAAAGGAGGATCTAATTAAACTATCAATCTCAATCAACAAACTCTCTTTTTCTACATAACACTTATGAACATAATGGATACTAAACTAGGTCACATTGATCTAGAAATTTTCAAAACATGACATATTTGGTGATAACGTTACTCCAAGAGCAAGGAAGATCACTCAATTCAGCTTGGGACACATTGCAAGTTGTCCACCTACAGTCAAATGACTTGAACTGATTCTTACCTTTTCTCGTCATTATAGCCCTGATGAGAGGAAATGTTATGACTCTAGTGGAAACCTTCTCTTAGATATCACTCCTCAAACAATAAGAATGGTCTTTGATCTACCGATATAACCACAAGCTAGTTTGTTGACAGTGGTTGAAGCAGCAAGGTATTATAACCAAGATGTTACTAGAAACAAGGGATATCTAAATCAACACTGGTTGGTGAAAAAGAAGAAATCTACTTCTAAGGTACCTACCAAGTTGACAAGATCATATTTTCAAGGAGAGATTTCTGATGTGATTACTTTGTTGAGTAGAGCTTTTGGGAGAGAGGAATTCAGAACATATGAAACATGGATGTTTCAATTCATTTTCTACACTATCAAAGGAGAGATAAAGTTGGATTGGGCTCAAATTATTTCAAACAATATACATGCCCAACTTATGTCAATAGTGCAAGTCAACAAGATCTACATGACTTCATATATTGTGTGTTTAGCTGCAAGAGTAGGGAATTTTCTTGGTTTGACAACTATAGGAGTTAGAGGAGAAGTCCTTGGACAAAGCAAAATCTGGGAGTTCTACCCCTAGTTAGAACTCAAGGAAGCAAAAAAGCATTTCAAGGGAGTTAATGACACATTTTTGTATGCCATTATTTTACAATTGACTAGTGACCTTGGGTGGAGGATGTCTGAAAAAGCAATGAACCTCACAGGCCATGGGGGCAATGGTTCATCCAATTCCCTAAGTCACATATATTAGAATATCAGGCTTTAAGAGGGCTCCATTTTTTCTCCAAAGGCACTGCAATGACAAAATTATTCATGGATTTTTCACGCCAAATTAGTGAGATGCATTTGAAATTATTAGGTAAACATAATCTAGGGTGAAATGTCTTTTTGTGTTGGGTTTCTATGAGTGTTTGTTTATTGTAGCTGCAAAAATAATAGCTGAAGAGCTAAATGCTCTCAATCTAAAAGTTTATGAGCCTAGGGAAGATTTCAACCCTATTGGTAAATTGAATGAACTATTTCCAACTACGGACTTCAGTCACAAACATTCTTTTGAAGACTTCTGGGCAAATTACCAAGATGATTTTAAAGTCAGGAAGAAGCAATACACCAGGCTCATGACTTTTCAATTGAGGGAGTTTGGATTGAGAAATGATATACTAGAGTAGTTTTTCAATGATGATATAGTTTTGGATCCTGTATATTAGTTAGACTCAGTTGATAAGAAGATATAGGACCCCATTAATTGGTCAGAGAAAGAAGAATATTCTATCAAGGAGTTCAGTTCTTATGTCATAGAAAGAGTTGAATCGAAGATTACACAATTTTGTACCAACAACCCTGCAAACATGGAAAAGAAACAAATATCAGGTTTCATCCTCAGGGTCCCTAGCTGGTAAGACATAGAAGACACAGGGAAAGCCCCCAAAATCTACAAAGTTAGGGGTTTCCTTGGATGATGCTTCCCTTAAGGTTGTACTCAAGGTAGTACAGGAAAAGTTGGATGAGTCTTTAGTAATGTATAAGGAAGGAGCAGCGGGCATCACATCTGGTATCAGAGTAAGGCCAATGGATAGGTTATACCTCCCAGGGATGCTCTTGGACAAACACCAGGGGAAGAATAGATGACTGCTGAGACAGACACACCACAGGCAACCTTTGGGTCAGTTGTGTTCCCGCCTCCATCCTCAGAGTAGCAAATATAAATTAAACATACAAAGCAACCAAAGGAGGAGAAGGTTATTGAGGAAGAGGATAATTCTACAGATGAACAACAAGAAGTCCCCGGTGAAGAGGTGCCAGAACAAGAATAGGAACAACAATTTGAGGGGCAACAAAGTTTTCATGAAGAAGAAGAAGAAGAAGAAAAGGTAGATGAAGAGGTGAATAGAGCTCAAGAAAATATTCCTTTTGAAGAAGAAAGAGAAGAACATGTTGGTGAAGAATATGTTCTCACAGAGCAAGAACAACAAGACTTATTGATGCTGCAGAGTAGGCTAAGAAAGATGGTTCTTCTGAGAATATTGAGTCTCTAAAAACCACTCACATATCAAGAGCAACAATAAGAAATCAGGATATAAGTGAGAAATTTGACCAAAAACAACAACATATAGCCCAAAATCAGTTTGATCAGACCTCACAGGCTCTGGTTGCACCTTCTTGGCTTAATCTCAATTTGGGTAAGAGGCAATAGGTTGTCATCCATCCTTTGAAATTTCAAGAAATGATTGCAGAAATTGAGAAGAAGAAGCCTAAAAAGAAGGCTAGAACTTTGTCATTTATTCACACTAATGAATAAGGGGAAAGAATTAAAGAAATTGCAACCCCGATAGCTGACAAAGATGATAGGGACCTACTGGCTGAGGATTACCAAATTACAAGAGTAAATATGTGTAAGCAGACCCGTACTGAGGAAATAGCATCTTTTGATTTTGCATATACCATTGTTAAATCAAGAATGCAAAAAGACAAACAGGCCAAGGACAACTTGAAGTTACGATTAAATCAAATGGAGTTCATTAAAAGGCTTGTTAATCTAGTGTCATAGTAGCCAACGTCCATCGATGTATAAATTTGGATGACCAAGCAGGACATGGATACTTTACAGGCAGTGAAAGAGAAATCTTCTGTGCTTGACAAGTGGGTTTCTAAGTTTTTAGCAGAAGCTTTCAACATTTTTGACAAGTATTTCCCATTTTATGAAGAGTCCCATCGACTTGAAAAAGAAATTGAGGATTTTATAGAAAGTCACCAAAGGGAAGATAAAGAGTTAGAACAGGTTCTGAAAAATATGAAGGTGATAAGGAAAATGACTCAAGAAGAGGTGATAGAATTTGGTATATTGCAGGATGATGAACCCAATTTTGTAGATGATAGCATTAAAATCATTGAATATAAGATTGAGTAGATTGCGGAATATCACCCTGCACTAGTCATGCTACAACAAGACATCTTTACATATATTACTATTTTTGAGACTTTTGTCAAAGCAGTTGTGGGACCAAATGTATATTTATATGTTTAAAATAGATTGGAGCCTATGGATAAAGTGAAGGAAGTCTCTAAAAAGAAGATGGAGGATTTGTATCATGCTCCAAGATTCAATGAAAATAAGTTGGATAGATTTGTGGAATCAAAGGCTCATTTCAAGTTGGCATTGGTAGACATTGACAAGATGGAGAAAAAGTGTGAATGGGTTGCTCAGTGTTTGAAAACTTTCAAATTCAGATATGAATGGTTAGACAGGCTTGATGTGGACAAAGTAAAGCAACTTATTTCAGATTATGTCGAGTACAAGAAATCAAAATTTGCTTCAGGGGCATCTAGTTCTCACTATGTTCACTTCGTGGACTTAGTCAATTTTGATATTTAAAAGAAATTGTAATAAAAAAACTTATGTAAAAAGGGACTCACTGTTTTTATAAAGTGGGTCCTACAGAAATCATTCTTTTTTTATATTTTATATTTTTGAGTTGAAAAGTCAACTTGGAAATAGACATGCAAAAAAAATTCTTTTTTTGAAAATTTGAGTTGCATGAGGTTGGTGATAAAAAACAATGACAAAAGGTATTGCATGTAGTTTTGAACTGTTGAAATTATTCTTTTGAAGTGCCTATAAAATGGAGGGACTCATTCTAGTCAAAGGTCTAAAAATTGAAGAATTAGGCTATCAGTCCACATTTTATTTTTAAAGCTTTTTCAACAGTTAGCAGTTTTTACAATTTTTAGCATAGAGAGGGTTGTTCCTTCTGGAAACAGATCCATATTTCTGGTCTTTGTACTGGATCTAATTTCTTGTATTGAAGTTCAAAGAAGTTAATGCAAGATGGTTATCAGTTCCATGGGATCTTTCTTTGTGTTTCTCGTGTAGTGCATTGAACTCACTCTTTACTTCCATATCTATTTATGAAATTTTGAAATTCGTGCTTTAAAATTTTGAACGTATTTCTTATTTGCGTATGAAATATAGTAATCACAAAATACAATTCTAATCATATCAATTTGAGAATCCTTGGACTGTGGCACCATAATATGAATGACTGGGTTTTAACAAACTAATTTTAACATTGTGGTTAATGAATTTCTTAGGTAGGTGTGTTGATATAAAGTGCAAAATTTGTTGTGCTATATCATTTACTTCTCATTCTAGTGCAATCTTTTGATCTTTCTTTCAAAACAACAATAGATAGATTAAAGTTATACTCAGTTTGAACTAATAAATTGTACAACCAAGTCCCCTTGTGAACTGTCCATATCAACCATGTGCTTGCACAACGTAAGTTGTGCCCCAACTCCCAAGATCTTGGGGATCGTTGATTCTCTTTTGGATTAGCAGTCCTTTCAAGAGAGGCAAGTTGAATTTCACCTTGCCTGTGTTACATGCATGTGTTAAATGGACCATCAATAGTAACATCATTAAAACTCATTATGAAATAGTAACTAAATGACATATCATTGTGAAATAATCATGAAAACCTACCTTACTTTTGTTCCAAAGCCAACTGCATAAGGATTATGCCTACCTCCATCATACTCAAATCCGGCATGCAAATTAGCTAAAATGAGTACACCAATGAACTTTATAATAAAACGAAGCTAATCAACTAGGACCAAGGAGAACATATAAGAAGGTAAGATTGGTGTCAAAAATATAGAAGGTGAAATGAGAATAGCAAACAAAAATAACATACATTTTTGTCATTCCATTGATTCAATCTAATGAACCATTTAGGTCTACTCTACTCTTTATTGTGTCAAGTATTGCCTCGTGGTCAGACTCATGAATCTTCCACAAGGTCCTGTTCAATTGTCTACCCCCATATTTGATCAAATGAACATTTGATGCCAAAATAAGGAAGAATCTTCCCATGTGTGTCAAAGTCATCGAACAACCACACATCAAACTTCTTCATTAGGTACCTTCTAAGCCATGTTCCAATAACAACCACTGATCCTATAGGATACTCAATGTTTTCTCCATCTATAATAGCCTAACAGGGGCATCTAATTTCTTTTTTTCCTCAATACAATGACACAAATAATAATCTATTCCATCTTCATTGTCTTTAGCTGTAATAACTGCATAAACATGCCCTGCATTGAAATGTGCATTCAATTTGATGAATATAGTCAACAATATAAAAAACCTACAAAATAAGATAGAATATTAAATTTGAATGCTGATAATACTTGGTTGAACTAGACATGAAACATGGTCAAAGTCAACTGATGATTCAATCTTTGTGAGTTGTAGTGTTGCCAGGAGTTGATACGTGTCAACTAGGCTTAGGCTTCTTATAGATCATTCATTGACCCAATCCTTTGACTCACAATCATTCCAAACTTGATCTATACATGAAGAACAAAAGCATACCATCCGTCGTGTATGAATACTCCATGAACTTGCATTAGAGCTTCTAAAAGAGTGTAGCTCACTTGATCCTGTCAATGTACAACAATCCTCATATTTTGCAATGTTAGTACCATCAACCAACCAAAAATATCTATGAACTATAGACTTACCTTCATTACATGGACCCATTGTAGCATTACACCATTCGACAATAGATCTTGTATCTATCAACTTTGCATTATCTTTGTACTTCAACTCTTCTCGTGCTAGTGCTCTTTTGATACATGCTCCTGCACCATCATGCTCCCCATTTCCATGCCTGGCCTCACAAAAATTCCACATATGTTGAACACCATTCATCCTATGCATCCTGCTCAACCAATAGAACATCCACGAGTTCTTGAATTGTGATGCACAATTATCTGACCATATGATATGTTGATCAAATGATATGCTCCTGCTAGCCAAATCATGGTAGAACATCTGAAAGAAGCCTTGCATGAGCTCTGTAGAATGTGTACAATCATCACTAATATAAAAATGATACTCCCTCAAGATCTTCCTATTGTCCTTTATACTGTCATCTGCATGAATGAATGCTATATGCACAAATATAGTAAACTACGTAGAGTTGTAATACTACGATTGCACCTCATTAGGTGGCTGTAGTGTGTAGTTCTCCGCAAAGTCAACAACCGAAATGATGTTACCAAGTGGAAACATGTCCATGCATAACTTGAATTGCAAGTCCAACCATCAAGCTCTATGGGTATTCCTTGCATACTCGTAAACTATATTCTCTCAGAAAATAGAGATAAACTGATACACTGGAATCTTTTCAATGACCAATGCATGCTTTTTTTGCTTCTTTACCATCTTTTAGACTATATTCCATTGTCTTATATTTGCCAAAACTTACTAGTTCATTCCCAATTGCATGTGTGTTCTCCATATGTTCACAAATTGGCAAATATTGCAACCCACCACAATGGTCACATGTGCCATCCAAGAATAAGTTCTTGTAGAATAATTGACCATCCACTCTTTGACATAAAATGCTTGATATGAAATCTCTTGAAGATCTAGGTGGACACTTTATATTACACTCCTGCAAAAGATCATTAGTATGCAAATCTACACATATATATCTATAAACATCATAATGATTAGAAAACTCAATATGAGCTCTACAACAACAAGTTGTGTGTGTGTGATTTTATCTGACATAAAAAGACTTTACCATTTCAAAATACCTTTGACTAATTTTGATTTGAGGATATACATCTCTTGAAATTTTCTTAAAAAACTACGTTTGAGTCACATCTAAAATATTCTTTGGATGTGGCTCATGGTTTTGACAACTAATTCTCCTTCTTACAACATCTCTTGAATTAGGAGATACCCTTGTGTTATTTTTCCAAAATTCTTCAATGAGGGATCTCAAAGCTTCAACAACAACTTTATCTTTTTGTGGGAGTCTCCCAGAGAATGCCCATAATTCATTGGTATTTGGATCCTCAACTCTTTCATGTCTTCCAACAACTCTCATTATAGTTTTTCTACTTATTTTCAATGCTTGATTTGTCTTTCTAATGAGGTGAGCTTTCTTTGTTTGTTGGCTTACTATTGTCAACATAATGACACGTCATGTGACATTTCTATCCTTGGTGCATGAGGTGGAACCCACACTCTCATATGCACTCATTAGATTCTTTACAACTAATTTTTCACTTGAAGCATCTGATGTTCTTAGGCCAAGAAGATATTCATAATGGGCCTAAATTTTAGATTTCTCATCAATTCAACAAATAGTTGAAATCTTTCAGTTTCATTTATCTTCTCAAAGAATGAATTCCATATTTTATTGGTATATCTTTGGCAAGTACACTTGGGAATCTTATCCTACATGGGCTTCAAAACATTCTCATCAATATCAATTAAAAACTTAGGCTTTCTATGCAAAATTCTAGGAGGCATTTTAAATGGTAATGTTGACTCAATATTAGGAATTTATTCAATATTTACTTGCAATGGGATAGATGGTGTACCTTCAATTGGAGATGGAAAAGATGAAAAACCTTGAATTTGAGATGGAGAATATGGTGTACTTTCAACTTGACATGTGAATGATGGCATGCCTCCAACTTGGGAAGAGAATGAAGATGTACCTCCAACTTCACCTATGAAATATGGAGTGCCTCCAATTTGAGAAGAGAATGATGGTGTATCTTCAACTTGACCTGTGTAAGATGGAGTGCCTCAACCTTTGAGATTTGATTTCCTTGTTGAACGAAGGTTTTTCATTTGTTCCCTTTGTGCTGCCAATTCCATCTCTCTCTCTTAGCTTGATTATATGATTCAAGTTCCTCTTCAATTTGCAATGGTAGCATGTCTTCTTCTATGGTTCACAATTTCCTACTTTCGTGAAGTCACCTCATTCTTTCTCTTTTCCTCTCATTCTCAGCTTCACGCTCTTTTGGTGTTAGAGTCTTTGCTCATTTCCTCAGCATGATGATGATTTCTATAATCATCATGAATAAGCCATGGATAAATTAGTCCATCTTGGTACAATAGAGTAAAGTAATCTCATACACAAATCTCAAAATATAATTATCATATAATTAAATTGAATAAATAATTATAAATCTAAAAATTTAAAGTTTCCTAGGGTGGTAGGCACAATCTCTAGGTTAATTTAGAAATGGTAGTATGAACAATCTCTAGGTTAATTTCACATTTTCTTAACATATCTTCTCAAACACGTTTTCTTAACCTCCCATGGATACACCTACTCAAGATAAGATACAAGAAGTCACTAGCACTAAGGAGAGTTATGACAAGCACATTGTGATGGACCAACCATTCCATATAGAGACTCACAAGGTAAAACTAGACCTACCAACATGTTAGGACAGCCCAAATTCTTATATTGTAGGTGGTAAATTAGTTAGAGTAGCTCATGAAGACAATTATGAAGTCATCTCAAATCAGCAATCTATTGTCAATCAAGGTCATGTGAGTAATGATCACAAAGGTAATGAACAAAAAAACACTGGATTTCATGACAAGGAACACAATGATGATGTTATAAGACTAATGAATAATCATCATGATGATTGTTATGAAAAACAAGCTAAGTATATTACCATTATAATGACTGAAAGTGTTGAATTATCAAAATCAATGAATGCAAATCAATAAAGAAGACATTGAGTATGATGGCACACCTAGTCCCAATGATGAGAATGAGTTAACAATGGTGCAATCTTACAAAGTTAGGAGAATATCCTTGGTTTGATTAGCAATGATGTCACAATTGGTCTAAGTGGTAAGACACTAATCAAGACTCCTTGCCTTCAATAGATATGTTTGAAATGTTAAGAGAGAAAATACTAACTAACATTAGAAACTAGCTTTATGATGCAAGACTTGAAGAAAATCATGGTGAACACAAAGAGCATCAATTATAGTTTGAGGTGGCTATTCAAGATAGTGAAGGGGTGAAATCATCAAGAAAGGAGTAATTTTAAGGCTAATTATGATGATAGAGTTGTTGCTGATATTTTGACTGAGTTTTATGATGACAAAAAGACTAAAATATAGAGTTTATTGCAGCCTAACCAGTCTGATTTCTTGGAGAAACCTATAGATGGCAGTCCAAAAAAATTAGAGGGTACTCAAACAACAAATACCTTATCTAGTATAGGTCCAATAAATGAAACTCAATCTAATTTTTTAGAGGTAAATGGCCAAAAGGATGATAGTGACAACTCATTACTAAATGAGAACCAATTATATCAGATTTGTAGCATCAGTTGATAGCACTAAATTTTATGTTGATACAACTAGTTACATTAGAGAGAATGATGATAATACTTTGTTATAGGGAGGTATCAATAACATAGTTCAAATTGAGACAGTACAAGAGAGTCTTGAATGTCATGATGTTCTTTCTCAAGGTCATGGTTCACTTCCACATTGACAAGAAGAAGAATCAGGGATGTGTACTTACAATTTTGACAATGTTTAAAATTCTTTAGGGTTAACTAATCAAGATACAACAAATTCATGTATATCACATTTTAATGAGTCTAATTCTATTAATGCACATAATGATGACTTTTTTAACTTAGATAGTTTGACTTTTAGTAGTGGTTGTGAGTGTTCTTATTAGAGTTTTATGGATGAACAATGGTGGGATGCTTTGTTAATGGATGTATTTTCTTGTGATTTTGTTAATGGTGTCTTTGATGCTTCATAAATCATAGTTAACCCTAAAATGTGCAATAAGAGGCTACTGACAACTTGATGAAACTGTGACAGTCTAGGATTTGATCATGACAATGACTTAGGGTAGCTTATACTAATTATGGAAGGATTCTTAGCTTTGTGAAAACCATGAACTTGCTGTCCACTTTGATGGATTTAACATGCAATGTCCATAGACCTCAATACCCCATACTCTAGAATGGCTTAAAGAGAAGTGATATGTAAAAGTTGCATGATCACCGTAAGAACCTCATATACAATAGTCTACCCTTGTTTATATCTCCAAAAGATCTTCATGTTGTCTTCACTACTCACACATCGGGTGTATGTTTTAACAATGTTTGAAATGGTGGGGAGGCTTATATTGTATCAGGTTCACATGTCCAAATGATCCTTCCTACTGTAACTAAAGGTCAATCATAAACAACGGGAATAACATCATGACTTCAATTTCTAACAATGGCTACCAAATACTCCATTTAGGATCCTTATGAAAGGTAGCATGCATACCAAACCTATTTGACAAGCTAGGATAGATCAAAATCCAATCCTATTTACTGCAATTGTTCTTGGAATACATACAGATCATAAAAGGACTAAATGCATTATAATGCATGGAGGCTTCATGATTGTCTTAGTGAACCTCATCAATTCCTTGACTATACTGAGATAGTAGGTGACATTATGACACATTTGGATCACAACTTGAGGTTCTATAATAGTCCCATATTCAAGATGAATGTGCAATGACATGTATGGTTATCTATTAGTTGACAACAATCTTCCCTACCATATGAATATCCTTTAAAGACCACCTAGATATGTTTATATAGTATTATGGATATCTTTTTGCATGGATTTGAGATTAATTGACTTATCATTTAGTCTTGATTGCCACCTTGTGTATTAGTTGCTATCCTACCCATGGGTGAGAGGTCATAACTATTCCTAGGGTTGCATTATAGCTATTGTAGTATAATTTAGTCTTTAGGCTGATATGATAGTTCTTCCAAGTGAGTATGCTCAGGTGACAATCCTTGGCATGATTTTAGCATGATGATAATTCATTAACTAACATGATTTCCCTTAGTATCCTTCTAATTGTTTAGGTTAGTGTTTGAATCAAGATAATAGTAACATGTGATAATTTTCACTTTCTCATGATAATTTAACTTGTCAAAATGATAATCCTCTCACTTCCCTCATGACTATCCTATAACATGAGATTTCATGCTTTAACATAATCATAAAGAGAAGTAAACAAATACATTTAAAGAACATACCTTAGATTTCGAGATTTGAGTTGCCCAATCCTCAAAAATTTGATCTTTTTGGCAAGTTCCTTCATATTCAATGTTGAATTCTATATAACTCTAATAGGATTAGTGAAAATTAAGAAAAAAACAAACATAAATCATCAAATTCAATCTAAATACATTAAAATTAACATTGAAACAATATGAAACATGAAACTATTAGTTTAAACAATCAAATTATGTCTAAAAACATGCAATTTAGTTCTTCTATATTGAAAAAACAAAAAAAGGTGGTGGATTAAGCAGAAATGATTGTCAAAATGTCAACTGATTAAAAAAGTGTTTTGTTGTCTGATTGTGCATGAAAAACAGGGAATAATAGAGCATGTGGGACTGAAACATGGATCCCACATGCTTTTTGCCCTTTTTTTTGGTTCACAAAAATGTGCTTGTGTTATAACACAAGCGTGTTTTGTCAAGCATGGAAGGTTTAATTGCTTTCATGCATCAAAAGTCTTAAGTGTTGTCATGCATGGAAACTTATAAGTGTTTTAAGTGCATGGAAAGTGGGGAGGAAGGTACAGAGGTAAGAGAGAGAGGGTAGGAGGTATAGAGGGGACGAAGAGGGTAGGACGTAAAGAGGGGAGAGAGAGATAGAGAGAGAGAGGAGATGAGGTAAAGAGGGGGGAGAGAGAGATAAAGATAGAGAGACTTCTTTTGACATGCAACCCTAAACCTGAGCAACCCTAAACCCCTAAACCCCCAAACCCAAGAAACCCTAAACCCCTAAACCCTAAACTTAAGCAACCCTAAACATCTAAACCCTAACGCCTAAACCCAAGCAACCCTAAACCTCTATATGTCTATCTCTATCATCCCTCTACCTATCAATCTCTCTCCCTATGTCTGTAGCCATGTCTCCCACTCTCTATCTCCCTATATCTCCCCTCGATCTCCTCTATATCTCCCTATTGGTCCTTTCTCTCTAAACCCTAAAATCTATACCTCCAAACCTTAACCCCTAACCCCTAAACTATAAATCCTAAACCATAAACCCTAAATAATGCCCCTAAACCCTAACCCCTAACCCCTAAACACTGAACCCTAAACCCAAGCAACCCTAAACCACTAAAGCCTAAATAATTCCCCTAAACCCTAACCCCTAGACTTGAGCAACCCTAAACTCATAAACCCTAAATAATACCCATGAACCCTGACCTTGAACCCTGACCCTTAACCCCTATAACCTAAAACTCTCTCTCTCTCTCTCTCTCAACCCCTAAATCCTAAACCTCTATCTCCCTATGTCTCCCTAATCTCCCTATCTATATCATTCCTCTACCTCTCAATCTCTCTCCCTATGTCTCTAGCCATGTCCCTCACTCTCTATCTCCCTATCTCTCCCCTTCATCTCCTTTATATCTCCCTATCAGTCCTCTCTCTCTCTCTAAACCCTAAAACCTAAACCTCTAAACCTTAACCCCTAACCCATAAACCATAAACCCTAAACCCTAAATAATGCCCCTAACCCCTAACCCCTAACCCTTAAACCCTAAACCCCAAACCCCTAAAACCTAAATCCAAGAAACCCTAAACCTATATCTCTGTATATCTCCCATGCCTCCCTATCTCTATCATCCCTCTACCTCTGCATCTATCTCCTTATGTCTCTGGACATGTCCCGCGCTCTCTATCTCCCTATCTCTCCCCTCTGTCTCTATCTCTCACAATCTCTCTATAGACCCTAAACCCCTAAACCCTAACCCCTAACCACTAAACCATAAACCTTAAATAAATCCCCTAAACCCTAAACTTGAGAAACCATGAACTCATAAACTCTAAATAATGTCCCTAACCCCTAAACCCTAAACCCTAAACCCAAGCAACCCTAAACCTCTCTCTTTCTCTAAACTCTTAAACCCTAAATAATGCCCCTAAACCCTAACCCCTAACCCTTGAGCAATTGTAAACCTCTATCTCCCTATCTCTCCCTTATATCTTCCTATCTCTATTGTCCCTCTACCTCTCAATCTCACTCCCTATCTTTCTGGACATCTCGCTCACTCTCTATCTCACTATTCCTCCCCTCTATCTCCTCTATCTCTCCCTATCTGTCTCCTCTCTCTCTACCTATCTATCTCTCCCTATCTCCCTATCTCTTGACTCTCTCCCCCCTATCATTCCTATCTCTCCCCTCTATCTCTCCTCTCTATCTCTCCCCTCTATCTCTCCCTCTCCCTTATCAATAAAGGAAATGGAAACAAGAAAACTCTCTCTCTCTCTCTCTCTCTCTCTCTCTCTCTCTCTCTCTCTCTCTCTCTCTCTCTCTCTCTCTCTCTCTCTCTCTCTCCATCTTCCCCCCTCTCTAGGCTCTCTCTTATTGACAAAGCAAATGGAAACACAAAAACTAGGATATGCAATTAAGAGGGATGAGGATATAAAATTGGAGGATGAAATGGAAACAAGATAAAATGAAAGTCCATTGGATAGGAAGAATGATGAGAGGAGAGGTGTAAAATAGTAAAATAGGGAAGTGGGATCTAAAGGGAAATTGGAAAGAAAAAGGAAAACTAGGAAAGCTATGAAAATGAAAATTAGGAGAGAGAGAGAGAGAGAGAGAGAGAGAGATGATTTTATTTTACCATAATGTGAGCACATTATAACGCGCTCACGATATGATTTTCCTAGGTAATTTCCAAGCCTTTGGATTGGCTTTGCCTTGGGCTTCCAACCCAAAGGCTTGGACTATGTTTTGGACGTCCAAAGACGTGTTTTTCTAGATTGTAACAAAAATCACATAATATGGAGCGTGCTCCCCATCATTTTTGCACTTGTTTCAATGAAAAGTTGAAAAAAATACCACCATAATCTTAAGCTCTTTGTTATCTTTCCAACAATTTTTTTTTTCATGTTTTGAGTATGTTAAGGATTTCATCTTTAATTTCTTTCGTTAGTGTATCTATTTTTTGTCAAAAACCAATGTTTGGTATTTTTGACTTTTTTTTAACCGTTAATAAAAAAATTCAAATAAATTACGTTTTTAGAAACTAGACTCCATTCTACACGTATTAAAAAAAATTAATTTTCGATTAGTTTTAAAAAATTTATGGGGGAGCAAGCTCAATTTTTTTTTAGGATGTGTCCACTTTGAAAATTAGTAAAAAATCAATTATTCATGAAAAAATTATCAAAAAAATCAGGGATAAACTACACGGTGTTAGCTATTTTCTCACTGAAGAGATTTTTGAAATACTAAAAAAAAGTTAACATTTTAGGGGGAGCACACCAGATGCTATGTTTTTTTTTTTGAAAAAAATAGGACCAATTTGTGTGCTCCCCCTTTTTGAACCCCTTAATCTCAACCATTTTTGAAAATAAATTCATGCAAGTATAATAATTCTTTAGTTATCACATTCATCATACAATTAGGATCAATAAGGACACCTCTTGTAGGGTTCCTACATATATGTGATGTAATGTAAAGAGGTCCATCAATATATCTAATTTTGGTCGCATGTGGAGTAAAGGATATTATAGGTTCAGGAGTCTTCCTCTTCCTATAAACCTGGGAGGAACCATACAACCCTTATTTTGATTAGAGGCCATGTATGTGAGACTGTTTCACACCAAAGCACTAGTTTGAGGAAATTGGGTTTTTGAAGATAAAAAAACACTAATTTCTCTACAAACAAAATAAGTATGATGCAAATAGTGCTACACAACAAGGCAATGTGATGATTTTAAAGTTTGCTCAAATAGGTGTGAAGAGAGTGTTTATGCCGTTAATGTTGAAATACATAATGTGTAATTGCAAAATTTGAAGTTTTAGTGCAAGAATGTGAAATGAAGCAACACTACAATTCAAAATCAGATTTGAATGAATGTTTATGAGAGAAGGAAAATCTGATAAAAGATTTTGACTACTAACCCTATCTTTGCAAATAACAATGTTATATGAAAAGATGCAAGTTTTCAACAAAACCCTAGCAAATGAGATCTTCAAATGCAAGATGTGATGTCATGAAATGATTAATTGCTGTTATGTGACTTAGATATGATGTAAAAATCATATTTTCAAATGTTTCCAATGATATGCAATGAAAATAATGCAAAACTATGCCTTTATACAAGCCTAGAATGCTTATTTGTTTCACTTGTTTCAAAATTTATGCAAGAATTTTTAATGAAGAATGATAATTATGATATGAATTAATGCAAGATCTAATTTCAACACTCAACAAGATGCAAATTCTAGATGCTGCGAGTTCACCAAAATGTTAAGGGGGGAAAAGAGGATGAATGGTGGCAAGTATACAAACTAGATCAAAACCCTCTTCCACTATAACATTCAAGGACAAGATTGAGCTAAATCATGACCAAGGAGAAGGTGGACTCAGCTATAGATTTTGTGCTCCTATTTGCTATGGAAAGATGTGTTTTAACCAATCCTTTTATCAAACCCTAGGTTAAGTATGAGAAAAACCCTAGTTATGAGATAAACAACTTGTAACAGATGAACATCAACAGAAGCTTAGGATTTGAGAGTGCAGAGATGATTAGGGAGTTATCAAAACCTGTGTCATAGAAGCTGGAAAGTCAGAGGATGAATTGGGTAACGACCCTAGTCCAGAAGTGAGAATCTGCCAGAGGTTAGAACTGAGAAGATGTTGTAATTGATGCTTAGAAGTTAGATTGAGAGCCTAAAAGCCCAGAAGACTAGGGTGCCAACCACCCAAGTCTCTTTGAAGGAATATTCTGGAACTTCTTCCATATCTCAAAACCTTGATTCTTGTACAATATTCTTTCAACTCCACTTTCCCCGAAACCTATACCTGTAACCTGCACATAATATAACAAGAGAGGGGTTTGGGGGTTGTGGTGTTTAGGGATTTGCCTAAGTCAAATCTTGGGTTATCATTCAAGATTTCCCAACACCGTTGTTAGAGAGAGTGTTCCCTTGCAGGGCAAAGGCTAAAGATAATCCAAATGATGAAGTGATTCAAATAGCAATGATGTCACCTTGGAGGTGAAGTCCTTAGGAGGATGAAGATTCTTCAACTCATAAGGAGATGGATGATGATTCCAAATCTGCAACAAACACACACAATACAAACACAAATCTATAATAATAACATAATGAATGCCTTGAATGCTCTTTGCTCCAATATCATAAGTTCATAGTATCCATCTCTAGTTACAAATGAATTCAAAACACACTTATATATGTTTTCCCGATAACATTCGTGGAATTAAATCATAAAAGATGACAAAGAGGAACATTTTCAAAGGTCCTAAGCTGATATGACATTAATTGGCCCCTACCAATCAGGGGAGACTTGGGCAGTTGGCGCCCAAGTCTAGGACCCTCGTTTTAGGTCGGGATGAGATTTAGGAAGGGCCCAAGGTCCCAAATTTGTATTGGTTCCGGGAAATCTCTTCAGGATGATCGATTATAATGTATAATGCCATAACAGGGACCTAGGAGCTAAACTAGGAGGTAAAAGGCATGTGTCCACTTTTTACTCCATAACACAAATAATGAAATTTCTAGCTTGTTCCTAGGTAAGTAATGAAAAACCATCTCTTTGATTTGACATCCAACATGTGAAACTAAAATTATTGTCTTAGATGGAATTAAAGAACTAAGAAATATTTTAGGGTAGGGTATATTTTAAGTGTGTAGTTATTTCCATTGTTTTAAACACTCTACGGTTGTTTGACTGTGTTGTTTATGTAAATTTTAAAACTTAAGAGTCATCTATATGTCTAATAATTAATATACCAGTATAGGGAATAAGTATTCCAAGTTCAAGAATATTATAAACTCATAAATTTTGAAATACATAATGACTCTCAAGAAAACTTCTAGCCAAGACAATTTTGAGGTCATCCCATTAGATGGAAAGAGGTACAAGAGGACCACTAGAAGAATGGAATCTTTTAAAAACTTTTTGGAGGAAACCAATAGTGAGATTAGAGATCCCTTAACATAGGTAACATGAGGAAAGTTGTTTAGGATTCTCTATGACAAACATGTCCTCCCATATCTAGTGTGTAATGCTTGGGTTTATGATTTGGATAAGGTAATTATCTCAAATTGTTTCCTAGTGTGATAGATTGTAGAATGGGTTTGCAAGTGTTATAATGAAAAAACTTGTAATATGAATGATGTTACAAAAATTCTTATTTTTTTTTCTAAATAGAGAGGTGATTTAAAAGGTATTTGATCTAACACCTAAGGTAAAAACAAAATTGAATATTAAAAGGGTTTATTTCAAATATAAGAACAAAAATTACTACAAAGGGGTGAAATTTCCACGTTACATAATCAAGGATGATAATAAGGAAATGAAATCATTTTGGATGAAGATAATGAACATTTGTATGTTAAAAAGTTTATACTATTATTCTATGAGACATTCCAAGCATTTTTTCAAGTTGTTGGACATGATTCTAGGAATAAGATATAGCCAACAACTTTGGCATTTGTTGTAGATAATAGAACACTTTTCAAAACACATTATTTTATTATAGTGTCTTTTGTTCCAAACAAGTTCATGAGGAAATTATTAAATTCAAGAAATCTTTTTCTTCATAAAGATTTAGGAGACACTATGTATTATGTCATGTCTTCTTATGCACCATGGCAAGAGAATATCATCATACTTTAAGGATTAACTACACATCCTTGAACCTCCCTAAGGGTAAATGCTCCTTGTGCAACTATGGATAACTCATATAGACATGCACAATAATGAAGCATCTTATGTTGTGTTTTAAAATTACTTTGTCAACCCATTGTTAACAAGATTGGGTACTAACAAGCCAAGGTTAATAGATGAAATAATGGAATTGATTAGACCCTGTCATAAGAACCCTAGGGGATAAATAAAAAACAATTGGGATGATCAGTTTTTATTCAAGGAATTCATTATAATCAACATATTTGGAGTTGTAGTCACCACATATGAGTTATCCAATATTGTCTCCCATAGAATTGCATTTTTGGAAGTAATGAGGTAGTTGCACTCTACTGATAAGTTTCAAGGACCATCATAGGTGTAGTATTCCTCGTCCTTTACTAGTATACATGTGAAATTCACTCTTGAAGAAACGAGTGATTTTGATAAGATAATTTCATTTATGGGCAACATGGGAATGTATATTGTAGAATGGAAAGACTGTGATCCTTAGATATATAGATAAATTATAAAAGGCTCAAACTAGTTCAAGACTCAGCCATAAAATATAATGAGGAAGACCTAATAGGAAGTTATGGGAATGAATCTAAAATAAAGATAAGAAGATAAGAATGGTTGAAGATCCAACTAGATAAGAGGAAGAGGCATAAGACCAACCTAGATTGCAAAGAAATCCTATCACATGTTAAGAATCTAATCTAGAGGATGGACAAACTTTTGAAAAATGTGGATAAGCTTGTATAGATGTCTATTTCACATGAGTTTCTAATGGCTATATCTCAAGAAGGAAGTATATTAGAAAAGGAACTATCTATACAAATTTTTAAAGAAAGAACATTAAAAGTTGCTTCACAAGGAATCTGAATAGATTTAGGGTCACCATCAAGGAATGAGCCATCTTATTATCAAGTCAAACTACATTATTACTTATAGAAATATAATTATAGGGGAGACAATACGAGGCAACTCATATGGGGTGATAAAAACTCTAAATATTATTATAGTTAATTCCTTGAACAAAAACAAATCTTCCCAATTATGTTTCAATTCCCCCTAATGTTCATGTGATGGCATATAATCAATTCTATTATTTCATCTATTAACCTTGGGTTGTTAGCCCCCAATCTTGTCAACAATGGGTTGATAAAGAAATTTTAAAACACAACATAAGATGCTTCATTATTATGCCTATCCATACGAACTGTCCATAGTTGCACATGTAGTATTTTTCCTTTGGGGAGGTTCAATGATGTCTAGGCATTACACACTTTGTATGAAAGCATACCTTTGTCATAGAGAATCCTAAACAACTTTCCTCTTGCTACCTAAGTCAAGGGATCCCTAATGCTACCCTTGGTATCCTTGAAAAATTATTTAGATGATTTCACTTTTCCAATGGTCCTCTGATACATATTTCCATCCAACTTGATGACCTCATAAGTGTCTTGGGTAGTAGTTATCTTGGGAGCCATTAGCTAGTTTAGAATTAACAAGTTTATAAAAGAATCAGGCTTGGAAAACTTATGCCTTTAATTGGTATATTAAAAATATCAATTCTATAGATGACTCTTAGAGTTTAAAAATTACATAAACAACACAATCAAACAACCATGGTGTGTCAAAATAATGAAAACAAATGCACACTTAGAAGATGTCCTACCCTGAAATGCTACTTAGTTCTTCAATTCTAGCACAATAATACCAGTTTCATGTGTTGGAAGGAAAATTAGAGGTATTTTTTAGCACATACATAGGAACAAGCTAGAAATTTTCCTATTTGTGATTGACATTGTTTCATAAGTAGGAGCATCTTTAACTAGAGTGCTACTTCTCTTCAATAATCAAGTTCATAAGGTGAAATAAATGAGGATTGTGGCATCCTCTTTTGAATCATTGGTTGTAATGAAATGATAGGTAAAAATTATATGCCTCGCCTACATATATAAATATTCCCTCCTTTCTCTCATGTCACCATCAAAATCTATCTACCCTCTTGCTACTATCTATTAGCTTGTTGCTATTTTCTTGCATTCCTTTGGAGCTTTGAATCCTAGGAGTGTTGTTGGAGAATTAGTCTAGAGATTTGGAACCTTGCTTTGGGGTTTTGTGGATCTTTGACCTATAATTTGTATGGCTTCATTTCTCTATCTCCTCTTTCCATCATGTTGTCCATTTTCCCTCTTCCTTAGCCATTATTTGCCCCCCATTTGCTTGTTAATTCTCCTCACAACCTTGTTCCCACATGTATCCATGTCCATAACCCTTTCCATTCCAATTTTTACCCTTGTGATTCTATTTCCTATATACTTGCATCCTTTTGTATCTCCCAGTTTCCTCCTTGTCATTTGTATCCTCGTAGGGTTTTAGTTTTGATTTTATCATTGTCATTGTTATAACATATATCTATTTACACTTGTTTTTGTATCTTATTACATTTGGATTTTGTTGAAATTTCCGCAAGGATACTGATTCAGGTAGTCTCCCATAAACATTTTCATTTTGTAAGGTTTCCTTTATAAAAGTTTTCTTATAGTTAAAATACAGTAGATTTTGTGCATTTTTAACTATTGGAACAAAAGACAAAAATGATTATTAGGAGGTTAGTATAGATCTACCTAGAGTATTTTTTGTTGATAGTTAGCACATAACCTAAGATTTATCTATTCCCATCTACACAATTTCTAATGAATCCACTCATGATCTTCAAATTCATTTATATCCTACCCTAGGTTGAATCTGTAATTGCATAGATGACTTAGGTTAGAGGCGTGGTTGTGAAAAAGACCCTTGAACCATTAGAATCTAGATTTAAATTTAGAGTTGACCTAAACCTTCTCACTTGTCCATTGTGTGTGGACTTGACATATTAAACATTTCATTTGTGACTCTTGGAGTTGTATTTAAAGGGGATACCCTAGTTCATCTTAATCACTTAGAATTCATAAGAGGCTCTGATAGCTATAATCATTTGAGCATAAGTGTTATTGCATTACATACTTGCATAATCATCTAGGGAATTTGTTGTATGTTATTTTGTCTTTGTCATTCTCTAAGACATTAATTCAACATCCCTACGAAGTTTAACAAAGGGGAATAATTATTCTTGTGAGTACAAACTCTCAAAAACACAAAAAAGTTTGATGCAAAAATAAACCCAAAATTTCATCACAAGATAAAAGAAAACATTTAGGGATTTATAAAGATTATATATGTGCATCCAAATTAGATCCACACTTATGTAGGTCAAATTCACATGTATGTGATCTTGATCATGCAGTTACAGAAGTGACATGCAATAACAAATAATGATTGTAGAAGATACCAAATTATTTACAAATATCTATCATTATCATAGAATTATTTTACTTACTACATGGACACATAAATTTTAATTTTTATTTAAAAATTATTTTATTTTATTACTCTATTTACTTTATTTTTATTTAAAGAGTTTTTTTTTTTATCCGTAATAGCATTTTTATATTTATAGATTCAAAAAGGAGCTACATATCATCAGCCTTTCATGGCTAGCCAGAGATTAACTGTCTATCTACAATAACGGAAAAGCTTAGAAGAAAGACCACACAGGGTCACCAAACTTATTTATAGAGGATAAGCACTAAAACCTAGACTTGCAATGCAAAGCTCTGACTATACAAAATGGAGCAGAAGGAGTAGATAAACACTAGATATTTGCAGAAGCAAGGAGTTTCCTAAAATCATCCAACCAGTCCAGCCCGACCACCATCTCCAAACCTAAAGCCTTCTTGATGAAACCGACTGCTAGTGCCGCTTGGTCTTTTAGCAGAATCAAATCGAAGCCTCTAACATCCAAGATAAAAGGATAGAGCTTAATAATAGCACCAGGGTCTTCGAACTGGTTCCAATCCTTCGGCCGCAGAATTCCAGACCCCAAACTGGCCATCTGCAATGAAATCTCAAGATCCCCTAGATGCTCTGCGATGAAGACACCATGCATGATAGACTTCACCAATTGTTTGTCCAAACCTAGTTCAAGCAACATCGCCAGAGTCCTGGAGGTAATGTCTGTATCCACCCTGTAACGTTCTCCATTTTCCAGAAACAACCTACCCAATATCATTTTCACCACTCCCAGCATCAGAGCGTCGGGCCGTCGCAGCATTCTATGTAGCCGAAGGTCCATAATGGCTCCAAGGAAATCCATTTGTCACTTTCGGCTAGTAAGACGCACTGACGTATCCATGCCGCCACACATTATAGCTTCCGCTGAAAAGATCACAGCAAAGTATGTAGGCATTTGTCTTGAACCGGGATGAATAAATAAGTTACCTCTATCGTCTGCTTATGAAGAAGCCTGCTGAAACTTCTCGAAATCCAGCTGGGCTCCCAACTCATGCCTACACTGTCATTCACCTTAATCAATGAAACAAAATGAAACATCCCTTCCGCTCATGCCTCCCCACTGCAGCTGAGAATCATCATTAGTGCCTTTGTTGTCTCAGCCTTGCCACCCATCATGGGGTGGCAAGGCTCCCTCCCAACCACCCACACATACCTGTCTTAAGATGGACCGAGATCTTGAGTTTGAAGGATCTCTCTAATGAATAATCCATCTATCTCAAGATTAGACAACCTATCTGCATCTTGATTACCCTCTCTCAATATATGGTTGAACGTGACTTTCTCAAATCCTTCCAATAGAGTGAGGGCTTGATCTAGCTGAGCTTGAAGTTTCTAGTTTACTAGTTTCTTGGTTCTAAGACCGTTGATGATAATCAAAGAGTCTCCTTCGATTTCCAGATTTCTAATCTCCATCTCCCTACCCAACCGAAGACCAAGTAATAAAGCCTGCATTTCAGCCTCATTATTGGTTCCAATTCTAAGAGGAGCCACTAGTGCACCCACCGTTCTCCCAGCTGAGTTCTTGACAATGCAACCTGCTCCAGATTGTCTTGGATTACCCTGCGAAGCTCCATCAAAGTTAAGCCTCAGCCAACCTACCTCCGGAGGAGACCAGCTAACCAATTTCCTTACTTCCTTAGTTCTTCGACCACCTACTCCCACCTGGGGGATAAGTAAGAGGCCCTTCCAATATTTCATCATCTCTATATCCCACCCTGTATGAGTAAGATGGGCAAGGTCTCTGTCTGATAATCTCAAGTTTACTACTTCAAATATACTTGATTCAATTTTGCTTCAAAGTGAAAACCAAGGCATTTCTTTCTCCTAGAAGATTCTTCTATTACGCTCTTTCTAAATCTCCCACACCAAAATAAAAGGAGCTGCAATCCACAAGCCACCAAACATTGCTTTATGGAGCAAGAGGGGCCAGGCGATCAACCAGTCCCTTAGATTTCTCAAAATAGCTGAACTCCAATGAAACTTGTTACATAGCCACTGCCACCCACTAACTGCAAAGGGACAATGAAGGAATAGATGATCTCCATCTTCTTCTGCTTCTCTACAAAGCACACACCTTGAAGGACCCTCAAAGCCTAACCTTCTAAGCCTATCAGTTGTTAATGCCTTACCTTGGGCTGTCACCCATAGGAGGACTCCTGCCTTAGGTAAACATTGTTTATTCCAACAAAGCTTTGTTGGGATCAAACCTGGAGGATCATTTAATCCAGCAAGAACTTTGTAACCTTCCTTAACTGAATAATCCCCTGATTTTGATGCATTCCACCTCAATCTATCCATGCCCCTTCTCAAACAGAAGCTTCTTCTAGCCAACTCCTCTTCATACTTGTTTATCAGACCCGAATCCAACCCCAATCCCCTCACACTCTTCCAAATCGGAGGATCAAGAGTTGTAGAGGGGAAGGAGAGATAACTGGAAACTTTATCTCCCCATTCCTGTTTTGTGATGTTCATTAAAGGAGCCAAATCCGTGATTCTCTCCAAGGCTGGATATCCCTCCCAAGAATCCTCCCAGAACCTTGCGTTCTTACCTTCCTTGACCTCCCAGGTAAGGTGCTTGGAGATTAAGTCCCTACTCTTGCTAATGAAGTTCCAAATCCTGGATCCGACTGGGAGAAATCTAGTAGTGAAAATGCTATCTTCATTCCTATCCAGGTATTTGTGTTTTAGTAGTCTGACCCATTTGAGATTTGGCCTATCATGCATCATCCAAACCAACTTCGCGCCAAGAGCTTGATTTTGCCAAAGAAGATCTTTAACCCCAGCCCCATCCTTTTCCTTTTGCTCACAAACTGTTTTCCACTTCACAAGTAGAAATTTGAACTGCTCTGCCGAGCCTTTCCAGAAGAAATTCCTCATCAACTGGGTTAAATCCTTATATATTTTACTGGCCAAAGGCCCGCAAGATATCATATACCTTGATAAGTGTTAATCTCCCTGCCCATGACAACCATTTGCTTTTCCATGATTCTAATTTGGACTTGACCTTTCCTAGTAGGGAATCCTAGGAATTACCAGGATGAATCCCTTTTACTAGGGGTAGCCTGAGATATTTACAAGGTAGTGATCCGCTCCCAAAAGACAAAATCCTTAAAATCTTTTCTTCCCTCCCCAGGGGGGTATTGAAAAAGAAATCTTTGATTTAGCTTTACTGACCTCTTGCCCTGAGGCTCTTCAATACAAATCTAAAATTCTTTTAAACCTTATAGCTTCTCCTTCCTAAGCCGTCCCCAAAAGCAGGGTGTCATCCGCAAATTATTGGTGAGAAAATTGAGGCATATTTCTTGTAATTTGGATACCTATAAGATGTCCTTCCTGACACTCCTTTGCAATAAATCTACCCAATGCATCAGTCATAATAATAAAAAGGAAGGGGGAAATGGGATCTCCCTGCCTTAGTCCTCTTGAGATATTAAAGAATCCCTCTAGGGAACTGTTAAGAAGTACAGAAACTCTAGGACTTGAGATCCATTCAAACATCCAATTTAGCCACTCTTGCTGGAACCCAAAGGCCTCTAAGATTTTAAAAAGGAATCTCCAATTCACTTTGTCATAGGCCTTCCAAATATCCAATTTGACCAACATGGAGGGAAACTTGTTTTTAAGAACCGAGTGAATTGCCTCCTGGGCTATTATCACACCATCCAAGATGGATCTTTCTGGGACGAAACTAGTTTGTTCCTCTACTATGATATCTAGAAGGATCCTTTTTAGTCTATTTGCCACTGCTTTGGCCAAAATTTTATAAACTACATTGCACAAGGAGATTGGTCTAAAATCTTCAAAAGAATCTGGCTTAGCTTTCTTAGGTAGTAATGCTAGAAAGGTATTACCAATTTCCTTCAAAACCTTACCGTCTCTCCTAGACTCCTCATAGGCCTCTGTTAAATCCTTGCCCACAATGCTCCAACATTTCTAAAAGAAAGTTGCTAGAAACCCGTCAGGTCCCAGGGCCTTATCTGGACCTAACTGGAAGAGGGCTTCTTTGATCTCTTCTTCCAAAAAATTACTAGTCAACATTAAGTTCTGCTCCTCTGAAACCAATCTAGGGATGACTCTTAGGAATTCCTGTTGAGCATGAAGGTCTGAACTCGTCCCTTCATTTAAGAGGTCCTGGAAATAATCAATCGCTGCCTGACCAATCTCCGCCGGAGTCTCAATGATCTTTCCCTCTCTATTCTTTATTACCGAGATTCTATTGGCCTCTCTTCAGATTTTAGTAGAATTGTAGAAGAACTTGGTGTTTGCATCCCCAGCTTTCAGCCAAACCTCTCGAGATTTCTACCTCCAATACACTTCTTCTTTAGCCAAAATATCCTCTAACTTTCCCAGTAAATCTTTTTCCTTATTAAAGGACTCATTATCCATCCCTTCTCTTGAAACCTTTTCATTAAGAAGCTGTATCTCAGACTCTATTTTCTTCTTGGTTTCAAAAATATTCTTGAAATGGTCCTTATTCCACTGTCTTAAATTAACTTTAATGAGTTTTAGTTTGGTAACAATATTGAATAATCCAACTCCCCCAGGATTACAACTTTTCCACCAATCTTCTATCAATGCAAAAAAGGAAGGATCTTTGAACCACATAATTTCAAATTTGAATGGGCATCTTACAGGTTTCCTTTCACCCTGAATCTTAAGACTAATTGGGAAATGGTCTGAACCTGATTCCAAGATAATCTTACTATCAAGAGTGAAAGGGAATTTACTCAGATCCCCTTTCACAAAAAACCTGTCCAGTTTTTCTGCTATATTGCAATAATCCAACCTTCTATTATTCCAAGTGAAGTTTTCGTTGCCCATTTGGATCTCAATTAGAGCATTCCTATCCACAAAGTCCTCAAAATCCTTCTGCGATTGAAGTTTCCTGCCAACCCCTCCCAATTTGTCTTCTGATCTCAAAATGGCGTTAAAATCTCCCCCCAAGATAATGAACTCCCAAACTCTAATGTCACATACTGCATCTAGTTCCACACATAATTCCTTTTTATGAATTTGGGAATTAGGACCATAGACATTTACCAGGAGAAAGCTCAAGCTTGAGGCCAGACTCCTAACCTTATTGGCTATCCATCCCTTACTAGAGCCTACTTCTTCCAAAAGAATAGACTGGGGTCGCCAAAGGGTCATTAATCCTCTAGAAGGACCTCTTGAATTAACTTTACTTATCTTCCATTGACTGAAATTTTTTGCAAAGACATGGTTATCACTTTCATCTAGTTTAGTTTCCTGAACCATACAAATATCAGGTTGAAGAGTCTTCAGCATGTGCCTTAGAAGACACTTCTTGTTAGGGGCGTTCATGCCCCTAACATTCCAGGACAAATTTTTCATTGCTGTTCAGGAAGGGGACCCCCCTTCCCTACTTTCAACAGATCCATCAATTTTAGTTGGCCACTAGCCTCCCCATCCCACTTCAGCTTCTCCTTGTTAGGGATCCGGCCTCTTGACTTATGATCTCCACAATCTGGAGAAGTTTTTTCAGAATCCATCAGTCCAATCCCTAAGATTTCCAGCGGTCTATATTCCTTGATCTCTACCAGTTGTTTAAGGGCCATAGAATCGGTTTCATTTTCAAACCCAAAGATTTCTAGTCCTTTCTCATTATTCATCACCCAGTTGTCTTCCAAGTCATCTTCCCCTGATCTCAAGGAGCTCTCTTTGGCAGTTTTAGCAAGTTGAACTAACTCACTACCTACCTCAATCAGAGAGTCAAAATCTTCCTATTGCATGTTGGGCTTAATCGCCTCTAGAGTCTCTGTGATCTTGTTATTGATATTATGAGAAAATTTTGCTAGTTCCTCCATCTCAAGAATTAACTCGGCCCCTTTTTCCAGAACCCCGTCGCCTTTTCCAAAACTCTTTTTTTCACAAACTATTTTCCTAGCCCCCTCATCAAGCAACTCTCTCTCCTTCTGACTCGGAAGCTGCTCTAACTGGAAAAAGACCTCCTCAACCCATTCGTCTTTCTGCTTCGTCACTTCCTGACCTAAATCTTTCCCCAGATCCACTCCTTGTCCCAATCTTTTGCCTGAGAGTGTAGCTTGATCCAACTCCCGATCTCTCCATCCTATCGTGTTTACCCAAACTCCTGCTAGCTTAGATTCAAAGATCAGGGGTTGACTCAAAATCCCCCAATCTGTGAAAATCTTGATATTTCTCCACTGCCGCTCCGGACAGTGGTTTTCAATACAAATTCTGACATATGATCCTTCTTCCATGGGATCCTTCCATTCCTCAGCACAAATGAATTTTCCCAGATAGTTACCAATTTCTTCCAAAATCCTTTGGTTCCAAAATTCTAATGGTAGGTTAGGCATTCTATACCAATCTTGAGATTGAGTCAATTTATGTTTGATCGAATCAAAGCCCACGAACCAATCTCTTAAATAGAAGCCAATGCCGTTCAATAACCAAATCTCATCCAAGATTTCTAGTTTGATCTTCTCCGAAGGGCATAAAACAAAGAAAAAGCCATTTGCTAGGGTTCTAATAGATAGCTCTTTTCCCCATCTTTCCTGCCACCAATTTCTTAACTCTTCCAGATCTATTTTAAAGCCATACTATTTCCCTATCACTCCAAACTTTTTCATGTTATCTATAGAAGGATTTAAAAGGTTCGGTCCTAATACCATGGTTTTTTTGTCATACCTATATTTGAGTGGTTTTTTACCGTTGCTTCCCTCTCCATCAAAGGGTTGTCTCCAACGCTCCCCACCCTGACCTCCAAAGGATCGTCTTTGATTCTTTTGTTGTCCCTTGTTTCCCCTCTTACTCCAATGTTGATGAAAATTTTTGCCCTGAAATCTCCAAAAATGCTGATCTTCCTTTGCTCTCCAATGTTCTCGAACTGCTCGATCCTGAACTTTGCTAATAGGGATTTCATTTTCTGATTCTTCGGCCCAAGTTCGAGAGTGCCTCGACTCTTGGCCTTCCAGGGATTTCTGTCACCCTTTGCGGCTGTCTTCAACCCTACATGCATCCAAATGCCCTTCATCCTCCTGCTTCTTTTCGCTAGCTCGCTCCATCTTTTTTTGTTTTTTTTATTTAAAGAGTTATTTTACTTTTGTATGTAAATTTTATTTTTATTTTTCAAAAAGCCACCACTCATTATTTGGGTAATTCTCTTGTTTTATTTTTACTTTTAAAAAGTGGAGTAAATAATTTTTTTTTATTTAAGAATTATTTTATTTTATTACTGTAGACAATTGAAAATGTCTTGGGCTGCGAACGACATTTTCACACATAATTCATCTCAATTTCAATTAATTAAATATTTTTTAAAATTATTTAATTAATTCATTTCCTCTTACACTTTTAAATTAAATAAATTTCATTTATTTAATTATTTAAGCTATTTCCTTCTAAATTCCTCTATAATTAAATAATTTAATTATTATTTAATTATTCATTAATCAAATACATGTACTCCCCTTCTAATTTAAATAAATACCCATTTATTTAAATTATCAACCTTACCCTAATTAAATAAGTCCCCACTTATTTAATTAAGATCCCTCTACATTACCCATTCCTCAAAAAATTAAATAAATTACCACAATTTATTTAATTTTAAAACATTTCCCACCTCACCATTTCTTCTAATTTAAAAATATCTTTTGTCCTTTTGTGGTTGGAAACCCTAAATCATTCTCAACCCTTGATCTTGGCTCCAAGTCAACTCTTCATCTCAACCCTCCATTCACACTTCACCTATAAAATCACTCTTACCCTCTCATTTTCATCTCACCACTTGCAAAAATTGACTTGTGTCATTGTCAACTCTTGAGCTCTCCATCCTATTTGCAGACCTACAAGTATGTGTGCATAGATTAGCTAGCTTAGATAGCAACAATGGAGGAACTGCATTAGTCAACCTAGGGATTTTTGCTTCCATGCTTAGTTGATTAGATTCTAGGTTGATTTAGGGCTCCATTGCATGGTTAGGGTTTAAATTTGTTGTTTGTAGGGCTTTTGCAGTGTTTTTACCTGACTACAATTACATTGTTTGCTTTATTTTTATTTGAACAATTATTCTACTTTTGTATGTAAATTTTAATTTTACTTTTTTTTATGAATAAGTGTCTATACCATTTATAAATATGAAACAATATTACACATATTCCCAACAAAATGCAAGTGGAAAAAATGCACACCCCAAAGTCCAAATGGGGCCAAAGCCTAAAAACAAAAAGCAATAAGAGGCTGCTACGTAGCAAGAGCTACATCACCAGGGGAGGAGGCGGGTCCCAATCATCTAGTTTTCCTCATACATTAGTGGGCTCTAGGGTGTCAATAAGAGGCTTCCAACCATCATTACCATCATTAACATCTTCATTCTTTTTATCATGCTCAAGTTGATTGTCACGAACAGGAGAAATGTCAAGTGCTAGTTGAGGGAATTTGTTAGAGCCAGGCCAACTTGCAGACCCATGACCAAAGGGATGGGGAGATCCAAAGAAGTAGCAAGAAGGCTGAGACCACCCTGTTACGTATGGTCTCTTTGTCCAAGAGGCTAAGAAGCCTAGGATTGAGCATCTTAACTTCTATGAGAAGAATGACTACATCCCCTATGATGCCCATGAGGTGAAGACCAGCCTCTGCTCGAAGCAGGAGTTAAGGAGACTCTAGCAATAATGTAAGGGGCATTGCCCTAGTGGTCCAAAAGTACCTACAGATGTGCAACCTCGAGTGCAACTTTGTTAACCTACACATGTATCTACATGATAACATTGGAACAAATCATGGCTTTAGAATAAAGTAAAAAACTAAAATTAACTACATTCCTTGAAAATAAAGTACAATTTCTATCCTTCCTTATGTTGAAAATAATTTCCACCCTGAAAGCATGCTAGATTTGAGTAAATATGGAATGGATTCTAGGATAATCCCCTAATAGCACCATATGTTGGGAAAAAGGTTCAGGCTAGAAGGGCTTGACGAATCATGAATCCAAGTCCAAGTTGTCTAAGCTCTAGGACAAAACTAGAAAAGATGCATAAGCATTTCATGGTGGCCACAAAATGGACATCTAGGATCCTTAATTCTAATATGAGTTAATCTAGAACCAATAAGAAGACCTTGGAAAAGAATGCACCAAGCAAAGTGAGCAAGCTTCAAGTAAAGAATGGCCGACCAAATATTGTGAAATAGATACATTGCTAAATTGCCAAAGAAGACTGAAGCAACTATCTTTGGTTCAAAGCAGGAACCATACGAAAATGAGGCAATAGCCATGAATAACCCTTACAAGGCTTGTATCTATGAAATGGTGTGTTTTGATACCATTTTCAATCTTTCCACCATGGTTTAAAACAATGAACCCCAATTTTATGAATATTGTTTGGTGACACAACATCAATAATCACTTGGAAAGTTTCATGATCCTCATTAGACAAATGAAATTTATCTTGGCTTCAAGCCAAGATAAAAAAGTCTTGGTTGTTCTAGAAAATAAATCTAGAATGGTATTAACTCCTTTCTTGAAAAACCTCAAAGCACGGACCCAAGGGGTCCTAGCTAGAGGATAGTCTTGACAAGTAATAACTAGAGACCACCAAACCAACTATTGATTTATAGATAAACCATTTTGAAATCTAGTGCCATTCCAAAGAATCCAAGGCTTCATGGCTTCCTAAGCTTTCCAAATACTTTTGATAACAAAAGTCCCTTGGATTTGAATATGGTCTTTCATAATGAGGAGGGTATGAAGATCAATCCCCTTCTAGGCTTGTTTCCCAAGAGGGACACCTATGGAAATGCAATGAGGCACAAGAATTTTCCAAGCTTCATTACCTTCAAGGGCTCAAAAGATCTATTTAGCTTTTTATGTTATTTTTACTTTGAAAAGTGCAATAAATATTATATACTTATATGTTACTTTTTAAAATTTTGATTTATGTTTAATTTTTGTAATACCTTGTGGTGAGTGTAGAACACTTCTTAACATAATAACATATCTACATCCAATTTTTAACTAAATGTAATTATTTATTCATTTAATTTTACAAAATAATTATTTCAATATATTTATTATTTGGCCCTAGTCTATTCTTCTTTGAACTCTTATTCATTTATAATTTTCTCCTACTTTGTATCAATACAAAAAAAACTCTTTTATCTAAAATAAATTTATTTATTTATCTTTGATTTATGGAAAAATGATTTCATTATTCCCTCACAATTTTGTAAAAAATGCACTTTAAAAAGTTATTGAGATATCCAAATAATTAATTTAATATTATACTCAATAAAATATAAACATTTTTTATGAAGTTTTTCAATGTGCTCATGTTCACCCATAATATAAAAATGTGCTAAAAAAATTGAAGTGGTTTTTGGAAGTAGTGGAATGTACAATTACTATAATATTATTTATAATATGATGACTACACCTTAAAATACTTTAAAGAGTTTCTACATTGCCTCTAATAATTTGAAAGTTTGCTACTCCCAAATATAAATAATTAACATTGAATAGGGCAGACTAGCTAGTAGTTGAGTGAGGTCCTATTGTTGATATAGTACTCGTGGTTATAGGATTTAGTTTTGTAACATATTTATACTATATATGGTTAATAATTATTCCACATGTAAGTAAAAAATGATCAAATGTTAATCAATATGGACCCTTACATGAACACTTGAGAACTTCTGAATGTCATAAAAAAATCATAAATGCATTCATTAACTAGTTTAATAAAAAAAAAATCTTTATATAAATATCATAACTATCCACTATAAGTGTGTCATTTATAAAATAAGGTGTTCATCTAAACAAGTATTGTTCTTATGTGGATAAATACTATTCTTATGTGTACAACTACTAGGGTGACAATGTACATGCATTGGAATATTTCATATTATATGTTTGTCCTATGACAAATGTAAAATGTGAGTACAATAAATACCTTGTATTTTGTCATGAATGTAAAATGTTGTCAAAATTTTTTATGATCATTTAAAGTTGAATATAAGTTGTATCTTAAATAAGAATGTGTTGTTTCTATAACAATAAATAGTATTTTGTGTTCAACTATTGGGTCATTCATGTTGGATATAAAGGTTAGAGATAACAAGATTCATGGTTACCAAAAGGTATTGAGATCATTAAGGTTGCATATAAGTTATATTTTAAATAAGAATATGACATTGTTCTAACAACAAATGATATTTTTTTGTTCAACTACTAGGGATTCCATGATAATGTTTTGGTCAAATCATTGAAATTCATTTAAGGACACTTCTCACTAGACCTGGTGATGTGGTGAGTTGTGTGATGAGTCACACCTCCAAACCTTAGTTGTAGATAGATAAGACTCCATATCACATTTCTAAAAAATGGAGGTCCTATGATATTCCATATAATTGCTACATGGTCACAAAGTTATCCCTAACCACTATTGGCCCCTCTCCCCTATAACATGTTAGCCAAGGTTTGTTTCCATCACACTACGATTTAATCCTAATAATGATATGTAGAGTACAGGTCTACAACAATAGAAGATATGTAGAATAGTCTCCAGGGAATTGATAGTAATTCTTAAACATTCAATAAGCTCTAGCAATGTGATTTATACAATATAATGCAGATATCTCTAACATTCCCCTTCAAACCATAGCTCGAAGGATGTAGATTATCTAGCCTTGTGTTCTAAATAAAATCATAGTTGATTTAGTTTTAGATTTTACAAATGCATATAAGTTTATTAATGACTTACTAATCAATTGGTTACACTGTTGTGAATTTCACTATAAAATTTAATCGAAAGGATTTTTTAAAACTAAACAAATATTTGCATGTACATGATAATATAAAACAAATTGTTGCATGTGTTGATAACATAGTTCTTAAACAAAAATAAATAAGTACAAAAAATTTTGCGTTCCCAATCCAACTAAATGGCAAGGACTAGTTGGCAACCCAACGTCTTCTTCATGTTTATGCATTGAATGGGGGCTTCTTCCATGTCTTTGTAGAATTAAGAGTTTTTATCATTTGATTAAGAGTTTCTATCTTTAATTTATAAACTATAGAGGGGGGAAAATCTAAGCTAAGAATGCAAACCTAAGCTAATAGACTACCTCTACCCTGGATTGGAGCATGAAAGAGAAGGACACTAAAGTAATGCAAAACTAAACAAAATTCAATATCTTTCCTCAAATGTGAATGAGGGTTCCAAGTGATGAAGTGTTGATGATAATTGTTATGTTGATTTGCTCAAGTGGACTCCTTAGTATGACAACATGCACCTACAAATTCTTCTTGACACTTTGGATGAGGGGAAAGCCTGAATTTATAGATTTGAGGTAGAGGAATGGAGGGTTAGGTTTCATTTAGATTAGATGGCTAGGATTGAATGAGACAAATTAGGGCAAGTAGTTTCTAAGGAATTTTATAAGGATGAATGATTGAGATTAAAGATGAATGGATGGCTAGGATTAAATGAGAAGAATTAGGGCAAGGATGGAAGCTTCTAGAGTTCATCATTATACATGAATAGCTAAGATTACAAGATGTGGTATGTGAATGAATGGTGAAGATATAAAGTTAGTTTGACTTTTGTGAGAGTGTCTTGGTTTAATTAATCTAGACAAACTTTAGTTGGTCATATGATAAGTTGAATTTTAATATATTTATTTGGAGATAATGGATAATGATGGGATTTAATTAGAATAAATAGGGGATTAGAATATGATTTAAGATTTTTAGACTAATTAATCAAATAATAAAATTATTTAATTAATTGGTATAAATGTATGTGAGAAATTAGTTTTAATTAAATAAATATAAAATTAATTTGATGATGGAGGGAATGTTAGAAGAATAATCTTAATTAATTAAATAGATATAATTTATCTAACTAGCATACCTATATTTAAAAAATATATCTAAAGTACGTCGAGAGATATGTAGTGATTAAAAAATAGGCACCTCATATCTCTCGGCGTACTTTAGATATATTTTTTAAATATAGGTATGCTAGTAGCATTTGTAACAAGCAGCCTAATTCTAACTATATTATATAATTATAAGAATTATTATAATTATATAATATAATATTATAATATAGATTAGATATATTATTATAATATATTATATAATAATTATAATTATATATTATATTATATGAAAAATATATAATATATCTATATTATTTTAATTATATAATATAATATATAATTATAATTATATATCTAACCTATATTATAATATTAGGTTTATAGTTTTAATCTAATTAGGGTTATGCATGAAGATTACATGTAGAATACATATAGGAAGGGCTTAAATTTGATGGTCGTATAGCCGTATTTAGGCATTTTTGCTGTAAAATACAATTAAAATTTTAAAGAGATTGTATCACATGAAAGGAGACATTTTGAAGAGATTGTCAAAATTTATATAAGTTTATGATGATATATATATTTGGTTTATATAAAAAAATATTTATACTAAGGTATGTCATAGTATTTTAAGGGCACCTTTGAATGGGTAACCATCATAAAGAAATTGCTTGACAGGCAAGGTCGACCGTCAAATTTAAGCCCTGCATATAGGAATGTTAGAGTTAGGGTTTGAATGAAGATTTCATTTAGAATTAGGATTTTGTTTAGGGATTGAGTTAGGATTGGGCTTATAAATAGGGTTAGATATAACATTAGGCTTATAAATCAATGCTAGGTGTAATCTTATGATTAAGGTTAGAATAAGAGTTAGATATAGAATTAGGGTTAGATATAGTTAATTATGATTAAAATAACTCTAATTCTATCCCTAACCCTGACCTTGACTTATTATTTTAAACCTAACCCTAACCCCAACCTTAATTCTAACCCTAACCCTAATTATTTCTCTAACTAGAATACTAACCCTAACCCTAATCCAAACTCTAATTCAAAATCGTAATTATAATTGTAACCATAACCTTGACTTTAATCCTAACACTAATGCTAACCATAACTCTAATTGTAACCCTAACGATAACCCTAATTCTATCATAAATTTGAGCTATAATCCTAACCCTAATTGTATCACTAACCTTAGTTCTATACTTAACCTTAACCCTAATTTAACTCTAACCTTAGTTCTAATTCTAATGTTTTTTTCTTATATATTTGCCCTAATTATAACCAAACCCATAACCCTAATTCTATCACTAAACCTAACTCTAACCATAATTTTATCCCTAAACCTAATTGTAAACCCAACCCTTTGGTTATATATATATGCCCTGATTGTAACCCTAATTTGAACTGTAACCCTAAACTCCATTCTATCGGTAACCTTAATTTTATCTTTAACACTAACCCTAATTTAACTCTAACCCTAGTTCTAGTTCTATTGTTTTTTACTTATATATTTGTGCTAATTATAACTAAACCCATAACCCTAATTCTATCCCTAAACCTAATGAACTATTTTCTTTGATGAATATGTGGTTTCTATTTTCTTTGATGTTAGTGGATACTATTTTTTACTTTTTAACTTTTTTCTCTTTTTAATAAAGATTCTTTTTTTTTCTAATTTAGTTCACATAGGAATTAAGGAATCTTTCAACTCCTCTCCTCCTAACCCTAATGTTTTTGGTTATATATTTACCCTAATTGTAACTCTAATTCTAATCATAACCCTAACCCTAATCATAACCTTAATCCTTATTCTAACCCTAACCATAATCATAACCCTAATCCATATTCTAACCCTAACCTTAATTTTATTCTTTATTCAAATTCTAACCCAAACCCAAACCCTAACCTTAACTCTAATTCAAAACCTAACCCTAACCCTAACCCTAAACCTAATTCTAAATATAATTCTAATCCTAACACTTAACGTAACCTTCATCTAACTGTAATGTTAATTCTAACCATAACCCTAAACCTAATTCTAAGCCTAACCCTACTTCTAATCCTAATACTAATTTTAATCCTAACCATAATTCTACCTTAATCTTAATTCTAATTCTAATCCTAGTTCTAATTCTAACCCTGATTCAAATCCTACTTTTAACCTTAATTCTAAACATAATTCTAACACTAACCATAATCGTAAATCTAACCCTAATTGTCACCCTAACCTTAAACATAATTCTAACAATAATTCTAACCTTATTTACCTAATTGTAATCATCATCCTAATTCTAACCCCAACCCTAATTTTAATCTTAATTCTAATAATTTTAATCCTTAATATAGTTCTAACCTAAACCCTAATGCTTATTCTAACCCTAACCTTAACCTTAACCCTAATTCAAACCCTAACCCTAACCTTGACCCTAGATATAATTTTAACCATACTTCAAACCTTAATTGTAAACCTAATTCTAACCCTAACCCTAAACCTAATTCTAAATATAATTCTAATCATAACCCTTAACGTAACCTTAATCTAACCCTAACTTTAAACTTAATTCTAGTCCTAACCCTTAATTGTAACACTAATCTAACCCTAACACTAATTCTAACCCTAACCCTAAAATTAAATCCAACTCTAACCCTACTTCTAATCCTAACACTAATTTTAATGCTAACCATAATTCTACCCTAATCTTAATTTTAGTTCTAACCCTAATTCTTACCCTACATAAATTGTAACCATAACCCTAATCCTAACTCTAATTTCATACCTAACCCTAAACCTAATTCTAATTGTAACCCTAATTCTAACCATAATCCTAACCCTAACCCTAATTCTAACTCTAATTCTAATCCTAACCCTAACCTAATTCTAACCCAACCCTAACCTTAATAATAATTTTAATCCTTTAACCCTAACCCTAATTATAAAAAAATTGATATATGTAAATTATTTGTGAATATTTTCCCTCAAGACACACTTTCCAAAGTGGACCTAGATCCAGGGCCTGAGGGGAAGGAACCCATTACATTGTTATTGATATAGTTTTAGTTGAGCAAATTATAAATGTGAACATTTTCCAGATGTACATGGAATGAATCCACTACATTGTTATAAACCATTCACTAATTCTAAATTTAATTTTTTAATGTTTTTTTGACAATAATATTAAAGATTCAGATGCTTTAGATTCAAGGAGAATGTTTTATTTTGAATCCTTGCACTCTTTTGAATATATAGACCCTTGCACAACATTTGGAATACTTGCATTGAATGGATAAATGAATAGTTGTGTACCACTCCCCTGCACATCATTCTTATAGCTTATGCCATTTTTAGAAGCAATTCCTCCTTTTTTCAATGGGTGTGCTAGAGTTAGGTCTCAAGTATTATCATTAAATTAGTCTATGTTTATTGTAAGTTTATGATTTAATTTATGCATCTTTAAGAGGTAGAAAGGTTTCAAAGATGGGAAATTAATGATATTTGTAACTTACATGCATTAATTATGATTTGATATTTTTACATTATGAAGTTTTGATTTGTTGATATTTTTACATTGTTAAGATTTGATTTGTAGGAAGATTTGGTTTTCCACATAATTAATTAAATTTTTAATTTTAAAATTATCAATATAAATATTTTTTTTCTTAAATGTGAATATATATAGTTACAACTTCAAAGAATAGTTGAAAAAATACTTATGAGACATTTATTTTTAAATATATAGACCATAACTCTAAAGTAAATAGCATATGTAGTAAATACAATAGCTCTATAGTAAAATCAGTATGAAGTAAAGACACCAGTGGTTTTTAAATATGTAGAAAATAAAATAGCTCTAGTAAAAACACCAAATTTTTTAAATATAGTAAATAAAATAACTTTAAAATAAAATAAAAGTAACTTTTAAGTTAATAAAAAACAGTTTTACATATCTAAATAACAAATTTAGTATAGGCACATTGATATCTATATTTTACCATATTTTCTATATTGGTATTTTAATAAGTGAATGTTAAAAAGGTAAATGAAAAATAATTTGATAAAAAATTAAACAAATTTTCTATCCCTATTTTAAATAAATAAAATTAAAAATAGAAATTTCATACACAAGTTGCTATTTCATTTAATTTTAATCCTTGACCATTGGATTGGAGCTTTACATGCAAGTTAGAATGGCCTGTGCTGCTGTGTGTATGTCCTATTTTTCAATGAGGGATTTGGACGATGCAGACTGACCTTGTGAAAATTAAGGTTGTTATCAAATGGAACTGCAACACCAAATTTGGTCTTATTATGGAGCCATGTGATGGTGTTTGGGCAAACATGTAGCAAAATTAATGCCATGTTAAATTTGAGTCTCTATAGGTCCCTTAGCAGTGTGCACAATATTCCATCACATGATATACTGCTCTGACCTCTGTATTGTATGAATTCTAGTATAGAAAACCAGAGGAGCAAAATCCATACACACTTCAAGCTAGGGGAGGGGAACCGGAACGTACGCACCAAAAATTCAACGGTCCACGTGGACCAGTAAAAAAAATTTGCAACTTATTTACATAATTTATTTAATAATAAACCATAAAAAACTATATTTTTTTTATGTTTTGACACGTGGGAGGATGCGATTCGTCAGTCCGAATAAAAAAATGTAATTTTGGTCATGCGACCGAAACGTAGGCGGTTGGAGTGCCAGTTGGTGCGTGGCATGGTGTCCAAAGTGGAAAGCTCTGCCACATCGCCGCATGCCACTCCACTGCATCACATTAATGTCTCGCCGCCCATTCCAATTCTGTTTGTCACACCTCATTTACTTCCTGTCCCGTCTTCCTTCATCCACACCATCCCGCATAAATTTTGATAGGATGGGAATTCAATGCTTGCAGTGCCTCGCACAACTCACCAACTTTAGATCCTTTCAATCTACCAAGTTCTCAAGTTTTCCTTGCTTTTCCGCCAGAAGGTGCTCGGTTCAGCTCTCTGCAACTTTCATCCCACTACCACAACATGCTACGGTTCGGTCTGACTCCATTGAATGCGATTCTTGGCGCTAGTTATCAAATGGGAAATGCAGCAGGAACTCCGCCATACCTCCTTCTGAGTTCGACAACGCCATGGAGGTGAAAAAAATGTTTAACTGTATGCATTCCTTTCATTGCTTGCCCATTTATGAAAGAAGATAAAGCATTTAACCCAATTTAAACGCAGGTGAGGAAGCTTCATAATGGCGTGCTCGACAGCATTCATGGGGGCTATTCATTCGACCCAGGTGAGCATGCTCACTAAGGTTGCCATTATTCAGTTTTGTTTCCTCTTTCTGTCTTTGCGTTTGTTTGTTTTGACTTTGCTTGTTGCAAATTTCCTTCGTCATATCAAGATTTCATGTTTTTGAACACTATGCAATCTATGTTCATCAACACACTAATTATATGGAAATTATTCTTCTGTTCAAGCATCAGTATTTGTAAAATTGTTGTTTTTTTTATTTTATGGTAGAAAAAATTGTGGGGTTGTTTTTATTTTCATTACAGTAACAAATATTATTGTTTGTTGTCGTTTGGCGTGATACAAAAATCTGGGTTTGTTTTTATTTTCATTACAGTAACAAATAATATTGTTTGTTGTTTCCATGTCCTACAAAAATCTGGGTTGTTTTTATTTACATTACAGTAACAACTAATATTTTTTGTTGTTTCCATGTCATAGAAAAATCTAGGGTTGTTTTTATTTTCATAACAGTAACAAATAATATTGTTGCTTGTTTTGGTGCCATAGATAAATTTGGGGTTGTTTTTATTTTCATTATAGTAACAAACAATATTGTTGGTTGTTTCAGTGTCATAGATAAATCTATGGTTGTTTATTTTTCATTACAGTAACAAACACTATTCCTGCTTGTTTCGGTTCCATTGATAAATCTTTGGTTGTTTCTTTTTTCAGTTAGGTTTTCTCTTTTAGTCAGGTTTATTCCATCTTTGTCAAAGGTTATTTCATGGGTTATCATTGTTTATTTGTCATACATCTTTTTCTTTCTCTATATCTTATAAACAATATATTGCAAATATTACAGCCATAGGTTCGCATTTGTGTTTCCCTATGATTTATATTGCAAATATTATAGTCATGGTTTAGCATTTCTATTTTCTTAGGGTTTATATTGCAAATATTACCCTCGTAGTTTAGCATTTGTGTTTCCTTAGAGTTTAAATTACAAATATTAGTCATAGTTTAGCAGTTGTGTTTCCCTAGGTTTTATATTGCAAATATTACATTCATATTTTAGTATTTGTGTTTCATAGGTTCTGCATTATCATTCAAACATTATAAATCTATAATTGTTTTAATTTTCATAACAGTAACAAATAATATTGTTATTTGTTTCGATGCCATATATTAATCTTGGGTTTTTTATTTTTCGGTTAGATTATCTCTTTTTAATTAGGTTTTTCTTTCATCTTTTTCAAAGGTTATTTCATTAGTTATCACTATTTAATTGTCATAAATCTATTTCATTGTCTATATCTCATAATCAATATATTAAAAATTTTGTAGTCATAGGTTACCATTTGTGTTTCCTTACGGTTTATATTGCAATTTGAACAGGCATATTTTAACATTTGTGTTTCAAAAGTTCTACATATCATTCACTCTGGTTATCTTATTCTCATAGGTTTTACATTATTATTCAGTTGGGCTTTCTTCAATTCTAGTAATAGATTTGGGGGTGTCTCTTATTAAGTTTTTATTAGGTTTGTGTTTCATCTTTTTAACAAGTTATTTCATACATTATCATTGTTTATTAGGGATCTATATGGTTCCCTATGGTTTATATTGCAAATATTACAGTTATAGTTTACCATTTATGTTTTCCTTGGCTTTAAATTGCAGATATTACAGTCATTGATTAGCATTCATGTTTCCCTAGGGTTTTTATTTGTTGTCAGTTTTAACTTTATCATAACTATAGATGCAACGTTACTATTTTGATTTGTAATGTTTTCTGATCAGATTGCATTTTGTGTTGTATTTATGCTTATTGTTTCCACCTATGTTCAATTAATAGTTTCTCATTTTGAGTTATTAGTTTTTATTGAATTTGCTATCATTCACTCTGGTTATCCTATTCTCATAGGTTCTGCATTATCAAACAGTTAGGTTTTCTATGTGAGATTTGTTAAACTCTTACTATTTTCCATTTGTAAGCTTTATAATGTTCTTCATTAAGCCATTATACTCATAGGTTAGTAGTTGTGTTTCCCTACAGTTTATATTGCAATCACTAGCCATAGTTTAACGGTTTATATTGGTTTCTTTGGTGCAATAATTGCATTAATTTAGTAACTCAAGATAGTTTTTTGTGGTGCCTTAGATAAATTATGGGTGTCTTCTTTTTCATAGGTTCGGCTTCACCAATACAGTCATGCAACTATTGTATCTTTTTTTGGTGTCTTACATGCATTTTTCATTAGTGCCATAGATTAATTTGGGGGTGTTCTCCTTTCCATAGCTTGTGGTTCATCAATTCAATCCTCAAACTAATCTACCTTTCTTAGCCAACCAAACAATTGTAAGTGTTTTCAAATTGTATCTAACATAGGGGAGAGAAGCCGGAACATGCACACCCAATATTCGATGGTCCACGTTCAATGCCATGTGGACCAGTAAAAAAATTGCAACTTATTCATAAGTTACACATTTTTTCTTTCATAAAAAAGCACTTTAAGCATAAACATAAATCATATATCAAATGCACATTTTATAATATAATATTGTCAACATAACATTACAAATATAGCAGCCAAAAACATTATCTTATTTTCAACTTGTATCAAATATATCAGCCTATGGTAGGAACTTTAAACTTAAAACAACATTAACATAGAACTTTGCACCCTTCGCCATTAACATTATAAATAGAATTGTCACACCAATCCAGGTGTCACTTCTGAACTTACTCCCAACTACACAACTATAGAACAATGTCACCTCAGCACAATTCAAACCCATCTGTCCCATTTTTGACTCAAGTGCTAATCCATTACAATGATTTTTCCCACAGTAGCATAACCCAAACAACACGGCAATGCATCAGCCTGTCTCATCAGACATGAGACATGCAACACGTATCAACATGAGTCTCTCCCATCTCGCCAAGTAGGGTGCGCACGTACTGGCTCCTTCCTCTAAAAACCCACCTGCATCTTAAAATACAAGATACAAGGCTGCCATTATTCATATAAAAATTTATGGAAACAAATGCAAATGATACACCAAACCAATCAACTAAAGAATTAATGGCCCAAATCAATCAAATCTACAATTCATATCACCCAGAATTCAAATTTAAAACAGGACAGGGATTTAATTCGCCACACCAAAGAAGCATCAATCAGATTGAAGTAATTCCCAATTCAAATAGCCCTTGAAGTGTGTTCTTCACATTGATGCCAGAATGTGTTGGCTTAAGGTCTCTGCAACTTCAATCCTACCGCCACTACATGTTACAGTCGAACTCTGGTGTCCCTTCCAGCTTCTTTATATATATGTATATACATATGTATAAACACATACATAGAGAAATACATATACATATGTATAAACATATACATACCAATATACATATACATATACTACTTCCATGACATCCCGCGTAAACTTCGAGCCAACCTGCATTCAATGATCCTAGTGCCTCGCACATCTTGCCAACTTTAGAGCCTTTCAATTTACATCAATTCATTCATGGCAACTTTAGAGCCTTTCAATCTACCATGTTCTCGAATATTATTCACATTGATGGTAGAATGTGTTTGGGGATGTTCTCTTATGCTTAGGTTCTACTTCATCAATTCAGTCTTTAACTATTTTATTGTTTTTAGGTGCCATTGATTGAATTGGGGGTGTTATCTTTTTTATAGGTTGTACTACATCAATTCAGTCATGCCATTGATTAATTTGGGGGTGTTGTTTTTTGCATAGTTCCATTATCATCAATCAAGTCATGTAACTATTGTATGCTTTGTAGGTGCCATTGCATTGATTTGGGGGTCTTATCTTTTTTTATAGGTTCTGCTACATCAATTTAGTCATGCAGCTATTCTAGCTTTCTTAGGTCCCATTGATTAATTTGGGGGTGTTGTCTTTTGCATAGGTTCAATATCATCAATCTAGTCCTGCAACTATTGTATTCTTCTTAGGTGCCATTGATTGATTTGGGGGTGTTATCTTTTTTATAAGTTTTGCTACATCAATTAACTTATGCAACTATTCTAGCTTTCAGTCATGCCATTGACTAATTTGGGGGTGTTGTCTTCTGCATAGTTTCATTACCATCAATCAAGTCTTGCAACTATTGTATGTTTTGTAGGTGCCATTGCATTGATTTGGGGTTCTTATCTTTTTTTATAGGTTCTGCTACATCAATTCAGTCATGCAGCTATTCTAGCTTTCTTAGGTCCCATTGATTAATTTGGGGGTGTTGTCTTTTGCATAGGTTCAATATTATCAATCTAGTCTTGCAACTATTGTCTGCTTCTTAGGTGCCATTGCATTGATTTGGGGGTGTTATCATTTTTATAAGTTCTGCTACATCAATTAAATTATGCAACTATTCTAGCTTTCTTAGGTGCCATTGATTAATTTGGGGGTGTTGTCTTTTGTATATATTCATTACCATCAATCAAGTCCTGCAACTATTGTATGCTTTGTAGGTGCCATTGCATTGATTTGGGCGTCTTATCTTTTTTTATAGGTTCTGCTACATCAATTCACTCGTGCAACTATTCTAGCTTTCATATGTGCAATTGATTAATTCGGGGTTGTTCTCTTTTTCATAGCTTACCATTCTTCAATTAAATCCTCTAACTATTGTATCTTTTTTAGCTTAGCCTTCTTCAAGTCATTCCTGCAAGTATTATTCGTTTGTCAAATAACAATAGACCTTGAAAGATGTATATCTGTTCAAGATATATGTGATGTACCCATGGATGTTTTGATCCATTGACATCATGTATATCCTAAATAGATAATACTTCTTCCAAGCTATTCATCATTGCACATTGACTTTAATATTTGTATGGTTGGAAGTTAAAAGTGTTTTTTATGGAGTATAAGTTGGCCACCCTTTCACTCCACTACCTCACATTAATCTCTCACCGCCCCTGCCAATTCTTCTGTACAGTCCTCTTTAATTACTCAATTGAACAATTACTAAAATCCATTCATCTATGTTACAACCCTAGATTTATCTATGGCATGCATACATTGGTTACTTGCATTGTTATGCTTGCATTGGACAAACGAACATTATTTATATGTCTAAATAAATATTAATAGCAATATAAATATGTGTAAACATATATATACATATTCATATATATGTATGTGTATAAATATGTGTATACATATTTACATGACTGAATTGGTGAAGCATAACCTATGAAAAAGAGAACACCCCCAAATTAATCAATGGCACCTAAAAAGGATACAATAGTTGCAGGACTGAATTGAAGAACAACAAGAAAATAGATATATGCACATGTATACTTATATGTGTATACATATACATATATGTATATGTATACTTATATGTGTATACATATACATATATGTATATGTGTATGTCTATGTCTATGATATACATATACTTACATATGTATAAGTCTATTTATATGAATATGTATATACATATACATATGTATATGTATATACATATACTTACATTTGTATAAGTCTATGTATATGAATATGTATATACCACATGCATAAACATATACATATATGTATATGTAACAATAAAAACAAGCTCGAATTGACACTGGAGTCCAAGTGTAGCATGTTGTGGTGGTGGGATGGAAGTTGCAGAGACCTGAACCAAGCACCTTATGGTGGAAAAGTAAGGAAAATTTGAGAACTTGGTAGATTAAAAGGCTTTGAAGTTGGTGAGTTGTGCGAGGCACTGCAAGCATTGAATTCCCTTAGTATCAAAATTTACACGGGATGCCGTGGATGAACGAAGAGGGGACGGGAAGTAAATGAGGTGTGACAGACATAATTGGAATGGGTGGCGAGACATTAATGCGATGCAATGGAGTTTTTGGGTGGCGGAGTGGCATGCGGCGACGTGGCAGGGCTTTCCACTTTGCACATCGTGCCATGCACCAACTGGCACTTCAACCGCCTACGTTTCAGTCACATGACCAAAATTTCATTTTTTTATTTGGACTGACGAATCTTGTCCTCCCACGTGTCAAAACATAAAAAAATTAAAATTGTGACTGTAATATTTGTAATATAAACTGTAGGGAAACACAAATGCTAACCTATGACTGTAATATTTGCAATATAAACCCTAGGGAAACACATTTTTTGACAAGTGAAAAATGAAATAGATTTATGACAAATAAACAATGATAACCTATGAAATAACCTATGCAAACCTAACTAATATATAATGCATAACCTATGAGAATAAGATAACCAGAGTGAATGATAATTTCAAACTATCAATTGAACATAGGTGGAACAAGAAGCATATATACAACACACATTGCAATCTAATCAGAAAACATTGCAAATCAATACAATAACACTGCATCTGTAGTTATCAAAAATTTCAAACTGTCAACAAGAAGGGTGCAATTGTAGATATGAAAACTAAATAACAGTCGAAAACATCAAGTGCATATGAAATCCAATTAAGGCTACATCTAGCTGCACTGTGATAGAGAAATGGCACTGGTTGGCTGCTTGGGGTGCCACTAGCCAAGTTCTCATCCCCTTCCACTCGATGAGGAGTGTTGGTTACATGACTGGGAGATGGACTGGAAAACTGGGTGCAAGTGACATGTGTTGGGGGCGGTGGTGTAGACATTTGTACATCATGAGTGCCAGTGTAATTTGAAAATTGAGTGCACCTGAAGTCAGATTGGGAGATGGTTGAATAATTCATTACTGTGGAGAATTGAGGGATATTGATGTTGAGAATATCACATAATACTCCATTACTTTGAGACAAGGGATTAGCAGGGACCCTTAACTGCCTTTCTAATTGTAAAGCCCTCTGCGCGTTCTCAATCTCTTTATCCTTTCGGTCCTATTCCTTTTGAAGCATGTCTAGCACCTTTTTGGCATCTCTATCCTTCTTTTGTTGTATTTTCTGTTGCTCTTTTTCTTTATGTTGTATATCCCTCTCTATTTTGGTCTGCTCCTTTAACTCCTTTGCCACTTTATTTGCTGCCTTTTTTTCCTCGTTCTCCTACTTCTTTTAGACTTTTAACTCCTCAACCTCTTTCTTCCTTTGCTCTTGCTCCATTAACAACTTCATGTAGTCATTTGTTGTTAGCAGTTGAGACTGTCTACTCAACCGAATTGCACCACCTTTTTTTTTACGAACAGTGTGCATAGGAAGCTTGAGGAATTTGCTAATGTGCGGAACTGTTTCAGTTTGTTCTGTTCAATCCAACTGTGACAAAATGTTCTCCTCCACTACCTATGAGTCCTCAATGAAATCTTGATCATCTCCTAAATCTGAAGTGCAAGAAGGAGCATAGTAATGCACAACTTCAGATAGCTTGATTGCAGGTGGTGGTGATGGAAAAGTAAAAGTACCCTGCGTTTCTGGGACATGCAAATCAATGCCTTGATTCATTGCCCCCTCCACCAACCAGGATGGTGCAATTCATTCCGATGGAAGAGCTAAGCTATCATTGAATTGGTCAATGGAGCTGTCCGCCACCACTTCTTCCACTGAATCAACATGAAAATATTAGGGGACTGCTGCGATTATGTCGCAGTCTGCAGTTGTTCATTTGGAAGTGGACTGCAATTGTGCACCATCCTCTCTTGATGCAGCAAGTCTTGAAAGACTTAGAATGTTTTCCGCTGCAGAAGCATCCTCGTCAACTTGAAATGTGTCACTGGGATGCATGTCTTCTATGAGTGCATCCGGATTGAGTGGCCAGATCCCAGTCCTTTTAAATCTTGCCTTGATGTTGTCAACTGTCAAAGCTCTAATGAGTGCTTTGCTACCTAACATTGCAAGTTCTATCCTCCTCACTTCAATGTTGGGAAATTTTGCCATAAATGTTGCACGTTCTGATTTGAAGTAAGTTTTAAAAGGCAGAAAAACACTCACATCCAATGGTTGTAGCTTATGTGATGTGTGTGATGGCAATGTCAGTAAATCTACACCAATGCTCTTGCTTCTTGGATGGTTTCAACTACTACATGGCTTCAATGCCCATCAAAAATGAGCAAGTACCTGTCGATGGGCGACACACCGCATGGAACTAAGTTCTTGAAGTGGGTCAACCAATCTCTGAACAAATCTTTAGTCATCCATGCATGGGGCTAGGCTGCCATGCAAGCACCTAGTTTGCAATCTACAATGTAGTTATCTATGTTTTGTTTCCCCTTAAACAAGTAAAATCCTAGAATGCTTTGCTCGGCAGCATTGACACAACATAGAATGGTTATCCATTCATGACTCTTTGGAATGATGTAAGACACATTTATGCTACCTTTTCTAGCTAGCACTTTCATGGACCCATTCTTGCCAGCCTAGATGCCAATTTCATCGCAATTCCAAATGCAATGAGGACCATATGGCAATGCTTCATATGTTGCAGACAAAGTATTGTAGAAAGTTGCTACAACAGTAGGCCTAAGGTTGAGTACCCTATCTTTGTCTAGGCCTTCAACAGTCCGCAATGCAAGCTCATGATGTCTGTTCTTGAAACCTATCCACCATGACTTCCCCGAGAACCCATTGGTGAAAGGGGTTGGCCTATTTTGACATATTTGAGCAATCTCTACCTTAAGATTGACAATTAAAGACCATGGCCAACCTCAGTCATTTCTTGCACCATTCGACAATCAGATGTTCTTCCTTGGCAATGAGGACTATTGGTGTACCTTTCTTGGACGTTGTTGTTAGACCGCCAAGCCATTTGGAGAGTGTGGCTGTTGGGATATTCCACTTCTTTGAAGCTCCCCTTATTGACATGCCATTTTCCTCCACGTCATATAGTGCCCCTTTCATGTTCTTCGAAGACCATAGACCTTGTTTCATAGTTTCTTTCTGTGGTATTCGAGGTGTAGGAACCTCATTCTGTGGTATTTGAGGTGTAGCAACCTCATTCTACAATACTCAAGGAGTAGAAATCTCGTCTACTGCTGCAATAGGATCATCTTCTGCCAGGGGAAAAAAACAACCTCGTTTGTGGGAGGGCAACCTTGTTGTGGCTCTTTTGTTTCTTTCCGTTCCTCTACAGGTCACCACTACATTGCCTTTTGCCATCTGCACAGAATAAGTGCAGTCAAAACAAAGAAGGGAAAACAACATATATTTACTTGTTGTGAAAAATTATTCATATTCAATGACAATTATGTTTAAGTATGAAGACAGTGATGCTTGAATAGAAGATTAATTAGTTTTTGTATGTGTTTTTTCTTTTTAGTTTGTTGCTTTAATATTTTGAAATATTGTTAAATACAGACATACATTTATTCTGTAGTGAGCGACATAAGGAAAAGAGGAGTGACAAGCACAAAATTACACAACTGATAACCTATGACTGGCAATATAAACCATAGGGGAACATAATTGTTTAACTATGACTGTAATGGTTGCAATATAAACAATAGGGTCACACAGTATAAAGCTTACGAATGCAAAACAGTAAGAGTTTAACAACTTTTACATCTTTTGTGCATGACCAAATAAAAAGCAGGCATATAAATTCATTCATAGGAATTATTAGTATTTAAGAGTGTAAATGATGTAATATTTCGAATGACTAAATTGATGAAGCATAACCTTATGAAAAAGATGAAATAAAAACCTAATAAAAAGAGAAAACCCCACTTTTATTACTGGGATTGAAGAAAACCTAACTGAATGATAATGTAGAACCTATGAGAATAAGATAACCAGAGTGAATGACAATGCAGAACCTATGACAATAAATTAACCAGAGTGAGCGATAAGTCAGAACCTATGAGAATAAGATAACCAGAGTGAATGAAAATGCAGAACCTATGAAAATTAGACAAGCAGAGTGAATGATAATGCAGAACCTAGGAGAATAAGATAAGCAGAGTTAATGATAATGCAGAACATATGAGATTAAGATAAGCAAAGTGAATGATAATGCAGAACCTATGAAACACAAATACTAAACTATGACTGCAATTTTTGCAAGATAAACCCTAGGGAAACACAAATGCTAGGGAAACACAAATGCTAAACTATAACTGTAATATTTGCAAGATAAACCCTAGGGAAATAGAAATGCTAAACTATGACTGTAATATTTGCAATATGGAAGCTGGTGTATAGGTTGGCATTTCTGTTTCAATATAAAACAATAGGGAAAGACAAATGCTAAACTATGACTGTAATATTGAACAGATAAACCCTAGGGAAACAGAAATGCTAAACTATGACTGTAATATTTGCAATATGGAAGCTAGTGTATATGTTGGCATTTTTGTTTCAATATAAAACAATAGGGAAAGACAAATGCTAAACTATGATTGTAATTTTTGCAAGATAAACCCTAGGGAAACAGAAATGCTAGGGAAAACATTTTAAGCTAAACTATGACTATAATATTTGCAAGATAAACCCTAGGGAAACAAAAATGCTAAACTATGACATATGTGTTTCAATATAAAACATAGGGAAAGACAAATGCTAACCTATGACTTTCATCTTCTATAATGAAGAACAATATAAAGCTTACGAATGGAAAAAACTAAGGGAAATACCTGGAACAATATAGATGCTGTTGAACTGGAATCTATGTTTGTCACTCCTCCGTTTCTTATGTCGCTCACTGCAGAATAAGTGAATACATCAAGGATTTCACGGCTATTTGAATTGGCAATTTTTTGAATATTATTGATGGGTGTTTGGTGTGGCGAATTAAATCCTTGTCCTGTTTCGAATTTGAATTCTGGGTGATATAAATTGCAGATTTGATTGATTTGGGCCATTAATTCTTGAGTTGATTGGTTTGGTGTATTGTTTGCATTTGTTTCCATAAATTTTTTATGAATAATGGCGGCCTTACACCTTAAAAATTTTGATGCAGGTGGGTTTTTAGAGGCAAGAGCCAGTACATGTGCACCCTACTTGGCGAGATGGGATAGACTCTTGCTGATATGTGTTGTAGGTCTCATGTCTGATGAGACAGGGCGATGCATTGGCGTGTGGTTGTGGTTATGCTATGGTGGGACAAATCATTGTAATGGGTTAGCACTTGAGTCAAAAATAGGACAGATGGGTTTGAATTGTGCTGAGGTGACATTGTTCTATAGTTGTGTAGTTGGGAGTAAGATTGGTGCGACAGTTCTCTTTATAATGTTTATGGGGAAGGGTGCAAAGTTCTATGTTAATGATGTTTAAGTTTAAAGTTCCTACCATAGGTTGATATGTCAGATACAAGTTGAAAACAAGATTACGTGCTTGGCTGCTATATCTTTAATATTATGTTGACAATATTATACTATAAAATGTGCATTTCATATCTGATTTATGTTTGAGCTTAAAGTGTTTTTTTATGAAAGAAGAAATGTGACACTTTCGAGGGACCGGTGCGTACGTGTGGGCCCCAACGTGCGTCGATCCTATCGCACGTTAGGGTCCCCGCGCACGTTCTGGCTCCCCTCCCCTAAATGGGGAACCTTCAATGCTTCATTTCCATTATAAATTAAATTCAAGAATCAAAATTATATGAGCCCTTTTTAAAAAGACTCCAAATGTAATGGATTCTAATTACATGAGAGGCGTTTTACAATCACAGTAGGGTGGAGATGAGGTAGGGTGGAGAAAAACCTAGAAAAAATCACAAAAAAAAACTATAGAACGAAAAGAAGAAAGTGAAAAAAATAAAAAATAAAAACCAAAAAAGAAATTACAAATGATTGAAAAAAAAAAGTAAGAAAATAAAAAAACCATAAAAAAAAAATGAAGATAAAAAAAAAAACTGTGGAAAAGAAGATATATTTTTTAAAATATAAATATACTACTTTTAATCATTTATTACACAATCCATTAGAGTATGTATGATATTTATCTGTTCTTATTTTAAATTATTTTAGGTTATAGCCATTTATCTACTATTTGCACAAAGGTAAAAATGTGCTAAAAATTGTAAAGCTAAATTTAAGGAGAGATAAGAAAAGTAAAACTAATAATAAAGAAAGCAAAGAGAAATTCAGAGGCGCTATAGCTATTTTCACTCTTCCATTCCATTCCGTTTTTTCTTGCACAGTTCGGCTTTGGATATGCAGCTGCGCACATGGACAAATGGCGCAGTCAAAAATCTCAAAAGAAACCAAACAACTCAGAATATTATTCTTGATCTTACTTTTTGATTTTTTTTCTCTTTTTAATGAAGATTTTTTTTTGTTCTTTCAGCTCTGCTGTGATTAATTAATTGGTATTAAGATGTATGATAGTGTAGAAAGGTCAATTTTAAGTGTTTACATAAATAATCATTGATTATGATAGTGTTTAAAGGTGTTATTTAAGATATGGTGAATTTTAAGTGTTTACATAAATAATCATTGATTATGATAGTTTTTAAAGGTGTTATTTAAGATATGGTGAATTTTAAGTGTCTACATACACAATCACTGTTTATGAGTTGTAAGGCACTATGCTATAAAAATCTTAACAGCCTATAATTTTCTGCCCTGTGGAGTAATTGGCTGAGGACAACATATACAAACAGGTGTACACATGTGTGGAAAATGCCAAAATCACATTAATATCATGTTTGCATTTGTAGCAATAAATGGAAAAGAAAAGAAACTACCCAATGAAAATAGAAATGAAAATGGATCCTTTTATAGTCTAGGAATCAAAACTCTATTGAAATGCTAAAATCAAATAGAGGTAATATGCTGTCATCCTGACAAGAAAGGACCTCAAACTTTCCAAAACATACCGACCGAGGAGTAAAGAGTATTCCGTATTGGCCCATATGATTCATGGGTGCACAAAATGAAAGTGCTATAGAAATCTCTGTATACCTTGATGAGTTGCTGGATTCAATTCCCATTTCCTAACTTTAAATTTTGATGACAGAAAAGATGGCAGTTCCTAAAGTAGGGGCTTCTCAATGGCTGGAACAAATCAAAAACACACAAAAGCATGGAGAAGAACAAAGCATGGCATCTCATGTGCATCCATACATCTTCACCATACCAGAGCCCCTGCGTATTGAAAGGCCAGACGCTTACATGCCACAGGTAGTTTCTCTTGGACCTTACCATCATCTTAAACTTGAACTGTTTGAGGCTGAAAGATATAAATCTAAGCTTACTATCCAAGTTGAAAAAAAAGCAAAGCAGGGGACTTTTGAGGATTTGGTTAAAGATCTAATTAGTATTGGAGGCGACATAAGGAACAGCTATAATGATCAAATTGAGTGTGAAGATGAAGTATTAGGGTGGATGATGGCTCGAGATGCTGTGTTCATTCTGGAGTTTCTTGGTTGTTATGACCAATATGAAAGCCCTAGAATACAACAGACAAACCCTTATTTTCAGAACATGGAAGCTGTTTTTCATCCAGAAAGGAAGAGCCCTTTGTTCTTCCCACTTCAGGCTGATATTTTTAAGCTGGAGAACCAAATCCCACTTTTCATTTTGAAAAAAGTTTTGGAATGGCAGACTGGCTCAGAAACTCAAGCTTTAAACAGGCTTAATATGACAATTTCAAGTGCCTGTAGAAAGTTCTCCCCTTTCATTAATGTTGGGGATTCTTGTCGTTCTGTTACACGAGAACACTACAATAATTTGCTTGATGAAAGGCATATCCTGGAATGCCTTTACAATTTTGTTGTGCCAAAGAAAAATCCTGCTCAGACTACTGTCCCCGTTGGAAATGATCATAATGGGATTGTGCCCAGGAACACGGCTTTTCAGTTTCTTCATCAGATGACATCAAGATTTAGGTTGCTTTTGTCTCCAAAATCATATCACAAAGCCGACAAAAATCTCCCTGCAGCAACAGAATTACACAGGAGAGGGGTGAAATTCTCTCCTTTCACATGGGCATCTGAAGAGATAAGGTTTGATAGAGCCAGCTCTACATTGCACCTCCCTTGTATAGAGATGGACTACAGAACAGATGTTTTCTTGAGGAATATGGTGGCAGTGGAAGCATTCATGAAGTGGAAAACTAGAGTGTTCACTTGCTATGCAGATCTGATGGACAGATTGGTCGACACTCCTAATGATGTTGCAGTACTGAAGAGATATGGTATCATCTATAGTAGTTTAGGAAGCGATAAAGAGATAAGCATTCTGTGGAATGGCATCCGCAGATCAATCTGGAGGAGCCCATATGATCCTATCGACAATACAATCAAGGCTGTAAATGAATATTACAGAAGTAGGTATGGAGTTTTACTTGGTGAGTTTTTTCAGGAACATTTCTCAAAGCCATGGCGAGCTGCATCAGTGATGGGAGCATGCACTCTACTCGTTCTGTCTTTTATGCAGACATTATTCTCATATTTTCAACTTCACCAAAAATGTGAATACAAGTGCACATAATTTCCCTTTACAGTATTTCATGCCTGTGGCTTCAACTCCTAATTTCTGTAATATATTCCAAGTTGTGAGTTCAAGGCCTAGCCAGTCCAGAATATATATAAATTAATTTGGTTGTGTGAAGCTTGTGAATTTAAAATCTTGTAATATATTGTTGCAAGCTGTAGAGTGAACACGTATGTGTTTATCTGTCTGTCCCAAACTATTATCCTTGACATTGTAGATTCCTCTGTTATTTCCAAACTATTATCCTTGACATTGTAGATTCCTCTGTTATTTCCACTCCTGCTTATTAATTCAGTGATTTGATACAATTTTGATTATGATAAAAGAGTGCTTTATTAGATTACCCAAGCACCCACAAGTGACAAAACCAATGAGATATACTTGGGCTCTCTGCATAATTTACTGGGATACTATACTTAAGTTGTTTACAGGAATTGAGAATGTGAGTCTCTCAGAACAGTGGTGAATGTCAACAGCTCGGCTTCACACAAACTTCATCTCCTATAGCAGCAATGACATCCATGTTGTCAGAAGACATTACCAGATATTTTACTACCATGCGCCAGCCTTGGAATATTGAACACCTCATGTTGCAGTAACCCAAAGCTAGTTCCTGGAACAATGAAGGTCAATTAGTGAGAGTGCTTTTGGATTCAACTTTCCTCTTCCTTATGATGGATCATTGAGTATGATCCAAAACGTTAAGCAAAAACATACACAATTGAATCCAGAAGCACTCTCACTCATTGTCATGGACTGTGGAAAACTCATACCTACTAAAAGCCAACTAGATTAATTTTGTAAGAGGTGGGATTAGAGTCATAGTTGTCAAACTTCACCATCTCCAAGTAGATCTGAAGCTGCCAAGACTATTCCATGCCCTCTCCACCTCCAGACCAGCGCTCTCCTCTCATCAGTAACTATTATAATCCTCCAACGCAGCCTTAGGCTGATTGGAACTAGGATTTGTCACTTTGGGGGACCATGGCCTCTTCCCAGAGCACTACCCCCTGAATCAAAACACTTTATTTAGATCGTCTGTCTCTCATGATACAAATCATATTTGTAAGGAAAATCTGCTGCAGTTTATTCAGCACCACACCCATAAGAAGACAATCAAGCCTTCTTTCCCTGCCAAAAAGGAAAATGGTTGTTACTGTCACATCCCCCATGGAATGAGTCTTCCACATGGATGGAAAAATCATAAAGAAAAAAAATTAAATGGAGTTCAGTCTTCGAGGAAAATTGGGAGGAGGGGATAAATTTAATACGACGAAGCAATTCACCTGCCACACTCTTGTGAAAGTATGGCCTCCTTGGGTAAATTAATACACAAGATGGACCAGCAGAGAGGGGTCACCTGAAGCAGAGATGCAACGATAGAAAGGGGGTCACCTACCACACCACGAAAGGAGGTATGACACTCCCCTTCAACTATTAATAACCCAAAGGATGGGTAGGAGGAGAGTGCTGCTCAAGTAAGATAGAAATGCTATTTTCAGGGGCATGATAGGCACAAAAGAGGAGGGAGAGTCTAGAAATTGATGGGGAATCGAATGGAGATATGTGAGGTAGTTCATCAAAGACAAGGCGACTTATCTCAATTAGTGATATCACTGCTTTACTTGTCCAGTATGTGGAGGAATTTGAAGGCAGTCTCATTCTTCCTCTCTAGGTCTTCTTCCCTCCCCAAATTACTGGGTCAATCCTTGCCACCAAAAGGGTGACTAATTCTGAACTAGATAACATTAGATGTATCTTGAAGTGGAATCCATGTCTGGTGTCACATATCAAGGAATCCACAACCAATCACCCGAAGTATAGGCTCTAAGGAGACCTCAGTGGCGCATTTCAGAAGTTCCTCTCCCTTCCATTTCTAGGAGTGATGTTGAAGATATTTCTGATGTAGGTGCTGACATATGCTCTATTATGTCTCATTTTGATTTCTCCCTTTCTCTTCTCAAATACAATAGCAAACATGTAAATAACATAAAAGAGGGGTACAAATTTATTAAAACAAGAAGAAGTACAAAGCAAAGGAATTACATAGCCCTATCAAGCTCCACCAAGTGATCCAACTGTTGAGACAGATCTAGGGGTAAACGACCTCAGTCCATCAAATTCCAATCATGAATATGCTCAGAAGCCCATTTAGCCAAACAATCAGCAAACATGTAAATATAATTGTTGTGTGAACATGTAAATAAATAATAATAATAACAAACATTATAGATAGCTTAAATGTATTAGAAAATAAATGATATTTAAACATTTAGTAGCTACACATTCTAGATTTACAAATAACTTTAATAAGTTTATAATGGCCTAAAACATATCATGTCCATGTAAAAGTACATAGTGTGAGAATAAAAGTAAAATTTTTACTTAGTTTTCCTCTGGTGAGTGTTGGAGTACGCAAGACACTAAGGGGGGGGTGAATTAGTGTCTTATAAAACAAACATATTTTTGGCAACACCTAATTAACTTTTACCAACTGTGAACTTCAACCTTGAATGGTGAAACCAAGACATTCATTTAAGAACCAGGATGAACTGTCAAACCAACTTGTGAGCATGTAAAGACAAAACAATTGTTTGTGAACTATGAGGAATCATATAACAGTTAAATTATGAAATAATGAATGAAAAACTATGAGAAGAACAAGTAACCATAACACAGAGATTGTCCTGAGTGGAAAACCCTCCGGGGCATAAAAACCACTCGAAAAAATGCCTCACTGGCTAAAAAATATTGCCTCACTAGCTAAAAATGTTGCCTCACTGGCTAAAAATGTTGCCTCACTAGCATCTTTAATGAATCTCACTGATTACAGGCCTCACTAGCTACAAAAAATGCCTCACTGGCAAAGGTCATTTTTGTCTCACTGACTTGACCTTTCAACACATGTTTCAATCATAAAAAAAATACAGAGGGACACTCTGTTTCACTGAATCTCAATACAACAACTCTGATCCAACTTCATTGATAATGCATTCAATCATTTGTCCTCAGCATTACATCAGGTGTATACATAATCACACAACTTCTTCATACAAGTGTACCTCCAAGACTTCATATCACATTAAACAACTCAAATGCACATCCTTCTATAAAGAAATTCCTCTATCATTTTACCATGACAAACACATACAGCTCTGTCAATCAAGTCTTTATAATCAATCAATACAATCTGTCAGCACTGTCTTCAAGAACAAAACAAACTTAAGGCAAATATACATACCCTCTCATCATCTTTTACATTCTCTGTCTGTATTCTATTTTCCTCTACAGCATTCACCAAAACCTCGAAAAAAAAAAACTCTGACATCAAGCATAATCCTCTGTCATTCTGTGCATTGTCTTCTTTTCTTTTTCTCACAGTTCATCATTACTTCTGTAATCTTAATTAATCTTCACTATCTCTACACTTGCAATACTCATACTCAGAAGGGTCTCATTTTAGCATTCTTGAATCCACACTTCACTCACTTCAATCTTCGTATAGATCCATAAAGTCATTTTCCTGACCCTGGACAGTCGGTACAAAACTGTTACAAAGTAGTTAGGGCTTCAAAGTTCAAACTGCCCGTCAATGTTGATGCTCATGTAAGAGTCCGTTGAAAGCTTTTAAAAAAAAAATGTAAATATTTACCCTTGATTAAAGTCTTCATGCCCCATTAACATTTAATAAAGACCTTTGATCTATCTTTACCGCTCGTTGCATGGGCATCAAACCTGAAGAGCCGATGTCTTTAGCAAAGGTGTTCGGTCAGCATAAAAAGACCCTTCAATAGGTCACCCTTAAGTGATATATGACTTATAATAATAAGTCACTTACAAAACAAAACAAAAAAGGCATGCTTTGTTGACGGTCTCCATAGAATAAAGAGTCTTTGCTTTAGGCTGCATAGGATTTTAAAAATGTGTATAGGATTTTAGGAACTTGAGAACATAAGTCTTAAAATGAAATCAACTCTATCCTTGTCACAAAGTATCATCACCTTAATTCACCTTTCCTAAAACAACATGTTCAACGCCAAGCTATGAATACAAACTCTTTAGACATGAACTCCATACTTTACTGTCCTGAAGATTGAATATGAAACATCAAACATCATCAAATATGAACTGAGTATAACACAAGTAACATCTTGTGCACTTGCCCATTGCTTTGTAGCAATCACCACACCAATCTTGTCAAGTGCCTTGAGCTGTTTGACATCACTGCCAACCAATAATGCCAATTGGGGCAACAGTGAGTCCTTAAAATACAGAAACATAGTATCTAATAAAAAAAGCTTTTCATGCCCCGAATTTTGACATTCATGTCCTTAGAAAACGTAAACATACATTGTACTAGTTTAATATACATTCTATTATTAATATATAATTAATTATATTATTTCATTAATATTTAAAATATCAAATTTATAAATAATATATATTTAAATGTCCATGGCAGCATTTTTGCATGCCCTGCCCTAAGCCCTTTCCTCATTTTTTTTTTAACAATGACCAGGACACGAGGCTCCTGCAGAACAAAATGAGCTAGTAACAAAATATGTAGGGAACCCAAAATACATCAAATTGTTTTATTTTCTTTAAACTGTAAAATAAGCCAATTGATTCTCTGGAAAAGGGGTTACAGAATCAAGAATTACCCGCACCCAGACCTGAAATGTGGCTATTTTGGTTGTGGCTGCAAGGGACAATGTGACACAGCGAAAAAAGGAAAATCCATTTGCAATGGTCATTTCTCACTGCAGACAAGTTGTAGGCCCGACAAACACAAAGTGGTCTTTCCTTGTGCTGCTTGCAACCAAGTTATAATTAAAAACACTAGAATTGACATAATATTCAAATTCAGCATAAGATCTGACTGCTTCTGGACGACCACTCTCTATGCTTGTGAAAAGATTAGTATTAAATGTAAGGTCCCTCCAATTAAAGTCGAGGTCTACCCCAACTCATGGCAGGTGAATATAAAGGGTTGAGTTTGGGTGCAAGCCCCGGGCAACTGAGGCAAATGGTACCTTCAGAAACTAACACATGTGCATGTGTCCCATATTGTTTGTATAACAGTCTATTAACTTACAGTTTTGAATATTTTGAGATTTTCATCCAGTGTTCACAGGTATTCGAAGTTATAACTAAAAATCCTGAAAGAACGTAAATAATGCATATATAAACTTTTCTTCTAATCCTATTGCCTGGTGTGTTTCTAATATATTTGTGCTCTAATCCAATTTTCACAGATATTTGTAGTTATCTATAATTATATGATAAAATCTCAAAAAAAGAATACTGTCAGTTGAATGTTATCTTGCCTGCTTCTCCATTTGTAAACTGCTTATCCTTTAAGTTAAAACATTTCAAGAAAATGAAAGATATAAAGTATTACCAACACAATTATGTGAGATTTCATCTTGGAACCATCTTTAACTTCAAGAGCAATGTCAGTACGATCATCGAGCATGATTTCAGGTGCCCACATTTTCAGAAAAGAAATCTTTTCTTTCAATTCTTCAATCTCTTTCTTGAGCTCTTCCTCAGTTTCACTTGCCTCTTCATAGCATTCTCTACAGGTTCCAGTGTCAGATGCTTTATATTGGTCTTTACAAGAAAGGCAGGTCATGATTATCGTTTCCTCATTATATCCCCTCACCATTGTAGCCAAACAAGTAGAAGCAGCAACGGGAGCAAAATTATCACAGGCCTGAAAACAAATACACCCAAAACAAACTGTTACCAACTTCGCTTAAATGACCTCAAGCAGTGGTCCCACCTGTAGATAAGATATTCACAAGGATATAGTTCCATTGAAGCAGCTAGCTCTGATTTTTCTGGGTTGGGTGGTCCAATGAGATATTCATAACCACAAAAAGTAAATTTTAGAATATTTTCCTAAAATTTGAGATTAGCAATACTGTTCAGGGAAACTTGAGCGGGTGCTCGAAATAGGTGTGATGAATTTTCAGCATTTTCTCAGAATTTTTAGGGCATCTTCATAGGTGTCTGAATTTGCAGAAACCTCTCAGAAATTTTAGGGCATCTTGATCTTATTTCTAAATGTCAGGCTCTATGTTGTAAGATATTCCAACAAATTTGCAACAAATAAATTTGAACCCAAAATGCTAAAAAACTCTAGGGAAGACCGGGATATTCAATGTTCCATGAAACCTTATTATTGCAACTGGCTCCCACATTTTCTCAGTAGCACCTTCTGTAAAAATTATGGTAGCCTCTCTCCATCGCACTCTTGTCAGGTCCTCAATAAAATTAAGGGGAGTTGTTCATAACATGTGACTACACGGCCTATGGGGTTGTGGTTTAATGGTAATGGGAGGCATTAATAAGAACATATGGATACATTTAAGCCTTAACATAAGTTTAAATCCTGATTATGCTGCCGAAGCTTACCCCACAAACTAATAAAGGGCACCCAGAGCCTCATGCTAAATATATCTACCAAAAAAAACATCTGACTACGCTACGGTCGAGTGAAATTCTGCATTGGTCATTGCAGAGAACACCATCAAGAGTGTGACCTAATTTGAAATACCCCACACTACCATAAGGTCGTCTATAAATTTAGCAGCCATTGGCTAGTTTGTAACATAAAAAATTATTGTATAAACCCATGCTAACAAATCTTAAGATACTGTCAAAACCTACCATACACTACATTAGAACGGGCATATAATCTAAACCAAAAATTTCCAAGAAAAAGAAGAAAAATGAAGTTCTAGCTGAAGAGGGCTACATATACAGCCCACCGCCTCCGCGCCCTAACTACCCACAATTAAACAAATTTAAGTACTTCATTTACACAGTACATACACATATAGCTAACAGTATGGAGCAATAATAAGAAATGCCAATCCACACCAAACTGTTATCAATCAAACTAGTAATGTGCTTCAAAAAGAAAAGTATTTCAGAATAACCCAAAAGAATATTTTGCATGCTCTGAAAGAACACGTAAATAAATGGATAGATAGAAAAGAATGAAGTTACTCAGATAAGTATTTATTATTAAAAACGGTCTGGATACAATGGGCAACTCATTTCAGATTAGCCAAATGAAGATTTCGCACTATAAGAATGAACAAATAATATATAGATAGATAGCAAAGAATAAAGAAACCCATATAAGTATTTCTTATTTTAAAGGTAGTCTAGACTCAATGGGCAACACAGGCATGTGGAATGACAATCAAAAAACACAGTTGAAACAAATTTTTCCATTAGTATGAATTAAAGTAAAAACATTAAGCCAACCTTGAATATAAATCATGATCCCAAATTATTAATGCAGACAACTGAGCAGTAAGCCGTAAAATGCCCTCCAGATACCTAGTCTTTATGGATTTTCCTCAAACTTCGGCACTTTAGAGCGATTGGTATTTTTTATAGAAATAATTGTAGAGTGATTGTTATTCTTTTTAACGATTCCAGTTTTTTCAGTCTGGCACTCCTTTTCCATAAGTCAATATTACCGCCATTATTGTAATAGATGCGCATTAATCGCCCTTATCCCGTAAAAGTTTTATGCCAATTAAATTAAAGAAAAATAATTTTTCAAATATGTTTTGTTATAATATTTGCATGTATACAATAGCAATAGCTAAATATTTTTTAAATAGAAAAACTATTTCAGTTCTCATTGGTTGCAAAAAGAATTATTAATAACTATTTAAGAACATACCTCCCCTATAATTTATAGCTTCCTTGGGAGAAACTAAGAAACTAAAAAATTTATTACAATAATACTGCACAAGGCATGTAATAAAAATGCACTTTAAAAGTTATTGAGATATCCAAATATTTAATTTAGTAAAGTAAAATACAAACAACATTTATAAAAGGCCGTAGAAAATATTCATTCATTATACAACAAATGTCCTAAAAAATATTGTAAGTGTTTTTTTTGGAAGGAGTGGAATGTACAATTATTATAATATTATTAGTTCTTCACAAATATTTATGCATCCATGTGATGTAATTTCTTTTATCCATTTGACCAATCACCATGGAATATTAAATTCGTTTTACAAACATGTTATAGTTCATCATTAATTTTCTTATTTAATAATTTAATAAATGCTATTTATCTATTTTCTTATTAATTCATCCTATCAATAATCAATTTGAAAAATATAATTATTAATTAAATTTTATATAAATAGAAAGTTGAATCAAAATTGTATACCTTTCATCCAAATGAAATTGGTGTATATAAAAAAACACAATTCAAACGTATGCAGTGACGCCACGTTAAGGGTTTCACTTTTTTGCCCTTTCCATCACGCACATGCATTCCTTATCTAACCACGTTTATGGAGTGCAATTCTTCCCATACAGAGCTTCTAAGTCCCTTCACGACACCACGCGTAACATGTTTTGGCCTTCACTCAAGGAGCTCAAATTCTATATGTTTTGTGGGCCTCTCACATAACTGAACATTGTTTTTAAACTCTCGTTTGAAGGAGATATCTATCATTGCTATAATGATCAATATTTACATTCCGATGTAAATATTACAATAGAAATACTGTATGTCTTGTATCAAAATTAGTGATATAAAATTTAAAATAAATAAAATAAAAAATAAAAAATGGAATATAAGACTTTAAATATAATTTTTAATGAAAAGAATGTTTTGGCATGAATGCCTGTATGACTGCTTGCATTAATGCCGGTTCAATAGGGATCCTGCAAGTTTAATGTTGGCCCAGCTGCTTTGAACCACCAATATATTTTAACCATCACATTGTGTCATGAACAACTTTATCATTGTATTATTTATAATTAAATTATTTTTGTATTTACAAAATTATTATGAATTGTACATTTTTAATATATGTAATTTATTATTTTTTAAATTTATTATATTTTATCAGTTTTTTCTTTCATATTTTAAATTTACCATATAAAATGTTTTATATGAACATTACAAAGTCAATAAGCTTATTCTTAATTTAGGGTATATCAGTGGCACACAAATTTAGTGGTTTGGACATTGCACCAAATGTATGCATCATTTCATTATACATTATTACTATGACAATATTTACATTAATTAGTTACCATTAATTAATTACCAGATTCATTTTTAAAAGTTTGCTACTACCAAATATAAATAATTAACAGCTAAGGGTTTGTTTCCATCACACCACGATAATTGTAATGATGATATGTAGAATACAGGTCTGCAACAATACAAGATATGTAGAATATTCTCTAGGGCATTGACAGTAATTCACAAACTTTCAATAAGCTCTGGCAATTTCTGCAATACTTATTGGACTTAGATGACACACAGAGTAGTAGTCATGATTTATGCAATATACTGTAGACATCTCCAATATTTTTTTTCAACCATAACTTGGAGGTTGCAGAGTAACTAGCCATGTGTTTTAAATAAAATCATGGCTGATTTAGTTTCAGAGTTTGCAAAGTTTAATGACTTACTGATCAATTGGTTCCACCTTTTGTGAATATCACTGTAAGATTTTCATCAGAGAGATTTTTAAAAGTAAACAAATGTTTGCATGTGCATGACAACATAAACAAATGTTTGCATATGCTGATAACATAAAACTTCAAATTTGTACAAAAAATTAATATGTACGGGAAATTTTATTTTCCCAAACCAACTAAATGGCTAGGAGTAGTTGGCAGCCCGGCCTCTTCTTCATTTTTCATGCACTGACTGGGGGCTTCTATCCGTAGCATTGAATAGAACATAATCAGCCATTAAATTCGTGTTATCATTTGATTAAGAGTTTCTACCTTTGATTTATAAACAATCATTGTTCAGGAGTTGTGAGGCACTATACTATCAAAATCCAACAGCCTATCCTTTTCTGCACTGTGGAGCAACTGACAATTTCATTCTCCCTCACAATTTTTTAAAAATTTGCAATATCTCCAAAAGTTTAATTTATTATCCTACTTAATGAAATATAAACAACATTTAATAAAGTTTTTGACTATACATTAAAGCTGGAGTTTATTCATAATATAACAAATGCCCTAGGAACTAGTATATTTATATTAAATATAATATATCTAAAGTATGCCGAGAGATATCCTTCAAATGTGCTAGTAGCAACCTGAGCCGCAAGCCTAATTCTAACACTAATTATAATATATTAAAGGGTAAGTGCAAGAAGATGGGGGGCCAAAAAGGGGTCTTAAGTGGCCACTTTTTTTCTGAAATCAAGGAATACTGGCCTTGGATGAGAAATTGAGCATAGTTACACTCAAAATTTAGAGATGCAACCAAAACAATGTTCGTAGTGCTCCGAGTCTACTTTCTAAACTACTATTTTGTTTTGAAAATGGCATAGATTAAGGGGTTCAAAAGAGGGAGCCACAGAAATTGGTGTTGTTTCTGTCAAAAAAACATAACATAGCATGTTTTGTGGCTCCCTCAAAAGGTCAACTTTTTTTTGGTATTTTTAAAATCGCTTCAGTGAGAAATTAGCTAATAGCATGTAGTTTATGCCTGATTTTTCTGATAATTTTTTGATGAATATTTGATTTTTTACTAATTTTTAAAGTGGACACATCCTAAAAAACAGAATTTTGGCCGTGCTACCCCTATAAATTTTGAAAACTAATTGAAAATTATCATTTTTTTTTTAATATTTGTAGAATGGAGTCTAGTTTCTAAATATATAATTTTTTTGAAATTTGAATGAATAGTTATTTTACAATGAAAAAAAAACCAAACAGTGGTTTTTGCATAAAAACGGACACACAAACAAAAGAAATTAAAGATGAAAGGCTTAACATTGTTAAAATGTGAAAAAAATCACATCGTCAAATAGCTAAGAGAAAGTCTAACATTACCCATGTGTTCGATTTGTTCAACCTTGAAAAACGTGCAAATCTGAGGGTTAGCACGAACGAAATTATGTAAAATTTTGAAGAATATAGAAAAACACGTCTGTGACTGTTCATAAGGCACTCCAAGCCTTTGGGTTGGAAATCCAAAGCAAATTCCAAGCCCAAGGCTTGGGATTCCCAAAACAAGAAATAACGCGAGCGCGTTATGTTTCGCCTTGCATTTTTCTTTCCCGTAAGTCTGTCTTTTGCTATGTTTGACATAACGCGAGCGCGTTATAACACGCTCGCGTTATGTCCCACTCAAATTTTTTTACGTTCAAGGCTATTAATCATGAGGGTTAAGGCATAAGGGATAGAGTTGGAAGGTTTATGGATAAGGGATTAGCGTTTAAGGTATAGTATCGAGCCCGTTGAGGGTCTAGGAATAGCGATAGCGTTTAAGGTTTAGGGATGAGGGATGACAGATTACGGTTGAGGGTCGAGGGATCAAAGTTAAGGCTTGAGGGTTGAGGTTCAAGGGTCAAGGGTTTAGGGATAGGGTTTAGGGTCGAGGGATTAGGGTTAAAGTAGAGTGTGGAGGGTGTAAGGATTAGGGATAGGGTTGGAGGGTTTAGGGATAAGGGATTAGGGTTTAAGGTATAGTATCAAGTCTGTTGAGAGTTTAGAAATAGGGATAGCATTTAGGGATTAGGGATGAGGGATTATAGTTGAGGGATGATGGATTAGCATTGAGGGTTGAGGAATTAGGGTTTAGGGATAAGCTTTAGGGTTGAGGGTTGAGGGATTAGGGTTTAAGGTATAGTGTTGAGGGTTGAGGGTTGAGGGTTTAGGGTTGACGAATTAGCATTTAATGTCGAGGTTAGGGTTAGAGTGTCGAGGGTAGAGGGATTAGGGATAGGGTTTAGGGTTGAAGGTTTAAGGATTGAGGGTTGAGGCTTTAGGGATGAGGGTTTAAGGCTTGAGATATAGTGTCAAGTGTTGAGGGTGTAGGGATAGGGTTTAAGTTTTAAGGGTTAAGGGTTGAGGGATATGGATTAGGGTTTAAGGTATAGTGTTGAGGGTCGAGGGATCAGAGTTAAGGGTTGAGGGATTAGGGTTTGACGTTGAGGGTTGAGCGTTGAGGTTCGAGGGTCAAGGGTTTAGGGATAGGGTTGAGGGTCGAGGAATTAGGGTTAAAATAGAGTGTGGAGGGTATAAGGATTAGGGATAGGGTTGGAGGGTTTAGGGATAAGGGATTAGGGTTTAAGGTATAGTATTGATTCTGTTGAGGGTGTAGGAATAGGGATAGCATTTAGGGTTTAGGGATGAAGGATTAGGGTTGAGGGTTGAGGGATTAGGGTTTAGGGATAAGGTTTAGGGTTGAGGGCTGAGGGATTAGGGTTTAAGGTATAGTGTTGAGGGTTTAGCGATAGGGTTTAGGGTTGAGGGATTAGGATTTGACGTTGAGGGTTGAGGGTTTAGGGTTTAGGGTTAGGGTTGAGAGATGAGGGATCAGAGTTAAGGGTTGAGGGAATAGGGTTTGATGTCAAAGGTTGAGGGTTGAGGTTCGAGGGTCAAGGGTTTAGGGATAGGGCTGAGGTTGAAGGGATTAGGGTTAAAGTAGAGTGTGGAGGGTGTAAGGATTAGGGATAGGGTTGGAGGGTTTAGGGATAAGGGATTAGAGTTTAAGGTATAGTATCGAGTCTGTTGAGGGTTTAGGAATAGGGATAGCATTTAGGGTTTAGAGATGAGGGATTAGAGTTGAGGGATGAGGGATTAGGGTTGAGGGTTGAGGGATTAGGGTTTAGGGATAAGTTTTGGGTTGAGGGTTGAGGGATTAGGGTTTAAGGTATAGTGTTGAGGGTTGATGGTTTAGGGATAGGGTTTAGGTTTAAGGGATTAGGGTTTACGGTTGATGAATTAGGGTTTAATGTTGAGAGTTGAGGGTTGAGGGTTGAGGTTGAGGGATAGGGTTAATGGTCAAGGGATTAGGGTTAAATAAGAGTGTCAATGGTAGAGGGATTAGGGTTAAGGTATAGTATCGAGCCTGTTGAGGGTCTAGGAATAGGGATAGCGTTTAGGGTTTAGGAATGAGGGATTAGAGTTGACGGATGACGGATGACAGATTAGGGTTGAGGGTTGAGGGATTAGGGTTTAGGGACAAGGTTTAGGGTTAGGGTTTAGGGATAGGGTTTAGGGTTGAGGGATTAGAGTGAAGGGTTGAGGGATTAAAATTTGGCGTTGACGGTTTAGGGTTTAGGATCAAGGTTGAAGGTTGAGGGATCAGAGTTAAGGGTTGAAGGATTAGGGTTTGATGTTGAGGGTTGAGGGTTGAGGTTCGAGGGTCAAGGGTTTAGGGATAGGGTTGAGGGTCGAGGAATTAGGATTACAGTAGAGTGTGGAGGGTATAAGGATTAGGGATAGGGTTGGAGGGTTTAGGGATAAGGGATTAGAGTTTAAAGTATAGTATCGAGTCTGTTGAGGGTTTAGGAATAGGGATAGCATTTAGGGTTTAGGGATGAGGGATTAGAGTTGAGGGATAAGGGATTAAGGTTGAGGGTTGAGGTATTAGGGTTTAGGGATAAGGTTTAGGGTTGAGGGTTGAGGGATTAGGGTTTAAGGTATAGTGTTGAGGGTTGATGGTTTAGGGATAGGGTTTAGGGTTGATGAATTAGGGTTTAATGTTGAGAGTTGAGGGTTGAGGGTTGAGGGTTGAGGTTGAGGGATAGGGTTAATGGTCAAGGGATTAGGGTTAAATAAGAGTGTCGATGGTAGATGGATTAGGGTTTAAGGTATAGTATCGAGCCTGTTGAGGGTCTAGGAATAGGGATAGCGTTTAGGGTTTAGGAATGATGGATTAGAGTTGAGGGATGACGGATGATAGATTAGGGTTGAGGGTTGAGGGATTAGGGTTTAGGAACAAGGTTTAGGGTTAGGGTTGAGGGATTAGGGTTTAAGGTATAGTGTTGAGGGTTTAGGGATAGGGTTTAGGGTTGAGGGATTAGAGTGAAGGGTTGAGGGATTAGAATTTGGCGTTGAGGGTTTAGGGTTTAGGATCAGGGTTGAAGGTTGAGGGATCAGAGTTAAGGGTTGAGGGATTAGGGTTTGATGTTGAGGGTTGAGGGTTGACGTTCGAGGGTCAAGGGTTTAGGGATAGGGTTGAGGGTCGAGGAATTAGGATTACAGTAGAGTGTTGAGGGTATAAGGATTAGGAATAGGGTTGAGGGTTTAGGGATAAGGGATTAGAGTTTAAGGTATAGTATCGAGTCTGTTGAGGGTTTAGGAATAGGGATAGCATTTAGGGTTTAGGGATGAGGGATTAGGGTTGAGGGATGAGGGATTAGGGTTGAGGGTTGAGGGATTAGGGTTTAGGGATAAGGTTTAGGGTTGAGGGTTGAGGGATTAGGGTTTAAGGTATAGTGTTGAGGGTTGATGGTTTAGGGATAGGGTTTAGGTTTGAGGGATTAGGGTTTAGGGTTGATGAATTAGGGTTTAATGTTGAGAGTTGAGGGTTGAGGGTTGAGGGTTAAGGTTGAGGGATAGGGTTAATGGTCAAAGGATTAGGGTTACATAAGAGTGTCGATGGTAGAGGGATTAGGGTTTAAGGTATAGTATTGAGCCTGTTGAGGGTCTAGGAATAGGGATAGAGTTTAGGGTTTAGTAATGAGGGATTAGAGTTGAGGGATGACGGATGACAGATTAGGGTTGAGGGTTGAGGGATTAGGGTTTAGGGACAAGGTTTAGGGTTAGGGTTGAGGGATTAGGGTTTAAGGTATAGTGTTGAAGGTTTAGGGATAGGGTTTAGGGTTGAGGGATTAGAGTGAAGGGTTGAGGGATTAGAATTTGGCGTTGAGGGTTTAGGGTTTAGGATCAGGGTTGAAGGTTGAGGGATCAGAGTTAAGGGTTGAGGGATTAGGGGTTGATGTTGAGGGTTGAGGGTTGAGGTTCGAGGGTCAAGGGTTTAGGGATAGGGTTGAGGGTAGAGGAATTAGGATTACAGTAGAGTGTGGAGGGTATAAGGATTAGGAATAGGGTTGGAGGGTTTAGGGATAAGGGATTAGAGTTTAAGGTATAGTATCGAGTCTATTGAGGGTTTAGGAATAGGGATAGCATTTAGGGTTTAGGGATGAGGGATTAGAGTTAAGGGATGAGGGATTAGGGTTGAGGGTTGAAGGATTAGGGTTTAGGGATAAGGTTTAGGGTTGAGGGTTGAGGGATTAGGGTTTAAGGTATAGTGTTGAGGGTTGATGGTTTAGGGATAGGGTTTAGGTTTGAGGGATTAGGGTTTAGGGTTGATGAATTAGGGTTTAATGTTGAGAGTTGAGGGTTGAGGTTGAGGGATAGGGTTAATGGTCAAGGGATTAGGGTTAAATAAGAGTGTCGATGGTAGAGGGATTAGGGTTTAAGGTATAGTATCGAGCCTGTTGAGGGTCTGGAATAGGGATAGCGTTTAAGGTTTAGGAATGAGGGATTAGAGTTGACGGATGACGAATGACAGATTAGGGTTGAGGGTTGAGGGATTAGGGTTTAGGGACAAGGTTTAGGGTTAGGGCTTAGGGATAGGGGTTAGGGTTGAGGGATTAGAGTGAAGGGTTGAGGGATTAGAATTTGGCGTTGAGGGTTTAGGGTTTAGGATCAGGGTTGAAGGTAGAGGGATTAGAGTTAAGGGTTGAAGGATTAGGGTTTGATGTTGAGGATTGAGGGTTGAGGTTCGAGGGTCAAGGGTTTAAGGATAGGGTTGAGGGTCGAGGAATTAGGATTACAGTAGAGTGTGGAGGGTATAAGGATTAGGGATAGGGTTGGAGGGTTTAGGGATAAGGGATTAGAGTTTAAGGTATAGTATCGAGTTTGTTGAGGGTTTAGGAATAGGGATAGCATTTAGGGTTTAGGGATGAGGGATTAGAGTTGAGGGATGAGGGATTAGGGTTAAGGGTTGAGGTATTAGGGTTTAGGGATAAGGTTTAGGGTTGAGGGTTGAAGGATTAGGGTTTAAGGTATAGTGTTTAGGGTTGATGGTTTAGGGATAGGGTTTAGGTTTGAGGGATTAGGGTTTAGGGTTGATGAATTAGGGCTTAATGTTGAGAGTTGAGGGTTGAGGGTTGAGGGTTGAGGTTGAGGGATAGGGTTAATGGTCAAGGGATTAGGGTTAAAAAAGAGTGTCGATGGTAGAGGGATTAGAGTTTAATGTATAGTATCGAGCCTGTTGAGGGCCTAAGAATAGGGATAGCGTTTAGGGTTTAGGAATGAGGGATTAGAGTTGAGGGATGACGGATGACAGATTAGGGTTGAGGGTTGAGGGATTAGGGTTTAGGGACAAGGTTTAGGGTTAGGGTTGAGGGATTAGGGTTTAATATATAGTGTTGAGGGTTTAGGGATATGGTTTAGGGTTGAGGGATTAGAGTGAAGGGTTGAGGGATTAGAATTTGGCGTTGAGGGTTTAGGGTTTAGGATCAGGGTTGAAGGTTGATGGATCAGAGTTAAGGGTTGAGGGATTAGGGTTTGTTGTTGAGGGTTGAGGGTTGAGGTTCGAGGGTCAAGGGTTTAGGGATAGGGTTGAGGGTCGAGGAATTAGGATTACAGTAGAGTGTGGAGGGTATAAGGATTAGGAATAGGGTTGGAGGGTTTAGGGATAAGGGATTAGAGTTTAAGGTATAGTATCGAGTATGTTGAGGGTTTAGGAATAGGGATAGCATTTAGGGTTTAGGGATGAGGGATTAGAGTTGAGGGATGAGGGATTAGGGTTGAGGGTTGAGGGATTAGGGTTTAGGGATAAGGTTTAGGGTTGAGGGTTGAGGGATTAGGGTTTAAGGTATAGTGTTGAGGTTTGATGGTTTAGGGATAGGGTTTAGGTTTGAGGGATTAGGGTTTAGGGTTGATGAATTAGGGTTTAATGTTGAGAGTTGAGGGTTGAGGTTGAGGGATAGGGTTAATGGTCAAGGGATTAGGGTTAAATAAGAGTGTCGATGGTAGAGGGATTAGGGTTTAAGGTATAGTATCGAGCCCGTTGAGGGTCTAGGAATAGGGATAGAGTTTAGGGTTTAGGAATGAGGGATTAGAGTTGAGGGATGACGGATGACAGATTAGGGTTGAGGGTTGAGGGATTAGGGTTTAGGGACAAGGTTTAGGGTTAGGGTTGAGGGATTAGGGTTTAAGGTATAGTGTTGAGGGTTTAGGGATAGGGTTTAGGGTTGAGGGATTAGAGTGAAGAGTTGAGGGATTAGAATTTGGCGTTGAGGGTTTAGGGTTTAGGATCAGGGTTGAAGGTTGGGGGATCAGAGTTAAGGGTTGAGGGATTAGGGTTTGATGTTGAGGGTTGAGGGTTGAGTTTCGAGGGTTAAGGGTTTAGGGATAGGGTTGAGGGTCGAGGAATTAGGATTACAGTAGAGTGTGGAGGGTATAAGGATTAGGAATAGGGTTGGAGGGTTTAGGGATAAGGGATTAGAGTTTAAGGTATAGTATCGAGTCTGTTGAGGGTTTAGGAATAGGGATAGCATTTAGGGTTTAGGGATGAGGGATTAGAGTTGAGGGATGAGGGATTAGGGTTGAGGGTTGAGGGATTAGGGTTAGGGATAAGGTTTAGGGTTGAGGGTTGAGGGATTAGGGTTTAAGGTATAGTGTTGAGGGTTGATGGTTTAGGGATAGGGTTTAGGTTTGAGGGATTAGGGTTTAGGGTTGATGAATTAGGGTTTAATGTTGAGAGTTGAAGGTTGAGGGTTGAGGGTTGAGGTTGAGGGATAGGGTTAATGGTCAAGGGATTAGGGTTAAATAAGAGTGTCGATGGTAGAGGGATTAGGGTTTAAGGTATAGTATCGAGCCTGTTGAGGGTCTAGGAATAGGGATAGCGTTTAGGGTTTAGGAATGAGGGATTAGAGTTGAGGGATGACGGATGACAGATTAGGGTTGAGGGTTGAGGGATTAGGGTTTAGGGACAAGGTTTAGGGTCAGGGTTTAGGGTTGAGGGATTAGAGTGAAGGGTTGAGGGATTAGAATTTGGCGTTGAGGGTTTAGGGTTTAGGATCAGGGTTGAAGGTTGAGGGATTAGAGTTAAGGGTTGAAGGATTAGGGTTTGATGTTGAGGGTTGAGGGTTGAGGTTCGAGGGTCAAGGGTTTAGGGATAGGGTTGAGGGTCGAGGAATTAGGATTACAGTAGAGTGTGGAGGGTATAAGGATTAGGGATAGGGTTGGAGGGTTTAGGGATAAGGGATTAGAGTTTAAGGTATAGTATCGAGTCTGTTGAGGGTTTAGGAATAGGGATAACATTTAGGGTTTAGGGATGAGGGATTAGAGTTGAGGGATGAGGGATTAGGGTTGAGGGTTGAGGTATTAGGGTTTAGGGATAAGGTTTAGGGTTGAGGGTTGAGGGATTAGGGTTTAAGGTATAGTGTTGAGGGTTGATGTTTTAGGGATAGGGTTTAGGTTTGAGGGATTAGGTTTTAGGGTTGATGAATTAGGGTTTAATGTTGAGAGTTGAGGGTTGAGGGTTGAGGGTTGAGGTTGAGGGATAGGGTTAATCGTCAAGGGATTAGGGTTAAATAAGAGTGTCGATGGTAGAGGGATTAGGGTTTAAGGTATAGTGTCGAGCCTGTTGAGGGTCTAGGAATAGGGATAGCATTTAGGGTTTAGGAATGAGGGATTAGAGTTGAGGGATGACAGATGACAGATTATGGTTAAGGGTTGAGGGATTAGGGTTTAGGGACAAGGTTTAGGGTTAGGGTTGAGGGATTAGGGTTTAAGGTATAGTGTTGAGGGTTTAGGGATAGGGTTTAGGGTTGAGGGATTAGAGTGAAGGGTTGAGGGATTAGAATTTGGCGTTGAGGGTTGAGGGTTTAGGATCAGGGTTGAAGGTTGAGGGATCAGAGTTAAGGGTTGAGGGATTAGGGTTTGATGTTGAGGGTTGAGGGTTGAGGTTCGAGGGTCAAGGGTTTAGGGATAGGGTTGAGGGTTGAGGAATTAGGATTACAGTTGAGTGTGGAGGATATAAGGATTAGGAATAGGGTTCGAGAGTTTAGGGATAAGGGATTAGAGTTTAAGGTACAGTATCGAGTCTGTTGAGGGTTTAGGAATAGGGATAGCATTTAGGGTTTAGGGATGAGGGATTAGAGTTGAGGGATGAGGGATTAGGGTTGAGGGTTGAGGGATTAGGGTTTAGGGATAAGGTTTAGGGTTGAGGGTTGAGGGATTAGGGTTTAAGGTATAGTGTTGAGGGTTGATGGTTTAGGGATAGGGTTTAGGTTTGAGGGATTAGGGTTTAGGGTTGATGAATTAGGGTTTAATGTTGAGAGTTGAGGGTTGAGGGTTGAGGGTTGAGGTTGAGGGATAGGGTTAATGGTCAAGGGATTAGGGTTAAATAAGAGTGTCGATGGTAGAGGGATTAGGGTTTAAGGTATAGTATCGAGCCTGTTGAGGGTCTAGGAATAGGGATAGCGTTTAGGGTTTAGGAATGAGGGATTAGAGTTGAGGGATGACGGATGACAGATTAGGGTTGAAGGTTGAGGGATTAGGGTTTAGGGACAAGGTTTAGGGTTAGGGTTGAGGGATTAGGGTTTAAGGTATAGTGTTGAGGGTTTAGGGATAGGGTTTAGGGTTGAGGGATTAGAGTGAAGGGTTGAGGGATTAGAATTTGGCATTGAGGGTTTAGGGTTTAGGATCAGGGTTGAAGGTTGAGGGATCAGAGTTAAGGATTGAGGGATTAGGGTTTGATGTTGAGGGTGGCGGGTTGAGGTTCGAGGGTCAAGGGTTTAGGGATAGGGTTGAGGGTCGAGGAATTAGGATTACAGTAGAGTGTGGAGGGTATAAGGATTAGGAATAGGGTTGGAGGGTTTAGGGATAAGGGATTAGAGTTTAAGGTATAGTATCGAGTCTGTTGAGGGTTTAGGAATAGGGATAGCATTTAGGGTTTAGGGATGAGGGATTAGAGTTGAGGGATGAGGGATTAGGGTTGAGGGTTGAGGGATTAGGGTTTAGGGATAATGTTTAGGGTTGAGGGTTGAGGGATTAGGGTTTAAGGTATAGTGTTGAGGGTTGATGGTTTAGGGATAGGGTTTAGGTTTGAGGGATTAGGGTTTAGGGTTGATGAATTAGGGTTTAATGTTGAGAGTTGAGGGTTGAGGGTTGAGGGTTGAGGTTGAGGGATAGGGTTAATGGTCAAGGGATTAGGGTTAAATAAGAGTGTCAATGGTAGAGGGATTAGGGTTTAAGGTATACTATCGAGCCTGTTGAGGGTCTAGGAATAGGGACAGTGTTTAGGGTTTAGGAATAAGGGATTAGAGTTTAAGGTATAGTATCGAGTCTGTTGAGGGTTTAGGAATAGGGATAGCATTTAGGGTTTAGGGATGAGGGATTAGAGTTGAGGGATGAGGGATTAGGGTTGAGGGTTGAGGGTTTAGGGTTTAGGGATAAGGTTTAGGGTTGAGGGTTGAGGGATTAGGGTTTAAGGTATAGTGTTGAGGGTTGATGGTTTAGGGATAGGGTTTAGGTTTGAGGGATTAGGGTTTAGGGTTGATGAATTAGGGTTTAATGTTAAGAGTTGAGGGTTGAGGGTTGAGGGTTGAGGTTGAGGGATAGGGTTAATGGTCAAGGGATTAGGGTTAAATAAGAGTGTCGATGGTAGAGGGATTAGGGTTTAAGGTATAGTATCGAGCCTGTTGAGGGTCTAGGAATAGGGATAGTGTTTAGGGTTTAGGAATGAGGGATTAGAGTTGAGGGATGACGGATGACAGATTAGGGTTGAGGGTTGAGAGATTAGGGTTTGATGTGGAGGGTTGAGGGTTTAGGGTTAGGGTTGAGAGATGAGGGATCAGAGTTAAGGGTTGAGGGATTAGGGTTTGACATCGAGGGCTGAGGTTCGAGGGTCAAGGGTTTAGGGATAGGGTTGAGGTTGAAGGGATTAGGGTTTAAGGTATAGTGTTGAGGGTTGATGGATCAGAGTTAAGGGTTAAGGGTTGTAAGAATTAGGGATAGGGTTGGAGGGTTGAGGGATTAGGATTTGACGTTGAGGGATTAGGATTTGACGTTGAGCATTGAAGGATTAGGATTTGACATTGAGGGTTGAGGGTTTAGGGATAGGGTTGAGGGATTAGGATTTGACATTGAGGTTTGAGGGTCAAGGGATTAGAGTTGAGGGTTTAGGGATTAGGGATCTATAGCAGGACAAAACGTGAGCGCGTTATAACACGCTCGCGTTTTGTATTTCTACTAAAACGGTAAAAAAGTGGTTACCCCTGTGATCCAGGCCCACATGCTCTATTTTCTTACTGATTCTGCGTGTGCTCCGACAAAAAAGAAGTGCTTTCATGCTATTGGGAAGTTCACATGCACATTTGACACATTGTACCACCTTTGCATGATCTTTCCACCACCTTTTCTGCTTTGCCAACTTGAGAAGGAGGAAATAACATAGTTTTCAAACCAAGTTTGATATATATCTATTCAAGTTTCAATTTTTTTAGTATTGCAATGTTAATTGTGATTCAATTTTAAGAACTTAACATTGAAAAGGAAGCAAATGGTGAAAAACTCAAATTGTTGAGGAGTTTGATGCAAGAAGATAAAAACACTACATAATTGGGTACTCTCTCCATTCAAATCTTCGTTTTTTAGGTATGTCAAGTCTTTACATGCATGTTCTTTACATTTTCCTTATTTCGGATTGGATTACTTTATCATGCTTTATCATACATGTTTAAAAAAGACACATTCCCAATCGAGAAAGCAACCTACAATCTCACATGATGCCATGTATATTTTCTACACTTGGGCTCTTTAATAATTATGTGTAATAAACAAACCTTAGTTCATACCATGATGTCAAACTATACAAGAATAAATCCTTACAACATAAAAAAAATACAATCCCACTATTATTATGTATTCATTTCTTAGGAACTAATATTGGTCTCTTTATCATGCTACAGACAAATTCTCCATCATGCCGAGGAAACGATCAAGAATTAAACCAACACAGGAAGAGATAGAAGCTAAGAATGCAAAGAAAGCAATGGCTATGAGAGAACTTCGTGAGAAGAGGAAATTGGACACGATAAATGAAGACATACCAATTGAAGAGGAACCACAACCATCACAAAGAGATATGGTATTGGCGGCACAAAGAGAACGAATGCAAAAACTTCGTGGTACGAGAGATTTGAATACCATAGTTGGAGACACATCCTTTACCGCAAGTCAACATGTAGGGACAATATCTACCACATCTCAAGTTGAGAGTACATCATCACTCACATGTGATGAAGGAGGTATGCCATCGTTCCCACCTCAACCTCAAGGTATGCCATCTATTCCATCTTCGATCGAAGGTATGCCATCTAACCCATCTCATTTAAATATTGATGAAATTCCTAATGTTGAGATGAATTTACCTAACTTGACACCACCTAGAATTTTGCATAGAAAGCCAAAGTATTTGATTGATATTGATGAGAATATTTTGCAGCCAATGGAAGGTAAGATTCCAAAACGCACTTGTAGAAGATATGCTAATAAGATTTGGAGATTGTTCTTTGAAAAGTTAAATGAGACTGCAAGATGTAACCTATTCATTGAAATAATGTGAAGTATAAAGTATAGGTCTATCATGAAGATTCTTGGGTTGAGAACATCAGAGGCTTCAAGTGAAAAATCTATTGTCAAGAATCTAATGAGTGCGTATGAGAGTGTGGGTAACACCTCACGCACAAAAGATAGTAATGCAACACGGCGTGTGATTACATCGACTATAGTAAGTAGTCAAACGAGGAAAGCTCGTCTCATTAGAAAGACAAGTCAAGAATTGAGAATTAATAGGAAAACTTTATCAAGAGCCATTGGAAGACGCCAAAGAATTAAGGACACTAATGCCAATGAATTATGGGCATTCTCAGGGAGACTACCACGAAAAGATAAACCAATTGTTGAAGCATTGAGATCACTAATTGAAAACTTTTGGAAGAATTACACAAGGGTATCTCTAAATCAAAGGGATGTGGTAAGAAGGAGAATTGGTAGTCAGAACCGCGAGCCACATCCAAAGCATTTTTTGGATGAGACTCAAACACAATTTTATGGTAAATTTCTAGAGAAGTATCCTCAAATTAAAATTTGTCAAAGATATTTTGAAATGCTAAAACCTTTCTATGTTAAGATAAATCACACACGCACTACTTGTTGTTGTAGATTACATATTGAATTTTCTAACCATTTTGATGCTTATAGGTCTATATGTTTAGATATGCATACTAACAATGATTTGCAGGGTTGTGCCATATGTGCCCCACCAACATCTTCAAGAGACTTCATATCAAGAATTTTATGTGAAAGAGAGGAAGGTCAAATATTCTACAAGAAATTATGCTTGGATGGCACATGTCATCGTTGCAGTGGCTTGCAACATTTGCCAATATGTGAACATATGGAAATAACACATGCGGTTGGAAATGAACTAGTAGAGTTTGGTAAGTATAAAACAGTGGCATACAATACAAAAGATGGTAAAGAAGCAAAGAGGTGTGAATTAGTTATTGAAAAGATTCCAGTGTATCAGTTTATGCCTATATTTCATGACAGCATAGTGTATGAGTATGCAAGACATGCCCATAGAGCTCGATGGTTGGACTTGCAATTCAAGTTATGCAAGGACACATTTCCAGTTGGTAGCATTGTTTTAGTCGTCGACTTTGCAGAGAACTACAGTCTACAGCCACAGCGTGAGGTGCAATCACAATATTACAACTCCACACAGGTTTCTATATTTGTGCACATCGCATTCATTCATGCGAATGATAGTACAAAGGATGACAGAAAGATCATAAGGGAGTATCATTTCTATATTAGTGATGATTGCACGCATTCTACGGAGTTCATGCAAGGTTGCTTTCAGGTGTTCTACAATGATTTGGCTAGAAGGGGCATATCATTCAGTCAACATATCATATGGTCGGATAATTGTGCATCACAATTCAAGAACTCGTGGAATTTCTATTGGCTAAGTAGGAGGCATAATTTTACAGGTATTCAACATATGTGGAACTTTTGTGAGGCCGGACATGGAAAGGGGGAGCATGATGGTGCAGGAGCATGTATCAAAAGAGCCATAGCACGAGAAGAGTTAAAGTATAAAGAAAATGCAAAGTTGACAGATGCAAAATTGATTGTCGAGTGGTGTAATGCTTCCATGGGTCCAGGTAATGAAGGTAAGTCTTTAGTTCATAGATTTTTTTGGTTGATAGATGATACTAACATTGCACCATATGAGGATTGTTGTACACTGACAGGATCAAATGAGATGCACTCTTTCAGAAGCTCAATTGCAGGTTCATGGAGTATCCATACACAAAAGATGTCATGCTTTTGTTCTTCCTGTACAATTCAAGTCTGGGATGAGTGCGAGTCAAAGGAGTGGGTTGACGAATGGCAGTTAAGTTATCTTAGCCCACTTGACACGTATCGACCCCCGACGGCACTGGAACTAACACAGATGGAATCGTCAGTTGACTTTGACCACATATCAGATTTAGTTCAACCAGGTAATATAGGGCACATATATGCATCTAATTTCATCTAGTTCAACCAGGTAATGTCATCTTACTTTGTAGTGTTTTTGTAATGTTGACTAATTTCATCTAATTTGCTACACATATCAATGTAGGACACGTATATGCAGTTATTGCAGATGAAGATAATGAAGAGGGAACAGATTATTACTTATGTCATTGTGTTGAGGCCAAAAAGAAATTGGAGGCCCCTGTTATAGATGGAGAAAACATCGAATACCCTACAGGATCAGTGGTTATTACTGGAACATGGCTTAGAAGGTACCCACATAAGAGTGTTAATATTTGGCTATTTCAGGACTTTGACATGCATCGAAAGATTCTTCATTACTCGAACCTTGTCGTGGCATCCAATGTTCATTTGATAAAGTATCGGGGTAGACCTTTGAACAAAATATTGTGGAAGGTGCGTGAGTCTGACCATGAATCAATACTTGACACAATAAAGAGTAGAGCAGATCCAGATGGTTCATTGGATTAATTTGTAAGTATTCACATTGATTTTGTAAAGTTATGTCACATTGAGTTGTAAGTATGCACATTAATTTGTAAGGTTTGTCTTTTTTTATTTCCTCCTGCATTTTTACACATATGTACACATTTTTACATCATCATGTTATGCATTTTTGGTGTCCTACTCCTGATGCGACCAAACTCATAACTCACCCTACTAGACACCATTTGATGATCTCTCCAACACTCTGGATCCAGGGCGCCCAATCATGATGATGACCTATATACCATTCTCCCAAGGCGCTCATAATGAATGAATGATAAGGAGCGCCTCGACCTCTATAATCAAGGTGATTTTAAGTCACTTTGAGTCATTTGGGGTCAGTTTGAGTCTTTGAGTCATGTTGCAAAAAAGTGTCAATGTTGTCAAGTTGCACAAAGCAACTTTTTCATTTTTGGTGTCCTGCTCGTGATGTGACCAAATTGACTATTCCAACGCATTCAGATGGGTACATTTACGCTAGGCATGGTCCTGTTTTTCACGCAAACATGTTAAAACAGTCTGAGCTACATTATACCAACAATATCCCTGAAGAGTCCAAAGTGCAAAAAGGCTGCAATCTTTGACGAGATGTTACTCAAAAACTGTGTCACTTAGAAACATTCCGTTTGAGGCAACGCTATCATGTAGAGTGCCTCTACAATAACCTCTCTCAGTTTTTTATAGCTCTGAGGCATTTACCCGTGGTGAAAGGTTTTCTGCTGCCCCAAAAATCGTCAGAAGGAGGCAGTGTAAAGTTGCAAAGGGGTGTAACTTTTGTCCTGCTCCTGATGCGACCAAACTGACTATTCCAACGCGTCTGAATGGGTATATTTATGCTAGGCATGGTCCTATTTCTCACCCAAACATGTCAAAACAGTCAGAGCTACATTGTACCGACGATATCCCTGAAGAGTCCAAAGTGCAAAAAGGCAGCAATCTTTGACGAGATGTTACTCGGAAATCGTGTCACTTAGAAACATTCCGTCTGAGGCAACGTGATCACGTAGAGTGCCTCTACAATAACCTCTCTCAGTTTTTTATAGCTCTGAGGCATTTGCCCATGGTGAAAGGTTTTCTGTTGCCCCAAAAATCGTCAGAAGGAGGCAGTGTAAAGTTGCAAAGGGGTGTAACTTTCGTCCTACTCCTGATGCGACCAAATTGACTGTTCCAACACGTCCGAATGGGTACATTTATGCTAGGCATGGTCCTATTTCTCACCCAAACATGTCGAAACAGTCAGAGCTACATTGTACTGACGATATCCCTGAAGAGTCCAAAGTGCAAAAAGGCAGCAATCTTTGACGAGATGTTACTCAAAATCGTGCCACTTAGAAACATTCCACCTAAGGCAACGTGATCACGTAGAGTGCCTATACAATAACCTCTCTCAGTTTTTTATAGCTTTTAGGGATTTGCCAGTGGTGAAAGGTTTTCTGTTGCCCCAAAAATCGTTAGAAGGAGGCAGTGTAAAGTTGCAAAGGGGTGTAACTTTCGTCCTGCTCCTGATGCGACCAAACTGACTGTTCCAACGCGTCTGAATGGGTACATTTATGCTAGGCATGGTCCTATTTCTCACCCAAACATGTCGAAATAGTCAGAGCTACATTGTACCGACGATATCCCTGAAGAGTCCAAAGTGCAAAAAGGTAGCAATCTTTGACGAGATGTTACTCGAAAACTGTGTCACTTAGAAACATTCTGTCTAAGGCAACGTGATCATGTAGAGTGCCTCTACAATAACCTCTCTCAGTTTTTTATAGCTCTTAGGCATTTGCCCGTGGTGAAAGGTTTTCTGTTGCCCCAAAAATCGTTAGAAGGAGGCAGTGTAAAGTTGCAAAGGGGTGTAACTTTCGTCCTGCTCCTGATGCGACCAAACTGACTGTTCCAACGCGTCTGAATGGGTACATTTATGCTAGGCATGGTCCTATTTCTCACCCAAACATGTCGAAACAGTCGGAGCTACATTGTACCGACGATATCCCTGAAGAGTCCAAAGTGCAAAAAGGCTGCAATCTTTGACGAGATGTTACTCGAAAATCATGTCACTTAGAAACATTCCGTCTGAGGCAACGGGATCATGTAGAGTGCCTCTACAATAACCTCTCTCAGTTTTTTATAGCTCTGAGGCATTTGCCCGTGGTGAAAGGTTTTCTGTTGCCCCAAAAATCGTCAAAAGGAGGCAGTGTAAAGTTGCAAAGGGGTGTAACTTTCGTCCTGCTCCTAATGTGACCAAACTGATTGTTCCAACGCGTCTAAATGGGTACATTTATACTAGGCATGGTCCTATTTCTCACCCAAACATGTCGAAACAGTCGGAGCTACATTGTACCGATGATATCCCTGAAGAGTCCAAAGTGCAAAAAGGCAGCAATCTTTGACGAGATGTTACTCGAAAATTATGTACTTAGAAACATTCCGTCTGAGGCAACGGAATCACGTAGAGTGCCTCTACAATAACCTCTCTCGGTTTTTTATAGCTCTGAGGCATTTGCCCGTGGTGAAAGGTTTTCTGTTGCCCCAAAAATCGTCAGAAGGAGGCAGTGTAAAGTTGCAAAGGGGTGTAACTTTCGTCCTGCTCCTGATGCGACCAAACTGACTGTTCCAACACGTCTGAATGGGTACATTTATGCTAGGCATGGTCCTATTTTTCACCCAAACATATCGAAACAGTCGGAGCTACATTGTACCGACGATATCCCTGAAGAGTCCAAAGTGCAAAAAGGCAGCAATCTTTGACGAGATGTTACTCGAAAACTGTGTCACTTAGAAACATTCCGTCTGAGGCAACGTGATCACGTAGAGTGCCTCTACAATAACCTCTTTCAGTTTTTTATAGCTCTTAGGCATTTGCCCGTGGTGAAAGGTTTTCTGTTGCCCCAAAAATTGTCAGAAGGAGGCAGTGTAAAGTTGCAAAGGGGTGTAACTTTCGTCCTGCTCCTGATGCGACCAAACTGACTGTTCCAACGTGTTTGAATGGGTACATTTATGCTAGGCATGGTCCTATTTCTCACCCAAACATGTCGAAACAGTCGGAGCTACATTGTACCGATGATATCCCTGAAGAGTCCAAAGTGCAAAAAGGCAGCAATCTTTGACGAGATGTTACTCAAAAATCGTGTCACTTAGAAACATTCCATTTGAGGCAACGGGATCACATAGAGTGCCTCTACAATAACCTCTCTCAGTTTTTTATAGCTCTGAGGCATTTGCCCGTGGTGAAAGGTTTTCTGTTGCCCCAAAAATCATCAGAAGGAGGCAGTGTAAAGTTGCAAAGGGCTGTAACTTTCGTCCTGCTCCTGATGAGACCAAACTGATTGTTCCAACGCGTCCGAATGGGTACATTTATGCTAGGCATGGTCCTATTTTTCACCCAAACATGTCGAAACAGTCGGAGCTACATTGTACCGACGATATCCCTGAAGAGTCCAAAGTGCAAAAAGGCAGCAATCTTTGACGAGATGTTACTCAAAAATTGTGTCACTTAAAAACATTCCGTCTAAGGCAACGGGATCACGTAGAGTGCCTCTACAATAACCTCTCTCAATTTTTTATAGCTCTGAGGCATTTGCCCGTGGTGAAAGGTTTTCTGCTGCCCCAAAAATTGTCAGAAGGAGGCAGTGTATTAAGTCAGGATGAAAGCCTATTCACTCTAGGCACCTGTTTTTGACCAAATCACACATGCGCCTTGAACAACTCTGTCTTCAAGGCGCTTTTCTTTAATCTCTGTAACTCTCCAAATCCACTAAGGCGCAAATTTTACCTCTTGGGCTCAAGATATAGGTTCTTCATCCAAGGTGCCAGAATGGTCCAAAGGCGCATTTCACCTCTAACCTCACCTCTAACCTTACTTGGAGGCACTAAACCTTTTGACATTTCAAGTAACTTCAAGAGAACTATTTTTCCTTAAGGTGGTTCACTCCTTGCAATTGGATGTATGGTACTTGTAACTCATTTGATTGACTTTGTAATGTTTCTTCTTCTTGTAGAGTAGATAAGGATGATATAAGCTTACTTCATGAATCGGAGTAGAAATCTCTCTTGGACTTGCTAGGTGAAATGACTTGAACTTGAAGGACTTGAAGTTGATGAAGTGATCCTTCATGATGGCCTTTGACATTACCTTCTCGGAGTGTAGATGATAACACCTTGCTTGGATAAAGTGGATAACCTCTGACCTAAACTTTGAAGCTTGATGAATCTTGAAGATTGGGTTTCCTCCTACTCCCCTTTTGGGCTCCACTCCATCAAAGGCGTATTTAGTTGTCCAAGGCGCCAACATTCACTCAGGGGCGCCCAAAGAGAAAGTTTACAACTCTAAGGCGCTAAACTCTTATGCAAAAATGGTCATCATCAAAGGCACAAAAATGGGTCTCTGGGCGCCAATCTCTACAAGACATTCCATCTCATTGCTCTCCTCCATTACAAGCACTCACTTACCTCAATCTTGGGCGCATACCAACATCCCAACATCCAAATCACCCAGGCGCTCAAAACCTTCAAGACTCAAGGCGCATTTTATGATCAAACAAGGTATCTCCTGAACAAGGCGCTCATAGTCTCATCATGGCGTTAATCATCATCATGAGCGCTCATATTGTTCTAGGTGCACAGTTATCTCTGGAATGCTCAAGGCGCACATACCCTTCTCTAGGCTAGTTTACACTTATTCAAGGCGCTCATTCCAAACTTACATGAACTCCTCATTACAAGACGCACAAACTAGATGATCCTAGGGCATAAGGGCACTCATAGGAGTTGTTATGTGTCATTTTGGCCAAGGTTTTCAGGAGCAGTGAAGACATTAGGAAGGGGATGATCGTTTGGATAGTTTTGAATGCTTTATTTCTCCTTGTTTAAACTAGGCGCTCACTGAGGATTGGAGTAGCCTTTGCACCCTCACATCACGTTAATCAGCGTTTTAGAGGCAATCATAGTATAGGAAGATTTGCGCCTTGCAGAAGAGAGTTATTTGGTGAGCGCTTAGGAGTTCTGGCACCTAGGGGAAAGGTCTAGGTAGAGCGCCTTCAGACTTTGACAGTGAAGTGCCTTAAGGAGTTGGATGATGTTTTTGCCTAGAGTGGAGATGATGTTTTTAGCGCCTTAAGGATGATGATGGAGCGCCTTGGAGTCAGGTTAGTCTGGAGCATCTTAAGAAGGTAAAGCACTTCAAATGTAAACACAAGTGTTTTGAGCACCCTAATGAGAAGTTGTCTTGGCACCATAAGTTGTTCAAATGAAGATATGCGCCTTGGATAGTTGCAAAGACCTAATTTAGCACCCAAGGTTGGAAGACTCTTTGTGAGCGCCCAGTGTTTGAAAGCTCTTTGTGTTTGGTGCATTAAAATGAATTTGGCACCTAAGTAGTATTGAAACACTCAACTGAGCGCCTAAAGCCCATGAGAGAAGTGATATGCGCCTTGATAGGAATATCATGGAAGATGAGTTTACTGAATGGCACCTTGAATGACTTGGTTGATTAAGTGTTTTAGCGCCTAGATATGGGATGAATCATTGAGTGCCTTTGGTTGAGATGATGTCAACACCTTTGAGATTATAACACCTTGGAGTCAAGTTCGAAGGAGCACCTTGAGAAGGTAAAACACTTCAAATGTTTTCAAGGAATTGGAGAAGTCACTTAGTGCCTAGAAGGAATTCTAGAGCAAGAGGGTTGGAGCGCCTTGAGCTTCAAGTCAGATATGCGCCTAGACCTCTACCCTTTAGCAAGTTGAAGCCCTCTGAGCCTTGACAAAGTGAGAATGCCTTATAGTGAATATGCGCCTTGGGCAAGGTTGAATACAAAGTTGAGGAGTATATCATAATGAGTAAATGCACTGTAGGGTTAGATGATAAACACTAGTGCCTTGAGTGTCTTGGTCAAAATTTTGACGTGAGAAGTCTTGCAAGATCAAACCCTGGAGTGCGCCTTACAGAGAACCTATTGATCCTTTGCTTTGACAAGATTTGGGTGCCAGAATGATCCTTAATAAATGGAATGTATCTACACCAATTTTGTGCCTTTAGGGAAGTGATGGTGGCCAGAATGATCCTTAATCTCATGTTTGTGCGCCTAGGTCTAGAAGCAAGATTTGAGCGCCTTAGGATAGGGTTTTTTGCACCTTGTCTTGGAGAGTGAATTTGCGCCTTGGATGATGTTGAAGCACCTTGGGATGAAATGCACCCAAACTTACAGAGGGCCTTCAGTGAGGGAGTTGAAGAGAGTGCTTAGAGGAAGGATAGCCTTAAGATCAAACTAAGTACTTAGAAACCTAAGATTAGCGCCTTATTTGAAGTTATACACCTATTCTGGCCCCAGAGAGTGAGTTTGAGTGTGAAGAAGTGAATGTCTGCGCCTTGAAGGGGATACAAAGGGAAGATGATGCACCTTGATGGGTTGATGATGGAAATTTGCGTTTTGGAGCTAAATGTGCGCCTTGAATCTAAATGATATTTGAGTGCTTAGAGGTAAATAGGGGTGCCTTTGAGAATTCTTTGTGCTTTAAGGAATGGATTGTGGCGCTTTGGACTAAGGTAAGTCCTGAGCACTTCCAATGATTTTAAGGAGCGCTTTGAAGGAGATAGTACCTAGAGAAGAAAAGATGTCAAGTTTTAACACCTTGGAAGAAATTCCAGATAGTGGCACCTTCACAGGGTTTTCCAAGTTGGCGCCTTGGTTTGGGATGATCATGCTAAGAAAGAAAATGCGCCTTCAGCAAGGTCACATCAAGTCTAACATGTCAATACTCTTCATCACTAACGTCATGTTGAAATTTCAAGGCATCTATCCATTCAAGTTCTCCGAGGAATATCAAATGAAGAATGAGTTAGCCTATTCCTCATTCCCAGAGGCTAATTCGAAATAATGAGGGAATGAATTGGTTTTTGACTAACTTAACTTTTGTTTTTTGCAGGAACAAAGTCAGAAACTTGAAATTAGTTAAGTCTGGATGCTAAACTTGACCAAGGCAGGACTCCTAGACTCAGGGCGCACTTTCTTGCTTGCTCAATGTCAAATGTGCACCTAACCAAGAATCATGGAGCTTTGAAGCACTTTAATCACATCAACTAGGGCGCCTAAGTGCATAGAGGTATAATGAATCTTCCGGAGAACATGGATAGACAACTAAGTCTCCAACTTGAGTCTTCTAAGTGAATTGGATGATGAAGAGAGTCTAGTCATTTTGGGCGCTAGTATCAGGATGAATCATCCAAAATGGCTGCTTAGAACTAGAAGGCGCCAATGCATGAGTTCAAGGATCCTCCATTGGAGTGCCTAGCCTAGATGGCTATAGATTGAAAGTTTTAAAGCTAAGTGATGTCTCTTAGGTGAATTCCTAGCCCAGGTGCATGTGTTGGGAAAAACTCTTTGGCTCTGGCGCCTAGAATTGGGAGCTTTGTAAGATGCACCAATTGATGAAACATTTCCATTTTGCGCCTAGAATAGAACTCTCTCACATAGTTGAAATTGACTTGATAGAAGGAGATAAGTCTTAAGGACTAGTTTGGCGCCTCACTTGCCTATATCACCTTTGAAATGCGCTTTGGTTGATGATCATCATTGATGGCGCCTAGTGAAATGTAAAGCTATTTGCATCTCCAGATGATCAAAATTGGATTAGGAGATCATCCTTGCAGTTGAGATTGACAGAGAAGTGTTAAAGGAATCACTTCAAATGGGCGCCTAAGCTAGTTGAGGCGCATATCAATTCCACTATAACTCCAGACTGACGCTTAGGATCCAGTCATCTCCTAAGGCGCAGTTCCATTCACCCATGACCTTGCTTGGCGTCTAAAACTTGGAAACTCCTTTGGAAAGCTCCTGTTGCGCCTAGAAGATGAGTTTGGGATATCAACTTGCAAAAGGCTTAGAAACTCTTCAAAGATGTTAGGCACAATCCCATGGCACTGGAGCTCAGTTTTGGCGCCTTCAAGGAATAGCACATGAAGGAACTTGGGAGGTCAGGTGCTTGTAAAAGGGAACACCTTGGAACATCTTCCAGAGGTTGAAGTAGTAAGAAAACATCAAGTGAGTCTAGGCGCACTCCCTTGTGTGAATAGTTTAGCTCTGGCGCCTAGCCACAGAGTGAGCCAGAAGAAGTAGTTTGGACATTAGAAGATAGGCACTCATTCTACAATGAAGCATTCCACCTTCCTAATCAACAAAGACTTGCAAGAATTGACAAAGGAAGCTAAGGCGCACCTTCTACTTGTTTCCACCTCTAGAATGCGCCTAACCTTGAAAGGGGGTTCAAAGATGTTTGTTAGACCTTTTCACTCAAGGCGCTCACCTTAGGCGCAATTTCTAAGTCCTTGTCACCTCAAGGAAACACCTAGTTTGGAAGGCGCTTGCCCTGTTCTCCACTCCTTTCAATTGGCGCCTAGAACATAGAATGCATGAAAGGAGCGCCTAGACTCCATAGGGCTCATTTGGGCGCCTAGCATTTAAAACACTTTCATAATGATGATGTTTTGGCACCTACTCTTGGAAACAATCCAGAGCATCCATAAACTCTAATTGGCGCCTAATGTTGACAAGGCGCAACTTCAGGAGGAGGTCACCTCAACTTGGCGCCCAAGTCAGAAAAACCTGTAAATCCTTCAAATATGCGCCTACCTTGTGAGGTGATGAGTTGAACATTCCAAATCTTCAAATGTTGCTCAAGTAAGGAAGACATTGTAACATCAAGGCTTCAAGGCCTGTCCTTGTATTTCCATTGAATGAGTTGTACTTCATGCTATTGAAAGCATTTTCCATGTAATAAGACATTGCAAGTTGATTGAATCAAGTAACAAGACAAGTACCCAACTCTAATGTTGTTTCATTCAAATAGTTATCTTGATGTATATCTTTATGTTATTGAAGTAGTTGATGAATTGTTAGCAAGTAAAAGTGTTTAAGTAAGGAAAATTTTTCGTAGAACTAGTTGGGTATCTTACACTTACACCATGCCTATCCATCAAACATCACAATGCAATCAAAATCCTAACAACATGCCCATGATCCAAGATCAAATGCAATCATGCAAAGATATTATCAATCACAAGCCTATTAAGAATGAACTAGAGTCTTCTAGTACCATACTTTTCCATCAAACACCATCATGTAATCCATGGCCTATCAAGCCTATCAAAGAAAATGTAAACATCCTATGTAATACAATCAGACTTTAAATATTTGAAGTAGCCATCTACAAATATCCATTCAAAAGTGGATTTATAATGCAAGTATGGACGTCATCAATAAAAAAGATTTGTATTAACCAAATATCCATATACGCATACATCAATATCTGTCGATATAAGTATAACATATATACAAAATAGCCATATAGGCTTACAAGAATGCCATATAGGCATACAATGTCAACTATGTACAATACAAAATATATGTCCACAAATGCCATATAGGCATACAACAGAGGAACACAATAAAAAGTCATTCCCCTCTAGCTGGTGAAGAGAATAAATCACGAGCAGCCTTTGATCTTCTAGGGGATGGAGACATGCATGTGGGTGGTCTACTACGAACCCGAGGGCTACTCCTCCTATTTAGTTCTTCCTGCACCTTTACCTATTACAAAAAAAAGTATAGATATTAATATATAGAAATTACATGTTATAAAAAAATGAAACATTTAACAAAATAATCACTTACCGCTAACATATAATCTGTCTCCTCGCTTGCCTCAGTAGCAGGAATAGGCCCTGGTGATGTCATGTCCTATAGAAACCATCCAGATAGAAATTAAACTTCAAATCAATAATCTTTTGATTTTTCAAAAATAGACAACTATAACAATGAATGTAAATTGAAATTTAATAATCTGCCTCATACCCCTGTCAATGCCATAGAGCTATGAATCGCAGAGGCCACACCCTGCTCCATTGCCCTATGAACATGGGGAGGTGTATCCGCAGCCTGCATCATCTGGAAATAAAACAACATTATTCAATTACAAAAACTATAATAGTGATGCAAATCATGGCTCCTAACATACACACACACTCATCTAAACATGGAAGTACACACAATAAAACACACAAATCACATACAAAAATTTAGTAAGTACAATTCATTCATTAAACTATTTATTTTATTACCTCCGTAAAGCTTTGAAGTCCACCACCGCTGGCAGGTGTTGCCATGAAATCTACAGTGTTAACCTATTCAACATCCAGAATCAGAAATTAGAATACCATTCATATAATGATGCTATTCACATGTAATATTTATAATTGTTTACTAGTTACATACCTCGACAGTAGATGATCTAGTGAAAAATGTAGGTGGAGAACCACTGAAAACTGCATCGACGCTATGACCCTGAAATTTCATTAAAATCATCAATTTAAATTAGTTAATCTTGTATTTCAAAAATAAAATTTAATAAATTAAATTCAATAAACTTGCTAATATTTACCTGAGTATCAAGGCCGAAAGTCTCACTCAGGAGGGTATCTGTCATCACCATCTGCTCAGCTGTAGATGTAGCCTATGCACCTACGTCCTGACTGTCCATGGGGTCATAACCATAGGCTGACCCGCAAGCCTGGCAAGTATGCGGTGGGACCCTACTCCTCGCACTATCTCCCAACCCACTCTATGTTGCAGGATCGGCATGCTCTATGATGCTCTGGGTCAAGGCACTAATCGACCTCAGTGTATCGACCTCAACACTCTCCTTCACAATGGAAGGGATAGAAACATGCTCGTGGGCTGGTCTGCTGATTACTCATCTCACTACCCACTGTGGGTCAAGACGTGCCCCTGGTCTATCCTATGCTGAGCCCCCACCTCTACCCTGGAAGTCCCGCATATCAAAATAGTTTGGCACTTTATTGAGGACAAACTCATAATAGAGTTTCCTCAAAAAGTATTGTGGGACCTCATTGTTATTGCATGGAGGATGGTCAAAAACCATCACCACCTCTGCCCGAAATTGTCCCTTATCGCTTGGTTGTTGCACCAATGAATAGGGAACCTCTTGCATGTAATGGGTGGAGGTTGATTTGTTTGTGGGTTTCTGAAAATTGAACACAAGTCTACTTTTGTAATTTGTAATTTTTTGACATCTTGGTATGACAATTTATCTGCATAGTAATCTCTAAACTCTCTCTTTTTATCGGTCCAACTAGTTATTTGCTTGCTAATTGAATTTACATTTGATAACATAGACTCGAGAGATTCAGCAAGCGTGGACCTATGCAAGGTTGAAGTGGAAGGATCTTTCAACCTTGCAATTATATCTTCAATTTGTTTTTTGTTGTTTTCAATTTCCCCCATTATATTATCTTGTGTTCCAGGGGCATGTCGAGGAATGAATGGAGGAGGTTGTTGTTCTGCAGGTATTTCTTCCTCAAGATTTTATGGATTTTGAGGAGGAGGAGGTGCATTAACATTTCCTACAATTAATAAAATATACATCAAAAATCAACAAAAACCTACCTATTTAGGAAGAAATTCAAACAAAAAAATAAAGATAACTCACCCCTTTGGCATACTCGACGTCGTGACAGCATTTCGGCGATGAATCGACAAGTCTTTTGTGTTGAATGGCGTTTTGTAGAACGCGAGTGCGTTTTTGAAGGGTTTTATGCCGCGGGCGGAGGAAAAACTCACTGAAATAAAATGATAGCAGGTTTTTTTATAAATAGCACTTTATAACGCGAGCGCGTTATAACGCGCTCGCGTTATGGCTCGGCAATGACGAGCCTAAGGCTTGTCATTGTCAAGCCATAACGGGAGCGCGTTATAACGCGCTCGCGTTATGCCTTAAATTTTTTTGAAAATTTTTTGGCCACTTTTTGGCCCCCCATCTTTTTGCACTTACCCTAAAACATATTATATTAGATATATCTTTTATAATATATCTAATATATTATTATAATATATTATATAATATAATAATATATTATGTTTATAATAATAATAATTATTATAATATATAATAATTAAAATATTATATTTAGGATTAGAGTTAGGGGTATCAAATTAGGGTTAGCGTTAGTGTTTAGGTTAGAATTAGGGTTAGGTTTAGGGTTACAGTTAGGGTTAGAATTATGGTTAGCATTAGTGTTAGGATTAAGGTTAGGGTTAGGGTTAGAATTATAATTAGGGTTAGATTTAGAATTAGGGTTTGTGTTAGGGTTAGAACCAAGGTTATATTAGAATTACTTAGGTTAGATTTAGAAAAAGGGTACCTATTTTTAAAGAATATTTTAATATCAATGTTGAACCCTAACCCTAATTCTAAGAGCAACCTTAACCCTCATACTAACCCTAACTCTAATTCTAACAATAACCTTAACCTTAGTACTAACCCTAACCTTTATTATAACAATAACCCTAACCCTAATTATAACCATAATTGTATCTCTAATTCTAAACCTAACGCTGACCGTAACACTAATCCAAATTTAACCCTAAATCTCATTGTAACCCTAACCCTAACCCTAATTTTCATTGTAATCCTAAATCTCACCCTAACCTAACCCTTATTATAACCCTAAACCTAGTTTTGACCGTAATTCTCATTGTAATTGTCACCCTTCTTCAAACTATAACCCTAATTTTAAATGTAATTCTTACTCTAATTCTAACTATAATATCAACCCTAACCCTAATTTTAACCCTAATCATAACCATAACCCTAACCCTAACAGTAACCTTATATTTAATCATAACCCTAATCCTATCTCTAATTATAGACCTAACCCTAATCCTAATTTTATACCTAACCCTAACCTTATTCTAACCCTAAACATAACTCTAATTTTAACCCTAACCTTAACCCTAACTGTAACCCTAACTGTGACTATAATTCAAGCCCTAACCTTAATACTCAACTTAACCCTAATTGAATATAACCTTAACTTTAATTTGGACCCTAACCCTAACTATAACTCTATTTCTTACCCTAATTCTAATAACAACCCACCTTAATTCTAACCCTAATTCTAATAGGAACCCTAATCCTAACTTTAACCCTAACCCTAACCCTAATCATAACCCTAATTCTACCCTAACTATAACCCTACTTTTAAATCTAACAATAACCCTAATTCTAACCCTTAGCTTAATCCTATTTGTAACTATGATTTTAACCCTAACTCTAACCTAAATTCTAACCCTCACTCTAGCCCTAACCCTTATTGTAACTCTAATGCTTACCCTAAACCCTAAACCTAATCCTACTTTTAAAGCTAACCCTAACCTTAACCCTTATTCTAACCCTAAACATAGCTCTAATTTTAACCCTAACCCTAACTCTAACCCTAAGCTTGATTATAATTCAAAACCTAACCCTAACCTTAATACTAATCTTAAACCTTATTGAACTCTAACCCTAACTCTAATAGTAACAAACCTTAATTCTAACCCTAATTGTAATAAGAACCCTAACCCTAACCCTAACCCTATCCCTATCCCTATCCCTATCCCTAACCCTAACCCTAATTCTAATCATAACCCTGATTCTACCCTAACTATAATCCTAATTTTAAATCCAACTCTAACCCTAAATCTAACCCTAACCCTAACCCTCACCCTAACCTTTATTCAAACCCTAAGCATAGCTCTAATTTTAACCCTAAGGCTGATCCTAATTGCAATCTTATCCCTAAGCTTAATACTAAACTTAACCCTAATGGTAACCCTAACCTTAAGTTTAATTCTAACATTAACCCTAATTATAGTTGTAACCCTAATTCTAACCCTAACTCTAGCCCTAACCCTTATTGTAACTCTATTGCTTACCCTAAACCCTAAACCTAATCATAATTTTAAAGCTAACCCTAACCCTAACCCTTTTTCTAACCCTAAACATAGCTCTAATTTTAACCCTAACCCTAACTCTAACCCTAAGCTTGATTATAATTCAAAACTTAACCCTAACCTTAATACTAATTTTAAACCTAATTGAACTCTAACCATAACTCTAATAGTAACAAACCTTAATTCTAACCCTAATTCTAATAAGAACCCTAACCCTATCCCTATCCCTATCCCTAACCCTAACCCTAACCCTAACCCTAACCCTAATTCTAATCATAACCCTGATTTTACCCTAACTATAATCCTAATTTTAAATCCAACTCTAACCCTAAATCTAACCCTAACCCTAACCCTCACCCTAACCTTTATTCAAACCCTAAGCATAGCTCTAATTTTAACCCTAAGGTTGATCCTAATTGCAACCTTATCCCTAAGCTTAATACTGAACTTAACCCTAATGGTAACCCTAACCTTAAGTTTAATTCTAACATTAACCCTAATTATAGTTGTAAGCCTAACCCTAACCGTTATTCTAACCCTAAACATAGCTCTAATTTTAACCCTAACCCTAATCCTAACTCTAACCCTAAGCTTGACTATAATTCAAAACCTAACCCTAACCTTAACCCTAATTGAACTTTAACCCTAACTCTAATTTGAACCCTAATCCTAATTGTAACTCTGATTATTACCTTAATTGTAATAGTAAGCCACCTCAATTCTAACCCTAATTCTAATAGGAACAATAACCCTAATTCTAATCATAACGTTGATCTACCCTACTCTAACCCTAATTTTGAATCTAACAATAACCCTAATTCTAACCCTTAACTTAATCCTAATTCTAACTATGATTTTAACCCTAACTCTAGCCCTAACCCTTACTGTAACTCTAATGCTTACCCTAAACCCTAAACCTAATCCGGATTTTAAAGCTAACTATAACCATAACCATAACCCTTATTCTAAGCCTAAACATAGCTTTAATTTTAACCCTAACCCTAACTCTAACCCTAAGCTTGACTATAATTTGAAACCTAACCCTAACCTTAATAGTAACCTTAACCCTAATTGAACTCTAACCCTAACTCCAATAGTAACCAACCTTAATTCTAACCCTAATTCTAATAAGAACCCTAACCCTAACCTAATTATAATCACAACACTGATTCTACCCTAACTATAACCCTAATTTTAAATCTAACTCTAACCCTAAATCTAACCCTAATCCTAACCTTTATTCAAACCCTAAGCATAGCTATAATTTTAACCCTAAGGCTTATCCTAATTGCAACCTTATCCCTAAGCTTAATACTGAACTTAGCCCTTATTGTAACCCTAACCCTAAGTTTAACTCTAACATTAACCCTAATTATACTTGTAACCCTAACCCTAACCCCAACCCTAAACCCTAAACCTAATTCTAATTTTAAATCTAAGAGTTTCTACCTTTGATTTATAAACAATCATTGTTCAGGAGTTGTGAGGCACTATACTATCAAAATTCAATAGCCTATCCTTTTCTGCACTGTGGAGCAATTGACAATTTCATTCTCCCTCACAATTTTTTAAAAATTTACAATATCTCCAAAAGTTTAATTTATTATCATACTTAATGAAATATAAACAACATTTAATAAAGTTTTTGACTATACATTAAAGCTGGTGTTTATTCATAATATAACAAATGCCCTAGGAAATATTAAAAGTGCTTATTGAAAGTAGTCGAATGTACAATTATTATAAATAATATGAATGCAGCTTACAAGCTGCATTCAATTTAGAAGTACTTTAAAGTGTTTCTACATTGCATCTAATAATTTAAAAGTCTGCTACTCCCAAATATAAATAAATAAATAACAACGAATATAACATGTCGGCCAGGGTTTGTTTCCATCACCCTACGATAATCGTAATGATGATATGTACAATACAGACCTGCAACAATACAAGATATGTAGAATATTGGGCATCGACTGTAATTCACAAACTTTCAAGAAATATGATTAATGCACTGTACTGCAGATTTCTCCAATATTCTCCTTCAACCATAGTTTTAGCCAATGTGATTTAGGGCCTCTCTTTCATGTTCATTCATTGACTGGGGTCTTCTATCCAAGCCTTTAGCCCATGGTTTTCTGTAGAGAAATTGGCTTTGGGAAGTAGTAGGAAACCACTTTACTTAAATATTATCCTTTATAATGGTCAAACAATCAATATACAAACAGATAATGTCAAATAATTTGGAAAGTAGTAGGAAACCACTCTACTTGAACAACATTTTCAATAATCAAACAATCAATAGCAATTTCACACTTGATCTACACTAAAAAGAGGTAAATATTTGTCCTATTTTTATTAATCAAAATTCAGCTTTTACTATTGAATTGAATGCTATTTAAGAATAATAAGAGGAAACTGTACAAGAGAGAGAATCAATTGGAATGCTACATAAAATGACTAAGTAATACGTATAGGCCCATATGACTCATGTGCACAAATGAAAGTGCTATAGAAATCTCTGGATGTTTTGATGAGTTGTTGACAGAAAAGATGACAGTTCCTAAAGTAGGGGCTTCTCAATGGCTGGAACAAATCAAAAACACACAAAAACATTGAGAAGAACAAGGCATAGCATTTCATGTACATCCATACATCTTCACAATACCAGAGCCCCTGCGTATTGAAAGACCAGACGCTTACATGCCACAGGTAGTTTCTCTTGGACCTTACCATCATCTTAAACTTGAACTGTTTGAGGCTGAAAGATATAAATCTAAGCTTACCATCCAAGTTGAAAAAAAAGCAAAGCAAGGGACTTTTGAGGATTTGGTTAAAGATCTAATTAGTATTGGAGGCGACATAAGGAACAGCTATAATGATCAAATTGAGTGTGGAGATGAAGTATTAGGGTGGATGATGGCTCAAGATGCTGTGTTTATTCTGGAGTTTCTTGGCTGTTATGACCAATATGAAAGCCCTAGAATTCAACAGACAAACCCTTATTTTCAGAACATGGAAGCTGTTTTTCATCCAGAAAGGAAGATCCCTTTGTTCTTCCCACTTCAAGCTGATATTTTTAAGCTGGAGAACCAAATCCCTCTTTTCATTTTGAAAAAGGTTTCGGAATGGCAGACTGGCTCAAAAACTCAAGCTTTAAACAGGCTTAATATGACAATATCAAGTGCTTGTAAAAAGTTCTCCCCTTTCAGGCATGTTGGGGATTCTTATCGTTCCGTTACACGAGAACACTACAATCATTTGCTTGATGAAAGGCATATCCTGGAATGCCTTTACAATTTCGTTGTGCCAAATCCTGCTCAGACTACTGTACCCATTGGAGATGATCATAATGGGATTGTGCCCAGGAACAAGGCTTTTTAGCTTTTTCATCAGATGACATCAAGATTTCGAGTGCTTTTGTCTCCAAAATCATATCACAAAGCCGACATAAATCTCCCTGCAGCAACAGAGTTACACGGGAGAGGGGTGAAATTCTCTCCTTTCACATGGGCATCTGAAGAGATAAGATTTGATAGAGCTAGCCCTACATTGTTCCTCCCTTGTATAGAGATGGATTACAGAACAGATGCTTTCTTGAGGAATATGGTGGTAGTGGAAGCATTCATGAAGTGGAAAACTAGAGTGTTCACTTGCTATGCAGATCTGATGGACAGATTGATCGACACTCCTAATGATGTTGCAGTACTGAAGAAATATGATATCATCCATAGTAGTTTAGGAAGTGATAAAGAGATAAGCATTCTGTGGAATGGAATCCGCAGATCAATATGGAGGAGCCCATATGATCCTATAGACAATACAATCAAGGCTGTAAATGAATATTACAGAAGCAGGTATGGAGTTTTATTGGGTGAGTTCTTACAGGAACATTTCTCAAAGCCATGGCGAGCTGCATCAGTGATGGGAGCATGCACTCTGCTCGTTCTGTCTTTCATGCAGACATTATTCTCATATTTTCAACTTCACCAATAATATGAACACAAGTGTTAGCAAAATGTGAACACAAGTGCATGTAAGTTCTTTTTTATTGTGGAAAATTAAGATTTACATTTTGTAATAAAGTTATTTTAGTGATTTAGTATTAAAATGTTTATAAGTTGGGTGTTATTCTCATAATTTGGGATAGTTTGGGGAAATTGTATGGGAATATAAGAATGCAATGCTTCAGAAATATTCACATAATACATTGTAAGAGCCTCAGAGGAATCATTAATAGTACATTTACATTTTTGGTGTTATCTGTGTTAAATGTGAAGTCAGTTTATTCCAGTACACCATGCAAAATTGTATGTTTTTATGCATGAAAATCTATCTTTAGATTTGATTTGTTTTTTTGCATGTGCTTTTTCCTCATTATTTAAGTTAGTGGAGCTTGAATGCAAGGTATGAGAAAAAGTTTTGTAACTGCTGATAATAAAAATTGAGAGATCTTTGCCCATGATTTTTTCCTTTTTCGATATAAATCTATGTTGTCTATTTTGTGCTAATTCACTGTTATTGCAATTCTGTACTGCTTATTTTTCTAACAATCTGTGCAAGAATGGTTTAATTTTGTAAAATTTGTGTTTGCAATTTTTCAACATGGTGTCAAAACTCTCAAAAAATTTTAGAGATGGAGAGAAATCAGTTTGAATGTGAGCATTGGGCGAGGTTTTTTATTTTTTATTTTTTATTTTTTATTTTAAAGATTTGTACGCCCCTATAACTGATTGGGCAAAAATTTCCAATTCTCAGCATGGAGTTCGTAGAATAGTAGATCAATTGTAAGGAAGAAATCACAATGCCAACAGTAATCAAACTGCTGGCAAGTTGATTTTTCAATCCCGTGAAAGAAGTTGGTGTCGATTTGCATAATGTATCTTTGTGAATAAAGATTTTTCATGCTACAAGTTTAGAAAGTTTGACCGTATACTTTGCCTAGCCGTACCTTGTCGTTCCATGTTTGCTGCCAACTTATCTCTCTTGTGCATAGTTATAATTAGAATCGATAATTGTCATTTGTCATTGGTTAATAATTCAAACAAGTAGTAGGGTAAGTGCAAGAAGATGGGGGGCCAAAAAGTGGCCAAATTAATTTCAAAAAAAATTAAGTCATAATGCGAGCGGGTTATAACATGCTCGTGTTATGGCTTGGTAATGACAAGCCTTAGGCTCGTCATTACCAAGCCATAACACGATCACGTTATAATGCGCTATAACGCGCTCGCGTTATGACTTACTACAAATAAAAAAAAAGCAGTCCAATTTCATTTCTTGTTGTTTTCTCCTCTACCCGCGACTTCCAAACCCTCAAAAACACGCTCCCGTTTTGCAAAACACCAATCAATACAAAAAAGTTATCAGTTCATCGCCAAAATGCCGCCGCGACGTCGAGCATGCCAAAGGGGTGAGTTATCTTTGTTTTTTTGTTTGAATTTATTTCTAAAGAGGTAGATTTTTGTTGATTTTTGATATATATTTCGTTATTTGTCAGGAAATGTTAATGCACCTCCTCCTCCTCCTCCTCCTCAAAATCCACAAAATCCTGAGGAGGAAATACCTGCAGAATAACAACCTCCTCTATTTATTCCTCGACATGCCCCTGGAACACAAGATAATATAATGGGGCAAATTGAAAACAACAAAAAAGAAATTGAAGATATAATTGCAAGGTTGAAAGATCCTTCCACTTCAACCTTGCATAGGTCCACGCTTGCTGAATCTCTTGAGTCTATATTATCAAATGTAGATTCAATTAGCAAGCAAATAACTAGTTGGACGGATAAAAAGAGAGAGTTTAGATATTACTATGCAGACAAGTTGTCATACCAAGATGTCAAAAAATTACAAATTACAAAATTAGACTTGTGTTCAATTTTCACAAACCCACAAACAAATCAACCTCCACCCATTACATGCAAGAGGTTCCCTATCCATTGGTGCAACAACCAAGCGATAAGGGACAATTTCGGGTAGAGGTGGTGGATGGTTTTTGACCATCCTCCATGCAATAATAATGAGGTCCTGCAATACTTTTTGAGGAAACTCTACTGCGAGTTTGTCTTCAATAAAGTGCCAAACTATTTTGATATGCGGGACTTCCAGGGTAGAGGTGGGGGGTCAGCACAAGATAGACCAGGGGCACGTCTTGACCCACAGTGGGTAGTGAGACGAGTAATCAGCAGACCAGCCCACGAGCATGTTTCTATCCCTTCCATTGTGAAGGAGAGTGTTGAGGTCGATACACTTCAGTTGATTAGTGCCTTGACCCAGAGCATCATAGAGCATGTTGGTCTTGCAACACAGAATGGGTTGGGAGATAGTGCGAGGAGTAGGGTCCCACCGCATACTTGCTAGGCTTGTGGGTCAGCCTGTGGTTATGACCCCATGGACAATCAGGACGCAAGTGCACAGGCTACATCTGCAGCTAAGCAGATGGTGATGACATATACCCTCCTGAGTGAGACATTCGGCCTTGATACTCAGGTAAATATTAGCAAGTTTATTAAATTTAATTTATTAAATTTTATTTTTGAAATACAAGATTAACTAATTTAAATTGATGATTTTAATAAAATTTCAAGGTCATAGCGTCGATGCAGTTTTCAGTGGTTCTCCACCTGCATTTTTCACTAGATCATCTACTGTCGAGGTATGTAACTAGTAAACAATTATAAATATTACATATGAATAGCATCGTTATATGAATGGTATTCTAATTTCTAGTTTTGGATGTTGAATAGGTTAATATTGTAGATTTCATGGCAACACCTGCCAGCGGTGGTGGACTTCAAAGTTTTACGGAGGTAATAAAATAAATAGTTTAATGAATGAATTGTACTTACTAAATTTTTGTATGTGATTTGTGTGCTTTATTGTGTGTATTTCCATGTTTAAATGAACGTGTGTGTATGTTAGGAGCCATGATTTGCATCACTATTATAGTTTTCGTAATTGAATAATGTTGTTTTATTTCCAGATGATGTAGGTTGCGGAGACACCTCCCCATGTTCATAGGGCAATGGAGCAGGGTGTGGCCTCTGTGATTCATAGCTCCATGGCATTGACAGGGGTATGAGGCAGATTAGTAAATTTCAATTTGCATTCATTGCTATAGTTGTCTATTTTTAAAAAATCAAAAAATTATTGATTTGAAGTTTAATTTCTATCTGGATGGTTTCTATAGGACATGACATCACCAGGGCCTATTCCTGCTACTGAGGCATGCGAGGAGACAGATTATATGTTAGCGGTAAGTGATTATTTTGTTAAATGTTTCATTTTTTATAACATGTAATTTCTATATATTAATGTCTATACTTTTTATTGTAACAGGTAAAGATGCAGGAAGACCTAAATAGGAGGAGTAGCCCTCGGGTTCGTAGTAGACCACCCACATGCATGTCTCCATCCCCTAGAAGATCAAAGGCTACTCGTGATTTATTCTCTTCACCAGTCAGAGGGGAATGACTTTTTATTGTGTTCCTTTGTTGTATGCCTATATGGCATTTGTGGACATATATTTTGTATTGTACATAGTTGACATTGTATGCCTATATGGCATTCTTGTAAGCCTATATGGCTATTTTGTATATATGTTATACTTATATCGACAGATATTGATGTATGCCTATATGGATATTTGGTTAATACAAATCTTTTTTATTGATGGCGTCCATACTTACATTATAAATCCACGTTTGAATGGATATTTGTAGATGGCTACTTCAAATATTTAAAGTCCGATTGTATTACATAGGATATTTGCATTTTCTTTGATAGGCTTGATAGGCCATGGATTAAATGATGGTGTTTGATGGAAAAGTATGGTACTAGAAGACTCTAGTTCATTCTTAATAGGCTTGTGATTGATAATATCTTTGCATGATTGCACTTGATCTTGGATCATGGGCATGTTGTTAGGATTTTGATTGCATTGTGGTGTTTGATGGATAGACATGGTACTATGTGACTTTTGGATAGGCTTGGGAGAGGTACACTAATTGAATTTGTGATTTCTAGTTTGAGATTTTTCCTCCACTAGAAGTCCTTGGAGGAAATCTAAAAAGGATGATTTGGATGTAGTGGGTTTGGATTGATGGGATAAGTTGGAATGTAAGGATTATGAGATGGAGGATTTGAATAGGATACATAGGATAAACAATTCTCACATGTGGTCGGGATTGGAGATATGAATTGAATATGAGGACCTTGGTCTAAAGTGGTTCTTCCCTTACCAAAGGTACCATAAGGATGACCATTAGATGTGTATTTAGGATTGGCATGATAGCTAGTGCTAGTCATTTCTTGTTTGAAATATTCTTGTATGTTCATGAGTGGGAGATGAAGGTTTATGGAAAGTTTACATGTAATGATCTCATAGTTAATGTTATTGTCATCTTGATATCATCTTGATCTACAAGACTATCATCATCATCATTGTCAAAGGGATTTTTTGATTGATTTGGATAAAAGATCTCATTTAAAGGATGCATGGTTTGAGGACCTATTTTGATTGTGATTTTGGGTTTTGCATGAGCCTCGCACAAGGTAATAGGCATAGGGTTTTTATCTTGCATAATAATTTTTTCAAACCAAGGGTCTATGATGGAAATGATTAAGGATGATAGAATGTTTGGATTTTGGACTTTGAGATGTTTATGGTTGTAAATGTTTATTGTTTGGACTCAAATTTTGTTAAATGTTTGTTTGAAAGAGGACACATCAAACACAACAATAAGATTGGTTTAAGTATGGATGCAAATGATGTTTACTAGTTTATTAAATGAAGACACATCAGGTACATTAATTGCCTATTCTATTGAAGTGGGTGTATCAATCTCCATGGGCTCAGCAATATTCTGGTTTGAGGACATGGTTGATACATGGTGAGACTAGGAGTCTTGTTTCAATGGGATTTGAGCATAGGTATAGCAATGATGATAATTATGGTGTCATGGATATGTAGGTACATTTGAGCATTGGCAAGACTTGACCATGTTTGTAGTTGATAGGTATGGGTTATGATGTTTGATTCGTGATTACAGGTGGTGTTGTGGTTTACTTTTAGCACATTGTTCTTATCTCTTAGATGCTTGATTAGTTCCTTGACTATGGTTACTCATTTGTAAACTTGTTTGGAAAGTTGAATCTATGATTGATTTGGTGAAGTCTATAAGTTATATTATTTGATATGTCAGTTTGGAAGTTATTAATGTGATGATGATTTTGCATGTTTTCAATGGTTGGGATCTACAAGTTATGCATTTTTTTAGGATGCACACCTCATTGATTGTAGTGGGATGACTTGAATGCATATTGCCTATATCCACGGGATTGATGCAGTGTTGATGTAGACTTTGTTATTTTTCCTTGTCTATGCTCATTTGCGCATTGGTATGTTGCATTGGGATGAGAGGATGGATGATGAGAATGATTGGATAGTTGGTTATTGAGACTTGTAGCATGTTTATCATGATGTCATGGATATCTTAGTTGCATAGTTTAGTGTGAGCTTTTGACAGTAATGATGGTTTATCTTCTTAGATTGGAGATCTTGGTTCTACTTTGGAGTTATTAGTATTATAGTTGAGTGTGTGTGGACCATGGTGATCTTCATTTAGGAGATGGTTATCACAATGCCATGTGTAGTTCATATCATGGTTCAGTGGGAGCTTTGATATTGATGTGTATTCGTCACCTAGTGATGGATGATCTTATATAGTGGTTGGGTGTAATGGACAAACTCTTGGATTATGATTATTATTTGTAGTGAGAGTGCTTTGACATCTTGGCTACTATTTTTAGGAGATGGTTATCTTCATGTGGTTGTAGATGTTGATCCTTGGTTTAGAGGTGTTTGGTAGTGTGTCTTGGTGGACTCTTGATTCTAGATCAGAGTATTAGCATGATACAAGTTCTCTTGAGACTAGGATGTCTGTATTGGTGCATGCGATCTTCTAGGAGGAGATGTTAGATCATGATGTCATGTTTGGATACCTAATTTTGTAGTTGGAGTTTTGGCAGTGGTCTTGTTGGTTCTCTTGGTATTGAGTACATTGGTCATGTGCTTGGGAGCTTCATGATAATGTGGTGTTGCATTTGGAGTTTAACATGGATTGATTGGTTGTAGGTTCTCATACATACTTCGAGACTTGGGTGAGGCTAGAGTTCTCTTGGGATTAGAGACACTTCTTGAGATGGTTACCCTTTAGAGGTTTTAGCAGGAAGACCAAGGAGACTTTCACTTGGATATGGCCATGAGTTAATTATGGACCTAGAGAAGATTCTTATTGGAGAGAGTCATTGTGGCTTGGTGTATCTTCGAGGAGCATTCTCATTTCCCACTCTTGGTCTACTTGGCAGACTATCATCTAAGAGGTATTTCCCATCCTTTAGATGAATTTTTTTAATGCTTTATCTTCTCATGGTTATGGATCTTGAGCTATGGTTATTGGTTCTAGAGGGTTCATTTAAGGGGTGTCTCTAAACATGCTTTTTCTCAGGTGCTAAATTGGAGTTGTCTAGATGCACAAGTGCGCCTCCCTCAATGAAGTTCATTTTGTTAACTTAATTCATCGTAGTGACTTAAGGGGTTGTTATATTCTTTAGGCGCAATCTTTTATAGACTAAAACATTCACTCCATGTTAAGGTGCTCAAAGGAGGCTCTGGAGATGGAAAATGGCGCCTTAACTCACTTATATAAATTTTGGACTTTTAGGCAATTGCAAGATGTCTTGGAGGGCTCAATTCTTCAAGGCGCCCATTTTGTTCACCACTTGTAGCATCACTTGTTCAAGGCGCATATTTGGGATTCTCTGGCGCGATGTGTGATTTGGTCACAACAGGTGCCTAGAGTGAATAGGCTTTCATCCTGACTTAATACACTGCCTCCTTCTGACGATTTTTGGGGCAACAGAAAACCTTTCACCATGGGCAAATGTCTCAGAGATATAAAAAACTGAGAGAGGTTATTGTAGAGGCACTCTACGTGATCGCGTTGCCTCAGACGAAATGTTTGTAAGTGACACATTTTTCGAGTAACATCTCGTCAAAGATTGCTGCCTTTTTGCACTTTGGACTCTTTAGGGATATTGTCGGTACAATGTAGCTCAAACTGTTTCGACATATTTGGGTGAAAAACAGGACCATGCCTAGCGTAAATGTACCCATTCAGACGCATTGGAATAGTCAGTTTGGTCACATCAGGAGCAGGATGAAAGTTACACCCCTTTGCAACTTTACACTGCCTCCTTCTGACGATTTTTGGGGCAGCAAAAAACCTTTCACCACGGGCAAATGCCTCAGAGATATAAAAAATCGAGAGAGGTTATTATAGAGGCACTCTACATGATCGCGTTGCCTTAGACGGAATGTTTCTAAGTGACACGGTTTTCAAGTAACATCTTGTCAAAGATTACTGCCTTTTTGCACTTTGGACTCTTCAGAGATATCGTTGGTACAATGTAGCTCAGACTGTTTCGACATGTTTGGGTGAGAAACAGGACCATGCCTAGTGTAAATGTACCCATTTGGACGTGTTGGAACAGTCAGTTTGGTTGCATCAGGAGCAGGATGAAAGTTACACCCCTTTGCAACTTTACACTGCCTCTTTCTGACGATTTTTGGGGCAGCAGAAAACCTTTCACCACGGGCAAATGCCTCAGAGATATAAAAAATTGAGAGAGGTTATTGTAGAGGCACTTTACGTGATCACATTGCCTTAGACAGAATGTTTTTAAGTGACATAGTTTTCGAGTAACATCTCGTCAAAGATTGCTACCTTTTTGCACTTTGGACTCTTCAGGGATATCATCGGTACAATGTAGCTCAAACTGTTTTGACATGTTTGGGTGAAAAATAGGACCATGCCTAGCGTAAATGTACCCATTCGGATGTTTTAGAATAGTCAGTTTGGTTGCATCAGGAGCAGGACGAAAGTTACACCCCTTTGCAACTTTACACTGCCTCCTTCTGACGATTTTTGGGGCAGCAGAAAACCTTTCACCACGGGCAAATGCCTCAGAGATATAAAAAACTGAGAGAGGTTATTATAGAGGCACTTTATGTGATCGTGTTGCCTCAGATGGAATGTTTCTAAGTGACACGGTTTTCAAGTAACATCTCGTCAAAGATTACTACCTTTTTGCACTTTGGACTCTTCAGGGATATCGTCGGTACAATGTAGCTTAGACTGTTTCAACATGTTTGGGTGAAAAACAGGACCATGCCTAGCATAAATGTACCCATCCAGACGCATTGGAACAGTCAGTTTGGTCACATCACAAGCAAGATACCAAAAATAGAAAAGTTGCTTTGTGCAACTTGACAACATTGACACTTTTTTGCAACATGACTCAAAGACTCAAACTGACCCCAAATGACTCAAAGTGACTTAAAATCACCTTGATTTTGGTGCCCAATGTACATTATAGAGGTCGAGGTGATCCTTATCATTCAAACATATTAGATGAGTGCATAGGAAAGGAAAAAGCTCTAAGTTTCATCATCATGAGCGCGTAATATCAAGAGACTTTAATGGCTCAAACCTTAGCATGGAGTCCTAAGGCGCATTTCATGTCTCCTTTCATCCAGTTTGGCACCCTTATGTAGATTTTTCAACTTGATTTGGCGCCCTATATGTGAAGGAAGATCTAAAGGCATGAAAGTGGATGTCATATTGCAAGAGTTTGGATCATCAAAATTGAAAGAAATAAGTCTATTAAGCTTGGATGCCCTTAGTCTTCTTTTCATTCATTATGAGCACCTTGGGAGAATGGTATATAGGTCATCATCATGATTGGGCACCCTGGATCCAGAGTGTTGGAGAGATCATCAAATGGTGTCTAGAGGAAGTAGGGTGAGTTATGAGTTTGGTCGCATCAGGAGCAGGACACCAAAAATGCATAACATGATGATGTAAAAATGTGTACATATGTGTAAAAATGTAGGAGGAAATTAAAAAAAGACAAACCTTACAAATTAATGTGCATACTTACAACTCAATATAACATAACTTTACAAAATCAATGTGAATACTTACAAATTAATCCAATGAACCATCCAGGTCTGCTCTACTCTTTATTGTGTCAAGTATTGCTTCATGGTCAGACTCACGCACCTTCCACAATATTTTGTTCAAAGGTTTACCCCGATACTTTATCAAATGAACATTGGATGCCACGACAAGGTTCGAGTAATGAAGAATCTTCCGATGCGTGTTAAAGTCCTAAAATAGCCAAATATTAACACTCTTATGTGGGTACCATCTAAACCATGTTCCAGTAATAACCACTGATCCTGTAGGGTATTCGATGTTTTCTCCATTTATAACAGGGGCCTCCAATTTCTTTTTGGCCTCAACACAACAACATAAGTAATAATCTATTCCCTCTTTATTATCTTCATCTGCAATAACTGCATATACGTGCCCTACATTGATATGTGTAGCAAATTAGATGAAATTAGTCAACATTACAAAAACACTACAAAGTAAGATGACATTACTTGGTTGAACTAGATGAAATTAGATGCATATACATGCCCTATATTACCTGGTTGAACTAAATCTGATATGTGGTCAAAGTCAACTGACGATTCCATCTGTGTTAGTTCCAGTGTCATCAGAGGTCGATACATGTCAAGTGGGCTAAGATAACTTAACTGCCATTCGTCAATCCACTCCTTTGACTCGCACTCATCCCAGACTTGAATTGTACAAGAAGAACAAAAGCATGACGTCTTTCGTGTATGGATACTCCATGAACCTACAATTGAGCTTCTGAAAGAGTGCATCTCATTTGATCCTGTCAGTGTACAACAATCCTCATATGGTGCAATGTTAGTATCATCTATCAACCAAAAAAATCTACAAACTAAAGACTTACCTTCATTACCTGGACCCATGGAAGTATTACACCACTCGACAATCAATTTTGCATCTGTCAACTTTGCATTGTCTTTATACTTTAACTCTTCTCATGCTATGGCTCTTTTGATACATGCTCCTGCACCATTATGCTCCCCCTTTCCATGCTCGGCCTCACAAAAGTTCCACATATGTTGAATACCTATAAAATTATGCCTCCTACTCAGCCAATAGAAATTCTGTGAGTTCTTGAATTGTGACGCACAATTATCCAACCATATGATATGCTGACTGAACGATATGCCCCTTCTAGCCAAATCATTGTAGAACATCTGAAAGCAACCTTGCACAAACTCTGTAGAATGCGTGCGATCATCACTAATATAGAAATTATACTCCCTTATGATCTTTCTGTCATCCTATATACTATCATTCGCATGAATGAATGCGATGTGCACAAATATAGAAACCTGTGTGGAGTTGTAATATTGTGATTGCACCTCACGCTGTGGCTGTAGACTGTAGTTCTCTGCAAAGTCGATGACTGAAACAATGCTACCAACCGGAAATGTGTTCTTACATAACTTGAATTGCAAGTCCAACCATCGAGATCTATGGGCATGCCTTGCATACTCATACACTATGCTGTCACGAAATATAGGCATAAACTGATACACTGGAATCTTTTCAATAACTAATTCACACCTCTTTGCTTCTTTACCATCTTTTATATTATATGCCACTGTTTTATACTTGCCAAACTCTACTAGTTCGTTTCCAACCGCATGTGTTATTTCCATATGTTCACATATTGGCAAATGTTGCAAGCCACCCCAACGATGACATGTGCCATCCAAGCATAATTTCTTGTAGAATATTTGACCTTCCTCTCTTTCACATAAAATTCTTGATATGAAGTCTCTTGAAGATGTTGGTGGGGCACATATGGCACAACCTTGCAAATCATTGTTAGTATGCATATCTAAACATATAGACCTATAAGCATCAAAATGGTTAGAAAATTCAATATGTAATCTACAACAACAAGTAGTGCGTGTGTGATTTATCTTAACATAGAAAGGTTTTAGCAATTCAAAATATCTTTGACAAATTTTAATTTGAGGATACTTCTCTAGAAATTTACCATAAAACTGTGTTTGAGTCTCATCCAAAAAATGCTTTAGATGTGGCTCATGGTTCTGATTACCGATTCTCCTTCTTACCACATCCCTTTGATTCGGAGATACCCTTGTGTAATTCTTCCAAAAGTCTTCAATTAGTGATCTCAATGCTTCAACAATTGGTTTATCTTTTCGTGGTAGTCTCCCCGAGAACGCCCATAATTCATTGGCATTAGTGTCCTCAATTCTTTGGCATCTCCCAATGGCTCTTGATAAAGTTTTCCTATTAATTCTCAATTCTTGACTTGTCTTTCTAATGAGACAAGCTTTCCTCGTTTGACTACTTACTATAGTCGATGTAATCACACGCCGTGTTGCATTACTATCTTTTGTACGTGAGGTGTTACCCACACTCTCATACGCACTCATTAGATTCTTGACAATAGATTTTTCACTTGAAGCCTCTGATGTTCTCAACCCAAGAATCTTCATGATAGACCTATACTTTATACTTCACATCATTTCAACGAATAATTGACATCTTGCAGTCTCATTTAACTTTTCAAAGAACAATCTCCAAATCTTATTAGCATATCTTCTACAAGTGCATTTTAGAATCTTACCTTCCATTGGCTGCAAAATATTCTCATCAATATCAATCAAATACTTTGGCTTTTTATGCAAAATTCTAGGTGGTGTCAAGTTAGGTAAATTCATCTCAACATTAGGAATTTCATCAATATTTAAATGAGATGGGTTAGATGGCATACCTTCAATCAACGATGGAATAGATGACATACCTTGAAGTTGAGGTGGGAATGATGGCGTACTTCCTTCATCACATGTGAGTGATGATGTACTCTCAACTTGAGATGTGGTAGATGGTGTCCCTACATGTTGACTTGCGGTAAAGGACGTGTCTCCAACTATGGTATTCAAATCTCTCATACCACGAAGTTTTTGCATTCGTTCTCTTTGTGCCGCCAATACCATATCTCTTTGTGATGGTTGTGGTTCCTCTTCAATTGGTATGTCTTCATTTATCGTGTCCAATTTCCTCTTCTCACGAAGTTCCCTCATAGCCACTGCTTTCTTTGCATTCTTAGCTTCTATCTCTTCCTGTGTCGGTTTAATTCTTGATCGTTTCCTCGACATGACAGAGAATTTGTCTGTAGCATGATAAAGAGACCAATATTAGTTCCTAAGAAATGAATACAAGATAATAGTGGGATTGTATTTTTTTTATGTTGTAAGGATTTATTCTTATATAGTTTGACATCATGGTATGTTAAGGTTTGTTTATTACACATAATTATTAAAGAGCCCAAGTGTAGAAAATATACATGGCATCATGTGAGATTGTAGGCTGCTTTCTTGATTGGGAATGTGTCTATTTTAAACATGTATGATAAAGCATAGTAAAATAATTCAATCTGAAATAAAGAAAATGTTAAGAACATGCATGTAAAGACTTGACATACCTAAAAAATGAAGATTTGAATGGAGAGAGTACCCAATTATGTAGTGTTTTTATCTTCTTGCATCAAACTCCTCAACAATTTAAGTTTTTCACCACTTGCTTCCTTTTCAATGTTAAATTGAATAACACTCAAATATCATTACTAACAACAATACTATTAACCAATCTATAATGTTAAATTCCTAAAATTGAATCACAATTAACATTGCAACACTACAAAAATTGAAACTTAAATAGATATATATCAAACTTAGTGTGAAAACTATGTTATTTCCTCCTCAAGTTGGCAAAGTAGAAAAGGTGGTAGAAAGATCATGCAAAGGTGGTACAATGTGTCAAATGTGCATGTAAACTTCCCAATAGCATGAAAGCATTTATTTTTTGTCAGAGCACGCACAGAATCAGTAAGAAAACAGAGCATGTGGGCCTGGATCACGGGGGTAACCATTTTTTTACTGTTTCAATAGAAATACAAAACGTGAGCGCGTTATAACGCGAGATGCGCTCGCATTTTGTCCTATTATAGATTCATCACATCCTTTGCATTGATCCCTAATCCCTCAACCCTTCACTCTAATCCCTCGACCCTCAACCCTATCCCTAAACCCTCAACCCTCAACGTCAAATCCTAATCCCTCAACCCTAATCCGTCATCCCTCAACTCTAATCCCTCATCCCTAAACCCTAAATGCTATCCTTAATCCTACACACTCAACAGACTTGATACTATACCTTAAACTGTAATCCCGTATCCCTAAACCCTCCAACCCTATCCCTAATCTTTACACCCTCCACACTCTACTTTAACCCTAATCCCTTAAACCTCAACCCTATCCCTCAACCCTTAACCCTTAAAATTTAAACCCTATCCCTACACCCTCAACACTTGACACTATATCTTAAGTCTTAAACCCTCATCCCTAAAGCCTCAACCCTCAATCCTATACCTTAAACCCTAACCCCTATCCCTATTCCTAAACCCTCAATAGACTCGATACTAAACCCTAAATGCTATACTAGACCCTCAACCCTCAAATCTCAACATTAAACCCTAATTCATCAACCCTAAACCCTAATCCCTCAAACCTAAACCCTATCCCTAAACCATCAACCCTCAACACTATACCTTAAACCCTAATCCCTATCCCTCAACCCTTAACCCTTAAAATTTAAACCCTATCCCTACACCCTCAACACTTGACACTATATCTTAAGCCTTAAACCCTCATCCCTAAAGCCTCAACCCTCAATCCTTAAACCTTCAACCCTAAACCCTATCCCTAATCCCTTTACCCTCGACACTCTAACCCTAACCTTGACATTAAATGCTAATCCGTCAACCCTAAACCCTAATCCTAAACTCTCAACCCTCGACACTATACCTTAAACCCTAATCCCTCAGCCCTCAACCCTAAACCTTATCCCTCAACCCTCAACCCTAATCCGTCATCCCTCAACTCTAATCCCTCATCCCTAAACCCTAAATGCTATCCCTATTCCTAAACCCTCAACAGACTCGATACTATACCTTAAACTCTAATCCCTTATCCCTAAACCCTCCAACCCTATCCCTAATCCTTATACCCTCCACACTCTACTTTAAACCTAATTCCTCGACCCTCAACCCTATCCCTAAACCCTTGACCCTCAAACCTCAACCCTCAACATCAAACCCTAATCCCTCAACCCTTAACTCTGATCCCTCGACCCTTAACCCTATCCTTAAACCCTCAACCCTCAACATCAAATTCTAATCCCTCAACCCTTCACTCTAATCCCTCAACCCTAAACCCTCAACACTATACCTTAAACCCTAATCCCTCAACCCTAACCCTAAACCTTGTCCCTAAACCCTAATCCCTCAACCCTCAACCCTAATCTGTCATCCGTCATCCCTCAACTCTAATCCCTTATTCCTAAACCCTAAACACTGTCCCTATTCCTAGACCCTCAACAGGCTCGATACTATACCTTAAACCCTAATCCCTCTACCCTCGACACTCTTATTTAACCATAATCCCTTGACCATTAACCCTATCATTCAACCTCAACCCTCAACCCTCAACCCTCAACCCTCAACCCTCAACTCTCAACATTAAACCCTAATTCATCAACCCTAAACCCTAATCCCCCAAACCTAAACCCTATCCCTAAACCATCAACCCTCAACCCTAATCCCTCATCCCTCAACTCTAATCCCTCATCCCTAAACCCTAAATGCTATCCCTATTCTTAAACCCTCAACGGACTCGATACTATACCTTAAACTCTAATCCCTTATCCTTAAACCCTCCAACCCTATCCCTAATCCTTACACCCTCCACACTCTACTTTAACCCTAATCCCTTCAACCTCAACCCTATCCCTAAACCCTTGACCCTCGAATCTCAACCCTCGATGTTAAACCCTAATCCCTCAACCCTTAACTCTGATCCCTCATCTCTCAACCCTAACCCTAAACCCTAAACCCTAAACCCTCAACCCTCAACGTCAAATCCTAATCCCTCAACCCTTCACTCTAATCCCTCAACCCTAAACCCTATCCCTAAACCCTCAACACTATACCTTAAACCCTAATCACTCAGACCTCAACCCTAAACCCTAATCCCTCAACCCTCAACTCTAATCCCTCATCCCTAAACCCTAAATGCTATCCCTATTCCTAAACCCTCAACAGACTCGATACTATACCTTAAACCCTAATCCCTTATCCCTAAACCCTCCAACCCTATCCCTAATCCTTATACCCTCCAGACTCTACTTTAACCCTAATTCCTCAACTCTCAACCCTATCCCTAAACCCTTGACCCTTGAACCTCAACCCTCAACCCTCAACGTCAAACCCTAATCCCTCAACCCTTAACTCTGATCCCTCGACCCTAAACCCTCAACCCTAAACCCTCAACCCTCAACGTCAAATTCTAATCCCTCAACCCTTCACTCTAATCCCTCAACCCTAAACCCTATCCCTAAACCCTCAACACTATACCTTAAACCCTAATCCCTCAACCCTAACCCTAAACCTTGTCCCTAAACCCTAATCCCTCAACCCTCAACCCTAATATGTCATCTGTCATCCCTCAACTCTAATCCCTCATTCCTAAACCCTAAACGCTATCCCTATTCCTAGACCCTCAACAGGCTCGATACTATACCTTAAACCCTAATCCCTCTACCCTCAACACTCTTATTTAACCCTAATCCTTTGACCATTAACCCTATCCCTCAACCTCAACCCTCAACCCTCAACTCTCAACATTAAACCCTAATTCATCAACCCTAAACCCTAATCCCTCAAACCTAAACCCTATCCCTAAACCATCAACCCTCAACACTATACCTTAAACCCTAATCCCTCAACCCTCAACCCTAAACCCTAATCCCTCAATCCTCAACCTTAATCCCTCATCCCTCAAGTCTAATCCCTCATCCCTAAACCCTAAATGCTATCCCTATTCCTAAACCCTCAATGGACTCGATACTATACCTTAAACTCTAATCCCTTATCCCTAAACCCTCCAACCCTATCCCTAATCCTTACACCCTCCACACTCTACTTTAACCCTAATCCCTTCAACCTCAACCCTATCCCTAAACCCTTTACCCTCGAACCTCAACCCTCAACCCTCGACGTCAAACCCTAATCCCTCAACCCTTAACTCTGATCCCTCATCTCTCAACCCTAACCCTAAACCCTCAACCCTCAACCCTCAACCCTCAACGTCAAATCCTAATCCCTCAACCCTTCACTCTAATCCCTCAACCCTAAACCCTATCCCTAAACCCTCAACACTATACCTTAAACCCTAATCCCTCAGCCCTCAACCCTAAACCTTATCCCTAAACCCTAATCCCTCAACCCTAATCCGTCATCCCTCAACTCTAATCCCTCATCCCTAAACCCTAAATGCTATCCATATTCCTAAACCCTCAACAGACTCGATACTATACCTTAAACCCTAATCCCTTATCCCTAAACCCTCCAACCCTATCCCTAATCCTTATACCCTCCACACTCTACTTTAACCCTAATTCCTCGACCATCAACCCTATCCCTAAACCCTTGACCCTTGAACCTCAACCCTCAACCCTCAACGTCAAACCCTAATCCCTCAACCCTTAACTCTGATCCCTTGACCCTCAACACTATACCTTAAACCCTAATCCCTATCCCTTAACCCTTAAAACTTAAACCCTATCCCTACACCCTCAACACTTGACACTATATCTTAAGCCTTAAACCCTCATCCCTAAAGCCTCAACCCTCAATCCTTAAACCTTCAACCCTAAACCCTATCCCTAATCCCTCTACCCTCGACACTCTAACCCTAATCTCGACATTAAATGCTAATCCGTCAACCTTAAACCCTAATCCTAAACCCTCAACCCTCAACACTATACCTTAAACCCTAATCCCTCAACCCTCAACCCTAAACCCTGATCCCTCAACCCTCAACCCTAATCCATCATCCCTCAACTCTAATCCCTCATCCCTAAACCCTAAATGCTATCCCTATTCCTAAACCCTCAACAGACTCGATACTATACCTTAAACCCTAATCCCTTATCCCTAAACCCTCCAACCCTATCCCTAATCCTTATACCCTCCACACTCTACTTTAACCCTAATTCCTCGACCCTCAACCCTATCCCTAAACCCTTGACCCTCGAACCTCAACCCTCAACCCTCAACTCTCAACGTCAAACCCTAATCCCTCAACCCTTAACTCTGATCCCTCGACCCTCAACCCTATCCCTAAACTCTAAACCCTCAACCCTAATCTATCATCCCTCATCCCTAAACCCTAAATGCTATCCCTATTTCTAGACCCTCAATTGGCTCGATACTATACCTTAAACGCTAATCCTTTATCCCTAAACCCTCCAACTCTATCCCTTATCCCTTAACCCTCATGATTAATAGCCTTGAACGTAAAAAAATTTGAGGGGAACATAACGCGAGTGCGTTATAACGTGCTCGCATTATGTTAAACATGACAAACAACAGACTTGCGTGAAAGGAAAAATGCAAAGCAAAACATAATGTGAGTGCGTTATGTCTTGCTTTGGGAATCCCAAGCCTTGGGCTTGGGATTTGCTTTGGATTTACAACCCAAAGGCTTGGAGTGCCTTATGAACAGTCACATACGTGTTTTTCTATATTCTTCAAAATTTCACATAATTTCGTTCGTGCTAACCCTCGGATTTGCACGTGTTTCAAGGTCGAACAAATTGAACACATGGGTAATGTTAGACTTTCTCTTAGCTATTTGACGATATGATTTTTTTCACATTTTAACAATGTTAAGCCTTTTATCTTTAATTTCTTTTGTTTGTGTCTGTTTTTAGGCAAAAACCACTGTTTGGTCTTTTTTTCATTGTAAAATAACTATTCATTCAAATTTCAAAAAAATTACATATTTAGAAACTAGACTCCATTCTACAAATATTAAAAAAATAAAAAAATAATTTTCAATTAGTTTTCAAAATTTATAGGTGTAGCACGACCAAAATTCTATTTTTTAGGATGTGTCCACTTTGAAAATTAGTAAAAAATCAAATATTCATCAAAAAATTATCAGAAAAATTAGGCATAAACTACATGCTATTAGCTAATTTCTCACTGAAGCGATTTTAAAAATACCAAAAAAAAGTTGACCTTTTGAGGGAGCCACAAAACATGCTATGTTATATTTTTTGACAGAAACAACACCAATTTTTGTGGCTCCCTCTTTTGAACCTCTTAATCTATGCCATTTTCAAAACAAAATAGTAGTTTAGAAAGTAGACTCGGAGCACTACAAACATTGTTTTGGTTGTATCTCCAAATTTTGAGTGTAACTATGCTCAATTTCTCATCCAAGGCCAGTATTTCCTGATTTCAGAAAAAAAAAAAGTGGCCACTTAAGACCCCTTTTTGGCCCCCCATCTTCCTGCACTTACCCAGTAGCACTATATATATATATTCTTGTAAAGGTACGAGGGTTTATTTTTATAAGTGGGGTTGGGCTGGGCTGGGCTGCCATGCAAGCACTTGGTTTGCAATCTACAATGTAGTTATTTATGTTTTCTTTCCCCTTAAACAAGTAAAATCCTGGAATGCTTCGCCCGACAGCATTGACACAACATAGAATGGTTATCCATTCATGACTCTTTGGAATGATGTAAGACACATTTATGCTACCTTTTCTGGTTAGCACTTTCATGGACCCATTCCTGCCAGCCTGGATGCCAGTTTCATCACAATTCCAAATGCAATGAGGACCATATGGCAATGCTTGATATGTTGCAGACAAAGTATTGTAGAAAGCTGCTACAACAGCAGGCCTAAGGTTGAGTACCCTATCTTTGTCTAGGCCTTCAGCAGTCCGCAATGCAAGCTCAAGATCTCTGTTCTTGAAACCTATCCACCATGACTTCCCCGGGAACCCATTGGTGAAATGGGTTGGCCTATTTTGACATATTTGAGCAACCTCTACCTTAAGATTGACTATCTCAAGACCATGGCCAACCTCAGCCATTTCCTTGCACCATTCGACAATCAGATGTTCTTCCTCGGCAATGAGGACTATTGGTGTACCTTTCTTGTATGTTGTTGTTAGACCGCCAAGCCATTTGGAGAGTGTGGCTGTTGGGATTTTCCACTTCTTCGAAGCTCCCCTTATTGACATGCCATTTTCCTCCACGTCATATAGTGCCCCTTTCATGTTCTCCGAAGACCATAGACCTTGTTTCATAGTTTCTTTCTGCGGTATTCGAGGTGTAGGAACCTCATTCTGCGGTATTTGAGGTGTAGCAACCTCATTCTGCAATACTCAAGGAGTAGAAATCTCGTCTACTGCTGCAATAGGATCATCTTCTGCCAAGGGAAAAAAACAACCTCATTTGTGGGAGGGCAACCTTGTTGTGGCTCTTTTATTTCTTTCCGTTCCTCTACAAGTCACCACTGCATTGCCCTTTGCCATTTGCATAGAATAAGTACAGTCAAAACAAAGAAGGGAAAACAACATATATTTACTTGTGAAAAATATTTTCATATTCAATGACAATTATGTTTAAGTATGAAGACAGTGATGCTTGAACATAAGATTAATTAGTTTCAGTATGTGTTTTTTCTTTTTAGTTTGTTGCTTTAATATTTTGAAATATTGTTAAATACAGACGTACATTTATTCTGTAGTGAGCGACATAAGGAAAAGAGGAGTGACAAGCACAAAATTACACAACTGATAACCTATGACTGGCAATATAAACCATAGGGGAACATAATTGTTTAACTCTGACTGTAATGGTTGCAATATAAACAATAGGGTCACACAGTATAAAGCTTACGAATGAAAAACAGTAAGAGTTTAACAACTTTTACATCTTTTGTGCATGACCAAATAAAAAATAGGCATAAATTCATTCATAGGAATTATTAGTATTTAAGAGTGTAAATGATGTAATATTTCGAATGACTAAATTGATGAAGCATAACCTTATGAAAAAGATGAAACAGAAACCTAATAAAAAGAGAAACCCTCACTTTTATTACTGGGATTGAAGAAAACTTAACTGAATGATAATGCAGAACCTATGAGAATAAGATAACCAGAGTGAATGACAATGCAGAACCTATGACAATAAGTTAACCAGAGTGAGTGATAATGCAGAACCTATGAGAATAAGATAACCAGATTGAATGAAAATGCAGAACCTATGAAAATTAGACAAGCAGAGTGAATGATAATGCAGAACCCAGGAGAATAAGATAAGCAGAGTTAATGATAATGCAGAACATATGAGAATAAGATAAGTAGAGTGAATGATAATGTAGAACCTATGAAACACAAATACTAAACTATGACTGCAATTTTTGCAAGATAAACCCTAGGGAAACAGAAATGCTAGGGAAACACAAATGCTAAACTATGACTGTAATATTTGCAAGATAAACCCTAGGGAAATAGAAATGCTAAACTATGACTGTAATATTTGCAATATGGAACCTGGTGTATAGGTTGGCATTTCTGTTTCAATATAAAACAATAAGGAAAGACAAATGCTAAACTATGACTGTAATATTGAACAGATAAACCCTAGGGAAATAGAAATGCTAAACTATGACTGTAATATTTGCAATATGGAAGCTGGTGTATATGTTGGCATTTTTGTTTCAATATAAAACAATAGGGAAAGACAAACACTAAACTATGACTGTAATTTTTGCAAGATAAACCCTAGGGAAACAGAAATGCTAGGGAAAACATTTTAAGCTAAACTATGACTATAATATTTGCAAGATAAACCCTAGGGAAACAAAAATGCTAAACTATGACATATGTGTTTCAATATAAAACATAGGGAAAGATAAATGCTAACCTATGACTTTCATCTTCTGTAATGAAGAATAATATAAAGCTTACGAATGGAAAAAACTAAGGGAAATACCTGGAACAATATAGATGCTGTTGAACTGGAATCTGTGTTTGTCACTCCTCTGTTTCTTATGTCGCTCACTACAGAATAAGTGAATACATCAAGGATTTCACAGCTATTTGAATTGGGAATTTTTTGAATATTATTGATGGGTGTTTGGTGTGGCGAATTAAATCCTTGTCTTGTTTCGAATTTGAATTCTGGGTGATATGAATTGCAAATTTGATTGATTTGGGCCATTAATTCTTGAGTTGATTGGTTTGGTGTATTGTTTGCATTTGTTTCCATAAATTTTTTATGAATAATGGCGGCCTTACACCTTAAAAATTTTGATGCAGGTGCATTTTTAGAGGCAGGAGCCAGTACGTGCGCACCCTACTTGGCAAGATGGGACAGACTCTTGCTGATACGTGTTGTAGGTCTCATGTCTGATGAGACAGGGCGATGCATTGGCGTGTGGTTGGGGTTATGCTACGGTGGGACAAATCATTGTAATGGGTTAGCACTTGAGTCAAAAATAGGACAGATGGGTTTGAATTGTGTTGAGGTGGCATTGTTCTATAGTTGTGTAGTTGGGAGTAAGTTCAGAAGTGACGCCTGGATTGGTGCTACAGTTCTCTTTATAATGTTTATGGGAAGGGTGCAAAGTTCTATGTTAATGATGTTTAAGTTTAAAGTTCCTACCATAGGTTGATATGTCAGATACAAGTTGAAAACAAGATTACGTGCTTGGTTGCTATATCTTTAATATTATGTTGACAATATTATACTATAAAATGTGTATTTCATATCTGATTTATGTTTGAGCTTAAAGTGTTTTTTTATGAAAGAAGAAATGTGACACTTTCGAGGGACCGGTGCGTACGTGAGGGCCCCAACGTGCGCCGATTCTATCGCACGTTAGGGTCCCCGCGCACGTTCTGGCTCCCCTCCCCTAAATGGGGAACCTTCAATGCTTCATTTCCATTACAAATTAAATTCAAGAATCAAAATTATATGAGCCCTTTTTTAAAAAACTTCCAAATGTAATGGATTCTAATTACATGAGAGGCATTTACAATCATAGTAGGGTGGAGATGAGGTAGGGTGGAGATAAGAACAAAAAAAAAAAAAACGAAAAAAGAAATTGGAAAAGATTTAAAAAAAAAAAAACAGAAAAAAAATTGAAAACCATTCAAGAGAAAAAAACTAGAAAAAATCACCAAAAAAAACTATAGAACGAAAAGAAGAAAGTGGAAAAAAAATAAAATAAAAACCAAAAAAGAAATTACAAACAATTGAAAAAAAAAAGTAAGAAAATAAAAAAACCATAAAAAAAAATGAAGATAAAAAAAAACTGCAGAAAAGAAGATATATTTTTTAAAATATAAATATACTACTTTTAATCATTTATTACACAATCCATTAGAGTATGTATGATATTTATCTGTTCTTATTTTAAATTATTTTAGGTTATAGCCATTTATCTACTATTTGCACAAAGGTAAAAATGTGCTCAAAATTGTAAAGCTAAATTTAAGGAGAGATAAGAAAAGTAAAACTAATAATAAAGAAAGCAAAGAGAAATTCAGAGGCGCTATAGCTATTTTCACTCTTCCATTCCATTCCGTTTTTTCTTGCACAGTCGGCTTTGGATATGCAGCTGCGCACATGGACAAATGGCGCAGTCAAAAACCTCAAAAGAAACCAAACAACTCAGAATATTATTCTTGATCTTACTTTTTGATTTTTTTTCTCTTTCTAATGAAGATTTTTTTTTGTTCTTTCAGCTCTGCTGTGATTAATTAATTGGTATTAAGATGTATGATAGTGTAGAAAGGTCAATTTTAAGTGTTTACATAAATAATCATTGATTATGATAGTGTTTAAAGGTGTTATTTAAGATATGGTGAATTTTAAGTGTTTACATAAATAATCATTGATTATGATAGTGTTTAAAGGTGTTATTTAAGATTTGGTGAATTTTAAGTGTCTACATACACAATCACTGTTTATGAGTTGTAAGGCACTATGCTATAAAAATCTTAACAGCCTGTAATTTTCTGCCCTGGGGAGTAATTGGCTGAGGACAACATATACAAACAGGTGTTCACATGTGTGGAAAATGCCAAAATCACATTAATATCATGTTTGCATTTGTAGCAATAAATGGAAAAGAAAAGAAACTACCCAATGAAAATAGAAATGAAAATGGATCCTTTTATAGTCTAGGAATCAAAACTCTATTGAAATGCTAAAATCAAATAGAGGTAATATGTCATGCTAACAAGAAAGGACCTCAAACTTTCCAAAACATACTGACTGAGGAGTAAAGAGTGTTCCGTATTGGCCCATATGATTCATGGGTGCACAAAATGAAAGTGCTATAGAAATCTCTAGATACCTTGATGAGTTAGCTGGATTCAATTCCCATTTCCTAATTTTAAATTTTGATGACAGAAAAGATGGCAGTTCCTAAAGTAGGGGCTTCTCAATGGCTGGAACAAATCAAAAACACACAAAAGCATGGAGAAGAACAAGGCATGGCATCTCATGTGCATCCATACATCTTCACCATACCAGAGCCCCTGCGTATTGAAAGGCCAGACGCTTACATGCCACAGGTAGTTTCTCTTGGACCTTACCATCATCTTAAACTTGAACTGTTTGAGGCTGAAAGATATAAATCTAAGCTTACTATCCAAGTTGAAAAAAAAGCAAAGCAGGGGACTTTTGAGGATTTGGTTAAAGATCTAATTAGTATTGGAGGCGACATAAGGAACAGCTATAATGATCAAATTGAGTGTGAAGATGAAGTATTAGGGTGGATGATGGCTCGAGATGCTGTGTTTATTCTGGAGTTTCTTGGCTGTTATGACCAATATGAAAGCCCTAGAATTCAACAGACAAACCCTTATTTTCAGAACATGGAAGCTGTTTTTCATCCAGAAAGGAAGAGCCCTTTGTTCTTCCCACTTCAGGCTGATATTTTTAAGCTGGAGAACCAAATCCCACTTTTCATTTTGAAAAAAGTTTTGGAATGGCAGACTGGCTCAGAAACTCAAGCTTTAAACAGGCTTAATATGACAATTTCAAGTGCCTGTAGAAAGTTCTCCCCTTTCATTAATGTTGGGGATTCTTGTCGTTCTGTTACACGAGAACACTACAATAATTTGCTTGATGAAAGGCATATCCTGGAATGCCTTTACAATTTTGTTGTGCCAAAGAAAAATCCTGCTCAGACTACTGTCCCCGTTGGAAATGATCATAATGGGATTGTGCCCAGGAACACGGCTTTTCAGTTTCTTCATCAGACGACATCAAGATTTAGGTTGCTTTTGTCTCCAAAATCATATCACAAAGCCGACAAAAATCTCCCTGCAGCAACAGAATTACACAGGAGAGGGGTGAAATTCTCTCCTTTCACATGGGCATCTGAAGAGATAAGGTTTGATAGAGCCAGCTCTACATTGTACCTCCCTTGTATAGAGATGGACTACAGAACAGATGTTTTCTTGAGGAATATGGTGGCAGTGGAAGCATTCATGAAGTGGAAAACTAGAGTGTTCACTTGCTATGCAGATCTGATTGACAGATTGGTCGACACTCCTAATGATGTTGCAGTAATGAAGAGATATGGTATCATCTATAGTAGTTTAGGAAGCGATTAAGAGATAAGCATTCTGTGGAATGGCATCCGCAGATCAATCTGGAGGAGCCCATATGATCCTATCGACAATACAATCAAGTCTGTAAATGAATATTACAGAAGTAGGTATGGAGTTTTACTTGGTGAGTTTTTTCAGGAACATTTCTCAAAGCCATGGCGAGCTGCATCAGTGATGGGAGCATGCACTCTACTCGTTGTGTCTTTTATGCAGACATTATTCTCATATTTTCAACTTCACCAAAAATGTGAATACAAGTGCACATAAATTCCCTTTACAGTATTTCATGCCTGTGGCTTCAACTCCTAATTTCTGTAATATATTCCAAGTTGTGAGTTCAAGGCCTAGCCAGTCCAGAATATATATAAATTAATTTGGTTGTGTGAAGCTTGTGAATTTAAAATCTTGTAATATATTGTTGCAAGCTGTAGAGTGAACACGTATGTGTTTCTCTGTCTGTCCCAAACTATTATCCTTGACATTGTAGATTCCTCTGTTATTTCCACTCCTGCTTATTAATTCAGTGATTTGATACAATTTTGATTATGATAAAAGAGTGCTTTATTAGAGTACCCAAGCACCCACAAGTGACAGAACCAATGAGATATACTTGGGCTCTCTGCATAATTTACTGGGATACTATACTTAAGTTGTTTACAGGAATTGAGAATGTGAGTCTCTCAGAACAGTGGTGAATGTCAACAGCTCGGCTTCACACAAACTTCATCTCCTATAGCAGCAATGACATCCATGTTGTCAAAAGACATCACCAGATATTTTACTACCATGCGCCAGCCTTGGAATATTGAACACCTCATGTTGCAGTAACCCAAAGCTAGTTCCTGGAACAATAAAGGTCAATTAGTGAGAGTGCTTTTGGATTCAACTTTCCTCTTCCTTATGATGGATCATTGAGTATGATCCGAAACGTTAAGCAAAAACATACACAATTGAATCCAGAAGCACTCTCACTCATTGTCATGGACTGTGGAAAACTCATACCTACTAAAAGCCAACTAAATTAATTTTGTGAGAGGTGGGATTAGAGTCATAGTTGTCAAGCTTCACCATCTCCAAGTAGATCTGAAGCTGCCAAGACTATTCCATGCCCTCTCCACCTTCAGACCAGCGCTCTCCTCTCATCAGTAACTATTATAATCCTCCAACTCAGCCTTAGGCTGATTGGAACTAGGATTTGTCACTTTGGGGGACCAAGGCCTCTTCCCAGAGCACTACCCCCTGAATCAGAACACTTTATTTAGATCGTCTGTCTCTCATGATGCAAATCATATTTGTAAGGAAAATCTGCTGCAGTTTATTCAGCACCACACCCATAAGAAGACAAATCAAGCCTTCTTTCCCTGCCAAAAGGGAAAATGGTTGTTATTGTCACATCCCCCATGGAATGAGTCTTCCACATGGATGGAAAAATCATAAAGAATAAAAATTAAATGGAGTTCAGTCTTTGAGGAAAATTGGAAGGAGGGGACAAATTTAATACGACAAAGCAATTCACCTACCACACTCTTGTGAAAGTATGGCCTCTTTGGGGAAATTAACACACAAGATGGACCAGCAGAGAGGGGTCACCTGAAGCAGAGATGCAACGATAGAAAGGGGTCACCTACCACACCACGAAAGGAGGTATGACACTCCCCTTCAACTATTAATAACCCAAAGGATGGGTAGGAGGAGAGTGCTGCTCAAGTAAGATATAAATGCTATTTTCAGGGGCATGATAGGCACAAAAGAGGAGGGAGAGTCTAGAAATTGATGTGGAATCGAATGGAGATATGTGAGGTAGTTTATGAACGACAAGGCGACTTAACTCAATTAGCGATATCACTGCTTTACTTGTCCAGTATGTGGAGGAATTTGAAGGCAGTCTCATTCTTCTTCTCTAGGTCTTCTTCCCTCCCCAAATTACTGGATCAATCCTTGCCACCAAAAGGGTGACTAATTCTGAGCTAGATAACATTAGATGTATCTTGAAGTGGAATCCATGTCTGGTGTCACATATCAAGGAATCCACAACCAATCAGCCAAAGTATAGGCTCTAAGGAGACCTTAGTGGCGCATTTCAGAAGTTCCTCTCCCAACTGAGCTACTGGCCTCTTGTGGCCAGCCCATCATCGGTTTGGGCCACACTGCAGGTGCTTGGGGCTCCTAGCCTAGCTTTGATACCAATTGTTGAGCTACAGCTCGTATGGACCAACCAGGACTCGAACCTAGGACCTTCCATTTGCTGCTAGAGTGCTCTACCAACTGAGCTACTGACCCCTTGTGGCCAGCCCATCATCGGTCGGGTGTGGCTTTCTTCCGACACCTTCCATTTCTAGGAGTGATGTTAAAGATATTTCTGATGTAGGTGCTGACATATGCTCTATTATGTCTCATTTTGATTTCTCCCTTTCTCTTCTCAAATACAATAGCAAACATGTAAATATAATTGTTGTGTGAACATGTAAATAAAAAATAATAATAACAAACATTATAGATATCTTAAATGCATTAGAAAATAAATGATATTTAAATATTTAGTAGCTACACATTCTACATTTACAAATGACTTTAATAAGCTTATAATGGCCTAAAACATATCATGTCCATGTAAAAGTACATAGTGTGAGAATAAAAGTAAAATTTTTATTTAGTTTTTCCTCTAGTGAGTCCTTAAAATACAGAAACATAGTATCTAATAAAAAAAGTTTTTCATCCTTGGAATTTTGACATTCATGTCCTTAGAAAACGTAAACACACATTGTACTAGTTTAATATACATTCTATTATTAATATATAATTAATTATATTATTTCATTAATATTTAAAATATCAAATTTATAAATAATATATATACAATGAATCAAAATTAAAAAATCATATTAATATGAATATTACAATTTTTGTTATAATATTTGCATAGACTTAAAAAAACAATATTATTTGTTTAAGATTTAAAAAAATATTATTTATTTAACAACCAAATTATCCAATTTCGTTGTTTCAAACTAAGTGGGTGAGTATAGGGACGTGGTAAAAGCGAACTACAAAAAAATATAATGGCATGGTGATGGCGATTAACAAAAGTTCAATATTTAAGCCAATCACAACATAGATAAATGATTTTCGCAATAATTTTTGTTAAAATTTTCTCATGTAAACTTAGATAGATTAATCACTAGATTAAACAAGAGCTGCAGAGCAACGAAGTTTCTGCCAAAATGTTTATGAATAGTCGTGTTTTAATTTGTTGTGTTTGCTTAATTTTAGCAACAATATTGATAATATAATAACTTTATAATAATCTTGAAATTTGTCAATTTCTTCATTTTTTCTTTGACAAACAAACTCTCTTGTTTTGTTTTATTGTTTTTTCTTTTCATTCTTCTATGTTTAAATTATTGAATGAGATAGGACAGATAATTTTTTTGTTTTCATTGATTTGGAATATATTATTTTCAAAATTTGTTGCCATAGGGATTACAATGGCAACCACTTCTAGTTCCATGGACCAAACCCACTTCAAAATAGACACAAATTCACCGTTGTGGAAGTATGTTGACATGATACAGTAGGTTCCAAGTGGTTGGGGATATGTTTGGGTTTGCAGCAGGTGTGACATAAAGTATACAAATTCATACAACCGAGTGAAAGAGGTTGCAAGTAGAAAACAAATTAGAAATCATTCTTTATTTTGAAATTTTCACATTTTCTGATTTTTACAAACACCAGGGGGAATATTTATACTTTAGATGATGCCCTTATGAGATATGTAACATTACCAGGAGTTGGGACTGTCAAGAGGCCACAACAAAAATAGGTAAGGAGTTGTGAAGAAGCCTGCTTATAAGAAAAAAAATGTCAGTGGAGAAAAGTGTGGCACCTAGTTGCAACCAAATAAAATGGAGCTCCCTAGTTGTTGTCCGCAGTGCTACAAATGCTGCATAATGTCCAATGTAAGATAGGGGCCGAAAGGAGGCCTGCAGAGCCCTCATAAGAGATGTCTGAATCTACAAAAAAAAGCTTGGTTTGATAACCATGGCAGCATTTTTGCATGCCCTACCCCAAGCCCTTTCCTCATCTTGTTTTTAACAATGACCAGGACATAAGGCTCCTGCAGAACAAAATGAGTCAGTAACAAAATGTGTAGGGAACCCAAAACCAGCAACAAAATATGTAGGGAACCCAAAATACATCAAATTGTTTTATTTTCTTTAAACTGTAAAATAAGCCAATTGATTTTCTGGAAAAGGGGTTACGGCCTCAAGAATTACCCGCACCCAGACCTGAAATGTGGCTATTTTGGTTGTTGCTGCAAGGGACAATGTGACACAACAAAAAAAGGAAAATCCATTTACAATGGTCATTTCTCACTGCAGACAAGTTGCAGGCCCGACAAACACAAAGTGGTCTTTCCTTGTGCTGCTTGCAACCAAGTTATAATTAAAAACACTAGAATTGACCTAATATTCAAATTCAGCATAAGATCTGACTGCTTCTGGACGACCACTAAATATGCTTGTGAAAAGATAGTATTAAATATAAGGTCTCTCCAATTAAAGTTGAGGTCTACCCCAACTCATGGCATGTGAATATAAAGGGTTGAGTTTGGGTGCAAGCCCCGGGCAACTGAGGCAAATGGTACCTTCAGAAACTAACACATGTGCATGTGTCCCATATTGTTTGTGTAACAGTCTGTTAACTTATAGTTTTGAATATTTTGAGATTTTCATCCAGTGTTCACAGGTATTCGAAGTTATAACTAAAAATGATGCAACTATCATGATACTTTACAATTTAGTGTAACATCTGGTGCTATTGAACACCTACTGTGCTAGTTGTCAGAGATTGTTTAAGAAGGTTAAGACAACCTCTGCTTTTTGGCTTGAGGCATGGAGCATGGGGCATGGATTGGAGTTTCATATCACTCACCATTTATAGAAAGGCATGTAATAAAAATGCACTTTAGAGGTTATTGAGATATCCAAATATTTAATTTAGTATAGTAAAATACAAACAACATTTATAGAAGGCCCTAGAAAATATTCATTCATTATACAACAAATGTGCTAGAAAATATTGTAAGTGTTGTTTTTGGAAGGAGTGGAATGTACAATTATTATAATATTATTAGTTCTTCACAAATATTTATGTATCTATGTGATGTAATTTCCTTTATCCATTTGACCAATCACCATAGAATATTAAATTCATTTTACAAACATTTTATAGTATACCTTTCATCCAAATGAAATTGGTGTATATAAAAAACACACAATTCAAACGTATGCAGTGATGCCATGTTAAGGGTTTCACTTTATTCCCTCTCCATCACGCACATGCATTCCTTATCTAACCACGTTTATGTACTCTAATTCTTCCCATACATAGCTTCTAAGTCCCTTCACAACACCACGCGTAACATGTTTTGGCCTTCACTCAAGGAGCTCAAATTCTATATGTTTTGTGGGCCTCTCACATAACTGAACATTGTTTTTAGTTCCTGCCTTCGGCAGGTATAACTAATGCATCGGCTAGATGCAATTTCTCAAATTATTCGTCCAATCATGTGAAAGAACTAAAAATTTGCAACCACAATGCTATAGTTCATTATTTTTTTTTTAATTTAGTCATTTAAAAAATACCATTTATCTATTGTCTGATTGGTCTATGGTGTGAACAGTAAGGGTAAAAAATGAAATAATGATTTAAAAAAATACAGTTAAGTAGAGGAACTAACAAATACAGTTAAGTACAGGTCGTGCAAAGTGACGGCGCCGCTGAGCTTGTTGAATTTATTTCGTTTGCAATGTTAATTAATGATTTTTATTTCATTTGCAATGTTAATTAATGATTTTTAATCATCCTTACAAGATGACAGGTCATGTCTTGATCGGAGGTTTTCAATTTGTATGCGCTTTGGATTGTTGTTTCTCAATTTGTTTGCACTCAGAGAGCAGTGAAGGTGGGCATCCGGAGGCCTGTGAAGCTGCATCTGTGGTAAGCCTCTATATGGACTTCTATTTCGTAATCCGTGTAGAAAACCAGTGCTACTGTTCACAGAAATTTCAAGATTTCAGATATTATATGAGTTTTAGATTGTAGAGCACTCTCAGTTATAGAAATTTTACATTTTTCTCAAATTTCTGTTAGAGTTCAGATATCTCTTTCTAGAACTTAAGTTTTCTATTTTCTATTTTAGAAACTCGGATATCAATTATAGAATTCCCAGACATTGAGGTATGAATTGCCAAGTTTCAATATATTGACAAATTCATGATTTGGGAGCATAAAAGTAGCTGTGCGACTGTGTCACTAAATAACAAACAAGGTTGCAGGAAGAACTAACTATACAAGTGCTCATGCTATATGCAGTATTACTTGTTTTATTTCCAGATACATTGTATATATTCAAGCTGTAAAGCATCTACTTATATTCTGTTGCAACTTTCTACTCTGCAATTTCTTTGGTACAACTTACAGTTGCTTTTAAGTGATTTCATGCATGTGTTCACTGTTTAATTTACGTTTGAATGATTGAGGCTCGGAGTTCGCTCAGTACCCATCATATAATATGCTGGAATTTCATGGCGACGGTGCTATAGACCTTACTTATACATAGCAAGGGTGTGAATTTCATACCTTGAAGCAGAGAGTATTAACGAATTTAGGTGATTTGCTAGTAATCCCAATTTGGAACAGAGGCTCGCCCTCTTGTTTGGTCCTGTACCAAATATTCTGTTTTGAAAGAAAGAGTAAGGATATGTTATCGTGTCCCTGTAATGTTCAATGGCACAGATTATGGTCAGAGAAGGAAAATACCCACAAAAAAAGTGCTCCAATCTTGTGAAGGAAAATGCATATTTATATGTGAAAGAGAATTCATGACAGAAGAACATTAGTTGGTACCCTTCTCCACACATTGGAATACTATTTTGTGAAATTCTGTAGAAGAGGTTAATGCTGGACATGAAGAGTTAAAATAAAATAGACTGTTTCCATCTGAATATCTAAACAACAATACCCAAATATATTCCAAATGAGGGGCGTTGCTACAAAATTAAATTATAAGCAAGAAAACACTGAGGTAAAATTGGGGAAAGAAGGGAGAGGTCCATGTAGGTTAATAACAAAGACAGTTCTGCTAATCAGAACAAAAAATTGCCAATTTTTGTTTGCAAGACACAAATGAAATAAAAACGAATCTTAACAACTGGCATTAGCAAAATCCTGATCATCATCATCGTCACATTTTTCCTTCAACAGGTTATTTTTCAAGCAGGATCTGGTTTGCGAAATATGATGATGACGTCTTATTCTAAGTTCGACGAAGAAGCAAATATCCCGATGCTCATCATCATCCTGATCTTTCGAGAGGGTTGCCTTGGGCGCAAAGGGGTCATATTACATTCATCATCCTGATCATGCTCCTTAGGTGACCGTGCATAACTTTCATATTTAGAAAGAGCTTGAAATTCCATGCAGGTTTGCCTTTTACTTCACTCGAAAATTCTTCCATATGTGAAAGTTATGCATGGTCAAAGTTTTGGTCAAACCTGATATTCGCAGGAGGGTCATCATATTTTTATATCCTGAGTCATGTTGTCAAGATCATCATGATCTTGGTCTATCAGCCGATAAAAATCATGCAGTCCCAATATGCGGACGTCAATCTTAGGTGGTAGTGCCCTTTACCCGTCAAATGGCCTTAGCCGCATTGTCAGCATCATGATTTCTTTTAGGAGGGTCATATGTTATAAACTCGGTTTTGGTTACATGAAGATGATCATCATCATCATATTTGAACCCCCCCCGATAATATCCTGAGGTTCAAATATCATGATGATATCAACTTTAGGTCAGGGTAAGTTTCCCCGTCGAGCGGTCTTTGTATAGCGAGCATCATCATGATATTTCAACATTACCTAATCTTATCATATCATGGTGATCACCCTTAGAAAATCCACCTTCGGCATATTTGCATGCACATGTTATAATCCTATTGCAAGGTCATCATCATGATATTTGCTGAAGTTCGAAATATGATGATAACTTCATATCCTCCTGATCTCCTTTTGCATAATTATGATCATCATCCTGATCTTTCACGAGGGTCATTCACTGTAATTTGCAAGTGATGGAGACATCATCATCATAAATCGATAAAGGGGATCATCATCTTCATATCCTCCTGATCGCCTTTTTTGCAATATCATGATGATCACCCGGGAGCATAAAAGTAGCTATGCAACTGTGTCACTAAATAACAAACAAGGTTGTAGGAAGAACTAACTATACAAGTGCTCATGCTATATGCAGTATTACTTGTTTCATTTCCAGATACATTGTATATATTCAAGCTGTAAAGCATCTACTTATATTCTGTTGCAACTTTCTACTCTGCAATTTCTTTGGTACAACTTACAGTTCCTTTTAAGTGATTTCATGCATGTGTTCACTGTTTAATTTACGTTTGAATGATTGAGGCTCGGCGTTTGCTCAGTACCCATCATATAATATGCTGGAATTTTATGGGGACGGTGCTATAGACCTTACTTATACATAGCAAGGGTGTGAATTTCATACCTTGAAGCAGAGAGTATTAACGAATTTAGGTAATTTGCTAGTAATCCCAATTTGGAACAGAGGCTCGCCCTCTTGTTTGGTCCTCTAGCAAATATTCTGTTTTGAAAGAAAGAATAAGGATATGTTATCGTGTCCCTGTAATGTTCAATGGCACAGATTATGGTCAGACAAGGAAAATACCCACAAAAAAAGTGCTCCAATCTTCTGAAGGAAAATGCAAATTTATATGTGAAAGAGAATTCATGACAAAAGAACATTGGTTGGTACCCTTCTCCAGACATTGGAATACTATTTTGTGAAATTCTGTAGAAGAGGTTAATGCTGGACATGAAGAGTTAAAATAAAATAGACTGTTTCCATCTGAATATCTAAACAACAATACCCAAATATATTCCAAATGAGGGGCGTTGCTACAAAATTAAATTATAAGCAAAAAAACACTGAGGTAAAATTGGGGAAAGAAGGGAGAGGTCGATGTAGGTTAATAACAAAGACAGTTATGCTAATCAGAACAAAAAATTGCCAATTTTTGTTTGCAAGACACAAATGAAATAAAAACGAATCTTAATAACTGGCATTAGCAAAATCATTAGAAAGGAGGTGAAGACGGCGAACCCATGCAACCAATTAGTTGGATCTCGACTTACAAAGCTGAAAAAAATTGGACATGGCACAGTATAGAACCAGAGTTCCTCAATGTAGACATGAATGTACAGAGCACAATCTGCAAGATTCCATCTTCTATGGTAGCTTTTATAAACTTTCTGTACTTTGAGCAAAGCTGCTTCCTCTTTAAACCTGTCTCATCTCAATGAGGAAGTCTAAAAATCCATTTTCTTAGAACTGTTTGATCTCAACGATGCCAATTCCAAATCACCAGCTCTGCGACTAATTATTTCCTGGGTAAGAGTTAATAAATCTTGGCCTTTAAAACTGATGCACCTCTCTGAAGCTGTTTCTATGTGGTTGCATTTGAAGATCGTCTGAAAGCTACTAACCTCCGTTCCACATTTGAGAACCTTAAAAGATGCATGTGTTGATAAAATTGTTAGGGCTACACGTGTGCACCTCTGAGACAGGTGGCGATTGTGTTTGCAGGTGGCGATTGCATTTGCTTTTGTCAGGATTTAGATTTTAGGCCACTTTAATTTTAGTTTCAAGGGTAAAGGAACCCTAGCATTATTGTTTTCCTGTGCACTGACTTTTTAGTTTATTTTAAAATTTAAAAGACAATTTCAGATCCGCATTTATACGATCTGGTCTTTAAATTTCATCTTGTGGCTGACAGTGCATAAGTTTCATATTTAGAAAGAGCTTGAAATTCCATGCAGGTTTGCCTTTTACTTCACTCAAAAATTCTTCCATATGTGAAAGTTATGCACGGTCAAAGTTTTGGTCAAACCTGATATTCGCAAGAGGATCATCATATTTTTATATCCTGAGTCATGTTGTCAAGATCATCATGATCTTGGTCTATCAGCTGATAAAAATCATGCAGTCCCAATATCCGGACGTCAATCTTAGGTGGTAGTGCCCTTTACCTGTCAAATGGCCTTAGCCGCATTGTCAGCATCATGATTTCTTTTAGGAGGGTCATATGTTATAAACTCGGTTTTGGTTACATGAAGATGATCATCATCATCATATTTGAACCCCCCCCCGATAATATCCTGAGGTTCAAATATCATGATGATATGAACTTTAGGTCAGGGTAAGTTTCCCCGTCAAGCGGTCTTTGTATGGCGAGCATCATCATGATATTTCAACATTACCTAATCTTATCATATCATGGTGATCACCCTTAGAAAATCCACCTTCGGCATATTTGCATGCACATGTTATAATCCTATCGCAAGGTCATCATCATGATATTTGCTGAAGTTCGAAATATGATGATAACTTCATATCCTCTTGATCTCCTTTTGCATAATTATGATCATCATCCTGATCTTTCACGAGGGTCATTCGCAGAAATTTGCAAGTGATGGAGACATCATCATCATAAATCCATAAAGGGGATCATCATATTCATATCCTCCTGATCGCCTTTTTTGCAATATCATGATGATCACCCTATCTATTCAGAAGAAGGCGATATTTCATTCCTTAAACAGCATGATCATTTTTTTACAATATCGCCCTGGCGCAATATCATGATGACCTCAACTCATCCTTGTGCTTCGCAGACAAAATATCGTGATGATGTCATCATGATAGTTCGATGAGGAGTTCGGCATATTTGCATGCACATGTTATAATCCTATCGCAAGGTCATCATCATGATATTTGCTGAAGTTCGAAATATGATGATAACTTCATATCCTCCTGATCTCCTTTTGCATAATTATGATCATCATCCTGATCTTTCACGAGGGTCATTCGCAGAAATTTGCAAGTGATGCAGACATCATCATCATAAATCCATAAAGGGGATCATCATCTTCATATCCTCCTGATCGCCTTTTTTGCAATATCATGATGATCACCCTATCTATTCAGAAGAAGGCGATATTTCATTCCTTAAACAGCATGATCATTTTTTTACAATATCGCCCTAGCGCAATATCATGATGACCTCAACTCATCCTTGTGCTTCGCAGACAAAATATCGTGATGACGTCATCATGATAGTTCGATGAGGAGGGTCATCATCATATTGTTTTATCCTGTCATGTTGTCAAGATCATCATGATCTTGTTTGTTCGCCCGATATTTCGTAAAGTCGTCCTGCCCATGAAATACAACCTTTCGAAAATATCCTAATGATCATCATCGTCACATTTTCCCTTCGGCAGGATATTTCCCAAACATGATCCGGTTGGCGAAATATCGTGATGGCGTCATGTTCTAAGTTTAACAAAGGCTCCGAATATCATGATGACGTCATCCCGATCCAATGATCGAAGAAGCAAATATCCTGATCATCATCATCATCACATTTTTCCTTCAACAGCTTATTTTTCAAGCACGATCTGGTTCGCGAAATATGATGATGACGTCTTATTCTAGGTTTGACGAAGAAGCAAATATCCCGATGCTCATCATCATCCTGATCTTTCGAGAGGGTTGCCTTGGGCGCAAAGGGGTCATATTACATTCATCATCCTGATCATGCTCCTTAGGTGACCCGATATTACATTTATACCCTGATCTTAACGAAAATGACGATGACGTCATCCTTGGCATTTCAATGAAGCCCGAATATCATGATGACGTTACCATTATTTTCGTTTCCTCGGCAACATGATCATATTCCATATCCTCCTTTTCTTCTTCAACAATATGATGATGATGATGTTGTTCTTTTCCCCAATATGCAGAAGCGAAATATCATGATGATGAAGTGGATATTGACCAACATGTTTTTTTTTGACACGCCGATGGCGATGATCATGCTGATGGGCGGGAAATGAAGTGGTGGAATTTTAAAGTGTTTTTTTTTTTAGAATAACAAATGATTCCAACATGAAATCATCATAAATAGATGCAGCCATCTCTTTGATGTTCTAGAAAACTATGTAAGTTGTAATAACACTGATGTGGGCAGTTATTTGCAATTTGTGAAAAACACTATACACTTTTGCATGTCACTTATATTTTATGTATTGGTCTTACTGTAGTTCTTTGGTGCTAGTTAGCTATTATTGAGTATGAATGCAAAGACATATAGCAATAGTAAATTGTAAAAAGTGCTTCTAATAGTTTTCAATATTTTTTTGTCTAGATTTCTATAAGACTTGATAACAACAAAACTAATATTGGAATTATATTCCCGTGATAGTTATATGATTTGCAAGATTCAACAACTAGTTATAATATCTTTTTTTGTGTATAGGCCAGCATTGAAGAAATCTTGATGTTACATGTTTGGTGTCCTAGCTTTGGATCTTGTTACAGTCTATCCATGTCTACTGTATTTGTTATTTTTACGTGTTATAGTTAAATTCAATATCAAAATATAAATAGATAACACAGTTTGCAAGTTGTAAGTAGCAAAATTCTATTAATGATTATATAAGTGACAAAACCACTTGAAGGCATATACTGTTTAACAATGCACAATACCTTTTCACTTTGTAAAGAAATTAACACAATCCCATCAATATAATGTTGCAATTGCAACTAGTTTACAATCCTTTAGACTTTTGCAGATCATTCTAATCCTTCACCTGCATCTACAATCCAAGCACAAGCTTATCAAAAGGTACTAAAACCTTTATTTCCAAGTCATAGTCAACTCTAGAAAATGTTATTGTCATCTATTCAAGTTCATTTGCTCCTTCATATCTCTTGTTTGTTTGTTTCTTCCATTGTTTAATTTATACATTCAATATATTATTCATATATGCAAATTGCTAATTATTTGAAGCCTATGGCTCAGAGAATATGTGATGTCATTAGAGTTGTCCAAGGATTGTTCCTACACTATTTACACAACTACATAACAATTATTTTTGCAATATTTAAACAATGGCTTGGCTATTTAGTATTTTAACACTGTATTTATTTATTTTTAAATGTAAACCTCTGATTTGAAATATCAAAACCGAGTACAAAATGAATTTCAAAGTCACAGGTCTACATTGTTTTCAAATCAAAACTTGCTTCTTATTTTGAATTTTAATAAACCTTTTGTGGCTATCAATGATTAGAACTATCTACCAAATGGTGATTTCTATTTCTTTATTTTCTGAAGAAAATAATGCAGGTGAATCGATCTGACATTGCCATTGCCACTAGTTTTAAATCATTCAAAATTCTCTTCTTCATTATAATGCCTTATTTTCTTGTACAATCCAAAAATAAGAATTATTTTCATTACATTTAAACAATGCCTTGACTACTTAGAATTTTAGCATTGAATTTATTTGTGATTTGAAATAAGGAAACCAAATACTAAATGCATTTCAAAATTGCATATCGACATTCCTTTTAGGAAACAGCCTGCTTCTAATTTCCATTTGTAATATGCCTTTTGTAATTATCAATCATCAAAACTATCTAACCAATGGTTATGAATATATTACAGGTACGCCATTTTTTTGATATTCTGGGATCAACAAAATTGTCCTTGTTTCAAAAAAAATGAAGAGAACAAGAGTGCCAGTAGTTGATAAACAAAAACAGATCATAGATGTAGAGAAATACAAAATAGCAATTCAGACTGAAATTCTAAACATTGACTATGCATTGAGAAATGAAGGATTGTGTAGAATTCAAGTATTTAAATACAATGTAGGGGATTGCTTATTTGACTCATTGGAGTTACTTCTTCATTCTCAATACACATCAAGTCAGTTACGGAATGGAGCTATAGACCACTTCTTGAGTTGCCTCACACAAGGTGATCCAGAAGCAATCACCTCATATAATTATGAACTGGATAGTCGTACATTGCATGAATTGCACGGTGTGCAAAATGTTGAAGAGTACTTGCGTAGAATGCGTATTTCTGCAATGCATTCTACAAATAATAATGAAGTTGGCCTATGGGGTGACTTGTTTTGCATCCGTTGGTTGTCAAAGTGGCTAGACATACAAATATGCCTTTGGTCAACTACTTCAGGAAAAAAATACTTACACTTCAATCCGTCATCTCAAGGACAATCGTATTCTATCTTATTTCATGATACAAATCCCATCCAAGGACATTTTGAGCCGCTTGTGCCTTATCTAGTACAAGCAAACAATGCAAGCCCATGTATCACATCTAGACAACTAAAACAATTTCAAAGCAGTAATCAACAACATCATGATGGTGATTTTATTAGAAAACAAAAAATTGCAAATAGCAACACTACATCACTTCGCAAGATCAAACAACAAATACGTGCTAATAATCAAATGGAAAATACAACCAAGAAAACTAGACACTCAGCATCACCAATAGAATTATTTCAAAAAAAAATTCAAGATACACCGATACATACTTGTGCAATTTGTCAGACATTGCATTTTAAGAAAAACATTGTCGCTTTTAGAGAGAAAGAAAAGCAAACATATTATAAACTGACAAATCAAAATAACAATGTATTGATGAATTGTATTTGTCGCATATGCCATGAAACATTGAAACAATGCAAGCTTCCAAAATATGCAACACCACACCATATTCGAATGAATATAGCTTTACAATACGTAAAAATGCTTACGCAACTAGAAGAGCGCCTTGTTTCACTGAGAATTGCATTCGCACAAATATGGGAATTAGGTTACAAAAGACCCCAAATTGGATTGACTGGGTCTATCATTAATGTCCCAGTCAACATGAACATTGTACAAAATGCATTGCCACGCTCTGCCGATGAAACATACACTATTGCAGTTGCGCTAAAAAGACGGCTGCAATATAAAAATGCATATCAGAAGGGGATGGTGCGATCGACTATTATAATGAAAGCTTTGAACCAATTGAGCGAAACAACTCTATACAAAAATGAGAAATTCCAATTAAATAAGCACTGGAGACAATCTCTTGAAATAGATGATGAAAGTGACATAGTAGACGACCCTTGCACAAATGAAACAGGTTCAGAATCTGATACAGATGAGCAAAATCCTTCTGAGACCTTGGTCCATGGATACACAGAATCTAAATGTATACATGAAATGCACGACAAAATTATAGAAGTTGCACCAGCAGAAAACCATTATCCTATTGGAATCTTTAAAGACAAATATGCAGAAGAAATGAACTTTCCCACACTATTCTTTGGAAACCCACGTAATGACGACATTGTCAAGAATTTTTCCTATCAAAAAATTGCACAATGGGAACTACTTCATTCCAATAGACAATTTGCATATCATACAACTAATCTATTTTTCAAAACAGTCAAGATATTGATACATCAAGTTTTATCTACAATGTGGATAAGAGTACGAAAAGGTCAGTTAAAAGGAAGAAAACTAATAGCAAAAGATGTCAAATGCAAACCTAACCTAGAGAAGATTCTCAAATCAGACATTGGATATGTTGACTTTAAAAGAATAAGAATATCTCTGGATTATTTACATCAATTAAAAAAAAAATGTCTTTGCAATGATTCGGCAACTTGGACCGCCTACATTTTTCCTTACATTTACTAGTGCTGAACAACATTGGGAACACCTTTCAAAAGCACTTGAAGCCTTGCATAATACATATTGTGCATCTTCACAACAAAAATACGACATACAAAATGAGAAAAATATTTTCTACCTCATAAAAAAAGATCCTGTAACATGTGTACGCCATTATAAACATAGAATCAATGCACTAAAACAATTGATATTTACAGATAGCTCTTTCTTCGGAGAGCTCTTGGATTATTTCTCTGTAACTGAATTCCAAAATCGTGGTAATGAACATGACCACTTTCTTTTATGGATTAAAGATGCTCCAATTTATGGAAAAGATGAACTTGCAAATATTGAACAATTTATTGACAAATACATCACTTGCAACACTAATGATTTGACTCCTCAAATAGCTATCCTACATAGGCACCATCATACAAAACGATGCAGAAAATCAAAACAACACTGTTGTAAATACAATTTCCCATTTCCACCAATGAAAAAAACTATGGTTCTCGAACCGCTGAAAGACAATAATGAAATTATTGTTCCAATGGCAACAAAAATCTTTTCCATATTAGAACAATCTAATTATGACCAATTATTCTCCTTTCAAATGTTTCTACAAGACATCAACTTGAATGAGCATGATTACATCACAGCTATAAAATCAACAATCCATAGGCCTACAATTTTCTTAAAACGAAACCCTTCGCATATATGGAATAACAGCTTTTCAAAAAAAATACCAGAGCTATGGAAAGCAAATACAGATGCACAATTTGTGCTTAATGCATATGCTGCAGCAATGTATTGCAGCAATGTATTGCAGCTCTTACATGACAAAAGTGGATAAAACAATGACAAATGCATTTAAAAGAATTCGTAGGGACCATCAACAAAATAATATTGATGCTATAAAAATGATAAGTAGACTTGGAAATGCATTGCTAAATCTGCAACAAATGTCTACACAACAGGCTGTTCACATCGTACTATCACTTCCACTAAACTATAGTTCAAGAAAGTGTATATTCATTGATACAAGAGCTGATAGTGATCGAACTTTTGTTCTAAAGTCTGCAAAACAATTGAACAGTGAACCAGATGAATCAGAAAATGTGGCCTGTAGATCTTTAATAGATTACTATTTAGCACGACCTGAAACACTCACACATATTTGCCTTGCACAATTCGTATCAGAATATAGAAAAGATGGGAAACCAATGCACCGCAAAGCTAAACCAAATATTATACGTTTTACCAATTTTAACAAACATGTTGACTTGGAAAATTATTGCAGAGAGCATTTATTGCTTTATGTACCCTTCACAATAAATGAAAAAACATTGAGGCATGGTTTCCATTCATGGCATGATGCCTATTCATATCATGAAAACACAATTAATACTAATCGTATCAAATACAATTACCACATAAACTCTAAATGGGGCGATATTGACAAAGCTATAGATGAAATCTATTCTGAAAATAGTCACATACCAAATGAATTGATCATTTCAAATCAAAATCCACAGAAAGAAACATACAACATAGAAGACGATATTCAAACACTAAAGCATAACAAATCAAAAACTCAATTCTCTAATGCATTTGAAATTGGAAAACATCCACATATTATGGACAATGTTGAATACTTCAATTTGAGACGAATGTTAAACAGTGAACAACAAGCAATTGTAAAGGACATTGTGTTGAAGAAATTAAAAAATATCAAAACTCCACTACACTTGTTTCTAACAGGTGGAGCAGGCACTGGCAAAACTTTTACTGCAAAAGCAATATTTCAATCTCTCCTTCGCATATATAATAACTCCATTGATAGTGATCCGGACAAACCAAAAGGCCTACTAGTTGCTTATACAGGAAAAGCAGCTTACAATATAGGTGGAGTAACATTACACTCAACATTTCGAATACCTTTTAACAAATCAGAATTCATTCCATTGAATACTGAAATCTTAGATACAATGTCAAAGCATTATCAGCAGCTGCGTGTGCTATTAGTAGATGAGATTTCATTGGTAGGTGCAACATTTTTACGTTGCATCGACAAGCGATTAAGAGATATAATGCAAATGCCAACCACATACTTTGGAAATCTTGATACAATTTTTTGTGGTGATTTATATCAAGCACAACCTGTACTAGATTCAGTTGTATTTGATAATACACCAACACTGACTGAATTAATGCCATACAACTTTTGGAAACACAACATAAAATACTATGAGCTACAATCAACTATGCGGCAAACAGATGAGGAGTTTATTGCAATACTCAATAGAATACGTGTAGGTTCACAAACAGATAATGATATACAGTACTTGAATCAGACTTGTTTACGCTCACCACCCATAGACCCAACATTCCCCTATCTATTTTACAGAAGGAAAGATGTTAATGCACATAATCAAAATATGTTGTCAATAGTTCCAGGAGAGCTAATTGTACTGAATGCAATTGATGAAAATGACGAAAACTACAATGAAATACATCTGTATAATCACACAATGTCTTTACCATCTCAAATACTTTTGAAACCAAACATGCTTGTAGAAATTTATGCTGGTAATTATGATACGCAAGACGGTCTAGTCAATGGGTCAGATGGAACATTTAAAGCATATACCATATCCAATGCTTTTGACATTGTTTGGATAGAATTCAATGACCCAAACATTGGCCACCATCAACGTGTTAAATTAACACAATGTTATAACAATGACATTGATAAACAATGGACACCTGTACTTCGCACCACAAGGCCAATACAAAAAATCTCAAACAACAAGAAAATAACTATTAGAAAACAATTTCCAATTCAACTTGCTTGTGCTAGAACAATACATAGATCTCAAGGACTCACAATGCAAGGCTTGGCATTTGATCCTACGGCCATAAGGCAACATGGATTAACATATACAGCACTTTCACGGACAAAAACAATCCAGACATTATTCTTGTTAAAGCCTCTTACCAAGCAAAATTTCAAAATAAAAGAAAAAATAGTCCTTGAAATGTCTCGTCTAAAATCAACAGCACACTGGCAATTTGAAAATGGAGATATCAAACATAAGACTAATTCAGAACTACTATTGTGCACATTAAACACTCGCAATCTACACCTACATATTGAAGACATGATTAATGACACTGATATCATGGCATCTGATATCTTATGCCTTCAAGAAACATATATCCAAGACTACCATACAAATAATTTTTTCAAAGATTTCAATTGTTACTCAACATACCATATACATGGACTAATGTCTATAACCAAGAAAAACATATTAGTCTATAAAACAATGCAACATTCAACATCATATACAGAAGCAATAACATTAACAATAAGCTCTATGAACAATGAAATTAACATATGTAACTTATATGCCAAGCCCAATGCTCCATTTGCAGACATTATAGCAATCACCAGGCAAGTATTCTCATGTATTGATGGAAATAAAACCTTGTACCTAGTGGGAGATTTCAACATTGACATGTGTACAGAAAACTACAAAAAAAAACAGCTCCTGAATCATATGCAAAACCACAATATGCATTTCTTATTAAGTAGGTGTCATGCTCTATCTAGACCATTGATCGATCATCTATGGACCAATGCACTAACAAAAAAAATTGAAGTTTACAAATCGGAAGCATATTGGAGTGACCATCTTGCTACTTTTTTAAGATTTCAACCCTCTCAGAACACTCAATGTTCTTAAATATCTCAACTGTTTTTCTTCAATAACATCCAAATCAACAAAAAACATATTTTGACAAATCCAATCTATATACAAACTACTGCTCAATTATGTATCATCCAATTTACTAACACAAAAAAACCAAATTTACAAATAAAAAGCATATTACAGCAACAACCCCACTGATTTTTCCTAATTTTAATCCTTTCACAAAACTAAATATTCTTAAATATGCCATTTGTTTTAGTTCAAAAGCATCTAAACGAACACCCTCAAAATCTTGTGAATCAAATCAATAAATAAAACAATCCCTAATGTCCATGAAGAAAACACATATGTATTACATAGCTTCATCATTTCAATACAATTTCATTTTCTTCTGTCTACAAATTGTCTTATTCTTTTATTCCATAGCACCAATTCTACATATTCTGATATAACATTAGAACAACAACATATTATCATTTTGCCTGCAGAAATTTATGCAAATGACAAATTGATAAAAAAATACAGGTTACAATGGACAATGCCAAAAGAGGAGAAGAACAAATGGACACTATTAACCAACAACAATTGAAAAGGTAAACAATATTCTTAGGTTACATGTACACTGTACCTTGTCAAGATTCTAGATTTCAACTAATTTTGTTTTGTTTTTTCCAGATCAAAAGTAAAGAGTCAAAATCAAGTTTCAATTGAAGACTTGAATGCACGTAAAGCAGGCAACATTTTCCAAGGCGATGTCATTGTGAAGTATAAAGCTATACTGGATAAGACAAACAAGACACGTGAAGTACTACGCGCAGACCTCACAGACACAAAAGGTGAAATGACTATTACGCTAAATGTAACTGCTGATCTCATTGCTCACTATGAAGACAAAATAATTCCAGGTTCGGGACTATCCATATCCAACTTCCAGATTGCACCTAGAACAGATTATGATCGTGGAGATTGCGACTGCATATTGGTTCTAACAAAGTCCTCAATAGTGGAAATCATTCCACGACTTTGTATTGACTATAAATTCATCCCCAGCACAGCCATAAAACAATTGTTGGCAAGTACCGAACAATATGCTACAGGCACCATAGGTGTATTGGTCACAAGAGCAAAAAAAATAGGTCTGCAATATATTGTTGATGTGCAAGATGGAGATTCAGAGTTCGACAAAGCCCAGGTACACTTTTCAAGGTTCCACATACTAGTTTTAACTTTAAATCATTTTGAAAATTTTATTTTATATGGTAACTGCACTATATTTTAACATGCTTATCTCTTCCAACTCTTTATCATATCTTCCCAGCTCGAACAAAACAATGTTTCAGTTAACTTGAGACCACAACCCCTCATGATCCGCTGTATAAGTTCTCTCAAAAGTCTGCCTGCATGCTACACTGTAATAATATTCATTTTTCTCCTCTCATTATTTGCAAACAATGGTTATCTAAAGTTAAACTTTAAGCCCTTTTGGGTTCTTGTAATTTCTTGTGATTTCTTGCAACCATGATGTGCAAAATGGATCAAATTGTAAAGACTCTCCAAGTCTGAGCATGAGCCTTTGATTATTAAAAAATAGAGAAATAGAGCCGTCATTTGCAGGTCAACTGCCCCATTTTGGAGTGGCCCGGTATATTGCTACATTCTTGGGAAAACAATTGCCTGCACTAACTTATTTTCGTGCACCCATGTTGTGGAGTCCAGACCTCTCTAGTGCAAAAGAAATTGTAATGACTTCTGCAGTGATTTCATGCTGAGATTGAAAACATAAGTGTCTATCCAATCCACATTATTGTATAATTACTTCAGAAATATATGTTCCCTCTATACTTTTAAAAAGCACCGTAATAATGTCAGCTTGCAACCGACATCTAGCCAATGTCACTTCGAGTGGTCAAGTCCATTGTTGCTGAATTTTAGCCAAACTTTTCTTACTCACCCCAAGTCATATGGTGTATCTGTATTGAATAATCTCGGTCTGTCTCATACATAACAGTTGAATTGACTTAATTACTATAGTTTCAAACTCAAACAGGAAACTTAAGTGCCTCTCCAATCAACATTAATGTATAGCTACTTGAGATAAATAAATGCTCTCTAAAATACTTTTAGAAGACACTGTAATAATGTAAGCTTCCACCCAATATCTCATCGCTGTAGGGCAAACCCTGTTTGACATTTTACTGTCAACAATAGCAATAACAATTGCTAAGCTCTTCTATGAAGATTCCACCAACTGAATAGAGGTTTTGACATAAAAGCTCCAACTAGTTACGAATTGGAGAAAAACCCTATGGCAGCTCATCTAGAACATCCAAGTTACGAACTCAGACTGCTAATAAGCAGACACTTGTCTTTCAGCCTTGAGCCTCACCAGTTCAAAATTAAGCATCCAGATTCAGTCCCATTGCTATTAGATTACTGTTTGATCATTATTGATTAAAGACTCAAGTAAGTATTATTTTAATCTGCTTTCCATGTGGAATACAGTGTGCCCCTTTTCTCCTTAGATACTTGGTCTGGACTCTGCAGTGATTCAGATTTCAGGAGCAATCCAGGGAAAAAAAGTAAACACTAAATCACTTGATCTAAAGTGTTATGAACAAGTATGAATCTACTGACAACAATGACAGTACATAAAGGAAATGTAAAACCAACCACATACACAACAATAAAATAATATTGACAATAAGAACTGACAGTACGAGATACTTATAACAGCTTTGTAAAAAATAAAAGTCCGAGAAATGCATATAAGCCACAAAAAACAGCAACTAAATTCACAGAAATGCATTCAAGCCTCAACACAGAGCTGCTATCTGCAGGAATGAACAACGGTCTGATGTCACATCTCTAAGTAAAATTCTAAACATTTTATAACACCGGTAAATTGCACATAAGTCAACAATTCACTCAGGTCGATACTTTTTAGAACATAGAGTAATGTATCTCTTCATAAATAGGCGACTACTTCAAATCGATTTTTTCATCAAATACAAATGCAAAAGTAAAAGCTGTTTGTCTCAGTAAAGCTTCAAAATAGAGCAAAAATTAGGAATTTAAAGTGGACAACATGTTCCAAATGCAAGAGGCGCATGTACTTGTTTATGCTTTGACTATCTCCTTTCTTGTTTAAATTGTTTCTAGTTCTTGAACCTAGTTTTCAATTAACATACATTACTGTTTTGCAGTTTCATTTCTTACTTACACTATTTACACCTACAGCTGCAGATGCACCAGAATTTTGAGGACCATTTTGTAAAAATCGAACAACAGCTCTGAAGCAATGAATTTCCACTTATCCTTTTCAAAAATATTGTCAAACGGATCAATGCAAAAGACAACATGCTTCACACTTGCCAGTCAACATATATTGATGTATTAAATGACAAAAGGACCTTGGATCACTTAAACAGTTTGCTGCACTCAACATTTGACGTAACAACTCTTCAAATCTCCAATCTTCTCCCTAGCAAATCTAAAACAAAATTAACAAAAAAAAATCTTCCTAACCAAACAATACTTTCATATGTATTGCAGGTACAAGGAACATTGAAAATAGCTAATGCATTTTCCAGTCCTTTCCACGCATTTTGCTCAAAATGCAATTATAAATTTGATACCTATGGAGCACTTGACAATGAAACTGCCCACTGTGATAGATGTAAGGAACAGGTCGCCTATATCTACTCGCACTATCTCAAGACTATTTTGACAACAGACAACAAACAGACAATACATTGCTCATGCGCCAACAATATCATCCAAATGCTACTGCCAGACCTGCAACAAATCAGCTATGACGAATACGTCAAGGATAAATCAGTAGTCATCTTCATGTTACGAGACTTCAGCAGAAAAGGGCAATTTGCATTGAATAAGTCCAATGTCATCATTGATGCATGTTGTCCTAAAGAATGAACACAAAGCATACGAAACTACATTTTTGTTACATATATCTTATACACGATACCTCTTTAATACTCTCTTTACTCTCTAAACTACACATTACTTTATAATTTTACATAATTTTATATGTAATTGGTATTTTTGAGTACAAAATCAAACCCCTTAATCAAATATGTCTTAAATTTTCTTTTCGTTATAAGCAAATATTGGAAAGCTTCTTAAATTCTCTCAACCAAAATAAGAATGCTGTAAACTTCTCTCTCATTATGCATACTATGATAATCTGCACTAAAATCGTCTTCAACTTTCTTGCTTCATTGATTTACCTCACGAAGGTGTCAACTTTTGTGTCTGGTTTTGCATGATCTTACTGGTAGTGGCAGTTGTATATATATGATGACACATGGCTAAAAAATATTCATTTCTCTCTCCGGTATCTATAAAATCTAATTCTATATATGCAAGTGTCTAAACACTATAAAGCATTGATTCTATTTAAGCAACAGCTATTTAGTCGTTGAGAAGAATCCATTCACGTGTCAACCAACCGTGTACTAAACTGTCAAAGAGAATGACTACTCACATTTCACCAAGTTGTCTCGACTTTTATACACTTTTAAAAGTGTGAATAACTGTTATCATACATATGGTTTATCTTGTCTGTTTTCTAGACATAAATTTTCAAATTTTTTTTGTTGTGATGGTTTTAAGATTCATGGTACAGCTGACTTCTAAAATTGATACATATTAACATAGACATGGTACAAATTTTATAAAAGTTCAACAATGGTTTTAGGATTTTAAAGTGTTTTTTATTTTTTTACAAGTTTAGGCATTTGCATCTGGAACAGGACACCATTAGATGGAACACAACACTCCATAAATGGAACCGTTGCTGTTCCATGGCCACTGCATTACCATTCAAAATGAAATAACATATTTTCCATCTACAACAGTTGTTCAGCATTGCAGATGGGTTTTCTAATAAAAGCCAAAAAGTAGAGAGTTGCTTGCATTTCTTGCAACATAGCATTGTTGTCAATTGACTGGATATTAATGTTGCAAACGTAATGAACAAATCAACACATCCACTCAAGATATCTTGCACATGAATGTAAATGTTGCACATAGAATTCTAGCCTACCTAATTAAAGTCTTTTCCTTACCTTACCTCTTTCAAGACCTTAGCATTTTGATGTATCATATTCTCTATACCTTTCACTGACTGGACCTATACATGACACAATGCTAGACATGATTGGAGCCAGTGTATCTTTCATTTTCTTCTCAAAATAAAAGAGTTCTTCTCAGACCTCCAATGGGCCGCAGCTTCACAAAAATACCAATTGAACTGTTTATGACAAAATGGCCATCATGCAATATAATTTTGGGTCTGAAGAAGTGCACTAGGGTAAATACAATAGAAAACTAATTAAGTGCAACTAAGGGCCAGTCAAACACTTCATAGTGTTGTAAAAAGTCTCTTAGCTTTATTAAGATCTGAAAAATGGTCATAAGTCCAATCTATTTCGATTGCTGGACTGTTAAAAGCCATATTTTTCTCCCACTTGTCAAAATTGTTAAACAATCAGCATCTTTTAGTTATGCGCTTTATTATACCTTGATTTAGTAAATACTCTACTACCAATACTGTTTAGTAGTCACACTATGTTATTGACTGTTTTCTAAGTCACAGTCACAGTCTATCAAATTAACTGTTTTTTAAGTAATTTGATAGACTGTGACTGTCCATGCACATTTTGGCTGTAAATATGTAACCTGTAGCTTTGATCCAATATGTATATAGAAAAGCACTATGACTGTGCATGCACATTTTGAAAAGAACAACATCATCATCATCATATTGTTGAAGAAGAAAAGGAGGATATGGAATATGATCATGTTGCCGAGGAAAGGAAAATCATGGAAACGTCATCATGATATTCGGGCTTCATTGAAATGCTGAGGATGACGTCATCGTCATCTTCGTTAAAACAAGGGGATAAATGTAATATCGGGTCGCCTAAGCACCATGATCAGGATGGTGAATGTAATATGACCCCTTTGCGCCCAAGGCAACCCTCTCGAAAGATCAGGATGATGATGAGCATCGGGATATTTGCTTCTTCGTCGAACTTAGAATAAGACGTCATCATCATATTTCGCGAACCAGATCGTGCTTGAAAAATATCCTGTTCAAGGAAAAATGTGATGATGATGATGATCACAATATTTGCTTCTTCGTTTATTGGATCGGCATGACGTCATCATGATATTCCGAGCCTTTGTTAAACTTAGAACATGATGTCATCATGATATTTCGCCGACCGGATCATGTTTGCGAAATATCCTGCCAAAGCGAAAATGTGACGATGATGATCATCAGGATATTTTCAAAAGGTAGTATTTCATCGGCAGGAGGACTTTACGAAATATCGGGTGAACAAACAACATCATGATGATCTTCACAACATAACAGCATAAAACAATATGATGATGACCCTCCTCATCGAATTATCATGATGGCGTCATCATGATATTTTGTCTTCGAACCACAAGGATGGCTTGAGGTCATCATCATATTGCCCTACGGTGATATTGTAAAAAAATGATCATGCTGTTTAGGGAATGAAATATCGCCCTCTTCTGAATACATAGGCTGTTCATCATGATATTGCAAAAAATGCGATCAGGAGGATATGAACATGATGATCCCCTTTATCGATTTATGATAATGACATCTCCATCACTCAGCAAATTTCAGCGAATGACCCTTGTGAAAGATCAGCATGATGATCATGGTTATGCAAAAGGAGATCAAGACAATATGAAGTTGTCATCATCATATTTCGAACTTCACTAAATATCATGATGATGGCCTTGCGATACGATTATAACATGCGCATGCAAATATGCCAAAGGTGGATTTTCTAAGGCTGATGCGCATGATATGATCACATTAGGTAATGTTCAAATATCATCATAATGCTCGCTATACAAACACCGCTCCACAGGGAAACTTACCCTGGCCTAAAGTTGATATCATCATGATATTTCAACCTCAGGATATTATCGGGGGGGGGGGGGGTTCAAATATGATGATGATGATCATCTTCATGTAACCAAAACCGCGTTTATAACATACGACCCTCCTAAAAGAAATCATGATGCTGGCAATGCACGTAAGGCCATTTGACAGGAAAAGGGCACTACCACCTAAGATTGACGTCCAGATATTACGACTACATCATTTTTATCGGGTGATAGACCAAGATCATGATAATCTTGACAACATGATCATCATGCACCTGACCTTTCACATATGGAACAATTTTCGAGTGAAGTAAAAGCCAAACCTGCATAGAATTTCAAGCTCTTTCTAAATATGAGGTCATAGAAACAAAATACGAACTTTGACAACCGACCTCATGATAATGACCTACCTTATCCAATATCATGATGATGATGCACCTGACCTTCATTTTTACTAAACCGCCAGAAAACAGAAAAAACACAAGCAAAAGCAAAAAACAAACATCAGCAGTGGTCCCCATTTTGCTAAGCAGCATAATGGGGCGTGTTGTGAACATCACAACAACTAGCAACCAAAACAAAACAATTAAATTCAAAGTGTTCAAGGAAACTAGATGAAATGAACTGATAACTTCCAACTATGTTTTCCTACAAATTACTATTCAGCTCGAGACTTAAAGTATTCAATTAAGATGCATGAATTTCCATCTTTAGTTTAGTTGTGTGCACGTGATTCATTATCCTCATCTTGAAGATCGATTGAACAAACCAATGACTAACATTAGCCTACATAGGTGAGGATATTCCCTCATAGCCGACCGGATAGACCCTTGCTGCCAGCGAGCATCTATAACCCCGGCAAAGTTATCATTACAATTCTCCCAAGTAGAGCCCCACTGCCAGCAAGCATCCATAGCCCCGATAGAGTTACTTAGACAACTTAATCTGGATTTCCAGTATAATCTGCTTTATTTATTTATTTATTTATTATTATTACTATTTTTTTTATTTTCTTTATTTTCTAATTTTGAAAGATTTCATAAGATATACAATTTGTAACTTCATGATGCAAGGAGTAGACACTTGCTAAAATTAAGTTGAGAATTGTAATACTAGCAAGGGTGACCTCTGATTTTTCACCTAACATCTACACTGGTATGTTCAACAAACCCAAGGATTTTAGGTGTGTCATCATGAGAAACCTGGTTCAAATCCTCAATCACATTTATTGCATACAAAACTTCAGAACATGAACAACTCTCTGCATTCATGGCAATGACAGCTTATGTGTAAATTGCAAATGGTTAACCTGAATATCCTAAATTATATACTGTTTTGAATAGTTGCTAGTTTTGCTCCTTAATACTCTACAGTAAAATAAAGATCCCTACTGAAGAAACAACAAACAAACCAAACAAACAGGCTGTACAAACAGAAACAAAAAGCAAAAACAAACAGAAGACAAGCTATACAAATAACTAACCTAAAAGCAAAACAGCATAACAAGAACACAAAAACAAAAGCAACTACCCTACCAAACTATATACAAGCCTCTGTGAGTCATTTGGTGAACAATTCTTGAAAAAAGAGGATATAGAGGATCATGGAGCTGTTGTACACAATCAGACATTCAGTGAACAGTCTAATTTTATTGACCTACAACAATCTTGATTTTGATCATTTAATTTAAAGAACTCGATCGTAACACTAGGATTTTCTTTCTTTTCTATCACTTCACTACTTTCTACAGTAGGGATCTTATCAATTTTAGTGCATTTTAATTTTGCCAATACTTGTTTACACTTCTTTGCCAAATCATATTCATTAAAACTTTTCAGGTCAGACCCAGAGGTTTCCTCTTGACAAATATTCCTTACTAATTCCATATATTTATCAAATATATCAAGACAAACCTCACTTTCCTTTTCTTTTTCATTAAATCCTTTTTGCTTATTATCCAAAAAAGGCGCATGAGCTATGATCTCTCCTCTACATTTTTTAGGATATTTATACTTTTCACAAACCCTAATCACAACTGGATCCTAATGAAAAGACAAAATTTTTTTCTTACCATCACATGATTCCTGGACAGAGATCTTACTATCCTTTATTCTTACAATTAGTTCCATCTTTGTATCCTCTGCACATTTGACAACCGTAGATACTACATCCTCCTGTCGCTCAATAATCTCCTCGTTTTCCTGCCAAATTTCAGCCTTATACACATTTGACAAACAGATTAATCCTTTCAAATATAAATCTAATTTTGTGACAAAAGATATACAATTAAGCTCACGATGCTCTGCGGACTAATGTATCCTACACCTTCCAAATAAACCATAGCTATATAGATTTTTAGGATAAACCTGCTTATTCAAAACTTTCTAAACTCAAGGAATGTCAACTTGAAAACTATCCCTATGTAAGTCCATTGAAAATGGGACCTTCTTTCAACCCTTTAAGCCTTTCAAATTTTATGACATCTAACATATCTCAGAATACAACATTCAAAACTCAAAATTTTGACCCTAAACCAAATCAGGCCCTCCTTCTAGCACCAAAAACTGTTCCTAGTTACAAAATACAGTGTTCTAGCCCTCCCTCTACCACCAGAAAACTATTGATGATTACAATATACAACCTTTCGGCCCTCCTTCTAACACCAGAAAACTGCTAATGACTGTTTTGATGCAATCATAACAATAAGTTAAAATTCACATATAATAAACTGAAACTATACTTGAAAGATAACAAGGAATCATTTGAGATTCAACTAATCCCAAGTCTACAATGGTTCAGTTGGTCAAGTTCAGTTGGTCAATGTGAAGCCATAATGTTCAAGGGGCCTTGCATAGTTTAGGTTTGTTTTGTGGTTTACTGGCCTAAGAATATGCAAAAAGGTCATAGATTTCAACAAGTATTCTGTTCATTTGCATAAAGATGATACTGTGCTGCAAGTTTCAAAGGGTTTTCTTGGATTTTTTGCAGCTTTCTTTTTTATCTGTTTATGAAGACTATCTACTTATAGCTCTATTGTACATGTTTCTTCAAATTTGAGACAATTTCCTTCGGATTTCTACGTTTTCAACTAAATATTTTAGATGGGTTGGGAAAAGTTACAAAGATCTACTCAATACCTCATTTAATCTACCAAAGGATCTAATAGTTTCTATCATGCACTATGTAAATACCACAGTAATTTGATCAAATCCACAGTAAAAACCCTAAATGTAAGTTCTAGGCATTTTCACAAACATACATTTAAAATTCCAAGCTCTCAGAGAAGATATTTCAAAATACAAAGAAGGGCAAGAGAACACTCAGAAGACAGATGCAGAACTCCAGATTCTATTGTTTTAGAAACGAATAGTCATACATGATGTACAATGCAGGAATGACTCTTAGTTTCATTGATCATACTACAAAGAACTTACAACCTTTACAGATACAATAAGGCAACCAGACATTCCACGCGCACCTTACTGCAGACAAACAAGCGACCTCCTTCTTCTACTTCTAAACTATGCTAACCTAACTTGCTATGTTTTCCTAGAATCCCTGTGTGTACACCCTAAAAATCCCTGTTGTCAAGTATTACAGTCTAGAGACGCACAATATAAAGACAACACAAGCAATAAGTATTTCATTTATCACATAAACAACAGGAAATTAAAATAATCGTTTAAATCCACGTGACTGTCCAAAATCGTGGAAATCAGATCCAAAATACTCTCAAACACGCCCAATATCCATTCAAACCACTCAAAATTCACTGGGTCAACCATCACTAACCGGGAAAATGCCACAGGCACCCAAAAAAAAACACTTTAAAATTCCACCGCTTCATTTCCCACCCATCAACATGATCATCGCCATCAGCATGTCAAAAAAAACATGTTGGTCAATATTTACTTCATCATCATGGTATTTCGCTTCTACATATTACGGAAAAGAACAACATCATCATCATCATATTGTTGAACAACAAAAGGAGGATATGGAATATGATCATGTTGCCGAGAAAAGGAAAATGATGCTAACGTCATCATGATATTCGGGCTTCATTGAAATGCTAAAGATGACGTAAACGTCATCTTCGTTAAGATCAAGAGATAAATGTAATATTGGGTCGCCTAAGGAGCATAATCAGCATGGTGAATGTAATATGGCCCCATTGCAGCCAAGGCAAACCTCACACAAGATCAGAATGATGATGAGCATCGGGATATATGCTTCTTCATCCAACTTACAATAAGACATCATCATCATATTTCGCGAACCAGATCCTGCTTCAAAAATATCCTGTTAAAGGAAAAATGTGATGATGATGATGATCAGGATATTTGCTTCTTCGCTTATGACATCGGGCTGACGTCATCATGATATTTCCAGCCTTTGTTAAACTTAGAACATGACGTCATCATGATATTTCGCCAACCGAATCATCTCTGCGAAATATCCTGCCCAACGGAAAATGTAACGATAATGGCCATCAGGATATTTTCAAAACGTTGTATTTCATTGACAGGAGGACTTTACGAAATATCGGGTGAACAAACAACATCATGATAATCTTCACAACATGACACCATAAAACAATATGATGATGACCCTCCTCATCGAGTTATCATGATGACGTCATCATGATATTTTGTCTTCGAACAACAAGCATGACTTGAGGTCATCATGATATTGCGCTAGGGTGATATTGTAAAAAAATGATCATGCTGTTTAAGGAATGAAATATCGCCTTCTTCTGAATACATGGGCTGATCATCATGACATTGCAAAAAATGCGATCAGGAGGATATGAAGATGATGATCCCCTTTATCGATTTATGATGATGATGTCTCCATCGCTCAGCAAATTTCAGCGAATGACCCTCGTGAAAGATCAGGATGATGATCATAATTATGCAAAAGGAGATCAGGAGGATATCAACTTGTCATCATCATATTTCGAACTTCAGCAAATATCATGATGATGACCTATCATCATGGTATTGCAAAAAAGCCGATCAGGACGATATGAAGATGATGACCCCTTTATCGATTTATGATGATGATGTCTCCATCGCTCAGCAAATTTCAGCGAATGACCCTCGTGAAAGATCAGGATGATGATCATAATTATGCAAAAGCAGATCAGGAGGATATCAAGTTGTCATCATCATATTTCGAACTTCAGCAAATATCATGATGATGACCTATCATCATGGTATTGCAAAAAAGGCGATCAGGAGGATATGAACATGATGATCCCCTTTATCCATTTATGATAATGATGTCTCCATCACTCAGCGAATTTCAGCGAATAACCCTCGTGAAAGACCAGGATGATGATCATAATTATGCAAAAGCAGATCAGGAGGATATAAAGTTGTCATCATCATATTTCAAACTTTAGCAAATATCATGATGATGACCTTGCGATAGGATTATAACATGCGCATGCAAATATCCCGACGGTGGATTTTCTAAGCGTGATCAGCATGATATGATAAGATTACATAATGTTGAAATATCATAATGATGCTCACTATACAAAGACCACTCAACAAGGAAACTTACCTTGACCTAAACTTGATATCATCATGATTTTTGAACCTCAGGATATTATCGAGGGAAGGTTCAAATATGATAATGATGATCATCTTCATGTAACCAAAACTGAGTTTATAACATATGATCATCCTAAAAGAAATCATAATGCTAACAATGCACCTAAGGCCATTTGACGACTAAAGACCACTACCACCTAAGATTGACGTCCGAACATTGCGACTGCATGATTCTTATCAGCTGATAGACTAAAGTAAAACGCAAACCTGCATCAAATTTCAAGCTCTTTCTAAATATGAGGTCATAGAAACAAAATATGAAATTTGACAAACTGACCTCATGATAATGACCTACCTTATCCAATATCATCATGATGATGCACCTGACCTTCATTTTTACCAAACCGCCAGAAAACAAAAAAAAACACAAGCAAAAGCAAAAAGCAAACATCAGCAAGGGTCCCCATTTTGCTAAACAGGATAATGGGGCGTGTTGTGAACATCACAACAGCTTCTTAACATATACTTGACCAATATATGTTTACTTTCAGCGAAAATTGATTTTAAAAAATTGGAATTAAAGGCACAATATATACATTTATTTTACAATAATCATTAGTACTGCTATAGCAATCCTAAACAATTTCCATTGCTTTAATTATCAAGACAATCTGGACACACGAAGTACTTAGAAAAAAGAACTATGGTCCTTAATACACAATGAAATAATCTGTTCAGACTATCTTCTATCCAAGATTTCATTGCACATTTTTCATCTAATACTTTTTCCTCTGTTCTCAATCTTCTATTTGGTGGTCTCAAGACTAAATTTGACATATCAAATCATTACTCACATGACCTTTTCTCATCCCATCAACTTTTCATTTCTCACAACATACTACACCAACATTAAATGCATAAAGGCAGGAACATGACGCATTGCGTCTCTTGTTAAACTCTCGTTTGAAGGAGGTATCTATTATTACTATAATGATCCAATATTTACATTGCAATGTAAATATTACAATAAAAATATTGTACGTCTTGTATCAAAATTAGTGATATAAAATTTAAAATAAATAAAATAAAAAATAAAAAAAGGAATATAAGAATTTAAATATAATTTTTAATGAGAAGAATGTTTTGGCATGAACGTCTGTATGACTGCTTGCATTAATGCCGGTTCAATAGGGATCCTGCAAGTTTATTGTTGGCTCAGCTACTTTGAACCTTGGTGGCATGGATAACAAGACTATATTTTAACCATCACATTGTGTCATGAACAACTTTATCATTGTATTATTTATAATTAAATTATTTTTGTATTTACAAAATTATTATAAATTTTACATTTTTTATATATGTGATTTATTATTTTTTAAATTTATTATATTTTATCAGTTTTTTCTTTCATATTTTAAATTTACCATATAAAATGTTTTATATGAACACTACAAAGTCAATAAGTTTATTCTTAATTTAGGATATATCAGTGGCACACAGATTTAGTGGTTTGTACATTGCACCAAATGTATGCATCATTTCACTATACATTATTACTATGACAATATTTACATTAATTAGTTACCATTAATTAATTACCAGATTCATTTTTAAAAGTTTGCTACTACCAAATATAAATAATCAACAGCTAAGGGTTTGTTTCCATCACACCACGATAATTGTAATGATGATATGTAGAATACAGGTCTGCAACAATACAAGATATGTAGAATATTCTCCAGGGCATTGACAGTAATTCACAAACTTTCAATAAGCTCTGGCAATTTCTGCAATACTTCTTTGACTTAAATGACACACAGAGTAGTAGTCATGATTTATGCAATGTACTGCAGACATCTCCAATATTCTTTTTCAACAATAACTTGGAGGTTTCAGAGTAACTAGCCATGTGTTTTAAATAAAATCATGGCTGATTTAGTTTCAGAGTTTGCAAAGTTTAATGACTTGCTGATCAATTGGTTCCACCTTTTGTGAATATCACTGTAAGATTTTCATCAGAGAGATTTTTAGAAGTAAACAAATGTTTGCATGTGCATGACAACATACACAAATGTTTGCATGTGCTAATAACATAAAACTTCAAATTTGTACAAAAAATTAATATGTACGGGAAATTTTATTTTCCCAAACCAACTAAATGGCAAGGAGTAGTTGGCAGCCCGGCCTCTTCTTCATTTTTCATGCATTGACTGGGGGCTTCTATCCGTAGCATTGAATAGAACATAAATCAGCCATTAAATTCGTTTTATCATTTGATTAAGAGTTTCTACCTTTGATTTATAAACAATCATTGTTCAGGAGTTGTGAGGCACTATACTATCAAAATCCAACAGCCTATCCTTTTCTGCACTGTGGAGCAATTGACAGAGGCAAACTGTTCATATACAAACAGGCAATGTCAAATAAATTGGAAAGTAGTAGGAAACCACTCTACTTAAACATCATTTTTAATTATTGACTGAGGCGAACTGTTTATATATAAATAGGTAATGTCAAATAAATTGGAAAGTAATAGGAAACCACTCTACTTAAACATCATCTTCAATGGTCAAACAACCAATAGCAATTTCACACTTGATCTATACCAAAAAATTATATATATATTTGTCCTATTTTTATTAGTCAAAATTAACCTTTGACTATTGGACTAAATGATGCTTAAAAATAACAGTAGGAAACTGTACAGAAGAATCAATTGGAGTGCTACATAATATGACTAAGTATTGGGTATAGTGCTACAAATGAAAGTGCTATAGAAATCTCTACATGCCTTGATGAGTTGATGACAAAAAAGAAGACATTTCCTAAAGTAGGGGCTTCTCAATGGAAGAGCTTAAATAGTCGGTTCTTGTAAATGTACCAACAGTCAAAAGCTTGTTGACTGGTCGACACAAATCCACCAAATCCAAAAATAAAATGTTTAAAATAGTCGAATCGTGTTCGCTGTTTATGTGAGCGCTTCTCAATGGTTGGAACAAATCAAAAACACACAAAAGCATGGAGAAGAACAAGGCATAGCATCTCATGTACATCCATACATCTTTACAATACCAGAGCCCTTGGGGCCTTGTGTATTGAAAGGCCAGATGCTTATATGCCACAGGTAGTTTCTCTTTGACCTTAACATCATCTTAAACTTGAACTGTTTGAGGCTGAAAGATATAAATCTAAGCTTAACTTAAAATGAAAACATTAACCTATTTAAATATGATTTCCCGCTAGCATTCGTAAATTAAATCAAAAGAGCCAATAAAGGGAAACCTTTTGAGAGGGCCCAAGCCGACATACATTAATTTTCATCTTGGAAAATTAGGCCAGGCGCCCAAGTCCCAAGGCCTTAATTTGGTCATGATTAAGGATTAGAATGCCCCCTTAGCCCCATTTGACATCAGTTTCGAGGGAAATTACTTCGGGATGAGTATTTATCTTGCAAAATGTAAACACAGGGACCTAGGAGCTAAACTAGGAGGTAAAAAGACATAGGGAAACTTTTTACTCCATAACATTTAGCCCCCACTTTAATGTATGTATGATCTTACGATTCCATACATGCATGGTCGAAGCACATCAAACACATCAGGTACATAGAGCTAAAGCATACCCAATCGTTCGAGGACTATTTCTAGCTATTAGGATTAAGGTGACATCAACATTGTAAATCCTATGTAATTAATTACTCCTAATATTGTTTGTAAATCACCCATAAGAGATGAAAGATTTCACCAGCAGTGATCTTGTTTCAGTTATATGTTTATATCCGGTCCCTGATGTTAATTCGTCCACGATAGGGGGTTGCAAGGGGGTTTCCGCCTTGTGAGGGGTTTGGGGGGATCATCCCGCTGGCGGGGGGTTCGGGGGCAACGCCCCCAAAACCACATTTTATTTATATTTTATCATTGTAAATCTAGATTGTTCATCGTTAGGTCATAGATCTGACGATCGATATTATGTCAGTTTTTTTCCACTAGAAGGCAACTCCCTTTTATAAGGATATTTGTACTACATTTTTATCAGAGTTGAGAGTAATAGGCGCTACTAGATTGAAGACAGGAGGAGAGAGGAAGTGCATGTATTGTAATCTCATATTTGAAAATAATACAACTTGGAGAATCTTTTCTTGGTGGAGTTTTTTATCCGAAAGGGTTTTCTCCACGTTACATATTGTGTTATGTGTTCAGTTCTTAATGCATGTTATTTTTGTGTAGTGGGTTTTATTTCTATTGCAATATCCATTGATTCTACATTGTTTAGAGGACATAAATAAGATTGGAATTAGATTTCTGTTGTGTGGTTTGTACCTTCATTTCTAACACTAGCCCTCAATCTCGAATAAGCAATAGAAAACACACGAAAGTCATGCAAGACACAAGGAAGACAGTAAGAAGCACACAAAACACAAAGAATATAGTGAAGCATGTAATACACGAAGAAGACATGAGGGTAGTCACGCAATATACGAAGTATGCAGATTTAACAACTAAATAAATCCTAAACTAGGGGGCAGAGGGAGCACATCGTTACGGACCTTTAAACTACCAAAAACACACAAAACAAAACCCAAAATGTGAAGGGAGGTCATCTCTATGCGCCTTTAGACCACACCAAGGGGAAGATACACCAAACAAAAACCCGAATGTGGAGGGATCTCATCGTTACACGCCTTTAAACCACACTCAAGGGAAGACATAACAAACACATAAGGAAGACACACGAAATGCACAAGCACCACATAGTATGTCATAGTATGTTATTGACATACTATACGTCTTATACATGACAAACACGAGCAATGGGAAGGAGCTTATTACTAAGTCCCACCATCTAAAGCACATTTTAGACACACTTGATGGTTGATCTATGCTACCACAACTGCCAAAGACATGCTTAAGGGTGAATGACTCAAGATCCAATCCCACCTCCGCAAATGACTATGTATAAAATGATGTACACTAGCTCAAGAGATACACCATCTCACCTTCTGCAGAAGGGTTTTGTATAAAATAATGCGCACTAGCTCAAGAGATACACCATCCCACTTCACGATGAGGGCTTTTTGCTTAAAAGGATGTGCACTAGCTCAAGAGATACACCATCCTACCTCATGATAAGGGATTTCAAACACACTTTGTTAGAGTAGAAGTAATCAAATAGATACCATTATATATGCCCCCACTTTAAGGTGGTTGATCCCTCTTGCTGGTATCGAACACATCAAGGTAGAGTGAAAACATGCAAGGGAACACGAGCTTTTGCAAGGCCAATGCCTCCAAAAGTGATGTGCCACAATCGTTGAATGTTCCCACAAACACATCGAGATTATTCAACAAGATATAAGCTTTGGCTAGAAAATCTTATTCTAAGATAATAACCAAATCAATTCATGAAAGCTATGCATAAATCATATATTAGATCACATCAAAGACCAAGGCTACACTTGTGGGTTCAGAACTCAGTGTAGCCATTGGGATATACTACAGGTATCTCAGAACCGAGTGTAACAACAAGGTGAGATACAAGACCAAACAAAGAGCGTTGAAGTAGATTGAGAGTATTGCAAATGTTTGTTACATGATACTTCATATGGAGTGATTCTACTAGTCAAGTGGATATATATATATATATATCAACCCCATCTTCAAATATGGACTAGGTCCATATTTTCTTTTCTTACTGAAGGGACACACATACCTTATCAGTATTTGTTTGTTTTCATCATCCACCAACTAGGTAGAATCACTGAAGAATGTAAATAATAAAAATAAGAGAGGAGAACCAAGTACCTTAGGAACACCACGTAGGAGGATGCCCCCAAGACATCTTTGCAATGCTATGCCCCCAAGGCACAACACACAACAATAAAATAGAGGAGAAAAGAGCAGAAGAATGGAGAAACAAATAGTAAATTGGTCACAATATAGGCGGTCTCCTTATATCCTTGACCTTACAAGACTATCAAAGGTCATCCAAACAGACCTAAACAACACATAACATAACATGGGGGAACACAACACATAAGAGGAGCCCACATAAGTGAACAAAGAGATGCTACAACAATGGTTGCTAAAAAGGGTTAGAAATACTTACCTGTTATCTTCGATCTTGATCTTTACATTTATTGTTAAGGCTTTGTCCCTTGTTCTTCCTTCTCAAGTTGAATTATGTTATCCACATTGTCCTAAATTTGTGAAGAAGAAACCACAAGAGTTGGCAATGGAAAACCCCTCTCTTGGAGGTTTTCTCTTGCAATATGCAAGGATGGTGGAGGAGCCTCACATATTCCCATCTCAGTCGAATGAGGTGATGAAGGAGCCGGGAAGATGCCCATTTCAACTAGTTTAGGTGGTTTTGGAGTACCTTGGTCCTTAGGAACAATATGTTTATTTATGTTCTACAAGTTATTAGAGGTTTCCAAGGTATGTAAGTGTTCAAATGAGGGTACATGTAATCTATGTCTTCATTTAAGATGCAGTTAAGAAGTGTTTTAAGATAAGTAGATGAACTTCCAATAGCAATCAGTTCTTCACAAAGGGAGTCTTCATCATCCAATGCTTCATCTTGGCCAGTGAGAGCATTGCAATGAAGAGATGGTAGAGTGATGTTAAGGAATGTCTCAATGATTTCTTCTTCTTGCACCAAAATATCTTCACAAGGAGTTATGTTAGGAGAAGACTCTAAATCATTGGATGAGGCACACAAGGCTATATTAGCCTCATATATCTTAGAGATGATGTCCATTATATCATCATGAAATGTAGTAAGAGAAGGGGGAATGTCTTCATCATGATCATTCGTGGAGATGAATTTAGTGAGATTCTCTAAAATCAAAGGGTAGATGCCCATGAGAGTTGTGCAGCTTTCAAAATTAGATATGTAACAAAGAATTTCATATGTGAAACTCATAGAAATGTCAATATCATAGATGTATGCTATTTGTTGTAGGACTTGAGGATACTTATTAGTGAATTTGTAGAAATTGTCAACATAAATGATGTATGCAAACAAAGCTTCCAAATGTGACTAACAAGAAGTGTCCATGATGAGAGTATATCTTCTTGGTGTACAACAGTTTGAGGAAATCAGGTTTTGAAAGAGCAAAAACACACAGATTTCACAACAAATAAAGTAAGTAAGATGGAAATAGTGCTACACAACAAGGCAAGATGAATGATTTAAAAGTTTTCTTAAAGAGGTGTGAAGAAAGTGTGTAAAACCCTTAATGTTGAAATACACACTATGTAATTTGTAAAATTTAAAATTTCAATGCAAGGATGCACAATTAAAGCAACACTACAACTTAAAATTAGATTTGAATGAGTGTTTAAAGGAGCAAAAAATCTGAAATAAGATTTTGACTACAAACCTTGGCTTTTGGAATTACTAGGTTATATGAAAAATGCAACTTTCTAAGCAAAACCCTAGCAAATGAAACCTTCAAATGCAATATTTGATATGAATTAATGATGAATTACTATAATAAGGCTTAGATATGATGCAAATATTAGAAAATTGAATCTTTTTTATCATATGTAATACAAATTATGCAAAACTATGCCTCAATGCAAACCTAAAATGCTTGTCTTTTTCAATTGTTTTTCAAATGTAAATAAAAATTTTCAATGCAAGATAGTAAATATGATATGAATAAATGCAAGGATAGATTAGAACACTCAGAAAGATGGAAAATGCTCACTGTTCTAGGTTCACCAAAATGTTATATGTGAAAAATATAGAAGAGGGATGAATAAAGTTCAAGTCTATCAAATCAAACCCTCCTTTCACAATAACATTCAAGGACAAGAACTGATCCAAGTCACTACAGATAGATGAGGACTTGGTAATAGGTTTTATGTTTAGGAATGATATGGAAAGAATAGATTAGATTAAGAGATTACCAAACCCTATATCAAATAGGCCTCAAAATCTAATTATAGTGCAATTGGGTACAAACAGACAAAATGCTACAAAAAACTTGAGAGGAAGACACTCAGGGAGGATCAGAAACACACCAAAAGTTGAGTTTTTAGAAATGAAACTTTTGCGGACTATGGGGCAGACGCCCAAGTCCAATAGGGCAGAATTTCTAGAGATTCCAAACAGAGAGATGTTGTAGACTGTATCCTACTTTTGAGTTTTGAACCAAATTTATTAGGACTATAGGGCAAGTGCCCTAGTCTAGAAGGGAGGAATATCAGCAAGATTCTTCAAGATCCTGAATCCTTATCCTTCAAATTGCTTCTCTGTACCTGTACTTTTCCAACTCCCGCACTTGTAACCTGCAAACACAAAGAAATGGGTTTGGGGGTTGTGGTGTTTAGGATCTTGCCTTAGTCAAGCCCCAATAGGACATTCAAGTCTTCCAACATCGTTGTTCGATAGAGTGCATGCCCAAGGAGGTCAGAGGCTGAATCAAATGATGAAATGAAATGATTGAAACACAAATTGATGTCACCTTAGAGGTGAAGCCCTCATGAAGATGAAGATCCTTCAAATCATGAGGGAATGGATTGATGAAGCCAAATCTGCAACAAATAAACACAATAACAACACAATTCTGCTCTGAAACACAATGAAGGTTTTGAATGCTCTTTGCTCAATATCACAAGTTTGCATTATCCATCTTAACTTAAAATAAAGACATAAACCTATTTAAATATGCTTTTCTGCTAACATTCGTTAATTAAATCAAGAGAGCTAACAAAGGGAAACCTTTTGAGAGGGCCCAATCCGACATACATTAATTTTCATCCCGAAAAACTAGGCTAGATTTGGGCACGAGCACCCAAGTCCCAAGGCCCTAATTTGGTCATGATTAAGGATTAAAATGGGCCCCTTAGCCCCATTTGACATAGGTTTCGGGGGAAATTGCTCCGAGATGAGTATTTATCTTGCAAAGTGTAAACACGGGGACCTAGGAGGTAAACTAGGAGGTAAAAAGGCATAGGGAATTTTTTTACTCCATAACAACCGTGTTCGAAGGATTTTGTAAAAGTTAAACATGATGGAACGATTGTCAAGTGGGTATCATTTATACAGTCATATAGGAAAGGTGGTGAAATATATAGGCGACAAAAAGTGAAGAAGGCTGTGAGTTTCCTTAAACACGTTGTGGGCTTACAGGATGGATGTTACATCCCTCCTTTTGAAAACAATGATGCTATTTACTTTCTTTCAAATTTCAGTAAATTACTATGTTGTAAACGACTTGAAAACTGAAAATTTATTTTATAAAGTTGTTTTATGAAATTGCGGAATCTATTGATTACGATCAAGTGATATGTAGACTAAAAGTCTTTATATTAAATGCAATGATGTTCGAATATGTTATATTTAGATCATAGATGCTTTGACCACAAAAATTGTATGCGAGTTTTGTTGATGCAAGAACAGGTGGACCGTGTTCGACGGAAGAGAAAGTATCTTCGAGAGGGAGTATAGACTCTGGAAATTAACCCACGGGTGTTTGCCACTGAGATCGCCAAACAGATAGATAAATCTGTGAACCAACAAGTAAGTCTTGTTTGTCGGTTTGGGTAGTTTAATGGATGTCGTCGACAAAGGATAAAGTAAACATCCTAGTCGAAAGTCGTCTTGTAGAATCTTGGAGTCGTCTATGGCGTCGTAAGTTCCAAATAGTAAGTCAACGTATTTGAGATGTTTAATATTTACGTCTAGAAGTATTTATTGAGTCCTCTTGTGGCGAGATTGCAAATCTTGTCTCGAAGTCGTAATTGCGAGAAGTCGACCTTAAGCGTCAAACATTGTGAGAATTCGTTGGCGATACGATCAATCCGTCGTGATTGTCGTAAATCGCGTCGAATTTATGTTGCGAATATTTTCTTTCCGCGTAGATCGACGAATGTCGATTTGAAGCCATTGTGTGAGGTAATTTATTTTAGTCGTCGTGTAGCGTGAGCTCTTCCTTCTAGTTTAGACCGTGACTTGTTGTCAATTTAACCTTGAAGATCTCTTAATAAGTGGGTTTTTGTCTCCTTTTCATTTTCGATCAACACGATGCTTTAGTCGTTGCCTTATCACCGCCATGCCGAACTTAAACTCCGTAATACATCTTGTAGTGGTTTTGGATTGATTTTGATGCCATGGTTATTGATTAAAGGCGGAATTGTTGTGTCTTCTAGCGGACCACGTCGCCAAGGAGCCACCACCTTTTTGTATGGTCTTGTTACGTGAGAAGTCGGGTTCAAGTTTAATTATGTCAACCCATGTGTTTAGATTTACGTCAACCGAAAATTCTTTGGTGGGATTCTTTTAACCAAGACGTGAGAAGGCAGCTCGCGAATTTGAGAGGGTGTAACCATTGCTAATGCCGATCTTCCATCACCTTGGGAGTGTGGAGAAGCATCGGGGGTCATGGGTTTGATTACCACCGACGGCGTTTATACACAACGAACTTTGATTTGAAAGTATTAATTAGTGATAGTATACGTTTGAAAAAAAAAGTCGGTTGAGATTGGAGAGAAAACGTTCCCTATATCTCTGCGCAGCAAGGGAAGTGGTTGTAACTTCCTTCGTGGGCAGTGAGGACGGCGTGGAGCGTCAGTTAGTGAAGAGTGTATTTTTTTCGCAAGGTTAAGGGAGAGTTATTCCAGCTGCTCTATCGACGGTTAAGGAAATTGATTGCTACGGTTATGGACTGTGGTGTGTAAGCCGTCGTGGAAGTTGGTGGAGGGAATCTAGGAGTCGAGGGAAGTTTGTTGTGATGGAAGGTAGTTAGAAGAGTAAGGAAATAGGAGCGGGCAGAGGCTCGCGGGGCGGGATTATTATCTGATGTTTTGCGAATAGAACCCGGGGGAGAGAGTTCATGATTTTGGTGGAAGGCTTGTATTTTGGTCGCTTGGTAGATACTGTGTAGAGAGGAGCACGGGACAGAAATCGAGTAGGAAGGCAGCGTGAGATGGTAATTGGCGAAGTGATGTGGAAGGTCAACTGTTCTTTTGGAAAAGGAGTAAGAGTTGAGAAGGAAGCGAGGAAGAGATAGAACTGTGTAGTGAGAGTTTTTAACTGTGCTGTGAGGAACGGAAAGAGTAGTGAGAGTTTTAACTGTGCTGTGAGGAGCGAAAAGGAGTAAGAGCTGAGACTGTGTAGTGAGGAGTAAAAGGCAGTAAGGGTTTAGAACTGTGCAGTGAAGAAACGAGAGGCAGAGAGCCCTCGGTGTGAAAGAGCACTCCAGCAACCTTCGTTTTTAATAACAGGTTCTTTATTTCTTTACCAATTGTCTCAGTTTTTTTTTAGAGAGTTTCATAGTTATGGAAGATTATTACGTTTAAAGATGAGTAGAATAGAATCATAACGCAAGTTAAATATGATTGCAGTGTGCGGTTAAAATCTTGAAATAGCTTTATTGCTGTGTAGAACATGTGAAAAACTCAGAAACTAATGTATGCTGTCACATTACTGCGTTTTAAGATTAGAAACCTCTGAAAAAGGAAGTGATACTGTTTTCTAGGAAATATAAACTCTGAAACTGTAGTTGTTCTCGTCATAAATGACGATGTATAGCAAAAGAACGCTGCTCACTAAAGTATATGCATTTAGGAATGAATTTGTCTGGATGCAAGACGTAATTTTACCTTTTGTGAACGATAAACAATGACGTAAGATAGAAGAATTGCCTTTAGGTCTGTGTTATGAACATAAAACTGCCTTGGAGGTTTTGAACGATGTTCCACGTGCATGCTATGCAGGAGTCAAACCGAAGTTAGTAAGCATGTTCGATGTATAGCCAGAAAATGCATTTGTAAACAACCGTTGTCTTATCCGTTTAATATCTTTATCTACATTAGAAAAATTCCCAAACCTTTTAAATTTATTTACGACTCTCAGCTATTTTAATCTTGTGAAACTAATGACTCGGAAAGAGGAGTAGGAAGATAAAAGTGTTGGTAATGTTTAGGAAACCGTCTTGGATTCCGAAATGATCAATTTGAGTTGAAAACCTGCATGTGAGTCGAGTTTGCGAAGATGTTAGAATCACTTAACCTTGTAGACCATTTGAGTCTAGAACCCTAGAATTTCGGGATAACGGAAAATGATGTAGATACTTGTGTATGTTGTGTTAACATGGGAACCAAGTAAACAGATTTGAAACCACTTAGGAGTGAACGTGTCTAAATAATATTTTTCAGGATAATGGGATTGTGAAAGTCTGAATTCGAGATTAGAATAATATTGCGCAATGCACTATTATAGGGGGATATCCTAAGCCTTGAGGTCATCAAGGTCGGCAAAATGAGTTCAAACTATACAAATAGGAAACTGTAGGATTTCGACCAAGTTCAAGTCGAGTAGGGTGGGTGAACCAAGTTCATGCATTTATAAAACGCTAATTAAATACGAATCCTTTGGCCAAGGTGGTGTACTATCCTCAAGTACATCGAACGTTCACCGTAACTGGATGGCGTTTCTTGTGGAGGGTCGTGCATGACTAGAGGGTATCTAGGGATCTGCACGATAACAAGACACGTAGGTTACAACACCAGAGCTCAGATGGCAAACACCTAAGGTTATCCTGAGTCTATCCTCTTGAGTAGGGTAGGGCCACTTCCGGTTAGGAAGGAGTGCGGGAGACCGACGGTCTGTGGTTGGAGGTTAAGCTCCTTGAAGATACTTTCTCTTCCAAATACTGAGGAATTGCCGAGTCTTGAATGTGAAAGGTTGACAATCGAGATGCATGATAATGGTATGTTTCTGATATTTGTTATTTCAAGAAAATTCTATTTGTTTGGAAAACAAAGTATTTTATGAATATCATTTCTTTCAGTCTTTATGAGAATGCATTCATGTTTATGATAAATTGAAAAATGTTGTAATGGTTTAGAGATGAGAAACTTTTGTATTTGATTACTATGTTTAAACAAAAAAAAAATTACCGTAGTGAAAATTTAGTTACTTCTTGTCATTTTGGTTTTGGTTGTTACAATGGAAGATCTAGTAAAGAATGTGGAAAGATATCATTCTTTTTAAGTTTTTTGTTTATAAATATACCCTGCTTAAGTATTTAGCTAGATGGATTACTGTGGATTAGGTTGAAAGCTTGCAAATAGGGTAGAATATACAACAAGCTTAGGATGGTTATGTTTTTTATTAAATCCCTTCACAAGGGTTGGATGTAAAACTTTATCAGACTATGTTAATTTTCCGAGTTAATCAATATAATGGGAGCATCTCCTAGGGTGCATATATTCAACAAAATATATATATATATATATATATATATATATATATATATATATATATATATATATATATATATATATATATATATATATATATATATATATATAATTCCCAACTCTTTAATCTAAAATAAATTTATTTATTTACCTTATATATATATGCTTTAATATATAGTCAAAAACTTCATTAAATGTTGTTTATATTTTATTAAGTATGATATTAAATTAAATATTTGGATATCTCAATAACTTTTAAAATTGCAAATTTTTTAAAAATTATGATGGAGAATGAAATCCTTTTCACATAAATTAAAGGTAAATAAATAAATTTATTTTAGATTAAAGAGTTAGGAATTATATATATATAACTTTTGAAATTGCAAATTTTAAAAAAATTGTGATGGAGAATGAAATCCTTTTCACATAAATTAAAGGTAAATAAATAAATTTATTTTAGATTAAAGAGTTGGGAAAAGGATTTCATTCTCCCTCACAATTTTTTAAAAATTTACAATTTCAAAAGTCATTGAGATATCCAAATATTTAATTTAATATCATACTTAATAAAATATAAACAACATTTAATGAAGTTTTTGACTATACATTAAAGCTAGTGTTTATTCATAATATAGCAAATGCCCTAGAAAATATTAAAAGTGTTTATTGAAAGTAGTCGAATGTACAATTATTATAAACTAGCAATCGCACAAAAATGTGCAATGGGCACGCCGATAGATATTTCCAAGTAGTGTTGTTTCTTAGAAGGGGAAGACTATTAAGAAAAACGATTTTGCTTTGTACTACAATTTCTAAAACAAGCAATTGGTAGGAAAGTATGCACACCAAAATTTACATGAGGGTGCAATTTTGGTTTCCAACATGTGTAGAGGAACCTCCTTCCTCTCCCTAAGGGAGACATGCATTGTCTTGGATGCGAGCAAACCGCCAGTAGCCAAAAGTTAAGGAAATACATAGATTCGCCAGGTGCCAAACCCACCATATTGAAGTGAACATGAGACCTTGATGGTCAATGCTCTTTCAAATATGAAACCTTGGAAATTATGGATTGTCAAAGCATGTGCCATCTCCAGGCAAGAGTTAGTGGAAACCACCATGGCTAACCAAAACAATGGTGAAAAGATGTGGATCATGTATATCCCAAGATGGGCCCTTATAATGTTCAAACTTGACTCCAACAAAGATTAGCAAATCCAGTGAGTTGCCATCACTTTTGTTGGCAATAGCTACAACTTTTCCTAGTGCTCCATTAACAAGACCTACAAGAACCCGTGAATTTGAAGCAATCATAACCAATTGGCATGGATTTAGTTATATGCAATGTCGACTACAAACCCATGCGAAGTTGAAGCAACATTGCATGCTTTCAAGGATTTTGGATGCTCATGTGGTCAAGCAAAAGTGAACATCTATTTACAAAATGCATGTGGTGACATCTCAAGTATTCAACATTCTTGATACGCAAGTGGTTAGGCATGAGGGAACACTTGACCATTGCAAAGATGCAAACCGAAGACACTATAAAATTTGTATTTATGGCTTTGATCACATGATTGACAATTTAGTAAATCACTAAGTAACCAATTACGTGATTGGTAGCAAAAGTTGATAGACTGATCAAAGGGACTTGATGGTCACTAATTATTGTTACTTGTTGATTACAAGGCACATGGATTTATGAACTATGTAGATTTGAAGCAATCATAACCAATTGGCATGGATTTAGTTATATGTAATGTCGACTACAAACCCATGCGAAGTTGAAGCAACATTGCATGCTTTCAAGGATTTTGGATGCTTATGCGGTCAAGAAACATATCTTGAGTGAAGAAAGTTTTGTTAGTTTTTTACTTTGCAGTTTTGTAGGCTCTACATCTCAGGCAACTTTGACATCGAATTCTCGATCAAGTTCTTAACATATTTCTTAACTTTCTTCATTCTTGTTGCAAACATAAAAGTAGGTAATATCGAAACTTTTATTCTAGTCATAAGAATAGGATAGTGTAGAGATTGATGAACATCTCTCTGTTTAGGAGTGAAGATTTCTTATATTGACATAAGTAAATTATTTAAATACATGTAAACCTACTTGGTGTGTAGAAAATCACATAGAAAACATGTAAATGTTAGGTACTTGCATGTTGGAATTTACTACTAATAGCATACTATAGTCTAGGAGTGTGAATTTCTTGTAGAGACGACATTGACAAGTGCTAAATATTTAATATGGCACTAGTTTCTTCCAATCTACATTGTTCATAATTCCATGTGCCTTGTAATCAACAAGTAACAATAATTAGTGACCATCAAGTCCCTTTGATCAGTCTATCAACTTTGCTACCAATCACGCAATTGGTTACTTAGTGATTTACTAAATTGCCAATCATGTGATCAAAGCCATAAATACAAATTTTATAGTGTCTTCAGTTTGTATCTTTGTAATGGTCAAGTGTTCCCCCATGCCTAACCACTTGCGTATCAAGAATGTCGAATGCATGAGATGTCACCACATGCATTTTACAAATAGATGTTCACTTTTGCTTGACCGCATGAGCATCCAAAATCCTTGAAAGCATGCAATGTTGCTTCAACTTCGCATGGGTTTGTAGTCGACATTGCATATAACTAAATCCATGCCAATTGCTACTACTCTCAAGGAAGAAATACAATATCCCCAGAATGTTGAAAAGTGCATAAGCTAAAAAATAAGACAGGCGGGTATGCCAATCACAAAATACTGCAGACTAATCAAAATGAGTGCACAAGTAAAATGTAATCCAGCTTCTTTGTCTCCCATGATGAAAACATTTCAAATATAAAACACAAAATATCAATAGAGGGGCACAAGTTTCATACCAAAATCAGAGAGTATACAACTAAATTGATCGTATAAACTCACAAAAAATAAATTATAAGCCCATAAACCAATAGCTTTCAAAAGTTATAACTAAATATCATCAATTCAGAACAAATGGCCTGTTCGCCATCAATTCAAATCAAATGGCCTGTTTGCCATAGATGTATAATTAAAAATAGAAAGGTATGTCTAAGTGGGTCTCACCTATTAGTTAGCTTCCAATTTAAAAGTTCGATAATGCATACTAATTACTAATATTTTTTATTAAAACAAAAATTTACATAGGACACGTATTCAAAAGACATTGGAGATCACATACATGGAAAAAGACTGTTTTATAAAAACAAATGCAGATAATTACAAAATAAAACCTCAATGTTATTGGCACCAATGCACTTTAAGTAGCCTTCAAGTTCATACAAATTTCTATTGCGAATTTGTCAATGAATAACCTCCAGATCCCAGCCTATCATAGATTTTTTTTACAAAAGAAACTTTCAGCGATCAGGAAAAATTTCTTGTTCTCTCAACAAGGTATTTGTGAAGTAAACCATTCCATTACATTGAGGGGAGCTTTGATCAACTCCAAGGCAAATTCAACTAGAAGAGTGACGCAGATGCAGCATGGGCATATGCAGCTGAATAGAATCTTGCAAAAGGACAACACCCTATCAAATTTCCACCCACTTAAGATGAAAAATGAATGAAAAAGCGCGACAAAAATTCCAAACCCTTCAGATTAAAAGCCCTAGAATGTGTCAAATCAAACCCATCAATTTGTTATCCCCCTAACTCAAGAAATTTTCAAGAGATAGTAAAATTTCACAAATATACACTAATTAGTAAATTTTTCCATTTAACACAACAATTTTTTAAAACTATTAATGATTAATATATTAGGAAATATATAAAATTTCTTATACGTGCAAATTTTATAAGTCTTGGATTGTGGTCTATTTCTAAATACAGGCAGCCACCACTCCAATGACAGGTGTAGAACCTAAAGGACATCCTTTCACCTTATACAGTCTCTGAGTTATTGTTGCTTGGAGTTGGGTTTCAAACTTTCAACTGACCTTTGATACCGTAACTAGGTAACCGGTTTCTAGCAAAAAGAATCTCAACTATTATATCGATTCTTATGTTGGTTAGGTTGTGATGCAAGGATATGGGATACAATGGAAGGCGACCCATGTTTACAAATCATTCAGAATCTGCCTACATTCGTTATCTGTTGGCCTGTGGTCTAAGTCTAAATACAGAGCAACTATCACACTGCTGATCCAGGTGAAGAATCTAAAGAATGTCTTCACATACAAAAGCCACGAACGGGACTCCAACCCATGACACCTGGCCTATAATTCCTATGCACAATTGCACCGAAAATCTACTCAAAATCAAAACATAAAACAACCCTTTTCCAGAACCTTAGTCTTCCAGGGTATCCAAAAATACAAGCACAAGACCTATACCTTATCCAAAAACTACAAGCACAAGACCTATACCTATTCCTTTGTCATTGATGGCACCATAGGGATACAGGGGTAGAACATATGGCAATGCATTTACACACAATATAAAGATATAACCCAAGGCCACTCCACTATCTTCAATCCTGATCGTTTGTCGGGTCGCGGTCTAGTTTTAACATAGAGCACTCCTTGAGCAAACATCGCAGGTTTTCATTTAGTTCATAATAAGCCATTTTGAAATAGTAGGGTTTATGGTGTTGAATCGACTTGCGCAATAACTAAATCATAGCTTTTCGAGAAAAAATTGTTTTAAACCGCATTTCTTGATTGCGCAAACATTACAGGTTTTTAATGAGTTCATAAGAAGTCATTGTGAAGCCCTGGGGTTCATGGCACTCAATCAATATGTACATAAGCTAAATCATAGCTTCAAATAAATTAAAATAAATAAATTAAAATCAAATCTGCATTCACTGACTAAATCGAATTTCTTATTAAAAAGTCCTAACACAAACATATGTACAACTAAAGAATTTATCTAAAATTAAAGTGAGGACAAGGGATTTATGACTGTAAATGAATATAAAAAAAGATGTTGCATAGGGGAAAAGACCCAATAGGTGGGATAGTTCCAATGGCCGAGACAGTGTAGTTGTGAGTTTAAGGTTGTTGTTGTTATTATAAGTACTAATAATTGAATGAAATGTGCCCTTTAGATTTAAAAAGCAACCAATCATGTGATGCCACATCAACGCACCATCCAAGGAGGTCTCAATGCAGACCTATTGGTCCACACTTTTTTTTGGGGAACTATTTGACACCTCAACAAAAGGCATGCTGATGTGGCATCATATTTGATGATGTGGCCCTGAAACCTTAGTTATAAGCAGGGGCGTTGCCAAGTAAGCTACTGTAAAAATTTTGGAGTGATTCGAAATTGCCACATATGATTTTGAGAGGCGTGAAGTTAGGGTGCACCACTACTAGGTCCTCTCCCCTACCAACAGTACGAAAGAGCGAAGATTTTGCAGAGTAATAGCGGAGGGAGGATTCCAAAAACTTATTTATTCATGGGAAATGAAAATGCATCATCTGCAAATTTTCGTTGCTTCTTTTCCTTGGCGTTTGATTTTTCATTCACGGGAGTATAACTACTAAACCTATCCAAATGTGGTTATGAACTAGTGTAAATATGTAATGGCTGATTTTGACAGGGCAGATGGGATCTGACAGTCCACATTTTGGCTGGTGAGCACGCCACCGTAATGTGTCCGGCTCAGATCTTTCCAGTGGTCGGCTACCGCGTACGGTAAGTCTACAAACCACTGATTTTCAACAAGGTGCGTTGTCCTCGCTCTGCCAGAGACTGGCATAAAAAAAGTAAATAGGATTCTTGCAAAACAAGCCTTCCACGGAACTATTTTGTATTGACTCTGACACTAGGGGAAAGGACCCAATAGGTGGGATAGTTCCAATCGCTGAGACAGTAAATGTGCATTTAAGGCCCAATACTTTTAAAGTTTAGTACTAGTAGTTGTGAGTTTAAGGTTGTTAGTGTTATTATAAGTACTAATAATTGAACGAAATGTGCCCTTTAGATTTAAAAAGCAACCAATCATGTGATGCCAAGTCAGCGCACCATCAAAGGGGGTCTTAATTCACACCTATTGGTCCACACTTTTTTTTTGGGCACTATTTGACACCTCAACAAAACGCATGTTGATGTGGCATCATATTTGATGATGTGGCCCTGAAACCTTAGTTATAAGCAAGGGCATTGCCAAGTAAGCTACTGTAAAAATTTTGAAGTGATTCGAAATTGCCACGTATGATTTTGAGAGGCGTGAAGTTAGGGTGCACAACAACTAGGTCCTCTCCCCTATTCCTCGATTTAACCGGAACGGCTGAAATGGTTTCATGGTCGTCCTTGTACCCGCCTTAGAAAGGAGACCGCCGATTGCATTCTGACAGCGTACGGGAGCTCGACTCCTTCAGAATTTAAACCCCTATAGGCGTAATAATATGAATGCAGCTTTCAATTTAGAAGTACTTTAAAGTGTTTCTACATTGCATCTAATAATTTAAAAGTCTGCTACTCCCAAATATAAATAAATAAATAAATAACAGCGAATATAACATGTCGGCCAGGGTTTGTTTCCATCACCCCACGATAATCGTAATGATGATATGTACAATACAGGCCTGCAACAATACAAGATATGTAGAATAATGGGCATCGACTGTAATTCACAAAATTCAAGAAATATGATTAATGCAATGTACTGCAGATTTCTCCAATATTCTCCTTCAACCATAGCTTTAGCCAATGTGATTTAGGGCCTCTTTTTCATGTTCATTCATTGACTGGGGTCTTCTATCCCAGCCTTTAGCCCATCGTTTTCTGCACTGTAGATAAATTGGCTTTGGGAAGTAGTAGGAAACCACTTTACTTAAACATCATCCTTTACAATGGTCAAACAATCAATATACAAATAGATAATGTCAAATAATTTGGAAAGTAGTAGGAAACCACTCTACTTAAACAGTATTTTAAATAATCAAACAATCAATAACAATTTCACACTCCATCTACACCAAAAAGTGGTAAATTTTGTCCTACTTTTATTAATCAAAATTAAGTTTTTACTATTACTGTACAAGAGAATCAATTGGAATGCTAAATAAAATGACTAAGTAATACGTATAGGCCCATATGACTCGTGTGCACAAATGAAAGTGCTATAGAAATCTCTGGATGCCTTGATGAGTTGATGACAGAAAAGATGACAGTTCCTAAAGTAGGAGCTTGTCAATGGCTGGAACAAATAAAAAACACACAAAAGCATGGAGAAGAACAGGGCATAGCAAGTCATGTACATCCATACATCTTCACAATACCAGAGTCCCTGCGTATTGAAAGACCAGACGCTTACATGCCACAGGTAGTTTCTCTTGGACCTTACCATCATCTTAAACTTGAACTGTTTGAGGCTGAAAGATATAAATCTAAGCTTACCATCCAAGTTGAAAGAAAAGCAAAGCAAGGGACTTTTGAGGATTTGGTTAAAGATCTAATTAGTATTGGAGGCGACATAAGGAACAGCTATAATGATCAAATTGAGTGTGGAGATGAAGTATTAGGGTGGATGATGGCTCGAGATGCTGTGTTTATTCTGGAGTTTCTTGGCTGTTATGACCAATATGAAAGCCCTAGAATTCAACAGACAAACCCTTATTTTCAGAACATGGAAGCTGTTTTTCATCCAGAAAGGAAGAGCCCTTTGTTCTTCCCACTTCAAGCTGATATTTTTAAGCTGGAGAACCAAATCCCTCTTTTCATTTTGAAAAAGGTTTTGGAATGGCAGACTGGCTCAGAAACTCAAGCTTTAAACAGGCTTAATATGACAATTTCAAGTGCCTGTAAAAAGTTCTCCTCTTTCAGGCATGTTGGGGATTCTTATCGTTCTGTTACACGAGACCTGGAATGCCTTTACAATTTCGTTGTGCCAAATCCTGCTCAGACTACTGTACCCATTGGAGATGATCATAATGGGATTGTGCCCAGGAACAAGGCTTTTCAGCTTTTTCATCAGATGACATCAAGATTTCGAGTGCTTTTGTCTCCAAAATCATATCACAAAGCCGACATAAATCTCCCTGCAGCAACAGAATTACACAGGAGAGGGGTGAAATTCTCTCCCTTCACATGGGCATTTGAAGAGATAAGATTTGATAGAGCCAGCTCTACATTGTTCCTCCCTTGTATAGAGATGGATTACAGAACAGATGTTTTCTTGAGGAATTTGGTGGCAGTGGAAGCATTCATGAAGTGGAAAACTAGAGTGTTCACTTGCTATGCAGATCTGATGGACAGATTGATCGACACTCCTAATGATGTTGCAGTACTGAAGAAATATGGTATCATCCATAGTAGTTTAGGAAGTGATAAAGAGATAAGCAGTCTGTGGAATGGAAACCGCAGACCAATATGGAGGAGCCCATATGATCCTATAGACAATACAATCAAGGCTGTAAATGAATATTACAGAAGCAGGTATGGAGTTTTATTGGGTGAGTTCTTACAGGAACATTTCTCAAAGCCATGGTGAGCTGCATCAGTGATGGGAGCATGCACTCTGCTCGTTCTGTCTTTCATGCAGACATTATTCTCATATTTTCAACTTCACCAAAAATGTGAATACAAGTGCACATAAATTCCCTTTACTGTATTTCATGCCTGTGGCTTCAACTCCTACTTTCTGTAATATATTCCAAGTTGTGAGTTCAAGGCCTAGCCAGTCCAGAATATATATAAATTAATTTAGTTGTGTGAAGGTTATGAATTTAAAATCTTGTAATATATTGTTGAAAGCTGTAGAGTGAACAGTTATGTGTTTCTCTGTCTGTCCCAAACTATTATCCTTGACATTGTAGATTCCTCTGTTATTTCCACTCCTGCTTATTAATTCAGTGATTTGATATAATTTTGATTATGATAAAAGAGACTGCTTTGTTAGATTACCCAAGCACTCACCACCAATGAGATATACTTGGGCTCCCTGCATAATTTACTGGGATACTATACTTAAGTTGTTTGCAAGAATTGAGATTGTGAGTCTCTCAGAACAGTGGTGAATGTCAACGGCTCGGCTTCACACACACTTCATCTCCTATAGCAGCAATGACATATATGTTGTCAACGACATTACCAGATATTTTACTACCATGCGCCAGCCTTGGAGTATTGAACACCTCATGTTGCAGTAATTAAAGGCATTTCTCTAAATGGTGTCAAGGACGTTAAGCAAAAATATACACATTTGACGTTAAGCAAAAATATACACATTTGAATCCAGAAGCACTCTCACTTATTGTCATGAACTGTGGAAAACTTAAATTAATTTTGTAAGAGGTAGGATTAGAGTCACAGTTGTCAATCTTCACCATCTCCAAGTAGATCTGAACCTGCCAAGACTATTCCATGCCCTCTCCACCTGCAGACCAGCGCTCTCCTCTCATCAGTAACTATTATAATTCTCCAACTCAACCGTAGGCTGATTGGAACTAGGATTTGTCACTTTGGGGGACCATGGCCTCTTCCCAGAGCACTACCCCTGAATCAAAATACTTTTTTTAGATCGTCTGTCTCTCATGATGCAAATCATATTTGTAATGAAAATCTGCTGCAGTTTATTCAGCACCACACCCATAAGAAGACAATCAAGCCTTCTTTCCTTCCCAAAAAGGAAAATAGTTGTTAGTGTCACATCCCCCGAGGAAGGAATCTTCCACGTGGATAGAAAAATCATAAAGAATAAAAATTAAATGGAGTTCAGTCTTCTAGGAAAATTGGGAGGAGGGGACAAATTTAGTATGACGACATGGTTATCATGGAAGCAATTCAACTACCACACATTTGTGAAAGTACGGCCTCCTTGAAGAAATTAATACCCAAGAAGGACCAGCAGAGAGGGGTCACCTGAAGCAGAGATGCAACGATAGAGAGGGGTCACTTGAAGCACCACGAAAGGAGGGGTAGGAGGAGAGTGCTGCTCAAGTAGGATAGAAATGATATTTTCAGGGGCATGATAGGCACAAAAGAGGAGGAGGGAGAGTTTAGAAATTGATGGGGACTCGAATGGAGATATGAGGTAGTTCATCTAGGCTGGTCAAAAGCCAAGCTTGTCTAGAACGTGGAGGAATTTGAAGGTAGTCTCAATGATCAATCTCATTCTTCCTCTCTAGGTCTTCTTGCCTTCGCAAATTACTGGGTCAATCCTTGCCACAAAAGGGTGAACTAATTCTGAGCTAGATAACATTAGATGTATCTTGAAATGGAACTCGATCTGATGGCACATCGAGAGCACCCATGTCTGGTGCCACATATCAAGGAATCCACAAGCCCATCCAAGTAGTTACATAGCCATTGAAATTGTCATTGTAGAAATCGCTTGTTTATGTTTGCTATTGTACTTGAGAAGTGAAAGGCAGAACGCAAAATGAGATGCGATAGAGCATATGTTAGCACCTACATGAGAAATATCTTCAACATCACTCCTAGAAATGGAAGGGAGAGGAACTTCTGAAATCTGCCATCGAGGTCTCCTTAGAACCTATACTTTGGGTGATTGGTTGTGGTGAAGCGTCAAAGAGACTGTTCATTGGCATGCTGGTGCTATGAGGAGCTGGTGACATAGTTTTTGAAAAACAATTGCTCTCTCCTTGTAAGAGGTCACTCTTCATATAAGCTTGATAGTGGTAAGCGAATCAATTTCTTCCCTCCTTCTGATAAAATTTAGGAACTAGAATATTGATTTGTTGGGGTGGAAAGAGATAAGAGTATGGAATGATTCTATCATCCTAGCAGGTTGCTCAAAGTTAGCCTTTATGCTGAGATGGGTTGGTAATAATATTCATTCTTGCAGTTATATATTATGCAAATTCTAAGTGCATAGATTTATTGTAACTACACCAAATTTCATACTAATGCTAGTTAAAGCCTGATATAATTCGAAAGTGAAAAAGTGATCGTGTGCCACTAGTTCAAATATTTGGATATGTATTTTTTGTTGAGATGGTTATAAATAGTATTCTTAAGAGGAAAATTTGCTAAGCTAGTTTAGTGGTGTCTCAGAATAAGATTAAACTATTATTGCCCTTAAAAAATATCCTACACTAACAATATCATTAAAATTCTCCAAAATTTCTTCAATATTTACTTTTTCCTCGAAAATGTTCTTGAAATGATCTCGATTCCATTTTTTAAGGCGTTCTTTGACATACTTTAGTTTATTAAATAGATTGAACATTTTAGATCTTTTTTGAAGTTGAGTTTATGGGCACCATTTATCAATGTTAGAAATGAGTTCAAGGCCTCTCATCCACATGTTTTCAAGTTTGAAGGGGCATCTTTCTAGTTTTTTCTCTTCTTCGAAAGAAAACTGAATGGGGAAGTGATTTGATCTAGATATTGGGAGAATATTGCATTCACAAGAGAGGGGAAGAGAGGACCAATCACCACTGCGCATAAATTTGTCTAATTTTTTTGCTATGTAGCGGAAACCTAACCTCTGATTAGTCCATATGAATAGACCATTCTTTGGTTTTATGCCATAGATTTTTTCTTTTATTGTAAATTCAATAAAATCTAACTAAGACTAGTTTCTCTTTGCCACCCCACCTCTTTTATCTTCTTCATATATAATAGCATTGAAATCACCACCAATAATAACAAATTCTTGTTATTTGGAAGTGATAAAGTCTATTATCTAATCCCAAACCTTTTTCTTTTGTGTGCATATGCAAGGACCATATACATTAATCATGAAAAATTGAAAATTATTGAAAATACCTTTTATCTTACTTACCTACCAATATTGATCTTGATTGATGATTTCCAATTTGATAGGTGAGGATCTCCAAAAGGTTCCCAGACCTCTCGAAGCACCATTAGAGTCCACAAACATACATTTCCATTTCCTAAATTTCTAAGCCAAAATCATTTGCATCTTTACTATTAAGTTTTGTTTCTTGCAATATAAATATATCACAGTCGGAGACATCCATTTTATGCTTAAGCAAGCATCTTTTATTGGGGGCATTTAGGCCCCTAACATTCCATGATGTGATCTCATTGTTCACTGGAAAGGGGCATTTCCTTCCTAGATCTTAGCATCATAGTGATTTTTATTTAACCCTTCTTTAAAAAGTAATTCCTTAACAAAATTTTTTCCTCTTCTTCTATGCGCTCTAAAATTTGGTTTGTTAATTCTAGACTGGGATTGACAAATCCCTCTTTCTTCCATAGAGACTAACTCAAAACTATTGACAAATCCCTCTTTCTTCTATAGAAACTAATTCAAAACTATCTTCTGTATCTATTTCCTTAGAGGGTTCTTCTATGATATCTTCTTGGGCTACCTTTTCTTTGTGGAGAGAAAGATTCTCTTCTCCAAAAAAAAATCTCATTGGGAAGATAGTGATGCATATTCCTAATTTTTTCACCATCTGAATTCTCTTCTATGACTATTAATCCTTCATGAAAGACTTGGTTTTCTTCCTCTTCTAAGATCTTATTAATGGATTTTTTTTTCAACTCCTCAATCTTTCCCTCATCTAAAGGATGAATTTGAGGCTCATTATTAATACCAAAAATCTCAAGTACCATATAAAAATTTTCCTTTCTTCTAAATTTTCAACCTCCATTATAAAGAGAAAGTCTTCTGGAATTATTTCTTCCCTAGAATCCTTATCCATATGAATCAATTCTTGTGCTTGTGATTTTTGCATGTTTCCTAACTTCCCACCTTCTGTAGATTTTTGAGTTTTCTGAATGACCTTCCTCTTCTTATTAGCATTTTTATATGAGGTTTTTCATTTCAAAATTTAGATCCAAGTTCCATCATCTAATTGTATTTTAATGGATGAATTTAAGATATCTATGCTAGTTTTATTTTATTAATAATACATTATTTACTTTTACTATGTAAATTTTAATTTTATTTTGAAAAAGCCACCATTTATTATTTCAGTAATTTTTTAAATTTTGTTTTTACTTTGAAAAATATAGTAAATATTATATACCTATATGTTAACTTTTTAAAATTTTAATTTTAGTTTTTAGTGTTTTTAAAATATATGTAGGGAGTGTTTTGGTTTTTATGTACATGTATCACTAACTTATCCTTTGCCAATTAATTAAATAAAATCAATTTATTTAATTAATTTATCCTAAACCATTTATCCCTAACCATTCATCTTATTCATCCCTTGTAATGAATTAATTTAATTAATTTGTTACTACATCTTACAATATCATTCATCATTGATTAAATAAATATTCTCAATATTTATTTAGTTAATTTCTCCATCTCCTAATCTTGATTAATTAGATAAATCATACTTATTTAATTAATCTACCCTATCCTATAGCCTAAACCTAGCCTAATTGAATAAATACTAATTATTTAATTAACTACCCTAATCTACATGACCCTTATTTAATTATTTTTAACCCCTTATTAGCCCACTCACTAATTTTATCCAGCCACATTATTTAAGTTAATCCCTTGATTAACTTAGTCAAACCTCACTTACCACCTTCTCCCACACCCCTTAAATAAAAAATTACCTTTTATTCCAAAGGGTCACATGACCCTTCCAACTCATTTTTCCCTTTTCATGTTAGAGCTCTTTTTTAGACAAAGAGCTTACACATGTGCTTTCCACAAAGACACATGTGTCACATGTCATCCCACTTATCAATAAACTTGAATTTTTAATTCAACACTCTCCAATGGAAATGAATTTTTAATTCATTGACATGTCATAATCCAACTCTTTCCAAGATGAATTTTTAATTCTTTTTTAATCCTCCTCATCCTTCCCAAGGTGAATTTAAAATTCACTTTTAATCTCAACCCTCCATCTTTGTTGATGAGATCTTAGCCCTTGATCTCATCCTCTCATCTCAACCGTTGATTCCAACTTTGAATCCTAGCCATTGGATTCAAATTCTCTCCAATTTGCCTATAAATACTATTACTAATTTTTTGTTCACACTAAAATTAGTTTGACCTAAGTGCAGTTGTTCAAAAGAAATAAAAGAAAACTTTGAAGTTATGCATTTAGTGAACAGTTGATATCTTAACAGAACAGAAATAGACTTCAGTTGACAGGATAAACCATCAGTCCAATCAGGACTGATGAATCATCATGACAAGAGAATAAGGTTTCCAAGGTATCAATCATTCAAGAAATACAATTGTTTTAACATGGTGTTATTTTTCAGGAGTTATAAGTTAGATTGGTTATTCACTTAATTGCATTTGAAGGAAAGAAGGAAAGATATTTGTTTAAACTATTATTTCATGTCATGTTTTGAACATACATTCAATATCTGTTACTTTATCCTATGCATTGATTGAAAAAGAAATACACATACATCAAGTGCATAAGATAAATTAATTGATCATGTTTAAAAAAAGTGTTCGAATGTGTCCCACACAAGTCATGGGAGTAACTAGACTGAGCAATTGCAGACATGCAAGCTATACATCTGATTGATAAAAGAAATAAAATGGACACATGATAAAAATAAACATCCATCATTGCCTGAGCAAGAAGGTTGTCTTGTTGGTGTTGGCCTTCAATCTTCATCTTAAGCTCCTATCATCAGTTGAACCTGCAAAAAATTGGGGACAGTCTTGTTAGAGCTCTAGATGTTTAAGGTTATCATATGCTTTCATCAAACAGATACATCAACTTGTCACATCATGCAATTCATATGAAGGATCATATCAGACATGTGCTACAAATCAGATTTCATAAAGAAGATCAATCAATACCATCAAGTATATTTTTCATGCCAATTTGTTTGTTCAATGTGCAGGTATAGGAAAAATGATGTTGCTGATTTGAAGACAAATAAACATGTGGAGAAAATGTGGCTCCCACAAGGGTTAAGCCCAACATGTTTCCTTTTTACTCATTTGAGAAGGAATGTAAAAAAAAGACAGGATGCACCATTCAAAGTACATCATGCATCATTAATCAACTTGCAGAGAAGCTATGTCATCATAACATTCATTACAGTTGATTGAAACAAATCAGATTAATTTAGAATGCCTGAGTCAAGTTGGCAAAGTGCAGAAAGCATAATTGCAACCATAAAAGGTATTTATCTTGTTCACATCATTATCAGAATACTTGATTACTGTCATTTTTATTTCACATTTCACAAAATCAGACTTAAGGAATGACAGAGGTATGAAAAGGAGATAAATAGCTGTTCATGATCAAAACAATCAAGATACAAGTTTATCATGGAGAGCATTTGACAGGCAGTCATCAGTGATATTTCAAATAGATACATCAAGAAAGGAGCATCTAACTGATACAATTTCAAATTAAAGGTACATCAAGAACATGTATCGTTATCCATGACAAAATGATAAAGGGTATCTACAGGTAGTAAGCAAAAGAGATCAAGACAGTAGTACTCTAACTGATACATGTTGTAGTTAAGTAGTTCATTGATCATACATCATGGTGTCTGACTGAAATAGTGATGGCAGGATATGCCATGTTCAAAGAAGAGATTAAATGACATACTAAACTTGCTACAGGAGTTTCTGAATACACAAAAGTACGAAGTATAAAGACACCATTTGGAGTTGTAAGTTGTAGTCATCACTTACATTATGCAAAGTGTAAATCTATCAAGAAGAGTGCAAGCATATCTGAAGTGATTTTGTGTTAAAAAGTATCTGGCAGTTGACCAATTCAAGCCAAAGAAAGATGAAATGAGAAACCAAAATCTATGCTCAGGAAAGTGAAAAGGTATAATAAGCGACAGATTTAGAGAAATAAGTCTCAAAGATAACAGATAACATTTGCACAAAGATGTAAGAAAAAATAACACATACTGCTACCCAGAATGGAGAGTGATATCTATCTTGACAGAATAGAAATGAGGAACCATGCTCATAAGGAAGAGAAAATACCATAGTGTTATAATGGAATTTATATAGAATGAAATTGTTGAAGAATGTTTGAAACCCTAGCAACTTTTTTTGTATATAGTCAAAGGAGTCTATACATTGAATGTTTCTGCCATAGCCGTAAAAGAAGGAGCTGAGTTTTGTATGCATTTTTTAAAGACACCCTCATTGTTTCAACGAAACCCTCATCTTCATTTTTGCATAGTGGAGAGAAAAACTATAGTGAAATATTGTCTATATCATAGTCGTGCATGAAGAAGAGAAGAGGGAGATACCCATATGGATTTATGGTGAAACGCTAACATAATCTTTGTATTTACAAGAAAATAATGATGCTATAGTATGTTTCTGGTATGGTTGTGCCTGAAATGGAAAATATTATGCATTTTAAGGAAAACCCTCTTTTCTATGTCAAAACGCTTCTTCATTTTTTATAGAAGGCAGTCAAAAAGAAAGCTCAGAGCAAGTGTTTTCTAGTATGGCCGTAAACATGAAATGCATTTATATGCATTTTTGTTGAAACCCTCATGACAAAACCAAAGAACCTTCGAATTCATGTCAGAAAATCAATAATATACTACAAAAAGTGTCAATGGTCGCTGCCATACAAAAAGAGAGGAGTATTAACAATGCCCAGATGATAAAAATTGAAACCCTGTTTCTTTTTTGAAGTATGCAAAGACTTCTAGTAAGAAGAGTAAAGTTTTACCTTCTAATATACAGAGATGATGATAAATGCCATGGTTGTGACCTCATGGAGAGGTTTCTCCCAGTAGATATCAATGGAGTTGCATAAACAAAACACAGAAAGCAAGAGTATTGTTAAAGAATGTTACCAAATGGCTGTGGCCATTCATGTTAAGATGCTACAAAAATAAATAAATACCAGTCAAAACACCATACACTTACCACTTCCTGCCACTCCTTATGCTCAGAAAATATAAGATCATGGAATCCAACAGAGAAAGGCTGAGGGAAGAAGCCTAGAGATATCAAACCCTAGATATCAAAAGTTGTAGAGCAAAGTGGCGGCTAGCATAGGAGAGCAAAATGAAAAATAATAAGTGTTTAGGGTTCCTTAATTTTTTTTGTTCGAAGCTTCTTTTCTCATCTTTATTTTTTGACTTCACCAAATGCAAATTATTACCTTATCTAATCTTCAAGCGGGGTCAACAACTTCAGAGATATATTTCCTAGCATCATGATAAGAGGTGGCCTACATAATATAGACCTTGCTTTTTGTTTGAAATCAAATGGTGGTCGGTGGTCATAAGGATGGGCATTATGCCTTGAAAAAAATTCAAACAACATTCATTACCTTGGAGTCGACATTACATGGTCGAGGAGGTTCCCTATCATCATGTGCCTTTTGATAAGACAATATTCCCTTAAACAATACATGTATCATGCAGGATGACCGAATATGGTCAAAAGAAGTGATGTTATGCCTTATAATATTATCATCAAAGGTCAAAGATATGCACAAAGACAAAGGTGGCAGATAGGGAGTTGACAATGAAGCAGTGAGATATTATGTTTGCATGAGGATTTATCAAGAAGATATGGTATTTTTGGCATGGTAAATACATATGGCAAAGTGACAAGGAGACTTACGACTTTTTATTTTGCATGATATATATGTGAAGCAGTGAGATAATTTTGCATGGTGATTGGAGTTATAAGGCAGAGAAGAGTATTTGTGTTCTTTTGATACAAATATGGAGTTATAAGGATTTATATGTAATGCCTTGTTTTTTAATGCATTCTTGATAATGTATTTGGAGAGATAAGGGTATATTTTTTCCTTAAGGCATATTGGCATGCAATTGGATGTTTTTTCTCACAAGGAGCTATAAGGAGATTGTATTTTTCTCTAAGTCCTATTTTTTGCTCAAATCATGCAAATTAGGCATGTGTATTTGGAGTGATAAGGAGTTTATATTTTTCATGCATGATTTTACAAATAAATCAATTGTAAATAAATAGTAAAGTAATATTCTTCAAATTAATTCATTATTTTTCACAAGTTGTAAAATTAAAATAAGTACAAGTTGTAACCAATAATAGAGTAATTATTTTAATTACTTTATTATTTACTCAATCAATTTTGCAAAAGCAAAATCATGTAAATTGATAAGTTGAGTTAACTAGGCCATCTAGGGGATTTTTACATGATTTGAGGAGCAATTTGAGGGTTCTTGGTCAACTTTTTGGTCAAGCATATGGAGAGGTCCAAATTGGAGCTATTTTTGCTCGATTTGTAGCAGTTTGAGCTCTTATTTTTGGGGATTTTTGAGTTTGCTCATGGATCACTTTGGAGGACTTATTTTTAGAGGCAGGTAGTTATAGTTCCTTTTTTGCATGCCTCTTAGTGAGAGCAAAGCTATATATTGTAAAGAAAAGCTTGTTTTTGCTAGTTCTTACATTCTTTTCTCGTCTACACATTAAAAGACAGAAGGTTTTATAACTCATCTTTCGAGTTCTTACCTTTTTGCTCTTATACACTTTTGAGAGAAGAAGGTTTTGTAGCTCAATTTTTACAGTTTTACAGAGACCAATAGGTTATAGGTTCCATTTTCTTATCTCTCTTGCAATATTTCTTTTGTTCTTTGAAATCAAGTAGTTGCCTTCCCATTTAATGCTAATTGTTTAAAGTTATTTGATGAAGTTTTACTATGTTTAATTATTAAACCTTTAAAATTATTGTCTCACTTTTGTTTGCAATATTAAGCATAGTGTTATTGTAGGTCTTAGGTTGTGTTAATGAAAATAATTCTTTTTGTGTTGTGAGAAATCATTTTCCTTCATAAAAAGACTATTTTCAAGCCTTCCTTAGAAATACTTTTGTGATATTTGTTCCAAGATTGGATTGTGCGAGTCAGATTTATGAGTTGTATTGTGAACCAGATTGCATATTTTCTATCCATATTAGGTGAATCACCAAATTTTACAATTTCATTTCCTTATAGTTTCATTCTTACCTTTTTCCAAAACAGAAAATCATACATTCCAATACAATATTTTAAGGGAACCAACCCATAGTCTGGAGGTTCAAACTCATTATAGGTCACCCACAGCCTGAGTTTGTTCCCATGTTTCAAAGGATTGCAGAGTGTCACAGATTTACATAAAGGTACAATCCTCATCGACAATAGTTTTGGCACGTCCGGTGGGACATTGATCTGATTTTCAGTTCAATAAAGAACTTATTTTTTCTACTATTTTGGTATGATCAGTAGATTTTAAAGCCTTTTAAAGGTTTATTTTTTCAAGTACCTGGTGACTCTAATATTTTGGTTTGATAGATTAGATTTTGTAGCCCATGAAAAGTATCACAAGATCAAGTTTCAGTTGTTTTCTAGCCCCTTAAATAATTAGACATGTCTACCTTTCATGGAAATATGTCATATCATCCATCATATCATGAAAATACTGCCAATCCTTCATCTTATCAGCCATATCAGATCAGCCATGCTGCTGATTTTAACCCAAATTCTATGGTTTCTCAAGGAAACCAGCATGCACAATATGCTTACCTTCCACCTGCCCTTGCTCAACCTTCATATCAACATGCATATGTCCAAAATCAACCTCAAGAAATTTCTTCGATATCACATCAAATCATTGAAGATATTAAAAAATAGTTCAAGAATAGCATGAATGATATGAAAGTTATGGTGCTGGAAATCAATAAACAGATAGAAGAGATCAAAAGACAAGAGAAAAACATGCAGAAGGAGAAACTAGGTTATCAAGCCTATCTTCATGAGTAGGAGTTGAAGGCACAAAGGTTACAGTTTGAGGAAGGTCTTAGAAGGGAGATAGCAGCCAAAGAAGTATAGATGAAGTTTTTTCTTGCACAAATACAAAGGCAAGCAATCTAGACAGCTGCATTTGTTCTAGAGTAGCCTGTTCAAAATGAGGTTAGTAGCTATCAACTTTTAAGTTTTAGAAGGTGTGATTTTGATCAGGAACCTGTTTGCATTCAAAATTAGACCATTAATCCTCAGTATCAGTCACATCAACTGCCTGAACCAAGTCATCACAGCCTTGAGCAACCATGGCAACCTTCTTGGACTAAGCATCCTGATTACCAAATGCTAAATCTTATTAAGCCTATCCCTTCCATACCAATCCAAAATTAGGAAGAGGAAGAAGTAGTAGTTTTTGAACCAATCAAGATTCCAAGTTGGTATGGTGAACAAGAGTAAAAGGTTTTAGTTTCAGATCCTATCAAGATTCCAAGTTGGCATATTGAACAAGAGCCTATCAAGATTCCAAGTTTCAACCTAGCAGTTGAGGTTTTTTGCAATCCTTCTTGTCCCACCAAATCTAAAAAATTAGATGTGGAGCAAGAGGTTGCTGCTATTTTTTCTGTGTCCCCAGCTGAAAATAAGCATAATGCCTATGAAGAGGATGTTGGTTCAGATTTGGTACTCAATTCTTTACATTTTGAATCATTTGAAAAGTTTTCTGATGCCATTTACAAGATTAATGAAAGCAGGATGTAGATATTGGAAGGACAAAATCTTCAAATGCAAAGACAAGATGCCCATATTATAATGGAGAATAAACCTGACAAACAGGAGGAGCTGATTTCTTTATTTGATCAACTACCTGGTTTCATTGAGCCAGATGAAGAGCTCATACCACAGGTAGAAATAAAAAAACAACAAGAAGACATCAAACAATATGAAGAGCTATTGATTGAAGCTAAGCAATCTGACACTCTAATCCTAGATCAAGTAGAAGAGTGTGAAGGTAAACCTATCATGCAAATTACACAACTAGTTGAGAGTTGTTATGAGGTAATAAATAGTCCTCCTTTACCCAAAATTCAAAAAGAATGTGATGAAATTTTATTTTGGGATGATCTTGAGTCCTTTGTGTCAAATTTAGATGGCAAACAAGATCAGGTTGAACATTTTTTTGTGAAAGAAACAGAGGTTGAGTCTCATGAGCTAGCTAACTTATTTGATGAACCTCATGAATCTATGCCTAGTATTGAACAACTGGATGATATAACTGATTTGGATTCAATGCAAGATAGTGAGTTAGATGAGAACATGTTGTTAGGCATCATAGAAATATTTTGTTCTAACATTGATGATCAACTAATGTTAGATGAGCCAACAATATGTGATCAACATGATCAGGTTAAAGAGTCAAGCTTTTCTTCATTTCATTCATATGAGCTAACTGTTGCAAATCAGGTTGAAATTTCAAGTGAAAACAGGATAGCAGATCTGAATCAGGATATCAGAAGTCTTAACCAAAAGTTTATCATTACAAGAGGCTGTCCCATCAGGGATTTGGCCGAGAAAGAGCTAAATAAAGAGGTACAGATTGCTGTTGTACCAACAGTGTGGTTTTCATCCTCAGAACAACAAATTTAGATCATCTTTTTACTCCATAACAGAGGTTTACATGATCAGGTTCAGCTGGTGAGTGAACTTATCTACATTTTTCATGAAGCATTGCAAAAATTTCATGAGTACTTCCTTGTACTTCATCTAATTTCAGACACCTATAAGCATGTGAGTCACTATCCCCTGTTGCGAAAGGGAAGTTATTTTAACCAAATAGTTAATGGATTTGTTTGACCAACACCTTTGGCTAGTTAGAGTAGGGTAGGTAGAATTTTAGTTCAGTATTTTTGTTTCCAAGAAGTGCTTCTGCACATGTTACTGGTTGTGTTTTAAGCAAGTCAATTTAGTTTCTATTTTAGTTTTGTTGCTGCTGTGTTTCAGTCAGTTTTGAGTTGCAGAAAATTTTCCAAGGTTCAGAGCAGAAAGGACTCTATGCCCAATGGAGTTGCAAAGGCTACTAGTTCTAAGTTGTTTAGTAGACAAACACCCCTAAGAGGTCTCTAGAAATGTCACTAATTTTTTGTTCATACTAAAAGTAGTTTGACCTAAGTGCAATTGTTCAAAAGGAATAAAAGAAAACTTTGAATTTATGCATTTAGTGAGTAGTTGATATCTTAACAGAACAAAAATGGACTTCAGTTGATAGGATAACCCATCAGTCCAATCAAGACTGATGAATCATCATGACAAGAGAATAAGGTTGCCAAGGTATCAATCATTCAAGAAATACAGTTGTTTTAACATGGTGTTATTTTTCAGGAGTTATAAGCCAGATTGGTTATTCACTTAATTGCATTTGAAGGAAAGAAGGAAAGATATTTGTTTAAACTGTTATTTCATGCCATGTTTTGAACATACATTCAATATTTTTTACTTTATCCTATGCATTGATTGAAAAAGAAATACACATACATCAAGTGATTAAGATAAATTAACTGATCATGTTTCAAAGAAGTGATCGAATGTGTCCCACACAAGCCATGGAAGTAACTAGACTGAGCAATTATAGACATCCAAGCTACACTTCTAATTGATAAAAGAAATAAAATGGACACATGATAAAAATAAACATCCATCATTACCTAAGCAAGAAGGTTGTATTGTTGGTGTTGGCCTTCAATCTTCATCTTCAGCTCCTATCATCAGTTGAACTTGCAAAAAATTGTAGGTATAGGAAAAGTAATGTTGTTGATTTGAAGACAAATAAACATGTGGAGAAAATGTGGCTCCCACAAGGGTTGAGCCCAGCATGTTTCCTTTTTACTCATTTGAGAAGGAATGTAAAAAAAATAGGATGCATCATTAATCAACTTGCAGAGAAGCTATGTCATCATGACATTCATTACAGTTGATTGAAACAAATTAGATTAATTTAGAATGCCTGAGTCAAGTTGGCAAAGTGCAAAAAGCAGAATTGTAGCCATAAAAACTATTTATCTTCTTCACATCATTATCAGAATACTTGATTGCTGTCATTTTTAAGTCATATTTCACAAAATCAGACTTAAGAAATGACAAAGGTATGAAAAGGACATGAAAGCTATTCATGATCAAAACAATCCAAATACAAGTTTATCATGGAGAACATTTGACAGGAAGTCATTAGTGATATTTCAAATAGATACATCAAGAAAGGAGCATCTGACTGATACGGTTTCAAATGAAAGCTACATCAAGAGCATGTATCATTATCCATGACAAAATGATAAAAGGTATCTACAGGTAGTAAGCAAAGGAGATCAAGACAGTAGTACTCTAACTGATACATGCTGTAGTTAAGTAGTTCATTGATCATACATCATGGTGTTTGACTGAAACAGTGATGGAAGGATATGCCATGTTCAAATGAGAGATTAAATGACATACTAAACTTGCTACAGAATTTTTTGAATGCACAGAAGTACAAAGTATAAAGACACCATTTGGAGTTGGAAGTTCTAGTCATCACTTACATTATGCAAAGTGTAAATCTGTCAAGAAGAGTGCAAGCATATCTGAAGTGATTTTGTGTTAAAAAGTATCTGGCAATTGACCAATTCAGGCCAAAGAAAGATGAAATAAGAAACCAAAATCTATGCTCAGGAAAGTGAAAAGGTATAATAAGCTACAGATTTAGAGAAATAAGTCTCAAAGATAACATATAACATTTGCACAGAGATGTAAGAGAAAATAACATATACTGTTGCCTAGAATGGAGAGTGATATCTATCTTGATAGAATAGAAATGAGGAACCATGCTCATAAGGAAGAGAAAATGCCATAGTGTTATAATGGAATTTATACAGAATGAAATTGTTGAAGAATGTTTGAAACCCTAGAAACTTTTCTTGTATATAGTCAAAGGAGTCTATATAGTGAATGTTTCTACCATAGCCATAAAAGGAGCTAAGTTGTGTATACATTTTTTGAAGAAACCCTCATTGTTTCAATGAAACCGTCATCTTCATTTTTGCACAGTGGAGAGAAAAACTATAGTGAAATATTGTCTATATCATAGTCGTACCTGAAGAAGAGAAGTGGGAGATACCCATATGGATTTATGGTGAAACCCTAACATAATCTTTGCATTTATAAGAAAATAATGATGCTACAGTATGTTTCTAGTATGGTCATGCCTGAAATGGCAAATATTATGCATTTTTAGGAAAACCCTCTTTTCTGTGTCAAAACCCTTCCTCATTTTTTACAGAAGGCAGTCAAAAAGAAAGATCAGAGCAAGTGTTTTCTGGTATGGTCGTAAGCATGAAATGCATTTATATGCATTTTTGTTGAAACCCTCATGACAAAACCAAAGAACCTTCGAATTTATGCAAGAAAATCAATAATATACTATAGAAAGTGTCAATGGCCACGGCCATACAGAAAGAGAGGAGTATTAACAATGCCCAGATGATAAAAATTGAAACCCTGTTTCTTTTTTGAAGTATGCAAAGACTTACAGTAAGAAGAGTAAATTTTTACGTTCTAATACACAGAGATGATGATAAATGCCATGGCTATGACCTCATGGACAAGTTTCTCCCAGTAGATATCAATGGAGTTGCATAAAGAAAACACAGAAAGAAAGAGTATTGTTAAAGAATGTTATAGAAGGAGCAAGAAGAGCAGTAATGGCCATGGCCATTCATGTTAAGATGCTACAAAAATAAGGAAATACCAGTCAAAATGCCATACACTTACCACTTCCTGCCACTCCTTATGCTCAAAAAATATAAGATCATGGAATTCGACAGAGAAAGGCCGAGGGAGGAAGCCAAGAGATATCAAACCCTAGATATCAAAAGTTGCAGAGCAAAGCGATAGCCAGCATAGGAGAGAAAAATGAAAAATAACAAGTGTTTAGGGTTCCTTCATCTTTTTTGTTCGAAGCTTCTTTTCTCATATTTATTTTTTGACCTCACCAAATGCAAATTATTACCTTATCTAATCTTCAAGCGAGGTCAACAACTTCAGAGATATATTTCCTAGCATCATGATAAGAGGTGGCCAAAAGAATATAGACCTTGCTTTTTGTTTGAAATAAAATGGTGGTCAGTGGTCATAAGGGTGGGCATTATGCCTAGCAAAAAATTCAAACAACATTCATTACCTTGGAGTCGACATTGTATGGTCGAGGAGGTTCCCTATCATCATGTGCCTTTTGATAAGATAAGATTCCCTTAAACAATACATGTATGATGCAAGATGACCGAATATGGTCAAAAGAAGTAATTTCATGCCTTATAATATTATCATCAAAGGTCAAAGATATGCACAAAGACAAAGGTGGCAGATAGGGAGTTGACAATGAAGCAGTGAGATATTATGTTTGCATGAGGATTTATCAAGAAGATATGGTATTTTTGGCATGGTAAATACATATGGCAGAGTGACAAGGAGACTTAGGACTTTTTATTTTGCATGATATATATGTGAAGCAATGAGATAATTTTGCATGGTGATTGGAGCTATAAGGCAGAGAAGAGTATTTGTTTTCTTTTGATACAAATATGGAGTTATAAGGATTTATATGTAATGCCTTGGTCTTTTATGCATTCTTGATAATGTATTTGGAGAGATAAGGGTATAATTTTTCCTTAAGGCATATTAGCATGCAAGTGGATGTTTTTTCTCACAAGGATCTATAAGGAGATTGTATTTTTCTCTAAGTCCTATTTTTTGCTCAAATCATGCAAATTAGGCATGTGTATTTGGAGTGATAAGGAGTTTATATTTTTCATACATGAATTTACAAATAAATCAATTGTAAATAAATAGTAAAGTAATATTCTTCAAATTACTTTATTATTTTTCACAAGTTGTAAAATCAAAATAAGTACAAGTTGTAACCAATAATAGAGTAATGATTTTAATTACTTTATTATTTACTCACAATCAATTTTGCAAAAGCAAAATCATGCAAATTGATAAGTTGAGTTAACTAGGCCATCTAGGGGATTTTGCATGATTTGAGGAGCAATTTGAGGGTTCTTTCTCAACTTTCTAGTCAAGCATATGGAGAGGTCCAAATTGGAGCTATTTTTGCTCGATTTATGGCAGTTTGAGCCCTTATTTTGGGGGATTTTTGAGTTTTCTCGTGGATCACTTTGGAGGACTTATTTTTAGAGGCAGTTAGCTGCGGTTCCTTTTTTGCATGCCTCTTAGTGAGAGGAAAGCTATATATTGTAAGGCAAAGCTTGTTTTGGCTAGTTCTTGCATTCTTTTCTCTTCTACACATTGAAAGACAGAAGGTTTTGTAACTCATCTTTCAAGTTCTTGCGTTTTTGCTCTTACACACTTTTGAGAGAAGAAGGTTTTGTAGTTCAATTTTTACAGTTTTATAGAGATCTGCAGGTTACAGGTTCCATTTTTTGTCTCTCTTAGAATATTTCCTTTGTTCTTTGAAATCAAGTAGTTGCCTTTCCATTTAATTCTAATTGTTTGAAGTGATTTGATGAAGTTTTACTGTGTTTAATTATTAAACCTTTAAAATTATTGTTTCACTTTTGCTTGCAGTATTAGGCATATTGTTATTATAGGTCTTAGGTTGTGTTAATGAAAATAATCCTTGTGGTGTTGTGAGAAATCCTTTTCCTTCATAAAAAGCCTATTTTCAAGCCTTCCTTAGAAATACTTTTGTGATATTTGTGCCAAGACTGGATTGTGTGAGTCAGATTTATGAGTTATATTATGAACCAGATTGCATATTTTCTATCCATATTAGGTGAATCACCAAATTTTATAGTTTCATTTCCTTATAGTTTCATTCTTACTCTTTTCCAAAACATAAAATCATACATTCCAATAGAATATTTTAATGGAACCAACCCATAGTCTGGAGGTTCAAACTCATTATAGGTCACCCATAGCCTAAGTTTGACTCCATGTTTCAAAGGATTGCAGAGTGTCACAACTTTGCATAAGGGTGCAATCCTCATTGACAACAAATACAAGGATAATACAATCCATTTTAAGAACTTCTTCATAGCATCCTTACCATGCCCAAATTTATATCTTCTCATCTTAGCTTACTCCTACCATGCCAAAATCATTAGCCACTTGGCTAAATTCTCCAAAAAAAATTTCCCTCATCTCATAGCCAAATCATCTCTCAATCTCAATTTATATCCAATCCCTTATCCATATTGTGTTGAACACTTAAGAGCAATCCACATACACAAATCATCTACTTGGGTAAAGCTAGGAGAATCCAGGGGTGCAACTCTCCTCAACCTTATTAAGGAGTGAGGGATCTTCAAAGGTATAACATTGTGTGTTTGATGCATTTTGTTGTTTTATTTTCCTTGTTGTTTTCTCTCATCTTCATTTGGTACACTCGATGGGACCCCCTAGTACTTAGCTAACATTTTTTTGAGTTTTTATGAAGGTTTTCAATGTGTAGGTCTGGTTCAGCACCATCTACCCCCATAGTTGTGCTATTTGCTCGTGGATTAGCGCCATTGGGGCCTATTTTAGCACTATTTGCTTCTGAATTAGTGTTATCTGCTCTGTTGTTAGCGCTATTAGCACTTGTTTTAGCACCATCTCATGCGACAGTTCAATTTTTTTTACTTGCTAACACTTCGTCTCTGTTTCGTATTGCTAACCACTATGTGCAGGTTGGGGCTCTCTATTTTTTGACAGGGTTCTGGACCTTAAGGGGCTCTATTATCACTTTGATATCATATTTTAGGAGCACTTAGTTTTAGTTTTGGATTCCATATCTAACCTCATTTGGCTCTATTTTTTAGTATCAACTTGTTGTTCAATCCCTTTGACTGACCTTGCAAGACTCTAACACTTCATTTTAGCATTTTTTTACAAAAGTAGGTCTCTATTTCTATGTAGGTTCATCATTTTCTGTGGATTGGCACTATCAGGGCCCAGAACTGTGCCATCAACCTCAGCAACAAACAACAGATAGGTATAAATATTTTTTACCTACTTTAGTACCATTAGAGTCTATTTTAGCACTATCATCTAGTTTAGCATCATCAGGGTCAGTTTTAGCTCTATCAGCTAACTTAGCACTATTAGCTAGTTTAGCACCATTAAAGTCAATTTTAGTGCTATCAGCTAGTTTAACACTATCAACTAGTTTAGCGCCATCAGTATTTGGTTTAGCATAGTCAACTACATTAGCGCCATTCATCCTCTGCTTAGAATAGTCAGCCTCTGTTTAGTGCCATCTACTTTTGTTTTAGTGTCATATGTCTCTATATTAGTGCCATATTTATCTGTTTTAGTGCTATTTGTCTATCTGTTAGTGCTATTTCTCTATGTTCTAGCACCATTTTTCTTACAAAATCTACAAGCTTTTGCAGGGGCCTAACATCTTACAAGTATCCAAAAAATTTGTCCAAGACACATTTATCAAACTATTGACATCCTGTGTGCATATTTTTAGCCAAAACATCATTTTATCACTAGCTTAGTTGCACTAAGGTTAAAGTAGAGGTTAATGAACTTTTCTTACCTTGCCTTTTGTTTTCTTGTAGATGTATGCTCTCCCCTCACGCCTTAGGATGATCTTGGGGATCAAAAGACTACTTGCAACCTATCTATGTTTATCTTTGTATCCTGAAGGGGTCACCTTTTGCATATGCTCTCCCCTTGCACCTCATGCGATCTTGGGTGATTAAAAGCAAAAGTGGTTTCTTCTTAGGAGGCCTACTTGGGGATTTCATCCCCCCAAGGGATGACCTCAACCATGTGTACTGGTGGGGTATATCAAAGGGGGAGAGCAAAAGTTGTACCTCAATCTATTTACATTGCCATTGGGATAGCCTTGGGCCCCCGAGTGATTCCAGACACAAGTTGAAGTGGTGCTTACTTAACCACTTGGTGCCACATCCCTTCAATGGACTAGTGTTCATGGTTTGTGCCCCACATACCTTGCGTATATCGAGGACTCCTTTGAAGCTCATTCAATCCTAGCTTAAGACCTCTCAGCCATATGAAATTATGATGCACCAGATACCTATAAGGACCGAGAAGTTACTCATCGCACAAGCCACATTGATTTTATCATCAAGTACATATGCCCTATAGAAATGAACATGCATGCCATATATGTTGTCCCCTCATGACGTAAGAACAATCTTGGGTGATAAAAAATGGTTAGCTCCTCATTGGACTTGCACATCACACCTACATAAAGGCAGCAAGATGAGCTCATACTCTTGTATACTCCCACTTGAATAATCTAGGGATGTTCATGTGAATGGTGTGTGTTCCATGTGAAAGCCTGTGAATCAAAAAATCAATTTTATGCATTGAAGTCAGCCATTGTGTCTTCTTGCTTGATCAATTTCTTGCCAAAGAATCTTGAAGCCAAAAAATCAAGTTTATCCATCAATCCAACAACTTTCAAACCTACAATAGCTATTTAATGCTATCAGTCCTCTATTTAGCACTCTTAGAACCTCTGTCAGTGCCATCTACCATACCCTACTTCAATGCTTTCAATCCATCCTTCAATGCTATCAGTCATTCTGTTAGCACTATTGGGCCAGCTGTCAGTGCTATTGGGTCAACTTTTAGCACCATTTTCTCTCGTATCCAAAAATCACCCTTTTCATCCTAATCATCATCCTAGTCATCTAAGTCATCCTCCTAATCCATCTTCATCGTCCATCTTTATCCACATCATCATCAAATCATCTTATCACTTTCATCCACATCATCCAACCCTATCCCAGTCACAACTACCTCATCCTTAATCAACCAAATCATCATTCTAACCAACTATCCAATTCATTTTCCAATCAAATCAAAACTATCCAAACTTTATCCAACCTCATCCAGATCCTCATCAAAACTATCCCACATAAAAAATCCTCAACATCTTCCAAACCTTCATCAAAATATTAATCTAATCCATCTATCCCTCATCCAACATTAATTAACCTTCATCCACAATCAATCTCTAAAAACATCATCCAAGCATCAATCCAAATTATCCAAGCCAAATCCAAAATCAAATCCAATCCAATCCTAATCTAATCCATTTATCCCTCATCCAACATCAATCAACCAATCCCAACTATCAACAAATCACCCTTTGAAAATCAAAATTGATTAAGGACTTAGTTTCCTTCCCCCCCCTCATCAATCTTTCATCCAAGATCCCAATAACAATTATCCACATCATTATCATAATCCCAATCCATCCAATCAAAGATCAAGATCCTAGTTGATCATTATCAACCTTTATCCAAACTTGCATGAGATCATTAGTCTATCTTAAGTATGTCATCTAATCAAATCAAATAAATATCCAATCCAATTGATGATGGTGGTTTTAGCACACAACACAGGTAAGATACATGATATCTCACCTCTCTTAAAATGAATCCTATCCCAAAACTTCAGAATAGGACTACCCAAGGTTTATACTGTCAGGTCTTGACTTGCAGGATAACTCAGTGGATATGTACTTTATTGTTCCAACCAAATGGGACTTACATGCAATGTAGGGTTTTGTGAAATTATGATAACAATGTATATGCAAAAACCCTAGGTGATGTAGATTGTGAAGTCTAAAATTTATCAACAGATGGGTTATGTGAATGCTGCTTGAAATCCTAAGTCTAATATATTTTATGTAAATAAAATGAAAAAAGGTTAAGGGGATGGATATGAAACCCAAGGACAAATCACAACTAGATCAAATGTTGTAGATAGACAAATACTCTTAATAAGATTGATTTCTGCTTAACCAGGCTAGAAGCATAATGCTACAAAAATTGATGCAATCTTCAAAGGTAGATTAAGGTTTTCAAATCACACGCATTCATTAAATACCCAATCATTGACACAGTTTAATTAATGTTATGCAATCAAACTAAATTCACGTAATTAGGTTCAAACTAACCATACAAAGTTATTTACAATAAACAAGAACAAATGGTATGAACTAGAGCATTCATCAAATATCAAAACATTCATTCACCATTGCAACTGTACTTCATTTAAATTTTAGATTGTAATGAACCATGAAATCCAAAGCAAGATAACACAAGAACATAATTTCCAGCAACACCTGTAAAACTTGTTTTGCATTAATCAATATTTTGGTAGAGTCTCAACAATTCATTGTCCAATCTTCTTTCAAAGAAAGAAAATGATTGCCTTTTTATCGATGGGAAAGCATACTAAGTTTTTGAAGGAACAGTGGAGATTAACTCATTACCAAGGGATTAGATTTGGTTACATTTAATGTTGGATTGTGGGTTGTTACAATCCCAGATTTGACTTTGTCCTTTAGGAAAAAGACAAATACAACTTTTCAATACATTAGAATAGGACAAAATAGACACTTTTTGGGTTGTCTATAAAGACAAAACCCTTTTACAATGCATAAAACAATAGAAAGAGACACATGGCACTTTTTGGAGGAGATGGCGGTCCAACTAGACTTGGCATTCGACCTATATGTCTCTTGAGTTACCTGGCTACTAACTATCTACATCTAAATTAGCTTTATTCTTTATTGCCTCCCTATTTCTATAAGTGATCAAGGCTTCTAATGTCAGATTGATCTCTACTAGCTTGGGATCCTTAACAAAATTTACTCTAAACTTTATTGTGTCTACTAACCAGGAAAATTTGTGATATACTGCCAACTTGGACCTTCTGCTCTTTGTGAAATCTCTAAATATAGCTATGAGATCAACAACTCTATCCAGGTTTGCTAAACAAAATGGCAATGAATCCCCTTCCACTACCTTTCCGAGCTGCTTTTACCACTCCTCAATATCAATAGGGGTCATATCACCCAGATATAACTTTGTTAAGGCTCTCAAAAGATCATCAAGGTTGTATATTACCTCCATTAGTTATGTCTTAGATATTTTAGCCTCTACCCTGGCTGCATAAAAAATCTCTCTTGAGATTTAACATCTCCAGCCAATGCTTTGGCATTTGTAGCTTATCCTTAGTCAAAATTTGTTCTTCCACTAGAACTTCATCAAAGAACTTGCTCATCATCAATACTCAAGGATGCATATGTGAATGGTAGTCACCACAGTTACTATAATCCTATAGTACCTCATCCTAGTCAGACTTGAGGGCACAAAAGTCTTTATGGATCTCTACCACATCATCTATCACTAGACATCCTTCCAAGTAGACTCCTCTTACCCAGTCTTTAGTGACTTAAGCAGTCAATCTTATACCATCAAAATCTGTGAGCTCTTCTTTGGAAAGGATAAATAGGGTTATGGCTGCACCATCCTCTATATGAGAAGGATTTATCATGTATCTAATGTAGGCCTTTAACTCCTCATTTTGTTCTTTGAATTGTTTCTTTGTTAGCTCATCTTTATTTATTCTGTCCAAAATATTTGACACTAAATCCTTGAATTCCTCAACAACTTGGGCATTTGATAATGGGCTTAGATTGAGGGTAGAGATAGTATAATGTATAGGCCTGATATCTTCTTCATTTGCCTGTGTAGGTGGAAAAATGACCTTTGCTATATGAGAGCTTGAAGCATCCTTATAGATTCTCGATTGAGCCTTAGCCTTCTTTTTCTTCTTAGGCTTCTCTATTCTGGCCAAAAAGTTATCTAAATTTGATTCTACGACCTCTACCCTGGGAGGCTGATTATTAAGTCTAGGTTGCAACCAAGTTGGAGCTACCAAAGAATGACTAGGAGAGCCAATGTGGCCATCCCTCTTGTTCAAAGAATCTGAAAGAATAGTGCTGTCAGAACTTGTACCTTTATCTGCATTATCTTGCCCCTCAATGACCACTGTGTCTAGCTTTGGAGGTGAATCAAGATCACCTATCTACTGCAAATCTCATGTCATGTTTTTCTCAACAATGTCAATTGCATTATCAGATCTATATTCTTCTTGATTGGACTATCATCTAAGTCCACTATCTCTATTGTGCTTATATCTGTGGGAGGGTTATTTGTTGCATCTTCAATTACAACCTCCTCTTTGATAGTGATATTCATCTCAAAACATAGCTTTTCAATCCCCTCTAGCAAAGGCACCTATAGGGAGGATGGTCTGGGTACATCCTTGGTGTCTCAGAATGGACGAGTCAAGGAATTATTTATTGCCAACAAAGAATCCATAATAGAATGAGGGACCTGCATACAGGATAGGTTTGCAAATGTTGCAAAACCTATGAAAGGAGGAATGAAGGGAGGTGGAAGCATTGAAGAAAGAATGATGGGGTTGGATAAGGTGAGGGATGACAAAGAGAAGGAAGGTGGTGACAAAATGATGGAAATGAGAGGTAAGGAAGGGATGACAAGAGGTGAAACAGAGGGAAAAGTAGGGAGTGAAGATGAGAGTGAGATGGAGGGTGAAGGTGAAGAGGGAATGGGAAGACTAATAAGTGAGAGGGAAGAAGATGATGATGATGGTAAGATTAACGGAGGGAATGGAAATGGAAGGCAAAGAAGATGAAGAAGTGGACAAACTAATGGAAGACATGGAAGTAGAAGGTGGAGGAAGGGATGATAATACAACTGTAGGTAAAATAGGAGAAGAGGGTATAGATGAAGCACTTGAGGCAATAGGATGTATAACACTGGACATAGTAGAGGAAGAAGAAGAAACATCACCAGGTTGTATAGGAACAGAAGAGGTGGTAGGAGGTATTATATCAACAACTAAAGAAGTTGTCATTGGTGTACTTTGTTGTCCTTTTACCTTCTTTGCATTTGAGCCTTCTCCCTTACCACTAGGCATGGCCTTCCTCTTATAACTTCTTGTTTTTATCGAAGATTGGTTGCCCTTCTTCTGCCTCTTTGGTGGTTCCTTAATAACCTTAGACTTACCTTTCTTGTCTGTAAGAGGGATGTCATCTTTTGTTTCATCACTATCCACCTCTTGGACTGCACATCCTGTGGCCCCTTGTTCTAGCTCTTCTTCTTCCTCTATGGGTTCATCTTTTTCATCATCACTGTCTCATTCCTGAGGTTGATGGGTGTAGGTTAAAGTCAAATCTACTACAGTTAACCAAGCAACCTAGTCTTTGACCCATAACCTACTATATCTAATTAGAAGTTTCATTATTTCATTGAGTGAGCTTTCCTCGGCCTCAACCCAATTAGGTGGTGGGATGGGTTGTCCAAATACTACCCTCCATGCTTCTTGCTCAATCACATCACCATCATCTATTAATTGGTCTGGTACCAAATCAATATTAAACATCATTATATAGTTGAGGGACATCCTTGAGCAGGTTCTTCTTATAACTTCATGTTCATCTGGACAATTTGCCCAAAAGTCCTCCAAATGTTCCTTCTGGAATAACTTCTTGCCCACATGTCTCTCAATGGTGCCAAAAGGATCAAAATGAACTCTTGCTTTGTAAAAGTTCAAGTGTAGTAACTGGAGCTTAGTATCTGAATGTTCTACTGCTCCTATAGTCACACAAGAGAAAAGACCTCTTCCTAGAAGAATAGGAAATTTGATGGAAGCCCTTTGCAAGTGCTTCAATTGTCCATGACAAGTGTATAATTGCCTTGTTAACTCTAGGAGAACCACCTTGTCAGTTGAGTACTTAGGTAGCTTGTAGGGTACCCCTGTGAAGCATTGAACTCTAATGTGGGTGAATTTGGGGAACTATATATACCACCTACCATAGGTTTGCACTACATTAGCAGCCTCTAGAGATATTCTCCTAGACATATCCCCCTGTAAAATTCTTGTAATATGCATTGTGAATGCATCATTAACTCTCTTATAATGTACTAGTGATTGGGAGATCTCCAATTTAGTATAACATTCATATACTTTCACCTGCCCATCAACATTAGCTACTTCTCCCAATTTGGAAAGACCAGCATAGGCAAAGTTCCTTACCAACATATAGACCACATAGGAGGTTCATCAGAAAACTCTATCTTGTCTCAAGGCTATGAAAGCCTCATGGATGTTGTCACTCAAAATATGAGCCCAATGTATCTTCATATCTCCTCCTAGGAGTTTCTCAATGTAAGCAAACATCCATCCTTCAAAAGTAGAAGCAGAAGGTAGCCCCATGATTCTTCTCAAGAGAGTGACCAAGTCACCTATCTCCTCCTTGAAATCACTTCTCTATAATACATGGGGAAGTTTGGACATGGATGTCCTCTTTTTCTTCATCCATTTCTCATTAATAACCCTTGTGCAAGCATCAGGTCCTTGATCAACATATTTTGGTTATCTTCTTTCCTCAACACTGTTAAGGTTAGAGTAGGAATGATATCAAAGGCCTCAGCAAGGGGCACTACAGTGAAATTGGCTATCACTCTACCATCTTGGGTTATTACTGATCTTGTCTCTAGGTGGTATCTTTCCCCACATGCCATGATTAACTCAGGAGATTGCACATAAGTGGGACAAGCTGCAGCCTATGCTATTCCATTGTCTTTGATCTTCTTGGCCCATTTGGTAGGACTGGGGCCATAGATACAAAGTCTGAACTCATCCAGGTTAATGTGGCCCAGATTGATATCTCCTATGTTGTTCCATGCTGAAGTGATCTTGGTTACAAGAGGGATTCCCTTAAACTAGTACTTCATGTTTACAACCCTAGAAGAGATTTATCCTACAGGACAAAAACCTAATGAATAACCTTTCAAATTGCTAGTTCAGAGATCTAAACCTAGTTTTCATGATGCTAAACAATCTTAAAGTTATTGATAAATCATGCATCTAACTGTTTGCAACCATTTGACTTCATTTTGACTCTAAATGTAGGGTTTCAGACAAAAATGGGGTTTGGCCCATTTGTGGGATATGCTTTAAAAATGCCTAACAAATCATCAATTTGTTATTCAAACCTAGGTTCTTATCCAAGATATCAAACTACTAACATTCCTCAATCACTTAATCAACCTAGGCAATGAACCATAGTGACTGCAATGAAAAGTGGGCCTTTTCCCTATCATTGGATATCATCATGCAATGGATTAATTGATGCTAATAAATATTCTAAATTTATACTGAGCGTAATGTAAATACCTAGCATGATGCAGTAAATGAAATGCAGACCAAGTTCTTCAATTAAACCAGGCATTATGACTCAGGAGCAAGTCTTCTAGCCTTAACAGGATAAATCGGAGCTTTCACACTTCACTAGATAAGCAGGCTTTTAGGCCCTTACTAGAGTTGCAAGGGAGTCCAGTCTCATAGGATATATCTTATTATGCAGTGTTTTAGCATAGTCATAAATGGACTAAGAGTTTGCGGGGAAAGTTGACCTAGTAGGATGGGCAGAGAAAATGAAGGTCACAGGACATATCCTGTGAAGAGGAGTTTTAGCGCAAATCATTCAAAAGTGATCCAACTCTTTTTAGTAGGGAAAACTTTCCTTACTAGATAGCAAGGAATTAGGCAATTACCAAATATATCCGATGCAAAAACATTGTAGCACTACGGGTTCAAGGTTGATGGAGCAGGAGGTAGAGTCTTCATAGGATTCGACCAGGGATTGGGTGGTCACTAGACATGTCAGGTGACATGTACAATTAGCGCAATCTATCTTAAATTATCTATTAAAATATAAAAATAAGTCATAAACGCTTTATGGGCTAAGAAGAAAAAAGGAGGTCATAGGATCCAATCCAAAGGAATGTGATTTTCATGTAGGTGACCAAAATGCCAAAATTTCTTAGTGTCAAGTTCATGATGTGAATTCTTTCAAATGATAGGGTTTCTAAAGTTACACAACTATCATTTCTTGACCTAGGGAAAACTATGCAAAGTGACACTTCAAAAAGTCCACATTATAACATTCATATGTGCCCTAATTTGAACAACCTTTTGAACACATGCGACAACTAATCATCAAACCACCCTGAAACAAAGTATATCTTCCCCTTTCTTAAACACAAAAACCTCAATTGCCAAGCCTAAACAAGATAAATAGCTAGAAAAAAATTAGAGTTTTGCTTACATCTTAAAAGCATGCCAATTCAAATGAATAAAATGGATTAAGCAAACACAGGCAAACAATGAGATAAAATAGGTGTTTTCAAACAAAATTCAAAGAAATAAAATAGAAGACTGACCTATATGTGCTAATCTAACTGTGAGGACATGCGGGCTGATTACAAGGATTGCTCAAATTCACTTGAAAAGCTAAGAAATCCTTTACTAGGGATTGTTCTATGTTTGCTTCAAAGTTGCTAGATCTCAAAATCAATAAATAATTTGGATGCAAGTGAGAAATAATGATCAAATCAACCATTTTAACCCTCCTGACACAACCGTAAATGCCTCTGTCAGTTGACAGAGTGTTACTTAGCCAGAGTCAAAAAAGTAGGGAAAAGCCTTGGGATGGGATATGCGGGGAAAGTGCTCATCACAGAACATGTCTTGTGACAACACTATTTAGCGCAATGTCTAGTGAAGAGAGAAATGCTTGCTTTCCTTCAAAGTTCATTAATTATAGTTTTTAGCGGAGCTTTTTGAGGTCATGGGATATGTCTGGTGACACTGACTTTTAGCGCTTTATCCGGTGAGGTGACTTTTTAGCACAAAGTCAGGTGACATGTGTTTTTAGCATTGAGTCTGGTGAAATAAGAATTTAGCACTATATCTTGTGACATAAGATTTTAGTGCAAACTATAGTGAGGCATAATTTTAGTACAAAAGCACTTCAAGGGACCCTTCTTAGATTCAAATCCAATCAAAAAACTCAAAATTCAATCATCAAAGGGAATTTAATTAGGCCAAATTGTCCAAGTATAAGATAAGTCATCGAAATAACCAAGACTTTATTTTCTCTCAAGAAAGAACATCAAAATTTGAGATCAAGCTAAAAGCAAAAAAAAGGGGCATCTCCATTTGGCAAAATGGGGCATGTGTGCAAGGGACAACAAATGGAAACTCTACAGGAGAAATGCTCTAGAGCATTTCTTAAATAAATAATAGTTACGAACCCAGAATCTTTGTGTTCCCCACTTATTAAACCAGACAACATGACACATGATCAAATAATTAGAGACCACTGACTCAATGCAACCATTCACATTCTGAAAGTCTAAGTGTGTGCAAATGCATTCATTCCCATCCTTTGGCAACTAAGATCATTAAGGTTCACTTACATTAAGCTACATGAATGATACCCACCTTATGAACTACCTTGGACATTGCCTTGCTGCCAGTCAAGCATCTATAGCCCCGACGAGGTTGTCTCTATGATTTCGCTCAAACATTGCCCTACTTCCAGCTAGATGTCTATAGCCCTGATAGAGATGCTTGAATCCTCCATCTAATTGAATGAATTATGGGGGTACTAAGAAGCACCACTCTGGATAAATTGTTTATTTGATTGTTCAATTAACTTAGCTTATGATATGAGTACTAGAAAGTACCGCATACCCTTGTAGCACATGATAAATATCACATGGGCTATGTATATTATATCAACTTCTTTGGGCTGGTAATCATAGTGGTGGAAAAGATGAGATCTTAAGATTTTTCACTTAACCCAGGGTCACCAAGACTCCTCTAGAAGCTTTCAAGATTATTTAAAATGTGAAAGATATGAGACTTCAAAACACTTCAAGTGAACCAAACCAATGACTTATTTCCTATGAGCAAGCATCATACCACCCAATAAAAATGATGGAACCCACAATAAGGCCCGAAGCACAAGATTAAAGATTCTCAAAGAAATCCTTAGACTATTTAACCCAGACAAGGCCTTCTGAAGTACAACATGAATGTCACCTTATTCAAAAAATGGAGGACCCCAAAAAAATTGGAATGAAAGCAACAAGCAAAATAGAAAGCAACTAACCAAAAACAAACTACTCTAACCAAAACACAAACAACAACAAGAAAAGAATAGAAAAGACAACTATGTACACAAACAGAAGGTAGAGACGTCTCCTAAGCTTGAAAATAGTGCTTCAAGAATTACCCATTAAAAAGCAGTGGGAGTTCCTCACTAGTAAGAGTTCTTAGATGATACATACTATCTCCCAGGATTTCATCTATCTGATAGGGTCCTAACTAGAGTTTGTCAAAAATTTCATGCTCTCTCTTCTTTTCATGAGCTTTATCCTAGTATAGTACCAAATCTAAAATATGAAAGGCCTTTAATTTAGATCTTTTATCAAACCATCGTTTTACTATGCCCTAATGTTTGGCAAAGTTTTCAATTGCAACATCCCATTTTTCTTCCAAGTGTAGCAATTGAGTCAAGTGTGTAGTAATGTGGTCCTTAGGTTCCAGGTAGTCATACATAAATTGCAAGATGGGTATCCTCAAGTGTATGGGAAACACATGCTCTAATCCATAAACTAGATGATAAGGTGAAGTTCCTAGGGCAGCCTTGTTTCTTATCCTATCTGTCCACATAGCAAAGTTAAGCTGGGTGTGCCATTCCCTGGGGTTCTTGTCACACAATTTTTTAACAACATCAAGAAGATTTTTGTTGGTGGGTTCAGCAACACCATTACCCTGAGGGTAATAATTGGATGAAAATTTTAACATGATTCCATAACTAAATGCCTAATTTGAAAAGTGTAGAGATGAAAAAGTAGGACCATTATCATAGAAAAGGGAAAAGGGACAACCAAACCTTGTAACAATGTGTTCCTCAATGAATTTAATTAGTACCTCTATTGCAAATTGTTTACAAGCCTGAGCTTCTGACCATCTTGTGTAGTAATTAATAGTGATTAGAATATACCTGTGGCCTACAGAGGAGGGCGGATTGATTATACTGATAAAATTGAGCCCCCATTAGGCAAACGGGCATACCTCCACCATTGGTTGCAATGGTATGCCTGCATTTGTCTCCCTAGAAGCAATAGTCTGACAAATGTGGAAAGTCCGAACATGGGCATGAGCATCTTTGAACAATGTAGGCCAATAATATCCAACCCAGAGAATCTAATTTGTAGTTGAATGTCTAGAACCATGGCATGTCCCAAATCTCTCATGAAAACTGACCAAAACCTAGGCTACTTCTATTTTGTCAAGGTATCTCAGATAAATCCCTTCGTGTTTTTTCTTGTACAACACTGATCCTTTAACCATAAAGCCACTGCTCTTCAACCTTAAATCTCTCCTTTGGAGTTTGGACCGAATTCAAATGAGAAGGACATTGTTGATTGAGCAAGAAGAATAAAATGTCACTATACCAATCATCCTAAGATATGTCTTCCAATGCATACTGCTGGGAAACTAGACCTAGATTAGTTTCTACCATAGTTTTAGTGAGAGCCTTTCCTCAAACCAACGTCATAGGTTGTATCTCTAAATCAAATTCTTGCAATATTGTGACCCATTTGCCTCTCTGCTCTCCTAACTCATTCTGCATCAACAAGGTCTTGACGACAGGTTCAGGGACTACAACTGTTACTTTACTTCTCATGATATAATGACAGAACTTCTTAACAACCTTTACTAGTGCGTAAGCTTGTTTTTCCACATTTGGATATTGGAGCTCTACATCCTTCAATGGAGTACTCATAAAAGCAATGGGATGCTCATTAACTGACCTTTTTTTTCTGGGTCAACATGGCTACACATGTTGGCTCTGAAGCAAAGGAGTATATGCAAAACAACAAAATATAATTTGGGCTCACCAACACACGAGCATTGGCAATTGCTTGCTTAATTTCTAAAAATGATGCTTTTTCTTTAGGTGTCCATTCAATCTTTACATCTGGTTTTAGCATAGTGTTCAGTGACCTGATGATTTTACCAAACCTGATGATGACTTCCGCTCAAAGTTAATCTTTCCAAAATAGGACTTCATTTCTTTCTTGCTTGTCGGAGGCTGAATCTTAAGGATAGCTTGAACTCTATCTAGGTCTATGGATATACCTTCTTTAGAAATGACATGTCTGAGCAGCTTCCCTTCAGTCACACCAAAGATACACTTCTTAGGATTTAGTGGAATACCATAATCTCTGCAATGTTATAACACATTTCTCAAATCAAAAATATGATCAACTCTTTTCTTTGAAAATATGGTCAGATCATCCATATAAATAATGATGCATTTGCCAACTAAGCCTTTAAAAGCAATGTCCATAGCACATTGAAATGTGGCTCCTGCATTGATCAAGCTGAAAGGCATCTTTTGATATGCATATATTCCCCACTTACATGTGAATGTTGTTTTCAATCTATCAATATACTCAACCATTACCTGATTATATCTAGAATAACCATCTAGAAATGACATCATTTGAGAACCATTAATGATATGCAATACTTCATCAAGGGATGATAAAGGATAATTATCCTTTTCTAAAGCTCGGTTTAAATTCCTAAAATTGATGCATAACCTGATTTCACTGTTCTTCTTATGCACTGGGACCAAATTAACTACCCAGGTAGAATGTCGTACTGGGAAGATGATCCTTGCTGACAGTAGCTTCTTTACTTCTTGAAAAATTAGAGGCTCCAAGAGAGCATTAACTAGTCTTTTTCATTGACAAAAGGGTTTGACTCAAGGTTTCAGAGGTACAGTATGGGTTATGATATAAGTATTGTAAGTTTTTAGATCTTCATAACTCCATACAATAACATCATGATAATCTATCTGAGCTTGAATAATCTCGACCCTTTTTCCAGAGTTACAAACTTTACCAATAAAAAAAATTCTTAATACTTTTAGATGTCCCAAATTTATATGGGTCACATTTTCCCCCAATGGAGTCTGATTGCTTCCTCTGAGTTCCAAATTGATCCTAATCAAACAATCTCTCCAACTCCACCATTCCTTGAGGGATGGTATTAGTTTTGAGGTTTAGAACACCTTCCAAATCCATTTCAGTTGGCTATCTCTTCTTCATCAATTATTTGAGTAGCAAACACATATGAACATATGAGAAAGTCTATTATGTGCTTATCATCTTCAAAGAATTGGAAGTGAGTAACATTATCTAACACGGAGGGAGTAGGCACCATCTCTATAGAAAAATTCTTCAAATTAGACATAGCTAAAGGCTCCAAAGTGCTGGCAGCTTGTGCCAATGCATCAACAACATGATTCTATTTTCTTGGAATCAATTGCATGTGATCAACTGCCTCCTAGAATAAAGAACATTTAAACTTGTTGGGAATTAAGGTGTCTCAATCTTTGTAAATTCCTAGCATATGATTTTCATTTATGTATTTATTTAATTGTCTATTTACATATTTACTTGCACATCCTGTTTTGTCATTTAGTTTGAGGTGGTATTATGACATGTCATCCTACTTGTAATATAACTTAGATGGTCAAGCCAACACATGAGAAAATAGGTGTCCCATTTGAGGTGGCACTAATATTCCATGTATCAGCATCTTGTGGTATGACAGAGGAGTTATTTTGTATGACAGAATTTATGACGCGTAAGAGCCAAGTATAGAGATTCCTATGACAAGTGAAGACAAGTGTCGAAGAGCATCTTTGGCACCCAAGTTGGGTTATGACATGTTGTAAGAGAAATATGCTATATTTAGTCTTGTATGACAGATTTTCTTACAACATTAAGTGTTGTTATGTCCTATTTTTATGATAACTGTAAGATGCGTAAGAGCATCTGTCATAGCCTATTTTCAGCCTAGAGCGCTCCATTCTTGGGAAGTCAAATCTGCCATGTATGACAGATGTAAATGAGATGTATGCATGTTGGAAAAGTGTCCTTGGGTGTGTGAAATGGGACTTGTGGCCAAGATGGATGCCCATCTCTAGAAGCTTCCTGTTTATGCCTTGTAACCTCTATATAATGAGGTGTTTTGGAGTAGTAGTATGCATAGTTTTTGTATAGGTACTATTATGTTGCTGGAATTACTCCATAAATGACATTTATAGACTCCTGGAAGAACTTGCATTGCAAGTGTGTTGTAAACAATCTTGTTTTGATAATACATTGTGTAGGTTTCAGAGTATGGGGTTTTTCACCTGAAAAGGTTTTCCCCATGATATATCTTGTGTCTCTTTTGCATTCTTGTGTTTTGTTTGCTGCTATAATCTCTATGTAAAACATATGACATAACTATAATTGTAAGGATTTAAAAGAATTTGCATACTATTCCCCTCATTAGATTGGTGTAGGAAGTGTGTTCCGCATACCTTGCTTCCTTTCAATTGGTATCAGAGTTTGATCACCTTTGATCCTAGTTGTTGGGTAGGGTTTTTTTGAGTTAATCTTTGATTGAGTGGGAGCCTATGCAGAGTATTCTATAATCTTGTTGCAGGAAGGAGATGAAAGGCACATCCAGAAGGATAGATTTAGAAAAGTTTAATTGCAGAAATTTCAAGTTGTGGAAACTTAAAATGGAAGACATGCTTGTTGATAGAGACCTATGGGAAACAATTTCTGGTATAAAACCAACGGCAATGGCTCAAGCACATTGGGATCTCAAAGATTGCAAAGATAAGGGTCTTGTGAGACTCTGTTTAGATGATTCCATCCTGTTAAATGTTCATGAAGAGAAGACTGCGAAAGAGCTATGGAAGAAACTTGGTGATGTTTATCAGGCCAAATCCCTAGTAAACAAGTTATTCCTAAGGAAGAAGCTATATTATCTGAGGATGGAAGATGGAGGATCGATTGCAGATCACTAGAATGCCTTTAACATGCTAGTTGCACAATTAAATTTCATTGGTGTAAAGATGGAGGAGTGTCGTTGCATGACCTTCCTTTGTTCTTTGCCAGACTCGAGGGATCACCTTGTCATGGCCATTGGGATTACTACAACCACCTTCAAGTTGGATGAAGTGGTGTGTTCACTATTATCTGAAGAGATGCAGAGAAAGTCTTCTGAGTTAGATATGGAGGCTCTTACAGTTCGTGATAGACCTAAAGAAAGTTAAGGGAAAAAGAAGGACAAGAAAGTTGAAAAGGACAGATCCAAATCCCATGGGAGATCCAAATCTCCTGGAAAGTCCAAGGCACTATGTTGGAACTGTGGTAAATTTGGGCACTTCCGAAAGGAGTGTAAAGAGGAGAAGAAGAAAAAAAAAGAACATCTCTGATTTAGATTCTGACAAATCTCAAGATGATGGTGATGCTTTTGTTGCTGCCTTGCCCACCCATGCATCAAAAGATGTGTGGTTGATAGACTCCAGTGCTTCCTTCCACATGACCTTAGATCAAGGTTTGTTTACAAAGTATGAAGACTATGATGGTGGGAAGGTGTAAATAGGTGATGACTCTCACCTGAAGATAGTTGGCTATGGAAGAGTCTTGATCTGATTCCCTGATGGATGAGTGAAGGGGATCAATGGGGTTATGCACATCCCTGATTTAGCACAAAACCTTCTTTCTGTAAGTAAATTGAATGATGTAGGTGTGCAGGTTATCTTCTTGGGTGGAGGATACAAGATGACAAGAGGAGCTATGGTGCTTGCTAAGGGTACTCGGAGAGGTACTCTGTTTCAGTTGGATGCATGCACTACTTAGTGCAATAGCTCATTAAAGAAATGTGTTGCTTCAACTTCTGATGGTAGTGCTTTTTGGGTACCTAAGGGTGCTCATGCTTTGGAAATGAAACTTCTTGCTAAGAAGACAATGTTGTGGCATGAGAGACTTGGTCACATTGGTGAGAAGGGTCTTAGAGCCCTAGAAAATAAAAACCTTGTTGAGGGGTTAAATGATTGTAATCTTGAGTTTGACTTTTAAAAACATTGTGTATATGGAAAGTAAACCATGTTCAGTTTTACTCTAGTTCTCACAAGTCTTCTGGTGTGTTGGATCTAATTCATTTTGATGTGTTTGGTCCTGTGAATGTTCCTTCGATTTCTAAAATGTTATATTTTGTATCATTTATTGATGATTACAGTAGGAGGACATGGATTTATTTTCTTAGAAGCAAATCTGAAGTCTTTAGTTGGTTCAAAAAGTTTAAAGCTTTTGTTGAGAATCATATTGGTAAGAAGATTACGTTTTTGAGAACTGATAACTGTGGTGAGTTTTGTTCTGCAGAGTTTGATAATTTCTATAAAGAACATGGGATTGAAAGACATAAGACAACTCCATACACCCCTCAGCAAAATGGATTTGCAGAGAGGATGGATAAAACATTGATGGAGAGAGCTAGGAGTATGCTTAGTGGAGCTATCCTCGAACAAAAGTTTTGGGATGAAGCTATAGCCACTGCTTACTACCTGGTTAACATGTCTCCTACTTTAGTGCTCATTGATAAGATACCCATGGAGGTGTGGTCTGGTAAGAAGTCCTCATTGAGACATCTTTGTGTTTTTGGTTGTGAGGCATATGCACATGTGCCTAAAGAGAAGAGGTCAAAATTGGAGAATAAGGCAATTAAGTGTATCTTCATTAGCTATGGTGTTGGTGTGAAAGGGTACAAGCCTTGGGATCCTGTGGCTGAGAAAGTGTTGTATAGTAGAAATGTTATTTTTAGAGAGGTATCTCCTTCTCCTATTGTTTTACAACTAGAAGAAAAGAAAAGAAAGAGGATGTGGTTCAGTTTCCTACTACCCCTGAGAAGACTGAACCAAAAGACCCTGTTGGACCTAATGATGAGGAGAGCTCTAGAAGCTTTGAAAGTTTAGAAGAAGAAGATGAACCCCCACCTTAGCTTGTGAGGAGGTCCACACGAATCAGGAAGCAACCTGATAGGTTTGGTTATTCATTGCTTGATTCTAGTTGTGCTTTTGCCTTGATTTCTAACATTGATGAGCCTAGAACTATGAAAGAGGCTATGGGTATGAAAGATGTAGGTTCCTAGAAGGAGGCCATGGAAGAGGAGATGGCTTCTTTGGAAAAGAATAAAAATTGGGACTTGGTGCCTTTGCTTAAAGGATGGAAACCTGTTGGATGTGAATGGGTGTTCAAGAAGAAATTTGGTGCAGATGGCAGTGTTGAGAAGTATAAGGCCAGATTGGTTGCAAAGGGGTATTCTTAAGTGGATGGAATTGATTATGGTGAGATTTTCTCTCCCATTGCAAAGTTGACATCTATTCGGTTCCTATTATCTCTTACAGTAGATTATGACGTAGAAGTGGAGCAAATGGATGTGAAGACAACTTTCCTTCATGGTGACTTGGAGGAAGAAATCTACATGTCACAACCAGAGCACTACATGGTGAAAGGTAAAGAAAATCTGGTTTGCAAGTTAAAGAAGTCTTTGTATGGTTCGAAACAATCTCCTAGGATGTGGTACCAACAATTTGATGCCTTTGTGTTGAGTATTGGATTTCTGAGATCTAAATCAAATCATTGTGTGTATTTCAAAATTGACAATGATCACATTCTCGTTATAGCATTGTATGTTGATGATATGTTACTAATTAGGAATGGTAAAGGTTTAATTTCTAATTTGAAGTCTCAATTGTCAGCATAGTTTGAGATGAAAAATTTAGGGGCAACCAGGTACATTCTGGGAATGGAGATTAGAAGAGATAGAGCAAACATAAAACTTTAGTTAGGCCAGAGTAAGTATGTTAACACTGTATTGGAGAGATTTAGTATGGTGGATTGCAGACCGTTGACTATTCGTATTACGATGGGGACAAAGTTATCTATTGATGATTGTCCAAAGTCTCCTTTTGAGATAGAGGATATGAGCAGAGTACCTTATGCTAGTGTAGTTGGTAGCTTGATGTATGCTATGGTCTATACAAGACCAGACATTGCCCAAGCAGTTGGAGTCCTTAGTCAGTTTATGACTAATCCTGGATGGATACATTGGGATGTAGTGAAGAAAGTGTTCAGATATTTGAGGGGTACTTCTGAGTATTCCTTATGCTATCATGGTTATCCTACAGGACCTCAACACTCAGTGAGTATTCATGGATTTGTGGATTCTGATTGGGCAGGTGACATTGATAGCAGGAGATCCACTAGTGCTTGCATGTTTACTATGTTTGGTGGTTCTATTAGTTTTGTCCATGATAGAAGCAGAGTACATGGAAGTAACTTATTCTTGTAAGGAAGCCATTTGGCTTAAGAGGTTGTGTTTAGACATTGGTTTTGATGCAGGACAAATTACTATCTATTGTGACACTCAGAGTGCAATTTGCTTAGCAAAGAATCCTACTTTCCATGCTAGAACAAAGTACATTGATGTTCAATATCATTTTGTTTGTGATATGGTAGAAGATGGGAAGGTGATGTTGGAGAAGGTTGACACTTTGAAGAATGTTGCAGATGCATTGACGAAACCTATGGGCATAGATAAGTTCAGATGGTGTTCAGAGTCTATGGGCCTTTTGTCCCCTAGATGTTAAATCTTGTTAGTCTATTGGCTCTTGCAAGGTGTTTGACAAGTGGGATGTTGAGAATTAAGGTGTCTCAACCTTTGCAAATTCCTAGCATATGATTTTCATTTATATATTTATTTAATTGTCTATTTATGTATTTACTCGCACATCCTATTTTGTCTTTGAGGTGGCATTGTGACATGTCATCCTACTTGTAATATGAGTTGGATGGTCAAGTCAACACATGAGAAAATAGGCATCCCATTTGAGGTGGCACCAATATGCCATGTGTCAGCATCTTGTGGTATGACAGAGGAGTTATTTTGTATGACAAAATCTATGATGCGTAAGAGCCAAGTATAGAGATTCCTATGACAAGTGAAGACAAGTGTCGAAGAGCATCTTTGCATGTGGAGAAGGCATCTTTGGGTGCCCAATTTGGGTTATGACATGTTGCAAGAGGAATATGCTATATTTAGTCTTGTATGACAAATTATCTTACAACATTAAGTGTTGTTATTTTGTAGATTTTTTATGACAGCTGTAAGATGTGTAAGACCATCTGTCATAGCCTATTTTTAGCCTAGAGCACTCCATTCTTGGGAAGTCAAATATGTCATGTATGACAGATATAAATGAGATGTATGCATGTTGGACAAGTTTCTTTGGGTGTGTGAAATGGGACATGTGGCCAAGATGGATGCCCATCTCTAGAAGCTTCCGGTTTATGCCTTGTAACTCTATATAATGAGGTGTTTTGGAGTAGTAGTATGCATAGCTTTTGTACATGCACTGTTATGCTACTAGAATTACTCTAGAAACAACATTTGTAGACTCTTGGAAGAACTTGCATTGCAAGTGTGTTGTAAACAATCTTGTTTTGATAATACATTATGCAAGTTTTGGAGTGTGGTGTTTTTCACCTGAAAAGGTTTTCCCCATGATATATCTTGTGTCTCTCTTACATTCTTGTGTTGTGTTTGCTGATTTAATCTCTTTGTTAAACACATGACATAACTGTAATTGTAAGGATTTAAAATAATTTGCATACTATTCCCCTCATTAGATTGGTGTAGGAAGTGTGTTCCACGTACCTTGCTTCCTTTCAAAACTCTGAATGAGATGCATTATGAATGTGACACCAGTTGGGTAACAATAACTCCTCCATTTGAATCTTTTTCTCTACTGCTAGCTAATCCTTCATAAATCTAGCCACAAAATGCCTAAAACCTTCAAAGATGCCTGGTCCTTCATCGGATGAGGAATCATCATCGAAATGAACACATACCTCTGGACTATATTGTTGCCTATCCAAAGGTGGTTCATGATACCTATAACTGTCTAGCACCAAAATTTCCTCTAATTGATTCATTTGAGGCAAATAGACACCTAAATCTACCTCAAAATATAAGATTTCATTAGTCTAATTATATTCAATTATCATGTGTTTCATCTTCAGTTCCCTTTCAATGCAAATTTGATTAGCAATTTCTCTTCAAGGTAGCCACTTGTGTGAAAAGTTGGTAGCCATGTAACCATTCAGAATCTTAGACCGATGTCTACTCAGCAGCATACCATATGTGTCAAGAATATCCACTACTTGTATGTTTATATACTATTGTGCCCGAGGGTCTGAACCTAATTGCATATGAATCCTATTTAATTCACCGACAACTCTAACCTCTGTCTTATCCAACTGAGTGACCTTTCTAGAGGACTTGGTAGGGGTTAGACCTAGAGCTTTACAAATAGATAATGGCATAGCATTAGTAGAGGCTCCTGAGTCCACCAGGCAGTTATGAAGATTCTTGCCAAATATCCTAAGGGTTAGCAAGAAGGGAGGTGATTCTCTCTTTTCCTTGTTCAGGGTTACTTGTTGGTCAGTGTCTGAGACATGAACTTTATCCTTGCTTATATTCTGACTATCCTTTTTTGGACCTCTTTTGGAGATGGATCAAGCTTGGCCTGCATACTTATGTCTTGGAGGAAAGCTACCCTAACCTCTAGAAATTTCATCAACTAAAAACAAATAGATTAACCTTCATCTTTCTTAATTCATCCACCACATACTGACCCAACTTAGCTACTTTAGATTTCTTAGACAATTATGCTGGTTCATTTTGGTTTATGGTTTGAGGTACAACCTTAGGTGGATCGGGATTATTAGAAGCTTCAGGATTGTTTGGAAGAATGGATATAGTAAATGGACCCTTAGGTTTATTACTTCTGAGGTTATATGGAGTCCTAGTATATTGCTGATAAGCTTAAACTTCATCAACTTCCTCTTCTTTAGGCTGATTATCATCTTGAAAGGGAAAAACATAACTTTCCAAGACTAGTGCAATATCAAACCTTGATGTGGGCATAGACTCATATCCCATTAGAGGTGGAGTTTCTTATGCCTCAGCATTTTGGACCTCTCTTTGAAAGATACTGGATGCAATCTGGAACTCATGACAGTCTAACTATGAATGGGTATTTGTGTTATGAATCCTGCACCAGGAAGACAAGGTAGCTTCAACTAATATTACTTGCCTTGGAGGGCAGTTATCTACATTTTGAGATTCTAGTGGCAAGGGCACACCTCCATTGTTTGGTCTTGTATTCCATGTCTTATTCAATCTGGTGGTGTTTCCATTACTTTTAGGGTTTCTAGTCAGTATTTTCCTAAGTTTCATCATATTGGATCCCTAAAAATTTCTAAGTGTTTAGGCCTTATGTTTCCTCTGTGCTTTACCTTCTTTTCCTCTATTGACTGTTTGTCAAGGGTAACTGGTCATTTAAGTTACAACTTAAAGTCTTTATATCCATGAGATGACTGACCCTTTGTCCTAGTTTTACCTATTGTCGCCTGTAAAATCAAAGCCTTAAGTCTTAAGTTAAATGCTTAATAAAGTGCATCTCACAGCCTCATGTAGTGCATCTTCAATGATGTCACACCCCCCCACACAACACTATGAAATGCTGCCACCTGTCAACTGATCATGGACTTGTAGCCCTAGCCAAAGATTCTTTATCAACAAACCAACTGCTGCCAACTGTCATAGGGAGATTTAGTCTGTCATAAATTTAGAATTTCATGGCCGCGTAGGGCTTGATGACGATGGGCCATTTCTAGATGCAACGCTGTGAAATGGTGCCACATGTCCCTGTCCAACTGGACCAACACTGCCAATGACAAGACCGTAGATTAACATGGCTTTCTCCCATTTGATGGAGACTTTTAAAAGGTGACGATGAAGATTTTCAAATGTAGTCAAATGATCTCAGTCATAGATTGTAGAATGTAAGGAAAAGATCAACGACCTCAATTCAAATTTGCAAAAAGGGAAGATTTTCAAATGTTCGTAACACGAACTGAGTAATGGCTATCACAACCACCATTAATATTGCAGTAGTAAAGAAATTCAGCATCATAAGGACATTTTGGGGCATTCCCTATCATGTTTGAGAGCATAGTTGCAGTCCCAGCACATAAAGCTTTGAAGTGAGTAAAAAAGAAGTGATTCCAGGCCTCTACAAGCATTAAAAACTAGTAAGTAGCCTCCATTTCCTCCACTTGGTATATTCAGTTGTTGCTTTGCCTATATGAAAAGCTAGAAGCAATTAGTAGTTGCACAAGCCCTAGGCAAATTGCATAAACATAGAGATGAGTCAATCTAGTCAACCTTCCACTTCAAAATGTAGCCTAGATGAGGATCTCATGATCCAACGTCCTGGGTCATTGAGGAAGGTTGCAATAGGGCTAGGCCAATTAGGGAAAAATGACAAAATCTATGACCTGTGCATGAACTGTAGAGATGCTAGGTTACCTATATTAGCATGGACCCTCTTTGAACACTGACATAAAAGAATGGACTACAGAGCCCCTATTTGCCATGCTTAGAAGTTCAACTTAGCCAAATTGATTTTCCTTGATGTCTTTAAAAATCCAAACCTATTAAGATCAATTACAGAGAGATATGACCCCCAAACTAGGTCTGTCTGTCTGGAAATTGCTTTGTTATAATCAAATTTACAAAAGCCTACATTTCAACTATGTTCAATCTGGACCCCTCTGCCAATATGCCCATTGACCTAAATGCTTTTAGAGAAAGATATTGTAGGAGTCAATGACAACACTGAGAGGGGGGGTGAATCAGTGTTGTGTAAATTCTTAACTTTTTGCAAACTTTACAAGACAAGTAGAAAGAAAGACATTAATGATCTGTTTGAGCTCATATGCACAAGACTGATAGTGAAAGATGTGAAGCAAAAAACTTATCAACAAAACACAAATATGCACACATAGAGACAAGTTATGACACAGAAATTTCTGGAGTGGAAAACCCTCTCAGGGTAGAAAAACCACTCATGAAGTGCCTCACTGGCTTAACCTTAAAAAACTTCTTACAAAGCCTCACTGGCTGAATATTATGTCTCACTCACAATTGAAAGGTCTTACTGACCTACAAGCCTCACTGGCATATTGTGTGCCTCACTGGCAACAAAGTTTAGAAGCACCAGCTTCAAGGAGCACCAACCCCTAAAACAGAACAAACTGAAAACAAAAACTCAGAGGGTTTTTCTGTTTCAATACAAAACATTTATGTCAAATGGCCATTCTCTTTATCAACCCAAATCATGTACAAACTCAGATATTCAAAATCAATCATGTACCCTGATCCTTTCTACAACACCAATACTGCTTGATTCTCAACAACACTGCTTGATTCTCAACAACATTGCTTGATTCTCAACAACACTTCACAACACTGTATGTTTCATCTCTGTCTTTTTATAAAGTCACATCAATTCACCTGAAAGAAATATTGTAAATAAAAATTATTGAAGTTCCTCTTTTCTGAAAAATACAAACTCCATCTGTAATTTTTCAAGTGTATGACTTTAACCTGCATATGAATCACACAACCTCAACAACTTTTGATGACCTTTCATATTTCATATTCTCTAACATTTTAGTCTTTTCATTTTCATCTTCTTCTCTGCAAATTCCTGCAATCAAACTAATTACATCTCTACAAAATAAAATCAATTTCTTTTCAATTTTCATCTTGAGTATTCTTTTTGTATTCTCCAATTTGCAAAGAATAAATCATGAAAATCTTGTTAAAAAAAAAAACTCCAACCCTTTCTCTTTCTCTGCACAAAGGTCACATAAAAAATCTTCAATAAAAAACAATCAGATCCCTGTAAGAAAAAAAAATCCTTCATATTATCTTTTCAAAACTCTCGATCTTCTCTGTAAAAATAAACTCTTGATCTTCTCAAGAAAATCAATCTTCAATGATTATATCTTCATCCTCAAAAAAAATCTTCACCAAAAGAAATTACATTCAAAATCTCTGAAACCATCTGTATGAGCTCTTAAAAGGATAAAAAATCTTTATACAATATTACTTTCACTTTTCCTTTAACACATGAGATGGATTTTAAAAAAGAATAAATCTCTTAAATAGAAACTCCTGAAAACCTTAACATGTCCACCTTTTGTTTAAAGCATAATTAGAAAATACTTTTTAATGTCACAAAAATGACATAAGTAGAGGCCGCCACTTTAGTGGTTTGAAAATAAAGTTTCTAAAAAATAAACTCAAGCCATAAAAAGGCTTAGTGTTCGGGTATCCTTAATAGAAACTTTTAATCAATATATGGTAAGCTCTTCTAAAAGCAATTCAATGCCTCCTCTTCATAGAAATCGGGCCCTAAATGTTAGTGATGTTCTTATTAAAAAACATTCGATGCTTTTTCTAGTTAAAAGAAAACTTAAACTTGATTCTCACCACGGGCTCCATTGACTATTTAATGTCATGCTCCTATTTGAAAACCTTTTCCCGCTCGAGCCTTTGATTTAAACCATTTGAAGCTCCTTTCCCGCTCATATTAAGTGAAGACCAGTATAGCAGGTTAACAAGGTGAAAGGGGCCGGTGGACAGATGTGATATAACCCTTTTAGTAGGTCCACTTAAGTGGAATGACTTCCAATAGGAAGTCAACTTCAAATTATAAAATAAAGTCCTTTAAAGAATGATCATTAGGAAAGTGTGAAATAGGATTTTTGATGTTTAAACAATCTTTTATAACTCTTGACCATTATTCAATAACCTCCTTGATATACACTTAAATACTGAATGTCATGGATAACATCAAATGTAAGATAGATATCAAACCTTCACCTTCGCCGATGCAATACTGAGTCCTGAAAATAACTCTGCTTTGTCACATGATACAAAGAGTGTCAAAGTGCCACTAAATGATACAGAGGATGTCTTCACCGTTCATTCTACAGAATACTCATCATTGAGAATATCACCAACAACTTTGTCTTGAGGAAAATCTTGGAAGCATAATGTATGATGACATAATATAAACAACTTAAAAAAACTTCACACTGATTATCGTGAATTATAACAAGAGGCATAAAAACTTCAACTCAATCCTAATTATAGCTTATGGCATGAGAACACATACATTTATATCATGTATCCTCTTTGGATGAAATCATGATAAACATATGTCCTGATATCTTCTTTTAACATCCTTGAAGATCTATTCATGAAGTCTTTGCACAAGATCAAACACAACTCCATCAAACACTCTGCATCCTGAAACAGTCTCTGCAAAACCACTCATCAACAAGTCCTTTTTGACATCAATGACAACCAGTCACCATCAGATATAAGATTGTCAGATATGCATACAGAACATTCAATCTGGCCAAGCACAGACCAAGGGGAGTCGATGGAGGTTTGGTAAAAATATCTGACAAGTAAGAGGAGCCCTTCCATTGCAACTTATTCATGGATTATTTTGTTAGAACCTACCACAGTCTGTGCCATGTATTGGGTAGGGATGTAGCCAACAAAATGCTTGTATCCTTGATGATGATGGTTGTTTATATTTAGGATCTTGGGGCTAAACGACCATATGATTGTGCAAGCTACTTGGTAGAGAAATGCACAAGCAGATGGTGGCCATAAAAAGTAAATTGTATATTGTAAGTCCCCGTGTGGAATTCACATGGTATTCTTTAATGTGCCACATGATTCTCTTTTCTCTATCAGGAAAATGGCACAAGGACTTACATGTGAGGACAATAGATTCACAAGGTAACATGATGCCTATACAAATGTGGACCTACATGTTAGACATGCATTTCAAGGATACAAGTTATGTTACTTTTGAAGAGCACTTTGTAAGAAAAGTCCTAGGTTTCCTAGAACCTGAAGGTGAAAGAATACATGCAGATGTTAAGGATTTCTTGAGACCTTTGGAGAGAGCCCCACATATGAAGATAGAACACAATTGGGATGATTGGTTCCTACATGCAGATACTAAGTTTGCATTAGGGTCTATGGATGTAAGGTGCCCCCTTACACTTTGCCTAATTTTGTGCCTAAAAGAATTGCCTTCATGGAAATAATAAGGCAGCTAAATGAAGCTGATAAAGAGCATTTCAAGAAGCATAAGAAAGGATCACTCATCCCTACTTCCTTGAAGTTTAGTGATTTCATAACAATTGATAAAAGTGGACTAGATTAGATTGGCTCTATGCTTCAATGTTACAGAATGGATATGGAGCAAGTAAGGATTTTTGATCCTGAAGAGTTTATAAGAAAAACAAGGGTGAATGTTAGCTAATCTAACTACCTCCATCAAGTCCTCTTGGATGAAGACATAATAAGGAATTGCCTCTCAATGCAAGAAGTATATATTAGTAGAGATAAGTGAGGGCAGTGATGGAGGGATAGAGGATGAGGAGAAATATAAATCCTGTATACCCTGGAGCTTTTGCTGAGGAGAAGGATCCTATCAGGAGGATCAAAATGATATTTGATAAAGTAGAGGACCTGATAGCTAGTGCGCCTGCAGGAGATGAGAGGCCATCCTACCAACCTAGCAGCTCTAGGGGTGATATGTAAGAAAGATAGAGTCCCTTGGCTCCCCTCCTCCAAAAAGAGTAAAAATTATTAATCTAGAATTAGAGGTAGAGATGGAGGTTGTAGACCTAGAGGTAGAGGCAGCAGAAGAGCAAATCTAATAGCCTCCTCATCAAATAAGCTCCTCGTTAAGGATAAGGTCATACTCTTCACCAGACAATAGGTTGACAAGGTCAACAATTAACAATGAAGTTGACACTAAGGATTTCAGAGTATTGGCATGTAATCAATTCATTACAGACGATGCATTTGTCAGCACACCTGAATTCAAGTCATTTGTGCTGAGAAGCAAAAATAAAGAATTTCAAAAGAGATTTGAAGAAGCAAAGATTGGAGCTGACCCCTCAGAGTATGAGACAATTACTCAAAGGGTTTTGAATGAAGTTAATAAAGACATCAGTGCAGTAACCCTAGAGGAGGGTAGGGCTCTTGTGGCCAAGAGAAACATCCTATTATTGCCACATTGGACTCTATCAGATGCAATTACATTTGATACTATCACCAGGGATGACTCAGAGGTGACAAAGGAGCAAGTTAGTAAAGATTTCACAAGTGCTGCATTTGACCCAAGGTTTGAAACCTTGGCAATTTGGGCACTGGCCCCAAGTGATAAGAAACCAAAGGTTGGTTTGGAAGAGTTGATTGGAAATGTAATAATCAAGAGGGTATCAACCACCCCTGCTCCTCAAGATGCCAGCGTAAATGTCCAAACTACACAATTTGCTGAGGCAGTAACAAACAAACTGTAGAAGGAACACAATGAGTTATTGGAGTAATATGCATTGGCCATGGTACAGTTGAGCAAGTATTAGGGACAACCACAATTAGAGCCTAGTCCATCTCAAACTCCTCCTATCATTCAGACTGCAGAATCACTCCCAGTTGATACTGAGCCTCTACTATCAGAAATCAGGGAATTAAAAGAGGAGAACAAGAAACTAAAGGATGAAAAGGAGAACATAGTGAAAGACATGGTCACTGATTTGATAAATCACAGGGTGACCAAAATCTTGGAAGATTGGATGAGACCTGGAGGTCTTACTCACAATTGAGGATTGCCTATGAAAAGAATGAATCAAATAAAGAAAGTATCTCAGTTGTCAAGGTCAAATGGTTTCCAAGGACTGGAGAGGTAAGAAATCTCCTTAGGTGCTCAAGGTTTGATGCACAGGCACCTCCTGAGCTAAAATTGGTAGCAGATATATCGAAACATTGTGAGGATGTTGCCAATTTTCAATTAAGATTAGATAAGGATTTGGTAGAGAAGAAACAAGCAATAGAAAAGATGGATACAAGGTGGCTGCCAAGTATTTTGGATGATGGTGGACAAGTGAAAGACTTGGGCAAGTGGAAGGTAGAAATTGAAAATAATGCCAATAAATTGATTCCTACTTGTTGTACTAAGGCTGACCCAACTATGAAGATCTTGAGCTCAATACATGACAAGCTTCATATAGTTGAAATAAATTTTGAAATATTTTGTAAGGAAGCTAAGATTTTGCTAGATACCTGGTACATCAACCATAATGGTAGAATTACAGAGATAATCTCATTCTAGTGGCCATCTAAAAAGACATATAGTGAGTGGACAGAAAAGTATGGGCCAACAAATTGAAAGGAAAGGCCAACCACCACCTACCCAGTCTTAATGAGGCAGATCTCCTTCAAGCAGCTACACATCTTCCAAGTTTATTTGCCTTTTCTCTTCTTCTCTCTGATGTATTAAGTTTCTCAACGCCAAAGAGGGTGGTTCATTGTATCATGTATTCCTCTGAAGTGACATTGTAATTAATGCTGAGTACACGTTCTTAGTCTATAAAAGAACTGTGTTACTCATTTTGTTGTTGTTGAAGATTTTGGAAACTTTTGAAGAGTAAATAAAATACACATTTTGCTAGGTTGTCTCATCTCTTGTCTTGTAAGTCAATGAGTTATGTGTTGAATGTATTTTTGCATAAGTTTTATCAGTTTCATATTGATATAAATGAAAAATGATGTATGCATGTGTTTTGTTAACTATCTCCATGGTTGTATGTGTTCTTCTTTTGAATCTAATAACTAAGGGTTATTTGAGATTCTAGAATATAGGTTTTCTATATTGTGTGATTAATCTTTTACTTCTATTTAAAAGATAGATTAAATTTTTTGGGTTAAGTATGGGGAAGAATGTATTGCAGCAGGGATATATGTAATTAGAGTTAACATGGTGTTTGTAAGGCAGATACTAACTAAACCCCTTGAAACCTGATTGTTAGTATTAGTTTATGCAAATATTTCACACATACATGTCAATGTGACTCCATGCCTTGAGATAAGCACCGGTTAGGTTTGGTATTGAGTTTATGATTCAAACCCAAGTCTTGCAGCTAAGCATAAAACAAAAACTGAACATCATTTATAAACTTTTAGGATTTTAAGAGTAGTTCAGGTTTGAAATCCTTTGGTGCACAACTGAAGTAGGGTCCAAAGCTAGCCCCTTTGCATTCATCTTATAGTTTTGGCCTATATAAGAAAGGATTTATCTACTTCATGTCAATACCAGATCACAGTCAAAGATTTATCCTATAGGTATTGAGTAGGGAATACCCCCTAGGTTTTGTAAAGCCTAAAGAAGGAGAGGAGACATTTAGAGCCTCTCCTATACTATTGGGCTCTGACCTGAGAACACTATTGATGAGAGATGGCTACCTTGTAGGGAAACTTAGGAACCATCAGTTGGAAAAAACCCAACACAGTCTTTGATAATTCCGATTCTAGAACTGACCTTGGTTCCAATTTCTCTGTTGCAGGTAGGCATTCTGATTTCTGAGGTGTGTCACTTTGGCTATGAGCTTCTTCATTTGTTCAACCAGCTCTTTGATATCATCCTTGTCATCCCTGGCTTTAACAGTTGCAAGTTCAGGTGATTGGAGGAATGATAGTTGTGCTAGAGGTAATTCAGATACAGAAGCCCTAGGATGGATCATCAAAGCTTCAATTGCAGCTGACACTGGAATAGGATTCAACACTGGAGTGTGATTATCTAGGGCCTGATTGATCAATAGTACTTGGTTAGGCATGCCTATAGGGCTAATGTGATTAAGACTACTTGACCCTGCCTATCCCAACTTCATGTTTACCTTGACTACCTCAGCATAAGCTTCTGCTAAAGTCGTTGCTACTAGGTTTGCCCTCCTAACAAACATTGATGTCAATTTGTCCAATGCAACATAATAGATGGGAAGAGTAGCTGCTGTAGTAAGATTGTATGGTGTCCAAATATGGAAATAGGCTTTGTGGAACCTATTATTGAATGGACTTATCAATTCTCCTTCTGCTCTTCAAATCTCCATGAAGGACTGATAGAGATCAATAGGGGATGTGGGCATCTGGAATCGATTCAGAAATGCATCTTTCAGGGTATGCCAAGAATTGATGGAAGCTGTATGCAGATTGGCAAACCAGTAGTAGGCTTCTTCCTACATAGAGTACAAAATAGTCTACATATCACATCCTCATACTAAACCTACAGCATGTACATGTTGCTTTCAAAAATCTTTATGTGTTCATTTGCAGTCCTTTTAGGATCATTAGGGTGAAACTTTCAACAAAATTTGTCAGGATTTTTGGGCATATCATGGTAGTTGGCAAACTGAATAGGAGAGGGATTTGCAACAAAGAAAGCCATGTTGAGAAAATTAACTTGTAATGTAATGGGATTCCTAGGGATAGATCGTGATCTTGGAGTTCTAGGTAACCCTTAATCTCTCCTTGTTTTTCTGAACTTGGTTAATGACAACAAATCTTCCCTAGCTAAGCTGGATCTTATATGTCTTTGCCTAGTCCCTAGCCTCATTTTTTCTGGATGAGAAGGGTTAATGAATCAGCCCTCCTTCTAGCGCTAATTCTATTGATGGTGGATTTACCACACAACAACACAGGTAAGATACATGATATCTCACCTCTCTTGAAATGAATCCTATCACAAAAATTCATAATAGGACTACCCCAAGGTTTATACTATCAAGTTTCAAATTGCAGGATAATTCAATGGATATGTACTTTGTTGTTCCAACCAAAGGGGACTTACATGTAATGTAGGGTTTTGTGAAATTATGATAGAAATATATATGTGAAAACCCTAGGTGATGCAGATTGTGAAGTCTAAAATTTATCAGCAGATAGGTTATGTGAATGCTTCTTGAAATCATAAGTCTAATAGATTTTATGTAAAGAAAATCTAAAAAGGTTAAGGGGATGGATATGAAACCCAAGGACAAATTAGAACTAGATCAAATTTTGTAAATAGACAAATACACTTCATAAAATCAATTTTGGCTTAACCAGGCTAGAACCACAATGCTACAGAAATTGATGTAATCTTCAAAGGTAGCCTAAGGTTTTCAAATCACACACATTCATTAAACACCCAATCACTAGTGTAGTTTAGTTACTGTTATGCAGTCGAACTAAATTCATGTAATTAGGTTCAGACTAACCATACAAAGTTACTTACAATCAACAAGATCAAATGGTATGAACTATAGCATTCATCAAATATCAAAGCATTCATTCACCATTGCAACTATACTTGATTTAAATTTTAGATTGTAATGAACCATGAAATCCAAAGTAAGATAACACAAGAACACAATTTCCATCTCAACACCTGTAAAACTTATTTTGCATTGATCAATATTTTGGTAATCTCAACAATTCATTGTCCAATCTTCTTTCAAAGAAATAAAATGATAGCCTTTTTATAGATGAGTAGGCATACCAAGGTTTTGAAGGAATGGTGGAGATTAACTCATCACCAAGGGCTTAGATTTGATTACATTTAATGTTGGTGGTGGGTTGTGACAATCTCGGATTTGACTTTGTCCTCTAGGAAAAAGACAAAATATAACTTTTCAATACATTATAATAGGACAAAATAGACACTTTTTGGGTTGTCTATAAAGACAAAACCCTTTTACAATGCATAAAACAACAGAAAGAGACATGTGGCACTTTTTGGAGGAGATGGCGGTCTAGCTAGACTTGGCATTCAACTTATATGTCTCCTGAGTCACCTAGCTGCTAACTGTCTTCATCCAAATTAATTTTATTCTTTACTACCTCCCTATTTCTATAAGCGAGAAAGGATTCTAATGTCAGATTGAGCTCTACTAGCTCATGATCCTTAACAAAATTTATTTTGAACTTTATTGTGTCTACTGACTGGGAAAATCTATGATATACCGCCAACTTGGACCTTTTGCTTTGTGTTAAATCTTTGAATATAGATATGAGATCAGCAGCTCTCTGTCTAGGTCCGCTAAACAAAATGGCAATGAATCCCCTTCCACTACCTTGTCGAGCTACTTTTTGCACTCCTCAATATCAATAGGAGCTAGATGAAACATATCATCTAGATATAACTTCGTTGAGGCTATTAGAAGATCATTGAGGCTATATATTACCTCCATTAGTTGTGTCTTAGCCATTTTAGCCTTTGTCCCAGCTACATCAAAAATCTCTCTCCTAATCTGTAACATCTTTAGCCAATGTTCTTGCATTTGTAGCTTATCCTTGGTCATAATTTGTTCTTCCACCAGAACTTCCTTAGACAACTTGCTCATCATCAATACTCGAGGATGCATATGTGAATGGTAGTCACCATAGTTACTAGAATCCAACAGTACGTCATCCCACTCAGACTTGACGACACAAAAATCTTTATGGATCTCTGCCACATGATCTATCACTACACAATGTTCCAAGTAGACTCCTCTTACCCAGTCTTCAGTGACTAAAGTAGTCAATCTTATACCATCAAAATCTATGAGCTCTTCTTTGGAAGGATAGACAAGGCTATGGCTGCACCATCCTCTGTATGAGAAGGCTTTATCATGTATCTAATGTAGGCCCTTAAATTCTCATTCTGTTCTTTGAGCTATTTCTTTGTTAGCTCATCTTTATTTATTCTATCTAAAATATTTGACACTAAATCCTTGAATTCCTCAACAACTTGAGCTTTTGATGACGAGCCTAGATTGAGGGTAGAGATAGCATGATCTTCAAGACTGATATCTTCTTCATTCACCTATGTAGGTGCAACAACAACCTCTACTATATAAGAGTCTAAAGCATCCTTATAGATTCTCTATTGAGCCTTAGCCTTCTTTTGCTTCTTAGGCTTCTCTATTCTCACCAAAAAGTTATCTATATTCAATTCTACTAACTCTACCCTAGGAGGCTGATTATTAAGTCTCTATTGCAACCAAGTTAGAGCTGCCAAAGAATGACTAAGAGAGCCAATGTGGCCATCCTCCTTATTCAAAGAATCTAAAAGAATAGTGTTGTTAGAACCTGTACCTTTATCTGCATTGTGTTGCCCCTCAGTGACCACTGTATTTGACTTTGGATGTGAATTGGGATCACCTATCTACTCCAAATCTTGTGTCATGTTCTGCTCAACAATGTCAACTGCAATGACATTTGTATTCTTGATTGTACTTATATCTATGGGAGTATCTTCTAAGTCCACTATCTTTATTGTACTTATATTTATGGGAGGGTTATTTATCACATCTTCAATTACAACCTCCTCTTTGATAGTGATATTCATCTTAACACATACATTTTCAATCCCCTCTAGCAAAGGCACCTGTGGGGAGGATGGCCTGGGTACATCCTTGGTGTCCCAGAATGGCTGAGTCAAGGAATTATTGATTACCAACAAAGAATCCACAAAAAAATGAGGGACCTACATACGAGATAGGTTTGTAAATGCTGTAAAACCTAAGGAAGGAGGAATAAAGGGAGGTGGAAGCATTGAAAAAAGAATGATGGGGTTGGATAAGTTGAGGGATGACAAAGAGAAGGAAGGTGGTGACAAAATGGTGAAATGGGAGGTAAGGAAGGGATGAGAAGAGGTGAAACAGAGGGAAAAAGCAAGGAGTGAAGATGAGAGTGAGATGGAGGGTGAAGGTGAAGAGGGAATGGGAAGACTAATGGGTGAGAGGGAAGAAGAAGATAATGAGATGGTAAGATTAATAGAGGGAATGGAAATGGAAGGAAAATAAGATGAAGAAGTGGAAGGAGTGGACAAAGTGATGGAAGGCATGGAAGTAGAAGGTGGAGGAAAAGGTGATGATGCAACTATACACTAGTAGAATTTTGGCAAATAAATGACTAGGTGACTAAAACTTTTAGTCACGACAGCTAAAAATGATTAAATTCTAGTCATGTTTTGCAAGGTAGCTATAAATGACTAATTTGATGGTGGGTAAAAAACATAGCTATAAATGACTAAATAAATGAATAAATAATTAGTCACATAAGTAAAAATTAGAAAGAGAGGGAAATTAAATATTTCAAATTGGAAAGAGGGAATTTTAGAGAGGGAAATTTTTCCATGAAAAATAATTCAAACAAAAGAAACTTGACTACCTCTACGCTCAAGACATTGTTCATGCATTGGACATGTTGTACAGGGGTTGAATTCACGCTGAAAAATAGGTAAGGCTCATTGATGTCCCTCTTTTCGCATTGATGAATTGGAACACAATTGCTTGAAGATGTTAATTTTATTGTATTTTGTTAAATTCTATATTGGGCAGACCCATTTAGGGGATTTCCTGGAAGTGATAAAAGAGTTTCTGGAGAAGGGCATGGCCAAATGCATTGCATTCAATCACCGAGGAACCTTACTAGCAGGTCTAGTATTCATGCATTTTTTAAACTATAATTTTTTGTTGTGTTTGGCACTCTATTTCAGTTATGTCCATTTGCCAGATGCTATAAATACAGACACCAAAATCTAATTCAATCTGTTGACTGTTAATACTCAAACAATACCCCACTCTTATTAGGGATTAGGGTTTCAAAGCTTAGTTGTAAAGGATCAGGGTTTCACCTAATTGTAGAAGAACTGGACCTCAACCTTGCAAACTTTTTTTAAAAGAAAACAACAAATAATCTTATATTGATTAATATCCATTTCGATTTCTGCTAGCCCTATCGCAGTTTAGTCCCCTGAATAGTCATTATTGTGTTGAAGTATTGGTTATTAATACTAGTGTTGGTGTGTTCTGAAGAGTATTCAATATGCCATGTTGTTAAAATGGGGTTTGTTTTTTTTTTAATTGGGGTCATCTTAGGTGGTTTAGCTCGGCTTAAAATGCCCAAGTGACAAGCTTGCAGATCAATCTAGGGTTTCTAGCTTTTTTCTGTGATATGGAAGTCACCCTTTTGGATGTTTCTCTCCCTGATGATCGTCTAACTAAAATGTCCTTTTAGAATGATGATTATTACTTTGTTTTAAATAGAAAGTTCATAGTTTATAATACTAAGAAATCATCAATCTTTTTTCCATTTCTATGATCTAAAAGCAAATAACAAGCACTCAAGAAAGAATAAAAAATAACAAAGTCAATTAATATGGCAGCTTAAAATAAGCCTCAAATAATACAAGGAAATAAGGATTACAACCTAGTTTGAATTCTTTCCCAAAATTTTGAATCAAGAGTAAACCACTAATGATAAGAAACAATAATAGGAAACATGGTTTACAACCTGGTCCCCATAAATTGTTGACACAAAGCAACCTAAAGAAAAAAGAAACTAAAAGATGACATTTTTAAATAATTAGAGTTCTATAATTGTTTAATTATGATTAAGTATGTGTACATGCTAAGCCTTCTCTGTACGATGCACAGTACTGGCATGCTCAATGTGTTGATGATTACCACCACCATAAGGATACTCAACAGGATTCATTGCCACACCACGAACCTTGGGCCAACAGTTTCTTTTGACCCTATATTTGTGATATGCATTGCCAGCTTTGAGCATTAGCTTTTCTATCCTTCCACCACTAGTAACCTGACCAATCATGGCTCTGCAACTACTTGGCACAATCTTCTTAGCTCCAGATGAAAGATTTACCCTGTAAAGTGAAACCAATTTCTAAGACTCATCAAACCAGGCTATTAAAAATCCGCAAAATAAAAAATTATACAAATCTGAACATTAAGAGAGAACTTAGATAATTGTTCCAAAATTATTTCCACTACCTTTGGAATAATTGTATTTATTAGCTCACTGTAACCTTGGAAAAAAAATAAGCATAGAAATATGCCATAAGTCGCCACAAGGTGTACATCTAGAACTTGAAATAGTTTGAAAATAATTTGGAAAAAGCCACCATCCATAGGACATCACAATAGATGCATCACATGTTTGTTGCTAGCCAAAAAGCAAGATGATAAATAAAAATGATAATGAGTCAAGGGGAATATCAAGAAGCAGTACATTCAAATTAAATTTCAACCAGTTGCTAAACAAGCACAACCCACTTTGACTTGTCATAAGTTCAAAATATTAGAACAGGTACATTTTTATGTCTGTAAAGGTGACAACAATCCAACAATGGATCAAACATTTTAGATTGAAATGCAATAGAAATGCATTGCAAATGACAACAATTAAATTTGAAATTACTCAGCTCATAAAAGAATAGTGGAGAAAAGGTAGAAAAAGTGTTCTTTGATTTGATCGGGCCAATGAGAAATATTGTCTCAAAAATTCAACTATATCACCATGTCTTTGGCAACTTCGTTACCAATACCTTGGCCAAAATTATTACACAAATGAAGAGCATTATGGGAAAAAATAAAAATTGATTTGAGGCTTCACTAAGATAGCTTGACAAATAGAAATGACATATCTTACTAAGACATGGATATGAACCTGAAGATGGGATAATACCAAAAGCTAAAACAGATCATACATCTAGACATAATCCACAAAATGCTATTAATGGTGATATCATCGAGGATACCAATAGGCATTGAAAAAATGAGATTAGCAATAATTGTCTACTATTTTGACTTATTTTCACAAATGAGTTTCCAATGTGAAGTGTCAGCCAAGGATTTTATTACCATTCTATTGACTGTCATTTTCTAAGTCATGACTATCAATTTTGAACCAAATGAGACCTTCCAATGCTTTGGCTTTAGGGGCTCATGATTTTATCGATTGCCTATGATGGAGTTGCCTATCGTGTCTGCTTTTATGACTCTAAGGAACACACAGAATCAACAATAGAAACAAGATAGGATGACAACTATTGGAGCCAATGGGCCATAGATGCAAAATTAAAGTGAATGTCTAATCATGGTTAATGATCTTTTATTTTGTTGCTTCTAATTATATTTGTTCAGCTGTCAAGGGGGTGTAAGTCATGGCATAGCTCTGTATCTCTTTATTACCTTAAGGTAGATCCTCACACAATTCTTATCTTGGTAGTAGGGGTATCTCAACACAAAAAATTATTTAGGATCCCTCTCCATGAAATGTAATGACTGCAAACTACTATCCCTCGACTTATCTCTACCATAAAGACAACTCTATGGAACATGTAGAGGGTGTAAGTCATGGCTTGGCTGTGTCTAAGAAAGTTCATAGTTTGTTCATCTCTATTTCAGAAATATTGTCTCAAAAATTCAACTATATCACCATGACTTGTTCCCTGCCACAGTACTGCAAACTATTTCTTTGACCATCACGGGACCGCAATATACTAAATGTCACTTGAATCCTTTCACCACACTACTGCACTCCTTCATTGAAACTGTCACGAGGCCGCAGTATTCAACACTTAAGTAACTTAAACTCCTTATAACACCATACCTTAAGCCTCACTTGAGGCCACTGTGGGGATGCGGTGTATTGTTTTCCTCTACTCCCTATTACCACCATATCACAAGCCTCACTTGATGCCACTATGGGGTCGTGGTGTACTATTTTCCTCTGCTCCTTCTTACCGCCATACTGCAAGCCTCACTTGAGGCCGCCGTGGGGGTGTAGTGTAATGTTTTCCTATGCTCTTTCTTACCGCATTACTACTAGTTATTCTCTTGACTACCACGGGACCATAGTGAAGTATCATATGCCACTTAAATTTATATAGCCAGCCTGCCACTTCATTTTGAGACCGTTGCGGGGATGTGGCAATCGATCTCTGCATCCCGCAATGCCGGAAGTGCAATCTCTTCATGTTGCAAGATAGCGATAACTACTCCCTTGTTATCCTTGGTTCTCGCACACCCACCAAGACCTTTTGTGTGACCTGCGAGATTGCGGTGAGAGACAGAAACACATCAATGGTCAAAAATACAAATATCTTTCACATGGACTTGGTATGGGGTGCTTATGAATGACTCCTGAAATAATTTAAAAAAAAATATGGATCCCTAAGATGGATTTATAGAAGGAAATTTGCATGGATTTATGGATTTATCATATGTTCTTTTATCAAATGTATGAAGGTATCTTTATTATAGGTTATTTTCCCTATATTATTTATTCTTAGTTTGAACTCCTTGATTTTGTGGTTTTTTGTTAGGACCCAGAGCTTTCATATGTAGGACCACCTACAAGGCACCAAAGGAGTCATCTGGATCATGACTTAGGAGCTGGTTAGTATTCATTAAGTGGTATAATGGTGGTTGAACTGTCTTGGTCTATACAACTAAGAGATGTACTTGTGTGCTTTGTATTTTATTTGTTTAATTTTTTTATGCTTAGAAAAACATCATAAATATATAGGATAATATTTTTTGTAATTTATTCCGACAATCACTTGTCATAGGTCTAGTTGGAGGTAGCAAAACTGGTGGAATGGAGGGTGTACCTTATCCACCTATTTATTCAAGTATAAATCTTGCAAGTTCCACTTCGGATCACCAAAGCCTTCACAAAAACATCTGCACAAAATTCAATAATGAAGAATTTATGCACAAATTCTCTTTTGAATGATGCAAAAAGCCTCCACCACAACATCACACTATTGCTGGGCCTTGCGGTGATGCGGGTGGTTCCCACATCATTGCAAGGCCCAGCAACAAACTATGCGGTGTTGCGGTGGAGGCTTTGTACATCATTCAAAAGAGAATTTGTGCATAAATTCTTCATTATTGAATTTTGTGTAGAATTTTTTGTGAAGGCTTTGGTGATCCAAAGTGGAACTTGTAACTACAATATCTGATAAAAATCTACTTCCAAATATGCTTTTGATGGATGTTCATATCCTCATCCAAAGCTCCAATTGACACACATGCAAGGACGCTTTCAAAGGTTGAGGAGTTGGGCTTTACACCCACTGGTTGCATTTTCTTAAAATTTTCTAAGGACTTTTCAAAAAAACCCATTTTAAACTTATCCTTTAATCATGACATTCCATGATATCACATTTCTTTGAGGCATTTTATGAAACAGTTTGCTTGCCTTGTCTATGCTTCCACATTTTCATGTATGTCTAGCAGGGCACTTGTAACTACAACATATAATGACAAAAAGTTCCCTACTGTTATGCTTTGATGGATGTCCCTTAGTTATTAATGGATATTTGATGTGGTGCACATTATTATAGTGAAATCCTATTTTTTAGATTTTTCATTTAGCATCACCAATATTCTCCACAAGAACATTGTCCCTGTTTAAAATGATGGAAATGGTTCACATCTCTCAGAAAAATTTCTCTTGCAACAATCTTGGAGATGAATTTAGATGTAGTGTGAAAATTGAAACATACTTGAAGGTTCTTAACAAATCTAATGGTTGTACTAGGGGCCATGTTTAACAAACCAAATGCAATTGCTAACTCTTCACTATGGTGGCAGATAAATGATTCTTTTTTCTTCTATTCCATAGCATTAAGTAAAAATCTTGAATTTGGAAATACCCTATTGCTTTTGTTTGCCAAGCCAATTTCTCTAATTTTACATATCTCTCCCATGTTTGTGGATGTGATCTGTCTCCTACACAAAAAAACATGTACCATTTTATGCCCTTCAGTCCAACTACATGTAGGTATCTTTTTAATTCCTCTATCTTTCATCAATCTCCTTACTATTTGAACCTCACCACACCTGCTCGCTTCTGCATAGATGTTTTAGAGAAGAACATAAGTTGCAACATTTTTAGGATCCAACTAAAAAAGCAGTGTTGCTGGAATACTCAACCTACATTCAAATTCCAAATTCTGGGAAATTATATACATTAAATAGATTGATGTCTGTTTGGATAGTGAAATTATTAGCTTTCTTATAAATTAACTGAAATATCTTGTCTTGAAATATCTAGAAGGATTATTTTAATTAAAGAGGATTTTATGGTTATTTTTGTAACAATGACTAACAAGGATTTTACAGTGCAACTAGCTTGCTATTTTCATTCAAGATACAAGTCATCAAAGTCAAGCACATACCAAGAAGATGGTACTCTACTTCAAACCCTCAACCTCACTTAGTTTAGTATGCTTACATGGGGATATTAAGGAAGTTGCTAAACAATTAATATATATCATTTGTTGTTTGTGAAGGAGAATCTTGTGAGATCCAATATGGCAGTGGATCAATATCTAGTTTCTTATGTAAAGATGATGTCATAGTTGGGAAACTTGTTGTGAAACATCAGGTTAGTAATTTTTGGATGTTAAGGCTTCCTAGTTGGATATCAAATATCTTTTCTTGTTAACTTAATTTGAAATTTATATATAACTAATGGATTCTTTCATGGTGCAGATCTTTACTGAGACAACACATGAACCAGGGTTGACATTTTTTTTGAATCGGTAAGGATGCTTAGAGAATCATAATATATTAATATTAATAAAAAAAATTTTACAGATTACAAAAAAGGCCCTTCCTGGCCAAAAAGATAACATATGTAGAGCATTTTAACTAAGAGCCCTAAACAGAGCTACAGATCTAAAAGGCCCTTTCTGGCCAAAAAGGAAACCAAAGTTATAGCGAAGCCAAAAACTTAAAATAGAAAGAGTGGTTCACATGTTGTCCATATTTAAATATGCAACCCTAAAGCCATGAACCCCCAGTTAGATTCTCTTGAGAAAGGACCATGTTATCATTGGTGAAGGGAACTACCGGTAGTTGGAAATTTGACAAGAAGCTCCATGCATTGAATACTTCCTCTATTCTTTCCCTCTTGGACCTTACAAATGCAAATTTGTGAACCTGCAGTGAATTATCAAAGAGCTCTATGTTACCTGATTACAAACTTGAAATCATCACTTGATAAACACAGTTAAAACTGGGTTTATTAATGATCTATCTTCACAGAGGAAGAGTCCCCCTACCAAGGCTGAGCCATCATGGAGATTATAAGTAGAAAAAACTTCAAATAGCTTGACATATGGGACTAGATAGTCATGAACAAACATTGATGCTATCCTTTTAACCTTATCAACCTGATGAAATAAGTCCATCGCATTTAAGAGAAAATGAGATACCAGATGTGAAGCATAACATACCCTAGATTGCAACAAAAAATCTCTATCACATACATCTATCAAAGCATCCTCCACTGGCTCTTCATCGAGCAGTTTGAAGGCCCTAGCCATGAAATCTGAGTTGATGCTTTTGTGTATTGGTTGTTCCCATGATTGAACAGGCAAATGAAGTCAACAATTATGGGGATAGATAGACATTGTAGATACATAGCAAGAGAAAAATGAAGAGGTAAGAACAAAATAATTAATGACACATATACCATTGTCTCTTACATAAAAAGAGGGTCACACGAGCCAACATAATGAATTGAAGTCATTCAAGCCAACAAGGAAATAAAACCAAGGTAAATGAGATCCAAATTGGGGAACACTCCTCTTACATAGCATTTAATGAATGAAATCAAAAAGACATGTGTGAAGTGAACATCTAATGCCAGATGGAAATCTACATAGATTGCAAGCTTCAAAATGACTAAATATACTACTAATTTACGTGAATTAATAATTAAATTGACTAAATAGACTACCAATTAACTGAAATTAGTGAACAGTGAATAAATATGACTAAATATATGACCAGTGTTAAATCAGTGAATAAAAATGACTAAATATACTACCAAATTGATCAAATTGATGACTAAGATTAATGACTAAATACACTACCAATGGAGTTAAATCAGTGAATAAAAATGACTAAATAATTGACTAGGTAATAACAATCAATGACTAAATTAATGACTAAATATATCAGTGAAAAAAATGACTAAACAAGTGGCCAGATTAAACAACAATCAATGACTAAATATACTACCAAATCGATCAATTAAAACAACCAATAAATGACTAAAAATGGTTTAGTCATCAATTGGTCATGTTATAAATGATTGGCAATAAACTACTAATGGTCACGTGACCATGTTTGGTCATTTATAAGCTATTTTTAGTAGTTTTTACAGTCATATATTGCTTTTTTGCTACTAGTGGTAGGTAAAATAGGAGAAGAGGGTACAAATGAAGCACTTGAGGCAATAGGAGGTATAACACTAGATACAATAGAGGAAGAAGAAGAAAAAACATGAGGTTGTATAGGAACAAAAGAGGTGGTAGGAGGTATTGTATCAACAACTAAAGAATCCATCACTGGTGCACTTTGCCATCCTTTTTCCTTTACTTTTGAGCCTTCTCCCTTACCACTAGGCATGACCTTCCTCTTAGAACTTTTTTTTTGGGACATTATGTAATGCCTACCCATGGAAAATATAAATAAATAACAATAATAAATTAATTTAGTAAGAAATAATGAATGAAATATGATCATAGGAGGAAATTCACTTATTCTAACTTAATAAACTTCATATAAAACATAAGTTTTAATCAATCATCGTAAATGAAAATTCAAGATACAAACATTTCTTATACAATTATACACATTTATAGTAAATGCCATATGATCATCCATTCGCAAAGTGGGAAAATACTTTCTTAGCACCAGTACCCTACACAAGTAACAGTTCTAGATTTGCACAACTAAATGTAAACATTAGTACCACAAAGTCAATAAATAAACATATTAGATATCAATGCACAAGATGATGAGCCTACCGGCCCTAAGGGCCAGACCTAATGTTTTGGGGGCTCATCCATGATGGCCTTGCCTACGTATACACGTCACAGAGACTTTGTAGTTTGAGGTAAACTAGTCTTGCAACCATAAGGCTGACTTAAATACAATAACTCATAAGGGATCTAGTTCATCACATAATATTTTCTAGAATCAATAAACCAGTTTATATACACATCCCTATTATTCTCAAGATTAAATACACCATATGCTGACTAAATCATTCAAGTTCTAAAAAGTGCATGCAATAATTAAATTTATAAATAATCCCTACAAGGGTAAAATAAGGAAGTTATAACAACAAAAATATTCCAACCATTCTCTTGGATAAAAAGCATAAATTTCCACAGACAATTACTTAAATTGTAATAAATGAAAAAGTCTCATAATTATGAAAACTTATCATCTTATATTCAAGTTCTAAATAAAATGATTTATAGCACTATTCCACAATATATATTTTATCATTAACAAACACATAAAACCCTTATCAACACCTTACTAATGCATGCAATATCAACTCACTTAGAATAAATGAAAGAACTATTGCAAGTATGTGCCAAATCGGTGTTGTCATTGATATCAACATATCTGTATTGTCATTGGTGTCAATTGTATCCTTATCTTTTGATTGATTAGAAGCCTTATATGTTGAGGATATTGAGAAAATTAGCCCCTCCAAAAGAATCAGAAAGGAAATAGTGAATCATAGTGAAGACAGTGAGTTGCATACTGAAGAATAATCCAAAAGATTGCTCCACAATTCTTGTAGATTAAAGATCTTGGTCTGTGGATTGGAAGTTATTTAGAGGCATGTCTGAAGATGCTAAATCCTGAGTTCGATATGAAGAATTGAGTGAGTTACATTCACTAGAGTAAAACCTGCTTTTTCTAATTTTTTCACTGCTGATAGGGAGAAAGTATTTTTCTATGCATTCCTCCGCATTGAAGTATTTTGCTCTGTAGTTCTAAAGGGAAGTCTGGGATGATGATAAGTGCCTACAACTACAACAATTCATGATTTGGTGGTCTACAAGCTATCTTTCTTTTATGAAATTTGAATACAGTGAAGTTCATATGCTCCAGTGTGAAGAATCTCATGGATAAAGTGGTTAGAGTTTGTGCGGTTACTCTTGGTGATTACAACATGCTTATGGATGCCTCCTAATCGTGTTCATGCATTTACATTGGTCTGCGTTAAGAAATTGAGATCATTTTTGAAGTTTATTCCTAGATAACATAGCGTGTAAACAGTCTTAGCCGACTTTGTTAATTCCAGTGATTGCGGAGAAATATTGAAGATTATAGAAGCATGTCATGGTGTGGAAGATCGTGTTTGAGTCCCAGCTAAGGCATGGAGGGATCTGCATACATCTTTACTACATTTCCTTAGCATAATTTTGTATAAGGTCAAGACCTATTTTGTAAATGTTTGTAATTCTAACCTTGTAAATTGTTCCAATGGTTGATGAATGTAATGCCAACCTTGATGTACATTCCAAGGTTGATGAATGATATATATACTTGTAATTTGGTTGTGGAAAATATGTCCTTGTGTGAAGATGCAAAGTTAAGTGAAGAAGTGTAGAAGGCAAAGCAGAGTAGATTGCACTTCAATGGAACTGAATTTAGGCATGGAGTAGATGCTAACATCTCAGCTTAAAACCCCTTGGTAGTGAGCCTTTTTCTGGGTAGTGAGCCCTATTGGCAATGAGCCTTTGATTTTTGGTATTGTTATAAATTATATATCTTGTGGACTAACATCCACCATGGTTTTTCCCTTAACAGGGTTTTCCATGTAAAAATCTGGTGTCACTTGTGCATGATCTTGCAATTGTGTTTATGTTTCTGAGTTTATGCTTTCATGATTTAATCATAACAAATAATGGACAAGTGTTTAATGTTTTAAGGTGTAGAATTAGTTAAATATTTGAGACAACTGATTCACCCCCCCTCTCAGTTGTCTGGTTCATTTCAACAATTGGTGTCAGAGCCAAGTTCCTCAGAAGAAAGCTTGACCGCTTGAGGTTGATCCAGGATGTCCTATAAGAAGGAAAGTCTGCGATTCGATGGAACAAACTACTCCGTCTAGAAGATCCACATGAAAACCCATCTCATATGCTTGGGTTATAGTGTTTGGAAGATAACCGAAAATAAGTATGAAATACCGAAGAATGGTCTGTAAACTGAAGATGAGATCAAACAATTTGAGTTGAACATAAAAGACAAATATGCCTTGGTAATCGCCTTATCTGACACCGAAGTAATATAGATCATGGAACTAGAAACTGCTTATGAAATCTAGGAAAAGATGAAGAATCTGTATGAAGGAGATGAATCTGTGAAGAGCACCAAGTTACAGAGTTTGAAGGCAAAATATGAATGTTTGAAGATGAGCGAAGATGACAACATAACATCCTTCATGCAGAAGGTCGACAAACTTGTGAGAAGCATTAGAAATGTGGTAGGAAAAATTGAGGATATTGAAGTTGTGAACAAAATTCTTAGATCACTACCTAAATCATATAGTCATAAGGTGGACGCAATTGAAGAAGTAATGACAGTGACAAAGATTACAAAAGATCAGTTGCTCAGGAAGCTGACAACCTTTGAAATGAGAGAACTTGGTGATTCACTTCCAAAGACAGAGACTGCTTTCAAGGCCAGCACTTTAGAAATAACCCCCAGATCTAACAAGTACAAGGTGGAACCAGATTATGAGCTTGAAGAACTTGAAGCCAACTTTGTTAACAGTCTACCTAGAGGTACTAGTAAGTTCAAAGGCAAATTACCTTTCAAATGTTTCAGTTGTGGTAAAGTTGGTCGTTATGCTTCTAGGTACCCCACAAGAGTTCCTAAGCCAAGACCTGATAGACCTATGATTCCAAAGAAATGTTATTACATGTTGAAGATCTTGATGTTGATGAAGGAGTATCAGATGGTGAACCAAATAATGCTAGTACTTCTCGTAATGAATGCTTGTTTATTTCTATTAAAGAACCCATGACTACTAATCCTACTAGCTGTGTGAAGGAAGAAAAACTAGTGGAAAGTGCCTTGGCTACTTAGGTTATTGAAGACAAAGATGAAAGGGTGTAATGTCAAAAAATGTGCCCTTGGGGGCTTTCCCTCAAAAGGTTTAGCTCCCGGGTCTTTAGTGTGCATTTAGGACATATTACATCATATTTCAACATCCTGATGGAATGAACCCTGGTATCATGTCAAATGGGACCTAGGGGACCCCTTGAACCTAACCCTACCCAAAATAGGGGGGAGGACTTGGGCACCCGCACCCTATTCCTACCCTATTTTAGTTCAGGCCCAAATTTCTAGTGTTGGTTTATGACCATTATTTGGTCCCTAGGCCGACACGGTAAGTTTGAATTTACGAAATCTTGCCGGTAATGTTTGTAGTTGCATATATAAGCATGTTTAGGCATTCATTTGTAAATTAGATGATCATTAGATAAGCATTAGCATTCTCGAAGTGATTCAAGGCTTTCATTGTGTTGCAATAGCAAATTTATGTTGTCTATGTGTTTGTGTTTGCAGATTTGAGCATCCATCTCATCATGGAATGAAAAGCTTCTTCCTCCTATGAGATCTTCTCTACAAGGTGATATCTACTACGATTATTGAGCATTTATCATTTGGTTTTTGCCTCTACCTCCCAACGCAAGCACTCTTTATCTGACAATGGTGTTCGGAAGGCTTGAATGTCTCTCTGGGGCTTGACTGAGGCAAGCCTCTAAACACCACAACCCCCTCCTAAAGTTTTCATGATTGCAGGTTACAAGTTGGAGTTGTAGAAAAAGTGAAGTTGCAGGAGGGTACAATAGAGTGTTGAGATTGTAGATCAGTGAAAGAAACATCTACCTAGACTTGGGCGCTTGCTCATTAGTCCTCAAAGTTTTGCAATGGGAAAACCTCTGATACAACAGATACCGGTTGCAGACTAAGTTTCTAGATCTCGACAAAAAGTAGGGCACTGGACTTGGTCACCCACTCTTTAGTCCCCAACTTTTTGGCCTCAGAACCCCAAAAACAAGTGCACAATTATTTGTTATTTTACATCTTTCTGCAGAAGCATTTTTCGTAATTCATTTGCTTACTGTCGTATTTGCATAATTAGAGTTTTAAGGCATAATTAAACATAAGAGAAGGAAATTGTCAATCAAATCATACAAATCCAAGTTTCTGTACATCTCACAGTGACTTAGAGTAGGATAGTATATTTCAACTCGACCCTAGGTCCTTGAATGAAAGGGTGAAAGGAGGATATAAACCAAAACTACCTAAAAAGCAAACATCCAAAATTTACCCTTTACATTTTGGTGAACCCGTGTTATTGGAATTGTTTGCACCTTGCTAAGTGTTGTGCTTTAGATTTTCATTGATTTCATTCATTCATATAGTCATTCATCTTATTGCATTGGAAAATTCACAAAAAAATTGAAACATTGGAAAAATTGAAAAAAATTGCATTTTAGGGTTTGCATGTTGCATGAATTAATTTGAATTTCATCAAATTTATAATTTTTGCATTAGATCTGATGTAAATTGCAGAATTTTAAAAAAAAATTAGTAATTGGCATTGCATATTCATCATAAATTTGCTAGGGTTTTGTTGAAAATTGTGAATTTTACATATAACCTAGTAATTTCAAAATCTAGGGTTTGTAGGTAAAATCTTGTTTTAGATTTTTCTACTGATTTTAGAGACTCATTCAAATTTTTATTTAGCTATAGTCTTGCATTTTGGAACAAATTTGCATTTAGATTTTAAAAATTTGCATTTTTGCATAGAAAAAGTCAACAAAAAACTAGTATTTTTTCATTAAATTTGCACTTGCATTTTGCATGTTAGAGCTTGGATTTTCAGATCTAAAATCATATAATTTTCATCATATAATTTTTATTATATAATTTTCATTATATATCAGCTTGCAAAACATTCATATAGCATTTTGTGTCAAGATCTTAAACCTAGGGCTTCAAAAACATTGATTTTCACTAGATTTGGCCTTATCAACTCTCTAGATTTGCACCATAGGCGTGTTGTGAAGGATATTTTTACATTAATTGGTTTTTATCAAGGTAATTATTTTCTTCCCCTCCTAAAAATATTCACAACACCTTTTTAACAGGCTCTTGTATTGAAAATTTGGTGAAAAACTACACATTGTATTGAAAATTTGGTGAAAAACTACACATTTTTGCTATTTTTGCCCTAGGGTTTGGCATAGTTTGCACTCCAAGCGTGTTGTGACAAATTTTATGGATTTAGGTGACTGATATGATTTCTATTATTTTATGCACCTCCTAAAATTCTTTACAACACCCCTTTTGCTAAGTCTTGGAATTGAAAAACTGCAAAAAATTGCCTATTTTGCTACATTTTCACTAGGGTTTGACCTTGAGAGACACTACAAGTGTGTTTTGACAGATATTTTGGCATTAAGAGGCTGTTATTTCTGATATAATTTTCTCTCCATCATCATTTTCCTCACAACACCCTTTGTCACATTCTTTTGCATTGAGATTTGGTGAAAAATCGCATATTTTAGTGTAAATTTTCACTATATTTTGACTTGGCATCATCTTAGATTTGAATCAAGAGTGTGTTGTGAAGGATATTATTTTTGTATTGGATTGATATCAGACATATATTTTTCTTCCCCTGATCAAAATCCATACAACACCTTTGCTTTCACTTAATTACATTGAAAAAGTATAAAAAATCAAGCATTTAAGTCATTGTTGCATCTAACTTTGCACTTGTCTTTTACAAGCTTTCAAAATCTGATTTGGCAATTATTTGAGAATATACACATGGTATCTAATTGCAACAACAACAATAGGTTCCCTCCTAGACCATACATGAAAATAAAGGTCCCTGAACCTGAAATTGTGTTTACACCTCATGATAAAACAATCAGAGATACTGACAGACCTCTCTATGTCACTGTGAAAATAATGGGAAACCCCATGGATGGAACTCTAATTGATCCTAGTTGCATGACTAATGTCACCATGGAAGAGTTCCTCTTTGAACATAATTTAATGCAATGATCTTATGACCCTTCCGATAAAATGATTAAAACACATAAGGGAACCTTCGTAAATCCTTTGGGTAAGATATCATTGTTAGTAATTGTATTTGAGAAACATGTAGAACAATGGTTTGATGTTTTCCCTAATTCTTACATATTTCAAATAAAACTTGGACTTCCATGGTTAAAGGCTATGAAAGTTGTCCCTTCAACAATCTATAAATGTGTAAAATTTCCTTTGTATAGACAAGTGCATGCTATTCATCAGAATACATACAAACCTTTAATTACACAACACTTTACACTGGATTACTTTTGGGACAAATCTAGAGGGAAAATTGAACCATGAACAGACTTTAACTTCTTGGGCTATAGAAATTACAAACTAAAACTATTACATCCAAACACCAGACCCTCTATGCAAGAAATGACAAAAGACAAACAACCTGCATTTGAAGAGAACCATAGACTGAAAGAACAAGGTCCCTATGCTAAGGTTCCTCCCCTATCATCCTTACAAGGATCGGGAGGTAATAGTCGACAACAAAATACGCCACTTAGAGAAATGAGATTTGATCCCAATGCTTCCTCTTCTAAATTGCAAAAACCTATGAAAGAGCAAAGCCCTATCTTACAAGCGATAAGTGGTCGAAGAAAAAGAAATAGAAAAGAAAGAGAAAGAAGATGAAGAAGACAAGCTTATGCCATAAACCTAGCCTCTCAACAAGAAAATATTGATCCAAACATTGAACAAAACAAAGATGACCCTAACAATGATGAGAATTGGGCTATGGTACCTTATGTCCCACTTTCCTCTAAAATCTGGGAGTGGGAAGATGATGATGATTTACTTGATGATTAGACTTAGACTAGAGGACCCTCCAGGTAAGTATCTCTAACCCTTTGTCTCTCTCGTGATGTGTCTCCCCTGTGATGTGCTATGTGTTGTTTAGACCTCTTGGGATGACCCTTGATAAGGTCTAGGATACCAGGAGACTACCTCTGTTGTGACCTTCTATTTGTATAATCATTCTTCTATATTACCTCTCTCTAATTTCATTGTTGTGTGTTGTGTCTTGCAGACATAGTGTTGCGGTTGGTGACCTGGGGGCACCCTCCTATGTGATTATCCCTAAGACACTTGTTTCTCCTCTCTTATTTATTATTTCCCTTCCTCTAGTGTTTCTATCTAGTAAGTGGATGACGAAAAACATTTATACTGATGTGGACCTAGCGTCCCTTTCACGAGAAATAAAAAATTTGACTTAGTTCCTAATATGACGATGGGGTTGTATCTTATCTGATGCTTGGCTAGTGGAAGCACTCGTGCTTTCCACGTAGTGATCTTGATGGTGTTCTATCTCATTTACAAATCATAACAATACTACTGCTTCATGCACTTTGTCTATCTTGAATCTTGCATGCCTCAAATTCCATATGCATTGATGTTGTTGTTTATCATGATTATGGACACTAACATGTTTCTTGTAGGGATGTGTTTGTGGGAACATTTGGCAATCGTAAAGTACATGTCACCTCCGAGGGGCATGGGTTGTGTGAAAGTCTGTGTTCCCTTGTGTGTTTTCTTCCTACCTTAACGTGCTTTATATTGATACATGATATCAACCACCTTAAGGTGGGGGCATATAAGGTAAGCTGTCTGTTGTAGATGTTAGAAATGTGTTTGTCCTCAGGTGTAGTTTAAAGACCTGCATGATGAGTGCATCCTGCACCCTAAGTCTGTTTGCAATCAATCAATCATGTAAGCCCTTTGCAGAGACGGGATATCAAGCATATCCTTTTTCTTGAGTCCTCTACGGAGGCAGGGATGGTGTATTTCTCAGAGCATATTACATCATCCTGTCATTTTTAGAAGTCCTATGTGTAGGCAGGGAGTAGTTTTGTGACTAACTTAACCCTTAAGCATGTCTTCGATGATTGTTGTGGTGAAGCACAATCGTTAGTGTGTGCCTGTAATGTGCCTGAGATGGTGCTAAGCCTAGAAATAGGAACACTCCATCGCTTGTCTGATGTGTTTTCTCCGTGTCTTCAAAGTGTTTGTGTTTGGCATGCTTGTTTTGTTTGGCATATTTTTTTCTCCATATGCAATTTAAAGACATGCGCGATGAGCGCATCCTGCATTTTGGGAGGTTTTGCATGTCTTGCATGTGTGTTGTCCCATATACAATTTAAAGACCTGCGCGATGAGTGTATCATGTATTATGGGAGGTTTGTTTAATTTCTTGTGCTTGCATTTGCATATATATGAGAAAATGAAAAGAAAATAAATCATCTCTATCTTCCATGCATTAATGTATCTTCTTTGCATTTACTGTATTCTCCATGTTTTGCATGACTGTAATTGTCTTCTTCATGTTTTGCGTGCTTGTTATTGTCTTCAATGTGCTTGGTGTGTCTTCTTTGTGCTTGGCATGTTTGGTGTGCTTATTAAACGTACTTTAATACATGTATTGGCCTCACATTTATACATACATTAAAGTGGGGGCTAAATGTAATATCAAAAAATGTCCCCTTGGGGGCTTTCCCTCAAAAGGTTTAGCTCCCAGGTCTTTAGTGTGCATTTAGGACATATTACATCATATTTCCACATCCTGATGGAATGAACCCTGGGTATCATGTCAAATGGGACCTAAGGGACCCCTTGAACCTAACCCTACCCAAAATAGGGGGTGAGGACTTGGGCGCCTGTACCCTAGTCTTGCCCTATTTTGGGTCAGGCCCAAATTTCTAGTGTCAGTTTATGACCGTTATTTGGTCCTTAGACCGACATGGTAAGTTTGAATTTATGAAATCCTGGCAGAAATGTTTGTAGTTGCATACATAAGCATGTTTAGGCATTCATTTGTAAACTAGATGATCATTAGATGAGAATTGGCATTCTAAAAGTGATTCAACGCTTTCATTCTGTTGCAAGAGTAGATTTGTGTTGTCTATGTGTTTGTGTTTGTAGATTTGAGTATCCATCTCCTCATGGAATGAAGAGCTTCTTCCTCCCATGAGATCTTCACTACAAGGTGATATCTACTGTGATTATTGAGCATTTATCATTTGGTTTTTACCTCTTCCTCCCAAGGCACGCACTCTCTATTTGACAATGGTATTCAGAAGGCTTGAATGTCTCTCTAGGCTTGACTGAGGCAAGCCTCTAAACACTACAACCCCCTCCCAAAGTTTTCATGATTGTAGGTTATAGGTTGGAGTTGCAGACAAATTAAACTTGTAGGAGGGTAAAACAGAGTGTCGAGATTGTAGATCAGTGAAAGAAACAGCTACCTGGACTTGGGTGCTCGCTCATTAGTCCTCAAAGTTCCACAACAAGAAAACCTCTGATACAATAGATACAGGTTGTAGACTGATTTTCTGGATCTTGAGAAAAAGTAGGGCACTGGACTTGGGAGCCCGCTCTTTAGTCCCCAACTTTTCCTCCTTGGAACCCTGAAAATAGGTGCACAGTTATTTGTTATTTTATGTCTTTCTATAGAAGTATTTTTAGTAATTCATCAGTTTACTATCGTATTTGCATAATTAGGGTTTTAAGGCATAATTGAACATAAGAGAAGGAAATTGTCAATCAAATCATAAAAATTCAAGTTTCCCTATATCTCACAGTGACCTAGGGTAGGATAGTACATTGCAACTCAACCCTAGGTCCTTGACTACAAGGGTGAAAGGAGGCTATACATCAAAACTACCTAAAAAGCAAACATCCAAATTTTACCCTTTACAATGGGTTATTGATAGTGGATGCTCTCATCACATGACTAGTGACAAAAGTAAGTTCATAAATTTGGAAAAATATGATGGAGGACTGGTGAGGTTTGGTGATGATACAGCTAGTAAGATTTGTGGAAAAGGATCCATTTCTTTTGATGACAAGCATAACACTGATTATGTCTTATATGTGAAGGGATTAAATCACAATCTCTTGAGTGCTGGTTAGATGTGTGGCAAAGGTTATGATCTCAGATTCAAGGACAATGGATGCAAGATCTTGGAAAGCTCCAGAATAGTGATTGCAACTGGTAAGAAGACAAGAGGCAACATTTATCATTTGAAAGGGACTAATGAATATTGTTTGTTGGCTCAGAATGATGAAAGTTGGTTGTGGCATAGAAGGTTGTGTCATATCAATTTTGACAACATTGTGAAGATAAGTTCCACTCAGGTTGTAAGAGATTTGCCCAAGCTTGTGAAGCCTGTTGATACTTTGTGCATGGAGTGCCAATTTGGAAAATAGACAAGAACAAGTTCAAGAGAAAGGACCAATCTATTGATGGACTACTAAAATTAGTGCATATAGATCTATGTGGACCTACTAGAGTAAGAAGTCTACAAGGAGATAGGTATTTCATGTTGTTGATTGATGATTATTCTAGAATGACTTGGGTTACCTTCTTAAAAGAAAAAGCAGAAGCCCTAGAAAAGTTCAAAGCATTCAAGGCAATGGTTGAGAATGAGATAGATTTGAAGATAAAGTGCTTGAGGTCTGATAGAGGTGAAGAGTTTACATCAAATGAGTTTAACTTCTTCTATGAGGAGCAAGGGATAAAGAGACAATTATCTACACCTAGGACTCCACAACAAAATGGAGTAGTTGAAAGGAAAAATAAGACAGTTCAAGAGGTTGCTAGAACAATGATGAAGGAGGCTGACCTTCTAGAAGTATATTGGAGAGAGGCAATTCACACTACTATATACATCCTAAATAAAGTCCAAGTCAAAGGTGATGGGGAGTGCACAGTGGAAACCACAAAACGAGCCTTAATTACCCTTCACAATTGGCAAGACTTCACACATGAGTCGCCGATACATCACCATCGGCCAAACAACCACCGGTCAGAATGACTTACTAAAGTCTCTCCATCAGTTCACCATACGCTAATGAATCCACTTCACTTCTACCTTCGGTGAGACCCACCTCGTCAGCGAGCACTTATAGGCCCTGGCCGATGAGCTGATGAAATAACATCCTTGGCGAGACTTACACTATCGGTCGGGCTTTCTCCAGAGTTGCCGACAAACTGATCACTCTGATGTCACTTCTGACCTCTACTCGTCAGTGTGATAATTGCTATTGGCCACCTTAGGGTTTGCTACGTCAATATACCGATACACCATCGCGCAGTCTACCTTCTCTGAACCCTCGCACATGGAGATGCTAGGTCAACCTATTGTGCAAAACGCACTGTCTGGATCCTTTGCACCACCGGACAATGGAACAAAATAGAAAACGAAAGCAAATATTTATACAATGAAGCCATTCCACTAATTTTGACAGAGATCTCACCAGTGGAATTCTTCATGATGACATACAACAACAAAATGGAAAGCATAGAGAGAACATAAATCTACAACTATACAAATTGCAATTACAGGAAACAGAAATCAAATTGACAGAATATAATGATTCTATTTCTCCTTAGCACAATCACAATTACATTCGATCACACTCTTTCTTCAATTTGATTACAATGAATCATTTGGTTCGTTCCTCTGGGTATTTATCAACTCACCCCGATGAGTACCAAACTGACTCCAAGCGGCTAGGAGACCAATCCAAGCGGCTGGGAGACAACTATCTAAATAGCCTCCAACTGCCCTCCTGCCCTATTTTTGGCATTATGCAGTTACAATTTGACAAATGTCCCCTAAGTCACTTGGGACTTACAAAATGAACCTAGACACAAACTGAAATGAAAATGCATTGGTCAAAATAGACCTTATTACAAAAAGAAAACATGATTTTCTAGGTGTTCCTGCACCATACTCCCCGGGTAAAAGTTGTCTCAAGTCCTCTTAGAGACTAACTGCTGGAAATCACCACCCTGATTTTTGATGTCTTCTTCTAGCATCCATTGGACTTCTGAGTCTAGAAGTCCTTGCCATTTGACTAAGTGCTCAAAATAGGTCTAATTTCTGGTCTTCTTGGCTATCTTGCTATCCAAGATACACTCCATCTGTGGTGGTTCCTTAGGTGGTAAATATTGCACCCACTCTGTATTGTCTTGGACATAATCTGTTGTACCTTCTCTTGTATTAGGACTCCTATATAATGTTAGATCAGCAACATTGAATATAGGTGAAATAGCAATATCATCAAGGAGTTCAATTTTGTAAGCATTAGGACCATATTTTTCTAGAATCTGACAAGGTCCAATTTTTCTCATCATCAACTTGCTGTGACTTCCCTTGGGTAGTCTGTTCTTGTTGAGATGAACCATGACCATATCTCCTATTTGGTACTGCACATCCCTTCTCCTTTGATCCACTCTAGCCTTGATCTTCTAACTATTCTGGTGTAGAGTATTTCTAACTTGTTGATGGATATCCTTCATAGCCTCTACAAATGTATTAGCATGTCCACTTCTTTTGTCCAAACCTGGAACATCTCTCAATTCAAAAATTCCTCTAGGATGACTACCATAAACAACTTCAAAAGGACTTAAACCTGTACTTCTATTTGTAGAATCATTATAGGCATACTCTTCTTGCGGGAGTACCACATCCCAACTACTGCCATGTTCTCTTGTCAGACATCTCAGTAGATTGCCTAATGACCTATTCACAACCTCAGTTTGGCCATTAGTCTGAGGATGATAGGCTAAACTGAAAGACAAATTTGTACCCAATCTTTTCCACAAGGTTCTCCAGAAATGTCCCACAAATTTTCTATTTCTGTCAGATACAATACTCAAAGGCAATCCATGAATCCTAACAATTTCCTTAAAGAACAAACCTGCAATGTAACTAGCATCATCAGTTGTTTTAAAAGGAATATAGTGAGCCATCTTGTTGAACCTGTCTACCACAACAAATACACTATCATAGCCTGTCCTTGTCTTGGATAATCCCATCACAAAATCCATACTCAAACTTTCCCAAGGTATGTTTGGTATGGGTAAAGGTTGGTATAGTCCTGCATTGGTTGAGACTCCCTTGGCTCTCTGGCAAATCATACAACTCTCAACAAACCTTCTGATATCAGATTGCATCCTTGGCCAAAAGTAAAACTGTCTTACAAGATCTAAGGTCTTATTGAGCCCAAAATGTCCTTCTAAACCACCACTATGTTTTTCCTTCACAATATTATCCCTCATTGAACACTTAGGGATACATAGTTGACTACCTTTAAACAAAAGTCCATCGTGCAATGTATAATCTAAAAATTCACTATGGAAAGCATTGGCAAACTCACTGCATACCTTGTAAATCTCCTTGAAATCTTGGTCCTCTTCATACAATCATTTAAGTGACTCAACACCCATGCTTTGTAGCTGCACTTCTCGCATTGTCAACACCCTTCTGCTTAGAGCATCAGCAACCTTATTGATTATTCCCTTCTTATGTTTGATGATGAAGGTGTATGCTTGAAGACTTTCCACCCATTTCATGTGCCTATGACTAAGCTTTTCCTGTCCATTCAAAAAACTGAGAGCATGATTGTCAGTGTATACAATAAATTCTTTAGGAAGCAAGTAGTGCCTCCATTTTTTCAGAGCTTGTACCATAGCAAACAACTCTAAATCATAAGAGGAGTATTTCCTCTTGGCTTCATTTAACTTTTCACTGAAGAAGGCTATTGCTCTACCTTCTTGGCTCAACACTGCTCCTATGGCCAACCCACTTGCATCACATTCAATGGTAAAAACCTTATTGAAATCAGGAAGTACTAAAATAGGATACTTGGCAACTTTCTATTTCAGACTTTTAAAACTCTGATCTGCCTCTCTTGTCCACACAAACTTCATCTTTCCTCCACCCTTGATGGTCTCTAACATAGGTGCACAAATATCACTGTAATTCTTAATAAATTTTTTGTAAAATGTGGCCAAGCCATGAAAGCTTCTGACCTCTCCTATTGTCCTAGGTGTAGGCCAATTCAAAATAGCCTCTACCTTGGAAAGATCCATTTTCAAATCACCCTTAGAGATGATAGAACCTAGGTACACCAATTCTTGTTTCATGAAGTCACACTTTTCCAAGTTTATCAGTAACTTCTAATCTTGTAGTCTCTTCAAGACTATCTCCAAATGTTCCAAGTGTTCTTCCTTGCTCTTACTAAACACCAAGATATCATCAAGGTAGACTACTACAAATTTCCCTATGAATTCCTGTAACACCTCATTCATTAGTCTCATAAAAGTGCTAGGGACGTTTGAAAGACCAAACGACATCACAAGCCACTTATAAAACCCTTCATTGGTTTTGAAAGCTATCTTCCACTCATCCCTCTCTCTTATCCTTATCTGGTGATACCCACTCTTTAAGTCTATTTTGGAGAAATACGTAGCACCTCCCAAACAATCCATTAGATCTTCTATTCTAGGAATAGGAAACCTATACCTGATGGTTATCCTATTTATTGCCCTAGAATCAGTACACAGTCTCCATTTTCCATCCTTCTTTGGGGCTAAAATAGTAGGTACTACACATGGGCTAAGACTCTTCCTTATCAGTCCTTTGTTTAAGAGTTCTTGAATCTGATTTGCTATCTCTTCATTCTACTAAGGGGTCATTTTATATGTTGCCTTATTAGGAAGTACTGCTCCTGGTATGAGGTCTATCTGATGGCTAATATCTCTGATTGGTGGTAGGGAATCAGGTATATCTTTTGCAATCACTCCTTTGTAACTCTCAAGTAGATCTCTGACCTCCTTAGGCCCTACTTCTCTCACATTTTCCTTCTTTTCCCCCTTAGGCTTCACAATCAAAGCAAAACCTACTCCATCACCTTCCTTTAATGTGTCCATGAATTCTTTCTCTCCTACCATTATTACACTAGACCCTACATGTTGTGGATCCCCTTCTACCAATGACTATATCATATAAGTCACACCATCCTTTTGGAATGTGTAAGCATTCTTTTCTCCATCATGATGAGCCTTTCTGTCAAACTGCCATGGTCTGCCCAGCAGAAGATGGCAAGCATCCATTGGAAGGATGTCACACAAAATCTTGTCTCTATACCCCCCAATACTGAATTCTACCCATGCTTGTTCATTGATGACTATATGATGTCCTTTGGTTAACCAACTGACTTTATATGGACTGCTATGGGGTATCTTGTCTAACTTCAACTTATTCACTATTTCCAAAGATATAATATTATCAGTAGAACCAGAGTCAACAATAACTTTACAAACCTTACCTTGGAGCTTGCAGTTGATTCTAAACAAAGCCCTTCTTTGCGATGGTTCAATCTACATTGGTTCCTTGAGCAACATTCTCTTGATTATTAGGTTTTCTCCCACTTTTGATGCTAGATTCACTTCAGGAGATGTCACACTCCTTGCATCTTCTTGAATTAAAGTGTCTCTCTTCTCACCACCATGAGAAGTTGAGGCCTTCTCTCAACACTTGTATGCTAGGTGCCCTATCTGATTGCAGTTATAACATCTCATATTGGAGAACTTGGATCCTCTACCTAATCCATTTGTCCCACCTCTTCCATTAGGTTCTTCCTCTGTAGCCTCCTCTGCTACTTGAGTCTCCAACTTGCTCTTCTTGGCTAGACTCACCACTAGGCTTCTGGTTATGACTTTTCCTCCAAAACTGCCTCTGGCTCTAAAATTTCTTCCACCTCTACCTCTATTATTCTGCTCACTCTTCCTCTTTATCTTCTCTTCAGCCCTTAAGGCCATTTGGAAACACTTGTTCACTATTTCTGGTGCTAAGATGTTGATCTCATCTTGGATGTTCATCCTTAGGCCATTCAAATACTTGGCCACCTTCTATGACTCTTCTTCTCTTCTCTTTGATCTGAGACTGAGTTTATGAAACTCTTGTGTTTAAGCATTCACATCAAGGTCTCTCTGTCTAAGGTTCTGTAATTTCTTATACATCTGCACATTATAGTCTAGGGGTAAGAATTGTGCCTTGATTTTGGTCTTCATCCTTTCCAAGGAGGTTATCATGTTCTTCGCCTCCTTGTCTCTCTCTCCTTGCTCATAATTCCACCATGCAAGAGCAAATCCCTTCAATCTTGCCTTTGCCAACTTAACCCTCTTATCATCAGGGACTTCTTTGTATTCGAAGTGATTGTTCAATGCCTCAATCCAGTCAATCACCTCTTCAGCTTCCATACTTCCACTATACATAGGTAACCCATCTATGGTGTCCCTATCGACTAACTTCAATGCATTTACAAATGCCCTCTGGTCTGCTGGTATCTCCTCTATATCACCTTCATCATTGTCACTTTCCTCTTCCCTATCTTTGCTTTTGGACTGCTTGAACTCTCCCAACTTGGATTCAAGCATCTCCTCGATCAAATTCTTAACGGCGTCCTAGGACATACTTTTGGGAGGCATCCTCTCCACCTTATCTCACTTTCTTTGTCTGACATAAACATTCACAGACAACATCCAAATGCCAACACTCTTGCAAATCCTTAATTTGACTTGCCGCCCAAATCTTTAATGGGCTCTGATACCAATATGATGGGGAGTGCACAGCAAAAACTACAAAACGGGCCTTAATTACCCCTCACAATCAGTAAGACTTCACACATGAGCCGCTGATACATCACCATCGGCCAGACAACCACTAGTCGGAATGACTTACTAAAGTCTCTCCGTCGATTCACCATATGCCGATGACTCCACTTTGCTTCTACCTTCGGTGAGACCCACCTCATTGGTGAGTACTTATAGGCCCTGGTTGATGTGCCGATGAAATAACATCTTCGATGAGAATTATACTATCGGTTGGGCTTTCTCTAGAGTTGCTGACAAATTGATCACTCCGATGTCAATTCTGATCTCCGCTTGTTAGCGTGACAATTTCTATCAACCACCTTAGGGTTTGCTATGCCGATACACCATCACACAGTCTACCTTCTCTGAACCCTAGCACATGGAGATGATAGGTCAATCTACTATGCGAAACACACTATCTAGATCCTCTACACCGCCGGACAATGGAATAAAATAGAAAATGAAAGAAAATATTTATACAACGAAGCCATTCCACTGATTTCGACAGAGATCTCACCAGTGGAATGCTTCATGACAACATACAACAACAAAATGGAAAGCACAGAGAGAACAGAAATCTACAGCTATACAAATTGCAATTACAAGAAACAAAAATCAAATTAACGGAACAGAATGATTCTATTTCTCCTTAGCACAATCACTATTACGTTCGATCACACTCTTTCTTCAATCTGATTACAATGAATCATTTGGTTCGTTCCTCTGGGTATTTATCAACTCGCCTTGACGAGTACCAAACTGACTCCAAGCGGCTGGGAGACCAATCCAAGTGGTTGGGAGACAATTGTCTAAACAACCTCCAACTACCCTACTGCCCTATTTTTGGCATTATGCGGTTACAATTTGACAAATGTCCCCTAAGTCACTTGGGACTTACAAAATGAACCTAGATACAAACTGAAATGAAAATGCATTGGTCAAAATAGACCTTATTACAAAAAGAAAACATGATTTTCTAGGTGCTCCTGCACTAAAAGGCAATAGTTCTAAGACTCCTTATGAATTGTGGCATGGTAAAGTTCCTACTATGAAATATTTCAAAGTTTTTGGTAGGAAGTGTTATATCAGAAGAGATGAAGATCTAGGTAAGTTTGATGCAAGATGTGATGAAGGTATCTTCCTTGGATACTCTACCAAGAGGAAGGCCTATCGATGCTACAATAATAGGTTGAAGAAGATCATTGAGAGTGCAAATGTCAATGTTGATGAAAGCAAGGAAAAGGTATCAAGTGTATATGAATCTGATGAACCGGATGTCCCTGCAAACAAAGTAGTAGTGCAGCAAGAAGAAAACTCAGAGGAAGAAGAAGAGCAAGCTCTGGAAATCATTACTAAGACACCCAGGTATGTGAAGTTAAATCACTTCAAAGATCAAATCATAGGAGATATGAGTAAAAGAGTTTAGACTAGAAGAAGAGTTGTTGATGAACAAGTTACTTATTGTTTGATTTCTCAATTGGAACCTAAAAATGTACATGAAGCTTGCAATGATGAAAATTGGGTAAAGGCTATGGAAGAAGAACTGATGCAGATAGAGAAGAATCAGACTTGGGATCTTGTTCCCAAACCAGCAGAAAAAAATGTAATTGGTACCAAATGGGTCTTCAGGAACAACATGAATGAGAATAGTGAAGTGGTAAGAAACAAAGCAAGGTTGGTATGCAAAGGATACTCTCAAGTTGAAGGAATAGATTTTGAGGAAACACTTGCACCAGTGGCAAGGATTGAAGCAATAAGAATGTTTTTAGCATTTATAGCCTAAAATGATTTCAAGGTATATCAAATGGATGCAAAATCTTCATTCTTGAATGGAGAATTGGAAGAAGAAATCTATATTGAACAACTGGAAGGATTCTAGTCATTAGATTAGGGTGACATGGTGTGCAGATTGAAGAAAGCATTGTATGTACTAAAACAAGCCCCCAAGGCCTAGTATGCAAGATTGGATAAATATCTGATATAGTTAAGGTTCAGTAAGGGTACTACCGACAACGATCTCTATTTCAAGATTAATGATGAACAAATCCTAATTGTTGCAGTCTTTGTTGATGACATTATCTTTGGAGGCAATGAAGGTATGTGAATGGTTTTTTTGGGGAAATGCAAAATGAATTTGAAATGTCCATGTTTGGTGAGATGAATTTCTTTTTAGGTCTACAAATTAATCAATCAGATAAAGGTATCTTCATTTCTTAGTCTAAGTATGTGAAAGAGTTATTAAAGAAGTTTGGGATGGAGGTCTCAAAACCGGTAAGCACCCCCATAGTAACTGGTTATAAGTTGAGCAAAAATGATGACTCATCAACAACAGATCAGAAAAAGTATAGATCTATGATTGGAGGATTACTTTATCTGACCCAAACCAGACCTAACATAATGCATGTGATTTGTCTTGTGGCAAGATTTCAAGCAGAACCTAAAGAGTCACATGCGATGGTAATCAAGAGAATACTAAGATATTTGAAAGGCACAATGGATTATGGTTTGTGGTATCCAAAAGATAATGATTTCACTCTTAGTGGATACACTGATGTAGATTGGGCCGAAGATATGGATGATAGGAAAAGTACAAGTGGAGGTGCATTCTTCTTGGGAAAAAGGCTGGTATCCTAGTTAAGTAAGAAATAAGACTCAATATCTCTGTCTACTATAGAAGCAAACTACATTGCAGCAGCATGCCATTGCACTCAAGTGTTATGGATGAAGTAGACATTGAAGGACATCAGAGTTGTGTATGAAAATCCAATTGCAATCTTTTGTGACAAAACAAGTGCCATAAACATATCAAAGAATACAATAATGCATTCAAGGACAAAGCATATATCCATAAGATGATATCACTTTCTGAGAGAAAAAGGTGATAGAGAATGAAGTCAAGTTGGAGTATGTATCTACAAAAGATCAAATTGTAGACATTTTCATCAAGCCTCTGCCTAAGGATACTTTTGAGTATCTCAGAGAAAAGTTAGGGGTTATCACCCCTCTTTCTCTAAACTAAGATGCATAAGAGTGCATCGGTCCGGTGGTGTTTAGAGTCCCACCTCTAGATCCAGATTGATGTTGTAATGGCTACTTCTCAGGGGGAGTAGTTAGGGAGTTTAGAGGAAAGTTGGATCAGAGCAACAGAGTGCAAGTATGTGCCCTTTGCCATTGATGTCAAAGGTGGAGAGAAATCATGTGAAAAATTTAGAAAGAAAGAGTGTAGATATGTAAAGAGAAAGGGGGCAAATTTTGTCATGATGGTTGTTGTGGTTTTCCACATCATATGTTGCAATCAATGACAAAGGGGGAGATTGTTGCAAGTATGTGCCTAATCGGTGTTGTCATTGATGTCAACATATCTGTGTTATCATTGGTGTCAATTGTATCCTTATCTTTTGATTGATTAGAAGCCTTATATGTTGAGGACATTGAGAAAATTAGCCCCTTCGGAAGAATCAGAAAGGAAATAGTGAATCACAGTGAAGATAGTGAGCTGCATATTGAAGAACAGTCTAGAAGATTGCTCCACATTTCTTGTAGATTGAAGATCTTGGTTTGTAGATTGGAAGTTATTTAGAGGCATGTATGAAGATGCTAAATTATGAGTTTGAGCCGTTGGTATGAAGAATTGAGTGAGTTACATTCACTAGAGTAAAACCTGCTTTTTCTGATTATTCACTGGTGACAGGGAGAAAGTATTTTGCTCCGCATTCCTCTACATTGAAGTATTTTTCTTTGTGGTTCTAAAGGGAAGTATGGGATGATGATAAGTGCCTACAACTACAATGGTTCATGATTTGGTGGTCTATGAAAGGAAGCTAGGTGTGTGGAAATCGCTTCCTACACTAATCTGATGAGGGGAAAGCTATGCAAATTCAATTTAATATTTACAATTACAGAAACATGAAACATATAACAAAAATATTTCAGAAATACACATAGAACTAGAAAGAAGACAGAAGAAGAGAGACAAGATATATCGTGGGAAAAACCCTTATCGGGTGAAAAACCCCACACTCAGAAACCTGCACAATGTATTATCAAAACTGAATATGGTTTACAATACACTTGCAATGCAAGCTTCAATAGTCTTTGGCACTCATGTCTGGAGTCAATCCAGCAGCATAACAGTACTTGTCAATCACATACTACTTCTCCTCCTCCAAGCGCCTGTTTATATAGAATATACAAGGTAAAATAGGCTCTATCTTGGAACGGGCGTCCAACTTGGCCTCATGGCCCAAAACCCATGCCTATGGATACTTGGTTAACATTGTAAGATGTATCTGACACTTGTCCATAGCTCTCATCCCAAAGAGGTCACCTATTTCCAAAATGGGCTATGACAGATGCTCTTATGACTCTTACGGCCTGTTACTTCTCAATCTGACTGGATGCTTATTCCCAATTGTCCCTACAAGGTAGCCATCAATGATCAATAGGATTCCTGGGCCAGCGGCTAATAGTATAGGAGATAGACTCTATAGATATCTCCTCTTCTTCTTTAGGCTTTGCAGAACCAAGGGGGGTATTCCCTTTTCAACATCTAGAACATATGTACATGAAACTACTCGGATGTTGAAGCAAAGCAGATAAATCCTCTATGATGCAGGCCAAAACTGTGGAATAAGTGCAAGGGGGCTAGCTTTGGGCCTATGCTCAGTTGTAGACAGAGGATTTTGGGTCCTAAAACTACTTCATAAATCCTAAAGGTTTGTATTTAAAGTCTGAGTTGGATTTTATGTTTGGATGCAAAACTAGGACTTGGAAAGTAACCTCAATACAAGACCAGATTGGTGCCTATCCTGGGCTCAGAGTTAGTAGATATACACATGCACATGTACACATAAACCCATAGTGATGACTAAGTTTCAAGGGGATTGTTTAGCACCTGCCGTACAGATACTTCCCAAAAACTAGGTGCTTAATCATTCATAATTAATGGTATCCCTGCTACAACACACTTTCTCAATGATTAACCTAAAACATTTAATTTGTTCCTTGAACAAAAGTAAGAGATTAAACATTCAATATAGAAAAGCTATATTCCTGAATCTTTACAACCCTTAGTTATCCTGATTCAAAAGAAAGAATATGCCCACATCTTGGAGACAAATGATTAAGCACATGCACAGAGCATTTCTCATATAAAACAACATGAAACCAGTGAATTTATGTATTAAACATACAACATGAGACTCATAAACTCACAAGACAACTAAGACAGAGCCACCAATGAAGTCGTATCTCCTTACAACACCAAAAATTTGTCTAGTTTTCAACAACACTGAGTAACACAGTTTGGCTTTTATACCAAGACTGTGTACCCAACAAAAATTAAATACAAGGCAAATCAAAATTTTGCCAGATTCAATGCATGAGGAATGGCGCTCTTAAATGTTCAACACTGTGGGGAGACAAAGAGGAATGAGCAGATGGAATCAGGATCCACACCGCCGTTCAAGGACATTCATCTTCAATCAGGTTGTTGACCCATCCATCATCGACCCAAATCCTACAAATGTCGCCATTATTTCTCAGCTACCCGCAGATCCTCAGTGGCATGTCATTGGAGTTTTCCCACCCAAACACAGCCATAAATACACAGAAACCCATCACTGCAGCAAAATATAAAACTAGCCGTCGATCCACCCCTATCGCTGAAATAAACGGCCCAAAACACCTTGAAAAGTTACCAACTAGTGAAAACATGCCACGTAGGCACTTCATGCTCCCATCGCTGACTTTTTCTTTCTTCATTTTGCCATTTCAGCCCTTGTGTATGCAAAAGAATATACATATACAACCGCCACTGTTCACCTGCCAAAAACCCCTTTGTATATGCAAGAGCAATTCATATACAACTGTTCATCATACAAGGCGGACCCCAAACTGTTATAGAGAAAATCAAAATTTTAATTGGGTCCAGTTTGCATGTCCATTTTTCTCTTATCGCCTTGTACATGCAAGAGCATGTACAAGCACCATATATACAAGTCGAACCTCAAATTTTATAGAACAATTTGAGAATCAGTTCAAATCTAGCTTGTATCCTTTTCATTGCACATCGGCTTGTATATCAACATATACAAGTGCTTTATACAACCCACGGACCTGAAATATTTACTCATTGTATTTCATTCCTCCATCGCGTCCGGGTTGTATGTCCTTTTGCTTGCATCCATCGCCTCATACATACAAGGCGGATCTCAAAAACTTATCCACCGCATCTGACTTCTCCTTCAGGTCCGAAATGCATATTTCACTTGTATGCCCGAATGTATATTTTATTTCTATGCTAAATATACAAATGGGAATCTTCCACGGAATATACCTACAATGTATCTTTTCTTTGTATCTAACCGTTGTATGTCTGAACATACAAACCAAATATACATGCAGCCCAATATGCAAGCAACAAATATTCTTGGAATCTTCAATGTATATTTCGCCCTTGTACATCCTCCTTTTGAACCCGATATGCATTTAGAAATGCATACAACTCATTTTATTCTTGGAAGTCTGCGAAAGATTCCCTCTTTGTATATGTAACCCGATATGCATCTACAATGCATATAACTCAAATTTTTACCATTTTTTAGAGGCCGATAGAGATTTCACGAGCCCTCCAATGTACATTTTGACCTGCATGCATATACAAACACCTTTGTATATACAAAGACACTTGCACCTTAACTGACTTTAGCATTTTTTAAGTACAAGGGCCAAAAGTGTTATAATTTTTTGGACTCTTGGGAAAGGGCCTGCATATTTAAATACATGAAACCAAATTGCTCATGCAGGCGGTAACATAGGCTCCGATTGGGGACGTACAGGCGCAAGGCTGCAGTGAGAACCAGATCACTCCGGGGTACAAAATGCAAAAAGCCACCGACTATATAAGGTGAGCACAGACTATTTACACCTAATTTACAAATGTGCACAGAGGAAAATTATTTATGAAAAATAGGGCTTCAGGAACTGACTGTGCACTAGCAGTTCGAGCAATTCACCACTCAAGGCCTGGAGGAAGTATGAATTTTCTCCATGAATATTGCTAATTTGGTATGGACCCATCCATAATGGCTCAAATTTATTATGCCTACCCTTATCCTGGCTCCTCGCATTCTAGACAAGGACCAAGTCACTTATCTGGAACTTTCTTTTTGTTGCCTTTCTATCAAAAAAATATTTCATTTTCTGCTGTTTCTTGATGTTTGTCATGTGTGCCTCTCTTCTGATTTCATCCAATGTAACTAGCTGATTTATCCTTTTAGTCATGGAGTCCTTAATCTCCATATCATTCTCTTGTATAAATCTGTAAACTGGCAAGAGGTTATTCACAGGTAGCCTAGCTAGTGCACCATACACTAACTCAAAAGGTGACCTTCCAATTGATTCCTTCACTGTCATCCGTTGGCCCATAGTGCCATCTTTAACTTCAAATCCCATGCCCTTTTGCCCTTATCTAGCATCCTCTTAATGATTTTCATGAGGCTCTTGTTGCTTGACTCTGCTTGACCATTTCCTTGTGGATGATATGGTGATGCATATGACAGATTGATCCCGTACTTGTTGCAGAAATCAACAAAATCTCTAGATCTAAAGCACATGGCATTGTCCGTGACAATTGTAGCTGGCACTCCAAATCTGATAATAATGTACTCAAAAAGAAAATCCATCACCACCCTGTTCGTAGCTTTCTTAGTTGGAATGGCTTCAACCCATTTGGTGAAATAATCAGTAGCAACCAGAATCCAACTGTGTCCTCCACTTGATTTTTCTGAGATTTCCCCTATAAAATCAATTTCCCACTGCAAAAATGGGACCTGTACAGTTAAAGTCCTAAGGGGCAATGCACCTTCATATTTTAGCTTCCCTGAGAACCTTTGGCAAGGATCATACTTTCTTACCAACTTTTGTGCATCCAAGAAAAGAGTTGGCCACCAATATCCTGCTTAAAGAATTTTGTGGGTTGTTGTCTTAGCAGCGTAATGTCCACCACATCCTCCTATGTGTAGATCATTTAAAATATCAACAGTCTGATCCTCACTCACACATCTAAGTAGTACACCTTAAGGATTCTTCCAATACAACTCTCCTTGAAGGATTATGTATTTGATTGCACGTAGCCTCAAAGTCCTTTTCTGACTATCACTGAAGTGGGAAGGACAATTCAAATTCTACAAATAATGTACTATATCCTTATACCAATCAGATTCTGACATACTGACAGTTTTATTTTGCACCACGTTCACTTGGCACGCTTCCAGATTTGATTTTGTCATTATCTTTGCCAAACCTTGTCCCCTTACCAACTTTGTAATATGTATCTCTATGTTGAATTCTTGTAGTTTTTTTATCCATCTGCATCTTCTTCCATTTACCTCCTACTGAGTGAAAATATCCTTGACTACTGCATGAGGCACATACACAATTACTTGAGAGCTAACCAAATAGGGCTTAAAAGTCTTGACTCCTGTAACCAGTGCATATGCCTGCTTCTCCATGATGTCATACTTTAACTCAGCAGCCTGCAATGACTTACTAAAGAAAGCTATAGGTTGTTCAAACCCTTCTTCATTTTTCTACAATAGACATGTAGCAATAGTATGGTAAGAAGCAAATGAGAACAGCTAAAATGACTTAGAAAAATCAGGGGATTTTAGCACAGGAGCCATCTTTATAGCCTCTTTTATATTCTAAAACGATTTGGCTGCTTCATCTTCCCATTTGACAATTGCCCCTTTCTTTAACATCTTAGAGATATCCTTTGTGGTCTTTGCAAAGTTAGGCACAAATCTTCTAACAAAGTTAATTTGTCCAAAGAAGGACTGAACACCTTTCACTGTTTTAGGGATATGAATTTTGTCAATTGTAGCCACCCTATCTGGATCAATCCTGACTCCATCCTTGGAAACAATGTGTCCAAGAAATTTTCCTTCCACTACCCCAAAAGCACACTTCTTTGGGTTGAGTGAAATGCCATATTCCAATGCTCTAATAAAAATTTGCTCCAAATGCATGCAATGCTACTCCTCCTTTTTTAAATAATCCGTCAAATCATCCTGATACACAGCCAGGATTAATCAATCAACCCTGTGAAAGCAACATCCATTGCCCTCTGAAATGTAGCACTTGCATTTGTTAGTCCAAATGGCATCCTCACATAAACATAGGTTCCCCATGGGGTACTGAAGGCAGTTTTGAACTGTTCTAATTCTTTTACTTTCACCTGATTGTACCCTAAAAATTCATCCATCATGGATAAGAGTTCACAACCAGTCACCTTCTGCAACATGGCCTCCATGTTTGGCAATGGATAATTGTTCTTCAAAGAAGATACATTCAGATTTCTAAAGTTCACACATAATCTTATGTCACCATTCTTCTTTCAGACTGGGACAAGGTTAGACACCCAAGTAAAGTGTCTGATAGGCATAATTATTCCAGCCTCTCTAAGTTTCATAAGTTCTTCTTACATTTTTGGAGCTAAGGTTGGGTTGATAGGCCTCTATCTTTGTCTAAATGGTTTAGCTCCAGGCTTCAAAGGGATTTCATGCTGAAATAAATCCTCTCTATAAGCTTTGAGGTCCTCATATGACCAGGTAAAGACATGCTTATATTTTCTCAGCAATGCAATCAACATAGTTCTGATATGTGGTTTGAGCTGTTTGCCAATATACACCTTCTTGGGAGCATGAGATGTTCCCAAGTTTATCTCCTCTAGATCATTCTTATTTGTTGGAGATGTCTTTGTAACAAATTGGTCCCTATTGTCAAAAGCTCTCTCTAAAACAACCAGCCCTCTAGGGATCTTATTTGTCTTGAGTTGAATTATTTCTTTCCCTAAGAGAGTTTCTTTTCCATCTACAACCTCCACAAAGTTCTAAAAATCCATTTCTTGGTTCTCATACTCATCAATGCAATGTAGAAATCTCAGTAAATCTTTGTCATCATCAAACACTTGCCAGCTACATACATTGTCTAGCACTGTAGGTCTGAGTTTGACTTCAACATTTATAACATCTGATAGAGTGATATCATCTGGCCTTATGGCTACATTAGCTAGAAAATATTCCATGACATTTTTTGATATCTCTATCCAATTTATTGAAAAAACATCAAACAATTCAATTATATCCCAAACAACATGCTTATATTATTTCAACCTCTTATTTTTTGATGCATACTTATCTCTAACCTGGGAAACAATAAGCTCTAAATCACCAAATACTTTGAGCATCTTAATTCCATGCCTCAAAGTAACATTCAATCCTAACAGCAGAGCCTCATACTCTGCAATATTATTTGTACAGGCAAACTTCAATAAGAAAGAGAATTTTAGAAGCTTACTAGCTGGAGATAGGAAAACAATCCCAGCATCAGAGCCTTCCTTCAAACAAGCTCCATCAAAAAACATGGTCCAGAGACCCTGCTGGTCAAGCTCTTGAAAGCACATATCTCTCTCTTTAACCTCTTTATCATCCGAGACAACTCTGAAATTTTCACAGTCAGTGTTCACAAAACATATCTGTTCCTCTGATTCTTGATCCTCCACTGTCTTTGATGACCTTTCTTCTCTAATCAGTTTGACATCCCTGCCATTCATAGGGATCATAGCATATGACAAATCCAATTGTATACTCCCACCAATCAATGCTGCCCATCTTCTTGACAACAACATGCCATACTGCGGCTTGATATCAACAACTGTTATGTTCATTTTGTAGGTCTTCTCAGGATATGCTGCCAGTCTGAAATCAACATCTTTCATGATTCCAATGACAAGTACTTCTCTTACATCCATGGCATAGCATTTCCCACATGCTTTGTCTATTTTCAACCCAGCTTGTTGCATGATAGCCAAAGGCATGATGTTTGTTGATGCTCCTGAGTCAAGCATACAGTTCCTAATTATTTTCCCATTTATGACAAGGGAAACATAAAATGGTTCCACTTGTGAAGGACATTTTGTCATGGTCATCCCCAGATATACTTCAGGAACTTCATCCTCATCCATACACATAGCTTGTTTTTTACCCTGAGGTTCATCACTCAACTTGGCCTGACAAGCTACTCTTGAAATTAAGGATACTGCTTTATTCTTGAATTCTTCCACTTTCATCAATTCTATCAGTGGAACAGAGACTTTTATCTGCGACAAGACTTGAGTCATGTCAAATGGAGCATAATTTTGAATAACAGTTGTAACTTGCCCCACCATTTTACCTTTATTTTGATATGACCTAGCCTTAATTTTTGGGGCTCCATGACTGTCATCCTTGATCTGAAAACTTTTGTCTCGATCCTCTAGCTGGGGAATTCTATTTTCTGGTCCTTGGGAATCATGAGTTGTTTTCTGCTTAAAACCTTGCTTATTATTGTTCCATTGTTTCTTATATGTTTCAATCCCCTTATAACTTTGTACTGGCTGGCCTGCAGAAGTATTCTCTCGTTGGCGTGAGTTCCTTACCTGATCTTTACCCCTGAGATTGTAATTGCTTTTAACTTGAGCTACTGCTGCAGCTGTGAAGGCTCGAATTTCTTCATCAGAAGGCCTCCTCAAATTATTCAGAAAATTATGTGAATCTTGAGCATAAGCGTAGCTATCTTCCTCATCTTCATCATAGGGAAATTGCTACCAAACTTGAATCTCATCATTTACACTTACATCAGCATCGTGAGAAGAGTATTCTCTTTATGTAGACAACATATTGACATTCTCATCTTCCATGGAATGCAGCTCACTGCACTCATCACAGGCAACCACATTATTGTATAAAGACTGAGCAATCAGGCATTGTGACTGTGAGTGAGGCATTTGGAATATGATGCACCATGGGGTGTCATTAACAGTATTTACAGCCTTCTTCAAAGGGTCAGGTGTTTCTTTTGCATTTTGAATCCTTTGACCTGTGTTGCTGTTTGGAAGAATAGGCTTACCATTATGCCAATTGGTATTATATGGCATATCATGTAATGATGGTCTTCTTTCTTACCTTTGGTAAACTGGTCTGTCAGGACCTATCCCGTTTTCATTTTTAGCCATTCTATAGCTTAGGTCTTTGACAACAGTTGTCAATTTGTTTAATTTATCCTCAGAAGTAGATGCATTGCCCTGAACACTCTGAGATTTAGTATTTGGATTTTGCAGAATTTTTACATCATCTCTTCTATTTGTCTTACTAGATGCTTTTCTATTATTTTCAATGTTTGTTGCAATCTTGAAAGCATCTTTGAGGCTGTGAGGACTCTTATCTCTCAATCCATAAGCTGTTTTGGCATCAAAAGCATTTATATACAACACTATGCACATAGGTTCATTAGGCCTCAAGTCCTGTGGCAATTTGTTCAATACCTTTGTGAATCTATCATTGAAATTAGCAACCTGTTCATTTGATCCTTTGGTGACGCCAATGAATTCATTAATGAAAAAACTAGGATCAGTCTTGTCACCATACTGTTCTTTGAAAATTCTTTTGAAGTCATTCCATGATGAAATGCTTCTGTCAGGCAAACCCTTGTACCATTCCTTGGCTTCATCAACTAAGGATTGCATAAATGATTTCATGAAAACATCCTCATGCTCAACCTCAAAGTTGTCCATGATATTCTGAAAAGATTTTAAATGGTCTTCACCTGATACAGTGTTATTTCCTAAAAATTTAGGCACTTGCAGCCTCACATGTTTGTCAATAGGATTTGCATAACTAGGAATACCATCAAACACAAGCTGTCTAAATCTGTCTAGCTGCATCGGCTGTCTACCAATTGATTAGCATTGGCATTTCTATTTGCATTCTGATTTCTTACATTATTTAATGGTATTCTAACATCATTTGCATTCTGTCTCTGATCATTGTGCTGATCCTGAACTTCATTCCTGTGTTGATTTCTTTGCATATTCGCACTGCCAAGGGTAGGAACTGAATCATTCTGAGCAACTCTTAGAGCTTGCACTTTCTGTCTCATGTCATCCCTAATCCTTACTACTTGCAGATATTCTAATTCTACCCTTAAGCTCTTAATTTCATTGGCTAGTTCCTCCTCTCTGGGCATAGAAGAGGATGGTTTTATCACATTTTGATCATCATTATCATCATCCCTTAGGGATTCAACTTCCTCAAATCTGTCAGGGGAATCAACAAAAGGGTGTTCTTGAAACACCTCTAACCTCATTTTCAATCCACCACTCTGCTGTCTCTCATATACATTCTGGATTTCAGCCTTAGTGTTTGTAAAATAAGGCATTGTTTTCTCTGAGGATCCTGGATTGTCCTGAATAAAATCATCTTTCCTGAGGCTAAGAGAACCATCTTGATTGGCTCAAACAGTCCCTTTTTTCGTATACATCATTTTTATGGGTAACTCTTCAAACGAAGGGTTACATTGTGATCTTCTCCCTTTCATACAAATCTTTACTTTACTGGTTGGGAGATTGGTTCAGAGTCACCAAGTATTACTAGGAATTGTTTTCTTTTAAATCAAGGTTCTTTCACTTCACATCCCCAACGGAGTCACCAATTTCTGTTACTTCTCAATCCGACTGGATGCTTATTCCCAGTTGTCCCTACAAGGTAGCCATCAATGATCAATAGGATTCCTGGGCCAGTGGCTAACAGTATAGGAGATAGATTCTATAGATATCTCCTCTTCTTCTTTAGGCTCTACAGAACGAAGGGGGGTATTCCCTTTTCAACATCTAGAACATATGTACATGAAACTACTCGGATGTTGAAGCAAAGTAGATAAATCCTCTATGATGCGACCAAAACTGTGAAATAAGTGCAAAGGGGCTAGCTTTGGGCCTATGCTCAGTTGTAGACAGAGGATTTTGGGTCCTAAAACTACTTCATAAATCCTAAAGGTTTGTATTTAAATTATGAGTTGGATTTTATGTTTGGATGCAAAACTAGGACTTGGAATGTAACCTCAATACAGGACCAGATTGGTGCCTATCCTAGGCTCGGAGTCAGTAGATATACACATGCACATGTACACATAAACCCATAGTGATGACTAAGTTTCAAGGGGATTGTTTAGCACCTGCCTGACAGATACTTCCCAAAAACTAGGTGCTTAATCATTCATACTTAATGGTATCCCTGCTACAACACACTTTCTTAATGATTAACCTGAAACATTTAATTTGTTCCTTGAACAAAAGTAAGAGATTAAACATTCAATATAGAAAAGCTATATTCCTGAATCTTTACAACCCTTAGTTATCCTGATTCAAAAGAAAGAATATGCCCACATCTTGGAGACAAATGATTAAGCACATGCACAGAGCATTTCTCATATAAAATAGCATGAAACTAGTGAATTTATGCATTAAACATACAACATGAGACTCATAAACTCACAAGACAACTAAGACAGAGCCACCAATGAAGTCATATCTCCTTACAACACCAAAAATTTGTCCAGTTTTCAATAACAACACTAAGTGACACAGTTTGGCTTTTATACCAAGACTGTGTACTCGGTGTTGGTTTTTTCCCAGACTGGATGCTTACTCCCAGATTTCCCTACAAGGTAGCCATCAATGATCAACAGGATCTCTGGGCCAGGGGCCAACAGTGTAGGAGATAGACTCTATATTTTATCTCTTCTTCTTCAGGCCCTGTAAAACCTAGGGGGGTATTCCCTACTCAACATCCATGAGGATATGCATACAAAGGCTGGGATGCTGACATAAAGTAGATAAGTCCTCCTGTAAGTAGACCAAAACTGTAAGATAAGAGCAAAGGGGCTGGCTTTGGGCCTATTTGCAGTTGTAGACAGAGGACTTGGATCCTAAAACTAATTCTACTATCCTAATGGTTGTTTTGGAGTTTTGATTTTAATTTTATATTTGGATGCAAAGTTGGACATGGTATATAACACAAACACAAAGCTAGATCGGCGCCTATCCAGGGCTTGGAGTCAGTAGACATACACCTATGAATGATCAGCATGAACAACTAAAATTGGATTTCAGGGGGACACATGTGATATCTGCCTTACAGATATCTCCCAATACAGAGTGTTAAGCTATCTATACTTATGGCATCCCTACTGTAGTATATCCTTCCCAATATTCAATCTGAGAACAATTTAATCTACCCCTTGAGCAGAAGTTAAGAGATTAAACATTCAACATAGGAATTCTATGTTCTAGAATCTTAGACATTCCTTGAATACCTAGACTCAGAAGAAAGATACATGCAACACTGGAGACAGAATTAGCACAACACATGCAAACATAGCATTATTCATATAAGATTAACCATGAAATCAGTGGATTCATGCAAAAAACATACAACAGGAGATACATAAACTCACAAGTTTTGCTGCACAGAGCAACCAAAACCAACTATATTGTATTACAGAGCCAAATGTTCAACTTTCAACAACCACCAAAATGAGTAACACTTCCTGCTTAAAACAGCCAAAGAAGCGTACTCAGCATTAATTACATGGTGGACATAAAAAAATGTCAGATACAGATCCCACAAAGGAATGGCGCTCAAAATTTATTGTTGCAACAGACAAGAGAGTAGACAAGGGTGGCCTCGAGCCCTATGCCACCATCCAGGAGTCTTCATGCCAAAAATTAGGTACATGACTGTTCAACAACTTGCCCACGCCTCAGCACAATCACCATTTATGGCTCAACCACCCGCAGCCACCAAGAAAACAGTCGTAACATTTAAAAAAAAACTTCCTGCCAAAACGCGTTTTACTGAAGGTTCAAAATATGTAGGGAGATTAAGCCCACATGCACGGTGCGGAGACCACTTTAGCAGTTTAAAAACATAGCCGCATGTATAACAAATGTCGAGCGCCTTTTGCCGTGCTCGACGCACAAGCCTTCGCCAAAAGCCCATCGCCTAGACCTACACCATCAGCCAACCCCACAGAACTCACCCCAACATCAATAGTCTGGCCGATTGCTACATTACATTCCCCTGTCGGTAAGACCAACACTATCGGCCAACATGAAATTCCTCCCGCCGACACCCTTAGTCACACGGATGAACAAGCCTTCGTCAAAGCCTCCAACTTCCACATCGGCCAGAGAAGAACCATCGGCACACCCCACAATTCTCCTGCCGATCTCAGTAGTCTCACCGACAACACCTTCACCATCGGCCAGACCAACACTATCGGCCTAGCCAAAAGCTCCTTCGCTGACATAACAACTCTTACCGATAACACATCAGCCTCCCACCTCCGTCGGTATGACTTACACCGTTGGAACAACATCTCAAACCTATGCCGATACCTATCGTCATGCCGATGCTTACCTCCGCATTCCTCTAACGGTGAGACCCACGCCGATGACATCGCATCGGCCAAACATTGCATATCGGCAACCCAAGAAAATACTTCGCCGATAGCCAAAGTGTTGGCGATGACCCTCCAAAACTCTCGTCGGTATGACTAACCCCATGAACCTATTGAACCGATGAACCGATTCAACCCGATTGTTCAATGGCGAGGTTCAATGCTGAGGTTCACTGGCGGGGTTCAAACCTCAGAAACAGTACTCCATCACTGTCGGCCAAGTACCTCGAAGTCGACCCGATACACAAAAAACCTCGGCCAAGACCAAAATCACAAAGCTTTGAACCATCGAACCATTGAACCTTTGAGAAAAGGGTTCAAGCGGGTGGTTCAACGATAGTTCAAAGACACAATCGGAGCGTTTCAAACAAAAACTTTCACCGATGGACAAAACATGATGACCCCTTCCTCAGGAAAGATGATACGGATGCTGCAAAACACTGAAGGGGTGCCAAAACTTAAAATTTTTTGGATTTTTTGGGAAGGTGCCTACATGAAAATTGCTCGAGAACTGACAGTCAATTCAGGCACCAACAGTGGCTCTGTTTGAGGATGCATGCCTCTTGCAGGCATGGCAAGAACCACAGAACTCTGGGATGCAGACCAGTCCCCTATCCATTGGGCACAGAGTCAAACTTGCACCAATCTGCATCACCAAACACATTATTTCAAAATAAACATGGTGGCCCAGGGCCACCAAAAAGGAAAAACCAGACTTTTCCTTTGTCAAACACCTGATTTTCTTTTGATTTTTTCAAATGAAGCCTAAAAGCATTTAACTGTCTGCAGCAAGCCCCTTGGCAATTATTTGTGCTGCTGCTCATTTCTTTTTCTTCAACAAATCTACAACTAGCTTCATCAGCATATATTATTATCAGTTGTAGAATGCAATCATCATATGAGTCACTGATGTTGCTTGGAAAAATAACAGACTCACATGAAACAAATGAATCCACATCAGAATTTTACCCTTCCTCAAAAAATAAGAGCTCCTCTGTATCAAACATGCAATATTCAGGTACAAGCAACATCTCATAATCAAATTTATCTTGATGAACATACAGATATCCATCATCATCATGCACGGCAGTTTTGTCACTAACGTCCACCTGAAATGTCTCAAGAGAAGGCATAAAAAGCTCAGAGTGCAGCCCTTCATCAAAAGCTTCATAGTTACCCCTACAAGCAACACTATCCCCGACTGTATGAGCATATACATCAGCAACTTGTCTGTCCACTTTTGAATAGTGACCCTGTCTTTCCTCTTCACCAATGCACTGATACCCAAAAGCAAATTTTTTAACCTCTGCATTGTGAAAATAGTCAGAATCTTCAAGGAAACATTCATATTCAACATCCAAATATATTTCATCATCTGAAAGGCTCACACATACATCTGAATGCTGACAATCACTAGCATATACACTACCATCCCTTGAATCAATGTTTTCTATATTCAGAGTGAAGCCTTGCATATCCACTTTATACAAATAGTCAGGAATAACTGGGATATGCCTATTACTACAAGATGCAACCTCATGTATATCTTTCATTTCATCATCTGGAGAGCATCTTGCACCTGCAGGCTTTTCTTCTAGAGGCAGACAATAATCTTTGTCCACATCATTATAGGATGTGCCTACATTTTCAGCAACATTTTCTTCATGCATGACATCATGGCTGCACACATTATCCTGAAATATATTTCCCTCTACATAATCATCTTTTAATGCACATACTGGGAGAGCTGAAATATATTCACTTTGATAACTGCTTTGACAACTTGCAGCCATGAAACCTACTGGCATTCCATATTTCTCATTGTTTTCTATGTCCATAGCAAATTGGAAAGCCTGGTGAAGTGTGACTGGTTCTTTATCTCTCAACAGATAACTCATTTCTTCATCAAATGCAGCCAAATAAATTGTCAAGTACAATGCATTATTAGGTTTCATATATTCAGGGATCTGCCTGAGCAATTTAATAAACCTAAGATTAAAGGCTAGAACCAGTTCCTCATCTTCCCTTTGGATATTCATAAAATGTATGATCAATGAGGCCACATCAAACCTTTCACCAAACTGCCCTAGGAATGCAACTTCTAAATCTATCCATGAAGAAACTGAACAAACAGGCAGGCCTGAAAACCATATCCTAGCATCATCTTCCAATGACTGAACAAAGAGTCTCATTACTACATCTTCATCCTCTACCTCATAATCTTCTATTAAATTACAAAATCTTTGCAGATGTTTGTTTGCCGATTCAGAATCTGATCCACTATATTTTGGCAAACATCTTCTAATTTTATTGGGAATAATATTTGGGTAGCGATATATCCCTATGAAATTTAGGGCTTTATATCTTTCAATAAAGAATGGTCTTCTCTGAGAGCACGACCAGGCTTGCTGTTCTAAACTCAACATTTTGAATCAAAGATGAATACCTGATTATATGTTGTAGCACTGATAGGTTCTTTCAACAGAGTCGCCACCTCTCAAAGAGAGGATAGAATGTCAGCAAGGCACTTTTGTTTTCTGGATTCATCACCCTAGCAAAGCACCACATGGTTCCTTTTTGCTGCAACAACTTCACTGGAAACTAGATTTTCCAGCCCTCAGGTTACTTGACTCTCTCTCTCCCCAGCAGAGTCACCAATTTCTGTTGGTTTTTTCCCAGACTGGATGTTTACTCCCAGATTTCCCTACAAGGTAGCCATCAATGATCAACAGGATCTTTGGACCACGGGCCAACAGTGTAGGAGATAGACTCTATATTTTATATCCTCTTCTTCTTCAGGCCCTGCAAAACCTAGGGGGGTATTCCCTACTCAACATCCATGAGGATATGCATACAAAGGCTGGGATGCTGACAGAAAGTAGATAAGTCCTCCTGTAAGTAGACCAAAACTGTAAGATAAGAGCAAAGGGGCTGGCTTTGGGCCTATTTGTAGTTGTAGACAGAGGACTTGGATCTTAAAACTAATTCTACTGTCCTAATGGTTGTTTTGGAGTTTTGATTTTAATTTTATATTTGGATGCAAAGCTGGACATGGTATATAACACAAACACAAAGCTAGATCGGTGCCTATCCAGGGCTTGGAGTCAGTAGACATACACCTGTGAATGATCAGCATGAACAACTAAAACTAGATTTCAGGGGGACACATGTGATATCTGTCTTACAGATATCTCCCAATACAGAGTGTTAAGCTATCTATACTTATCGCATCCCTACTAGAGTATATCCTTCCCAATATTCAATCTGAGAATAATTTAATCTACCCCTTGAGCAGAAGTTAAGAGATTAAACATTCAACACAGGAATTCTATGTTCTAGAATCTTAGACATTCCTTGAATACCTAGACTCAGAAGAAAGATACATGAAACACTGGAAACAGAATTAGCACAACACATGCAAACATAGCATTATTCATATAAGATTAACCATGAAATCAGCAGATTCATGCAAAAAACATACAACAGGAGATACATAAACTCACAAGTTTTGCTGCACAGAGCAACCAAAACCAACTATATTGTATTACAAAGCCAAATGTTCAACTTTCAACAACCACCAAAATGAGTAACACTTCCTGCTTAAAACAGCCAAAGAAGCATACTTAGCATTAATTACATGGTGGACATCAAAAAATGTTAGATGTAGATCCCACTAAGGAATGGCGCTCAAAATTTATTGCTGTAACAGACAAGAGAGTAGACAAGGGTGGCCTCGAGCCCTGTGCCACCATCCGAGAGTCTTCATGCCAAAAATTAGGTACATGACTATTCAACAACTTGCCCACACCTCAGCACAGTCGCCATTTATGGCTCAACCACCCGCAGCCACCGAGAAAACAGTTGCAGCATTCAAAAAAGAACTTTCTGCCAAAACACATTTTACTGAAGGTTTAAAATATACAGGGAGATTAATCCCACATGCACAGTGCGGAGACCACTTTAGCAGTTTAAAAACATAGCTGCATGTATAACAAATGTCAAGTGCCTTTTGCCGCGCTCAACGCACAAGCCTTCGCCAAAAGCCCATCGCCCAGACCTACACCATCGGCCAACCCCACAGATGTCACCCAGACATCAATAGTCTGGCCGATCGCTACATTACATTCCCCTGTCGATAAGACCAACACTATCAGCCAACATGAAATTCCTCCCAACTGCACCCTTAGTCACACCGACGAACAAGCCTTCGCCAAAGCCTCCAACTTCCACATCAGCTAGAGAAGAACCATCGGCACACCCCACAATTCTCCTGCCGATCTCAATAGTCTCACCGACAACACCTTCGCCATCGGCCAGACCAACACTATCGGCCTAGCCAAAAGCTCCTTCGCCGACATAACAACTCCTGCCAATAACACATCGGCCTCCCACCTCCGTCGGTATTACTTACACCGTCGGAACAACATCTCAAACCTATGCCGATACCTATCATCATGCCAATGCTTACCTCCGCATTCCTCTAATGGTGAGACCCACGCTGATGACATCGCATCGGCCAAACATTGCATATCGGCAACCCAAGAAAATACTTCACCGATAGCCAAAGTGTTGGCGATGACCCTCCAAAACTCTCATCGGTATGACTAACCCTGTGAACCTATTGAACTGATGAACTGGTTCAACCCGATGGTTCAATGGCGAGGTTCAAAGCTGAGGTTTGCCGACGGGGTTCAAACCTCAAAAACAATACTCCATCACTGTCGGCCAAGTACCTCGAAGTTGACCCGATACACAGAAAACCTCGGCTAAGACCAAAATCACAAAGCTTTGAACCATCGAACCATTGAACCTTTGAGAAAAGGGTTCAAGCGGGTGGTTCAACGATAGTTCAAAGACACAATCGGAGCACTTTAAACAAAAACTTTCGCTGATGGACAAAACATGATGACCCCTTCCTTAGGAAAGATGATGCGGATGCTGCAAAACACTGAAGGGGTGCCAAAACTTAAAATTTTTTGGATTTTTTGGGAAGGTGCCTGCATGAAAATTGCTCAGGAACTGACAGTCAATTCAGGCACCAACACCTAGCAAAAATTAAATACAAGGCAAATCAAAATTTTTCCAGATTCAATGCATGAGAAATGACGCTCTCAAATGTTCAACGTTGCGGGGAGACAAAGAGGAATGAGCAGATGGAATTGAGATCCGCACCACCGTTCAAGGACATTCATCTTCAATCGGGTTGTTGACCCATCCATCATCGACCCAAATCCTGCAAATGTCACCATTATTGCTCAGCTACCGGCAGATCCTCAGTGGCGTGTCATTGAAGTTTTTCCCGCCCAAACAAGGCCATAGATACAAAGAAACCCATCACTGCAGCAAAATACAAAACCAGCCATCGATCCACCCCTATCGCTGAAATAAACGGCTCAAAACACCTTGAAAAGTTGCCAACTAGTGAAAACATGCCATGTAGGCACTTCATGCTCCCATCGCTGACTTTTCCTTTCTTCATTTTGCCATTTTAGCCCTCGTATATGCAAAAGCATATACATATACAACCGCCACTATTCACCTACCAAAAACCCCTTTGTATATGCAAGAGCAAATGCATATACAACTATTCATCATACAAGGCGGACCCCAAACTGTTATAGAGCAAATCAAAATTCTAATCGGGTCTGGTTTGCATGTCCATTTTGCTCTTATCGCCTTGTACATGCAAGAGCATGTACAAGCACCATATATACAAGTCAGACCTCAAATTTTATAGAACAATTTGAGAATCGGTTCAAATCCATCTTGTATCCTTTTCATTGCACATCGGCTTGCATATCGGCATATACAAGCGCTTTATACAACCCACAGACTTGAAATATTTACTCACTGTATTTCATTCCTCCATCGCATCCAGGTTGTATGTCCTTTTGCTTGCATCCATCGCCTCATACATACAAGGCGGATCTCAAAAACTTATCCACAACATCTGACTTCTCCTTCAGGTCCAGAATGCATATTTCACTTGTATGCCTGAATGTATATTTTGTTTCTATGCCGAATATACAAACGGGAATCTTTCATGGAATATACCTACAATGTATCTTTTCTTTGTATCTAACCGTTGTATGTCTGAACATACAAACCAAATATAGATGCAGTCCAATATGCAAGCAACGAATATTCCTGGAATCTTCAATGTATATTTCACCCTTGTACATCCTCCTTTTGAACCTGATATGCATTTGGAAATGTATACAACTCATTTTATTCTTTGGAGTCTGCGAAAGATTCCCTCTTTGTATATGTAACCTGATATGCATCTACAATGCATATAACTCAAATTTTTACCATTTTTTAGAGGCCGATAGAGAATTCATGAGCCCGCCAATGTACATTTTGACCTGCATGCATATACAAACACCTTTGTATATACAAAGACACTTTAACCTTAACTGACTTTAGCATTTTTTAACTACAAGGGCCAAAAGTGTTATAATTTTTTGGACTCTTGGGAAAAGGCCTGCATATTTAAATACATGAAACCAGATTGCTCATGCAGGCGGTAACACGACCGTCATAGCAGTTACAACTTACAGCTATAAGAGATTCTATCATACACAGGCTATAAATAGCATATTCTCTTACAACATGTCATAGTCCACCTTGGGGCAGCTAAAGATGCCTTTTTCAAAGATGCTCCTCAACACATGTCTTCACTTGTCTTACAAGCTTCTATTTCTGACTCTTACATGTCATAACTTCATCATAGGAATCCGTCATAACTATTTCGGTCAATATTCCCTTACACAACATCCAAGATGCCGACACATGGCAAAATACTCCTACCACAAAGTGGGATGCCTATCTCCTCACATGAGGACAAAATTACAAGTTATCATTTTCCATGTAGGATGACACATCACCGTGCCACATCCCACAAAATGACAATATGGAATTTACAATTAATTAACAACATAGGTAATGAATAAATAAATACAATCATAAATAATGCAAGGAATTACCAAGGTCGAGACACCTTAATTCCCAACATTCTCCCACTTGTCGAACACCTTGTAAGAGCCATTAGAATAACATGATTTAACTACTATAGGCTGAGAGGCTGATAGACTCTGAACACCATTTGAACTTCTCTGTGCTAACTAGTTTCATTAATGCATCTATATCATTCTTCAAAGTATCTACCTTCTCCAAATTTACCTTCCCATCCTCTACCATATCTTGCACAAAGTGAAACTGTACATCAATATGCTTTATTCTGGCATGGAAAGTTGGATTCTTCGCAAGGTAAATCACACTCTGACTGTCACAACTGATCATAATATGACCTGCATCAACACCAATATCTGAACACAATCTCTTAAGTCAAATGGCTTCCTTACAAGCATGAGTTGCTTCCATATACTTAGCTTCTATCGTGGACAAAGCAACCACATGTTTTTGCTTACTCATCCAACTAATAGCACCACCAAATAGTGTAAACACATAAGCACTAATGGATCTCCTGCTATCAATGTCACCTGCCCAATCTGAATCCACAAATCCACGAATATCAATAGAATGCGGAGGTCCTGTAACATTACCATGATAGCATATGGAATACTCAGAAGTACCCCTCAAATATCTGAACACTCGCTTAACTGCATCCCAATGTACCCATCCAGGATTAGCCATAAATCGACTAAGGACTCCCACTACTTGGGCAATGTCTAGTCTTGTGCAGACCATAGCATACATCAAACTACCAACAACACTAGCATAAGGTACTCTGCTCATGTCCTCCACCTCACTAGGAGATTTTGGACAATCACTAATAGACAACTTTATCCCCAGAGAAATAGGAACACACAATGGTCTACAATCTGCCATGCTGAACCTATCCAACACGGTCTTCACATACATACTCTAGCTTAACCAAAGTTTTCTGTTAGTTCTGTCTCTTTTGATTTCCATTCCCAAAATGTACCTGGCTACCCCTAAATCTTTCATTTCAAACTGTGCTGACAACTGAGATTTAAAATCAGAAATCATATTCTTACCCTTCCCAATCAGTAACATATCATCAACATACAATGCAACAATGAGAATAAATCACCATCAAACTTATAATAGACACAGTGATCTGATTTTGATCTCACAAATCCAACTGACAACACAAAGGCATCAAACTTCAGGTACCACCTCCTAGGAGACTGCTTCAAACTATACAAAGACTTCTTTAACTTGCAAACCAAATTTTCTTTACCTTTCACCATGTAATGCTTTGGCTGTGACATGTAGATTTCTTCCTCCAAATCACCATGAAGGAAAGATATCTTCACATCCATCTGTTCTACCTCTAAGTCATAAGCTGCTACAAGAGATAACAGGGATCAAATGGATGTCATCTTTGTAATGGGAGAGAATATCTCAGCATAATCTATACCCTCCACTTGTGAATACCCCTTTGTAACCAATCTGGCCTTATACTTCTCAACATTGCTATCTGCACCAAATTTCTTCTTGAACACCCATTTGCATCCAACAGGTTTCGGTCCAGTAGGCAAAGGCACCAAGTCCCAAGTTTGATTCTTTTCCAAAGAAGCCATCTCATCCCCCATGGCCTCCTTCTAAGAACCTACATCTTTCATATCCAAAGCCTCTGACACAGTGCTAGGTTCATCACTGTTCGTAAGCAAAGAAAAATCACAACTAGAATCAAGCAATGTATAACCAAACCTCTCAGGTTGCTTTCTTATTCATGTAGACCCCCTCAAGAGCTAAGGTTGAGGTTCAGTTTCTTCATCTGAGCTTTTAGAGCTACAAGATCTCTCCTCATCATCATGTCCAACATTGTCTTTTTGTTCAGTCTTCTCAGGGGTAGCAGGAAACTAAACAACATCCTCTTTCTTTTCTTTTTCTTCTGGCTATAAAATAGTTGAAGAAGGTGTAAGCTCTCTGAAGATGACACTTCTTCTATACAACACTTTTTCAGCCACAAGGTCCCAAATCTTGTATCCTTTCACACCGACACCATAGCCAATGAAGATACACTTAACATCCTTATTTTCCAATTATGAACACTTCTCCCTAGGCACATGCGCATATGCCTCACAACCAAAAACACGAAGATGCCTTATTGAAGGATTTCTACCAGACCACACCTCCATGGGTATCTTACCAACAAGAGTTGATGTAGGAGATCTTTTTATCAGATAGCAAGCAGTGACAATAGCTTCAGCCCAAAACGTTTGTTCTAGGCTAGCTCCACTAAGCATATTCCTAGCCTTCTCTATCAGTGTCTTGTTCATCCTCTCTGTAACTCCATTTTGTTGCGGGGTGTATGGAGTTGTCTTATGTCTTTCAGTCCCAAGTTCCTTGAAATATTTATCAAATTATGTAGAACAAAACTCACCACCATTGTCAGTTCTCAAACACTTAATCTTTTTACCAGTCTAATTTTCAGGATAGGCTTTAAACTCCTTAAACTTACTATAGACTTTAGATTTGCTTCTGAGAAAATAAATCCATGTCCTTCTACTGTAGTCATCTATGAAAGATACAAAATATATAGATTTTGATAATGAAGGAACATTAACAGGACCAAATACATCAGAATGAACAAGGTCCAACACACCAGAAGACTTATGAGAACTCAAGTAAACCTAAACACGATTTTGTTTTCCATATATGCAATGTTTGTAAAAGTTGAACTCAAGATTATAATCATCTAACCCCTCAACTAGGTTTTTATTTTTTAGGGTTCTAAGACCCTTCTCACTAATGTGGCCAAATCTCTTATGCCATAACATTGTCTTTTCAGCAGGAAGCTTAACTTCCAAGGCATGAATACAACAATCAGGACTAGATACAATAGATTTCTTCACTGCTCATTCAGATGGTGGGGATGAAGTGACTATTGCCCTCTTTCTTGAGTTAAATGAACTATTGCATTGTGAAATGCATGCCTCTAGCTGAAACAGAGTACATCTCCTAGTACCCTTAGCAAGCACCATAGCTCCTCTAGTCATCTTGCATCCTTCTTTCAAAAAGACAACCTGCACACCTGCATCATTCAACATACTTATAGAAAGTAGGTTCTGTGCTAAGCCTGGGATGTGCATAACCCCAGAGATCCCCTTCACTCATCCATCAGGGAATTGGATAGAGACTCTTCCACGACCAACAGTCTTCATATGAGAGTCATCACCCACGTATACCTTTCAACCATTGAACTCCTCATACTTAGTGAACCAATCTCGATGTGAGGTCATGTGGAATGATGCACCAGAATTAATCAACCACACATCATCAGATGCATGGGTTGCTAGGGCTGCAATGAAGGCATCGCCATCATCTTGTGACTTGTCATAATCTGAATCTAGGTTCTTCTTCTTCTTTTTCTTTTCCTCTTTGCATTCCTTTCAGAAATGCCCAGTTTTGCCATAGTTCCAACAGAGAGCCTTGGACTTTCTAGGAGATTTAGATCTCCCACGGGATTTGGATCTACCCTTCTCAGCTTTCTTGTCCTTCTTTTTCCCTTTCTCCTTGGGTCTTCCACGAATTGCAAGAGCTTCTTTAGCTACCTCAAAAGATTTTCTCTGCATCTCTTCAGACAATAGAAAGGAAACCACTTCATCCATTTTGAATGTGGATATGGTGCTTCCAATAGCCATGACAAGATGATCCCACGAGTCCATCAAAGAACAAAGCAAGGTCATACACCAATCCTCCTCCTCCATCTTCACACCAACAAATGTCAATTATGCAACTAGCATGTTGAAAGCATTTATATGTTCTGCAACAAATCCTCCATCCTCCATTCAAAGAGAATACAACTTCTTTCTTAGAAAAAGTTTGTTAACCAGGGATTTGGCTTGATACACATCTCCCAACTTCTTCCAAAGCAAGTTTGCAGTAGCCTCCTCATGAACATTTAACATGACAAAATCAGCAAGACTAAGTCTTATGAGACCCTTAGCCTTTCGATCCTTGAGATCCCAATCAGGTTGTGACATTGCAGTTGGTTTTGTTCCACTAATAGTTTCCCAAAGGTCTCGATCAAGAAGCATGTCTTCCATCTTGAGCTTCCACAGCTTGAAATTAGTGCCATTGAATTTCTCCACCTCTATCCTTCCGGATGTGCTTGCCATCTCCTTGCTGCAATAAGATTTAGAATACTTTGCACACACTCCCACTCAACTTAAGATCAGCTCAAAAAACCCCTACCCAACAACTAGGACCAAAGGTGATCAAGCTCTGATACCAACTGAAAGGAAGCTAGGTGTACAGAGATCGCTTCCTACACTAATCTAATGAGGGGAAAGCTATACAAATTCATTTTAATCTTTACAATTACATCAACATGAAACATATAATAGAGATATTGCAGCAATACACATAGAACTAGAAAGAAGACAGAAGAAGAGAGATAAGATATATCGTGGGAAAAACCCTTATCAGGTGAAAAACCCCACTCAGAAACCTGCATAATGTATTATCAAAACTGAATATGGTTTACAATACACTTGCAATGTAAGCTTCAATAGTCTTTGACAGTTGTGTCTGGAGTTAATCTGGTAGCATAACAGTACCTGTCAATCACATACTACTTCTCCTCCTCCAAGCACATGTTTATATAGAATATACAAGGAAAAATTGGCTCTATCTTGGAATGGGCATCCAACTTGGACTCATGGCCCAAAACCCATGCCTATGGACACTTGGTCAACATTGTAAGATGTATCTGACACTTGTCCATAGCTCCCATCCCAAAGAGGTTACCTATTTCCAAAATGGGCTATGACAGATGCTCTTACGACTCTTACGACCATCATAGAATTTATCATAGTAGTTACAACTTACAGTTGTAAGAGAATCTATGATACACAGGCTATAAATGGCATATTCTCTTTCAACATGTCATAGTCCACCTTGGGGTGCCCAAATATGCCTTTTTCAAAGATGCTCCTCGACACATGTCTTCACCTATCTTACAAGCTTCTATTTCTGACTCTTACATGTCATAACTTCGTCGTAGGAATCCGTCATAACCGTTTCAGTCAATATTCCCTTACATAACATCCAAGATGTTGACACATGGTAAAATACTCCTACCACAAAGTGGAATGCCTATCTCCTCATATGAGGAAAAAATTACAAGTTGTCATCTTCCATGTAGGATGACACATCACCGTGCCACATCCCACAAAATGACAATATGGAATTTACAATTAATTTACAACATAGGAAATGAATAAATAAATACAATCATAAATAATGCAAGGAATTACCAAGGTTGAGACACCTTAATTCCCAACAGTCCGCAAGCTATCTTTCTTTTATGACAATTGAAGACAGTGAAGTTCATATGCTTCGGTGTGAAGAATCTCATGGATAAAGTGTTTAGAGTTTGTGCGGTTGCTCTTGGTGATTACAATGTGCTTGTCGATGCCTCTTGATCATGTTCCTACATTGACATTGGTCCATGTTAAGGAATTGAGATCGTGTTTGAAGTTTATTCCCAGATAACGTAGCCTATAACTAGTCTTAGCCGACTTGGTTAATTCTAGTGATTACGGAGATATATTGAAGATTGTAGAAGCATGTTGTGGCATGGAAGATCATGTTTGAATCCCAGCTAAGGCGTGGAGTGATCCGCATACATCTTTACTACATTTCCTTAGCATAATTTTGTATTAGGTCAAGACCTATTTTGTAAATGTTTGTAATGCTAACCTTGGAAATTGTTCCAATGGTTGATGATTGTAATGCAGACCTTGATGTACATTACAAGGTTGATGAATGATATATATACTTGTAATTTGGTTGTGGAAAATATGTCCTTGTGTGAAGATGCGAAGTTAAGTGAAGAAGTGTAGAAGGTAGAGCAAGGAAGACTGCGCTTCAATGGAATTGAATTCAGGCATGGAGTAGATGCTAACATCTTAGTTCAAAACCCCTTGGCAATGAGCCACCCCTTGGCAGTGAGCCTTTTTCTGGGCAGTGAGCCCTATTGGTAATAAGCCTCTAATTTTTGGTATTGTTAAAACTTATATATCTTGTGGACTAACATCCACTATAGTTTTTCCCTTAACAAGGTTTTCCACGTAAAAATCTGGTGTCACTTGTGCATGATCTTGCAATTATGTTTATTTTTCTAAGTTTATGCTTTCATGATTCAATCATAACAAACAATGGACAAGTGTTTAATGTTTTAAGGTGTAGAATTAGTTAAAGATTTGAGACAACTAATTCACCCCCCCTCTTAGTTGTCTGGTTCATTTCAACAAGAACATCCTTTACACATGCTCAAATAAAGATGACTAATTTACTCATTATTTTTGACATTCAACTTCCTACAATGCATCAAGCAAAGACAGACATAACTTGTCATCATTTTACCATTGGTACATCCTAGGTTTGACCACCATAGAAAGGTTGCAATAATATTCTCAAGGACTAGTATTCAACATACATTTTCTCAATTTTATCAATAATTCAAGATAATATGGTAACTTCCAAATCAAGTATTCACACTTCATCGAAGTGAACAATAATGATAAAAAATATTAAATAGACATTATTGAAATAGTTCCACAATTTTTGTCTAATCTATGATTATATCTTATACGATTTTCTAACTATACTAGCATTTCCAAACTAACTATTTAGTTTATTATTTCAATTCTAATCCTAACTTGGCTAACATTATAAAATATTCTTAACCAAATCATAATATAATATGAATAAAGATTTAACATTAAAAGATTCTTCTAGACAAAATTATCATTAAACTTCTCTAATCAAATATATTAATTACTCTTACTAAATAATTCAATACCAATTTAATTCTAAATATAAGAAGATTTTACACAAATCATTAAAGATTTGGTTTCTAACATCAATATGAAATTATCATCATATATTCACTAATTCATTATATCATCCTAGACTTATAAAAAGAATGAACCCTTTATAGTCAACCCTACACCATACTAGAAGAAATGTATTAAAACATAATTATTAGAGATCTAGGAACATATATGATATTAATAAATTAAACATAATTTCAACTTGTAATATCCACCTACTCATTTCCATGTGCATTGATATGAAACACACTTTCTATTATATTTCTCTCATCCTCATCTAGACTATAATTTAACGTTTTAGCCTCATTCCTAAATTCTAATCTACATTTATGTTATCCAAAAACAAGTAAAATATAGCTTAAGGTATTTAATGAAGAGCCTACTACATTTTTCATTCAATAATAAAACCTCCAATTCCTAAGTCATTAGAGCAATGCTCAAGTATCACTAGAGTTAATTTCTCTCATACATGACTAGTTACACATAAAAGATTCTTAGAAAACTCTACTTAATGAGATTCACAAATTCATTTATTGACCTATATAAAACCATTTCAAGTTTGGACAAAACATTTTAGATGATTGGAAATAAAATCTTTCTATTTTCTTCTTTCAAACTCAAAATCTACCTTTTACCATTGTTACAAATATAGGCACACAATAATAATAAACATAATATAAATACTGTATTAAAAAGGAAATGTATTTAATTAAATTAGTCTCCTATCCAATCTCAAACTTAACTCAATGAATAGAAATGAATTTAAGAATAAGAATAAAATCAAATAATTGAATAGAAATAGCCTTGACATGACAAACCACCCAGTAGAAAATATGTCATAACTTTCTTATTTCTTAGTGGAATTCTAAACTTCAAGATGTTTTGGAAAGGTAAGAATAAGAGGAATATAACTCAGAAAAAAATTAGAAAAATTATGTAAGACGAGGAGGTAGTGTTTACTGCAATCATCACTTTCCCTCAAATCCAGACTTAACCCAAACTTGATCATAAATCGAGAATGATTTGATTACTTAAAAGTATTCCCTATATTATAATGAATGATAGAAATAATAAAAGATAAAAGATCTATTATTTTGATTTAATTTTTTTACATTCAAATAACTATGCAATATATATATATATATATATATATATATATATATATATATATATATATATATATATATATATATATATATATGATCTTACAATTGTTCTTATAAACTAATCAACACAAGGGTTTAATTGATCTTCTTGCACTACAAGTATATACTTGATTCAATCTAATTTTTGCATGCAACTAAATATGTGAAAGATTATCTAATCATACCCATTCTAAGAAATAAAATATGCAAATTCATCTAACACACTTATGTAATGAAAATAGTTCATTTCCAAAAATGTAAACTACCAACAAAACCCTAGATTTTCAATTTCTTCTACAATAGTAATAAAAATGCCATATCTTTTAGAATACTTAATGAAATATAAAACCATATAAAATTTCACTCTATGCGGGAAAAGGATTGTAAAATTATTTTTGGGTTATGAGAATACGGGTTTTAGTAGGGTTACAACAGTACTAAAATCATGATAAATTTATTAATACTTAATGAAATTTAAAACCATAAAATGTTCTAGAAATATAAAAACATGATTATTAAAACCCAGAAACCATTTTATAAACTAATTTATATGATAAGATTAATTTCATGAGACAACAAGAAGTTTTCTTTAAAAAATTTAGAAAAACATTAACATAAATAATGGTGAGTTTTCAAGGAAATACCTCAAGAATTTAATTAATGAAGAATGCCTCCAAATGCACCTAAAGAAAGATTCCAAGATTCCTTAATGTGAGAGATTCCATCTTATTCAGTTGTGCGCTTCCTTTCTTCTACCTAGGATTTTGTTACCCTCATGAAATTCAAAATTTTTTCACCTAACAAGTCACCGTGGATGTACACTTTCTCTGCCTCATCGAAATTGATGTAATTTCTTTGAAGAATTATCTTCCACATCAGCTATCAACATCCTCTTGATGACCCACAAAAATCAAAAAATAACTTGGGCTCTTCTCTTGTTTTCTCTTCTTGCTCGTGGCGTCCGTTTCTTTCAAGAAATGTGATTCTTGGGATTTCCTTTTATTTCTTTTTCTTCCTGACTTAGATGCTCAAAGATTCTTCAAGAGAAGATGACTCTTCATCTTCCAATCTCATCACTTATTTTCTTGTGCACTAAAAATGTATTAAAACAACTCTAAAACATGTTTTTTTATGAATAAACAAGTACCATATGGTGATTGGCCTATGGTCTTAATTTTACCAAAAATAATGATAAGAGAGCTCTTATTCCCCACAACACACAAGAATAATTAATTTAAATCAATTAACTAAACCATATCAATACCTTATTTCTAAATTCTAATCTCTTTATAACTTATATCATAATTTCATAAACAAATCTATCATATGCATAAGAGATTGTTAGTAAAGATTAGGCCTTACACGGATGCTCCTGCAACAAATAATTATACATAAAATTATTTCTGTAATGTAATAGAATTATAGATATATTCAAATAAACATATAATAATAATACTTACACGAATGCATGTGGAGGAAACATAATTTTAAACAAGACACATAAAGTATTTGCATACCTGAATGAAATAAATGATCAAAATGCAAATCTCATACTTTGTTTATCTCCCGGATTCTCCTTTATCATTAATGTCTCTTGATATTATTATAAATAAAATCCTTTCAAGAATTCTAATTGACAATAATAATTAGCATAATAATTTCGTGAAGATCAGCTAGTCTAATATCATAAAATAAAAATCAATACTCATAATTTAACTAAATAAGAAAACTTTGATATATCTACCATTAAAGTTATCAGATAGGATTTAGGCACCCTTATAGGTTGGCTTCCCTTCTTATGCCTCTTTGGTGGTTCCTTAACAACCTTAGACTTACCTTTCTTGTTTGCAAGAGGGATGTCATCTTCTATTTCATCACTATCCACCTCTTGGACTACACCTCCTATAGCCCCTTGTTCTGGCTCTTCTTCTGCCTCTATGGGTTCATCTTTTTCATCATTGTTGTCTCATTCCTAAGGTTGTTGGGTCTAATTCAAAGCCACACCTACTACAATTAACCGAGAAATCTAGTCTTTGACCTATAATCTACTATATCTAATTGGAAGTTTCATTATTTCATTGAGAGAGATTTCCTCAGCCTCAGCCCAATAAGGTGGTGGGATGGGTTTTCCAAATACTTCCCTGCATGCTTCTTGTTGGACCACATCACCATCATCTGTTAATTGGTCTGGTACCAGAGCAATATTGAACATCATTATATAGTTGAGGGGCATCCTTGAGCAGGTTCTTCTTATAACTTCATGTTCATCTAGATAGTTTGCTTAGAAGTCCTCCAAATGTTCCTTGTGGAATAATTTCTTGCTCACATGTCTCTCAATGGTGTTGAAAGGATCAAAATAAGCTCTTGATTTGTAAAAGTTCAAGTGTAGTGATTAGAGCTCAGTATCTAAATGTTTTTCCACTCCTATAGTCACACAAGAGAAAAAACCTCTTCCCAAAAGAATAGGAAATTTGATAGAAGCCCTGTGCAAGTGCTTTAATTGTCCATGACAAATGCATAACTACCTTGTCAACTCCAGGAGCACCACCTTGCCAGTTGGGTACTTAGGTAGCTTGTAGGGTACCCCTGTGAAGTCTTGAACTCTAATGTAGGTGAATTTGGGGAAATATATATACCACCTACCATAGGTTTTCACTACATTAGCAACCTCTAGAGATATTCTCCTAGACATATCCCCCTGCAACATTCTTGTAATATGCATTGTGAATGCATCATTGACTCTCTGATAACGTACTAGTGATTGGGAGATCTCCAATTGAGTATAACATTCATATAATTTCATCTACCCATTAGCATTACCTACTTCTCCCAATTTGTAAAGACCAGCATAGGCAAAGTTCCTTACCAACATATAAACCACATAGGAGGTCCATTGAAAAACTCTATCTTGTCTCAAGGCTATGAAAGCCTCATGGATTTTGTCACTCAAAATTTGAGCCTAATGTATCTTCATATCTCCTCCTAGGATTTCCTTGATGTAAGCAAACATCCATCCTTCAAAAGTAGAAGCAAAAGGTAACCCCATGATTATGCTCAAGAGAGTGACCAAGTCACCTATCTCCTCCTTGAAATCACTTCTATATAATACTTGGGGAAGTTTGGACATGGATGCCCTCTTTTGCTTCATCCATTTCTCATTAATAACCCTTCTGCAAGCATTGGGTCCTTGATCATACATATTTTGGTTATTTTCTTTCCTCAACACTGTCAGAGTTGGAGCAGGAGGGATATCAAAGGCCTCAACAAGGGCCACTGCAGTGAAATTGGCTATCACTCTACCATCTTAAGTTATTACTGATCTTGTCTCTGGGTGGTATCTTTCCCCATATGCCATGATTAACTCAGGACATTGCACAGAAGTGGGAAAAGCTAGAGCCTATGCTATTCTATTGTCTCTGATCTTCTTGGCCCATTTGGTAGGATTGGGGCCAAAGATATGAAGTCTAAACTCATCCAAGTCAATGTGGTCCAAATCGGTATCTCCTATGTTGTTCCTTGCTGAAGTGATCTTGGTTATAGGAGGGATTCCCTTGAACTCATATTTCATGTTTATAGCCCTAGAAGACATTTATCCTACATGACAAAACCCTAATGAATAACCTTTCAAATTGCTAGTTCATAGATCTAAACCTAGGTTTCATTATGCTAAACAATCTTAAATTTATTGAAAAATCATGCATCTATTTGTTTGCAACCATTTGACTTCATTCTGACTCAAAACACAGGGCTTTGGACAAAAATGGGGTTTGGCCCATTTGCGGGATATGCTTAAAAAATGCCTAATAGATCATCAATTTTGTTATTCAAAACCTAGGTTCTCATCCAAGATATCAAACTACTAACATTCCTAAATCCCTTAATCAATGTAGGCAATGAACCATAGTGACTGCAATGAAAAGTGGGCCTTTGCCCTATCACTGGATATCATCATGCAATGCATTAATTAATGCTAATAAATGTTCTAAATTTATACTGAGCATAATGTAAATACCTAACATGATGCAATAAAAGAAATCCAGAACAAGTTCTTCAATTAAACTAGGCATAATGACTTAGGAGTAAGTTTTCTAGCCTTAATAGGATAAATCAGAACTTTCACACTTCATCGAATAAGCGGGCTTTTGGGCCCTTATTTGAGTTGCAAGGGAATCTAGTCTCACAGGATATATCTCGTTGTGCAGTGTTTTAGCACAGTCATAAAGGGACTAAGAGTTTACAGGGAAAGTTGACCTAGGAGGATGAGCAGAGAAAATGAAGGTCACATGACATATCCTGTGAAGAGGAGTTTTAGTGCAAAGCACTCAAAAGTGTTCCAAGCCTTTTTAGCAGAGAAAACTCTCCTTACTGGATAGTGGGAATTAGGTGATTACCGAATATATCTTGTACAACAACATTTTAGCACTATGGTTCCAAGGTTGACAAAGCGGGAGGAAGAGTCTTCATAGGATCTAGTAGGGGATCGGTGTTGAATATAAGGAATACTGAGAGGGGGGGTGAATCAGTATTCTACAAAACCACTTAGTTTGTTGTTCCTTAATCCAATTGACAAATTCAATAACATGAAAGTAGAATAAACATCAGAATAGTAACCATAACGACATAACACATAGACACCATGATTTTTATGTGGAAAACCTAAAAAGGGAAAAACCACGGTGAGTGTTAGCTCACAATATATTATGATAGCACAATACCGAATTACAAGAAGGCTCACTACCCTAAGAAGAAGTGGTCACTGCACAAAAGCTCACTGCCAAGAGATAAGAAGATAGAAGAAGGATTGGTTCACTGCTAGGAGATGACTGCTACAAATGTATCTACAGAATGCTGGGGTGTAGTTCCATTTATAACTCAATATACAGACTCAAAAGTCTTCATAATGTCTTCTCTACTTTTTATGCTCTGCTTTACATAAACTCTATTCTTCTACCCTTACTATCTTTTCTGGTCACAACTCTACTATAGATTGCACATATATTGAATTCACACATACCACATCACATACCTCATTCAACACCAAAATTCATCGAATATATATATCCACTTCAAGATTTATTTCATGGTTAGGTCAGCAAGTCAAATATGAACCGTGCATATAATTGTTATATCTTGTCATCTTGGACTTGTGCAGAATCTACAATGCGGACCCAAACAATCATTCAATAGTCTTCATATAGGTTAGCACCAATCATTCAACCACTTAGATTGATTGTTCAAACAATAAATCTTCTCCGCATAAAGATCTAATGTGCCTGTTGGCTTGTCTGTTAAGAACATGCTTGACCCAAATCATCTGTCACATCAAAACTCTTGCTACAAACCAAAAGAGACTCAAGGATTCATAACCAACATTCATACTTGACCTCTTAGCATATCTTCAGAACCATAAGAAAAAATATGCAACTGCGGAGAAATGTGGACCCTTTTTCTTAGGCACTATGCACTGTTCCTATTTTAGTTATGTTCACCCGAACTTAGCCATTTCATAGTAAGACCTTCAAAGGAAGTCAGATCTTGATCATTGGAACATATCATCATCAAATAGATATGAACAACATACCTAAACTGCATATAATGATCTTCTACTGTGGAGGCATACTGACCCAATCTCTGTCACTTACTCTGTATGTTGTTCATACTTAGTCATCTTAGCCTTTCAGACTAGAATACTTTTGTACCTTATTGAAAAACCAAGTTGGTCTTCCAGAGTAATGTCTCTTTTTTATGCTAGTGGAATCCCTTTGCCTTGTTGCCATCAATGACAACATGCACTCCTTCATCGAAGCAGTGTCTCTTGCCAACAATCTCCTCCTTTCGCATTGATGGCAACACTTAGTGAAAAATGCTTGTGTCTGCTCCCCCTTACTCTGTATTTCTTCTCTCCTTTTAGATTTTTGCCCATTTTTCACTGGTCTTTTTCTCCCCCTTTGACATCAATGGCAAAGGTGTATGTACAAAAAGTCAAAATTATGTCAAAACTACAAATCTTTCATACTCTGCCGCATATGTACACATACAATCTTCAACTCAATTAGTTGTAACCTGTGAGAGGATATAATTGTACACAATCTTTAATTCTGTAATCTCTTTATCCCATTTTTTAGCTCTTTCCAAAATTTGAATATGATCATTTATCAAAAAGATTGATTTTCTGCCTTTTGCACATCAGAAGGTGTGTTAAATTGTGAAGCTACATGTGCTTCTGCTGCAATACTAATCATTGAATCTAACTTGGGACTAATTAGTCCTCTGAACTGACACATTTTATTTTTCATTTCATCCCTCTTATTCACAAGATTACTTAACCCATCATTAATATTAATTACTTGTATCTTTTTTCTATTCACTGACTTAATTGCTAGGTCAAATGATTTAGAAATATTTGTCAGTTGTAGTTTTAGATCCTTTACCTTTTCTTCTAGCTATTATGTGGATTCTGGTCAAGATAAAAAAAATTTGTACATGTCACACGCTTATTTGATAGTACTCTGTATGCCTTTCATTATATTGTCTAGCAGAGCTTTGTCATTTACTTTCATAGTCTTCAACTCACTTAATCTTTTCTCATCAAACTCTTGTCTCACTTTTGTTTCAGTAGATTTCTCAAAAGATTCAAAATTCTCACTCACATAATTTATGAGTCCTTTTAGTTGATTTATTGAAGACATAGAAGTGTCCTTCTGATATGATGGCATCAGCTTCTCCAAAATACTAGATGCCTCATCAATTAGTTCACTATCCTATATGTGTGACTTCAAAATTTCTTCATGTGCCTTTGCTTGCCCAATTGATACCAATTTAAATTTCTGTACAGGGGACATTGAGTCCAGGTTTATTGGTCCCTGCAAAAATTTAGCCTCATCTAGGACCTATTTCTCTTTCTCCAAAAATTCTTTGATCAACTTTGCAGTGTCTCTTGCTATATCAGAGACTTCTTCTTGGTTTAGTTGCAAAGGATCTAAATCCATGATCTCATTAGCATTATTCTTTTGTTTTGGAGAGGAATTTTCTTCATCTTGTTCCTCTTTAAGATCTTCATCTTTTTCTATTTGATCATCAGTCTATTGTTTAGGAGGAATACTTGATTTGGATTTAACTGCAGTATTAGTAGCAGGGACTGAATCATCTTTCTCTTTCATCTCTTCATCACTTTTGTCCAATTCTTGATCCAAGTTTTTCTCAGGAATAGATATATCAACCTCAACATTTCTTTCTGCATGATCATATATAGTTGGAAAATGATGATCCCTTAACACTCTCAAAGTGATTTCCTTAGTATCCTTAACTACTTTCTCAATGTCATCTAACATGAGAGTGTTCATTCTTTCCTTTGTTCTGAATTCTCTATGTAGCACTTTGGAGACTTTTGCTTTTTCTTCCAATGTGATTTCTGGGCATAACTTTATCAGTGTATACTCTCTGAGCTCAACATCCTTATCCATAGTAGCTTCTTTCCTTGAAGACATTATTCTGCCCAAGCTGCCAGGGAGATCATCAATAATTTCAATGAGCGCTTTATTGTAAATGTTCAAGTATTCTACAATGGTGTTCTCAATTATCCTCTTATCAACATCATTGTATTCATCATATAATTGGGCAATGGGTTTAAAATTTCCATCAACTGTGATGGCCCTCAAGACTTCCTCTAGGCTCATTGTAGCTTCTTCGAGGCTCTTCTAGCCTTGGCCTTTTCTTAGCTTTACCCTTACTAGTGTGTTTTTCCTTGCTGCTCCCAAAGGATTTGGTAGCCTCAACTTTCATCTTCTTCACCTCTTCATCGGTCTCAATTTCTTCTTCTTCATTAGCTTTGCCTATACTGACATACATTCTTCTTCCTTTTGTCTTATATCTTTTATGACCTTTTCAGTGGATTTGGCAGGTACCTCCACACTTGTAGATGGTGTGGGATTAGAGGAAGCAGAGGCAGTTTGAGTAGTGGATGCTCTTGTTCTTCTTCTTGTTACTTTAGGCTCATTTGGTTTCTTCTTTGGTTTATCTAGAGCCATCATAGGTTCTTCTTGTTTCTCTTTAGCTACACTTTCTTCTTGAGCTTTTAATCTTGCCTCAAAGATTTATTCTTTAGCAGATCCCTGACTCTGTACAAATGCTTCAGCCTTCTTTCTTGTCTTCTTCTGAATCTTAGGCATTTTTGAGTTGACATGGACTTTCACAAATAGTTCCTTGAAGGTTCCAAATCTTTCCTCAGATGGGTCCTTTGTTTTTTTTAGCATTAGTTCTATATATCCCTCAAGCACATCAACTACCACTTCATATCCCATTGGTAAAATCCAAACTGTTCTAGGCTCAACAACATCCATCATGCATTGGTCTTTGTTTACCATAAAGCATATACCATTTTTGTACTTTTCAACGATGGTTTTAGGAATTCTTTCTCTTGATTGCATGACCCTCTGGAAATTTTTGAAGTAACCCCATAGGGCTATGTTCTGGGCATTATAGCTACCTATGCTATTAAGATGATTTCTAATTTGAACTGCAATGGGTTTATCACTTGACTAGAATAGATTCTTCATACCTGGCAACTCTTGCATGAAGTAGAAGAACAAACAAATAATCAACGTACCATACTTGAATGAATATTTTTGATCTTTGGTCTTCCTTAAATTTTCCATCAGCTGCTAACAGGGTAGTTCACAAAGATCATACTTTGCATCTTCTTTAACCATCTCAAATGTTGTGTAGATTGCAGTACCAGAGACTCAATTCTCCCAGTTTGAGAAATAAAATTTGTACCCAATAACCATAGACACAAATCTTACTACATGGTCTTTAATGACATTGATTATTAGTGCCCTTTTGTCAAACTTAGCTCCAGTAGATTTCATTACAGTATCATTATTTACTGCCTTCAATACAGGAACTGCACCGGTGGAATTTAATCCAGTAACTGCCCTTATGGCATACTTAGCGATCATGAATGGTTTCTCTAGACATATGAATTCATCATGTACTCTACTTAGAACATATCAGATCCATTCATCCTTAGTGAATGTTGGGAAATCAATGTACTGAATAAATTTCTTTGTTTCCAATGCCTTATATTCATCCTTTAAATCATAATTGTCACCGCTCAAGTGATTTAGGAATAAATCTGTGAGTTTGTTGTCTCCATGTTCTTCTATGGCAACATGAATATAAGCCCTAACATCCTCCGTATGCATAACTTCGTATAGTATATCAAGAAATGCACCTATTAGATCTACTTTTGTTGATTTGAAGGGATGTTTCTTGAATTTTGGCCTTGGTCTTTCAGTTATATTAACCACTTGTGGTGTCGCCATTTTTTGTTTCAAACAATCTTGCAAATAGGGTTTTAAATAGTAAAATACCTTTTCCTCCAGATTAGGGCTCACTCAAGTTTGCTGGAAATCACTGTAGACTCTTGGAATTGCTTTAGCTCTCCTTAGACACTAGATAGCTCAAATGCAATGTGATCAATCCTTCAATTGAGACCCTTTTAATTTTTGTTCAGCAAACCCTAAAAGCCATAAATGTTATTTTTCAAAATGATGTCAAACTTCTCTCTATTAAACACAGTCAATCAGGATTGCTCCACAATGCACCACATTGAATCTTTTTCATCCAAAATTTCTTCCAAAAGATATATCACATGCATCGTTTCAGCATATCCAGATTCCAACACTGACCATCTAGCTAGGGGATAAAGTTTTTCATTGCAGCTCAGGTTGATCTAGAGCTCACAAATTCACTTCCCAAAGGAAGTATCTACACCAGAAACTAGTGTAGATCCATTCGTGTCCTCATTAACATCTTTCTTGATCTAGATCTTCTGTATCTCTTTCTTGATTTCAACCTGATCAACTTTGTTCTTGCCTTTTTCTTTCCTCTGCTATGTTTTTCCCTTCTTCGTAGGATAATCTCCCTTTACAATTATGCTTCTATAGAATCTTGCAACATGTCCAAACTTATTGCAATTGTAGCATACCACATTCCTTTGTCCTTGATTTATTCTATTGATTGAATTTGATCTACATTGATTAGCCATATGTCCAAATCTATCGCAAGCAAAACACTTTCCATTGAATGATTGAGTATTCCTTGCATTGTAAAAACCATTCCTTACTAGACTTTAGTATTCATTTGATCTATAACCAATTTTCTTGCAATTGAAACGTTGACCAGAGAATGATGGAACATTCTGATTTATTCTACTCCTACATTAAGTAGCTTTATGACCAAACTTATTGCAATTAAAACAATGGCCATTGAAAGATGGGTACCTTTGAGCATTTAGCTACTTGATCAGAGATCTTCTAGGTCTTCTTATTTGATTCCTAAATTGGTTACCTTTATTTTGCTTCGAATGAAAGTTTGTTTGACCTGATTTTGAACTTTCTCCTTTCTCAAATCCCAAGCCTTGCTTGTCATATGAACTCTTCTGACTTGCAATTAACTCCTCAAGCTTTGCAAAGCTTATCTTAAACTTTTCTTCATAGCTCTTAACTGTCTCCAAATATGATTTCAAGTTTACAATTTCCTTTTCAAGTTTATTACATTCTTCTAATTTGCTTTTTACAAGCATATTTAGATCATCTTCTACTTTAGCTCTTTCTACAACTTCCACTTTTAAATCATCCAGGATTTCATTTAATGATATCAATTGTTCACTAACCTATTTGTATTCTTCTTTAAACTTCTTGAGCTATTCTTTTAGCTTTAGAATGCATTCATTAGCTTCTTGTATGTTATCCTTTAGATCCCTGATTTCTACTTCAAAATTTTCAATATCAATAAGAGTTGCTTCTAGTTCAACATTATTTTCATATGAGAAATTTCCAAATCTTTTGGCTGCCACGAGTGAACTTTCCTAGATCTTCCTCAAGTTGTTAGGCTTCTTCCAAGGAACCTTTCTCTGATACCAATTGTTGAATATAAGGAATACCGAGAGGGGGGTGAACCAGTATTTTACAAAACCACTTAGATTGTTGTTCCTTAATCCAATTACCAAATTCAATAACATGAAAGAAGAATAAACATAAGAACAACAAGCATAAAGACATAACACATAGACACCAGGATTTTGATGTGGAAAACCCAAAAAGGGAAAAACCATGGTGAGTGTTAGCTCACAATATATTATGATAGCACAATACCGAATTACAAGAAGGCTCACTTCCGTAAGAAGAAGTGCTCACTACACAAAGGCTCACTGCCAAGAGATAAGAAGATAGAAGAGGGATTGGCTCACTACTAGGAGATGACTTCTACAAATGTATCTACAGAATGTTGGGGTGCAATTTTGGATTTATAGCTCAATATACAGACTCAAAAGTCCTCATAATGTATGCTATGCTTTTTATGCTCTGCTTTACATAAACTCTATTCTTATGCCCTTACTATCTTTTTCTAGTCACAACTCTACTATAGATTGCACATATATTGAATTCACACATACCACATCACACACCTCATTCAACACCAAAATTCATCAAATATATATATCCACTACAAGATTTATTTCATGGTTAGGTTGGCAAGTCAAATATGAACTGTGTATACAATTGTTATATCTTGTCGGCTTGGACTTGTACACAATCTGCAATGCAGACCTGAAACAATCATTTAATAGTCTTCATATAGGTTGGAAACAATCATTCAACCACTTAGATTGATTGTTCAAACAATATATCTTCTTCGCATAAAGATCTAACATGCCTGTCGGCTTGTCTCTTAAGAACATGCTTGACCCAAATCATCTGTCACATCAAAACTCTCACTGCAGACCAAAAGAGACTCAAGGATTCATAACCAACATTCATACTTGACCTCTTAGTATACCTTTAGAACCACAAGACAAAATATGCAACTACAGAGAAATGTGGACCCTTTTTCTTAAGCATTGTGCTCTATTCCTGTCTTAGTTCTGTTCCCCTGGACTTAGCCATTTCATAGTATGACTTCTAGAGGAAGTTAGGTCTTGATCATTGGAACATATCATCATCAAATAGCTATGAACAACATACCTAAACCGCATATAATGATCTTCTACTGCGGAGGCATCTGACCCAATCTCTGTCACTTACTCTGTATACTATTCATACTTAGTCATCTTAGCCTTCCAGACTAGAATACTTTTGTGCCTTGTTTCCAAACCAAGTTGGTCTTTTGGAGTAATGTCTCTTTGTTATGCCAGTGGAATCCCTTTTCCTTGTTGCCATCAATGACAACATGCACTCCTTCATCAGAGTAGTGTCTCTTGCCAACAGTCTGATGGTTGCCAAACATGTTCGATGACATGTACAATTAGTACAATCCATCTTAAAGCATCTTTTAAAATATAAAAATAAGTCACAAATGCTTTATGGGCCGAGTAGGAAAAATGATGTCACAGGATCCAGTCCAGAGGAACGTTATTTTCATGCATGCTAAATTTTCTAAATGTCAAGTTCATGATGTGAATTCTTTCAAATGGTTGGGGCTTCTAAAGTTACACAACTATCATTTCTTGACCTAGGGAAAACTATGTGAAATGACACTTTAGAAAATCCATATTATAACATTCATCTATGTCCTAATTTGAACAAGCTTCTGAACACATATGATAAATAATCATCAAACCACCTTGAAACAAAGCATCTCTTCCCATTTCTTAAACACAAAAACCCTAATTACCAAGCTTAAACAAGGTAAACAACTAGAAACAAAATCAAAGTTTTGCTTACATCTTAAAACCATGCCAATTCAATTGATTAAAATTGATTAAGCAAACACAAGAAAACAATGAGGTAAAATAGGTGTTTTTGACTGAAATTCAAAGAACTAAAATGGAAGACTGACCTATACGTGCTAATCTGACTACGAGGACTTGCAGTATGATGACAAGGTTTTCTCAAATTCACTCGAAAAGCTATGAAATCCTTTGTTGGCTATTGTTCTATTTTTGCTTCAAAGTTGCTAGAGCTCAAAATCACTGAATAATTTGGATGCAAGTGAGCAATAACAATGAAATCAACCCTTTTAACCCTCCTGACTGATGCAGAGGAAAACCAGTTTAACATATAAAACAAGTTGAAGAATCCTTTGAAGCCCACAAAATAGCCACTTGAGAGTCCATCGGCAAGACTAACTCAAAGGTCACATCGAAATATACATCTACCTACCTATCGGCAAGACAAAAATCTATCGACAAGCTCCTTGAATCTTCTGCCGACGCTGCGGGATATGCCGATAGGCTTACCATCGGCAAGACCCTAACTATCAGTGACCCTCATACATTTCCCTCCGATGTCTCTTTCACTCCGATGAGCCTGACACATAGCTGTCGGTAAGACTTGGGCCATCGGAAGCACATTGTCCACATCCCCCGACAACACATCTCTCACCGATGAGCCTTTCTCTATCGGGGAGACCACTTACTGTCGGTGCCACTTTTCTCCCTTCTACCGATGATGTAACTCGTGCCGGTACACCTTCACTCTTCCCTCCTTCGGCTACACTATTGAACCATTAACTTGAACCTTCACTTTGAACCGTCGTCTTGAACCACTGCATTGAACCCTTGGCATGAACCTTCCCCCTTCGGCAAGACACCCATTGTCAGTGCAACTTCCTTTCTTTCGGCCGACACAATTTTCATGCCGATGAACCTTTTCATTGAACCGTTGAACCGGTTCAATCCGGTGGTTCAACCTTCTCCTTCCATCGGCAAGACTTCTCGAATCTCACCCCGATTGGTGAGAGTTCCTTCCATCGGTCCAAATTAACTTTCCTATGCCGATGGCATTACTCACACCGACGGGCTACATACCAACTTTGTCATCGGCAGGACTTGCTTCTTCGGCCACACATGTTTCTTGTTCTCCGATGGGCTATTAAGCCGATGACTTCGCACATTTATTCTTTGTCCTTCTACAACCCGATATCTAAATGCAGGAAAACCACAAAATTGCCTCACATGAAATTGTGATATACACACACTGTTTGTCATATACACTTGTTGTATACACACAAAACCTCCTCTACAACAATTCATAACTGAACAACACAGAAAAGCTAACAATTCAACCAACATAGAAAAAAACTACTAATTCAGCAATGAATTGAAATAAACTAACAACCGGGGGTCATTCCACTGATTTCAGAGAAATCCTCCAGTGGAATGACCCTAAACAAGATTCACTGTGATTGCACCAGAACACAAATTCCTTCTATTTCAGAATGTACATACAGTTTCTTTCACTCTGTCTCTCGAATACAGAGATAACTATTTAAAGATACATTGGCAGTTATAGAAAGTGGAAGGCGAAACCGTTCCTCAACCACCCTGCCAATCGGTTACATTCTACTTCTTTCTTGTTTGGTTACAATTCTTTAGATCTTTTCTTGACACATATGCAATCTTTCAATATTATGCCGTTACTCGGCCAACTAAGGTTTGACATGGCACTAAGGCCTTACAATGTAATATTTTGGACATAACCTAAAATGTATCAAGGTGCTCCTGCACCATACTCCCCAGCATGAAGAAACTCTTGTCCCAAGAGTTATGTGGTCTGCTGCAAATGACCAACGCCACTTTATGTCTTCAACTTTGTCTGGATACCTCCTCTGCTTCTTCTTTATCTTCCAACTGTGACTCCTATCAATGGAGTTTGACTGGCTACTCCTCTAGATGCTGCTATAAGTCCAACCTTAATGCTGCACCAACACTTCTGTCCCTCACCTAGGAGTCCTCGCTTGCCTCTCTCCCCAGGACTTTTGGCGACACTCATTGGACCTTCTTCTCAGGCCCTTGAACCATCTCCTATGGTTCCATGACAGATCTCTTATCTGCCTGCTTGTAGCTTGTGGACATGCATCTGCAACCACAAATATTAGCAAAACCAAAACACCAATCTCTCACTTAGATTCCTAGAGCTTTCGTTAGCTCTGATACCAATTTGATGTGGAGGAAAACCAGTTTAACATATAAAACAGGTTGAAGAATCCTTTGAAGCCCACAAAATAGCCACTTGAGAGTCCATCGGTAAGACTAACACAAAGGTCACATCAAAATATACATCTGCCTGCCTATCGGCAGGACAAAAATCTATCGGCGAGCTCCTTGAATCTTCTGTCGACGCCGCGGGATACGCTGATAGGCTTACCATCGGCAAGACCCTAACTATCGGCGACCCTCATACATTTCCCTCTGACATCTCTTTCACTCCGATGAGCCTGACACATAGCTGTCGGTAAGACTTGGGCCATCGGAAGCACAATGTCCGCATCCCCCGACAACACATCTCTCACCGATGAGCCTTTCTCTATCGGCGAGACCACTTACTGTCGGTGCCACTTTTCTCCCTTCTGCCGATGATGCAACTCATGCCGATACACCTTCACTCTTCCCTCCTTCGGCTACACTGTTGAACCATTAACTTGAACCTTCACTTTGAACCGTCGTCTTGAACCACTGCATTGAACCCTTGGCGTGAACCTTCCCCCTTCGGCAAGACACCCATTGTCGGTGCAACTTCCTTTCTTTCGGCCGACACAATTTTCATGCCGATGAACCTTTTCATTGAACCGTTGAACCAGTTCAATCCGGTGGTTCAACCTTCTCCTTCCATCGGCAAGACTTCTTGAATCTCACCTCGATCGGTGAGAGTTCCTTCCATCGGTCCAAATTAACTTTCCTATGCCGATGACATTACTCACACCGACGGGCTACATACCAACTTTGTCATCAGCAGGACTTGCTTCTTCGGCCACACACGTTTCTTGTTCTCCAATGGGCTATCTTAAGCCGATGACTTCGCACATTTATTCTTTGTCCTTCTACAACTTGATATCTAAATGTAGGAAAACCACAAAATCACCTCACATGAAATTGTGATATACACACACTGTTTGTCATATACACTTGCTGTATACACACAAAACCTCCTCTACAACAATTTGTAACCGAACAACATAGAAAAGCTAACAATTCAACCAACACAGAAAAAAACTACTAATTCAGCAATGAATTGAAATAAACTAACAACCAGGGGTCATTCCACTAATTTCAGAGAAATCCTCCAGTGGAATGACCCTAAACGAGATTCACTGTGATTGCACCAGAACACAAATTCCTTCTATTTCAGAATGTACATACAGTTTCTTTCACTCTATCTCTCGAATACAGAGATAACTATTTAAAGATTCATACATTGGCAGTTACAGAAAGTGGAAGGCGAAACCATTCCTCAACCACCCTGCCAATCGGTTACATTCTACTTCTTTCTTGTTCGGTTACAATTCTTTAGATCTTTTCTTGACACATATGCAATCTTTCAATATTATGCCGTTACTCGGCCAACTAAGGTTTGACATGGCACTAAGGCCTTACAATGTAATATTTTGGACATAACCTAAAATGTATCGAGGTGCTCCTGCACCATACTCCCCAGCATGAAGAAACTCTTGTCCCAAGAGTTATGTGGTCTGCTGCAAACGACCAATGCCACTTTATGTCTTCAACTCTGTCTAGATACCTCCTCTGCTTCTTCTTTATCTTCCAATTGTGACTCCTATCAATGGAGTTTGACTGGCTGCTCCTCTAGATGCTGCTATAAGTCCAACCTCAATGCTGCACCAACACTTCTGTCTCTCACCTAGGAGTCCTCACTTGCCTCTCTCCCCAGGACTTTTGGTGACACTCACTAGACCTTCTTCTCAGGCCCTTGAACCATCTCCTGTGGTTCCATGACAGATCTCTTATCTGCCTGCTTGCAGCTTGTGGACATGCATCTGCAACCACAAATATTAGCCAAACCAAAACACCAATCTCTCACTTAGATTCCCAGAGCTTTCGCTAGCTCTGATACCAATTTGATGCGGAGGAAAACCAGTTTAACATATAAAACAGGTTGAAGAATCCTTTGAAGCCCACAAAATAGCCACTTGAGAGTCCATCGGCAAGACTAACTCAAAGGTCACATCGAAATATACATCTGCCTACCTATTGGCAAGACAAAAATCTATCGGCCAGCTCCTTGAATCTTCTGCCGACACCGCGGGATATGCCGATAGGCTTACCATCGGCAAGACCCTAACTATCGGCGACCCTCATACATTTCCCTCCGACATCTCTTTCACTCCGATGAGCCTGACAACATAGCTGTCGGTAAGACTTGGGCCATCACAAGCACATTGTCCGCATCCCTCGACAACACATCTCTCACCGATGAGCCTTTCTCTATCGGCGAGACCACTTACTGTCGGTGCCACTTTTCTCCCTTCTGCCGATGATGTAACTCGTGCCGATACACCTTCACTCTTCCCTCCTTCAGCTACACTGTTGAACCATTACCTTGAACCTTCACTTTGAACCATCGTCTTGAACCACTGCATTGAACCCTTGGTGTGAACCTTTCCCCTTCGGCAAGACACCCATTGTCGGTGCAACTTCCTTTCTTTCGGCCGACACAATTTTCATGCCGATGAACCTTTTCATTGAACCGTTGAACCGGTTCAATCCGGTGGTTCAACCTTCTCCTTCCATCGGGAAGACTTCTCGAATCTCACCCTGATCGGTGAGAGTTCCTTCCGTCGGTCCAAATTAACTTTCCTATGCTGATGGCATTACTCACACCGACGGGCTACATACCAACTTTGTCATCGGCAGGACTTACTTCTTCGGCCACACACGTTTCTTGTTCTCTGATGGGCTATCTTAAGCCGATGACTTCGCACATTTATTCTTTGTCTTTCTACAACCCGATGTCTAAATGTAGGAAAACCACAAAATTGCCTCACATGAAATTGCGATATACACACACTGTTTGTCATATACACTTGCTGTATACACACAAAACCTTCTCTACAACAATTCATAACCGAACAACACAGAAAAGCTAACAATTCAACCAACACAGAAAAAAACTACTAATTCAGCAATGAATTGAAATAAACTAACAACCGGGGGTCATTCCACTGATTTCAGAGAAATCCTCCAATGGAATGACCCTAAATGAGATTCACTGTGATTGCACCAGAACACAAATTCCTTCTATTTCAGAATGTACATACAGTTTCTTTCACTCTGTCTCTCGAATACAGAGATAACTATTTAAAGATTCATACATTGGCAGTTACAGAAAGTGGAAGGCGAAACCGTTCCTCAACCACCCTGCCAATCGGTTACATTCTACTTCTTTCTTGTTCGGTTACAATTCTTTAGATCTTTTCTTGACACATATGCAATCTTTCAATATTATGCTGTTACTCGGCCAACTAAGGTTTGACATGGCACTAAGGCCTTACAATGTAATATTTTGGACATAACCTAAAATGTATTGAGGTGCTCGTGCACCATCGACATAGCCATAAATCCCTCTATTAGTTGATAGAGTGTTACATACCCAGATTCAAAAAATTGGGGAAAAGCCTTGGGACGGGATATACGGGGAAAGTGCTCATCATAGGACATGTTCTATGATAGTGCTATTTAGCACAATGTCTGGTGAAGAGAGAAACATGAACATTCCTTCAAAGTTTGTTAAGTATAGTTTTTAGTGGAGCTTTTTTAGGTCATGGGATATGTCTGGTGATAATGAATTTTAGCACTTTATCCGATGAAGTGACTTTTTAGCACAAAGTTAGGTGACGTGTTTTTAGTGCTCAGAGAATTTCATGCTATATCCTGACTTAGGATTTTAGTGTAAATTGTAGTGATGCATAATTTTAGTGCAAAAGCACTTCAAGGGAACCTTCTTGGATCCAAATGCAATCAAAACACTCCAAATTCAATCATCAAAGGGAATTTAATTAGGCCAAATTGTCCAAGTATAAGATAAGCCATTGAAATAACCAAGACTTCATTTTCTCTCAAGAAAGAACTTCAAAATTTTAGACCAAGCCAAAATCAAAAAAAGGGGGTCTCCATTTGGAAAAATAGGGTGTGTGTGCAAGGCACACTACCACTCAACTCTCTTACTTAAGCTCGTCACTCTACCTTAAGTATAGAGAAGAATACACCCTTCAAATCAAATCAAATCATTCCAAGGTCTTGAAATTTGATCCCCAACCTACATCACAATCATCCATCACTCTACATCATCTCAACAACATGGATCCTTATGTAGAAATGTAACAATTAAAAAGACTTAGACAAGCATGTGAGGACATGGATCCTAATGCTAAGGAAAAATGCAAAAATGTCATTAGTGATATACCCTTAGCACATCTCATCATTGGAGACTCCCAAGCTCCTAGTCCATCTGCATCATATCAACCTTCAACCTCATATCAATATTCATGCCCTTATACATCCATTCCATCATACCTATCTAATCAATCAATACCTCCAACTTATCCATCCCCCAACCTTTTTCATGCTAACTTTGACCAAGGGAGTGCCAATCTAGCACACCTCATGGCTGAAATTCAAAGCTTACATCAACAACCATTTCCCCATGTGCATCCCCCACCTTACAATCCATCAATTCCTCCAATCTCTCCATCACAATATCCCTCCAATATCATCAACCTTAATCCATCATCCTATGTATCTCCCAATCCATTAATCTCTATCATCCATCCACCATCTAGTCCACCATCAAACACTCCAAAGCCTAAGCCATCAACCAAAGATTCCTTGAAGGTTCTCCAAAGAATGTTAGCCAAAAATGAAAGCAAAGCTATGGAACCTTCCAAATCCACTCATCCTATAGAATCTCATGCCTCCTTAACACCACCATGCTATCCAACACCTATCTTATCTAACCTACCTAAGAACCACCACTATCCAATCCCATTATCCAATCCTATTATCCCTTCACCCAATCCTAATCCTAATCCTATAACATCCACTATCATTATCCATCCATTATATCATCTACCTGATACCTTTTGTAATCCATCAACCACTAAGCTCATGAAAGATGTCATCCATTGGTTATTAGTAAGGAAGCAAACACCCTCATGCAATCCAACACTCACCAAACCCTTTGAAAAAACTCTTATCATAAGTGCATCACATAGCCATGTCAAGGAGCCCACCTAAAACAATTCCACTTCCATACAAACACAATTGCTATGCCAAGATTGCATCAAATCCAAAGTATGTTGAAGCATCAACCCCCTATCCTAATCAAGATCCAAGCATTCAATCTAATCCCATCCCCAATCCCCTCCCATATTGTGATCAACTTATCCACACCAACCCTATCACCCTTACCACAACATCCCTTGTTGATCCTTTACCACCTTCTACTAATCCCATCCCAAATCCATCCTCTTATCCACATGGAAAAAACACCTTCATCCATGGTGGTTCCCTCATAGGAGATGAACAACTTCCATCCACCACCTATCCTTCTCCAATAAATAATGGACTTGCATCTTGTTTCCAAAGCACCAAACATCCCATTACATGTCGCATACTCCAAAACATGAAATATCAAGGCAAAGGTTTAGGCCTTCATGAACAAGGCATCTTGGAGCCCATCCATACCACATTCCATCCATCCTCGCATGCCCTTGGCTATACATCCCAAGGAAAACAATCTAAACATGTTGGTACCACCCATACACCTCCCAAAATTTATTCATCCAATCCCAAATCTGGTGCACCTCATCTCACCTCCAAATCATATGTTGCCATCCCTCCTCCATTGTCATATCATTTACAAAAGAATGTGACCAGACACATCCCCCATCAGCTTTACTTCCACTACTTCCAACTCCTAACATCCCTATCCTCAAATCCTCTTATCCTCCCATCCTCCCAATGCCTAATATCACTATCCTTAAATCCCCTCATCCTTTCATCCTCGAATCCCCTTATCCCCCCATTCTTCCAACTCCCATACATAAATCCTGATCCCCTAAAATCCCAAATCATGACCAACGAAAGAACACATAATCCAAACAAGAAGCTACCAAAACACCCATGGGATTCAAAAATAAAAATTTGGATGCCTCTACCCATCAAGCCAAAAATCCTAAAGATCCCCATGCCTTAGGGCACAAATGCAAATAATTAAAGCAAAATCCATCCAAAAGGCTATAATAACCTACACCATCAAAACAAAAAGCAAAACAAAAAATGGTGTGGGTCCCCAAGCAAAATGCAACTAATCCAAATGAGGCATCCACCTCCAAATCTCAAAAATCCCAAAAATCCCAAACATCTCACTCCCCATCAAATCTCACAATTCTTAAGTCTATTTGGTCCCTAAAACTCCAAATCAACCATTCAAAAATCCCCTATCCCACTCCCCATTACTACCTACCTCACATCCAAAATATAAACTTCCAAATGCATCACGATGTGTGCAAATGTTGGTCTTGGTTTGGTTCAACCCCATAAAATTCCCACATACCTTCATCTCCCTATCTTATCCCCATTATACTACATATTCCCCCATCATCTTCCTATGGTCCATGCTTTTGTATAATCCTCCCATCCATAATATATATCATAATCCACACAATCCATATCATAATCCACATAATAATCCACATCAGTATCCACTATCCATTCTATCTTTTCCTATCTACCAACTATTTAATGGGACAATATTCTCCTTTCTACAAAAATAGATGCTAGAGTCCCCCTTCCATCCAAAAAAATAAAAAAATCAAAAAATCAACAAAATAGTAAAGAGAAAAAAATCTGTCCAATGGTGAAAACCACTCCTTGTGGCGCCTTGGGAAAGTACCATGATGAAAACTTTTTATGGGTATCATATGTAATCCCTTCCCCATCTATTTGTATCTCATACTTAGGGGCAACCTCATACCTTTTATCCACATCCATAATATCTTTTGCACATCTTATCCATCATCTATCCTTATCCTATATATCCTATGTCTCACATCCATCCTATCAACTATATCTTCCTCCTTAAATATTGACAAAGATTGGGGAAAAATATCAAAAACATGCTTTGGACACCTCTTGGCATACGTCCCTTTCTAAGCATATCCTCCATCCATCTATCTACTACAAATTCCATCCATCCAAACATAATCCCATCATGTAAAATCCTAAGCATCACACCTAGAGTGGGACATATGATTCCTATGCAACAAAGTCTTTGGAGATCATCCTAAACCCCTCCACCCATCCATTAGAAACTTCCCATCTATCGATCATGCATCCTCATCCTATTCTTTATCCCCATTTTTCATCCTTATATCATATCTATCACCTTCCATCGCCAATCCCTCCATCTACCTATCATGTATCCCTATCCTATCTCTTATCCCCATCTATCCATCCTATCATGAATCTTCTATCCCATCACCAATCTAAACATCCTATCACCAATCAACCATCCCACATCATCATCACAAATCAGAACTACCTATCATCACTAGACCCGCATCTTAATGCACCTTGATCCCTACATGGATACAGGGTATGGAAGCAATCTAGAATACGAATGAAGTTTCCAATGCTCAGGTACATAAGATGCACCCATCTAACCCTCCTAGATGGTCCCTATCTCCTGAGCTTACACTAGATCCAAATGTAATAACCAAAGCATCACATCAACTATCAAAAGTATCATCCCTTATTAAAAATCATCAACTATCAAATTAGCATCAACCACAACTTATATCCTATATCTTGAGCCCATCCTTTGAATTATCCTAATCATCCATCAATTCCTTCCTTAACGGATATATTGTTCCTACAATAGGTAGAATCCATCAATCATCATCCATCTTGGAAAGACATACAATGGTTGTTTGTTTGGTCAGTTGGTCTTTTGGTTATTGGTTTTTATCTTTTTTCCTATTCAAAGATCACATCAAAACTATCTTGATCTCACTATATCATGGTATGTGGCGAAAACATCTAGAATGGGGCATAGTCATTACTTTTGTATGCTGTGCTTATGGGTTGGTCTCATTACTCCAAGCTACTATTCATATCTTTTGAATCGTAGGTTTGGTTCTAGCATATTGATCTCCTTGTTCATCTAAGGTTCATCATACCTTTTATGTATTAAGGGCTTATGGTATGAGTCCCCTTCCCTCATCTAGACAAAGTTGTACTATCTTGGGCATGCATGGGATCATCCTCTTGTCTATGTATCTAGTCCATGCATATGTTGGATATACATCATCACCTTGGTCTTCTACACTTGGTGTAAATATCCTCTTTGCTATAACAAACCTAGGATTGCTCTAAATCATTTCAGAACAATAATCGTCCTTCAATCAATCTATCCTATCCACACAATCACCTCATCCCAATAATCAAACTTCCATTCCATCTGTTATCCTACCAATCTATTTCATCCATTTCGAGAGCACACTCATGTTCTTGCAACCCACATGTCCTCTTGAGGGGGCATCACCTCCACCAATCATCCTTTTTCTATCCAAACCAACACTATATTTTCAACTTCTTTGAAATAATGTTACTTAATCGTAACACCATTTCAAAGAGAGGAAAAATGTAGACACCTAAAATTGACTTGCCCCATAAGCCACTTTCCCATATCCTCACATCACTAACTTATCCTTTGCCAATTAATAAAATAAAATCAATTTATTTAATTAATTTATAGTAAACCATTTATCCCTGAGCATTCATCTTATTCATCCCTTGTAATGAATTAATTCAATTAGTTTGTTACTACACCTTACAACATCATTCATCATTGATTAAATAAATATTCTCAATATTTATTTAGTTAATTTCTTCATCTCCTAATCCTGATTAGTTAGATAAATCATGCTTATTTAATTAATCTACCCTATCCTATAGCCTTAACCTAGCCTAATTGAATAAATAATAATTATTTAATTAGCTACCCTAGCCTACATAACCCCTAGACCTAAATTTATTAAATAAACCCTTATTTAATTAATTTTAACCCCTCATTAGCCCACTCACTAATTTAGTCTAGCCACATTAATTAAGTTAATCCCTTGATTAACTTAGTCAAACCTCACTTAACACCTTCTCCCACACCCCTCAAATAAAAAATTACCTTTTGTTCCAAAGGGTCACATGACCCTTCCAACTCATCTTTCCCTTTTCATGTTAGAGCTCTTTTTTAGACAAAGAGCTCACACATGTGCTTTCCAAAAAGACACGTGTCATAAGTCATCCCACTTATCAATAAACTTGAATTTTTAATTCAACACTCTCCCATGGAAAATAATTTTTAATTCATTGACATGTCATAATCCGACTCTTCCCAAGATGAATTTTTAATTCATTTTTAATCCTCCTCATCCTTCCCAAGATGAATATAAAATTCGCTTTTAATCTCAACCCTCCATCTTTGTTGATGTGATCTTAGCCCTTGATCTCATCCTCTCATCTCAACCCTTGATTCTAACTTTGAATCCTAGCCATTGGATTCAAATCCTCTCCAATTTACCTATAAATACAAGGCTAACCCAAGCCATTTTAAGAACTTCTTCATAGCATCCTTACCATGCCCAAATTTCTATCTTCTCATCTCATCTTACCCCTACCATGCCAAAATCATCCCTCATCTCATAGCCAAATCATCTCTCAATCTCAATCTATATACAATCCCTTATCCATATTGTGTTGAACACTTAAAAGTAATCCACATACACAAATCATCTACTTGGGTAAATCTAGGAGAATCCATGGGTGCAACTCTCAAGAAACCTTATTAAGAAGTGAGGGATCTTCAAAGGTATAACATTGTGTGTTTGATGCATTTTATTTTTTATTTTCCTTTGTTGATTTCTCTCATCTTCAATAATAACATATCTACATCCATTTTTAAAAATATTTTATGAATATCATATTTAACTTATATTAAAGAAATAAATAATACATATTCACAAAAAAGACGTGTGGTCAAAAGTCACACCCACACAATCATAGCCTCAAAGGGCAAATAAAACATAAGCCTCAAAATGCGAATAAAAAATAATTCAACCTCAAAGGAAAAACATAATGTTTAGCAAGAAAAGACATAAAAAACATTAAGCTGCAAGAGCAACACTAGCAAATGGAGGAGGATCCTTATCATCAGGTTTTCCCAGAAGTCCCCGAGGGTATCATCTTCAATAGGCTCCAACCATTAAGAGCAACAGTGGGATCTTCATTCTCCTTCGGAGGCTAAGAACTGGGGAAATGGCAAGCTATAGCTGAGGAAACTTACCAATGTCTAGCCAACCAACATACCACCAAGGAGATGGTAGTCTGGAAGGCAAGGACCAGCCTCCACGGATAGTAGAATCCCTAGAGAATTGAGGGCCATGGGGATGAGATCTACAATCACAGTCACTATGAATGCCTCTAGGGCCCCACCGGTCATGACAAGAAGTTTGACTGCAACCACACTGATGCTCCCGAGAGGAGGAAGAATCAAGTAGGACCTAGACAATAGTGCAAGGAGTGTTACCCTAGTGGTCCAACAATTCCTACAGATGGGTGACTTCAAGTGCAACTTTGCTAGCTTGCATCTGAATCTACATCAGAACATTAGAGAAAATGAGATCTTTAGTGCACAATGAAAAGTGCTTATTAGTAGAACAATGATTGAAAATAGTAGCACTTCTATATTTCCAAATGCTAAAAATAATTTCCATCCTGAAAGTGTGCCAGATCTGAGCATATCTATGAGGAAGATAGGGCCAATCACCAAGTAAGACCATATGCCAAGAAAAGGCATTAGTTCTAAAAGGCTGAAAGAAATCATGTATCCAATTCCAAGCTTCTTGAGATTGAGGGCAAAACCAAAAGAGGTTCTTGAGAGACTCAAGCTGATGCAAGTATGTGCCCTTTTCCATTGATGTCAAAGGGGGAGAGAAGACATGTGAAAAATAAAAGTGATTGTTGTTGATAGGGGGAGCTATGTCAGTCATTAAGGAGAAGTTCTTGTCTTGATGGTTAAAACAGTTTTTCACATCATATGTTGCCATCAATGACAAAGGGGGAGATTGTTGCAAGTATGGGCCTAACTGGTGTTGTCATTGATGTCAACATACTCCTATTTCATTGATATCAAGGATTGGATGAGCTGTGTGCTGAGGATATTGAGAAAATTAGTCCTATCAGAAATAGAGAAGAACAGTGAAGACAATGAAGCTCTATGAAGTGAAGATCCAAGATGAGATAAAGATCAGAGAATGCGCATCAAAGGGTGTGTGTGTATATGTGTCTAAAGATGATCTAGTCAAGATTTGAGAGGTCCACATGAAGATTTGAAGAATTTATGGCCATATGAGCAAAACCTGTTTTGACAGGTGTTCAGAGGTGACAAAGTGACACAAATAGGTCTAGTGAGATCCGGAAATGCAATATCTTGTTCTACGGATTTGGCGGAGTGTTTAGGAAGCCAATGTGAATTGACAACTCAATTGGTTCATGGTCTAGAGGTCCACAAGCATTTATTCTAATATGACAGTGTTGACAAAATGTGTTCTTAAGGTTCTGGATGAAGATGTGAATGATTTCAGTAAGCAGAAGTGGTGTGGATGTTCTTGGTGATTCAGGCAAGCTTGTGGGGGTCTCTAGATTGTGTCCAGTTTGTGTTGGTGGTCGACATTGAAGATGGAGCTTGTAATTGAAGATTTACTTCCGAGTGATGATGTTCTTCCTAATCATGGCTGACTGGATGATTAACACATCTTGCAGATGATCTTGAAGATGTTCTACGAAGTATGGCATGTTACTCAAAGAAGATTGAAGTCCCAAATATGTGTGGCCGATAGTGTGGTGATTCACATGAAGTCTTTTGTAATAATTCAAGCTATATTTGTTTATTTACTCTGTAATAAAATAAAGTATGTATTGTGCTAACTTTGATGATTATCCCAAAGTTGATGTCTTCTATAAATACGAGTTATGAAGTCATTTCAAATAATTATAGTGAATATGAGGAAGTGGTAGAGGAGAAGAGTGAGAAGTAGAGTAGAAGTATTGAGCTTAAATGGAATTGACTCAAGAATGGTGAAGATGCTAAACTTTAGTTCAAGTATGTAATCTTTATTATTCTGTAGACAATGTGTCTCCTGTAGGTAGTGGGCCTCTTGTGAGTAGTGTGCTCAGGCAGTGAGCCCTAATTGGCATGTGCCATTTTGTTCTTCTTATTCTTTTAATAGAGAATATAATCTTGGGTTAGTCACCCTGTAGTTTTTCCCTTAACCGGGCTTTCCACGTTAAAATCTTGGTGCCATATGTGTTAATGTGTTTCTGCTCTTGAATTATTGCATTGTGCTTCCATGATTGATTTATTATTATGTTGTTGAATTACAAGAAGGGTTTAAGTGCTTAAAGAAAAGAAATTTTTGGGACAACTGATTCACCCCCCCTCTCAATTGTCTATCTTAAATCAAAACAAGCTACCCACAGAACAAGCATTGAGGGATGGTAATGCGCATGTGAGCTGGGCGATCCCCCAGAGGAAGGCCTTGATACAACAAACATAAAAAATGCACCAACTTAGGCTCAACCACAGCAGACCAAACACATTAAAACCATCTGTGTCAGGTCCCATGAGAGGACTAAATATGCCAACGATGATTAAGCTGCTCCACCATATGCAAGTGGGGAAACAACCAAGCGTATCCTTTACAAGGTTTGTAGCTCTAAAAAAGAGTCTTGGGATACCATTTCCAATCTTTCCACCATGGTTTGAGAGATTGGACTCCCACCTCATGAATCATGTGAGGAATGGCCTCAATGATAGCCTGGTAAGTATCATGGTCTATATTAATAAGCTTGTATTTATGCTTGAATTTGGGCCAATAGAGGAAATTCGTGGTGGCTAGATTCTGAAAGTCAGGCAGAACATGAATCTAGTGCTTAAACAATTTTAATTCTTGAACCCATGGAAGCTTAGCAAGCATCCAGTCTTGATTAATTAAAATAGGTGACCACCAAATCAATTACTGGTTAATGGATAAACCATTACAAAAATAATCCCCAGCCCAGCGAAGCCAAGGCTTGATCTAGCTTCCCATGCTTTCCAAATGATTTTGATCACAAAAGTGCCTTGAATGGAAATAGGCTCTCTCATGATGAGAATGGATCCTAGATCAAGACCATTCCATGTTGGTCATCCAATAGGAATGCCTGTATTGATGCAGTGCCTAACAAGAATTTTCTAGGCCTCATTACCTTGAAGGGCTTAAATGATCCATTTAGCACACAAGGCAATGCCTTGATGGTGAATGGAGATCAAGCCAAGTCCTCCAACCTCACAAGGGAGGCAACAAAAATCCCAAGTAACTTAGTGAAAACCTTGACTGTCATTGTGAGAGGCCCACAAAAAATCTCTAAGCAACTTATCAATTTTCAAATAAGAGGCTTTGGAGGGAACCCAACATGAAGAGTAAGAAATGTGTGTGGTAGCCAAGATTTTGGAACAAACTTGAAACTTACCTACCAAAGATAAGGGCTTGGTTATCCAATACTACAACTTTTTTTCAATTCTAGCAATAACATCTTACCATAACTTCGAGGGGGAGGCTTGAAAAGAAAAAGGGATGCCCAAAAAATTGATGATTTCCCCATGATCAATTCATTTTTATCAGAAAGAATCCAACCATCCTGGCTTAGTGAGGAAGGATTGTCTGTAACACAAAGTTTTTTGCCACTGAATGCTGGAGCCAAAGGCTTGGCAAAAAATATCTAGGAAACAAAGTGCCTGTGTGATATTCTCCTCATCCTCAATGAGAGTGAGGAAATAGTCATCAACAAAATGACCATTCACAAGTTGTGGAGAGGAATTAGGAAGGGAAATTACCTTCACATAGGTTTGAGAAATTGCTTGAGCAAGCAAGTAACTAAAGCCCTCTACAAAAAGAACATAAAGAGTAGGGACAAGAGCGCAACCTTTTCCAATTGATTAGAAAATCCCAAAAGACCTAAACTGTCTGCTAGAGATGGTGATGCAAGATGAAGCATAAGAAAAATCATCTGAACCATGTGAATGAAGTAGGGTCCAAAGCCTAGAGACTGAAGCATGGCAAAAATGAAAGGCCACTTAATATGATCAGAGGCCTTAGGAAAATCAATCTTGATGAACAACCCAAGTTATTGGGAGCATCGAGCCCATTCCATACCTTCCCAAACAATAATAATATTATCCATGATAAACCTGGATTTAATGAAGCCCATCTATTTAGGTTGAATGATGAGAGACAACATTGAGAGAAGTTTGAGTGCTAGAGGCTTTGCAACGATCTTATAGGAGACATTTAATAATGTGATGGGATGCCAGTTGTTGATATCCTCAGGGTCACTAGCTTTAGGTATGAATTTGATATTTCCTTTGTTTATGAGCGAACCTAGGGAACTAGTTTGCATGGCTTCAAGATATACATTATGCAGGTCACTGCCCACTATATCCAAAAAAGCTTTCTAAAATTCACACGGAAAGCCATCCAAACCAAGGGCTTGTCATTGGCCATGAAGAAGACCACTTCCTTGAGGTCACCTTGAATAAGAAGCTAGTCACATAAAACCTGCTGAGAACTTGAAAGCTGGTAGGGGACAACTGCAAGGCATTGTTGCAGAGCCGTTTTCCTAGACGGCCTAGTATCTTGAGTCGCAAATACTTGTTCATAGTGACAAACAAAGGCTTGCAGGATATTAGGAAGCTCAGGAAAGATATGTTGTCCTTCATGGATTTTTTAACCGATTGGGAAGTATGGTGAGATCAGAGAGCTTGAAAAAATTCCTTAAAAACTTTATCCCCAATCTTGAGCCAGTGGAGCCAAGATTTTATCTATGCTCCACAAGCTTTTATCTATGTTGCGCAAGTTGAATGAGCATCTACAATTTGCTTAGATACTACCTCAGCTGAGCTAGCTGGAGCTAAGCAATAGAGTCAAATGGTTGCACTTCCAAAGTGGTGGTGACAAGGCAGAGCTCGCGGGTGGTAGCATCATTCAACCAATGATGAAATTGGGCAAGTGGCCTCCCATAAATGTGGAGAAATTGTGAGGTATGGGTGATGGAATCATTCCACCATGAAATCCAGCCCACGCCATGCAAAGGCCATGGGGCTAAGTTCCAAACACATTGAATGTGTGTCAACATGGAAGAATGGTTGAGAAGAGATCTGTTTAGAAAAAAATTGGCTTTTTCGTGGTTTAGGTCTTGAATACTACCACTCAATATGAAAATGAGTTGGAAAGTGATCTGGCAAGACCACATTCGCTAATGGTTCCACTTGCAAGGAGAAAAAGATAGAAATGGAAAAAAGATTGAGCAGATATCATAGCTTTGTCAAGCCTCTTTAAAACCCTAGCAAGACCAGCCCACAAATTGCTCCAAGTGTAACATTGTGAGTTAAGAAGGCGGCGGCCTGCATTGGGATCAAAAAGACCTAATTTATTATGCATATGAAACCACACCTCCCTTTTGCCAACTATCCATCGTATAGGCAAAGTGTCCCATTTATCATAGGCCATTTTAATGATATTAAAGTCCCCACACAAAGCCCAAGTGGTGGCAGGCATTGAATTTACAATTCAACGCCAAAGAGATCTTTCTATGGCGTCATTAGGAGCATAAGCATTAATAATCCTAAAGGAATGATTATCAACATTGAAAAGAGTCCACAACATGTGGTTAGTAGGGTCACATCCATGATCAATCCGTAGTTGATGCCATGTAGGAGAGAGAAAGGTGACAACTCTACCACGACCAGCCTCATGGTTAGTGCTGTTATGGAGTAAAAAGTAACCTCATGCCTTTTTACATCTTAGTTTAGCTCCTAGGTCCCTATGCTTACACTTTACATGCTTAATACTTATCCCATAGAAAATTCCCTCGAAACCCATGTCAAATGGGACTTAGGGGGCCAATCTAAATGCTTTATCATGACCCAAATTAAAGCCTTGGGACTTGGGCACCTGTGCCCTAGTCCAGGCTAATTTATCGAGACCCAAATTTAAGTTTTTCAGCATAAGACCTTTAAAAAGGTTTCCCTCTATCATCCTTTTCAATTTGAATTACGAATGTTAGCAAGAAAGCATATATAAGTGATTTTATGTCTTCATTTTACACCTAGATAGATAATGCGAACTTGTGATATTGAGCTAAAGGATTTCAAGGCATTCATTGTGTTGTAGAGTAGAATTATGTTGTTATTGTGTTTGTTTGTTTTAGATTTGGCTTCATCAATCCATCTCCTCATGGTTTGAAGGATCTTCATCTACGTGAGGGCTTCACCTCTAAGGTGACATCTATTTGTGTTTCAATCATTTCAATTCATCATTGCTTTGGCCTCTATCCTGCCTTGGGAACACACTCTATCTAACAATGGTGTTGGAAGACTTGAATGTCATTTTGGGGCTTGACCAAGGCAAGCTCCTAAGCACCACAACCCCCAAACCCCTCTCTTTGTGATTGCAGGTTACATGTGTAGGATTTGGTGAAGTGAAGGTACATAGAAGCAATTCAGAGGATAAGGATCTGGGATCTAAAGAAAAGTTTTTGTAAATCTACCCTACTAGAATAGGGCACTTGCCCCGTAGTCCTCCCAATAGGATTCATCCTGAACTTAGTAGCTAAACATCATTCGACACTAATCACTATTCTAAATCTACAAAAAGTTGCCCTATCAGACTTGGGTGTCTGCCCTGTAGTTCGCAAAGTATTCACCTCCAAAAATCCAACTTCTGGTGAGTTTCTATTCCTTCCTGAGTGTCTTTCTGTGGGGTGATGTGTAGCAGTTTATCCGTCTATACCCAATTTCATTATAATTAGGGTTTGATGCCTATTGAATCTAGGGTTTGCCAAATCTTTCAATCTATTTAGTCTTTCCATATCATTGCTAAGTACATCAACCTGTAGATGAGTCCTCTCCATATGTAGTGACTTGGCTTGGTTGTTGTCCTTGAGAGTCATTGTGAAAGGAGGGTATGATTTGATAGATCTTGACACTATTCATCATCTTTCCCACCGTTCACATATAACATTTTGGTGAGCCAATGTTTTTACTGAATTTGCATCTTGTTGAGTGTTGTAATTAGTCTTTGCATTTATTCATATCATATTTTTCATCTTGCATTGAAATTTTTTTGCATACATCTGGAAAATTTTGAAAAACAAGCATTATAGGCTTGCATTAAGGCATAGTTTTGCATAATTTACATTGCATATCATAAAAAGATTTAATTTTCAGATATTTGCATTAGATCTAATATTTATTATAGTAATTCATCATTAATTCATATAAAATCTTGCATAAAGACAAGCTTCATTTGCTAGGGTTTTGCTTAAAATGTTGCATTTTTCATATAACCTAATCTTAGCAAAAACTAGGGTTTGTAGACAAAATTTCATTTTCAGATTTTGCTACTCCTTTTCAACATTCAATCAAATCTGATTTTGAAGTTTAGTGTTGGATCATAGTGCATACTTTCGTATCCTAGCTTTGAAACTTTCACCTTTTCTACTTACACATTCTGTATTTCAACAAGCATAACTACCTTGCTCCTTTGGCTTGTTCTATTAGTTTGTGCATTGAGTGTTGTATGCCTTTGCATGAGTTGTATAATCTTCTACCCTAATAGAAACATCCTTGTAAGGAGAACCCATATACTAATGGGTTCTAGTGCTTTGAATAGAACCGATATGCAAACATCAGAAAATCCATTGAACACTTACTTTACAAAGGGTGAAACACAAACTTTGAAAGATATCATACCTCCTACCACTACAATGGAAGAACAAACATTTCATGATTTTGAAGATCTTATTGATGTGATAACACATGTACCTGATGATCAAATCAACAAACTTGATAAAGAACTAGTTGATTTTCAAGCGTTTGTGGAAAAAGAAAGGATAGCTGAAGAGGTTGTACCTGTTGTTCATAGTCTAAGAGAGTTATTAAAAGAAGGACAAGACAGTGTTAATATACTATGTGGGACAACCCATTTAGTGGGTAAAATCATTATGTCAGTGGCTAACTGTATGAGTACTATTAACAATGTGTCATCACCAAATCATACACAGGTATCGACACCTATACCAACTACCAGAATGACCACTTTCACATTATCAATCCTCACTACCAATGCACAAGCTTGTAGTAATGCTACCACTAGCATGGGAATATTTAATGACATTAATTCATAGAATTACAAGGCTGTGGGATTCAATTATAAAAACCTAGCACCTAGGGTGTCTTCTTATATGAATAACCATTCTCAACACCTCTCCATTCCACCTATTCTCAACCACCTTTCACTTACAATTGCTCTCAACCACCTTTCATTACCACTCACAATCAATCACCTTTAAATTTCATGACAACTTCCAATTCTTCTAACCCACCAACCACATCACCTAATGATGCCCTTTTAAACCAACTCTTGCAAAGCATGACTTCCTTACAACAGAAAGTGACAAATTTGACCAATGCTTCTTCTCAACCTAATATACCAAAATATCATACTCATAGTCCTTTATTTTTTTCAATCCTAAGAGCTCAAATGTCTGATAAGTTTGAGACTCATTGCTTTCAAAAATACAGTGGTAAAGGTGATCCTAATACTCATGTGGCAGCATTCACGGTTATGTGTAGTGATTGCTTCTTTGAAGAGGACTTGTTAGCAAAACTCTTTCCGTGATCCCTCAAAGATACCAATTTGGAATGGTTTTTTTCATTACCTCCAAATTTAAAACATTCTTTCTCATAGTTTGATCAATTCTTACAACATTTCCAAGCAAACATTGAACCTTTGATCTCATTGATTGATTTAGTTCATTGTAAACAAGGATAGAAAGAGAAGTTAACTAAGTTTATCAATCGATATCAAGCTCTTTTCACATAGATTCAATATCTGATTACATATGAGGATGTTCAGAAGATATTCATTACAAATTTACAACCTAACATTCATGATAAAATCCTCTTGATGAAGTATAGTTCTTTTCAACATCTATGCACAGCTCTTCATGATTACTAGCTTTCATCTAGTTAGTATGAGAATCAAAACTCATTGGCTCAAGTTAGTCAATCTACAACTGGAAAATCTCAAAACAAGTTTAAGAGGAATAATAAGAGTTTCATCAAGATCAATGGAGAACATTCAAATAATTTTCAATCACAAGTGTTGGCTATTAGTAATTCTAAATGAGCACTATTTTAAATTAGACAACAACAAAGACAATTTAATCCATTATCTGAATCTCTTCAATCAATCATGAATCAAGAAATAAGAAACAATATTTTGAAGCTTCCTCTTGTGAAACCATTTGATAGTAACAGGATACAAGGACCATCATTTGATGCTACTGCCTTTTGTCAGTATCACCGCTCGGTAGGACATGACACTGAACGATGTATGCATTTGAAACATGAAATTCAAGACCTCATCAATTATAATATAATACAAGTAACTGGTGTGAATGAGAATGTAAATAAGTTGGTTGCCCATCCAAATCAAAATTTAAGATCTTTACAAATCCTTTTCCCAAGCATAACGACAACAATATGGCAGAGAAAAATATAATAGGGTAGGAATATGACTACCTCAACTATGATGAAATAATTGGCATGATAGAAGTGGATAAGGAAAAGACTAATAACTCACCTCATCCACATGGAAAAAAGTATCTATGCTAAGGCTCCTCTACCATTATCCCTTCAAGGATTAAGAGACAACTGGAATGCACTAGATAAACAAATTGAGCAACCTCGATAGGATAACATTAAGAAAAAAAATTGTCATGATGGAAAGCATCCCATTTCATCGTGAAAGACTCATTCATCAAGAAAATTAGAATAAGAAAGAAAAGGATCAGAAAAGAACAAGGTGACTATCATCAGTGGGAAATAGTAACGATTCCCCTCCTCACAAGCAACAAAAGATGTCAAAAATACAAGGACTTGAGAAACAAGCACTGCATGACCGTTCTATAAATATGAGTCAATCAGATATGAAATACTCATACTTTTTACCACACTTAATAGATCACCTATCTAAGATGATCACAAGTTCAAACTCCTCTTAGATATATATGATATAATGTTGCGTTGTGTTCCCCTGTGATGTGTTATGTGTTGTTTAGGTCTCCTAGGATGACCCTTGATACTCTTGTAAGGTCAAGGATACCAGGAGACCACCTCTATTGTGACCATTCTTCTATTTGTTTCTACATTTTTCTAACTTTCCTCTCCTCTTTTTATTGTTGTGTGTTGTGCCATGAGGGCATAACATTGTGGATGATGTCTTGGGTGCATCCTCCTACGTGGTGTTCCTAAGGCACTTGTTTCTCCTCTTTCATTTTTATTGTTTACCTTCTTCAGTGATTCTACCTAGTTGGTGGATGACGAAAACAAATAAATACTGATAAGGACCATGTCTCCCTTCAGCAAGAAAGTAAAAATGGACCTAGTCCATATATGAAGATGAGGTTGATATATATATATATCTGATGCTTGACTACTAGAATCACTCCGTGTGATAAATCATGTTTCTTCTAACAAACCTTTGCAATACACTCAATCTACTCTGTGTACTTTGGATGGTTTTGTATCTCACCTTGTTGTTACACTTAGTTTTAAGATATCTGCAATATAATCCCAACAACTATACTCGGTTCCGAACCCACAAGTGTAGCCTTGGTTTTTGATGTGATCTAATATATGATTTATGCATAGATTTCATGATTTGATTTGTTATTATCTTAGAATAAGATGTCCTAACCTTATCTCTCATTGATTATCTTAGCAAATAATATCGATGTGTTTGTGGGAATATTCAACAATCATGGCACATGTCACCTTTGGGGGGCATGGGCTTTGTAAGAGCTCTTGTTCCCTTGCATGTTTTCACTCTACCTTAATGTGCTTGATACCAGCAAGTGGTATCAAGCACCTTAAGGTTAGGGCATAATGGTATCTGTCTGATTATTTTGACACTAACAAAGCATGTTTGAAAGCCCTCACCACGAGGCAGGATGGTGTATCTCTTGAGCTAGTGCACATCCTTATTTAAATTGCAAACAAGAAATCCCTCATCACGAGGTGGGATTACGTATCTCTTGAGCTAGTGCATATCCTTTTATACAAAGCCCTTATGCAGAAGGAGGGATGGTGTATCTCTTGAGCTAGTGCACATCCTTTTATACAAAGTCCTCTGTAGAGGTGGGTCTGGATCTTGAGTCATCCACCCTTAATCATGTCTTTGGTGGTTATGGTAGCATAGCTCAACCATTAGGTGTGTCTGAAATGTGTTTTAGATGGTGGGACTTAGAAATAAGCTCCTTCCATCGCTCGTGTTTTCTGTGTATAAGATGTATAGTGTGTCTATGGCATGCTATGTGGCACTCATGTATTATGTGTCTCTTATTATGTGTTTGTCATCTTTTCCCCCAAGTGTGGTCTAAAGGTGCATAGCGATGAGCTCCCTCCACATTCGGGTTCTTGTTTGGCATGTTTTCCCCTTGGTGTAGTCTAAAGCACGTAGCAATGAGCTCCCTCTGCCCCTAGTTTAGGATTTTGTTTAATTGTTAAATCAATGTAATCTTTGTATATTGTGTGACTGCTCTCATGTCTTCTTCGTGTATTGCATGCTTCCACTATATTCTTCTTGTCTTACATGCTTCTTACTATCTTCATTGTGTCTTGTGTGTCATCCATGTGTTTTCTAGTGCTTACCTTAGATTGGGGGATAGAAATAGTCCTCCAACCTTTGGGTATTCCTTAGTTCTATGTGCTTGGCATGTTTGTTGTGTTTGATGTGCTTTGAACATACTTTAATGCATGTATGGAATTGTAAGATCATACATACATTAAAGTGGGAGCTAAATGTTATGGAGTAAAAAGTAACCTCATGCCTTTTTACCTCATAGTTTAGCTCCTAGGTCCATTTGTTTACACTTTACATGTTTAATACTTATCCCAGAGCAAATTTTCCTAAACCCATGTCAAATGGGACTCAGGAGCCCAATCTAAATGCTTAATCATGACCCAAATTAGCCTTGGCACTTGGGTGCTCGCACCCTAGTCCAGGCTAATTTGTCGAGACCCAAATTTAAGTTTGTTGGCATAAGACCTTTAAAAAGGTTTGCCTCTGTCGGCCTTTTCAATTTAAATTATGAATGTTAGCTAGAAAGCATATATAAGTGATTTTATGTCTTCATTTTACACCTAGATGGATAATGTGAACTTGTGATATTGAGCTAAGGGATTTCAGCCTATTCATTGTGTTGCAGAGTAGAATTATGTTGTTATTGTGTTTTTTTGTTACAGATTTGGCTTCATCAATCCATCTCCTCATGGTTTGAAGGATCTTTATCTTTGTGAGGGCTTCACGTCTTAGGTGACATCTATTTGTGTTTCAATCATTTCAATTCATCATTGCTTTGGCCTCTACCCTCCCTTGGGCACACACTCTATCTAACAATGTTGTTGGAAGACTTGAATGTCATTTCAAGGCTTGACCAAGGCAAGCTTCTAAACACCACAACCCCCAAACCCCTCTCTTTGTGATTGTAGGTTACAAGTGTGGGATTTGGTGAAGTGCAGGTGCAAATAAACAATTTAGAAGATAAGGATTTGGGATCTAAAGAAAAGTTGTTGTAAATCTACCCTATTGGACAAGGGTGCCCACCCCATAGTCCTCTCGATAGGATTGATCTCGAACTCAGGAGCTAAACATCATTCAACACTGATCACTGTTCCAAATATACAGAAACATTGCCCTATTAGACTTGGGTTCCCAGCCTGTAGTTCGTAAAGTATTCACCTCTGGAAATCCAACTTTTGTTGAGTTTCTATTCCTTTGTAAGCATCTTCCTGTGCGGTGATCTGTAGTAGTTTATTCGTTTGTACCCAATTTCATTATAATTAGGGTTTGAGGCCTATTGAATCTTGGGTTTGACAAATCTTTCAATCTAATTAGTCTTTACATATCATTACTAAGTACATCAATCTATAGATGAGTCCTCTCCATCTGCAGTGACTTGGCTCGGTTGTTGTCCTTGAGTGTTATTGTGAAAAGAAGGTTTGATTTGATAGATCTTGACACTATTCATCATCTTTCCCACTTTTCACATATAACAACTACAAAAACCATGGCTGGAAGGCCAAATAACATGGCAAGCTGCAAACAACAAAAAGCTAGAAATTTTAACTTCCTAGAGGCAAAGAATGTCTAAACTAGGGAACTATAAATGTAAATCATGAATTACATATTTCTAAGAGAGGTTGATAAGACCTCACACATTTCAGGAAATACAATTCATTTAACAATTGTTGATGGGCATATCCTCACTATCCAATCCATCAAGGGTAGAATAGTTGTTCATATTATGCAGGACTGCCTCCTTGAAGCTCTCGATTTAGAGGTTGATAGACCCAAGCTAGCGAGCACAAGGTTAAAATTCACCTTCCTCTAATTTCCCAAAAGGGCTATGAGACCTCCTCTGCCCAATGAGTGAAGAAGAATGTCAGACATTAATAACTGGTGGCTGAGCCATAGCTGCAGCCACTGGTAGTGCTTTAGATACTTTCACCACACTTGATTTACCAGCATCAACTGGCTTTGAAATTGCGAGAATTAAACTTTTCAGTTTAGTCATAGGTTTGGAATTACTAGCATTTTTAGCTTTGTGGCTAGCAATAGTAGACAATCCTTCATCTTCTTTGGCTGGAGGTGCCGCCCTAGAAGGAGGCTAAGCTAAGGGCTTAGGCCACTACATGGCTGGAGGGCAATCCCATATCTTATGATCAGATGACTAGCATCGATAACATGTATTAGGAAGATTGATATAATGAACCTACTGAGAATAATGGGTCTAGCCTATTTGAATGTCAATAGACTCTTTGAGGTCCTTTGAGAGGTCCACTTTGACACAGAAGCATCATTTTGGGTGTGCGGAGTAAAACTTCTCTGGTTCTAGAAAGACAACTAAACCTAAGGAAGAATCTATCTGGCTAAGAAAATTCCAACACGACAGAGGCAAGCTAGGGAATTCCACCCAAATAGGGACATGATGTCACATCCCACGTGGTGGCAACCTACATGATTGGAAAATTGCATGAAAGTAAGGAGGGAAATAAAGAAAATATTATTTCATGGATAAAACAAATATCTCGTATATAAGGAAAAGGTCATATTTGTTGCAAAGACAACTTCCGTTGCACCAAAATATTGACTTGTTAATGCCCAATACAACCGCCAGAGTTAATGAATCAATGGGAGGCGGTTAAGCCTTGTCATGAACCCAAGTGTTGTGCTGCACAACACAAGGAGACCAAGGGCACACTCCTTGCAACAATCCCCCTAGAGCAAGCGAGGGGTTCGAACTTATGACCTTGGCTCTGATACTAATTGTTGCAAAGATGGTTGCCATTGCACCAAAAGATCAACTTGTTAATGCCTGATATAAATGCTAGAGTTAATGAATCCATGGGAGGTGGTTAAGCCTTGTCACGAACCCAAGCGCTACACTGCACAACACAAGAAGACCAAGGGCACACACTTCACAACAATATTAAAAGAAAAAAAAAATCATTTAAGAAGGATGGGAAAGAGCTACATAGAGGAGGGTGAAGTACCTACTACTTCATCTACAAGGGCATAGCCTACATTGATGACATTAAATTTAAAAGACAAGGTGGACAGAAGGGATAACAAAATGGTTGACAAATACCATTAATAAGCATGATATCCAATGACTACCACTGAGGGAAAAGTGGAAGGCATGAGATTGATTGGAACACAAGATGGAGACTTGATCGATGTGTAAATGAAATAAGAAATAGAGGATAGTTTGGGGGGGAAAATAGAGGCGACAGATATGGCATTGAGGAAGGAGTTTGAAGGATATTTTAATTGAGTTGAGATGACAATTTGGTTGTGATCTAAGAGGGGTATTCAAGCCTTTTGGAGATTCAAAGGAGTTAAAATATATTGTGTCTAAGGAGAGCGAGGAAACATGACAAGTGTGAAGTGGTGATGGAGGAAGAAACATGGCAGAGGTAGAAGAATGAATGATACAACTCATACTTGCTTCTATTCTATCCTACAACCATGTTCAAATTGCTAAAGCATTCATCAACCACATGGTGTGTGATGAGGTGCCATTGAGGATGTTAGGACAATTGCTACAAACTGGAGCGCGACACTCACAAGGAGATAGTGCACTATGCTCTGGCTCGAATTCAAGTATAATGTTTTCTTCAAAGAGATGAATGAAGAGATAGGAGATGAGAGGGTTGTTACAAGTATGGGCCTAATAGGTGTTGTCATTGATGTCAACATACTCCTATTGCATTGATGTCAAGGATTGGATGAGCTGTGTGCTAAGGATATTGAGAAAATTAGTCCTATCAGAAACAAAGAAGAACAGTGAAGACAGTGAAGCTCTATGAAGTGAAGATCCCAGCTAGATGAAGATCAGAAAATGCGCATCAAAGGGTTTGTAGATATGTGTCTAAAGATGATCCAGTCAAGATTTGGGAGGTCCGCATGAAGATTTGGAGAAGTTATGGCCATATGAGTAAAACTAGTTCTGGCAGTTGTTCAAAGGTGACAGAGTGACACAAATAGGCTTGGTGAGAACTAAAAATGCAATATCTTGTTCTGTGGATTTGGTGGAATGTTTAGGAAGCCAATGTAAATTGAAAACTCAATTGGTTCATGGTCTAGAGGTCCGAAAGTATTTATTCTAATGTGACAATGATGACAGACCGTGTTCTTGAGGTTCCGGATGAAGATGAGAATGATTTCAGTAAGCAGAAGTGGTGTGAATGTTCTTAGTGATTCAGGAAAGCTTGTGGGGGTCTCTAGATTTTGTCCAGTTCGTGTTGGCAGTCCGCATTGAAGATTGATCTCGTAATTGAAGATTTACTCTCAGGTGATGGTTTTCTTCCTAATCATGGCCGACCGGATGTTTTACACATCTTGTAGATGATCTTGAAGATGTTTTGCGAAGCATTGTGTGTTCCTCAAAGAAGATTGAAGTCCCAGATATGTGTGGCTGACAGTGTGGTGATATGCATGAAGTTTTTAATAAGTCAAGTTGTATTTGTGTAATTGCTCTGTAATAAAATAAAGTATGTATTGTGCTGACTTTGATGATTATCCCAAAGTCGATGTCTTGTATAAATAAGATTTGTTAAGTCATTTCAAAGTATCATGGTCAAGATGAGAGAGTAGTAGAGAGGAGAAGAGTGAAAAGTAGAGCAGAAGTGTTGGGCTTAAATGGAACTATATCAAGCATGGTGAAGATGCTAATATCTAGTTCAAGTATGTAATATTTATATTATTCTGTAGACAGTGTGTCTCCTGTAGGCAGTGGGCCTCTTGTGAGCAGTGTGCTCGGGCAGTGAGCCCTAATTGGCAACTGCCATTTTGTTCTTCTTATTCTTTTAATAGAGAATACAATATTGGGTTAGTCACCCCGTGGTTTTTCCCTTAACCGGGTTTTCCACGTTAAAATCTTGGTGTCATATGTGTTAATGTGTTTTTGCTCTTGAGATATTGCATTGTGCTTTTGTGATTAAATCATTATTATGCTATAGAAATATATGAAGGATTTAAGTGTTTACATAAAAGAAAGTTTTTGGTGAGAACTGATTCACCCCCCTCTCAATTGTCTGTCCTAAAACCAACAATTGGTATTCGAGCTAAGTTCCTCTAAAAGAGCTTAATCGCTTGAGGAGATCCAGGATGTCTTCCTACAAGAAGGATAGTCTGAGGTTTGATGGAACTAATTACACTCTTTGGAAAGGCCGCATGGAATGTCACTTGCAATGTATGGGAATGCAATATTAGACCATGACTACAAAGAAGTATGTTCCTCCAAAGAATGGACCGACAACTATAGATGAAATTAGAGATGCTGAAGATAATCTTCAAGCTAAAGAAGCCTTACTGAGTGCCTTATCTAATTCAGAGCTAACAAATGTTATGGATTTAAAAACTGCATATGAGATTTGGTCAAAGCTAGAACTTTTGCATGAAGGAGACAAATATGTTAAATGTGCCAAGCTTCAGAGTCTGAAAGGAAAATTCAAAAACCTAAAGATGAATGAAGATGAGAATATCACTACATTTATGCCAAAAGTAAATGAGCTTGTTTGTGGCATTAGGTGTGCTGGTGGAACCCTAGATGAAGATGAGATTGTTGCCAAAGTTCTCAAATCCCTACCTCCTGCTTACAAACACAAGGTTGCTGCTATTGAAGAATTTAGATCTTTATAAAATATCACAAGAGATCATTTAGTTGGAAAATTGGCTGCATTTGGATTGGTTGAGTTTGGAGATGCACCCCCCAAGACTGAATATGCATTCAAAGCTAGTGCCTCTGTAAAAGGAAAACAAAGGTATGATCCATGAGAGAACTCCTCAAAGAAACTATCATGGTATGAAAAAAAAAGAAAATATCTGGAAGAAGATGTAGAAGCTGCTCAACTTGAAGCCCTTATTGTAAAAAGACTGCCAAGAGGATCTGGTAAGTATGAAGGAAAATTGCCTTTCAAATGTTTCAACTGCAACAAGATTGGTCATTTTGCTTCAAGGTGTCCAAAAATATTTTGAAGGACTAATTCAAATAGATCAAAGTTTCAAAAGAAATGTTACTATGTTCATGAAGATGATGATGATGGAGTAATAGATGATGAATTAGAGATAGGAAACAAATCCAGAAGTAACTGGGTGTTTATTTCCATCAAGGAAGAAGATCCAATGCCCATTGAATCTGTCAATCATAAAATGGTAGAAAAGGCTCTGGCTGCCCAAGTTGAAGAAAAGGATGAATGGGTCATTGACAGTGGATGCTCCCACCATATGACTAGTGACAAAAATAAGTTCATAGATCTAAAAAGATATGAAGGAGGAGTTGTAAAATTTGGTGATAATTCTACTGGAAGAATCAGAGGTAGAGGAACTATTTATTTTGATGGAAAGAACAAAACCAGTGATGTACTGTATGTTGAAGGTCTGGAGCACAATCTTCTCAGTGTTGGGCAGTTGGTGGACAAAGGCTATGATCTCTGATTCAAAAATGGAAAATGTAAGATCTTCAAAAGTTCTAGAATAGAGATTGCATCCGGTACTCAAACAAAAGGTAATATCTTCCACTTGGTTGGTACTGGAAAAAGTTGTTTATTTGTTCAAATTGATCAGAGTTGGTTGTGGCATAGGAGAATGTGTCATGTAAATTTTGATAATATCTTCAAGATAAGTGACACTCAGTCCAAGACTGGTGAAACCTACTAACATTTTGTGCAAACAATGTCAGTTGGGTAAGCAGAGCAGAGTCACATTTAAAACTAAGGAACAATCTTCTACCGAATTGTTGGACTTAGTACATACTAATCTATGTGGACCGATAAGAATTAGGAGTTTGCAAGGTGCGATATTTCATTTTACTAATTGATGACCATTCTCGGATGATGTGGGTGACTTTTCTGAAAGAGAAATCTAAGGCTCTTGAGAAATTCAAAATATTCAAGGCTATGGTCGAGAATGAAACTGGGTTAAACATAAAATGACTTAGGTCTGATAAAGGTGGAGAATTCACATTCGGAGAGTTCATAGAATTCTATGAGAAATATGGGATAAAAAGATAGTTATCTGTTCCAAGGACTCCACAACAGAATGGAGTAGTGGAGAGAAAGAACCGGACCATCCAGGAAGCATCTAGAACCATGATGATGGAAGCAAATGTCCCTCAGATCTATTGGAGAGAAGTTGTAAGCACTGCTGTCTATACTCTTAATTGAGTACAAATCAGAAGCAATATTGGTAAGACCCCTTATGAACTCTGGTTTGGCATCATTCCTACTGCGAAGTATTTCAGAGTGTTTGCTAGTAAATGTTACATTAAAAGAGATGAAGACCTTGGAAAATTTGATGCTAGAAGTGATGAAGGAATATTCTTGGGTTACTCTACTCAAAGCAAAGCATACTAGTGTTATAACAAGAGATTAAGAAAGATTATAGAAAGTACAGATGTGAAGGTTGATGACGCAATCAAAAATCCCTCAAGATTTTATGAGTATGAAGCAGATGATCAAAATGATCTTCTAGTCCAAGAAGATCTAGCCCCTTATGTAGTTCAAATTCAGACTGATCCAGAGAATCCTAAAATATAGGAAGAAGAGATAAGATTGAATGAACTTGTCCAAGAAATAGAAGTGCAAAAAATTTCCAAAACTCCCAAGTATGTAAGACTGAATCATTATGAAGACTAGATCATAGGTGATAGAAGCAAAGGTGTTCAAACAAGAAGAAAGATTGCTCAAGATTCAGAGAAGTATTGTCTGATTTGAAAGATTGAACCAAAAATAGTAAGTGAAGCATGTAATGATGAAAGCTAGGCCAAAGTAATGGAGGAAGAGTTGATGTAGATTGAGAAAAATCACACTTGGGATCTTGTTCCCAGACCTAGAAACAAAAATGTGATTGGGACCAAATGGGTCTTCTGGAATAAACTAAATGAAGATGGTGAAGTAGTCAGAAACAAAGCTAGATTGGTTTATAAGGGTTATTCTCAAGTAGGAGTTGATTTTGAAGAAACTTTTGCTCCAGTGGCAAGAATTGAAGTAGTCAAATTATTTTTTACTTTTGCTACCTTCAAGGATTTCAAAGTATATCAGATGGATGTCAAGTCTACCTTCTTGAATGGTGACTTGGAAGAAGAAGTTTACATTGAGCAACCGGATGGATTTCAATTGTCTGATCATGGTGATATGGTCTGCAAGTTGAAGAAAGCACTATATGGACTCAAACAAGCCCTAAGGGCCTAGTATGAAAGATTGGATAAACATCTTTTGAAGATTGGTTTCAACAAAGGTACTATTGACAGTAACTTGTACTTCAAGATTGATTATGAAAATATCTTGATTGTTGAAGTATTTGTTGATGATATCATTTTTGGCGAAACAGATAGTATGTGCAAGACTTTTGGAAATTAAATGAAAAGTGAATTTGAGATGTTTATGTTTGGGGAAATAAATTTTTTCTTGGGTCTGCAAATCACTCAAGCAAAGAAAGGAATCTTCATATCATAGACCAAATATGTGAAAGAATTGTTGAAGAAATTTGAGATGGAAGATTCAAAACCAATAAATACTCCCATGGCAACCAGATGTAAACTAAGCAAAGATGATGAATCTCCTAAGGCTGATCAGAAAAAGTATAGGTCAATGATTGGAGGACTACTATATCCTACTCAAACTAGACCTAACATTATGAATGTTGTTGGTCTTGTTGCCAGATTCCAAGCTGATCATAGAGAATCTCATGTCATGGCAATCAAGAGAATTCTCAGATATCTAAAGGGAACAATTGAGTATGGTTTATGGTATCCTAGGGATCATGGTTTCTCTCTTCATGCATATACAAATGCGGATTGGGCAGGAGATGTGGATGACCCGAAGAGTACCAGTGGTGGTGCATTCTTTTTGAGGAAAAGATTGGTTTCTTAGCTAAGCAAGAAACAAGAGGCAATATCTCTGTCCACTGCAGAAGAAGAATATATTGCAGTTGCAGGTAGTTGCACTCAAGTATTGTGGATGAAGCAAATGCTAAGAGACATCAGAGTGGAGTATGAGGAACCTATCACAATCTTCTGTGATAACTCAAGTGCAATAAATATATCAAAAAATCTGTTGTTACATTCAAAGACAAAACAAGTTTCACTTTTTGAGAGAGCAGGTGAACAAGAATGAAGTCAGATTGGAGTTTGTGCCCTCAAAGGATCAGATTGCAGACATTTTTACTAAACCTCTACCTAAGGACTCTTTTGAGTATCTCAGGGAGAAGTTATAGGTTATTACCCCTCCTGTTATGAATTAAGGTGCACAAATGTGCATTAGTTCAGTGGATCTCACAGTCATATCTTGTGGTTTGGATTAATGATAGGAAGATGCCACTCAGGGGGAGCAGTCTATATGATTTTGAAGTATTGATGCAAGTATGTGCCCTTTGCCATTGATGTCAAAGGGGGAGAGAAAACATGTGAAAAACAAAAGTGGTTGTTGATCAAAGGAGGAGCAGTAAAGAAAGAGAAGACATATGATGATTGTTGTTGATAGGGGGAGCTATGTCAGTTAGTGAGGAGAAATTCTTGTCTTGATGGTTAAAACAGTTTTTCACATCATATGTTGCATCAATGACAAAGGGGGAGATTGTTGCAAGTATGGGCTTAACTGGTGTTGTCATTGATGTCAACATACTCCTGTTGCATTGATGTCAAGGATTGGATGAGCTGTGTGCTGAGTATATTGAGAAAATTAGTCCTATCAGAAACAGAGAAGAAGATTGAAGACAGTGAAGCTCTATGAAGTGAAGAACCCAGCTAGATGAAGATCAAAGAATGCAAATCAAAGGGTTTGTAGATATGTGTCTAAAGATGATCCAGTCAAGATTTGAGAGGTCCGCATGAAGATTTGGAGAAGTTATGGCCATATGAGTAAAACTGGTTCTGGCAGCTGTTCAGAGGTGACAGAGTGACACAAATAGGTCTGGTGAGATCTAGAAATACAATATCTTGTTCTACAGATTTGGTGGAATATTTATGAAGCCAGTGTGAATTGACAACTCAATTGGTTCATGGTCTGGAGGTTCACAGGCATTTATTCTAATGTGACAGTGATGATAGACTGTGTTCTTGAGGTTTCATATGAAGATGCGAATGATTTCAGTAAGAAAAAGTGGTGTGGATGTTCTTGGTGATTCAAGCAAGCTTGTGGGGGTCTCTAGATTGTGTCTAGTTCATGTTGGCGGTTTGCATTGAAGATTGAGCTCGTAATTGAAGATTTACTCTTGGGTGATGGTGTTCTTCCTAATCATGGCTGACTGGATGTTTTACACATCTTGTGGATGATCTTGAAGATGTTCTGTGAAGCATGGCATGTTCTTCAAAGAAGATTGAAGTCCTAGATATGTGTGGCCAAAAGTGTGGTGATACTCATGAAGTTTTTAATAAGTCAAGTTGTATTTGTGTAATTGCTCTGTAATAAAATAAAGTATGTATTGTGCCAACTTTGATGATTATCCCAAAGTCAATGTCTTGTATAAATAAGATTTGTGAAGTCATTTCAAAGTATCCTGGTCAAGATGAGAGAGTGGTAGAGAGGAGAAGAGTGAAAAGTAGAGCAGAAGTGTTGGGCTTAAATGGAACTGTCTCAAACATGGTGAAGATGCTAATCTCTAGTTCAAGTATGTAATATTTATATTATTCTATAGACAGTGTGTCTCCTGTAGGCAGTGGGTCTCTTGTGAGTAGTGTGCTCGGGCAGTGAGCCCTAATTGGCAAGTGCCATCTTGTTCTTCTTATTCTTTTAACAGAGAATACAATCTTGGGTTAGTCACCCCGTGGTTTTTCCCTTAACCAAGTTTTCTACGTTAAAATCTTGGTGTCATATGTGTTAATGTGTTTTTGCTCTTGAGATATTACATTGTGCTTCCATGATTAAATCATTATTATGTTGTAGAAATATATGAAGAATTTAAGTGTTTATAGAAAAGAAAGTTTTTGGTGACAACTGATTCACCCCTCCTCTCAGTTGTTTGTCCTAAAACCAACAAGGGCATCCAAACTACTATAGTAACCTCATCATCAAGAGGAGCCCAATGAAACACGTACCATTTCTACCAAATGACTGGTATTATAGCTTAAATTATGTTGATATTCCATGGTTGAAGCATATTTGTTGTCCATGTAGTACTTATTCAACTTTTGCCAAGCATAGGATTGTCATTCCAAGATGGCTATGGGACGTGTAGGTGAGTGTTAATCAAAATTTGCAAGGGATAATATTGTTAGTGTAGGTTTTTATTTCCTAGTGGGTTATTTATTTTTTTCCTATATTCCTAGGTTTTTCCTACACTTCTATTAATATCACTTAGGTTAATAAAGCATGTCTTATTAGGTGAGTGGTTGCGAGGTGTCACCTTCCTACATGTGAGCATCCATTAGCTATCTTGAGAAGATACTTTGTTGTCTTTAGTCTGATAGATGGTTGCTCTTAATTGGTCGGTGTTGCCACCTCCTCCCTCTTCTTGGTCTATATAAGCATGCTACCTGGCTTGTATTTTGTATCTTTTGCTTTTGCATCCTCTTAATTCTATTTTGCTTCTAGCATTTGCATTGCTCTCTTGGAGAATAACTTTGTGTTGCTATTTTGATTTTGTATCATTTGCATTCATAGTTTAATATCTATTCTTTTACACTAGTTTTCTGGGTTAATAATTTTTCAGATTCTAACACGGTATCAGAGCTATTCTATGTGCAAGAGTAGATTTTAGTTTTCATATTTGAGAGATTTGGGGGGGGCTAATAAATCTTATTACATTTTTTTAAAAAAACCCAGTATGCTCTTCTCTTGCATCTTCGGATGATCTTGAGAATCAGAAACGTTTGACGGAAACTTTTTTAATCTCTAGGGTTTGGACATGTGTTTTATGAAATCTGGGTGATTGTAGCATTTTTGGTTATACCAGAAGCATTTCCAGCTGTTCCAACACATCCAGGAGGCTTGAGAAAGTCAGATTTAGCTTTCGTTTCACCGAAATTAGAGATCATCATACACAGTTGCAGAACCGAGGTTTCAAGCTCAAATCTGACAACCAGCTTGCATATTTGGTGTTTTAAATCAATATTGCAGGTTCCAGCATGCCATTGCTTGTCTTAGGTAGCTAATTTAGCCTTTGCATGTTATTTTTTGGTTACTAGGGTCATTTTTTGTAGCTAAAAGGCATACTGTTTACATTAGAACTACATCTTCTGTACATCAGCAAGAAAAATGCCTTCTAGGTTTTGTTCGCAGCACATAAAAACCATCTAAGTATCTTTCATTTTTTGCATGCAGTCTATATATTTTGTGGAATCAAACTTAGAAAGCTACAGTAGTACTCCTCTCCGTTAGCAGTTACAGTTTTGAAGGTAGTTTTCAAATGCTCTGTTCTTTCTCATATGGACTCCGTTTCCCACGAATTATTTTTTGATTTTGGCTATTTTTTTGTGCTATATGCACTAGTGTAGTTGTTTTTTGATTTTGATGTAGAGATTTTTTAGAAATTACAGATTCTCAGTCATGACACTGCACAGTTCTCATTTGGGAACTTCAAAGGATCATAACTTTCACATACGACCTCGTATCGAGGCGATTTTTTTTGAAAGTGCATATTTTTTGAGTAGATCGCAGTGGTGCTATTTATTTCTGTGGGTATTGTGCCAAAGTTGTATTTTTAACATATGCTCTTCGTGAGGGTTTTGTAATGCATTGAAATCAATACCACTTAGTATTTTTTGCTAGTGGTAGTTGTAAATACACTAATATAAAGTGCCAAATCATATTTTCTTGGGAAGTTTCTTTGATTGAGTGAAAAGGGGGGGTTGTCTTAGTTGGGATCTCTTCTTTTCAACATTTCTTTTCTGTATTTCTTTATCATGGATCAAACAAATGTACCCATCCTAACTCCATACAATTACTTTGAGTGGAAATCACGCATGACAATTCACTTAAGGAAAGTTGAATTAAATAGGATAACTATGAGACTTGAAACTAAACCTGCTAAAGATGAAGATAAGCCTAAGTGGTTTAACAAATGTGATGAGGCATATGAAACATTGTGTTTGTCTATTTCTCCTGATTTTATCTTTCACATTGAGTCTTTGAATACACCAAATGAAATCTGGACAAAGCTAGAAAAACTATTTGGCACACAAGATTCAATGAGGGGTCATATGTTGGAAAATGAACTGATTAGTTTAAGTCCAAGCAATTTCAACACAATCCAGGATTTCTTCAATAAATTGAAATCACTAAGACTATAGTTAAAACAATGTGGAATTGAAAAGAAAGATGAACAACTGATTCTCAGTATTCTCTCTAAGCTAAGTTCAGAATATTCTGTGTTTATTTCTACTTTCTATGCTACTAAGGGTGCACTTGGTAATCAATTCACCATGCCATCTTTAGATGATTTTGCTGTCAATCTCACTCGGGAATAGGACAAGCTAATCTAGATGGGCACTCTTAAGTTCTCTAAGTCACATGCCTTGGCTGCCAACCAAGGAACAAAACGAACAAAAAGGACAAAGTAGTAGTAACAATAGTAAGGATAAGAAATAGAAGAATAGCAAGGAGAAGAAGGATCAGATATCAGTTGCTTCAAAAGAAACTAATGAGACCCAATCTTCCAAGGGCGACAAGACTAAGAAAGAGAGGGTCCAATGTGCCTATTGTAAAAGACCCAGTCATGATGAACATAAATGTCTGAAGAAATAAATTGATCACTTGACACACATTCTTGAGAAGAATAATATCAGTGTTCCTGAGTCTATCAAACAGAGTTCTAATGAGGGGTCTAATAAGACAATAGAAAACAGCAAGAGGAAAGGAAAGGGCAAGGCCCTTGTTGCAGTTGCTTCTTCACCATCCACTTGGGTTCTTGATTCAGGTGCTTCGCACCAAATGGCTTCATCTAAGGAAGAACTTGCATCTTTAGAGCCATGTACTGTGCCTTCTATTTTCATGGGTGATGACACTCTTGTTGAGGTGTGTGGGAGAGGGTATGTTGATGTGGGAGATGGCACATTCCATGTTGTTCTTTGTGTGCCCTCATTATCAACTAATCTCCTATCGGTATACTAGATCACTCACATAGGTTCAGACAAGCGAGTTGAGTTAACTCCTGATTCAGTGGAGATTCGTGAGTTGCACAATGGTTCTACAGTTGCAGTTGGGAGAGTAGATTATTAGTCATGGCTCTATCTATATTCTCACTTTGTTCCTGATCCTCCTTCAATTGTTTTGCTCACTCATTCTGATGATGTGAGTAGATTATGGTATGAGCGGTTTGGCCATCTTAACTTCCACTACTTGCAGCAGCTCAACCAACAGAGCATGGTCACAGGGTTGCCTTTAGTTCAGTTTTCAAGTGGTGTTTGCCAAGGTTGCATTCTTCATAAGCATCCTAAGGAAAAGTTTGACAAAAGTAAGGCATGGAGAGCTTTGCAGATAATGGAGTTAGCTCACAGTGATTTGGCTGGTCCATTTCAGCATCCTTCTTTCAGTAGGGCTAGATATGTCCTCACATTCATTGATGATTTTTCTCAATATACTTGGGTGTACTTTCTCAAATAGAAGTCAGAGGTATTTGATCATTTTCAGGACTTCAAAACTTTTGTAGAGAAGCAATCTGGGAAAGCCATCAAAGTTTTGTGTGCTGACAATGGTGGTATGTATGTCAACCATCAGTTTGAGAGGTTTTACACTTCAGAGGGGATTGATTTGCAACATTCAGTTTCATACAATCCTCAACATAACGGTGTTGCAAAATGGAAGAATAGGTCCTTGAAGGAAATGGCGAACTACATGATTCACTCCAGATCTCTTGCACCATAGTATTGGGTAGAGGCCATTAACTATGCTTGTTATATCTAGAACCGTGTTCCTCACCGAGCCTTGAAGGGAGTCACTCCTTTTGAAGCTTGGGGCGGTCGAAAACCATCAGTTAAGTACTTTCAAGTTTTTGGTTCTCCTACATGGGCCCACATTCTTGCAAAGAAACGCAAGGCCTTGGATCTGTAGAGCAGACCTTGCATATTTGTAGGTTATCTTGATGGTGTGAAGGGTTATCAATTGCTCCACCCTACTACACATGAGTTGTTCATTGAGAGGAGTGTTCAGTTTGAGGAGGGCTCTTTGAGCTCACTTTCTATCACTTCTCCAACTCCTACTACTTTGACATTGGAGTCGCTTGGGATACATGACAAATCTTCTGATGAGTCAGATTCACCTGAGCAGTCTTCTACCTCCACTTATGATGTAGAGAGTGATTTAGAGGACTCACCTCCTTCCTCTCCTAGTCATCATTCATAGGTTGATGATTCTCCTCTAGATTCTCCATCTTCTGGTCCTCTTTGGGCTAGACAGACCTTGCAGTCTGCAGGTGATTGGGTTGGGGATCCATCAGACACCAGGCAGACTCGTTCATAGTTCCAGGATGCTCCACATGTCTTCATTGCTACTACCTCAGATCCACACTCTTTTCATGAGGCTTTTGGTATTCTTGAGTGGGATACAGCTATGTAGGAGGAGTATAGTTCCTTAATGAGGAACCACACTTGGGATCTTGTCCCTCTTCCTAAGGGAAGAAAACTTGTTCAATGTAAGTGGATCTATTAGACAAAATTTGTAGCAGATGGGTTAGTTGACAAGCATAAGGCTCGCTTGGTCACCAAAGGATTCTCCCAGGTTCCTGGGATTGACTACTCTGAGACTTTTGCGCTAGTTGCCCGAATGAATTCCATATGACTTGTTCTTACCATTGCTATAGCTAATCATTGGGAAGTACACCAGATGGATGTGAAGAGTGCTTTTCTTCACAGTGACCTTTAGGAGGAGATCTACATGGAGCAGCCACAGGGGTTCCTTCAAGATTCTTCACTTGTGTGCCATCTTCAGAAGTCTCTCTATGGCCTCAAATAGGCTCCTCAGGCCTGGTATGCCAAGATGGACTCATTCCTTCTATCAGCTGGGTTCACTCGGTGCCATTCTGATCCCAATGTCTACATTCTGCAGTAGGATGATTCGCTCCTATTTCTGGTTCTGTATGTTGATGACTTGCTGATCATAGGGAGTTCTTCATCCACCATTGGGGCTTTCAAAACTACCCTTCATGACAAGTTTTTGATGACTGACTTGGGCTTGTTGCATTACTTTCTCAGGATTGAAATCTTTCAATCTTCTTCCGGGATCACCATCACACAATTCAAGTATGCTCTAGATTTGTTCTCAAGGTTTCATATGGCTGAATGTAAGCCTGCTTCGACTCCCTTTCTTTCTAGAGTCAAACTTGAGGCTCAGTGTTCTTCTCCACTTGTTGATGGCACTTTGTACCGACAGCTTGTTGGGAGTCTCATTTATCTGACTCAAACGAGTCCCGACATTTCATATGCTGTAGGCATGGTCTCTTGATTCATGCAGGAGCCTCATGAGTTGCACTGGAAAGAAGCCAAGTGGATCCTTCACTACATTTAGGGTTCTCATAGTTTTGGGATTCACTACGCAGCGAGTATTGAGCTTGACTTGGTGGGCTACACAGATTCAGATTGGGCGGGTGATTCTCAGGATCGCAAGTCTACTTTAGGTTACAGCTTCTCACTTGGTTCAAGTCCTGTTTGTTGGTCAAGCAAGAAGCAGTCTGCTATTGCTCTATCTTCTATTGAGGCCAAGGATCGGGGGAGCTGTGAATGCTGCCACTGAGGCCATTTGGCTTCAAAATCTTCTCACTAAGTTTGGTATCTAGATCAGATGGCCATCTGTCATATTTTGTGACAACCAGAGTGCCATTCAGATCTCATGGAATCCAGTCCATCATCAGTGGACCAAATACATAGAGGTCCACATGCACTACATCTGGGAGCTCATCCATGGCCATGTCATCAACCTTTGCTAGTATCTGACTTCTGAGCAGGTTGTTGATATCTTCACCAAACCCTTCACTAAGAGCAAGTTCCTTCATTTGTGAGCTTTGCTAGGGGTGCGGGATGCTTCATCTTCTGGGGGGACTTCTTCCTCTCACTCGGAGTCCTAACTCTCTCTACTTTTGGGGGGGGTCTCTTCTCTCTCTATTTTGGGGGGGCTTTTATCTCTCTTTGGGGGGGAATTTAATGTACATGGGTACCTCATTAGGCTTGATTTGCTAGGACCCATTTCTACATCCACCTAAGCTTTGCTTATGGGGGGTGTTAGTGTAGGTTTTTATTTCCTAGTGGATTATTTATTTTTTCCCTATATGCCTAGGTTTTTCCTACACTTCTATTAATCTCACTTAGGTTAATAAAGCATGTCTTATTAGGTGAGTGGTTGCGAGGTGTCACCTTCCTACATGTGAGCATCCATTAGCTATCTTGGGAAGATACTCTACTATCTTTAGTCTGATAGATGGTTGCTCTTGATTGGTCGGTGTTGCCACCTCCTCCCTCTTCCTAGTCTATATAAGCATGCTACTTGGCTTGTATTTTGTATCTTTTGCTTTTGTATCCTCTTAATGCTATTTTCCTTCTAGCATTTGCATTACTCTCTTGGAGACTAACTATGTGTTGCTATTTTAATTTCATATCATTTGTATTCATAGTTTACTATCTATTCTTTTGCACTAGTTTTGTGGGTTAATAATCTTTTCATATTCTAACAAATATTAAGTGATAGCCCAAATACTAAAATCTCTCTTTCTCCACACCCGTAGGCCAAACCTGAAAGCCAAAAGTGGGTTTGTCTGAAAGGCTTTAGAGATTTTTATTTAAATATAAAACAATATCTTGCTAGTCTACACTCAATTTGGAGCTTAGGAAAAATGCAAGGATGCCTATGAAAGAAAATTTACCTTGGATTTATGTTGGCTATTGTATTGGCCAGGCCATTGCATGGCATTATGGTCGTCACAAAGCTTATGCATAGAATTCTATAAAGAATAATTTATGCATGAACTTTCTCTTGAATGATTTTAAATTGTGATATTTACCGAACATTTTGTGAATAGTTTCCACACCATTATGGTAGATGTTCATATTTCTTGCAATAATTGTCAAGCATTTTATCAAATACTTGTCCCGTTGTTGCTATGGGTGTATGCTCATTGCAAAATTTCTTTAAGACATTTGGTTGAACATCCCACATGTGTCACAATGGTTTCCTTATGTTGCAAATAAATTCTACTTGGGCTGCATTTTATATAAATTTCGGCTCCATTGTTTAGTGCATAACTAGGCACCACTCCATAATAGATTGAGATATCATAATCTTGCTTCCTTAGGCATCAAACTTTTTGCCCAATAAAAGAGGCAATCTATTGTTGAATAGGGTGCCAATCTTCTTGTTGTTTGGATGCTACATTCATTTGGAATGGGGGATTTTAAATAATATAGATGGGAGGGGTGCTTAGAATTCTAGATGTGGGCAAACATTGCCTTTGTGTTGAGCAATATAAAGTGTCTAATATTTTGATATGGAATGAAATATCTAGACTTACTTGTTGATTGTCATTATCTTGAGTAATAGGGATACCCATTTAAATGTATGCTGTAGCAACAAATGCTTGTATTAACTTTAGTGACTAGAATGATTTGTTATACTAGAAATATTTAACCCTAAAATAATTTCATAATAAACTCCAACCGATGTGGGAGCCTTGATGACTAGGACAGAGTATAATGAGTTTATATGGAAAAACTTATCCTTGTCCTGTTAAAGATTGTTATCAATGTTCCATGTATTATAAATACTACTATACCTTACGACAAGGATGCATATATGTAATCATGCACATGGATAGGGAACAAGGTATCATTGTCTAAGGATAATGTGTCGATTTATGTGTATGTTAGCAATGTGTGCTTAACTTGAATAACTTTATGCCCAAAGAATAGGATAGTGAATTGTATATGTATACGTATCATTCAAGTTTAGTTTACATCATTAAATGGAACTTAGTCAATGTTGGGGTCACTCTATATGTAGCAGTGTGAAAGTTAAAAAATTGGTATATGAAAGGAAAGGTTTATTCTATTATCATGCCTATTGAGTTGCACATCTAGAATACTAAGGTTATGTGGCAATAAAAGTTATACCTTGGCCATATTAGGTAGTAGAAACACCACATTCATAGTGAATATACTATTACTAATGTTACTGAAAATCTACCTCTCAGGGGGACTAAAGAGAAGTAGTTGTTGGGTATAAATTGTTATTGTACTAGCATGGCTTATCTACATGATATTGCTGATCATAATACTCCAGTACTTGTACTAGGTTGATTGTTATATACTAGGTTGATTGTTATATGCTAGCCTTGATTGTTAAGTACTATTGACACTAGAGATCATTAAATATTAAGACCATTGATATCACTTGTTGAGAAGGTCATGCTATTGTGTGTAATTGACTAAGATAAGAATGTTTCCTTTTAGTTGAATAGTGCACCATAGTTTATATGGTGTATTTATCTTGAAAAAGACAATTCTAAAGACAATGATGCAAGCTTCTTACCATGCTTAGTAACATTAGTTAAAGGACTATGGTATATGATATGATGTTGTGTTTCTAACCATGAAGGATGTTATAATTTGATATAGTCTTGATACTTGATATCATTGAATCCTATATGATAGGACTCCTTTTGGGGTCACGTATCAATGCTCTGTATAACCATTGCATCATGAAGATATTTTGATTGCTATTGTCATATGTTTGGATATGATGGGATTTCTTTTATGTTGATTATGTTATGCTTATTTCTATTTATGAACTTGATTATGGGAATATTAGTAAGCATTGATATGAAATTAGGATGACTATGAAACCCTAAGGATAGACCAACCTATGTGTTTAACCCTTGAGAGATTATGTGAGGAGAACTACATGTAACTTTGATCCCATTTGGAAGCGGGTATGTAGGCAGTTCTTGGACAAAGGATGCCCTTGAACCTCAAGTCTATAGGGGAGGGGTTTAGGGAATGAATCCAAGGCATGGGGTGTTCCTAAACTTGATCAACCTTGCCTCTTCGATATGTTTCAACTTGAGACTAAAACTGCATGATGGAGCTATGAACCCACCTTTCGATTAGTAAGTCTCATTATATAGACTTGAGCTAAAAAAGACACTCTATCAACACTAAGCTCCTATACTTTGAGGTTGTTGGATTAGGTTCCCTAGATCTACCCCAATCTTTGAAGGAAATTTAGAATTACCATTTTCACGGTTCGTCTTTAATTTGCGTATACGAAAGTGACTTTGAACTTGTCTAATATTACTATTGTGGGTTTGACTTATGTATAATGCATACTGTGTTTGTGGGTCTAGTATGTTTATTGAGTGTTGACTTGTAATTCAGACCCGCAGACCTAAAATGACCCTGTGTATTGGTTTATGGACCTCTATGTGGCATGTAACCAAGTTAACTTGATTAGTGTTGGTGAATCATTGTGATATCCTTATTATGTGTTTACTTGGCTACAAGACGACCCACATGTCAAAATCAAGTCTGATACCTGTGTGGATAGCTAGCTATCACTAGTACCATGCAGGTGATAGATGTCAGGTGCTATCCACTGTATCTTAAGATGAGTCAGTTACCGCTAGAAGCATGAAGGTGATAAATGCCAAGAGCCATACATGTTATTATACATGTGCAGTTTAGCTGGTTGTCACTAGTACCATGGAGGTGACATAGACCAGGTGCTATCTGTCATATCTTAAGGTTAGTTTGTTGTTACCAGTACCATGGAGGTGATGGATGCCAAGAGCTACCCTTTGGTATGATAGGGCTTAGCTGACTTTCATCAATACCATGCAAGTGATAGATGCTAGGGGCTACCCCATACTAGGTGGCATGGAGGCAATAAATGTCAGGATCCACTAACTTGATGGTTTAGAGGGTTGTGGAAATCCTCTTAATAGCCAGATGTGATGTATGTTGTTACACCTACTCCTTTCCGGTGATGACAAGTAGTATGGGATGCTTTCTTGTCATCACAACTGGTTGCAAATGTGTATGTTGTTACACCTAGTCCTTAGCCAGTGTTGACAACAAGTAGTATGGGATGCTTGCTTGTCATCACAATTGACTATGAACTGAGAAAAGGATGGGAGCTTATGTGTTAGTGAACCATGTCATGGGAAGGTGCATGTAATAGGTTACATCCACTTTCTATTACTAGTTGGTCACTATGTATGTGTGAGTCAATCACTGTGTGCATTTATGTTAGGAACCTTATGAGTTGTGTGTTATTGCACTTGAGCCCTTGCCAGTGATAGTTGCAAGTAGTATGGGATGCTTGATTGCCATCATAGTTGGCTGCAAATCGGGAAGAATGATAGAATTCATGGTGTACCATTAGATATATACCAACATTCCTTTTTGTTTTGGGATATATTTGAGGACTTAAGGGCTAGTGAATCAGACAAATGCTAAGATGCTTACAATATGGTCGCAACCATTCCTTTTTGCTAACTGGTCATGCATGATGTAAACCTATGATGTGCATATGATGCTTGCACAAGCTATTTACATTATGTAAATGTGAATTAGCCACATTGTGTATATGTGTTTCTTGCTAGAGTTATTCACATTGTGTATATGTGATATAGGTGTGAACTAAGCACCTTTTGCATATGTGTTGTATGCATTAGATAGTCACTATGTGTGTATATGATGCATGCATAAGTTATTCGCTCTATGTATATGTGATATGCATGAGCTAGTCACATTGTGTATATGTGGCATATAGATGATTTATTCACTTTGTGTATATGATTTGTACTTATGAGCTAGTCACACTTGTATGTGTGACCCGTGTGAGTGATAGTCACATTGCTTACAAGGAATGCATGCTTGAGCCTGTCACTATGTGTGATCAAGTAATGCTTATATGAGCTAGTCACTATATGGTTTTATGTATTTTCATACATTGATGTTGGCATTGAACTAACCTTTGACTAGATTGCATTTTCTATCATACTATTGAATATGAATTGAATTGGAATCATGGGATTTACTTAAAAGCTATGATTTAAGAGTGAGATTAGAGATCTCATATTAAAGGAGAGGATAGAGCCTCTCTACTATTGATATATGAAATACAGAGCCTTTGATTCCATGAGGGGATACATAGGTAGGGCCATTGCAAATGAACCCTCAAGGTTTAGGTCTGGGTCTAGGGATGACCTTGACCTTGGGAGCTTACCATACTCTAGTACGAGTATGAGTCGTAGCACAAAGTTGTTGCCATGACTATGTTTGGTAAGTCTCTGAAGTTGATATACTTTTAAATCAAATAGAAGGCACTTAGTTGATTAAGTATGTACTTGATGTAAAAAAAAAATTGGTAGTAACCACAGTGGTTATTACACATGAATGGACTATAGGCCTCAAGAGAGGACAACTTTAGCATGCTTGGCTTCAATAAAGCAGAAAAGGAAAAACCCCTTGGTGAGGTTTTACACAGCCTTGAGGTAGATCCCATGTGGGGACTAGGCCTGGCTGACCCAGTCACAAAGCACGCTTTCAGGAGGGTCTTGACTCACAAAATACCCAATTAAGGTAAAATTTTCAAGCCATTTGCAGGCATTATCAAACTCTAGAATGGGAAGCACAATAGGGGGTGATTTAGGGGACATACCTTGTGAAATATTTTAGGAACAAAATTATAGGGATGTTTGGGCGGCGGAGGAGCTTTTGTTGTTTGTCTTCAAACCTTCAACTCCAGTAGTAGTAGCTGCGGAGGAATGAAAGTTGAGACCATTAAGAGGGCAAGATAACACCCTCAATCCTAGAGAATGAAAGTGTGCCGCCATAAATACAGGCATGCACAAGGAAACTCCTGCGGGTGATTGCACTATGACATGCACAAGGAAGCCGAAGGGAAACCCTAGCCTACATCCAATTTTTAACTAAATATTGTTATTTATTTATTTAATTTTTCAAAAGAATTATTTTAATATATTTATTATTCTTAACTCTTTAATCTAAAATAAATTTATTTATTTACATTTGATTTTTGTGAAAAGGATTTTATTCTCACAATTTTATAAAAATTTGCAATTTAAAAATTTATTAAGATATCCAAATATTTAATTTAATATTATACTCACCAAAATATAAACAACATTTAATGAAGTTTTGACTGTGTTTATTCATAAAATAACAAATGCCTTTGGAAAATATTGAAGTGCTTTTTTTGGAAGTAGTGGAATGTAAAATTATTATAATATTATTTATAATATGATGAATGCAGCTTACAAGCTGTATTGAATTTAAAAATATTTTAAAGTGTTTCTACATTACTACAAGTAGCCTGGAAACTAGGTCTTAAAGCATTGTGGACTATAAGAGGATTACATTACATTACATCTAATAATTTAAAAGTCGGCTTCTCCCAAATATAAATAAATAAATACATACAGCGAATATAACATGTCGCCCAGGGTTTGTTTCCATCACCCCACGATAATCCTAATGATGATATGTAGAATACAGGTCTGCAACAATACAAGATATGTAGAATATTCTCCTAGGCATCGACTGTAATTCATAAACATGTGATTTATGCAATGTACTGCAGATATCTCCAATATTCTCCTTCAACCATAGTTCGGAGGTTGTAGATTAACTAGCCATGTGTTTTAAATAAAATCATGGCCGATGTGAATAAGTTTAATGACTCTACTGATCACCAACTAAATGTTTGCAAATGTGAATAAGTTCAATGACTTTACTGATCAATTGGTTCCACCTTTTGTGAATATCACTGTAAGATTTAATCAGAAAGATTTTTTAAAAGTAAACAAATGGTTGCATGGGCTGATAACACAGAACTAAATGGCAAGGACTAGTTGGCAGCCCGGCCTCTTCTTCATGTTCATTCATTGAGTGGGGTCTTCTATCCAAGCCTTTAGCCCATCGTTTTCTGCACTGTAGAGAAATTGGCTGAGGCCTATTCTCTATATACAAACAGGCAATGTCAAATTGGGAAGTAGTAGGAAACCACTTTACTTCAACATCATCTTTCGCAATGGTCAAACAATCAATATACAAACAGACAATGTAAAATAAAGTGGAAAGTATTAGGAAACCACTCTACTTAAACAACATCTTTAATAGTCAAACAATCAATAGCAATTTCACATTCAATCTACATTAAAGAGTGGTAAATATTTGTAATTTTTTTATTAATCAAAATTGAACTTTGACTATTAAATTGAATGATATTTAAGAATAATAATAGGAAACTGTACAAGAGAATCAATTGGTACATAATATAACTAAGTAATACCTATAGACCCATAATGAAAGTGCTATAGAAATCATTGAATGCCATGATGACAGAAAGGATGACAGTTCCTAAAGTGGGGGCTTCTCAATGGCTGGAACAAATCAAAAACACACAAAAGCATGGAGAAGAACAAGGCATAGCAAGTCATGTACATCCATACATCTTCACAATACCAGAGCCCCTGCGTATTGAAAGGCCAGACGCTTACATGCCACAGGTAGTTTCTCTTGGACCTTACCATCATCTTAAACTTGAACTGTTTGAGGCTGAAAGATATAAATCTAAGCTTACTATCCAAGTTGAAAAAAAAGCAAAGCAAGGGTCTTTTGAGGATTTGGTTAAAGATCTAATTAGTATAGGAAGCGAGATAAGAAACAGCTATAATGATCAAATTGAGTGTGGAGATGAAGTATTAGGGTGGATGATGGCTCGAGATGCTGTGTTTATTCTGGAGTTTATTGGCTGTTATGACCAATACGAAAGCCCTAGAATTCAACAGACAAACCCTTATTTTCAGAACATGGAAGCTGTTTTTCATCCAGAAAGGAAGAGCCCTTTGTTCTTCCCACTTCAGGCTGATATTTTTAAGCTGGAGAACCAAATCCCTCTTTTCATTTTGAAAAAGGTTTTGGAATGGCAGACTGGCTCAGAAACTCAAGCTTTAAACAGGCTTAATATGACAATTTCAACTGCCTGTAAAAAGTTCTCCCCTTTCAGGCATGTTGGGGATTCTTATCGATCTGTTACACGAGAACACTACAATAATTTGCTTGATGACAGGCATATCCTGGAATGCCTTTACAATTTCGTTATGGCAAAGAAAAATCCTGCTCAGACTACTGTCCACGTTGGAGATTATCATAATGGGATTGTGCCCAGGAACAACGCTTTTCAATTTCTTCATCAGATGACATCAAGATTTAGGGTGCTTTTGTCTCCAAAATCACATCATAAAGCCGACATAAATCTCCCTGCAGCAGCAGAATTACACAGGAGAGGGGTGAAGTTCTCTCCTTTCACATGGGCATCTGAAGAGATAAGGTTCGATAGAGCCAGCTCTACATTGTACCTCCCTTGTATAGAGATGGATTACAGAACAGATGTTTTCTTGAGGAATATGGTGGCAGTAGAAGCATTCATGAAGTGGAAAACTAGAGTGTTCACTTGCTATGCAGATCTGATGGACAGATTGGTCGACACTCCTAATGATGTTGCAGTACTGAAGAAATATGGTATCATCTATAGTAGTTTAGGAAGTGATAAAGAGATAAGCACTCTGTGGAATGGCATCAGCAGATCAATATGGAGGAGCCCATATGATCCTATTGACAATACAATCAAGGCTGTAAATGAATATTACAGAAGTAGGTATAGAGTTTTATTTGGTGAGTTCTTACAGGAACATTTCTCAAAGCCATGGCGAGCTGCATCAGTGATGGGAGCATGCACTCTGCTAGTTTTGTCTTTCCTGCAGACATTTTTCTCATATTTTGAACTTCAAAAATGTGAACGCAAGTGTTGATAAATGTGAACACAAAGTGTAGGTAAGTGCAGTAAGTTCTTTTTTATTGTGGAAAATTAAGATTTATATTTTGTAATAAAGTCACTTTAGTGATTTAGTATTAAAATGTTTATAAGTTGGGAGTTATTCTCATAATTTGGGATAGTGTGGGGAAATTGTACCCCAATTCAATGTTTTAGAAATATTCACATAATACATTGTAAGAGCCAAGAATCATTAATAATATATTTACATTTTGGTGTTATCTGTGTTGTAATGTGAGGTCAGTTTATTCTAGTCAGTTTTTTGGCATGTGCCACTTGTACACCATGCAGAAGTGCCATTGGCACTTTTATGCATGAAAATCTATCTTTAGATTTGATTTGTTTTTTACATGTGATTTTCCTCATTATTTAAGTTAGTCAAGCTTGAATACCAAGGCATTAGAAAAAGTTTTGTAAAAAGTTTTCTAACTGCTGACAATAAAAATTAAGAGATTTTTGCTGGTAGTTTTTTCTTGGTAATGTACCAGGTTTTCCACCTAAATCTGTGTTGTCTATTTTGTAGTTTTTAATTGCTAATTCACTGTTATTGCAATTGTGCACTGTTTATTTTTCTAACAATCTATTTAACAATGATTTAGTTTTGTAATATTTATGCTTGCAATTTTTCAACACGGTGTCAAATCTCCAAAAAATCTTGGAGATAGAGAGAAATCAGTTTGAATGTGAACATTGGACGAGGTTTATTATTTTTTAATTTTAAGATTTGTACGCCCCTATAACTGATTGGGGCAAAAATTTTCAAATCTCAGCATGGAGTTCGTAGAATTAGATCAATTGTAAGGAAGAAATCACAATGCTATCTATCGTGTGTCAAAATTGAAGTTTTGTTTTTAAAAGGGGTAGATTATTTTGATTGCATATTAATTAGTTTTTATTGATTTCAAAGTCTAGCGATCATGCTAAACATGACAACAATAATCAAACCGCTGGCAAGTTGATTTTTCAATCCCGTGAAATAAGTTCGTGTCAATTTGCATAATGTATCTTTGTGAATAAAGATTTTCCATGTTCGCTGCCTAGAGTAGAATCATTGATAATTGTTCGTATCATGGACATTTGATAGTTGCGCTATATTTGTGCTCCCGAATACTACATTTGGTTGATAAAATTTAACAAGGTAAGATTGCCCTTTGGTGTTCGTGAAAAATAATTATTTGTCATTCGTTAATAATTCAAACACGTAGTAGAACTACATATTCTTTTTGGATGTAAAGGTGTGGGGTTTATTATTATAAGTGGAGATATAAGGAATTGATTTTTTAATTGTAAATGGAGAAATAAGATGTTATAAGGAAATTTGGTCACATTGTAAAAGGTGCATTATCTGCGGAAACCAACACCTTCAAATCTAATAATGTTTAGTTTCAATATGTCTTGAAATGTTTGTGTTCTTGAAGCCGTCAATGCTATGTTTGACAAAGATTTTAGAGACTCACATGCTTGTACAATAAGAGATTCTAATGATGCATATAGCCAATAAGGACTAAGCAAATCATAAAGGAGGCTAGAGGCACTATAGGGCGGAGGAATCTTATCATCTTGATCTAGCTTCTCGTTCAAAGATGATACTTTGCATAAGAAGTACTAATTCTACATTTGTGTCCTTTCTTAGAGCAAGTGGAACTTGGTAGTTTTTATGTTTGTGCATAGTTGAGTATGTCTCAATCCACAAACTTGTGTGTGTTTGTGGATAGTTAAGTATATCTCTATCCACAAAGAGAGGAGTGTTGCTATGGATAGTTGAGTACATCTCGATTCACAACTCACTAGTGTTTTTTTCTTATGGATAGTTGAGTATGTCTTAATTCACAAGACAAGTGGTGTACTTATAAATAGTTGAGTATGTCTCAATTCAAAAGTATTGTTTGACAATCAAAATATTTGTTTGGACACGAGCAGTTTTAGGTCTTTTGAGGAGATTTGGTGGTCAGATAAGACATATGTAGACATGAGCAGTTTGGGTGTTCTAGATGAGTGAGGAGATTTAGTGGAGATGCTTCTACAGATTCTCATATGGGTTGATATTGTCAGTCCATGCAGGGTTTTTTGTTCTTTATTTTTTACTTGTTTGTAATGTAAACTTTAAAGTGGTGTGGGAGCATCTCAAGATGTAAGAGCAATTTTGCATCAACCAGAATATTATTTTTTTATTTCACTTTGTTTACAGGTTTTCAATCAGCAATCAGACACCATATACCCACTGTATTTTAGCACATATTGCACATCTTACCTCACAATTGGAAGTATATGTTCTACCATGATCTTTCAATGACATATTCATTTTCAAAAGTTTATGATCCCTACAAAGGCATAACTTAGTTTCTAAACCTTATTGGGCTTGAAAAGATTACACTCAATTTCACTATTCATGGCTTGCAGTAGCTTTCTAGAATTTGTAGCAAGAAAGGAACATATTTCTAGATACACTAATCCCAAGAGTGCTTATCATGTGCATTGCATTAGGTTTTATGAATCCAACATCATTGCATTCAACTTGGAAGATCCACCTGCATGTTTGATTGACTACATGTTTCATCAAGGCATTGGACTTTGCACCATCTTATGACCAATTGTGAATGATCGTAAGACTTGAGACTGCTATATCTACACATGGTTTCCCATCATTTGAAGTCAATCGATTAAGATGAAGATGATATAGAGAAAATAATTCTATTTGAAACTCGATGTGTGGGAATTGTATTATAATATCATTTGAATTATGTAATTTACATATATGTAATCAAATAGCTAAGGCCTAACATGTTAGAAGCCCATTATGGCAGATTGTAATTCATTTGTAATTGAAGATCAATCAAGTGTATATTGTTGTTTCATTGAGATTTTTTTATTGATTGTGTGTCATTGCATATTTGTTGCATGGTTGGATAATCCTTCATTGGATCCTCTATCCATGACAACATCAAATAGTATCAAAGTGTAAGTTGTAGATCTTGAGAAGAGGGAGAGCGAGTTGGTATCCTGAAAGTTTTTCTTGTGAATAGATCATTGAACTGAGCTAGCCTACAAGAAGCTTGACAACATATCATCGATTGAGAGGTAGTTGCAAGGAGTGGCTGTAGATTGATTGCTAACTTGAGGTAGTTCACGCTACATCTTAGGGAGAGATGCCACTATGAAGAGTTCAAGGTGTTGTTAGCATTATTGAAAAATAGAAAAAATATTTGAAATGATGAGGGTGATGAGAGTTTGACTAGATGTTGTAGAAGAGGATAAAAAAAAAGGTCTAAACCCTAGAAATGATGATGAGAGTGATGAAGATAAGAATGAAAAAAAGATGTAGAAGTTGTTGAGCAAGATCTAAAAACTTGGAAGAAGAAACAAATTAGGTAAAAACGTTGAAGGCTATTTCAAAAATTTGTAAGACACCTAGAATTAAAATTTATAATTGTTCTAGTAACTTGAACTATAAAGAATTATATGATTGGATAAATTATTTAGATGAATATTTTACGTATGAAGAAATTGTAGATCTTGAAAGGGTTAGGTTTGCAAAAACTAAATTGAAAGGATATGTCATTGGTTGGTGGAAAGAAGTACAGATAAAAAGAAATAGGAGAGGAAAGGAAAAGATAACAAAGTGGAATATGATGGTTGGGAAATTAAATAAATAATTCATATATGTTGATTATGAGTTGAAATCATTGAAAAAGCTACAAAATATGAGACAAAGAGAGAGAATTGTAATGGAATATATGGAAATTTTAATGATCATTAGAACTAGACATAGCAAGGCAAGCAAAGAAAAGGTTTTAAGATATATCAATGGATTGAAAGGGAGTATTTAATAAGAACTAAGTTTGGTAAGGTTGAAAACTATAGAGGAAACATATCAATTTGTAACCAAGGTAGAAGAGAAACTAAAAAAAGGTTTGAGAACTAATAGAGAGGAAGAGAAGGAAGATTTAAGAGAGAAGGATCACAATGCAACAATAGAAAATCATATGTATAGACAAGCATGACTAATAATATAGAAATTCATTTGAAAAAGATGAATGGTAGGTATAAGGAAAAGGTTGATGAGAAAAGGAGACATAGGGAGTTTGTAGTTGGAGAAAAGTGATGGTATATCTCATAAAGGAAAATTTTCAAGAGGAAACATACAATTAATTGAAGATAAAGAAGTTTGATTTTTGTAAAGTTGTGAAGATATTTGATTCAAGAAATCCATATGAAGTATAGTTACTAGAAGGATTGAACAAGTCACCAATAATCAATGTTGCAAATCTATATCAATATCATGAAACACCATCAAGGGATAGTAATGCAGAAGTGCAAACGCAAAGTCAAATGCCACAACAACAAAAGGAGGAGATTGAGGAGATTTTAGATAGTTGGGTTGGAAGAAGCACCAAGAACAAACAGTATGAGGAGAATTTGATGAAACAGAAAGAGAGGCCTAAAAAAGATTCAAGTTGGATTTCTAAGGCTAAGGCATCTGACCGTCTTGGATTTCCTCTAGCCACTAGCAAGTAAGGGACTCACTTTTCAACAACCCTAGGTGTCTGATGTAGGAGCATCCCAAGGTGTAAGAGAAATCTTGCATCAACCAAAAATATTATTTCTCTTTAACTTTGTTTGTTTCAATGTTTTTAGTTAACTTAGTCAATAACTACAAATGCACCGCATTTCACCGCAAATTGCACATCTCACCTCAAGGTTGGAATATATGTTCTACCATGATCATTCAATGACATATTCTCTTTTCAAAAGTTTGTAATCACTCCAAAGGCATAACTTGGTTTCTATACCTAACTGGGCTTGATAGGCTTACAGTCAATTTCATTGTTCATGGATTGTGGTAGCTTTCTAGAGTTTGCAATAGAAAAATAACATATTTATAAATACATTGGACCCAGGAGTGCTTATGTTGTGCACCACATCGAGTTTTATCAATCCAACATCACTACATTCAACTTGGAAGATCCACCTACACGTTTGGTTGACTAAATATTTCATCACGACATTAGATTTTGTGCCATCTTGCGGCCAATTGTGATTAATTCTAAGGATTGAGATTGTTGTATAAACATTGTTCCCCATTATCTGAAGTAAGTCTATTATGAAGAAGATGATAAGGAGAAGATAATTCTATTTGAAGCTCAACATATGGGAATTGTATTGTAATATCATTTGAGTATTATAATTATATATCTACAATCAAATGGCTAAGGCCTAACATATTAGAAGCCCATTGTGGTAGATTGTAATTCATTTATATGACTAAGAATCAATAAAGTTCATATTATTGTTTCATTGAGATTCCTCTATTGATTGTGTGTTATTTCATATTCACTGTATGGTTGGATAATCTTTCATTGGATCCTCCATTCATGACTGCATCATAAGATGGGTGTTTTAAGGTTTATATTTTGTAATAAAGTTCCCTTATTGACTTAATGTTAGTATTAAAATGTTTAATTAGTTAGGAGTTAGTTTCCCATAGGGTGGTTTAAGGAAGTTGTTGCAATATTTGTGCGTGCAATTTTTCAACATTTAAAATTTATTTCATGCCTATGGCTTCAATTCTAACTTTTTGTAATATGTTCCCAGTTGTGAGTACAAGGCCTAGCTAATCCAGTTTTGTCTAGGTAATAGTTATTTAAAATCTTGTAATATATTATTTCAAGCTATAGAGTGAATGCGTATGTGTTTCTCTATTGTAAACTATTGTCATTTGCATTGTAGATTCCTCTATTTTTTCCACTCTTGTTCATTAATTCAAAGATTTGATATAATTTTGATTATGATAAAAGAGACTACTTTATTAGATTACCTAAGCACCCACAGGTAACAAGACCAATGAGAAATACTTGGGCTCCTTGAATAATTTATTAAGATACTATACTTAAGTTGTTTGTAGGAATTGAGAATGTGAGTCTCTCAGAACAATGGTGAATGTAACAACTGGGCTTCATACAACTTCATCTCCTACGATAACAATGACGTCCATGTTGTCAAAAGATATTACCAATTTTTTTACTACCATGCACTAGCCTTGGAGTATTGAACACCTCATGTTGCAATAATTAAAGACATTTCTAATTTATCAAAATTGCTTCAAGGAACCCAAAGTAGGTTCCTGGAACAATAAAGGCCAATTAGTTTAACTTTTCAATGTGGAATTAGAACTATAGTTGTCAAACTTCACCATCTCCATGTAGATCTGAAGCTGCCAAGACTGTTCCATGCCCTCTCAACTTCCAAACCAGTAGTCTCCTCTCATCAGTAACTATTATCATCTCCCAACTCAACCCTAGGCTAATTGGAACTAGGATTTGTCACTTTGGGAGGACCATGGCCTCTTCCCAAAGCACTCCCCCATGAATCAAAACACTTCTTTTAGATTAGTTGTTTCTCATGACATAAATTAGATTTGTAAGGAAAATCTGTTGCAGTTTATTTAGCACCACACCCATAAGAAGATAGTCAAGCCTTTTTCCCTGCCAAAAAGGAAAATGGTTGTTAGCTTAGGATAGAAACCCATCAAAGGTGATGTTTTCCATTGATGAAATGGAAAATAGACTATGGTTTCTCAAGGAAAATTCCCTTATTTTTTGATTCATGGTGGCTTTTCAAACATCCAAAACTCTAAAAATCTATGATACCATCTTCTCTTGAGTAGGTCATTGTGCCTGGACTGGGTTATTGTTGGTTTCGATATGGGGTCGGGCCATCTGGGGGTTCGCCCAAGGCACCCTGAATTTGCTATGGATTCATTTTGAAGAATCCACAATGAATTTGGGGTGCGCTGGGTGAACCCCCATCCATAATTTGATGTATCCTAGTGAAAACATCATAGGAGTTTGTTATCCAAGTGTTGAAAGCTCATTTTTCCATAATTCATAATTGTTTATGCATATTATTCATTTTTCCTTCACGATTTATGTGGATAATACAACTACATATAGGAATAATGAGGCCCCCTTCTGATCATATCTTTCTAGTGCACTATTTCATCTCAAGTGAGAGAGGTTGTGGTTTTGAAACTAGTGGTTTTAATTGTAATTTTCATTTTGTATTGATATTCGACAAATCATTGAATTATTAACATTTTCTTTTTGTATTTTGTTTATTGACAATTATGAGTATTATTGTTTTTATAATTTTATATGTATAAAATAATAAATTATACTATTATATTTACATATAATTATGTATTATAATTCAATTATATAATATTATAATACATTTTAATTATATAATATTAATTATAATTTATAATTTATTATAATAATATAATTTATTGTTATGTACTATATAATATATTATCCATGATTCTACTTTGCTCAAAAATTACTCTCTCATGCACTCCATGCCCTAGTTTGAAATGCCCTTCTAGTCATGATCAATGATCAATAGGAGGTAGGCACAGTTTTAAAGAGGCACTACCTAGCCAATGTGCTTGGGTCTATGGTGGTCGGGATAAGAAGCAATAGCCACCTAAATCCCTATTGGTAGATCCTTCCAATCCTCTGCTCCTTGAGGCGATGATTGTCAATCAGGGCAACTCCCTCCCTTTGCGATTCTCTGCTCATGTTCCAGAGATTAGTTTGGATGACTTCATCTCTAATAGGGAAGATTACTTACAAAATCATGCCCTCATATGCAAATTTACAAAAATATGGCTAAAGCTCTACAATCTCCATTCTTGGATCATGAAAAAATGGAAAGAATGTATGGAGGGTGAAATCTGCATTTACCCCTGCACCAAGGGCTTTTTATTCTTGAATTTGACTCTCTTGAGGACAAGGAGAGGGTGTTAGAATATGGTCACTAGTTTTTGCATGGGGATTTCTTATGTATGAAACCCTAGTTCCCATCTTTTGATCCTAGAACTGAGAATTTCTCTTTAGCTTACCTCTTGGTGCATTTACCTTATCTTCCCCCACAATTCTGGGAACTGGAGAGTCTGCAAGCCATTGGTAATGGCCTAAGTAAGTACCTATGTATTTCAAAAAAACAATTAATCATACAAATTTCACTTTTACATGTTTATGTTTTGAAATGGATCTATCCAAGGGTCTTCTTGCTGAGATTTCTCTTAAGGTGCGTAATAGATGTTGGCAGCAACCAATAGATTATAAAAAATTACTTTTTGGTGTAGGAAACCTTTTTCAACTACTCACTCCACCCCTTAATGTCAGAAGTTCCAAGCTCAAGAGTAGGGTATTCATACTTCAAGTGAAAGGACCACTTGGTGGATTGGGGTAGAACCCCAAAACTATATCATTCCACCAGGCACCCAAAAAGAAATAGTTTCTTCTCTTCCAAAGTGTGTATCACAGTCTACTTCATCCCCTACTCTCGATTTGCAAGACCCAACCAATAGGGATTCACAAGAGGTTTTTTTAGGAGATAATTTAGTGGCTTCATCAATAGTACTAGAAAAATGAATCTCAGAGACTATTGTTGTTTTAGAGGAAACAATTCTAAAGAGAATTCTAAAGACAATGATACAAGCTTCTTACCATGCTTAGTAACATTCTAAGGACCATGGTATATGATATGATGTTGTGTTTCTGACCATGAAGGATGTTATATATTGATATAGTCTTGATACTTGATATCACTGAATCCTATATGATAGGACTCCTTTTGGGGTCGTATCAATGCTCTATATAACTATTGCATCATGAAGATATTTTGATTGCTATTGTCCTATGTTTGGATATGATGGGACTTCTTTTATGTTGATTATGTTATGCTTATTTCTGTTTAGGAACTTGACTATGGGAATATTAGTAAGCATTGATATGAAATTAGGATGACTATGAAACCCTGAGGATAGTCCAACCTATGTGTTTAACCCTTGAGAGATTATGTGAGGAGAACTACATGTGACTTTGATCCTGTTTAGAAGCGGGTATGTAGGTAGTTCTTGGGTGAAGGGTGCCCTTGGATCTCACGTCTATAGGGGAGGGGTTTAGGGAATGACTCCGAGGCATGGGGTGTTCCTAAACTTGATCAACCTTGCCTCTTCGATATGTTTAAGCTTAAGGCTGAAACTACATGATGGAGCTATGAACCCACCTTCTGATTAGTACGTCTCATTATATAGACTTGAGCTAAAAAAAGGCACTCTATCAACACTAACCTCCTATACTTTGAGGTAGTTGGGTCAAGTTCTCTAAATCTACCCCAATCTTTGAAGGAATTTTAGAATTACCATTTTCACGGTTCGTCTTTAATTTGCATATACGAAAGTGACTTTGAACTTGTCTAATATTACTATTGTGGGTTTGACTTATGTATAATGCATACTGTGTTTCCAAGTGACTACTGAATGTATGGAATGACCCTTGATATTACTTTGTGTTTGTATATGTTTATGCATGTGACCAAATAGAATCCAACTCACGTGGGTCTAATATGTTTATTGAGTGTTGAGTTGTAATTTAGACCCCCAGACCTAAAAAGACCCTGTGTATTGGTTTATGGACCTCTATGTGGCATGTAACCAAGTTAACTTGATCAATGTTGGTGAATCCTTGTGATATCCTTATTGTGTGTTTACTTGGCTATAAGATAACCCACATGTCAGAACTAAGTCTGATACATGTACGGATAGCCAGCTATCACTAGAACTGTGCAGGTGACGGATGTTAGATGCTATCCATTGTATCTTAGGATGAGCTAGTTACCGCTAGTAGCATGAAGGTGACAGATACTAGGAGCCATCTAGGTTATGATACATGTGCAATTTAGTTGGTTGTCACTAGTACCATGGAGGTGACAAAGACCAGGTGCATCTATTGTATCTTAAGGTTAGTTGGTTGTTACTAGTACCACAAAGGTGACGGATGCCAGGAGCTACCCATTGGTATGATAGGGCTTAGCCATCTTTCACCAATACCATGCAGGTGGTAGATGCCAGGGGCTACCCCATACCAGGTGGCATGGAGGTGATAGATGTCAGGATCCACTAACTTGATGGTTTAGCGGGTTTTGGAAATCTTCTTAATAGCTAGATGTGATGTATGTTGTTACACCTACTCTGTGTCGGTGATGACAACAAGTAGTACGGGATGCTTTCTTGTAATCATAGTTGGTTGTGAATGTGTATGTTATTACACCTAATCCTTAGCCAGTGTTGACAAAAAGTAGTATGGGATGCTTGCTTGTCATCACAGTCGGTTGTGAACCGAGAAAAGGATGGGAGCTTATGTGTTAGTGAACTAGGTAAAGGGAATGTGCATGTAGTAGGTTACATCCACTTTCTATTACTAGTTGGTCACTATGTATGTGTGAGTCAATCATTGTGTGCATCTGTATAAGGAACCTTATGAGTTGTGTATTATTGCACTTGAGCCCTTGCCATTGATAATTGCAAGTAATATGGGATGCTTGCTTGTCATCATAGTTGGCTGCAAATCAGGAAGAATGATATAATTCATGGTGTACCATTAGATATATACCAACATTCCTTTTTTGGGTTGGGATATATTTGAGGAGTTAGGGGCTAGTGAATCAAACAAATGGGAAGATGCTTGCAATATGGTCGCAACCATTCCTTTTTGCTACCTGGCCATGCGATGTAAACCTATGATGTGCATATGATGCCTACACAAGCTATTCACATTGTGTAAATGTGAATTAGTCACATTGTGTATATGTGTTTCTTTGGACTGAGTTATTCAAATTGTGTATATGTGATATAGGTGTGAACTAAGCACATTTTGTATATGTGTTGTATGCATGAGCTAGTCACTCTGTGTGTATGTGACACATGCATGAATTATTCTCCTTGCGCATATGTGTTGTATGCATTAGATAGTCACTCTAGGTGTATGTGACACATGCATAAGTTATTCTCTCTATGTATATATGATATGCATGAGCTAGTCAGATTGTGTATATGTGGCATATAGATGAGTTATTCACTTTGTGTATATGATTTGTACTTATGAGCTAGTCACACTTGTATGTGTGACCAATGTGAGTGATAGTCAAATTACGTACAAGGAATGCATGCTTGAGCCTGTCACTATGTGTGAACAAGTAATGCTTATATGAGCTAGTCACTATGTGGTTTTATGTATTTTCATACATTGATGTTGGCATTGAACTGACCTTTGACTAGAATGCATTTGCTATCATACTATTGAATATGAATTGAATTGGAATCATGGGATTTATTTAAAAGCTATGATTTAAGAGTGAGATTAGAGATCTCATATTAAAGGAGAGGATGAAGCCTCTCTACTATTGATATACGAACTACGAAGCCTCTGATTCCCATGAGGGGATACGTAGGTAGGGCCATTGCAAATGAACCATCGAGGTTTAGGTCTGGGTCTAGGGATGACCTAGACCTTGGGAGCTTACCATACTCTAGTACGAGTATAAGTCATAGCACAGAGTTGTTGCCATGACTATGTTTGGTAAGTCTCTGAAGTTGATATACTTTTAAATCAAATAGAAGACACTTGGTTGATTAAGTAGGTACTTGATGTTAAAAAAAATTGGTAGTAACCATGGTGGTTATTACACATGAATGGAATTCTCATTAGAGGTAGAAAAGTCTCAGGTCCAAGGTTTAAACACAAGAAGGGATGAGTGAACTGACCACGGGCCTCACGAGAGGACAACTTTAGCATGCTTGGCTTCAAAAAAGAGGAAAAGGAAAAGCCCCTTAGTTAGGTTTTACACAGCCTCGAGGTAGATCCCATGTGGGGACTAGGCCTGGCTGACCCAGTCATAGAGCACGCTTTCAGGAGGGTCTTGACTCACAAAATACCCAATTAAGGTAAAATTTTCAAGTCATTTGTAGGCATTATCAAACTCTGGAATGGGAAGCACAATATTAAGGGGTGATTTAGGGTACATACCTCGTGAAACACTTTGGGAACAAAATTCCGGGGATGCTTGGGTGGCAGAGGAGCCATTGTTTTTTGTCGTCAAACCTTCAACTCCAATAGTAGCAGCTACGAAGGAATGAAAAGCTGAGACCATTTAGAGGGCAAGAAAACACCCTCAATCCTAGAGAATGGAAGTGTGCCACAATTAATACAGGCATGCACAAGGAAACTCCTACGGGTGATTGCAATATGACATACGCACGAAAGCCGAAGGGAAACCCTAGCCTACATCCAATTTTTAACTAAATATTGTTATTTATTTATTTAATTTTTCAAAAGAATTATTTTAATACCCAGCAAAATATAAACAACATTTAATGAAGTTCTTGATTATACATTAAAGCTCGTGTTCATTCATAAAATAACAAATGCTTTAGGAAAATATTGAAATGCTTTTTTGAAAGTAATAGAATGTAAAACTATTATAATATCATTTATAATATGATGAATGCAGCTTACAAATTAAAAATACTTTTAAGTGTTTCTACATTGCATCTAATAATTTAAAAGTCTGCTTCTTCCAAATATAAATAAATAAATACATAACAGCGAATATAACATGTTGGCCAGGGTTTGTTTCCATCACCCCACGATAATCGTAATGACGATATGTAGAATATTCTCCATGGCATCCACAGTAATTCACAAACATTCAAGAAATGTGATTAATGCAATCTACTGCAGATAACTCCAAAATTCTCCTTCAACCATAGCTCGGAGGTTGCAGATTAACTAGCCATGTGTTTTAAATAAAATCATGGCTGATTTAGTTTCAGAGTTTGCAAATGTGAATAAGTTTAATGACTTTACTGATCAATTGGTTCCACCTTTTGTGAATATCACTGTAAGATTTAATCAGAAAGATTTTTAAAAGTAAACAAATGTTTGCATGTGCTGATAACATAGAACTAAATGGCAAGGACTAGTTGGCAGCCCGGCCTCTTCTTCATGTTCATTCATTGACTGGGGTCTTCTATCCAAGGCTTTAGCCCATCGTTTTCTGCACTGTAGAGAAATTGGCTGAGGCTTACTTTCTATATACAAACAAGCAATGTCAACTTGGGAAGTAGTAGGAAACCACTTTACTTAAACATCATCCTTTACAATGGTCAAACAATCAATATAAAAACAGACAATGTCAAATAAAGTGGCAAGTAGTAGGAAACCACTCTACTTAAACAGCATCTTTAATAATCAAACAATCAATAGCAATTTCACATTTCATCTACATCAAAAAGTGGTAAATATTTGTCCTATTTTTATTAATCAAAATTGAACTTTGACTGAATAATATTTAAAAATAATAATAGGAAACTCTAGAAGAGAATCAATTGGTACATAATAGGCCCGTATGATTGTTGTGTGTACAAAATGGAAGTGCTACAGAAAACATTGGATGCATTGATGACAGAAAAGATGACAGTTCCTAAAGTAGGGACTTCTCAATGGCTGGAACAAATCAAAAACACACAAAAGCATGGAGAAGAACAAGGCATAGCATCTCATGTACATCCATACATCTTCACAATACCAGAGGCCCTGCGTATTGAAAGGCCAGACGCTTACATGCCACAGGTAGTTTCTCTTGGACCTTACCATCATCTTAAACTTGAACTGTTTGAGGCTGAAAGATATAAATCTAAGCTTACTATCCAAGTTGAAGAAAAAGCAAAGCAAGGGTCTTTTGAGGATTTGGTTAAAGATCTAATTAGTATAGGAAGCGAGATAAGAAACAGCTATAATGATCAAATTGAGTGTGGAGATGAAGTATTAGGGTGGATGATGGCTCGAGATGCTGTGTTTATTCTGGAGTTTATTGGCTGTTATGACCAATACGAAAGCCCTAGAATTCAACAGACAAACCCTTATTTTCAGAACATGGAAGCTGTTTTTCATCCAGAAAGGAAGAGCCCTTTGTTCTTCCCACTTCAGGCTGATATTTTTAAGCTGGAGAACCAAATCCCTCTTTTCATTTTGAAAAAGGTTTTGGAATGGCAGACTGGCTCAGAAACTCAAGCTTTAAGCAGGCTTAATATGACAATTTCAACTGCATGTAAAAAGTTCTCCCCTTTCAGGCATGTTGGGGATTCTTATCGATCTGTTACACGAGAACACTACAATAATTTGCTTGATGACAGACATATCCTGGAATGCCTTTACAATTTCGTTGTGGCAAAGAAAAATCCTGCTCAGACTACTGTCCACGTTGGAGATGATCATAATGGGATTGTGCCCAGGAACAAGGCTTTTCAATTTCTTCATCAGATGACATCAAGATTTAGGGTGCTTTTGTCTCCAAAATCATATCATAAAGCCGACATAAATCTCCCTGCAGCAGCAGAATTACACAGGAGAGGGGTGAAATTCTCTCCTTTCACATGGGCATCTGAAGAGATAAGGTTTGATAGAGCCAGCTCTACATTGTTCCTCCCTTGTATAGAGATGGACTACAGAACAGATGTTTTCTTGAGGAATATGGTGGCAGTGGAAGCATTCATGAAGTGGAAAACTAGAGTGTTCACTTGCTATGCAGATCTGATGGACAGATTGGTCGACACTCCTAATGATGTTGCAGTACTGAAGAAATATGGTATCATCTATAGTAGTTTAGGAAGTGATAAAGAGATAAGCATTCTTTGGAATGGAATCCGCAGATCAATATGGAGGAGCCCATATGATCCTATCGACAATACAATCAAGGCTGTAAATGAATATTACAGAAGTAGGTATGGAGTTTTACTTGGTGAGTTTTTTCAGGAACATTTCTCAAAGCCGTGGCGAGCTGCATCAGTGATGGGAGCATGCACTCTCCTAGTTTTGTCTTTTCTGCAGACATTTTTCTCATATTTTCAACTTCATCAAAAATGTGAATGCAACTGTTGATAAATGTGAACACACGTGTAGGTAAGTGCAGTAAGAGACAAGAATCATTAGTAATATATTTACATTTTGGTGTTATCTGTGTTGTAATGTGAAGTCAGTTTTTTCTAGTCAGTTTTTTGGCATGTGTCACGTGTACACCATGCAGAAGTGCCATTGGCACTTTTATGCATGAAAATCTATCTTTAGATTTGCTTTGTTTTTTACATGTGATTTTCCTCATTATTTAAGTTAGTCAAGTTTGAATGCCAAGGCATGAGAAAAAGTTTTGTAACTGCTGACAATAAAAATTGAGAGATTTTTGCCCGTGGTTTTTTCTTGGTAATGTACCAGGTTTTCCACCTAAATCTGTATTGTCTATTTTGTGATTGCTGATTCACTGTTATTGCAATTGTGCACTGTTTATTTTTCTAACAATCTATTTAACAATGGTTTAGTTTTATAATATTTGTGCTTACAATTTTTCAACATGATGTCAAATCTCCAAAAAAATCTTGGAGATAAAGAGAAATCAGTTTGAATGTGAACATTGGATAAAGTTTATTATTTTTTAATTTTAAGATTTGTACGCCCCTATAAGATTTGTACGCCCCTATAACTGATTGGGGCAAAAATTTCCAAATCTCAGCATGGAGTTTGTAGAATTAGAACAATTGTAAGGAAGAAATCACAATGCTATCTATCGTGTGTCAAAATTGAAGTTTTGTTTTTAAAAGGGGCAGATTATTTTGATTGCATATTAATTAGTTTTTATTGATTTCAAAGTCTAGCGATCATGCTAAACATGACAACAATAATCAAACCGCTGCCAAGTTGATTTTTCAATCCCGTGAAAGAAGTTTGTGTCAATTTGCATAATTTATCTTCGTGAATAAAGATTTTCCATGCTACAAGTTTAGAAAGTTTGACCGTATACTTTGCCTAGCCATACCTTGTCGTTCGATGTTCGCTGCCAACTTATCTCTCTTGTGCACGGTTATAATCGTTGATAATTGTCATTTGTCATTGGTTAATAATTCAAACACGTAGTAGAATTACACATTCTTTTTCGATGTAAAGGTATAGGGTTTAGTAGTTCTTGTGCCTCTGGTAGGATTACTAATGTATATATATGATGTAATTTTTATTATTTGTTTGACCAATCAGTATTGAGTATTATATTTATTTCACAAACATCTTATAGTTAATAATTATTTTTTTTTTAATAATTTAATAAATACCATTAATCTACTTTCTTATTAGCTGATCTTATGAACAATAAGAGTGAAAAATAAAATTATTATTTAAATTTTATTGAATTTTAAACATTCAATGCATAAAGGCATATATAAAAATATCAAGTTGGCACGCCAGTCGTACAACAGAAGCACAAAACAATGGTGCACGGTGGGAAGGTTATCGGCGTTTACAGCGTCAGATTGTCAATCAAAGGGCTGAAATGGACCATCCAAGCAATCTCAGCCCTTAACATCAAATCGCGGTGACAGTATTAGCGGGAAATGAAGCGTAACGTGCAAATTTGCTAATGTGAATCTTTCATGGGTTAGGAAGCAGAAGATTCTTAGGGTTTTCTGAAGGCTAGGATGAAGAAATGGGAACCGTCCAGTAACATTTTCTCATGCTCTAGTCTTGCACAGTGGTTTTTGTTTTGGTTTTTGTTGCCATGAACAGCGAGTTATACTAAAACACAGTCGCCATGGTGACCTGCGTCAGACAGAGGGCTAGTGGGTCTTCAAGAACTACGAAAAACCTGGCCATGGCGTCTGCACCCTTGGTGTTCTTGGCGATGTTTTTATGGGTTCTGCATTCTGGTATGGATACACTTTGGAGGTTAGTTATTTCTTTGTTTATTGTAAATTTGTGTTGGTATCCTCTTTTATTTAGAGAAGGCTCATTTTAAAGAAAATATGATTGAAAGCTGGTGGCTTGTCAGGTACCTGTGACTGTCAGGTATACTTAACCTCTCTCATTATACTGAAAAAAATAATTTCTATTTCATTATCATAAATCCTTACCCAACTGTGTTAAGTTTTCCTCTGTCCCAGCGAGTATGGCTTGTTCAGAGGCTGAGCTCCCAATAATAGACGTTTCTGCTCTTCAATCAGAGTTGGAAGAAGATGATCCTGCTATTCAAAGCCTGTGCAATCAGGTAAAAGAAGCGTGCCAACAATGGTGAGCTTTCCGTGTGGTGAATCATGAAGTGGAAGAGGAGCTTCTACACGCTGTGGATTCGGCTTCTCGAGATCTCTTCAGTCTTCCACCCCGAGTAAAAGAAAGAACCGTTTCTCAAATATTTGATGGGTATTCCAAGGCCGTTGGTCTTTCAGATGGCGAGCCCATGAGTTTCCCAGCAGTACGAACTTCTGGTTCCCTTCAGCAATACGCACAAAAGCTATGGCCGCAAAGAAATGCTGAATTTTGGTATGTTGTATGGTTTTCTTCTGTTGATTTTTTAATAGAGTTTGAATTTCAGTTTTCCTTTATCAATTAGTCACTAATTGGATTTAAAATCACTTCAGTTTAATTGAATATATATCTTTTGGAAAACCATGTAGTAAATTCATGGGTAAATTCTCATTTTTATTTGCTCTTTATATCTCTCTGGGATTAAACTGCCTTCTTTAAATTTAAAAAAAAACTGCAATTTTTTCTCTTTTTTTCCTGCAAAAAAATCTGGCCCAACGTGCACCAGACCTGCTGCTTTACCATGAAAATCTTGGAACAGCTAAAACGTGTACATGTAGACGTTTCTGCTACTACACGCTGTGGATTCGGCTTGGGGGTATACTCTTATCCTGTTGCTTATTTCTCCACTTCTGGAAGTTTATCAGTTTAGTAATGAGGTTTGGCAGCAATCTAGTGATGGATAGATGCTAGATTGATCCGGTGGAAATTTTCTCAAGTTGGATCCTGAAGCTGGCAGTGTAGGCTGTGTTCGAGTAACATTTTTTTCCTGGTCAAAGAGAACTTCAAATCATGTGAAAATCTATTCCATTTTCTCGATCCATACCTCTCTACTGTAGATGACAGTCTGTTACATTATTTGTAACACACATCTCATTGATCACTCAAGCTTTTTCTAGAAAATGAGGGTGTTCAACTTCAGGCGCTCTACCTTTTGTCTGTTGTGCATCCCCTGCTTTTGAAGGTTTCTGTTGTCTAAGAACCTGCGATGTTTGTCAGTTCTGTGAAACAGGCATGCATTAGACTGATATTGTCTACCATGAATATCTATTCAAACTTTGAAAGAGTTTTTGAGTCAGTTGAGTCTTGTTGGATATATGTATCTCATATGAATTTTATGTGACATTCTATGCACAACAAAAGGCTCCAAGAGAATGTATAGGATTGTATTTTTACCAATATAATTTCTTTTCAATCGGAGGATGTCTTTGTTGATAATGTTGAAGACATAATAACTGTAATTGTTAAGGCATATTTTTTTGGTGGACAAAGCTGCTTACTCTTAACAATATCTGCCAATGCATTTTTTTGAGAGAGGCTTTTCAAACACTTAAACAATACCTATTGGCTTCCTTCTCCAGTTCTGGAGAGTGATAATATTGAAGATTCTGAAATTAAATCAAAACAATGTTCTTCCAATTTAAATAATAACTTTAACACAAGATAAACTTACAGCCAAATAGTGATAATAAGGACTAAGCAAATCATAAAGGAGGCTAGAGGCACTAGTGGTTGGAGGAATCTTATCGTCTTGATCTAGCTTCTCGCACTAAGATGATGCTTTGAATAAGAAGCAGTAATTCTACATTTGTGTCATTTCTTAGAACAAGGGGGACTTGGTAGTTCTATGGTTTGTGGATAGTTGAGTATGTTTCATTCCACAAACTTGTGTGTGTTTGTGGATAGTCGAGTATATCTCTATCCACAAGGAGAGGAGTGTTGCTATGGGTAGTTGAGTACGTCTCGATTCACAACTCGCTAGTGTTTTTTCCTTATGGATAGTTGAGTATGTCTTAATTCACAAGAGGAGTGGTGTATTTATGAATAGTTGAGTATGTCTCAATTCACAAATATTGTTGGACAATCAAAACATTTGTTTGGACACGAGCAGTTTGAGATGTTTTGAGGAGATTTGGTGGTAAGTGTCGCACCCTATTTTTAAACAAACATACTTATCATTTTTATTTTTGAGAAGATAGATAGTTAGTCAGATAAAATATTATGATTAAAGTAATGATAGAAAATGCATTTGATTTATATTAGTTTATATGCAAAGAATAATTGTTTATGACATTATTATTAAGCACGTGGTTAAATGATGTAATGGACTAACTTGTTAGAATTAGCCAAGATTAGCAAGCGAGAACTAAGATAAACTTCCACAAAGCATAAGCACATAAAACCCAAAATGTATAATCAAAAGATTGCATCAAGAGTTAATGAAAATGTACAAAGAGCCTTGCTTAGATAGGCAAGGAGATGGAGGTGAGAAGGAGAGAACCAACTATGACTAACCCTCTATGTGATGAACACGTGTGCATATGTGGAGGGTGATGGGCAAATGTCTCCAACCTCCCATAAGGTGAGAAGAGAATTGTTGCAAGTATGAGGTTAACCAGTGTTGTCATTGATGTCAACATACTCATATTTCATTGATAAGAAGGATTGGATGAGCTGTGTGCTGAGGTTATTGAGAAAATTAGTCTCAATCAGGAATAGTGAAGAACAGTGATGAGAAGAAGGCAAAAGCATTCAATCGGTTGAGTATCAGAGGATGCGGATTAAAGGGTTTGTAGATATGTGTCTTGAGATGTTCCAGTCAAGATTTCAGAAGTTCGCATGAAGATATGAAGAAGTTGTGATCGATCAAGTAGAACTGGTTTCCGGGAGATGCTCCGGAGTGACAGAGTGTTACAAAAAGGTCCGGTGAGATCCGAAAGTACATTGTCCTATTCTGCGGATTAGACAGAGTGTTTGGGATGTCCTTGTGATGTGTCATCTCTATTTGTTCATAGTTTGGAGGTCCGGAAGCACCTTTCTCAGTATGACAGTGGCAGTAGACTATGTTCTTGAAGTTTCAGATGAAGGAGAGAAGAGATTCTAATAAGTAGAGGAAGTGCAGATGTACTTGGTCATTCAGGCAAGCCTATGAAGGTTCTTGGATCATGTTGAGGTTGTGTTGTTGGTCCGCATTAGTGTTAGAGCCCGGAAGTGGAGATATTCTTCCAGATGAAGATATTCTTGTTGGCTGACCTGATGAGTTTTTCCAGATGAAGATGTTCTTGTTCAGACTAGCCGACCGGATGAGTTATTTATCTTGTGAATGTTCTTGTGGTTGATTGCTAACTTAGATGATTGTTTTTAAGTCGATGCCTTGTATAAATAAAGGTTTGTGAATTTATTTTGTAGTGTGTTGCGGAGTGGATGAGTGTGGTATAGCGAAAGAGTGAAAGGTAGAGCAGGTGTGTCTCAAGCTTAAATGGAACTGATCCAGACATGGTAAAGATGTCATTCTCTAGTTCAAGTTTGTGATACTTATGATCTTGTAGACAGTGTGTCTCTTGTAGGTAGTGTACCTCCTTGTGAGCAATGTGCTCGGGCAGTGAGCCCTAATTTGCATGTGCCATCCATTTTTCTTATTCTTCTAATAGAGAATAATCCTTGGGTTAATCACCCCGTGGTTTTTCCCTTAACCGGGTTTTCCATGTTAAAATCTTGGTGTCTAATGTGTTGATGTTTATCTGCTCCGGTGTTTATGCTTTACGCTTTCATGAATGGTTAATTGATATGCTATTAACTAACTAAGAAGAATCAAGTGTTTGAAATAGAAGCAAGTTTTTGTACAACTGATTCACCCCCCCTTTTAGTTGTGTGCCCTAGATCTAACAATTGGTATCAGAGCTAAGTTCCTCTAAAAAGAGCTTAACCGCTTGAGGAGATCCAGGATGTCGTCATACAAGAAGGATAGTCTGAAGTTTGATGGAACCAACTTCTCTCTCAAGAAAGGTCGCATGAAATGTCACTTGGAGTGTATGGGAAAAGCATACTTGTCCATGGTCACAAAAGCATATGTACCTCCATAGGGTGGTCCGACAACTCTGAATGAAATCACAGATGCTGAAAATAATCTATGGACCAAAGAAGCTCTTCTAAGCACATTGACTGACTCAGAACTCTCAAATGTTATTGACCTACCAATTGCCTATGAGATCAGGGTTAAACTGGAACTTCTGCATGAAGGAGATGAGTTTGTTAAGAGTGCAAGGTTGCAAAGTCTCAAAGGAAAATTTGAAAGATTGAAGATGAGAGATGATGAAAATATCACTACCTTTATGCCAAGAGTAAATGAGCTGGTGTGTGGAATCAGGAATGCTGGTGGAGTTCTAGATGAAAATGAGATTGTTTGCAAAATTCTCATATCCCTTCCTGCTGCCAACAAAATCAAGGTTGCTTCCATTGATGAATTCAGAGCCCATACAATTGTCACAAGAGAACAATTGGCTGGCAAACTGGCTGCATTTGAAATGATCGAGTTTGGAGATGATCATCCCAAGACTGAATCTGCATTCAAAGCCAGTGCCTATGTGAAAGGTAAACAAAGATTTGATCCGGGAGAAAACTCTTCAAGGAAGCTTTCATGGTATGATCAAGCAAGGAAAGACATGGAAGAGGAAGAAGCAGAAATAGCTCAACTTGAAGCCCTCATTGCCAAGAGGATCTGGTAAGTATGAAAGAAAATTACCCTTTAAGTGCTTCAACTGCAATAAGATTGGTCATTTTGCTTCAAGATGTCTGAAAAGATCTGCAAGGTCAAATGCTAACAGAGAAAGGTTCCAAAAGAACTGTTATTATGTTCATGAAGAAGATGATAATGAAGGTGTAACAGATGATGAATTAGAAATAGGAAATAGATCCGGAAATGAATGGGTGTTTATTGCCATCAAGGAAGAAGATCCAATATCCTCTGAATATGTCAATCATAAGGTTGTAGAAAGAGCTTTGGCTGCCCAAATTGAAGAAAATGATGATTGGGTTATTGACAGTGGATGCGTTCACCATATGACAGGTGACAAGAACAAGTTCTTAGATTTGGAAAGGTATGAAGGAGGAATGGTAAAGTTTGGTGATAATTCTACTGGCAGAATCAGAGGTAGGGGAACTATTTCTTTTGATGGAAAAAGCAAAACTGGTAATGTACTATATGTTGAAGGATTGAAGCACAATCTTCTCAGTGTTGGTCAGTTGGTGGACAAAGGCTATGATCTCCGGTTCAAGAATGGAAGATGCAAGATCTTTGAAAGCTCCGGAACTAAGATTGCATCCGGTACTCAAACAAAAGGTAATATCTTCCATCTAGTAGGTTCAAACAAAAGTTGTCTGTTTGTTCAAATTGATCGAGGTTAGTTATGGCATAGAAGGATGTGTCATATAAATTTTGATAACATCATCAAGATAAGCAATGCTCAAGCTGTAAGAGATCTTCCAAAATTGGTGAAACTTACAAATAGTTTGTGCAAAGAATGTCAGCTAGGTATACAGAGCAGAGTCTCTTTCAAAAGCAAGGATCAGTCCTCTACCAGATTATTAGAATTAGTTCATATTGATCTATGTGGTCTGACAAGAATTAAGAGTATGCAAGGTGATAGATATTTCATGTTACTAATTGATGACCATTCCCAGATGATGTGGGTTACCTTTCTAAAAGAGAAATCAAAAGCCCTTGAGAAGTTCAAAATCTTCAAAGCTATGGTAGAGAATCAAACATGATTGAAACTGAAATGTCTGAGGTCTGATAGAGGTGGTGAATTCACATCCAGTGAATTCATAGACTTTTGTGAGAAGCATGGTATAAAGAGACAGTGGTCTGCTCCTAGGACTCCACAGCAAAATGGAGTAGTTGAGAGAAAGAACTGGACCATCCAGGACAATGATGATGGAAGCAAATGTTCCCCAGATGTTTCGGAGAGAAGTTGTCAACACTGCAGTCTATACTCTCAATCGAGTTCAAATCAGAAGCAATACCGATAAGACTCCTTATGAACTTTGGTTTGGTATAACTCCCACTGTGAGATATTTCAGAGTATTTGGTAGCAAGTGTTACATCAAAAGAGATGAAGATCTAGGAAAGTTTGATGCTAGAAGTGATGAAGGAATTTTCTTGGGTTACTCCACTCAAAGTAAAGCATATCGGTGTTACAATAAGATATTGAGAAAGATGATAGAAAGTACAAATGTGAAGGTTGATGAAGGAGTTGAGAAGCCCTCAAGGTTTTATGAATATGATGAAGATGATCAGAATGATTCTCTAGTACAAGGAGCTCAATCCTCCTCTGAAAGTCAGATTCAGATTGATCTGGTAAATCAGGAAGAAGAGGTTTGTCTGAATGAGCCTGATCAAGAAACAGTAGTGCAAGAAACTCCCAAAGTTCCAAGGTATGTAACTCTAAACCATTCTGATGATCAGATCATAGGTGACAAAAGCAAAGGTGTGCAAACTAGAAGGAAAATTGCTCAAAATTCAGATGAATGTTGTCTGATTTCAAATATTGAACCTAAGACAATAAATGAAGCTTACAATGATGAAAATTGGACCAAAGCAATGGAGGAAGAGTTGATGCAAATTGAGAAAAATCATACTTGGGATCTTGTTCCCTGACCTAGAAACAAGAATGTGATTGGAACCAAATGGGTCTTCCAAAACAAACTAAGTGAAGTTGGTGAAGTAATCAGAAACAAAGCCAGATTGGTCTGCAAAGGCTACTCTCAAATAGAAGGAATTGATTTCGAAGAAACCTTCGCTCCGGTGGCAAGAATTGAAGCAGTCAGATTATTTCTTGCATTTGCTACCTTCAAAGACTTCAAGGTATATCAAATGGATGTCAAGTCTACCTTCCTAAATGGTGATTTGGAAGAAGAAGTATACATTGAACAACCAGATGGATTCAATTGTCTGATCATGATGATATGCTCTGCAAGTTGAAGAAAGCACTGTATGGATTGAAGCAAGTCCCAAGAGCATGGTATGAAATGTTGGATAAGTATCTTGTGCAGATTGGTTTCAACAAAGGTACTATTGATAGTAATCTATATTTCCAAATAGATAATGAAAACATCTTGATTGTTGAAGTATTTGTTGATGATATCATCTTTGGAGGAAGAGACAGTATGTGTAAAACCTTTGCAAATCAAATGAAAAGTGAGTTTGAAATGTCAATGTTTGGTGAAATGAATTTCTTCTTGGGTCTATAAATTACTCAAACAAAGAAAGGCATCTTTATCTCTCAGACCAAATATGTGAAAGAATTGTTGAGGAAATTCAGAATGGAAGATTCAAAGCCAATGAACACTCCTATGGCAACCGGATGTAAGTTGAGCAAAGATGATGACTCTCCTAAGATAGATCAGACCAAGTACAGATCAATGATTGGAGGATTATTGTATCTCACTTAGACTAGACCAGATATAATGCAGGTTGTTGGTCTTGTGGCAAGATTCCAGGCTGATCCTAGAGAATCTCATGTTATGGCAATCAAGAAGATTTTTAGATATCTAAAGGGGACAGTTGAGTATGGTCTATGGTACCTTAGAGATCATGATTTCTCTCTTCATGCTTATACAGATGCAGATTGGGCAGGAGATGTGGATGATCAGAAGAGTACAAGTGGAGGAGCATTCTTTTTGGGAAAAAGGTTGGTTTCTTGGCTAAGAAAGAAACAAGAGACAATATCTCTGTCTATAACTGAAGTAGAATACATTGTAGCAGCAGGTAGTTGCACTCAAATCTTATGGATGAAGCAGATGCTAAGAGACATTAAAGTAGAATATGAGAAGCCTATCACAATTTTCTGTGATAATTCAAGTGCAATAAATATTTCTACGAATCCGGTGTTGCATTCTAAGACCAAGCACATATCTATCAAGTTTCACTTTTTGAGAGAACAAGTGAACAAGGATGAAGTCAGATTGGAGTATGTACCCTCCAAGGATCAGATTGCAGATATTTTTACTAAACCTCTTCCCAAGGACTCTTTTGAGTATCTCAGGGAGAAGTTAGGGGTCATGGCCCCTCCAGTGATGAACTAGGATGCACTAATGTGCATCAGTCCAGTGGATATCATAGTCATATCTTGTGATTCAGATTGATGATGAGGAGCTGCTACTAAGGGGGAGCAGCTGATATGATTCTGATGTGTTAGAATTACAAGTATGAGCCCTTTGCCATTGATGTCAAAGGGGGAGAGAAGACATGTGAAAAATAGGATTGTTGATCAAAGGGGGAGCAGTAAAAGAAAGAGAAGACATGTGAAGAGTTTTTGCTGATAGGGGGAGTTATGTTAGAAAGGAGAAGTTCTTGTCTTGATGGTTTTTCACATCATATGTTGCCATCAATGACAAAGGGGGAGATTGTTGCAAGTATGAGGTTAACTAGTGTTGTCATTGATGTCAACATACTCATATTTCATTGATAAGAAGGATTAGATGAGCTGTGTGTTGAGGTTATTGAGAAAATTAGTCTCAATCAGGAACATTGAAGAACAATGATGAGAAGAAGGCAAAAGTACTCAATCGGTTGAGTATCAGAGGATGCGGATTAAAAAGTTTGTAGATATGAGTCTTGAGATGTTCCATTCAAGATTTCAGAGGTCCGCATGAAGATATGAAGAAGTTGTGATCGATCAAGGAGAACCGGTTTTGAGAGATGCTCCAGAGTGACAGAGTGTTACAAAAAGATCCGGTGAGATCCGGAAGTACATTGTCCTATTTTGCAGATTGGACAGAGTGTTTGGGATGTCCTTGTGATGTGTCATCTCTATTTGTTCATGGTTTGGAGGTCTGGAAGCACCTTTCTCAGTATGACAGTGGCGGTAGACTATGTTCTTGAAGTTCCGGATGAAGGAGAGAAGAGATTCTAATAACTAGAGGAAGTGAGGATGTACCTGGTCATTCAGGCAAGCCTGTGAAGGTTCTTGGATCATGTTGAGGTTGTGTTGTTGGTCCGCATTAGTGTTAGAGCCCGGAAGTGGAGATATTCTTCTGGATGAAGATGTTCTTGTTGGCTGACTGGATGAGTTCTTCCGGATGAAGATGTTTTTTTTCAGACTGGCCGACCGGATGAGTTATTTATCTTGCAAATGTTCTTGTGGTTGATTGTCGACTTAGATGATTGTTCCTAAGTTGATGCCTTGTATAAATAAAGGTTTGTGAATTCATTTTGTAGTGTGTTGTGGAGCGGATGAGTGTGGTATAGCGAAAGAGCGAAAGATAGAGCAGGTGAGTCTCAAGCTTAAATGGAACTGATCCAAACATGGTAAAGATGTCATTCTCCAGTTTAAGTTTGTGATACTTATGATCTTGTAGACAGTGTGTCTCTTGTAGGTAGTGTGCCTCCTTGTGAATAGTGTGCTCGAGCAGTGAGCCCTAACTGGCATGTGCCATCCAGTTTTCTTATTCTTCTAACAGAGAATAATCCTTGGGTTAATCACCCCATGGTTTTTCCCTTAACTAGGTTTTCCACGTCAAAATCTTGGTGTCTAATGTGTTGATGTTTATCTGCTCCGGTGTTTATGCTTTATGCTTTCATGATGGTTAATTGATATGCTATTAACTAACTAAGAAGAATCAAGTGTTTGAAATAGAAGCAAGTTTTTGTACAATTGATTCACCCCCCCTCTCAGTTGTGTGCCCTAGATCTAACAAGAATATCTCCAACCTCTAATGAGGTGAAGTGTCAAAATGACTAACCTCATGTGAGCACATGTGGTGAGACAAAAATGTGACTAACCTCAAAAGTGAACTTGACCTTTAATGTCAAGGTTAAGTTAGACTTAGCCACTAAGTGTGACTTAAGCCTAGGTGTGGGTTAGGATAAACCCAACACTCTAAGGTACCCCCCTTAAGTGATACTTAGGGAGTAGAGATACAAAGATGATGATGGGTCCCGACTACTAGTCCATGTTAGGCACCCATGTACAAACAACTTTTTGAAAGGTGGAGAAAAGGAGAAAACCCAGTGGGAACAAAACTCCTCTCCAAAAGATAAAATATACATGAAAGAAATGTACGAGTGAACAAGAAGAGTGATAGATGGAGACTCATAACCCCCCAAGGACTACTTCTAACACCTAAGTACATGAAATATTCCCCCATAGGAGAGAGAAGAGAGAAGGTCATGTGACCCCCCAGAAATTGTGAAGTGATGAACTCCATGTGAGGAAATGCTTCCTCTCAAAACTGATAAGAGAAGAGAAACCATGCAGCTTCCCCTCAAAATACCTCCTATAGTGCTAGTAGATGCTCGAGATTGGATATTGAAGACGATCCATAAATGTTGAACAACATTTCTCCCCTTAGGAAGAAATCGAACCATAGAAGTGTGCAAAGAATCTTCCCCTTTCGGATAGGAACATACATGAAGAAGTATGAAGGTCAGTTGAATGATGCACATGATTCAGAGTCGTAGATGATGCCCATGATGTTTTCAAAGAATTCTCAATGATCTTCAAGCCAATGTTGTGTGACGAAGATTCGGGAATATGGACCATAGATGTATGGTGAAAGTTGAACTGATGTGAATCTAATACAAGTTTTACAGAAGGTGTCAAACTGGATGATGACAGAGTCTAATATGTAGACTCATAAGTATCTATAGAATTAGTCACTATATAAGCTGAAATAGGCGAGGCATGAACAAGTATATCTAAAGATGATGGTGATGCAACTTCATTGAAGCTAACATCGAATAAAAGATGAATGTTTTCAATGGTGAGATCCAAATCTACAAGGTGGTATTCTACAAACAATGATGTGATGTCTGGTAGATATGCATCCCAATGTGGTGGATCTGGAACAATGATGACAATGTTCTGGTGCAAGGAATCACTAAAAGTCATCTTGAATGAAACATCAGGTGATGATTTTGCTATCTTACAGAACATTGAAAAAACAATGTGAGAGAAATGAGGATAGAGTGCATCTCCATGTTGACTTCTCCCACAATAAGTACACTTGACTTTGCAACATGTAGACACTGTATAATGTGCAAAAGATCAAATGCAAAAAAGCCCCCCCGAAACTGCTGAAAGAGAGACACGCCCAGATTTTGGCACTTTATAACTCAGTGTATTTTACAAAATAAATTTAACCAATGTGTGAAAAATTAAAAACCATTAACTTTTACAAAAAATAGTGCTCAATTTCGAGCTACCGATCAAAAGTTATTAAACAACCAATGTCCTGCAAAAATGGCCTAATTTAATAAACTGCACTAAAAAACAAAAAAAAATGCCTATCAGAGAGGTGAATATGGTCTTCCAACCACTCGTTAGAATCAAGGCGAAATGAAGAATATAAAGGGTTTGATTGTGAGGGGGAATTGGTCTCCTGCCAACCCGGGCCTCACCATTCGTCTTCGACGAATGATTGATATGTTAACTTTATATTTTGACTTTATATGTTTGCAAGGAAATGCAAACTTTACATGTCAACTCTATATGTTAACATGATATTGTGACTTTGAAAAGTCACTTACAAATCTCCAAGTACAATTTTGCCCAAAAATTGAAAGGCAATATCCCCTTACAAACAATCAAATCAAATCTTAAACGATCCACAATCAACAAACATCTGGAAGAAGATTGTGTTTGACTGAGTCAAAATGTAGATAGAGAGGGCTAGATGGAAGGCCTGCATGGCTGAAATTGTTGAATTTGATGATTAACTCAAGCCACAAAGATCACCTGCAAAACTTAAGATTTACCTTCCACAAGAGAAAAAAACAAAGAGAAATAATTTGCACAATATTGGATGAATTAATGAAATAGATTAAGAATTACATGTGACAACTTGCTTTTATATTTGCAAGTTAAATAAAAACCTTAATATGACTTAAGAATAACTTAAGATTAAAATTAGCCCTATGTAAATTTAATAAAGTGTAATTAAATATTTAATTACACCAACACCCCCCCCATAAGTGCAACTTAGGGAGAAATGAAAAACCATGTAACTAATGCAAGAATGGGTCCTAGCTACAAGGCCATTTTAGGTACCCATGAACAACATGAATCTCTCATAAGGTGGAGAGAAAGGAGAAAAACCCAGTGGGAGAAAACTCCTCTCCAAAAGAGAGAAATTATAGCAAGTACATAAACATGTGATGGAAGAAGGACTAACACTAAGACCCCCCAAGAAGTGAATCCATCACAAAAGTACAATCAAGAATGCCCCCCCATAAGAGAGGAAAAAGAGAGAAGGTCTGATGACCCCCTAGAAGTGAGAAGGATAAAACCCCATGCGAGGAAATGCTCCCTCCCAAAATAGAGATGAGAAGAGAGACCATGCAGCTACTCCTCAAGATGATTCCTGCAGTGCTGAAAGATGCTCAACACAGAATAAAGATGAAGACCCATGAACGTCGAACAACATTCCTCCCCTTGGGAAGAAATAGAACTGCAGATGTGTACATAATGTCTTCCCATTCTGAATAGGAATATACAGGAAGAAGGACAAATGTCTTTGAACTCTGCACATGATCCAAAGACAACAATGATGCTCTTGAAAACTGTTCAAATGTCTCCAATCCACTGCCAAACTTTGACTAAAGAAGAGGAGGATGAAGAACAATCTTTGAAGCAGATGATGGAGATGCAACTCCATTGACCTGTCATCAAAAAGAAGACAAATGTCCTCAATGTGGTCCTCTAAATCTACAAGATGGGACTCTACAAACAAAGATGATATGTCTGCAAGATAGGAATCCCAATGAGGTGGATCAGGAAGACTAATATTAACCTTCTGCACAGAATCACTAGAAGCCAATGATGATGCAACACTGAACTCCGAAGTAGTAGTAGGTGATGGTGGAGCAATGATCTCGTTAGGAGGAGAAGTGATTGAAGCAAGCATTTCAAAGAGATGATGTGAGAAATGAGGACACATCTCTTTCTCACGTTGATTACTTCCACAATATCTGCAATTAGATTTATGTTGATGGTAGAATCCCATCTCCTTAGATGATTACAGATCAAAACATGCAAATAGATTTATACTGATAATAGAAGCCTTTCAAAGCAAACAGAACCTTTCTAAGAGGCAACATGTCCAGGATATCCAATAGAAGCCATAAAATTGACAAACTAATTAAAAAATACCCTATGATGAATCTAAAAAAATTATATAGGTGGCTGTGTAGAGCTCTCTGATACCTTTCTAATGCCTATTCATTTTTGAAAAATGGAGATTCTAGGCACAAGAACGGAGCTCGAAAGCCAAGAAAGATGCCTTGAATTCAAACAGCAATAAATTGTACCAATCAGAGAAACATGGAAAAAACACCTAGACCACTGGATTGTGCTTGGAACCAGCTTTTCGATGCCTATTTATTTTCAAAAATCTGACTCTGTATGCTCAAGATATGCCTGATTTACCAAAACAACTCCTTTAGGGCAAAGAGGCCAAAAAAACAATATTAAAGCTCCTGGGTGCCCATGTGACTAGGCGCTGAGTCTCTAGGGTAGGGTATTGGTCACTCATATGACTAGGAGCTGAGTCTCTGGGGGCTGCTACCTAGAAGTCAGGGCCTGGTCCCCCATGCGACCAGGGGTTAAATCCTAGGGGCTAGACCTCCAAAATAAAAAATTCTTTTTTATTAAGAAATTAATAAAAAACTCAATTGTCCCTATGCACAGAAATCGAGATGGCATGGAAATCAAGGTGGCATAGAAATCGAGATGACATGCAAACCTAGGCAGCTCTAAAATCAAAATCAGCTCATATGAGAATGACACAGGAATTGAGGTTAGCACAAAAATTGAGGTTGGCACAAAAATTGAGGCACTATATGGTCATACAGATTTCACAGAACCAATTTTTTTGAAACCCTAAAAAACACCCAAAATTTTTTTTTTAGCAAAATATAGAGTGCCTTATATGAAAATAGGGATTTTTGGGCCTTCTAAGTGCAATGGTGAGGTCCGTTTTGGCAAAAAATGCTCTGAAATTGCTGTTCCCCTCCAGATCTTAAAAAACACTCTTGAAACCTTCACAAATGTAGCTTCTCCAGACCAAATTCTGCCAAACAAAAAACAAATCCGCCTTTTCTAGCTGCTCTGAATCTAATGGAATACTCCAGTTTACACAAAAACACACCCAGCAAATGGCTCTTGCTAATTTTTTTTTCCAAATTTGAGAAGGGGCTTGCAGATCTGCTCTAATACCATGTTGAATTTGTTGATTAACTCAAACCACAAAGATCACCTGCAAAACCTAAGATTTACCTTCCACAAGAGAAAAAAACAAAGATAAATAATTTGTACAATATTGGATGAATTAATGAAATGGATTAAGAATTACATATGACAACTTGCTTTTATATTTGCAAGTTAAATAAAAACCCTATTATGACTTAAGAATAACCTAAGACTAGAATTAGCCCTAAGTAAACTTAATAAAGTGTAATTAAATATTTAATTACACCAACAGAAATGGATGCTTGAAACAAGGTCAAACACTTTTATAATAGTCAACAAGCTGTTTGAGGAGCCATTGGGGCCTGGATTCAAGCCTGAAATGATGTAGATTGATTAGAGATGGGTGACTTGTGGCCAGGTGGGCCGACTGAAGAAGTCTTAAAAAAAATGGACTAGAGTCCTTGCCGTCAAGGACTGGGATGCTTGCAAGAGTCCAAAATAGGACTTGAGTAGAAGTCTTGTGTGGCTAAGAAGACCGTTGAAGATGCTTAGAGCCCACAAAAGACCAATGAAGAGGCGTCCAAAATGGGCCTGCAAACAAATAGATTTGATCCTCTGTGCAGGGTATAGAACCTGGGCTCGAATGTCAGACTCTAAAAAAATAGCTCAACAAGTACACATCTAGTCCCAACAAAACTAGAAAGGCAAAGGTGGCTGATACAACAACTATGATGATCTCAATGATGGTTGATTATAGTCGCCTCCCCATGTTAAAGACCATTGGAAGAGTCCAAAATAGGACTAAAGAACCTTGATTAGTGGCGCCTAGAAAAAGACCAGAGGCCATGGGTGTTACAAAACCCTTGTTTGCCTTTTAGTAGGTTGTGCCTTGCGTATTAGCAGGTCATGCCTTGCATTTTGGAAAGTCATGCCTTTGCAAAGGTTGGCTACCTCTTTCTATAGCTAGGCCATAAGGGAATGGGTCCCGTCTAGGATGCACAAAACAACACAAAGCCTTCCAATGTGCCAGAAACAACCCATGAACCAACAAACTATACCAAAATTTACCCAAAACACAGAGAAACGCTTGCACAATATAATGAAATTGACCCAAAAAATCTTGGCAGAGGCTGAAGAGGCCACTTGATCTACCAAAGATTTGATAAAATATTGATTTTACCCAAAATGGGTAGATGAGCAAAGGGTTGAAAGGCCCGCTACTATTTTTTTTTTTGATTTTTTATAACTTTTCCGTACAGAATTGATTTCAATACAGACACCTAATTGCAAAGAAAATACCAAAAATTGAACCCTTAAAAAGCTAGATGCCTGAATTTTCTCAAAACGAGAAGCGTTTCACTTGCATGGCTCTGATACCATGCCAGAATTAGCTAAGATCAGCAAGTGAGAACTAAGATGAACTTCCACAAAGCATAAGCACATAAAAGCCAAAATGTATAATCAAAAGATTACATCAAGAGTTAATGAAAATGTACAAACAACCTTGCTTATATAGGCAAGGAGGAGGTAAGAAGGAGATAATCAACTATGACTAACCCTCTATGTGATGAACACGTGTGTGCATATGTGGAGGGTGATGGACAAATGTCTCCAACCTCCCATAAGGTGGGGAAAGAATATCTCCAACCTCTAATGAGGTGAAGTGTCAAAATGACTAACCTCATGTGAGCACATGTGGTGAGACAAAAAAGTGACTAACCTCTAAACTAAACTTAACCTTTAATGTCAAGGTCAAGTTAGACTTAGCCACTAAGTGTGACTTAAGCCTAGGTGTGGCTTAGGATAAACCCAACACTCTAACATAACTATCGTTGTGCAACTAAGGTGGATTCAGGAATAGTGTTTTTCCCCCTCTGAGATGAGGAGAGGGAGTATCACCATTGAGAGGATGCTAGATCATGTGAATACAATGATCCTTATGCCATCTAGAAATGAGAGGAACCTCCTACAATAATATAATGAAAAATGCACGAAATAACATAAATATATAAATAGCAGAAACATAGAAGGAATTTATTGATTGCAGGACACTTCAAGGGGGCAACATCTTTTGAGAAAGCTTAATACAATAAATTTGTGGATGCTTTCATTGGCCTCAACTCGTACTTATATACTAAGTCTAATCTAAACAACTATTACTTTTCATGAATGTGGGATAATACAATATACTCACGAGATGACTTACAAAACATATGCGTCCAAAAGTAATATACTAACAAAGTAAAGAGAAGGGTTAAACACAGGTTCCTAACATCCCCACCCTCTTAGAAAAGCTTTGTCCTCAAAGCTTAAGATGTAGAAATTGTTGTTTAATCTAAAGGAGTGGTTCCCATGTAGCATCCTCTAGTTGCATTTCGTGCCACTGAATTAATACCTTTGTGATGGATCGGGAGTGAAGCTAACGAGTGTGCTTGTCGAGGATGGCCTCTGGCTCCAAAATGATGGATCCTTCATTATCTAGTTCTGGTAAAACAGTTTGTGCTCTAATGTTGGTGCCAAGAACTTTCTTTAGACAAGAGATATGAAATACTGGATGAACACAAGAAGGAGGAACCTCCAATTTATAAGCAATTGACCCAATCTTCTAAAGAACCTTATATGGCCCATAGAACTTTGAAGCGAGCTTGTGACGCCCTTTAAGTTTCAGGGATGATTGTTTGTATGGATGTAGACGAAGAAAAACCATATCACCTACTTGAAACGTACGCTTAGAATGGTGTTGATCATCTTGTTGTTTCATTCGATTTCTTGCCATGTGAAGATTATCCTGCAAGATGCAAAGAATCTGCTCCTGGGTTTAGAGAACCGTGTCGACTACCTAAACTGGTGAACTACTATGGGTGTATGGAAGGAGCACTAGCGGTGCCTAACCATAGACTACTTCATATGGAGCCATTTTAGATACAGTGTGGTAGGACGTATTGTACCACCATTCAGTGAGAGGGAGCCACTTTACCCACTGATGTTGTTGTTCTAAGGTGAAGCAACGAAGATAAGTTTCCAAACATTTGTTGATAATTTCAGTCTAACCATCTATTTGTGGGTGATACCCATAACTCATCTTCAGTTTGGTGCTAGTGTGTCGAAATAGTTCTATCCAAAAAAGACTGGTAAAAGTTGCATCATGATCTGAGACAATGGAAGAAGGGATGCCATTAAGATGGAATATTTGGTCCATAAAAATTTGTGTGACTGAGGAGGTGGTATAGGGATGGATGAGGGCACAAAAATGACTATATTTGGAGAGGCGATCAACCATAACAAATATCACTGTCCTCCCTCTAGATTTAGGGAGCCCCTCAATGAAATCCATAGAAATATCTGTCCAAATCTTTGTAGGGATGGGCAAGGGTTCGAGCAATCTAGGAAGGAGTGTCATTTCACCCTTATTGCATTGGCAGGTATCACATTTAGCCACCATCTATTGAATTGCCCTTTTCATTCCCTTCCAAAAGAAGTTACATCATGCCCGCTCATAAGTTTTGAGGAACTCAGAGTGCCTTGCCGATGGAGAAGCATGGAGCTCATAGAAGATAGCCTACTAAAGATCCATGCTTTGGGAAAGTGCCAGATGGCCCTTGTATCACAGAGAAGCACCATCCCAAGAGTAATGTCATACAATAGAAAGGTTATTGGCTAACTGTTAAATGATTTGAGATAATGAAGAGTCATTGACATAGCCCTACTAGATAGATTCCAACCAATTTGGAACAAGCATAGAAATAGCTGAAAGGAGAGCTTGGTCATCAAATGTGCGAGAAAGAGCATCCGCCACAATATTGTCCTTACCCTTCTTGTAAGTGATATCATAGTCATAACCCATGAGTTTACTGACCCATTTCTGTTGTGCTGAGGAGGAGATGTGTTGTTCCAAGAAATATTTTAGACTTTGGTGATCAGTTTTGATGCAAAAATGATTCCCTAGTAGGGATGGCCACCACTTTTGTACTGCATGCAAAATAGCCATCATTTCTTTCTCATATGTAGAGAGTAGTAGATTCTTTCCAGAAAGGGCTTTGCTAGTGAACACAATGGGATGGTCATCTTGAAGGAGGACAACACCAAGTACATGGCCACAAGCATCACTCTCAATAGTGAAGGTCTTGGACAAATCTAGCATAGCTAGAATAGGTGTAGTACACATAGCTTGTTTTAGTTTTTCAAATGCGCACTCAGCAGCATGTGTCTAGGTAAAAGCATCATTTTTTAACATAGTTGTTAATGGAGCTACAATCTTTCCATAATCCTTGAAAAACTTGCGATAGTAGCCAGTCAGTCCCAAAAAACCATGGAGGCTCTTGAGTGTCTAAGGATGTGGCCAATTTTTCATGGTATCTATGTTTATAGGATCCACTTGAACCCCTTGGGCTGAAACAATATGCTCGAGATACTCCACTTCCTCCTGGCCAAAAACATATTTAGACTATTTTGCACAAAGCTGATGATTAGAGAGAAGTTGCAAGACGAGATCTAGATGGTGGAGATGCTCAGCCCATGTTTTACTATAGATGAGGAGATCATCGAAGAAGACCATAATGAATTTCTATAGGTAGGGCTGGAATATTTTATTTATCAATGCCTGGAATATTGAAGGAGCATTAGTGAGGCCAAAGGGCATGACCAAAAACTCATAGTGGCCATCATGTGTGCAGAAAGCTATTTTAGGGATATCATCCTCATGAACCAAAATTTGGTGATACCCTAAACGAAAATCCAACTTGGAGAAAAAATGAGCACCATGAAGCTCATCAACAATAGGAATCAGGTGCTCAGAAGTCAATGTAGAGGCGTCATGACCCATCTTTTTTCCAGACAAGAAGAACTGGTGAAGAAAAGGAATTGGTACTAGGGTGAATAATGCCTTGCTTCAGTTAGTCTCAAACAAGCATCTCAATCTCCATCTTTTGGTGAATTGGGTAGCAGTAAGGCCTGATGTTAGGAGGAACACTTCTAGGAAGGAGCTGAATACGATGGTCCTCTGGACGTGAAGGTAGCAATCCCACTGGTTCAGCAAAGACATGCATACCTATCCAAAATTCGTTGTAGATCCAAAGGAGTAGTGGAGACTACTAATGGTTGCATTTGAATGGAATGGAGCTGAGCGATGACCCCATGTGAATTCTTCTTAAGAAGTGTTTCCATGCAATGTAAACTTATGATGTTGAGAGACCTCGATTGTAAGCCCTTCAATGTGTGTTTTTTTCCATTGTCTGAAAACTGCATCCAAAGTTCAACAAAATCCCATAAGATGGGTCCAAGTGTGCCTAACCATTAGGCACCCAAAACCACATCACATCCACCTAAGGGCAAGGCAAACATGTCAGAGCACATGTTATAATCTCCAATAGAGATACGCACATTGTGACACTTCCCTTTGCAAGGTAATATGCCCCCATTTGCAATCATGACTTCGAAGCTGGAGCAAGGATGGACCAAACAATCAGCCTGTTTGGTGATCCAAGGGTCAATGAAGTTATGAGTGCTACCAGAATCAATGAGTATTGTAAGAGGGAGCTTCTTGAAGTAACCCTTGACCCTCATGGTTTATGGGGTGGTGACTCCTGCTAAAGCATGGAGAGAGATCTCTGGGTGGTCTTCCTGAGAAGTAGGCTCAACAAGCGGTTGTTGAGTTTCAACCTGATCATCTACTATATCCTGAGCATCTGCATAAACTTTAGTTTTAGGTGGAGAATCCACATCCAAGAGATAGAGCTTTTGCTCAACACATCTATGTCCCTGAGTGAATTTCTCATCACAATTATAACAAAGTCCTTTTTCTTTACGTGCCTGCATCTCCGCTTCAATCAAATGCTTGATAGGAGTTGTTCTAGGAGCTGGTGGGATTTGAGGTATTTGGAAAACCGTATTTTTGAATGGAACAAAATTAGATTTGATCGCTGTTGAGCTGTGATCTTGTCCTCTGCCAACTTAGCCAACCCTAGGGCTTCCATCATTGTGCTGGGATGGAACATTTAACCTCAGATCAGATTGCATCCTTTAGACCACTGACAAAACAACTACTGAAGAATTCATCAGACAATCCCTCTGTGTGATTGGGCAGTTTTTCAAATTCAGTTTGATATTCTCTCACATTGCCTGTTTGGTGAAGTTTAGTGAGTGCTCCTATGAAGTCATCAAAAGCACTAGGGCCAAATCGTTGCAAAAATTATCCATTTTGGCTCTTCATGAGCCTTGATGTACCAACGGAGCCATTGAAGGGCTTCATGTTCCAAATGAAAGGATGCAAGTAGGACTTTGTTGACATCAAAAGTATTATGCAGACTGAAATATTGTTTTGCTCAGTATATCCATCCAGTTGGATCATCACCATTGAAGTGAGGAAAATCAAGCTTCAGCCCACGAAAATTGCTAGAAGAAGAGAACTCAGTGTTTGTAGAAGACTCTATCTTTCATCTATTATTCATGGCTGAATGTTGAAGATTGAGGCTAAGAATTTTTTCATTCAGATCTTGGAGTTTGGTCTTGAGGGCTACAAGTTCATCCTCCATATTTTTTGCTCCTGTGTGGGTGAAAACCATAGCCAGGAGATTTTGTTTTGGGAATGGGTAGAAAAACAAAAATGGAAACTTTTTTAGTAAAGGAAAATTTGGATTTGGGAAAAATTCTGATGGGTAATTGGGGTTTGATTAGGTTTTAGACACTTTCTGAGGGAAAGGGAAGCAGAAATTCGGGATTTCAGAAGCGGGGTGAAAGAATGGGAAAATTTGTCTAAGAGGGACAAAGGAGCAGAAATATGAAATGAACACTATGGTAAAATTTGAAGGCTATTGGGTGAGAATCGAAGAAGTTATGGTAAACACTAAAAATAGAGAAATGTGGGATTTCTGGCTTCGATAAGTAGAATTTGGGATAGGGTCCTCAAGGAAGGAAATGTGCAAAATGAAATTTCAAGGGTTCTAGTGAATTTTGAGAGGAAAAGGAGCTAAAGCAAGGAAGATATGATGAAAAAATAGAATTTTTTTACTCATTTATTTTTTTCCCTGAAAATGATCTACCAACTGCTATGGATGGATTCTCTGTGATTTACCGACTGTTAATAGATATGGGCCCCAAGTATGTTTGGCTTCCTAAAGGTTCAGGGGAGTCACTCAACCACCAATGTTGTCTAATAGCTTGCGTATTGGGGTAGTACCCCTCACTCCACGGCTCAGGTAAAACTAATAACTGCTTTGCCACAAACGACAACTCTTGGTTTACCTCATGGATGGGAACTAGTCAATCAAGTAGGGGTCATTGCCCTTTTGGCTGGCAGGTCCTCTCAATGGGCCAGCTACTTCAGGGTTCCTGTGGTACTCCGCACAATGAGTTTTAGGGATATATGCCCCTACAATAGTGGGTTACACTTTTGTGGATGAAGGAAAATTGAAGATGCCAAAAAAACTCTAGCAAGTACCTTCATTCGAAGGTCTTTCCTTCGAACGAAGGCTTTGTCGGCCAAATCAAAAGTTAAAACATTAGAACCTTCGTTTGAAGGTCATCTTCGAATGAAGGTAATTGAGAGCCAAATAAAAATAATAAAATAATGCCTTCGATCGAAGAGGGTCTTCGAGTGAAGGCACTATCTTATTATTTTTTTTAAAATAGGTTAAAACTCTCAAATTACAGTTTTTTGTCATTTGAGAGCGTAGCAGTGAAAGAAGCCATGGATGAAGGTGACAGGCACCCGTGGACGAAGGCGATAGGAACCTGAACGAAGGCAACAGGGATGAAGGGATAGGTGGGAGCTCTGTGATAGGTGAAGACCCCACATCAGCATACACGTCGAGCACACAGGTGCATAAATTTGCCACCGTTTCAATGTATATGCTTGCCAACATTTCAAGGCCCCATATGCTTTCCAATAGGGGCTTCCATTAGAAAAAAAAGTCATTCCATTACAGTCAATAAAATACAAAAAATTTGCTACTATCAAACCCTAGTTTGCCAAACTAGGGTTTGTCATTATAGTTAATAAAATATAGAAAAATTCCATCAAATACAAGAAATTCATTTAAGACAATGAAAGAACTATCAAACCCCAATTTTCCAAACTAGGGTTTGTCATTACAGTTAATAAAATACAGAAAATTCTATAAAATATAGAAAATTTGCTTGAGACAATGAAAGAACTATCAAACCCCAGTTTGCCAAACTAGGGTTTGACAAACCCTAGTTTCAAAAGAAATTAGGGTTTGTCAAATTAGGGTGAAACTAAATTCATCTTGTCAAATTTGAAAAGATGAATTTAGTTTCACCCTAATTTGACAAACCCTAAACTAGGGTTTGTCAAACCCTAGTTTGGCTAACTAGGACCGTTTGACAAACCCTAGTTTGAAAAGATGAATTTAGTTTGTCAGGTGGACCTAATTTGGCAAACTAGGGTTATGAAAAAAGAATATATTTGCCATGAAAACTACTCTTGAGCTCTATGCAACTATGAATGACTATAGCTAAAAGACTTTGATTCCATTCAATAGCTCACAACTTTGTAAAAAAAAGCTCATTTATTATTTATGAAATCATGCCTCTTAAATTACTTAACAAATTACAAGATAATTACTTATATTCATTGCAATGAGACACCTATAGCCACACAACCAATCTCTCTTTTTGCACCTAAAGGCAAAGAACCAATTCAAAATTTGTAACTACTGTATGCAGTTTAGATGTATCATGTTCAACTTAATATGTGCTAGGTATCAAAATCCCTTATCTTATTTTAATTATTTCATGTTATATGACAATATAAATCCATTAGTGGCACTTGCTAAAAATAATTTAAAGATATATATAAATCCATTTCCAAAAAATTCTAACATGTAGACATGCAATTGTTATTAATAACATACGAACATTTAGATGACACCATCTTACTTATTAGTGATTTTAGATTATACTTAAGTGGTAAAGCTTTGTAATGTTTTGATGCATCTTGTTTTCCAAATACACTTCCTTCGCAAAGTTGGCTCATGCTTTCGTTGACTATTTCTCTATCCATAGTTCACATAAGGATAATATATATGGACAAAACATTTCTCTCTTGATTTATCTTTTGATCCTTGTTCTTCTACTTCCCATATGGCTTATACATATACTAAACCTACTTTTCATCACACACATGGATATTCTAAGCATAGAGACATTGCATCAATATGTAAAGTTCAAGAAATTATAGACAATGGAAGATAAACATTACACATACTCATAAGCACAAAAATCTCTCACAAGTGATAAGATGAATCATGGAAATTTAACAAATCACATGAATGTCAAGATCCTAGTCTTGGTCACCATAACCCACACTATATTGAGGTTACATGACATAAAATAGAAACCACCCAATATGAGAGATGAATTCATTGCTTACACATACTTCTTATTACTCACCATATTTTGTGCTTTTTGCTTTCCTTTTCTTGGATTTATGTTTATGTCCATGTTCCTAGTTAGCATGTGGATTTATGTTTATGCCCATGGCCATGTGTGTTCCTTAGTCTTTTACTATTTCTTATGTCTTGTTGATCTTATATTGTTATATCTTGTTTATTAGAGCCTTTACACTGATCTTAGATTGTTATATCACACTCCTCGAGTCACCTTTTGAGCTTACCTTGTTTTATCTAAAACTTATACTTTGATCCTATATTTCCATACCATGATTTTAAATATTACATATTGAGCCTACATTGACATATCACATTTTTAGAATTACCACATTAGATCGGGGGCATATAATGCCTTCCCCCCAACATATTGTACTCTTATTGCCACATCATTTACAATAGGGACATCATGTTTTCCCTCCTTTCACATCTTATGTCTTTATTGAGCTATATATTTATATCATGGACATCTTATCTCCCCACTCACAAGCTCTATTGTGCTATTTTTTCCATCAAGGGCTATTTATCTATACATGTGATTTGATAATCACACCATTACACACCACTTTTTTGTGCCTTCATGCTTATCTATGACCATTATTAGACATTGATTATGAGTGTATAGTGACACATCTTTCAACTTATATTGAGGGCGACCACACTAAATCACATTTTCATTCTCAAATAAAACATTAGATTAATATAGCAATAAAACAACTAGAGCAATGTTAAGCCAAGAGGGAAGACTAGTGGTCATGCACTTTATTGGAAATCTAAATGACATAAAGAACAAATATTCAATTTATGATTATAAATTTATGATATTAAATATATATGTAAATTGAATAAGTGGATGTATTAAAATTATTGCCAAATAAGTTTTTTTGTATATTGGTCATTAGGCACCGTAATTTATCGAGAATCAATGTAAATTTTGAACTAGAAGAACATAAAATGGTTTTAATTTTTGTAGAGTTACCAAAATTTGTGTTGAATCATAGGAGTAGTAAATACAACTACATAGTAGATATGTTGAGAAAGAGAAATGCATTGAGAGATCACATAGATGAGAGTTAAAGTTATAAGATTTAAAAAGATGAAATTTTATTTAACATAATATCAATTTTGGGGAGGCATATTAAAATATAGTTCCAGTCAAGATATGATACATAGTGAGTGGACTACTTCATTCTTGACATGGGTTGTTGTTAAAGATATGATATTTATATTTATCGTAAGGGTCAATGCAAGAGAGTTTGATTAGAGAAAATCCTATTGGAGGGATGGATAGAGACATTAGAGTGGACAAGACATTGACACTTTTGAGGAAGAAATTATTGGTCATAAATGAGAGCTAAAATAAAAAGGACTACATCTAGAAATGTCAAGTTTATTGGTTTGGTGAAGGGGAATTCAAGATTATGGATTGTATAATCTCTTACACATACTAGATAATTCATGGAATGATAAATTAACATCAATTATTTTTGGAATCATGAGGAGTCAACACTATAGATATTTATTGCTTATAGTAGTATACATGATATCCAAGATGCCATATTTTATACCATGTGAATAGACAAGTGATGCTTCACATACTTCTATCATATAAATTTCAATTAGATTGTTAGTTATTTCCTAGTATACCAAGAAGCATTATTTGGATAGTGACACAAATTTTGTAGTTTACATGTATTTATGTATTTTTGTGATGTTTCTTGTAAGTTGGATATGCTATAAATCATATTGAGTTACCATGGAAATATATGAATGTATATTATATTGTCATTGGTTGTATCCATGTTCTTAGTGTGTAATGTTCATTATTTTATATCTTTAATTGTTGAACCTATGTGCTATAATGATTTCAAAATAAATCTCTTTATCTATCTCTCCCTTGACTTAAGTGTGTTCACAAAGAAAGATTTAAGTGTATGGAGTAGGAATGACTTAAATGTTTTATTGCACACATGGTATTCATTTTTATGACACTGATACATGTGACATTACACATGTGTAGATTTGGAAAAGTTAAAATCTCTCTCTCTCTCTCTCTCTCTCTCTCTCTCTCTCTCTCTCTCTCTCTCTCTCTCTCTCTCTCTCTGCTTTGAAAAGGAAAAGAATCATCCATGCATTTTAGAAATGAAATCTTCCCTCTTGTTTAACTATTTAAAATGTGTTGGAATATGATAATGCTATTGGAAATTTGTACTTCATTTATTTAATTATAACTTCTAGTACACATATATGTGTTATTGAAAGGTTAACATAGGTAAATAAAACTTTCTAGATTAAAACATATATGTGTTAAAATATATCTTCTCGCATAAAAATGTACATATTTATAAAAAAAATTATTAGATTCAACACAATCTATGAATGTAAAATTAAATTGTTTGAAATAGACAATTATGTGTTTCAAATTATACTTACAAAACCTTATTTATACTGAGCTATAGTTGCATTAGGATGGCCATGTTTAACCAATTCTCTACAAGATGACTGATATGTCTCATCAACACCAGTGATAACTAGTGTCTACTTTGGAAGTTGTGGAACAACATGTCAGCATACACACCTACATCAGAGAAGAAATTGTATGTTGATATAGGTGAGCACAACACAACATCCCTATCTACTTTGATGTAGGACATGTACGTTGATACATTTGTTCCATAGTCCAAAGTAGACACTATATCACATGTTATGATGTTGGTGAGACATATCAGTCATCAAGTGTAGAGAATTGGTTCAACATGGCCATCCTAATGCAACTATCTAGAGATATAAATCAGGTTTTGTACAAGTACATATTTTCAAAAAAAATTAGCAGATGACATAGTCTACACGTAAAATTAAATTGTTTGAAATAACAATTATGTGTTGAATTATACTTACAATTTAACCTTATTTATACGGAGCTATAGTTACATTAGGAAGGCCATGTTGAACCAATTCTCTACAAGATGACTGATATGTCTCACCAACATCATTGATAACTAGTGTCTACTTTGGAAGTTGTGGAACAACATCAACATACACACCTACATCAGAGAAGAAATTGTATGTTGATATAGGCGAGCTTAAATCACTAGGGATCTATAAGTGAGCTCAACAAGTTAGAAGTAAGAAATTGTATGTTGATAGGCTCGAGCATGTAACACAACATCCCTATCTACTATGATGTAGGTGTGTATGTTGATACATTTGTTTCACAACTTCTAAAGTAGACACTAGATCAATGATGTTGGTGAGACATATCAAGACCATCAAGTGTAGAGAATTGGCTCAACATGGCCATCCTAATGCAACTATAGAGACCTATAAATAACATGTTAAATGTAAGTATAATAATTCTTGACATATATCTATTTTGAAAATAATTTAATTTTATGTGTAGACCAGGTACATCATCTACTAATCAAAAGAGATAGAAGGGGCATGCTAATCAAAAGAGAAGATAAAGTGAATGATTTGGCTCGTCTTGAACTTCTTATCATTATTGTGGGAAGCAGTACTTACAATTTAACCTTATTTATACGGAGCTATAGTTGTATTAGGATGGCCATGTTGAACCAATTCTCTACAAGATGACTGATATGTCTCACCAGCATCAGTGATAACTAGTGTCTACTTTAGAAGTTGTGGAACAACATCAACATACACACCTACATCAGAGAAGAAATTGTATGTTGATATAGGTGAGCTTAAATTACCAAGGATTCATAAGCGAGCTCAACAAGTTAGAAGCAAGTAATTGTATACATTGATAGGCTCAAGAATGTAACACAACATCCCTATCTACTCTGATGTAGGTGTGTATGTTGATACATTTGTTCCACAACTTCCAAAGTAGACACTAGATCAATGATGTTGGTGAGACATATCAGGACCATTGAAAGTGTAGAGAATTGGTTCAACATGGCCATCATAATGCAACTATAGAGACCTATAAATAAGGTTAAATTGTAAGTATTGCTTCCCACAATAATGATAGGAAGTTCAGGACTCCAAATCATTCACTTTATCTTCTCTTTTGATTAGCAGTGATCTTGAGTCTCTGTTCAGCTTGAATTTCATCTTGTGATCAGCAAGGCCCTCCGTCATTCTTTCCTTTTTGAAGCAGTCCTTTAAGTTATTGTACTTGCTTTTCATGTTATCACTCACATTTCAAACATGTAAATTTTAATTTTTTTCACTTAGTGAACTAGAACATGTATGTCCCTGGCTTGGATGTTAGATTTAAAAATTAATTTAGATACATAGTAAGTTAGATGTGCACACATGTACATTGGAATAAGTAATTTTTTTTTACATGTAGGTTGATATATATATCATGGCACATGCGCCACCACCTCCTGGACCTTCTATATTTACACATACAGATACTGAGATTAAGAAATTAATAGGTGTTCTTTCTGACCCCAACACAATAGGGGTTTATAGGGACACATGTCAATCAATTTTATCTAGCTTGTAGTGCATTAGACAGAGTCTAGGAGATACTTGTGCTTATTTGAGTGATACTCTTGCTGCTATTCTTGCCTAGATGCAGCAAGAGGTTACTGGTGATGTTTCTCTTGCTTTTGTTCAACTTACTGTCTTGAAAGAGACTATCAAATCCCAATGTTTCCCATATTATGCTGGTAGGCCTAATGTGAGGGGCTACCAAGTGACTAGATGTGTAGACCCTCTTATGGCCCCATTGATATATCCATGTTTTCTTGCTGCTCATAGTTGTTATCCCATAACGACCAAATTCCTTTATATTTTGCACAGCAGTTATATGGAGAGGTTCATATGGGCCTCAAGGTCAACTACTTGGATTTTCTAGCATATTTTGGTCAGGGGAGGGGCATGGTTGCTGATAGAGATGCCTATCATCGACTAGATCGATAGCCTCTAGTTTATAGGGCCTTGGTTGGGGAGAGGATGCATGTTATCTCCCCATCCCTGGCCCCTGTTGCTAATCAGGTTGTCATTGCTTCCCAAAGGGAAGCAATCAATAGTGTTGTGATATTGCAGCTACCACATCTATTATATCTCCTGATCATGTGTGGGAAGATATTTGATGAGTCATCTTGGACAATCCAGACCATCGGATCATGCTACTAATCCTTATGCTATCGCGGGTGTCTCATCACCTGTAGACATAGATGGTCTGACATGAGACCACATGCTTCGGACTACAGCGAGTTATCTTTCTAAGGACCTATTGGAGTCATATGCTTTTATTGCAAATTAGAGCTTTGTATCCCTTTACACAAGGTTAGACAACATGTGGGTAGATCTTGTAGTTCATAGAGTGAGTCATGATCCAGTTAGGCTATGAGACCTTCTCATCAGGTGCTTAGGAGTACTCCACATCCTGATCCACCCACAAATCATTTGGCTACTGCAAAGGTAGATACACCTACCCCTCGTGTCAAGCATTAGACATCCCAACCCTCCCTAGATTCACTTGAGGAGTTGCAGTTGCAGAGGGGATCATCAGGTTTTGTGGATATGCTTCTACATTCAAGCTCTTCGATTTTAACTCACCTGCATAATCCACTTCACTCTTCATTACTTGAGCTAGCCAAGGAGGCATCAGATACAATCACTGCAATGGATCATCCTACAACACCTGATACACAGGTATGTACATGTGTATGTGCACACATGCATGATTTAAACTTGAACTTAAATTAAATTAAGTTAAATTACTTTGCTAGATAGAGTCCTAATGTTGTACATTTATAATTTGATATATATATATATATATATATATATATATATATATATATATATATATATATATATATATATATATATATATATATATATATATTGTATGGGTTAGCTCATGTTACACCTAGTTTGGGAATAGATCATGTATGCAGGTGTGATTCAGCTGATGGCAGTAATGTTAGTGGACAAGTGAGTTTTAAATTTTTAAATCATTACAACTTACATGTGCAAATGCATATAATTTGTACGTGTGCATGTACGCGCGCACACACACACACATATATAACATTATTCTAAAATTTTAACATAATTCAAGTACACTTTTATACATACATGTGTGTTGTACTATCTCGAGGGCTCAATGCATCCATCAGATCAGAATGCTCACTTAGACTTAGGTCGCTCAACTCACAGCTGACATGATGACCAGGCTATTGGTAGCACTTCCTAGACATGTTTCTCTAGATATTTCTCTAGATATATTTATTTTCAGACATTTCTATAGATACATTTGCACATGTGTATTTGTGGACATTTCTACATGAACTTGTGGACATTTATACATGTTTGAGGACATTTCTATCTACATGTGTTTTTAGACATTTCTCTAGATCTACATGTTTTCATCTACATTTCTATCTGTACACATGTTTGTGGTCTAGCCCTTAGTACCATTCTTTTGTGCTTTTTATTTTATGCTATCACTATCTAACAATGGTGTATACAAATACAATTATCACATTGAATAGAACCCAATATGGTGTGGATTTGTTAAAAAAAAATTATCATGTAATGTTTTGTATATTTTAATTCTTTCCTTAGTATTCCTTACTTATTTCCTTTAAAATTGTTATGATTATAATGAAGTTCCTTTGAGAAAAGTTGTAAGATTTATCAATTCATTTTGACATTACAAATTGATGTTCCTTGGCAATACGTTTTGTGTCTTTTGTAAGACAACTATTGATATAGAGTGTTGATTCTCAAGGTGCGACTATAACTTGATTGAACCTAATATCCAAGAGAGTTGAGCTCTATTACTCATACTTCTATAGATTATTTTTGTCATGAGAAGTTATTATATGTGAAATTAAAATTATAGTGATGATCTAGAAATAAGTTGAATAAAATTTCAAATGCATAACTATGTTTCTAAGGGTATACTTTTGTTTATAAAATTGCTAGTTGTCAATTTACTTTCGATCCTATTATGTTATATCTTGGTTCATAGTTCATTTAAGTGGAAATTATGTTATTCTAAGGATAGTTCATTGATGGCATAGTCATTTAGTGGAATGCAATGTTATTACCTTTAATGAGAAGTGAAAATATGATATCGCCCTAATATCATCTCCTAACTTAGTGATTATGTGGTGATGTTTGATTGATATCATATAAATATTATGATATGTCTAAATATTATAAAAGCATGTTAAATACAATGACATTGGTAATTAATTCCTTGATGTAAGGTTGAATTTGTTGGGTAAATGATAGACTTCGTTGTGTTAGACATATTGACATTGGTGAATTATGCCTACTAATCAATTATAGGTTCCACTTAATAATTGGCTACCAAATGACTATTATGTTGTGGCCACCAAAATCAAGTATCCAATATTCTAGGTAATGGCATACCTATTAGAATTAACTAAGTTCTAAGGTTGGCTATGGATTCCTAAATGACTTATTATTATAGTTTGTTTTATATTTACTTGAATATCTAAAAAGAATCACTAAAATATGCTTCGTTATACCATGAATGACTAGGAACCATTAAATGTGTAAATTAGTTGGTGAATGTGGCCTTATTTAGTAATGACAAGTCTCTATGGTTTAAGAAAACAAGAAGTGATAGATCACGGTAAGTGGTGAGTTGAATGAAGAGATACCTTAAACACTATTGAATGATTTAATACCAATGTGTTAAGGAACATGAGGAGATAACTATTTAAACGTAGATCCTTAAGGTTACATGTTGTTTCCTCCATTTCTTTCTAAGTTTGTTGATTGTAAGAATTCCTATGATTGAGAACCGATAATAGTTTGCATGAATGTTAACTATGGTCCTAGTGCATATAGGACTAATAATGAGCTTTGGTGAATTATAAGTGGAATATTCCCTTAAGAAGGTGTGAATCTTGTGAAGGTTATTAATAATAATTTATCCCTATTGTGGGTGCTCATGACAATTGTATCAAAGTTAGGTTCCTCAACAACTACTACCCAAGGGTTGTGCTTGTAGAAAAGAGCACTATCTGAGTTAGTCTTTAAATGATTACAATTACCCTTATTTGAAATTTGATAAACATTGAGAGACTTCAACATAGTGGGACAAAAGCTCCAAAATCTAGGGCCTCTAGAAGCTTTATAAAGTAAACCTTGTGACAATAGAAAGGTGTGTAGGTGTTAGAAAAAGACTTGCATGGTTCAATAATTGATCTGTAATATATTATCCTTCCACAAGTTCCTTGTAAATGAAGGGGAGAAGGAAAGACTTAAAATATATACTTGGTTGGTGCAATCAATAGATACAAAATAGGTTGTAATTTTAGCAATACAATTTCAAATCACAACAAACATTCACAACAATTGGAAGAGTCATTTTTGGAATGAAAATTTTCCTCTACATTTATGAGGGGAGCTCCTTTGTGCACTTTTAACCTAAAAGTATGAAAGGAAAAAAAATGGGAAAAAGATTTAAAGGAAAATGGGGAATCCTAAATAAGTTTGCACAAGAAACTATGTTACAAGATTCCTCAAACTAAATGTAGAAAAATGAAAAGAAATACTTTGCTACAATTAACATAGACACACAGTTCTTTGTTTATGCATGTAACATTAGTGGTAAAGGGAGTATTTGACAATTTATCTTTTAACACACAAGAAAATATGAGGAATTAATTCTAGATTGAACATAAAAACATTATGCAATAACAGGTGAATAAACAAAAAACATTTCAAAATTATTCTTCTTGTTACTTATAACAATCTAAGCATAAAGTCTTAATTCTATTTATGTATAGCCAAATGGGCAACAAAAACATGAAGAAAAGATTACAAGTTAACATACAAAAAACATGTAACTAGTGAAAGTATAAATAACCTTAAGTTTAGAAATATTCTTCAATTTGTCTTGTGATTTCAAAGCACAAAATTCTTTTTATGTAGTTTTTAGTTTTTGCTATGTGTTGAGAAGAAAAGCACCCAAAAAAGAACTAGCATACAATTGAGATAACCTTGTATATATATAGATTTCCTTCTAACTAAATCATGACCATTATTTTAAATAATAAATTTATTTTATATCTTAAAGTCATAAAAGTTTATTTCATCCTCAATTTCAAGAATCTCTTCATAGATCTAGTTACTTGGATGGTAATCGAATGAATTACTGCCATTGCCATGTGCTTCACTAAGACAAATTTTGATCCTCCTCATGGAACTAGAGGCAACTCTACTCTCTTGTATGGCCATCATGGTGAGGTCATCACATGACAGGTTGATACTTTCACTTGTGTAGTGATGATTTGTGCATTGATGTTGAAAAGTTTGATTTTAATTTAATTTATATTGTGACATCTCTAGTGCATATGTACATGTATTGTAGCATAATTCAAAGAGCATATATAGCATTAAATAAAAGCATTCAAAAATTATCATATCGTGCATGCTTGAATAAGAATCTAGGGCATTCTCTACATGACTTCTAATAGAGAGATCATTTGTATTGAAATTTAAAATTTGTTCAACAAAAGAACTATTAATTTAACTTGCATAAATTGTAAAACAATTAATACATTCAAACATAGATCTAGATAGTGAATTTAGGTCTTCAAAACATTAAAAATTGTAAGTTCTTCATCCATATTTTTCACACCACATCAAGTGGTTCAGCTCGCTCTTCAATGACATCTAATATTCTCTGATGATCATCACTATCTAGTCTCCACTTATGACATCCACGTGTGTTTGAAACTGTATGAAGATATAGGCCGGTAGCAATTACTAGGTGGCTATACTGATATACCTTGTTCTTAGGTTGATAATCAATAAAGTGAATCCCATGTTGAACAATCTTGACTTGTTTGAGATATGTCCCTTGCACTACAACTAAACCTGTGGGAAACAACATTCCATGGTAAGACATATAACATTTTCAAGGTAAATATAACCTATGTATCTATGAACATGTATAGCATTGTCATTGCTTGGTAAGACATAACATAAATTATAATATAAAAATTGAATGTTTAAATCACTCTTGAGGTACTTGACATGTACAAATTTAACAAATTCAAAATTATTTAAAAATATATTAAATAAAGTTAAACCTGTGGGAAACATCATTCCATCACTTGTTTCTGGATTTATTAGGTTTTGCCTCTCTTCTGTGCAACGCAATAAATAATAACTAACATCTATATTTCCAGCCTCTGTTGTGACTGCAAAAACATCTCCTGCACCAAATTTACATATCCAAAATTTGTAACTTAAAAAATTTAGAGATACCTTATATATATATATATATATATATATACTTTTTTTAATCAATCCTAAAATATGGTTATAATCAGTTGAAATTAAAGGAATGTCTTCAAAGAGTTCATACTCATCTTCATTGTATGTGTTGGTAACAACTAGTGGCACATTTTCCCATTCACTGAGATATCCACGTTGTTGGTTCTTACAATTCTCAAAATCTCAGGAAACATTCACTCATAACAAAAACAAGAGTAATCCCTAGTGTGCAACGTCCATGTCTGGCTATCTGTACTCATGACACAATGCAAAGATCTTGTTTTCTCTACCCTCTTGCATCCATGCATTGATCTTCTATCCACACCTACAAATTTATTATATTGTACATTATGAATATAATAGAAATAATTAAATTGAAACTAAAATAAAAAAACTCATGTACACATATCATATATGAATATATATTTAATGTACATTAAATAAATTCAAACAATACAAACCTGATATCTCCCAAAATACTCTATGTGGAATGTATCCGTTTGTTCTTGAAGATGTGCCAACCTCATTTGGTGCAAAGTGTGACTTACACCATTCAACAACATCATGTGCATCATTTATATGATCTCCCTCATTATTCATTTGATGTTTTCTTAGAGCACATTTGATGCAAGCTCCTGCACCATCATGTTCACCCTTTCCATGCCCACTCTTAAAGAAACTCCAAACATGTGGTATATTGTCATTTCGATGATATCTACATAGTGCATAAAATTGCCTTGATGATTTGAATTATGATGCACATCCATCTGACCATACAAAATGCTTTTCAAAATTTACACCCTTGCTTACCAAATATCTAAAAAAAATCTTAAAGCAATGTTGTACAAAATGTGTGTCATGCTATTTATCATCACTAATATAAAAGTGATATTCTTTTTTAATGACTCGTGCTTCAAATGTACTTTCAACACCATCCAAATCCAATTGTACATGTCGATAACACACATGCACCATAATAGTGATCTGCTTTGAAAAGTAATATTGTGATTGAATCTCTTTTTGATGTACAAAGAGTAATTTTCTGCAAAATGGACTACTAATAAAACTGTTCCAGGTGGGAAAGTATCTCTTAATGTTTGAAACTATTGTGCTTTCCACTTAGCAAAAAAACATGATGTATGTATGGTTGTATCAATTTACAAAAAATTTCCATAAATGTTCTAATAGGTATCTCCTCTTCTACATAATCTAACCTTGTGGATTCTTTCCCATTTTTTGTTTGAAACTTTATGTACTTGTAACTCTTGCAATTTACCAACTTCATTGGGTCGATATCTTTATTTATCAAAAGCATTTTAGCCAAATTTCCACATGTTTTGCAAAGACCTTTTATGTAGTTTATTTGACCATTTCCATTAATATCATCATCTGATTTATCACATAAGATGGATGCTATGAACTGACTTACCCGTTTAAGAGGTGCATTTCCAAAGCCATCACTGTCTTTCTAATCTTTTGAAACACCCGATAGTAGAGATCAAATTCAATATGATAATGACAATAACAAGTTTCAAAAACCTTGTTTGTCTTCACATAATATGGCCTTAACCTTTCAAACATTGTTTGCGCAATCTTTATATGAGGATTTGATTTACAAAAGTTCACATAGATCTCATGTTGTGTTAAGTCTAGCCAATGTTTTGTATGTAGTTCATAACTATTGGGCCCAATTCTGTGTTTGATAACATCTCTACTATTTGATGAAGCACGAGTATTATCTTTCCAAAAGGTTTCAAGATCAAGTTCCTAACAACATCTTGAATCCTGTCAGACCAAGGAGCTCTACACATAATTGCCCAATTACCTTCCGAGGTACTATTATCCAATAATTTTCTCCTTTTCACATATTTTGTTACTGTCTTTCTATTGTAACCAATCTCAGATGAAATTTTAGACAATTATCTTTTTTTAGAATTTATTTCACTTACAATACCTATCAACATCACTCTTCTTGTAGTGGACTTATCCGCAGATCAATATTGTTTCCCAATCAAAGCCAAACCTTATTTAACATTTTCAACAATATCTTTTTCTAGGTGTGAACCTTTACCCTTTTTCAATGACAAATCCACACCCAACAATTGTAATGGCTCATTTAGCTCCTTACTAAGATGTACAATTGATAACAATTGGGTTCGCCCAAGTGTATCAAGATTATCGAAATGAGCAATTATTTCCTTTGTAGTTTTATTCATTGACCTTCTATCAGTATGTCTAGGTTGTCCAACATAATGTTTCAATTTCTCAATATCTATTTTAAGTAAATGATCTAAATTTCTATAAGAAAATTTTCTCTTCACCTCTTTAGCTAGATTAATATGCTCATCCATACCAGTCAAAGGAAGCGATACTGACCCCTCTCACACATCCATTATTTGCACTTGGGCCTCCTCTTGGCTAACATCAACTATGTGTTCTTCAACAATGTTTGCTTCAGTTTCTGTATCACACATTAAGGAAATACATATTTAAAATTAAAAAAATTATTTATTTTATAAAATAAAACATTCTAAAATCCTATGGATTAAATCATGATGGTTAATTTAACTCTACATATCTTATTATATCTCAATCATCTTTCTAAATAATAAACATTCTTTTTATTTTTTTGATTTATGCTCTTAAGTTCTATTGTAGAAATTATTGTGTTTTCTAAAAAATACTTTCATTCTTTAGGAAAAAGAAAATCTAAAAAGCATTTTAAAAATATTTCAACAAATCTTTTCTTAAAAATTTTCTTTTATTCCTTAATTTAGCATTAAAAATCATAAAAACACAAAAATAAAAAAAATAAAAAACATTCATGATAAAAATTTATTGGATAAAAAAGCTAACAATTATTATAAATATATTTTAGAGAAAGAAAACAAAAAATTAGCTATTGTAAAATGTTATTTCATATATATACATGTTCAAAAAAATTAAAAATAAACTACTATAAGAGTTTGTTTTAAAATTAGGAAGTGTGGCTTTTTAAATATAACTTTTAGATAAAAGACTTTTTAAATAAAAATAAATAATCTAGAATGAAAAGTGAACTTGATTTTTTTAATAAATTATAATAGAAATATAGTTACCACTTTAGAAAAACAATGAAGTTGAGTTGGAGATAGGGAGAGGGATGTGGAGAGTTAGAAAAGGAGAGAGATAGCTACGGAGGCCTCAATGAGGGAGAGGTAGAGGTAAAGAGAGTGAGCAACTTGAGAGAGAGTGGTGGATAGAGAAAGAGAGAGAGGTAGGTAGTTATCTCTAGGTAGAGGGGTGGGGATTATAGCCAAGAATGAGGAATGACTTAAACTAAATGACATCCTAGCTACATGAAATCAATGCGTATTTATTTAAGCATAAATCAAGTGACTTAGATTAAATGACATCCTACTACATGATTCATCAATACATGTATATATTTAAGCATAAATAAAATGACCTAGATTAAAAATAGAAAAGAAAATATATGCATACCTTGTTTTTGTTTATGATATTTTTACAATCTTTCTTCATTCAATCTTTCTATAGTTTCTGTGGAATACTTTTGTGTAGTCTTATTTTGTCTTGTCTTTTTGTTTCCCATCTCCTTCTTTGTAAAATATGACTTGAAAATTCTTCTCTCAAAGATTTCCTCCTCCCTTGCAGAACAAAAATGCAAATTTATTTTGTTACATTGATTTGTAAAAATTAAAAAAAATTAGAAAAAACATGTCGGAATGCCTTTGAATGAAGGTCGGCCATTAAAAAAGATAATATTTTTTAATGTAAGGAACCTTTGAATGAAGGTGGTCGTTACGGGGATTTACATGCCATGTTTGGACCTTCATTCAAAGGAGTCTTTACTTTGAACGAAGGACGTCACCAACCTTCATTCGCAGGGGTCTTCACATGAAGACCCCCACTAGACACCTTCCCTCCTTCCCTTCCCCTTATGCAAAATTTTGGCTTTCGAAGCCCAGTTAAAGGTCCAAATGGATTCACCTTTGCCAAACCAAATTGGAGGATCGCAGTCCTTGAAATGAGCTTTCCAACAAGTATAGTTTTGATATATTTTGATTTTATTTTTTTTGTCCAAAAAAAAAGTGGTTAAAAACCACTAAAATATATTAGTAAAAAAGAGATTACAAAATGCCAGATTCAGAAAGGCATACCGGCAGGAAAGAATCCGGCCAAGAAAACCTCCAGTTATAGCCTAAATGTGAATAGATACAACAAAAATTAACTCAAAAAGAGTTGAACCAGTATCAACATCTGTAGCTTAATTCGGAACAAAGTTCATACAGTATTACATACAAAACATCTGACTAAGTCAACCAATAGTCAGGGCAAAAAACTAAGAACTGAATACAAATCAAAAAAGGACTCAACACCCAATCAATCAGCAATCTCAATGATTTGTAACGCATGACCCGCTTTAGGACCTTCTACATCTGCTTGCTGGGGAGGAGGAGGAGGCAGTGGGGGAGGAACATAGTTAAGTAAGAAATGTAAAGCATTAAAGACTTCTATAGCTTTAGCTGCCACTTGATTCCCTAGCTCCCTCCAGTGAGAATGGATAGCATTTTGGAAGGAAGCCATACAATTGTTTTGACAGTGAAGTGCAGGCGTTCGAAACAATAACCTACAGTCAAATAAACCTCCAACAAGAGCAGATCCCTCATGCAAGTCATAGTCTTCTAATACAGAATGATAAGAGTCAACAGAAAAATGTACATTCTGTATAAACATAACACCCAAAGCCCTTACCCTTTCACCGTTTTGCAAGAGATCCATCGCATTAGAAAGAAAATGTGATGCAGCTTGAGAAGGATAAATAGCCACTGGAGAAAAAAGGAAAGTTGAATCACAAACCTGAACAATCACTCTACCCACAGAAGCCTCATAAACCTTAAAGACTTCCTGCAGAGAGTTTAGATTAGAAAGACCAAGGAGGGGCCGCTCCCAATTCCTAATTGGACAAGAAATTCTGGAATTTTGCTGAACAGAGCCTATGGTAAACCTACAAAAACTTGAAGAATACCAATTGCAGAGAAAAAAAGAAATGTTTGGAGCCAGCGCAGAGCTTAATCATCGAAAAACAAGGAGTAGATGAGTAAATAACGATCATAACACAGGAATTAAAGAAAAGAATTAACATGCCAACTCCCTCGTGCAAACTCTACCATCTGCACTTGTATCACATATCAAGGTACAGCACATCCACCAAAAGGATAAGCAAAAATAAATAAATGACGTCAGGTAATACGCACGGAAAACTGGAAGAGAAAGAATAGAAAAATGATATATATCTAATAAAATTAGCCAAAATTGCTAAAACTAAGTCAAAAAATCCTTCTCCAAAATAGTGCTAACTCCAAGAATCCTAGCAATAGATTCAGAATCCCATTCAAGAATGTCAACATTAGAACTAAAAGCAAGGTTAGCCAAAAAATCTGCTAAAATGTTACCTTCACGATAAATATGCATAATTTGAAAAGACTGAAAACATTTCAAAAGATCCCTTCCAAAATTTAAAATGTAACCAATTTTCTAACTTGGAGAGGAGTCATTAGAAAAAGCTCTAACAATATTTAGGGAGTTGCCTTCCATGATAAGGTTTGTGAATCCACATTTGAAAGCTAAATTCAACCCAGCTATTAAAGCCAAAGCCTCAGCCTCATTATTTGATAATATACCCAGCTTGACTGACAAGGCTTTGAGAACTATTCCCTGATGATTTCTAATAACACAACCGACACTTGAAATTCCTGGATTACCTCTACTTGCACCATCAAAATTAAGCTTAACAAATGATTCAGGCGGAGGGATCCATTTGACAGAAGAATGATCGATCTTAACATCAGACATAAAGCAATTAGAATTAGGCAACTTTAACTGTTTCCAATTTTTTAAAATCATGTCATCCCAATTTGTGAAGATTAGAGAGCCCTCCTTCTTAGAAAGAAAGGAAGCTAAAACCACTTCTGTAATGGATTTTTCAACTTTGGCCAAAATTACATGGAGAGGATTACTTATTTTCTTGAACAATATGTTATTTCTTTCTAACCATAAAGACCAGATAATAATGCTAGGTGAAACAACCCATAAGATAGAAAAAGTAGACTTTGGGAACAACAAAGGCCAACTTTGGAAAACTTGAAGTAGAGAAAAAGGAAGGGGGCCCAACCAATTTAGTTTTGAAAGGAGCCAATGCCAGACTTGAGAGGAAAAACTACAGTTTAATAACAAATGATCCACCAACTCCTCCGCTTCAAGACAGAAAGGGCAGAAAAAAGAGTTTGTAATCCCAAGTTTAGATAATCTATCACTTATTAGAATACGGTAGTTCAGTGCTAACCAAGAAAAAGCTCTTGCTTTAGGGAGACAACGCTAACTCCAGCATAGCTTATAGGGCCAACTAGAGTCTGAATTAGAGTCCTTACTAGTGAGACTTAAATAACCAAGTTTAACTGTGTAACGACCAGATTTTGAAGGGGCCCAGACCAGTTTATCCTTTTCTCCTGAAATAAAAAGACATCTATCTTTCAAAATAGTTTTAAGCAGAATCTTATGCTCTGGAGGGATCAAGAAATCATAAAAAATTTTCCATTTAGCTTTACTTATATTCACATTATTATCAAACTCAAAGTAATCTTTAACTTTTGTTCCCCAAACCTGACATAGAAGAGACTTAATCTCTTGAAGACCCTCTATATTAACAAGAGGAGGGTAACTATTCCACGAGTCATCCCAAAAAAGGGCAGACTGTCCATCATGAATGACCCATGTTAAATAGGGTGAAATAACTTCACGACAACTAATCAAGAAATTCCACATGTGAGAACCCTTCATAGGATTAAGTATTGTAAATATTCTTTCAAGAGAATAAGAATCTAGATATTTTGCATACATTAATTTTCCCCATTTAGAATCTAATTTTTGATACAAATTCCAAACCAGTTTGGCTCCAAGAGCTTTATTTTGTGCAGCAATATTATGATTTCCAGCTCCCCCTAATTGTTTAGGAAGGTAAATTTTATCCCAAAATATTAAGGGAATTCTTCTCCCATTGGAAGTAGAACCGTTCCACAAAAATTTTCTTAGAATAGTCACGATATACCACAAAATGGTTTTTGGGACCTTCAGTACTGAAAGCAAGTAGACTGGAATGGCTGATAGGACTGTTTTGATCAACAAAATTTTTCCTGCCAAAGTAAGCCATTTGCCTTTCCAAGAAGAAATTTTAGCTTTAATACTTGTAATTAGCTTATCCCAGAACAAATTTTTAATTGAACCCGAAAAAAGAGGAATTCCCAAATACCTCGAGGGTAAGGTGTCAACTTGAAAACCCAGAAATTTAGGTATCCTTTGTTGCACCAACATAGAAGAAAAGAAAAAGAAAATTTTAGATTTACTATGATTCACTTTCTGACCCGAAACAAGACAATAACTATTTATAACATCCTTCAAAACTTTAGCTTCCTTCATCACAGGCTGACCAAACAACAGAGTGTCATCTGCAAACAAGGCATGTGTAATAGAAAAAGGTACTCTAGGAATGTTTATCCCTTTCTAGATTCCCATCAAATTCTTACTCAAAATTAATCTACTTAAACCTTCAGCCATTAAGATAAAAAGAAAAGGGGAAAGAGGATCTCCCTGTTGAATTCCTTGTGAAGACTAAAAGAAATCAGATTGAGAACCATTAATCAAAACTAAAAAACTAGCACCAGACACACAAGAATAAATCCATTTGCACCATTTTGGGGAAAAACCAAATTTAAGAAGAACTTGTAACAAAAAGTCCCAAGACACTCGATCATAAGCTCTGAACATATCCAACTTGACCAACATAGCTTGGAGTTTATGTTGATGTATTGAGTGTAGAACCTCATGTGCAACCAGAGCACCCTCTGAAGTTTCCTTGCTTGGGACAAAACCACCTTGTTCATTAGAAATAATTTTTGGGATTAGAGTAGCAAGTCTTGAAGTAATGGCTTTAGAAATGATTTTATAAAGAGTATTACAAAGTGATATGGGTCTGAAATCAGCATAGGAGGAAGGAGAAGCAACTTTTGGAATTAATGCAATAAATGTAGAATTAATTTCTTTCAGAATACTTCTATTTCTTCTAGCTTCCTCTACAGCCATCCAAATATCCTTGCCCAGAAAATCCCAGCATTTTTGAAAAAAGAGAGGAGTGAAACCATCTGGGCCAGGGGATTTGTCTGGATCTAGGAAGAAGACAACTGCCTTGACTTCTTCTAAGGTAAAACACTTCATCAATGCCAAATTATCTTCTGGAGAAATCAATTTAGGAATGTGAGATAAAACTTCTGCAACAGTTGAATTTGGGATGTGATTTGAATCTTTAGATAAAAGTTTCTGAAAGAAATTAATTCCTTCTTTTTGAATGAGGGATTCTTCTAACAATATATTTCCCATAGAATCTTTAATGGAAACAATGGAATTCTTTTGCCTTCTAAGCATAGCTGAAACATGAAAAAACTTTGTGTTACGATCACCTTCCTTTAACCAAGTTTCCCTCGACTTCTATCTCCAGAAAATTTCTTCCCGGGCTAGAATTTCCTCTAGATCAGATTGGAGAGATTTCATGTATTCAAAAGTGGTATTGTCCATGCCTTTTCTAATAATAGTTTCATTTAACTGAAGCAATTGTGATTGCAGAGCTACTTTTTGGGAGAAAATGTTACCAAAAGAAGATTTATTCCATTCCAAGATTTTACGTTTCATATATTTCAACCTTTCATTGACCCAAAACATACGTGAGCCTTTAACATAAGGAGCATTTGACCACCAAAATTTTAGTAAGGATAAGAAGTTTTTATCTCAAAACCACATGGATTGAAATCTGAATGAAGCCCTGTGGGTTTGCCTTCTAAAAGAAGCATGGATATGAACAAAAATAGGAAAATGATTGGAAGTAGTAAAAGGAAGAATAGAAGTACCAAGAATGTTAGACTCAATACACCACTCTAAAGAGAAAAGAAATCTATCCAGATGTTTTGTAATATTTAAAAACCCTTTTCTCCTATTAGACCAAGTAAAACTCCCATTCAATAATGGACTATCAATTAAAGCATTATCAGAAATAAAATCTTTAAAATCCTCTATTACCCTCTGAGGAGGACAAATTCCTCCCGATTTTTCTGTTAAACAGGAAATGGCATTAAAATCCCCTCCTAAAATAACTTTCTCACCAGATAACTGTTCTAAAAGAGCTGATAAAATATCCCAACATTGTTTTTTTTCTCTAGTTGCAGTAGGGCCATAAATATTGAAAAGCTAAAAATTTAAACAGGAGGAGGTGATTTTAACCAAGAAGAAATTTGGGACAGAACAAACTAACTCGATTGCATATACTTTACTATCCCACAAAATAGCCAAACCTCCTGAAGCCCCTTGGGAAGGGATGTGTATATATTTCCATTTTACCCAACTCGAAAAAATAAAATCAGCTTGAGATGTAGATAATTTTGACTCTTGGAGTAATACAATATCAGAACCTGAGGAATCTACTGACACTTAACCAAGTGTCGCTTGTTAGGGGCGTTGATGCCCCTAACATTCCAAGAAAGAAGCTTCATTGCTCGTGGGGAGAGTTTCTAACTCTCCCCGATCTCAGACATGTATCCAAAGTGGCCTGCAAACCAGCTTTTATTTCTTCCTAAGTTTTGAAGGATTTTGGCTTACGTCCTCGCTTAGAAGGAGAAATAGAACTCTGTTTGGGAGGTGAATCCTGACTAAGCGATTGAGAAATAGACAACTTTGTAGCAAAATCAAAGGCATCACTTTCTTCTCCTAGAGAAGGTACAGGATCAGCTTTCCCTGGGTTTAAACAAGTTAGATGAACTAAACTAGGATCAGAAATATTAGAAATGGTTGAATCATCGACAAAAGAATTTGGCTTTTCTGTAATTACCTCATCCGCCAATTCATCAATAAGATCAGAGGCAACTTTGCGGATAGTTCTTTCAACAAAAGCATTAGCTTCCTCTTCAGTAAAAGGAAATCCATCCAACCCTAATTCAGGCATTTCATTGACTATTTCCCTAGAACAATTTGCCTCAGAGTTAAAGGAATTAAACAGATTTTTTTTAATTTTATCACTAGGAAAAATAGGGGTTTCAATATCCTCAGGGATACCAACTGCAAATTCAAAAGGACATTCTTCTTCTAAGCCTGCAGCAGTCTGTAAATCCTCTTCAGAGACAGAGGAATTAACAAAGTGATTTAGCGAAGCTTCCCCTATATTAACAGAATCTAAATTCTCCTTATCAAAAGAAGCTTCTTCAGAGTCCTCACAAGATTTACTGGAATGCAGCATTTCCGCTTTATCGATAGCCATGGGGTTTTCAAAGACAATTACTTGTTTCCAATTTCCAAATTTAGAGTGAAACTCCATAAATTTGGGAAAGGGAAATGAAGTATTGAGCACTAATGAAAACCTAACTGGCAAATCTGGCTTTTGGAAGGAGGACAAATCATGCTTAATGAAGAAACCCAATTTCTTGGCACAAAATTCAATAGTGGAAAAATCCCCATATTCCAGAGGTAAATTTGGCAAAGAGATCCAAAAAGGAACAAAATTCATATTAGCTTTAACTGGGTCAAAATTTGGTTTCCATTTTTGGAGACAAATTCCTTTGCCACAATAAAACCACAATTTTTGACTAAGGGTTTCATCACGAAAACCCCCATTTTCAAAAACTACATAAAAACACATAAATCTTTATGCAAGAAGAAGACGTCTGAAACCCCTTGCCATGTAACCCTAACCCATGCAAGAAATTCATCAAAATTAAATGTAGGGTTCCAAACCTTACCAATAAGGGCTCGGGAAGTAAGATCTTGAACATAAGGGTTTACCATATCCTTGGGGATTTGAATGTTTATAGTCTCCATGGAAACCCTATCCTCCTGAGCAGGACCATTACCAACATGATTGTGAGTAGCCTTAATTGATTTTTCCCTCCAAACCTATTGAACCCCAGAATCTTTGTGTGTTGTAGCATACTGGAGATGATGACCATTGTGTCTACTGACATACCCAAGATGTTGGTAACGAGAAGGGTCAGGACGCACCGGAAAATTTCTATGACGAACATTACGAAAATCCTCTCAAAACCGTCTACACGCATACTCTAGATAAAATGAACGCCTCCGTGCCCTAAGTGCCTCAAAAAACAAAATTTGTTGCAAAGGTAAAGGTCTTCTTGTGAAGACCCCATTATTTTGTTGCATTATTTTGTCGCATTATTATATTGACAATGATATATTTTGATTTTATTATGATTGTTTTTTTTAGTTTTACTAAACATAGGTTTCTCACCGAACATCAAGTTCTCTATTCTACACACATGGAAAAATAGTAAATTAGTGAAAAAGAATTCTAAAAAATATGTATGCCCTAGGTATTGATGTCCTTGTTTCAACAAAAAAAAAAGAATTTTGATACATATAGAAAAAATTATGTTTTATGGAATACGCCTATGTCTAAATTATAATTGATTTGACTTCAAAAATTAATTAAAAAAATATATTCAACAAAATATTATGAAACCAAATGCATGCCCTAGATATCAGTGTTACCAATCTAAATTCAAAAGAATCAGAATTTTATCCTTTGTAGAAAAAAAAGTTGTGTTATGGAATACACATCACTTTAAAAAAATGTTATTTACTATTAAAAACTACTTATGAAAGGAAATGCAAAAAAATTTACACTTTAACTCTAATTTTTTTAAAAAAATATTTTTAGAATCTACAGACAAAATCTCATAAATCACTAGTTCACATCATCTTCAAATTCCTAACGGTTTAGTGGCTATATGTGTCAGAAAGTGAAGATTTAGTTCAAAATGTTGATTTCAATGTCAAGTTTAGCAAAAATGTGTAACCCACTATTGTGGGAGACACTTCCCATAGTTAAGCGGATAGGGATATTCCCTGATCCAAACCTACAATTGAAATGAACAATATAGATGTGAAAAAGGAAGAACTACTGCAATAATCACAGTGCCTGGAGGCCACTGCGGAAAAACAATTCGGCAGAAATTCTACCCAGCGAGCCCAAGAAAGCGCTCTGATACCAGATGAGAGGAACCTCCTGCAACAATATAATGAAAAATGCATGAAATAACAGAATTATATAAATAGCAGAAACACAGAAGGAATTTATTGATCACATGCGACTTCAAAGGGGTGGTTCCTTCTTTGAGAAAGCTCAATACAATAAATTCATGGACCTTCATTGGCCTCAACACGTACTTATATACTAAGTCTAATCTAAACAACTATTACTTCCCATGAATGTGGGATAATACAATATACTCACATGATGACTTACAAAGCATATGCATCCAAAAGTAATATACTAACAAAGTAAAGAGAAGGGTTAAACACGGGTTCCTAATAGGAAACCCACACACACACATACTTATTAGAGGATAAGCCAATTTTGGATTGTCTTAATCTCTATGTCTTTGGTTGTCTTATAAATATTTTTAGCATTGAGATTATTTTATACTTGTTAATTTTTGCCGTCGTCAAGTCAATGGATAAATCTTCTCCGTCGAAAGATAGTGAGGTAGTGTATACCTTTGAATGTTGAGTCGACATAAGTAATTGACCAAACAAGTCCAATTTTGTTGATTAGGACTAAGTTGACTTTGTGAGTCTCCATCGTCGATAATTGTGCTCAAAAATAAGTATAATTAGAGCATTCAAAGGAATGCATTAAGTGACATCTATATGGTAGGTGTAATTTTGTTTATTTTTAATTATTCTTTTGTCATAGTTTCTATCTAAGTATAATGTCTAGTGGGAAAAAGGTAAATTCTTTATCACCCAATGTACTCTTCCTAGATGCTTGGGAAGTGGGGGAGGAGCAGCAGCTCCATACTCCCCTTGTTTTTGCATGCAAGGCCACATATGACTGGGGAGAGTAGTGGGTTGTGTTAATTGTGTTGTGCATAACTAAGTGGAGGAGGAGGATTTAGAAAGTATTTTTTCATACTGGGAAGCACAGCGTAGAAGGAAGGAGAGATTGAAACTTAGGTTTTGGGAGGAGGGAACGCAACTATGGATAACGTCCTTCCTGTTAAGCCCTATAGGTAAGCATATTATATCCCATATAATATGTCGAAACAATGATTATGTAGACTATCGATGTTTGCAAATAAGGATAGAATGAAGTTGTATTGTTTAACTGCCAAATGGCAAGTAAGATATCAAAGAACTTAGTGTTAGTTTAACCTTGTTGATAATTGACCTTGATAGAGGTATTTCTCTTTATATTCTTATCGTATAACTGATAGACAAGGAAGATAGTTTTATGCATCCTTATGATCTCTGTATCATATAAACTATCCCATGCTGAATAATAGTTGTTATGAATAACAACATTACATATTGATATCTCTTGGATAAGAGTATCGTATATATTATATACATGTTATTCATTACTATTAATGATATACAAGAGTATCAGTTGAGCAATAGTTGAATGACTATGTTGTCAAAGATGGTGGCTATTATGATACTTAAACAAACTAGACAAGGTTATATTCATATAACAAACTTAGTAGAAATTTTATGGTTGACTGTATATATGCCAAATGCTATATAAGCCATGCTTTGGTTTAATCGACTTGAAATAGGCCGAAGGCAGGTGTACTTAATGACCTGAGAAAAGGTCATTTTAAATCATCCAAATTTATTTTATTCTGAACTAAAAGTGTTGTAGCAAACTGAGAGTCTCATTGCTCTTTGTGAAAGAACAAAACAATATCATTATACTATCATAGTATTCTACTTATAAGCAGTAGCTATTTGAAAAGGTAAAGAACATGTTATTAAAGCTCAAAAGCGAGAAATTTAGTCGACATCTTTGTGTAGAAGCACTTGATATTAGACTTATATTTTTGTATATAAGCAAAATAAATATAAGTTGTCTATAAATGTTATTCTTTAGGTAACTAAGAGTTATCTTAAACTATCTTATCTTAGTTTTGGAAAGGGTTTATATTATTTAGTCTAGACCGAGAATAGCTACAAGAATGTCAAGTATTACACTCACTATTGAATTGAAAGTCAAATTTTCTATAGATATTCTTTTAGAAAGAGACTATTTATTATTAGAATTCTCTTTTGAATTACAAGAGGAAATGTATCCAATATGAAAGATTATAAAGTTATTATTTTTCATCGATAAAGTTGAAGATGACTACATTCCTAGATTAAGACAGATAGTCTTTAATCATTAAACCTGTAAAGGGGTGGAATTTGGATAATTGGTTTTTGATAGTTTTGTGTATATCCTCCTTTCACCCTTGTACATTCAAGGACTTTGGGTCGAGTGGCAATGCACTATCAGGCCCTTGGTCACTTAGGAATGTAGGGAAACTTGGATTTGTATGATTTGATTACCAATTATGCTCACTTATGCTCAATTATACAACAAAACTCTAATTATGCAAATACAGAAGCAAATAGACAAATTATTGAAAATGTTGCGATAGGAAGATGTAAAAGGACAGATAAATGTGCACCTATTTTCAAAGTTTTGGAAGTGGAACAGTCAGGGACTAATGAGTGGGCGCCCTAGTCCAGTGCCTTGATTTTTGTCAGGATCTGGGAACTTGATCTACAATCTATTCCTGTTGTCTTAGAGATTTCTCCGTTGCAAAATTTGGAGGACTAATGAGCAGGCACCTGAGTCTAGGGCCTTGTTTTCAACTTGGATCTACAATTCTGACACTCTGCAACACTCCTCTGTAACTCCACTTTCCCTGCTTCTTCAACCTGTAACGTACAATCACAGGAAAATGGGGAGGGGGTTGTGGTGTTTAGAGGCTTGCCCCAATCAAGCCGTGGAGAGACATTCAAGTCTTCCAAACACCGTTGTCAGATAAAGAGTGTGTGCCCTTGTGAGGTAGAGGCAAAAATCAAATGATAAATGCTCAAAAACACAAATGATGTCACCTTGTAGTGAAGATCCCATGGAAGGAAGAATCTCTTCATGCCATGAGGAGATGGATCTCAAATCTGCAAATACAAACACATAAACAACACAATATCTACTCAAGTGCCACACAATGAATGCTTTGAATCACCTTTAGAATGACAATGTTCATCTAGTAATCATCTAATGTCCATTTAGTTTCCAAATGAATGCCTAAACATGCTTATATATGCAACTACAAACACTCCCACCAAGAATTTTGTAATTCAAACTTACCGTGTCGGCATAGGACCCAAATAATGGTCACAAGCCGACACTTAAAATTTGGGACTGACTCAAAATAGGGAAGGACTAGGGTGTGGGTGCCCAAGTCCTCCCTCCCTATTTTGAGCAAAGTTAAGCTCAAGGGATCCCCCTAGGTCCCATTTACCATGAAACTTAGGGTTCATTTCATCGAGATGCCAAAATATGATGCAACATGTCCTAAATGTAGATAAAAGACCTAGGAACTAAATCTTATGAGGGAAAATCCCCCAAGGGGACATTTTTCGATGTTACATTTAGCCCCCACTTTAATGTATGTATAAACACAAGGCCAATACATGCATTAAAGTATGGTCGACAAACATAGCAAACACACCAAACACGGAGAAGACACGTCAAACACATTGAAGACAATGACATGCACACAAAACACGGAGAAGATAGTTACAATCACGCAAGACACGAAGAATACAATAGATGCATAGAAGATAGTTAATGCATGGAAGACATGAATGATTTCTTTCTTTTCTTTTCCTCATATATATGAAATGCAGATGCAAGTACAAGGAAAGTAAACACACCTCCCATAATGCAGGAAGCACTCATCATGCTGGTCTTTAAATTGCATATATGGGGCAACACACATGCAAGACACACCAAACCTCCCAAAATGCAGGAAGTACTCATCGCGTTGGTCTTTAGACTGCATATGGGGCAACAAACACGCCAAACACACACACTTTGAAGACATGGAGAAAACACGACAGACAAGTGATGGAGTGTTCCTATTTCTAGGCTCATCACCATCTTAGGCACATTACAGGCACACACCGATGATTGGGCTTTTCCACAACAATCACCAAAGACACACTTAAGGGTTGAGTTAGTCACAGAACCGCTCCTCGCCTCTGCAGAGGACTTTTTGAAAATGATAGGATGGGCACTCTCTGCAAGAGATACACCACCCCTGCCTCTGCAGAGGGCTTACGATGATTGATTGATTGCAAACAAACTCAAAGTGCAGGAGGGACTCATCACCACCAGTGTTTAAACTGCACGTGAGGACAAACACATTGCTAACATCTACAACAGATAGCTTACCTTATATATGTCCCCACCTTAAGGTGGTTGATATCATACATCGATATCAAGCACGTTAAGGTAGGAAGAAAACACACAAGGGAATACGAAATTTTGCAAATCCCATGCCCCTCAGAGGTGACATGTACTTTACGATCTTCAAATGTTCCCACAAACACATCCCTGCAAGAAACATGTTGGTGGACCCATAATAATGATAACAACACATCAATGCATATGATCAGTCAAACAAAGAGCCAAGGTTATACTACGAATTCGGAGATCGAGGATAACCGTGGGGCTATATCATGAAAATCTCATAACCAAGTGTCACCAAGGCGAGATTCAAAGACAAACAAAGTGCACAGAGCAATAGTATTGTTAAGGTTTGTAAGTGAGATAAAAACATCATCAAATCACTACATAGAAAGCACAGAGTGCTTCTACTAGCCAAGTGTTGGATAATATATAAAACCCCATCGTCATATTAGGAACTAAGTCTAATTTTTGATTTCTCATTAAAAGGACGCTGGGTCCGCATCAGTATAAATATTTTTCATCATCCGCCCGCTAGATAGAAACACTAGAGGAAGGGAAACAATAAATAAGAGAGGAGAAACAAGTGCCTTAGGGACAATCATGTAGGAGGGTGTCCCCAAGTCACCAACTGCAACGCTATGTCCGTAAGACACAACACACAACAATAAAATCAAAGAGAGAGGCAATATAGAAGAATAATGATACAAATAGAAGAAGGTCACAACAGAGGTGGTCTCCTGGTATCCTGGACCTTACAAGAAAATCAAGGTTCATCCCAGGAGGCCTAAACAACACATAACACATCACGAGGGAAACACATCACGAGAGATAAAGGGTTAGAAATACTTACTTGGTAGGATCTTTGTATCAGATTTTTCAACTTGCAAACCTCTTGGAGAGGTACTCGATCATGTTTAGTGCGAAGTTTGAGTGGTTCTTATGAAAGTCTGTTTATTATCATATGATATTTGTTTCTTAAAGCCTTGTGTAAATGTGACCTTTTGTTGCTTATGAGGAAGAGAACCACTATTATCTCCAACTTTTGATAGTCATCTTACTATTTTCTAATTTTTAGCGAGTTTTCATTGTTGAAGCTGTCTAACACAATAACAAGAATCAACATGTACCATCTCACTTGCATGTACCGGTTATTCTATTTATTTTTCTGAGGCATTTTGGTTATTCCCTGGTCCTAATAAGGATAACGGAGGAGGAACCTCAGTATAAATCCCATTTCTTCATGGACGAGGTGGGTTAACCAACTTTTCCTTATCCACTTCAATCATACCCATGATATTATCATATTCTAAGTAATCATCATCATCAACTACTTCCATTAATCCATGTTCCAACATATTGTTATCAGTATGCTTGGGAAAGGATTAGTGAAGATTTTTAAATTCTGATTCGGTGGAGCAACCGACTTGTTTCCATTATCATTCACACCCGATACCTGTATAACATTCGAATCAATGAGGTCTTGTATTTCATGTTTAAGACGCATACATCATTCAGTATCATGTCCTTGTGTCCGATGAAAATGACAAAAGGCATTAGCATCGAAATAAGGTCCTTGTGCTTTACTAGGATCGACAGGCTTAATCAAGGGAAGCTTTAGAAGGTTATTGCTCGTAGCTTGATCCATGATAGAATGATAAAACTCAGATATCAGAGTAAACTTTCTTGGTTGATATGATGCTTTCTTTGGATTAGTGATAGTAGACACGTTAGAAAAGTTATTTGTAGTCGGTCCATTAATCCTAATGAAACTCCTATTATTATTATTCCTCTTAAAATTGGTTTGTGACGATCCACCCATAGATTGACCAACTTGATCCGATGAGTTTTGGTTTTCATATTGACTAGACAAAAGTTGATAATTACGAAGGGTAGTGCATAAATGTTGAAAGGAGTTATACTTCATCAAGAGGATCTTATCACAGATGTTAGGTTTTAGATTTGTAATAAACACCTTTTGAACATCCTCATATTTCATCTAGTCTTGAATTTGCACATATAAAGCTTGATATCGACTAATAAACTCAGTTAACTTCTCTTTTAGACCTTGTTTGCAATGAATTAAATCAATTAAGGAGACTTGAGGAACAATGTTTGCTTGAAAATGTTGTAAAAATTGATTAACCAACTGCAAAAAGGAGTGTATTGAATTCGGAGGTAGAGAGCAAAACCATTCTAAAGCAGTATCTTTGAGAGATCGCGGGAAAAGTTTTGCTACCAAGTCTTCTTAGAAGTAGAAATCACTACACATAGCCGTGAATGCTGCCACATGAGTATTAGGATCACCTTTTCCACCATATTTTTCAAAGCGAGGGGTCTCAAACCTCTCGAGCATAGGAGTTCTCAAAATTGCATAGGATAAGGGATTACAAGCATGATGTGTTGGTATATTAGGTTGCAAAGAATTTGTTAAATTTGTTACTTTTTGTTGTAAAGTAGTCATGCCCTGCAAAAGTTGGTTTAAGATGGCATCATTGGGAGATGTGGTTTGCTGTGAGGAATTGGAACCAAAGTGAGGATGTGATTGAGCCTGAGATGTGATAGGCGGAGGCTGTGAATAGGTCAACGGTGGTTGGACATAATGGTAGGTAGTAGGTGGTTGAGAATAACTATATGTAATGGGAGGTTGAGAATAAGTGGGATGAAGAGGTGGTTAAAAGAAATTATTCATAGAAGAGGTCCCCTTGGAAACCAATTTCTGATAATTAAATCCCACAGCTTTGTAATTAGTGCCATTAGCTACTCCAATACCAGTGGTATCATGACAAGCATTCGCATCAGTTGTTACGATTGTTGATGTAAAGTAGATATTCTTGTAGTCGGTATAGGTGCCGATACTTGTGTATGAGATGGTGACAGAGTGTTATTTATTAGTTTTACACATTCAGTCATTGGCATAATATTGGTTTGTACAATATGTGCTAAACCACAAATTGTATTAACACCATCTTGTCCTTCTGTTATCAATTCTCTTACGTGGTGAATCACAGGTATAGCTTCTTTAGCTATCCTCTTAGTTTGCACATATTCTTGGAATTCAGCTAGGTCTTTATCAAGTTTATATATTTTCTCATCGGATACATGTCCTGTCACCTCAATAGTATCATCAACATCATGAAAAGTTTGCTCTTCCATTGTACTTGTGATAGGTGTAATATCTTGTAGCATTTGTGTCTCTCCTTTTGTAAAGAAGGTGTTCAATGTACCCACTTCTTCAAGAGCACTAGATCCCATGTGTCTTATGCTTCTTCTTAAAGGAATATTTCTCTTAGGGCAGTGAGTTATGAGACTCATGTAGCAATATGCACAAACTTTAGGCACAAGATATGTTAATTGCTTGATTTTTTGTACCTTTTTAATGCAAATGTATGAAAGAAAAGGTGTTATAAATATTTTGATCAAGGGAATCAAATAATATGTCTATTTTCAGTCCAATGAAACAATAAAACCCTTTACAACACACTTTTGATGCAAATCTAAGATGACGACAAGTCAAAACCTAGTGACAATGCCCTAAAATATGTAATTTTTCACAATTTTTCAATCCCAAGACCTAATGAAAGAGATGTTGTAATTAATTTTATGAGGTACAAAAAATAATGGCAATGATATTAGTCACCTACAATCATAAAATATTTTACAACACGCTTGGGGTGCAATCTAGGTCAAACCCCAGGGCAAATATAGCAAAAATGTGCAATTTTTCACCAAATTTTTAATACAAGAGCTCAATAAAAAGATGTTGTGAAAATTTTTATGAGAGAAAGCAGATAAGAACCCTGATAATAGATAATTAGTGCAAAATATTCTTCACAACACACCTATGGTGCAAATTTAGAGAGTCAATAAGGCCAAATCTAGTGAAAATCAAGGTTTTTCAAGCCCTAGGTTTGAGATCTTGATGCAAAATTCTATATGAAGGTCTTGCAATCTGATTTATGATGAAAATCAATTCTCCTCAGATCTGAAAATAATTTTCAGACCCTACCATGCAAAATCCAAGTGCAACTCTAATGAAAATCAATGAAAAATTTTAGCTTTTGTTGAAATTTTCTATGTAAACATGCAAATTTTTGAAATCTAAATGCAAATTTACACTAAAATTAAACACTATAGCTAAATGAAATTTTGAATGAGTATCTAAGATTAGTAGAAAAATCTGAAACAAGATTTTACCTACAAACCCTAGTTTTTGGAATTACTAGGTTATATGAAAAATGCAAAATTTCTAACAAAACCCTAGCAATTTTAGGATGCAAATGCAATGCAAGTGATTGAATTTTTGTAATTTTCTTCAATTTATCTCAGATCTAATGCAAAAATCAGAAATTTGATGAAATTCAAATTAAATTAATGTAACATGCAAACCTTAGAATGCAATTTTTTAAAAATTTTTCAAAATTTTCAAATCTTTCAATTTTTTTGTAGGTTTTCCAATGCAATAAGATGAATGATGATATGAATGAATGAAATCAATGCAAATCTGATGCAAAACTATCAGCGAGGTGCAAACAAGTCCAACAACATGGGTTCACCAAAATGTAAAGGGGTGGAATTTGGATAATTGGTTTTTGATAGTTTTGTGTATATCATCCTTTCACCCTTGTATATTCAAGGACTTTGGGTTGAGTGGCAATGCACTATCAAGCCCTTGGTCACTTAGGAATGCAGGAAAATTTAGATTTGTATGATTTGATTTCCAATTATGCTCACTTATGCTCAATTATACATCAAAACCCTAATTATGCAAATACGGAAGCAAACTAACAAATTACTGAAAATGTTGTGACAAGATGTAAAATAATAGATAAATGTGCACCTATTTTTGAGGTTCAGGAATCGGAATAGTCAGAGACTAATGAGCGGGCACCCTAGTCCAGTGCCCTAATTTTTGTCAGGATCTGGGAACTTGATCAGCAACCTGTTCATGTTGTCTTAGAGATTTCTTCGTTGCAGAATCTAGAGGACTAATGAGCGGGTGCCCGAGTCTAGGGCCCTATTTTCAACTTTGATATGTAATTTCAACACTCTGCAACACTCCTCTGCAACTCCACTTTTCATACTTCTTCAACATGTAACCTACAATCACAGGAAAATGGGCAAGGGGTTGTGGTGTTTAGAGGCTTGCCTCAGTCAAGCCCTGGAGAGACATTCAAGTCTTCTAAACACCGTTGTCAGATAAAGATTGCATGCCCTTGTGAGGTAGAGGCAAAAACTAAATGATAAATGCTCAAAAGCACAAATGATGTCACCTTGTAGTGAAGATCCCATGGAAGGAAGAAGCTCTTCATGCCATGAGGAGATGAATGCTCAAATTTGCAAATACAAACACATAAACAACATAATATATGCTCTTGCCACATAATGAATGCTTTGAATCACCTTTAGAATGCCAATGCTCATCTAGTAATCATCTAATGTCCATCTAGTTTCCAAATGAATGCCTAAATATGCTTATATATGTAACTACAAACACTCTTGCCAAGAAAATCGTAATTCAAACTTACCATGTCGGCATAGGACCCAAATAACGGTCACAAGCTGACACTTAAAATTTGGGACTGACCCAAAATAGGGCAGGACTAGGGTGCAAGTGCCCAAGTCCTCCCTTCCTATTTTGGGCAAGGTTAAACTCAAGGGATCCCCCTAGGTCCCATTTACAATGAAACTTAGGGTTCATTTCATCGGGATGCCAAAATATGATGCAAGATGTCCTAAATGCAGATAAAAGACCCAGGAGCTAAACCTTATGAGGGAAAAGCCCCCAAGGGGACATTTTCTGACGTTACAAAACCAAATGACTCTAATGTCAAAATCTTGTATATTATTAAAGAAGAATACTAATGAGCACGAAAATAGGTAGACAAACCATTGAGTAGATGATAGGACATCATAGACCCATGATTGCAAGGATGCAAAGAGGGACTCAATGTATGTTTCATAAGTCACCTAAGCTCTCACAATATACTCGTCTAATTGACTAGTAGATAAAGCAATATTATTTTCTTTAACACTGATATTGTATAAAAACTTGTCAAAGAGTTTTGTCATATATATGTTATATATTGAATTATAAGAATGTTGTCTTCAAGTTGAGAAAAGAGTGAGTGAACATACTACTTTATTTATATGAAACTTTGGCTAAAGTAATGCAAAAGTTAGTGCTTGTATTATCGGTATACTGTGTACTAGATAGCTAAACAATCAGAATGGGTTATACATAGCTAGAGCTAGACTAGAGTTGTAAGCCCGATTGTGATTATCTAGGACACTTCACTAGTTCTTAGATGGCATAAAGAATCAATTGATTCTCATTATCTACACCCTCACGAAGGGAAGGGCTACTTCTAGAAAGAAGGTGTGTGGGGGACCGTCAGTTTTTGGTTGGAGGAAAAGCACTAGGGAGATGCTCTCTTTCTCTTGCAGTTGACTGTCGAAGACTTGTGAACAAGAAACATTACTTATTATGTAAATGAAATTGATAAATATTGTAAGTTGCAAGGAATGTGACCATCTATTATATGTTCATGATACAAATGTGAAATTTACTAGTCGTATGTGAAGTGACCATCTTTTGAAATTATGTATTGTCCTTGGAAATTGCAAATTTAATATTATTAGATTTTGTTATATATAAAAAAAGAGAAATGATATTTTTGCATTATTTGTGTTTAATGTTATTTAATATTCCAGTTGGGATATTACACATGGTATTGGAGCTATCGGGTTCAACACTTGGACCTAGGAGCTCATTGTGAGATTTCACAGCTTGGCAAGATATTCTAATGATAATATGATTGTTGTTGTACCAAAATGGCAAGAAAGAGAAGGACAAGAAAGCAAGCCAAGAAAAAAAAACCTAGTGATATGCCTAATATCACCATTAAGAAAGAGCCATCTCTTGAGCTATGTAGAAGGAGCTTGGCTCACTGATTTTGAGACACTAGCTAATGCACTCAAATGTATCCACCTAGAAAGGAGGAAACATATTAAAATAGCAAAAAAGCCGCCAACTCCTACTGTTGTTAAGATTAGTAAACCATCTGCCCACCATGATATTCCTTTTGGGTGTGATCAGGATGCGCCTGTAATAGGAAAAGAGGTGTCGTTGAATACTCATGAGTACACCCACCCACAAAGTTTGTGTTAATCAATTTTGATGGGGAGGAGGAATCTAAGGAAATCCCTTTGTTAGAAAGTGATATATAGGCACTTCTTATACACAAAAACAGAAAAGTTTTGCATTTGAATAAGGATGTAAAAATCCAAAGAGTGAATGAAGTAAAATTTTGGCTTTTAGTATAAACAAATGTTTATGTGATGCATCTCTGAGTTTCTATATTTATGAATTTGCAATTTTATGATAGCATGTCAAAAGTTCAATGTTTTGATAAATTTGTATGCAAATGTTAGGTGTGGATATGTATTGTTATGGAACAAACTGGAAATCAACTAGGAGGGAGCCCTGGCGGTCTAGATCCTAAAAATAATCCTATGGAAAAATTAGATCAAAATTTGTTAGTTTTAAACGAAACAAAGGAAAGATTGGAAACCCTAGAACATGAAGTTAGAGGCGGAGAGAACAATCAAGAACACCACTATGAGGAAAGAGAAGAATTCAATTTTCTTGGTGAACCAAGACTAAGTAAACAAGACTCTAATTCATAATGAGGCTTGAAAACTCGTCTCACCAATGAGTTAACTAGAGACATGAAGAAGGTTACTCCCCCTAAGTTTGATGGAACTGTGAGTGGAGACGTAGCCAAGACTTGGTTGACAGAGATGGAAAATATTTTGAGATAAGGAGTTACTTTGAGATCACTAAGGTTGTGTGGGGAGCCTACCAATTAGCAGGAGAAGCATCCACATGGTGAATGAATAAGAAAATAGAATTAGGGTTGAGTTCCTTAAGTCTAACTTGGGATCACTTTGTGGTCATTTTATGGAAAAGATGGTTGCTCCAATTGTATTTTGATCAGAAACTAACATATTTCCAAAATCTACATCAAGGAGATATGTCTGTCACTGAATACTGGGAAAAGTTTACCAGATTGTTGAAGTATGTGACACAATATCAGAAGGATGAGAGATTTAGAATAAGGAAGTTTATTATGGGCTTGAATGCTCAGATTAGCAGAGAAGTGGATGTCCATGGACCCACAACCATGGATCAATTATTTGAGAAATCCATCAAGTAAGAGAAAAAGCTCAAATCTATCTTTGCATATCAGGAGAAATCCTGCAAGCAATTCAATTAGAATCATTTTTTCACAGCTTTCAAAAGGAGAAATAGAAATCAAAAATCTAGAGGGAGAAACTATGGTAAAGGTTCCATGTACAACATAAATGAACCCAAGGATAGGAACAAGGACAATAATTCTAAAAAGAATGATGATAATCCTAACTGCCTTCGTGAAAGAAAGGTCCTCGTGGAGGATGTTTTATGTGTGGAGGAGACCACTATGCTAATTAGTGCCCCACTAAGAGCCAAGGAAACCTATATTGTGGTAATCCTTTGCCATCACAACAAACAACCTTTCAACAAAGGATCCATGCCACTTTGGACAACTGCCAAGTAGAATACAAAATTACTCCAATTGAAACTACAGGTAACTTATTTAGCATTCCAGTTTCAATTCTCATAGATATAGGAGCAATTGAGAATTTTATTTCATCGAGCTTACTTTGTAAAATTCCTAAACGAGATGGACTCATGGCCAAGGCATGGTTAGTAGAATATGGAAACAAGACAAGAGCTCAAGTAGAGCAATGCCTATTCGAAGCTAGATTGAATCTACCCACTTTTTCTACCAAGGTCAATTTGTATCTGGCCCCTCTAGGATTGTATAATTTCATCCTAGTTATGAACTAGTTATTATAGCATAGAGCAAAGGTAGAATTATTTTCCAAGACAGTCGAATGTCTGGATGATGTTGGCAATGTCATCCTGGTTCAAGGAGTGTAGCAGGAAATGAAAATCAAACAAATTTCTATGATGCAACTGAAGAGAGCTAGTCAAAAGGGTTGCCAAATATTTGCGATCAAAATGGAAGAATTGAATGAAAAAGGTGAGGAATTTGGGAAACCAAAAGGACCTTTAATGGAAGACTATCCTTTTCTTCAAGAATATCAAGATGTGTTTCCTAGAGATCTTCCAGGTCTACCCTTGAAAAGGGTTTTTGATTTTTTGATTGATATTATTCTTGGTTCCAAACCAGTATCTAAGGCACCGTATCAGATGACAACCACTAAGCTAATGGAGTTGAAAGCCCAACTTCAAGAACTATTGACTAAAGGGTTGATTAGACCCAGTGTGTCATAGTGGGGAGCATCAGTGATCTTTGTCAAGAAGGATAATACCCTACATTTTTTGTATAAATTATCGTATGCTTAACAAAGCAACGATAAAAAACAAATATCCTCTACCGCGCATAGATGATCTTTTTGATCAAATGTGTGGTGCAACAGTATTTTCAAAGATTGAATTGAGGTCATGTTATCACCAACTAAGGTTGAAGGATGAGGACATTCATAAGACATCCTTTCGAATAAATTTGTAGAGGACATTGTCATGGCTATACATGACACTTCCTCAACAAATAGACACTATCATGACTAAAAGGACAACACTATACCAAAAAAGACAAAACCACGTGCAGATTCATCCTCTTAACGAAAAAAACAAAATAAAGAAGACAAAAATGAGATATAGATACCATATCCATGTTTCCTACTCTTAATCTTAACTCATTTCTCTTATTTTTTATTTTCTATAAACAACCTTTTCTCTTTTCTAACTTAAAATATAAAAAATCTCTCTTTAATACTATGTACTATAGTTTTGATTATAGATTAGAGAACATAAAAGAATAAAATGATAAAAAAAGAAACAATATTTATTTATTTTATCTTTTCAATAATTCAAGGAAAGTGTTGTTAATTAAAAAAATCTTAATATTTCAGATTTAATATGAAAATTGTTTTTGACATTCTATTCAAATATCATTGGATTCAATGAATTTTACACTTGATTCACATCAAAATAATAAATAAATAATAAATATCTTATTTCTATTGGTCATTATTAAATGAGATGATGTTGAAGAATATCCATGGTTGAGTTCTTTTCCAAGCTATAATAATTTGTATCCATATGTAAAAATGATAGTTATCTTTTTGTTTGTTATTTTTGAATTGACACAAATCTTACATGGAGGAGTTTTCATCTTCTCCCACCCAAACGTTCATGAAAGGGCTATTCTTAAACGTCATCCATTTCAAATCAAAAGTTAATTTTGGCCAATAAAAATTGGACAAATATTTACCACTTTTTGTTGTGAATGAGGTATAAAATTGCTATTGATTGTGTTGACCATTAAAGTGGACATGATGTTTAAGTAGTGAAACAAATGTTAAAATATATTCCTCTTCACATATATTGAAATTAAAAAAAATGGATGACGACACATGGTGGGGAAAATGGGACGACATAGAGCAAAAACAGCAAACGACTGCATACAATGGGCTTTTATCAGTTTCGATCAGATTTCTCTCCATCACAACATGATAATTAATGATCATACATACAATACATGTATGGAATAATACAAGATATGTAGAATAGTTTCTAGGGCATTTACAGTAATTCATAGACATTCAATATTTCTGAATACTTCTTTCAAGGCAAGTGGTTTACCAGGGAGCACATTCCACAACATTTTTCTCATTTGTTACCGAGCATGGATGTAATGGGGTCCATTGCCTCTTAAGAGGAGGAATGATCCCAACTAACCCTAATTAATTGTTAGTTAATTATTTCATCTCAACAGTTGTAATGGATAAATAAATATTACTTCCTTTCCAGTGAATGAAGCAGGTAGAATCAGACACATCTCTCAGCGAGATTGTTAGAAGACTCCAACACTCCTACAACACTATAGGTGACCTACTCACCAAGTGTTGTCCTCTGGATCTCCATCCAGATTTAGATCACAAACAGAGTGGTAGTCATGATTTATGCAATGTACTGCAGATATCTCCAATGTTCTCCTTCAAACCAGAGCTCGGAGGTTGAAGAGTAACTAGCCTTATGTTTTAAATAAAATCATAGTTGATTGAGTTGTAGATTTTGCATCAGGGATGGGAGCATGCACTCTACTCGTTCTGTCTTTCATGCAAACATTATTCTCATATTTTCAACTTCACCAAAAAATACAAGTTGAAAAAATGCACACCCTAAAGTCCAAAAGGGGCCAAAGCTTGAAAACAAAAAGCAACAAGAGGCTGCTACACAACAAGAGCTACATCATTAGGGGAGGAGGAGGGTCCCAATCATCTAGTTTGCCTCATACATTAATGGGGTCTAGGGTGTCCATAGGAGGATTCCAACCATCATTAACATATTCATTATTTTTATCATCCTCAAGTTGATTGTCGTGAATAGGAGAAATGGTAAGTGCCAGTGAGGGGAATTTGTTAGAGCCAGGCCAACTTGTAGACCCATGACCAAAGGCATGGGGAGATATAGAGCAATGGCAAGAAGGCTGAGATCACCTTGTTAAGCATGGTCTCTTCATCCAGGAGCCTAAGAAGCCTAGGATTGAACATCTTAACTTCTATGAGTAGAATGAATGCATCCCCTATGATGCCCATGAGGTGAAACCAACCTCTGCTGGAAGTAGGAGTCAGGGAGACTCAAGAAATAGTGTAATGAGCATTGCCCTAGTGGTCCAGAAGCACCTATAGATGTGCAACCTTGTGTGCAACTTTATTATCTTGTGCATGTATGTACATGAGAACATTGGAACAAATCATGGCTTTAGAATAAAGTAAAAAACTAAAATTAATTGCATTCCTAGAAAATAAAGCACATTTATATCCTTCCTTATGTCAAAAATAATTTCCACCCTGAAATCATGCTAGATTTGATTAAATCTGGAAGGGATTCTAGGATTATCCCCTAATAGAACCATATGTTGGGAAAAAGGTACAGGCTGGAAGGGCTTGAAGAAATCATGAATCCAAGTCCAGGTTATCTAAGCCCTGGGACAAAACTAGAAAAGATGCATAAGCATTTCTTGGTGGCCATAAAATGGACATCTAGGATTCTTAATTCTAATATGAGTTAATCTAGAACCAATAAGAAGACCTTGGAAAACAATACACCAAGCAAAGTGAGCAAGCTTCAAGTCAAGAATGGCTAACAAAATATTGTGAAATCTACGCTGCTAAATTGTCAAATAAGACTAAAGAAACTATCTTAGTTGTTCTAGAAAATGAATCTAGAAGGGTATTAACTCCTTTCTTGGAAAACCTCAAAGCATGGACCCAAGGGGACCTAGCTAGAGGGCAGTCTTGACAAGTAATAACTAGAGACCACCAAATCAACTATTGATTTATATATAAACCATTTTAAAATCTAGTGCCATTCCAAAGAATCCAAGGCTTTATGGCTTCCCAAGCTTTCTAGATACTTTGATAACAAAAGTCCCTTGGATTTGAACAAGGTCTTTCATAATGAGGAGGGTATGAAGACCAATATCTTCTAGGCTTGTTTCCCAAGAGGGACACCTATGGAAATGCAATGTCACACAAGAATTTTCTAAGCAACATTACCTTCAAGGGCTCGAATGATCCATTTAACTTTTTATGTTATTTCTACTTTGAAAAGTGGATTAAATATTATATACTTATATGTTACTTTTTAAAAAATTAATTTATATTTTAATTTTCTTAATACCTTGTGAGTGTAGAACACTTCTTAACATAATAACATATCTACATCCAATTTTTAACTAAATATAATTATTTATTCATTTAATTTTCCAAAAGAATTATTTCAATATATTTATTATAGTTTGTTCTTCTTTGCACTCTTATTCATTTATAATTTTTACCTACTTTGTATTAATACCCAAAAAAAACTATTTTATCTAAAATAAATATTTATTTATCTTTTATTTATGGAAAAAGGATTTCATTCTTCCCTCCCAATTTTGTAAAAAATGTACTTTATAAAGTTATTGAGATATCCAAATAATTAATTAATATTATACTCAGTAAAATATAAACATTTTTTATGAAGTTTTTCAATGTTCTCATGTTCATTCATAATATAAAAATATGCTAAAAAAAATTGAAATGCTTTTTGGAAGTAGTGGAATGTACAACTACTATAATATTATTTATAGTATGATGACTCCATCTTAAAATACTTTAAAGAGTTTCTACATTGCATCTAATAATTTAAAAGTTTGCACTCCCAAATATAAATAATTAACATCTAGTAGGGTACAGTAGCCAGTAGTTGAGTGAGGTCCTATTGTTGATATAGTGCTCGTGGTTATAGGATTTAGTTTTGTAACATATTTATACTATATACTGTCAATAATTATTCCACATGTAAATAAAAAATGATCAAATGTTAATCAATATGGACCCTTACATGAACACATGAGAACTTTGAATGCCATTAAAAATTTATAAATACATTCATTAACTAGTGTAATAAAAACTTTTTTCTTTATATAAATATTATAACTATCCACTATAAGTGTGTCATTTATAAAATAAGGTGCTCATATAAGCAAGTATTGTTGTCATGTGAATAAATACTATTCTTATGTGTACAACTACTGGGACGACAATGTACATGCATTGGAATATTTCATATTATATGTCTGTCCTATGACAAATGTAAAAGGTGAGTACAATAAATACCTTGTATTTTGTCATGAATGTAAAAGGTTGTCAAAATTTTTTATGATCACTTAAAGTTGAATATAAGTTGTATCTTAATAATTAATGTGTTGTTTCTATAACAATAAATAGTATTTTGTGTTCAATTATTGGGTCATTTGTGTTAGATATAAAGGTTAGAGATAACAAGATTCATGGTTACCGATAGCATTGGGATCATTAAGGTTGCATATAAATTATATTTTAAATAAGAATATGATGTTCTAACAACAAATGATATTTTTTTGTTCTAACTACTAGGGATTCCATGATAATGTTTTGGTCAAATCATTGAAATTCATTTGACACTTCTCACTAGACGTGTTGATGTGGTGAGTTGTGTGATGAGTCACACCTCCAAACCTTAGTTGTAGATATATAAGACTCCATATCACATTTTTAACAAATGGAGGTTCTACAATAGTCCATATAATAGCTACATGGTCACAAAGTTAGCCCTAACCACTATTGGCCCCTCTCCCCTATAACATGTTAGCCATGGTTTGTTTCCATCACACCACGATAATCATAAAGATGATATGTAGAGTACATGCCTACAACAATAGAATATATGTAGAATGGTCTCCAGGGCATTGATAGTAATTCATAAACATTTAATAAGCTCTAGCAATGTGATTTATGCAATATAATGCAAATATCTCTAACATTCTCCTTCAAACCATAGCTCGAAGGATGCAAATTATCTAGTTCTGTGTTTTAAATAAAATCATAGCTGATTTAGTTTTAGACTTTACAAATGCGAATAAGTTTATTAATGACTTACTATAATTGGTTCCACTTTGTGAATATCACTATAAAATTTATTCAAAAACATTTTTTAAAACTAAACAAATGTTTGCATGTACATGATAACATAAAACAAATTGTTGAATGTGCTGATAACATAGATCTTGAACAAAAATAAATAAGTACACAAAAATTTGTGTTCCCAATCCAACTAAATGGCAGGGACTAGTTGGCAACTCAACCTCTTCTTCATGTTCATGCATTAAATGGGGGCTTCTATCCATGCCTTTGTAGAATTAAAGTTTTATCATTTGATTAAGGGTTTCTACCTTTGATTTATAAACTATAGAGGGGGGGAAATCTAAGCTGAGAATGCAAACCTAAGCTAATAGACTACCTCTACCTTAGATTGGAGCATGAAAGAGAAGGACACTAAAGTAATGCAAAACTAAACAAAATTCAATATCTTTCCTCGAATGTGAATGATGGCTCCAAGTGATGAAGTGTTGATGATAACTGTTATGTTGATTTGCTCAAGTGGACTCCTCAATATGACAACATGCACCTAGAAATTCTTCTTGACGTTTTGGATGAGGGGAAAGCCTAAATTTATAGATTTGAGGTAGAGGAATGGAGGGTTAGGATTCATTTAGATTAGATAGCTAGGATTGAATGAGACAAATCAAAGCAAGATTAGAAGTTTCTAAGGAATTTTATAAGGATGAATGATTGAGATTAAAGATGAATGGATGTCTAGGATTAAATGAGAAGAATTAGAGCAAGGATGGAAGCTTCCAGAGTTTATCATTATGTGAATAGCTAAGTTTAAAAGATGCCTATGTGAATGAATGGTGAAGATATAAAGTTAGTTCAACTTTTGTGAGAGTGGCTAGGTTTAATGAATCTAAACAAACTTTAGTTGGTCATATGATTAGTTGAATTTTAATTTATTTATTTGGAGATATGTCATGTCCCCATATCAAGACATTGTTAAAGTAAAGATTTGAACACGATAAAGATGGTTTCTAAAATATTATTTCCGATGATAGAAATAATTACATACATTATATATTATTTAATAAATAATATTATTGTATGAATATTTTATTATAATTAAATATAATATCCATATTATAAATAACAATATATATAAATATAATATATTATAAATATATCTAATAATATAAATAACAAATATAATTATTAATATATAAATATAAACATTAAATTAAATATTATTATAATCATATATTTGATTATTAATATAAATAATTAATAATATAACTATAAATATTATCAGTTTAATTATTATTATCAATATAATAGTAATTATAATATATGTATAATAAGAATATATAATAGTAAATATATATTTATTCATTGTATAATATAAAGTCATTCATATATGGAATTGGGTCTCTTGAGATTGTCATCTCCAATGACGAGAGGTTAACTAATTCAAACATCAAGTATCATCAAAGTTTAATAATATTTATTTATTAAGGGTGGTGACCCGTGGTAAATTGCATCCCTTCAAACTTATAAATATTAACCGACCCCTCTAACAAAAGTAGGAAATCAATCAGAAAAAAGAAAGATAAGAGAATAAATATTTACAGCAGCCTAAAAAGGTATCTGCAGATCCGTCTAAACAGCAGGTAAGTATTTTAATATATTTAATTATTAAGATGTAATATATCCATATAAATAAATAAATAAATATATATATATATATATATATATATATATATATATATATATATATATAAAACCAAGTAGGCATAGTTAATAAGAATTTATGTAAATCATTATGGCTCATAAGAAATGTCTTAACTATATCTAAAATCAAATAATAAAGAATAATTATATAAAGAAGGATCAACATATAAATGGAGTGTATTCTCTATGATAGATATGACTATCATGTAAATAACATATGAAATAAGAAAGTTGATTAGAATGATGAAAAGCATATAATGTCAATGAATGGCAATCCACAAATATAATTGATAATTCACAACTCATGACATATTCGAAAAGGGATGTTCAAGCCTCATCCTTAATCATCTTATCAACCTATGAGTATGGGGTTAAGTTAAGGATGTAAATTGGACCTAGGTGACCCTCAAGTGGATGAAGAACACCGGGTGTGTGTGAAGTCCCTTGAGCCAAGAGACGAAGAACTCCGGGTGTGAGTGAAGCTCTTGGGCCTATGGTATTATGAGCTCATAATAAATGTGCCCAACGGTTGGTGACTCTCAATGGGATGAAGAATGCCGGGTGTTGTGTGAAGTTCCATTGAGCCAAATGGTGAAGGACCCCAGGTGTTGGGAGAAACCTTTGGGCCTCCGTGTGGGATGGTTAATGCCTTAACAAAACCATGCTCATGTGGAAGACAAGGTTGATTAATGATAGGGCTAACCAAGAACTCTCTTTAGATTATGCATGGGAACGATGAGAGAAATAATATGAATATGAAATGTATGAACTTCATATGAATCATAACTATAAGTATAGAGATGAAATATATGTGATTATAATTAAAGATTATAAGCCTTAAATACAATTGTGGAAAATATATGAGTTTGATACTTAGTTATTAACTCTAAATATGAAAAGAAGAATTGAATATTAATGTTCTCTTTGTAAGCTAAAATTTTGTGCAAGGTTAAGGAAAATTTTGACTTACCAGAAGGGGACATTACAGTGGTATCAGAGCAGTCATCCTGCCATCCTGTGAATAATAGTTAAATAAAATAAAAATTTAAAATACTAATAATAATAATAATAATAAAATTTATAAAAAAAAACAAGTGAATTTCATGAATTGTTGGAATAATGGTGTTTAATACATTGCTAAAATATTTTTAAAATATATATATATATGTAACATTAAAAAAAAATTAAAATTTACTCAATATGTTATCATGTAACATAAAAAAGAAAAGTTTAAAATTTACTTACAAATATGTAATAAGTAATGAGTAAATAAGGTAAAAAATAAATAAGAATAAAATAACTCTTAAAATTACATTAAGTAAATATACTAAATGAAATAGTAAAATAAAATAATTAAAATATCTCTATGGGTAACCCACTACTTGAAATGACACGAGAAAAACGAATTAAAAAAATGTAAACAACTAGATCAAAATATTTATTATTGTGTACATAAACCTCAATAAAATATAATCTTATAAAATACTATAGGATACCTAATTATATTGCTTGAGGACAAGCAATCTTGAGTGGGGAGGGTTGTCATGTCCCCATATCAAGACATTGTTAAAGTAAAGATTTGAACACGATAAAGATGGTTTCTAAAATATTATTTCCGATGATAGAAATAATTACATACATTATATATTATTTAATAAATAATATTATTGTATGAATATTTTATTATAATTAAATATAATATCCATATTATAAATAACAATATATATAAATATAATATATTATAAATATATCTAATAATATAAATAACAAATATAATTATTAATATATAAATATAAACATTAAATTAAATATTATTATAATCATATATTTGATTATTAATATAAATAATTAATAATATAACTATAAATATTATCAGTTTAATTATTATTATCAATATAATAGTAATTATAATATATGTATAATAAGAATATATAATAGTAAATATATATTTATTCATTGTATAATATAAAGGCATTCATATATGGAATTGGGTCTCTTGAGAAGATGTCATCTCCAATGACGAGAGGTTAACTAATTCAAACATCAAGTATCATCAAAGTTTAATAATATTTATTTATTAAGGGTGGTGACCCGTGATAAATTGCATCCCTTCAAACTTATAAATATTAACCGACCCCTCTAACAAAAGTAGGAAATCAATCAGAAAAAAGAAAGATAAGAGAATAAATATTTACAGCAGCCTAAAATGGTATCTGCAGATCCGTCTAAACAGCAGGTAAGTATTTTAATATATTTAATTATTAAGATGTAATATATCCATATAAATAAATAAATAAATAAATATATATATATATATATATATATATATATATATAAAACCAAGTAGGCATAGTTAATAAGAATTTATGTAAATCATTATGGCTCATAAGAAATGTCTTAACTATATCTAAAATCAAATAATAAAGAATAATTATATAAAGAACGATCAACATATAAATGGAGTGTATTCTCTATGATAGATATGACTATCATGTAAATAACATATGAAATAAGAAAGTTGATTAGAATGATGAAAAGCATATAATGTCAATGAATGGCAATCCACAAATATAATTGATAATTCACAACTCATGACATATTCGAAAAGGGATGTTCAAGCCTCATCCTTAATCATCTTATCAACCTATGAGTATGGGGTTAAGTTAAGGATGTAAATTGGACCTAGGTGACCCTCAAGTGGATGAAGAACACCGGGTGTGTGTGAAGTCCCTTGAGCCAAGAGACGAAGAACTCCGGGTGTGAGTGAAGCTCTTGGGCCTATGGTATTATGAGCTCATAATAAATGTGCCCGACGGTTGGTGACTCTCAATGGGATGAAGAATGCCGGGTGTTGTGTGAAGTTCCATTGAGCCAAATGGTGAAGGACCCCGGGTGTTGGGAGAAACCTTTGGGCCTCCGTGTGGGATGGTTAATGCCTTAACAAAACCATGCTCATGTGGAAGACAAGGTTGATTAATGATAGGGCTAACCAAGAACTCTCTTTAGATTATGCATGGGAACGATGAGAGAAATAATATGAATATAAAATGTATGAACTTCATATGAATCATAACTATAAGTATAGAGATGAAATATATGTGATTATAATTAAAGATTATAAGCCTTAAATACAATTGTGGAAAATATATGAGTTTGATACTTAGTTATTAACTCTAAATATGAAAAGAAGAATTGAATATTAATGTTCTCTTTGTAAGCTAAAATTTTGTGCAAAGTTAAGGAAAATTTTGACTTACCAGAAGGGGACATTACAAGATAATGGATAATGATGGGATTTAATTAGAATAAATAGGGGATGAGAATAAGATTTAAGATTTTTAGACTAATTAATCAAATAATAAAATCATTTAATTAATTGGTATAAAACTATGTGAGAAATTAGTTTTAATTAAATAAATATAAAATTAATTTGATGGAGGGAATGTTAAAAGGATAATCCTAATTAATTAAATAAATGTAATTTATCTAAGTAATTGGTATTGAGATATATGTGTTTAAGATAGGATTATGATAGTGTCGAAAGGTGTTATTTACGATATGATCAATTTTAAGTGTATACATAAACAATCACTGATTATGATAATGTCGAAAGGTATTATTTATGATATGGTCAATTTTAACTGTCTCCATAAACAATCATTGATTATGATAATGTCGAAATGTGTTATTTACAATATGGTCAATTTTAGGTGTCTACATAAACAATCACTGTTTATGAGTTGTGAGCCACTATACTATAAAAATCCTTAACAGCCTATCATTTTCTGCCATAGGGAGCAATTGGCTGAGGACAACATATACAAATAGGGGTTCACATGTGTCGAAAATGTCAAAATCACATTAATACATGTTTGCATTTGTAGCAATAAACGGGAAGGGAAAGAAAACTGCCTAAGGGAATCAAAACTCTGTTGGAGTGCTAAAATCAAATAGAAGTAATATGCTGTCATCCTGACAAGAAAGGACCTCAAACTTTCCAAAACATATTGACCGAGGAGTAAAGAGCATTCAGTATTGGCCCATATGATTCATGGGTGCGCAAAATGAAAGTGCTATAGAAATCTCTTGTATACCTTGATGACTTGCTGGATTCCATTCCCATTTCCTAATTTTAAATTTTGATGACAGAAAATATGACAGTTCCTAAAATAGGGGCTTATCAATGGCTGGAACAAATCAAAAACACACAAAAGCATGGAGAAGAACAAGGCATGGCATCTCATGTGCATCCATACATCTTCACCATACCAGAGCCCCTGCGTATTGAAAGGCCAGAAGCTTATATGCCACAGGTAGTTTCTCTTGGACCTTACCATCATCTCAAACTTGAACTGTTTGAGGCTGAAAGATATAAATCTAAGCTTACTATCCAAGTTGAAAAAGAAGCAAAGCAAGGGACTTTTGAGGATTTGGTTAAAGATCTAATTAGTATTAGAGGCGACATAAGGAACAGCTATAATGATCAAACTGAGTGTGGAGATGAAGTATTAGGGTGGATGATGGCTCGAGATGCTGTGTTTATTCTGGAGTTTCTTGGCTGTTATGACCAATATGAAAGCCCTAGAATTCAACAGACAAACCCTTATTTTCAGAACATGGAAGCTGTTTTTCATCCAGAAAGGAAGAGCCCTTTGTTCTTCCCACTTCAGGCTGATATTTTTATGCTGGAAAACCAAATTCCACTTTTCATTTTGAAAAAGGTTTTGGAATGGCAGACTGGCTCAGAAACTCAAGCTTTAAACAGGCTTAACAGGACAATTTCAAGTGCCTGTAGAAAGTTCTCCCCTTTCATGCATGTTGGGGATTCTTGTCGTTCTGTTACACGAGAACACTACAATAATTTGCTGGATGAAAGGCATATCCTGGAATGCCTTTACAATTTTGTTGTGCCAAAGAAAAATCCTGCTCAAACTACCGTCCCCGTTGGAGATGATCATAATGGGATTGTGCCCAGGAACACCGCTTTTCTGTTTCTTCATCAGATGACATCAAGATTTAGGTTGCTTTTGTCTCCAAAATCATATCACAAAGCCGACAAAAATCTCCCTGCAGCAACAGAATTACACAGGAGAGGGGTGAAATTCTCTCCTTTCACATGGGCATCTGAAGAGATAAGGTTTGATAGAGCCAGCTCTACATTGTTCCTCCCTTGTATAGAGATGGATTACAGAACAGATGTTTTCTTGAGGAATATGGTGGCAGTGGAAGCATTCATGAAGTGGAAAACTAGAGCGTTCACTTGCTATGCAGATCTGATGGACAGATTGGTCGACACTCCTAATGATGTTGCAGTACTGAAGAAATATGGTATCATCTATAGTAGTTTAGGAAGTGATAAAGAGATAAGCACTCTGTGGAATGGCATCCGCAGATCAATATGGAGGAGCCCATATGATCCTATCGATAATACAATCAAGGCTGTAAATGAATATTACAGAAGTAGGTATGGAGTTTTACTTGGTGAGTTTTTTCAGGAACATTTCTCAAAGCCATGGCGAGCTGCATCAGTGATGGGAGCATGCACTCTGCTCGTTCTGTCCTTCATGCAGACATTATTCTCATATTTTCAACTTCACCAAAAATGTGAATACAAGTGCACATAAATTCCATTTACAGTATTTCATGCCTGTGGCTTCAATTCCTACTTTCTGTAATATATTCCAAGTTGTGAGTTCAAGACCTAGCCAGTCCAGAATATATATAAATTAATTTGGTTGTGTGAAGCTTATGAATTTAAAATCTTGTAATATATTGTTGCAAGCTGTAGAGTGAACACGTATGTGTTTCTCTGTCTGTCCCAAACTATTATCCTTGACATTGTAGATTCCTCTGTTATTTCCATTCCTGCTTATTAATTCAGTGATTTGATATAATTTTGATTATGATAAAAGAGACTGCTTTATTAGATTACCCAAGCACCCACAGGTGACAGAACCAATGAGATATACTTGGGCTCCCTGCATAATTTACTGGGATACTATACTTAAGTTGTTTGCAGGAATTAAGAATGTGAGTCTCTCAGAACAGTGGTGAATGTGAACAGCTCGGCTTCACACAAACTTCATCTCCTATAGCAGCAATGACATCCATGTTGTCAAAAGACATTACCAGATATTTTACTGCCATGCGCCAGCCTTGAGTATTGAACGCCTCATGTTGCAGTAATTAAAGGCATTTCCCAACGTTAGTTCTTGGAAGAATATAGGTTAATTAGTGAGAGTGCTTCTGGATTCAACTTTCCTCTTCCTGATCCAAAACGTTAAGCAAAAATATACAAAGTTAAATCCAAAAGCACTCTCACTTATTGTCATGGACTGTAGAAAACTCATACATACTAAAAGCCAATTAGATTAATTTTGTAAGAGGTAGGATTGGAGTCATAGTTGTCTAACTTCACCATCTCCAAGTAGATCTGAAGCTACCAAGACTATTCCATGCCCTCTCCACCTCCAGACCAGCGCTCTCCTCTCATCAGTAACTATTATAATCCTCCAACTCAGCCTTAGGGTGATTGGAACTAGGATTTGTCACTTTGGGGGCCATGGCCTCTTCCCAGAGCACTACCCCCTGAATCAAAACACTTTTTTTAGATCGTCTGTCTCTCCTGATGCAAATCATATTTGTAAGGAAAATCTGCTGCAGTTTATTCAGCACCATACCCATAAGAAGACAATCAAGCCTTCTTTCCCTGCCAAAAAGGAAAATGGTTGTTACTGTCACATTCCCCATAGAAGGAGTCTTCCACATGGATGGAAAAATCATAAAGAATAAAAATTAAATGGAGTTCAGTCTTCCAGGAAAATTGGAAGGAGGGGACAAATTTAATACGATGATATGGTTACCATGGAAGCAATTCACCTACCATACTTTTGTGAAAGTATGACCTCCTTGGAGAAATTAATACCCAAGAAGGACCAGCAGAGAGGGGTCACCTGAAACAGAGATGCAACGATAGAGAGGGGTCACCTACCACACCACGAAAGGAGGTATGACACTCCCCTTCAACTATTAATATCCCAAAGGATGGGTAGGAGGAAAGTGCTGCTCAAGTAAGATAGAAATGCTATTTTCAGGGGCATGATAGGAAGAAAAGAGGAGGGAGAGTCTAGAAATTGATGGGGAATCGAATGGAGATATGTGAGGTAGTTCCTCAATGACAAGGCGACTTTTCTCAAGGAGATATATGAGGTGAGATAATCCTGGGTCATGGCATCTAAACTAAAAAAAATGAATGTTGAAATAGGTAAAACTATGGCATCCAATCTTGGGTGTGACACAACCCAATGGACGAGACTAAATGAAGAGATACCCTGGTCATAGTATCTAAGCCAAAGGGTTGTAGCATAACCCAACAGACAAGGCAAGATACTCCTCCCTTGTGGCATATAAACCAAAAAAATATTGAATGTTGAAATAAATAAAACTATGGCATCCAATTAAATATTGAATGTCGAAATAGATGAAACTATGGCATCCAATTATGGGTGTGACATAGTGCAATGGACAAGATCAATTAAAGAGATACCAAGTGTAGCATACTCCAAGTGACAAGGTGAGATATGCCTAGGTCATGGCATCTTAATCAAAAAATATTGAATGCTGAAATAAGTAAAACTATGGCATCCAATTTTGGGTGTGGTGTAGCCCAATGGACAAGACCAACTAAAGAGATACCTTGGTCATGACATGTAAACTAATGGGTATAGCATACCCCAACTGTCATGCCCTAAATTTAACTCAACGTAAATCAAACACAACTACCAATTTTTTTTGAATTTCTAGTCCTACTAAGATAAATTCAAGTTTTAAAGTTAATCTAGAATCGATGACATCAAGTTTATGATGTCCTCTCACTACTTAAACATTCTTAGTTTGCATTTTTTCCCAAGTGTTTCCTTATTGAGATGTACAAAACTTTTCCTAGGTATCCTAGAGTATAGAATTTGGTCACTCTTCTAACTAATTTCCCATTTTCTATCTACATTTGTTTCCCTAGTATAGCTATAAAGAGAAAAATTATTGCTTAATAATAACTTGACTATCAAGAGTTTGAAAATGAAGAGCTACGTTTAATATAAATAACCTTACACAAATAATAATGCATGCAACAAACTTTTAATGTGAATGAAACTATTTATTTACTTTACTATTAACATCAATGACACAAGAATCATTTGATGCTATCAAGACTCAAAAGATAGATTAACTTAGTTTCAAGTTCTAAGTTATAAATGACAATTACTTATTGTTTTTAGTAGTTTTAGATTTAGATGTAACTACTTGCTACATTTTAATTCATTTACTAAACTTTGATTTCATTGACTTAATGTTCAAACTAAACAAAATTTCCACTTTGTTATACTACTTTTCTTGATCAAAGGTTTAAATAAGTTATCTATTACTTTGTTGACTTAGTTTTCAATTTAAGATTTCCTCGCTCATTTGTAGTTCAAGAAGATCTCCTATATTTCTCTATGGAATTTATCCTATCTACTAGATTCATTCATTGAGATAAACTTTAAGATTAATTACAACTCCAACTTATTACTATTAATGTCAAATCATAACTTTATAATTTATTGGCAGTTGATTCACCACCACTAGATGAGTTTAATGTTTAATGATAATCTGATTCAAAGTTTGATTAATGTCTAAGCCAAGTTAAAATACACGTATATATTACATCACAATATTAATGGTTTTAGAAATTTTAATTACGCTTTCATTAAATTTTAAATTGATAGATTTATTACAATTATATTTTAACTCCATTTAACTTAATTTTTATTTCCCCAATCTTAATTTAAAGATTCTTAAATAGAAACTACCTTATTCTTAACTCAAAAACTAGTTCTCTTCTTATTGATTTCCTTTGTTGAATCATACAATGCAATCAATATGATTATACATTCAAATCATTTTTGTCTTTGTTTAACATTTTCTAAATCAAGTGTATAAGAAATGATTACAAGATAATCTATGAAACATGAGGATCCTTGATAAATAAATAATGCAATGATACAATCTTTTCTTCCAAAGAAACACATAACTTGCTTTCCTTGCACATCCATTTTTTTTTACTTAAAACTTAACAATTGATCTTTTCTTTTTCTTTTCCCTCAAATGCATAAGTAACAACACAAGTTTTCTACTTTAACACTTTTCAAATGATCTACAAAATTTGGTACATAAAGTACATCATGAAAGAAAGATGTCTTTCTTGAAAACAAAACAATATTTATTTTCTATCCAAGAGACTTGAACAACTCCAAAAAATATTCAACCTCCATCCAAGAACCTGAAAATGAACAAGAGAGGGAAACAACAATATGCCAATGGGCTCTCTAGCCATCCATAGGGTTGTATAACAAGCCACCCCCAAGCATGGGGTAATCACTTAGCCATATGAAGCCACACAACTCGTACACAAGTACAACAATGTTTAGATATACATAAAGCACACCATATTTATATCACATTGGTTTACCTCAAGAGAAAACCACTTAGGGGGAGTGGGGGCTCAACCAGACATGGGGAACAAAATATATCATACTCTTCGCCCAATTCACACCTTATACCTCCCAAAAAAATATATATACATTTCTGCAAAATACAAGGGGATACTCATATCCCATAGATACAAGGGTACTCATACCCCGGTAATGGCCATTACTGGAATGGAATACTCATATTCCAAAAATGAAAAGCCCCAATGTGAGGGAGCTACTCCCACTCAAGCCCCTATACATGGAGGACCAAAGCTCCTCTGTACAAGAGGGGGTCAACTCCCCTATCAAACACATAAAGAACATCGCACAACACAAAGTAAAGCATGTATTCACAAACCCCAACAAAATCCTTAAATAAAAATTGTTCCTTCTTTCAATTTTCAATGCAAGATGACATATGGCATGAGGTACAACAAATTAAAATTAGATTTAAGAATGTAAATTACAGCACCAAATCTGAAACAAGATATTAAATGCAAATCCTAAATTTCAATATTAACTATGTCTTCTAAAAAAATGTTCTTTTTTTTCTTTTTAGTAAATATAGCAATGAAGATATTTTAAATTTAATATGTATAATTATTAAATGACAAATTACTTTTGTTCTAATCAGATCTAATGTAAAAATTAGAAATATAATTCATGCTATGATGATCTAGGTTTATGACATGCAAATAAGGCAACAAATATGGTTCTTTCAAGATTTACATTGAAATGTTTGTTTTTCCAATTTCATAAGCAACAGACCCTTAGAAAACAACATTTACATTTAATAAATAAATAAAACATATAATATTTACATTAAATCAACAAAGAAAAACATATAAAATTCACATTTAATCAATAAAGAAAAATATAATATTTACATTTAATCAATAAAGAAAAACATGATACCTCAATCGCGATATCCCACTAATGGTAGAATCCTTGAATCAAAATCATAAAAATGAGCATCTCACCCCTACTCCATGAAGAGTTTTTAAAAAGAAGAATGGAGTAACTTCCTACCCAAAACTAACTCAACCAACCACCTCAACCACTCAACTACCTTCCCATTTTCATGACTTTTGTAAGTGGGACTTAAAGGAGGGTCTAAAAGCCTTTTAAAATATTATAAATGACAAAAATAAACTTCTAACCTATGTACCTTAGACATAAGACAATTTTCCAAACATAAAATGCAACCTAGACCTCTTAAAAACACTTAAAAATCATTTTTAAAATTACAAGGTTAAAACCCACACAAGAACATAATCATTTTATCATATAAAACTAAAAATAACATTCCTTAATATCAAGACCAATAGACTTTAGGGCTCCATGCCTAGGTCCAACATCACACAGAAAGACATAAAGTGGCTAAACGACCCCCATCATCCATTGACATAATAAATCTACATGTACACTCAACAAGAAGTGTTAGTACAATATATAGCCAAAATATATCCATCATAAATAACATATTATCATAGATCTATTAATAACCATAGAATAACATATAAAATTCATCATTCACAAATACATAAATCAAATAAACTCATCAAAGGATATCACATGGAATCGAATCATAAAATATAACATCCATAAGTATATCAAAAACCATACATAATAAATAAATGTGTCATCCATAAGTATTGCATATCATAATCATCAAAATGTCTCTAGGAACATCAAGGATCTCAAATAAACAAGAGTACATAGAATAGGGGTCTCACACCAACAAACAAGGTTAGATACCCCTCATTTGTGGCATCTAAACCAACGGGTATAGCATACCCCTACAAACAAGTTGAGATACCCTTCGTTTGTGGCATCTAAACCAAATAATATTGAATGTTGAAATAGGTAAAACTACAACATCTAATTTTGGGTGTGACTAGCCCAATGGACAAGACCCACTTTAGAGATACCTTAGTCGTGGCATCTAAATCAAAACATATTGAATGTTGAAACAAGTAAAACTATGGCATTCAATTTTGGGTGTGACATAGACCAACTAAAGAGATACCCTAGTCATGGCATCTAAACCTATGAGTATGGCATACCCCAACAAACAAGGCGAGGTATTCCTAGGTCGTGTCAAATAAACTGAAAAATATTAAATGTTGAAATAGATAAAACTAGTGCATTCAATTTTGGGTATGACTAGCACAATGGACAAGACCTGCTGAAGAGATACCCCAAGTAAGGGCATCTAAGCCAATGGGGGTAGCAAGATACTCCTAGGTCATGGCATCTAAATTGAAAAATATTGAGTGTTGAATTAGGTAAAACTATAGCATATAATTTTGGGTGCCACTAGTCCAACGGACAAGACCCGCTGAAGAGATGCTCAAGAGATACCCCAAGTCGTGGCATCTAAGCTAACGGATGTAATGAGATACCCCTCAGTCCTAACATCTAAACTTAAAAATATTGAATGTTAAAATAGATAACACTACAGGATCAAATTTTTGGTGTGACTATCCTGATGGACAATGCATGCTGAAGAAATACCCCCAATTGTGCCATCTAAGCATTTGGGTGTGGCATAACCCGACGGACAAGGCTAGATACCCATCAATTGTGGCATCTAAGCGTAAAGACATCTAGCAAGGGGGATTTGCCAATCCAAAAAAGAGAAATTAAAACAGGAAAAGGCAATTGGCGATGATTAAAAAAAATAAAAAGCAAAGAAAACCTGTGATAAGATTCATGTCCATGGGAACAATGCATTCATCATAGCCGGTATCATCTTCGTTGCCAGTCTGATCAGTAGGCAAGTGAACACCATGGCCACTGTAGTGGAAAAACAGCACATCTCCGGGCTCTGTACCTTCCACCAGAGTCTTCAGGGCTCTGCTGATGTTGCGCCCATAGCTATTCCCCGCACTGGATGCACATTTGCCAAATAATTTTTTAATGGCCAAAGATAATGCTTTAGAAATATTCACATTTTGGTGTTATTTGTGTAACAATGGTTTAGTTTTGATGAATATTATCTATTAATTTTATATTAATAAAAAGATAAATAGTACAATTTTCAAACAAGTGCCAGTAGTGGGTGTCCTAATTATACTATGTGTTTTAGTTGTAATTATAGTTGTGTTTTAGTTTTAAAAACTTCAAATTTACTTTTTGTCAAATCGTTATTATTTATAGTTATAATATTAATAATAATATTAATTATATTATTAATATTTATTATAAGACTTGATATATTATTTAATTGATATTATAGTATTATAATATAGTATAATATTAATTGATATAATATTTGACTTAATTTTCTTCTTAGAATAAATATTTGTTGTATAGACAAATTGGATTCCAATAATATTAAACAAATAATTTTTATATTATATATATGATAATAATATATTTATAAGTTGGAGAATTATAAAGGAGTGTGATGTGCGAAAATCTGAAGACCAACGACCGAGCGAAAGGATGCGAGTGGCCGGGTGCAAATGGATGCGGGCTCGACGATGCTCAGGGGCACAAGGGTAAGGCAGGGATTCGAATCAAGGGAGGCCACAGACGGCTGCTTATCTCTTCACCATAGGTGGGCTTCTCTCTCCAAGCAAACTCTCGAGAGCATGGACTGGCCCTTGATCCCGTTAAGGCTTCGACAAGGGATCCCTCGCCTCCCTTGTCTCTTCAAATGACTTCTCTACCTGCGGCTCCCTTCTTTGTTGAGGGCTGCAAAAATAGGAGCAACCCTTTCCACGAGTGTTGCGAATTTTGCAAGACTCAAATTGTCGGACAAACCCTAATCCATCTCCCAGATTTCCCTTAGTGTGCTTAGATGGCATCTCTCCTCAGGAAGCGGTTCCTACCTCGACCTCGGAGGGTTTGCAAATCTGCAATCTTGGTGATTCAGAGGTTTTGTTGGAGGAGGCACTCGTTAATTTTCACATTTCAGACTCATTTATTGATGAAGTTTCAGCGGAGGTTGGGAATCGGTCCCTCCTCATCAGATGCATGAGCAAACGCCCTTCAGTGGAACAGTTTATTGCTTGGATGAAGTCTTCCTGGAGCAATGTGTCCACACCAAAATTAGACATTTTGGATTTTGGTTTTTTTCTCCTTTGTTTCGTCTCTATGGAAGATTGCAACTTTGTGAAGCAGAATGGTCCCTGGTTCTTTGGCCAATCGGGCCTTTTCATCTTACCATGGTCCCCTTTTTTGATCTAGTGGCTGCCAAAATCACTCTCATCCCCATGTGGATCAAATTATACAATCTCCCCCTGATCATGCGTAATCCTGGGCTCATTAGCAGTATGATAGATCAGATTGGTTCCTTTGTGAAGTTGGATACGGTTTCTGGGACATCCCTTCATAGATTCACAAGGGTTTGTGCTATCATTGATATTTCTAAACCGGTTCATCATTCTGTTGTGATTCATTCTTCCCGCGGCTCTTGGACCCAATTTTTAAACTATGAAGGTCTTCCCTTTAGATGTTTTCACTGCTACAGGATCGGTCACAAGATCGTTGGGTGCTCTTTTTCTAAGCAATCTGCTACAAGGAATTTCATTTTGAAGAAATGGGTTAGGAAATCGGGCACCCCTGATGAGGACTTTGTATGGCGCAACCATGGTATTTTCTTCTCGGTGCCCAACCCTGCTCACGTGGACCCAGTTGTTGTCTCTTCTCCTCTGACCTCTCCCCCTTCATAGCCTAAGGGAGACCCCTTCTTTGCTCTGGTTCCTTCATCCTCTTTGCCCAAAGAAGATGCTCAGCTGGGTAAGGATGACTTGGACTGTTTTGCTCATGAGGGCACGTGCCCTTTTATGGAGGATCTAGAGGAGGACTTCACAGATTTCATAGACGATTTGGTTCTTCCAGTTAAAGCATGTACCATTTCTCAGACGACAAGTACCGTCTCCAAACCAAACTTCCCAAGCAAAAGAAAGAAAGGACGCAAATCTGAAGCAGAGAAACTCCGTATTGAAGGCAGAGAAGCGGTTGACGAGGGATCTTAGTGGACCATGGATGCTCTCCTCACTAGGAGTAGGAGGAAGGGGTTAGCAAATAAAGCTTAATTTGTTGCTCCTACTTGGGGGTTGTTGTTTCGGGGATCTTAGTAGTTTTGGTCCTGTTGTCTTTTGGTTTCTTGGAAGCTCTTAGGGATTTTTGAGTGAAGTTGGTCTTTTGAGCTTGCTTTAGGCTTATCTAGTCTCGTCGTCTTCCTTATGCTCCCCATTCATGGGTCTGAAGTAGTCACTATTTTTATTTGTTTTATTTAGGGAGTGGGCCCTAATCCCACATTTGAATTGATAATATATATATATATATATATAATTACATTATTCTAATATTATAATATTTATATATATTATTATATTATATTTTTGTTTTTTTATTATATTGTTATATTGTATTATATTTATGTTTATGCTTATTATTATATTATTATACAATATTATTATAATATTATAATATCAATTAAGATAATATATGAAGAAGTGTTAATAATGGATATTAATAATATTATTAATATTATAACTATGATTTTGTAACTTTGACAAAAAGTAATTTTGTAAGATTAGTGTTCATAATTTGTTTACTTGCCACATCCTCCCCTCAAACTGAATTTCTCTCCACATTTATAGGTGTTTGTTGCACTCTCCAATCCGTAGATAAAGGTCATTTTTTGAGCCAATCACAATAGAGATAAATCATTTTTCAATGATTTTTTGTTAAAATTTTATCATCTTAACATAGGAAAAGTTCAAATTCATATCAAATTTGCCCAACAAGAAAAATAATTATGTGTCTTGATTGGTTTGCTATTAATAGATTAATAACTAGATAAGCCTTAGTGGATGCAATAGTACTGAAGGTAGGTACTTAAAAAAGGAAGGTGCTAAAAAGGCACACCCCCAAAAGCCAAGACTATAGAAAAATATCAAAGTCTAGAGACAAAAGAACAAAAAGTCAAGTCTGAGAAAGACAACTAAACAGCTAGTACAACTCCAAGAGGAGGTGGATCCTTATCATCAGAGCTCACAACAATAGTTGCTTGCATAGGAGAAAAAGCCAGCTACTAGTTTGAACATGAACATTGGGCGAGGTTTTATATTTTTTATTTTAAATATTTGTACGCCCTTATAACTGATTGGTCAAAAATTTCCAAATCTCAGCATGGAGTTCATAAAATAGTAAGGGAGAGGGCCTAATCGTGGGCATATGACCCATCGTGGGTATAGTATGTGATAGCCTAGGGCCCACTTTTGGGCAATTAAAATGCCAGCAAAAATTCCAAATGTGCTTTTTAATATGATAGGACAGGTTCATATAAAATTCAAAATATGTCCTATCATAGGTAGACTATTTTTTTACCACCTTCTCAATAGTACAGGTGAATGCAACTTGACATTTATTTGCCACCATTCCAATATTAAGTGAATGCAAGTGGACAAACTTATTTCCACAATATAAATAATATTTGCCACCTTCCCAATAAAAGGTTATTGCAAATAGTTTTTTTTTAAACCAAAATATGTCTTATTGCATTAAAAGTTAGTTGACATGCATTCAAAGTGAGTTGACATGTACAGAAGCCATTGTTAATTGAATAAGATGTAAATATCTTTTAACAAAATACATTAAAACATGTTCCATTTCTCATCTTTTTTTTACAAACTACTGGTTCTGCAATGTCCATAATCACCAATTTTTTTGTGAATTTACCTGCAAAAATGACAAAAAACAAACTCTCAAGCTCACTATGCATTGCAAATTAACAATAAAACATGTAATTATTATAATATTATTTTCAAATAACCATAAAATTAAAAAAAATATTAAAACTAGTTAGAAATACAATTTTTTTTAATATCATTTCAAATCACCAACCAGAATTCCTACTTACCCATTTCCTATCACTTCTACCATTAATTCCTTGAATGCCAGATCAAATTCCCTCCCACAATTCAAAATTTTAATTCTATCAACCTATTTATTTATACGAGCAATGCTCAATTGTGCGATGCAAGCTACCTATTCACAAATTCAAATCTCTAACTTTGTGCCGGATACACCTAATCAACAATGAGCTCCTCCAACGTGAAGCACTCTCCTCCTTCAGCTTCTATTGTAAGTCTCAAACCTACCTTCAATATTTCTTATGCAATCATGTATGAATTTGTTACTTTCAAATGCCTTGCGCATTTACATTTAAATGAATCAAATTTCTTGTTCATAGCCCATGTTTATGCTATCACATTCTATACCTCCGAAACAACCCCTACCCCATATCGGCCACTCTCCCTTAAAGCTATTAGAATTATGTTTATATACCTTCAAACTACAGTATGGTACAAATATTTCTACCCCTTTCCAATATAGCATTACAATATATATATTGTAGAGATAAATAAATACGTATGTTTCATATAGCCTTATTCATTTTCATATAACTTACACATCTAGCCAAAACACTATGCCTATTAGAACATATGAGCTTGACAGGGAAATCATCAAGGCCTTCATAGCTTAGCCAAATGGTAGATAGATATAGATGAGTTATATATATACTGAAAGGCAGAATGTAAAAGCTCAAAAAATATAGATAGATATAGCTGAGAGGTTTTCATATAGTTGAGTCAGATATATATAAATGGTGGGTGCCAGCTCGACTGTCAAGGGACGTGGCCAAAAAAAATGTCTGTCTCAGATGCTGCTGACATGGACCCCTCACTCAACATCGCCCTACCCACCACCAGTCCCTCTCCCTTTCATAGGCTTCCTATACATAAGTTTCCTATCTAGATATAGTTTCCTATACGAGGTTGTCACATACTATACCCACCATATGTCATATGTCACATAGTAAAGAGCCCCAGACCTAGTATAGAATTTACATTCAACTTAATTAGATGTATGCTCTGTTTGTTCTTCAATTAAAGTGACTATAAATATCGGCCCCTCTCCCTTACAGTGACTGTGATAGTCCTAGTTGATAGGTTCATGCATTTAGATATGGTTTTTGAAGCCATCTATTTCACAAATTATTCATACTATATTATAGTTTTCTTTGACCATATATTATAGTTTAAACTAGTTCATATGGGGAGACTTCATAATGCTAAAGAATTTTTAGTGTTAAGCTATGTTGCAATTATCCACAAATTAGTTCGATATGTAGACTGTAACATAGCTTAAGGGTAAGTGCAAGAAGATGGGGGGCCAAAAAGGGGTCTTAAGTGGCCACTTTTTTTCTGATATCAGGAAATGTTGGCCTTGGATGAGAAACTGAGCATAGTTACACTCAAAATTTGAAGATGCAACCAAAACAATGTTTGTAGTGCTCTGAGTCTACTTTTTAAACTACTATTTTTTTTGAAAATGGTATAGATTAAGGGGTTCAAAAGAGGGAGCCATAGAATTTGGTGTTATTTCTGTCAAAAAAACATAACATAGCATGTTTTGTGGCTCCTTCAAAAGGTTAACTTTTTTTTGGTATTTTTAAAATCACTTCGGTGAGAAATTAGCTAACACATGTAGTTTATGCCCAATTTTTCTAATAATTTTTTGATGAATATTTGATTTTTTATTAATTTTCAAAGTGGACACATCCTAAAAAATAGAATTTTGGCCATGCTACCCCTATAAAATTTGAAAACTAATTGAAAATCATTTTTTTTAATATGTGTAGAATGGAGTGTAGTTTCTAAAAATGTAATTTTTTTTTAAATTTCAATGAATAGTTAATTTACAATGAAAAAAAGACTAAACATTGGTTTTTGCCCAAAAACGGACACACAAACAAAAGAAATTAAAGATGAAAGGCTTAACATTGTCAAAATGTGAAAAAAATTACATCATTAAATAGCTAAGAGAAAACCTAACATTACCCAGGTGTTTGATTTGTTCGACCTTGAAACACGTGCAAATCTGAGGGTTAGCACGAACGAAATTATGTGAAATCCTGTAGAATTTGCAAAAACACATTTGTGGATGTTGGGAAGGCATCCAAGCCTTTGGGTTGGAAATCCAAAGCAAATCCCAAGCCTAAGGCTTGGGATTCCCAAAGCAAAATATAATGCGAGCGTGTTATAACGCGCTCGTGTTATGTTTTGTTTTGTATTTTTTTCTTTTTCGCAAATGCCCGATGTTTGTCATGTTTGGCATAAAGCAAGCTCATTATAATACACTCGCGTTATATCTCCCTTGGAATGTTTTATGTTGAAGGTTATTAAGCATGTATGTATGCTTGTATGTATGTATGTATGTATGTATGCCTATATGTATGTATGTATTGATGTATACATATATGCCTATATGTATGTATGTATACTTATATGTATGCATGTATACTTATATGTATGTATGTGTGTATATATGTATTTATGTATGTATGTATGTATAGTGTTGAGGGTCGAGGAGGGTAGAGATGGGGGTGAGGTGTATAGGGGAGGAAAGGGGTGGATAAGGGTTGAGGGTTTAAGGTCAAGAGGAATTAGGGTTTAGGGTTGAGGGATTAGGGTTTAGGGTTGAAGGATTAAGGTTTAAGGTTGAGGGTTGATGGTTTAGGGTTTAGGGATAGGATTTAGATTTTAGGGATAAGGGATTAGGGTTTAGGACCTTGAGGGATTAGGGTTTAGGGTTGAGGCTTTAGGGATAGCGTTTAGGGTTGAGGGATTAGGGTTGAGGGTCAAGGGATTAGGGTTAAGGTATAGTGTTGAGGGTAGAGGGATTAGGGATATGGTTTAGGGTTGAAGGTTTAGGGTTGAGGGATTAGGGTTTAGGGTTGAGGGCTTAGGGATAAGGGATTAGGGATTAAGGTATAGTGTTGAGGGTTGAGGGTTTAGGAATAGGGATAGCATTTAGGGTTTATGGATGTAAGGATTTAGGGTTTAGGGATAAGGAATTAGGGTTGAGGATTGAGGGATTAAGGCTTAGGTTTGAGGGATTAAGGTTTAAGGTTGAGGGTTTAGGGTTTAGGGATAGGGTTTAGAGTTTAGGGATAAGGGATTAGGGTTTAGGACCTTGAGGGATTAGGGTTTAGGGTTGAGGCTTTACGGATAATGTTTAGGGTTGAGGGAATAGGGTTGATGGTTGAATGATTAGGGTTAAGGTAGAGTGTTGAGGGTAGAGGGATTAGGGATAGGGTTCAGGGTTGAAGGTTTAGGGTTTAGGGATAAGGGATTAGGGTTTAAGGTACAATGTATAGGCTTGAGGGTTTAGGGATAGGGTTTAAGATTTAAGGTTTAAGGGTTGAGGGTTGAGGCTTTAGGGATAAGAGAGAGACCTATATGGCTAAGGGTTGAGAGATAGGGGAGAGCTGGGGTGAGGCAAATAGGGGAGGAAAGGGGTGGATAAGGGTTGAGGCTTTAAAGCTTTAAGGTTGAGGGATTAGGGTTTAAGGTATTTTGTTGAGGGTTGAGGGTTTAGGATTTAAGGTTTAAGTTTTGAGGGTTGAGGATTTAGGGATAGGGTTTATGGTTTAGGGGTAAGTGATCAGGGTTTAGGGTTGAGGGATTAGGGTACCATAAATTATAATTAGGGATTAGGGTTTATGGTTTAGGGATTAGGGTTTAGGGTTAAGGGATTAGGGTTTAGGGTTAAGGGATGTACAATTAGGGGATACCATAAATAAACTAGAATTTAAGCAGGGTTGGAAAAATTTTGTGAATCATCATGGGCTAGAGATTGGAGATTTTGCTCTGTTCAAGTACATATCCAAGTCATATTTTAAGGTTAAGATATTTCAAAGAACAGGGTGTGTGAAAATTATCAATGCTCTTCAGCTTATGAATACCAACATTGATACAGATAAAAGATGTCCTTCTAATAGAGTATGCAGTTAAAGTCAACCAATGGGCAGCAAGTTGCTGAATGAATTGGTTTAATGGGTTTGCCTCCTTCTTCAAAGTTATGCTTGGAGACTTTACACAAAAACTGGTAACTCTATAAATTATTTTTCATTCTTTTATTTCCTATACACTGTTAAGAACTTGTAAAATCTAATTGTGCAATGTGTTTATGGTAACGCATTCCTCCTGCATTTGTTTCATAGTTTATAGACAACACAGACGAACATATGGTTTTACAAGGCCCAGGTGGGTAGGAATGGTATGTACAATTAGGGGGTACCATAGATAAAATAGAATTTAGGCAGGGTTGGGAAAATTTTGTGAATCATCATGGGCTAGAGGTTGGAGATTTTGTTGTGTTCAAGTACATATCCAAGTCATATTTAAAGGTTAAGATATTTCAAAGAACAGGGTGTGTGAAAAATATCAATGCTCTTCAACTTATGAATACCAAAATTAATATAGATAAAAGATGCCCTTATTCTAACAGAGTATGTAGTTCAAGTCAACCAATGGGCAACAAGTTGTTGAATGAATTGGTTTTTGATGGGGAAAATAAAAATGATGTTGAAGCAATGGAAGAAAATCAAAATTGTAAGTCTAATTTAATTTATTTCAACTTTCAAAGTAGGCATTTGAATTGTAGCTTTACCAGGAGGATTGGTATAACAAACACTTATTTCTATTGTAGGCCATTCTTGGAAGAACCCTGGACATTATGGACCCTCTCATCTAGAAAAGCACATGACAGTGAACTCTGCCCCTTATTTCAAATAAGATAAACCTTTTTATTCAATGAAAATGAAGTCACAGAATGTAAACTGACCAATAGTGTCAAGGTTTGAGGGTTTAGGAATAGGGATAGCATTTAGGGTTTAGGGATGAGGGATTAGGGTTGAGGGTTGAGATATTAGAGTTGAGGGTTGAGGGTTGAGGGATTAGTGTTTAGGATATAGTGTCAAGCATTGAGGGTTTAGGGATAGGTTTTAGGGTTTAAGTTTTAAGGGTTAAGGGTTGGGGGATATGGTTTAGGGATAAGGGATTAGGGTTTAAGGTATAGTGTTGAGGGTTGAGGGTTTAGGAATAGGGATAGCGTTTAGGGTTTAGGGATGAGGGATTAGGGTTTAGGGATTAGGGATTAGGGTTGAGGGTTGAGGGTTGAGGGTTGAGGGTTGAGGGATTAGGGTTTAAGGTATAGTGCCGAGGATTGAGGGTTTAGGGTTTAGGGTTGAGGGATTAGGGTTTAGGGTTGAGGGATTAGGTTTTAAGGTATAGTGTTGAGGGTTGAGGGTTTAGGGTTGATAGACCGAGGTTTAATGTTGAGAGTTGAGGGTTGAGGGTTTAGGGATAGGGTTGATGGTCAAGAGATTAGGGTTAAAGTAGAGTGTCAAGGGTAGAGGGATTAGGGACTAGGTTTAGGGTTGAAGGTTTAAGGATTGAGGGTTGAGGCTTTAAGGATGAGGGTTAAGGGATTAGGGTTTAAGATATAGTGTCGAGCGTCAAGGGTTTAGGGATAGGTTTTAGGGTTTAAGTTTTAAGGATTAAGGGATAGGGTTTAGGGTTTAGGGATAAGAGATTAGGGTTTAAGGTATAGTGTTGAGGGTTTAGGAATAGGGATAGCATTTGGGGTTTAGGGATGAGTGATTAAGGTTGAGGGTTGAGGGATTAGAGTTGAGGGTTGAGGGTTGAGGGATTAGGGTTTAAGGTATAGTGTCGAGGGTTGAGGGTTTAGGGATAGGGTTTAACATTTAGGGTTGAGGGATTAGGGTTTAAGGTATAGTGTTGAGGGTTGAGGGTTTAGGGATAGGATTTAGGGTTGAGGGATTAGGGTTTAGGGTTGACGGATTAGGATTTAATGTTGAGGGTTGAGGGTTGAGGGTTGAGGGTTTAGGGATAGGGTTGATGGTCAAGGGATTAGGGTTAAAGTAGAGTGTCAAGGGTAGATGGATTAGGGATAGGGTTTAGGGTTGAAGGTTTAAGGGTTAAGGGTTGAGGCTTTAGGTATGAGGGTTAAGGGATTAGGGTTTAAGATACAGTGTCAAGCGTCGAGGGTTTAGGGATAGTTTTTAGGGTTTAAGTTTTAAGGGTTAAGGGTTGAGGGATAGGGAATAGGGTTTTAGGATAAGGGATTAGGGTTTAAGGTATAGTGTTGAGGGTTGAGGGTTTAGGAATAGGGATAGTGTTTAGGGTTTAGGGATGAGGGATTAGGGTTGAGGGTTGAGGGATTAGGGTTGAGGATTGAGGGTTGAGGGATTAGGGTTTAGGGATAGGGTTTAGGGTTGAGGGTTGAGGGATTAGGGTTTAAGGTATAGTGTTGAGGGTTTAGGGTTGATGGACTAGGGTTTAGGGTTGATGGATTAGGGTTTGACATTGAGGGTTGAGGGTTGAGGGTTTAGGGATATGGTTGAGGGTCAAGGAATTAGGGTTAAAGTAGAGTGTCGAGGGTATAGGGATTAGGGATAAGGTTTAGGGTTGAAGGTTTAAGGATTGAGGGTTGAGGTTTTAGGGCTAAGGGTTAAAGGATTAGGGATTAAGATATAGTGTCGAGGGTCAAGGTTTTAGGGATAGGTTTTAGAGTTTAAGTTTTAAGGGTTAAGGGTTGAGGGATAGGGATTAGGGTTTAGGGATAAGGGATTAGGGTTTAAGGTATAATGTCGAGGGTTGAGGGTTTAGGAATAGGGATAGTGTTTAGGGTTTAGGGATGAGGGATTAGGGTTTAGGGTTGAGGGATTAGCGTTGAGGGTTGAGGGTTAAGGGATTAGGGTTAAGGTAGAGTGTCGAGGGTTTAGTGATAGGGTGTAGGGTTTAGTTTAGGGTTGAGGGATTAGGGTTGAGGGAATAGGGTTTAAGTAAAGTGTTGAAGGTTTCACACCCAAACATGCTGAAACAATCTGAGCTACATTGTACCAGCGATATCCCTGAAGAGTCGAAAGTGCTAAAAGGCAACAATGTTTGATGAGTAATTACTCAGAAACCATGTCACTTAGAGACATTCTGTCTGAGGTCACACGATTATGTAGGGTCCCTCTACAATAACCTCTCTTGGTTTTTTATATCTCTAAGGTATTTTCCTGTGGTGAAAGGTTTTCTGCTACCCCAAAAATTGTCAAAAGGAGGTAGTGTAAAGTTGCAAAGGGGTGTAACTTTTGTCCTGCTCCTGATGCAGCCAAATCGACTGTTCCAATGCATTCAGATGGGTGCGTTTAGGCTAGGCATGGTCCTATTTTGCACCCAAACATGCTGAAACAATCTGAGCTACATTATACTGGTGATATCCCTGAAGAGTCCAAAGTGCAAAAAGACAGCAATCTTTGATGAGCTATTACTCAAAAACTGTGTCACTTAGAGACATTTCGTCTGAGGAAATGTGATCACGTAGGGTCCCTCTACAATAATCTCTCTCAGTTTTTATATCTCTGAGGTGTTTGCCCATGGTGAAAGGTTTTCTGCTACCCCAAAAATGGTCAGATGCATGCAATGTAAAGTTGCAAAGGGGTGTAAATTTCATTCTGCTCCTAGTGTGGCCAAATTGATTGTTCCAACACATTAGGATGGGTATATTTAGGCTAGGCATGGTCCTGTTTCACACCCAAACAAGCCAAAACAGTCCAAGCTACATTGTACCAGTGATATCCTCACACATTGCCTTTGCTATAACTGTTATAGTATTCACATGTCAACATGCATCTTATGGCTATTAACATACTTGTTCTAGCAGTCAACATAGTCATATATGAAGTGCTTGTTCTTTTATCTTAGTTCACCTTGACTTTTTTCTCTAGTACTATCTCTGTAGGGTTTGTTTTAGTCCTTCAATGCATTGTTCCATCACTACAATCTTAGACCCCTATTAGGCTTGAAATAGACCTCTCTTAGACTACTCTCTTAAACCTTAATATCATCTTCATGTTGTCATATCCATGTTGTTCAACCCTTGTCTTCTTCCACCTTTAGGTCACTGTGTTATTAGGCTTGAAGATAACATCATTACATAGCCAAGATATACAAGGGGTCAAATACTAAAACTAGACCATCAATGATAATGAATGCAATAAGCCATGAACCACCCACCATAAATACAAGTGGCCATATTACAATGTACATCATGAACAATATTTGAATAACTCCAAGCTCAACTCTACAAATGAGTCTTAGTGCTGATTGAGGAAGGGGTTGAACCTGATATCGCGAGGATCTCCCTTTCCTCCCCATCCATAAATCAAGGTGATCAAGCACCATCCATAATTCAAAAGTGTGGTAGAATGGTGATTATCTTATTTAATTCATTTCCTTATTAACACATAAGTATACACATAAATTCATGAATCCAAAACATCTCAAATGCATGAAAATAGATTTCTCAACTAACATCAACACATCCTTTCTAGCATCTAATACACAAATAAATACAAGTACATGATCAAGCCAAATATGACCATTGATAGTAACCACAAGTCATTTTAATCCTACAAGTTTGACTTAGAACTATACATCCAAGATCATATCCAAATCCACATGAATTTCTAATCACATCCCATATTGTAAAAGCTCTCTTCGGGTGAGGATATATGTCTTACTAAGAACACATGCCCAAGGTAGAACTATATGCATCCCATACTACAAGAATCTTCCAAGTATCCAAACATACATAAAATAACAATTCAAATATGCATTTGAACATACACACAAAAAACCAATACCATACAACAACATACAATTCAAACATTAAAAAAACAAGCACACATGACCAATCTTCCTTTCTCTATTTTCTCGAGCATGTCTAGTTTTCAGAGACTAAAACTTTCAACCCAAAACTCAAATTCTTTTATCATCAATTGGGATAGATTCTTTAACAATTAAACTTTGAAACCTAAAGGCATACAAAAATGATCTACACTGCATCTATCCATATTACATAATGATCAACAAAAATGATTTGTATTAACCAAATATCCATATAGGTATACATCAATATCTGTTGATATAAGTATAACATATATACAAAATAGCCATATAGGCTTACAAGAATGCCATATAGGAATACATTGTCAACTATATGCAATACAAAGTATATGTCCACAAATGCCATATAGGCATACAACAAAGGAACACAATAAAAAGTTATTTCTCTCTTTCCAGTGAAGAGAATAGATCATGGGCAGCCTTTGATCTCTGAGGGGATGGAGACGTGTATGAGGGTGGTCTACTATGAACCTGAGGGCTCTCCTCCTATTTAGTTCTTCATGGATCTACAATTGTTACAATAAAAGGTATAGACATTAATATATAGAAATTACATTATAAAAAATGAAACATTTAACCAAATAACCACTTACCGCCATCTGAAAATCTGTCTCCTCATTTGCCTCAGTACCAGGATTAGGTTGTGGTGATGTCATGTCCTATAGAAACCATCTAGATACAAATTAAACTTCAAATCAATAATCATTTGATTTTTCAAAAATAAACAACTATAACAACAAATGTAATTTGAAATTTACTAATCTGCCTCATACCCCCGTCAAAGGCATGGAGCTATGAATCACAGAGGACACACCATGCTCCATTGCCCTGTGAACATTGGGAGTGTCTTTGCAACCTACATCATCTAAAAATAAAACAACATTACTCAATTACAAAAACTATAATAGTGATGCAAGTTTGGTTGATGCCCTAGGCTAAAAATCTCATGTTTTTGGGTATAGAATGTGCAAATGAGATAGGGCTTGTAGAAAAGCTCTTGAGAAAAGGTTTGTAATGGTTGGAATTGTTTGGGAAGACCATCTTTAACATGTTTGAGGTGTTGGTGTGAAGATTTGAAGTCTGGGATTAGAAAACCCTATGGTGACCCATCTAAACTAGCCTAATTAGGCCTAAATTATAGCATAACAGTCCTATTTTGACCCTTGTGTTACAAAATACCCCCATCTGTATTTGAAGTATGTTGTGTAAGAGGATAATGGGTATCCAAAACAGTTTTTAGTTCATGGGTTTGAGTTGTTTCCTTCAAATTATGTCAAAAATACCCCTTTTACTGTCCTACAAAGCATAGTGGAAGATTGTGAAGAAAATCACTTTTTCTGAGATGTTAAGACTTTAACCAAGGATTGATTGAGTGAGTTTGATCTTTGATACCCTACTCTACATCAAAGGGGTGTTAGAGGGGAGATAGAAGTCAATGAGGAAGGTGAAGTAGTAATAGGTGGATATATGGTGGGGAAGATAGGGGAATAGCTACCAGAGTAGGTGAAGTAATAGAAAGAGGTTGTGGGGTTGGGGAAGCAATGCGTTTAGAGGAATAAGATAGGTAAAGGTGAAAGATGGAATTGGTAGCATAGACAAGGCAGTGAGTTGTTTGAAAAGATGCCTCAAAGAAACGTGGTCTCATGGTGATGTCCTTGTCTATGCATCTGCTTGTCATGACATTCCATGAGACTACATTTCTTTGAGGTATTTTTTCAAATAACTATATTGTAATTGAAATTTTGTCATCTATCAACATCTAGTTATTAGTTATGTAATATATAGTAATGCTTTGAGTTTGAAAGATGTGCAATGAAATGTAACCAACGATATGAATATAAAATGCAAAAATCTAGTAAGTACAATTCATTCATTAAACTATCTATTTTATTACCTCCATGAAGCTTTGAAGTCCACCACCACTGGTAGGTGTTGCTGTGAAATCTCCAATATTAACCTATTCAACAACCAAAATTAGATATTAGAATACCATTCATATAACAATGTTATTCACATGTAATATTTATAATTGTTTACTAGTTACATACCCCAATAGTAGATGATGTAGTATAATATGTAGGTGGAGAACCACTAAAAACTACATCAATGCTATGACCCTAAAATTTTATTAAAATCATCAAACTAAATTAGTTAATCTTGCATTTCAAAAATAAAATTTAATAAATTAAATTCAATGAACTTGCTAAGATTTACCTGAGTATCAAGCTTGGAAGTCTCACTCAGGAGGGCATCTGTCATCACCATCTACTCAGCTGCAGATGTAGCTTGCGTACCTGCATCCTGACTATCTATGGGTTCATAACCAAATGCCGACCCGCAAGCTCGACAAGTATGAGGTGGAACCCTACTCGAACTCTCCCCCGGCCCACGCTGTGTTGCAGGACTAGCATGTTATATGATGCTCTGGGTCAAGGCACTAATGGACTGAAGTGTCTCGACCTCAACACTCCCCTTCACAATGGAAGGGATAGAAATGTGCTCATGGGCTGGTCTAGTGAGTGCTCGTCTCCCTGGCCGCTATGGGTCAACATGTGCCCTTGGTCTATCTTGTGTTGACCCCCCACCTCTACACTGGAACTCCCGCATATCAAAATAATTTGGCACTTTATTTTTGACAAACTCGCAGTAGAGTTTCCTCAAAAAATATGTGAGACCTCATTATTGTTGCATGGCGGATGCTAAAAAACTATCCACGACATCTGCATAAAATTGTCCCTTATCGCTTGGTTGTTGCACCAATGGATAGGGAACCTCTTTCATGTAAGGGGTAGAGGTTGATTTGATCGTGGGTTTGTGAAAATAGAACACAAGTCTATTTTTGTATTTTTTTCATTTTTAACTTATTCATATGACAACTTGTCTGCATAATACTCTCTAAATTCTCTCCTCTTTTCTATCCAACTAGTGATTTGCTTTCTAATTGAATCTACATTTGATAACATAGATTCAAGGGATTGAGCAAGCGTTGATCTATGCAAGGTTGAAGTTGCAGGTTCTTTCAACCTTGCAATTATGTCCTCAGTTTGTTTTTTATTATTTTCAGTTTGCCCCATTATATTTTCTTGTGTTCTAGGGGCATATTCAGGAATAAATGGAGGTGTTTGTGGTTGGAGTTCTTCTTCATGAGGTATTTGATGTTCAGGTGATGGAGGATTTTGTGCATTTTCAGGAGGAGGAGGAGGTTTATTATCAACTCCTGTAAATTAAAGAAATTTACATTAAAAACTATTTTAACCTACCTAGTTAGCAACAAATTCACACAAGAAAGCAAATAGAACTTACTTCTTTGATTTCCCCAACGTCATGGCGGCATTTTGACGATGAATCAACGAGAAATAGCTAACGAAATGGGTTTCTATAACGCGAGTGAGCTTATCTTCTCTCCAAGATGCGGGTTTTCTTGTCAAATTGTGTGAAATATGAAACCAAATGCTATTTTTTGTTAATAAAGCATAATATAATGCACTCATGTTATGTCTAAAACATTTTTTAAAAAAAGTTGGCCACTTTTTAGCCCCCCAACTTTTTGCACCCACCCTTAACTGAAAATGCCTTTGGATAACCAAGTCTCCCAAATGCTATTACCTCATACTATCTTAGGTTTCTTCATGTTTAACTTTAGGTATTTGAATGGTTTTTTCATGGAGTCAAGTTCTCTAGTTTGATAGGTTCCTTCATGCATTTAGATCTAGTTTTTGAAGCCATTTATTTCAAAACTTATTCATAGGTATAGGAGTTGACCAAAGTAAGGCTAGGTGTATTATGCTTAATTAGATGTATGCTTTGTTTGTTCTTCAATTAATGTAACATGTATGGTAACCATTTCTGAAACAACATTATGAAACATTTACATAACTTGAGACAACAATATGATAGAAATATTTCAAACCCTTTCTTGTATCATACTGCTCTTTCAAGTTATTTCATATTGTTTTATGATTTATCTGTATCATACTGCTCTTTCAAGATATACATATTTGTATCATACTGTTGTTTCAAGTTTATATATATTTGTATCATTATGCTATTTGAGGAAGGGTTTAACATGATCACCCAAGTGTTTATAAGAGGTAGAATTGGGGATATGATAGTATACCAAGCATTGCTTGTTTCATTGCACACATACCCCTAATCATTTGCAATCAACTTAATTAGATGCATGGTTAGTTTGTTCTTCAATTACACTCACTCTTACACGTATGAATTTTTTGTTTTAGTTTGTATCATTCTTTTAATTGTAAGATTTAGAATTGTATGTTGTTTACTAAACATTGAGTTAGTTCAATGCAGAGGAAGAACAACGCAACAACAAATTCCACGCAACCTGTAACAAAGCGACCTCTAACAAAGTGGAGGCAGACAAATCTGCCTGCACACAAGAGAGGTGTGTATCTACCACATAGCAATGAGGAGGACATAGTTATTCCTCTTCACCAACCAACTGAACCTATACACCAAGTTAACCAAGTTGTAACTGTTACTAATTTTTTGGTCACACTAAAAATTAGTTGGACCTAAGTGTAGTTGTTCAGAAGGAATAATAGAAAACTTCAAAGTTATGCATTCTTGAATGGTTGATACCTTGACAAAGTTAAAAAGAAGATCCAGTTGTCAGGATAACCATTCAGTCCAATCAGGACTGATAAGTTATCATGACAAAAGAATTGATCACCAAAGGATCAAACATTCAAGGAGATACAGTTGTTCTACAAAGTTTGATCTTTAAGGAGTTATAAGTTAAATTAATTATTCAAATTAATCAATTTTGAATAAAAGAGAGAAAGATGTTGTATTACACTATTATTTCATGTCATGTTTTGAACATACATCCAGGTATCGGTTACTTTATCTCATGCATTGATTAAAAAGGAAATACATATACATCATATGCATAAGAGAAACTAACTGATCATGTTTAAAAGAAATGTTCAAATGTGTCCCACACAAGCCATGGAGTAACTAAACTGAGCAATTGCAGACATGCAAGCTATGTATCTATTTGATAAAAGAAAAGATGAAAGAACATATGATAAATCTAAACATCCATCATTGCCTGATGATGGAGGTTGCTGTTGAAGCTGAAAAAACTGTTATCACTAGGAATTGCACCCGTATGCAAGGCTGGTTAAAGCAATGCAATTCTGTGTAACATGGGACTAATCTCAGGTTGTGGGTGCCCTATGACGAGATTAGACCTCCAGATTGTGGGTTGGTTCCCTTCAAATGTTCTATTGAGATGTATGTTTTTTACTTTTTTTGGAAGAGGGAAGAAAGAAACTAAATGAATACTAAAGGTAAAATGGTGATACACCTGATATGAATAAAAATAATGCAATCTGATTCACAATGCTTGCCCATAAATCTGACTTCTACACAATCCAGACTTGGCATAAATACCACAAAAATGATTCTAAGGAAGGTTTGAAAATAGGTTTTTATGAAGGAAATGGTTTTTTCACAGCATAAAAAGACTATTTCTAGTTAGCACAACCTAAGACCTATGATGAATGTATGCTTTAATGCTGTAAACAAGGAGGTGAGACAATAATTTTGAAGGTTTAATAATAAAACACAACAAAATTTCATCAAAATCACTTCACCATTCAACACTAAAAGGAAAGGTAATTCAACTGATCTGAAATGAACAAAGGAAAGCTTTGCAAAAAGACAAAAGATAACCTGTAACCTATTGATCTCTCAATAAAACTGTAAAAGTGAGCTACAAGAATTCTCCAATCTGTCTGAATTAGAATGAGAATCAAGAACTAGCAAAAACAAACTTTTTCTTTACAATATATAGGTCTGCTCTCTCCAAGAGGCATGCAAAACATATAGAGTTGCAGATAACTGCCTCTAAAAATACTCATTCCCGAGCAACCTCAAAAATCCTCAAAATTAGGGTCTAAAACTGCCACAAATTGAGCAAAAATAACTTCAATTTGGGCCTCTCCACATGTTTGACCAAAATTTTGACCAATGACCCAAAAAATACTCCTAAAAGTCATGCAAAACCTCCTAGGTGGCCTAGTCAACTCAACTAATCAATTTTGCATGATTTTGCTTGAGCAAAATTGATTGTGAGTAAATAATAAAGTAATAGAATATTACTCTACTATTGGTTACAATTTGTTCTATTTTTTATTTTACAACTTGTGGAAAATAATAAAGTAATTTATAGAGTATTACTTATTATTTATTTACAATTAATTCATGTGTAAAATCATATGCAAGATTAGAAGAAAAATATCACTCCTTATCATTCCAATACATTGAGAAAAAATATCTCCCTCTGCAAGGAAAATAAAAAGAAACTGAGTCACTCCTGTAACATTCCATGCACAAAAAAATGCATAAATATCCTTATGACTCCCCCTTGTTGCCATTGTGCACATACATCACATTTTCAAAATCTCCTTATATCCCCATATGTAATTTGAAGTTAAGGAAGGAAGAACAACTCCATTATGCAATTTGACCCCATGCATAAAAAATGCCCATCATATGCTGCCACCATCAAATACTGCCACCATGTAATTGCCTTTATGCAATAATCACATCACTACAAGACAATATCTTATCATCCCATGAAATCATATCTCCACCATGCATGAAAGCTTACCCTTGAACTCCATGTATAGCATATGTATAGACCATGTCTAAAATCATACACCCTCTTGGCTGTTAGTCACCATGCATAATGAGGAGATACCCATCCTTGGATGCTTTGGAAATGAATAAGGAACTTGAGCATGTGATTTGTTATTCATTTACCATCTGACCACCAAGGAATCTTCAAAAGGTTTTATAAGGCTTGGAGCCTTTCCCACATGTTACATCGGCCTCTTGACTTAAGAAAAATCAACTCTAAGATGTTGCTGTCAGCCACTCCATATTATGATGGCTAGGATCAAGTCTTGACCATGGCAGCAAATTGGATAAAGTAATTATTGGTTTTTTTGTAAGTCAAAAATGCACTCAAGCAAAAGAACCTTCGAACAAAAGAAGGAAAACAACCCTAACTTGCTCATGCACTCTTCATTTGACTTCTTTCTTTAAGCTCTGCAATTTCATGCCAGCCGAGGGTTTCAACTATCTTCATCATGGCTTTGGTCTTCTTCTTTCAATGGCTCTTCCTTGTCATTGCCATGGAACTCTACATGATTAGGAGGAAGGTAACTCTGCTTTCTGTTTGATATGAAACATTTAAGGATCTGTAGCTTTACTTCTTTTAAATGGTCATGACCTTCTTCACTGCTATGAATACCTCCATTGTTGTGCACTTTTTAATACCTTCATTTTGTCAAAACCCTCATCTTAAAAAGCTTCAAAACCCTCAAGTTTCTGCATGATGAAAACAAATCAAGGCAAAAGAAGAAATATGCAGCCATGGCTGACAGTGACATAGCATTTTTTGCTATAAAATGCAATACCCATGTCTATTTATAGACTTGCCATGCTATAAGGAGTGAAACCAAAGATAAATGAAACTACAGAGATAAAATGGCAAGTGCTTACCCTTGTTGCTAAAAAAAGGAATGATTATTCCACGGCCTCACAGTGGCCTCAAAATTTCGAAGAGAAGATGAAGACCATGAAGGATAAGATACAGAAACAGAATGAATGTATTAAAAAGTGCACAACAATGGAGGTATTCATAGCAGTGAAGAAGGCTGTGACCATTTAAAAGAAGTAAAGCTACAGATCCTTAAATGTTTCATATCAAATAGAAAGTAGAGTTACCTTCTTCCTAATCATGCAAAGTTCCATGGCAACGATAAGGAAGAGTCGTTGAAAGAAGAAGACCAAAGCCATGATGAAGATAGTTGAAACCCTCAGCCAATATGAAATTGCAGAGCTCAAAGAAAGAAGTCAAATGAAGAGTGAATGAGCAAGTTAGGGTTGTTTTCCTTCTTTTGTTCGAAGGTTCTTTTTCTCGAGTGCATTTTTTACTTACAAAAAAACCAATAATTACTTTATCCAATTTGCTGCCATGGTCAAGACTTGATCCTAGCCATCATAATATGGAGTGGCCAATAGCAACACCTTAGAGTTGATTTTTCTTAAGTCAAGAGGCCGATGTAACATGTGGGAAAGGCTCCAAGCCTTATAAAACCTTTTGAAGATTCCTTGGTGGTCGGATGGTGAATGAATAACAAATCACATGCTCAAGTTCCTTATCCATTTCCAAAGCATCCAAGGATAGGTATCTCCTCATTATGCATGGTGACTACCAGCCAAGAGGGTGTATGATTTTATACATGGTATATACATATGCTATACATGGAGTTCAAGGGTAAGCTTTCATGCATGGTGGAGATATGATTTCATGGGATGATAAGGTTTTGTCTTCTAGTGATGTGATTATTGCATAAAGGTAGTATATGATGGTGGCAACATATGATGGGCATTTTTTATGCATGGGGTCAAATTGCATAATGGAGTTGTTCTTCCTTCCTTAACTTCAAATTGCATATGGGGATATAAGGAGATTTTGAAAATGTGATGTATGTGCACAATGGCAACAAGGGGGGGTCATAAGGATATTTATGCATTTTTTTGTGCATGGAATGTTACAGGAGTGACTCAGTTTCTTTTTATTTTCCTTGCAGAGGGAGATATTTTTTTTCAATGTATTGGAGTGATAAAGATTTTTGTAATTATTCCTAAGTCCTATTTTGCAAAATAGGCAAATGTATTGGAGTGATAAGGAGTGATATTTTTCTTCTAATCATGCACGATTTTACACATAAATTAATTGTAAATAAATAATAAAGTAATACTCTATAAATTACTTTATTATTTTCCAGAAGTTGTAAAATAAAAAATAGAACAAATTGTAACCAATAGTAGAGTAATATTCTATTACTTTATTATTTACTCACAATCAATTTTGCTCAAGCAAAATCATGCAAAATTGATTAGTTGAGTTGACTAGGCCACCTAGGAGGTTTTGCATGACTTTTAGGAGTATTTCTTGGGTCCTTGGTCAAAATTTTGGTCAAACATATGGAGAGGCCCAAATTGAAGTTATTTTTGCTCAATTTGTGGCAGTTTTAGACCCTAATTTTGAGGATTTTTGAGGTTGCTCGGGAATGAGTATTTTTAGAGGCAGTTATCTGCAACTCTATATGTTTTGCATGCCTCTTGGAGAGAGCAGACCTATATATTGTAAAGAAAAAGTTTGTTTTTGCTAGTTCTTGATTCTCATTCTAATTCAAACAGATTGGAGAATTCTTGTAGCTCACTTTTACAGTTTTATTGAGAGATCAATAGGTTACAGGTTATCTTTTGTCTTTTTGCAAAGCTTTCCTTTGTTTATTTTAGATCAGTTGAATTACCTTTCCTTTTAGTGTTGAATGGTGAAGTGATTTTGATGAAATTTTGTTGTGTTTTATTATTAAACCTTCAAAATTATTGTCTCACCTCCTTGTTTACAGTATTAAAGCATACATTCATCATAGGTCTTAGGTTGTGCTAACTAGAAATAGTCTTTTTATACTGTGAAAAAACCATTTCCTTCATAAAAACCTATTTTCAAACCTTCCTTAGAATCATTTTTGTGGTATTTATGCCAAGTCTGGATTGTGTAGAAGTCAGATTTATGGACAAGCATTGTGAATCAGATTGCATTACTTTTATTCATATCAGGTGTATCACCATTTTACCTTTAGTATTCATTTAGTTTCTTTCTTCCCTCTTCCCAAAAAAGTAAAAAACATACATCTCAATAGAACATTTGAAGGGAACCAGCCCACAATCTAGAGGTCTAATCTCATCATAGGGCACCCACAACCTAAGATTAGTCCCATGTTACACGGAATTGTATTGCTTTAACCAGCCTTGCATACGGGTGCAATTCCCAGTGATAACATTAACAATGAAAAAGGTTGTAATGTGACGGGAATGGACCATGGATGACATGGAAAATGCCCTTAAAGATGTCAAAAACAATGGCATGTCAACAAGAGGGGTAGCCAAAAAGTGGGGTCTTCCAACTTCAACATTGTCAAATTGGGTGGGTGGTGTCACCACTACAAAAAGGAAAGGACAGCCAACAGTCCTAAATGACCAAGAAGAGGCATTGGTTGTCCAATGGTGTAAGGAGATGGCTAGAGTTGGCCACAGTTTGGAGATTGTCAATCTCAAAGCAGAAGTGGCCCAAATATGCCAAACGAGGCATAATCCCTTCAAAGATGGGCTTCCCAGCAAGTCTTGGTGGACGGGGTTTAAAAGAAGGCATCCTGATCTGTGTTTGAGAACAGCCCAAGGGCAAGATAGAGACCATGTTGTGAATCTTAGGCCTGTAGTTGTAAGTGCATTCTACGAAACATTGGAGAAGACATACGCAGCCAAGAATTATGGACCCCAAAGGATTTGGAACTGTGACAAGATAGGGATTCAAGCTAGGCGGAATGGTAATATGAAGGTGCTTGCCAAAAAGGGCAGTAGAAGTGTTGCATATATTATCCCTAAGAGTCAGGAGTGGATCACAATTTTGGCATGTGCAAACACTGCAAGTCAAAAAATTCCAAGCTTCTACTTGTTCAAAAGAAAAAATCACGTGCACAACTACATAGCCAACTATGACCCGGGAGCATTAATGGCTGTACAACCTCATGCATGAATGACAAAAGATCTTTTTATGAAATGGATGAGATTTTTTGCTTTACAAGAACCTGGGAGTTGCTCACCCAGCCATAGGCACCTCCTCATATTTGATGGCCATGGCAGCCATGTAGCCTTTTCTACCATTTCTAAAGCAAGGGAACTTGGTATTGACTTGCTCACCCTACCAACCCACACATCACACAGGCTGCAACCTCTTGATGTGACTATTTTCTCCTCTTTCAAATCTCATTTCAAAAAGGAAAGAATAGAATGGACTAGTAGACATCCAAATTTGGAGATAAGAAGGGCAGAATTGGCTACACTTGGCAACATAGCTTTTTAAAAGGCTTTGACAATTTCAAACATAACAGATGGCTTCAAGAGGACAAGTATTTGGCCTCTTGATCCAAATGCATTGGACAATGACATGAGGGAACTAGTGATACTTTTCAGTTTGCTACCCCTGAGGAAGGATCAGCTACTGAAAACATTCTAAGCCTATCCAGCAATGGTTTGGCAGTGAATGAGGGTGACTATACAGATGGAACAACAGTACTTGGAGACCACCAAAGCCCACTTGAAACAACATAATCTACAAGCCAACAAAGTCCTCCATAAACTTCAAGTTTGTCAAACCAACAATCACCATCAACAACAGTTTTGGGAGAGCCAAATAGTATTATAGACATTTCTCATTCCATACGAACTCCACCCAAGGTGCCCTCCTGGTTGTTAGAGGATGCTGCTAATCTTGGTTGTGATCTGCATGTGGACACTTAGCAAAGTCTTACAATGCCATCTCCACCACACAGCATGGGTCCAAATACTTTAGTTCATTTCTATGCTGATTGGGGAGATAATGAAGCTAATCAATTAGGAGATGCATTGGATGATACTGCTACTAAGGAGCAAGAAACAAATAATGAGGATTTGATGGAGCCTTTAGGATGCCAAACAACTTCACACATCTCAAAATTCTTGAAGCTACCAGTGCATGTAGTCAAAGACAAGTCTAATAAGGTAGCTGACTGTGGGATTAAACTACTAAGAGGATCCCAACTCCTAACCGCTGATGACTACATGGTCTTGCTAACTCAACAAGAGGATAGGAAGAAGGAACTCCTAGAACTAAAAAAGAGGAAGAAGGAACAAAATGAAGAGCATAGGATAGAAAGGATTGCAGCATTGGAGGTCATGACTCTAATGAGAATTAAAAAGGAAAAGCAATGAGTAGTAGCAGGGGTTGAAAAGGAAAAGCAATGAGCAGCAATAGAGGTTGAAAAGGAAAAGCAACGAGCAGTAGTAGAGGTTGAAAAAGAGCTACAAAAGAAGGAGAAGGAGAAAAAAAGGAGCAACAAAGGATAGTAAAGGAAGCTATAAAAAGGGAAAGAGAATTGGAGAAGGCACAAAAAGAGACTGCAAAGGAAAGGCGACTCAGCAACCCTCTAAATCCCTTGCCTGACCATCATAGGATATTCATAGATTTTGTATCTATTCAATGTTCTCAATATTGTCCATCACCTACCCAAAGCATCAGCCAACCATTATAGAGTTGGAGTCCTTCTAATTCACAGTCCTATCCACCCTCACCTACCCCAAGCATAACCCAACTAGAGCCTTCTTCAAAATTTAGTTTTCCTACCTTTTTCGATTGATTCTTCATGTTATGTGTGAACTTTTTTGTCCTGAAGGTCCTAAAGGTTTTGAAGGTTTTATCGTCAAGGTTTTGAAGGTTTTGTCATGAAGGTTTTGAACTTTTTTGCCTGAATGTTTGTAACTTGAAACAACAATATGATTTGAATACAAACAACATATTCCACCATGTTATAGTCACCGACTGTTTGAGTTACTTTAATTGAAGAGCCAACAAGACGTATATCTAATAATGCTATATCAGAAAGAGTCATCCATTATCACAGTTAGCAGTAAGGGAGATGGGTCGACAATTATAGTCATTATAATTAAAGAACAAAAAAAACATACGTCTGATTAAGTTGAAGGTCTCTACAATATATATATATATATATATAGACACACACACACACATATACATATCCATATGTATATACATATGCATATGCTTATGTATATATGCAATATCCTTATGTATATACATATGCATATGCATATGCATAATATATTTGCATGAAAACCAGTGATATACATTGATATACAGTGAAAGGAGTCTTAAGTTAATAAGATATAGCCCTTCTTTGGTAATAAGAGTGAGAGTAATTGAAGAACAAATTAGTCATGCATCTAATTGAGTTGATTGCAAATTATCAAGGGTGTGTGTGCAATGAAACAAAAAATGCATGGTATACTATCACATCCCCAATTCTAACTCTTACAATTAAAAGAATGATACAAACTGAAACAAATAATTCATACATGTAAGAGTGATTGTAATTGAAGAACAAACTAGCCATGCATCTTATTGAGTTGTTTGCAAATGATCAAGGGTGTGTGTGTAATGAAAAAAGAAATGCATGTTATACTACCACATCCCCAATTCTAGCTCTTACAAAACAAAAATATTGATACAAACTGAAATAACAAGGGTGTGTGTGCAAAGAAACAAAAAATGCATGTTATACTATCATGTCCCCAATTCTAACTCATAGCAAAAAAATATTGATACAAACTGAAACAACAAATTCATAAATGTAAGAGTGAGAGTAATTGAAGAACAAACTAACCATGCATGTAATTGAGTTGATTGCAAATGATCAAGGGTGTGTGTGAGATGAAACAAAAAAAGCATGTTATACTATCATATCCCCAATTCTAACTATTAGAAAAAAAGAATGATACAAACTGAAACAACAAATTCATACATGTAAGAGTGAGAGTTTTGTAACATTATCATACACTCCATAGTTGAGGGTGCCATGCACCTATCTTTTGGCTGTGTATGTATGTATGATTGGTTTCCATACATACATACATACATACATACATCATAGTAAAAATATCTATGTATGTTACATATGAATGCCATATGTATGGGTGCCTACATGACCTACATACATACATAAATACGAACTGCCATATGCATGTATGTATGTGTGTATAGTATAGCCACATACATACATACATACATATGATAGTTCATATGAATGTATGTATGTGTATATGAACTGCCATATGTATGTATGTATGTATGTATGTATGTATAATAGAGACACATGCATACATACATACAAACATAATAAATTATGTAGGTATGTATGTATGTATGTGTGTGTGTATACGATACATACATAATATTGTAATTTTTATTAATATATTAATTTGTTAAATATTATATTAATATGTTATTAATAAGATTAAAATGTTATGTCAATTAAAGGATCCCTATGATTACGAAATTGATGAAATTTATAGAAATAATTTGTTAAATATCCTGTTTAAAATGATTACCAAATTGACCATAAAAATCCTATATATGCATATGAACTATTCACAAGAATTTGACCATTCCAGCTGAGACAATTCTTCTATGGACAGGGTTGAGAGGATGATGGGGGGCTGGAATTGTTGAATGAGGGGTTCACAACCATGGTGGAAACAGTTAGAAAGACTATAGGTGCATGAAACCCTTAATAGTCGAGCTGTTGAAACCCTTAAATGGTATGTATATGTATACACACAGTCAGCCAAAGGATATGTGCATGAATCCCTTAACAGACAATACAGTATGTAAATGGTATGTATATGTATACACACAGATAATAGCTTTGAATACTGCCACTATACATATATAGCTATAACATACTCAATCCATCATAAAAGTTATTAAAGTAATAAATCCACTTAAGTACATCATCTCAGGTAAAAGATAAATCTCAAAAACATGAATCAATAAAAGTTATTAAATCTGACAAATCACGTGCTTAATCCAGGAGTTAGCACTATAAAAAAATATACAATGTCCATTGGCTTTTATGCCATAAATCATCCAATGATAATTACAAGTTACAATAAGCACATGTATAATACAAGAATAATAAATCAATAAACTCTCCAGTCACCATGAACCCACATGGTCCTCTTGCAATCCGAGAGATGGGAACATGACTCAGGCACTTTTCTGCCCAACCATGAAGCAATTACACTTCCCTAGATCCCTTCATAACATGAAGAAAACCCAACCCTAAATGAAATGTCTAACAACCTAGAAACAACTGGCAAGAGGGAACACCCAATGCAACCCAATGTCTAAGTGCAAATCTAAATAATGATAAGAAAATGTCTCACAATAGGATGTGGTAGAGATATATATAAATAAGTTTCACTCGACTAATATTCATCTATTTCAATGAATTCCTAGCTTGGACAAGCATATAAAAAGTTTAAGGTCAAATCCCAAAAGGAGGAAAAGCCATCTCTGTTGCCCACATTCGGCATCGTAGCCCAAAAGCAACCCAACATGCATAAAAGAACAAGATAGAAAACTAACCCCCCCGTAGCCATTCAAGAAACATCATATTTCCCATTTTTATTCCAATTTTCATGCAACTCTCTTAAAACCTACTACTCATAATTTGAGCAACCATAGCAATAATAAAACATCACTTTACTCACACAAGTTGAACACGAACTCAAAGATCCCAGCCCTTTCTATGTAGATGTTCTCACAATTGAGATTTAAACAAAGATAATAACATTTCATTAAACTAAAATTTATGGTGTAATCTCACAGCAATTCCTATATGCTAAGAAAAAGTCTCTTGTCATTAATGCTAAAACCTTCTCATTAGTGTGCAGGACTATATTGGTTGGTAAAGCCTATGGCCGCAGTGAAGGCCACAACAATTGACAACAAGTCACCCACTAAAATACTATACATGGGCTACCTTAAAGATACATACATAAATTTTAAAAGTTGACAGTTGCTTAATACCTCAGGTCGATTAAAACATAAGAGAAGCAGTTATAACAACTCTAAGAAGGCAACCAAATTCACTATGGAGGCCGATGTTGTATGGACAGACTGACCATTTCAAATATTCTAAGCTTCAAGTAAATGTCAAGATAATGAATCCTTTACCATGTAGGAATAAAATGTCTCAGGGATATTATTGCATGTCGAGAAAACCAAAACAATTATTATGCATGATGTTCCTTTGAATAAATATACCCTATTCTGTTTATTTATAAAGATTGGGTGAATATGGAAGAAAGTGAGGAATGACTAAAGAATCTCCATGGAAGCAGTGCAGCTAGAAGGACGTAAGATTGGGGTTTGGCTACTCCTCTCACAATATCTACATAATGTTGCTTGATGGGAGGCCTCTATTCACAGGAATCAAAGCTGATTTCAATAGTTACAAGCTGGGAGGAACCAAGAACATTGAGGTTGATTTGTAACTGGTTGAATTCACAAATCTCAAGGACAAATTACTAATCGAAAGGAGGCCAATTTAATAGAGGCTGACACATTAACAACAAGTAAAACTCAATAAGTATATTGAGGAACCAAGAAGGAGACTTTTAAACATCAAAAGAGACCAATCGGGTTACAGAAAAGAAGATGAATTGGCAAGAGACACTGCTAGGCATGTCAGGTGTTGTCATTGATGGCAACTAAATCTATCTTACACATCCGCATTACATCATTTGATCATATCGGAAGTTAGAGTGCAGATTTATCTAAGTCTTGATAGACAAGAACAAAGCATTTGATAGAGTTCAGCATCTTAGTCTGTATTTCTGCATAGGTAATCATATTGTGTTGTAGATCTGAGGGAATGTTAAGGGATGTTAGGGCTACCTAAATCCAATATTTTATCCTTTGTTGATGAAGGGATTGTAAGTTACAAGCATCTGACTATCAAGTTTTGGTTAGACAGATCAGTCCAGCGAAAAATAGGCTGACTAGGTGTTTGATCCTTGTGCGGATGAAGAGAAGTGGTTGGTTGAGTAATTTATGAGATCCAATCATATTGGCTGACATGTGAGGTGACTTGGATACATAACTTTTAGTCTACATTGATGTTTGTGTATGGATTCAGCCAACAGAACAATGTTCTTGAAATAGTTTCCAAGTTTTCTTAAGGCCAACTGCAGTTGATGTAATTTCATGTAGTGGATATATATGATCGATGGATTCGAGCATTTTGGGAAGTGAATGTGTGAATATGAAGGGATAGGTGCACAGTATAGTAGAATCAGGTGCGAAGTAAAGAGATCTAAGCTCTGAATCATGGTAAAACAGTGAAGCAGGGTAGAGAGAGATGAAGAGTGCAAAGTCAGTGTATTGAGCACAACCAAAACTATAATTTTGCATTATTAGATGCTATTCTTCAGTTCAAATATTATTGTGAAACTCTTGTAATCAATTTTGTAGGTAGTGAGCCTCCTTTGAGCAGTGAGCTCTAGGCAGTGTGCCCGAAGGCATGCGCCTTCCCATTTGTAATACTTTTAACAAAGTATAAATTCTTGTGGGTTAACCCCCACTGTGGTTTTTCCCTTAACCAGGTTTCCACATAAAAATCCTGGTGTTCATGTGTTGTGATCTTGTTGTTTCTATTCATACTTCTTTCTTTTGGATGTATGTGGTAAGTTATTAAAGGAAAATAATAGTAAGTTTTACAGAACACTGATTCACCCCCCCTCTCAGTGTTCCTTAATTTCAACAAAGAGCTGCTATAATAAGTAAAGAGCAGTGCCCAAGAAGGTAATCATATCTCTTTTTAATGATAGGTTACAATTTTGAAACCAAAAACTATTTGTAATCATGTTTATAAATGGATAACAGGCCGAAACAATCCAATACAGGTCGTCAATACTTTAACTTTAACATCATGCATTTTTGAGGAAGCCGACACAAAAAGGTGCAGGCAGAAATAATTACAAAGGTTGCTGGAAATTTCATAATGGAATAAGCCCATTCCTATTCATACACAGGAAGAATTCCACGATAAACATATTCAAAGGAAAATACTTGATAATTGTTTGTCTGTTGATGTTCTCCTTGGATCTTCTAGTGTCCCTTCTCTTCATTTTCCTATGCTTGTTCCCTTTCTATCACTCCATGTGCTGAATCTCCTTCTTTTTTATTTTTCCTTTTCTTTATTTTTTCCCCAAAAACTACCTCTGCTTATGGCATCCAAAATAGAACTCATGTTTCTTCAATTATCTTCCCTCGTTGGCCTATTGGTGAAAAACTTGCCCTCTTGATAGAGAGGTCACAAGTTCAAATCCTGCAGGGAGTAGGGTATGTATGCCTCATATTTGAAGCACAGTTAGGTGCTTCCTGCATTCTGGAGTATGAGGTAGTCCCATAAATTATAAGCCACATGTAGAGCCAAAAACAGGCCACCCGACATTATAGACTATAAAAGGGTCCATTTCCATTTCTATTTCGTTACACGGCACATGGCACTAAGACTTCCTTTGCATGTGTTTCTTCTTTATTAATCAAAATAGTCTTTGATTTCCTTTTTAAAACATAGGCATGTGATTTCTTTTTAAAACATACGCATGCTTTATTTTCTAGTTTTAGAGTAAGAAAGCTTATAAAAAAAAGAACAAAGGTTAGTATATATAATTATATTTATAGTTGAAGTAGGCTTAAAAAAAGTAAATTTAATTTTAAATATATTTATAGTTTTCAAAGTATAAAGAATAATCATTTAACATGTTTGTTTTACTTTCTAGATCAAGCATGCAATAATATATTTTTATGATTATAGAAAGTTTTCTTTCTTTTTTTTCTTTTATTATCTAAAATCTAATATATAAAAGAGAATATATATACTTTTTATTTAAATATTTATCATTAATTATTATTAATATTATATAACAAGAAAGGAATTATAGATTTTATCAATAGTATCATAATTCTAACTAAGTCACAATTTTTTTTTACTTATAAATATAGGCACACCTTTATTAATCAATTTAATCATGTATTTTAATATAAACGTCAAAACCACCAAAATTAATCAATTGGAAACTATTTACTAACACCTATATTTATTTATTCAAGAAGGTGCAGGAGATATTTACGAACATGGGTTATTATCCTCTACGAAGAAAGAAAACTATATTAAAATATGACATTATTTTGCCCTTGTCAAAGCATACAAAATAACCCAAAAACCAGTATATCTAATTTGAATCAGACATTCACACCAACTAAAAGCTCAAGAAGAGTTTTCCACAACACTCAATGAAGTCATCAATATGCAGAATAACATGATGCTAACATGGTCTAACTGGTGTGTGCAACATCAGGTTCTATCCTTTCAGTTCTTGCCAAGTGGCTAGACACCTCTACCTCAGTCATGTTCTCGTCTTCAATGAGTACTTGCACTAAATCACACTCCAAATCACATTAATAGGTCAGTCCAAAAATCCATAGCTGAAGCAACATAAATCTATCATAGTAACTAGATTTTCCTCAATTACAACCACTTACCTGTTAGGATTACACAATTAACCATTAAGTAAAAACCATCAAGATAATAACCAATAGTAAAAGTAGTTGCAAGGTTTGAGACGTGACAACAACTCACAGAGGTACATAAATAAAAAGAAAGGGCTATATTATGGTAGTTTGTGTGTATATATGTGTATACACAAATATATTTGCATATATATATATATTTGTGTATACACACATATACACATAGTCGGCCATATATATATATATACACACAGTAGGCCAAAATATAGGTGCAATATTGGTATTTCTATAAGTATATATATGTATACAGATATATATATGTATATATACATATATATCTGTATACACATATATACACACAGAAGCGACCATGATAAAGCTGCAATAAAGCTTCATAAAACGAGCATATCATTACTTGTACAGTGAAGCTATTTACACAAAAAAAGATTGCATGAAAATATGAAAAAAATATTGCAATGCATAGTCTCTACCTATGTGAGGTTGGAACACAACCTCACCTGCGTAACCAGAAGGTAAATGGTTTCCTTATGCCAAATGTGGTGTTGATAAACGTCGAAAGCTCGAGAAATGTATCACCAGTATTCGCCCATGTCCTCACCACCGTCGGCGTCCATACGAACCAGGATTGGTCCTGAATGCAACCGCTCCAAATGCAAATTATTCTCATCAATGGAGTATTTGAGAAGCTAAAGCAAGAATAAGTGAATGGTGTGCATGCCAAGGTGGTATGCATTAAGACCATCGGCGGTAGGATGTTGGGCAGTTAATGCACATTAACTAGTAGTATGTTGAGCCAGTACTGGTGTGGCGCCAACCCACGAAGGAACCTACACATGTCTAATATTGGTCGATGATAGATTTTAGTGATTTTTGGGCAGTTTTTGAAAAATGCACTGTAAACATTGATAAACGTGCTTAAAAAATGCCAAGAAAAAAATGGGGGGTGTCATCTCAACTGTCAAGGAACGTGGCCAAGAAAAACAGTCCAATTCGGACGCTACTGACATGGACCCCTCGCTCAACATCGCCCTACTGACCATCCGTCCCTCTCCCTTAGATCAATTGTAAGGAAGATCACAATGCTATCTCTCATGTGTCAAAATTGAAGTTTTGTTTTTAAAAGGGATAGATTATTTTGATTGCATATTAATTAGTTTTTATTGATTTTTCAATCCCATGAAAGAAGTTCGTGTCGATTTGCATAATGTATCTTTGTGAATAAAGATTTTCCATGCTACTGTTAAGAACCCGTGTTTAGCCCTTCTCTTTACTATATTAGTATATTGTTGTTGGACGCATATGCTTTGTAAGTCGTCCCATGAGTATATGGTATTATCCCACATTCATGGGGAGTAATGGTTGATTAGTTAGACTTAGTATACAAGTATGTGTTTAGGCCTATGAAGGCACCCACAAATTTATTGTATTGAGCTTGCTCAAAGAAGGTTGCCCCCTCGAAGTGGCCTACAATCAATAAATTCTTCTGTGTTCTGCTATTTATGCTATATTGTTGTATTTTCATTATATTATTGCAGGAGGTTCCTCTCATTTGGTATCAGAGTGCTTTCTTGGGCTCACTGGGTGGAAATTCTACCAATTTTTTTTTTTGCAGTGGCCTCCAGGCACTGTATTTCTTGGGCTCGCTGGGTGAAAATTCTACCAAAAAAAATTTTCACAGTAGCCTCTAGGCACTATGCTTCTTGCAGTAGTCTTTTTTCTTTGCATCTGTATCTGTATTGTTCATTTTAATTGCAGGTTCGGATCAGGGAATAATCCCTATCTGCTTAACTGTGGGAAGTGCCTAGGCATAGCCCTAAAACTTATTGTGAGGAGTACCATAGGAACCCCGAAGTAGCTGGCCCATTGAGAGGACCTGCCAGCGAAAAGGGCAACGACCCCTACCTAATTGACTAGTTCCCATTCGTGAGGTAAACCAAGAGCTGTCGTTTGTGGCAAAGCAGTTATCAGTTTTACCTGAGCCATGGAGTGAGGGGTACTGCCCCAATACGCAAGCTGTTAGATAGCATTGGTATCCGAGTGAATCCCCTGAACCTTTAGGAAGCCGAACATACCTGGGGTCCATATCTATTACTAGTTGACAAATCAGCATTGTTGCAGATCCCGTTGCAGAGCATTTCTGACACCCAAAAAAAAAAAATAAACCCTCTATTTTTTTGCCATCTCTTCCTTGTACATTCCATGCAGGTCATTTCCAGAAAAAAAAAAAAATCTATTTTTTCGCCATATCTTCCTTGTTTTCACTCCATTTCCTCTGAAAATTCACCAGAACCCCTGAAATTCCATTCTGCATATCTCCTTCCCCTTATCAAAGCCCAAAATCCCAAATTTGTCTATTTTTAGGGTTTGTCATAACTTCTTCGATTTTCCCCCAAACACCTTCAAATTTGGCCACAGTATTCATTTCCCATTTTTGCTCCCTTGTCCCTCTTCGACAGATTTTCTCATTCTTTCACCCCGCTTTTGAAATCCCAATTTTTCTGCTTCCCTATCCCTCAGAAAGTGCCCAAACCCTAGTCAAACCCCCATTACCCATTTGAGTTTTAACCAAATCCAAAATTCCCTTACTAAAAAAGTTTTTGTTTCTGTTTTTCTACCCATTCCCAAAAAAAAAATATTTAAAAAAAAACAAAAAAAACAAAAAAAAAATCCTGGTTATGGTTGTCACCTACACAGGAGAAAAAAACATGGAGAATGAACTTGCAACCCTCAAGGCCAAACTCCAAGATTTGGATGAAAAAATTCTTGGTCTCAATCTTCAGCATTCAGCCATGAACAACAGGCAGCCACCAGAGTCTTCTGTAGACATTGGGTCCTCTTCTTCCAACAATTTTTGTGGGCCGAGGCTTGATTTTCCTCGCTTCAATGGTGATGATCCGATTGGATGGATCTACCGGGCCGAACAATATTTCAGCCTACATACTACTTTTGATGTCAACAAAGTTCCACTTGCATCCTTTCATTTGGAACATGATGCCCTTCAATGGTTCCATTGGTACATCAAGGCTCATGACGAGCCAACATGGACAGATTTTTGCAAACTCATTTTGCAATGATTTGGCCCTAGTGCTTTTAATGACTTCACAGGTGCACTCACTAAACTTCGCCAAACTGGTACTGTGAGAGACTATCAGACTGAATTTGAGAAACTGGCCAATCACACCGAAGGATTGTCTGATGAATTTTTTTGGAGTTGTTTTGTCAGCGGTCTGAAGGATGCAATCTGATCTGAGGTTAAAATGTTCCATCCTAGCACAATGCTGGAAGCCCTAGGGTTGGCTAAGTTGGCAAAGGACAAGATCACAGCTCAACAATGCTCCAAATCCACTTTTGTTCCATTCAGAAATATGGGTTCCCAATGACCTCCAATCACGCCAGCTCCTTGAACAACGCCTATCAAGCATTTGTCTGAAGCCGAGATGAGGGCACGTAGAGAAAAAGGGCTTTGTTATAATTGTGATGAGAAATTCACTCGGGGACATAGATGTGTTCAGCAAAAGGTCTATCTCTTGGATGTGGATTCCCCGCCTGCACCTGAAGTTTATGAAGATGCTCAGGATATAGTAGATGATCAAGTCAACATTCAGCAACCGCATGTTGACTCTCCTTCTCAAGAAGACCACGTAGAGATCTCTCTCCAGGCTTTAGCAGGAGTCACCACCCCACAAACCATGCGGGTCAAGGGTTACTTCAAGAAGCTCCCTCTGACAATACTCATTGATTCTAGTAGCACTCATAACTTCATTGACCCTCGGATCACCACACAAGTTGATTGTTTTATCCATCCTTGCTCTAGCTTCGAAGTCATGATTGCTAATCGGGGCACATTACCTTACAAAGGGAACTGTCGCAATGTGCGTCTCTCTATTGGAGATTATAACCTGCACTTCGACATGTTTGCTTGCCCTTAGGCAGATGTGATGTTGTTTTGGGCGCTCAATGGTTACGCACACTTGGCCCCATCTTATGAGATTTTGCTGAACTTTGGATGCAGTTTTCTGAAAATGGGCAACAACACACATTAAAGGGCTTACAACTAGGGTCTCTCAGCATCATCAGTTCACATCGCATGGAAAATCTCCTTAAGAAGAATTCACATGGGGTCATCGCTCAGCTCCACTCCATTCAGATGCAACCATCAGTGGTCTCCACTAGTCCTTTGGATCTACAACGACTTTTGGATAGATATGCATGTGTTTTTGCAGAACCAGTGGGATTGCCACCTTCATGTCTAGAGGACCATCGTATTCAGCTCCTTCTTGGAAGCGTTCCTCCCAACATCAGGCCCTATCGCTACCCATTTCACCAAAAGATAGAGATTGAGATGCTTGTTCGGGACTTACTGAAGCAGGGTATTATTTGCCCTAGTACCAGTTCTTTTTCTTCACCAGTTCTCCTTGTCCGAAAAAAAGATGGATCATGGCACCTCTGCATTGACTTCCGAGCACTTAATCACATTACAATCAAAGATAAGTTTCTGATTCCTATTGTTGATGAGCTTCTTGATGAGCTTCATGGTGCTCATTTTTTCTCCAAGTTGGATCTTCGTTTGGGTATCACCAAATTCAGGTTCATGAGGATGATATCCCTAAAATGGCTTTCCGCACGCATGATGGCCACTATGAGTTTTTGGTCATGCCCTTTGGCCTCACTAATGCTCCTTCCACATTTCAGGCATTGATGAATAAAATATTCTAGCCGTACTTGTGAAAATTCATTCTGGTTTTCTTTGATGATATCCTCATCTATAGTACAACATGGGCTGAGCATCTCCAGCATCTGGATCTTGTACTACAACTTCTCTCTGCTCATCATCTCTATGCAAACCAGTCTAAATGCATTTTTGGACAGGCAGAAGTGGAGTATCTTGGGCATATTGTTTCCGCCCAAGGGGTTTGAGTGGATTACCAAAATAGACACCATGACAAATTGGCCGCATCCTCAGACACTCAAGAGCCTCCGTGGTTTTCTGGGACTGACTGGCTACTACCGCAAGTTTATCAAGGATTACGGGAAGATTGCCACTCCATTAACAGCTCTATTGAAAAAGGATGCTTTTACATGGACGCATGTTGCTGAGTGTGCATTTGAAAAATTGAAACAAGCCATGTGTACTACACCTGTTCTAGCTATGCCAGATTTTTCCAAGACCTTCACTATTGAGAGTGATGCTTGCGGCAATGGACTTGGTGCTATTCTTCTTCAAGATGAACATCCCATTGCGTTCACTAGCAAAGCCCTTTTAGGTAAGAATTTAGTCCTCTCTACATATGAGAAGGAAATGATAGCTATTTTGCATGCAGTACAGAAGTGGCGGCCATACCTATTAGGGAATCATTTCTGCATCAAGACTGATCACCAGAGTTTGAAATATTTCCTTGAACAACGGGTCTCCTCCCCAGCACAACGGGAATGGGTTAGCAAACTCATGGGTTATGACAATGAAATCACTTACAAGAAAGGCAAGGACAATATTGTGGTGGATGCTCTTTCTCACACATTTGATGACCAAGCTTCTCTTTCAGCGATTTCTATGCCTGTTCTGAATTGGCTGGAATATGTCCAACAAGGCTATGTCAATGACTCTTCATTATCTCAACTCATCCAACAGTTGACCCATAACCCTTCTGCTATACCACATTACTCTTGGGATGGTGCTTCTCTGAGATACAAGGGTCGTCTGGTGCTTCCCTAGACCACGGATCTTCAACAGGTGTCTTCTATGAACTCCATGCTTCTCCATCAGTAGGGCACTCTGGGTTCCTCAAAACTTATGACCGAGCACGGCGTAACTTCTTTTGGAAGGGAATGAAAAGGGCAATTCAACAGATGGTGGCTGAATGTGATACCTACCAACGCCACAAGGGTGAAACGACACTCCTTCCTGGATTGCTCGAACCCTTGCCCATCCCTACATGGATTTGGATAGATATTTCTATGGATTTCATTGAGGGGCTCCCTAAATCTAGAGGGAAGACAGTAGTCTTGGTTGTGGTTGATCGCCTCTCCAAATATATTCATTTTTGTGCCATTAGCCATCCCTATACCACCTCCTCCGTCGCACAAATTTTCTTGGACCAGATCTTCCGTCTTCATGGAATCCCTTCTTCCATTGTCTCAGATCGTGATGCCACTTTCACCAGTCATTTTTGGACCGAACTCTTTCGCCACACTGGCACCACACTGAAGATGAGTTCTGGGTATCACCCACAAACAGATGGTTAGACTGAAGTTATCAACAAATGTTTGGAAACTTATCTTTGTTGTTTCACCTTAGAACAACAGCATCAGTGGGCAAAGTGGCCCCTCTCGCTGAATGGTGGTACAATACCTCCTACCACACTGCATCTAAAATGACTCCATATGAAGCGGTCTATGGTCAGGCACCGCCAATGCTCCTTCCATACCACCCCAACAGTTCACCAGTTCAGGCCGTTGACACGGTTCTCCAAACCCGAGCTTAGATCCTTCATATTTTGCAGGACAACCTTCACCTGGCAAGAAATTGCATGAAACAACAAGCTGATTAGCACCGTTCTGAGCGCACTTTTCAAGTAGGTGATATGGTTTTTCTATGTCTACAGCCCTACAAGCAATCCTCCCTGAAACTCAAAGGGCATCAAAAGCTGGCTCCAAAGTTCTATGGGCCATATAAGGTTCTTCAAAAGATTGGGTCTGTTGCTTATAAATTGGAGCTTCCTCCTTCCCGCGTTCATCCAGTCTTTCATGTCTCTTGTCTCAAGCAAGTTCTTGGCACCAACATTAGAGCACAAACTATTTTACCAAAACTAGATAATGAAGGATCCATCATTTTGGAACCGGAGGCAATCCTCGACAGGTGCACCCATCAACTTCATTCTCGATCCATCACCGAGGTCTTAATTCAGTGGTATGGCATGCAACCAGAGGATGCTACCTGGGAACCACTCCTTCAGATTCAGCATCAATTCCCACATCTTAAGCTTTTAGGACAAAGCTTTTCTATGAGGGAGGGGATGTTAAGAACCTGTGTTTAGCCCTTCTCTTTACTATATTAGTATATTGTTGTTGGACGCATATGCTTTGTAAGTCATCCCGTGAGTATATGGTATTATCCCACATTCATGGGGAGTAATGGTTGTTTAGTTAGACTTAGTATATAAGTATGTGTTTAGGCCTATGAAGGCACCCACGAATTTATTGTATTGAGCTTGCTCAAAGGAGGTTGCCCCCTCAAAGTGGCCTACGATCAATAAATTCTTCTGTGTTCTACTATTTCTGCTATATTGTTGTATTTTCATTATATTGTTGTAGGAGGTTCCTCTCAGCTACAAGTTTAGAAAGTTTGACCGTATACTTTGCCTAGTCGTACCTTGTCGTTCCATGTTTGTTGTCAACTTATCTCTCTTGTCCTTTGTGTTCGTGAAAAATAATTCTTTATCATTCATTTATAATTCAAACACGTAGTAGAACTACATATTCTTTTTGGATGTAAAGGTGTCGGGTTTATTATTATAAGTGGAGATATAAGGATTTAATTTTTTAATTGTAAATGGAGAAATAAGATGTTATCAGGGAAATTTGGTCACATTGTAAAAGGTGCATTATGGGTGGAAACCAATACCTTCAAATCTAATAATGTTTAGTTTCATTATGTCATGAAATGCTTGTGTTCTTGAAGCCATCAATGCTATGTTTGACAAAGATTTTAGAGACTCACATGCTTGTACTATAAGAGATTCTAATGATGCATCTAGCTAATAAGGACTAAGCAAATCATAAAGGAGACTAGAGGCACTAGTGGTCAGAGGAATCTTATCATCTTGATCTAGCTTCTTGCACAAAGATGATACTTTGCATAAGAAGCACTAATTCTACATTTGTGTCATTCTTAGAGCAAGGGGGACTTGGGAGTTTTATGGTTTGTGGATAATTGAGTATGTCAAAGCAAAAACATACATAGTTGAATCTAGAAGGACTCTCACACCATAGAACCATTGTATTTCACTGAGATTGCACATCTTACCTCATGATTGGAAGTATATGTTCTACCATGATCTTTTAATGACATTCATTTTTTAAAAGTTTATAATCCCTACAAAGGCATAACTTAGTTTCTAAATCTTATTGGGTTTGACAAGCTTACACTCAATTTCACTATTTATGGCTTGCAGTAGTTTTCTAGAATTTGTAGCAACAAAGGAACATATTTCTAGATACACTATCTAAGCCAGGAGTACTTATGGTGTGTAATGCATCAAGTTTAATCAATCCAACATCATTGCATTCAACTTGGAAGATCCACCTACATGTTTCATCAAGGCATTGCACTTTGTACCATCTTATGACCAACTGTGATTGATCCTAAGACTTGAGACTATTATATAAACATGGTTTCCCATCATTTGAAGTCAATTGATTATGATGAAGATGATATAGAGAAAATAATTCTATTTGAAACTCTATATATGGGAATTGTATTGTAATATCATGTGATTATGTAATTTGCATATATGTAATCAAATAGCTGAGGCCTAACATGTTAGAAGCCAATTATGGAAAATTGTAATTCATTCATAATTGAAAATCGATAAAGTGTATATTGTTGTTTCATTGAGATTTTGTTGTTGATTATCTGTTATTTCATATTTACTGCAAGGTTGGATAATCCTGTTTCAAGTATGGGTTTAATCAGCATTGTCATTGATGTCAACATACTCATGTTGCATTAATGAGAAGGATTGGATGAGCTGTGTGCTGAGGATTTTGAGTAAATTAGTCTCAATCAGGAACAGTGAAGAATAATGATGACAACAAGGTAAAAGTCCAAGATAGGTTGAGGATCAGAGGATGCGGTTTAAAGGGTTTGTAGATATAAATCTTGAGATGCTCCAGTCAAGTTTTTAGAGGTCCACATGAAGATCTGAAGAAGTTATGGTCATTCAAGTAGAACTGGCTCCGGCAGGTGTCCAGAGGTGACAGAGTGACACAGATAGGTCTGGTGAGGTCCGGTAATGCATTATCCCATTCTGTGGATTTGAGAAAGTGTTGAGGACATCCTTGTGAAGTGTCAAGTAGATTGGTTCATGGTTTGAAGGTTTGAAATAACCTATTCCTTTGTGACAGTGATGACAGACTGTGTTCTTGAGGTTCCAGATGAAGGAGAGAAGAATTCTAGAAAACAGATGAAGTGCGAATGTTCTTGATGATTCGGGAAAGGTTGTTGTGATCCTTGGATCATGTCCAGTTCATGTTGGTGGTCTATATTGAAGTTAGAGTGCACATTTGAAGAATAACCACTGGATGATGGTGTTCTTCCTGAGACTGGCTGACCAGATGTATTACACATCTTGCAGATGTTCTTGAGGATGTTTGCCGACTTAGATGATTATTCCTAAGTCGATGCCTTGTATAAATAAGGGATTGCAAAGTTAGTTTGAACTTGCTTTTATGTGTGGAGATGTGTGTGTGGTAGCAAAGAGGAGAGCGAAAGGCAGAGCAGAAGTATTGAGCTTAATGGAACTGATTCAAGCATGGTGAAGATGCTATTCTCCAGTTCATGTATGTGATACTTATTTCTTTGTAGACAGTGTGTCTCTTGTAGGCAGTAAGCCTCTTGTGAACAGTGTGCTTGGGTAGTGAGCCCTAATTGGCATGTGCCATTTTGTTCTTTCTATTCTTCTAATAGAGAATACATTCTTGGGTTAATCACCCCATGGTTTTTCCCTTGACCAGGTTTTCCATGTCAAAATCTTGGTGTCTTATGTGTTGATGAGTTTCTGCTTTTGATTTGAATGCATTATGGTTCATGTTTAATATACTGCTAATCACTAAGAGGATTTAAGTGTGTGAATTGGAGAAAGTTTTGCACAACTGATTCACCCCCCCTCTCAGTTGTGTGCCCTAAGTCTAACAATTGGTATCAGAGCCAAGTTCCTCCCAATAGAGCCTAACCGCTTGAGGAAGATCTAGGAATTCAAATGGATGTGTATGGTATGAGGGAGCAACTTAAGTCTGCTCTTGATGATCTTGAGCAGTCAAATTCTGAAGTCAATGAATTGAAGGAAAGACTCAAATAGGTTGATGATTTCATAAAAGAACTAAAAGAGAAATTGAGTCTCTCTATGAAAAAGAGAAAGGAGCTACTTCAGCAATTGGCAAGTCAAAGTGAAGCCAATGATACAAATGAAGATCTGAAAGAGAAAACCAAGTTATGTGAAAAGTTATCAAAAGAAATCATCATGGTAAGACATGAAATGGAATCAGGAGTTATGAAGTTTACCCAAGAAATTAAAGAGAGAAGAAAATCTGAAGATGATCTAAGACAATCTCTCAAGGAAAAATCAGAAGACTGCCACAAGATGGATAGAATAATCAGACATCTTGAATCTGATCTTGAAGATGCTAAAGATAATGAAGAAAAACTTGAGGATCAAATTGTCTCTCTTAAAAGGGATCTTCAAACAGCAAATGAATACAAAGAGAAATTCAAGATAAGCTCTGCTCAACTTGAAGTTCTTCTTGAAAGCCAAAAGAAGGTAGATGACAAGTGTGGCCTGGGATATGAAAAAGGTGAAAGCTCTGGATCCGGTCAGAAGAATTTTGGATCATAAAATCCAAGGAACAGGCCTAGAAGACCTCCGGTAAGGCAACCTAATGCTCAAAGATATCCATCCTTCAATGGATACTGCCACAACTACAATAACTTTGGTCATAAAGCTAATCAGTGCAGAAAGAGAATGAATCAGACTAATAAATTCTTCTCTGGACAATGTTTCAACAGCAAAAGGTATGGTCACAAATCTCATGAATGTAGAAATATGCAAATGAACAATTCATTCAATGGTAGATGCTTTGCATGCAATAGAATGGGTCATATGGCTAATCAATGTAGATCAAGAGGATATCAATCAAATATGCAAAGAAATGTTGTTTGCCAAATTTGCAATAGATCTGGTCATATTGCAAAATTTTGTAGAAGCGATAATTAGGACAAAAGAGGTCTAGTACATCATAATCAGAATCAAGACAAGGGAAAAAGAAAAGTGAATGCAAATGAAGTTCAAAGTGAGATGAACAAGATTTGGGTGAAGAAAAGTACAGAGAATGTAGGGGATGGATCCGCACCAAACTCTGGTGTTGATATTCCTTTTGGAAATTAAAAAGTGAGCTCTGGCTCAGGGGGAGACAAAGAAAACCACCAGCCAGTCAATTGGTGTCGGAACTGTTGACATTTCTTCTGAATCAGCATTAGGGTTTGCCACTTCTAATGCACAGGCAGATTCAGGCCAACTGAATACAGGAGGTTGCGTGAGCTCCTCCCCTTCACTTCTGGTTCTGCCGCACCAAGGGGGGTATCCCTATAACTTAAGATGTAACCTTGACTAGCTCAAAGATAGAAAGATCTAACTTGACAACAACAGGCAGAATACTCTCATGTATGGACCAAGATCTGCATGATAGATCACAAGGCTGGCAACATTCTTGGACATGATGTCTGGTTGAGTATGAGAGTATGCAGGGGGTTCCTAATCCTACTCCTACAACTAACAGGTGGAGGTATGAAATGGTTTGATATGAATTTGGATGCAAAGCTGGACATGGTGTATAACACAAGAACACAGCATGATTGGTGCCTATCCAGGGCTTGGAGTCGGTAGACATACACCTGTGAATGATCAGCATGAATAGCTAAAACCAGATTTCAGGGGGATACACATGATATCTGCCTTACAGATATCTCCCAATATAGAGTGTTGAGCTATCTCTACTTATGGCATCCCCACTGCAGTATACCCTTCCCAATGTTCAACCTGAAAACAGTTTAATCTGCCCCTTGAGCAGAGGTTAAAAGATCAGACATTCAACATAGGAATTCTATGCTCTAGAATCTAAACATCACACAAATATCCAGATCCAGAAGAAGAATACATGCAATACTGGAGACAGAATTAACACAACACATGCTAAGATAGCATTACTCATATAAGATCAACCATGAAACCAGTGGATTCATGCCAAGTCCTACAACAGGAGATACATAAACTCACAAGATCAAGCTGTACAGAGCAACCAGATCAGCTGGTTTTGGATTACAGAGCCAAAAATCCACAACTTTCAACAACCATGAAATGAGCAACACCACCTGCTTATAACAGCTAGGTAGGTGCTCAGCAATTAATTACAATGTTGACCAAAAATCCCGCCAGATACACAGTATCATGAAAATGGCGCTCAAACACAACCAGATTGGCGCCCAAACTTGAATGCAGCAGGTAGGGGAGGAGACAGGAAGATTTCTCGAGCCCTGCGCCACTGTCCGCTGATGTACACCTTCAGTCGGGTACCAGATCCGCCCATACCTCTGCAACAATCGCCATTAATGGCGCACCAACCCGCGGCCTTGGGAAGAACATCAAACAGTCGATCGCAACCACTTCCCGCTGAGATTCATCATCATGATATTTCAAAAATGCAGGATAACATTATCCCACATGCACCCCGCGACAACCTCTTTAACACCTTATATACTAGGTCATGAGCATATATCATGTCGGTGCTTTTGCTCCTGACGACACTAGTATAAGACTTCATCATCATCATCCTCCAGCAGCATGATATCCTGTTGCCCGAAATATCACCCTGACGTCATCATCATAACGCAAAACAACTGCATGATATTCGCCTTCACCCGCACAACCGGATCCACCGGAGGAACATCCTCCTGCTGAGCTTATACCAAAAGTCTGGCCGATGAACATCCTGATGACATCATCATCATATCCTGCTGACGTCATCATCATATCTGCCTACTGCGCACCTCCTCATATCTGGATGACGTCATCATCATGTTTGCAAATATCGGGAGATCTCCTCAAGATGATCAGTGTTAGAAATATGACTCCCCCGGACCTTGATGACGTCATCATCATATTAACATCATCATGATATTCAGAAGACAACCGGATATTTGGAAATATCCTCCTGATGTTCAAATATCAGGTTGCACTGTAGCTCCACTATAAGATCGGGGCGATAACTGAATATGATGATGCTGCTTGAAAAGATCACCCCCAGTAGATAATGCGCGAAGCCGGCAGGCGGATATCTCCTTGATATCAGCATCATCATGATGCTGGAACAAACACACTCGAGTGATATGAAAATATCACCCCCTCCTTCGAAAATATCATGATGCAGATAGGAAGAAAGAAAGATATCACCCTGATATACGGATGACGTCAGCATCATCAGGATGAGAAACAAAGAACAAGAAGTGATACAACATCATCAGGATGATATTGACTAAGATCATCCTGACGTTCAAAATATGATGACCCCAGTGAATATCGGGTCGCACTTAGAACTCTTCAACAACATCATCAGGATGATCATAACCAAGATCACCCGATGATAGAAATATCACCCCGGCGAAATATCATGAAGGCAGAAAATATGATGACCTCCGCAAGCAGCAGGATGATAACTGGAAATATGATGATGATGACGACCCTTAGGAAAAAGCAAGTCAGGTCGAAACAACTCAAAGAATAAGCAACATCATCATCATGCTTGGGCAAGGTGATAAGTGCAAGATCACCGGATACATTAAAAAATCACCCTCGCAAGAAGATCAGGGCGCACTGTAGCTCATCAGCATCATCATGATAAAAACCAAACATCACCCGATGACTGAATATGATGATGACGATGAGAAACCGGTCGAGGGAGAACATGATGATGCTGACCATCATCGAAACAAACATGATGATGATGACCTCCTCATCAAGAAAATATGATGATGCAGCTGAAAAATGCTGAGGAGGTCCATCACTTAGAACATTTTTTGGATACTTAGGGAGAGTGCCTGAATGAAAATTGCTCAGAAAACTACCAGTCAATTCAGGCACTAACAGTGGCTCTGTCTGGGGACGTGCAGGTGCAAGACTGCAGCGAGAACTCCAGATCTCTGGGATGCAGACCAGTCCCTTATCCATTGGGCATAGAGTCATGAAGTTATCATGATCTGCATCACCAAACACAATATTTTTAAACATCATTTTGGCAGCCCCGGGCAACCAAAAAGGAAGAACCATAATTTTTTCTTGTCAAATGCCTGATTCCAAGCTGAAAGATCCCAATCCCAACTGAAAAGATTGGCATAATCTGCCCATAATGTCACCTGCTTAAAAAGATATTCCACCAGTTTTGAAAGCTTGCCACCACCATTTTCAGCTCTGTCATTTTGGATTTCAGAAGTAGACATGTAACCATACACATAATATTCTTCAACATTAGGCAACACATGTAGGTTATGTCCCTTAGACAGTACATCATACTGCTCTTGGCATTCTTTATCATTTATCTGGTTGCTGCATATTATCAGGTATTCATCCAGCTGATCCAACAATTCAAAATACTCAGAAAACATGAGACCCCTAATATCTACTGATATTGAAAATAAATCCTGATCCACACACCCAATGTTACACATGTCTGAATCAGGTGATGATGAACATTCATTATTCACAGCTTGCAAATCAGTATCATCATCCTCAAACAAAGGGTTAATCCTGCACCACTGAAAGTCAAGACTCACAACATCATATACATCAGCAGGCTCATCATAAAGGGGATTAACATTCACTGCAAAGGCCTCTGCTTCTTCTTCATGACATTCCAATTCTTCTTCATTACTATCAGATCCAGAGTCATAAGAAAAACAAACCTGATCCATGCACTGGTCATGGATATCATTTTTATCAACTGATTGCCCCATATACAAGATTGCTACTGTCTCAATGCACTCTGAAGTTGAACAATCTGCATCATTTTCCAGCCCTCCAATGCTTCCTGATGAAACTGATATTGATTCTTGATCCATATGATCACAACTCTGCACAACTGGATCATTTAAACATGAAGGCTCCTTGTTTAGGATTGGTATGCAAATATTACTTGAAAAATTATTATTTTCAACTTCACTTGCTGGGCAAAAAAGGACATCCTCCTCTATGATAGAAACATCATCCACTTGGAATGATGCAAAAACTGGGTCAACGGGGGTGTGAGTGCTATGACATTCATTATCAATACCTGAATTAAATCCTTCATTAACACTGGGGGCTGCAGGACAACAAAAATTTTCAGAGAAATAACCCTTTTGTATTCCATACCTCCAATTGTTTTCAATATCTAATGCAAACTGATGTGCCTGATGCAATGTGGTGGGCTCCTTGTCTCTTAATCTGTAACTCATTTTCCCATCAAAGGCTCCCAAGTAGGTAACTAAGCACAGTGCATCATTAGGTCTCATGCATTCTGGAATTCTATTCAATGCCCTCATAAATCTGAGGTTAAAGGCTGGGATCAACTCGTCTTCTTCAATATGGATGTACATGAAGTCACTAATGGCTGCATATTCAGAAACTCTTTCACCATACTGTACTAGAAATGCAGATTTAAAACCATGCCAAGAGCTGACAGAGTGAGCTGGAAGGTAGGAAAACCAGTCCCTTGCATCTTCATCTAGAGATTGAACAAATAATCTCATAACCACATCCTCATGGTCAATCTCAAAGTCATCTATCACATTCATGAACTGCTGCAAGTGTCTCTCAGCTGATTCATCCTTTATACCCTTAAATTTAGGCAAAAAATTTCTGATTTTAGGTGGAAAGGCATTTGGATAGCCACAAATGCCATTGAAATCTATGGGCTTATATCTGTCTATGTTGAAACTTCTTTTATTACATTGTTGGGACTGACTACTATACATTTTTGCATTTGACACTTCACAAGGGTGCATAGGCAGATAATACATCCTTTATGTTATTGCAACCCTCCTCTCTACTCAGATTTTTCTACAAACAATGACTTTAGGCACTCAAAGTTTAGACTGTTTTTTCAAACTTGCCTAAAGTCCTTTAAATGAGTCTTTTGAACAACATTGCATGCCCTTTGAAATACAGTGTAAGTTCTAATGAAAGCATGCAAACTCTGTTTTCACCAATGTTCCCTTTTAACCAGTGCTTTCTCACCAAATAGGGAATCTGTCAAATAATATGAAATACCTGGATATGTTGCAGAAGCTGCAAATTCTTCTCTGACTGATTTTGTTCTTTTATCAGGTTCTTTGATGCAGAGTCGCCACCTCCTTGAAGAGGAATAAGCTTCAAACACGCTGAAGCTGCAAATTGATTTCTTTCTTTCTGGGTCATCCACCAGCAGAGTCACATATACAACCTTTTTTCTCTGCTGCAACAAACAGTTTCCAGGTCTAATTTTTTAATCTTGTAGACTCAAACTTTCATGGATATGACATTGATCTCCCCAGCGGAGTCGCCATTTTGTTGGTGACTCGGATGGGTCACAAGATATATTACTGGAGATGATTAGATAATACTTTTACTGTTCAATCCCCAGTGGAGTCGCCAATTTGTTGACATTTCTTCTGAATCAGCATTAGGGTTTGCCACTTCTAATGCACAGGCAGATTCAGGCCAACTGAATACAGGAGGTTGCGTGAGCTCCTCCCCTTCACTTCTAGTTCTGCCGCACCAAGGGGGGTATCCCTATAACTTAAGATGTAACCTTGACTAGCTCAAAGATAGAAAGATCTAACTTGACAACAACAGGCAGAATACTCTCATGTATGGACCAAGATCTGCATGATAGATCACAAGGCTGGCAACATTCTTGGACATGATGTCTGGTTGAGTATGAGAGTATGCAGGGGGTTCCTAATCCTACTCCTACAACTAACAGGTGGAGGTATGAAATGGTTTGATATGAATTTGGATGCAAAGCTGGACATGGTGTATAACACAAGAACACAGCATGATTGGTGCCTATCCAGGGCTTGGAGTCGGTAGACATACACCTATGAATGATCAGCATGAATAGCTAAAACCGGATTTCAAGGGGATACACATGATATCTGCCTTACAGATATCTCCCAATATAGAGTGTTGAGCTATCTCTACTTATGGCATCCCCACTGCAGTATACCCTTCCCAATGTTCAACCTGAAAACAGTTTAATCTGCCCCTTGAGCAGAGGTTAAAAGATCAGACATTCAACATAGGAATTCTATGCTCTAGAATCTAAACATCACACAAATATCCAGATCCAGAAGAAGAATACATGCAATACTGGAGACAGAATTAACACAACACATGCTAAGATAGCATTACTCATATAAGATCAACCATGAAACCAGTGGATTCATGCCAAGTCCTACAACAGGAGATACATAAACTCACAAGATCAAGCTGTACAGAGCAACCAGATCAGCTGGTTTTGGATTACAGAGCCAAAAATCCACAACTTTCAACAACCATGAAATGAGCAACACCACCTGCTTATAACAGCCAGGTAGGTGCTCAGCAATTAATTACAATGTTGACCAAAAATCCCGCCAGATACACAGTATCATGAAAATGGCGCTCAAACACAACCAGATTGGCGCCCAAACTTGAATGCAGCAGGTAGGGGAGGAGACAGGAAGATTTCTCGAGCCCTGCGCCACTGTCCGCTGATGTACACCTTCAGTCGGGTACCAGATCCGCCCATACCTCTGCAACAATCGCCATTAATGGCGCACCAACCCGCGGCCTTGGGAAGAACATCAAACAGTCGATCGCAACCACTTCCCGCCGAGATTCATCATCATGATATTTCGAAAATGCAGGATAATATTATCCCACATGCACCCCGCGACAACCTCTTTAACACCTTATATACTAGGTCATGAGCATATATCATGTCGGTGCTTTTGCTCCTGACGACACTAGTATAAGACTTCATCATCATCATCCTCCAGCAGCATGATATCCTGTTGCCTGAAATATCACCCTGACGTCATCATCATAATGCAAAACAACTGCATGATATTCGCCTTCACCCGCACAACCGGATCCACCGGAGGAACATCCTCCTGCTGAGCTTATACCAAAAGTCTGGCCGATGAACATCCTGATGACATCATCATCATATCCTGCTGACGTCATCATCATATCTGCCTACTGCGCACCTCCTCATATCCGGATGACGTCATCATCATGTTTGCAAATATCGGGAGATCTCCTCAAGATGATCAGTGTTAGAAATATGACTCCCCCGGACCTTGATGACGTCATCATCATATTAACATCATCATGATATTCGGAAGACAACCGGATATTTGGAAATATCCTCCTGATGTTCAAATATCAGGTTGCACTGTAGCTCCACTATAAGATCGGGGCGATAACTGAATATGATGATGCTGCTTGAAAAGATCACCCCCAGTAGATAATGCGCGAAGCCGGCAGGCGGATATCTCCTTGATATCAGCATCATCATGATGCTGGAACAAACACACTCGAGTGATATTCACGCCCTCCTTCGGAAATATCATGATGCAGATAGGCAGAAAGAAAGATATCACCCTGATATATGGATGACATCAGCATCATCAGGATGAGAAACAAAGAACAAGAAGTGATACAACATCATCAGGATGATATTGACTAAGATCATCCTGACGTTCAAAATATGATGACCCCAGTGAATATCGGGTCGCACTTAGAACTCTTCAACAACATCATCAGGATGATCATAACCAAGATCACCCGATGATAGAAATATCACCCCGGCGAAATATCATGAAGGCAGAAAATATGATGACCTCCGCAAGCAGCAGGATGATAACTGGAAATATGATGATGATGATGACCCTTAGGAAAAAGAAAGTCAGGTCGAAACAACTCAAAGAATAAGCAACATCATCATCATGCTTGGGCAAGGTGATAAGTGCAAGATCACCGGATACATTGAAAAATCACCCTCGCAAGCAGATCAGGGCGCACTGTAGCTCATCAGCATCATCATGATAAAAACCAAACATCACCCGATAACTGAATATGATGATGACGATGAGAAACCGGTCGAGGGAGAACATGATGATGCTGACCATCATCGAAACAAACATGATGATGATGACCTCCTCATCAAGAAAATATGATGATGCAACTGAAAAATGCTGAGGAGGTCCATCACTTAGAACATTTTTTGGATACTTAGGGAGAGTGCCTGAATGAAAATTGCTCAGAAAACTACCAGTCAATTCAGGCACTAACAGGAACTAGCACAAGGAGTGTTGCGGATTAAAGGGTTCATAAGAGAAACATCTAAATAAACTATGGTTAAGATATGGAAGATCCGCAAGATGTTTAGATCAAGATTGATCTGGTTCTTCAAGTCATCCGAATAAGGCAAACCAAAATGACTTAGGTTGAGCATTTATTGCAACTTGGTATTAGGGTTTGCAGAATAATATAAGGGTTCTTCATATTAAACATTTGTTCATTCTGCATTTAAGAAGAAGAAAAAAGGAGATCTGCAACAAATTTCCTCAAGCCCATCAAAGATCATTTGTAGAAGTCGATTCATCCTGAAATCAATCCGGCTCACTCCGTGAAACCTAAAGGCACAAAAGGTATTTTCTGTTCCTAAATATCTCCCTACAAATCTTTTTAAAGATGACTACTCTGAATATTGTGAAGATCACTGATAGGCCTTGCTCCAAATTCAAGAAACATCCCTACAAATCCTTGGAAGTAGATCCCCTAGGAGCATTTTCCAGTGTTCCGCATGGTGTCTTGCATACAGAAGATATTAGGGTTTACATTCACGCAAACATTGAAGAATTCAGAGAGTTCAAATTGAGGGATATCTACCACAAACAACTAATAGATGATTCATTTGAGCTCCAACCCCAATACAAGGCCCTCCGGGACAAACACTTTGCACAATGTATACACTTCCCCTACTTTGGTGAGGATGAATGGGTCTAGTATGTCTTGAGTAGAATACATGACAACTTCATGTGGTTGAATGGACCATTCAAGATCACAAAAGATGCCATTAGGGCAGTTACTAGTTTGCACTCATTTGGTGGGATACCTATTCTCAAATCTGTCAAGAATCAAATTTTAAGTGAGGCTACTGGATCTAGGTTTGACAAAAGAGCAATGACAATAGAAGATATCACTGATTCGGATATCAAGTTTGCCTCCATGATCATCAGATACAAGATATATCATTCTAGCAGGGAGAATTTAGTACTTGGAACTGCTATCTACACTGCTTATGAAATGTTAAGAAAGAATTCAGATTATGACCTTTGTTAGCTCCTTCTAAACCAACTCTTGGAGAATCTGAAGAAAATAAAGAAAGATAAAAAGAATTCATTTAAGTATGGTGGGTTTATATTGTGCTTATTCTTCTACTTTATGAATGAGCTACCCGGATCCAGTGGATGGGTATGGTAGAATGACAGACCGGTTGCCATACAAATCAGGGATTATTTGCATGGACTTGGTGATGACAAAGCACAAAACACAGTTCTCTAGGGTTTCTTCAAAAACTTCCAGAACATGATGCAAACTAGAGAGAGAATTCCCCAATCTCTAGTTGAGAAATACAAAGACACAATATACTTTATGGTAGAGACTGATTAGTGCCTAATGGAGGCAGTGGAACCAAGAACAGTGTGGATCATGCCAGTGGGGTATGAGGTGGATGAGAAAATCGTAGAGCTACATGTTCAGCACATGCTGAGTCAACCAAAGGATCCCAAGGTAGAAAGGTTTGGAACCTTTGAAGAATTGAGTGTGAAGATCCATGTTGAGCTAAGGCAACCAGAGATGAAAAGAAAAGTAAGAAAAGAAGTAGAAAACATTGCCAAAAGCTTTGGCATCTCAAAAGAGGCACTTAATGCCAATAGGGAAAAGAAGGAAAGGAATGAGAAAGAGAAGAAAGAGATAGAAAATCAAAGTGTTCCAGTAGAATCCTCCTCCTGGACCAGATCTTCTAGGAGCTCTGTACCTACCACTGATAAGAGTTCAAATAAATCAAAACCAGAAGCAAAATCATTCGGTAAAGCAGAGAAAAGAACTAAGACAAAGGCCACAAGGTCTTACATCAGTCAGAAGGATGATGAAGAGACTGAGTCAGATGAGGAGGTAAGGAAAATGAGGAAAAAGAAGAAAGTATCTGGTGAACCCTCTACTGGTGAAGACAAGGAAGAGATGGCAAAAGAGTTTGTTGAAAAGCCCACTCTATCATTAGATGATGTCGTCAAATCAGTTACTGTGGATGGAAACCTTCAACCAATGGCTGAATTCTATGATCAATATAATGAGGCTAACCAAAAGATCTTGCAGGAAGCAGTAGTCAAGTATCTGAATATCTACAATAAGGCTTTTATTGAAATTATATCTCTTATTCCCAAAAGCCTAGAGAAAGAGTTAGAAATAAGAAAGAATAATGCTATAGCAAAAGATCTTGAGATCTGAGAACAGATAGCCATTCAACTATATCCTTCAATTGATTCAAAGCAAATGAATATGATCTTCAAAGATTGCAAGGATGAGTTCCGGAGCAAAGCAAGAATGAATCAACTTATGCTCAGAGAAATTGACAAAATAGCAAAAGAGACAGAAGAGATCCTCCAGAATGCATACTCAAGATTCAACATTCCTATTATAGAGGACTTGGGTGTTGATCCCTCAGCTACAAGTGTTGAAAAAGAATCTACTGAGGCAATATCCCTATCTACAACTGAAGCAGAATACATAGCAGCAGCAGGTTGTTGCACTCAAGTCTTGTGGATGAAGCAAATGCTAAGAGATATTAAAGTAGAGTATGAGGAGCCTATCACAATCCACTGTGATAATTCAAGTGCTATAAGTATATCTAAGAATCCAGTGTTGCATTCAAAGACAAAGCATATATCTATCAAGTTTCACTTTCTGAGAGAGCAAGTGAATAAGAGTGAAGTCAAATTGGAGTTTGTGTCATCCAAGGATCAGATTGCAGATATCTTTACTAAACCTCTACCTAAGGACTCTTTTGAGTATCTCAGGGAGAAGTTAGGGGTTATTGCCCCTCTGATGATGAACTAAGATGCACTGATGTGCATCAGTCTGATGGGTATCACAGTCACATCTTGTGATCCAGATTGATGTTGGGGAGCTACTACTCAGGGGGAGCAGCAGGTATGAGTTTGAAGCGGTGAAATTACAAGTATGTACCCTTTTCCATTGACATCAAAGGGGGAGAGAAGACATGTGAAAAATAAGTGGTTTCTGATCAAAGGGAGAGTAGTAAAGGAAGAGAAGACATGTGAATAATTATTGTTGATAGGAGAAGTTCTTGTCTTGATGGTTTTTCACATCATATGTTGCCATCAATGACAAAGGGGGAGATTGTTGCAAGTATGGGTTTAACCGGTGTTGTCATTAATGTCAACATACTCATGTTGCATTAATGAGAAGGATTGGATGAGCTGTGTGCTGAGGATATTGAGAAAATTAGTCTCAATCAGGAATAGTGAAGAACAGTGATGACAACAAGGTAAAAGTCCAAGATGGGTTGAGGATCAGAGGATGCAGTTTAAAGGGTTTGTAGATATAAGTCTTGAGATGCTCCAATCAAGTTTTTAGAGGTCCACATGAAGATCTGAAGAAGTTATGGTCATTCAAGTAGAACCAGCTTTGGCAGGTGTCCAGAGGTGACGGAGTGACACAGATAGGTCTGGTGAGGTCCGGTAATGCATTATCCCATTCTACGGATTTGAGAAAGTGTTGAGGACGTCCTTGTGAAGTGTCAAGTAGATTGGTTCCTGGTTTGAAGGTCCATAATAACCTATTCCTTTGTGACAGTGATGACAGACTGTGTTCTTGAGGTTCCAGATGAAGGAGAGAAGAATTCTAGAAAACAGATAAGTGCGGATGTTCTTGATGATTCGGGAAAGGTTGTTGTGATCCTTAGATTGTGTCCAGTTCATGTTGGTGGTCCGCATTGAAGTTAGAGTAGACATTTGAAGAATAACCACTAGATGATGGTGTTCTTCCTGAGACTGGCTGACCGGATGTATTACACGTCTTGCGAATGTTCTTGTGGATGTTTGCGGACTTAGATGATTATTCCTAAGTCGATGCCTTGTATAAATAAGGGATTACGAAGTCAGTTTGAACTTGCTTTTATGTGTGGAGATGTGTGTGTGGTAGCGAAGAGGAGAGCAAAAGGTAGAGCAGAAGTATTGAGCTTAATGGAACTGATTCAAGCATGGTGAAGATGCTATTCTCCAGTTCATGTATGTGATACTTATTTCTTTGTAGATAGTGTGTCTCTTGTAGGCAGTAAGCCTCTTGTGAGTAGTGTGCTCGGGCAGTAAGCCCTAATTGGCATGTGCCATTTTGTTCTTTCTATTCTTCTAATAGAGAATACATTCTTGGGTTAATCACCCCATGGTTTTTCCCTTGACCGGGTTTTCCACATCAAAATCTTGGTGTCTTATGTGTTGATGAGTTTTTGCTTTTGATTTGAATGCATTATGGTTCATGTTTAATATACTGCTAATCACTAAGAGGATTTAAGTGTGTGAATTGGAGAAAGTTTTGCACAACTGATTCACCCCCCCTCTCAGTTGTGTGCCCTAAGTCTAACAAATCCTTCATTGGATCCTCTATCCATGACAACATCAAATAGTATCAAAGTGTAAGTTTGAGATCTTGAGAAGAGGGAGAGCGAGTTGGTATTCTAAAAGTTTTTCTCGTGAATAGATCATTGAATTGAGGTAGCCTACAAGAAGCTTGACAACATATCATCGATTGAGAGGTAGTTGCAAGGAGTGGTTGTAGATTGATTGCTAACTTGAGGTAGTTCACACTAGATCTTAGGGAGAGATGCCACTATGAAGAGTTCAAGGTGTTGTTAACATTGCTGAAAAATAGAAAAAATAATTGAAATGATGAGGGTGATGAGAGTTTGACTAGATGTTGCAGAAGAGGATAGAAAAAGAGGTCTAAACCCTAGAAATGGTGATGAGAGTGATGAAGATAAGAATGAAAAAAGATGCACAAGTTGTTGAGCAAGATCTTAAAAACTTGGAAGAAGAAATAAATTAGGTAAAAACATTGAAGGTTGTTTCCAAAATTGGTAAGACACCTAGAATTAAAATTTATAATTGTTCTGGTATCTTGAACTATAAAGAATTTTAATTGATTGGATAAATGATTTAGATGAATATTCTAAGTTTGAAGAATTCATAGATCTTGAAAGAGATGGGGGACCAAAAAGTTGCCACCATCTCCAAAATTAAAGAAAAATGTGAGCGCATTATAATGCACTCATGTTTTGGTTTGCATAAAAGAAAAAAAAAACCATTTGTCCTCACTCATAGCCGCAACCATTGCAAGCTTAGCAACAAAGAAAACAGGTAAAAGCGTGATCATGTTGAAGAAAAGGCTATCCAATCAAGTGTAATAGAGAAAACAACAAATTCACAATGCCACCTCACCACCAAAGAAGTCGTCATGCAAATTTGGAGGCTCCAGCATAGGAAGAAGGTAGGGTTTGACTGATTTTGTTAGTTTGAGAACAATTTTTGAGTTTTGCAATGTTTGATTTGTTTTTATATTGCATTTATAGTTATTGGAGAAAGAGAAAACCTAAATCCAACTGAGGAGGGTGAAAACAACCCCCAAAACCCTCCAAACCCTCAAAACCCACCTTCACCTCCTTTTAATGTAAGGGATAATGAAGAACACTACCTAGGGATAACAGAAGAAAACAAGAAACATCTTCAAACTATTATTCAAACTCTAAACAATCCAAGGGGAACCACTAATCATAGGAGGGCACTTGCAAAATCACTAGAGGAGATTGTTTCCCACATGGATTTGGTGACAAAACAAATCACTGAATTTCAAGACTATAGGGAGAGGAGTCGGCAATATTATGCCGACAAGTTGTCATATAAACAAGTCAAAAATGAAAAAATTATAAAATATCAATTATGTGCACACTTTATTAATCCCAAAACTGGCCAAAGATTAGAAGAAAGTTACAAACAGTTTCCTATACATTGGTGTAGGAATGAAGAAATATTCCAAAACTTTTGGGATATATGGTACATGGTCTTCGATGAGAACCCATGCAACAATGATGAGGTACCACAATATTTCTTGAGGAAACTCTATTGTGAGTTCATCCTCAACAAGATTCCAAATTATTTTGACATTCGTGAGTTCCTGGGTAGAGGTGGTGGCTCTGTCCAAGATAGACCTGGGGTTCAGCGAGATGAAGACCATGTGCCTATACCCCAAGTGAGGCCAGAATGTAGGTCATTCCCTTTGGCTTTGAAGGAGAGTGTCGAGCTAGAGACTTTACATTCATTGACTACTCTCACCCAAACTCTATCATAGCATGCCAATGATCTTACCCAAGCTGATGAGGGTGAGAGTAGTAGGCGTCATGTGTCCCAACATTTGTGCAGTACATGTGGTAACCTATGTGATTATGGGACACAGGAGGTACGACAGGACTCTCGACAAGATGTTGTGATGCAGGGGCAAGATACTGCAACATAGGGGCAAGACATATTGGATGATCTTGTTCTCAGTGACAATCTCTTATAGCATACATTTGGTATTGACTCTCAGGTAATTTATTACAATTTTCATCTTAATTTAGTATATTGTTATTAAAATTTGTAATTAATTTTATATGATTATCTATATTATAAGTAAAAAACAATGCATGTAATTGTTTACACAATGAAATTCCAGGGTCAGAGTCTTCATCCTGCCTTCATTAGCCATCCATTGGTGGGTTATGAGAGGAGGTCAAGTCACCAGGTATGTAATTTATCACATAATTGTAATTATTGTAGATATGTCAATGGTAATATTATTTTGTGACAATTTGATGATTTCAACAGTCACCGGCACCTCCACGGTTTCCTTGGTCCCCCAGATGCCAAACCACCACTTTTACGGAGGTGAATTTAACCATTTCTAATCATTATGCATTTTTAAAATAATGTTATGTATTTTTTTTTGAATAATCTTGAACTTGATTTTCAGATGTTGAATACAATGGAGACTCCTCTTGATCTTCATGAGTTAGCGCAGATAGGCATTGCTGCAGCCATGATGTCTGCAAATCCTTTGACTGAGGTATGAGCCAATAACATGAAAATATCATAATTTTGTATTTCTTATTTTATCTCATGTCATTTGATGTACATAAATGATATTTATGTTTAGTCAATTTTACTTCTTGACGCTTCTCACAGGAGGTCACAACTCCAGTCCGTCCAAGTATGAATGTAGAGAGAGACAAGATGATGGAGAGTGATCATCAGGTGGCAGTAAGTGATCGATCTTACATATGTGATGTTATATATTAATGTGCATATATTGTTTGATTGTATTGTGATCATCAGGTGGCAGTAAGTGATCGATCTTACATATGTGATGTTATATATTTCATGTTATATATGTGATGTTATATATTAATGTGCATATATTGTTTGATTGTATTAACAGGTGGAGCTAGATTGACTTTTGTCGAAGAGGTCTACTCGACGATAGAGAGAGGATGAGTCAGTGATTGGCTCTACATCTTCACGATCAAGCAAGGGCCGCCAATTATTTCATAAAAGTCCATATGAAACTAGTTTTTGGGATATTTTTTGTATGCATAGATGGCATTGTATACATACTTTTGTATGAACTACCGATGTATATTTTTGAATATATGCCTGTATTGCTTTGTTTGGACATGCCTATATGGCTTTGTATATAAACTAGATGTTATGTTCATGACATTATGTATATGACAGCGTATATTAAATATTTAATATGATGATCAATTATCATTATAAGAATTTGGTTTTACACATGCCAATTGCATTTTCTTGAAAGTTTATAAATTGTTTTCAAATAATCCATTTTGTGTATATCTTGCAATCATTGCATTTTGTGGGACTGTGCATTTCTTTGAGGCATCATTTCAAACAGTTCATGCACCTTGGACCTATGCCTCCACACTTTCCATACAATTCATGTACCTTCATGAGGTGACATTTCTTTGGGGTATCATGCCAAACAGTTCACGTGCCTTGTCTATGCTTCCACACTTTGCATACATGTCTACAAGGGCAGCTGCAATTACAACATGTGACAAATTTCCTATAGCCTTTATGCTTTGATGGCTGTCCATACATTGTTCCAAACATTCTATTTTGGTGTACAAATAGGGAGGATGTTGGCAAAGGTTGTGGAATTTGTCTTTACACGTGCCAATTGCTTTTACTTGTTCAAAATTTTCTAGTCTTTTCAACAAATCCATTTCGTGCATATCTTGCAATCATTGCATTCCATGAGACAATAAAGTTGGAAGTGTGTCTATTCATCTAAATGTACATTGAGATGTGCTTTATAGGTCTCTTGAGTTTTTGGACCAAGGAGATGGTATTTGTTGAAGAATAGTATGATTTTTCTTTATGTGGTCACATTCAATGCTCATTCACTAGCATGTTGTCAATTGGTGTATGATTTGAATGTTCTTATAGTCTTATAGCAATTGGGATGAGTAGGAAAGAGTTAATATCCAAGTTGTCTAGCTTGGATTGTTCTCACCTTGAATGAAACCTATTAAGCCACACTCACTCACCATCCCTCATGGCTTATGGATCAAAGGATGACAAATTCCCCTATATTAACATGACAAAGATCCTACATTAGGGTAATTCTTTACGACTGTACCTTGCATTAAAGACAGTCCATCAACAATTTATATTAGCATAATAGTCCCCACAAGCATTGAGCCACTTTACAAACTTTTCACCTCTTGCATACAATGAAAACCCTTGAAGTAATTGTTGTCGATGAGGATTGCACCCTTATGCAAAGCTGTGAAACTTAGCAATCCTTCAAAACATGGGGACAAACTCAGGTTGTAGGTGACCTATAATGAGTTTGAACCTCCAGATTATGGGCTAGTTCCCTTAAAATATTATATTTGAAACTATGATTTCTGTTTCAGAAAAGGGTAAGAAAGAAACTATAAGGTAACAAAACTATAAAGTTTGGTGATGCACCTATAATGAAAATTTGACCAAAACTTGCAGGATACTTCACAACTTTCTCTTATTGAAATCTATTTTCACAACTCAAATTGAAGAGATCAGACACAAAATTATCCCAAGGAAAGGCTTGATAATCTATCTTTTATGAAGGAAAAGATAATTTCACAACTTTAAAAGGATTGATATATCTACTGCACAATCAATGACCTATGACTAAACTCAAAATTGAATACATGCACTCAATAACTAGACATAAATTTAAAGGTTTCAATGTTCAAAACACATTAAATCTGCATCAAATGATTAATAAATGCAAGACTCTTGAATCTATGAAGGAAAACACTAACTTTCTGCAAGAAATTGAAGGAAAACACTGCAAAGAATGGACTGATATAACTTGTGAAACTTGCTACTGCTGTATTAAAATCTGTGTAAAATGAGTTACAAAATCTTCACCTCAAAATCTGAGTGAGAAAACAAGAACTAACTCATAAAGGATGAAGTTTTACAATATATAGAAAGATAGGTTGAAAGATTAACCCTAGATAACTGGAAAATGAACCTCAGTTATCTCCAAAATAGCATGTAAAAATGATAACTGAATCCTGTGTAAGCAAAAAACCATGCAAAAAGCCTCCTCAAACTACTGGAAAAGTCAAAATAATATGATGAAACTATCCCTCCTCCATGTACAAATGAAGTAAAGTGTCCATCTCCATGTAAAACTACTCATAACTCCACAATCTGCTCCTCAAAACTACTCATCAAAGGTGGCCTAACTGAAAGATCAAACTGATGACTTAGCTCCCCTTATCACTCCATGCACAAGTCAAAAATAACTCATATCTCCATCAATCCATACAATATGATATCAAATATAACACCTTACTTTTCCTTTAGACTTCACCATGCATCTCATATATGAAAATAATAATCATCTTCCCCTTATAACTCCTAATAATAATAATAATAACATTATTATTATTATTAAAATTTCTAAGGAAAAAATAAATTTTACCCACCTTATGTCTTCCCTACCATAAAAAACAAAACCCCATTCACAAAAATTTGCTAAGGCAAAACCACAACCATCGGCCACTATGTTGTCTAAGACATAATACATATATGTCACTTAGTTGTCGACCACCATTCAACAAATGTATGAAATGAAACCATGGGCTTAGGCCCCTCCTGTGTTAGGCATTAACAACTTTAAGTTGTTACCATGGTGCTGGATTTTATTTTATCATATGATTATATGCCATAAAAATGAAAGACTTTAGAAAACCCCTATTGCATCAGGTTTTGACTCTAATTTTAGGGTAATTTCTTTGTGTAAAGAGGGTTTTCAAAACCCTAAAGGGCATCATTCTCTTTTCATTCTTTATACTTCGGTTGCTCTATTGTTTGCACCACCATGGGGTTTATGGAATGTGTGTGCCTTTGAAGGTTTTGGAGGAGGATCTCCTCTGTGCTATCGAGCTCTTCTGGTAAGTTTTCCTTTACACATTCCCTGTTCTCCATCCTTGAGAGGCAAGTGACTGGCTAGTTTGAAAATTTGTTCCAGAGATCTTGGTATGACACCTTTTTGATTTTCAACATCTATTCTACCTATCCATATGCAAAAATACACACCTTATATCCATCTAAAGCACTTTGAACAAGTTGGGATATCTCTACAAAGACCTCCTCTTGACCAAATTCTGGTCAAAATACCTTATCAAAGATAAATGGATGCTTTTCTACTATTGATTAAGCATTTAAATGCTGCCCTCATGTTGACCATGGTTGCATGATCTTTGTACCGTGACTGCCCATAATGATATATTTTGTGTAGCTCATTATCCTGTACCCTTTTTTTTCTTTTTGGTTACTGGTATTGACTGACTATCCTATTCATCATGAATGGAGCTATATTATGACATAACTATACTTAGCATCATTGACTGTGCTTTGGTGATATGATTGTCAAGAAGGATAAATTATTCATTTTTTTGTCCACCACTTGACACTCATATATGCATTGAGCATCATGATCGCTGCCTATTACACTATGACCAGCTTGACACATCGTTCCCAATATGCTTATGACTGAGATTTTAAATTGATAGTGGCTTTGTACTGTATCACTGTTTGATCTTTCATTATACAACACCACTGTTTGATCTTTCATTATACAACACTACTGTTTGATTTTGATAAACATACTGTACTGTTTGGATAGCATTTGTTTATTGATTTGTCATTCATCTGGCTCTTGATCAACTTCTATAGTACCTATTAGTGTTGATATTCTTCATTATAACATTTGCTCCTTAGCTTATTGTATTATTCAACTCGCAAGCCTATAGAATGATATCAATGTGCTTTTTCCATGTAATCCTCAAATGGATGTTTGATGTTCTATACCTTGCTCAATGCAACAATATACAATATTTGATCATGTATAAATTCTAGAATATTCTTTGAAAATCTGGACTCAAACAATGAATCCACTAATTTGCATTTCTTATCCTATAGCTACTCATCATGATATATAGCCTTGCAATACATGATTGGTCTTTGATTTTTGAGTTGCTTTGGCAATAATATCATGTTGCTTAAGTTAGATTTGTACTAATTGAATGTTAATTTCAGCATATCATTGGCTCTTGTGTATAGTTGAAATTTAGCATTTGTTAGCCAATTGATATATTGAGATAAGTTATAACATTTCTATCACATCAATGAACAAAGAATGTAATTCAGTTGTAAATTTCATTGATCATATGTTGTATCTGTAGGTTATGTTCATTGTGAACAGCTATAGGATAATGTTAGCCTAAATCTGTCCTTGTACTTCTCTTTATTGTTTCTACATATGAAGCATAAATGCTTTTCTCTTGGACATGCTAGGCTCAACCCTTGTGGGAGCCATATTTTCTCCACATGTTTTAATGTCTTCAAATCAAAAACATTACTTTTCCTATACCTGCATAGTGAACAAACAAGTTAGCATAAAAACATACCTTATGGAGTTGATTTATCCTCTTCATGATATTTTGATTTATTGCACATGTCTGATTTGACTCTTTCATATGAAATGCATGATGTGACAAGTTGATATGTCTGTTTGATAAAAGCATATGAAAATCTTAAATATTTGGAGCTCTTACATGACTTTCCCTAATTTTTTGCAGGTTGACCTGATACAACTGGAGCTGAAGATGAGAGCTGAAGATCAGCCATCAACAAGTACAACAACCAACAAAGAATATCAACCTTGCTTCAGGCAATGATGGATATTTAATTTTATCATGTGTTCTTCCTCATTTCTTTTATCATTAGATCTATAGCTTGCATATGTCTACATTGCTCAGTTTAGTCACTCCCACAGCTTGTGTGGGACACATTTGAACACTTCTTTAAAACATGATCAATTAAATTATCTTATGCACTTGATTTATGTATGTTTCTTTTCGATCAATGCATAGGATAGAATAACTAAAATTTGAATGTATGTTCTAAAAAATGATATGAAATGACAGTTTAAATGAATACCTTTCTTTCTTTCTTTCAATTATGATCATATGAATAATCAAATTGCCTTATAACTCTTGAAAGCTAAAAATAGTTTAGATCAACTGCCTTCCCTAACTGTTTGATTTCTTAACAGTCTAACTCACTTGTCATGATGATTTGACAGTCCTGATTGGACTATTGGGTTATCATGACAACTGATCATTATTTCTACCTTGTCAAGGCATAAAAAATTCACTGAATGCAAAACTTTTAAAGTTTTCTTTTACTCCTTCTGAAACAACTACAATTAGGTCTAACTAAATTTAGTGTGAACAAAATTTAGTAACAATAACCTTTTTAGAGCCTCATGACTATTCCTCTTCTTGTAATTTGTTTATAGGATTGATTTGTGAACTTCTTAGGTCTTGATACCCTTAGTGATTACTAGATGAAAGTCTAAGGAGTACTCAAAACCTTTCTTGCAATAATACTCTAGTCCAAATGATTTAAGATAGTCAGTAATGCTGCTCACAAATAGGTTGGGGTCAGCTAGATAGTATTGTGATGAAGTTTGGTGAGCTAGACACATGGGGGCAGTCCTTTAGAGACCTTGATTACATATCTATACTCCCCAAAACTCATAGGATAGTCTTTTGGAAAGTTTATTAGAATAATTCTATGCATGGTTTTAATGGTAAATCAAAGCACAAAAGTTGTTACAATGTTACCCCTATTTAGCAGTCCTATGTATTGGTAAGGTGTCGGAAGTCCTTTGATGAAATTGTATGTTTATTCCACCACAATATCTCCTAATTCTCCATAACCTGTGAACCTAGATAAAATATATGATGATATCTTTGATCCCCTCTCAAAATACTGTGATATTAATGATCTTGAATCATCCTCCTAGATCCAAGTCACTGTACTCAATCTCATGACAACCATGGCCACCCATAACATCCATCTTATGTGATTGCACTTGAAGTAGGAATGATATAAAAGGTAACCATCCTCAAAGTATGATAGACCTCTGCTAGCTTTTAAAACCCTTCATAATCATGTTTGAACACTGATCTCCCTTTGCGTAACTCTATGGCAACATCAAAGCACAATTGTTTTACCTTGTGACAATTTTATTACCATTCTTCTTCATGGTATTTTGATGACTGCCTCATCATACTATCTCAGCATCATCATTAAGAGAATATGCCCACTCTCTCACATTGATTAAGGACCACATTAACTAAATAAGAAATATGACTACATCCTGGCTCTATGATTGTCCTTGAGATCTACCCTACACAATATCAATCAGAAGGTTGGGAAGGGCTGTCTCAAGGGTAGCATATTCCAAAGTATAGGTGTGATAACCTTGTCGCACCATAAAAGACTAAATGACTTCCCTTAGAGACTTATCCTAAAACCACTTAATGAAATTAGGGTCCAGAAAACCCTCCATCAAACATAAGCCTCAGAGAATGCAGTCATGAATTTATATAGTCATGATCCTCATATAAAGGAAGAACAACACAGATTCCCCTCAAGTTTATTAAGATTTTATCCTCCAATCCTGAGACTAGCCCTCCTAGACAACCTGTAGCAATAAAACCAGAAAGGTAATAAGTTTATCATGAGAAATAAATAGGGAAAAATCAGAAAATCATGTGCCAAAAGGAAAAACCAACCCTAAAATAAGAAATCCTTGCCCATTTTAGAAAAATAAATAAAGGAATAGGATTCCAAATGCCCAAAACAAATGCAATTAGCTTTATATCCATAGTAGCCACGTGTGTGAGGTCATTATATGAATATCCATACTAGCCACGTGTGTGAAGTCATTATTAAAGCAAGATGGGTGTAGAAATTAACCTTCAATAGTTGCTTCCAACAATAAAAAGAGTCTAAAAAGAGTTCAATGTTATGGTCCTATAGAGGTACACCTAGGAGCATAAATGAAGATGGTGTAAGAACACTGCCATTTTGTGTTGTTGTCCTAAAGAAGGTCCTTCCTCTACATCAAGGTCCTTTCTTGAAAGTTTCTAAAGCCTTATCAACAAAACCATTTTGTGCATATCTGATGCAGAGATAGGGTAGAACACAATGGTTTCAACATCCAAAAGCAAAATTTGTAGTTTCTATTCTCATAGCCACCCTTAGGTGCATACTAGGCTCTAAGGTCTTATGGGTCATTAACACCTCAAACACCATAACCTACACTAGGAGGGTCTTACACAGGATGGAGATAACAAATACAATGCAATGATGCTTCACAAGAACTTAGGAACAACAAACTTCTAAGATTTCCTTATTTGACTGACCCTAGGCCTAACAATACAACAAAATGACATTTTCTTGCATAAATTTCAACTTAGGCCTAATACCTAGAATATAAATACAGATTTAGATACCCATTTGGACTTTACACAACATACTAAGATTTTAGGGGTGGTCACTTTGTACAAAACCCTCCAAAAATTGACTGTTCTTATGCAAATTAGGCCTATTTAGGCCTCTAGGCATAACACCAAATGGCTTTAAGGTTTCAAGGTTTCCCAATTCTTGTTCCAACACCTCAGACACATTCAACAAGGTCTCAAACAACTGTTCCAACTCCAGATATCCCTCTCTGATGACATATAACAAGATTTCACCAACTCACCATGATTAGTAAGAATTAATAAGAAAGAAGCATAATGGCAATAATTAGCATTCAAGGATTTCTAATGAAGACCTAGGGTTTGGGTACCAATGACAACTCACCAAACCCTTGGATTAATACAGATGCTTAGGTATATCATGATCATATCGAGATCTAATCATTGCTTTATTTCTTGTAGGGTTTTTTTCCATGCTTCTAATCATAATAATCAAGGTTATGGGATAGCAAGGATATGGAATAGCTCTTGTCATGTCATATGAGGAGATCATGGCCACAATACTATCAAGATGTGAATTTCAACAACAAAATTCCATCTGTCCAAACCCTACCATCGTACACACTCAAGAAGGCTTCAGTTTCATGTAGTAGAAAGGTGCTAGGAGTGACATTTTACATTCCATAGCTCATGGGGCCGAACAGACTACACCAACACATTGGGGTGGGCAGGTAAATGCCATGGGAGGTCTCGTTTTGTGTGCCAAGTGCTCCAATCGTTCGGGGCAGCAGGCTACCAGCAAAGTCCCTTAAGATCCCTAAGATGAAAAAATTGCCAAACTTTGACGTAGCAGTTCTCAAAATTAATGGTAGTTGTGAACATTTCATTTAGACCTACAGGTGCGTGTGGGGTCCGTCTACAATAACCTCTCTCGGTTTTGTTCAACTCTTGTCTGTTTGACCATGCCGAAATCAAATGTATTCTTACAAAATGCTTCAATTCCATGCAGTAGAAAGGTGCTAGGAGTGACATTTTGCATTCCATAGCTCGTGGGGCCGAATGGACTATGCCAACATGTCAGGGTGGGTGAGTAAATGCTAGGGGAGGTCTCATTTCGTGTGCCAAGTGCCCCAATCATTCAGGGCAATAGGCTACCAGCAAAGTCCCTTAAGATCCCTAAGATGCAAAAACTGGCAAAGTTTGACAGAGTAGTTATCAAAATTTGTGGCAGATGCGAATGTTTTGTTTGGACCTATAGGTGCACATGGGGTCCATCCACAATAACCTCTCTCAGTTTTGGTCAAATCCAAACCATTTGACCGTGCCAAAATCAAATGCATTCTTGCAAAATGCTCTAGTTTCATGCAGTAGAAAGATGCTAGGAGTGACATTTTACATTCCATAGCTCATGGGGCCAAACGGACTGTGCCAACACGTCGGGGTGGGTGGGTAAATGCTAGGGGAGGTCTCATTTCATGTGCCAAGTGCCCCAATCGTTCGGGACAACAGGCTATCAGCTAAGTCCCTTAAGATCCCTAAGATGAAAAAACTGCCAAACTTTGATGGAGCAGTTCTCAGAATTCATAGTAGTTGGGAATGTTTCATTTTAACCTACAACTGCATGTGGGATCCGTCTAAAATAACCTCTCTCAGTTTCGTTCAAGTCATGTCCGTTTGACCGTGCCGAAATCAAACACATTCTTACAAAATGCTTCAGTTCCATGCAATGGAAAGGTTGCTATGTGCCATATTTTTTGTTCTTCTCATCATGGGGCCAAACCAACTATGCCAACACATCTGGGTGGGCAAGTAAATGTTAGGGGATGTCTTGTTTCGTGCGCCAAGTATCTCAGTCGTTTCAGGTTGCAAACTACCGGCAAACACGAAAGGTGATAGGTGTTGGTAGCTTCAGGACAAAACAATTGGGATGCTTGGCATAGGAAAAGAGACCTTCCCTACCATTTAACCGCCCACCCGAACATGTTGGTATAGTTGTTTCATACCCAAGACCTGTGGAATGTAAAATTTAAGTGTTAGCAACTTTCTACTTTGTTGATAGCTTATAGCCCAAAATGACTGGGATGCTTGACACATGAAATGAGACCTTCCCTACCATTTAATCACCCACCTTGATGTGTTGACGTAGTCAGTTTGGCCCCATGAATGAGTAGAACAAAAAATATGGCACCTGGCAACCTTTCCACTGCATGGAATTGAAGCATTTTGCAAGAATGTGTTTGATTTCAGCATGGTCAAAAGGACAAAATTTGAATGAAACCAAGAGAGGTTATTGTAGATGGATCCCACATGTAGTTGTAGGTCAAAACGAAATGTTCCCAGCTGCCATGATTTATGAGAACTGCTCCATCAAAGTTTGGTAGTTTTTTCATCTTAGGGATCTTAAGGGACTTAGCTGGTAGCCTACTGCCCCGAACGATTGGGGCACTTGGCACATGAAATGAGACCTCCCCTGGGATTTATCCACCCACCTCAACATGTTGGTGTAGTCTGTTCGGCCCCACGAGCTATGGAATGCAAAATGTCACTCCTAGCATCTTTCTACTGCATGAAACTGGATCATTTTGCAAGAATGCATTTGATTTCGACACGGTCAAATGGACTGGAGTTGACCAAAACTAAGAGAGGTTGTTGTGGATGGACCCCACGTGCACCTGTAGGTCCAAATAAAATTTCTCAGCTACCACGAATTTTGAGAACTGCTCCGTCAATGTTTGGTAGTTTTTGCATTTTAGGGATCTTAAGGGACTTTGCTGGTAGCCTGCTACCCCGAATGATTGGCACACTTGGCACATGAAACGAGACCTCCCTTGGCATTTACCCACCCACCCCGACGTGTTGGCATAGTCTGTTCAGCCCCACAAGCTATGGAATACAAAATGTCACTCCTAGCATCTTTCTACTGCATGGAATTGAAGCATTTTGCAAGAATGCATTTGATTCTAACACGGTCAAACGGACCAGAGTTGACCAAAACTGAGAGAGGTTATTGTGGATGGACCTCGCATGCACCTATAGGTCCAAACAAAATATTCCTATCTACCATGAATTTTGAGAACTTATCCATCAAAGTTTGGCAGTTTTTTCATCTTAGGGATCTTAAGGGACTTTGCTGGTAGCATGTTGCCCTGAATGATTGGGGCACTTGGCACATGAAGCGAGACCTCCCCTGGCATCATGTTATCATGTTATCATGTTACAATAAAGAATTACCAACATCCATAGGACAATCCCTAGATGACTGTCATTAACCCTCATGATTGTCATGGGACATTTACCCAGGGTGAGCAAATTGTCAAATTGTCAAAGGTGAGTGTGGATTCTTGTTGATAACTCACATTGGAGTGAATCTATGTTTCATTGAAGCCTTGAAGGGATTGTAAAATTTGTAAAAAGTTGCTCTATGTTGCAAAAAGTTGCTCTATGTTTTGAAACCCTAGGTTTTAGTGTTTTGAGTGAAGAAAATGAAGTTTTGAGCCATTCTACTGATGAAATAGCCTGAGAACCAATGGAATGGAAGTAGATGGTAGTGTTTTGTGTTGTTGATGTTACAAGGGTAGGGGGAGGGTGTTAAGTGCTTGTTTGTTGATGCCCTAGCCTATAAAACCACATGTTCTGGGCATAGAAGATGTATAAGAGCTAGGGTTTGTAGAATAAGCTTTGGTAGATTGTGTCAATGGTTGAAATTTGTGTGTGCAGACCCCATATGTCATGTTAGAATCCCTAGAATGAAGAGTTGAAGCTTGGGGATTGAAACTCATAGTGTTGCCTTATTTAGTTAGTTTGTGATCATCCACCTTGCTCTGCATCAAAATATCTCCACACCTCAAGATTATTCTAGTGAAGTATGGGTCAAGTAACTCATGAGATCCAATCCATGAATCATCCTCTCTTTGCCGTCGAGTAGACCTCTTCAATAGTTTAAGCTCATGCAGCTCCACTTGTTAATACAATCAAACAATATGCACATTACTATAACAAAATGTACATGAAATATATAACATCACATATGTAATCAATCACTTACCGCCATCTGATGATCACTTAGTTGGATGGATTGGAGTTGTGACCTCCTGTGAGAAGCATCAAAAAGTAAAGTTGACTAAACATAAATAGACTGAAGGGAAGCAATGTTGGGAATTAAGGTGTCTCAACCTTGGTAATTCCTTGTATTATTTCATTGTATTTATTTATTTATTGCCTATAGTATAATTAGGATGCAAATCCTATGTTGTCATCTTGTGGGAGTTGGCATGGTGATGTGTCATCCTACATGGCATATGACCACATGTAAATTTGTCCTCACATGAGGAGATAGACGTCCCTCTTAGTGGTAGGAATATTTTGCCACATGTCAGCTGTTGGGATAAGGTGCCATTAACCTTGTAAATCCCATTATTGTATTATTCCATTTATTATTTGTAATTACCCATAAGGGATGTACAAGTTTCACCGACAGAAGTAAAAATTATTTACTGTCCACGGTAATTACGGAGTTACTGCACAATAAGTCATGGAGTTACCGGTGGTAGTTACAGGATGTCATTTAATATGGTAAATGGTAATTAGTCAAAGTGGGGTGCACATGTGGAGGAATAATTTATTTTTAGTGTTATGACACACATCATAGATGCTGTAAGAAGGTGTAAGAGATTCTATGACAACTGTAAGTTGTCATAAGAATCTATGACACTTATAATAGCATATGACATGTCATAAGATGCTGTAAGTGGCTTTTTTTTGCCCAAGGCGTTCAAGCTTGCATGGGCACATTTTCCCAAGTGTAGGATGCATGTATGACAACATTTATGACCCCGTAAGAGCCTATTCTTGGCCATGGACGCCAAGGTTGTATTGTTAACTCTTGACAAGTGTTATGGGCTTGTAAGAAGTCATTTAATGTCTTGAAGTTGTGTAAATTCTATATAAACCATAGCATAGTAGATGAGATGTATATAACTGTTTACAGGTACCAAGGTTCTGCCAAAGTGAAGGTTGGAAGACAGAGGAAGTGAATGTATTTGTAATCTCCTTTTGTGAAAATAATACAACTTGACCTCTTTTCTTGGTGGAGTTTTTTACCCGAAAGGGTTTTCTCCACATTAAACACTTGTGTTATGTGCTTCTTTTTGTTTCTGGTATATTTCTATATTGTGGGTTTATGTTTTGTTACAATCTCCATTGTTAATAACACACAGTTAAAGATTGCTGAAATTTATCTCAAATCAGATTTCCATTGAAGTAGTGTTGCTTTCATTTCTAACATTTGGTATTAGAGCCTAGCCAGCTTTGACTCTTGGGTGGTAGTGTGGCAGATGTAGTTACAGTGAGAGATTTAGTTGTGTTTGTTTTGTAGATCTTGTGTTGTTACTATGGCCACATCCACCATTTCATCAACCTCTCAATTGGACATTGAGAAGTTCAACACAACGGGGTATGAGTTGTGGAAGCTAAAAATGGAAGATTTGTTGGAAGAAATAAACCAATGGTTGGCTGTTCAAAAAGAGAAGAAATGGGCGATGATGTCTCTCTAGATGAGTGGGCTAGACTGGATAAGAAGGCATAGGGAACCATCTATTTGTGTCTTTCAGATTCTGTGCTACTAAATGTCGCAAAGGAAGAGACCGCATACAAATTGTGGAATCAATTATGTGAGATCTACCAAGCCAAGAGTATGGTAAATAAATTTTATTTAAAAAGGAAGTTGTTTTCTTTGAAAATGAAAGAGGGTGAGTTGGTTGTAGAGCATTTAAATTCTTTTAATTTATTGGTGATTCAACTTGATTCAGTAGATGTTGAGGTTAGTGAGGAAAATAAATGTATCTTCCTTCTTTGTTCTTTACCCGAGTCTTGGGAGAATGTTATCCTTTCTATCACTGCTAACCTTGTGGATCTAAAGTTGGATGCTCTTGTTTCAGTGTTACTGTCACAGGAATTAAGGAAGAAGAGTTTAGATAGTTCAGGGGATGCTCCCAGTGTCAGGGGAAGATCTAAGGAAAGGGGACCTAATGGAGATCAGAAAGGGGCTAAGGACAAGTCCAAGGGCTAGTCTAAAACTCCTGGTAAAACTAATAAAGTTAAGTGTTGGAATTGTGGTAAAAGGGGACATGTGAAGGAGTGCAGAAATCCCAAGAAACAGTGGGAGAGTGCTTTAGATAAGTCCTGGAATGTAGGTGAATAAGTTTTACTTTCTACATGTAATCTTGTTTCTGATGAAAACTGGTTGGTTGACTTAGGATGCTCGTTTCATATGACTCCGCATAAGGAATGGTTCTTCACATATGAGGAATATGATGGAAGTAATATCTACCTTGGTGACAACTCTTCATATCCGATTGTCAGGAAATGAAAGGTATTGTTGTGTTTTAGTGATGGAAGGATTAAAACTCTCCCTGATGTTTTGCATGTTCCTAGATTAGCTAGAAATATGATTTCAGTTTCGAAGTTGAATGATTTGGGAATGCATGTGACATTTGACAAGCATGGCTATAGATTGGTGAGAGGGAACTTGGTGGTAGCGAAAGGGAAGAGATTTGGGAACTTATTTAAGCTTGAAGCCACTATAGTTTGTAATGCCTCTTATGTTTTTGAGGCTTCTGAAAATGCTTGTATGTTGTGGCACCATAGATTGGGCCACACAAGCAATAATGTATTAAAAACTATTAAGAATAAGAATTTGTTGGATGGCTTCTCCTATTCTGATGCACTTTGATTTCTGTGAGCATTGTGTGTTTGGTAAACAAAATAGAAAATCATTTCCTTCAAGAAGCAATAGAGCAAAAGAGAAGTTAGAAATTATTCATATGGATGTGTTTGAACCTGTGGATAATGAATCTATCAGAAAATCTTGTTATTTTATAACCTTCATTGATGATGTATCCAAATTTACATGGATTTATTTTATGAAGAATAAATTTGAAGTTTTCACTAAGTTTAAGGAATTCAAAGTCTTAGTAGAGAACCAATCCGGTTTAAAGATAAATATATTAAGATTTGACAATGGAGGAGAATATTGCTCTAAGGAATTTTATGAGTTTTGCAAACATGCAGCTATAATCAGACAAAAGATAACTCCATTTACACCATAATAGAATGGTGTTGTAGAAAGGATGAACCGAACAATTATGGAAAGGGTCAGAAGTATGCTTAGTATGCACAGTTGGATAAATGCTTTTGGGTAGAGGCTGTGTGTACTGCTTGATACTTGATAAACATATCTCCTTGTAAGGCTCTTGATTCGACACCTTACGAAGTGTGGACATGTAAGAAACCTTCTGTTTCACATTTAAGGGTTTTTGGTTGTGAGGCTTTTGTTTATGTGCTAAGGAAAAGTGATCTAAGTTGGATCCAAAAGCTGAAAAGTGTACATTCATTAGATATGGTGATAATGTGAAAGGTTATAAGCTTTGGAATCCACTAACCCACAAGATTATCTTTTCTAGAGATGTTATTTTCAGGGAACTTAGAGCTATTTCTGAACCTGAGCAACCAAAAGCAAAAGATGAAAAGATAAAGAAGGTGCACTTTGATTTAGAGTAGCAAGATGCACCTCAGGAAGAACAGAATGATGGATTGGGGGCTGAAGAAGAAGAAGAAGATTCAAGTAGTTCTAATGAAGATGAATATGTTGTTACAGAAGAAGTTGGTGCAGATGATCATACAAAAAAATGAGTAGAGTCTCTTATTCCACCCTTGAGGAGATCCACAAGACAACAAAATCCAGTTGATAGGTTTAGCCCACTAGATTTCTATTGTGTATATGCTTTATTAAGTACTAACGATGAACCTAGATCCTATAGGGAAGGTATTTCTGCAGATGATAGTGAGTCTTGGCAGCTAGCCATGCAGGAGGAGATGATGGCTTTAGACTCTTGTAACACCTAGGATCTTGTTCATTTTTCCAAAGGAAGAAAGGCCATAAGTTGTAAGTGGGTCTTCAAGAAGAAGTTTGGAGTAGACGGTTCATTGGAGAAGTACAAGGATAGATTGGTAGCCAAGGGCTACTCCCAGAGAGAGGGAGTTGATTTTGGTGAGATATTCTCTCCTGTTGCTAAATTGACTTATATTAGATTTCTCTTATCCATTGATGCAGCTTATGATTGGGAGATTGTGCAAATGGATGTTAAGACTATGTTCTTGCATGGAGATCTTGAAGAAGAAATTTATATGCAACAACCTACAAGTTTTGAGGTAAAAGGAAAAGAACATTGGGTTTGCAGGTTAAAGAGGTCTCTCTATGGTTTGAAATAGTCCACCAAAATGTGGTATCAAAAGTTTGATTCATTTGTTTTGAAATTGGGTTTTGTTAGAAGTGAGGAGGATCATTGTGTTTACGTTCATTATGTTGATGATTCTATACTGGTTATTGCTTTGTATGTTGATGACATGTTTTTCAGCAATACTAAGGGTATGGTTAGTGAGCTTAAAGCCCAACTTTTAGGTGCATTTGAGATGAAGAATCTTGGTTCTGCAAGGTATATTTTGGGAATGGAGATCAGGAGGGATAGAGTTAATATAAATCTTTGGCTGTCACAAAGTAAGTATGTGAATACTATTGTGCAGAGATTTAGTTTGCAGGACTGTAACCTAGTTAGAGTTCCTTTACCCATTGGTACTAAGCTTTCATTAGATATGTGTCCAAAGACTGAGGATGATCTTGAGGATATGTCTAATGTGCCTTATGCTAGTGCTGTAGGGAGTTTGATGTATGCAATGGTTTGCACTAGACTAGATATTGCCCAAGCAGTGGGAGTTTTGAGCAGATTTATGTCTAACCTTGGTAGATAGCATTGGAACTATGCGAATAGGGTGTTTAAATATCTTGCAGGTACTCTTGATTATTGTTTGGTTTATTCTAGTACTGATAGTACTGATAAATCTTTGGACATATAGGGTTTTGTTGATGTAGATTGGGTAGGTGACCTGGATAGTCGAAGGTCCACTAGTGGCTTTGTGTTTACTCTTTTTGGAGGAGCAAAGAGTTGGATGAGTAAGAGGCATCCCATAGTTTCTTTGTCCACCACAGAAGTAGAGTATATGGCTACTACTCATGTCTCTAAGGAGGCAATTTGGTTGAGGATATTGTGTACATGTATTGGTTTTGATTGCAGGATCATTTAGATTGGTTGTGATAGCCAGAGTGCTATCTGTTTGGCCAAGAATCCCATGTATCATGCTCGGACTAAGCATGTTGATGTTCAGTATCACTTTATTCGAGAGTTGGTTGCAAATGGAGAGATTGAGCTGAAGAAGATAGACAATTAGGAGAATGTTGTAGATTCATTGACCAAGCCTATGAGCACAGAGAAGTTTGTGTGGTGTAGAGAGGCCATGGGCCTTGTTTCTAGTTCTTGATTATTTTTCATTTGATTTTCTATGGGTTGATTTACAATGTATAATGTCAAGTGGGAGAATGTTGGGATAAGGTGCCATTAGCCTTGTAAATCCCATTATTGTATTATTCTATTTATTATTTGTAATTACCCATAAGGGATGTACAAGTTTCACCGGCATAAGTAAAAATTATTTACTGTCCACGATAATTACGGAGTTATTGTATGGTAAGTCCCAGAGTTACCGGCGGTAGTTACGGGATGTCATTTACTATGGTAAATGGTAATTGGTCAAAGTGGGGTGCACATGTGGAGGAATAATTTATTTTTAGTGTTATGACACACGTCATAGATGCTAGAAGAAGGTGTAAAACTTGATCCTATGATAGCTGTAAGTTGTCATAAGAATCTATGACACTTATAATAGCATATGATGCATCATAAGATGCCATAAGTGGATTTTTTTGGCCCCAAGGTGTTCAAGCTTGCATGGACACATTTTCCCAAGTGTAGGATGCATGTATGACAACATTTATGACCCTGTAAGAGCCTATTCTTGGCCATGGACGCCCAAGGTTGTATTGTTGACTCTTGACAAGTGTTATGGGCTTGTAAGAAGTTATTTAATGTCTTGAGGTTGTGTAAATTCTATATAAACCATAGCATAGTAGATGAGATGCATATAATAGTTTACAAGTACCCAGGTTCTTCTGGAGTGAAGGTTGGAGGACAGAGGAAGTGAATGTATTTGTAATCTCCTTTTGTGAAAATAATACAACTTGACCTCTTTTCTTGGTGGAGTTTTTTACCCAAAAGGGTTTTCTCCATGTTAAACACTTGTGTTATGTGCTTCATTTTGTTTTTGGTATATTTCTGTATTGTGGGTTTATGTTTTGTTACAATCTCCATTGTTAATAACACAGTTAAAGATTGCTGAAATTTATCTTGAATCAGATTTCCATTGAAGTAGTGTTGATTTTATTTCTAACATTGGCATCTTGTAATGTGTGTAAGGGAATATTGACTGAAATGGTCATGATAGATTCCTATGACAAAGTTATGAAATGTAAGAGTCAAAAATAGAAGATCCTATGACAGGTATGGACATGTGTCAAGAAGCATCTTTGAAAAAGGCATCTTTGGGAGCCCCAAGGTGGACTATGGCATGTTGTAAGAGAATATGCTATTTAGAGCCTATGTATGATATATTCTCTTACAGTTGTAAGTTATGACATCTATGATAGATTCTATGACAATTGTAAGAGTCGTAAGAGCATCTATCATAGCACATTTTGGAAATAGGCGACCTCCTTGGGATGGGGTGACTTGACAAGTGTCAGAAACATCCTATAGTGTTCGACAAGTGTCCATAGGCATGGGGTTTGGGCCATGATGCCATGTTGGACGTCCATCTCAATGTGGAGCCATTTTTGCCTTGTATTTTCTTTATAAACAAGTTCTTTGGAGAGGTGATGCATTATGTGATTGACAAGTACTGTTATGCTATCGAATCATCTCCAGCTACAAGTGTCGAAGACTCCTACAAGAGCATTGGCTCTGTGACTGTATTGTAACCTTCATTGTTTACGAAATACATTTGAGCAGTGTTTTGGAGTGTGGGGGTTTTCACCCATAAGGGTTTTCCCCACGTATATCTTGTATCTCTCTTCTTCTGTCTTACATTCTTGTGTATGTGTTTGTTGCAATATCTCTATTAGTGGGTTAACATAATCTGTAATTGTAAGGATTAAAAAGGATTTGCACTCTCCTCCCCTTATTAGATTAGTGTAGGAAGCGATTTCTGCACACCTAGCTTCATTTCAGTTGGTATCAGAGTCTGGCCAGTTTTGGTTTTATCTGTTGGGTAGGGGTTTTTTAAGCTAATCTTAGGTTGAGTGAGAGTTTGTGCAGAGTATTATGTATCTTGTTGCAGGAAGGAGATAGCAACCACATCCGGAAGATTAGAGGTGGAGAAGTTTAATGGCACTAATTTTGAGTTGTGGAAACTCAAGATGGAATACCTATTTGTTGATTGTGACCTATGGGAAACCGTATCCAGTGTAAAACCTACAGTAATGTCACAAGCTGATTGGGACCTCAAAGATTGAAAGACTAATGGTCTCATAAGACTCTATCTAGCTAACTCTATCCTGTTGAATGTCCATGAGGAGAAGAGCACGAAAGACCTTTGGAAGAAGTTGGGTGATGTTTATCAGGCCAAGTCCTTGGTGAACAAGCTTTTTCTAAAAAAGTTATTTGCTCTGAAGATGGAAGATGGAGGATCTATTGCAGACCATATGAATGCTTTCAACATGATCATTGCATAGTTGACATCTGTGGGTGTGAAAATGGAGGAGGAGGATCAGTGTATGACACTGTTTGTTCTTTGCCAGATTCGTGGGATCATCTTGTCATGGCCATCGGAAGCATCACTACCAACTTCAAGATGGAAGATGTGGTGTCTTTGTTGTTATCTAAAGAAACACGGAGAAAGACATCCGAGTCGGCCAAAGAGGCTCTTGCGGTTCATGGAAGACCCAAAGAGAAAGGGAAGAAGAATGACAAGAAAGGTGAAAAGGGCAAATCCAAACTTGTGGGAGATCCAAATCTCCTGAAAAGTCCAAGGCTCTCTGTTGGAACTATGGGAAAATGAGGCATTTCTGAAAGGAATGCAAAGAGGAAAAGAAAAAGAAAAAGAAGACAGCCCCAAATTCAAATTCTGACAAGTCACAAGATGATGGTGATGCCTTCATCATAGCCCTAGCCACCCATGCATCTGATGATGTGTGGTTGATTGATTCTGGTGCATCATTCCACATGACCTCGCATCGAAGCTGGTTCACAAAGTATGAAGAGTTTGATGGTGGAAGAGTGTACCTAGGTGACGATTCTCATTTGAAGATTGTTGGTTGTGGAAGAGTCTCAATCTGATTCCCTGATGGATGAGTGAAGAGGATCACTAGGGTTATGCACATCCTAGGCCTAGCATGAAGCCTGCTTTCTATAAGTATGTTGAATGATGCAGGTGTGCAGGTTGTCTTTTAAAAGGATGGATGCAAGATGACTAGAGAATCTATGGTACTTGCAAAGGGTACTCAGAGAGGTACTCTATTTTAGCTAGAGGCATGCACTTCACAGTGCAATAGTTCTTCTGACTCGAAGAAAAGAGATATAGTCACTTCATCCCCACCATTTGAACGAGCAGTGAAGAAATCTGTTGTAACTAGTTCTGATGGTAGTGCACATGCTAGGGAAGCTAAACTTCCTGCTGAAAAAACTATGTTATGGCATTTGAGATATGGCCACATTGGTGAGAAGGGTCTTAGAACCCTAAAAAATAAAAACCTTGTTGAGGGGTTAAATGATTGTAATCTTGAGTTTGACTTTTGTGAACATTGTGTATATGGAAAGTAAAACCATGTTCAGTTTTACTCTAGTTCTCACAAGTCTTCTGGTGTATTGGATCTTATTCATTCTGATGTGTCTGGTCCTATTAATATTCCTTTGATTTCCAAATCTGTATATTTTGTATGCTTCATAGATGATTACAATAGAAGGACATGGGTTTATTTTATCAGAAGAAAAGACTGAAGTCTTTAGTTGATTTAAAGATTTTAAAGCCTTTGCTAAAAATCAGACTAGTAAAAAGATTAAGTGTTTGAGAACTGACAACGGTGGTGAGTTTTGTTTGGCAGATTTCGATAAGTTTTGTAAAGAGCAAGGGATTGAAAGAATTAAGACAACTCCATACACCTTGTAGCAAAATGGAGTTGCAAAGAGGATGAATAAGACACTAATGGAGAAGGCTAGGAGTATGCTTAGTGGAGCAAGCCTTGAATAAAAGTTTTGGGTTAAAGCTACTGCCACTGCTTGCTACCTAGTTAACAGGTATCCTACATCAGCTCTTGTTGGTAAGACACCCATGGAGGTGTGGTCTGGTAAGAAGCCTTTAGTTAGACATCTTCATGTTTTTGGTTGTGAGGTATATGCACATGCGCCTAGGGAGAAACAGTCTAAATTGGAGAACAAGGCTATTAAGTGTATTTTCATTGGCTATGGTGTCGGTGTGAAAGGACACAAGCTTTGGGATCCTGTGGCTGAAAAAGTGTTGTATAGGAGAAGTGTTATCTTCAGAGAGCTAACACCTTCTTTCGTAGTTCTACATCCAAAACAGACAGAAAAGAAAGAGGATGCAGTTTAGTTTCCTTCTACCCCTGAGAAGACTGAACAGATGGACCCTGTGAGACCTGATGATGAGGAGAGATCTAGAAGCTCTAAAAGCTCAGAAGAAGAAGCAGAACCTCAACCTCAGGCATTAAGGAGGTCTACACGAACAAGAAAGCAACCTGATAGGTTTGGTTATTCATTACTTGATTCTAGTTGTGCTTTTGCTTTACTTACTAACACTGATGAGTCTAGAACTGTGAAAGAGGCTATGGGCATGAAAGATGCAGGTTCCTAGAAGGAGGCCATGGAAGATGAGATGGCTTCTTTGGAGAAGAATATAACATGGGACTTGGTGCCTTTCCTTGAAGGACGAAAACCCGTTGTATGCAAATGGGTATTCAAGAAGAAATTCAGTGTAGATGATAGTGTTGAAAAGTACAAGGCTAGATTGGTTGCGAAGGGGTATTCACAAGTGGAGGGAATTTATTATGGTAAAATTTTCTCTCCCATTGCAAAGCTGACATCTATTCAGTTCTTATTATCTTTTGCAGTTGCTTATGACTTAGAGGTAGAACAGATGAATGTGAAGACAACTTTCCTTCATGGGGATTTGGAGGAAGAGATTTATATGTCACAACCAAAGCATTACATAGAGAAAGGTAAATAAAATTTGGTTTACAAGTTAAAGAAGTCTTTGTATGGTTTGAAATAGTCTCCTAGGATGTGGTACTTGAATTTTGATGCCTTTGTGTTGTCGATTGGATATCTAAGATCAAAATCAGATCATTGTGTGTATTACAAATTTGACAATGATCGCATTCTCATTATTGCATTGTATGTTGACAATATGCTGTTGATTGGGAATGGTAAGACTATGATTTCTGATTTGAAGTCTGAGTTGTTAGCACAGTTTGATATGAAAAATCTTGGGGCAGCCAGGTAAATTCTAGGAATGGAAATCAGAAGAGACAGAGCTAACAAAAAACTTTGGTTAAGCCAGAGTACGTATGTGAAGACTGTGTTGGATAGGTTCAGCATGGCAGATTGTAGACCATTGTGTGTTCCTATTTCATTAGGGACAAAGTTGTCTGTTAATGATTGTCCAAAATCTCCTATTGAGGTGGAGGACATAAGTAGAGTACCTTATGGTAGTGCTGTTGGCAGTTTGATGTATGCTATGGCCTGCACAAGACCAGATATTTCCCAAGCACTGGGAGTCCTTAGTTGATTTATGGCTAATCCTAGACGGGTACATTGGGATGCAGTTAAGCGAGTGTTTAGATATTTGAGGGGTACTTCTGAGTATTCCATATGCTATCATGGTAATGCTACAGGACCTTCACATTCTGTTTGTATTCATGGATTTGTGGATTTTGATTGGGCAGGTGACATTGACAACAGGTGATCCACCAATGCCTATGTGTTCACTATGTTTGGTGGTGCAATTAGTTGGATGATTAAGTGACAACCTGTGGTTGCTTTGTCCATGACAGAAGCTGAGTATATGGCAGCAACTCATGCTTGCAAGGAAGCCATTTGGCTTAAGAGACTATGTTCAGATATTGGTGTTGATGTAAGACAAATTATGATTTGTTGTGATAGTCAGAGTATGATTTGCCTTGCAAAGAATCCAACTTTCCATGCCAGAACAAAGCATATTGATGTACAGTTTCACTTCATGCAATACATGGTAGAGGATGGGAAGGTAAACTTGGATAAGGTAGATACTTTGAAGAATGTTGCAGATGCATTGATGAAGCCAGTGGGCACAAAGAAGTTCAGATGGTGTTCAGAGTCTATGAGCTTCTCAGCCTATAGCAGTTAAATCCTGTTATTTCTATTGGCTCTTACAAGGTGTTTGACAAGTGGGATAATGTTGGGAATTAAGGTGTCTCAACCTTGGTAATTCCTTGTATTATTTCATTGTATTTATTTATTTATTTATTGCCTATTGTATATTAGGATGCAAATCCTATGTTGTCATCTTGTGGGAGTTGGCATGGTGATGTGTCATCCTACATGGCATATGACCACATGTAAATTTGTCCTCACATGAGGAGATATGAGTCCCTCTTAGTGGTAGGAATATTTTGCCATGTGTCAGCATCTTGGAATGTGTGTAAGGGAATATTGACCGAAACGGTCATGACAGATTCCTATGACAAATTTATGATAGGTATGGACATGTGTCGAGAAGCATCTTTGAAAAAGGCATCTTTGGGTGCCCCAAAGTGGACTATGACATGTTGTAAGAGAATATGCTATTTATAGCCTGTGTATAACAAATTCTTTTACAGCTGTAAGTTATGACAGCTATGATAGATTCTATGACAGTTGTAAGAGTCGTAAGAGCATCTGTCAGCCCATTTTGAAAATAGGTGACCTCCTTGGGTTGGGGTGACTTGACAAGTGTCCATAGGTGTGGGTTTTGGACCATGAGGCCATGTTGGATGCCCATCTTAATGTGGAGCCATTTTTGCCTTGTATTTTCTTTATAAACAGGTGCTTTGGAGAGGTGATGCATTATGTGATTGACATGTACTATTATGCTGCCGGATCATCTTCAGATACGAGTGTCAAAGACTCCTGCAAGAGCATTGCCTCTGTGACTGTATTGTAACCTTCATTGTTTACATAATACATTTGAGTTGTGTATTGGAGTGGGGTTTTTCACTCGTAAGGGTTTTCCCCACGTATATCTTGTGTCTTTCTTCTTTTGTCTTACATTCTTGTGTATGTGTTTGCTGCAATATCTCTGTTAGTGGGTTAACATAATCTATAATTGTAAGGATTAAAAAGAATTTGCACTCTCCTCCCCTTATTAGATTAGTGTAGGAAGCGATTTCCACACACCTAGCTTCCTTTCAAGCAATTCATGCTACTGTCTATATATAAAACTAAGTACAAGTAACCATCTAGGAAAGTTTTATGCATACTTCCAAATTAATCCAATGAATCATCTAGGTCTTCTCTACTCTTTATTGTGTCAAGTATTGCCCCTTGGTCAAACTCACGCACCTTCCATAAGGTCTTGTTCAAGGGTCTACCTCGATATTGTATCAAATGAACATTGGTTGCCTCGACAAGGTTGGAGTAATGAAGAATCTTTCAATGCGTGTCAAAGTCCTCAAATAGCTAAACATTAACACTCTTATGTGGGTACTTTCTAAGCCATGTTCCAGTAACAACCACTGATCCTGTAGGGTATTTGATGTTTTCTCCATCTGTAACTGGGGCCTCCAATTTCTTTTTGGCCTCAACACAATGACACAAGTAATAATATGTTCCCTCTTCATTATCTTCATCTACAATAACTACATAAACATGACCTACAATGATATGTGCAACAAATTAGATGAAATTAGTCAACATTACAAAAATACTATAAAGTTTAAGATAACATTAGGAATTTTAAAAACTATGCAAGTAGATATATTACCTGGTTGAACTAGAACTGATATGTAGTCAAAGTCAACTGATGATTCCATCTCTGTCATTTCCAGTGTCGTTGAGGGTCGATACGTGTTAAGTGGGCTAAGATAACTTAACTGCTGTTCGTCAACCCACTCCTTTGACTCACATTCATTCCAGACTTGAATTGTACATAAAGAACAAAAGCATGCCATCTTCCATACGTGAACCTACAATTGAGCTTCTGAAAGAGTGTAGCTCACTTGATCCTATCAGTGTACAACAATCCTCATATGGTGCAATGTTAATATCATCTATCAACCAAAAAAATCTACGAACTGAAGACTTACCTTCATTACCTGGACCCATCGAAGCATTACACCACTCAACAATTGATTTTACATATGTCAACTTTGCATTGTCTTTATAATTTAACTCTTCTCATGCTATGACTCTTTTGATCCATGCCCCTGCACCATCATGCTCCCCCTTTCCATGTCCGGCCTCACAAAAGTTCCACATATGCTAAACACCTATAATATTATGCCTCCTTCTCAGCCAATAGAAATTCTATGAGTTCTTGAATTGTGATGCACAATTATCTGACCATATGATATGCTGACTGAACGATATGCCCCTTCTAAATAAATCATTGTAGAACACCTAAAAGAAACCTTGCACGAACTCCATGAAATGCGTGTGATCATCACTTATATAAAAATGATACTCCCTTATGATCTTTCTGTCATCCTCTATACTATCATTCACATGAATGAATGCGATGTGCACAAATATAGAAACCTATGTCAAGTTGTAATATTGGGATTGTACCTCACATTGTGGCTGTAGACTGTAGTTCTCTGCAAAGTTGATGACTAAAACAATGCTACCAACTGGAAATGTGTCCCTGCATAACTTAAATTGCAAGTCCAACCATTGAGCTGTATGGGCATGTCTTACATACTCATACACTATACTGTCATGAAATATAGACATAAACTGATACACTGGAATCTTTTGAATAACATATTCACACCTCTTTGCTTCTTTACCATCTTTTGTATTGTATGCCACTGTTTAATACTTGTCGAACTCTACTAGTTCATTTCCAACCGCATGTGTTCTTTCCATATGTTCACATATTGGCATACGTTGCAAGCCACCGCAATGCTGACATGTGACATCCAAGCATAATTTCTTGTAGAATATTTGACCTTCCTCTCTATCACATAAAATTGTTGATATGAAGTCTATTGAAGTAGTTGGTGGGGCATGTGTATGCCACAATCCTGCAAAATGTTATTAGTATGCAAATCTAAACATATAAACCGATAAACATCCCAATGGTTAGAAAATTCAATATGTAATCTACAACAAGTAGTGCGTATGTGATTTATTTTGACAAAGAAAGGTTTTAGCATTTCAAAATATCTTTAAGAAATTTTAATTTGAGGATACATCTCAAGAAATTTACCAAAAAAATGTGTTTGAGTCATATCCAAAAAATGCTTTGGATGTGACTCACAGTTTCGACTACCGATTCTCCTTCTTACCATGCATCCCTTTGATTCGGAGATACCCTTGTGTAATTATTCCAAAAGTCTTTAATTAGTGATCTCAAAGCTTCAACAACAACTTTGTCTTTCCATGGGAGTTTCCAAGAGAATGCCCACAATTCAGTAGTGTTTGGATCCTCAACTCTTTGACATATTCCAACGGCTCTCATTAGAGTTTTTCTATTTATTTTTAATGATTGACTTGTCTTTCTAATGAGGCAAGCTTTATTTGTTTATTGGATTACAATTGTCGATGTAATGACATGTCGTGTGACATTACTATCCTTGGTGCGTGAGGTGGAACCCACACTCTCATACGCACTCATTAGATTCTTGACAATTGATTTTTCACTTGAGGCATTTGATGTTCTTATGCCAAGAATCTTCATAATGGGCCTAAATTTCAAATTTCTCATCAATTCAACAAAGAGTTGACATCTTCCGGTTTCATTTAAATTCTCAAAGAATAATTTCTAGATCTCATTCGCATATCTTTGGCAAGTGTGCATGGGAATCTTATCTTGCATGGGCTCCAATACATTCTCATCAATATCAATTAGAAACTTAGGCTTCCTATGCAAAATTCTAGGAGGCATTTTAATTATTGGTAAAGTAGACTCAACATTAGGAATTTCTTCAATATTTACTTGAGATGGGATAGATGATGTACCTTCGATTGTGTCATGCCCACATTTCCCATGCGGTCACAATACGTATTCACGCGTGTCATGTCCACATGCGTCATGTGATCATGATACGAACTATCAAATTTTTTTTCCCACTACTCTGAAAACCCCCTCGCATGCGTAAGCGTGCTCGGTGGTGTATGCTTAAGGAGTAAACAAAGCAGTTGTTAGCGGGGTATTACACTCACAAATTACATTTGTACAGCAGTTGTTTTAGGTGATAGATCATTTTTCAACAAAGCACGATCATTTGCCCTCTCTTCCATTTCTCTAAAATTTAATTTAAATATATATATATATATATGTATGTATGTATGTATGTATATATATCGCCATTGTCTCAGTTCACTTTAACTCACAATTTCATTAATAAGTTCCTTAACTATAAAGAAAGTATAGAATATATATAATAAATAAATATATATATAATTTGTTAAAACAAATTACTATCCAATAAATCATTAAAAACAGAGCAAAGAGTAATTTTTTTTTTTTTTTACAAATATAAACATTGTATTTTTGAATTGCAACTCTAAGTTTAAGCATCTATTCAATTCGTATTATACAATATGCATAAATAAATCCCACTTTTACTATTCACTATTCACTTTTACTATTCACTATTCACTATTCACTTTTACTATTCACTATTCACTATTCACTATTCTGTTACTATTCACTATTCATATTAAGGAAAACTTTTAATATGAGATAAGTTTCTATTTAACTCAATTACATAACTTTAATCCAATTTTATTTCCTTTCCAAATGGCAAAACTAAATGAACAATAAAACTACAACTATCAATACAATAAGGAAGTAATTTCCTCACAACTCTAAAATAATAAGTTATACAACGAAAGAGAGAGAATGTTCTGCTCTTGTAAAATCAACAAGGATGAAGCTATTAAAAGACCAAGCTCCCTTAAGAGTAAAGGAAAATAAAATATTTTCTAAGATCCAATAATCTTCTCCAAGCTTCACCATAAGCTCCCAGAAAACCTACATATCACACAAGGGAAGAAACACCACACAAGCTACTCTCCTCCCTACCGTAGACCCACAAGAGGGTCACCCCCGAGATAGGGAGATCATCCACACACCTAGGGGATTCAATACCACTTCACAACAAAATAAAAATAACACACTAAAACACGAATACACCCATAGATATTTACACAACACAAAACTCATCCATTGTGAGTTTAAAGAGGGGTAGGAGAGTGGACACACTCAACTCTAGAGTGTCACCCTTCAATTAAATTTCAACACAGTTTCCTTCTTATGGCCTCAAGCCAACTTGCCAACAAAGATTCCAAGGAGTTCATATTTTGACTCTCAAGCCAAATAACACAATTTCCCAAAGTCACACAAATGTCTTCAAGGCTTTCAACATCTCAAAAGAAACAAGGCATGTACTCGAGGAGGATCACTCCTCCCCTACCCCACACTTGATGAGCATTTCTCCCAAGTGGAAGAAGCTCTGTCAACACCCAAATAAATTTCTCCACAATTACATAATTTATAACACAACAAATCAAATTTCATTTCACAAATCCATCATGCAAGAAATAGAAAATGCAAAGGAGAGGCTTTGAAATACAACCTTAAAAAACCCTTTAATGGATGAAGTTGATGTAGAGTTCCTCTCCAGCCTCCTCTCCAAATCTCCCTTCTCAAAAAAAAACAATCTCTCTATGATCACAAGCAAGGAATAATGAATGAAGGATATAGGATGGCTAGAATAATTTCGGCATTATAAGGCTATGAAGAGGAGAATAGAGAAGGAATTAGGCATTATGAGGATGCCAGAAGAAGATTTCCTAGAGGAAATTATGCATGATAAGAATGCAAAAATGAAGTCCCCCTGCAAGAATGAAGTTCCCTTGTAAGAATCAAGTTCCCCTACAAAATCTAGTTTTCCCTAATTGCTTAGAGAAGGGTCTTATTTATAGATTTTTGAAAAGATAATGGAGGGTGAGGATCAAAAGTTGAGATCAAGAGCTCTCATTATTTGTAAATTTTAAATTCATAGTGGATGAATTAAAAAATTATTTTTTTAAGATTGTAATATTTAAATAACCCCACTATCCCAAGTGGAATTAATAAAATATCCCCACTATCCGAAGTGGAATTAATAAAATATCCCCACTATCCGAAGTGGAATTAAAAAATATTCCCACTATCCCAAGTGGGATTAAAAAATAACCCCACTCATGAAGGACCACACCACTTCATGGGGGCTCTCACCAAAAGTGAGGGAACAAGAAGATAAGCCCCTCCATTATTGGTGGACCATGGAGTCATTTCAAGCCTTGAAAATGGAGAAAGGATGGGCTTGAGTTTTGATCCACTCATCCTATCCTTCCCATGCCTCCAAATTCGTCACTTAACTTCACTGTGAAGTTAAGGTAGCCATACGGAGGTTAACCAAGTGTTACCCTAGTCAAAAGGGACCCTAGACCCATGGGGTATAACCCAGGGTCAATTTAAACTTAGTTAGGACACCCAGGGTCAAGTTAAGACACAAGAAAAGGGTCTTAAAAATTTAAATTAAAAAAAATAAAATTCAAATACAATTCTTACAACACAAATCATAATTCAATTTTACAAAAGGGTAGACCTAACCCATTCGACCTCATGTAAGACAATATTACAACATTACAACATTGCACCAAACACATAGCTGATCTTAGTTCCTCGTGGAACTAGATCGGCTTCACAAGGGATTACAACATAAGGTGTGGAATGATCTCTTGTATCTATGGTTTTGTTAGAAATACCTGCACACTCAATCTCAAAGTTAATTCCACATATACATATCATAGCCGAAGCAAATTTAACATATTAATGAGGATGTATAACCAATCACTACCTATATCTATCTGGCAACCATATTATATAATAATCAATCATTTTATCATTTTAATCTAGAGCTAGGTGAATAATAGGATACACACCAATCAGACAAGGGCAGGCCTTACAGATTGGAGGTGAAAAGGATGAAAATGACTTACTCCCGGAAGTCATCAAGAAGAGGTTGGAAGCATTTTCTTGAACTTCTTTGCACCAGACAAGGTAAGTACAGAAGATAACATATGTAATAAAGAACTTTTCTCAAGAAAATAAAGCATGGTAACTAAATGTTATAAAGGCTTAATTTCCTTTCGTGAAATACACTCTATGGGTTGAAATTCAGCACATCTAATCTCAGGATCATCAATCTTCTATACACATGTATAGAGAATCTTCACACATCATATTACAAGTTTATAGAGAAAATACCAATTCATATGCAATTACATCAAATACAGATCTTACACAAATAAGCATTTTCATTCATCCACATTACAGGAATTAACTTCACAAGGCTCAGATAAAGGTTTAGGGGAATGTCAAAGTCTCCTCATAGAACCAAGTAACCAATAACCAGTGCCAAGTAACCAAAGATCCAAGAATCAGGTAGAAAGATGGTCTCAGGGCCATGCACCTGGGGGCCTCGCCATACATTCCCACAATGGCCTACCTCTTGTTTGTATAAGGGGTTTAGTTTCCAAGAGATAGCCAACATAAGAACAAGATCACTAGGAAGGTAAGTGGATAATGACCAGCCCATACTAGTCCACACCTACCCCCATCCTCAAAAGTTTCCCACGTCTGCTTCCTTATATACACTCCACCAGAGGTCGCTCCATCGACATGGTGAGAAGAACATCACAACATATGACCAACACTTGCAAACAAAAATAATCTAGCTTAGCCACCACAAATAACAGATATACCAAAAGAAAAGAGTTTCAAAATCCAACAGTAAAATAAATAAATGCGTGCCATTCCAACAATAAATCAACCATAACCACAAGGATTACGTGGAAAATGGAGAAATCAAAGATTTGTGGCTAAGCTACTTTCAGACAAGATTAAATAACATGGTTGGTCCACACAGGCAAGATACAAAAAGATCACCAAACAACCGAAAGAAATAATCGCAATCCAAGAAAGTGCACATTACATCACTATGTGACTAACACTAAGTCACCAATAAGGAAGGAAGGAAACACGGTCACTACATGTGTTTGGCAAACACAACCAATGCAATAACATCATGTAGGTAAGTATTATCAATGCATCTTCACGTACTCTTACGTGGAATCGTGCCCTTCTCAAAGGTAACACATCATCAATATAGTACATTGTGCCCTTCTTAAAGGTACACGTCATCATTAGAATGTAAATGTCTCTAGGATACTACACATCCACTCAGATAAGATACCAAGGTAAGAATAAACCTACACAAGTAGTATGCCCTTGAGCAAATCACATGCCCATACCAAAACATAACCAAAATCCCATGTCAGATGTCATTAGTACCGTCAAGGAAACAAAGCATGATAGGAAAGCACTATGGGCCTCTCAAAGGTCCATTCACTAAGGAGAAGTAGGGGGTACTTTGGCATAGGAAGGTATGGTTGGTTGGGTAATCCCAAACCAATGCCACAACATGTCACCATAGCTTCTTAAGTTCTTCCTCTCCACTACTTAACTCCACACATGTAAGGTCTCCAACTCCAAGATTGGACCTTACAGGGTGTACATACAAGCAGCCACACAAGCATGAGTCCATCATACTTGTAGTTATACACTCAACTCATGGATGGATACCTAGTATCACAAGCTCATGAGTACACTAAGCATGTACGGGATAATCACAACACATAGCAAACATGTTCATAACAGGTATTTACATCCACAAGGTAACACAATTCTCCTTTAATGTTCATTACTTAGTGAAGAAGGACAACTTTCATACCCCAAAGTCACATAATAATTACCATAAAGGTTCTCTAAGAAATTTACTCAAACATCAACTCAAATTAATCCATCTAGAGCATATTGGAGTCCAACCATGACTTCACATTGAGAGATAAGGTAACACCCTCAAGTAAGTACACCAATTTACTAGCTATGCTTGATAGATCATAATCGAACCCAAACAACATTATTTCAACTCACAAGATGGTAACTCACAACACATCACATATCATGGAGTTAACGATAACCCATATAACACTACATATGCACTACGAAACCACCACACATTTATCTAACACAAGGTTCATAAAGTAGAGGCATATCACAAGAAGAATCTAATAGGAAGATCACGTCTCTAATTTTACTATTCTACTATATGAAGCCCAAACATCTTTTCCACACAAGGCATGCATAACAATTCACACGAAAATAAATTTATAAAATGCAAAATTTTATTTTGTAGAAGTAATTTACAAAAAAGGTCGCCAAGCACACAAATGCCTCATTGAACAATTTGAGGACATATGTTAATTCTTAACAATTTGCCATGCATAAAACTAATTTTCACCTCTTTCTTTCTTAGTGTTTTTACAAGGTAATCTAATGAAATCACACACGTAACAAATTACACTCATAAAATTTAAAGCAAGATACACTTCATGCAATCTTTTCTAGTTATCAATCCAAATGAGACAATTCCAATTTCCAATGATATAAAGGGTTAGGAATTCAAGAAATTATGTCATTCAACCCTATGATAAACACATGTCAAGTTCACAAGGCAAGAATAAATCAAATGGGTATTAAGATGTCACTACTCTCCACAAAAATACACAAGGGTGAGGAAGGGTCCAACGCAATCCCTCACCACCTAGACCAACTGTCTCGAGAGAACAATCGACTAAGAGGATCACAAACATCACAAAACATAAGAGGAAGACTTTGATAATCGTGTGACAAGGCTATCACAATGATAACACAAGAGGATGGGTATTCCTCCAAGGTGAAGGTTAGTCAACAAACCACAACCTCACTCTGTCGCAACTACAAGTAGTAGAACAAGGGTCAAATCATGCTCAACCCACTCCATGTCAGCCTAAACAACACGCAAATCCCAGAGCTCCCAATGTTGAAACATGTGCTCTGATACCAAATGTCATGCCCACATTTCCCATGTGGTCACAACACGTATTCATGCATGTCATGTCCACATGCGTCATGTGGTCATGGTACGAACTATCAAATTTTTTTGCCCACTACTCTGAAAACCCCCTTGCACGTGTAAGCGTGCTCGGTGGCGTATGCTTAAGTAGTAAACAAAGCAGTTGTTAGCGGGGTATTATACTCACGAATTACATTTGTACAGCAGTTGTTTTAGGTGATAGATCATTTTTCAACAAAGCACGATCATTTGCCCTCTCTTCCGTTTCTCTAAAATTTTTTATATATATGCCGCCATTATCTCAGTTCACTTTAACTCACAATTTCATTAATAAGTTCCTTAATTGTAAAGAAAGTATAGAATATATATAATAAATAAATAAATATATAATTTGTCAAAACAGATTACTATCCAATAAATCATTAAAAATAGAGCAAAGAGTTAATTTTTTTTTTTTTTACAACTATAAACATTGTATTTCCGAATTGCAACTCTAAGTTTAAGCATCTATTCAATTCATAGTATACAATATGCATAAATAAATCCCACTTTAACTATTCACTATTCACTATTCACTATTCTGTTACTATTCACTATTCATATTAAGGCAAACTTTTAATATGAGATTAGTTTCTATTTAACTCAATTACATAACTTTAATCCAATTTTATTTCCTTTCCAAATGGCAAAACTAAACAAACAATAAAACTACAACTATCAATACAATAAGGAAGTAATTTCCTCACAACTCCAAAATACCAAATTATACAACAAAAGAGAGAGATTGTTCTCCTCTTATAAAATCAACAAAGATGAAGCTATTAAAAGACCAAGCTCCCTTAAAAGTAAAAGAAAATAAAATATTTTCCAAGATCCAATAATCTTCTTCAAGCTTCACCATAAGCTCCCAGAAAACCTGCATATCACACAAGGGAAGAAACACCACACAAGCTACTCTCCTCCCTACCGTAGACCCGCAAGAGGGTCACCCCCGAGCTAGGGAGATCATCCACACACCTAGGGGATTCAATATCACTTCACAACAAAATAAAAACAACACACCAAAACACGAATACACCTATAGATATTTACATAACACAAAACTCATCCATTGTGAGTTTAAAGAGGGGTAGGAGAATGGACACACTCAACTCTAGAGTGTCACCCTTCAATTAAATTTCAACATAGTTTCCTTCTTATGGCCTCAAGCCAACTTGCCAACAAAGATTCCAAGGATTTTATTTTTTGACTCTCAAGCCAAATAACACAATTTCTCAAAGTCACACAAATGTCTTCAAGGCTTTCAACATCTCAAAAGAAACAAGGCATGTACTTGAGGAGGATCACTCCTCCCCTACCCCACACTTGATGAGCATTTCTCCCAAGTGGAAGAAGCTCTGTCAACACCCAAATAAATTTCCCCACAATTACATAATTTACAACACAACAAATCAAATTTTATTTCACAAATCCATCATGCAAGAAATAGAAAATGCAAAGGAGAGGCCTTGAAATACAACCTTAAAAAGCCCTTTAATGGATGAAGTTGATGTAGAGTTCCTCTCCAGCCTCCTCTCCAAATCTCCCTTCTCAAAAAAAACAATCTCTCTATGATCACAAGCAAGGGATAATGAATGGAGGATATAGGATGGCTAGAATAATTTCGGCATTATGAGGCTATGAAGAGGAGAATAGAGAAGGAATTGGGCATTATGAGGATGCCAGAAAAAGATTTCCTAGAGGAAATTATGCATGATAAGAATGCAAGAATGAAGTCCCCCTGCAAGAATGAAGTTCTCCTGCAAGAATCTAATTCCCCTGCAAAATCCAGTCTTCTCTAATTGCTTAGAGAAGGGTCTTATTTATAGAGTTTTGAAAAGATGATGGAGGGTGAGGATCAAAAGTTGAGATCAAGGGCTCTCATTATTTGTGAATTTTAAATTCATAGTGGATGAATTAAAAAATTATTTTTTTAAGATTGTAATATTTAAATAACCCCACTATCCCAAGTGGAATTAATAAAATATCCCCACTATCCCAAGTGGAATTAATAAAATATCCTTACTATCCCAAGTGGAATTAAAAAATATCCCCACTATCCCAAGTGGGATTAAAAAATAACCCCACTCATGAAGGACCACACCACCCACTTCATGGGGACTCTCACCAAAAGTGAGGGAACAAGAAGATAAGCCCCTCCATTATTGGTGGACCATAGAGTCATTTCAAGCCTTGAAAATGGAGAAAGGATGGGCTTGAGGTTTGATCCCACTCATCCTATCCTTCCCATGCCTCCAAATTCGTCACTTAACTTCACTGTGAAGTTAAGGTAACCATACAGAGGTTAACCAAGGGTTACTCTAGTTAAAAGGGACCCTAGACCCATGGGGTATAACTTAGGGTCAATTTAAACTTAGTTAGGACACCCAGGGTCAAGTTAAGACACAAGAAAAGGGTCTAAAAAATTTAAATTAAAAAAAAAAATTTAAATACAATTCTTACAACACAAATCATAATTCAATTTTACAAAAGGGTAGACCTAACCCATTCGACCTCATACAAGACAATATTACAACATTACAACATTGCACCAAACACAGAGTTGATCTTGGTTCCTTGTGGAACTAGATCGGCTTCACAAGGGATTACAACATAAGGTGTGGAATGATCTCCTGTATCTGTGGTTTTGTTAGAAATACCTGCACACTCAATCTCAAAGTTAATTCCACATATACATATCATAGCTGAAGCAAATTTAACATATTAATGAGGATGTATAACCAATCACTACCTATATCCATCTAGCAACTATATTATATAATAATCAATCATTTTATCATTTTAATCTAGAGCTAGGTGAATAATAGGATACACACCAGTCGAACAAGGGCGGGCCTTACAGATTGGAGGTGAAAAGGATGAAAATGACGTACCATCAACTTGAGGTGTGAATGATGGCGTGCCACCAACTTGAGAAGAAAATGCAGATGTACCTTCTACTTCACCTGTGAAAGATGGTGTTCCTTCAACTTGACCTATGGACGATAGAGTGCCTCCAACTTGGAGATTCACTTTCCTCATGACACGGAGGTTTTGCATTCATTCTCTTTGTGCCGCCAATTCCATCTCCTCTTAGTTTCATTAGACGTGTCATGTTTCTCTTCAATTGGCAATGGTGGAATGTCTTCTTGTATGGTTGAAAAATTCCTACTTTCCCGAATTCACCTCATTCTTTCTCTTTTCCTCTCATTCTCAGCTTCACGCTCTTCTGGTGTTAGAGTCTTTGCTCATTTCCTCGGCATGATAATGATTTATACAAGCATGATGAATAAGACAATGATAATTAGAAATTTTATAATGACAATGAATAGCACAGTCAAAATGAATAACAAGGTTCTACAAACTTCTGAATAAGACACCTCATATCAAGATAACTTGAACATACATAATTCATGGAGTATGCATTTGAACACACATATAAGTCATGTAGTATACACTTGAACATACAAAGTCATGTAGTATACACTTGAACATACAAAGTCATGGAGTATACACTCAAATACAAGAAGTCATAAATGATGTAGAGGAAGGGTGGAGTTCATGAAATAGACCCAAAAGACAAATGATTGTAAAACTAGTCCTCTTGGGACAGTCATAATAAAACTTGTCTAACCCTTGAAGAATGCTCTAAAATCCTTTGTTCAGGTCTATAGGACCTTCTAAGACCCCTTCCTAATAAGGAATATGCACAAACAATACTTTTAGACTTAGATTTGATGAACTTCCAATTGCTGCCCCAACACTGTCAGGCACAATCATTTGGGACAGTCATCACACTTTGTCAAATAATGGCCAAGAAAGCTTCAAAACTCCTTGAGCAGGTCTAAAAGACCTTCATATAGATTCTTCACACCTTTTTCCCAATCACAAAATGCACCAAGTATACAATGGAATACACAAAGTCATGGAGTATACACTTGAACATACAAAGTCATGGAGTATACACTCAAATACACGAAGTCATAAATGATACAGAGGAAGGGTGGTGTTCATGAAAATAGACCCAAAAGACAAATTGTTCTTGCATGTTCTCCATTGTTGCTCCTATGTACACCTTCCTATATGACTTCAATGAACTAAGGCAAATCCACTTGGAATGCTTTCAAGAACCTCAATATAGATTTGGGAGCCTATTTCAAACATTTTAAAGGTGATTCCAATAGGTATTAAACACCTAGACTCAAAAGCAAACCTTAACTTGCTCGGGTGCCAACACTTACTCAATGATTGTAAAACTAGTCCTCTTGGGATAGTCATAATAAAACTTGTCTAACCCTTGAAGAATGCTCTAAAATCATTTGTTCAAGTCTCTAGGACCTTCTAAAACCCCATCCCAACAAGGAATATGCACAAACAACACTTTTAGACCTAGATTTGATGAACTTCCAATTGCTGCCCCAACATTGTCTTGCACAATCATTTAGGATAGTCATCACACTTTGTCAAATAATGGCTAAGAAAGCTTCAAAACTCCTTGAATAGGTCTGAAAGACCTTCATATAAATTCTTCACACCTTTTTCCCAATCACAAAACACACCAAGTATACAATGGAATACACAAAGTCATGGAGTATACACTGGAATACATAGTCATGATATACACTTGAATATAGGTCATAGAGTATACACTTGAATACAAATACAAAGTCATAGAGTATACACTTGAATACCTAATCATTAAGTATACACCTGAATGGAAAGAGGACATTTAGGGTAGAAATTTAATACACTTGAATTTGTAAGGAAAGCACAGGTGCGGAAAACAACTTCCCCAATGAAAATTCCAAGGGGAAAATGCAGACAGGTAACTTTCAAAATGAAATAATCAGATAAATACACTAGAGAATCAAAATAGACAAAATAGACAACACAGACTCCAATATTATGTGGGAAAACCCTTTCAGGTAAAAAACCCACCACCACAATAGAAGCTATCTTTATTACAGCAAACTGAAAGATTACAATAAAGACTCCCAGCTCTAATGTTCAGGACTCAATTCTTTTTACAATTGTACAAAGTTGTTTATATCATTTGCACATTCTATAGAAATAAATAGTACAAATCGAATCGTTTTCATCATCAAACAATGATGCCAGTAGATCAATTTTATAACATCAGTCTGCAAGAGCAAAAAATGGTTACTCAACTATTGCCCTAACTAAATGATTCACCTTCCCCATCATCGTTGCTGCTCAACAGTCGTAACTGTTCGTATTCCATGAGATGCATAATCCCACATGCACCAGGTCACGTATACTATTCCAGTTTATAACCACAAACGATCAAAAGGACTATCATCGGCAATTTTGTTGCCGACAATGATAGTCAAAGACTCATTGGGATAACCTTCATCATCAGTGAACTATTCAACACTTGCTCCAACGGATCCTTGTCTTACCGACGCCAATGCTATGCTAACCCTTCATCAGAGTGACTGGTAACTTCAGAGAGACATCTCAACGCTGGGCCGATTATAGTTCTTACACTGATGATCCATTGATCCCAGCTCACACTTCCATTGGGGTAACTCAATACTATCGGAATGACCACCATGAGTTTACTCGACACCCAACCTTATGTCAATGGACTTCTCACATTGGTATGACCCTCTTCGATCGGAGAAGTAACTTAAGACTATGCCGATGTAGTAAGTCTGCTCGATAGCTTGTCCCTTCATCAATGTGAACAAAACTGTTGGTGTAACATTCACTAGTTCTGCCGAAACTCTAGTGTGGCCGACGACCAATGAAAGAAATAGGTTCCAAGCAATAACTTGAGACACTAGGTCTCTTCAATCTCCCACTTGTCAAAGAGATTATTGCTAACCTCTTAATCCTCAAAAGGATTACTGAGAATTATGGGCCCGAAGACCCATTTCATCTGAACGCCATTTGAACTTCGCTGTGCTTACTAGTTTTGTTAAGGCGTTAGCAACATTTTCCAAAGTGTCAACCTTTCCCAGCTTCACCTTCCTATCTTCCACCATATCATGAACAAAGTGATATTGGACATCAATATGTTTTGTCCTAGCATGAAAAGTAGGGTTCTTTGCCAAACATATAGCACTTTGACTATCACAATGAATTTGCATCTGCCCTGCATTAAAACCAACATCAGAACATAACCTCTTCAACCAAGCAGCTTCTTGGCATGCACGAGTAGCTGCCATGTACTCTGCCTCTGTTGTGGACAAAGCGACTACAACCTGCCGCTTACTCATCCAACTAATAGCACCACCATTTAACGTGAACACATATCCACTAGTGGATCTTCTACTATTAATATCCCCTGCCCAATCAAAATCCACATATCCCTGAATGCTAATAGATCTCTATGATCCAACTGAGTTTCCATGATAGCAAATAGCATAATCAGAAGTTCACTTCAAATACCTCATAACTCTTTTCACAGCATCCCAATGTGATTTGCCTAGATTCGCCATAAACCAGCTCAAAACTCCCACTGCTTGGGCAATGTCTGGTCTGGTACAAACCATTGTGTACATTAAACTGCCAACAACACTTGCATAAGGCACTTTCTTCATGTCGTCAACTTCATTCGAAGATTGTGGACAATCTTCAACAGATAGTTTCATTCCTTGCAAAACTGGAAGAACTAGCTGTTTGGAATCAGACATATTAAATTTATCAAGAACATTGGTAATATATTTGATCTGTCCCTTTTGATTTCCATTCCCAGAATGTACTTTGCCGCCCCCAAATTCTTCATTTCAAATTTCAAGGACAATTGAGATTTTAAATTTGAGATCATCCCCTTACCATTGCCAATGAATAACATATCATCCACATACAGTGCAAAAATAAGAATCCGATCACCTTCAATTTTATAATAGACACAATGATCAGATTTAGATCTCACATATCCTAAAGATAACACATACGTATCAAACTTCAGATACCACATTCTGGGAATTGTTTCAAACCATAAAGAGACTTTTTAAGTTTACATACCAGATGTTTTTTTCCTTTTACCACAAAATGCTCTGGCTGGGACATATAAATTTCTTCTTCAAGGTCCCCATGAAGAAATGCTGTTGCAAATCCATCTGCTCAATTTCAAAGTCATACATTGCTGCAAGTGACAAAAGAAATCTAATGGACGTCAGCTTAGCTACAGGAGAAAAGATTTCTCCATAATCAATACCTTCCTTTTGGGAATACCCCTTAGCAACCAGTCTTGCCTTGTACTTATCAACACTACCATCTGGACCATATTATTTTTAAATACCCACTCACAGCCCACAAGTTTTCTACCTTCAGGCAAGGGCACCAGATCCTAGGTTCCATTTTTCTCCAATGATGTCATTTCACTATCCATGGCTTCCAACCAAGAATCTGAATCAGGTAAACTAATAGCTTCTTTCATAGTCCTAGGTTCATCAGTATCAGTAATTAAAGCATAGGCACAACTTGAATCAAGTACTAAAAATCCATACCTATCTAGTTGTCTTCTTTCACGTGTAGACCGTCTCAAAAGCTGAGGTGCAGGTTCAGGTTCTTGCTCTAGATCTGAATCTTCAGAGCTACTCGAACTCACATCTGAACCATCTACACTTGGTGTTTGTTGTTCCTCTTTTACAAGGGTCAGAGGAATATTCACAACACTCTTTTCTTTCTTCTTTTCTGTCTTCTCCGGTTGAGGATCAATAACCAAAGGTTTCAACTCTCTAAAAATTACATTCCTGCTATAAATTACTTTTTCAATTTCAGGAGTCCAAAGCTTGTACCATTTAACACCGACTTCATAGCCAATAAAGATACATTTGACTGCCTTGTTATCTAACTTAGATCTTTTTACCTCAGGAATATGAGCATATGCCTCACAGCCAAAGACACGAAGATGTCTTAGAGAGGGCTTCTTTCTAGACCACACTTCCATAGGCGTCTTATCAACCAATGCTGAAGTAGGAGAACGATTCAGCAAGTAACAAGCTGTAGCAACTGCCTCAGCCCAGAACTTTTGTTCAAGCCCAGTATAACTCAAGATACTTCTTGCTTTCTCCATCAATGATCGATTTAACCTTTCAACAAATCCATTTTCTTGTGGAGTATTAGGTGTAGTCTTATGCCTTTTAATTCCATGGTCTACACAATACTTATCAAAATCCGCATTGCAATATTCACCACCATTATCCGTTCTCAAATATTTTATTTTTCTACTAGTCTAATTTTCCACAAGAGTTTTAAATTCTTTAAACCTACTGAACACTTCTAATTTATTTTTCATAAAATATATAAATGCCCTCCTTGAATAATCATCAATAAATGATACGTAGTATCTTGATTTAGACATAGAAGGAACATTGACTGGACCAAAAACATCAGAATGTACATAGTCCAGAACACCAGAAGATTTATGAGAACTAGAGTAAAAAGAGACATGGTTCTATTTTCCATATATACAATGTTCACAGAAATTGAACTCCAGATTACAATCAGTCAGCCCATCTACCAGGTTTTTGTTCTTCAAGGTTTTTAAACCTTTTTCACCTATGTGACCAAGTCTATGATGCCAGAGCATTGTTTTCTCTGCAGGAAGTTTAACTTCCATAGAGTTTGCATCATGTGTTACAATAGTAGCTTCTTCAGATTTTACAGAGACATTATTACAACACACTGGTTTTGCATCTAACCTATACATAGTTCCAATGTGTTCACCCTTTGCCAGTACAATAGAACCTCTAGTCATTTTACAGCCACCATTTACAAAAGTAACTTGCACTCCAACATCATTAAACTTACTAATAGAAAGTAAATTCTGAGTCAGACCTGGTATGTGTAGAACTCCATTCATTCCCTTTATCCTGCCATCCAGGAACTAGATTTTGACTCATCCTCGGCCAACAATTTTCAGTGTTGAATCACTTTCCAGGAACACCTTCCCACTAGCATACGGTTCATACTATGTGAACCACTCTCTGTGAGATGTCATATGAAAAGATGCTCTTGAATCCACCAGCAAACATCTTCAGATGCAGGCATTGCAAAAGCAGCAATGAAGGCATCAGCATCACTCTGTGAAGACTCAGAGTCAGAGAAGCTCTTCTTCTTTTTCTCCTCTTTGTAGTCTTTCTTGATGTGACCTTTCTGCCCACAATTCCAGCACTTCACCTTGGACTTCTTGCCAGGGGATTTTGATTTCCCCTCTGATTTGGACTTAGACTTCTTGTCCTTTTGCCTCTTTCCTATGATCTACCTTAAACAAACATAGCATCTTTGGCCATACCAGAAGACTTCCTCCGCATCTCTTCAGACAACAGTGAGGCAACAATAGTTTCTATTGAAAATGTAGTTGTACTTCCAATAGCCATCACCAGATGGTCCCATGAGTCAGGTAAGGAACACAACAGAAGCATACAGTGGTCCTCCTCTTCTATTTTTACACCTATAGATGTCAACTGAATAACAATCGTATTGAATGCACTCAGATGTTCTGCTACAGATGCACCTTCATCCATCTTTAGAGAATACAATTTCTTTCCAAGGAAAAGTTTATTCACCAAGGACTTGCCCTAATAAATATTATTCAACTTCTTCCACAAATCACTTGTAGTCTTCTCCCCATAGACGTTCAATAGAACAGAGTCAGATAAACTCAATCTTATTAGTCCTTTGGCTTTCCTATTTGCCAGATCCCAATCTTCTTGCTTCATGCCTGTAGGTTGAGTTCCAGACACAGCAACCCAAAGATTTCTATAGACCAGCATGTCTTCAACTTTAAGTTTCCACAACTCAAAGTTTGTGCCATTAAACTTTTCAATGTCTATTTTGTCTGATGTACTTGCAATCTTATTTAACCAAATAAATCTCTGCAGAACTCCCACTCACAAAATTGACACAAAAAACCCAAACTACCAACAAGGATAGCACAACTGGCCAGGCTCTGATACCACTTGTAAGGAAAGCACAGGTGTGGAAAACAGCTTCCCTAATGAAAATTCCAAGGGGAAAATGCAAACAGGTAACTTTCAAAATGAAATAATCAGATAAATACACCAGAGAAACAAAATAGACAAAATAGACAACACAGACTCCAGTATTACGTGGGAAAACCCTTTCGGGTAAAAAACCCACCACCACAATAGAAGCTATCTTTATTACAGCAAACTGAAAGATTACAATAAAGATTCCCAGCTCTAATGTTCAGGTCTCCATTCTTTTTACAATTGTACAAAGCCATTTATATCATCTGCACATTATACAGAAATAAACAGTACAAATTGAATCATTTTCATCATCAAACAATGATGCCAGCAGATCAGTTTTATAACATCAGTCTGCAAGAGCAAAAAATGGTTACTCGACTATTGCCCTAACTAAATGATTCGCCTTCCCCATCATTGTTGCTGCTCAATAGTCGTAACTGTTCACATTCCATGAGATGCATAATCCCACATGCACCAGGTCGCGTATACTATTCTGGTTTATAACCACAAATGATCAAAATGACTATCATTAGCAATTTTGTTGTCAACAACGATAGTCAAAGACTCATCGAGATAACCTTCATCATCGGCGAACTATTCAACACTTGCTCCGATGGATCCTTGTCTTATCAACACCAATGCTATGCTAACCCTTCATCGGAGTGACTAGTAACTTCAGAGAGACATCTCAACACTTGGCTGATTATAGTTCTTACATCGATGATCCATTGATCCCAACGCACACTTCCATCGGGGTAACTCAATACTATCAGAACGACCACCATGAGTTTACCCGACGCCCAACCTTATGCCGATTGACTTCTCACGTCGATATGACCCTCATCGATCGGAGAAGTAACTTAAGACTGTGCCGATATAGTAAGTCTGCTTGATAGCTTGTCCCTTCATCGATGTGAACAAAACTGTTGGTGTAACATTCACTGGTTCTACCGAAACTCTAGTGTGGCCAACGACCAATGAAAGAAAGAGGTTCCAAGCAATAACTTGAGACACTAGGTCTCTTCAGAATTATGGACTATGAATCTTATGAAGGAGAAAGTTGGGAAGGTTTCCAAAAGACTCTAATACTATGATAGTCATAGTGGACTGATGTACATAAATAGTTTTGTTCCTTCAAGACTGTCATGAGCATTTCCATAAAGGGAAATAAGGCTGCCAAGAGACTTCTAAACTATTTGAAACCATAAGGTGTTAAGAGATCACTATTTAAAGGCATATCTCTAATACTAAGCCTCCCTTTGACCCTAATTGACTATCCTAATAGTCTTAAACTAGTCCAAAAACTTTGTGATAGTCAAAAGAACATTAACCCTTGAAGATAACCTTTTGGATACTCATGACAAAAGATCAAAGACATCTTAAGTAATGCATAAATTAAAAACAACTGCATGATGGTCATGACTATGATAGTGGACTGTTATATAGACTTGTGACTGTCCTACACTCATGAAAACCTCCTTTTTAGTGTTTTTATCTCCTTATAACTCCCTTTGTATCATCTTGTGTCATGACGCTTGTATATCCATATATTTGTAGATAACTCTCTTCTCTAAAATTGTGTTATGTTGATGAAGTATAATACATATAATATCCATCATATTTTTTATGGATTGAGTGGTATCAAAGTGAGTTGTAACAATTTGTCAAATAGGTTGTGGTGCTCATTTCCTCCATTTTTGTAAGAAAACTATCATTTCATGCTTTGGTGAGATTTTGGGGATTAAACCTCTCTATATTGAGAAGGTGTGATCCATAAATGGGGCCCTTTAAAGAGTATAAAAATGTCATTCCACTATGACTATTAGTGAATGTTGTTTTGAGGCATTTCAAGTGAAGGAGTGCAACTATGTTCATGTGTGAGCTTATGTTCATGTTCATATGTTCTTGCTAATTCTTGTGACCCATTCAAACAGGCCAAATTAGCCTCCATCCAAAGCGTAGCAGCAGATTTTTGATCATTGTGTTACAAAACAACCACACTTGATTTCTTGGTATGTTGAGTAGGGTCAAAAAGCTACTCAAATATGTGCTCATCTTATGGGTATGAGTTCTGGTTAGGAAATTATGTTGGAAAAGGTTAGTTTCCTGCCCTACAAGACCTAGTGGTAGTTTGTGAAGGAAACCACTTTGTTTGAGGTGTTAAGCCTATTATTTTTAGTATAGGGGAGGGCTTCATATAGGGTATTTGGAAGAAAACCATAGCCTCAATTCCATAGCGAAAGGCAACCTATCAAAATTCCATGCTTGGGACTGTCCTAACCTACATTTTGAAATTGTTTAGCAAATTGTCAATACCCTATCTATGATTTCAAATCTCTCCAAACCTCAAGATTATTCTAGTAAAGTATGGGCCAAGTGACTCATGAGATCCTACAAGATTGTGAAATAAGAAAGAAAACTATCTTAATTAAGAAGAGATGTCATTCAACTACTCCTTAGTCATGCCTTAATTGTCACAACAATGGTAAAAATGAAGACAGTCTCATGAAATATGTTGTGAATAGTAGTGACAAAATTATGCTTTGGATTAGTGTAGAGGGTGAAGAAGGGATATCAAGAGACAATTATTGAAGTCAAGGATCATTAATATGGCAATGCCAAACTCAAGTAGATAATCATGTGCATAAGCTAAATTGCCATAAAGGCCACTATGAAGAAGGAGACAATCTGCTGTCATAACCAACACAAGTAGGATAATCATGAATAGGTACAAATGCCTTGCTCAGGAGTGTTGTTGATCTTTGCAATGAGAATGAAGGTGAGGATGGGTGTTGCAGAAAGATATCCTAGACAAGTTCATCACATGGAGACATGACTGTCATATTTAGATGCAAATAAAATTGTCATAGCTATGAGGGCAATCATAATAGTCATAATAGTCCCAACTTTATTCGTAAGGTTCTAAGAGGATTATTTTAGAGATTTTTCAATACAGACAAAAGGTGAAATTTTGAAGAAGATCAAGACTATCCTAACACTGCAAACCATTGAAAGACACATGAAGGAAATCTAAATTACTTAAATAAATAGTGTGCAATTTACAAAGTAGTCCTAGGGATAGCCATGTAAGGTTATTGTGATTAGATAATTATCGAATGATGAAGCCACTATGACATGATGAATTATATGAATCATGAAGACAATGATGGAGATCCATGGAGAAAACCAAGGAGGACAAGATAAGACACAAAATTTGTGAAGTTGCCAATGGCAACAAATTTACCACCTAGCTATCCTTAACTAATCCATGATTGCAAATGGATGTATGTTGGTTTCTATTGACTAAAAGTGACTTATTTATGAATTGGTGCATAAGGAATGTCCTATCCCAAGACACTAAAGAGGTCTCCACATCCTCCAACCTTCTCCAAGAGAATTCATACTATGAAACTGTAAGCACAAAAATCATGCACTGCCTCCACAAGGACCCCTATGATGATTCAAATCCTTGTCATGTACATGTAAGGATGAAATAATGTCCTTTAAGCAGTAGGCCTCTTGATGACGTGTCCTCTTTTCTTGTCTTGTGTTATTTCTTCCTTGTCAATTTCCTTCTCTCCCCGTTTGCGATGCTTTTCGACACCTGTCGACTTGTATTTTCTAGCTTTCGACCTTGATCCTAAGCCTTGTGAGAGTCTTGTAGGTGAGTTTTCACCTCTCCCCTTTGTTTTTCCTCTAGTGCACCTCCTAGAAGCCTTCTAGAGGTCTCCTTATCCATCTCTCGCTTTTAGTTTCAGTTTCGTCGAACCAATCCAAATCTCCCCCTATTATTTCCAGATCTCCCCTGGGAGATCCTGCCGACGCAAGTGGAGATTTGTATTCTTCCACATGACTGACCTATTTCTTGAAGCAGAACCCTTCCTTTTCCTCTCTTCTACCATCTCCCAGCCTATTTTTCTACATCTAAACCTGTCCAGCCCGGATCTCCCCTGGGCGACCCATGGTCACCAAGGGGTGACCCTACTGGAAAAAGGGGTGACCTTGTCATTTTTGTAGCTGTGAAAAAGCTTGAGTTTCTCTCTCATTTTTGCTCCATTTTCACCCGTTTTTATCTCTATTTGCATGGTTTTTGATCGCTGATATAGAGTTAACTATTTCATTCACCCACACATGCATAACTAACTCTATTTGATCTCATTTTAACTCTTCATTCAATCTCATGCATTCCCTCTCCTCCATTTTCTCTCCAGTGATAAGCCATCTTTGCTTCATCACTCTCCAATCAGATGCATTCACTGGGTAGTCAACCTTGTTAACTCTCCAATCTATTCTTGTTAACTCATCAATCAAATGAGTTAACTCTCCAATCAATTCCTTCTTCTAGACCCATAAATACCCCCTCCCTCAAGCACAAAGGGGGGCAAATTCATTGTGCACACAACTCTTGCCAAATTTTGCTCTCCAACTTAGCATTCAAATGCTCTTATAGGATGAAGGTGCCTTTTTCTTTATTTGTTCAACCAAGTAGCATCACACTGCTTCATTCTATGCCATTGTGCTCAATCCAAGCTCTCATTGAGCTCATACAAGCTTCATCAAAGCTTCTTTTTGCTTCTTTGGGTCATTTTGTTGTCAAGAGGATCACCTGATGCCACAAAAGGATTCAAGGTTGCCTATTACAAGGATTGCTGAGGGTAGTGGAGTCAAAAAATCTTCATTTCTCTTAGGTTCCTTCATTTTTTTCATTCAAATTCATAGTAATTAGAGAATCAAATTTTCTCTTAGGAATAGTAAAACATTGCTTTTTCCTTGATAGTTAGATCTTGCATGTTAGATTAATCGCTTTCACATTTATAGATCTAGTTTATTAGAAGAAGCATTTTCCCTTTTCTTAGATTAAATTACATTCAAAACATTGAAAACACAAAAAACACAGGTTAACATTCCATTGGAAAAGTCATATAGGATTGCATACATATTTCCTTTTCATAGATTAGAAGCACTTCCATTTCCAAAAATACTCTAAAAAATACCAAAAAGAACATTTTACATATCATTTAGTTTGCATGCACATAGAAATAATAAAATAGACAAAATTGCAAACCCTCGATTCCATCACGAGGTAACCATAGTTAAATGATTCCAAACAAACCCTTGATTTCATCACAAGGTAAAAACGAAGTCAAAACACAGGTCAAACCCTAGGTCAACAAAACCTCTAGGTCAAAACCCTAGATCTGGTTAAGGTTAGTAATCACACATTTACCTCCATCTTGATTCATGAATGTTTTTAGGAGTGAGAGGAGAATGGGTGAGGGCTATCTGTGACGAGATCCAAGAGATCCATCCAAGACCTCAACAACAAACACTTGTTCAAACACAAGGAGACCCATTTGTCCTTTTGTTATTAGAACAAACTAGACAATGACAAATACAACAAGACCTCTTACAATGCATACAAAGACAAGAGGACATCAACGAGAACAATCGCTTACCCACACAGAGGTGAAATCTAAGAAATTCAAATAGAAGGAGAGAAACTAGTGACCCTTCGGTTCATCGGGTTATCTCAACTACAACAACAATCAAATGAAACGTACAAAAAAGCACACAACAACAAAAGCCGCAGTACTTTTTGACCCCTCTCCATGAAGTCCATCTCTCTAATGAGTCAGACCCCCACCGTGTCTCACCTCCTCTTGACTAGCTAATTCCATGTGAGTGAGAGTGACATGGCGGATCACCCCGTGGCAAGGAGGGAAAGGGTCCGTGTGCATGCTGAAATCCTTCCCGACAGCCCTAGGCAACTGGAGTCATGATTTGAGTGTACAGAAACATGCATGGAGAAGTTATCAAAAGAACATCTAACAATTATGTCTAAATGATCAATAGAGACAAGTAGGATTGTCATAATAGGGGGCATAGGATAGTCTAAGATTCAAGCCATTGCATGGTTCTATTAAATGAATTGAATTATGCATGTATTAAGGAATAAATCCTTCTATATCATCCTAGGGTAAAAATTAAGAGTCTTCCAAAATCAATTTTGGCTCCATTGATCATGAATATGAGTATGACAAACACTTGTTCACTAAAATTATTTTATGAAGTATTTGATAATGTTTTTCTCTTGTATAGCTGAAAATAGGTGAAATGAAGGCATGAAGGGCCGAAACAAGGTGGAAACATGAGGAATTTGGAGTCTCTTTGACTGAACTAACTAATATACCTAGACACATATATATCTTAGAACATAAAGAACATAAAAAATAGACATAAATACATTTAAAGACATAAAGAACATAAGAACATATATATGTGATTTAAAATGGACATAAGTTGAACATACCTTAGAATTTGATATTGTAGTTGCCCAATTCTCCAAAAGATGGCTTCAAAATCCTCAAATTCTTCTTTTTCGCAAGTTTGATTATGAATTCTATATAATTCTAGAATAGGATTAGTGAAATTTATGGAAAAAACAAACATATATCATCAAATTCAATCTATATATCAATGGTAATTAGCTTTGAAACAATATCACACATGAAACATGAAACTTTCATTTTAAATAATAAAATTTTCTCCAAAAACATGCAAAATTAGTTCTTCTAGGTTGAAAAAACAAAAAAAGGTGGTGGATTGATATAAAAATGATTCTCAATAAGTCAAACAACATGAAAAGCATTTTCTTGTCCAATATACTCGTGAAAAGTAGGAATAATAGTCATGTGGGGTCTGAAACATGGTTCCCACATGCGTTTTTACCATTTTTCATGCTTCCCAAAACGTACTTGCATTATAATGCGAGCACGTTATGGGAAGCATGAAAACATAAAGGTTCATGCATGCAAAAATCATAACCTTCTCAATGTTGGTGGCAAAATCATGATCTAGGATGTCATGCTCTCACATAAAATATATTGTAACTATGCATGTAGTGCATCAAATAGGTAATCAAGTGATGGTCCAAGAGTATCCCTAGACTCAAAAATCCATGTGGTTCATGAAATAGAACTTTTTAATACTAGGAGGGACAAATGTAACCTTGTAACTACATGGGAGAGTCTCTCTCTCTCTCTCTCTTCGTTTCTCTATCCTATATATAGAGAGGGATCGAGAGACATGGAGAGATAGAGAGGGACATGGACATGGATAGGGAGAGAGTTTGGGGACATCTAGAAAGAGATGGAGAGATAGAGATAGAGTTAGAGAAAGGAAAAAAATATAGAAAGAGGGATAAATAGAGAGATAGAGAGGGATAGGTGGAGATAGAGATGGGGAGAGGGAGAGATGGGGATTAAGATAGACAAAGGGGTCTATAGAGGGAGAAAGATAGAGATACATATATATAGAGAGAGGGGAGATATAGGGAGATAGATCTAGCAAGGGAGAGATAGATAGGGAAATACAAAGAGAGAGGTAGAGAGGGATATATTAATAGATAGGGTTTGCAGATAGATAGAGATAGGGATCCATATGTCTAGAGAGATAGAGATAGGGATCCCTATTATCCTCTCTACCTAAACCATAAACCTAAACCTTAACCCCTAAACCATAAACCTTAAACCATAAATAATGCCCCTAAACTCTAATCCCTAACTCCCAAACCCTAAAAATGAGCAACCCTAAAACCCTAAACCCCTAAACCCTAACTACAAAACCTGGAAGCAACCCTAAACCTCTATCTCCCTATCTCTCCCAATCTCTATTGGTCCCCTCACTCTATCTCTCTCTAAACTCTAAACCCTAACCCCTAACCCTTAAACCCTAAACCCTAACCCCTAAATCCTAAACCCTATACTCAAGCATCCCTAAACCTCTAAAACCTAAATAATTCCCCTAAACCCTAACCCTAAAGGTGTTCCCTAAACCCTATTTACTTGTGCAACCCTAAACTCATGTAAACCTCAAATAGTGAGGGAGGGAGAGATAGAAAGGTAGAGTTAGAGAGAGAGAGAGGAGACAAAGATATCTCTCACTGGCTTGGTCTCGTCTATATCTCCATATTCTCCTCTCTACCTGAACCATAAACCTAAAACTCTGAACCTTAACCCCTAACGCCTAAACCATAAACCCTAAACCCTAAATAATGCCCCTAAACCCTAACCTCTAACCCCTAAACCCTAAAAATGAGCAACCCTAAACCCCTAAACCCCTAACCCCTAAACCATAAAACCTAGAAGCATCCCTAAAATTTTATCTCCCTATCTCTCCCAATCTCTATTGGTCCCCTCGCTCTATCTCTCTCTAAACCCTAACCCCTAAACCCTAAACCCTAAACTCGAGAATCCCTAAACCCCTAAAGCCTAAATAATTCCCCTAAACCCTAAACCCTATTTACTTGAGCAACCCTCAACTCATGTAAACCTCAAATAATGTCGCTAACCCCTAAACCCTAAACTCAAGAAACTAGGCTAAACACCTAAACATATCTAGTTCGACTTGGGATGATGGAGGATCAAAGGGAAATTGATGTAAAATTCTTGGATCTTGATTAAATCATTATACTCATTGGGATGTGATTCAAGATATATGATCCAAGATATTTGTTTGATTGTCTATGTTTTCTTGGGACCAAGTGTCTCATCATGGGATATCGGTGGATAATGAATAGGACTAGCATGGGATGATGGATAGGGCTAATGGGATGATAGATAGGAGTGATGTGGGAACTTACTTGCTCATGGATAATATCTTGATCATAGATAATATCTTGATCACATGGAGGATAAGCATGGATAGCACAATATTAGATATGGATAGGGTAAGTGGGGATGCATTGATATTCATTGGATTGGGGAGTAAGAGGTGGTGATGTGGGTTCACTAGGAGATGTTGGAGGATTAATGATGGGATTGATGTACAAAGGGGTTGACCATGAGATGGTAAGGAAGCTGAGATGGGATTAGAGGGGATTTTTAGATTTAGATTAGGATGGGTGCTTGGTGTTTCCACATTCTTTGGACTAGGCTCTTAATGTATAGCTATTGTGTTTCTTAGATGGATGTGATGGGTTCTTAGATCCAGGATAAATAATCTTTGGATGTTTGACAACATGGCTACATGATGGGGTTTGACTTGGACTTATGGTAGGAGACTCTTCAATGAAATGGATAGACATAGGAGTGGATGATGATGTTGGCACGGTATACATGTTATTAGGAGGTTCTTTGTTAGGCTTAAGGATAGGAATTTGAGTACATGATGTTCTTAGATTCCTTGCTAATAGTCCTTGGGTCACATCCTTCATGGCTTCATGGGTTGATGGACTAGGATATGCATATAGTTGATGGATAATGATGGAAGATGTTGTGGGGTTAGGATTAGGATTGAGTGAATGGATATACGGATGGATTAGGATTGGGAGTGTTAGAGGGGGATGAAATTGGATCAGTGGATTTGGATGACTCCATATCTTTTCTTTTATTTTTGGATTTTGTAAAGACTCTTTGGAGAAAATTTCTCAAGCGTTCATGGGTTGATGGATTAGAGCTTAGAATGTTTGATGGTGGATTAGATAGTCAGTTATATGGTGGATGGATAATAGGGATTGATGGATTAGGAGATGGGTGGACTAATGCGTTAGTATTATGAGGATTGGAGGGAAATTATAAAATAATTCCCCTTTAAACCTAACCCCTAAACCCTAAACTTGGGCAACCCTAGAAACTCATAAACCCTAAATAATTTACCCCTAAAGGTTTGAGCAACCCTAAACTCATAAACCCTAAATATGCCCCTAAACCTAAGCAACCCTAAACCTCTCTCTCTCCCAAAACCCTAAAATCTAACCCCTAAACCATAAACCCAAGCAACCCTAAACCCCTAAACCCTAAATAATTCCACTAAACCCTAAACTCATAAACTCGACCAACCCTCTCTCTCTCCAAAACAAGAAAACTAAGACTCTCTCTCTCTCTCTCTCTCTCTCTCTCTCTCTCTCTCTCTCTCTCTCTCTCTCTCTCTCTCTCTCTCTCTCTCTCTCTCTCTCTCTCTCCTTATCACCCTCTCTCTCCCCTCTCTCTCTCTCTCCCATCCATCTCCATCCTCTCTCCCTCTTCCTCCCTCTCCTCTCACATGTTGACAAAGAATATGGAAATAAGAAAACTAGGACATGCAAAGAGGGATGAGGATATAAATTGGGATGATGAAATGGAAACAATATAATTTATGAAATTTAATTGGATGGGAAGAATGATGAGGAGAGGTAGAGAGGGGAGGGAAGTAGAGAGTGAGAGAAAAGATAGGACGTAGAGACATGAGGGAAGTAGAGAGTGGGAGAGGACCATAGGAGGTAGACAGGGGAGGGAAGCAGAGACTGAGAGAGAGGGTAGGAGGTAGACAGGGGAGACAAGTAGAAAGTGAGAGAAAGTGTAAGAGGTAGAGAGGGAAGGGGGAGAAGAGAGAGAGAGAGAGAGAGAGAAGGTAGGAGGTAGAGATGCGAGGGAAGAAAAGACTCAGAAAGAGGGTAGGAGGTAGATAGGGGAGGGAAGTAGAGAATGAGAGATGATAGAAGGTAGATAGGGGAGGGAAGAAGAGAGTGAGAGAGAAGGTAGGAGGTAGAGAGGGGAGGGAAGCAGAGACTTAGAGAAAGGGTAGGGCGTAGAGAGGGGAGGGAAGTAGAGAGTGAGAGAGATGATAGGAAGTGCAGCTACCCTTGTAGACATGTATGTAAAGTGTGGAAGCATAGACAAGGCATGTCAATTGTATGACATAACACCTCAAAGAGAAGTTCTATAATGGAATGCAATGATTGCAAGTTATGCAAAAAAATGGATTTGTTGAAAAGGCTTTAGAAACTTTCAAGCAAACGCAATTGGCATGTGTATTTCCAGTTATGCTCATCATAACACAAACACATTATAATGTGCTTGCGTTATGCTCAAGGTTCTTTGACGTGTTTTTATTAGTTTTTAGTAAAATCTAGAGATAATCTAGAGTGTGCTCCTCATCAAAATGACACTTTTTTCAATGAAAACTAAAAAAAATACCACCATAATTTTCAGCTCTTTGTTAGCTATCTAACCATATAATTTTTTTCACATTTTAAGTACATTTAGTGTTTCATCTTGAATTTCTTTTGTTAGTGTGTCCATTTTTTGTCAAAAAATAGTGTCTAGTATTTTTGACTTTTTTTTAACCATTCATCGAAATTTGAAATAAGTTATATTTTTAGAAACTAGACTCCATTCTACACAAATTCAAATTTTTTTAAATTTTTTATTAGTTTTCAAACATTTTAGGGGGGCGCATGCTCAAATTTCTATTTTTTCAGGATGTGTCAACTTTAAAAATTACTAAAAAAATCAATTATTCATTAAAAATTATTAGAAAAATTAGGGATAAACTACATGGTGTTAGCTAATTTCTCACTAGAGCAATTATTGAAATACTAAAAAAAGTTAACATTTTAGGGGGAGCACACCAAATGCTATGTTATGTTTTTTTGAGAAAAACATGACCAACTTGTGTGCTCCCCCTTTTTGAACCCCTTAGTCTCAACCATTTTTGAAAAAAATTAGTAGTTTAGAAACTAGATTTAGAGCACTACAACTCTTGTTTTTGTTCCATCTTCAAATTTTGAGTGTAGCTATCTTCAATTTCTCATCCAACTTCAATGTTTCCTGATTTCAAAAAAAAGTGGCAACTTAAGACCCCATTTTGGTCCCTCATCTTTGTGCACTTACCCACAGTGAAAAAGAAATAGGAGAGGAAAGGTAAAGATAACAAAGTGGAATAGGATGGTTGGGAAATTGAAGAAACAATTCATTCATGTATGTTGATTATGAGTTGAAATTGTTAAAAAAGCTACAAAATCTGAGACAAAGAGATAGGACTATAAAGGAATATATGGCAAGTTTTACTAGGGTGTTCACTTGCTATGCAGATCTGATGGATAGAATGGTCGACACTCCTAGTGATGTTGCAGTACTAAAGAAATATGGTATCATCTATAGTAGTTTAGGAAGTGATAATGAGATAAGCACTCTATGGAATGGCATCTGTAGATCAATATGGAGGAGCCCATATGATCCTATCGACAATACAATCAAGGCTGTAAATGATTATTATAGAAGTAGGTATGGAGTTTTACTTGATGAGTTTTTTCAGGAACATTTTTCAAAGCCATGGCGAGCTACATCAGTCATGGGAGCATGCACTCTGCTCATTCTGTCTTTCATGCAGACATTATTCTCGTATTTTCAACTTCACCAAAAATGTGAATACAAGTGCACATAAATTCCCTTTACAGTATTTCATGCCTGTGGCTTCAACTCCTACTTTCTGTAATATGTTCCAAGTTGTGAGTTCAAGGCCTAGCCAGTCTAGAATATATATAAATTGATTTGGTTGTGTGAAGCTTATGAATTTAAAATCTTGTAATATATTGTTGAAAGTTGTAGAGTGAACACGTATATGTTTCTCTGTCTATCCCAAACTATTATCCTTGACATTGTAGATTCCTCTGTTATTTCCACTCCTGCTTATTAATTCAGTGATTTGATATAATTTTGATTATGATAAAAGAGACTGCTTTATTAGATTACCCAAGCACCCATAGGTGACAAAACCAATGAGATATACTTGGGCTCCCTGCATAATTTACTAGGATACTATACTTAAGTTGTTTGCAAGGATTGAGAATGAGAGTCTCTCAGAATAGTGGTGAATGTCAGCAGCTTGGCTTCACAAAAACTTCATCTCCTATAGTAGCAATGACATCCATCTTGTCAAAAGACATTACCAGATATTTTGCTGTCATGCGCCAGCCTTGGAGTATTGAGCACCTCATGTTGCAGTAATTAAAGGCATTTATCTAAATGGTGTCAAGGAACCCAAAGCTAGTTCCTGAAACAATAAAGGTCAATTAGTGAGAGTGCTTCTGGATTCAACTTTCCTCTTCTTGATGATGGATCATTGAGTATGATCTGAAACGTTAAGAAAAAACATACACAGTTGAATCCAGAAGCACTCTCTTATTGTCATGGACTATGGAAAACTTGTACCTACTAAAAGCCAATTAGATTAATTTTGTAAGAGGTGGGATTAGAGTCATAGTTGTCAAACTTCACCATCTCCAAGTAGATCTGAAGCTGCCAAGACTATTCCATGCCCTCTCCACCTCCAGACCAGTGCTCTCCTCTCATCAGTAACTATTATAATACTCCAACTCAGCCTTAGGCTGATTGGAACTAGGATTTGTCACTTTGGGGACCATGGCCTCTTCCCAGAGCACTACCCCCTGAATCAAAACACTTTTTTTAGATCATCTATCTCTGATGATGTAAATGATATTTGTAAGGAAAATCTGCTGTAGTTTATTCAACACCACACCCATAAGAAGGCAATCAAGCCTTCTTTCCCTGCCAAAAAGGAAAATGGTTGTTAGTGTCACATCCCCCATGGAAATAGTCTTCCACATGGATGGAAAAATCATAAAGAATAAAAATTAAATGAAGGTCAGTCTTCAAGGAAAATTGGAAGGAGGGGACAAATTTAGTATGACATGGTTACCATGGAAGCAATTCATCTTTTGTGAAAGTATGGCCTCCTTGAAGAAGTTAATACCCAAGAAAGACCAACAGAGAGGGGTCACCTGAAGCAGAGATGCAATATGGAGGAGCCCATATGATCCTATCGACAATACAATCAAGGTTGTAAATGAATATTACAGAAGTAGGTATGGATTTTTTTTTGTTGACTACAAGGGTATCCCCACAACCCAGCCCAATGACCCAACCCTCCTTACCTTGGACTTACAAGCTGCCAAGTTGGGGATGGGAGGGGGTGTGCTGGGGCAAGACTAGTCCCCTGCGGATGCACGCAATAGCCCACAAACCACATGCACCAGGTAAGCCTGGCAGGAATCAAACCTAGGCCTCGAGGAAGCAAACCCTGAGTCCAGGCTGACACGCCACCATGCGGGCTCGAAGTAGGTATGGAGTTTTACTTGGTGAGTTTTTTCAGGAACATTAGTGATGGGAGAATGCACTCTACTCGTTCTGTCCTTCATGCAAACATTATTCTCATATTTTTAACTTCACCAAAAATGTGAATACAAGTGTACATAAATTCCCTTTACAGTATTTCATGTTTGTGGCTTCAATTCCTACTTTCTATAATATATTCCAAGTTGTGAGTTTAAGGCCTAGCCAATCTAGAATATATATAAATTAATTTGGTTGTGTGAAGCTTATGAATTTAAAATCTTGTAATATATTGTTGCAAGCTGTAGAGTGAACATGTATGTGTTTCTCTATCTGTCCCAAACTATTATCCTTGACATTGTAGATTCCACTGTTATTTCTATTCTTGCTTATTAATTCAGTGATTTGATATAATTTTGATTATGATAAAAGAGACTGCTTTATTAGATTACCCAAGCACCCATAGGTGACAGAACCAATGAGATATACTTGGGCTCCCTGAATAATTTACTGGGATACTATACTTAAGTTGTTTGCAGGAATTGAGAATGTGAGTCTCTCAGAATAGTGGTGAATGTGAATAGCTCAGCTTCACACAAACTTCATCTCCTATAGCAGCAATGACATCCATGTTGTCAAAAGACATTACCAGATATTTTACTGCCATGCGCCAACCTTGAGTATTGAACACCTCATGTTGCAGTAATTAAAGGCGTTTCCCAAAGCTAGTTCCTAGAAGAATAAAGGTTAATTAGTGAGAGTGCTTCTAGATTCAACTTTCCTCTTCCTAATCTGAAATGTTATGCAAAAATATACATAGTTAAATCCAAAAGCACTCACTTATTGTCATGGACTGTGGAAAACTCATACACGCTAAAAGCCAATTAGATTAATTTTGTAAGAGGTAGGATTAGAGTCATAGTTGTCTAACTTCACCATCTCCAAGTAGATTTGAAGCTACCAAGACTATTCCATGCCCTGTCCACCTCTAGACCAGTGCTCTCCTCTCATTAGTAACTACTATAATCCTCCAACTCAGCCTTAGGGTGTTTGGAACTAGGATTTGTCACTTTGGGGGACCATGGCCTCTTCCCAAAGCACTACCCCCTAAATCAAAACACTTTTTTAGATTGTCTATCTCTCCTGATGCAAATCATATTTGTAAGGAAAATCTGCTGCAGTTTATTTAGCACCACACCCATAAGAAGACAATCAAGCCTTCTTTCCTTGCCAAAAAGGAAAATGGTTACTGTCACATCCCCCATGGAAGGAGTCTTCCTCATGGATGGAAAAATCATAAAGAATAAAAATTAAATAGATTTCAGTCTTCCAGAAAAATTGGAAGGAGGGGACAAATTTAATACGATGACATGGTTACCATGGAAGCAATTCACCTACCATACTTTTGTGAAAGTATGGCCTCCTTGGAGAAATTAATACCCAAGAAGGACCAGCAGAGAGGGGCCACGTGAAATAGAGATGTAACGATAGAGAGGGGTCACCTACCACACAACAAAAGGAGGCATGACACTCCCCTTCAACTATTAATAACCCAAAGGATGGGTATGAGAAAAGTACTGCTCAAGTAAGATGGAAATGCTATTTTCAGGGGCATGATAGGAGCAAAAGAGGAGGAGGGAGAGTCTAGAAATTGATGGGGAATCAAATGGAGATATACATGAGGTAGTTCATCAATGACAAGGTGACTTTTGTCAAGGAGATATGTGAGGTGAGATATCCCTGGGTCATGGCATCTAAACAAAAGAAATGAATGTCGAAATAGGTAAAACTATGGTATCCAATCTTGGGTGTGACACAACCCAATGGATGAGACTAAATGAAGAGATACCTTGGTCATAGTATCTAAGCCAAAGGGTTGCAGCATAACCCAACAGACAAGGCAAGATACTCCTATTTATGTCTATCTTTTGCTCTCTCTATATTTTTCATGCTTTCTCCCTCCCTTCCTCTTTCTGTCTTTGTCTCTTTGTATTTGTCTTTATCTCTCTTCACAAGATTCTATTCCTAATCGTAATTCTAACCCTGATTCTATCCCTAACCCAAACCCTAGTTGTAATTGTAACCCTAATGATTTTTTATTTATATATTTGCCCTAATTATATCTCTCCCTCTATCTGCCTCTCTCTGTCCTATCTATATCTCTATCTTTCTTACTCTCTATATTTCTCATGCTTTCTCCTACCCTCTCTTTATGTGTCTTTGTCTTTGTGTCTCTTCATAATTCTATCGCCAACCCCAACCGTAATTCCAACTCAAATCCTAACAATTTTTTTGGTTATAAATATTTTCCCTAATTGTAACTCTATCTCTAATTCTATCTATAACCCTAATTCTATCACTAACCCTAATTTTATCCCTAACCCTAATCCTAATTGTAACTATAACCCTAATCTTAACCCTAATGTTATTTTGGTTATATATTTTGCCTAATTATCTCTTTCTCTCTCCCTACCTCTTTCTCTCCTATCTATATCTCTATCTTTTGCTCTCTATATATCTCTCACGCTTTCTCCCTCCCTCCCTCTTTGTCTACTTCTTTACAAGATTCTATCCCTAACCTAATTCTAACTAGGTAATTATATCCCTAACCCTAGCCCTAATTGTATATATATCTTTTGCTCTCTATATCTCTCACGCTTTCTCCCCTCTCCCTCTCTTTGTCTCTCTTGTCTCTTTTTTATAATTCTATCCGCAACCCCAACAGTAATTCCAACTAAAACAGTAACAATTTTTTAATTATAAATATTTACCCTAGAAATTATATATATATATATATATATATATATATATATATATATATATATATATATATATATATATATATATATCTTTTGCTCTCTATATCTCTCGTGCTTTCTCCCCTCTCCCTCTCTCTTTGTCTCTCTATCTCTTTTTTCATAATTCTATCCCCAACCCCAACAGTAATTCCAACTAAAACCCTAACAATTTTTTTATTATAAACATTTTACCTAAATTGTACCCCTAATTCTATCCTTAACCCTAACCCTAATTGTATTTGTAACCCTAATCTCAACCCTAATGTTTCTTTGGTTATATATGTTTTCCCTAATTATCTATCTCCCTCTCTTTATATATTTCATGCTTTTCCCTCGCTCCCTCTCTCTTTGTCTCTTTGTATTTGTCTTTATCACTATTCACAAGATTCTACTCCTAATAGCAATTCAAACCCTAATTCTATCCCTAACCCAAACCCTAATTGTAATTGTAACTCTAATGTTTTTTGCTTATATATTTTCCCTAATTATATCTCTCCCTTTCTCTGCCTCTTTCTCTCCTATCTATAGCTCTATCTTTCTCACTCTCTATATCTTTCCAACCCTAATTCCAACTTAAACCATAACATTTTTTTGGTTATTCTTAAATAACATTCCTTTCAATAGTAAAAAGTAAATTTTAGCTAAATATGAAAACTATTTATCTTTTTTTTAGTGTGGATGAGATATAAAATTGCTACTAACTATTTGATAATTAAATTGGACAATGTTTGAATTCCCTTACATTATTATAATGAATATTTTAAAAATATTAATAATATGTAAGAAAAATTGAATTAACTAATAGACATGCTAAAAAAAATTATTACAATCATACCATCGATACATTTCATGATTCACATAAAATTTTACATATTTAATGGTAATTTAATTAATATATGCATTGTCAAATAGTAGATAAAATTTTGATAACGTGAAATTAAAAGAATTTTAAACATTTTGAAATCCATATAAATCATTTTCTGTGCTTCTTTTTACTCATGCTTTTAATTATTAAATTAATCAATCAAAATTCTATCCCTAACCCTAACCCTAATTGTAATTGTAACCCTAATCTTAACCCTAATGTTTTTTTGGTTATATATGTTTTCCCTAATTATCTATCTCCCTCTATATATTTCATGATTTTCCCTCCCTCCCTCTCTCTCTTTGTCTCTTTGTATTTGTCTTTATCTCTCTTCACAAGATTCTACTCCTAATCATAATTCTAACCCTGATTCTATCCCTAACCCAAACCCTAATTGTAATTGTAACCCTAATGATCTTTTTGCTTATATATTTGCCCTAATTATATATCTCCCTCTCTCTGCCTCGTTCTCTCCTATCTATATCTCTATGTTTCTCACTCTCTATATCTTTCCAATAATTCCAACTTAAACCCTAACATTTTTATGGTTATTCTTAAATAGCATTCCTTTCCATAGTGAAAAGTAAATTTTAGCTATTAAAAATATGAAAACAATTTATTATTTTTTAGTGTGGATGAGATATAAAATTGCGACTAACTATTTGATAATTAAATTGAACAATGTTTGAATTCCCTTACATTATTATAATTAATATTAATTTTAATATAATAAAATCTGATATAATTAGGGCAAATATAATTAGTATCTCTCCTTAATTATAATTAATTTTACTTTAGAGCTATATTATAATTATTATTTTAGAATCTTAATTTTTTTTTTATTGGTAAGAGGAGCTATTTCTAGCCCCGCCTTGGAAGTCACAAAGGGACCTCATCTAGGATTCCTCATACATTATTAATATTACAATGAAATCTCCCTCGTGAAGGAATAATAAAATATAGTTAAAAGATAAAATATGAAGGAAGCTTAATAAATAAAAAGTCTATCTCCTAAATATTATTACAGCTATGATTACTGCATATTCGTTCATGTTTGAATAGCATTTTTTAAAAGCCACCATTTGAATATTTAAAAATTAAAATTTAAAAACACTAACTTGAGACTTCTTATATTTTGAAGTCATTCATCCAAAACAAAATCTAAGAAATATATATAATTGCAAAGGATTGGAAAATGTTATGATGAATTAATATATTATAGAAACATAATAATATATAAATCTCATTAATATTCTAGTAGAGTTTTCGTAAATGCCTTCAATTCATTTATTTTCAACTTCTCATAAATAAAGTTGTCACTCCCAAAGTCAATAGAAGTAAAAAAATAACTGTTGTATGCTCTCATATCTAGTGAGTGCATATAAAATAATAATTTTAATATTGAATCAAGCGGTATATTAAATTGAATTACACTTATGTATCGGCCATGGCGCTCACCAAACCCCCTATCGGCGGGTTAATTATAATTTTGTTTTATCTACCAAGTTTTTAGGCATTCGCATCCCACTCACATGACTTAATGTCTTGCCCTAAAATATATTTGATCAAACTGCTTGGCAATATCACGAATCATAAAACTAGTGTTAGAGCCATAATTATATATCTATGTAACCCTAATCAGTGAGCTGGATCCCTTTTCCATTTCTTCCCTATTTTTTGCACCACAAATTTTGACGTCAGACATGTTGGAGTACGCATGACACTGAGAGGGGGGTGAATCAGTGTCTTATAAAACATACATTTTTTTGGCAACACCTAATTAACTTTTACCAACTATGAACTTCAACCTTGAATGGTGAAAGCAAGACATTCATTTAAGAATCAAGATGAACTATCAAACCAACTTGTGAGCATAGAAATACATAACAACTATTTCTGAACTATGAAGAATCATTAGACCAATTCATCAAGACAAACAATAGAGGTAGATTTTTACTTCATTGGACTGAAATAAGTATCAAAGTATTATGCACTTGTACTGATTTACTATGAGCATCATATAATAGTTAAATTATGAAATAATGAACAAAAACTCATGAGCAGAACAAGTAATCATGAAATAGAGATTATCCTAAGTGGAAAACCCTCTGGGGCATAAAAACCACTCAAAAAATGCCTCACTGGCTTATTTAATGAATCTCACTGATTACAGGCCTCACTGGCAAAGGTCACTTCTTGTCTCACTGACTTGACCTTTCAATACATGTTTCAATCATGAAGAAAAAACAAATACAGAGGAACACTCTATTTCACTGATCCTCAATCTCTGATCTAATATCAATGATAATGCATTCAGTCATCTATCCTCAACATTACATCAGGTGTGTACACAACCACACTAAACATTATATTAGTAACATATTTATAACATATCTTTTTGATTTACATTTTACTCTATTTTGTAGGTATAACCATTTTGGTGCTTCCATAACTCTCATACAGTTTTATGGTCGAATGCCCATTTCATTTTTAGTTATTAACCATAACAGTGTAAGATATGTCAAAAAACCCTAACCAGGGTTACAAACCCTTATTATATCAGCCCATCACAATGAAGAACAGAATAATGTCTCTTTTACAAAAAAAAAAACCTTAACTAGCGTCAAAAACCCATTTTTGTTTCATATCATCAGATGCGAAGTTTTCTGGCCATGAATCCCATATATAGTTATAACTACTTAATTGAAGAACCTTAACAAAACATATCTCTTTTGAATCATTCATAGATAATGCTCTTAGAAAGAAAAATTGTCACGAAATGAAACTTCTTTTATGCAAAGACCACTCAATCATAACTGTCGCTGTAAAAGGTAAAATTGAAAGAGGGAAAATCATAACATCACCTGAAAATCTTTGTTAAAAGTCAAACTTTTGCAATCACAATCGCCATGTATATTCCAGAACCTTCTGTTGTCACAAATCTTCATCATTTCTGCGTAGGGTATGAAACCCTAAGTATGAAGCTCATAATTGACGCTCAAAACATTACCATATGAAAAAACAAAGAATGCCTTTTGCCCAACTTGTCACCATGTAACTGGAGCTACAAGTAACCCTAACATGACTGGTGACTTCCAACAAAGAAAACTTACACTTTACCATGTCAAAATCTCCATAAACCTATTTGAGAGGTCATCACTTAAGAACATGTCGATGAAGAATATTTGCAATGTATGTGGTGCTCACTAGGAGAATAACATAAGAGACACCCAAGCACGGTCAACACTTAAACAACATTGCATGCCTTATACTGTAGCTCATAAGAAACATTATAGCTATTTTTATGTGTGTCAAGACCACTACATCATGCCATTAGGAGCTCATAATCTCTTATGTAACAAGGAACACTACATTAGTGCATAATAATGGAGACAATTATGTATATGATATGAATATGATTAAAGAATGCCAATCCATGTTGAATTGATCAAGACACCAATGAACATAAAAGATGCCTCATAAAGGATGCCAAACTGAGTCATACTGAACATGAACCCAAAATCAATGATTGTTACCATAATAGCACAATGCCCACTGAACATAATGCATAGTGCCCGATGTCATCATAAAAACATAGTGCTAACCAATCTAATCAAAAACATCAATACCTGTTATCGTAGAGACATAGTGTCCATTCAACACAATATCATAGAGGCCACATGGGCAATGCCTGAAGTATCATCTGACAACTGAAATGTTAGGTAAATGGTAACAAATCATCAACATCATGAAGATGACATGGTTAGAGGATCAAAGAAGCCAAGTTGTCAAATTGATATCATGTATGCCATGAAATCATAAATAGACCACAAAGTGCAAGAGCATGAAATATCATAATATCAAATATAATTGTGTCACCCTCATTGTCGTAGGTGCCATGTAAGCAAAATATGTAAAAATGCTATAAGTAGTCAAACATCATATGTGCCATATACCATCACACCATACCAACTACAGAGAGCATATCACATAACCCAATATGAGAAGTTGTGAACCATCACAACACCAACATAAGTAGATCACCAACATAAGAGCATAACAAACATATGCCAGCATGTACCACTGTATCAAACAACTGAGCCAACAATATGAATAGATAGGAACTCCATCAATACCAAGTAATCATGTGTCATAGGAACTCCATCAATACCAAGTAATCATGTGTCATACTGTACACCATCCAACTAAGAGAGATTGTGTCTTTGACAACAAGGACAACAACTGAGGACAACAAACTCCCCCTTTGTCCATGATGGAAAAACACAACTCTCTCTCCCCTTTTTTGACAGCAAAGACAAAGGGAGAAAGAAAGTATGTTGATGCCTCAACGACATACACAAAGATCATTATAATCCTGAAATGTGAAACAATATCAGAAATATAAAACCATACCAACCATACCATGATTGTCCCATGAAGCAGCAAGACTCAAAATAGCCTAAAACACATCTGCACTTGTCAGTACCATATAAATGAATAAAGATATATCAAAGCAAGGACAACAACTGTATATGCTAAACAAGCAGCTAATAGAATAACACTGTCACCATGAATATGCATGAATCTGCATGCCAAAGATTAAAGACACAGAACCAAAATGCCATCAACTGAACCAATCTATATAATGACATGCCATGAACTGTACCAGCAATGCTCCCAAACTATACCAAATGCCATGATGAACCAAAACAACACCATTAAATTACTTCCAAAACATTATGCAATAAGCAATAAAAATGATGACTACCACTTGTTGGAATGATATATTACTATTAACTTCTCATAACAATATAATGATGATGCATGTAACAATCAACCACAAAACATACTTGCTTTACTTTATGCCATCACTATCATAGCTGAAGGTATTGCCATTGACCTTACACTGTGATCTCATAAAAGTCTGCTCAACACATGATGTTGTAACAAGGACAACACAAAAGAGGAACCAAGCACCAAAACAATAAAGCAAAGATGTATTAATGTGTAAACCTAATCATTTGCCAATCTCTCTGCAACATATGAACTATATGAACTCCTTTGCAAGTAATCTGCCTTACTAATATTCTTGTGTCCTGAAAACACTGTTTTAGCATAAAGTCCTATATCTCTGAAGCTATGATGAATACCAAACAAACTGTATCAAGAGTATCCATCTTGAGACAACCATGTAGACATCCTGATAAAGCATCAAAACTTTATAACAACAATTCACCATATCAAAGCAAACTCGCTTTAATGTTCATTACTTATCTTGCCAACCTTGACTCAAGTCATGTTGTTCTATTGAGATTTATGAAGATGAAATCTTCTTTGAACCGTGAATATCAAGATGATTCAACACTTGTAGCAATCAATGATATGATAATCAAACTTAGCTATGTCTCACCTTTGACTTTCTTTAAACATTTTTTTGATTTGGCATCTCAAGTTAGTTGACAATTATAAACCTCTTAAGCCCTTTGAAGAAATAAATATGGCTTGCATACCACTATCTTGATGAAGCTTTTAAGAACAAAATCGTGATGAAAAAGAGCAAGTGTAAACAAGTGTTGTCTCTATGAACTTCTCATGCATTAACAAGCTTTATCATACAAGCAATGAATTCCTCTATAAATATATATATGACAATGTTATACACAAATGATATGCACTGATAGACTCTTTCCCTTTTTGATATCAATGACATACTTATCAAATCTGACATCTAGATTACTCCTGTGTCCAAGTTAATCATAAGATCCTGCCACCAATCAATTCTAGATGCAAAACAAACACAATATGATGAACCAAACTGTTAACACACTTACTAAACTTCTTTGGGGTTTAAAAGATGAGATGTTTTGACAACTCCCCCTATCTTTATGCTTTTCCTTTTAAACTGTCATGCACATATTTTGTGCAGTATGCACATGACTAGACTCAACCATCTCCTGGTTTTGCTTTCTTCTCCAAACAAGTATAGGATGTTTGTTTTCCTTACCCAAGGCATTCTCTTTCTTTTGCTTAAGCATATAACCTCTAGTTGACTTTATCCCTCTTTTGCACCATTGTGCTTTATGCCCAAAACTATTGCATCTATAACACAACATATTATAGTTTTGATCAAGAGGGGGATAATTTCTTCTAGAGTCATACCTTGCATTCATCCAACAGTTTCTTGCAAAATGGCCAACTTTATTACAGTTATAGCAAACAATATTGTAGTTTTGATTTGACAAACCATAATAACTACAGTTTCTAGCTCTATGACTGTACTTATGACAGACATAGCAAAACCATGAAATTGAGAATAGTTAAACTTGACTGAATGATATTGTCTGGTAGATACAAGTCTTGAAAAACTATTAATTCTTCTTCTCCCACTATCAGCAATTTTATCCTTTACTTTCTTCTTGTCATCATCAAAAATAGCAGAATGATAATTCAGATCTATCTTCTTCATAGGAGTCTGCCTAACCTTGAAACTCTTCCTATCTACTGTTGCAAAAACTATTTCCCTTTTAACTTCATCTTTAACACCAGAGCTTTCCCCTTTTTCATATCCTAATCCAAAATGATCCTTGTAGTTTTTCTGACTACTCAATATTTCATCTAAAGCATTTGTGCCTTTCACAAACTTCTGTATTTTGACAACATCCAAACTATTATTTAGATTGACAACTTCACTTTCAAGTCTCAGACATTCAATTCTTTTCACCTCAAGATCAAAATTTGTTATATCTATTATTCTTTTTGCTTCCTCAATTTTAGTTTTTAGACTAATAATCAATTTATCAGATTCATTAACATGTCTCTTTAATTCCGCAATCTAATTTCTAGCATTTTCAAATTCTAAAGACACTTTTCCAAAATCTAAACATATCTTGTCCTTGGATTCTTTTTCTTGTTGAAGCTGGTCTTTTAGTCTTTTGTTTTCTTCATTAAGTTGTTTGATTGTATCTAGGGCACACAAAAGTTCTCCTTCAATATCAACTCCACAATCTTTTTCATCCTCAAAGAAATCTCTTTCTTGACCTGATTCATTCATATTTACCACAAATTCATTTAGTTCAGTATTACAGATCTTTTCTTCTACAAGATTGTTCTTTTGCTTGACACTGGTGTTTTTCTTTTGACTTCTATTTCTTTTACACTTACCCATGATGAGTACTCCATGACCAAGAAACCCTAAGGTTGGTTAGACCTACTAGACAAGGGTCTAGCTCTAATACCACTTGTTGGAGTATGCAAGACACTGAGAGGGGGGTGAATCAGTGTCTTATAAAATAGACATATTTTTGGCAACACTTAATTAACTTTTACCAACTGTGAACTTCAACATTGAATGGTCAAAGAAAGACATTCATTTAAGAATCAGGATGAACTATCAAACCAACTTGTGAGCATGAAAAGATAGAACAACTATTTGTGAACTATGAAGAATCATCAGACCAATTCATCAAGACAAACAATAGAGGTAGATTGTTACTTCATTAGACTAAAATAAGTATCAAAGTATTATGCACTTGTATTGATTTACTATGAGCATCATATAATAGTTAAATTATGAAAAAATGAACAAAAACTCATGAGCAAAACAAGTAATCATGACACAGAGATTGTCTTGAGTGGAAAACCCTCTGGGGCATAAAAACCACTCAAAAAATGCCTCACTAGCTTATTTAATGAATCTCACTGATTACAGGCCTCATTGGCTACAAAATGCCTCACTGGCAAAGCCTCACTGGCTTATTTAATGAATCTCACTGATTACAGGCCTCATTGGCTACAAAATACCTCACTGGCTACATAAAATGCCTTACTAACAAAGGTCATTTCTTGTCTCACTAACTTGACCTTTCAATACATGTTTCAATCATGAAGAAAAAACAAATACAAAGGGACACTCTATTTCACTGATCCTCAATCTCTGATCTAATATCAAAGATAATGCATTCAATCATCTATCCTCAACATTACATCAGGTGTGTACACAACCATGTACTAAACATTATATCAGTAACATATTTATAACATATCTTTTTCATTTACATTTTACTCTATTTTGCAGGTATAACCATTTTGGTGCTTCCATAACTGTCATATAGTTTTCTGGTCAAATGCCCATTTCATTTTCAGTTATTAACCATAATAGCCTGGTAAGATATGTCAAAAAACCCTAACTGGGGTTACAAACCCTTATTGTATCAGCCCATCACAATGAAGAACAAAATAATGTCTCTTTTACAAAAAAAACTTAACCAGGGTTGAAAACCCATTTTTGTTTCATATCATCAGATGTGAAGTTTTCTGGCCGTGAATACCATATACAGTTATAACTACTTAACTGAAGAACCTTAACAAAACATATCTCTTTTGAATCATTCATAGATAATGCTCTTAGAAAGAAAAACTGTCACGAAATGAAACTTCTTTTATGCAAAGACCACTCAATCATAACTGTCGCTGTCAAAGGTAAAATTGAAAGAGGGAAAATCATAACAACATCACCTGAAAATCTCTATTAAAAGTCAAACTTTCACAGTCACAATTGCAGTGTATATTCCAGAACCTTCCGTTGTCACAAATCTTCATCATTTCTGTGTAGGGTATGAAACCCTAAGTATGAAGTTCATAATTGAAGCTCAAAACATTACCATATGAAAAAATAAAGAATGACTTTTTCCTGATTTGTCACCATGTAACCGGATCTGCAGGTAACCCTAACATGACCGGTGACTTCCAACAAAGAAAACTTGCACTTTACCATGTCAAAATCTCCATAAACCTGTTTGAGAGGTCATCACTTAAGAACATGCTGATGAAGAATATTTGTAATGTATGTGGTGCCCACTAGGAGAATAACACGAGACACCCAATCATGGTCAACACTTAAACAACATTGCATGCCTTAGACCGTAGCTCATAAGAAACATTATAACTATTTCCATGTGTGTCAAGACCACTACATCATGCCATTAGGAGCTCATAATCTATTATGTAACAAGGAACACTACATCAGTGCATAATAATGGAGACAATTATGTATATGATATGAATATGATTAAAGAATGCCAATCCATGTTAAACTGATCAAGACACTAATGCACATAAAAGATGCCCCATAAAGGATGCCAAACTGAGTCATACTGAACATGAACCCAAAATCAATGATTGTTACCATAATAGCACAATGCCCACTGAACATATTGAATAGTGCCTGATGTCATCATAAAAACATAGTGCTAACCAATCTAATCAAAAACATCAATACCTGTTATCTGAGAGACATAGTGTTTGTTCAACACAATATCATAGAGGCCACATGGGCAATGCCTGAAGTACCATCTAACAACTAAAATGTTATGCAAATTGTAACAAACCATCAACATCATGAAGATGACATGGTTAGAGGATCAAAGAAGCCAAGCTGTCAAACTGATATCATGTATGCCATAAAATCATAAATAGACCACAAAGTGCAAGAGCATGAAATATCATAATATCAAATATAATTGTGTCACCCTCATTGTCATAGGTGCCATGTAAGAAAAATATGTAAAAATGCTATGAGTAGTCAAACATCATATGTGCCATATACCATCACACCATACCAACTACAGAGAGCATATAACATAACCCAATATGAGAAGTTGTGAACCATCACAACACCAACATAAGCAGATCACCATCATAAGAGCATAACAAACATATGCCAGCATGTACCACTGTATCAAACAATTGAGCCAACAATATGAATAGATAGGAACTCCATCAATACCAAGTAATCATGTGTCATACTATACCACATCCAACTAAGAGAGATTGTGTCTTTGACATCAAGGACAACAATTGAGGACATAAAGATAGTCTGTGTCATAAGGCATAATATAATTGATGTTCTCAGCTATGGTTCAAAAGGTGACGGACAAGCAGACAATAGCACGGTACGGGGAAGGTTTCAACGGCAGAAATTTACATGTCAGAGCTGTATGCTCGGGCGATTGTGAAGATCAAGGAAGCAATAGTTCCCAAAGTATCCACCAATCCACTTCAAATCACACACGATATCATCACAAGATATGAAAAATAATAAAATCTGAGCCTAAATTTTGGTGTTCATGTCCTTACAAAACATAAATATATAAAATATCAAATTTATAAATAATATATACACTAGTATACCTATATTTAAAAAATATATCTAAAGTATGTCCATCTAGAGGCCCCTATTCCACCTATGTGGTGTAAATTGATTAAAAAATATGGGCATAGGTATACTAGTTACTACATAAGGATAATCTACATGCTATCTCATTTATTTAATTTACACAACTCAATAATGTTACAATAAATACATGTTAAATATCCCTACTTCTATCTCTAACAATTTAAATACCAATACAAATCTAAAAACTTACTTTCTATTCCAATAACATTTCAACTAAATTTTTTAATCACTTTCAAAATCAAATTCATTACAATTTTTAAACACCAATATCATAACTATAAGACTGACTTCACATCTTTCAATCCTATGCACAATTTCTCTAAGAGCTGCCAATGTTTAAACACATAAATGCAATTATCTTTTATAATATAAAAACATATTTTTCCTTGAATTGAATACTAAAAGTCACATTGCTATTTTCTAATATAAAAACATATTTTTCCTTAAATTAAATACTAAAAGTCACATTGCTATTTTCTAAATTTACATGACTTAATGAAATAAAAGAAACCTTCTAAAAATAGAAATTTAATGGGAAAAACAAGTCGTACTACCTCAGGCTCATCAAAATATAAAAAAAATAGAAACTTATTAAATTTAAACTTCTTGTTAGGAAATGAAGACCAACAGACACATTATTTTCCCACCAATTGTTTGTCTATTCACATTCCTTGTTTGATGTATGATGAAGCATTATATATGTTGGACATCTCATTGTAAAACTCAATTCTTTCAGCAATAATTAATTCCTCTACTCAATGTGGATGTAGCCAAGTTTGGTAAACCATGATAAATCTGGTGTCTCTTTCTTTTTTGTTTTCTAATTAATCTATGAGTTGTTCATTATTCTCTTTCTGTAATTGAGTTATGCTTTCAGTCTTAACAATTGGTATCAGAGTTGTATGGTGATGGTATAGCTGGTTGCAAAAAGCGGTGTTAGATTTTTGAGTCATGGAGGAACAGAAGATTGAGAAGTTCTTCGGTCAGAATTTTGGACTGTGGAAGGTGCAAATGGAGTCTTTGCTGATAAAACAAGACCTCTCACTCGCGCTTGAAGGGGTAGCAAAGAAGCCAAGCTCAATGATGGATGAAGAGTGGGACAAGATGGATAAGAAAGCAAGAGATACGATTTTCCTCTCGCTATCCAGCAATGTATTATTTAATGTTTCAGTGGAGAAGACTTCGAAGGAGTTGTGGGATAAACTTTCCAAGATGTATGAGATGGCTTTAGTATCGAATAAAGTTTTTATTATGAAAAAGCTTTATAACCTGAAAATGAAAGAAGGTAGAATTATGTCAAACCATCTGAATGAGTTTAATACCTTACTTACCCAATTGACTTTAGTGGAGATAAAGTTGGAAGATGAAATTAAAGCAATCTTACTGCTATGCTCATTACCCAATAGCTGGGAAGGTGTTGTGATGGCCATAAGCACTTCAGTTGCAGCCAAAACAAAATTGGTTTTTGATGACGTAGTAGCTACACTCCTTAGTGAAGATATGCGTAGAAAGAACTAAGAAATATCTTCCGGTGAAGCCTTAACCGCTGTTAGTAGAGGAAGGCCTCAGAATAGAGGCAAAGAAAATAACATAAGAAGATCAAAATCAGTGAAGAGGTCAAAATATAGAGGTAGAGTTGGCGACTGTTGGTTTTGCAGTAAGCCTGGTCACACTAAGAAAAATTGTTATTCCTATAAGAAGGCACAAGAGAAGATTAAAGATAGTGAGGTCAATGCTCTTTATGACAAGGATGATAATGTTTTAGTTTTATCCGTAAGTGAAACCACTTCAGATTCATGGGTTCTAGATTCGGGTGCACCTCTTGTACAAATGCCTTCTCTAATTATCAAGGAGGATAGTTCGGGAAGGTCTACTTGGGGGATAACAATTCATTGGACATCATTGGTAAAGGTGATGTTCTCCTACAATCCAAGAATGGAAGCAAATGGCTTTTGTAAGATGTTAGGCATGTCCCAAAACTGAAAAAGAATCTGATTTCTATAACCCAATTATTCTCACAAGGATGCAATACTATCTTCTATCCAAATTCATGGAAGGTTACTAAAGGTGTCCTGCAGATTGCTAAAGGAAATAGAGAGGGCAGTTTATATGTTTTTGAAAATGACTCTCAAGTGGGAGCTGCTATGACACTGACAGATAGCGAAACTAAGTTGTGGCACCAACGACTTGGACATATGAGTAGGAAAGGTCTTGAAGTCATGATCAAAAGAGAACAACTACCGGGGTTGAAATCTGTGGATTTGGATTTTTGCCGACATTGTCTTTACAGCAAGCAGAAGTGGATTAACTTTGTGAAGACAGGTCATGAGAAGAACACCTCACCTTTGGAGCTGGTTTATTCAGATGTTTTTGGGCCAACCAAGGTAACTTCTCTTGGAGGTTCTAATTATTTTTTGACTTTCCTTGATGACTGCACTAGGAAAGTTTGGATTTTTATGCTCAATAAAAAATTTGAAGTGTTCAACAAATTCAAAAATTTTAAAGCTCTAGTTGAAAATCAAAGTGGGCATAATATCAAGTGTTTGCAAACTGACAATGGTGGCAAATTTTGTTCACTAGAGTTTGATAGTTTTTGTGCTGACAATGGTATTCGAAGAATCAAAATTGTTCCTTATACACTGCAAGAAAATGGGGCTGTGGAGAGGTTAAATAGAACAATTTTGGAAAAAGCATGGTGTATGCTTTCCAATGCTAGACTGGGAAAATAGTTCTGGGCAGAAGCTTGCAACATTCCCATTAGCGGTTTAGCTCATTAATCGAGCTTCCTCATCTCGGTTAAATCTTGACATTCCCGAAGAAAGGTGGTTGGGCAAGCTTATTTCTTATAATCATCTATGGGTGTTCAGATGTGAAGTGTTTGCTCTTATTCCTCATGAGAAATGATCCAAATTGGATCCCAAATCGTAGAAGTGTATTTTTGTTGGATATGGTGAGGATCAGTATGGATTTAGGTTGTGGGATCCCATTGCCAAAAAGGTCACTCGCAGTCAGGATGTCATCTTCAACGAAAAAGTTTTCCTAGGTTTGCACAAAGAAAACACATCTTCAAAAGATTATATATCAATTGATTTGTTTGACAATGGTGTTTCTTTTTCTCAACCTCTTACTACTTGTTCACAGTCCTTGGGTGCTAGTGTCTCTTCACATATTAGTGTGCAACCTGTTGAATTGCTGCCACTTAGCCAAATGTTGACTCCCCTAACACCAACGTAGCCTCCTCTAATTCCCACTTAGCCTGTGGTGTCAACATTGCCTCCCTCACTTTCAATGCAACCTCCTTTTGCTATATTGCTACCCCCTAACTCAAGTTCGCTACCTTTATGTGCATCGTAGCCCTCATCACATTATTCATAGCCCTTTTTGGACCATACGCAGCCTCTAACACCAATCTCTATTTCCATGTCAATGCCACCTCAGCCCCTCACAAATCCAACGCAGCCCTCTTTGGATAGTTCGCTACCTTTATTTCCAATGCAGCCCTTACTTCATGATTCATAGTCCTCAATGGTGGCATCGCTACCTCTGGTAAATGCAATGGAGTCTGGTTTAACTCATACACTACCTTCCTCCAGTCACACGCATCAATTGTTTGGTCAAACGCAACCTCTGTTTGATAATCCACCTTGTATTGGTACTTCGTAGCCTATAAATTGTGGTAATATGGTGCCTAGCATAGGGGTTATACCACATTCTTCGCACAGGCAGGTGATTAGAGGTAATCTACAGAGTTAGGCAATTTTGCCTGAACAAAGCACTATAGGTGCATAGGAAACTCTTGATATGCAACAGGGCAATATGTAATCTGACATAGAAAACATTCAAAATCACTTACAAAAATTGACTTTGGAAGACTCAAATTTTTTTGATTATGAGTTATTGTATTCAGAGGAGGTAGAACCTGAACTTTTAATTTCTGATCAACCTGAACCAACTACCTATAACAAGCTTGTAGGACAGTTGACTCTTTGAAATGGTAAGAGGCAATGCAGGATGAAATGAGTTCATTGCATGCTAATAACACTTGGAATTTAGTGCCACTTCCGCCTAATCGAAGACCCTTGAAGAATCGCTGGGTATACAAGTTGAAAGAGGAAGATGGGGGCAACAAGTGCTATCGTGCTAGACTGGTTGTCAAAGGGTATGATCAATAGAAAGGTATAGATTTTAATGAGATTTTCTCACCAGTTGTGAGAATGACCACAATCCATGCAGTTTTGGGTTTGGTTGCAGTTTGGGATCTTGAACTTGATCAGTTGGATGTCAAGACAACTTTTTTACATGGTGACGTTGATGAAGAGCTGTACATGGAGCAGCCAGAAGGATTTAAAAAATAGGGATTGGAACATCTTTATTGCAAATTGAAGTGCAGCTTGTATGGGCTCAAGCAAGCCCTGCACCAATAGTATCTCAAGTTTGATTGCTTTATGACTGAGCAAAACTTCTTGAGATGTGAATCAGATACTTATGTCTATTATAAGCGACTTCCTAATGGTGAGTTTGTCATTCTCTTGCTCTATGTTGATGACATGTTGGTAGCCGGCACAAGTATGTGGATTGTTTCTGAATTAAAGTCACAATTAGGTAAGAGATTTGCTATGAAAGACTTAGGCCCAGCCAAGAAGATTCTTGGAATGACCATCACTAGGGATAGACAAAAAAGGGAGATCATGTTGTCACAAAAAGCATACATTGACAAGGTTGTAGACAGATTTGGTATGGCTAATGCGAAGGTTGTTTCTACTCCTCTTGCTGCCCATTTTTGTTTATCTTCTGATTTGTGTCCAAAAACACAAGAGGATAAAGAGTTTATGCAAGGTGTTCCCTATACATCGGCTATTGGTAGCATTATGTATGCTATGGTCTCCACTCAGCCCGATATTGCTCATGCAGTGGGAGTTGTGAGTAGGTTCATGAGCAATCCTGGTAAGCCTCATTGGGAAGCTGTCAAATGGATATTAAGGTATCTTAAAGGTATTTTTGATTATGCTTTGTGTTTTGGTGGCAATAAGGTACAGCTGCAAGGTTTCACTGATTCTGATCTTGCCGGAGATTTAGATAAATGAAGATCTACTACTGGCTATGTTTTTATGTTTGCTGGAGCTACCATTAGTTGGGTCTCAAGGCTGCAACATTCTGTTGTTCTTTCTTCTGCCGAAGTTGAGTACATGGCTCTTTCTGAAGGTGCTAGGGAGATGCTTTGGTTACAACGATTGTTTAGTGATTTGAGATGTCAACAAAGTGACTATGTTATGTTTTGTGATAGTCGCACCACCATTTTTATGGCTCACAATCATTCATCTCAGCGTCGTTCTAAACATATCGACATACATGCTCATTTCATTCGTCATGTGGTTGAAGAGGGCAAGTTACAAGTTGCAAAAATTGACACAAAGGTCAATCCGACAGACATTTTCACCAAGGTTGTTCCCAAAGAGAAGTTTGAATGTGCCAGGACTTCTCTTGGTCTGGTTAAGAAGAAGTGACCAAAAGTTTAGAGCAGGGGAATGATTGGCGAGTTGCAGCATTCGTTGACCTTCAAGTGGGTGATTGTTAGGAAATGAAGACCAATGGACACATTATTTTCCTGCCAATTGTTTGTCTATTCACATTCCTTGTTTGATGTATGATAAAGCATTATATATGCTAGACATCTCATTGTAAAACTCAATTCTTTCAGCAATAATTAATTCCTCTACTTAGTGTGGATGTAGCCAAGTTTGGTGAACCACGATAAATCTAGTGTCTCTTTTATTTTTGCTTTCTAATTAATCTGTGCACTATTCATTACTCTCTTTCTATAATTGAGTTGTACTTTCAGTCTTAACACTTCTCATTCATGAGATGGGCGATTGGAATAGGCGCTCAAGGGTGCCAGACAATTTTAAAGGTTAGAAAAATTGAAAAGAAAAACCATAGTGATGGGAAAATGGCGCTCTCACCCTGCATGGGTTCATTTGGAGTTGTAGATAAAGATTACAATATAAAATTCACATAAATGAATTTACAAAGAATCTGTGAGAAATTAACAATGATTGCAGGAAAGAAGCTTTAAATATCCCCTAACCATTTTAAAACGAAAGCAGGGTTCAAAAGAGTTTATAAACCCTAAGGTCATTACGAAGGGTTCTTAGTATGTTAATAGAATGAAGTCCAAGTTAATGGTCACTATATTTTTTGTTAGAAAAACAAATATTTAAAAACAATAAAAATTCTTTTTCTTTTTATTTCAATAATTTTTTGAATTTTGTTTACTTGGGAATCTGAATATTATATTAATATAAATATTACAATTTTTCTTAATATTTGCATAGACTTAAAGAAAAAAATATTATTTGTTAAACATTAAAAAATATTATTTGTTTAACAACCATTGTTAAAATTTGGTCATATAGACTTACTAAAAATTAAAATTTGTTCAAAATGAAAAACAATATGATGCATGTAGTAATAATCATATTAATATCAATATTACACACTATATATCTTCCAATTTGTTGGCATTTATAAATTACTTGCAATTAGAATATTTGATATGCTCACATGAGTTAATTTAAAGAGACTATGTTGCGAGACTTCTCATATTCTTAAAATGTAATAAAGATTTCACTCCAGCCCAAGTTTTTCTATTTTTCTATCCATTTGACTTCCACGAATTTATTTATTTACACATTTTATGAATTTTGTTTACTTGGGAATCTGAATTTAATTGTTTACAAGAATCTGAATCTTTCAGCGCTTGTTGTGAGTGTAGAACGCCTCTGGCATAAATACATTATAATATTGAAGTGTTTTTTTTTAAGGAGTGGAATGTACAATTATTATAATATTATTAGTTCTTCACAAATATTTATGCATCCATGTGATGTAGTTTCCTTTATCCATTTGACCAATCACCATGAAATATTAAATTCATTTTACAAACATGTTATAGTTCATCATTAATTTTCTTATTTAATAATTTAATAAATGCTATTTATCTATTTTCTTATTGATTCATCCTATCAATAATCAATGTAAAAATATAATTATTATTTAAATTTTATATAAATAGAAAGTTGAATCAAAATTGTATACCTTCCATCCAAATAAAATTGGTGTATATAAAAAAACACAATTCAAACGTATGCAGTGTTCACTTTATTCCCTTTCCATCACGCACATGCATTCCTTATCTAACCACGTTTATGGAGTGTAATTCTTCCCATAAAGAGCTTCTAAGTCCCTTCACAACAGCATGCCTAATATGTTTTGGCCTTCACTAAAGAGCTCAAATTCTATATGTTTTGTGGGCCTCTCTCTAGTTTGAAGAATTTAAATATAATTTTTAATAGAAAGAATGTTTTGGCATGAAAGTCTACATGGGGATTCTGTGAGTTCATTGTTGGTCTAGGGGGCTTTGAACCTTGGTGACATGGATAACAAGGCTATATCTTAACCATCACATTGTGTCATGAACGACTTTATTATTGTATTATTTATAATTAAATTATTTTTGTATTTACAAAATTATTATAAATTAATATATTTCTTGAATATGTAATTTATTATTATTTTTTTTATAATTATTATATTTTTTCAGTTCTTTCTTCCATATTTTAAATTTATCATATAAAATGTTTTATATGAACACTACAAAGTCAATAAGTTTATTCTTAATTTAGGGTATATCAGTGACAAACAGATTTAGTGGTTTGGACATTGCACTAAATGTATGCATCATTTTATTAAACATTATTACTATCCTAATATTTACATTAATTAGTTACAAGATTCCTTTTTAAAAGTTTGATACTACCAACAGGGTTTGTTTTCATCGCACTACGAGAATTGTAATGATGATATGTAGAATACAGGTCTGCAACAATACAAGATCTATGTAGAATAGTCTCCAGGGCATTGACAGTAATTCACAAACTTTCAATAAGCTCTGGCAATTTCTGCAATACTTCTTTGACTTAGATGACACACGGAGTAGTAGTCATGATTTATGCAATGTACTGCAGATATCTCCAATATTCTTTTTCAACCATAGCTTGGAGGTTGCAGAGTAACTAGCCATGTGTTTTAAATAAAATCATGGCTGATTTAGTTTGAGAGTTTGTAAATGTGAATAAGTTTAATGACTTACTGATCAATTCCTTTTGTCAATATCACTGTAAGATTTAATCAGAGAGATTTTTAAAAGTAAACAAATGTTTCCGTGTGCATGACAACATATACAAATGTTTGCATGTGCTGATAACATAAAACTTCAAATTTGTACAGAAAATTAATATGTACGGGAAACTTTATTTTCCCAATCCAACTAAATGGCAAGGAGTAGTTGGCAGCCCGGCCTCTTCTTCATTTTTCATGCATTATTGACTGGGGGCTTCTATCCAAGCCTTTGTAGCATTGAATAGAACATAAATCTGCCATTAAATTCGTTTTATCATTTGATTAAGAGTTTCTACCTTTGATTTACAAACAATCATTGTTCAGGAGTTGTGAGGCACTATGCTATTAAAATCCAATATTCTGCAATTGACTGAGGAGTCTATATACAAACAGGCAATGCCAAATAAATTGGAAAGTAGTAGGAAATCACTCTACTTAAACATCATTTTCAATGGTCAAACAATCAATTCTAATTTTATGCTTGATCTATACAAAAAATGATAAATATTTGTCCTATTTTTATTAGTCAAAATTAACTTTTCACTATTAGACTAAATAATGATTAATAATAACAGTAGGAAACTGTAGAGAAGAATCAATTGGAGTGCTACGTAATATGACTAAGTACTCGGTATAGGCCCATATGATTCATGAAAGTGTTATAGAAATCTCTGTATGCCTTGATGAGTTGATGACAGAAAAGATGACAAATAGGCGTTTCTTGTTTGCAATTGTATTAATAAAATGGGAAGGGTTAGGTAGGAAACTGCACAAGGAAATCAATTGGAGTGCTAAAATCAAATCCGACTCTAAGAAAGCAAAAGTATTCCGTACGATTCATGTGTGCCATTTCCTAATATTGAATTTTGATGACAGAAAAGATGACAATTCCTAAAGTAGGGGCTTCTCAATGGCTGGAACAAATCAAAAACACACAAAAGCATGGAGAAGAACAAGGCATAGCATCTCATGTGCATCCATACATCTTCACCATACCAGAGCCCCTGCGTATTGAAAGGCCAGAAGCTTATATGCCACAGGTAGTTACTCTTGGACCTTACCATCATCTGAAACTTGAACTGTTTGAGGCTGAAAGATATAAATCTAAGCTTACTATCCAAGTTGAAAAAAAAGCAAAGCAAGGGACTTTTGAGGATTTGGTTAAAGATCTAATTAGTATTGGAGGCGAGATAAGGAACAGCTATAATGATCAAATTGGGTGTGGACATGAAGTATTAGGGTGGATGATGGCTCGAGATGCTGTGTTTATTCTGGAGTTTATTGGCTGTTATGATCAATATGATAGCCCTAGAATTCAACAGACAAACCCTTATTTTCAGAACATGGAAGCTGTTTTTCATCCAGGAAGGAAGAGCCCTTTGTTCTTCCCACTTCAGGCTGATATTTTTAAGCTGGAGAACCAAATCCCTCTTTTCATTTTGAAAAAGGTTTTGGAATGGCAGACTGGCTCAGAAACTCAAGCTTTAAACAGGCTTAATATGACAATTTCAAGTGCCTGTAAAAAGTTCTCCCCTTTCATACATGTTGGCGATTCTTATCGATCTGTTACACGAGAACACTACAATAATTTGCTTGATGAAAGGCATATCCTGGAATGTCTTTACAATTTCGTTGTGCCAAAGAAAAATCCTGCTCAGACTACTGTCCCCGTTGGAGATGATCATGATGGGATTGTGCGCAGGAACAAGGCTTTTCGGTTTCTTCATCAGATGACATCAAGATTTAGGGTGCTTTTGTCTCCAAAATCATATCACAAAGCCGACATAAATCTCCCTGCAGCAACAGAATTACACAGGAGGGGTGAAATTCTCTCCTTTCACATGGGCATCTGAAGAGATAAGGTTTGATAGAGCCAGCTCTACACTGTTCCTCCCTTGTATAGAGATGGATTACAGAAAAGATGTTTTCTTGAGGAATATGGTGGCAGTGGAAGCATTCATGAAGTGGAAAACTAGAGTGTTCACTTGCTATGCAGATCTGATGGACAGATTGGTCGACACTCCTAATGATGTTGCAGTACTGAAGAAATATGGTATCATCCATAGTAGTTTAGGATGTGATAAAGAGATAAGCATCCTGTGGAATGGCATTCGCAGATCAATATGGAGGAGCCCATATGATCCTATTGACAATACAATCAAGGCTGTAAATGAATATTACAGAAGTAGGTATGGAGTTTTATTTGGTGAGTTTTTACAGGAACATTTCTCAAAGCCATGGAGAGCTGCATCGGTGATGGGAGCATGCACTCTGCTAGTTTTGACTTTCCTGCAGACATTTTTCTCATATTTTGAACTTCATCGAAAATGTGAACACAAGTGCTCGTAGGTTCTTTTTTACTGTGGAAAATTAAGATTTACACTTCAGTGATTTAGTATTAAAATGTTTATAAGTTGCCAGTTATTCTCATAATTTGGGATAGTTTGGGGAAATTGTACTCCAATATAAAATGCAATGCTTTAGAAATATTTAAGTAATACATTGTAAGAGCCTCATAAGAATAATATATTTACATTTTGGTGTTATCTGTGTTGAAATGTGACTCGTACTTTTATACATGAAAATCTATCTTTATATTTGATTTGTTTTTTGTATGTGTTTTTTTTCTGATTATTTAAGTTAGTCCAGCTTAAATGTGAAAAAATGTTTTGTAACTGTGAATTTTCTTTTGAGAATAAAAATTGAGAGTTCTTTGTTCATGGTTTTTCCTTGGTACATTATCAGGTTTGCCATGTAAATCTGTGTTGTCTATTTTGTGTTTTTTAATTGCTAATTCTGCAATTCTACACTGCTTATTTTTCTAACAATCTGTGCAACAATAGTTTAGTTTTTTGTAATATTTGTGCTTATAATTTTTCAACATAATGTCAAAACTAGATAGAGAGAAATCAGTTTGAATATGAACATTCGGCGAGGTTTTTCATTTTTTATTTTAAAGATTTGTACGCCCCTATAACTGATTGGGCAAAAATTTCCAAATCTCAGCATGGAGTCCGTAGAATAGTAGATCAATTGTAAGGAAGAAATCACAATGCTATCTCTCAGTGTGTCAAAATTGAAGTAGGGGCAGATTATTTTGATTGCATATTAACATGAGAGATGGGTTGATGTGAACCACTACTCATGAAATATGGGTCATGTGTTTGACTCAAAAACTTACGCAGTTAAACCCTGAAATAAAAATATCATAATTTGACATGCTGCGAAAAATACCTCCTACTTATCAATTGATGAGCTAAAGGGGCTCTATAATGAATGGTTCATAAGGCACAACACTTGCTGAAGGTTTTGCAAATGGGGTAGCAAGCTAAGTGTGCTTGATCTTGGGGGAAACTCCATGGTTAAGCGCGCTTGAGTCGGAGTAGTACTGGGATGGGTGACCTCCCGGGAAGTCCCGATGCTTCACCCCTGTGTGCATCACCTAGATGTAATGAGTGCTAAGTGGACCATTCATTAACATGAGAGATGGGTTCATGTGAACCACTACTCATGAAATATGGGTCATGTGTTTGACTCAAAAAACTACGCAGTTAAACCCTGAAATAAAAATATCATAATTAGTTTTTATTGATTTCAAAGTCAAATGATCATGCTAAACGTGACAACAATAATCAATCCCGTGAAAGAAGTTGGTGTCGATTTGCATAATGTATCTTTGTGAATAAAGATTTTCCATCCTACAAGTTTAGAAAGTTTGACCGTATACTTTGCCTAGCTATACCTTCTCCCTACAAGTTTAGAAAGTTTGACCGTATACTTTGCCTAGCCGTACCTTCTCGTTCGATGTTCGCTGCCAACTTATCTCTCTTGTGCATGGTTCGAATTGTTGATAATTGTCATTTGTCATTGGTTAATAATTCAAACAAGTAGTAGAACTACATATTCTTTTTGGGTGTAAAGGTATGGGGTTTATTAGTTCATCTCAAGGTAGGAATTCTATTGCATTCATCTCATTTAATTAATTTAATTTAGTTGACCAATGAGAATCGAGTATTACACTGTTCATTTGGCAAAATCCTTAAAGTTGAAAGTTAATTTTTTTATTTAATGATTTAATAAATGCAATTTATCTGTTGTGCTATTGGTCAATTAGGTGAACAATAATGATGAAAAATGGAATTTTTTATTTTTAATTATATTAAAATTTAGTTGACCAATGAGAATTGAGTATTAAACTCATTTGGCAAGATGACTATAGTTGAAACTTTAAATTTTTCTTTTTAATCTGCCTTTCAAGTTGGCAAGTTGGCAAGTTGGTCGGTCCGGATTTCCGTCAGTTTTGTTTTTCGTCAGTTCACATTTGCCATTGTACAAACAGCTTGCGCTCAAATGGGAGTTTTGGAAGAGGGTTTGGACATCTATCAAAGCATAAAAGAGAGGAATTTTGACAAATTTTGTAGATGCAACAACGCTGGTAGACATGTATGCAAAATGTGGAAGCATAGAGAAGACCCATGAACTGTTTAACAAAATGCCTCAAAGAACTGTGGTTTCATGGAATGCAATGGCTGCAGGATATGCATAAAATGGATTTGTTGAAAAAGCTATAGAAATTTTCAAGCAAATGCAAATGGTAGGTGTAAAGCCAGACTCCACAAACCTTTGCCAGCATCCTCCCTGCCTGTGCCAAAAATGGGAACATTGGAACATGGTATGGACTTCTATCAAAGCATAATGAAATGGGGATTTTTGTTTGATACTGTAGTTGGAAATACTCTGGTAGACATGTATGCAAAATGTGGAAGCATAGAAAAAGCTCGTGAATTGTTTGATAGAATGCCTCAAAGAGATGTAATCTCATGGAATGCAATGATTGCAGGATATTCACAAAATGGATTTGTTGAAAGGGATTTCAAAACTTTCAAGAAAATGCAATTGGTGGGTCTAAAGCCAAATTCTACAACCTTTACCATCATCCTTTGTGGGATGACGCCACCTTACCACAGTACTGCTACCCTGCAACAGTCAGTTTACATGAGTGTAGTAGTGCGGAGGATACCGAGCAATACCCGCTAGCCCACTAGCCTTTGGTCTGTACCTCATGGGGAAGTGGGGAATGGTCCTTACCAGCGTACAAACAACCTGTGCTAAAATGAAAGTTTTGGAAGAGGGTTTGGACATCCATCAAAGCATAAAAGAGAGGAATTTTGACAGATTTTGTAGATGCAATAGCTCTGGTAGACATGTATGCAAAATGTGAAAAATCAAGAACAATGATCGGATTGATTTAATTTTATGAGGACAGATTCCAAGATATATGTGAGTGTGGAGTAAGAATAATACAAAAAAATGGATGTTCCAACTGTAGTACCCTTTGTCTCTTTATCTCCCCATTCTTGTATTAGGGCAAAAGATTATATTCTCTGCAGGGACTCACTAATATTGAGGTTTGGTGGTGCAACTATAGATTATTTTAAGTTATATGAAATTGCCAGTACATAATATGTTTTGGTGTGGGTTTCCTTCAGGTGTTTATTTTGATGATCGCAGAGCTTGTTTATATCTGATAGACATATTTTGACGTAGGACTATAAAATAGGTTTCTCTAATGGCAGAAGTATGGTCAGTGGGTTCTTTATCTGCTATATGAAATGTTAGAGTAAATTGCATTTACACTTAAGTTTACTTAGGCATTAGTTTTGCATTTATTTAGTTGGGTGGTTTTTTTCCCGTGTGGGTAGTTTTCCCACCCATCACCTTTTTCTGTGCCTTTATAAGGCACTCTGTACACTATGTATTTCATAGCATCTCAATACATTTTTCTCTTCTCGTCAAATAGCTTTTGCTTCTCTTGCTTCTCGTGAAGCTGTTTTGTTGCAGATGGTGCTCCTAGGAGGTGGATGAGTTTTCATTGGAGAGTTTTGAGATTGATTATTTGCTATAGTTGTTTCAGCATTTGAAATTTATTAAATTTCAAAGTTGTCGTATTACCGATTGTTCTTCATTGTCCTATTACTGGCGAATGCAATTGAATATCATTTGTGATGTTCTGTTTGGGTGTGATTTGCTTTTTTTAGAGGTGGCATGAATGATTTGGTGTGAATATCAACATTACAATGATAGGAACCTGACGCAATACAATCCCATGGCATCAGGTAATGACTCTATTAGCGTATATATGTGGGTATGGTCAAATGAATGAATCAGATTGTATTTAATTATTTAATAAATGTAATTTATCTGTTGTGCTATTGGTCAATTGGGTGAACAATAATGGTTGAAACTTCAAATTTTTCTTTTTAATATGCCTTTCAAGTACCAAGTTGGCAAGTTGGCACAAGTACAAGGCAGTGATGACCGTATAGGCTAACCGTATACTTAGTTTTGTTTTCCGTCAGTTCACATTTGCCAGCATACAAATAGCCTGTGCTAAAATGGGATTTTTGGAAGAGGGTTTGGACATCCATCAAAGCATAAAAGAGAGGAATTTTGATAGATTTTGTAGATGCAACAACCATGATAGACATGTATGCAAAATGTGGAAGCATAGAGAAGACCCATGAATTGTTTGACAAAATGCCTCAAAGAACTATAGTTTCATGGAATGCAATGGCTGTAGGATATGCACAAAATGGATTTGTTGAAAAAGCTTTAGAAAATTTCAAGCAAATGCAAATGGTACATGTAAAGCCAGACTCCACAAACCTTTGCCAGCATCATCCCTACCTGTGCCAAAATGGGAACATTGGAACATGGTATGGACCAGTATCAAAGCATAATGAAACGAGGATTTTTGTTTGAAACTGTAGTTGGAAATACTCTGGTAGACATGTATGTAAAATGTGGAAGCATAGAAAAATCTCGTGAACTGTTTGACAGAATGCCTCAAAGAGATGTAATCTCATGGAATGCAATGATTGCAGGATATTCACAAAATGGATTTGTTGAAAGGGCTTTCAAAACTTTCAAGCAAATGCAATTGGTAGGTCTAAAGCCAAATTCTACAACCTTTTCCATCATCATGATATCGCTACCCCGCAGAAATCAGTTTGGTTGACTGTGGTAGTGCGGAGGATACCCTACTAACCCACTAAGCTTTGGCAGGGTACCTCGTGGGGGAACAGGGAATTTCATTGAATGTAATAGCTGCAGGATATGCACAAAATGGATTTGTTGAAAAAGCTTTAGAAATTTTCAATCAAATGCAAATGGAAGGTGTAAAGCCAGAATCCACAAACCTTTGCCAGCATCCTCCCTTCCTGTGCCAAAATGGGAACATTGGAACATGGTATGGACCTCTATCAAAGCATAATGAAATGGTGATTTTTGTCCTATACTTTAGTTGGAAATACTATGGTAGACATGTATGCAAAATGTGGAAGCATAGAAAAAACTTGTGAACTGTTTGACAAAATGCCTCAAAGAGATGTAATCTCATGGAAGGCAATGATTTCAGGATATTCACAAAATGGATTTGTTGAAAGGGCTTTCAAAACTTTCCCCTTGTGCAAACCTAGATTAACCCCCTTGAAAGTTGTCACCGAAAATATTTACTTAGAAATTCTTGAAAAACCTTATTTGTTCTAAAAATGTATTCAACTAGACATGTCCGGTGTATCAGAATTTTCTTGCCAGATTGCTTAAGAGATTTTGCGCCAAATGAGTCCAGAACTGGATTTGCGCTAAAAAGTGCATCCACCGGATATATCCATTTAGCCCTAAATTTCCCACTATCCTATGTTGGTCAATTTCTCCACCGAGGGAACTGAAACCTTTTGTGTTGAATTCTTTTAAAAATGGATATATCCACTAGCCTTCAAAAAACCTGCCAATCCCATTACCCTAAGATTTCCTATCGAGATATCCTTAAGGTCTCCCATTAAGATTTGTGCTAAAAATGGCGTCAACCGGATTTCTGCCGAAAACTATTTCAACGTGTTCTATCTGGTTGATACCCCAAATGTCGCAGGTGTAAAGCTAGACTCCACAACCTTTGCCAGCATCCTCCCTGCCTGTGCAAAAATGGGAGCTTTGGAATAGGGTATGGACATCCATCAAAGCATGAAGGGTAGAGGAATTTTGTCAGATGTTGTGGTTGCAACTGCCCTAGTAGACATGTATGCAAAATGTGGAACCATGGACAAGGCGAAAAAGATCATAGTAAATCATAGTAAAATTTAGCAATTTCTAAGATTTATTGGACAAGCCTTCGATCTACTTCGAGTTATCATGACTTGATGCATCATTCTACCAAAATGGCTCGTACCTTAAGAGCTCTCCCAGAAAGTAGTAGGAACCCCATATTGCAGAGTCTGAAATGTGCAAACTATATAGCCTAGGTTATATAGTACATTTTCTTCTCTGCATGGTAAACAATATACAATCCCACCACTGCCCGTTTTGTAGAAAATAGCATACAGTTCTAAGTGTTCCAAAATCATTGAAGGAAACAGGTTAAATATGAAGCTCATCTTATGAAATTAAAATAGCATCTATTATGTGTTCAAATACTATTATTGGAAAAAATGTTTAGATAGTTAAGATAGATAATTCACATGATACTCAACTACATTTGAATCATAAATTTACCAAGTCCCATTAGGCTGAGCTTAAACAAATGATTTATAAAATTTATCTCAATTTTTTCAATTAGTTGTAGAGGAAACAAGTCACATAGTTCTGTATATAAACTATATTACAAGGGTGAGTGATTAAGTACTCACCAAATACATGACCAACTAAATCTCTGTATCTGATAAAGCATTGGCCATCTATAATATACAGATTTGCAAGTAGCAAATTGGCATAGAGTGAGAAACCACCTAAAACAACCATGCCAATAATTCCCCAGACCAATCCATTCCTTAAGTCTTAAAACTGCCAAAATGGAGTGCTGGGTCAAATTGCAAGCCGCTTAATTCATACCGCCAACCATTTCTGGGACCCCCGTGGGGCTACGGTAACAAGCATATGTTACATTCTTTTACACCGCAATGCCGCTAATGGAAATTTTGCCTCCTATGAAGTAGCGATAACTGCTTCCTTTTGGGACTATGGGAATTTTTTATGGTTCTAACACTATCTACAATGTAATTCTATCTAAAATTTTATTATATCTACAATATAATTGTTATATCAAAAATAATAACAATGTTATTCTATAGATACAATGTCATTTTAATTATGTTAATGATGGTATGTTCTTTAATTATTCTTTCTACAATGTCATTCATTGTAAACCAATTGCAATGTCATTCATTTTATTCAACATTACAATGGCAGGAACCTGATGCCATGTGTCTCTTATTTTTATAAGTGGAGATATAAGGAATTAATTTTTTAATTGTAAATGGAGAAATAAGATGTTATAAGGAAAATTTGGTCACATTGTAAAAGGTGCATTATCAGTGGAAACCAACACCTTCAAATCTAATAATGTTTAGTTTCATTATGTCATGAAATGTTAATGTTCTTGAAGCCATCAATGCTATGTTTGACAAAGATTTAAGAGACTCACATGCTTGTACTATAAGAGACTCTAATGATGCATCTAGCCAATAAGGACTAAGAAAATCATAAAGAAGGCTAGAGGTACTAGAGGTTGGAGGAATCTTATCGAAGCACTAATTCTACATTTGTGTCATTTCTTAGAACAAGGGGGACTTGGTAGTTTTATGGTTTGTGGATAGTTGAGCATGTCTCAATCAACAAACTTGTGTGTGTTTGTGGATAGTTGAATATATCTCTATCCACAAATAGGGGAGTGTTGCTATGGATAGTTGAGTACATCTTGATTCACAACTCGCTAGTGTTTTTTCTTATGGATAGTTGAGTATGTCTTAAGGGTAAGTGCAATGAGTTGGGGGGCCAAAAAGTGGCCAAAATTTTTTCAAAAAAAGTAAAGACATAACGTGAGCGCATTATAACAGGCTCGCACTATGGTTTGGTAATGATGAGCCTAAGACTTGGCAAAACCAAACCATAATGTGCTCACGTTATAACATAAGCGCGTTATGTTTAATTATATATATATAAAAGAATTCTGCTCATTTGATTTATTTTATTTCTCTACTCCCATGGCTTGCAAACCCTAAGGAGCGTGCTCACATTTTTTAAGACCGAATTCGACACCAAAATCTCACCGATTCATCGCCAAAATGCCACCACGATGTTGAACGGACCAAAGGAGTGAGTTTTATTTATTTATTTGTTTGAATTTGTTTCTAAATAGGTAGGTTTGAGTTGATTTTTGATCTAAATTTCCTTAATTATCAGGAAATGTTAATGCACCTCCTCCTCCTCCTCCTCCTCCTTAAAATCCACAAAATCTTGAAGAGGAAATACCTGCCGAAGAACAACCCAAACAACAAACTCCTCCATCCATTCCTCAACATGCCCCTGGAACACAAGAAAATCTAATGGGGCAAATTGAAAACAATAAAAAAGAAATTGAAGACATAATTGCAAGGTTGAAAGAACCTGCAACTTCAACCTTGCATAGATCCACGCTTGCTCAATCCCTTGAGTCTATGTTATCAAATGTAGATTCAATAAGCAAGCAAATCACTAGTTGGACAAAAAGGAGGAGAGAATTTAGAGAGTATTATGCTGACAAGTTGTCATATGAACAAGTTAAAAAGGAACAAATTACAAAACTTGACTTGTGTTCTATTTTCACAGACCCATGAACAAATGAATCTCTACCCCTTACATGCAAGAGGTTCCCTATCCATTGGTGTAACAACCAAGTGATAAGGGACAATTTTGTGCAGAGGTGGTGGATGGTTTTTGACCATCCTCCATTCAACAATAATGAGGTCCCGCAAATTTTTTTGAGGAAACTCTACTGCGAGTTTGTCAAAAATAAAGAGCCAAATTATTTTGATATGCGGGAGTTCTAGGGTAGAGGTAGGGGGTTAGCACAAGATAGACCAGGGGCACGTGTTGACCCACAGTGGCCAGCAAGATGAGCACTCACCAGACTGACCCATGAGCACATTTCTATCCCTTCTGTTGTGAAGGACAGTGTTGAGGTCGAGGCACTTCAGTCCATTAGTGCCTTGACCCAAAGCATCTTATAGCATGCTAGTCCTGCAGCACAGCATGGGCTGGGGGAGAGTTCAAGTACGGTTCCACCCCATACTTGTCAGACTTGTGGGTCAGCATGTGGTTATGACCCCACAGATAGTCATGACACAGGTGTGCAAACTACATCTACAGCTGAGTAAATGGTGATGACAGATGCCCTCCTGAGTGAGACTTTTGAGTTTGATGCTCAGGTAAATCTTAGCAAGTCCATTGAATTTAATTTATTAAATTTTATTTTTGAAATGCAAGATTAACTAATTTAGTTTGATGATTTTAATAAAATTTCAAGGTCATAGCATTGATGCAGTTTTCAGTGGTTCTCCACCTGCATATTACACTACATCATCTACTGTCGAGGTATGTAACTAGTAAATAATTATAAATATTACATGTGAATAGCATCGTTATATGAATGGTATTCTAATATCTAATTTCAGATGTTGAATAGGTTAATATTGGAGATTTCACGGCAACACCTGCCAGCAGTGGTGGACTTCAAAGCTTCACGAAGGTAATAAAATAAATAGTTTAATGAATGAATTGTACTTACTAGATTTTTGTATGTGACTTGTGTGCTTTATTGTGTGTACTTCCATGTTTAGGTGAACGTGTGTGTATGTTAGGAGCTATGATTTGCATCACTATTATAGTTTTCGTAATTGAATAATGTTGTTTTATTTCCAGATGATGCAGGCTGCGGAGACACCTCCTGATGTTCATAGGGCAATGGAGCATGGTGTGTCCTCTGCGATTCATAGCTCCATGCCATTGACGGGGGTATGAGGCAGATTAGTAAATTTTAATTTACATTCATTGTTATAGTTGTTTATTTTTGAAAAATTGAAAGATTATTGATTTGAAGTTTAATTTCTATCTGGTTGGTTTCTATAGGACATGACATCACCACAGTCTAATCCTACTACTAAGGCAAGTGAGGAGATAGATTATATGGTAGCAGTAAGTGATTATTTTGTTAAATGTTTCATTTTTTATAACATGTAATTTCTATATATTAATGTCTATACTTTTTATTGTAACAACTACAGATACATGAACAACTAAATAGGAGGAGCAGCCCTCAGGTTCATAGTAGACCACCCACATACGCATCTCCATCCCCTAGAAGATCAAAGGCTGCCCGTGATCTATTCTCTTCACCAGCCAGAGGGGGATGACTTTTTATTGTGTTCCTTTGTTGTATGCCTATATGGCATTTGTGGACATATATTTTGTATTGCATATAGTTGACATTGTATGCCTATATGGCATTCTTGTAAGCTTATATGGCTATTTTGTATATATGTTATACTTATATCGACATATATTGATGTATGCCTATATGGATATTTGGTTAATACAAATCTTTTTTATTGATGGCGTCCATACTTGCATTATAAATCCATGTTTGAATGGATATTTGTAGATGGTTACTTCAAATATTTAAAGTCCAATTGTATTACATAGGATGTTTGTTGATCCAATAAGCCAGCTATTATTATTCAAGTATCACCTAAACCTCATTTTGGAACTAAAAGATAAAAGTTGTATTTAAAATAAAAATGAATCATCATGTTGAATAGAAAATATTCATATTCTTTATGAGTTGCTCAATTAAAAATATTCAAATGAGTATGCTGATCCGTATTCTTTATGAGTTGGTCAATTGAAAATATTTCTTAATTTCTTGTTATTATACCATATTGGGATGCAAAGAGTATGTTTGTTGTTTTGAATAAGATAGTCAAAATCATATGCTTATGAGCACCTGATGACCATTGTTGTTATTAAATGTAATTCCTCTTGCATATAAGGCGAGGTTATGAGATTACATTGAGTCTTACCTAATTTTAGTATGCAACATAACATTGGGGCTATAGGCTTCCATAAGTCATCAACAATCAAGGTTCAAGGTTGTCATTGAAGTTAAAGGGTCAAGGTTGTTTGTCATTGATGTCAAGGTTGATGCCATGATGTTGATAAAGTAATACAGTGATACAGTGATTCAAGGTAGGTGATGGTCATGAGGTGCATGATGTTGTGAATATGGTTTTCATGATAAGGTCTCTCAATTCATGTTGATGTTGCACAAGACAAACATGGTTCATATGATGCAAGGTTCATGTTCATGGTGGATGTGGTTTTGTTCATGCAAGGTTTTGTTGTGAATATGGTTTTCATGATAAGGTCTATCTTAGAAGGTTGATATTCAATGCAAGGTTCATAGTCACGGTGGATTTGGTTTTGTTCATGCAATAAGAAGTTAGAGAAGACACAAGCTTTCATAATCATAATCTTATTGATAGTTAGGGTTTGCATATTGGGCATTAAACCCTAGAAAGAATCTACTTTCCTTAAGACTTTAAAACCCTCAATTGCCTATCGTGTGTAAAGTGCACTTTTGTTTTAATTTAATATTAACTTATAATCAGAAGTTACTATCACTTAAATCAACCTACTAAAGGGTCTTTAAGTCATTAGTTCACTAGCCCTTCAACCTAACTCAACTAGCGTCTCTGGTAAACTCTCATAAACTCGAGCACCATATCATAATCGAAGGTCATATTTAATTGATATGAGGGCGGGAAAAAGGATTGGAAGATCAATATTTAAAAGGAATTTAGAATACAAACAATCATCTCTATGTGGTTGAATTTGATGGGCATGCCTTTATAAAAGGCTAAAAGACAACTATATGCAGGATATCATGGTATTTGTAGTGTTTGAAGATTGAAGACTAGTTAATGTTTATAGCTTGGACTATTTCGACATGTTTGGGTGTGAAACAAGACTATGCCTAGCCTAAACGTACCCATCTAGATGCGTTGGAATTGTCAGTTTGGCCGCACGAGGAGAAGAACAAAAATTACACCCCTTTACAACTTTACACTGCCTCCTTTTTACGATTTTTGGGGCAGCAGAAAACCTTTCACCATGGGCAAACACCTTAGAGATATAAAAAACTGAGAGAGGTTATTGTAGAAGGACCCTACATGATGACATTGCCTTAGACATAATGTATCTAAGTGACACGGTTTCTGAGTAACAGCTCGTCAAAGATTGTTGCCTTTTTACACTTTGGACTCTTTAGGGATATCGTCAGTACAATGTAGCTTGAACTGTTTCGGCATGTTTGGGTGCAAAACAAGACCATGCCTAACCTAAATGTACCCATCTCGATGAGTTGGAACTGTCAATTTGGTCGCATAGGAGCAAGATGAAAGTTACACTCCTTTACAACTTTACATTGCCTCCTTCTGACAATTTTTGGGTCAGCAGAAAACCTTTCACCACAGGTAAACGCCTCAGAGATATAAAAACTGAGAGAGGTTATTTTAGAATGACTCTACATGATCGTGTTGCCTTAGACAAAATTTTTATAAGAGACACAGTTTTCAAGTAACATCTCGTCAAAGATTGTTGCCTTTTTGCATTTTCGACTCTTCAAGGATATCGTTGGTACAATGTAGCTAGGACTGTTTCGACATGTTTGGGTGAAAAATAGGACCATGCCTACCATAAATGTACCCATCCAGATGCATTGGAACAGTCAATTTGATCGCATCAGGAGCAGGACGAAAGTTACACCCCTTTGCAACTTTACACTACCTCCTTCTAACGATTTTTGGGGCAGCAAAAAATCTTTCACCACGGGTAAACGCCTTAGAGATATAAAAAACTAAGAGAGGTTATTGTAGAGGGACTCTACATGATCGCGTTGCCTTAGATAGAATGTTTCTAAGTGACACGGTTTTTGAGTAACATCTCATCAAAGATTACTGCTTTTTGCACTTTGGACTCTTCAGGGATATTGTCGGTACAATGTAGCTGGGACTGTTTCGACATGTTTGGGTGAAAAAAAGGACCATGCCTAGTGTAAATGTACCCATACAGATGTGTTGGAACAGTCAGTTTGGTCGCATCAGGAGCAGGACGAAAGTTACACCCCTTTGCAACTTTACACTACCTCCTGACGATTTTTGGGGCAGCAGAAAACCTTTCACCACGAGTAAACACCTCAGAGATATAAAAAACTGAGAGAGGTTATTGTAGAGGGACTCTACATGATCGCGTTACCTTAGGCGGCATGTTTCTAAGTGACACGATTTTCAAGTAACATCTCATCAAAGATTGCTGCCTTTTTACACTTTAGACTCTTCAGGGATATCGTTGGTATAATGTAGCTCAGACTGTTTCGGCATGTTTGGGTGAAAAAAAAGACTATGCCTAGCGTAAATGTACCCATTTCGATGTGTTGGAATAGTCAGTTTGGTCGCATCAGGAGCAGGATGAAAGTTACACCCCTTTGCAACTTTACACTGCCTCCTTTTGACAATTTTTGGGGCAGCAAAAAACCTTTCACCACGGGAAAACGCCTCAGAGATATAAAAAATTGAGAGAGGTTATTGTAGAGGAACCCTACATGACCGCGTTACCTCAGACAGAATGTTTCTAAGTGACATATTTTTCAAGTAACATCAATTCAAAGATTGCTGCCTTTTTGCACTTTAGACTCTTCAGGGATATCATCGGTACAATGTAGCTTAGACTATTTTGACATGTTTGGGTGAAAAATAGGACCACACCTAGTGTAAATGTACCCATCCAGACGTGTTGGAATAGTCAGTTTGTTCGCATCAGGAGCAGGATGAAAGTTACACCCCTTTGCAACTTTACACTACCTCTTTCTGATGATTTTTGGGGCAGTAGAAAATCTTTCACCATGGGAAAATGCCTTAGAGATATAAAAAACTGAGAGAGGTTATTGTAGAGGAACCCTACATGATCACATTGCCTTAGATATAATGTTTCTAAGTGACACAGTTTCTAAGTAATAGCTCGTCAAAAATTGTTGTCTTTTTGCACTTTGGACTCTTTAGGGATATCATCGTTACAATGTAGCTCAAACTGTTTCGGCATGTTTGGGTGAAAAACAGGACCATGCCTAGCCTAAACGTACCCATCCGGACACGTTGGAATTGTCAGTATGGTCGCATCAGGAGCAAGACACCAAAAATACAAAAGTTGCTTTGTGCAACTTGACAACATCGACACTTTTTTGCAACAAGACTCAAACACTCAAACTAACCCTAAATTACTCAAACTAACTCAAAAACATATGAAATGGTCTTAGAAGACCTTATTACATACAATTCACTTAATAAAAAAAAATTATTTTTTGACCCCTCTTGGAGGCATGACAACTTGGGTGCCCCTGCACCATTAGTGCAACTGAAGTCGATAAAGTTTTCCTATTAAGAAAAAGAGCTTCCCTTAGCTTCAAGAAATATAGATATTCTATACTGACAAGGCCAACCACGTGAAGGTGGAAGCTCATGTGGCCTCACCTAAGACCTAAGACACATGTATTCTAGTAGATGTAGAACACCTAAGCCACTTATTGTATAGTATGTATCTAGATTTTATAGACATAGTAGACCTAAGACACCTAGTCTTTATACCTTATTGTAGTCTAGACCTAAGTCAACTAGACACCTAGATTATAGTTCTACCTAAGACACCTATTATGGTGACCTAGTTGACATATAGTACCTACCTAAGACACCTAGATTAAATTATAGAAGACACCTACCTAGAAGACACCTAGATCATTCTAGATTATACCTTATTCTAGTCTCTAGATAGGTCGTTGATATATAGTATCTACCTAAGACACCTAGATTAGATTAAATACCTTTTTTCTAGTCTCTATCTACCTAGTTGACATATCGTATATACCTAAGACACAATTAGAGACACCTATTATCTAGTTAAAAACCAAGACACCTAGAGACACCTATATTTTATTCATTACCTAGATTTTATACATTATTCTCAGGATCAACTTCATCCATCACTTAGGTCTAACCCCATGAAGCATAACATGATGATGTAAAAATGTGTATATGTGTAAAAATGTAGCAGCAAATAAAAAAAGACAAACCTTAAAAATTAATGTGCATACTTACAACTCAATGTAACATGACTTTACAAAATCAATGTGAATACTTACAAATTAATCCAATGAACCATCGGGGTCTACTCTACTCTTTATTGTGTCAAGTATTGCTTCATGTTCAGACTCACGCACCTTCCATAAGGACTTGTTCAAAGGTCTACCCCGATATTGTATCAAATCAACATTGGATGCCACGACAAGGTTTAAGTAATGAAGAATCTTATGATGCATGTCAAAGTCCTGAAACAACCAAACATTAACACCTTTATGTGGGTACCTTCTAAGCCATGTTCCAGTAATAACCACTGAGCCTGTAGGGTATTCGATGTTTTCTCCATTTGTAACTAGGGCCTCCAATTTCTTTTTGGCCTCAACACAACAACACAAGTAATAATTTGTTCCCTCTTTGTTATCTTCATCTGCAATAACTGCATATACATGCCCTACATTGATATGTGTAGAAAATTAGATGAAATTAATCAACATTAGAAAAACACTACAAAGTAAGATGACATTAGGAATTTCAAAAACTATGCAAATAGATATATTACCTGGTTGAACTACATCTGATATGTAGTCAAAGTCAATTGATGATTCCATCTGTGTTAGTTCCAATGCCATTGGGGGTTGATACGTGTCAAGTGGGCTAAGATAACTTAACTGTCATTCGTCAACCCACTCCTTTGACTTGTACTCATCCCGGGCTCGAATTGTACAGGAAGAACAAAAGCATGACATCTTTCACGTATGGTTACTCTATGAACCTGCAATTGAGCTTCTGAAAGAGTGCATCTCACTTGATCATGTCAGTGTAGAAGAGTTCTCATATGGTGCAATGTTAGTATCATCTATCAACCAAAAAAATCTATGAACTAAAGACTTACCTTTATTACCTGGACCCATGGAAGCATTACACCACTCGATGATTGATTTTGCATCTATCAACCTTGCATTATCTTTATACTTTAACTCTTCTCATGCTATGGCTCTTTTGATACATGCTCCTACACCATCAGGTTCCCCCTTTCCATGCCCGGCCTCACAAAAGTTCCACATATGTTGAATACCTGTAAAATTATGCCTCCTTCTCAGATAATTGTAATTCCATGAGTTCTTCAATTGTGACAGACAGTTATCTGACCATATGATATGCTAAATAAATGATATGCCCCTTCTAGCCAAATCATTGTAGAACACCTGAAAGCAACCTTGTACGAACTCTGTAGAATGCATGCGATGATCATTGATATAGAAATGATACTCCCTTATGATCTTTTTATCATCCTCTGTACTATCATTTACATGAATGAATGCGATGTACACAAATATAGAAACCTGTGTGGAGTTGTAATATTGTGATTGTACCTCATGTTGTGGCTATAGACTGTAGTTCCCTGCAAAGTCAACGACTGAAACAATTCTACCAACTGGAAATGTGTCCTTGCATAACTTGAATTGCAAGTCCAACCATCAAGCTCTATGGGCATGTCTTGCATACTCATACACTATGTTGTCACGAAATATAGGTATAAATTGATACATTGGTATCTTTTCAATAACCAATTCACACCTCTTTGCTTCTTTACCATCTTTTGTATTGTATGCCACTATTTTATACTTGCTGAACTCTACTAGTTCATTTCCAACCGCATGTGTTCTTCCCATATGTTCACATATTGGCAAACATTGCAAGCCACCGCAACGATGACATGTGCCATCCAAGCATAATTTCTTGTAGAATATTTAACCTTCCTCTCTTTCACATAAAATTCTTGATATGAAGTCTCTTGAAGATGTTGGTGGGGTATGTATGCCACAACCCTACAAAACATTGTTAGTATGCAAATTTAAACATATAGACCTATAAACATCAAAATGGTTAGAAAATTCAATATGTAATCTACAACAACAAGTAGTGTGTGTGTGATTTATCTTGACATATAAAGGTTTTAACATTTCAAAATATCTTTGACAAATTTTAATTTGAGGATAGTTCTCTAGAAATTTACCATAAAATTGTGTTTGAGTCTCATCCAAAAAATGCTTTGGATGTGGCTCACGATTCTGACTATCGATTCTCCTTCTTACCACATCCCTTTGATTCAGAGATACCCTTGTGTAATTTTTCTAAAAGTCTTCAATTAGTGATTTCAATGCTTCAACAATTGGTTTATCTTTTTGTGGTAGTCTCCCCGAGAATGGCCATAATTCATTGGCATTAGTGTCCTCAATTCTTTGGTGTCTTCCAACGGCTCTTGATAAAGTTTTCCTATTAATTCTCAATTCTTGACTCATCTTTCTAATGAGATGAGCTTTCCTCATTTGACTACTTACTATAGTCGATGTAATCACACGCTATGTTGCATTACTATCTTTTGTGCATGAGGTGTTACCCACACTCTCATACGCACTCATTAGATTCTTGACAATAGATTTTTCACTTGAAGCCTCTGATGTTCTCAACCCAAGAATCTTCATGATGGACCTATACTTTATACTTCACATCATTTCAAAGAATAGTTGACATCTTGCAGTCTCATTTAACTTTTCAAAGAACAATCTCTAAATCTTATGAGCATATCTTCTACAAGTGCGTTTTGGAATCTTACCTTCCATTGGCTGAAAAATATTCTCATCAATATCAATCAAATACTTTGGCTTACTATGAAAAATTCTAGGTGGTGTTAAGTTAGGTAAATTCATCTCAACATTAGGAATTTCATCAACATTTAAATGAGATGGGCTAGATGGCATACCTTTGATCGAAGATGGAATAGATGACATACCTTGAGGTTGAGGTGGGAACAATGGCGTACCTCCTTCATCACATGTGAGTGATGATGTACTCTCAACTTGAGATGCGGTAGATGGTGTTCCTACATGTTGACTTGTGGTAGACGATGTGTCTCCAACTATGGTATTCAAATCTCTCATAGCACGAAGTTTTTGCATTCGTTCTCTTTGTGCCGCCAATACCATATCTCTTTGTGATGGTTGTGGTTCCTCTTTAATTGGCATGTCTTCATTTATCATGTCTAATTTCCTCTTCTCATGAAGTTCCCTCATAGTCACTCCTTTCTTTGCATTCTTAGCTTCTATCTCTTCTTGCGTTGGTTTAATTCTTGATTGTTTCCTCAGCATGACAGAGAATTTGTCTATAGCATTATTGTACAATGTTATTGCAGCCATACAAAGCATTATGGTACAAAGTTCACTTCAGTCCTAGATGAGGATAAGGTCAAAGGAGAGTAAGGATTGTATTTTTATTATGTTGTAAGGATTTATTCTTGTATAGTTTGACACAATGGTATGTTAAGGTCTGTTTATTACACATAATTATTAAAGAGCCCAAGTGTAGAAAATATACATGGCATCATGTGAGATTGTAGGCTGCTTTCTTGATTGGGAATGTGTCTATTTTAATTAATGTTGACCTTGAGATATCTTTTATTACGCATACCATGAACTAATTTAAAACATAGTCTATTATATAAACACAAGATATGTATACATAGTCTTTTATTATGCATACTAGATACAAGTGATATAAACATGTATGATAAAGCATAATAAAGTAATTCAAATAGAATTAAGGAAAATGTAAAGAACATGCATGTAAAGACTTGACATACCTAAAAAATGGAGATTCGAATGGAGAGGTACCCAATTATGTAGTGTTTTTTTCTTCTTGCATCAAACTCCTCAACAATTTGAGTTTTTCACCACTTGCTTCCTTTTCAATGTTAAATTGAATAACACTCAAATATAATTAGTAACAACAATATGATTAACCAATCTATAATGTTAAATTCTTAAAATTGAATCACAATTAACATTGCAACACTACAAAAATTGAAACTTAAATAGATATATATCAAATTTGATGTGAAAACTATGTTATTTCCTCCTTCTCAGGTTGGCAAAGTAGAAAAGGTGGTGGAAAGATCATGCAAAGGTGGTAGAAAGTGTAAAATGTGCATGTGAACTTCCCAACAACATGAAAGCACTTTTTTTTGTCAGAACACGTGCATAATCAACATGAAAACAAAGCATGTGGGCTTGGATCATGGGGGTTTAGGTTTTTTACGATTTCTATAGCAAGATAAAAGGCAAGCGCGTTATAACGCGTTCACATTTTTTCCTTATATAGATTGATCCATAAATATTTGTGCCTATCTCTCCCTCAACCCTCAACGTCAAACCCTATACTTTATACTTAAACCCTAAAACCTATCCCTACACCCTCGACACTCGACACTATATCTTAAACCCTAATCCCTTAACCCTCATCCCTAAAGCCTCACCCCTAAATCCTTAAACCTTAAACCTTCAACCCTATCCCTAATCCATCTACCCTCAACACTCTACTTTAACCCTAATCCCTCGACCCTCAACCCTATCCCTAAACCCTCAACCCTCGAACCTCAACCCTCAACCGTCAACGTCAAACCCTAATCCCTCAACACTTAACTCTAATCCCATGACCCCCAACCCTATCCCTAAACCTTCAACCCTAAAACCTCAACCCTCAATGTCAAACCCTAATCCCTCAACCCTTAACTCTAATCCCTCAACTGTAAACCCTATCCCTAAACCCTCAACACTATACCTTAAACCCTAATCCCTCAACCCTAAACCCTAAACCTTATCTCTAAACCCTAATCCCTCAACCCTCAACTCTAATCCCTCATCCCTAAACCCTAAATGCTATCCCTATTCCTAAACCCTCAACAGGCTTGACACTATACCTTAAACCCTAATCCCTTATCACTAAACCCTCCAACCCTATCCCTAATCCTTATACCCTCGACACTTTACTTTAACCATAATCCCTCGACCCTCAACCCTATCCGTAAACCCTCAACCCTCGAACCTCAACCCTTAACCCTCAATGTCAAACCCTAATCCCTCAACCCTTAACTCTAATCCCTCAACCCTTAACCCTACCCCTAAACCCTCAACCCTAAAACCTCAACCCTCAACCCTAAATGTCAAACCCTAATCCCTCAACCCTTAACTCTAATCCCTCAACCCTAAGCCCTATCCCTAAACCCTCAACACTATACCTTAAACCCTAATCCCTCAACCCTAAACCCTAAACCCTATCCCCTCAACCCTCAACCCTAATCCCTCATCCCTAAACCCTAAATGCTATCCCTATTCCTAAACCCTCAACGAGCTCGATACTATACCTTAAACCCTAATCCCTTATCCCTAAACCCTCCAACCCTATCCCTAATCCTTATACCCTTGACACTCTACTTTAACCCTAATCCCTCGACCCTCAATGCTATCCCTAAACCCTCAACCCTCGAATCTCAACCCTCAACGTCAAACCCTATACTTTATACTTAAACCCTAAAACCTATCCCTGCACCCTCGACACTCGACACTATATCTTAAACCCTAATCGCTTAACCCTCATCCCTAAAGCCTCAACCCTAAATCCTTAAACCTTCAACCTTCAACCCTATCCCTAATCCCTCTACCCTAGACACTCTACTTTAACCCTAATCCCTCGACCCTCAACCCTATCCCTAAACCCTCAACCCTTGAACCTCAACCCTCAATCCTCAATGTCAAACCCTAATCCCTCAACCCTTAACTCTAATCCCTTGACCCTCAACCTTATCCCTAAACCCTCAACCCTAAAACCGCAACCCTTAACCCTCAACGTCAAACCCTAATCCCTCAACCCTTAACTCTAATCCCTCAACCCTAAACCCTATCCCTAAACCCTCAACACTATACCTTAAACCCTAATCCCTCAACCCTAAACCCTAAACCTTATCCCTAAACTCTAATCCCTCAACCCTAATACCTAAACCCTAATCCCTCATCCCTAAACCCTAAATGCTATCCCTATTCCTAAACCCTCAATGGGCTCAATACTATACCTTAAACCCTAATCCCTTATCCCTGAACCCTCCAACCCTATCCCTAATCCATATACCCTTGACACTCTACTTTAACCCTAATCCCTTGACCCTCAACCCTATCCCTAAACCCTCAACCCTCGAACCTCAACCATCAATCCTCAACGTCAAACCCTAATCCCTCAACCCTTAACTCTAATCCCTCGACCCTCAACCCTATCCCTAAACCCTCAACCCTAAAACCTCAACCCTCAACATCAAACCCTAATCCCTCAACCCTTAACTCTAATCCCTCAACCCTAAACCCTATCCCTAAACCCTCAACACTATACCTTAAACCCTAATCCCTCAACACTAAACCCTATCCCTAAACCCTAATCCCTCAACCCTCAACCCTAATCCCTCATCCCTAAACCCTAAATGCTATCCCTATTCCTAAACCCTCAATTGGCTTGATACTATCCCTCAATCCTTAACCCTTAAAACTTGAACCCTAAAACCTATCCCTACACCCTCGACACTCGACACTATATCTTAAACCCTAATCCCTTAACCCTCATCCCTAACGCCTCAACCCTAAATCCTTAAACCTTCAACCCTATCCCTAATCCCTCTACCCTCGACACTCTAGTTTAACCCTAATCCCTTGACCATCAACCCTATCCCTAAACCCTCAACTCTCAACACTATACCTTAAACCCTAACCCCTATCCCTCAACCCTTAACCCTTAAAACTTAAACCCTATCCCTACACCCTCAACACTCGACACTATATCTTAAGCCTTACACCCTCATCCCTAAAGCCTCAAACCTCAATCCTTAAACCTTCAACCATAAACCCTATCCCTAATCCCTCTACCCTCGACACTATAACCCTAACCCCTTGACCATCAACCCTATCCCTAAACCCTCAACCCTCAACCCTCAACTCTCAACATTAAATGCTAATCCATCAACCCTAAACCCTAATCCCTCAACCCTAAACCTTATCCCTAAACCCTCAACCCTCAACACTATACCTTAAACCCTAATCCATCAACCCTAAAACCTAATCCCTCAACCCTAAACCCTAAACCCTATCACTAAACCTTCAACCCTCAACACTATACCTTAAGCCCTAATCCCTCAACCTTCAACCCTAATCCCTCATCCCTAAACCCTAAATGCTATCCCTATTCCTAAAACCTCAACCATCAACACTATACCTTAAACCCTAATCCCTTATCCCTAAACCGTAAACCCTATCCCTCAACCCTTAACCCTTAAAACTTAAACCCTAAAACCTATCCCTAAACCCTTGACAGTCAACACTATATCTTAAACCCCAATCTCTTAACCCTCAGCCCTAAAGCCTCAACCCTCAATCGTTAAACCTTCAACCCTAAACCCTATCCCTAATCCCTCTACCCTCAACACTCTAATTTAACCCTAATCCCTTGACCATCAACCCTATCCCTAAACCCTAAACCCTCAACCCTCAACTCTCAACATTAAACCCTAATCCGTCAACCCTAAACCTTAAACCCTAATCCCTTATCCCTAAACCCTAAACCCTATCCCTCAACCCTTAACCCTTAAAACTTAAACCCTAAAACCTATCCCTAAACCCTCGACGCTCAACACTATATCGTAAACCCCAATCCCTTAACCCTCAACCCTAATCCGTCAACCCTAAACCCTAATCCCTCAACCCTAAACCCTATTCCTAAACCCTCAACCCTCAACACTATTCCTTAAACCCTAATCCATCAACCCTAAACCCTAATCCCTCAACCCTAAACCCTATCCCTAAACCCTCAAGCCTCAACACTATTCCTTAAACCCTAATCCCTCAACTCTAAACCCTAATCCCTCAACTCTAAACCCTAAATCCTATCCCTAAACACTCAACCCTCAGTAAGTTATACCTTAAACCTTAATCCCTCAACCCTCAACCCTCAACCCTAATCCCTCATCCCTAAACCCTAAATGATATCCCTATTCCTAAACCCTCAACTCAAGACACTATACCTTAAACCCTAATCCCTTACCCCTAAACCTTAAACCCTATCCCTCAACCCTTAACCCTTAAACCTTAAACCCTAAAACCTATCCCTAAACCCTCAACCCTATACCCTCAACAATATACTTAAGCCCTAATCCCTCAATCATTAACCCTATACCTTAAACCCTGAAGCCTACACCCTCAAACCCTCATCCCTAGACCATATAACCTCACCCTTATATCCTAAACCTCGAATATTGTGCCTCAACCCTATACTTAAATTAAACCTAAACCATACATGCTCTCAACCCAAGTCACCCTATGCCTTATATACCCTCAATCCATATCGTAAACCCTAAACCCTAATCCCCACGCCTTACACACTTAATCTTATACACTCAACAACCTGAATATTAACCCTCAACTGTAACCCTCAACCCTCTAATCTCTACCCTCTACTCTCTACCTATTACTTAAGGCCTAATCCCTCAACCCTCAACCCTCAAAACTATACAGGCTCAGGTCCTTATATACACTAAACCCAAAACACTTACATACATACATACATGTGCATACATACAAACATGCATACACGTACATACATACAAGCATGCATACATACCTACAAGCATAGATATAAACATCCATGAAACATACTTATGAAACTTGAACATAACTCATTCAGAGGAAGACATAATGCGAGCGCATTATAAAGCACTCGTATTATGTCAAACTGGGAAAACACTGGCAAACATGCAAAAAGGAAAAAAGCAAAACATAATGCAAGCGCGTTATAACGCACTCGCGTTGTATTGTGCTTTGGGAATCCCAAGCCGTAGGCTTGGGATTTGCTTTGGATTTCCAACCCAAAGGCTTGGAGTGCCTTTTCAACATCCACAGACGTGTTTTTGCAAATTCTACAAGATTTAACATAATTTTGTTTGTGCTAACCCTTAGATTTGCACGTGTTTCAAGGTCGAACAAATCAAACACCTGGGTAATGTTAGGCTTTCTCTTAGTTATTTAACGATGTAATTTTTTTCACATTTTGACAATGTTAAGCCTTTCATCTTTAATTTCTTTTGTTTGTGTGTCTGGTTTTAGGCAAAAACCACCGTTTGGTCTTTTTTTCATTGTAAATTAACCATTCATTGAAATTTCAAAAAAATTACATATTTAGAAACTAGACTCCATTCTACACATATTAAAAAAATGATTTTCAATTAGTTTTCAAAATTTATAGGGGTAGCATGGTCAAAATTCTATTTTTTAGGATGTCTCCACTTTGAAAATTAGTAAAAAATCAAATATTCATTAAAAAATTATCAGAAAAATGGGGCATAAACTACATGTTGTTACCTAATTTCTCACTGAAGCAATTTAAAAAATACCCAAAAAAAGTTAACCTTTTGAGGGAGCCACAAAACATGCTATATTATGTTTTTTTGACAGAAAGAACACCAATTTATGTGGCTCCCTCTTTTGAACCCCTTAATCTATACCATTTTTTTAAAAATTAGTAGTTTACAAAGTAGACTCGGAGCACTACGAACATTGTTTTGGTTGCATCTCCAAATTTTGAGTGTAACTATGCTAAATTTCTCATCCAAGGACAACATTTCCTGATTTTAGAAAAAAGTGGCCACTTAAGACCCCTTTTTGGTCCCCCATCTTCTTGCACTTACCCTTAATCCACAAGAGGAGTGGTGCACTTATGAATAGTTGAGTATGTCTCAATTCACAAGTATTGTTGGACAATCAAAACATTTGTTTGGACACGATCAGTTTGAGGTGCTTTGAGGAGATTTGGTGGTCATCTAGGACATATATAGACATGAGTAGTTTGGGTTTTCTGGATGACCGAGGAGATTTAGTGGAGATGCTTCTACAGATTCTCATATGGGTGGCTATAGTCAGTCCATGCAGTTTTTTTGTTCTTAATTTTGTACTTTTTTGTAATGTAAACTTTGAAGTGGTGTGGGAGCATCCAAGGTGTAAGAGCAATTTTTCATCAACTAGAATATTATTTTTTATTTCTTTGTTTATTTGTTTACAAGTTTTCAGTCATCAATCAGTCACCATAGACCCATTGTATTTCATCGCAGAACTCACATCTTACCTCGCAATTGGAAGTATATGCTTTACCATGATCTTTCAATGACATATTCATTTTTCAAATGTTTATGATCCCTGCAAAGGCATAACTTAGTTTCTAGACCTTATTGGGCTTGGCAAGCTTACACTTAGTTTCACTATTCATGGCTTGCAGTAGCTTTCTAGAATTTGTAGCAACAAATATATTTCTAGATAGACTAGACCCAAGAGTGCTTATGGTGTGCACTGTGTCAAGTTTTATCAATCCAACATCACTACATTCAACTTGGAAGATCCACCTACACATTTGGTCTACTACACGTTTCATCAAGGAATTGGAATTTGCACCATCTTATGACCAACTATGATTGATCCTAAGACTTGAGACTGCTATATAAACATGGTTTCAAATCATTTGAAGTCAATCAATTATGATGAAGATGATATAGAGAAAATAATTCTATTTGAAACTTGAGATATGGGAATTGTATTGTAATATCATTTGAATTATGTAATTTACATATATGTAATCAAACAGTTAAGGCCTAACATGTTAGAAGCCCATTATGGCAGATTACAATTCATTCGTAATTGAAAATCAATAGATTGTATATTGTTGTTTCTATTAGAAATGAAGGTGCAAACCAATCAATGGAAATCTTATTCAAACCTTATTATCCTCTAAACAATGTAGAATCAATGGAGATTGCAACAAAAATTAAAACCCATTACACAAAAATAACATGCACTAAGAATTGAACACATAACACAACATGTAACGTGGAGAAAACCCTTTTGGGTAAAAACTCCACCAAGAAAAGAGGCTCCAAGTTGTATTATCTTCAAATATGAGATTACAATACATGCACTTCCTCTATTTCTTTAGTCTTCAGTCTAGCGGTGTCTATTACTCTCCAATCTGATAAAAAAACATAGTACAAATATCTTTATAAAAGGGGGTTGCCTTCTAGGGTAAGAAAACCGATAAAATATCGACCGTCAGATATGTGACCTAATGACAAACGATCCAGATTCACAATGATAAAATATAAATAAAATGAGGTTTTGGGGGCGTTTCCCCCGAACCCCCACTGGGGGGATGATACCCCCGGACCCCTCGCAAGGGGGAAACACCCCTGTGACCCACCCATCATGGACGAATGAGCGTCGTGTACCAGATATAAACATACGATTGAAACAAGATCATTGCTGGTGAAACCTTTCATCCCTTATGGGTGATTTACAAACAATATTAGGAGTAATTAATTACATAGGATTTATAAGGTTGATGGCACCTTAATCCTAACATTCTCCCACTTGACATCATACATTGTAAATACCCATAGGAAAACCATAAAATAATCAAGCACTACACATAAGGCCCATGGCCTCTCTACACCAAACTAATTTCTCTATGCTCATAGGCTTGGTCAAAGCATCTGCAACATTCTCCTGAGTGTCTACCTTCTTCAGCTCAATCTGTCCATTTGCAGCCATTTCTTGAACAAAGTGATATTGTACATCAACATGCTTAGTCTGAGCATGATACATAGGATTCTTGGCCAAACATATAGCACTCTGGCTATCACAACCAATCTGAATGATCCTATAATCAAATCCAATACCCGTACACAGTCTTCTCAACCAAACTACCTCCTTAGAGACATGAGTAGCATCCATATACTCTACTTCTATGGTGGACAAAGCAACTGTGGACTGCCTCTTACTCATCCAACTCACTGCTCCTCCAAACAGAGTAAACATATAGCAACTAGTGGACCTTTGACTATCCAAGTCACCTACCCAATCTACATCAACAAAACCCTGTATATCCAACGATTTATCAGTACTATCAGTACCAGAATAAACCAAACAATAATTAGGAGTACCTGCAAGATACTTAAGCACCCTCTTTTCATAATTCCAATGTTGTCTACTAGGGTTAGACATAAATCTGAGCATCAAAACTCCCACTACTTGGGCAATATCTGGCCTAGTGCAAACCATTGCATATTTCAAACTCCCTACAACACTAGCATATGACACATTAGACATATCCTCAAAATCATCCTCATTATTTGGACACATATCTATTGAAAGCTTAGTACCAATGGGTAAAAGAACTCTAACTGGGTTACAATCCTACATACTGAATCTCTGAAGATGGTATTCACATACTTACTTTGTGACAACCAAAGCTTTCTGTTACCTCTATCCCTCCTGATCTCCATACCTAGAATAATTACTGGAAGCTCCAAGATCCTTCATATTAAATGCACCTAAAAGTTGGGCTTTAAGCTCGCTGATCATACCCTTAGTATTGCTGAAAAATAACATGTCATCAACATACAATGCAATGATCAGTATAGAATCATCAATATAGTTAATGTACTCACAATTATCCTCCTCACTCCTAACAAAACCCAAATTCAATACAAATGAGTCAAACTTTTGATACCACATTTTGGGGGTCAACCCATAGAGAGACCTCTTCAACCTGTAAACCCAATGTTCTTTTCCTCTTACCTCAAAACCTATAGGTTGTTGCATATAAATTTCTTCCTCAAAATCTTTATGCAAGAACACAGTCTTAACATCCATTTGCTCAATCTCCCAATCATAAGCTACAACAATGGATAAAATAAATCTAATAGAAGTCAATTTAGCAAAAGGAGAGAAAATTTCACCAAAATCAACTCCCTCTCTCTGGGAGTAGCCCTTGGCTACCAGTCTAGCCTTGTACTTCTCTAATGAACCGACTACTCCAAACTTCTTCTTGAAGACCCACTTACAACCTATGGCCTTTCTTCCTTTGGGCAAACGAACAAGATCCCAGGTGTTACAAGAATATAAATCCATCATCTCCTCCTACATGGCTAATTGCCAAAACTCACTATCAACTGCAAGAATAGCTTCCCTGTACGATCTAGGCTCATCGCCAGTACTCAATAAAGCAAATATACAATAGAAATTTGGTGGGCTATACCTGTCAATTAGATTTTGTTGTCTTGTGGATCTCCTTAAAGGTGGAGTAAGAATCTCATCTTGTTCTTCTACATGATCATCTGCACCAACTTCTTCTGTAATAACAGATTCATCTTTATCAGAACTAATCAAATCTTTTCTTCTTTTTCACCCCCAATCCATCATTGTGTTCTTCCTGAGGTGCACCTTGCTTCTCTAAATCAAAGTGCACTCTCTTTACCTTTTCTTCTTTTTCTTTTGACTACTTAGATTCAGAAATAACTCTAAGTTCCCTAAAAATAACATCTCTAGAATAGATAATCTTACAGGTTAGTGGATTCCAAAGCTTATAATCTTTGACATTATCACCATATCTAATGAATGTACACTTTTCAACTTTTGGATCCAACTTAGATCACTTTTCCTTAGGCACGTGAACAAAAGCCTCATAGCTATAAACCCTTAAATGTGAAACAGAATGTTTCTTACCTGTCCACACTTCATAAGGTGTCGAATCAAGAGCCTTACAAGGACATCTATTGATCAAGTAGAAAGAAGTACACAGCCTTCACCCAAAAGTATTTATCCAACTATGCATCACTCAGCATACTTCTGGCTCTTTCCATGATTGTTCAGTTCATCCTTTCTGCAACACCATTTTATTGTGGTGTATACGGAGTTGTCTTTTTTCTAATAATACCTGCATGCTTGCAAAACTCATCAAATTCCTTAGAGCAATATTCCCCTCCATTGTTAGATATTAATATTTTTATCTTCAATCCTGATTGGTTTTCAACTAAGACTTTAGAATCCTTAAACTTAGTGAAAACTTCATATTTGTGTTTCATAAAATAAATGCATGTAAATCTGAATACATCATCAATGAAGGTGACAAAATAATGAGATTTTCCAATAGAATCATTATCCACAGGTCCAAACACATCTATATGAATAATCTCTAACTTCTCTTTTGCTCTATTGCTTCCGAAAGGAAATGATTTTCTGTTTTGCTTACCAAACATACAATGCTCATAGAAATCAAAGTGCTCATCAGAATAGGAAAAACCATCCAACAATTTTTTATTCTTGATAGTTTTCAAAACATTATTACTAATGTGTCCCAATCTACGGTGCCACAACATACATGTATTTTCAGTACTAGCCTCAGATACATAAGAGGCATTACAAACTATAGTAGCTTCAAGCTTAAACAAGTTTCCCAATCTCTTCCCCTTCACTACCACCAAGTTCCTTGTCACCAATCTATAGCCATGCTTGTCAAATGTTAGATGCATTCCCAAACATTCAACTTTGAAATTGAAATAAGATTTCTAGCTAATTCAGGAACATACAAAACACCAGGGAGGGTTTTGATCCTCCCATCACTGAAATACAACAATACCTTGCCTTTCCCAACTATCAGATATGTAGAGTTGTCCCCAAGGTATATATCACATCCATCATACTTTTCGTATGTGGAAAACCATTCCTTATGCAGGGTCATATGAAATGAGCATCCTGAGTCAACCAACCAATGATCATTAGAAACAACATTACATGCAAAAAGTAAAACATCTTCACCTGCATTCGAGGACTTATCTGAAGCACTCTCCCACTATTTTTTTAGGTTTCTACACTCCTTCTTCACATGTCCCCTTTTACCGCAATTCCAACACTTAACTCTGTTCTTCTTCCCAGGAGTCTTAGATCGGCCCTTGGAATTGTCCTTAGCCCCTTTCTGATCTTCTTTCGGTCCTATTTCCATAGACCTTCCCCTGACACTGAGAGCATCCCCTAAACTATCCAAACTTTTCTTCCTCAATTCACGTGACAACAAAACTGAAACAAGAGCATCCAACTTTGGATCTATGAGGTTAACAGTGATAGCCAAAACAACATTCTCCCATGGCTTAGGCAAAGAACAGAGAAGCAAAATACATTTATCTTCCTCATTCACCTCAACATCTACAGATGCTAGTTGACTCAATAATAAATTAAACAAATTCAAATGCTCTACAACAGATTCACCCTCTTTCATTTTCATAGAAAACAATTTACGCTTCAAGTAAAGTTTGTTTACCATACTCTTATGTTGGTAGATCTCACCCAAACGCTTCCACAAACTATTTGTGGTCTCTTCCCTCGTGACATTCAATAGGACAGAATCTACAAGACACAAGTAGATTGTTCCAAGTGCCTTCTTATCAAGTCTATCCCACTCATCTTGAGAGACATCATCAAGTTTCTTCTCTTTTAGGATAGTCAACCATTGCTTTCTTTCTTCTAGCAAATCCTCCATTTTCAACTTCCACAATTTGTACCTCGTACCATTAAACTTTTCAATGTCCAACTGAGAGGTAGATGCAACAGTGGATGAAGCCGTGATATCTACACGATATTTGCAAACAAACAACAACCAAACCTCCCACTGCAGCTAAAAAACCTTCACACTACCACCCAAGAATCAAAACTGGCCAGGCTTTGATACCAAATTTTAGAAATGAAAGTGCAAACCACACAACAGAAATCTGATTCAAACCTTATTATCCTCTAAACAATGTAGAATCAATCTAGAGATTGCAACAAAAATTAAAACCCATTACACATAAATAACATGCACTAAGAACTGAAAACATAACACAGTATGTAACGTTGAGAAAACCCTTTCGGGTAAAAACTCCACCGAGAAAAGCAGCTCCAAGTTGTATTATCTTCAAATATGAGATTACAATACATGCACTTCCTTTGTTTCTTCAATCTTCAATCCAGTGGTGCCTATTACTCTCCAATCAGATAAAAAATGTAGTATGAATATCCTTATAAAAGCTGGTTGCCTTCTAGGGCAAGATAACTGACAAAATATCGACCATCAAATCTGTAACCAAACATTGACAAACGGTCTAGATTCACAATGATAAAATATAAATAATGACAAACCCCCCTGCGACCCCCCATCACAAATGAATGAGCGTCGTGTACTAGATATAAACATACGACTGAAACAAGATTGCTACTAGTGATTTAACCTTTCATCCCTTATGGGTGATTTACAAACAATATTAGGAGTAATTAATTACATAGGATTTACAAGTTTGATGTCACCTTAATCCTAATAGTTTCATTGAGATTTTGTTGTTGATTGTGTGTTATTTCATATTTGTTGCATGGTTGGATAATCATTCATTGGATCCTCTATCCATGACAACATCAAGTAGTATCAAAGTGTAAGTTTGAGATCTTGAGGAGAGGGAGAGTGAGTTGGTATCATGAAAGTTTTTGTTGTGAATAGATCATTGAATTGAGGTAGCCTACAATAAGCTTGACAACATATCATCAATTGAGAGGTAGTTGCAAGGAGTGGTTGTAGATTGATTATTAGCATGAGGCAGTTCATGCTAGATCTTAGGGAGAGATGCCACTATGAAGAGTTCAAGGTGTTGTTAACATTGTTGAAAAAATAGAAAAAATATTTGAAATGATGAGGGTGATGAGAGTTTGACTAGATGTTGTAGAAGACGATAGAAAAAGAGGTCTAAACCCTAGAAATGGTGATGAGAATGATGAAGATAAGAATGAAAAAAAATATGCACAAGTTGTTGAGCAAGATCTAAAAAACTTAGAAGAAGAAACATATTAGGTAAAAATGTTGAAGGCTATTTCCAAAATTGGTAAGACACCTAAAATTAACATTTATAATTGTTCTGGTAACTTGAAATGTAAAGATTTAATTGATTGGATAAATGATTTTGATGAATATTTTAAGTATGAATAAATCGTAGATCTTAAATTAGATTTGCAAAAACTAAATTGAAAGGATATGTCATTGGTTGGTGGAAAGATGTATAGTTAAAAAGAATTAGAAGAGGAAAGGAAAAGATAACAAAGTGGAATAGGATGGTTGGGAAATTGAAGAAACAATTCATACATGTTGATTATGAGTTGAACTTGTTCAAAAAGCTACAAAATTTGAGACAAAGAGATAGGACTGTAAAGGTATATATGGAAAATTTTTACAAATTGATCATTAGAACTGGACATAGAAAGGAAAGCAAAAAAAAGTTGCAAGATATATCAATGGATTGAAAGGGAGTATTTAATAAGAACTAAGTTTGGCAAGGTTGACAACCATAGAGGAAACATATCATTTTGCAACCAAGGTAGAAGAGAAGCTAAAAAAGGGTTTGAGAACTAATACAGAGGAAGACAAGGGAGATTCAAGAGAGAAGGATTACAATGCAACAATAGAAAATCATATGTATACACAAGCGGGACTAATAATATAGAAATTCATTTGAAGAAGATGAATGTTAGGTATAAGGAAAAGGTTGATGAGAAAAGGAGACATAGGGAGTTGGAAGTTGGACAAAAAGTGATTGTATATTTCAAAAAGGAAAATTTTCAAGTGGAAACATACAATTAGTTGAAGATAAAGAAGTTTGATTTTTGTAAAGTTGTGAAGAGATTTGATTCAAGAAATGCATATGAAGTAGATTTATTGGAAGGATTGAACATGTCACCAGTAATCAATGTTGCAAATCTATATCAATATCATGAAACACCATCAAGGGATAGTAATGCAGAAGTGCAATGGCAAAGTCAAATGCCACAACAACAAAAGGATGAGATTGAGGAGATTTTAGATAGTAGGGTTGGAAGAAAGCACTGAGAACAAACAATATGAGGAGAATTTGGTGAAATAGAAAGAGAGGCGTATAAAGGATTCAAGTTGGATTTCTAAGGGTGAGGCATCTAACTGTCTTGGATTTCCTCTAGCCACTAGAAAGTAAGGGATTCACTTTTCAACAACCCTAGGTGTCTGATGTAGGAGCATCCCAAGGTGTAAGAGAAATCTTGCATCAACCAAAAATAGTATTTTTTCTTTCACTTTATTTGTTTCAATGTTTTTAGTCAATAGTCAATAACAACAAACGCACTGCATTTCGCCGTAAATTGCACATCTCTCCTCAAGGTTGGAATATATGTTCTACCATGATCATTCAATGACATAATTCTCTTTTCAAAAGTTTGTGATCACTACAAAGGCATAACTTGATTTCTAAACCTAACTTCGTGTGATAGGCTTACACTCAATTTCATTGTTCATGGCTTGTGGTAGCTTTCTAGAGTTTGCAATAACAAAAGAACATATTTTTATATACACTAGACACAGAAGTGCTTATGTTGTGCACCACATTGAGTTTTATAAATCCAACATCACTACATTTAACTTGGAAGATCCACCTACATGTTTGGTTGACTAAATATTTCATCATGACATTAGATTTTGTGCCATCTTGAGGCCAATTGTGATTAATCCTAAGGCTTGAGATTGTTGTATAAACATTGTTCCCCATCATTTGAAGTAAGTCAGTTATGATGAAGATGATAAAGAGAAGATAATTCTATTTGAATCTCAACACATGGGAATTGTATTGTAATATCATTTAAATTTTATAATTTATATATCTACAATCAAATGGCTAAGGCCTAACATATTAGAAGCCCATTGTGGCAAATTGTAATTCATTTATGACTAAGAATAAATAAAGTTCATATTATTTTTTCATTGAGATTCCTCTATTAATTGTTTATTATTTCATATTCACTATATGGTTAGATAATCTTTCATTGGATCCTTCGTTCATGACTGCATCATAAGATGAGTGTTTTAGGGTTTAAATTTTGTAATAAAGTCACCTTAGTGACTTAATGTTAGTATTAAAATGTTTAATTAGTTAGGAGTTAGTTTCCCATAGAGTGGTTTAAGGAAGTTGTTGTAATATTGGTGCATGCAATTTTTCAACATTTAAAGTATTTCATGCCTATGGCTTCAATTCCTACTTTCTGTAATATGTTCTCAGTTGTGAGTTCAAGGCCTAGCCAATCTAGTTTTGTCTAGGTAATATATATTTAAAATCTTGTAATATATTGTTTCAAGCTGTAGAGTGAACGCGTATGTGTTTCTCTATTGTAAACTATTATCGTTCGCATTGTATATTCCTCTATTATTTCCATTCTTGTCCATTAATCCAGAGATTTGATATAATTTTGATTATAATAAAAGAGACTAGACTTTATTAGATTAGCCAAGCACCCACGAGTGACAGAATCAATGAGATATACTTGGGCTTCCTGCATAATTTATTAAGATACTATACTTAAGTTGTTTGTAGTAATTGAGAATGTGAGTCTCTCATAACAATGGTGAGTGTAACAACTAGGCTTCATACAAACTTCATCTCCTACAACAACAATGACATCCATGTTGTCAAAAGATATTACCAGATTTTTTACTACCATGCACCAGCCTTGGAGTATTGAACACCTCATGTTGCGATAATTAAAGACATTTATAATTTCTTGAAATCGCTTCAAGGAACCCAAAGTTAGTTCCGTGAACAATAAAGGCCAATTAGTTTAACTTTTCAATGTGGAACTAGAACTATAGTTGTCAAACTTCACCATCTCCATGTAGATATGAAGTTGCCAAGACTATTCCATGCCCTCTCAACTTTTGAACCAGTGCTCTCTTCTCATAAGTAACTATTATCATCTTCCAACTCAACCTTAGGATAATTGGAACTAGGATTTGTCACTTTGGGGGGGACCATGCCCTCTTCCCAGAGCACTCCCCCATGAATCAAAACACTTCTTTTAGATTAGTTGTTTCTCATGACACAAATTAGATTTGTAAGGAAAAGTTGCTGCAGTTTATTTAGCACCACACCCATAAGAAGATAGTCAAGCCTTTTTCCCTGCCAAAAAGGAAAATGGTTGTTACCTTAGGACAAAAACCCATCAAAGGTGATGTTTTCCATTGATGAAATGGAAAATAGACAACAGTTGCTCAGGGAAAATACCCTTATTTGCTGATTCATGGTGGCTTTTCAAATATCCAAAACTCTAAAAATCTATGATATCATGTTCTTCCCGGTAGGTCGTCATGCCTAGACCAGTTTGTTGCTAGTCCTGGTATGACTTTGGGACGCCCAAGGGTTCACCCAGGGTCCACCTAGGGTACCCTAAATTCACTATGGGTTCTTGTTGAAGAACCCACAATGAATCTGGGGTGCCTGGGTGAACCCCCATCTAGAATTTGACGTATCCAAGTGAAAATGTCATAGGAGTTTGTTATCCAAGTGTTGAAAGCTCATTTTACCATCATTTATCATGGTTTATGCATAATATTCATTCTTCCATCACTATTTCTATGGATAATACATCTACATATAGGAATAATGAGGCCCCCTTCCAATCATAGCTTTCCAGTGCAATGTTTCATCTCAAGCAAGAGAGGTTGTGGTTTCGGAACTAGCAGTTTTAATTGTAATTTTCATTTTGTATTGACATTTGACAAATCATTGAATTATTAATATTTTCTTTTTACATATTTTGTTTATTGACAATTATGAGTATTACTGTTTTTATATATAAAAAATAATAAATTATACTATTATATTTACATATAATTATTAATTATAATTTGATTATATAATATTATAATAGATTATAATTATAATAAATTATAAATTATAATTTATAATTTATTATTATATTATATAATATATTACTAAAATCCATGATTCTACTCTACTCTAAAATGACTCTCTTGTGCACTTCATGCCTTAGTTTGAAAGGCCTTCTGGTCAAGATCAGAAATCAGTGGGAGGTATACACAGTTTTAAAGAGGTGTTGGGCTAAGGCGCTCGGGTCTATGGTGGTGGAGATAAGCAGAAACAACCACATGAATCCCTATCGGCAGATCCTTCCATTCCCCTAGTCTCTGAGGTGGCAGTTGTCAATCAGGGCAACCACCTAACTTTCTAGCTATCTGCTCGTGTTTTCGAGATTAGTTTGGATGACTTCTAGGGAAGATTACTTACAGAATCATGCCCTCATATGCAAATTTACAAAAATATGGCTGAAGCTCCGCAATCTCCATTCTTGGATCATGAAAAAATGGAAAGAATGTATGGAGGGTGAAATTTGCATTTATCCTTGTGCCAAGGGTTTTTTATCCTTGAATTTGACTCTCTTGAGGACAAGAAGAGGGTGTTAGAATATGGTCCCTAGTTTTTTCATGGGGATTTCTTATGCACAAAACCTTTGTTCCCATCTTTTGATCCTAGAACTAAGACTTTCTCTTCAGCTTACCTCTTGGTGTATTTACCTTATCTTCCCCTACAATTTTGGGAACTGGAGAGTCTATGGGCCATTGGTAATGGCCTAGGTAAGTACCTCTGTATTTTAGTAGAAACAAAATTAATCATACAAATTTCACTTTTGCACGTTTATGTGTTGAAATGGATCTATCCAAGGGTCTTTCTACTAAGATTCTCTGAAGGTGGGTAACAGATGTTGGCAGAAACCAATAGATTATGAAAAAATTACTTTCAGGTGTAGGAAATGTTTTTCAACTGCTCACTTCATCCCTCAATGTTAGACATTCCAAGCTTAGGAGTAGGGTATTCATACTTCAAGTGAAAGGCCCACTTGGTGGATTGGGGTAGAACCCCACCATTATATCATTCCACCAGTTGTCCAAAAAGAAATGGTTTCTTCTCTTCCGAAGTTTATATCGCAGTCTACTTCATCCCCTACTCTCGATTTGCAAGACCCAACCAGCATGGGTTTGCAAGAGGTTTCTTTAGAAGGAGATAATTTAGTGGCTTCATCAATAGTACTAGAAAAATGAATCTCAGAGACTATTGTTTTTTAGAGGAAACAACAGAGAAGTCAATTAGCCCCAAAGGAAATTTCACACAAAACCCAGTGATCATTCCTTAGTCAGGCCAAGAATGGACAGAGATAAAAAGGAAGAAGACACCTCCATCAAAACTCAAGCACCAAATGTCATTAAGGTATTCAAAGAAAGGAAAATTAGAAATTTCTAAAGAAATGTTTGATTTTAGTCAGGTAGCCCAGTTAGAAGAAAAACGCCAATATGGAAAGAGACTATAGATATGGGGGTTCACTGCTACAAATTTTCTAGTTTAAAGACTGATAAGGAAGAATATATAGAATTTTCTATTAGATGTTAGATTTTGATAGTATAATGGTGGATATGCACTAGTCTTGTACATCTCATTGGATAAGCACAAAGCTGTGTCACACTTTTATAAAGGAAACGACCAACGTTGATCCAACTTTTAAACTTGAATCACTAAAAACTGACATATATGTTTTGAAATCATGTAAACTAATAAAATATTTATTTTTTAGTATATTTTATGTTTGTATTTTTTGAAAAAAATTTAAAAATTATTTGAATATAGTTTTTAATAAATTGACACTATAATTTACTTGCTGATAAAATGTTGAAAAATGAAGTTACATGAGACGTCAATCTTTATATAGTAAATTTTTTTTTTCTTCAATTTTTTCGTGTGTATTTATAACTTGAAACTTTAGTGCATAGATATATTTTTTTTCCAATTTTGATAAATATATATTTTTAAATAAATAATAAAATATGCGTGTATTAAAACGTAGTTGTTTCCATTCGACGTCAACTTTCATATTAACTATTTATCTAAAATAGAAAAAAACTTATACCATCTTGATATAGATTCTTTTATCTAGTGCATCATATTTTTTTCAATTTTTTTTAATAAGTTTTACTATTTTTCCTTGACATGGTAATCGACCTAATGTTTTGTGCTGATAATCTATTTTTAGTAAAAATAGAAAGGAAAATATAAATAATAATTAAACTATATATATATATATATATATATATATATATATATATATATATATATATATATTATTTTTTGGTAAATTGGCCTCATAGTGGTGCTACATATGCATTTAACCAACAATTTTAATTGGAAAAGTTGTGGACATATCTAACTTAGCTAGAATGAATCTTACAAGATCATATGTTTGACCAAAATTGATTTTTAGTTAGAAATACTTAAATTCACTTGTACTGATAAGTTGACTAAAAGTGTGACACAACTTTTTGATTTTATGCTTGATTCTATGTATTTTTTAGAGGTTATTGGATCCTAAATTAGGTTTTATACCAAAAAAAATATTATTATATTATGTAAACATTAATAAGTAGCTCATTACATGAATGACAAACTTTAACCCTAGACTTAGGGAATCTAATCGTTAAGGAAAGTGGCGATCGTGGGACTATAGTTTAACGAGTAGGGGAGAAACCTACTTCCCACTAGATCAGTTCATAGACTACCACATTAGCGGTTGACACATATGCCACCGAGACATCTCGAGTGGTTTGAAAAGGGACATATTTTTATACATGTGACGGATCCTTTCAAAGGATTCACCACCTTAAGTAATCAATTTTTGGCAAAAGAAGTATAAGGCAAAGGTGCTTAAGGACATTCGGTCGTGGGAGCATTTGATGCTTTCATTACTATGCAATGATGATTTTATTTGCAACCCAATATAAGGAATTCTATTTAGGGAGGGGTTTGAAGAGTATGGTCGAAGGAAGTATGGATCCTACATTTTGCCTCTCTAGTCGAAAGTGACATATGGCTTTTCGTGGTGTAATATTGGATAAGTGTTTGTGGAAGGTCTTCAAGGTCAATTCCTCCATGGTCATGCATGTAGTCAAAATGGTGCTTGACAACACCTTTCTCATCGTGGAGCATCGTTACCACGTAAAATTTGACACCGCTTCTATGGTTTTGGTTGTTCTATTGGATCTTGGTGAATTTAAAGACACTGTTAGGGAGATGGTTTCCACATTGGTTAAACTGAGTTGTGGAGGTTTTCATAAGCTAGTTGATGGGGCGGTTTTAGTACTCGACTTCCACCCTGTACAAGGATTATGGCTGGATACCCTCCCTCATTATAATGGCCCTTTGGCCCCTTTCATAGTCCCTATAGTGGCGTTAGCGAGGAAGCCTAGAAACATGAAGCTAGATGGGGAGTGGTTTTTTCAAGGTAGTGGTTGGAATAGCATATGCAAATGGTATTGACTAGTTCAAAGAATTCTACTTCAATGGAGGTGAATGATGCTAGTCCTGCATCTGGTTCAAGAGGCATATAAGCATGGACATATATTAGTTGCAGTTTATATAGTTATGCATGTATAGTTGCAATATACAAGTTTATATGTTTATATGTAAAGACAGTGAATCTAATATAATGTTGGCCCTCATGAAGAGTAGCCAATTTTGTTAATTTGATCTCATTTTCTTTTACAGGGTACGACTCCCTTAACACCTATTCATCGAGCAAACATATATATATATAAACTTCTATAATTTTATGATTATATATAACTATAATTTATAATTTTATATAATATTATAATAAATTATAATTATAATAATATAATATATTATATAATTATAATTTATTATAATATTACATTATATATAATTATAGATTATAGTTATATAATTATATATGTGTGTGTGTTGTCGTACCTGGACTCAAAAAAATTGTTGTATCACCTACCAATCCTCGAACTGAACCCAATCCTATACCAAGATCAGCAACTTAGCTAAAAATCTAGGTGGAAGAAAATTGGAAACCCTCGAGATCTATAAGAATCTCATGATCCCAAAAAGATACTTCATGGCCATCTTCTCCACCAAACAAGAATAGGAATTGGTTTTTCAAAGAGGCCCATAGTGTGAAAAAATCATTTCTTTTCATGAAGCACTACTCTCCCACCTTTAATCCCACAAAAGATCTACCAAGCATAATTCCACTGTGGGTTAACCGATAAGCTATCCTTGCTTCTAAGTGAATATCGACATGAGTCCACCCTCAAAAAAATTGGAGGAGCAACGGATGAGTACATTACTGGCTCTGAATTTACCAACTATCCTAGTTTTCTTAATATACAAGGATCTGTGTCAATAATGTTCTGGACAAACTGTTGCTCGATTGTATTTATCTTAGATATGGGTGGGGATTGAATAGGATCAACTAGTAGATACAAGAAATTACTACATAGTTATATCCAGAAACACTCTATCATTATCATGGACTTTGAAAAATTTATGGCTCTTATAGAATATTTTTTAGTTTTCAGTGTAAAATTTGCCATGAACATGGTCATCTGGCTAAGATCTACTCTGGGAATCAATTACAAAAATAGAAAAACTACCCACAGAGATCAAAAGCAACCACTTCTCAACAACCCCAATTCCCAAAGAGGTGCAAGTGTCCAATCATGAAGACCAAGAACAAATCCTCACAGACCAAGAACAAATCAAAATAAATTGTTACAACAACAAACTACCTTCCTCCATTCTATATAACCATATATATGAACAAAATCTTATGTATAAAACACAACTTCCTATACTATTTTCTTACTGGATTTTCCACTCCCCAACTGCAGCATTTGCATCTATTTGAACAAAATTAAACCAGTCCCTTGCTTCTGCATCCTGCAGCCCCACTACTTGTTTGAGAAAGCCTACTGCCTTCTCCACTTTTTGGTGCTTGAAATATTCGCCACCTTTTCTCTCAGAATACAAAAACAGCACCCAATTCACAACAACTCCATCCTTTTTAACTTTTTCAAAGTCCTCTGGTCGTAGAATCCCATTGCCATACCTGGCAATATCCAACACCTCCTCCAATCCTCCGAGAAGGCTTTCTTTTATGAAGGCTTTAGAAAATAATTCGATATCACCCTTCGATTCTCCAAAGTCTAAAAGTGATGCAATGAATATTGATGAAACCTTTGTGTTAACCCTTTATCTATGCTTTGTCACCAGAAACTCATCACCAAGAACCCATTGAAAGGCTAGCATCAGGATTCCATTCTTGGTTTTGAAAACTGACTACAATCTCTTCTCTGTCACCAGGCCGAGAAATTCCATTTGACGCTGAGGAAATGTGAGGCAAATGGGTGTATTCATTGCTCTATTAAAATGTTAATCTTTTGGAAAATGTTGTCATTAACAATACAAAGCCAAACCTTTAACACCTTACTTCGCTCGCTCCTCTTAGCTTAGCATTTAGTGCAATTCCTAAATGCAACATCATTACAAAGACCTCGAGCATACTATCTCGAGTGGCAACCATTTCCTCAACAACCGACTAATCATTGCTCGATAGGATAATTCCCAGCCAAATCTACCACTAAATCTTCATTCCTATATACTGCCAAGTTAGCTAAGCCATCCGCCTCTTCGCTAGCTTCTTTAAATATGTGGTTTATAGTGTAATCTTCCAATTTGTCAATAAGCTCTAAAACTTGATTCAATATCACCTTATGTTTCCAACAATGGATAAATTTTTCCCTACTGAATTTATAACTAATAATGAATCACCTTTGATAGCCAATTTTTTAATACCTAGATTCTTGCATACTTGAAGGCCGATCAATATTGCTTCAAATTTTGCCTTATTATTAGTTACATTGTGAATTCTTTTAGAGACTTTTCCAATAACTTTTGCCTCCCAATTTTTAACAATACTCCCTGACTTGGGTTGCCTTTCGAGGCCCTGCCAAAGTTCAATTTATACCACCCCTTTTCTGGAGGACTCCATTCTGCCTCCTTCCTTGCAGAGAGGGATTTATCTCCCTCTCTCCCTCACCCCTATTAACAGGGGGTTAATTAAAAAAAATCTTAATATTTCATATTTAATAGGAAAATTGTTTTTTACATTCTATTTAAATATTATTGGATTCAATGAATTTTACACGATACACATCAAAATAATAAATAATAATTATCATATTTCTATTGGTCACACTTTACCTTTAACTATTAAATGAGATGATGTTGAAGAATATTCATCCTTTTGTTCTTTCCAAGCTATAATAATTTGTATCCATATGTAAAAACCATAGTTATCTTTTTGTTTTGTTCTTTTCAAGCTATAATAATTTGTACCTGTAAGCACAAAAATCACACATAGCCTCCACGAGGACCCCTATGATGATTTTAATCCTTGTCACGTACATGTAAGCGTGAAATAATGTTCTCTAAGCAGCAAACCTCTTGATGATGGGCCATTTTTCTTGACTTGTGTTGTTTCTTCTGTGTCGCTTTCCCTTTCTCTTTGTCGTTGATGCTTTTCGACACTTGTCGATTTGTATTTTTTAAACTTTTGACCCTATTCCTAAGCCTTGTAAGCATCTTGTAGGTGAGTTTTCACCTTTCCCCTATGTTTTTCATCCTCTCCACCCCCTAGAAGCTTTCTCTAGAGGTCCCCCAGACCCATCTCCCACTTTCAGTTTTTAATTTCACTCAACCAATCCAAATCTCCCCCTATTATTTCCAGATCTCCCCTCGGGAGATCCTGCGTCGCAAGTGGAGATTTGGATTCTTGCACATGATTGATCTGTTTCTGGAGGTAGATCACCTCCTTTTCATCTTCTCTTCCATCTCCCATCATGCATTTCCTCTTAGACCCCTTTCTTTCCAGATCTCCCGCTGGATGACCCTCATTTTGCAGGATCTCCCCCCAGGTGAGACCTAGGGTTGCCCCCTAGGTGACCCTACTGGTGAAAAGGGCGACATTGTTGTGTTTCCAGCCGCGGAAAAACTTGAGTTTCTCACTCAACATAACTCTGTTTTCGCCCATTTTTCTTCCAGTTCGCATGATTTTTGATGTCTAATATGGAGTTGACTATTTCATGCACCCACACGTGCATACTTAACTCCATTTGATCTAACAACTCATTCTTCCTCATGCATTCTTCCAACTCCAATTCCTCTTCAGTAATAAGCTATTATTGATTTATCACTCTCTAATTAACTGAGTTTACTAGGTAATCAACCTGGTTCACTACCTAATCAATCCTTGTTAACTTTTCAATCAATTGAGTTAACTTCTCAATCAATTCCCTTCTTCCAACCTATAAATACCCCCCTCCCTCAAGCACAAAGGGAGGCAAATTCATTGTGCACATAACTTTTGCTAAGTTTTTGCTCTCCAATCAGCATTCTCATGCTCACATAGGATGAAGGTACATTTTATTTGATCATTGTTCATCAAGATTTCACATAAAGCTCTTCAAGCATCATTATGTTGCTTCAATCAACGCCATTGTGCTCATCAAAATCTCCCATTGAGCTCTCTCAAGCTTCAACATTCTTCTTTAGCTTCTTTGTGTTGTCTTGTCATCAAGAGGTCTTCCCGCTGCTTCAAGAGGATACGAGGTTGCCATCAAGGATTTCTGAGGGTAGTGGAGTCACATAAATCTTCTCTATTTTCAGGTTCCTCTATGCTTTTGTCAAATTTGTAGTAATTAGAAAATTGAAATTGCTCTTGGGATTAGTAATTTATTGCTTTTTCCTTGATAGAAAAGTTAGATCTAGCATCATTAGAAGTAATTTGCATTCTTAGTTCAATTTTATTACTTGCAATTTCCTTTTTTAGATTAATTGTTTTAAAACATTCGAAAACCCCAAAAACATAGAATAATTGCATTAGGTTAGGTTCATTCTAATTGCATTCATATTTCCTTTCTTAGATTAAAAAGCATTTTTATTTCCATAAATATAAAAAAAAACACAAAAACAAGTTTGCATTTCATATAGCTTTGCATGCATATAAATATAGAAAATCACAAAAACATTAGTCACATAGATACATTGCAAACCCTTGATACCATCACAAGGTCAACCACAGTCAACGAAAGTGAAACCCTTGATAACATCACAAGGTCAACAAAAGTCAACGCACAACTAAACCCTAGGTCAACCAAAACCCTAGGTCAAACTTAAAAGTCTAGTCAAGGTTAGTCCACATACACCTATCCCTTATCTTGGCTCATGAATGTGCCCAAGATTAAGAGGTGAGTAAGTGAGGACAGTGCTCGGCGAGATTGAGGAAAACAATCCAAGACCTCAACAAGATCCATTTGTCTTACAACAATTAGAGGCATTTAGACAACTTCAAATACAACGTGCAATCATTCAACGAATTGAAAGACAAGAAGCCAACAACGAAAGTAGCAACTTACCCACATAGAGGTGGAACAGTAGAAACCCAAACAGATGAAGAGTAACTAGTGACCCTTCGAGTCATAGGGTTATTTCTACAACAACAGTCATCGAACGAAACATACACATTAGCACACAACGACAAAGGCCCCAGGACGTGCTGACCCCTCTCCGCAAAGTCCAGCTCTCCAACGAGCCAAACCCCGTCGTATCTCGCCTCCTCTCGACTGGCTACTTCCACAAGAGCGAGAGTGACGTGGCGGATCGCCCCGTGGCAAGGAGGGAAGGGTCCGTGTGCGTGCCGAAATCTGACCCGACAACCCCACGCAACCAAGGTCGTGATTTTGAGCGTACAATACCCATATGTAAAAACTATAGTTATATTATTGTTTGTTATTTTTGAAGGGACACAAATCTTACATGGAGGGGTTTTCATGTTCTCCCACCCAAACTTTTATGAAAGGGCTATTCATTCTTAAACATCATCCATTTCAACATTCAAAAGTTAATTTTGACTAATAAAAATGGGACAAATATTTACCACTTTTTGTTGTGAATGAGGTGTAAAATTGCTATTGACCGTTTAACCATTAAAGTAGATGATACTTAAGTATTGTCATGGCCCTGTCCTCTCCAAATGTGTGAATAAAATACAATTAAAATCCCATATGTGGCGGGGCCCTTTCCTAATGCTGAGTTTACATGCTAGGCATAGAATAAAAAAAACATGGACGACCGCGCATGGTGGGGAAAATGGGACGGCATAGAGCGAAAACAGCGGACGACTGCATACAATGGGCTTTTATCAGTTTCGATCGGATTTCTCTCCATCACACCACGATAATCGTAATGATGATACAGGTCTCAATAATACAAGATACGTAGAATAGTTTCTAGGGCATTTACAGTAATTCACAGACATTCAATAAGCTCTGGCAACTTCAGATGACACACAGACTGGCAGTCATGATTTATGCAATGTACTGCAGATATCTCCTTCAAACCAGAGCTCGGAGGTTGCAGATTAACCAGCCTTCTGTTTTAAATAAAATCATAGCTGGTTGAGTTGCAGATTTTGCAAACGTGAATAGGTTATTAATGACTTCCTGATCAATTAGTTTTACCTTTGTGAATATCACTGTAAAATTTGATCAGAAAGATTTTTAAAGCTAAACAAATGTTTGTATGTACATGACGACATAAAACAATTCATTGCATGTGCTGACAACATATAGCTTATACTCTGTACAGAAAATTAATGTGTACAGAAAACTTTGAATGGCAAGGACTGGGGGCTTCTACAGCCTATCGTTTTCTGCACTGTGGAGCAATCAGTTGATGTCAACTACCTATCCGTATACAAATAGCCGTTTCTTGTTCGCAATTGTATTAATAAAATGGGAATGGTTAGGTAGGAAACTGCACAAGGAAATCAATTGGAGTGCTAAAATCAAATCCGACTTTAAGAAAGCAAAAGTATTCCGTACGATTCATGTGTGCACAAAATGAAGTGCGATAAAATCTCCGGATCCCAACCCCATTTCCTAATATTGAATTTTGATGACAGAAAAGATGACAATTCCTAAAGTAGGGTCTTCTCAATGGCTGGAACAAATAAAAAACACACAAAAGCATGGAGAAGAACAAGGCATAGCATCTCATGTACATCCATACATCTTCACAATACCAGAGGCCCTGCGTATTGAAAGGCCAGACGCTTACATGCCACAGGTAGTTTCTCTTGGACCTTACCATCATCTTAAATTTGAACTGTTTGAGGCTGAAAGACATAAATCTAAGCTTACCATCCAAGTTGAAAAAAAAGCAAAGCAAGGGACTTTTGAGGATTTGGTTAAAGATCTAATTAGTATTGGAGGCGAGATAAGAAACAGCTATAATGATCAAATTGAGTGTGGAAATGAAGTATTAGGGTGGATGATGGCTCGAGATGCTGTGTTTATTCTGGAGTTTCTTGGTTATTATGACCAATATGAAAGCCCTAGAATTCAACAGACAAACCCTTATTTTCAGAACATGGAAGCTGTTTTTCATCCAGAAAGGAAGAGCCCTTTGTTCTTCCCACTTCAGGCTGATATTTTTAAGCTGGAGAACCAAATCCCTCTTTTCATTTTGAAAAAGGTTTTGGAATGGCAGACTGGCTCAGAAACTCAAGCTTTAAACAGGCTTAATATGACAATTTCAAGTGCCTGTAAAAAGTTCTCCCCTTTCATACATGTGGCGATTCTTATCGATCTGTTACACGAGAACACTACAATAATTTGCTTGATGAAAGGCATATCCTGGAATGCCTTTACAATTTCGTTGTGCCAAAGAAAAATCCTGCTCAGACTACTGTCCCCGTTGGAGATGATCATAATGGGATTGTGCCCAGGAACACCGCTTTTCAGTTTCTTCATCAGATGACATCAAGATTTAGGTTGCTTTTGTCTCCAAAATCATATCACAAAGCCGACATAAATCTCCCTGCAGCAACAGAATTACACAGGAGAGGGGTGAAATTCTCTCCTTTCACATGGGCATCTGAAGAGATAAGGTTTGATAGAGCCAGCTCTACATTGTTCCTCCCTTGTATAGAGATGGATTACAGAACAGATGTTTTCTTGAGGAATATGGTGGCAGTGGAAGCATTCATGAAGTGGAAAACTAGAGTGTTCACTTGCTATGCAGACCTGATGGACAGATTGGTCGACACTCCTAATGATGTTGCAGTACTGAAGACATATGGTATCATCTATAGTAGTTTAGGAAGTGATAAAGAGATAAGTATTCTGTGGAATGGAATCCGCAGATCAATATGGAGGAGCCCATATGATCCCATCGACAATACAATCAAGGCTGTAAATGAATATTACAGAAGTAGGTATGGAGTTTTATTTGGTGAGTTCTTACATGAACATTTCTCAAAGCCATGGCGAGCTGCATCAGTGATGGGAGCATGCACTCTGCTCGTTCTGTCTTTCGTGCAGACATTATTCTCATATTTTCAACTTCACCAAAAATGATGTAAACCGATTACCGTCAAATGGCTGAGAATTTGGTGGTAAATGTCTTCCTAATAGTTGACACTTGACAGGGTTCAAGAGTTCGTTCATTTTTAACTAAAACTGTTGTAACTTAACTGATTTTGTGGTGTTTAGTGGACGTAGTGGAGTAGTAGTTGGATGTGGTCGAAAGAATAGGACTGCTAATCTTTAGGGCAGTTTTTCTATTACTAGCAGCAGTTAGAGCTGCATATGGGGGAGGTCCAAAAAAAGGAAACAAATGTTAACTAGCAATGAGACCCGCTGAATGAGAACTTTAGACAGTTGGTTTAGAATGGGAATTCCATGCTGGCTCCTAGGATGAGGCTAAAAAGAAATACGTTTAGGCTTGAAGAAGAGGAGGAGAAGTGGTAGATATGTTGACAATTCCGAAGGAGAAAGATCTATTCGTTGTGATTTATGTTTGGTGTTTATTATCCACTGATGATTTGTTATTGAATTAGTGGCTGCTGCAAATCTTCCTTATACGCTGTGTTCTTTTGTAATTGCGGTGGATTTCATAAATGAATGAAGATGGGCTCTGTTCATTTGCAGTTTGGCTATATCTTTTTTGATGTTGCTTTATTTCTTGCTCGTCTACCTGAATTGAGATAATGAGTACAGAGAAGTGTTTGCATCAAAAAATGTGAACACAAGTGCACATAAATTCTCTTTACAGTATTTCATGCCTGTGGTTTCAATTCCTAGTTTTATCTAGGTAATGGACACCATATATATATTAATTTGGTTGTGTGAAGCTTATGAATTTAAAATCTTGTAATAGATTGTTTCAATCGGTAGAGTGAACACGCATGTGTTTCTCTGTCTGTCCGAAACTATTGTCGTTGACATTGTAGATTCCTCTGTTATATCCACTCCTGTTCACTAATATATAATTTTGATTATGACAAAAGAGACTGCTTTATTAGATTACCCAAGCACCCACAGGTGACAGGACCAATATGAGATGAACTTGGGCTTCCTGCATAATTTATTGGGATACTATACTTAAGTTGTTTGCAGGAATTGAGAATGTGAGTCTCTCAGAACAGTGGTGAATGTCAACAGCCCCGCTTCACACAAACTTGAACTCCTATAACAACAATGACGTCCATGTTGTCAAAAGACATTACAAGATATTTTACTACCATGTGCCAGCCTTGGAGTATTGAACACCTCATGTTGCAGTGATTGAAGGCATTTCTCTAAATTGCTTCAAGGAAACCAAAGTTTGTTCCTGGAACAATAAAGGCCAATTAGTTTAACTTTGTAAGAGGTGGGATTAGAACCATTGTCGTCAACATCTCCATGTAGATCTGAAGCTACCAAGACTATTCCATGCCCTCTCCACCTCCAAATCAGCGCTGAGCGCTCTCCTCTCATCAGTAACTATTATCGTCCTCCAACTCAGCCCTAGGCTGATTGGAACTAGGATTTGCCACTTTGGGGGGACCATGGCCTCTTCCCAGAGCACTCGTCCCTGATTCAAAACACCTTTTTTTTTTTGGATTGGCTGTCTCTCATGATGCAAATCGGATTTGTAAGGAAAATCTACTGCAGTTTATTTAGCACCACACCCATAAGAAGATAATCAAACCTTCTTTTCCCGCCAAAAAGGAAAATGGTTGTTAGCTTAGGACATAAACCCATCAAAGGTGATGTTTCCATTGATGAAATGGAAACTAGACTATGGCTGCTCAAGGAAATATCCAAAACTCTAAAACTCTAGGTGGAAGAAAATTGGAAACCCTCAAGATCTATAAGGAAGCGGTCCCATGGGAGGGGGCTTCCTAAAGCGCATTTTACAGTCAGTGGTCTTATGAATTTTGTAGTTGCAGGCATGTTTAAAATTTTAAGCTCCGAATTTTATGGAAGTTGGGGGTCTCATGAAGTTTTTTTAACAATAGTTTATGCTAAATAATTTAGGAGAGATTTTTTTTTAGGAAGTAGAAAAAATTCTCTCCAAATTTTCTCTAAATTAAGTGGCAGGGAATGAAAAAACTCGCAGTTGACTCCTAAGCTGGTGGGGGAAAGTTTCAGCCCCACCCCATCTCAAAAATAACCTCCTAACAATAGCTGCTTCTATTTTGATTCTGATCTAAGCATTAGCAAACTTTTTTGAGCTCCATGGGACCGCTTCCTAAGATAATCTCATGATCCCAAAAACTATTTCATGGCATCTTCTCGACCAAACAAGAATAGGAACTGGTTTTTCAAGGAGGCCCATAGTGTATGAAAAAATCAGTTCTTTTCATGAAGCACTTGTCTCCCGCCTTTAATCCCACAAAAGATCTACCAAGCATAATTCCAGTGCGGGTTAACCGTTAAGCTATCCTTGCTTCTAAGTGAATATTGGCAAGAATCCACCCTCAGAAAAAATGGAGGAGCAACAGGTGAGTACATTACTGCCTCTGAATTTACGAAGTATCCTAGTGTTCGTAACTATACAAGGATCTGTGTCAATAATATTCTGGACAAACTGTTTGCCCGACTGTATTTATCTTAGATATGGGTGGGGATTGAATAAGAGCAGCCAGGAGATACAAAAGAACTACTACACAGTTATATCCAGAAATACTTTCTATCACTATCATGGACTGTATGAACATGGTCATGAATCAATTACAAGAATAGAAAAACTACCCAAAAGAGATCAAAGGCAACAACCTCTCAACAACCCCAACAACAATCAGTTGGCTTCCCAAAGAGGTACAAGTGTCCAATCATGAAGGTAGCACCTCACAGATCAAGAACAAATCCTAGGTGGTATATGCATTCAAACAGAAACCTTGACCCACACAGAGAGAACAAATCAAAATAAAAAACTCTTTCCATGCTCTGGTCTCACCAGAAGACAACGAAGTGGAAGACATTGAAATCGAACAGCCAGATAAGTCATCAAAATCCATTCAGAATCAGCTTGGGAACAAATAAACAAACTTGACGAGGTAACCTTCTTGCACCAAAGTCTATCAAATGCTTCTCATAGTAACAACCGACGCTTCAAAATCAACAACAAAATCCAGAACTTACGAAGAAAAGCAAAAGGCTCAGTCCAAAATCGAAGCCTTAACTCTCCAGTGCAAGCCCTCTGTTAAGAAACTAAGCTAACACCGAATTTTGAAACAAATACCCCTAAGGAAGCACTAGGAGTCTCAGAGAGGGTAAACCACAAATTGATGGACATGGATTCAAAAGAGACACTCGCTCATATCCTTGAGGAGTGCAATACCGAAAGCTCTTGAATGGTCACAGCCAATTATGGTTTTAAGACAAAATAGACCAATGCAGGCTGGTACAACTATAAAATCTAGTATTGGTTCTGGGAGATTTTTCTCTGGATTTTCTAAAATTGGAAGTCGAAATCTGGTTTCTAATACATCTCAAAATAATATCTAGACGTCTCTAATGTTGATGTTTAACACTTTTTAATACATTAGTTTTCATTATTAAAGGAAATTGCATATCATGAGTGAGGATGCCCTGCCTCAAAAGGTCACCTATTACTACTAATATGTAATAAGCAACCAAATAGAACATTATCCAGAAAATAAAAACCAGATGCTTAAAAATGTGTTTAATTGTCAACTGTTAAGCAAATTTTTTTTCCTTTTCATTCTCATATGTTCATTTTATGCAAATGCTAATCGGTCAGAATCTTTTAATTCGAACACGATTTTTTAAAGTTTCCTGCAAAGTGATAGGCATCCTTTTTAGAGTTTATGTTTTACAATCTTTAGGAATTTTGCACTGCTTTCCCAACAAAGTAACCACCCAGCCAATTAGTGAGATGGTATATCTGCCACATAAAAACTAGTTTAAAGTGTTGGCTGCCGCTGAACTGGTTATTGTTGTAGAACCAAGGTTTAATGTATATGTTAAAAATCTGAAGGCAACATGAGAATAACTCTGCAGAGAAGAGAACCTCAGGCTGAGGAACTAAATATCCTCAATTCATTTTTAGCTGTAGTAACCTACTGGCATACTCAAGATTGACAAATAATTCATCTCTGTTATCTGGCAAGTGTTTGGGGGATCTTTACTTTTGTTAATGATATAGTATTGAAATATATTTTGTAAATCTAATCCTTGATCTTAACTTGATTATAATAATCTAATGTTATTTTTGGTCTGGCACACAGATAAAGCATCAATTACAATTCTTTCTACTGAACAGAGTCTATTATATTCATAAATTATTAATGATTAAAAAATTCAAATTTTTATTTTGGATTTTGATGTTGAAAATTTATCATATTAAGAAGTAAACAAATTAGTATCAGGGATAAGGTAGTCGTAGCCCACAATGCTTATTATATATTTTTTTCTTTACGAAATAGCAATACTACTCCAAAGATAACTGGGCTTTGAGAAATTATATGTTGCTTGGTGAGAAAGGTGATCCAGTACTTAAACTCACCATCTCCATGAATGCGTATTAAATATTTGCACTCTCAAGAATTGCATAGTTTGGCTTTATAGCTACCTATTACATTTGTTTAAATATCCAATGCAATATTAACAAAACTCATTTTCTGTATATCCTACAATAATTGTGCTCTGTGAAATTGTACTTCAATCTTATGCATGTTGATGCAATGCAAATAACAAGTTCTTCGTGGTTTGTGATGCTTTATCTCTATTGTTGTATGGGCATTGGGCATGCGAAGTGCTATCTAAGTTTGTCTCCAGTGGAAACCAGGACACGTTAATTTGGCCACATCCGATAGAGGAATTAATTGCCCAGGTAAAGCAGGTCCATTTCTTGTACAAAGAATGTCTTCCTCTTTGTATGCATTCATAATTTCCAGCCTTTCCAACTTGGTGGAAATAGTTGACACCATACAGAATGAATGCCCTGGCTCGTCAGTCTTTCCTAAATTGATGTTGTGGCTGGAAATGATGTCGCATGTATAGATTCTTGCATAAAGACGACGACTCTTCAGTTATTGTTGGTTGTGTAAAAACAGGCCCAATAAACATCAAAAGACAGGGCAAAACATAACAGCAACAAATAGAAAAGAGGCAAGGCAAAACATAGTTGAATAACCCAGCAAATTATATTCATCTAACTTGCATTACATCCAAATGCCGTGTACAGCAGCTATCCAAATGCTATATCTAATAGCAATCTGAATGGTGTATCCAGCAACCATCCAAAGGCTCTCTATCCAACAGCTCTCTCCAATCACATATATATAGTTATAGAACCTTTGAAGCCTGGAAGCTTCTAACTTTCTAGAAAACTCTTAAATCTGGAATGTTCTTTTTTAGAACATATCTTACAATATTCTTTTCTAGAACAGCTCCAGGAATGTTTTAGCTTGTGGAAGGCTCTAGAATCATTCTACAATTTTCTAGACAATCTTAATCCTTAACATCCTCCCTTAAGATTGGCTAGAATAATACAGAAAAAATACAAATGAGAGGGGAACATTATATTACTATCCCCCCTTAATGTTCACCTCTAGCATACCAAGCATTCTTCAATCATAATCCTCTTTCATGGCTTGCTCCCATTCTTTCTTTCCTCTAGCTTGCTCATATGAGATTGAAACTTTAAGCCTTCAACACTCATTATCTTTTGTTTAGTTGAAAAGTCATCTTCTTCATCATCACTACCAACAATACCTCTAGCTTGTTCCAACTTGCATTTCCAGCAATAGCCCTACAAACAAAAATCACTCTAGCAATATATCAGCCCTACAAACAAATCACTCCAGCAATATCTCTGCTCTGCAAACAAATCACTCCAGCGATACACTTCTAACTGAACCTCTAGCTGAACCGGAAAACAAACATTTTAGCTGAACCTAGTTGAAACTCTAGCTGAACTTGGGCTGATCCTCTAACTGAATCTTTTTTTTCTAACAATCCCCTCAGCGTTACCCAAGGGGATTCAAACCCATAACCCGGCTCTGATACCATGTAAAAACAGGCCCAATAAACACCAAAAGACAAGGCAAAACATAACAGCAACAAATAGAAAAGAGACAAGGCAAAACATAGTTGAATAACCCAACAAATTATATTCATCTAACTTGCATTACATCCAAATGCCGTGTACAGCAGCTATCCAGATGCTATATCTAATAGCAATCTGAATGCTGTATCCAGTAGCCATCCAGAGGCTCTCTATTCAACAGCTCTCTCCAATCACATATATATAGTTATAGAACCTTTGAAGCCTAAAAGCTTCTAACTTTCTAGAAAACTCTTAAATCTGGAATGTTCTTTTCTAGAACATATCTTACAATATTCTTTTCTAGAACAGTTCCAGGAATGTTTTAGCTTGTGGAAAGTTCTAGAATCATTCTACAATTTTCTAGACAATCTTAATCCTTAACAGGGTGTCTATTCAATTTGAATGATGGTAAATTACAAATTTACAAGTGGTTTATTGAATTTTATTTAATGAAGTTGCTGAATTGACTATGTTTAATAGTTTATGATATAAAACTTCTTTCCCTTCAAAGCCCCTGCTGTGACATCAGAGAGAACGAAAGCTTAGCAGAAGATTGCGAGGGTTTTGATGGGATGGAGATAGAACAACCTAAAAGGCAACTGGTGCATGTTATTTAAGTGGAGTCATGGTGATTTAATAATAATTGCAGGGATATAATTGGGGTTATTTTGGGGTTGAGGGGCTGAATTCTTGGAATAAGTTTCGTGACTGGCTTGTACAGCTGAAACATTTTTATTACTTGTCAAGGGAATGGGCAAACTTGATTCTGCTTAATTTTGGAAACTCTGACCCAACTCGGCTGAAAATCAACTTGATTTGATAAAATAATAAATAACAATATCAATATGTGTTGTGTAATGTGTTGACATTTAATTCTGGCAGCTGAAGCTTACTCTTGGGTTTGCTAAATTGTTGAGTTTCCTGGTTTACTTTAAGTTAATTAGCTGTAGCATATTAAATAGGTCTAATGAAATGTGACTTTGATCTACCTGTTAAGCGAAAGGGTGGATCTTCCTTCCTTCTTATCAGAGGATTATCAATTTATCTATATCCATTTTGAATTGAAGTTCATGGATAGGTGCCGAGGAAACTGATTTGCTTTGAAGACACAAGGAGCCATAATAATATTCTTAATGACCCTGTCAGCATGCCCATTGAGCCTTAGGGTACAAGTGCTAGTTAATACATTAGCTTTCAATATTAAAAGAAATTGCATATCATGAGTGAGGGTGCCCTGCCTCAAAACGCCAGGAATTACTACTATTATGTAATAAAAACCATATGCTTAAAAATGTGTAACTGTTAAAAGCAGTTTTATTTTTTATTTTCATTCTCATATGTTCATTTTATGCACATGCTGATCAATCGGAAACTTTGAATTCGAACACAATTTTTTAGGTTTCCTGCAAAGTGATGAGCATCCTTTCTAAAGTCTATGTTTTACACTCTTGAAGAATTTTGCACTGATTTCTCAACAAAGTAGATCTCTAACAGCCAATTATTGAGATGGAATATCTACCACATAAAAACAAGTCTAAAGTGTTAGCTGAACTTGTTATTGTTGTAGAATCAAGATTTAACGAAAACTAGTTTAAAGTGTTAGCTGAACTTGTTATTCTTAGTAGAATCGAGATTTAACGTATATGTTACAAATTTAAAGGCAACAAGAGAATAACCTTGCAGAGAAAAGAACCTCAGGTTGCAAAACATAAATGATGAAAAATCTCTTTCTGTAATTTTGTAATGCTCCAAACTTTCACCCAAGACATTAATGGTTAAAACATGGACAAACAAATTTTTCGTGATGAAAATGCAACAACAAGGAGTCACATTATATGCCTAAGCACTCGAGATGCTGGGACATAACACAACACTCAAGGTATGCAATGCTAATGCATCAAGCATGGCAACACAAGTGGAAGACATAACCATGTTGTGAGACAAGGTCACCACGATGCACATATGAGAGGTTAGAGTTTCCTCTAAGGTGGAGATCGAACACTAGTCCACAATCCCATTCTCTCTTGAACATAAGGATTAGAATGAGAGTGACACCTACTTCATTACACATCCCAAGATGACACAAACACACAAAAGTACACATTCCAACACAATGGAATGGATAACTTGCAAGGAACATCAAAAGGCAGAAAAGAGGTCACATGAACCAAGACAAGGTAGAGCTAGGTCGAACAAGCCTATAGCATGCTAGCCTCAAAAAAAGGCATAACAACCTTGAGCTAAGATTTGACTAGAAAAGGTTTGAACCAAACATTTATTTGCACTCTAGGTTATGCATAAAAGTTCACATAAAACAAGGGATTCATTTTAACCCAAATTGCTATTATTCACAAACATACCAATTTGCCTCATGTATGACACAAGCATACACGCTGGGTCTTAACTCTTACAAGAGTTGAATGCACAACATAAACTAATGATTCTACTCCACAATCATAGCAATGTTCCAACATAAGCATTGACATCATATATCAAATGTGACAAGCATAAAGAACAATTCAACTCTTAGCATAATGTCAACTACACAACATCATATCATTAATTCTATCTATTGATGCAAGAGCATCCAAACCATATCCTAGTCTAGGCATCTTCCTAAGGTTGCGTTAGATTATTTTGACGAAAGAGGGCATTTAAATGTTCCATGGAGCATTAGTGGTGTTGCAATTAATAAAAGGAGTTCATTTATTTTGGCAATTTGTGGAGAGTTAAAGATTTTTGACGTTATGAACTTGAATGCCATTCTTGGAGTTTTCTTCCTTACTAAGTTGCTGGTGGTGATTGGTTTCCTATATTTGGCGAATGGTCCTTAGCATTGCATAATGAAGGCGATACCTAAAATTAGAGCTTGTCCTTGGCGGCTCCACCTTCTCATGACAAAATACAGATTCACGTTCTATAAGATGTGAAGATATTTGGTGAGGTAGGAAAAAAAAAGAGTCGAAGTGGTTATGGAGAGTCATAGCTTAGGATGATGGGCCTTAGTCGGAATTGAAGAGTCGATTAATAAGAAGATAGTCATAGGAAAATAGTTCATGTGATGTTTTTGTTAGTATATATTCCAGTAGAACGAGTGTGTAGCTATTCATTTGATTCTAGCCTTGGTTGAGTCCTTGTTTCGGAGTTTTCTATCATAGGATAAGAAGTTTGTAATGCTGGAACATCCCAAAATCTATCATATATAGTGGTGAATATTTGAGAAAAGGGAAGGAGTGTCAATACTAAGATTGGTATTGAAATATTTTTGATCATATAGTTGTCTGATTTCTACATCTATATGGAGTTAATGACATGTAATTATATATGATATCTGAATCTTTTTGTTGTTCTTGCATACAATATTGCCTCTCTTCAAATTTTGTTGTTTTGTGTAAGCGAACTACTTAGACCAATGACCCTTCATTAGGCTTTTGATCCCCATCTGCATCAAATGGTATCAGAGCTGATTGATCATTGGGATGAGTGTTGAGGAGTTGATGTTGTTAAGAGAGAGAGATAATGGTGATAAAAAGAATGAGTAATGTGTTGGTTGTCCTCCAACAAGATAAGTGTTGGGTAGATGTGCTAACATTCTACACTATGTGGAAGTGGGTAGATGAGGTTTAGAGATTATGCATCTCCCAATGACATTGTTGGGTAGAGGATAGTTGTTGAATGCGAGTGAGTTTGTTTCAAGTGTAAGTCTTGTAATTGTAAATAGTAGAGAGTGAAGATGTCTTTGAAAAAGAGGATGGGAATGGTCTTGAAGAGGCCAGTTGAGTGGGTAGGTATGGTGCAGTTTCAAAGGAAGAAAATTCAATACCAAAAGGAGAAAATTCTTGAACATATGATGGACATCCATTTTAGATTGGATAGGTTGGAGGCTATGAAACATGGATAAGTTGTAGTAGATGTGATTAAGAATGATGGAGAATGTCATATAGGTGGCATGAAATAAAAAAAGAACATGATTGTAGTTGAAACATGTCTTTCCAAATGCACGAATGTGTTAGTGAATGAGGTTGTAGTGGAGAAGGGTGATGATGAATATCTTGTTTTGTTTGTAGATATGAAGGAAGGAGAAAACAAAGAAGAGAAAATCATCTTGTTTGAGGATAATGTAGAAGAGAAAGTGGTGACAAAATTTCAAGAAGCACAATTTGTAGAAAACAAAAGTGTTGTTGCAAAAGTTGTAACTGATTTAGAAGCTGAAATGGTGGCTTGTGAAGGCCTTGAACCTGATCATGGAGTTGATGAAGATCCTTTTCTTAAACAGGAGGTGAAGAAAGTTGATGAGTTGTGTGGTTTGTGTGATTTGTCACATAAAGATATTGTTGAAGAAGAGATGGTGAAAAATACTTATGATGTTGAAAAAGTGGCGTTTGCAAGCATAAGAGGAAGTAATTATTTTTGATAAAATTTATTGTGAAAATTTGAATGTAGGTTAGGATGATTTTTGGTGTAGTTGGATGGTTTATGGTGGGTTGAATCCCATGAAGAGAGGAAGAAGATGGAGGAGAACAAAAATGAACAAAATGAAGTCAGTTATTGGTGGACAGAAGTCCACGAGAGGAGTAAAAGATGAGGAAAGAATTTGGTGAAGAGAGATTGGATTTGTTCTAGTTAAGTGTTCAAAGAAGCGAAGGAGGAAATCATTTAAGGTGTTTGATTCAATAACGGAGTTTGTGGTAAAATGTGTGGTTTTATCATTAACTCTAATTTCTGAACTATGCTCACAAACTTCTTACCTGGTGAGTTTGATGTAGGATAATCCAAACCATATCCTAGTCTACGCATCTTCCTGGGGTTGTGTTAGATTATTCTGATGAAAGAGGGCATTTAAATGTTCCATGGGGCATTAGTGGTGCTGAAATTAATAAAAGGAGTTAATTTATTTTGGTAGTTTGTGGAGATTTAAAGATTTCTAACGTTATGAACTTGAATGACATGAATGCCATTTTTGGCATTTTCTTCCTTATTATGTTGCTTGTGGCTACTTCCTTTATGACTAGTTTCCTATATCTGGCAAATGATCCTTATTGTTGCATAATGAAGGTGATACCTAAAATTAGAGCTTGTCCTTGGCGGCTCTACCTTCTCATGATAAAAATAGAGATTCATATTCTATAAAGATGTTGTCAAGATGATTTGGTGAGGTAGGAAAAAAGAGTCAAAGTGGTTATGGAGATTTGTAGCTTAGGATGATGTGTCTCATTCATAATTGAAGAGTTGAGTAATAGGAAGCCAGTCATAGAAAAGTAGTTCATGTGAATTTTTTGTAAGTATATATTGTAGGGTGTGTGCATGAAGTTGGGGGCCAAAAAGTGGCCACCCCACTTTTAGTGCTAGGAAACCATAACGCGATCACATTTGAGACTACTAAATAAAGTGTAAAAACATAGTTTCGCGGTCTCACTTTTTAACTATCATTTTCCTATTGCATCCAAAACATGACTAGGGTTTTAATGAAAGCACGTGTTGAGAGATTTGAAGGAGAAGGCCATTGCACACAATTTCGCATCACCAATCCCACTATGGACAAGGGTAACAAAGTCAGACAACTGAAGAAGGTAGGGTTTTATCAATTTTCTTCATTAAAAAACAAAATGAAGTTATTTTTCATTGTTTTAATTAAATTTTTCTTTTCAATTTTTTAGTTAATGAATCATTGTAAAACCCCGACCCAGATGTTGAAATTCTTGTTGAAGAGAAACCTCAAAACCCTCAAACTCTGCCTTCATGTCCTCACCCTCCATGTGACACCCAACAAAATTATTTAAGCCAAATAGAAGAAAACAAAAAACAACTTCAATCCTTAGATGAACCATTGAAAAATCTGAATACAAGAAACAATCACAGGAGAACCCTTGTCACTTCACTAGAGTCGATTATTTCTCATGTTGACTTAGTTACAAAGCAAATCACCGATTGGAATGACTATAGGGAGGAGTGTCAGCAATTCTATGTTGATAAATTATCATACAAGTCAAAGATAAGAAAATCTTGAAAAGTGAAATATGTGCCCTTTTCATCAATCCTAAAACAAAACAACCATTACATGGGAGTTGCAAACGATTCATAATTCATTGGTGTGTGCATGAAGCAATATCCCAAAGCTTTTGGGATAGATGGTACATGAGTTTTGATGACCTCCCTTGTAATAATAACGAGATCCCCCAATATTTTTTGAGGAAACTCTATTGTGAATTTGTCCTCAATGACATCCCAAACTACTTTGACATCTGGGAGTTCCAAGGTATAGGTGGCGGTTCTACACATGATAGAGAGGGTGCACATTATGCCCAGGACCATCCACCGAGACCCATTATGAGGCCACAACATGTCTCACTCCCTTCGACTTTGAAGGAGAGTGTTGAGGTGGAGACACTGCATTCCCTGAGTTCCCTCAACCAAAATTTAGCACAACATGGTGGTGATCTTTCCCAGACTAGAGAGGGTGAGAGCAGTAGGTATCGTCGATCCCCCCATCTTTGTGGGTCATGTGGGGCATTGTGTGATGTTGGAACCCACGATGCTACCTAGGATGTAGACATTCTAGAGAATCAAGACAATGTGACGCATGGGTAGTAGCAGGTAATGAACACATCCATATTGGATGATATTGTTCTCACAGATGACCTCTTACAACATACATTTGGTATTGACTCCTAAGTAATTTTTTACAAGGTTCTGCAATTTAATATATTTGTATTTGAAATCTCTAATTAATTATATAAGTATATATTATAAGTCAAAATTAATGTATGTAATAATCTGCACTATGAAATTCCAAAGTCAAAGTATTCATCATGCACCTATTAGCCGTCCAATGTAGGGTTATGAGAGGAGTTCCAGTCAACAAGTATGTAATTTATCACAAGATCGTAAATATAGTACATGTAAAAATTTTATCATATATCAATGGTAATCTTATTTAGTTACAATTTGATGATGAACATGTGGATGTTGGAGCATCACCATCAAGACAATTTCATTGGTCCCTAGGCAGAGGCAATTTCACTGAGGTAAATTTTACCATTTCTAATCATTATGCATTTAAATAATGTTATGTATCTATTTTGGTCAAATAACCTTGAACATTATTTTTAGATGTTGAATATGCAGACTCCTCATATTCATCAGTCAATGGAGGTGGGCATTGCTGCAATTGTTTTGTCTGTAAATCCTTTGACCGAGGTATGAGCCAGTAACATGTAAATGCCATTTTGTATTTCTTGTTTTATCTCATGTCATTTAATGTACATAAATGATATTCATGTTCACTCAACTTTTCTTCATGCTTCTCACAGGAGGTCACAACTCCAACCCATCTAGTGACAGATGAAGAGACAAAAAATGATCGAGAGGGATCACCAGATAGTGATAAGTGATTGATTACATATGTCATGTTATATATTTTGAATATTTTCTATATTAATGTGGATTTTGTTTGATTGTATTAACAGGTGGAACTTCAAGAATCTCTATCAAGGAGGTCTAGTCAACAGGCAAGAGAGGATGATTCATTGACTAGTTCACCATCTTCATGGCCTAGCAAGGGTGGTCGATTATTTGATAGTAGTCCATAGGAGATTTGATTTTGGGGCATTTTTGTACATATGCCTATTTGGCTTTGTAAACATACTTTTGTATGTTACCAATGTATATCATTGTATATGCCTGTATGGCTTTATTTGTACATGCCTATATGGCTTGATATATACACTATATGTTATTTTCATGACATTATGTATATTTTTTTTGTTGTATATACCCTAGTGAGGGACCAGGGACCCATCAAAAAATAGGGCTTAGCCCTCATAACTATTTTGAAACTGTCTAAGAAGTTGTCTAAGACTAAATTAGACATATACATATATCGAGGGGGAGAGGGAAAATTACACAGTTCTCTCCCATAGCACAGTCTTAAAAACTAACATAAAACTGATTGAGACTAAACATAAACCAACTAATCAATCTCCCTTTCTTGTGAGGTCCACCATGTCCGCCTCCTCGTCACATTCACATTTGTAGTCTGCACGGTTTTTTTCTTCCACCTTGACTCCTAACCACTCAACCATCCTCTCCAATGTCTTCCTTGTCTACCCTGACCTATCATCAAGTCATGAATGTGACCCAACAAGATGCCATGATTCATCTCAGCTTCCTTGGAAATCTCAGCCAAGTCCTTGTGGACCAGTATAGAGGAAGCCACAATTGAAGACATAGTTGTGAGTGTAAGTGATTGCGCAGCACCAAAGACATTCCACCGCCCCCTTGTCGATCTCAGATCAAGCAAAAAATTATTAATCGCCTCCCTGAGTTTACCACCATCCTGCTGTCTACCACCTTTGCCATCAAAAGCATCCTACACAACCACTTCTTGAGAACACCAACCGAACTACTATCTGCTCTTCTCTAAATCTGTCTGTGGTGAGGGAAGTGAATTTTAACTTTCTCCTTTCTTGTAGCACTACCCTCACCGCCCATGGCTCTATTCCCTTCCTCACCTCCTTTCATTCTGCTGAAGAGACCAGAAGACACCAAAAACTTGAAAACATCACCTGCATTGGTTTGTACAATCTGAAGGGACTTAAAACTCTGCACCTCACACACACCATTCCATGGCATGATGAGCCAGCCTGTCCTCAGTGTTAGGGTTAACCGGAAGAAGATATCAATTAAATGCAAATAAAGATTAAACAGAGGAATGAAAATACATAGAAATAATAATAGCGAGAGACAAGTTTTAACGTGGTTCACCCAAACTTGGGCTACATCCACCAAATAGAGAGTCCAATATTATTATCCAGTAAATCAAACCAATTACAACCAACAATCCCTGCAACTTAATACTGCTGCAAATGCTACAATACAATATCATAGGAAACCCTAACCCTTAGCCGCTTTTATCAAGCCATATGTTGTTTACAAAAATAGGGTTTTTTTATGTCAGCCAATAAAAAATAACTCTCAGTGCCTTTATAAAATAATAAAGAACCATGTGAGGTTTCAGGGGCACTACCCCTCGACCCCACCTTGTATCGTGACAGGGAGCACGCTAGGGGCGCTGCCCCTTGACCCCATCTTGGGGGCGTTGCCCCTTAACCCCATAGGAATTTGAGGGGAAACCGCACCGATAAAAGTGGGGTAAATTTAACCTCTGAATCTGATTAGGCTCCATATAACAACAATCTCCCACTTGGAGATTGATCAGACTCCACACCATATCATCTCCCACTTGGAGACTGATCATAACACCGCTAACCCTGTAGCTCCCATTGGAAAGAAGAACCCTGGACTCTACTGTTCTATTTTTGTTGTTTTCAGTCTTGAAGACCAACTGAAGCTGAAGAGGAGCTTAGCTTCTCCCTTGTCACTGCCTTTGTAAACATATCCGCTAGATTTTCATCTATATGTATCTTTTCTAGCCTTAACTGTCCATCATCCAACACCAAACGAATGAAGTGATACCTCAACTGCATGTGTTTGGTCTTTGAATGCAAGACAAAATTCTTTGCAAGATGTATGGCACTCTGGCTATCTGTAAACAAATAACTGTTAGGCTGTTGTTTGCCCAATTCTTCCATGAAAGATTGCAGCCATATCATCTCCTTGTTTGCCTCTGTTGCAACTACATATTCTACCTCTGTGGTGGATAAAGAAACCACCTTTTGCAATCATGACATCCAACTCACCGATGTCCCACCTATAGTAAAGACATAACCTGTAGTACTCTGCCTGGTATCAATATCTCCTACCAAATCTGAGTCTACATAGCCTGCTAAATCAGTATTAAAGCCCCCAAAACATAGATGTTTATTAGATGTACTTCTCAAATATCTGAGAATCCATTTTACTGCATTCCAATGCTCCAATCCGGGATGACTCATATACCTGCTTATGACTCCTACAGCATGTGCAATATCTGTTCTCGTGCATACCATGGTATACATTAAACTTCTTATAGCTGAAGCATATGGTACCTTGGACATTTTTTCTTCCTCCTCTGGTGTCTTAGGACACATCACCTTAGTCAATTTCAAATGACTAGGCAAAGGTGTGCTGATAGCTGTGAGGCCAATTATTTTACCTTCCTTATTTTGATCGTTATGCATTTCAGTTGATGACATTATCAGACTTTTAGTGACTATGGTTTCATTATACAGACTTGATTATATCTCCTGATTTTGATAGGACATTGATTAGACATATGTGATTCAATTTGATCATATTTGATGATGTTTTGTATTGTGATTTCTAATTATTTATGTGATGATGATTATCTGACATGTGATAGAAAAATGTAGTTTACTTCAGAATTATGTTATAGATGATTATTGTTGTATTCGATTGCGTGAATTTTGTAGGAGTCAAGGACAACACTGAGAGGGGGGTGAATTAGTGTTGTGTGAAATTTCTAATTATTTTTACAAACTTTAACTTGCAGAGCACAAGGAGAGAAAGCTATCATTGATTTCTCAAACACATATCACATAACATTGTCAAATACATATGCACATAACTGAGAATGAAAAACAAAAACTCATGAGTAAAACATACAACTACAGAGATAAGATCAACATGAACCAAGACACAAGAATTGAATGAGTGGAAAACCCTCCAGGGGTAGAAAAACCACTCCAGAACTACCTCACTAGCTACAATATGTGTCTCACTAACAATTGTTAAGGTCTCACTGACCATAATCCTCACTGGCATACTGTGCCTCACTGGCTTTTCTCAATCAATCAAAAGAAAAACTCATGTGCAAGAAATGATTGCTATTCAATCTAATTTGCACCATTTACACTCTGTGTTTCATCATACCCCCTAATTTCTCCTATTTGATTTTCAAGTCAAGACCATACAAATAAAAAATTTCAACACTCTTATCTCTACAATTCAATATCAATATCTTCCTTTGCATATCATTTTGAAAACACCTGATCCTCCATCAAGAACATTTTTCACTGCAAATTAGCTCAAGCTTACATCCTTCTGTGTTTTTTTTTAAAGAATATTCATAAAGTTATCTTCATAATAGTTTGTTGCTCTGCACTTCAACTCACTTATCAAAGCACCTGTGATGTCATTAAATAGTAGATAGCCTTTCACATTCTGCATAGTCATCTTCATTTTCTCTCACTGAAGATCATTTTGTCCTTTCACCTTCTCTTTTTAATGACTTCAAAAACAATGCATCTTATATAGTCACCTGCAAAAATTAAAAAAAAACATATATCTAATCCCCAAAACCTTTCACATTCTCCAAATCACAAAACAATTTTGCATTATCCTCTTTTTCAAAACCTCTTGATCTTCTCTGCAAAGAAACACATTTCCAAACTCTTGATCTTCTCTTTCAATGCCCTGTAAATAAAATATCTGAGCAACTTCATCTTCCATCTCTACATCAAATTTCTTTCAATCTGAAAAACCAATTCCATCTTTTTATGACCTTTCATATCCTTCAAGAATAAAAAAATTCACCAATTTTTCTTAAAAAATCTTCTCACAAAATTTTGATGTTATCTCTTTTCTGACTTCCAATATCCTCACAAAAATCTCTTAGAGTTGTTAAATTAGAAAAAACAATTTCTATTTTTTTAAAAAACTTATCAGCACAAAAATAATTGATAGCTTTTTAAAAACTCTCCATTTTTATGGGCCGACCACTTCGTATTTAAACAAAGTTTCTAAAAAAAACTAAAGCTATCAAAGTCTTAGTGATTTTGCATCCATAATAGAAACTTTTAATGCATATATACTAAGCTCTCCTAAATGGTGATTTGATGCCTTAATAAAAACTTAAGTTAAACTCTCCAAGGCATCGGGTTAAGGCATTTGAAATGTTTTCAAAACATTTAAACAAAAACCTGCTCACACTTCCTCCTTATATAATATGCATCCACTTTAGCCTTTTTTGCCTGCTCATACCTGTTTCAACGGTGGTAAGGAGAGGAGGGGCCAGTGGCCCAATGTCATTTTAACCCTTTAGGTTACCACTTAAGTGGCCTGTGACCTGTGCAATAGGTCAATACCTTTTTAAAACAAAAAAAGCTTTTATTATTATGTGCATTAAAAAACACTTAAGGACATTTACAAAAAACACTTCAAAGATGAACTATTGAATTTTGATCATTTAGCATTGAATTTTGTTATGAAGAATGCCGATGTAGATTCACTTTGAGGATAGCATATTGTGCACCATAGAAATGATTTAAAGACTTCAAGTTTGTGATTCCATCTTGTCAAGACTTATATCAACCTTTTGACTTATAAGGAACCACTATGTCAATACAAATGTTGTGAACAAAAACTGATGTCACCAAACTTTACCTATAGATCTCAACCTACCAAATACATCATATTTGAAAGCACATCAACATAAATACCTGATCTATATTGCTCTTGGAACACTCATGAACTCTCTTCAGCTTGAACCATGATGAAGAAAGCAGACCATGAAGACCATAAGATCATACCAACAACCGATATCATCAACCTTGTGAAGGCCACTCCTAAAACATGCCTACCAAGAATATGCCATTTCCACTGATAAATCATGACATTGTGAAGACCAACTAAAACCATGAATGCAGATAATATCCTTGCTTGAACAAGTATCTTGTGAAAACATCCTGATACATGATCAACACACTTATCTTGATTCTCCTAACATAAGTGAACAACTTGTGAAGATGCACAACAACTCAACTCTCTCAATACCTTTTGACATCAATGACAAACTAGCACCATCAATCTCCCCCTTTGTCATTGATGGCAAAACCGCCTGATGCAATTTTTCTTTCTCCCCCTTTTTGACATTTGATGACAAAGACTATTATCTCCCCCTGAGAAAATAACTCCACTGAAAGATGTTAAAGCTTGATCATCACAAACATATTGCATTATGAGGGCTTTGAAGACATAAACTCTTGTTATCTTGTTATCTTCAACCAAAAAATTAGAACCACTTACCAAAATCTTTGAAACCACTTGTCTTTCCTGAACATCAATATTTCAAATTTGAGAGCAAAAAGATACCATGAAACTTACATCTGATGACAATACCACTTCTAGTTACAATACCACTATGAAGATGAAGACTGACACACTCCTTCCTGATGACATTACATGTGATTGAAAGACAAACTTTCAAAAAACAAACAATTCTTCAACACTTTTTGACCCAAATGACAAATCTTCAAAGAATCTATTTGTTTCCCCTATGATAAAGTTCACAAACAAATCACTATTCATAAATACCACTGGTGAACACTGACAAGAATAAACAACATAACTCAACTCAACTCAGCACTGATCCACTTCCTGAATTAGTCCTGAAGCAACATATCAACCTGAAGTATACTATCCAATTACTGATATTCAACCTTCTGAACACTTTTGCAAAGAAATCATAAACACACCAATACTCTTTGATGAACAAATTTGCAGGCAAAAAAACATGAAGACTCCTTATCACACAGTTCTCAACACAAGATGCCAAGATGACCATTTTTTATAAGACCTTTAATTGCCTCTAATACAAGATTCACCATCAATGTCATAAGAAACTCTAGATTATCATAACTTGAAGCTCATACCTGAAACCACCACACAATTTGAACAAACCTTTCTAAACCATATTAATGAGGAAGAACATGTCAAATTATTATACCAATGATCATGAACATTTATTCTGCAACCAATCTATTCTTGCACATCCTTTTTGACATGAAAAGAATGAAGACCATCCTGCTGTTCCTACACATCTTTTTACAACACACTGTCAAATCTGATATATACATAACCACATCTGAAACAAACTGCAATCAACAAGAACTCCCACCTCTTGACTTAATCATTCAATTCAGCCCATCAAGACTAAACACCAAGTTTTTCTTGCAACAACACTTTACAAAAACCAAATGCAGAGAAAAGTGTTATGAATTGACTTCTTTCATTTAACCAACACAGACAAATATCTGATAAGAGCTCTTTGAAACAACTAAAGCTCTTTGTCAATACTTTTCAATAACAAGATCCCATTGGACTACAACATCATAACAACTCAACCATTGTCAATAACAACATGCTATGAACAAAATATGAATAGGATCATTTGTAAACCAAAACTCTCAACATTATCAAACTCTTTGTGCTTTGAACCCTTGAACATCCTTTTAACATCTTGTATGCACCAAGAACCACTAAACATGTCACTCATCATGAATACCTGTATTATTGACATACACTGAAACTCAATATCATCAGAAACTTCATATCATTATCAGATAAGCAAGTTAAACAAAACAAGATCATCAAGTTGATAAACATCAATTGAACTCCTCCTTTAACTTCTTAGGGAAAAGTGATAAGACAAGAACAACTCCCCCTCACATCATGCTATCTATTATGCAATAGATGAAATGACTTGTGCAAGATGCACAAGATTAGGATCCTTCTTGTCCTGACTTTGTTTTTGCTTCCACACTTTCATAGGTACTTTCTTCCTCCAAACCTTTTCTGCAACTATGAGCTTTATGACCAAAAGAATTGCAATTATAACAAACTATGTTATAATCATAACCAAATGACTGATAATATGTTTGAGCACTCATGTTAAACTTCCATACAGAATCGTATCTTTTACAATTTCTTTGTATATGTCCAACATTATTGCACTTGTAACAAATAATGTCAATATTCTTTTTGCAAACAATTGCTTTGTGTCCAAATTGATTACAAGCATAACAATGACCATTAAAAGAATAATTATACCTGTACATGTATGCTTGTCTAATAGGAGCATTTCTTCTTCTTTGATTATGCATTTTGTTTTCAGTGGCAGTATTCAAATCAATCTTCTTTCTGGGAGTCTCTCTGACTTTTGAACATTCTCCTTCTTCAAATCCTAATCCAGTTGTGTCATTATGCTGCTTCTGTTTGCCCAACAACACATGTAACTTACTTGTGCTTTCTTCAAACTCCTGATACTTCTTAGATAAAGCCTTGAGACCATCATAATCTTTTCTGAGTTTGATAATTTCACCCTCAAGTTTTAGATTCTCACTCCTAATTTCAAGGTCAGATATTGAGACATTAGCTATCCTCTTAGCTTCTTCAATTTATGTCTTCAATCTAGCAATTAGTTTGTCAGAATCATCAATATATGTCTTTAAACTAATAATTTGACATCTGGCCTCTTCAAGATCTATAGATACAATTTCAAGTTCAGAAAGTACATTGTCTTTAGATTCTCTTTCTTGTTGCAGCTGCAATTTTAGTTTATGATTTTCCTTCTTATAATTCTTGAGTTCACATAGAGCATAAATGAGCTCTCCTTCCAAATCAATCTCACAATCTTGTTCATCATAATCCTAATCATGATCTTCTTCTGAATCTGATTGGGTCTCAACTTCTTCATGTGATTGCCTTTCATTGCCACTTTCTTCACACACCAGAGTGTCCTCTTCTTTATCATTATCTTGATAAATTCTTTTCAGTTCTTTCCAGATATCCTGAGCTATTTCACACTGCACAACCTTACAAGATATATCATTAGATAAATCAGATAAAATAACTTTCTTGGCTATATGATTGCATTTAAGAGCCTCTTTGTTATTTGAAAAATTACCATTCTCAACTGACATTAAAACATCATATCCTAAGGAGGATAAATACACTTGCATTCTAACATACCAAACTGAAAAATTTGAACCATCAAACTGAAGAACATCTAAAAATTTTTCTTCTAAGACAATATCAGATTCAACTTGGAGAACATCTTTATCAACTGACTTTATATCAACATCTGGATTTGATATGGATGATTTCTTGTGCGTCTTTTGACCAGAAAGAATCTTAACATTTCTCATGTTCTTAATTCTCTTGCACTTGCCCATTGAACTCCACTACCAAAAACTACCCAAGCCTATTAGACTTCAAACAGGGAACCTTGCTCTGATACCAATTGTAGGAGTCAAGGACAACACTGAGAGGGGGGGTGAATCAGTGTTGTGTGAAATTTCTAATTTTTTTTACAAACTTTAACTTGCAGAGCACAAGGAGAGAAAGCTATCATTGATTTCTCAAACACATATCACATAACATTGTCAAATACATATGCACATAACTGAGAATGAAAAACAAAAACTCATGAGTAAAACATACAACTACAAAGAGAAGATCAACATGAACCAAGACACAAGAATTGCACCAGTGGAAAACCCTCCAGGAGTAGAAAAACCACTCTAGAACTACCTCACTGGCTTAACTGAAAAACATGCCTCACTAGATACAAAGAAGCCTCACTAGCTACAATATGTGTCTCACTGACAATTGTTAAGGTCTCACTGACCATAAGCCTCACTGGCATACTATGCCTCACTGGCTTTTCTCAATCAATCAAAACAAAAACTCATGTGCAAGAAATGATTGCTGTTCAATCTGATTTGCACCATTTACACTCTGTGTTTCATCATACACCCTAATTTCTCCTGTTTGATTTTCAAGTCAAGACCATACAAATAAAAAATTTCAACACTCTTATCTCTACAATTCAATATCAATATCTTCCTCTGCATATCATTTTGAAAACACCTGATCCTACATCAAGAACATTTTTCACTGCAAATTAGCTTAAGCATACATCCTTCTGTGTTTTTTTTTTCAAAGAATATTCATAAAGTTATCTTCATAATAGTTTGTTGCTCTGCACTTCAACTCACTTATCAAAGCACCCGTGATGTCATTAAATAGTAGATAACCTTTCACATTCTGCATAGTCATCTTCATTTGCTCTCACTGAAGATCATTTTGTCCTTTCACCTTCTCTTTTTAATGACTTCAAAAACAATGCATCTTATGTAGTCACTTGCAAAAAAAAAAAAACATATATCTAATCCCCAAAACCTTTCACATTCTCCAAATCACAAAACAATTTTGCATTATCCTCTTTTTCAAAACCTCTTGATCTTCTCTACAAAGAAACACATTCCAAACTCTTGATCTTCTCTTTCAAAGCCCTGTAAATAAAATATCTGAGCAACTTCATCTTCCATCTCTGCATCAAATTTCTTTCAATCTGAAAAACCAATTCCATCTTTTTATGACCTTTCATATCCTTCAAGAATAAAAAAAATTCACCAATTTTTCTTAAAAAATCTCCTCAAAAAATTTTGATGTTATCTCTTTTCTGACTTCCAATATCCTCACAAAAATCTCTTAGAGTTGTTAAATTAGAAAAAACAATTTCTAATTTTTTAAAAAACTTATCACCACAAAAAAATTTGATAGCTTTTTAAAAACTCTCCATTTTTATGGGCCGACCACTTAGTATTTAAACAAAGTTTCTAAAAAAAAAACTAAAGCCATCAAAGGCTTAGTGAAACTTTTAATGCATATATACTAAGCTCCCCTAAACAGTGATTTCATGCCTTAATAAAAACTTAAGTTAAACTCTCCAAGGCATCGGGCTATTAAAGCATTTGAAATGTTTTCAAAACATTTAAACAAAAACCTGCTCATGCTTCCTCCTTATATAATATGCATCCACTTTAGCCTTTTTTGCTCGCTCATACCTGTTTCAACGGTGGTAAGGAGAGGAGGGGCCGGTGGCCCAATGTCATTTTAACCCTTTAGGTTGCCACTTAAGTGGCCTGTGACCTGTGCAATAGGTCAATACCTTTTTAAAACAAAAAAAGCTTTTATTATTATGTGCATCAAAAAACACTTAAGGACATTTACAAAAAACACTTCAAAGATGAACTATTGAATTTTGATCATTTAGCATTGAATTCTATTATGAAGAATGCCGATGTAGATTCACTTTGAGGATAGCATATTGTGCACCATAGAAATTATTTGAAGACTTCAAGTTTGTGATTCCATCTTGTCAAGACTTATATCAACCTTTTGACTTATAAGGAACCACTATGTCAATACAAATGTTGTGAACAAATACTGATGTCACCAAACTTTACCTATAGATCTCAACCTGCCAAATACATCATATTTGAAAGCACACCAACATAAATACCTGATCTATATTGCTCTTGCAACACTCATGAACTCTCTTCAGCTTGAACCATGATGAAGAAAGCAGACCATGAAGACCATAAGATCATACCAACAACCGATATCATCAACCTTGTGAAGACCACTCCTAAAACATGCCTACCAAGAATATGCCATTTCCACTGATAAATAATGACATTGTGAAGACCAACTAAAACCATGAATGAAGATAATATCCTTGCTTGAACAAGTATCTTGTGAAAACATCCTAATACATAATCAACACACTTATCTTGATTCTCCTAACATAAGTGAACAACTTGTGAAGATGCACAACAACTCAACTCTCTCAATACCTTTTGACATCAATGACAAACTAGCACCATCAAATTTAATTCTAGTTCTTCAGCTATGATTATTCATGATATGATTGACACTTGATTGAGATGCGCAGGTTTTGCATTCCCTAGCCACGGGAAATTGGAGGTAGAATTCACACTATGTTATTCCCTATAAAACCAATCCATTCCCAAGAGGGATGAGGATCACGTTTGAAATTGAATGTGATTTAAGTGCTTGATTTAATTTTTAATCATTTTGGCCTATTACCCCCTTTGTTTAATTTATTAATATTAAGTGTTGTATAATTTTTATTTGACTTACACCACTTGGTATTTATTTTTATTTTTGAGGCCATTTAAGTGGATTTATGAACCCCTAGGTGAACCTTAGTGTCCCAAAAGTCACCCTAGATGGTTACCCATGGGTTTAGGGTCAATTTTGACTAACTAGCCCTTTGATTAACTCACTTTTGGTCACTCTAAACTATGGTTTAGTCAAAGTGACGAAATTTAAAATTAGGGAAGGTGGGAGATGAGTCATGCTTTGGGAAAGACTCGTCTCCCTTCCCAAAGTTTGGGAATCCCTTCCCAAGGAGGACTTGGGAGGTCTCCAAGACTCCCAAGTGTGTGGGATCTTCCTCCAAGAATCTCACACGCGTGTGAGAGCATCTTGGAGGGAGATGGCTCTTTGAGAGAATAAGAGGATGCCATATGGCATCCCTTATCCTCTTGGAGGTTTGAGTGGGAATGCCACCTCACCACTTGTCCTCTCACACGTGTGAGAGCACAAGTGGATAAGGTGAGGATTGAGAGGGAATTGGAGGATGACACTTGTCACCCTCACACTTCCTCTCCCTTGCAAGTGGCATTGGAGGAGGAAGGAGAAGGTGACAAGTGTCACCTTCTCATTCCTCAAAGCTAAATTGATGGCCTATATTACCTCCTCTTGTTGAGGAGTGTGGGGTTCTTGCACTGTAGAGTTTCTTTCTATTTTTGGAGCAAACTTGGGAAGTTAGACAAATTCTTGGAGGTTAGAAGTTTGGGAAGGCTTAGAGCTCATCACCAAATGTGCTTCCATAATAGGGCTCTTGAAGGTAAGCTCTATGTCTTGTTCTTACCCTTGCTTATTAAATGAGATGTGTTGTAATTTTTTTGGTTATTTATTGTTTTTCATTGTTTTGTGTGGGATGGGAGTATGGTAAGAGCACCTCCATTTGGAGGTAAGGCTCAACTTGTTGGGGTAGGGGAAAGGAACCTCCTTGAGGTCACTCCCATATTGTGCTATTTATGCCTTGAGGGCTTTTACTTGTTGAGAAGATTATTTGAATGGCAAGAGTGCCATGGAGATTATCTTGTGATTTTGTGGAGAGTGGTGGTTTTGGAGATTTTTTGGCTTGAGGCCATGAGATCAATATTTTATCATTTGGGTGGCCTTTGAAGTAGAGGGGTCCATTCCCTATTCTCATAAAACTCATTTACATGAGTTGAGTTATGTGTTAAACCTTGGGGCTATTTTTTGTGTTGTTGTTGTCGATTCTTGTTGTGGAATGTTTACACCCGTGTGAATCCCTACCTCCATAGCTCGGGGGTGACCCACTTGCAGGTCTACAGTAGGGAGGAGGGCATTTCGAAGTGGTTGGGTTGTTCTTTTGTTGTGTTTATTTGCAGGTGCATTTTTGGAGAAATGGAGCTTGTTGAGAAGTCCATTTTTGTGTGGTTTGTTCCCTTTGTTGTTGGCTGTTTGAGCCATGGCCATTGGGGCCCTAATGTATTTATTTGTCAAATTTATGCCCTTGAAGTTGGCTGTGGTAGAAGTGAAATGCCAAACATTCTATTTATTTTTTTAAAGTTGTTATTCCCTTTATTGTGGAGTTGGTTTTGTATTGAGAAATGCATGTGAAAATAAATATAAATAATTTTCTATCATTGTTCTTTCAAAAGAAAATATGCATGAGTTGTATTGTTGTAGTTTAGATTTTATTGTAGATGGAAGAAAGGAAATGCATCTTAGTTGTAAATTAATTTTTATTGCATACAAAAAAAAGGGGAAAATGAAAGTTTAAATCTGATTTCTGTGGTTGCATTAGAAGTCATAATATTTGTTGCTGTTAAAGAATAAAATGAAATGTATTCTCTACCTTGTATATAGCTTTAAAAAAAAAATATCTAGAGTTATCTATGTAAGAGTTATAATGTTCTTTTCAAAAAAAAAAAAAAACTACTGGTTTAGCTTATTTTATAATTCTAGAAGTGAATCTTTCTGTCATTTAACTCATTATGGAGGAAGTAGTTTTGGGTTGTTTTTATCTAGATGTATATATACATATATATACACTGGAGTATATATATATGTAGATATACATAATTATGTTAGTTTGATACATAAAGTTTATTGGTTGCTATTATTTATGTTACTGTTCTTATTAAAAAAAATAGAAACTAAACCACATTTAAGTTCCAATCTAATATATACATATATACCTATAAATACATTAACTGAATAGAATAACTACTATGTTAGGGCAGCATGTATTTATGCTATAAAAACATTTGTGTGTATATATATAATAAACCAAAATTTGTTTAAAAAAATAACATATACATTTAATATATACTGAATAGGGTTTAGTTTAAAAAAAATAAAAAAAACAAAAACAAAAAAACAAAAAAAAAAGAGAGACTGTGGGCGGCGGCGCCACCCACAGCAAAAGTTTTTGGAGGGTGTGGGGGGAGGCTTTGGCCCCACCCACACCTGCAGGTGTGGGTGGAGGCAGAGCCTCCTCCCCACACCCCCTAACCCCAATGCCCTCTGCAGCACAGCACCACCGACTCCCGTGGCCTCTCCTCCTTAGCACCGTCGACCCTCCGCCGAAACCTCTACCTTCTGCTCCGCCGTCCCCTCTCCTTTGGGGACTCCCTCCACCTTCACTTGGTCGCCGTTCGGTCTTAATACCCCATGTAACCTACAGTATATGTCCCTTAATATATACATTAGGTATTGACTGGTATATATATACTCCAATCTCTCTGTTTAAACAAAAAAAATGGATATTTCTTCAACATTAAACCTACTGTGTATACCTCCGTGGGAGGTAGTCTCCATCCATGGCCTCCATAGTCCATAGAAAACCCTAACCTGCAAAATAGAAAACAAAACAAAAAGAAAGAAGAAATGAGGTTAGGGCAAACAAGGAGAAGGGAAAACAATAAAAAAGAGATTAGGGTTCTCATTTTGAACACTTAGTGTTATTATGAAATTAGGGCTTTCTTATTTTATTGAGAGGATATTTTATTTGTGAGGATTTGTTTTATTCTGTTTTTTAAAAGAAACCTCTATTTTCTTTTCCTTGTTTGTAATTTAACTTTTGGGTTTTTTTAAATAGTTATCTAAATTTGAATGGGCTATTGTTGCATTTTGTTCTTATTGTCTTGTGGTGTAAATATAATTTTGGGGAGGGATTAATTTTATTCTATTTGGGAAGAAATTTTCCCTTGTTTTTAAATTCATCCTAGTTGAGACTTTTTTTAATTTTATTTTATTTTATTTTTCTTTCCTTGTGGGATTTTAACGTTTTTAGTTATTGATCTATTTTATCATTATTTTACGGGAAGAGTTATTTAAACTCTCCTCCCTTATCTATTAAAAAATCGAGTTAGTTATTAAATATAATGCCAAAAGTATATTTAATAATGGACTCAGTTTTTCTTTTGGGTTTATCTGACGTCTTGTCGTTAATTATTAACTTTTTTATTTTTGAATTTTTAACCTTTTATGCAAGGTTGATTTATTTGACCTTGGCAGGTTATTTAATTTATTTTTTTAATTTAATTTTATTATTTTATTTTAATCATTTTGAATTTGTTCTAAAGTTTTAATTTAATTTGATTCTTAAATTTTATTTAATTCCTTATTGGTAATTTATTTTAAATTTTATTTTGCGTTTGTTGAAAACGTGTTATGCTGTCGAATTTTTCCTAGATTTCTAGGGTTTTAATTTTACATTATTTTATTAAGTTCATCCATCATTCCACTTCAATTATGCGCCATCATGCCATATTACGTAATCACTGTTTTGATTTCTTTTTGGACCTTAGTTAAAATTATCTTCATCTAGGAAAATTAGGGTTCAGATTAAAATCAGTCTAACCCTAGAAGCAACACACTTTGTGTCGCTACCCCCTAGATGGCTATCATCATCGTGGCTATGTTGACATGTCTACACCTTATGTGTATTGCCATCGAGCATGTAAATGCGTGCGAGGGAGTTCCTAGGGATAGGTAGAAATTTTTTTCGTAATTCGTGTCATGACCACATGGCAAATGTGGGCATGACACATGTGTTGTGTGTTGTGACCGCATGGGAAATATGGGCATGACATTTGGTATCAGAGCCAGGTTTAAACACTGGGCTTGTTTTGGGCACATTATTATTTCCACAACTTTGATTAATTTGTGGTTACCTCATTTTTTATAGGATGCATCCCCGACGAGTTCGGCGAGCACAATCCCGCTGCACTCCATCCCCTAAGGTTCACAGTGACTCTTTAGCTGAGGTACAGGCACAACCAATCCCACAGGTACCGCAGGCACCACCACCCCTACCAGATATTGGGCCACAGATATTACAGGCTTTACAGGCAGTTTTAGATAGGCTTCCACCGGCTGTAGTTGAGCCGTGCATAGAGCCACGTGTTGAGCCCTGCGAGGATCCGCGAGAGGAGCCACACGTGGAGCCACGAGCTGAGTCCTATGTCGAGCCACGTGTGGAGCCCCGCGTTGAGCCGCAAGGGGTACCACGTGTGGAGCCTTATGTTGAGGTGCCAGAGACGATGGCAGATGAGGTTGGTTTGGCCGACAGGGTCAGTAGCAGGAGCCCTTCACGTCATGCTAGGCATGATGAGGCAATACGAGTAGAGCACATTGTTCACAGACCTTATGATTATTATACTGATTAGCCTATCAGAGGGCACAAGGACAGAGGAGATCCCATGAGGGATTTATTGAGGCTGAACCCTCCTACATTCGTCGAGACCACAGAGGGAGCTAAGGTAGAGGCCTGGCTCATCAGCTTAGATAGATGCTTTGTGTTGCATCCTTACAAGGGCAACACGAAGGCCTGTGTGGTAGTACACCTATTACGAGATACAATAGCTACCTAGTGGCGCACTGAGGAGTGCAAGCGTCACCTTTCATTAGACACTCTCACATGAGAGACTTCATTGAGTGCTTCAATGTGCGATACTTATCAGATCATTACACGCAGCGTCGCATTGACGAGTTTCATGACCTTCAGCAGAAAGGACTTACAATGGCAAAGTATGAGGGTAGATTTACCAAGTTATCCTGATATGCAGAGTATCTCCATGACGAGAAACTCCTGGTGCATAAGTTTATTAGAGGATTGAACCATAGTATAGCAGGGCCTGTTCGTATGGCAGACCCCCAGACTTTGAGTGATGCTGCCGAGAAGGCATATATCGCTGAGGACATTCAGGGACGATGGCAGAGTTCATGCCCTTAGTTTTAGGATCATGGACAATAGCAACATCAGTAGAGTTTCCACAGACCATCATAGCCACTTCATAGGGGAGGATTTAGTTCCGCACCCTTACCTCCTAGGCCCCCACAGTAGCAATAGCCACAACAACAACAGAGAGCTAGGATACATCAGAGGGCACATGGGGGACATAATAGAGGTTAGCAACAGCAGGGCCTGCGTAGAGATCAGAGGCAACATGGACCACCTATGTGAACCGCGAGGTCGTAGTAGTATTATAGGGGCTCACAGGTGTGTACTGGTAGATTAGGGTAGCAGCAGTTGAGTAGGACTCAGACTGGACAGATACGGGATAGGGGCCCTTGTTATGATTGTGGTGGAGTTGGACACCTAGCCAGAGAGTGTCCACAGGATTTTACAGCAGGGGGATAGCCTCGTGCAGGAGGGTTTGAGCAGACTATTGGTGATGTGGGTAGATCCCACCATATGTTTGCAGCGGTTGATAACCGCTAGGCTAATTTTTAGGCGTTAGTGATTGAGACGTCAGGTATGATTGGGGGTAACCCCATTTCTATTCTCTTTGATTCTGGTGCTACTGACTCTTTCATATCTCCATTGTTAGTGGAGCGTTGTAGGCCGGTGGCCTCTAGGCAGGGTGATAGGTGGGTGGTTGAGTTGGCCTCATGGGCCAAGATGACAATAGATTCCTTAGTCCATAATTTCAAGATTTCTTTGGGACCCTTTACCACAGTATGTGACCTTAGAGTTATGACATTAGGATCCTACAATGTGGTGTTGGGTATGGATTGGCTTGTAGCTTATCGAGCCAAGCTAGATTGTCGCCAGAAGGTGATTGCTGCTTAGATGATCATGGTACATTAGTTGGGATAGTGGGCATTCAGAAGCCCACAACAGTGCGTATGATTACTGCTCAGTAGCTTAAGCACTACATGTAGAAGGGGTGCCAGATGTTCGCCATCACCGTGAGTGACAGATTAGATGACAAGCTTGAGGCATCCTTGTTTGATCATCCCATCCTTGGAGATTTTGCCGATGTGTTTCCAGCAGAGTTACCGGGAATGCCACCCCATCGTGAGGTAGAATTTCACATAGACTTAGTGTCAGGTGCCGAGCCAGTGTCTCGTGCACCCTACAGGATGACCACACATGAGCTCATAGAGCTCAAGTTACAGTTGGAGGATTTGCTCGAGAAGGGGCACATTTGACCAAGCGTTTCACCTTAGTGCGCTCCTGTCATCTTCGTGAAGAAGAAGGATGGGTCTCTTCGATTGTGCATGGACTACAGGCAGTTGAATAAGGTGACGGTGAAGAACTGTTATCTTTTGCCCAGGATTGATGACCTTTTTGATTAGATGTAGGGAGCCAGGGTGTTCTCTAAGAGAGCCCTGAAGTCCAGTTATCATCAGCTACATATCACAGAGGCGGACATCCATAAGACCACCTTCCGGACTCGATATGGCCACTATGAGTTCACTGTGGTCCCCTCCGGCTTGATAAACACCCCTACAGTGTTCATGAGTCTCATGAATGGGGTGTTCCGTACCTATTTGGATCGGTTCATGATCATTTTCCTTGATGACATTTTGATCTATTCACAGACCGAGGAGGAGCATGAGGATCACCTTCATCAAGTTCTACAGTGTTTGAGAGAGCAGAATCTTTATGGGAACTTAGTGAAGTGTGCATTTTTCAAGACAGAGGTTCAGTATCTGGGGCATATCCTATCTGGTGATGGAATCTCAGTAGATCCATCGAAGATCAGGGCTATCAGGGATTGGCCAACACCCACTAGTGTGACAGAGGTTAGGAGTTTTATGGGGTTAGCTGGTTATTACCGTCGATTCATTGAGGTTTTTTCTCAGATAGTGCACCCCATCACTTCCCTTCAGCAGAAAGGGAAGAGCTCTCTATGGATTGAGCAGTGTGAGAGGGCCTTCGGGGTCCTCAAGGAGTGTCTCACCAGCGCTCCCATCTTAGTGGTTCCTGATCCTGCAGCAGATTTTATGGTTTGCACGAATGTGTCACTTGAGGGATTGGGAGCCGTACTTATGCAGGGTGGGAGAGTGATCACGTATGAGTCGCGAAAGCTCAAGACCCATGAGTTGAACTACCCCACGCACGACTTGGAGTTAGCAGCAGTAGTTCATGCTCTAGTTCGTTGGAGGTATTTCTTATTGGGTCGTCACTTTGAGCTCTATTCAGATCACCACAACCTTCAGTATAGCTTTACACAGCCGAATCTAAATGCCCATCAAAGGCGTTGGATGGAGTTTCTCTGCGAGTATGACTTTGATGTCCACTACATCAAAGGGAAGGAGAACGTGGTTGCTGACGCATTGAGTCGGAGGCGCCATGAGCTCTTGACCTTGACTCTGAGTGTGGACTTTAGAGAATGCATTATTCAACATCCGCCAGAGGATGAGTGGTTTCTTGAGGTGCAGCAGGAGATCAGTTCATAGAGGGCCCTTGTGGGCAAGTATGCAGAGTATTCACTTGAGGCAGATGGGTTACTTCGTTATCGACAGCGCATCTATGTACCCCGTGCAGGTGACCTACATACTGTAGTGTTATTAGAGGCTCATAGAGCACCATATGCGGCACATCCGGGGGTGAAGAAGATGCACGCCAATCTACGACAGCTGTACCATTGGGCAGGTATGAGACAAGATATTGCAGAGTTTGTTGCTCGATGCCTTGAGTGCCAGAGGGTCGAGGCCAAGCATCAGCATCCAGCGGGTCTTCTATACCCAGATGAGATACCTGAGTGGAAATGGAACACCATTTCCATGGATTTTATTGTTGCTCTTCCTATGTCTTTGCATCGTCATGATGCCATCATGGTGATAGTCAACAAGTTGACCAAGGTGGCACATTTCTTACTTGTACGCATGACGTACAATGCGCCAGTAGTGGCGAGGGTATTCTTAAATGATATTGTGAGATTACATGGAGTACCTCGCCACATCATTTCTGATAGAGATCTAGTTTTTACTTCAGCATTCTGGAGAGCCTTGCAGTAGGTGTTGGGCACATAGCTCAACTTTAGCTCCGCTTATCATCCTGAGATAGATGGACAGACAGAGCGGGTGAATCAGGTGTTGGAGGACATGCTTCGGATGTATGTTATGGACCATTAGTCTAGACGGGAGGAGTATCTGTATCTGGTTGAGTTTGCCTACAATAATGGGCATCACAGCTTGTTGGGTATGCCTCCCTTTCAGGCTTTATACGATAGACCATGTAGGACACCATTGAGTTGGGATCGGATAGAAGACAGAGTTGCCATTGGTCCAGAGCTAGTTCAGGATATGGAGCAACAGGTCACACTAATTAAGCAAAGGTTACATGAGGCACATGATAGACAGAAGAAGTATGCCAATGCTAAGAGGACTGATCGGAGCTTCTCAGTGGGTGACAGGATATTCCTTAGAGTGTGGCCACACAAGAGTCCTATCCGTTATGGAAAGGGCTCTAAGCTCGCACCACAGTTTGTAGGACCCTTTCAGATTTTGGAGCAGATAGGACCAGTTGTCTATTGTCTAGCATTGCCACCTAGCCTGTCACGTATCCATGATGTCTTTCATATTTTTGTATTGAGGCGATATATATCTAATTTATCTCACGTACTGGACTGGACTGCTCTACAGGTAGAGGTAGATGGACAATTAGCTTTGGAGCTAATTCGCATATTGGCTTGTCGGATGCTGGACCTTCAAGGTCGAGAGCTGGACCAGGTTAGGGTCCAGTGGGATCATTATGATGAGGTCATAGTGACTTGGGAGGATGCAACTAGTTTGAGGGCACTCTATCCTCACTTTTTTGACGACTTCCAGGAGGAAGTTTAGTCTTAGGGGGGAGGATGTGAGGCCGATTATTTTACCTTCCTTATTTTGATCGTTATGCATTTCAGTTGATGACATTATCAGACTTTTAGTGACTATGGTTTCATTATGTAGAGTTGATTATATCTCCTAATTTTGATAGGACATTGATTAGACATATGTGATTCGATTTGATCATATTTGATGCTATTTTGTGATTCGACATACGAGATATATTTGATGATGTTTTGTATTGTGATTTCTAATTATTTATGTGATGATGATTATCTGACATGTGATAGAAAAATGTAGTTTAATTCAGAATTATGTTATAGATGATTATTGTTGTATTTGATTGCGTGAATTTAATTCTAGTTGCTTCGGCTATGATTATTCATGATATGATTGACACTTGATTGAGATGTGCAGGTTTTGCATTCCCTAGCCACAGGAAATTGGAGGTAGTATTCACACTATGTTATTCCTTGTAAAACTGATCCATTCCCAAGAGGGATGAGGATCACGTTTGAAATTGAATGTGATTTAAGTGCTTGATTTAATTTTTAATCATTTTGGCCTAGTACCCCCTTTGTTTAATTTATTAATATTAAGTGTTGTATAATTTTTATTTGACTTACACCACTTGGTATTTGTTTTTATTTTTGAGGCCATTTAAGTGGATTTATGAACCCCTAGGTGAACCTTAGTGTCCCAAAAGTCACCCTAGATGGTTACCCATGGGTTTAGGGTCAATTTTGACTAACTAACCCTTGGATTAATTCACTTTTGGTTACTCAAAACTATGGTTTAGTCAAAGTGACGAAATTTGAAATTAGGGAAGGTGGGAGATGAGTCATGCTTTAGGAAAGACTCGTCTCCCTTCCCAAAGTTTGGGAATCCCTTCCCAAGGAGGACTTGGGAGGTCTCCAAGACTCCCAAGTGTGTGGGATCTTCCTCCAAGAATCTCACACGCGTGTGAGAGCATCTTGGAGGGAGATGGCTCTTTGAGAGAATAAGAGGATGCCATATGGCATCCCTTATCCTCTAGGAGGTTTGAGTGGGAATGCCACCTCACCACTTGTCCTCTCACACATGTGTGAGAGCACAAGTGGATAAGGTGAGGATTGAGAGGGAATTAGAGGATGACACTTGTCACCCTCACACTTCCTCTCCCTTGCAAGTGGCATTGGAGGAGGAAGGAGAAGGTGACAAGTGTCACCTTCTCATTCCTCAAGGCCAAATTGATGGCCTATATTACCTCCTCTTGTTGAGGAGTGTGGGGTTCTTGCACTTTAGAGTTTCTTTCTATTTTTGGAACAAACTTGGGAAGTTAGAAAAATTCTTGGAGGTTGGAAGTTTGGGAAGGCTTGGAGCTCATCACCAAATGTGCTTCTATAATAGGGCTCTTGAAGGTAAGCTCTATGTCTTGTTCTTACCCTTGCTTATTAAATGAGATGTGTTGTAGTTTTTTTGGTTGTTTGTTGTTTTTCATTGTTTTGTGTTGGATGAGAGTATGGTAAGAGCACCTCCATTTGGAGGTAAGGCTCAACTTGTTGGGGTAGGGGAAAGGAACCTCCTTGAGGTCACTCCCATATTGTGCTATTTATGCCTTGAGGGCTTTTACTTGTTGAGGAGATTATTTGAATGGGAAGAGTGCCATGGAGATTATCTTGTGATTCTGTGGAGAGTGGTGATTTTGGAGATTTTTGGCTTGAGGCCATGAGATCGGTATTTTATCATTTGGGTGGCCTTTGAAGTAGAGGGGTCCATTCCCTACCCTCATCAAACTCATTTACATGAGTTGAGTTATGTGTTAAACCTTGGGGCTATCTTTTGTGTTGTTGTTGTTGTTGATTCTTGTTGTGGAATGTTTACACCCGTGTGAATCCCTACCTCCCTAGCTCGGGGGTGACCTACTTGCGGATCTACGGTAGGGAGGAGGGCATTTTGAAGTGGCTGGGTTGTTCTTTTGTTGTGTTTATTTGCAGGTGCATTTTTAGAGAAATGGAGCTTGTTGAGAAGTCTATTTTTGTCTGGTTTGTTCCCTTTGTTGTTGGCTGTTTGAGCCATGGCCATTGGGGCCCTAATGTATTTATTTGTCAAATTTATGCCCTTGAAGTTGGTTGTGGTAGAAGTGAAATGCCAAACATTTTATTTATTTTTTTAAAGTTGTTATTCCCTTTATTGCGGAGTTGGTTTTGTATTGAGAAATGCATGTGAAAATAAATATAAATAATTTTCTATCATTGTTCTTTCAAAATAAAATATACATGAGTTGTATTGTTGCAGTTTAGATTTTATTGTAGATAAAAGAAAGGAAATGCATCTTAGTTGTAAATTAATTTTTATTGCATACAAAAAAAAGGGGAAAAGGAAAGTTTAAATCTGATTTTTGTGGTTGCATTAGAAGTCATAATATTTGTTGCTGTTAAAGAATAAAATGAAATGTATTCTCTACCTTGTATATAGCTTTTAAAAAAATATATATCTAGAGTTATCTATGTAAGAGTTATGTTCTTTTCAAAAAAAAAAAAAAAAAAAACTACTAGTTTAGCTTATTTTATAATTCTGGAAGTAAATATTTCTGCCATTTAACTCATTATGGAGGAAGTAGTTTTGGGTTGTTTTTATCTAGATGTATATATATATACACACTGGAGTATATATATATATGTAGATATATATAATTATGTTAGTTTGATACATAAAGTTTATTGATTGCTGTTATTTATGTTAGTGTTCTTATTAAAAAAAATAGAAACTAAACCACATTTAAGTTCCTATCTAATATATACATATATACCTATATATATAAATATATATGATTATATATATAAATACATTAACTGAATAGAATAACTACTGTTTTAGGGCAGCATGTATTTATGCTATAAATACATTTGTGTATATATATAGACACACACATATATACATATACTTGAATATATATAATAAACCGAAATTTGTTTAAAAAAATAACATATACATTTAATATATACTGAATAGGGTTTAGTTTTTTTTTAAAATAAAAAAAAAGAGTGAGACTGTGGGTGGCGGCGCCGTCCACAACAGAAGTTTTTGGAGGGTGTGGGGAGGAGGCTCTGCTCCCACCCACACCCGTGGGTGTGGGTAGAGGCAGAGCCTCCTCCCCGCACCCCGTAACCCCAATGCCCTCTGCAGCACAACCCCACCGACTCCCGCGGCCTCTCCTCCTTAGCGCCACCGACCCTTCACCGAAACCTCTACCTTCTGCTCCGCCATCCCCTCTCCTTTGGGGACTCCCTCTGCCTTCACTTGGCCTCCGTTCGGTCTTAATACCCCTTGTAACCTGCAGTATATGTCCCTTAATATATACATTAGGTATTGACTATATATATATACTCCAATCTCTCTGTTTAAACAAAAAAAAATAGATATTTCTTCAACTTTAAACCTACTGTGTATACCTCCGTGTGAGGTAGTCTCCATCCATGGCCTCCATGGTCCATAGAAAATCCTAACCTGCAAATTAGAAAACAAAACAAAAAGAAAGAAGAAATGAGGTTAGGGCAAACAAGGAGAAGGGAAAAGGATAGAAAAGAGATTAGGGTTCTCATTTTGAACACTTAGTGTTATTATGAAATTAGGGCTTTCTTATTTTATTGAGAGGATATTTTATTTGTGAGGACTTTATTTGTGAGGATTTGTTTTATTCTATTTTTTAAAAGAAACCTCTATTTTCTTTTCCTTGTTTGTAATTAACTTTTGAGTTCTTTTAAATAGTTATCTAATTTTGAATGGGCTATTGTTGCATTTTGTTCTTATTGTCTTGTGGTGTAAATATAATTTTGGGGAGGGATTAATTTTATTCTATTTGGGAAGAAATTTTTCCTTGTTTTTAAATTCGTCCTAGTTGAGACTTTTTAAATTTTATTTTATTTTATTTTTCTTTCCTTGTGGGATTTTAATATTTTTAATTATTGATCTATTTTATCATTATTTTACGGGAAGAGTTATTTAAACTCGCCTCCCTTATCTATTAAAAATTTGAGTTAGTTATTAAATATAATGCCAAAAGTATATTTAATAACGGACTCGATTTTTCTTTTGGGTTTATCTGACGTCTTGTCATTAATTATTAACTTTTTTTTTGAATTTTTAACTTTTTATGCAAGGTCGATTTATTCAACCTTGGCAGGTTATTTAATTAATTAATTTTATTTTATTTTATTATTTTATTTTAATCATTTTGAATTTGTTCTAAAGTTTTAATTTAATTTGATTCTTAAATTTTATTTAATTCCTTATTGGTAATCTATTTTAAATTTTATTTTACATTTGTTGAAAATGTGTTATGCTGTCGAATTTTTCCTAGATTTCTAGGGTTTTAATTTTACGTTATTTTATTAAGTTCATTCCATCATTCCACTTCAATCATGCACCATCATGCCATATTACATAATCACTTTTTCGATTTCTTTTTGGACCTGAGTTAAAATCTTCATCTAGGAAAATTAGGGTTTAGATTAAAATCAGTCTAACCCTAGAAGTGACACACTACGTGTCGCATACCCCCTAGATGATTATCATCATCACAACTATGTTGACATGTCTATGCCTTATGCGTATTGCCACCAAGCACGTAGACGTGTGCGAGGGAGTTCCTAGGGATAGGTAGAAAAGTTTTTCGTAATTCGTGTCATGACCACATGGCAAATGTGGGCATGACACGTGTGTTGTGTGTCGTGACCGCATGAGAAATGCGGGAATGACAATAGCTTTTACATTCTCAATATGGAATCTCTGCAACGCCTTTTCAACATAATCATCCTAAGATAGAGTTAATTTTTTATTCTTCCTATCTCTGTAAATTTTCATACCAAGGATTTGTTTTGCTACCCCCAAATCCTTCATAGCAAATGACTGTGCTAACTACTGTTTTAACTCTCTTATGTGATCCATGTTAGATCCTGCTACAAGCATGTCATCAATATATAAACATAAAATAATGTAGCTGCCATTATCCAACCTCTTAAAATAAACACAATGGTCAGAATTACACTGGCTATAGCCTTGCTCAGCCATAAAACTATCAAATTTTAAATACCATTGCCGAGGTGCTTGTTTTAGGCCATACAAACTCTTCTTCAATCTACACAGAGTTTCTCCTTACCTTTGACCTTAAATCCTTGGGACTATTCCATGTATATCTCCTCCAAATCACCATGGAGAAAGGCAGTTTTCACATCTAGTTGTTCCAAATGTAAATCTTCAGCAGCCACAATACTTAAAATAGTACGAATAGAAGTCATCTTGACAACCAGAGAAAATATCTCATCAAAATCAATGCCCTTTTTCTGTGCAAATTTTTTACAACTAACCTGGCTTTAAATCTTTTCTTACCTCCATCTTCCTCTTTCAGCCTATAAACCCATTTGTTTGGTAAAGCCTTTTTACCTGCAGGTAACTTACATAATTTCCAAGTCTAATTTTTCAGCAAGGAGTCCATTTCTTCTTTCATTGCAAGCTCCCACTGAACCTATTTATCCACCTGCATAGCTTCATCATACCCTTCTAGTTCACCAACATCGATTAACAAAATAGAATATAAAGAGGGAGAAAATCTTTCAGGACGTCTACTTAGCCTTGTTGACTATCTAACATTCACTGGAGTTTGTGGTATTTCTTGTTGCTGTTGGGGAGCATGAGGAACCACTGGAACATCACTATCTAGAGTATCATCCAGTACCACATAATCCTTTTCTTTCTTCTCATGCTACTGCAACTAATCTTTGTACAACACCTTCTCATTGAATACAACATCCCTGCTTCTCACAATTTTCTGATGTTCAAAATCCCAAAGCCTATAACCAAATTCATCAATGCCATATCCAACGAAGGTACACTTTTTTAATTTTGCATCCAGCTTGGTTCTATTTTCAGAATCTACATGTGCAAATACTTCACATCCAAAGGTTTTGAGAAAAGAATAACTCACCTTTTTACCTGTCCATGCTTCTTCTAGAATACCACAACCCAAAGGAACTGAAGAACCCCTATTAATTAAATATATAGTGGTGTTGACAGCCTCTGCCCACATGTTTAAAGGCAGCCCAACATGCAATCTCATGGTCCATGCACACTCTATTATTGTCCTATTCATGCGTTCAGCGACTCTATTTTCCTGTGGAGTCCCTGGAACTATTTTTTACCTACGAATTCCATTAAAGGAACAATAATCCTCAAATTCTTTGCTGCAATACTCACCACCATTATCAGATCTGAGACATTTTAATCTTTTACCTATCTCATTCTCAACCAAGCTTCTTCATTTCTTAAATGTTTTAAATACATTAAATTTCTACCTAAGGAAATAAATCCATACCTTTCTAGTTGCATCATCTATGAATGTAACATAATATTGAGAGCCATTGAGAGAAGATACTTGAGTTGGTCCCCATACATCTGTATGCACAAGCTCCAACTTTTCATCTTTCTTTTGCTTCCCATCCTTGAGAAAACTAACTCTCTTTTGTTTTCCATACACACAACTTTCACAGAAATCCATATTAATACATTTCAGACCTGACAAACCTTTCTTAGAATGAAGTACCTTCATACCTTTTTCACTCATATGCCCAAGTCTGTTATGCCACAACGTTGTCTTAGAACCTGCAGCAACTGTTTTAGTCTCTTCCTGCGAACCTGCAACAATTGTTCCTAAACCTGTTTATTTTTTCTTTGTAACAGTTAAAGTAGAAGAAATGGTATGACCTGTACAAAGATATAAGGTGCCTACTTTCACACCTTTTGCTACTATTAAGGCACCTTTTGAAACCTTCCAATTTTTATCAGTAAATGTAACAATGCAACCTTCTTCAGCCAGCTACCCTGCTGAAATTAAATTCCTACTGAGCCTTGGAACGTGCCTTACCTCTTGTAGTATCCAATGATTCCCATTCTGCAACTTAATCTTAATTCTTCCCTTTCCAACAATCTGACAGGGTTCGTTATCTCCCAAATAAACCAGCCCAAAATCCCCTTGGACATAATCAAGAAAATAACTTCTATAGGGCGTAGCATGAAATGAGGCCCCTGAATCTAAAACCCATGAATCATCAGCATTATCTAGGGAAAGAATCAAAGCATCATCTTCAGATTTATTACTTACCATATTTGCCTCCTTATTGCCTTCTTGTTTGTCTCCTTCTTTATTCTTCTGAGACCAACAATCTTTCTTCAGATGACCTGGTTTCCCTTAGTACCAGCAATCTTTTTATCCTCTGGATTGGGATCTCTTGTCCTTTGATTTTCCTCGTGACTTCCCATGACCTTCAGAACTTTTTCCTCTCTCCTTTGATCTGCTCCTACTTTCTGCATTCAAAACACTACCTGATGTGGACCCTCTTGAGCTTTTCCATCGCATTTCCTCGCTAAAGATAACACCAACAACATCATCAAATTTTCAAGTGTTTGAACTAGAGACAAAGTTACTTACAACCATTACCAAGCTATTCCAACTTTCTGGCAAAGAACATAAAACCAAGAGAGCGCTCACCTCTTCATCAAATTTTACTTTTACAAAAGTTAACTGACTAAGAACCGTATTAAACTCATTTAAATGATCTGTCACAGATCCACCTTCAATCATTTTTAGGTTAAACAAACACTTCATGAGAAATACCTTATTTGAGGCTGAGGGGTTTTCATACAATTTAGCCAAAGCTTTCATCTGTTCACTTGTAGTCTTTTCTTCTGTTATATTGAATGCCACAGATGGTGCCAGGCACAACTGAATGGTTCCCAGTCCCTTTCTGTCTAGAAGTTCTCAATCCTCATCTGTCATTCCTGTTAGTTTCTTGGATACTCCTTCCAATGACCTCCATAAATCCTTCTGATAGAGGTAATCCTCCATCTGCATCTTCCATAACTAATAGTTCTGCCCATTAAATTTATCAACCTTCAATTTACCCTCATCCGTCATTGCTCCCACTCAACCGTGAGACCTTCCTATAGATGATAATTGAGCACAACCCGCTCTGATACCACTTGTTAGGGTTAACTGGCAGAAGATATCAATTAAATGCAAATAAAGATTAAACAGAGGAATGGAAATACACAGAAATAATAACAATGAGAGACAAGTTTTAATGTGGTTCACCCAAACTCAGGCTACATCCACCAAACAGAGAGTCCAATACTATTATCCAATAAATCAACTCGATTAGAACCTGCAATCCCTGCAACTCAATACTGCTGCAAATGCTACAATACAATATCATAGGAAACCCTAACCCTTAGCTGCTTTTATCAAGCCTTATGTCGGTTACAAAAATAGGGTTTTTTTTATGTCGGCCAATAAAAAAATAACTCTTAGTGCCTTTATAAAATAATAAAAAACTATGTGAAGTTTCGGGGGCGCTGCCCCTCGACCCCGCCTTGTATCACGACAGGGAGTGTGCCAGGGGTACTGCCCCTGGACCCCACAAGGGGCGCTGCCCTTTGACCCCATCTTGGGGGCACTGCCCCTTGACCCTGTAAGAATTTGGGGGGAAATTGTGCCAATAAAAGTGGGGTAAATTTAACCTCTGAGTCTGATTAGGCTTGATCTAACAACACTCAGTCACATCTCATGCTTGACTCCTTGAGAGTCTTAAAAACTGACAGTTTAATGAACTTGCCTATTATTAGGTGGATGCTCCTTGATATCATATTAGATCAGGTTGATTAGATCAAACAAATAACTTACTTTTAGCTACCCCTCGCCACCCCTACTCCTATCCTCAGCATCAATACCTTGGTTTGTTATCCAATTTACAACCCGATTTCTAGCCCTTTTATATGTGAGGCTTTGAAGCTTTTGAACTAGCTCAAAAGAAGCCTAGTATTTGCCATTACTTGATCTAACCTCCAATTTTTTGACTTGTCCTTGCTTAGCAATTCAATCACCAACTTCAAATCTCCTTCTACCCAAAGCTTATCCCAATTTTGCTCTTTTTCTATCATAAGACCCTCCCGGAGCACTCTAGCCTCTGCTAAATTGTTTGTATCTATGCCAAGATCCAAGTGGAAGTATCTCATTAGCTTCCCACCATCATATCTAAAGATTCCCCCACCACCAGCCTTTCCAGGGTTGCCTCGGGTAGCTCCATCAAAATTTAGCTTTATCCATCCAGAGTTAGAGGGAGACCATCTACCCAACCTATCATTCTTATTTTTAGGCCTCTGGTTACCCATGCCTCCCAGCCATCTGAATCTAGGCCATTCATTGGCCCAATCTGCTTCCCCTTCCCACACTATCCAATCCTCTTTTTTCTTGATTTCACCAATTTCACCGATGACACTTTCGATTTGGTCCCACACTCTTTCAACTCCTCTTTCTTGATCACAAAATATTCTTCTATTACACTCAAGCCATACATTCTAGATCAAAAGTGCTAGAAAGACTTCCCAAACCAAACGCAACCCTTTGCTTTTAATTTTGAAATTCCAACTCTCCAGCAACATCTTCACATCCCTTGGAGTGGCCCAAGCTAACTTCCATCGACTAAGAAATTTGCCCCAAAGCTCCTGTACAAAGTCGCACATCAAAAAGATATGGTTGCCATCCTCACTGGCCTCCTTACATAAAACACACCACGAGGGCCCGGTCTTGTCCAGCTTAACCAACCTATCCCAAGTCAAAGCTTTGCCTTTCCAAATGATCCAGAGAAAGGCATTCGCTTATGGCACTCTCTGTTTGCTCCAGATATTTGAGACTACCAGGGATTCCACTGTATGACCTTGACAAAAGTATTTATGGTAGACCTCTTTCATAGAGGCCCTTCCATCCCCATTGAACTACCACATCCTCCTGTCTTCCTCCTCTGAGAAGGGGACCTTGCTAATAAGTTTGAGTATTTCATTCCATCGAATTCTGTCTCCACTTTCCAAACCTTCTAGAGTCTTCCATTCCCATTTTCCTTCCTTCTTTTCCTTATAGTCACTTACCAAGATTCCTATTCTAGTTTCTACCAAGGAAGCCAACTGAGCATAACGAGTGTTGGCCCCTAGAGACTTGTCTTCAATCCAAGGATCCTTCCAGAACCTAACTTTGGCACCCATTCCAACTTTCCACACTAAATAGATGGCAACAGGATTTTGGTGCTGAATTTTATGAAATTCCAAATACTGGATCCTGATGGAAAGATAATGTTTTCATCAAGGATAAATTCTACTTGATTTTCCAAGTACTTGGCTTGGATTACTCTACTCCACAACCTATCCCACTCATCGTATACTCTCCACCCCAATTTTTCTCCTAGAGCTTTATTCATGTCTTTGAGATTTTGAAACCCGAGTCCTCCCATCTTCTTAGGCTTACAAACCGCTTCCCATTTGACTAGGTTATACTTGAACTTATCTTAAGTGCCCCTCCAAAGAAAGATTCTTTGAGTTTTTTCCAAAGATTTTGCCACCTTACTGGGGATCTTGAACACTGACATAGTATAAATGGGAACAACTTCCAAGGAAGCCTTAATCAGGGTAGTTTTGCCTGCAAGAGATAGTCACTTCCCTTTCTAGGAGGCCAGTTTTCCTTGGACCTTGTCCACCACCTTCCTCCATTCCTCTTCCGAAGCTCTTTTTCGTACCAGAGGCAACCCTAAGTAATTGATTGGGAGATATCCAACTTCAAAGCCTAAAATTATTTGCACCTCTAAAGCATTAGGGCAGTTGTCCTTAAGGAAAAAAATGCATGACTTGCTTGGATTGACCTTTTGGTTGGCTGCCATCTCATATGTTGTGAGAACTTTCTTGAACTCCGAGGCCTCCCTTGTCGTTACTTCTCTAAATAATAAGGTGTCATCCATGAATTGGAGATGTGATAGGTTGGGACAGCCACTAGATCCCTGTAGGCCTTTAATTTTCCCTTTTGTCTTTGCCTTCTTTAGAGCATAGCTTAAGGCTTCAGCCACAATTAAAAAAAGAAAAGAGGATAGAGGGTTCCCCTGTCTCATACTTCGCTTTGCCTGGAAGAAGTTTGTGGCTCTTCCATTAATAAGGACCGCATATTGAACCGAAGAGATGCAGCTAAGGATCCATCTACACCAAGCCTCGCTAAACCTTATCTTCTTCATGTCTGCAATCAAAAAGTCCCATGAAACTATGTCATATGCTTTGTTCATATCCAATTTTATTATCATTCCTTCCTTCTTTTTTCCTTTGATGGAGTGAACCGTTTCCTGCACCATCACAACCCCATCTAGGATATGTCTTCCCTTTAAGAACCTGCTTTGTTCTTCTAAGATCAGACCCTCTAGGCATGATTTTAGTCTAGAAGCCATAGCCTTTGCTACTATCTTGTAAATCACATTGCAAAGTGAAATAGGTCTATACTCATCAAAGCATTTAGGGATTTTTACCTTTAGGATGAGAGCAAGGAATGTTGAGTTCTAAGAGCTCATCATGGTTTTTCTGACCCTGCATTCTTTCACGGCCTGCCAAACATCATCTGCCACCAAATCCCAGAACCTTTGAAAGAATCTGTTCTGAAAGTTGTCAGGGCCAGGGGCTTTCAAATCCCCTAAAGAAAAGGTTGCGGTCTTGATTTCTTCCATGGAGAAGGGAGCCATCAATTTTGCATTCTTGACATCATCTACTAGTAAAGGAATGTTTGCTAAACATTCATTTTGGGCTTCTAAGTTTGCAGTCTCTGCATTCCCAAGGAGGTTTTGAAAAAAACACATGCCCTCCTCCTTGATGCCTTCTATATCCTCTATAACCGAACCCCATGGAAATGAAAGCTTTAAAATCTTGTTTTGATTCCTTCTTATGCTTGTGGAAAGGTTGAACAATTTCGTGTTATTGTCCCTTTCTTTCAACCATTTGACCCTAGATTTCTGCAACCAGAAAATTTCTTCCATACAGAGCAACCTATTGAGCTCATCCATCTTGTCTTTTTATTGGTCTCTGGAAATCAAAGATAAGCCATTTGTGGTAGGGTAAGTGCAAATAGATGAGGGGCCAAAAGGGGGTCTTAAGATGCCACTTTTTTTTTGAAATTAGGAAACATTGATGTTGGATGAGAAATTGAAGATAATTACACTCAAAATTTGAAGATGCAACAAAAACAAGAGTCATAGTGCTCTGAATCTAGTTTCCAAACTCATAATTTTTTTTCAAAAATGGTTGAGATTAAGGGTTCAAAAAGGGGGAGCACACAAATTGGTCTTGTTTTTCTCAAAAAACATAACATAATGTCTGATGTGCTCCCCCTAAAATGTTAACTTTTTTTTAGTTTTTCAAAAATCATGTTGGTGAGAAATTAGCTAACACCATGTAGTTTATCCTTGATTTTTTTGATATTTTTTCATGAATAATTATTTTTTTAGTAATTTTCAAAGTGGACACATCTAGAAAAATAGAAAATTGAGCGTGCTCCCCCCTAAATTTTTTGAAAACTAATCGAAAATTATTTTTTTTGAATACATCTAGAGTGGAATCTAGTTTCTAAAAATGTAACTTATTTCAAATTTCGATGAACAACTAAAAAAACAAGGTCAAAAATACTAGACATTGGTTTTTGACAAAAAATGGATACACTAATAAAAGAAATTAAAGATGAAACCCTTAATGTACTCAAAATGTGAAAAAAATTATATTGTTAGATAGCTAACAGAGAGCTTAAGATTATGGTGGTATTTTTTTTGACTTTTCATTGAAAAAAGTACCATCCCGATGGGGGCATGCTCCAGATTATTTGAAAAGTTTGTAAAAAATTGGAAAAACATGTCTAAAAAAGCTCAGCATAATGCAAGCACATTATAATGCGCTCGTGTTATGCTGAGCTTGTTTGGCTTTACACATGCCAATTGCATTTGCTTGAAAGTTTCTAAAGCCTTTTCAACAAATCCATCTTTTGGATATCTTGCAATCATTGCATTCCATTACAAAACATCTCTTTGAGGTGTTAGGTCAACCAATTGACATGCCTTATCTATGATTCCACACTTTACATACATGTCCACATGGACAGCTGCACTTCCTACCGTCTCTCTCACTCTCTACTTCCCTCCCCTCTCTACCTCCTACCCTCTCTCTGAGTCTTTGCTTCCCTCCCCTCTCTACCTCCTACCTTCTCTCACTCTGTTCTTCGCTCCCCTCTCTACCTCCTACCCTTTCTCTCACTATCTACTTCCCTCCCCTATCTACCTCCTACCCTCTTTCTGAGTCTCTACATCCCTCACCTCTCTACCTCCTACCTTCTCTCTCACTCTCTTCTCCCCCCTCTCTACCTCCTATCCTCTCTCTCACTCTCTACTTCCCTCCCCTCTCTAGCTCCTACCCTCTCTCTGAGTCTCTGCTTCTGTCCCCTCTCTACCTCTTACCTTCTCTCTCACTCTCTTCTTTCATCCCCTCTCTACCTCCTAGCCTCTCTCTCGTTCTCTACTTCCATCCCCTCTCTACCTCCTAGCCTCTTTCTAAGTCTCTGCTTCCCTCGCCTCTCTACCTCCTACCTTCTCTCTCAATCTCTTCTCCTCCCCTCTCTACCTCCTACCCTCTCTCTCACTCTCTACTTCCCTCCCCTCTCTACCTCCTTCCCTCTCTCACTCTCTACTTCCCTCCCCTCTCTACCTCCTACCCTCCCTATCAATATCTTCTTCCCTTCCCTCTCTACTTCCTACATGTTACCTAATTTAGCTTCCAGCTCAATCAAGTATAGCTGAGATAGTGTTTGCAAAACAAAGATAAAAGGTACACATTGATTTCTGCTGAAAGTTTCATTCATATGCACAGAAGTATTATCAAATAAATTATAGTTCAGTTTGCAAATGCATATAAGAGAAAGATTACATAAATTTTGCATGACTTCTGTCTTTTTTTGATAATCATAAATGAATTATGTCCCACTAAAGCCGTGGGAATAACTTTTTCAATGCAATATAAAAATAAACTATACATTTGAATGAAAAAGAAAAGGAAAAGCATATGAAAAGGATAGGGATCCATCATTGCCTGAATGACGAATCCCAAGTTGAACTGCTGCATCCTTGCTTCAGTTCCTGTCACTTTGTTGCTCCAGAAGTTGACTTGCTACTGCTTGAATGCCTACAAGGGATGAGAGAAAATTGTGTTAAAGCTCAGGATCCATACTCTTTGCATATACTGTATCAACAAATATATAGTTTATTCTCCCAAGGCATTGAAACAATTTTGCAACATCACAGATATCAAGAAAAGTAGAGGAGTGTCATCAATCATCATGAGTATTGAATTGGAAACTTTTGGCTTCATTGTTTTATCTAATATGTTTGTTCACTGTGCAGGTATAGGTACATGTTTCATTGTTGGATTACATTGTTCAATATCATAGCACATGGAGGAAAATGGGCTCCCATAAGGGTTAAGCCCAACGTGTTGCCCTCTTGTCTTGAGAGAGATGAGAGTGTAAAGGCATTACATTTATCAACTTTGGGCATATATCTCATCATTTATAATGGTGAATTGGTTGGCATTACTATCATAAATGACAAAATATTTACTCAATTGGAACCCAATAAGAGAAGTCAGCCACAACAATCCTTAAGGACCTTGACTTTCATGCTAATGAGAGACAGTCATTGCATGACTAAAGTAGGAGTCCCAAAGAATGAAGGAAGCAGGTGTTAAGAGTTAGAATAGGACAGTAGAGCATATAGAGGAAGAGCTAACATAGTCAATAGTAGGGTATGCAGGTTAGGAGAATTATTTCAAAGACAATGTGGAAAGAGATCAAACTAATAGCATACATGAGGACTTTGATAGTCATGAAGAGAATCATGAGCTAATAGGTAATGCTATAGATAGTCATGTATGGTGTGTGACAGTATAATATACAAGACAAAGCTAATAGAGGACTATTCAAAGTCATGAAGGAATGACTGTTGTTATGGAAAAATTGGTGTAAATGAATAATCAATGTATATCAACAATACCCAATAACTCAATGAAATAAGAAATAAAGAAATCAATCAAACAAACAACTTCAAACCTTTGCAAACCTCTTCACTTCATGGCTTCCATTGATTGCCTATCGCAAATGATCTTGTCTATGAATATGGCCCTCAGAAGGTGCACTTCCTTTCTATTCCAAGATGTCAAGTGGGAATGGCTATGATAGTTTATTGCAATGAAGATGACCTTCACAACAATGATAATGATATGGTAACAAGTTGATCGCAAGCAAATGGAATGACTTGGGTGCCAAAGGCACACTGTAATTCCTACAGAATAACAATACTAAAAGCTTGGATGATTGAAATGGAGGAATTGGGTTCAATTTATAGACTTGTGAGAGAGAAGATCAACGATATAGAAAGAATGAGAAGATCAATGGTATAGACACCTTGAGAGGATGTGCGCAAATAGAAAGAAGACAAGTGTCACACAAAAGTTGTTTTGTTTGAGTTAACTACTTTCTTCTGATGATGGATCATGGAGTATGATCCGAAACGTTGAGTTAAAAAACTCTCACACAGTTAAATCTAGAAGCATTGATATACATTCATTATGGACTGTGGAAATTTGATGTCTATCAAGGTTGATTGAGTCAGTTAACTCAACTTGTGTCTTGCTTTTGCTTGATTTGAAGGAAATTAAATAATAAATTATTTAATTTTGTGTGCATGAAGAAGAAGACTTATTTTTAGAAGATTTGGAAGATATTTGAGGAATCAGAAGATAAGAAAGCAAATTAAATAAATAAATTTATTTAATTGTTTGTACATGATTTGGAAGAATAAATAAAACATCTGATTGTATTTTATTTTTAGAGATTGAGAGAATTTAAATAAATTTGATTAATTTATTTAAATTTGGAAGAATAATTGACTTAATTAAATAATTAAGAATTATTTAATTGTTTGGAAGAATTAAATTAAATAAAAGATTTATTTAATTTTTGACTTTAGAAGAGGTAATTAAATATTTTGATATTTAATTAATTCAGAGGACTATGAATTGAATAAATAAATAAATTGATTTATTTATTGACAAAGGAATTAGAATGGAATAAATATTAAGAATATTTATTTAGACTAAGTCGTGTCATTTTTAGGCGTATACATTTTTCTCCTCTTTGATGCAATGTGTTTTATCACATTGTTTCAAAGAATAGATTTTCTGATACATGCCCCAGTTTGCCCCTGGTACAGGTTTAACGACAAGATGCCCCCTCGAAAGATTGGATGGGAAGAAGGCAGAAGGACGTGAGACAGACAATCTCATGATGAAAAATAGGTTAGAATGAAGAAAAATGGGTCACAGTTTGGAGAAACAGGAAGAAACGGGCTTGGGAAGTAGTCACGGTCGCCACATAGCCAGTTAGGGTTCACTTGCTATATATAGGAGTTGGGTCCACAACACTAGTCATTTGCACACTTGGCTTTTGTTAATAGGTCCTTGAGAGCTTAGGAGAGCATAGGAGCATAGAGTAGTCAGTACAGAGATGGATATTCCATGCGAGGAGCACCGCTTTGAGCGAGCTTGACGGTTCAATCAGCTAGCTAATGTAGGACCACTAGTATGTAGTTTGAAAAAAACTCACCTAGGGTCATTTATTAGTGCAATAAATGCTAGGGAAAATTAGCTAGGATAGATGCATGGATCTGTGTTTCAACGCATATACACTCCGAAACCACGCATACATAAAGATTCGGTGCATATGTGATATGAATCGACGCATATACAAGTTTTGCGCATAGACATTATGGGTCGGCGCATCAGTCAAGAACTTGTACATTTGATATGGGAAGCTATGCATACATAAAAGCTACGCATGGGTGACATGTTTCGGTGCATTCACTACGAAGCTGTGCTTTTGATATGAAGCTGCGCATTTACTCAATGTTGTGGTGCATCTGCCAGAAGTGGCGCATTTATTGTGAAATAACGCATGTACCTTTTGGTTCAGCGCATATATTTTAGATAGTCAGTTTACTTAATGAAATTGACTCGATTGGCATCTTGCTCAATGTGTCAATCAATAAGAGATCTCCGAGATTGCAGGAATCTAGTCAAGAGATGTTGTATGCTGTTTTGATCAATTTAATATGTTAAGTAAGTGATATGATGCCTTAAATAGTTTTGAACAGCTATGCAGTTTTGGTTGACACATTGCTTTGCTTAATTGTAGGAGGATATCTGGGATGTACTTATGTCATAGGAGCAATTTCCCTTTCCATTGTTGTAGTGATACATGCTCACAGAGATAGATCGAGAGGCTCTTGGTGCTATGGGACTTGACTATGTTTGCTTCATGCTTGAGGTTCGTGTGAACCTCAGCTTGTTGACTGCCACTGTGGAGTGTTTGCACAACGAGGATAGGACCTTTCACTTGCGTACCAGTGAGATGGCGATTACCTTGGAGGATGTCTATAGGATTATGCACTTACCGATACAGGGTGAGCTCGTAGAGTATGATCCCTAGTGGGATGCAAGACTGGTGAAGTGCAGGTGAGTTTTTGATGACACTGAGCTCGAGGGTAAAGTGATATCTTGGCAAGATATTCATGACTACTATGACTACTTCCCAGGGATAGTGGCTAGATTGATCAGGGGTGTGGTATGCCCCGATAAGAGGTCACATGGCTTCCCTATTGGTTGGGGTCAAATTATGGGGTGTCTGTGTTTTGGCTCACCTATACCATGATATGCATTAGGTGGTATACCACAAGGGTGCTAGCTTGTTTGCAGGCATCTCACTGTTACAGTTTTGGCTATGGGAGCATATTGCTATTACTCAGCTGATATGCATCTTTTCTAGGCAGAGGGGTGAGCCCTATAGTTATGGATACACAGGTGTTATTTCCCAGCACAAGCTAGGAAAGCTTGAGTACTGGAGGCACACGTTGGATAATGTAGATAGAGTTGTCTAGCATCCCTATCTAGATTGTGAGCCTTGGGATGATGAGCATGACAAGTTGCCTTATTGCTTTTAGACTCGGTGGCTCATTAGGAGGACGTGATTCATATTAGAGAGGCAAATTGTTAGCTAGGTTCAGAGACAGTTCAGGAGGATACAGGGTTGACCGCAAGGGTAGGCAATATTTACGCAGACACATGCAGAGTAGTTTAGATGGAGCCCGGTTGCATCTTATGAGGAGGCACTAGCAGAGTTTCAGTAGACTCACTATGTGGCCTGGCCGATGAGGAGGGAGGTGATAGATGCAAGGATGAATCCTAATTATGAGGAGTGGGATTGCTGCTCATCTGTTCCAGAGATATTCAGGACCCAGAGAGTTGGTTCCTCACCTTGATGAGGAGGAGGAGACGGAGGAGGGGGAGAGGAGGATGGGGAGATGGAGATGATGGAGGTGATGGAGGAGATGGAGGGGGTGGTAGAGGAGGTGGAGGTAGATAGCGGAGGAGAGCTGGGGAGGGATCCTCCCAGCAGCAGGTGCCGACACCACAGTAGGTGTAGAGAGAGGGTCAGGCACAACAGGTGCCTCAGCAGCAAGTTCCATAGGTTCCCGCCCAGCCTATTCTACTGCAGCAGGCTGTTACTACCTTGTGAGGTCAGGTGAGACAACTCAGGGCACATCTTAGAGTGGCAGAGTCCCGAAGAGAGTCAGATGCACGGGTTTTATCTGGGCTTACTACAGAGCAGGATACAGCACTAACGAGGGTACAGGCCCTCAAATTGGAGCGAGACTAGGCTCTAGTAGCCTTGGGTACTGAAAGGAAAATAGAAAAAAGTAGGATCAAAGTACTAACCAAAACATACAAAGCAAAGAAAGATATTACCAGATTTGAAGTAAGATGCACCAGAGACTAACACAAGTTTTTGAAGGGGGAAAAGCAAAGAAAAACCCCCGTGAATAAGCAAGTGGCAAGAAGCCAAAAGATAGATTACAGAGATAAAGAAGCTTCTCAATGAGAGAAATGAGAAGAAGAAGAAGAAATCCGTGAAGTGGATGTGTGCGGGAAAGAGAGAAAATCACCACTTAAATAGGGGTGAAGGATGGAGTTATATGTAACTCCATTATGCCACCTTGCATAAGGTGTGTGCCATGTGTAGCCTCTTAAGGAGGAATCTATCAAGAATAGGTTTATTCCTGCAGGAGGAATAAAAGAGGTGTTACCCGACATGTGGGGATAATCACCAAAATAAATAAAATACAAATAATAAATTAATCTTCACAAAGTAAAGATTAACTTCTAATACCCCCCCTTAAGCTTTACTTGGGGAGATTTACAATAAATCCATCAAAGGATGATTACAACATGTTACATGAATGGCATGAAAGCCTTTACAATGAATAAGAATATATAATTTAAGAAAGAAGCTTGAGGTAGAGCCAAGTCTTCAAGTCTTCAAGGAATTGAATGAACCAAGGTACTTGTATAGATGTCGTTGAACAATCTGAACATTGAGCTCCTTTAGAGCCAAGAGAAGTAGAATTGAAGGTTCATGAACTGCCAAGATATTAAACCTGTTTCATCAAAGAGAGCATAACCACAAATAGAATTCCCATCATTGGGATCATCTCCTAGATCATATAAAGAGATATACATGGCAAAACATAAGTTTGTAGATAAAATGAATCAATTTTGAGTCATGAAGCCACAAAGGCAAAGGTTAGCTTAGCTAACATAAAAAATGCAATTAGATAACCGTAAGTCTTGAATAAGAGTGCTAGAGTAGCGCAAATCATGGCTTATAGCCCAAATTATAAAATGCCAACATATAGGCATATCAATAAAAGTTCTAGGTTGCTTCTCACTACATCATTTGTTGAATTGTAAGGGAACTTATATCAATTTTAATTATAATGGACTTAGTCCTGAGATCATAGTGCCATCATTTGAAAATTCAATAATACGGACTTTGAAAAAATAGTCCTATAGATGGTTATAAAAACCATAATGCCTTTATAAAATATCAGAGGACTTTTGAAAATAGTCCTAAAGATGGTATAACAACCATATTGACTTCAATAGAAGTATAGGAACATGATCTCCATGGATCAGTTCATCATAAAGGTAAGTGCATACCATCAAAGTGGATGGAAATATTTTCCATGGGGCCCAAACAACTAGAGCTCCCTATGCAACATTACTGCAAATGCGTCTTGCGCATAAAAAGATCTCCATTGAGACTAGATGAAGCATTGGACTTTGCAAAAAAAATTGTATAGATGGGATAACACCATCAAGAAGGCAGAAGCTTCATTGAGCTTTTAATATCTCAGATAAATGAGGCACAGAAAATTAGATTCCCTTTATCAAGACAACATGAACATAGTTGAGAAGAAGCACTAGACTTGTTTTAAATATAAAGATAAATCAAGACTTAGGTTTGAAAGAAATGACATAAGCAGGAACCAAGTATTAGGTCAGAAAAGACGAGTATATAAAATAGTCAAAATAAGAGAATATTCATGCATTCGCGACTACATGAATATCCTCTGTTATAGAAGACATGGTCTATGTTATTGGGTTGATCAAGTCCAATAACAAAGGACATGTTAAACCTATAGAAAAAACAATTCAAAAACATTGAGAATTGTGCCTAGGTTGAGAACCCAAGAAAGCACAAGTAAAAGCATGCCTCGATGGATTATTTTGTTGAGTCGTATGAGGTTGTTGATTATTGTGCCTATAATTTTGCCTCATATTAACATTTTGCTTTTTGAAACAATCACTAATCCAATGACCATCTTTGTGACAATAATTACAGTGAGGCTTCGTAGGAGTATTATTCTGTCGATTATTAGAAGGATTATTCTTTCGACTATCATAAGTAGTATTGTTATGAAATTTTGAATTGTAATGTTGATTTTGATTAGGTGTAGAGTTAGGTTTATTAGTATGTGTAAACATAAAAGCATGCTCATTAGTTTTAAGAGTACCAAACTAAATCAACTTAGCTTCTTCTTGTCGTAACAAATTTTGAAATATATCAAAAGATAATTGAGTAGCTAAAGTAGGAATTGCTAACTAAGAATGGATATTTGTAATAAATTGTTGAAACGGATTAGGTAAACATTTTTTAAGAATGATATGAATTAATCTAAGATGGACAAGTTTAACTCCTAAATCAGTTAATTGAGCATTAATATCATTAAATTTAAGAAGAAATTCATCCATTATTTTAAAATCGGTATACCTGAGATCTTCGAGTTGATCTTGTAGTTGAATCTTCCTAGATTCATTTACAATGTCGTAAATATTTTTAAGAATGTCCCATGCATTATGGGCTTTTGTGCATGCTCCTATGTGAACATAGAGTTCAGGGGACATCGAGATACCTATCAAACCAAGAGCTTCGTCATTTTTGGCCAGCCATGTGTCTTTTTCATCCTGAGTTGCGGTAGCTATAGGTTCTGATGTCGAATTGGTCGCTACATCCAAAAGATGCTTAAATCGAAAAATAAAACTAATGTGTTGCTTCCAGGAATGATAATTAGTCGAATTGAGTTTGATTTCAGGAATAAGAGTCGACATTTTGCAAAAAATTAAAATCGACGAAAAAAAAAATATACCTTCTTAGGAAAAAAAACGCTTAATTACATAAACAAAAGGTTATTTTAAAAAAAAAAAAAAACCTTATTAGATGAAGAAAAGCAAAATTTTTTTGAAAAATGCCTTATAAAAAATTTGTTTGAAAAAAATGCCTTAAAAGGCAAAATTTTTAAAGAAAATGCCTTAAAAAAAGGCAATTTTTTTAAAAAAGCTAATAAAAGACAAATTTTTTTTTAAAAAAAAACTTTAAAAAGCAAAAAAAATAATTTAAAGATGCCTTAAGGCAAAATTTGGATTAAAATAAAGTTTTTTTTTTATAAAAAGTCTAATTAAAAGCACTATTTTTTTTGTTTTTAAATACTAATAAAAACCTTCATAAGAATTATTAAAAAGAATTATATAAACTAAAAACAACAAATTTTGAAATCCTTTTTAAATTTTCGTTAGATAGACTTTTTAAGAAAAGAAACTTCCATTTTTTTTTAAAAAGAAACTGAAGTAGAAGAAAAGGCTAAAATCAAAGGGAACTAAGAAAGGTTTGATTTTTTTAAGTTTTGAAAATGGTTTTGCAGAGGAACGGTCTGAGGAGATGGTGAGAAGGCCGGCGGCATGGGGTTTGGAGGGAATAGCGGTGGTTGACAAGAGCAGAGGAGGCTGTTCGCAGCAAGGGGAGAGCCGAATGCAAGAGCAGAGGAGGAGGCTTGAACAGAGGGGTTTCGCAGCCTGCAGGGGTGCCGCAGGGCAGCGGGGGTTTAAAAGACTGCAGCTTGAGTTTTTTTTTTTTTAACTTTTGAAAGCTTCGGGCAGCAGCAGGGGAGGCCGAGGCCTTAGGGCCTATGAAGCCCTAAACCCCAAAGGAAAAAACTTTAAAGTTTTTTTTAAAAAAAACTTTGATTAGGTTTTAGATTTCAAAAACAATATAGATTTTTTAACTTTGTAAAAAGAATTTGATTTTAAACAAAGTAAGTTTGAAAGCTTTGTAGAAAAAATTGAAATTGTTTGAAATTAGAGGAAGGAGAATTTTTTTTACAAAGATCTAAAAAAAATATTGATTTTTTTAAATTCCACACAGAAGTAAAAAAAATTTTCTAACAGATATGACTTGTAAAAATTTAGTAAAGAAGAGTAGAATATATATTTTTTAACAAGCTATTTGATGTTGAAAAATTAACCAGATTATGCTTCTTATCTCTGTTTTGATGTGTGCAGGTCTCCAATGTCGTCACCTACACAGATCTTTCAAAACAGCTTGCACAGAATGTTAGTAGCCTGCTCTGATACCATGAAAGGAAAATAGAAAAAAGTAGGATCAAAGTACTAACCAAAACATACAAAGCAAAGAAAGATATTACCAGATTTGAAGTAAGATGCACCAGAGACTAACACAAGTTTTTGAAGGGGGAAAAGCAAAGAAAAACCCCCGTGAATAAGCAAGTGGCAAGAAGCCAAAAGATAGATTACAGAGATAAAGAAGCTTCTCAATGAGAGAAATGAGAAGAAGAAGAAGAAATCCGTGAAGTGGATGTGTGCGGGAAAGAGAGAAAATCACCACTTAAATAGGGGTGAAGGATGGAGTTATATGTAACTCCATTATGCCACCTTGCATAAGGTGTGTGCCATGTGTAGCCTCTTAAGGAGGAATCTATCAAGAATAGGTTTATTCCTGCAGGAGGAATAAAAGAGGTGTTACTCGACATGTGGGGATAATCACCAAAATAAATAAAATACAAATAATAAATTAATCTTCACAAAGTAAAGATTAACTTCTAATAGGTACAGATGGGGCTACTGCATTTTTGGTTACACAGGTGCAGCAGGGACAGGCCCAGGTACACCAGCTACAGAAATAGATTGTGCAGATACAGGGTGAGCTTGCCAGAGTGCAGGCTCATACATAGTATTATAGGGGATTGTACCATGGGGCGGTGCCGGCAGACTAGAGGGCACCCAACTACAGGAGTCAATCAATGGCCGGTACATCCCAGAGAGTAGGGGGTTCACGATTAGCAGCGTCAGTGATGGGCCCACAGCAGTCGGGGGTTAGCAGAGGTGGAGGTGGAGAGGGTAGTGCTAGGAGCAGTGCCCCAGGGCAGCAGGGCTAGCCATTACACTGGTACCAATTTTGGTTTACGTATACACTTTTTTATGGTTTAGATAGCCTGATATGTATATACTTGTATCATTTTGTACCGAGACATGTATCATTATTTTTGTGATGTACACTCTTTATATGATTGTGACTCAGAGATGGACTTTGATATGTTGTACATTTGGACATGGTTTATGTTTATTTATATGATGATGCAGCTATTTGATCTCTATATGCAGTTGTTTATGCTATATGTCATGGATGCATTCTATCTTATGATGTTTCATATGTGATGCACACATTTATTATGTCTATATGATGCTATGTGATGCCTTTATGGACGCACTGTATGATTGTATACTATGATGCGTGATGATGATCTAATGCAGACTTAGATGATTTCATGTATACACCTAATATGCAAATGTTCTTTATATGATTATGCATTTTATGTGATGATCTACATGTACTTGTCTATGTTTTTTATTTTTCTGTTGACACTATGTTATGATGCAAATGTATATGGATGACCTAATGCACTTATTATGTATGCAAATGATTTAATCATGTTAATGACTATCTCATCTGATATGATATGCAATTAATGCTATGTTTTTGTTATGTCCAAATGTACTCAATCGACACAGAAATGACACAAGATAGATAGAAGATCGACTGATAGAAGAAATGTGAATGAAAGGATCACAATCTTTTATTTGTAAACATTGATACTCTGCATTTTGGATCTTTATTGTATGGGATACAAATGTTTTGGATATGATATGGATGTGAATGGTTTTGCTATCTTGATATTGCAAGTATTTTGAAGTGCTTGTTTCATCATTGGGCAATTTTTTTTGGTACTTTTTCTAAATGTTGTAAGAAAATACAAGCATCTAGGTATAATTGAATTGAGATGACCTGAGTATTGCTTACATGGATTTTGATTTAGCAAGTTAATACAAGCATCTAGGTATAATTAAACTGAGATTACCTAAGTATTTCTTGTGTATCAACAGACAAGGATTGCCCCTTTTCATGCTAGACCTTTGATGTCCTTGATGATCTTTTGCTAATCATGTCATTAGATAAGGCTTCACATTACTAAAGATTGATCCACAAACAGAAAACAAAGAAAATAATCATGCCCCCATCATAGCATCTCTAGCTTGTGGCATCCTCAAGTAGCATAGAAAGACATGATAACAAAAATCAAGACGCTGCAACCTAACCTGAGCAAAAACACAAAACATTCTTGCATTTAGATATGTTTTCTTGCCATAATTTAGACAGAATCAGTTTGAGTGTTTTAGGTGCTTGTTTGCTTTGCTTTGCATAGGTTGATGTCTTGCGTTAGGACTTCTGTTTGAAAGTGGGTTTTGCTTTGCACTTGCATGCATGCCTGGTAAAATGGACCCTAAGGGACTGACCTAGTGCCTCAGGGGCGCATTGCTAAATGGCCTTGCCTACGTGATGATGCAGAGGCAACGTAGTTCGGGAAATTGGACCATGGATGGACTAGAGGATAGACAACAAGATATGGGATGGATGGGAAGTGGAGCCTTGGGGGCGCATTGAAAAATGGCCTTGCCTATGTGATGATGCAGAGGCAACGTAGTTCGAGGATTGACCCTATGATACTGGCGACAAACGCTATGCTAGGCTGACATGGTGTATAGGATACTGGATAAGACCTTAGTTGATAAGGCGACAAAAGAGATAGAGTATCAAGCCATGACAGGTTATCGTTAGGTTTTTATTATGAAATAGATATGGATCGGATGAGAAACGACGGAAGGAGGAATGGACACAAGGTGATTGGTTTCCCAAAGATGGAGAAGGTGGTTTATCACAAGGAGCGCCTGTTTACCAGGTTTTCACCACTTGCTTTTATTTACACAAAAGTTAAAAGTACACATGATGCTTGTTTGCCAGGTTTTCATCATGGTACCTATCCAAGGCACCTATTTGCTAGGTTTTCACCAAAGGATGGTTTTTTTTTTCCATTTTTTTTTTTTGAATTTTTAACCCCCTTACATTGGGGTTCTCTTAGGTATAGAACCTGCAAAGATGCATACTGTTGATTGGGTCATTGAATAGCTCACCCTCTGATGTTGCTAACTGACATGCCCCCGATCCATAGGCAACAATGATTACATAAGGACCAAGCCACTTGGGTTCAAACTTACATTTCTTTTCCCGATCCTGCTGATTGCAGGCATTTTCTTTAAGTACTAAGTCACCAACATTGAAGACCCTTGGACGGACCCTGTTATTTTAGCTTCGAGACATTCTCTGTTGATATGCCTTGAGATGATTGAAAGTGTTCCAATCACGGCCAGCATCGTTGACTATCTTCTTGAGGATTTTCAAGATTGTTTTGTTGGATGCCTCTGCTTGGCCGTTGCCTTGTGGATAGTAAGGGGTGGACAAACAGTGTTGGATTTTGAATTTGTCACAAAGCTCTTGGACATCCTAGTTATTGAAAGGTCTTCTATTATCTGTGACTATGGATGAGGGAATTTCATATCTGCAAATGATGTAATTGAGGATGAATGAGGCAATCTATTTGCCTATGACATTGGTGAGTGGAACAGCTTCAATCCACTTGGTAAAATATTCAGTGGCGATGATTATGAACTTGTGGCCATTGGATGATGGAGGGTGAATTTTGCCCACAAGGTTGAGTCCCCATTGATAAAAGGGCCAAGGTGTCATTAAAGGTCATAGCTCTTGAGCTGGTGCATGGATGAGGTTTCCATGTATCTGGCATTGCTTGCATTTCTTCATAAACTGATATGAATCAATTTCCATGTTTGGCCAATAGTATCCCAAAAGTATGAGTTTCTTAGCTAAAGAAGGACCGCTAGAGTGTGTTCCACAAATTCCTTCATGTACATCTTGTAAGATGGTTTGAGATTCTTCCTATTCTAAACATCAGAGTAAAGTACCATCCAGATCTCATCAGTATAGGGTGTCAGTGATAATGGTGTAATGGGAGGTTTGGCGAATGAAGGTTCAGTGTTGGTTAGAAGACAAGTCAGGTGGTAGGGTGTTATCCTTGAGGTAAATGTAAATCTTACCATACCAAGATGAATTAGATCCAACTAATAGGCATATGGAGTGTGTTTCTGGGATATCATAAGCTGGTTGCATAACTGGCTCCACCAAGAACTCATACCATGACTCATTCTGTGGGATCTCAAGGAGCGAGGCAATGGTTGCCATGGCATCTGCTGCTTTGTTTTTAATATGAGGTATATGCTCAAAGTATATGATCACAAAATACTCTTTAAAGTCATCTACCATATGCTTGTATGGGATTAACTTGTCATCTTTGGTCTGATAGTCGTCATTGACTTGATTGATTACCCGTTGGGAGTTGCCATAGACATGTAGCTCCTTTATTTTCCATTCTCCTGCCATTTTGAGACCAATGACCAAGGCCTCATACTCTGCTATGTTGTTTGTGCATGGGAATAGCAAGTGGTAAGACTTAGGTATGGTGTTACCGTGAGGAGTGACCAACAACATTCATGCCCCTGATCCATGGTTTGTATAGGATCCATCAAAGTAGAGTTTACATGAGTGTGTTGTGATAATAAATATGGCTTCATATGGAAACTTGAATGTCATTGGTGTGGTATCCTACAATGGTACTTCTGCTAACTGATCGACAATGATTTGAACTTTGATAGCCTTTCGTTCTACATACTCAATCTCATACTCGCTTAGGAGCATTACCCACTTAGCTAGGCGACTTGTGAGAGCTGCTTTGCTTAATAGGATTTTAATGGATCCATCTTTGCAATAAGCTTGACTGAATGTGCTAGCATGTAATGTCATAGTTTTTGGGAACCAAAAACTACAGCAAGACACAACCTTTCTATCTGAGAATATTGCAGTTCATAGCCCACCAATGCGTGACTGATATAGTAGATAGCCCTTTCTTTACCTTCATAATCCTGTTGTGCTAATAGGGCACCCAGAGTTGTCTATGTAGCAGATATGTAAAGTAATAGCGGCTTACCTGGGATAGGCGGCATAAGAATAAGAGGGTTCATGAGGTATTCCTTTAGCTTGTGAAATCCTTCCTCACACTTTTCATCCCATTTGAATGGTATGTTTTTATGTAAGAGATGACTGAAAGGTTGGCACTTGTCTTCCAGTTGTGAGATGAACTAATGAATTGCCTGTAACTTGCCCTGTAGAGACCACAGTTGAGTGATGTTCTTTGGAAGTGACATTTCTATGATAGCCTTGACTTTGACAGGATCCACTTTGATCCCATTTGCTGATACAATGAAGCCTAAGAGCTTGCCAGAGGTGACTCCAAACGCACATTTCTTCAGGTTCAACCTGACTTTGAAGTGTTCTAGTCTCTGAAAGACCTTCTCTAGTACATCTAGGTGGGATTCCCTTATGAGTGACTTTGCAAGGATGTCATCTACATAGTATTCCATTGTGACATGCATCATATCATGGAAGATAGTGGTCATGGCATGCTGATATGTTGCCCCTGCATTCTTTAACCCAAATGGCATGACATTCTAGCAGAAGGTGCCCCATGGACAAGTGAAAGTTGTTTTATGTTGGTCTTTTGGTGCTATCCTAATTTGATTATATCTGGAGAAGCCATCCATAAGAGAAAGCATGGTATGTCCTACTGTCAAGTTGACTATGATGTCAATGTTACGTAATGGCAAATCATCCTTGCGACAAGCTTTGTTTAGATCTTAGAAATCATTGTACAATCTAACTCTGCCATCAGGTTTGGATACTGGCACTATGTTGGATACCCACTCTAGATAGTCTATTGCCCTGATGAACCCTACATCCAGCAGTTTCTTGAGTTCCTTCTTTACTAGTAATGCAATGTACGGATGCATCTTCTTGAGCTTTTGCTTGACTGGTTTGACCCCTAGATCTAGTGGAAGATGATGTAGAATCAAATCTGGATCTAAACCAAGCATGTCTGCATATGACCAAGCAAAGTTGACTTGCTTTTTTTTTAAGAATGGTACAAATTTGGTCTTTCTGGTGGAGATTGGTGTAGGGGCACCTAGATACCTTAATTAATTTCATGTTCTTTTTGATGTTTTGGAGTTGTATAAGGTCCATGCGACCAATTGTAAGGCCTAGTGCCATGTGTGAGTCCGAGTGGAATAGGACAAGTCGTAGGGTCTATTGGTGGAAGAGCAAACGCATTGTAACTGAATAGGTTGACAGTTGCATAATGGTCGGCATTCCCACTGATGCAAACTATCAAGAACAAGAACATGTATAAACAGTTTAGTGAAAAAAAGGAGAGGGGGAGAGTAATATAGAAATTGGGTGTGATTTGTGGTAGAGAAACAGTAAGAAGATAGAAGAATTGTTTTCAGTGCATAAGTTCCCAAGATAAATAAAAGATCCTATTTTGTTTGTGTTGTTTCACCGTGTCACTGTAGTTAGTTCCATTTTGTCATTCAGATGGATTACTGAGCCATTCCACCGATGAGATTTCTTCAAAATCGATGGAATGGGTCTGTTTGTACAGTTAGTGTTCTTTTTGTTTTTATTTATGTTCAGTGTCGGGATCGAGTGTGGGGTGTGTTGATTGAGCCTAGCATCTCCATGTGCTAGGTTTCGGCGAAGGCAGAGAGTGTCTGCGTTGCAAAGTTTGTCACCGACAGAACAATAACCATTGGAGAAGGCCTAAATGATGGTTGTCTAGCCAGAAAAACAAGAAGAGCTAAGTCGGAAGCAGTAGTCTGCCCGAAGGGTAGTCGGAGTAATCCAGTGCATTGGTGTAAGATTTGTGTTGTTTCACTGGATATACTTTCTGTGTGTATATCGCAGTTGTATGTTCGTGTGTATGTCACGAAAGTACATCGGGTGAGATACAAGGAGGGTCAACAGTCAATTTTTGAATGCATGTTCTGAATGTATGTGGAGAATGCATCTCTTGAATGTATATTGAAAATATACATTGCGCATATACATTGTGTTGGGTGCAAGAGGCGATCGGCAACGACGGTGAAGGAAACCAGTGATTGCAAGTCAACGGAAGTATATACAATCATTTGTTAAGTTTTTGACGCTTCCTCTGTGCGCTCTGCATCAGAGCTAGAGACTTTGTGAAGTGAATGATCTTAGGATTATCCTCTGTTCCAATGTTGACAGGTTCTGTAGGTTCCACAACATCTGAGACTTCTCTTGATACATGTCGGTGGCGAGAGTGTCAAGCCTTCCATCATCTGGCACCTCAAAGAGGTTTTCACCATCTGATGTGTCCTTTCTTTTTACTATTTTGGGATCTAATACTACCGCAGAGCCATTTTCACCATCAGATCCAATTTTTATTTTTATGTTTTTGCGACTGGAAGGCTTGGCACCCTCTCCAAAATAAGCCATGGTGTTGAGTTCAATGGTGAAGCCATCTTTATGATCTCCTGTAGGTAGGTGGTACCTAAGTTCCATGTAGTCAATATAGGCATCATCATTTTGGAACATGTCTAGTTGTGGGGTTCCTTGTAAATCCTAGTCGATAAGTTTAGGATGCACAAGGGGGAGGGGGTCAGAAGATGGATCTACTTCGTTGGGTGTGATAGTTTGAATGGATACATGGTCAGGATTTAGATTGGTAGGGATAGGATCTAAGATGGTACTTTCCTCCATATTATTTATTATGATGGAACTCTGACCTTCCTCGAAAGTCATACTCTCAAGAGTTGGCGAATTAGACTCTAATGGTCTATGTGTTAGCATTTATCCCTCACGATAGGGACTATAGGTTTGAATGGTGTCAACTCCTTTGTCTTCATAGCAGTGCTCTGTGATTTTATCCCACACATACTCATTAGAATCTGTGTCATTGTCTTCTTGTAGGGCATGGATGTGTTCGACAAAACAAGCATTAGCCTTAGCTTTGCCTTTATCCTTGTATCCTAACACTTTTGTATTTCTTTCCCATGAGGATGAAGAGGGTTGGATGGGTTCTATTATTCATTCTTTTCTTAGGCCAATGGGACCTTCTCCTTCATAACCCATTCTATGTAGGATAGACTCACCACGCACATACATTTCTGTTAGGAGCTTAGGTGGTTCTTGTTGTGTGTTATCTTCCTCTGTGTAGAGCCATTGCAAGACATCTCTCTCCTCACTCTCATCTGATAGGGTTCCCCATTTTACAAAGGGAGCTGTGGGAGTTTCAGGGGGAGCAGAAGGTTTTGGAATGTACTTAGGTGTAGGTCACCCAAAGGATCTTGGAGATAGAGGCATTTTGGCTAAGTTGAAGCTATGCTTGATGGAGTATTCCCCTACCCCTATTTCTTTGATTGTGATTTTTTTCTCTTTAGGCTTGGATGAGGAAGCTTCGGAGCTAGAATCATGCTATGAGATGGGGGATGTGGAAGCTCTATTGTTGAGAATGATGCAATCAGGCTTTGAGCGGATAGTGTTACAATGCTGAAAAGGATCAGGATCACCCTGGATGGTGATCTGTTTGCCGTTATGAGGAAATTTTATGCATTGGTGATAGGTAGAAGGCAAGCTTTCATGGCATGAATCCAGGGTCTACCTAGGAGGATGTTATAGGCTAGCTCCCTATGTAGGACTTGGCAAACAACATTCTTTATCACTGGTCCAACTTGTTGGATCTAGGGTATACAACTGAGAGGGGGGGGGGTGAACCAGTTGTATAAAACTTCTTTTTCCTTCAAACACTTAGTTCTCTGTTGTTAGTTAACAGCATATCAAATAATCATCCATGGAAGCATAATACATAAACACAAGAGCAGACAAGCATCAACACATTGAACACCAAGATTTTGACGTGGAAAACCCGATTAAGGGAAAAACCACGGGGTGATTAACCCAAGAATTATTCTCTGTTAGAAGAATAAAGAAAAATGAATGGCACATGCCAATAAGGGCTCACTGCCCGAGCACACTGCTCACAAAGAGGCCCACTGCCTACAAGGAGACACACTGTCTACAAAGTGATGAAAATCACAGTCTTGAACTGGAGAATGACATCTCTATCATGTCCGGATTAGTTCCAATTAAGCCCAACATCTCTGCTCTGCCCTTCGCACGTTTCTTCGCTATGCCACACTCATCCACACACCACACCTTGAAATGAACTCACAAGCCGTTATTTATACAAGACATCGACTTAGGAACAAACATCTAAGTCGGCAAAAAACCATAGGAGTATCCGCAAGATGAATAACACATCCGGTCGGCCATCACAAGAACATTCGCAGGATGAACAACTCATCCGGTCGGCTAAACAGAGCAAGAACTTCATCCGGAAGAATAACTTCAATTCCGGGCTCTATCATCAATGCGGACCAACAACACAACCTAACCATGATCCAAGAACCTTCACAAGCCTGTCTGAATGTCCGGATACATCCGCACTTCCTCTGCTTACTGGGATCTCTTGTCTTCCTCATCCGGAACTTCAAGAACACAGTCTGTCGCCACTGTCATAATGCAAGAGGTACTTCCGGACCTCCAAATCATACACAAATCAGGATGACACATCACAAGGACATCCCAAACACTCCTTCCAATCCGCAGATTAGGGTAATACATTTCCGGACCTCACCGGACCTTTTTGTGATCCTCTGTCACCTCCGGATACTTGCCGGACCCGGTTCTATACCGGCAGCCACAACTCCTTCAGATCTTCATGCGGACCTCTGAAATCTTAGCTGTAGCATCTCAAGACTCATATCAACTAACCCTTTAATCCGCATCCTCCGGTTCTCATCCTATACAGTACATTTACCTTCTTCTCATCACTGTTCTTCACTGTTCCTGACTGAGGCTAATTTTCTCAATATCCTCAGCACACAGCTCATCAAATCCTTCTTGTCAATGCAATATGAGTATGTTGACATCAATGACAACACTGGATCACCTCATACTTGCAACACAACTTGTATTGGTAACACCACTATTCCTTTAGTAGTTCTTTCTTCTTCATCATAGGCCTTAATGGTGATCATTTTCCTGGGATCCATTGTAGTCTCTAAGAACCCCAATGTAAGGACTAGCTTGAGCATGTAAATATTTAAACCGGCTCCTCCATCAATAAGAACTCTTTTGATACGGCGTTTATGAATGAAGGCGACGATATGCAAGGGTGTGTTATGAGGCTGAGACACTGAAAGGTCATCCTATTTGGTAAAGGATATGGTGCTTGAGGAGGTTATATTTCCTACCATCGCTTGAAACTTCTCTTGGGCCAGGTTCATGGGAACAGTTGTTTCCACTAGGGATTTATTGAGAATTTCCTTGTGGGAGGGAGACAGACACAACAACTCTAAGATAGATATGTGGGCAGGGGTTTTTTGAAGTTAATCTATGACACTGTATGTATGGGAGTTAGACAGAGAAGGTGACGACCTTGGGGGAAGCATGTTTAATGTGACCTTACCACTGCGGGTGATGATGCTACAATCAGTTTTGTTGGGTCCTGACTATTGGTTGAATGTGACCACATTGACTTGTGGGATGTGCTCCGATATGCAGTTGACAGTATAATCGAATGGTACGCTCGCATAGTTAGCATTGTTGTGTCCATTGTTTTGATTCTACCTGTTGCGATTGTTGTTGTTGTAAGGCTTGTCATGATTGAGAAGTGGATCCTTGTATGCCACATGCATCTTGTTAGAGGTATGTTCTTTAGTGTCTACCTAATTTTGGTCAAGTATGTCTTGAATGACATGTTTCAGATGGATACAATCGTTGGTCTTATGGCCTCTTCCTCTATGATATTCGCAGAAATCAGTATCTTTCCAATAATGAGGTTTTATTTGAGGTTCGTAGTCGCTAGTGGGGGGAAGAGTGATCTCATTGTTGGCCAATAGCTTTCTTAACGCAGACTCCTGGAACTCCCCTAGTGATGTGAATTTTCGTCTAGGATTGGAGGTGAACCATGGCTTTGGCTTGTGAGAGAAGGTTTTGTTTGGTGTAGCATTATTTGCTTCTCCTTTGAGAGTGAAGATTCATTGTTGTTTGGGAGCTGCTACTTTGGTATCAACTACTCCATCATTGACAACATTTTTGTTCTTTGTCCAAAACTTCAACTTGTCCATGGTGTAGTTAGAGTTAGGGGTGTCCTTGTACAACTTTATTTGCCCCTTGGCGAGCATAGCTTTCTCGATAAATAATCCCATCTCAATGAATTTCATAAATGAGGTAGGGCATTGAATTTGGATTTGGTAACTTAGATCAGGGTTAAGGTTGTGGACAAACATCTTTGTTAATTGTTTCTCAGGCATGTCATATGAGCATTTGCTCGTGAGTTGTCTCCACCTTTGTAAGAGAGCGGCGAAGGATTCGCCACCCTTTTGCCTTGTATTGCATAGGTCAAGCATGGAGACTTCATGTTTAATGTTATATGAGAAGTGTGTGACAAACTTGTTTACTAACTCATCAAAAGTTTTGATACCCAGGGGAAGTCATGAGAACCATTCCATGGCTTGTCCACCTAGTGATCTAGGGAATAGTCTCATTAGGAAAGTTTTGTTATGAGCTACTTCTAGGCATGCGGCACTAAATTCCCTAATGTGATCTCTTGGGTCTCCTTTCCCTTTGTATTTGTCAAACTTAGGAACTTCGAGCTTTTGTCAAAGGGATACAGTGCGATGTCTTCCAAGGAATAATGTTTAGCAGGAGTCCCTATTTTGAGTTCCACTAATTGTTGTCTTAGGCCTTCAACTTTGTTCTACAATGTTTCCATAGGTATGTTTGGGTCTATGACTTTCTTTCCTTTGTCTTTGTCAAGGGAGCTTTCCTCATTTGTGGTCTTTTCATGAGTTCTTTCCTCTCCTAGTTCTTTTAATGCATCGATGTCAAAGTCGACAGGGAGTTTAAGTCCTTAGCTTGCAGGATGAAGAAAGTACTTTTGAGGGTCCTCATTGAGTACTTTGGCTAGCATGCGTTGAAATTTCTGATCTTGGAGGGCTCTGTGGTATTGCTCATGGGAGATTTCCTCATCACTGTCATGAGGGGATACAATTCCATCAGATGTTCTGGCCATTTCAAGTTGCTTTTGGTATTGGGATCTAGTTAAGACCTTGCAAGGTGATGTGGGAAGAAGTGGGGTGAAACTAGAGCTTTTGGTAAGGTGTTGGTGTAGGTTGGTGAGAAGGGGATACTTGCGGTGATGAGATTTGAACAAGGAACTCTTTTGATCAATGATTCCAAGTAAGTTGGTTGACACAAGACAATAGCCACAAGTAAGGATAGCTGGTACCTGTTTACTATGTAGAGACTAGTCTTGCACCAAGACCACTAGTGAAGTTCTGTGACCTACTAGGGTTACTTGAATCTAAAATGATCTAAAAAAGGTCTTGCACTAATCTAATATAGGAACTTTTGACTTGTTTATGGGAAGACGTGGTAGAAGGTGGATGAGATGACTGACGAAGGAGAGGGCATGCTATGGAAACAAATTGGAGAAACGACTGCACGGTAAAATCTGATCTCAAAATAGGAACAAGGCTAAAATGGGTACCTAGAAATGTTGAAAAATTTCTCTCAAATGATGTGGAAAAGCTCACTCTTGCGAATGCGCAACAATAAATGCAATGAAACAGAGGATAAATGTGCAATAAGTCAAGATAAATGCGCAACTTTGGTGATGAATAAAAGCACAGTAACAAATGACAAATGCGCAAGAAGTCACAGTAAATACGCAGTAGGTTGAAATGGATGTGTAGCTTCAGAGGGTATATGTGCAGCTCTAGTTTTCTGATTGTTTTTGCAATTTTCTTAGCACGTTTTTCAGTGTTTTTGGTTTCTTGGTTGCAATTTGGTCTTTTGCTCTGATTTCTTAATTATGGCAAGTAAAACACAGCGAACACAGAGAAGTTTTCATGATTTTTTTAATCTTTTTTTTGTAATTTTTTGGACTCTTTTTGACTCAAAAGCAAGTACAAATCCTAGGCTGGCTGGGACAATATAAATTGAATTCTCACTATTTCTAGATGAGGCATCTTCGGGAGGTGATAATTTCCCTTCCTTGCACTGGCTTATAGGGGTTTTTGGCTACTAAAAACAAAGGATGATTAGTAAGTGCAACCGTTCGAGTGGTTATACATGTGGCAGTGCTACTCTTCGTTATGGAGTCTCCCAGCCTTCAAGGGTTGCACCTTGGAGGGTTTTGGGGGAGGTTGGCTGTCAGTATAACACAACACTCCTTGTTGTTTGAATCTTTCACTCCAAATATAATTTATTTATAATGGCTTAGCAGAGCTTGGCTTTAGCTTGTTACCACTTAAGGTCGTTCCCAATTAGACGGAAGGATATCCAAGGGCAAGCCTCTCTAAAGGTTTAACACATGCAAAAATGATATGTCTGGCATTTTGGTCACCCAAGATAGGGGAGAGCATAGGCCTAGTTTCATTCCCAAAAACATGAAAGACAGTGCTTCTTTTCCCCTAACTAAAATGAAAAAGACTATATGTGTTAAGCTACTTGGGTACACACACGAGTTGTTAAATTTGAAAGCAAGATAGCAATGGTTCAATTTTATCCTCCTAGCATTGGGACTATATTCAATTTGTTGATGCAACAAGATTAAACTACAATCCTTCCTAGTTAGATCTAGATGTGATTTTGCATGAACATTCGATTACTATCCTTTAAAAATATGATGTGTGTTAACAATGCAACTCAAATGTCTAAACCAGCCCCTAATCTGCAAGTAGATTAGAGAAAAATCTTGCAAGAAGTGTCAACATTAGCAGAATCATAAGAAAACCCAAAAAGTCACTATTAGAATCAGATGTGCAGGTATAGAGATTAGATGCGCAAAGACAGAGATGAAATGCGCAGCTATTACAAAAGCGTTGAGATAGAGGGCAAAAGCGAGGAAACAAAGAGTATATGCGCCACTTCAGTAGATGCGCCATATCAAAACACAGATGCGCAACTTCATGAGGTAAATGCACCGAAAGAGTAGATGCATCAAAATAGAGCTCAGATGCGCATTAGAATTGATCAGATGCACCAAATCCTCCTGTGTATGGAACCTTAGCACAAGAAACTCAATTTTTGGGTTAAATCAGGGCAAGGCCCCATGGTGGGCACCAAAAATGTTATGGGAAAATTGGTGTAAATGAATAATCAATGTATATCAACAATACCCAATAACTCAATGAAATAAGAAACAAAGAAATCAATCAAACAAAGAACTTCAAACCTTTGCAAACCTCTTCACTTCACGGCTTCCATTGATTGCCTATTGCAAATGATCTTGTCTATGAATATGGCCCTCAGAAGGTGCACTTCCTTGTTATTCCAAGATGTCAAGTGGGAATGGCTGTGATAGTTTATGCAATGAAGATGAGCTTCACAACAATGATAATGATATGGTAACAAGTTGATCGCAAGCAAATGAAATGACTTGGGTGCCAAAGGCGCGCTGTAATTCTTGCAGAGTAACAATACTAAAAGCTTGGATGAGTGAAATGGAGGAATTGGGTTCAATTTATAGACTTGTGAGAGAGAAGATCAACAGCATAGAAAGAATGAGAAGATCAACGATATAGAAACCTTGAGAGGATGTGCATGAATAGAAAGAAGATAAGTGTCACACAAAAGTTGTTTTGTTTGAGTTAACTGCTTTCTTTTATAAAAATAAGATTTGCTTTCATAGATTAGAATGTTTTTTTCTAATTTAAGAGATATTGATAAAAATAAGGTTGATTGAGTCAGTTAACTCAACTTGTGTTTTGCTTTTGCATGATTTGAAGGAAATTAAATAATAAATCATTTAATTTTGTGTGCATGAAGAAGAAGACTTATTTTTAGAAGATTTGGAAGATATTTGAGGAATCAGAAGATAAAAAAATAAATTAAATAAATAAACTTATTTAATTGTTTGTACATGATTTGGAAGAATAAATAAAACATTTGATTGTATTTTATTTTTAGAGATTGAGAGAATTTAAATAAATTTGATTGATTTATTTAAATTTGGAAGAATAATTGACTTAATTAAATAATTAAGAATTATTTAATTGTTTGGAAGAATTAAATTAAATAAAGGATTTATTTAATTTTTGAATTTAGAAGAGGTAATTAAATATTTTGATATTTAATTAATTTAGAGGAATATGAATCGAATAAATAAATAAATTAATTTATTTAATGATATAGGAATTAGAATGAAATAAATATTAAGAATATTTATTTAGACTAAGTCGTGTCATTTTTAGGTGTATACAACTATGATCAGTCATGACAGTCATAAAGCCATGCAAACAAATGAGAGATATCATGAAAGACAGTCATAAACAACAGCCATGGATGGACAGTCACTAATGGTAGTGAAGAATGCCTACTATGTATGATCAATGGAGCAAGAGGAAGACAAATATAAAATCAAGGATAGAGGCTTCAAGGAAATGTAGACATTAATGAAGACTGTATAATAGTCATGTTGACAGTCATATAGTGTTGTGTTGAATAGTCCATAAGGAGACAACCAAACATGATATAGAATGGTCATGAAGGACAAAAGGGAATGAAGAAAAGTCATCTCTAAAGGATAGTCACAAGGCATTGAAGGATATTCTAAAACATCAAAAGAGCACTGAGCAGTCTATCAAGAAGGAAGGAACAATCAACATGATAGATAACATAGTGATATGCCTAAAGATTAACAGTCATTTTGTGTCAGAGGTGAGTTGTAAGATATGACTAAAGCAGTCAGTCTATGATTCTTCTAGTCTTAAAGACATCAAAACAAGGATATGTGTCATCAATGATTGTCCATAATAGTCAATGTAATGACTGAGGTAATGAAATAGTAGGACTGTAGTAGGATACAAGTATAGTGCATAGTAGTTCTCTAGACAACAAAGGCAGTCATACAAGAGAAATACAAAAACAATTGTAGAGAGTGTAGTGAGAAGGCAAAAACAATGATTTTGTGTCATTCAAAAGAGCCCTGAATACACTTGTGAAAGCATAGAGTTTCAAACCCTAGTGGATATCAAAGGAGTCACATGAATGTTCACTAAAAACTCATCATATGTTCTTAGAAATGTTCATACACCTACTGTAACAGAAACCCTAGCCATGCTTGGGAAATACCATATCAAGCAAATGAACCAGAAGCACTATTAAAACATGCTCAGAATGTAACAAATACACTTCCTTCATGCTAAGAGAAATGATTCACAAAATCACGAGAGTAAATTGAGATATTCATTGTTTTGTGCTCTGTAAAAACCTATAGAAAGTCAAGGAAGGATTATTACCTGCTACTGCCTGAGTATTAACAATTAACTGAGATGCAGAAAGTGCATAAAAACTCTAGTGCATACCTGCATGACTCCAGTTGAAACCCTACCATGGTGGCACCTAGCAAATGAAATGAAAACTGAAGTGAGAAATAAGGGTTTGTTTGATCCTTTTGTGTTAGGGTTTCTTTTTACCCTAAGTGTATGATGGCTTAGAGGCATTTTTTACCTTTCTTTTATCATTTTACAATAAAATGTTAATACCCACGACCTCATGTTCCGAGTGCCTAGCAAATAACATGTGTCCCTTGTATATGTTGCATTGACTCCCAAGTGGTCGAGTCATAATGCTTTATTATTATTATTATTGCATTTGATTTGAAATGTAAAACATTAAGTTAAGTGATGCAATTATAAATCACTTTATTTAATGTTATGAAAGTACAAAAAGAGATAAGAGGCATTGGTAGTCATGATAGTCAAAGGGAAAGGATGTAGTTGAGAGTATTAATCAAATACCAAGCATATAGGGAGGTTGGAGGAAGTTGACCAACATGTGCAGGAAATATAGGACTGATTTGACTTGGTTTTAAAGGCCTTGGAGAGCATCTAGGAGCATTTTTTGATGCCTTTATGATAGGTAAGGTCATGCCTTGACCTTTTCTTCATTTTGGACTCATTTTGGAGTGGGTTTAAGGGCTATTTTTTAGGCTTTTTGGTTATGCACGACCAAAGGGTTTTGGGTCCCTATTTTGGTGCAACTGATGGACAACAGGATATAGTGACTTCATTATTCATTTTGGCAGTTAGTTCTTTCTATTCTTAGGTAGGTATTGTAACTTTTTGGAGTTCTTTCAGTATGAGACAAGATTTGTAACTCATTTTTATAGTTATATGATAGTTTACACCTTTGGACTCTCAATGGAGATAAGCATTTTGCCTTCTTGATTTTCTGCTTTATTGTGTGCATTTAAGTGACTGGTGCAGTTTCATGTGAAGTTATTTCATTCCTTGTTGTTGCATCTTGTTATTAGAACCTTTTTGTAGAAAATATATGTGTTTGTAGGTTATAAGTTGTGTTTGAATGTAAACAATTCAAGTTGTGAAAATATATTTTCCTTCTAGGATTGTCAACATTAGAACCTTCTTATGAGATTTTTATGCAAAGGCATATAGATATTGAGTTGTCCATGTTAAGCTTAGTTGTTGGTTGAATCTGTGTGCAAAGCAGCTATATAAGTTTTAGACAAACATTTTGGTGCATCACCTTAGGAGATAGTTTCATTTTCATGTTTCTTCCTTACTATTTCCAAGCAAAAGCATTAGTTTAGTTAAGTTTTTAGGTGAACACCATAAGAGCCAACTTACTCTGGAGGTCAGCTTCCATTATCATAGCCCACAATTAGGGAGGTTTTCCAATGTTTCACCAATAGGCTAAGTTTACTCAGCAATGGTGTACTATTAGGAGATAACACTACCCACTCGCACACTCTCTACTTCCATCCCCTCTCTTCCTCCTACCCTCTTTCTTTCTTCTTCCCTCCACTCTACCTCCTACCCTCTCTCTCACTCTCTACTTCCCTCCCCTCTCTACCTCCTACCCTCTCTCTCACTCTCTTCTTCCCTCCCCTCTCTACCTCCTACCCTCTCCCTGATTCTCTACTTCCCTCCCGTCTCTACCTCATACCTTCTCTCTCACTCTCTGCTTCCCTCCCCTCCTACTTCCTACCCTCTCTCTCACTATCTACTTCTCTCCCCTCTCTACCTCCTACCCTCTCTCACTCTCTACTTCCCTCCCCACTCTACCTCCTACCATCTCTCTCACTATCTTCTTCCCTCCCCTCTCTACCTCCTACCCTCTCTCACTCTCTACTTCCCTCCCCTCTCTACCTCCTACCCTCTATCCCAATCTCTACTTCCCTCCCCTCTCTACCTCCTACCCTTTCTCTCACTCTCTTCTTCCCTCCCTTCTCTACCTCCTACCTTCATGAGCTCACTCTCTTCTTCCTTCCCCTCTACCTCCTACGCTCTCTCTTAGTCTCTACTTCCCTCCCCTCTCTACCTCCTACCCTGTCTCACTCTCTACTTCCCTCCCCTCTCTACCTCCTACCCTCTTTCTCACTCTCTTCCCTCTCTTCTCTACCTCCTACTCTCTCTCCCACTCTACTTCCCTCCCCTCTCTACTGCATACCCTTTCTCACTCTCTAGTTCCCTCCCCTCTCTACCTCCTACCCACTCTCTCACTCTCTTCTTCCTTCCCCTGTCTACCTCCTACCCTCTCTCACTCTCTACTTCCCTCATGTCTCTACCTCCTACCCTCTCTCTCTCTCTCTCACTATCTACTTCCCTCCCCTCTCTACCTCTCCTCATCATTCTTGAACCCATCCAATGAAATTTCATAAATTATCTTGTTTCCATTTCATCATCCCAATTTATATCCTCATCCCTCTTTGCATGTCCTAGAGTTTTCTTGTTTCCATGTTCGTTGTCAACAAGGGAGAGGGAGAGGGAGGAAGAGGGAGAGAGGATGGAGATGGAGGGGAGAGAGAGGGGAGAAATACCTAGTGAGAGAGAGAGAGAGAGTTTCTTAAGTTTAGGGTTTAGGAGTTTAGGGTTGCTCGGGTTTATGGTTTATGGTTTAGGGGTTAGGATTTAGGGGCATTATTTAGGGTTTAGGGGGTTTGGGAGAGAGAGAGGTTTAGGGTTTCTCAGGTTTAGGGGAATTACTTAGGGTTTATGAGTTTAGGGTTGCTTAAACCTTTAGGGGCATGATTTAGGGTTTATGAGTTTAAGGTTGCTCAAGTTTAGGGTTTAGGGGTTAGGGTTAAAGGGAAATTATTTATGGTTTAGGGGTTTAGTGTGGTTGCTCAAGTTTAGGGTTTAGGGGTCAGGGGCATTATTTGAGGTTTATGAGTTTAGGGTTGCTCAAGTTTAGGGTTTAGGGTTTTGGGGTTAGGGTTTAGTGGAATTATTTAGGGTTTAGGGTTTAGGGTTGCTTAGGTTTATGGTTTAGGGGTTAGGGGTTAGGGTTTAGAGAGAGAGAGAGAGCAATGGGACCGATAGATATTAGGAGAGATAGGGAGATAGAGGTTTAGGGTTGCTTCCAGGGTTTATGGTTTAGGGGTTTGGGGTTTAGGGGTTTGGGGTTGCTCAGTTTTAGGGTTTAGGGGCATTATTTAGGGTAACTTAGGGTTTATGGTTTAGGGGTTAGGGGTTAAGGTTTAGAGGTTTAGGTTAGGGTTTAGAGAAAGAGGATCGAGAGAGGGAGATATAGAGGAGACCGAGGGGAGAGATATGGAGATAGAGGGTGAGGGACATGACCAGAGACATATGTAGAGAGATTAAGAGATAGATAGATGATAAAGACAAGGAGATAGGGTTTTTGGTTTAGGGGTTAGGAGTTTAGAGAGGGAGTGATAAGGAGATAGAGGGTGAGGGACACGGTGAGAGACATAGGCAGAGAGATTGAGATGTAGAGGGATGACAGAGACAAGGAGATAGGGGTTTATGGTTGATTAGGTTTAGGGTTTAGGGGTTAGGAGTTTAGAGAGGGAGAGATAGGGAGATAGAGGGCGAGGGACAATGCCAGAGACATCAGTAGAGAGATTGAGAGGTAGAGGGATGATAGAGACAAGGAGATAGGGGTTTAGGGTTGGTGTATATGATATATAGAATGGTGCAAATGACTGACATATTGGTGCTTATGATGTTCTAATGGCTCTTGTGGCTCACAGAGGGTAGAATGACACCTGTGAGTGGCTAGATGTAGAATGATGCTTGTGATTGATAGGTAGGTGCTACTAAGGAGAAGATTGGCACATATGATATATAGATAGTGCAAATGATTGATAGATTGGTGCTTATGATGTTCTAATGGCTCCTGGTGAGGTATTTGATATATATTTGGTTCTCTTATAGTAATGAGTTGTCATTATCATCCTCTTGGCCATTCAACTTACAAACTATGATTATCTTCTCACAAATTGCCAATACCTTTGCATTTGATGTAGTAATCTTTCATGTGAATAGGGTAGTGAGATCCTATTGCATATTTTGAATATTTAACCTTAATAGTGATCTAGAGTTTCATGATAGTCTTCTATGTTTATGATGTGATAGTCTATGTGGTTGTTTGTAATACTCATAGTGCAATTTGACTCTCAATGCATGGTTACCACATAGGCTTCTATCACTATCTTATCAATTTATGATCAAACTCATCAAGAAAATCTTGAACAATCCATAAATTTCTTAGTATGTAACAAGTTCAAGTCCTTAAAGGTCAATTGACCATACTAGACACATGACATACCCAATTTGTATCCTCAAGAGTTACTTTTAGAGCAGATCTATTTTTAATAAACATATTTTCTTGAGAACTTCTTCCTTAGATCTTCTAATTGTTGTCATGAGAACTTATTCCTTAGATATTCATTAGATCTAAAATTCCTTCTCATCTTCTCATCATTATATTCTTCTTTAATGACCTATCTCACCATTTATCCTTCAATGATCTTGTGATTGCCCTTGTATTGCACCAATTTGCTTATGAAAACCCCAGGGTTTGGTCATTCTTATTTTGGACTACTGTTCGAACAATTTCATGTGATATTCCTAAGGTTACAATGAATGTCCTATACATTTATGATTCCTAGAAAACCCCTCCTTTACACCTTAACAAGATATGAAATTATCTTCATAGGGTTTGATGTTCCTATTGATTGTCATGATAGTCCTAGTTGTGTTGATAGTCCATTTAAGGTGCTTGACATTTATAATCTATAAATAATTAGTCCTTTTCATCATTGTCATCTCTTACCTTGTAATCCTAAGGAGTACCATACAATATAGGTGAGCATGCATTTATATCCTCATAATCATCTAAAATTAGTAGAAAAATAACTACCCAAAAACCTAGGCATCATAGACTAGCAAGTAGTTTGTTTCTTGGTGTTCTTAGGTCACTAGTTATTTTGCATATAATTGGTAATGTTTTTAGGATTTGATACAATCTATGAGGGATCTATTCATAGGTTTATCTTTTCATGATACATAACAAACAATAGGAAATGCGCAGAACTTGAAACATGACTGTTATTGATAGTGTGCATTTGTTCAACTTACAAACTATGATTGTCTTCTCCCAAAGTGCCAATACCTTTGCATTTGATATGGTATATGAATTCTACAACCTCTTTGAAGCCACCACTACCTACCACTCATAATAGGCATTAAATTCCTACCTTCATCCTTTGCAACTGATTATTTTGCTACCAACATCTACTCCACTATCCTTTTTTTCCATCCTTCCTGTTGATGGTGATGTAAGTCACACACAAACACACAAACAAAAGTTACACAACAACCCTTGTTTATCCTGAAAGATACAATGAATTCAAAGAATTCATGATCCCAAGTCCCCGGTGATTAGTTCATAATCTACTGGTGTTACTCTGTGGTTGATGTGTATTGTTGTTTTCCATTTTGGGGTCTTACGCAGATAAGTAGATTCTGCTTCTGCAACGATGCTTGACAGGGAGGTTACTCTACATAGCATATATCCTCAAAGGATGTGTCTAAGTTGATATTTTCATGAATTCTACCCTTATTTATGATTCTTTGCATGATATTTTCAATAGTACATGCATCTAGCTCAAGAAACATGCTAATGATGTTCAGTTATCTACAGGATGTCAGCATATTCCTCTGTTATGCTTAATATTTATCATGATATGTAGTTATGAAAGTGATTTCTATGAAATTAAAATGAGAAAAAAAGGGTTAGAGAGTGAGATTCCTAAAATTACTTGACTGAGATCACTGATTCACATACATATTTTCATACATGCAATGAAGAGAAGAAAACTAGAATCATACTTCACCAGGACAGTCCACAAATCCCCATGATTCAGTGCAAATCTTCAAAGGTAAAAGTTGACAACAACATGCAATGAAATGAAAGTGCTTCAATTGAACACAACATTCACCAGTACATATCCAGAAATCAACTTGAAGATTACTCAAGGTTTACAATCAGGATGTAATCTGAAGCTTCATCTTCATTCAGTACGCTTAAGAACAAATACATTTACAATGATCTGGGGAGAGAACCTTGAATGTTTCAACAGTTCGGTCCTCAGTAGTCTCAGTAATCTGATCTCTTGCCTAAAATTACTACAGGTTTGATATTGTATGAATGACCTCCCCTTTTTTTTTAAAATAAAAAGGGCTCAAAATATATGGCTCTAATTTCCCCAATCTGGTGCTCAAAACCCTAGGAGATCAACGGTCTACATCTTGAAATGCAACATCAAACAGTGGGGAATGAATCCCACCAAGAATTCAAGCAGCATGCCCAGACAGGGCGCCGCTCCTTCAATAATGTTCCCATCCGCAACCTCTCTCGCATTGAAAGCCGTCACCTTCTAGTGTGTTTGACTCCTCGGGATCCGGCCCACTGCCTAGGACATCATCACCATTTAAAGCTCCGTCTCTATGTTCACCTGTGCGCAGCCACTATGTCGGCAATTCTGCATTTTCCCAGCTACTCCAACAATCTGCAATAAACAAGCAGGAGTTAAGCACCACTGTTTAATAAACCAGCAGGGAAAACCAAACATTTATATTAAAATAGGTTTCAAATGCACAAACACAGCCATCGGGCTTGGAAACCATGAAAAATGCACATCAAAAATGCATAGACATCATTAAAACCAGTCGAGTCAACCATCGTTGACCAAAAGCATGCATTCGGGCTCCAAAAATGGATTCAAAAACTCCATCGCTTCACTTTCCTGCTCATTTCCTTGCTTAAATCCTTGTATCTTCCGATATACAAGTCAGACGTGATACATCGCATTAATAAGATTTCAAACTATTTGAATTCTAGACTGTATATCTGCAATACATGTCAGTTTGTATATCGCAACATACAAATGCATATGTATACAAAGAATTTTCTGTATTGGACTTTCATTTCGAATCTGGCTTGTATGTGGAGCAATGTATCTTTCGATATACAACGGCAACATACAAACGCCCGATATACAAGTGGTGGGGACCACACTTCTCTCTCCTCTTGTATGTTTGCACCCATATGCATTTGAAACAAACATACAAGAGGTGGAAAATACAATGATTACTCCCCATTTGATAGCCTTTTCGAATCTGCGGCTTGCATGTTGCAAATGTATATATCAAATGTATGTCAGATACATACAAACAAAAATACACATGCGACAGACTTAGACACTCATTCATTCTAACCCTGAAACCATTTCAGGTCCACCTTGTATGTATGCATAGAACCTTTATCAAATGCATACAAGGTAAAACAAACATACAATTGACTTTGTATATGAACCCGAATGCAAATGCGACTATGTATAAAATCGCTCCTGCATACACAGATGACTTTGTATATGGAAAGTGATATACACAGGTCTTTGTATACAAGCGAACTCGCATACAAAGGGCCTTGTATATGCAACCCGATATACAAGCAGACTTGTATATGCAAAGAGCAAACACTTCTCTTGTACATTTTACCAAAATGCTCATAACTTGCAAAATATGGCAAATTTTAAGATGGTTCAAAAAGCAACCCTAGCTCATTTTTCACAAGGAATCCAACCATACTATGCACTGGTACTGAAATGCATTTTTTTTCCTCTAGTTTTAATAAAGTTTGCAAGTTTCACTCTCTTTTCCCTTTACCACCAAGCAAAACAGCACACAGAAGCAAAAAGTAAAGCAACAACAGGGGTCCTCATTTTGCTGAAGAGTAAAATGGGGTGTGTTGTGAACATCACAACAACTAGCAACCAAACAAAACAATCAAATTCAAACTATTAAAGAAAACTAAATGAAATAAATCCATAACTCCCAACTATCTCTCCTGTAAATCATCATTTAAGCTTGAGACTCAATGTATTCAATAAGGTGAATGAATTTTCATTTCAGTTTAAGTGGGTGCACGTGATCAATAAGCCTCATCTTGAAGATCAGTTGAACAAACCAATGACTGATATTAGACTACGTAGGTGAGGATGTTCCCTCATAGCCAACTAAATAGAGCCTTGCTGCCAGCGAGTGTCCATAGCCTCGACAAGGTTATCGTTACAATTCTCCTAAGTAGAGCCCCACTGCTAGCGAGCGTCCATAACCCCAGTAGAGTTACTTAGATGGCTTAATCTAGATTTTCAATATAATCCATTTTATTCATCATTTTTTTAATTTCTGATAGAGATTTCATAAGATATAACAATTGTAATTTCATGATGCAAGGAGTGGTCACTTGCTGAAATTAAGCTGAGAATTGTAATGGTAGAAAGGGTGACCTCTGATTTTTCACCTAATATCTACACTGGTAAGTTCAACAAACCCAAGGATTTTAGGTGTGTCATTGTGAGAAACATTCCTTGAATACTCAACCCATTCTTATTGAATACAAAATTTCACAAGTCAAACAACTTTCTACATTTATGACAGTTACAATAAGTTATGCATGAATTTCAAATAATTAACCTTAATGATCTAAATTTTCCATTGTTTTCAGTGGTTGTTAATCTACTCCTTCATACTCTAAATCAAAAGAAAGATCCCTGCTGAGGAAACAAAGCAACCAAAACAAAACAAGCAAAACAAAACCACTAGACAAACAACTATACAAAGAAAGTACACTATGATACACATGAATGTCATGATGCCACTTCAGGCCTAAAAATAGTGTTTGAGGAACTGTCCATTAACTGGTAATGGAACATCCTCACCGGTTAAGGACTTAAGCCTGTAGGTGCTGTCTCCTAAAATCTCAAAAATTTGAAAGGGGCCTATCTAGAGTTTGTCAAATTTACCATGATCACCCTTCCTTTCACGTGTCTTGTCCCACATCAGGACTAGATCCGAGATCCTGAAAGCCTTGATTCTAGTTCTTTTGTCAAACCAATACTTGACAACAGCTTGATGTTTTGTAAATTGGTTAATTGCTACACTTCTTTTTTCCTCTAGGTGCATTAGTTGTAGCAACCTAACTTCCTGTTTATTATCTATGCCTAGGTACTCTTGTGCAAACTGCAGTGTAGGAATCTTTAAGTTAACAGGGAGGATGGGATCCACCCCATACACTAGGTGAAAAGGTGAATTTCCTAATGTAGCCTTATTCCTGGTTCTATCTACCCACAAGGCATATTTCAAACGAGTGTTCCATTCCCTTGGGTTCTTATCTATCAGCTTTTTATGATGTTCAATAGAATTTTGTTTGTGGATTTTGCTAATCCATTCCCTTGGGGATAGTAATTTGAGGAGAATTTTAAGATGACCCCATGATCAAAAGCCCAACCTAATAGTTTCATTGAAGCAAAAGCAGGTCCATCATCACATACTAAAGCATATGGAACTCCATACCTGGTCACTATATCAGTTTCCAAAAACTTAATGACATCCTCAGCGTTGCATGTCTTGCTGCTAATAGCCTTAGTCCACCTGGGTGCAGTAATCAGTAATAGTTAAAACATACCTATGGCCTGAGGATGATGGAGGATTGATAGGTCCTATGAAGTCCATTCCCCATTGAGCAAAGGGGCACATCTCCATCACTGGCTGCAAAGGCTGAGCAGCATATTTCTCTCTATTTGCAGCAACCTAACACATATGACAACATTTGATGTGTCCAGCAGTGTCTTTAAAAATTGTGGGCCAGTAATACCTAGCCCTGAGGATAGCATGAGCTGTGGCTAAGGATGACCCATGTGCAGTCCCAAATTTATCGTGTAATTCTGCTAGCACCTTATCTACTTCTGATCTTTCTAGGCACCTTAGGTATATCCCCTCATAGTTTTTCTTGAAAAGGACTCCTCCTTTTATATATTTTAGTGACCTTGTCCTTAGGGCTCTCCTCTGTGAGGCCTGCAGTTTTGAAGGACATCTTCCAGTGATCAGGATGTGCCTGATGTCTGAGTACCACTCTCCATCATCTTTTTCATTTACAACATACTACTGGCTCATGATATTGAGATCAATCTCTGATATCATCTGGCTTAAGGCTTGTCCTCTTAGCAACTTCATAGGTATTATGTCCATATCGTACTCCTGGAGGACAATGATCCATTTAGCCCTTTTCTCACTTGGTTCACTTTGCATTAACAACATTTTTATTATTGCATCAGGTACTACAACAATCACCTTACTTCTTAGGATGTAGTGCCTAAACTTCTTGACTGCTTGAACCAAAGCATGCACCTATCTTTCAACATCCATGTATCTAAGCTCTGCATCTCTGAAAGGGCAGCTCATGAAGGCTATAGGCTTTTCTCCCTTTTCTTCATTTTTCTGTGTCAACACTACTGCAGAGGTATGTTCTGAAGCAAATGAGTAGATGTAGAAGTCCTTGGTGTAATCTGGACTGATCAAAACTAGAGCATTTGATATGGCCTTCTTAATGTCCTCAAAAGCTATTCTAGCTTCCGGTGTCCATTCAATTTTAGTGTCCTTGAGCATGGCCTTCAGGGGCCTGATAATTTCTGCAAAGCCGGTGATAAATTTCCTTACAAAATTAATCTTACCAAAGTAAGATTTGAGCTCTGTCCTACTTCTAGGTAGTTGTATCTTCATGATGGATTCTATTCTGTCAGGATCAATGATGATCCCATCCTCGGTTACCAAGTGGCCTAGCAATTTCCATGCGGTCATCCCAAATATGCATTTCTTGGGATTCAAGGATATCCTGTATTGCTCGCACTTCTTCAACACCTTTCTCAGATCCTCTACATGGTTTGCTCTATCCTTGGAGAACATCGTTAAGTCATCCATGTATATTATAATGCACTTACCAATCAAGCCTCTAAAAGCTACGTCCATTGCTTGTTGGAATGTGGCTCCAGCGTTTATTAACCCAAACAGCATGCGCCTATAGGCGAAATTCCCCCATTTCGTGGTAAATGTGGTTTTTAATCTATCGATTATGTCCACCATCACCTAGTTGTATTTGGAGAAACCGTCCAAGAAGGACATCATCTTGGCACCATTCACAATCTGCAAGACTTCATCTAGAGAAGGCAAAGGATAATTATCCTTTTCAGAAGCTCGATTCAAGTTCCTAAAGTCCACGCATAGTCTGATGTCACCATTCTTTTTTCTCACTGGGACCAGGTTTGCCACTGACATGGAGTGTCTCACAGGAAATATGATCCTGGCATTAAGTAGCCTTTTAGGTTCTTCAAAAATGATTGGCTCCAGTAAAGCATTGACGAGCCTTTGCTTCTACCAAAAAGGTTTGGCATCTGGCTTCAAAGGGATCGTATGAGTGATGATTGATGTGTCAAAAGTTTTCAGCTCATCATACGTCTAGGCAATGACATGGATGTAATCCTTGAGGGCCTGGGTTATCCCTTTCAACTCTTCTTTTGTACAGACTTTCCCAATCAGAACATTTCTTCTTTTATTACCTTGCCCAATATTGACCTGTGAGTACTGTCCCCCATCAACTTTTGGAAGATCCTTTTGTTTTAGCATGCTATCCAGATCAAATGCTCTCTCTAACTCTATCATTCCCTTAGGAATTTTGTTACTTGGCAGTTCCAGGATTTCCTCTTCCTCCCATACATGATCTTCCAGATTCTTTTCATCAATTATCTGTGCCTCAAAAAAATCCTTGTTGGATACAAAATCCAAAATATGCTGATCATCATCAAATGCTTGGAGATTAGTTACATTATCAGGTACTGAAGGCACTGACACCAATTCAACCAAAAATCTTTTTAAACTTGATATGGACAGTGGCTCCAGAGTACTGGTAGCCTGGGCCAAAGCATCTGCTCTATGGTTTTGCTCTTTGGGGACATGGGTGATATTGAAGGAGTCAAAGTCTTCTATTAAGTCCCACACTCTGTGTCTGTAATTGGACAACCTTTTGTATTTGTAGGAGTATATAGTCCTTACTTGCCTCACAACTAATTCTGAGTCTCCATAGACATGCAGAATTCTCACCTTCTTTCTAAGTGCAAACAGTATCTCATGGATTAGAGCTTCATATTCCACCACATTGTTTGTACATGGGAACTGCAATCTGTATGCTACCAAGTAGGATTTTCCAGATGGATCAATGAGGTCTATTCCTACTCCAGCTTCTTGTTTTGACTTGGATCCATCAAACCTGAGGATCCATGGCTTACCTTGATCTAAAAGCTTGTCTGGTGCTTCTTTCTTTCTTTTCACTCTGCCAGCTGCACCACCTGATATCCATTTTAGCTTTGGTGTCCCAGCCTTCTTATGTACCACCTCATCGACTTTATGAGAAGCTGATATTTCTTCTTTTCTCTTATCATCAGGAGGAACGTCCTCCGGACTAGGCAACATCTGCCTTCTCAGAATATGCAGGCATAATGAGCAAGACGTCTCTGAATGAGGTGCCTCATGCAACCTGCACCAGCTCCCAATCAAGGCATCTTGAGGAGGCCTCTGCTGTTGCGTCATCTTTTGGATTTCTTTGATAGAAACTCTTTGAATTTGGACAGATTGCTGCCACTATCCTCATCAGATAACTCATAATCTGACTCCACTAAACAATCACTCCCTGGGGTGATCTTCTTCTTCTTTTCATTGTTACTCCCATTGCATACCAGTATCTCTCCTATCATCAGAAAAGAACTTTCATCCTTCTGTGTGCATCCTCCTATTCCTGCAGGAAACAGATGAAAGTCAGTATCATTATCATTACCTGTAAAACTTACCGCTGGTGATGATGCTTCACTGTATGCTTGTTCCAACTCCAACATGTCTAAACAGGCATCACAAGTCTTTTCAAAATGAGCCTCATCATGTAACCAGCACCATCCATCAATCATGATATCATGAACAGGCACATTTAATAATTGACACTGTTTCACCTGTTTAAACAAACGTATCTCAAGTTTCTTGTAATGATCTAGTTCTATTTTATTCCCAAGATTACAATTAGGCTCTGAATTTATTTCATCACCCCGAGGGTTATTATCATGATCATGTATTTCAAGCATCAGGATCTCCTCTATGCTGGCGGTTTGAGGTATGATGGAGTAAACTCCAGGGTCCACATCCACATACATGATTTCATTGGTTTTGTTATATTCGGTAAGCATGTGCCTCATGCGAGGTTCAACTTCGATCTTTATCTGATTTGGTATACCCTTCCAAGGCAGCCACATATGACTGAAATTAGTTGACATGTATCCATTGAGGATTTTTGACCAATCTCTGTTGAGTAACATTCCATATGTATCAGGTATATCAACTACCTGAATATCAATATAGTGCTGGATTCTAGGATCCGAGGCTAGTTGCATGTGAATGTGAGTCAGTTCTCCTACCACACTTACTTCTGTTTTGTCTAATTGGGTTACCTTCTTCAATGATTTAGCAGGATGCAGTCCTAAAGCATTGCATATAGATAAGGGCATCACATTGGTGGATGCTCCTGAGTCTACCAAGCAGTTGTGCAAATTTTTACCAAACATCCTTATGGTAAGGAGGAAGGGAGGTGACTCACTCTTGTCTTTGTACAAGGTCATGTGGGAAGTCTCTGCAGCTTGAATAGTAGTTGAGGTTTTAGGTTTGATGTTGACATCCTTGGTGGCATGATCCTTATCTCTAAACTGGCCTGGGGTATGGCTATCTTCCTTTTGAGCAGAACCATCCAATGATTTCATGAAAGCATTCTTGATAGAAGGGGTTTCAAGCAACTCTGACATTAGCAGGCTGATCTTTACTTTTTTCATTTCATCTACCAGATAGGAAACCAACTTGTCAGATCCAGGAGGTAGATTTGTAACTTTTGGTGCTGTGTTATGTGGTGCCAAATACTAAGTATTGACCTTGGGAAGCCCTGGGGTATTGCTTGCCTTGGGATCAAGTGGAGTATTGAAATTATTTGGAGGCAATGAGGTGGTCAAAGGATCAACAGATCTGTTTGAGTTATTCCTCAAGTTGTATTTATGCCTACCCTGAGGTTGCTGTTGATAAGCATAAACCTCCTCATGCTCAACTGATGGCTCATTCTCATCCTCAAATGGAAAAACATAGTTAGATTCAAAAGCCATGGCTGATTCCTCGCATGTTGAAGTGTAATCCTGATGTGATGATATTATCTGCTGATAAGGACAATGCATGAAGCTTTCCAGCACTAGGGCAGAATCGTACTCACAGGGGAGAATTTCATTTCCCTCTACATAAGGTGGATTACCTGAGGTACTGGCCACTTCAGCCTGGAATATGCTAGCAGCAATCCTAAATTGAGGACAGTCCAACTCTGCATGAGCGTTGGTGTTATGTATCCTGCACCAGTTTGTAAGTGTCGCCTCTACAAGGTTTACTCTGGTGGTCTACCTAGGTTCACTAGGAGGCTGATTGTCTAGGGGTGATGGCAAAGAACCATTGTTTGGCCTGGTGTTCCACACTTTAGGCTATCTAGGAGGATTGTTGTTGCCATTGTTGTTATTGTAATTGTTGTTGTACCCCCTGTCAAGATAATTTGGTCTGTCATTGGCATAACCTCTATTTTGATTAGGCTGAGAGTAGAAGTTCTGATTTCTCAGATGTGTGACCTCAGTAGTAAGTTTCCTCAACTAGGCTAATATTTCTTTGATTTCTTCTTTCTCTCCCTGAACCTTGGGCAACACATTCTCTATCTGGGGCTTGAAGAAGGAAGACCCATTGTTATTGTTGGATCTGAGGTATTTGTGTTTGTCCAGGATATTGTGATATCTGATCGTTCCCATTTGGTGGTGGCATGATATTGAGCGGGGGGATCTGCAAAGGGGCTGGCATGATAGCGTGAGGCATCATGGCTCCATTGGTTTGTTGATGAACATGATATGTAAGATAACCTGGAAGTGTAGGGAAGGCAACATTTGGTGTGGGAGTAGGAGCTAGCTGCTGGCTGACTTTGATATCTTCCTCAAAAGCCTGTGCTAAGGTTGTTACACCAGGATGTGTTCTTCTGATAAACATGGAAGTCAAAGGATCTAAGGCTGAGTAATAAATGCTCCTAGCAGCTTCATTTGCTACAACGTAGGGAGCAACTAGCTTAGACAACATCTTTTGAAATCTAGCATTGAAGTTTGCAATGGGTTCTCCTTCGCATCTCTTGATGGTGGCAAATAGATGATAGTTCATTGAAGGATCTATAGGCACCTTGAACCTATCCTTGAAAGATTTCTCTAAGACATCCCATGAACCGACCGAACCCTGACCTAGACTGGTATACTAGTTGTAGGCCTCTTCCCCTAAGGAGAATGGAAACAATCTGCATACCACGTCCTCATACTTAATTCTAGCTCTACAACATGCTTCCTTGAAGGTTCTGACATGATCATCCGCATCCTGATATGGATGATACCTAGGACAAATTTTATCTGGATTTTTAGGCAAGGCATGATATGCATTGAAGGTCAAAGGTGACTCTATGGAGAAGAATGACATTGGAAAGGGTGGGGGTTGAATTTGGGGTATGACAGGCTGAGGCTGGACCTGAGGTGTGATAGATGATCCTGTGGGTATTTGAAAGCCAATAGGGGTTACAGGAGCATGCTCTGGTGAGGTTTCTGTCGCACCAGAATCAGGGGTGTGATGAATGTCCACAGTTCTGGGTCTAAATCCCCTGACAGGTAGTTCTTTAAAGAGTCCACTAGATTTGGACCTAGTATTTGGTCTAAAAGCCAGGATTTCTCAAATTTTTTAGGAAACCCGGCTGATTTACTAGTCAGAATTTGAACTGACTAAATGTTTAAGCAACGTCTGCAGGAACCTATAGTTTCCTTGCCCTGGCCCTCCTTCTAGCACCAATTTAGGTTTTGATGGTGATGTAAGTCACGCACAAACACACAAACAAAAGTTACACAACAACCCTTGTTTATCCTAAAAGATACAATGAATTCAAAGAATTCATGATCCCAAGTCCCTGGTGATTAGTTCATAATTTGCTAGTGTTACTCTGTGGTTGATGTGTATTGATGTTTTCCATTTTGGGGTCCTACGTAGATTAGTAGATTATGCTTCTGCAACAATGCTTGACAGGGAGGTTACTCTACACAACATATATCCTCAAAGGATGTGTCTAAGTTGATATTTGCATGAGTTCTACCCTTATTTATGATTCTTTGCATGATATTTTCAATAGTACAGGCATCTAGCTCAAGAAACATGCTAATGATGTTCAGTTATCTACGAGATGTCAGCATATTCCTCTGTTATGCTTAATATTTATCATGATATGCAATTATGAAAGTGATTTCTATGAAATTAAAATGAGAGAAAAAGGGTTAGAGAGTGAGATTCCTAAAATTACTTAACTGAGATCACTGATTCACATACATATTCCCATACATGCAATGAAGAGAAGAAAACTAGAATCATACTTCACCAAGATAGTCCACAAATCCGCATGATTCAGTGCAAATCTTCAAAGGTAAAAGTTGACAACAACATGCAATGAAATGAAAGCACTTTAATTGAACACAACATTCGCCAGTACATATCCAGAAATCAACTTGAAGATTACTCAAGGTTTACAATCAGGATGTAATCTGAAGCTTCATCTTCATTCAGTATGCTTAAGAACAAATACATTTACAATGATCTTGGGAGAGAACCTTGAATGTTTCAACAGTTTAGTCCTCAGTAGTCTCAGTAATCTGATCTCTTGCCTAAAATTACTACAGGTCTGTTATTGTATGAATGACCTCCCCTTTTTTTAAAAATAAAAAGGGCTCAAAATATATGGATCTGATTTCCCCAATCTGGCGCCCAAAACCCTAGGAGATCAATGGTCTGCATCTTGAAATGCAGCATCAAATGGTGTGGAATGAATCCCGCCAAGAATTCGAGCAGCATACCCAGACAGGGCACCGCTCCTTCAATAATGTTTCCATCTGCAACCTCTCTCGCATTAAAAGCCATCACCTTCTGGTGTGTTTGACTCCTCAAGATTCGGCCCACTGCCTAGGACATCATCACCATTTAAATCTCCATCTCTATGTTCACCTATGCACCACCACTATGTCAGCAATTCTGCATTTTCCTAGCTACTCCAACAATCTGCAATAAACAAGTAGGAGTTAAGCACCACTGTTTAATAAACCAGCAGGGAAAACCAAACATTTATATTAAAATAGGTTTCAAATGCACAAACACAGCCATCGAGCTTGGAAACCATGAAAAACACTCATCAAAAATGCATATACATCGTTAAAACCAGTCGCGTCAACCATCGTTGACCAAAAGCATGCATTCAGGCTCCAAGAATGGATTCAAAAACTCCATCGCTTCACTTTCCCGCTCATTTCCTTGCTTAAATCCTTGTATCTTCCGATATACAAGCCGGACGTGATACATCGTATTAATCGAATTTCAAATTGTTTGAATTCCGACCCGTATATCTGCAATGCATGTCGGTTTGTATATCGCAACATACAAACACATATGTATACAAAGAATTTTCTATATTGGACTTTCATTTCGAATCCGGCTTGTATGCGAAGCAATGTATCTTTCGATATACAACGAAAACATACAAACACCCGATATACAAGCGGTGGGGACCACACATCTCTCTCCTCTTGTATGTTCACACCCATATGCATTCAAAACAAACATACAAGAGGTAGAAAATACAATGATTACTCCCCATTTGATAGCCTTTTCGAATCCCCAGCTTGCATGTTGCAAATGTATATATCAAATGTATGTCAGATACATACAAACAAAAATATACATGCGATGGACTTAGACACTCATTCATTCTAACCCTAAAACCATTTTGGGTCCACCTTGTATGTATGCATAGAACCTTTATCAAATGCATACAAGGTAAAACAAACATACAATTGACTTTGTATATGAACCCGAATGCAAATGTGACTAAGTATAAAATGACTCCTGCATATACAAATGACTTTGTATATGGAAAGTGATATACACAGGTCTTTGTATACAAGTAAACTCGCATACAAATGGCCTTGTATATGCAACCCAATATATAAGCAGACTTGTATATGCAAACAACAAACACTTCTCTTGTACATTTTACCAAAATGCTCATAACTTGCAAAATATGGCAAATTTTAAGATGGTTCAAAAAGCAACCCTAGCTCATTTTTCACAAGGAATCCAACCATACTATGCACTGGTACTGAAATGCTTTTTTTTCCTCTAGTTTTAAGAAAGTTTGCAAGTTTCACTCTCTTTTCCCTTTACCACCAAGCAAAACAGCACACAGAAGCAAAAAGCAAAGCAACAGCAGGGGTCCTCATTTTGCTGAAGAGTAAAATGGGGCATGTTGTGAACATCACAACACTTCCTTGAATGGATTCCTTCAATATTGTTGCAACTTCCTTTGCCACCCAATCATGGCCTCCAAATAGCCCTTCAAATCTCTTTGTCATAAATCACACTACTTGCAATGTCCAAGTCCATAATCATGGCTCCTTATTGCCACCTTTTCTATTATTTTGCTTCCTTCATGTAGCCTCTTGATCTCCTTGTTAGATCTTTTGTACACCTCACAACCATGAAACCAACTTGTACCTTCATTACACAACTAATGCAACACCTACATATTCCTCCTACATCCACATCAGCCACCAACACTTCCACTACCATCTCTTCATCTTCATGACCCATTCTTATTTGGTTGCTTCTACTCTACTAGCAACCATGTACTCTTCAAGCATAAAATACCAAACTCCTCATTGTTGATCTTGCAACATGTCTTTCTCCACATGAGAACTCTCATTATGCTACCTTTGTTGCATGTGTGTGTTAGGGTTAGACGACAGAAGATATCAATTAAATGTAAATAAAGATTAAATAGAGGAATGAAAATACATAGAAATAATAATAGCGAGAGACAAGTTTTAATGTGGTTCACCCAAACTCGGGCTACATCCACCAACAGAGAGTCCAATATTATTATCCAGTAAATCAAACAGATTACAACTAGCAATCCCTACAACTCAATACCATTGCAAATGCTACAATACAATATATCAACCAAAACCCTAAACCTTAGCCAATTTTATCAAGCCTTATGTCGGCTACAAAAATAGGGTTTTTTTTTAATGTCGGCTCAAGAAAAAAAATTTTCGGGGCTGCGCCCCTGAACCTCGGCGAGGATACATGGCTAGTATATAGTACTTTCCTGATGAGTCACCACCTACCAACAATGTGTGTGCAACACCATCACTCCTCTTCATGATCCCTTGGCCACCTTGGAACATTGCATCTTATGCTACCCTCAAACCTCAATAATCTCCCTATTTTAGCAAGTGTGCCTACCCCAAGCACCTCACTCCTTTTGTTGCAAGTGCCCATTGCTCCATGGGTACACCTCAAGTTGTTGCAAGTAGCCTCTACTTTACTATAACTTCTTGTTGTTGCAAGTGAGACATTGCTCACTCTCTCTTTTGCTACAAGTCCTATGGGTACAAGTAGCCACCTTCTACTTTATCTCGCAATTGTTGCAAGTGAAGTAATGCTCACACTCTCCTTTTGTTGCAATTCCTATGGCTGCAAGTAGCCACCTTTCCTACAAGTGTATTTTCACTATGGTGACTCCCTTGCCAATGGTTGTATGTAAAAAATACCTATAGTATCTGCAAGTGCTCTTTCTCCTCCAAATTTGACTATTTCTATGCATGCTAACTATCAATCCTTTTCATCATTGTCATCTCTTATCTTGTAATCCTAAGGAGTTAAAAACAACATATTGATATCCTCATAATCTTTCATTTGATATAGTGATCTTTCATGTGAATAGGGTAGTGAGAGCCTATTGCATATTTTGAATATCTAATGTTAATAGTGATATAGAGTTTCATGATAGTCTTCTATGTTTATGATGTGATAGTATATGTGGACATTGTTTGTAATAGTCCTAGCGCAATTTGATAGTCTTTTCCATCAACATGACCTCCATAAGCAATTTGTCTATCATTGTATATGATAATGTTCACATATGGGATAACTCAAAATATAGTTTAGAAGAACTTGTTTTACATGAAATGCTGATCTTCAATCAAGTATATCATGATAATCCTAAATACCTCCAATAATTTTTATGAATTTCTTCCTTAACCCTACCCTGAATTTCTGTACTAATGATCTTCCTTCACCTTATGAAACAAAACTTTGCCCTGAATTTTTAGGGAATTTCTGCCCTAACCCTACCTTGAATTTCTGATAATAATGATCTACCTCATGATAATAATTTTTAGGGATTTTCTGCCCTAACCCTGCCTTAAATTTCTACACTACTGATCTACCTTTACCTTAATGATCTACCTTCACCTCATGAAATAAAACTCTGCCCTGAATTTCTGCACCTTGTTATTCTTCCCTAACCCTAACTCTACTAAAAATTAGAAGTTTGTAGAACCATACCAAGACTATTGATAAAGGATAAGCTCTTCTATGATGAATAAGATGTTATTCATTGTCATTATCAGGCATTGATAAAGGATAGGTTCTGCTATTATGAAACAATTGTTATTCATTATGACCATTATTCATTGTCATTATCAAAGTTCTAATTATCATTGTCTTATTCATCATGCTTGTAGAAATCATCATCATTCCGAGGAAATGAGCAAAGACTCTAACACCAGAAGAGCGTGAAGCTGAGAATGAGAGGAAAAGAGAAAGAATGAGGTGAATTCATGAAAGTAGGAAATTTTCAACCATACAAGAAGACATTCCACCATTGCCAATTGAAGAGGAACATGACACATCTAATGAAGCTAAGAGAGAGATGGAATTGGCGGCACAAAGGGAATGAATGCAAAACCTCTGTTCAATGAGGAAAGTGAATCTCCAAGTTGGAGGCACTCCATCGTCCACAGGTCAAGTTGAAGGAACACCATCATTATCTTCTTGAATTGGAGACACTCCATCTTTCACAGGTGAAGTAGAAGGTACACCTTCATTTTCTTCTCAAGTTGGTAGCATGCCATCATTCACACGTCAAGTTGAAGGTACACCATCTTCTCCATCTCAACTTCAAGCCTTTTCATCTTTTTCATCTCCAATTGAAGGTACGTCATCTATCCCATCTCAAGTAAATATTGAAGAAATTCCTAGTGTTAAGTCAACTTTACCAATTAAAATGCCTCCTAGAATTTTGCATACGAAGCCTAAGTTTCTAATCGATATTGATGAGAATGTGTTGAAGCCAATGCAGGATAAGATTCCCAAGTGCACTTGCCAAAGATATGTGAATAAGATATGCAAATTATTCTTTGAGAATTTAAATGAAACTGGAAGATGTCAACTATTTGTTGAATTGATGAGAAATCTAAAATTTAGGCCCACTATGAAGATTCTTGGCCTAAGAACATCAGATGCCTCAAGCGAAAAATCAATTGTCAAGAATCTAATGAGTGCATATGAGGATGTGGGTTCCACCTCATGCACAAAGGATAGTAATGTCACACGATGTGTCATTACATCAACAATAGTAATCCAACAAACAAAGAAAGCTCACCTCATTAGAAAGACAAGTCAAGCATTGAAAATAAGTAGAAAAACTCTAATCAGAGCCATTGAAAGATGTGAAAGAGTTGAGGACCCAAACACCAATGAATTGTGGGCATTCTCTGGGAGACTCCCACAAAAAGACAAAGTTGTAGTTGAAGCCTTGAGATACATCATTGAAGAATTTTGGAAAAATAACACAAGGGTATCTCCCAATGCAAGAGATGTTGTGAGAAGAAGAATTGGTTGTTGAAACCATGAGCCACATCCAAAGTGTTTTTCGGATGTGACCCAAACACAATTTTTCAAGAAATTTCAAGAGATGTATCCTCAAATTAAAATTTGTAGATTACTTGTTGTTGTAGATTACATATTGAATTTTCTAACCATTTTGATGTTTATCGATCTATATGTTTAGATTTTCATACTAACAATGTTTTGCAGCATTGTGGCATACATGCCCCACCAACTACTTCAAGAGACTTCATATCAACAATTTTATGTGAAAGAGAGGAAGGTCAAATATTCTACAGGAAATTATGCTTGGATGACACATGTCAACATTGCGGTGGCTTGCAACGTATGCCAATATGTGAACATATGGAAAGCACACATGCGGTTGGAAATGAACTAGTAGAGTTTGGCAAGTATAAAACAGTCGCCTACAATACAAATGATGGTAAAGAAGCAAACAGGTGTGATTTAGTTATTCAAAAGATTCTAGTGTATTAGTTTATGTCTACATTTCGTGACAGTATAGTGTACAAGTATGCAAGGCATAACCATAGAGCTCAATGGTTGGACTTGCAATTCAAGTTATAAAAGGACATGTTTCCACTTGGTACCATCATTTCAATTGTTGAATTTGCAGAGAACTACACACTATAGCCACATAATGAGGTACAATCATAGTATTACAACTCTACGCAGGTTGATATATTTTTGCAAATAGCATTCATTCATGCAGAAGATAGTACAGAGGACGATAGAAAGATCTTGAGGGAATATCATTTTTATATTAGTGATGATTGCACACATTCTATGGAGTTTTCGCAAGGTTGCTTTCAGATGTTCTACCATGATTTGGCCAGCAGGAACATATCACTTCATCAACATATCATATGGTCAGATAATTGTGCATCACAATTCAAGAACGTGTGGATGTTCTATTGGTTGAGCATGATGCATACGGTGAATGGTGTTCAACATATGTGGAATTTTTGTGAGGATGGGGATGGAAAGGGGGAGCATGATGGTGCCGAAGCATGTACCAAAAGAGCATTGGCACAAGAAGAGTTGAAGTACAAAGACAATGCAAAGTTGACAAATGCGAGATCTATTGTTGAATGGTGTAACACTACAATGGGTCTAGGTAATGAAGGTAAGTCTACAGTTCATAGATATTTTTGGTTGGTTGATGGTACTAACATTGTAAAATATGAGGACTATTGTACATTGATAGGATTGAGTGAGCTACACTCTTTTAGAAGCTCTAATGTAGGTTCATGGAGTATTCATACGCGACATATGGCATGCTTTTGTTCTTCATGTACATATGAAGCTTGGTATGATTATGAGTCAAAGGAGTGGGTTGATGATTGGTGTACAGGAGGCCTAAGCCTGACTGACATGTATCAACTATCGACAACACTACAAATGACAGAGATTGAATCATCGGTTGATTTTGACCATGTTTCATCTATCTAGTTCAACTAGGTATTATTAGCATTCAAATTTAATAAAATTAAATATGCCATCTTATTTTGTATTTTTTCTTGTATTGTTGACTATATTCATCAAATTGAATGCATGTATAAATGCAAGGCATGTTTATGCAGTTATTGCAGTTGAAGACACTGAAGAAGGAATAAATTATTATTTGTGTCATTGTGTTGAGGCAAAAATGAAATTAGATTCCCCTATTATAGATGGAGAAAACATCGAGTACACTATAGGATCAGTGGTTGTTACTGGAACATGGCTTAGAAGGTACCCACTGAAGAAGTCTGGTGTGTGGGTGTTCAAGGACTTTGACCCACATAGGAAGATTCTTCATTATTATAACATTGTTGTGGCTTCAAATGTTCATTTGATCAAATATGGGGGTAGACCATTGAATAAGACCTTGTGGAAGTTTCATGAGTCTGATCATGAGGCAATACTCAACACAATAAAGAGTAGAATAGACCCTGATGGTTCATTGGATTAAATTAGTGGAATGACAGAAAGGTATGTTATTTTTCTTTACTATCCTAATTTCACCTTGTATATTTTAGCTAAATAGTGCAATTGCATTTGCATGCAGGATTTTAGTATGATGGAGGTAGGCATAATCCTTATGAAGTTGCCTTTGGAAGGAAAGTAAGGTAGGTTTTCATGATTATTTCACGATGATATGTCCTTTACTTTCTATTTCATAATGAGTTTTAATGAGTTTTAACGATGTAACTATGAGTTCTAATTCATTTTAATGATGTTACTATTTCATAATAAGACTTAATGAGTTTTAATGACAAACAATTGATAGAAGTGGTAAGGGCAACCTCAATTGATGCCCTACAAGAAATTGGATCAAGTGAGAACACATTTATAGTACTGAATTTTCATATACTAGAAAGGTATTATGACTAGATTTTTACATTAGGCATCTCCTGGAGCCAAATAGATGGCGCCAATGTATCTAGGTGGGTGGGTAGATGCTATGGGGGATGTCTTTTCAGTGGCAAAGCCTCATGGTCGTTCTTGGCTATATCAAACGCAAACAATCTCCAAAGAGCCCTAAGAAAAAAATGTGACAAACTTTGGATCGACTGTTCCATAAAATTGTGACACCTAGGAACATCTTCTTTGCATGTATAGGTGGATATCAGGTCCACCTACAAGAACCTACCTTGATTTTTTCTAAATCAATTTTGTTTGCATATGGTGGCAAGGAAAACATTATTCCAAACTGCTTCATTTCCATGCACCAGAAAGGTGCTAGGAGTGACATTTTGCATTCCATAGTTCGTGGGGCCGAATGGACTTCACCAAAGTGTCGGGGTGGATGGGTAAATGCTAGGGGAGGTCTCATTTCCTATGCCAAGCACCACAGTTGTTTGGGGCAACAAGCTATCAATAAAGCCCCTTAAGATCCCTAAGACCAAAAAACTACCAAACTTTGACAGAGCAGTTCTCAGAATTTGGGGTAGATGGGAATGTTCTATTTAGACCTATAGGTGCATGTGGGGTCCATCCACAATAACCTCTCTTAGTTTTAGTCAACTCCAATTTGTTTGACCGTGTCGAAATCAAATGCATTCTTGCAAAATGCTTCAGTTTCATGCAGTGGAAAGGTGTTAGGAGTGACATTTTGCATTCTATAGATCGTGGGGCCGAACAGACTTCACCAACGCGTCAGGGTGGGTAGGTAAATGCTAAGGGAGGTCTCGTTTCATGTGCCAACGGTCCCAATCGTTCGGGGCAGCAGGCTACCAGCAAAGTCACTTAAGATCCTAAGACCAAAAACTGCCAAACTTTGACAGAGCAGTTGTCAAAATTCATGGCAACTAGGAACATTTTGTTTAGACCTATAGGTGCACATGGGGTTCATACACAATAAACTCTCTCTAATTTTTGGTCAACTCCAATCCATTTGACTGTGCCAAAATCAAATGTAATCTTGCAAAATGCTTCAATTTCATGCAGCACAACATTGCCAGGTGCCATATTTTTTGTTCTGCTCATCGTGGGGCAGAACTGACTCCACCAACACATTGGGGTGGGTGGGTAAATGTTAGGGGAGGTCTCATTTTGTGTGCCAAGCATCCCAGTCATTCCAGGTTGTAAGCTACCGACAAAGTAGAAAGTTTCTAAGACTAAAATTTTGCATTCCATAGTTCATGGGGTCAAATGAACTGTGCTAACACATCCGGGTGGGTGGGTAAATGCTAGGGGAGGTCTCATTTCATGTGCCAAGTGTTTTAGTCATTCCAAGCTGTAAGCTATTAACAAAGTCAAAAGGTGCCAGGAGTGACATTTTGCATTCCATAGCTCATGGGGCTGAACGGACTTTGCCATTGCATCAGGGTGGGTAGGTAAATGCCAGGGGAGGTCAGCTCATTTTATGTGCCAAGGGTCCCAATTGTTCTAGGTTGTAAGCTACTAGCAAAGTCACTTTTCCAGTAGCTTACAAGCCATAACGACTAAGACGCTTGACACACGAAACAAGACCTCCCCTAACATTTACCCACCCACCTCAATGTGTTGGCAAAGTCAGTTTGGCCTCACGATGAGCAGATCAAAAAATATAGCACCTGGCAATGTTATGCTGCATGAAACTGAAGCATTTTGCAAGAATGCATTTGATTTTGGCATGGTCAAACGAACTAGAGTTGACCAAAACTAAGAGGTTATTGTGGATGGACCCCACATGCACCTGTAGGTTCAAACAAAACATTCCCAGCTGCCACGAATTCTAAGAACTGCTTCGTCAAAGTTTGGCAGTTTTTGGTCTTAGGATCTTAAGTGACTTTGTCGGTAGCCTGCTTCCCTAAATGATTGGAACCCTTGGCACATGAAACGAGACCTCCCTTGGCATTTACCCATCCACCCCGATGCCTTGGTGAAGTTTGTTCAACCCCATGAGCTATGGAATGCAAAATGTCACTCCTAGCACCTTTCCACTGCATGAAACTGAAGCATTTTGTAATAATGCATTTGATTTCAACATGGTCAAATGAACTGGAGTTGACCAAAACTGAGAGAGGTTATTGTGGATGGACTCCATGTGCAAAACTTAGGTCCAAACAGAACATTTCGAGTTGCCCTAAATTCTGAGAACTGCTCCATCAAAGTTTGGTAGTTTTTTGGTCTTAGGGATCTTAAGGGACTTTACAAGTATCCTACTGCCCCAAATGATTGGGTTCTTGGCACATGAAATGAGACCTCCCCTCGCATTTACCCACCCATCCCGACACGTTGGCAAAATATGTTCGGCCCCATGAGCTATGGAATGCAAAATGTCACTCCTAGCACCTTTCAACTATGTTGGTAGCTTGCAGCCTGGAATGACTGAGACACTTGGCACATGAAAGGAGACCTCCCCTAGCATTTACCCACCCACCTAGACATTTTTGGCGCAGTCGGTTTGACCCCACGAGCTATGGAATGTAAAATTTTAGTCTTAACAACTTTGTACTCTGTCGATAACTTACAGCTCAAAACTATCAAGATGCTTGGCACCAAAACAAGACCTCCCCTAACATTTTCTCACCCACCTAAATGTGTTGGCAAAGTCAGTTCAGCCCCACGACGAGAAGAATAAAAAATATGGCACCTGACAATGTTGTGCTGCATGAAACTGAAGCATTTTACAAGATTGCATTTGATTTCGACAAGGTCAAATGGACTGGAGTTGACCAAAACTGGGAGAGGCTATTTTGGATAGACCCTGTTGGTACTCATTTATGTTTAGGGTTTTAAGCGTGAATGTTTGCAGGTTTTCTCATTCAAACCCTAAATTTTTTGAGTCATGGGATATTGCATTGCTTTGTCTTTGCTGATGTTGGCTTTATATGGTGGGTACCTAGTTATTAAATCTCTGCCTTCAGGAATTGTGGTGATGCCCTACCTATAATTAGGGTTACAAAGTTAAAAAATAGTGGATACTTTTTATCCCAAACCCTATCAATATATATGGCCATCAGTGTGAGTTCACTTTTGTCTTGGTGACCGCGTTCTTCACTTGGTATATTTGTACCATCACCAAGACTTTGTCCATCGGCAGTTGTGCTGCATGTCCCACTGATGGTGTGTGTCAGGCCGATGAGGGTTGCAAGAGTGTAGTCATCGGCGAGAGTGTGGTCATTGGCAAAGGTGTTTTCAAATTCACCGATGGGATGGAGTCACCTCGACGAAGCAGCATCGGAGTGACATTGCATATCGGCTAGGCAGGTGAAGGGTTCGCCGACGCGAAGGGTCTTACCGATGGAGTATGGTTTTTATGTGCCATCGGCACAACATGGTGTATCAGGTGGACCGTGGAGAGTTAGGCCGACAGGGTTGTTCTTACCAATGGAGCTGCCATCGGTGTGATCAATGCGATCGGCGTGTCCGATGGGAGTTACTCCGATGGTGTGTGTCACACTAACGATCGGCATGAGTTGTGTGGTCGGTGAAGGAATTTTTAGTCACTCCGATGGTTCTAGTTATGTTGATGAAGGTGGCTTTGTGGAGGCTTCATCGGGTGGACAATGTGTATCAGCGGGAGAAATCTTGGGTTGGTCGATGTGAGGGGTCTGGCCGATGGGGTGTGAAGAGAAGGATTTACGCAAGTGCCGTCGGAAGCAAAATTGCTGACATTATATATGATCACGGCCATGCTTATAAAGTGCTAAAGGGGTCTCCGCGGGGTGCATGTGGGACAAATGGTTCCTGCATAATTTGAAATATCAGGGAGATGTATTTTGGCGGGAAGGTTTCAAACGCACTGTTGCTGCATTTCCCAGTGGCCACGGGTGGTTGAAGCCTTTAATGGCAGTTGTTGTAGGGGTATGGGCATTGGCATGAATGGTCAAACCTCTCATTTGAAGTTATGGATTCCCAGGTGACGGTGCAAGGCTCGAGACTTCCCCTGTCTCCTCCCCTACCTGCTGCATTCATTTTTTATGAGCGCCATTTTTCTCATGTGTACTGTATCTAGCAAATTTTGAAATCTGCCATGTAATTAATGCTGAGGACCTTCCTTGTTGTATTTAGCAGGTTGTGTTGCTCACTTTGACGGTTGTTGAAAACTGGACACATCTGGCATTGTAATAAGATATAACTAGTTTTGGTTGCTCTGTGTAGAAGATCTTGTGAGTTTATGAGTCTCATGTTTTATGTATTGTGCATAAATTCATTGGTTTCATGTTGTTTTAGATGAATAATGCTATACTGCATGTGTTTTGTTATCTGTCTCCTGTATTGAATATACTTTTCTTTTGAATCTGGATATCTAAGGGGTGTCTTGGGTTCTAGGATATAGGTTTACTATATTGAATGCTTGATCTCTTAACTTCTGCTCAAGGGGTAGATTAAAGTGTTTTCAGGTTAAGTGTTGAGGAGAATATATTGCAGTAAGGATATCATAAGTAGAGATAACTTAATACTCTATTTTGGGAGGTATCTGTAAGGTAGATATCACATAAATCCCCTTGAAATCCAATCTTGGTATGTTTATGCTAAACATTTACATGTGTATGTCTACTGACTCCAAGCCCTGGATAGGCACCAATCTAGCTCTATGTTGAGGTTATACACTAGGTCTAGGTTTACATCCAAACATAAAATCAAATTCAAACTTCCAAAACAACCATTAGGACTATAGAAGTAGTTTAGGACCAAGATCCTCTGATTCACAACTAAACATAAGCCCAAAGCTAGCCCCTTTGCACTTATCCCACAGTTTTGGTCTTCATATAGGAGGATTTATCTACTTTTTATCAACATCCCAAGCCAACCCACAAGCATATTCTCATGGGTGTTGAATAGGGAATACCCCCCTAGGTTTTGCAAAGCCTGAAGAAGAAGAGGAGATAAAATAGAGTCTATCTCCTACACTGTTGGCCCCTGGCCCAAAGATCCTATTGATCACTGATGGCTACCTTGTAGGGAAATCTGGGAATGAGCATCCAGTCAGGGAAAAAACCAACAGAAATTTGCGACTCCGCTGGGGAGACAATGTCATATCCATGAATGTTTGAGTCTAAAAGATTAAAAAAAAATCAGACTTGGAGGTGCTTTGTTGCAGCAAAGGAAAAAGTTGTATGTGTGACTCTGCTGTGGGAGAACCCAGAAAGAAACAAATCAATTTACAGCTTCAACTTGTTTGAAGCTCATTCCTCTGCCAATGGTGAATCTGCATATAAAGAACCTGATAAGAGGACACCAGAGGTGTTAAATTTGCAACTGCTGCAACATATCCAGGTATTTGTACATGTTTTTAAAAGATTCCCTATATGGTGAAATAGCACTGGTTAAAAGGGAAACATTGGTGAAAGTAGAGCTTGCATGCTTTTGTTAGAACCTACTCTGTATTTCAAAAGAGCATGCAATATTGTTAAAAGACTCATTTAGAGGACTCTAGGCGAGTTGAAATAGCAGTTTGTATTTTAAAGGCCTGAGGTCATATTGTAATAGAAAATCTGAAAAGAAGGTTGTAAAAACACATAATGATGTATAATTATCAGCCCCTGCACCCTTGTGAGATGTCAAATGTAATGATGCATAATAATTAGTCCCAACTATGTAATAGAAAGAGTTTCAGACTTGACAGATATAAGCCCATAAACTTTGATGGCATCTGTGGCTATCCAAATGCTTTTCCATCTAAAATCAAAAAGTATTTGCCCAAATTCAATGATGCCGAGGATGAATCAGCTGAGAAACACTTGCAGCAGTTTATAAATGTGATAGATGATTTTGAGATTGACCATGAAGATGTAGTTATGAGATTATTTGTTCAATCTCTAGATGAAGATGCAAGGGATTGGTTCTCCTACCTTCCAGCTCACTCTGTCAGCTCTTGGCAAGAATTTAAATCTGAATTTCTAGAACAATATGGTGAAAGAATTTCTGAATATGCAGTTATTAGTGATTTTATGTATATCCATATTGAAGAAGATGAGTTGATCCTAGCTTTTAACCTTAGATTTATGAGGGCTTTGAATAGAATCCCAGAATGCATGAGACCTAATGATGCACTGTGCTTAGTTGTCTATATGGGAGCCTTTGATAAGAAAATGAGTTATAGATTGAGAGATAAGGAGCCCACCACATTGCATCAAGCTCGACAATTTGCAATAGATATTGAAAACAATTGGAGGTATGGAATACAAAAGGGTTATTTTTCTGAAAATTTTTGTTGTCCTGCAGCCCCCAATGTTAATGAAAGATTTAATTCAGGAGTTGACAATGAATGTCAAAGCACTCACACCCCTGTTGTCTCAGTTTTTGCATCATTCCAAGTTGATGATGTTTCTGTTGTAGAGGAGGATGTCCTATTTTGCCCAGCAAATGAAGTTGACAACAATAATTTCCCAAGTAATACTTGCATGTCAGTCCCAAACAAAGAGCATTCATGTTTAAATGATCTAGTTGTGCAAAGTTGTGATCATATGGATCAAGAATCAATATCAGTTTCATCAGGAAGCATTAGAGGGCTGGAAAATGATGTAGATAGTTCAACTTTAGAGTGCATTGAAGTAGCAAAAATTTTGTATGTGGGGCAATTAGAGATTAAAGATGATAAAGATGATATCCATGATCAATTCATGGATCAGGTTTGTTCTTCTTATGACTTTAGATTTGATAATACTAAAGAAGAATTGGATTCTCATGAAGAAGAAGTAGAGACCTTTGCAGTGAGTGTTAATCCCCTTTATGATGAGCCTGCAAATGTCTTTGATGTTGTGAGTCATGACCCACATTGGTGCAGGACTAACCCTCTGTTTGATGATGATTATATGGATTTGCAAACTGTGGATGATAGATGTTCATCATCAGTTGGTTTAGACATGTGCAATTATGGGTGTGCAGATTAGGTTTTGTTATCATTATCCGTAAGTGATATAAGTGATAATGAGGGTCTCATATTTTCTAAGTGTTTTCAATTTTTAGATCAGCTGGATATGTGTTTGGTTATATCCAACAGCTAGGTAGACAATGAATATTGCGAAATGCAATGTGAGGATATACTATTTGAGGATTTTAACCTACATATGTTACATAATGTTGAAACATATTCTACTGTGTATGGTTATATGTCTAGTTGTAAAATGCAGAGTGATAGAGGCAGTGCTGACAGTGGCAAGTTTTCAAAAATGGTGAAGCATGTAATTCATAAGATCAACATGTGGGCAGATTATTTTAATTTTTTCAGCCATGGTTGGGATTATTCAGTTTGGAATCAAGCATTTGACAGGAGAAGGCTGTGGTTCTTTATTTTTGGTTGCCCAAGGCTACTAAAATAATGATTAAAAATATAATTTATGTGCAGGTTGGTGCAATGATTGACTCTGTTGCCCAATAGATATGGCCCAATTTGTGAAACCACAGATTTTGAGGATCTCGCCATGCCTGCAAGAGGCATGCATCCCCAATCGGAGCCTATGTTGGTACTCATTTATGTTTAGGGTTTTAAGCATGAATGTTTGCAGGTTTTCTCATTCAAACCCTAAATTTTTTGAGTCATGGGATATTGCATTGCTTTGTCTTTGCTGATGTTGGCTTTATATGGTGGGTACCTAGTTATTAAATCTCTGCCTTCAGGAATTGTGGTGATGCCCTACCTGTAATTAGGGTTTCAAAGTTAAAAAATAGTGGATACTTTTTATCCCAAACCCTATCAATATATATGGCCATCGTTGTGAGTTCACTTTTGTCTTGGCGACCGCGTTCTTCACTTGGTATATTTGTACCATCGCCAAGACTTTGTTCATCAGCAGCTGTGCTGCATGTCCCACCGATGGTGTGTGTCAGGCCAATGAGGGTTGCGAGAGTGTAGTCATCGGCGAGAGTGTGGTCATCGGCAAAGGTGTTTTCAAATTCACCGATGGGATGGAGTCACCCTGACGAAGCGGCATTAGAGTGACATTGCATATCAGCCAAGCAGGTGAAGGGTCTTACTGATGGAGTATGGTTTGTATGTGCCATCGACATGACATGGTGTATCAGGCAGACCATGGAGAGTTAGGCCGACAGGGTTGTTCTTGCCGATGGAGCTACCATCGGTGTGATCGATGCGATCAGCATGTCCGATGGGAGTTACTTCGATGGTGTGTGTCACACTAATGATTGGCGTGAGTTGTGTGGTCAGTGAAGGAATTTTTAGTCACTCCGATGGTTCTGGTTATGCCAATGAAGGTGGCTTTGTGGAGGCTTCATCGGGTGGACAATGTGTATCGACGGGAGAAATCTTGGGTTGGCCAATGTGAGGGGTCTGGCCGATGGGGTGTGAAGAGAAGGATTTATGCCGGTGCCATCAGGAGAAAAATCACTGACATTATATATGATCATGGGCATGCTTATAAAGTGCTAAAGGGGTCTCCGTAGGGTGCATGTAGGACAAATGGTTCCTACATAATTTGAAATATCAGGGAGATGTATTTTGGCAAGAAGGTTTCAAACGTACTGTTGCTACATTTCCTGGTGGCCGCGGGTGGTTGAAGCCTTTAATGGTAGTTGTTGTAGTGGTATGGGTGATGGCATGAATGGTCAAACCACCCATTTGAAGTTATGGATTCCCAGGTGACGGTGCAAGGCTCGAGACTTCCCCTGTCTCCTCCCCTACCTGCTACATTCATTTTTTATGAGTGCCATTTTTCTCATGTGTACTATATCTGGTGAATTTTGAAATCTGCCATGTAATTAATGCTGAGGACCTTCCTTGCTGTATTTAGCAGGTTGTGTTGCTCACTTTGACGGTTGTTGAAAACTGGACACATCTAGCATTGTAATAAGATATAACTAGTTTTGGTTGCTCTGTGCAGAAGATCTTGTGAGTTTATGAGTCTCATGTTTTATGTATTGTGCATAGATTCATTGGTTTCATGCTGTTTTAGATGAATAATGCTATACTGCGTGTGTTTTGTTATCTGTCTCCTGTATTGAATATACTTTTCTTTTGAATCTGGATATCTAAGGGGTGTCTTGGGTTCTAGGATATGGGTTTACTATATTGAATGCTTGATCTCTTAACTTCTGCTCAAGGGGTAGATTAAAGTGTTTTCAGGTTAAGTCTTGAGGAGAATATATTGCAGTAAGGATATCATAAGTAGAGATAACTTAATACTTTGTTTTGGGAGGTATCTATAAGGCAGATATCACACAAATCCCCTTGAAATCCAATCTTGGTATGTTTATGCTGAACATTTACATCTGTATGTCTACTGACTCCAAGCCCTAGATAGGCACCAATCTAGCTCTGTGTTGATGTTATACACCAAGTCCAGGTTTGCATCTAAACATAAAATCAAATTCAAACTTCCAAAACAACCATTAGGACTATAGAAGTAGTTTAGGACCAAGATCCTTTGATTCACAACTGAACATAAGCCCAAAGCTAGCCCCTTTGCACTTATCCCACAGTTTTGGTCTTCATATAGGAGGATTTATCTGCTTTTAATCAACATCCCAAGCCAACCCACAAGCATATTCTCATGGGTGTTGAATAGGGAATACCCCCTAGGTTTTGCAGAGCCTGAAGAAGAAGAGGAGATAAAATAGAGTCTATCTCCTACACTATCCCCTGGCCCAGAGATCTTGTTGATCACTGATGGCTACCTTGTAGGGAAATCTGGGAATGAGCATCCAGTCAGGGAAAAAACCAACAAACCCCACATGCACTTGTCAGTCCAAATAGAACATTCCCAGCTACCACAAATTTTAACAACTACTCTCTCAAAGTTTGGTAGTTTTTGGTCTTAAGATCTTAAGTGACTTTGCCAGTAGCATGCTGCCTTGAATGATTGGGACCCTTGGCACATGAAACAAGACCTCCCTTGGTATTTACCTGCCCACCCCGATGCATTGGTGAAGTCTATTCGGCCCCAGAAGCTATGGAATGCAAAATGTCACTCCTAGCACGTTTCCACTACATGAAACTGAAGCATTTTGCAAGAATGCATTTGATTTTGGCACAGTCAAATGAACTAGAGTTGACCAAAACTGAGAGATGTTATTGTGGATGGACCCCACATACACCTATAGGTCTAAACAGAATGTTCCCATCTTCTCCAAATTCTGAGAACTACTCTGTCAAAGTTTGGTAGTTTTTTGGTCTTAGGGATCTTGAGGGACTTTACCAGTAACCTATTGCCTCAGATGACTGGGGTACTTGGCATATGAAACAAGACCTCCCATGGCATTTACCCACCTACCCCGATGCGTTGGCCAAGTCCGTTCGGCCCTCTGAGCTATGGAATACAAAATGTCACTCCTAACACCTTTCCACTGCATGAAATTGAAGCATTTTGCAAGAATGCATTTGATTTAAAGATTTGAAATCTAGATAACTATACTGGTTCCTTATTTTCCACCGTCATTGCTCATGCATATTATTCTGTAGATATTAGACCATTTAATGAAGCCTTAGAATATCCTTTTCTTGATGAACAAGTGACTAGGTTTGGGAGAAGACTTTAATGCCGTGATAACAGTCCCAAAGCCTAAGTGATTGCCTTCTTGTTGATGACTATCACTTTCTTGACTTTAAGATTAATTCATGATTCCATGCTTGTCTATAAGTGTGCTATGTCATAGTTGGTCTATTGGGCTTGCTAGAGTTGTCTTTATGTGGGAATGACATGCTTGACCTGATGGGGTTGTCATCCCTTCTTAATTTAGGATTTCTACTCTCTAATTACCAACACAACTATCTCTTGATTATGACAATCCTCTTCTTTCTCTCTTCTACACTCCCTACTTGTAGACTTCGCATTCTTAATGCCAGGGTATAAGTATCCTCTCGGAAGACAATAATGCCTTTGATACATGAGAGTCAATCTAGGGCTATCTTTTATCTTTGTATGACAAACACCTAATTAATTCTAGCTACTTGTAGTACCTCTAAGCATCTCCTATAATATCACCAAGTTCATGGTCATTACCTTGTGTCCTATCTAAAGTCATTTGATTTTTTCTATGTGGATTCCTACATGACTTTGAGGTCCTATGATGTATATTTTGGTGAGTATTGGTTTCTGATGTATTTAATGCTTGAGTATGTGCATGAGGTTTGATTTTGTTATGTTATTGAATGCCTTTTGAAGTGACTATGGATGTTTTGAAAGGAGGTATGTTTCCCATTTAGAGGCATCTTGTGGTCAAGTTAAGACTGTTCAAACCATTCAGTCATCCTAAAGGTCCCCTAGATCTACCCCAAGACTCTTTACTAGTCATAAAGGCCTTAAAGTTAATCCTAGGTTATTTGGAATGATCTTTGGAACCTTTGAAAGGGCCATTCAAATGATTTGGTGCCCAAATTTGAATTTGACAAGGAAGGAAAAGCGTTTAAAATTCTAATTCTTCATTACCTTCCACCCTTAATGTGAAGGCTAGAACATAAAGCCTAAACCTTAGCCTTAGCATATATCCCACTTATCACTGATTTATGGCTTTGGAGGTGTTTCTAACTATAAGAGAGGTGATTATTTGGTTTGGTGTTATCTATAAAGGGCCTACATGCCATGCTTATACAGGCACCAAAGAGTTTAAGGAAAGTGGTGGGTTTTTTTTCCGTTCATGACTAGTTTATGGATACATTGCCACCTATGGAGGACATGTTTCAATGCCTAAAACCTTAATCTATGCCTGTACATGTGTGAACAACATTCAGAGATGTATGTTATTCATTCTACCTGACTAGAGCCCATATTTCATAAGGTTTTTTGGGCAAAATAGAAAGAGATAATGGACTGATCCATTATTGTATTGACTATGACAACCATGATTAGAGGTCAAAATACATTGCATTTACATAATTTCATGCTATTTACATGGTGATTAAATAATATGGTGTTTTACTAATGTTTTTGTGTAGGTTTTGCTTCCAAAATGAGATATAGAGGACCTAGGGTTTCGTTTCTAATGGCAAACCAAACCCTAGTGTCCATTCTGTTGAAAGGGATTTGTTTCTGTGTCTTCTGATGCATGCCTAATGCCTGTGCTAGTGGTTGCAAGTCTAAAGTAATGAAGCTCCAAAGCCATCAATGAGTTTGCATAAGGGTTTTAAGGGTTGGTTGTTGTGACAATCACAATATACTAGGTACATTTCATGAAAAGATTTTGGTCACAAAGAAAGAAGTTGTATGAAGGTTTTATGAGAAAGTTTGTTAAGGTTATCATGTTCTTATTGTTATAAACTTCAAAGTTCAAATTAAAGGCACTTTGAGACTATTATGATGTACAAAGTTACCACAGTCCGTAGATCATTGTCTTGGTCAGCATAAGGGTTGTCACGGTTTCATTAAGTTGTCATCTGCCTCATAGGGTTATTCATCACTCATAAGATATCTTTAACATGATTGCTCAATACCCAAGCATGATGATGGATTCTCAATCCCTTGATAGGCTACTAAAACAAGGCATAATTGACTATCATACTGTTTGGGCTAGTAAGTTAAACCTTATTGGTAGAATATGTTAGTCTTCATGAGAAAATGGCTTGTTCCATTATGAGGAAGTGATTACATGTTTGAGTCTCCACACAAGGACAACCAACAATGTCATAACTCTGTATGAGTTTTACATGGATTTATCTAAAAGGTGATTACATGTATGGTCCACAAACCTTGAATGGAATAATCCACAGTCCTCTTCCCAAGGGTTATGACAGTAAGGGAGACTTATAACACCATTAGAGGACTATCTAGGGCATCAAGGGGGCATTACTAAACACACTCAGCCCATTGAGAGGACTACCACAGTTGTAAAAGAGTAGTCACATTGAATGGTTTAGGACTACCTCTGTGCAAGAAATAGTGATTGATACAAGGTGTCTAGAAGTTGATGAATGAAGGAACATCATCATTAACCATTGTTGTGAGGTTATAAAATCATATAATTATGCAGGTTTAACTGTTAACACAATCCTGAAACTAATCAATAGACTAAAATGTGTTAAGTGATAGTTTAGAGGTGGACAATGGGATCTTTACCTAGTCATTTGGGATATTTGAGGGTTAGTGTAAGGGACTTAAACCATGATAGTCACAATGGCCTCTCTTTCTAATTATTAAAGTATCTATGAGTCATGAGAAGGCCATGTCTTGCAACACCTAGTCGACACATTATTAGAGACATCATGTAGCATTTTGTCCTAATCCCACTTATCCTATTAGATAATTAATTAAATAAATCTTATTTATTTAATTAATTTCCAATCCTAACCCACTAATAAATTGATTAAATAAATCCTATTTATTTAATTAATTTTCCTTTCACATGTCCCAACTAATTCAAATAAAATATTTGAATTTATCCTCATCTCTCACCACATTCCAACACTTGTCCACCTCTCAATTGAGTCATGTGTGGTAGTACAACTTTCATTTAATATCCTTCACATGTCCAACTAATAGGTCAGCCCTATTCTCCTTCGCACACTTATCACATGACTACAACTCTTTGAGGAGTGGGAAACCCTATGTGATCCTAGCCATCCACATCGTTGAAACCAACTTTCAATCAGAGCCCTTTATTCAAATCAGCCCGATCCTATAAATCAACCCTCTCACAAGCCATTTGCATCAATCTAGATTTTAAGTATCCTTATGCTATTGAAATGCCATTAGAGCCTTTGCAATATTCATCCTATGCCATTGTTATGCTGTTGAAATAGTGAGAAACCAACATTCCTCCCATAATCAATCCTTCAAAATCTTGCATTCCCATGTGAGGTTGAGAAGAGCAATGGAGATAAATCAAGCATAGCGTGGAGATTGGTTTGCATTTGATTTATGTTTTGATTTTCATGTTATCTTATGCTCTATTGTGCTTGTTAGGGTTTGATAGTTTGTTTTTTATGCTTTTGTCCTAGATTTTTACCCTAGCTACATTTGGTGAACCTAATGTGAAACCATGCAAATCTAACATTTTTTGTTGATTTTAGAAACTTGACTTTTGTAGGTGACCTCCAGGCCTAAAACAGACCTCGCCGTTGCATCCGGGAGGCCCTTTCGATGAAAAATGACATAAAATTTGATACATTTCGCTACCGGAAAAAAAATGAAATTTTTTCAGGTCAGCCCCTGTCGCAGGGCCATACTATACGGACCCGTACGACCCCTGCATAGGGGTCTTTAGTCAAATTTCTAGTTTTTCATAGCTCATTTCATTGTGGTTGCAGGTGAAATTGCTGGTTAATATTATTGGTTGTAGGCTATTTTGTTTGTTTATGTGGTGTTGCAGAGAAAATGTGTTTGCAGGTTTTTAAAAAAAAAAAAGCCTTGATTCAATCGCTGCTGCCGAGAAAACCCTACACAATCGCCTTTAATTGTAGAGTCAACACCAAAGCCTAGCCATTCCACCACCCCTACCTACCTCTCACCACCTAGCAAAGATTGTTCGCCACTAACCTTAAACCCCGTCGCCCAAAATCTATTCCTCCTCGCTCAAACCCTTTCGATCGCTACCATCGCCACTTAGAAACCCTAGCTCCGCTATCTATGATACCTCTAACACCTCTCTTGTGACACCTGATCTTCGCCTCTACTTTGGATTACCTCTCCTAATACCGCTGTCTAATCTCCTCCGCTTCAAATTGTTCAACACTACCTGTCTAAAAAAAAACCACTACCCTCCATTAATCTTTGTCGCCACCCATTTCATCCCTTCTGCTCACCTCTCATAACCCTTATCTCTGCCTGGTAAATATTTGGCCACCACTGCTTATTTTTCCTATCCTGACTACCATTTCTTTTTAAGTGGTGGTCACCGTGAAAGAGCCTAACATCTATCATTCAATAGCCCTTTGATCTTGGCCTATGATCACATCCGTGACTAGGCCTGCAGGGCTTTCGTTGTCTCTTTTTTATTTTTTATTTTTCGTCGAGCCCTGGTCACATGGGTAACTAGGGGCCCAGCTAAACTCTTAGCCACTTGGTAAACTGCCAGCTCCCAACCACTTCATGTGATTAGAACTAAATCTAACTGCTAGCGGCTAACAAACTGCCAGATAGACCTACCCTTCTTTTCTACATGCCCTAATAGGGCATTTTGTTTTCTTTTGATCATAACTTCATCATACGGGCTTGAAAATTTGAAAACAAGGACTCATTGGAAAGATGACTTAGTCAACTACGTAATGGTACAGAAATTATCAGGGCATTGTGTCATTTATCATTCTTTTTTTAGTCAAATTCAAACTTAATTTTGAACTTCAAATGCTATAACTTCTACAAAATTGATCTATTTTTCATAATTTTTTTTAAAAGTGCATAGAATTTTGTCTAGGTTTTGTTTATACCATCCATTCTACTGTATCAGTTCATCTTGATTAGATTTTATCAGATTTCATCCTTTTCACATAACAGTTTTCTATGCAAGTTTACTTGTTTCTTCTTGAGATTTGTGGCTTGTAGGTGATCATACTAAGCTGGAACAACATTTGCATCAGCACATACAACAGATTGGAAAGTGATTTTATCAAGTGCACTCCATTCATCTCTCATCTCTTTTCATTTCAATCAATCAATCTTGTTTGCAACACACTTCAATTTGGGGCTTAAAAAGAACCTTTGTTTTCTCTCACATTTTGATTTGGACATCTTAAAATGAATCTTGTCTTCAATCACACGTAAAAAATTAGGTCTAAAATTAACCATTGTCTTCCTTCATCACATTTTGACTTGGGATTAAAAAGAACAAGTGCTTGAACTATTTGGTGAATTTGAGTGAGGTTAGGGGTGTGTATGCTCTTCTCATGCGCTTCATGCAACCTTGAGAATCAAAAACACCTCTCATCCATTCAATTTCACACCACACATTTCAATTTCTTAAAAGGCAAATTAATTTTATGAGTGTAAATCAAGTGTGTGTGTGTATGCTCTCTCCTCGCACCGCAAGGTGATCTTGGAGATCAAAAACACCTTACTTGGTTTGCTTTTGCCATACCCTTCCTAGGAGGCCTACTTGGAGACACACCACTCCAAGGGGCAACCTCAACTCTAGTGTTTTGATGGAGTATAAAAAGTGAGGTGTGAATCAAAAGACACCCTCTTTGGAAGTTAAAATCTTGTCACTCTTGGTTAAGCCCCAAAGAACTTTATACCTTTGGGAAGTGAAGGTGAAGGGTGGGTTACCCCTTTCACTTGGTTGTGTGGGATTATTTCTCTTTCATTTCATGGAATCAGCCCCCCCATACCTTGAGTATATTGGGGACATGCTTAGTCAACTTGTGTAACCTAATTTAAGACCTACTTGGCTACACCTACTTGACTAATCTAGGGCTTGTCGATGTGTCCTCTTCAAGTGCTTTCTGAATCATCACATTCAAAATTCAAACTTGCTTATGTGTCTTGCGGGTGTGATTCATGTGTGTACATGTGTAATCATTTGTTTGAAAATTGCCACTTCAAGCTATAGACACAAACACATAAACAAATCATTCTAAACATTCTTCCTAGTCAACACATTCATTCCAAATCACCTTCATCCTAAGAAAAACCCTAATCATCCTTGTCATTCACCATCTTACATGTCATATCCTAATCATTACGTGACATCATCCAATCATTCCAAGACAAATCATCCTAATCAAACCCTAATAATTCCTAATCCTCCTCTTTTTAAATCTAATCAATCATTATCCTAATCATATCCCAAGTCATACAATCTTATCATTTCTCAACATCCTAACCACCTCTTTCATTCCTAATAATTTCATCCTAATCAATCACCATCCCAATCATTCCACATCATCATCCTAATCCTAGTCAAGCACTTGCCAAAAGGGTCTTAATCCTTAAACACATGTGTGACACCATACCAACATTAGAAGACCTAGTACCACAATTCCAAGACCTCATTCAAACACTTCACCAAATTCCACAACCTCTAGACCAACAAACCATTCAAATGGTCCATGTCATCATCCAACAACTTCAAACAAGCCAATCACATTAAATGCAACAACTCCTAGCACAAGCCCAACACTTCATAGCCACTTGTTAAACCCAACAAGCACATCATCCTCTATCCATTCACTATCAACCACTACCACCTCAACCCTACGTGTCATCTCCCTTGACTTCATACCAATCTAATCCATCCACATGTCAAATCAATTCCACATCAACTTATCCCACTTCATACCAATCTAATCCATCCACATGTGAAAATCAATTCCACATCAACTTATCCCACTTCATACCAATCTAATCCATCCACATGTCAAATCAATTCCACATCAACTTATCCCACTTCATACCAATCTAATCCATCCACATGTCAAATCAATTCCACATCAACTTATCCCATTTCATACCAATCTAATCTATCCACATGTAAAATCAATTCCACATCAACTTATCCTACTTCATACCAATCTAATCCATCCACATGTCAAATCAATTCCACATCAACTCATCCCACTTCATACCAATCTAATCCATCCACTGTCAAATCAATTCCACATCAACTTATCCCACTTCATACCAATCTAATCCATCCACCTATCATATCAATTCTACATCACCTTACCCCACTTCTTCCAATATCAACCAACATCCATATCAATCCATACCCCAATATCTTCCATCTACATATCCCACCATTTCACCTTACCACCAAATTCATTCACAAGACTATTAAGTGCCTCCATAGCAAGAACATGTGAGCCCAAGTCCACCTTTGCAACAAGATCAAATTCCTTCAAGACCTCATGCCACCTTTCACAAGGAGAACACCACTCTAGCTTATGTACCCTATGAGTACCCTCCATTATCCACTCAAATGCCAATCCACAAGCCTATTTGTCCTATCTCGACACCACCATGTGATCCCACTCCTAGTCCATTAATCCACCAACTTTCTAATCCATCAAGCCCTTCATTACCTTAATCATCATGTTACTCTAATTCTCCACCAAGAGATAATGCTGAGATGCTTTTACAATGGATGTTTGAAGAAAAACTCATTGAACTTCCTGAAATCAAACCATGTGAGGAAAGTGCATTTAGTTCCCTTGGGTATAATGAATATGACTATTGTGCATACCATAGGATCAAATGTCATAATACAAATGAATGCCCCATATTTATCCTAATTGTATACAAGATGTACAAACATAGAATGGGTAAGTATGCCAAATCATCCTAATCCCATGTGTCACTCCCATCTAGTCCAAGTCCTAATCCATCCAATCCTACTATCCCTCCATCCAATCCAAATCCTAATAAATCTAATCCCATCATCCCTCCATCCAATCAAAATCCTAATCCTAAGCCTACACTACCTTCCACCTCTATTATCCCTCTACCTTATCCTAATCCTAAGCCTGCAACACCATCCACCCTTATTATCCATCCATTATATTGTCCAGCCACCCATACACTTACGAAGGATGTGATCCAATGGCTATTAGCAAGGAATCAACCATCTCCATGTCATCAAACACCTATACTTGAGCCTATCAAAGAACCCTCAAACACCATGTCTAGTCCTTCACTCCCATCATGTAGGCCACAACCCATCAAGTCTATTGACGAGTCTCCCTGATGAATCCAAGTCAAGATCCATTGTAACCTCATGTTGGTGATTTTCAAGAGCCTATCAAGCCTCTCCAAGAGTCGAGCCACTTCTACTTCCATCCAAAATCAAGAGCTATGTCAAGAGTATAATCCAAAGCATGTGGAAACATCAAGCCCTCATCCAAATCAAGATCAAAGCATCTCTAAGTTCAACTCATTTATGATCTATATATTTTCTATGATATCTATGATCATAACCCTATTCATGAGCAAATTTATCCTATTAATAGCACACTTAATCCTATTTATGCTCACATTTATGATCAAGGTTCTATCTATGATCATGAAAACCATGATAATCCTCTTAGCCAAACTTTATGCATTCAATGACCAAGAGATTATCACTCCACATATCCCTACTCCCATAACCATCCATGAGCAAGATATCTAAATTGTTCCTATCCATCCTCCACCTAGTCTCATCCATGATCTACAAATATCCGCTTCCCTTGATGAGACACATGCCTCCCAAGTAAGCATAGAAGATCAAACAAATAGCGTGGATCTAAATGAACACAATGATAATAAAGATCCTAATTATCCTTCCACATCCACTATCAACCCATTTCAAGTCCACCATCATATCCACTTGGTCTAACCACCTTTATACATGAATGTTCTTCCTTAGGAGAAAAACAACCACTATCTACCACCTCACCTTCTCCATCCAATAAGGAGCTCATGTCTAGTGTCCAAAACACACATAGTACCATTGTCCATTGCATCCTCCAAAACATGAATTATCAAGGTAAAGGCTTAGGTCTTCATGAACAAGGTATTTTGGAGCCTATACATGTCAAATTCCCTCCACGCTCATATGGCCTTGGATATACACCTCAAGGAAAACAATTTAAAGATGTTGGTACTTCCTCCATGCCTCCTAAATCCACCCCTTTCCATCACAAACCACATCATACCCCCAAAGCATATGTTGCCATTCCTCCTCCATTGTCCTACAAATCCCAAAATCATGTGACCATACACCTTCCATCGTCTAATTTACCTCCACTACTTACAACTCCTAATATCCCACCATCCACTTTACTTCCACTTCTCCCAACACCTAATATCCCTATCATCCAATCCCCTCATCCGATTATCCATAAATCCACTTTTAATCCAATTATCCATAAATGCCCTCAAATTCCCAATCATAATCAACAAATGCACACATCATCTAAACATGAAGATTCCACTAAACGATGGGATTCACAAATAAAAATTTGGATGTGTCTACCTATAAAGTAAAAAATACTAAAAATCCTCATGCCTTGGGACATCAATGCAAAGAGTCCAATCAAAATCCATCTAAAAGGCTATATAAGCCCATACCTCCACAATAAAAGTACGAAACTAAAATGGTTTGGGTCCCTAAGCAAAAAGAAAGCAAGTCAAATGAAGTATCCACATCTCAAAAATCCCAATAATCCTCTTCCATCCAAAAATCCCAAAAATCCCATTCCATTCAAAAATATCAAATTCCTTCATCCCACAAGCAAAAAATAAAAAATAAAAAATCTAAGTCTATGTGGGTACCTAAATTCCTACATCACCCATCCCCTAAGAAAACATGTCCATTACTTCCTACCCCTCCAAATCAAAAGCTTCAATGTTTATCATGGTGTGTGCAACCATTGGTCTTGGTTCCTTTCTATTCCACAACATTCCCACATACCTCCATCTCCCCACCTTTCATCCACTATCCTACATATCTCCCCCATCATCATATCCCTATGGTCCATGCTTTTGCATAAGCCTTTCATCCATCCTTTTGCATAAACCTTACATAATCCACATCAAAATCCATTATCCCCCATTCATCTTTTCCTAAAGCCTTTCATAATCCACATCCTTATCCACTATCTACCTACTCCATCTTGCTTTCATGAAATCACATTCCTACCAACATCTATGGGCATACAAAGACTTGACATGGTCCATGTGATGACATCCACCTTAAATGGGACTATCACCTTTCGTAGAACTAGATGCTTGAGTCCCTCTTATCCATATCCCACTATCCCATCCAAGTATTACAAAAAAAATAGTAAGGAGAAATCCCTTCATCCAATAGTGGAAACCACCTTTGGTGGCACCTTGGATAAGTACCATGATGAAAACCTGGAAAACAGGCATCATGTTGGACATACAGAGACTTTACATGGTCCATGCTATGACATCCATCTTAAATAGGACTATCACCTTTCGTGGAACTAGATGCTTGAGTCCCTCTTATCCATATCCCATTATCCCATCCAAGTATTACAAAAAAAAATATAGTTAAGAGAAATGCCTTCATCCAATGGTGAAAACCACCTTTGGTGGCACCTTGGATAAGTACCATGATGACAACCTGGCAAATAGACGTCATGTGTAGGTTGATCTTCTATGTCACTTACACTTGGGGGCACATTGTCTCATCCAAACTATCTATCCCACCATACCATTTCCATACCATACTACCATCCTTATCCATTACATCCATATACCTCTCTTATTGAGTCCATTCATCATCCCTTCCCTTATATTGATCTTGATAAAGAAATGGGAGAAAAATGTTGACAAATACTTTTGATATCTCTTTATATACCTCATCCTTTCCAACCAATTCTATCATCATCTTATTGTCATAAGCTTTGTCATGTCAAATCCTAAGCATTACACCTAGAATGGGGCATGTTATTCCTATGCAACATAGCCTTTGGAAATCACATCCTTGCTCTCTTACACATACATCTATTCCATCCATTATTGTCTATCCTTTTATCCATCCATTTATCATGAGTTTTCCATTCCATGGCCTATCCTTTTTATCCATCCATATATCATGAGTCCCACATCCCCTATAACCTATCCTTTTATCCATACATATATCATGACCCTTCCATCCCCTTTCCTATCGCCCACCCTTTTATCCATTCATCCAATCTCATCTACCTCTATACACCTAGACTTAGTTTTCCCTTGTCATTGGTATCTATCACAAAGGCTACCTGTTGGTCATGATGTTAGTCACAAACAAACATAGAATAAAAGTACACATTAACCTTCATTCATCTTGAAAGATACTATGAATTCAAAGAATTCAGGATCCCAAGTCTCTGGTGATTAGGTCTTAATCATCTGAAGTTACTCAGAGGTCAATGTGAGTTGCTGTTTCCATTTTGGGGCCTTACGTGGAAGTTCATCATCATGACACCACTTCTGCAAAGATTCTTACAGAGGAGTCATATTATACAGTTATTTGATGAAATGATGCAGTAATACTTCAAACTTTGCATGATATTTTCAATTGTGCATGCTTTGGGTTCAAATATGCTAAATATTTGCGATTACCTACGAGATGTCTACATATTTTGTGTTATTTGCTTAGGATTATCAGTTATTTGCAATTGTGATAGTGAAATGATTTGAAACTGAAAGAAACTAAAAGGAATACTATGATTTAAATTTGAACCTTTAGCTATTGATCTACATACATACTCGATACTGTCATGAGGAGAAGAAATCAAACCATATGTTCACCAGGATATTCCACAGCTAGATACAGTTGATGCAAACTTCAGAGGATGATGAATGAAAACAATACATACAACATGATGAGCACTCCAAGGGATGCAGCAAATCAAAGCATATATCCAGAATTCAGACACAGATTACTCAAGATTTACTAAGATTTGTAATCGAAATACTCTTCTCCTTTATTAAGTATGCAAAAGACATGTACATATACAATAGCTTAGAAATGAGCCCTGAATACTTCAGCAAATAGATTTCAATTAAGTTTTGAATGTTTTCAATAAGGCCTTCCACCACCTTTTATAGAATAAGGTGAGGAATCCGTTACAAAAAGATCTACAATCTTGATTTATCAATACCAATCTACGGTCATGATTCACTTGACTTTGTCAACCTTTACAAAATGGTACAAGTTGCCAGCTGGCAACTATCTACATTACTTATGCTATTATCCCCTTCATGATGTGTCTTCATCATGCTCCTCAGCTGATTCATGTGGGTCATCATCATGTGCGTCGCTTCCTGAACTTTCGCTATCCTGATGATGATGACGCTGCATATGGGGTTGCATACTACTGCGGACCTGCTCATATGAATGCACAACTTGATTTATCCCTCCGCCATCTTGAGTTTTTGCTTTGATGATGGCAGAGGCATAGATCAAGTTGTGCATTCATATGAGCAGGTCCGCAGTAGTATGCAGCCCCATATGCAGCATCATCATCATCAGGATAGCGAAAGTTCAGGAAGCGACGCACATGATGATGACCTGCATGAATCAGCTAAGGAGCATGATGAAGACACATCATGAAGGGGATAATAGCATAAGTAATGTAGATAGTTGCCAGCTAGCAACTTGTACCATTTTGTAAAGGTTGACAAAGTCAAGTGAATCATGACCATAGATTGGTATTGATAAATCAAGATTGTAGATCTTTTTGTAACAGATTCCTCACCTTATTCTATAAAAGGTGGTGGAAGGCCTTATTGAAAACATTCGAAACTTAATTGAAATCTATTTGCTGAAGTATTCAGGGCTCATTTCAAAGCTATTGTATATGTACATGTCTTTTGCATACTTAATAAAGGAGAAGAGTATTTCGATTACAAATCTTAGTAAATCTTGAGTAATCTGTGTCTGAATTCTGGATATATGCTTTGATTTGCTGCGTCCCTTGGAGTGCTCATCATGTTGTATGTATTGTTTTCATTCATCATCCTCTGAAGTTTGCATCAACTGTATCTAGCTGTGGAATAACCTGGTGAACATATGGTTTTATTTCTTCTCCTCATGACAGTATCGAGTATGTATGTAGATCAATAGCTAAAGGTTCAACTTTAAATCGTAGTATTCCTTTTAGTTTCTTTCAGTTTTAAAGCATTTCACTATCACAATTACAAATAACTAGTAATCATAAGCAAATAACACAAAATATGCAGACATCTCGTAGGTAATCGCAAATATTTAGCATATTTGAACCCAAAGCATGCACAATTGAAAATATCATGCAAAGTTTGAAGTATTACTGCATCATTTCATCAAATAACTGTATAATATGACTCCTCTGTAAGAATCTTTGCAGAAGTGGTGTCATGATGATGAACTTCCACATAAGGCCCCAAAATGGAAACAGCAACTCACATTGACCTCTGAGTAACTTCAGACGATTAAGACCTAATCACCAGAGACTTGGGATCCTGAATTCTTTGAATTCATAGTATCTTTCAAGATGAATGAAGGTTAATGTGTACTTTTATTCTATGTTTGTTTGTGACTAACATCATGACCAACATAAATTGGCGCTAGAAGGAGGGCCAGGATCTGGAATACTGCGTTCGTCATCATTATTTTCAGGTTTGATGACGCATAGAGAAAGGTAACCTCCGATCGTCTGTGAATTTCAAATACTACACAAATATTTACTGTAGGAAGCTCGTATATGCGCATTCTGTGTAAAGATTTCTAGATCTCACATAAATATTACAAGCTTTACAGTAGATCATTATGAATTCACTAATATTGGTCAAAGATACGTAAATTTGTTCAAGCTTTGAAGGATTTATGTCTTAGAAACTTGAGATCTCGTGCTACGAGTCAAGATATCCCCAATACCCTTTCATATTTGCAGTATCTTTGCAAATATTTCATAAATAGCTAGTCTGATCAGCCATCTGACCACAAATATCACCTCATTTGGTGAAATTCAGCCAATATTTGCAAAGTTTCAGCCAATTTGCCTCAAAAATTGTGAAATCCTGGCTCACAGGATAAATACCAGGTCTAGACCTAGTGGAATTTTTGAAGAATTGCCTGTTAGAGGTTTCAGACCTAGAACTGTGGACATTCATCATACTCCAGAGTTCAGTGCACCAAGAACTTCACTAGAACCTCCTCCTGTAATTCTTGTTGGTTTACAAATACCTTCTGGGATATCTGTGACACCTCCTGTTCAGTCTCAGGGTGTGCCTTTAGTTCAGCCCCAGCCAGCTGCACCACCAGCTCAACCTCCTCAGGTTGCAATGTCTTTCTTTGCAGCAGAGTCACATTTGACCTTTACTACATATCATGAGTTACCAAAGAATCCAGACAAACTTTGTCCAAAATATCATCCTTATCAAGATGCTGATGATCATATCAGGACATTTAAGGAAGCTTGCTGCAGAGCCAGAATAGAACATCAAGATGTGGTGTGCAGGTTATTTCCTTTTTCCTTAGGGGAAGAGGCTTATAATTGGTTCATTAGTCTTGGTCAAGCCTCTGTTGGTTCATGGGCTGTCTTAGAGAAAGCCTTTCTTGACAGGTTCAAGGTCCCTATTGATCCATCTATGAATTACCATATGTTTGATACAATCAAAAGATTTGAGAATGAGCCTATTGCTAATTTCAATGCTAGGTTCCAGAAAATGTTGTCCAAGTTAGTTGCCCCATATGTAGTATCTGATGCCTCTACCAGGAGTATCTATTATTCAGCCCTGGATCCATTAACTTCCATGTTCATCAGGAGAACACATCCTGAGATCACTACATTGACAGGAGCTTTTCAAGAAGCTATCAAAGTGAATCAGCAGTTGATACCTGCTCCTACTCCAAATATAGTATTCCCTACTTTTCCTGGCATACTGTCACAATATCCTGCATCATATCCTGCAACATATTCTCCACAATATCCTGCACAATATCCTAATGGAGCATTGATACCCCCAACAGTCATGCCTACACCTTTGCAAGTACCTCCACTGAGCATCATGCCCCCTCCTAATGGAAATGGCCAATTGCCACAATATCCTGCACAAGCTCAGACACCTCAAGGTACTGATTTGTCTAGTAGTAACCATGGATCCTCCTTCTTCAAGCCTCAGACTGAAAATGTGGTAGCCAAAGCTCAAGAAGAAAAAGAGGAAATCAAAGAAATTTCTGCTCAACTGAGAAAACTCACCACAGAGGTAACACATTTGAGAAATCAGGGTTTCTATTCCCAGTCAAACCAGAATAGAAATTATTCAAATGATAGGTCAAGTTATCCTGACAAAGGATATAACACCAATAATTTCAACAATAATGGTGGAAGTAACAATAATCCTCAAAGACAGCCCAGAGTATGGAACTCTAGGCCAAATAATGGCTCATTACCATCACCCCTAGACAATCAGCCTCCTGGTGAAGCCAAACAGACTACTAGAGTTAATCTTGCTGAGGCAGCCCTTACTAATTGGTGTAGGATCCACAATACCAATGCACATGCAAAATTAGATTGTCCACAATTTAGAATTACTGCCAACATCTTTCAGACTGAAGTGTCTAATACTTCTGGAAATCCACCTCATGCAGAGGGCAATGAGATTGTTCCTTGTGGATATGACTCAGCTTTTGTGCTGGAAACCTACATTAATCAACCTCATCAGAGTTATAACCAGGTATGTGAGGAATTTGCCTTGACCTTTGAAACAAATTATGTTTTCCCCTTTGAGGATGAAAATGAACCTGCAAGAGAACGTGAGGAAGTACATGCATATCAGTAGCAATATCCTGGTAACCATAGTTATAACTTGAGGAGTAATGCCAACAGACCTACTGGTCCATTGACATCATCCTTACCTCCAAATAATTTCAACACACCTCCTGATCCTAAAGCTAGCAATAATCCTAGATTCCCCAAGGTAAATGCTCAGTACTTGTCTCCTCAGAATGCAGTATCGAACGTTGTAAATGCACCTCATGAATCTGACAAGTTAGTCAGCTATCTGGCTAATGAAATGAAGAAAATTAAGATCAGCATGTCCCTGTCTGAGCTACTGAAAACTCCTGCCATCAAAAAGGCATTCATGAAATCACTAGATGACCCTGCTCCTAAAGAGGATAGTCATCTTTCAAGTCAATCCACTGGCAAGGATCATGTTGCTAGGGATAATATTATCAAGCCTAAAATGTCAGCTACAGTCCAAGCTGTTGAAACCTCCCATATGGCCTTGTATAGAGATAAAACTGAGTCACCTCCCTTCCTCCTCACCATAAGAATGTTCAGCAAGAACCTACACAATTGTTTCATTGATTCAGGAGCCTCCACGAATGTTATGCCCTTGTCAATATGTAACGCTTTAGGACTACATCCTGCTAAATCCCTAAAGAAGGTGACACAGCTAGACAAAATAGAAGTAAGTGTAGTAGGAGAGTTAACTCATATCCACATGCAACTAGCATCTGATCCTAGGATCCAGTATTACATTGACATTCAGGTAGTTGACATACCTGATACTTACAGGATGTTGCTTAGCCGAGATTGGTCCAAGACTCTCAATGGATATATGTCCACAGACTTCAGTCACATGTGGTTACCATGGAAAGGTATACCAAACCAGATCAGGATTGACGCTGAGCCTAGAATGAAACATATGATCACTGAATACAACAGGACAAATGAGATCCTGTACGTAGACGTAGAGCCTGGAGTTTACTGCATCAGGCCACAAACGGTCAAAATAGAAGAGATCCTGATGCTTGATCTTCATCATCATGATGATGATCATCAAGAGGATATACCAGTTGTACAACATGATAATAATTCTGATAATGAGAATGAAACAGATCGCTTCAGAGATTTCGGGATGCACCTCTCTAACCAATTGAGGCATTGTCAATTGTTAAATATACCTGCTAATGATATTTTGATTGATGGATGGTGCAGATTACACAATGAAGCACATTCAGAAAAGACTTGTGAAATATGCTTAGATATGATAATGCTGGAGCAGACATATAGTGAGGCGTCATCATCGTGAGGTAAATGCTACATCTGATGATGATGATGATGACACTAATTCTTATCTGTTTTCTGCAGGAACAGAGGAGCTGACATATCATGATGAAGATCATATCTTGGAAACAGAAGAAGTTCTGGTGTCTGATCAGATAAATGATGTGAGGAAGGAAAAGATCACCCCTAGGAGTGATTGCTTTATGGAACCAGATTATGAATTGTCTGATGAAGACAAAGGTAGTGACCTGACTAAGTTCGAAGAATTTCTAGTAAAGGAAATAGAGAAGATGACCCGACAGCATAAATCTCCCCATGAGGTTTTAATCAAAGGTTGGTGTAGGTTGTACGAGGCACCTCACTCAGAAACAACTTGTTCACTATGTTTACACATTTTGAAGAAGCATGCAGCTATAAACCCAGAAGATCATTCTCCTACTGAAATGAAAGAGAAAATAGAAAAGCCATCAGGCTCATGAGAAAAGGGAAAGAAGAAACTTGAGAATGATGATATCCCTAAGTTAAAATGGATATCAGGCGGAGCAGCAGCCAGAGTTGCAAAGAGAAAAGAAAGTTCAGCTAAATGTCCTGCTAAAGATAAACCTTGGATCCTGAGGTTTGATGGGTCCAAATCCAAGCAAGCTGCTAGGGTAGGAATTGATCTGATTGATCCAGCTGGAAAATCCTACTTAGCAGCCTACAGATTATAGTTCCCCTGCACTAACAATGTAGCAGAGTATGAGGCTCTAATTCATGGGATATTGTTTGCTCATAAGAAGAAAGTAAAGATTCTGCATGTCTTCGGAGATTCAGAACTGGTCGTGAGGCAAGTAAGAGGAATTTACTCGTGTAACTACAGAAAGCTGTCCAACTACAGACATCATGTGTGGGACCTGATTGAGGACTTCGACACCTTTAATATCACTCATGTACCAAGAGAACAAAACCATAGGGCAGATGCACTTGCCCAAGCTGCCAGTACATTGGAGCCACTGTCTATATCTGGTCTGAAAAGATTTTCAGTAGAACTGGTGTCAGTACCTTCAGTACCTGATAATGTGACTAACCTCCAGGTGTTTGATGATGATCAACACATCCTGGACTTCATTTCAAATAGAGACATATTTGAAGCTCAGATTATAGATGAGAATGGTATGGAAGATCATGTATGGGAAGAAGATGAGATATTAGAGCTGGCTAGCAATAGGATTCCCAAAGGTATGATTGAATTAGAAAGAGCCTTTGATTTGGATAATATGCTTAAACAGAAAGATCTGCCCAAGGCAGATGGAGGTTAGTATTCACAAGTGAATATTGGACAAGCTGATGACAAGAAAAATGTCTTGTTGGGTAAGGTTTGCACACCGGAAGAGTTAGAAGGAATAACTCAGGCCCTCAAGGATTACATACATGTAATTGCATGGAATTATGATGAGCTGAAGACATATGACACCTCTGTCATAACTCATACTATACCTCTCAAGCCAAATGCTAAACCTTTCAGACAGAAGAAAAGGCCAGTCAATGTCTTGCTCGAACCAATAATTCCCGAAGAAGTCAAGAAATTGTTAAACGCCGGGATAATATTCCCTGTGAGGCATTCCACTTGGGTGGCAAATCTTGTGCCAATTAGAAAGAAGAATGGAGATATCAAGTTATGTGTAGATTTCAGGAATCTGAACAGAGCATCAGAAAAGGACAATTATCCTTTACCCTCATTGGATGAAGTTCTGTAGATTGTAAATGGAGCCAAAATGATGTCCTTCTTGGACAGTTTTTCAGGATACAACCAGGTAATGGTTGACAAAATTGACAGATTAAAAACTGCCTTCACCACAAAGTGGGGGATATTTGCATATAGACGTATGCCATTCGGACTCATAAATGCTAGAGCTACATTCCAGTGAGCAATGGATATAGCCTTCAGGGGCTTAATAGGAAAATGTATAGTCATCTACATGGACGACTTGATAGTATTCTCCAAGGAAAGGGGGAATCATGTTACTGATCTCAGAAGTGTACTAAAGAAATGTGAAGAGTATGGAATATCTTTGAATCCCAAGAAGTGCATATTTGGGTTGACTACAGGAAAGTTACTAGGCCACCTGATCACAGAAGATGGAATTATCATTGATCCTGACAGGGTGGAGTCTATCATGAAGTTACAACTTCTAGGAAGTAAAAAGGAACTCAAGTCTTACTTTGGTAAGATAAATTTTGTGAGGAAGTTCATCACAGGCTTTGCTGAGATTGTCAAGCCATTAAATGCTATGTTAAAAAAGGATGCACAAATTGAGTGGACACCAGAAGCCAAAGCTGCATTTGAAGATATAAAGAAAGCCATTTCAGACGCTCCTATCCTTATTAGTCCAGATTCACAAAAGACTTCTACATCTATTCATTTGCCTCAGAACATACCTCTACAGCAGTGTTAACTCAAAGAAATGAAGAGAAAGAAGAGAAACCAATTGCTTTCATGAGCTGTCCTTTCAGAGATGCTGAATTGAGATATGTAGATGTTGAGAGATCGGCACTTGCATTAGTCAGAGCAGTAAAAAAATTTAGACATTACATACTAAGAAGCAAAGTGATTGCTGTAGTACCAGATGCAGCAGTGAAGATGCTGTTGATGCAAAGTGAGCCCGGTGAGAAAAGAGCCAAATGGATTACTGTATTACAAGAGTATGATATAGAAATTACACCAATGAAGCTGGTAAGAGGACAAGCTCTGAGCCAGATGATATTTGAAATTGATCCAAACATCACTAGTCAGTAATATGTGATCAATGAGAAAGACAATAAAGAGTGGTATTCAGATATCAGGCACATCCTGATCACTGGAAGATGTCCATCAAGAATGCAGGCTTCACAGAGAAGAGCCTTGAAGATAAGATCCCAAAAGTATATGATGAAGGGAGGAACCCTATTCAAGAAGAATTATGAAGGAATATACCTGAGATGTTTAGAAAAGCCAGAAGCAAATAGGGTCTTGTCAGAGCTACATGACAAGTTTGGAATGGCACATGGATCATCCTTAGCCACAACACATGCAATCCTCAGAGCAGGATATTACTGGCCTACAATTTTTAAAGACACAGCTGATCATGTTAAATGTTGTCATGTTTGCCAGGTTGCTGCCAACAGAGAGAAATATGCTGCACAACCATTGCAGTCGGTAATGGAAGAACGCCCATTTGCACAGTGGGGCATGGACTTCATAGGACCAATCAATCCTCCGTCCTCCTCAGGGCATAGGTATGTCTTAACAATTACTGACTATTGTACTAGATGGACTAAGGCTATTAGTAGCAAAACTTGCACTGTAGATGATGTCATTAAATTTCTGGAGAGCAACATTGTCACTAGGTATGGAATTCCTTATGCTTTGGTAAGTGATAATGGATCTGCATTCACTTCGACTAAATTGTCAAGTTGGGCTTTTGACCATGGGATTATACTCAAGTTTTCATCCAACTATTATCCCCAGGGGAATGGATTAGCAGAATCCACCAATAAAAATCTACTGAATATCATAAAGAAACTGATAGAGAAAAACCCTAGAGAATGGAACTCATTTCTAAAGTATGCCTTGTGGGTTGACCGAACTAGAGTGAAAACTGCATTAGGAAACTCACCTTTCCAGCTAGTATATGGGGTGGATCCCATCCTCCCTGTAAACTTAAAGATTCCTACTTTGCAGTTTGCCCAAGAATACCTAGGCATAGACAATAAGCAAGAAGTCAGGTTGCTTCAGTTGATGCACCTGGAAGAAAAAAGGAGTCAAGCAATTGACCAATTTGCAAAACATCAGTCTGTTGTCAAACGCTGGTTTGACAAGAGAGCCAGAGTTAAAGCTTTCAGGATATCGGATTTGGTCCTGATGTGGGATAAGGCCCATGAAAAGAAAGGTGACCATGGTAAGTTTGACAAATTATGGATAGGTCCCTTTCAAATTTCTGAGATACTAGGAGATAGCACTAATAGGCTTAAGAACCTGACAGGTGAGGATGTCCCATTGCCAGTCAATGGACAATTCCTCAAACATTATTTCCAGGCCTGAATGACTTCATAACAGTCATGTGTATCATATTGTATATTTGTATAGTTGTTTGTACAGTTTGTTTGTTTTGTTTTGTTGGTTGGGACCTTGTTCTGGCAAGTCAGGATGATGCACTTCATCACGCGAGAAAATAACTAAATTGTTCAGGTTCAAGTGATGAGATCACATTTAGACATAGGTTATGTTTCATTCTAAGAAGTGTTCATGATCAGGTTTGTGATATCTTTTCATCAGGGTACCTTTTCTAGGTCAAAATGAATCAATCACAATGAAACATCTAACAACCTTGGGTTTGCTGAGCACACAAGTATAGGTGTTAAGTGAAAAATCTAAAGAGACTCCCTTGCTACCAATACAATCTCCAACCTAAAGCTGCAAGTGACTATACCTTGTATAAATGAGCTGACATGATGATACCAGATATGAATTTTAAAAGAGAAAATCAGAAAAGAAATAAAGTTAGGCCATCTAAGTAACTCTATCGGGGCTATAGACGCCTGCTGGCAGTGGGGTTCTACTTAGGGAGATTGTATAGATAACCTTGCCAGGGCTATAGACGCCTGCTGGCAACAAGGCTCTATCTAGGTTGGCTATGAGGGATGATCTCCAACTATGTAGCTTAACATCAGTTACTTATGTTTTCAACTTGCTTTCAAGATGAGGATAATTAATCATATGCACACACATCTGATCCTTTGTTAGCATTGTTATCATGATGAAATTTTATCACTCAGAAGATCATGATACTTATACTTAGATGAAACTAGAATACTATAGATGAATGTGATCACATCAGTTGAATCATTAGAATTTTTTTATTTTCTTTGGTGGCAAGTTGTTGTGTGGTTACTCAACACGCCCCATTTTGACTTGGCAAAATAGGGACCCAACTTTTTGGCTTGGCTTGTTTGCTCTCTGGCAGTTTGGTAAAAAGTAAGTCATGTGCATGATCATGCAGAGTCAAGATGAGGTAAGTCCCCAATATGAGATTAGTTTGTCAAAATTCACATTTCACGTCTAGGACCTCATATTCTGAAAGAGCATTAAATTCCATGAAGGTTTGCCTTTTACATCACCCAGATATTCCTCAGGATGTGAAAGTTACGAACACTCAAAGTCTGGGTCAAACCTGATATTCGCGGGAGGAAGATCACACTTTATAACCTCAGTCATGTTGTCTCGTCATCATCATATTTGAAACATCCCCCGATAAGTCATGCGGCTCAAATATCCGAACGTCAACTTTAAGTGGTAGTAAATCTTCCCGTCAAGCGGTCTTTTGTATCAAGAACGTCATGTTTTCGAATGTAACCCGATATTTCTTAATATCCTCCTACCACGAAATATCACCTTAAGCCAATATCCTGATGACGTCATCCAAACCAGATAAATGAAGAAATAAATATGACGATGACATCATCATCACATTCATATTTCGACAGGATATTTTCTAAACATGATCATGTTCGTCTAATATGACAATGACATCATGATACCTCTCCGATACAAAGAATGAATCTCATGATGATGTCATCCTGATATTCCAAAAGAGAGACATATAAGTTTGTCTCGTCATCATCATATTTTAAAACATCACCCGATACATCGAAATATCCTCCGGATGTACCAAACACAACCAAAAGGGTGCTTTGTGACCCGAATCTTGTCGCGATAACAATTTCAATAAAGGGAGGAGGATGATATTGAAACTCAACCCGATATTTGTGAATATCATCTTACCCTCATGATATCTTGTCATATGGATATTCCCCCGCTCCCGTTGCCACCATTATCATTTAATGCGCGCAGACATGGTAGGTGGTTCCCACCGACCCCGGAACCCAATGAAACACCTGGCGAGATCCTGCGTTTTCACACGAATAATCAAGGAATATAATCCAACTTGTCAGAGTTGCCCTAAATGTACCCTAACTGTGAGGTTAAAAGGTAATTCAACTGCCATTTTCACATTTACCCTACGATAAAATTGTTTTTACAGAGCACCAGCTTCCATATCCGCATACCAGTTACTGTTGCGTGATTCGAGCTCATAGATAGAAGGAAGTAGGTGATCATCGGCTGAATTCAAAGCGTCTAGGCAATCTACTGGTATAAAAGAGAAATCTGCATAATCAAGTAAGTAAATGAAACCCTCATCCTGTTATTATTGTTCAGGTATGATGATGCAAGTTCTGGTTTACGCATCCATATGGTTATGCAATGCCGAACAGATACAGTAGGCTTAGTGATTCAAGAAATTAATTGCGATATGTATGCATGTATATACCTGTTGTGAGATAGGATTATTGTTAATTGCAGGTACTCATGGTAGACAAGCGGTTCGTTAAGTGTCAAGAGGAATTCAGTAGGCCTATGTTTTCTTCTCAGAGGGGGGTCCTGTTCAAGTATGGAGCAATTATAGACACCCATCAGGGGAGCACCAATCTGGAGGCCTGGTCAGCTAAGCTAAATGATGGGCATGACAAGAGTCCTGTGCTGGACGCAGTATTTTTGTCAGGAATGTGGAACACTGCTGGTTTCCCATATTCCATGGAATCTCCGGAGCTGGTTATAGAATGTGCCCGGAATTATAATCCTCAGACGAGGCAAGTGGTAAAACATGGGAGGATATATGCAAATCTCTCCATCAAGGGTCTCTCCCAGACATTTGGATTACCGCTGGGCAATAAAGTTAAGAGTGTGGACCTAAAGAAGGCAGAAAAGGAGTATGAGGCCAACAAGAAATCGGCCAGAAAGAACATGTATCAATGGAAAGCAGAGAACAACACATATCCTGCAGCAGCCAAACTCCCTGTGCACATGTTTAAATATGATTTCAGTGAGGAGTACCAATATATGATTGCACTCCTGAATCGAGTAACGGGCCAGCCTGATGCTAGTAGTTTCAGGGATTGGATGTATGGAATTATAATGATGTGTCTGTATTCAAACATCAAGCCACTATGGGGCCAAATAATAAGTGATGCTCTGCATGAGCAGCTGATGAAACTGGGAGGTTCAAATTGTGCATTTTATATGACATCTTACATTGTTTATTCTTGTGCTTGTAAAGGCACTTTTAATGCCTTAGTTACAGATGGAAAGCTCACAGGCACAAATGCTGCATATATCTGGGATCATCATCCCCAGCTGCAGAGAACCAACTACCTCAGGGACTACAAACTGGTCAATGATGCATTCTCTATGCATCTGGTAAGGACCATGGAAGAGGACAGAACAAAAAGATTGAGCATGGAAGCTCAAGAAGTAGTTTACAGGCATGGAGCCTGGTACATCCAGTTTGCAACCTTTTCTTACATAAGGGTTGAGGGTTTTGAGGAACATCCCCTCATGCTGCCAAGGTATCCTACCGATGCAGTAGTATTAGTGGAATTTATCAGGCAGGGCTCCGTGATGATAAAAATGTACAAGGACGCCAAGAAGCTGCCACCAATTTTGTTCCCAGTCAGCATTGGCAACTATATGTGCCCTGATTCTGACAATATAAAGAAGGTGATGGTCACCCTGAATAAAACGAATCTGCAACCTTTCCCGCTAACAAGACCATATGATCCTTACGGCAGGATACAAAAGATACTAGGAAAGCCTATTCATCAGAGGCACCTAGAAGATTTTTGGGCTGACTACGAAGATGAGGCAGAAGCCAGGGGAAGAAGGTATCAGAGGTTGACTCTGAACCAAATTAGAACATTTGATTGCATCTCCCTTCCCCAACAATTGAAGAAGGATGATGGCAGGATAATGGCAGATGAGTATGAACAAAAGAAGATATACAATGACACTATCTCTGCACCTGACCTCACCATGCAGGAAGACATATCTTTGGACCCATTCATTGCCAGGACCATGCAACTAACTCAAGCTTGGGTTGACGATCAGGTGGAGGCATTGAAAAAGAAAGGTGTTGCCATTACGGTGGACAACAAAAAGAAGGGACAAGATATTCCTGGGGAGGTATATGATGACTTCCTGCTTGAGAAAAGGAAGACTAAGTGAGATAAGTTACCTCCACCACAACAACAGAGCAAAAGACCCCCAAGGGGCAAGAAAGTGGATAAACAACCCAAAGGGGTTATAATCAACAGGGCAGTATTTACAGCTGAGGAGGCAGCCGGATCAGGATTGGGATCGGGATCAGAGTCAGGATCCCCTCCAAAGAAAGAAAAGCCCAAGAAGAGTAAGACAGCAGAGGCTGGAATCACTGAGACTCTGGAAGTGGGTCAATCCTCAAAGACACTAGGAGAAGACGATATCCTCATGGAGGAAGAGCCTGAAGAAGAAGAGGCTCCGTTGATAATAAAAAGAAAGAGGAGAGCTCCATAGGTGCTGGTGTCCACCACACCTAAGAAACAAAGAACCTCCATGAGAGGAGGAATAACTCAACCCCCTACACTAGTACAAGGGGCAGGTAGTGAAGCACCAAAGGAACTTCAGCATAATGTTCCACTTCCTACCATAGTCAAGTTCAAAACTGAACTTACAGAAGAACAAATGAAAGAAACCTCTCAGACACAAGCAGAAGGACATGTGTCGCTTGATGAGACAATAAATTTGTCTGACGATGAGGTAGTGCAGGATGTGGCTGCACAGAAGATGGAAACACTTGCTGCTAATACAAGTATGACTCCTCACAAGCCTCCACCAGTTCAAACTGTGCTTGAGGAGATGAAGCAAGCAGAAGAAGAGCAAGAAAAGAGCCCATAGCAGGTAGCTCAAGAGATAGGGCTAGAAGCATTGATCACAGAGGTGACAAGTCCTATAGTGGTGGACCTGACAGAGAAACAGGATACAAGTCCTGAACAGCCAGCAGGATCACCTAATAAAGGCCACCCAACAGAAGAGATAGAGATGGCAGAGTCAGAGGGCCATGCTCTTGAGTTAGGCCAACAAAGCCCACATGATACATCAGAGGAACTTGCTATAGTAGAGGTTCAGGAAGTGAGGGCTGATGAAAAGAAAGAAGCACTAGAGGATCTAGCTGCCAAAATACAAGAGATGGACAGTGCAAGCCCGGAACAAATAATGGCCATAGAACAAATGCCAGCACCTCAGGCAGAATCCCCAGTGTCTAGTGCAGTAGATGAACAACAAGGGGAAGAATTGAAAATAGATGAAGTAATGATGGAGAAAGATCATGATCAGCATGATCTACATACAGATGCACCACTGGGTTCCCCACACCAAGAAGATGCTCCCCTAGAGAAGGAAATTCCTCAATAGGAGGAGGTGCCCCAAGATCAACAACAAAGCAAGCATCAAGAAGAAGAAAAGGAAAAGTCACCATCTCCGCAACATCTGTTGATAGAAACGGAAGATATGGGTGAACATCATGATGATGTTGAAAAACATGATCAGGTGCCTCCATGGTTAGCAAAAGAAGTACCTTGTTCTCCGTAAATATAATGAAGCCTAGGAGGAAGGCCAGAATGACATCGGCCATCAAAAGAGATCTGGCAACTGGGAGAAGGACCACACAAATTGCCATACCTGTGGTGGAGAAAGAAAAATGTAAAATCACTGTAGATGAATTTCAAATCAGCACAGTAGATTTGGGTTTTGCCAATGAGGACCAAGAAGGTTAGGAGGGCAAAGATATTATTGACTTTCTAATTCAAAAGGTGAAAAGAGAGAAGAAGAAGAATAAGCAACATAAAGAGCACATTGCTCAGTTGCATGCCTATATCAAAGGACTGACCAATCCTGATGATACCACAACTGAACGTGCAGTCCCATTGACTGCCATTTCTCAGGAGGAGGTAAATAAATTAGATCTCATGAAGCATGAGGCGTCTGTAATAAGAAAGTGGATGTCATCCGCAGTGGATGATGCTTTAGAAATAATGAAGGCCTCTTTGAAGAGGTGGAGCATATTAAGTGACTCCAAGACTAAGGTAGATAAATTACAAATGCAGACTGGGAAAAGGTCTTATAAATTGGAAAGGGTCTTGAGCCTTTTGGGAGAAATAAAGGGGATAAATCCTCAACTGCTTATCAGTAAGTAGGTGCTGAACAATAATACTGCATTATTGATAGATATCTGGTATAAAGACACTCAGTTTGAGTGCGGAGTCCTCAAAAGATGCAATAATAAGCTGAGAGATATCAGCATGAGGCTACGTGATTTAATGGCTGAAGAAGCAATGATATTGGAAACACTGGAAGGCAAGGTGGAAGGAAAAATAGAAAATCAAGATGAAGAGTCTGCCATCAAGGCTGTACATAGTAATTTCTAATTAGAAACAGATGGTCCACCTGTCCACTTGATAGAAGAACTGATAGATAAAATAATGAGGATCAAGGTCCAGGTGGAGAAATATAAAGAAACACTACAGGATAGGAAAAATAAGCTGGATAGCAGCAGAGACAAGTATGAAGCACATAAGCATGCCATCATCAAAGCAAAAACTCAAGATGGCGGAGGGATAGATCAAGTTGTGCATTCATATGAGCAGGTCCGTAGTAGTATGCAGCCCCATATGCAGCATCATCATCATCAGGATAGCGAAAGTTTAGGAAGCGACGCACATGATGATGACCTGCATGAATCAGCTGAGGAGCATGATGAAGACACATCATGAAGGGGATAATAGCATAAGTAATGTAGAAGTTGCCAACTGGCAACTTGTACCATTTTGTAAAGGTTGACAAAGTCAAGTGAATCATGACCGTAGATTGGTATTGATAAATCAAGATTGTAGATCTTTTTGTAACAGATTCCTCACCTTATTCTATAAAAGGTGGTGTAAGGCCTTATTGAAAACATTCAAAACTTAATTGAAATCTATTTGCTGAAGTATTCAGGGCTCATTTCAAAGCTATTGTATATGTAAATGTCTTTTGCATACTTAATAAAGGAGAAGAGTATTTCGATTACAAATCTTAGTAAATCTTGAGTAATCTGTGTCTGAATTCTAGATATATGCTTTGATTTGCTATGTCCCTTGGAGTGCTCATCATGTTGTATGTATTATTTTCATTCATCATCCTCTGAAGTTTGCATCAACTGTATCTAGCTGTGGAATATCCTGGTGAACATATGGTTTGATTTCTTCTCCTCATGACAGTATCGAGTATGTATGTAGATCAATAGCTAAAGGTTCAACTTTAAATCGTAGTATTCCTTTTAGTTTCTTTTAGTTTCAAAGCATTTCACTAGCATAATTGCAAATAACTGGTAATCCTAAGAAAATAACACAAAATATGCAGACATCTCGTAGGTAATCGCAAATATTTAGCATATTTGAACCCAAAGCATGCACAATTGAAAATATCATGCAAAGTTTGAAGTATTACTGCATCATTTCATCAAATAACTGTATAATATGACTCCTCTGTAAGAATCTTTGCAGAAGTGGTGTCATGATGATGAACTTCCACGTAAGGCCCCAAAATGGAAACAGCAACTCACATTGACCTCTGAGTAACTTCAGACGATTAAGACCTAATCACCGGAGACTTGGGATCCTGAATTCTTTGAATTCATAGCATCTTTCAAGATGAATGAAGGTTAATGTGTACTTTTATTCTATGTTTGTTTGTGACTAACATCATGACCAACACTACCCAAAATTTCAATCCAATGCCATCCCAAAACATTTCAAAAATACAAAAAAAAATCAAATATTCCCAAAAATACAAAAAAAAATCAAAACATTTCAAAAATACAAAAAAATCAAAACATTTCAAAAATACAAAAAAAATAAAAACATTTCAAAAATACAAAAAAATCACATTTAAAAAAAAATTCAAAACATATCAAAATCCAATAATATCAAAACATTTCAAAAAACACCAAAAAAAAATCAAAACATTTCAAAAATACAAAAAAATCATCAGTCCATCAAATCCCTCAATTCATCAAAATCAAATCAATTCCAAGCAATAATCCAAATGTAAGTCATCCTTAATCCATACCAATCAAGTCAATCAATCTTGTCAAATTATCCAATCACATCCATGTTCTTGATCCTAAGCTTGTCGTAAACCAAATCAATCAATCATCATCATCATCAATGGGATATATCATTCCCACGTCCTTGTGTTGATCTATGGATGTATTATTCCCCGCAATGACAACACTATCATCATCATCAATCAATTAATTGATCATTGGTTTATAGCTTGACAGGGGCAATACCTTGTTTGTTTGTGTATCATTTGTGCATGCTTGCTTTCTTGTGTGTGTTATCTTTTTATCTTGCATTTGTATCAAATCTGTATCTTTCTAGCTAATATTCATATCTTGTGTATGTTGGAATAGCTTTTTGCATTATCCTTTGCATCTAAAGTCATATCATACCTTTTGTGCATTAGGACTTTAATGCTCTAAGTTTTCTTCCTCATACATCTAGACAAGGTTGTATTACGCTGGTGCACAAGACACATTGTCACCCTAGTCCTTATACCTTAGTGCATAATGTCTATCACCATATCAAACATCATTATTTCTCACCTTCATTGCAATATAACGTATCACTAACTTCTTATATCCATTCCTTTATCTTTCTTCTTTGACCAATCCCTTCAATTTAGAGATCTTACCCATGTTTGTCCAACCCGCCTTTCCTCTCGAGGGGGCATCATCATCCCATTTAATCACCCTATCCTTTTCCTCTATCCATACCTTAGCTTCTTTGAAATGATGTTACTCGGCACAAATCTTATCATCTCGAACATCATCTCAAAGAGGGGCAAAATGTAGACACCTAAATTTGTCCATGTCTTGCAACACCTAGTCAACACATTATTAGAGACATCATGTAGCATTTTGTCCTAATCCCACTCCTAATCCCACTACTAATCCCACTTATACCATTAGCCAATTAATTAAATAAACCTTATTTATTTAATTAATTTCCCTTCCTAATCCCACTAATAAATTAATTAAATAAATCCCATTTATTTAATTAATTTCCCTTTCACATGTCCCAACTAATTCAAATATTATCCTCACCTCTCACCACATTCCAACACTTGTCCACCTCTTAATTGAGTCATGTGTGGTAGTACAACTTTCATTTAATATCCTTCACATGTCCAACTAATAGGTCAGCCCTATTCTCCTTTGCACACTTGTCACATGACTACAACCCCTTGAGGAGTGGGAAACCCTATTCGATCCTAGCCGTCCACATCATTGAAACCAACTTTCAATCAAATCCCTTCATTCAAATCAGCCCTTTCCTATAAATCAACCCTCTCACAAGCCATTTGCATCAATCTAGATTTTAAGTATCCTTATGTTGTCGAAATGCCATTAGAACCTTTGCATGATTCATCCTATGCCACTGTTATGATGCTAAAATAGTCAGAAACCAACATTCCTCCCATAATCAATCCTTCAAAATCTTGTATTCCCATGTGAGGTTGAGAAGAGAAATGAAGATAAATCAAGCATAGTGTGGAGATTGGTTTGCATTTGATTTATATTTTGATTTTCATGTTATCTTGTGCTCTATTGTGCTTGTTAGGGTTTGATAGTTTGATGTTTTTATGCTTTTGCCCTAGATTTTTACCCTAGCTACAGATATGGTATGAACCTCCATTTCCATTTGCATTTCAAACACTACGCAAAAATGCACCTAGGTATGAGCATTGAAGACAGTGTGAGGATCTCTAGGGGATATAAATGAAGAAGATAGTCATAACAGTACATTAGCATCTTCTCTCTTTTAAATTTCAATGTGGCCCAAATATTGTTAAGAAGATTTATATGAGAGTAATGGGATATAGGTTGTCTCCTCCAGGTCAGAGTTCCTGAACACCTAAAACTTTCACTACATCTGCCAAAAGCACATAAAAAATTTGATAGTCACAAGACTATAGCAACAACAAGAAGTCTTTTTCTCCATATGTATTGACCAACAACCTGTTGAAATGAACCAGACAGCTGAGAGGGGGGTGAATCAGTTGTCATAATACTTACATAATTCTACACCTTAAAAAATTTAGCACTTGTCCATTGATTGTTATGATTAAGTCATGAAAGCATAAACTCAGAAACATAAACACAATTGCAAGATCATACACAAGAGACCCCAGATTTTTACGTGGAAAACCATGTTAAGGGAAAAACCACGGTGGGGGTTAACCCACAAGATATATATGTAAAGCACAATACCAAAAATCATAGGCTCACTACCAATAGGGCTCACTACCAAGGGTTTTGAACTGAGATGTTAGCATCTACTCCATGCGTGGATTCACTTCCATTGAAGCACAATACTCTTCTGCTCTGCTCTAATTTTTCTCTTCCTTAGTTATCTTCACATTTTTCACACAAGGACACAGTTTCCTCAACTGAATTGCAAGTATTTATACACTACATCAACCTTGGAATGTTCATCAAGGTCGGCATTACAGTCATCAACCATTGGATCATTTTGCAAGGTCAGCATTACAAAACATACATAAAATAGGTCTTGGTCTAATACAAAATTAGCTAAGGAAATGTAGTAAAGATGTATGCGAATCACTTCATGCCTTAGTTAAGACTCAAACACGATCTTCCACACCACTACATGCTTCTAAAATCTTCAATACATCTCTGCAATCACGAGGATTAACCAGGTTGGCTAAGACTGGTTACACACTACATTATCTGGGAGTAATCTTCAAACATGATCTCAAATTCATTAATGTAGACCAATGCAAAGGTAGGAACATGATTAGGAGGCCTCCACAAGCATGTTGTAATCACTAGGAGCAACCGCACAAACTCTAACCACTTTATCTATGAGATTCTTCACACCGAAGCACATGGACTTCACCATCTTCAACTGTCATAAAAGAAGGATAGCTTGTGGACCACCAAATCACAAACCATTGGATTTGTAGGCACTTATCATCATCCCATACTTTCCTCTAGAATTGTAGAGAAAAATACTTCAATGTAGAGAGATACAGAGCAAAATATTTTCTCCCTGTCACCAGTGAATAAACAGAAAAAGTAGGTTTTACTCTAGTGAATGTAACTCACTCAATTCTTCATATCGGAGGCTCAAACTCAGGATTTAGCATCATCAGACATGCCTCTAAATAACTTCCAATTTGCAGATCAAGATCTTCCCTCTCCAAGAAATGTAGAGTAGTCTTCTAGATTGTTCTTCAGTATGCCACTTATTGTCTTTACTATGATTCACTGTTTCATGTCTGATTCTTCCGGCGGGGATAATTTTATCAATATCCTCAACATTTAAAGCTTCTAACCAAATAAGAAAATAGGATACAGTTGACACCAATGATAACAATGATATTTTGACATTAATGACAACACTAATTAAGCACATACTTGCAACAATCTCCCCCTTTGTCATTGATGGCAACATATGATGTGAAAAACTGCAATAGTCATCAAGATAAGATTCTCCCCCTATCTCTTTACACATCTGCACTCTTTCTCTCTAATTTTTTCACATGATTTCTCTCCCCCTTTAACATTAATGGCAAAGGGCACATACTTGTACTCTACTGCTCTGATCAATCTTTCTTTTGAACTCTTTTTATCTGGCTACTCCCCCTAAGAAGTAGCCCTTACAAGCATCAATCCGGATCTAGAAATGGACTTTTAGGTACCTCCGGACTGATGCACTTATGTGCATCTTAGTTGAGAGGAGGGGTGATAACCCCTAACTTTTCTCTGAGATACTCAAAAATATCCTTAGGCAAAGGCTTAGTGAAAATGTCTACAATCTGATCTTTTGTAGATACATATTCCAACTTGACTTCATTCTCTGACACCTTTTCTCTCAGAAAGTGATATCTTATGGATATGTGCTTTTTCCTTGAATGCATTACTGGATTCTTTGATATGTTTATGGCACTTGTATTGTCACAAAAGATTGCAATTGGATCTTCATACAGAACACAGATGTCCTTCAATGTCTGCTTCATCCATAACACTTGAGTGCAACTACATGCTGTTGTAATGTATTATGCTTTTGCAGTAGATAGAGATATTGAGTCTTGTTTCTTGCTTAACCAGGATACTAGCCTTTTTCCTAAGAAGAATGCACCTCCACTTGTACTTTTCCTCTCATCCACATCTCTGGCCCAATCTGCATCAGTGTATGCACAGAGAGTGAAATCATTATCTTTTGGATACCACAAACCATAATCCATTGTGCCTTTCAAGTATCTCAATATTCTCTTGACTACCATCACATGTGACTCTCTAGGTTCTGCTTGAAATCTTGCCACAAGACAAACTACATGCATTATGTCAGGTCTGGTTTGGGTCAGATAAAGTAATCCTCCAATCATAGATCTATATCTTTTCTGATCTGCCATAGGTGAGTCATCATTTTTACTCAACTTACAACTAGTTGACATGGGAGTGCTTACCGGTGTAGAGTCCTCCATCCCAAACTTCTTTAACAACTCTTTCACATACTTAGACTGAGAAATGAAGATACCTTTATCTAATTAGTTAATTTGTAGACCTAAAAAGAAATTCATTTCACCAAACATGGACATTTCAAATTCATTTTGCATTTCCCCAGTAAAAACCATGCACATACCTTCATTGCCTCCAAAGATAATGTCATCAACAAAGACTGCAACAGTTAGGATTTGTTCATTATTGACCTTGAAATAGAGATTACTGTTGGTAGTACCCTTACTGAACCCTAACTATATCAGATATTTATCCAATCTTGCATACCAGGCCCTAGGGGCTTGTTTTAGTCCATACAATGATTTCTTCAATCTGCACACCATGTCACCCTGATCTGATGACTGGAACCCTTCGGTTGTTCAATATAGACTTCTTCTTCCAATTCTCCATTCAAGAATGCAGAATTTACATCCATTTGATATACCTTGAAGTCTTTGTAGGCTGCAAAAGCTAAAAACATTCTTATTACTTCAATCCTCACCACTGGTACAAATGTTTCCTCAAAATCTATTCCTTCGACTTGAGAGTATCCTTTGCATACCAACCTTGCTTTTTTTCTTACCACTTCACCATTCTCATTCATCTTGTTCCTGAAGACCCATTTGGTACCAATTACATTTGTATCTGTTGGTTTGGGAACAAGATCCCAAGTCTCATTCTTCTCTATCTGCATCAGCTATTCTTCCATGGCCTTTACCCAATTTTCATCATTGCAAGCTTCATTTACATTTTTAGGTTCCACTTGAGAAATCAAACAATAATTAACCTATTCATCAACAACTCTTCTTCTGGTCTGAACTCTTTTACTCTTATCTCCTATGATTTGATCTTCAGAGTGATTTAACTTCACATACCTGGGTGTCTTAGTAATGATTTCTGGATCTTGTTCTTCTTCTTCCTCTAAGTTTTCTTCTTGTTGCACAACTACTTTACTTGCAGGGACATCCAATTCATCAGATTCATATCCACTTGATACCTTTTCCTTTCTTTCATCAACTTTGACATTTGCACTCTCAATGATCCTCTTCAACCTATTATTGTAATAGTGGTAGGCCTTGCTCTTGGTAGAGTATCCAAGGAAGATGCCTTCATCACATCTTGTATCAAACTTACCTAGATCTTCATCTCTTCTGATATAACACTTACTACCAAAGACTTTGAAATATTTCACAGTAGGAGCTTTACCATGCCACAATTCATAAGGAGTCTTAGAATTGTTACCTTTTACTTGGACTCTATTTAGGATGTATCCAGCAGTGTGAATTGCCTGTCTCCAATAAACTTCTGGTAGATCAGCTTCCTTCATCATTGTTCTAGCAACCTCTTGGACTATCCTATTTTTCTTTTTAACAACTCCATTTTGTTGTGGAGTCCTAGGTGCTGATAATTGTCTTTATCCTTTGTTCCTCATAGAAGAAGTTAAACTCATTTGATGTAAACTCTCCACCTCTATCAGACCTCAAGAACGTTATCTTCAAATCTAACTCATTCTCAACCATTGCCTTGAATGCTTTGAACTTTTCTAGGGCTTCTACTTTTTCTTTTAAGAAGGTAACCCAAGTCATTCTAGAATAATCATCAATCAGCAACATGAAATACATGTCTCCTTGTAGACTTCTTACTCTAGTAGGTCCACATAGATCTGTATGCACTAATTTCAGTAATCCATCAACAGATTAATCCTTGCTCTTGAAACTTATTCTTGTTTGTTTTCCAAATTGACACTCCTTGCACAAAGTATCTGCAGGCTTCACAAGCTTGGGCAAATCTCTTACAGCCTAAGTGGAATTTATCTTCACAATGTTGTCAAAATTGATATGACACAACCTTCTATGCCACAATCAACTTTCATCATTCTAAGCCAACAAACAATATTCATTAGTCCCTTTCAAATGATAAATGTTACCTCTTGTCTTCTTACCAGTTGCAATCACTGTTCCGGAGCTTTCCAAGATCTTGCATCCATTGTCCTTGAATCTGAGATCATAACCTTTGCCACACATCTGACCAACACTTAAGAGATTGTGCTTTTTAATCCCTTCACATATAAGACATCATTAGTGTTATGTTTGCCATCAAAATAAATAGATCCTTTTCCACAAATCTTACCAGCTATATCATCACCAAACCTAAGCAGTCCTCCATCATATGTTTCCAAAATAACGAACTTACTTTTGTCACCAGTCATGTTGATGAGTGCCAAGTTGCACTCATGAAATACATCTTTCTACCTCTCTTTTTCTCCTTCCTGAGTCAATCTTTCCTAATGTCTACACCCAAATAAGCTAGCGAGATCGTTATATTTAATGATTAATTGAGATAGATTACTTAAGATTATAATTTCTGATTGAGCGACTAATGTGCATGGAATTGATGGAAAAATACAGAAACTTCTCTCTTTTTGAATCAACAGGTGTAGATGCCAGGAACAACAATTTTGTGCATCTCTAGAGATAGTCTTCAATAATCTCTGAAGACAATACCAAAGTACCATGACACCTGAAGTTTTGAAGAAATGAGGAAAGCCTCTCCAGAGCTCTGCGGGAGTCTGGAACATCTCTGAACCTAAACAAAGAAAGCTAGTTATCTCCGGAGCTATAGACATATCTTTGGAGCTACAGACATATCTCTGAAGCTGCAGATAGGGATAGATATCTCTGGCACCTCTTGAGAGCAGGGCATATTTCCAGCATAAGTTGTCAATTAGGCACTCTCAACAATGATCATAATACCCCTCATTTCACTCAAATCATCACCTGAGTGGTGAAGGGTCATCCTTAGTTAAACTGCTGGAGTTTTTATCTTTTCAAAGTTTTTACATGAGTTACGGATGGAACTGATCAATCTCCATATTTTCAAGGCCTCACTGCCCAAATGTATTAAGACTCAAACTTAGAATTCTGAGTGGACTTTTGTCCCACTCAGTCTACTTTTATTGCATGATTATCTTTCATAATTAAACAACTAGTGTAATAAAGAGATGGATGTCATCTCATAGAAGAACTGATAGATAAGATAAGTGATATGTCATCACTCTTTTGATATATACTTGTAGAAACAGCAGAAGAAATATACGATGATTGAATTATTCTGATTCTCGGTAATCTCAGTTCTGTGATAGCAATATTTTCATGAATGCAAAGTGAATGAATTGGACTGGATCTAGTTGTGATCTTCTTTTGTGTTGATTCCCTACTATAGCCTTCAGCCCCAAGGGTGTGGAGAAAGGGCCCACTCTCACCACCAAGGCGGAAGGCTAGTACCATTGCTTTATTACTTTAGATCTTGCTGTGAAAAGTATTTACTGATTTTGATAGATAGATGCATGTTACTATTTTCAAGATTGCTTTGAGTAACTTCCTATTTAATTCTATTTTCAGCATTCCTTAAATTCATTTAGTAAGTAGACAGATTAATCTTTTCAAATTAGTAGAAGCTGTTAAGATTAATTAGGAAAACTGGTAACTGTAGAATCCCTAGTTGCAAACAGCTGAGGACACAGCCCTTGGATTATTGACATCTGAAAATAGATTAAATGATGAGGTATAGTGACACCTTGTCACATGTGATGAGAGCATCCACTATCAATAACTTATTCATCTTTGTCTTCAACAACCTGAGTAGCCAAGGCATTTTCCACTTGTTTTCTTCCTTCACATAGCTAGCAGGATTAGTAGTCACAGGTTCTTCTTTAATAGCATTAAACAAGCATTCATTTTCAGAAGTACTAGCCTTATTTGGTTCACCATCTAATACTCCCTCATCATCATTAAGATCTTCAATATAATAACATTTCTTTGGAATCCTAGGTCTATCAGATCTTGGCTTGGGAACTCTTGTGGGGCATCTAGAAGCATAATGACCAAATTTATCATAACTGAAACATTTGAAAGGTAATTTACCTTTGAACTTACCAGTACCTCTGGGCAGATTGTTAACAAAGTTGGCTTCAAGTTCTTCAAGCTCATAATCTGGTTCCACCTTATACTTTTCAAATCTTGGGGTTCTTTCTGAGGTGCCAGCCTTGAAAGCAGTCTCTGTCTTTGGAAGTGAATCACCATGTTCTCCCATTTCAAAGGTTGTCAGCTTCCCTAGTAGCTAATCTTTTGTAATCTTCGTTACTGTCATTATTTCTTCAATTGCGACCACTTTATGACAATATAATTTAGGCAGTGATCTAAGAATTTTGTTCACAAAGTTTCAATATCCTCAATCTTTCCTCCTACACTTCTAATGGTACTCACAAATTCATCGACCTTTTGGATGAAGGATGTTATGTTATCATCTTCTCTCATCTTCAAACCTTCATATTTTGCCTTCAAACTCTACAACTTGGCGCTCTTCACGGAATCATCTCCTTCATATAGATTCTTTAGCTTTCCCTAGATTTCATAAGCAGTTTCTAGCTCCATGATCCTTGTTACTTCGACGTCGGATAAGGAGCTCACCAAGGCATCTTTTGCTTTTATGTTCAACTCAAATTCCTTGATCTCATCTTTAGTTTGCAAACCATTCTTCGATATTTCATACTTATTTTCAGTTATTTTTCCAAACACTATAACCCAAGAAGAGGAGATAGGTTTTCATGTGGATCTTCTAGACGGAGTAGTTTGTTCCATCAAACCGTAGACTTTCCTTCTTATACAACATCCTAGATCAGCCTCAAGCGGTCAAGCTTTCTTCTGAGGAACTTGGCTTTGATACCAATTGTTGAAATGAACTAGACAACTGAGAGGGGGGGTGAATTAGTTGTCTTAATACTTAAATAATTCTACACCTTAAAACATTTAACACTTATCTATTGTTTGTTATGATTAAGTCATGAAAGCATAAACTTAGAAACATAAACACAATTGCAAGATCATACATAAGAGACACCAGATTTTTACATGGAAAACCCTGTTAAGGGAAAAACCACGATGGGGGTTAACCCACAAGATATATATGTAAATCACAATACCAAAAATCAGAGGCTCATTTCCAATAGGGCTCACTACCGAGAAAAAGTCTCACTACCAAGGGGTGGCTCACTACCAAGGGTTTTGAATTGAGATGTTAGCATCTACTCCATGCTTGGATTCAGTTCCATTGAAGTGCAATACTCTTCTGCTCTTCTCTGCTTTTTCTCTTCCTTACTTATCTTCACATTTTTCATAGAAGAAAACACATTCCTCAACTCAATTGCAAGTATTTATACAGTACATCAACCTTGGAATGTTCATCAAGGTCGGAATTATAGTCATCAATCGTTGGATCATTCTCCAAGGTCGACATTACAAAACATACATAAAATAGGTCTGGACCTAATACAAAATTAGCTAAGGAAATGTAGTAAAGATGTATGTGGATCACTTCATGCCTTAGCTAGGACTCAAACACGATCTTCCACGCCACTACATGCTTCTACAATATTCAATACATCTCTGTAATCACTGGGATTAACCAAGTCGGCTAAGACTAGTTACACGCTACGTTATCTGGGAGTAATCTTCAAACATGATTGAAAATTCCTTAACATGGACCAATGCAAAGGTAGGAACATGATTAGGAGGCCTCCACAAGCATGTTGTAATCACCAGGAGAAACCACACAAACTCTAACCACTTCATCTATGAGATTCTTCACATCGGAGCATATGAACTTCACTGTCTTCAACTGTCATAAAAGAAAGATAGCTTGCGGACCACCAAATCACAAACCATTGGAGTTGTAGGCACTTATCATCATCCCAGACTTTTCTCTAGAATTGCAGAGCAAAATACTTCAATGCAGAGAGATGCGGAGAAAAATACTTTCTCCCAGTCATCGGTGCATAATAAAAAAAAGCAGGTTTTACTCTGGGGAATGTAACTCACTCAATTCTTCATACCGGAGGCTCAAACTCAAGATTTAGCATCTTCAGACATGCCTCTAAATAACTTCCAATCCACAGACCAATATCTTCACTCTTCAAGAAATACAGAACAATCTTCTGGACTGTTCTTCAGTATGCCACTTATTGTCTTTACTGTGTTTCACTATTTCCTTTCTAATTCTTTTGGAGGGGCTAATTTTCTCAATGTCCTCAACATATAAAGCTTCTAACCAAATAACAAAATAGGATATAGTTGACACCAATGACAACAAAGATATGTTGAGATTAATGACAACAGCAATTAAGCACATACTTGCAACACAACCATCGCAGGAGATTCCTATACTCATAATCCCTGAAGCCTTGTTAAAATGAATGGAATGAAGGTTATAAAGTGGTCCAAGCACAACCACTGGAGTTGTGAAATAGTTGGATATTAAGGAAATAGGTTTTTATGAGGTATGGGTCTGTCATAGCTGCATGAAAGTCATAATGTTTACTTGTACTATTCAAGATTTACAAGATCTTCGTCATGGAGAGGATGGTGGAAATCAAGCTTCTATCTTCCTGAGCCAGAATGCAAATGAAGATACTCTAACCCTCATCTTGGGAAGCAAAAGGCCCAGTGAAAACAACGAATGGTAGACCTGACTATCATATAACACATAAGCCCCATGTTTTTGTTGCCACCTAATTCTTTGTTTTAAACTTGACTATTTGGACATCCCAAGCCATGTCTTTCTATATAGTGTTGTCATGGGTCTAGGGTGAAGGGTAGTTTTTCATTAAGAGGAACAACATTATGTGGAAGATCTGTCCTATCACAATCTTTTTGCTTAGGATATTTCCATGGATCCATGTTATCATGTTGAGGGTTGGGACATAGTTATTATCAAGATTTAGGCATCCAGGGTCATAATGGAAATTTCTAAGATTGTTGTCTAGTAATTCATGTTTGTCAGGATAGTGAAGGCTAGGATTAGTCACCTTACACTTCATTTTATCAGAAGTGACCCACTTGATCATAATGTTGTATGAACTTGTCCCTTAGGCTTGGGAGGTTATCATCATTGCATGAAAAGAACTTGTCAAATAGGATCTTTAGAACAATGTATGGATAGCCATCAAAGCATAAAGGATATAGGAATTTTGTCACATGTTGTAATTGCAGCTGCCCTTGTAGACATGTATGCAAAGTGTAGAAGCATAGACAAAGCACATTGACTGTCTGATAGAATACCACAAAGAGATGTCCTCTCATGGGATGCAATGATTGCAAGATATGCAAAAAATGGATTTGTTGAAAAGACCTTAGAAACTTCAAAGAAAATGTAATTGGCACGTGTAAAGCCAAATTCTACAACCTTTTCTAGCATCCTCCCTATCTGTACCAAAATAGGATCTTTGGAACAACGTATGGACAGCCATCAAAGCATAAAGGATATAGGAATTTTGTCACATGTTGTAATTGCAGCTTCCCTTGTAGACATGTATGCAAAGTGTGGAAGCATAGACAAGGAACATGGGCTATTTGATACAACACCACAAAGAGATGTCCTCTAATGGGATGCAATGATTGCAAGATATGCAAAAAATGGATTTGTTGAAAAGACTTTAGAAACTTTCAAGTAAATGCAATTAGCACGTGTAAAGCCAAATTCCACAACCTTTGCCAACGTCCTCCCTATCTCTACCAAAATAGGATCTTTGGAATAGTTAATGGATAGCCATCAAAGCATAAAGGATATAGGAATTTTGTCAGATATTGTAATTGCAGCTGCCCTTGTAGACATGTATTCAAAGTGTGGAAGCATAGACAATGCACGTGGTTTATTCGACCTAACACTCAACCATGAAAATTGGAAGCATAGACAAGGCATGTGGATTATTGAAAAGGATTTAGAAACTTTCAAGAAAATGTAATTGGCACATGTAAAACCAAATTCCACAACCTTTTCCAGCATCCTCCCTATTAGTACCAAAATAGGATCTTTGGAACAGCGTATGGACAGCCATCTTGAAGCATAAAGGATAGAGGATTTTTGTCACATGTTGTAATTGCAGTTTCCCTTGTAGACATGTATGCAAAGTGTAGAAGCATAGACAAGGCACGTAGACTGTTTGATAGAATACCACAAAGAGATGTCCTCTTATGGGATGCAATGATTACAAGATATGCAAAAAATGGATTTGTTGAAAAGACTTTAGAAACTTCCAAGCAAATGCAATTGGCACATGTAAAGCCAAATTCCACAACCTTTGTTAAGACTTCATAAACTTTCAAGAAAATGCAATTGGTGGGTGTAAATCCAAATTCCACAACTTTAGACAATATCCTCCTTGCCTATGCCAAAATGGACATCCATCAAAGGATAAAAGATATGGGAATTTTGTTAGATGTTGTAGTTGCAATTGCCCTCGAAGACATCTATGCAAAGTGTGGAAGCATAGACAAGGCATGTGAATGGTTTGGCATGATGCCTCAAAGAAATGTCACCTCATGGAATGCAATGATTGTAAGATATGAACAAAATGGATTATTTGATAAGGCTTTAGAAACTTTCAAGCAAATGCAATTGGTGGGTGTAAAGCCAAATTCCAAAACCTTAGAAATGGTATCTTTGGAACATGGTATAGACATCCATCAAAGCATAAAGGATACAGGAACTTTGCTAAATGTTGTAGTTGCAACTACCCTACGAGACATGTATGCAGAGTGTGGAAGCATATACAAGGAATGTGAACTGTTTGACACAATGCTTCAAAGAAATATTGTCTCATGGAATGCAATGATTGCAAGATATGAATGAAATGGAGTTTTCATAAGGCTTTAAAAACTTTCACAAATGCACAAAAGAAATTTTAACCAAATACAATTGGCAAGTCTAAAACCAAATTGCACAACCTTATCCAACATCCTCCTTGCCTATGCCAAAATGGGATCTAGGGAACAAGGTGTGGACAACCATTAAAGCATAAAGGATATAGGAATTTTGTCACATATTGTATTTGCAGCTACCCTTGTTGACATGTATGGAAAGTGTGGAAGCACAGACAAGGCACGTGAACTATTTGACATGATGCCTCAAAGAAATGCACAATCTCATAGAATGCAATGATTGCAAGATATGCACAAAATGGATTATTTGAAAATGATTTATAAACTTTCAAGTAAATGCAATTGGCAAGTGTAAAACCAAATTCCTGTAATGATAATTGATCATCATATTAAATATTTAATATAAACTGTCATATACATAATGTCACAAACATAACATCTAGTTTATATTCAAAGCCATATAGGCATGTCCAAACAAAGCCATACAAAAATATACATCGGTAACATACAAAAGTATGTTTACAAAGCCATCTAGGCATACAAAAAATGTCCCAAAAACTAGTTTACTATGGACTTTTATGAAATAATCGGTGGGCCTTGCTTGACCGTGAAGATGGAAAGCCAACCAGTGACTCATCCTCTCTCTGTCGTCAAGTAGACCTCCTCAACAAACATTCATCTAGGTCCACCTGTTAATACAATTGAACAATATGCACATTAATATAGAAAACATGAAATATATAACATCACATATGTAATCGATCACTTACTGCCATCCGATGATGACTGTCCATCATCTTTTCTCTCTCTTCACCCATAGTTGGACGGGCTAGAGTTGTGACCTCCTGTGAGAAGCATCAAGAAGAAAAATTGACTAAACATAAATATCATTTATGTACATCAAATGATATGAGATAAAACAAGAAATACAAAATTATGACATTTTCATGTTATTGTCTCATACCTCAGTCAAAGGATTTGAAGACATCATGGCTCCAACAATGCCTACATGTGTTGACTCACGAAGATGAGGAGTCTCCATATTCATCATCTGAAGATAGAGTTCAAGATTATTCAACCAAAATAAATACATAACATTATTTAAATGCATAATGATTAGAAATGGTTAAATTTACCTCCATATAAGTGGTGGATTTGTGTCTAGGGGACCAAGGAAACCATGGAGGTGTCGGTGAAGCTCCCTATTGAAATCATCAAATTGTCACAAAATAATATTACCATTGATATGTGTATAATAATTACAATCATGTGATAAATTATATCCCTGCTAACTTGACCTCCTCTCAAAACCCACCAATGGACGACTGACGGAGGCAGGATGAAGACTTTGACCCTAGAATTTCATTGCGCAAACAATTACATACATTATTTTTGACTTATAATATAGATAGTCATATAAAATTAATTACAAATTTCAAATAACGATATATTAAATCAAGATAAAACTTGTAAAGAATTACCTAAGAGTCAATACCAAATGTATGTTGTAAGAGATCATCGATGAGAACAATCTCATCCAATATGGATGTCTCCATCATTGGATGCTGCCCCTGTGTTGCAGCATCCTACTGAGAGTCCTATCATGCGTCTTGTGTCCCATAATCACACAGGTTCCCACATGAATTGCACAAATGTGGGGATAAATGATGCTTACTATTCTCAACCTCATCAGCCTGGGTAAGATCATTGGCATACCGTGCTAGAGACTTCGTGAGAGTAGTCAATCAATGTAATGTCTCCACCTCACTCTCCTTCAAAGTTGAAGGGAGTGACACACATTATGGCCTCAATAAGGGTTTAGGTACATGGTTTTCATCTCGCTAAGCCCCCTCTCTATCTTGGGTAGAGCCACCACCTCTACCCTAGAAGTCTCAAATGTCCAAATAATTGGGAATCTTCTTGAGGACGAACTCGCAATGGAGTTTCCTCAAGATATATTGTGGCACCTCATCATTTTTGCATGGGTGCTCATCGAAGACCATGTACCATCTATCCCAAAAGTTTTGGGATATTCTTCATTCCTACACCAATGAATAGGGAACCGTTTGCAAGTTTCTTCTAATCTTTGGCCAGTTTTAGGATTGATAAAGTGTGCACATAATTGAGATTTTGTAATTTTTTCATTCTTCACTTGTTCATATGACAATTTGTTGGCATAGTATTGCCGACACCTCTCCCTATAGTCTTGAAATTCAATTATTTGTTTTGTCACCAATTCAATGCGGGAAACAATCTCCTCTAATGACTTTGCAAGTGCTCTCCTACGATTGGTGCTTGCACTTGGATTGTTTAGCATTTGAATAAGAGTTTGAAGATGTCTTTTGTTTTCTTCTATTTGCCCTAGGTAGTCTTCTTAAGTATCCCTTACATTGTGAGGACATGAAGGAGGGTTTCAAGGGTTTGGAGGGTTTTGGGGGTTGTTTTAACCCTCCTTAGTTGGATTTGGGTTTTCTCTTACCTTATTAACTATAAATGCAATATAAAAAACTAATCAAACATTACAAAAGTCAAAAATTCTTCTCAAACTAACAAAAATCAATCAAATTCTACCTTGTTCGGCTGGCCCTCCCAATTTTCTTCATGACGTCTTTGGCGGCAAGGTGGCATCGTGAAAATGTTGATTTCTCTCTTGCACTTGCTTGGAGAGACTTTCCTTGGATGCGCTCATGCTTTGATCCCTATTTTTTTCTACAAACTCACTCTTTGGCCGCGGGTAATGGCAAAAATGCCTATTTTTTTCACTTTTAAGGCAATAGAAAACGTAAGTACGTTATAACACACTCATGTTATAATGCACTCATGTTTTGCCTTGTTTTGGACCAAAAAGTCCCATGGTGGCAACTTTTTGGTTCCCCATCTTTGTGCTACACCCGATGATTTATTTTTCCACCTTTGCCAGCTCTTCTTTGGATTTGATTTTAGAAGCAAATAGATTTCTAATAACCTTCCTGTTCCATTCATTTGCCTATTTCTGAACTTCAAAGAGCTTTCTAAAATTTACAAATCTCTTGTTCCCTTTCAGTTCCATATTCCACCATCCCTCTAGGGCTTTAGAAAATTTAGGGTGCTCATACCAAAAAGCTTCCATCTTGAAAGGGATACCTTTTGGCCTCTAACAAACAGAGCTATTCAACCTGATTGGCTAATGATCCAACCCCCCAAACTCACACACCTCTGAGAAGAAGTTGACCAGCTCCAACAACCAATCTGAATTGACCAAAAATATATCTAATCTACACAAGATATTGTCCTCCCTTGTCCTTCTATTTTTCCAAGTGAACCAACCCTCCTTTGGTTGAATATCAACCAAAAAGAGTTCCTCACAAAACCTCCTAAAGCCATTCGAACCCAAACTCCCTAAAGCACTACCTCCTTTTTTGTCTTCCAGAGCCAAAATAGTGTTGAAATCCCCCCCTAAAATCTAATTTTCATTAGGGCTTGAGGATCTAAAATCAACCAGGCGATCCCAAAACCTAGCCCTATCTCCTTCCAAATTTAGACTGTGGACATTTGTAATCAAAAGCCTCTCATTACCCTGCACATGGCTTAATTCTATTGTGATCACATCATCATCTCCAAAAATTTCTGATCCAGCAAATCTAGACTTGTTCCATGCAATTGCCAAACCTCCCATCATGCCTATCGCACTAATTGCATGTCCTTCTCTAGTTCTCGAGATCCTTCTCAAAAGATTGATCATATGTTCCTTCTCTAACTTTATTTCTTGCAGTAAACATACATCTGGCGCTTCAATCTCTATCAACCACTTAACCAAGCAGCACTTCTTTGGGCCGTTTAGGCCACAAACATTCCAAATTATTATCTTCATTTCTTAAGGGGTATGGGAGTGCTTGCCCCCTTTCTTAACAAATTTGTTCAGAGTATCCTGTGTTCATTTTCTAATTTCTAGCAATGTTGTGTTTTTAGCCTTGCTTACATCTATTTTCCTACCCCTTAAGGAAGGACCCCTGGCATCCATCATTATGTTTTGTTTTCCTCTCTTTCCACTCCTGGTTTGGATCTTCCATTCATTTTCTTTGTCCTCTGATTCTACTTCTTCATTAGAGACCTCATACCCCCCCACTCTTCTTTAGTGATTTTTCTTTCCAAACTTGCAATAGGGCAACATGTTTGAATTCTATTGGATTCTTTTAAAACTACAGGTAGGTCTGGCTTCCCTCCAGCCATCACCTTGCACTCAGGGGTTTGAGATGAAGCAAATGGGCCCTCATTCAATTCTCCATCTTCCTTCTCCGGGGAAGCCACAGGGCCTTCTGGAGCCAGACTAACTTTTGGGCTGCTAGGAGCCTCTGGTTGATTCTCCTTTATCCCTGCTTCTGAAGGGACCTCTAGATCCCTCCCACCTAAGGAGTCACCCTTGACCTCTGAAAAACTTTTTTGCCATCTTTCTTGTCTCTAACACATGCCCTAGCAATATGCCTTATTTACCAACAATTAAAGCACCTAATTGGAAGACATTAGTAATCCAACTCTTAGAGCCAAAGCCCAATGGCCGAGGATGGTTTGATTGAATGACAAATTGGTTTTCGTAGATCCAAGTACACAAATTCTTGCATAGCTCACCAATTTCACTTGCTGTGATACCTTCAAACAAGTGAAGTAATATCCCAAAGAATTACCTATGCGCTTGAATATTTCTTCTATCCACAATTCCTACAATAGATTGAACATTTGAATCCACACCAGAGCTTTCTAGAGCAATTCCTTGTGGGGGTCAAATCCTGGTTCCCAAGCCCTAATTTATATAACCCAGAATTTCCCATGAACCATTATCCTCCCTTGAGGATATTGTCTCTCTCAAATTCAGATTGGAAAATGATTTGCAGGAACCCTAATGCAAGGAATCTCACTTCAAGTTTGGCTCCTAGCCATTTGCGTTCAATCCATTCCTTGATTTTTTTCATCGACAGTCAAATTCCCACAAATTTGGCAATAAATGTGTTCTTCCTCAAATTTCCACCTTTGAATTTAGGAGCTCATCAGGAATCGCCAATATAGGGATGTCTTCCAAGATTTGAAGATAGACATTGCCTACTGAAATCTAGTTTCTGTGGGTTTTGGTGTGGTTTGCTTCTGCCTCCAATAGTAGGATCTCCAACGATGCTTCCCCTTCGCTCTTTACACCTTTGTTGCCTTCACCTTCCTCCTACTCTACTTTTTTCTCTTCCATCCTCTTTTTTCCCTCATCCTTCTAAGATGAAGAACTATGTTAATTTACTTTCTTTTGCATCTAAATTTTATTGACATTATGTATATTTTCATGACATTATATTTTTATGAAATTATATATATTTTCATGACATTATATATATGTTGACAACATCCTTTCAAAATACATCTTGTGCATATCTTACAATCATTGCATTCCATGAGACTGCATTTCTTTGAGGCATCATGTCAAATAGTTCATGCACCTTGTCTATGCTTCCACACTTTGCATACATATCTACAAGGGCAGCTACAAATAGAACATGTGACAAAATTCCTATATCCTTTATGCTTTGATGGTTGTTTAGACCCTATTCCAAAGATCCCATTTTGGCATAAACAAGGAGGATGTTGGATAAGGTTGTCGAATTTGTCTTAACACCTGCTAATTGTATTTTCTTGAAAGTTTCTTTAAAGCCTATCAAAAAAATCCATTTTGTGCATATCTTGCAATCATTGCATTCCATGAGACAACATTTCTTTGAGGCATCATGTCAAATAGTTCATGTACATTGTCTATGCTTCCACACAAGTTGCATACATGTCTACAAGGGTAGTTGCAAATACAACATCTGACAAAATTTCTATATCCTTTATTCTTTGATGGTTGTCCATACCCTGTTCCAAAGATCCTAATTTGGCACAGGCAGGGAGGATTCTTGCAAAGGTTATGGAATTTGGTTTTACATGTGCCAATTGCATTTGCTTGAAAGTTTATAAAGCCTTTTCAAAAAATCCATTTTGTGCATATCTTGCAATCGTTGCATTCCATGAGATGGCATACTTTGAGGTGTCATGCCTAACTATTCACATGCCTTGTCTATGCTTCCATACTTTGCATACATGTCTACAAGGGCAGCTGCAAATACAACATCTGACAAAATTCCTATATCCTTTATGCTTTGATGGTTGTCCATACCCTATTCTGAAGATCCCATTTTGGCATAGGCAAGAAGGATGTTAGATAAGGTTATGGAATTTGGATTTACACCCGGCAATTGCATTTGCTTGAAAGTTTCTTTGAAGCCTTATCAAAAAAACCATTTTGTGGATATCTTGAAATCATTGCATTCCATGAGACAACATTTCCCTCATGTTTATGTCATCTTGTGTTGGAGTTACAACATTCCTTCATTTGTGATGTGCATAACATGCTATAATTGTACATGCTTACAACAAGTGATTCATGCTACAATGAAGCACAACATGATGAAATAAGAAGATGCGTATTTACAACACTTAAGAATATGTAGTAGTGTTGGTCATGTCATCAATACATGTTATATCCCTTACTTTCTCATGCAAATGGATAAACTATGTATTCACCTGCACATACATGGCTTATAACATGTGACAATAAACCACTACAAGTTGTATATGTGCTTAACAACAAGTATACATGTGATACAACACCCTGAAACATGCATTGACTTAGGTGAGTGGTTCTTTAATTAGTATTAGTTTTCATTTTGGACATAAAATAATAATCATTATTTTTATACAAATTATTCATAGAACTTGTAATTTGTAATCTTGTTCTTTATGCCTATTCCTTTTGTAATTTGAAACAAAAGATGGAATTCTTACCCATTATCTATGCATTTACATTAGTGACCAATGTACTTTAACACATAGGGAGAGAGACTTAGGGAGAACACTATTGATGAAAACCATGATCTTTGCTTATGAAAAAGACATCTTCTTGTTGCTGCTACAATCTTAGGACTATCACAATTTTGCATGCTTTTGATAGTGATAATGAGGATTTTGGATGCTCAACAAGGTTACCCTCCACTCATAACACCCTCATAGTATCCTCATAATTCTTTCCTTGATGATCTAATGACTAACTCAATAAGATAACTTCATGGATTCATTAGAAAAAGGAAATCCCATGATGTAATCCTAAAGACAAGAACCCTCGCAACCATAGGTAATATCCCTCCACAAACATTAATCAAATATGCATGGAAGACCATGAAACCAAAATGTAAGTCTGAAAAGATAAAATTTAATCCATTTTGAAACTTCTACCATAGCTGCAACAATCAAAATAGTGGCAGATCCTTCCATTTTTTCAAAAAACCATCATAAAAGGTGATTTTGAACCAGGCTCATAACATGTAAAGTTTGGTCTCAGAGATTTAGCAATATTATCATGGTCTTGAGGAGGTAAATGTTACCTTCTAGTATGAGTTGTAGAAGCCTTGAATCATTTAGCATTAGTTATAGGTTTGAATTTTCACCCTTCGATTAAGAACCTTAGTTTGATAACCACTTCATGTGATTTTTGTAGCACATTCTTTAAGGTGTGTTTTTCCATTATGTTTTGTCTACTTAAACACTAGATACATGTGCTTACAAGATTATATATATTTTTAGATGATGTTATCTATCCCATTATTACATTTTTCTTGTGCTAACATGGATTGGAATGGGTTCATTATCTTGAAGACTGTTTGAACATTTGATTAATGCCCTAGAACACATTGGATCAAGTGAGAAGACCATATCAACCTAAGGAAAGTAGAGGAAACATCTAAAAATGGAGATTACAACATAGCTTTTAGTTTAGTTTCATCTACTAGAAAGGTGCTAGGAATGAATTTTTGTATTTGCATCTCCTGGGGCCAAACGGATGGTGCCAACACATCTGAGTGGGTGGGTCAATGCTAGGGGAGGTCTCTTTTCCATGGTGAAGCCTCCTGGTAGTTCTTGACTACATTGGGCAGAGGCAGTCTCTTAAGAGCCCTAAGACAAAAAAGGTGTCAAACTTTGGACCGACTGTCCCGTCAAACCATGACAACTAGGAACATCTTATTTGCATGTATAGGTGGATATCAGGTCCACCTACAAATACCTACCTATATTTTATTTAAATAAATTTCATTTTCCTGTGGTGGCAAGGAATGAATTGTTCTAAAATGCTTCAATTTCATGTAGTGGAAAGGTGCTAGGAGTGAAATTTTTCATTCCACACCTCGTGGGGCCCAATGGACTACACCAACACATCAGCTTGGGTGGGTAAATGCTAGGGGAGGTGTCTTTTCATGTGCCAAGTGCCTTAGACATTCTGGGTTGTAGGCTACCGGCAAAGTCATTTGAGATTGTAGACACTCAAAAATGTCTCGAGTCTGCGAGTAACATTTTCATACTAATTTCCATCTCCTCTCAAATAGTTAAATAATTTTTACGTATTTAATTATTTCCTAATGTCATATTCTTCTATTAGTTAAATAATTTTAAATTATTTAATTAATTCACTTTTTCTTTATTCATCTTAAATAATTAAATAAATTTCATTTAATTATGTTACAAATTATCCCTTTCTAATCTATAATTAAATAAATTCTTATTAATTTAATTATTCATCTCCATTTTCCCTCTACCCCTTAATCTCTCTCCCTGTGTCTCTGGACATCTCCTTCACTCTAGATATCTCCTTATCTCTCCCCTATATCTCCTCTATCTTTCCCTATCAATCCTCTCTCTCTAAACCCTAAACCCCTAAACCCTAAACCTTAAACCTGAGAAACCGTAAACCCCTAACCCCTAAATAATGCCCCTAAACTCTAAATCCTAACCCCTAAACCATAAACCCTAAATAATGCCCCTAAGCCCTAACCTAGGTAACGCCTAACCCCTAAACCCTAAACCTGAGCAACCCTAAACCTCTATCTCCCTATATCTCCCTTATCTCCCTATCTCTATCATCCCTCTACCTCTCAATCTCTCTCCCTATGTCTCTCAACATCTCTCTCACTCTCTATCTCCCTATTTCTCCCCTTTGTCTCCCATATCTCTCCCTATCAGTCCTCTCTCTCTAAACCCTAAACCCCTAACCCCTAGACTCTAAACCCTAAACCTGAGAAACCCTAAACCCCTAACCCCTAAACCCTAAATAATGCCCCTAAACCCTAACCCCTAACCCCTAAACCTGAGCAACCCTAAACCTCTATCTCCCTATCTCCATATCTCTATCATCCCTCTACCTCTCAATCTCTCTCCCTATATCTTTGGACATCTCCCTATCTCTCCCTTTTGTCTCCTCTATCTCTCCCTATCGATCCTCTCTCTAAACCCTAAATCCTAAACCCCTAAACCCTAACCCCTAACCCCTAAACCCTAAACCCTAAACCTGATCAACCCTAAACCCCTAAACACTAAATAATGCCCCTAAACCCTAACCCCTAACCCCTAAACCCTGAACCTGAGCAACCTTAAACCCCTAAACCCTAAATAATGCCCCTAACCCTAACTAGGCTAAACCCTAAACCCAAGCAACCCTAAACCTCTATCTCCCTATCTCTATCATCCCTCTACCTCTCAATCTCTCTCGCTATGTCTCTGGACATCTCCCTCACTCTCTATCTCCCTATCTCTCCCCTCTGTCTCCTCTATCTCTCCCTATCGACCCTTTCTCTCTAAACCCTAAATACCTAAACCCCAACCCCTACCCCCTAAACCCTAAACCCCTAAACCCTAAATAATGCCCCTAATCCCTAAACCCTAACCCCTAACCCCTAAACCCTAAACCCAAGCAACCTTAAACCTCTATCTCCCTATCTCTCCCCTATCTTCCTATCTCTATCATCCCTCTACCTCTCAATCTCTCTCCCTGTGTCTCTAGACATCTCCCTCACTCTTTATCTCCTTATCTCTCCCCTCTATCTCCTCTCTCTCTATCTAGCTATCTCTCTCTATCTCTCCCTAAACCCTAATCCCCTAAACCCTAAACGCAAAACCCTAACCCATAAACCCTAAACCCTAACCCTAAAACCCTAAACCCTAAACCCAAGCAACCCTAAACCTCTATCTCCCTATCTCTCCCCTATCTCCCTATCTCTATCATCCCTCTACCTCTCAATCTCTCTTGATATGTCTTTGGACATCTCCTTCACTCTCTATCTCCCTATCTCTCCCCTCTATCTCCCCTATGTCTCCCTATCTCCATATTTATCACCCCTCTCTCCCGTATCATTCCTCTATCTCCCTATCTCTCCCCTCTATCTCCCCTCTCTCTCCCTCTCCCTCTCCCTCTCCCTCTCCCTTATCAACAAAGGAAATGGAAACAAGAAAACTAGGACTCTCTCTCCATCTCTCTCTCTCTGCTCCATCTCCCCCTTCTCTCCCTCTTCCTCCCTCTCCATATCCCTTATTGACAAAGGAAATGGAAACAAGAAAACTAGGACATGCAAAGAGCGATGAAGATATAAATTGGGAGGATGAAATGGAAATAAGATAAAATGAAAGTTAATTGGATGGGAAGAATGATGAGAGGAGAGGTGGAAAATAGTAAAATAGGGAAATTTTGGTGGGATCTAAAGGAAAAGGAAAACTAGGAAAGCTAGGGTTAGGAGGTGAAAAAGAGAGAGGAGGTGGTGGAAAAAGAAGTCAAATGAACACAAAGAGATGAAGATAAATGATAGGAGAGAGAGAGGGGGGGCGAGAGAGAGATAGAGGGGGAGAGAGATACAGAGGAAGGGATAGAGAGGTAGAGTTAGAGACAAGGGTCGATAGAGAGAGAAAGATAGAGAGAGGGAGAGAGATAGAGAGGTAGATAGAGGAGAGATAGAATTCAAGAGCTAGAGAGAGAGAGAGAGAGGGGATCCATAAACAAAACAAGATAGAGAGAGGGAGAGAGATATATGCATAAAATTCATTTTAACTACTTTATAATGCACTCGTGTTTTTGCCTGGGTGGGTGCACAAAATGTTGGGGGGCCAAAAAGTGGCCAACTTTGTTTAAAAAAAATTTAAGCCATAATGTGAGCATGTTATGCTCTGTTATATTAAAAAAAAACCTGCATTTCATTTCATTATTTCACAACATTTCATAGCAAACCCGTGGCTTGGAGACAAAGGACAGCGCGCTAGCGTTATCGAAGGACATATCGTCAACAATTTGTCACAGATTCATCCTCAAAATGCCGCCACGATGTTGGGGAGGCTAAAGGAGTAAGTTCTATTTGCTTTCTTGTGTGAATTTGTTGCTAAATAGGTAGGTTCAAATAGTTTTTTGATGTAAATTTCTTTAATTTATAGGAATTGATAATGCACCTCCTCCTCCTGAAAATCCACAAAATCCTCCATCACCTAAACAACAAATACCTGTTGAAGAACAATCCGAACAACAAACACCTCCATTCATTCCTCAATATGCCCTTGGAACATAAGAAAATATAATGGGGCAAATTGAAAACAATAGAAGACAAATTGAGGATATAATTGGAAGGTTGAAAGAACCTGTAACTTCAACCTTGCATAGATCCACGCTTGCTCAATCTCTTGAATCTATGTTATCAAATGTAGATTCAATTAGCAAGAAAATCTCTAGTTGGTCAGAAAAGAGGAGAGAATTTAGAGAGTTCTATGTAGATAAGTTGTCCTATGAACAAGTTAAAAATGAAAAAATTACAAAATTGGACTTGTGTTCTATTTTCACAGACCCACGAACAAATGAACCTCTACCCCTTACATGCAAGAGGTTCCCTATCCATTGGTGCAATAACCATGCGATAAGGGACAATTTTGGGCAAAGTGTTGGAACTAGACAACTGAGAGGGGGGGTGAATCAATTGTCCCACAAAAAATTTTCTACTTTTAACCTTCTTTAGTATCTTACTATCATATTAGTGATGTAAACATTAAAGCATTAATCAACAACATAAGAGCAGAAACATAATCAACACACTTGACACCAAGATTTTGACGTGGAAACCCGATTAAGGGAAAAACCACAATGGGGGTTAACCCACAAAATGTATACCCTGTTAAAAGTACTTAGTAAAATAGAAGGCACACGCCTTTGAGTGTACTTCTTAGAGCTCACTACTCAAAAGAGAGGCTCACTACCTACAGAATTTATTTAGAAAGAATTAACTAAGAAATAGCATCTACTTCATGCCTGATTTAGTTTCAATGAACGCTCAAGAACTTTTGCTTTACCTCAAACTCTTCTTCACATTTGACACTACTCTCGCTCCTTTTCTTCTCTACTCTGCTCCTGATCCTTTCTTCGAATTTTATCTATTTTACACAAGGATAATTTCAATACCTCTTCAACAAGTATTTATATACTTCATCAACCTTGGAATGATCAACAATGTTGGCTAAACTTGACGTGGATCATCACACTGTTAGCCAAACACAATTGAGACTTGAATCTGCTTCTACAACCACTCCACGCTTCATAAATATGTTTTTAAGGCATCCGCAATAGGCTAGGAACATCTGGTCGGCCAAGACTGGGAAGAACATCAACCTCAAGAAGAAATCTTCAATCAACAAGCTCAAACCTCAAAGCAGACCTCCAACATAGTAGCCATATGATCCAGAGACCTCCACAAGCACATTGAATTCACCAATAACATCCAATCTAAACCAAATAATCAAAAGCAATTCAATCTTCCTCCAGAACCTCAAGAACACTCTCTGCCATGACTGTCAAACTAGAAGGATAGCTTGCAGACCTCCAAACCATGAACCACTGGTGTTGATGATACACATTGACTTCCCAAACATGCCTTCAGATCTACAGATCACAATTTTATATTATTGGAGCAATCCGAACCTCTTTTCTGTCACTCTGTCTTTCCTAAGTATTATAGGAACTAGTTCAGCTCAGATGGCCATAACTCCTTCAAATCTTCATGCGGACTTCTCAAATCTTAATTGGAGAAATCTTTGGTAATCCTATACACAGACACATGATCTGTATGCATTGATTATCATTAATTTTCTCAATATCCTCAACAGTCTGATCATCTAAGCAGACAACAAAATAGGATACAATTGACACCAATGGCAACAAGGATATGTTAGCATCAATGAAAACCCACTTAGGCACATATTTGCAAAAATCTCCCCCTTTGTCATTGATGGCAACATATGATGTGAAAAACTGAATCTAACCATCAAGACAAGAACTTCTCCCCCCTTCTCTTGTCACTTCTACAACTACTTTCTTTACTATTCCCCCTTACATCAGCAACTAATTTTTCACATGACTTCTCTCCCCCTTTGACAACAATGGCAAAGAGCACATATTTTCTATCTTTTCTCCCTTTTTGCTTCAGAATGATCCCAAAATTTGCATATTGACTACTCCCCCTTTGAGTAGTACCTCCTTAACATCAATCTGGATCACAAGATATGAATGTGAATTCCCCTGGACTGATGCACCTTAGTGCATCTTAGTTCTGCTCAGGAGGGGTAATAAGCCCTAACTTCTCTCTAAGATACTAAAAAGTATCCTTGGGAAGAGGCTTAGTGAAGATGTCTGCAATCAAATCTTTGGAAGGCACAAACTCTAACTTGACTTCATTCTCATTTACTTTCTCTCTCAAGAAATGAATCTTGATAGATATATGCTTTGTCTTTGAATGCAATACCAGATTCTTTAAGATTCTTATTGCACTAGAATTATCACATAAAATTGTGACTGGTTCCTCAAACACAATTCTTATGTCCTTCAACATTTGCTTCATCCACAAAACTTGAGTGCAATTATTTGCTGCTGCTATGTACTCTGCTTCTGTAGTAGACAAAGATATTGCCTCTTAGTTTTTGCTTATCCAAGAGACCAATATTCTCCCCAAGAAGAATGCACCACCACTAGTACTTTTTCTGTCATCCACATCTCCTGCCCAATCAGCATCTATATATGCATGAAGAGTAAAGTTATTGTCCTTTGGATACCACAGTCCATAATCAATTATGCCCTTGAGATATCTAAAAATTCTTTTGACTATCATAACATGAGATTCTTTTGGATCAGCTTGAAATTTGGCAACAAGTCCAACTGCATTCATGATGTCAAGTCTGGTCTGGGTTAAATAAAGCAATCCTCTAATCATTGATCTATATCTTTTCTGATTTGCCTTGGTAGAGTCATCATTGTAAGGAAAGCAGAGGTGCAGAATATAGCTTCCCTAATGTCAATTCAAAGGGGATAATGTAGACAGGTAACGTTTAATTCAAATACATAGATGAGCACACCAGAAAATATAGAATAAACATTCAAGACAACAAAGAATAACACCAGATGTATGTGGGAAAACCCTTTCGGGTAAAAAACCTACCACCACAAGAGAGACAATCTTTATTACAGTAAACTTAATAGTTACAATAAAGATCTTAGCTTTCTTGCTCAGGTATCGATTCTCAGATCATACAAATAGTTCACACTTTCTGTACATTTACAGAATGAACCATATAATCGAATCTCTTCATTAATCATCAACAACATCACCAGATCTGTATTTATTTCAAGTCTTCAAGAGTAAAACTATTTTTCTAACTTTTGCCCTAACTGTTCGTTTCAACTGATCCATCGTCGCTGCCTTCCAACCGTCGCAACTATTCATATTCATGTGAGACGTTTAGTCCCACATTCACCAATTCACATTTGATATTCCGGTTTATATCCACAAACAGTCAGTAAGACTATCGTCAGCAATTTTGTTGCCAACGATGCCAGTTTATACCTCATCAGGAACACCTAAGCTATCGGAGCCGCATCATTTCCTACACCAATGGTTCCTTGTCACAGCGATGCCCAAAGCTCTTCATCCTCCATCGAAATGACCTCTGCCATCGGATTGACATTTCAAGACTGGATCGATAAAGGTTCTCATGCTGACGCCCAATGCTTTGCCAACTTCCATCAGGGTGACCATTCACATCGGAGCAACTACCAAGAGCTTGGTTGACGGCCAACCTTATGCCGATAGACATATGTCATCAGTGAAACCATGCATATCAATGTAAGACTCCAAACTCCCACCGATAGTGAAAGTCTTCCTAATGGACAAAGAACATGATATGAACAAAACCAACGATTAAATAAATGAGGTCCAAGTAGTAACTTGAGACATTAGGTCTCTTCAATCTCCCACTAGTCGAAGAGATTACTGTTACCTCATAATCCTCATTCGATTATTGAGAATTATGGGCCCGAAGACCCATTCCATTTGAACACCATTTGAACTTGGTCGTGCTCACTAGTTTAGTTAAGGCATCAGCGACATTTTCCAAAGTGTCAATCTTTTCCAGCTTCACCTTCCTGTCTTCCACCATATCATGAACAAAGTGATATTAGACATCAATATGTTTTGTCCTAGCATGAAATGTAGGGTTCTTCACCAAACATATAGCACTTTGACTGTCACAGTGAATTTGTATCTACCCTGCATCAAAATCAACATCAGAACACAACCTCTTCAACCAAACGGCTTCTTAGCATGCACGAGTAGCTGTCATGTACTCTACCTCTATTGTGGACAAAGTGACTACAGCCTGCCGCTTGCTCATCCAACTGATAGCACCACCATTTAACGTGAATACATATCCATTGGTGGATCTTCTACTGTCAATGTCCCCTGCCCAATCAGAATCAACATATTCCTGAATGCTTATAGATCTTTGAGACCCAACTGAGTTTCCATGATAGCAAATAGCATAGTCAGAAGTTCCCTTCAAATACCTCATAACTCTTTTCACAGCATCCCAATGTGATCTACCTGGATTTGCCATAAACTGGCTCAAAACTCCCACTGCTTGGGCAATGTCTGGTCTGGTACAGACCATTGCGTACATTAAACTGCCAACAACACTTGCATAAGGCACTTTTTTCATGTCGTCAATTTCATTCAAAGGTTCTGGACAATCTTCAACAGATAGTTTTGTTCCCTGCAAAACTGGAACAACTAACTGTTTGCAATCAGACATATTAAACTTATCAAGAACATTGGTAATATACTTGCTCTAGCTGAGCCAAAGCTTTCTCTTTGATCTGTCCCTTTTGATTTCCATTCCCAGAATGTACTTCGCTGCCCCCAGATTCTTCATTTCAAATTTCAAGGACAACTAAGACTTTAAATCTGAGATCATTCCCTTACCATTGCCAATGAATAACGTGTCATCCACATACAGTGCAATTATAAGAATCCGATCACCATCAATTTTATAATAGACACAATGATTAGATTTAGATCTCACATATCCCAAAGATAAAACATATGTATCAAATTTCTGATACCACATTCTGGGAGATTGCTTCAAGCCATAAAGAGACTTTTTAAGTTTACATACTAGATGTTCTTTACCTTTTTCCACAAAATGCTCTGGCTAGGACATATAAATTTCTTCTTCAAGGTCCCCATGAAGAAATGTTGTTGTCACATCCATCTGCTCAATTTCAAAGTCATATGCTGCTGCAAGTGACAACAGAAATCTAATGGATGTTAGCTTAGCTACAGGAGAAAATATTTCTCCATAATCTATACCTTCCTTTTGGGAATACCCCTTAGCAACCAGTCTTTCCTTGTACTTGTCAATACTACCATTTGGACCATATTTCTTTTTAAATACCCACTTACAGCCCATAGGTTTTCTGCCTTTAGGTAAGGGCACCAGATCCTAGGTTCCATTTTTCTCTAATGATGACATTTCGTTATCCATGGCTTCCAACCAAGAACCTAAATCAGGTAAACTAATAGCTTCTTTCACAGTCCTAGGTTCATCAATATTAGTAAGCAAAGCATAGGCACAACTTGAATCAAGTACTGAAATTCCATACCTATCTGGTTGTCTTCTTTCATGTGTAGACCACCTCAATGGCTGAGGTGCTGGTTCAGATTCTTGCTCTGGATCTGAATCTTCGGAGCTATTCAAACTCACTTCTAAACCATTTACACTTGGTGCATGTTGTTCCTCTTTTATAGGGGTCAGAGGAATATTAACAACACTCTTTTCTTTCTTTTCTTCTGTCTTCTCCGGCTGAGGATCAATAACCAAAGGTTTCAGCTCTCTGAAAATTACATTCCTGCTGTAAATTACTTTTTTAGTTTCAGGATTCCAAATCTTGTACCCTTTAAGACCCACTCCATAGCCAATAAAATTACATTTGACTACCTTGTAATCCAGCTTAGATCTTTTTACCTTAGGAATATGAGCATATGCCTCATAGCCAAAGACACGAATATGTCTTAGAGAGGGCTTCTTTCTAGACCATGCTTCCATAGGCGTCTTCTCAACCAATGCCGAAGTAGGAGAACAATTTAGTAACAAGCTGTAGCAACTACCTCAGCCCAGAACCTTTGTTCAAGACCAACATAACTCAACATACTTCTTGCTTTCTCCATCAATGATTGATTCAACCTTTCTACAACTCCATTTTGTTGTGGAGTATAAGGTGTAGTCTTATGCCTTCTTATTCCATGATCAAGACAAAATTTATCAAAATCTGCATTGCAGTATTCACCACTGTTATCCGTTCTCAAACATTTAATTTTTCTACCAATCTAATTTTCCACAAGATTTTTAAAATCTTTAAACTGACTGAACACTTCTGATTTATTTTTCAAAAAATATGTAAATGCCCTCCTTGAATAATCATCAATAAACGATACGTAGTATCTTGATTTAGACAGAGAAGGAACATCAACTGGACCAAAAACATCAGAATGTACATAGTCCAGTACACCAGAAGAGTTATGAGAAATAGAGTAAAAACAAACACAGTTCTATTTTCCATATATGCAATGTTCGTAGAAATCAAACTCCAGATTACAATCAATCAGCCCATCTACCAAGTTTTTGTTTTTCAAGGTTCTTAAACCTTTTTCACCTATGTGACCAAGTCGATGATGCCAGAGCATTGTTTTCTCTACAGGAAGTTTAACTTCCATAAAGTTTGCATCATGTGTTACAATAGTAGCTTTTTCAAATTTTACAGAGACATTATTACAACACACTGGTTTAGTATCTAACCTATACAAAGTTCCAATGCGTTCACCCTTTTCCAGTACAATAGAACCTCTAGTCACCTTACAGCCACCATTCACAAAAGTAACTTGCACTCCAATATCATTAAGCTTACTAACAGAAAGTAAATTTCAAGCCAAACCTGCTATGTGTAGTACTCCATTCAGTCCCTTTATTCTACCATCCGGGAACTGGATTCTGACTCTTCCTCAGCCAACAATTTCCAATGTCGAATCACTTGCCAGGAACACCTTCCCATCAGCATACAGTTCATACTTAGTGAACCATTCTCTGTGAGATGTCATATGAAAATATGCTCCTGAATCCACCATCCATACATCTTCAAATGTAGGTGTTTCCAAGGCAGCAATGAAGGCATCAGCATCACTCTAAGAAGAATCGTTGTCAGAGAAGTTCTTCTTCTTCTTCTTTTTCTCCTTTCTGCCCACAATTCTAGCACTTCACCTTGGACTTTTTGCTAGGAGATTTTGATCTCCCCTCTGATTTGGACTTAGACTTCTTGTCCTTCTTGTCTCTTTCCTTTGATCTACCTCGAATGAACAGGGTGTCTTTGGCCATCTCAGAAGATTTCCTCTGCATCTCTTCAGATAACAGCGAGGCAACAACAACTTCAGTTGTAAACATGGTTGTTGTACTTCCAATAGCCATCACAAGATGATCCCATGAGTCAGGTAAGGAACACAACAGAAGCATACAACGATCCTCCTCTTCTATTTTTACACCTACAGACGTCAACTATACAACAAGCATATTAAATGAGTTCAGATGATCTACTACATATGCTCCTTCATCCATCTTCAGAGACTACAACTTCTTTATGAGGAAAAGTTTATTCACCAAGGACTTGCCCTGATAAATATCTCCTAACTTCTTCCACAAAGCGTTTACAGTCTTCTCTTCATGGACATTCAATAGAACAGAATCTGCTAAACTTAATCTTATCAGTCCTTTGGCTTTCCTATCTGTTAGGTCCCAATCTTCTTGCTCCATGGCTAAAGGTTTAGTTCCAGACATAGCAACCCAAAGATCTTTGTCGACCAGCAAATCTTTAGCCTTAAGCTTCCACAACTCAAAGTTAGTGCCATTGAACTTTTCAATGTCTATTTGTCCTAATGTACTTGCCATCTTATTTAACAAAATAGATCTTTATAGAACTCCCACTCACAGAATTAACACAAAAAACCCAACCTACCAACAAGGATAACACAACTGGCCAGGCTCTAATACCACTTGTAAGGAAAGCAGAGGTGCAGAATACAACATCCCTAATGTCAATTCAAAGGGGATAATGCAGAAAGGTAACATTTAATTCAAATACATAGATGAACACACTAGAAAATATAGAATAAACATTCAAGACAACAAAGAATAACACCAGATGTACGTGGGAAAACCCTTTCAGGTAAAAAACCCACCACCATAAGAGAGACAATCTTTATTACAGTAAACTTAATAGTTACAATAAAGATCCCAGCTTTCTTGCTCAGGTATCGATTCTCAAATCATACAAATAGTTCACACTTTCTACACATTTATAGAATGAACCATATAATCGAATCTCTTCATCAATCATCAATGACATCACCAAATCTGTATTTATTTCCAGTCTTCAAGAGCAAAACCATTTTTCTAACTTCTGCCCTAACTGTTCATTTCAACTGATCCATCGTCGCTGCCTTCGAACCGTCACAACTGTTCATATTCATGTGAGACATTTAGTCCCACATTCACTAGTTCACATTTGATATTTTGGTTTATATCCACAAATAGTCAGTAAGACTATCATCGGCAATTTTGTTGCCGATGATGCCAATCTATACCTCATTGAGAACACCTAAGACATCGGAGACCACTTCATTTCCTACACCAATGGTTCCTTGTCATAGCGATGCCCAAAGCTCTTCATCCTCCATCAGAATGAGCTCTGCCATCAGATTGACATTTCAAGACTGGGCCACTAAAGGTTCTCACGTCGACGCCTAATGCTTCGCCAACTTCCATCGGGGTGACCATTCACATCAGAGCGACTACCAAGAGCTTGGCCAATAGCCAACCTTATGCTGATAGACATATGTCATCAGTGAAACCATGCATATTGGTGTAAGACTCCAAAATCCTACCGATAGTGAAAGTCTTCGCAATGGACGAAGAACAAGATATGAACAAAACCAACGATTAAATAAATGAGGTCCAAGTAGTAACTTGAGACATTAGGTCTCTTCAATCATCTTTTCTTAGCTTGCATCCAGTTACCATAGGTCTACCTACTGGCTTTGAGTCTTCCATTCCAAATTTCTTTAGAAATTCTTTTACATACTTGGATTGAGAAATGAAGATACCTTTATCTGATTGAACAATTTGCAAACCTAGGAAGAAATTCATCTCACCAAACATTGACATCTCAAACTCACTTTTCATCTAATCAACAAATGCTTTACACATGCATCCATGTCCACCAAAAATGATATCATCAACAAAAACTTCAATAATTAGAATGTCCTCATGATCAATTTTGAAGTAGAGATTACTATCAGTAGTACCTTTGCTAAATCTTAGCTTAAGCAAATGCTTATCAATCTAGCATACCATGCTCTTGGAGCTTGTTTGAGTCCATACAAGGCTTTTCTCAATCTACAAACCATATCTCCCTGATTAGACAACTGAAATCCTTCTGGTTGCTCAATGTAGACTTCTTCCTCCAAGTCTCCATTCAGAAATGTTGATTTTACATCCATTTGATATACTTTAAAATCTTTGAAGGCAGCAAATACAAGAAATAATCTAACTACCTCTATCCTTGCCACCAGAGTAAAAGTTTCTTCAAAATCAATTCCTTCTACTTGAGAGTAGCCTTTACATGCCAACCTTGCCGTATTCCTTACCACCCCACCATCTTCATTCAGTTTATTCTGGAAGACCCATTTGGTTCCAATCACATTTTTGTCCTCAGGTCTAGGAATTAGATCCCATGTGTGACTCTTCTCAATTTGCATCAATTCCTCTTCCATTGCTTTGACCCAGTTTTCATCATTGCAAGCTTCACTTACTAATTTAGGTTGAATCCTTGAAATCAAACAAATCTCTTCTTGATCTTCAGACATTTTTCTCTTGGTTCGAACACCTTTACTCTTATCTCCTATGATTTGATCTTCAGGATGATTTAACCTTACATACCTGGGAGTTTTGGAGATTGTTTGAGCTTCTATTTCTTGAACTTGTTCCTCATCATTTGTGTTAACCTCTGGAGTCACCAGTTCAAACTGAATCTGGGTCTAAACTTGAACTTTCCTTCCTTGATTTTGACTTTCAACTTGATCATTTGAATCATATCTGGAGTACCTGAAATGTCCTTCCTTGCTTTCATCAACTTTAACATTTGCACTTTCAACAATCTTCTTCAATCTTTTATTGAAGCACCGGTAGGCCTTACTTTGAGTTGAGTATCCCAAAAATATTCCTTCATCACTTCTTGCCTCAAAATTACCTAAGTCCTCATCTCTTTTGATATAACATTTACTACCAAAGACTCTAAAGTATCTCACAGTAGGAGGATGACCAAACCAAAGCTCATAAGGAGTCTTACTAGAATTTCCTTTGATCTGCACCCGGTAAAGAGTGTAGACGGTAGTACTCACAGCTTCTCTCCAATAAACTTGAGGAATATTTCTTTCCATCATCATGGTTCTGGCAGCTTCTTGAATGGTCCGGTTCTTTCTTTCTACAACTCCATTTTGTTGAGGAGTCCTAGGAGTAGATAACTGTCTTTTTATTCCATGCTTTTCACAGAAAGCATCAAACTCAACGGAGGTAAATTCTCCACCTCTGTCAGATCTCAGACACTTTAGTTTCCCACCAATCTCATTTTCAACCATCATCTTGAACACCTTAAACTTGTCAAGGGCTTCTGATTTTTCTCTCAAAAAAGTTACCCACATCATCCAAGAGTAATCATCAATTAGTAGCATGAAATATCTATATACTTGCATACTCCTAATTCTAGCAGGACCACAGAGATCAGTATGTACCAGTTCCAGTCTCTCACTTGAACCTTGTTCCTTACTCTTGAATGAAATTTTGTTCTATTTTCCCAATTGACATTCTCTACATATGTTATTAGGTTTCACAAGTCTTGGAAGATCTCTTACAACTTGAGTGGAACTTATTTTGACAATGTTGTCAAAATTCACATGACACATCCTCCTATGCCATAGCCAGCTTTGATCTGTCTGAGCAATCAAACAACTTTTCCTTGAACTACTTAAGTGAAAGATGTTACCTCTGGTTTGAGTACCGGATGCAATTTCAATTCTAGATCTTTCCAGGATTCTGCATTTTCCATCCTTGAACCGAAGATCATAACCCTTGTCAACCAACTGTCCAACACTGAGAAGATTATGTTTCAGTCCTTCCACATAAAGAACATCATTGGTGTTGTTCTTGCCATCAAAAGAGATGGATCCTCTGCCATGGATTCTACCAGCTGAGTTGTCTCCAAATTTCACAAGTCCTCCTTCATAGTTTTCAAAGTTCACAAACTTACTCTTGTCACCAGTCATGTGATGAGAACATCCACTATCAATCACCCATTCATCCTTTTCAATAACCTAAGCAGCCAAGGCACTTTGCACATTTTCATAGCTAGCAAATTTAGTAGACACCAGATCTTCTTCTTTGATAGCAATAAACACCCAATCATTTTCAAAGGAGCCTCCATGATCAGATTCATCATCTGTTACCCCTTCTTCTCCATTTTCTTGGACATAGTAACATTTCTTCTGACCTTTATACCTTTTAGGGTTTGGTTTTGAAAACCTTTCCAAACATCTTGAGGCAAAATGACCAATCTTATTACAAGCAATGCATTTGACTGGTAATTTTCCTTCATACTTATCGGATCCTCTTGGCATTCTTCTGGCAATAAGAGCTTCAAGATCTACTGTTTCAATTTCAACATCTTCAAGATCCTTTCTTGTCTTAACAAATTTGTTTGATCTTATAGAAGAGCTTTCACCCAGATCATATCTCTATTTTCCATACACACTGGCCTTGAATATAGATTCAGACTTGGGAAGAGAATCACCAAACTCACTTAATTTGAAAGATGAAATTTTGCCAACTGGATGATCTCTTGTAACCTCTGAGACTATCTTGATCTCTTCTATAGCTGCAACCTTATGTTTGTATGAATCTAGTAAAGATCTGAGTACTTTTGACACAATTTCTGATTCTTCTAAAGTTCCACCAGCACACCTAATGCCACACACAAGTTCATTTATCTTTTGCATGTAGATTGTGATGTTTTCATCTTTGCTCATCCTCATGGTTTCAAATTTTCCTCTCAGACTTTGCAGCTTTGCAGATTTGACATATTTATCACCTTCATACAAATACTCCAAATTTTTCCAGATTTGATAAGCAGTTTTTAGACCAAAGACATTTGTCATTTCTGAATCAGTCAAGGCACTCAACAAGGCTTCTTTAGCTCAAAGATTATTTTCAGCATCTTTGACTTGATCAGGAGTTGAAGGACCTTTCTCTAGAGGTTTATACTCAACATTGGTTATTGCCCAATAGGCATCGCCCATGCATTGCAAATGGCACTGCATACGATTTTTGCAAATAGAATAATTTGTTCCATCAAATCTTGGACTATCCTTCTTGTAGGTTGACATCCTAGATCTCCTCAAGTGGTTAGGCTTTTATGAAAGGATCTAGCTCTGATACCAATTGTTACAACTAGACAACTGAGAGGGGGGGTGAATCAGTTGTCCCACAAAAACTTTTCTACCTTTAACCTTGTTTATTATCTTACTATCAGATTAGTGATGTAAACATTAAAGCATTAATCAACAGCATAAGAGCAGAAACATAATCAACACACTTGACACTAAGATTTGACGTGGAAACCTAATTAAGGGAAAAACTACGGTTGGGGTTAACCCACAAAATGTGTACCCTATTAAAAGTACTTAGTAAAATAGAAGGCACATGCCTTCGGGCACACTACCTAGAGCTCACTGCCTACATAATTTATTTAGAAAGAATTAGCTGAGAAATAGCATCTACTTCATGCCTGATTCAGTTTCAATGAATGCTCAAGAACTTTTGCTTTGCCTCAAACTCTTCTTCACATTCAACACTGCTCTTGCTCCTTTTCTTCTCTTCTTTTCTCCTGATCCTTTCTTTAGATTTTATCTATTTTGCACAAGGATAATTTCAATACATCTTCAACAAGTATTTATATACTTCATCAACCTTGGAATGATCAACAAGGTCAGCTAAACTTGACATGGATCATCACACTATTGGCCAAACACAACTGAGACTTGAATCTGCTTCTACAACCACTCTACGCTTCATAAAAATGTTTTTAAGGCATCCGCAACAGGCTAGGAACATCCGGTCAGCCAAGACTAGGAAGAACATCAACCTCAAGAAGAAATCTTCAATCAACAAGCTCAAACCTCAAAGCAGACCTCCAACATAGTAGCCATACGATCCAGAGACCTCCACAAGCACATTGAATTCACCAATAACATCCAATCTAAACCAAATAATCAGAAGCAATTCAATCTTCCTCTAGAACCTCAAGAACACTCTCTGCCATGACTGTCAAACTAGAAGGATAGCTTGCGGACCTCCAAACCATGAACCACTGGTGTTGATGATACACATTGATTTCTCAAACATGCCTTCAGATATGTAGATCACAATTTTATATTATTAGAGCAATCTAGACCTCTTTTCTGTCACTCTATCTTTCCTGAGTATTGCAGGAACTGGTTCAACTCAGATGGCCATAACTCCTTCAAATCTTCATGCAGAATTCTCAAATCTTAACTAGAGCAATCTCTGACAATCCTATACATAGCCACATGATTTGCATGCATTGATTATCATTAATTTTCCCAATATCCTCAACAATCCAGTCTTCTATGCAGACAACAAAACAGGATACAATTGACAACAATGGCAACATGGATATGTTGACATCAATGACAACCCACTTAGGCACATATTTGCAACATAGAGGTTGTGGATGGTTTTTGACCATCCTCCATACAACAATAATGAGGTCCCGCAATAATTTTTGAGGAAACTCTACTACGAGTTTGTAAGTGCCAAATTATTTTGATATGCGGGAGTTCCAGGGTAGAGGTGGGGGGTCAGCACAGGATAGACCAGGGGCACATGTTGACCCACAATGACCAACGAGACGAGCAATCGCCAAACCAGCCTATGAGCATGTGTCTATCCCTTCTATTGTGAAGAAGAGTGTTGAGGCCGAGACACTTCAGTCCATTAGTGCCTTGACCCAGAGCATCATAGAGCATGCAGTCCTGTAGCACAACATGGGCCAGGGGAGAGTTCAAGTAGGGTTCCACCCCATACTTGTCAGGCTTGTGGGTCAGCTTGTGGTTATAACCCCATAGATAGTCAGGATGCAGGTGTGCAGGCTACATCTACAGCTGAGCAGATGGTGATGACAGATGCCATCCTGAGTGAGACTTTCGGCCTTGATACTCAGGTAAATCTTAGCAAGTTCATTGAATTTAATTTATTAAATTTCATTTTTGAAATGCAAGATTAACTAATTTAGTTTGATGATTTTAATAAAATTTTAGGGTCATAGCGTTGATGCAATTTTTAGCAGTACTCCACTTGCATATTACACTACGACATCTAATATCAGGGTATGTAACTAGTAAACAATTATAAATATTACATGTGAATAGTGTAGACACTCAAAAATGTCCACCTTGTCATAACGTTGCATCAGTTGGAACATCTTGTAGCATTTTTGCCCTAGGCACCCTTCTTCATCACCTAACCTAGCATTTTCATCTAATTAAATTAAATAAATATAACATTTATTTAATTCATCCTATCCCTCACATTATTAAATAAATAAATTTTATTTATTTATTTAATCCACTTTCTTCTTAAGTTAAATAAAATGAGTATTTTATTTTATTTTATTTATCACTCCTCACATTTCCTCATAATTTAAATAATATTAAATTATTTAAATTAAGTCCACCTTCCATCTTTGTCTCTTGAGATGACTCTAATTACCTCTTGAGTTATATCTTCCACTTTCCAATTTCTTCTCCACTCATAACTCCACTTATTTCACTCACCTTCTAAATTATCTCTTGAGTGAACTTGCCTACTTTCCATTTTCTTTTCCAAGTTGCACAAAGCAAATTTCCATTTCACCATCACTTGCAAATTGGAAGGTTTATCCTTCCATTTTCTCAAAAAATCTATAAATTGACCCATTTTCATGCCATTCTCATGGATGAATCTTCTAAGTACCATCACTCTACCGAATCATTCCCTCATCCATCAATCTTCCATCATCAATCTATATTCCTCTCATCCATCAAATCTCCTATCACTATCATGCTACAGAACATGAAGCAATCAACAAAATAAAACAAGGAATCTAATTACCCAGTTGAAATTGTTTCAATTTGCATGTCTTTTAGTTTGTTTTGGGTTTTGATTTCTTCAGTGTTGGGTTGAATCTATCTTGTTTTCTTGATTTGGTAAATTTCCACCCTACATAAAATGGCATGCCCGATGGGACCCAATCACTAAGTTTTTACAAGTTTTTGCTTTAAACATTCGCATGTTTTCTAACCCTCATATGGCATGTTTTGTATTTTATCTATTAAAGATGACCTTCTAGGCTCAAACCAACCTCACCATTGCATCCAGGGGGTCATTTCCATGAAAAATGAGTATAAATTTGCCTATTTTTCATGAAAAAACATGTATCTGGCGAAGAGAATAGCGTTCAGATTTGTAAAACATCGCCTTTGGTTTTTCCATGCGCATATGGTCAAAAACAAATCGCCTTTGGTTTTTCTAGTTGCATATGGTCAAAAACAAATCGCCTTTGGTTTTTTCATGCGCATATGGTCAAAAATAAATCACCTTTGGTTTTTTCATGCGCATATGGTCAAAAATAAATCACCTTTGGTTGTATCTAGTCGCATTTGGTTGCTTTAGGGTCTTTTCTATTTTTGCAAGTGAAAAGTGCATTTGATCAACATAAAGTTGCATCTGAACAGTAGTAAATCACATTTGCATGATCACAACTCACATTTGAATGACAGGTAATTTCATATGGTAAGATGTTATGCGCATTTGAATAACAAAAAGTTGCTTCTGGTCAATTCCATATGCATTTGGTTTCTGCTTCATAGAATTAGGGTTTTTTGGGAAAATTGATGATTTCTTGGTGCAGCTTTATTAAATCGTGTATCCAAGAATGGTGGCAAGCAACTACTGATATGTTTTATGCAGATACAAATGGTCAAAGAATTTTTTTATCACTAAGAATAGGCACATTTGGTTTTGGGCATTAAAATTAATCTATCTTCATTGTGCCTGCTTTTCTTTTTCTTTGTTTGCTTGCTGAGTCTAATTGTAACTAATTTGGCAATGAAAGTATCCTCTCCCCCCCGCCTAACAAATGGATCTAGGGTGCACAAGAAATCATTGTCAACTCTAGAGGGTCTGCCTTCCCACTATGAGAAGGGGTACAACCCAAGCGGAAACAGGTCAAAGCCAGACCATTCCAATCTGCTATATAAATAATGCATTTGTGATGAAAGTCACAAACGACAGGTGTTGTTCCATTATACTGATAGCCAACCTCCCCCAAAACCCCATAGAGCATAACCTCTTTGGGCTAGGAGACTCCATAACGGAGAGTAGCACCGTTGCACGTATAGCCACCTGAATGAAAACCCTTACTAAAAACCATGTCTTAGTGGCCAAAAAACCCTCTATTTGTTGGCGTAGAAGGTTAAACCTTTGAAGCTGCCCTGATTCACGTGGTTCTTAGTAGAGATAGTAGTGACAATCCTAAGGTTTGGTGGGGGAACGAGCCTTGGGAAACCTAGATCTTGGTATGCGTGAGAACTGAGTGTTGTGGAGGGGAGCTGGTGTTACCAAGATCCTGAAGCTATCTACTTTGAATAGGCATAGCTTGGGGATCTAACAAATACTGTCCTTGCCTAGCCTAGGGTGTACACATTGATCAATGTGTTTGGTGTGCATGCATGTGTATGTGAGATCTTGTGTTTGAAATTGCCACCTCATCCTCAGTCCTACTTGTCATAACACATTTCTTGATCATTACATTTCATCCAACCCTTTCAAACCAGATCATCCTTGTCATCTGATCATCCTTGTCATCCAATCAACCCCATCCTAATCAACCTAAGTCATCTATCCACACCATTCTGCACCATCCCATTCAGTTTGACCATATCATATCATTGGACTTCTTGAGCCCTACATCCTTTTTGAGACTCTACATTAGCTATCCAACATCGATCCAGTCAACCAACATTATCCTTTGGCTTTGGTCCTTATCTAGCATTTGATCATATCACCATTGTCAACAACCTTGTCTACCCTTGAGTTCATGAATCTATCTCTTGGGAGATAATCTTATCCAATCAACCAACAGATCAAACCAATCTAATCAATCAGTAAAGAAAACTAATCAATCCAAGAGTTTCAACTTTGTCGCATAAGTCCAACCCACATCATCTTACACCATGCCGACCTTAGAGGACATGGCACAAGAGATCATTGACCTAATTCACCAAGTTCAAACAAGCCGATCACCCCTAAGTGGACAAATGATTCAACATGTCCATAACTTGATTCAACAACTTCAATTTCAAGTGGGCCAATCACCTCATATGCAACATCTTATAGCACAAGCCCAACACCTTCTGGACACATGTCAAGCCCAACAAGTACATCATCATCCCTTATCCATTCAACACCAACCAATTCTACCTCATTCCTATGTGGCATCCACTTCCATTTCAAACCAATCTAATCCATCCACATGTCATAATAATTACACATCATCTTATCATATTCCTTATCAATCTAATCCATCCGCATGTCAGATCTCTTCTACATTACCTCATACTACATCTTTTCATGACAATTCCACATCACCTTATCCTACATCTTTCCATAAAAATGCCACATCATCATACCCTACTTCTTCCAACATCTACCATTATCCACAACAACCTGTACCCCAAAACCTCTCACCTACACATCTTACCATTTCATCTCTTCATCAAACCCATTCATAGGGCTATCAGTGGCCGCCACAACATGAACATGCAAATTAGAGTGGCTCTTTGTACATAACTCAAGTCAACCCAAGTCCACTTTTGCAGAAAAACCTAATAGACTTAAGTCCACCAAAGCAACAAGATCTAATAACCTTTGACTCAAGTCTAAATGACTCTTTATACATAAATCCAATATCCTTAAGTCAGCCTATGCTACAAGACTTAATAGTCTTTGACAAGGGAGACACCAACCTAGAGCAAGCATCCTGTGAGTCACCTTTACTATCTGATCACATGCCAACACATGGACCTACTAGTCCCATCTTGACACCATCATGTGATCCTATTCCTAGTCCATTGATCCCTCCATCTTCTAATCTGCCAAGCACTTCATTACCTTCATCACCATGTTACTCTGACCCTCCACCAAATGAAAATGTTGAGTGGATTTTACAAGGGATGCTTGAAGCAAAACTCATTGAACTTTCTGAAGTCAAACCATGTGAGGAAAGTACCTACATTGAAAATGACTATTGTGCATACCATAGGATCAAAGGTCATAATACAAATGTATGCCCCATATTTATTCCACTCCTCTACAAGATGTACATACAAAGCATCCGTAAGCATGCCAAATCATCCCAATCTAGTTCAAGTCCTAATCTATCTAATCCCATTATTCCTCCATCCAAGCACATTATCCCTCCATTCGATCCAAATCCTACTTCTAAGCCTATACCTACCACTCCATCCACCATTATCATTCATCTCTTATATTGTCCAGTTACCCATACCCTTGCAAAGGATGTGATTCATTGGCTATTAGCGAGGAATAAATCATTGCCATGTCATCAAAGTCCCATTCATGAGCTTATCAAAGAATCTCCCAATACCTTGCTTATTCCTCCACCTCCACCATGTGGTCCACAAACCATTGAGCTTATTGAACAGACTTCTCCCATGAGTCCACATCAAGACCTATCATACCCTCATGTTGTTGACTAAAATCCTATCCAAGAGCCATCCATTGCCATCCAAGCCATCCAAGAGGTCTATCAAGAACATTATCCTAAGTATGTGGAAACATTAGTCCCTAATCCGAGTCAAGATCAAATCCCTTACATTCCACCTATGCTACCCATCCATAACATTTACCTCTTCCATGATCAAGATGAAATTATCTATGAAGAAGCTATCCATGAGCACCTTGATCATATCCATAAACCTATACCCATCCATGAGCAAGATATCCAATTTGCTCCTATCCATCCTCCATCTAACCTTAATGAGACAACGTCTGCTTCTCATAATGAGACATGTGCCTCCCAACAACACATAAACATAGAAGATCAAACCAATACCTTGGATCATAATGAGCAAATGTAAGATCCTAATGATCCTCCATCACCTACTATTAACCCTATCGCAACTCCACCATCATGTCCTATTAGTCTATCCACATTTATCCATGAATGTTTCTCCTTAGAACACCATCAACCATTATCTACCATTTCGCTTTCTTCATCCAATAAGTAACTCATGTCTAGTGTTCCACCTACACCTAGTCCCATTGTCCATCGCATCTTGCAAAACATGAACTATCAAGGTAAGGGTTTAGGACCTCTTGAACAAGGTATTTTGGAGCCAATCCATGTCAATGTCCCTCCACACTCATTTGGCCTTGGATACACACCTCAACGTCAACAATTTAACGATGTTGGTACTTCTTCCATGCCTCCTAAGTCTACCACTTTCCACCATAAATCCCATCATACACCTAAATCATATGTCGCCATTCCACCTCCATCATCCTACAAATGTCAAAAGCATGTGACCATACACCTCCTGCCATCCACTTTGCCTCTGCTTCTTCTAACTCCTAATATCCCTCCATCGAACCTACCTCCACTACTTCCAACACCTTATCCATCCATCCATAAATCCTCCAAAAATCCCAATCATGACCAACAAATGCACACATTGTCTAAACAAGGAGCTTCCACCAACCCCACTTCCATCCACCCCATGGGATTCAAAAATAAAAATTTAGATGCCTCTACCAAAGAATCAAAGAAAAATCCATCTCAAAAGCTGCATACAGCCACACACCTCCCAGTAAAAATGAAAAAGGTGTGGGTCCCCAAGCAACAAGCAATTACCTTAAAAGATACACAAAAGCTGCATATATCCCAACCCATACCTTCACAAGCAAAGTCAAAAACTAAAATGGTATGGGTCCCTAAACAACAAGCCATCAAGTCAAATGAGGCACCACCTCTCGCGAATCCTAGCCATCTCCTTCTGTCCATTCTATCCAAAAATCTCAAAACCCTCCATCCCACAAGCAAAGTAAAAATTTGAAAAATACTAAGTCTATGTGGGTCCCTAAAGCACTCCATCGACCATCTCCTAAGAAAACAACACCATTTCTTCCTACCCCACCATCCCATCAAAAGTTTCAATGTTTATCCTAGTGTGTGCAACCGTTGGTCATGATTCCTTTCCATCCCGCAACATTCTCACATACCTCCATCTCCCCACCTTTAATTCACTATCCTACATATTTTTCTCATCATTTCCCTATGGTCCAGGCTTTTGCATAAGCCTTCCATCCATCATTGCATAAATAATCCATCCATAATTCCATAATCCACTATTGCACCTTTCATAATCCACCATCTACCCAATCTTTCATGCAATCCCCTACCAACATCTCTAAGCACACTTGACATGGTCCATTGCGACAACATCCATCTAGTAGGACTATCACTTTCATGGAACTAGACACTGGAGTTCCTCCCATCCATGTCCATCTATCCTATCAAAAAAATTAGAAAATAAAAAAGAAAAAGAAAAAAAAAAGTAAAGAGAAATCCCTTCGTCCAATGGTGAAAACCTGGTAAATAGGCATTTTGGATAAGTACCATGATGAAAACTTGGCAAACAAGTGTCATGCGTAATTTGATCTTCTATGTCACCTACACTTGGGGGCACCTTGTCTCATCCTCCTATCATTTTCCCACCTATCATTTCCCATCCTATCATATCTTATCATACCACTATCCTATTTTCCTTATCCACTACACCTACACATACATATCCCATTACAGTCTATCCATCCTCCCTTCCTGCTTTTGATCTTGATGAAGATTGGGGGCAAAATGTTGAAACATGCTTTGGTTATCTCTTGATATAACCCATCATTTCTGAACCAATCATCCCATCACCCTATCATCACCCCGTTGTCATAAGCCTAATCCTAGCATGAGTCCTATCGTCCTAAGTCTTGTCCTAAAAAATCCTAAGTATTATACCTAGAATGGGGCATGTTATTCTGATGCGACATAGCCTTTGGGATCACATCCTTTCTCTCTTATGCATACATCTGATGTTGCCTATCCCCTTATCCTTCCATTTATCTTGAGTTTGTCATCCCATCCGCTATTGGCCTATCCTTTTACCTATCTGTATATCATAAGCTTTTCACTCTATCACCCATCTTTCATCCATCTAATCCTACTACCATCCTTGCACCTCGACTTGGTTTTCTCCCTCGTCATTGGCATTTCGTATAAAGGCTACCCCAATTGTAAATCCATTGACATCCAAAAAAATCCAAAAAATCGTAAAATGTTCTGAAAAAATCCAAAAAAAAAAACCATCATAAAAAGACCTAAAAAAATTCAAAAAATTTATAAAATGTCCTGAAAAACATACATAAAAATTGAATATTCCCAAAAAATACAAAAATCATAAAATCGAACAAAAATCCAAACAATCATCAAAGTCATTCATCAAAATCAAATTAGCAATCAAATCGTCAATCAAATCATTAATGTAATCATTAGTCCAATCATCAAATCAAGCCAATCTCTCAAACAATCAAAATCAATCCCATCTCGTCAAATCCAATCAACCCTATCAAATCAAAGCAAATCAATAACAATCAATCAATCCATCAACTTTCATCATCACCATCAATAAAACAAAATCAGAACTACATCCCATCTCTATCATTACGTGCCTTGATCCTGTGGACATGGGTATGTAGGCAATCTAGAGTACAAAGGAAGTGCCTAGATTCAAGCACAGACGATATTCCTCTTTCTTCTTTTATCATCTTCTTCTATCATCTTTCTTCATCAATTCATCAATTCTTCCAATCAATCTTCATCAATCAATTCTTCCATCACTTCTTCCAATTATCCATCTAGTAAACTCAAATGCAAGTCAATCCTTAAAACCATATCAATCAAGTCAATCAACCTTGTCAAATTGTCCAATCGTAATCAATGGTCTTGATCCTAGCCTTGTTGTAAACCCAATCAATCGTCAATCATCAATCAATCAATCAATCATCCTTGTGTTGCTCTAGGGATATATTGTTCCCCACAATGACAACACTTTCATCAATCAATTAGCAATTAATCATCAGTTTATAGCTGGACAGGGGCAATACCTTGTTTGTTTTTGTATCATTTGTGCATGCTTTCTTGCTTGCTTGTGTGTGTTATCATTCTTGCATTTGCATCTATATCTTCCCAGCTAATATTCATATCTTGTATCTTGACAAGGTTGTATTACGCTGGGGCATGAGAGACATCGTCACCTTGGTCCTTATACCCTGGTGCATAATGTCTCATGCAATATCAAACATATGATTGCTTACTTTCATTACAGCATAACGTATCCTTTTATCTCTTTCCTCCATTTCCTTATCTTTCTTCCTCTTCCAATCCATTTCATTTCGAGAGCCTACCCGTGTTATCCAACCCACTTATCCTCTCGAGGGGGCATCATTATCCTATCATTCCATCACCATCCTATCATTCCATCATCATCCTATCTTTTTCTTCTATCTATACCTTAGCTTCTTTGAAATGATGTTACTCAACACAAATCTCATCATCTCGAACATCATCTCAAAGAGGGGCAAAATGTAGACACCCAAAAATGTCCACCTTGTCATAACATTGCATCAGTTAGAACATCTTGTAGCATTTTTGCTCTAGGCAGCCTTCTTCATCACCTAACCTAGCATTTTCATCTAATTAAATTAAATAAATATAACATTTATTTAATTCATCCTATCTCTCACATTATTAAATAAATAAATTTTATTTATTTATTTAATCCACTTTCTTCTTAAGTTAAATAAAATGAATATTTTATTTTATTTTATTTATCACTCCTCACATTTCCTCATAATTTAAATAATATTAAATTATTTAAATTATTAATTCCACCTTCCATCTTTGTCTCTCGAGATGACTCTAATTACCTCTTGAGTTATCTCTTCCACTTTCCAATTTCTTCTCCACTCATTTCACTCACCTTCTAAATTATCTTTTGAGTGAACTCACCTAATTTCCATTTCCTTTTCCAAGTTACACAAAGCAACTTTCCATTTCACCATCACTTGCAAATTGGAAGGTTTATCCTTCCATTTTCTCAAAAAATCTATAAATTGACTCATTTTCATGCCATTCTCATGGATGAATCTTCTAAGTACCATCACTCTACCAAATCATTCCCTCATCCATCAATCTTCCATCATCAATCTATCTTCCTCTCATCCATCAAATCTCCTATCTTTGTCATGTTGCAGAATGTGAAGCAATCAACAAAATAAAATAAGGAATCTAACGACCCAGGTGAAATTGTTTCAATTTGCATGTCTTTTAGTTTGTTTTGGGTTTTGATTTCTTGAGTGTTGGGTTGGATCTATCTTCTTTGCTTGATCTGGTAAATTTCCACCCTACAAATAGCATTGTTATATGAATGGTATTCTAATATCTGATTTTGGATGTTGAATAGGTTAATATTGGAGATTTCATGGCAACACCTACCAGTGGTGGTGGACTTAAAAGATTCATGAAGGTAATAAAATAAATAGTTTAATTAATGAATTGTACTTATTAGATTTTTGTATTTTATATTCATATCATTGGTTACATTTCATTGCACATCTTTCAAACTCAAAGCATTACTAGACATTGCATAACTAATAACTAGATGTAGATAGTTATTTGAAAAAATGCCTCAAAGAAATGTGGTCTCATGGAATGCCATGACAAGCAGATGCATAGACAAGGACATCACCATGAGACCACATTTCTTTGAGGCATCTTTTCAAACAGCTCGTTGCCTTGTCTATGCTACCACATTTTCCATACATGTCTACCAAAGCTTGTTGATCCCCTCCACACTATTCTTTGACAAATTCTCTCTAATAAACTCATCCAATTACAATGAATTAGACCCCAGGACATGACACTAGAGAGGGGTATGAGCCTATGACATCTTATATAGAATATGATTAACTCCAACATCATCTAGGTCCCTTCTTTGCTGACTAACTCCAACATCATCTAGGTCCCTTCTTTGTTGACTCTAAAATTCCCCGTGATGGTAATGTCTTTAGCATCTCTCATAGCCCATACCAACTAGTTGTTACCTTAAGACACTTCTCCTTAGATTATTTTTTGTCAACCCCTTTTGGTCCACATCAACCTCATACCAATTCCCTCTTTCACCTTTACCTATCTTATGCCTCTAAACGCATTGCTACCCCAACCCCACAACCTTTTTCTATTGCTTCACCTACTCCACTAGCTATGCCCCTATCTTCCCCACCATATATCCACCTATTACTACTTCACCTTCCTCATTGACTTCTATCTCCCCTCTAACACCCCTCCAAGATAAAGTAAAATAAAAAGTGTAGGACCTTTCCCCATCCACTTCTAAAAGTAGGCCTAAGAAACTTCCCCAACACTACACCCAACCTACTAACCAACCCATATCTATCCTACCTATTTCCTAATATACCCCTACCAGACATCCTAGACCTAGTTTTCTTCCAACCCACCCCCTGACAAACCTCAAGACAAAGAAAATGATAAGAAATTTTTAAAATAAGATTTTTCTTCTCCTATCTAGTATCTTTCCTCCCTCCTATTGTCCGACAAACTCTTGATATTCCTCCTTCTCGTAAACCCATAAACTTACCTAATGTCTATGTGATTTCTAGTTTAGGTATTGTCCTGTAAACCCACAAACTCTATCTTAGGCATTGTCCTACCTCCATGACTACCAAAAAAACAAAAATTTGAGCACAACCCTACCCCACCCTACCACCAACCTAAACCTAAACTAACACCTTCACTCCCTCTCTGACTTCCTAAACATAAAATTTGATGCTACTATGGTCCCTCCTTTGTTGACCCTTATACCACACAATAGTCACGAATCTTCATCTAATTTGTATATATGCATGTGACTTGTGTGCTTTATTGTGTGTACTTCCATGTTTAGGTGAACGTGTGTGTATGTTAGGAGCCATAACTTGCATCACTATTATAGTTTTTGTAATTGAATAATGTTGTTTTATTTTCAGATGATGTAGGCTGCAGAGACACCTCCCGATGTTCATAGGGCAATGGAGCATGGTATTTCCTCTGTGATTTATAGCTCCATGCCTTTGATCGGGCAATGAGGCAGATTAGTAAATTTCAAATTACATTCGTTGTTATAATTGTTTATTTTTTAAAAATCAAATGATTATTGATTTGAAGTTTAATTTCTATATGGATGGTTTCTATAGGACATGACATTGCCACAACCTAATCCTAGTACTAAGGCAAATGAGGAGACAGATTTTTGGATAGCAGTAAGTGATTATTTTGTTAAATGTTTCATTTTTTATAATGTAATTTCTATATATTAATGTCTATACTTTTTTATTGTAACAACTACAGATCCATGAACAACTAAATAGGAGGAGCAGCCCTCAGGTTCATAGTAGACTAGCCTCATACACATCTCCATCCCCTCGAAGATCAAAGATTGCCCATGATCTATTCTCTTCACCAGACAGAGGGGAATGAATTTTTATTGTGTTCCTTTGTTGTATGCCTATATGGCATTTGTGGACATATATTTTGTATTGCATATAGTTGACATTGTATGCCTATATGGTATTCTTGTAAGCCTATATGGCTATTTTGTATATATGTTATACTTATATCGACAAATATTGATGTATGCCTATATGGATATTTGGTTAATACAAATAATTTTTGTTGATCATTATGTAATATGGAATGGTGCAGTGTAGATCATTTTTGTTTACCTCTAGGTTTCAAAGTTTAATTGTCAAATAATCCATCCCAATTGATGATAAGAGAATTTGAGTTTTGGGTTGAAAGTTTTTGTCTCTCAAAACTATACATGCCTGAGAAAATAGAGAAAGGAAGATTGGTTAAATGGATAAATGGAAAGCAAGTTTTTTTGTTCACATCATGATCTACATGCTATTGCACAATCTTGCATGTTATCCTTAGTCACTCACATAGCAATGTACAACCTCGTGCATAAGTCCTTGCATCATGTGCCACCTAAACAATGCCATTTGATCCAACACAAAGTTAATGGTTCCTTACGCCATGTATAATTCACATAGTGATAGGAATCATTTTGTACAACTCAAAAGACACCCTATAATTCTTACACAACCCTTTAGATCATGTGCCACTTGCACAACACTAAGGATTGTGTCTCATAGTTTCACAAACAACTCTATCTAATTTTGCAAGTGACCAAGGGGATATTGCAATTCCCTATGTTCCAAAAGGATGTTCTTATGGTTGCTCCTTGGTATGTTGTTCCATATTCTTTATGAGTTACTCAATTGAAAATATTTCTTAATTCCTTGTTATTATACCATATTGGGATGCAAAGAGTATGTTTGTTGTCTTGAATAAGATAGTCAAAATCATATGCTTATGAGAATATGATGACCATTGTGGTTATTAAATGTAATTCCTCTTGCATATAAGGCGAGGTTATGAGAGTACATTGAACAAAATCAAGGTGAACCAAGATAAAAGAACAAGCAGTTCATATATGGCTATGTTGATTGCTAGAACAAGTATGTTAACAACCATAAGATGCATGTTGACATGTGAAGACTATAACAGTTATAACAAAGGCATTGCGTGAGGATATCGCTGGTACAATGTAGCTTGAACTATTTTGGCATGTTTGGGTGCAAAATAGGACCATGCCTACCCTAAACATACCCACCTAGATGCGTTGGAACTATCAGTTCGGTCGCATCAGGAGCAGGATGAAAGTTACACCCCTTTGCAACTTTACATTGCATGCATCTAACCATTTTTGGGGCAGCAGAAAAACTTTCACCATGGGTAAATGCCTTAGAGATATAAAAAATTAAGAGAGATTATTGTAGAGGGACCCTACGTGATCCTATAGCCTTAGACAGAATGTTTCTAAGTGACATGGTTTCTGAGTAACAACTCGTCAAATATTGCTGCCTTTTTGCACTTTGGACTATTCAAGGATATCACCGGTACAATGTAGCTCGAACTGTTTCAGCATGTTTGGGTACAAAATAAAACCATGCCTAGCCTATATATACCCATTTAGATGCATTGGAACTGTCAGTTTGGTCGCATTAGAAGTAGGACAAAAGTTACACCCCTTTGCAACTTTACACTACCTCCTTTTGACAATTTTTGAGGTAGCAAAAAATCTTTCACCACGGGTAAATGCCTCAGAGATATCAAAAATTGATGGAGATTATTGTAAAGGGACCCTATGTCATCCTGTAGCCTTAGACGAAATGTTTCTAAGTGACACAGTTTTTGAGTACCAGCTCGTCAAAGATTGCTGCCTTTTTGCACTTTGGACTCTTCAGGGATATCGCTAGTACAATGTAGCTTGAACTATTTTGGCATGTTTGGGTGTGAAAAAGGACCATACCTAGCCTAAATGTACCCATTTGGATGCATTAGAACTGTCAGTTTGGTCGCATGAGGAGCAGGACGAAAGTTACACCCCTTTGCAACTTTACACTACCTCCTTCTGACAATTTTTGGGGCAGCAGAAAACCTTTCACCACAGGCAAACGCCTCAGAGATATCAAAAACTGAGAGAGGTTATTGTAGAGGGACCCTACATGATCCTATAGCCTTAGAATGTTTCTAAGTGACATAGTTTCTGAGTAACAGTTCATCAAAGATTGCTGCCTTTCTGCTCTTTGGACTCTTCAGGGATATCACCAGTACAATGTAGCTTGAACTATTTCGGCATGTTTGGGTGAAAAATAGGACCATACCTAGCCTAAACATACCCATTCAGATGCATTAGAATTGTCAGTTTGGTCGCATCAGGACCAGGATGAAAGTTATACCCCTTTACAACTTTACACTACCTCCTTTTGATGATTTTTAGGGCAGCAGAAAACCTTTCACCACGGGCAAATGTCTCAGAGATATCAAAAACTGAGAGAGGTTATTATAGAGGGATGCTACATGCTCATAGCCTTAGACAAAATGTTTCTAAGTTACACAGTTTTAGTGTAATAGCTCGTCAAAGATTGCTATCTTTTTGCACTTTGGACTCTCCAAGGATATCGCCAATACAATGTAGCTCGAACTGTTTCGGCATGTTTGGGTGCAAAACAGGACCATGCCTAGCCTAAACGTACCCATCCAGACGCGTTGGAGCTATTAGTTTGGTCACATCAGGAGCAAGATGAAAGTTACACCCCTTTGCAACTTTACACTACCTCCTTCTGATGATTTTTTGGGGCAACAGAAAACCTTTCACCACAAGAAAATGCCTTAGAGATATCAAAAATAGAGAGAGGTTATTGTAGAGGGACCCTATTTGATCCTGTAACCTTAGACACAATGTTTCTAAGTGACATGGTTTATGAGTAACAGCTCGTCAAAGATTGCTGCCTTTTTGCACTTTAGACTCTTCAGGGATATCGCCAATACAATGTAGCTCAAACTATTTCGACATGTTTGGGTGCAAAACAAGACCATACCTAGCCTAAATGTACCCATTCAAATGCGTTGGAACTGTCAATTTGGTCAGATCAGGAGAAGGACGAAAGTTACACCCCTTTGTAACTTTACACTACCTCCTTCTGATGATTTTTGGGGCTGCAAAAAACCTTTCACCATGGGCAAACACCTCAGAGATATCAAAAACCAAGAGAGGTTATTGTAGAGGGGTTCTATGTGATCATATTGCCTTAGATAGAATGTTTCTAAGTGTCAAGGTTTCTGAGTAACATCTCGTCAAAGATTGTTGCCTTTTTGCACTTTGGACTCTTCATGGATATCGCCGATACGGGTGTAAGGTATTAACTTAGATTTTATAACAAGTAAAGACTAGGGTTTTTAGGAGGTTGAGGACTAGATAACCCTAAACATAATACAACCTAAGTGTTGAAAACCACATGAAGAACACAGAAGGTTATCTGAGATAGATTAAACAGAGAGTATAACACAAACAAAACTTACCAAACTAGGTCTTTAAAGACAATACACTTAGGGTTTAAAACATAACTAATAACTTTAACTTAAAAACCCTAACTAGTTTTGAATGTTTAAACATCTGCAACTGTGATATGAACATTGCAATTGTGACATCCTTTAGACTTCCAAAACTTCCAATAACAACCACAACTCATCGATAAACATCAACATGACCTTAACACCATATTTTGTGATCAACATCAACATCATGAGGATAGTGAAGAAATCTATGGCACATGAAGATACTAAGAACATTGAAGACATGGAGCACAAAGAAGAATGAAGACATGAACAAAATCCTATCATGAAGAAGAACCACAACCCAATCCAACTCCGGAACGCATGATATGTTATGATGAAGAACCACAACCAAATCCAATGATCCAATGGCATGAACCAATGACATAAGCAACTATGTCATGCTATTGTAACATGATAAACATGAATGTTATGAACTAACATCCAAACCCTATGACTTGAATCTTGATATGAATTTAAATAATTAGGATGCAGTTTTGACATTAAAATTGATTTGAAGCTCCTTTTTCTTGTACACAGCATGAGTCGCCCTCTAAGTCACGTGGGACCAAAAGACAACTTGAAATGGATGATGATCAAACTTAGGGCACACATACATATTTCATCAAGAGCACCAAATAATAACTTAATCAATGCATTAATTCTAGTTTTTAATAACTTCCATGTACAAGAAAAAGAGCTTCCCTTAGCTTCAAGAAATATAAATATTCTATACTAACAAGGCCAACCACGTGAAGGTGGAAGCTCATGTGGCCTCACCTAAGACCTAAGACACATGCATTCTAGTAGACGTAGGACACCTAAGACACCTATTGTATAGTATGTATCTAGATTTTATAGACATAGTAGACCTAAGACACCTAGTTTTTATACCTTATCGTAGTCTAGACCTAAGTCACCTAGACACCTAAATTATAGTTCTACCTAAGACACCTATTATGGTAGACCTAGTTGACATATAGTACCTACCTAAGACACCTAGATTAAATTATATCTTATTCTAGTCTCTAGATAGGTAGTTGATATATAGTATCTACCTAGAAGACACCTAGATCATTCTAGATTATACCTTATTCTAGTCTCTAGACAGGTCATTGATATATAGTATCTACCTAAGACACCTAGATTAGATTAAATACCTTTTTTCTAGTCTCTATATACCTAGTTGACATATAGTATATACCTAAGACACAAGTAGAGAGACCTATTATCTAGTTAGAAACCAAGACACCTAGAGACACCTAGATTTTATACATTACTCTCTAAGTCTAGATCTATTTGACACCTAGAAGTTGAAGACTCTAGATATCGAGCATGTGTAGAGAACATACCTTTGCAACAAGAAACAATAGCTTGAAATCCTTTCAACACTACATGTGATTGCAAAAACAAATCTAGAGGTCAGGCCATAATGAAACGTAAATAAAAACTTAGAACCTAGAGATCATTTTATTTAAAGATAGAATTTGTTAAGAAGTTCCATTGAAATTATAATGAAATGAAAGTACTATTGAAGCATAAATTAAAATAATTAATAGTATAGGTCTAGTTAATACCTGAAATAAAGTGTAAGTGAAATTTAAATAAATAATTAACACCTTAGATATGTTTCTAGCCTCTGGTATGTTTCCAGCCTCATATTAATCCTAAACTCACATCCTTGAAAAAGATAATTAAAAGTTTAAAAATTATTACATACCTATTAACCATTAAAAAAATTTACTCCATTGTACCATCTGCATCCTCTCTTTTTTGTACGCAAATCAAACTCTCACACAAGTGTAATTTGATCGCCTCGGTAATATTGAGATTCTTTGGAGAATTCTGTGCAGGATTCTTTTGCACAGAATTCTCTAAAGAATCTCAAGTATTACTGAGGCGATTAGATTACACTCGTGTGAGTTTGATTTGTGTACACTTTATTTGAGATAGGCATAAAATCATCAACTCTTGAAGACGCCTCACACGCATGTAATTATTTCACCATTCAATCTAGCTAGTTTGAATGGTGAAATAATTACCTGTGTGTGAGGCATCTTTGAGAGTTGAAGATTTTATTCCTATCTCAAATAAAATATGCAAATCAAACTCTCACCCAAGTGTAATCTGATCACCTCGGTAGTATTGAGATTCTTCAGAGAATTCTGTGCAGATTTTTTTACCTTGGTTTGGGTTGAAACTCTGCGCCATCAAATCAACTTTGTAGCAATAACTAAATTGAAATAAAGATAAAAAGGAAACCTAAAATAAATGTATTAGAGCAATAAAGGAAGAAAAAATAAAAAATATAGAATAAAGGAAGGAAAAATAAAAAATATAGAAAAATAAATGTGCATGTGAACTTCCCAACAACATGAAAACACTTTTTTTTTGGTCGGAACATGCAAATAAATAGAAAAAATAGAGTATGTGGGCCTGGATCATGGGGGCCCATTTGTATAGCAATCAAAAATGCTCTTGCATTATAACGCAGGCGCATTTTGTCCTGCTATAGAAAAATCTATATTATTCATTTCTCCATGTATTTCTTCTATCTCTCACTTCTCTATCTCTCACCTATCTCTCCCCCTCACCTCTCTACCTCTCCCCTCTCTACGTCTCTCAGTCACTCCTTGTCTACCTTTCCATCTATCCTTAGCCATCTAGGTCTCTCACTTAACCCTAAAGCCTAAAGCCTCAACCCTCAACCCTTAAACCTTAAATCCTAAACCCTGTCCCTAAACCCTCAACACTTTACCTTAAACCCTATTCCCTAAACCCTCAACCCTAAACACTACACCCTATCACTAAACCCTCTACTCTCAACACTCTACCTTAACCCTTATCCCTAAACCCTAATCCCTCAACCCTAAACTCTAAACGCTATCCCTATTCCTAAACCCTCAACCCTCAACATTATACCTTAAACCCTAATGCCTTATCCCTAAACCCTAATCCCTTAAACCTAAACCTTCAACCCTAAACCCTATCCTTAATCCCTCTACCCTTAACACTCTACCTTAACCCTAATCCCTCGACCCTCAACCCTAAACACTATCCCTAAAGCCTCAAACCTAAACCCTAATCCCTCAAGGTCCTAAACCCTAATCCCTTATCCCTAAACTCCAAACCCTATCCCTAAACCCTCAACCTTAAACCTTAATCCCTCAACCCTAAACCTTAATCTCTCAACCATCAACCCTAATTCCTTATCCCTAAACCCTAAACCCTAATCCTTCAACCCTAAACCCTAAATGCTATCCCTATTCCTAAACCCTCAACCCTCGACACTATACCTTAAACCCTAATCCCTTATCCCTTTACCCTCAACCCTAATCCCTCAACCCTAAATGCTATCCCTAAAGCCTCAACCCTAAACACTAATCCCTCAAGGTCCTAAACCCTAATCCCTTATCCCTAAACTCTAAACCCTATCCCTAAACCATCAACCCTCAACCTTAAACCTTAATCCCTCAACCCTAAACCTTAATCCCTCAACCCTCAACCCTAATTCCTTATCCCTAAACCCTAAACCCTAATCCCTCAACCCTAAACCATAAATGCTATCCCTATTCCTAAACCTTCAACCCTCAACACTATACAATAAACCCTAATCCCTTATCCGTAAACCCTAAACCCTAAACCCTAATCCCTCAACCCTAAACCTTCAACCCTAAATTATATCCCTAATCCCTCTACCCTCAACACTCTACCTTAACCCTAATCCCTCAACCCTAAATGCTATCCCTAAAGCCTCAACCCTAAACCCTAATCCCTTAAGGTCCTAAACCCTAATCCCTTATCCCTAAACTCTAAACCCTATCCCTAAACCATCAACTCTCAACCCTAAACCTTAATCCCTCAACCCTAAACCTTAATCCCTCAACCCTCAACCCTAATTCCTTATCCCTAAACCCTAAACCCTAATCCCTCAATCCTAAACCCTAAATGCTATCCCTATTCCTAAACTCTCAACCCTCGACACTATACCTTAAACCCTAATCCCTTATCCCTAAGCCCTCAACCCTAAACCCTAATCCCTCAACCCTAAACCTTCAACCCTAAACCCTATCCCTAATCCCTCTACCCTCAACACTCTACCTTAACCCTAATCCATCGACCATCAACCCTAAACGCTATCCCTAAATCCTCAACCCTCAACCTTAAACCTTAATCCCTCAACTCTAAACCTTAATCCCTCAACTCTCAACCCTAATTCCTTATCCCTAAACCCTAAACCCTAATCCCTCAACCCTAAACCCTAAATCCTATCCCTATTCCTAAACCCTCAACCCTTGACACTATACCTTAAACCCTAATCCCTTATCCCTAAGCCCTCAACCCTAAACCCTAATCCCTCAACCCTAAACCTTCAACCCTAAACCCTATTCGTAATCCCTCTACCCTCAATAATCTACCTTAACCCTAATCCTCAACCGTAAATGCTATCTCTAAACGCTCAACCCTCAAACCTCAACCTTAAACCTTAATCCCTCAACCCTAAACCTTAATCCATCAACTCTTAGCCCTAATTCCTTATCCCTAAACCCTAAACCCTAATCTCTCAACCCTAAATGCTATTCCTATTCCTAAACCCTCAACCCTCGACACTATACCTTAAACCGTAATCCCTTATCCCTAAGCCCTCAACCCTAAAGCCTAATCCCTCAACCCTAAACCTTCAACCCTAAACCCTATCCCTAATCCCTCTACCCTCAACACTCTACCTTAACCCTAATCCCTCGACCCTCAACCCTAAATGCTATCCCTAACACCTCAACCCTAAACACTAATCCCTCAAGGTCCTAAACCCTAATCACTTATCCCTAAACTCTAAACCCTATCCCTAAACCATCAGCCCTCAACACTTAACCCAAAATCTTAATCCCTCAACCCTCAACCCTAATTCCTTATCCTTAAACCCTAATCCCTAATCCCTCAACCCTAAACCCTAATCCCTAAACCCTAAACCTTCAACCCTAAACACTATCTCTAATCCCTCTACCCTCAACACTCTACCTTAACCCTAGTCCATCGACCATCAACCCTAATCCCTCAACCCTAAATGCTATCCCTAAACCCTCAACCCTCAACCCTCAACCTTAAGCCTTAATCCCTCAACCCTAAACCTTAATCCCTCAACTCTCAACCCTAATTACTTATCTGTAAACCCTAAACCCTAATCTATCAACCCTAAAACCTAAACACTATCCCTATTCCTAAACCCTCAACCCTTGACACTATACCTTAAACCCTAATCCCTTATCCCTAAGCCCTCAACTCTAAAACCTAATCCCTCAACCCTAAACCTTTAACCCTAAACCCTATCCCTAATCCCTCTATCCTCAACACTCTACCTTAACCCTAATCCATCGGCCATCAACCCTAATCCCTAAACCCTAATCGTTATCCCTAAAGCCTCACCCCTAAACCCTAATCCCTCAAGGTCCTAAACCTTAATCCCTTATCCCTAAACTATAAACCCTATCCCTAAAACATCAGCCCTCAACCTTAAACCTTAATCCCTCAACCCTAAACCTTAATCCTTCAACCCTCAACCCTAATTCCTTATCCCTAAACCCTAAACCCTTACATCCCTCAACCCTAAACCCTAAATGCTATCCCTATTCCTAAACCCTCGACCTTCGACACTATACCTTAAACCCTAATCCCTTATCCCTAAGCCCTCAACCCTAAACCCTAATCCCTCAACCCTAAACCCTATCCCTAATCCCTCTACCCTCAACACTCTACCTTAACCCTAATCCCTCAACCCTCAACCCTAATCCCTCAACCCTAAATGCTATCCCTAAAGACTCAACCCTAAACCCTAATCCCTCAAGGTCCTAAACCCTAATCTCTTATCCCTAAACTCTAAACTCTATCCCTAAACCCTCAACCCTCAACCTTAAACCTTAATCCCTCAACCCTAAACCTTAATCCCTCAACCATCAACCCTAATTCCTTATCCCTAAACCCTAATCCCTCAACCCTAAACCCTAAACACTATCCCTATTCCTAAACCCTCAATCCTCAACACTATACCTTAAACCCTAATCCCTTATCCCTAAACCCTAATCCTTCAACACTAAACCTTCAACCCTAAACCCTATCCCTAATCCCTCTACCCTCAACACTCCACCTTAACCCTAATCCCTCGACCCTCAACCCCAATCCCTCACCCCTAAACTCAATGGACCTAAAGCCTCAACCCTAAACCCTAATCCCTTATCCCTAAACTCTAAACCCTATCCCTAAACCCTAAACCCTCAACCCTCAACCCTCAACCCTCAACCCTAAACCCTAATCCCTCAACCCTAAACCCTAATCCCTCTTGACCTTAAACCCTCAATCCTTAAACCCTAAACCCTTGACCCTTAAACCCTAAACCCTGAAGCCCTCAACCCTTATCCACCCCTCTCCTCCCCTAGTTGCCTCACCCCCATCTCTACCCTCGACACTATACCTTAAACCCTAATCCCTTAACCCTCATCCCTAAAGCCTCAACCCTCAACCCTTAAACCTCAACCCTCAACCCTCTACCCTCAACCTATTACTTAATCCCTAATCCCTCAACCCTCAAACCTATACCCTAAACCCTAAACCCAAATGATATAGAGGACTTAGGATAGGTTGAGGATTCCACCATTTGACAAGACTTTCTTCTTGACATTCAAGAACCTAATCCATGGATCAACATACAAAAATGAGAACAGAAGTTAGTTTCTTTGTGACTAGCATGTAAAGGCTTGTTTGACATACCATGGGACCCATCCAGACCATTGGTTAAGGTTTAGTAAGTTTGGGTTTAGGACTTCCTTCACAAACCTAATGGAATCCTTGTAGCCCTTGAAATAGGAACAGTTAGCAATAACTTTTGACACAGGTCTATAAACTTAAATCTTAGACAATCCTAAGATACCCTTTTGGATTACCTTCAACATATGTCAATTTGGGTTGACCTTGTTTTGGACGATATGGTCTAACCTATAACTGCTCCCCTTGTAGCCTATGGCTAATTAGGCTTGTTTTGCAAAGCAACCACTCTCAAACTTGATCACAGTGTTTAATCAACCATTTGAACATCTTGAAGTCATGTCAAAACAAAGGATTTTCAGGGTTTTAAGACTCTATAATGGACTGCAACGTTTATGGCTATTATTGTTCCCTCGCTAGGCTTCTTCACAACACCTAACACATGAGGATGTTAGGTTTCTTCACAAGAACTTCATCAAATCCAATTCCCTACCACCAAAACTCATGGAAAGCATTGAAATGAACTCTGTGCTATCCATTCCACTAATTTTCTATAGGTCTACATCAGTGGAATGGTTGGAACCAAGGAATTTGTAAACAAAACCCTAGATGAGGGTTCTATACCCACTTTCAGAAAAACACCTATAACTTTGTAATACAATTGCTTCAAACCTTCAAATCAAAAGCATTTGATAGTAGACTCACCCCTCTTTTAGATGATCATGACCATGTATAGTAACTCATCCGTACAGCAGGACAGTACGGCTTGTAGCAGCAAATTTACCAAAAAAAGGGCAAAAAACTATTGTAACTTCTTTATTATCTCCTCTAATCACTTCCAACTCTTCCTTGCATTGCAATGATCATGTTCAAGGCTTTTTAAGCCTGCATACATCTTGATAGACCTCTTGGAAGACAGTTTTAATTGATGGGAAGGTATATAACTGCTCTTCAACCATCGCTGCCCTGTTTTGTCAGCATTTGTCACTTAATGACATGGATTTGTATTGTGTTTACAAGTGTATTGTCCCTGTTTGGGATGTTTAGACTATTTTTCCAAGAGTGATAAGCCTTTGACAAGGCATTCAACCCATGACTACCTCCTATATTCCATAAAAAGGCTACAATCATGAGAAACTTATGACTGCCCCACCTACACTATTGACATCAACATGGCATCCATTTGCAATGGCCCTTATTACAATGCATGAAAATGGTCTTCAAGACCTTATTGAATCAACAAGACAACATGAACAACATGAAAATAAAACATAGATCCTTATGGTCTCCTTGGTGCTCCTGCACCATACTCCCTGGGGTGGAAGAAGACTCAAGTCCCTTGAGGAACTAGATCGGCAACAGTGGTTCCATATTTCAAAATGTCATCTTCAGTCATCCAAGTGGCATCCTCAGCAAGTAGGCCACTCCATTTGACAAGGTACTACTTGTAGATCTTCTTCCTAGTCTTCTTCAAGACTTTGGTGTCCAAGATGCATTCCAATTGCAAGGGTTGATTGGGTGAAAGACCCTTAACCCAATCTTCATCTCCTGTTGCTGTCACATCTGCCTCTGAATCTGCAGCATTACCACCTCTGAAAGGAAACAAATCTAAGACATTAAAGATAGGAGATATGGCCAAGCCTTGAGGAAGCTCAATCTCATAGGCATTAGGCCCAAATTTGTGCACAATCCGGCAAGGTCCTATCTTCTTCATGAGGAGTTTGGTTGGCTGTCCCTTTGGAAGTCTTTCATTCTTCAAATGTGCCATGACCAAATCCCCAACCTTGTATTGCACATCTCTTCTTCTCTCATTTTCTTTCTCCTTGTACTTCTCATTGTTCCTTTGAAGAGTTTCTCTTACATTATCATGGATGTCCTTCATGACCAATGCAAAGTCTTCCCCTTGAGCACTCTTCCTCTCCAATCCATGTAGATCCCTCAATTCAAGAATGCCTCTTGGGTGAACACCATAGACAATTTCAAAGGGATTCCTTCTTGTGCTTCTATTGGTGGAGTCATTATAAGCAAATTCAACTTGAGGGATGATCATATCCCATGCCTCTCCATGCTGCTTTGTAAGACATCTAAGAATATTTCCCAAGGACCTATTCACCACCTCAGTTTGGCCATCAATCTAAGGGTGATAGGCTGAAGTGAATGACAATTGAGTACCCAACTTCTTCCACAAGGTATGCCAAAAGTGGCCCACAAACTTTGGATCCCTGTCAGTCACAATGTTAAGAGGCAAACCATGGATTCTAACAATTTCTATGAAGAACAAACCAACAATGTGTGAAGCATCATTAGTGCATTTACATGGTAAAAAATGAGCCATCTTACTGAATCTATCCACCACAACAAATATTCTATCAAAGCCTCTTTGAGTCCTAGGAAGACCTAAGACAAAATCCATGCTAATACTTTCCCATGACCTATGAGGAATAGGAAGTGGCTGATATACACCAACATTAGATGAAGTACCTTTTGCCCTTTGACAAATACTACAACATTCAACAAATTTTTTGATGTCTGATTGCATTTTAGGCCAAAAATAAAACCTTGTCACCTGATCCAATGTTTTATCCAGCCCAAAGTGACCTCCTAGTCCACCACAATGTTTTTTCTTTATGATGTTCTCCCTCATGGAACACCTAGGAACACATAATTGGCTGCCTTTGAACAACCCCTGTTGCATCAAAAACTCAAAAAAAATCAGAATGATAAGAGTCTAAAAACTGTGAACAAACTTCATATACCTCCTTGAAATCTTCATCATCCTGGTACATATGTTTGAGAGCATCAATCCCCATACTTTGCAATTGAATTTCTTGAACCATGCACACCCTTCTACTCAATGCATCAGCCACTTTATTGGCCTGCCACTTCTTGTGTTTGATGGAAAAGGTGTATGCTTGGATTTGTTCAACCCATTTCATATGCCTGTGATTGAGTTTCTCCTATGAATTTAGAAAACTAAGAGCATGGTTGTTAGTATAAACAATGAATTCTTTAGGCAAGATATAGTGCTTCCATTTCTTCAAGGCTTGCACCATGGCATACAACTCCAAGTCATAAGTAGAATACTTTCTCTTACCATCATTCAATTTTTCACTAAAGAAGGCAACTGGTTTACCCTCCTGACTCAAGACAACCCCTATAGCAAGGTTACTAGCATCACATTCCACCACAAACAACTTATTCAAATCAGGCAAAACAAGAACGGGCTGTTGTGCTACCTTTTGTTTCAGAATTTCAAAAGAATCATTGGCTGCCTTTGTCCAAGAAAACTTACATTTCTACCCCCCTTTCATGGTATCCAAAATAGATGCACAAATATGACTAAAACCCCTTATAAACTTCCTATTAAATGTTGCCAAACCATGAAAACTTTTTACATCACTTGCTGTTTTTGGAGTTGGCCATGACAAAATAGCTTCTACCTTTGATGGATCCATCTTCAAATTGCCTTGGGAGATGACAAAACCAAGATAAGTGAGTTCTTCCATCATGAAGACACTCTTCTCCATGTTGATCATCAATTGATCATCATGCAACTTCTTCAAAACCTTATTCAAGTGCTGCAAATGTTCTTCCTTGGTCCTGCTGAAAACAAGAATGTCATCAAGGTACACCACAACAAATTTGCCAATGAAATCCTTCAACACTTCATTCATAAGGTGCATAAAAGTACTTGGGGCATTAGATAGGCCAAATGGCATCACCAACCATTCATAAAGACCCTCATTTGTTTTGAATGTTGTCTTCCATTCATCCCCTTGCTTTATCCTAATTTGATGATACCCACTCTTAAGATCAATCTTGGAAAAGTATCTAGCCCCTCCCAAACAGTCCTTTAAATCCTCAATCCTTGGCATAGGGAACCTATATCTTATAGTAATCTTGTTAATAGCCCTAGAATCCGTACACAATCTCCATTTACCATCCTTTTTAGGGGCTAGGACTGTTGGGATAGCACATGGGTTAAGACTCTTTCTCACCAATCCCTTATCCAATAATTCTTGAATTTGCTTGGCAATCTCTTCATTTTGAGAAGGTGTCATTTTGTAGGCTGCTTTGTTTGGCAAAGTAGATCTTGGTATGAAGTCAATTTGATGGCTTATGTCCCTAATAAGTGGTAATTCATTAGGCATCTCCTCTACCATGATACCCTTACTTCTCTAACAATTATTGCACCTCCTTAGGAACTTCTTCCTCACTAGGACCGTGCAAATTAGGACTGTTTTTAGGCTTCAAAATCAGAGCATACCCTTGGGTTCCTTCCTCCTTAAGGGTGTCTAGAAATGCTTTACCACTCACAATCATGACACTTGACCCAACACTCTTTTCTACATTCTCATCCAGCAATGGATCCATTCTATACTTCCTACCATTCTTGGTTATGATGAAGGAGTTAGATTTACCATCATGTTGGGATTGAACATCATATTGCCATGGATGTCCTAGCAACAAATGACAAGCATACATGGGGATATCACACAAAATCTTGTCCTTATATTCCCCTATCTCAAACTCTACCCAAGATTGTTCATCTACCAAAACTTGTTACCCCTTATTGAACCATGATACTTTATAAGGACTAACATGAGGAAGTCTTTTCAATTTCAACTTGTCTACCATTTCAATAGAAACCAAATTTTTAGTTGAACCTATATCAACAATTACCTTGCAAATCTTACCATAGGCCTTGCATGTTGTCCTGAATAATGTCTTCCTCTGAGGGGGTTCTTGTGTTTGAGGCCTTCAACATGGTTCTCCTCATCATCAAACTTTCTCCTTCATGGACTGGGGTTGCACTTCCAATTGGAGAGTTAACACTTTGGCAATCTTCCTCTTGGTTCAAATGGTTCCTTCTCTCTCCTCCATGAGAGCTTGAGGCTTGTTTCTCAGGACATTTGAAGGCTGGATGTCCCACTTGATTGCATTTGTAGCACCTTCTTGTGAAGACATTAGGACCTCTCCCTGGTCCACCACATCTACCCCTTCCATTGGGTCTCCTTCCTCTAAACCCTCCTCTAGAACTTCATTCTCCACTTTGTTCTTGGGAACTAGATTCCCCTTGACTTCTTTGGGACTGATTTCTGCTTCCAAAACTGCCCCTACCTCTAAAATTTCTGCCACCTCTTCCTCTATTTTGCTGCTCACCTTTCCTCTTCAACTTCTCTTCAGCCCTCAATGCCATTTGAAAGCATTTGTCCACAGTTTTAGGGGTTAGTATATTGATTTCATCTTGTATACTAAACTGCAAACCATTTAGATACCTTGCCACTTTTCTTTTTTCATCCTCCATATGTCCACAACGAAGAGATAACTTGTGAAACTCCTCGGTGTAGGTGGCCACATCCAAATCTCTTTGTTTGAGATTTTGCATCTTCTTGTAGATCTGCACCTCATAGTCTGATGGAAGGAATTGGGACTTGATCCTCTCCAACATTCTGCTCCATGAAGAGATCATGCTCTTCCCACTCTTCACCCTCTCACCTTGGGTGTAATTCCACCATGTGAGGGCAGCACCTTTGAGTTTAGTTTTTGCAAACTTCACCCTCTTGTTCTTCGAAACTTCTTTGTATTCAAAGTAGTTATTAGGGCCTTAATCCTGTTAGAATCTGAAAAGATTATTAACCCAGAAAACTAGTGCAAAGAATAGACATCTAAACTATGAATGCAAATGATACGAAATCAAAATAGCAACACAGAGTTAGTCTCCAAGAGAGTAATGCAAATGCTAAAAGCAAAATAGCATTAAGAGGATGCAAAAACAAAAGATGCCAAATACAAGCCAGGTAGCATGCTTGTATAGACTAGGAAGAGGGAGGAGGTGGCAACAACAACCAATGAGGAGCAACCATCTATCGGACTAAAGATAGCAAAGTATCTTCCCAAGATAGCTAATGGATGCTCACATGTAGGAAGGTGACACCTCACAACCACTCACCTAATAAGACATGCTTTATTAACCTAAGCGAGATTAATATAAATGTAGGAAAAACCTAGGAATATAGGGAAAAATAAATAACCCAACTAGGAAATAAAAACCTACACTAACACCCCCCCATAAGCGAAGCTTAGGTGGATGTAGAAATGGGTCCCGGCAAATCAAGCCTGATGAAGTATCCATGTACATAAAATTCCCCCCCCAAAATAGAGAGAGAAGAGACCCCCCCAAAGTAGAGAGAGTCAGGACTTCGAGTGAGAGGAAGAAGCCCCCCAGAAGATGAAGCATCCCACACCCCCAGCAAAGCTCGCAAATGAAGGAACTTTCTCTCAGTGAAGGGTTTGGTGAATATATCAGCAACCTGCTCAGATGTCGGATAGTAGCGAAGGTCAATGACGTGGCCATGGATGAGCTCCCAGATGTAGTGCATGTGGACCTCTATGTGTTTGGTCCGCTGATGATGGACTAGATTCTGTGAGATCTGAATGGCACTCTGGTTGTCACAAAATATGACTGATGGCCGTCTGATCTAGATGCCAAACTCAGTGAGAAGATTCTGAAGCCAAATGGCCTCAGTAGTGGCATTCACAGCCCCCTGATACTCAGCCTCAGTAGAAGATAGAGCAATAGCAGATTGCTTCTTGCTTGACCAACAAACAGGACCTGAACCAAGTGAGAAGCTATAACATGAAGTAGACTTGCGATCCTGAGAATCGCCCACCCAATATGAATCTGTGTAGCCTACCAAGTCAAGCTCAATGCCCGCTGCATAGTGAATCCCAAAACTATGAGTACCCTTAATGTAGTGAAGGATCCACTTGGTTGCTTTCCAATGCAGCTCATGAGGCTCCTGCATGAATCGAGAGACCATGCCTACAACATATGAAATGTTGGGTCTCGTATGAGTCAGATAAATGAGACTCCCAACAATCTGTCAGTACAAAGTGCCATCAACAAGTGGAGAAGAACACTGAGCCTCAAGTTTGACTCCAGAAAGGAAGGGAGTTAGAGTAGGCTTACAGTCAGCCATATGAAACCTCGAGAGCAAATCTTGAGCATACTTGGACTGTGTGATGGTGATCCCAGAAGAAGACTGGTAGATCTCAATCCTGAGAAAGTAATGCAACAAGCCCAAGTCAGTCATCAAAAACCTGTCATGAAGGGTAGTTTTGACAGCCCCAATGGTGGATGAAGAACTCCCTGTGATCAGCAAGTCATCAACATATAGAACCAGAAATAGGAGTGAATCATCCTACTACACAATGTAGACATTGAGATCAGAATGGCACCGAGTGAACCCAATTGATAGAAGGAAGGAGTCCATCTTGGCATACCAGGCCCGAGGAGCCTATTTGAGGCCATAGAGAGACTTCCGAAGATGACACACAAGTGAAGAATCCTGAAGGAACCCCTGTGGCTGCTCCATGTATATCTCCTCCTGAAGGTCACCGTGAAGAAAAGCACTCTTCACATCCATCTAGTGTACTTCCCAATGATTAGCTGCAACAATGGCAAGAACAAGTCGGATGGAATTCATTTGGGCAACTGGTGCAAAAGTCTCAGAGTAGTCAATCCTAGGAACCTAGGAGAATCCTTTGGTGACTAATCGAGCCTTATACTTGTCAACCGACCCATCTGCTGCAAATTTTGTCTGATAGATCCACTTACATCGAACAAGTTTTCTTCCCTTAGGAAGAGGGACAAGATCCCAAGTGTGGTTCCTCATCAAGGAACTATACTCCTCCTACATAGCTGTATCCCACTCAGGAATACCAGAAGCCTCATGAAAAGACTGTGGATCTGAGGCAGTAGCAATGAAGACATGTGGAGCATCCTGGAACTGTGAACAAGTTCTCCTGGTGTCTAATGGATCCCCAACCCAATCATCTATAGACTGCAAGGTCTGTCTAGCCCAAAGTGGACCAAAAGATGGAGAATCTAGAGTTGAATCATCAACCTAAGAATGATGACTAGGAGAGGAAGGAGGTGAGTCCTCTGAATTACTCTCTGCATCGGAAGTGGAGGTAGAAGACTGCTCAGGTGAATCTGACTCATCAGAAGATCTGTCATGTATCCCAAGTGACTCCAATGTCAAAGTAGGAGTTGGAGAAGTGATAGAAAGTGAGCTCGAAGAGCCCTCCTCAAACTGAACACTCCTCTCAATGAACAGCTCATGTGTAATAGGGTGGAGCAACCAATAACCTTTCACACCATCAGGATAACCTACAAATATGCAAGGTCTACTCTGCGGATCCAAGGCCTTGCATTTCTCTGCAGGAATGTGGGCTCATGCAGGAGAACCAAAAACTTGAAAGTGCTTAACTGATGGTTTCCAACCGCTCCAAGCTTCAAAAGGAGTGACTCCCTTTAAGGCTCGGTGAGGAACACGGGTCTGGATATAACAAGCACAGTTAATGGCCTCTGCCCAATACTGTGGTGCAAGAGATCTGGAGTGAATCATGCAGTTCGCCATTTCCTTCAAGAACCCATTCTTCCATTCTGCAACACCATTCTATTGAGGATTGTATGGAACTGAATGCTGCAAATCAATCCCCTCTGAAGTGCAAAACCTATCAAACTGATGGTTGACATACTCACCACCATTGTCAGTGCGTAAAACTTTGATGGCTTTCCCAGATTACTTTTCAACAAAAGTCTTGAAGTCTTGAAAGTGATCAAATACCTCAGACTTCTATTTGAGAAAATATACCCAAGTATATTGAGAAAAGTCATCAATGAATGTGAGGACATATCTAGCCCTACTGAAAGAAGGATGCTGAAATGGACCAGCCAAATCACTATGAACTAACTCCAGTATCTGTGAAGCTCTCCATGCCTTACCTTTGTCAAACTTTTCCTTAGGATGCTTACCAAGAATGCAACCTTGGCAAACACCACCTAAAAACTGAACTGAAGGCAACCCTGTGACCATGCTCTGCTGGTTGAGCTGCTGCAAGTAGCGGAAGTTAAGATGGCCAAACTGCTCATGCCATAATCTACTCACATCATTAGAATGAGTGAGCAAAATAGTTGAAGGAGGATCAGGAACAAAGTGAGAAAACATATAGAGTCGTGACTGATGATCTACTCTCCCAACTGCAAGTATAGAACCACTGTGCAACTCACGAATCTCCACTGAATCAGGAGTAAACTCAACCTGCTTGCCTGAACCTGTGTGAGTGATCTGGTAAACCGATAGGAGATTGGTTGATAATGAGGGCACACAAAGAACATCATGGAATGTGCCATCCCCTACATCAACAGACCCTCTCCCACACACCTCAACAGGAGTGTTATCACCCATCAAAATAGAAGGCATAGTACATAGCTCCAAGGATGCAAGTTCTTCCTTAGATGAAGCCATGTGGTGTGAAGCACTCGAATCAAGAACCCAAGTGGATGGTGAAGAAGCAACTACAACAGGGGCCTTGCCCTTTCCTTTCCCCTTGCTATTTTCTTTTGCCTTATTAGACCCCTCATTAGAACTCTATTTGACAGAGTCAGGAACATTGATATTATTCTTCTCAAGAATGTGTGTCAAGTGATCAATTTGTTTCTTCAAACATTTATGTTCATCATGACTGGGTCTTTTACAATAGGCACATTGGGCCCTCTCTTTCTTAGGCTTGTCGCCCTTGGAATATTGGGTCTCATTAGTTGTTTTGAAGCAACCGTTATATGATCTTTCTTCTCCTTGCTATTCTTCTGTTTCTTATCCTTACTATTGTTGTTACTACATTGTCATTTATGTTCTTTTGTGCCTTCATTGGTAGCCAAGGCATGTGACTTAGAGGGCTTAAGAGTGCCCATCTAGATTAGCTTGTCCTGTTCTCGAGTGAGATTGACAGCAAAATCATCTAAAGATGGCATGGTGAATTGAATACCAAGTGCACCCTTAGTAGCATAGAAAGTAGAAACAAACACAGAATATTCTAAACTTAGCTTAGAGAGAATACTAAGAATCAGTTGTTCATCTTTCTTTTCAATTCCACATTGTTTTAATTGCAGCCTTAGTGATTTCAATTTGGTGAAGAAATCCTGGATTGTGTTGAAATTGTCTGGACTTAAACTAATTAGTTCATTTTCCAACATATGACCCCTTATTGAATCTTGTGTGCCAAATAGTGTTTTTAGCTTTGTCCAGATTTCATTTGGTGTATTCAAAGACTCAATGTGAAAGAGCAAATCAAGAGAAACAGACAAACACAATGTTCCATATGCCTCATCACATTTGTTAAACCACTTAGGCTTATCTTCATCTCTAGCAGGTTCAGTTTCAAGTCCCATAGTTATCCTATTTAATCTAGTTTTCCTTAAGTGAATTGTCATGCTTGATTTCCACTCAAAGTAATTGTATGGAGTTAGGATGGGCAGATTTGTTTGATCCATGATGAAGAAATGCAGAGAAGAAGTGCCGAAAAGAAGAGAACCCAACCAAGACAACCCCCCCTTTTTCACTCAATCAAAGAACCCCCCCAAGAAAATATGATTTGCCACTTTATATTAGTGCGTTTACAACTACCACTAGAAAGAAATACTAAGTGGTCTTGATTTCAATGCATTACAAAACCCTCATGAAGAGCATATGCTGAAAATACAACTTTGACATAATATCTAGATAAATAAATAGCACCATTGCGATCTACTTTCAAAAAAAGAATTGTCTCGATACGAGGTCGTATGTGAAAGTTATGATCCTCCGAAGTTCTCAAAACGAGAACTGTGCAATGTCATGACTAAGAATCTACAATTTATGAAAAATCTTGGCATCAAAATAAAAAAACCTCTGCACTAGTGCATAGAGAATGAAAAAATAGCCAAAATCAAAAAAACATTCGTGGGAAAAGGAGTTCGTATGAGCAAGAACGGAGCATTTGAAAAATGTCTTCAAAACTGCAGCTGCCAACGGAGAGGGGTCCTACTGTATCTTTCTGAGTGCATTTCTGCAAAATATACAAACTGTATGAAAAAATAGAAAGATACCTAAATGGTTTTTCTGTGCTGTGAACAAAACCCAGAAGGCGTTTTTCTTGCAAATGCACAGACGATGTTGCTCCAGTGTAAACAGAACGCCTTTAGCTACAAAAAATGACCCCAACAACCAAAAAATGACATGCAAAGGCTAAATCAGATGCTGGAACCTGTAATATTGATTCAAAAGACCAAATATGCAAGTTGGTTGTCAGATTTGAGCTTGAAACCCTGATTTCGCAACTGTGTATGACGATCTCCGATTTCGGTGAAACGAAAGCCAAATCTGACTTTCTCAATCCTCCTAGATGCGTTGGAACAGCCGAAAATGCTGCCAGTATACCTAGAAATACTGTAATCACCCAGATTTCATAAAACACATGTGCAAACCCCAGAGATTAAAAAAGTTTCCATCAAACTTTTCTGATTCTCAAGATCATCCGAAGATGCAAGAGAAGAGCATACTGGGTTTTTCAAAAAATTGTAATAAGATATATTAGCCCCCCCTGAATCTCTCAAATATAGAAACTAAAATCTACTCTTGCACATAGAATAGCTCTAATACCATGTTAGAATCTGAAAAGATTATTAACCCAGAAAACTAGTGCAAAGAATAGACATCTAAACTATGAATGCAAATGATACGAAATCAAAATAGAAACACAGAGTTAGTCTCCAAGAGAGTAATGCAAATGCTAAAAGAAAAATAGGATTAAGAGGATGCAAAAATAAAAGATGTCAAATACAAGCTAGGTAGCATGCTTATATAGACTAGGAAGAGGGAGGAGGTGGCAACACCAACCAATGAAGAGCAACCATCTATCGGACTAAAGATAGCAAAGTATCTTCCCAAGATAGCTAATGGATGCTCACATATAGGAAGGTGACACCTCGCAACCACTCACATAATAAGACATGCTTTATTAACCTAAGTGAGATTAATAGAAATGTAGGAAAAACCTAGGAATATAGGGAAAAATAAATAACCCAACTAGGAAATAAAAACCTACACTAACAAATCCACTCCATAACTTCATCAGCATTCATCTTGCCACTAAACATTGGAATCTTCATTCGAGCCTCTGAAGAATCTTTGTCAATTGCCTTGATGGCTTCAAGGAAATATTTTTGATCTGTAGGTATCTCTGGCTCTTCTTGATCTTCTTCTTCCTCCTCTTTTTCTTCCTCTTCATCAGAACCTTCATCTATCCTCTTCCCTATCCTTAGTGCCTTCAACTCAGCTTGGAGTGCTTCCTTGACTCCATTCTTAATTTTCTCTTCCATCTCCTTGAACTTCTTAACCACCTCAGTGGTCATCCCTTTTGGAGGCATGTTGCTAGCCTCTCCTTCACTCTCCTCTGCTGACATATACCAGGTCTTACACAACCAAAAACAGAACCTCTAATGGCTCTGATACCACTATGATGTAGAGGTCTTAGGATAGGTTGAGGTTTCCACTATTTGACAAGACTTTCTTCTTGACATTCAAGAACCTAATTCATGGATCAACATGCAAAAGTAGGAATAGAAGTTAGTTTCTCTATGACCAGCATGTAAAGGCTTGTTTGACATACCATGGGACCCATCCAGACCATTGGTTAAGGTTTAGCAAGTTTGGGTTTAGGACTTCCTTCACAAACCTAATGGAATCCTTGTAGCCCTCGAAATAGGAACAATCAGCAATAACTTTTGACACATGTCTACAAACTTAAATCTTAGACAATCTTAAGATACCCTTTTGGATTTCCTTCAACATATGTCAATTTGGGCTGACCTTGTTTTGGACAATATGGTTTAACCTATAACTGCTCCCCTTGTAGCCTATGGCCAATTAGGCCTGTTTTGCAAAGCAACCACCCTCAAACTTGATCACAGTGTTCAATCAACCATTTGAACATCTCCAGGTCATGTCAAAACAAAGGATTTTTAGGGTTTTGAGACTCTATAATGGATTGCAACATTTATGGCTATTGTTGTTCCCTCACTAAGCTTCTTCACAACACCTAACACATGAGGATGCTAGGTTTCCTCACAAGAACTTCATCAAATCCAATTCCCTTCCACCAAAACTCATGGAAAGCATTGAAATGAACTCTTCCCTATCCATTCCACTAATTTTCTATAGGTCTACATCATTGGAATGGTTGGAACCAAGGAATTTGTAAACAAAACCCTAGATGAGGGTTCTATACCCACTTTCAAAAAAATGCCTATAACTTTGCAATATAATTGCTTCAAACCTTCAAACCAAAAGCATTTGATAGTAGACTCACCCCTCTTTCAGATGATCATGACCATGTATAGTAACTCGTCCGTACAGTAGGACAGTACGGCATGTAGCAGCAAATTTACCAGAAAAATGGGCAGAAAATTGTTGTAACTTCTTTATTATCTCCTCCAATCACTTCCAACTCTTCCTTACATTGCAATGATCGTGTTCAAGGCTTTTTAAGCCTACATACATCTTGACAAACCTCTTGGAAGATAGTTTTAATCAATGAGAAGGTATATAACTGCTCTTCAACCATCGCTACCCTGTTTTGTCAGCATTTGTCACTTAATGACATGGATTTATATTGTGTTTACAAGTGTATTGTCCCTTTTTGGGATGTTTAGACTATTTTTCCAAGAGTGATAAGCCTTTGACAAGGCATTCAACCCATGACTACTTCCTATATGCCATAAAAAGGCTACAATCATGAGAAACTTATGACTACCCCACCTACACTATTGACATCAACATGGCATCCATTTGCAATGGCCCTTATTACAATGCATGAAAATGGTCTTCAAGACCTTATTGAATCAACAAGACAACATGAACAACATGAAAACAAGACATAGATCCTTATGGTCTCCTTGGTGCTCTTGCGCCACTAGAAACCTCAATCCTCAACCCTAAAAACTCTACGAGCTTAGGTCCTTATATACCATAAACCCAAAACCCTTACATACATACATACAAGCATACATACATACATACATACATACATACATACAAACATACATACATACATACATGCATGCACACATACATACATACATACAAGCATACATACGTACATACATACAAGCATGCATACGTACATACATACAACCATACATACATACATACAAGCATACATACATACATATAAGCATACATACATACATATAGGTATACATACATACATACATACATACAAGCATACACACATACATGCTTGTATAACCTTGAACATAAAACATTCCAAGGGAGACATAATGCGAGCATGTTATAAAGTGCTTGCGTTATGTCAAACATGACAAACATCGGGCAAACTTTTGTGAAAAGGGAAAAAATGCAAAACAAGACATAATGCGAGCGCGTTATATTTTGCTTTGGGAATCCCAAGCCTTAGGCTTGGGATTTGCTTTGGATTTCCAACCCAAAGGCTTGGAGTGCCTTCCCAACGTCCAAAGATGTGTTTTTGCATATTCTATAGGATTTCACATAATTTCGTTCGTGCTAACCCTCAGATTTCCATGTGTTTCAAGGTCGAACAAATCGAACACCTGGGTAATGTTAGACTTTCTCTTAGCTATTTAATGATGTAATTTTTTTCACATTTTGACAATTTTAAGCCTTTCATCTTTAATTTCTTTTGTTTGTGTCCGTTTTTGGGCAAAAACCAGTGTTTGGTCTTTTTTTTCATTATAAATTAATCGTTCATTGAAATTTCAAAAAAAATATATTTTTTAGAAACTAGACTCCATTCTACACATATAAAAAAATAATTTTTGATTAGTTTTCAAAATTTATAGGGGTAGCATGGCCAAAATTCTATTTTTCAAGATGTGTCCACTTTGAAAATTAGTAAAAATTCAAATATTCATTAAAAAATTATCAAAAAAATTAGGCATAAACTACATGCTGTTAGCTAATTTCTCACTGAACCAATTTTAAAAATACTAAATAAAAGTTAATCTTTTGAGGGAGCCACAAAACATGCTATGTTATGTTTTTTTTATAGAAAAAACACCAATTTCTGTGGCTCCCTCTTTTGAACCCCTTAATCTATACCATTTTCAAAAAAAAATAGAAGTTTAGAAAGTAGACTCGGAGTACTATGAACATTGTTTTTGTTGCATCTTAAAATTTGTTATATGGAGCCTAATCAGACTCGGAGGTTAGAGGTTAAATTTTCCCCACTTTTATCAGCGCGGTTTCCCCTCAAATTCCTATGGGGTCAAGGGGTAGCGCACCTTGCGGGGGTTTGGGGGTAGCACCCCCAAGATAGGGTATTGAGTTGTTTTTTTCATTGGCCAACATAAAAAAACCCTATTTTTTGTAACCGACAAAAGTCATGATAAAAATAGCTAAGGGTTAGGGTTTCCATTGATGTATTGTAGCATTTTGCAGCGGTATTGAGTTGCAGGGATTGCTGGTTGCAATCAGTTTGATTTACTGGATAATAATATTGGACTCTCTGTTTGGTGGATGTAGCCTGAGTTTGGGTGAACCACATTAAAACTTGTCTCTTGCTGTTATTATTTCTGTGTATTTTCATTCTTCTGTTTAATCTTTTTTGCATTTAATTGATATCTTCTGCCAGCTAACCCTAACAAAATTTTGAGTGTAACTATGCTCAATTTCTCATCCAAGGCCAGCATTTCCTTATTTCAGAAAAAAAAAAAAAAAAAAAGTGGCCACTTAAGACCCCTTTTTGGCCCCCCATCTTCTTGCACTTACCCGCCTGCTTTGGGAAACTCCAACCCTAAGGGTTGGATTTTCCTTGTACATCCGACCCAAAGGGTTGGAGGTACCTTTTGGATGCCAAGGATGTGTTTTTAACAAAAGTTAGAAAATTTGACCAAATATCATGCATGCTCTCCTTATGGTTTACACATTTTCAATGTCAATACGAAAAATTACCAGGATGACTTCAAGTTTTTTATTAGCTTTCTAACCATGTATTTTTTTAAAAAATTTGATAACATTAAGGTTTCCATCTTCAAGTTCTTTTTCTAATGTGTTCTTTTTAAAAAAAAACCTATGTCTAGTATTTCTGGTGTCATTTTTTACACGTTTATCAAAATTTAAAATAAATTACATTTTTAGATTCTAGACTCAATTCTATACACATTGAAAAAAAAATGATTTTTGATTAGTTTTCGAAAAAATTAGTGGGGGGCACGCTCAAATTTTTATTTTTTAGGATGTGTCCACTTTGAAAATTCATAAAAAATTCATATATTCATAAAAATATTAATAGAAAAAATAGGCATAAACTACATGGTGCTAGCTAATTTTCTATCATTGCGATTTGTCTAATACTTAAAAGAAGTCAACATTTTAGGGGGAGCATACCAGACACTATGTTATATTTTTCTGACAAAAATAGGAGCACTTTGTGTGCTCCCCCTATTTGAACCTCTTAATCTCCACCATTTAAAAAAAATAGTAGTTTTGAAACTAGACTCGGAGCATTACAAAACTTTTTCTTATCACATCTTCTAATTTTGAGCATGGCTATCTTCAATTTCTTATGCAAGATCAGTTTTTTCAGATTTCAAAAAAAAGTGGCCACTTTTTATCCTCTTTTGGTCTCCCATTTCCATGCACTTACCCATCTGACTTTGCCATTAACCCAAATTAATTAAATAAAGTCCATTTATTTAATTAATCTAACCTTACCTATAGCCAAACCTTGGTTAATTAAATAAATCTTATTTATTTAATTAACTGGCCTATCCCATCAAATCCCTACAACCAAATTAATTAAATAAACCTTTATTTAATTGAATTGGATCACTAATTAACTCATCCACTAATTTCCTACAACCAGATTAATTAAGTTAATCCTCTATTTAATTAATCTAACCCTTATTACCTCATCTCCCCATAATTAATTAAATAATATACATTATTTATTTAATTGAACTCACATGTGTCTCCACCTCATCCTTCCCAATCCATGCACTTGTCCCATCTCATCCCACTCACCCATAAAATGAACTTTTAATTGATTCACATGTCTCCATCCTCATTAATGCAAAGGCTTCCCAAGGCCAAATTAAAAATTCAAAAATATTGTAAGCCCTCCATTTTTGTTGATGAAATTCCATCCATTGATTTCACTATGAAATCTCATCCATTGTATCTCAGCCTTGAATTCCAACCATTGATCTAAAATCCTCCAAAAATCTATAAACAAAGAGCCTCTCCAAGCATTTTGACTCTAACCATGAAGGAAGAACTCATGATCTCATAATCTCACCATACCATAGCCAATTATCCTCAAATCATTGCCAAATTATTACCCTCATTATGCTGGTTTATACTTGAACAATCCACATTCAATTTGTATTGGGTAAAGCTAGGATTTGTAGTTGGGTGCATGAATTTCCTCCACCTTATCAAGGAGACTAAAATGGAGTGAAGATTTGAAGGTATAGCATTTTTTTTTGTGTTTACTTTGCATTTTAACATCTTTTCCCCATTTTATCATCTTCAAATGGATCTTGTGAGGATTTGATCATGTGGGTTTACCTTCCATGCATGTCTTTTCCATAAGATGAGTCTCTATAAGCACTTGTGTCTATTTGCAAATATAAATATAGGAACATTAGTGACAGGATATGGCCCCTCCCCAGACAATCAGTTATCCATTGGATATAAGGAATTGTTGGAAGAGGAAAAATAGTACATGAAAAGTAAATGTAATCTAAGCATGTAAACATATAACCATGTAAATGTCTAAGCATCTAATCATGTAATCATATAAGCATCAAATCATATAGTAGTGTAAGCATATAAAAATGTGAGCATATAGCAATTATTGTAAAGAATGAATTGTGTAAATGCATGGCCTAGAGATGTAATTGGTGAATAAGATTATTTCCCCCAACATGGTCAATGAAATGGTGGTGTAGCCCTTAGTGTCCTAGTAACATTGGTGCAAGTATATTGAATACTGGGTTAGGTATATGCCCCCTAATGTGGCATCCAAAAACATGCTCACACACAAAGGTTGGTAAGACATTTATTCCTTAGAGGTATAATTGAAACTATGGGCAAGAGCCAAAAATAGAAGGCATAAAGCCACGATAAGGGGCCTTAAGAAGGAATGAGAGTGTTTATTGCATTATTTCCAAATATAATTGAAATGGCTCAAAGGAGCACAATAATGTAACATATAACTGTGAAAGATCAAATCAAATAAAAGGCCCCATATGGGAGGATGATGCAATAGTTCATGCAATTTTGTGTAGAATGGGAAGGTTAATTTTTCTTATGTTGAATGATATGTTTATAATAACACTAATGTAAGAAAGAGGGGATGCATGCTGCTCCCCATTTGTAAAGATAAGGCAATGATAGCCAAAATGTAAAGGGGAAACAATATAGTGCCCCCCAATGTGACTTGAAAGATGTATAAGTATAAGCTTGTGGTCAAAGTATAATAATCAAATAAGCATAGCTGTAAATAGCCTGCTAGAATCATGTTTAATAAGCAATAATATATATCATGTGTCAATAAAATAAGCATGAAATCAGATATGTCAATAAGATATGATTGATGAAGCATGTGTGAAATTGAATTTGTTTTTGTGAAGAAACTATCATAATTTATGAAAAAGTAATAAATCTACATGACACATGACAAAAATGATAAGATCAATGATAAATAGGCACATGTGTGACCTTAGAATATGTCAATGTTTATTGATAGGTGTCATACAACAATGTATAATAATGTCTTTAGATAAGGATGAACGTATAAATAAGTGATATGTAAGGATGTGATCATCAAAGATAGATACCCTTGGATGAGCATAATAATATATAATGAAGGTCATAAATGATGTCGAGAAAGCGTGATGCTCCCAATATAAAGATATAGTAATATAGGCATAAGATGTAAATAAGGGAAGCATGATTCCCCTAAGTGTAATAGAGAAGGGAACTTGTGCTTGGCACAATGACAAAAAATGGGATAGAGAGGGCAGTGGTTAGAACAATTCCCCAAAATGGGATAGAAAGGGGAGTGCTTAGCATAATGTCCCTAATGTAAATGCAATAGGAACATGTAAGGCATAAGGAGGAAGGCATTATGCTCCTAAGTGTAAGGATGCAGTAATGAAAGTAAAAAATGGAGGGGGAAGACATGATGCCCCCTATGTAAAGATATGGCAAAGTAAGCTTAATGTGGGGAAGATAAGCATGAAATAAAATATAGAAGGTGAAATGAGTGTGAAAAACAAAAAAAGTGTAAATAGAAAGGTTGAAATGCAAGGATACACAAAGTAAACGGAAGAATAGGATAAGGGAATCACAACACATGTCATATTATAAACATCATTCTAGGGTCCTTACTTGTTATCTTTGATCTTTTGTACACATTTGTGAGGGTTGAACTAGGAGAACACATCTCCCTATGACACATGACAACCCTTTAAAGCTATTTTTAAATACCACCTACCCCTAGATATTAGAGAAGAGCAGAAGTGGACATCACACATGTCCAAGTACTCATAGGACAAGTTTGTAGTCACGGACATTAAATCCAATCCAAATTGACAGACTCACCCCAAATAGTACACATACATAATGTAGAATCCAAAGCATTCCATTGACAAAGAGATCACATTTTTAGATTGGAGACAAAGTATATGAACCAAAATTGTCACTAAATGCAAACATTCTTCAATTAACAAGCTAAATAAATTTCTCCTTTACACTTACAATTATCTTGATTTATCAATCATAACTGTCATTATTTAATTTAAACTTATTTATACTCAAATGTTTACATTTACTTAATTAACCTAAATTTACTATAAAGAAAAAATATTCTATTACACAATTATATAAAAAGAAATTACTTACATCACTAATATTGAAACAATTTAAAAAAATATTTGTAGCATATCAACATTCTTATTTTTTTAAGACAAATTTACATAACATTACATTTTAAAAAAATAAAGACAAAAGAAAAATAAATTATCAAATTCATGACTAACTATTTTTAAATAATAAAAAATAAACCCTTCCATTCTTATTCGTTAATGTACTGAAAGGTACATGGAGGGATGTTTCTTGTGTTTTCATGTTTCAGTCTTGACAGTTTGTTCGTGTGACTTTGCATGGAATATTCGTACCCGTCACACTTTTAACACTGTTGATGAATGGATAGCAATGGCCGCTTGAGGTGCAATAATCGTGATTCCATCCCCAAGACGGTTGAACATGAGAGCTATATCTTCATTAGTGCCGGCCCACCTCTCAAATCATCAGAGTTTTTCGGAGTACATGAGAGCTATATCTTCATTACTGCCGGCAGGCAAAATGAGAGCTGGGCTGGCACTAATGAAGATATAACTCTCATGTTCAACCGACACTGTTAGATGAATTTGTTGAAGCACTAATGAAGATATAGCTCTCATGTTCAACCGTCTTGGGGATGGAATCACATTTAACACTCTTATGAATTTTGGTGAAGCAAAGTGAAGATAATGGCCGCATGAGTGTCTGCACATTTACTGTGAAGCACAGTGAAGGTAATGGCCGCTCGAGGCACAGATAACCCTGTATTTTCATTTCCGTTCGCAGACATACATGCGCAAACTTTAATAGTTTTTCGTCTATAATTTTTTAAGACCCGTCCCTAACTTTTGATTAGTGCTTTTAGGGAAGTGTGAAAAGATTTTGTTGTGTGACATCGCAATGATTTTGGTATTAGAGGTAATGGAAAAAGATGTGAGGAAAAAAAAGATGCGACGATAAAACACAGGTTGAATTTTCATTATTTGTTTTTAACACTAAAATAATTTATTGCAATTTTCTTGGAAAAATCTTGTAAATATTATCGATCCATTTTTAATTTCTTCCATATGAATACATTTACGCCGATGGCGTCTTGGCAGATCCACGGTCCAGGTTGTCTTAAAAACGTGCAAGACGGTTGAAGCTCCCTCCACCGTTGAATGGATTATTTCGTCTGCGATATTTTCCGTGCACGCCATACCGTATTTTCCTTCTGTTTATTTATTGCAGTTTTCATTTTCAGTTGCCGCTTTCATTGTTTTCCGGCATTCATGACGCCTGATCCAAGTTTACCTACTGGGAAATTTTCTAAACTCCTCCGTCGTTCTTTCTCATGTGGATAAAAAAAGTGTCAGAAGTTGAAAAAAATAACTCACGCCGTGGAGGAATTTTTTTAATTTTTTTTAATAGTTACGGGTAGAGAATAGATCCAAGGCCCTCTTTTTTTTTAATAAAGGTATTCACATTAGTTCTTTGTTTTTCTACCACAAAAACTAAAATTTGTTTGCTGCAATTTTATTAAATCTAAATTTAGTATATGGTACAATAATTAATATATTATATTACTATTGTAATTTGTATAATATATTAATATATAATAATTTATAATATTATTTTAATTTATGCATATTCATATTCATAATAATATAAGATATATAATAATATATTAATATTATAATTTATTAAAATATATTATGTTAATATTAATATATTTACGGATAATAAAATAAAATATATATTTTAATATTCAGTATAAATATATAGTTTTATATTAAATTAGTTTTTAAAAATATATTAATGCAATGGTTAGACAGATAGTGAACATTTGGTTAGAGTACATTTGATTTGTGCATAGAAGATATATTAATAATATTTATAGTTTGATTAAATTTGTCATAGCCTGAAATGGAAGACATTGCAAAAATATTAAATAACAAAATATTTTTACAATGATTTATAAACTGTATCTAATTTGTCTTATATTAAAAAATATGTTAATATAAAGTCAAACATAAAATTATATATAAATTGTATCTAACATAAACCTATGGATATTTTTGTGGTAAAGAATTTGTTGCATTTGAGGAGGCAGAACTACTTTATACAAAAACATGGAGCAATCCACCAAACTTCTGCAATTGACATACATGTAAATAAGCTTATAGCAACAATGGAAAGATAGTAAAATGATCAGACGTAGTTCTGTGATGGATGTGATTTTGACATCAATTGTGTAATATCACAAAATAATAGATTATGTCAACAAAGCTGTAGGAATTAATGGGTTGACATGTGCTTATGGTTGGCAATTATAAGAACCTATTGAGCAACTATTTTGTGGAAGCAGATGTAGTATATGATTATGAGTAGTAATCATGTAGGTATTTGGGATGAGTCGAACTTGAATGCTATACATATGTAATAAAACTGGAGAATTTTATCTTAGGTAAATCTTAAAAAAGTGATGGATGTAGCTATGCTTAGAATTAACAAGGTCATTCTTCTTAAAAAAAGTGATGGATGTAGCTATGCTTAGAATTAACAAGGTCATTCTTCTTAACATGAGATAATAACTTAGAGGGATGGATGAATGGATGGATGGAGAGAGAGAGAGAGAGAGAGAGAGAGACTACCCTCAAGAAGACTCTTGTTTCACTTAGCTCCTGGTGAATGAGGCTCACCAAGAATGAGAGGGGAGGGTAAATCTTAACATTGATTTCCTCATATCTATCTATCAAATGAATAAGCTTTATGTAGCCATAAAGTGGAACAGAGAGAGAGAGAGAGAGTTGAAATAGACAGTTGATTGGATACAATGTTATATTTGCACCCCTTCATTCTCCATCATGATAAATACCCAAACGAGTAAATAGTTGTAGAGGCTTAAGGCAAGGAGATCACCTTAGTTCCTAACTACTTATTATCATGGAAAAAAACACTTCTAAGAAGTATAGCTTTCCACCAACAAGAAAGGAAAATCTATGGGTAGCGAACTATAAATGGAGGAACTAGATACATAGGTTATCATTTAAAGATTACATTATCTTCTGCTCCACTATTTGTCTTCCTAAAAGAAACTAAATCAAAGCAATTCTTCACAACTAACATTAGGCTTCAAGGCAAAACAAGAAATGACCCAAACCACAAGAAAAAGGCAATTCTTAATATCTAAGGATACAAAGAATTGCACCAATGAATTAACTAGGATTTTTGATACACCATAAAGCAACAAATGGGCCAAGGATAAATAAATGACACATCACTCATGTCAAGGCACCTACAAGAATAACAGGAGTAGAATATTTTCATTGTATAGGTTGATTGGATGAAATTTTATTTTACTAAGTGTTGGCCTTTGTTATTACTTATATATGTTATTAATAGAATTATATCATTTCCTTCATGGGATCAATCAAAATGTAAAGATTCGATATCAAATGTTGGTTTTACAATGCTTATTCGTCAATTAGGAGCAATGGAAAGTAATAAACTATGTTGATCTAAAACACATGTAACCTTAATTAAATATAGAAGAATAAGTGAAGGAGATAGAGAATAGATGACATATATACTTGGGAAAACCCTTTTGAGCAAGAAACCCACAACCAAAAGTAAACCTTGATATATTCCTTCAAAATAAGCTTACAATAGATTAAGAAACTCCACTAATGTTGTATCCCATGTGTTAACACTTTAGTAGCATGTATATAGGATACCATCTTTTTGTTTTGAAGCCTATTTATATAAAGGGGATCAATATCCTTTCTTTTTTCTCTAGCACTAGAGGTGCAGAAGTTGCTTCACATCATTTGGGTATATTGTTTGATTATGTTGTATCTAAAAAAAATGTAAAGAAAAAAACTTATCCTTAAAAGCTGGGTGGAAAAACACATCAAAAGGGTAAATTGATTAAGGTGGAAGATGTGCAAAATTTGACAAAAGAAAGATTTCATCAAATGATTAATTCAATTGGAGGTTTTGATCTAAAAATAGGTGGAAGTCCCTATAATAATCTAACATGAAACAACTCTCTCTCTCTCTCTCTCTCTCTCTCTCTCTCTCTCTCTCTCTCTCTCTCTCTCTCTCTCTCTCTCTCTCTCTCTCTCTCTCTCTCTCTCTCTCTCTCTCTCTCTCTCTCTCTCTCTCTCTCTCTCTCTCTCTCTCTCTCTCTCTCTAGTTCTTTATTTCTCTTTATCTATCTCTGTCTTTGTCTCCTTCTCCTCTCTCTCTCTCTCTATGCATTTTAATAAATTGTAAGATCACTTCAATTTAAGGAGTGTGGAGAACATTAGATAGATAGAATTGTGTTCTTATTTGAAAATTAAAAGTATCCAAAGGTAATGCACAAAATCCCTCCTCTTAAAATTATAATCTTAATGAGAATGCAAAATGACCAAGTAAACCCAAGGCTAGGTAAAAAAGAATAATAGTAACAAAATTTGAAAAGAAGAAACACAGAAATGCTAAGAAGCTATAATGATAAACCAATAATTATGTCAAAATTTGGTTAATTGGTCTTGTAATTCATACTACTAATCTATATAAACAATAAAACTCATTTCAAAATAACTCTCACTAAATCCTATCAATATACTTTACACTAAAAGGAAAATGTGCTCAAAAAAATAATTGAGAAAAGTGAGTCTATTATAAAATAGTGCCATTCTCCATCCCTTCTTTGAAGTGGTTATGCAAACTTTCCTTTGACAAATGTGAAAGTGCAGATTCACTATAGACCAAACGTTCTATAATTCAGGCATCATAAGCCTTATGGAAGGAAACAATGTCCCTTGGAAGAAGTTTCATGTCATGAACAAAGAGATTCCAATCCTTTGTGAACACATAGCTCTAGTTCCTTCCCCACTAAAGTACCAAAACCACAATTGTTTCCCCATACTATTTTGGATTGTGATCAATAATCATCCATCTTTTGCATTTTTTCAACGATTGAATAAAAGCCTAGAGGATGTGCAGAAAATAAAATACTATGAAACCCATCACAAGAAACCATTTCAAAAGATAAATCTCAAAGAAAGTATGTCTTACAAAGGTTTGTCTCTAGAAAATAAAGATAATTTTTTTTACCACATGTGAAGGGTTGGTTGGATTTGGAGTTCCAAACCACATTGTGGATCGGTTATAGAAGCTTAAAGAGTTTGAGAAAGTACCACTAGAATTTTACTTTTAATATGTCTATAGTATGGCAAAGGGTGTATGGGAAAACCATATCCTTATTTATGTATGACGGTGAACTAAAATTTGTAGATTCAAAGTACCTTTTAGTTTCAAGCAGAGAACATGGCTACATGCATAACCTTCCTATGAAAAATTATTTTTAGATTTTACCTTTACCACCCTTGAGAATTGCAAAGACATTTCCTACAACACAAAATAATTGGCCACCATGGGATTACAAAACTAAGCTTTAAAATTGCATAGACATAGTGGCAAAAAGTGTTCCATTGTGTGATACACTTAGGACTATGGTCAAGCATTCTAATGGAAAACCATACATTAATGATCAAGCTATGGTACTTCTACAATGTAAAAATTCAAGCTTGAAATGGGTTGGTCCAAATCATCTAGCTCCACTGGAGCCTTGTGAAATGGAAAGAGATAAAGAAAAGAGAGTGACTTAGTATGGATTGGTCCAAATCATCTAGCTCCACTAGAGTGGGAGAGAGAGAGATAGAGATAAGAGATATAAAGGGAAAGAGCATATGCAAACACTAACAAATCAGTCAGTCATTTCATGCCAATGATCCAATGATAAATCGAGAAGCACAGATAGACAATGAGATAAAGAGAGGGAGATATATAGAGAGATAAACGGGCTCTTAGTGTTAAACCACTCCCCTCGCCTTCTTTAAATATAACATGCTTATATACATTTTTATATTTGACAAGATACACATTTTGGGACATTGATATTTTTTAATATATATTTTTTTTCCTTCTCTATAGGTATTTGTCAGTTTTCCATGACGTTTGTTCCTTGGATGAATTTTGCACACAACGGTCTCCCATGACATAGAATACGTGCCATTTTTTAGGTCTCAAGATCATTCCCATATCATCTACAAATTCAAACAAATCAAAAGTTTTTCCCTTCAAAATTTAACTTTAATCCATTTGAGCTCCAAATTATGCAAAGGTGTGAAAATATCAAAGCAACAAGGATCACTAAGTTTGATCAATCTTCGTATTGTGTAACATACCGTGAAAGGATGCATGATGGTAGGCTAGATGACACATAAAAATGATGTAGGTGGTGACCATGCTTATATTTGCAAGATGTCAAATATGAGGCATGTGATAAACAAATATACATGCTTCAAATAATATGCATAGGTGATGACAAATGAAATGGAAATGAAGCCAAGTGCAATGCATGAATAAGAATCTAAAAGGAAATGCACAGGCACCAGACATGGAAGCTCACACATTTCAAGTAGCTATTAAGCAAAAAATAGGGATCTTCGAATCGATTAAGATTGTCAAAATTAATTCACGACAATCAAAAAAACAAAAAAATTATAGAGGCCATATGGATACAAGACAATCATCATTCACTTAAAGACATATCAACTAAACTTCCACAACTCTTTAGCGTACCCATTGCACACCAAGGTGCGATTGCTAGTTATACTTTGATATCTTGTGTCATATTATTGCTTAAATCTTTTCTTGAGATTAATTTTTTGCTATGTATTCTTGCATTCGGTTTTCAATTTCTATAAATATGTTGTACAAATAGACAATCTTTCACTAGACCCTCTATCATTGAATTCATCAACTAGTATTATAGCCCACTTTTCAGGTCATTAAAGGGTTATGGTAACTCCATAGAAAAAGTATTGTGCGGTGTCACATTGCAAGTGATGATGGTGTTAGGTTGTCATTGATGTCAAAAGTGTTCAGGAGATGTTTAATGAGTTATTCATCATGAGGTATTCATCATGATGTCTTCATATGTTTGAGATGTGATCATTACTACTTCCTTGCATTTGATATGTCAAGTTTCTCTCAGCAGATTTACATCATAATGGTATCTTTATATGTGATGGAATGTTATTGGATCATGTGAAATCAGATATAGGATCCTATTAAGGATGCATGCTCATATCTTCAGTGGATCTTTATTATTGTCAGATATACAAATATGGTTAGAAATAAGATGCTTCTATTGCCTCAGAATGGATTCTAATGTTCTTGGTGTTTGGTATTGGTTATGATTAATCATAGGACTATGATTAATCACAGGACTTGTTTGATCAGGTTTGGCCTTCATGGTGTTTTTGAAGTTGATCATTGTAAGTTCTCTTGCAATCTATCTTAATATGTTCTTTGGTAAGTAAGGTCACAAGGTGATTTGTTTGGGGCTGTCAAATGTTGACAAATGTTCATCATCCATGGTTATGGAGTGTGAAATGATGATCTTCACAAGTTCATGTTGATGAAATTAATTTATTGTCTTACACACAGGAGGTTGATCTCAAGAAATTCAGAATATGCTTGGAGTTGAATTGAGAAGTTGTGTCATAAAGTTGAGTTGCATTGAGTAGTTATGGTTGCTTCATGATGATGCTCTTAGCTTTACCATTAGAAGGATAGTTGTTGTGTTTTATAGGTTCATCCCATACTTCATGATGCTTGGTGGTCATGCTCTAAAGTCTCATGCTTCAAGGTTGATCAGAATGGTATGTTCTTGGTATGCTTGAGATGAAGTTATGTTTCATGACAAAGGATATATCTTTGATGACAGTATATCTCTGCCGTTTCTTCAACATTTAGTTTTAACATAGTTTGAAGTAATTGATTATGCTAAGGTGTTAAAACCCTATGGTTCTAGGTGTTGATGAAACTCTAAGCTAAGTTGTTCATGCATATTTTAAGCTCCTATTTTAAGCATCAAGTGAACTCTTCTTTATGTTCTATTTTTAGAGTGACTTTTGATAGAAGGTAATCTCACTTACCGTAACCTGCTGAAGGGGTATTGAAACATTGTGAAACCGGCCCCATAGATGGTCTTTACCGTTGATACAAGTCAGCATTTTAAGCGGTGGGCATGAAAGTCTATAGTTCTATTTGAATCTCCTTATCTTACCATGTGAAGCAAACTTCATACATGTCTTAAGCTTTAAAGTTGGCAACAATATCATCGGTGGTATTTAAAATAGTTTGAATGCGCCAAAATGGGAAAAAGTTGTCGTGGGTGTTAAACACAAATATTGCTTTTAACCTACTTAGTAGTCGGCCTCTCCTTTGTGTCATTTTTATGACATTTTTTTTAAAAAGGTAATTTCTAATATTGATAAGGAGCTAGAATAAACCAAAGTCTATTTTTAATATGTATAAGGAGCGCCAAAAAGGAAAGGTTAAATGTGTGAGAAAAAGCACAATTTGAAATAATGTTTTTTGATATACTTCCACGGGAAAGCTTTATGAAAACCATCAAATATTTTTATTTGAGGAGCATGTTTTTCATGACATAGAATATAATTAGAATCTTGATTTTATTTCCTTATTTTTTGTAAGGAAAGGCAGATTGTGGGAGTTCTTAAGGCAATATTTTTTTGGAAAGATTTGTGGAAGATCAAGAATTTTGAAAGATTTTTTTTGGGCATTTTATATTATTTGAAGTACTTCTTTGAGAGAGGTCTTTTGCAGATAAGTTGATTGACGACTGACAAAGATTGTGTTAAGTATTTCTACAGATTGAAGTTGAAAAAGATTTTTTGAAGAACTCAGAATATGAAAAGTTTTTTGGAGATTATTTTTTTTCAGAGATGAATTGATTTGATTGAAGACTTTATTTGCAGAGAAATTTCTTAAAGAATATGAAAAGTCTTTTGATGCAGGTGAATGGATTACAAGATTGGTTTATTGCAGAGCAAGAGAAGATGAATGATCATCTGTTATTTAATGGGCTTAGAGGTGCTTTGATTATTGAGTGTTGAAGAGCAGAGCATCATATAACTATGAAGATCACTTTATATGCATGCATGAGCTAATTTGTAGTGAAAAATGTTCTTGATACAGGATTAGATGTTTTTCAAAATAATATGCAGAGGAAGATATTGATATTGAATTGTAGAGATAAGAGTATTGAAATTTTGTTCACAGGAAGTTGCTTTCAGAGAGATGTGTAAAAGGAATTATTTATATGGTCTTGACTTGAAAATCAAACAGGAGAAATCAGGGTGTATGATGAAACACAGAGTGTAAAAGGTGCAAATCAGATTGAACAAGCAATCATTTCTTGCACATGAGTTTTTGTTTTTTTTTTTTGAGAAAAGCCAGTGAAGCATGGTATGCCAGTGAGGCTCAATTGTCAGTGAGACACATATTGTAGCCAGTGAGGCTTCTTTGTAGCCAGTGAGGCATGTTTTTCAGTTAAGCCAGTGAGGCAGTTCTGGAGTGGTTTTTCTACCCCTGGAGGGTTTTCCACTTGTGCAATTCTTGTGTCTTGGTTCATGTTGATCTTCTCTCTATAGTTGTATGTTTTACTCATGAGTTTTGTTTTTCATTCTCAGATCATATGCATATGTATTTGACAATGTTATGTGATATGTGATAGCTTTCTCTCCTTGTGCTCTGCAAGTTAAAGTTTGTAAAAAGATTAGAAATTTAACACAACACTGATTCACCCCCCCTCTCAGTGTTGTCCTTGACTCCTACAATTGGTATCAGAGCCACGTTTTCCCTTTTGCAACTTAATCAGCTTGGGTAGGTCCTGTGTGTGGAGTTCAATGGGTAAGTGTAGAAGAAATAAGAATAAAAATGTCAAGCTTCATTCTAGTCAAAAGGTTCAAAAGACATCATTCATATCAAATCCAGATGTTGATATAAAGTCAGTGGATAAAGATGTTGTCCAAGTTGAATCTAATATTGTTTCAGATGTTCCTCAGTTTTATGGTTCAATTTTTTTAGTTTGGTATGTTAGAATGCAAGTATATTTATCCTCCTTAGGATATGATGTTTTAATGTCAGTTGAAAATGGTATTTCTACAAATAACAAAGAAGTTCTTGAATATGATGATATTGCAAAGAAGGCTATATTATCTGCTCTGTCTAATGATGTTATTTGTAAAGTTATGGATTGTGTTACAGCTCAGGATATGTGGAGGAGATTGAAAAGGATTTATCAAGATAATGATAAAGAAGGGGACACTCTGGTGTGTGATGAAAGTAGCAATGAAAAGAGACTTTCAAATGAAGGAGTTGAAGTTCAATCCCAATCAAATTCAGAAGAAGCTAGCATCACAAGTGATGATGATCAAGATTATAATGAACAAGATTGTGAGATTGATTTGGAAGGAGAGCTCATATATGCTCTGAGTGAGCTCAAGAATTATAAGAAGGAGAACAATAAATTAATGATGCAGTTGCAGCAAGAAAGAGAATCTAAAGATAATGTACTTTCAAAACTTGAAATTGTATCTATAGATCTTGAAGAGGCAAACTGTCAAATTATAACTTTAAAGACATATATTGATGATTCTGACAAACTAATTGCTAGATTGAAGACAGAAATTGAAGAAGCTAAGAGGATAGCAGATGTTTCAATATTTGACCTTGAAGTTAGAAGGATTGAGAATCTAAAACTAGAATCAGAAATAGTCTCTTTAAGAAAAGAGTTAGAAAAGGCTTCCTCTAAGTTGCACAAGAATCTGCTGTTTGAAAAGAGTATTGAAGAAGGGGAATGTTCCAAATCTAGAGGGACTCCTAGAAGGAAAATTGATTTAAGTCATGTTGCCACAGAAGGAAAAAGGAAGAGTGAAGCTGAACAGAAAATGAGAGATGAATTTGTGCACAAAAGAAATTTCAGAAAACCTGCATCTATAAGACAAGCTTACATGTACAGGTATAACTATTCATTTAATGGTTACTGTTATACTTGTAATCATTTTGGTCATAAAGCAGTTGATTGCAAAAGGAATACTAACCTTGTATGTTACAAGTGCAATAATATTGGACATATTCAAAGAGACTGCACAATGAACAGAGTGTATGATCCCTCATGGAAGTCTAGCATGAGTGCTCAAAGGTATTATCAGTCATTTGGTTATGATTATAACATAATTTGTTATAATTTCAACTCTCTTGGTCATAAAGCACACAGTTGCAGGAGAGCTCCACCTAATTTGAAAGGTTGGGAAAAGAAAAAGACAGAAAAGGTTTGGAGAAAGAAAGAACCTATAGTGGTTTGGAGACTAAAGCAAAAACAAAGTGAAAAGAAGACAGATTCTAAGCTTGTGCATCTTGCACAAGTCACTTCATCAATTGCATAACAGATAGCATGAAGTAAGGGGGAGTTATTCATGTTCTATCAGATAACCCCAAGAAGTTTCAGATCATTTGATATGATGATCATATATGTCTATCATTCTTGCCATGCTTTGAAATAGTTGATGATGGTGTTGCTAACTAAGTTGATTACAGTATGTTTTAGATATGATTTTGTATATATCAGTTTTGCCAGAGTGTTGTATATCAGATTTGACAGTATAATATGTGCAGGAACAGCAAGATGGTCTGTCAAGAAAAGGTGTCAGAATATGCAGGATGATAGTTCATATCAGGAAATCAATTTGATGATTATATCTATTACTTTGTTGAGTTATGACATGTACCTTGGAGCTTTCAGGTGATTTGAAGATAGTGTCTTTCTCATTAATTTGGTTTAGAAAGGTTTGTTCAAATTGTGTGGTGGTTTCAGGTATGAGCTTCAAGTTATGACAATCCAGAGTTTCTTATGACATTGATGGTGAATCTTGTTTTTCTTCAAAACAGAGGCAAGTAAAGGTCATATCAAAAATGGTCATCTTGGCATCTTGTGATAAGGAGTATTCATAATTTTTTGCCTGCAAATTTGTTCATCAAAGAGTATTGGTGTGTTTATGATTTTCTTTGCAAAAGTGTTCAGAAGGTTGATTGTAAGTAAATGGATGGTATACTTCAGGTTGATATGTTGCTTCATGGCTAAGTCAGGAAGTGGATCAGTGCTGAGTTGAGTTGAGTTATATTGGTTATTCTTGTCAGTAATTATCAGTGTTATTTATGAGCAGTGATTTGTTTGTAAATTTTATCACAAGGGAAGCAAATAGATTCATTGGAGTTTTGTCATGTGGGTTAAAAAAAAAAGGGTTGTTGATTGAAGAAAAATTGTTTGTTTTGTCATCAAGATTGTGTCAGTCTTCATCTTCATAATGGTATTGTCATTAGATATAACAAGATAACAGGAGTTTATTTCTTCAAGGTGCTCTTAATGCAATGTGATTACAATTGTTATGATCATTCTATAACATCTTTCAGTGGAATTGTTCTCAGGGGGAGTTGTTTCAGGTTTTGTCATCAGATGTCAAAAAGGGGGAGAAAGAAAAATTGCATCAGGTGGTTTTGCCATCAATGACAAAGGGGGAGATTGATGGTGTTAGGTTGTCATTGATGTCAAAAGTGTTCAGGAGATGTTTAATGAGGTATTCATCATGATGTCTTCATATGTTTGAGATGTGATCATTACTACTTCCTTGCATTTGATATGTCAAGTTTCTCTCAGCAGATTTACATCATAATGATATCTTTATATGATGGAATGTTATTGGATCATGTGAAATCAGATATAGGATCCTATTAAAGATGCATGCTCATATCTTCAGTGGATCTTTATTGTTGTCAGATATACAAATATGGTTAGAAATAAGATGCTTCTGTTGCCTTAGAATGGATTCTAATGTTCTTGGTGTTTGGTATTGGTTATGATTAATCACAGGACTATGATTAATCACAGGACTTGTTTGATTAGGTTTGGCCTTCATGGTGTTTTTGAAGTTGATCATTGTAAGTTCTCTTGCAATCTATCTTAATATGTTCTTTGGTAAGTAACTTCACAAGGTGATTTGTTTGGGGCTGTCAAATGTTGACAAATGTTCATCATCCATGGTTATGGAGTGTGAAATGATGATCTTCACAAGTTCATGTTGTTGAAATTAATTTATTGTCTTACACATAGGAGGTTGATCTCAAGAAATTCAGAATATGCTTGGAGTTGAATTGAGAAGTTGTGTCATAAAGTTGAGTTGCATTGAGTAGTTATGGTTGCTTCATGATGATGCTCTTAGCTTTACCATTAGAAGGATAGTTGTTGTGTTTTATAGGTTCATCCCATACTTCATGATGCTTGGTGGTCATGCTCTAAAGTCTCATGCTTCAAGGTTGATCAGAATGGTATGTTCTTGGTATGCTTAAGATGAAGTTATGTTTCATGACAAAGGATATATCTTTGATGACAGTATATCTCTACCGTTTCTTCAACATTCAGTTTTAACATAGTTTGAAGTAATTGATTATGCTAAGGTGTTAAAACCCTATGGTTCTAGGTGTTGATGAAACTCTAAGCTAAGTTGTTCATGCATATTTTAAGCTCCTATTTTAAGCATCAAGTGAACTCTTCTTTATGTTCTATTTTTAGAGTGACTTTTGATAGAAGGTAATCTCACTTACCGTAACCTGCTGAAGGGGTATTGAAACATTGTGAAACCGGCCCCATAGATGGTCTTTACCGTTGATACAAGTCAGCATTTTAAGCGGTGGGCGCGAAAGTCTATAGTTCTATTTGAATCTCCTTATCTTACCATGTGAAGCGGACTTCATACATGTCTTAAGCTTTAAAGTTGGCAACAATATCATCGGTGGTATTTAAAATAGTTTGAATGCGCCAAAATGGGAAAAAGTTGTCGTGGGTGTTAAACACAAATATTGCTTTTAACCTACTTAGTAGTCGACCTCTCCTTTGTGTCATTTTTATGACATTTTTTTTAAAAAGGTAATTTCTAATATTGATAAGGAGCTAGAATAAACCAAAGTCTATTTTTAATATGTATAAGGAGCGCCAAAAAGGAAAGGTTAAATGTGTGAGAAAAAGCACAATTTGAAATAATGTTTTTTGATATACTTCCACGGGAAAGCTTTATGAAAACCATCAAATATTTTTATTTGAGGAGCATGTTTTTCATGACATAGAATATAATTAGAATCTTGATTTTATTTCCTTATTTTTTGTAAGGAAAGGCAGATTGTGGGAGTTATTAAGGCAATATTTTTTTGGAAAGATTTGTGGAAGATCAAGAATTTTGAAAGATTTTTTTTGGGCATTTTATATTATTTGAAGTACTTCTTTGAGAGAGGTCTTTTGCAGATAAGTTGATTGAAGACTGACAAAGATTGTGTTAAGTATTTCTACAGATTGAAGTTGAAAAAGATTTTTTGAAGAACTCAGAATATGAAAAGTTTTTTGGAGATTATTTTTTTTCAGAGATGAATTGATTTTATTGAAGACTTTATTTGCAGAGAAATTTCTTAAAGAATATGAAAAGTCTTTTGATGTAGGTGAATGGATTACAAGATTGGTTTATTGCAGAGCAAGAGAAGATGAATGATCATCTGTTATTTAATGGGCTTAGAGGTGCTTTGATTATTGAGTGTTGAAGAGCAGAGCATCATACAACTATGAAGATCACTTTATATGCATGCATGAGCTAATTTGTAGTGAAAAATGTTCTTGATATAGGATTAGATGTTTTTCAAAATAATATGCAGAGGAAGATATTGATATTGAATTGTAGAGATAAGAGTATTGAAATTTTGTTCACAGGAAGTTGCTTTCAGAGAGATGTGTAAAAGGAATTATTTATATGGTCTTAACTTGAAAATCAAACAGGAGAAATCAGGGTGTATGATGAAACACAGAGTGTAAAAGGTGCAAATCAGATTGAACAAGCAATCATTTCTTGCACATGAGTTTTTGTTTTTTTTTTTGAGAAAAGCCAGTGAGGCATGGTATGCCAGTGAGGCTCAATTGTCAGTGAGACACATATTGTAGCCAGTGAGGCTTCTTTGTAGCCAGTGAGGCATGTTTTTCAGTTAAGCCAGTGAGGCAGTTCTGGAGTGGTTTTTCTACCCCTGGAGGGTTTTCCACTTGTGCAATTCTTGTGTCTTGGTTCATGTTGATCTTCTCTCTGTAGTTGTATGTTTTACTCATGAGTTTTGTTTTTCATTCTCAGATCATATGCATATGTATTTGACAATGTTATGTGATATGTGATAGCTTTCTCTCCTTGTGCTCTGCAAGTTAAAGTTTGTAAAAAGATTAGAAATTTAACACAACACTGATTCACCCCCCCTCTCAGTGTTGTCCTTGACTCCTACAAGTGATCCATAGGAAACATGGCTCACAAAAGAAGAGGTGGTAAAAATCAAAGAGAATAGTGTGATAATGAACTAGTTGACATGATGACAACTATACAAGAAAGACTAGATGCCCTTGAGACTGTGCAAAGGTTAGGAATAGTCATATCTAAAGATGTCGATGATGATGAAAGACTAGATCATGAGACACATGTTGAAGATGCTTCAACTTCTGATGATGAACTAAGTCAAGACATTAAGTTTTATATGGCATTGGTAAGAGCAAGAAGTAAACCAAGGTTTGATCTCCCTTGTTATTTAGAATGTCTGATTCCTAAAGATCTATTGGATTGGATCAATGATCTAGATAAGTATATTTAAATTTGAATTTGTGGAAGACCCCAAGAGAGTCAAGTGTATTACCACTAAGTTGAAGGGCCATGTCACCTTGTGGTGGGAGTATGTGTAGAAAGACCACATTAAGAAGCACAACACAAGTTGAAGATCTCCAAATGGAATCAAGTGGTGACAAAATTAAAGGGTAAGTTCTTGCATACCAATTATAATTTGGAATTATTCAAGAAGTTTTATAATTGGAAATAGAGAGAATTGCCTAGACCATGTTTCAAGTATGATGCAAAGAAGGTAACACAATACTTAAATGGTTTGCATATCATAATCCAAGATGAGATCTATTCTTTTCCAATTCATTTCATGGATGAGTCCTATGAATCACACTAAGAGAAGACGATAAGTTATCTTACAAACTTTTAGTAGAGAGTGTAAAGTAGGGGAAAAGCAGTGAGCTATGGTATGTGTAGGGAGAGGTCATGTCATTCAATGGTGACACACAAGGCTCCAAGGAACCATAGACTTCCAAGAAGGAAGGTGAAGGAAAATGAGGTTGTTAGGAAAGGTGTCTCAACCTTGCATCCTAATGTGTAAATGTAATTTTTGGGCTATAGAGGTTATTTTTAGCCCTAAAAATTATAAAATAGGCTTTAGCTAGATAAAATACGTTATATTGACATAGAGCTCTTTGATATCTTTAATTTAAAAATAAAATATCAATTAGGTTCCTAGATACAAATCAATGGCCTTCCAAATTTAGGTTCCCACTTCATGAATGTAAAAGTATATGATGCATGAGATAGTTGTAAGAGGGAGTGTAAATGTAATTTTTGGGCTATAGAGGTTATTTTTAGCCTTAAAAATTATAAAATAGGCTTTAACTAGATAAAATACGTTATATTGGCATAGAGCTCTTTGATATCTTTAATTTAAAAATAAAAAAGATTAATTAGGTTCCTAGATACAAATTAATGGCCTTCCAGATTTAGGTTCCCACTTTATGAATGTAAAAGTTTATGATGCATGAGATAGTTGTAAGAGGGAGTTACACATGTTGACCAAGAACATTCATGGACCTATAATATATCATTATGACTATCATAAAGCAGCTTTGGAGGGTTTGAATAAGATAAATTTGAGTTCCCAAGTTGGGAGGATAACTATGACATGTTATGATAGATTCTTATAGATACTCTTGGGATTTGGATGTTGGAATTTGACTAGGGGATTTGAGCACCACTTTTGAGTAACATTAGCTTGTGTTTTTGTGATTCCCCTTGGTTGGTTTCATTTATTGGTTTCTCTATTTATTGGGTGCTTGGGATGGATTTTATACATTGTATTTTGTAGGTATTGTTATGCTATCAATGTTACTCTAAATATGAGTGTTGTTATTGTCTCCTATGAAGCTGTCTTGACTAGATTATATTGTAACCAATAATATTACTGATTAATACATTAGTTTTAAGTTTGGAGGTTTGGCTTTTCCTAAAAGGGTTTCCTAGGATATATCATTGTGTTAGGTGAATGAATTTATTGTGTTGTTCCTTTCTTGTAAATTATTTTAGATCATTTTTTTATCCATCTCTCCTCTTAGATTGATGTAAGAAGTGTTTCCATATCAGAGGCTCTTCCTTTTATTTAATATTTGAGCCTGATTAACTTAGGTCCTAGGTGGTAGGAATAAGGTTTTTTGTGGTAATCTTTGTTTGAGTGGGAGCATACACAAATAAGAGATTAGTTAGAGGAAGTATGTCAAGTATATTTTGTAGTGTTTCAATATGGTCAAAAACAAACCAATGACTATCCTTATTTTTGTGGGAACTAAACTTTTAGTTGAGCAATGTCCTATGACTCCCACATAAATACAGAAGATGAATTTGCAATGCCCTATGCTATTGTAGTTGGAATCATTATGTATGCTATAGTTTTTACTAAACTAGACATTATTTGGAAGTAATGGGTGTCTTGAGTCATTACATGGCTAATCCTACACATGGGTATTAGGTTGTAGTGAAGAGGGTCTTCAAGTATTTATGGGGTACTTTTGAGTAGTCCATCATGATGATGTATAGAGGACCATCACTTAGTGGATGTATAGGGTTATGTGGATCTATATTGGTTAGGGGATGTTGATAGTAGAAGATCTATAGGTGGCTACATGCTTAGCTTATTTTGTGGTGCAATGAGTTGGATGAGTAAGTAACAAGTTGTGATCACTCTATAACCACATTTATTATAGGAAAATCTATGTAAAGGATAATTACTATTCCATTTACCTCACAAATTGAGTAAAAAATAAGTGTCCTTAACATAAATTTATGTAATATTTTGAGGTGTCTATTTCATTTAATTCTATTGTTTAGTAACATTTAATAAATGCTTTATAAAATTACTTGATAAGTAAATAAATTTTATATATACTAGCATACATATCTTTAGAAAAATATATCTAAAATACGCTAAGAGATATCATTCTCAAGGTGCCTATTTAACTTATATGTGATAAAGTAATTAAAAAATAGGCCCCTCAAAAAGGATATCTCTCGGCACATTTTAGATATATTTTTCTAAAGATAGGTATGCTATTTAAGTTTTACATTGTAATCATTTGAATTTTTCTATATCTCCAAAATAATGATGCAAAACAAGTTTAAAATGCATGTAGTTTATTTTTTTAAATTAAGTAGTTGCCCATAATTGGAGTAGTTGTTCAATCCCTCAAAGCCTACAATTCATTGTAGTTGATTTCATTAAAGCTAGTCGAACATCCTACCATCCTGTAGATAATAGGGGAACAACCTACCATCCTAGATTAGGTGGTTTGCTTGTGGGGCAACGTACTGTGTTTGATATTGTTCTATCACATTTCTAGAGGACAAGAATAAAGTCTCCACTTAGGATGATTGTACAAGGCACTGTTGAAACTAGAAAATCATACTTAATTCATATATTGAGGGATGCACTCTCTCGTGTTGTTTCCTCATCTCAGTCACCATTATTGTTGCTTGCTCCAATTGGAGTTGCGGTGTTCAGTACCAATGCATCCACAATCCATGCCGCCCTCTAGATACCACTGAAAGAGATGAACCCGCTTGAAGGGCAAGCATTGGCAACATTTCAGAAGAGCATGTATTTTGTTCAATATATTTTGATTGATGAAATGAGATTCATTAGGCCAAGGATTCTATCTCATATTGATAGCTTCTTGCATGATGCATTCCCGATGTGTATCCAGGTTCCCTTTGGTGGACATTCCATTATCCTTGTTGGTGATTTGGGTCAGCGACCACTTGTTAGTGACATTCCCTTATATGCAAGCAACTTGTATGGGGCAATGTTATGTTCCTTTGAAACCATAGTTACATTGAATGATGTATTAAGAAGACGATGGCTAGGCATAGGTCTAGTTTCATCAGCTTCTAGCTAATCCTAGGAATGCAGATGCATGTGTGCCTGATTGGGAATTCCTAATGTCATGGATTGATACTTTCCTTTCCCTTGACGAACTTCCTACATTCCATTCCTCCATACATTTGTTTCCAACAAATGCCTTGCTTTCTCACCATAATAAGCATATGTTAAGGTCATTAGGGGTGCTCGATGCATAGTGCAATAGTGAACAAGTAAGGGGGAGGTCTGTTACAGCCCTCGAGGATGAGCAATTGCCTCCCATGATTCTTTTGAGTGTTGGCCATAAGGTTATGCTCACTTCAAATTTGTCGGTGGTTGTTGGACTTATTAATGGGGCATTGGGAACTGATATAGCTATTGTCTACCTAAATGGTGCAATCCTCTTACCCTGCCAAGCTTCATTGTGGTTAGGTTTGACAACTCTACAAGACCTCCTTGGGATTCACATGACTCACGCCTTGTTCCTGTTGTTCTAGTGACACATGCTTCTCGGTGGTAACTACCCCTTAGAATGGCATGGGCTTTGACCATACACAAAGCCCATGGGCTTACACTTGACAAGGTCATGATAGACATTGGTCCTACAGAATGCTAGGGTTTACTATTCACTGTTGTCTCCCATGTTCAACGTCTGCAAGACATACGCATCTCACCCACATTCACCTTCTAGCGGTATGCACCTGCATGCATGACAATGCACACATTTCTCTCAGGAAAAGGGATGAGGCACGTCTCAAGGCTTAGCCTTGGTTCAATAGTGGTGTTGTCTATTTATACGCTCGATAGTGCTCCACTACAAAATGCGTGTACTGTATTATTTTTCTCACCCCAAAAATTACACCTTCATGTAAATTTTCATGTGCCTACTTTCCTAGCAATTGTTTGTTTTTGAATTTGTCTTTGTTGTTTTATATTTTTAGTTTGGTTAATTATTTAAGGTTTATATATGTGCCAATCGACTTTCCAGCTAAATTAACAAATTAAAAAATATCTCAAATTGGAATACACATTGCATCTTGAAAAGGGAGGAGGCACGCATCAAAGCTCTTGAAGCCTTGATTCCATAGTAGTCTTGTCTATTTATGCGCTCAATACTGCTCTACTCCAAATTGTGTGTATTGTATTATTTTTCTGACCCCACTCCACTCCAAATTATGTATATTGTATTATTTTTCTCACCCCAAAAATTGCACCCTCATGTACATTTTGGTGTGCATATTTTGAAAGCAATCATTACTTTTCAAGATTCTAGTACAGGGCAAATTCACTTTTTTATTATTAGTCTTCCCCTTCTAAAAAATCAACACTACTTAGAAATATCTATGAACGTGCCCATTACAAATTTAGTGGGATTGCTAGTTCTATACTATTCATTTAGGTTCACAATATTGTGAATGTTTAATTGTGAGTTGGCCGATTTGAAAGCCATAGTCTGGCCCCGCGTTTTATAATGTGAGTGCTTCATAAGTTACTTCTCTACTCATAGTTACATGTTAAGGTCTAGCTTTTAGAAATATCGCACTTGTGATGTCACTTACCACTTTGAATTATTTTCATGAATAGTTCTATGCTTAGATAACTTTGGTGACACGCAATATGCCATCAAAGTAGTAAATGGTTAGATAATTTAAAGTGTATTGCTCCATTACGTTTCACACATTATAAAAGAATAAAACAACTCTATATTTAAATTTAGAGAGGAGACCACACATTTCGCTGAAAGGACAATACCACACCACCCAGTACAAGTCACTTTATCAATGTATGTTTAATTAAGTTTTGAAATTAATGTAATTAGATATGAATTATTAATAAAGTTTAAATTTGATGTATTATTTAAAAGTAAAAATTATTAATATTTAAGATAAATATTTTTTTTAATTTTTTATTTAAAAGAATTGTAATAAGAAACTTGAACTGATAATATGATTGAATTCCACTTATAATGGATTAATAAGAAAACATTACAAAATTAAATTGATACACAAATATCCTTTTATGAGGGACTAATATTTAAGATAAATATTTTTTTTAATTTTTTATTTAAAAGAATTGTAATAAGAAACAGGAACTGATAATATGATTGAATTCCACTTATAATGGATTAATAAGAAAGCATTACAAAACTAAATTGATACACAAATATCCTTTTATGAGGGACTAATTTTTTTTTCCAATTTAATATCCAATCCATCGAATTTCTAATTGAAAAGAAAACTTTTTTGATACGATTTGAGACAAGAAAGAAGATAATTAGATCTCCGCTTAAATAAATTTTTAATTAAAACCCTGCATCTGCCATATATTAATTTTAACATAAAAATTATAAAGTCATAGTGCTCTCAATGATAAAATTTGATTGGCGAACTCAAAAAGCATAAATTTTAGGCTCTAAACTTTGAGATAGGGAAAAACCCTTTCTTTCAACCCACATTTCTACCATACAGATTTGATTTGGGTAGGAATGCCTAGAAATGAAAAAACATATTTAAAAAAAACCCTTTCCAAGTTTTTATATATTTTTAATATATATTTGTATTAAGCAAAACAAAAAAATACAGAGAAAACTGATAAGAGTCAAAGACCTGCAGTCACACACGGCAGCTGGTAAAGAACAAACAAACACAGCTGCCGTTCAATGATTAATGCTATCACTGTAGCAAACCCAAGTCAGGGTATGTTAGAAACCCTGCCGTCCAAGACAATTTTATTTTATTTTTGTAATGCTCACATATAAGAGCCTATCGGCTAATTATAACACACTCAATATTTTATTTTATTATAACCGACTGGGATTTCATCAAAAAGTCCCCGCTGAGTGGGATTTGATAAAAAAGTCCTCGCTGAAATTCCGCCCGGTTATAACCGACTCACAAATCAAATTCCGAGCGGTATCAAACAACGTTGTTTCACCGCATTTCTTATACCATAAGAAAGCCAAGTCTCTCTTGAAAGTATTTTATACGTGGGTAGAATCAAGGCAGACCCAAATTTAGAGTGGTTTACGCCATTGTTTAGATAATTTAGTTTTTATAGTTGGTGGTTTTATGTAATTATTATATTGTAAAAAAATTTATTATATAATTTAAAAAATATATATTCATAAATTTAGAGGGAAGGAAACATGTGTTTAAGTTTTATAATTTAAATTTTCTATCATGTTTTTAGTTTTTCATTCAATGTTTAATAAGGTTAAGTTTTTGTTGTGTATTATTTTTTTTTGATACGTAAGAGAAATTATATTAAAAATCATACAGCTTATCTTTGTTAGGGTGACAAAGTCCATACTTCTATCATCTACTGGCTAGACTATCAAAATGATCTAGCAGGGTCAAGTGTGCCATCAAAATGCCACGCAGGGCTCCTTGGCAGTTTATTGCTACTAAACATAACCAAGTATACCTTATAAACATATTACTGAAGTCAAAGTTTTACAGAAAAACCAAAAAACCATACACAGTTGGCCATACATACTCTAACCCTTCACCCTAGACCTTGCTCGAACATATAATCACAGAACTCTGGGATCCACGCAAAGTCCTCTGTGGCCTTGAACTGGAACAGTTTCCCCAGGAACGCCCAACCCTTCCTAGCTCTTTCCCTGTGCTCCTGCAGAGCCATTTCCTATAGGTCTAGCAGAAACGAATAATAGGGAATGACGCCCTCCTCTCTGTCCACCTTTTCTAGGTCCTTTGGTCAGGGGATCCCTGCACCAAAAATTGCCTTCGCTAAGACATCCTCGAGACCATCGAGCAAGTGGTTCTTGAGAGCCTTCCAAGTTGCAGTGCTAATCACAGCCTTTTCCACGTTCAAATTGAGCAGGGAGGCCACGAATATGGATGTGACATCAGGGTCGACCCTATATCTTTCCCCATCCTCCTCAAAGGCCCTACCCAAAGTCAATTTCACAGCTCCAATCATGAAAGCGTCGCCATGTATTAGCACCCACCTAAAGCGATGGTCTATAATTTTCCCTCGAAATGCCATTTGCCTGATCGAGATGGTCAGGCAAATTGGAGTTGCCATTCCTTCACACGCCAATCGATGACTTAGCAGATGGTCTGGAGAGAGGTAAAAATCCAGCTTTAGAATAGCCCTATCGAACAGAAAGGAAATATATAAAACTAACCTATACTGCCAGGATCACTTGCTATTAATGTGATGGGAAGGTTTTGGACTCTGCATTATGACAACTCGTGCCTTGAGGGCCAAGACACCTTGCTAACTAAGATCGACGTACTTTGGCAAGCTCCCCTCCTCTAGGTCCTTGCCAAAATATGCTTGCCAACTTAGTGCCTAGCGGCCTTCGTGGGAACTGTCCTCTCCAATCATATCTCCCTCTCTAAAACACGCAAAACTATGATGACTTAGGCTCTTGTTAAATCAAATGTCGTCACCCCGCCAAAACGACCCTACACATCATGTGATCTGTAGGGTCCCCCGCCCTGCCACCCACTTTGTTTTGTGTATTTTATAAATTATAGAAATAATGCAATAATTTGATCTTTTCTAAGTGTTTTTTAAGTTGTGGAAGTACTAGAAATATCATGAAATCTGAACAACAAATTCTAAATTTTGTTTGGCAACTTATTTTTGCATCTTTTTATATTATTGTAATGGAGAAATTTGCATACCTATGTTTATTTCTCATTTAGTTTTGTACTTATCTTGGTGGAATGTTTTAATAAGATAACATATAAACAAGTGGCATATTCTTGTGTTAGATTTGGCTCATGGATCAAACACTATCTACATTCATTTCACCTTCTTTTGCACTAAAGCCCATCTTTATTCACATGTATTCGTGCACATTCACTCCTTGCCTCAAAATTATCGTTTTAACCCTAAGGTTCATTTTCAAGTGGCTTAGGTTGACCTAGTTCAAAAGCCCATCTTTATTCACATATATTCATGCACATTCACTCCTTGCTTCAAAATTATCATTTTAGCCCTAAGGTTCATTTTCAAGTGGCTTAGGTTGACCTAGTTCATCTCGAGGTGCACAAGAATGACCTCAAAATTCAAAATTTTCAAATTCAAATTCCAACTTTCCCACCCCTTTCTATTAGCCATTAAATATAACTTAACACACATTTATGCAACATGTTCCTATGTCAATGTATTTAAAGACATTCACTATGCAATTAATTCAAATGAAGAGGGTGATTACAAGAAGAAAAACATTAGAACACACTTTGATTTCTACACAAGTTATTAGTATGTCTATCATATGTTGTCTTTGATATCACTCATCATCTTTAATCTGATCCAACAAGGGGGTTGACCTTGGAGAACATGTTTATCTATTGAGACAACAATCTTCTAAAGCTATTTGTAATCAATGTCTTAATAGATTAAGATACCAAAAAAGTGAAGGAGAGTAGATTTATAGGTGTATATTGTATCAAGTCATTCTTGTACAACAAAGATCAGATTCACATAGCATATTAGATTCACAGTAGTTAGGATTGAACCACAAATTTTTCTAAAATGACACATATTCTGAGACAATCTCTAAATTGAATGTATTAAATTTTGGATAGTGACAAATTAATTCAAAACATCACTAGCATCATTCTCTTATCATTAATTCTAAAACTAAATATTCCTATTATTTGTATTTAATTTTCATAAATTTATTGCAATTATTTATCCTAGCTGAAATTAATCTAGATTAATTTATACTTAATTGATTGTATTTATTTAATTGCCCTGGATAATTAAAGAAATAAATTTATTGTCTTCACTAACATTTTCTACCACACAAGATTAATTCTTTCACCTACAAACTTATATCTAGAAGCTTTAAGGCTTACATTTAAGATTAATGATTTTCCCTATAAAGTTTAGAACTCCAACTTTTATTTGGCAACTAACTTTTACAATTTCTTTTGGTTGATACTTGTCAATATTATTGTAATGGTGGAATTTGCATACCCATATCATTTTCCATTTCTTTTTGTGCCTATTTTGAGGGGAGTGCATTAATACATGAACATACTAATAAATGACCTTAATTTTGTACAAAGTTGTGTCCCTTACCCTATATTTCCTTATCCACATCCTAATTTACATTTAACTGTGAATTATCCTTAGGGCTAAAGGAAACGACCAACACAAACATATTTTTCCAACTTAAACGTTAAAAAAGTCATATGTGTGTTTTGAATTTTAAAAGGACATAAACTAATGAAATGTAGAAATTTTAATGCAGTTTATGCTTATAATTTTTTAATTTTTTAAAAATAGGTGGATATTTTTTTATTATAAATTTAACTAATGAATTTTAATTGTTGATATTTTTTGAAAAAAGTGACATCGATGGGACATCAAGAAAAATATATCAAAATTAATTTTTTTTTTTAATTTTTTTTCCTAATTAGCCAACTCAAATATCTAGTGCATGGAAATTTTTTTAATTTTTGATAAATAATTTTTTTTTATAATTTTTTAAAGTCAAATTTAATCAAAACATTGTAGTTAAATATATATTTTTCATATTTTGATTAATTTTATTATATATTTTTTAAATTTATTGCAAGTAGTTCTTTCCCATCAAACATGAAGTTGATTAGAAATTAAAAATAAATAGGAAAAATATATTTAAAATTTTTTAAAAATATATGGTGCACTAGAGGAGAGAATCTACATTCCAAGCACTACAAAAGAGTATTCAACAGTTTTTTTAAAAAAATATTATGATGGGAGAAATCTGTAGCAGAAGATGAAACTTTTTGAAAATTATGGGGAAGAGGGGGGTGGATTGCCACATAGATAATTCTGCCCAAAACCTTACCGGGCGGTACATTTTTGCCTAGTAGGGTTTCGAGAGGAATAATCTGGGGCAGATTCAATGGGGATGAAACCTTATCAGGCAATAAGATTCCATCTGAAACCTATATAATATAATTTTTTAAAAAGTAATTTTTTTGTTATAGTGAACGACAACATAGTACAAAACAATACAATGGAATTTTTACAATGCAATAGTATAGTAAATTTTAAGAATTAATAGGTAATTCTTAAATTTTATTTTTAACAATAATATGATTTAGAATTTAATCTTATTTTTGTAATTCTTATTTTATTAATTGATATTTGTTAATTAGGGTTTGATTGATTTTTGTTAATTAGGGTTTATAAATATTGATTTACTCAATCACCTTACAATTAGGGTTTATAAATATTGAATTTTTTAATTAGGGTTTGATTGATATTTTTTAATTAGGGTTTGATTGATTTTTGTTAATTAGGGTTTATAAAAATTGATTTACTATAGAAGAAGACTCCTAAATTAATAATAAAAAAATATGCAATACAAAGGTTTTGACAAGAAAGGAACATATACACAACTAAATCAATTAGAATCAATAAGGTCCAAAAGACTAGAAGATTTATGACATCTAGAATAAAACTAAACATGATTTTAGTTTCTATAAATATAAAGCTCACAAAAAATAAACTTAATGGAACAATTAACAATCTTATCTACAAACCTATTTTGACTTTAAGCTGCCGATGATGTTGAATTTGCAAAAACTACCGAACGTCAACAATCCTAGGGTTTCGGTATCTTCACTTGTTGTTGCCAAGAATGGAGCTAGGGCTTTGGCTGTGGGTGAGGCGAGGGGTTCTGGCGCCAATGGTGACTCTTTAGGTGATGGAGAAACATTTACTCTGAGTTCCTCAATCGACAGACGCAATGAGGGAGCTTCTATGCATGACTTTGACAGACAGGGTTCAATACATGTTGCACCTTGCTCCATCACCTCTAGCACTTAGGCTAGGTTTGGGAACAACTCTAACATGGCTAGCTCTTCTCCACGATCTTCCAAGTCTTCCCCCTCGGGAGACAGATCCACATCTATGCACTCGTTTGCAATGGCGGTTAAATTTGGGCAGAGCAATGATGTGAGTCTTGCGAATACTTCTATGGTGGGTGCTCCTTTGGAAAATCTTAGATCCATGTCTGGTTCAATTGGGGTATCTTCAAATCTGTGAAACATAGGTATAACCATTAGGAGGTCAGTTGAATGCTTAGATAACCCTCTGGAAGTGAATTTTATTATTGATTTATTAAAGGAAATGCGTGAAAACAAAGAATTTTTTTTTAGAATGGGTTGATTGGTAGGTTTAATCATTTTTCGCCCAGCCTTCTTGAATTACATGAATGGATTTCTAATTCATGGGGCCCCCTAATGGAAAAAAAATAGAAATTTATCCAAGTGCAAAAGGATTTTTCATAGTGGTTTTTGACAACAAGCAAGACAAAAATGCCATTCTCAACCACACATGGTTGTGGGGTGAAAGCACATTACTTCTAAAATCTTGGCATCCAAACTTTGATCTAGCCATCAAATCATTTGGTGTTATACTGATTTGGGTTTGCCTCCCAAATCTTCCCCTACACTTTTGGTTTGAGTCATGCTTTGCAGCTATTGGTAACTCTTTTGGTAATTTCATAAGTACGGATGTAAATTCAAAAACTTTCATTCACACAACCTTTGCAAGGATTCTGGTTGAGGTGGACACCTCCAAAGCCCTCCCGGCAAAAATCATCTTGAATTTAAATGGTAATGTAGTTGGTTGCAAACTTTGGACTATGAAGGTTTATTATTCAAATGCAGAAGATGTTACAAAATTGGTCACATTGCAGCAGATTGCCCAAAGGTGAAAATTCAAGCAAAATTAGAGGTGTCCTGGTGGAAAGATGCCTCCCCCAAGCACTATTATGTTTCAAACTCACCCAAAAGTTGTGGCTCATAAAAAAAGGATATCAACTCAAAGAATGAGCTAGAGAAGTCTTGTCAGTTTTCTCCAACTTTTGAATCTGATCCAAAATTGCCTAATATGATTGAATCTTGTGACCCTAATTGTGATGTGGGTAGTCTTGTTGCTCCATCAACCAAACAATGAACAAAATCTACTATTGTGATTGAGGATGCACAAACCACAAAGAATAAAACTTCCCTCTCTTAGGTACATTCACAAGCACTAAAAGATCCCACTAACGGTGATGGGGAAGATAACTAGTAAACAATAAGGAAAAAGAAGTAGATCATCAGTCAAAGAAAGGTGGGCTACTACAAATCACAACTTCGGTCTTCCACCATTTCAGCCCTAGAGAAGCAAATGTTTGGGGGGGACATTGAACAACTCAAAGCACAAGAAAAGGAGAATGTTATCCTCAAGCTGATGGAGCTCAGAAATAAATTGCTCTCTCAAGGTAATTCTGGCGTCAATACTCAGTAAGTAACTATTGCTAGGATTTCATATTATCTGGTTGCTCTTGGATGGTTGCTCAAGGCCATGTGTGAGGTCTATTTGTTAGTAATTTGTTATTTGTAGCCCTTTTCTTTTGTAGGGAGATCTAGTTTCTGATTGTAGTATGGGTCTGTATGTCAATGGATGATTTAATCAGATGTAACTTTGAACCCAAGTGGATGAGATCTCTCTTCTATGATCTCACTGGTACAGGCCAAGCTAATTCTCGACATCAATACAAAACTTACCTCTTACGAATAAAAAAACAATCTTATCTACAAGATTTTTATGTAAGAATATGCATCAAGATGATATAGATTACAAAATTGAACCCCCATCACAAGAAATATAGCTTATCAAACCATCTTACAAAATCCATTACAAACTTGACTACATTCACACCTACATAATTAATTTACTTATATTTAACAAGTAATGTGCCAAACCAAGGATGTTGAGCAAACTATACTAATCCATTTTATCCTCCCATTAGAAAATTAAATCTTGACTATCTCATAACAAACTATGCTGAGACATGTGTTATCACCTAGGTACAGGTGCCTTCCCACCATTATATTTCACATAATCTAAAACTCACTCATAATAGGGAGTCATCTTGAAAGAATCTCTCAATTCTGGATCATCCATGTACCTTCACACGAATGTGTTTCCAAGGATATGCCAAAGGCATGTCATGCATCCTCCTAAAAAGACTTATCAAAATCATAAAATTTAACATTTTCTTCTTTCTCTCATACTTGTAGTCCATCTTGTCAGAGCTTCAATATTATTCATGTATGTACTTCTTTTGAAATCAACAAAACCACACACATCTCTATGAGGAAACATTAATTACCAAGCAACAACTACAAAATTGATCAAGTAATCAGGGAACGAGAAGGACAGGGATTTATTTATCAATTTCATTTAGAAAATTAGCAAGTTGTATTTTTGTAAATTATTTTATAAAAATGTATTTTTCACGCCAATGAAAGTTGAAAAATTCAAGTTAATTTGAATTTCAATTCATTTACATGATTGAAATTTCATTACGTTTCAAGCTTCATTTTTAATATTTGCTCAAGTTGTATTTTTGAACATTAGCAAGTTGTATTTTTGTATATTATATGTTGTAAATTATTTTATAAATTAAGTTACAGTATTAATTTATTGATGTTTGTTTATGTGAACTTTGCAAGTCCATATCCACATATGCTCTTTCCTCGTGTTGTAAGACGATCTTGAAAATCAGAAATGGTGTGAATTTTTTATTTTTAGTTTTTAGGGGTTTAAGTGACTTAGATTTCATCACCAAGCACTTGGCCAAAGCTCGTGTTCTAGTGGGGTATATAAATTCCAAGGAGGAGTTGTCATTCTTTGGCTAAGCAATTGTGTGTTTTAAGTGTACCATGAAGTGAAGTGGTTTCATCCCAGGTCAATACCCATGCCTTAGATAGCACCCTTGTATCACAGATTTGGGCCTCATGTACCACAAGGTATATCTAGGACTCCCTTAGTTGAGTCTTGTTTAAACCTAGATTAGGAAGCCATCAGTCGTTTGTAACCTACGATGCACTGATAAGTGATTAGCCTCAGGAAGTTACGCATCCTATACATTCTTAGAGATAGTATAGTGGGCTATGGGTACAGTCCCAATCATCCATAGTTAGCACTTTGAAACATTGAGCCGACAATATATATGAATAGGATTAGCATATTAGTGAGCTCACAGACCAAACACTCCCACCTGAGTAGTATAGTTTGTTTTTCTTGTCTCTCCCTTTGTGTAAAAGAGTTATATATATAAAATTGAAAAACCTAAACCTAAATCTAATACATATTCCTCATCCAATCCTATCATTCATCCTTATCCTAATCATCTCTCATCTATTTTTCACCCATAATCCACATCAAAATCTACTATCCTAATCATCTATCATTCATTTGTTCTCCATAATCCACATCATAATCCATCCTCCATCCATTTACAATCCATAATCCACATCATAATCCACTATTCCAATCCAATTTCATGGACATTATCCTATGTATTTCAAACTCCATCCACATCCAATCAAAATCCCCATCCTTCAAGACATCACCTAATCCTAGATCCAACACCCACATACAAACATCAAAGTTGATTTGATAAATTCATTATGGACCCTAAAACATCTATGTCCCCTCCTTTGTGTGAAGTTCATCCCAAACCTAAATTTATACTCAAAGGAGCTCTTCAAATTGACAATCCCAATCTTAATATTAGACACCTCTCCTAAGTTTAATTTTTTATTACACGTGAGTGAAACATGCAAGAAGTTTATTAAAACATAGATAAAGACCATTCATTTTATTTAAATTCATATGTTAAATCTCGAGCTACCTCTTGCCCATAATATCATAGAAATCTCCTATGTACTAGTTGACCTTGCCCTCACTAATGAATCAAGCAACATGTCAACCAAAACTGACTATTTATTCATCTAATTTAGACTTGCCTTGTGAAGTAGTTGTACAAGCATTCCACCTAACTTCAAGAATCATGTAGGAATATTAGACCTCTCCTAAGTTTAATTTGTCCTTACACATGAGTGTGTAACATTCAAAAAGTTTATTGAAACTCCTAGATGAAGACCATTCATTGTATTAGTTAAACCACAATATACAAGCTATAAGTTTACCACTTGGACACCAGTTGACCTTGCCCTCACATATACATATTTGTTTAGGTGAATTAAAAGATAATTTGCGATGGGGAACAAAAGGTCTAGGTCAAGGTTGTTTGATCGAAGAAGGTCTAACGAAGATAAAAATGTAAGAAGAAGAAGAAATGAGAAAAAATTAACTTTAGAGGGATTGGTTCAACATAGTCAAGAAGAAAAAGTTCAAATTACTAATGAACAAGAGGAAGAATATGTTGGTTTTGTTGGCCATATGTGTTGTCATTGCTGTCAACATAGTATGTATTGATGTCATACACTATCACAAGGTGAGAAAGGTTGTTGAGGTTGTCAAGAGATGAGATGTTGTGTTCCTAAAGAAGAAGGAAAGTTCATGGTTGGATGCCATGCCCTGATCTATGCAGAGTAAAAAGATATGTTACTATAAAGAAGATGCATGGGTTTATTTGGCCTCCAGAAGTTGGTGTTTGTCTCTGTTTCAGGATGACTACTATTTTGAAGATTGTCTAGAAGATTGTTCTGTATTCCCATCATACTAATGTTTAGCCATTGTGGTTTGGAACATAGCTTTATGAAGTATCACATTATGTATGTTCCAAGTTTCATAAGGATCTGATCACCAGAAGGTTGTTTTTCTGTTGACAAGCTTGTAGATAGTGTTGGTCTTGTAAAGGTATTCCTAGTAGGGTGATGGAATGCTCCGTATTCCTCTGTAGTTTCATATTTATCCATGTAGTTCAATGGTAGCTTATAATATGAAGTAACATGATATATCTAAGGTTTTAGCCTCTCACTCACTCAGCATGAAAAGTTACAAGGGTCTGTATATAGGTAATTACTCGAACAAGAGTAGAACAATATGAAGGAGACAATGGTGTTGTCATTGATGTCAATTGTGTGAGTAAGAAATGGTGCAAGAGTATGAGTAGTTAGTGTTGAGTGGATATTGTCTCTGATGATGAGGTTGGTTAGACAGAGTTGACGTTGTTGCAATGGTATGAGTTGTTTGGTTGAGTTACTTTATTAAAGATGATTTGGTTGCTTTAAAGAGGTGTTGAAGATGTTAGGAATATGTTTCTGATGGTTGGTTTCCAAGTGCTTTTGAGAAAATTTGATTAATAAAGGAATTAGTATGTTGAAGAGACTATTTGGCTTAATAGACTAGTGTTTTAGTTTTTCTCCACATTTCTTCTATGTTGAAGATCTGTCTTTGTGGTTTGGATATGTAGTTCAGAGATGATCAGAGATGTTATATTCCAAATTTGGTGCTCTGGCTCGTTGTGCAGAGGAAGTTGTGTTCATCAGTGTGGACTACATTTTTTTGTGTTGCAAAGGTGTCTAAGAGAAATGTCTTTGCTCTACATTTCTTCACAAAGTGGTTTTAGGGCTTCTGGTTCTAGAAATGTCATATCTTTCTTATGTTCAAGTTGCTCATGGCTTGTTGCTTCACAAGTTGATTTCTTGAGTTGCAGTGTATGACAGAGTTGTTTGAGTGCTCTAGTGTGAACTCCAGTCAGATGAAAGTTGTTATAGCTTGGAATTTGTTGGATTTTAGGATGTTTAAGGATGTTCGTGGAATAATCTAGATTGTGTTGAAGCCTTGCATGTGGTTTACAAATCATCTTTGGGTTGAGGAAGTGTGTACTTAAAAGTTCAATGTGTTAACACAGGTTTGGTTGACCCTAGGTGTTTACTCAGGTTTGGTTGACCCTAGGTGTTTACTCTAATTACAGAGTTACTTCGGTGATTGTAGTAGCATGGAGTGTGGTGCTTGGATAAATTTAGGTCTAAGCAAAGGTCTGTTGTGGTTTGCCTTCATTCCTTTCCACCGCAAAAATGTTTAGGTCCAAACCTAAATTGATTTTTTTTTTGGATTAAGGTGTTGTGCCAACCTTGGAGAATGCTTTCAAGGTTGAATACAATATAAATAAGTGTCAAGGGGTCATGATCATGGGTGTGCATGATGCATATAATGTGAATAATAGTATGAGTGAATGTGTGATGCGACAAGTGCTTGTGGAAGCGAATTGAATGAATGTAGAGCATTGGAGTCTGATATTTCAGAATAGTGTAATGAACATTGTTTTAGTACTTTGAGCTTCATTGGACCTATACTCCATGCATGTGTTAGATGCAATTATAGCAGTTCAATTCTAGCAGTGAGCCACTTCTTCTATCTCTTTCTTTCAGGATAGTGAGTCCTTTGGCAGTAAGCCACGTGCAGTGAGCATTCTTGGATAGTGAGTCCACCAATTGTATCAACCTTAACCGGTTTCCTTATTAATATATATTTTGAGCTAATCCTCACCGTGGTTTTTCTCTTTTGGGTTTTTCCATGTAAGAATCCTAGTGTTCACGTGTTATAAGTTGTTGTATGTTTTATGCTTAATTTCCTTTACTGCAATTGTATATGCTAGATGGATTGAATTTTTGAAGAGTAAATGGTTTAATAGAATACCAATTCACTCCCCCTCTCAATATTCTGGGTGATCAACAAGGTTTGAACAAATTCAATAAAAATTTGAACAAGGTGCAAAAGAGAATGTGACCGAGGAGGAAATTGATGATACACTTATTTTAACGATATGGAAAATCTAATGGATTTAGATGAAGATGTTCTTTTCAGTAAAATATTTCACTTTTGGACATGTTACCTAAAAGTACAATAAAATTGCATTCTAAAAGAATTTGGGATGAATTTTTTGAAGACAAATCTCTAATTGGAAGAGCACAATTATGTGCTAATTTATTTAGGTGAAAAGAAATGACCCCTGTTTTGGAGTTGCTAGGGGTTGATAATAGGGAGAAAAAAACAAATTTAGCAAAATAGATAATAGTTGAAAATTTGCAAGAATCATTGAACTCTATTTAAAGTACAAGACCAACAAGTGATTTAAGTGAAACTCACATGGCATTGATGATTGTGATTTCAAGTAAAAAATTATCACATTTGAAATAGGTGAAAGCAACTGGAAAGTTACTGCATGTATCCAAGATAATTCTTCAAATATATATTTCAAAGAGAAATAAGCTTGATGAAAGCGTAGAAAATAATTGGGTAAATATTTGTAGGGTTCCAAAAAAGATACAATTCTAGCAGATGTGAAGAAACAAGTGATTGAATATTGGATCAACCACTCTCATGTTGCCTCTAATAGAAGTGATACTATACTTGAATAATAGGTGAAGATGGTAAAAAGTATCCTCACCCAAAACATTTTGTAGATACTGTAACACAGATTGAATGTTTTGAAGCATTCAAACAAACATTTTCATAGGTAAATATTTCTCAAAGGGTGTTTGAAAAATTGTGTCCATATTTTGTATGCATAAATAAAGTGTGTGAAACTTGTTGGAATCATGTTGAATTTCATCTACTCCTTCAATCACATAAAAAATTTATGGTAATCGCTCATCCAAATATTATCAACCCTGCAAGTACAACACAATTTTTGAAGTCCATTTTATGTGAAAACTTAGAAGGTTCAGATGAATTCAATGTGCAGTGTATTAAAAATAATTGTGTAAATCGTCGAGATTTGAGGAAGCCTGCTCTGGTTGAAAATATTGATCATTCAATGGAAATTGTGTGGAAGAGATTTGAATATAACAAATACATAACTAGGTCAAGAGTTGAATCCAAAAAAAATGTTCTTAAAGAAAGTGAATTGCCCTATAATGAGTTTATGAACAAATTTTATATTATCATATATCCACATATCCAGCATTGTCATGGTGCAAGATGGCAAACAAATCAATTTTGTTAGTCAAAGAATTATTTTCCACAAGGTTGTATTCTTTTGGTTGTGGATTTTACCAAGAAATATACATTTAGTCCTCGAACAGAGATTCAGAGTCAATATTATCATTTAGAGTAGGTTGCAATCTTCGTACATGTTTGTTATAGACATGCCGAGTTTTAAGTGGATGGTGTACAAAGTAGCCCACATGAACAAAATATCATCAAAGAGGTTTATTTTTATATCAATGATGATACTGGTCATGATAGAAGCTATGTAGCCCATTGTTTTGGAATATTTTTTGATGATTTGAGACAATGTGGCATACATGCTTCAACTCACTGGATTTGGTCAAATGGATGTGTTGGTTAGTGTTGAATTTTTTTTCTTTAAATTTTATATTATTATAACTTCTAAACAATTTAATTTATATATTGGTAACCTTTATTTAATATAATGGTTTTATTGCTCATTTGTTTACTTTATAGGATAATTCAAATCTACAAAAGCACTTAATTGGTTAAGCCAACAACATGCTAGACGTAGCATAAAATTTGTGTGGAATTTTTTTGAAAGTGGACATGGAAAAGGCAAACATGATGGAGTTGGTGCATGTGTGAAGTGTGCACTTCACCAACATGAGCTTTCTGGTAACACCATACGTAGTGCAAATGAAATTGTTGAATGGTGCAATACTCATTTTGGGGCTCGTGAAGGAAAAAGTGGCTCAATAAGTACCAAACACTATTTTTGTGAAGTCAAAGGTATTTAAAACATTTCAATAACTTTAATGTTTGTAGAGCACATGAATCTCATAATTTTTGCATCTACATTTATTTAAGATTACTACATGTACATGTTTTGAATACAAATTTAAATTTCCATGATTGTAGATATCAATCACTCAAATCCTTATAATTGTCAAAAAAATGTTGGTATTAGAAGACTTCATCAAGTGATGACTACTAGACATAGCAGGCCACTTGTAATCCAAATGAGAGAAAAATCATGTTTTGTGTTGATTGCATTGAGAACAATGTAAATTCTCTACAATGTCAACATATTATTGATGGCTATGTTTCAGAATGGGAAATGAAACAATTTGTTTCAATGCATCCTTATGAAGATAATGATAATATAGATCTCCATGATCCTTTATATTTAGTTGATTCTGAATGTGTATCTGATCTAGTTGTTGCAAGTAAATTTTATTTACATGTATATTGATTATTTTAGTGAAATTGGCTTTGCCTAAGTAACTAAGTTTTAGTGAAATTGACTTTGTGCTAACTAAGTTCCAGAGTGAAATTGTCTTTGTGTTAACTAAGTTTCAGAACTTGATAAGTATTTGAATTGACTTTCAAATCTATGTATTTTTTGTAGGAGATATCTTTGTTGTGATTGCAAATCCTAACAATACCAAAGGTGTAGATTACTATCTACTCAGATGCACACAATCAAAATGCAAGTTGATAGAATCTATGATAGATGGTGATGGACAAGAGTATCCCATTGGATCAATTGTTGTTGAAGGTACTTATTATCAACAAATGAAAATAGATAAAAAGTGGTATTATATTTGTTGATTATTTGCCAGGACAAAAGGTTCTACATTATAGTCACTTAGTTATAGCAACAAGGTTAAATTTGGAAACTTTATGGAAAATAGGACGTAGCTAACAAAAATGGAAGTTGAGTATTGAAGACCATGAAAAGATTTTAGAGATAATAAAGGATAGAGAGTCTCCATATTATATGTACCAAGAGCTAAATTAAATGTATGTAAATTACATGTATCTCTCATCATCAAGAACATATTTCTATCTATAGATGGAATATATTTATTCTCTCATTTTTTGGTTTATTTATGCTTTCATTGAAGCTCTTTGATCCTAGACTAGTTGTATTAATTAGCAAGTCCTTGTAAGGATTTACATGTCAAGCAATGTCATTTATGTTGCATCAATGTATTAAATATGTTCATAATAGTGAAGAAGTTACAACTTCTAGAGATTCATACATGCTTTTATTAGAATTAAGTAATTTTACTATAAATACTTTTATAAACATATAACTAAGGAACCTCTATATACTTGTGTAAGAATTATTTGCTTGTTTTTTAATAAATTTCGTAAGGAAGAATAATGGGAAGAAAATTAAAAAAATATGTAGCAATTTATAATTCCTAATGGGCTTACAATGATTAGCACCAAAATGAATTATATGTAGGTTTGTATTATAAAGCAATTCAAGAATCTACAAGGCCAAAAGAAGCACAAGTGGCACAACCTACAATTCATAAATTTAAGAGATTGGATCAATTTGGGAGGATTGTTCCAATATCTTTGGTGGACACTTTATGCTTTTGCTTTTTTAATGTTTGTGTTGTTTTTCATGTTCTTAGTTTGAATGTGGATGATGTAGAGACAAATTTAGTGCTGCACATTGACATAATACCTATGAATTGGTATTTTGTAGTTCATGTCACTTATTTATTTTGTCTTATATAATGTGTTTCCTTTTCTATTTGCCCTATGGACTTGAGATGATGCAAAGTAACAAGTGATTAAAGACCACTTTCATCATGTCTTGCGATGTTTTAATTCTCATTTCACTTTCTCTATTTGAAAACTCTCTAGATAAATACATCATGTATACTAGATTCATCTTGTTCACTTTTAGATCTTTAAATTAATTAAATGGTATTATAGGAATGCATTCAAGTATTATCAAAGTTATATATTAAGATAAACTTCAAATAAATATATTTTACTGTTATGGCCATTTGTTCAGTCATTGATTCTATTTTTCATTAGTTTGTTTTACCTTGTGGCCAAATGGATTTATGCTATTATTGCTATTATCAACCAATTTGGGAGTAACTAGTTTTATATTAGAAAAACATGAAAATATATAAGAACAAACATAAAATTAGATCAAGAGAAGTTTGAATTAAAATTTAAATTTGTCAATTTTCAATTTAGTTTCATGCATTACTTCCATTTTTTTAATGTATCTTACACTTATAATTATAGCATTGTTGTATCCCATATTTATAATAAATACAAATGTGTGTTTATATTGATTAAACTAACCACTTAAAATATTTAGTTTGCATCTCTCAATTTTAAGTTATGTAAGGAGTATTTAAGTTACAAATTTTATTTTGACTTGGACTATTAATATTGTAATTATTGTAATTGTATGGCTTGATATTATTCATTTAGGACATTAATGAAAAGATATTTAATTTTCAACTATATAAATTTAAATATAATTTTTGGCAAAAATGAAATTTTTTATTAAAATAAATTCAAAGAAACTAAAAGATCTATATTACAAGATATTAAAAGATATATATTACAAGCACATTTATATACTTGTTAATAGATAATATTGAAATAAATTGATCAATATTCAAATTTCATTTTTGGCATAAATGAAAATTTTTAATTTCAAATATCTATTTCACTTTCTTAAATTGTACATGTCAACTTAATTTTAAATCAATTTGTATATTTTTGATATATCATAAATTATATTAGAACATACATAAACAACATATATATATATATATTCAAATAAAAACTCAACTGTAGTAGCATAACTCTATAACTAAACATCTAAATGTGCATATGTATCATATATAAAGAAATGATGGACATGCTACATATAGTTTATAGATCACATAGTTCTTGTTCATTCGGTAAGGCCTATTCCTTACTAGTTGTGCTCCTAGGACTAAGGGAATTCTATGCACACACAATTTAGAGGTATTCCCTTTAGATCCTTGTACGTCCTAGAAAAGAAGTCCTTATATTCTATATATTTTTTGAAAACATCAGGCTTTAGCATTGGGTCCCAATCGTCGCCAACCATAATCAACTAAGGGTTGCTTTCATCTCCAAGGTTCACTTTCTTCATCGATGGCTCCTCGTACATGATCACCTTATATGGTTCAAATTTATGTGTGGGTGTATCATCTATTATGGCATCTCCCTCTTTATATTCTTTGTACGTTGTTGAGAATGTACGACTTGTTGCCCAGCTTGTTGTCGGCCAAGGGTTTTCTTCATTAGATGTATGACTTGTTGGTGTCCAAGGGTTTTCTTCATTGGGCATACAACTTTTTTTTTTCCTGAGGGTTTTCTTCATCAAGTGTACCACTTGTTGTTGGCCAATACTTTTCTTCAATTTCCTCTATTTGGATCATATTACATTTTAGTTAGAATACTTCATACTCTTCCTTCTTCCAATGAAAAATCTCGTTGAGTGAACTTGTTTTGTCTTCTAAACATTACTACAAATCCATCACCCCTTCATCATTGGGCCCTCTTCCCTCTCCTATAGATGCCTTCCCTGCATTTGAGTTGAAGTCAGAGGAAGCCATTTCCTCACTCACAAATCGAGTTCTTAAGTCGATAACAAACTTTGTCCCTTTGTTTTTGATTGATATGTATTCCTCTTCCAGTTATGGCTAGCCTTATCATCCTTTGTGTCTATCATCCATCCTCGCCCAAGGAGTGCATCATGTGCCTTTTTGTTTATTATGATGACTACAAAATTCAACAGGAAATGTTGATACCAATTGTTACCTTCTGTGTCATCAATACTCCAAGTGCTTTGATTCCATGCTGGTCGGCTCCTACTAGTTGGAATGTCAGTGGCCACATAGTGGGTTTTCCCAGGCTCTTCCATGTGTCTTTCGGTAGCAAAATTACTCTTGAGCCTCCATCAATAGTCGTATTCATCAAGCTCTTCTCGAGAATCTGCATGTGCACTACGGCTAGTTTTTTCCCTAGTTATTACCAATAACATTAGAGCAATAACTTGTTTGTTGTGCAATGGCAGCTCCACTATGACATCCTCATTCTTGTATTCATTTGTTCATTCTTCATCTACTACATTGGAAATTGAACCCTTGGTTGCAGCATGCTCTATAGAAGATCTTCCATTTTTATTGGTACAATGGTTTGTAATATCTATTTTGTAATACTTTTATCCAATTCTAGTTGGGTGGACATACTTGCTTTCTCATTTGAACATCTTCATTCTTTCTCCATGGCCTGTTCAACCTCCATCCTTACTTCTCAGAGTCTTTTCTTCTCTGTACGAGGGTCTGGATATAATGTCTTCTTCATTTGTGCTTGGGTGATGACGAAGACTTCCTCTTCGTCTTCTACGTTGATCAGATTAATACTACCTTTCTGTTTTGGGTAGTCATTATCTTGATGATCACCTGGTTTGTACCATATGCACAACATGCTTGTCTTATTTTGGTTGTTCTAGAATTCTTGGGCAAACTGCCCCCATTCACTGCATTGACGACACTATATCATCGGCCTCCCTTTTGTGACATATTGTATGTAGCCCCACTATTATTGTTAATTCTATTGTTCCCTCTTCGATTTCGGTACCCACCTGGTGATGCATTATTATTTTGTTGCTTTAGCGGTGTACTCAGTGGGGTAGATTGCTTGCCTTGTGTAAAGAGCAATTATGTGCTCCTCTTCAAATTATAAGGGTAGTCTTTAATGGAATGTCCCATCACCTAGCATATATAACAAAACATGTTCTTAGGGTAGTATTCTTTAACATGACCTTCATTGTTGTATTTCGTTCACCATAACTCCTTTCTTTCCTTACCAGTCTCCTATTTTCCTTCAACTCTTTCATCATTCCCATCATATCCTTCTAGAGGCCTTGTACGGTTTTGAATTCATTGTCACTGTTGTCATCCGAGATTTCACCATCATCTATTTTTTTCTTCATGCGAGAGGACATTTTGTCTTCACTCTCGATATCCATCGCTCAGTTGTATGCAGCAGCATATGATGAGGGTGGTATGAATTTCATTTTCTTCTTAAGTGAGGGAATTAACCCTTTAATGAACCATGTCTTCTTCAGGCCATCGATGGGTTCTTTCTCTAGTTTTACTAATAGTTCTTTGAAACAACAATTGTGTTAAGTGGTAAAAGGGAGATGAATGCATGCATGTACCAACAAGATCAAAACCCTCTTCCACAATAACATTTAAGGACAAGATTGAGCTAAACACAACCAAGGAGAAGGTGGACTTAGCTACAAATCTTGTGCTCCTTATTTTCTATGGAAAGATATGATTTTAATCAAGCCTTTTTATCAAACCCTAGGCTAAGTATGAATGAAACCCTAGAGTTATAAGATAATTAGCTTGAAATGGATGATCGACAATAGAAATTTAGAAACGCAAAAGTACAGAGAGCATCAATAAGATGTCAGAACCTATCTCCCGAAAGTAGAGGTGTCAAAGGACAATTCAGGAACTGCCCAAGTCTAGAAGTAGGATTCTTCCAGAGGTCAGAACTGATGAAATGCCACTAATGATGCTTAGAAACTAGATCCAGAAGCTTAAAGCCCTATGGACTAGGGCGGTAACCACCCAAGTCTATTCAGGGAGATTTTCTAGAACTATTTTTAGATCCCAAAACTATGTTTCATGCACTGCTTCCTTGTGGCTCCAACTCTCCTACAACCTGTACCTGTAATCTGCACACAAGATGACAAGAGAGGGGGTTGGGGGTTGTGGTGTTTAGGAGCTTGCCTTAGTCTTCCAACATCATTGCCAATGAGAGAGCATGCCCTTGTAGGGCAGAGGCTAAAGATAATCCAAATGATGAAATGATTCAAATAGAAATGATGTCACCTCAGAGGTGAAGCCCTTGGGAGGATGAAAGATCTTCAACTCACAACTTGGAGATGGATGATGATGCCAAATCTACAAAACACACACAAATACAAACACAAATTTGCAACAACAACATAATGAATGCCTTGAATGCTCTTTGCTCCAATATCATAAGTCCACATTATCCATCTAGGTGTAAAATGAAGTCATAAACTCACTTATATATGCTTTCCTGGTAACATTTATGAATTTAAATCACAAAAGCTGACAAGGAGAAATATTTTGGAAGGGCTAAAGCTGACATACCAAAATTTAGCCCTAACCAATTAGGAGAGACTTGGGCGGTTGGTCCATAAGTCTAGGGGCCTAAATTGGGTCAAGGTTAGGCTAAAGGAGGTCCCAAGGGTCTAAAATATCCTAGGTGTCAAGGAATTTCCTTCAAGATGATCAATTAGAATGTATAATGAAGCAAATAGGACCTAGGAGCTAAACTAGGAGGTAAAAAGACATGTAGCCACCTTTTACTACATAACATTTAGCCCCCACTTTAATGTATGTATGATCTTATGATCCATACATGCACTAAAGTATGGTCAAAGCACATCAAACACACCCAAAGTTTGGAGACTATCACTAGCCCCAAGCTTAGGCAAACATAAGAAAACACTTAACAGTCACATAAGACACAATGAATACAGTAATGAAGTATGCAATACACAAAGAATATAGTGAAGCACATAATATACAGAGAAGACATGAATACAGTCACGAAATACACAAAGAAGACATGAATAGAAGACATGATTAAGCAATTACATATCCATGCTAACTAAAGTAAATAAAGATGCATAGGCACACTCAGCATGGAGAGGGACTCATTTCCACACAACTTTAGACCATGTAAAAACACACAAAACACATACAGCACGGGGAGGGACTCATCGCCGCACAAATTTAGACCATGCGTAAACACAGAAGACATGTAGACAAGACATGGAAGACACACGGAATACACGAGCATTGCATAGTATGCCATAGACATACTATACATCTTATACACAACAAACATGAGTGATAGGGAGAAGTCCATCACTACTCCACTATCTAAAACATGCTAAACACACCTGACGGTTAAGCTATGCTACCACAACTGCCAAAGACATGCTTAAGGGTGAATGGCTCAAGATCCAACCCCACCTCGCAATGAGGACTTTGTATAAAAGATTGCATGCACTAGCTCAAGAGATACACCATGCCGCCTCATGATGAGGACTTTGTATAAAAGGATACGCACTAGCTCAAGAGATATGTCAGCCCACCTCACGATGAGGGATTTCTTGCTTTTAAAAGGATATGCACTTTAGAGATACACCAGCCTGCCTCATGATGAGGGCTTACAAACACGCTTTGTCACTATCAAAATAATTCAAGATGATACCATTATATATGCCCCCACCTTAAAGTTTTGTTATCACCTAAATATGCACCCTGACTAATTTGCAAAAATTAGTATATTTGATGAAACATGGGAAGACCTCTAAAGTTGTGGGTCACTTTATAGGTAGAGGTCAACCTCTGGAGAAGGCTGGCTTCCTAAGTTTTTATCACCTAAAATCTTTACTATTCTATGACTGTGACAGGGAAAAGGATAAGAAAATATGTTCTACGACTGAAACTTAACTGTAAGGGTGATATACCTATCTTAATGAGGAATATGGGAATATCAGTTCAAAACACTTGTAAAAATGACTGACAAATCTCTTGCTAAATTCATCAATCATACCTATGCATAAATATTTCACAAAAAGGTTTGTAATTGTAGAATTCTTAAGAGGAAAAATAATTTCACTTAATGACAATGCAATACTAGACACAACTTGCAACCTGCACAAGTATTTTCTACAAAAAAGGCTCTTTTCCAAGACAAAAGTTAAGAGGAAATAAACTTACTTCACATGTAACTCTATCAAATTATATAATAAGCACAGAAATGCATAAGGAAAATAGGCACAATCTCCAATCAATGATCTCCAAGGTTCCCAATGTATTTCATATCAAGTAAACTGATAAAATGAGTTACAAATTTTGCCAAAATCTAGAGCAAGGATCACAAAATCACAAGTCTCTGCAAGTAGCATAATCAAAACTGAGTACAATAGAGTCACAAAAGTGACTATAACCACCACTTTCTAAGTGGTTCCACAAAAGAAGGAATGCCAAACTGATTTGGGTTAGATGCCTAGAAAAAGCCTAAAATCTAGGGCCTACATCCTGTCCAAAAGTGCCCAAAATGCAAGAAAAAGTCCATTAGGACTTAGCCAAACATAATGGCTCATGAAAACAAGTCTAAAAAGGACTCTAGGAGTAATAAAACAGTCCTAGATACCCTACCAACTACTAAATTGTCAACATGACTAAGTCAATCTCTCCCCTCAAAGCAACAAACTAATAGCTATAATAATGGCATGTGCCCACCACATCATCACAATCCAAGCTATATTCCCTCCAAGACAATAAAATCTCCACACACTCCTCCTTTGCAATAACAACTTAACAATAGCACTCAAATGACTCATAAGGTCATCATTCAAGGCAATTGTTTTACATTTCATCACATATACAAAGAGGAAAAAGCCCTGAAGTATTTGGCATAATACTAAGGTAGGAAAAAGACATAATAAAGTCTTCATTGTTTCAAAGCCACCTCGTGGCATACTAGGCACAACATGTTATATGTCTTGGACCACGGGTAATTTTAAATGTTATACAAAATAAAAATACAAAAAGGAAAATAAAGCCCATCGGGCTTCTAGGGTTATGAAACCCTAGGACACAAAAAAGCAAGTTTTGCCCTCATTTTGCATTTTTGCAATTGCTTCCTATACATGAGGCACCACCATGAGGGTTTCATACCAAGGCCTCTGTAGATTATCTCATGGCATTCTACTATGTTTTTTCCACCATTTCTGCTTCAATAGCTTAAGGTAAGCATGACACACCTGTTTTTTGGAAACAAAATGTAAATTTCATAGTTTTTTGTTGCTTTTTAACTCACTGTATTTGATGTATATTTCTGTATTTTTCACAGCTGAGGTAGATGACCTCATTTTATGCATACATGACTATGTTTTAAAACATTTAGCTACAGAAAACATTGAAGTTTGCAATTTTTGTTTCATTTCTTCCTACTGTGAATGATGCTCTCTGTGTATTCCTTCATGTCTTGAAGAGAAAACATTTCTAAAAGTATATATGATTGTTTCATAGATGTAACTTTGCTCTTGCTCTAAAAGTGAAAGAATACAGTGATGAACAAATGAAAACTTCATTTAGTTATGAATGGCTTATGTAATGATAACTCTTACTGTGCTTTCCTTGGTAGAAAAACTCTACTGTCTTTTGTTGTCACAAGAAGGCACCTTGAATGAAAAATGACGGCATTCTTACTGTAGCTTGATCCATGAAACCCTTCAGTCCATTAAATGAATGGCCATGCAATACTTGTTAGAAATACTCTTTTGCAAAAAGAAACTCTATACTTCTGTTCATTTTGAACATACATTTTTCTGTAGCTATTCATAGCATATTTGGTACTACCTCTGGCATATGCTCCTGTAGCTAGTCCATTTCTGTGTCTTTGACTTCATGGCACTATTTGCTCTTCAAAACCATTCAACTTGGTATAAAAAGGGTAATTACACGGGTTTTGAATGAGTTTTGTACATTTGTTCTAGCAATAAACTCTCTCCTAAAACCTTTTGGTTTGGACTGCCTCCTCTGTAATCCTCTTTATCATTTTTTAATGAAACCCTAACTAGGGTTTGTAACTTGCATATATTTTTTACAGTCCTTATGCTAACTGTGCCACTAAACCTTTGTATCATTATGCTTGGCACATTCCTACAGTCTGTTATTGTCTGTCTTCAGGACTGATTTCGTGCTTTGAATGCTATCATTGTTTCTTGACATTATTGAAATTGATTTCAACTATCAACTTCTATTGGAGATATATATAGCAAGTTTAAGATCAGTGTGTCCTAAAACACTCTAGCCCTCAGTAGGCTTCTTGCATGACTAATCTTCTTTAAAATTGTTCTTAGACTGTCAAAACTCTTTGGCTATTACCTTGACATGACTATTCATTCTGCTTTCTCACTCTGCACAAAGCTATGATACATGGATCTCCATGATATCTATTTCCTTCTCTTTTTGTGACTATAAGTATCCACTAACAAGGCTATTACCTTCCTTTAAATGACTGAACTATCCTTCTTCATTTATTTTCACTAGACTTGTTGCAAATATCTCTATCTTGGGACTGCTCAACACTGAAAAGGGACTACTTTCTGCTTTCAAGGTCTCTATTAAAGCTCATGGTGACTACCTCTTTATTGTCTATAACCATGTCTTCCTCCACCTACTGCTCCTATTCACTATCCACGTCTCACACAAGCACCTCAATAGACCTTTGACTATCCAACATGCCTTAGACAGTCTTCTTGACTGTCTCTATGGTCCTCATTATATGGATGTTGTTGATGATGAAGAGAAATTGCTGTCTTTTATGGCTTTGTCCTCTGACAATTGTATGACTGTCTCAGTTATCCACATCTACTATTGTATGTCATTGGATGCATATGACATTGTCATAGATCTTCTGATGCTGATGTAACTGTTTATATTGACTGCTACAACATAATCTATTTAGGACCTTAACTTTTAACCATCATAATTAGCACTTAACTCCATCTACATGATATTTGATGACACATGAAACTCGCATTTGTTATCAAATTGATGCAAAATGGGGCCTTTTGACTCCTGAATGACATCAATCTCGATGATCAAACATTCCTCAGTAGTTTTACATCTTGTTTGCAATAGAAGTCATAAATATCAAGTTTCTGGTTGATGAAGTGGATGATATGCAATAGTTCTCTTACATGAGCCAACCTATAACAATGTCTCTGCCATCTTGATGTACCTCCATGTTTAGATAGTGATCTCTACCCTTCAATGATAATGCACAACCTATTGTCAGTACTACACATCCTTTTGTCACACTGTCAGCATAGTGTCCTTGCTCTTGATATTTTTGTGCAAGTGTCTTCATCATTGAAACTTTTGGGCAGGGTCCTTAATCACCTTGATATGATGCTATCATGCTAGTAGGTATATTAGTCTTGACTGTCTTATCTACTTTGGTTTGGACTGCTGTCACTTTATTATCACAGTCATTGTGGTTGTTCTTCTCTATGTAGCAATAGATGATACTTCTTGATGTTCATATTCATTGATGACTGGACTGTCCTATAATGTATATGTTGTCTCCATGGCAGTTATGTTTATTGTCCTTAAATGAAAGTTGTATTTGATAAATATATATGAAATCTTATGTAATGGCTATGAGCTGGGCTCCACCCTTGTGGGAGCCACATTCTTCCCCACTCATAAATAAACTGATGAATCACTTAGAAACACAATTTCACTTGTATTTGCACATGAAGCAAACTTGTTAGAAAATAAATGTATACTTTGGATGTGTTTGACAATTGGCTTGTTTTCTAGGACCTTCAAAGTATACATTTCTTGTCTAATACACATTGAGACCAATATATGCATGCATAGGGTGACTGTGTATACAATGTTGGTAATCAGCCATTACTTAGAGCATTGCTCTAATACCATTACTTAATCTTTTGCAAGAATCGGGAGCTAGGAGAAAACAATGGCTTGGAGCTACATCAACCTACAACCTCTTCAGTCAACTCAGCAAACCAGTCATTCAGGCAATGACTGGTTACCTTTCCTTCTATGCACATTCATTTCTCTTTATTACTTATTCATGTATATGTTGTTCTCAATTTGTATCAGAATAAGCAATAGTCAATCTCATGGCTTGTGTGAGATAATGAACATTCTTACATTCTATAAAGATTACTTGAAAGATTTGTGTAAATCTTTTCTCTATTACATGCACTTGTATAAATGCAATGATCTGTTACAATTACCTTGTAATCTTTTCCTAATTTTTTTGCTTATACAATTGAATGTAATGAAGGAACATAAATAAAATGTACCTCACTTCTTTAGTTTAAATTCAACAAATCCACCTAATTGAGCTATAGTGAAAATCTGGTAACATTTTGGCAACATCTACTAAATGTTTTCCTACTAAACATCAGACCAGCTACCTAGACCTTATCCATTGGGCACAGGGTCATTTAGAGACTTCAAAACACTTTTGACAAATAATTTTGACTTCTGAAACTCAATCATGACAGCAGTAAAAGGCACTTGGAAACCAAAACTAAAAGCAAATGGTGAAAGCAACCTACCTAACTATGCTGGACAGCACTTAGGGAAAACAAAAGGCATCTATACTATTGTGCAGCAACACTTATTGAAAGCAAGAAACCTAACCTACTATTCACAAGGCAACTCATACCTCAAAACACCTTTTCAGGTGTATCCCATTGACTGGGATAGGCAAATTTTCTCCATTCATGTTTGATAACTGAAATGTGTTATGCTCTTTGCATTGAGTAATGATAAATGGGCCACTCCACATGTTGTCAAACTTAGAGTGCTTACCTGGCCTGCTTTTCAACTCATCCCATTTGAGTACCATATCACCCTCCCTAAAAATTTTGGGAGTGGATTTCTTATCAAAGACTCTTTTTGTTTGAAACTGATGATACTCCATAGCCTTCATAGCTTTATCTCTAGTCTCTTCAAGCTCCATAATCTGAGCATATCTAACAGCCATAGAATCTTCTTCTTCAAACATTTCCAGCTGATTCATAATATCAAGAGTTGGCAGCTCAACAGATAAGGACAGTCTTGCCTCTTTTCCATAAACTAACATATATGAAGAGTTTCCAATAGACCTCTTGGGAGTTATTCTATCTGCCCATAGAGCAGATTTTAGATTAGTGTGCTAGGTCCTCTGGTTATCCTCCATTGTTCTTTTGATAATCCTTATGAGATTCTTATTTGTGGATTAGGAAGTGTTTAAATAGATTCTATTTTTCACAACCTAGTTAGTTACCCTCAATCCAATGAAGGCTAAAGCATTGTTTGAAATGATTGATTTAGGTACTCCAAATCTAGATACTAAATCATAATAGTAGTTTAAGACAACATTCTCATTGGCTTCTTTCAAAGCCAGTGCATTAGTCCACCTTGTGAAATAGTCTGTTGCTGTAAGTACCCACCTATGACCTACACTTAATGGTGGGTTAATGGGACCTATAAAACCAATGCCCCATCTCATAAAGGGATGTTCTACTTGAATTGGCTACAGAGGTAAAGCTGGCAGCCTCTCTTTACCTGCAAAAATGGCACATTTTACGCATTTTCTGGCCCATGCATGGGCATCTTTGAATAATCTGGGCCAATAATATCTAGCTCTCATTATCTTCCAGGAAGTAGTTCTTGGGGCAAAATGACCCCATGCTATTCCATCATGGAACTCATGCAGCACTTTGTTAGTATGATCATTATCAATGCATCTTAACAACACACCATTAAAATAGTTTTTGAAAAGAATATCATTGATTAAAACATAGGGAATTGGCTGCAGTCTGAAATATCTCCTCTTAGCTCTGTCTAAACCTATTGGGCACTCACCAGTTTGTAGAAAATGAGCCATGTCTCTAACCCAACCTATTCCAACTGCTGTTATATCATTCTGAGGTTCATCTTCAATGATCAGAAGCACTTATTCCTCCTTTGTTGTTTCATTTTCAAACCTAGTAGCAAGTTGTTCACTGAGTCCTCTACCCTTGATAAGCTTGGTTACCTTGATATCTACGTCATACTCCATGATTTTGGTAATCCAACCATCCCTTTTCTCATTGACATCCTTACTTAGCAGAAACTCTTTCACACTAGGGTGAGCAATCATCAAATGTACCTTGTTATAAATAATATGCTTAAACTTATTTAGACTCTTAACAACTACAAGGACATGCTTTTCAATAAAACTATACCTCTGCTCATATTCCTCTAGTCCTTGACTAAAGAAAGCAATTGGCTGCTCAAAGCCTTCATTTTGCTGCTATACCAAAATTGCAGAAATTGTATCTATGCTGCCATAGGTATACAAAATAAAATCTTTTGAGAAATCAAGGTTTACCAGAGTCGGTGCAACTAATAAGGCTTCTTTTATGGACTCAAAACTGAATTTCGCCTCTTGTGTCCAACTGAAAGCTGCATTTTTCTTTAACATAGAGGTCAATGGCTTCAATAAATTTGCAATGTCAGGTATAAATCTTCGCAGAAAATTAATTATGCCAATAAAACTTTGCAGTCCTTTCTTGTGGCTGGGTAAAGGCAGCTCCAAAATAGCCCTTACTCTTTCTGTAGCAATGGTAACTCCCTATTTTGACACAATGTGTCCTAGAAGCTTGCCTTCATGCACAACAAAGATGCATTTCTTGGGATTAAGAGATATCCCAAACTCTCTACATCTCTCAAATACTTGTTTTAGATGGGATAAATGTTTAGCTACATCCTTAGAAAAAACTATGATGTCATCAAGGTATACAAGTACCAATTTGTAAAGTAAACCTTTAAAAGCCATATCCATGGCTCTCTGAAAAGTAGAGCCAGCATTTGATAGACCAAAAGGCATCCTTTTGTAGGCCATGGTGCCCCATTTTGTGGTAAAAGCAATTTTAAATTGATCCTTCTCCTTGACTAAAACTTGATTATAACCTAAATATGCATCAAGTAAGGAGAATCTTTCTGAACCAGCCACTACTTGTAGAATCTGCTCCATTGAGGGCAGTGGGTAGTGGTCCTTCAAGGAAGCTCTATTAAGGTCTCTAAAGTCAACATAGAGTCCAATTTCTCCATTCTTCTTCCTTACAGGAACAAGATTAGAGACCCAGGATGTATGCTTGATCAGAAAATGATATTTCCCTCAATCAACTTGGTTAATTCCTTAATCATCAAAGGCTCAAGTTTCAGATTTAAAGGTCTTTGTTTCTGTCTTATAGGTTTTGCACTTGGCTCTAATTCTATAGTATGTTGGGCAATTTGGGGATCAAATCCCTTTAAGTCTGAATATTCCCAAGCAAATACAACCTCAAATTCTTGACAAAGAGTAATAAAAGATTTCCTATCTTCAGGTGAATAGATCTTACCAATTTTAAGGAGCTTACATTTAAAAATTTCCAGCTCCTCATAATGTTCTTCTTTGACCTGTATGCTAGTTTTGCTCTTTTTCAACTAATCATCAGTGCCAAAAATGGATTCCAAGGTTACCAATCCCCTAAGCAGCTTATTAGTCCTTAATTGAATGACTTGATCATCACCATATTGTTGTTTAAGCTTGCTTTGATTCACCACAGAAAACACATCCTCTTCTAATAGGAAACGTAAAACCTGCTCATCACTCTCAAACACCTGCCAATGTATGTTATTGTCAGGAATAGAGGGTCTAGCAACAATCTTCACATAACGCTGTACCTTTTATCTCTGAATATCACTAGGACTATCAAACTGAGCCCTAATTGCAGCTAACCTATCTGCATGTTTATTCTGATTTCGTGGGATCAAGATTAGATTGAAGGCATCAATCTCCTCAATCATGTCCCATGCCCTATGTTTATAAGATTTCAAAACATCATTCTTTGTAACATGCAGCCCTCTCACCTGATTCACAATAAGCTTGTTGTCCCCGTATACTTGTAAGCAGCTAATTTTCCTTTTCCTTGCCCACTGCAAACCCTGAATTAATCCTTCATATTCAGCAGTATTATTAGTACATGAGAAAGCAAAACAGAAAGCAGAATAGTATCTGTCACCTTATGGGGACACAAGCATTGCACCTCCACTAGACCCATTCCTACTCCTAGAGCCATCAAAGTACATTTTCCATACCTCATCTTGTTGTCATATCTGTTGTTCTACACTCTTAACCAAGTTTGGTATTGCTGTTTCAAGTTCATGTAGCATATAAACCCCCATACCTATTTCTTGAATGTGTCCATTAGGATTATCCACAATATTTTCTACTACCCACTCCTTTAGCAGCACTTCTGGTATACTTTTAGCTTGCAGCTCTTGTGCAGCAGCAAGCTCACTATTATCAGAAATAATGCAATTTGCATTAACAACACTTGGCACATAAGGCTCTATGTGATCATTAGCAAGCAATTCAAATTTTATAGTCACTTTTGTACCATATCGGCTCCTAAAAAACATGTGGGAGCAATCTAAGGACAAATATCCTCCTATCTTAGCTGTGAACTCTATTGACAAACACATGACAAAATAAGGAGGTAAATCAATGATGAATACCTCTTGGGAAATGGAAAGATTTGGACAGGCATGCAATGTGAGACCTAAGTCTTTTATCACACCTACAGTGTTAACAGATGTACCATCTGACTGGAGTACACCCTTCTCAAGGGGCTGCTATTTCAGTCCTAATTGGTCTACAATCTATTTTGACACTACAGAACTACTTGCACCACTATCCACCATGTAGTTATGTACTAATTTGTCTCATATTATCAATGACACATAAAATGGAAGTGGTTTAGCACTCTTACTTGGCTGTTTACTACTATCCTGGGGTGAATTTGTAAGGACAGCCCTAGCTGGGTCAACTGTTGCATCATTTGACACTCTTAAATTAGATAAGGAAGATTGTAACATGTCTTTTTGACTCGGGATGGCTAAGGAATCCCACATAGATATTGTCACATTCATTTTCTTCATATTTTCAATGATATTAAAAGGTGAAGTGACATTTACCTTTTGATGTGACTTTGCAGCAACAATATCAACCTGAATATGAGGTTGTTCTTTGGTAGTTGCTTGAGTGTTCCTTTGCAAAATATGAGGGATATGGGATGTAGAAGGATCAACAAGTCCTTTTCCTTTGTTTGTCACTTGATCTATCTCATAACCGCTTTTTTTAGGTCTTATATTTGCTGCAACTGAAGTGTCATCTCTGTTTACACCACAAAACTCATCTCCCTGCCGATTTAGAAAGGCAGTATCATTTTGAGGTTGTTCTTGCTACTGTACAGCCCCATCATTAGGTGTGTTTGGCTATGAAACTACAACATTTTGTACCATTAGGGTCTGATTTATCACTCCATTCGAATAGGTTGCCTGACCGTGTGGCTGATTGCAAGGAAAACACCATTCATACTCAGCTGCAAGGTTGTTTTGAATAGGGACGAGGTCTCTAACTGCATTAATGGGTGCAGGATTATAAGGCTGGAAAGGCCTTTGGTTTATGTTTTGCTTAGCACCCTGGTAATTTCCTTGATAAGGTGGCCTATTAGCTTGGTATCACTGGTTTTGTCCTTGATAAGGCTGATTTTGCCCTTGGTTTACTTGTTGATAAGGCTGTATGTTCTGGGACTGCTACTTTTTAATACTTATCATCTCATTTCCAAAAGTTTGTAGAATGTTCTCTGTCTTCTATTGGCTATTTTTTATATCTCGCATCTCTTGTGACGAGCTGGAAGTAGCAGCCTCAGGATTGGCAACACTTGGTAATGTTGCTATAGCAGGTAATGGGGCAAAAGATGGAATTGGCAAAGACATTGAAGGCTAAATTTTAGGAAAAATGGGCACTGGTGGTCTGGGTGCTGGGTGTGTGCAAGAAGTTGTGTCCACTTATTGGCCAAAAAGTGGAAGTGTTTTCCCTAATTTTCAGAATTTGTCACATTTGACCTAAAAATTTGAAGCACTTAAAGGTGGAATCTTGGAAAAAGTCACTAAATATGAAATGTAGTACTCGGAGTCTAGTTTCCAAATATGTAATTTTTTTCAATACCCAAATGATAGAAATTGATTTTGAATAGGCGTTTCTAAAAACCACTATTTAAAAGTCACTTTTTTTTTACTATACCATGTACATGTACGTCATCCATTTTTGACCTAAATAATCATATTTTTTTAAATCCTTTTGGGAAAAGATTTGTAACTCACTGAGGCACGTTTTCCATATTATTTTGTAATTTTTTATTGAATATATTTTTTTTATTAATTTTTTATTGGCCATTTTTGGTGTTTTAAAAAATCATCGTGTATGTCACGCATAAGATGACCTAAACTTAACATTTTTTGAATTTTTTTTTTTAAATTGAAAAGAATTGTCTAAAGTACGTTTTCCTACAATTTTTTTTACAAAAAAATATTTTAATAAAAAGTTATTAAAATACTAAAAAACCATGATAATTCAAGTTTATGGACCTATTTCATCAGAAATTGATCAAAAAATAGAAAAATTAATCCAATTGTAAAAAAAATTATATATTTGGAATCTACACTGTCTCATCTATAATAGGTTTTAATTTCGTCAAAATATTCTGCAAAATAGACCTTCAAATATATGCCCAAAGTCACTATTTTCTTGTGACATTGACATGACCTTCAAGGACTATCAAGTTGCAGGTCAAACTAGGTCCAGAGGTCAGGTTCAGGTCCCCAAAGCATTTCCCGAACTGGGTTACAAAGCAAACCCCAGCTTAAAATTCAAATTTTAAATAACGGGATCCCGTTTTAAAATGGGATCCCATTTCATAAAAGGTTAAAATAAAAGGTTAATATTTTAACCTTTATGAAACGGGATCCCATTTCATAAAGGTTAAAATATTAACCTTTTATGAAACTCAAAACGGGATCCCGTTTGTAGAAAACGGGATCCTGTTTGTAGAAAACGGGATCCCACTTTTGGCTCGGGATCCCGAAGCAAAATGGGATCCCGCTTCATAAAAAGCCAGATCCTGTTTTGGTTAACCCGATTTCAGATTTTTTTCTAACTCTGAAACTTCCGCCTTAAGTGGACACAACTTCTTGCATTTACCCTACTATTTTCCCAACCTGAATCAAGTTGTTTTCTGCTCTAATAGCTATTTCATATGCATCAGGTAAACTTGTACCTCCCATTGATTGTATCATTACTAAAATATCACTATTTAAAGCTTTTAAATAGTATAAAAACACATATTCTGATGAAGGCCTTACCATGGCAGGAATTCTATTCCATGTCTTCTGAAACGGGAAGTTGAAGTCCATCATTTGCTCCTGGGGAGCTCTCTTTATTATAGTCAACTGTTCAACCAGTGATAAGTTATTAGACTTATCTTGAAATTGCTTGTTCAGCTTGTCACCTAAGTCATCCCAAGTTCCAATCGTTTGTACTCGTAGACTCCTGAACCACTGTAATGCTTTTCCTTTAAATGAGGCAGCTAGCAGCCTGATGGCTACATTTTCCTAAGTTACATGATGAACACCACATAGAGAAGCCACGTCTCTAATGCGTTCGATTGGGGTAGTTTGATCGTCCCCTATGAAATAAGGTAGGCTTTTTAAGGCTGCCATGTGTATATTGTCATGCTGTGTTAAGTTTAATGGGCTGCCCCCATCAAAAGCCATAAACAACTGATTCCTTGCCATTGGAACAGTTGTAGGTGGGTTTGCTTGGTCTGGTACATGAGATGTAGGTACTATTGGTCTGAAACTTGTTGGGGTTGACTGAAATCTTTTTGAAACTGGAGTTTTTCTCACAATTCTACTATGTCTTTTAGGTGGAGACTGTTGCAAGTAATCAAAGGAAATTGAACTCCAAGTTTGTATTCTTGTCATAAAAGTGTGACAGTACTGATCTACTTGTCTTTTCTACAGTATGAGTCACTAGATATGTAGAAAAATGCCTCTTAAAGGCCTGAAAATGCTGGCAGCATATAGAAACCAACAATATTCGTGAAATATAAGCACTGTTCAGATTTGAACAGTCCCACCAGGTGTGCCAAAAACTGTTATCACCTAAATATGCACCTTGACTAATTTGTAGAAATTAGTCTATTTGATGAAACATGGGAAGACCTCTAAAGCTGTGGGTCACTTTATAGGCAGAGGTCAACCTCCCAAGAAGGCCGGCTTCCTAACTTTGTATCACCTAAAATCTTTGCTATTCTATGACTGTGATAGGGAAAAGGGTAAGAAAATATGTTCTATGACTGAAACGTAACTGTAAGGGTGATACACCTATCTTAATGAGGGATATGGGAATATCAGTTCAAATCACTTGTAAAAATGACTGACAAATCTCTTTCACAATTCATCAATCATACCTATGCATAAATATTTCACAAACAGGTTTGCAATTGCAGATTTCTTAAGAGGAAAAGTAATTTCACACTTAATGACAATGCAATACTAGACACAACTTGCAACCTGCACAAGTATTTTCTGCAAAAAAGGCTCTTTTCCAAGACAAAAGTTAAGAGGAAATAAACTTACTTCACATGTAACTCTATCAAATTAGATAATAAGCACAAAAATGCATAAGGCAAATAGGCACAATCTCCAATCAATGATCTCCAAGGTTCCCAATGTATTTCATATCAAGTAAACTGATAAAATAAGTTACAAATTTTGGCAAAATCTAGAGCAAGAATCACAAAATCAAAAGTCTATGCAAGTAGCATAATTAGAACTGTGTACAATAGAGTCACAAAAGTGACTATCACCACCACTTTCTAAGTGGTTCCACAAAAGAAGGAATGCCAAACTGATTTGGGTCAGATGCCTAGAAAAAGCCTAACATCTAGGGCCTATATCCTCTCCAAAAGTGCCCAAACTGCAAGAAAAGTCCATTAGGACTTAGCCAAACATAATGGCTCATGAAAACAAGTCTAAAAATGACTCTAGGAGTAATAAAATAGTTCTAGATACCCTACCAACTACTAAACTGTCAACATGACTAAGTCAATCTCTCCCCTCAAAGTAACAAACCAATAGTTATAATAATGGCATGTGTCCACCACATCATCACAATCCAAGCTATATTCCCTCCAAGACAATAAAGATCTCCACACACTCCTCCTTTGCAATAATTGCTTAACAATAGCCCTCAAATGACTCATAAGATCATCATTCAAGGCAATTGTTTTACATCTCATCACATATACAAAGAGGAAAAAGCACCGAAGTATTTGGCATAATACTAAGGTAGGCAAAAGATATAATAAAGTCTTCATTGTTTCACATTGTTTCAAAGCCACCTCGTGGCATACAAGGCACAATATGTTATATGTCTTGCACTACAGGCCATTTTAAATGTTATGCAAAATAAAAATGCAAAAAGGAAAATAAAGCCCATCGGGCTTCTAGGGTTATGAAACCCTAGGACACAAAAAAGCAAGTTTTACCCTCATTTTGCATTTTTGCAAATCTTGAAATCTTGCTTCCTGTACATGAGGCGCCGCCATGAGGGTTTCATACCAAGGCCTCTGTAGATGATCTCATGGCATTCTACTATGTTTTTTCCACCATTTTTGCTTCAATAGCTTAAGGTAAGCATGACACACCTGTTTTCTGGAAACAAAATGTGAATTTCATAGTTTTCTGTAGCTTTTTAACTCACTGTATTTGATGTATATTTCTGTATTTTTTACGGCTGAGGTGGATGACCTCATTTTATGCATACATGATTGTGTTTTAAAAAATTTAGCTATAGAAAACACTGAAGTTTGCAATTTCTATTTCATTTATTCCTACTATGAATGATGCTCTCTATGTATTCCTTCATATCTTGAAGAGAAAACATTTCTAAAAGTATATATGACTGTTTCATAGATGTAACTTTGCTCTTGCTCTGAAAGTGAAAGAATATAGTGATGAACAAACAAAAACTTCATTTAGTTATGAACAACTTATGCAATGATAACTCTTACTATGCTTTCCCTGGTAGAAAAACTCTACTATCTTTTGCTGTCACAAGAAGGCACCTTGAATGAAAAATGATAGCTTTCTTATTCTGTAGCTTGATCCATTAAACCCTTCAGTCCATTAAATGAATGGCCATGCAATACTTGTTAGAAATACTCTTCTGAAAAAGAAACTTTATACTTCTGTTCATTTTAAACATACATTTTCTATAGCTATTCATAGCATATTTGGTACTGCCTCTGGCATATGCTCCTTCAGGTAGTCCATTTTTGTGTCATTGACTTTATGGAACTTTTTGCTCTTCAAAACCATTCAGCTTGGTATAAAAAGGGTATATACACTGGTTTTGAATGAGTTTTGCACATTTGTTCTAGCAATAAACTCTCTCCTGAAATGTTTTGGTTTGGACTACCTCCTCTGTAATCCTCTTTATCATTTTTTAATGAAACCCTAACTAGGGTTTGTAACTTACATATATTTTTAGCAGTCCTTATGCTGACTGTGCCACTAAACCTTTGTATCATTATGCTTGCACATTCCTACAGTCTGCTACTGTCTTTCTTCAGGACTGATTTTGTGCTTTGAATGCTATCATTGTTTCTTAACATTATTGAAATTGATTTCAACTATCAACTTCTATTGCAAAGATATATAGCAAGTTTAAGATCATTGTGTCCTAAAACACTCTAGCCGTCAGTAGGCTTCTTGCATGACTGATCTTCTTTAAAACTATTTTTAGACTGTCAAAACTCTTTGGTTGTTAGCTTGACATGACTATTCATTATGCTTGATCACTGTGCACAAAGTTATGATACATGGATCTCCATGATATCTATTTCCTTCTCTTTTTGTGACTATAAGTATCCACTAGCAAGGCTATTACCTTCCTTGAAATGACTAAACTATCCTTCTTCATTTATTTTCACTAGACTTGTTGCAAATATCTCTATCTTGGGACTGCTCAACACTGACAAGGGACTGCTTTCTGTTGTCAAGGTCTCTATCAAGGCTTATGGTAACTACCTCTTTAATGTCTATAATTGTGTCTTCCTCCATCTACTGCTCCTGCTCACTATCCATGTCTCACACAAGCACCTCAACAGACCTTTGACTGTCCAACATGCATTAGACAGTCTTCTTGACTGTCTCTATGGTCTTCGTTATATGGCTACTATTGTTGATGAAGAGAAATCATTGTCTTTTATGGCTTTGTCCTCAACTTCTGACATTTGTATGACTGTCTCAGTTATCCAAAGCTATTGTTGTCTGTCATTGGATGCATATGACACCGTCATAGATCTTATGATGCTAATGTAACTGTTTATATTGGCTGCTACAACACAATCCATTTAGGACCTTAAGTTTTGACCATCATTATTAGCACTTAACTCCATCTACATGATATTTGATGAGACACATGAAACTCACATTTGTTATCAAATTGATGGAAAATGGGACCTTTTGACTCCTGAATGACATCTATCTCAATGATCAAACATTCCTCAGCAATTTTACATCTTATTTGCAATAGAAGTGATAAATATCAAGTTTCTGGTTGTTGAAGTGGATGATATGCAATAGTTCTCTTACATGAGCCAACCTATAACAATGTCTCTGTCAGCTTCATGTACCTCCTTCATGTTTAGATAGTGATCTTTGCCCTTCAATGATAATGCACAACCTATTGCCAGCACTACACATCCTTTTGTCACACTGTCAGTATAGTGTCCTTGCTTATGATATTTTTTGTACAAGTGTCTTCATCATTGAAACTTCTAGGCAGGGTCCTTAATCACCTTGATATGGTGCTATCATGCCAAGAGGTATATTAGTCTTGACTATCCTATCTACTTTGGTTTTGACTACTCTCACCTTATTATCACAGTCATTGTGGCTGTTCTTCTCTATGCAACAAAGGATGATACTTCTTGATGTTCATATTCATTGATGACTTGACTGTCCTATAATGTATATGATGTCTCCATGGCAGTCATGCTTATTGTCCTTAAATGAAAGCTATATTTGATAAATATATATGAAATCTTATGTAATGGCTATGAGTTGGGCTCCACCCTTGTGGGAGCCACATTTTACCCCACTCATAAATAAACTGATGAAATACTCAGAAACACAATTTCACTTGTATCTGCACATGAAGCAAACTTGTTAGAAAATAAATGTATACTTTGGATGTGTTTGACAACTGGCTTGTTTTCTAGGACCTTCAAAGTATATATTTCTCGTCTAATACACAGTAAGACCAATATATGCATGCATAGGGTGACTGTGTATACAATGTTGGTAATCAGCCATTGCTTAGAGCATTTGTCTAATACCATTAGTTAATCTTTTGTAGGAATCGGGAGCTAGGAGAAAACAATGGCTTGAAGCTACATCAACCTACAACCTCTTCAGTCAACTCAGCAAACCCTTTCATTCTATGCACATTCATTTCTCTTTATTACTTATTCATGTATATGTTGTTCTCAATTTGTATTAGAATAAGCAATAGTCAATCTCATGGCTTGTGTGAGATAATGAACATTCTTACATTCTATAAAGATTACTTGAAAGATTTGCGTAAATCTTTTCTCTATTACATGCACTTGTATAAATGCAATGATCTGTTACAATTACCTTGTAATCTTTTCTTAATTTTTCTGTTTATACAATTGAATGTAATGAAGGAAAATAAATAAAATGTACCTCACTTCTTCAGTTTAAATTCAACAAATCCACCTAATTGAGCTATAGTGAAAATCTGGTAACAGGTTCCTGATCCCACTTACTGGTATCAAGCACATTAAAGTAGAGTGAAAACATGCAAGGCAACAAGAGCTTTCGCAAAGCCCATGCCCCCAAAGGTGACATGTGCCATGATCATCGAATGTTCCCACAAACACATTGATATGATTAACAATAGATAAGCTTCGGTTAAATTTTTTTTTCTAAGATAATAACCAAATCAATTTATAGAAGCTATGCATGAAATTATTTATCAAAGGCCAAGGCTACACTCATGGTTTTGGAACCGAGTATAGCCATTGGGCTATACTGCAGATATCTCAAAACTGATTGTAGCAACAAGGTGAGATACAAAACCATCCAAAGTGCATTGAAGCATATTGAGAGTATTGTAGAATGTTTGTTACAAGAGATTTCACAACACGATACATCACACAAAGTGATCTACTAGTCAAGCATCATATATATATATATATATATATATATATATATATATATATATATATATATATATATATATATATATATATATATATATATATATATATATATATATATATATATATATATGTATATGTATATATATCAACCCCATCTTCATATATGGACTAGGTCCATTTTTGCTTTCTTGTTGAAGGGACACACGATCTGTATCAGTTATTTGTTTGTTTTCATCGTCCGCCGACTAGTAGAGTCACTGAAAAATGTAAACAATAAAAATGAGAGAGGAGACAAGAATGACTTGGGTTTACAACACGTGAGGATGCCCCCAAGACATCCTCCACAATGTTATGCCCCCAAGGCACAACATGCAACCATAAAATAGAGGAGAGGATAATAGAAGAATGGAGAAACATATAGAAGAATGGTCACAATAGAGGTGGTCTCCTTGTATCCTTGATCTTACAAGAGTATCAAGGGTCATCCAAAGAGACCTAAACAACATATAACACAACACAGGGGAACACAACACAATGCTAACAACATATATATCTAGGAGGAGGCCACCCTTAAGAGCGACTGAAGTAGGTGCTACATTGAGTGTGGCTAAAAGAGGGAGAAATACTTACCTGATTCAATGGGATATTTCTTGGTGGACAATCCATGTCCATCATCTTAGGATATATCATATTTTTTGAAATTGTATTAACAATAAGAGTAGGACGATGGTAGGCATTGGTGGGCTTCAAAGAATGGTATCCAATACCATCTGTGTAATTAATTCCAGCAACTTGTAAAGGTACTATGATCCCTTATTGTTTCACACCACAACCATTGCCTATGTAGTTGCAATTTTTGTAAAGGATTTGAAATCCACGAACATAGAGAGACTCCATCTTTGTAGAGAAAGGCAGGGCCTCATAAGTCTCATACTTTGTAGTGTAAGTGGAAGTATTGTCTTTGTTTTCTGCTAAAGAAACTTTAGGTCTCTTAGGTAGTTCCAAACATTGCTTAGATGAGATCAATACAACTTTTGATGTTTCAATGTTATTAAGTTTATATTCCCCCATAAAGGTAGGAGTAAAATCTAATGAACCCCAATTGTCACCAAAAAGTGCATTTGATGTTGAATCTTGCACAACATTATCTGCAGCAACAAGTATTGATGAATCAACTTTTAAATTGTTGAGAAGATTGTGATTGAGAATTTGTTTTTACGTTTCGATGTGTAAACAACTTTCTAGCTCCGGATCGACTTCGATGGTGTGAAGTTTATTTTCATAAATAAACTTTTATGATCGATAAAGGGAAGATGGAACTGCCCCCATAGTGTGAATCCACGTTCTTCCAAGAATCATGTTATATGATAGAGCACTAGGCATGACATGAAAAAGGGTAGACAATGTCACGGGTCCAACCCTTACAGGGTAAATTATATTACTCGGGGATGGTCTACCAACATTATCAAAGCCATGAATGTTCAACTTATCTGGCTTAATTAACTTTTTGTCAACATTGATTTTGTGTAACAAATCAATACCACAAACATTAAGAGCTGATATGTTATCGATCATAACTCTCTTTACCAACTTTTGTTTATAGTGATAGATTATTAGAGGATCATATTGTTTCTAAACTTCCATAGAGGGTAACTCATGTTGTTGAAACAAAATATCTATTTTTGTTGTATGCACATAATCTAATAGAGCTGCGACCTCATTAGGCTTAACAGTTGGTGGTACAATCACCTTTTGTAAAGCTTCTTGGAGCATTTCGTGGTATGTAGGTGATGTTTGTATGATTTCCCAAAGAGAGATTTTAGCAGGAGTAGCATGAAGCTGCTCAACAAGATCATAATCTTGACCACCTTTATGAGTAATATGAGGTGGTTAAGGAAGCATAGGTTGAGAAGTAGGTAAAGTGATTGGAATATTTGACTGTTGTTTACTTTGTTTATTATTTTTTGTATTGTATGTGTGAGCAACCACATTGTGATAGGGTTGTTGCGACACATTTTGATACACTGATTTCCTTGAGTAATTTGTTTTGCCAAATTAAGAATGTAACCTGGGGGTCTAGGTGGTGTTGGAGCACCTTGAACTGTAATAACTAGTTTTAAGAGAGGAGACACATTATGTGGCCCATTCACAATTATTTTACGAAGATTAGCGCACGTATCCACTATCCCCTTAGTGGGTGGAATAAGTCTATTCATGATGATTGAATTAACATTGTTTTTACTATGATTAACCTTGACATCCATCCCTAAAGGATTTAATGTGAGAGACCTTTCTCCATCCACCAATGCTTCATCTCTTAAAGGAGAAGCATTGGAATAGAGGGAAGGTACAATGTTGTGAAGAGAATTGTCAATGATTGTATCTTTAGTAATGTCTAAGGGGTTTAAACATGCAACCAAAGGAGAACTATACATGGCTTTCACATCCTTAGTGATGTCCAAAGTACTTGAACATTCAACTAAAGGAGGAATAGGATAGTTCATATAATCATCATCATCATCATATACTTTAGATATTAGATCCAATGCATTATCATGATTTATAGAAGAACTTTCACAATCATCTTTATCATGAGTGTTCATGGATATGAATTCGGTTAAATATTTTACTATCAAAGGATATGCATCCACGAATATTGTGAAACTATCAAAATCATGTATATAACAAAGTAATTTGAGTTCATATGTAGAACATGTAGAAACATCAATATCATTTACGAATACTATGTGTTCTAGAACATGAGAGTTCACATTAGTGAATTTTGAGAAATTTTCAAAATGTAGAATATACTCATGCAAAGATTTCAAAGAGGAATAACATGAAGATGTCATCATGAAATGTCTTGGAACAACAATGTATAATAAGATCTATTAATTTATCAACACAACCAATATGAGAGACTTTTATACACCACAACACTAGTTTGAGGAAACTGTGTTTTTGAAGCTTTTTATAAAGATCAAAAATACACTAGTGTCACTACAAACCAAGTGAATTTAATTTTAAAAGTGCTACACAAAAGGTGATATTGATAATTTTTTGATTTATTGCAAAATATGTGAAAAATATGCTTATTTGCTTATGTTGAAATACACATTGTGTAATTGCAAAAGTATGATGATTAAGTACTTCTTCCAAAATTATGCTTGAAAGTTTCAAATGAATATGCAAAGAAATTAGTGGAATATTTGATTTGAAATGTTTGTGACAATAGTAAAATCTAAAATAAGATTTTGACTACAAACCCTAGCTTTGCAAATGACTAGGTTATAGGAAAAATGCATGTTTTCAACAAAAACCCTAGCAAATGAGATCCTCAAATGCAAGATGTGAGATTGTAAAATGATTATTTGTTGTAACACCATTCATATCTAATGTGAAAATTAGGAAATCAAATGTTTCCAATGATATGCAATGAAATAATGCAAAAATATGCTTTTATGCAAGCCTAGAATGCTTATTTTTTAATTTTTTCAAAGTTATGCAAGATTTTTCAATGTAGAATGATAAGTATGATATGAATTAATAAAAATATTGATTTCAACACTCAACAAGATGCAAACATTTGTTGCTACAGATTCACCAAAATGTTAAGTGGTAAAAAGGGAAATGAATGCATGCATGTACCAACAAGATCAAAACCCTCTTCCACAATAACATTCAAGGACAAGATTGAGCTAAATCACAACCAAGGGGAAGGTGGACTCAACTACAAGTTTTTTGCTCCTGATTTTCTAAGGAAATATATGATTTTAATCAAGCCTTTTTATCAAACACTAGGCTAAGTATGAATGAAACCCTAGTTATAAGATAATTAGCTTGAAAAAGGTGATTGACAATAGAAATCTGGAAACCCAAAAGTACAGAGAGGATCAATAAGATGTCAGAACCTATCTCCCAAAAGTAGAGGTATTGGAGGACAAATTTGGCAATTGCCCGAGTCCAGAAGTAGGATTCTGTCGGAGGTCAAAATTGATGAAATGCTGCTAATGATGCTCAAAAACTAGACCCAGAAGCTTGAGGCCCTGTGGACTAAGGTAGGAACCACCCAAGTCTGTTTGGGGGGATTTTCAGAACTATTTTCAGATCCTGAATCTCTATTTCCTGCATTGATTCCCTATAGCTCCAACTCTCCTGCAACATGTACCTGTAATCTGCCCATAAGATGACAAGAGAGGGAGTTGGGGGTTGTGGTGTTTAGGAGCTTGCCTCAGTCAAGCTCTGGAAGGACATTCAAGTCTTCCAACACCATTGTTAATGAGAGCATGCCCTTGCAGGGCAAAGGCTAAAGATAATCCAAATGATGAAATGATTCAAATAGCAATGATGTCACCTCGGAGGTGAAGCCCTTGGGAGGATGAAAGCTCTTCAACTCACAAGGAGATGGATGATGATGCCAAATTTACAACAAACACATAAATACAAACAAAAATCTACAACAACAACACAATGAATGCCTTGAATGCTCTTTGTTCCAATATCATAAGTTTGCATTATCCATCTAGGTGTAAAATGAAGTCATAAACTCATTTATATATGATTTCTTGCTAACATTTACAAATTTAAATCATAAAAGCCAACAAGGAGAAATATTTTGGAAGGGCCCAAGCCAACACACCAAAAGTTAGCCTTGATCAATTATGAGAGACTTCTAGGCAGTTGGCACCCAAGCCCAGGGGCCTAAATTGAGTCAAGCTTAGGCTAAAGGAGGTCCCAAGGGTCCATAATGTCTTGGGTGTTATGGAATTTCCTTTGGGATGATCAATTAGAATGTATAATGAAGCAAATAGGACCTAGGAGCTAAACTAGGAGGTAAAAAGGCATGTGGCCACTTTAACTCCATAACAGATTGTAGGCTCTAATGTTTTCATGCTTACCCTGTTTCGTATTATAGATCTCTGCCACAATTTCATTATCATCTCTAAGAAGTTTAAATTCCTCCTCGAATTCTTTTTTCAATCTGCTCCAACTAATTTTTGAATTTGCTTCTAGTTTTGTATACCAATATATGGCTATACCTCTCAGGGTTGCTGGAAATGACCGTAACCAATAGGACATGTCATCCTGTCTGTTCGTTTTCTATATTATTTGACACGTTTTACAATGTCACACTAGATCCTCTAGTCTATTTTTTAGGAATTTTGGAAGCTTCTACCTCTCTACACTTGGACTTACTAGGGGAGTCACTTTCTTCCTTCCTTGGCGTGACCTTTGTGCCTAGAGCCTGATCGGAGAAATTTGACTCATACGTCTCAGTCCTTCTCTTACCCTCTCGGCCATGTATGAATCCTCTAGTGCTCCTGTCTCAGTGATCTACACACTCTTGTCACCCTCGAATGCTTTCCTATGATCCCTTTGTCCCAGAGTTTTAGGCTCATATCCTCTAATTAACAATTCTTCCATGCATTGGATGTAGTCTTCATGTGTTTCAAACACTGAATCTTTCTTCTCAGCTTCCTGCACTTCTCTATCAAGTGGTGGTAGTCATACAGCTTCCCACGTTCCTCCATCAAGTGGTGGTAGTCGTACAACTGTTTCATCCACTTTGATAACAGGATTCATGTACGCATCGTCAAGGAGTGGTAGATGCCTTGCTAGTTCTTCCCACTCGACGTTCATGCATTTATTTGTTATGAAAGTTGTCTTCTTGTTACATCCCTCCTTTTGAAAACAATTATACTATTTACTTTCTTGCAAATTTCAGTAAATTACTATGTTGAGAACGACATGAAAACTGACAATTTATCTTACAAAGTTGTTATATGAAATTGTAGAATCTATTGATTACGATCAAGATATGTAGACTAAATGTCTTTATAATAAATGCAATGATGTTTGAATATATTATATTTGGATCATAGATGCTTTGACCACAAAATTGTATGCGAGTCTGTCGATGCAGGAACAGGTGGACCGTGTTCGACGGAAGAGAAAGTATCTTCGAGAGAGAGTATAGACTCTGGAAACTAACCAAAGGTGTTTGCCACTGAGATCGCCAAACAGATAGATAAACCTGGGAACCAACAAGTAAGTCTTGTTTGTCGGTTTGGGTAGTTTATTTGATGTTGACGTCAAAGGATAAAGTATAACATCCTAGTCGGAAGTCGTCTTGTAGAATCTTGGAGTCGTCGATGGCGTCGTAAGTCCATAATAGCAAGTCGACTTATTTAGACGTTTAATATTTACGTCTATAAGTATTTAATGAGTCATCTTGTGGCGAAATTGCAAATCTTGTCTCGTAGTCGAAAAACGCGAGAAGTCGGCTTTGTGCGCCTAACGTTGTAAGAATTGTTTGCGTTACGTTCAATCCATCATGATTGACGTAAAACGCGTCGAACTCATGAATTTATTCTTTTCTGTAGATCGACGAATGTCGATTTAACGCGATAGCGGGTAATAATTTGTGTGTCCGTCGTTTAGCTTGAGTCCTTCCTTTTGGCTTTGACCGCGAGTTATTTTGGTCTAACCTTGAGCCTCTTATGTAGAGTGGTCTTAATCGCCCTTTCTTATTCAGCCATAGAGATGCCGTAGGCAATTGTTTATTCATTACCCTGTAATGTTTAACTCCTTAATTCGACCTTTAAATTAGTCTTGGAAAGTTAAATGTTTTGTTTATCTGGAAAGGACGGAGTTGTTATGTCCTTTAACAAGCCATACCACCGAAGGAGCTTTAATCATTCTTGTGGTTGTGGTGAGTATCGAAGTCGGTTATACTCAGATATGCCAACCACCTTGAAGCTTAGGCATGTTTCGCTAGATGTTGAATGTCTTATTTTCCTCCACCATCGGAGAGAGTGAAAGTTTAGCGAATTATGATAGAAACTTAAACCGTTTGATTTAATGCCAAGCTGCCTCATCATTGAGGGAACGGAATCATAGGTGTAATTGTTCATTTTACGTCAGATGTTCTTTCTTCATTGCGGATATGAAGGCCACGTTTTGCTGTTGTTCAAAAACGTGAGAAGACTGCCACTAGGTAGCCTTTCTCCACGTCATGTGAGGTCTCACTTTGGAGGTGGGATGTATGTGGTTAGAAAAACCCTCATCATGGGCTTGAGGTGGCGAATGAGAAGCCGTTATACGTTTGTTGAGGCCGAGATTCCATGAGGCAACGGAGTTGCTGTTGTTTAGGAGAGGAAACTGCGAAGTGTTGAGGAGTGAGTGGGGAATATGGAAGGAAGATGGGATCGCGAATTGAAGAGGAGGTTAGAAGACGGCCGAGTAGGAGGAATAAGGGGGATCGTGATAGAAGAAGGCAGGGAAAACTGCGAAGTGGGGGAGATTTGACGGGGATAGGAAGACAGTTAAGGAAGTCGTCTTGGTGATGGTTGGAGGAGAGTCGCGGGGGGAGGAAAAGGGGAAACAGCATCAAGAGATACCCGACGGGGGGCAGTGAGACTGGGGAGTGCAACAGAGATTCGGGGGGCTGTGTAGAAGGCAGTGGATGAATTTGTTTACGGGGAAAAGGAGAGCATATCGTGGTATAGAGAGAGAACTACGAAGAGATAAGGGGAAGATAGTTTATTAAGTTGTAACGTTGTGCGAAGGGGGTTGGCTGTGCAAAGAGAGCACAGCTGTGTAGAGAGAGGCCTTCATCAGAGGGAGAGGTGAGAGTTAAGGAAGTCGGGTGCTGTCTAGAAGAAGTGGGGAAACGAATAGCAGAGAGGGAACGGTGAGTTACATTTTGTGCACCGTGGAAAGGATAGAGGGTCTTAGAAGTTGCTAAGGGGCAGTGAGAGACTGGTCTGGTAGAGAAGAAAACTGTGGAGCTTGTCTTTGCTCGAGAAGTGACCGGTTGAGAGGAGGATGACTAGCCAGAGGAGAAAAGAACTTGGCACAGAAATCCTTATTTCTGTCAACAGGTTTTTACCATTTTCTCTTCTGTTCTAGGAATAGATCAGTAAATGAGTCTAATTTATGAAAGAATAATTATGTTTCAATGAATGAAAAGTGAAGACAATCTCTTCTACTGCGAAACTGTGTGAGGTTTATTGTTGTAAATGTTTCATTGTTGTCTTATAGTAATAAAAACCTCAAGTGTCTTTAATGCTGATGTTGAATTGTTTGCAAGAACTTAGAAGATAGATTATTATTTCTCTTGGAAGATGCCGTAAGACGATAGAACGTAGGTCACCATGTTTTTCCTCAAAGATGGAACAATGCATGATTGCTAATGTGAACTACAAACTTCAAAAGATGTAGCATATTAAAGAGTTCCTTTAAAACTGAGGTATTAATGTAAAATTACCCTAAAGTATTTTAAACGATAGCTGCATTGCAAGAAATCACGTTGTTCCACGTGCGTGATGTGTGGAAGACTAAAACCACAGAATTAGAGCATGCTCGGCGTAAACTTTAATGTGTTTGACAACCGAAGTTGTAGTTGCAACTAGCTTGAGTCATTTCCGTCTTTTATCTTTTGTTAGAGGTCGACCGTGAGTGTGGGTCATCTCTAAGGTCATATGAAAGAGTTCAAATCTTTTATTATGATAATGTGCGATTCTTACCTCAATAACTTATGCAAAATTATTGACTTAAAGGCAAAGTAGGGAGTTAATGTCCTTGTGTCGTAAAATGTCATGTTTTTATGACGAGCTTGTAGAGTGGAAAACCCGCATGTGGAATTTAGATTACGTTGCATGCGTTGACTCTAGTTTCATTTTGGTAGACCTTATGAGTCTAGAACCTCTGAAATCCGGGATAACGGGAATATGTATTAGATACTTGAGTGTGTTGCGCAAACATGGGAACCGAGTACACAACTATGAAACCACTTAGGAGTGGGCGCTTATATATAATGTTTTTACAAGAAATGGGTTTTGAAACTATGAACTCGGGATTAGAGTAAATGTTGCGCCATTATAAGAGGATATCCTAAGCCCTTGAGGTCATCAAGGTCGTCAAAATAGTTCAAACAATGCAAATAGGAAACTGTAGGATTTAGACCAGTTCAAGTCGAGTAGGGTGGGTGAACCAAGTTCATGCGTTTTTAGAACGCTAACTATATACAAATCCTTTGGCCAAGGTGGTGTACTATCCTCAAGTGCATCGAACGTTCACCGTAACTGGATGGCGTTTCTTGTGGAGGGTCGTGCATGACTAGAGGGTATCTAGGGATCTGCACGATAACAAGACACGTAGGTTACAACACCAGAGCTCAGATGGCAAACACCGATGGTTATCCTAAGTCTATCCTCTTGAGTAGGGTAGGGCCACTTCCGGTTAGGAAGGAGTGTAGGAGACTGACGGTCAGTGGTTGGAGGTTAAGCTCCTTGAAGATACTTTCTCTTCCAAATATTGAGGAATTGCCGAGTCTTGAACGTGATGGGTTGACAATCAAGATGCATGGTAATGGTATGTTTCCGATATTTGTTATTTCAAGAAAATTTCATTTGTTAGAAAACAAAGTGTTTCAATGTATATCATTTCTTTCAGTCTTTATGAAAATGCAATCATGTTTATGATAAAATGAAAATGTGGTATTGGATTATGGATAAGTTTATTTATGTATTTGATTACCTTGTTAAAAAAAAAAAAAAAATTTACCGTTGTGAAAACTTAGTTACTTCTTGTCATTTCGGATGTGGATGTTACACTTCTCTTCTTGACTATGACTTTGGTTGATGCTTCATCTTTTGCTCCGTTCTTGAGATGGGCTCTGACTTTCAGGTAATAATCCTTCAATTTCCTTGACTATTCTTGATTCTCCTCCTTCATTCAGTCTGTTCCTTTATTCTTAGGGACCTTCTAATCTCTTGCTCTATTATCTGCTGACCACTGTGTATTCCCTTCCCGTCTTTGTTCAGGTATAAGGGCATTAATTTTGGGGATTGCAACATTGGTTGGTGTTACTCTCTTCCTCTTCTAGTTTATTCCTTTCCTTGTAATGTTTGAGTATTTGTTGCTAACATTGTTCCCTTTCTCTCTCAGCTCGCAAATCTTGTAAGATTAAAAATGCCTTGCTTGAAGCCTTGGGAAGCAGTCAAGGAGGTTGCAAACTTCATTGTTTACTACTAGAGTGTCCCAGATTTTGTCTTCTGGTATTTCTCTAGTGTCTACTTCCCTGCACACGTGTTCCCTGACCTATATGTACGAGGTCTTATGTAAGATCGTCTTCTCGGTGTTTGGTAGGTTTTGGTTCTTCCATCGACTATCCCATTTAAGTAGCCATCTTGGTCACCCAACTATTCAATCTGACTACTTGACCCGACTTCTTATAGGCAACGGTACCAAACGTTTACTACCTTTCTAATTATGCTTGAAATATACAAAGTAAACAAAATATGCTATGCAAGAAATATAACAACTTCATAACCATTGCTCATGAAATATTTATATCAAATTGATATCACTATTGTTATCAAAATTATGCACTTACACAAAGTATGCAGGGAATTCTTGTAGAATGTGGTCCCTTCTACAATAACATAAATAATATATAAAGGTGGCCAATGGTTGCTCATTACTGCCAACTATCGGCAACCACCACTAACTACATACAATGGTCGGAAGGACAATTAACCTCACCCAAAAAACCAAACCATGCGTAATCAAATATAACTATGCTAAATTAGTGTTTATAGTTTCCACCACAGCCATCACCAAATCTATATCATCTTTTCAACAAAAGGTTAATTATCCTTAGCAAAAAGATGCATTAGAAGGTATTTTCGTAGTGTGAATTCATGTTGTTTGTGTCAAACAAGCATATAAAAATCTTGTAATGTTTGTATATTCAATGAGTTATCACGAGTGATTCATAAACCATATTATTTATGTAAAGTGTCTTTCTTAGTGAGCCAAATTGAAATGAAAATTAAATGACAATATGAAAATGGAAACAATTACCTAAAATTGTCGTTTTTCAGCCTAATTGGTAGTCTTTTTTGTGATCAACGTGTCATGAAACACAAATTTTCATTTGTAGCTCATTGGCAGTTATGATTGTGCTGCTTGCATTTTTGGAGACAACATATTTAAAATGTTCCACATATATGTTCTAAGGATATCATTCAAGTTTGAGTTTTCATTAACTTCAATGATAGTTATTCTTGAGAGTTTGAAGCAGCGTCCAAGACTCTTCTCCTTTATTTGAAAACACATTAATTTCTAAAGATTTTCATTTAGAAATCAAGATTTTTTTAGAAATGTACTAAATTAAAAGTTCTTGTTGATAGTTACATGTGATCATGTAAAATGTATTATTTAGCAAGCACAATTTATGAGGATTCTTTTATTAATTTGTTTCTATATGCATAAATACATTCAGTTTCTTATAAAAAACTAATTTTCACGTATAGACCAACATGTTGGACAAATTGTTATAGATCTCGGATTGTATATGTCAAAAAAAAGGGACTAGCAACAACCCTATCTCAAGTGTAGACCACAAGTACATCTCCCACAGTCATTTTGCAAGATATGTATTTGTTTTAGAACTGCACAAAGGTGTTTAGGGTGACCACAAGGTGTCTTGCAATCAACAAAACACTAATGATACTCAAACATCTTTTGAGTTCATTAAATGGTCACGAATTTAATGTATAAAGTACAGAACCGCAAAACCCATTGACTGATCCCCCTATCGAAAGGTATGTTTCTACATATAAATAAGTTTGTTTGGCAAGTAATTCAAAAGGTTTTCCCTCGAAACAAGCCATATAAGACAAATACACAAACAAGTGATAAAAGAGCCTATTTTAAATACAAACTATGTCATATGCTTGACTTGAGGAAAAGATAATACTTCTCTTGCAAACTCTTATTTAGACATCTTCATTTGAGTGGGACTACCATAGTCTTCATCAACTATAAGCAAATTTTCTTTACACCTCTTATTCTTAACCATAGTTTCAGGGATCCACTAGGTCTCTCCTTAGGCTATGACAATCAACAATAATCCTTAAGTGCGTAAACTACATGGATTTGGTGATTTCAGGCTTTTCCCTAATGTCTATGCCTTAATGGTTAGTATTCCTCCTTTTCTTTTCATTTTCATGTGTGCAAGCTTATTTGAATTTCAGACCATTTGGTGATCAAGTTCTTTGACATTCCTTTGCATCCATGTAAACACCCATGAGATAGTAGTAACAAGTAAGTCATCCATTAACTTCAATTTGCCTTTTGTCATGATCTTCACAGGCAGTAGCAAATTCCTTCGTTATTGATTTAATCATGGTACTAATGTGCAATTATGTATCTCCATGTTTAATCTATATTTCTCCAGAAGTAGCCCCAATTTCAATTCTTCTTCATGCTAAAGGCCCTATAGCACATATTGAAAGCCCCTGCAATTACAAAAACAGAGTATCGACATTCTTTACAATAAGTTTTCAACATATGCAAAAGATCAATCAATATGAACTAATATATTCAGATATGTATTCAATTTGCCCATGTTTGAAAGGATCAATATCCTATTAATCACACTATTATTCTTGCTTTAACTAATGTATCTGCTCATGTTCATGTTCATGACCATAACACTGATCTCTGCTCATGTTTTCAGACCTAATTACAGTAGTTTTTCATGTAAATAATCATTTAATTCGTACAGACGCTAATGTTAACTGCATCTGCCTTATTTCTAATCATGTTTAATTTATGGTTATTCGAGCTGGCTATTCTTAAATATCATCCACTTAAACCGTCAAAGGTCAATTTTGGTCAATAAAAATAGGACAAATATTTACCATTTTTTTTGTGAATGAGGTGTAAAATTACTATTGACTGTTTGACCATTGAAGTGGATGATATTTAAGTAGAGTGATTCAAACTTACCCTGATACTAAGTGAGACCAAAACTGGCTCTTACTGACTGTTCCAACGTTCCTGTAGCTTAGCTTGCTCATGTCCTAATAGTACCCTTGCCCTGAAATTGGTTCATTTTCACTGTTCAGGCCAGAATGCACTAGGTTTTTTATCTCAGACCATGGCCAAAATCATGATTTCTATGCGAAATTCATTGTATTACACTGATTATTCATGTCTATGAGAACCTATTCTGCATTGAAACTCATTTCACAGCTGTTTATATTCACTCCCTGCCACATACGAGTGGACAAGCAATTAAAACCATGCGTAGAACTCTTGAAAATCCCTGCAACATGAACAGGCCCGTGACCATGAGCAAGGAAGAGGGTAGGCCGTCAACTTTTGTTGATGACATGAACGTTCACGCCCATGGTGTTTGAAACCCAAATCGAATGGGTATCATAAAGTGGGGGTATCATGCAGGGGCATCCGAACCATATCTAATCCTAGTCGATGCATCTTTCTGGAGCTACGTTAGATTACTGTGGACGAAAGTGGGTGTTTAAATGTGCCATGGGACATTAAAATGTTTAGTGGTGCTGCGATTAATTGTGGAGAGTTAAAGATTTCTGACGTTATGAACTGTCATAATTGCACGACGTGGATGCTATTCTTCGCGATTTCTTCCTTATAAAGTAGCTGGCAGCGACTTCCTTTGTCGTGGCAACTAGTTTCCTATATTTGGGGAATGATCATTATCATGGCATAATGAAAGCGATACCTAAAGTTAGCGATTTGATGAGGCAGAAAGAAAGAAGTCGATGAGTAATAATCTGTAGTAAAAATCATGGTTGAGTCTTATAATTCGAAAGGTCGAATCTGGAGAAAATTAGAGTCTGGTGTATTCAGAATTAAGTAGGGAATAGCTGGTAAAAGAGTCATAGTGGTTAAGTGTCTGAGTAAAAAGTAAATACAAAGTCTTGTTGGTCCAGTTCAGGTATCCTTGTTCTGTAGCAGGTTGTGCTTGGCCTCGGTAGTGGATTTTGGAAGTAGGTCGTGTTTATTCAGTCTAGATCAGTCTTGCTGTGAAAAACTGTCACAAATTAAACTAGCTAAGGTGTAACTGTAACAACACACATTGACACCTCTTTCTACTGTAAATTTCGTATGTAGAGTCGTAGACCTTGGGTCTAATGTGTAGGCAACTCCCATAATTTGTTCGTTTCTTCCAACAACAGTGATAAACATTTTCATTTATTTCTAGTCTTCTAAATTTTGTGTTCATTCCTTTCTTGTAAAGGAACGAAATTACATCCTACTTATATATGTTAGGTTATTAGAATCAATGACAGTAAAGACAACTTATTGGACTCAATTAACTTAATTAACTTTTCTTTGGGATCATGTACCTTGTATCTTTATAATTTTTACTTCCATTTAATTAAAATTCAAAATTAAAGGCTCTATTTTTTTCAAAAAAAATCATTTCAAAGGTCTTGGAAATTTCATAGTATCTAGGTTTAATTTTCGTTAATTGAGGTTCCCAGCATAAGCTCTCCTTATACCCAATTTTTCAATTCATTTCCTTCAACAAAGTACAGAACAAACACAAACAACTAAGCACAAATGCAATTTGTCCATAGTTGTCCTGTATTTGTTTTCTGATTCAATTTTCTTGAACAAAAGGAAATGCTTTTCTTTGCCACTGTTCAGAATTTCAGATTGCAATTTCTGTTTTGGTTTGAAATTTGAAAAGGTGTCAGAATTTTATTATTATAATCCAGAAGTGAGGTTGAAATTTTTAACCTCTTTCAAACTAAGGGTTTCTCCCCTACAGTTAGGGCATCTGTAACAAGTTATAGCTGGACTCATAATACATAAACCATAATTGGTCAAATTGAATAGCATTTCCTAAAGAATTTATTGTTTAAATGTTTTATTGAAGTGTCAAAAGCAGGTGTCAATCATAGAAGATTTGCAAAATCATTGCAAGACATCTGAATCTAGTGCCCATAATTAGTCCATCCTTAGATTCTAGAAGCAAACAGTGCTATGGTATCTTCATTATATAGTAGGTAATATTACCAAAAAAATGTTGGTGAATGATGTAGCAAACTTTTTGAAGACTTTTAGGACAACCTTGAAGGTAATCATAACAAAGCACCCTATTTCCGTGTTGCAAAAGCTTACTTTTATCATTTCTATGTTGATGATTTCTCCACTGTGGCCACATCCACCAACCCCAAGCACTGCCTTTACAACATCTCCTGAGATCATTTATCTTGATAGAAGTAAAGCTTTTACAAATGGCAACCTCTGATCTTAATCAATGCATTCATATTGCAGACAATGGTGTAATTCATCTGGTTTTGTAAACTTGATGTCTATCTAATAAGGTTAAGTAAATTTAATATTTTGCAATTTTCTTTCTATTCTTCATTTTTCTATTTATGACCCACCTCCTAGTGAATTGAACAAGTTGCAAATTAAATCAAGAACAAGTAGCCCACAAAACATCTTTAGAGAAGTTGACTGAACCATAAGTATGCCAAGAGCCATGTGTTCATTCTAAGAAACAGTTGGTCATCGTAGTTGAAACGTGTAGGCTCAAGCAACTTTAAGCGCCAAGTGTAGCTGAAATTTGTCTAAAACTTTGTTTGCCTATGATCCATATCTTATGTTAATTACAAGTTTCTGTAAAAACCCTAAAGTCCATGGAAACTGCAGTCCAGGAATGATTTATCTATGGAGACCTTTTATAACGGGAACACCGAGCTTTTTGTTCTTAATTCTCTTAATAGTGGGCAATTTCTCATTTTATTAATGAATAATGCAATTGCCAAAGAAACATTTTCAATCAAAAATTATGATCATGTTCCTCCATAGATTGGAAATGGGAAGTTGCAGCTATTTCAAGTTTGAAAACAAAAGTTTCCATAGCTTGAGAAAGACAATTCAAGTTAATTGCAATTTTGTCAAATAGTTCACGTGCCTTGTCTATGCTTCCACATTTTGCATACATGTCTACCAAGGAAGTTGCAACTACAACATCCAACAAAAATCCCCTTTTCTTTATTCTTTCACAGATCCCTGTTCCAAAGCTCCCATTCTGGCATGGGCAGGCAGGATGCTGGCAAAGGTTGTAGAATTTGGCTTCACACCTGCGAATTGTATTTGTCTGAAAGTTTGTAAAACCTTTTTAAAATATCCATTTTGTGCATATTTGCAATCATATTGAGGCACCACAAATTTTGTAGTATATATTTAATCCTCATTATAGTAAATTTTATAAAATAGGTCTGCAAGTCTCTGGATGAGATTTCAGAGCTGAAAATAGAGAGCTAAAGATTTTCATGAGGCATTCTGTCAAACAGATCACAGGCCTTGTCTATGCTTCCACATTTTTCGTACATGTCTGCCAGGGCAGTTGCAACTATAACATTTGAAAAACATCCCCTTCCTTTATCCTTAGATAGATCCCTATTCCAAAAGCTCCCATTTTGGCACAGGCAGGCAGGATGCTGGCAAAAGTTGCCGAATTTGGCTTGACACCTGCCAATTTCATTTGCTTGAAAGTTTGGAAAGCCTTTTAAAAAAATCTAGTTTGTGCATACCCTGCAATCATGGCATTCCATGAGACCACATTTCGCCGAGGCATTCCGTCAAGAACTCCCCTGTCTTGTCTATGCTTCCTCTTTTTGTGTAGTGTCTGCCAAACTACTCCTAACTGTAATGTCTGATAAAAATGTCTCTCATTATGCTTTTACGGATGTCCATACCATATTCCAAAGCGCCCACTTTAGCACAGGACCGGAGGATGCTGGCAATGTTTATGGAATTTGGCTTGAGATTTGATATTATTCAAAATACATTTAGCAATGATTTTCATTTGCTATAATAATTTGCAGCAGCTCTTTGGCAGGAGATTCAGAGGACTATTTTTGCAGTCTTAGGCAGGGACTGCAGACAGCCCTTGTTTCCAAATAGCTAAATTTTGATAATCATAGATCATAGAATTTCGTGGATCCCAACAGGTGCGCTCTCTGTTGCAGGGAGGAAGAAAATCCTGATCACCTATTTATTGTATCTATTTGCGCTCAAGAAATATGGAATTTGGTTCTTCAAAATGTTTTTTTGGTTGTTCCTTTTTTTATAGCTTTCAACACTCTATTTAAATAATATCCACTTTAATGGTTAAACACTTAATAGTAATTTTACACCTCATTCACAATAAAAAGTGGTATATGTTTGTTTTATTTTTATTGGTCCAAATTAACCTTTGACTATGGAAGTGGATGATATTTAAGAATAGCCCCTTTCAACAAGTTCAAGATCTTCACGCTCAACTTCCTATGGACTTTGCTTGGATATTCTATTTCATTACCCTCATCTCAAGGTTTATTCTTTGGAATATCAAAAAAATTCAGACATCGCCTAATCTTCAAAGAAAAACATTCTAAGCCATTCCCACTTTGGTGAGAACTCTCTCTTCTTTGTGACTCTTACCTCCATGGAAATAAATCTAAACATACCTCTTTCCATCCCCTTTGAAGATCTTGTTCAAGATTTTTGGTTTTCTTTGATGGGGTCTCAAAATCTAACCTAGGAATCGTTAGATGTGGTTGTGCTCTTTTGTCTAATGGAAATGTGGTGTTCAAAATACATTGTTGGCTTGGGTTTCACTTGTAATAATGTTACTAAAACTAATGCGCTTCAAGTTAGCCCGCAACTTGCACTGGAAGAAGGAATACAACTACTCATCATAAAGTGCAACTCTTAACTGGCATTAATGTGGTAAATTCTTTTATCAAGTGGTGAAGTTTATAAGCTATATTATGCAAACTTTTTTTATAGGTTGTTGTGGCCTCGTGGACAGTATTAAAATCTTTCATTCATTCAACATATTCGAAGAGCCAAAAATATCATTACTGATTCTATGGCCAACCTTGGTGTTGGTCCTCTTCTTGGCAATCTCCAAATATTGCGTAACTATGCAAATTCTTAGTGTTTTTAAGCTTTTATCTGTTCCCTCATCTCTTTATAACTTTTGTACATTATTTTTTAAAAAGATCAGAAGAACCTTTACCATAAAAAGACATTGTCTGATAAATATGTATCTTCCATATAGCCAGCATAGGTTGATCTAATAATATATATGTACACTAACAATGAAAGCAATGAAATTCAACTCTAATGTTATGTAATAAGATTTTATAATGTATATGATGAATGTGTTATCAATGTTATCATATGAATATTTGAAATTTCCTATATTTTTAAAATTTCCTTATTTTATCAAATAGTTGTCCCCTAAAATATGTGTCACAAAAAAAATCATCCTAGAAACACGTGTCCCCTTGTCCTTTGTCATCCTCGTCCTAGAAACTTGATGTAACATAAGTAATATTTTTAATGAGATATTTGAGCTCAGATAAAAGTTGATTACTAACAAATATGCAAACTTAAAATGTATATGGACCCTCATTAGATAATCATAGGTTTAGATGAAGTGCTATCCTATAGGCTAGAAGGATTTCCAAGAAAAAAGATAGTGTTTAAGTTCATACTCAATAATTAATTATGTTATAAATTGATTTGAAAATCAGTTGTACAAATTTGAAATTTGGATGTAGGTTAGAGGTGGATTCCTTGGATGAAATTATTAGGAAATCCCACTCTTAGATATGATAAATCTCAACTGGGACAAGAACTACCCCTAAAGGAAATGCTTGTGCATACTCCCAAGCTAGGTTAGAAGTTTTGGACAACACTAGCCCATTGGAAAGCATAGGGAGGAGAAAGGTTAGCATCTTAAGTACAAGTATAAAGGATAAGAATTCCATCTCTTAAATACAGAGTATGATTGTAGTTCTCTTTTACCACCATGTGAATAAGTGGGTGAGCTTAGAGGTTATCTCTTACCCTAAAAGATATGATATTAATCAAGTGTTATGGTTTGTCATCCATGGAGGGAGGACAAGTGGAAGGAGTACCTTTACTCTCTCTAAAAAGTCAAAATATTTGGAGATCATTACAATCTCGCCTATCGTAAACAGTCAGCACGTTGTTGTATTGGTTGTTTTCAAATTTTTCGACTCCAATTGATTTCAACTATTTAGTTTGACATGTTCAAATCATCTACCTTGACTGTTTCAACCCTCTTATTTGTCTCTAAGGTTAAGACAAATCAACCAGTCAATCGATTTTCATTAGCCAACTGTTAGGACGTTTTACAATGTACTAGTTGTTTAAGCTTTACCTTACAATCTCCCAAGCAATAATCATAAAACATAAGGAAAATTCACTCAATTTGCTTGGGGATCGTGGCAATGATCTCTCTTTTAGATTTAATGAATTCAAACTTCAAAGCCTATTTCATGTGTTGCTTTCTTATTGATTTCTACAATTATTTATTTTGGTATATTTAGGGAATATCAACATCCCACTGGCATGCTCCTTTGGCTACAGATTTGGGTCCTTTTGGTGGAATGGTGGATGGACCCCTTGTATACAAGACTAACATTAATCACAATTGCTTTGAGGAAAAAAGATCAAAGGAGCTTGGAAAAGGGAAGTCAAATGGTGGAGAAAACATTGTTGGGGCCTCCCCCAAAAGACAATGCACTACTCCCAACAAGGAAAATGGGAGGGAGACTCAGATGGCAAGGGCATGTCCTCTCATCTCAAACCCACATTCGGCTTCCAAATATGGAATTAAAGCTAAGGACAAGGTTGTTGTCTAAATCTCCCTAATGAAGTTTGGATTCAAGCGTCTTGAGCAACGGTTTCGTCTGTTGTTCCTAGGCTTTGACCTGGTTTTGTTTTGTTTGTCCCTAGTTGACTAGATGTTTGCTTCTTGTTGTTCCTCTAGGCTGTTTGGCATGTTTGTTCTATTATGGCTTGATGTTGTACAAGGGTGGGGCCCTTCTAAAACCCCTTTTTTCTGGTTCATAGCTCTGGTTAAAAACATTTTCCAATATCAAAAACATCCCACTAGCATTTCTAATGATCTTTGGGTACTATCATATTATTGTTAAAAAATTGACTTGTGAATTTTCTTAGCAACAACCCTCCATGAATTTTGGTTTTTTTTGTTGTTGTAATTTGTCTTTAGTAGGTTTTGACTCAGACGAGCATAATTCTCATGCTTTGAAATACAACTACATGCAATTAGGAAGTCCATGTATAAAAATTTCTCAAATTCCTCAGATTGATAGACTAGAAAGAAGATAGAGAATATTAAGAAAGTAAGATATATCAAAATATGCATGGCTTCATTTGACTGATTTGGTTCAATTTTGGATTTTGAGAAAGATTATGACCTGGCACCATAAAAAAATAGCACAACCACAAATTATATTTGTTGCAGATGTCATAGATCATTGAAACAACAAAAGATTCCTAGATATGCAACGCTTGAAAATATCTAGATGAATAAGCCACTACAATATGCAAATATGCTTACACAATTGGAGGAGCGACTTGTCTCACTTAGAAGCGCATTTGCACAAACATGGGAGCTAGGTTACAAAAGACCCTAAATATGATTTTAACTTGAACTATTATCAATGTACCAGTTGACATGAACATTATACAAAAATTATTATCGTGGCCGACAATTGAAACATCGACAATTGTGGTTGCTCTTAAAAGGTGTTTACACTATAAAAATGCATACTAGAAAGGTATGGTGTGGGTGCCTATTATCATGAAGGCATTAAAACAATTAATCAAAACAAATCTATACAAAAGGGAAAATATTCAATTAAACAATGATTGGCAAGAAGCTCTTCAAATTGATAATGAAGATGATACAACAAATGAAAATAATGCAACTAATTCTTATTCAGAAAGTGAAATAGAACATCAAAACCCTTGTGACAGCTTGGTCCATGGGTTTACTGAGTCTAGATGTATACATGAAATGCAAGACAAAATTATTGAAGTTACACCAATAGAAGGACATTGTCCTATTAGAATCTTTAAAGACAAATATGCTAAAGAGATGAACTTCCCCACATTGTTCTTTGGACAACCATATGACAGTGACATTGTTAAAAGTTTCTCGTACCAGAAAATTATACAATGGGAACTACTACACTCAAATAGGCAATTTGCTTATCACACAACAAATTTATTTTTTAAAACTATCAAAATACTCATTCACTAAGTTTTATCTACAATATGGATAAGACTTCGTAAAGGACAACTAAAAGGTAGAAAACTAGTAGCTAGAGATGTCAAACAAAAGCCTAACTTAGAAAAGATATTGAAATCAGACATTGGCTATGTTGATTTTAAAAGAATAAGAATATATTTAGATTGTTTGCATGAACTTAAGAGAAATGTATTTGCAATGATTCGACAACTTGGTCCAACTACATTTTTTATTACATTTACAAGTGCTGAACAGAATTGGCAACTACTATCAAAAACACTACAAGAATTACATAATATACATTACCTAACATCAGAACAATAGTATGACACAAAAATAAAAAAATAGATTTTGTCTGATTAAACAAGATCTTGTGACATGTGCATGTTACTATAGGCATAGAATAAATGTAGTCAAACAATTGATATTCACATATGACAATTTCCTTTGAAAAAAATTGTGATCATTTTTTTGTGATTGAATTTCAAAACCATGGCAATGAACATGACCATTTCCTGCTATGGATTAAAGATGTACCAATATATGGAAAAATATAGTATTGTAGATATTGAAGTGTTTGTGGACAAGTACATTACTTGTGACACTGAGAAACTAGATCTTGAGATAGCTATTGTACATAGGTACTAGCACACAAAACAATGTAAAAAATCAAAATGTTGGTCTTGCAAATATAATTTCCCATACCTACCAATGAAAAAGACTATAGTTCTCAAACCTTTAGAAGAAAACAATGAAATTTTAATGTCCAAATCAAAGAATATCTTTTTGATATTGCAAGAATCCAATTATGAAAAACGTTCAGGTCTTTCAAATATTTATAGAAGCAATTAATAAAGATGAAAATGAATACATAATGGCTATAAGATCAACATTATTTAGGGCTACAAACTTCTTAAGAAGAAATCCATCACAAATATGGAATAATACATTCTCACAAAAAATTCCAAACATATGGAGAGAAAATACAGATGCATGGTTTATGCTTAATGCATATGTTGCAGCAATGTATTGTAGTTCATACATGACAAAAGTGGATAGATCAATGACACACGTGTTTAAAAAGATACATAATGATCATCAACAAAATAATACTGATGTTGTCAAATGATAACCAAACTTGGAAATGCATTGTTAAACTTGCAACAAATATCTTCACACCAGGCTGTTCACATTGCTCTTTCACTTCCGCTCAACCATAGTTCAAGGAAATGTATATTCATTGACACAAGAGTTGATTGTGATTGTACCTTTGTTTTAAAGCCCATTGAACAATTGAATAAAGAAGAAAATGAGTCAAAAAATGTTAATTGCAAATCTTTGATTGATTGCTACATAATGCAGCCTAAGACACTTGTGCATATTTGTCTTGCACAATACATTTCCAAATATAGGAAAAATGGACAGTCCTTGCAACCAAAGACAAAGCCAAATGTTATTCAATTTATCAATTTTTTTGATGAATATTTCCTATTTAACTTATATTATAAAAGCAATAAACAGTACAATATTCACAAAAAAGGGGTAGGGTGGTTAAAAGGCATGCCCACAAAGTCTCAAATCCTTAAAGGCGATCAACAGCCATACACTGAGGCAAACAAAATAACAAAGGGCACAACCCGAAGAACTCTAAGAAGCAAGAGCAGCACCAACAGAGGGAGGAGGATCCTTGTCATTAGGTTTCCCCAAACATCTATGGGGGTGGTATCATCTATAGGCTTCCAATCGTCAAGAGCAATAGTAGCATCTTCATTCTCCTCAGGAGGCTAATCACGGGCTAGAGAAATGGCAAGTTGTAGCTGAGGAAATTTTGCCTGTGTTAGGCAAGACAACACCCTACATTGAAGATGGTGGTCTAGAATGCTAAGACCATCCTCCACAGGAAGCAAAATCCCTAGAGGGTTAAGGTCCATGGGAATGAGATCCACAATCACAATGATCACCTCGGTTGCCACCATGATCACCCTGGTCACGTCGAGAGGACTAACTGCGACCACATTGATGCCCTCGAGAGGAAGAGGAGTTAGGTAAAACTCGAGCAACAGTGGATTTATCAATTTCAATAAACATATTGACCCAAAAAAATTACTATAGAGAACAATTACTACTTTGTGTTGTTCACAGTAAATGAAAACACATTAAAGCATGGTATTAGCTCATGGAATGATGCATATTCATACCATGAGAACACAACAAAGGAAAACTATGTTAAATACAATTACAATACCATCCCTAAATGGGGTGACCTTGATAGAGCTATTGATGAGGTCAATTATGAAAATCACTCCATTGGCACCCAATCTTTCACTCCAAATAAAACATTGAACAAAGAAGAATATAATGTAGAAGAAGATATTGAAATAAAAATTAATAGAAAATCAAAAAATCTGATTTCTAATTCATTTGAGATTGCTAGACTTCCACAAATTATGGACAATGATGAGTACTACAAATTGATACGTATGTTAAATTAGGAGCAACAAGCAATTGTAAAAGAAATAGTATTGAAAAAATTAAAAGATAACAAAGCTCCATTGCACTTGTTTCTAACAAGTGGAGAGGGAACTGGAAAAACATTCACTACAAAAGACATATTCCAAGCACTCCTTCGCATATACAATAACAACATTGAAAATTACCCAAACAAACCAAAAGGGCTTATAGTTTCCTATATAGGGAAAACAACACATAACATAGGTGGAGTCATGTTACATTCAGCATTCCACATATCTTTTAACAAATTAGAATTCATCCCATTGAATACTGAAACATTGGATAGAATGTCAAAGCATTATCAACAATTGTCCATGGTCTTGCTAGATGAAATTTCAACAGTTGGCGCAACATTCGTGCGTTACATTGACATACGATTAAGAGATATAATGCAAATGCCTATTATGTGCTTTGGAAACCTTGATATGTAATTTTTTGTGGTGATCTATACCAAGCACAACCTAAACTTGATTCGGTTGTCTTTGAAAATTCACAAACATTAATTGAATTAATGCCATACTTTTGGAAATAGAACATAAGATAATATGCATTGCAAATGACTATGCGACAAACAGATGAAAATTTTATTTCCATACTCAATAGAATACATGTAGGCTTACAAACAAATGATGATTTGGAGTACTTAAACCAAACTTGCTTGCACCTACCACTATTGGATCCAACATTCCCTTTTCTCTTTTATAGTAGAAAAGATGTTGATGCACAAAATCAAAAGATGCTATCAATAGTTCCAGGAGAGTTAACTATATTGAATGCAATAGATGAACATGATGACAATTGTAATGAAATATGACTTTATAATCACACAAGTCTACTATCTCAAATATTGTTAAAACCAGATATGTTAATAGAACTCTATGTTGGTAATTATGACACACATGATGGTTATTCAAGGGGTCGGATGGAACATTTAAAGCATACACCAAGTAAATAATGACCTTGATATTATTTGGATCAACTTCAATGACTTGCAAGTCGGTCATTGGCAAAGGGTGAGATTGGCACAATGCTATAGCAATTGCATTGATAGACAATCGACACCTATACTTTAGATTGTAAGGCCTATCCAAAAAGTATCAAGCAACAAGAAAATAACTACAAGAAAATAATTTCTAGTCAAATTAGCCTATGCTTGAACTATACATAGATCCCAAGGGCTATAATGCAAGGGTTGGCATTCGATCGTACCGGGATTAAACAACATGGATTAACATACAAAACACTTTCATGCACAAAAATAATTTTCTCACTATTCTTGTTGAGCCCTCTAACAAAACAAAATTAAAAAATTAAAAAAATATATCCTTGGAAATGTCTCGTCTCAACGAAACAACAAAATGGCAATTTGAAAATGGTCATTTGGAATGCAACACTGACTCACAAAGACTATTATGTATGTTGAATACTCGTGGCTTGTGTCTCCATATCGATGATGTTGTTCATGACAATGATATAATGCCATCTGATATTTTGTGCTTGCAAGAAACACATATGCATTGTCCATATTCTAACAAACTATTTGAACATTTTAGTTGTTGTTCAATGTATCGTGTACATGGCATAATGTCTTTAACCAAAAACAACCTAATTGTCTCTAGAACAATGTAACATGCAAAAATATTTATACACAAGACCAAATGCTCCAGTTACAGAAATCGATGCAATCACTAGCCAAGTGTTTTCATGTCTAGATACACATAGAACTCTATACATTTTGGAGGATTTCAGCATTGACATGTCTACATATAATAGCAACAAAAAACAACTTATAGAACATGCACAAAACCACAATATGCAATTTTTTATTCATGAATCACAGTCGCTATCACAACCAATGATTGACCATGTGTGGTCCAATGAACTTGCACAACCATCTTAAATGTGTATAAATTAGAAGCATATTGGAGTGATCATTTGGCTACTTTTCTTAAGTTTCGTGTTATACAAAATACTGAATCATCTACAATTTGTGATTAAGCATATCTATAGAATAAAATTGATTAGCTCCACATTTAGAAAATTGAAATCAAATTAAACCTAAATACAAAATTATATTGCTCAAATTTGCATGGGAACAAGGACAATTCATATAGCTTATGCAAATAAAGACTATACAAATTGTATTGTTGAATAGTGTCAATATAATTTGGACTTATTGCTTTATTGCAAAAGATTTTTGTTATTTTGTTACAGTGCTAGATAGTATATCCTATTGTCAATATTCCTTGAATTGTAATACACCTTATACTATGTTTTCCATTTGCAACTTTGAACACTATAACATTTTATGATGTCCATGTTGTCAATGTTGTTGCATGTTTCAAAATAACCAATTGGTTTTCAAATGTAGCGAAAAATGGATACTTGCAAAAGAGTAGAAGACCTAATGCAAATTGGCAGCCAACAAAGTCCCAAAAGGTTAATGATATTATTTATTTGCAATAGAAACATACTAAATCAGATTTCAAATGTTTAATTTATTCTATTTTGATTCATGCGAAATGAAATTCAAAAATCTTAATACAATAACAATTGAAGATCTAAATGATCATAAGGCTAGAAATATCTTTGAGGGGGATAGCATTGTAATGTACAAGACTACATTGGATAAAACCAACAAAACTCGTGAGGTGCTACGTGTGGATCTAATAGATGCAAAAGCTGAGATGACAATAACTCTAAACATAATTAGTGACCTTGTCCAACAATATGAAGACAAGATAGTTCCAGGGTCAATAATATGCATCTCAAGATTTCAAATTACACCCAAAACTGATATGACCATGGTCACGACTATGATTGTATACTCATTTTGAGTAGCTCTTCCACTGTTGAGATCATTCCGCAGCTTTGTGAAGACTATAACTTTATTCCAAGCACCACTATTAGATAATTGCTCACAAGCATAAGTGACTATGCCACTGGAATATAGGTACATTGGTGGTTGGCACCAAAAAAAACATTCCAACACCTTATTGACATGAAATATGGGAGTCTTGATATTGACAAAGCATAGGTAAATACATATCATCAATTGTTCACTTGAAACTAATTTACAACTTCCATTGCACATCTTGTTTATTAAATGAATGGAGCAAAAATGTTAATCTCATTTGCAACCAAAAAAACAAGATATAGATGCATCAAAGTTTGGCACACCATTTTTTTACTATGGGGACAAGTACAACAAAATGAATTTCCAGCAGTTTTGTTCAAAAACATTGTAAAGTGCATTGATGCAAAGGACAATGTGCTTCGAACATGTCAATCAATGTACATTGGAAAATTGAACAATAAAAGAACCTTTGATTGACTAACCAATTTGTTGCATTCAACATTTCAGGTAATTGGCCATTGCCCTTTAATACTCCAGTTTTCTACATGCTGTCACAAAATGCAAATTTCATTTTTTCATGATGATTGCATTTTTATATTATTTGAATACATTGATTTTAAACAATGAGATGTTCTGCTATACTGTTCACATGTGCTTGTATGCGCGTGCACACACACACACACAATCTATCTATACATAATATATAAAGATATGATATGTATGTAACAATATACATATTGTATATTTATAACTTGGATGTATTGTAACTGTCCCTATCCTACATTAATATTCTTCAATTTCTTGGAGGTATTTGGTGCTATTTGCTTTTGGCTAGTTAGGTCAACGTGTGACATGCTCCCTTGTCCACAACAATGTATGAAGATGCAAATCGTGACAATGAATTATTGTCATCTCAAGAACCTAGCGAATTCAATGTATTGATGTTGCATTTATTTGTTGTGAAGAAGTCGCATATCCAGTAATATTGACCCTTTTATCCACTCTCAACATGATGTTTCTGCAAATACTGAGAGGTGTTGTTCATGTATTTATTAGCAGAATGATTTATTTCAAAACAGCTCCATATGTAAATATTATGCAGATGATCCTGCTATAGGGTCTATGCTCAAGTTCACTATGTTCTGACTTGTTAATAATATTTGTTCTCAATATATTTCAAACATTGGCTATCACTATTCAATTCGAGGTGTTGCATGGTAAGCAACAATTGATTATCCTGAACTGAGAATAAATTGCAAAATAATGTCATGTAAGGTGAGGAGTATATTAACAATATGATACAGAAGATCCTGCTATAGTGTTTTTGCAAGTGCATACACAAAATCTACTTATGTTTTAGTTTATACATTTTTTACACAGGATCAGAGACACTTGATTTTTCCAGGTCATGTTGTATTCTATTCTAATTTGATGTTTCCCACTCTTGACACAAAAAAAAATTACATCTTGCCATCACTCACTTCTTATATTTCTAATATTTAAGTTATGTTTTGTGCAACAATACTTAAACACTGTTATATTGTTCAGGGTTGCTTATGTGCAGACATATATACCATATCAATCTATACAAAATAATAAACATATGATATGTATATATCAATATGCCTAATATACATATTGTATATTTATATATTGAATATATTGTAATTGTGCCTAGCTACATTAATATTTTTCAATTATTTGGAGGTCTTCGAGGCTATTTGATCTTTGCTGGTAAGGTGCAAATGCAAGATGCCTCTTGTCTATGACAATATATGAAGATGCAAATGGTCCCAATGAATTGTTGCCATCTCAAGAAGCAAGCAAGTTCAATGTATTGGTTTTACAAGTTTAAAAATATGCTTCTTCTAGTTTTCAATGCTCTTGTTTCACTATGTCAGTTAACCTTCTTCATACAAATTGCCATTTTAATGCTAGTTATTTTGACCTAATATGCCCTAAACCCGCATATCTTCAACATGTTTTCTTTTATATTGCGTCACATATGATCAACGATCATAAAACAAGTCTCTATTTCTCAAGAAAGACAACAATTATTGTAGAAACACTCCTATTGCTTGCATGCTCATGCTACATCGAACCAATTAAATACATATCTATTGTCCACAAGAATCTATTGCCCTCAACTTTTAGATAGGATCACTTGGGCCATGGATTCACTTTCCTAAATAGATGGAAGGTATATTATCCTTGCTTGCTTACTATTAAGTTGTCTTATTAATCATGAGGGCCATATTTGACCTTATTTAAGTTGCTTAATTCACTTATAGAAAGATGCAATGCCTCGCCCAATGGACCCTAAATAGTTTATTGAACTATTGAAAAATATTATGTATGGTGGTTCTATGAAATTGCCTTCAGTTGTCACTTGTACTATGGCTTTGAAGTATCTTTAGGATCATGATTTTCTTAATAGTAGCTAATCTACCTTGACTACTAGAAATGTAATAGCTTCAACTTGGATTTCATTCTTGGACACAACAACTAACTTTTTATCTGATTGTTACCTTGCTCATATGCATTATTATCGATTAAACGAAGACTTATGTTATTCCACCAAAACCTCATTCAAAGATTATATTATAGTCATTGGACTAATATCACTTAGATTGTAACAATGTTTCTATCTACTTGGTAACTTCCTTTGCATTCATTTTTTATCACAAATGTCCAATAGGCTCAGGTTTTATCTCTTGTATTGATTGTTTAATACAACATACTATTGATCTCCTCAATAATGCAAACCTAGTATTTGTTATTGGTAAGGAGACATTGTGTGGTAAGAATTTATTATTGTATGACTAATACATTTAATGTTTCTTTCTAACATATTGTTTTGATGTAATGAATATCTCCATTACATAAATATACTCTGTCAGTACTCCTATGAGAAATGGAATTCAAAGATATTTATGTTTTGTTACACCTAACATGTCCTAAAGCAACTTGTTTTGAAGACATGCTTCTTTATGTTGATTGCATGTGATCAAGCATCGGAAACAACTCTTTGTTTCTAGAGCAAAATATCAATTGTTGTAGACAGTGTTGATTTGATTCCTTGTATTAACACATAGTTAATATTGTTTCTTCTTTGTTATAGGTACATGGAACCTTGAAAATAGCAAATGCATTTTCAAGCCCTTTCCATGCATTATGCCGTAATTACAACTGCATATTTGATAGCCATGGAGCATTGGAGGACCAAATTGCTCATTGTATAAAATGCAACGAAAATGTCAACTGGGTTCACTGCCTTTATATCAAGGCCATTCTAACAATAGGGATCAAGCATACCATACATTGTTCTTGTGACAAATATGTTATTGGCCGATTGTTACCATATCTGTAAAGTGTTAGCTATGAATAGTACATTGAAGACAAGTCAGAAGTCATATTCATGCTATGGGATTTTGTTGCAGATGACCAATTCATAATGAATGAAAATAATGTTATCGTTAATGCAATTTGGATAGTGAAACTCCGGTTACCAGGGACAATTACAACAATTCTCCATTGTTTAGTACTTAATTTTGTATTTTATAAAAAAAAAATCTCCTTTTCTATAGGCTAACTGTTTAAACATAGCATGCTTATGTCCTACTTCATACGCATCTTGCAGGCATCAAGTGGACAAAAGCATTGCACATCAATGGATTTCAAAAATGCGTCTCTCATTTCCCATTTTGAACTAGAACCTTTAATTAGTGATTGACAAACAACATTTATCTTTACAGATTTTGATGCTTATACTCTTCTGTTATTATATACTACTTTATATTATTTCCTGCTATGATACACTAATACATGTGCCTAGCTGCCACAATTTAAAAAAAGAAAAACTCTTTCCCTCTTTGTAGTTTGACTGGTTTTGTGAACACTAAGTATGAAAAATGAAATAATCTGCTTAGATTATAGCAGATTTCACTCTTGAGCTTCCTTGAATGTTGGATATCTTGTTTGCAATGTCTGCCCTAAATTGTGAATCAACCATTTGAGTAGAAATTTTGTTCACCATCATAACTAACTGTAATTTGCAAAAAAAAATACATAGTTGCAAATACAAAATTGACCTATATTCCAATTTTCATAGGACAAACAAACTTAAATTCTTTAGTTCATGTTGTACCCTATTCTAATTTGATATTCTTCTTTGTTTAGACAAAAAATCATTTATATCTAACAAAAAGTCATTTATATCTTTGTGTCTCTATTTTTGTCGATTTGATTTCAATGGATCTTAGTTGGATTTGAGGTGCATGCTGCCATCTCTATGATTAAATAAATAATGTATATGGAGAAATTTTTTTGTGGGGATTTTCTATACCCATAGTTTTAGATGGGTGCATTTGTATATAATATAGGTGTCTGAGTATTGGCAACCATAGTGGCAACCCTCTAGCTAACCATGGCGGTAGGAGTAAAGATCATTTGTTAAATATTATAATTCTCTTGAATTAATTATTTTCTAGTGCCAAAAATTTATTGGAATCTAAAAATAGAGCATTCCATCAGATGCAATTATTTTTGTGGAGCAGCCAATCACTGTCGAGTATTTAAAGTTCGAAGAACTAGGCCAAGATCCAAAATCGATGTTATTGACATAAGTTATTTTTTATTCTCCAGAATGATCTATTTCAGAATAAAGCATAGTTGAATATGGAATAAATAATCCACGCTCTATTTATGCACTCTAATATAATTATGGCATTAGAAGAAAGTTAATTTTGAATAATCATAATACTTGACAAATGCTCTTGGCCCCTGCCCACATGGTTGAGTGAAGTATGACATAATGGATGACAGTGGATATACAATGATCCAAATCAAACTACCGATTGTCTATAAATCAATAAAGGTGCAACTATATTATACATAAATGTTCTCATGAAAATCTATCATTATACACATGAGCAAGTAGTCTATGTTTCTATAATCGACTCTCCTATAACTATACATATCATACTTTCATGAGAATTAGTGTATTCAAACTCTAGTCATTTTATGGACACTGATATTCCTAGACATCTGTTGTGGTATTGACAATTGCATTGTGCCCTTGTTAAATACTTCAATTTGTCGAGTGGCAAGAATTCATTGTTTTCTGCATACCTCCACATAGTGCTCTAGTTCACAAATCTTATGCAATATTCATTATAAATTTAAAATAAAATTGAACTGTATCTCTAAAGCTCCTCATTCAAATTACTTTTGTGCAATTGAATATAAGCTACAATGATCATTGTTCTCATGGTACCAGTGCTAAATATGTTTTGCAATCAAATAAGTCATAAACGCCTTTTGGTTCTCCCCGTACACTTTTCCTATGATTCCTTCTATTCTATCTATAGAATATGGTCTATGAGTTACACAAATGAACAAGTAACATATCTAATAACATTAACACTTTAGATGCTCTGAACACAAGGTGTCTCTATTTCCAGAATGGACTATTTCAGAAGAGAACACATTAGAATACAATGCACATGATCTTGCTTTAGAGTCTTTGCAATTGAAATAGTCTTATTTTGGACTCTGCTCACACAAACTTGTCTGGAAAATACATTAACCATATGCACTACAATGAATGCATTCTATATTGCATACCATCTAACAATATTTGCACATGTAATCTACATTGATTTGAGATGAAGATCCCCATTTTCATTGCCTATCACAAACAAGGGGACATAGAGTGCCAAAACACAACAAATAGAGTGATTGATACAATGCTCAAATGTTCTCTTCAAAAACTATGAGTATTAGTTGTCCCACATTCATAGCAGCAAATGTATTTAAAGTCTACTAGTTTTTTCGACATTGGTTTCCATAGACAATTGTTGTGGTATTGACAACTGCATACTATGCTATTTAAATATTCCAATTGCCTATGTCACTGGAAACTATAATTAACCGTCGACCTACCTGCAAACACCATTTTAAAAATATATAGGAATCTTTAAACAGATAATTGCCATTGTAAAATGCCTCTAGCAAAATCTTCTTTGTCATATTCAAATATATTGTCCTTTGGAATAAATTAATTTGCAAATAAACACACTTCTATTCACAGTTAATATGTTCAATGTGACTAAAAAATATGAGTGTTAGTGACCATGTCATTTATTTGCCTATGTCAATTAGAAATCACACCATAACACACTTGCCAACAACAATTAGCAAACTAATAAGTAAACATGTACTAGTATTTATATATAGAATCATATATACAATATCATCACCCTATATGAAAATTGTCCATGTCTACAGAAATAGCTTTGACCAGTATCCTCATATTTGCAAATTTGCCCATGCAAACCTCGTACATGAATATTCAATAGATCTTTTCTTGTTTTATTATACATCATATAATCCTAGATGAATTTTGACAAATGAATAATTCATATATATGTACATAATTATATGTCTACAATCAAATTGTTTGTAGCCAATGATTTTAACAAACTAATCATAAATTAAATTTGAGCTAATGATTTGTTTACTCTAATACAAGCATCCCTTGTCACTACAAATTTCTTTTTCTTTATTTATAAAATCATGTTTTTAATCAAGCCAATCTTTAAATAGAATTATGTGCCAAATTGTTTCTATTTATATTTACATAATTTCTATAACATCACTACTAATAGTTTTTTTTTAAAAAACAAAAGGGTGGTAAAACACCTAGACAATATATTAATATATAAAACATAGATACAAAGTTCAAAGAGGAACTGCTCTAACCAAAAATGTCGTATACCAAACAAAATGCCACTGAAAATGTAATGGCAGGCAGCCATAAAGCAAACCAACACGTAGCCTCCCCACATACGACCAACCCCAACCACTCTTAAATAGACTAAAGAAGAGTGGCAACGCTAAGGCCCATAGCATGCATATCCTGGAGATGGGGAAAACTTGCCCGAGCCATACTTAAGCAAAGCAACCCAAATCTATTGAAATTAAAGTCCTCAGCCTCTCCAACTCTAAGAAAAAAGAATGATCTAACACCAAAACCTACTCCAGTTGATCGATCGCCAAATTAGCAAGGCAATCAGCCACTCTGTTGCCTTCGCAGTAACAATGTGAGATCTGGTAGGAATCAAAAAACTCTAGAAACTTCCAAACCTGCTCCAAGAAATACCTAAGGCACCAATTCTCCACATTCCTACTCTTCAAGGCCATGATGATGGTCATAGAATCCCCTTCTACCCATATATGATTGAAGCCTTTCTCCAGAGCTAGTTGAAGACCATGAACCAATGCAGAAACCTTCGCTATATTATTGGTTCCATCCAGTAGTTTTGCCACCTTGGCTACCAATAGTTTTCCTTCTTTGCTCCTTATTATGTAACCAAATCCAGACAGTCCCGAATTGCCCCGACAAGCTCCATCAAAATTGAGTTTTACAAAAGGGTGGTTTGGTGGTTTCCACTTGATATTAGTCATGTCAACTTTCTTGGCCAACACCTGAGAGGGCATCCCGGGCATCCCACACCTCTTCCCTTCGAAGGATTTCCAATTATTGGCCATAAGACTATCCCAAGTCATCCACTTTAGGTCTTTGCCTTGAGACCTTCTAAGCTTAGCATTTACTGTTTCTAAAATGGAGGCCTCCAAATTTGTGCACAACTCTTCCAAGGACTTTGCCTTGTTCCTGAAAATCCTGTGATTCCTCTCTTTCCAAAGGTTCCAAATCAACAAGGAGGGACTAACTGTCCATAAATGCTTGAAGGTAGCCTCTTAATACATCTGGGCCCAACCTTTGAGCCACTGAAGCAAAGTATCTAGGATATGAGAACACCAATTAAGCTACCTCATAAGCCATTTCCAGCAGTCATGGTTGTATCCACGCATCATGAACATGTGATCTGCGGATTCACTGTATTGTTGACAAAGAACACAATTGAAGGAAGGACCCAATGCTAGCTTTTCGATCCTATCACATGTCAGGATCTTCTTCTGAAGGGCTAGCCACATGAAAATACTGACCTTTGGGAGGACTAGATCTGCCCAGCACAGATACGTGGGCCAATCCATAGTATTTCCAATCAATAGGGTTTTGTAGCCTTGTGAAGCTTTATAAATGTTCTCATGAAAATCTATCATTATACACATGAGCAAGTAGTCTATGTTTCTATAATCAACTCTCCTATAACTATACATATCATACTTTTATGAGAATTAGTGTATTCAAACTCTAGTCATTTTATGGACACTGATATTCGTAGACATATGTTGTGGTATTGACAATTGCATTGTGCCCTTGTTAAATACTTCAATTTGTTGAGTGGCAAGAATTCATTGTTTTCTGCATACCTCCACATAGTGCTCTAGTTCACAAATCTTATGCAATATTCATTATAAATTTAAAATAAAATTGAACTTTATCTCTAAAGCTCCTCATTCAAATTACTTTTCTACAATTGAATACAATCTACAATGACCATTATTCTTATGGTACCAATGCTAAATATGTTTTGCAATCAAATAAGTCATAAACGCCTTTTGGTTCTCCCCGTACACTTTTCCTATGATTCCTTCTATTCTATCTATAGAATATGGTCTATGAGTTACACAAATGAACAAGTAACATATCCAATAACATTGACACTTTAGATGCTCTGAACACAAGGTGACTCTATTTCTAGAATGGATATTTCAGAAGAGAGCACATGATCTTGCTTTAGAGTCTTTGCAATTGAAATAGTCTTCTTTTGGACTCTGCTCACACAGACTTGTCTAGAAAATACATTAACCATATGCACTACAATGAATGCATTCTATATTGCATACCATCTAACAATATTTGCATATGCAATCTACATTGATCTGAGATGAAGATCCCCATTTTCATTGCCTATCACAAACAAGGGGACATAGAGTGCCAAAACACAACAAATAGAGTGATTGATACAATGCTCAAATATTCTCTTCAAAAACTGTGAGTATTAGTTGTCCCACATTCATAGCGGCAAATGTATTTAAAGTCTACTAGTTTTTTCGGCATTGGTTTCCATAGACAATTGTTGTGGTATTGACAATTGCATACTATGCTATTTAAATATTCCAATTGCCTATGTCACTAGAAACTACAATTAATCGTCGACCTACCTGCAAACATCATTTTAAAAATATATAGGATTCTTTAAACAAAGAATTGCCATTGTAAAATGCCTCTAGCAAAATCTTCTTTGTCATATTCAAATATATTGTCCTTTGGAATAAATTACTTTGCAAATAAACACACTTCTGTTCATAGTTAATATGTTCAATGTGACTAAAAAATATGAGTGTTAGTGACCATGTCATTTCTTTGCCTATGTCAATTACAAATCACACCATAACACACTTGCCAACAACAATTAGCAAACTAATAAATAAACATGTACTAGTATTTATATATAGAATCATATATACAATATCATCACCCCATATGAAAATTGTCCACGTCTACAGAACTAGCTTTGACTAGTATCCTCATATTTACAAATTTGCCCATGCAAACCTCGTACATGAATATTCAATAGATCTTTTCTTGTTTTACTATACATCATATAATCCTAGATGAATTTTGACAAATGAATAATTCATATATATGTACATAATTATACGACTGCAATCAAATTGTTTGTAGCCAATGATTTTAACAAACTAATCATAAACTAAATTTGAGCTAATGATTTGTTTACTTTAATACAAGCATCCCTTGTCACTACAAATTTGTTTTTCTTTATTTATAAAATCATGTTTATAATCAGGCCAATCTTTAAATAGAATTATGTACCAAATTGTTTCTATTTATATTTACATAATTTCTATAACATCACTACTAATAGTTTTTTTTTAAAAACAAAAGGGTGGTAAAACACCTAGACAATATATTAATATATAAAACATAGATACAAAGTTCAAAGAGGAACTGCTCTAACCAAAAATGTCGTATGCCAAATAAAATGCCACTGAAACTGTAATGGCAGGTAGCCATAAAGCAAACCAACACGTAGCCTCCCCACATACAACCAACCCCAACCACTCTTAAACAGACTAAAGAAGAGTGGCAACGCTAAGGCCCATAGCATGCATATCCTGGAGATGGAGAAAACTTGCCCGAGCCATACTTAAGCAGAGCAACCCAAATCTATTGAAATTAAAGTCCTCAGCCTCTCCGACTCCAAGAAAAAAGAATGATCTAACACCAAAACCTACTCCAGTTGATCGATCGCCAAATTAGCAAGGCAGTCAGCCACTCTGTTGCCTTCACGGTAACAATGTGAGATCTGGTAGGAATAAAAAAACTCTAGAAGCTTCCAAACCTACTCTAAGAAATACCTAAGGTACCAATTCTCCACATTCCTACTCTTCAAGGCCATGATGATGGTCATAGAATCCCCTTCTACCCATATATGATTGAAGCCTTTCTCCAGAGCTAGTTGAAGACCATGAACCAATGCAGAAACCTTTGCTATATTATTGGTTCCATCCGGTAGTTTTGTTGCCTTGGCTACCAATAGTTTTCCTTCTTTGCTCCTTATTATGTAACCAAATCCAGACAGTCCCGAATTGCCTCCACCAGCTCCATCAAAATTGAGTTTTACAAAGGGGTGGTTTGGTGGTTTCCACTTGATATTAGTCATGTCAACTTTCTTTGCCAACCCCTGAGAGGGCATCCCACACCTCTTCCCTTCTAAGGATTTCCAATTATTGGCCATAAGACTATCCCAAGTCATCCACTTTAGGTTTTTGCCTTCAGACCTTCTAAGCTTAGCATTGACTATTTCTGAAATGGAGGCCTCCAAATCTGTGCACAACTCTTCCGAGGACTTTGCCTTGTTCCTGAAAATCATACGATTCCTCTCTTTCCAAAGGTTCCAAATCAACAGGGAGGGACTAACTGTCCATAAATGCTAGAAGGTAGCCTCTTAATACATCTGGGCCCAGCCTTTGAGCCACTGAAGCAAAGTATCTAGGATATGAGAACACCAATTAAGCTACCTCATAAGCCATTTCCAGCAATCATGGCTGTATCCACGCATCATGAACATGTGATATGCGGATTCACTATATTGTTGACAAAGAACACAATTGAAGGAAGGACCCAATGCTAGCTTTTCGATCCTATCACATGTCAGGATCTTCTTCTGAAGGGCTAGCCACGTGAAAATACCGACCTTTGGGAGGACTGGATCTACCCAGCACAAATACGTGGGCCAATCCATAGTATTTCCAATTGATAGGGTTTTGTAGCCTTGTGAAGCTTTATAACTGCCCAATCCATCCCTTTCCATATCAACTCATCATACTTGGAGTTGAAGAAAATGACTCTTCTATCCAATGTATTTTTCGGCACAAGCTTCTGACTACTTGGAAAGTTACATTTGTAGAAGTCTTTCCACACAGCTCTAGGGGGGTAGCTATTTCTATCAACTACGAAGTAGTTTGCAACCTTGTCGCCCCATAAGTTCTTGAGATAAAGTTTGGCCTCCTTCAGTCCCCCCTGTGGAAGCCAACTTGGGCCACCCATTCTAGGAGTCATCCCAAAATGGCGCCTTCTTGCCATTGTAGACTTTCCAAGTCAGTCTTGGAAGAATAACTTCTCTGCACCTGACAATAAAATTCCACACCGACGAACCCTTTGGTGGATTAGCAACTGTAAAAATCCTAATAGTTTTGGATAAATTCAATTACCAAGTCAAAGTGAATTGAGTTGTTTCTATTTTTATTTACATAATTGCTATAAGGGTCTGCATACTAACAACGTGATGGTGGCTCTTGCCATTTTATACGTTGTGGAGCACGGTTGCACTCTTGGGTGGAGAAGGATCATTTGTGAATTTGATTCTCAGGTGGTGGTGACCTTGTTGAAGAGGCAACAATTAGAAGATGTCAGTTGGCATTTAACTTTGATTATAAAACAGATTCTTAATCTGTGTGCTTCCTTGGAATTTGTTACTTTATGTCACATTCCTAGAGAATGGAACAGAGTTGCGGATTATTTGGCCAAATGGGCCTCCAATCATTTACAAAATTGGAACATTGTAGATAGGAGTCAATTACCCCCCGATTTGTCTCAAAAATTGGACCACTTAGTGGAGATTGACAGGGGTGTATACTTCTTTGTTTTAGTTGGAATAAATTTGTACCCTCTTTTAGTTACATAATTGCTATAATATTTTTACTAGTGGTTAAATATAAATTCAATTATCAAATAAAAAATCGTAGGATCACTTGTCTATGAGAGGATTTGTATATAGCTTTATAGAATTGATAAGATATCCCTTTCTCTGGAACAATTTTATCAGGGAAGCGCAAGCATAAAATCACAATCTAAAGAGAGAGGTACGTAAAACAGAGCTTAAAAATTCCAATGCCCACGACTTACAAGTGTTGCGTATGCTTTTTCGACCAATACAAATACAAATGAAATGACAGCAGAAAAAAGAAAGAAGACGAGCCCAATGTAAATAAATATATTCCAACTAAACTCAGGATTTAGCATCGAATTCCCTCAAAAGCAATCCAGAGATCAGGTAAAACTTCGAACGATGTCTAAGAATACGCTGCATTTTGTGGTTTTGCAATAATTTTCCTGAAATTGCTATTTATGTCTTAAAAAAGGGTCACGGGTTTGTCTACTGATCCTGGAAACAGAATAAGAATGATAATTTGAAGAATCCAGCCATGATTATAAATTTGAATTCCGCAAATTCTTTACAGCCACCAGAAAACTTTAAACACATTCCACAAAATCTCTAGTTTGGAGAAACTCTGATGCATATCCATGCCGTGTTCAAGAATGTGAACGCAGGTCGATGAATTTGATATGTAAACTTTTGCAACAAGTTCATGTGCATATCTGATACATGTTGGCTAAACCTACATTTGAGTGAGGCATTATGTCAAACACTTATGCTTCCACAATTGAGTACAAGGCTGATTGCTATAGACAATAGGGATAAAAGCAGCACAACCAAAACTAGGCACAAGAAAATAGAAATCATAATGACTAATATATGAAATTCATTCCCGCCCACAAATCACACATCCACATTCACAAGTATTTCATAGATTTTCTTTATAACTTTCCCGATAAACATTTTGCGATTATTTTATATACCCCTTTTTTAAACAAATATGTCAATCACGAGAGTCACAACTATGTATGACTGTAATCCATTTTCTGTATTTTGAGTGAACAGCATATCCTGTTCAAAGCCTTCATTCTAGGAATGCTGGAACGATATTGGTATAGGCATTTGAGTTTGGGTTTTTCTTTTATCTTAATATAAGAAGTCTACAAAAATAAATATATGTCCACTTCAGAGCAATCAAAATGATACCAGTGTCTTAAAAACTAATGTATCAGCCACCAAGGGATAGCCCATTCTTAAAACCAAAATTGAAAGTTTATAGCATATTCAACAAAGGATTAAACCAGCATTCTCCAAGGGTAGATAAATCATTTTCAGAACAGGATTCAAGGACATACAATCATCTTCAAGAGGAGAGATATTGGGCGGGAACTGGGCATTTTTCATGATCTCATTATTGTCCTTCTTGCATACTTGACTGGAGAGCTGACAGGGTTTACAGTATGGGAATTTATTGAGGTTTCTGTCTGGAGCTGGATGGTTTCAGGTTTCTGTTGATCAGCATATGGTGTTCTGTCCTTTGCCGGGTCAGTTTTACAGGTGTTTGATCTTTAATTGGGATGCTGGGCAGTGTTTGGTCTACAGTGGAACTGCTGAGGTTGGAGATTGGGTTCTAGAACAGAGCAGCAACATGTCTGAGAGCTTGTGGTGCATGCAAGGAACGCTGCCCCTGCTATGCCATCATGAACACTTGGCAACAAATACAGTTGTGTCTCTGCTTCAGCCACTGGTCCTGTTTGTTTATGGCTGTGTTTAATGTTGGCTGCTGTATCTGTTTCTTACAGCCATTGTATTTGTAGTGCTGTCTGTGCTTTTTTGGTCTCTGTGGTATGCTTTGTTGATTGTTGTTTGATCAGTGGCTGTTTATCAGTCCCATGTGGACTGTGGTATTATTTGTAATTTGCATTCAATCCAATACCAAAAAAAAAAAAAGGGGATTAAATATAGAATTAGAACATCAACAAACAACTTAAACATCCAACAGCACAATCATGAGCTGCCCTATGCTTGTATGTCATCCTCAGCATTGTCATCAGGATCTTCTCTGTCAGGTTGTTTAGCAGAAATAACAGGGCCTTCTGCAAGTTTGATTTGCGGCTTTGCTTTCTACTTAGAATCTATCAAGTCACTGTTTAGCAAGTGAGAAATCTGAGGAAAGAACACAATCTGATATTAACTTTACTGCCCTTTTCACCCCTGAAGTTTCACTTCTTTTCAGAGGAGAGATGATCCTGTTGCACTTACACTTCCACTTGCTTCCTCTCTAACCTGTCATCTGCTGCCTGTCAACTAAATTCAGATCAGCACAGTCTAACCTAAAAAATGTCTTCTCAACAAGCTCTCTATTACGAGGATAAAAAATGATTGCTTACTTATTATTTTTAATTTGATAAAAAACTATTTTTTGCATATTCAAAAAAAACATTGCATACCTTGATGTGGCATTTCTTGAGACATTTTTATAATAGAACACGAGCCTTTTTTAAGCTTCAATATTGTCCAGACTAGGCTTCTGATCCTCATACTTAAATGCTCATTAGTTGCTCAATGTAATGTGATTGACATCCTGAATGCCCTTGCCATCTTTTTATTATGGTGGAAGAATAGAAATTCCTTCTTATGCTTCACCCCATCATTCAATATAGATCTTGTATTTGGAATGTACTCTCTACTGCCTTCCTCTCCCAAGATAGGTTCTCCAGATTTGCATATATCTCCTGTTTTCATGGGTGGGATCTATTTCCATATGAATATCAGCCTACCTGCCTGCCTCTGCATAATTCCTATTGAGTCTAAATGTATCAAACAGTTACTGTCACAATCACAATTATTGTTCTTTGAATAATGAAGGGTGCTTCAAATGTATACGATTACAAGCTTTCCAGTGACTTGGAGTTGTTTGGGCTAAGAGGCTCTCTACTTATATTACTTTTGCCCCCAGTCTAAAAGATATGGCATCTAAAATATAGGCTCCAGACAATTCTCTGACAATAGAAAACACATCAACAGAGGAAACTGAAAGCAAAAGAACAATACTACTGGTTCATAGACTCCATACAATGGAAGCAGACATCAGAAAACATTAACATTACTAGCCACACAAATTAGACTCAACATTGAGGGTGACTTGTGTTCAAAGAGCTGGTTAAATGAGAATGGAAAATAAGCCTAAGAACTGCATGAACAGCGGTGGTAGCAATATCAGCTGAAAGTCCAGTGGTTGACGCCCAAATCAAAACCTGTATCCGTGACTGCAGAATACAATTCTGGGATAGGATCTATAATTTTCCAATGAAGACAAGTCTCTGATTCCATCTCAAGGAAAATCTTTCTATAAAACAATCCAGTTTTGATGACCTTTATCTGTGAACTCTCATGCACAGAATATTGCCCTTCTAATTTGCAAAAGCCCATTTTGTGCAAACCCAATAATGATTACATTCCTAGAAATCACATCATAATAAGGTAGTATGTCCACCAAATCATCTTCCTTCTTTATACTGTAACCTTTCGCATAGATGCTCTATCACGACCTTCCAATTTCATTTACTTCAAAGTCTCCAAGGTTGCAGAAATGCAGTTTGTGCATAACTAGAAATTTAATAATTATTAAGACATAAAAGTTAAAACTTAAAAGCCATATTTTATGCACTTTTCGTATTTCTAGGACTACATTTTGATGAAGCATTTTGGCAAACCGGTATTTTTGCATGCATGTTCTATCATGACCTTCCAATTGCATTTACTTAAATATCTCAAAGGCTGCAACAAATGCAGTTTATGTATAATCAGGAATTTAATTGTCCTCAGGGTATAAAGCATATTTTATGCACTTCATGTAGTCATTACATTTCCATATTTCGGTTTCGATGAAACGTTTTGGAAAACCAGTCACAAACCTGCTGCACCCATCCACATTGTGCATAATTGTCTAACAGGAGGGAAGTCACGGCTGCAACAGTGTCCTTAATCATAATTTCTCAAGACAAAACATCCAGGTCCTTGTCTAGTATAGACCTTAATTATTACCACTCTGGTACTGCATAGTTCAGTTTCGTATGTTGCTCAGCAAGAGATGCGCCTACATTAGCTGAGAAACCTGTCAGGATATTTTTCTCTGTGTAAATACGAGAGAAGACAACCAGGTTGATTTGCTGGAGTAATGCTCAATCTTCCTTTATAGTTTCATTCAGCTTCCAAGTACAAGTTTGGCATTTTATGATTGAGTGAATGGGCCAGCGTAGAATCTTCCTTGACTAATTGGTTTTAACTTTTTCATATTCAACAAGATGGCTTGCTTCAAGTCTTGCACCAGCACTGAAGCTTTCCCTTTGTTGTTGGTCCATTTCAGGATATTTAGAGCAAAGGACCCTAGCATCCTGTCTCTAAAAAGACCATCTTCTCCAGCCAGATTGGGATTTTTCTTAGACATCCCATAAAAGTTTAGTTTACCCGCCCTCGGAGTAGGGCTTGACCACTTTGCTAAGGCTTGTTTTGGTCTATTGGTTCTAAGTTTCTAACCCCCTTACCAGGGGAACACGAGATTAAAGGTTATACAAGAAGATTGCAATCTCTCTGTCTTTCTCTCCTTGGAATTGCCAAGATGAAATTAATGGGGAGCTCCAAAAATGAATGGTTCATTGTGTAGCCAGTTTCAATAAATAATGGTTTGATTGTACAGCTGATTTATTATGTTAGTTTCTTGCTGGCTTTGGATAGTTGTTAATAAATAGTTATATGCAGTTACGAACGGTTGTGGTCTAACTGACTACCATTGGGCACCCCAAACAGTATTGTCGTTGGAGTATAGTGGTGAGTATTCTCGTTTGTAAACACATTGGGCACCAAACTTGCTAAATGGGCATGATTATGGGGAATTCCATGGTTGAGCATGCTTCAGCCAAAATACTTCTTGGATGGTTGGACTCCTGAGAAGTCTTGGTTTACCTGATGGAACTCCCAATGGTGACGATTGCTACTAAGTACTATGTGATGTTTATTTTGACATTTTCACTCACACTGCTTCACTCATATGACCATATCCTGATGCAATCAATGCCAAGTAGACTATTCAACCCCATAAGACATGGGCTCTTGTGAATCATTCCCTGTGAAAGATGGATCATATAGATTGACTTGATACTAAACATGCAGTTGATTCCCAAAAAAATGATTTCAAGAAATTCTAAGAGTTATGCTAATAAACATGGGGCTAGAAAAACATCTGGCATAATGAGCTTCTTTTACATTCCTTTTCTGTCCTTATTCTAAAGCTCTCTAGCATGTATGTTTGTTTTAAAAGCCATTCTCTGCTTTGCATGTTATCTAGCAGATTGAGGTGTCTCTTATTTGCATATTGCTTGCATTGTGATAATGGCCATTGCTTGTTTGCAGAAAAAGGGAGAAGTTGGATTCCTCTTTATCTAGAGAGATGAACTACTTATACAGACTCTCAGAAGGAAAAAGGAAGTTGACAAGTTCATCGGGGATACATTGGACAAAGTTCTGGTTCTTCGTTTTGGAAGGGCCACAGATATTGTCTGCCTGCAGCTTGATGAAATTGTAGTCTTTCTTCTCTAATTCTTACCCCATTTTCAGAATTATAAGGAATGGTTGATGGATATTGGATATGTTGACATTTATTTTTATTATCTTCTATATACTCAAGTTCACTGTGACCACAGCTTGCAAAATATGCACGTGAAGTGTCAAAGTTTGCATCAATAGCTTTAGTGGATGTGGATGCCGAGAAAATCCAAGTTTATATCAAGTATTTTGACATTACTTTGATACCTGCTACAATCTTCTTCTTCAATGCAAACCACATGAAGATGGATTCTGGGTATTGCATACTCACTCTTTGAAATTAATTTTGTTGGATTTGTATTTTTTCTCTGTTATTAAAAATTTTGATAAAATATGTTGCAAATATGTTGGTGGGAATCAGTTTGTAGTTTGGATTGAAAAAGATATTTATCATCAATAATTGCACCGTAAATATATTACTTTAGAATTCAACAATGGTTAAATCTCATTATCAAATGCAGTTGTGGCCTGGTTACTGAATGGATTGCCGAATTTAAAAACTTCGTTTTTATTTCATAAAATTTGATATCCTGTCTTCAACAGGACTCCAGACCATACTGAATGGATTGGTGCATTCCATCAAAAAAAAGATTTTATTGATGTTGTGGAGGTATGAAATAGAAAAAAGTGGAAGTTTTAATGATGTTTGACTCGCTTTTGGTTCACAAGTATTTTTCCTCTTTGAACATGCCAATTCTTTGATAATGTGTTTGTCGTTATGTTAGCAATTCCTTCGGTCAATTTGTCTGACAATAATTTTCAGATTGGAGTTTTGGTTTTTTGTTGGCCTCTGGTAATCTAACAGATTGATTTTGCTTCATTTGTAATTGTTTATTATTGTCACACTAGAATTTTGACCCCGGGTCATCAATCTTATGGCTTGGGATAGTTTTGTTTTCCAGTTTCTCGCTGTACAACTTATTTTCTAGAAAATATTTATTTCATATGTTGGATTTATATTGACAAGCTTATCTTTAGGGTGGTTTTGCATTTTGAAACCCTGTCTATTTACTTTATGCAGGCCATTTTCAGAGGAGCGATGAAAGGAAAATTGATTGTCACATGCCCTTTGCCCCAAGAGAGAATTCCGAAGTTTCAATTGCTTTTTAAGGATATTTGACTGGTTAATGTTGCATTATCTGGGATGAGGAGCCCTTATTCTTTCTACTAAATTCGTGTCCTGGCTTTGTCATCATTACTAGTTATTTTGATGTACAGTACATAATGGCAGACAGTTTTGCTTTTTAGCTTACGTTGCTACAGAGTCATCCAGCAACTATGTGATAGTTAAAATTTGTGACATATTGGGGGATGCATTATCAAACTTAGTGCAGTTCATTATCATGGCCATCGCTCTGCCTTACCACTAAAAGGGAAAGGAGAACCCAGCATGTACCTTACAGCGTCCTATATTTTACTTAAATACATATTCAATAATTTGATGCAAACACATACTACTATGCCCTTAAAGTGGAAACAGACATAGTTGATTTTCCATCTCATTAACCCTTAGAGGAAAGATAATGTAGCTTACAGATCTATATAAATTTCAGCAGCATAATGGCATATAAATTAACACTTTAAGAACATGAAACAAAAATAATAGAAGAAAGATAGACAGACGAGAAGAGACACCAATATATGTGGGAAAACCCTTTCAGGTAAAAAACCCCACCCTCCAAAGCATCAAACCAACGTATTAATCTGCAACAACAAACATGTTACAATACACTTGCAGGGTCAAAGCCTTAACATGGAGATTTATATCTTGCTTCTCTCGAGGAAAAACTGACAACATAACCCTACATAAAACTCTCCTCTTACAAACTTCTCCTCGAGCTTCCAATTTATAGACTTCTGGCTATATAAGAAACCATCTGTAGTTTTACAAAACCATGTGCTTAACTTCTCAGCCAAGATTTCAGTCTAAAAATAAGCTCTCATGACCCTTACAGATATCATAAAATATGTCATAATGCCTCTAAAAATAGTCCTTCCATAATATACTATCATGTGGGCATCTTTTGACAACTAATATTTCAATTTTCAAGGCACCGACATGTGGCAAAAGTGCCAATTAAAAATTCAAACGCCCCTACATTATTTTGGAGCTCAATAAAAATAATAACTGACCATGGGAAAATATTAAATATAAAATAATGCGGGAAATATGCAAGGTTGAGACACCTCATTTTCCAACATTCTCCCACTTGTCGAATACCTTGCAAGAGCAAAGGGATACACAACCAGTCTGTGAACAACCAAGGTTACCATACTGCCTCAACTGAACTCCACTATGCTCACGAGCATTACAGAAACACATGTAACATCTTCCAAGTGATCACCAACATGACAAAAAAATTAGAATTCCAAAAACATGATGAAACACTAAATGTCACATAGACATACCAATGTATCCAACTTCAAACTTGTTACCAGAACACAACTCTGAAGTCCAAACACCTACAAACCAAGATCGAGCACGGATGCTCTAGAACGGTTAGAACAACAACCACAGCTAGTTGTTTACATCCAACCAAAAAACCCCAACATTGATAGAACTTCTGCACACGACATATCCAGCCCATACTACAACTCTCATCCCTGTATAATCCACTGTCCTGCTCAAAGTTACCATCTCCTATAGTAACACACACACCAAAACCATTGATGTGCAAAAAATTTGAAGACCCTTGATACTGCAATCCAATGAAAAATAATCTACCAAAGACATACATACATCCTAGGAATCAAACTGCATGAGCAATGCCAACCAAAGCAACACAAAGTCTACCAATTAGCACTTACATAAAAGTGTGGCTTATAATCAAATCATTTAATACAAAGAATAATCACAATGATCTGCAAACTACAACCAACCTGCTGCAAAACAGGGCATACTTCCACAAACAGTTTTTTGCTCACTCTCTCACCTTTGATCTCATCCACTTCTCCCAAGTCCACATCTCAAATGATATACATTAAAAGAACACATACTATTGCTAAAAAAATTAATAAAGTACAACTACAGTAGATGACCATAAACCCAATGGTCATACTAGATGAATAAGAACCTCTAGGAAGAAATATATGATCATAAAGAGAAATTGCAAACCATATCATGTCCTTCTGCCAACACCACCAAGTGCTAAGCTATGCCAAGTAAAATATCATTCACAAGACCCCAACTGAAAAACTTTAACAACACCCAATTGTTCAATCTCATTAGATCAAACAAAACATATATATCTCATATAACAAAAAATGGATGTATGCTTCTCTAACCAAAGAAGATCAAACTCAAAGAAAAAATCCATTCCAAAAATAGGAATGCAACCAAATAACATCTCCAAAACTTCTCATAAAACAAACCATATACCTAAGGAGATAACCATGCCAAGTAATCCTCCAATGAACCCTCCAGAACTAGAAACTATAGCTCAAGATCCATATCCATGAGAAATCAAAGCATAAAACAAAATGAATCTGAAATAACATGGGCAATATGAACTGAGAGTGGGGAATGAGAATGATCCACTTAGATACACCAAGTCTCATAGACTCTCTCTAAGAACAATCTCCTCTCAAGTTCAAACATGAACTCATGTCCATAACACGTGAAGGCTCCTCGGTCTTTTTGCTAAAATTTCACCATTCCAACACATGATCCCCACAACAAGAGATCTCTAGCCTCACCTCAAGTCTCTCTAGTATCCATGAGCATCCATCAACCAATTCATGCCAACTTCAAATGCATACTACAAAATCATGAAGCTCCAAGCAAATGATTAATTCTCAAAACCAAAGAGAACTTCACCAGACCACTGTCAAATCTCCCACTGCACTTCTGCAAAATCTAGGAACACACATGACATTATGATCTAACATCTCCTAAGAGATCACTACCTGCTCCAATGAACATATCTTACCAAAGGGGCACCATCAAGCCAAAACTCCAATCTTAGAAATAAGAATTCATCATGGCACAATACCATCTCCATGTTGGAAACACGATTGTCGTTGCACCAAAAGGTCGACCTGTTAATGCCTAATACAACCGCCATAGTTAATGAATCCACGAGAGGTGGTTAAGCCATGTCACGAATCCCACGAGAGAAGCCGGCTCACTGCCAACAATCCCCCCAACGTCACTTGTGGGAGCCCGCATCACTCGCAGGGGAGATTCAAACCTAGAACCTTTGGCTCTGATACCAATTGTTGGAAACACGATTGCCGTTGCACCAAAAGGTCGACCTATTAATAACTGATACAACCGCCAGAGTTAATAAATCCACGGGAGGCGGTTAAGCCATGTCATGAATCTCGCAAGAGATGCTGACTCACTGCCAACACTCCAATCACATGAAGATAACTATCCTTTAACAATGGAACTCAAGATGTCAAAATAATTTCACAACATATAAGAATCATAATCCAAAAGCCTTACCATAACACCTACAACCACTGTAGAAGAGCATCCATCACCAAGTGATATATCCACATCACTACCAAAGCTCCCACTGAAACTGTGATACCAAGCTTATCAAGGCATTATGATAACCATCCTCTCAATGAAGATAATCCATGGCTCTTAAAACAATCAAATACTTCACCTACAATATCAGGAGTACAAAAGAATAAAGTAGAACCAAGATCTCTGAGTCAAGAAGATAAAACCATCACTGTCAAAAGCTCACACTAAACTGTGTAACCAAGTTATCCATGACATCGTGATAAACATGCTACAAGTCCCAATAACCAACTATCCAGACACTCTAATCATCCATCCTCTCATCCCAATGCAACATACCAATGCACAAATGACCAAAGATAAGGCCAACTAACAAAGTTTGCATAAATACTGAACCAATCTTGTGGATATAGACAATCCACATCTGAGTCATCCCACTGCAATCAAATAGGTGATCAGCCCACAAAACTGCATAACTCGTAGATCCCAAACATGAAACATGCAAACTCATCATCACATTAGTAACTTGCAAACTGCGATAACAAGAAAATAACATGTAGACCACGAGACTCAAACACCAAATCAACCACAGATCTAATTTGCCAAAAAAGTCCACATATGAGTAACCATAGTCAAGGAACCCATCAAGAAAATACTATAAAAATGATGAGTGACTAATCACATACCAAAATCTCCACACTAAGAAAGCTACAAACCTCCTCACACTATGCACAAAGCATACATGCAAACCTGTAACTATCTTACATCTAGAAACACCCACAAGGATTCATAATCTAAAAAATAGTTTATTCACAGATCTACAAAACCACAAGTTTTGATTATCCGTGTAAAACTTGTAAAACCACCATGTCATTGACATACATGCAAATCCATATCCACTTATCATCTAGAAGACCCACAAGTCTGTAAAATTACCATAACAGCTATACCAGAACAATGGAATAACATAGATAAGCATAACCATAGATTTTGAATGGAAAATCAACAAAACCCTCAGATCGAACCAACATGAAACTGAGACATGCAAGTACAACCAAACAAAAGGAAGAATAGGTCCAGGAACTCTAGGCCCACTTGTAGGCCAACTCCACAACCACCACCATGTACAAGCATACGGAGGAGCTAGGATGTTTCAGAAGCTTTCAGATCATCCAATGATCAACTCAACAGCCTACATGCATTTGAGGTTAACAAAACAATGCCTATAGCTAACAGTTTACTAGAGCGATGCAAAACGATTCAAATAATCATGCTCGTTCACTCTACCCTTTACCTTTCTCTATACATGTGAAAAGAAAGGAGAACTTTTGTATCAACATTTTGCAACTATTGGCGCCTACCGATGAATAACACCTGCATGGTCGAAAGCATTCACTACCTACATGTATCAAATGAAATGCTAGGATTGAGTAGCAAGAGCCCATGATTTATGCTAGATGAGGGGGATTGGTTGCTTGTGTTGTATGTAGGTGGCAATACATGTGGTGAAGGTGAAGGTTGTGGATTCCTTGACCAACAAAGATAATCCCACAACAAAGTGTATTCAAGCGGTGATTATGGACAATCACGAGTTTTGGTTCATGGGATTTATTAAATACCACATCTTTTTCAATACTAGATAATGACATAGGCCATAGGGATACAAGACAATCATCATTCGCTTAAAGACATGGCAATTGAACTTCCACAACTCTTTGACATTATGGTTTTCAGAATCATAAATTTGGGAATATTTAAAAATGAATTATGGTGATATGTAAATAAAATAAGTTGCAAAGAGAGAGGAGAGAGAGCAATAGAGATAGAGAGGAAGAGAAAGAGTGAAAGAGAAAGAGAGAAAGATAAACAAAGAAAGAGGAAGATAGAGTAAGAGAGAGGGAAGAAATGGGTGGGGGAGGGGCCTAGGGTAGAGAGAGAGAGGTGGGGGGGATGTGTAATATATGATGCATAAACTTTAATAATGACACAACAAAGAAAAACAAAATGTGACATTTGCAATAATTAGAAAGTTCTTTCTCATGTCTCCTAGCAAGGAAAGATAAAATAAACAACAATAAAAAAATAAAGAAATCTTACATCTAGAAACACCCACAAGGATTCATAATCTAAAAAATAGTTTATTCACAGATCTACAAAACCACAAGTTTTGATTATCCGTGTAAAACTTGCAAAACCACCATGTCACTGACATACATGCAAATCCATATCCACTTATCATCTAGAAGACCCACAAGTCTATAAAATTACCATAACAGCTATACCAGAACAATGGAATAACATAGATAAGCATAACCATAGATTTTGAATGGAAAATTGACAAAACCCTCAGATCGAACCAACATGAAACTGAGACATGCAAGTACAACCAAACAAAAGGAAGAAGAGGTCCAGGAACTCCAGGCCCACTTGTAGGCCAACTCCACAACCACCACCATGTACAAGCATACGGAGGAGCTAGGATGTTTCAGAAGCTTTCAGATCATCCAATGATCAACTCAACAGCCTACATGCATTTGAGGTTAACAAAACAATGCCTACGGCTAACAATTTACTAGAGCGATGCAAAACGATTCAAATAATCATGCTCGTTCACTCTACCCTTTACCTTTCTCTATACATGTGAAAAGCAAGGAGAACTTTTGTATCAACATTTTGCAACTATTGGCGCCTACCGATGAATAACACCTGCATGGTCGAAAGCATTCACTACCTACATGTATCAAATGAAATGCTAGGATTGAGTAGCAAGAGCCCACGATTTATGCTAGATGAGGGGGATTGGTCAATTGTGTTGTATGTAGGTGGCAATACCCATGGTGAAGGTGAAGGTTGTGGATTCCTTGACCAACAAAGATAATCCCACAGCAAAGTGTATTCAAGTGGTGATTATGGACAATCACGAGTTTTGGTTCATGGGATTTATTAAATACCACATCTTTTTCAATACTAGATAATGACATAGGCCATAGGGATACAAGACAATCACAATTCACTTAAAGACATGGCAATTGAACTTCCACAACTCTTTGACATTACGGTTTTTAGAATCATAAATTTGGGAATATTTAAAAATGAATTATGGTGATATGTAAATAAAATAAGTTCCAAAGAGAGAGGAGAGAGAGCAATAGAGATAGAGAGGAAGAGAAAGAGTGAAAGAGAAAGAGAGAAAGATAAACAAAGAAAGCGGAAGATAGAGTAAGAGAGAGGCAAGAAATGGGTGGGGGAGGGGCGGGGGGCGAGAGAGGGGGGGGGATGTGTAATATATGATGCATAAACTTTAATAATGACACAACAAAGAAAAACAAAATGTGACATTTTCAATAATTAGAAAGTTCTTTCTCATGTCTCCTAGCAAGGAAAGATAAAATAAACAACAATAAAAAATAAAGAAATCAAAGATGAAAATTAAAAAAAAGTAAGTGGTAGTTAATTTATTGGTGAGAATGTTTGGTTTAAAAATTATACTAGGTAACATTTTGTCAAATAGTCCACATGCCCCATTTTTGTTCTATTTTAATACCATTCAAATAAATTCCTCTATTCAAATGTTTTGATCAATGTCTATACCTTGTTCTAAATAGATATGTTTTTTCCAATACATTTATGTCAAGACATCAATGGACAAGAATTTAGCATACTAGGAAATATGAACACTTCATTCTATTACAAAAGGACATCTCATTTCTACCATCACAAAATCATCTCAATATCAAGATTAACATTAAATATGCTTTGAGAAAATCAATTCCACAATGCCTTGCAATGTTTTGTGAAGATTGCCATTTCTTTCTTCCTTCTTATAGCATCTACTTTATCCATCAATGTCTAGAAAGATACAGGATGAAAGAAGGGAACATAGAGATGGAGAGAGAGGGAGAGAGAGACAGAGAGAGAGAGAGAGATAAAAAGAAATAGACATATAGAGAGATATAAAGGAAGATAGAGAGATAGAGAGATAAAGAGGTAAAGGAAGAGGGATAGAGAGAGAGAGAGAAGGGAAGATACGGGATGAAAAAAAGGGAAGATAGAAACAGAGAGAGGGAGACAAAGAGATCTAGAGAGATAGAGAGATAGAGAGGTAAAGGAAGAGGGATAGAGAGGGAGAGATTGATATATGAAGGTATAGATATAGAGATATAAAGAGAGAGAAAGAGATATGGTAAGAGATAAAGAGAGATGGTAAGAGAGAAAGAGAAATAGAGAGATTGAGAGAGAGGGGGGGTGAAGAGAGAAAGAGAGATAGAGGAAGAAAGAAGGGGAGATAGAGACAGAGGGACGAAGAGACAAAAATAGAGACTAAGAGAAATAAATACAAATGGGATAGATAGAGAGGGAGACTAAGAAATAGGGATAGATAAAGATGGAGAGAAATACAGATAAAGAGGGAGAGAAAGGAAGAGATAGTGAGAGAGATATACAAAGATAAATGGGTGCTAAGTATTAACCCACTCCCCCCACCTTTTTAAAATATAGCATGCTTATACATGTTTTTTTATTACAAATTTCATGACATCGATATATTTTTAAAATACATTTTTTTCCTTCTCTATAGGTATTTGTCATTTTTCCATGATTGTTCTTCCCTGGATGGTGGGCCTCTTTCTGACTAATAATCGTGTTCCTTTTAGAAAAGTTTTTCCAAAGCGAGCTTGAACACAATGAGCTCCTATAACATAGAATGCACACCATTTTTGAGATCTCGATATTGTTCGCATATCATATGCAAATTTAAACAAATAAAAAATGTTTCCCTAGAAATTTAATATTTTTTAGACAATTAGGAATTTTCAATCTAAAATTATAGCATGTTTAAATTTAATTTTAATTCATTTTAGCTCCAAATTATGCAAATGTGTGAAATTATAAAAGCAATGAGGGTCACTAAGTTTGATTGATCTTTCTATCATGTGACATCCTATGAGAGGATGCATATTGGTAGGAAAGATGACAACTAAACATGGTGTAGGTGGTGACCATGCTTATATTTGCAAAATAATGTCTATTAAGTATAGGTGCCAAGATGTGAAATATGAGGCTTGTGATAAACAAACATACATGCTTCAAATAATATGCATAGGTGACGACTAATGGAATGCAGGTGAACCTAGGTGCAATGCATGAAATCTCACATTTGAAGTAGCTACTAAGAAAAACACAAGGATCTTTAAATTCATTAAGATTATGCAAATTAATTCACAACACTTAAGAAAGAAAATAAATACGTGGGCCATAGGAGATAAAAGACAATCATCATTCACTTAAGATGTACCAATTAAATTAAGTACAAACTCCTAAGTGTATGACTGAACTCAAAGGACTAATGTGCAACAACAAACTTCTCCTAGATGTATGAACTTGTCCCTTGATAGAGCACAAATTAAGTACAAACTTTGAAGCTCTCTTTCAATTTCAATTTCAAGTAGAGAACATGGCTACATGCATAACCTTCCTATGAATAATTATTTTCCAAATTTACCTTCTTTCTTAGCAATTCAAATCTCCAATTTTCTCTTGATGTCCATTTGAGCTCTCTTGTCTTCTCTCATAATCTCAGCCAATGGTGCACATATGCCCCTAAAATCTCTAATGAAACTTCTAAAGAAACTTGCCAAACCATAAAAAAATCTTACCTCTCCAACATTCACTAGTGTAGGCCATTTAACAATTGCTCTAACCTTTTTTGGATCCATTTTCAAACCTTCAGATAAGATTACAAACCCCAAATATACCAATCCTGTCTTCATGAAACTACAAGTTTCCTCTTCATGAAACTAAGCTTAATTGCATAAACATAGAGGCAAAAAGTGTTTCATAGTGTAGTGTTTCTAACCCATTTTAACTATATGGCCACTAAAGTATCAAACTCTTAATTTACCTTGTAGCATCTCGGAAGTTCAATAAATGGAAATAACACTTAGCATCATCTATTGTTTGAGTCTACCCTTATTTCACCACCATCCCCACAGTAGATGATCAATGTTTTCAAGCATTCTGTTGGAGTGAACTACTACTATACCAGCCATTTAGAAACATTCACAATCTACCTTCCATAGAATTTGCATTGTACATTTCCAGATCCATTGACTCATGAGTCTTGGTGATTTTTTATCTATGGATTCCACTTTATTTTCTACATTTACATGATTACTCTGCGTTTTTGGGTGATTGTTGTTATGTGTAAAACCTGCCCACAACATATAGGATACTCCAATATTATTGAAAGGCTAGACTTCAACGTGTCTAAAAACAACTTTGACTGCAATCTAATTTTTGGCCTTCAGCAAAAATGGTAGGATGAGAAAATAGGTTTGGACTACATGGATGTGGAAGGATTAAATAAAATGAACACGAACAAGACATTGGCTAAGAAGCTTGCAAAGAAATTTCACACTTTTCTTGCATCAAAAGCAATTATTAAGCAAATTCCTCGACTTCTTGGTATTCGTCTAAACAAGGCAAGTAAATTTCCCACTTTCATGTCACACCAACAGTCATTGGAGGGGAAAGTAAATGAAACCAAAGCTACAATCAAGTCCCAGTTGAAGAAAGTTCTTTGTATGGGTGTTGTCATGGGTAACTATGCAATGGAGGAAAAATAAATATTTTAGAATTTCTAGCTGAGTGTCAACTTTCTAGTGTCCTTAAAAAAATGGCAAAATGACATTGATTTCAGCTTTGCTAAAAGCCAATTACAATGTTTTTATAGTAGTTGAAACATTGATTTATACAATTTTTGAACTTTCTAAGTAAAAATTAAAGGGCTAAAAGCATGAATACTTGATTTTATAATACCCTCATTGTACTAATCTGTAAAATTATTGTTCTAGGTTCACTAATTTTAAGGAGACGACAAGTTTTCTTGCTTACTCTAGAATCCTACAACACTCTTCAAATATGTAGTGTTCATACAAAAAATAGACGTATTCGTTTGAAAAGACATGAACGTGCAGTTTGTGTCTTTTTATTCACTTTATATATGGAAGTTGATGGAGAATTCAGATCTTGAAGCCCATGTAAACAAGCACTTCACTCCATGTTATTCCATTCCCCCTAAAATAAATGTAAACATTTTATTTAATAGACATATCTATTTATTTTATGATTATAAATACATTTTATATGAAACAAATTTTGAAGAAACATGAAAGATTCACAAAATGAAATCAAAGGGTGGTTGATTGTAAAAATGAAATCCACCTATACGCTTTCAATTTCAACATACTCATTGTTAGTAATAAAAATATGTGGAGCAAAGCAACCACTTAAATCCAATATAATTTTCTGTTGTCTTATTTATCAAATAATTGATTAGAACCTTTCCACTTGTTTATAATAATTTGTGAAATATTTTGTAAGTGAAAGTCTCCATCTAATTGTCTAGTGAAATATATAACATCTGCTAATAATCAGATCTCCATCTTATAATAATATAATTTGTGGAAATTTGGTGACTTGAAGGCCTCTTTGAGAATTGTGTAAGCTAGACGAGTATGGATCGAAACTTCTGTGGAGGCCAGCCGCCATTGAAACTTCTGTAGCGTCAGAAGGTAGCACATGATATCTTCTACTGAGTTGTCCAATCATTTGATTGACATTTTCTATTGCCTATCCTCATGGAGTATACCTGTACATGTTTGGCCAGCCCCTAAAAGCTTTTAACATGAAACAGCCAAAATCGCTTTAGTTTCTGTGGAATATTCTGGACATTTTATCAGCACCAAGGGAAAAAAAAAGTGTACGGGATGTCACGTCAAATTTGGATTTTTCCCTTGCATTTCTAGCGATGAAGTTAGAGTGCTGACGAGGCCTACCACACTATACAATTGATACCAATGGAATGCTAAAATTCTTGGGGCCTGCTAACTGTCAGGGCAATTTGAAGGCTGCAACCTCACCACGAGATAAAGCTCTGTTCGTAGACTAGTCTGAAATAATAATTCCTTGTCCAACTACATGAGTACCCACTAGGCGAAGTACCGAAATTTTTTCTGAAGACCCTGATAAGGTGCTCGATCCTCTCCCCATTTCCTTATTTTGGAGTTTGAAAACCAGAAAAGATGCTTGTTCCTAAAGTAGGGGCTTCTCAATGGCTAGAGCAAATAAAAGAGTCACAAAAGCATGGAGAAGAACAAGGGATACCATCTCATGTGCATCCATACATTTTCACCATACCAGAGCCCTTGCGTATTGAAAGGCCAGAAGCTTACCTGCCTCAGGTAGCTTCTCTAGGACCTTATCATCACCTTAAACTTGAACTGTATGAGGCAGAAAGATATAAATCTCGGCTTACCATCCAAGTTGAGAAAAGAGCAAATAAGGGACCTTTTGAGGATTTGGTTAAGGAGATCATTAGTATGGGAGAGAAGATAAGGAACAGCTATAATGATCATATTGAATGCGGAGATGAAGTACTAGGGTGGATGATGGCTCGAGATGCTGTGTTTATTCTAGAGTTTATTGGCTGCTATAACCAATCTCAGAGCTCACGATTTCAACAGGCAAACCCTTATTTTGGATGCATGGATGAAGCTGATGAAGTTTTTCACCCAGAAAGAAAGAGCCCATTGTTCTTCCCACTTCAGGCTGATATTTTTAAGCTTGAGAACCAAATCCCACTCTTCATTTTGAAAAAGGTTCTGGAATGGGAGACTGGCTCTGAAACTCAAGCAGTGGACAACCTTAAAATGGCAATTTCAAGAGCCTGTAAGATGTTCTCCCCTTTCATATATGTTGGAGATTCATATCGTTCCATTACACTAGCACACTTCAATAGTTCCCTTGATGAAAGACACATACTGGATTGCCTTTACAATTTTGTTGTCTCAAAGAACAACGCTGGTCAGGTTAGCGTTTCTGTTGAAGATGGTCAGAATAGAGCCATGGTGAAGCCGAAAAGTTTTCACTTTCTTCGCCAGATAACATCAAGATTTAGAGAGCTTTTGTCTCCAAAATCTTATATAAAAGCTGACAAAAATCTGCCTTCCGCCACAGAATTACACAGGAGAGGAGTAAAATTTGACCCTTTTACATGGGCATCTGAAGAAATAAGGTTTGATAGAGCCAGCTCTACACTGTTCCTCCCTTGTATAGAAATGGATTACAGAACAGATGTTTTCTTGAGAAATATGGTGGCAGTGGAAGCCTTCATGACGCGTAAAACCAGAGTGTTTACTTGCTATGCAGATCTGATGGACAAACTCATTGACACTCCTAATGATGTTGCGGTGCTGAAAAGGTATGGAATCATAAGCAGCAACTTGGGAAGTGATAAAGAAATAAGCAATCTGTGGAATGGCATTCGCAGATCAATGTGGAGGAGTGCATATGAGCCTATAGACCAAACTATCAAGGATGTCAATGCTTATTACAGAAGTAGATATGGAGTCTTACTAGGTGAGTTTTTTCAGGAACATTTCTCAAAGCCATGGCGAGCTGCATCAGTGTTGGGAGCATGTACTCTGCTTTTTCTAGCTTTCTTGCAGACATTATTCTCATATTATCAACTGTCTGATCATCGTAAACACTTGTAGATATATTTTCTCCAGGTGGCATTATCTGCCCCAAAAGCTTTGTCAATTAAAAGCAGGCTTTGGGGTGAAGCCACCCAAGTTGATGTATTTGAACTTTGCGTCAGCCCTCTGTGTTGTACTACCATTGCTAGTTGTTTTGGTGCCACGCCTTGTAGGTCAGGCCATCTCTACGTCATGGTTGTTATCTATGTGATGCCTTAATTTACAAGATATATACTATAGTGATATATCCCTATGCTAAGAGTTTTGTAGTAGGATTTCATTTCTGGTTTACTGAAACTCAAAGGGAATGTGTCTCTGTAATTCCTACTTTCTATAATATATAATTTCAAGTTGTGCAGACACACTTGTATATCTGTCTCAAACTCTCAATCCTGATGGATTCCTGTGTTATTCCAGGTTGCATATATTAGTTCATAGATTTTAGTTAATGTTGACTTTATTACAAGAACCTATATCCAAGTACCCACAAGTGGCGACCTTTTTGATGCATTTATATCCTGTTTTTAACTTATAAACATTACATTATTTGCAAATTCTTAGCAACCAACCGTAATGAGGTCAGGTTGGTATGTGAAATTAGGTGCTGAGATGGGCATAATAACAGATTGAGGAACTCATATTGAAGGATTTGTTGTTTGCTGCAGGATCAAGATGCAAGGTGACAACCAGTTTTTGCTTACCAAAACAGGAGGTACATTACTTTTGGTTGCCTTAAAGTGAGATAAACATAACCCGAGTTTTATTGTGTAAATTAGTTGAACTTCCACGATCAATTAAGAATTAGATATCGTTTAGGGAGATAATCGCAACCCAGTTGTAAATTATCGGGAACTTGTACCACAACTTTGAGTTACATATATTTACCATATAGTTTTTTGGGATACCTAACCATGTATTAAGTCATTGTAAAACAATGGGATCCACAAAGCTCATAAGCACCTCGGTGATGTTACGGTTGGAGAGACAGACAATGCTAACACATCAACCCAGGGCCTTTCATGTGCAAAGCCTGTTCCGCATTGGCAAATCTTTTAGTACATGTAATGCCTTCTAAATTCTAAACTTCTAAGCTTCCTTGTCTCACAATTAACATCAATGTGGGATTGTCAAATCCAACATAGTTCTAGAAAGGTCCTTTTTTAAGTCATTTTTATACTATTGGAATTTTACCAGTCCTCAGTGAGGTCCTTTTTAAAGATCATTTTTTAACACTTGGAATTTTGTCTTGAGTTCCCAACAAAGTCTTCTCACTAACAAACTTGCAGAGATGTAAATGAGAGTGTCATAAATTCAGAGAATCTGTTAGGAATCTGTCCTAATCCTAGAAATTAAACATGGAAGATATGCTCTACTTGTAGAAGGAAAAGCTTTCCACTAAAATACCAGAGGGATAAATTACCCTCTGTAATTGGCAATAAACTAATTAGTCTTGCTTGTTCAGTTTTAACAATTAAAAATTCTTGCACCTAAGCAATTGAGCCCAACTTACAGTGTGTTTTCTAGCTAGTCAATGCAAGAGCCAAAATTATAGAAGTCTTAAACAGATCTACTCAAGTCTAGTAATCTCAGAAGTCTGGTTGCATAAGAAAAAATTTCTTCTCTTATTTTATGCTTACGAATGGGGAAAAGCAGTATACATGGAAGTTGCAGCAGTGTTGCTGAAGGTAATCCAGAAGTAAAAGTAAGGACCTGGTAGATCTTTAAAAAATGGAACATTTAAATTAAAAAATTACCACAAATCTTTTGAAATCATAAAATGATAAAGATTTTCATCGAGGACAAATGGCAAAGTGAAACTTCTAGCTTTCCATCAATCTATACACATCAGCAAATGCAACATTTAATTAAAGCTTTTCTAGAAGTTTCAGTAAAATTCACAAAAATGTGTGTAACTGACAAACCTAATGAATTGAAATTTTGGTTCCAAATTTTTTGTGTGTTTGCCCTATTAAGGTTTCAGAATTCTACAGGCATTATTCATATTGAAGACCCAGCCATAAATATCACACAGGATGAATGTAGTTCAAAAACTCGGACTCTGGCTTAAACTCAGCAGTCCAAAAATTGGACTCAAACAACTTAAATGCAAAATAATGCATGAGAAGCATAAAGCATGAATTTATAGAACACAAGTCTATTTTTATCATTGTATCATTCTGTGGAATTAAGAAAAATAATAAAATTCAATTACTCTATTTAATTGGGAAAAATAATAAAACTCAGGAAACTAAAAAATACTGAAATGTTCATAAAAACAGGGAGAAACAATTTTTACTTTTTGCTTAAACCAGAGCCCTGGGTCTAGGGGTGGCAGCCCCAGCAGGGTTGAGGACCAGCCCCCCTCATGGATACAAGGCAGGATCATCGGGCAGAGCCCCCACCACCAAGCCCAGAATAAGGCCTTCAAGGACACAGTGACCTTCATGGCGTATGCCAACCATTGATAAATCCTTCCAATCACCCAACAATACATACCACTGAGATCCAATTTATTGAATACAAAATGACAATTGACCAAAAAAATAGGGATTTTAATGCAACACCTGAGTTCTCTTATCACATTCACCAAGTCTGAGCGAGTCTCCACGGAGACTTGCGAACTCAGCTCAGAAATTGCAGGCAAGTTTACTTGTCTGCTCCAGAAACTTGTGAGTCAGGCACGTACCTGCCGAGTTTTTGAACTACAAGGCAAACTGTTAATGTCACCAAATCAGTTACCCTGATTAGTGTCTGTCAAGAGAAAAGCATTTGAGATGAGATTATGCCTCCATGGGGCTCTGGATTGAAATAAACACTGATGTATGCTGGAAACAGAGTTGGCACTCTTTTTTCTTTTGTGATCCTACTAAGAATGTCACTGAGGCTTTGGCCATTGGGAGAGGTGTTGCTCTTGCAATCTCTCTCCATCTCTCTAAGCTGATCTTAGAAACAAATTCTCAAATTTCAACCACTCCCTCCTTTCAGATGAACCTAAATAACTTGAAACTTATATCACATGATTACAGCTATGCATGAGTTTCTTGCAAAGTTTTAAGAGCAATGTGTGCAATACATTCCTGGGGTCACCAACAAAGCAGCAGATCATCTCACAAAATAAGGCCAGTACCCTAGAGGCTGGCTGGGAATGAACTGGCAATTTGGAGGGCGTTCCCAACTCTGGGATTAGAGCAACCCTTCAGGCTATTATTTATGATAATAGAAAATAGGAATAAAAGGAATTTTGGGGGTGTCCCACCAGATATTTTTTTTCAACATCTTCTGTTTCTAAAAAGATGGTATGCAGGTGATGGTGCAAGGATAACCTTTAGGCTTGGTCCATCCTTATCATTTCATTTCTGTTTCTTCCTCCTTCAGTGACCATCTGCCTTTGGAAACGTCCCAGTTCAATTTGCACTCTTCGTGGCATTTCTTTGTAACAAGGTTGGCTACAAACCACAAGCTAACAAGGAAGGGTTGTTTTCTGTGGAGGTCAATTGTGTTGTCTCCATCCAGTTCCTCTTTAAGGTTGATAACCTGCCCTCCTTAGTTTCTGTTTTTAGTAATTTGGAGCTTTTCTTTGTCTTTGATGAGCTCTGGTTTCTGCTATCCTATTTCTATTTGTCTCCCTATGATGGCAAAAATCTGTCCATCAGAATCCCTACTAGACATCCCTCTAAGACCCCTATTAAACACCCCACTAAGCATCCCACTAATTCCCCTGCTGCCAACCTGGCAAGAGACAGAGACTGGATACCAACGACCTAATGTATGACTGGATAGCTGCTTGCCATTTCTCTCAGCTTCACTGGCAGCAAAGTGATAAAAAATATGGAAGTCCTAGGAATAGTGGACCCATGAATCCTGTGATTTCTAAATCCCCACTGTTACTGTTCCATTTCCTCCCAATCCAATTGAAATATGACCCAAGCCCCAGACATTCTGTTTTTAGAATGCCATTTGCCATCACACAATTTAACTAGGCATGGATAACAAGGTCACATGTAAATTCAGCAGATGTATGCATGTAATGTGAAAACAATTTGAGTCATTATGGACCGTGGGAATTTTTAGTTGAAGGTTAGTTTATGTCATCTGCTTTGAGTTCCTTAAAATAGTTAACACATAAAGATTGAGGGAATTTTCTCAAGAGGTGCACCGAATCACATTACAGTTTTTCACAGTTGCCAGTGTGCATGGGTAAGCTACATGGGTAGGTACAAACACATGCTTCAAAACATTGGTGAGGCCGAATGCAAGGATGCACCTGTATGTATCTGTATATGTGTACGCACACATATCTGCAACCTCAAAATCTATAATGAACATTAATTTCAACAGATATTGTAGCTATAACAATACACATCATTCTCGAACCACCATCCAAAACACAGCTCCTATTTTATGCACAGATATCAAGCTTGACAATGATTGGATGATGGATATATGAGAGAGAGCATTTTTCATGTAATAATTCTGAGGATCTGCCTGACTAAATTGTATTAGCAAAACAAGCTGCAAAGTTATTGACTTATTTTAGTAGAAAACCAAAGTTTCAGCACCATAGCTTTTTTAACTCAAGCCACTTGAAAGCACTAAGGAAAATATGCACTAATTCCGCCTGCATTAGAACTTCACCTTTACTAAGAGTAATACCACTTCCTTAAAAGTGATATTTACTTCAATAGTGATATTTATTGAATGAACAATTGCGGCCTTTCAGCTGTTGAGAATGCACAACAAAACATATAATGTGTAAGCAATGAACACATACAGAATGGAAAACAACATTTTGTTCTTTAATTTCTTAGAAATTTCATCCATCATCTATTTGGTAGAAATACACAGGCAAACTCAAATCCTTCTTTCTGTTTTCAAGCTCAAATTACAACACATACTCCATATGTAACTTGAGTTTTGGGCCCTTTGATGATCTTTCTTTCAAGCTGCACCTACTTCATTGAATGGCTCACTCTTCTTTTGCTAACTTCCTTCCTCCAAGTTCCAGAAGTTCCTAGTTTTTGGCTTAAACTTGAAACTTGGTAACAATGGTATGTAGTATGATCAGTTCAAAACCTGTATAAGATGTGCCACAACATTCATCACCATCCTGCAACCATTAATTGAGTTTACTAACTTCTGGCTTTAATAAACCTGTAACATTTGACTATCCTTTCTATATAGAAAGTTTGAACAATTCACCAATAGGCCTTGACCGTAGTTAAAGGGACATCAGCTATACTAAAAAAAACCTCAACTGAATTAAGATGAATAGACTTTGAATTGTCTTAAGTAGACCTTGTTTTGGTTTATTTGATTAGGTGAAATTCTACTTGGTTTAAGATGTAATAGACCTTGAATTGAGTAAGATGATCTTGGATTTGGGTTCAAGAGACCTCAACTGGTTTACTAGACCTTAACTGGGATAAGATTTAAATTTTTGGTACATCTCAGCTGGGATTGAGCCAGGTTGAATCAATGTTACTGGTTCAGGTACAGCCTACAGGTATGAGGGTTTGCCCTTTTTTAGACCCTGGGTTCAATACAGCGTGGGTGGTCCATACTGCATACAAATAAAATAACAAAAAATAAAAAGTTAGTGTCATTTTAGGGTTTTATTTCTTATTTGAATGTTCTCATTTTAAAGATTTTTAAAGTTTTTATTCTATTTTATTTTTTGTTTGAATGTTCTCATTTTAAAGATTTTTAAATTCAACAGATGTAAATTTTTATTTTGGGGGAATAAAGATAAATAAAAATTATGTATGCATGTAATGTGAAAACAATTTGAGTCATTATGGACCGTGGGAATTTTTAGTTGAAGGTTAGTTTATGTCGTCTGCTTTGAGTTCCTACTAAAACACATTTCTCAAGAGGTGCACAGAATCACATTCCAGTTTTTCACAGTTGCCTAGGCCCCAGACATTCTGTTTTTAGAATGCCATTTGCTATCACACAATTTAACTTGGCATGGATAACAAGGTCACATGTGAATTCATTGAATGTCAAAAGGCTGTGTTCATGAGTTGAAACCAGTTGGAGAAACCTTTGTGTCATGAGGGAGCATGTTACCAACACCATGTTTCAGTTTAACCAATTTCTGTCACTGCTGGTCCTTCCTCTATGAGGTGCACAGGTGTTGAGGGGTCAAGGGGTAAAGGTGTCGGGGGTTATTTTTTTATTAGCCGACATAAAAAAAAAAAAACCCTATTTTGTAACTGACATAAGTCTTGATAAAAACAGCTAAGGGTTAGGGTTTCCGTTGAGATATTGTATTGTAGCATTTGCAGCCGTATTGAGTTGTAAGGAATCTGTTTGATTTGCTGGATAATAATATTGTACTCTATGTTGGTGGATGTAACCCGAGTTTGGGTGAACCACATTAAAAATTATCTCCCACTGTTATTATTTCTGTGTATTTTTCATTCCTCTGTTTAATCTTTATTTGCATTTAATTGATATCTTCTGCATGCAATTCCTAACACTGCTGACTTGGACTATTTCAGGATGGATGTAGCCACCTTTGTGGAGAAATTGTATCACTGTATCTGTTTAATCTTTATTTGCATTTAATTGATATCTTCTGCATGCAATTCCTAACACTGCTGACTTGGACGATTTCAGAGTGGATGTAGCCACCTTTGTGGAGAAATTGTATCACTGTATCTTAATCTATGACATGCAATCTGGGTGTTTGTGCTGCGGAACATTTCACAATCTCCACATTGTCTGGCCATCAACTGATACACTCCAGACAGGGTTTCTAGCGAGGGCCCATGACTGATTGTGGATGTAGTTAGAAGTCTATGATTGACATAAACATACAGCATGATGGTAATTTTACTATTGAATTCCAACCACCAGGACTGGAGGTCAACTAATTTTCTGTCGTCTTTATCTTGCAGACTATTTTTCAGTGGCGTGGTCTCTATGACTCCTGGTTACCATTAAGCATTTTGTTGGCATAGTAATTTCCATGCTTGGAGTAGCACTGTTAGATTGGTTGATGATGATAGTTTAGTTGGCTACTTTCCTTTTTTGATATTGGTATAGGGATAAGTAGGGTTGCAAAACAGATTACTTGGATTTTCTTTAAAGCCTAGATTCACACTTCTGTTGCATGCTGAAGGCCACTGGCCTGTTACTGTACCATTTTTCTGTTTTATGTTTTATGAATGAATATACCATGCTTTTGGCCTTTTTCCCAAAAAAGGTTAACAGCAATGTGGCAAATTGTTGTAGTACATTACACGCCCCTAACCTATGTCCTTGCATCATAATTTCCAGAAAATATTTACACAAAAATGTTCGCACCAATTAGGAATTCTTCTTGAGATCAATCGCTACATCAGCCGAAAAAGGATATCATAACATCTATTTAATTTTAAATATTAAAAGTTATTTGATTTGGAAATGAGATACCTGATGTCTTTCATCTTATCATAAAAATAATGAAAAAATGAATGAGTATTCATGAAGCAATGCAATACTCAGCTGGTTTCAAATGCCAACGGTTATTGAAAACTCCTTCCTTTTGATCCCATAAATTTTACTTCTAAAACACAACTAAATTAGTAAAAATCAATAAGTTGCACAATTAAAGGAACTTCATATACTGTATTCAGATATGTTTGGCATGCATAATCAATGGAATGTGTTCCAGTGGAAACAAAGACACCATAGAACATGAGTTCAGATGAATTATCAGTTCCCGTGCTGATATTTCTTCCATGAAATGACAGCATTTAAACAAATGGGAATTGAAAAGAAAAAATATAAACTAGAATGTTAGATAAACTGCTCAATGTTGTGTAATAAACACCCTCGTTACTACCATTTTATTTATTTATTTTGAATACATCAAGTACTAACTTAATCAATCAAGAATCTTCTATCTAATTTAGAGGTGCCTGTTGTGACCAAATCACACATCGCCCCATTGCAAATGGGGACCCCCCTTTTTTTTTTGAGTTTTGATGCTTTGCATGAAGTTTTGATGATGTCTTAGAGCTATTTCATGATGAAATCAGTGGTGTTTGAGTCCTGTAGTCCCTTGATATCCTGATCTTGATGTTTGAGATCCTGAAAATGACTAAGTCTGGTATCCTGATCCTAAAGATCCTGAAAATTGACTAAGTCTGAAATCTGGTGGATCCTCCAAATTCTAGATTTTGCATGTTAAATCCGGTGGATTCGAGACCTATCTCAAACATCCTGAAAGGTATATTGAAAAATATTTAAAGTATAAACTAATACTTGAATATATTTTTTAATATACCTTTACCCTGAGAGACCCTGAAAAATGCCTAATTGCTCCAGAGGATCCAAAATCTTGATCCAGTGCGACAAGGTTTGGATGTGGCGCAAAATCTTGATGAAATGAGAATCTTCGAACCAGAGAACAAAATCTTGATCCAATGCGCCTTGATCTAATGCGCCAAAATGAAAGGATTTTTTATCATCAAGGACATCTTCCAACCGGAGATCAAAATGGTGAACCATTGCGCCAAGGAATGATGAGGATAGTGTGGCGAATTTCAAGAGACCTTCCAACCAGAGATCAAAATGGTCATCTAGTGCACCAATACCAAGGGGATTCAAAATTGCCATCTAGTGCGCTCAAAGAAGTTTGTTGGAGTCTTCAAAGTGTGATCATTCAATTAGAGCATGAAATCAAGATCTAATGCGCCCTTGTGAAGAAGAGGTAAGGGTTTTAGAACATATTTTAGCCAAACATCAAAAAAAGCCCATCTAATGCGCTTGAGGAAGGTAAGGGGCCAATGCAAGTTTCAAAGACTTTTTCAAGGAGCTATCAAAATGCTAAACTACAGCGCCACCTTGTGGAGGGAAGATTTAAGTTTAAGACAGCTAGAGGATTCCAAAATGGTTATCTCCTACGCCACAAACAAAGCCTAGCCTTAGAAGAGTCCAAGACCTGGAGGTCTCATCTGGAACATGAACTTGCAGTGATGAAGACTCTTGATCAAATTCCATCCAAGTAATGAACACTAAGATCAACCCTGATGTATGTTTGAGATCCTGAAAATGACTAAGTCTGGTATCCTAATCCTGAAACACTGAAAAATTGACTAAGTCTGAAATCTGGTGGATCCTCCAAATCCTAGATTTTGCATGTTAAATCCGGTGGATTCGAGACCTATCTCAAACATCCTGAAAGGTATATTGAAAAATATTTAAAGTATAAGAAATTCAATCTCTCAACTTATACTTTAAATATTTTTCAATATACCTTGCCCTGAGAGATCCTAAAAAACTGACTAAGTACTGAGAGAGCGCAAAAACTCCATCCAGTGCGACAAGGCATAAATGTGGCGCAAAATCTTGATGAAATGCGCTTTTAATCAGAGAACAACATGCCTAACCATTGCGCCACATGTAATGCGCCCAAGGATGAAATGGTTAGTTTTAAGTTTTAAAGAGATCATTCAAGAAGATTCGCAATTCTTGAAGTAATGCGCCATTGAGATGAAGAGAACTCAATATCTAGAACCAATGCGCCACTTGTGGGGAAGTTTGATCCGACATCAAGGCATCTTTCAAACAAGGATCTAAAAACTAGAACCAATGCGCCTAAGGGAGAATGGATAGTTTGGCGTTAACTTTGAACAAGAAGCATTCAAAATGTGGATCTAATGCATCTTATCTAATGCGCCATCATAAGACAAGGACCAAATCAAGTTTTTTTTAGCACATCTTCCAAGTGAACAATCAAAACGTCCATCTAATGCGCTGCCCTTTGAAGAAGAACTTAAAGTGAAATCCATTGGCATCATTTCAAGGGGAACCTAACGTCTTCATCTAATGTGCTTTAAGTCTTTCAAAAGGGATAAGGATTTAAAATCATCAAGCATTGCGCCAGAGTCAAGAAGAACTCAAAGTTCTAATCCAATGTGCCCAATGAGAAAAATTTTTGAGGAGAGGATCGAAAAGACCTTATCAAATGCGCCATCTTGGGGGGAAGTAGATTTGAGTTTAAGTTTTAATATCATATTGAAAGAGAAGTCAAAATCTCAATCTGCTGTGCTAAAGTGTAAAAGTATATTAAGTTTCACAAGAAGAGATCAGATTGATGATCCAATGCGCTCCTCCAAGGATGGACCTTGCATGAAGTCTTATTTTGAACCTTTTGAAGAGAAGATCCTAAACTCCAATCCAATGCGCCAATTCGAAAGGGGATATATGGCAAGTGTTTTCAAGGAGGATCAGAGTTCTTCAACCAATGCGACCACCTTAGATGAAATCAAATGAAAGTTTAATGAGTTTAAAAGCCTTATCAAGAAGAGAATTTCCAATCTAGTGTGCCTAGATTAGAGATGTATGAAATGATTCTTATGTATTATAAAATCAAATGTTTATCAAGAAGATTGATGTTGTCTCTTTCCTTGTGTGTTGTAGGAGTATGAATGGAGATGAGGAATCATCAAGAAGAAAAAGCTTGAACCACCTGAAGTTGACAAGCTGCTATGTTGAAGAAGATATCCTATCTGTTGTTCCTGGTGATCACTTCAAGATCAACATGCTTCAACAATTGCATCCTAATCACAAGAGAAGGCTTTCATCCACATGCTACTTCAAGTTCTTTCAACCTTCAAGAAAACATCATGTAGCTGCTCCAAAGGATCTTCATATCATCAAGTATCTAAAGATATCTATAAAGTTTCAAGTTCCTCCTATGTATTCAAGTATCTTTGAAGAGTCATCTACTCTACATCTGAGGGAGATGTTATTATCAAATACCTACACTCTAAAGGACTCTCTTCAATATCATCTTCAAGGAAGCATTTCATCATGTACATCAAGTTCAAGGATACATGGCAAGTACACTACTTCAGTATTAAATCATGTTAAGATCATCAAGTTGGAACACTCCATGATCAAACATTCCAAGGCATTCATCCATTCAACTTCAAGACTCTACAATCTTCAAGTCCAAGAGAGATCCTACTTCTAATCATGAATCAAGTATCATCATCATCTACTCTTACATGATGAAGGAGGTAGCATCATCATATACATTACCCTTCGTGAAGGATCATCCAGAGAAGATCATCATGTATCCTACAAGAAGAAGAAACATCATGAAGTCATGCAAGTGAAGCAACATGTATTCATCCAGTTTACAAGAAGATGAACAAGGCAAGATCAACAAGATACATCTCAAGTGTTCATCATCAAAAGCAATCATATTGAAGACATCATACAGAGCATATTGAATTAATTGTTGGAATCCCCAAGTTTGCTGAAATGGCACCTAGGTGGCATGTACACATCATCATCCAATCATAATCAGCCACATCATTTCAACTACATTCAATGTATCATTTAATGAAAGAAGCCAAAGAGGACGCCTATGTGGAAAATGCTTTAAATGATTTCATCTTACCTTATCACATTGGAAAACGTGCCTTCATTGCCTCTCTTTTGTACTAAAAATAGAAAGTTGTTGTAACTACCTACTGAGGTGGCACGATCTGAGCCCTTGGCTATCGAATTGATCTAAGCCATTCATTGTAATCCTGGACCTCTATATAAAGGCCTTGTTGCCTCATTTGTAACAGATAGAGATCAGATATTAGATTTTAGGAGTAGAATAGGAGAGACTCTTGAAATTCTCTAAGAGGACTTGAAGTTGTTGTAAATATTTTCAAGATTAATGCAAAGGACATTGGAGTTCACTTGGTGTTTAAGTGTTATCTTGTGAAATAACATGGTTTTCTGTATCTTGATGAAATGGAGAGGTGTTTCAAAGTAGATTAGAAGTTCTTTGATGTAATGCATGTATGTATTGGATATTTGATCAACTCCTAGCTCATGCTTTTAACATTCATCGCTGGTGAAGTGTTATGTAAAGCTAGTCTGAGCCTTATAATTTGCTTAAGTTCGATTGTGGATGCTTGTTTGAGTTGTGCCATCCGATGGGTGCTTGTATGAGCCTTCATGATTTGAAAACCATTCGCATAACCTTAGAAGATTGCATCAATTCCATGTAGTTGTAGGCATCCTTGGCAAAGTGGAGTTAGGTTAATTCAGGAGTTTGTCTGTTCAATACATCATCATTGCTTCATTGACCTTAGATTAGTTTTCCTAAACCCTATCCTTTTTTCTTTTTTTTTTCATTGATGCATTGTACATACATCACCCACACTAAGGAGAGATAAGCTAAATGAAAGAAGAAGAGTCTAATGTAAGTCCCTTGGTGATTATCAACAAGATCACATTTAATCACTGGGTTAACCCATCATGAATCATAAAAGGAACCTTGGAGTTACTTCACTGGATCACATAGTTCAGCCTTTGAAGAGCTTTATTCAAGAGAGAGTGGAATACTCTAGTGTTTTACTCTATTGTTGACTTGTCGAAAAACAATCATCAACAGTGCCCACTTCAGAGACTTACCAATCATAGTCATGGAAATTACTTTATACCACAACTCATATACTCACACTAGAGTATGGTAAGCTCCCAAGATTAGGGTCATGCCTAGACCCATAACCTAAACGTCGAGGGTTCATTCGTGATGGCTCTACCTCCCTTCTTGGGAATCAGAGGTTTCGTAGTTCATACTCCAATAATATAGAGGCTTCATCCTCTCCTTTCATGTGAGATCTTTAATCTCACCTTTAGATCAGAGTCTTTAATTGAATCTTATGATTCCAAATCAATTCATATGTGAATGTATGATAGCAATTGCAATCCGGTCAAGGGATAGTTCCATGTCAACATCAATGTATGAAAATACACAAAATCACATAGTGACCAACTCATATAAGCATTATCTGTTCACACATAGTGACAAGCTCAAGCATACATTCCTTGTAGGCAATGTGACTATCACTCACATGGGTCACACATACAAGTGTGACTATCTCAATGGTACAACCCCTATATGGAAAGTGAATAACTCATCTATCTGTCACATATACACAATGTGACTAGCTCCTACAAATCACATATACATAGAGCAAATGACTCGTGTATGCATCGCATACACCTAGAATGACTATCTCATGCATATCGCACATATATATAGGGGGAATAATTCATGCATGTGTCACATACACACAGAGTGTCCAGCTCATGAATACATAACATATACACAAGGTGCTTAGTTCACACCTGTTTCACATATACACAATGTGAATAACTCATGCAGGAAACACATATACACTCGATGTGACTAATTCACATATACACAATGTGAATAGCTTGTGCAGGCATCATATGCAGATCATAGGTTTACATCATGACCAGGTAGCAAAAAGGAATGGTTGCGACCATACTGCAAGCATCTTTCCATTTGCCTGATTCACTAGCCCATAAGTACTCAAATATATCCCAATTGAAAATAGGAAAGTTGGTGTATCTAATGGTACACCATGGGTTTCATTAGTTTTCCTAATTTACCGCCAACTATGATGACAAGCAAGCATCCCATACTACTTGCAGTCATCACTAGCAAGGGCTCAAGTGTGATAATGCACAACACATAAAGTCCTTAATACAAATGCACATTGGGATTGACTCAAACATGCATAGTGACCAACTAGTACTAGAAAGTGGATGTAACCTACTACATGCACCTTACCATTACCTACTACACTAACACATAAGCTTCCATCCTTTTCCTGGTTCATAGCCAACTGTGATGACAAGCAAGCATCCCATACTACTTGTTGTCAACACTAACTAAGGACTAGGTGTAACAACATACACATTCACAACCAACTGTGATGACAAGTAAGCATCCCATAATACTTGTTGTCATCACTAGCTAAGGAATAGGTGTAACAATATACATCACATGTGGCTATTAAGAAGATTTCCACACCCTGCTAAACCATCGAGTCGGTGGATCCTGACATCTATCACCTCCATGCCACTGGAGAAAGCCGGTCCAACCTGGTATGGGGTAGCTCCTTCATCTATCACCTGCATGGTACTGGTGAAAGTCAGCTAAGCCCTATCACACCAAAGGGTAGCTCTTGGCATCTGTCACCTCTGTGGTACTGGTGACAGCCGACTAACCCTAAGATATGGCAGATAGCACCTGGTATCTGCCACCTCCACAGTATTGGTGGCAACTAGCTAAACCACAACTGTATCATAACCTAGATGGCTCCTGGTATCTGTCACCTCCGTGCTACTGGTGGCAACCGGCTCATCCTAAGATATGATGGATAGCACCTGGCATCTGTCACCTGCATGATACTGGCGACAGCCGACTATCCGCACCTATATCAGACTTAGTTCTAACATGTGGTTCATCTTATAGGCAAGGGAAACACAATCAAAATGTCTCAAGGATTCACCAACACTGATCAGGCTAACTTGGTTACATGTACATAGAGGTCCATAAACAAATGCACAAGGTCTTTTAAGGTTCAGGGGTCTAAAATACAAGTCAACACTCATAAACATAGTGGACCCACATGAGTTGGTTTCTATCTGGTCACATATGCATAAACATATACAAGCACAAAGTAATATCAAGGGGCATTCCATACATTTTGTTGCCACTTGGAAACACAATGTAATATCAAGGGGCATTCCATACATTTAGTTGCCACTTGGAAACACAATATGCATCATACAAAAACCAAACCTGCTATAGTAATATTAAGCAATATTCTATTTTTAAGAGCATCCCATTGCATATTAACAATCACAAGATCAACATACCATTATCCACCAACCAAGCATTAAGGCAAAACACCATAGTTGGTATTTCTTACCATTAGTTGCCTATAATGTTCAATACACAAAACTCTAATCATTTTAGTCTAGACCAGTCCAAAGTCACCTTCGTACATTCACATTAGAGACAAACTATGAAGATGATGATTCTAAAAGTTCATCCAAGATTGGGGCAGATTCAAAGAACCTAACCCAACAACCTTAGAGTAGATGGGCTCAGAGCTAATAGAGTACCTTTGACTGGCTCTAGCCTACATAGAGGGGACTTATTCATTGGATGGTGAGATCATAGCCATCTGATGTAGTTTCAGCCTCAAGCTAAAACATATCAGAGAGGGAAGGTTGATCACGTTTAGGAACACCATATAACTTGGAGTAAATTCCCTAAACCCCTCCCCTAGGGATTTGAGGTCTAGGGGCTTCCTTCGCCCAAGAACTACCTACATACCCGCTTCCAAATGGGATTGAAGTCACATGTAGTTCTCCTCACCTTAATCTCTTAGTGAATATATGAACACAAGTTCTTATACTCAAGGTTCTCTAACTAGTCAATAACTATCCACCTACAAGTGATATAGATTAGATACTAAAGGAGGAAAAGCATATAAAGAATTAAAACCCAACAATATAACAATCCACCATTTACCAATACCCATTCTAAAACAAGGTCACAGCTCCATGGGTTCCATTGGCTACTATTGTATAGCCTAACAATGTTCCTTTTGATGATTCCATCAACTGGTAATGCTTAATAGTAGGCAAATGAAGTCAACTAGGTTCTCAATATAACAATCCTACACCAAAGATCTTCCACCTAAGGACCAAGATCTCAGGCTTAGGCCTCTCCCCAATATTATTGTGATTCAACAAAAACATACTAGAACCCTTCTAGGTTCATCTCATAGAGGCAAGGTTGATTACCTACCATCCTATAACTCTCTTTGTTCACATAGACATATTATGACCCTTATCATATAACTCATAATACTTACGAAACCAAAATAAACATCAGTTCAAACCTTCTCACTGACCCATTACGATAAATAGAGATATAGAATAGTTGGTTACGACCCCATTCAAATTTCCACAAGGTATAAAATGCTACCTTTACTAATGTCAACATATAATATATTTTATCTGTCACCCCATGCTGACACTAATAGGATATAGAGTTGATTGTGTATATATATTTAACCCAACCAACCCTAGTTCCCACTTATATCCAGGTTGTCAAATGAAGATCAAGTACGATTATTACCCAATTCCATTCCAACACTTACTAATATTGTTAGAATCAACCGTACATAGAAAATAGGTATATCGACATAATCAATATAAAATAATTCATTCATCACACAGAGCACATGACATCAACAAACATAATATCTTCACCATGTAACAAATATGCAAAGTCCTTGTTGGCACCTTCAAAGTTTTGCAAAATTTGAAGTGCCCATGATGAAAAAATCAATGGCAACAGTCAGAAATACACCTGTGAGATCTGTCCCAGGAGCCTACTTTGGAGGACTATAACTTGAAGCATGTTCACTTTAATGCCAAACCACTTGGTAGACATACTCATCTGTCATATGTGAGTGTGCATGTTTGATTTCAACCTCCCATGATCAGATTTGACAGAGTTTTGAAGAGCCAAGTTGAAGGGTTCTGGGAAATTTTGTTGTCTGCACAGTGTTAAATCTGCCAGAGAGGTCAACTTTGAAGGCTAATATTTGTGAGTTGGATGATTTTCATGGAAAATTAATGGGTGTCTCAGATTTTCCCAATGATGATCTACTTCTATGTCCATTTTCAAGGCCCCAGCATCTCGTTTGGTATTTTTTTAAAATCAAAAGTAAATGGATTTTATACAGTTTTGATGACTACATTTCCAAAAAGTTTTAGGTCAACTTTGACCATCAATATTTTGTGAAGAGAATGGATTGGTGAAAAACCCTTTTGTACGTGTTCTCATGTGACCTAAATGAACTAATTCCCCAAGTGGCAGCCCCCCAAGAAGAGATTTGATATATTTTCAAAAATGGCAAGTTGGTGAGTTTCAGTTGTTTTTTGACAAGTGTAGTTTCAGAAAAGGTTGAGTGGGCTACTTTGAATGTTAATATCTTGCATCTCGAGATGTTTTTGGTTAAGCCATTTGCTGCACTGAATTCTTGGTTCAAATGTCTACATGCCTGTGCATTTTCATGGCTTGAGGAGATGGTTTGACTAGTTTTCCAGGGCGATTCTGGAGGCTACTTGGCTTGTTTTGGGTCATTGTGCAAAGTTGCCAGAAAGCAGATTTTGATGATTACCCATTTCAATTTTTCACCTTGGAGGCATATTGATGTGGTGTCGGAACAATTCATGATAAAAAGTTGTTTCAAAACGAGAAAAAAATTTAGTCGGGCCCACATGGGGACCCGACTTGTGACACAATTGTTGTTGTTGAGAGTTGGCATTTCAAATTGCAAAGCAGATTGAAATTGTAAGGTTTAGCATCGGTGTCAAATGTGCAATGAGTATAGGGTGCTAATAGGTGTGTACAGTTAAAGGCTCTTGTTTGTGTTCATAGGAAAGAGGTAGTTGCATAAAAGATATGAACATCATTGAATGTAGTGAGAAAGATCTATGCATGAGCAACTCATGCCAGAATACCGAAATTCAATCTCCATATATTATCCATTATAGGAATTATAATAAGGCAACTATTCTCAGTCCCATCATTCCACAAGAGATTCATTCTTCAATGGTGCCACAAAAGCCATTCAAAAATCCTGCCTAGGGTTTCCTCCAGGAGAGTACCGAAATCAATTACTATGCATGAAAAATTGCACTGAAATATCTTATTTACAAATACCCTAATCCTTAAATGGAATATTCTGCCAAAACTTCTTAGACATGCCTAGTTGTAGGCATATTTGTAAAAGGAATCGATAACATTGGCATCTAATTGGTTTAAGAAAGGTAAATAATATGATCAATTTCAAATAGGCCATTGGTTAAAGCCCTACATGTACTAGCATTTGGCAATGTTTCACTTCCGCAGTTAAGAGGTATTCATACACAGATCTGTTTACAAGTTCTGGCCTTGTCCTATGTAACACCCAGCGAGAAAATACATCTAAAAGGTCTATGATTCTACTTAAATGTCGTCTCAGTTGTTAAAAGTGAAATTCCACTAATTACTAGTAGTGTCTAGCTCCTCTCACTCAGGTCATAAGGTTCATATAGAAATATTTGATCAACCATAACTGCTTGCAGAACATCAGCTCAGTCTCGACAGACTAACAAAAATTGTGCACTTTAGAGTACTCTACCCATTGTTGATTGATGCCCTCATTGAGGATTATGTGCCTATTTGATGTGGATTCACTCCATTGTTAAATTTAAAGCTCCAGTAATCCAATATAATATCTTCATGCCCTCATTGTGCTCATTTTGGCCATCTGCAGTTGAATGGCTACCTGCAAACCAATTGAACATGAACATTAATTCTACACCTTCAAATAGTGCTCAAGGTGTCCTCCACATCAAGCAACTCAAGACAGTCAACTTCCAAGATAAAAAGAATATGGTGGCCTCCCTAGAAGCACAGTTATTAAATTCAGATACTTAGCGGCCAATCAACAATAAGACAGGAAATTCCTATCACAAACAAATGTACAAAATTATTGAAAGGCAAAGATGGATTGACATCAAGACAAGGTTTTTAGTATTGAGATCTTTGCTTCCATAAGAATATATCATGCGAAGATGTTCACTGTTAGATCAAATTGAGGAAGCTTTGGAATGGGGTATGGACCGATTTATAAGAACATATAATACCTTATTAAAGATCATCGAGAGGAGAATCTTGTATCGATAAGAGATTATAAAAGTCCCTCTGATTGGCTGATATGAGGTGTAACCCTAACATCAAGCAAATGCAACAGGTACAAGGGCTGAAATGTCACAGGTTTTGAATCATCTAACATTTGCATCAACCCTATCGCATTTACGAAGGTTGAACTCTCCAATTGGATGTGAAGGTAAGCTGGCTAAACCCAGGTAGTTACATAATTCACACTGGGGCATGATGTGCCCTGCAGAAATGCCTGAGCAACATGCTTGTGGCCTGGTGAAAAAAATGGCCCTAATGGTTTACATCACTATTGGTTCATTTGCTAATCCAATTATGGAGTTTCTGGAAGAATGGAGCAAAGAGAATTTTGAGGAACAAACTATTTCGGTGGGATGAGATTCATGGTCCCTTCGATGGGCCGATATGTGCCAAGGGTAAAAGTATCATAGACACTCACATATATCGGTGGGATATATGACACAGTCCCTTCGATGGGCAGAGAAAGTGGATACATACAATCATCGAAAGGACTCGTCTATATTGAAGTAATGATTTTTGGTGTCCCTCCGATAAAGATAAGTAAAACATCATCGAGTGGACAAATAAAATCAAGAGGACCAAAAAGATTTACTTGACATTGAGGAGACTATACTGCATCGGAAGGACTAGTTAACAAGTCTCTTCGATGACCGATACATAAGAGCATGTAATACATGTAAGCATCATCGAAGGGAGAAAGTTATATCGGTAAGAGATTATTGAAGTCCCCTCGATCTGCAAGTAAGGTGGGCCTGAAAGCCATTATTAATATACATTACCGAGATAAGAGACATAAGGTATAGAAAAGAATATTGAAATCCCTTTGATGAAACCGCAACAATACAAAATGAAGATTTATTAAAATATCAATCACGGCGTGAATATTATTTTGGGGGATGTAAATTTTATTAATAATGTAAAATACAAGCATAAAGTATTCTTTGCTAAGAAGTAAAATATTTGCACCGAGAAAGTTAAGTGAGGGTAGAAATCCTGGAGGGGCTAATTATTTCTTACCCAAAGGTTATGTTTTCTGGATTGAGTAAAAGTGCGTACAAGAGGATGACAATAGTTATTTTTGCAAAATACATTGGCAAAATTATTTTCACGGGATGTGAAGATAAAAAGGAGATTAAATTAAATATTTGTGAAGTGGGAAAATAAAAGTTAAATCAAATGTAATGAGAGGTTGCCTCTGATGGATATTTGAAGGGTCATAACCCTAAAAAATACAAAGAATATAAATGAAAAATAAATTCAGACTGAGGAATCATCATCAATAGGAACATCAATAGCAACAAGAGAAATTAGTAGGATAAGGTAGAATATACCAAAAAATGAAGACTTATGATGTATATTGTAAAATCTTTTGAAGCAATTTAACGAAGAAAAATATTATAATCTAGTGGCTAACCTTCTGGTGTTCAATTATTTGTTGATATTAATTCATATATGTTATCTTGATGTCTCTAGAGTGGTCTTTTCTTTTTATTCAAATTGAGTGTATCAATTTGTCAAGACACATTTGCTGCCTCTGTGTGATTTTCTTGATTAGTTTCTGTGAGAAGTGAATTAAAATCCTCTTAAGAGATTCAATTTAATTGGTTTCTACCCAGAATTAAAATCCTTTTAAACCAATCATCTTAATTGGTTTCCTTCCAGCAAGAATTAAAATCCTTTCAAATAGTCACATTAACCTAGGGAGATATCACTGGGATTTGTAAGAAGAGCCTGATAACTAACAACCTTGCATGTTTATACAAAGTATAAACAATTGAAAAGTGCCAAATAATTTGAGTTAAGCCAGGAGGGAGGACACACCTATCATACACATCTTGACTCCATTGCCCAAATTTGATAGAAAGCACTGGTCATATTCACTATAAAATAATACTTCATAAAAATCCTATTCACACATTCGAATTTCAAACATTCGCAGTAAGATTAATTCTTAGCTTTGCATCTATTTCACATTAGCATGCCATTAAGAAATAGATTTCTATAGTCAAAGTACACACAACCTATAAATCTGCTTAATTATCAAGGTGCACCCGCCTAGGTCTAGCAAAACCTAAAGTGCAGGGAGTAATAAACCATATAGTCACTTTGTTTCGTTGGCCAAAACCTTGTTAATCTGACCATAGGATCTGGCATACCCTTAGGATTAGCAAGCTACAATTTTGGGAACCAACAGTCTCGATATAGTTCCATGTGATGTCTTACTATAATATGGATCAATGATACCGAGCATAGTAATCATATTATATTATGATATCCCGCTCAATTAGAATGCATCATGCATCAATAAGGCCATGTAAAAGATATCCAAATTTTAAAAGACTTACAACCATAATTATAAACCTGCTTTAAGCATGAACATTACCAAGTCCTATCCCAGTTAGCCATTCACTATATCAAGGATGTCATGCCACATCTAATGTACAACGACTATAATTTAAGTCTCAAATGTCATGATAACCAATTTCTACTCATAACCTCAATAGAAGTCATACAAATGTTGTTCATACACCTAGGGTCAATTGGGGTTAGCTCAATAACTCCTTCCATAAATCACTATAACCCCAGCTATTAGTCATATAGTCCTTAAAATGTGACTTTTGATAATACAACATAATATTCGCACCCTAATAATGCCTCCAAAATGCAAGGAAATTGTCATTTAATTTCATAGCAAAATCATACAAAATCATAATTCCATGAAACCATATATAATAGTCCATTGAAGGACACTAAGTGCCTATCAATGAAAATATTAGTTGGGTTGCCTTACTCCATTTTTGCAAACTCCTTGCCAAGAATTATTTTCCAAACCATTATGCTCATGGATCTAATGCAGTTACAACCCCTACCAAGATGATGGCTTGCTAACCAGTCATATTCCTATATATAGTGCAGTACTAGTAGCAAAGCTAAGTAGACCTATATCCACAAAGGGATTCCTTCACATCCCCCATGAGATGATTAATAAAATTCCTTTAAGAAGTTATGCATGCTTACTACCAAGAAACATAGTTTGAAATCATTCAAGAGAGAGAGGGATTAAGTCTAAATTCTTTTTATTTCAAAATTATGTGCATACTACCCTCTTCTCAAGCTACAATTTAAATGTAGGCAGGCATAATTATGTTCAACATTTAATTAAAAGTTTCTACAGCTCCCATGCCATTTTAACCAACCCATTTTGAACATATCCTGCCCTCATGGCATTCTCTAAGGCCATCTTTCCTTGAGGCATTTTGTCAAACAGCTCATGTGCCTTGTGTATGTTTCCCATTTTCTTTTGCCTTCAGGTTTACCCTAGGTGTGGGAGTAGAGAGAGAAAGAGAGTGCTATTTTATTAATTGAATTGTCACCTACAATTCCCTCTTGTGATTTTATCTACACACCCCATAGCCAACTACTATGTTGGTCCCAAGTTTAATGAGTATTGTGGGTTCTATCAACTTCAGTATTCATATATAGCAGAGAAGATGGAGTCTATCAACATAAATGTCAATATGCAGTTTAGACTAGATTATTTTCCTGTTGCAAGAAAGAATAATTTAGAAATAAATACTACATTAGAAGAGTAATGTGGAGGAGGCATGTACTCATCTCTAGGGATGATGCTGAAGATATCTCTGATGAAGTCACTAAAGTTTGCTTGATTTGATTTCTCTCCCTCCTTTACTACGCCCACCCTCCTCTTCTTTGGAGTTCGAATTGGGGTTGCTTATCCTCTACTATTGAAAGAGGGGAAGGATTTCATCATCAATTCTTTTGTTTGGAGGACCTTGGCATGATGACAATGCAAAAAGCAAACCTCTGCTTAACTCTGCATAGGAACAAGTGCTTTCCTCCAGCAACGGCTATTGTCATCCTCCTTTCCAACATCAAACTAGCCATACCAATCATGCAGTGAAGATAACAGAGAGAATGCACATATCAATCCTCCTGCTTTCTCTTACAAAACTCCTCTATCTTCTCCATTAATAGGCATCCATACTCGATAGTCATTTGACTCCAAATTTTTTATTGACAGACAGAAGGGATGTCATGCCCATTAATGGTATTTGCTGACCATTTTCTTCTTAAAAAAATGTTATAGGTCCTTTTCTCTGCCAGGGCGCCCATGCTGATGCCATTACTCTATGTCCTCACCCGTAGAATATGGTCTCCCCTCCATTTATTCCCCCATCAGCCACTTTAAAGATAGATATTCTTGTTTTATTTATTTTTATTATTGTCTTCATTGCCACGTATTTTCTATGCTAGGTCTCCCTCCACGGGGGATGTGACATCCTCCCCCCCTTAGGATAAGTCGTCTCGACTTAGCAGGAAGTTGTCTTGGCTAATTTTTTTTTTAATAGTTACATTCAAACCATTTATTGTTCTCCTTTTTTCATATTTTGACCTTTGGGGCCTTAATTTATGACTTTTGTGCATAATTTTCTTCCAAAATTTTGGGTTACTAGCCAAATTATTTGTATTGAATCCTCTATCATTGCCTCTCAGGTGCTTTCTTTTTCTCTAATTTGACCCATTTAGAACAAATTTATAGGATTTAAATGATACATATTTGAAAATATGCACCACAATTTGCATTTTCACTTGATAGAATCCTCTATTTTTTAATTTATGTATAGATTTTCTTAAGATAGGTCAATATTTATTGCACATGGCATCTACATTTGCCTATTAATGCTTGCAAACTATGGACATACTATGCATAAGTGACCACTCTTGTAGTCAAGTACACTTTATATATTCAAATTGCTTTCATCAACTTCCAGTTAAGTCCCTTAAACTAGCATTATCAAATTTCCAATTCAAGTAAGTTTATTCAATCCTTGAAGAATACATACACAAGTCTAGGTGTTCTTTGCAAGTTATTATTTTCATAGCTTCATACCATATTCAAATTTATTTACAAATTTGTAGCAAGCTAATTTACATATGCCACGTATACAAATTGATACATAACAATATCCACATGTCATTTATTCCTTTAATTCATACAACTAGATATTGAAAAATAACATACTTTTATCATTAGCATTAAACATGCTCTCTCTATGCAGCTTTAACATATATGATAGAGCTATACATTGAATAGCTCATTCAAACATGTGGCTACATCATCAAGTATTAAGGTAATCACAAAATACCCATACAAGTTATTGTGAGTTCTATCTTTCATACATTTTAACCCATTCAAACACACATCCTCACATTTAGTACATTTTACATTCATAACCATTTAATCTTATACCATGAGGAGGATTCTTAATACTCTTAAATATGCAGTGGAACTCATCACATTAAAACAAGTGGATTCAAATCCAACAATTGGATTATGGGGAATAGTAATCATTCGATACCACAACCCTCCATTGTGTACTCTGATTTTCCTTTGTGATTCACATATCTAGATTCCTTTTTGCACAAGTTTATGTATTCTTTCTTAGGATTTGACAATCTTTCTTATAGTCTTAAAAGTCTAATTACAAAATTCAATGATACCATATTCATATTGAGTGACTAGTTCAATTACAATGATCTAGTAGAGCAAGATCATCTACTTTTCACCAAGGTCTAGTGAGCTTTACAGCTCCAGTGTTTGAACCATACTCTGATACCAATGTAATAACCACCCTGGTTACTACCAATTTTTTTTTACACATCATGTACTAATGTAATCAACCAAGAATCTTCTATCTAATTTAGAAGTGCCCACTTCAGAGACTTACCAATCATAGTCATGGCAACTACTTTATGCCACAACTCATATACTCACACTAGATTATGGTAAGCTCCCAAGATTAGGGTCATCCCTAGACCCATAACCTAAACCTCGAGGGTTCATTCGTGATCCCCCTGCCTATGTATCCCTTCCTAGGAATCAGAGGTTCTATAGTTCATACTCCAATAATAGAGTCTAGGCTTCATTCTCTCCTTTGATGTGGGATCTTTAATCTCACCTTTAGATCATAGTCTTTAATTGAATCTTATGATTCCAAATCAATTCATATGCATTAGTACATGATAGCAATTGTAATCCAGTCAAGGGATAGTTCCATGTCAACATCAATGTATGAAAATACACAAAATCACATAGTGACCAACTCATATAAGCATTATCTGTTCACACATAGTGACAAGCTCAAACATACATTCCTTGTACGCAATATGACTGTCACTCACATGGGTCACACATACAAGTGTGACTATATCATGGGTACAACCCCTATATGGAAAGTGAATAACTCATCTATCTGTCACATATACACAATGTGACTAGCTCTTGTAAATCACATATACATAAAGCAAATAACTCATGTACACATCACATACATCAAGAGTGACTATCTCATGCATACCGTACTTATATACAGGGGAAATAATTCATGCACTTGTCACATACACATAGAGTGTCTAGCTCATGAATACAACACATATACACAAGGTGCTTAGTTCACACCTATATCACATATACACAATGTGAATAACTCATGCAAGAACACATATACACAATGTGAATAGCTTGTGCAGGCATCATATGCACATCATATGTTTACATCATGACCAGGTAGCAAAAAGGAATGGTTGCGACCATACTACAAGCATCTTTTCATTTGCATGATTCACTAGCCCATAAGTACTCAAATATATCCCAATCAGAAATAGGAAAGTTGGTGTATTTAATGGTACACCATGGGTTTCATCAGTTTTCTTAATTTATCGCCAACTATGATGACAAGCAAGCATCCCATACTACTTGCGGTCATCACTAGCAAGGGCTCAAGTGTGACAATGCACAACACATAAGGTCCTTAATACATATGCACATTGGGATTGACTCAAACATACATAGTGACCAACTAGTACTAGAAAGTGGATGTAACCAAATACATGCACCTTACCATTACCTAGTTCACTAACACATAAGCTTCTATCCTTTTCCCAGTTCACAGCCAACTGTGATGACAAGCAAGCATCCCATACTACTTGTTGTCAACACTTGAAAAGGACTAGGTGTAACAACATACACATTCACTACCAACTGTGATGACAAGAAAGCATCCTATACTAATTGTTGTCATCACTGGCTAAGGAGCAGGTGTAACAATATACATCACATGTGGCTATTAAGAAGATTTCCACATCTTGCTAAACCATCGAGTCGGTGGATCTTGACATCTATCGCCTCCATGCCACTAGCGAAAGTCGGTCCAACCTGGTATGGGGTAGCTCTTGGCATCTATCACCTGCATAGTACTGGTGATATCTAGCTAAGCCTTATCACACCAAAGGGTAGCTCCTAGCATCTATCACCTTCGTGGTACTAGTGTTGGTCGACTAACCCTAAGATTCAGCGGATAGCACCTAGTATTTTCCACCTCCACGGTACTGGTGGCAACTAGCTAAACCGCACATGTATCATAACCTAGATGGATCTTGGTATCTGTCACCTCCATGCTACTGGTGACAACTGGCTCATCCTAAGATACGAAAGATAGCACCTAGCATCTATCACCTACACGGTACTGGTGACAATTGACTATCTGCACCTGTATCAGAGTCAATTCTGACATGTGGGTTATCTTATAGCCAAGGGAAACACAATTAGAATGTCTCAAGGATTCACCAACACTAATCAATTTGACTTGGTTACATGTCATATAGAGGTCCATAAACCAATACACAAGGTCTTTTAAGGTTCAGGGGTCTAAATTACAAGTCAACACTCATAAACATATTGGACCCACATAAGTTGGTTTCTATCTGGTCACAAATGCATAAACATATACAAACACAAAGTAATATCAAGGGTCATTCCATACATTTAGTTGCCACTTGGAAACACAATATGCATCATACAAAAACCAAACCTGCTATAGTAATATTAAACAATATTCTCTTTTTAAGAGCATCCCATTGCATATTAACAATCACAAGATCAACATACCATTATCCACCAACCAAGCATTAAGGTAAAACACCATACATAGTTGGTATTTCTTACCATTATTTTCCTATAATGTTCAATACACAAAACTCTAATCATTTTAGTCTAGACCAGACCAAATTCACCTTCGTGCATTCACATTAGAGACAAATTGTGAAGATGACAATTCTAAAAGTTCATCCAAGATTGGGGCAAATTCAGAGAACCTAACCCAACAACCTTAGAGTAGATGAGCTCAGAGCTAATAGAGTACCTTTGACTGGCTCAAGCCTATATAGTGGGGACTTATTCATTAGATGGTGAGATCATAGCCATCTGATGTAGTTTCAACCTCAAGCTGAAACATACTAGAGAGGGAAGGTTGATCATGTTTAGGAACACCCCATACCTTGGAGTAAATTCCCTAAACCCCTCCCTTAGGGACTTGAGGTCTAGGGGCTTCCTTCGTCCAAGAACTGCCTACATACTCGCTTCCAAACGAGATCAAAGTCACAAGTAGTTCTCCTCACCTTAATCTCTCAGTGAATATATGAACAGAGGTTCTTATAATCAAGGTTCTCTAACCAGTCAATAACTATCCACTTACAAGTGATATAGATTGGATACTAAAGGAGGAAAACCATATTTAAAATTAAAACCCAACAATATAACAATCCATCATTTACCAATACCCATTCTAAAACAAGGCCACAACTTCATGAGTTCCATTGGCTACTATTGCATAACCTAACAAGGTTCCTTTTGATAATTCCATCAATTGGTAATGCTTAATAGTAGGCAAATGAAGTCAACTAAGTTCTCAATTTAACAATCCTACACCAAAGATCTTCCACCTTAGGACTGAGATCTCAGGCTTAGGCCTCTCCCCAATATTATTGTGATTCAAAAAAAACATACTAGAACCCTTGCAGGTTCATCTCATAGAGGCAAGGTTGATTACCTACCATCCTATAATTCTCTTTGTTCACATAGACATATTATGACCCTTATCATATAACTCATAATACTTACGAAACCAAAATAAACATTGGTTCAAACCTTCTCACTGACCCATTAGGATAAATAGAGAGTTAGACTACTTGGTTACAACCCCAATCATATTTCCACAAGGTATAAAATTCTACCTTTATTAATGTAAACATATAATTGTTATGTCAAAAAATGTCCTCTTGGGGGCTTTTCCCTCTTAAGGTTTAGCTCTCGGGTCCTTAGAATGCATTTAGAGCATCTTGTGTGTTAATTTTGACTTCCGATGAGAAAACCCTGAAGTATTATGGCAAAGAGGACCTAGGGGGAGCTATTTTGATGTTCCCTAAACAAAAATGGGAGGGTGGACTTGGGCACTAGCACCCTAGTCCTGCCCTATTTTAGGTCTGCCCTAAATTTCAATGTCAGTTTTATGATCGTTATTTAGGTCCTATGTCGACATCTCAAGTTTGAATTATGAAATTCTTAGCCAGAATCTTTGTAGTTGCATTTATAAGGATGTTTAGTGTTTCATTTGAAATCTAGAAGCTAATTAGAAGATTATTGTGAATTTTATGCATATTTGTGATTTCAAGTTATTCATTGTTGCAGAGTAGAGCATTGTTATAGTGTTTGTGATTGCATATTTAACTTCATCTTCACATGTGATTGAAGAGCCTTCATTTATGTGAGATCTACACTTCAAGGTGATATCTATTGTGTTTTTTATCATTTATCATTTGGATTTTGCCTCTATCCCACCGGGATATGCACTCTCATCTAACAATAGTGTCCGAAAGACTTGAATGTCTCTCTGAGGCTTGACCAAGGCAAGCCTATAAATACCACGACCCCCTCCCACACTCCTTTGTGATTGCAAGTTACAGGTATTGAGTTTCGCGTAGTGGAGTTGCAGATAACAAGGATTTGGGATCTAAAAGAAATAAGATGGAGTTCAACATTTCAGGATAAGGGTGCTAGTCTGAGTGTCCTCCACCTTTTTCGGGCAGAAACGAAAGATACAGTGCAGACTAGTGTCAGAAGGAGATCCAGATTTCATGAAGAAAACTATACCTTGGACTAGGGAGCTAGTCCCAGTGTCCCCAACTATTTCGCATTCCAAACTTTGATAAACAATGAGTTAATAATCTCTATCCTTCACCTTAGTCTGAAAGGATCTTTCGTAATTCATCAATTTGCTTACTATTTTGCTTATTTAGGGTTTTAAGAGTACTTGAACATTAAATTGAGATATTGTTTGATAACATTTGAGCTTCCACATCGTTCCAAGAGGCATCCCAACCTATTAGGTGATTGCTCTCAATTAGTAGAGATTCAACTCGGTTGATATGTCCTTGAATGTTTGATGCGAAGGGAGGATTTGCCTTTGAAACCTAAATCAACTGCATTCAAACAAATCCCCCCTTTTATTACAAAACATTTTGGTGAACCCATGTTTTTAGACTTTTTTCACTTTGCTAAGTGTTGTGTGATAAATTTGCATTCATTCATTTTATTGGATTCGAAAAATTACAAAAAATTTGAAAATTTTGGAAAATTTGAAAAAATTGGCATCTTAGGCTTGCATGTTAGCATAATTGGCATTTAATTTCATCAAATTTCTATTATTTTAATTAGATATAATTTAATTTACAGAAATTCATCATTTAGTATTCACTTGCATCACATTTCCATGCTTAAATTGTCAAAAATTGCATGAAATTGTGCATTTTTCATAAAAACCTAGTTTTGCATTAGCTGGGGTTTGTAGTCAAAATCTTGTTTCAGATTTTACTACCCTTTTAAAACACTCACTAGGACTGATTTCTAATTGTAGTGTTGCATCATAGTGGCTTTCTTGCAAAATTTCATGACGAGGGTTTGAAAACCTTGCATTTTCACTAGATTTTGGCCTTATCGTCTCTCTAGAATTGCATTACAAGTGTGTTGTGAGGAATTTTGATACATTATTTGACTGATATTAGGGTTATAATCTACTACCCCTTCTCAAATTCCTTACAACACCCTTTTTTATTAGACATTTGCTTTGAAAAATGTGAAAAATCAAGCATTTTGGATCTTAAACATATCTTTCTCCTAGGGTTTGTTCTATTAGTTTGTGTATTGAGTGTTGCATGCATTTGTATGAGTATTATAACCTACTGCCCTAATATAAATATCCCTTTAAGAAGAAGTAGAAGACTCATGGAAGCTAGTGCTCCTGAAGAATACGTTATTCCTACCTCTGAAAATCCATTGAATACTTTCTTTACAAAAGGAGAGACACAAATTTTGCAAGACACTATCCCTCATACAACCACTATGGAAGATCAAATATTTCATGATGTAGAGTACACTATTGAGGTAGTAAGACATACATACCTAATGAGAAAATAAAGAAACTTGATAAAGAGTTAGCCGATTTTCAAGCATTTGTTGAAAATGAAAGGATAGCGGAAGAAGCTATACATGTGATTCACAACACAAGAGAGTTGATAAAACAAGGAAAAGATGGTATTAATGTTATTCAAGGTTTAACACATATAGTACATAATAATGTTATGTCGGTGACTGAATGTGCGAATGGTATTAATCACATGTCATCACTGACTCATACGCAAGTATCAACACCTATACCCACTACGGGAATATCTACATTTACATCAGCAATTTTAACTACTAATGCAAATGCTTGTAGTAATGCTACCATTGGTATTGGAGTATATAATGGCACTAATTCACAAAATTACAAAGTTGTGGGATTTAACTATCAGAACTTAGCACCTAATGTGACTTCTTTCATGAATAATTACTCTCAGCCACCTCTCCATCCCACTTATTCTCAACCACCTGTTACATACAACTATTAGCAACCACCTTCCACCTACAATTTCTCTGAAGCACCTTTTGTTTCCACTCACAACCAATCTCCTCAAAATGTCATGCACATAGCTTCTAATTCCCAAATCGTATCTCCTAATGATGCCATCCTAAACCAACTCTTGCAAGGCATGACTTCTTTACAACAAAAGGTGACAAATTTGACAAATTCTTCACAACCTAATATACCAACCTATCATGCCTATAATCCCCTATCTTATGCCATCTTAAGAACTCCTATACCTGAGAAGTTTGAAACTCCTCGCTTTGAAAAATATGGTGGAAAAGGTGACCCTAATACTCATGTGGCAACATTCACGGCTATGTGTAGCGATTTTTACTTTGAAGAGGATTTGTTAGAAAAACTTCTACTATGATCTCTCAAAGATACTGCTTCAGAATGGTTTTGCTCCCTACCTCTGAATTCAATACACTCTTTTTCGCAATTAGTTGATCAATTTTTATAACATTTTCAAGTAAACATTGGACCTCAAGTCTCCTTGATTGATTTAGTTCATTGCAAGCAAGGTCCGAAAGAGAAGTTAACTGCGTTTATTAGTCGGTATCAAGCTCTCTATGCGCAAATTCAATATCAGATGAAGGATGAGGATGTTCAGAAGGTGATTATTACAAATCTACAACCTAACATCCGTGATAAGATTCTCTTGATGAAGTATAACTCCTTTCAACATTTATGTACTGCCCTTCGTGATTATCAGCTTTTGTCTAGTCAGTATGAAAACTGAAACGCATCAGCTCAAGTTGGTCAATCCACAGGTGGACCGTCGCAGAATAAATTTAAGAGAAATAATAAGAGTCTCATCAAGATTAATGGGCCGAATGCAAACAACTTTTCACAAGTATCTACTATCACCAATCCAAAAAAGACACAGTTTCAACAAAGAAAATTTACTCTGATATCTGAATCCTATCATTCTATCATGAATCAAGCTGTGAGTAATAGCCTCATGAAGCTTCCCTTGATTAAACCTTTGGATCCTAGTAGAACACAAGGACCTTATTTCGATGCTAATGCTTTTTGCCATTACCATTGGCAACAAGGACATGATACTGAATGATGTATGTGTCTTAAAAATGAAATACAAGACCTTATCAACTTGAATGTTATACAGGTATTGGGTGTGAATGATAATGGAAATAAGTTGCTTACTCCTCCAAATCAAAATTTACAAATCTTTACTACTCCCTTTCCTAAGCATACTGATAATAACATGATGGAACAAAATACACTTGAAGTAGAAGATGACTATCTGAATTACAATGAGATAATTGATACAATAGAAGTGGACAAGGAAAATACTGAAGTATTACCTCTCCCACAAAGGAGTGGTATTTATGCCGAGGTTCCTCCTCCGTTATCCCTTCAAGGATCGGGAGATAATCAAAATGCATCAGAAAAATAACTAGAACAACCAAGGCAAGAGATCATGACAAAAGGAAAGATTGAAATAATACAAGATAGTTCTTCTCACTACTATAGACAGAATCAACAAAATAAGAGAAATAAAAACTGGAAAAGAGCAAGACGGTTATCATCAGTTGGAAATAATAGTGGTTCTCCTCATAATCAACAAAAGACCTCACATACATAAGGATTTAAGAGACAAGCATCACATGGACTTCCTGGCAATAAATAGTACTTTAATACAAATCACTCAAACTTTGCACAAAACTTGATAGAGCATCTCTCCAAGAGGCTCACAAGTTATAAATTTTAGTATAGTTGTACTGGCAAGTAAGTATTTCTAACCCTTTACCTCCGTGTTGTGTTTCCCCTGTGATGTGTTGTGTTGTTTAGGCCTCCTACAATGACCATTGATCCTCTTGTAAGGTCAAGGATACTGGGAGACTACCTCTGTTGTGACCCTTCTTCTATTTTGTATCATCATTTTTCTACATTGCTTCTCCTCTATTTTCATTGTTGTGTGTTGTCTTATGGACATAGCATTGCGGTTGGTGACTTGGGGGCACCCTCCTATGTGATTGTCCCTAAGGCACTTGTTTCTCCTCTCTTGATTTATTGTTTACCTTCCTCTAGTGGTTCTATCTAGCTGGAGGATGATGAAAAACATATTATACTGATACGGACCTAGTTTCCCTTCAGCAAGAAATCAAAAAATGGACCTAGTCCATACATGACAATGGGGTTGATATATATTATCTGACGCTTGGCTAGTAGAATCACTCCATGTAAAATCTTGATGTTGTCTTATCGCACTTACAAAGCATAACAATTCTACTACTCTGTGCACTTTGTCTATCTTGGATCTTGCTTTCCTCAGCTCTCTATGTGAATGATTATATGCATTGTTGTTTATCATGATTATATGGATGCTAACACCTTTTCTTACAAGAAATTGTGTGTTTGTGGGAACATTTGGCGATCGTAAAGGACATGTCACCTTTGGGGGCATGGGATTTGTGAGAGCTTGTGTTCCCTTGTGTGTTTTATATCTACCTTAACGTGCTTGATATCGGTACATGATATCAGCCACCTTAAGGTGGGGGCATATATAAGGTAAGATGTCTAATGATTTTGGTACTAACGAAGCGTTTGTGTAAGCCCTTTGCGGAGGTGGGATGTTCTATCTCTGAGTGAGTGCACATCTTTCTTTTCTATATTGCAATAATTTAAGCCCTCTATGAAGGCGGGGATGGTGTATTTCTCGAGGAGATTGCACATCCTGTCATTTTCTAAAAGTCCAAGTAGGTGGGGAGTAGATCTGAGACTATCCTAACCCTTCAGTGTGTCTTCAGCGATTGTTGTGGTGAAGCCCAATCATCGGTGTGTGCCTATAATGTGCTTGAGATGGTTGGGAACCTAGCAATAGGTTTCTTCCATCACTTTTTTGTCGTATTTTCTCCATGTCTTCCATGTGTGTGTGTATGGTGTGTTTGTTCGCAAGCATAGTTTCAAGACCGGTGGTGATGAGCTCCTCCTATGCTTCGGGATTTGTATGGCATGTTTGTTCTCAAGTGTAGCTGCAAGACTAGTGGCGATGAGCTACTCCTACACTTTGAGATTTGTTTGGCGTGTCTATTGCCCCTTATGTAGTTTCAAGACTGGTGGCGATGAGCTCCTCCTGCATTTGGGTTGTGTGTTTACTTTCCTTGTACTTGCATTTTGCATTTCATATATATATGAGAAAATGAAAAAAAAATCACTATATTCACTGTATTCATTATTTTTTGCATGTCTTTAATGTTGCCTTCTCCATGTTTTGCATGACTGTAATTGTCTTCTCCGTGTTTTACGTGCATGTTACTATCTTCAATGTGTTTGGCATGTCTTCACCATGCTTGGCATGTTTGTTGTGTTTGTTGACCTTACTTTAATGCATGTATTGGCCTTGTGTTTATACATACTTTAAAGTGGGGGATAAATGTTATGTTAGAAAATGTGCCCTTGGGGGATTTTCCCTTTTAAGGTTTGGCTCCCGGGTCCTTAGAATGCATTTAGAACATCTTGTGTGTTAATTTTGACTCCCAATGAGAAAACCTTGAAGTCTTATGGCAAATAGGACTTAGGGGTTGCTATTTTGATGATCCTTGAACAAAAATGGGAGGGTAGACTTGGGCACTAGTGCCCTAGTCCTACCCTATTTTGGGTCTGCCCTAAATTTCAATGTCAATTTTATGACTGTTATGTAGGTCCTATGCCGACATCTCAAGTTTGAATTACGAAATTCTTAGCGGAAATCTTTGTAGTTGCATATATAAGCATGTTTAGTGTTTCATTTGAAATCTAGAATCTAATTAGAAGATGATTGCAAACTTTATGCATATTTGTGATTTCAGGTTATTCATTGTTGTAGAGCAGAGCATTGTTATTGTGTTTGTGATTGCATATTTGACTTCATCTTCTCATGTGATTGAAGAGCCTTCATTTATGTGAGATCTACACTTCAAGGTGATATCTATTATGTTTTTGATCATTTATCATTTGGATTTTGCCTCTATCCTACCGGGATATGCACTCTCATCTAACAGTGGTGTTCGGAAGACTTGAATGTCTCTCCAGGGCTTGACCAAGGCAAGCCCCTAAACACTACAACTCCCTCCCACACTCCTTTGTGATTGTAGGTTACATGTGCTGAGTTTTGCGGAGTGGAGTTGTAGAAGGAGGTTGCAAACAACAAGGATTTAGGATCCAAAAGAAAGAAGATGGAGTTTAACATTTCAGGACAGGCACTAGTCCCAGTGTCCACCTTTTTTAGGGAAGAAATGAAAGATACAGTGCAAACTAGTGTCGGAAGGAGATCCAGATTCTATGAAGAAAACTGTACCTTAGACTAGGGTGCTAGTCCCAGTGTCCCCGACTATTCCACATTTCGAACTTCAAAAAATAGTGAGTTAATAATCTTTGTCCTTCGCCTTAGTCTGAAAGGATCTATCATAATTCATCAGTTTGCTTACCGTTTTGCTTATTTAGGGTTTTAAGAGTACTTGAGAATTAAATTGAGATATTGTTTGATAACATCTGAGCTTCCACATCGTTCCAAGAGGTAGCCCAACCTGTTAGGTGATTGCTCCCACTTAGTAGAAATTCAACTCGGTTGATATGCCCTTGAATGTTTGATGAGAAGGAATGATTTGCCTTTGAAAATTAAATCAACCACATTCAAACAATCCCCTTTTTTCATACAAAACAATAATATATTTATCTATCACCCCATGCTGACACTAATAGGATATAGAGTTGATTGTTTATATATATTTAACCCAACCAACCCTAGTTCCCACTTATATCCAGGTTGTCAAATGAAGATCAAGTACAATTATTACCCAATTCCATTCCAACACTTACTAATATTGTTAGAATCAACCATACATAAAAAATAGGTATATCGACATAATCAATATAAAATAATTCATTCATCACACAGAGCACATGACATCAACAAACATAATATCTTCACCATGTAACAACTATGCAAAGTCCCGATATAGTTCCATGTGATGTCTTACTATAATATGGATCAACGATACCAAGCATAGTAATCATATTATATTATGATATCCCACTCAATTAGAATGCATCATGCATCAACAAGACCATGTAAAAGATATCCAAACTTTGAAAGACTTACAACTATAATTATAAACCTACTTTAAGCATGAACATTACCAAGTCCTACCCCAGTTAGTCATTCACCATATCAAGGATGTCATGCCACATCTGATGTACAACAACTATAATTTAAGTCTCAAATGTCATGATAACCAGTTTCTACTGATAACCTCAATGGAAGTCATACAAATGTTGTTCATACAACTAGGGTCAATTGGGGTTAGCTCAATAACACCTTCCATAAATAACTATAACCCAGCTATTAGTTAAATAGTCCTTAAAATGTGACTTTTGATAATACAACATAATATTTGCACCCTAATAATGCCTCCAAAATGTAAGGAAATTGTCATTTAATTTCATAGCAAAATCACATAAAATCATAATTCCATGAAACCATATGTAATAGTCCATTGAAGGACACTAAGTGCCTATCAATGAAAATGTTAGTTGGGTTGCCTTATGCCATTTTTGCAAACTCCTTGCGAAGATTATTTTCCAAACCATTATGCTCATGGATCTAAAAAAGTTACAACCCCTATCAAAATGATGGCTTGCTAACCAATCATATTCCTATATATAGTGCAATAGTAGTAGCAAAGCTAAGTAGACCTATATCCACAAAGGAAATCCTTCACAACCCCCATGAGATGATTAATAAAATTTCTTTAAGAAGCTATGCATGCTTACTGGAAAGAAACATAGTTTGAAATCATTCAAGAGAGAGGGATTAAGTCTAAATTCATTTTATATTAAAATTATGTGCATACTGCCCTCTTCTCAAGCTACTATTTAAACGTAGGCAAGCATATTGATGTTTAACATTTAATTAAAAGTTTCTAAAGCCCCCATGCCATTTTAACCAACCCATTTTGAACATGCCCTACCTTCATGGTGTTTTGTGAGGCCATCTTTCCTTGAGGCATTTTGTCAAATAGCTCATTTGCCTTGTGTATGTTTCCCATTTTCTTTTGCCTTCAGGTTTACCCTACATGTGGGAGTAGAGAGAGAAAGAGAATGCTATTTTATTAATTGAATTGTCACCTACAATTCCCTCTTGTGATTTTATCTACACATCCCATAGCCAACTACTATGTTGGTCCCAAGTTTAATGAGTATTATGGGTTCTATCAACTTTAGTATTCATATATAGCAGGGAAGATGGAGTCTATCAACATAAATGTCAATATGCAGTTTAGACTACATTATTTTCCCGCTGCAAGAAAGAATAATTTAGAAATAAATACTACATTAGAAGAGTAATGTGGAGGAAGCATGTACTCAGCTCTAGGGACGATGCTGAAGATATCTCTGATGAAGTCACTGAAGTTTGCTTGATTCAATTTCTCTCCCTCCTTTACTATGCCCAGCCTCCTCTTCTAATCTGGAGTTCAAATTGGGGTTGTTTATCCTCTTCTACTAAAAGAGGGGAAGGATTTCCTCACCAGTTCTTTTGTTTGGAGGATCTTGGCATGATGACAATGCAAAAAGAAAACCTCTGCTCAATTCTGCACAAGAACAAGTGCTTTCCTCCTACAGTGGCTATTGCCATCCTCCTTTCCAACATCAAACTGGCCATACCAATCATGTAGTGAAGATAACAGAGAGAATGCACATATCAATCCTCCTTCTTTCTCTTGCAAAACTCCTCTATCTTCTTCATTAACAGGCATCCATACTCGATAGTCATTTGACTCCAAATTTTTAATTGACAGGCAGAAGGGATGCCATGCCCATTAATGGCATTTTTCGATCATTTCTTACTTAAAAAAATGTTGTGCAGGTCCTTCTCTTTGCCAGGATGCCCATGTTGATGCCATTACTATTTGTCCTCACCCATAGAAAATGATCTCCCCTCCATTTATTTCCCCCATCGGCCACTTTAAAGATAGATATTCTTGTTTTATTTATTTTTATTATTGTCTTCATTGCCACATATTTTCTATGCCATGTCTCCCTCCATAGGGGATGTGACATGTTGTAGGTTCAAGGTTTAATGCATATGTCAAGATTTAATAGACAACAAACAAAGTCTACATAACAACAGATTAGGACACAAACAATTGATCGTCATTCCAGATCTTGGCCTCAATATTTCATGCAATCAAAAGATAATAGATGATAAAGTTCAGGGGTTTTTGAAGGATTGAAGTTGCAAAGAGGAATTTCTATATTGTGAAAAGATAAAAATATTTAGTACTCTAGGGTTATATTTTGCCTTTTTACTTAGTTTGAAGTCTAAACATACCATTGATGCCAGATAACAGTGAGTTAAGCACTTCATTGGAGGTAAACTTTTCGTAGTATACTATTAGACTTTTTGAGTTTTATTAAATATTGCAAGAGATTGAAAACACTCTATGATCATATACTTAATTAAAACAAATAACATTTTTTTTGTTTACCTTTCATTGGACCTCTGATACGAATTAGATTTTCTTGTATTTCCACCAAAACGTAAAGCTACATGATACATGTTTATGATAGGTTCCCTTGAAATATATTCTTATTATTTGTGAACTTGGGTCACCCTTAATGTGCCATGCATTCAGTACACAAACTCACCACATATATCCATTCACATTAGAGTGAAGATCCATTTTATTGCAATGAGGGGGATTTGAACCTGGGCCATAGTGTTACAAGTGCCCCTTTATCATTTAACCAAACTCCCTGGATATCCAACTCTATATTTTAAAAAATGGTAAGCGTTCTAAATATCTAAGCGTAAGTACTGCGAGGTAAGAAACTTGTTTGTCGAGATATCCAACTAGCACCAATGTATTTACAGGGATGAATTGGGTCAAAAAACACAAGGTTCTGCCCCTCTATGTTTCGAATCACAAAAACCACACCCATAGCAGTGACACAATGAATAATCTATTAAAACTTGTGATAAAAAAACATTAAGGATTTCAAGTACATTCAACCTTTGTCAAGTAATCCCAATATATAAATTCATTTAAGGTAAAATGTTAAGTTCCCTTATCCACACTACAGCTAAATTGGATGATTGTCTGATAAAAAAAATTAATAGTCGAGAATTACAAAGCCTACCAATGCAACCTAAAAGGAATGTCAGATTGGGAAACAAACAAGGAAGAATTTCAAGATCAAAGAGTTTTCCACTACCAGACCTCCGGAGTTGGTGCATATAGATCTATGCGGACCTACAAGAGTAGGAAGCTTTCAAAGTGACGGGCATTTCATGTTGTTGATTGATGATTTCTCTAGAATGACTTGGGTAACTTTTCTCAAAGAAAAATCAAAATCTCTAGATAAGTTTAAAGTTTTTAAGGCTATGGTTGAAAATGAAATTGAACTAAAAGTCAAGTGTTTGAGGTTTGACAGAGGTGTTGAGTTCACCTCCAATGAATTTAATTGCTTTTATGAAGATCATGGAATAAAAAACCATTTGTTAGCACCTAGGACTCCTCAGCAGAATGGAGTTGGGGAAAGGAAGAATAGGATAGTTCAGAAAGTAGCAAGGACAATGATGAAAGAATAAAATCTACCAAATATCTATTGGAGAGAAGCCATCCACACTTCAATTTACATACAAAATAGAGTGCAAGCCATGGTCAATGGTTCAAAGACTCCATATGAACTATGGTATGGAAGAATCCCTACTATAAAATACTTTAGAGTGTTTGGAAGTAAATGCCACATTAGGAGAGATGAAGAGAACTTGGGAAAGTTTGATACAAGATTGGATGAAGGAATCTTCCTTGGATATTCTACAAAGAGCAAGGATTACAGATGCTACAACAAGAGACTGAAGAGATTAGTAGAAAGTGCAAATGTCAAAGTGGATAAAGAACCAGACTAAAGTTTAGTGTTATTAGAAGGATATGAATCAGATGAGAACCATTGCGGAGAAGTAGAAAGAGAGGAAGAAAAGGAAAAGGAGAACCTGGTAGATGAAGAAGATGCTTCAGAGAAGATCCCCAAAACTCCCAAGTATGTGTAGAAGAATCATTCTGAAGATCAGATCATTGGAGATAATAACAAAGGTGTTTTAACAAGGAGAAGTATTGCTATGGCAGATGAATAGGTAAATATGTGCTTATTGTCTCAAATAGAACCCAAAATAGTGACCGAAGCATGCAAGAATGACCACTGGGTCAAGGCTATGGAAGAGGAATTGATGCAGATTGAGAATAATCAAACTTGGGAAGTTGTCCCAAGACCAATAGAAAAGAATGTGATAGGAACTAAATGGGGCTTCCAGAACAAATTGAATGAGAATGGGGAAGTAGTTAGAAATAAGGCTAGGTTGGTGTGTAAAGGCTACTCACAAGTGGAAGGAATAGATTATGAGGAAACATTTACTCCAGTGGCAAGATTGGAGGCCATCAAATTGTTCTTAGCTTTTACAGGTCATAAGGACTTCAAGGTTTATCATATGGATGTGAAATTTGCATTCCTAAATGGAGAGTTGGAAGAGGAAGTATACATAGAGCAACTAGAAGGCTTTCAGTTATCAGATGATCCAAACATGGTCTGTAGATTGAAGAAGGCATTGTATGGACTCAAATAGGTGCCTAGATCTTGCTATGCAAGGTTGGATAAGTACCTATTGCAGCAAGGATTCAAAAAGGGAACTACAGATAGCAATATGTACTTCAAAGTTGAAGAAGATCAAATCCTGATTGTGGAAGTGTATGTAGATGATATAATCTTTGGAGGAAATGAAGGTATGTGCAAGATATTTTTAGAAGAAATGTAGAAAGAATTTGAAATATCAATATGTGGGGAAATGAACTTCTTCCTTGGGTTACAAATCAGTCAATCAGAAAAGGTCATTTTCATTTCACAATCAAAGTATGCTAGGGAAATGTTGAAGAAGTTTGGAATGGAAGATTCCAAACCAGCATGTACTCCCATGACTACTGGTTGTAAGTTAAGAAAAGATGATGAATCTCCTAAGGCTAATCAGAGCAAGTACAGATCAATGATTGGTGGACTCTTATACCTGACTACTACTAGACTGGATATCATGCATGTAGTCTGTCTTGTGGCTAGATTCCAAGTTGATCCTAGAGAATCACATGTTGTAGTAGTAAAGAGATATTCATATACCTGAAACGCACTTTGGAGTTTGGTCTATGGTATCCCAAGGATACTGATTTCTCCTTAAGTGCATATACAAATGCAGATTAGGCAGGATGCACAGATGACACAAGGAGTACAAGTGGTGGTGCTTTCTTTCTGGGAAGCAAACTTGTCTCATGGCTAAGTAAGAAGTAGGACTCAATGTCATTATCTACTGTAGAGGTAAAATATATTGTAGCAGCATCTTGTTGTGTGTTACAAATGAAGCAAACATTGAAGGATATCAAAGTGTCATATGATGAACCTATTGCTATCCTATGTGACAATACAAGTGCTATCAACATTTCAAAAAATCCGGTGATGCATTCAAGGACAAAGCATATTTCAATCCGGTATCACTTCTTAAGAGAAAAGGTTGTAGAGAATGAGGTGAAGTTGGAGTATGTGCCTACCAAGGATCAATTTTCAGACATCTTTACAAAGGCTCTCCCTAAGGATACTTTTCAGTATCTCTGACAGAAGTTAGGGGTTATTGCCCCTCCTTCTCTTAACTAGATGCATAAATGTGTGCATCTGTCCAGGAAGCATTTCAAGATACACTTTTGGCCCTGGACTGATGTTGAAGGCTACCTCTTAGGGGGAGTAGGTAGTGATACTACTAGTTGGTATAGTTAGATGAAGCATATCCTATGATCTTTAGGGGAAGAGTGCAGAGAATGTGAGAGTAGTAGAGATAGAGCAGATACTTGCTGGTGTTAGAGTTGTTGCCCTTTGCCATTGATGTCAAAGGGGGAGAGAGTTGAAGTGATTGAAAAACCATTGTGCAGAGAGGTGTGTGAAGAGTAAAAGTTGTTTCTGTCAGGGGAAGTATTACTAGTTGCAGAGCTATTGAATGATTGGTTTAGGTCTTGATGGTTTTTTAAAGAGTTGATGTTGCCATCAATGATGAAAGGGGATATTGTTGGAAACTTGTTGATTTTGTCATTGATGTCAACTCCCAATAGATGGTTCACTTGGTTTCCAAGTGCTTTTGAGAAAATTTGATAAAAATGTGTGCAATGTGACAGAGGTACTCTCAATGTTATGCTCCGCATTTCTTCCTAATTGAAGATATGCTTGTGTAGTTTGGAAGTGTTGATAAGAGGTGTTATATCCAAAGTTTCAGGTTCTAGATCGCACGGAAGTAGAAGATGTGTATGACAAATATTTAACTATGAAGGAGGTTGTCTAGAGAAATGAGAATGATCCGCATTTCTCCGCATTGAGCTTTCATGTCTTACGGACCTGGGAGAGTTATTATATTATCTGTATCCACCTTCCTTTGAATTTTCCAGTGTTGGGATGCTCTGTAAGTTTAGTTCTTGCATTCATGATCAGTAATAGTGTATCTTGATGTGCATAATGAAGACATTCTTTGATTCAGACAGTTGTGGCAGTGCTGTAGAAGTTTATGATGATGATGAGTATTCTGGGAAGGTGTGTGAATGCTTTGGAATGTCTCTCTTTGGTCCGCATGATGTTCTTGGATTTGAAGAAGCATGAATATGGTCAGTAGCTCAGGATTGGCCAACCTGGCTTACTAGCACCATTTGCGGAGGTACCTCATGGATTGTGGATGTGATAAGCAGCTTGGTAATACAGATTTGAGTCCTAGTTATCCCTTGACATGGTCCACTTTCACTTCTTTCCACCGCGGAAGTGTTTAGTGCCAACCTAAGTAATGTTGCATGTGTGTAATGCACATGCTTCATTAGGACTGACCTAATTGAGATAGGTCTTGGTTATAGATGGTATAAATACAAGATGAAGATGAGTGGAGCAAGGTAGAGAAGAATATGTGAATGCGAATCAAGGGCAATGAAGTTGTGTGTGAACTTAAATGCTTGACTCTGGAATGCAATGAGCAAAAGGTGTCTACATTTTAGTGTGCCAGAAGTTGCTAGAGGCAGTGATCCAAAGGTTGAGGATGGCAAGGAGTGGTAGCAGTGGATCTCTCCTATTACTTTGAGATAGTGAATCTCTCTATAACAGTCTTCTTCTTTCTTCTCACTTTTGGGTAGTGAGACTTTCTTCTAGGCAGTGAACCCTTGGCAATGAGCCTATTGATTTTCGGTGTTGTTATTCATATATATTGTGAGCTAATCCTCATCATGGTTTTTCCCTTATTGGGTTTTCCATGTAAATCCAGTGTTCTTATGTGTTTGGATGTGTTTGCATTGATGCTTCATATGTTTACATTCTGCTAATGCATTATAAGTGGTTGATGTTTTGAGGACTTGAAGTTTTAACATACAATTGATTCACCCCCCCTCTTAGTTGTCCTGTGCATTCTAACACCCCTCTCTCAGTCTTTGAGTGTGTTTAACACACTATGTTTCAGCCACAATCTTAGTGATTTGAGCTTGGTGAAGAAGTCCTCAATGGTGTCAAAATTAGTAGGATTCAAGCTAATTAGCTCATTCTCTAATTGATAACCTCTCAATGCGTCTTATTTTCCAAACAAAACCTCCAACGTAATCTAAATCTAATTGGGTGATGTGGCAACAATAATGTAAACAATGTTCCATAGGCTTCATCACACCTATTATACCACTTTGATTTTTCTACAATAAGTGATGGTTTACCCTCTATACCCATAGTGATTCAATATAAACCTAGCTTTCTTAGGTAGATCTTTGTTTTGGGTTTCCAGTCATAATATTTGTATGGTGTAAGAAGACGAATTGAAATTTGACCCATGATATAGAAAGCAAGAATGCAAAAAACAAGAAAGAGAAACATTTATTTCCCCATTATAGTCAAGCAATCAACCTCCCCAAGCAAGAAAAAATGGCCACTTATATGTATTTTTTCCAAAATACAAGTCAAAGTACAAGATCTAATTTCAAATTGGAATAATAGGCACCTAGTATAGAATTTGGAAAAACCAAGTGGATGTTTGTGAAGTTCTCAAGAATATATTTTCAACATCTGTAAGAAGTTGAAAATCTATAACAATGGGTGAAAGTTATGGCTCCTAAAAAATGCTCCCTTTATCCCAACTGCTGATGCAACCCACGAGGCTTGCACCATATTACAATGCCCATGGAAACAAATCAAATCTCGTTGTACCTTATCAATTCATATCGTCAATCAGTAAAATTACCCCAAACTTTGTTGTACACTATGATGTCGTAGACTAGCGTAGGTCTGATACAAGATGATACATTATGTACAATGAAGAAACCCTTATATATATAGGCAAGAGTGAGACTTAAGACAATCTAAGATGACAAAAAGCATCTTAACCCTATGGCTTGAGACATAAAAAGTAAATACCCTAAGTAAACGTAGTTAGACTAGTGTGAAAAGGTCTTAGAAGGAAATCGAATAGGTAGAAAACCATGTTCACACCAACAAAATTTTCCAATTGGTCAAAAGCAAAAGTTAGAATGCAAGGTTGTATCAACCATTGCAAAAGCCATGGGAGCACTTGAGCATGGACTTTATTTTTGGATTTCCTAAAACGTAAAAGGTTTGTGATTCTATTTTCATTGTAGTAGATAGATTTTCTAAAATGGCACATTTTGTGGCTTGTATCCAAGAAGTGAAAGGGGGTAGTGCTAAAGTTCAGAATTTTTTGGAGTACTTATATAACATGCACAAACAAGTGCACATATAGTTGGAGAAGAGTAGTGTGCAATAGAATCAAAATATAAATGAGAAAGAATAGAACTAGAATTTCAAGTTGGTGATATGGTCTTGGTTCACCTATGTAAGGAAAGGTCTCCAAAAAAGAAAATATAATAAGTTGACATGGAAAAAATTGGAACATGTAAAGTTTTATCGAAATTTTTGAAAAATGCATACAAGATAGAGTTGTTAGAGGGATAGATATCTCACATATCATCAATATTGCAAACTTGTGCACTTATTGAGGAACAACTTGATGAAGAGAATGATAGCACAAATTTTGGAGAGGTGAATTGGAGACAAGAATTTCATAAGAAAGTGTGTGAATAAGTAGAGTATGTGATAGACACCACAATCAAGAAGACATCTAGGAATGAATATAATGAATATTTGGCCAAATGGAAGGATTGTGGAGTTGAAGATGCAATGTGGTTGAATGCATCTAAATTACCAAGTATAACAAATTAGTCATAGACCTACCAAATGTGCATGAGTAGGCTCATAGTTCATTTCACTTACCTAAGGTGTTTGATGTTGGAGCATTTGGGCACATTAGAAATCTACATCAACCAAAAAAACATACTAGAAGATAAGTGTCTTGCGCAAACTTTACAGGCCACTGTAATAGTGCATTTGTAGTAAAGCTTCTGGCCTTGCACCAAAGTTGATCTTTGTGCAAAGGTTGAAGCTTGTATATTAGGCACAAATGAGTACAATGAAGGCCACGTGCAAACAAAAGTCTTGCACATAAGTGAAGCCTTGTGTGATTATCAGTTAGGCTATGAACACTTAACAAAAGGTTATAGGGACATATTCACATGGCCAAATTCAAAGGGTTGGAGGATTGGGGCAAACTCAAAAGAGGGGTTCCTTGATTTTCAAAAGGATATTGGAGAGTGTTATGCAATCTAATGAAAATGAGGTTCATGTTACTCAGGATGAATATCTTCCCCATAAACTCCCCTTTCTTCTTAACGAGTATCCTACCATATTATTCTCCTACCCCTCTCTTACACATCTTCCTTTTGATGAGGTGGCTAGCAATAACAAAGACATTGAGCAAGAGGCCATCATAGACCATTTCCTATATATCACATTCAATTAATTCTAACATAATGACTTGAATATTGTTGCTTTTACTAGTAACTCTTCCTTGTAGGATAACTCCCCCCCTCTAAACCATCTTGCCTTTGTTCCTCCTCACATATTGCATACTCCTCTAATGGCTTCCAATCTACCTCCTTCTTATGTCTCATCTACACACTCTCCTTCATCAATCACCACCTCTTCTAGTCTACATATTACCTTCTCCTCACCTTAAATTTTACAAGGCATAGCTTATGTTGATAAAAAACTAAAGAAGATTGAAATACAATTGGATAACTTAATTTTCCCACTATTCTTCATTATGATGGTTCCTTTGTAGCACCAACCTTAGTCCATTTTGCTTGTGTTGGTTCCTTCACAACTATATTTCAATTCCTTTGTGCAAGCTCCTTCACAACCATGCAAAGATTTCTTTGTGCAAGGTCTTTCATAACCATGCATCCATTTCTATGTTAGCTCTTTCACAACCATACCTTTGTTCTTATGCTAACTACTTCACAAACGTACTCCATTCTTGCTTAAAACAATCTTGCATGGTCCTACACCACTTGTGAATCATGGACTTTATCCTTCATGGAGATCACATTAGTTCCAACTCCATGGTTGTTGTCTATGGCATGATCCTCTCAGATCCCTCAATGCCTCAGTATCATGGAGGTCACACTAGTTCCAACTCCATGATAGGCCATGCTTAATTGTTTTAGAATACGTGGAACACATTCTTCTAACTATTTTCATGGCACTGATTTCCTCTCCTATGTATTGTAAATATAAATATGAAACTCAAACAGAAGGCGGACAAATGGTGTTAAAGTATTCTTAAATATGCTTTATGCATCCTCGTTTATCAAGTATAATAAAAACAATTTTATTTACTTTAGCATACTTGATTCATTGTAGATCACATGTAAAGTTGAGGCAAAACATAGAGACTAAACGTGCATACATCACACTTTTCCCCTCATTTTGCACTTGGTTTATTGCCCTATTACAATAAGCATGACTTTGACCATTTTTACCTTCTTAGAGCACAAACTATCTTGAAAACATCCCATTCCACATGAACACAATCCCTCACATGTTAGAATCATGTTTAGCCCTTGTTCATTGCCTTTCAATCTAACCTAAGACACTACTACACTATGCACCTATCCTCCTAGATAAGCCCACATGCAATTGTGTGGTATGCATTCAAACTTTCATTTTCTTGCCTAGTTATGTGCCTTTTCACTCAACCTTAACCCTAACTCACATCCAACATATAAACGAGAATTGGAAATGCTTATTTAAGTGGATCTTGCCTAAAACAAAAGGCAAACTAGGACCTACACCTACCTCTACATACATTTACCTCTTTTAATCATCCAAGGCATCCACTATTCTTGCACACACCAACTCCATTGTCATAGTTTCATACACTCACACAATAGATTGACACACACTTAGACTCTTCCAACTACTTTTGTTGAAACATATCATAGGGGTTTAATTGAGACAAACCCCAAAATGTGCCATGGGCACCCATTTTTCCCTTTCTAGCATTGAAAAGTACTATAGTGGGTGCAAAAGAGTTGAAAAGCATAAGAATTTACATCAACAAGTACAATGGGCATAGTCATGCAATTATGTCAACCCAAACTTCAACGCACAATATAGTTCACTAATGTGTCCAAAGGACACCTATGCACAGAGCCTGCATAAATTTTCAACAAACTACAAAATCCCAACTTTAGTAGACCTCCAATAACAAAAGCCCCTACATCTCTAACTTCTTTTTTGCTTTTGCTAGAGCTAATTCATTGTTAACTCTCATACTTATTTGCTTAAATTAATATGATTTAATTATATACTACTTATTTGATGTTTAAATTAAATTTTACATAAATGAACACTACTAAAAGTTAAACAATACACTAATTGTTTATTTTTGGTTACACAATCTATTTTTTCAATTTATAATAAAGATTTGTCAAAATTAATGGGGAAAGCAACCACCTAAATACGATATAGGAATCTATTGTCTTATTTGTCAAATCATTGATTGGAAGCTTTCCGCTTGTTTATAATAATTTGTGAGATATTTTATAAGTGAAGGTCTCAATAATAATTAGACCTCCATCTTATAATATAGTTTGCGGAAATTTGGTCACTTAAGGCTTCTTGGAGCATTATGTAAGCTAGACGAGTGTATGGATTGAAACTTCTTATTGTTCATGCCTTAAGTGAAAGCTAGCCACCACTGAAACTTCTGCACTAGATAGCACATGATATCTTCTACGAAGTTGTCTTTGAATAAGATTTTTGATGAATATTTTCATTATTCCATATATATAATATATAAAAAACTACAAGGATGGGTGGACAACAAATCACACCCCCAAGTCTTATAATAAAAGACGAAGCCCAAAAACACTAAGCTGCTAAAGCAGCCGCCTAAGGCGGATCTTGATGGAATATACCTGTGCATGTTTGGCCAGGCACTAAAAGCTTTTAACATGAAACAGCCAAAATCGCTTTAGTTTCTTGGAATAATCCGGACATTTTATCGGCACAAGAAAGTAAAAAGCGTGCAGGATGTCAAATCACGGGAAATTTGCATTTCTAGCGATGAAGTTAGAGTGCTGACGAGGCCTACCACACTATACAGTTGATTCTAATGGAATGCTAAAATCCCTGGGGCCTGCTAACTGTAAGGGCAATTTAAAGGCTGCAACCTCACCACGAGATAAAGCTCTGTTCATAGCCTTGTCTGAAATAATAATTCCTTGTCCAACTACACGAGTACCCACTCGGCTAAGTACCAATAATTTGTTCTGAAGACCTTGATAAGGTGCTCGATCCTCTCCCCATTTCCTTATTTTGGAGTTTGAAAACTAGAAAAGATGTTTGTTCCTAAAGTAGGGGCATCTCAATGGCTAGAGCAAATAAAAATCTCACAAAAGCATGGAGAAGATAAAGGGATAGCTTATCATGTGCATCCATACATTTTCACTATACCAGAGCCCTTGCGTATTGAAAGGCCAGAAGCTTACGTGCCTCAGGTAGCTTCTCTAGGACCTTATCATCACCTTAAACTTGATCTGTATGAGGCAGAAAGATATAAATCTCGGCTTGCCATCCGAGTTGAGAAAAGAGCAAAGGAGGGAACTTTTGAGGATATGGTTAAGGAGATCATTAGTATGGGAGAGGAGATAAGGAACAGCTACAATGATCATATTGAATGCGGAGATGAAATACTAGGGTGGATGATGGCTCGAGATGCTGTGTTTATTTTGGAGTTTATTGGCTGCTATAACCAATGTCAGAGCCCACGATTTCAACAGGCAAACCCTTGTTTTCAATGGATGGATGAAGTTTTTCACCCAGAAAGCAAGAGCCCACTGTTCTTCCCACTTCAGGCTGATATTTTTAAGCTTGAAAACCAAGTCCCACTCTTCATTTTGAAAAAAGTTCTGGAATGGAGACTGGCTCAGAAACTCAAGCATGGGACAAGCTTAACATGACAATTTCAAGTGCATGTAAGATGTTCTCCCCTTTCATACATGGTGGAGAATCATATCGTTCCATTACACTAGCACACTTCAATAATTCCCTTGCTGAAAGGCACATACTGGAATGCCTTTACAATTTTGTTGTCTCAAAGAAAAACGCTGGTCAGGTTAACGTCTCTGTTGAAGATGATCAGAATAGACCCATGGTGAGGTTGAAAAGTTTTCACTTTCTTCGCCAGATCACATCAAGATTTAGAGAGCTTTTGTCTCCAAAATCTTATATGAAAGCTGACAAAAATCTGCCTTCCGCCACAGAATTACACAGGAGAGGAGTAAAATTTGCCCCTTTTACATGGGCATCTGAAGAAATAAGTTTTGATAGAGCCAGCTCTACATTGTTCTTCCCTTGTATATAAATGGATTACAGAGCAGATGTTTTCTTGAGAAATATGGTGGCAGTGGAAGCCTTCATGACGCATAAAACCAGAGTGTTTACTTGCTATGCAGATCTAATGGACAAACTCATTGACACTCCTAATGATGTCGCAGTGCTGAAAAGGTATGGAATCATCAACAGCAACTTGGGAACTAATAAAGAAATAAGCAATCTGTGGAATGGCATTCGCAGATCAATGTGGAGGAGTGCATATGAGCCTATAGACCAAACTATCAAGGATGCCAATGCTTATTACAGAAGTAGATATGGAGTCTTACTAGGTGAGTTTTTTCAGGAACTGATTCTTTGCTGAAGCTGTGTCTTTGACCCTTATGACTAAAGAGAATCTGCATCTTTTATAAAGAACAATAGAAACAAAATCTTACAAAAAGAACCAGAAACCTGTCAAACTGCCCTACGTCAAAATTTTCAAAATGGCGTGTAAAATTACACTACAGATACTTTTTCTGACATAACACAAATAAAAAAAATATTTCCCAAGAAATTTAATATTTTTTAGACAATTACGAATTTTCAATCTAAAATTATAGCATGTTTAAATTTAATTTTAATTCATTTTAGCTCCAAATTATACAAATGTGTGAAATTATAAAAGCAATTAGAGTCACTAAGTTTGATTGATCTTTCTATCATGTGACATCCCATGATCTAGGTTGTATAATGGTAGGAAAGATGACAACTAAACATGGTGTAGGTGGTGACCATGCTTATATTTGCAAGATAATGTCTATTAAATGTAGGTGTCAAAATGTGAAATATGAGGCTTGTGATAAACAAACATACATGCTTCAAATAAGATGCATAGGTGATGACTAATGGAATGTAGGTGAACCTAGGTGCAGTGCATGAACAAGAATCTAGAAAGGAGATGCATGAAAATAGAGACTAGAGACCAAACATGAAAGCTCACATTTGAAGTAGCTACTAAACAAAACACAAGGATCTTTAAGTCCATTAAGTTTTATGCAAATTAATTCAAATTAAGTTTATGCAAATTAATTCACAACCATTGAGAAAGCAAATAAATACATGGGACATAGGGGATACAAGACAATCATCATTCACTTAAAGACGTACCAATTAAATTAAGTACAAACTCCTAAGTGTATGATTGAACTCAGAGAACTAATGTGCAACCATAAACTTCTCCTAAATGTATGAACTTGTCCCCTAATAGAGCACAAATTAAGTACAAAATTTGAAACTCTCTTTCAATTTCAATTTCAACTAGAGAACATGGCTACATGCATAACCTTCATATGAATAATTATTTTCCAAATTTGCCCTCTTTCTTAGCAATTGAAATCTCCTATTTTCTCTTGATGCCCATTTGAGCTCTCTCTTGTCTCCTCTCATAATCTCAATCAATGGTGCACATATGCCACTGAAATATCTAATGAAACTTCTAAAGACACTTGCCAAACCATGAAAAGATCTTACCTCTCCAACATTCACTAGTGTAGGCCATTAAACAGTTGCTCTAACCTTTTTTGGATCCATTTTAAACCTTCAGATAAGATTAAAAATCCCAAATATACCAATCCCATCTTCATGAAACTAAGCTTAATTGCATAAATATAGTGGCAAACAGTGTTTCGTAGTGTAGTGTTTCTAACCCATTTTAACTACATGGCCACTAAAGTATCAAACTCTTAATTTACCTTGTAGCATCTCGGAAGTCCAATAAATGGAAATAACACTTAACATCGGCTATTGTTCAAGTCTATCCTTATTTCACCACCATCCCAACAGTAGATTATCAATGTTTTCAAGCATTCTGTTGGAGTGAATTGCTGCTATACCAGCCATTTAGAAACATCCACAATCTACCTTCCATAGAATTTGCACTATACATCTCCAGATCCATTGACTCATGAGTCTTGGTGATTTTTTAACTATGCATTCCACTTTATTTTCTACATTTACATGAATACTCTACGTTTTGGGGTGATTGTTGTTATGTGTAAAACCTGCCCACAACTTATAGAATCCTCCAGTATTATTGAAAGGCTAGACTTCAGCGTGTCTAAAAACAACTTTGACTACAATCTGATTTTTGGCCTTCAACAAAAATGACAGGCTGAGAACTACATGGATGTGGAAGGATTAAAGAAATGAACTAGAACAAGACGTTGGTTAAGAAGCTTGCAAAGAAATTTCACACTTTTCTTGCATCAAAAGCAATTATTAAGCAGATTCCTCGACTTCTTGGTATTCATCTAAACAAGGAAGGTAAATTTCCCACTTTCATGTCACACCAATAGTCATTGGAGGGGAAAGTAAATGAAACCAAAGCTACAATCAAGTTCCAATTGAATAAAGTTCTCTGTATGGGTGTTGTCATGGGTAACTGTGCAATAGAGGAAAAACAAATATTTTAGAATATCCAATTGAGTGTCAACTTTCTGGTCTTATTAAAAAATGGCAAAATGATATTGATTTCAACTTGCTAAAAAACCAATTACAATGATTTTATAGCAATTGAAACATTGATTTCTACAATTTTTGAACTTTCTAAGTAAAAATTAAAGGGCTTTAGGCATGAATACTTGATTTTATAGTACCCTCATTTGTTGATCTGTAGAATTATTGTTCTAGGTTCAATATTTTTAAGGAGATGGCAAACTTTCTTGCTTACTCTGGAATCCTACAACACTCTTGAAATACGTAGTGTTCATACAAAAAACAAATGTAGTTTTTTTTTGAAAAGACATGAATGTGTAGTTTATCTTTTTATTCACTTTATATGGAAGTCGGGCAGCTGGAAGTCTGCATATATTAGAGAATTAAGATCTCAAAGCCCATGCAAACAAGCACTTCACTCCATGTTATTCCATTCCCCCTAAAATAAATTTAAACATTTTATTTAATAGACATATATATTTATTTTATGATTATAAATACATTTTATAAAAACAAATTTTGAAGAAACATGAAGGATTCACAAAATGAAATCAAGGGTGGTTGATTGTGAAAATGAAATCCACCTATACTCTTTCAATTTCAACCTACCCATTGTTAGTATGTAACATACACCCCCAAATATATAGTTTTTTGTGCCAAGTATTTTTGCTTTTCTATATGCTTTCTGTTTAGGGTTTTATGTGTAGGTTTTGCATGTAGGTTTTTTGCATTGCATGTAAGAAATATGAAGCATATAACAAAACCTCAAAAAACTAAGATAAATATGAACAAACTAATGAAGACCCAGATTGTATTATAGAAAAATATGAATTACAATGACATACCCAAATGGGAATCTTCAACTTCGTACTTGTGCGGACAGAGGACCAGCAATACCAACCATAGAGACCAGCAATACCAACCATAGAGAAATACTCCCAGCTTCTACAAACGAGGAAGTTTGGTCATACAAAGTATTACAAATGATATTCAGACCCAAGGCGTCCCAAATGCTAGTGATAGAGTCCCCAAAGTAAGCTGGAGTTATTTCCTAGAGACCCACATCCAAGATGATGTTGTACGACTGGCTAGAAACTGTAACAGCCTCAAACTCTCTCCAAAGATCTTCTAATATCTCTATTTTTTATCAAGTATTTCTGCAGAAGATAATCGACCAAGATGGAAGAGAAAAAATAATGAAATTTGCCTCACAAAACTCTACACAATCTCCTTAGACAGTACGACCCACTACTGCAAGTGTACGACTATATGGAAGAACTACAACAGTTTTAAAACCTAAGATGAAAGTGTTTAAATCTGCTAACAAACCTTCGTTTCTCAGCTGCACATATCATCTACACCAAAGATATTCATTTCTAGCTTAAAACTCTATCAAATTGATTCATTCAAAAACCCAAATGAGACTCTTGAATGAAGCCTCCAATGTCCTCTCCTGATGTGGTCTTTCACACACGAAGAAAGGTGATCTTGCAGAGGATTTCGTCTCAGCAAGTCAATATCAAACCCTTGAAGCCAAGCTCCAAAACAATGCACGGGAATATCCAAACATGAGAGCAAAATCAATAATCCAAGCCTATCAAATGACTCCCAATAACCTCTTTTTATAATTCCACAAGAGGGGTCCATTCACTTTGGAGGGAAATATTACTTTTAATTTAACTTTTAATATTTCCCAAGGTGAGCGCTCCACAAAATGACTTAAATGTCTTTTAAATATTTTATTTTTCATCACTTAACCATTATAACCCAAAGTCTAATTTATTAAATAATATTATTAATTTATGAACTTTAATATGGAGGCCCAAATGAACTCAGAATTTAGTGACATATAGACCGTTGGAAAGGTTTTGTCAAAACGCTCCATCTCCAACACTGAAAATTTTGTAAAAAACCAAAACCCTAATTTGCCAAAAATAGCAAGTCAGGGCCCAAAGTCTAAAATCACCTAAAAAGACATCACTACAAATCATATGATATCACTGAGCTCAATGCAACATTGGGAATGGCCAACGACTGACTGCCAAGTCACTAAAACAGTGCTAGATTGACACTTACTATAAATAGCAATGTTCTCCGAGGACCAAAGAGAACAAACCCAAAAAAACCCAAAAAGATTATCGCCATGCAAGCACTTACTATAAATAGTAAGTACGGACAAGTTGTCTGAAATCTCTCTGGAAAGTGTCATACAGCTCCACTGGATCACCTGAACACCCTAGTGACATCGAAATACTCCTCTGATTATGTTGTCACCAACCTAGAAAGTCAGCTCCAATTGAGCTGCAAGAGAACTTGAAAATCAGGACATTACAGTCCACCCTTCTCAAAAATTGTTTGTCCTCAAGCAATGCCAATACAACCTCCAATCAACAAACTGAACCAAACCGAAACAAAAAATGATCCCAGGGTCTCAAGTTATTCTCAGAATACAACCACCACATCGATGATGCACTACTCTGATAAATCCTTCACCATGCAGGGAGTGGTGAAGCAACTCATCGGAATCCAGTCAATCTGACGTGCCAAACCTATCACCACCTGGATCCCAACACACCAGACCCTCACATCCATCAAACATGAGGAGATGGAAGTAACTCAAAGTGTTAGCATCACAACATCCCCTTTTGTCCTTTGCAAATCTCCTATGGATGTGTCGTCTATCCCTCATGGGTGTTAGAAGATATGTAGCTGCTCCTCCCAAATCGAGGGAATGATTAAACTCTCCTCCATCACCACTGTAAATACTAAACATGCCATCATGCCTACTGACACTGCAACCTTTTTGAAGCCATGTCTCCAATGGAAATTTTTGAGACAAAGAAGTTGCAAACTCTGTCTGGTACATATCAGCATGATGGTAATTTAATCTCTGACCTTGCAAGTAATCCTTTGAATATATTTGAGTCAGACACCTGCAATCTCTAGTTGCATCTTCTGTAGATGGCAACCCTTCATCCCACAATGGATGGTATAAATTCTGAGCCAATCCACACTTACGCATCATTAGGTCATCTATGTGTGGACTAAAGGAGAAATGATGAGCACTTCTCATTATGCAGTCAAGATGAAAAGCACCTGCCTGTGTCAACGGTTGACCATCATAGTCATGGGTAACACACTCCTCATCACTCGGATCAAAAGATGGCTCATGTCTCTGATCCTAAATAGCTAATTGGGTAGATACTCTGGCAACCCTCTCTGCGTATCCAATAGCATACTCCCTATCATGAAACAATTGGAGATATTATGATTTTATCTCCTCCAAAGCACTCCTGATGAGTTGCAAATCACGAATGTGAGTACCAGTCAAGACCCCATACTGTCTCTCATCAAACTCGGTTGTCCAAAGAAGGTACTCGCTACAAGCACAAAATTGTGTCACACTTTTATAAAGGAAACAGCCTTGACATTGATCTAACTTTTAAACTTGAATCACTAAAAAGTGGCATTTATATTTTGAATTTTGAAATGATGTAAACTAATAAAATATTTATTTTTTTGTAAATTTTATGTTTGTATTTTTTTGAAAAAATTAAAAAATTATTTGACTATAGTTTTTAATAAATTGACACTATAATTTAGTTGCTGATAAAATGCTAAAAAATGAAGTTACATGAGAGGTCAATCTTTATATAGTAAATTTTAATTTTTTTCCTTCAATTTTTTTTATGTGTATTTATAACTTTAAACTTTAGTGCATTGATATATTTTTTCCAATTTTGATAAATATATATTTTTAAATAAATATTAAAACATGCATGTATTAAAACATAGTTGTTTCCATTCGACATCAACTTTCATATATTAACTATTTATCTAAAATAGAAAAAAAATTATACCATCTTGATATAGATTCTTTTATCTAGTGCATCATATTTTTTTCAATTTTTTAATAAGTTTTACTATTTTTCCTGAACATGGTAATCGACCTAATGTTTTGTGCTGATAACCTACTTTTAGTAAAAATAAAAAAGAAAATATAAATAATAATTAAACTATTAAAATATATATATTTTTGAAAACTAAATTTATAGATCTACAAAAGGGTATTTTTATATTTTTACAAAAAATGTTATTTACATGAGTAGAAGTTGTTGAAATATCAAATTTTTCAAATAATTTTATTTTTGGTAAATTGGTCTCACCGTAGTGCTACATATGCATTTAGCCAACAATTTTAGTTGGAAAAGTTGTGGACATATCTAACTTAGCTAAAATGAATCTTACAAGATCATATGTTTGACCAAGATTGATTTTTAGTTAGAAATACCTAAATTCACTTGTGCTGATAAGTTGGCCGAAAGTGTGACGTAACTTATGAGTGCAATCAAAACGAGATAAGGTTGAATCAACCTTCTCTCTTGTAACCTTCAGTTGATCTCTCCATCTCTGTGGCTCAATAGGCTATCGATCAAAATCAGCTGCATAGGATGTAATCTCTGATTTGCTTCCAGGAGAGGGAAACAAATCAACATGAGAACCAATCTCCCAACTAGATGATACCCTGCATACCTCTTGTGAAGAAGATGGAGCAGCGTAGTGATCAGTTACACAACTCTCTAGAGAATCCACTACTTCACCACAAAGAGCTATCAATAATTTGCCCTTCATAACCTAAAATGGGACTATCCTCAAGATCCCCTGGTGCAACATATTGTTCCCTGCTAAACTCATCCAACGCACTCATCCCATCTGTGTTACTTGCACCAGTAAATGAAATGGATGTTGCCACATCCTCCACATACTTATTACCACAATCCGTGGATGTATGCTCATCACCAAATGCTGCCATAGATATCTGAACTGTATCTGTAGGTGATGATGACTGCACCAAGCTCAACTCCACGGTAAGCTCATCTATTTGTAACTTTGACTCTTGAAGGGTTGTTTGAGTGCTCTTCAAGGAGTCCGTGGTGACCTGAAGCTAATAGGTGAGCTCATCAACCTCCTCTTCCTTTCCCCTTAGAGCATCGTAATAAATACCATCGAGCATGAGAAGATGATCTCTATCTGATATAGTTGTAGGTAATTATTCTTCATTATCCCAACTGCATCTCTAAGTGCCTAAAACTCAGCAAGGGAAAGTCCATTATCAAGGTGCTCATATATACCTAGAGTCCAACAATAGTGTGCCACCAACTGCTAAACAACATCAAAGTGTTCTAAGGCTAAAGCAATCATGCCGTCGTTCACCTTCAATTGCCCTGCCAAAGGATGAGACCCCAATGACAAGTCGTCTCCACACATATTTTCTAATTTGTAATCTGCACTATGGTAAGAGGTTGAATCATCATCACTCACTATTTGATAGGCATCATCATGTGTACCATCAGCTCTGCACACTTCCTCAACAAAGGTACTATTGTTATGTACCTCATGGGATGACTCCAATGACATAATAGAATCGACTGATTGGACATAATCATTGCACACTACTTCCTCCAAAGTAGATGCATGTTTATCCAAAGAGCTATCCTGGGACCCACCACCAAGAAGTAATTTTTTTGATTTGTTCATATCTTCTATGGTCTGATTTGCACATTTCTTATCCGATGGTCTCCCGAGAGGGCAACCAAACTCCTCATATAGTGAACCTGAATTAAAATAAAGTTGAATACCACACTCCAACTCAAGTTCTGAGTCTTCTCCTAGATCCCATACCTTGTGATTTTTCCCAAGTGCAATACTACTACTGGAAACAACTTCATCATCCAACTCAAGGAGTGGATTGTCATGAGTCATATCAACACCCATCTCAAATAATAGGTGATCAGTAATCACCACAAATTTATTCTTGCAATCATATTCATGCAAAGAAAATAAACAGCTGCTATGATGAATACTAAAATTAGAATCTTCATACCTATTATCAATGACTCCAAGGCTGTCCCAAATCACTTGTGCCTCTTCCTTATTATCCTCAATAGTGATATGTGAATCTAAATCAGCAACGCCACTAGGTCTATGGTCAATATCAGTTACATGCAATGTGAAATCAGATTTGTTTTCAAAATCAAGAACACCACCTATATCATCACTGAAAATATATGTAGAGTCATCATTATTAGCTGATTTGAAGGCTTCATCATAGATGTTTTCAATATGCCCATCACCTGAAGGCATATTAATGCTCTCAACTATCCCAACAATTGCATTAGTATTTTCAGCTTTAGTGGGAAGCTCTAAATGTGTATCTAAGACTGTAGTTTTGTCACTTTCGTTGCACACATTTTCACCCTTAGTAGCTGCATTAGTTTCCCCAATATCCAAGAAAGGTTTCAACCTCTCCTCACATTGTTTGAACACTCTGTCAACCAACTCATAAGCAGCTATAAAGACATCATGTTCTTGCCTCAAAACAGTCATCAACATGGATATAAGTAGCTAGGGAATAGTAACATATCTATCAACGATTAGGACCATAATGGTTCCCATATAGGAAAAAATAGCTTGTCCATGATCCTCATAGATCGATGCTATGAAATTCTGAAACAATTGAAAAATAAGATCATTACATTCTAAATCATTAAAAAGATAACAAGATCTGGATCTTGCCATTACTTCTAGCATCTTAACCTTCCTACCAAAGGTAGGGCCTTTGTCATAAAGAAACCCATTAAAACTCTCAACAAACAATTGTAGAACCTCCCTCAATATGTCATCTTCGTAAGGAGCCTTAGAAGCGGTAATCCTTGTGATCTCACTAAGACAACTGGTGACTAAAAGCTTTACCCTTTTACTATGATTTCTCATAAGTATTGGCTTAACCAAAGAATGCACCACAGGAGTCATAGCGAGTTACATCAACTAAGAAAGGTGACTGTTCAACCTTGTAAAGACACAATTCTATTTCCTCCAAAATGCTACATAGAACCCCTTTTAACTGAGGTAGGTGTTCAAGTTTCTTATTAGCATTGTAAAGTTTCTTTTGTAATTCTTCTTCATTGAATTTGTCCATGACTCTGAATCTGATAACTTAACCGCACAGGATGGCAGGATACATTGCTCTGATACCACTGTAACATACACCCCTGGATATATATTTTTTCTGTGCCAAGTTTTTTTGCTTTTCTGTATGCTTTCTATTTAAGATTTTATGTGCAAGTTTTGCATGTAGGTTTTTTGCATTGCATGTAGGAAATATGAAGTATATAACAAAACCCAAAAAAACTAAGATAGATATGAACAAACTAATGAAGACTCAAATTGTATTATAGCAAAATATGAATTACAATGACATACCCAGATGGGGATTTTCAATTTCGTACTTGTGCTGACAGAGGACCAACAATACCAACCATAGAGAAATGCTCCCAGCTTCTACAAACAAGGAAGTCTGGTCATACAAAGTATTACAAATGATATTCAAACCCAAGGCGTCCCAAATGCTAGTGATAGAGTCCCCAAAGCAAGTTGGAGTTATTTCCTAGAGACCCACATCCAAGCTATTGTTGTACGACTGGCTAGAAGCTGCAACAGCCTCAAACTCTCTCCAAAGATCTTCTAATATCTCTATTTTTTATCAAGTATTTATGCAGAAGATAATCGACCAAGATGGAAGAGAAAACACAATGAAATCTACCTCACAAAACTCCACACAATCTCCTTAGACAGTATGGCCCACTACTGCAAGTGTACGACTGTATGGAAGAATTGCAACAACATTAAAACCTGAGATGAAAGTGTTTAAATCTGCTATCAAACCTTCGTTTCTCAACTGCACATATCATCTACACCAAAGATATTCATTTCTAGCTCAAAACTTCATCAAAACGATTCATTCGAAAACCCAAATGAGACTCCTGAATGAAGCCTCCAATGTCCTCTCCTGATGTGGTCTTTCAAACATGAAGAAATGTGGTCTTGCGAAGGATTTTATCTCAGTGAGTCAATATCAAACCCTTGAAGCCAAGCTCCAAAACAATGTTGAAAGCAAAATCAATAATCCAAGCCTACCAAATGACTCCTATTCACCTCTTTTTATAATTCCACAAGAGGGGTCCATTCACTTTGGAGGGAAATATTTTTTTTAATTTCACTTTTAATATTTCCCAAGGTGAGCGCTCCACAAAATGACTTAAGTGTCTTTTACATATTTGATTTTCATCACTTAACCATTATAACCCAAAATTCAATATTAAATAATATTATTAATTTACAGACTTTAATAAGGAGGCCCAAATGAATTCAGAATTCAATGATATATAGACCATTGGAAAGGTCTTGTCAAAACGCTCCATCTCCAACACTGAAAATTTTGTAACGGACCAAAACCCTAATTTGTCAAAAATAGCAAGTCAGGGCCCAAAGTCCAAAATCGCCTGAAAAGACATCACTGCAAACCATCTGATATCACTAAGCTCAATGCAACATCAGGAATGGCCAACAACTGACTGCCAAGTCACCAAAACAATACTAGACTGACACTTACTATAAATGGCAGTGTTCGTCGAGGACCAAAGAGAAAAACCCAAAAAGATTATCGCCATGCAAGCACTTACTATAAATAGTAAGTACGGACAAGTTGTCTGAAATCTCTTCGAAAAGTGTCATACAGCTCCACTAGATTATCCGAACACCTTGGTGACATCAAAATACTTCTCTGATTATGTTGTCACCAACCTAGAAAGTTAGCTCCGACTGAGATGCAAGAGAACTCGAAAATGGGGACATTACATAGTAATAAATATATGTGAAGCAAAACAACCACCTAAATCCAATATAAAAACCTTTCCTCTTGTTTATAATAATTTGTGAGATATTTTGTAAGTGAAGGTCTCCATCTAATTTTCTAGTGAAATACGTAACATCGGCCAATAATTAGATCTCCATCTTATAACAAGGGACGCATTGCGTCAGGTTCCTATCGTTAGATGTTTGATTTGTTAGTTGATGTTAAAACTAATATTGGTAGCAATTTAAGTTTGATAAAGTATTAAACAATAAAAATTTATTGAATTAGTAGAAAAATTCAACATGGAATTATAAAATTAAAAAAAAAAATTACTATTTCTAAAAAAAAAGTTTCAACTACATTTGAAAGCAAATAATGAGGATGAAATTATAAATGTCAAATATTGAATACAAATAGAAAGAACAGTTTTATCATGAACCTTTAGTCAAAAAGTAGCTAAAAATGGAGGCCCCACAAAGCCCACTATGCACCATCAAATAATAGTAAATGGACACATATGCAATAACTTTGTTCAAGGTGACTGTAAAAGTGATTTGTACAATATAGTTCAATAAGTGCAATTGTTGATGTCATCATAATAAGACTATTGGACACTATTAACCAATAGAAGATCAACAAAATCATTTTATTATATTAAAATAGAAATTGAAAATCAAAAAAATTTTTAAAAAATAGTCAAACTAATTTAATTCTATAATCTCATTGAATAGTTGAATAAAACTAATAAAATTGCATGAATGCATTAGTATTCCTGCGTACGGCAGGGACTAATAATAATATATTTTGTAGAAATTTGGTAACTTGAAGGCCTCTTTGAGAATTGTGTAAGCTAGACGAGTATGGAGGCTAGCCGCCATTCAAACTTCTGTAGCGTCAGAAGGTAGCACATGATACCTTCTATTGAGTTGTCTAATCATTTGATTGACATTTTCTATTGCCTATTTTTATGGAATATACCTGTGCATGTTTGGCCAGGGACTAAAAGCTTTTAACATGAAACAGCCAAAATCTGGACATTTTATCAGCACCAAGAAAAAACAAAGTATGCGGGATGTCAAATCACGTCAAATTTGCATTTTTCCTTCGCATTTCTAGCGATGAAGTTAGAGTGCTGACGAGGCCTACCACACTAGACAATTGATACTAATGGAATGCTAAAATAACTGGGGCCTGCTAACTGTCAGGACAATTTAAAGGCTGCAACATCACCACGAGATAAAGCTCTGTTCATAGCCTTGTCTGAAATAATAATTCCTTGTCGAGTACCCACTAGGCGAAGTACCGAAAATTTTTGTGTAGACCTTGATAAGGTGCTCGATCCTCTTTCCCATTTCCTTATTTTGGAGTTTGAAAACCAGAAAAGATGCTTGTTCCTAAAGTAGGGGCTTCTCAATGGCTAGAGCAAATAAAAGAGTCACAAAAGCATGGAGAAGAACAAGGGATACCATCTCATGTGCATCCGTACATTTTCACCATACCAGAGCCCTTGCGTATTGCAAGGCCAGAAGCTTACCTGCCTCAGGTAGCTTCTCTAGGACCTTATCATCACCTTAAACTTGAACTGTATGAGGCAGAAAGATATAAATCTTGGCTTACCATCCAAGTTGAGAAAAGAGCAAATAAGGGACCCTTTGAGGATTTGGTTAAGGAGATCATTAGTATGGGAGAGAAGATAAGGAACTGCTACAATGATCATATTGAATGCGGAGATGAAGTACTAGGGTGGATGATGGCTCGAGATGCTGTGTTTATTCTAGAGTTTATTGGCTGCTATAACCAATCTCAGCGCTCACGATTTCACCAGGCAAGCCCTTATTTTGGATGCATGGATGAAGTTGATAAAGTTTTTCACCCAGAAAGAAAGAGCCCATTGTTCTTCCCACTTCAGGCTGATATTTTTAAGCTTGAGAACCAAATCCCACTATTCATTTTGAAAAAGGTTCTGGAATGGGAGACTGGCTCTGAAACTCAAGCAGTGGACAAGCTTAAAATGGCAATTTCAAGAGCCTGTAAGATGTTCTCCCCTTTCATATATGTTGGAGATTCACATCGTTCCGTTACACTAGCACACTTCAATAGGTCCCTTGATGAAAGGCACATACTGGAATGCCTTTACAATTTTGTTGTCTCAAAGAACAACGCTGGTCAGGTTAGCGTTTCTGTTGAAGATGGTCAGAATACAGCCATGGTGAAGTCGAAAAGTTTTCACTTTCTTCGCCAGATAACATCAAGATTTAGAGAGCTTTTGTCTCCAAAATCTTATATAAAAGCTGACAAAAATCTGCCTTCCGCCACAGAATTACACAGGAGAGGAGTAAAGTTTGTCCCTTTTACATGGGCATCTGAAGAAATAAGGTTTGATAGAGCCAGCTCTACACTGTTCCTCCCTTGTATAGAAATGGATTACAGAACAGATGTTTTCTTGAGAAATATGGTGACAGTGGAAGCCTTCATGACGCGTAAAACCAGAGTGTTCACTTGCTATGCAGATCTGATGGACAAACTCATTGACACTCCTAATGATGTTGCGGTGCTGAAAAGGTATGGAATCACAAGCAGCAACTTGGGAAGTGATAAAGAAATAAGCAATCTGTGGAATGGCATTCGCAGATCAACGTGGAGGAGTGCATATGAGCCTATAGACCAAACTATCAAGGATGTCAATGCTTATTACAGAAGTAGATATGAAGTCTTACTAGGTGAGTTTTTTCAGGAACATTTCTCAAAGCCATGGCGAGCTGCATCAGTGTTGGGAGCATGTACTCTGCTTTTTCTAGCTTTCTTGCAGACATTATTCTCATATTATCAACTGCCTGATCATCGTAAACACTTGTAGATATATTTTTTCCAAGTGGCCTTATCTGCCCCAAAAGCTTTGTCAATTCAAAGCAGGCTTTGGGGTGAAGCCACCCAAGTTGATGTATTTGAACTTTGCGTCAGCCCTCTGTGTTGTACTACCATTGCTAGTTGTTTTGGTGCCACGCCTTGTAGGTCAGGCCATCTCTACGTCATGGCTGTTATCTATGTGATGCCTTAATTTACAAGATATATACTATAGTGATATATCCCTATGCTAAGAGTTTTGTAGTAGGATTTCATGTCTGGTTTACTGAAACTCAAAGGGAACGTGTCTCTGTAATTCCTACTTTCTATAACATATAATTTCAAGTTGTGCAGACACACTTGTATATCTGTCTCAAACTCTTAATCCTGATGGATTCCTGTGTTATTCCAGGTCGCATATATTAGTTCATAGATTTTAGTTAATGTTGACTTTATTACAAGAACCTACATCCAAGTACCCCCAAGTGACGACCTTTTTGATGCATTTTGACTTCGTAACGTACATGGATACTCAAGTCTCTAGTTAGATGTTGAAATACTTGAGAACAGAGGGAGAATCAATCAATGGGATTCTTGCTAGGGAAATTATAAATCATGCAGTTACCCATATATCCCGTTTTTAACTTATAAACATTACATTATTTGCAAATTCTCAGCAACCAACCATAATGACGTCAGGTTGGTATGTGAAATTAGGTGCTGAGATGGGCATAATAAAAGATTGAGGAACTCATAGTGAAGGATTTGTTGTTTGCTGCAGGATCAAGATTGCAAGGTGACAACCAGTTTTTGCTTACCAAAACAGGAGGTACATTACTTTTGGTTGCCTTAAAGTGAGATAAACATAGCCCGAGTTTTATTTTGTAAATTAGTTGAACTTCCACGATCGATTTTGAATTAGATATCATTAATGGAGATAATCGCAACCCAGTTGTAAATTATCGGGAACTTGTACCATCAACTTTGAGTCACATATATTTACCATCTAGTTTTTTGGGATACCTAACCATGTATTAAGTCATTGTAAAACAATGGGATCCACAAAGCTCATAAGCACCTCAGTGATGTTACGGTTGGAGAGACAGACAATGCTAACACATCAACCCAGGGCCTTTCATGTGCAAAGCCTGTTCCGCATTGGCAAATCTTTTAGTACATGTAATGCCTTCTAAATTCTGAACTTCTAAGCTTTCCTTGTCTCACAATTAACATCAATGTGGGATTGTCAAATCCAACATAGTTCTAGAAAGGTCCTTTTTTTAAGTCATTTTTATACTATTGGAATTTCACCAGTCCTCAGTGAGGTCCTTTTTAAAGATCATTTATTAACGCTTGGAATTTTGTCTTGAGTTCCCAACAAAGTCTTTTCACTAACCAACTTGCGGAGATGTAAATGAGAGTGTCATAAATTGAGAGAATCTGTTACTAGGAATTAAACATGGAAGATATGCTTTACTCGTAGAAGGAAAAGCTTTCCACTAAAATACCAGAGGGATAAATTACCCTCTGTAATTGGCAATAAACTAATGAGTCTTGCTTGTTCAGTTTTAGCAATTAAAAATTCTTGCACCTAAGCAATTGAGCCCAACTTACAGTGTATTTTCTAGCTAGTCAATGGAAGAGCTATAATTCTAGAAGTCTTAAACAGATCTACTCAAGTCTAGTAATCTCAGAAGTCTGGTTGCATAAGAAAAAATTTCTTCTCTTATTTTATGCTTACAAATGGGGAAAAGAAGTATACATGGAAGTTGCAGCAGTGTTGCTGAAGGTAATCCAGAAGTAAAAGTAAGGACCTGGTAGATCTTTAAAAAATGGAACATTTAAATAAAAAAATTACCACAAATCTTTTGAAATCGTAAAATGATAAAGATTTTCATCGAGGACAAATGGCAAAGTGAAACATCTAGCTTTCCATCAATCTATACACATCAGCAAATGCAACATTTAATTAAAGCTTTTATAGAAGTTTCAGTAAAATTCACAAAAATGTGTGTAACTGACAAACCTAATGAATTGAAATTTTGGTTCCAAATTTTTTGTGTTTGCCCTATTAAGGTTTCAGAATTCTACAGGCATTATTCATATAGAAGACCCAGCCATAAATATCACAGAGGATGAATGTAGTTCAAAAACTCGGACTCTGGCTTAAACTCAGCAGTCCAAAAATTTGACTCAAACAACTTAAATGCAAAATAATGCATGAGAAGCATAAGGCATGAATTTATAGAACACAAGTCTATTTTTATCATTGTATCATTCTGTGGAATTAAGAAAAATAATAAAATTCAATTACTCTATTTAATTGGGAAAAATAATAAAACTCAAGAAACTAAAAAATGCTGAAATGTTCATAAAAACAGGGAGAAACAATTTTTACTTTTTGCTTAAAACAGAGCCCTGAGTCTAGGGGTGGCAGCCCCAGCAGGGTTGAGGACCAGCCCCCTCATGGATACAAGGCAGGATCATCGGGCAGGGCCCCCACCACCAAGCCCAGAATAAGGCCTTCAAGGACACAGTGACCTTCATGGCGTATGACAACCATTGATAAATCCTTCCAATCACCCAACAATACATACCACTGAGATCCAATTTATTGAAAACAAAATAACAACAATTGACCAAAAAAATAGGGATTGTAATGCAACACCTGAGTTCTCTTATCACACTCACCAAGTCTGAGCGAGTCTCCACAGAGACTTGCCAACTCAGCTCACAAATTGCAGGCAAGTTTACTTGTCTGCTCCAGAAACTTGCGAGTCAGGCACGTACTTGCCGAGTTTTTGAATTACAAGGCAAACTGTTAATGTCACCAAATCAGTTACCCTGATTAGTGTCTGTCAAGAGAAAAGCATGTGACATTAAGATTATGCCTCCATGGGGTTCTGGATTCAAATAAACACTGATGTATGCTGGAAACAGAGTTGGCACTCTTTTTTCTTTTGTGATCCTACAAAGAATGTCACTGAAGCTTTGGCCATTGGGAGAGGTGTTGCTCTTGCAATCTCTCTCCATCTCTATAAGGTGATCTTAGAAACAAATTCTCAAATTTCAACGACTCCCTCCTTTCAGATGAACCTAAATAACTTGAAACTTATATCAGATGATTACAGCTATGCATGAGCTTGTTGCAAAGTTTTAAGAGCAATGTGTGCAATACATTCCTGGGGTCACCAACAAAGCAGCAGATCATCTCACAAAATAAGGCCAGTACCCTAGAGGCTGGCTGGGAATGAACTGGCAATTTGGAGGGCGTTCCCAACTCTGGGATTACAGCAACCCTTCAGGCTATTATTTATGATAATAGAAAATAGGAATAAAAGGAATTTTGGGGGTGTCCCACCAGATATTTTTTTTCAACATCTTCTGTTTCTAAAAAGATGGTATGCAGGTGATGGTGCAAGGATTACCTTTAGGCTTGGTCCATCCTTCTCATTTCATTTCTGTTTCTTCCTCCTTCAGTGACCATCTGCCTTTGGAAACTTCCCAGTTCAATTTGCACTCTTCGTGGCATTTCCTTGTAACAAGGATGGTTACAAACCACAAGCTAACAAGGAAGGATTGTTTTCTGTGGAGGTCAATTGTGTTGTCTCCATCCAGTTCCTCTTTAAGGTTGATAACCTGTCCCCCTTAGTTTCTGTTTTTAGTAATTTGGAGCTTTTCTGTGTCTTTGATCAACTCTGGTTTCTGCTATCCTATTTCTGTTTGTCTCCCTATGATGGCAAAAATCTGTCCATCAGAATCCCTACTAGACATCCCTCTAAGACCCCTATTAAACACCCCACTAAGCATCCCACTATTTCCTCTGCTGCCAACCTGGCAAGAGATAGAGACTGGATACCAACGACCTAATGCATGACTAGATAGCTGCTTGCCATTTCTCTCAGCTTCACTGGCAGCAAAGTGACAAAATATGGAAGTCCTAGGAATAGTGGACCCATGAATCCTGTGATTTCTAAATCCCCACTGTTACTGTTCCATTTCCTCCCAATCCCTTTTCTTTGTCTTTGATCAACTCTGGTTTCTGCTATCCTATTTCTATTTGTCTCCCTATGATGGAAAAAAATCTGTCCATCAGAATCCCTACTAGACATCCCTCTAAGACCCTTATTAAACACCCCACTAAGCATCCCACTAATTCCCCTGTTGCCAACCTGGCAAGAGACAGAGACTGGATACCAACGACCTAATGCATGACTGGATAGCTGCTTGCCATTTCTCTCAGCTTCACAGGCAGCAAAGTGATAAAAAATATGGAAGTCCTAGGAATAGTGAACCCATGAATCCTGTGATTTCTAAATCCCCACTGTTACTGTTCCATATCCTCCCAATCCAATTGAAATATGGCCCAGGCCCCACACATTCTGTTTTTAGAATGCCATTTGCCATCACACAATTTAACTAGGCATGGATAACAAGGTCACATGTAAATTCAACAGATGTATGCATGAAATGTGAAAACAATTTGAGTCATTATGGACCGTGGGAATTTTTGGTTGAAGGTTAGTTTATGTCATCTGCTTTGAGTTCCTACTAAAATAGTTGACACATAAAGATTGAGGGAATTTTCTCAAGAGGTGCACTGAATCACATTCCAGTTTTTCACAGTTGCCAGTGTGCATGGATAAGCTACAGGAGCAGGTACAAACACATGCTTCAAAACATTGGTGAGGCCGAATGCAAGGATGCACCTGTATGTATCTGTAAACGTGTACGCACACATATCTGCAACCTCAAAATCTATAATGAACATTAATTTCAACAGATATTGTAGCTATAACAATACACATCATTCTCGAATCACCATCCAAAACACAGCTCCTATTTTATGCACAGATATCAAGCTTGGCAATGATTGATGATGGATATATGTGAGAGCATTTTTCGTGTAATAATTCTGAGGATGTGCCTGACTAAATTGTATTAGCAAAACAAGCTGCAAAGTTATTGACTTATTTTAGTAGAAAACCAAAGTTTCAGCACCATAGCTTTTTGAACTCAAGCCACTTGAAAGTACTAAGGAAAATATACACTAATTCCGCCTGCATTAGAACTTCACCTTTACTAAGAGTAATACCACTTCCTTAAAAGTGATACTTACTTCAATAGTGATATTTATTGAATGAACAATTGCGGCCTTTCAGCTGTTGAGAATGCACAACAAAACATAGAATGTGTAAGCAATGAACACACAGAATGGAAAGAAACATTTTGTTCTTTAATTTCTTAGAAATTTCATCCATCATCTATTTGGTAGAAATACATAGGCAAACTCAAATCCTTTTTTCTGTTTTCAAACTCAAATTACAACACATACTCCATAGGTAACTTGAGTTTTGGGCCCTTTGATGATCTTTCTTTCAAGCTGCACCTACTTCATTGAATGTCTCACTCTTCTTTCGCCATCTTCCTTCCTCCAAGTTCCAAAAGTTCCTAGTTTTTGGCTTAAACTTGAAACTTGGTAACAATCGTATGTAGTATGCTCAGTTCAAAACCTGTATAAGATGTGCCACAACATTCATCACCATCCTGCAACCATTAATTGAGTTTACTAACTTCATGCTTTAATAAACCTATACCATTTGACTATCCTTTCTATATAGAAAGTTTGAACAATTCAGCAATAGACCTCAAATTGGGTTAAATAGGCCTTGACCGTAGTTAAAGGGACATCAGCGTGTTGGGTGAATATTTTGTCGTCAACTAACTGAAGACAAAAGGGTTATATCAACCACAGTATAATGAAATTAAATCTCTCCTCTCAGAAAAGGAAGGCTCCCTTCTTATTGCTAACTAATATCAACTAGTAATTAACTAGATTTATTTACACTAAAAACTCTCCCTAGGGTGGTTCCATATCATCCTATTCTCTTATTTCAGAATAAATGTTTACAATTCAAGATAACAATCCCACAAAGCTTATAATATGCAAAGAACTACAAATTACTAACTTGGAGCAATAATAATTAATATCTAATTGAGTTACACAAAAGAATAACTAAATGATACCAGCGTGTGTTAAGCACCAAGAAACCCATGAAAACTCAAAGTTTTCCGTTGTTTCTTATGCCAATTGAAAATGAAAGAGTTTGGAATAGAGTGCAGCCTAAAGTCTTCACTATATTCTGAGATAAGACAACACGATCGTAGACAATAACTTGCAGCCCAAAGTCTTCAAATTACTTCTCATTCATAAACATAAACACAAATCCCAAAGATGATGTTGCAACACAAAGTCTACAAAATCATATTTGGATCAACTTCTAAACACTTGATTTCCACGCTTACAATTCAATCACGCATACAAGATAATGTAATAGAAAGGGCATAAGAACAATTCTATAACATCGCAACTTGATCCAAGACAAAGATTGGATGCCAACTTGCTTTCTTTATATTGATTGAAAACTGATTTACAAAATAAGCTCAAAGTCTCAAACTGCTCTTCAAAATGGCAGTGCTTCACTTCAATAGGTAAAAGATAATATAAATTACAAAAGAACTCCCTCGTATATATAGAGGAGAGTTGAGAGCTAATCTAGGAAAAGTAAACCTAATTTGACTTATTCAACACAAGAGTCCAAATTGATTTAGGACTTCTCTGTTTTTACATGTAATTACATATTTGAAAATAACATGTAAATATGTCCAGAACAAAATACATAAAGCATGAAAATATTTGAAAAAAAAACTAAGACACGTTCAACTTTCTCTGCCGTCCTTCTCCATGAAATCTTCATACTTTTTCATGATTGCTTGCACTTCTTTGTTATCATGTCCTAAAGTATGCTTGGAGATGGCAAGGACCCTTGTTATTGAATCCTTAACGGTGTTGCAAGCTTTCTCATGCCTTCCCAAGAACACTTTGAGGTTTTCCAAGGTTAACTGAATATCCAACAACTTGTCCATTGAAGCCACTGGAAAGACTTGATCTTCAAACTCCTTCTGGATCATGTTATTGAATTCCTGGACCACTGCATCTAAGGAAAGAAACTTGTGGTTGTCATCAAGTAACTTACAAGTAAATTCTTCAATCTTGTTGACAAGATTCACATCATTATCTTCACTGACTTCATGAGCACTTCATGCCATGACTGAGTGGTTGTTGTTTAGTCATTTCCACAAACTAGGCCAGATAAACATGACCGATCTCAGTATCTTTTATTTAATCAATATTGGAGGTTACCGAGGTCAATGAAAAGACTCCTTGATATTTATACTTTATGGCTTTTGATTTCCTCGGAGAGGGATTTATCATCTGAAGAAAAGCTTATCCTTTGAAATGTAGATCTCATAAATGCGTGCACAATAGACTACAACACAAAATTTAGGGTTTTGCAGTGTTAGGAAAACTTGCTTGATTGGAAATTGCAATGGTGGGGAAACTTTAAGCAATTGCATGAGCTTTGGGGGGCTAGAGTGCGATGGAGGTGAAAAATGAAGCAAAAGCGGGCAATTGGGCAAAAATGGAAAAAATTTCCAGTGTTAGAGAAATTTTGCAAAAATGGGTGTAATGGCGCTAAATTTTAGCGACCCTGCATATTAGAAGGGTATTGCAAGTTTTGTACAAAGTCAGCAAATTTTGCTGACCTTGCAAGTTGGTGAAATTTGCAAGTGTTGTAGGTTCAACAAAATTTGCCGACCACGCAAGGTAAGAAAATCACATGGGTTTGCGAGGTTGGCGAATTTTGCCGACCATTTGTTTCTTAGGCAAAGTGTAAGGTCGGTAAAATTTACCGCCCCTACACGGGGGGTAGGTCAAATGTTTTGAAAGGTTGCAAAACTTGTACAAGGTATGGCAAGGTTGGCAAAATTCGCCGACCATGCATTTTAGAAAATCTATCATGCGACAAGTGTGTGTTTGGTGAATTTTACCGAAACTACACTTGGGTGGAAAGTTAAGAAGGTTTACCTAAAAGCGAAAAACAAAAATAGTGGTTTTTGCCGCTATTGCATGAGGATAGAAACTAACACGACAAAGAAACTGTTGACTAGATACTTGACTTTAAGGGAGGCAAATCGGCATAAAACCCATATTGCTCCGTGGAACGAAAAGAAAAGGACTTCAAACTCGAAAATCCTTCAGTTTAATATAGGACAAATGACAAACAACAGAGTGAGGACTCTATAGGTCGGGAAACTAGGGTTTTAGATGCTTTAGGTAACGGGACAAACACAACTAACAAAAGTTTACAAAAATCCAAATTTCAATGAAACCTAGAAACAAAAAGAATCAAAACAAATATAATCATGAAACATTTAAAATAGATAAGTAGGAAAAGAAGAGATACATGCCTGGAAAAATGACGCAAACCCTAGATGAATGCTTCTTCAGATCGGCTCGATGTCACTCGCCAGCAAACATGGGAGTCTTCAAACACATAGGGGGACTGAGAGAGTGTTTGCAAGGAGAATGAAAAACAAAAACAAAAAAAATAAAAAATAAAACCCCTCGGATCGTAAATAAATCTTTGCATTAATTACGATCGTGCGAACTGCTAGTTGCATGGTCAGCAAAATTTACCGACTCGGTAACTAGTAGACTAATATGCAAGGTCGGTAAATTTTGCCAACCCTACAACTTAACTTTTCTCTAAGATGCAGTTTCGGCAAAATTTGTCGACTCTGCATATACAGAAAAACTTCTAACTCTTATAAGAGAAATTTGCAACTTGATTTGTTTTGCAAATTCTGAGGAATCGACATAGGTCAATGCTTGGAAGGACGTTCCAAAGCCAGGGGGACCACGCACAAGGAAAAATGTGATTCACCTCGTTCTGTGTGCTTAGAGTGTGTGGGCTACGAAACAGACAAGTTTCGTAGGGGTCATCCCACAAATTTGAGCGTACCTGAATTTGAGGATAACAACTGGCTCTAACTGGGGAGCTTCCTTCAATCATCCTTTTAAATGATCGAAGGGATAAGAATTCCAGTCTCTAAGTGCCTTCATCCATCCATTGGGCTATAGAGTCAGGCGATACAACAAAAAGACATAAAAGAAAAGGCTCAAAACAATACAAATATTTACAAACTTATCTGTTGCTTCACTGCGAGAAAAGCTTTAGATGATGTCTGTTGTGAGGCAGCAGAAAAGGTGTTGCATCTTAATATTCTAGAAGGAAACTATTGTCACCACAAAGATGATGAATAACAACAGGGCATCTCAACAAGGAATCAAACTTCCCATGCATTCCTTTCAATTCTCATCTTTTGTCCCACAACAGGACTTGATCACCGACTTGAAAACTTCAAGATTTTGCCTTCTTGTCAAATAGTCTCTTTACTAGACTTTGATGTTCCACAATGCGATCCACCACCTTTACACGTTGCTCGTCAAGTTCAGAAAGGAACATTACACGCTTGTCAATAGAACTATCAAAAGTCCCATCTTCTATGGCCTTGGCTAACTTCAAAGTAGGCAACTCCAATGTGGTTGGTATTTCGGCATTCAACCCATACAACAGCTGAAATGGTGACATGTCGATTGCTCTTTTGGGTGTAATATGATCTACTCACAATGCATCATACAATGCTTTGTGCCAGGTCCTTTGATTCTCATCAACCAGTTTCTTAATGATGGTAACCAAATTCTTATTGCTTGACTCAGCCTGACCATTCCCTTGGGGGTAATAATTAGATGAATGAGCGAGACTAATCCCGTACTCAAAACAAAAACTAGTTATCTTGTGGGATGAAAATTAAGTAGCATTATCTACTACTATTTTATTTGGCACCCCAAACCTTGATATGATATTCTCCTTGAGAAAAGTACAAACCACTTCAAACATGGCATGCTTCATCGAGATGGCTTCCACCCACTTGGTGAAGTAATCAGTTGCTGTGAGAACATAACTATGCCTTGCACTTGACTGTGGATTCACTACACCAATGAAGTCAATGCCCCATTGCTGAAAAGGCTCCTCGATCAATATTGGTTTGAGGGGTAATGTCGCCAACTTGGGTTTCCCCATAAACTATTGACAAAACTCACACTTACGCACCTAGTTGTATGCGTCTTGGAAAAGTGTGGGCCAGTAATATCTAGCTCGCAAGATTTTGTGAGTCGTCACTGGTGCTAAGAAATGTCCACCACATGCTAAATTATGAAAAGACTCCAATAGTTTACCTTGTTGCACCTGGGTCAATGCAAGAAGTTGGGTCCACTTTTCGGCCAAAAAGTTGAAGTATTTTCCCTAATTTTTAAAATTTGTCACATTTGACCTAAACATTTGAGGCACTTAAAGATTGAATCTTGAAAATAGTTAGTAATATAAAATGTACTAATTGGACTCTAGTTTCCAAATATGTAATTTATTTTAATACCCAAATGATACAAATTGATTTTCAATAGGCATCTCTAAAAACCACTATTTAAAGTCATTTTTTTTAACCATACCATGCACGTGTATGACTAACATAATTTGACCTAAATAAAAGTATTTTTCTAAATCCTTTTGGGGAAAGATGTGTAACTATAGTGAAGTTTGATGAGGATATTTTTTTATAATTTTTTTCCAAATATTTTTTTTACTAATTTGTTATTGGCCCTAATTGTTGTTTTTGAAAACCCCTTGTGTACGGCTAACATAATTTGAGCAAAACTAATCATAAAATAATTTTTTTTTCATTGTGTAAAGAATGATATGTAGATTGATGACATATAATTTTTAAAAATAATTTAAAAAATTAAAAGTTATTAAAAAAATACAAACCCTTGTCATTTCAAGTTTTTAGACCAGTTTGCTCATAAATTAAATAATAAATAGAAAAACAAGTCCAATAAAAAAACTTACATATTTGAAAACTAGACACTGTCATTTGTAATGGGTTTTAATTTAGTAAAAAAATTCAAAAAAAAATGTCATCGGCCATATAGGTAAAGTTAGTATTTCTTGTTTTGTACTTACACAAATACTTGCAGGTCCAAGGCTCAAGGTCGGCTACCCATGCCTTTCCCAAGCCTAAAACTAAATTAAAGGCAAGGGAAAAGGTGGTCGGCCATTTCAAATTTCTTAGAACAGGTACCTATTCCATAATGGGTACGCGTTAGGGTCAGTGCAAGAAGTTGGGTCCACTTTTTGACCCAAAAGTGGAAGTGTTTTTCCTAATTTTTAGAATTTGTCACATTTGACCTAAAAATTTGAAGCACTTAAAGATTGAATCTCAAAAAAAGTTAGTAATATAAAATGTAGTACTCAGAGCTTAGTTTCTAAATATGTAATTTATTTTAATACCCAAATGATACAAATTAATTTTTAATAGGCATGTCTAAAAAACACTGTTTAAAAGTCACTTTTTCTAACCATACCATGTACGTGTATGGCCAATATAATTTGACCTAAATAAAAGTATTTTTCTAAATCTTTTTGGAGAAAAATGTGTAGTACAGTGAAGATTGATGAGGATATTTTTTTATAATTTTTTTATAAATATATTTTTTTTATTAATTTTTTATTGGCCCTAATTGCTATTTTCAAAAACCTCTCGTGTACGGCCAACATAATTTGACCAAAACTAATCATAATTTTTTTTTTCATTGTGTAGAGAATGATGTCTAGATTGATGACATATCATTTTTTTTTAAATTAAAAATCAAAAGTTATTAAAAAAATACAAACACTTGTCATTTCAAGTTTTTGGACTAGATTGCTCATAAATTAAATAATAAATAGAAAAATAAGTCCAATAAAAAAATTACATATTTGAAAACTAGACACTGTCATCTGTAATAGGTTTTAATTTCGTAAAAAAATTCAGAAAAAAATGTCATCAACTATATAGGTAAACTCAGTCTTTTCTCTTGTTTTGTACTTAGAAAAAACTTGCAGGTCCAAGGCAAGGGGTTTGCTTACCATGCATTTCCCGAGCCTAAGCTTTTAGAAACGAGTACCAGTTCTAAAACGGGTACCCATTCCTTTTGTGTGGGGAAAAAAAATGTGCAAGTTTTTTTTAAATTCAAATATTAATATAGAAACAGGTACCTGTTCCTAAGAGGCTATCTGTTTAGGCTCGGGCACCCATTCCTAAATGAATACATGTTTCTTTTAAAATGGGTACTTGTTTCTATAGGATTTTGTTTTTGCCCGCGACTTCCTCTTTATGTGGACCCAACCTCTTGCACTTACCCGTTATATAACAGGTACCCATTATATAACGGGTACCCATTATAAAACGAGTATCCGTTATTTTTACAAATGGGTACCCGTTATGTTTACAAACAGGTACCCATTTCTTTTATATTTGTTATTTCTCATTATCAAGGAAAAATGTACTATCACTGTATCCCTGCAACTTGCATGTCTGATGTCCAGGCTGACAACGACATTTTCTGCATTATTTTACTTACAAGTGTCTTGTGGAATCTCTTGGCGTGCCATATTGTGTTTAGATTTTGAAAAAAATCAATCATATGAACAATTTTGAAGTGGAATCAAGTGCAGGAGCTATTTTCAAGAAGAATAAAAAAGAGGGTTTTTTTATTTACATCTACTTTTACTTTAAAATCTATGCAATAAAGGATCTACATCTAGTTGTACTTCAAAATTTTAAAGAAGTACATCAATATGAAATTCGATTAAATATCATTTGCTATTTTATCAAGAGGGTTTGGTAATCATGGGATCAAATTAACATAAAAAAAGAAAAAGGAGGGTCATGACATCTCAAGAAATTGAAGCAAATAGAAAGAAGGAAGCAAAAAGACAAAGAGATAGAAGAACAAGGATTCAAAAGATGACGAATATTGAAGTATCTAGTTCCATGACTATTGAAGAGAAAGACATTTAAGAGACTATAAAAGATGGGATGAATGTAGATGATACAAATGTGGAAATGGTGAATTTGAAAGAAAATGTAACTATAGAAACAAATGCATGTATGTCTTCAAACACAACTTTCAATGATATAAAAAATATGACTATAGGAACAAATCCAAGTATGTCTTCAAGGCCAACTTTCAATGATATGGAAAATGCAACTATACAAACAAATCCAGGTATGTATTCAAAGCCAACTTTCAATGATATGGAAAACACGACTATAGAAACAAATCCAGGTATGTCTTTAAAGCCAACTTTCAATGATATGGAAAACACGACTATAGAAACAAATTCAGGTATGTCTTCAAACCCACCGATCGGTGATATTGATTGAATTAGTTTATTAAATGAAGTTGGATATACCAATGATGAGCTCAGATATACTACTAAAAATATGGAAAGAGGAAATGAGAATGGAATCCCTTATATGAGTGAAAATGATTTTTTTAAGATTGAAAGAAATGTCTTGGATAATCTTCTTGATAAGTTTTCTTTGAGACAAATGAGAACCCATGCAAATAGATTATATAAAATATTTTTTTATAGAAAAACTCTTAGATTTCAATGTCAACTTATGATGCAAGTGATGAAAAAGTGGAAATTGCAAAAAGTAATGAAAAAGTTAGGCTTTTTAGTAAAACCTAAAAAGAAAGATGAATCAATGAAACATGTTTTATTTAGTGTTACTAATGCTATTGATTCTATTGATAAAAAGAGTTGATCTAAAGATATCAATGCAACACGAAGATCTATAACAACTGCTTTAGTCAATAAATTATTTTCAAATAAAAAAATGATAAGTAAGACTAGTGAATTTCTAAATATAAATCCTAAAACTTTGAGAAGAGAAGCAAAGAGAAGATAAACTATTAAAAATGATCTAATTAACCAACGTTGGAGTTTTAGTGGTAGACTCCTAAGGTATGACATGAAATTAAATAATGAAATCAAATCTTTAATTCAAAAATATTGGCATGATAATACAAGGGTATCGTCTAATATTAGAGTTGTTTTAAAATTAAGAGTGGGGTCCAAAATTCATGATCTTCATCCAAAACATCTATTAGACATGACTCAAACTGAATTATATAAAAAATTATTAGATGATTCAGTGTTAGTACCATTTAATATTACCATAAGTCAAAGATCTTTTGAGAAATGTAAACCTTGGTATGTGAAAATTAATAAACAACGAATCTCTTGTTGTTGTAAAACTCATGTGCAATTTCGTTATTATTATGATATTTTTTGATATATATGTTCTACTTTGCATACTAACAAAATTATGCAGGAATATGGTATTAATATGCCATCTCAAACAATTAAGGAGTTTGTAGTAGGTTTGTTTTGTGAAACATCTAATGGATACTTATTTTATTCAAAAACATGTATTTCTGGACAATGCAATAGATGTGGCAACTTTTCATTGTTAGGAGAATGTATGCATGAAAATATTTCACATGAATTTGGACAACAATTAGTGGACGTGAAAAGATTCAAGAATGTTGAATATTCTTTAAAGGATGGAAAAATTAGAAAGTGTTGCGAGTTAGTCATAGAAAAAATTTGTGTGCATGCATTCATCAAAGATTTTAAGGATAATATTGTATCCAAATATGTGAAACACTTCCAATATGCTCGGTGGCTTGATGGACAATTTCACACATGTAAAAACACATTTCCAATTGGAACAATCCTATTAGTGGTTGACTTTGCAGAAAACTATACTCTTGTTCCACAAGAGGAAATCCAATCTTAGTATTATAATTCAGTGCAGGTGGCCATCCTTGTTCATATTGTATACATACATGCAGATGATAGTACAAAAGATAATAGAAAATTTTTGAGAGAGTATCATTTCTATTTGAGTGATAACCGGTTACACTCTTCAGAATTTGTGCAATATTGTTTCACAAAATTTTATGAAAATTTAAAAGAAAAAGACATTGAGATGGCACAACATTTCATATTGTCAGATAACTGTATAGGGCAATTAAAAAATGCAATAATATTTTATTGGCTCTGTAGGGCTCACAAAGAAAATAATATCCAACATATGTGAAGTTTTTTTGAAACTAGACATGGTAAAAGAGAACATGATGGAGTTGGAGCATGTGTGAAAAGATCTCTTTCTAGAGAGCAACTAAAATTTGAGGATGTATCAAAATTTAGAGATGCACATGCAATTGTGGATTGGTGTAATGAAAAATTATCTATGGGATCAAATGAGAAATCTACAATTCAATGATTCTTTTGGTTAGTTGAAGAAGAGAATATTCCTACTCGACTTGATTGTGAGACAATTACTGAATCAACAAAATGGCACTCATTTAAGAGTTCAAATGAAAACACATGGACTACATAGACTAGGGAGCTTGCATGTTTTTGTCAATTTTGTATTACAGGTGATTGAGGAGCATGTGAAAATACAGAATGGGTTGAAGAATGGAAACAAAGATCCTTGGCACCTACAGAAACACATGATCAACTTGAAACAAAAATTGAAAACGATAATCAAGTGTTTGCATCAGATGACTATGATTGTGTTTCAGACCTTGCACAAGAAGGTACTTTAATTTTTAATATTTGTTTATTACATTTTGTTGTAATCTATATAATTAATTATAGATGTATGCATGTACATTTTTATGTGATTTAGATACATGTCACACTTTGTTGAATTAATTTTTTTTCAGGACATGTGTATGTTGTTGTTGTACCTGAGGGCAATGAAGAGGAAACTGAGTATTAGTTGGCTCGATGTGTTGAGACAAAACAAAAGTTGTTACATCCTAGAGTAGGTGATGATAGCTATGAGTATCCAACAGGTGTTGTGGTTATTGTTGGCACCTGACTATGAAAATATCTAATAAGAAAGAATGGTTTGCCTACGTTTGAAGATTATGAAAGACATAAGAAGATCATACACTACTCACATTTGGTTGTGGAAACAAATATAAAACTAGTCAGGTATCAAGGGAAACCTGCTAATAAATAGTTATGGACACTTTCTATGAAAGAACATGAGTCAACTATAGATGCATTACAAAAGAGAGAGGATGTATATGGTACAATGGAATAAATTTGTAAGTATGTATATAGTTGTATATATTTAATCGATAGTTAATATAGTTGTATTAAGCCATTCCCTTACCTACCCTTAAACAATTTCTTATAAATATAGAACTAATTTCCTCACATGACACATAGTTTGAGTAGCTAGGTTATTTACTTGTGTATTTCCCCTTACACCACCTCTCTTACATCCCCTTAAGCCATCCTCTTACATCCCCTAAAGTCATCTTCTTATGTCTCCCCTTAAGACATCCTCTTAGCTCCCCTAATGTCATTCTCTTACATCCTCTTAAGCCATCCTTTGTGTTATCTAGTTACATATTGCATCAATGTTTTATGTTTTTGGTATATATATTATTTCATTCTCATTTCACCTTCTAAATTATTCTATTTTTATCTTAAAATTTGCATGGACTCATGTATATATATTTAGTTAATTTACTTGTACATTTGAACATTGTTTTTACAAGTGTACCCTACAAGTAGATATTTGCATGATTGTCAATAGAAGTTTTCACCATACAAATATGTGAGGTCAATTTTGTAGTCTTCAACTAAAAGTGAATGCATTAGGTAATTGTATATATACTCATATATTTCATATTCAACATGTTATCTAGTTACATATTGCATCAATGTTTTGTGTTTTTGATATATATTCTTTCATTCTCATTTCACCTTCTATATTATTCCCTTTATCTTGAAATTTGTATCAACTCATGTAAATATATAGTTAATTTACTTGTACATTTGAACATTATTTTTGCAGGTGTACCCTACAAGTAGATATTTGAATGATTGTGAATAGAAGTTTTCACCATACAAATTTGTGAGGTCAATTTTATAGTCTTCAACTAAAAGTGAATGCAAATTAGGTAATTGTATATATATACTCATATATTTTTCATCCATCCTCTAAATCCATCCGATTGTACATCCCCTTAATTCATCCTCTTAGCTCCCCTTAAGCCATCCTCTTACATCCCCTTAAGCCATCCTTTTATCTTATAATTTGTTAATTGACTCGTGTACATCTCCCCTTAAGCCATCCTCTTGCATCCCCTAAATCCATCCTCTTATGTACCCCCTTAAGACATCCTCTTAGCTCCCATTAATCCATCCTCTTACATCCCTTTAAGCCATCCTTTGTGTTATCTAGTTATATATTGCATCAATATTTTTTGTTTTTGGTGTATTATTTCATTCTCATTTACTTGTACATTCATTATTTTTTGTAGGTGTACCCTACAAATAGTTTTTTCCATAATTGTAAACAGAAGTTTTCACCATACAAATTTGTGAGGTCAATTTTGTAGTCTTCAACTAAAAGTGAACGCATTATATAATTTAATATATATATACTCATATCTTTCATATTCAACATGTTATATCTAGTTACATGATTGCATCTTGATGTTTTGTGTTTTTGGTATATATTCTTTCATTCTCATTTCACCTTTTATGTTATTCCCTTTATCTTAAAATTTGTATTGACTCATATAAATATATAGTTAATTTACTTGTATGTATTCATTATTTTTTGCAGGTGTACACTACAAGTAGATTTTTCCATGTTTGCCACTACAAGATTTCATCATAATATAAATGCTAGATCAATTTTGTAGTCTTGTCAAACTAATAATGGACCTATGAGCTAATTGTATAGATACTCATGTGTTTCATCATGAGCACTATAGTTGCATTGTATTTTGATATTTTGTGTCTTCAATATACATTTTTTCAAATTCAAATTGCATAATTTTTTGAGCTCTACATAGTGGTGCTATTGGTTCATTATTATTTTTCTCCTAATCTATATTTTTAGTTTTGAGACTCTTTTTATGATATTTCTATAGCATTAAGATTATGGTAATATTTGCTATTGGAAACTATACTTGCACTAAATATAAAGTTCCTAGATCAAATTTTACTAGGGGGATCATTGGTTATGTAATTTTGGGGGGTAATCTTGTGCATTGCTTTTATTGGCTTGATCTTTGTTTGTTTTATAAGAGGAGTCTATCATAGTCAACAATAGGTTATTCAATTTATCCTTATGTTATCACCTTAAAATAAGGAAATTATAAGTCTTAGTGAGATGGAATCCTAAAACATCTTAGGTGGCTTCATCTCTTGCCCCATCTCTATGGACTTTTTCTTGAAGCAGGTAGTAATTGGTGGAAGCAAGTATGGGCTAACAAGAATGATCATATCCTAGGATTGAATGGTTGTTGTGTTGGTAGTGACACTATTATGACATCATTTATTGAGTTCCCTCACACTCTCTGGAGTCCCATAATTTGGGAGATGCATGGAAAATAGAATGAGCTTCCATTCCTAGATGGTGCTATTATGGACTATCTTGTACCACTTGATGATTGTGACAACCTACCATATGATGATTCAATACAAAAAAAAAATTGTTAATGATGAATCTAGCTCAAGAGTGTCATGATAATATAGATAATTCTCTTCATGTTCCTTATCCTACTAATGAGACTTCTATTGAGACTTCAAATTCTACAGCTCCTATTAAAAATTTAGAGGATTCATCTTGTTTATTTATGAGTCAACATATTGAGGCTGAGGACTCTTATATTCAAGCATTGACATGAGACAACTTTATTTAAGGAATTATTAGTAAGTGTATTATGTAAGGAATTATTACTATTAGGTCTAGCATGAACTATCTAAGTAGTAAGTTGTACTATCATTTATCAAGAACTATTTAAAGACAACTTTATGTAAGGAATTATTAACTTAGGTCTATTATGTAAGAAATTATTACTATTAGGTCTAGCATGAAAGTTATCTAAGTTGTACTATCATTTATCAAGAACTATTTAAAGACAACTTTATGTAAGGAATTATTAACTTAGGTCTATTATGTAAGGAATTATTATTATTAGGTCTAGCATGAACTATCTTTGTAAGTTATCATTTATCAAGAACTATTTTATACATTCTGATAATCATGTATACTAGATTCAAAATTTGAAAAAATTATCTACACATTAGATATTCACATACTAGACCTATTTTAAACACATTAGATAGTTTTTTCTTTTAAATTCAAAAATGTACTAGAGATTCTAACATGTCTCGATAAAGTATAATCTAGAAGTGAACAACAAAGCATAAGCATACTATCTAACATACTAAAATGTACAAGCATATAGTCAATAATATATATACATGTAGATCTATATATAAGTCCATGAAATACTAAAATATAGGTAGGACCCATGAAATGTACTAAAACATCTACTCACAGTTAGCATATAAATAAATACAAATCAGAGTTCATGAAATACTGAAATATCTCTAAGTCCATGAAATATCAAGTTCAACATATATAGTCATAGTCCTGGTGGCATATAAAAAACAATGAATCGTGCAGTCCATGAAATAAATATCTATGTCCTATGATCATCACTCAAGTTCAAATCTGAAAGAGGCCTCTTTCTTCCTCGTGAAATAGATGGATCTATCTCATGCTGCACAGGAGAGAAAAAAATTGAAATCGGATAAAAAATTTTAAAATGACACATAAATGCGCATATGAAATTTAAATCTCATTTCATTTAATTTGATTTAATTTAATTTAATTTATAAAATAGTCATATTAAATATTTAAATCTAGACTAATGTATGCATAAATTACCATATGATGTTGCTCATCTCCTTCCACATTTTGTTGCCCAGGTGATCGTATAGTTGTTGGTCCTGAACCAACAGTCTCAGCTGCTAATTCCTGGATATTCAAATAAAGCACTCAAGAATTAGGTTAGCATCCAAATTTGATTTAATTTATAAAAAATATGAAATTAACTATTTAAATCTAGGCTTTAAAGTGTGCATAAATTACCATGCGATCATGCTCATCTACTCCCACATTTTGTTGTCCAGGTGGCATAGTTGTTTCATATTCTAGACCAAAAATATGAGCTGCTAATTCCTAGAAATTCAAATAAAGCAAGTTTGAAATAGGTTAGAATATAAATACCGAAACATGTAACCATATATATAGCATATAAAGACCTAGAAATTGCACATAGAAAATTTAGCAAAGTTTAGGACCTAAAAATATGTGGATGACTCGTGAAATTATCCTTGATCAGTAGCTTGACCAGTCACTATCCTAATGGCACTCCTATCATCTTGCACTTACATATATGGGCATATATAAATTTATATAAACTCAAAAAAGAAAAGTACAAATTTAGTATAATTTTTGAAAACACACATCAGGGAATACTTAGGCATAACAGATGATGATGGAGGAGCACTGCAAGCAACATTTTCAGGTGGTCGGTCAGACATGGAAACTACCACGTGACCTCCTCATTGCAACAAAAATGTTTCACATACATCTATAGAGTTAAATTTAATTATACACTTGTTAATTTAAATATAATATCTAAGTTTTGAAGAAAATTTAAAGTAGAACTAGATACATATGGTTTTAGGGTTAATATATATTGGTTTACGCCATAAGGAGTGCCAGTCTCTATAGTTGTTGATGCAAAACTCAGTGTATCAAATCATGTTGACACCCTGGAGAAACTTGAGATCTACACCAAATAGTTCACAATATATATTTAATTCATGATTAAATATAAATTTTGATACCTTCAAATTATGCACTCAAGAAACAAAATAAAATGTGGTCCATGTACTTGTGTAGGATGATCATCCAAATATAGTATATCCAAGTATGACTCCACATCTGATGTAGTTGCATCTGATGTGGATGTAAGAGCAAGACCATAACACGGTTGATTGCAATTTTGACACAAATATGCCCCTGACATGTGTGAGGCTCTATGATGAGATGCACCGACTCCTCCATGATGCTCTCCACCACTGAATTTAGCTGACATGTGGGCAGCTTGTTCAGTGAGATTACCCAAGAGTCTACTCAATGCTCCTAATGTTGACAACACTACCTGGTGTTGAATGGGTGCAGGAATCGTGGGCAAAACAAGAGCAACCATAGGAGTAGCAGGAACGGGTTGATTGGGATCAATTTGTGCCCCTGGCCTGTGTTGTGGCATGCCACCACCAACACCCTGGAATGGTCTAATATCAAAATAATTGGGTTTTTGACCCAATTGAAACTCCACCCATAATTTTCTCAAAAAATATAGTGGTACCTCAAAATTAGTGTGTGGTGGGTGATCAAACACCATCCACCACCGCTCCCAAAAATGTCTCGAGATCACCTCATGCCTACACTACTTAATTGATATTCTTTTTTTGTTGCAGGTATAGGTTGATTAGTTGTGGGGTGAGCAAAAAATGGGGCTAATGTTTGTTTGGTAATGTGAAGTTCAAGTATGTCTTTATATGAAAGACCATCCGCATAAAATTGCCTCCTCTCCTCTCGCCAAAGGTGAAATCTATCTAGGTCTACATCAATAGGCCTAACAGAATCAATAATGGTTTGCATTGAAGATACAAACCGTACTACATGTGGGGGCATCGAGTGAGGCTGATTATTAATCAAATTAATGTTTTCCTCAATTGCGTTAATATTTTCATTAATGCTTTGTCGCAATTGAGCCTCATTAGGTGGAGGGGGTGGGGAGTTTGGAGGTGGAGTGGGTGGGGGGTTTTCAGGTGGAGGGGATGGGGGTTTTTCAGGTGGATAGGGTGGAGGTTTTTGTAAAATAATTTCATCTATTATGTAAACTCATCCATTGGATGGTCACCTGCATTTCCAAATATATCTATATCAAAAACTTACAAATGTAATCACAAATATATCCATATTTCAAAAACTTACAAACAAATATCTAGAAATAAACTTAATCTAATATCTGGAAATGTAAGTTTAAAATATCCATGAATAGAAAGCTTAATACTTGAAAATTATGCACAAGCACAACTAGTCAAGAAAAATATGGCCCTGATTGTTGAGACTACCATGGTTTTACTACATTTGACTCAAGAGACATTTACTTTTTTAAAAATTTGAAATAAAAATAGTTTTAATAAACACATTAAAGATTCGAGTTGAAACATCAAATAAGTACCCCGAGATGTGTTATTACAATTTTAATTCATACGTTATGTTCACCTAGGATTTATCAAAGCTAAATTAGATTGTTATGATTATTAAAAGATAATATAGGTGATCATTTTATTAAATTACCATTCTTTATGTCAAAAACATGATAATTGGAAATAATAAGCAAATGATTAGGTTGTTAAAATTTGCATTTCATCATAGTTTCTTATCAATAATTTTAAGTTTGCTAATTTTATCTTAGGAATGTCAATTAGAATAGATATCCAGAGCTAACATAAAACTTTGGTTAAATTAGAGGATGTATGTTGACTATTTATTTTATAAATTTAGGATGAGTGTTCCCATTCTTATGGGAATAGTGACTTCATTTGAGTAGTGTCTTCAACACTAAATATGAAATTGGGAACCCAAACCATGTGCCCCAAGTATATGAGTGTAGTTTTTATCTTTATATATGTTATTATTTGCACCAAACTAGACATTGCCCAATGAGTAGGAGTCCTGATAAGGTTAATTTGTACAATAGATATGAACAAAATTAGACTCTAGCAAAGAGGGTCTTCATAGATATTCATGGACTAAATTTAATGTATTTTATTTTCTACCAAGGGGACTTGATTTGACAAGGACATTAAATATATAGGGATTTATGGATTTTGATTAGATAGTAGATATACCCAATAGGATTTCTACTAGTGGGTATGTTTTTAACCTAGTTGGTGGCACATAGTGTTGGTTAAGAAAAAGATAGGCAAGTGGTTGGTCTTTCAACTATGAAGATAGAGTGCATGAAAAACACTCATTCCTAGATGAAATATTATACTAGATGAAATTAGGATACAATGTAAATTCCATGTGATATCTAGTGAGACTAGGTACATCACATTTGTAAAGAACCCTACATGTTTAGCATGCAAACTAAGCACATTGATGTGTGATAAGTTATTTTGTGTGACATAGTGGAGGATAGAAGGGTTATGATTGAGAAGGTGGATGCATATATGAATTTGATGTAGCTAAATTGATGAAGGTTATGAGAAAAAAATAAGTATAGGAGTGGAAAATTATTAGGCCTAGATTTTGTAAACATTGAAAGTATTTAAAATTTATCGTAACTTTCAATAAGGGCTTATTTTAAATGGTAATTTATTTATATCACCTCATAACCTGGGCTTATTTAATTGGTATAGTTTCTTTGATATCTAAAATCCCATCATTCCTAGGTATAATTTCATTTATATATGCATTGTTTGATGTCAATATTGACTTCATAATGAGTGTGTTTTTGTTTTCATATGTTGTACATGGAATCAAGACAAGAAAACATCATTATTGACAAATTTTTGGCAACTTGTTAAGGAGTGACTACCACCACATATCACCTCAGCCTACTAATCACCTTTCCTAACATTTTACCCACCTTCGATTATACAAAGCAATTAAAACTTCTCTTTTTCTACAAATAATGCATACTCATAGTTCTTCCCATACCATTCATAAGATCTCCATTAACACATCTTAAGCTTTCTCTCCCATCACACAAATAAAAGAGATTAAAAATACCTTTTAACACACTCATAAGCACATCCATGACAACAAATCATTTCAAGTACCATGCAAATAAAGAAACATCCAAAATAAATACAACGTGAAACAAAGAATATTACCTCAACACTTTAAGATATAAATCTAAAACAAGATTTTCAACTCTTTATTCTTTCTCCAAACACAACATTCCCCTTATACAAGCTCTAAAAAGCATTACAAATCTTATAATATTATTTCTAAAACAATAAATCTAACTCAAGAACAATATTATCTTCAACTTTTCCTCTTCTATTCTAGCTCTCTAACTCCAAATATGCAAGTGAATAATGAATCCAAAAGGAATGAACCCCTATCCTTATATTATTCCCAAGTTTTTGGAAGACCCTTAGATCCTAAGTTATCCTTTGAATGTTGGTCATCCTTGTGCTAGGTTGGAAGAAGTTATCACAAAGAGGTATGGTGGTTTGGTGGCTAATTATTGGACAAATGCTAATGACAGTAGGGAATGGAAAAAGTTTAATGAAGAAATAGATACTACTAACAATATTACCTTATTAAACCTAACCAAAAAAATAAATGGATATAGATTCAATTTATTCTCCAAAAAGGACACCTTAATCTAAACTATTGAGCTAAGTGGGGACTACTCTATTAAGTTAGGATTCAAACTCTTAACTACTCATTAGCCTACTAATTTCAACAAGAAATCTATTTGTGTAATGCCCACCTATGTCGACCCTTGTCATTGTGTAAGAGATGGTTATTTGTGCATAGATCATGTTATTTCCATCCTTATGAGATATGCTATTTATTGTTTCTATAACTTCATGGTTGGGATGCAACCTAGTGTGTCTCAAGTTTTAGGGTTTATAATTTAGTTTTAGGGTTTATCAAGTTCATATTTTTAGGGCTTATAGTTTAGTTTCATGGTTTATCAAGTTCATAGTTTTAGGGTTTATAGTTTGAAGTTTAGTTTTAGGGTTTATAGTTTAGTTTTAGGGTTTATCAATTTCATAGTTTAAGGGTTTATAGTTGTTTATTGATCATAGTTTTAGGGTTTATCAAAACATACATAGCATAATTTTACTTAAACCTTAATTTTTTAATTTAAACCTACAATCATAAAAAAATACATAAAAAACAAGCAAAAAACCAACCTAGAGGTCTTCAGAAATGACGAGGTGGTGGGAGGAGATGACAGGGGAAAAAAAACATTAGAACTGAGTTGGTAGGGCCTTTAGCAATGCATACCCATTTTGTTGTGTTGTTGTCCCTGTCGGCCTGTGGAGGAAAATGAGCTTGTAGGGGCTTTTTTTAAACATTATATACATTTTCGAAATGGGTACCCATTTAGTAACGGATACCCATTCTATAACGTGTACCCATTTACTAACGGGTAGCCATTTAGGTTCGGGCACCCGTTACTAAATGGGTAAATGGGTACCTATTTCTGTTAAAACGAGTACCCATTCCTGTCAAGAATTTTTTCATCCACGTGACTTCCCCTACATGTAGACCCAATTTCTTTCTTTTACCCACCTTATCAACACAACGTAGAAAAATTTCATTAATACTACTTTTATACAAACCATTATCCCATAGGACAAAGTTTGCAGCCTTGAGTTTGATCTTCCTCTTCTCTTTGTAGGACAAGTGTTTAGGACATTCCCCATAGGTGAGGAAGTGTGCAATATTGGAGTGTCATTCATCTGTTGTACTGATGAACAGAACAGTGGGAACAACCTCATTCTCTGCTTCTTCATCATCACCTATTTCTTTTGGCACATTATCAGCAATCAGCTGACACAAACCTTTCCCACATACCAATTTGGTGGGCTTGATATCCAAATCATACTCATGGATCTTAGCAATATAGTTGCCTCTCTTACTTCCAAACTCTTGCTGAGTTAAGATAGACTTGACTACTGAATCAGGAACCAATGCAGTGGTGTGGGAGTTCAAGATGTAGTATCTGAAATGTTTGACTACCTTGACGATAGCATAGGCATGTTTCTCCATTAGTAAATATTTGAGTTCATGAGCCTTCAAAGGACAAATCATAAACGCAATTGGAGATTCAATGCCTTCCTTGTTTTGTTGTACCAAAATAGTTGACAAAGTGTGCTCGGAAGCATAGCTATACATAATGAAATCCTTAGTATAATCTGGGCAAACCAAAATTGGAGCATGTGCAATGGCTTCCTTGATATCATTAAAAGATTCTTTACCTTTTGCACTCCATCAAAAAATAGACTTCCCTTTCATCATATCAATGATATGACGAGTCTTCTCTACAAACTTTGGAACAAACCTCTGTAGAAAATTTACTTTCCTGAAGAAAGAGTGTAATGTTGTCTTACTTGAGGGCAAAGTAAGACCCTGGATAGATTTTACCCACTCAGGATCAATCTTGGTACCTTCTTTGGATACAATGTGCCCAAGAAGTTTACCTTATGTCACCCCAAAAATAGATTTCTTGGGATTGAGGGAAATACCATGATGATGACATCTTTCTAGAACTTGTTGTAAGTGACATGCATGACCTAAACGATTCTTTGAAAATATAGTTAGATCATCAAGGTATACAACAGTGAACTTACCCATTTCATCACAGAAGGCTAGGTCCATTACTCTTTGGAACATAGCACCAGCATGGATTAGTCCAAAAGGCATTCTACGATATGCAAAAGTACCCCATGGAGTGGTGAAAGTAGTTTTATGTTGGTCTTCTTCACTAACCTCCACCTGATTGTAACCTGAGAAGCCATCTAACATAGACAGCATTTCTGAAGCTGTCACTATTTGAAGGACTTCATCCATCACCGGCAATGGGTAATTATCTTTTAAAGATGACTGATTCAGATTTTGGAAATCCACACAAATGCAGATTTATACATTATTTTTCCTCACTAGCACAATATTTTCTATCCACGTAGAATGATGGATGGGAAAAATTATTCTGGCATTTAGCATCTTCTGAATCTTGGTGAGAATGGTGCCTGAGATTTTTGGATTATACTGTCTCTGCTTTTGCTTGTGAGGTGAAGATCCCGACTTGAGTGGAATCTCGCGTTGTACTTCCTTCGGATGAAAATATTTCAAGTCATCATATGAGTAGGCAAATACATCAATGTATTGACGTAAGAGTGTTACAAACTTGTACTTTTCCTCCGTCGTGCAACATTTCCCAATAATAACTAATTTGGGATCACTTTCCATGCCCAGATTGACTTGCTCAACTTCATTTGATAACTCTGAACTAGATTGTTGTTGATGTTTGATGTAGCAGTAGTGTTTATCAAAAATATTCTCAAGAGAAAACAAACCTTTAGGAATCTTATTCCCCTTGAGCTACAATATTTCTTCACCAGTCTCTAGGTCTATTTCAAAAATAGATTCTTAGGAAGGGGAATCACTTTGAAATACAACTCGCTGAAATTTTTTGACTTCTCCAAGAATGAGATGATTTGATCATCACTATTGAAGATTTGTTAGTGGGTAGAATTGTCTGGAACACTTGGTCGAAATACCAACTCAATGGTATATTTACGCCCTTTAAAATCCTTATGTGGAACCATAAGAGTAGCTGACACAGCCAAAGAGTCTGCTCTATCATTGTATCCCCTTGGAACAACAATAATGTTGAAAGCATAAAAATCTTCTATGCAATCCCAGACTCGATTGCAATAATGCCATAGTCTTTCATTCTTTGACTGGTAAAGGTTCCTTACCTAGCAAACAACCAACTCAGCATCACCCTGTGCACAAAGATTTTTGATTCCCTTATTCTTTGCAACATCCATGCCCAACAACAAAGCCTCATACTCAGCAATGTTGGTATTGTCGAACTACAGTTTTAAGGAAAAAGGGAAAATTTCTCCTTTGGGGGAGACGAGGACTATCCCTGCTCCAGATCCAGTGGAGGAACAACTTCCATCAGATTCTAAAGTCCAAACATCTTCTGAACTTTCCATCTTAGCAGTTTCAAAATCTAGATTTTCTTCAATTGAAGAAGAAGAATCATCTATCATGAGATCCTCATTTGAATGTTCATCAGAAGACTTGGGTACTTCATCAGTTGTCAGAAAGTACGTGCCCACTCTAGAGGAATCAAACAAAATTTGAGATTTTGGTTCTTCAGATTTTGTCATGGTGTATTTGGACTCTCTTTCTAGAAAGAGCTTTTGCATAATACCTATAACATGTATTCTAGCTTCTGACCAATCTAGGTTTATCTCCCCATGAACATCCTTATAGAAATTTCATCCCTGTAATATCCCATATGAGTTTGGGACATCAGCTACCAAGACTGTCATTTTAATCCTCTTTTCGGGGAAAGTTACGAATGCAAACTTTGCATCCTTGATCTGCCCTATTAGGGGCACTTGCTTTGTCTCCATGGAAAAACAACAACCAAAAGTTTTAGTTAATGTCAAACCCAAAGCATTAACTACTTTGGTGGGCATCACATTATCAGAAGCACCTGAGTCTATGACACAATTGCTGAGTTTATGGTCATTAATAAGCAAGGAGATATAAAATGGTTCTATTTTCCCTGTGGCGGATGAAAGAGAAGAAAGTAGGTTTCTTTGCGTAGGCCTTGCTTTAGGAGCAATAGGGGCAGCTTTGGAAAAGTCCTAGTTGTTAGGGGCAACTTTACTTTTGACAAATTTAGCTAACCTTTCAAATTGATCAAGATTAGCTTGTAGGTATTCGACCTCTGACATCTAAATTTTTGTCCTTTTGGCATGGTCTATGATATCAAAATATTAATAGGGGCTAGCTATAGAAGACAAAAAATTCTCATTTTGAGGTTTGGCATTTGAGGTACTGGTCCTAGGCATAGAAAATGAAACAAGAGAATCTGATGTACTTACCTACTTATTACTTGTCACATCCTTCGGTTGAAAAGGCAAAGGAGTACGCCTCTTAGAAATGGTAACTGTAGGTCAAGGATCTTCTTTTGACTTTCCTTTATCAGACGCTTGTTGATGATTGGATTGATTTTGAGACCGGGTAAAAACAACATATGATTCGCCATAGGTGTCTTCTTCTTGTTTTGTTTCATCTTCAAAGTTTAGGAAACCAATGTTAGAGTCTCCAGCTACTTCTTCTTCACCTTCCATGAAGAAGTTAGCATCATCTTCCTGATCATGTTCTGATTGGGGTAGATTGTCTTGCTGCAATTTATAATAACTAACTACTGCATTCACAGGTGGTGCTTCTAAATCAAGTCTTCCTTGTGGTGGAGGAAGCCTGTTTTAGCTTTGATTCCTTGCAGCATTACCTTGATAAATAGGAGCATTTGGGAACATCCTCGTTGGAATGTTCTTATAGGAGGGAATGGAAAAACTCTGGGACCTTTTTGAGAGCCAATAACTCATTGGCTAGCTTTTGTACCATGGGATCCGTGATACTTGTAGAAGGTGCATTGGAAGAAGTATGACCTTTAGACCTATTTGTATCTTTCCTTATCTTTTTAGCAAGGATTAGATCATCTTCAATCTCAATAGCTAGACTTTGGACAGCCACCAAGTCAGCTGGATTAGACCTTCGTAAAAGAAAGCTTACCTCTGGCAACTAGGTGTTAATGAAGAAACACATATGGTTTTCAATTGTTGGTTGAGCGGTAGCAAGAATTCTTTTTATGAGCTTATTGAATTTAGCTATAAACTCAAGCATAGGTTCCTGCAACTCTTTCTTCTTTTGGGTGAGCTAAGCCAATAAGGCATGTGCATCTTCAGTTGGTTTGAACTGTGCTTCAAATTTGGTTCGAAGTACATTCCAACTAGTAATGGTTCTTGTAGGAAGGTGATAGAACCAATCGGTAGCCACTCCTTGAAGTGTTTCAACAAACAACCTCACAGATACATCTTCATGTTCTACTCTGATAACACCACATGCAATATAGAAAGTTGCAATGTGTTCATCAGGATGTTGCTTACCATCGCCGTAGAACTTGGGAAAGTTCTTACGAGAACTCTGTGGTAATTCATGTAGTGGCTGAGCCAAATTCAGTGGCCCGAAGGCATTACTCCATGGACCTGGGATTGTAGCTTAACCTAGAGCAGCCATTTTGCCTTGGTTGAATGAAGGAATAACAAACCTTTGAATTGTTGTGGTAGGTAGAACTCTATGAGCATTGGAAGCTTCACTCGGTATAGGAGATCTCGTGTTAGTGGGAGGAAAACTCTGTCTATGCTGAAGAGGTAATCTCGTGAGTGTAGTCAGAAGATTGAAGTTATTTTGTTGCACAAATTCAAAAACAGGATCTACAAATCCTTTAGATCTTCTGCTTCGTGTATACCTTTGTTCTGCCAGAGTGCACATTTACAAACAAAAGATCAGCAATACAAAAACTTATTGCAAACAATGAGCCCGGTATACTTCAACAAAAGGTGAGAGGCTATTGGTTGCACGTTCAGTCCCCAGCAGAGTCGCCAAAAACTATTGGGTGAATATTTTATCATCAACTAACTAAAGACAAAATGGTTATATCAACCATAGTATAATGAGATTAAATCTCTTCTCTCAAAAAGGGGAGTCTCCCTTCTTATTGCTAACTAATATCAACCAGTAATTAACTAGATTTATTTACACTAAAAACTATCCTTGGGGTGGTTCTATATCATCCTATTCTCTTATTTCAGAATAGATGTTTACAATTCAAGATAACAATCCCACGAAGCTTATAATATGCAAAGAACTACAAATTATTAACTTGGAGCAATAATAGCCAATATCTAATTGAGTTACGCAAAAGAATAACTAAAAGATACCAGCATGTGTTAATCACCAAGAAACCCATGAAAACACAAAGTTTTCCATTGTTTCATATGCCAATTGAAAACGAAAGAGTTCAGAGTAGAGTGCAGCCCAAAGTCTTCACTATATTCTGAGATAAGATAAAATGATCGTAGACAATAACTTGTAGCCCAAAGTCTTCAAATTACTTCTCATTCACAAACATAAACACAAATCCCAAAGATGATGTCGCCACACAAATTCTACAAAATCAGATTTGGATCACCTTCTAAACACTTGATTTCCATGCTTACAATTCAATCACACATACAAGATAATGTAATAGAAAGGGCATAAGAACAATTCTATAACATCGCAACTTGATCCAAGAGAAAGATTGGATGCCAACTTGCTTTCTTTATATTGATTGAAAACTGATTTACAAAATAAGCTCAAAGTCTCAAATTGCTCTTCAAACTAGCAGTGCTTCGCTTCAATAGGTAAAAGATAATATTTACAAAAGAACTGCCTCATATATATAGAGGAGAGTTGAGAGATAATCTAGGAAAAGTAAACCTAATTTGACTTATTCAACACAAGAGTCCAAATTGATTTAGGACTTCTTTGTTTTTACATGTAATTACATATTTGAAAATAACATGTAAATATGTCCAGAACAAAATACATAAAGCATTAAAATATTTGAAAAATAAACTAAGGCATGTTCAACTTTCTCCATTGTCCTTCTCCATGAAATCTTCATACTTTTTCATGATTGCTTTCACTTCTTCATTATCATGTCCTAAAGTATGCTTGGAGATGGCAAGGACCCTTGTTATTGAATCCTTAACGGTGATGCAAGCTTTCTCATACCTACCCAAGAACACTTTGAGGTTGTCCAAGGTTAACTGAATATCCAACAATTTGTCCATTGAAGCCACTGGAAAGGCTTGATCTTCAAACTCCTTCTGGATCATGTTGTTGAATTCCTAGATCACTGCATCTAAGGAAAGAAACTTGTGGTTGTCATCAAGTAACTTACAAGAAAATTCTTCAATCTTGTCGACAAGATTCACATCACTATCTTCACTGACTTCACGAGCACTTCATGCCATGACTGAGTGGTTGTTGTTTAGTCCTTTCCACAAACTCGGCCATATCAACATGACCTATCTCAATATCTTTTATTTCATCAATATTGGATGTTACCGAGGTCAACAAAAAGACACCTTGATATTTATACTTCATGGATTTTGATTTACTCAGGGAGGGATTTGTCATCTAAAGAAAAGCTTATCCTTTGAAATGCAGATCTCAGAAATGCATGCACAAGAGACTGCAACACAAAATTCATGGTTTTGCAGTGTAAGGGAAACTTGCTTGACTGGAAATTGCAATGGTGGGGAAATTCTGAGCAATTGCATGAGCTTTGGTGGCCTAGAGCGCAATGGAGGTGAAAAATAGAGCGAAAGTGGGCAATTGGGCAAAAATGGAAAAACTTCCTAGTGTTAGTAAAATTTTACAAAAATGGGTGTAATGGCGCTAAATTTTAGCGACCCTGTATATTAGAAGGGTATTGCAAGTTTTGTACAAAGTCAGTAAATTTTGCCGACCTTGCAAGTTGGTGAAATTTGCAAGTGTTGTAGCTTTGGCAGAATTTGCCCACCGCACAAGGTAAGAAAACCACAAGGGTTTGTGGGGTTGGCAAAGTTCGCTGACCATGCGAGTTGGTAGTGCTTACACAGTAATGCACGGTCGGTAAAATTTGTTGACCCTGCATACGATATAAAACAATGAGTGGAAAAACTTGATAAGTTTCTTAGGAAAAGTGTGAGGTCAGTAAAATTTATCGACCCTACACAGGGGGTAGGTCTAATGTTTTGCAAGGTTGCAAAACTTGTGCAAGGTATGGCAAGGTCAGTGAAATTCACCGACCATGCATTTTAGAAAACCTATATCATGCGATAAGTGTGTGTTCGGTGAATTTTACCGAAACTACACTTGGGGGGAAAGCTAAGGTGGTTTACCTGAAAGCGAAAAAGAAAAATGGTAGTTTTTTCCGCTATTGTATGAGGATAGAAACTAACACAATGGAGAAACTGTCGACTGGATACTTGACTTTAAGGGAGGCAAATCAACATAAAACTCCTATTGCTCCGTGGAAAGAAAAGAAAAGGACTTCAAACTTGAAAACCCTTTAGTTTAATATAGGACAAATGACAAGTAACAAAGTGATGGCTCTATAGGTAGGGAAGCTAGGGTTTTAGATCCTTTAGGTAGCGGGACAAACATAGCTAATAAAAGTTTACAAAAACCCAAATTTCAATGAAACCTAGAAACAAAGAATCAAAACAAATATAATCATGAAACATTTAAAATGGAGTAGGAAAAGAAGAGAGACATGCCTGGAAAAAATGACACAAACCCTAGATGAATGCTTCGTTAGATTGTCTCAATGTCACTCGCTAGCAAACACGGGAGTTTTCAAACACACAGGGGGATTGAAAGAGAGTGTTTGCAAGAAGAATGAAAAACAAAAACAAAAAAAAAAATTTAAACCCCCCCACCCCGGATCACAAAAAATCTTTGCATTAATTACGATCGTGCGAACTACTAGTTGCATGGTCAACGAAATTTGTCAACCCGACAACTAGGTAGACTAGAATATGCAGGGTTGGTAAATTTCGCTGACCCTACAACTTAACTTTTCTCTAAGATGCAGTTTCGACAAATTTGTCGACTCTGCATTTACATAAAAATTTCTAACTCTTAAAAAAGAAATTTGCAACTTGATTTGTTTTACAAATTCTGAGGAACTAACATAGGTCAATGCTTGGAAGGACATTTTGAAGCTAAGGGGACCACGCATGAGGGCAAATGTGATTTGCCTCATTTTGCGTGCTTAGAGTGTGTGGGCTACGAAATGGACAAGTTTCGTAGGGGTCATCCCACAAATTTGAGCGTAGCTAAATTTGAGGATAACACAGCTATACTAAAAAAAACCTAAACAGAATTAAGATGAGTAGACGTTGAATTGTCTTAAGCAGACCTTGTTTTGGTTTATTTGATTAAGTGAAATTCTACTCGTTTTAAGATGTAATAGACCTTGAATTGAGTAAGATGATCTTGGATTTGGGTTCAAGAGACCTCAACTGGGATAAGATTTAAATTTTTAATACATTTCAGCTGGGATTGAGCCAGATTAGTTTATGAAATGGGTTAAAGAGATCTCGACTGGGATTGAGCCAGGTTGAATCAATGTTATTGGTTCAGGTACAGCCTATAGGTATGAGGGTTTACCCTTTTTTAGACCCTGGGTTCAATACAGTGTGGGTGGTCCATACTGCATACAAATAAAATAACAAAAAATAAAAAGTTAGTGTCATTTCAGGGTTTTATGTTTTATTTGAATGTTGTCATTTTAAAGATTTTTAAAGTTATTATTCTATTTTATTTTTTGTTTGAATGTTCTCATTTTAAAGATTTTTAAATTCAATAGATGTAAATTTTTATTTTGGGGGAATAGAAATTATGTATGCATGTAATGTGAAAATAATTTGAGTCATTATGGACCGTGGGAGTTTTTAGTTAAAGGTTAGTTTATGTCATCTGCTTTGAGTTCCTACTAAAACACATTTCTCAAGAGGTGCATTGAATCACATTCCAATTTTTCATAGTTGCCCAGGCCCCAAACATACTATTTTTAGAATGCCATTTGCCATCACACAATTTAACTAGGCATGGATAACAAGGTCACATGTGAATTCATTGAATGTCAAAGGTTTTGTTCATGAGTTGAAACCAGTTGGAGAAACCTTTGTGTCATGAGGGAGCATGTTACCAATGTTGGTTTTTTCCTAGATTGGATGCTTGTTCCCAGTATCCCTACAAGGTAGCCATCATTGATCAACAGGATTCCTGGGCCAAGGGCCAACAGTGTAGGAGATAGACTCTATTTTTATCTCCTCTTCTTCTTCAGGCTCTGCAAAACCTAGGGGGGTATTCCCTATTCAACACCCATGAGAATATGCTTGTGGGTTGGCTTGGGATGTTGATACAAAGCAGATAAATCCTCCTATATGAAGACCAAAACTGTGGGATAAGTGCAAAGGGGCTAGCTTTGGGCTTATGTTCAGTTGTGAATCAAAGGATCTTGGTCCTAAACTACTTCTACAGTCCTAATGGTTGTTTTGGAAGTTTGAATTTGATTTTATGTTTGGATGCAAACCTGGACCTGGTGTATAACCTCAACATAGAGCTAGATTGGTGCCTATCCAGGGCTTGGAGTCAGTAGACATACACATGTAAATGTTCAACATAAACATGCCAAGACTGGATTTCAAGGGGATTTGTGTGATATCTGCCTTACAGATACCTCCCAAAATAGAGGATTAAGTTATATCTACTTATGATATCCTTACTGCAATATACTCTCCTCAATACTTAACCTGAAAACACTTTAATCTACCCCTTGAGCAGAAGTTAAGAGATCAAGCATTCAATATAGTAAGCCTATATCCTAGAACCCAAGACACCCCTTAGATATCCAAATTCAAAAGAAGAGTATATTCAATACAGGAGACAGATAACAAAATACATGTAGTATAGAATTATTCATCTAAAACAGCATGAAACTAATAAATCTATGCACAATACATAAAACATGAGACTCATAAACTCACAAAATCTCCTGCACAGAGCAACCAAAACCAGTTGTATCTTATTACAATGCTAGATGTGTCCAGTTTTCAACAACCTTGAATTGAGTAGCATCATCTGCTTATAAAGAAGGATGATGTACTCCCTCATTAATCACATGGCAGTCCCCAAGACATCACCAGGTGCAGTGCATCGCCAGGGGGCACTGGAAACATTCAATGCAGCCGCATAGACAGGAGGGAAGGGGCAAGTGAGATCTTGACCTACATCGCCTTGTCATGATTTTCTGTCTAAATCGAGTAGTTGGCGTGTCCTTTCGACCCATACCTCTGTGTAATCCTGCCATTAATGGCATACCAACTCACAAGCTTGGGATACAGTAGTTGTGTGCCTTGCAAACCTTCTCCCGCCTTGGGATGCTACTGTGGAAGCGTGGAAAACTCTCCATCTAAATATTTAAATGATAACTGTCGATCTCCTCCCTTTCCTGCCGAGATCTACAGCGTGGATCACGCTGACATGTCGGCCACCAATGGCAACATGCCACGTAAGCATCCTATTGACCTTCTCCATCTTTCAAGTGTCTCCACATGGAGCGTTCCGCGGCATTCTTTCCTTTCAAATATATGTGAGACATTATGCCACATTCGCCCTGCAGCACTCTTTTTAACACTTATATGCTAGGTCGGTTACATATATAATGTCGGTGATTTTGCTCCCGATAGCACCTAGCATAAACCTTCATCATCACCCATCGGCCAGACCACTTATATCGGTGAACCTCATATCCATCCTCCTGACATCATATATCACCCCAATGGAGTAATATCACCCCCATCATCCAAACCATCATCGGGAAGACCCAACATGTCGGAAGATCACCTCCCGACACACGCCAATGACCAAAGTCATGCCGACGGCCTACATATGCAAACATCCCCCGGATGTTCAAAAATCATCTTGACGTCAGCAAACATCCTGCCGAGCTCATCGTCATATCCGCAAATGTCCTGATGACGTCATCATCACATTTAGAGCAAGGGTGATATTCAGAAGATGACCCGATATTTGGAATATCACCCGATATTGAGAATATCATCCTGTAGAGAAAAAGATGAAGATAAAGGTCAAGCGGATATCACCCCCGTAGGAACATGACATCAGCAGCATCCTGATGTTGAACAAACATAAGGTGACTAAATAACATCAGGGTGATCTTTAACAAAGATCACCCGATATTCAAAACATGATGACCCCGATGAAAAGTGGGTCATACTTAGAAATTTCATAGCACCAACATCAGGATGATCTTGACTAAGATCACTCGATGTTAAAATATCACCCCACGGCAAAGGTCAGGTTGGCAAATGCATGATGACCCCCACAGGATATCTAGACATGATGAGAAATGACCCATGCAAGAAACAACAGGGGGATGTCTGGGAACATGATGATGATAGTGATATCCCCCTTTCTTCAGAATATCCTGATGATGCTGCAAAACACTAATAGGGTCCAAGACTTAGAAACTTCATGAAATCCTAGGAAGGTGCCTGCAAGCTAATAACCTGGAACCTGATAAATGATGCAGGCACCAACAACCAACACCATGTTTCAGTTTAACCAATTTCTATCACTGCTGGTCCTTCCTCTATGAGACACACAGGTGTTGATATTGGCACTTCAAAGAACACACAGAAGATCTCTAGCTTGAAGAAAGAAATTGAGAATCTTAAGGAATTGGTGTATGAACAACAAAGATCAAATTAACTTTGTCTGCCATAAGTGCAGGCTAAGAGAAAGGTTCCATCCTTGACCCCCGGCCTCTTAGGCCTACTATTGACTTGGAGGATTTCAGAGTGGATGTAGCCACCTTTGTGGAGAAATTGTATCACTATATCTTAATCTATAGCATGCATTTTGGGTGTTTGTGATGCGAAACATTTCACAATCTCCACATTGTCTGGTCATCAACTGATACACTCCAGAAAGGGTTTGTAGCAAGGGCCCATGACTGATTGTGGATGTAGTTAAAAGCCTATGGTTGAGATAAATATACAGCATGATGGTAATTTTACTATTGAATTCCAACCACCAGGACTAGAGGTCAACTAATTTTCTATCATCTTTATCTTGCAAACTATTTTTTTAGTGGTATGGTCTCTATGACTTGTGGTTACCATTAAGCATTTTGTTAGCATAGTAATTTCCATGCTTGGAGTACCTATGTTAGATTGATTGATGATGATAGTTTAGTTGGCTACTTTCCTTTATATTTTTTTATTGGTATTAGGATAAGTAGAGTTACAAAATAGATTACTTGGATTTTCTTTAAAGCCTAGATTCACACTTCTGCTACATGTTGAAGGCCACTGGCCTCTTACTGTACCATTTTTCTATTTTATGTTTTATGTTTTATGAATGAATATACCATGTTTTTGGCCTTTTTCCCCAAAAAAGTTAACAACAATGTGGCAAATTGTTGTAGTACATTACTGTTGATTTTGGTAGAGCCAAAATTGAAATACAATACTGAAGATTTACATTGTAAATAATAACAATAATAAAATGGAATTTCATATATTCTTTCATGTAATTTTGCATTCCATACAATGGCTTATAAAGCCTTATTTTTCCCATGTAAAACTGCCTACGAGAATAACTTCCTGAAAACTAACTAATCTAAAACTAATTTATTTAATGTAAACCTTATTTTCTAACAACCCTGATGCAGAGGCATCCACACTATAACCATAACATACAGCATGGATGTCTGCAGCCCATCATCATCATCATCATCATTATCATCATCATATTTGACTTAACACTGTCAGCATCATCATATTTACTGTGCCGACCGATATCCTCCTGATGACAAGCCCTCGCCCGTTCGCATGTCAACAGCATCACCTTATTCGATTATCGACAGCATCATCATGTTCGACCAGCACGAACATCCTCCTGACGTCCACTGTTCACTTCAGCGACAACTTCCGTCTTCACTATCTTCAGCATCATGATATTCAACATCATGATAATCAACAGGATAAAGAACATCCGGTTCCGCCCATTTATCCTGATGATGACAAACCTTAACTCCTCGCACCGTTCCTTCCGATGCTTACGTCACCCGATATCCTGATGACGTATATCCTGATGACGATGACGTCACCTGCAGCTCCTCAATATCCTGCCGCTCTGAAATATCCTAATGACGTATATCCTGATGATGATGACGTCATATCCTGCTGTTGGCCAAACTTAGCTTTTTCGGCCCGCGATCAACCCGATCTTCTTCCTTATGCCGATACGCTCCTCCTCGGCACCTCCTGATGATGATCACCTCGACGCACACTCACTTCATACAATCAAAAGCATCATGCTCTCCTCCCTTTACGCGGACGACGATGCCCGAAGCGACTGCAGGATATACGCAGAAATATCCTGATGATGCCGTTTTCACGAACTTTGAACCTTAGCGAAATTTCACTTCGCCGATCCTCCTGGGATGACCTGATCCACTCTCAGGGTGGTCTTCCACACTTTATCAGCTCGACCTAGCACATGCCCATGCTAGGGTCTTCAACACCTTTCAACCGCGATCCTGCACACCTGCATGCGAACAAACAAACTAAATCCTACCCTACTGTACATAACCATTCCACCGATTCGACGAATCAACCGGTGGAATGGATCAGCAAATCCATGAAACCACCAAAACCGCAGATCGATTACACAAAGGAGATCAAACAGAAGATGAAAACAGGATCTTTATTGATTTCAAAGATGCAATACAATATACTGTCTCTCACACAGCACACTCTAACTCCTCTGCTCAATGCAATACTATCGATCGATGATCTACAGTCAATCGATCCTCATGCTTAAATAGGTTTTCCCCCAAGTACTACTGACCCGACTCCAAGCGGCTGGGAAATCTATCCAGGCGGCTGGGAGATCCAATCGATCCTACAACATGACAACTGTCCTAACAAACTTCCTAAAAATAGTAAAAGCATGGTCAGCATGATCTTATCATGATCAGCATGACCTTATTACATGCATTTGGTCTTATCAGACCTTCTTGAAAACATAAACAAGACTCAAACTAACTAACTGCCTCATGAAGGCCAGCTGTCAGGTAGGTGCTCCTGCACCATACTCCCCAACAGAAAAGAACTCATGTCCCATGAGTTTAGTATGTGGAAGTCCTCCACCTTTACACGTTGTCATGTCAGTGCTCTGACCTGTTCCAGCTTTGTCCTCTGCTGGCTCTTGGCTGCTCCAAGACTTCTGAACTGTAACTTGCTTTCTGGCAAGTAAATCCTCATGCCTGTCAATGTAGGCCTTTCTCTCACATACCTTGTGTTTGTCAGGTTGTCTGACCAAAACCTCTGTCTGAACTGCCTCTTGAACTTCTGAAATGTTCAATTCTGTCTTTCTTTCAATCTTTATAGGACAAGCAATAGTCCCAACTATGACAACATCCCTGTCATTCCTCTCAACTAGTTGCTGTTTGCAAACCTGTTTCTGCATCTGCTGCTGACCTCTGTCAGTCAAAACTAAAACTTTCTTCAACCTGTTGTCCTTAACAACTCCTTTCCCTGTAGTGTCCTCAACTGCCTTTATGCCTGTTCCTATAGGCATCTGCACAAATTCCTTCTTTCCCATTAAAATGATTTTGGCTGCCCCCTGTGCTGCAGCATCTGCCTGCAATGGCATCAACTTCATAGTCTTCCCATCTTTCTTGATGGTGTAGGTATTAGCATACCCATCATACAGTACCCTTCTATCAAATTGCCATGGTCTACCCAACAGTAGGTGACAACATTCCATAGGCAAAATATCACACAAAACCCTATCATGATATGCTCCAATCTGAAAATCCACATATGCCTGTTCAGAGACAAAAAGTGATTGACTATCACTCACCCAAGATGCCTTGTACGGGTGTTGATGTGGAATCCTTTCTAAATTCAGTTTATCCACCATCTCCTGAGATACCATGTTGTCTGTTGAACCAGTATCAATGACAACCTTACATACCTTACCTTTGCTCTTGCATATGGTCTTGAAAAGAGACTTTCTTTGTGGGGATTCTTTGTCAGGTACCTTCATGGTAGTCACTGTTCTTCTCATCATCAGGGACTCTCCACTCTCTGGGTATGCATAATTATCAGGCTCCTTATCCTTTTGATAAGTGTTTGAACTCTGCACACTTTGCTCTACTTTCTCTTCCTATACCAATTGTACCCTCTGGTCACTAGTTCTATCATTTCTGGATGATGAACCTTTATTTTCTGGACATTTGAAAGATGGATGACCAAACTCACCACAGGTGTAACATTTTCCTGAAAATGTAGTAGAACCTCTACCACCTCCAAATCTTCCTTTATTACCTTTCCATCCACCTCTGAAATCAGACTGTCCCTGTCCTTTACCAGTGTCTTCTTGACCCTCATTGGTTTGCTTTTGTGTAGGGGCTGCTCCTCTTCCCCTCATATTGTTTCCTCTTCCTCTCATGGACTTATCATGTCCTCTATTCATCTTTTCTTCAATCCTAATTGCCATTTGATAACAATCCTCCACATTCTTAGGGTTAGCTAAAACTAACTCATCCTGTATGTTAAATCTCAAACCAGCCAAGTACCTAGCCACCTTTTCTACCTCATTCTCATGATGACCAGATCTCATACTCAATTTATAAAACTCCTCAGTATATGCCTTCACATCCCTTTCCTTCTGCCTTAAAAATTGCAGCTTCTTAAACATCTGAATTTCATAATCCCTTGGCAAGAATTTCCCCTTGATCCTTGCTACCATCTTATCCCATGAAGTGATCTTTGACTTCCCTTGTTTCCTTCTTTCAGATTGTACATAATCCCACCATACCAAAGCATGACCTCCTAACTTGGTCTTTGCAATCTTTACCTTCTGATCCTCAGCAGCATCTTCACATTCAAAGTGATTATCCAGTGCAGCAATCCAATCCAGCAACTCATCTTCATTCAAACTTCCAGTATACTTGGAAACATCAACCTTTACCTTAGGTTTATCACTCTGCACTGCCTTTAACAATTTTGCAAGTCTCTGGTCTTCAGCATCCAGATCTTTAGCTACCTCTTCATACTCTTCTACAGCATCTTCATCTTCTTCAGATTCACTGTCTGCCACTTCCCTCTTTTTGTTCTTTTCCAGGACTACAAGCCTGGCTTGAAGTGCTTCAGCAAGCTCCTTCATCTTCCTCATCTCTCTAGCATGTTTTTCCTTCATCTCTTGCAATTCCCTTGCAGTACCACTACCTTTCGGAGGCATTTTGTCAACCTCTCAATCAACACACAACACACAATCAACTCTACCTCTGCCCTTTCGGTGACAGAATCAACACACAACAGCCCAGACCTTTTTCTGAGCTCTGATACCACTATGATGCAGAGGCATCCACACTATAACCATAACATACAGCATGGATGTCTGCAGCCCATCATCATCATCATCATCATTATCATCATCATATTTGACTTAACACTGTCAGCATCATCATATTTACTGTGCCGACCGATATCCTCCTGATGACAAGCCCTCGCCCGTTCGCATGTCAACAGCATCACCTTATTCGATTATCGACAGCATCATCATGTTCGACCAGCGCGAACATCCTCCTGACGTCCACTGTTCACTTCAGCGATAACTTCCGTCTTCACTATCTTCAGCATCATGATATTCAACATCATGATAATCAACAGGATAAAGAACATCCGGTTCCGCCCATTTATCCTGATGATGACAAATCTTAACTCCTCGCACCGTTCCTTCCGATGCTTACGTCACCCGATATCCTGATGACGTATATCCTGATGACGATGACGTCACCTGCAGCTCCTCAATATCCTGCCGCTCTGAAATATCCTGATGACGTATATCCTGATGATGATGACGTCATATCCTGCTGTTGGCCAAACTTAGCTTTTTCAGCCCGCGATCAACCCGATCTTCTTCCTTATGCCGATACGCTCCTCCTCGGCACCTCCTGATGATGATCACCCCGATGCACACTCACTTCATACAATCAAAAGCATCATGCTCTCCTCCCTTTACGCGGATGACGATGCCCGAAGCGACTGCAGGATATACGCAGAAATATCCTGATGATGCCGTTTTCACGAACTTTGAACCTTAGCGAAATTTCACTTCGCCGATCCTCCTGGGATGACCCGATCCACTCTCAGGGTGGTCTTCCACACTTTATCAGCTCGACCTAGCACATGCCCATGCTAGGGTCTTCAACACCTTTCAACCGCGATCCTGCACACCTGCATGCGAACAAACAAACTAAATCCTACCCTACTGTACATAACCATTCCACCGATTCGACGAATCAACCGGTGGAATGGATCAGCAAATCCATGAAACCACCAAAACCGCAGATCGATTACACAAAGGAGATCAAACAGAAGATGAAAACAGGATCTTTATTGATTTCAAAGATGCAATACAATATACTGTCTCTCACACAGCACACTCTAACTCCTCTGCTCAATGCAATACTATCGATCAATGATCTACAGTCAACCGATCCTCATGCTTAAATAGGTTTTCCCCCGAGTACTACTGACCCGACTCCAAGCGGCTGGGAAATCTCTCCAGGCGGCTGGGAGATCCAACCGATCCTACAACATGACAACTGTCCTAACAAACTTCCTAAAAATAGTAAAAGCATGGTCAGCATGATCTTATCATGATCAGCATGACCTTATTACATGCATTTGGTCTTATCAGACCTTCTTGAAAACATAAACAAGACTCAAACTAACTAACTGCCTCATGAAGGCCAGCTGTCAGGTAGGTGCTCCTGCACCAAACCCCCCTTTAAGGTTTACATTACAAAAGAGAAGAAAACAAAAGAAATATTGTATCAATATCAACCTAAACTCCTGTCTAGGTAAATATCTAATTAACCACCTTTGCACTAGCCTAAACTCCTCTGTCTAGGAAAGTTTCCAACTTTGCAATAGCCCAAACTCCATTGTCTAGGCAAATTTCCAACTCTGCATCAACCTAAACTCCACTGTCTAGGTAGATCTCCAACTCTACAACAACATCAACTTAAACTTCTTTGTCTAAGTAAATGTTAAAACCACTCCATTAGCATCGACCTAAATTTCTTTGTCTAGGTAAATGACTGATTACTCAACACCAACTCATCAACCTGTGAAGTGAGACGCACTCAACTGTCCACAAATACCACACACAAACAACAACAGATTTGTGGCAAACCAACAAACCACTGTCATGTCCCCTCTTACTCTTGAAGAGACTGGAGATAAACATTCCACTGTCTCGTCCCCTCTTACTCTTGAAGAGATTGGAGATAAACATTGGTGCATCAAATCATCCCTGAGCAAGAAGCTAACTTGGGATGATGAAGATCCTCCTTCCTCTGATACCTCCATCCTCCAATAAAACTTTATTACACTTTAATCACTTGATGCCACATGTGAGCCTCTGAAATCTCACATGGCCTTAAGAGTACAAACAATATTTGATACAAATAAGGCCATATTAAAAGACAAGAAACTGGATGTCAGATTCAACCGATAATGCACCCTTACAAAAACATCCTTATTTCTCCTTACAAAAAAATCTTGTCTATCAAAATACAATATTTGAAATTTAACCAAAAATCTATGATTTTCAATGACTACACAAATAATTGTCTCCAAACCATAAATCCCTAACCACACAAAGTGTCCATTCATGAAGGATTATATGGTTGTGCTTGTAGTGGAAGTCCTTTGCAATTTTTATCAAATCTTAATTTAACTGCAAATACCAAAGACCTTGCTTGATGTACACAAAGAATCTATAATAAAAAAACAAGGGTTACTCTTGTTGCAAATACCTCAAACATGCCAGCAATGATATTGGGCAGTGTTGTCTATTGCATTTAGATCGCTTCCTTCCTCTACAGTTCCATAATTATCAGCCAAATAACTTAAAATTTAATTCAAAATGCTTAGCCCATCATGCCTTTCCATACAAACTGGTAGCAAACTCTTATTGATTTTAGCAGATTTCACGCTAGCTAACAAATATCAACATCCAAAAAAATTAACAAATTTCAAGTCACAAAATCATGCTTCCACCTTATTCTCATATCTCAACAAACTTTCTTTTAAAGCACTGTTAAAAGAGAAATAAAACCTAGAAATATATATCTTCAATCTTAAATTTTTATTCACCAAATATCCTATGTGATTGGCTCTTGCTCACCAGACATTCTCAATTTGTTGCACTTCAAATAGCACCAATACTTTGCTTTACTTTCTGCAGGGTTTCAACTATCATCGAAGGGACTACAAACATATACACGTCAACTGTTCCTATAAAACACGCCCTTCATACAGCAATAAAACTCTCAAAAAAGATGACAATCTTTAAACTTCCATGCAGCATCATTGCACAGGCACAAGGATATTGATATGCTCTTATACCAATGTTGATTTTGGTAGAGCCAAAATTGAAATACACTACTGAAGATTTATATTGTAAATAATAACAATAATAAAATGGAATTTCATATAATCTTTCATGTAATTTTGCATTCCATACAATGGCTTATAAAGCCTTATTTTTCCCGTGTAAAACTACCTACAGGAATAACTTCCCAAAAACTAACTAATCTAAAACTAATTTATTTAATGTAAACCTTATTTCCTAACACATTACATGCCCATAACCTATGTCCTTGCATCATAATTTTCAGAAAATATTTACACAAAAATGTTCACACCAAATAGGAATTCTTCTTGAGATCAATTGCTACATCAACCAAAAAAGGATATCATAACATCTATTTAATTTTAAATATTAAAAGTCATTTGATTCGGAAATGAGAGACCCAATGTCTTTCATCATATCATAAAAATAATGAAAAAAATGAATGAGTATTCATGAAGCAATGCAATACTCAAGTGGTTTCAAATGCCAATGGTTATTGAAAACTCCTTCCTGTTGAACCCATAAATTTTACATCTGAAAGACAACTAAATTAGTAAAAATCAATAAGTTGCACAATTAAAGGAACTTCATATACTACATCCAGATATTTTTGGCATGCATAATCAATGGAATGTGTTCCAGTGGAAACAAAGACACCATAGAACATGAGTTCAGATGAATTATCAGTTCCTGTGTTGATATTTCTTCCATGAAATGACAACATTTAAACAAATGGGAATTGAAAAGAAAAAATATAAATAGAATGTTAGATAAATTGCTCAGTGTTGTGTAATAACCACCCTGGTTACTACCATTTTTTTATTTTTTTATTTTTTTTGAATACATCAAGTACTAACGTAATCAACCAAGAATCTTCTATCTAATTTAGAAGTGCCCACTTCAGAGACTCACAAATCATAGTCATGGAAACTACTTTATGCCACAACTAATATACTCACACTAGAGTATGGTAAGCTCCCAAGATTAGGGTCATCCCTAGACCCATAACCTAAACCTCGAGGGTTCATTCATGATGGCCCTACCTACATATCCCTTCCTGGGAATCAGAGGTTCCGTAGTTCATACTCTAATAATAGAGAGGCTTCATCCTCTCCTTTGATGTGAGGTCTTTAATCTCACCTTTAGATCATAGTCTTTAATTGAATCTTATGATTCCAAATCAATTCATATGCAATAGTATGATAGCAATTGCAATCCGGTCAAGGGATAGTTCCATGTCAACATCAATGTATGAAAATACACAAAATCGCATAGTGACCAACTCATATAAGCATTATCTGTTTGCACATAGTGACAAGCTCAAGCATACATTCCTTGTACGCAATGTGACTATCACTCACATGGGTCACACATACAATTGTGACTATCTCATGGGTACAACCCCTATATGGAAAGTGAATAACTATCTATCTGTCACATATACACAATGTGACTAGCTCCTACAAATCACATATACATAGAGCAAATGACTCATGTATGCATCACATACACCTAGAGTGAATGTCTCATGCATACCACACACATATATATAGGGGGAATAATTCATGCATTTGTCACATACACACAAAGTGTCTAGCTCATGAATACATAATATATACACAAGGTGCTTAGTTCACACCTATATCACATATACACAATGTGAATAACTCGTGCAAGAAACACATATACACTTGATGTGACTAATTCACATTACACAATGTGAATAGCTTGTTCAGGCATCGTATGTAGATCATACGTTTACATCATGACCAGGTAGCAAAAAGGAATGGTTGCGACCATACTGCAAGCATCTTTCCATTTGCCTAATTCACTAGCCCATAAGTACTCATATATATCCCAATTAAAAATAGGAAACTTGGTGTATCCCATGGTACACCATGGGTTTCATCAGTTTTCCTAATTTACCGCCAACTATGATGACAAGAAAGCATCCCATACTACTTGTAGTCATCACTAGCAAGGGCTCAAGTGTGACAATGCACAACACATAAGGTCCTTAATACAAATGCACATTGGGATTGACTCAAACATACATAGTGACCAACTAGTACTAGAAAGTGGATGTAACCTACTACATGCACCTTAGCATTACCTGCTTCACTAACACATAAGCTTCCATCCTTTTCTTGGTTCACAGCCAACTGTGATGACAAGCAAGCATCCCATACTACCTGTTGTCATCACTAGCTAAGGAGTAGGTGTAACAATATACATCACACATGGCTATTAAGAAGATTTCCACATCCTGCTAAACCATCAAGTCGGTGGATCCTGACATCTATCACCTCCATGCCAATGGTGAAAGCCGGTCCAACCTGGTATGGGGTAGCTCCTCGCATCTATCACCTGCATGGTACTTGTGAAAGTCAGCTAAGCCCTATCACACCAAAGGGTAGCTCCTGGTATCTGTCACCTCTGTGGTACTGGTGACAGCTGACTAACCCTAAGATATGGCAGATAGCACCTAGTATCTGCCACCTCCACAGTACTAGTGGAAACTAGCTAAACTGCACCTGTATCATAACCTAGATGGCTCCTAGTATCTATCACCTTCACACTACTAGTGACAACCGGCTCATCCTAAGATATGGTGGATAGCACCTGGCATTTGTTACCTACATGGTACTGGTGACAGTCGACTATCCGCACCTATATTAGACTCAGTTTTGACATGTGGGTCATCTTATAGACAAGGGAAACACAATCATAATGTCTCAAGGATTCACCAACACTAATCAGGTTAACTTGGTTACACGTCACATAGAGGTCCATAAACAAATTCACAAGGTCTTTTAAGGTTCAGGGGTCGAAATTACAATTCAACACTTATAAACATATTGGACCTACATGAGTTCATTTCTATCTGGTCACATATGCATAAACATATACAAACACAAAGTAATATCAAGGGTCATTCCATACATTTAGTTGCCACTTGGAAACACAGTATGCATCATACAAAAACCAAACCCGCTATAGTAATATTAAGCAATATTCTATTTTTAAGAGCATCCAATTGCATATTAACAATCACAAGATCAACATACCATTATCCACCAACCAAGCATTAAGGCAAAACACCATACATAGTTGGTATTTCTTACCATTGGTTGCCTGTAATGTTCAATACACAAAACTCTAATCATTTTAGTCTAGACTAGTCCAAAGTCACCTTCGTACATTCACATTAGAGACAAACTATGAAGACGATGGTTCTAAAAGTTCATCCAAGATTAGGGCAGATTCAGAGAACCTAACCCAACAACCTTAGAGTAGATGAGCTCATAGCTAATAGAGTACCTTTGACTAGCTCAGGCCTACATAGTGGGGACTTATTCATTAGATGGTGAGATCATAGCCATCTGATGATGTAGTTTCAGCCTCAAGCTGAAACATATAAGAGAGGGAAGGTTGATCACGTTTAGGAACACCCCATACCTTGGAGTAAATTCCCTAAACCCTTCCCTTAGGGACTTGAGGTCTAGGGGCTTCCTTCGCCCAAGAACTACCTACATACCCGCTTCCAAACGGGATCGAAGTCACATGTAGTTCTCCTCACCCTAATCGCTCAGTGAATATATGAACACAAGTTCTTATACTCAAGGTTCTCTAACTAGTCAATAACTATCCACTTACAAGTGATATAGATTAGATACTAAAGGAGGAAAACCATATGAATAATTAAAACCCAACAATATAACAATCCACCATTTATCAATACCCATTCTAAAACAAGGCCACAACTCCATGAGTTCCATTGGCTACTATTGTATAGCCTAACAAGGTTCCTTTTGATGATTCCATCAATTGGTAATGCTTAATAGTAGGCAAATGAAGTCAACTAGGTTCTCAATATAACAATCCTACACCAAAGATCTTCCACCTAAGGACCAAGATCTCAAGCTTAGGCCTCTCCCCAATATTATTGTGATTCAACAAAAACATACTAGAACCTTTCTAGGTTCATCTCATAGAGGCAAGGTTGATTACCTACCATCCTATAATTCTCTTTGTTCACATAGACATATTATGACCCTTATCATATAACTCATAATACTTACGAAACCAAAATAAACATTAGTTTAAACCTTCTCACTAACCCATTAGGATAAATAGAGAGTTAGACTAGTTCGTTACAACCCCATTCAAATTTCCACAAGGTATAAAATGCTACCTTTACTAATGTCAACATATAATATATTTATCTATCACCCCATGCTGACACTAATAGGATATAGAGTTGATTGTGTATATATATTTAACCCAAACAACCCTAGTTCCCACTTATATCCAGGTTGTCAAATGAAGATCAAGTATGATTATTATCCAATTCCATTCCAACACGTACTAATATTGTTAGAATCAACCATACATAGAAAATAGGCATATCGACATAATCAATATAAAATAATTCATTCATCACACAAAGCACATAACATCACCAAACATAATATCTTCACTATGTAACAAATATGCAAAGTCCTTGTTGGTACCTTTAATTTTTTGCAAATTTTGAAGTGCCCATGATGAAAAAATCAATGGCAACAGTCAGAAATACACATGTGAGATCTGTCCCAGGAGCCTACTTTGGAGAACTATAACTTGAAGCATGTTCACTTTAATGCCAAACCACTTGGTAGACATACTCATCTGTCATATGTGAGTGTGCATGTCTGATTTGACAGAGTTTTAAAGAGCCAAGTTGAAGGGTTCTGGGAAAGTTTGTTGTCTGCACGGTGTTAAATCTGCCAGAGAGGTCAAATTTGAAGGCTAATATTTGTGAGTTGGATGATTTTCATGGAAAATTAATTGGTGTCTCAAATTTTCCTGATGATAATCTACTTCCATGTCCATTTTCAAGGCCCCAACATCTCGTTTGGTATTTTTTCAAAATCAAAAGCAAATAGATTTTATACAGTTTTGATGACTGCATTTCCAGAAAGTTTCAAAAGGTCAACTTTGACCATCAATATTTTGTGAAGAGAATGGATTGGTGAAAACCCCTTTCATACGCATTCTCATGTGACCTAAATGAACTAATTCCCCAAGTGGCAGACCCCCAGGAAGAGATTTGATAGATTTTCAAAATGGCAAGTTGGTGAGTTTCAGTTGTTCTTTGGCAAGTGTAGTTTCAGAAAAGGCTGAGTGGGCTACTTTGAATGTTAATATCTTGCACCTCAAGATGTTTTTGGCCAAGATGTTTTCTACACTAAATTCTTGGTTCAAATGTCTACATGCCTATGCATTTTCATGGCTTCAGGAGATGGTTTGACTAGTTTTCCAGGGCAATTTTGGAGGCTACTTGGCTTGTTTTACGTCATTATGCAAAGTTGCCAGAAATTAGATTTTAATGATTACCCATTTCAATTTTTCACCTCGGAGGCATATTGATGTGGTGTCAGAACAATTCATGATAAAAAGTTGTTACAAAACGAAAATATTTAGTCAGGCCCACATGGGGACCCGACATGTGACACTATTGTTGTTGTTAAGAGTTGGCATTTCAAATTGCAAAGCAGATTGAAATTTTAAGGTTTGGCATCGGTGTCAAATGTGCAATGAGTATAGGGTGCTAATAGGTGTGTACAATTAAAGGCTCTTATTTTTATTCACAAGAAAGATGTAGTTGCCCAAAAGATATGAACATCATTGAATGTAGTGAGAAAGATCTATGCATGAGCAACTCATGCCAGAATACCCAAATTTAATCTCCGTATATTATCCATTATGGGGATAATAATAAGGCAACTATTTTCAATCCCATCATTCCACAAGAGATTCATTCTTCAATGGTGCCACAAAAGCTATTCAAAAATCCTACCTAGGGTTTCCTCCAGGAGAGTACCGAAATCAATTACTATGCATGAAAAATTGCACCAAAATGTCTTATATACAAATACCCTAATCCTTAAATGGAATATTCTTCCAAAACTTCTTAGACATGCCTAGTTGTAGGCATATTCGTAAAATGAATCGATAACATTGGCATCTAATTGGTTTAAGAAAGGTAAATAATATGATCAATTTCAAACAAACCATTGGTTAAAGCCCTACATGTACCAGCATTTGGCAATGTTTCACTTGCGCAGTTAAGACGTATTCATACACAGATCTAAATCTCATTGTTTACAAGTTCTGGCCTTGTCTTATGTAACACCCAGCAAGAAAATACCACATCTAAAAGTGTTATGATTCTACTTAAACACTGTCTCAGTTGTTAAAAGTGAAATTCCACTAATTACTGGTAGAGTCTAGATCCTCTCACTCAGGTCATAAGGTTCATATAGAAATATTTGATCAGCCATAATTGCTTGCAAAACATCAGCTCAGTCTCAGCAGACTAACAGAAATTGTGCACTTTAGAGTACTCTACCCATTGTTGACTAATGCCCTCATTGAGGATTATGTACCTATCTGCTATGGATTCGCTCCATTGTTAAATTTAAAGCTCCAATAATCCAATATAATATCTTCATGCCCTCATTGTGCTCATTTTGGCCATCTGCACTTGACTAGCTACCTGCAAACCAATTAAACATGAACATTAATTCTGCACCTTCAAATAGTGCTCAAGGCGTCCTCCACATCAAGCAACTCAAGACAGTCAACTTCTAAGATAAAAAGAATATGGTGTCCTCCCTAGAAGCATAGTTATTAAATGCAGATACTTAGGGGCCAATCAACAGTAAGACAGGAAATTCTTGTCACAAACAAATGTAAAAATTTATTGAAAGGCAGAGACGGATTGACATCAAGACAAGGTTTTCAATATTGAGATCTTTGCTTCCATAAGAGTATATTATGCAAAGATGTTCACTGTCAGATCAAATTGAGGGAGCTTTGGAACGGGGTATGGACCAATTTATAAGAACATATAATACCTTATTAAATATCATCGAGAGGAGAATGTTGTATCGATAGGAGATTATAAAAGTCCCTCCAATAGGCCGATATGAGGTGTAACCCTAACATCAAGCAAATGCAGCATGTACAAGGGCTAGAATGTCACAGGTTTTGAACCGTCTGACATTTCCATCAATCCTAACACATTTACGAAGGTTGAACTCTCCAATTGGACATGAAGGTAAGCTAGCTAAACCTAAGTAGTTACATAACTCACACTAGGGCATGATGTGCCCTATAGAAACACCTGAGGGACATGCTTGTGGCCTAGTGAAAAAATTAGCCGTAATGGTTTACATCACTATTGGTTCATTTGCTAATCCAATTCTGGAGTTTCTGGAATAATGGAGCACAGAGAATTTTGAGGAAAGAAGTATTTTGGTGGGATGAGATTCATGCCTTCGATGGGACGATATGTGCCAAGGGTAAAAGTATCAGAGACACTCACATATATTAGTGGGACATATGACACAGTCCCTTCGATGGGCCGATATGCGCCAAGGATAAAAGTATTGGAAACACTCACATATATCGGTGGAACATATGACACAGTCTCTTCGATGGGCGGAGAAAGTGGATACATACAATCGTTGAAAGGACTCTTCTATATCGAAGTAACGATTTTTGGTGTCCCTCCAATAAAGATAAGTAAAACCTCATCGAGCGGACAAATAAAATCAAGAGGAAAAAAAAATTACTTGACATTGAGGAGACTATACTACATTGGAAGGACTAGTTAACAAGTCTCTTCGATGACTGATACATAAGAGCATGTAATACACTTAAACATCATCGAAGGGAGAAAGTTATATTGGTAAGAGATTATTGAAGTCCCCCCAATCTGTAGGTAAGGTGGGCCCTAGTGGTGTCCACCTGGATTTTGGGTTTCAAACATTCATCTGCAAGCATTTTCAGAGAAGCCCAAAAAATTTCTAAGTCCCTTGGCCTCCTGACTTGCATGCATGTATCTTTGTATATCGTTGTTTGCATGTACATTTGAATGTATAAGCGCGAATGTACATTGGTGGACCGAAAAAGAGTTAAATCGGCTTCAGAAAAGTGCAAAATTTGGTTGTATGCATCTTTGTGTGCATATCGAGCTTGTATGTGCATTTCCGAGCATGCAAAAGTGGTTGTATATCGTAGATTCCTGGAATATTCTGTGCTTGTATGTAAAGGTTTGAATGTATATTTTGCATGTATGTTTGATATACAACAGGTAGATACAAAGGTAACATACAAATGTCAGATGCATGTTGCATTGTACAAAGTGTGGTTGTATATAGTTTTGCTTGTATGTTCGCATTGTATATGAAATATACAAAGCCGATATACAAAGAGAAAGCATACAAGCCAGACTGGACTGGAGAATCAAATGCAGCGAATAATCAATCTAGGGTCCGCGGCTTGTATAATGAAATGCTTGTATATGCCGAAATACAAGGAAGAAGAGATGCGACCCGGACGCGAACGGAGAATGTGTTATGGTGGATATATGGTTGAGGTCCGCAGGTTGTATGTTGCACATTGTATGTGCGATATACATGGTAAAATACAAAGGTGCCAATACAAGCCAGATTTCAAAGGTTTTTTCAATCCGATTGATAAGTATGTTGGAATCCGTGTTGTATGTATATGCAATGTACAAGGTAATGTACAAAGGGGAAAATACAAGGCGAGACCCGATGGCATTTGCAGTTTATTTCATAATGTTTGGGGTCCGCCCTTTGTATGTAGGTGTTTGTATGTATATACAATCTCATATACAACTGCAGATACAAAGGTTGATACAGTGAGCAATTGTATGTATATGCTTTTGCATATAGAAAGGCAAAAATGGCAAAATAGAAGGAAAAGTTAGCGATGGAAAAAGGGCACCTACGTGGCACAATCTCATTGGCTGATGACTTTTCAGTAGGATTTGGAGCTGCAGATCTCAGCGGGAAGAGGGAAATTGATGGCCATGGTTCAAATTTTCAAAGGAAGAGATTTGTATGTGTTCACTGCATCATTTCAAGCGAGAATGAACTACAAAGCACACAACCATTGTATTTTCTACAGTTGCTGCATCCTGTGGGTAGGTTGGCTTTAATGACAGAGTTATAGAGGTATGGGTTGAGTGGTTGGGCCAACTACCATATTTGATGAGAAAATCTCTAAGCGGCGGCCCATTTCCCCATTTCCTCCTGCTCTTCCTTCTTCTTCTGCCTATCGCATTGAATGTTTTGGGCGCCATTCCATTGTGCAGTGTATCTGGCAAAATTTTGAATGACCATTGTACTTGATTGTTGAGTACACGTTCTTGGTATATATCAGAACTGTGTTACTCATGTTGTGGTTGTTGAAAAATGGACAAATTTTGGCAGAGTAATAAGATACAGCTTTGCTGGTGGCTCTGTTTTGGTGTCTTCTGAGTTTATGAATCATATGTTGTATGTTTTATGCATAAGTTTACTGGTTTCATGTTGTTTTCATGTGAGAAATGCTTTGTTGCATGTATTTGGTTATTTGTCTCCAAGTTGTGGGCATCTTTTCTTTTGAATCTAAATAGCTAAAGGTTATTTGGGATTCAGGAGCATGGATTTTCTATGTTGAATATCTAATCTCTTACCTTTGTTCAAGGAACAAATTAAATGTTTTAGGTTAAGCATTGGGAAAAGTATACTGTAGCAGGGATATCGTCAAGTATGAATGACTAAATACTCAGTCCTGGGAGGTATCTGTAAGGCAGACACTGAAAAATCCCCTTGAAACCTAGTTATAGATTCAAGTTTATGACAATCATTCACATGTGTATGTCTATTGACTCTGAGCCCTGAGATAGGCATCAGTCTGGTCTTGTATTGAGGTTACAACCCAAGGTCCTAGTCTTGCATCCAAATACAAAAATACAAATCCAAACTTCAAATACAAACCATTAGGATATTAGAAGTAGTTTTAGGACCAAAATCCTCTATCTCACAACTGAACATAGGCCCAAAGCTAGCCCCTTTGCACTTATTTTATAGTTTTGGTCTGCACAAGAGAGGATTTATCTGCTTTGTATCAACATCCTGGTAAGTTCACATGCATATTTTATAGATGTTGAGTAGGGAATAACCCCCTTGGTTCTGCAGAGCCTAAAAAAGAAGAGGAGATATTTATAGAGTCTATCTCCTGTACTGTTGGCCCCTGGCCTGGAAATCCTGTTGATCAATGATGTCTACCTTGTAGGGATAACTGGGAAGCATCCAGTTTAGGAAAAAACTCCAACAGGCCCGAAAGCTATTATTAATATACATTACCGAGATAAGAGACATAAGGTATACAAAAGGATATTGAAGTCCCTCTGATGAAACCGCAACAATACAAAATGAAGATTTATTAAAATATCAATCATGGCATGAATATTATTTTGGGGGATGTAAATTTTATTAATAATGTAAAACACAAGCATAAAGTATTCTTTGCTAAGAAGTAAAATATTTGCACCGAGAAAGTTAAGTGAGGGTAGAAATCCTAGAGGGGGTAATTATTTCTTACTCGAAGGTTATGTTTTCCGGATTGAATGAAAATGCGTACAAGAGGATGACAATAGTTATTATTGCAAAATACATTGGAAAAATTCTTTCACGGGATGTGAAGACAAAAAGGAGATTAAATTAAATATTTGTGAAGTGGGGAAACAAAAGTTAAATCAAATGTAATGAAAGGTTGCCTCTGATGGATATTTGAAGGGTCGTAACCCTAGAAAATACAAAGAATATATATGAAAATAAAATTAGACCAAGGAATCATCATCAGTAGGAACATCAGTAGCAACAAGAGAAATTAGTAGGATAAGGTAGAATATACCAAAAAATGAAGACTTCTAATGTATATTGTAAAATCTTTTGAAGCAATTTAAGGGAGAAGAATATTATAATCTGGTGGCTAACCTTCTGGTGTTCAATTATTTGTTGATATTAATTCATATACATTATCTTGTTGTCTCTAGAGTGGTCTTTTCTTGTTATTCAAATTGAGTGTATCAATTTGTCAAGAACCATTTGCTGCCTCTGTGTGATTTTCTTGATTGGTTTCTGTGAGAAGTGAATTAAAATCCTCTTAAGAGATTCAATTTAATTGGTTTATGCCTAGAATTAAAATCCTTTTAAATCAATCATCTTAACTAGTTTCCTTCCATCAAGAATTAAAATCCTTTCAAATAGTCACAGTAATCTGGGGAGATATCACTCAGATTTGTAAGAAGAGCCTGATAACTGACAACCTTGCATGTTTATACAAAGTATAAACAATTGAAAAAGTGTCAAATAATTCAAGTTAAGCCAGGAGGGAGGACACACCTATCATACACATCTTGACTCTGTTGTCCAAATTTGATAGAAAGCACTGGTCATATTCACTATAAAACAATACTTCATAAAAACCCTATTCACACATTCGAATTTCAAACATTCGCAGTAGGATTAATTGTTAGCTTTGCATCTATTTCCCATTAGCATGCTATTAAGAAATAGATTGCTATAGTCAAAGTACACACATCTGATGTACAACGACTATAATTTAAGTCTCAAATGTCATGATAACCAATTTCTACTCATAACCTCAATGGAAGTCATACAAATGTTGTTCATACAACTAGGGTCAATTGGGGTTAGCTCAATAACGCCTTCCATAAATAACTATAACCCCAGCTATTAGTCATATAGTCCTTAAAATGTGACTTTTGATAATATAACATAATATTCGCACCCTAATAATGTCTCCAAAATGTAAGGAAATTGTCATTTAATTTCATAGCAAAATCATACAAAATCATAATTCCATGAAACCATATGTAATAGTCCATTGAAGGACATTAAGTGCCTATCAATGAAAATGTTAGTTAGGTTGCCTTACTCCATTTTTGCAAACTCCTTGCCAATAATTATTTTCCAAACCATTATGCTCATGGATCTAACACAGTTACAACCCCTACCAAGATGATGGCTTGCTAACCAATCATATTCCTATATATAGTGCAGTACTAGTAGAAAATCTAAGTAGACCTATATCCACAAAGGGATTCCTTCACAACCCCCATGAGATGATTAATAAAATTCCTTTAAGAATCAATGCATGCTTACTAGCAAGAAACATAGTTTGAAATCATTCAAGAGAGAGAGGGATTAAGTCTAAATTTTTTTTATATTAAAATTATGTGCATACTACCCTCTTCTTAAGCTACAATTTAAACGCAGGCAGGCATACTGATGTTTAACATTTAATTAAAAGTTTCTAAAGCCCCCATGCAATTTTAACCAACCCATTTTGAACATATCCTGCCCTCATGGCATTCTCTAAGGCCATCTTTCCTTGAGGCATTTTGTCAAACAGCTCATGTGCCTTGTGTATGTTTCCCATTTTCTTTTGCCTTCAGGTTTGCCCTATGTGTGGGAGTAGAGAGAGAAAGATAATGCTATTTTATTAATTGAATTGTTACCTACAATTCCCTCTTGTGATTTTATCTACACGTCCCATAGCCAACTACTATGTTGGTCCCAAGTTCAATGAGTATTGTGGGTTCAATTGACTTCAATATTCATATATAGCAAGAAAGATGGAGTCTATCAACATAAATGTCAATATGCAGTTTAGACTAGATTATTTTCCCACTGCAAGAAAGAATAATTTAGAAATAAATACTACATTAGAAGAGTAATGTGGAGGAGGCATGTACTCAGCTCTAGGGATGATGCTAAAGATATCTCTGATGAAGTCACTAAAGTTTGCTTGATTTGATTTATCTCCCTCCTTTACTACGCCTAACCTCCTCTTCTTTGGAGTTTGAATTGGGGTTGCTTATCCTCTTCTACTGAAAGAGGGGAAGCATTTCCTCACCAATTCTTTTGTTTGGAGGACCTTGGCATGATGACAATGCAAAAAGCAAACCTCTGCTTAACTCTGCATAGGAACAAGTGCTTTCCTCCAGTAGCGGCTATTGCCATCCTCCTTTCCAACATCAAACTAGCCATACCAATCATGCAATGAAGATAACAGAGAGAATGCACAAATCAATCCTCTTGCTTTCTCTTGCAAAACTCCTCTATCTTCTTCGTTAACGGGCATCCATACTTGGTAGTCATTTGACTCCTAATTTTTTATTAATAGACAGAAGGGATGGCATGCCCATTAATGGCATTTGCCGACCATTTTCTTCTTAAAAAATGTCATAGGTCTTTCTCTCTGCCAGGGCACCCATGCTGATGCCATTACTCTATGTCCTCACCCATAGAATACGGTCTCCCCTCCATTTATTTCCCCCATCAGCCACTTTAAAGAGAGATATTCTTGTTTTATTTATTTTTATTATTGTCTTCATTGCCACATATTTTCTACGCTAGGTCTCCCTCCATGGGGGATGTGACATCCTCCTCCCCTTAGGATAAGCCATCTAAGCTTAGCAAGAAGTTGTCCTGGCTAATTTCTTTTCTAATAGTTACATTCAAACCATTCATTGTTCATCTCTTGTCATATTTTGACCTTTGGGGCCTTAATTTATGACTTTTGTACATAATTTTCTTCCAAATTTTTGGGTTACTAGCCAAATTATTTATTTTGAATCCTTTATCATTGCCTCTCAGGTGCTTTCTTTTTCTCCAATTTGACCCATTTAGAACAAATTTATAGGATTTAAATGATACATATTTGAAAATATGCCCCACAATTTGCATTTTCACTTGATAGAATCCTCTATTTTTCAATTTATGTATAGATTTTCTTAAGATAGGTCAATATTTGTTGCACATGGCATCCACATTTGCCTATTAATGCTTACAAACTATGGGCGTACTATGCATAAGTGACCACTCTTGTAGTCAAGTACACCTTATATATTCAAATTGCTTTCATCAACTTCCAGTTAAGTCCCTTAAACTAGCATTACCAAATTTCCAATTCAAGTAAGTTTATTCAATCCTCGAAGAATACAAACACAAGTCTAGGTGTTATTTGCAAGTTATTATTTTCATGGATTCATACCATATTCAAATTTATTTATAAATTTGTAGCAAGCTAATTTACATATGCCACGTATACAAGTTGATACATAACAATATCCATGTGCCATTTATTCCTTTAATTCATACAACTAAATATTGAAAAATAACATACTTTTATCATTAGCATTAAACATGCTCTCTCTATGCAGCTTTAACATATATGATAGAGCTATACATCGAATAGCTCATTCAAACATGTGGCTACATCATCAAGTATTAAGGTAATCACAAACTACCCATACAATTTATTGTCAGTTTTGTCTTTCACACATATTAACCCATTCAAACACACATCCTCACATTTAGTACATTTTACATTCATAACCATTTAATCTTATACCATGAGGAGGATTCTTAATACTCTTAAATATGTAGTGGAACTCATCACATTAAAACAAGTGGATTCAAATCCAACAATTGGATTATGGGGAATAGTAAACATACGATACCACAACCATCCACTGTGTACTCTGATTTTCCTTTGTGATTCACATAACCAGATTCCTTTTTGCACAAGTTTATGTATTCTTTCTTAGGATTTGGCAATCTTTCTTATAGTCTTAAAAGTTTAATTAAAAAATTCAATGATACCATATTCATATTGAGTGACCAATTCAGTTACAGTGATCTAGTAGAGCAAGATCATCTACTTTTCACCAAGGTCTAGTGAGCTTTATAGGTCCAGTCTTTGAACCATGCTCTGATATCAATGTAATAACCACCCTAGTTACTACCAATTTTTTTTTACACATCAAGTACTAACGTAATCAACCAAGAATCTTCTATCTAATTTAGAAGTGCCCACTTCAGAGACTTACCAATCATAGTCATGGCAACTACTTTATGCCACAACTCATACACTCGCACTAGAGTATGGTAAGCTCCCAAGATTAGGGTCAGCCCTAGACCCATAACCTAAACCTCGAGGGTTCATTCGTGATCACCCTGCCTACGTATCCTTTCCTAGGAATCAGAGGTTCCATATTTCATACTCCAATAATAGAGAGGCTTCATTCTCTCCTTTGATGTGAGATCTTTAATCTCACCTTTAGATCATAGTCTTTAATTGAATCTTATGATTCCAAATCAATTCATATGCAATAGTATATGATAGCAATTGCAATCCGATCAAGGGATAGTTCCATGTCAACATCAATGTATGAAAATACACAAAACCACATAGTGACCAACTCATATAAGAATTATCTATTCACACATAGTGACAAGCTCAAACATACATTCCTTGTACGCAACGTGACTATCACTCACATCGGTCACACATACAAGTGTGACTATATCATGGGTACAAACCCTATATGGAAAGTAAATAACTCATCTATATGTCACATATACACAATGTGACTAGCTCTTGTAAATCACATATACATAGAGCAAATAACTCATGTATGTGTCACATACATCCAAAGTGACTATCTCATGCATACCGCACATATATACAGGGGAAATAATTCATGCATTTGTCACATACACAGTGTCTAGCTCATGAATACAACACATATACACAAGGTTCTTAGTTCACACCTATATCACATATACACAATGTGAATAACTCATGCAGGAAACACATATACACAATGTGAATAGCTTATGCAGGCATCATATGCACATCATAGGTTTACATTGTGACCAGGTAGCAAAAAGGAATGGTTGTGACCATATTGCAAGCATCTTTTCATTTGCATGATTCACTAGCACATAAGTACTCAAATATATCCCAATTAGAAATAGGAAAGTTGGTGATCTAATGGTACACCATGGGTTTCATCAGTTTTCCTAATTTACCACCAACTATGATGACAAGCAAGCATCCCATACTACTTGCGGGCATCACTAGCAAGGGCTCAAGTGTGACAATGCACAACACATAAGGTCCTTAATACAAATGCACATTGGGATTGACTCAAACATACATAGTGACCAACTAGTACTAGAAATTGGATGTAACCTACTGCATGCACACTGGCTAAGGACTAGGTGTAACAACATACACATTCACTACCAATTATGATGACAAGCAAGCATCCTATACTAATTGTTGTCATCACTGGCTAAGGAGTAGGTGTAACAATATACATCACATGTGGCTATTAAGAAGATTTCCACATCCTTCTAAACCATCGAATCGGTGGATCTTGACATCTATCGCCTCCATGCCACTAGAGAAAGTTGGTCCAACTTGGTATGGGGTAGCTCTTGGCATCTATAACCTGCATAGTAATGGTCAAATCTGGCTAAGCCCTATCACACCAAAGGGTATCTCCTGGCATCTGTCACCTCCGTGGTACTGGTGATAGTTGATTAACCCTAAGATACGACAAATAGCACCTGGTATTTTCCACCTCCATGGTACTGGTGGCAACTGGATAAATCGCACCTATATCATAACCTAGATGGATCTTGGTATCTGCCACCTCCATGCTACTGGTGACAACTGGCTCATCCTAAGATACGGCAGATAGCACCTAGCATCTGTCACTTGCACAGTACTAGTGATAGTCGACTATTCGCACCTGTATCAGACTTAGTTCTAACATGTGGGTCATCTTATAGCCAAGGGAAACACGATTAGAATATCTCAAGGATTCACCAACACTAATCAAGTTGACTTGGTTACATGTCACATAGAGGTCCATAAACCAATGCACAAGGTTTTTTAAGGTTCAGGGGTCTAAATTACAAGTCAACACTCATAAACATATTGGACCCACATGAGTTGGTTTCTATTTGGTCACATATGCATAAACATATACAAACACAAAGTAATATCAAGGGTCATTCCATACATTTAGTTGCCACTTGGAAACACAGTATGCATCATACAATAACCAAACCCGCTATAGTAATATTAAACAATATTCTATTTTTAAGAGCACCCCATTACATATTAGCAATCACAAGATCAACATACCATTATCCACCAACCAAGCATTAAGGCAAAACACCATACATAGTTGGTATTTTTTACCATTAGTTGCCTATAATGTTCAATACATAAAACTCTAATCATTTTAGTGTAGACCAGACCAAAGTCACCTTCGTACATTCACATTAGAGACAAATTGTGAAGATGACGATTCTAAAAGTTCATCCAAGATTGGGGCAAATTCAAAGAACCTAACCCAACAACCTTAGAGTAGATGAGCTCAGAGCTAATAGAGTACCTTTGACTGGCTCAGGCCTACATAGTGGGGACTTATTCATTAGATGGTGAGATCATAGCCATCTGATGTAGTTTCAGCCTCAATCTGAAAGATACTGGAGAGGGAAGGTTGATCACGTTTAGGAACACCCCATACCTTGGAGTAAGTTCCCTAAACCCCTCCCTTAGGGACTTGAGGTCTAGGGTCTTCCTTCGCCCAAGAACTGCCTACATACCCACTTCCAAACGAGATGTAGTTATCCGCACCTTAATCTCTCAGTGAATATATGAACACAGATTCTTATAATCAAGGTTCTCTAACCAGTCAATAACTATCCACTTACAAATGACATAAATTGGATACTAAAGGAGGAAAACCATATTTAGAATTAAAACCCAACAATATAACAATCCACCATTTACCAATACCAATTCTAAAACAAGGCCACAGCTCCATGAGTTCCATTGGCTACTATTGCATAACCTAACAAGGTACCTTTTGATGATTCCATCAATTGGTAATGCTTGATAATAGGCAAATGAAGTCAACTAGGTTCTCAATATAACAATCCTACACCAAAAATCTTCCACCTTAGGACCAAGATCTCAGGCTTAGGCCTCTCTCTAATATTATTGTGATTCAAAAAAAACATACTAGAACCCTTCCATGTTCATCTCATAGAGGCAAGGTTGATTACCTACCATCCTATAATTCTCTTTGTTCACATAGACATATTATGACCCTTATCATATAACTCATAATACTTACGAAACCAAAATAAACATTCGTTCAAACCTTCTCACTAACCCATTAGGATAAATAGAGAGTTAGACTACTTGGTTACAACCCCATTCATATTTCCACAAGGTATAAAATTCTACCTTTATTAATGTCAACATATAATAGTTATGTTAGAAAATGTCCCCTTGGGGGCTTTTCCCTCTTAAGGTTTAGCTCTCGGGTCCTTAGAATGCATTTAGAGCATCTTGTGTGTTAATTTTGACTCCCGATGAGAAAATCCTAAAGTCTTATGGCAAATAGGATGTAGGGGTACTATTTTGATGATCCCTGAACAAAAATGGGAGGGTGGACTTGGGCACTAGCACCCTAGTCCTGCCCTATTTTGGGTCTACCCTAAATTTCAATGTCGGTTTGTTGACCTTACTTTAATTCATGTATCGGTCTTGCATTTATACATACATTAAAGTGGGGGCTAAATGTTATGTCAAAAAATGTCCCCTTGGGGGCTTTTCCCTCTTAAGGTTAGGTCTCGGGTCCTTAGAATGCATTTAGAGCATCTTGTGTGTTAATTTTGACTCCCAATGAGAAAACCCTGAAGTCTTATGGCAAACAGGACCTAGGGGTTGCTATTTCGATGTTCCCTGAACAAAAATGGGAGGGTGGACTTGGGCACTAGAGCCCTAGTCCTACCCTATTCTGGGTCTGCCCTAAATTTCAATGTCAGTTTTATGACTGTTATTTAGGTCCTATGTCGACATCTCAAGTTTGAATTATGAAATTCTCAGCGAGAATCTTTGTAGTTGCATATATAAGCATGTTTAATGTTTCATTTGAAATCTAGAAGCTAATTAGAATATGATTGCGAACTTTATGCATATTTGTGATTTCAATTTATTCATTATTGCAGAGCAGAGCATTGTTATTGTGTTTGTGATTACATATTTGACTTCATCTTCTCATGTGATTGAAGAGCCTTCATTTATGTGAGATCTACACTTCAAGGTGATATCTATTGTGTTTTTTATCATTTATCATTTGGATCTTGCCTCTATCCCACTGGGATACACACTCTCATCTAACAACGGTGTTCAGAAGACTTGAATGTCTCTTTGGGGCTTGACCGAGGCAAGCCTCTAAACACCACAACCCCCTCCCACACTCCTTTGTGATTGCAAGTTATAGGTATTGAGTTTCGCGGAGTGGATTTGTAGAAGGAGGTTGTAGACAACAAGGATTTGGGATCCAAAAGAAATAAGATGGAGTTCAACATTTTGGGACAAGGGCGCTAGTCCCAGTGTCCTCCACCTTTTCTGGGTAGAAATGAAAGATACAATGCAGACTAGTGTCGGAAGGAGATCTAGATTCCGTGAAGAAAATTGTACTTTGGACTAGGGAGCTAGTCCTAGTATACCCAACTGTTTCACATTCCAAACTTCGATAAATAGTGAGTCAATATTCTCTATCCTTCACCTTAGTCTGAAAGGATCTGTCATAATTTATCAATTTGCTTACTATTTTGCTTATTTAGGGTTGTAAGAGTACTTGAGCATTAAATTGAGATATTGTTTGATAACATCTGAGCTTCCACATCATTCCAAGAGATAGCCCAACCTGTTAGGTGATTGCTCTCTCTTAGTAGAGATTCAACTCAATTGATATGCCCTTAAATGTTTGATGAGAAGGGAGGATTTGCCTTTGAAACCTAAATCAACCACATTCAAACAAATCCCCACTTTTTATTACAAAAAATTTTGGTGAACCTGTGTTTTTGGGATTTTTGCACCTTGCTAAGTGTTGTGTAATAAATTTGCATTCATTCATTTTATTGCATTCAAAAAATTACAAAAAAATTAAAAAATTTAGGAAATTTGAGAAAATTGGCATCTTAGGCTTGCATGTTAGCATAATTGGAATTTAATTTCATCAAATTTATGTTATTTTCATTATATATAATTTAAATTATAGAAATTCATCATTTAGTATTCACTTTCTTCGCATTTCCATGCTTATTTTGTCAAAAATTGCTTGAAATTGTGCATTTTTCATAAAAACCTAGTTTTGCATTAGCTAGGGTTTGTAGTCAAAATCTTGTTTCAAAACTACCCTTTTCAAACACTCATTAGGACTGATTTCTAATTGTAGTGTTGCATCATAGTGGCTTTCTTGCAAAATTTCATGACTAGGGTTTGAAAACCTTGCATTTTCACTAGATTTTGGCCTTATCGTCTCTCTAGAATTGCATTACAAGTGTGTTGTAAGGAATTTTTCTGCATTATTTGATTGATATTAGGGTTATAATCTGCTGCCCCTTCTCAAATTCCTTACAACACCCTTTTTATTAGACATTTGCATTGAAAAAGGCAAAAAATTAAGCATTTTGGATCTTAAACATATCTTTCTCCTAGGGTTTGTTCTATTAGTTTGTGTATTGAGTGTTGCATGTGTTTGTATGAGTATTATAACCCATTGCCCTAATAGAAATATCCCTTTAAGAAGAAGTAGAAGACTCATGGGATCTAGTGCTCCTGAAGAATACGATATTCCTACCTCTGAAAATCCATTGAATACCTTCTTTACAAAAGGAGAGACACAAATTTTGTAAGACACTATCCCTCATACAACCACTATGGAAGATCAAAAATTCATGTAGAGGACACTATTGAGGTAGTAACACATGTACCTAATGAGCAAATAAACAAACTTGATAAAAAGTTAGCCGATTTTCAAGCATTTGTTGAAAATGAAAGGATAGCGGAAGAAGCTATACATGTGATTCACAACATAAGAGAGTTGATAAAACAAGGACAAGATGGTATTAATGTTATTCAAGGTTTAACACATATAGTACACAACAATGTTATGTCGGTGACTGAATGTGTGAATGGTATTAATCACATGTCATCACCGACTCATATGCAAGTATCGACACCTATACCCACTATGAGAATATCTACATTTACATCAATGATTTTAACTACTAATGCAAATGCTTGTAGTAATGCTACCATTGGTATTGGAGTATCTAATGTCACTAATTCACAAAATTACAAAGTTGTGGAATTTAACTATCAAAACTTAGCACCCAAGGTGACTTCTTTCATGAATAATTACTCTTAGCCACCTCTCCATCCCACTTATTCTCAACCACCTGTTACATACAACTATTCGCAACCACCTTCCACCTACAATTGCTCTCAACCACCTTTCATTTCCACTCACAACCAATCTCCTCAAAATGTCATGCACACATCTTCTAATTCCCAAATTGCATCTCCTAATGATGTCTTCCTAAACCAACTCTTGCAAGGCATGACTTATTTACAACAAAAGGTGACAAATTTGACAAATTCTTCACAACCTAATATACCAACCTATCATGCCTGTAATCCCCTATCTTATGCCATCTTAAGAACTCCTATGCCTGAGAGGTTTGAAACTCCTCGCTTTGAAAAATATGGTGGAAAAGGTTATCCTAATACTCATGTGGCAGCATTCACAGCTATGTGTAGTGATTTTTACTTTGAAGAGGATTTGTTAGGAAAACATCTACTGTGATCTCTATTAAGATACTACTTTAGAATGGTTTTTCTCCCTACCTCTAAATTCAATACACTCTTTTTTGCAATTAGTCGATCAATTTTTACAACATTTTCAAGCAAACATTGGACCTCAAGTCTCCTTGATTGATTTAGTTCATTGCAAGCAAGGTCTGAAAGAGAAGTTAACTGAGTTTATTAGTCGATATCAAGCTCTCTATGTGCAAATTCAATATTAGATGAAGGATGAGGATGTTTAGAAGATGTTTATTACAAATCTACAACCTAACATTCATGATAAGATTCTCTTGATGAAGTATAACCCCTTTCAACATTTATGTACTTCCCTTCATGATTATCAGCTTTCGTCTAGTCAGTATGAAAACTGAAACTCATCGGCTCAAGTTGGTCAATCCACGGGTGGACCGTCACAAAACAACTTTAAGAGAAATAATAAGGGTCTCATCAAGATTAATGGGCCGAATGCAAACAACTTTTCACAACTATCTGCTATTACCAATCCAAAAAAGACACAATTTCAACAAATAAAATTTACTCTAATATCTGAATCCTATCATTCTATCATGCATCAAGTTGTGAGTAATAACCTCATGAAGCTTCCCCTGATTAGACCTTTGGATCCTAGTAGAACGTAAGGACCTTATTTCGATGCCAATGTTTTTTGTCATTACCATTGGCAACAAGGACATGATACTGAACGATGTATGTGTCTTAAACATGAAATACAAGACCTCATCAACTTGAATGTTATATAGGTATCAAGTGTGAATGATAATGGAAATAAGTTGGTTACTCCTCTAAATCAGAATTTACAAATCTTTACTAATCCCTTTCCTAAGCATACCGATAATAACATGATGGAACAAAATACACTTGAAGTAGAAGATGACTATCTGAATTACGATGAGATAATTGATACAATAGAAGTGGACAAGGAAAATACTAAAGTATTACCTCTCCCACGAAGGAGTGGTATTTATGTTGAGGTTCCTCCCCCGTTATCCCTTTAAGGATCGGGAGATAATCAAAATACATCAGAAAAACAACTAGTACAACCAAAGCAAGAGATCATGACAAAAGGAAAGATTGAAATAATACAAGATAGTCCTTCTCACTACTATATAGACAAAATCAACAAAATAAGAGAAATAAAAACTGGAAAAGAGCAAGACAGTTATCATCAGTTGGAAATAATAGTGGTTCTCCTCCTCATAAGCAACAAAAGACCTCACATACACAAGGATTTAAGAGACAAGCATCACATGGACTTCCTGACAACAAAGAGTACTTTAATGTGAATCACTCAAACTTCACACAAAACTTGATAGAGCATCTCTCCAAGAGGATCGCAAGTTACTAATTTTAGTACAGTCGTACTGGCAAGTAAGTATTTCTAACCCTTTACCTTTGTGTTGTATTTCCCCCGTGATGTGTTATGTGTTGTTTAGGCCTCCTACGATGACCCTTGATTCTCTTGTAAGGTCAAGAATACTGGGGGACCGCTTATGTTGTGACCCTTCTTCTATTTTCTATCATCATTCTTCTACATTACTTCTCCTCTATTTTCATTGTTGTGTGTTGTGTCTTATGGACATAGCATTGCGGTTGGTGACTTGGGGGCACCCTCCTACGTGATTGTTCCTAAGGCACTTGTTTCTCCTCTCTTGATTTATTGTTTACCTTCCTCTAGTGGTTCTATCTAACTGGAGGATGACAAATAACATATTATATGATACAGACCTAGTGTCCCTTCAACGAGAAATCAAAAATGGACCTAGTCCATACATGGCGCAAGAGCACCTTAGCACTTTTATGCCTCTATGAGGCCATGTTGAGATTCAAGTCTAATGTAATGTTTTTAAAGTTGTGATAAGGCCACATTTGATCATGTAATAGGTCCTAGGAAGCTATTAATGTGTTTATCTTTCAAAAGTTCCTAAACTTGAAAATTGTCAAAAGTTGTAATTGCAATAATGCAAAAAATGGCAAAATAGGGAATGTCAAGAGTCATAAGCGGTTTGAAAGGTAGTTAAATAGTTTTGAACATTGTAAGAAGTTTTAGGGCCTTTATAAAGGTCATTTGAGTCGTTTTGTAGGTGGTGGTTAAGAATTGAATGAATATACATCATTTTCACCATGATTTTTTGCATTTTCTGAAACATTTTTTTGTTGTTCTCAAGCCCAGTACGAGCTGCATATGGTGCAAAATTGATTGTTCATGATATCCCTAAGAGTCTATTTTTTTTTGTCTTATCAAAATCCATGAAGGTATGAGCAAGTTATGTTGATTTTTCTGAAAACAAGTTAAATTCTAAACTAGGGTGTCATTTGAACACAAATAATTCTATATCTTTCAATTTAACAGTTGGAAACTCATGAAATTTTGTTTAGAGGTCTGTTTTGAAGTGCTCTTCAAGATTTTCTAGGTGGCAGAGGTGCACATTAATGTTTGGCATGAATTCATAGAAGCCCTAGGCTGTTCACAGGGTTTTAGCAAGCAAATTTGAGGCGTAACAATCCATTTTGGACCCATTCTTTACAAAACAACCTATACTGATTTTTGGATATGTTATGTAACTCAATAAAGGGTACTCAAATATGTTTTTACAGTCTTAATAACTCCTCTCTATCAAAAGTTATTTAGACTAGTCCAAATTGAGGTCTTACTAGTTTTGAGGCAACCTATTGGTGAAAATTCATTAATGGAAAGGAGCTTTAAGTTTTGGTGACTAAATTGCATTAGTTGGGATGAGATTAAGTAGTTCAAAGCCTCTTTTATGTTGGTTTAATCCATTGAAGCCATTTGAACCTTTTATGTGTTTGAAAGCCTTGAAAGCTTGAGAGAAAAAGAATGAGTTTTCAGTTTTGTATGCATAATTTTTGCCAAGTAATGGCATGGTGAGTTGGGAACCCTCTTGTACTGCATCAATACATGACGATGGGGTTGATATATATTATCCGACGCTTGGCTAGTAGAATCACTCCATGAAAAATCTTGATGTTGTCTTATTGCACTTACAAAGCATAACAATACTGTTGCTCTATGCACTTTGTCTATCTTGGATCTTGCTTTCCTTGACTCTCTATGTGAATGATTATATGCATTGTTGTTTATCATGATTATATGGATGCTAACACCTTTTCTTACAAGAAATTATGTGTTTGTGGGAACATTTGGCGATCATAAAGTACATGTCACCTCTGGGGGGCATGGGCTTTGCGAGAGCTCGTGTTTCCTTGTGTGTTTTCTATCTACCTTAATGTGTTTGATATCAGTACATGATATCAACCACCTTAAGGTGGAGGCATATATAAGGTAAGTTATCTGATGATTTTGGTACTTGTTGTGCCTTGCACACACGCCCCATTTTGCCAAATGGAGACCCCCTTTTTTGGTTTGGCTTGAAGTCTCAACCTTTCTGTCTTATGATGATGAGAAAGTGAATTTGTGCTTAGAGTGCATGATATGTTCCAGATTTGAGTACTTTGCATGATTGGAGTCATTTGATGTTTTTCATGATTGATTTGGAGGTGTCTTGGGTGGTCTTGTGCTTAAAATATTGTCATTTGTTGCTTTTTGCACTGAAATTGGGTGTTACTACATTTTGCTCCAAAATCTCGTCATTGGATATTGCCTTTTGAAATTGCTTCTGCAGGATGTGTTAAGTTGAAATTCCTAGTTTCCAGGTCTTAGAGTTACAAAATCATGTCAAATTCCACTAGATTTCACTAAGGGGTCCATATACTTTCATTCTGTCACATGGCCTGAAGCCCTGATTTGGCTTAGTCTGAAACCCTGAGAACCTTGAAAATGGCTAAGTCTGAAATCTGTTGGAACCACAAAATTCTAGAATCTGCATATGAAATCCTATGGATCTAGAACCCATCTCAAACATCCTGAAAGTATATTTAAAAATATTTAAAGTATAAGAAATTCTTACACTTAAATATATTTTTAAATATACTTTCACCCTAACAAGTTCAAAATCTACTGCCAAAAATGACCCCAATTGCAAAAAGTGCTAAAAATGTCTCCTACCGACTTTTGCGCTAAATTCGCCTCTGACGAACCTCCCTCCAAGCTACAGCTAAGTCAATCGGACCAAAAATCCCCATCGAGACGATTTCGAAGAAAAGCGCTAAAATGGGCTTCAACCGACTTGCACTAATATTTGCATTCACTGCACTTGGTTGGTAGACAGAAATCTGCGCTAGTCGGTTGCATTGAAAATCCCCGCCAATGAAGTTAGCGCTAAAAATAGGCCTCATGGACCTGCGCTGAAAACTACCTTCACTGACTTTAGTCGGTCAGACCTAAAATTTGCGCTAAGGTCGGTTGGACCCCAAATCAGTGCCAAAACCATTTTGCACTAGAATTGCACATCACAGACCTGCGCTAAATTTGACCTCCACCGACTTTTAGTCCGCGACACCCAAAACCTGCGCTTTTTGACATTTTGGCCCAAAAATTGAGTTTTTCAAGGTGCAACTTGGATTTTCTTGGTGAATTTGATCTGCACATCTATTTGTTACATCATGATGAATATTTTACCAAGTTTGTGTGAATTTTTGGCACGTTTTATGACAATTAATGCCACTGCACATGAAAAGTCTGTGACCCCCAAAAATCTCACCTTTTGCAGAAAATGCTAGAAAAACATGAAATAAAAGTCTACAAATGGATTCTAATGACCACAAAAATTTTTCAAATCAATATATTGGTCAAATGGGTACTTAAAAATGGTAAAAAATGCAGAAAATCATGCAAAAATTACTAGATTTAAGAGGTTGGTTATAAGAAAGTGACATTGACAATATGTTGTTTCTAATGAATTCATGGCTACAAATGGACATATTTTAGTTCAAATTAATGAAAAATGACTTGTTAAGATGAAATTGATGGTTTGCATTGTGAATTGTAGGTCTTGGAGAGCATAGGAGCTTGTTGGAGCCGTCTTGGAAGGATGCACACATAGATATGCAGTGCTGACCCAGAAATGCAAAAAGTCAGTATGATGTCCAAGATGATGGAGATGACCTACAAGAGCTAAAGATATAAAAGATCGAGTCTACTTCATTGTTGTTCTTGCAGATCCAGTCCGGGGGTCATAACTCCTAGCTATTTTATCAGAATTTAAACTTCTTAGACTCGTTGGAAAGATAAACTAATTATCTAGTTTGAGCTACCTGATTGCTAAGGCCTAACGCCAAGCAACCGACAAGTTTCAAGCCCCCATTCCGCTCTGAAGGCCTCTGAAAATGCAATTTACTACGATGTAGAAAATACCAAAATTTATATTTTTGATATTTTCCCAAAAATACCACTCAAATGACCATGGACTGGATCACCAAGACATGCATACAGTTGTTCCAGCAGTCTAGTCATCAAGAATCAGTCCAGCAAGCATCCAGTTGGATATATCTTCACGAATAATGTGCCACATACTCCTCTTGGTCCATTCAGTACTTGGAATCCCGTGAACCCGCATTAGCTCAAGTTTTTAAGTGTCATGTGACTCTATTTTGGCTTTATTAGGCCTTGAAAATTGACTTATCATCATATGCAACCAAATGGGTATCCATTTTGTCCAGATTCAATGTATTTGCAAGCTATATTTTGTCTTTTTCCTACAAGACAAATGTAAATCTGAAAATGTAACTAACTGATGTATCTCATTAAATGCCATGTAATTTGAACCATTGGCATTGAGTTAATCTCCACCGTCCATTGAAAAACTCGGTATGGTGCCTTGTCTATAAAAGGGCCATCCTTTTCTATCATTTGAAAGAGAGAATTTGATGCTGAATTGTTGGCATTCTGCCAGTTGAAGTAATACAAAGTAAGTTTCTGTAGTGTTTCTAAGAATTTGTGTATTGTGTTTCTTACTTGGTTTTCATGGTTCGCTTCTTGCTCTCCCATAATTAGTTAGTTGTGTTTTTATAATGTTCATGGTTTGCTGAAAATATCTAATGAATACTCTAAGTCCATACTTTTAGTTGTTTGCTGATGGTAAATGACTATGTAAAGTTAGTCTAGGTTGATCAGTTGTGTTTAGTTCACTTACATTTCATAGGTTAAATTGCGTCATTTATTGGGTATTAATGTAATCTGAAAATCTTTAGATTTCCATTGAAGATAGCACCATTTTCTGCAGTGCTGTAACACCTATTTCAGTTTGGTAACTCAGAAAACTAGTTAAGTTTCAAAGTATTTGTCTACTTAAAGTAACCCATATGTTGTGAATGTCACTTGGGATTTCTCTAAAACCCTAACCTGTTTTGCATTTTCTTTGAAAACCATTGTTAGATTAGGAATTTCAACAGCATCTTACATTGTTTTATCAGCTGAAATCATAAAGGGTTTATGTGTATTTGTTGTTCCAACTTTGAAATTTGTAGATTGCATTTAAGACCCCTTGTAGGCACAGCTAGAACATACCAACCGAGAGATTCCAAGGAAGCTAAGACCTAGCTATATTATCCTTGGAGTACTCTTACCTAGGGTAGGATACTTTTCAAGAGAGTTATGAAACTAGCAATCACACATGTGTTGTGTGCTAAAACACACATCAACAATACTAATGAAGCATTTGTGTAAGCCCTTTGCGGAGGTGGGATGTTGTATCTCTGAGTGAGTACACATCTTTCTTTTCTATATTGCAATCATTTAAGCCCTCTGCGGAGGCAGGGATGGTGTATTTCTCGAGGAGATTGCACATTTTGTCATTTTCTAAAAGTCCTCCTAGTAGGTGGGGAGCAGATCTGAGACTATCCTAACCCTTAAGCCTGTCTTCGACGATTGTTGTGGCGAAGCCCAATCGTCGATGTGTGCCTGTAATGTGCCTAAGATGGCTTAGAACCTAGCAATAGGTTTCTTCCATCGCTTGTTTGTCATGTTTTCTTCATGTCTTCCATGTGTGTGTGTATGGTGTGTTTGTTCCCAAGCATAGTTTCAAGACCGATGGGGATGAGCTCCTCCTATGCTTCAGGATTTGTATGGCATGTTTTTTCCCAAGTGTAGTTTCAAGACTGGTGGCAATGAGCTCCTCCTACACTTTGAGATTTGTTTCGCATGTCTGTTGCCCCTTATGCAGTTTTAAGACTGGTGGCGATGAGCTCCTCTTGCATTTGGGTTGTGTGTTTACTTTCCTTGTACTTGCATTTTGTATTTCATATATATATGAGAAAATTAAAAAAAAAAGAAATAATCACTACATTCACTGTATTCATTATTATTTACATGTCTTCAATGTTGTCTTCTTCATGTTTTGCATGACTGTAACTGTCTTCTCTGTGTTTTACATGCATGTTACTATCTTCAATGTGTTTGGCATGTCTTCACCATGCTTGGCATGTTTGTTGTGTTTGTTGACCTTACTTTAATTCATGTATCGGTCTTGCATTTATATATACGTTAAAGTGGGGGCTAAATGTTATGTCAAAAAATGTCCCCTTGGGGGCTTTTCCCTCTTAAGGTTTAGGTCCCAGGTCCTTAGAATGCATTTAGAGCATCTTGTGTGTTAATTTTAACTCTCGATGAGAAAACACTGAAGTCTTATGGAAAACAAGACCTAGGGGTTGTTATTTTGATGTTCCCTAAACAAAAATGGGAGGGTGGACTTGGGCGCTAGTGCCCTAGTCCAACCCTATTTTGGGTCTGCCCTAAATTTCAATGTCAGTTTTATGACCGTTATTTAGGTCCTATGCCGACATCTCAAGTTTGAATTATGAAATTCTTAGCGGGAATCTTTGTAGTTGCATATATAAGCATGTTTAGTGTTTCATTTGAAATCTAGAAGCTAATTAGAAGATGATGCAAACTTTATGCATATTTGTGATTTTAAGTTATTCATTGTTGTAGAGCAGAGCATTGTTATTATGTTTGTGATTACAGATTTGACTTCATCTTCTCATGTGATTAAAGAGCCTTCATTTATGTGATATCTACACTTCAAGGTGATATCTATTATGTTTTTTATCATTTATCATTTGGATTTTGCCTATATCCTGCCGGGATATGCACTCTCATCTAACAACGGTGTTTGGAAGACTTGAATATCTCTCCAAGGCTTAACCAAGGAAAGCCTCTAAACACCACAACCCCCTCCCACACTCCTTTGTGATTGTAGGTTATAGGTACTAAGTTTCATGGAGTGGAGTTGCAAAAGGAGGTTGCAGACAACAAGGATTCGGGATCCAAAAGAAAGAAGATGGAGTTCAACATTCGGGACAAGGGCACTAGTCCCAGTGTCCACCTTTTTTAGGGCAGAAATGAAAGATACAGTGCAGACCAATGTCGAAAGGAGATCCAGATTCCGTGAAGAAAATTGTACCTTGGACTAGGGCACTAGTCCCAGTGTCCCCGACTGTTCCACATTCCAAACTTGGAAAAATAGTGAGTTAATAATCTTTGTCCTTCGCCTTAGTCTGAAAGGATCTGTCGCAATTCATCAATTTGCTTACTGTTTTACTTATTTAGGGTTTTAAGAGTACTTGAGCATTAAATTGAGATATTGTTTGATAACATCTGAGCTTCCACATCATTCCAAGAGGCAGCCCAACCTGTTAGGTGATTGCTCTCGCTTAGTAGAGATTCAACTTGGTTGATATGCCCTTGAATGTTTGATGAGAAGGGAGGATTTGCCTTTGAAACCTAAATCAACCACATTCAAACAATCCCCCTTTTTCATACAAAACAATAATATATTTATCTATCACCCCATGCTGACACTAATAGGATATAGAGTTGATTGTGTATATATATTTAACCCAACCAACCCTAATTCCCACTTATATCTAGGTTGTCAAATGAAGATCAAGTACGATTATTACCCAATTCCATTCCAACACTTACTAATATTGTTAGAATCAACCATACATAGAAAATAGGTATATCGACATAATCAATATAAAATAATTCATTCATCACACAGAGCACATGACATCAAAAAACATAATATCTTCACCATGTAACAAATATGCAAAGTCTCGATATAGTTTCATGTGATGTCTTACTATAATATGGATCAATGATACCAAACATAGTAATCATATTATATTATGATATCCCGCTCAATTAGAATGCATCATGCATCAACAAGGCCATGTAAAAGATATCCAAACTTTGAAAGACTTACAACCATAAATATAAACCTGCTTTAAGCATGAACATTGCCAAGTCATACCCTAGTTAGTCATTCATCATATCAAGGATGTCATGCCACATCTGATGTACAACAATTATAATTTAAGTCTCAAATGTCATGATAACCAATTTCTACTCATAACCTCAATGGAAGTCATACAAATATTGTTCATACAACTAGGGTCAATTGGGGTTAGCTCAATAACGCCTTCCATAAATAAATATAACTCCAGCTATTAGTCATATAGTCCTTAAGATGTGACTTTTGATAATACAACATAATATTCACACCCTAATAAAGCCTCCAAAATGCAAGGAAATTGTCATTTAATTTCATAGCAAAATCATATAAAATCATAATTCCATCAAACCATATGTAATAGTCCATTGAAGGACACTAAGTGCCTATCAATGAAAATGTTAGTTCTCCATTTTTGCAAACTCCTTGGCAAGAATTATTTTCCAAAACATTATGCTCATGGATCTAACGAAGTTACAACGCCTATCAAAATGATGGCTTGCTAACCAATCATATTCCTATATATAGTTCAATAGTAGTAGCAAAGCTAAGTAGATCTATATCCACAAAGGGATTCCTTCACAACCCCCATGAGATGATTAATAAAATTCCTTTAAGAAGCTATGCATGCTTACTAGAAAGAAACATAGTTTGAAATCATTCAAGAGAGAGAGGGATTAAGTCTAAATTCTTTTTATATTAAAATTATGTGCATATTGCCCTCTTCTCAAGCTACAATTTAAACGTAGGCAGGCATACTGATGTTTAACATTTAATTAAAAGTTTCTAAAGCCCCCATGCCATTTTAACCAACCCATTTTGAACATGCCCTACCCTCATGGCATTCTCTGAGGTCATCTTTCCTTGAGGCATTTTGTCAAATAGCTCATGTGCCTTGTGTATGTTTCCCATTTTCTTTTGCCTTCAGGTTTACCCTACATGTGGGAGTAGAAAGAGAAAGAGGATGTTATTTTATTAATTGAATTGTCACCTACAATTCCCTCTTGTGATTTTATCTACACATCCCATAGCCAACTACTATGTTGGTCCCAAGTTTAATGAGTATTGTGGGTTCTATCAACTTTAGTATTCATATATAGTAGGGAAGATGGAGTCTATCAACATAAATGTCAATATGCAGTTTAGACTAGATTATTTTCCCACTGCAAGAAAGAATAATTTAGAAATAAATACTACATTAGAAGAGTAATGTGGAGGAGGCATGTACTCATCTCTAGGGACGATGTTGAAGATATCTCTGATGAAGTCACTGAAGTTTGCTTGATTCGATTTCTCTCCCTCCTTTACTACACCTAACCTCCTCTTCTCTGGAGTTCGAGTTGGGGTTGATTATCCTCTTGTACTAAAAGAGGGGAAGGATTTCCTCACCGGTTCTTTTGTTTGGAGGACCTTGGCATGATGACAATGCAAAAAGAAAACCTCTGCTCAACTCTACACTGGAACAAGTGCTTTCCTCTAGCAACAGCTATTTCCATCCTCCTTTCCAACATCAAACTGGCCATACCAATCATGCAGTGAAGATAACAGAGAGAATGCACATAACAATCCTCCTTTCTCTTGATAAACTCCTCTATCTTCTTCGTTAATGGGCATCCATACTCGACAGTCATTTGACTCCAAATTTTTGATTGACAGGCATAAGGGATGCCATGCCATGCCCATTAATGGCATTTTCTAACCATTTTCTACTTAAAAAAATGTTGTGCAGGTCCTTCTCTTTGCTAGGGCACCTATGTTGATGCCATTACTCTCTGTCCTCACCCATAGAAAATGGTCTCCCCTCCATTTATTTCCCCCATCGACCACTTTAAATATAGATATTCTTGTTTTATTTATTTTTATTATTGTCTTCATTGCCACGTATTTTCTACGCTAGGTCTCCCTCCATGGGGGATGTGACATGTTGTAGGTTCAAGGTTTCATACATATGTCAAGATTTAACAGACAATAGAAAAAGTCTATAGAACAACAGATTAGGGCACAAACAATTGATCATCATTCCAGATCTCGACCTCAATATTTCATGCAATCAAAATATAATAGATGATAAAGTTCGGGGGTTTTTGAATGATTGAAGTTGCAAAGAGGAATTTCTATATTGTGAAAAGATAAAAATATTTAGTACTCTAGGGTTATATTTTTCCTTTTTACTTAGTTTGAAGTCTAAACCTACCATTGATGCCAGATAACAGTGAGTTAAGCACTTCATTGGAGGTAAACTTTTCATAGTATACTGTATAGACTTTTTGAGTTTTATTAAATATTGCAAGAGACTGAAAACATTCTATAATCATATACTTAATTAAAACAAATAACATATTTTTGTTTACCTTTCATTGAACCTCTAATACAAATTAGATTTTCTTGTATTTCCACCAAAACGTAAAGCTACATGATACATGTTTATGATAGGTTCCCTTGAAATATATTCTTATTATTTGTGAACTTGGGTCACCCTTAATGTACCATGCATTCAGTACACAAACTCACCACATATATCCATTCACATAGGAGTGAAGATCCATTTTATTGCAATGAGGGGGATTTGAACCTGGGCCACAGCCTTACAAGTGTCCCTTTATCATTTAACCAAACTCCTTGGATATCCAACTCTATATTTTAAAAAATGGTAAGCGTTCTAAATATCTAAGCATAAGTACTACGAGGTAAGAAACTTGATTGTTTGGATATCTAACTAGCACCAATGTATTTACATGGATGAATCAGGTTCAAAAACACAAGGTTAAGCCCCTCTATATTTGGAATCACAGAAACCACACCCATAGCAATGACACAATGAATAATCTATTAAAACTTGTGACAAAAAAACATTAAGGATTTCAAGTACATTCAACCTTTGTCAAGTAATCCCAATATATAAATTCATTTAAGGTAAAATGTTAAGCTCCCTTATCCACACTACAGCTAAATTGGATGGTTGGCTGATAAAAAAAAATTAACAATCCAGAATTACAAAGCCTACTAATGCAACCTGAAAGGATGTCAGACTGGGAAGCAAACAAGGAAGAATTCCAAGATCAAAGAGTTTTCCACCACCAGACCTTTGGAGTTGGTGCATACAGATCTATGCTGACCTACAAGAGTAGGAAGCTTTCAAGGTGGCGGGTATTTAATGTTGTTGATTGATGATTTCTCTAGAATGACTTGGGTAACTTTTCTCAAAGAAAAATCAGAAGCTCTAGATAAGTTTAAAGCTTTTAAGGCTATGGTTGAAAATGAAATTGATCTAAAAGTCAAGTGTTTGAGGTCTGACAGAGGTGTTGAGTTCACCTCCAATGAATTTAATTGCTTTTGTGAAGATCATGGAATAAAAAGGCATTTGTCAGCACCTAGGACTCCTCAGCAGAATGGAGTTGTGGAAAGGAAGAATAGGACAATTCATCAAGTAGCAAGGACAATGATGAAAGAAGCAAATCTACCAGATATCTATTGGAGAGAAGCCATCCACACTACAATTTACATACAAAACAGAGTGCAAGCCATGGTCAATGGTTCAAAGACTCCATATGAACTATGGTATGGAAGAATCCCTACTATAAAATACTTTAGAGTGTTTGGAAGTAAATGCCACATTAGGAGAGATGAAGAGAACTTGGGAAAGTTTGATACAAGATTGGATGAAGGAATTTTCCTTGGATATTCTACAAAGAGCAAGGCTTACAAGTGCTACAACAAGAGACTGAAGAGATTAGTAGAAAATGCAAATGTCAAAGTGGATGAAGAACCATAATAAAGTTTAGTGCTATTAGAAGGATATGAATCAGATGAGAACTATTGCAGAGAAGTAGAAAGAGAGGAAGAAAAGGAAAAGGAGAAGCTGGTAGATGAAGAAGATGCTCCAAAGAAGATCCCCAAAACTCCCAAGTATGTGTAGAAGAATCATTCTGAAGATCAGATCATTGGAGATAATAACAAAGGTGTTTTAACAAGAAGTATTGCTATGGCAAATGAATAGGTAAATATGTGCTTATTGTCTCAAATAGAACCCAAAATAGTGATTGAAGCATGCAAGAATGAGCACTGGGTCAAGGCTTTGGAAGAGGAATTGATGCAGATTGAGAAGAATCAAACTTGAGAAGTTGTCCCAAGACCAATAGACAAGAATGTGATAGGAACTAAATGGGTCTTCCAGAACAAATTGAATGAGAATGGGGAAGTAGTCAGAAATAAGGCCAGGCTGGTGTGTAAAGGCTACTCACAAGTGGAAGGAATAGATTATGAGGAAACATTTACTCCAGTGGCAAGATTGGAGGCCATCAGATTGTTCTTTAGCTTTTATAGCTCATAAGGACTTCAAAGTTTATCAAATGGATGTGAAATCTACATTCCTGAATGGGGAGCTAGAAGAGGAAGTATACATTGAGCAACCGGAAGGATTTCAGTTATCAGATGATCCAAACATGGTCTGTAGATTGAAGAAGTCATTGTATGGACTCAAAGAGGTGCCTAGATCTTTCTATGCAAGGTTGGATAAGTACCTATTGCAGCAAGGATTCAAAAAGGGAATTGCAGATAGCAATCTGTACTTCAAAGTTGAAGAAGATCAAATCCTGATTGTGGAAGTGTATGTAGATGATATAATCTTTGGAGGAAATGAAAGTATGTGCAAGATATTTTTAGAAGAAATGTAGAAAGAATTTGAAATATCAATATGTGGGGAAATGAACTTCTTCCTTGGGTTACAAATCAATCAATCAGAAAAGGGAATTTTCATTTCAGAATCAAAGCATGCTAGGGAAATGTTGAAGAAGTTTGGAATGGAAGATTCCAAACCAGTATGTACTCCCATGACTACTAGTTGTAAGTTAAGCAAAGATGATGAATCTCTTAAGGTTAATCAGAGTAAGTACAGATCAATGATTGGTGGACTATTATACCTGACTGCTACTAGACCGGATATCATGCATGCAGTCTGTCTTGTGGCTAGATTCCAAGTTGATCCCAGAGAATCAAATGTAGTAGTAAAGAGGATATTCAGATACCTGAAAGGCACTCTGGAGTTTGGTCTATGGTATCCCAAGGATACTGATTTCTCCTTGAGTGCATATACAGATGCAGATTAGGCAGGATGCATAGATGACAAAAGGAGTACAAGTGGTGGTGCTTTCTTTCTGGGAAGTAGACTTATCTCATAGCTATGTAAGAAGTAGGACTCAATGTCATTATCTACTGTAGAGGCAGAATATATTGTAGCAGCATCTTGTTGCACATAGGTTTTACAAATGAAGCAAACATTGAAGGATATCAAAGTGTCATATGATGAACCTATTCCTATCCTATGTGAATACAAGTGCTATCAACATTTCAAAAAGTTTAGTGATGCATTCAAGGACAAAGCATATTTATATCTAGTATCACTTCTTAAGAGAAAAGGTTGTAGAGGATGAGGTGAAGTTGGAGTATGTACCTACCAAGAATCAATTTGCATACATCTTTACAAAGGCTCTCCCTAAGGATACTTTTGAGTATCTCTGAGAAAAGTTAGGGGTTATTGCCTCTCCTTCTCTTAACTAGATGCATAAATGTGTGCATCTGTCGAGGAAGCATTTCAAGATACACTTTTGGCCATGGATTGATGTTGAAGGCTACCTCTTAGGGGGAGTAGGTAGTGATACTACTGGTTGGTATAGTCAAATGAAACATATCATATGATCTTAAGGGGGAGAGTGCAGAGAATGTGAGAGTAGTAGAGATAGAGAAAAGACTTGCTAGTGTTAGAGTTGTTGCCCTTTGCCATTGATGTCAAAGGGGGAGAGAGTTGAAGTGATTGAAAAACCATTGTGTAGAGAGGTGTGTGAAGAGTAAAAGTTGTTTCTGTCAGGAGAAGTATTACTAGTTGCAGAGTTGTTGACTGATTGCTTTAGGTCTTGATGGTTTTTCAAAGCGCTGGTGTTGCCATCAATGACAAAGGGGGATATTGTTGGAAACTTGTTGATGTTGTCATTGATGTCAACTCCCAACAGATGGTTCACTTGGTTTCCAAGTGCTTTTGAGAAAATTTGATAAAAAGGTGTGTAATGTGATAAAGGTGCTCTCGGTATTATGCTCTGCATGTCTTCCTAATTGAAGATATCTTGTGTAGTTTGGAAGTGTTGATCAGAGGTGTTACATATAAAGTTTTAGGTTCTAGATCGCATGGAAGTAGAAGATGTGTGTGATAGAATATTTAACTGTGAAGGAGGTTGTCTGGAGAAATGAGAATGGTCCGCATTTCTCTGCATTGAGCTTTCATAGCTTGCAGACCTGGGAGAGTTATTATATTATTTGTATCCACCTTCCTTTGAAGTTTCCAGTGTTGGGATGCTCCATAAGTTTAGTTATTGCATTGGTGATCAGTAATAGTGTATCCTGATGTGTATAATGAAGACATTCTTTGATTCAAATGGTTGTGGCAGTGTTGTAGAAGTTTATGATGATGATGAGTATTCTGGGAAGGTGTGTGAATGCTTTGGAATGTCTCTATTTGGTTCGCATGATGTTCTTGGACTTGAAGAAGCATGAATATGGTCAGTAGCTCAAGATTGGCTGACCTGGCTTACGAGAGCCATTTGCGGAGGTATCTCATGGATTATGGATGTGATAAGTAGCTTGGTAATACATATTTGAGACATAGTTATCCCTTGAAATGGTCCACTTTCACTTCTTTCCACAGTGGAAGCGTTTAGTGCCGACCTAAGTAATGTTGCCTTTGTGTAATGCACACGCTTCATTAGGACCGACCTAATTGAGATAGGTCTTGGTTATAGATGGTATAAATATAAGATGAAGATGAGTGGAGCAAGGTAGAGAAGAATATATGAATGTGAATCAAGGGCAATGAAGTTGTGTGTGAACTTAAATGCTTATGACTCCGGAATGCAGTGAGCAAAAGGTGTCTACATTTTAGTGTGCCAGAAGTTGCTGGAGGTAGTGAGCCAAAGGTTGCGGATGGCAAGGAGTGGCAGTGGTGGATCTCTCTTGTTACTTTGAGATAGTGAATCTCTCTATAACAGTCTTCTTCTTTCTTATCTCATTTGGGCAGTGAGCCTTTCTTCTAGGCAGTGAGCCCTTGGCAATGAGCCTATTGATTTTCAGTGTTGTTATTCATATATATTGTGAGCTAATCCTCACCATGGTTTTTCCCTTATTAGGTTTTCCATGTAAATTTAGTGTTCTTATGTGTTTGGATGTGTTTGCATTGATGCTTCATATGTTTACATTCTGCTAATGCATTATAAGTGGTTGATGTTTTGAGGACTTGAAGTTTTAACATACTGTAACGTCAGAAAATGTCCCCTTGAGGGCTTTTCCCTCATAAGGTTTAGCTCTCGGGTCTTTAGAGTGCATTTAGGACATTTTAGTTCATATTTTGGCATCCCGATGGAATGAGACCTAGGTTCCACGGCAAATTGGACCTAGGTGGACCCCTTGAGTTGTACCCTGCCCAAAATAGGGGGGAGGACTTGGGTGCCCGCACCCTAGTCCTGCCCTATTTTGGGGCAGCCCTAATTTTTGGGTGTCAATTTATGACCATTATTTGGTTATTTTACCGACACAGTAAAGTTTGGTTTTTAATTTCTTAGCGGGAGTGCTTGTAGTTGCATATATAAGCAAGCTTAGGCATTCATTTGTAAACTGGGGATTTCAATTAGATAGTAAGTGTGATGTTCAAGTGTTCTCAAGGTGATTCAAGGCTTCTATTGTGTTGCAAGAGCAGACTTGTATGTTTTGTGTGTTGATATTTGTAGATTTGAGCATCAATCTTCTCATGGCATGAAGCGCATCTTCCTCCATGAGATCTTCACTACAAGGTGACATATCATTGTGTTTTTATCATTGATTCCTTTGGTTTTTGGCCTCTGCCTCACAAGGGCACGTTCTCTTTATCTGACAATGGTGTTCGGAGACTTAAGTGTCCTCCAGGGTTTGACTGAGGAAAACCTCTAAACACCACAACCATCAAACCAAATCTTGTGATTATAGGTTATAGGTGTCGCATCTGAGAAAAGTGGAGTTGCAGGAAGGCTAGGCAGGCATCAGGGATGCAGGATCTGAAGAAGAGTCAAACAAAGGAGCACTTCTAGGACTTGGGTGCTTGCTCCAGTGTCCTCTGCAGATAGATCTCGAGAAATAGAAGTTACAGGGCTGATCAGTGCCGAAAGGAGGTCCAGATTCCTCAAAAAAGTAGGTACCTTGGACTTCGGCACCCACTTCAGTGTCCCTGATTGTTCCACTTCATAACCTTGAAAATAGGTACTCTGTAATTCAGTATTTTACTCCTGTTTGCAAGAGCTTTTTCCGTAAATCATTAATTTATTTTCGTATTTGCATAATTAGGGTTTTAATGGTCAATTGGACATAAGAGAATGAAAAAGTGATAATTAATTCCCTAATCCAAGTTTCTCTACATCTACAAGTGGCCTAGGGTATGATAGTGCTCGTCACTCGACCCTAGATCCTTCAATGTATAGTGGAGAGGTGGATTTAAACACCTAAACAACAAAAGATTAACGAATCCAATTTTCCACTAAACACATACAACTGATTCACCCCCCCTCTCTCAATTGCCCTGTGCATTCTAACACCCCCCTCTCAGTCTTTGAGTGTGTTCAACACACTATGTTTCAACTACAATCTTAGTGATTTGAGCTTGGTGAAGAAGTCCTCAATGGTGTCAAAATTAGTAGGATTCAAGCTAATTAGCTCATTATATCAATTGATAACCTCTCAATGCATCTTATTTTCCAAACAAAACCTCCAACATAATCTAAATCTAATGGGGTGATGTGGCAGCAATAATGTAAACAATGTTCCATAGGCTTCATCACACCTATTATACCACTTTGATTTTTCTACAATAAGTTATGGTTTACCCTCTATACCCATAGTGATTCAATATAAACCTAGTTTTCTTAGGTAGATCTTTGTTTTGGGTTTCCACTCATAATATTTGTATGGTGTAAGAAGACGAATTGAAATTTGACCCATGATATAGAAAACAAGAAAGAGAAACATTCATATACCCCTTATAGTCAAGCAATCAACCTCCCCAAGCAAGAAAAAATGGCCACTTATATGTTATTTTTCCAGAATACAAGTCAAAGTACAAGATCTAATTTCAAATTGGAATAATAGGCACCTAGTATAGAATTTGGAAAAACCAAGTGGATGTTTGTGAAGTTCTCAAGAATATCTTTTCAACATCTATAAGAAGTTGAAAATCTATAACAACGGGTAAAAGTTATGGCTCCTAAAAAATGCCCCCTTTATGCCAACTGCTGACGCAACCCACGAGGCTTGCACCATATTACAATGCCCATGGAAACAAATCAAATCTCATTGTACCTTATCAGTTCATACCGTCAATCAGTAAAATTACCCCAAACTTTGTTGTACCCTATGATGTCGTAGACTAGCGTAGGTCTAATACAAGATGATACATTATGTACAATGAAGAAACCCTTATATATATAGGCAAGAGTGAGACTTAAGACAATCTAAGATGATGAAAAGCGTCTTAATCCTATGGCTTGAGACATAAAAAGTAAATACCCTAAGTAAACTTAATTAGACTAGTGTGAAAAGGTCTTAGAAGGAAATCAAATAGGTAGAAAACCAACAAAATTTGCCAATTGGTCAAAAGAAAAAGTTAGAATGCAAGGTTGTATCAACCATTGTAGAAGCCATGGGAGCACTTGAGCATGGACTTTATTTTTGGATTTCCTAAAACGTAGAAGGTTTGTGATTCTATTTTGGTTGTAGTAGATAGATTTTCTAAAATGGCACATTTTGTGGCTTGTATCCAGGAAGTGAAAGGGGGCAGTGCTAAAATATAGAATTTTTTGGAGTACTTATATAACATGCACAAACAAGTGCACATATAGTTGGAGAAGAGTAGTGTACAATAGAAGCAAAATATAAATGAGAAGGAATAGAACTAGAATTTCAAGTTGGTGATATGGTCTTGGTTCACCTATGTAAGGAAAGGTCCCCAAAAAGGAAAATATAATAAGTTGACATGGAAAAAATTGGAACATGTAAAGTTTTATCAAAATTTTTGAAAAATGCATACAAGATAGAGTTGTTAGAGGCATAGATATCTCACATATCATCAATATTGCAAACTTGTGCACTTATTGAGGGACAACTTGATGAAGAGAATGATAGCACAAATTTTGGAGAGGTGAATTGGAGACAAGAATTTCATAAGAAAGTGTGTGAATAAGTAGAATATGTGATAGACACCATAATCAAGAAGACATCTAGGAATGAATATAATGAGTATTTGGCCAAATGGAAGGATTGTGGAATTGAAGATACAATGTGGTTGAGTGCATCTAAATTACCACTTGTATAACAAATTAGTCATAGACCTACCAAATGTGCATGAGTAGGCTCATAGTTCATTTCACTTACCTAAGGTGTTTGACGTTGGAGCATTTGGGCACATTAGAAATCTACATCAACCAAAAAAACATACTAGAAGATAAGTGTCTTGTGCAAACTTTACAAGCCACTGTAATAGTGTATTTGCAGTAAAGCTTCTAGCCTTGCACCAAAGTTGATCTTTGTGCAAAGGTTGAAGCTTGTATATTAGGCACAAATGAGTACAATGAAGGCCACGTGCAAACAAAAGTCTTACACATAAGTGAAGCCTTGTGTGATTATCAATTAGGCTATGAACACTTAGCAAAAGGTTATAGGGACATATTCACATGGCCAAATTCAAAGGGTTGGAGGATTGGGGCAAACTCAAAAGAGGGGTTCCTTGATTTTCAAAAGGATATTAGAGAGTGTTATGCAATCTAATGAAAATGAGGTTCATGTTACTTAGGATGAATATCTTCCCCATAAACTCCCCTTTCTTCTTAACGAGTATCCTACCATATTATTCTCCTACCCCTCTCTTACACATCTTCCTTTTGATGAGGCGGCTAGCTATAACAAAGACATTGAGCAAGAGGCCATCATAGACCATTTCCTATATATCACATTCAATTAATTCTAACATAATGATTTGAATATTGTTGCTTTTACTAGTAACTCTTCCTTGTAGGATAACTCTCCCCCTCTAAAGCATCTTTCCTTTGTTCCTCCTCATATATTGCATACTCCTCTAATGGCTTCCAATCTACTTCCTTCTTATGTCTCATCTACACACTCTCCTTCATCAATCACTACCTCTTCTAGTCTACATATTACCTTCTCCTCACCTTGACTTTTACAAGGCATAGCTTATGTTGATAAAAAACTAAAGAAGATTGAAACACAATTTGATAACTTAATTTTCCCACTATTCTTCATTATGATGGTTCCTTTGTAGCACCAACCTCAGTCCATTTTGCTTGTGTTGGTTCCTTCACAACTATATTTCAATTCCTTTGTGCAAGCTCCTTCACAACCATGCAAAGATTTCTTTGTGCAAGGTCTTTCATAACCATGCATCCATTTCTATGTTAGCTCTTTCACAACCATACAGTTGTTCTGATGCTAACTACTTCACAAACGTACTCCATTCTTGCTTGAAACAATCTTGCATGGTCCTACACCACTTGTGAATCATGGACTTTATCCTTCATGGAGATCACATTAGTTCCAACTCCATGGTTGTTGTATATGGCATGATCCTCTCACATCTCTCAATGCCTCAGTATCATGGAGGTCACACTAGTTCCAACTCCATGATAGGCCATGCTTAATTGTTTTAGAATACGTGGAACACATTCTTCTAACTATTTTCATGGCATTGATTTCCTCTCCTATGTATTGTAAATATAAATATGAAACTCAAACATAAGGCAGACAAATGGTGTTAAAGTGTTCTTAAATATGCTCTATGCATCCTCTTTTATCAAGTATAATAAAGACAATTTTATTTACTTTAGCATACTTGATTCATTGTAGCTCACATGTAAAGTTGAGGCAAAACATAGAGACTAAACGTGCATACATCACACTTTTTCCCTCATTTTGCACTTGTTTTATTGCCCTATTACAATAAGCATGACTTTGACCATTTTTACCTTCTTAGAGCACAAACTATCTTGAAAACATCCCATTCCACACGAACACAATCCCTCACATGTTAGAATCATGTTTAGCCCTTGTTCTTTGCCTTTCAATCTAACCTAAGACACTACTACACTATGCACCTATCCTCCTAGATAAGCCCACATGCAATTGTGTGGTATGCATTCAAACTTTCATTTTCTTGCCTAGTTATGTGCCTTTTCACTCAACCTTAACCCTAACTCACATCCAACAGATAAACAAGAATTGAAAATGCTTATTTAAGTGGATCTTGCCTAAAATGGAAAGCAAACTAGGACCTACACCTACCTCTACATACATTTACCTCTTTTAATCATCCAAGGCATCCACTATTCTTGCACACACCAACTCCATTGTCATAGCTTCATACACTCACACAATAGATTGACACACTCTTAGACTCTTCCAACTACTTTTGTTGAAACACATCATAGGGGTTTAATTGAGGTAAGCCCCAAAATGTGCCATGGGCACCCATTTTTCCCTTTCTAGCATTGAAAAGTACTATAGTGGGTGCAAAAGAGTTGACAAGCATAAGAATTTACATCAACAAGTACAATGGGCATAGTCGTGCAATTATGTCAACCCAAACTTCAACGCACAATATAGTTCAATAATGTGTCCAAAGGACACCTATGCACGGAGCCTGCATAAATTTTCAACAAACTACAAAATCCCAACTTTAGTAGACCTCCAATAACAAAAGCCCCTACATCTCTAACTTCTTTTTCCTTTTGCTAGAGCTAATTCATTGTTAACTCTCATACTTATTTGCTTAAATTAATATGATTTAATTATATACTACTTATCTGATGTTAAAATTAAATTTTACATAAATGAACACTCCTAAAAGTTAAACAATACACTAATTGTTTATTTTTGGTTACACAATCTATTTTTTCAATTTATAATAAAGATTTGTCAAAATTAATGGGAAAAGCAACCACCTAAATACGATATAGGAATATGTTGTCTTATATGTCAAATCATTGATTGGAAGCTTTCCGCTTGTTTATAGTTATTTGTGAGATATTTTATAAGTGAAGGTCTCAATAATAATTAGACCTCCATCTTATAATATAGTTTGCAGAAATTTGGTCACTTAAGGCCTCTTGAAGCATTATGTAAGCTAGACGAGTGTATGGATTGAAACTTCTTATTGTTCATGCCTTAAGTGGAAGCTAGCCACCACTCAAACTTCTGCACTAGATAGCACATAATATCTTCTACTGAGTTGTCTTTGAATAAGATTTTTGATGATTATTTTTATTATTCTATATATATAATATATAAAAAACTACAATATCCAAAAAAAAAAAAAAAAAAGCATGGGTGGATAACAAATCACACCCCAAAGTCTTATAACAAAGGACGAAGCCCAAAAACATTGCAGCCGCCTAAGGCGGATCTTGATGGAATATACCTGTGCATGTTTGGCCAGGCACTAAAAGCTTTTAATATGTAACAACCAAAATCGCTTTAGTTTCTTGGAATAATCCGGACATTTTATCGGCACCAAGAAAGTAAAAAGCGTGCAGGATGTCAAATCACGTCAAATTTGCATTTCTAGCGATGAAGTTAGAGTGCTGACGAGGCCTACCACACTATACAGTTGATCCTAATGGAATGCTAAAATCCCTGGGGCCTGCTAACTGTAAGGGCAATTTAAAGGCTGCAACCTCACCACGAGATAAAGCTCTGTTCATAGCCTTGTCTGAAATAATAATTCCTTGTCCAACTACACGAGTACCCACTCGGCGAAGTACCAATAATTTGTTCTGAAGACCTTGATAAGGTGCTCGATCCTCTCCCCATTTGCTTATTTTGGAGTTTGAAAACTAGAAAAGATGTTTGCTCCTAAAGTAGGGGCATCTCAATGGCTAGATCAAATAAAAATCTCACAAAAGCATGGAGAAGATCAAGGGATAGCATATCATGTGCATCCATACATTTTCACTATACCAGAGCCCTTGCGTATTGAAAGACCAGAAGCTTACCTGCCTCAGGTAGCTTCTCTAGGACCTTATCATCACCTTAAACTTGATCTGTATGAGGCAGAAAGATATAAATCTCGGCTTGCCATCCGAGTTGAGAAAAGAGCAAAGGGTGGAACTTTTGAGGATTTGGTTAAGGAGATCATTGGTATGGGAGAGGAGATAAGGAACAGCTACAATGATCATATTGAATGCGGAGATGAAATGCTAGGGTTAATTCCCTTGCTGAAAGGCACATACTGGAATGCCTTTACAATTTTGTTGTCTCAAAGAAAAACGCTGGTCAGGTTAACGTCTCTGTTGAAGATGATCAAAATAGACCCATGGTGAGGTTGAAAAGTTTTCACTTTCTTCGCCAGATCACATCAAGATTTAGAGAGCTTTTGTCTCCAAAATCTTATATGAAAGCTGACAAAAATCTGCCTTCCGCCACAGAATTACACAGGAGAGGAGTAAAATTTGCCCCTTTTACATGGGCATCTCAAGAAATAAGGTTTGATAGAGCCAGCTCTACACTGTTCCTCCCTTGTATAGAAATGGATTACAGAGCAGATGTTTTCTTGAGAAATATGGTGGCAGTGGAAGCCTTCATGACGCATAAAACCAGAGTGTTTACTTGCTATGCAGATCTGATGGACAAACTCATTGACAATCCTAATGATGTCGCAGTGCTGAAAAGGTATGGAATCATCAACAGCAACTTGGGAAGTGATAAAGAAATAAGCAATCTGTGGAATGGCATTCGCAGATCAATGTGGAGGACTGCATATGAGCCTATAGACCAAACTATCAAGGATGTCAATGCTTATTACAGAAGTCGATATGAAGTCTTACTAGGTGAGTTTTTTCAGGAACATTTCTCAAAGCCATGGCGAGCTGCATCAGTGTTGGGAGCATGTACTCTGCTTTTTCTAACTTTCTTGCAGACATTATTCTCATATTATCAACTGCCTGATCATCGTAAACTCTTGTAGATATATTTTGTCCAGGTGACCTTATCTGCCCCAAAAGCTTTGTCAATTCAAAGCAGGCTTTGGGGTGAAGCCACCCAAGTTGATGTGTTTGAACTTTGCATCAGCCCTCTGTGTTGTACTACCATTGCTAGTTGTTTTGGTGTCACGCCTTGTAGGTCAGGCCAACTCTACGTCATGGTTGTTATCTATGTGATGCCTTAATTTACAAGATATATACTATAGTGATATATCCCTATGCTAAGAGTTCTCTAGTAGGATTTCATGTCTGGTTTACTGAAACTGAAAGGGAATGCGTCTCTGTAATTCTTACTTTCTATAATATATAATTTCAAGTTGTGTAGACACACTTGTATATCTCTGTCTCAAACTGTTAATCCTGATGGATTCCTGTGTTATTCGATGTCGCATATATTAGTTCAGAGATTTTAGTTATGTTGACTTATTACAAGAACCTATATCCAAGTACCCACAAGTGACAGCCTTCTTGATGCAATTTGACTTCATAACGTACATGGATACTTAAGTCTCTAGTTAGGTGTTGAAATACTTGAGAATTGGACTCTAAGAACAGAGGGAGAATCAATCAATGGGATTCTTGCTAAGGGAATTATATATCATGCAGTTACCCATATATCCTGTTTTTAACTTATGAACATTACATTATTTGCAAATTCTCAGCAACCAACCATAATGGCGTCAGGTTGGTATGTGAAATTAGGTGCTGAGATGGGCATAATAAAAGATTGAGGAACTGAGAACTCATATTGAAGGATTTGTTGTTTGCTGCAGGATCAAGATGCAAGGTGACAACCAGTTTTTGCTTACCAAAACAGAAGGTACATTACTTTTGGTTGCCTCCAAAAACTTGATCCCATCTCTAAAACCAGTCTCACCAACTCCAGTAACAGCACAACTAATAAAAACCCTGCTAAGTATTTTTATAACAACTGCTGTTTTTAGAAACAAAAATGGAAAGATGAAATGGGGACAGGTTTCCCAGAATCTCACTTTGTAATAGATGATAGTCGCACTTCCTCTGTGTGCTTAAATGAAGATATTTTGGGCTGCTAGGTGTCCCAAAAATTCTTCCACTGGTGTTAAAATCTCCTACGACAACAACAATGGTCTCCAAGTAATTACAAAGTAAAGAAATTACCAACTTTGTTGCTAACATTGTGCACGCCTTGGAGAGGCGAATAGCTTACACACTAGTAATTCAAGGCATTTTTCAAAATTGCTTCCAAGAAACAATGTCAATTCATGGAAGTTAAGAACTAAAAAGAATGATCAGTTAAACGAGAACAGTTGGATATAAACATGAACCCGAAGCTTGCTTCTAGATCAGTATCAATGCACAATAACCAAACCTAAGGCTTGCTTCTAAATCATTATCAGTGATTTATAACCACAACCCCCGACTTTACTTTGTAAAGCAGTTGAACTTCACGATCAACTTTGAATTAGATTATCCTTAAAGTGAGATAAACATAACCCGAGTTTTATTTTGTAAATTAGTTGAACTTCCACGATCAACTTTGAATTAGATATCATTAAGGGAGATAATCGCAGCCCAGTTGTCAATTATGGGGAACTTGTACCATCAACTTTGAGTTACATATATTTACCATCTAGTTTTTTGAGATACCTAACCATGTATTAAGTCATTGTAAAACAATGGGATCCACAAAGCTTATAAGCACCTCAGTGATGTTCCGGTTGGAGAGATAGACAAGGCTAACACATCAACCCAGGGCCTTTCATGTGCAAAGCCTGTTCCGCATTGGCAAATCTTTTAGTACATGTAATGCCTTCTAAGTTCTAAACTTCTAAGCCTTCCTTGTCTCACAATTAACATCAATGTGGGATTGTCAAATCTGTCAAATCCAACATAGTTCTAGAAAGGTCCTTTTTTAAGTCATTTTTATACTATTGAATTTTACCAGTCCTCGGTGAGGTCCTTTTTAAAGATCAATTTTTAACACTTGGAATTTTGTCTTGAGTTCCCAACAGAGTCTTCTCACTAACCAACTTGCGGAGATGTAAATGAGTGTCATAAATTCAGAGAATCTGTTAAGAATCTGTCCTAATCCTATAAATTAAACATGGAAGATATGCTTTACTTGTAGAAGGAAAAGCTTTCCACTAAAATACCAGAGGGATAAATTACCCTCTGTAATTGGCAATAAATTAATTAGTCTTGCTTGTTCAGTTTTAGCAATTAAAAATTCTTGCACCTAAGCAATTGAGCCCAACTTACAGTGTGTTTTCTAGCTAGTCAATGCAAGAGCCAAAATTCTAGAAGTCTTAAACATATCTACTCAAGTCTAGTAATCTCAGAAGTCTGGTTGCATAAGAAAAAATTTCTCATCTTATTTTATGCTTACAAATGGGGAAAATAAGTATACATGGAAGTTGCAGCAGTGTTGCCGAAGGTAATCCAGAAGTAAAAGGAAGGACCTGGTAGATCTTTAAAAAATGGAACATTTAAAAAAAAATTACCACAAATCTTTTGAAATCATAAAATGATAAAGATTTTCATCGAGGACAAAAAGCAAAGTGAAACATCTAGCTTTCCATCTCTATACACATCAGCAAATGCAACATTTAATTGAAGCTTTTATAGAACTTTCAGTAAAATTCACAAAAATGTGTGTAACTGACAAACCTAATGAATTGAAATTTTGGTTCCAAATTTTTTGTGTGTTTGCCCTATTAAGGTTTCAGAATTCTACAGGCATTATTCATATAGAAGGCCTAGTCATAAATATCACACAGGATGAATGTAGTTCAAAAACTCACTCTGGCTTAAACTCAGCAGTCCAAAAATTTGACTCAATCAACTTAAATACAAAATAATGGATGAGAAGCATAAAGCATGAATTTATAGAACACAAGTCTATTTTTTTCATAGTAGCATTCTGTGGAATTAAGAAAAATAATAAAATTCAATTACTCTATTTAATTGGGAAAAATAATAAAACTCAAGAAACTAAAAAATGCTGAAATGTTCATAAAAACAGGGAGAAACAATTTTTACTTTTTGCGTAAACCAGAACCCTGGGTCTAGGGGTGGCAGCCCCAGCAGGGTTGAGGGCCAGCCCCCCTCATGGCTACAAGGCAGGGCCATCTGGCAGAGCCCCCACCACCAAGCCCAGATTAAGGCCTTCAAGGACACTGTGACCTTCATGGCGTATGCCAACCATCGATAAATCCTTCCAATCACCCAAAAATACATACCACTGAGATCCAAATTGTTGAAAACAAAATGACAACAATTGACCAAAAAAATAAGGATTGTAATGTACTCACCAAGTCTGAGCGAGTCTCCACATAGACATGCCAACTCAGCTCACAAATTGCAGGCAAGTTTAATTGTCTGGTCCAGAAACTTGCAAGTCAAGCACGTACTTGCCGAGTTTTTGAACTACAAGGCAAACTGCTAATGTCACAAAATCAGTTACCCTGATTAGTGTCTGTCAAGAGAAAAGCGTGACATGAGATTATGCCTCCATGGGGCTCTGGATTAAAATAAACACTGATGTATGCTGGAAACAGAGTTGGCACTCTTTTTTCTTTTGTGATCCTACTAAGAATGTCACTGAGGCTTTGGACATTGGGAGAGGTGTTGCTCTTGCAATCTCTCTCCATCTCTTTAAGGTGATCTTAGAAACAAATTCTCAAATTTCAACCACCTCCCTCCTTTCAGACGAACCTAAATAACTGGAAACTTACATCAGATGATTACAGCTATGCATGAGCTTCTTGCAAAGTTTTAAGAGCAGTGTGTGCAATACATTTCTGAGGTCACCAATAAAGCAGCAGATTATCTCACAAAAGAAGGCCAGTACCCTAGAGGCTGGTTGGGAATGAAGTGGCAATTTGGAGGGCGTTCCCAACTCTGGGATTAGAGCAACCCTTCAGGCTATTATTTATGATAATAGAAAATAGGAATAAAAGGAATTTTGGGGGTCTCCCACCAGATTTTTTTTTCAACATCTTCTGTTTCTAAAAGATGGTATGCAGGTGATGATGCAAGGATTACCTTTAGGCTTGGTCCATCCTTAACATTTCATTTCTGTTCCTTCCTCCTTCAGTGACCATCTGCCTTTGGAAACTTCCCAGTTCAAAATTTGCACTCTTCGTGGCATTTCCTTGTAACAGATAGTTACAAACGACAAGCTAACAAGGAAGGATTGTTTTCTGTGGAGGTCAATTGTGTTGTCTCCATCCAGTTCCTCTTTAAGGTTGATAACCTGCCCTCTTTAGTTTCTGTTTTTACTTTTTAGTAATTTGGAGCTTTTCTTTGTCTTTGATCAACTCTGGTTTCTGCTATCCTGTTTCTATTTGTCTCCCTATGATGGCAAAAATCTGTCCATCAGAATCCCTACTAGACATCCCTCTAAGACCCCTATTAAACACCCCACTAAGCATCCCACTAATTCCCCTGCTGCCAACCTGGCAAGAGACAGACTGGATACCAACGACCTAATGCATGACTGGATAGCTGCTTGCCATTTCTCTCAGCTTCACTGGCAGCAAAGTCATAAAAAATATGGAAGTCCTAGGAATAGTGTACACATGAATCCTGTGATTTCTAAATCCCCACTGATACTGTTCCATTTCCTCCCAATCCAATGGAAATATGGCCCAGCCCAGACATTCTGTTTTTAGAATGCCATTTGCCATCACACAATTTAACTAGGCATGGATAACAAGGTCACATGTGAATTCATGGAATGTCAAAGGCTGTGTTCATGAGTTGAAACCAGTTGGAGAAACCTTTGTGTCATGAGGGAGCATGTTACCAACACCATGTTTCAGTTTAACCAATTTCTGTCACTGCTGGTCCTTCCTCTATGAGGCACACAGGTGTTGATATTGGCACTTCAAAGACCACACAGAAGATCTACAGCTTGAAGAAAGAAATTGAGAATCTTAAGGAATTGGTGTATAACAGCAAAGATCAAATTAACTTTGTATGCCATAAGTGCAGGCTAAGAGAAAGGTCCATCCTTGATCCCCAGCCTCTTAGGCCTGCTGCTGACTTGGAGGATTTCAGAGTGGATGTAGCCACCTTTGTGGAGAAGTTGTATCACTGTATCTTAATCTATGACATGCAATCTGGGTGTTTGTGCTGCGGAACATTTCACAATCTCCACATTGTCTGGTCATCAATTGATACACTCCAAACAGGGTTTGTAGCGAGGGCCCATGACTGATTGTGGATGTAGTTAGAAGCCTATGGTTGAGATAAACATACAGCATGATGGTAATTTTACTATTGAATTCCAACCACCAGGACTGGAGGTGAACTAATTCTGTCGTCTTTATCTTGCAGACTATTTTTTCAGTGGTATGCTCTCTATGATTCCTGGTTACCATTAAGCATTTTGTTGGCATAGTAATTTCCATGCTTTGAGTAGCTCTGTTAGATTGACTGATGATGATAGTTTAGTTGGCTACTTTCCTTTATATTTTGATAGTGGTATTAGGATAAGTAGGGATGCAAAACAGATTACTTGGATTTTCTTTAAAGCCTATATTCACACTTCTGCTGCATGCTGAAGGCCACTGGCCTGTTACTGTACCATTTTTCTGTTTTCTGTTTTATGAATGAATATACCATGCTTTTGGCCTTTTTCCCAAAAAAGAGTTAACAGCAATGTGGCAAATTGTTGTAGTACATTACACGCCCCTAACCTATGCCCTTGCATCACAATTTCCAGACAATATTTACACAAAAATGTTCGCACAAATTAGGAATTCTTCTTGAGATCAATCGCTACATCAGCCGAAAAAGGATATCATAACATCTATTTAATTTTAAATATTAAGAGTCATTTGATTCGGAAATGAGATACCTGATGTCTTTCATCATATCATAAAAATAATGAAAAAATGAATTGAGTATTCATGAAGCAATGCAATACTCAGCTGGTTTCAAATGCCAGCGGTTATTCAAAACTCCTTCCTTCTGAACCCATAAATTTTACTTCTAAAAGACAACTAAAACCCAATAAGTTGCACAATTCAAGGAACTTTATATACTGCATCCAGATATTTTTGGCATGCATAATCAATGGATGTGTTCCAGTGGAAACAAAGACACCATAGAACATGAGTTCAGATGAATTATCAGTTCATGTGCTGATATTTCTGCCATGAAATGACAGCATTTAAACAAATGGGAATTGAAAAGAAAAAATATAAATAGAATGTTATATAAACTGCTCAATGTTGTAGGTTCAAGGTTTCATGCATATGTCAAGATTTAACAGACAACAGAAAAAGCCTACAGAACAACAGGTTAGGACACAAACACTTGATCATCGTTCCAGATCTGGGCCCTCAATATTTCATGCAATCAAAAGACAATAGATGATAAAATTCGGGGGGTTTTGAAGGATTGAAGTTGCAAAGAGGAATTTCTATATTGTGAAATGCTAAAAAGATTTAATACTCTAGGGTTATACTTTGCCTTTTTACTGAGTTTGAAGTCTAAACCTACCATTGATGCCAGATAACAGTGAGTTAAGCACTTCATTGGAGGTAAACTTTTCACAGTATACTGTATAGGCTTTTTGAGTTTTATTAAACATTGCAAGAGACTAAAAACACTCTGTAAGCATATACTTAATTAAAACACATAACATTTTTTTGTTTACCTTTCACTGGACCTCTGATACGAATTAGATTTTCTTGTACTTCCACCAAAACGTAAAACTACATGATACATGTTTATGATAGGTTCCCTTGAAATATATTCTTATTATTTGTGAAATTGGGTCGCCCTTAAATGTACAATGCATTCAGTACACCACAAACTCACCACATTTATCCATTCACATTGGAGTGAAGATCCATTTTATTGCAATGAGGGGGATTTGAACCTGGGCCACAGCCTTACAAGTGCCCCTTTATCATTAAACCAAACTCTCTGGATATCCAACTCTATATTTTAAAAAATGGTAAGCGTTCTAAATATCTAAGCGTAAGTACTGCGAGGTAAGAAACTTGTTTGTCTGGCTATCTGACTAGCACCAATGCATTTTAAGGGATGAATCAGGTTCAAAAACACAAGGTTATGCCCCTCTATGTTTGGGATCACAGAAATCACACCCATAGCAGTGACACGATGAATAATCTATTAAAACTTGTGATCAAAAAAATTAAGGATTTCAAGGACATTCAACCTTTGTCAAGTAATCCCAATGTATAAATTCATTTAAGGTAAAATGTAAAGTGCCCTTATCCACACTATAGCTAACTTGGATGGCTGTCTGATAAAAAAAAATTAACAGTCCTCCAGAGAAATAAAAAATTATACAGGATATTTAATAGAATATAAACTTATTCTTTTTTCCTTCTTTTATTAAAAAAATGTCTAGGCTGTTTTGAAGTTTATGGCTTTGGAAGACATTTTATTGTTTTTTTTAATTTACTTTATTTATTATTTAATTAAGTATACAACCCTTCACCCCTCTGAATTCTTGGATACAATCTGTTCCAAAAAAGTACATGATTGGATTAAGAGGGTCTTTCTTTTATTGAAAACCATTTATCAAATGATTTTGATTTGTTTCCCAAATTGAATAGCATACAAAGAGTTCAGCTGGGATAAATTTTGCTAAGTACAAAGGTTCTGACACCATAAAGAACAAGGACAAAATCATGGCCAGAACAAATTTGACAAAATAAATACTCATTAGTTATTGGCACTGAGAAGAAAAAGGTCCATAATTCATGCAATCATACCTACAGGCTATTAAAAATGTTTCAGAATATTTATCCTCTATAATAAAAAAAATAATAAGAAGAAGAAAGCATACATAATTTTTTTTAACAAAAATTCTTCCTTTGCATACCAAAAATCCTAACCAGAAGAAAAATGCAAAACTGGTGGACCTAAAATCTTAAATGCCCAAAAGAATACAAAATACCAACAATAAATGAAACAGCTTAAAGAAGCCAATACAGTGCTTCCATATTTAAATTATTAAAATACAAATGATAGAAATAAAGCAACCAAAAGCAAAACAAAACCCAAAAAAAGACATAAAATAAACAAAAATATGAGTTTACATACATTTTCAGTACATCCGCTGATTCTTCTGCAACGAAATGACAGCATTTGAAGTCGGCTTTCAATATAATCTTTTTAATAAATAGCAAATCTTTTATAGTCTTAAACATTTCTACCGAAAACCAAACCAAACCAAAAAAGACATTTTCAGTTCATCCGCTGATTCTTCTGCGACGAAATGACAGCATTTGCAATCGGCATTCAATATATATATTTTTTAATAAATAGCAAATCTTTAATAGTGTTAAATAAAGTGCTTACTGCTATGAATATGAGGTTTACTGCAAATGTCGAGATTTAACAGGCAACAAGAGATTTAAAAGTCTCAGGCTACAAAGCGAAAATCCCACTTTACTATTCGCATTGAAGATTAGGCACCAAACAATATGGATAATAATCCGGGCCTCAGTACCATGCGATCAAAGAAAATACAGCGGATGACGGCAAATCAAAGGATTTATGAATTAGGGTTTTAGGGTTCCGAAGTATATAGCGATTCACTCCGCCTCCGGCCTAAATGTCTTACATTCACGCTAACCTAAACAAGAACGAAGTTATAAAGGTGCAGGAGTAGATAGATATAAGGATTTTATTAGTCACAAGTATTGTGCATATTTTCTTAGAGGTATGGGACTTCAAAGGGAAAGGTGTTTTTAAGTAATTTTTAAAAGAACAATAATTTTCTTTTTTAGGTAGGTATTAGTTTGTGTTTTTTTTGAGTTTCAAGATAGATTAAGGGTGGAAAGTATATACTTTCCACTTTTATTTTTAGGTTTGTGTGGACATTATAAGTATGTTGTTTTAGGAGATTTGACACTTCCATTGATCATAATTTCTAATTGACTCTTAAAATATAACTTCAACTTTTAGTCAAAATAATTATTGTTTACGCTGAGAGATATCTTCCAATTTGTTGGCGTTAGAATGTTGATATGCTCACATGAGTTAATTTAAAGAGACTATGCTGCGCGACTTTTCATATTCTTCAAATGTAATAAAGCCCAAGTTTTGCTATTTTTCTATCCATTTGGCTTCCATGAATTTATTTATTTTTGGTTTAATGTGATAAAAAATTCACTCCATAAGAGTTTATACTAAAAATTTTAGTTACAATCGGCTCTAAACCTTCGAAAAATGCGAAAAATATTAGAACTCCCACGACAACACTATAGGGACAATAGAATCAATTCTAAAGATAGGGCAGAGCACACCAACAACAATTTGCCATGGAAGGAGAAGATGGTTTATGGGGGCTGGGCTCCCCCTCTGCAACCCCACATGGAACAAGGCTGGCAAGTTGTGAGGAGGAGGAAATTGCAGAGGGGAATTAGGGCAAACAATGCTTCAAGAAAGAATGCCCAAGCCAGGGTTTCTGGGATTTGGGCTATCCCAATTACTTTAGCAATCCTAGCATTTGCAACTGGAGCAAATTGCACTTCAATAGGCAGGGAAAGAAGCCATAATGCTCAATTCCCCCCTGCTATCTCTCAACCTCTCCTTCAAAGGCAAAAAGTTTGGAGGGTTTTTCAAAACCGCCCCCCAAGATCTTTCATTCGAAGCCTTCTTTAAACAATACGGCAAATCCAAGAGCTCCCCTTCATCGATCAATTACCCAAAACCCTAATTTCAAAATTACTGAGGCCAACATTCGGGGGAGGGGCAATAACCAGTTAACAATTCAAGAGCAGGGAATCTCCAGATCCCCTAGGTCAAGGCCACAAATGAACTCAAGGCTTTATCAAAATCCCGAGACCTTGGGTAAGAAAGCATCGGTAAATATAAGCAGTATCTACTCAGACGGTCTGGGGAATCATTGTAAAACCCATGGCTTCTTTATACGGTGGTGTGGGATTGGGCAGCCTATGAAGGAAATTGTGAATTGGGTCCAGACCCTCCTCAAAGATCAAGTAAGTATCACTATCACTTCCGAAGATTTCATTTTCATTGATTGCAAAAGTGGAGACCTTAAAAAAGAAATTTTAAATAGCAGAAGATTGCTCTTCAAAAGGTATAAATTTGAATATGTAGACTGGCAACCAAAATTTGACCCCAGTAAAATGAAACTTAAAGTTGCCAAATGGGTCAAATTACCAAATCTCCCGGTTGAGCTCATCCATAGCGAAATCCTAAGGGAGATAGGTAATCACCTGGGAGAATTTATAACAATTGAGGACTTCTTAATCCATTCAGATGTTCTCCTGTCAGTAAAAATGGATATAAGCATTAAAAACATCGAACCTTTTAAAATTAACACAAATATGGCTAATTATAGTATCCAACCAGTATTTCACTAGGGTCCCCCCCCAGTAATACAATCAATAGTACTTCAAAGAGACTAACCAACAAGAATCCCAATCCCTAGCCGTTGGGTGTCAACATTAGATTTAATGATAACAAGGGTAGACTTATAGTGGATTATCAAAGAACCAACCCTCCGACCCTTAGTGGCAGAAGGGATTTGGCTGGACAAACTCAGAACCCAAGTATGGTAAAAGCTATGCCCAGAAAAAGCCCTTAACCCTCTCAAAATACCATAAGGAATAACCAGAGTTAGAATCAGGATCTCATTTTACAAAACTTTAACCTCACACAGGAAAACACAGGCAAAGAAACATACGCAGCAGCTAAGTCTCTAGAGCATAGTTATAAACCTCAAATATGTGAAGGAAGGAAGGAGCTTGAAGAGGGAGAAGTCAGGGTTGAAGAAAACAGAAATAATATTCATCCAGCAGAGGAAGGTAAAATAGAACCAGAGGTATTAGAGACCCTAGAATGGGTCCCCAACACTTATGAAACAGAGGAAAAACATAAAGAGACTGGATATCAAAAGATAACCACAGATATGGTCAGCCATAGGAAGCTAGAAGAAATATGCAATGAGATCCTCGATGAGGCATTAGAGGAAGTAGTAATTGAGGAGGCAAATAAAGAGAAGGAAAAGCTAATCTCCAAGATCCTAGAACTTGAAGAATGGGAGAAAAGGCAGGAGAATAATAAAGAGGACCCAAAAGAACAAGGAGATAGAGAGTTAGAGGAAGCAGACCCAAGGCTGGGAATTGCAATAATCGATTTCAGTAAGGAGACTCCAGATTGTGCCAAAAGTAATAAAAAAAGGGGTAGGAAATCACGTCTAGAACTAAGAGAGAAAGTAGGCGAGGCAATTGATCAGACCAAGATAACCTCACTTTTTAATGCAGGGAAGGGGAAGTACCTTCCCGAGGCACCATGAGAATCTTCACTTGGAATGTTAGGGGTCTCAAGGCCCCTAACAAACAGCAAATCATAAAACATTGTATAACTAACACAAAACCAGATATACTAATACTACAAGAAACTCAACTTAATAAAGAGGAGATAGAAGCTCTAAATAAGAAGCTAGGAATATGGGAGCTAGTAGGAGTTCCAATTGAGGGTGCTTTGGGAAGCCTTGGGGTAATCTAGAACCCTAGAGTGGTTTCATTCTCAGTGATAAGTTGTAGGAAAAACTGGATGGCTGGGAATGTTAGAAGCATCAGAAGCAATCTAAATTTTTTTCTCCTTAACATTTATGGCCCTTCTCAAAACTAGGATAAGAGAGAAGTCTGGACAGAAATAGAACAATTCTTGGGAACTTTACAAGATCAAGTATGCATTCTGGGTGGAGACTTCAATGAGATATTGGATCCTAAAGAAAAACTAGGAGGTCATGTAAGGCTATCTATAGCAGCGAAAGACTTTAAAGATTGGGTTCAGAAGAACAATTTATTGGAAATTAAAACTGCATAGGAAGGTTTTACATGGAACAACAGAAGAGAAGGTTTCAGCAATATAGCAGAAAAACTTGACAAATTCTTGTTAAGAGGTAATTGGGCCCAATTCCCTTACCTTCTGACAACAGAGATCTTACCATACTCGGGCTCTGATCACTATCCAGTTCAGTTGAGTATCTCAGAAGATTGCCAACCCAAACGTTGCCCCTTTAAATTTGAAAAAATGTGGGTCAAAGATAACAACCTTATTACCCTAATTGAGCAATAGTGGAAAGAAACTAGAATATCTGGTTCTAAGCTTTTTTGTTTAGTATCCAAATTGACAATTATTAAATGTAAGCTTCTAAGCTAGAACAAAACTAACTTTGGTAATATCTTTGAGTCCAAAACTAAGCTAGAAGAAGAACTGGAAAACCTAAACAGAAATGTGATTACCAGAGGAATGGACACTGATTCATATTCAAAAGAAAATAGCTGAAAATCAAATATGAAGATATCATGGCCAAAGAGGAAATATTTTGGCGTCAAAAGTCAAGAGAAACTTGGTCGGAAGAGGGAGACAAAAACACTAAGTTCTTTCATAACAGCAAGAAAGCATGAAGAAACGTAAATAGAATCCTCAAAATAAAAGATGTGAATAATGTCTAGATTGAAGATCCTCATCAAATTGCTCGTGAAACAGTTAGGTACTTTGAAAATATTCTTAATAATTAGGAAGGATCGAATTGCCTGCACCAACAAACCATTCTGGAAGATATCCCAAGGATTATTTCAGAGGATCAAAACAAAGCTCTCAATGGTAAATTTACCAAAACTAAGGGAGAGTTGGCCATCTCTCAAATGCAACCAAATAAAGCTCCTGGTCTTGATGGCTTCCCAGCTTTCTTCTTCCAGAAATGTTGGCACTTCATAGGAGATGAAGTAGACAGCACTAGAAGGGGCAAGGAATTCGAGAAATATTCTCAAAGAGGTAAATAACACTTTTCTTACACTCATTCCAAAAAAAGAGAAACCAGAAAGTCTAGGGGATTTGCGGCCTATATCTTTGTGTAATACTATTTATAAAATCCTCACTAAAACCCTAGCTAATAGGATTCAAACTATTCTTCCAGAGATAATAAGTGACGAGCAAACAGGGTTTGTTCTGGGTAGATCTATATTTGATGGAGTTACTACAACCCAAGAAGCCATTCATACCATACAGCAAAACAAAAAACCTAGTATGCTAATTAAACTGGATATCAGTAAGGCCTATGATAAGGTAGACTGGCGTTTCCTTTGCAAAACCCTAGAGACTTTTGGTTTTACTAAAAGATGGATAAACCTCATTTATGCATGTATTTCTAATCCTAAGATCTCAATTTTAATCAATGGAACTTCGAAAGGTTTTTTTAACATCTCAAGAGGATTGAGACAAGGGGATCCCATTTTCCCTTTTCTCTTTATTATAGTGGCAGACGTACTAGGGAGAATGATCTCCAAGGCCAGGGGAGAAGGGAAGATCCAAGGTATCAAAATTACTTCCGGTGTCGATCCTACAACTCATCAACAGTTTGTAGATGACACTATGCTCTTCGGTATGGGAAACATAGAAGAAGCTAGGGCATTCAAAGATATCTTGAACTCCTATTGTAGGGCCTCTGGACAGGAGGTAAATGCTGATAAATTAGCAATTTATTTTTTCAACACGGATCCTGAAACTGAAAAAGAAATATGCAGAATCCTGTCTTATAAAAAAGGGGAAATACCTTGTAAATATCTAGGCATACCTTTGGGTAAAAGCAATAAGACCAATGATCTCTAGGATCATATCACTTCCAAGATCAGGAATAGAGCAGAATCTTGGAAAGGCAAGTGGCTCTCCTCAACAAGCAAAGTGACAATGTTACAATCGATTCTCTCAGCTATCCCAATATACCAATTATCCTGTATGAATCTTCCAGTAGGTAAACGGGATGAAATCAACAAAACTCTAAGAACTTTCCTATGGCAAGGTTCGGAGGATAAAAAGAAAATGGCACTTGTGGCTTGGGACAAGATTTGTAGACCAACAGAGGAAGGTGGCCTAGGCTTAAAAAACTTCAGAGAACAGAGTAAGGCTTTAGGCGCTAAACTTGTATGGAAAATGTATCAGCAGCTCGATTCAAAGTGGGTTAAAATCCTTAGAAACAAATATCTTAGAGGGGAGGAACCGGCATTCCTTTTTAGAATGGCTAACCCACCTAAAGGATCTCGCCTCTAGAATTTTATGATGGATTGCAGGAAGCTCATAATGGACAAACTGACCTGGAGTTTAGGAGATGGTAACCAAACACTCTTTTGGGACGACTCGTGGGGGGGGTATGAGGCAATAAGCAGCATGGATAACTTAGAGAATGCCAAAAGGATCCTAGAATCCCATTAGGGGAAATATGTAAAATATTATATAGATTTCCCCAATCATGAGGAGAATAAGGGGTGGAAATGGAAACCCCTGGATAATATGAACATTCTAGATAATGAGAAAAAGAAACTACTTGATATCCTTAACAAAAGGAGGGTATCTCTCAAAGGAGACTTAGATAGATTAGTCTGGGACGGGGCTAAATCAGGAAATTATAAAACCAAGAATGGTTACAAAAATTTAATTAGACAGCAACTAAGACCAAAATTGGAGTTACCACTGAGACTGTGTTGGGATAAGAACTGTCTCCCAAAGGCTGGGTTGTTTGCTTGGATGGCCCTACAGAAAAAAAATCCTAATTGCGGATAGGTTCACCAAGATGGGATATGAGGGGCCTAGTAGATGTTCCCTTTGTGAAGAGGATCTAGAAACAACAAACCATATTCTCCTCAATTGTCAATTCTCTAATAAATGTTGGAACTGGCTAAGTAATAAGATGGGATGGATTACTGCCATGCCTAATAACATTCTAAACCTTTTCCAATGTTGGCCTGAGACTCACAAACAAAGCATCTACCATATGCTATGGACAATTTCCCCTTCGATCATGGTTTGGGAGCTGTGGAAAGAAAGAAATAGAAGAATCTTTAAAGATAGTAAAATGACTTTTGGACAGCTAATTATTAAAATTGAGGCCGTTATTATAGAAATTGTCAATAGTAGGATTCTAAATAACTCCAAAAAAGAATCCACAATGACACACTGGGATGAAAAGATGCGGGGGAGATGGGCAGGACTAAAATTGCCCTCCTTTGTGGGACCAAGTAACCACAACACCACCAACAAGAGATAGGAATGTAAGTGGCAACCTCCTAAAGAAGGGTGGTTCAAGCTAAATTTTGATGGGGCATCTAGGGGCAACCCGGGAGTCGTAGGAATAGGCTACGTAATCCACGATTCTGAATCTAGAAAAATAGCAACCTTAGCCAAGCCCCTAGGAGAAACAACAAACAATACCGTAGAATTAACCACCCTGATTGAAGGCCTGAGAATCTGCAAAGACTTGAAAATTGAAAAATTAGAGGTTGAAGGTGACTCCATGATCGTCATTAATGGCTTACGGAAAGGGAACATGCCTAATTGGAGATTGAATTCCCTGCTGGCTAATGCCCTTGACATCATTGCTTCTTTTAGGAGGTGCACATTCAATCACACCTACAGAGAGGGTAATAGCAAAGCTAACTCCCTTGCCAACAAAGGGGCTGATGGTTTCTGCCTATCTACTATAGCTAACACTAATGAAGTATTATTAGAATCAAACTAAAACATTGGAGGAAAGTTTTTCTGAGGCCAATCAGTTCATCACTTGTTCTAATAACATACCTTGGAGTGTGAACAAACTCTGAGCATCTTCAAGGTTTTTACCCTTTAGACAGCAATGGAGTATAATAGAGCAATTAAGAACACTTCTCAGATTCCCAACCGGATGGGTAGATCTCAGACCCTTTCTAGCCAGGTATAGATAACTCCAAATTAAAGATTTGAAGTCTGATAGCGATGGTAAGTCCATTCATTCAAACTAACTAAGAGTTAAAATCAAACTTCTTTGTAACAGGTGGCAGAGCATATTAAGAACTACGGTAATTTCAAGATCCCAAACTGCCTAAACAATTTTATACGATGTTGGGGAGAAGCATTGATCCTCTATCCCCTGAACTTGATTTTGATTCCCTGTTTCTACTCTCTTACTCAACTATTATTTTTGATTCACATGCTCCAACGACTTATATTTACTTCAAATCTTTACATTTCTTATAGAAGTAGAGATATCACTAAATCTGTCTAGATCTATTACAAATATTACATATTCATAGCCTAAGATCTGTCTCTAGATTGTCTACAACAATCTAATCCTAACGACCCAACCGAACTGGAGATAACTGGAAGTCTCCGACAGTTACGATCCTTCAAATCTGCAACAGTTTTTTCCCTCCTGCAAGCTCATTGGCTAGAGCAAATATATGTGGCACAACTCCTTCCGTTAAGGGACAGACACATGGCGAGACCTGAGTACTTGAAATTTGAAACATACTGTGACAGATGGCAGCATCTGCAGTAGAACGAGAAATTCCTCTCTTAGGAATGAATAGGACAACGACACTTGTCGCGCTCCACAGCCTTCAAAAACATCTACGTGTCTTCTTCTGCAAAGCCCTCAAAACTGTGTCTTTATGCTCAAGTGAACTCTGAGGTTGACAACTATCTCAACCCGCATCAGTTTAGAAACAAACATATTAATAATGGGGCCCTCAGCTTCAGCGATCACTAACTTCAAAGGAGAAAACTGGGATAGGTGGCATCTTCCGCGCGCACGCTAACTAACACGTGGCATTCTCCACATTACTGCTTGAAAAATTATGAAACATTGGAAACTCCCGCGGAAGCTGACACTTGGCGAGTTGCTCATCACTTTAGATACTTTAAGTTTCTCGCCGAAAAAGGGTCATAAACCAAACAACTTTTCCTCTGCATCCACCACGTGGCATTCTCCGCTTACTTGAAACTTAACATCACTGTGGCCCACCATCTTTCATTACCAATGATAACATGATGCGGAAAGAACATGCGGCATCCTTCGCAATAAAGCAAAAAGACATACGGCACCTTCCGCAATCACATAGAAACTTTAGGGACTGCCTCTGCATACTACACGTGGTGACCTTCGCAGATTTTACTGTTTCTCTCTTCATTTGGCATCCTGCACATGGAAGGCTCCGCATAAATTTTAAAAGTTGCTCTTCTTTGTTGCAGTTGTGCCATTTGGCAGCCTCCGCAACCTTCATTATTTTGTTTCTGCACCATTAGATCTATTTGCATCTTATGGTGGCTGGGACTTTAATTTATTGTGGCTGTGAACAGGAAAAAACACTTGTCGCGCTCCGCAGCTCTCAAAAACATCTACATGTCTTCTTCCGCAAAGCCCTCAAAACTGTCTTTATGCTCGGATGAACTCCATTGTTGACAACTGTCGCAACCCGCATCAGTTTAGAAACAAACATATTAATAATGGGACCCTTAGCTTCAGCGATCACTAACTTCAAAGGAGAAAACTGGGATAGGTGGCATCTTCCGCGCGCACGCTAACTAACACGTGGCGTTCTCCGCATTATTGCTTGAAACATTATGAAACATTGGAAACTCTCGCATAAGCTGACACCTGGCAGGTTTCGCATCACTTTAGATACTTTAAGTCTCTCACCGGAAAAGGGTCATAAACCAAACAACTTTTCCTCCGCATCCACCACGTGGCGTTCTCCGCTTACTTGAAACTTAACATCACTGTGGCCCACCATCTTTCATTACTAGCGATAACATGATATAGAAAGAACACGCGGCACCCTCCGCAACAAAGCAAAAAGACACATGATGCCTTTCGCAGTCACATAGAAACTTTAGGGACTACCTCCGCATACTACACGTGGCGATCTCCTTAGATTTTACTGTTTCTCTCTTCATTCTGCATATGGCACATGGAAGGCTCTGCATAAATTTTAAAAGTTGCTCTTCTTTTTTGCGCTTGTGCCATTTGGCAGCCTCCATAGCCTTCATAATTTAGTTTCCACACTATTAGATCTATTTGCATCTTACAGTGGCTATGACTTTAATTTATTGTGGTTGTGAACATGAAAATAACACTTGTCGCGCTCCGTAGCCCTCAAAAACATCTACGTGTCTTCTTCCATAAAGCCCTCAAAACTGTGTCTTTGTGCTCGGGCGAACTCCACTATTGACAACTGTCGCAACCCGCATCAGTTTAGAAACAAACATATTAATAATGGGACCCACAGCTTCAGCATTCACTAACTTCAAAGGAGAAAACTAGGATAGGTGGCATCTTCCGCGCGCACGCTAACTAACACGTGGCATTCTCTGCATTATTTCTTGAAACATTATGAATCATTGGAAACTCCCGCGGAAGCTAACACTTGGCGGGTTCCGCATCACTTTAGAAACTTTAAGTTTCTCACCGAAAAAGGGTCATAAACCAAACAACTTTACGTCTGTGTCCACCACGTGGCGTTCTCCGCATGATTCTTATTTCTTTTCTGCTCAGCTCCTCCATTTGATGTGAAATAACATTTAATGTATTTGTTGGGTGTCTCCACGTGGTTTGCTCTGCGTTATTCTTGAGTTTCTCCAACTTTTACTCCGCAGCCTCCAAGTGTCACTATCTGCATCAATTTTGTGCTTCTCTCTTTTGCTTGTCCTCTTGACACTTGGTGCTTTCCGTAACATTCTTTTTAATTGCTCCCGCACCATTGATTCATTTGCATCTTACGGTGGCTGTGACTTTAATTTATTATGTCTCCATTATCTATACCCCCAATATATAGAGAGCGCCCATGCATGTATCTTTGATTTGGTAATGGCTGGGAGTCGTGTCCATTTGATATGACTGTATCAAATTTTCAAAATGGTGTGTAAAATTACAAAACACATACTCAAGTAACTGAAGATTGAAAGAAGTGACCCATCCATACCCGTCCTCCTCTACCAGTCCAAGGACCCTCTGGATGAATCCAATTGCTAGTTGTGCCTATACAGTGGATCAGCCAACCGAAATGGGATGTCCCACATAACCAAATTTAAGTTAACATTGAAGCAAGTGTGTTTGATCATTTATGATAAGCTTGGCAAGAACAAGTATTTTATCCTTTCATCTTAGGCAAAGGTTTTAAAACACTAACAAATGATTGCAGGATAATGAATTACATGTTTTATGTATAGCTAACATGCGAAATGAAGTGGTAGTTTTCCTGTGGTTTCAGGTTAGACAGGTATACTGGTAGGAGCAAGACAGAAGAAGCCTTTTCAATTGGATAATAGATAGTTGATCTAATGTTATAAGTCATGGAGGTCATCCCAAGAGCCGAAGAACCAAAAGACATACAACAAGAGGATATCAAAAGAAAGGCCATGGATTAGGGTGATGTTTGTACCTGTATCTCAATAATTGTATAAGAAAGGATGTTTCCTTGTTGGGCCCGTATAAGTTCTTTAAATAAACAGTATGTACTGGACTGTAAAAGTCCCGGGCTAGACCAGAGGTTTTCTTCACTTTGTTCTTTCCTATTGGTGCCCACACTGAATAGAGCTATATTTTATAACTGATTTTATATATTAATGGCCTTGGCCTTTTACCAATAAAAAAAAATAATTATTGCTTAAAAATTATGTTTACTATAATTAAATCCATCTCCCTTTCTCTTCTCTAGTTTTATAGTAAGTGTTTGTTTTTGTCATTTTATTCTATTTGCAAACCTATACATGTATGCATTACTAGGCTCAACTCTATTATTTAAGTTAATTGTTAAATTAGTTTCATATTTAATTTGTTAGCTTTGATATTTATGTGGCTTGTGTTTTATTTCCTCACACAAATTGGTGAACTTGACATTTCTACATCTCCTAAGGTTTGACCCTAGAGTTGTGTCCTTCTATATTGTTTTAGATTTGTGTATTTTCAATTACTTTCATCTTTCATTTCAAATCTAATTTACATCAATCAGGGTTTGGATCACATCATTGATTTATATTGATTAGGGTTTGGGACTTTTATTGTTTGTTATCTCTTTGGTCCATGCGCATCCTCGCTACCTTTGATTATGCTTCATTATTAGATCTTTTGTTATATATATCTTTTTCTACCCTCTTAGCTACATTTGCTTCCCATATCATTATGCTTTATAATATTGCCCTGTATTCATTTGAAACATCTAGGGATATTGATTCATGTGATGTTGTTACAACTAACCAACATATTCTTTCTACTTCTCATGATAGTTTTCCTCTATGTGCCTCTCTTAGTTCATCCTTCCTTTAAGAGCTTAATCTTGTGCACTTATAGATACACATGTTTCATCTTCACTTACATATTATGATGATACACCTCCCATTCTTAATTATGTATATGATGATTTGAGATTACCTATCTATGATGATCATCCTCATGATGAACTTTATGATTATTGTACTTCTTCTATCACTACTGATGTGCCTTTACATGATACACCTTATTTATGTCCATGTTCACATGAGGTTGTTACTCCCATATAGCTCATGATAGTCCTATATCTTTTGGCCCATGATCTATTGATGATATATTTAGTGAGAAGCTTAGTGATAGTTATTTATTTTCCCATGATACAGTTGATGACTCTTTGTTTCATGACATCCTTTTAGAGCACAAATTGTAGAGTGATTAAGTAGAAACGAAGATGTAAGGATACACGTTCTAGATTATTTTTATCTTCATATTATGAGCATATACATGATGATGGTACATTAATGTATGCATTTAGTGATACATTGATGGATAAAGCAAAATAATGGTTTGATTATGTAATGATTACTATACAACATTTAATGATTTGTAATGTGCTTTAGTTGACTACTTTACTTTTGGCTCTAGAGCATGTTTTTTTCATGGTTCTCATCTTTCACCTTATAATGGCCCTTCCTTAGGGGATCCCATGGATTTTTCCATGCATCATAATCATAATGTACCACTTTTTGTTGTCTATGGGAACTCTCCTTTGGACCCTTTCATGTTAAAGTTCATATGATATATCTTTGAAAAATTGTACAACACCTTCTTAGACATCTCATTTTGAACACACATGTGACGTAGGCATGCATGAGGACCTTTTATAATTTTTACTTGGTTTATGTGAGGACAATGTGCAAATATCTAATGATTTATCTCTTACATCATGCTCAACTATTACCCATGATCCATGTACACATCAAGATATTGAGCATGATCTTGAGCATTACTTGAGCCCGAGTGCTGCCACAATAATGGGTTACACTTTTTGGGACATCTTGATTTTTGTTGAAATCACATAGTTTTAGAAAATATAATGATTTAATCCTTGAAAGGTCCCATTTAAAGGATTTTAATTCAAACCCCCTTGGATAGAACCCCACTAGTTTTAAACCATACCTATAATGGAGTCTCCTCTACACCTATCAAAATGCTAATAAAAAACCACTTTTGATTTACCTCTTGGGGGATCAAATGAATTCATTTAAAATTTATGTTTTGTAAGTATGCAATCCTTATTATAAGCTTCCCAAAAAGTATAATTTTAAATATATTTAATTTGATTGTTATATTTATTTTTTATTTCTTGTGAATGTAGGTTTTTCAATGAACATCAAGGTCTTTGTTTCACACATACGAAAAATAGGAGAATAGAGAAAAAAAATTAAAAAACACATGTCCTCTAAGTATTGATGTCCTTATTCCAAAAAAAAAAAATGAATTCTGATACATACAAAAAAAGTTATGTTGGACAGAATACGCCTATGTCTAAATTATAATTGGGTGACTTCAAAACTTAATTAAAAAAAATATTCAACAAAACATTATGAAACCAAATTGCTCCTCTAGATATCGGTGTTACCAATCTAAATTTAAAAGAATCATAATTTTATTCTTTGTAGAAACAAAGTTATGTGCGACAAAATACACATCACTTTAAAAAAATGTTGTTTACTATTAAAAACTAGTTATCAAAGGAGACGCAAAAAAAATTACAGTTTAACTCCAATTTTTTTAAAAATATATTTATTTAGAATCTACAGACAAAATCTCACAAATCATTAGTTTGCATCATCTTTAAATTCCTAACGGTTTAACGGCTATAGGTGTCAGAAAGTGAAGATTTAGTTCAAAATGTTGATTTCAATGTCAAGTTTGGCCAAAAAGTGTAACCCATTATTGTGGGATGACCCGCCCCATCATGAGTAGATTGGCACATTTGGAAAGTTATGTTAATAATTTCAAGCAAAGATCTAAATAGAATAATTACACTAGTGAGATACCATATAACCCTTTGGCTCATGTTTGAGGCCCCTACTATTTATAGGGGATTTGAGCTTGGATGTTCTGAGTTATTACTCAGAAGGTTGTTATAGGAAGGTCCTCCATATGTTTATCAACCGCGTTATCGTGTGCCCTTTCTCACTTATCTACTAAGCTAGAATCTAGGATCTAGTATATGGTTTGAGAAAAGGGGAGGGTAGGTTGGCCCCTTATAATCTATAGGTGGCAGAGCAAGTAAAAGGAGGGACTAGGGGAAGTGGAAGTCAAGGCATCACATCATTCCCTTCCTACCTAGTAAGAAAAAAAGGTCTAGTTCACTAAGGTTATTGTTCCCATTAGTCCTATGTTTCCACTAATTGTTAAGTTCTTCCTTTCTTCCCATCTCTATTTTATTAAAATTGTTTGTTTGGAAATTACCAAAAACATAAATTATAGGTTCTTCTCTCTATTAAATTAATGAAATCACTTTGCTTAGCACTAAATTTGTTAAAGAGATGAAAGAGAGCCAAGTTGTACTTTTCTAATAAAAAATGAAATTGATCACAAGAAGAAGAAATAGGTTGAAAATCAAGATACATTCTTCTAGGTTGATTTGACTCAACTCTAAATTCTTTTGATACTAGCATACTTAGATGCTTGCTACAAGATAATCTTTGTGGTGGTTATACCATCTTCCATGTATACTAATTCCCCAATGAATTAGTTTGAGGATGGAACAAGGATGGAAATTGATAACATGGAACTATATTAGCTTATAGCTAATACAAAGACAAATACATGCTTGAATTTGGGCAAGTCTTGTCTATTTACCCTTTCTATAATGGGAGGGACTTCACCTATCTATAATAGGGTGTAAATCATCCCACATAGTTTGAATAAGCTAATTATAGGTAGAGATAGATATTGGTAGGGACCTCACCCTATCTATAGTAGGGTTATTCTCATCCACATGGTTTGGATAGGTCATTTATAGGGTGAGTGATGGGAGAGCGGTTGAGTGTCCCTATTACACTCGCTTCAAAGGGGGTCAAATATCATGTTTCTTTATGCCCCTCTCTTTCCTAATTGAATAAATTAGGTAACATTATATTCTAGAGAAACTAGCCCCTTGTGTAGAGATATTGGAAATGACATTTTAGCTCCACAAAATGGATTTGTGGCACCTTGTTGTACAGAGTATGACGGTAGAGGTGATTTATTGTTTCATCTAAGGTCCTTCAAAACTACATGTTTAGATTATTTTCATGAGGACAAGTTACTTGCTAGATTGTTTCCAATGAGATTTAGTGTTTGTGTATTTACATGGTTCTATTCTCAACCTCATGCTTCTATCACTTCTTTATATAAATTATGCTTATGCTTTTGTGGAACATTTTCAATGTACAACACTGAGCCTAATATTATACTATTGATCAAGTCATGTAATGCAAGTAAGGGGAACATGATAAAATCAAAGATTATGTGTTGATATTCCAAGCAATGGTGACTAATATGAGTTTCACAATATCATATGATGACCTTCAAAGTTTATTTATTAATGTGTTACTTACACTCATCAAAGAAAAAGTGTTTTGCAAGTCATATCTTTCATTTTCAAATTTATATATTAGTGTATGCAAATGCATGTGTGCTTTATTATAAAATGATCTCTTACATCATAGCATTCAAACAATTTAACCTTCTTCTCATTAAGTAGCTGAAATACTTAGGAGTGCATAGCATGTTAAGCGGAGTAACCTATAATGATCACTAAAAATAAATGTAATATTACTTTTCCTCCCCAAAATGAGGAGTGTGGGGAAATTTATCTAATAGGTTCATCCCCCTTATGGATAACATGCTCTTTGAGTCTCATTTGTCAAAATTCTCTTTTGGATCAATAGTTAAGGATTGCCTTTCTTTTCTAGGAAATATTATAAATATGGATTTCCCCTTTTTTGTAAAATCTTTGGTTTTTTTAAGTACTATAGGTCTCTACTTTGTGTTGTTTAACATCATGCCTTGAGGAGAGTCCTTAGACTTGAAATTTTGTGTATTGTGTCTGCTTATGGTCCTCTAGAATGGGTAAGTGCACAAAGATGGGGGACCAAAAGGGGCTCTTAAGATGCCACTTTTTTTCTGAAATAAAAAAATATTGATGTTGGATGAGAAATTGAAGATAGCTCAAAATTTGAAGATGGAATAAAAACAAGAGTCGTATTGCTCTGAATCTAGTTTCTAAACTACTTTTTTTTCCAAAAATGGTTGAGATTAAGGAGTTCAAAAAGGGGGAGCACACAAATTGGTTCTATTTTTCTCAAAAAAACATAACATAGCCTCTAGTGTGCTCCCCCTAAAATGTTAACTTTTTTTAGTATTTCAAAAATCGCTTCAGTGAGAAATTAGCTAACACCATGTAGTTTATCCCTGATTTTTTTGATAATTTTTTCATGAATAATTGATTTTTTAGTAATTTTCAAAGTGGACATATCCTGAAAATAGAAAATTGAGTGTGCTCCTTCCTAATTTTTTTGAAAACTAATCGAAAATCAATTTTTTTGAACACGTGTAGAATGGAGTCTAGTTTCTAAAAATTTAACTTATTTCAAATTTCGATGACTGTTTTTTAAAAAAGTAAAAAATACTAGACACTAGTTTTTGACAAAAAATGGACACACTGACAAAAGAAATTAAAGATGAAACCTTAACGTACTCAAAATGTGAAAAAAAATTATATGGTTAGATAGCTAACAGAGAGCTTAAGATTATGGTGGTATTTTTTTGAGTTTTCATTGAAAAAAGTGCCATCCTGATGGGGAGCATGCTCTAGATTATCTCAAAATTTTACTAAAAACTGATAAAAACATGTCCAAACAAGATCAACATAACGCGAGCATGTTATAATGTGGTCGTGTTATGTGAAATCAATAACGCACACATTATAACGTGCTCGCGTTATGCTGAGCATGTTTGGCTATACACATGCCAATTGCATTTGCTTGAAAGTTTCTAAAGCCTTTTCAACAAATCCATTTTTTGCATATCTTGCAATCATTGCATTCCATTATAGAACATCTCTTTGATGTGTTACGTCATACAATTGACATGCCTTGTCTATGCTTCCACACTTTACATACATGTCTACAAGGGTAGCTGCACTTCCTATCGTCTCTCTTACTCTCTACTTCCCTCCCCTTTCTATGTCCTACCCTCTCTCTAAGTCTCTACTTCCCTCCCTTGTCTACCTCCTACATTCTCTCTCACTCTCTTCTTCCCTCCCCTCTCTACCTTCTATCCTCTCTCTCACTCTCTACTTCCCTCCCCTGCCTACCTCCTACCCTCTTTCTGAGTCTTTGCTTCCCTCACCTCTCTACCTCCTACCTTCTATCTCACTCTCTTCTCCCCCCTCTCTACCTCCTACCCTCTCTCTCTCACTCCCTACTTCCCTCCCCTCTCTACCTCCTACCCTGTCCCCCAGTCTTTGCTTCCTTCCCCTGTCTACCTCCTACCCTTTCTCTCTCTTCTTCCTTCCCCTGTCTACCTCCTACCCTCTCCCTCTTACTCTCTACTTCCCTCCCCTCTCTACCTCTCCTCATCATTATTCCCATCCAATGAAATTTCATAAATTATCTTGTTTCCATTTCATCATCCTAATTTATATCCTCGTCCCTCTTTGCATGTCCTAGTTTTCTTGTTTTCATGTTCTTTGTTGAAATGGGAGAGGAGAGGGAGGGAGAGGGAGAGAGGATAGATATGGAGGGGAGAGAGTGAGGGAGGAAGAGGGAGAGAGGATAGATATGGAGGGGAGAGAGAGAGGGAGGAAGAGGGAGAGAGGATAGATATGGAGGGGAGAGAGAGAGGGGAAAGATAGGGTGATAAGGAGAGAGAGAGAGTCCTAGTTTTCTTGTTTTGGAGAGAGAGAGAGGGTTGGTCGGGTTTATGAGTTTAGGGTTGCTTAAGTTTAGGGTTTAGTGGAATTATTTAGGGTTTATGGGTTTGAGGAGAGAGAGAGGTTTAGGGTTGCTCAGGTTTAGGGGCATTATTTAGGGTTTATGAGTTTAGGGTTGCTCATACCTTTAGGGGCATTATTTAGGGTTTATGAGTTTCTAGGGTTGCTCAAGTTTAAGGTTCAGGGGTTAGGGTTAAAGGGGAATTATTTTATAATTTCCCTCCAATCCTCCTAATCCTAACATGTTAGTCCACCCATCTCCTAATCCATCAATCCCTATCATCCATCCACCATATAGCTCACTATCTAATCCACCATCAAACATTCTAAGCTCTAATCCATCAACCCATGAACCCTTGAAAAAGTTTCTCCAAAGACTCTTTATAAAATCCAAAAATAAAAGCAAAGATATGGATCCATCCAAATCCACTAATCCAATTTCATCCCCCTCTAACACTCCCAATCCTAATCTATCCCCTCCTATATCCATTCACTCGATCCTAATCCTAACCCCATAACATCTTCCATCATTGTCCATCAACTATATGCATATCCTAGTCCATCAACCCTTGAAGCCATGAAGGATGTGACCCAAGGACTATTAGCAAGGAATCTAAGAACATCATGTACTCAAATTCCTATCCTTTCTCCCAAGCCTAACAAAGAACATCCTAATAACATGTCTACCACTCCAACACCATCATCCACTCCTATGTCTATCCATTTCATTGAAGAATCTCCTACCACAAGTCCAAGTCAAACCCCATCATGTAGCCATGTTGTCAAACATCCAAAGATTATTGATCCCATCCGAGTACCCATCACATCCATCTAAGAAACCCAATACCTATGTTAAGAGCCTAGTCCAAAGCATGTGGAAACACCAAACACCCATCCTAATCAAAATCCAAACATCCCATCTAATCCCATCTTGGATCCCTTACCATCTCATGGTCAACCCATCTACATCGATCTCATCATTGATCCTCCAACATCTCCTAGTGAACCCACATCACGACCTCTTACTCCCCAATCCAATGAATATCAATGCATCCCCACTTACCCTCTCCATATCTAATATCACGCTATCCATGCTTATCCTCCCTGTGATCAAGATCTTATCCATGAGCAAGTAACCCACATCACTCCTATCCATCATCCCATTAGCCCTATCCATCATCCCACTAGTCCTATTCATTATCCATCAATATCCCATGATGAGACACTTGGTCCCCAAGAAAACATAGATAATCAAACAAATAACTTGGATCCTATCAAATCACATCCTAATGAGGATAATGATAATCAAGATCCAATAATTCTACATCCATTTCCCATTGATCCTCCATCATCCCCTATCGAACTATGTGTTTAGGGGTTTAGCCTCGTTGCTTGAGTTTATGGTTTAAGGGTCAGGGGCAATATTTGAGGTTTATGAGTTTAGGGTTGCTCAAATTTAGGGTTTAGGGTTGCTCGGGTTTAGGGTTTAGGGTTGCTCAAGTTTAAGAGAGAGAGAGAGTGAGGAGACCAATAGAGATTGGGAGAGATAGGGAGCTAGAGGTTTAGGGTTGCTTCCAGGGTTTATGGTTTAGGGGTTAGGGGTTTAGGGTTGCTCGTTTTTAGGGTTTAGGGGTTAGGGGTTAAGGTTTAGGGGCATTATTTAGGGTTTAGGGTTTATGGTTTAGTGGTTAAGGTTTAGAGGTTTAGGTTAGGGTTTAGAGAGAGAGGACTAATAGGGAGATATAGAGGAGACCGATCTTGGGAGAGATATCTTTGTCTCCTTTATCCCTCTCTCTAACTATATCTACCTCTCTATCTCTCTCTCCCTATCTCTCTATCGATCCCCTCTCTCTAACTCTACCTTTCTATCTCTCCCTCCCTCACTATCTCACTCCCCCTCTTTATCACTCTCCCAATCCCTCTACCTCAAATCTATCTCCCTATGTCTTTGGACATCTCTTGATCTCTTTCCCTATCTCTATCTGTCCACATATCCCTATCACTTAATCTATCCCTCTCTACCTCTATCTCCCTCCCTCTCTATCTCTCTCCTCTGTATCTCTCTCCCCATCCCTCTACCTCTTGAAATCTCTCTCCCTATGTCTCTGGACATCTATCCATCTCTTTCCCTATCTCCATCTCTCCCCATAACCCTATCTCTTAATATATCCCTCTCTACCTCTCTCTATGTATTTCCCTATATATCTCTCCCTTGCTAGATCTATCTCCCTATATCTCCCCTCTCTCTATATAGCTATCTCTATCTCCCTCTTTATCTATCTTTCTCCCTCTATATACCCCTTTGTCTATCTCAATCCCCCTCTCTCCCTCTCCCCGTCTCTATCTCCACCTCTCCCTCTCTATCTCTCTATTTGCCCCTCTTTCTATATTTTTTCCTTTCTCCAACTCCATCTCTATCTCTCCATCTCTTTCCATGTCCCCGAGCTCTCCCCCTATCCATGTCCATGTCCCTCTCTACCTCTCCATGTCTCCCTCTCTCTATCTCTCTACTTATTCCTCTCCCCCTCACCCTTTCTATGTCTCCCTCCCTCTCTATATACATCCCTTTCTGTCTATCTATTTCTCCCTTTATCTCTTTATTTATCTATCCTCCCTCTATCTAAATATATGTACCTCTCTATCTCTATATCTATCTCCCTCACATTCCAAGGGGTCAACAAAGAGAGGGAGAGGGATATAGAGAAAGAGAGGCATATAGAGTTGTAGAGAGGGAGGATAGAGAAATAAAGAGAGAGAGAGACTCTCCCATGTAGATACAACGTTACATTTGTCCCTCCTAGTATAGACAAGTTCTATTTCATGAACTACATGGATATTTGAGTCTAGGGATACTCTTGGACCATCACTTTATTACCTATTTGATGCACTACATGCATAGTTACAATATATTTTATGTGAGAGCATGACATCCTAGACCATGATTTTGGCACCAACATTGAGAAGGTTATGATTTTTGCATGCATGAAACTTAATGTTTTCATGCTTCCCAAAATGCACTTTCATTATAATGCAAGCACGTTATAACATGCTAGCGTTATGGGAAGCAAAAAATATAGCCAAAAAGCATGTGGGACCCATGATTTAGACCCCACATGACTGTTATTCCTACTTTTCATGCAGTATATCGGACAAGAAAACACTTTTTCATGTTGTTTGACATATTAAGAATCATTTTTAGATCAATCCACCACCTTTTTTATTTTTTCAACATAGAAGAACTAAATTTGCATGTTTTTGGAGAAAATTTGATTATCTAAACCTAAAGTTTCATGTTTCATGTGTGATATTGTTTCAAAGCCAATTACCATTGATATAGATTGAATTTGATGATAATGTTTGTTTTTTCCATAAATTTCACTAATCCTATTCTAGAGTTATATAGAATTCATAATCAAACTTGCAAATAAAAAGAATTTGAGGATTTTGAAGCATATTTTGGAGAATTGGTCAACTCCAATATTGAATTCTAAGGTATGTTCAAGTTATGTCCATTTTAATTCACTTATATATGTTCTTATATGTTCTTTATGTCTTTATGTTCTTTATGTTCTAAGATATGTTCTTCAAATATGTTTTCATACTTAGTCATTAAATATGTTTTCATCATTATATTCTTCTTCCTTCTCATCTTCTCATCTTCTCATCACCTCCATACTTAGCAATTTGTCTATCATTATATATGATAATGTTCACATATGGGATATAAGTTCAGAATGTTATAGTTTAGGGCAACTTGTCATCATGAAACAAAACTTTGCCCTAAATTTCTACACCTTGTTATTCTGTTCTAACCCTAACTCTGCTGAAAATCAAACTCTTCAACAAGATCAAGTGAACAATCCACAAATCTAAGGATTTGATACAATCTATGAGGGATTTATTCATAGGGTTATCTTTTCATGATACATAACAAACAATATGAAATGAGCAGAACTTGAAACATGACTGTTATTGATAGTGTGCATTTGTTCAACTTACAAACTATGATTGTCTTCTCCCAAAGTGCCAATACCTTTGTATTTGATATAGTATATGCATTCTACAACCTTTTTGAAGCCACCACTACATACCACTCATAATAGGTATTAAATTCCTACACTCATCCTTTGTAGCTGATTGTTTTGCTACCAACATCTACTCAACTATCTTTTTTTTCCATCCTTCCTTGAATGGATTCCTTTAATGTTGTTGTAACTTCCTTTGCCACCAAATCATGGCCTCCAAATAGCCCTTCAAATCTCTGTCATAAATCACACTACTTGCAATGTCCTTCCATAATCAATTCTTCTTATTACCACCCTTTCTACTATTTTGCTACCTTCATATAGCCTCTTGATCTCCTTCTTAGATCTTCTGTGCACCTCACAACCATGAAACCAACTTGTACCTTCATTACACAACTAATGCAACACCTACATATTCCTCCTACATCCACATCAGCAACCAACACTTCCACTACCACCTCTTCATCTTCATGGCCCGTTCTTATTTGGTTGCTTCTACTCTACTAGAAACCATGTACTCTTCAAGCATAAAATACCAAACTCGTCATTGTTGATCTTGCAACCTCTCTTTTTCCACATGAGAACTCTCATTATGCTACCCTAGTTGCATGTGTGTGTGCAACACCATCAATCTTCTTCATGATCCCTTGGCCACCTTGCAACATTGCCTCTTATGCTACCCTCAAACCTCATCAATCTCCCTATTTTAGCAAGTGTACCTACCACAAGCACGTCACTCCTTTTGTTGCAAGTGCCCATCACTCCATGGGTACACCTCAAGTTGTTGCAAGTGGCCTCTACTTTACTATAATTGTCCTATACATTTATGATTCCTAGAAAACCCCTCCTTTACACCTTGACAAGATATCAAATTATCTTCATACCTGGTTTGATATTCCTATTGACTATCATGATAGTCCTAGTTGTGTTGATAGTCCATTTAAGGTTCTTGACAATTCTAATCTATATATAAGATCACTCATTTTCATCATGTTGTCATCTCTTACCTTGTGAATAGGGTAGTGAGAGCCTATTGCATATTTTGAATATCTGACCTTAATAGTGATCTAGAGTTTCATGATCAATAGTCTTCTATGTTTATGATGTGACAGTCTATGTGGCTATTTGTAATAGTCATATAGTGCAATTTGATAGTCTTCTCCCTCATCATGACCTCCATACTTAGCAATTTGTCTATCATTGTTTATGATAATGTTCACATATGGGATATACTCAAAATATTATAGTTTAGGAAACCTTGTCATCATGAAACATAACTCTGCCCTGAATTTTTGCACCTTGTTATTCCTAGAAAACCCCTTATTTACACCTTGACAAGATATCAAATTATCTTCATACCTTGTTTGATGTTCCTATTGACTGTCATGATAGTCCTAGTTGTGTTGATAGTCCATTTAAGGTGCTTGACAATTCTAATCTGTATATAATCAGACCAATCATGGCCTCCAAATAGCCCTTAAAATCTCTTTGTCATAAATCACACTACTTGCAATGTCCTTCCATAATCATGGCTGCTTATTGCCACCATTTCTACTATTTTTCTACCTTCATGCAACCTCTTGATCTCCTTCTTAGATCTTCTGTGCACCTCACAACCATGAAACCAACTTGTATCTTCATTACACAACTAACGCACTTAATATTCCTCTTGATGTCTTAACAATTCTCTGATGACCTTCATCCACCAATATCAATCATTTGGATACTCTTTAGTCCCATTTGACTGCTCTATCATGTGAGAATAGTCTTCTCCAACTATTAAATTACCCCTTGTAAGCAAAGACCATGATTACGCTCTAATTAACAACACCTTCCATATTCAATGACGAGGGTTTTATTTTCTATACTAGCATTGTTTCTCCTTTTGACAACATGGCAATCATATTCATAGGTCATGTGATAAAATCTTTTGGTAAAGGACAGCCTTAGGGTTGCTATAGCAATCATAGTACTCATGATTGTTCTTGCATCTCATATCACACCATTTCAATGTTGTTCATGACAACCTTATAGCATAAAGACAGACCCAATTGTTCTTATGACTGATATGATATTAAGAGGACAATCTTCCTAACTAGGACAATAGAAATAAGGTCCAATATTTTCATCCCATAGCATATATAGTATGACAGTCTTTTCCCTCAATATCACTTCATCTCTTGGATTTAGAGCGACACAATAATCATCAAAGATCCACATAACAACACCAAATCATGTTAGTCTTTAAAACAACAAAATCTTTATGTACATATGACTGTTCTTCACTCTTTTCCAATGATAATCTAACACACACATGACTAGCCTACACTCTTTTATGAATGCCCTAGCAATGGATTTTGACTTCAATAGGTTTCTCAATAGCCCTTATTAGGGATATATACACTTATCAACCATCTTCAAACCATTTGATCTCACAATACTTTAACTATATAGTCCTCTTAACAGTCCTAAATGCAATGGAAAACCCATTATTCCTTAGGATCGCAACACTCCTTGGTCATGCATTCTTCTACAATCATAATCTAGTCATTTTAACACAATTTTTAGAAGTTGCATGAAGGCTTCAAGGGTGCTTACTGTTGTCACAATCAAGGACTGTCATGTTCATGAGAAATTACATTAGTAACAGTAGTTTATCAGTAATTTATGACTGTTATATATCATTTATGACTGTTATATCAATGCTAATTAGTCATTTATGACTATTATATCATTGTTGATCAGTCATTTATGATTGTTATATCAATGCTGATCAATCATTATAAAAGTTCTTTAATTATCATTGTCTTATTCATCATGCTTGTAGAAATCATCATCATGTTGAGGAAACAAACAAAGACTCTAACACCAGAAGAGCATGAAGCTAAGAATGAGAGGAAAAGAGAAAGAATGAGTTGAATTCAGGAAAGTAGAAAATTGTTAACCATACAAGAAGACATTCCACCATTGCCAATTGAAGAGGAACTTGACACATCTAATGAAGCTAAGAGAGCGATGGAATTGGAGGCACAAAGGGAATGAATGCAAAACCTTCGCTCAATGAGGAAAGTGAATCTCCAAGTTGGAGGCACTCCATCGTCCACAGGTCAAGTTGAAGGAACACCATCATTATCTTCTCGAATTGGAGGCACTCCATCTTTCACAAGTGAAGTAGATGGTACATCTTCATTTTCTTCTCAACTTGGTGGCACGCCATCATTGACATGTCAAGTTGAAGGTACACCATCTTCTCCATCTCAACTTCAAGCCTTTCCATCTTTTTCATCTCCAATTGAAGGTACGTCATATATCCCATCTCAAGTAAATATTAAAGAAATTCCTAATGTTGAGTCAACTTTACCAATTAAAATGCCTCCTAAAATTTTGTATAGGAAGCCTAAGTGTCTAATTTATATTGATGAGAATGTGTTGAAGCCCATACAAGATAAGATTACCAAGTGCACTTGCCAAAGATACGCAAATAAGATATGAAAATATTCTTTGAGAATTTAAATGAAACAAGAAGATGTCAACTATTTGTTGAATTGATGAAAAATCTAAAATTTAGGCCCACTATGAAGATTCTTGGCCTAAGAACATCAGATGCCTCAAGTGAAAAATTAATTGTCAAGAATTTAATGAGTGCATATGAGAGTGTGGGTTCCACCTCACACACCAAGGATAGTAATGTTACACGATGTGTCATTACATCGACAATAGTAAGCCAACAAACAAATAAAGCTTGCCTCATTAGAAAGACAAGTCAAGCATTGAAAATAAGTAGAAAAACTCTAATGAGAGCCATTGGAAGACATGAAAGAGTTGAGGACCCAAACACCAATGAGTTGTTGCCCGCATTCTCTAGGAGACTCCCATGGAAAGACAAAGTTGTTGAATCTTTGAGATCCATCATTGAAGAATTTTGGAAAAACAACACAAGGGTATCTCCTAATGCAAGAAATGTTGTGAGAAGGAGAACTGGTTCTCAAAATTGTGAGCCATATCCAAAGCATTTTTTAGATGTGACCCAAACATAATTTTTTAAGAAATTTCAAGAAATGTATCCTCAAATTAAAATTTGTCAAATATATTTTGAAATTCTAAAACCTTTCTATGTCAAAATAAATCACACACGCACTAATTGTTGTTTTAGATTACATATTGAATTTTCTAACCATTTTGATGTTTATCAGTCTATATGTTTAGATTTGCATATTAACAATGTTTTACAGGATTGTGGCATATGTGCCCCATCAACTACTTCAAGAGATTTCATATCAACAATTTTATGTGAAAGAGAGGAAGGCCAAATATTATATAGGAAATTATGTTTGGATGGCACATGTCAGCATTGCGGTCGCTTGCAATGTATGTCATATGTGTCAACATATGGAAAGCACACATGTGGTTGGAAATAAAATAGTAGAGTTTGACAAATATAAAATAGTGGCCTACAATACAAAAAATAATAAAGAATCAAAGAGGTGTGATTTGGTTATTCAAAAGATTTCAGTGTATCAGTTTATGTCTACATTTTGTGATAGTATATGAGTATGCAAGGCATACCCATAGAGCTCGATGGTTGGATTTGTAATTCAAGTTATGCAAAGACACGTTTCCACTTGGTACCATTGTTTTAGTTTTTGACTTTGCAGAGAACTACACATACAACGATAGAATGAGGTGCAATCATAATATTACAACTCTATACAGGTTGCTATATTTGTGCAAATAGCATTCATTCATGCAAAAGATAGTATAGAGGATGACAAAAAGATATTGAGAGAATATCATTTTTATATTAGTGATGATCGCACACATTCTACAGAGTTTGTGCAAGGTTGATTTTAAATGTTCTACTGTAATTTGGCCAGCAAGAACATATCTTTTCATCAACATATCATATGGTCAAATAATTGTGCATCACAATTCAAGAACGGGGTAAGTGCAAAAAGATGAGGGGGCAAAAAGGGGTCTTAAGTGGCCAGTTTTTTTTCTGAAATCAGGAAATACTGACTTTGGATGAGAAATTGAGCATAGTTACACTCAAAATTTTAAGATGCAACAAAAAGAATGTTCGTAGTGCTCCGAGTCTACTTTCTAAACTATTTTTTTTTTTAAATTGTATAGATTAAGGGGTTTAAAAGAGGAAGCCACAGAAATTGGTGTTGTTTCTGGCAAAAAAACATAACATAGTGTGTTTTGTGGATCTCTCAAAAGGTTAACCTTTTTTTGGTACTTTTAAAATTGCTTCAGTGAGAAATTATCTAACAACATGTAGTTTATGCCTAATTTTTTTGATAATTTTTTAATGAATATTTGATTTTTTACTAAGTTTCAAAGTGGACACATCCTAAAAAATAGAATTTTGGTCGTGCTACCCCTATAAATTTTGAAAACTATTTTTTTTTAATATGTGTAGAATGGAGTCTAGTTTATAAAAATGTAATTTATTTGAAATTTCAATGAACAGTTAATTTATAATGGAAAAAAGACCAAACACTAGTTTTTGACCAAAAACAGACACACAAACAAAATAAATTAAAGATGAAAGGCTTAACATTGTCAAAATGTGAAAAAAATTACATCGTTAAATAGCTAAGAGAAAGCTTAACATTACCCAGGTGTTTGATTTGTTTGACCTTGAAACATGTGCAAATTTGAGGGTTAGCACGAACAAAAATTATGTGAAATCTTGTAGAATATGCAAAAACACGTCTTTGGATGTTGGGAAGGCACTCCAAGCCTTTGGATTGGAAATCCAAAGCAAATCCCAAGCCTAAGCCTTGTGATTCCCAAAGCAAAATATAACATGAGTGCATTATAACGTGCTCACATTATGTTTTGCTTTTTTTCATTTTTGTAGGTTTGTCCGATGTTTGCCTAGTTCAACATAATGTGAGCACGTTATAACATGCTCACGTTATGTCTCGCTTGGAAGGATTTATGTTGAAGGTTCCTAAGTATGTTTGATGTATGTATATATATATATATATATATATATATATATGTATGTATGCTTGTATGTATGTATGTATGGTTGTATGTATTTATGTACATGTATCCATGCTTGTATGTATGTATGTATATATGTATGCATGTTTGTATGTATGTATATATGTATGTATGTAAGGGTTTTGGGTTTAGGGTATATAAGGACATGAGCCTGTATAGTTTTTAGGGTTGAGGGTTGAGTTTTTTGGGTTTAGGGTTTAAGGTATAGGGTTGAGGTTTGAGGGATTAGGGCATAAGTAATAGGTAGAGGCTAGAGGGTAGAGGTTAGAGGGTTGAGGGTTACAGTGGAGGGTTAATATTCAGCTTGTTGAGTGTATAAGATTAAGCATGTAACGCATGGCGATTAGGGTTTAGGATATTGGGTTTAGGGTTTATGATATGGATTGAGGGTATATAAGGCATAGGGTGACTTGGGTTGAGAGTGTATGGTTTAGGTTTAATTTAAGTATAAGGTTGAGGCACAATATTCAAGGTTTAGGGTATAAGGGTGAGGTTATAGGGTATAGGGATGAAGGTTTGTGGGTGTAGGCTTCAGGGTTTAAGGTATAGGGTTAAGGATTGGGGGATTAAGGCTTAAGTATATGTTTGAGGGTATAGGGTTGAGGGTCGAGAGTTTATAGTTGAAGGATAATGTTCAAGGTTGAGAGAGGTGGAGAGGAAGGGAAATATCTAGAGAGCTATGAGAGATATACAATTGTGAGACCTACAACCTAGGGAGAGAGGGGTGAGAGAGATAGGGGAGAGATGGGGGTGAGGCAGATAGGGGAGGAGAGGGGTGGATAAGGGTTGAGGGTTTAAGGGTCAAGGGTTTAGGGTTTAAGGGTTGAGGGTTAAAGGGTTGAGGTATTAAGGGTTTAAGGGTTGAGGGATTAGGGTTTAAGGTATAGTGTCAAGGGTTGAGGGTTTAGGGATAGGGTTTAGGATTTAAGGTTTAAGGGTTGAGAGTTGAAGGTTTAGGGATAAGGGTTTAGGGATAAGGTAAAGGGTTTAAGGTATAGTGTCGAGGGTTAAGGGTTGAGGGATAGGGTTTAGGATTTAAGGTATAAGGGTTGAGGCTTTAGGGATAGGGTTTAGGGTTTATGGATAAGGGTTTAAGGTATAGTGTTTAGGGTTGAGGGTTTAGGGATAGGGCTTAAGATTTAAGGTTTAAGGGTTGAGGGTTAAGGCTTTAGGGATACCGTTTAGGGTTTAGGGATAAGGGATTAGGGTTTAGGGTTGAGGGATTAGGGTTTAAGGTATAGTGTTGAGGGTTGAGGGTTTAGGATAGGGTTGAGGGATTAGGGTTTAGGGTTGAGATATTAGGGTTTAAGGTTGAGGGTTTAGGGTTTAGGGTTTAGGGATAGGGTTAGGGTTTAGGGTTAATAGATTGGGGTTTAAGGTTGAGGGTTAATGGTTTAGGGATAGGGTTGAGGGTTAAGGGATTAGGGTTAAGGAAGAGTGTCAAGGGTAGAGGGATTAGGGATAGGGTTTAGGGTTGAAGGTTTAAGGATTCAAGGTTGAGGGTTGAGGGATTAGGGTTTAAGATATAGTGTCAGGGATTTAGGGATAGGTTTTAGGGTTTAAGGTTTAAGGGTTGAGGGATAGGGTTTAGGGCTTAGGGATAAGGGATTAGGGTTTAAGGTATAGTGTTGAGGGTTAAGGGTTTAGGAATAGGGATAGCATTTAGGGTTTAGGGATAAGGGATTAGGGTTTAGGGTTGAGGGATTAGGGATTAGGATTGAGGGTTGAGGGATTAAGGTTTAAGGTATAGTGTTTAGGGCTGAGGCTTTAGGGATAGGGTTTAGGGTTGAGGGATTAGGGTTTAAGGTATAGTTTTGAGGGTTTAGGGTTTAGGGATAGGGATTAGGGTTTAGGGTTGAGGGATTAGGATTTAAGGTTGAGGGTTGAGGGATAGGGTTTAGGGTTGAGGGTTTATGGATATGGGATTAGGGTTTAAGGTATAGTGTCGAGGGTTGAGGGTTTAGGAATAGGGATAATGTTTAGGATTTAGTGTTTAGGGATTAGGGTTTAGGGTTTAGGGATAAGGGATTAGGGTTTAGGGTTGAGGGATTAAGGTTTAGGATTGAGGTATTAAGGTTTAAAGTTGAGGGTTAAGGGTTTAGGGATATGGTTTAGAGTATAGGGATAAGGTTTAGGGTTTAGGACCTTGAGGGATTAGGGTTTAGGGTTGAGGATTTAGGGATAGCGTTTAGGGTTGAGGGTCGAGGGATTAGGGTTAAGGTATAGTGTTGAGGGTTGAGGGTTTAGGGATAGGGTTGAGGGTCAAGGGATTAGGGTTAAGGTAGAGTGTCAAGGGTAGAGGGATTAGGGATAGGGTTTAGGGTTGAAAGTTTAAGGATTGAGGGTTGAGGCTTTAGGGCCGAGGGTTAAGGGATTAGGGTTTAAGATATAGTGTCAAGGGTTGAGGCTTTAGGGATAGGTTTTAGGGTTGAGGGTTGAGGGTTGAGGGATAGGGTTTAGGGTTTAGGGATAAGGGATTAGGGTTTAAGGTAAAGTGTAGAGGGTTGAGGGTTTAGGAATATGGATAGCATTTATGGTTTAGGGTTGAGGGATTAGGATTTAGGGTTTAGGGATAAGGGATTAGGGTTTAGGGTTAAGGGATTAGGGTTGAGGGTTGAGGGATTAGGGTTATGGTAGAGTGTCGAGGGTGGAGGGATTAGGGATATGGTTTAGGGTTGAAGGTTTAAGGATCGAGGGTTGAGGCTTTAGGGTGAGGGTTAAGGGATTAGGGTTTAAGATATAGTGTCAAGGGTTGAGGGTTTAGGGATAGGTTTTAGGGTTTAAGGTTTAAGGATTTAGGGTTGAGGGATAGGGTTTAGGGTTTAGGGATAAGGGATTAGGGTTTAAGGTATAGTGTCAAGGGCTGAGGATTTAGGAATAGGGATAGCATTTAGGGTTTAAGGTTGAGGGATTAGGGTTTACGATTTAGGGATAAGGGATTAGGGTCTAGGAGGGATTAAGGTTTAGGGTTGAGGGATTAAGGTTTAAGGTTGAGGGTTGAGGATTGAGGGTTTAGGGATAGGGTTTAAAGTTTAGGGATAAGGGATTAGGGTTTAGGACCTTGAGGGATTAGGGTTTAGGGTTGAGGCTTTAGGGATAGCATTTAGGGTTGAGGGTTGAGGGATTAGGGTTAAGTAGAGTGTTGAGGGTAGAGGGATTAGGGATAGGGTTTAGGGTTGAAGGTTTAAGGAATGAGGTTTGAGGCTTTAGGGCGAGGGTTAAGGGATTAGGGTTTAAGATATAGTGTCGAGGGTTTACAGATAGGTTTTAGGGTTTAAGGTTTAAGGGTTGAGGGTTGAGGGATAGGGTTTAAGGTTTAGGGATAAGGGATTAGGGTTTAACTTGTATAGTGTCAAGGGTTGAGGGTTTAGGAATAGCAATAACGTTTAGGGTTTAAGGATAAGGGATTAGGGTTTAGGGTTGAGGGATTAGAGATTAGGGTTGAGGGTTGAGGGATTAGGGTTTAAGGTATAGTGTTGAGGGTTGAGGCTTTAGGTATAGAGTTTAGGGTTTAGGGATAAGGGATTAGGGTTTAGGGTTGAGGGATTAAGGTTTAGGGTTGAGGGATTAAGGTTGAGGGTTGAGGGTTTAGGGATAGGGTTTAGATTTTAGGGATAAGGGATTAGAGTTTAGGACCTTAAGGGATTAGGGTTTAGGGTTGAGTCTTTAGGGATAGTGTTTAGGGTTGAGGGATTAGGGTTGAGGGTTGAGGGATTACGGTTAAGGTAGAGTGTCGAGGGTAAACGGATTAGGGATAGGGTTTATGGTTGAAGGTTTAAGGATTGAGGGTTGAGGCTTTAGGCTGAGGGTTAAGGGATTAGGGTTTAAGATATAGTGTTGAGGGTTGAGGGTTGAGGGTTTAGTGATAGGGTGGAGGGTGGAGGGTTGAGGGAATAGGGTTTAAGGTAAAGTGTTGAGGGTTTAGGGATAGGGTTTAGGATTTAAGGTTTAAGGGTTGAGGCTTGAGGCTTTAGGGTTTAGAGTTAAGTGAGAGACCTAGATGGCTGACAGATGGAGAGGTAGACAATGAGTAACTGAGAGACGTAGAGAGGGGAGAGGTAGAGAGATGAGGGGGAGAGATAGGTGAGAGATAGAAGAAATACATGGGCAAATGAATAATATAGATTTTTCTATAGATTTTTTTTGTTGATAGATGATACTAACATTACACCATACGAGGACTGTTGTACACTGATAGGATCAAGTGAGCTACACTCTTTTAGAAGCTCAATTATAGGTTCATGGAGTATCCATATACGGAAGATGGCATGCTTTTGTTCTTCATGTACAATTCAAGCCCGGAATGAGTTCGAGTGAAAGGAGTGGGTTGACGAATGGCGATTAAGTTATCTTAGCCCACTTGACAAGTATCGATCCATGACGACACTGGAACTGACAGAGATGGAATTATCAGTTGAATTTGACCACATATCAGATCTAGTTCAACTAGGTAATATATATGTTGGCAAGAGACACTGCTATGTTGAATAATTAAGTGTTGTCATTGATGGCAACAAGGCAAAGAAGACATCACTCTAGAACACCAACTTGATTTTGCAAAAAGACAGAAGAGTATTCAAGATCAGAAGACCAGAATGCCTAAGTATGGACAGTATTCAGAGTAAGGGACAGAAAGTGGATCAGTATACCTCCACAAATGAAGACCGACAAAGGTAGTTCAGGTATGATGACTCATAGCTACTTGATGATGGTATACTCTAGTGTCCAAGTCATGACTTCATCCATAAGTCATTTGAAGAAAATATCTAAGTCTGGATGAACAGAAGTAAGATAGGAACAATGTACAGTGCAAAGTAAAATGATTTGCATCTCTCCGCAAGTGCATGTTTTGTTATGTAGTTTTGAGGTGTTGTAAACACTTGTATGAAGTGTCTAAATCTAGAGTTTTAAGATTTGAAGTCTATCAGAAAGATAGTTGCAAGCTGCTATGTATTGCTACAGTGTTTGATAGAGTTTGACAGTGACATATTCTAAGTTCTGATGGTCTGCATTTTGCTGCTAAAGAACATTTTTCACTACAATTCTGAAGGTATGATTGGTGATTTCTGAAGAGTCTTTGACATGATTTTGAGCAAGCCATGTGGTCTGCAGTAAAAGTTGTGATTTGACAGTTGAATTGAACCAATAGCAGTCTGAGTTTAAGAATGACATGATGGTTTGATTTATGTGCAGTAAGTTCTATTGATTAGAACTTTATCCTAAGTGGTTCTATAGTTGAAGCAGACATATGAGAAGATGTTTCAAATATTATTTAGGTTTGCTATGTATTTTGATGAATGGATTTGGCTGACAAGCTACAAGTTTATCAACTATACACTTCATCTGAGTATGTCAACCTAATATGAAGATCTTACATGTTGCTGATATATATATGGGATTGAATTTAGTGTTTGTGGCATGTGATGCAAATGTGAAGTGTGTGAAGAAGCATTGTGAATGTGATCGATGTGAGTATCAAAATAGCAGAGCGGAGATATAAGATCAGTGATGATGAAGACTCAGAACTTAGTATTCAATTGCTAAATGACTGCACCCTGGCATACTAATAGATGCTACTACAATATTAATATTCCTCATATAATTCACTTGTACTTGGTAGTGAGCTTGGATGTAAGCAACCAGTAGGGTTTAATAGTACTCATTGTAATCTTTCTAGGTTTAGGGTTAAGGCAGTGAGCCTGCTAGACCTATTTGTAATTCATGACAATGAGCTAGCATGTTCTAGGCCCATGGAGTGACCAAAATTGAACATCACCTTTTGTAAAAGATTGCAATATATATTGAGAGATAATCCTCTCCGTGGTTTTTCCCTTTCTTGGGTTTTCCATGTAAAAATCTAGTGTCTGTGTCATTTTTATGTGGGTTGTATTTTTGTGGTTACTTTGCTTTCTGATTATTAAAGTTGGTATTTGGTTCAATTGTTTAAATCTCAAAATACTGATTCACCCCTCCTCTCAGTATTCAACAATTACTATCAGAGCAAGGTTCCTTGGAAGAAGTCTAACAGCTTGAGGAAGATCTGGGGTAGTGTAATCATGGCAACAAGAAGATTTGGAAATTATGAAAGCAACAAGGAACTAGAAGCAACTCTTATTGATCTTGAAAAATTTGAGGTAGAAATCAGTGATCTAAAAGATAACTTAGAAGAAGCTCATGAATGCATCTCGAAATTAAAAGGACAAGTCAAGAAATTCAAAGACAAATATAAAGGAGTTAGTGATCAATTGATATCAGCAAATGAAACTCTGAATGATTTGGAAGTAGAAGTTATAGAAAGAAAAAAAGTAGAAGAAGATCTAAATTTAATGATGAAAAGAAAATTAGAAGATTGTGCCAAACTTGAAAAAGAAATTGTGAGTCTAAAAGCAAACTTGGAAAAAGCCAAGAGCTATGAAGAAAATTTCAAGCTAAGTTCTGCAAAGCTTGATGAGATGATTGCCAATTAAAAGAGTGTTGATGATTTGAGAAAGGAGAAAGCTGAGCAAAAATATAGACAAACCAACACTAAGTTAAAGCAAAACAGAGGAAACTAGTTCAGAAATCAAAGAAGACCTAGAAGACCTCCGGTCAGACAACCAAATGCTCAAAGTTATCCATCTTTCAATGGCCACTATTTTAATTGCAATAAGTTTGGTCATAAAACTACTCAGTGCAGGAGTAGAGTAAATCATAATGTTTCATCATTTTCTGGTCAATATTCCAGTTGTAAGAAAATTGGTCACAAATCAAATGAATGCAAAAATATGGTAAGAAATGGGTCTTATAATGCAAGAAATAATCAATCATTCAATGGAAAGTGTTTTGCATGCAATAGATTTGGACACATGGCTAATCAATGTAGATCAAGGATGAATTCATTCAGAGGAAGGAATCAAGGACAAGTAAACATTGTGTGCTTCAATTGCAACAAATTTGGACATGTTGCAAGATTCTACAGAAGCAAGAATGTAAAGAGAAATTACTATGCTGAAGAAAGGAAAATAGAGTAGAGGAATGATAAGGGAAAAGAAAAGATTGATCTAGTTGAAACCAAGAAGGAAATGGACAAGATCTGGAACAAGAAAGAAGTAATTAAAGAAGAGGATAGATCTGCACTAGCATTTAGTGCAGATACTTCCTTCAGGAAGTAAATTGGGTGCTCTGGCTTAGGGGGTGCAGTGTTGAAAATTCAAACCCCCATCTAGATAGTTAGTACTGGAGTCTGACATGAAGATATGTGGTAAAATCTAATATGGAAGATCTTATGGAAGAAAATGAGTTAGTGCAGTACATTGCGAAGAAATTCTAATCGACTGTATCTATCATAGTAAAGTCAGGTAGCTTTTGAGAATAAACATTTATGACAAGTAGGTCAAGTGCGGAGGATAAAAAGAAAACACTTTTGCATTATAACTCACTTTGCATTTAAGCTATCAGATATCCAAGAGAGATTGAAGAAGATTTCAAGTGACAACAAAGATTCAAAGTGCTCAGAGCGATCCAGGCAAAGAAAACCCTAATTCGGCATAACAAGGTATTTACCATTGGAACTTTATTGAATCTTTACAATTGCAACCCCACAATTTGTTGATGTTACTGAGTGACCAAGACCCAAATTCAAGAAACATCCCTTCAAAGCAACTGAAGTTGATCCAATGGTTGCTTTTTAAAAAATACCATACGGAGTTCTGTATGTGGAAGATGTTAGGGCATATATCCATTTTGCCCTTGATGAGATTGGCTGCGACAAATTCTTAGATTTATACCTTAAGCATTTAAGAAATGCTCAATTTGACCTAAAGGAAGAATACAAAGTCTTAGAAGAGAATAAATTCATCCAGTATGTAGATTTTCCTACATTCATAGAGGATGAATGGGTCCAGTATATCCTACGTCAAATTCACGATGAATTCATGTGGTTAGGGAAGCCCTTCAAAATCACCAAGGAAGCAATTAGGGCAGTAACGGGTTTAAATTCCACCAGAGGTGTGCCCTTGCTGAAAGTTGTGAAGAACCAAACTATTACAGAGGCTATTGGAGCCCAATTTGACAAGAGGGCATTAACCATAAACGACATCACAGACCATATGGTAAGATTTGTTTCTATGGTCATAGGCTATAAAATCTATTTCTCAAATTGGGAGAACTCTGTCTCCAGTACTGCAATATACACCGCATATCAAATGGTCAAAGAGAATGCTAAGTATGATTTGTGTGAGTTGCTGAGAATCCAACTACTGGAGAATCTAAAGAAGATCAAGGAAAGCAAAAACTATCCATTCAAATTTGGTACATTGATCATCTGTCTATTCTTCTATTTTATGAATGAGTTGCCAAAGATGAAGAATCTATTCTGGTTAATTAGCAAACCGGTAGCTGTCCAAATTAGAAATCATTTAAGTAGTATTGGAAGACATGATGAGCAAAAGGCAGCCCTATGGGGGTACTTCAAGAATTTTCAAAGCATGATGCATTCAAGAGAAAGAATTCCTAAGAAAATTGTTGAGAAGTATAAGGATACTATATGTTTTATGGTTACAAAAGATCAATGCTTGATGGAGGTTGTTGAGCCTAGGACAGTCTGGATAATGCCAATAGGTTATGAAGTGGATGGAAAAATATTAGATAACTATGCTCAACACATGCTGAGCAAACCTAAGGACATCAAAGAAGAAAGTTTTGGAACATATGAAGTGTTATCTGTGAAACTCCATGTTGAACTCAGACAACCTGAAATCTCTAGGAAGGTGAGGAAGGAGGTAGAAGAAGTTGCATTTAAATATGGTTTCACTAAGGAAAAAGTCAAAGAAGCAAGAGAAAAAGGTCAAGTACAAAGGGAAGCAAGAGAAAAGAAAGAAAGTGAACCGGCTAAGGGTCCGAAGGAGTCTAAAAGGAAGCAAGAAAAGCCTGAAGCACCTCAAAGGTCTACAAGAAGCTTTGCTACCTTCTCCGGTTCCACACCATCTGCAAGTATGGAACAACCGTCCAAGAAATCCATTGACAAAGGGACAAAGAGATAGAAAATGAAAGGTAGAAGGATGTATGTCAGTATAGGAAAAACTGATGAAGAAGAAACAAAGTTTGGTGAAGAAGTGAAAAAGATGAAAGTTGAGGTTACAGAGGCCTCCAGAACCAGCAAAAAGAAACCCTCTGGTAAGGGTAAGACTGTAAAAAGACAAAAGCAAGATGTGCCTCTGACAGAGGAAGCAACTATAAGTCTTGAGGATGTGCTCAAAGCCATAATAGTGGATGGCAATCTAAAACCAATTGCACAACTATATGATGAATATTTTGATCCAGATAAGAGGATCATTGAGACTGTTGTTGTAGAATACCTAAACATCTACAACAAGGCCCTAATTGAAATAGTTGATGATCTTCCACATAGCCTGGCAAGTACAATGATTACAAGAAAGGAAAATGCTATGGCTAAGGACATTGAGCTAAGACAACATACACTAACACAACTATTTTCATAGATTACTCTTGAAGAAAAAGCCAAAATCTCTAAATAATTCAAGGATGCATTCAAAACCAAGAAAAAAATGAACTCACTAATGTTAGGAGAAATTCATAAAGTGGTCAAGGAGACTGAAGAGATCATTTTGGATGCGCTAAAGAAATATAATATCCATACCATCTATGATAATGAAGAAACAAATGCTGGAAATGATACATTTGCTCCACAAATAAATCTTGATCAAGAAATAGATAAAGGTGTCAAAGTGATTGAGGAGAAAGAAGTTCCTGCTGAAACAAGATTGTCTCCGGAACATCAAGATGAAGATAAAATTGACAAGGAGAAGACTAAGGAGGAACAGGTAAAGGAAAATCCTTCATCAGAATAGAAGGAGGACTGTAATAAGAGCATGGATCTAGATGATCTAGAGTAGAGTTTAAAAGAAGAAGTCTCTACTACACCAAGAGACACTGCAGAATCAGCTAAAGTAACAATCTGACACACCCTCTGATCTTCAAAAGGCAGAAGCTGTAGTTTTTCTACTCAGTGGTCATATTCAAATTTTGGACAATGCCAAGAAAAGATAGGATGGTGAGTTGGCCCAAATTAAGAATATTTTCAATAATATCCTCCAGCACATGTAAAGTAAAGTTGAAGAGTGTACTTATACATATGCGGCAAAGTATAGCAAATTTTGCAGTTTTGACAGTTGTTGATTCCAGAACCTACACCTTTACCTTTAATGTCAAAGGGGGAGAAGAAGATCAGTGAAAAATGGGCAAACATCTCAGGGGGAGAAGGAATATAGAGTGTATATAGAAAGGGGGAGCAGTCAAGGTAGTTAAGCATTTTTCACTAAGTGTTGCCATCAATTCCAAAGGGGGAGATTATTGGCAAGAGACATTGCTATGTTGAATAATTGAGTGTTGTCATTGATGGCAACAAGACAAAGAAGACCAACTTTATTTGGCAACAAGGCACAAGAGTATTCAAGACCGGAAGGCCAGAATGACTAAGTATAGACAATATTCAAAGTAAGGGACAAAAAGTGGATTAGTATGCCTCTGCAAATGAAGACCAGAAAAGGCAATTCAAGTATAATGACTCATAGCTACTTGATGATGGTATACTCTAGTGTCCAAGTCATGACTTCCTCCGGAAGTCATTTGAAGAAAATATCTAAGTTTGGATGAACAAAAGTAAGACAAGGACAATGTCCAATGGAAAGTAAAATGATCCACATCTCTCCGCAAGTGAATGTTTTGTTATGTGATTTTGAGGTGTTGTAAACACTTGTATAAAATGTCTAAATCCAGAGTTGTAAGATCTAAAGTCCACTAAAAAGATAGTTGTAAGCTGCTAAGTATTGCTACAGTGTTTGACAGTGACAGAGTCTAAGTTCTAAAGGTATGATTGGTGATGTCTAAAGAGTCTTTGACATGATTTTGAGCAAGCCATGTGGTCTGCAGTGAAAGTTGTGATCTGACAGTTGAACTGAACCAATAGCAGTCTGAGTTTGAGGCCGACATGATAGTTTGATTTATGTGCGGTAAGTTCTATTGATTAGAACTTTATCTTAAGTGGTTCTATAGTTGGATCCGACATATGAGAAGATGTTTCAAATATTATTTAGGTCCACTATGTATTTTGATGAATGGATTTGGCCGACAAGCTACAAGTTTATCAACTATATGCTTCATCTGAGTATGCCGACCTAATATGAAGATCTTAAGTGTTACTGATATATATATATATATATATATATATATATATATATATATATATATATATGGGATCAAATTTAGTGTTTGTGGCGTGTGATGCAAATGTGAAGTGTGTGAAGAAGCATTGTGAATGTGATTGATGTGAGTATCAGAATAGCAGAGCAGAGATAGAAGATCAGTGATGATGAAGACTCAGGACTCAATATTCAGCTGCTAAATGACTGCACCCTGGCATACTGATAGATGCTGTTGCAGTATTAATATTCCTCATACAATTCACTTGTACTTGGCAGTGAGTCTGGATGTAAGCAACCAGTAGGGTTTAATAGCCCTCATTGTAATCTTTCTAGGTTTAGGGTTGAGGCAGGGAGCCTGCTAGACCTAGTTGTAATTCATGGTAGTGAGCCAGCATGTTCCAAGCCCGTGGAGTCACCAAGCCTGAACATCACCTTTTGTAAAAGATTGCAATATATATTGAGAGCTAATCCTCTCCGTGGTTTTTCCCTTTCTTGGGTTTTCCACATAAAACTTTGGTGTCTATGTGTCATGTTTATGTGGGTTATATTTCTGTGGTTACTTTGCTTTCTAATTATTAAAGTTGGTATGTGGTTCAATTGTTTAAATCTCAAAATACTGATTCACTCCCCCTCTCAGTATTCAACAATATCTACTTGCATAGTTTTTAAAATTCCTAATGTTATCTTACTTTGTAGTGTTTTTGTAATGTTGACTAATTTCATCTAATTTGCTGCACATATTATTGTAAGGCATGTTTATGTAGTTATTGTAGATGGATAACGAAGAGGGAACATATTATTACTTGTGTCATTGTGTTGAGGCCAAAAATAAATTGGAGGCCCCAGTTACAGATGGAGAAAACATCAAGTACCCTACAAGCTCAATGGTTGTTACAGGAACATGGCTTAGAAGGTACCCACATAAGAGTGTTAATGTTTGGCTGTTTCAGGACTTTGACATGCATCAGAAGATTCTTCATTACTAGAACCTTGTCGTGGCATCCAATATTCATTTGATACAATTTCAGGGTAGACATTTGAACAAGACCTTGTGGAAGGTGCGTGAGTCTGACCATGAGGCAATACTTGACACAATAAAGAGTATAGTAGACCCGGATGGTTCGTTGGATTAATTTGTAAGTATTCACATTGATTTTGTAAAGTCATGTTACATTGATTTGTAAGTATGCACATTAATTTGTAAGTTTACATAGGTTTGCCTTTTTTTATTTGCTACTACATTTTACACATATACAGTGAATATTGTGATGAATATGTTTATCATTGATGTCAAAGTGCTTGGATGTTAGTAATTGAGTAAGGAATGCATAATTTTGCAGGTCTATTGGTTGTCCATTGTTTGATGATACCATTATGCTTTTAGGATATCTTGCAAGGGTTTTGTGATATAAAGACACTTGCTTCTCCATACAGTATGTGATGTGATGCATAGAGTTGTAGTGCTTCAAGACAAGGCATGAACTTGAATAGTGAAGATCTAACTCAAGCAGTGGTATAAACTTGACAAGTAGTGGTATGAACTTGATTCCATCTCACTAGTTGTCTATTACATGGGAGAAACTAGCATACTTGTTTGATGCCACTTCCACTATATTAAATTCACCACACACAACCCAAGTTTTTATGACTTTAATATACAATCTCGTGTTGATATTCAACATGATCATTCATTTTTATTTTAAATACAAATTTTATCTTTTAGTTCTAGAATGAGGTTTAGGTGATACTTGAATAACAATAGTTGACTTATTGGATCAACAAACATCCTATGTAATATAATTGGACTTTAAATATTTGAAGTAAACCATCTTCAAATATCCATTGAAACCTAGATTTATAATGCAAATATGGACGCCATCAACAAAAAAGATTTGTATTAACGAAATATCCATATAGGCATACATCAATATATGTCTATATAAGTATAACGTATATACAAAATAGCTATATAGGCTTACAAGAATGCCATATAGACATACAATGTCAACTATATGCAATACAAAATATACGTCCACAAATGCCATTCCGACATACAACAAAGGAACACAATAAATGGTCATTCCCCTTTGTCCAATAAAGAGAATAGATCACGAGTAGTCTTTGATCTTCGAGGGGATGGAGATGTGTATGAGGGTGGTCTACTATGAACTTGAGGGCTGCTCCTCCTATTTAGTTGTTCATGGATCTATAGTTGTTACAATAAAAAGTATAGACATTAATATATAGAAATTGCATTATAAAAAATGAAACATTTAACAAAATAATCACTTACCACTACCATATAATCTATCTCCTCATTTGTCTCAGTACCAGGATTAGGCTCTGGTGTTGTAATGTCCTATAGAAACCATCCAAATAGAAATTAAACTTCAAATCAATAATCATTTAATTTTTCAAAAATAAACAGCTATAACAACGTAATTTGAAATTTAATAATCTGCCTTATACCCCCATCAAAGGCATGGAACTATGAATCACAAAGGACACACCATGCTCCATTGCCCTATGAACATTGGGAGGTGTCTCCATAGCTTGCATCATCTGAAAATAAAACAACATTATTCAATTACGAAAACTATAATAGTGATGCAAGTCACGGCTCCTAACATACACACATGTTCACCTAAACATGGAATTACACACAATAAAGCACACAAGTCACATGCATATATACAAATTAGATGAAGATTCATGACTATTGTGTGGTATAAGGGTCAACAAAGGAGGGACCATAGTTGCATCAAATTTTAGGTTTAAGAAGTCAAAGAGGGAGTGAAGGTGTTAGTTTAGGTTTAGCTTGGTGGTAGGGTGGGGTAGGGTTGTGCTCAAATTTTTGTTTGTTTGGTAGTCATGGAGGTAGGATAATGCCTAAAATAGAGTTTGTGGGTTTATGGGACAATGCCTAAACTAGAAATCACATAGACATTAGGTAATTTTATGGGTTTACGGGAAGGATGAATATCAAGAGTTTATGGGATAATAGGAGGGAGGAAAGATACTAAATAGGAGAAGAAAAACCTTATTTTAAAAATTTCTTATCATTTTCTTTGTCTTGAGGTTTGTCAGGGGGTGGGTTGGAAGCAAACTAGATTTGGGACATCTAGTAGGGGTATATTAGGAAATAGATAGGGTAGATATGGGTTGGTTAGTAGGTTGGGTGTAGTGTTGGGGAATTTTCTTAGGCCTACTTTTAGAAGTGGATGGGGAAAGGTCCTACACTTTTTCTTTTACTTTATCTTGGAGGGGTGTTAGAGGGGAGATAGAAGTCAATGAGGAAGGTGAAGTAGTAATAGGTGGATATATGGTGGGGAAGATAGGGGCATAGCTAGTGGAGTAGGTGAAGTAATAGAAAGAGGTTGTGGGGTTGGGGCAACAATGCGTTTACAGGCATAAGATAGGTAAAGGTGAAAGAGGGAATTGGTATGAGGTTTAGGTGGACCAGAAGGGGTTGACAAAAAATAATCTAAGGAGAAGTGTCTTAAGGTAACAACTAGTTGGTATGGGCTATGAGAAATGGTGAAGACATTACCATCATGGGGAATTTAAGGCACTAGTTGATGACAATTGAGGGACAACCCACATTGCAATGACCCAAGGATGACCTAAGAGAATAGATAGTACTATGAGGTGAGGATGATATGACATGAAACATCTAGGCATTTAGGTCTTACCTAGATTAGTAGGGTGAGGGAGCCAAAAGTAGGTATAGAAGTGTCATTATGTGTACACTAGGAGATATATGAGGGGGATAAGAATCTCTTTACAACCTAGTGATGTATAAGTGTTCCTCTGTAACTGCATTAATTCCACCTTTATGTATAAGTGTTCCACCTTGATTCAACTATCATTTTATAGTGTACTTGTGCCTCAATCTATAGAGGATCGTTATAGTCATCAATAGGCACATTGTCAAGAAAGAAGGTGATGGCAGGTGTAGGAGTGGGTTGAACAATGAAATTATAAGGTTGAATGTCTAATGTGTGTATCATCTCAAATAATATAGTACTATTAAAGGAAGGGTCCTCATTAGACTTAGGTGGGTTAGATGTAGGATCAAAAGTAGGGATCGAAGAAATTGAGCTAATAGGATTGACATAGTTTGTAGGGGAATGGGTTAGTGTAGATTCATTAATCAATGTAATCAATGATATGAATATAAACTACAAAAATCTCGTAAGTACAATTCATTAGTTAAACTATTTATTTTATTACCTAAGTGAAGCTTTAAACTCCACCACCAATGCGAGGTGTTGCCGTGAAATCTCCAAGATTAACCTATTCAACATCCAAAATCAGATATTAGAATACCATTCATATAACAATGCTATTCACATGTAATATTTATAATTTTTTTCTAGTTACATACCCCGGCAGTAGATGTCATAGTGTAATATGGAGGTGGAGAATCGCTGAAGATAGAATGAATGCTAGGACCTTGAAATTTCATTAAAATCATCAAACTAAATTAGTTAATCTTGCATTTCAAAAATGAAATTTAATAAATTAAATTCAATGAACTTGCTAACATTTACTTGAGTATCAAGGTCTACAGTCTCACTTAGGAGCACATCTGTCATCACCATCTGCTCAGTTGCAAATGTATCCTGCACACTTGTGTTTTGACTATCTGTGAGGACATAACCACAGGCTAACCCACAAGCCTGACAAGTATGGGGTGGAATCCTACTCCTTGAACTGTCTCGTGGCCCACGTTGTACTGCAGGACTGGAATGCTCTATGATACTCTAGGTCAAGGCACTAATGGACTAAATTGTCTCAACCTCAGCACTCTCCTTCACAATGGAAGGGATAGACATGTGCTCATGGTCTGGTATGGTGAGTGCTCATCTCACTAGCCGTTGTGGGTCAACACGTGCCCCTGGTCTATCATGTGCTGACCCCCCACCTCTACCCTAGAAGTCCTACATATCAAAATAATTTAGCACTTTATTTTTTACAAACTCGTAGTAGATTTTCCTCAAAAAGTATTGCGGGACCTCATTATTGTTTCATGGAGGATGGTCAAAAACCATCCACCACCTCTGCCCAAAATTCTCCCTTATCGCTTGGTTGTTGCACCAATGGATAAGGAACCTCTTGCATGTAAGGGGTAGAGGTTGATTTGTTCGTGGGTCTGTAAAAATTAAACACAAGTCCAATTTTGTAATTTGTTCATTTTTGACTTGCTCATATGATAACTTGTCTGCATAGTACTCTCTAAATTCTCTCCTCTTTTCAGACCAACTAGTTATTTGTTTGCTAATTGAATCTACATTTGATAACATAGATTCAAGAGATTGAGCAAGCATGGATCTATGCGAGGTTGAAGTTGCAGGATCTTTCAACCTTGCAATTATATCTTCAATTTTTTTTATTGTTTGTAATTTGCCCCATTAGATTTTCTTGTGTTCCAGGGCATGTTGAGGAATGGATGGAGGAGTTTGTTGTTTAGGTTGTTCTTCAGTAGGTATTTGCTATTTAGGTGATTTAGGATTTTGTGGATTTTCAGGAGGAGGAGGTGCATTATCATTTCCTGTCAATTAAGAAAATTTACATCAAAAATCAACTTAAACCTACCTATTTAGAAACAAATTCACACAAAAAAAACAAATACAACTCACTCCTTTGGCCTCCCCGACGTTGTGGCAACATTTTGGCGATGAATCAGCGAGATTTTGGTGTCAAATTTGGTCTTCAATAACGCGAGCGCGCTCCTTAGGGTTTGCAGGTCACGGGTGCAGAGAAAGTGGAAGGACAAAATGAGCACAAATCTTACTTTTTTTATAGTAAAACATAACACGAGCATGTTATGGTTTGGTGATACCAAGCCTCTTTTTTATAGTAAAACATAACACGAGCACGTTATAAGATGCTCGCGTTATGTCTTAGAAGTTTTAAAAAAAAAATTGGCCACTTTTTGGCCCACAACTTTTTGCACCCACCCAATGCATGGATGTTCCTTTGGTTGAGAAGGATGCATACAGTGAATGGTGTTCAACATATGTGGAATTTTTGTGAGGCTGGGTATGGAAAGGGGGAGCATGATGGTGCAGGAGCATGTATCAAAAAAGCATTGGCACGAGAAGAGTTGAAGTACAAAGACAATGCAAAGTTGACAAATGTGAGATCTATTGTCGAATGGTGTAACACTACAATGGGTCTAGGTAATGAAGGTAAGTCTACAGTTCATAGATATTTTTGGTTGGTTGATGATACTAACATTGCAACATATGAGGATTGTTGTACATTGATAGGAACAAGTGAGCTACACTCTTTTAGAAGCTTTAATGTAGGTTCATGGACTATTCATACACGACATATGGCATGCTTTTGTTCTTCATGTACATATGAAGCTTGGTATGATTGTGAGTCAAAGGAGTGGGTTGATGATTGGTGTATAAGAGGCCTATGCCTAGTTGACCATTATCAACTACCAACAACACTACAAATGACAGAGATTGAATCATCGGTTGATTTTGACCATTTTTTAGATCTAGTTCAACTAGGTATTATCAACATTCTAGTATAATAAAATTCAATATTCCATCTTATTTTGTATTTTTTCTTGTATTGTTGACTATATTCATTGAATTGAATGCATGTATCAATGCATGTCATGTTTATGCAGTTATTGCAGCTAAAGACAATGAAGAAGGAACATAATATTATTTGTGTCATTGTGTTGAGACAAAAAAGAAATTAGATTCCCCTATTATAGATGGAGAAAATATCAAGTACCCTACTGTTGTTCTCAAAATCAGCTACGCTCATTTTTGTAGACAACCCCTACGAAACTTATCTGTTTCGTAGTCTACACTCTAAGTTCGCAAATCGAGACAAGTTCTCTTGGCCTCATGTGAAGTCATATGACATCCTAAACTAGTTTGCAACATTCCCTCAAATTGATTTCTCGAAGTTTGGGCAAATCGATTAGGTTGCAAACTTATCAAAATATCAATTTTGATCATTTTGGGGTGTTAGTAAAATTTTGAAGTGCAAAGTCAGCAAAATTCGCTGCTATTGCATACCTTTTTATTTTCTTGTGTTGTGTTAGTGAAGTTTGCTGCTTTTACAATAGTTTTTTGTTTGAACATGCTTGAGCGGTAATTTTCACCGCCGTTACATGTTTTTCATTGAAAGCAAGTGCATAGGCGGTACTTTTTGCCACCGTTGCATTTCAGTTAACACATGTCAGGTCGGCGATTTTCACCACCTGAGTAGGATCTTCAAGATCTCAAACTTTAGTGGCATTTATGGCCACTCATGTTAAGCATTAAGAGCTTGCTTTTTAATCTTTTTAATTGGTAAACTCATTTTATCTCGTCATTTCTTTTTCTCTAAACCTCCCAGTCGATTCTTGAACCCTCCCTCAAACTGCTTGATCGCGTTGATCTTGGATTCAAACAAATTTTTGAGTCGCCATGGTTGCACTTAGGGTTTCAGTCTTTTGACAAGTAAGTTGTTAAACCTCTGTTTTTGTTATTGATTTCCTTCTAGGGTTTTTCTTTTTCTTGTTCGTTGAAGTAAATCGTTCGTGTCTTTTTGAATTTTATTGTTAGAGTATTGTTCAAAGGCAAATCGTCCTTCATTTTTGTCTTTTCTTTCTTTTTGAGTTATTTGTAAAAATCCTAGTCCTTGTTTAAATCCTTCTCTAGCCAACGTTTTGTCGGAAGGGTTTGCCGATACTCGTCTCATGAGAAAAGTTAGTCTCTGCATGCCTAAACGGCAAATTTTACCATTTAAAACATGTTCATTGAAAACTCATGGCACATGTTAAGTCGGCGATAATTGCCGCTCAAACATATTTAGTTATGTTTAGGTTTCAGGTGATGTTGTCTATATTTGCCAATCAAAGTCCTTTCATAAATTTGTGAATAAATGCTAAGTCGGCAGGAATTGCTGCTTAAGCATTTGAAGTTGTATCCAAATGTGTATGGGCAGTGAAATTCGCTGCCCTTACACGAAGAAAACCTTGAAACATCAACCTGTGATGTCGGCGAAATTCACCACCCAAACACTTGCAATTTTCTCCTAAAACATGCAAAAGCGGTAATTATCGCCGCCGATACACTTGCATTTCAACCTACCTGCAGGGTCGGTAAAAATGGCCGCCCTGACACTTGCGAACTATCCCATACATGCAAGGGCAGAAAATTTTGCCGCCCATGCATCACCCTCTTCATTTTTTCTAACTCTGGGAGATATTCAATTTTGCTTCCCTAAGCCTGCTTTCCTCCATTTTTTGACCCGCTCACACTCTAGCCATTTCAAGCGTATCCTCATAGTCGTGATCGTTGACATATAATTTTTCCAGATTACCAGTATTTCCCCTAATTGCATGATCATGGCTTTTTGTTGTAGTTTCTTCTACGGATTTTCTCTCTTCACCAACATCCTTCTGGTGATAGCTTTTTCAAATGACTGAGTCATCTCTGAAGAAGTCGAAAGCGATGAAGTATAAGTATCAAGGTGTTTTTCCGATCACCTCGGTTACTTCCAATGTCGATGACATTTGAGATACAGAGATTGGCTATGTGGACATGGTTGAATTTGTGGAAAGAACCAAGTCCAATAATCCTAGTTCTGCAATGAAGAAGAGTATTGATAGTAATATTCATTTGGTGTCATCTTTCCCAGTGGTAGCCCATAACACAGAGTTTGTTCTTCAGTGTGCTCAATTTTACAACAGAGACACTAGGGCAGTGGTGGATGCAAATCACAATGTGATAATCAGATTAGATCCTGAATTCATTGATAAAGTTTTCATGTGCCCTGCTGTTATAGAAGTCATAAAGCTAGATTTTGCTGAAGCACAAAAAGAGTATGACAAAAATCCTGAGAAGGCTAAGAAGATAATCAATACTAAATGGCTCAAGACTTCAAGGTCAAACCTATCTAGGTGGCCAAGGAGTTTTCCTAGAAGTGATTTTGTAGAAGAAGTTGGTGATCTTATAACTCTTCTTATCAGGATAAGGGGATTGGCCTCTTCCTCACTTTTTCATGAGTGGATGTACCCTTTCATTAAGGTAATACTCCAAGGTAAATAGGCCATCTTCTGGGGTGAGCAAATCAACAATGCTCTGCACGAGCAATTGACAAGGGTATCCACTACCTTCAAATTTTATATGACTTCTTACCTGGCGTATATAGCAGCCTCCATGAGAATCTTTCTAGGTCTGACATCAAAAGGAGATAGGAGAGTAATTCCTATGTATCAGTACTATTCTCAATTGACATTGAAGGGTTCTATTCACCACTTTAGGAGGGTAAATGATGCTTTCTTCGCAGTGTTATTGTGTCTTTTTGATCCTCAATTGGAGCAAAGAAGAGTTTCAGACAAAGCTTGGTCAGTGGTGAAAGATTATGGATGCATGTTCCTACAATTTCCTTCTTTCTCATATTTAAGGGTTGGCTTTTTCCAAGGTCATCCTTATATGTTGCCAAGGTTTCCCTTAGACAAACTTGTTTTAATGGAATTATGTAGACAAATGATTGTCGTACATAACAAACAAATGGAGCTCAAGAAACCAAGTTTCAGGTTTCCAGTTGAAATTGGTAGGTTTTCAGTATCAACTGCTGCAAAGGCTAGAGCCATGGAAACTTAAATGCAGCTAGTAACCATGAAACAATTCAAACGAAGACCTAGGCTTGATTATAGGGGTGTGAAAGACAAGATCAAGAGGAAGACCCAGTTTCATGAACCTATGGTTGAGGACGTCTGGGTGGATTTGAGAACAGAAGAAGATATCAGAAAGTTAGATTATAGCAGGTTATCTCTGGACCAAATTGAATATCTGGGATTGGTTAATATTCCTAAAGACCTGGTGGATGATGGAGAGTTGATTGATGATAGATATAACACTAAACAGGTTGCTAGTACTCCTCTTCCTCCTATCCAATGGTCTTAGAAAGAATTGACTTCTTTGAGGAAAAGGTTTGAAACTATATTGGCTAACACCAATAACTGGCTAGTAGATAAGGGAATTGCTTTGAAAGAATTCCTTACAGGATCAGAGACTGAAATTCAAGAGCAAACAGGTAAAAAGGTGGAGAATAGGATGAAGAACAGGAGTGATGTTCCCTCTTCTTCCAAGCCACATAAGCCCAGGATCAAATTTGTGATGAAGAAGTCAAAGGTTGTGGAGAAAGAGTCTGAGATAGAAGATATGGAAATTAAGAAACAAAACACTAAGAGCCAACCACCGAAGAAATGGAGGTTGAAGACAGACCTACAGAACAACAAGGAGAGGATGTTTTGTCTCCACAGGAGAATGTACAACAAGAAATGGGAGTCTCTTCTCCTTTGTCTGACACACTTGTTTTAGTTCCTCTGTCTATTTCACCCATTGATATCCCCTCTTCTGAATCTCCATCACCTTCCAAAACCATTTTTGACAATCCTCATAATACTTTTGATGATGTTCTTCATTCCTCAGAGTCTATTCCTTGCTTGTCCTCCTCATCTTTTGATATTCAGGATACTTCTATATTTGATTACTTTGTAATGAATTCTGAGCAAGTCTCTAATGTGAATGTGTTAGGTGCAGTTTTTACTAATACTCCATCTATTATTTCCACTTCCAGTGCAAGTGCAGTTCTTGTAACACCAACAATGGGAACAAATCCTAATGTGAGTACTTCTGTGCTTCCACCATGGTTGTCAGGATATACACCAAAAAGGATGAAACAAGCTATCTCTCCAGATGACTTTGATTTTAGTAAGCTGGTGCCTGCAAAAGCCAAGACCCTGAAGAAGCCAAAGATTCTTTTGAGAATGCTCAGAGACAAGGGACACAAATTTCTGGAGATTGCAAGACCCCCGCAGGATGCAACCATGGAAAATTTTAGTATGAATGATTACTCTATCTCTAGAGTTGAGTTAGGCAAAATAACTCATGAAAGTACAAAGACTGACATGCAGTCAGCAATGGACATTCTGATTCAGAAGTTTGACAAAGAGAAAGAAATGAAGGATCATTACAAAGTAATGGTTGAACAGTTGACTGCAGTGGTGAGGAAAATCACTTTGAATTCAGAATTAGTGACTCTCGAGGTCGTTTCTGTAGAAGACCCTATCATCCAAAAAGTTGAAAAGACTCATCGTAAGGGAAGAGTACTTGAAGAATATTTGGAAAGAATGCGCACACAAGGAATATCTCTACTTACAGAACTATCTGAGAAGACAGACAAAATGGAGAAAATAAGAGCAAAACTTGATGACTTGATTGATGTTATTTCTCAAGATATCGAGCGTATAGAACAAAATCATGATAAGTGGGTGGAGATGAGAAAGATGAAAATAAGCACTCTGATATCAATTGGTGTCATTCCAAATAGGGATTCTTATATTGAAACCAAAGAGGTATTGACATATCAGAGCCGTGTGCTAAAAGATTTCATCAATGCCCTAAAAAATGCAAGGAAACCAAGTGATCAAAGTGATGTTAATCTTTTGCATAAATTGGAGGAGCTACCGTGCAATCTTGTGTCATAGGATAACCAATTTCTTTCTACAGAAGAGATGATCTAGGAATTTGAAAATATGTTTCAAAAAGAGTTCGAAGACAAAACATTTTTAGTGACCTCTGTGGACAATATTCTTGACAATCAGTTAACTTTGGATAATCTGAAGGCCAAGTTAGCTAGTCACACAAAATCAATTACCATGGTTAGAGATGCCATAGTTAGAGCTAGGATGATTTTCAAGAACATGGTTAGTCCAGACAGTCTTGGGATGCAAGCAGCTTTCACCATGTATGATTGCCACATGAAGAAAGAAGGCAATACAAGTTGAAGCAGCTTTTCCATTACTTAGTTTATTTTCCACTTTTCAGATGTACTTTTGGAATAATTTTGGACATATTTACATGTACTTTTCTCATATGTAATTACATGTAAAAACATAGGAAGTCCCAAATCAAAAAGGACTCCTTTGTTGAATAAGTCATAGTTAGTTTTTCTTTTCCTATTTTTTCTCTCGGTTCCTCTTATATATAAAGAGGACCCCCATTGTAATTATCTATCTTTTAGTTATTGAAGCAAAACTCTGCCAAATTGAAGAACATTTTGAGACTTTGTGTTCAAATTGTAAATCAAATTTTATCAAGTGAATAGAAAAGCAAGTGATCGTTCAATCTTTGTGTTGAAATAACTTGTGGCGTATTGAAAATTATTCTTATGTCCTTTTCCTAATACTATCTAATCTACTTGATCAAATTGTAGTGTAAGTGTGAATAATCTGGGAAATGTTCTAAAGTTGATTGTGGAGACTTTGTGATACAACAATTATCTTTAGTTTGTGATTTTGTGTTTGGAAGTAAAAGATATTGGAAAGGCTTTGAACTACTATTATCTTTTGTGATCATATATTTTTTCGTAGTATTAGGTGAAGACTTTGAGCTGCACCTCATCCTACTTGGTTCTAAATTATAAATTAGTAGAAGAAGCAACAATAGACTTTGTGCTCTCGTGGGTTTCTTGGTTACTCAAATTTGTATCGAGAAAGTGTTCTTTCATTTTGTAAACATCATTTCTGAAAAAAAAGAAATGGATGATATGGTTTCACCCCTAAGTTAGTATTTAGTTTAAATAAGTTTGCGATAGTTGACAGGGAACCTCCCCTTGCTGAGAGGAGAGATTTATCTCATTACACTATGGTTGATATAACCATTTTGCCTTTAGTTAGTTGAAGACAAAATATTCACCCAACACCTACATGATCAATGGTTGTTACTGGAACATGGCTTAGAAAGTACCCACTAAAGAAGTCTGATGTGTGGGTGTTCAAGGACTTCGAGCCACATAGGAAGATTCTTCATTATTCTAACCTTTTTGTGGCTTCAAATGTTCATTTGATCAAATATGGGGGTAGACCATTGAACATGACGTTGTGGAAGGTTTGTGAGTCTGATCACGAGGCAATACTTGACACAATAAAGAGTAGAGCAAACCCTAATGGTTCATTGGACTGAATTAGTGGAATGACATAAAGGTATGTTATTTTTCTTTGCTATTCTGATTTCACCTTGTATATTTTAACTACTCATTTTAGCTAAATAGCGCAATTGCATTTGGATGTAGGATTTTAGTATGATGGAGGTAGGCATAATCCTAATGAAGTTGCCTTTGGAATCAAAGTAAGGTAGGTTTTCATGATTATTTCATATTGATATGTCCTTTACTTTCTATTTCATAATGAGTTTCAATGATGTCACTATGAGTTCTAATTCATTTTAATGATGTTACTATTTCATAATGAGTGTGAATGACTTTTAATGACAAATAATTGATAGTAACGGTAAGGACTACCTCAATTGATGCCCTACAAGACATTGGATCAAGTGAGAACACATTTATAGTATTGAATTTCCAACTACCAAAAAGGTATTATCACTAAATTTTTAGGATAGTCATCTCCTAGCACCAAACGGATGGCACCAATGCATCCGAGTGGGCGAGTAAATGCTAGGGGGGATATCTTTTGGTGGAAAAGCCTCATGGTCATTCTTGGCTACATCGAACGCAGACAATCTCTCAAGAGCCCTAAAAAAAGTGACAAACTTTGCATCGACTGTTCCATCAAATTGTGACACCTAGGAACATCTTCTTTGCATGTATAGGTGGATGTCAGGTCCACCTACAAACACCTACCTTGATTTTTGCTAAATCAATTTCATTTGCCTATGGTGGCAAGGAACACATTCTTGCAAATTGCTTCAGTTTCATCTAGTGGAAAGTTGCTAAGAGTGACATTTTGCATTCCATAGGCCATGGGGCTAGGAGTGACATTTTGCATTCCATAGGCCATGGGGCCGAATGGACTTCACCAACATGTTGGGGTGGGTACGTAAATTCTAGGGGAGGTCTTGTTTCGTGTGTCAAGTGTCACAGTCATTTAGAGCGGCAGGCTACCGGCAAAGTGCCTTAAGATCCCTAAGATGCAAAAACTGCCAAGCTTTGACGGAGTAGTTCTCAGAATTCGTGGCAACTAGGAACATTCTATTTGGACCTACAAGTGCATGTGGGGTCCATCCATAATAACCTCTCTCAATTTTGGCCAACTCCAATTTGATTGATCGTGTCGAAATCAAATGCATTCTTGCAAAATGCTTCAGTTTCATGCAGTGGAAAGGTGCTAGGAGTGACATTTTGCATTCCAGAGGTCATGGGGCCGAATGGACTTTGTCAATGCATTGGTGTGGGTGGGTAAATACTAGGGGAGGTCTCGTTTCATGTGCCAAGTGCCCTAGTCATTTGGGATGGTAAGCTACTAGCAAAGTCCCTTAAGATCCCTACGATGCAAAAATTACCAAACTTTGACTGAGTAGTTCTCAAAATTCATGGTAGTTGGGAATGTTCTGTTTAGACCTATAGGTGCACGTGGGGTCCATCCACAATAACCTCTCTCAGTTTCGGTCAACTCTAGCCTGTTTGATCGTGCCAAAATCAAATGCATTCTTGCAAAATGCTTCAATTTCACGTAGTGGAAAGGTGCTAGGAGTGACATTTTGCATTCCATAGGTCGTGGGGCTAAACATACTCCGCCAACGCGTTGGGGTGGGTGGGTAAATGCCAGGGGAGATCTCATTTCATGTGCCAAGCACCCCAGTCGTTCAGGGAAGTAGGCTACCGGCATAGTCCCTTAAGATCCCTAAGATGCAAAAACTACCAAACTTTGATGGAGCAGTTCTCAAAATTTGTGGTAGCTAGGAACATTTTGTTTGGACCTACAGGTGCACATGGGGTCCATCCACAATAACCTCTCTCAGTTTTAGTCAACACCAGTCCGTTTGACTGTGTCAAAATCAAATGCATTCTTGCAAAATGCTTTAGTTTTATGTAATGGAAAGGTGCTAGGAGTGACATTTTGCATTCCATAGGTCATGGGGCTAAATGAACTTTGCCAACATGGTGGGGTGGGTGGGTAAATTTTAGGGGAGGTCTCATTTCGTGTGCCAAGCGCCCCAGTCATTCAGGGCCAAACTACCAGCAAAATCCCTTAACATCCCTAAGACGCAAAAATTGCCAAACTTTGACGGAGCAGTTCTTGAAATTAGTGGCAGCTAGGAGCATTCTATTTGGACTTACAGGTGCATGTGGGGTCTTCCCACAATAACCTCTCTCAATTTTGGTCAACTCCAGTCTGTTTGATCGTGCCAAAATCAAATGCATTCTTGCAAAATGCTTTAGTTTCATGCAGCAAAACCTTGTCAGGTGCCTTATTTTTTGATATGCTCATCATGAGGTTGAATCGACTACACGAACATGTAGGGGTGGGTAGGTAAATGTTAGGGAAGGTCTCGTTTCATGTGCCAAGAGTCCCAGTCATTCTGGCCTGCAAGCTACCAGTAAAGTGACTTTGTCGATAGCTTACAACCCAGAATGATTGGGACCGTTGGCACACAAAATGAGACCTCCCCTAGCATTTACCTGCCCACTCCAACGTGTTGACGAAGTCCGTTCAGTCCTACAAGCTATGGAATGCAAATGTCACTCCTAGCACCTTTCGAGTTTGCCGATAGCTTGTAGCCTGGAGTGACTAAGACACTTGGCGCATGAAATGAGACCTCCCCTCACATTTACCTGCCCACTCAGACATGGCATAGTCGATTCGACCCTATAGCCTGTGGAATGCAAAATTTTAGTCTTAGCAACTTTCTAGTTTGTCGATAGCTTATAGCCTGGAATAACTGGAATGCTTGGCACATGAAATGAGACCTCCCCTAACATTTACCCACCCACCCCAATGTGTTGGCGTAGTCAGTTCAGCCCCATGATGACTAGAACAAAAAATACAACACTGGCCACGTGCTGCATGAAATTGAAGCATTTTGCAAGAATGCATTTGATTTTGGCATGGTCAAATAGACTGGAGTTGACCAAAACCAAGAGAGATTATTGAAGACATAGCCCACATGCACCTGTAGGTCCAAATAGAACATTCCCAGCTGCCATGAATTCTAATAACTACTCCATCAAAGTTTGGCATTTTTGCTCTTAGGATCTTAAGGGACTTTACTAATAGCCTGCTGCCCCGAATGACTGGGGTGCTTGGCACACGAAACAAGACCTCCCCTGGCATTTACCTACCCACCTCAATGCGTTGGCAAAGTTCATTCAACCCCATGACCTATGGAATGCAAAATGTCACTCCTAGCACATTTCCACTGCATGAAACTGAAGAATTTTGTAAGAATATGTTTGATTTCGGCACGGTCAAACGATTTGGAGTTGATCAAAATTGAGAGAGGTTATTGTGGACGAATGCCACATGCAGTTGTAGGTCCAAACAAAACATTCCCAGCTGCCATGAATTTCAAGAACTGCTCCATCAAAGTTTAGCAGTTTTTGCGTCTTAGGAATCTTAAGGGACTTTGTCAGTAGCTTGTTGCCCTGAACGATTGGGGCCCTTAGTACATGAAACGAGACCTCCCCTGGCATTTATTTACCCACCCTAATGCTTTGGCAAAGTCCGTTCGGCCCCATGACCTATGAAATGCAAAATGTCACTCCTAGCACCTTTCCACTGCATGAAACTGAAGCATTTTGCAAGAATGTGTTTGATTTTAGCACAGTCAAATAGACTAGAGTTGACTGAAACTAAGAGAGGTTATTGTGGATGGACCCCATGTGCACATGTAGGTCCAAATAGAACATTCCCAGCCACCATGAATTCTGAGAAATGCTTCGTCAAAGTTTGGTAGTTTTTTCGTGTTAGGGATCTTATGGGACTTTGCTAGTAACCTGCTACCCTGAATGACTGGGGCGCTTGGCACATGAAACGAGACCTCCCCTGACATTTACCTACCCACCTCGATGTGTTAGTGAAGTCTATTCAACCCAACGACCTATGGAATGCAAAATGTCACTCCTAGCCCCGAGGATTCAATCAAGTAGTCCTTAGGTTGATATGACCATTCTAAGCTTGACATATGACTGCTACCATTTGCATATAACTATACATTTATAAAATGAGTGTTTTAATATATTTATAACAACCTTCTCTATTTTGCTCGAACAACACTATCCTAATATGTGTTGACAGTGTTAAAATGTGAATAATTGTATGATGATTAGTAAATACTTAGGACCTTGATGACTGTCCTAGCAATCATATGACTAGTTTTTTAATTACTAGATCCCCCCAAATGGAATCTTTGCTCGTCAAATAGATATATGGTTGTCCATATATTGCAAGCTAATTCATGATTGCATGCTTGTCCATAAGTGTATTGTGTCATAGTTGGTCTATTGGCTTTGCTAGGGTTCTCTTTATGTGGGAATGACATGATTGACTTGATGGGGCTATCGTCCCCTCTTAATTTAGGATTTCTACTCTTTGATTACCAACACAATTGTCTCTTCATTATGTGAGTCCTCTTTTTTCTCTCTTCTACACTCCCTACTTGTAGACTTTGCATTCATAATGCCAGAGTATAAGCATCCTCTGGGAAGACAATAATGCCTTTGATACATGATAGTCAACCTAGGGTTGTCTTTGATCTTTGTATGACAAACACCTAATTAATTCTAGCTACTTGTAGTACTTCTAAGCATCTCCTATAATATCACCAAGTACATGACTAGTTTATTCATACATTGCCACCGGTGGAGGACACGTTTCAATGCCTAAAACCTTAATCCATGCCTGCACATGTGTGAACAACATTTAGAGATGTATGTTATTCATTCTACCTAACTAGAGCCCATATTTCATAAGGTTTTCTGGGCAAAATACAAAGAGATAATGGACTGATCCATTCTTGTATTGATTGTGACAACCATGATTAGAGGTCAAATTACATTGCATTTACATAATTTCATGCTATTTACATGGTGATTAACCTATTTGTGTGATTAACATCCATTCTCTATAAAGTACATATTAAAAGATGAGATTATAACACAAGATATAGTAATATGAGATCATGATATTTAAGATATACCAATGTAATATCATAAGGCATGGTATATAAGATATAAAAATGTAGGATCAATGATGTAAATTCTAAAACAATGATAAGAGATGGACCATAGACAAGATTCTCAATATAATGATAGATCATGAATGTTATAAGAAGCTAGAACCTCACTCAATATAAGTATATTGGATAATGCTTTAAGATGTTAGATCAAATAGTGCAAGAACATATGTAAAGCAAAGAGCCATTAGTATCATTGGATACAAAACCAAGGATCAAAGTATAAGATGTAAAGGATTGAGAGAAAGGACCAAAGAAAAAACATAATTAAGTACACAAGACAAGGTAAGACAATGTAAAGATGAAATATGAAAGACAAAGATCATGAGATCAAAATGTAAGCCATCCATAAAACCATCATAAGCATTGCATAATAACTCCTCACTAAGACTTCTAATATGATAAGTTGCTAATTTATCATCATAAAAGCATAAGCAATCATGTGAAGCAATAGAATAATCATGATGAGGCTCATCATCATCATGTATAATGTGAGGTAGAACATATAGAGGATCTGTTGCAAGTATGAGGTGAACTAGTGTTGTCATTGATGTCAACATACTCATATTGCTTTGACAAGAAGGATTGAATGAGCTGTGTGCTGAGGATATTGAGAAAATTAGTCTCAATCTGGAACAATGAAGAATAGTGATGAGGAGAAGGCAAAAGTACTCAATAGGTTGTGATTCAGAGGATGCGGATTAAAGGGTTTGTAGATATGAGTCTTGAAATGATCCAGTTAAGATTTCAGAGGTCCGCATGAAGATGTGAAAAAGTTGTGATCAATCAAGTGGAACCGGTTCCGGGAGATGCTCCGGAGTGACAGAGTATTACAAAAAGGTCTGGTGAGATCTGAAGGTGCTTTGTCCTATTCTGTGGATTGGAAGGAGTGTTTGGGAGGTCCTTTTAAGGTGTCATCTCGATTGGTATGTGGTTTGGAGGTCCGGAAGCACCTCTGGCAGTATGACAATGGCGATTGACTGTGTTCTTGAAGTTCCAGATGAGGAAGAGAAGAGATTCCAGTAAGTAGAGGAAGTGCGGATGTACCTGGTCATTAAGTCAGGCTTTTCAAGGTTCTTGGATCGTGTTGAGGTTGTGTTATTGATCCGCATTGACGGTAGAGCCCATAATTGAAGGTATTCTTCCGGATGAAGTTCTTGTTCAGACTAGCTGACTGGATGAGTTGTTCATCTTGCAAATGTTCTTGTGGTGGCCGACCAGATGTGTTATTCATCCTGCAAATGTTCTTATGGTTGATTGCCGACTTAGATGATTGTTCCTAAGCTGATGACTTGTATAAATAAAGGTTTGTGAGTTCATTTCAAAGTGTGTGTTGTGGGGAAGATGAGTGTGGTATAGCGAAAGAGCAAAAGGCAGAGCAGAAGTGTTTCGGGCTTAAATGGAACTGATCCAGACATGGTGAAGATGTCATTCTCTAGTTCAAGGTTGTGATCCCTATGATCTTGTAGATAGTGTGTCTCTTTGTAGGCAGTGTGCCTCCTTGTGAGTAGTGTGCTCGGGCAGTGAGCCCTAATTGGCAAGTGCCATCTTTGTATTTCCTTATTCTTCTAACAGAGAATAATCCTTGGGTTAATCACCCCGTGGTTTTTCCCTTAACCGGGTTTTCCATGTCAAAAATCTTGGTGTCTAATGTGTTGATGTTTATCTGCTCCGGTGTTTATGCTTTCTGCTTTCATGAATGGTTAATTGATATGCTGTTAACTAATAAAGAAGAATCAAGTGTCTCAAGTAGAAGCAAGTTTTTATACAACTGATTCACCCCCCCTCTTAGTTGTATGCCCTAGATCTAACAGGATCATCATGATATATAGAGAATCATCATGATATATAGGAAGAATATGAAAAAGGTAATAAACACAATTTCCAACACTAGGGAAATAATCATAAATATGTAGTACCAAAAAAAATGCATATCTCTAATCTATTGGAAGATGGTACATAATGAATAATATCATCATGGCATGTGAGAGGAGTATCATTATAAAATACAAGAATATCATTAGTAGGAGGTAAGATTATGTCATCAATGCATGTCCTACAAGGTGCATCACAAGGTCTAGATCATTAGTATGTATGTACTCACCACCATCCATATGATCATCATTAGGCTTACTATGAAAAATGGAATATGAAGAAGAATAAAAGATATCAAATCACAATGAACTATTTCATCATCTATAGGTATATCATGCAAAGAAGGTGTGCTCAAAGGTAATAATTCATTAGAGACATGCACAACACAATTACTCTTCATAGATGAAGGATGCAAGCTATGATAATCATGAAGAAGTGAAGTAAAACTGTCTAAAAAAGAAGGAAACATAATAAGCAACTCCTTAAAGTTAGAGAATAAACATAAATGATCATTTAATGCTTCTATCTTAAATGTGTTTCCATCAATATGATAAAATTCTATAAATGACTCAAGAACAATATGACCACATATTGCCACCGATGCACACATTTCAATGCCTAAAACCTTAATCTATGCCTGTACATGTGTGAACAACATTAAGAGATGTATGTTATTCATTATACCTGAGCCCATATTTCATAAGGTTTTCTGGGAAAAATACAAAGAGATAATGGTCTTATCCATTGTTGTCTTGACTTGTGACAACCATGATTAGAGGTCAAAATACCAAAATTCCACAGCCTTTGCTAGCATCCTCCCTATATGTACACCAAAAAAGGATGTTTGGAACAAGGTATGGACAACCATCAAAGTATAAAGGATATAGGAAATTTGTCACATGCTGTAATTGCAACTGCCCTTGTAGACATGTATGCAAAATGTGGAAGCATAGACAAGGCACGTGAACTATTTAGCATGATGCCCCAAAGAAATGTCACCTCATGCAATGCAATGATTCCAAGATATGAACAAAATGTATTTTTTGATAAGGCTTTAGAAACTTTCAAGCAAATGCAATTGGCAAGTGTAAAGCCAAATTTCAAAACCTTTAAAATGGTATCTTTGGAACACAGTATAGACATCCATCAAAGCATAAAGGATATAGCAATTTTGTCAAAAGTTGTAGTTGCAACTACCCTGTGAGACATGTATGCAAAGTGTGGAAGCATAGACAAGGCACGTGGACTATTTGATACAACACCACAAAGAGATGTCCTCTCATGGGATGTAATGATTGCAAGATATCAAAAAATGGATTTGTTGAAAAGATTTTAGAAACTTTCAAGTAAATGCAATTGGCACATGTAAAGCCAAATTCCACAACCTTTGCCAGTATCCTCCCTATCTATACACCAGAATAGGATGTTTGGAACAATGTATGGATAGCCATCAAAGCATAAAGGATATAGGAAATTTGTCACATGCTATAATTGCAACTACCCTTGTAGACATGTATGCAAAGTGTGGAAGCATAGACAAGGCACTTGAACTATTTGGCATGATGCCCCAAAGAAATGTCACCTCATGGAATGCAATGATTGCAAGATATGAACAAAATGCATTTTTTGATAAGGCTTTAGAAACTTTCAAGAAAATTCAATTGGTAGGTGTAAATCCAAATTCCAAAACCTTTGAAATGGTGTCTTTGGAAAACAATATAGACATCCATCAAAGCATAAAGGATATAGCAATTTTGTCAAAAGTTGTAGTTGCAACTACCCTGAGAGACATGTATGCAAAGTGTGGAAGCATAGACAAGTCACATAGGACATGTTTGATACAACACCACAAAGAGATGTCCTCTCATGGGATGTAATGATTGCAAGATATGTAAAAATGGATTTGTTGAAAAGAGTTTAGAAACTTTCAAGTAAATACAATTGGCACGTGTAAAGCCAAATTCTACAACCTTTGCCAGCATTCTCCCTATTTGTATACCAAAATAGGATGTTTAGAACAACGTATGGACAATCATCGAAGCATAAAGGATGTATGAAATTTGTCACATGTTGTAATTGTAGCTGCCCTTGTAGACATGCATGCAAAGTGTGGAAGCACAGACAAGGCATGTGAACTATTTGGCATGATGCCCCAAAGAAATGTCGCCTCATGGAATGCAATGATTGAAAGATATGAACAAAAAAAGGATATTTTTGACAAGGTTTTATAAACTTTCAAGAAAATATGATTGGCGGGTGTAAAGCAAAATTCCACAACCTTAGCCAATATCCTCCTTGCCTATGCCAAAATGGACATCCATCAAAGGATAAAAGATATGGGAATTTTTTTAGATGTTGTAGTTGCAACTACCCTTAGAGACATTTATGCAAAGTGTGGAAGCATAGACAAGGCACGTGAACTATTTGGCATGATGCCTCAAAGAATTGTCGCCTCATGGAATGCAATGATTGCAAGATATGAACAAAATGGATTTTTTGATAAGCCTTTAGAAAGTTCCAAGAAAATGTAATTGGCGAGTGTAAAGCCAAATTCCAAAACCTTATAAATGGTATCTTTGGAACATGATATAGACATCTATCAAAGCATACCGGATATAGGAATTTTGTCAAATGTTGTAGTTGTAAGTACCCTGCAAGACATGTATGCAAAGTATGGAAGCATATACAACGAATGTGAACCGTTTGACACGATGCCTCAAAGAAATGTTGTCTCATGGAATGCAATGATTGCAAGATATGCACGAAATGGATTTTTCATAAGGCTTTAAAAACTCTCAAGAAAATGCACAAAAGTAAATTTCAACCAAACGCAAATTTTGGCAAGTCTAAAACCAAATTGCACAACCTTATCCAACTTTCTCCTTGCCTATGCTAGAATGGGATCTAGGGAACATGGTGTGGACAACCATCAAAGCATAAATGATATAGGAATTTTGTCACATGTATTGTATTTGCATCTACCCTTGTAGAAATGTATGGAAAGTGTGGAAGCATAGACAAGGCACTTGAACTGTTTGAAATGATGCCTCAAAGAAATGCACACTCCCACAGAATGCAATGATTGCAAGATATGCACAAAATGGATTATTTGAAAATGATTTATAAACTTTCAAGCAAATGTAATTGGCATGTGTAAAACTAAATTTCTGTATTGATAATTGGTCATCATATTATATATTTAATATAAATTGTCATATACATAATGTCATGAACATAACATCTAGTTTATATACAAAGCCATATAGGCATGTCCAAACAAAGCCATACAGGCATATCTACAAAAATATACATCGGTAACATACAAAAGTATGTATACAAAGCCATCTAGGCATACAAAAATGTCCTAAAAACTAGTTTCCTATGGACTTTTATGAAATAATCGACAGCCTTTTCTTGACCATGAAGATGGAGAACCAATCCATGACTCATCCTCTCTCTGCTGTTGAGTAGACCTCTTCGACAGAAGTTCATCCAGCTCCACGTATTAATACAATCAAACAATATGCACATTAATATAGAAAATGTATGAAATATATAACATCACATATGTAGTCGACCACTTACCACCATCCGATGATCACTCTCCATCATCTTGTTTCTCTGTTTCTCTGTAGTTGGATGGGTTGGAGTTGTGACCTCCTGTGAGAAGCATCAATAAGCAAAATTTCAGACTAAACATAAATATCATTTATGTACATCAAATGACATGAGATAAAATAAGAAATACAAAATTATGATATTTTCATGTTATTAGCTCATACCTCAGTCAAAGGATTTGAAGGCATCATGGCTACAACAATGCCTACTTGCCCTGACTCATGAAGATGAGGAGTGTCCATATTCAGCATCTGAAAATCAAGTTCAAGATCATTTGACTAAAATAAATACATAACATTATTTTAAAAATGTATAATGATTAGAAATGGTTAAATTTACCTTTGTATAAGTGGTGGATTTACATCCAAGGGACCAAGGAAACCGTGGAGGTGTCGGTGACTATTGAAATCATCAAATTGTCACAAAATAATGTTACCATTGATATATCTATAATAATTATGATCATGTGATAAATTACATACCTACTAACTTGGCCTCCTCTCATAACCCGCCAATGGACAGCTAACAGAGGCAGGATGAAGACTCTGACCCTGGAATTTCATTATGCAGATAATTACATACATTATTTTTCACTTATAATATAGATAGTCATATAAAATTAATTACAAATTTTAAATAACAATATATTAAATCAAGATGAAACTTGTGAAAAATTACCTGAGAATCAATACCAAATGTCTTATGTAAGACAATCATTGGTGAGAACAATCTCATCCACTATGGATGTCTCCAACATTGGATGCTGCCCCTACATCGCAATATCCTGCTGAGAGTTTTGTCATGTGTTCTGCGTCCTGTAATCACACAGGTTCTTACATGAACTGCACAAATGTGGGGACAAATGATGCCTACTGTTGTCACCCTCATTGGCCTGGGTAAGATCATCAGCATGTTGTGCTAGAGACCGCGTGATAGTAGTCAATGAATGTAACGTCTCCTCCTCAACACTCTCCTTCAAATTTGAAGGGAGTGACACATGTTCTAGCCTCAACAGGGGTCTAGGTACATGGTTTTCATCTCACTAAGCCCCCTCTCTATCTTGGGCAGAGCCACCACCTCTACTCCAGAACTCTCAAATATCAAAATAATTGGGAATCTTCTTGAGGATGAACTCACAATAGAGTTTCCTCAAGAAATATTTTGGCACCTCATCGTTGTTGCATGGGCGGTCATCAATGACCATGTACCATCTATCCCAAAATTTTTGGGATATTTCTTCATTCCTACACCAATGAATAGGGAACCATTTGCAAGTTTCTTCTAATCTTTGGCCAGTTTTAGGATTAATAAAGTGTGCACATAATTGAGATTTTGTAATTTTTTCATTCTTCACTTGTTCATATGACAATTTATCAGCATAGTATTGCCGACACCTCTCCCTATAGTCTTGAAATTTGGTGATTTATTTTGTCACCGATTTGGTGTGGGAAATAATCTCCTCTAATGACTTTGCAAGCATTCTCCTATGATTGGTGCTTGCACTTGGATTGTTTAGCATTTGAATAAGGGTTTGAAAATGTCTTTTGTTTTCTTCTATTTTCCCTAGGTACTTTTCTTGTGTGTCCCTTACATTGTGAGGACGTGAAGGTAGGTTTTTAGGGTTTGGAGGGTTTTGGGGGTTGTTTTGACCCTCCTTAGCTAGATTTGGGTTTTCTCTTGCCTCATTAACTATAAATCCAAATAAAAAATAATCAAACAATGCAAAAGTTAAAAATTCTTCTCAAACTAACAAAAATTAAACAAACCCTACCTTCTTGAGCTACTAGACCCTCCAAATTTGCTTCATGACGTCTTTGGCGGTGAGGTGGCATTGTGAAAGTGTTAATTTCTCCCTTGCACTTGCTTGGAGAGACTTTCCTTGAACACGCTCGTGCTTTGAACACTATTTTTTCACATACAAACTCCTTTGGCCGAGGGTGAATGGCAAAAAAATGAAGTTTTTTTTACTTTTAAAGTAAGTCAAAATGTGAGCGTGTTATAATGTGTTTTGGCCTATTTTGGACCAAAAAGTCCCATGGTGGTGACTTTTTGGTCCTCCATCTTTGTGCATACACCTGAATAAGCACCTTGATTAATGAACTCTTGCAATGTTTATCTTGTTTTATTGTATGTCTATGTGTTCTAGATTGTGGATGTAGGTTGAATTAACTCCAACCACACAACACACTCAAAGAAGATGGAAGATTGTTATTTGAATAGGGAACTCTTCAAATTGATCCATTATTTTAGGTACAACACCTCCTTTTCCTTTAGTTTCCCTTGACTATATCATCATTCCTCCTTTTTATTCTATTTCTCCAAACCATTTCCTCCTCCTATCCCTTTTCCCTATAAATTAAAACTGGGATAGAGTAGATAGGAGTCATCCTTCTATGAAGGTTGCTTAAATGAGTAAGTTGGCTCATGCTTCCCTCTGTCGTGGCTCGTGATGGTGCACTATCCCAAACCACCACCAATAGGTCATCAATACCAAATTTTAAAAATAGGGGTAATGATAATAAATCTAGTGTTAATCATATTGAGGTTTATCATGTACACATCGAACCATAAATATTTTGGGGGTTGAGCAGATTGGAAGATCTTCCACATGTAATATTAGAAAAACTTTTGGAAGAAAAACTTAATCACTTTACAAATTCTTATTAAAATAATGGATATGTTTAAGCTTGCACCACACAAATCTATTTTTTTGTGTGCTTATCACTACATCCATGTACATTCTACAATTAGATTCATTACCATCAAATATAAAATTCAAGATTCTATTGACAAAGGGATAATACATGTTGAGGATACACATAATGAGGCTAATCATATGGAATTAAATGATGAGGATCAATTTAATTCTAATGGCAATGAGTACATTGGTTTTTATGAGCATAGTGCACCATACATGTTAAGGTTACACATGAGGATATAAAATAGAGTAGACATGAAGAGCAATAGCAAATATATGACAAATACAACATTATAATTGATAGACCCATGAGGGGCATAGATTTCAACAATACATATTTTAAGCACATTGAGATAGATCCACTCAATAGTGAAAATTTTATTGGTTAAGATCTTCACTTATATCTTTTGCTACATGTTACACGTACTTTTATGCTATGACCATCTCTATTCTTTATACTTTATCTTGTCACTTAGGGGTCAAAGTTCTTATTTATTTTTGTAGAATATGTGCATCAATGATTTCCCACCTTGGGAGGAAACAAAGTGGAGGCATATTTCATGTTCCATCTCACATACACATTGGTCACATGAAAGGTAAGTATCTCAGTTATGCATCTTTGACTTATTTGATTTTATGTAAGGTTTTTCATGCTCAATATTTCATGCATGCACTCCATATTTTCTTTATAATGATTATGCTCACTTTTTGGCACAATGATTATCATGTTATTGTGTCTACTTTTAATCCAATCTTTCTTTCTCCTTAATGTGTGTGTACACATTTATGGAACACACAAAATCAAGGGGGTATATTATTACTAATCACTTTTAAGTTTTTGCACAATTCATAGGTTTGTTCTAGTTTGGCTTGTCTTTTCTTTTTACCTTGGTATTCTTACTCATGTAGATTCAAATGCACAATAAAGTGGGGGAGTAAATGTATGGGTGAAAAGCACATACACTACACTTTTACCCTTTGTTTTACATCACTTTACATGGGTATTCTAATTATGTTGTCCAAGTACCTAATTTTGACTAATTTGGCACTCCCAAAAATATAACTTTTTTTATAAGGTAAGTGCTACCAAAGAATGGGGGTAGCTCCCATCACATAAAGAGAGGAAAATTACACAGCATTAGAGATGGTGTTAATACCATCAGCTAGAAGATTAGCCCTCTCCATCTATTCAGCTAAGAGGAGGTCCTCGTTAATAGTAACAAAATATGCAAAGGCAGCCATTTCACACTTTTCTAACCCATCCCTAAAAATTTCCAAGCCCTCCGCCACCTTTCCTTTCTTCTTCACCACCTCAGCATCAAAGACTCCACAAATCAGACCACTCCTGGGGTTGGGTTGGGATGCTGACCAACCACCAGAATTGCACTCATCCTTGGCAAGGAATTCAATGAACCTCAATGCCCTATGGACAACACCAATAGCCTCAACAACAACAATGAAGAACCTTTCGATGAGTACCCCATCATGAACATGGGATCCCTCGACTTCTTGCAATCCCAAAATGTTTTTGATGGCAGTTTTTTAGTTATGCCTCCTCTATTTTAAAGAGTCATCCCAGTTGCTGATCCAAGTTTCAGTCTTTGCACCTGCATTGCACACCAAAATGTCTGCGACCCGCCATGGCTCCTTTGGAAAAAACATTCTCTTCAACCTCTATTTAAATTCATCAGGGGAACAATGCCAATTCTGAGGTGATCTATTCTCTCTCTATAATTTGATTCGAAGCTAGATCACCCAAAATTCATTTGCCATCTTAACCGTCAGATCCTAGAAGATTATTTGGAAAGGACTCTAAAAACTCTGCTTTCGTAGACTTCATAATATTACCTTGCATAACACTCAAAGATTTTGGATAGGGCTGATCTGTTCCTGACTAACCATCATGTCCCAAAGAAAGCATTCAAACTGTCTTTCTAATCTAGACTCCATAGGGAATACTAGGATGTTTCGTGAGCTTCACCTAAGAGGGAACGACCTGCTGGGATTCTGAATCCCATAGGCACCTTTGGCGTACAAGAACACTAAAGGACCTTAATTAAAATGTTATTTCAATGTTTGCAAAGGTGCCTTTGGTACCCCTGTGGTGATGCTCCAAATGAAGTCTAATATCTTCATGTTGGTTATTGTGTTACCTGTTCCCAAAGGCCTCTCAGAATCCCTTTGATTATTCATGCCTGGAGCCGATAACTGACATGTCAAAACTGTACCTGTTTTGGAGGGGTTATTCTATGAGCTTATAAAATCCCCGACCAGATTAGTGGATAAGATGGGTGGGATGGCCAGACCATCTAAATTTCACTTTTTGTCCTGAATTGGCATGGGGGAGTCAGTTTTCATTGAATCTTTCTTACTCAGGACATCATTTTGATTTTGGGATTCACCAACTTCTGTAACCACTGGCACCTCCTTTTGATGCACATTCATTTCAGGAGTGGGTTCTTTTGAATTGTCTATCTTGGCCTTAGGGCATGACTCTTGAAGATGCCTATGGCTATGGTAGCTAAGGTAGAAGAATCATTTATCTTCGTTATCAATCTTTTGAATTCTTTGATAATCTTGAATTTGCAGAACAATTTTGGGTGGTATCTTGTGAATTGCTATTAACTGAATTCTAGCAAAAAGGTAAGAGTCACTGTTAAATAACTCCTCATCAATGGCTAGCACAAAGCTGATCATTTGTCCAATTTTGGTAAGACAACCCTCAGTCCAACATTCTGCTAGCAGTTTGTAGAGATAGAGACAGATCCAAACTAGTTCGTCATAGGGAGCGCATGCCGTCAGATCAAAGTTAGGGGTCCATTTCCTCATATATAAATATGCTCCATTTCTTTCCCAGATCTTCCCTTGTAAAACCAGATCCCTATCCTTAGGAGAAATGAAGGTTGCAATGAAGAAACCCTTGGGGAAGAATTTGAGGATGTACTGTACTTGCCAAATTTTCTCCACCCATGATTTGATTTGAAATCTGATGAGTTGTGGCCCGATAAACCTACAAATTAGCACCATCTCTAAAAGGGATTCTCTTTCCTTCTTACTTTCCTTTCTAAGTTCTACTTGTAGACACTTCCACAAGTCTCCTTCCTCCAATCTTATGTGTGAATTCATGAGGTTGTTGGCTTTGTCTATTTCCTCATTTCCCCCTTGCTCACTTCCGAGTGCTCCCTGTCGATCTACTCCTTACGCCACTCCTAGAAATAGAACTTAACTCCTAGTAAAAAAAAATTCTTTCTCCTAGGTTTACAAGTGTTTTCAAAGTTTGGACTTTGATGGAGATAGGTACACATGTCTTTTGGTTTGAGGACATGGTTGATACATGTGTGAGACTTGGAGTCTCGTTTTAGTGGGAGTTGAGTATAGATACAATGATGATGATGATTATGGTGTTGTAATGTCCCCATTTTTAGCTAAGTAATAATTTTTAGTTTGAGCTTGTTTCTATAGCATGGAGAACCAGAATGTTGTCTCAACTAGTGTTTTTGTTGATTTTGGCTAAGTGTTGATATAAGGTATTATTTTATTTAGCCAAATATTCAAGTTCTTCTAATGGATAGAGATTGGTACTATGGAAAATGCAATATTCAAAATTGTATTTTCACTATTTTTCTCTAGTGGAGCGACTCATACCAAGTGGACAAGGGAAATGAAATCTTTAATTAGATTTCCTATATCTATTGCTAATGCCTAGGATACGTTGTATTTGTTTGCATAGCTAAATGTGCCACCAATTTGGAGGATAGGACCTATGTAATGTGAATTGCATGGAATCATGTGCAACTGATTGGTAATTTGCATTGGGTTTTCATTGAGTAAGGAGCCACGTCTATCAAGGAGGATCGATACACATCAAAGAGGTGTATTTGCATTGTTTATTGGGCCAACAAATGGAGGTGAGACCTATTTGTTCTTGTTCCTTGTGCCAACTACTTGCATGGATTTTAAATGTAAAATATAGTTTGTTATGAATCGCTCTAGCCAAGAGGAAAGATTTTAAATGCATTTACAAGGTTGTTATAGATCGCTGAAGTTAAGAAGGAAGATTTTAAATGCTGTTATCAAGTTTGTTGAGGATCGCCCAAGTCAAAGGAAGGTTTTTTAAATGCATAAAAAGTTTTAAATGCCAAACAACTAATTGCTCCAGCTGCCGCTCCTAGAAGGATATCATTTAACATTGTAGAGGGTCAATCTTATCTTTGGAGGACAAATTACAAGTTGAAAATCATTTAATAAACATAAGGAGGATTTTAAATGTTTATTCATTCAGCTCAAAGCATTTAAAATTGTTCAAATGAAAAGAATTCTATTGGTGGATTTCAATTTGCATTCCAAATTGCCAAAGGAGATGAGCGATCAACCTTGAGGAGGATAAAAGGAGCATTCCATTCTTATTTTCCAACTTTTGATCAACTGGTAAGCTTTCATACTGTTTGTTTATTGTTGGAAATTGCATTTTCTAGTATTTTTTTCAAGGTGATGCTCCCTTGAGTGTTGTGGTGATGTTCCCATGATAAATTGAGAGGTGTTATCATTCAAATTTCACCATTTGTGTGTGAATTGAAGGTTAATTTGAGGATTTTGAAGAGACATTTCATGTCATATGAAACCCTTGGTGATTGTGGAGTTGAGCCAAGGTAGCTGAACTGATTTTTGGAGTGATCTGTATAGTTTTAGGCATATTTGCATTGACTAAATTTTATGACAGTAAGCTGATATATTCATCTACAGGGTTTTATATCTTGTTTTAATGAAGATGATTGAAGATTGATATCATTAGAAGACAATACAAGACAATATCTTCATCTAGGAGATAATCGCTTGCTTGGGAATTGGTTTTATTGAAGGATTTTGTCATATTTTGCATTGTTGGGTTAAAAAAGTCCTTACAACTACTGCAACAATGAAATTACAGTCATAATTAGTCAAGGTTATGACCTATTTCAAAGGTCCAATTAAGCTGAATTGAAGTGTTGAACATTCTAGAGGGTTTTGTCATTAATCCTATGCAAGATTTGATCCATTGCATGCATTTTTGTACATATAATAAGGTTTGATATAAAATCAAATTGTGACTGTAATAATTTCCAGCCATTGGACATCTGTATATCTTTCATTTGAAGGCTTCAATAAAGTATGCTATTTGAGGTTTTGATGCTTCACTTGTTTATTGTTCATATTTGATGTTTATGTAGTGAATTGATGTAAGAAATCTTATCTAAAATTTTAGTGGGAGTTGAGTGCAGATACAATGCTGATGATGATTATGGTGTCATGGTTGTGTAGGTACACTTTTGCATTCACATGACATGATCATGTATGTGTTTGACAGGTAAGGGCTATGATCACTAGTAGAATTTTGGCAAATAAATAACTATGTGACTAAAAATTTTAGTCACGACAACTAAAAATGATTAAATTCCAATCATTTTTTGCAACATAGCTATAAATGACTAAAAAAATAACTAATTTGTTAAAGGGTAAAAAACACAGCTATAAATGACTAAATAATTAGTCACACAAGTAAAAATTAGAAAAAGAGGGAAATTAAAAAATATTTCGAATTGGAAAGAGGGAAATTTTTTCCATGAAAAATAATTCAAACAAAAGAAACCTAACCACCTCTACACTCAAGACATTGTTCATGCATTGGACATGCTATATAGGGGTCGAATTTGTCATGCCCGCATTTCACATGCGTTCACAACACGCTAAACCGCGTGTCATGTCCACATGCGTCATGTGGTCATGATACGAAATATCAAAATTTTTTCCCTAACTACTCTGAAAGCCTCCCTCGCACACGTAAGCGTGCTCGGTGCATCTGTTTAAGTTATCTAATTGATTATTGATACGAAATATTCCACTCACATGTGCATGTCAATAATGTTTACTATGCTTGAGTCGGTTCATTTTGTTTCGAAGAAGGTTCTCTAGGTAGGTAGAGGATCTTTAAATGGTTATCCCAATCCATAGATTACTTCTTCACAATCCTTGTTGATATCTCTATGAATTCATTTTAAAACGTTGATTATTTCACCCGTTAACGTATTTCTTAACTTTCTCTTTGATTTTGCATTTAAGTTTTAATCACATTAAAACCATCTACAATACCTTGGTAATTCACTAGTAACAAAGATTTACAAATCTAAAAATAAATTCCATTTTCTTATAAACAAACTTATTGTAATTTCTTAATAGGGCAATTTAAATTAGCCATTAAAATGTGTCCAACTATATATATATATATATATATATATATATATATATATATATATATTCCTTATTATATCTTGTTGTGGGATCTCCACTCAAGCCATATATATATAATTTTTTTATTTAAAATAACCCTTTAGTGCATGCTTATTCATTTACAATTAATATATATATATATATATAAAATTATATATATATATATATATATATATATGTATATAAATTTATTCATTACTTTATATATATATAAATTTATTCATTGCTATGGATAGTGGAAATACCACTAAAATTTTAAACCTTTTTATTTGTGAAATCCCAACTCATACCACTGGGTTAAATAACCCTAAATTTATTTGTATTTGATGTATTCCTTGCAGGGCATGGGCGGCGGATTTGAGTTAGGGCGGAGGTACAGAGGTGAATGGAGATGGAGAGGCACGGCGGTGATCAGCAGTGAAGGCAGAGGGAAGAGTGGAGGGTCGGAGGTTTGGCGTAGTGTGGAGAACGCTGCGCGCAGAGGCGGAGGTGGACGGTTTCCGCGGGCGGCGTTGTGCGTAGCTCACGGCGGGGGCGTGTTTTCTGTGGCGTGGCGGTGTTTAAAGGGACGGGGATGTGGGAAGGGGTGGAGCCCCACCCACATCCCACATAGTGGGGTGTGGGTGGGGCTCCGCCCCTCCCCACACCCTCTGCTAAAAGGTTTGGTGGGGGTTAAAACCCCCACCATAATATATGACGCCTTTCTACTGTGTAAAACAGCGACTCCCTTAAAATGAATCTCTTATCAATTTTGTATTTTTTAAATATTATTAAATAATGATATATATATATATGTATATATATCATTTTCACAATTACAATTAATTAAAATCTCTTTAATATATATATTCACAAGTTTATTCAATAATTTTATTTCCACAATTTCATTTGAAATGAACTATTACAATATATATATATATATATATATATATATATATATATATATATATATATATATAACAACTTCCACAATTTCACTTAATAATAAAAATGTATATACCATTAAGCCATATTTTCACAACTTAAATTAAATGGTTAAATGATATATTTTTATACAACAAAGTTCTTGGTACAATTCATTTTTTTTTTCTATCTCTCTAATTTTGATTTTCCAATATAATAAATACTCAAATGAAAAGATCACTTAACCATATTAAAAAATAACATATAAAATCTGCATTTACCATTTGTAAATCCTATCAAGTAAATCTTCTTTTCAATTAATTTTAAAAATCAGAAGTAGATACATATAACTATTAAATCTTTTGATTTCAATTCACACAACAATCTACTAAAATTCTAGATTATCTCTCAATGCAAACTTACTTCAAGTTTTTGTTTTGTATTCAAGGTAAATTTGCAACTATCATAATATAGTAAAAATAACTTCCTCACTAGATAATACAAGAGATATTTATCAATTGGTTTAAATCAACAAATAAGTCTTACAACTTAACACTAGAAAACATAGAACCATTAAATGTAAGAATACCACAACTCACATACACTCAAGGGAGTAAATCACTCTCTTCTCCCAACTTACACAAATGATGCAAGGTAACAACCAAATAAAATCACAACATTAAACATAGGAAGGGAGGATTATTCTTTCACTCCCAAGGTAACAATTTTTACAACAATATCAAGAGAGATGTTCTCTCTACAACTCTTACATAAAGAACTATGATGATCAAGATTCTTGTTACCAATAATAGGATAGAACATTTTCTTTAACAAGGGAAGACTTCTCCAATTCTTTTTACATGCTCCAATAGTAACCTGCAAGACAACATGGGAAAACAACAACAACCATCTAGCTCTCCTCCCTACCTTTGACCCGCAAGAGGGTCACCCCCGAGCTAGGGAGACCATCCTCATACACAAGGTAAAATATACCATACACATCACAACATTGAACAACAACAACAAAACAATAACTTACACACAACCCAAGGTATACTCACAATACAATGAACCAGCTTAGGTGAGTTTAGGAGGGTAGGGAAGTAGACATCTCTACCTCTAGGTGTCATCATTTACATATTTTACCACATTTTATCACAAGGCCTCAAGCCAACAATTTATCTTTCCACAAGGCCTCAAGCCTTCCAATTAATCAAATTACCCAGAATATTCCAATAGGCTCTCAAAGCCAATAAGCCCTCTAGGCTAAAAAAATACCAACTTGCCCTCAAGGCATTTATTACAACAAGAACCAAGATGACACCTGAGGAGGGTCACACCTCCCCTTCCCTATACAAGATGAGCATTTCCTTCCAACTAGAAGGAGCTCTTTCTACATCCAAAACAAAAATTTCAAAACTAACAGAAAAAAAAAAACCATAGAAGACATTTACAACTCATTCATCAAGCAAGAAACAAACATGCATATCAAACAATATATCACTCAAGAGAGAAGACTTATTCACCAACCTTTCAAAGCCCAATTATGGAAGAAACCTGATGAAGAGCTCCTCTCTACCTCCTCCAAAATCTCCTTCTTTTCCTCAATAATCCAACCCCCTTACTCTCCTCCTTCTCTCCCTTTTAAAACTAATTCCCTCTATTTTTTTAATTTCCTAAGTGGCATTAAACAACTCAACCACAACTCATCCATTATCTTAGTGGTCTTTTAAACAATTTACCCCCACTCAAAAGATCCCCCATTATAGCCCATATGTAAAAATAAAATACAATAAGTAAACTAAAATAATTAGAGTGGGTGACACAACACCCTCATTAAGGGGAACCCACCAAAAAAGAGGTACATAGAGACACGCACTCCATTATTAGGGGATCATGGAGTTGCTCCATGACTTGGAAGTGGGTCTGAGTGTGGATTCCACTCATCCTATTGTCCCCATGCTTCTAAATTCGTCACTTTACTTCACCCTGAAGTTGAAGTGACCATATGGAAGTTAACCCAAGGTTATCCTAGTTAAAAAGGTCCCTAGACCCATATGGTATAACCTAGGGTTGTTTTAAACCTAGTTAGGACTCCCAGAGTCAAGTAAAAACACAAGAAGAGAGTTAAAAAGAAATAAAGTTTAAAACAAGATTCAAAACACATTTCTTACAACAAAAGTAAATCAAAAGATAGAACTATTTCCCTTAACCTCATACAACATTAACACTGTACAACATTACAACATTCTTCTAAAACACGAGGTTGATCTTAGTTCCTCATGGAACTAGATCGGCTCACAAGGGATTCAACATAGGTATGGGATGATCTCCTGTATATGTGGTTTCGTTAGTAATACCTGCACACTCAAACTCGAAGTCAATAACTCATAGAGATATCATAGCTGAAGCAATTAAAATACATGCATACCTAAACATACTACCATATAACATACTAAAATGATAATACAGTTCCATATCCATTCATCATTTTCTTAAAAACAACATCTAATATCATTGCACAATTATTTTCCTTAAACATCATTTAGGTTTAATAAACAGGATTCAAGATCAATAGTCTCTCAACATATAATAAATAATAGCAATATTACTGCAAATAGTCTCATGAACAGTAGTGTAAAAAGGTAGGCCTCACAGAATTCACACTCAAAAATAGGTAAGGCTCATTGATATCCCTCTTTTTGCATTGATGAATTGGAACACAATCACTTGAAGATGTTAATTTTATTATATTTTGTTAAATTATGTATTGGGCAAACCCATTTCAGGGGGTTTTCCCAGAAGTGATATAAGAGTTTCTAGAGAAGGGCATGGCCAGATGCATTACATTCAATCGCCGAGGAACCTTACTAGCAGGTTTGGTATTCATGTGTTTTTAAACTATAATTTTTTGTTGTGTTTGGTACTCTATTTCAGTTATGCCCATTTGCCAGATGCGATAAATACAGACACCAAAATCTAATTCAATCTATTGACTGTTAATACTCAAACAATACTCCACTCTTATTAGGGATCAGGGTTTCAAATCTTAGTTGTGAAGGATCAAGGTTTCACCTAATTGTAGAAGAACTACCTCAACCTTGCAAACTTTTTAAAAATAAAATAGCAAATAATCTTATATTGCTTAATACCCATTTCTATTTTTGCCAGCCCTATCGCAGTTTAGTCCCCTGAATAGTCATTATTGTGTTGAAGTATTGGTTATTAATACTAGTGTTGGTGTGTTCTGAAGAGTATTTAATATGCTCCATTGTTAAAATGGGGTTTGATTTTTCTTAATTGGGGTCATCTTAGGTGGTTCATCTTGGCTTAAAATGCCCAAGTGATGAGCTTGCAAATCAATCTAGGGTTTCTATCTTTTTTTTTTTTTTTCTGTGATATGGAAGTCACCCTTTTGGATGTTTCTCTCCCTGATGATTGTCTAAGTAAAATGTCCTTTTAGCATGATGATTATTATTTTTTTTTAAAATAGAAAGTTCATAGTTTGTAATACTAATAAATCATCAATCTTTTTTCCATTTCTATGATCTGAAAGCAAATAACAAGCACTCAAGAAAGAATAAAAAATAACAAAGTCAATTAATATGGAAGCTTAAAATAAGCCTCAAACAATACACGAAAACAAGGATTACAACCTAATTTGAAGTCTTTCCCAAAATTTTGAATCAAGAGTAAACCACTAATGATAAGAAACAATAATAAGAAACATGGTTTACAACCTGGTCCCCATAAATTGTTGACACAAAGCAACCTAAAGAAAAAAGAAACTAAAAGATGACATTTTTAAATAATCAGAGCTCCATAATTGTTTAATTATGATTAAGTACGTGTACATGCTAAGCCTTCTCTATACAATGCATAGTACTGGCATGCCTAATGTGTTGATGATTACCACCACCACGAGGATGCTCAACATGATTCATTGCCACACCCCGAACCTTGGGCCAATAGTTTCTTTTGACCCTATATTTGTGATATGCATTGCCAGCTTTGAGCATTGGATTTTATGTCCTTCCACCACCAGTAACCTAACCAATCATGGCTCTGCAACTATTTGGCACAATCTTCTTAGCTCCAGATGGAAGCTTTACCCTGTAAATCGAAACCAATTTCCAAGACTCGTCAAACAAGGCTATTAAAAATTTGCAAAATCAAAAATTACACAAATTTGAACATTAAGAGAGAACTTAGATAATTGTTACAAAATTATTTCCACTACCTTTGGAATAATTGCATTTATCAGCTCACTATAACCTTGGAAAAAAAAATTAAGCATAGAAATATGCCATAAGTCTCCACAAGGTGTACACCTAGAACTTAAAATAGTTTGAAAATAATTTGGAAAAAGCCACCATCCATAGGACATCACAACAAATGCATCACATGTTTGTTGCTAGCCAAAAAGCAAGATGATAAACAAAAATTATAATAAGTCAAGGGGAACATCAAGAAGTAGTACATTCAAATTAATTTCAATGAGTTGCTAAACGAGCACAACCCACTTTGACTTGTCATAAGTTTAAAATATTAGAACATGTACATTTTTATGTCTATAAAGGTGACAACAATCCAACAATGGATCAAACATTTCAAATTGAAATGCAATAGAAATGCATTGCAAATGACAACAATCAAATTTGAAATTACTCAACTCATAAAAGAATAGTGGAGAAAAGGCAGAAAAACTGTTCTTTGATTTGATCGGGCCAATGAGAAATATTATCTCAAAAATTCAACTATATCACCATATCTTTGGCAACTTCGTTACCAATACCTTGGCCAACATTATTACACAAATGAAGAGCATTATGAGCAAAAATAAAAACTGATTTGAAGCTTCACTAATAGCTTGACAAAGAGAAATGATATATCTTACTAAGACAGGCATATGACCCCAGAGATGGGATAATACCAAAAGCTAAAATAGATCATACATCTAGACACAATCCACAAAATGCTATTAATGGTAATATCATCTAGGATACCAATAGGCATTGAAAAAATGAGATTAGCAGTGATTGTCTATTGTTTTGACTTATTTTAACAAATGAGTTTCCAATGTGAAGTGTCAACAAAGGATTTTATTACCATTCTATTGACTGTCATTTTCTAAGTCATGACTATCAATTTTGAACCAAATGAGGCCTTCCAATGCTTTGACTTTGGGGGCTCATAATTTTATTGATTTCCTATGATGAGTTGCATGTCATGTCTGCTTTTATGACTTTGAGGAACACACAAAATCAACAATAGAAACAAGATAGGATGGCAACTATTGGAGCCAATGGGCCATAGATGCAAAATTAAAGTGAATGTCTAAGCATGGTTAATGATCTTTTATTTTGTTGCTTCTAATTATATTTGTTCAGTTGTCAAGGGGGTGTAAGTCATGGCATATCTTTGTATCTCTTTATTGCCTTAAGGTAGATCATCACATGATTCTTACCTTGGTAGCAGAGGTATCTCAACACCAAAAATTATTTAGAATCCCACTCCTTCATGAAATGTACTAATGATTGCAAACTACCATCCCATGACTTATATCTACCATAAAGACAACTCTATGGAACATGTAGATGGTGTAAGTCATGGCTTGACCGTGTCTAAGAAAGTTCATAGTTTTTTCTATCTCCATTTCAAAAATATTGTCTCAAAAATTCAACTATATCACCATGACTTGTTCCCTACCGCAGTACTGCAAACTGTTTCTTTGATCATCATGGGACCGCAGTATACTAAACATCACTTGAAGCCTTTCACCACACTACCGCACTCCTTCATTGAAACTATCGTGGGGCCACGGTATTCAACACTTACATTACTTAAACTCCTCATACCACCATACTGCAAGCCTCACTTGAGGCCACTGCGGGGGCGCGGTGTACTGTTTTCCTCTGCTCCTTCTTACTACCATACAACAAGCCTCACTTGAGACTGCCACGAGGGCATGGTGTACTATTTTCCTCTATTCCTTACCACCATACCGCAAGCCTCACTTGAGGCCACCGCAGGGCCGCGATGTACTATTTTTCTGTACTCTTTACTGCATTATCACCGGTTATTCTCTTGACTTGCATGGGACCGCGGTGAAGTATCATATGCCACATAAATTTATACTACCAGCCCGCCACTTCATTTTGAGAATGCTGCAGGGCTGTGGTAATCAATCTCTACATCCCACAATGTCACAAGTGCAATCTCTTCATGCTGTGGGATAGAGATCTAATTGCTCCCTTGTTATCCTTGGTTCCTGCACACCCGCCAAGACCTTTTGAGTGACTTGCAGGACTGCGGTGAGAGACAAAAACACATCAATGGTAAAAAATGCAAATATCTAAGTTCACATGGACTTGGTATGGGGTTTTTATGAATGACTCCTGGAATAATTTTAAAAGAAATATGGATCCCTAAGATGGATTTATGGAAGGAAATTTGCATGGATTTATGGATTTATCAAATGTATGAAGGTATCTTTACTGTAGGTTATTTTCCCTATATTATTTATTCTTGGTTTGAACTCCTTGATTTTGTGGTTTTTTGTTAGGACCTAGAGCTTTCATATGCAGGACCACCTACAAGGCGCCAAAGGAGTCATCTGGATCATGACTTAGGAGCTGGTTACTATTCATTGAGTGGTATAATGGTGGTTGAACTATCTTGGTCTATACAACTAAGAGATGTACTTGTGTACTTTTTAGTTTGTTTGTTTAATTTTTTTATGCTTAGAAAAACATCATAAATAGATAGGATGATATTTTTTGTAATTTATTCCTTCAATCACTTGTCATAGGTCTAGTTGGAAGTAGCAGAGCTAGTGGAATGGAGGGTATACCTTATCCACCTATTTATTCAAGCAAAAATGTTGCAAGTTCCACTTCGGATCACCAAAGCCTTCACAAAAACATCTACACAAAATTCAACAATGAAGAATTTATGCACAAATTCTCTTTTGAATGATGTGCAAAGCATCCACCACAACACCACACTACTGCTAGGCCTTGCGGTGATGTGGGTGATTCCCGCATCACCACAAGGCCCAACAACAAATTGTACGGTGTTGCGGTGGAGGCTTTGTGCATCATTCAAAAGAGAATTTGTGCATAAATTCTTCATTATTGAATTTTGTGCAGAAATTTTTGTGAAGGCTTTGGTGATCCAAAGTAGAACTTACAACTACAATATCTGATAAATGTCTACTTCTAAATATGCTTTTGATGGAGGTTCATATCCTCATCCAAAGCTCCAATTCACACATAGGCAGGAAGGACACTTTCAAAGGTTGAGGAGTTGGGTTTTACACCCACTAGTTGCATTTTCTTTAAATTTTCTAAGGACTTTTCAGAAAAACCCATTTTAAACATATCCTTTAATCACAACATTCCATGATATCACATTTCTTTGAGGCATTTTTTGAAACAGTTCACTTTCCTTGTCTATGCTTCCACATTTTCATGTATGTCTAGTAGGGCACTTGTAACTACAACATATGACAAAAAAATCCCTATTGTTATGCTTTGATGGATGTCCCTTCATTATTAATGGATATTTGATGTAGTGCACATTACTATAGTGAAAGCCTATTTTTCAGATCGTTTCATTTAGCATCACCAATATTCTCCACAAGAACATTGTCCCGGTTTAAAATGATGGAAATGGTTCACATCTCTCAGAACAATTTCTCTTGCAACAATCTTGGAGATGAATTTAGATGCAGTGTGAAAATTAGAACATACTCGAAGGTTCTTAACAACTCTAATGGTTGTACCAGTGGCCATGTTTAACTAACCAAATGCAATTGCTAACTTTTCACTATGGTGGCAGATAAATGATTCTTTTTCTTCTATTCCACAGCATTAAGTAAAAGTCTTGAATCTGGAAATATCCTACTACCTTCATTTGCCAAGCCAATTTCTCCAATTTTGCATAGCTCTCCCATGTTTGTGGATGTCATTTGTCTCCTACACAAAAAAGCATGTACCATTTTATGCCCTTCAATCCAACTACATGTTGGTATCTTTTTAATTCCTCTATCTTTCATCAATTTCCTTACTATTTGAACCTCACCACACTTACCTACTTCTGCACAGATGTTTTAGGGAAGAACCAAAGTTGCAACATTTTTAGGATCCAACTAAAAAAGCAGTGTTGCTGGAATACTCAACCTACATTCAAATTTTGAATTTTGGGAAATTATATATAGTAAATAGATTGATGGCTGTTTGGATAGTGAAATTATTAGCTTTCTTAGAAATTAACTGAAATATCTTGTCTTGAAACATCTAGAATGAATATTTTAATTAAAGAGGATTTTGTGGTTATTTTTGTAACAATGATTTTATAGTGTAGCTAGCTTGCTATTTTCATTCAAGATACAAGTCATCAAAGTCAAGCACATACCAAGAAGATGGTAATGGTACTCTACTTCAAACCCTCAACCTCACTTAGTTTAGTATGCTTACATGGGGATATTAAGAAAGTTGCTAAACAATTAATATATATCATTTGTTGTTTGTCAAGGAGAATCCTATGAGATCCAATATGGTAGTGGATCAATATCCAATTTCTTAAGTAAAGATGATGTCACAGTTGGGAAACTTGTTGTGAAACATCAGGTTAGTAAGTTTTGGATGTTAAGGCTTTCCAGTTGGATATCAAAGATCTTTTCTCATCAACTTAATTTGGAGTTTATGTATAATTATAGATTCTTTCATGGTGTAGGTCTTTATTGAGACAACACATGAAACAGGGTTGACATTTTTTTTTAATTAGTAAGGATGCTTAGAGCATCATAATATATTAATATTAATAAAAATGTTTTTTGCAGATTACAAAAAAGGCCCTTCCTAGCCAAAAAGATAACATAACAGAGCATTTTAACTAAGATCCCTGAACATAGCTACATATCTAAAAGGCCCTTTCTGGACAAAAAGGAAACCAAAGTTACAGTGAAGCCAAAAACTTAAAATAGAAAGAGTGGTTCACATGCTGTCCATATTTAAATCTACAACCCTAAAGCCATGAACGCCCAGTTGGATTCTCTTGAGAAAGGACTGTGTCATCATTGGTGAAGGGAACTACCGGTGGTTGGAAATTTGACAAGAAGCTCCATGCATTGGATACTTCCTCTATCCTTTCCCTCTTGGACCTTCCAAATGCAGATTTGTGAACCCATAGTGAATTATCAAAGAGCTCTCTGTTACCTGATTGCAAACTTGAAATCATCGCTTGATAAACACAATTAAAACTAGGTTTATTAATGATATCTTCATGGAGGAAGACTCACCCTACCAAGGCTGAGCCATCATGGAGATTATAAGTAGCAAAAGATTCAAATAGCTTGACATTTGGGAGTAGATCGTCATGAACAAACATTGATGCTATCCTTTTAACCTTATCAACCTGATGAAATAAGTCCATCACATTTGAGAGAAAATGAGATACTAGATGTAAAGCATAACATACCCTAGATTGCAACAGAAAATCTCTATCACATACATCTATCAAAGCATCCTCCATCGGCTCTTCATCGAGCAGTTTGAGGGCCCTAGCCATGAAATCTGAGTTGATGCTTCCGTGCATTGGTTGTTCCTATGATTGAATAGGTAAATGAAGTCAATAATTGAGGGGATAGATAGACATTATAGATACACAAAAAGAGAAAAATGAAGAGGCAAGAACAAAATAATGACACAGATACCATCGTCTCTTGCATAAAAGAGGATCACATGAGCCAACATAATGAATTGAAGTCATTCAAGCCGACGAGGAAATAAAACCATGGCAAATGAGATCCAAATGTAGATTATATTGCTCAGCTTGCAACACTCCTCTTACAGAGCAGTCAGTGAATAAAATCAAAGAGACATGTGTGAAGAGAATGTAATTAATGCCAGATGGAAATCTACATAGATTGCAAGCTTCAAAATGACTAAATATACTACTAATTGACGTGAATTAATAATTAAATTGACTAAATATACTACCAATTGATAGAAATCAGTGAATAGTGAATAAATATGACTAAATATATGACCAGTGTTAAATCAGTGAATAAAAATGACTAAATATATTACCAAATTGATCAAAATGATGATTAAAATTAATGACTAAATACACTACCAATGGATAGAAATCAGTGAATAAAAATGACTAAATAAGTGACCAGTTAACAACAATCAATGACTAAATATATCAGTGAAAAAAAATGACTAAATAAGTGACTAGATTACAACAATCAATGACTAAATCAACGACTAAATATACTACCAAATCGATCAATCAAAACAACTAATAAATGACTAAAAATGGTTTAGTCATCAATTTGGTCATGTTATAAATGACTGACAATAAACTACTAATGGTCATGTGACCATGTTTGGTCATTTATAAGCACTTTTTAGTAGTTTTTTAGTAATATATTTCTCTTTTTGTACTAGTGGATGTTTGATTCGTGATTATAGGTGGTGTTGTGGTGTAGTTTTAGGAGGTTGTTCTTATCTCTTGGATGCTTGGTAGTTCCTTAACTATGGTCCATAATTCACCTTTAAATTGATGGCTAAGATATTCCATGGCTTGTTATAGATCTAAGCTATTATTGATTCCAACTCACTCAATCACTCAATTCTTAATCTCAAAAGAGATTATCTCTAGATTTCTTCAAGGATTTGGGTCTTATTATTAATTTAGAATTTTGTTTAGACTCTTAGGTTGGAACTCATAAGTAAACTTTGTCAAGGGATCAACATTGTTCTACTTGGGGAAATGCGTCAACAAAGGTTAACTCCACACGATTAATGAATCGTAATACACCCAACAAGTTAACATGTAGGTTTTTCTTGTGGGCTTAACTATTTGAAACAGTTTAACCTAATATAAATTCAGGTAAGGATTAAAAAGTTAATGAGATTCTCCTTTTATCTAAGAGTTTAGAGGTAGTAACCTCTCAACTTAGTTAATTTAGACATAGTAGTCAATAACTAATTACTAAAGTTGACAAAACACCATAAATTCTCTGGATTGATGGGGCTACTGAAGACCACCCCTGAAGTTTGTTAACATTTCTTCAATGATTTTCCCTAGAGAGGCATGCAATTAACTCTTATTAGAGCTTGACCACATAGCCTATTCATTCAATACATTAGGCCTAATTAGATAGCTTCATTCCCTAGAACATTGTAAATATTTTGATTGTATCACATTTTCAACTAAATTAAGAGCTACATTAGCATAAAATTTACAGAGGTTATCCTAGTTAAGGAAATGAACTTATCCAATAAATGTAATGAGATCTAAACTTAAGAGTTAAATATCAATATACCAATTCTTTGAGTGAGATCACACAAGCCTTAAGCTAATTGTACTACACAAAAATAGGAAATATTTACTAGCCATATTTATGAATTAAACTTTATAAGAATATTAGATTTCCTTTAAGAATTAACATTAACATAATTACATAAGAGCACTATAAGCCCTTTTCAAAATTACATGTTTTATAGTGTCTACTAATAAAATGAATACTTTCACACATTACACAACCATTTTTCTCGATCCTTAATAGGTATCTAATGATCCTCAATTCTTACTCTCAAATCTAGGTACTCCTAAGACAATCTCATAGGAGATCAATAATAGTATTAATGTTGTTGGGATTAAGTGCCATTCACCTTGCAAATCTCTAGACATGTTTAATTATTTTAAAATTTATGTTGTCGATAAATAATTGTTATGTATGCAAGAAACATGGAGAGGGTAGACTTGGATGCCCCTCTATATGGTAGGAAAATTATTTATTATTATTTATTCTCTCACATGTAATTGCAGGGGCATCTAAGTTGGGAGTTACTTTTGGAAAGATATTATAAATTGTGTAAAAATCAAGATGTGTAAGAGGGTGTAAGAGGATCTTCTACAAATGGAATGCCTAGGATTTGGATCTTGGTCAATCTGATCATTATGATAGAAACGATGATGCTTATGATAGTGTAGAGCTCACCTGCTTCACATACAAACACAAGGTTAGACCATAAAATCTAAAATTGTAACAAAGTACTTTTGGTTGATGTGATTGCATGACCCCTAAGATGGTCTTGCATCAGATGACCATCATTCTTAGTGAGAAAAACTATGGAGGTTTTCTCTCTATTGTGGGTAACTACACAGCTCACTAAGGTCTCATAATCAATTAGATTTTCAATTCATGAAGTCCTTGTCAATAGCTCACATGCATTTAGCTCAATATTAGACTACTTATACACAAAGATCATCACTCAAACTTAGCACCATGAGAGTCACAAATTCATAGCTAACACAGAGGCTTAATCCTTGTTCACACACAAGGTGCTAAAACACATTTTGGTAGACACTTGCAAGGATTATATCCTCAACTCAACATTATAAGATACACACACATATATAGGAAATTAATTCATTAGTTTATATCACCACACTTCTAGCTTGGAATATCCACTAGGTAAGTGGCACCAAGATGAGGGATAATTTAGTGGCCAAAAGGGAGATTTTCACCAAAATACATATGTGAGCTATGTAAAACACATATGAGTCATAATGTGTACATGTTATGGCTTGGACTTGATCTAAACCATAACGTGTATGTGTTATAACACATACGCATTATGTCTTGTATATGCTATAACACATGCATGTTACATTGATCATTATTTTAAAGCTTAAAATAATGCTCAATGTAACATGCATCTACACATGTTTCTAACACCATAATTTATTTATTTTAAATCATGCCCATTAGGCTTGGATTTCCAAGCCTAAGGGTTGGACCTCCCGTTTGGCTCCTAATTTCATTTTTTCAACATAAAACAATGAACTCAAATGTTACATCCCCAATTTTTGTCCTCCTATACTTTTACTTTTTACTTGGACATAAGTAAATTTATTATGATGTTTAGATTAATGACAAGGAAAAATATGGATTATATTGAATATCATTTATTGAGATTATAGGAATGATTATGTTATTATCAATTTAATATTTGTATTATGAGATTTGAATTATTATTTGAATTAATTGAATAATGATGCACTGATCACATATTGTTTGGTAACAAGTTGGACAGGATTACAAGTTATTAGATGACTCTCGGAGAAAAGAGAGAGGGTATCTTTCTAGGAGAGAGATATAGACCTCGGGTTACGAGTGGTTTATTTGCCAAACCAAGTTATAAGTGTTTAATGAAATTGTGAACCAATGTGTCGTAAGAGGTAAGCCTTGTCTTGTCAATTTACTTTTGAACCTAATCGACAGGTAGTCGATATTATTTACAATCTTTCTAAGTCGTATTAAGTCGTCTTAGTCATTAATAACGTTAACGACGTTATTTGAGTTTGATCTATGACTATTTATGTTTAACGTAAATATTATGATGTTATAGTTGTAAAATGGGTATCATATTATTACTAAGTCACTTGAGGTGTTTTAACCAATTCTTAACGTTAAGACTTTATCTTCGAGTTAAGATGACGTGTGTTGTCGATGGATCATGATGAGGAGACTAGCTCAATCCAATCACGTTATCCATAATTCTTGTTTTAGTATTATCCTCTTATTGATTAAATCATAAAATCAAATAGAGATAATGATATGAAAATAATATTTGATTTAATCAAATATAATATAATTATATGAGTCGAATGAGGTAATACCTCATGATATATTATTATGGTTTTTAGTTGAGTAGCCTTAGGCATCTATTGAGGAGTGCCTTAAATGTTAAAATCATGATGGATCAAATTACTCATTAAGAGTAACCGATTGCTCAAAGTTAGTTTAATGAGTTGGTGGCCTCTTATAAGAGGAGTGGTGGATAACTCAGTTACCATTGCTGATCTCCTCAAATGATGTATTCATCATGAACATTTGTCAATGTTTGCATATTTATAGCTGTGTTTGGAGTTGAACCATAAAGCATATACCGTTGGAATTAAATGAGTTTTGAACTACTTTGAGTGGGAGCAAACAGTGAGGATGACTCATTCTGAGTCTGTTTGAGCTCATAAAGCCACGACTTGGCTAATCGATGGCCATCTTTTTGGTGCATATGCTTTGTTTGTTGAATCTAGAAAATCAATAGGAGAGAACTCATGGTGGGAAGTAAGGAAGGACGTTAAAGTAAAGAGAAGAACATAGTCGTCTGGGATGAACACAGAAGCTTACTACCTGCCATATACTTCTGTAAACTAATGTTGTTAGGTAGACACTCCTGCAAGTTATTTTTTATAAGACAAAGATAATTAGAATGAATGCTTCTCATGGACAATCGTTTAATTGAGTTTGGTTATCCTTTAGTATTTTGTATAAACTATGCAATGTGATAAGCTAACTATGTCAACTGAATACTATCGATATAACTTGTTTGTCTGAGTCGGTGGTGTATGTGTATGTTTATTATAACTAAAGAAGTGTCGACTTAGCCTGGAAAGGCTAATGCAAGCTTTTGCAAATGATATTAGTTTTGAATTATCATATTGAGTTGATATTATATCTGTCTTAAAATAGGTAAGTAGACCCTTTATTGTTCAGGAAATACACGAACTTTCTTTAAATGGAAACTGTTATAGTTTTCTAGTGTTTAGAAAACCAGCCACTCTATTGAATGAGCAATCTTTTGAAATAAGTCGATTACTTTATCATAGGATAGATATGTATTAACTCTCATTGAGAATAGTGTAAATGGTATTCATTTTAGTAAACTTACCAACCAAGAGTAGTAGGGGAACAAAGTATTTAGTGGTGTCAATATTATTTTGAAACCAATCTTGATTTACTTCCTATACATTGTCTAATGATGTCTTATCCAAAGAACCTAGATTCTTGGTGGTCCATGGTGACAATGGTGTAACCTATTGAATTGTAGAAGAACTAGGGATAGTTTGGTGAACGGGATAAAATGTCAAGGATCTTCTCATGTCTATACTAGAAATCTTGATGAGTTCAACTTATAGTAAACCATTATGTAGTAATAGACTATGGCTATATAGAAATAACTTTGCATAAAATCATATATGAGTTTATATATGTAGTGATGATCATTGGCATCACGTAGAGTTTTATTGAATAGGTATTCATATTGTTTTTGAATAGAAGTTAATATCTTAGCAAGATTTATTGTATACCTAACTATGGATGAGTTAATCCAAAGGTCAATTATGAACCTTAGCTTGTAGAAATGAAATATGATAAATATAGAAATATTGTATTATTCAAGGGTTGTTTTGAAACCCTAGAGTCAAATATGAACCAAATGAAGGTTTATGTCATTTAGACTTATCTAAGTCTAATAAAACTATTATTATGACAAGATGATTAAACCATTTACGTAAATATAGTCAGGGTGTATAACTGCAAGAATATGACAGTATCCATGTCGAGTAGGGGTGGGTGAACATAACGACTACGTTCATTATGAACAATATTGATATGAAAAACTTTGGCCAAAGTAATGCATTTGTTTTCTGCATGTATTGTCGGTTCACTGTATTCAGATTGCTCATCCTATCAGAAATCATACTTAGCTAGAGGGTATCTAGGGTTGTATGGTTGATAGAGTTGAGTAGAATACAACACTATGTACTCAGAAAAGGCAAATTACCACTGGTCACCTAAGGTCTATATTCCTCGTGAAGGGTAGGGCCACTTCCTATGTGGAAGATGTGTGGGAGATCGTCAGTCTATGGATGGAGGTAAATTACTAGAAAGATGCTCTCTCTCTCCAAGTAGGAAACATGCCAGGACTTGTGATAAATATGTCAGATATTCAGGAGCAGTATTTAAATCCAAAATGTATATCCAATGGATTTACATTTGTAAACATTGTAAATGAGAAAGACAATATGGTTCATTGTATTTTGTTAAAAAAAAAAGAAACCTTGTAATTGTAGTTACTTGATTATTTGATGAATAAAAGAAAAAATTTCTCTATCTCATTTTTACCTTGTTGAGTTACTCTATGGTAAATTTTTTATTTTACTATGTTTTTAGAATGTGGATGTTACATATGGTATCAAAGTTACCAGGTTCAACACTAGGGCTTATGAGACCACTATGCTTTCCTGTAGTCAACATTATGCAGTTAGCTAATGTTTGAAAATTTCTATGCTAGGATGGTACGTATTAAAAAGACAGCAAGAAAGTCTATTAACTTGAGTCAATGTTTCCTTAAAGCAAAAAGAAAACGTGAGGCCATTATCAAAACCTTTAAGGGAACAAATGATGAGAGTGGCATTTGGTTAAGTGATACAGAAACTCTAGTGACTGTCTTAACTCGAATCAAGTAAGTGAGAAAGGAGTACTTGGAAATGGTTAAAGATGAGGAAATAACTATGGTTAGGCAAGATCCCTGCATACCCTCAACTGTTGAGATCATAGAAGTTAGGTCCGATAGTGAGTCAGAGGGTTATATACCTCAAGATTATGTATTTGAAAATGAGTCTGAGGGATATATTCCCCTTGATCATGACTTTTGAAGTCATTTCTTGTATGAAGAAGGAAACTCTTTACTTTTGAAAAGAAATTAAAAAAAAGAGTTGTTTTTGTGCCAAACTATTGTTTAAATTGAGTATTATGTTTAGATTTAATGAGTTACATTATAATCTTGAACTAATGGACAACTCAATATTCTTAGGTGTGAGAAATCGATAAACATGGTGCGGACAAGAACTAACCAAGGAGAAAGTGAAGAGGAAAACCACCCACCAAATAATAAGCTAGACCAAATCATAACCATGCTTGAGGAAACCAAGAAAAGATTGGGTGATTTGGAAAAGAAGGTGGATGATAAAGGGAATACTGAGGGAGGAAGTGAAAACTCTCATGGTGAAAGCAGAGAAAATCATGAAGATCAAAGTAAGAGTACTGAACCTCATAAAGAGGCAAGGGATAGATTAACCTTAGAGCTCTCAAAGGATATGAAGAAGGTTGTTCCACCAAAATTTGATGGGACAGAAACCAGAGATGCTGCAAAATCTTGGTTAACAGAGATGGAAAAGTACTTCAAGATAAGAAATTACTCAGAGGTGACCAAGGTAGTATGGGGAGCATTCCAACTGGCAGGAGAAGCATCCACTTGGTGGATGAATAAAAAGATGGAATTGAATTTGAGCTCTCTAAGGGTAACTTGGGATGAGTTCATGGAACTCTTTCACAAAAGATGGTTACCACAACTCTATTTTGATTAGAAACTGACTGATTTTTAGAATCTTCGACAAGGAGATATGATAGTGGTAGAATATGGAGAAAAATTCACACGACTCTTGAAATATGTTCCATAGTATTAAAAGGATGAGAGATTCAAGATCAGAAAATTCATCATGGACGTAAATGCTCAAATTGGTGGTGAAGTGGATGTACATGGTCCCACAACAATGGATCAAGTGTACGAGAAGGCGATCAAGCAAGAGCAAAAGTTGAAATCCATCTCGGCTTATCATGATAGAAGCTGCAAGAGGTTTAATGGAACTTCTAACAATCAACCCTACAAGAAAAGATATGAAAAGAGCTATGATAATAAGAGAAAAGATAAAGGACCTCAGAAGAACAAAGGTGGATCTGGTAATGAGAAGAAGAATGGCAACAACAAAAGAAATGAGGATAACAATGGTAAGACTTCAGATAAGAAAGGACCCATTGGAGGATGTTTTACTTGTGGGGGCGACCATTATGCAAATTGTTGCCCTAACAAGAATCAAAATGGTCAATAAATAGGTACTGCACTACCTACTCAGCAAGAAGCATTCCAGCAAAGGATTCATGCATCTCTCGACAACCGTCAAGCAAAGTATCAAATCACACCCATTGAGATGACATGTACTTTGTTTGAAGTCCCTATAGCTATTTTGATTGATACAGGAGCCACATAAAACTTTGTTTCTCCTAGAATTTTGAATAAATTTTCTAGAAAAGCTGGTTACATGTCCAAACCATGGTCAGTAGAATATGCTAACCAATCTAAGGCTCAGGTAGAGTAATATTTGTTTGAAGCCAAGATTGATCTCCCTAGTTTCTCAACTGAAGTAAACCTTTATGTAGCTCCCTTAGGTTCCTATGATGTGATCCTAGGAATGAGTTGGTTATAGAAACATAGAGCTAAGGTTGACTATTTTTCAAAAATAGTTGAATGCTTAGATGACTTGGGAAATCTAACCCGATTCCAAGGGATTCCAAGAGAAGTTAAAATCAAAACTATCTCTACTAAGCAATTAAAAAGGGCTAGAAGGAAAGGTTGTCAGTTGTTTGCAGTCAAAATGGAACAAGTGGAGGACGGGGTAGAAAACCCTAGTTTATCTTTTGGAGAAAAATATCCTTTTTTTCAGGAATTTCAAGATGTGTTTTCAGAAGAACTTCCAGGATTGCCTCCCAAGAGGGTTTTTGATTTTTCTATTGACATTAAACTAGGATCTGAGCCTATATCAAAAGCACCTTGCCGTATGACAACAATAGAGTTAATGGAATTGAAAGCACAATTACAAGAATTGTTGGAAAAAGGTTTAATCATGTTGGGATAAGGTGCCATTAACCTTGTAAATCCCAATATTGTATTTATTCCATTTATTATATGTAATTTGTAATTATCCATGAGGAGATGTACTAGTTTCACTGGCAGGGGTAATTTCAGAGTCACCAAAAGTTATTACAGAGTGACTTTTACTATTGGCAAATGTAAAAACTCATGGTAAATGAGGATAGGCATGCTCCCTTGAGGAATATACTATTTTTGGCATGTATGACAACTGTCATAATGTTTGGTGAGTGAATCTATGGTAGCTGCAAGTTGTCATAAGATTTTGAGATTCTATGACACATATGACAGATATGTTAGTTGTATATTTGCTACATTTAGCCCAAGGTTCGTATCTTGGAAAGATACTCTTTTTTGGAATCTATGACAGTTATGACATGTCATAAGATGATGTAAGAGGCCAGATTTAGTCTTGGGCATCCAACCTTTGCATGGCTATTTTTGGACAAGTGGAAGGTGCTTGTAAGATGACATTTAATGTTTGTATGTTGGGGAATCTCATGAGAGAGAAGGTGAACACCTAAGATGAGTTAGAAAATGTTTCTATAAGTATTTTCCATGTATTAGTTGCTGCAATACAGATTTTAGGTACTTAGGTGCTGCCGGAATGCTGTCGGATTGAAGACTGGTGGAGAGAGTTGAAGTGTTGTTCTATTGTAAATCAGTTTTAGATTAATACAAACATTGGGCCTCTTTCCTGTGTGGAGTTTTTTACCTGGAAGGGTTTTCTCCACGTTAAACATTGTGTTATGTGTTCATATTTTTGATTTTGTATTTCTATGAAGCATAGTTTTGTTTCTGTGTTACAATCACCATTAATAATACAGTTAAAGATTACTGAAATTTATATTGAATCAGATTTCCATTGAAGTAGAGTTGCTTTCATTTCTAACATTTGGTATCAGAGCCTGGCTAGCTTTGACTCTTGGGTAGTAGTGTGGAAGCTGTAGCTGCAGTGGGAGATTTGGTTGTGTTTGTTTTGCAGATCTTGTGTTGATATTATGGCTACATCCACTATTGCATCAACCTCTCGATTGGACATTGAGAAGTTCAACGGAATGGGGTATGAGTTGTGGAAGATGAAAATGGAAAAAATATTGGAAGAAAAAAACTAATGGTTGCCTGTTCAAAAAGAGAAGAAACTTGATGATGTCTCTCAAGATGAGTGGGATAGACTGGATAAGAAGGCACGGGGAACCATCCGTTTGTGTCTTTTAGACTATGTCCTGTTGAATGTCACAAAGGAAGAGACTGCACACAAGTTGTGGAATCGATTGGGTGAGATCTACCAAGCCAACAGTATGGTAAATAAACTTTATTTAAAAAGGAAGTTGTTTTCTTTGAAAATGAAAAAGGATGAGTCGATTGTAGAGCATTTAAATTATTTTAATTTATTGGTGAGTTAGCTTGATTCAGTAGATGTTGAGGTTAGTGAGGAAGATAAATGTATCTTACTTCTTTGTTCTTTACCTAAGTCTTGGGAGAATGTTATCCTTGCTATCACTGCTAACCCTGTGGATCTGAAGTTGGATGCTCTTGTTTCAGTGCTACTGTCACAGGAATTGCGGAAGAAGAGTTCAGATAGTTCAGGGGATGCTCTCAGTGTCAGGGGAAAGTCTAAGGAAAGGGGAGCTAAAGTAGATCAGAAAGGGGCTAAGGACAAGTCCAAGGGCCGGTCTAAGACTCCTGGTAAAAAGAACAAAGTTGAGTGTTGGAACTGCAGTAAAAGGGGACATGTGAAGGAGTGCAGAAACCCAAAGAAACAGTGGGAGAGTGCTTCAGATAAGTCCTTGAATGCAGGTGGAGAAGTTTTACTTTCTGCATTTAATCTTGTTTCTAATGATCACTGGTTGGTTGACTCAGGATGCTTGTTTCATATGACCCCACATAAGGAATGGTTCTCCTCATATGAAGAATATGATGGAGGTAATATCTACCTTGGTGACAACTCTTCATATCCGATTGTTGGGAAAGGAAAGGTATTGTTGTGTTTCAGTGATGGGAGGATTAAAACCCTCCCTGGTGTTTTGCATGTTCCTGGATTAGCTAGAAATCTAATTTTAGTTTCAAAGTTGAATGATTTGGGAATGCATGTGACATTTGACAAGCATGGTTGCATATTGGTGAGAAGGAACTTGGTGGTAGTGAAAGGGAAGTGATTCAGGAATTTGTTTAATTTTGAAGCCGCTACAGTTTGTAATGCCTCCTATGTATCTGAGGCCACTACTGAAAATACATGTATGTTGTGGCACCGTAGATTGGGCCACACAAGTAATAATGTACTAAAAACTATTAAGAATAAAGAATTGTTGGATGGTTTCTCTTGAGCACTTCGATTTCTATGAGCATTGTGTGTTTGGTAAACAAAACAAAAAATCATTTCCCTCAGGAAGCAATAGAGCAAAAGAGAAATTAGAAATTATTCATATGAATGTGTTTGGACCTGTGGATAATGAATCTATTGGAAAATCTCGTTATTTTGTCACCTTCATTGATGATGTATCCAAATATACATGGATTTATTTTATGAAACATAAATATGAAGTTTTCACTAAATTTAAGGAATTCAAAGTCTTAGTAGAGAACCAATCAGGTTTAAAGATAAAAATATTAAGATCTGACAATAGAGGGGAATATGGCTCTAAGGAATTTGATGAGTTTTGCAAGCATGCAGGTATAATCAGACAAAAGACAACTCCGTATACACCACAATAGAATGGTGTTGCAAAAAGGATGAACCGACCAATTATGGAAAGAGATAGAAGTATGCTTAGTGATGAATATTTGGATAAATGCTTTTGGGTAGTGGATGTCTGTACTACTTGCTACTTGATAAATAGATCTCCTTGTAAGGCTTTTGATTTGACACCTTATGAAGTGTGGACAGGTAAGAAACCTTCTGTTTCACATTTAAGGGTTATTGGTTGTGAGGCTTTTGTTCATGTGCCTAAGGAAAAGCGATCTAAGTTGGATCCAAAGGCTAAAAAGTGCACATTCATTGGATATGATGATAATGTCAAAGGTTATAAACTTTGGAATCCACTAACCCATAAGATTATCTTTTCTAGAGATGTTATTTTCAAGGAACTTAGAGCTATTTCTGAACCTGAGCAGCCAAAAGAGAAAGAAGAAAAGGTAAAGAAGGTGCACTTTGATTTAGAGTAGCAAGATGCACCTCAGGAAGAATAGAATGATGGATTAGGGGGTGAAGAAGAAGAAGAAGATTTGAGTAGTTCTGATGAAGATGAGTTTGTTGTTACAGAAGAAGTTGGTGCAGATGATCATGCAGAAGAGCAAGTTGAGACTCTTACTCCACCCTTAAGGAGATCCATAAGACAATGGAATCTAGTTGACAGGTATAGCCTACTAGATTTCTGTTGTGTATATGCTTTATTGAGTACTAACGATTAACCTAGATCCTCCAGGGAAGCTATTTCTGTAGATGATAGTGAGTCTTGGCAGCTAGCCATGCAGGAGGAGATGATGGCTTTAGACTCTTGTAATACCTGGGATCTTGTTCATTTGCCCAAAGAAAGAAAGGCCATAGGTTGTAAGTGGGTCTTCAAGAAGAAGTTTGGAGCAGATGGGTCATTGGAGAAGTACAAGGCTAGACTGGTAGCCAAGGGCTACTCCCAGAGAGAGGGAGTTTTTTTGGTGAGATATTCTCTCCTGTTGCTAAATTGACTTCTATTAGATTTCTCTTATCCATTTCTATAGCTTATGATTGGGAGATTGAGCAAATGGATGTTAAGACTGCATTCTTGCATGGAGATCTTGAAGAAGAAATTTATATGCAACAACCTACAGGTTTTGAGGTAAAAGAAAAAGAACATTGGGTTTGCAGGTTAAAGAGGTCTCTTTATGGTCTGAAACAGTCCCCCAAAATGTGGTATCAAAAGTTTGACTCATTTGTTTTGAAATTGGGTTTTGTTAGAAGCGAGGAGGATCACTATGTTTACATTCATTGTGTTGATGATTCTATACTGGTTATTGCTTTGTATGTTGATGACATGTTTTTTAACAATACTAAGGGTATGGTCAGTGAGCTTAAAGCCCAACTTTCAGGTGCATTTGAGATGAAGGATCTTGGTGCTGCAAGGTATATTTTGGGAATGGAGATAAGAAGGGACAGAGTTAATAGAAAGCTTTGGTTGTCACAAAGTAAGTATGTGAATACTATTTTGTAGAGGTTTAGTTTGTAGGGCTGTAACCCAGTTAGAGTTCCTTTACCCATTGGTACTAAGCTTTAATTAGATATGTGTCCAAAGACTGAGGATGATCTTGAGGATATGTCTAATGTGCCATATGCTAGTGCTGTAGGGAGTTTGATGTATGCAATGGTTTGCACTAGACCAGATATTGCCCAAGTAGTGGGAGTTTTGAGCAGATTTATGTCTAACCATGGTAGACAACATTAGAACTATGCGAAGAGGGTGTTTAAATATCTTGTAAGTACTCCTGATCATTGTTTGGTTTATTCTGGTACTAATAGTGCTGATAAATCTTTGGACATACAGGTTTTTGTTGATGTAGATTGGGCAGGTGACTTGGATAGTCGAAGGTCCACTAGTGGCTATGTGTTTACTCTGTTTGGAGGTGCAGTGAGTTGGATAAGTAAGAGGCAGCCCACAATTGCTTTGTCCACCACAAAAGCAGAGTATATGGTTGCTACTCATGTCTCTAAGGAGGCAGTTTGGTTGAGGAGAATGTGTACAGGTATTGGTTTTGATTGCAGGATCATTCAGATTGGTTGTGATAGCCAGAGTGCTATCTATTTGGCCAAGAATCCCATGTATCATGCTCGGACTAAGCACGTTGATGTTTAGTATCACTTTGTTCGAGAGTTGGTTGGAAATGGAGAAAATGAGCTAAAGAAGATAGACATCAGGAGAATGTTGCAGATTCATTGACTAAGCCTGTGAGCACAGAGAAGTTCATGTGGTGCAAAGAGGCCATGGGCCTTGTTTCTAGTGCTTGATTATTTTCATTTGATTTCCTATGGGTTGAATTACAATGTATAATTTCAAGTGGGAGAATGTTGGGATAAGGTGCCATTAACCTTGTAAATCCTAATATTGTATTTATTTCATTTATTATATGTAATTTGTAATTATCTATGAGGAGATGTACTAGTTTCATTGGCAGGGGTAATTTTGGAGTCACCGAAAGTTATTACGAAGTGAATTTTACTATTGGCAAATGTAATAACTCATGGTAAATGAGGATAGGCATGCTCCCTTGAGGAATATACTATTTTTTGCATGTATGACAACTGTCATAATGTTTGGTGAGTGAATCTATAACAACCGCAAGTTATCATAAGATTCTGAGATTCTATGACGCATATGACAGATATGTTAGTTGTATATTTGCTATATTTAGCCCATATCTTGGAAAGATACTCTTTTTTGGAATCTATGACAGTTATGATGCGTCATAAGATGTTGTAAGAGGCCAGATTTAGTCTTGGGCATCCAACCTTTACATGGTTGTTTTTGGAGAAGTGGAAGGTGCTTGTAAGATGGCATTTAATGTTTGTATGTTGGGGAATCTCATGAGAGAGAAGGTGAATGCCTAAGATGAGTTAGAAAATATTTCTATAAGTATTTTCCATGTATTAGTTGCTACAATACAGATTTTAGGTACTCAGGTGCTGTCGAAATGTTGTCGGAATGAAGACTAGTAGAGAGAGTTGAAGTGTTGTATTGTAAATTAGTTTCAGATTAATACAAACATTGGGCCTCTTTCCTATGTGGAGTTTTTTACCCGAAAGGGTTTTCTCCACGTTAAACATTGTGTTATGTGTTCATATTTCTGATTTTGCATTTCTGTGAAGCATAGTTTTGTTTATGTGTTACAATCTCCATTAATAACACACAGTTAAAGATTGCTAAAATTTATATTGAATCAGATTTCCATTGAAGTAGTGTTGCTATCATTTATAACAAATTAGACCCAGTGTTTCACCTTGGGGTGCTCTAGTTATTTTTGTTAAGAAGAAGGATGGAACCCTTCGTTTGTGTTTAGATTGTCGTATGCTTAATAAAGCAATGATAAAGAACAAATATCCTTTGCCACGTATTGATGATCTTTTTTATTAGATGCGTGAAACTGTTGTGTTTTATCATCAGTTAAGATTGAAAGATGAAGATATTCATAAGACAACTTTTAGAACCAGATATTGACACTATGAGTTCACAGTGTTGCCATTTGGTTAGACAAATGTACCTGCTGCATTTATGAATCTCATGAATAGTATATTCAGAGATTGTTTGGATAAGTTTGTTTTAGTCTTTCTAGATGATATACTTGTTTATTCTAAGAATGAGGAAGAACATCAACGACACTTGCAAATTGTTCTGCAAAGATTAAGAGAACATAAGTTATATGGGAAACTAAGTGCACATTCTTCCAGAAGGAGATTCAATATCTAGGTCATATTATATATTAGCTAGTGGAATATCTGTTGATCCTGCAAAAATCACAGCTATTCTAGATTGGCTAGTACCAACAAATGTGCATGAGGTGCGTAGTTTCATGGGCCTGGCAAGCCATTATAGAAAGTTTGTTATGAATTTCTCCAGTATTGCTAGTCCAATTACTTCCCTGAAAAGGAAAGGAAAGAGATTTGAATGGACAGACAAGTGTTAGGAAGCATTTGATCTTTTAAAAGAAAAATTAACTACAGCTCCAATCTTGAAAGTTCCTGACCCCGAAGGACAATTTGAGGTAATCACAGATGCCTTGGGAGAAGGATTAGGAGGAGTGCTTATGCAAGACAGAAGAGTCATAGCATATGAGTTAAGGAAATTGAAATCCTATGAGAAAAATTATGCGCCACATGATCAAGAATTGGCAGCAGTAACTCATGCCTTACAGATGTGGAGACATTATCTATTGGGAAAGACTTTTGTACTTAAAGTAGACCATCAAAGTCTTAAATATATTTTCTCGTAACTGCATTTGAATGCTCGACAAAGGAGATGGTTAGAATTGATATCTGACTATGACTTTGAGATAAACTACATCAAAGGAAAAGAGAATAGAGTAGCTGATGCTTTGAGTCGTAGAAGACATATAGCTTCTATTATTTCCATTCGTGGAAATTTCAAGGATTTGGTATTGCAAAATTTGTCTAGTGATGAATTTTATGAGCAGGTTAAGCAGGCTCTGAAAGATAATCCTAAAGATCCAAGGTATGATGGTTTTCTGTTTGAGTCAGATGGACTAATGAGGTATAAAGATAGAATTTATGTTCCTAACTCACCTGGATTAAGGGATCTTGTATGGAAAGAAGTTCATACTGCACCGTATTCAGGACATCCAGGAGTGACCAAACTGCTAGCAAATGTTAAAACTCTTTATTTCTAGAAAGGAATGAAAAATGATGCTACAAGATTTGTAGCAAGCTATTTAGAATGTCAAAGGGTAAAAGCAGAGCATCATCATCCCATAGGATTGTTGTACCCACATGATGTGCCAGAGTGGAAACGGCAAGTTTTTAGCATGGACTTTGTTCAAGGTCTTCCTATGTCAAGGAATAGACATGATGCCATTTTAGTGGTAGTTGATAAACTCATGAAGGTAGCACATTTCATACCAGGGAATTTGACTAATGGAGCACCTGTGTTAGCTCGCAAATTTGTGCAAGATGTGTTTAGATTGCATGGCTTTCCTGAAAAGATTATCTCGGATAGAGATGCGCAAGTAACATCAAGGTTTTGGCAAACTTTGTTTTCTACGCTTGGGACTAAACTCAATGTGAGTACAGCTTACCATCCTGAAACCAATGGGCAAACTGAGAGAGTTAACCAAGTCTTGGAAGACTTGTTGCGAATGTATTGCATGGATCAACAATATAAGTGGGAAGAATACTTACCACTTGTGGAATTTGCTTACAACAATTTCTATCATTCCTCTATTAAGATGGCACCATTCAAAGCATTGTATGGAAGAAGATGTCAAACTCCTAGAAGCTGGGATAAGCTAGAGGATAGGATTAGCATTGGACCAGAAATGCTAGATGAAATGGAAGAGAAAGTTAAGTTGATCAGAAAAAGATTGGCAAAAGCCAATGATAGGCAAAAGAGCTATGCGGATGCAAAATGTGTTCCAAGGCAATTCTCTGTTGGAGAAAAAGTTCTTTTGAGGGTTAAACCTTAAAAAAGTTCTATTAAGTTTGGGAAGTCTTCGAAGTTGGCCCCTCGATATGTCAGACCCTTTGAAGTGCTTGAAGTAGTCAATGCGATTGCCTACAGAGTTTCTCTACCACCAGCCTTATCTAGAATGCACAATATTTTTCATGTGTCTTATTTGAAGAAATATATTGCAGGTAATAATCATATTTTGACTTGGAATTCTTTACAGATGTAAGACTCAGAGGTGGTCACGATCGAGCCACTCAAGGTGTTAGAAATGCACAAGCTCCGCTTGCATAACAGAGAGGTCTTGTAATGCAAGGTCCAATAGGACCAATATGCTGAGGAAAATGCTACATGGGAGGATTACCATGACTTTTATCAAAAATAAATCCTCATTTATTTAATAATGTTACCAGTTGAAAACAATGAATTTGTTTTTTAGTTACTTTTTAATACCTTATATCATTGAGGACAATGAATCTTTAGGGGAAGGATATGTTACATCCCCAATTTTTGTCTTACTATACTTTTACTTTTTACTTGGACATAAGTAAATTTATTATGATGTTTAGATTAATGATGAGGAAAAATATGGATTATATTGAATGTCATTTATTGAGATTATAGGAATGATTATGTTATTATCAATTTAATATTTGTATTATGAGATTTGAATTATTATTTGAATTAATTGAATAATGATGCACTGATCACATATTGTTTGGTAAAAAGTTGGACAAGATTACAGGTTATCAAATGACTCTCGGAAAAAAGAGAGAGGGTATCTTTCCAAGAGAGAGATATAGACCTCGGGTTACAAGTGGTTTATTTGCCAAACCGAGTTATAAGTGTTTAACAAAAATGTGAACCAATGTGTCGTAAGAGGTAAGCCTTGTCTTGTTAGTTTACTTTTGAACCTAGTCGACAAGTGGTCGATATTATTTACAATCTTTCTAAGTCATATTAAGTCGTCTTAGTCGTTAATAACATTAACGGCGTCGTTTGAGTTTGATTTATGACTATTTACATTTAATGTAAATATTATGACGTTATAGTCTTAAAATGGGTATCATATTATTACTAAGTCACTTGAGGTGTTTTAACCAATTCTTAACGTTAAGACTTTATCGTCAAGTTAAGATGACGTGTGTTGTCGACATATCATGATGAGGAGACTAGCTCAACCCAATCACGTTATCCGTAATTCTTGTTTTAGTATTATCCTCTTATTGATTAAATCATAAAATCAAATAGAGATAATGATATGAAAATAATATTTGATTTAATCAAATATATATATATATATATATATATATATATATATATATATATATATATATATATATGAGTCAAATGAGGTAATTCCTCATGATATATTATTATGGTTTTTAGTTGAGTAGCCTTAGGCATCTATTGAGGAGTGCCTTAAATGTTAAAAGCATGATGGATTGAATTACTCATTAAGAGTAACCGATTGCTCAAAGTTAGTTTAATGAGTTGGTGGCCTCTTATAAGAGGAGTGGCGGATAACTGAGCTATCATTGCTGATCTCCTCAAATGATGTATTCATCATCAACATTTGTCAATGTTTGCATATTTATAGCTGTGTTTGGAGTCGAACCATAAAGCATATACCGTTGGAATTAAATGAGTTTTGAACTACTTTGAGTGGGAGCGAACAGTGAGGATGACTCATTATGAGTCTATTTGAGCTCATAAAGCCATGACTTGGCTAATCGACGGGCATCTTTTTGGTGCATATGTTTTGTTTACTGAGTCTGGATAATCAAGAGAGAACTCACGGTGGGCAATAAGGAAGGAGGTTAAAGTAAAGAGAAGAACATGGTCATCTAGGATGAACACAGAAGCTTACTACCTGCCATATACTTCTGTAAACTGACGTTGTCAGGTAGATACTCTTGCAAGTTATGTTTTATAAGACAAAGATAATTAGAATGAATGCTTGTCATGGACAATCATTTAACTGAGTTTGGTTATCCTTTAGTATTTTGTATAAACTATGCAATATGATAAGTCGACTATGTCAACTGAATACTATCAATATAACTTGTTTGTCTGAGTTGGTGGTGTATGTGTATGTTTATTATAACTAGAGAAGCGTCGACTTAGTCTGGAAAGGCCGATACAAGCTTTTGCAAATGATATTAGTTTTGAATTATCATATTGAGTCGATATTATATCTGTCTTAAAATCGGTAAGTAGACCCTTTTATTGTTTAGGAAATACACAAACTTTCTTTAAATGGAAACTGTTATAGTTTTCTAGTGTTTAGAAAACCAGTCGCTCTGTTGAATGAGCAATCTTTTGAAATAAGTCGATTACTTTATCATAGGATAGATATGTATTAACTCTCATTGAGAATAGTGTAAATGGTATTCATTTTAGTAAACTTACCAACCAATAGAATACGGGAACAAAGTATTTAGTGGTGTTAATATTATTTTGAAACCAATCTTGATTTAGTTCCTATACATTGTCTAACGATGTCTTATCCAAAGAACCTAGATTCTTGATGGTCCATGGTGATAATGGTGTAACCTATTGAATGGTAGAAGAACTAGGGATAGTTTGGTGAATGGGATAAAATGTCAAGGATCTTCTCATGTCTATACTAGAAATCTTGATGAGTTCAGCTTATAGTAAAGCATTATGTAGTAATAGACTATGTCTATATAGAAATAACTTTGCATAAAATCATATATGAGTTTATATATGTAGTGATGATCATTGGCATCATGTAGAGTTTTATTGAATAGGTATTCATATTGTTTTTGAATAGAAGTTAATATCTTAGCAAGATTTATTGTATACCTAACTATGGATGAGTTAATCCAAAGGTCAATTATGAACCTTAGCTTGTAGAAATGAAATATGATAAATATAGAAATATTGTATTATTCAAGGGTTGTTTTGAAACCCTAGAGTCAAATATGAACCAAATGAAGGTTTATGTCATTTAGACTTATCCAAGTCTAAGAAAACTATTATTATGACAAGATGATTAAACCATTTACATAAATATAGTCAGGGTGTATAACTGCAAGAATATGACAGTATCCAAGTCAAGTAGGGGTGGGTGAACATAATGACTATGTTCATTATGAATGATATTGATATTAAAACTTTGGCCAAAGTAATGCATTTGTTTTCTACATGCATTGTCGGTTCACTGTATTCGGATTGCTCATCCTATCAGAAATCATACTTAGCTAGAGGGTATCTAGGGTTGTATTGTTGAAAGAGTTGAGTAGAATACAACACTATGTACTTGGAAAAGGCAAATTACCATTGGTCACCTAAGGTCTATATTCCTCGTGAAGGGTAGGGTCACTTCCTATTTAGAAGATGTGTGGGAGACTGTCGGTCTGTGGATGGAGGTAAATCATTGGAAAGATGCTCTCTCTCTCCAAGAAGGAAACATGCCAGGACTTGTGATAAAGATGTCAGATATTCAAGAGCAGTATTTAAATCTAAATATATATATGTAATGGATTTACATTTGTAAACATTGTAAATGAGAAAGACAATATGGTTTATTGTATTTTGTTTTTTTAAAAAAAAAAAAATCTTGTAATTGTAGTTACTTGATTATTTGATGAATAAAAGAAAAAATTTCTCTATCTCATTTTTACCTTGTTGAGTTACTCTATGGTAAATTTCTGGTTTTACTATGTTTTTAGAACGTGGATGTTACATCAAACTTCATCCTCATAAAGTGTACATGTTTTACAATAAAATTTCATGAAACCACCACCAAAATGTCAAGCTACTTCTTAGCTTTCTCTAGAGCTAGATAATTTTTTTAATATTTTGAATAAATTGTGGTATTGTTTATTTTTAAAAGTATCTTCATATTCCTCAAAAACATTTGTATTGGTTTTTCTTCATAACTTTTGATCCATTTATCTAGATTTGAAAATTAATTACATAAGATTTTTCTATGCTTCATTCTACACATTGAAAAAAAATGTATTTTTTATTACTTTTGTGGAAGTTATTTGGCACACTCTCAATGATATGTTTTTCAAGATGCATCCACTTCAAAAAATCATTAATAAAATATTCAATAAAAAATAACTTGTAGTACTACCACTTAGCTATCTTTCCACCAATTGGTTTTGAAAAATACATAACGCAAAGTTTAAAAAAAGATGGGTGCACACTGGATGCTATGTTATACTTTAGTGATAAAGTAGGTACAATTTTGTATGCGCTTAGCATTTGATCCACTTAATCTAACCATTTTTAAAAGTCCTTAGTAGTGTAGAAACTAGATTGAAAGTACTACAATTCTTGTTCTATCACATTTCAAATATTCAACTATGTTGGACATCTTGAATTGTTTGTCAAAGTTTAGGCTTGGCTAATTTCAAGGAAAAAGAGTGGTCACTTTTGACCCCATCTTTGTCCCCCATTTCCATGCACTTACCCCACCACAATTTATCAATACTAATTTCCAAATCAAGTATATACCTTATTAGAACATTCTTTGGCTCCCTTATTCTCAAATACTCTTCACAATTTTATTCGTCCAATGAGGACTTTCTCTTCCTTATGTGTTCACAAATTCAACAACCTTCATGCAAGGACTCATTTTGTTTCTTATACACTCTTCTGATCCCTTCCCTCTCATACCTTATTGGCCAATATAGTTAGTCTAATTCCTTGGAATGATTATTTGGTATGTTTCTAGCATTAGAGAATTATTTTATTTTTGAGACTCCCTATGTCATGCAAATGTCTAGCTCTATAATCATCTATTCACTTTGTAGTCCAATTCCATGGGTAGTTTTACCTCTACCCAAGAATGTAGAATTATATAGGATTATTTAATCTCACATAATATCTACAAGGTTGATTTATCTATTATTAGATACAATCAATTTTCTTATGTCATTCATGGCCCTTGACATTTAGCTTCTCAATTGGCATTTGGTTGCTTTGTTTTCCTCTTACTAGCTCACTCATGCATTAGATCACCAAAACACTTTGGCAAAATTTCATATAAAATCATTTCCCCTTTCAACTTGATTAGATCATCCATTCAACAGTCACCTATATACTCAAACAAAATTTCCATGACATCATATTTACTAATTAATTCAAGTAACTTAGATCTAAAAGTGCACAAAACCTTAGTCCTTAGATATCAACTATCAAATTAAAAATGGGAAACATGTCATCAAATCCTATTACATGGTAATTTCAAAAATTGTCTTTATCATATACAAGACTAAAATTATAATTTGATACCCATGAAACATTATAAGACAAGTACATGTAATATTAAGATTATCCATTAACAAAATTCATGACATTCGGTTATAACGTCTTTAAAATATCTTTTCTAATATTAAAAAGGGGTATTACCAAAAATTTAGAACTGTTATAATCCTGAGGCATATATCTAATTGAAATCATTCATTGATAGTACCAAGGCAAGTGGAATTTGTGTTGCATCAAGAATTATTCTTTTTATCATTGTTTCACATTTTCAATGTAGCCTTAGGTTGGAGATTGGTAATGAAGCATTTGATGTATGTAGACAATTACAATTAAAAATTATTTTATAATGACCTTTTATCATAATTATAACATTTACATAAATGTGTGATTATATGATGGCTATAATTTTAATTTTGGGAATGGACACCACCTTCCTAAGCATGTTTTTTTACTTGTATTGAATAGTTTCCAAATTTTTATCTTTTAAATTAAAGTGCATATCTATCATTTTTGTGTCTCCATGAAGTGATAAGAAGATTAATAAGTTGCACATATATATCTATTAAGCACAAATATAGAGGACATTAAAGTTTTAGAAATAATGGCACTATTCATTATTATCAATGAATTGATATAGCTTGAACATTATCCTTTAAAATCCTACCACATAAACCTCAATCTCATCATGGCAAGTACACAATATTATAATGTTTAATTAAATCTAAATCTATATGTTAATTGAATTCTCCATTACCTATTTTATGAACTAAATATTCCTTGTATAAGTAAAAGTACATGGATGCTTTGTTGTGTCAAAACATATAAGGATGCTGATTCAATGAAAGTAGACAATGATCAAAGACAACACTCTTCAAACATGCATATGCTCCTAGAATGAATGTGTAGATATAGATTCCTTTTAGAGCTCAATTAAAGTGTGAATATTTGACTAGTATTCAAATACTCTCCAATATTCCATGATATTTCATACTTTCTTATTATTAAAATGAATGCATTAAATACCTTTAATAAATGTTTATCATTATTACAAGACATGGAATCATCATGAAATGTATTGATAAATGAAACATGCAGCTTGAACATAAAAGGATAGGCAATTGAATAAAAAGATGTTTTCTCATTATTAGAATGAATGAATTAAATGCTTTTAATAAATGTTTATCATTGTTACAAGACATAGAATCATCATGAAATGTATTGGTATGTTACAAGGCATAGAATCATCATAAAATGTATTGGTAAATGAAACATACATCTTGAACATAAAAGGATAAGCAGTTGAATTAAAAAATGAGACATAGTAAAATAAAACTTCCATGGAGAAAGAACCCAAATACACAGCATAATATTTCATCTAAGTATATCTAATATGGATGTATTATATGATATAAAATAGGAACCTGTCTAAATCTGATTAGTGTAGGTAAATCTGCCAACGAATAAAACCTCTGAGGTACCATAAGATAATAGCTTGTACAACCAATCATATAACCAGCCGGCCTTGACGCCATTGTCCCACTATATTTCATTTAAATTGATTGTATTTTAAGGCTGCACACACAATGCTTGATCTATAAAATATATCACATTGTAGTCAAATAATAACTACCAGTTCTTATTTCTAGTAAATTTACTTTAAGCACAATGTAGACTGTAAAGATAGTTTATGATGGAGACCCGGCGGAATAACCAATGACCAGCTCAAATCAGTATTCCAAAATATCCAGAAATGAAGACAGGCAAAAAAAAATAATAGCAGAAGAGTATGTAGTTTTAGATCAACTATTCCAAAATATACAGAAATGAAGACACAAAGCACCCAAATTGAGTATGTATAGGCTGGAAGTTGGACTGTTCTAATGGTTTGAAGGAAAGCAATAGAGAGAAAGACACAAAGCACCCAATAATCTAAAACTGTGTCAATGAAGAGTCAGACCTAAAAAAGCAGGAAAATAAGGTCTATGGATAAATATAATATATTCTCCATTAAATAAAACTATTGAATTTCCATTTAATAAAACTATTGATTGATTTCAAGATTTTACACTGATCCAAAATATAATATAATTGTTATAAAATGTCAAATTTCAAAATATAATATAATTGTTACATATTCCAAATTAAAAATGTCAAACTGTAATATGATAATGTTTGTTCTAATTATTTTTCTTAATTTTTTTCTCTTCAAGAACACATTTTTTGGACCAAATTTGAAATAGAATCAGCACCAATTCTATAAGCAGCTTCAGTGAGATGTACTCCATCCCAATTGATAAATTTTGATGGATCTGAACAAGCTTTCACATTATTGCTGGTACCACACAACCCAAGAATGTTAAAATTGTATTTTCCTCCCCCACTTCCACAACAAGTCTCAAAAGTCCCTTCAAAACCTGCATGATAAACTTTATTAAATCCACTGCTTTTATATTAACTTTTATAAAATTATAAAAACTTCATTAAATGAATGACATATTTTAACTTTTATAAAATGATAGAAATAGCGACACTTTTATAAAATAAGAGAAATAGTGAAACCTTACCATTTTTAGGCGCATTCTTCAGAATATTTAAAGCAATGTTGTAGTAATCTGCATATACTAGATTGACTCCTGAATATTTGTTGTTCAACTCTTGAATTGTTTGTTGCAATAATGAATTTTGGTTTTGAGAAATTTGATTGTATGATATTATGCACCCATTTTCATCAAAATCTGTGGAGATGAATTGCCTTAATGTAAGGATTGATGGAGAGCATCCTAATGGTGGAATACCTTGAACAAGAATATTTTGAGCTCCTTCTTGTATAAGAGTCTGCAAATTCCATAGAACATAAAAAAAAATGGATTGATAATATATCATATAAGTCAAAACTATACATATTTCATTCTATATCCTATAATAACATTATAAAATCTTAAAATTAAAAATAAATAAATAAATTATATAAAAAATCATCTTATTTAATTAATATTATGAATATTTTAATATGAAATTATTTATAGTGAAAGTTATTTAATTTTTATTAAAACTAATATTTATATATAAAATAAAATTATTTGTATATCTTAAATTAGTTATTAAATTTATTTACATTTTTAATATTTACATGTAAATTGTACTAGTATATTTATATTTAAAAAAATATATCTATAGCATATCTTCTTTAAATATAAATATACTAATTTAATAAAGTAAAATTGCAGACTTTTAATAATTAGATTTACTAAACATAACATTATATAATATACAATTTATAAATATGCTAGTTTAATGAAGTAAAATTGCATCTTTGAATAATTAGATTTTCTAAACATAACATTACAAATAAAAAATATTTTAATAAGAATTGAAGTTTGATAGTAAAAATAAATTTGCATACAAGTTCTAGAATATTACAATTTAAAAATTTAATTTTTTATCAGATTACATAAAGAAGACAAAGTGTAATTAATATCACTGAAACCAAAAGCTCCATTAACAATTATAAGTAAAGAGACTTATGTAACTGCAATAGGTAGTGAAGTGAGATACAAATGAGGAGTTAAAGATGATGCTTCTCCTGGTTAAGATCACATACTCCTCTATACAAAATAAGCCAGTAAAAAACAAACAAAAGAACCAAAAAAAAAAAAAAGAAGAAAAGAGAAAAAGAAAAAAGAACATAACCCTTTATATGCTGCAAAAAAAACCTTCAAACTTGGGATATTACTACCATTATCACTAGTCACATTTGTATTGAGGCTACTCTCTCTTTCACCTCCACATCCTATTTCTAAGAACAGACTGGATCTAGACATGCTCCTCCATGATCCTAACCCCAAATCATTGGATGGCATATATCCATTAGATATCTGTCCCCAAATCATTGGATGGAATATATACATTAGATATCTGTGCCTTGGCTGCATTTCAGTTTCAAGATTATACGAAATTCCTCTGAATCTTAAACCGATCACAAATTTGCCCTTAGCCGTAGGTCCAAAATCTGTCACAAAACCAAATAGTTTTCGGAATCATACAAAATATTTACCCTAGGAATTAGGGCTCTTTTTGGAAGACCGATTGATAATAATCCGATTACTATTTACGCCTATTCACGCACACCATTAAAACTGGTGTCAAGAGGCGCAGATTTTCTGTCAAAGAATACTGTATGGGACGATAATCCAAACTACATGAAAATTTTTACAGCAGTATGTTGGCTATTTTTAAACATCATCTATTTCAACAGAATTTTGACCAATAAAAATAAGATAAATATTTACTATTTTTATTGTGAACGAGGTGTAAAATTGCTATTCACTGTTTGACCATTGAAGTGGATGATATTTAAGTAGAGTGTGAGGGAACTATTAGCCAACACTTCAAAAATCCAAAAAAAAACAAAACATGCAAGCCTACTTTGTTATTTAAGTTATTAAAAAAATATTAAAAGCAATCTCTATATAAAAAGTTGCATGAATATCTCACTTTAATATTTTAAAAAAATTATAATATTTTGAATATAATTTTAAGTAAAATGAAATATCTTTTTTATTATAATATTAATATATATATGAATATGCTAAATTTAACAAATTAATTTTATATTTTTTAAAAAAAATATGCATAAGGTGGAGAATTACCTCTAGAGATGTTCGAATCTTAGCTACGATGGGAGAGGTGAAACTTTGTATTTGTGACAATGGCTTTAAAAGTATAGTAGCATCTATGTAGTCATTGGCTCCTATCTCTCCAAAAAAGTACAAAGCTTTTGAAAAATGGTCCTGACATCCTATGGAATAAAATGAATTAAATTATCATTGAAGACATTTAATAACAAATAAAAATCTTTAATATTTAAAAAATTGAAGATGTTTAATAACAACTTAATACAAAAAAAATGAAGTTTAAACTTAATACATAAAAATAATATTGAAATCAAATTAAATTTATTTAATACAAAAAATAAAATCAAATAAATAAATAAAAATAACATATTTACCTGAATTTTCTTTGCAAGTGTTATTTTTCAATCGTGTGAACCAATTTATCTGAACACTTAAAGATAAAGGTGTTGTAGTGATAACACCTCTACTAATTAAGAAAGAAGAATCCAATGCACTACAACCTGCCACTGCAAAATTTACTCCTGACAGCCTTGAAGATAATGGCATCCTTCCCACTTTAAGATAAGGTGAGAGGAAAGGCAAATCTAATGAAGTGGCTATCAAATCATACAACAAAAAAACACAGGTTCAATCATCATATAAAAAAAAATCTATTAAAATATTCAAAAATATAAATAATTTTCAATCAAACATGAAATCAACTATAAACAATAAAAAACATAATATTAAATCTACTCACCTAAAAAGTCTATGACAAGACGCCCATCAGAACAACGCCCTGTTGGTCGCCCAAAAAACGTTTCTCCATATGGAAGAGTGTTAAATTGGTGATAAACTAAAGGATTTGAAATAATTGCATTTCCTGTATCTGTCAATGAATCACCAAAACTATAAATTGTTGAAAAACAAGAAGCACCAACTCTTGCAATTGATAATGCAAAAAATACTCCAACCAAAGTTGATTGCATCATAGCCATCTTCTTCATAATTCTCTTAATGCCTTCTCTTATCCCTGTGACTTCTAACTCTTTTATATTGCTCTCTTTATATTTATACAATCAATCTCTATATTAAACATTCTAATTTCACTCTATATTCTAATTAGTGCATGCACAATTAATTTTAGTTTATATTGAGTTTTAAAATTGTTTTATTTTATTTTAGATTTTAAACAGCGTTTAATATAATAAATTTACCTTATTTCATTATTCATTGTTAAAATTTAACTTCCTTGTAACTCTGGTTTAGATTCTAATTCAAGTCTATATTTTAACTTCAATTGGTGCATTTAATTCTTATTTAGTTTTAAAATTATTTTATTTTATTTTAGATTTTAAATAGCCTTTAATATAATAAATTTACCCTATTTCATTATTCACTGCATGCATTGATATTTATCTCTTTTTTTGAATTCACCTTTATTTTGTTTTATAGCATATACAATATTTAGCTTCTCTTTTAAAATTTAACTTCACTTAACTTTGTTTCTCTTTTAAAATTCAATTTCACTTAACTTTGTTTTATTAATTTTGTTTTATTTTAATACATGTAATTATATTCAACTTCTCTTTTAAAATTTAAATCAACAATATTATTTTTAAATATATATCTTTATTTATTTAAAAGTTATCTATAATTATATATAAATATTTTTTTAAATATAAATAACATTTATTTTTTCTTTTAACTATTATTACATTATAATACTTAAGTTTTAAAAAAATAGGATTAGATTTATCCTATATCAAATTAGACATTTATTATAACATCTATTCAATTCAGATTTTTAATTAAAATAAATAATATCAACTAATTAAAATTAAGTTAATAAAATAATTACAACACACTATGATTAATTGTCCACTATGATTAATTATCTTTTATTTTCCAACTAAAGTATTCCTTATAATCGTTTTCATTTAATATTAAATTTTTTTTTCAAAAAATATTTTTATCGTATTAAATATATAATTTTATATATATTATATAAATATATTTAAAAATCAAGTATAATGTTCACATATTAATATAAAAAATATATTAATTATTATATAATATTTTCACCTTCGTTTCCCACCTTTCTTAACCTACCTACGAGAATGTCGAACCAGTTCCGTTTTGCCGCTATATAAAACTAAGAAATTTTCACCCATTCACTTATTATTATTATTATTTATTTAAAAAAATTATATATAATAAATTTTTCATTTTCCTATAGAGAAGTTATTATTAATTTAATTTTACTTATAATAACTTAATGTTAAAATATATCATAATATTTATATGTAATTTAACTATTTAATTATTTTATTTGTTTGTAATCAAATCAAAACAATACAATAGAATCTATATATTTATTTATTTGTACTTAAGATTCATAATTTTTAAAAATGAAATTTATTGTAATAATTATGATATATTTACAATATTTATAAGTCTAGTATAGATATCTTAAATGCATCTATCTAAAAAACACTTCTTGAGTTATTTATTAATTTAAGAGTTGTTTTATTTCACTTTAGAATTATATAAGAATTATTTTATTTAATTTACATTTTTTTTTTGTCTATAAATTTAGCCTTTTTGGTGGCCAGCCCATAATATATGAGAATAAAAAAAGAAAGCCTAACACTGCTTCAATGGAGGGCCACAACAACATAAGTAATTAACTATTAACTTCTATTCCTTCATATTTTGGAATTTACATTCATATGACAAAATCCCATTATGGGTACCATTTACATAGTATAGCTATAAACTTAACATAGCAAAAACTAAGGCACCCTAGCCACCGCATTACTCTATCCATCGTCCTCACCAACTTCTTCACCTGGCGCCTCCTCCTTGACCAAAGCAAAAGACCAGTCCACTGTATTATCACCACCCACACCTGCCACCTGCTTCAAGAAGTTTAAACCCCAAGTTGCCTTCCTCCTCACCTCCACATCTCCCCTGATGGCTTCCATGATGAAGGGAATCCAGGGCCCGTCGAATTTGGGCAGCAACACTGACCATGCTCCATTTTCTGGCCTAAAACCCAACCCAACTACCGCCAAATTTAGGTAGAAGTCCAGACCCCCACGCCATTTGGAAAAGACTAGGGTTTTTAGAATCGCCTGGATGATATCTTTCTCCACTCCTAAGTCCAACATTGTAGTTGTGAACATTGATGCAACATCTGAATTAACCCTATAGCGATTCCCATCCAAGACAAAGTGGTCTCCTGGAACCATTTTAACTCCCATTAAAACAATCCCAAACTAGGTTTTGAAAATCTTCTTAAGTGTCTCCATTATTGTACTGCATATCTAAGTCGGGCCTGCTAAATAAGCCTCTGGCATGCTTCTCCATAATACCACCAGCATCATAGCATCCTTCTCTAGCGAAGCTCCATCAAATCCCACGCTCGATCATCAAAGAATTTGATAAATGCTTAATGCCTCGCCCTACAAAGGAATGATTACTAATCTTTCTCAAATAAACTCCACTCTTCCCAATTACTCATTGCATGCTCTGCCACGTGCATGTTGATCACCACATTGGCCAACTCATCCGCCTCTTTATTTACTTCCCTAAAGACATGGCTCACTATGAAGTCGTCTAGTTTATCGATGATGCCCATGCACAATCTTAATATGTTTCTTAGCTTACAAATTAGGTTCCCTTTATTGAAGTTCCTAATTCCATTAATGATTAATTGGGAATCACCTTCTATAGCTAGCCTCTTTATATTTAAATTTTTTGCCATTTGGAGGCCCAACAATAATGTATGCGCCTCAATTTCATTATTTGTGCCTTTGGTAAGTTTTTTAGCTACAAAGATCATCATTAGCCCTTTGTCGTCTCTAATCAGACATCCCGCCCCGAAAATTCTAGGATTTCCTTTTGATGCTTCATTGAAGTTTAATTTTTTCCATCCATCCCTAGGAGGGACCCATCTTGCCCGAGGATTATGCAACGGATGAACCCGAGCCTTCCCATAAACGGGGGGCATTATTTACTTTATTTTTATTTGAAGAGTTATTTTTATTAATTTAAGAGTTGTTTTATAATTTTAGTTTTTTAAATATATGTTGGATAAGTTTTAGTTTTCTTATCTAAAATAAAATAATTAAAAAATCTAAATAATATTCACAATTTGATTGAGTCAAAATTAAAATAATATACATCCCATATTACTTTGAATTTTATTTTTAAGAGTGCAAGATCCATACGGCGTGAGATTTACATACTTATGTACATGCATATTTAGTTTTGTACCTATTTTTAGATATTGGCTTAAAACAATTACATATCAACAACTAGTGTAATCTGGTACAAATTTGGGCTCATTTCCTAGCCTCTACCTATCAACATTTACACATATTCTTACATTCCAACCATACCTTATCCATTTCTATACATTCTCTCACACTCTTTACAATTATTGCACCTATCATGATTCTACATTTATCTCTTGCACAAAATTTTCCACTTTGTTATCCTTAGTCAATCTTGTAAGTGCGGGAGTAGCCCCAAATATGGGTACCTAACCCCTAAATTTATAGAGTTCAAATTCAACTTTGGCCAACATTCACCATTTCACTAGTTGTTGTGAGCCAATTAAACACATGTTTCCATGATTTATTGTTATGTCCTTACATTTAAAGACAATTAGTTGCATTCATTTATCATCTACAAGCATCATTCAAATATCATTTATATTTAAGGAAGGATCGTGTTAAGAACACTTCAATTGGAGCATGTAAAAATAATTTAATTTTGTATCGCATCATTCTAAAACATCTATATTATTTCTTGTTATCTTTAACCCTCAGTGTGATCATCCAACTAGTATTTTCTAGGAGTTGACCTAGGAGAACATGTCCCCTATTGATCTAGTAGCCAATCAAAGGTATTTTTAAATACTTTGTCCTAACAATAAAGTAGAAAGTAGTGAATCAGGGAAACCAAGAACAAAAACACACAATTAGCATGATCATATCTGCAAGTCAAAGGATAGATTTGTGTCTATGGAAGTGAACCAAACCCTCAAACTCAACCATGATTATACATTATTTACATACACACCAAACACTTAACTTGAATCTCAACATTTATTTTTTAAATTTATCTTTGAATTTTAAATTAAAAATTATATTTTATAAATAATAAAAGATAGAGTATATTAACTAACTTTTACAATTTTCTAAAATTGATAAAATTTTATTTAAATATAAAAATATTTTTAATATTATTATTTTGGGTAAGTGCAAGAAGATGGGGGGCCAAAAAGTGGCCAAAAAATTTTCAAAAAAATTTAAGTCATAACACGAGCGTGTTATAAATTAAAAAAAAAGCAATGCCATTTCATTTCATTCTGTTTTTCTCCTCTGCCCGCGGCTTCAAAACCCTCAAAAACGCGCTCGCATTCTACAAAATGCCAATCAACACAAAAAGCTTGTCGATTCATCGCCAAAATGCCGCCGCGACGTCGAGCACGCCAAAGGGGTGAGTTATCTTTGTTTTTTTGTTTGAATTTCTTCCTAAATAGGTAGGTTTTTGTTGATTTTTGATGTATATTTCGTTAATTGTAGGAAATGTTAATGCACCTCCTCCTCCTCCTCCTCCTCAAAATCCACAAAATCCTGAGGAGGAAATACCTGCAGAACAACAACCTCCTCCATTCATTCCTCGACATGCCCCTGGAACACAAGATAATATAATGGGGGAAATTGAAAACAACAAAAAATAAATTAAAGATATAATTGCAAGGTTGAAAGATCCTTCCACTTCAACCTTGCATAGGTCCACGCTTGTCGAATCTCTTGAGTCTATGTTATCAAATGTAAATTCAATTAGCAAGCAAATAACTAGTTGGACCGATAAAAAGAGAGTTTAGAGATTACTATGCAGATAAATTGTCATACGAAAATGTCAAAAAATTACAAATTACAAAATTAGACTTGTGTTCAATTTTCACAAATCCACAAACAAATCAACCTCCACCCATTACATGCAAGAGGTTCCCTATCCATTGGTGCAACAACCAAGCGATAAGGGACAATTTCGGGCAGAGGTGGTGGATGGTTTTTGACCATCCTCCATGCAATAATAATGAGGTCCCGCAATACTTTTTGAGGAAACTTTACTGCGAGTTTGTCCTCAATAAAGTGCCAAACTATTTTGATATGCGGGACTTCCAGGGTAGAGGTGGGGGCTCAGCACAGGATAGACCAAGGGCACGTCTTGACCCACAGCGGGTAGTGAGACGAGTAATCAGCAGACCAGCCCACGAGCATGTTTCTATCCCTTCCATTGTGAAGGAGAGTGTTGAGGTCGATACACTGAGGTCGATTAGTGCCTTGACCCAGAGCATCATAGAGCACGCCGATCCTGCAACACAGAGTGGGTTGGGAGATAGTGCGAGGAGTAGGGTCCCACCGCATACTTGCTAGGCTTGCGGGTCAGCCTGTGGTTATGACCCCATGGACAGTCAGGACGCAGGTGCACAGGCTACATCTGCAGCTGAGCAGATGGTGATGACAGATACCCTCCTGAGTGAGACTTTCGGCCTTGATACTCAGGTAAATATTAGCAAGTTTATTGAATTTAATTTATTAAATTTCATTTTTGAAATACAAGATTAACTAATTTAAATTGATGATTTTAATGAAATTTCAGGGTCATAGCGTCGATGCAGTTTTCAGTGGTTCTCCACCTACATTTTTCACTAGATCATCTACTGTCGAGGTATGTAACTAGTAAACAATTATAAATATTACATGTGAATAGCATCATTATATGAATGGTATTCTAATTTCTGATTTTGGATGTTGAATAGGTTAACACTGTAGATTTCATGGCAACACCTGCAAGCGGTGGTGGACTTCAAAGCTTTACGGAGGTAATAAAATAAATAGTTTAATGAATGAATTGTACTTACTAAATTTTTGTATGTGATTTGTGTGTTTTATTGTGTGTACTTCCATGTTTAGATGAACGTGTGTGTATGTTAGGAGCCATGATTTGCATCACTATTATAGTTTTCGTAATTGAATAATGTTATTTTATTTCCAGATGATGCAGGCTGCGGATACACCTCCCCATGTTCATAGGGCAATGGAGCAGGGTGTGGCCTCTGCGATTCATAGCTCTATGGCATTGACAGAGGTATGAGGCAGATTAGTAAATTTCAATTGACATTCATTGTTATAGTTGTCTATTTTTGAAAAATCAAAAGATTATTGATTTGAAGTTTAATTTCTATCTGGATGGTTTCTATAGGACATGACATCACCAGGGCCTATTCCTGCTACTGAGGCAAGCGAGGAGACAGATTATATGTTAGCGGTAAGTGATTATTTTGTTAAATGTTTCATTTTTTTATAACATGTAATTTCTATATATTAATGTCTATACTTTTTTTTGTAACAGGTAAAGGTGCAGGAAGAACTAAATAGGAGGAGTAGCCCTCGGGTTCGTAGTAGACCACCCACATGCATGTCTCCATCCCTTAGAAGATCAAAGGCTGCTCGTGATTTATTCTCTTCACCAGCCAGAGGGGAATGACTTTTTATTGTGTTCCTCTGTTGTATGCCTATATGGCATTTGTGGACATATATTTTGTATTGTACATAGTTGACATTGTATGCCTATATGGCATTCTTGTAAGCCTATATGGCTATTTTGTATATATGTTATACTTATATCGACAGATATTGATGTATGCCTATATGGATATTTGGTTAATACAAATCTTTTATATTGATGGCGTCCATACTTGCATTATAAATCCACTTTTGAATGGATATTTGTAGATGGCTACTTCAAATATTTAAAGTCCGATTGTATTACATAGGATGTTTGCATTTTCTTTGATAGGCTTGATAGGCCATAGATTACATGATGGTGTTTGATGGAAAAGTATGGTACTAGAAGACTCTAGTTCATTCTTAATAGGCTTGTGATTGATAATATCTTTGCATGATTGCACTTGATCTTGGATCATGGGCATATTGTTAGGATTTTGATTGCATTGTGATGTTTGATGGATAGGCATGGTGTAAGTGTAAGATACCCAACTAGTTCTACGAAAATTTTTCCTTACTTAAACACTTTTACTTGCTAACAATTCATCAACTACTTCAATAACATAAAGATATACATCAAGATAACTATTTGAATGAAACAACATTAGAGTTGGGTACTTGTCTTGTTACTTGATTCAATCAACTTGCAATGTCTTATTATATGGAAAATGCTTTCAATAGCATGAAGTACAACTCATTCAATGGAAATACAAGGACAGGCGAAGATTTGGAATGTTCAACTCATCACCTCACAAGGTAGGCGCATATTTGAAGGATTTACAAGTTTTTCTGACTTAGGCGCCAAGTTGAGGTGACCTCCTCCTGAAGTTGCGCCTTGTCAACATTAGGCACCAATTAGAGTTTATGGATGCTCTGGATTGTTTCCAAGAGTAGGCGCTAAAACATCATCATTAAGAAAGTGTTTTAAATGCTAGGCACCCAAATGAGCCCTCTGGAGTCTAGGCGCTCCTTTCATGCATTCTGTGTTCTAAGTGCCAATTGAAAGGAGTGGAGAACAGGGCAAGCGCCTTCCAAACTAGGTGTTTCCTTGAGGTGACAAGGACTTAGAAAGTGCGCCTAAGGTGAGCACCTTGAGTGAAAAGGTCTAACAAACATCTTTGAACCCCCTTTCAAGGTTAGGCGCATTCTGGAGGTGGAAACAAGTAGAAGGTGCGCCTTGGCTTCCTTTGTCAATTCTTTCAAGTCTTTGTTGATTAGGAAGGTGGAATGCTTCATTATAGAATGAGCACCTATCTTCTAATGTCCAAACTACTTCTTCTGGCTCACTCTGTGGCTAGGCGCCAGAGCTAAACTGTTCACACAAGGGAGTGCACCTAGACTCACTTGATGTTTTCTTACTACTTCAACCCCTGGAAGATGTTCCAAGGTGTTCCCTTTTACAAGCACCTGACCTCCCAAGTTCCTTCATGTGCTATTCCTTGAAGGTGCCAAAACTAAGCTCCAGTGCCATGGGATTGTGCCTAACATCTTTGAAGAGTTTCTAAGCCTTTTGCAAGTTGATATCCCAAACTCATGCTTCTAGGCGCAACAGGAGCTTTCCAAAGGAGTTTCCAAGTTTTAGACGCCAAGCGAGGTCATGGGTGAATGGAACTGCGCCTTAGGAGATGACTGGATCCTAAGCATCAGTCTGGAGTTACAGTGGAATTGATATGCGCCTCAACTAGCTTAGGCGCCCATTTGAAGTGATTCCTTTAACACTTCTCTGTCAATCTCAACTGCAAGGATAATCTCCTAATCCAATTTTGATCCTCTGGAGATGCAAATAGCTTTTCATTTCACTAGGCGCCATCAATGATGATCATCAACCAAAGCGCATTTCAAAGGTGAGATAGGCAAGTGAGGCGCCAAACTAGTCCTTAAGACTTATCTCCTTCTATCAAGTCAATTTCAACTATGTGAGAGAATTCTATTCTAGGCACAAAATGGAAATGTTTCATCAATTGGTGCATCTTACAAAGCTCCCAATTCTAGGCGCCAGAGCCAAAGAGTTTTTCCCAACACATGCACCTGGGCTAGGAATTCACCTAAGAGACATCACTTAGCTTTAAAACTTTCAATCTATAGCCATCTGGGCTAGGCGCTCCAATGGAGGATCCTTGAACTCACGCATTGGCGCCTTCTAGTTCTAGGCACCCATTTTGGATGATTCATCCTGATACTAGTGCCCAAAATGACTAGACTCTCTTCATCATCCAATTCACTTAGAAGACTCAAGTTGGAGACTTAGTTGTCTATCCATGTTCTCCGGAAGATTCATTGTACCTCTATGCACTTAGGCGCCCTAGTTGATGTGATTAAAGTGCTTCAAAGCTCCATGATTCTTGGTTAGGCGCACATTTGACATTGAGCAAGAAAGAAAGTGCGCCCTGACTCTAGGAGTCCTGCCTTAGTCAAGTTTAGCATCCAGACTTAACTAATTTCAAGTTTCTGACTTTGTTCCTGCAAAAAACAAAAGTTAAGTTAGTCAAAAACTAATTCATTCCCTCATTATTTCGAATTAGCCTCCGGGAATGAGGAATAGGCTAACTCATTCTTCATTTGATGATTAGGCTAGAAATGGGGACATGACAGTAAGATACCCAACTAGTTCTACGAAAATTTTTCCTTAAACAATTTTACTTGCTATCAATTCATCAACTACTTCAACAACACAAAGATATACATCAAAGATAACTACTTGAATGAATCAACCTTAGAGTTGGGTACTTGTCTAGTTATTTGACTCAATCAACTTGCAATGTCTTATTACATGGATAATGCTTTCAATAGCATGAAGTTACAACTTATTCAATGGAGATACAAAAGAAAGGCCTTGAAGCCTTGATGTTTACAATGGCGTCTACACTTGATCAACTCAATCAAACTCAATGATGTCAACTGAATGTCAACACCTCACAATATCACAAGGGAGCATCACCTTGCTTGTTGCATGGATGAACGTCATAGTTGCAAGACTCTTAGGGTTAGGCACCAACTGAAGGTAGTAGAGACCAGACTAGGCACCATCATAAGCTGGGCGCTTCCTTGAGGTGGTAGAGACATGGATGAACGTCTGGTGGGGTTTGATGACTCTATATTGACACTCAAATTCACTTAGGTGCAATATTAGTGTTCTTCTAACTAGGCGCCAGATAGGAGGATTCTCAGGGGTTTTGGCGCCTAGGTTACAACTTGTCAATTTCTCAAAGAATCTTTGAAACACTTGACTTCCAAGGATTATCATCTTAAGAGTAGATGATGATGACATGAAGTAGAGATCTCTCTAGGACTGGATGAAGCCTTGCTTGATGATAAGACGAAGATGAAGTGATCCTTCATGACGACCCTTGGAGTGACGCTCTTGGAGTTGTGGACTTTGAAACTTTGAAGATTGAGAGATCTTGAAACTCGGATGGATGAATGTCTATCATTGATGAAGTACACTTGCAAGATATTCCTCGGAGAACTTGAATGGATAGATGCCTTGAAATCTCAACATGACGTTAGTGATGAAGAGTATTGACATGTTGGACTTGATGTGACCTTGCTGAAGGCGCATTTTCTTTCTTAGCATGATCATCCCAAACCAAGGCACCAACTTGGAAAACCCTGTGAAGGCGCCACTATCTGGAATTTCTTCTAAGGTGTTAAAACTTGACATCTTTTCTTCTCTAGGTACTATCTCCTTCAAGGCGCTCCTTAAAATCATTGGAAGTGCTCAAGACTTACCTTAGTCCAAAGCGCCACAATCCATTCCTTAAAGCACAAAGAATTCTCAAAGGCGCCCCTATTTACCTCTAAGCACTCAAATATCATTTAGATTCAAGGTGCACATTTAGCTCCAAAGCACAAATTTCCATCATCAACCCATCAAGGTGCATCATCTTCCCTTTGTATCCCCTTCAAGGCACAGACATTCACTTCTTCACACTCAAACTCACTCTCTGGTGCCAGAATAGGTGTATAACTTCAAATAAGGCGCTAATCTTAGGTTTCTAAGTACTTAGTTTGATCTTAAGGCTATCCTTCCTCTAAGCACTCTCTTCAACTCCCTCACTGAAGGCCCTCTGTAAGTTTGGGCGCATTTCATCCCAAGGCGCTTCAACATCATCCAAGGCGTAAATTCACTCTCCAAGACAAGGTGCAAAAAACCCTATCCTAAGGCGCTCAAATCTTGCTTCTAGACCTAGGCACACAAACATGAGATTGTGACTTCAATCATCATTCTTGGTTAAGGCACACAAACTCTCATTCAAGGCGCATATCTTTCTCCAACAAGGCGCATATATTCCTCCAACAAGGCGCATATTCAATTCTAGGGCACTCTATCTTGGATTAAATCAGGGTATCTCCTCAACAAGGTGCTCCAAACCATACCAAGGCGCTAAAACACTTAATGCAAGTTCTTCAAGTGCTTATCCAACTTGATTCCTCCAACACAAGGCGCTCAATCTACTTTCTCAAACTTTCAACTCAAATCCTCACCTTATATTCTCCAAGGCAAAAAGGTGCAATTTGATTAAGGGCGCTAAAACTCTTAGGTGCACTTATCTCCCTGAACTTACCTCTCTTCTTCCCTAGGTGCCAGAAACACCTCTTTATCTCAACTAGGCACTTATCTTCTCTAGGCGCACATGGTCTTCAAGGCGCATTTCATTCATCAAGGCACCTATCTCTAACAATCTCAACACTCAAAGGGACTCAAAACTCATCTGGACACCATCACTTCCCTAAAGGCGCAAAATTGGTGTAGATACATTCCATTTATTAAGGATCATTCTGGCGCCCAAATCTTGTCAAAGCAAAGGATCAATAGGTTCTCTCTAAGGCGCACTCCAGGGTTTGATCTTGCAAGACTTCTCAGGTCAAAATTTTGACCAAGACACTCAAGGCACTAGTCTTTATCATCTAACCCTACAGTGCACTTACTCATTATGATATACTCAACTTTGTATTCAACCTTGCCTAAGGCGCATATTCACTATAAGGCATTCTCACTTTGTCAAGGCTCAGATGGCTTCAACTTGCTAAAGGGTAGAGGTCTAGGTGCATATCTGACTTGAAGCTCAAGGCGCTCCAACCCTCTTGCTCTAGAATTCCTTCTAGGCACTAAGTGACTTCTCTAATTCCTTGAAAACATTTGAAGTGTTTTACCTTCTCAAGGTGCTCCTTCGAACTTGACTCCAAGGTGTTATAATCTCAAAGGTGCTGACATCATCTCAACCAAAGGCGCTCAATGATTCATCCCATATCTAGGTGCTAAAACACTTAATCAACCAAGTCATTCAAGGCGCCATTCAGTAAACTCATCTTCCATGATATTCCTATCAAGGCGCATATCACTTCTCTCATGGGCTTTAGGTGCTCAATTGAGTGTTTCAATACTACTTAGGTGCCAAATTCATTTTAATGCACCAAACACAAAGAGCTTTCAAACACTGGGCGCTCACAAAAAGTCTTCCAACCTTGGGCGCTAAATTAGGTCTTTGCAACTATCCAAGGCGCATATCTTGGTTTGAACAACTTATGGTGCCAAGACAACTTCTCATTAGGGCGCTCAAAACACTTGTGTTTACATTTGAAGTGCTTTACCTTCTTAAGGTGCTCCAGACTAACCTGACTCCAAGGCGCTCCATCATCATCCTTAAGGCGCTAAAAACATCATCTCCACTCTAGGCAAAAACATCATCCAACTCCATAAGGCACTTCACTGTCAAAGCCTAAAGGCGCTCTACCTAGACCTTTCCCCTAGGTGCCAGAACTCCTAAGCGCTCACCAGATAACTCTCTTCTTCAAGGCACAAATCTTCCTATACTATGATTGCCTCTGAAACACCGATTAACGTGATGTGAGGGTGCAAAGGCTACTCCAATCCTCAGTGAGTGCCTAGTTTAGACAAGGAGAAATAAAGCATTCAAAACTATCCAAACGATCATCCCCTTCCTAACGTCTTCACTGCTCCGGAAAACCTTGGCCAAAATGACACATAACAACTCCTGTGCAAAGCACCTGAGCAAGAAAAGAGGGGGTCCCCAATCTGATGGGGTGATGTGTGATTTGGTCACAACAGTTACCCTTTTGAGGTGATGTGTGATTTGGGGTGATGTGTGATTTGGAGGGCTCAATTCTTCAAGGCGCCCATTTTGTTCACCACTTGTAGCATCATTTGTTCAAGGCACATGTGTGATTTGGTCAAAAATAGGCGCCTAGAGTGAATAGGCTTTCATCCCAACTTAATACACTGCCTCCTTCTGACGATTTTTGGGGCAGCAGAAAACCTTTCACCACGGGAAAATGGCTCAGAGCTATAAAAAATTGAGAGAGGTTATTGTAGAGGCACTCTACGTGATCGCGTTGCCTTAGACGGAATGTTTCTAAGTGACATGGTTTTTGAGTAACATCTCGTCAAAGATTGCTGCCTTTTTGCACTTTGGACTCTTCAGGGATATCGTCGGTACAATGTAGCTTCGACCATTTCGACATATTTGGGTGAAAAATAGGACCATCCCTAGTGTAAATGTACCCATTTGAACGCGTTGGAACAGTCAGTTTGGTCACATCACGAGCAGGACGAAAGTTACACCCCTTTGCAACTTTACACTGCCTCCTTCTAACGATTTTTGGGGCAGCAGAAAACCTTTCACCACGGGCAAATGCCTCAGAGCTATAAAAAACTAAGAGAGGTTATTGTAGAGGCACTCTACATGATCCTATTGCCTCAGATGGAATGTTTCTAAGTGACACAGTTTTCGAGTAACATCTCGTCAAAGATTGCTGCCTTTTTGCACTTTGGACTCTTCAGGGATATCGTCGGTACAATGTAGCTCCGACTGTTTTGACATGTTTGGGTGAAAAATAGGACCATGCCTAGCGTAAATGTACCCATTCAGACGCGTTGGAACAGTCAATTTGGTCGCACCAGGAGCAGGACGAAAGTTACACCCCTTTGCAACTTTACACTGCCTCCTTCTGACGGTTTTTGGGGCAACAGAAAACCTTTCACCACGAGCAAATGCCTCAGAGCTATAAAAACCGAGAGAGGTTATTGTAGAGGCACTCTACGTGATCGCGTTTCCTTAGACGGAATGTTTCTAAGTGACACGGTTTTCAAGTAACATCTCATCAAAGATTGCTACCTTTTTGCACTTTGGACTCTTCAGGGATATCGTCGGTACAATGTAGCTCCGACTATTTCGACATATTTGGGTGAAAAATAGGACCATGCCTAGCGTAAATGTACCCATTCGGACGTGTTGTAATAGTCAGTTTGGTCACATCACGAGCAAGACGAAAGTTACACCCCTTTGCAACTTTACACTGCCTCCTTCTGACGATTTTTGGGGCAGCAGAAAACCTTTCACCACGGGCAAATGCCTCAGAGCTATAAAAAACTGAGAGAGGTTATTGTAGAGGCACTCTACGTGATCCTGTTGCCTCAGACGGAATGTTTCTAAGTGACACAGTTTTCGAGTAACATCTCGTCAAAGATTGCTGCCTTTTTGCACTTTGGACTCTTCAGGGATATCGTCGGTACAATGTAGCTCCGACTGTTTTGACATGTTTGGGTGAAAAATAGGACCATACCTAGCGTAAATGTACCCATTCAGACACGTTGGAATAGTCAGTTTGGTCGCATCAGGAGCAGGACGAAAGTTACACCCCTTTGCAACTTTACACTGCCTCCTTCTGACGATTTTTGGGGCAACAGAAAACCTTTCACCACGGGCAAATGCCTCAGAGATATAAAAAACTGAGAGAGGTTATTGTAGAGGCACTCTACGTGATCATGTTGCCTCAGACAGAATGTTTCTAAGTGACATAGTTTTTGAGTAACATCTCGTCAAAGATTGCTACCTTTTTGCACTTTGGACTCTTGAGGGATATCGTCGGTACAATGTAGCTCCGACTGTTTTGACATGTTTGGGTGAAAAATAGGACCATGCCTAGCGTAAATGTACCCATTCGGACGCGTTGGAACAGTCAGTTTGGTCGCATCAAGAGCAAGACGAAAGTTACACCCCTTTGCAACTTTACACTGCCTCCTTCTGACGATTTTTGGGGCAACAAAAAACCTTTCACCACGGGCAAATGCCTCAAAGCTATAAAAAACTGAGAGAGGTTATTGTAGAGGCACACTATGTGATCGCGTTGCCTCAGACAGAATGTTTCTAAGTGACACGGTTTTTGAGTAACATCTCGTCAAAGATTGCTGCCTTTTTACACTTTGGACTCTTCAGGGATATCGTCGGTACAATGTAGCTCTGACTGTTTCGACATATTTGGGTGTGTTGACATTCCTTCTGAATCAGCATTAGGGTTTGCCACTTCTAATGCACAGGCAGATTCAGGCCAACTGAATACAGGAGGTTGCGTGAGCTCCTCCCCTTCACTTCTGGTTCTGCCGCACCAAGGGGGGTATCCCTATAACTCAAGATGTAACCTTGACTAGCTCAAAGATAGAAAGATCTAACTTGACAACAACAGGCAGAATACTCTCATGTATGGACCAAGATCTGCATGATAGATCACAAGGCTGGCAACATTCTTGGACATGATGTCTGGTTGGGTATGAGAGCATGCAGGGGGTTCCTAATCCTACTCCTACAACTAACAGGTGGAAGTATGAAATGTTTTGATATGAATTTGGATGCAAAGCTGGACATGGTGTATAACACAAGAACACAGCATGACTGGTGCCTATCCAGGGCTTGGAGTCGGTAGACATACACCTGTGAATGATCAGCATAAATAGCTAAAACTGGATTTCAGGGGGATACACATGATATCTGCCCTACAGATATCTCCCAATATAGAGTGCTGAGCTATCTCTACTTATGGCATCCCTACTGCAGTATACCCTTCCCAATGTTCAACCTGAAAACAGTTTAATCTGCCCCTTGAGCAGAGGTTAAAAGATCAGACATTCAACATAGGAATTCTATGCTCTAGAATCTAAACATAAGCAAACATCCAGATCCAGAAGAAGGATACATGCAATACTGGAGACAGAATTAACACAACACATGCTAAGGTAGCATTACTCATTTAAGATCAACCATGAAACCAGTGGATTCATGCCAAGTCCTACAACAGGAGATACATAAACTCACAAGAAAAACTGTACAGAGCAACCAGATCAGCTGGTTTTGGATTACAGAGCCAAAAAACTACAACTTTCAACAACCTCGAATGAATAACACAACCTGCTTATAACAGCCAGGTAGGTGCTCAGCAATTAATTACAATGTTGACCAAAATCTCGCCAGATACACGGTATCATGAAAATGGCGCTCAAACACAACCAGATTGGCGCCCAAACTTGAATGCAGCAGGTAGGGGAGGAGACAGGAAGATTTCTCGAGCCCTGCGCCATCATCCACTGATTGACACCTTCAGTCGGGTACCAGATCGACCCACGCCATCGCCCATACCTCTGCAACCTTCGCCATTAATGGCGCACCAACCCGCGGCCTCGGGAAGAACATCATACAGACTATTGCAAGCATTTCCCGCCGAGATTCATCATCATGATATTTCGAATATGCAGGATAACATTATCCCACATGCACCCCGCGATGACCTCAATAACACTTTATATACTAGGTCATGAGCATATATCATGTCGGCGCTTTTGCTCCTGACGACACTAGTATAGGACTTCATCATCATCATCCTTCAGCAGCATGATATCCTGTTGCCCGAAATATCACCCTGACGTCATCAACATCTCGCAATACAAACCGCATGATAATCGCCTTCATCGGCTCAACCTGATCCATCGGAGAAACATCCTCCTGCTGAGCTTATTCTAAAAGTCTGGCCGATGAACATCCTGATGACATCATCATCATATCCTGCTGACGTCATCATCATATCTGCCTACTGCGCACCTCCTCATATCCGGATGAAGTCATCATCATGTTTGCAAATATCAGGAGGTCTCTTCAAGATGATCAGTTGTTAGAAATATGACCCCCGCGGACCTTGATGACGTCATCATCATATTAACATCATCATGATATTCGGAAGACAACCGGATATTTGGAAATATCCTCCTGATGTTCAAATATCAGGTTGCACTGTAGCTCCACTGTAAGATCGGGGCGATAACTGAATATGATGATGCTGCTTGAAAAGATCACCCCCAGTAGATAATGCGCGAAGCAAGCAAGCGGATATCTCCTTAATATTAGCATCATCATGATGCTCGAACAAACAAACATATATCCGGGTGATATGAAAATATCACCCCCTCCTTCGGAATATCATGATGCAGATAGGCAGAGAAATAGATATCACCCTGATATAAGGATGACATCAGCATCATCAGGATGAAGAAACAACGAACAAGAAGTGATACAACATCATCAGGATGATATTGACTAAGATCATCCTGACGTTCAAAATATGATGACCCTAGTGAATATCGGGTCGCACTTAGAACTCTTCAACAGCATCATCAGGATGATATTAACCAAGATCACCCGATGATAAAAACATCACCCCGGCGAAATATCATGAAGGCAGAAAATATGATGACCTCCGCACGCAGCAGGATGAAAACTGGAAATATCATGATGATGACGACGACCCTTAGGATAAAACAAGTTAGGTCGAGCAACTCAAAGAATAAGCAACATCATCATCATGCCTGCGCAAGGTGATAAATGGAAGATCACCGGAGACTTTGAAGAATCACCCTCGTAAGCAGATCAGGGCGCACTGTAGCTCGTCAGCATCATCATGACAAAAACCAAACATCACCCCATACTTCAATATGATGATGACGATGAGAAACCGGTCGACGGAGAACATGATGATGATGACCATCATCGAAACAAACATGATGACGATGACCTCCTCCTCAAGAAATATGATGCTGCAGTTGAAAAATGCTGAGGAGGTCCAATACTTAGAGAAAAAAAATGGGCAAGAAGATAAAGGCTTCAAATGAAGAAACCTCCTGATCATGACAAATCAACCCCAGGTCAAAATGAGTGTCAACAGGGTGAAAAATAGGACCATGTCTAGCGTAAATGTACCCATTCAGACGCGTTGGAACAGTCAGTTTGGTCACAAAAACACTACAAAGTAAGATGACATTACCTGGTTGAACTAGATGAAATTAGATGTATATACGTGCCCTATATTACCTGGTTGAACTAAATATGATATGTGGTCAAAGTCAACTGACGATTCCATCTGTGTTAGTTCTAGTGCCGTCAGGGGTCAATACGTGTCAAGTGGGCTAAGATAACTTAACTGCCATTCGTCAACCCACTCCTTTGACTCGCACTCATCCCAGACTTGAATTATACAGGAAGAACAAAAGCATGACATCTTTCGTGTATGGATACTCCATGAACCTGCAATTGAGCTTCTGAAAGAGTGCATCTCATTTGATCCTGTCAGTGTACAACAATCCTCATATGGTGCAATGTTAGTATCATCTATCAACCAAAAAAATCTACGAACTAAAGACTTACCTTCATTACCTGGACCCATGGAAGCATTACAACACTCAACAATTGATTTTGCATCTGTCAACTTTGCATTGTCTTTATACTTTAACTCTTCTCATGCTATGGCTCTTTTGATACATGCTCCTGCACCATCATGCTCCCCCTTTCCATGCACGGCCTCACAAAAGTTCCACATATGTTGAATACCTGTAAAATTATGCCTCCTACTTAGCCAATAGAAATTCCACGAGTTCTTGAATTGTCACACACAATTATCCGACCATATGATATGCTGACTGAACGATATGCCCCTTCTAGCCAAATCATTGTAGAACACCTGAAAGCAACCTTGCACGAACTCCGTAGAATGCGTGCGATCATCACTAATATAGAAATTATACTCCCTTATGATCTTTCTGTCATCCTCTGTACTATCATTCGCATGAATGAATGCGATGTGCACAAATATAGAAACCTGTGTGGAGTTGTAATATTGTGATTGCACCTCACGCTATGGCTGTAGACTGTAGTTCTCTACAAAGTCAATGACTAAAACAATGCTACCAACTGGAAATGTGTCCTTGCATAACTTGAATTGCAAGTCCAACCATCGAGCTCTATGGGCATATCTTGCATACTCATATACTATGCTGTCACGAAATATAGGCATAAACTGATACACTGGAATCTTTTCAATAACTAATTCACACCTCTTTGCTTCTTTACCATCTTTTGTATTGTATGCCACTATTTTATACTTGCCAAACTCTACTAGTTCATTTCCAACCGCATGTGTTATTTCCATATGTTCACATATTGGCAAATGTTGCAAGCCACCGCAACGATGACATGTGCCATCCAAGCATAATTTCTTGTAGAATATTTGACCTTCCTCTCTTTCACATAAAATTCTTGATATGAAGTCTCTTGAAGATGTTGGTGGGGCACATATGGCACAACCCTGCAAATCATTGTTAGTATGCATATCTAAACATATAGACCTATAAGCATCAAAATGGTTAGAAAATTCAATATGTAATCTACAAGTAGTGCGTGTGTGATTTATCTTAACATAGAAAGGTTTTAGCATTTCAAAATATATTTGACAAATTTTAATTTGAGGATACTTCTCTAGAAATTTACCATAAAACTGTGTTTGAGTCTCATCCAAAAAATGCTTTGGATGTGGCTCGCGGTTCTAACTACCGATTCTCCTTCTTACCACATCCCTTTGATTCGGAGATACCCTTGTGTAATTCTTCCAAAAGTCTTCAATTAGTGATCTCAATGCTTCAATAATTGGTTTATCTTTTCGTGGTAGTCTCCCCGAGAATGCCCATAATTCATTGGCATTAGTGTCCTCAATTCTTTGGCGTCTTCCAACGGCTCTTGATAAAGTTTTCCTATTAATTCTCAATTCTTGACTTGTCTTTCTAATGAGACGAGCTTTCCTCGTTTGACTACTTACTACAGTCAATGTAATCACACGCCGTGTTGCATTACTATCTTTTGTGCGTGAGGTGTTACCCACACTCTCATACGCACTCATTAGATTCTTGACAATAGCTTTTTCACTTGAAGCCTCTGATGTTCTCAACCCAAGAATCTTCATGATAAACCTATACTTTATACTTCGCATCATTTCAACGAATAGTTGACATCTTGCAGTCTCATTTAACTTTTCAAAGAACAATCTCCAAATCTTATTAGCATATCTTCTACAAGTGCGTTTTGGAATCTTCCCTTCCATTGGCTGCAAAATATTCTCATCAATATCAATCAAATACTTTGGCTTTCTATGCAAAATTCTAGGTGGTGTCAAGTTAGGTAAATTCATCTCAACATTAGGAATTTCATCAATATTTAAATGAGATGGGTTAGATGGCATACCTTCGATCAAAGATGGAATAGATGACATACCTTGAAGTTGAGGTGGGAACGATGGCGTACCTCCTTCATCACATGTGAGTGATGATGTACTCTCAACTTGAGATGTGGTAGATGGTGTCCCTACATGTTGACTTGCGGTAAAGGACGTGTCTCCAACTATGGTATTCAAATCTCTCGTACCACGAAGTTTTTGCATTTGTTCTCTTTGTGCCGCCAATACCATATCTCTTTGTGATGGTTGTGATTCCTCTTCAATTGGTATGTCTTCATTTATCGTGTCCAATTTCCTCTTCTCACGAAGTTCCCTCATAGCCATTGCTTTCTTTGCATTCTTAGCTTCTATCTCTTCCTGTGTTGGTTTAATTCTTGATCGTTTCCTCGGCATGACGGAGAATTTATCTGTAGCATGATAAAGAGACCAATATTAGTTCCTAAGAAATGAATACATGATAATAGTGGGATTGTATTTTTTTTATGTTGTAAGGATTTATTCTTGTATAGTTTGACATCATGGTATGAACTAAGGTTTGTTTATTACACATAATTATTAAAGAGCCCAAGTGTAGAAAATATACATGGCATCATGTGAGATTGTAGGTTGCTTTCTTGATTGGGAATGTGTCTATTTTAAACATGTATGATAAAGCATGATAAAGTAATTCAATCCGAAATAAGGAAAATGTAAAGAACATGCATGTAAAGACTTGACATACCTAAATAACGAAGATTTGAATGGAGAGAGTACCCAATTATGTAGTGTTTTTATCTTCTTGCATCAAACTCCTCAACAATTTGAGTTTTTCAGCACTTGCTTCCTTTTCAATGTTAAATTCTTAAAATTGAATCACAATTAACATTGCAACACTACAAAAATTGAAACTTGAATAGATATATATCAAACTTGGTGTGAAAACTATGTTATTTCCTCCTTCTCAAGTTGGCAAAGTAGAAAAGGTGGTGGAAAGATCATGCAAAGGTGGTACAATGTGTCAAATGTGCATGTGAACTTCCTAATAGCATGAAAGCACTTCTTTTTTGTCGAAGCACGCGCAGAATCAGTAAGAAAATAGAGCATGTGGGCCTGGATCATGGGGGTAACCACTTTTTTACCGTTTCAATAGAAATACAAAACGCGAGCGTGTTATAACGCGCTCGCGCTATAACGCACTCGCATTTTATCCTGCTATACATTCATCACATCCTTTGCATTGATCACATCTTTTTCTTGCAAGGGCTTGCCAGATGCTCTGCCATATGATAGGTATAACAATGAAGGGGCAAGCCCTCATAATCAAGTTCGTGATAGAAAATGCCCTCAACCCTCAACGTCAAACCCTAATCCCTAAACCCTCAACTTTGATCCCTCGACCCTCAACCCTCAATGTCAAATCCTAATCCCTCAACCCTATCCCTAAACCCTCAACCCTCAACGTCAAATCCTAATCCCTCAACCCTATCCCTAAACCCTCAATGTCAAATCCTAATCCCTCAACCCTCAACCCTATCCCTAAACCCTCAACGTCAAATCCTAATCCCTCAACCCTCAACCCTATCCCTAAACCCTCAATGTCAAATCCTAATCCCTCAACCCTAATCCGTCATCCCTCAACGTCAAATCCTAATCCCTTAACCCTAATCCATCATCCCTCAACTCTAATCCCTCATCCCTAAACCCTAAATGCTATCCCTAATCCTACACCCTCAACAGACTCGATACTATACCTTAAACTCTAATCCCTTATCCCTAAACCCTCCAACCCTATCCCTAATCCTTACAACCCTCAACCCTAATCCCTCAACCCTTAACTCTGATCCATCAACCCTCAACACTATACCTTAAACCCTAATCCCTTCAACCTCAACCCTATCCCTAAACCCTTGACCCTCGAACCTCAACCCTCAACCCTCAACGTCAAACCCTAATCCCTCAACCCTTAACTCTGATCCCTCATCTCTCAACCCTAACCCTAAACCCTCAACCCTCAACATCAAATCCTAATCCCTCAACCCTTCACTCTAATCCCTCAACCCTAAACCCTATCCCTAAACCCTCAACACTATACCTTAAACCTTAATCCCTCAGCCCTCAACCCTAAACATTATCCCTAAACCCTAATCCCTCAACCCTCAACCCTAATCCGTCATCCCTCAACTCTAATCCCTCATCCCTAAACCCTAAATGCTATCCCTATTCCTACACCCTCAACAGAATCGATACTATACCTTAAATCATAATCCCTCAACCCTTAACTCTGATCCCTCAACCTTCAACCCTAAACCCTCAACGTCAAATTCTAATCCCTCAACCCTTCACTCTAATCCCTCAACCCTAAACCCTATCCCTAAACCCTCAACACTATACCTTAAACCCTAATCCCTCAACCCTAACCCTAAACCTTGTCCCTAAACCCTAATCCCTCAACCCTCAACCCTAATCTGTCATCCATCATCCCTCAACTCTAATCACTCATTCCTAAACCCTAAACGCTATCCCTATTCCTAGACCCTCAACAGGCTTGATACTATACCTTAAACCCTAATCCCTCTACCCTCGACACTCTTATTTAACCCTAATCCCTTGACCATTAACCCTATCCCTCAACCTCAACCCTCAACCCTCAACCCTCAACTCTCAACATTAAACCCTAATTCATCAACCCTAAACCCTAATCCCTCAAACCTAAACCCTATCCCTAAACCATCAACCCTCAACACTATACCTTAAACCCTAATCCCTCAACCCTCAACCCTAAACCTTATCCCTAAACCCTAATCCCTCAACCCTCAACCCTAATCCATCATCCCTCAACTCTAATCCCTCATCCCTAAACCCTAAATGCTATCCCTATTCCTAAACCCTCAACAGACTCGATACTATACCTTAAACTCTAATCCCTTATCCCTAAACCCTCCAACCCTATCCCTAATCCTTATACCCTCCACACTCAACTTTAACCCTAATTCCTCGACCCTCAACCCTATCCCTAAACCCTTGACCCTTGAACCTCAACCCTCAACCCTCAACATCAAACCCTAATCCCTCAACCCTTAACTCTGATCCCTCGACCTTCAACCCTAACCCTAAACCCTCAATGTCAAATTCTAATCCCTCAACCCTTCACTCTAATCCCTCAACCCTAAACCCTCAACACTATACCTTAAACCCTAATCTCTCAACCCTAACCCTAAACCTTGTCCCTAAACCCTAATGCCTCAACCCTCAACCCTAATCTGTCATCCATCATCCCTCAACTCTAATCCCTCATTCCTAAATCCTAAATGCTATCCCTATTCCTAGACCCTCAACAGGCTCGATACTATACCTTAAACCCTAATCCCTCTACCCTCGACACTCTTATTTAACCCTAATCCCTTGACCATTAACCCTATCCCTCAACCTCAACCCTTAACCCTCAACCCTCAACTCTCAACATTAAACCCTAATTCATCAACCCTAAACCCTAATCCCTCAAACCTAAACCCTATCCCTAAACCATCAACCCTCAACACTATACCTTAAACCCTAATCCCTCAACCCTCAACCCTAAACCTTATCCCTAAACCCTAATCCCTCAACCCTCAACCCTAATCCATCATCCCTCAACTCTAATCCCTCATCCCTAAACCCTAAATGCTATCCCTATTCCTAAATCCTCAACAGACTCGATACTATACCTTAAACTCTAATCCCTTATCCCTAAACCCTCCAACCCTATCCCTAATCCTTATACCCTCCACACTCAACTCTAACCCTAATTCCTCGACCCTCAACCCTATCCCTAAACCCTTGACCCTCGAACCTCAACCCTCAACCCTCAACATCAAACCCTAATCCCTCAACCCTTAACTCTGATCCCTCGACCTTCAACCCTAACCCTAAACCCTAAACCCTCAACGTCAAATTCTAATCCCTCAACCCTAAACCCTATCCCTAAACCCTCAACACTATACCTTAAACCCTAATCCCTCAACCCTAACCCTAAACCTTGTCCCTAAACCCTAATCCCTCAACCCTAATCTGTCATCCGTCATCCCTCAACTCTAATCCCTCATTCCTAAATCCTAAAATCTATCCCTATTCCTAGACCCTCAACAGGCTTGATAGTATACCTTAAACCCTAATCCCTCTACCCTCGACACTCTTATTTAACCCTAATCCCTTGACCATTAACCCTATCCCTCAACCTCAACCCTCAACCCTCAACCCTCAACTCTCAACATTAAACCCTAATTTATCAACCCTAAACCCTAATCCCTCAAACCTAAACCCTATCCCTAAACCATCAACCCTCAACACTATACCTTAAACCCTAATCCCTCAACCCTCAACCCTAAACCTTATCCCTAAACCCTAATCCCTAACCCTCAACCCTAACCCCTCATCCCTCAACTCTAATCCCTCATCCCTAAACCCTAAATGCTATCCCTATTCATAAACCCTCAACAAACTTGATACTATACCTTAAACTCTAATCCCTTATCCCTAAACCCTCTAACCCTATCCCTAATCCTTACACCCTCCACACTCTACTTTAACCCTAATCCCTTCAACCTCAACCCTATCCCTAAACCCTTGACCCTCGAACCTCAACCCTCAACCCTCGACATCAAACCCTATTCCCTCAACCCTTAACTCTGATCCCTCATCTCTCAACCCTAACCCTAAACTCTAAACCCTCAACCCTCAACGTCAAATCCTAATCCCTCAACCCTCAACGTCAAATCCTAATCCCTCAACCCTAAACCCTATCCCTAAACCCTCAACACTATACCTTAAACCCTAATCCCTCAGCCCTCAACCCTAAACCTTATCCCTAAACCCTAATCCCTCAACCCTCAACCCTAATCCGTCATCCCTCAACTCTAATCCCTCATCCCTCAACCCTAAATGCTATCCCTATTCCTACACCCTCAACAGAATCGATACTATACCTTAAACCCTAATCCCTTATCCCTAAACCCTCAAACCCTATCCCTAATCCTTATACCCTCCACACTCTACTTTAACCCTAATTCCTCAACCCTCAACCCTATCCCTAAACCCTTGACCCTCGAACCTCAACCCTCAACCCTCAACGTCAAACCCTAATCCCTCAACCCTTAACTCTGATCCCTCGACCCTCAACACTATACCTTAAACCCTAATCCCTATCCCTCAACCCTTAACCCTTAAAACTTAAACCCTATCCCTACACCCTCAACACTTGACACTATATCTTAAGCCTTAAACCCTCATCCCTAAAGCCTCAACCCTCAATCCTTAAACCTTCAACCCTAAACCCTATCCCTAATCCCTCTACCCTAGACACTCTAACCCTAACCTCGACATTAAATGCTAATTCGTCAACCCTAAACCCTAATCCTAAACCCTCAACCCTCAACCCATAACACTATACCTTAAACCCTAATCCCTCAACCCTCAACCCTAAACCTTATCCCTAAACCCTAATCCCTCAACCCTCAACCCTAATCCATCATCCCTCAACTATAATCCCTCATCCCTAATCCCTAAATGCTATCCCTATTCCTAAACCCTCAACAGACTCGATACTATACCTTAAACCCTAATCCCTTATCCCTAAACCCTCCAATCCTATCCCTAATCCTTACACCCTCCACACTCTACTTTAACCCTAATCCATCGACCCTAAACCCTATCCCTAAACCCTTGACCCTTGAACCTCAACCCTCAACCCTCAATGTCAAACCCTAATCCCTCAACCCTTAACTTTGATCCCTCGACCCTCAACTCTATCCCTAAACCCTAAACTGTAATCTGTCATCCCTCATCCCTAAACCTTAAACGCTATCCCTATTCCTAGACCCTCAACGGGCTCGATACTATACCTTAAACGCTAATCCCTTATCCCTAAACCCTCCAACTCTATCCCTTATCCCTTAACCCTCATGATTAATAGCCTTGAACGTAAAAAAATTTGAGTGGGACATAACGCGAGCGCGCTATAACGCGCTCGTGTTATGTCAAACATGACAAAAGACAGACTTGCGGGAAAGAAAAATGCAAGGCAAAACATAACGCGAGCGCGTTATAACGCGCTCGCGTTATTTCTTGCTTTGGGAATCCCAAGCCTTGGGCTTGGGATTTGCTTTGGATTTCCAACCCAAAGGCTTGGAGTGCCTTATGAACAATCACAGACGTGTTTTTCTATATTCTTCAAAATTTCACATAATTTCATTCGTGCTAACCCTCAGATTTGCACGTGTTTCAAGGTTGAACAAATCGAACACATGGGTAATGTTAGGCTTTCTCTTAGCTATTTGACGATGTGATTTTTTTCACATTTTAACAATGTTAAGCCTTTCATCTTTAATTTCTTTTGTTTGTGTGTCCGTTTTTAGGCAAAAACCACTGTTTGGTCTTTTTTTCATTGTAAAATAACTATTCATTCAAATTTCAAAAAAATTACATATTTAGAAACTAGACTCCATTCTACAAATATTAAAAAAATAAAAAAATAATTTTCAATTAGTTTTCAAAATTTATAGGGGTAGCATGGCCAAAATTCTATTTTTTAGGATGTGTCCACTTTAAAAATTAGTAAAAAATCAAATATTCATCAAAAAATTATTAGAAAAATCAGGCATAAACTACATGCTATTAGCTAACTTCTCACTGAAGTGATTTTAAAAATACGAAAAAAAAAGTTGACCTTTTGAGGGAGCCACAAAACATGCTATGTTATTTTTTTGACAGAAACAACACCAATTTTTGTGGCTCCCTCTTTTGAACCCCTTAATCTATGCCATTTTCAAAACAAAATAGTAGTTTAGAAAGTAGACTCGGAGCACTACGAACATTGTTTTGGTTGCATCTCCAAATTTTGAGTGTAACTATGCTCAATTTCTCATCCAAGGCCAGTATTGCCTGATTTCAGAAAAAAAGTGGCCACTTAAGACCCCTTTTTGGCCCCCCATCTTCTTGCACTTACCCTTTTATTTTCTTATATACGTAGGTTAGGTACCTAGGAGCCACAAAAATTGAGCATTGAAAGCTTAGATTATGTAGCAATCACCCATAGCCATCATGGCTAGAAGAACTTTCCACAAAAGAATATATTGAAAAGCTTCTATCTCCTAGAGAATATATTTAATGTAAACCATCACATACATATAAGTTATGTCGAGCATTAGTATATATAATCCAAGTTATGTACATGTTGGGGGTATCATAACATAGAGAAAAGACATTGCCATGAAATTGAAATCACTAAAAAGCCTTCTACACCACATTATGCCCCATCAAAAAAGACAAGATGAGCCCCATGCAACATTAAACCCCTTCCCTAGACATGGAAGTAAAACTTCAAAAAACTACCATAATAAGGGAGGGAAGGGAAAATTATGGTGACCCATCCTTCCAGATTATCTCATATAAGTGTATGATAATGAAAGTCAAGTAGAGGTGGTAGGGAAAATTATGCAGGCCCCACTAGGGCCCCATAAACCAACTCACATTTCTTACATTTTTCAAATTTTGGAGGGTGGGAACCTCTACCAAGTCATCCTCCTCCTTTCATAACAGACTGAGTTGTCCACTTTTGCTCCCATCAAGAGCTTGATATCAAGGTCCTTAACAATCTCTTCAATACCATGATTCAACCTTGCTTGTTTTACTTTCAGAATGTCAAAAAATGTTCAATTTAACAATTGAAAAAGGATTCTATAATCCACAACTCCATCTATCTCATTATGAAGTAAATGTGTACCTTCCATGAAGGATATCATGTTTTCATAATTGATGGATTGAGTTGCATAAAAAATATTTCTACATCCAAGTGACTAGCCAATGTCAAGAATAAGTTTAGTCATAACTTCCCTAACACCCACACACAAAGCCCTATCCATCTCCTTGGTAAGCCCAATATCCACAACACCCAATCATGAAGGTCAGTATTGGAAATATTCCTCTCTAGATATGCACTGAAGTTCTCCATCATCTTGGTGCTATCAAGCCTCACTTTCCTCCTCCAATCCTTTCCATATGGTCCCTCCACTCTATTGGGTCTCAAAAATGCAAGACCTATCATCTAGCATCACAACCCAAAGTGAGACAAGGGGAACAAGGTATATCAGGTAGAGAGAGTGATGCATCAAGGAGGAGGTGGTTTTTGGGCCAACACATAGGATTAGGGAAAATCCTCTTCTTCAATCTCTATAGAACCCTGGGGGGATTCCCTTGAGGTCTTGAATTGGGATTATAATTGGAACATGACTTTGACCACCATGTCCTAATTGAAATTAGGAACAAGCCTACTAGACCTCACAAACAACAAATATGGACAAGCATGCATATGCATCTAAAGATGTAAAACAAGTTTTATCACATAAGGTGAGTACCCTTAACTTTTCATATAACATATGCATCTTGCATCTCATCAACACAACTCTCTAGAGATTTATCTAACACCAGCTTATCATAGGTATTCATTACTAAAGTTATGGGTTGCAAAGATGAGCATAACTCATACATACATGAACCTCTAATTATTTCATTCAAGCATGAATCTCTTAGGTTATGGCAAAAGTCATAGTATTGGTTCATGCATATAAGAAAGGCAAGAAACTAAACTACAACAGAAAAGGAAAGTGTTTTAAAAATTCAAATGATTGGAGTCTAAGCCAACCTAACTAGTGTTAAATCCATTGGGGAACAAAGTCACAACATGTAAGGAAGACATTCATATAGAACTATGTAATTATATCATTAAAATAAGGAGATCGTGCACATTATACATACTTAATCATCCATCTCAAAATAGAAACATTCCACATGCAAAAGAGGAAAACCATTACAAAATAGTTTACAATGTTTTATAATGTTATGACATTAATCAACACTCTATTACATCAAGCCATCAAGTGTGGCAAGAGAGGATCCACAACTAGGTTCAAGCATCCTCCTAGAACATTACAGTATGCCATGGACACATAAAACAATGCAATCACCTAGCTCAATTACAATCATACAAGTGATGCCTACCCCTTACAAATATTGCATTGTCGCCATTTGATGCCCTAGAACACACCTCCAGCAGCTAGGGAAAAAGATTACCTTAGGGACCAATCATTATTTTTTCTTGCAATCATGTATTTATGCATTTCAAATCTATCAAAATCTACACCACATCCCAACTATGCCTCATATTCATTATACACACTAGGCCATCGAGCATAAGTGAGAGTTGTTGTACACAACATCACACCTTCTATCATCATAGAAACATGCCTAGTTCATTATTGCAATGCACATGTCCCTTAACAAGCATACAAAATATTAAGTTTGGAGGTCCATCACCATTAGGGATTAAGCCCTATCTGGGAATTTTTCTTGTCACTCCATGTGTGATACATCCCTATCATTTCTAAAAGTCACCACTTGATTAGCTACCCAATCAACCCCCAAATTACCCTGCCTTCAGATGTGATGGAAAGATATCTCATCAAAAGTTTCTATCAACACCCAATGCTTAGAAATGAGGGTATCTAGAAGCCACAAATTGCTTCTACCCATCTTCATGTGTTTAATGGTGTTTTGGAGAAATGTTAACTTTAAGAAATCCCACTAAAAATTATATAAAATCTTGGTGAATCTTAGCCCATCGCATTAAACTTTGATACTACTTCAAAAGATATGGAAACAATATATTTGATAAAATCGACAAGTAAAAGGAAACAAAAGTTCTTTTTGCCTCAATTAAGGCATGTGGATAAGGCATTAAATGTACAAGTGCTAGAAAAGTTGTGTTTTTGTATTATGCCAAATAAAAGCCTTAAATTATGTACAAGTGCTAGCAAAGAATCATATTTTGATCACTATCAACAATGAAAACAATCTTAAGTTTGAAGTGAGAATTAGAACTATTTAAAACATTTATGATCACTCTCAACAATAAGTAATCTTAAGCCTTATTATTCAAACCATTTAAGCCATGAATACATACAAAATATTTATATATATTGATATCAATAAGGTTGTGAAGGTATAAATAATGTCATGAAATGCCTATAGTGTCATAATGCCTACAATGCCATATAGGCATATGATAAATATCTAAACAAATCCATATAGGCGTACAATGATATATATATATATATATATATATATATATCACTACAAATCCATATAGTCATACAATGATATACATCAACAAAATAGAAATCTACTCCTACATGTCATGCATACAACAAAATATCTATACATAAAGACTATAGAGCCTCATCGAATAATTGAATTCTCTTGGCCCAATAGGAAGATGAAGAACCAATCTCATAATTGACAACTAGCATTTGTCAATCAAATCTATTCTCAAGAGTAGATTGCAACTCCACCTATTAATACAAATAAATAATATATGCAAAATAGTATACAAAACATGACACAAAATCACACAAGTAAATATAATCAGTCACTGCAATATGATGATTATTTTCAATCATCCTCTGCTTCTCATCATCCACCTGAGGAGCAAGTGCATGAATTAGAGTTCTCACCTCCTCTTATGACACACATGAAGAAGTAGTTTAAAGTAAACATGAATGTCATTTTTTACATTAAATTACAAGAAATTCATAATAACATTTACATTACCAACTCATACATGTGTAAAATGTTAGTGTATTTAATTAATCATACACTATTGTATCGTTTTTAGATGTACTTCAAGTATATTCATTATAATATAATCCATAGATATTTTTTGTAATAATTCATGGATAATCATTGTAATAATCCATGGATAGCATTAATTGATGCTCACTTATCCACATGCTATTTATATTAATAGTAAAGTTCTATCGTAAGTAAATATGTTTTATTAGTTAACTACTATTAAAGAGTTGTATTTAACTAGTTAACTATCTCTTAAGTAGACTCATTATTTTAGATAACTAATCTCCAATTATTATCCCTAGCTTCTGCCTTATCTATATAAGAGCATAGGGAGCTCTAGTGGTTGAGGTATCACTGTGGAAGAGAGTTATTATAATTCTGGCAAATTTGATGTTGGAGATTTTTAATAAAATGTAGTAGTCATGCTACTCATGTTCTAAATCTATGTTATGTTATTAATTTATCTTTTATTGATTTAATGTATTTCTATATGTATGTGGGTGAATGTCTTAAGATAGCTACAATGGCTCTGGGCAACTACAAATATTAATATAAAAGGCATAGAAGATAATATTGCTGCAACAACACCCATGTCTAGTGATCTTGAAATATGGAGAGGAGTCTAATGAAGTCATCAATTGAAAACAAAAACAAGGCTATCTTACTAAAACAATGAAACCTACACACATGATTAAAAATACTAAAAATTATGTCAATGTAAGTTGAAAAAGACTACTATCACCAACATCCACATGTTTAACATCAATTTATCATTTTAAGATCAAAATTGCTATATGAAAACCAAATTGGCACGTTATATATTTACTAACTTATTAAAATATACTTGAGTTGTTAGGGTAGTTTAAAAGTATGAGATGAAGTTGCATGGGATGTAGGATGGATTTTTTTACCCTAAATTTTTATAATAAAATGCATATTTTTATATTAATTTTCATTCATGTAATGGATTTCAATATAGTTAATTCTAAAATTCAATAGGAAATATACTAAATTACATAACTTTATTTAAAATTACCTATGGGTCAATACCAAATGTCACCTCTAATAAGGCATATATCATCAACATACTCTCCAACACAAAATGATGATTTGGATCACACCGTGTAGCATCCTACTCAAGTTATGGAACATGCACCTTAGCCTTAATAGTAGCCTCATCAATATAAACAACATGTGCTCTTTGCCTCATCATAGATTCATTTGACATATGAATGCATGCATCCCTACAAGCATGACCTATGTGTGGTGTTACCTAATTCCTCCAAGGCCAACCCTCATCCTCCTATGAAAGATGAACACTATGCTCAACCAAGGACTATGTGAGTAAACTAATAGATTGCAACATCTAAACCTCTACACTCTCCCTCACAACTAAAGGACTATGAATGTGCTAAATGGATGGCTAACCAAGGGGCCTCATCAGCTGGTCCTATGCACAATATACCCCCTCTCTATCTTTCATAGAGCCTTTGCCTCTACCCTAGAAATCATGAATATCAAAATATTTTGGGATCTCATTGAGGATAAACTCACATTAGATTTTCCTCAAGAAATATGGAGGCACTTGTTATTACAAGGTGTCTAATCAAAATCCATCACCACCTATTTCAAAAGTTGTTCTTTACTTGCTCATGGTTACACCAATGGATTGGAAATATTTTATAATTTTTTTCTAATGGTGTATTAGTTTTTGGGTCAATGAATAATGTGCATAATTTTTCTTTGGTAATTTTTTATCCTTCACCATGTCATAAGACAATTTTGTGGCATAAAACTAATGACAATTTTCTCTATGGCTTGCTTGGATGTGTTTATTTTCCCTATGATGGAATCAATGAGAGATATCAAAGATTCCAATGACGCTAGAAAATCCTAGTGGTGCATGTTTGTTGCATTAGGAGTTGTTAACATTTCTATCAACATTTTACGCTTTATTATGTTATTCTCAATTTGTAAAGTAATATATCTTATTGTGTTTTAGGAGGATGCATGGCAATTGCAGGAGGAGTTTGAGGGGGGTTTGTAATTCATGTTATTCCACCTCATTTTGTTCATGCATTTCATCAGGTAGAGGGTTTTAAGGTGGAGGAGGGTTTGGATTGGAAAAAAAGAAAATTTAATAAATCAAAACCAATTCAAGAAATTATAGTTTAATCTTTAACTATAATTATCAAAAAGTTGATATAAAATACCTCTTGCACATTGAGGCATTATTGAGGGGGTATATGGCTTAAATTCAACTAAAAGTGTAGTCACACTTTCTCCTGCTCGCATTTTTCTCTCAGTAAAGAAAATAAAATGAAATATGGAAACTCTTGATTGATATTTACTTTTTCATTTTATGTCAGTATAATGCAAGCATGTTATAACACATGCATGTTTACAATATGACCAATCCTTAACGCACTCAAATTATAATGTTAATGCATCATGGTTTTATAATGTGAGTGTGTTATCTTTTATTTCACCTCCAAAACATTTTTGACCACTGTTTATCCCCCCATTAAAGCCACTATTATCTAGAAGAGGTCCCAAGGAGTGCATTCATGTAGAAAATAGTCCTATCTACCCATGTGTCCTAGTCCAAAAACCATCACATCACTAAACATAGTAGAAACCCTAAAAAATGGCATTCCCAATCATTTCAATAATGCACAAGTAGGTGGTTAAACCATTTAAATTCAAGATATATTCCTACCATCCACATGATAGGAAAGAAGATCATGTGGTGACTGCATAGTGCATGAAAGAAGTTGCGTTCTTTTATCTTTAGCCATTGGAGCATTTTCATACACTACCAATGAGAGAGCACCATGCAACACACATACACTGTAAGTTGTTGAAAATTCACTACCCAACCACATACATGCCACTCATGAAGAAAGGGTCCCACCACCACCATGCATGTGTCATATGGCACATCGATAAGTCACCTCTTGCCATGTTGATAAAAGATTGGACCTACCACTACCAAAGGTGATGTGTGGTGGGCAAAGATTCACCACTAGGGACATGTAGGATATCATGAAGAAATATGAGACCATAGACAAAATATATGGGCCTCATCAAGGATGTTAGTTGAGAGATATTTGGTATTGGAAGAGTGGTCCATGCACATCACTAAGTGGAGCTAGGTCATTGTTGGTGAATGTGTAGGCCAGTACAAATGTCACACAATTGATAGACACCACCTAGGTAGTGAGTAGGATTGATGCATACAAAAGAATAACAAGTGAGCACTTCTAGGAGGATTGGATGGTGTGTGTGAGAGGATGAGAGATCAAATGGTAAGAAAATAGCACATGGAAGATTTATGCACTCAAAAGGTTTAGCTATTATGAAGGCTTGGTGCACTATCAATAGGAAGTTGCCATGTGTCACCACTAGGGAAGACTTAAGCCTACATAGAAAAATCCACGAGCTCACCACCTTCACCACATAGGTGTCACATGGCACACATTGATTCACAAAGGAGAGGAGTGCACTTTCTATGTCATTAAGGTCAAGCCCACCACCACCAAAGGCAACACGTGGAAAGCAATCATTCACTACCAAATACACACCAAAACAGGTTGGGCCCACCATAGGGAACTAAGAAACTGCATACAAAACCTATGGGCCCATAGATGGTGTTACACATGCCACATGGCACCAAACAATTGGTCCACAAGAACTGCTAGATAGAACCTAGTTGTCACCACATACATGTGTGGACCAACGGGGCAAATCCACACATGGAACAAATGCCACCAACATTCCAAGTGGAATGGTCACACCACAAAGGAGTAAAGAGTGATCAAGTCCTAGGGAGATTGAGTGGTGTGCACATGAGAGGGGTGGATTTGATAATTAGGACATGGAAATTGAAATGAAGTAGTACACAAATAGTTGGGTTATAGTGCTCTACCAAATGGGGGATGACATAGCATAGTGAATAATAGTGGAGGGGTGCACAAGTGATAAGTGATGGTCACATGGAAACCAAGGGCCACAATAAAGAGGTTGGCAGCTCAGTAAAGGGTGACAAGTGGTAGAGAATATTTATTAAGGTGGTAACTACAAAAGGAAACAAAAGTGCATATGCTTTAAGTTAAATTGGAACCAACTATAGGAAGTCACCACAAGATTATAACATAAAGTACATGGGATCTTGGAAAGCAAACAAATGAATCATGGTACCTAAGGGATATGAATTAATGCAATAGAAACCCTACGTAAAAGCACATGGTGCAAAGGCATAGGTCAAGGTTGCCATGAAAGAAGCTTGGAACCAAAACCAAAGGCATGAAGGGACATAGCCAAACACAAAGAGGTAACCAAGCCACAAAATCATTCCATGATGGTTGGTGAAAGACAAAAGATATAACATTAAGAGCATGGATATAAATATGCTACCCCAAGAAACCCATGTCAATGCAAGTAGACTTGCAAGCTGACCATCTCAAGAATGAGGACAACACCAAGGAAACTAAAACATACTCTATACAAAGAGGAACTACCAAGGCACACATGCAAATAGCCATCACAAACAAGATTGTGCAAACAAGTATACCCATAACTAAGAATGCAAACCCTAACAACAAATGATAAACCAAAGGACTTGATCTAAAAGTAAAGCACAAATCAAAGCATACACAAGACACTATAACACACCAAATGATAAACAAAAAGTTGGGCCACACCTTCCATTTGTTTGACCCAATGGCTTTATGTTTCATTTTTTCCATTTGTTTGACATAATGTCTAAATATTGAACACTTGACATTTGGTTGACATGATGCTTAAATGCTAAACACTTGTTATTTATTTGACAAAATGCATGCATGAAAAATACTTGACAATCATTCGACAAAATGTCTGCATTACTAAATATATGATATCCATTTGCTAAGATGTTTGTTCTCTCGAATACTTGCTATGTGTCTAATAAAACACTCATACAAACCACAATATAATGGAAAGTCCTAAAATAAAAAGGCTTAAGTAAACTTGAAACTATGGTTAGTACTGATTATGTGATCCCCCACCCACCCCCTAATTTGATTTCCAAGTATTATAAATCCTTGACACTCTTAAAGTTTATCCATATTTTTCTTAGTCATTACAACTATTTATTATAAAAGGATTGACATTCACCCAACTAGTGTTTATTCTACCATGGAATGAGGATTTTTGGAAGTCTCCTTTTTAAGCAAAGAATGAATAATATCATTTATTTACTCAATACATCATGATTTAAGAACTAAATTTGATAGAAAGAAAAATACAGACCTTGTTACCCTATGCTTGGCATGAGGACTGAACTTGTAAATTGAAGGAATCTATAAACTAAAAAAAAATCCATAATATGATCGGGTTCATAACTATATCTCGAGTGATGGTTTAGGATGAATCTTCGTAGCAATAGGATTAACTGGACGAAGGGTGTGGTCCTTGGTATGACTTATGTATGGTTATAAATGTTGTAGTTGTTAATCTTGTTTAGGTGGTTGATTTCACAACCACTATTCCTAGGTAGCATAATACCATAGTTTACCTAATTATGTTATTTGGCTATTAGATGACCCCACATGTTGGAATCAAGTATGATACACATGCGATCTAATCAATTATCACTATTAGCATGTAGGTGATGGATGCTAGGAGCTAATCATTGTATCATATGGACTAGTCAACTCTCACTCATAGCACATAGGTTATATATGTTAGGATCTACCCATGATATGATAGGGCTTAGTTGAATTTCACTAGTAGCATGTAGCTGATAGATGCTAGGAGCTACATGATATTATGTTGGACTAGCTTTCACCAATAGCATTTAGGTGATATACACCAAGACCACTCACGCAAAAGGTTTAGTGGATTGTGGAAACATTAGTAACTTAGCTACATGTGTTGTGTGTTGTTACACTTACACCCTAGCTAGTGACAACCACAAGTAGTATGGGATGTTTGCTTTGTCATCATAGTTGGCAATGAACTAGGAACAAGAAGGAGCAAGGGTGTAGAATAGGATGCATCATCATTTCTTTTTCCAACTAGGATGTACTTAAGGGGTAAGTGTTAGTGAACCATGTAATGGGAAGAGGTATGCAACAAGCTCACATCCCCTTCCTATTGCTAGCTACTCACTATGTATATATAATTCAATCACTATTTGTATATATGCATATGCATATATAAATCATTGTGAATGGTGGTAACTTAGTGAGCTTAAGTAACTAAGTTGTGTTACCTTATGTACCCTAGGTCATTGGAATTATGATCTTCCTCATTGATAGGTCAATAAAGTCCAAATGGTTGGGGTAGATAGGGATACTTATTTACATGGTTGGGATTGTATTGCACCCTTGCGCCTAAAATCAAGATCCAAGCAATCTTACCAATGAATTATACAAACTCAAGTCATCATCCATGAATGAGGTACTACTTATTTACCTTGTAAATGTTTAAGCATGTGGTACATGTTCATTGTTTTATACATTTATTTGGTGGAATATAATGTTATTCTCATTAGCACTTGAATGCATTTGTAAATTTAATTTCTCATAACCCCTAAATTAATCTATTTAAAGGTTTCTCTATCAAGAATTGTTGTTATGAATTGATCAGAATATCATAATGTAACACTAGATGTTCTTCATTGATGAAATTTGTGGACTTTTATGCTCCTATCATGAGTTGTATGTATCTTTCACTTAGTTGTGATGTTATTAGGGGATGATCCCATTTGTAAAATAGAATTCATGATTATCTATGATCTAAATAAGAATTGTGAAGATTAAATAGGTTTAGTATAATTTGTAAGAAAAAAATTATAGTACCTAGGACTTGTTATTACATTAGCCTAACCTAGTTGTACTCTAGGGTGCTCTAGCAAATCAAGTGGAAGTATTTTTCCTACCTGATCATGAGAACTTGTATTATTTCCATTACTTTTGTAATAGATTGTACATTCACACAATATCAATGAAGGATGACATATTCTTCACATAGGTCACAATGCTTTGTTCTTTCATGGTCTATTGCTTCTATAAAGCTTCCGAATAACAAGCACCAAATAGATGTAAACCCATCTCCATTTGTGTTGCTCCATAATCTTATTGCTACATGCAAGGTTGTCCTTCAATCTCAGACAAAAATTGGATCATTGGTATCAAAGCGTAAAGGCTCAATTTCATTGGACCTATCATCATAAACATTTGTTTAGGTTCCAATCATCATATCACTCTCTTTTTCTTCATGCCATCACCTAAAAGAAGAAAACACAAAATAAAAAAACCTACCACAATTATGTAATCTTATAATAAAAAGAAATATGTGCATGCATAAAAGAAAAGAGAGGAAAAAGTAACATGCATCTTAAATTATAGCTCTTGAATCACCTAAAAGAAGAAAACACAAAATAAAAAAAACTTAACACAATTATGCAATCATTTAATAAAAAAAAAATATGTACATGCATAAAAGAAAAGGAGAGGAAGAAGTAACACGCATCTTAAAATATAGCTCTTGAAGAAGTAACACACAAGCGCATATGACATATTTAGAAAATGGAAGAAACTTTATTTTTAGCTTAAGTTTCATGCAAGGAATTGTTATGCATATAAAAACTAGGCATGCATTATAAAAAGCTAGTAAAATATGAAAGATGGTTAGATATAAATGGAATGCATACCAAAACATTTAAAAACTTGTATCGAGGTATTTTAGTTAAAACTATTCTAAATATTTTTTTAGTTGAAAGATAGTGTCTTGCTTGCAAGTATTAAATATATATATTACATATCTCTTAATATAATCGTGGAGCTCGATCTCTTTTTGTGATATATACTATTTTAACCTTTCGATGTATATTTATCCTAACACCTTAAGAAACGGTTCTTGCTTGCATTAGTATCATACATAACTTAATCCATTCATTTTCACTACTCTCTAGTTCCACAATCTTGAATTTTCTTTTACATTAAAGTAGAACACAAACAAAACTAAACATTGACGTGTCTTTCCACCAAGTAATGGATCTTGTATGATTATTTCATTTGGAAGTAATTATTAACTTCTTTGTTCAACAATTTAAACCATCATATTATTGTATTGGAGGAGCAAAAAATTATATAAACATTATACAAATGAATGCAAGCCAAGAATCTATATTTATTGATTGTTCAAAGGGATGTACATATATAAAATAAAAATACAACTAATTCCCAAAACTAAATTCTACAACTACTCATAACAAATAACTAATCATTGGTTTACAACAATGCTTCATTATCCTACATTCTCCCCCATAATGAACATTGAAAAATGGTCAATATTCTATCATTTCTCCCCCATAATGAACATTTGGATTTTGAAGTCTCCAATGAGCTTCCTATCTCTACAAAACCACAAAATTATGATGATATCACTACATGTGATCCATCTCTATTCAAATATGATGACTCAAGTCCTTGCCCTGGCCATTTCCCAAAACCCGTGAATCTGCAGCAGTCACCAATCATTGATACAATCACTCTCTAATCAAGGATGATCAATCTACATTTGACCATCAGTGAGGCACTCATCACTGGTGCTCACTCCAAATCATGACCATGAATAGTCATTTCATCTCTATCTATAGTGTCTAAAAATCTGTAACCTATAATCTCAATCAAATTGGATATCAATAATCAGGGGACCTGTCTCAAAGTCTATCCTCAAATCTTCAATATTTAGGACCAAGAACATTGACTTCTTGCATAATTAATTTTCTATTCAACATAAGAATACTTATGCTTGTACAACACTTTAAACATACTTGTAACCTATTTCCAATTCGATCCATCAATCCATCCACAATTCATGTGCATGCAATCTAACATATATTCATTTTTCCACTCTTTGTTCGAACACATCTTTTCATAACGATTCTTCAATCCACAAAGATCCCAACATGTTTCCTTCCTATGTCCTAGCCTATGACAATAAGAACACTTAATTTCTTGAATTGACTTGTTTGTACTCACATTCCCTGTAACATGATTTGTATTTTCTTTACCTCTATATCCAGGACCTTAATTCCTTAGCCTCACTTTCAGTTCAATTGGCTCTCTAATTCCTTGTCCATGTTTTCCTAAACCTTTTCCTTCATAACCCATTCTTTTCAGCATCTTACAACTAACATTCTTTAGAGAATTTCTTGTATCATTATCATCACAACTAACAAATTTTGCATAGTCAATCTTCTTGTCATCTTCAACCTTACTATCATTATCTAAACTAACAAATTTTGCATATTCAATCTTCTTGTCATCTTCAACCTTACTATCATTATCTAAACAAGCTTAAGTTATATCGCACAAGTCATTTGTATCACATGATACATCACAAAGTAATGGTTTAGTCCTTAGAGATTCAATCTTGATATTTCATCTTCTGTGAATTGTTTTTCTTTTCCAACTTCTTCAAATTTTCTTCTAAATCTTCAAACAATTTCAAATTTTCTTCTAATTTTTTATTTTTATTTTGATATTTCAATTCTTTTTCAAGACTAAGCTTTTCAGATAAATTTTCACATTTTTCCTTTTGTAACTCCTTTATCCTTTCTATATATTCTCTATTAATCTTTTTAACTTTTATCAATTCTTCCTCTAAACTATCATTTTCAACCATCAAATTTTCATTTTATTTTTTCATTCTTTTACCAATCTTTCCCATTTGAAAATAATTAAAGTTACCTAATGTTGCTACACTTTCCTCAATTGATTATCTTCATCAGCTTTGTGCACGTCCAATCCTTTTATGATGTCTTCAAACTTTTCAATTCCCTGGGGGTTGTCTTCTAGTTGCAACTTCTTTGTCTTCAAATTTGATGATCTATTCAATGATTAAAACATCAAGTCGATCTTCTACTATGACAGGTTCACTTATTTCTGCAACTCTTTGGTGGCTACTCGATCTTCAAACTCAAACTCTCAATCTTTCTTTTAAACCAATCTCTTCTGGCAGCGGCCAATTTATATCCTCTCACTGCAATCTCATGCATTCAACTTTGGGTGATTTCCTCAATCTCATGCATTCAACTTTGGATGATTTCCTCTTGGTTTAAATCCTTCCTTCCTTACAAACCCTTCTTTATAGACTACCCTTGAACACACCTTTCTTTACTCTCACTCTTTCTTTAAAAAGTTGTGTATATACTTGTTTGTAGCCAAACAAATTTTATGTTTTTCCCAAAAGTGCACAACCTTATACACCATAGTCTTATGTCATGGAAAAATATATTGCAAACAACAATGATAAAACAATCAAACAAAATACACTTACTCTTTTATGCGACCATCAGTAATGAAATTCATTCAAATACACCTTCTTTTGACAGGAAAATGAATTCTTCTTCTGCAGTCGGTAAAGACTTCACAGCCCTCACCTTTTGCAAAGAATGGTTGCTCAACAAAAAAAATTACGTTGATCTAAATAGATTTTCCACACGAGTAGGGATTTGAACACTTTTAGGATTTTTCTTCACCCACAAGAGATGTGTCGATTGCCAAATCTTGGCCAGGTAAAAGCACAAAGCTGTGTCATAGTTTTATAAAGGAAACGACCAACATTGATCCAACTTTTAAGCTTGAATCACTAAAAAGTGACATATATGTTTTGAATTTTGAAAAGATGTAAACTAATAAAATATTTATTTTTTAGTAAATTTTATGTTTGTATTTTTTTTTTTAAATTAAAATTATTTGAATATAGTTTTTAATAAATTGACACTATAATTTAGTTGTTGCTAAAATGTTGAAAAATGAAGTTACATGAGACGTCAATCTTTATATAGTAATTTTTTTTTCTTCAATTTTTTTGTGTGTATTTATAACTTGAAACTTTAGTGCATGGATATATTTTTTTCTAATTTTGATAAATATATATTTTTAAATAAATAATAAAATGTGTGTGTATTAAAATGTAGTTGTTTCTATTTGATGTCAACTTTCATATTAACTATTTATCTAAAATAGAAAAAAAATTATACCATCTTGATATAGATTGTTTTATGTAGTGCATCATATTTTTTTCAATTTTTTTAATAAGTTTTACTATTTTTCCTTGACATAGTAATCGACCTAATGTTTTGTGCTGATAACCTACTTTTAGTAAAAATAGAAAGGAAAATATAAACAATTATTAAACTATTAAAATATATATATTTTTGAAAACTAAACTTATAGATCTACAAAAGGGTATTTTTATATTTTTTAAAAAATGTTATTTACATGAATAGAAGTTGTTGAAATATCAAGTTTTTCAAATAATTTTTTTTTTTGGTAAATTGGCCTCATAGTAGTGCTACATATGCATTTAGCCAACAATTTTAGTTGGAAAAGTTGTGGACATATCTAACTTAGCTAGAATGAATCTTACAGGATCATATGTTTGACCAAAATTGATTTTTAGTTAGAAATACTTAAATTCACTTGTGTTGATACGTTGGCTGAAAGTGTGACACAACTTTGTGCTTTTAAAAGGCCTTCAAATGTGTCTAGGAATCCACTATTATCCTATGTTCAATGTGTGGCTTCCTTTTACGTATCCACATTGCCTTCCAAACTCGTCGCCCTTTTCTTACACTTTCTCTGTGTTTTCCTTTTTTTCTACACTCTTCTCTTTGCGTGTGTGCTTGTGATCTACAATTGTCTTCAATTCAACCTTTCTCCACGCTTCCTCCTATGCTCTAATGCCAATTGAAGCTATTGGAATTATACAAACACTATACAAATGAAGGCAAAAACAAGAATCTATATTTATTGATTGTTCAAAGGGATGTACATATATATAATAAAAATACAACTAATTCCCAAAATTAAATTCTACAACTACCCATAACAAATAACTAATTATTGGTTTACAACAATGCAATTATACAAACACTATACAAATGAAGGCAAAACCAAGAATCTATATTTTTATTGTTCAAAGGGATGTACATATATATAATAAAAATACAACTAATTCCCAAAATTGAATTCTACAACTACCCATAACAAATAACTAATTATTGGTTTACAACAATGCTTCATTATCCTACATTCTTCAAGTCTAATTTTATCCCTAAGTGTCCACTTTCATCATACAAAGGTGATGAAATCAAATTTTTGTTATTCATTCAAACTCGTTTTCATCTTCTCAAGATAATTAATTATGTTGAATCAGACTTGTTTATATAATATATCTTTAAATTTTTCCTATTACTCATGCTTCTTTTTTTTCCTTTCTTCCCTTTCCAGTTAGATTTTATTGCTCTATTAATTATTTATTTTTCTATTTTTCTTGTTGTTACACATCTATCTTTACACCTCCAATATAGTTAATCTTTCGTAACTCTTTTTCATCATTCTTGTCAACCTTTTTAGTGTTATTCTAGATTAAAAAAATTTAACATGCTATCTTTATTCATGTCAACCTTTTTTAAGATATTTCAATCCTACCTATTAATATCCATACCTCCTTTCTATTTTAATTTTTTATCATTTCTTATTCTTTGCCAAATTCTTGTATTCCTTTGGTTGTATTGTTTCTAGAATTTATTAAGAATCTTGCTCTCCATGCCATCCTATATATCTTTTTTCAAACACTTAAATCTACATCTTAGCATAACATTCTCTCTTCTTCTGATGATGGATCATAGAGTGTGATATAAAATGATACAAAAAATATTACACAGTTACAACTAGAAATACTCACTTATATTATTATGGACTGTAGAAATATCTATGGACTGTAGAAATATCATGTCTCTAAATAAAGATATTCAATATTTGATATAATAAAGCAAATTACAAAGAGTAAAAAACAAATATATAGACCTATTAGATGTATGACACAAAGTGACATGTCTAAGAGGTCATAAGTTAACTCTCAGTCACTCCAAATTAGGAGGTTGGTTAACTCAATCTAACTAAGACAAAGGTGGCCTTGAGTAAATAGGGGTGTCATGTAACTACCATCAATCAAGGATTGATGAAGCAATGGTAACAATTGAGTACCTCAAGTAAAAGTATACATGTGGCATTATTAACTACTTAAGTGAAAAAATTAAATATTCATAATATTCTAAATAAATTTAATTAATTAAATACAATATTACACTTAACATTAACACTATAATAAATGAAATATAGTTGACATTATTTTAAAAAATTGATAGCCATCATAGATCTTCTATTTTGATCAACTGATAAATCCTTTTGCAGGTTTTAAGTGATCCTTTTGGGCATGTACTTAACAAGAAGTGAGAATCACTTCAAAACCATGTATTTGCCATATATATATATATATATATATATAGAGTGGGGGCCTTTAGTCAGCCCTTGATGAACGATGAAGCTTTCAAGGTGGTTAGGATTTTTTTAAAGGAAAACCAATAGATCTTAATGCATTTGGATGTTGGAAGAAAAAACTCTTTACATAAAGGTGCTAGTTAAGATGGCTTTAATCGTCATATCTTAGAAAAAGAATTTATTTTGGCAATCAAGAAATATTCTCACTGGTATTTGGATGAGCTTATTGCCTAAGCTATATCTAAGCTATATAAAGTAATGGAAAACTCCAACATCCATTAGATTTGGGCCTTGATAATCAATGTCATGTATGATATATTTGTTTACCATTGAACCACAATTCTCATGTGTTTAAAAAGATTTGTTTAACCACGTGACTTTCAAATTAAGTAAGAAATCATTAATCAAGATTTGATTATTATTCAAAGAAACATTATTGGGTCATTATTAGTTGATAAACTTTTATATGTGAGCATTTGATGATCAGGAAATTGTATCATGCCAGGAAAATAAGATACAAGCCTTATTTGGGCATATTGATCTAAGTCCTCTCTTTCATTGGGCATATTGATACAAGCCTTGTTGTTACAGAGGATTTTGACATGTTTGTTTATGTTGCAGTATGTGGTGGTGTAGCTAAAAGGATTGGTTGAAATATCATTTGGGGGCATTGAGTATTGAATTATGGTAGGGCAAATTGTAGAAACAAAACATATATAATATTAATGTCTTTCGAATGATTATTACAATACAGTACAATGGTTTTTTAAAGCCTTATTTTTCCATGTATAACTTCTTATGGGAAATAACTTCCCAAATCCCAAAACCAACATTATTTACATAAACTATGAACTAACTAAATTATTTAATCTAACTATAAAATAACTATGTAAACCTTATTATTCTAACACCCCCCTTAAGGTTTACATGTAATAAAACCAACATTCCCCCCCTTATTACATTCTCTCAAACAAATTACGGAGCACTGCAAGAGTTGATCACATCAACCCTTCTAGAGACTTTGATGAAGCACCTTCACCAATCCTCCTCGCTCACCCAGGAAACACCAAACTGACTCCATCAGGGGATCTCTTGACTATATAACTTGCAACCTCTGTACAACATGAGAGAACATAAAGTGACCCCAACCTCCTTGCACAATGAGACAACAACTTTCCTCCAAAAGTCCACATCTCCTCCAAGTATGTCAAAATGCCTCCTCTAGTGCTACACATGAAAGAACAACTCTCCTCTGAGAGTCCACATCTCCTTCAAGTGTGTCAATATCCCTCCTCCAATGTCGTGGAAACAATCCCTCCTCTGTTGTACAAAACAATTGAAGCACTGTGAATACACTAATCCCACCTATTTTAGAGATTACACTATCCACAAATTGAGTAAATGCACAAATACACTAACTCCACCTATTTCAGAAGTTACACTATCCACACATACTACCACAATTTTCCAAGCTCCCTTGCTCTATGATGGGACACAAATAAAAAATGGGTGCTCCTCATGCAATGAATCATCCCTGAGCGACAAGCTAGCTCAGGATGATAAAGATCCTCCTACCTCTATCGCCTCCTACCTCCAATTGTCTTAACTTCTAATAAAGATATTCCTACTCACTATCAGGTTGTGAAGATTCTCCTTTATGTATTGAAAAGTCACATTTTTCTTCTTTGGCTTCACCAATAGTCAAAGTGTTATTTGTTTTTATCTTGTCATCAATAAGATCTCTATCACACTTAATGCAATTCATTTGGATATGTCCACTTTTCTAACAATAATAGAATTTCAATCCTTTCCATGTTGAAATGTTAAATTTCTTCTTAACAAGTAAACCAATTTCCTCAACAATTGAATGACCTTTATTAACTCTACTTTCTTCATCAATCAAAGAAGAAATCACAGTTTCCAAACTAGGATTAATTTTGTTTAATGTAAAAACAATATGATCAAAACTTGAAGGCATGTTATTCAGTAAGATTGCTTTAACATCATCATTATCAACTATGGCTTTTACACCTGCAAGTTGATTAAGAAGTGAGTGAAATGTACTAATATGTTGTACAACACTTTCACCCTCTTTCATCTTTATCCCAAAAAGGTTTTGTTTGAGTGTCATCTTGGCACTTGTAGTTTGTGAGCCAAATAAGGAATTAAGACCATCCCATATGTCCTTTGAAGTTTTTGAAAGATCAATATGATGCAAATATGCATCAGACAACCCAAGACCAATCAATGCTATGGCTTTACAATCTTTGGATATCCATTTCACTACTTCATCAATATCTTGTGTTTTTTTATAATTCCACTCACAATATCCCAAAAATCTTTTTCTAATAAGACAAGTTGTACCTTGACTTGCCATGTATGAAATTCACAACCCTCAAATTTAGGAAGAACGTATGATTTCTCCATTAAAAAAAATCTTATTACTCCAAAACATGTAATTTCAACTTTAAAAAAAAACATCCTACTTATTTCTCCTTAGAAGAAAACAAAACTCCTTATACCTATTTATCACTTATTTCACCATAGTTCCCTTATTTCTCCAAGAACAAACAAGCCTTCACTAGGTTCAAAAGTTTAATTACTTTCCTTTTTCATAAAAACCTTTTACTCAAATTTCTTAACAATATTATCTTCCTTCAATTCACCATACAATTCTTGTAAAGCATAAAGTTGCCTCCAAAATAAGATATATAATAAATACCCTAAATTTCATGGAGCCAATGAAAAATGACTTACAAGAAATTATTAATAGATCTTGCTCTCAACGCCAATGCTAGGGTAGGCAGGAGCAATGCAGGGCTGCACCAAAGCCTTTCAAATCAATTACCACTCTTTGGGAACTATTAGGTTGTGTATTTTGAAGTAGACATGACTCTACTAGGATTTAGTCGTTAATAATAAGCAACAACTGGCCTATTTTCAACCTCTATGTCATCAAAAACCAGTACCAGAAATTTATTCAAAGGGTGAGGAGGTCTTCTAGGCAACGCCAATAGCCTTCAATACTAATCAGTGGACATTCTACACACAGAAAATACATTAAATCTTCATAAAATTTGATCTTCACATGCAATTATTGTTATGCTATGCACAACAAATGCATTTGTTATGGAGTAAAAAGTAACCTCATGCCTTTTTACCTCCTAGTTTAGCTCCTAGGTCCCCATGTTTTGAAAGGAAGCTAGGTGTGCAGAAATCGCTTCCTACACTAATCTAATGAGGAGAGATGTATGCAAATTCAAATTAACCTTTCCAATTATAGCGTTATTAACACAATAACAGAGATATTGCAGCAATATACATACACACAAAAAGTAGACAGAAGAGAGAGAGAGATACAAGATATACGTGGGGAAAACCCTTACGGGTAAAAAACCCCACACTCCAAAACACAGCTCAAATGAATTACAATAAACAATAACAAATTACAATATAGTTTCAGAGCCAATGCTCTTTCAAGAGTCTTCGAATGTCGAATCTGGAGATATTCTGGCAGCATAACAGTACTTGTACAAAAACTATATATCTCCCATCCAAGCACCTATTTTTATAGAGTTTACAAGACAAATATGGAACCTTCTAGAGATGGGCATCCATCTTGGACTCATGCCCCAAAACCCATGCCTAAGGACACTTGTCCAACATACCATCCCAATGTGGGCACCTTGTCCCAAGATAGGCTATGACAGATGCTCTTACGCACCTTACAACTGTCATAGAATCTGTCAAAACTGATAGCACTTACAGTTGTAAGAGAATCTGTCATACACTGACTAAAAATATCATATTCCTCTTACATGTCATAACCTCCCTTGACTGCCCAAAGATGCCTTTCTCTCGTGCAAAGATACTCACTGACACTTGTCATTAAATAAAAGTCGTTTGAGGTTTTGGGGGCGTTGCCCCCGAGGCCCCACAGGGGCGCTGCCCTTTGACCCCTCCCTGTATTACGACAGGGAGCACGCCAGGGGCACTACCCTTGGAACCTTGCAAGGGGCTCTGCCCCTTGACCCCGTCTTGGGGGCGCTGCCCCCAAACCCTTGTTAATTATTCAAGGGGGAAACCGCGACTGCCAAAGTCACCAAAATTTATCCTGTTGCATGTACACAAGGTGCTGACTATGCCAACTCAACATGGGATAAATAAATACAACATTAGGAATTTTCAAAGGTTGAGACACTTTAATTCCCAACATGTTTACATTATGCAAGCTAAATACTCATCTCAAAGCAATTTCCCCCAAAACCCATGTCAAATGGGACTTAGGGACCTATCCTAAACCTTAATCAAGACCAAATTAGGGCATTGGGACTTGGGCATTATTGGGATGAAATTTAAACTGTGTCGACTTGGGCCCTCTCAAAAGGTTTCCCTCTGTTGACCTATTTAATTTAAATTACGAATGTTAGCGGGAAAGCATATATAAATGAGTTTATGACTTCATTTTACACCTAGATGGATAATGTGAACTTGTGATATTGAGCAAGGGATTTCAAGACTTTCATTATATTGTAGAGCATAATTGTGTTGTTATTGTGTTTGTTTGTTGCAGATTTGGTTTCATCAATCCATCTCCTCATGATTTGAAGGATCTTCATCTCCGTGAGGGCTTCACCTCTAAGTTGACATCTATTTGTGTTTCAATCATTTCATTTCATCATTGGATTTGGTATCTTCCCTCCTTAGGTATGCACTCAATCTAACAACGGTGTAGGAAGACTTGAATGTCCTTCCGAGGCTTGACCGAAGCAAGCCCCTAAACACCACAACCCCCAAACCCCTCTCTTTGTGATTACAGGTTATAGGTGCAGGAGTTGGAAAAGTGCAAGTGCAGAGAAGCAGGTTAAAGGATGAGGATTCGAGATCTAGAAGAAATTTGTTGATATTCCTCCCTCCTGGACTAGGGCACCCACCCCATAGTCCTCCTGACAATCTTGACCTCAAACTTAGGACTTGGATGCAGTCTGACACATCTCTCTGCTCCAAATCTACAGAAAAACTACCCTGTTGGACTTGGGTGCCCGCCCCATAGTCCGCAAAGTTTCCATTTCTGAAAACTTAACTTCTAGTATGTTTCTGGTCATCTCTGAGTATCTTCATATATGGTTTCATGTAGCATTTTGTATGTATGTACCCAACTGCATTATAATTAGGATTTGAGGCTTATTTGATCTAGGGTTTGACAAATCTCTCAATCTAATCTATCTTTCCATATCATTCTTGAGTACATAAACCTGTAGTTGAGTCCTCTTTCATCTGTAGTGACTGGGTTCGGTTATTGTCCTTGAATGTTACTGTGAAAGGAGGGTTTGAATTGATAGACTTTAAGACTATCCACCATCTTTCCCACTTTTCATATCTAATAGTATTCAACTACTTATTAAACTTTTGGTCTTTCAAACACCTACGCATACTAAACTATACCACAGTCTTCTTCACACGGTCTGGGAATAAGCTTCAAATAGGTGCGCATAAGTATCAACACCTCTAATCAAATTAGATGCCTCATGTGAGAAAATCAGCAAACTTCCACCAAACTTTCTTTCATCTTCTCACAGGCACAAGAACTAGCAACGCTCTGATACCGTATTGAATTATGGTAGGGAAAATTGCAGAAACAAAACATATATAATATTAATGTCTTTCGAATGATTATTACAATGCAGTACAATGGATTTTTAAAGCCTTATTTTCCCATGTATAACTTCTTATGAGAAAGAACTTCCCAAATCCCAAAACTATTATTATTTACATAAACTATAAATTAACTAAATTATTTAATCTAACTATAAACTAACTATGTAAACCTTATTATTCTAACAGGACCCAACAACCTATGGGGAATTGGTGTCCATTTTTAGAACTAACATAAACAAGAAGCTCAATTCATCCATTTCCAACATTCTCTAATCTACACTCTATATCCAAAATTATTCTCTGAAAAGCAAGAAAGGATTGGGGAAAATGGAACCCCAGAAGAAATCTAAGGTGTGCAATCCTAAACTTGAATTTGTATTCGAGGGTTTTAATGCAAAAAAATTGGAAAAACCATCTGTGAAGGACACCCAAAAAGGATTTGGCCTTAGATCATTGGTGTAGGCAAGTTCTTTTGATGGTCTGGAGTTTGGGGATGCAAAATTTACTAACGTTGTTAAATTGGTAGGCCAATCTTCCGGTGAAAGAAATCTTATCCATAATTTGCAGAAAGCCTTCTTAGGTGAGAACCACAACAGCTACAATAATCAAGGGGTGAATAGCCTCATGCATTGTAATTATGATGATGATGTAAGTTTCAAAGCTTGAAATTTTTTTCACCTCATAGGGATGCTTATTTTGACTCTAATAGAAGTAATTTGTCGTATGATGGTGTTTATTTTAAGGTCATAAGTTCTCCTTTATCTAAAGAAGGTACTATTTTGACTCTAAGAGAAGCGATGTATCCCTTGATGGGGTGAATAATTTCTACATGAAAGCTCCTTCTATGATGTGAACAGATCCAATTTTGCAGACATGCAAACACCGCCATTGGGTGGAATTCCTGAGCAAAACCATGCGGATATTTCTTTTGAAATCAATGGTGATTTGGGTGATCCCTACAATACTGATGTGAGTAAAAATTTGGAGTTTTCAAAGGATTTCTCTATAGAATCATATATATGAGAATGTGTCTGAGTCCCAAGCAAGAAAAGATGGAGAAGACGACAAGTGATATGGATGGACTTAATTCTTGTTTACATTTATTTGTCAAACTTAATTGTCATTTGCATTATATTCATCTAATCAACTACGAGAGTGTAGTTTATTATTTTGGATGAAGCAAATCGTGTGCTAGATGTGGGCTTTGAGGAAGAATGGAAGGCAATATTATAGTATTTGCATAAAGAACGGCAAACCCTTTTGTTTTCAACAACAATGACTGGTCATTTAAGAGCACTGCATGGGTTGTTTGGAGATGAGGCATACTTTTATGAGGCATATGAGGGATTTAAGATAGTTGAGTCTTTGAAGCAACAGTATATTTTTGTTCCTAAAAATGTAAAGGATGTGTATCTTGTCCATATTATTTCCACCATGGAAGATAATGGCATCAGGTCTGCCATCATTTTTGTTTCCACTTGTAGGTATTTTTCTTGATTTCAACCTTCTTGTACAATGTTATTAGTTTCAATTTTGTAAACTCGAGTGAAGATACAAACTTATTCGTAGGGATATATTACATGCTTAATATGATAGGTGCATTTTTTCTTCCAAACCTAGGTTGACAAGTCTACAATGCTCATGCATCTTTATTATTTTTACTAGTCCTATACTAATTTTTACCAATCTTCTCAAAGTGAGAGGCTAATAAGTAAGCATTCCTCATGTACCTATTGATTTTCCAATTGGGCTTTGCACCTATCTTCATAATTTGGATGATGATCATTGAGTTTGTCTTGACTTATTTGAACATATCATTATTTAAATTTGTAATATATTATTATATAACTAATCATGTAATATTAAAATACTAATTATTAATATTTAAAATATGACTAAAAAAACCAATACATTCAAATATTATCTTAAATTTCCTATCGGTGAATCCCTTGAACCTCCTATAGGTGCAAGTGCTAGTTTATCTCGAGTCATATCAATAGTGTAAAGATTTCATGAGGAAACTAATATTTTATGTGGGAAGGAAATGAATCTTCTTTTTTTTAAATGAAATTAAGAACAAAAGATTTTAGATTGTTTAAATTTTTTAGAAAATATTTTTTATTAAATTATGAGCTTACAATTAAATTTAAGAACTAAGGAATTGATTAGAAGATATATCAAACTTAAACTAAGAGCTTGGACATATATTTTAGTCTTTTAGGCTATTTAAAAAAATAGAAAGTATTTTCTATTAAATTATGAGTCTATAATTAAATCTAAGAACTAAGAAATTAATTGGAAGACATATCAAACTTAAACTAAGATCTTGGACTTATATTTTAGTTGAAAACAAATAGCAATCATAAAACTAGAAGCAAGATTTTTGGACAAATATTTTATTGAAGGGAATAAAAATAGAAGAAAAGGACCCCGGAGATATTATTGAAAATGTCAATGAAAAGTTCCTAAACTTGTATTGACATGCATAAATGTTTATTAGCTCAAAAGATAAGAACTTCAAAAAATAAAATTTAATTTTTTTAGAGATGTAAAATGTATCAATTGAATTTATAAGTGATACTATGAAATATATTTAGAATTTCATCAATCTTTATCTTCCTAACTTGCAACAATCAATTGAAGTTGAAATAGTATGTGATTGCTACAGGCATGATTATCTCCTTGGCTCTAGATAGATTTAGAAAATTTATGTTAATCCATGTAAAAAGACCATCAAGGAATATTAAAGATATGAATCATGTTCTTCAATAATTTTTGGGAAAAAAATTGTTTGTTTAAGTCTATTGTTCCACATAATAGATGTTTTGAGAAGTTTTGGATCACCTTGTAGAGCAAGATGTACACTTAGGTAAAAAGGAGAACAACCTTCAATAATTTGCTTAATGAGAATATAAAATTTTCCAAGAGAACTATAGTGTAATTCATAAGAGGGTATAACAACAAGCATCCAAGAACATGGGGTGCATCTTTTGCATATACTTCACATTTCTATAAAATTCAGTTCAAACATTTGCATATAAGTCACCTTTTCAAGCATGTTTGCATAGTTTTCCTACTAATCCACTTTATGTTTCATATGAACAACAAAGAAAACAATAAAATCTATTGCAAGGTTGAAGAATAATTAAATAAGTCTCAATCTATTAATAAATCTTAGAATAACCAACACCTTCATTAGTATTTTTAAGGTGTGAGGTAAATTAGGTATACTAACTTCACTTGAGAAAAGAGAGGCTTCAAAGAACAACATGAAATGCCACTAAAATATAGACCATTTTCCAACTTAGAACAAGTTGTAGAGAATGGTTTCAAGCTTCATTTATCTTTCTCCTCTAGTTTATTATGAATAAAAATTTGCATCTTATGAGCCTTCGATGCTAGATGAAGAGGACTTACAATCATTACCCTCTATCCAAGCCATTGCCTTAAATGCATAAGTAGAGTCAAAAGAGGCTAAAATATTGCAAATGAAGATTGGAGAAAGAAGAAGAGAGATACAAGAACCTTAGAAGGTTGAAATTAAGTGCAAGAGACAAAGACAAGCAAAGTCATTTATGAAGGAAAAAAGAAGAGTTTTCCTCACCTTGTGAGGGACTAATCATTTGTGCAAAAAAAACCTCTTGCGAGGGAGATGTGATCCATATTGAGACAATAATTATTGCCCCTTGTAGAAAACTAAATTTTCAATGAATTTAAATGAGGAATTATTTCTACAATGACAAGGTCACTAGTATCACTATAATGACAAGGTCACTAATATTACCACAATGACAGGGTTACTAATATTACCACAATGATAAATTCATTGTATTAATCCTCTACAAATGAGCAATTATGAATGTGACAACGACAAGATTTTTAATTTGCAAAGACAAGACCACTAGTTTCATTGTACATCAACCATATTTTATAGTACTAACATAAACTAAACATGGATTAGGAAAATTGTTGGAGTTTCATTCCAATTTAAACAACTCTATTGACTTTTTAAGTTTACTAAGGAATTAGAGAATGATGGTAACTATTTCCTCAATGTCCTCCTTTTTAGAAAATAAATTGATCTTTGTCACAAGTGTAAACAAAATCTATTCACAGTAACCTTTATCTACATACTTCTCATCATTGCTAGGCCCCCAAAAAAGGTGTCCTTGAGATTCTACCTACTAGAGCATTTTGATTTTTTAATTTAGTCAGTAGGATATTTAAAGAAAGAATCAAGTCAAAAACAAGCAAAAATATTATCTCACGTCATTGGAAAAAACTAGTCATAAAAATATATTTCTAAATTTAAAAAAATGTGTGCCACAAAAATACTTTACAATCTTTAAAAATATCTATTATTGTATTAGAAAACAACTACATAGGATAACATTAAATGAGGTGAATATCTAATAATCTTATTTTGTTGGATTCATAGTAGCTAGAATATCTAATTTAATCAAGTCCATAGCATTGCCTATTTTTATTTTTTTCCAACTCTCACAATTTTTCTCTGTGTGTAATATAAACTCCTATAAAAGGCACATAAGATTCTACTTAACATGGGCATAGAAACACAATTTCTAAAGTCTCACCTCCCATGTCTTTCATCTTCAATGCTTCATCTATCTTTTTAATATCACTTTCTATATTATTGGTCTAAGATTTGATCATGAATAATTTCCTCTCATGTTCACTATATACTCTCTTCCTCCATAGTAGTGATAATCTTCCTCGATGGAAGTGGTCAAAACTAGAGTGTGGCAAGATTTTTTGGGCATTACAAATGGGGTGTGTGAAGAGAGTGCAAACATTGTTGATTGGAGGTATAAAAACATCATTTGATTGTGGGTGTGGGACACAAGAAGTTACAAAGCATTTGCAAAGGTGGACCTGCTATTATAGTAGCAACAAAGTTTGAGCACATTAAGTTGTGGATCAATAATACATGCCTCACACAAATAAAATTTAATGCAAGTGCATCTAGAGTGTAAGAACAATCTTGCATCACCCAAAAATATTTTCTTTCGCATTTGTTTGTTTGTTTTTAGGATTATAATAATGATCCAGTCATCATATGATCATCGCAACTTGTGGTTCTCACTAAAAAGGCATATAAAAGTTCCAAACTCAATCACAAGTATATCAGATATTATTGTTTCAACCATGCAACAACTTTACAAGCTCTATGGAAACACTTGGTTACATTTCTTAGCTCATTGGTCCCAAGGAGGTTCATGGTATGTGTTGGTTCCCAAAATAACTACAACACCAAACCCTAAAACATTTTACAATCACCTAGGTCAGGGGTGTCATCAAGGTAATCAAAAGAGGTTTATCAATAGGTTAAGGGTGATTTTGGCCAGCTTACAGGAGTGGGTAGACTGGACTCTACACTTCAAGCTTAGCTAGACTTGGGAGGGTAATCCTAGAGGTATCCCTCAATAGGGATTGAGATCGACAAAATATATTATCTCAGTTATGACTTGGCAACAATACCCAGATCATTGTTTTAATCCCAAATACTGTCACTGAACTAAAACACATGTGTTACACTTAATAACCTCCATTTAAGATGATGGGAGCAAACCTACAAAATGAGGATTCTTCTGAAACTGTAACTGCATTTAAGACTTAATATATTGTTTTGATTTTAATGAGTTTGGGTGATCACATGATTTTTAGACCGGTTCCTAGCCATTGGGTTGCAGAGTTTCATGTTTATCAAAGGAACACAATACAAGGAAATGTATGACTGCCTATTTGAAGATTCAAATACATAAAAATCAATATTAAACCATGAGAATACTTAATAAACCAATGTCATACAATATTCTTTTATATTTAATACTGAAATGACCATTTACATATCCTGAAAAAGGATTAAGAACTGTCACATTCATTCAAATCAGATTTTACAATCATACCACTAAATGTGGCAAGAGAAAACCCTAACTGCGATAGAGATTTCTTGAAAAAAATACTTACAACAGTGGAGAAAAACAATGATTCAATATAAAGATTACAATATATTTCACATACACTTCTGATAACTACTTCCTAAAGAACAAAAACTAAAAACTGATCGTTGCCCTAAATGTCTCTGGATCTCTACACTTGTTGAGAAAAACTGCCCAGAATTGTCAACCCACAAAACATCTCTGAAATATGTATATATAGCATTATGTTTTCTATGCAGCTCTAGGCGATGAAAACTCCATCAAAAAGTACATCCATGCTGCATTAAATCCAGTACATGGTCCTATCAGAAAATTTGTATGATTGGAAGAATACCCATACCCTGGCATGTCTGAAAACTTGCAGAGGAAGATTGCCCACACAACTTAGGTACCTAGACCATTAATGAGGGAAGGTTGAATCCATATCTTGGTACATGCAGTATTTTTTTCATCCACTTTGTCCTCCTTGTGTACTGGTGCATTAAAGACCTTCATTGTTTCAACCACATGTATGACCTTGGCCTGCAATATTAATTTTTGGGTACCAATCCGCCTATTTTATCCTGTAATCATGGCACAATTTTAGGTATCTAGGAAATCACGCCCTTTAGAAGCCTTTACAACACTTTAAAGTGTTGTCTTTAATTTGCCCCTACAAGCACCCTTTGAATTTGCTATAATTTGGTGTCCCTAGAGAATTTGAAATTATGCATGGTTGATCTTCATCTCTCATCTTTTGATTTATCAAGCCATTTGAATTTTGGTTTTATCTCCATTCTACATTGGGCGCCTCATTTCCCTGTTAGACATTTCGCTGGTCGAAAAACTGCCCAATCAACGAACCATCAAGTTTACAAACTCTTCCTTTTTTTGACAAAGGCTTTTTGTTCCTTTTCTCTCCTCTTTTCCTTCTCCATTTCCTTTGTCAATGATTTTCCATTTTCATGAACTATGGAAATATCCTCTTTTTCTTCCTTAGCGCTTCATCTTTATCCATCGGCCCCATTTACCTTATCAGCAAAAATTGAATTTGTTGAGCCATCCACTTCATCTCTTCTTTCTTCTTCTTTCTTCGCCTTCTTCTTCTTTATCAGCAAATCTTCTCCGTGGCAAACTTGGTCATCGACAAACCCTACGATTCACGAACTCCACCTTTCTTCAATGAAGACTTAACTTTTTTCTTCATCTTATTCCTTGTCTTTTTCTTTCTTTCCTTGGCGGATCCTTTTTTTGTTGGAAAACTATCTTGTCGACGAACCTTATGTTTAGTGAACCATCTACTTTTCCAACAAAGGCTTGCCTTCTCTTTTTCTTTATTTTTCTTCCTTTGTCGGCAAAATCGCCTCGCGGCGAACTTAACAACAAGCGAACCTAACGGTTCACGAACTCACTTTTTTGTCGATAAAACCATTACTTTTCCTTCCTTTGTCCTTCTTCCTTTATGCCTTAGAAAAAAATTCATTTCCTTGTCACTGATCCGGGCTATCGGCAAACTCTTTATCAGCGAAATTTCCCGTCAGCAAACCTTACAGTTTGCAAACCAAAAACTTTGCTGACAAAAGACTTGACTTGCTCTTTCTTTTTCTACCTTTCAAACTTCCTTCTCGTCCTCTTGGCCTTGCCATAAAATTGACAAATTGCCACAATAATGAACCAAGCAAACTTAGTCAGCGAAATCAGTGGTTCGCGAACCAGCCAATTCGCTGACAAAGACCAGCACCTAGACAAATTTTTCAAAGGATGAAAAAGCAATGAGTCTTGGGGAGATTTTATTTAGAATTTTTTTGAAGGGAACCCATAGAAAATGGTCTCGGATTGGATATAAATGATGGGTTTAAGGAACAAAGGCACAAGTTAGGTTTTTTGATGGATTTGGGGTGAAATGATGCATGTTTGGGAACTAGGTTTTTTTTAGGTACTAAAAGTATGAACTACATTAAAACCCAACACATATTCTTCATCACATTCATTCTAGAAGGTTCCCAACTACATGCTACCAAATACATCTTTCATCTAGCATCAATTTTTGCACCACCATGTGGTCGACACCTAAGGCTAAGGCTTACTATATAAGCATCACTCATGATAATTCAAAGGCAATTAGCTTTAGTTCTAGTTCCAAAAGTTACCTTCATTATCACTGTAAAAGTTCATTAACAAATTGATGCACATTATAATATCATTCAAGACTATTGTAATTCACACATACTTGTGCCCATAGATCTTTGAAGGTTGAGGCTTCATGTTGTAAGCCCATTACAACAAAATTGTAATGTATTTCATGGCAATGAATCAATAAGAATGATTCTATTGTTTGTTGTTTCATTGAGTTTTGTTGTATGTGTGTATTTGGTTGCATGGTTGGATAATTGTACCCTCTCGCCATAACTCCATTACATGGTATTAGAGCATAATTTTGCATCCTACAAAGGTTAACATTTTATACTTATAAATAGATCACTAAATTTGAGGTAGTCTACAAGAAGCTTATGAACAAATTATCAACTGTGAGGCAGTTTGCAAAAGTGGTTGTGGATATAGATAACTAACCTTGAGGTATTTTACATTAGATCCAAGCACAAGATGCATCCACAAAGAGGGCAATGTGTTGTTAATGTTGTTGGAAAGATGAAAAAAATGTTTGAGATTATGAGAGAAATGAACACCCAATTAGATGCTATAGAAAAAGAGGCGATAACCATAGAAATGATGAAAGTGATGATGAGAAAACTAAAAGAGGATAAAATGCACGAACAACTAAACATGATATAGAAGATTAAGAGGAAGAAAAAATAGATTGAGTAAAAATGTTGAAAACTATCTCCAAAATTGGTAAGAGACCAAGAGTAGATATTTCTAGCTATTCTAGTAATTTGAATCCTAAGGAATTGATTGATTAGATAAAAGACCTAAAAGAATATTTTGAGTATGAATAAATCATAGATCTTGAAAGATTTACATTCGCTAGTGTGAATTCAAAAGGGTGCGTTGTTTGGTAGAAACAAGTATAACTGGAAAGAAATAGAAGAGGGAAGGAAAAGATAGAAAAATGGGATAGGATTGTGATATGACTAAAGATTCAATTCGTACATGTTGATTATGAATTAGAATTATTGAAAGACTCCAAAATTTAATATAGAAGGAGAAGACTGTAATAGAATACACTAAAGAATTTTATAACATGATAATTACGATTGGACATAATGAAGCAAATAAAGAAAAAATTACAAGGTACATCAACAAATCAAGAGGGGCCATCTGTAAGATTTGGCTATGGAAATAGCCACCCAATATATATGAAAGAATAATGCTATTCTATTCAAGGATGCATGTGCCAAAGAGATTGATTACAAAGTACAAAGAAGCCTATGCTTATATAGAGCAAGGCAATGCCTAAATGGTGGAAACTAACCAAGGGTAGGCATCCATGATAGATGGAACTAACTAAATCTAGACATGTTAGAAGGAATGTAACTCAAACTAAGACTAAATAAGTGTCAATCAAGTGCATAAGACATGGATAAGATTGATTAACACAACTACCTAAGTGAGCTTATCCTAACTAGGTGCATATAATGCAATATAGTAATAAATTAAATGCAAGTAAAATAAAATGCATGAATGCCCCCCATAAGTGAAACTCAAGGATAAATGGAGAGGGGTCTTGGAATTGTGTAGCCATGTTAGGTACCCCTGTACAAAGGAAGGGAAGGATAAAACCCATAGGAAAAGTTCCCCCCAAGATGTGAGAAGGGCTATGTGACCACCCTCGAAATAAAGTTGAGAAAAATAAAACTTTGTGCAAGGAAAAACTCAACTCCTAGAAGAGATAGAATAAGAGAGACCATGTAGCCCCCCTCAAGACGAAGTCTCTAATGTTGATGGTAGATGCTTGACACTAAATGTTGTAGATGGTTCACGATCATCGAACAATATTATCCCCTTAGGAAGAAATAAAGCCCAAGGTGTATGCAAGTTATATTCCCATTCCAAAAAGGAATATGAGGGAAGAAAGAGAAGAATAAATGATGTCTCTAGAAGTTATTCAGGTGTCACTGTGTCATTGTAGAAAGGTGCCACAATCAAATCAGGAGTCCCAAGCCTAATTGAAGAAAGTGACAATCCAAAACTTAGTGGAAACAAATGTAGAACAACATCCAAAGATAATGATGAATCCTCTGAATGTTGCTCAAGGATCTCCAAACCAATGTCAAACCATGTCATGCTAATAAGATGAATTAGGTACCATGCAAGATCCAAGAACAGTAACCATGGATGTATGGTGCTCACCATAGGTAAGATAACTGGGCTGATGAATATCTAGTACTATTATAGAAGGTGCCAACATGAACAATGACTAAGACAGATATGTGGACTTATGAATATCCACAAAAGTTTTCACTATAGAAGTAGATGTAGGTGGAGAAAGAATAAGAGTGTCTAAATGTGCCCTCATGAGATCTAAAGATGATGCATCTCCATAGGAGCTAACATCAAAGAGGAGATGAATGTCCCCAATAGTGTCCTCTAAATCTACAAGAAGGGACTCACAAAATAAACCTGAAATATCTATCAAGTACTCATCCCACTTGTGGTTGTATCTGGAAGATGATGTAAGTGATCTTGTTGCACTAAATCACTAGAAGCAACACTAGAGTTGGTGGAAGCAGGAGATGATTGAGATGAGATCTCAATGCATTTCATCTAATCACACAACTCATCCCTAGATGATGTGTCCACACAAGATGTTTGCATATGAACATTGGATGAATCTATTGATGTTAGAGTAGAAGAATTTGGCAAACTAATATGTGATTGTCTTGAAGAAGTTTCTTTAATTCATTAATATGCTTCAAAAAATAACCATTTTTATCATGATTTTTCTTCCCATAGTAACCAAATTTATCCTTACATGATTTGGAAGGATTAGGTGTAGAATACTCAAATGGTAACGAGAGAGAGTGAGAAACATGATTGGTTCCCCCATGATTATTCAATCATGAAACTAGCAAAAGCAAATATAGAATCACAAGATCATCCCCAAAGAATTACACAATCATGAGACCCCAACAAATTATGATGATGGAACTTTATACTTAGTGCAATTATAGTTGTCATTTGTCAAATCAATGAAGTAGTCTTTATCTTAGTACATTACAAATACAAAAACAAGCCATAGAGATAAAAACACAATCTTTTGATAGAATGAGATAGATCAAATTGCACCAATAAAAAATACATGAAAAATCATGCACTTTCAAAAAATTGCACCAAAAAATGTTATTGTATGAGACCCAAAGGAGCCCTAAAAATTCTCAAGATGAAAATTGCTCAACATCTCTTATTACAATCTACAATTTTTGGAAAATCTAGACACCAAAATAAAAAACCATCTACACCATTACAAATCTCTCAAAAAAATAGCCTAGGTTAAAAATATTGCTTGAAAAACAAAGCTGATATGACCCAGAATGAGGCCTCTTAAGTTCAATTGTCAAAATCATAATGTAACATGGGGAGAAGGGTGAAGGGTGAAGGGTGTTGACATTAGCATGATGTCACCCAACCCCAAACTAACAGAATATACCCTTATGAATGGAATATTTCCCCTTGAGCACAAAACCACTATTAGATTTTTCTAAAACTCTTGTCATTCCATTAAACTGCCCTTTTAAAAATGGAAACTACCTTCTTTTTGGTGCAAAATTGCTTTTCGAAAAAGGAGTTATTTTTTGGTAGAATATTTTGAGAATATGCTTTTGTGCTTAGATGTGTTGCCACTAGTGGCTAGGAAGCGAAGCGAAGGTGGTGGTAGGTTCTACCTAATCACATGCCTTAAAGTCATCATTGGAGACTGACCATGGATTGTAGAGGTGGGCTTGTTGTGGTGAGGCCAAATGGCCACCGCCAGACTACAAAGGGGCCGCTAGCTAGGATTTCATCCCCACTAGTGGATTATTTTTAAAATGCCTTCTTGGGCCTTTTGAACATGATGGCAGGGTCTAACCAAACCAAAATTCCTCAAAAGATCAAATACCCATTGAATCTTACATGCACCTTCCAATTTCAAAACCTTGTAGATCTAGCCTCCAATGTCTAAAACGGACACACCAAAAGGGAAAAAATGACTTTATCGAACATCTTGAACTCAATACCAATGAGCTCATTTTTGCTTCAAAAATCACCCAAAGCAACCTCCACAATAAATCCACAAATAGAAACCCCCAAAATCTAGTATTTATATTAAGTTTTTTTTATTCTCTAGGCCATCATGCGATGCAAGAGAAGAGCATACTCAAAATTTCATGAGAAACCATGATCTCCAATCCTAGATCTTTTGAAGACTAGCCCTAGGCACTCTCCTACTCTAATACCATGTAAGATTTAGCTATGGAGATAGCCACCCAAGATCAAGAGAGCTAAAAGCAAGTACAAAGAATCAGAAGACCAATATGAAAGAATAATGCTATTCTATTCAAGGATGCATGTGCAAAAGAGATTGATTAAAAAGTACAAAGAAGTGTGTTCTTATATAGAGCAAGGCAATGCATGAATGGTGGAAACTAGCTAAAGGTAGATATCCATGATAGATGGATCTAACTAAAGCTAGACATGATAGAAGAAATGTAACTCAACTAAGACTAGATGAGTGTTAATTAAATACATAAGATATGGGCATATGATTGACTGACAACTACCTATGGTTATTCTAACTAGGTGCATATAATGCAATATAGCAGTAAACTAAATGTAAGACAAATGAAATGCACCAACACCATCCAAGAAGAGTTAAGCATGGTCAAACAAATAGTAGAAGAAGCATACCAATTTGCCTTGAAGGCAAAAGAGAAGATAAACAAAAGATTTGTGATTAGACAAAATTGACGAAGAGAGAGAGGAGGAAGATATCAATGCAATGACAAAAGACCATTTACAGAAGAGGCTAAAGGAAGAGGAAGCAATAGTGCATATTGTAATGATAGAGAAGGTAGTAATTCTTACTACAATAAGAAAGAATCCAATAGTTCATATTGCAATGACAAAACCAATGATTATCAAATAAGCAGGGGGAGATATGGCAAAGACAACATAAGATCTTTCTAAGGAACTTATTTTAGATGTAGAGAAGAAATTCATAGAGCATTTGAATGTTCCCAAAGTCAAGGAAGTACCAATAGGAGAACCACATATGATGATGAAGAGTCCAAAGGATCATGAAGTCTAGTAGATGAACCAGACAGAAATAAGTCACTGATCATGAAGAGTGTTTTGTTGAAACCATATGATGTGGAGGGAGAAGAACTCGTGGAGGAAGAATTTGTTCAAGATAATATGTAAGATTGGAAGTAAGTGTTGGAAGGTTGTAATTAATAGTGGAAGTATAGATAATCTAATATCAGAGAAAATGGTTAACAAAAATTAAAGAGGTTAGAATACCCTAGGCCTTAGAGAATCTCATGGTTGAAGGAAGAGCATAAGTTGTTGGGAGGTGAATAATGTTTGGTGAAATTTAAGATAAGGACATATCATAATGAAGTTTTGTGTGATATTATGCCAATGGATGTATGTCATTTATTGTTTTTTATTATGATAAAAGGGGGTTGAAGGGCCCCAACCCTTTAGAAAATATGCCACAGAGGTGGTAAAACGTTGGTTCTAAAAGAGAAGAACCTCAAGACACATTACAACTGAACACAAACAATGAACTAGACAATCAACTAAAGGAAACAACTACAATACAACACAATAGCCTCGTTCCCAAAACAAAAAACACAACCAAGCAAAACACAAAAGGGTCAGCACCTACACAATGTCAGACCTTGACCTCTCAATTTGCACTCTAATTCGCATATGGGATTCAGTGATAGATTTGGAAAGACCTCTCTTCCATCTTTGGACAATCGTCCAAGATACATCATTATCAAAATCCTCTAAACGAGGTGAAAGGAGAGGGGTGTCCTCAACCGTCACCTCCACCCAAGACAAGCCCCACTGAGAGAGTGACAAACTGACAGAAGAAGCCACGTGTTGCAGTAAAGCTGACAATGTGTCAAGAGCAAGAATCCCACCATGACACAGCATAGGGGGGAGGATACCATGGAGGAAGAAACCCGCATCAAATCTAAAGAAGAGGTCTTAGCAAGAGTCAAGGAAAGCACCAGAGCTACACCAACCACTGGGGAAGCCCCCTCAAGAACAAGACTCACTATTGGGGGGACAAGAAGAGAAAACCCATCATCCTAAGAAGACATATTAGTTGGAAGAGAACTATCATCTTGAGAGTCATAACTAATAACAATCAAGTGGTCTAAGTGGGCAGGTTGCCACCACAAAGTTGTGCTAGCCTTACAATGAGAATGGAAACAATTAGAAGCTAGGTGACTGATGCCAAAGCATCATCTGCAACAGAAGGGGAGACCCTCATAATCGATCAACTAAGATCAAAGCCTATGCCCCACCATTAGAACAATTTCCCATAGAGAGCCTTGGAGAAATCAATATCCACCAGAATGCGGGCATACGTGGTGAGACCCATGGTGATAGTTGTAGAGTCCACCTTCAGATATTGTTGAGTACACCATCACAATATGATAAAAAGTTATGCATGATATGAGAGAAAATACTACATTGTGATAAAGGATGGTAGGAAAACCAAGTTTGTCGTGTTAGAATCTATTTGGTGGATGGGAGAAAATTCTTAGATGGTCTAAGATATTAGAATATGGATTTTGCATTAATTCCTAGAATTTGTGGCACAAGTACAAATTTTAGAGTTATTAACAGAATACAAGGACATCATATCTGATAATATGGCAAATGGATTACCATCAATAAGGAGCATTAGTCATTTTCTAGACTTACTCCTAATAGTAAGTTTGCTAAATAAGGCAAGGGATAGAATGACACCAATAGAAAATGAAGAACTAAACTAGCAAGTGCAAGAGTTATTGAAGAAGGTTTGATCAAAAAAAGTTTATGTCTACGTGCAGTACCTGCAATAATAGCACCAAAGAAAAGAGGTGTGTGGAGAATGTGTGTACACTCCAAAGCAATAAATAAGATCACAATCAAGTATCGGTTCTCATTGCCAAAGATGAATCATATAATGGATTATTTGAGTGGTGCGAAGTATTTCACCAAAACCCATTTAAACAACAACTATAACCAAATTAGAATTAGAGAGGGAGATGACTAAAAACTACTTTTAAGAGAAATAAATAACTATATGAGTGGTTAATTATGCCCTTTGAGTTGACTAATGCACTGAGCATGTTTATAAGGTTGATAAATGAAGTGTTGAAGCAATAATTAGGTAAGTTATGATTGTTTACTTGGATGATATTTTAATTTTCAGTAAAATAAAAGAGGAGCATCTAGAGCATATATAATTAATGTTGCAAAGATTGAGAAGAAAAATTGTTGATCAATGTGAAAAAAATCTAGTTTCATAAAGTCATAGCAGTATACTTGGGATTTGTAATATCAACTAAAGGTTTGAAAATGGATCCAGAGAATGTAAGAATAATTGTTGAATGGCCTACACTAGTAAACGTTGGGGAGGCAAAAAAAATCATAGCTTAGCTAGTTTCTACAAGTTCCTTAAAAAAAATTAGCAAAATGTGTGCAGCAATAACCGAGTCTATAAGGGGAGACGAATGAATTAAATGGACATCAAGAGCAAATAGAAGCTTTAAAATACTCGAAAAAGGTGACAAAACAACTAGTGTTAGCATTGCTAGATTTTAACTAAGTATTTCAAGTAGATTGTGATGCAAGTGGAAGTGCAATAAGAGTTGTATTGAGTCATGAAGGTGGAGCAATAGTTTATTTCAATGAGTAATTGAATAATGCAGGGAGGAGACATCCAGTATATGATCAAGAATTTTATTCCATAATCAAAGCATTAAAAAAGTGGAGACATTACTTGTTTTCAAAAGAATTTGTCTTGCATACAAATCATCAAACATTACAATATTTGAATAGCTGATGTAAGTTGTCAAAAACATGTTGGATGTCATGTCCCCATATTAAGGCATTAATTAAATTAAGATTTAATGTGATATTTATCGTCATCAATTCGAATGATAATTATGTATATGACAATATATTTAATAAATATATTTTATTAATATGAAATTAAAATACAATATGTTTATTTTATTATCAAATTGAGTATTATTATGATAATATAATAATACTACTAATTATAATAATCATTATATATTTAATAGAAATAATTATATATATATATATATATATATATATATATATATATATATATATATATATATATATATATATATATATATATATATATATATATATATATATAATAACAATATAATAATATTTAAAATATATGTATAAAGGAGAATATATATAATGAATGATACATATAAGACCAATTCCTCATTACCATCAAGTAATAATGACTAAACTTGATATTAACTACAAGGATCCTACGTAGCATATCCAAGTCAGCAAATTAAGAATAAGACAAAAGAAAAGACAAACATGAATAAAAACAAGACCACAAAAGGACAAACTTGATAAAAGTCAAAGATATTTGCCAATGCAAATACAAGCAACACCAAATGTGAAGTCATTGTAAACGCCACGATACAAGAGGAGGTCGTGGTTCATAGAAGGCACGAAGATAACAATTAGTAAAACTGCAGCTATTAATTACACCGAAGGCGTTCCCTTTGGCGAAGAGAGGCCTGAGGCGGAAGATCAATGACTGAGAACGCTTTAAAAGGATGCAAGACGATTGAAAGAAATCCAATCGTTCGTTTTGTCGTTACCTTCGTCAATCATGTGTGAACATCTGGTCAAGTTATATTTGTCAAAATTGCAGGACGTGACAACCGGTGAAGCAGGCAGAGGGGAGGAGGTCGCCGGTGTGCATTTTTTCATCGTCGTGTTTTTTTCTCTTTTCTGCTGTGTTTTAAACTCGTCCGTTGTTCTCACCCCTGGGAAAATATCGTGTCAAAAAAAGTCTTTAATCCTTTAAATGTCCCCCATATTCTGGGATTATTTTTTATTTACATCAAATCTTTGTTTTTGTAGACAAAAACTAAAAACTGCTTCCTGCAATTTCATTAAACACAGAAACCCATTACCGTCTTTTCAAATGTTCTGCCGGAGCTGAAAAGGGGAAGTCTCTTAGAACTTTTTGAAGTCGACAATTCAGTAACTTTAGAAGACTTGCCTTTACCGTTGGCCTTGTGGCATCGAAAATTTGCATCAAGAAAGAGAACAGAAATAGACAATAGATTGGGCATTTGCAAATTACATAATACCACTCAACAATGGTGTTTATTAGAGAATCCATATACTAGCACTAAACAATGGACATTTAATAATAACTTAAAAATTGTTGCGATAAGTTTAATTGTCAGATGGGAGAGGGGGAGGGAAATCAACATGCAAAATTAATTTGTCTCAACTGAAGGTCACGGAGGAGAAAAGGTAATCAATTGGAATTTTGGGGGGCTACAGACTACTTTATGAACCTTTCTTCGCTTACAATTCTTATCAATATGGTAATATTGGTTTTATTACAAACATGGGATGATATATATCTTACACTCAAAGGAATTTCTACATAAATTCTCATAAGACTTGGACAACATAGATATTTAAAGTCAAAATTACAAGTCTTGTAATTTTCTTCACAAATATAGGTACCAATAAGAATAGATGGCTCCATTAATTCACATCACAAGAGAACAATCCAATTTCAAATTGTAGCTAATTTTGCTTTTACTTGGTGTCTAGGAGAATTGAGACAACTGTAAAGGTGTAGTCCACATTAATTATCTCTTTTATATGTTTTGATCTTTTTGATGTATGCTATCTTGAGAAGGATAAGGCCATTGAAGGATAGTGTATATATGCCTTCAAAAAATCAAGAAGAGGACATGCATGTCAATTAAAAATAATTCAGTATTTCATTCAAACTATTACCATTGTTCTAGGAATTATCAAAGGTATAGCATTCGTTTCTCATTTATAAGTAGTGTTTCATGCACGGTACCTTGCACCTTTTACCAACTATTAACTTAGTCCAAAATATGACAAAATAAATTAGATTATTTGGAAATGTATCTATGCATGAAGGAAGCAACAATATTGAGTAAAAAGACTGTTAAAGAGAATTGTGTAAATTTGTGTGAAGTTCAAAATAACATACTTCATGACATGCATTCTATGTCATGTTCCTTTTACAATACTAATGATTAAATAAAATGGGCTCCCATGAAATACAATGCACACCACTTTTTAGGTCCCGAGATCATTAGGGTGGTTAGCCATCTAGCTCAAGAGGGAGTAATGTTTGTCCATATATTGTCAAATAACACATGGAAAATATAAAGACATGGGATACCCAGAATCTTCTAACCTCCGTATACTAGACCAAAATAGCAGGCCATTGCATAATGATGACTATGACCTAATGCAAGAATAGCATGGGGTAAGGCCTTTGTGTATCAATGGATGAGCCATCAGACCAATCAATGTGCAAGCCTAACCTTAAGCCATGGTACTTTTGGAGGAAATTGGGCCATAAGGACTTTGAGATCAACAGAACCAAGGTCCTCTCTATATCAATCTCCCTCTCCATTAATCTCTCTTCCTCTATCACTTTAACTCTCTTATCTAAATTTTTCTCCCTTCCCTTCTAGTGTCTATAAAAGAGCATGTTTTGGTAAGAGGTACTTCTCTACAAGGACTAGAATGGATGAGACATTGAAGCACCCCCATGAAATCTATATCAAATACAATACAACTGGACCCATAGACCAAGAAATGAGCATTAAGATTGATGGTCATGTCATTGTGAATGTGAAGTGATTACTCTAGAAGTTTCAAGACAATGAGACTATATGTGTAAGTGGTGTTCACATTCAAGTTTTTTTGGGATGTCCATGATTGGTTGTTTAATCCTAGTGTAGGCCATGCATTGTTCATCTTCAAGCCCATATGTTCTACTCCCAAGAAATCAAAATTTATCTTATAGGATTCAAGAAACAACACATCAATGGTTTGGATACGTTTCCCAATGTAAAAGATAAGAATTTGAGTCCTTCAGATTATTGCCTAATGCTGTATGTTTGGAAATTAGATTAATAGAACTGGAATTGGAGGGGCCTCTGGTTTTGCTATGGTGGTAGCAAAATTGATCCAAAGATGGTTGTTCTGTCATTTATTTTCCACATCTTTATCTTGTTCATATGCCCTTATACATGATTAGTTGTTACCGAATTCATGATTACACTCTTCTACTCATCAATTGTTCTTACGCTAGGAAAAAAATGTGTCAGAAAAAGTCTCATGTCATTTAAATGCCCCCCGCTAGATACTTTGGGATTTCTATGTCCAATGCCCAATTATAAAGGAATCACTAATTACTTTTATCTATCTGTTGTCTTTGCATACTCATTACACACTAAGGTTCCCGCTACATGGCAACTTAGTCCAATTTATATAAATTCAAACTTGCCTACAAAGAGAGGAAAACAACAAAAGTTCATTTTGTTTATGAAAATTGTTGTTGAAGAGGCTTGGATCGAAAAAAATGGGTCATATGGACAATGAGATTCACAAAATTCACATAGACAACTGAGAAACTGGAAGTTAAAAACATGTCCAACTAAGATTATAACGTTGTTCATCTCACATTGTTCTATGATAATGTCAATTGTTGACATTGAAAGTGCACTCTCTCTCTCTCACACTTCATGTCTCTATATCTCCCTCTCCTTTCTTCTTATCTATCTTTCTCTCTCACTCTATCTCTCTTTTCCTCTCTTTTAAAATACCAACATCAAACACCTAATATTCAAAAGAGGCGTAAAGGTAAATGCACAAAGAGATACAACATCTCTTCAAAAGAAAGGTGGCTTGAAACTCTTACTTTTATATCAATAATTTGTAATCTATGTAGATCATATATATCCTAAACAAATAATACTTATTACAATACAATTTGTCAAGACACCAATAAACAAGAATTAAGCATGCTAAAAACTATTAATATTTAATCTTAGTATAGAACGTCTCATTTCTGCCATCACAAAATCATATTAGTATCAATCTCAAATGTACATCGTGCTCCTGTAGGACCGAGACCTAGCATATTTGTTATACATTACAATAGCTTTCATATCCATAACTTTTGCATGCATAACTCTTGTAGAGAAACAATAATATCAAGTTTTAAATTTTTTGGTTTGTGAAGTTAATTGTTGAAATTTGCTAAAGTGAATTAAATGGACAGATAGAGAGAGATAAAGAGAAATGGACACATAGAGAGAGATAGAAAGAGCGATAGAGATATAGAGAGATAAAGAGGGAGAGAGAAAGAAAGAGAGATGGTAATAGAGAGAGATAGAGAAAGAAGAGAGAAAGAGGGAAGGAGAGATAGAGAGACATATATAGAGGGGGAGGGAGATTGATAGAGGAATAGAGAAAGAGATATAGAGTAGGAGAGATAGATAAATTATATAGAGGGAAAGAGAGATAAAAGAGAGAAAGAGATATAGGAAGACATACAGTGAGAGACAACGAGTGCAGGAAAGAGAATATAGGTCCAGAGAGGGATATAGAGGAGGGATATTGATAGAGAGAGAGAGAGGAATAGAGAAAGAGAGATAAGAGGGAGGGATCTCTCTCTCTCTCACTCGCTCTCTCTCTCTCGTCAGGTAACGATAAAATCTCAAAAAACTATGGGGGTTGTTAGAAGACACAAAGGAGGTATTGAGGATAGAAAAAGATTTTAGTCACCTTTATTTCACAACAAAATATTAAATATAATACTATATTTTAAAGCAACCCATTTAATTTTATTTAAATATATTGTTATGTGTTAACATACTATGATTTTGGTATATTAAAAAGTTTTAAAATATAATATAATCATAGAATGCATCTTATTATATATTATTATATTTCATTTACATTTACTAATTTATATGATATAAAATATAATATATTAGTAAATATAATTATAGTATAGATTATACATAATTACAATTATATTTTTTTATTGTATATTATATTATTATTTAGAATATAATATAATAATAAAATGCATCTTATTGTATATTGTTATATTATATTTATATTACTTAAAATATAATTATAGTATAAATTTTATATATTAAATAAATATATGATTGAATTAACAAAATTTTTAAATATATAATTATATTATAGTATATCATTTTTTAAATATATTTAATAATTTAAATTATATATAATGTATATATAATAACAATATAGATTTTAACAAAAAATGAAGACCAATTTAAGAATAAGAATGCTTCAAATTAAGAGAAATAATTGTATTCTATGTAATTATGTAACATAATATATTCATTTAGAAAATCTTGAAGCAAAATTATTAGTGTCCAATACACTTAAATGTGGATCATCGTCATTATCTTTATCATATTATCATTTTAAGTTATAAAAGTCAAACAATTTTTCAAAGGGTAATGAAACTAGAGAAACCAAAGAGAATGTACATCAATCGCCAATACTTATAATGTCCCATCCTTTAAATAAAATGCTCCTATAAAGTTCACTAAGTTGCAAGAACCATTGGGTAATGTACTTGAAAGTTTGTTGAGCTCAAATTTTATTACTCTTCCTCCCATACATCTTTGAAGAATTATAATAAACAAACATTTTGTCATTGCCCTGAAGATAAAGGACATTATGTGCAATCATGTATGGTACTAAAATAAAAGATACAAAATCTCATTGATACTCACATGATTCACATTAAGGCATCTATTAATGATAATGAAATCATTTATCAACCCCACCTAACCAAAAATTACAAATCTATACTAATCCGTTTCCAAGCAAAGCTAATAATGTTGAAACATAAGATTCTATGGCTACAACAAAAGATAGGGCAAAAGAGAGGTAGAGTGAAAAACTTAAGGAGAGAAAATCTTAGAGAGAGGAAGTGTGTGGGACAGAGAATGGGAAGGAGACAGAGATAGAGAGAGATACAAATAAATAAAAAAGATGTATTGTTGCCAAAGGAGAAGAACACATCGTGATTTTTAAAAATATTCACAATTTTGTGCTTTCCCTCCTTCATCTACATCTTCTGATTCCTTTGCTTCCTCCCATTTCAATATGGTCACACGTTTGGTGTCGATCACTATGGTTTGTGAGGACATAAGGTATATCTATTTTTATGTAAATGTGACAACCAAAAAATGTTATCTATTCCATTCAGAGAAGGACAAAACAACAAAAAAGAGAAAAAACACATGGAAAATCCAACGATAGGTGACAATTGAATCATCTTGCATGCCTCTCACTCCACACCCATCGTTGATCTGCCAAGGTAGGTATCTCTTTGCCAAAGGGGATGCCGAGCACAATCACAATCACAATGACATATACTTGTTATGTCTCTTCCCTCAAAGTCTAGGTGATCAAGCTATGGATTGGTTCATGCAACTACCTCCTAGATCTATCACCATGTTTGTCGACTTATCAAAAAAGTTTATTACAGATTATTATTATAATGTTGAGCATGAGATTACCATGTTGGACCTATGTAATGCTAAAAAATGTAGTGGTGAAAACTTTTCCACCTATTTACAATAGTGGACATGCCTTTCCAATTGACTCCCTTGGTCGATCCCTGAAAAACAAGTTGTCAATATTTTCATCCAAAACCTCCATCAAGAGATGGAATTCCACCTTCCAGTCCATTGTGTCTCTACCTTTGACAAAATCATCAAAAAGTGGGTTACCATTGAAAAGGCCCCTATTGCAAAAGGTTTGATCAAGATTTGTAACAAAGACAAACAATAATCAATCCAATAATAAACTCAAATTTTGGGAAAAGAATAAAAATGTCATCAATGATGGAGTCACTAACAAATCTAAGGTACAATAAGTAGACAAAACTAGCAAACTTGAGAAAAAAAATTTCAAAGTGTTTGTATTCAAAGAAGAGCTACCTAGGTAGGTGCAAGATGCAAGTCCTCCATTCCTCTTAAATTTAATAGAGTAGGAGCATATGGAGTCAACGAAAAATTGTTAGAATGAACATATCTATTCTATATTCAAATAGTCTCTCTTTCATGGGTAATATACTATTCATATAAATATTTAAAAATATGTCAAATTCAAATACCCCCGAGTTTCAAATTCACATACTCTCTCTCTCTCTCTCTCTCTCTCTCTCTCTCTCTCTCTCTCTCTCTCTCTATGTTTCCCTATCTTCCTCTTTCTCTCTTTCTCCTCTCCATTTAAGCTTTCTATTTGTATCTCTATCTCTCTCTGTCTCTTTTGTATCTCTCTTCCCCTCTCTATATCAATCTCCCTCTCTGTAAATCTCTCTTCCTCTATCACTTTATCTATCTTATCTAAATTTTTCTTGCTCCCTCTCTTTCTCCCTATATTTATCTCTCACCATATCTTTGTATCCCTCTCTATCTCTCCCCCTCTCTCTATATCTCAACCTCTCCCTCCCTCTCTAATTCTCTTTATCTCTGTCTTTTTCTTTGTCTCTGTCTCCCCCCTTCTCTCTATATGTTTCTCTCTCTTTTGATGGGTTTCATAATAATCCTTTTCTACATCTAAGTGTTTTCTTTTATCAACTTTGATTTTTTGCACATCCTTAATCCTTTCATTCAATCCTTTTAAAAAAAAACCATGGTTAGGATGACTAATTAAACTAACAACCCTAGGATTGTAACATCTAAGCCTAAAATTAGTCCCATGCTGATTGTACAAATAAATTTGTTCCATACTTGCAATTAGTCCCATGTTGATTGTACAAACAAATTTGCTACATATAATCAAAAATAATAATAATGTCCATAATTTTCAATACTTGTTTTTAGTAGCCTCTTCTATTTGGACATGAACTTGGCTATGAAAAATAATGAATTTATAAGGTTTCATTATTTTATCAAGATACACTTCAATGCATTGCATGTCTTACATAACTCACAATCCATGAAAATTCATATAAAATAGTGGAATGCTTTTCCTCTAGCCCGTCCCTTGTGTTCTTGTTGTTGCTTGTCAGATTATTATAGGGCTTCCATCTATTATCAAATCAAAACTTCCAATTGAATTAATCATTTCATCAAGTCTTTCTTTGTAAAAAATCGTTTCTAGAGAAGGGGAGAGATGAACATATACAAATATATATTCATTTCTCATTTATAAGCAGTATTTCATGCATAGTAGCTCACTCCTTTCATTGCCTATTCACTTGCTTTAAAATATGACAAAATAAATTAGATTGTTTTGTGAATGTATCTATGCATGAAGGGAGCAACAATATTGAGTAAAAAGACTTTTAAATAGAATTATGTAAATTTGTGTGAGGTTAAAAGTAACATACTTCATGATGTGCATTCAATGTCATGTTCCTTTTACAAGTTTTTTCCAATGTGTGATTGAACAAAATGGGCTCCCACGACACAGAATGCACACTATTTTTGAGGTCTTTAGATCATTCCCATATCATCTTCAAATTCAAAAAAATTTAAAAAATTCCCTTGAAATTTAATATATTTAAACAATTAGGAAATCTCAATTATAGCATGTCTAAATTTAATTTTAAGCCATCTAACCTCCAAATTATGCAAGGGTGTGATATTATAAAACTAATGATGGTCACTAAGTTTGATCGATCTTTGTATCATGTGACATCTCCATGAGAGGATGCAAAATGGTAGGCCAGATGGCAAATGAACATGATGTAGGTGGCGGCCATGCTTATATTTACAAGACAATGTTCATTAAACATGTTAAACATAGGTGACAACTAATGGAATGCAAGCGAACCCAAGTCTACTGCATGAACATGAATCTAGAAAGCAGATGTATGCAAATAAATACTACACACCAAACATGAAAGCTCACACATTTGAAGTAGATAGCACCCCTTAGGATTATGCAAATTAATTCACGACACTTGAGAAAACAAAAAATGACATGGGCCAAAAGGATACAAGACAATCATCATTCACTTAGAGACATGGCTATTGAACTTCCACAACTCTTCAGTGTACCCATTGCACACCAACGTGTGATTGCTAGTATAATAACTAATAGTTAAGATAGCAGACCAACGATAAGACTTTTATCTTATCTAAACACATACATATAATGAAAAGGGCGGCGCTTAGACCCAGTCCACGTCAGACAAAACAAATAATAAGAGGGCCCGAATGGTAATAAGAATAAGTGTGATTCTTAGTACAAGATAATCAGCGGTGACCTTGTCTTAGTTAAGACATAAAAGAATAGATGATGAAACAGCAACGATTAGTATATCTTTACAAAGAGGTGCAATCTATGTCAAGAGAGTTGTCATTTAGTGAAGAGACACTCCCTTTGAATTGTTTAAAGAGATATAAAAGGTAGAAGATCGGGGCATTCAATAGGCATCATGGGAATTAATCGATCAAGCTGGGAATTGGATCATCACCAAGCATATCAATATCTCATCAATTGAAGCAATACAAATACATATTCATTCTAGTAATTATAACAGTCCAAAGCAAGGAGTTCTGCCAACGCAGCAATTAAAGGTCTATCATCTTGTCTTAAAGCTAATCTATTACAGTGAGATTATGTGAGAATATATATATAAGAATAAAGCATAGAATGATCAATGGTAAGAAACAATCATATACCATAAAACGAAATTAGACTGTATGATTATCGTAGTAGCTAATGCATGAATAAATATAGAAATCTGATCTTAAAATAGACGCTGAAAAATGTTAGAAATGATTATTGTAGAAAAGATAAGCTAAGAATGCTATCATAAGAATATAGAATAGTTCCAAAATATAGAATGAATACTCATCATAGAATAAATGTTCATTATAGAATAAGAATGTATTATCTAAGTATATGAACATATGAAAAGACCATCATAAAATGAATGAATTGATAATTAAGGTTATAGTAACAATTTGTCATAGCCTAAGATACCAAGGCATTGCTTATATATTTTCAATGACTAGAATGAGTTCTTAAGATGATCATGAAGAATGAGGGATGAGAAGTAGAGGCTCACGGTCAATCAACCAACACCCAAATATCGGGACAAAAGGAAAGGGGTAAGCAATATGGTAAATCTTGGTTGATGCCCGCGTTGGTCAAGAGCACCTTCCGGGCTAAAGACAAATGAATCCTTATCTCAAGTTGGTCTAGAGTACCCCTCTGAGATAAGTGCCCATTGTCTCGTGTTGGTCAAAGGGACCCCTCCGGGACAATGGATAGGCCCTTGTCTCGTGTTGGTCTAGAAGACCCCACCGGAACAAGGGATGGGCCTTTGACTTGCGTTGGTCTCGGGGTCAAAGGAATGGAATATGGACCCCATAATTGCTCCCTTATAAACCCTCTCTCGTGGGAAAGTAGTTGGATGAACATGTAGACCCAAGTATGCCTCTCCCAAAGAATTCATGTGATATGCATAGTAGATATAGTGAAAGTATAATGCATATAGATTATGATTATAAGGTTTGATTTAAGATATCTATGGTTAATATGGTTGAAATACAAGAATGAAATTCTAATGTACTCTTTTACGAGTCGAAATTGTTTGCAAGGTTGCAAAAATTTTGGCTTGCTAGAAGGGGACATTACATTGGATGGGTAGAGTTCATGCAAAGTTATATTTTTGTCTTGAAACATAGGAGTGGCAAGTCATACAAGGTTGCAGATGCATTGAGCATAACACAAGATTTAATGAATTGAAGCATTTGTATGAACCTAATCCTAATTTTGCAAGAGCATAGAAATCATGTATAAGTGGCTTAATTATTTGATTTATAATGACACGTTTCTGAAGGAAGTTAGTTGTATATTCTTAGAAGTTCAATGAGAGTATTTGATCAAAGAGAAACATAATGGTGGATTAGTAGGATAGTTTGGAGTAGACAAGATAATGGCATTGATAGGTAAAAACTATTTTTCCACACAAATGTATGGGGATGTCAAGAATTATATTCAAGGCTATAGTATGTACCAAGTTGCATAAGGGAGTAATCAAAATGTTGGATGTTATAAACCATTACTAGTTTCGAAGAAACCATGAGAGGACATAAGTTTGGATTTTGTGTGAGGTTTACCATGGACTCAAAGAGGTCATGACTATATTTGTGATTGTTAATAGATTTCCTAAAATGGCACATTTCATTGCATGTAAGGCAAATGATGTAGTACATATAGCTTGCCTTACTTTTTAGAGAAGCATGATTGCATTCATTGCCAAGGAGTATAGTTTCAAATAGAAAAGCTAAGTTCGTTGGTTACTTTTAGAAGACATTATGGAATAAGATGAAGACAAAGTTACAATACAATTTAGCATATCAGTTACAAATAAATAGACAAACAAAAGTGGTAAATAGAAATTTGAGCAATTTGCTAAGATGTTTAGCAAGGGAGAAAATAGGAAATTAGGATTTCATATCAGCACAAGCCAAGTTTGCATATAACAATTCAATAAATATGAATATAGGGAAAACACCATTTATGTTAGCACATGCAGGTAGTCCAAGGAATGTTTTTGAGTTGAGAGACATCAATAATTACTGCATACTTTGCCCATAGATCTTTGAAAGTCGAAGCCTCCAATTGTAAGCCCATTGCAGCAAACTACAATGTATTTCATGGTTGTGAATCAATAAAAATCAATTATATTATTTGACTTATATCAGTGTTCCCTCTCATCTCAGGCATATGCTCGTTAAACAGTCATGCTTTTCACTAGTACTGTAGAAGTCAAAGCTTATGAGAACTTGTCCAAAGCCTATGACATTTTCTTTTTTCTGTCACCATTCAAAATCCCTTGGCACACCCAAGAGGCAATGACTCACTCTACCAACTAAAAAAGTCTTAACTAGACAAATCCAGTTATGAGATAGGTTGACTAAAATGAATTTTTTTGACAAACTAAATTGAATTAAAAAGTTCTACATTTATTTAATTTATATTAGCGTGCATATGCAAATGATAATGTAATTATTTGCTAAAGCCATACGTAAAACAACAGTACACTTTCATCACATATAAATACCTAAAATATTATTGATATGAAATGCTTCACTCGCATAATTAATACATATTATACAGAAGACTGGAATATATTTTAACAAAAGCTTTCTATCTGACAATAAAATAAGATAAATTGACACAATACGCATGCCATTTGAAAGAGTAATGTTGAATAAAGCGAGCAAAAATGTTCTTAAAACTTAGCTTACAATAGAATGCAGATCAAATTATGAATGGAATAAGGGAACCCTCTCAAAATAAGTCACCAATAATTAGGGCATTGATGCTACCAATTACTATGGTTGCCCTATGGTGCATGCTTTAAAACTATAATCACTCTATAGTGCATGCCTCAACACTCAACGAGGCACGTCCTCAGTCTCCACCAAGATTAAATTGACGTGGAGTCTTGCACACCATTACAAGTGAACCTGCACAAAATTTTACAATGTCCATATAAGCATTCCAGCTAGAAATTATCTCCTAACTTCACATGATTGTTCTCTTTTGCCACCTTATAGACCAAACTATTTTAGAACTGGAGACTCTAAAACTAATTAAAACATATTCCGGTTCATGGACTTAAATAATAGCAACTCACAAATCACAGAAATCTCATGTGAACCTCACATGAACATCACTTAGAAATATATCCTAACTTCTAAAGTTGCAACATGGCAAAGAAGGGAATTTTATATAGGAAATTTCACCCAACCACGTGCTCCTCAATACTGTTGTGCTTCATCAAAAATTATAAAACAAAAGCCGAAGACATGTAGAAGCTCTTAAAAAATGTCCACGGTAACTGAAAGGAAGTGAAATAGTCATTCATGAATGACCATTATCTATGAAATAAATCTGTGAAGTTATAACCGCATAAACAAAGTACTCATTCCTAGACATCAAGATTATCCTGTTAGTATTGTCCAAATAAATGTTCAAGATTTAAAATACTAGAGACGATGTAGGACACTCGTACAAAAATGCACATCAATATTGAAGATTCATGTCAGAAGGATTTCTCGAAAAAAAACAGATTTGACAAGAATGTGCACATGAAATTTTGTAGGACAAGTTGCCTGCATATGGATTTCTTGTCCATAGATATCACTAACAATTTTCTTTTTCCAGATTGCCCTCCATGCCGAGAAAAATAGAAATCCAGACAAGTTCGCTGTTTTCAGAGTTCTCATGTCAATGCAGCTGCTAACTACCTATAGAGTAGAAAAAAATATGATCCAAGAAATAGAAATAATTGAAAAAATTGGAATTACCTATGTGAAGAAAGCATGTGATGACCACAAATAATCAGATTCCAGCCCATTGGAGAGATAGAATCTGCAGAGTTATAATTTGCAGTATTCAATGAATTTGAGGGATCTAATCAATGTCTTTGTAGTTGGATATGTTTTTCTCTCATAAGACTGCAAATCCTAGGCATGCATCTACAGCCCATATCCTTGCCCCTACCAACCTAAGAGCCAATCTTACAAACCCTCTGCTGAAAGGACAAACCGCAAATAGCTGAGAAGGCTATGGCCTCCTCATGTAGCCACAGCCCTTCAATATCTTCAAGAGTCTATAACTTTAACGAAACTATCATACCTGAAACAACCCAGATCTACAAGGAGGACCTACATAGATTCATCAATTATTAATTTATTGTGCCCAGCATCTCAAAACCCATTTTCCTTTTCAAGAAAGAAAATGAGTGCTATGTGAAGATGGAGAACCCCACAAAAATCAAATATTTGATGGAAGGAATGTAAGATTGCCTTTGGCTCCTCTAAAACAAGCCCCATCTCCATTTTATGGGAGCTTTCCCTGGACTCAAAATGTTAAAAGCATGGCCATAGGAAAACTGGGAAGCCCAAGGCATCAATAGATCTCCTTTTAATGGCCAAGGGATTTCATTGTTGTTTTCTCATCCAAGGTGGAGAACCGAATCTCCCAATGAGGGCCACCATTTATGAAGAAGGCGGGTATGTTCATGTAACATTGGTTCCTGAACTTCAACCAAACTAATAGTCTACTGAGGATGTGTCAGTCTGGATAAGACTCCCTCTGCCTCCAAGTGAATACTAAACAGGAAGCCTATCTTTAAGAATTGAAGGAGCCATTGGGTAATATTTAACTACTTCAAAGATCACAATGAAGCCAGGGATATTAAACTATGCTTGAACCTACCTTGATATTGATCTGGAAAAAACCTGTCCCATACATAATCATATTGGAACGAGGGGGATCGAATAGGAACAGCCATTAGATTATGAAAATATCATGTTCAGATGTATTTGTCATGAATATCTTGGCAAGAGACATCACAGCAATATATACCAATAAATGACAAAAGGAAAGAAATTAATGGGAGACCAGTGAACCTGCCTCCAAAGACTACACACAAAGAACACAACAAGAAGATCAGCACTCACAAGATCAACAAAAACAGCAACAACACCTTAGAAGGCCTATGTTCAGAACCATACAGATACATCCTTTCAAGCAATTCAAATAGCTATGTCCAATCCTTCTGAATTTCTCAATGACACCAGAGAAGAAGAAATAGACAAAAAGGCTACAGATGTAGAACATGTTGTAAGTTTTGAAAGGAAGCAAGGTATGCGGAAACGCTTCCTACATTAATCTTTGGAGGAGATTATTGTGCAAATTTTTTAGATCTTTACAATTACAGATAGAAGAAACACATATAAAACATATGACCAATACACCATAACACAAGGTGTATGTGGGGAAAACCCTTTCGGGAGAAAAACCCCCACATTCCAAAGCAGCCCAATGTATTATTCAGTAAACAACATGGTTACAACACCTTGCAGAGCAAGCCTTTACAAGGGTATCACCAACATACAATTCTGAAGTAACTTCGACAGCATAATAGTACTTGCAAAATTCACCATACATAACTCTACTCCAAGCACCAATAAATAGGCAAGGTTCAAAATGAAAAACTCCACTCTTAACATTGCCATAATCCGTCATATTTGACCACCCAAACTTGGGTACCCCAATTTGTCCTTATTCAACCCATTCAATAAACTTGTCATAATACTGGTCATGATTCCAATGTAACCTCCCTCTTACATGCTCTAATGCATCATAAGAATCTGCCACATATAACTCCCGTCATAATGACCTTATACATACCACAACATGCCGACACATGGTCAAAGGATGCCACCTCAATGTGGGACACCTAACTCCTTGTGTGAAGACAAAATTTACTAAAGACAAATTCCATGTCACCTCCAAATGGGACACCAAGTCTCCCATGTGAAGACAAAATACACAAAAAACGAAATAGCGAATGCATACAAAAGTATTAAAAACAAACATTAGGAATGCAAGGTTGAGACACATTTTCCCAACAAGTTTCAAGGCACAGGCCTCAACTTTACAAACTAAATCAAATGCTACCAAACAAGCCATGCTGCAAAAGAGACACAGAGGAACGGAAAGAAACACTGATCTGAATAGTCTGGAAAGCAATAGCAGAGTTAATGGAATGATACAGATTTGGACTCCATATTCATTGAAGCTACGAGAAATTGGAGAAGGAACTTCAAGAAAGAGCTATTACAATAATGTGCATTCTCTCTTGGAGCATCGGGGTATTGGAGCTCCCAACAAACTCCCACTGCAAAATAATCTAGTACTCCAAGAAGCAAGAGACAGAAACCCATGTAAATTTAAATTTGTGGGTATATGATGTGGCAACCACCATGAATGATATAGATTACACAAATAGAACGTATGCACTGAACCCCAGGAAATAACAAACTATGCAACAAAATACCTTCATTTGTGGTAAAAGTCCTACTTTTCAGAGTTGTCCTCCATGCAATTCTGAATAGTGTACAACGGCAAATAGTTTGAATACAAAGAATATTGCTATGGCAAGGAACAAGGAATAAATTCAAGCACACTTTAGTGGCCTAACAAGAAATATGTTGCCGCAAACAGAGTAGGGGCTTGAATATAAAAAACATACAAGACTTCCACACTGCATTTGCCATGAGATTGGCCTAGATGTTAAGAACAAACCCTCATACTCCTTGGGAAACAATCATGACTCAAGTATCTATAAGCTATGTCACAAGGTTTGAGTTTGTGTTCATGTTTACTTGTTTGGGTAAAAAGTGTATATACCTCTAGTATGAGAATTATATTATGTGTTGAATGTGAAATTAATCTCCGTAGTAGAGATTTGTGCCTATATTAGATTTTATGAGCAATTATTAAATTAAGTATGATAAGCTATTTTGGTACGAGGTGAAAGATTAGTAAACCATATCTTGCAACTATATTGAACTGTATTAAGACAAGTATGTGGAGTACTGCAGAAAAATGAATGGTCAAGTTAGGAAAACTATATACTACCAATAGTATTACTTTGATGAGAGTATCATAGAAAACCAAGAATGGATCAATAGAGTTATGCCTGGGATTTGTTGATCCATGGAAGGGAATAATCTTAGATGTCTTTCCAAATCGAGCTAGAATGATGGGTGAGCGTGTGACGTCCATTCTAAGTTAGGGGTGATGAAACTTTGGCCAAAGTAGTGTAAGCAGCCAACGTTTACATTGTCAGTTCACTATGATCCAGGATTACATACTAGGAAGGGCAATCATGCTTGTAGGTTGTAGCCACAATGTATGACAATACTAGTTATGTAGGACACAACATCAGCTCAGTATAGGCTATTCTTTGAGGTTACCATACCAATCCCTTCGTCGAAGAGTAGGGCCGTTTACCAGTCCGATAAATGTGCGGGGGACCGCAGTTAGTCCGTGGTTGGCGGAAAAGCGCTTGAGTGATGCTTCTCCTCATGCAATTGGCGGCCAGGATTTGAGGACAGACATCGGAACCATTGTATCTCTATTGTCAATTAGCTCTATGAAGCTTGTATGTAACTATCTCTTGAAATATTGTAAATGAGAATTATTCAATCCATGTAATTGTTGAAATGTGTAATTTGATAGTGCAATGGTTAAGTTTGAGATATGTTTCAAATGTGCATTGTATCAAATGAAAGAAAGGAAAAATTTTATTACTCACATCTTAGTTTCATGATTTATTTAGTCTTGGGTTAAAACTTAGATGTATTTACTTGGTAGAACTAGTGGCATGTTAAAAATTTGCCTTATTTAAATTTGATATATATATATATATATATATATATATATATATATATATATATATATATATATGTGTGTGGTTAAGGGAACTGCTCCCGTATAGAAGGCATGCCTTGTGGGCACAAGGGTGCATAGATAACAAAACAGGAAAGTAACATACTGCCTATTGGGAAAACACAAAAGAAAAAGGGAATTGTTATTTTGGAATCTAATGGAGAAGGTACCGAATACCTGCAGCAAACTGCTCCAGCCGCCGCTGACACTCCTCGATTAGTGGGGGATCTAGGAAACCAACTGCGAATTCACAGGTTTCCATATTGTCACGGATGACACCTTCCCGGAACAAAGTTATAACTCCTCTCATGGCTACATTCCCACGTAAATGCTTGAGTTCGTAAACGCCACCCTAGCTTCCAAAGAGCGGACGCTTGTTGAAGGAGGAAACCGCATCCAACACAATCAACTGCAAATGAGGAGCCACCACCCGCTTCACAGTGATCCGTGTCAAGCCTTTGTGGTAGTGGGCTATTGAACTGGGCCAGAAACCTGCCAAGAAAAAAATGGTCGTGGAGATGGAGACCCACCGGAACTCTTGGGTCTATGACTTGTACCAAGGCCTGCATGGTGTCCTCATTCTGAACTGTAAACATACATCGTAATTGAACAAACACATCATTGGTGTCACATGGGCAATTATAGTCGTGAATTGGAGCGAATGCCATGGGCAACCAGGGGAGCTTGATGCCAAATTGTAACCATCGATGTAGAAATGGAATGAACCAGGGAGTCTTGTAACTTCAAATTGAAGAGGAAATAAATTCAACATTAAATATAAAATCCCGTCTGAGTGTGTCTGAAGAATGGAATGACGAATGTGCGCCTCCGAATCGAAATTCTAAATTTGTCAGAAGTACTTATTTCATAAACTCGCTTGAATATAGAGCAACACCACGTGTGTGGGAGGGACGATCTCTTATCCGATTGCCTTGAGGTTGGCACGGAGGAGCAAAGGCAGTAAATGTAGAGTTTACTTGCGCCGCTTACTGGGAAGACAAATAGGAGACACGAGTACTATTCGGAAAGAAAGGACAAGTCTAGGACGGCTCCTGTGTGGGCGCCAGCTAGACCGGGCTAGATTGGCTATGGTCCAACAAGTTGATTTTAGGGGTTGGCGGAGGCATTACCTCCACGTGCCCTAGCCAAGATATCCCAGATAGTGAGTTTCTCAATTAGGAGGGGGTCTCTTATTTCCAGATTGGACCGAGGCCAAGGTTTTTCGGGTAGCCAGTCCCACCGAAATTGATGGTGTTCCCGATTTTGGAGGTGCTGCCCGAACTTGTGGTTTACTGATTGAGGTAGCCTAGGAGCTTGTTGCTTTTGGATGTCGACTGACTTTGGAAGAGTAAGGAGTGCGATCTATTGGGCACTTTAAAACTGGAAAGTTGGTGGGAGGTTTTGTCGTTGGAGGAGGTGGCAGTAGAGAAGGGCTCGCTTCTGTATTGGAGGGGGTTTGGGCCGAGCCATCTTGAGCAGGTGGAATTTTGCCCCGATCTGACTTATCCATACGGAGGTCTGCCCCGGTGCCATTCCAGGGACAATTGTCGCCGATATGTCTGCAGCTGCCACAAGAGAGGCAGAAGAACTTGTTTTCCTCGATCTCCAAGGATTGAACCCATGCTTTTGAGCGGAGTACAGGTTGATCTCTGGAGGAAATCTTTTGATGGATGCGACTTGGATGCTCACATATAAGTATGAGTCTTGATCCAACCTCTCCAAGTCCATGTTGATCAGTGTGCCTACGGATCAGCTGATCTTCCTTAAGCAATTCTCAGTCCAAAACTCAAGAGGCAGGTTGTAGAGGCAGAGCCATTTGGGGCCATCATATGGTTCATAGGTGCTTGGGTTAAATAGAGGAGACCACTGGCGGATGTAGAGCGGAATATCACCCAAGCTCCAGGATTTTCCTTTTAGGATCAAGTCTCCATTTGATTCATAGAGAAAAATTGCATTAAAAAACCCTTTCGGCAAGAATTTTAGTGCACAGGGAAAACCCCAAGAAATTTCAACCCAATCCCTAATTTGGCTTCTGCTCAATTTAGGCCCTATAAAGCGGCAGATAACAGCAGTCCTTTTAAGCATGTCTACTTCGCATTCTTGTGATAAATCGATGATAAGCATGTCTACTTTGCATTCTTGTGATAAATCGATGAGTGGGCGCAAGCGGCTGCTTCCATCCTCCTTCCCTGTCTGTTCCTTGATTTGTTCTAAATTTCATTCGCAGTCCATCCTCCCTCTTCAATCCATCCCATTAGTATAACTATATATTAATGATATAAATATTATATTTATAATATAATAATATATTATATATTAATAATATCATATTATAATATAAAAATATTAATAATATAATATATTATAGTATATATTTTAATATAAATATTAATATATATTAATAATATAAATATTATAGTATAATATTTATAATATTATAGTATAATATTTATATTATATATTAATAATATAAATATAATAATAATATTAACCCCTTGACTGGAAGGTGATACACAGATCAACAGCTTATAAATATAAATATAATAAAGGGTTATGATATAAATATAATTATAAGCGGCTCCTTGACGCACGAAACTAGACCCAAATGTTATAAAAATCAGTCAAAATCTCTTAAAACACCCAATTTTTATCATGATTTAAACAAGATTTCACTCTTTTTTCTCCATTTTATTGCAGATTAAACGCGATTGCAGTTTATTTTTTGGGGTATAATCACAACACTTTTGGCAATTATTGCTTTCACAGTTCCCAGCAAAAATGGGAAAAAAAACCCTCATTTTAAATATATTTTATTAAAAAATTAATGCCCTTTCTCCGTATGAACATTTGAAGAATTTGAGCGAATTTTTTATACTGTTTTGAAGTCCGCCGAATTTCCAACTTCATAGCAGAATTTTGGCGAACCCCGTGACATAGACTATAAGTGTCCCAAAGGGACTCTTTTAAGCAATGATACTCCTGGTTAAAACCCTTTGTAGAGTACTGTCATACCAGTTACAAATACAGGAATGGCCCGGATACAGCTCGGGTATCATATCCTACCGTACCCAAAACAGAATCCAAATTTTTGTCGTGCCAGATACATCCAAATATGGCACGGATTCAGAATCTGAAAAATATTAATCCTAATATGTTAAAAACTTTGATTTTTTTAATAAATATAGTGGTTGTACATGTAAAATTGCAAGCTGTGGTGTGGAAAAGCATTCAAGGGTTGTAGAGATTTCAGAGGCTGAGCAGAGGTGTTTTCACTTTCAAATAGTATTTTGTTTTGTTTCTGTCATAGTCTATTCTCTGCCGCCACCTTGTTTTCTCTGATGCATCATGCTTGTTCCTTTTCTCTGTTGTATTTTTTCTCTAGAACTTCTTCCTTGCTGTCGCATTCCTCCCCCTCTCCTTGCACGGATCTCTTGAAATCTTCAGAGATTAAAGTTTTTCTTTTTTATTTCATTCGTATAGCTGCAAAACATCATTTAGTCTTTTTATTTATTTCAGCGATATGTTTTTCAATGTCTGATGTCCTGAAGTCTGATGTCCTGAAATCATGAAAACTGACCAAGTCTGAAATCTGGTGGATCTTCAAAAATCTAGAATCTGCATGTTAAATCTCATGGATCCAAGACCTATCTCAAACATCCTGAAAGTATATTTCAAAATATACTTAAATATATTTTGAAATATACTTGATTTCAAGCACTAAAAAACGGCTAAGTATGGGAAATTTCTTCTCCATGAGCAGAATGCGCCCTACTTGGAGAAATCTCTTCAACACTCAAGGAACGCGCCCAACATGGAGAAATTTCTTTAACACGTCTCATATGCGCTCCCACTCAGGAAAATTTCTCTAACATCTAGGATATGCGCTCTGCCTTGCGAAATTTCTTCATGTTTCATGAAATGCGCTCAACCAAACAAGAAAAATCTTCACCCTACGTCAGATGCGCCCTTCATGAGGAAATTTCTTCAGCACTCAAGGAACCCACCCAACTTGAAGAAAATTTCTTCAATACTCAAGGAATGTGCCCTTCATAAGGAAATTTCTCCAACACTCATGGAATGCGCCCAACTTGAGGAAATTTCTCCAACCTTCATGATATGCGCTCCAGCTTATGAAATTTCTTCAACGTGTCTCAAATGCGCCCTCAATCAAGAATTTCCTCATCCATTGCCAAATGTGCCCTCCTTAGTGAAAATTTCTTCAACATCACCCATATGCGCTCAACCTCAGGAAATTTCTCTTAACATTGGTGAAATGTGCTCTAGCTTAGGAAATTTCTTCAACATGCCTCAAGGGCGCTCAAACCTTGTCAAACTACCAGATCGGCCAGAAGGGGATAAATGGCAAGTTTTAAAACATGAGAACAAAATCTTCTTCGTTGTGTAAAACAAGTAAGATCTAACCCAAGACCTTTGCAATGTGTCTGAAAGTGAAATGTTAGGAGATCTATGATGAAATATTGTTAATGATTAACATCTTTGCAATTGAAAGTTGTTTCTCTTTTGCAGTAACTGGAGGCAAGAAGTGCTTGTTCGAGGAAGATCCGATGTCGAGCAATCAAGGGAAGATTTCATCACACGAAGAACTCCAGTAGCAAGCCCCCCTGAACTCAAACAAGGAAGAGAAGGCATCTAGTTTCATCATCCAAGGATAGAGGTCACTTCAAGGAAGGAGAATGGCAAAAGCTTGCACCGGAAACATTCAGAGCGTGGAAGAAGTGTTGCTCGAGGTCAACAAGACATGGAGGAATCCAACACCAAGGTCATCATCAGAGGAGGTCCATTGCACGACACCACTTCATCATCCACAAGCTCACGTCCAGGAATCCAAGAGTCTAGTTTCACATTCAAGCTTCGGAGCCATCCACTTCAATCATGAAGTCTACTCCAACAATTCACACCCAAGGTCTACTTCCTGCACCATTCAGAGATAGAATCTTGCATGAGAACAAGAACATGATGAAAAGAGAAATGAGTCAATCATCAAGCAATCCATCAATTACATGAAGAAATTCTAAGTTTCCCAAGTTTTCAAGTTCAAAAGATGTCAAGTTCCATAGGTGAATATCCAGCAATTTGGGAAAATATTTCAAGCAGTATGAACGTGTTGAAAATCAAACTAGTTTGCTCGAAAATGTTGAGGTGGCATGTGCATGTCACTAGTCCAATCATAGTTTGCCACGTCACCCGTCCAGGTTCTACAAATGTATTACAAGCAAGAGGCCAAGGAGGGCGCCCATGTGGAAGATGCTCCAAAGATTCCAATTCAAGCTTACCATCTTGGAAAACGTGCCTTCATTGCCTCTCTTTTGGGCGGTTATGCCTTGTCTCAGTCTTGGTCATTGGTTTGCAAATCAATCCTAGTCGTTCATGTAATTTTAGAGCCTATATAAGGCCCATTTCTCTCATTTCTAAGGTTAGAAGTTGTTAGCTCGCGCAAGAGTAGAAGTAGAATAGGAGTAGATTAGAGGAGACTCTTCGAAATCATTGAAAAGACATATGAAATTATTGTAATAATACACTTCAAGATTAATACAAGCTCATTGTTGAAAGTTCCATGGTGATCTTGTGGTTTTGGAATGTTAGCATGGTTTCTAAATTCTCAAACATGATGGAGATGTGTTTCCAAGTAGTGTAGAATTAGATTAGAAGTTCATTGATGTAATGTCATTGATGAATTCCTTTTTGGTTCATAATTTTCGTGGATTGTCGAAGGCAACTCACTTTGTAAAGTTAGCATGAACCATCACGTGCTTTAGTTCGATTGTGAAGATTGTTCAAGCTACGCCAGCTGTGGGTGTTTGGACGAATGTTTCACAATATGAAAATCCTTGAATTACCTTAGAAGATTGCACCAACTTCGTGTAATTGTTGGTTCTCATGGTAAAGCGGAGTTTGGTTTGTGAAGAATTTGTCTATCATAGCATGTTTCATTATTTCATTGTCCTTAGAATAGCTTTCTCAACCTTATCCTTTTGCCTTTTCTTTCATAGCCGGTTAGAAGAAGTTTCATTTCACAAGGAGAGCAACATATTTGATTGAGTAAGAACCAACCTTCTGGAAACTAGAAACCTGAGTAATAATGCCTCTACTACCAGTACTGTGCTGTGAAGCTCTCTCGTCTCCACTATCTCCCTGATCCAAAGGTTGATCAGAATCTGAATCGGATGCCTCAGATTGAGTCTCCTCAGCTAAATAGTACTCAATCAATTTGGCCTTAGCCTTATGTGGACACTTATGCGAGGGATCCCATGGTTCTTTGCAATGAAAGCAAAGTTTCTTCCTCCTATACTCATTGCGCTGATCATTAGTCAACCTGTTTGACCTATCCTTATGCTGCTCAACATCTCTATGGAATGGTTTCTTCTCCTTCTCCTTGTCCCTCCTATGTGGAAACCCCTTAGACTGAAATTTGCTCCTCCACACTAATGACTCCATGTCTCGGGCCTTTTTCATGGCCTCCTAGAGTGTAGCAGGGTCAAAACCCTTAACCCAACCACGAAGTGGGTCTAACAATCCATCAATGAAGAGAATAACCAATCTACGCTCAGAAATATCTGGGACCATAACAAATAGGTCTTGGAACTCAGAAATGTAGGAGTTTAATGATCCACTCTGCCTTAGCTGTGCCAACTCCTTAACTTGTAACTCTGAGTCCTTATCAAATCTATCGATCAGTCTAGCTGTAAACTCCACGTATGAAGTAATCTGATTGTGACCCAATGTAACCTTCCCGTTACTCCACCACTTATGTGCTACCCCCTCCAAATGCAAAGCTGCATAAGTAATGGCATCCTCCTCGGGCATAGGATTGATCTATAGGTAGCTGTCCAATTTCTAGACCCAGGCTCTAGCGGTGGTCTTTCCCGATCCATCAAAATAGGGAAGTGTCATTTTACTCACCTTTTTCTGTAACTCCTGGTTCTGAGGTCTACCTCCTCTGCAAGGTCTATTCCTCATCCTAACATCAGAGTACACCGCAAAGGACATTTTTGCTCTGAACTCCACACTAGAAGCTCTCCAATCCCTCAGAATCTCCTAGTGAAACTCAGCTTGTGTGGGATCCTGCTCAGGAACTTGGTTCCTGGGGGCAAATGTAGGGATACCAAGTCTCTCACCCGCTGTATACTGTGAAGCCCTTTTGTGCGTAACCGAGGCCTCATCCTCATATCTCTAAATCTATGTCTATCATCCTGATTCCTCTCTCCATTATTCCTATACCCCTGATTCCTGTCACCATTGTGTCTATCGCCCACATTATGTCGGTTCCTATCTCCGTCATTGTTTCAATCCCTGTCACCGTCATTGTTTCTATGTCTATCACCATCATTGTTTCTATTACTGTCTCCTCCATTGTACCTGTTTCTGTCACAGTGATTATCCCTGTTATTCAACCCATTTTGCAACTGAGTGAGGGTATGTCCTATCTCAGCCTGTGTCTCCATCTCCTATCGAGAATCCCTCAATTCCCTTTCTAGGGCCACCGAGCTCCTGGTGAGCACATTCAGGATCTCTCGCAAACTAGGCTCCTCAACTTCCCTGTCACCCATTTCTTCTGTAGGTTCTGTAACTGGTGGTAACTCTCCTGAAAATGGGTCTGTGCGTGAAACTAGGGAATCGTCCTCAGTAGCGGCAACCTCTATCTCTGACTCAAATGGATCTACTATGGGTACTAGTTGTTCAGGTTCTTCTAACTGTGGTATCTCTCTTCTCTGTGTCCTCTGTGAATTTCGTGATCCTGGTCTCGGTCTAAAATCATATCTATCTATAGGCCGCATGTCTCATTTTTATCAACTGCATGTCATATTAACCCCACAGGATGGCAAGATTTTATGCTTTGATACCACTGTAACATACACCCCTAGTATATGTCTGCACTGAATGTGTTATGTGTTTGTTCTGATGGTTTTTGGTTTAGGTTTTCAATGCATGTTTTTGCATGTGTGATTTTTGCAACATTGACATAGAAAATGCAACATATATGAAAAACCCAGAAAAACTAAAATAAATCTCAACAAAATAACACCAACCCAGATTGTATTTGACCTAAATATGAATTATAAGTACATACCCAGATCAAGTTCTACAACTTTGTCCGAATGTTGTAGCTGGACCAGCAACAATGACCATAGAAATATGTTCACTACTCCGTAGGAATGAAAGATTTTGTGTTACAATCAACAGCAGCAATATACATGGCCCTGGACGTTGAGAATGATGTCTATAGTGACCCCGAACAAGTGGAGAAACATGCACAGAATTTCAGTACCTACTCTAGGTTGTACGGCCCAGCTGGAGCAAAGAGAACAGCAAATAAACCACTGAAATCTATGTCTTTTCCTTCTGTTTTGGACTGTCTGAGTCTGCAGCCTCTAGTCAACCCTGAAATGAAGAAGAACAGCCACTAAAACCTCCAGAAAATACAGCAACTAAAGGGTACGGCCTCTATAGGAAGTACAGCCAGCAGCAAAAGGGTACAGCCAGCAGAAGTAAGAAACAATAAACTCAAAGCTGCTCCATACATCATCAAACCCACTCAATAAAACCTTATTCTCGGCTGCAAGTGATTATCTTCGAAAGATGTGGTCATTTCATGCTCAGATCAACTCAAAATGTGTTCCCTGAAAGCCCAAGTGAATCCTCTGAATGAAGACTCCAATAACCGCTTCCTGATGCACTCTTTCATACACGAGGAAAGGCGAATCTGCAAAGGTTTTCATCTCTGCAATTCGTTCTTCCAACCACAAAGCCAAGCATCAAACCCTATGCACGGGCAACTCAAACAAGAGCAATATTCATTCACAATAGCATATCCAAATGAGAGCTTTTTTCCTCTTTTTATTTCCTTCACACCTCAACGCCCAAGAAGAGGGAATTCTTTTAATTTTTCATTCATTTTTTAACCCCTTGTCTCACCATGGAGGGGCATTCATCCCTAGGAAGTCACTTTTAAGTTATGACTTAAATATATATAAAGTGACTTTATAACGTAATGTAAAGTCATAACATATTACATAAAGATATAAATTAAATCTTTAATTTAACTTATATTATGTCTATTAGAGCTCTCGATATTTCCGACTCATGGGATATGTGCCAAGGGTCATCTCCGACTGCCCTGCCAAAAATGGTAACTACCTGACTCACGACTTACTATAAATAGTAAGTCCCTGGAAATACTTCCTAAACATCCCCATTAGCCTACAGAAGTCAAGTAATAGGCTAATCCTAATCCTCTGATGCGGTGAGCTAAATGGGGGACATTACATCTTACCGAAGGCTCTTGATCCTATTGTGCCTCCGACTACTTCCAGTACTAGTTTGGATCCTTTAGGGTTTGTTGTGTGTCTCGGTAATGCTTCCTGCTCTTGGTGCTCCTTCGTTGGATTCCACCCCCTTATGGTGGATGTTGCTAGGGATCTTGCTCATGTTGAGCCTATGATTTATGCTATTGTTCTGCAGTCGACTCTCCATCTAGGCATCTTTAGCCCTCTCCTCATACGGAGCTCCAAGTTGTGGCAGCAGAGGCAGATCCTATCTCACCTTGTTCTGAGGATTTGGACAACTGTGTCTTGGACGGTCATTCAAAGGAGGAAGAAAGATCTTCCTGAATCTATATACATATACAAGAGAGAGAGTCAAATTTCCACAAGTTAATGGATAACAATATAAGACTATAAGTTGAATAACATCAATAAATATTAACAGTAGTATAACAGCAATACAATTAATCATGGTAGCAGTATAATGGCAGTAACTTTAATCATGACAGCAGTATAACAACAATATTTCATTGCCGGCTGTGAGTTTTTTTCTCTAAACATTAAAAAATGTATATTTGATTTCGGGGACGGGGACGGGGACGGGGACAGGGGTATCAGGGAGGGGACGCGTCCCCGTGTAACACAGGAAAAACAAAGGAAAATGGGCTCTTGAGTTGGAAATTGTTAAACTTGATAACCCACAGCAAGATGTTAAATTTCTTCCAAGAAATACATTTCTTAAAGACGAATGCCCATCAATGGACATTACAGGGCTTAATTATTGAAACACCCTATTTACATCTGGCTTTCATAACCACACACCGAATATCGCAGAATAGCATATCAAACTCACTTCACAGGTAGCAAGCAAAGAATGAATAATAAAGGGACAATACAGATGGGTTTCATTTTAATGAAGATTTTAAATTTGTTTTTTGTACAGCTGGGTTATTTTATCCCAAAACCTGTTTTCCTGACTAACTGGTTGTGTTTTGATCACCTCTCTAGAACTTCAGAATGGATGCTGGAGAGTCAAGATAATTAGCAGCAGCACATGCTTCTGTTTCACAAAGCATGGATGGAACAATGGTTAATATTGATGGTTCTTTAGATGAACCATGAATAAACAAAAAAAAAGGTGAAAATGTCATTAATTAATAATCTACACTTAAATGTTTGCAGTGACTTACTTCCACAATGTTAACAGACAAGGAGAAAGACAAGATCATCAGTGCATAAGGCAGAATTTAGAAGTATGAAAAAGTCAAAGATATATACTCCAGAAAAATCACCTTATAGGCAAAAACAGGAGAAAATCCAATAAAATTGAGGCATGGCAGTCTGATTATCACTCTAATAAAGGCAAAAGGCCAGATACAAAATACAAATCTGCATTTTACCCAATTTCAAATAAAATTCGTAGTAAACAAGGGCATAAAAGCATCGAATGTGGCCACCTATCCTTTCACAATAGAAAAAGTCATTATCAAAAGTATTGCAATTTCAAAAAACCATATAATAAATCAGCAGGTAAGTGTAAAGTTTAGAACATTCCAATCCAACTGATTTTGATAGTAAAACTGTGAACATTTGCTAAGCATTGATAGAAATACTATATTCAATACAACAAAAAATAAGATTCTTAGTGTCATTGTCATTATTTCACTACAAATGGTATCAATACCATCAAATGATGAAAAAAGTCTTACCAGCTATCATTTTTTCCCACCGGAGACATTAAATTTAAAAAGGATAATGTCCCCATCCTGCACCACATATGTCTTCCCCTCTTGTCTATATTTGCCTGCAGCCTGCATCACTCCAAGATTAACACATTCATTAGTAAATACTTTTCAAAATTTAAATAAAAGGAGAGAAATCATATTGGGTTAGATGACATAGAAAGTTACCTCTTTATTTGTGGACAGAATGGCATCTACCTACTAAACAAAAAATATCTTTTCATTTTCGCCTTTCCTTTCTAGCAATTTTAATAAATATAAAGTGCAGCCTATTTAACAAAAGACTGCAGCTGCATCCCTAGTTGAAATGCTATAATAATTAGTGAAAATATAATACTGTTTCCATATGGTGTAATCTACCACATAATGATAAGAGAGTGCTTAGCCAAGATTTGGCATACCAAGGGAGTTCGATGTTTTGATCAGACTTTGGGAACTCGGGGTTATCTCTTGGGATGAGCTCAGAAATTTGGTCTCCCTGAAAATACTAAAAGAACTTGCTCAATGCTGTTTTGCTCTCTCAGTGTTAATCTTTCAACTGACTTCCAAGCTGATAAAAATAATTGGTTTGACAACATTAGATGGAGAGGTGGATCTAATTTAATGAAGGCCAGTTCTATATATATTGCTTACTTGCATTCACAAAGATGGTTTTTGCCAAATTCAATAATGTGGGACCTGGATGACCCTCCTGATGTGTAGTCCAAAAGGGTTAAGCATGTTTTTGACTGTCCCTATGCTCAACTAGTTTGGAATGGCTTTTCACTACCTTGGAGTAGGATTTCTGTTTAAAAGCATATCAGTTGGTTTGATGTTTTATTTGGATCCCTTTCCAGTACTGTCAAGAATAAATCTTTATCTAAACTTTGGTTCATGATGTCCTCCGAATTTCTTTGATATTTATGGAATGCTAGAAATAAAGATGTATTTCAAGGTAACAGGAAGGGCCTCATTGGCTTCGCTCAAGAAGTCACTCTCAATTGTTGTGCTGCAGGTTAATTTACAGGTTGGTGCTGAAGTTAAAGAGAGAAAAAAAATCTGTGAATAAGGTGAACCAATTCCTTCTCTTGGGGATCATAGCAAACAAAAAGATGCAACTCCTTGCTGGACTGTGGATGTGCAAAAGGGTAACTATGGTCCTAATGGGTGATCTATCTATGATTTTGACACAGTTGAAACAAGTATTCCAACAAGTTTCGCACCTGTTGATGTTTCTCCTATAGTCATTTCATCTGATTTGTCTTCTGATATTAAAAATGAAGCAAGTTCTCTATACGATCCTTTTCCTCACAGGCTGTACCCACATACATTACTGGCTACAGGAATGTGTCGGACACAGGATTCAGTCTACAAAGGATCATCTTGCTAAAGACAATAGAGCTGCTATATAAGAAAATTGATTCAAAGAACAAAACTAAGAACATGAAAGATAATTAGTAATATTTATTTTTATATTGAGATTTTCTTAGTTTATGGCTCAGTTTTAATGGCTGGTTAGTACCCTATGTCATAAAGATATACTGTATAGGGTCTGATATGTATTTCCTCATAAATTTGTTTTGTGTTTGAACTTTGCACATCACATTGTGAATTTGTGAGGATCTAGTTTTTGGTGGTCGGCTTCTTTGTTGTTACTTTGGAGACCTTCGTACTTTGATTGATCATTGCAGTCTTGCAGCCTATTTATCATATGACCATAAATCAATATAATTTTCAAAGATGGCAAAATCCACACTCATAATATTGCCTCACTAAGTGATATATTAATGCAAACAAATATAGTAGTCCACATTCACAAACCTATGTCTGTTGTAGAAATAATATCTTCTCTCTTGAGAGTGTTCAAGAGATCTACCATTCTTAGGAACAGACATTTATCTCTAGAAATTATTTTATTATAGGATCCACAGGCCACACACATTCTCATGGTGTCATCACTACTTATTAGCAAAACAATTTTACTGAAGAAAAATTTAGAGGACTGAATCAAACCCTCCCTCAAGGTGTTCTTTAGATTTTTTTTTAAAATCTACTTCTTGTTCTTCCACAGAGCTAAGTTTGTATGGTGTTTTACAAAATGGTTCATTGTTTGGAACTAATTCAATTTGATATTCTGCCTCTTCTAGGTTGTTACCCTTCCAAGGTTCCACGTTAAAGATGTTAGCAGTTGGTACAATGTTCTACAAGTTATTTTGTTGTAAGGCACTAATTCAATTAGAAATTGTGCCTCTTCTAGGTTTGTTTCCATTCTGAGGTTCCATGTTAAAAGATGTTTGCAATGAGAAGAGGGCACAAGTGCAGTCAAGCATGATGAAACATACACATACATTGTATATGAACATTATCAATAGAGCAAATATAAAATATTTAGTGAGATTAAACTAATGCAAGTTTGGGGGCATGGATGGACAAGCTTTGTCAAGTGCACATGATGACCACACTAGATGAGTCTCTATGTTGTCTTGTGTGTGCCCCTTGGTGTTTACTGCCTACTTAATATACTTCTATATATTGAAGAGTAAACAAAAGTACTCATAAATGATTCATACCATAAATTCCAATTCCAAAAGAATGTGAACAATTCCTTTCATTCATATTTATTTATGCTCTTATACAAAAACTGTAGTACAGGGAGTATCATCAACATGCAGTCCCTTTCCCCGACTACCGAGGACCTATATAAATCCTTCAACGGTTGCCCAAGACTGCAACTGTATCCTCTGACTACCACAAGCCGACAAGGCACAAACGTACCATTACAAATAACTAGGTACATAATGATAAAACATAACTACACCAAGACTGCAACTGTATCCTCTAACTACCACAAGCCGACAAGGCACATAATGATAAAACATAACTACAACAATTAATATGTACTTCATCACCCCTCCCCCCAAAATAAAAGTTGTCTTCTAGACGACAAAAATACAAAGTACTACTGAGGGGCAAAGGGAGGAGACGTCCCTAGAGATGTAGTAGTTGCTGACGAAGAGGGAATCGAATGGTGTGAAGCAGCCAATAGTAATTTGTAGACTTCCTCTATTCTTTGCTTCAAATGGTGAGTCACTTAGAGTTCCCGCTCTCGAGAACTTTTAACCATCTGCACTGCCTCCATGAGTTGAGCTGTCACCTTCTCATTGGCAACTCTCAATTCTGCAATTTCCCTATCCTTGTCAACCGAGTCTTTTCCAATTCCGTGAGCTAAGTCTGTTGCACAAGCTAGGCTTGGAATCTGTGCTCTTGGTCATCTAATTCTTCTCTTAATTTCTAGGAAATGTGTATGGACTCACCATTTTGTGCCCCAATAGTGCGGTATGCTGCCATTTTTGTTTGTAGCATGAGGTACAAATATCAAAAGCGATACTCAATAGAGTATAATGCCTCCAAAATTTTGCCATCAAAACCACCAAAAGAAGAGGGCATCCGTACTGGAATCCATTGATGCTTCATTTCAAGTACCTCTATGGCAGACCACCCATGATAGATAAAGATTCTGATGAACTCTACGTGGCACTCACCCTCAACAAATTGTTGAATCTGTCGAGCCTCCTATAGAACCAATGGGGAATGAGTGTTGTCTAATTTTCGTGCAATATCAACAATATATCCTTGGATGGTACCAATTGGATCACTAGAATCTGGCTTGGATAGCTAAATGGTGATCTCATAATCAGCACTATGGACTGGGCTATGTGACTCCACAGGTGAGATAGTCTCCTGACCATGTTGCTCTGGAAGAATGTCAGGCTAAGTAGTCGGCTCTAGCTCAGGCAAAGGACACACGGGGGAGTACTCAATAAAATCAATAGGAGCCCCTAGTTGGCTTAGTCATTCATCAATGTGTTAGAAAGCCTCTTTGAATAGTTCCACTAGAGTGGGGAGGGAAGAAAGTGTAGTTACGAGCTCAATTTCTTCCTCCCCTCCAGTGTCCCCTTCCTCTGGCTCTTCTTCAAAGGAGGACAAATCAACTTGTATTCTCTTGTGTTTTCTAGAAGCATGGCCACTCTTGTCATCTTCTCCTTTTCCTTCCATTAGTTGAATGCCCAAGGATTTCCATCTAAAAATAGAAGGCCAATTGGAATCATATTCTACATCAGGCTAAAATTTTCTAGCTGCCAAGAATGGTACTTGGGTATAAATGGCATCTAAGAACATTGCAATGGCGCATACAGTCATATAAAACCCTTTGTGTTTAAGAGAGATAAATTCATGAATTCTCACTAAAAGTAGCTCTACCCAATTGTATACTTCCCCTTTGTTAACCCCAATCATGTAATCTATCATCCAAACTGCAATGTTTGATGCTCAGGTGGCTCCTATTAGTCTGCTCTCAATAAGATCGAGAATGCATCGCCTCTCCTCATTAGCCAAGTAGTCTTTCCTTAAGCCACGATTCCCCTTGTTCCAAATGTTGGCATTTTCTTGACTAGTTAAAATGTTTCTACCAGGGATACCCAGGACGTGTCCTTCAACATTTTTTGGGACGTCCCCGTTTCCAAAACGTTCCAAGGAAGTGAAGATGCTACACCTAGGGGACATCCCTGAGCCATCCCCAATTTTTGAAAATCCATAGGGGACGTCCCGTAAACGTGGGGACATCCCAAAAAAATAGAGGGGACGCTCGAGCGTCCCCGAGACGACCGGCCACCCCCAATGAAAAGTAAAGATTTTTTTTAAAAAGAGCCCAGTGATGAGAAAAAATATTAATTTACTGTCTTTTAGGTGGGCCCCCACACCCCTGCTCACCCTAAATGGGGAAAAAAGAGTTTTGTATAAGACAATATGATGAAGTTTTGTATCATGATACCTTGTTTTTGCTCAACCAATAACATACTGAAAGTGTGACAGAACCCTAATTAGCTCAAAAGAATATGAACAGCAGTATGTTTGATGAAGATCATCAAACCATCTTTTTCTCATTACAAAACTCTAGGGCAAGAAATTAATGTGCAGTCTTCTTCAATGCTAAAACCTTAAATGTTTGGTAGACTATTCATGTATCAGTTATCACTCTTTGATGACTGGAATCTTGTCATAAATTTCTCAACAATCGGCCGAACCTGCAATAAGACTGCTAAAGGTGATTGCGCACTAATAACTAAGTGTGAAAAGCCAAAACAATTTGAAATCTGCTAAATCCACTTGCAAATATATTGAAAGTATGACTGATCTTTATGTAACTTCGAACAAGTAACAGCCAAGTGTTCGGATGATGATAAGTATTGAAAACCACCTTTAAAACTCTAACACTCAGCAACATGTGAAAAATTGAAGTTTTAGCAAAGTGAAACTTTGCCGGAAGAGAAAAGCCTGCCAAAAAATAAACAACCCTTGATGATATCAAACTTTGGCAGATGCAGATTAGAATTTAGGGGCATACTTTCTTTGGTTTTGATATTGTAGTTGAAAACTAAACTTGCAGCCTTTAGGCAATTTGTTGTATTTTTTAATATCACATGCATATTGACAATGAATTATGAAAGCAAATAAGTTTTGACATTTGCTAATTTGTTCGACTCTCATGTGAACTCTCAATTCAACTCAAATGTTATGTATTAAGGGTCTATAATGTATATGATGAATGCTTTATCAATGTTATCATATGAATATTTGAAATTTCCCTATATATTTTAAGTTTTCCTTATTTTTTTATATAGACGTCCCCTTTGTCGTCCCCAATAATGGCCCCAAAAAAAGCCGTCCCCGAAACTCGTCCCCCCGTCCCCGTCCCGAAAACTTGGGGTAACATAGGTTTCTACATAATAACTGTATTGCCATTTATTTCTATGGTACTCCAAACACTCAGAAAAAATCATCAAGTGTATGTGATAGTTACCATGGTGTCCATATATTGTATTATTGAATGTTGCTTTTCTTTGTCATAGTTAAATAACATTTTCAATAACTATGGCTCAAAGTCTCTGTAATTAAAATAAGGCACCTAAATCATTTTATCTACCTTTGTGGATACCAATGCAGTCTTCAAAGGGTGGTCTTCTAAGTTTGTTGTCCACCATTCTGACACTGTGTAGCCATAAGGCTTTCCCATGTGAGTATTTCTAGAGTACTCTTGCTCTGTGAATCCCGCTTCCTTTTCCCTTCCATTTAGGTGACAGAGCATTGTCCTTGCATGGCACTCTCTTTTTCAATTGCCTTGTCAATTGATGTTCTCAAGATCCTCAGCCTATATGAAAAAGGATTTCCAATTCCATTAATGTCATTCTCTGAAATTATTTTCTTCCCTTTTCCTGCCATAACCGGACCCCAGCAAGTCGTCGTAGTATAGTGATGAGTATTCCTGCCTGTCACACGGGTGACCTGGGTTTGATTCTCGGCAATAGTGCCAAATATACTTCTAATATTGTAGAGAAAACAGAAGAAATACTCATAAATGATTCATACCATAAACTCATAAATGATTCAAAATTTCAAACCATAAATTCCAATTCTAGAAGAATGTATACAATTCCTTTCATTCATATATATTTATGCTCTTATACAAAAACTATAGTACAGGGAGTATCATCAACATGTGGTCCCTTTCCCCGACTACTGAGTACCTATATAAATCCTTCGACGTTTGCCTAAGACTGCAACAGTCGGCAACTAACACAAAACTGTATCCTCTAACTACCACAAGCCAACAAGGCGCAAACATACCATCGGAAATAACTAAGTACATAAAACCAATGTTGCATGGATACGGATACGGTATCCGATACGGATACCGCTATTTTTCAAGACCCTTCAAATAGGGATACGGCTAGATACGGTAATCATATATATAAAATATTTTATTATATAATGTATTATTATTTAAAATATAATTTATTATTAATATATAATAATATATTAATATAATAAATTTATTATTTTATTCATAAATTTAATATATAATGTATTAATAATATATTATTATATATTAATAATAAATTATATTTTAAATAGTAATATATTATATAATAAAATATTTTTAATAAATATTAAATAATAATAAATATTTTATTATATAATATATTATATTAAATATGATTTATTATTTTATAATAACATATTACTATATTAAAAATATTAATAAATATTAAACATATTAAATTTATATATATATAATATTTAAATTTAAATACATAATAATAATAATATTATTAAATATTACAAAACTTCACATTAGGCATTATTAATAAATATTACAAAACTTTACATAAAGTAACTAGCGGATAGGCATTATTAATAAATATTACAAACCTTTACATACAGAAATTAGCCGATAGGCTTTTATATGTGAGCATTATAGTGCTCGGAATATTGTCCCACGCCGTAGAAAAAATTCACGCCGAAATTTTTTAAAACTGTCTATTGTTCCTATTGGCGTATTCCTTGAACCTCCTATGGGTGCATTTAAATGATATATTTTAAAACATAAAGGCAAATTTTATACAGGGCACGGCATTACAGCGAACCTGGGGGGAAATGGAAATGTGTAGGTTTTAATAGAAACAAACAGAAATAAATGGGTGAAATATATGGCGGATCTGGGCGCTCCAGCAAGGTCGAATCCCATTTTGCCCATTACATCTTCCACGACTCTGAAATTTTTTTGTTTTGTTTAAAAATTTACACGGATACGGCAAATTTTTTTTGGAACGCCGAATCCAGAAGTTCTGGCACGGCACATAATATCCCCTCTTTCGAAATACGGCAGGGTACGGTATCCGCCCCGTATTCTGGCCGTATCGTACCCGTGTCCGTACCCGACACGCTGGTACGCGTACCAGGGGAAGCAGGGGGGACGTATCCTGCAACTCTGCATAAAACATAACTATAACAATTAATATGTACTACACTTGGTACAATCACCAAACAAGACAAAAATATTTGTGGGTCCCAGTAAGTATAATTAATGTGATATGACAGTTTAGAGGAACAACTCATCATTGACACATCTATTTGATATTTAGCTAAAGGCTTCAAATTCCTTGATTTTAATTAGGAAAAAAATTAATTAAACTTGTGGTTTTTTCAAATCAAAAATTTTTAACAATTATTTACTATGTTGCATGAAACATCTGGTACCCCTCTGGTTTCAGTCCCTGAAGACAAAAAAAAAATATTGAAAAGAAAAACACCAATCCTGTGCTCGAACCAGCTCAAGACCTACAATGGCTACCACAACTATCTGAAAGCTAACTCATTTACAGCTATAATTACCCCACAAGTGCCCACTTATTGCCCAATTTTCATTGCCACAAGGTGAGTGTCACAGCCTTCAAGTTTAATGTTTTAATAAAGATTTTTTTAATAAGTCTTATCCTGTATCATGATACTTCCTTCAGAATCACCATTTCCTGTACTAGTATCCTGGTAACTTAGATTGTGTAACTGTTGAAAATCGCAAATTACTTGCAATGTCACCAACTAATTGTGGAATTTAATCATACTGATATCATTTGCAGGGGTAGACACATTTGCAATCTGTCATATGATCCGAAGTTAGTGGGACCACAATTTCTATAGGTAAATTTTCACAATTTTTTTCCTTTCAACAAAATGTCCTAGAACTATAAAATAGATCTGCATCAAATGAAGTGTCAACAGTTTTTACAACTCAAATAAAAGAAATCTCTGGAAAGTACAATCATACTAGTCAAAGAAAAAAACAAACTGAATACTACCTTGACAGCTGCTTCACTGCCCAACTCCTTCAAATCCTCAAATTTCATCACCTGGTAATAAATTTCAAAAATCAGTATTGTATTGATGCCTCAGTCTTGTGGCATGTTTATTGACTACATATCCAAGGACTTATTGATTCTAAGACATCTTTACAACCAAACACTACAAATACCTACTATTAAATTGATATCTAAGTGCCCATACCATGAAGGATGATTAAGAAATCTGTGTATTTAAACTTTACTCAAGACAAGCTACAAAGAGTCCAATGCATACGCATGATCCAGAAGACCTCATAACTGGGAGAAATTACAAACCATTTAAAAATTTGCTCTACATAATCCTCATAGAAAGCTAGGCCACAGAAAGCACAAGAGGCAAAAGATTTTATGTAATCACAAGACTGTTATCACTTGGTTGCTAGTGTCCATCATATATAATTTGACACCATACAAACATTTATCTGGATAATTTCTTAAAATGGAATTTTACAAAGCATTTTCTATATTAATGACAGCTGCAAAAATAGAACCTAATACAACAGTATCAGCTGAAGGAAATGCATCCAGAGAATCACCTCAGCACAAATGAAGCCCCTTTCAAAATCGGTATGTATAGTGCCTGCAGCTTGAGGAGCCTTGATTTGCTTTCTAACTTGCCAGCATTTTACCTGTAAAAGCATCTTTTTTGTGCTCAATATTGTATAACAATAACTTATACTGGTCCACAAGAAACAAAAACTCAAACAAAATAAAAACATTGTATTTAAAAAAGCATACAAAGCCAGTGAAAGGGCCACACCAAAATAGTACATCCACAAAAAAAAATACTTCACATAAGAACTATGGCAAAGTCTGATCATATGCTATCCAGGGTGTGGTTTGGACCTGACAATTTGCAGCTCTTGAAACTGCTTGGTCTAAGCTATCATAATCTATAGTCATCTTCTTTGCATCTAAAAGAATGCCCAACCTAGCATTTTTCTGAGCATCAGATGACTAATCAGCAGATAATCAATATTCTGGCAGGCATGCAGTGGGAGATGTCAAATTTTGCACAAAGGCATTTTCGATAACGTTTCACTGTCATAAAGTGCATGAAATTGTTCTCATCGCCCAAAACTTATATCTTTGTTTGAACATTTAGATTCCATTTACAACAGAAAATACTGTGGCAAGTGCACAAATCTCTTAATGCTATTTAAATCTATTGCCGCTTTAAGATGTATGCTAACTAAATACAACCATATAGAGGCCAAGGTGATGGTGTATTTATGCATTTATGTATCTCTCATGCATTAATTAGACCTTAGGTTAAGCTTTCCTAGGCATAGTTATACTTACGTTGAGTTTTGTCCCTTGAGAGTATGAGGTGTCACCCTCTTCCATGGGGATTGCACTTCCCTCATTTGGACATTGAACTTTGAAGAGTCACCTCATTCTAAAAACACTTCACTTCTTGTAGGGTAAGTAGTCATTCTCCTTCCCTTTATGTATTTTCTATAAATGCAAGGCCTTTATTGAATGGAATAGCCATTATTCTACTTATTCACATTTTTTGTGGTTTGAGTTATTTGGTTATTTGTAATTAGTTTTACAGCATTTTGGTCTTGGGTAGATTGCCTAAGCAAATCTTACATGGTATCAAAGCAATGATGCTCCTAGGTTAGTTCTTTCAATCCATTTTGGACCATTAGGGTTTGAAGTGATTTCATTGCAAGTTTTGCTTGGTGAATGGTAGAGCAATTTCAAGCTCCCCATTGTGTCTAGAAGGTTCTAGCTAGAATAGGTTTTTGTTTTGTTTGAATCGATCATCTGGAAGCGGACTAACTTAGGTTTTATGGTTGAATCTTATTTGTTTTCATTGTGCGAGTAATAACTTTAATTAATTGACAAAATTTTGAGCCTATCATTGTGTTCAAAAGGCCCCCTTGTAAAATTGCAAAATCCAAGAACTCAACCTAGAGCTCAGTTGTCATGTTGGCACAAGGTTTCCTCAACCATTGTGTACCCACAACCATACTACAAGTTAAGACGCCCAACAGTCCTCTATTCGGCTCCTATTCTAGTGGTGGTACAAGGTTCCTTTTTGTCATTCGATCCTCAAAGCAAAAATGCATGTGTGCCCCTTTCCAACGGCTATGGTCCTTTATTCCCTAGGGTTCACGTCCAACGAGTCTCCCTACAACCCATACTCTTTTTTTAGTGTATGCAACGACTTCTTGGTGATTAATAATTCCTTTAATGTCATCTAGCTCCCTTGGCAGTAGCAACAACATACCATGTACACTTCCCAAAGGTTTCACCATTTGCCAATGACTTTCAAACTTCTCAACCAAACATATTCTCCCAACCAAGGTCCAATTCGTGCCATGTCACCCTTGATGGCATCCTCTAACCCTATCACGCTTGCAACCAAGTCAACCTCTGCATACCGGCCACCAAGTGCCACGCAAGTGCCATCTCACTATATGGACTGTAATACTTGCCACATGACATTGTATGGACCATACAATCACAATTAGTTGTCTCAACATCCAATCAGCCTACCACGCAGGTGCCATGCCAACCCTGTGCCGCCTTTGCACCATGTCAACTTAACCCCCTTGACTGCTCGTCCTCACGCACAAAGAAGGTATAGACTTTGGAGGCACATAACTTTCAAACTTTAGCTAAAATTTGAACATCATTTTTAAGTGCATACGTTCTACTTTGGGCATTTGATTTTTCCTATCATGTACCCATTTTCTTGGAAACTTCTAAAACCAATGTGGAAGTTATAAGCAAGTGGCTCGAACTCTTATAATTGGACTAATCATAAAGTGGCATCATTGCACTATTTAGGGGAGGGGGGGTGTGCTTTTGTGGTTGCATATTGTTTGATCTCTTTTCCTTTTGCATACTTTCTATTTTTAGTAATGGATCTACAACAACAAATCCCAATACTAACACCATGTAACTATTTCATATGGACAATTAAAATTACTATGTTTTTACAGTCTAACAGATTGTTTAGGATAGTTCAAAAAACTACTAAAGACCCTACAACAAAAGCTAATAAGATCAAAGTCTTGAATAAATGTTATGAAGCATATAGATTTTTGTGTCTTGCTATATTCCCTAATCTTCTTCTTCATATTGAATCACTTAACACACCTAAGGAGGTTTGGGACAAGCTACATGCGTTGTTTGGTGAAATTGACAAAAATAGAGATCATCAACAAGAGAATGACCTAATTAGTCTAAGTCTAAGCAACCTCTACAATATTCAGAACTTTGTCACACAATTCAAAACACATAGGACACAACTTAAAGACTATAATATTGAAAATGACTCACAAATAATCTTGAGTGTGTTATCTAAACTAGTTCCTAACTATTCTATATTTGTTTCAACTTTCTATGCTACTAAGAATGCGCTAGGATCAAAATTCACTATGCCTTCCTTTGATGCATTTGTCGATAGTCTCAATAGAGAGCAAAATGATGACACACAGTTATACTGAGAGGGGGGGTGAATCAGTATAATACAATCTTTTACCTTTTTCAAATCTTAACAACCATAGCAATATCAATCACACAAGATCTATCAATTATGCAACACAAGGAGAACACAAGATTTACATGGAAACCCTTACGGGAGAAAACCACGGCAAAATATTGCTTATATATAATTCTCTTACAAGCTTTGTAGGCACCAACCTACAAGAGACTCCAATCCCCTCTTGCACAATCTTTGACCACCAACACGCTAGAGACACCAAACCCAACAAGGCACCAACCTACGAATTCTTCAATGGACGATATGTCTTCACACGATCTGAATGTCGGTACACTTCTTCTTACAAATCTGATCACAACCCACACAATATCCTTTCTTTACAAATCTGATCCAAATCATGCACAAATCTGATCCAAATCATGCACAAACTCTTTTCACAAAACTGATCCAAATCATGGCACTATCTTCTCATAAATTTCTGCCTTGAGAACTGCCCTAACTCTTTTATATCTGCATAGATCTCCTTCTATATTTCTGCCTCTAACTCTTTTATATCTGCATAGATCTCCTTCTATACACATCTGCTATAAATGATCTTCTATTCAATTCTAATCTGCAGATCTGCTGGTGTAAGATCTTATATTTATTCTTCACACCTCTCATCTTCATCACATACCACAAACTATCTTTATACCTTCATAATCTTCTTGAAAGAGTGTGACTTCATGAAAGATTACATCCTTTCCAAAGAAGGCGACTTCCTTGAGAGACACCATTCTTTGGAATAGACACACCTATTAGTATAATATCTTTCTATTTATGTTATTAATGGTCATCTAGTAGTTTCTAACTTCGTCTCTTGTTAACGATTGTTTCTTTTAGAAACATTGTCTTTGTAATTCTATTTAAGGAGCCTGTGTCTCCTTTGTATAATGAACAACATCAATTCTTTGAACATGGTATCAGAGCCAGGAATCGATTTTTTTAAAAAAAATTGTGATAATTTTTTCTAAAAAATAAAAATCTGGGATCCTTTTGAAAATTTGGGTGTTCAAGTCAAGAAATCGAGGGTTCTGGTTTTCTTTTTTTCGTGAGTATTTCTCACTGAAAATCACGACCCTCTTGTTCAATCGTGGTCTTGTTTCCTGCCACTGTGGTTGAGCTCGCGACGTGATTTTGTAACCTGGTTTTTCGTCTTCCGCGACGGGTGACATCATTTCTTGGCTCTGCAACTCGTATATAGGGTTTTCAAGCCCGTGTTTTTTCCCTTGCGGATTTACCTTTCAATTTCATTTGTTTTGGTTGTCTTTTTTTGCAAGCGACTAGGGTTTCGAGGCCACAGAATGTTTTTTTGGGTGTATCTCGGTTCGCCTAGGGTTTCTGAGAATTTCGGCCAAGGTTTTCATCCTCAATTTCAAGCCAAAAAAAATTTTGTTTCCAAGTTCTTTCTGGTTTTTTCGAGAAAATTTCTAGGTGGTCGTCAGAATTCTCTGGTGTCTCAAAATCCGTGCATTGGGTTTTGTGCGACCAGGTTTGCATGCCTAATCGATGTTCTGATGGGTTTTAATATTTTTTTCCCTTATAAAAATCTGTGTTGGGTTTTTAATAATATTTTGTCCCTTATATTAAAAAAAATCCGGCTTGTGAGTTTTAATAATTTCTCCTTAAAAAATTTTGTATGGTTTTTTGATTTTTTGCCTGAAAAATTCATGGGAGGGTTTATAATTTTTTCCTCAAAAATTAAGGGTTTGCTCCTATATGCCCTAGTCAGGGTTTTCGCAGTTCAGAAGGACTCTCTGGTTTCTGGACAAGTTTTACCGTTTTTTCCTTAAAAACGATGATTTGTATTCTGATCCGTGTCTTGAATTTCGTGTCTGGTTTTGATCAATTTTTTTCCTCAAAAATCGTGGTTTGCTGCAGTCTGTTTTGGTCGCACTTGGCATTGTTGGGGCGAATATCTGCACAACTGGTTTGTTGCAGTGTATTCTGGAGTGTCATGCTCATCTACAGAAGTTTGGAGGGTTTGTCGATTTTTCCTCAAGATCGTGGCAGTTGTTCTTGGTGTGTCTCTGGTTACAAGGAGGGACAGTTTTCCAACATCAGGTTGGACGATTGGTGTTGTTTTTCTAAAAGTTCTACAGTTTCTGGGAGGGTTGGTGGTAGACTCATCTCAAGTGGCAGGCTCTTGTCTTTTGTTGCAGAAGCATTCTGAGAAGAAGGGGGCATCCTTCTCTGTTATTTTCTCTGGGCAGTTAGAATGATGACCATTAAGGGAGGGTATTAGTATAATATCTTTCTATTTATGTTATTAATCTTCATCCAGTAGTTTCTAACTTCGTCTCTCGTTAACGATTGTTTCTTTTAGAAATATTGTCTTTGTAATTCTATTTAAGGAGCCTTTGTCTCCTCTGTATAATGAACAACATCGATTCTTTTAACACCCACTAAGGGATCGCAGCACCTTTTAGAACATAACCACTGTCTTAATGAATCGCTGCCTCTTATGAATTACTAAAACATGTTTAAACTTGGGCAATTTGATTCTTATTAATATGCTTTTAACTTTCCTTATACTGGTCGTCCATTATGTGAAGACGATTCCAGCTCTTCCTTCTCTTTAATACTAATCACTGCTTTATGTATATCAACGCTAACATGGAGGGGATCATATTTAATCTTTAAATATTCAATGTAAGGCGCTAACAAGGAGAGGAGTCGGCTTCTTTTCTTTAATTTCTATCGCTACTCTTTAGATTAATCTACTTCCCATACCATAACAAGGTCTGCCAGTATTTAGTTTGCTTTATTTTAAACTTCAAGGAGCGCTAATAAAGGAAGTCGGCTTTCTTCATATTCACAATTTCACATCTTAATAAATCATTTCATATCATTTTAAAACGGCTCCCTTATCTTTATATAATTGCTGCTCTCATCATATTTTAATCCTTATTCTCTAATCTTTATATATATGATCATATTATATTTGTCTTTTGTTTTTTTAATGCAGTGATACCACAATGAGGATCAGCCTCATACGAAATTAATATTGGGTCGTCCCCCTGTCGTCCCAAAATTTTGGAAAACTTTTGCCATCCCCAAAACCCATCTCACATCCCCCTGTCCCAAAAACTCAAAGAAACAATTTAATAAACCAAAATCTACTCAGTCTTCCTCAAACTCCACTCCTAAAACCATTGAGCCTAACTCTGCTCCTAAGTCAAATGAATCTAATAATAAACCAAAATCTACTTAGTCTTCCTCAAATTGTACTCCTAAAACCACAAGCCTAAGTCTACTCCTAAGTTATATGAGTCTCCCTCTCGACCTAAGAAAAAGTTTAGTGAGCCATGTAGCTTTTGTGGGGAGACATGTCATACAAAAACTAAGTGTTGGTAGAGATTGGAAGAATCTACTTAGTCTTCCTCAAACTCTACTCCTAAAACGACAAGCCTAAGTCTACTCCTAAGTTATATGAGTCTCCCTCTTGACCTAAGCTTATATGAGTCTCCATCTTGACCTACAAAAAAGTTTAGTCAGCCTTGTAGCTTTTGTGAGGAGACTAGTCATACAAAAACTAAGTATTGGAAGGGATTGGAAGCATTCGAGGAAGCAATAAAACAACACAAGATCATTATTTCTTCTCCTACTTATTCCAAAGGCAAAGGGAAAGCACTCTTTGCTAAAACATTGGTTGCATCTTTAGGCAGTTAGATCCTTGATTCAAGCGCTTTACATGAGCTTCTCACTTCTCTCATCAATAGTAGCACTTCTACAAATTGCAGTTAGGGATTCTTCATAGATTAATGTTTTGGGGTTTGTCATAATTGAGTTCCCCAATGGGTGCTTCAATAATGTCCTTTACGTTCCCAAGATATATACAAATCTTCTATATATATATATATATATATATATATATATATATATATATATATATATATATATATATATATCAGATTTGCCATTCTAGTGATGGAAAGACAATAGAGTTTTCTCATTATGTTGTAATTAGAATCCCAAGGTTGTGGTTGCTTTAGGAGTTGTTCACAATGGTTCATGCTTGTATAGATTTGATGGGTTTGAGTTTTCTACAGGTTCATTCCTTATTGCTCATGCTGATTCTTTGAGCAAACTATGGCATCAATGTTTTGGGCAACTGAATTATAGGTATTTAGAATAATTGAGCATACAAGATCGAGTGCTTGGCCTTCCTAAAGTGTCTTGTACTAATGGGTTTGTCATGGTTGTGTCCTTGGCAAACATCATCAAGACCCTTTTCCCTTTTCCCAAAGTAAAGGCTTTACATGCTAAGGCTCCCCTTGAGTTGGAGCATAGTGACCTTATGTCATTTTCCACTCCTTTGTTTTTAAGGACCAAGTATGTGCTCACTTTCATAGATGATTTCTCACGTCACACATGGGTGTACTTTCTCAAGTACAAAAGTGAGGTCTTTGCAAATTTCAAGATCTTCAAGGTATTTGTTGAGAAGCAATCTTCTATTTATGCACAGATAACGGGTAGGAGTATGTCTTTAGCACTTTTGTATTAAGCATAGCATACACCATCAACATACAATCCCTCATACTCCTCAACAAAATGGTGTTGCTAAAAGGAAAAATAGGACTTTGAAAGAAATGGCTAATTTATGATTCAATCCTAAAGCATGGCACCTATCTTTTGGACTCTGTCAATTGTACCAACTACGTATAGAACCGCATGCCCCACAAGGTTGTGCAGAACATGATTCCTACGGAGGCTTGGACCCATTTCAAGCTTGATGTTTCTTCATTCAAAGTATTTGGTATTGAGGCTTGGGCATTTATCCCTAATGATAAACACAAAGCCATGGAGACAAAGTCAACCACTCATTTTTGTTGGCTATTGCAAGGATGTGAAAGCTTGTCACTTATTTAACCTAGTCACACATGTTCTGTTTTGACGGGATGTCAAGGTTGATGAGCACTTCACACCGATGTATCATAAATCTACAGCTTCTCCCTCACTCACTCCTCCATATCTTGACGATTCTTTACTTCTTGATGATGACGATGATGTCACCATAGATCTTGCTCCACCACCTCTTGTTGCTCATTGCCCCACTGGGTTAATACCATAGTTGGAAAACTTGGCTCGGCAAAAAAATCGGCAAGCCAATTTTTGGAGAGTCAAAAAAAAACTCGAAGAAATCTCGGCAAAAAACTCGGGAAATTAAAAAAATTGCTAAAATTTCATTCGAAACACATTTTTTTGGCAAAATTCAATGACAAGATGAATCCAATGAGTCCACAAATGAGTACAAAAGTGTTTTCTATTAAATTTGATTGACTTCAATGCAAATTGATTACAAAATTGCATTCTCATGCGGAATCTTGATGGCTGAAACCCTGATAGTGTGATACAAATTACAATAGATAGCTGAAAATGAAAATAGTAAAACTAGTCTAGAAGTAAATACTAAAAGTAAACCCAACAATTACATCTTCCTCTTCCCTAATTTAGCCAAAGCTAGGGAAGAGGTAGATGCTCTAGTCCTGCGAGTGCGCGGTGCTGGTGGCTCTGGCTCTGGCTGTGGCAATGACTCCTCATGCTCATGAATGTCCTCCAACCCTACATCTCCTGTTGCACCCAGATCGTCCATTGCCTGTCTCTCGAAATCAAGAATCTCGTCTGCGGTAAACAATGGAGGCTACTCATCCTGCCCTGTCCAATCACTATAAGGATCTATCTCATCCAAATCAATAGGATCCAGTGATTTGTCCTCTACCTTTTTTGAGGTTTAAAATTTTCAAAAAACAATGAAAATCATGAAAAAAATCAGAAAAAAATCCACAAAAAATAGTGAAGAATCCTTTTTTTTTGGATTCTAAATGCAAAAATGAAGCTTCTTTTTGCTCTATGAAGATTTTGTTTTCAATTTGGATTCAATATTTTGCAACAAGAACCAAAAAAAATGATTAAACAAAAAGAAAAATGGAAAAACAAAAACTTACCTGGGATTCGAATTTGCCTTCAAAATCCGCAAAAAATGGCGTTTGAATCCGATCTTCTTGATGCCACAACGTTGCAAATGAACTATTTTTGTTTGGGGGGGGGGGGGGGGGGTTGGCTATGTAGAGCTCAAAAATTCTAAATTCTGATTATGAAAAACCTTTTCTGGCCGCGGAATTTACATATACCTGCGCCCGCGAGTCTCTGGAAAAAACTCGGCAAGTCTCTGGGAAAAACTCGGCTAAAACTTGGCAAAACTCGACAAAAAAACTCTGCGAGTAAAACTCAAAAAAACTCTTTTGGAAAAAAAACTCGCGAGTTTTTGGCGAGTTTGCCAACTATGGTTAATACGACTACACAGAGGCAAGTCCTTTGACAGGTGACCCCACAAAACATCGTCGTACCCATTCTCAAGCAACTAGAGTTAAGACTTTTTAGTTAGGCCATTTCAGATGATCCACAAAAGTTTTCAAATGCGACACGTACATCAAAGTGGGATGATGCAATGACAAAGGAGTATTCTTCCTTAGTGAAGAATCACACTTGGTATCTTGTATCTCTTCTTACAAATAGAATGTTGGTTCAATGTAAGTAGGTCTACAAGAGCAAGTATGCAACAGATGGTTCTATTGACAAGTATAAGGCACATCTTGTGGCCAAGGGCTTTTCACAGGCTGAGGGTATTGATTACTTCAAAACTTTTGCCCCTGTTGCCAAAATGGACTCTATTCGACTTGTGCTTTCATTAGTTGCCGCATAGGGATGGTCCATACACCAGATGGATATGAAGAGTGCTTTCTTGCATGGTAATCTTCATGAGGAGATCTATATGGAGGAACCACCGGGTTTTGTACAAGATTCTTCACTTGTATGCAAGCTTCAACACTCACTATATGGTCTCAAACAAGCTCCTAGAGCTTGATATGAGAAGATGGACATTTTCTACTTGTTTTTGGTTTCACATTTTACCATTCTAACCCTACAGTCTACATTCAAAGGGATGGAGATGACCTTTTGATTCTTGTCCTCTATGTTGACGACTTGATCCTTACAAGTAGTTCTCTTTCCATGATACAAGGTATAGAAACACAATTTGATGGAGCAATTTGACATGACCAATCCTAGACTTCTATAATATTTTCTAGGGCTAAAAATCATCTAGTCTTCCAATGGGATCTCCATTTATCAAAAAACATATGCTCGTGATTTGCTTCATTGTTTTGGCATGCCTGAATGCAAGCATGTGCCCACACCTTTTCTATCTAGGATTCAAATATCTGCCACTTGCACTTCACCAAGAGTTGATTCTACTTTGTATCAACAAATAATGGGTTGTCTTTTGTATCTCACAGATAGTTATCCTGATATCCCCTTTGCAGTTGGCCTTGTCTCTCATTTCTCCCAAGATCTTCATTAGAGTCACTAGAAGGCAATCATATGTATTATAAGGTATATTCGGGGTACTTCACACTTTGGCATACAATATACATCAAAAGCTACTACTCAAATTGTGGATTTCACTAACTCAGATTGGGCCAGTGATATTGATGATTGAAATTCCACTTTCAGCACTTAGATTGGGCTGGTGATACTGATGATTGGAATTCCACTTTCAGCTTTCTCTATTGCCTTGGTTCTGGTCCAGTTGCATGGTCATGAAAGAAGCAATCAGCTGTGGCATTAACATCTACACAACTCAATTATCAAGGTGTTCTAACTAGTAAGGACACTCTATGGCTTCGCCAGTTGATGGCAAAGTTTGGCTTTTAGCAAGATCATCCCACTACTCTTTGGTGACAACCAAAGTGCTGTACACATTTCTCACAACCTAGTGGAGCATCAACATAGTTGCCCACCAAGGAGCAAGTTGCAAACATCTTCACTAAGCCTTTGGCATCACCTCATTAGCTTCGACTACAATCGATGCTTGGAGTGAAGGAAGTGGTCCTTGGGGGGGATTTATCCCGTGTTCTTCCTTCATTGTTCACATTGTACATGGTTACTTGACCAGGTCTCGCTGTCAAGATCAATATTTGAGCATCTTTTTCACTTTTTTTTCTCTCCCTAAGTTACGCTCAAGTGGGGGGCATTAATTTATAGGTTTTGTCTGCACCTAGTTTAATTTTACTTAGGTTAGTCTCAGTAGTCAAAAATGTGGTTGAAAGTTGTAACTTCCAACCGCTCTATTTATTGTCTTCTACCACCTCTATTTTCTATAAATAGTAGGTGCATTCTTTGTATTTTACATGGAGGAATATAATAGAAAATTGGCCATTTGAAATCACTCTTTGTAGAAGCATTATTGGGTTTTGCCAAGATTCCTGGTTCTAACAGGCAGCAAAATCATGACTAATGAAATGGACACTTGCATCTTCAAACATGGAGGAAATCCAAACTTAATTTTCTATGGTCAAAGATGATTATATCGTATTGACACAAGAAAAGGATACGAACTATGCAAATTACCTGAGCATAGTCATTTCAAACACCTTGAGATCAGCAGTAATTGGAGACAAAACTTCCAAGTTCCAAAGCTCTTTTATACCACTGTCTACACACTCTTAGTACTCCACCAGCAGCTATCAATGATGGAGATAAATTTATTCAGACATATCATAGATTCTGAAGCCTCATTTGACTATTTATAAATATTAGGCTAAATAAGAGTAACTAGAAGAAGGCCACTATTTTGGTTGCCAAAAACAACGCTCCTATGTTATATGCCACTATATTGGTAGAGATTGCCAAGCAACCCATTAGATGGCCTTGGCTTGGGACAATCTTGGAGACCCACCATAGAGAAACTGAGGGTGGTCATGCTATGAGTATCTAATTGAATTCATTAATTGATAATTTAAATCATAAATTAATTTTTAAAGGTGCCATCATACTCATATTTATTAACTAAGATTATTATTATTTATTAATTCCACTAAATTAATTAATGTGATTTTGTCTGGATGGGCCTTGTCCACACAGAAAAAGCCAAATAATGTTTAAAAAGGTACTGCCAATTAAACAGTGTCAGCAACAGTAGTAAGTAACTATATATTCCACTGAGTCAAATACCCAAACCAATATCTGACCCCAATTTTATTCCCCCATAGTGAAGATGGGAGAGCTCATAATATCTTTGCACAAAAGTAGAACAGAAAGACAAAAGCAAATTTGACTAGGTTGGCTGTCTCATAGGCTATTTTTAGCCTCGTGGACGTTAAAAGCTTTTCTATTCTATTATATTCTATTCTAGTATATAAACTAGTCATCCTTTAGCTTTCACTATTCCAGATAACATCAGCTGGCTCCACAAACAATTAAACAGAATATGGCTATGAATTGAAAATATTAAATCGTAAAAAGATGCACCTCATCTGGCCCTGCAGTGAAAAAGTAGATGAGGTTTATTGCAGCAAACCCCGTCTTTATGATCTTTGTAAGGCCACTGCAACAAAATTACAGAACTTCAGAAAAAACTTAAAGTGATGTATTCCTTCGCTATGCAAATTTGAGTTGACAGTATGTGTATCCAGTTTAATAGAATTATGAAATTCAAAACATAGTAAAATGAAATAATGCAAGCAAATAACTCATTATTTATGAACCCTGTTCAATTCAATCATATAGAAGAGCAATCACATTATGACAAAAAAATCCTCTTGTAAGACTCATTTTTTGACATAATGCCCATCACATTCACCCCACCTAGCCATTACTACAAGGCAGAATGTGACACGTGATGACGAAGAAGAAATTATTTCTGCAAAGTTGACAGCAGCTATCACATTTAGAAACAAAAACTGAAAGGAAGATTTGAAGCACTCCAGGAAAAAAGTTACCAAAGTGAGGGAAGCTACAATAATTGTTTCTATGCATTATTGTCGATAAAAGAAATCCACAGCCACCATGGTTCTAAAGTAGTAAAAAATTCTTTAGAATCCAATCTTCAGAATTACAACTGAAAAAGAAAATCAAATTGTAAAGGTGTTCGTTGGTATGAAGGAAGCCATTAACAAAAAAGACCCAGCTGCGATTTTTGAATGGTTTGACCATATCATTGAACTCACTATATATTACCAAAAACACATCTTTTTTCAATCCTTGATAGATTTTGACAACTATAAATCACTTTGCATGTAAGGCTAACCGACCAAAATGAAGAATCATATCCTAAGAAAACAAGACAGTACCTGTTGACACTACAAGTATAAAATATTCTGAAGAAAAAACAGCATGATCTCAAAGAAAATCAAGCATCAAAACTCTACAGATACAAAAAATTAAATATCACACAGTTGATGGTCAAAATCATCTCTTACACATGCAGCTATGCCAGAGGTTGTGAAAAATCAAAAGCACCTACCGATTCAATGAAAGGATGGATAACAAAACTCTGAAAGCAGTTAAGGTCATTAGAATGTTTGGCATCAACAAAATTATGAATCAGAAAAGGGGCAAAGAAAGAGAGTTGCAAATTGGCTTTAACAAAACCCATAAGTTGGCAAGATCACCAATTCATCCAATACATACATATACCGTCAGTTTCTTAGCTGCAAATCTTTTGTGAAATTAGCTTCTAAAGATCCCAGTTCACTTTATTATTAACATTAAAGAATCGAAGTCAATTATTTGGCCACATTAGTTTTGTTCCTCTAGTGATCTTCATTCTAAGAAAATGCAGTTACTGAGACCCGATTTAAATTGAATTTCTTTTCAAAAGAGAGAATTCATACATCCAGTAGAAAATGGTACATATGTAGCTAGTAATGTATATGATTCTTTCCAATGTGAACTAGACACACACACACGTATAAATAATGATGATGCACCCCCATATACCCCATACCCCATCATACCCAAATTTTCAATATGGAGTTCCAGTACATGTTCCTCATACCCACATGCCCTGGTAACTATTGTTACAGAAAAAGACCAACAAATGAAGAATGAAGCACAAATATGTACATACATAAACTACCATATATCATAGCAAATTCCATCACAAACCACATGTCTGCAAAATAGCTGCTCATAAAAATTTGAATTCCTGTGATTGTGGTCACCAGGAAATATTCTTATGTTTGCAACTACAAAGTTAATTATTTTATTTTGCAATGCCACTTTGAAACATTCTTTCTATCTTTGATTTTCTTGTAGCCATTACCTATATTGAAACTTGAAAGTAGATAATTAAGTTTCATATGTTTCTCTCATCTTCCTATCTTGTCTAGTTTCAAGCTTATCAAGATTGCATTTTAGCTTTTACCTGATGAAAATAACTTGTAAAGAAGATCTAAAGTAAAGTTAATTTTAATGCACCTTTATCTTGTTTTTCCTAACAAGATTTGGCAGCTTAATGAGGAGGCATGTCAGCCAGCTCCTGCATAAACTAATTATTTTAATTTGCAGTGCAACTTTGAAGTATTCTTCATGTCTTTGATATTCTTGTAATCACTAATCACTACCTATATTCAAACTTCAATGTGGACAAAAAGCTTCATATGTTTCATTCATCTTCCTATTGTGTCCAGTTTCATGCTTATCAAGATTGCATTTTACCTGATTGATATAACTTGTAAACAAGATCTAAAGTAGAGTTAATTTAATATACCTTTGAATTTTGTTTTCCTCACAATATTTGGCAGCTTCATCAGGAGGCATATCTGCCAGCTTCTGCTCTAGAATGCCACTAAAGGGAATTATAGGTTCACCTCCATGCTCCTGAACCCTGAAACCATTAAATTTATGAGCAGCCTATCCAAACAAGCCTTAACAGAAGCACAACAAAATTAATAATATTTAGTTTGAACTTTGATCAAGCAGACAAGAAGATTATCCATAACACCAGAGACATTAAGATGTATTTGCTGCATTAAGCAATAAACCGCAAGTGCCATGGCTACTTTTTCTAAATGGCAAAATAATGGGAACCAAGGTAGCAAACTCAGGATCATTTATGATGGAGAAACTTGGAGATAACTAATAATATTGAGCCAAATTGCAACTATTTGGTAAGAGCTATGTATTGTCACACGTTGCTTGTTATCATGCATTTAACACGCTGCAAAGAATTTTAAATTAGTTATTGCTTCTGATGCAAATACTTAGAATTGCATAGAACATAGGAAAAGCTAAATGGTTTCACTCATCAACATTTTAGACTATCATATAAACTTATATACTGAATGAATCGGAAACCATATAGATCAAAAGCACAATTTGCGTATGTATAGAATATGTCAATATGCATATGCATATATAGAAAGAAAGTGAGATAGGGAGAGAAGGAGAGAGAGTTCAACGAGCATAGGAAAAATTAAATATAACAGTGACTGATGATGTTACGTACCAAGAATGTATCTTTGGGAGGTATTTGTTCTTCTTTCTATGGTAGTCCTTTTCTGTCATGTTCACCTGCGTAACAATAGCCGTTAGATTCACTATAGCAAATAGAAATTTAGATCATTGGATTCATCCTTCGGGATGGAAACCATCTAAAAGATATTCAAGAGAACATGAAACTATGTCTGCATGCATGCAAGAGAGAAAAAAAAACAAATATATATATATATATGAACTCCAAGGAGGACCAAAAAACAGCTAATGGACTGTTACATAGATCTTGCATACAAAGTGGTCCCAAGCAGGAGGCATTCCTAAGTTTTCTCTGAAAGCACTGCCCATAAATTTCCAAAAGCTCTTGCAGTAAATGGTCTCATCCAAAACAAAATCTGCAACTCAGCTGTCAGTGTTGGGATCCTAATTACCAAATTATGCTAAAATTGTCCTAACAAAGTTTTCAACAAAGACAGGCCACTAGAAAAAACTGCCTTTTGTCAAAATGACAAAAACTTTTATTTAGAAATCTGAGCAGATACTGCAAACGTCTTGCCCAACATTGGTAATAGAAGCTCCAATTTTTCTTTCTAAAAAGCAGCTCTTCCATTTTCTGTGGAAAGGATTCTAAATTTTGTCTTTCATGGAGCCACCTACACCAGAAGAATAGCAGCAATAGGTTGCTGTAGAATCTGACGAAAATAAAAAGGTATATACTAGCTAAATATCTGCTGCAACACGTAAGTTACTACAGTTGAAAAGCATGGCCTCATGAAATTATGAGAAGCTTTAAATTTTAATGAGAACGTGAAGTAAAAATGATTAAAAAATGACCCCCGTTAATGGGTTAAGAGGTGTAAATTCTGTAAGTAATAATGCAACATCTTGTTCTTCAAGAGAAGGGATACAAGAGAAATGGATAAACAGTTGTGGTAGCCTCCTCCAGATGGTTTTGTTAAATTGAACTTTGTCTGAGCTCTTGAGTCAATCAAGGCAATGCAGGTGCTGATTTCATCACGCAAAAAGGATGGGAGTTTTGTTCATGGTGTCTATTTTTTTGGGTGTTTAGACTAAGAATAAAGCGGAATGGGAAGGAGTAGTGTCGGCATGACTAGCATCTTCGGTTGGAGTGCAAAATTAAGTAGTAGTAAGAGATTCCCTGGTGGTTATCTACTTTTTCAAAAAGGGTTTTGGTCCCAATTGACAGCTTAGGAGGTTTGCAGAAGAGGTGCTAACTAGTAGCAAACAATTTAAAGAAGTAGTTTAATTGCATTGTCACAGAGTAGCTAATGCAGCTGCCAAGTTTTGGCCAGATGTGGTGTAGAACAAGATCAATTAATGTCTCTTTACAGTGGTTTTCTATCCTCGAGGTAAGGTTTGAACTCGTGCCTAAATTATACCACCCCCATAAGGATTTCATTGTTTTCCCTTTTTCGGACTGAAGGGTCCCTTCAATATCACAGCAAGGCTTAAATATTGAAGATGTTTTTATTTATGGCCAAATGAAGTTGTTTTTATGCCTTCTTGTGTGAGTTGTACCATTGCATCTATTAGGAGCATGTGGTAAGTTTTATTTAATCTGCCCCTAAGGTGGCTTTGGGCTATTGCCCTGCACTAGCGGTGGCTTTTTCATAGGGTGGCTTCTCAATGTGCTCTATATGTTTGGCTTTCGGGCAAGTGGTCAGCTACCTAGCACTATGAGAGGGAGGTGCAATTCTTATAGGGTCCGTGACCCATATAGGAGGTTTGAGTCTGAAATAATCGGTTACTTTCTATTTGTAATTGTAGCGACTCAACAACATTAGGGTTTGTTAAGTCTGTTCTTGGAAATAATGGTCTCGGGAATATAGGCCCACAACGCTCCAAAGCCTCCATCAAGGAGGATTTCGGCTCTAAATTGGCAAAGATCATTCCCGACACAGCTCAGCAAATTTGGTCTCGCCATCTTTTGTTGCCTAGGCATTTTGGTGGCATGCCTATTTTGGATTCAACGGTGAAGGCAGAAGTTAAGAAAGAAGTAAAGGTTGTAAGTGATGGCTCTCATAATCAGAAAAAAGAGCTCCCAGTGAGCTTTGCAATGGACAATGAGAAAGTGAAGGGTATGAGGCAAGAAATTCTGGTACTCAAGGCTTACTATGTTGACATTGGTAAGGTACTGGTGGGTCTCATTGTGACCCATTACACGGGTTGTCTTGAGGTTTCCAGTGACCATACCATTCCCATTTTTTTGTGGTGATAAAGTGCATAGGTCTCAGCAATGTTAGGAGGTCTTCCATGGTGTTTGTTTCTCGTCACTCGATCCTTATGTCGGCAGGTAAGATGGTTAGAACTTCATTTCGGTCGAGGTTGAGGACATAGTTTAAATAGGGCCAATGGAGAATTCTGGTGTTGGAAGGTGGGCCACGTGCTAAATTTTAGTGGATTTTGGCTGGCTGGGGAGCACATTTTGGCAGATAGTAGCTATGTTTTTGTTTTTGTTTTTCTGACTTTAGTTTTGGCCAATAGTAAGATGTTTGATGCTCACGCATGTTCTTTGTAATTGTTTTTCCTTCTATGACCATTATGGTCACTTAAATCTTTTACACTATAATAATTTCTTTATGATTTTCAAGGGTAGGGGCCCCAATAGAAATACACCCAATAATTAATCTATATATATATATATATATGATTAAAAAATTATGAGTAGATACAGAATGACAACTAGATTTCCGTTACATAAAACCAATTTTGAGGATGGACAGACAAGGGCGTGGCGTTTCAAGGAGACCTATAATATTCCTGATTTTGGGGAGGGGGAGGGGCTGGCAGACAATTATTAAAATAATAAATAAAAACTAATATTTGAACTTTTAAAACATAAAAAATAAATTAAAAACACCCTAAAATAACTTAACCAAATCAAAAGAAGCTGAAATTCTTTAACGTGCAACAGAAATCCATTGACTCCATAATCCATCTAATAGACTGGTAATCATAGACAGCATGAAACATGCTTTGAATTTTATATTGAGGGATTACAAAAAAAGATACGTTGTGTGGTGTATGGTACATAGGTACATTGAGCATCAAGCCCAAACTGAAGTCATTATTTAATGGACATCTCAAAACTGCTCATCACTAGAATTGTTAGACCCAACTACCTCTTGCAACATGACTCCAACTAGTTGCATATCCTGCACCTCATCAACCTACATCAAATACTCAGACTCTACATCACACCATGATGTTGGGCTCTTCCTATACTAAAGCGTCTTGAGAGCAATGAGATGCAAGGCACTATATACAATAACAATCTTCTCCACTATACCATAGTAAAGTGTGTTCCTCTTAACACAGTTGATGAAGCTATATGTCAACCAATTCCTCTCAACAATAGAAGAACTAGTGAGAAGAGACAAACAGAAAGTGTACACAACATTACAAGATGCCCCTATAGTCGTCACCAACTATCTAGACTCTCCTATGCTAAAGTGAGCTTGTCTATCCATGTTGAACTCTAATAGCCATCAAATTCAATAAATTTGATCCACTATGCCCTAAATTTTTTAGCTGCTTCTTCATTGTACATTTCTTAAGGACTTCACGAGGCCCTTCTTCACCCCATTGGCATCAATGGGAATAACTCGACCTGTTCTTTTCACATACCATTTTGAATTCAACACATATGTGGCCTTATGTAAACGGGTGTTCAGCTTCTCGCACCTTTCCTAAATAATGGGTTGAACTTGCTCATGGTAGAACTCTAGGGCGGGGTCTCCCTCACAAATGGCAGCTTTCATCTAACCAAGTATGCTACCAATCCACTCATAGATCTCCCCAAGGCTAAGACAATCAAAATCCCTGTATCTAATGATAATAAATATAGAGGATAGAATACATGTGATGTATCTCACATCTAACCAAAACCCATCACCAGCCACAACCTTCTTCACCCTCTTCCCCTCCTTTATCTTGGACTCCCATCACCTAGTCCAATCCTATGTCATGATCATAAGTTGAGAAAGCTCCTACAACTCAAGCATCCTCTACAATAGAATAAAGTAGGAAGCAAATCATGTCTCAATTGGTTTGAGGAATTTCTTCCTCAAAAAATATTGAAACAATCCAAGAAGGTGTGGTGGTTGCACATTAACATCTGCACTTATAGGAAAAACTGATGTCAAACAACAAAATGTTGACAAAGTTAGGAGAAGCTGATGAAGTCAAACTACTAATGTTGTTGAAGTTGAACTGTTGTTGATGAAGATATCTCAGTTGTTGTTGAAGATGACAGACAGTTGTTGCTGAAGCTAATAGATAGTTGCTAACAAAAACAACAAACAATTGTTGATGAAGATGTGTTTATATATTCTATAGTTCGCTAGAATTTTGGATGCAACTAATAATAGCAGATTTTGTTTTAGGCGTTGTTTCTCAACCATCGAAGTCTATGTTTAGGATAAGTTTTTGGTTTTTAAGAGAACTATCTTTAGAGGGCATGATCTGCTGATCTATTCGTCCAGATTTTAGTTGTTTTCAATGCCCAGTTGGAGAACTACATGTAAGGCATCTTATTGGAGAACTACATGTAAGGCATCTTATTTTAGGAGATTGTTTAGTTAGCATTTGTCAATTATTTTTAAATTTTAGGAGATCAAATTCTATATTAGACGCATTATTTCAGTCAGTTTAAATAAGTTTTTGAAAGAGATTCAAGGGGAAATTTAGATTGTAATTCAGACTCAAGGAAGTCAATTTCCGAATAAATAAAAGTGTTTTTTTTTTGTGTGTTAATTTCTGAGCAGCCCCCATCCCATACGAAATTTACTAACAGTGGTATAAAAACAAAGTTTTATCAACACAAGTGTTTAACCATGTATGTGAGAATTACATTGGACAGGTTCAGATTTGAAGCTCCTTCCCCAAAATTCAAGATTCTGAGACTTTGAGAGAAAATCTCAGCTTTGTTTGATAGCAAATAAAGGTGTAGTGCCAGTTCCACAATTTAAAGGTGAGAATTTTGATCATTGGGAAAGATCAATAGAAAAAAGGTATTCATATGGAAAGGAGTAAGGGACATCAACAAGTGGGTATGTTGAACCTCAAGATTGGAGTGTATTAAATACAAAAGATAAGACAAAAAAGAAAGAAGAGAAAAGGGATGCTCATACGTTTTTCTATATTTAGAGTGCAATAGATCCAAGAATCTATCCAAGAATTGTGGGTTGTAAGACAACAAAGGAAGCATGGAAAGCATTATGGGTTGCAAAGCTTCAAACCCTAAGAATGAATTTTGAGAACTTGAGAATTAAGGATAATGATAAAGTTGAAGATTATTGTGTTAGAGTGACAAATACAATGAATAAGATGAGAACATATGGTGAGACAGTGAAAGATGATGTGGTTGTGAAGATCTTGAGATCTCTTACACCCAAGTGGATGCATATTGTGATTTCTTTAGAAGAGTGCAAAGATTTAGATACTTTAGAAATTGAAGAGCTGATTGGATCTTTACTTACCCATGAAAAGAGGGTAAAGCATATAGGTTGTCTAGATCAAGCGTCGATGCCAAAGGCAAAAATTAGTAACAATCTAGATCAAGCGTTGATGCCAGCAAAATTAGTAATAATCTAGATCAAGCACTGATGCCAAAGGCAAAAAATAGTAATAATCAAGGAGCAAGTACAAGTTTTCCTCAAGGCAACAAGGGGGAGAACTCATATCAAGGATCTGGTTCTAATTTCAGAGGAAGAGGACAAAGCAGAATTTGTGATTACTCAAGAGGTAGAGGCAGATTTAATGCAAGAAGACAGCCAGTGCAATGTTATTATTGAAAGAAATTTGATCATATAGATAGAGACTGCAGATTGAAGATTCACATGAAGGAAGAAAAGCAAACTATGCACAAGACTACACAAGGAACCCAAGTGAAGGTCCAAGACAAATATAAAGATAAATATTCACCACATTTCTCTTTCATGCAACAAAGTTGAAAACACAAATAATGATGTATGGTTTATAGATTCAGTTTGTTCTAATCATATGACAGGTTGTAGAGAAGCACTTTCAAATATTGATGAAAATTTCAAAAATGAAGGTTGGGTGATAATAAAGTATTAGAAGTTTGTGGAAAAGGAAAGATGTATATAGACACTAGGCAAGGAAAACTAGAAATTGCTGCTCTATATCATTCACCACAGCTAAGACATAATCTAATCAGTGTTGGACATCTCATTGAGAAAGCACTTCACCTGTTATTTGATGATTAAGTTTGTACTATCTATGATAAAAGAGAAGGACGCAAGTTGATTGCTGCAGCAAAGATGACAAAGAACCAAATGTTCCCACTGAGAATCAAAGCAAGTGAATCAAATGTTTGTTATGCTACTAGTCAGGATGTAAGTTGGTTATGGCACCAAAGGTATGGACATCTTAATTTTTAAGGATTCCATATGTTGTATCAAAGAAATATGGTACATGGGTTACCAAAGATTCCAGCAAGAGGAAAGGAAGTGTGCAAGGTTTGTGCACTTGGAAAACACCAGAGAGACAAGTTTCCTAAAAGTGCGTGGAGAGTAAGTCAGCATTGAATCTTATTTGTTCAGATTTGTGCGGTCCTATGTCCAAGGCAAGTATAGGTATGAAACACTACATGATTACATTCATTAATGATTTTAATAGATACATATCGGTTTATTTTTTTTAAGAATAAGAGTGATGCTTTTGAAGCCTTCAAAATGTTTAAGGCTATAGTAGAAAAAGAAAGTGGAAGACACATAAAGCGTTTACAAATGGATAAAGGAGGTGAATTTTGTTCAATAGAATATAATGAATTTTGCGCAAAGAATGGAGCCAAGAGACAATTAACATCACCTTATACACCACAGCAAAATGGGGTGGCAGAAAGAAAGAACAGAACACTAATGGAATCAGCAAGAAGCATGCTAGAAGCAAAGAGTATGGACAAGATGTTTTGGGCTGAAGCTGTTCATACCGTTGTTTACATCATGAATAGGAGCTCAACTATTGAAGTTAGAGGTAGGACACCACAAAAAGCTTGGTATGGAAGAAATCATACAGTAGCACTCTTGAAAGTAGTTGGTTGTTTAGCATATGTTCGCATAGGTAATCAGAAAAGACATAAATTGGATGCAAAAAGTGAAGCATGCATATTTATAGGTTACAGTGCAGAAAGCAAAGCCTACAAGTTTTATTCCCCTCAAGAAAGGAAGAGCATTATTTAACGAGATGCAATATTTGTTGAAGGAGTCATCTATGCATGTCACAGTGAGTCAAGAAATAATTTGGGATCAAGAAGAAAAAGTTGAAAGTGCAAAATCTACATCCTCCAAATAAACAAGTAATACAAACTCATCCTCCAAATCTAATGATAGATCAGAATTTTAAAAGGAGGTTAACAAGAAGCCAAGTTAGAGAAAGCAATGAAGATGATGAATTGGTCAATTATACATTTTATTCAAAAATTTAAGTGGAACCTATTAAGTTTGAAGAAGAGGTTGAAAAGAAAGAATGGATTACAGCAGTGGAAGATGAGATTAATGATATTGAAAGAAACAAAACTTGGCAGCTTGTAAAGCTACCAAAAGACAAAGAAGTGATAGAAACTAAATGGGTTTACAAGCACAGTTACGGGATACTTCACCCCCTCTCCCTTGGTACGCGTATCGCGGTATCGGATACGGATACTCATAGGATACAGATCAGATACTTCTTGGATACCGTATCCAGCCGTACCCAAAAAAGACCCTATTTTTTTCCGTGCCGGATACGCGCAGATGCAGCATTCTCATGATATTTGTGCCGTATCCCAAAAATATTAACCCTAGAATGTTAAAAATTGCCGATGCTGATTTCTTGTTGCAAGGAACTACTCTGGACCAACACGCACACGATGGAAATATGTCTTTTTACGCGATTGTATATACTCTGATAATCGCATTCATTCTAAAGTTGGAGATATAGTGTCAACAAGCAACGGAGGAAGAGGCAAATTTTATTAATTGGTGATACTTTTTTAATTTTTGGGTTTTTTGTTTTACTTTACATTGTAAACTTTTAGTTATTTATTAAGTTTAATACATTTAACTTTTTTAATGTTTAATTTATTAATATATAATATATTTGTTAAATATATATTAGTTATATTATTAAATTTAAATTATTTAATATTATTTATTGCTAATCTATCTATCTATCTATATATACACACATATATATGTCGTATCTAGCCGTATCCATATTAGGGGTCTTGAAAAATAGCCGTATCCGTATCCGATACCGTATCCGTGTCCATGCAACTCTGTTTACAAGATAAAGTACAAAAGTGATGGAACAGTTGAAAGATACAAAGCTAGATTGGTTGCAAAAGGATATGCTCATAGGTACAGTATAGACTATGAAGAGATCTATGCACCTATTGCAAGGCATGACACTATAAGATTGATATTATCATTAGCAGCACAAAAAAGATCGGAAGTACACCAGCTAGATGTGAAGAGTGCATGTTTTAATGGATACATTGAAGAGGAAGTATATGTAGATCAGCCACAAAGATTTGAAGAAAGCAAAGAAGGATATGTTTACAGGTTGAAGAAAGTGCTCTATGGTTTAAAACAACCACCAAGAGCATGGTATTAAAGAATTGATACATGATTCTTAGCAAATAGATATGTGAGAAGCAAGAATGAGCCTACACTATATTTCCAGAAGGAAATGAAACAATTTGTGTCTAAATGTTGATTATCTAATCCATACAGAAAGCTCAATCAGGATGAAGAAAGAATTCAAAGAGGCAATGACAAGAGAATTTGAAATGACTTATTTAGGACCAATGCAATATTTTCTTGGCATGGAAGTACATCAATCTCATGGTAAGATATTTATTTGTCAAGCTAAGTATGTGCAATATATGTTGAAGAAGTTTAACATGCTAGATCGTAAAAGAGTTGATGCACCAATTACACATGGAGAAAAAATGATGAAAGAAGGTGGGTCAGCAAAGCCAGATGAAAGGAAATACAGAAGTATAGTCGGTACCTTAATGTATTTGACAGCTACAAGGTCGAATATTATATTTGCAGTATCAATAGTTTCCAAGTATATGAGTGAACCTACCTACAGACATTTACAAGCAGCAAAGAGAACAATACTAAGGTATGTGAAAGGAACAGAGGATCATGGAATCCATTATTATTCAGTTGAAGATTCAAAGTTGTTTGGTTATTCAGATGCGGATTGGGCGGGATCATCAAATGATAGAAAGAGAGCATCAAGACATTGTTTTACACTAGGAAGTGGATTGGTTACATGGAGTTCAAAGAAGCATAACATAGTTGCATTATCAAGTACAGAAGCAAAATATGATGCATTAATAGTAGCATGTATACAAGAAGTTTGGTTAAGAAGAGTTTTGAAAGATCTAGGAGAAGAACAAAGAAATCCTACAGTGGTATTTCGTGACAATGGTACAGCGATACAGTTAAGTAAAAATCCAATATATCATACAAGGACAAAACACATTGAATTAAAGCACCGTTATGTAAGAGAGTTGGTACAAGAGAAGAAAGTTGAAATTTAATTTTGCAAGTCAAAAGAACAATTGGCAGATATCATGACTAGAGGGCTAGGAAGGATAATATATTCAAGTTTGAAGACAAAGTTCCAGATACAGGGATTTGACATCAAAGGGGAGAATGTAGGAAAATCTGATGTCAAACAACAAAATGTTGATGAAGTTAGGAGAAACTAATGAAATCGATCTACTGTTGCTGTTGAAATCGAACTATTGTTGTTGAAGATGACAGAGAGTTCTTGCTGAAGATAACAATAGTTGCTGACGAAGATGCCAGAAGGTTGCTGACAAAGACATGTTTATACATTCTACAGTTCACTGCAATTTTGGACGCAACTAATAATAGCAGATTTTGTTTTAGGCATTGTTTTCCAGCCATCCAAGTCTATGTTTAGGATAACTTTTTGTTTTTTAGGGAACTATTTTTAGAGGGGACAATCTGCTGATTTATCAGCCAAGATTTTAGTTTTAAACGTCTGGTTGGAGAACTGCATGTAAGGCATCTTATCTTAGGAGATTGCTTAGTTGTTTTTTGTCAGTTATTTTTAAGATAGAAATAAATTCTATAAATGTCCATAGATAACCAAAAGTAGGTCAATGGTACTCAAGAGTACAGAAATATACAGTAGAAAGTTCTAGGAAGAGATCGAATTCTATATTAGACGCATTATTTCAGTCATTTTAAAGAAGTTTTTGAAGAAGTTTCGTAAGGAATTCAGAGAGAAATTCATATTGTAATTCAAACTTACGGAAGTTGATTTCAAAATAAATTTAAAAAAAAATTGTGCTAATTTCTGAGCAACCCCTGTCCCATACAAAATTTACTAACACCTCCCTTGCATCTTGCCTTTTGCTTTCATGCTTTCTCTTTATTTTCCCATTCCCATGGCTCTCTTTTACCTTTTTAGGGAAAAGCTTTTAGATCATATCGGATTTATACTTCCTTTGCTTTATAATTTAAAGACAAAGGCTTAATACTATCGGCAGCTTTTTCTCTTTAGTTCCCCATGACTTTATTTTACAGCAAGGGTTTAACATACTTTTATTGAGAGCTTTAAAATGTTGCAATTAAATAAAGTAAAGTCATATATTTAATTCAAGGGCTCCACTTTAATTTAACGCCTTAGATAAGACTCCCATATATGCGAGCCCCTCCATTTTACCACGGGCATTGCACTTTGCTTCACGGGCCTTATAGATTTAAATGCTATTACACTCATTTGGTGGGCCCCCCATTTGCCAAGTCATTCACCTTCTACCAATTGTGTTGTTTCCCACTTCTAACAAGCCTTTGCAACTTTGAAAAGTAGCAAGAACCATCAAATTGATGTAATCAATGAATACTATTATTTAAAAGAATATATGGCTTTGCTAATTCACTTTACTATGGTGAAACCCACGACTTTTCTTTTCCTGCTTGGAAGTCACAGAGGAAGAGGTTGGTGCAAGATGGAGAGGAGAAATCAACCTGAAACAATCTAATAAATCCCGCACTCTTATCAAGTGTGAACTCCTCACAAACACCGGCCCTTTTACAATGATATGAAGAAAATGTGCATCAACCCATGAAATGATAGTAACATTGCATTTTCAATCAAGAGACCAAATATTGCACTTCCAGTGATAACTCCCCCTTTGAATTTCATGGTTTGTCTGTATCAATGATGGTGTCAAACTATCACAAAGGATTCCTTTGCATTGCTTCTTCCTCTTCTCCTCCAACCTCCTCATTTGCACTGCCCATCTTCTCTATTACCTCCTAATCCTCATCATTATAGCTTATGTTGGCACTGGAAAAACAAAACAGAAAAATATGCTCAAAAAAAGCAACATGTTCAGCCCATTTAATGAGCATTTTTTTAGTACAAGTGCAAAAAAAATTTAAAAACAGCAGTTAAGGCAAGTGCCACAAACAAAACAATTACATATTTGGCCTTCATCTACATTTTATAAGCCCAATTACAAAAAGAAAAACAGCAATCTCTTTCATTCTCTCATTTAAAATTGAAACAACAAAAATCTGATTTGTCAACATATACCAATGGGCAAAATAAATGTCCAATGGTTCAATGTGTTAAAAAATCAGATTGAATCAAAAACCTTGATATTTTAAAAAAGAAAGGAAAAAAGCTATTAAGCTTTGACAGGCATTGCAGATCAGCACATTGTGAATTGCATTTATGTCAATGGGCTTCCCTTCAACCTCATGAGATCATCATATTGGCAGGCAATGGTGATGGCTATTAGTCAAACACCTGCAAGTTATACAAGTCTTGGGTATGAAATAGAACCATATTGGCAAAGGAAAGAGATTTTGTAGACATCTTTGCAGCCAATCAAGGATTAATGGGCCGAAACGGTAGTGTCCATTGCTTTTGATGGACAGAAAGATTGCAAAAATAAGCTCTTAATTAATGTCGTTGCAATGTTCCCTAAAGGGGCAATATTTTTTAAGGCAATTGATTGTGTGGGACAAGTGGGGGATGCAAACTTCATTGTCAACATCTTCATACAGATGATACAACTGGTGGGTTCTCAAAACATTGTCCAAGTTATAGCGGACAACACTAAAAATTGTAGGGCAACAAGTTTATTAGTAGAGGCAAGATACGGGCACATTTTTTGGACACCGTGTGCAATCCACTCATTCAATTTGGCAATGCAAAACATTGGCACAAAGATCGATTGGATCATAGAAATTTACACTAAGGCTGAGGAGATTTGGATGTTTGTGACAAATCGTCATGTATCACAAGCCATTTTCAAGTCCTCCAACCAAGTTGGAGTTTTTGAAAGTAAGCTTACGAAATTTCAATATTAAATTTATTTTTTACTTTTAAGTTTGCTATAACATTTTAATTATATCCACCTTTTTAGCTTTGTTTTAACTTTTTACACTATATTTGGCTATTGAGATTCAATTCACATCACATAATTCTCTTGAGACAACTTGTCAATGTACGAGAGACGTTGAGTTTCATGGTCATTAGCAATCTTTGGTGTGTATGGAAGCAATCAAATTCAAAGAAGGCTTGAAAGGTCAAAGCATTGTTCTTGGATGATGATTGGTGGGAACAAGTGGACTAACTTTTGAATTTTACTGAGCACATCATGAGTATGATCAAGTTTGCCAATATGGACCAGCCATGTTTGGCCGCAATATATAATAGCATAGACTTCGTGATAGAGAAAACAAAGGGCATAACAGTAACTAAAGAGAATGACCCCACAAAAGCAATTTTCAAATGGGTGCAAAGGATCATTGTTGATTGATTGCTAAAACAAGATGACTCACACCTGTTGATGATTGTTTTTAGACAAGTCAACAATAGAGTAGAACACTAGAGTATCCAACTCTCTTGAATAAAGCCTCTCGAATGCTAAACAAAGTGATCAATCGAGACAACTCCAAGGTTCCTTTTCTTATAATTCGTGATGTGCATTGGACAGACTCAGTGATTACATGTGATCTTGTTGATTATCACAAAGGGACTTACATTAAACTTCTTCATACTTCATTTAGCTTATCTCTCCGTTAATGTGGATAGCATATGTACAAGGTCTCAAATAAAGAAACAGAAAAAGATAAGGGTTTTGAGAAAACTAATCTAAGGTCAATGAGGTAATGATGATGCATGAATAGACAAACTCCTTGATAAACCTAACTCCACTTCGTCAAGGATGCCTACAACTACATGGAGTTGGTGCAATCTCCTAAGGTAAACGAATGGTTTTCAAATCATGAAAGCTCATATAAGCACCCATTGAACGGCACAGCTCAAACAAGCATCCATAATCGCACTTAAGCAAATGATAAGGCTCAGACTAGCTTTACACAACACTTCACCAGCGATGAATGTTAAAAGCATGAGCTAGGAGTTGATCACATATTCAGTACAACATACATAACATCAATGAGCTTCTAATCTACTTCTAATCAACTTTGAAACATCTCTCCACTTCATCAAAATACCAGAAACCATGTTACTCCACAAGACAACACTTAACACCAAATAAACTCCAATGTCTTTGCATTAATCTTGAGAAATATTTACAACTTCAAGTCCTCTCAGAGAATTTCGAGAGTCTCTCCTACTCTACTCTATATCTGATCTCTAATCTAATATCTAGTCTATATCTTTACAAATGAGGCAACAAGGCCTTTATATAGAGGTTCCAGAATACATTGAATGGCTTAGATCAATTTAGATAGCCAAGGGCTCAGATCATGCCACCTCAGTAGGTAGTTACAACAAATTGCTATTTTTAGTACATGAGAGAGGCAATGAAGGCATGCTTTCCAAGAAGATAAGATAAAATGGAATCTTTTAGAGCATCTTCCACATGGACGTCCTCTTTGTCTTCTTGTTTGTTGAATGATGTGGCAAACTATGATTGGCTTGATGATGAGTGTCTGCCACGTAGGTGCCACCTTAGCAACTCTTGTAGATTCTAACTATTGATTCAATTTGTTTTGTGGGGCATATTCCCAAATTGTATCATCTTGTGACGTCTTCGATGTGATCACTTTGAACTTGCCTGTTTAGGAATGCATCTTGTAGATCTTGCCTTCTTCATCTTCTTGTAAACTGGAGGTGTATGATAGATGTTGCTTCATTTGACTAACTCTGTGATGTTTCTTCTCCTTCTTCTTGTAGGTAGGATACATGATGATCTTCTTTGGATACATCATAGCTTGAAGTAAGAGACTTCTTCCGGAGACTTGGAGATTGAAGAGTCTTGAAGCTTGATGGATAGGTATCTTGGAATGTTTGATGAAGTATAATCTCATGGATGGATGCCTTCTAGATGAAATGCTCCAACTTGAAAGGGTCCTTTAGAGTGCAGATATTGATGATAACATCTTCCTTATATGTAGAGTAGATGACTTCTAAAGGAGGCTTGAATGTACCGGAGGAACTTGAAACTCTATAGATGTCTTTGGGATGCTTGATGATGATGAAGATGAAGGGTGTCGGCATGTTGAACTTGAAGTGATCACTTGGAGCAGCTACATGATGTCTTCTCCAAGATGACAACTTGTTGACTTCCTTGAATGTTGGTGACTCCAGATGTTAGCTCCTTTGGTGATTCCTTAGCTCCATTCACGCTCCTGCAACACACAAGGAAAAAGACAACATCAATCCTCTTGATAAACACTTGATTTTATAACACATAAGAATCATTACATGCATCTCTAACCTAGGCGCATTAGACGGGAAATTAGTTCTTCATATGAAAGAAATCATAAAATTCAAACCAAGCATCATATATGAGTGTCGCATTGGATCACTATTTCATCCTCCGGTTGAAAGGCTTCATAAAATTTAAGTTAAACTACACACTAAATGGCGCACTGGTTGAAGATTTCAGCTTCTAGTTGAAAAGTCTTATAAAACTTACAATCTAATACCACACCAATGTCGTGCATTGGACAGGGAATTTGATCTTCTTTAAAATTTTCACAAGATTTATACTTAGACAATCAAAACAAACTTCTTCAATCTTGGCGCATTAGATCAAGGTTTTGAACTCTTTTTGAAAATGTTCTAAAATTTGTAACTTTCACCCCCTTCAAGCAGCTTGGAGGGAGCACATCAAATCAGAACTTCAATCTCTCCTTAAAACTTGATAAAAGTTGCATGTTGAGTCTCAAGACAACCTTCTTCACCTTAGTATACATGGGGCATCGGTTGAAGATATTGATTCTCTCTTGAAAGATATTCTAAAAACTTGATTTAAACCTCACATCAATTAGGCGCCTTGGTTGCTGATTTTAACCTTCGGTTGAAATTTCATTTAAAATGTTGAATTAGTATACTCCAAATGGTGGCGCATTGGTTAGGCATTTTGTGCTCTGGTTGAAGGACAATCTGAACTTATCATCTCACCTTCCTTCTCAAGAGCTTACCGGACGAGGACTTCATGCTCCACTTGAAAAACCTTTCATTCTAGGCGCACTGGACAGGGCGCAAGGGACCTTGATTTTGTATCCTCTTGAATTTGCACTTAGAAAACCTTGAATTTAAACCACTTTCATGAAGGCACATTGGTTGCTGAAGTAGATTTCCTCTTAAATTTCACCTCAAATCCTTCTTGCTGATTGCTAGATGAGGGTGCATCAGTTATGTCGCAGCAAATCATGATCTTGGATCCTCATGAAACTTGCCTTGAAGATGTCAAAGGTTGGCGCAGCAGATTGGGCGCACTAGATCAGCAATTCATCTTCCTCTTGAATGATCTCCTTGTAGGCGCATTGGATCTGGTTTTTAATGTTTGGTTAAAGTTCTCTTGAATTTGGAAGTCATCAAGGTGGCGCACTAGATGAGAACTTTGATCTCCCTTTGATGGAATGCTTATAAAACTTGACTAGAATTCACTCAAACTAGCGCATGAGATAGGGCGCAATGGATCAACATGTTGAGCGCTTCTTAAAAAGCCTTAAAAACTTGTATTAAACTTACATTCATCCTTACCTTGAGGTGGTCGCATTGGATAAGGCGCAAGAGATCCACATTTTGATCTTTCCTCCAACACTTCTTCAAAAACTCACTTCACCTTGCCTTCTAAAATGGCGCTTTGGATTAGGCGCATGGGATCCACATTCTGAGTACTTCTTGCTTCTCAACTTCAAGACAAATCTCTCTCCTTCCTTGGGCGCACTGTATGAGTCGCACTGGATGAGCATCTTGATGCTTGATAAAATGCCTTTTCAACTCATCCTCATCTCCTCTTGACAAGGCGCATCACATAAGGCGCATTGGATGGGTCGCACTGGATCCACATTCTGATCTCTAATTGAAGTGGCGCATTTCATCAAGATTTTGCACCATCCTTATGTCTTGGCGCATTGGATCAAGTTTTTGCGCTCCCTTCAGTACTTAGCCATTTTTCAGTGTCCTTCAAGGTAAGGTATATTGAAAAGTATATTTAAGTATAAGAAATTTCTTATACTTTAAATATTTTTCAATATACTTTTCAGGATGTTTGAGATAGGTCTCGAATCCACCAAATTTAACATGCAAAATCTAGAATTTGGAGGATCCACCAAATTTCAGACTTAATCAATTTTTCAAGATTTTCAGGATATCAGGATACCAGACTTAGTCATTTTCAGGATCTCAAACATACATCAGGATTAGTCTCAGAATGAAAGTAAATGACTCTTGAATTAGAAACTAGACTGAGAACTCAAACAAACCATTGACTTCATCATGCATAAAACCTAAGACATCATCAAAACTTAATGCAAAGCATCAGAGCTCAAAAAAAGGGGGTCCCCATTTGCAATGGGGCGATGTGTGATTTGGTCACAACAACACCCTTGCATCTCCTAGAATTTGCTGTGTCACCCAAATATTATAGCACAAAGATACTTTCTTTGCCCATGAGAGTCACACCATATAGAGATGTTGGAGTTAGTTAGGGGTACAACCTAAGTCGTTGGTCCTGGTACGGGGATGGGGAGGGGGTTCGAGTATACCAATAAGACATTTTTTCCCCAAGTATAGGTACAGATTCGTGTGTGTGTGTGTGTAAACAGTGATACTCAATATAACTATAATTTATAATTTTCACAAATATATTTTGTGCATATCCTGCAATCATTGCAGTCCATGAGGACACGTCACTTTGAGGCATTTTGTCAAACAATTAACTACCTCGTCTACACTTCCACTCTTCGCATACATGTCTACCAGGGCAGTTGCAACTATAACATCTAACAAAACCCCCCTTCCTATATGCTTTGATGGATGTCCATATCGTGCTACCAAGCTCCCATTTTAGCATAGGCACAGAGGATGTTGGCAAAGGTTGTGGAATTTGACTTTGCACCTACCAATTGCATCTACTTGAAGGTTTTTAAAGCCTTTTCAACAAATCCTATTGTCATTGCATTTCAAGAGATGACATCTCTTTGAGGCATTATGTCAAATAATTCACGTGCCTTGTCTATGGTTCCACATTTTGCATACATGTCTACCAAGGCAGTGGCAACTATAACATCTTACAAAAATCCCCCTTCCATTATGTTTTGATGCTTGTCCATACCTTGTTCCAAAGCTCCCATTTTAGCACAAGTTTCTTATGTAATACTCAGGAGTTAGATGTCCATACCCTATTCCAAATGCTTTTTTGTTTTAAAAAAATGAAAAAAAATAAGTTTTGAAGTTTCAATTTTTTTGTTTTGTGTGGATATGAGCGGATCCTCCCTAGGTACAAAACGCATTCATCCAACATCCGCCCTAAGAACCTTCACAGGTGCCCGGGGTGGACCTTGGACGAACACCAAGTTGTCCTAGTTCTTGATCGAGACCAAAACCGAACCATATGGGTATGGGGGGATTCTACAAAATCTGGTAACAATATGTGCAAGGCTGCAATCACTAGACTTTCCCATATCCAAATTTAGAGGACATTGTGTAACAAACAATCCCAAAAAAAATTTCCCAAAATATTGAACAATTGACAACCTATGTTAGTACAATTAAAACTCCTCCGCACTTCTGATCACCCAGATCCCAACTAGGCAAGGTGAGAGCATAATGTGCTTTGGATTACAATTTAAAACATTGTGCAAACAAATAAACATTCATCTGCATATGCAAGCATCCACAAAACTGTGGGAATTCACCACTTTCAGTGGGTAATAAAAAGAATGAAAATTACAAAACCATCCAATTATTCAGTGGGAATACTCCACTTATTTAGTGGGTGAGTACAATAAAGAAAGGTTCTTTCTCCACACTGGCGGTAAACCATCCAAGGGTTATTTTGTGAATTGCATTAAGATTAGATTACACTGAAATCAAATACAATGATAATCAGTAACACATGATTAGAACTTGATAAAGATACCCCTGAAGATCATGAATGAAGAGATCATACCCTGCATGTTATCACTGCAAAATACATGAATTCCATGACTGTAATGAGTTGTTTTCTAATGCCCAGACTGAACTGAAGTGGAAATCAGACTGATCTGATGCAGTATGGCTGCCAAGCTGAGATAAGTTTGCACATAAAAATCATACAAAAACCACACAAAATGATCTTCCTTCCCAATCACCCAAACTTCACTATTGATCAAACAAAACAGACTGCAAATGATAGAGAATAGATATAATAATAGATTGCTGTGAAGTTTCTTGATTATTTCCCAAGCCGTACGGCACAAGAGGTACGGCCGTCTTGCTACACACTCCAAACATCATCAAACACTACAAAAACAGCCTCCATATATTCGCCTACACATGCCAATCACAAAGCCAACAAATGAGGATGCTAAGAAATCAGTATTAATTTCTGATCAGCTTTCACCATTTTCAGCATGTACGGCCCTGGTATGGTATGGATGTCATCAAACAAATCATATAATGCATCAAAACTCTTGAAATTGGTCATGAATGAAGCAGTTCAGTCATACAAAGACACCACCAAAAGCTTTTATTAAAAAGACTTCAATATTTATTGCAACCTCCATAATGGGCTTTTCAGCTGTACGGCCCTGCAGATGTACGGCCCAGTTTTGGAAGTCATAAAAACACAAAAAAAACTCTCAAACACACCCAAAATGCATAAACTGCTTATTAAAATCTACTCTAACTGATCACAACACCAAACTTCATTAAAATCTCCTATCATCAATTAAGCTCCATGTGATTTTCTGTGTAAAAACCACCATTATCAGCTAGGGTGGATATTCCACCACCAAAACTGGGCATCCTCAAGTGGGTTTCCGTCCACAAGAAGGTACAATGATCTTCTAGTTCAATTCCAGCAGCATAACATTATCAAAATCCAAGTATGAACCTCCACAATGAGCTCTCACTCCCTTTTTAAAAGCACCTGGGAGTTACAAAATGAACTTTCTTGAAAATAGAACCTTTTTTCTCCTCCAACTTATAAAATATTTCTATTTCCAAGTTATGTGCACAATTTAAAGTGACTAGGAGAGAAAAATAAAACACTTTTCTTTTTCCCACATGATATAACATTTTAGTCACTTAAATATTTTCCACCTTATACTTAAGTGCACAATAAATAATTAAAATATCTTGTTTAATTATCAAACTTAATAAAAACTCCACATAACTCCAAATTTGATAATTAAACTGAACCGAGACCAACTCCAAGAGTTCCCTTACCAACCAACTAGCCTATCGGGATCCTGAAATAGGCTAATGGCCCCATCACTGACTAGGCTTGGAAAGGGGACATTACACATTGTCATGTCTGAGTTTGGCAGTTTTCAAACTTCAAGGAATCACAATCTTAGCACCCTTCGAGACAAGTACAAGCAAGACACTCGCACAGAGCAGTACTTCAATGGCCAAGGCATTGTTGACCTGCAACTTCTTGCAATCAAAGTTCTACCACAGGTATGCATTTTTAATTAAAAAATAACTTTTCTACTTTACTTTGACAGCTATGTATTATAGTTTAAATTTTATAATTGCAAATGTTGTATTGATTTTGTCTCCAAGTTCTTTAGTTGAGTAGAACTAGAGTACATACTCCTTTATCTACGCAGTTAAGCGCAACTGATTGGCTGCAAAAAGGTAGAGGAGTTGGTCTATGTGCATTCCAATTTGCACCTCTTGTCACATAAGTAAGTCGAGTACACGTATAGGGCGATGAGGAATAGGGATGAAGCCCTTGAGAGTGTCAACTTGGATTCTTATGTTACACAACTTGCCACAATTTCTTTAAAGGATGAAAAGTCTCCTACACATGATGCAGTTAGTGAGGTGGGTGTTATGGCTGCTTGCAGTTCAAACGAACCAAGTTATGACATTGATGCTTTCAATAAAGAGCAATATGAAGATCATTAACTGTAATTTTGTATTGATTTGACATTTGACATTGAATTATCAATTAGCTTTATCACTATCACCTATGCTTTCAATTCTATATATGTTTGAAGTCAATGTAAATACCTAGTTTTGTCTGTCAGTGATTGCAAGAAGACATTCCTCTTCCTATCCTTTCCTCTTCTTATCTTTTGTTGAATACAAAATAGCAATGGCCATGGGTTTCTAGAATTTTTTAGGTTGAGGAGCCTGAACAGCCCCTTTTTAGGATTTGATTTGTTTTAGATGGGTTTTCCTTTATTTGAAAATGTTATTTATTTCTTTTGCTGTTTTTGATGAGGCAGACGTGGCATCCCCGAGACGGTTGAGAAACGGCACATCTCTTAACCATCCTAGGGACACCAAGGCATCCGAATTTTTTGCAAAAAATGAGGGCATCCTAGTTTGTTTTAAAAGGGGGGGATGGAGGAGGGAAGGAAGTGGGAGGATGCCTCGTCTTTGTCCCCATCCCCATCCCTCTCTCCCCAAAATGTCTGGAACAGGTTTCTAGGTCCTGGGGAATACTTCATAAAACACAAGGAAGCACCTTTGAGAAGGTTGCATCCAATTGCATCCATTGCATGGAAGATGATTGCGCAACTCAAGGAATGCAAGTTAAATTTTAGAGCTTCTGCAACCATGAAGGAAACAGACATCTACTGTTCCCAAAAAATGGTCATATTTCTTTGGAGAAGAGAGGCCTAAACTATAACATTTTGCATTTAGTTTGCATCAGGGATCAAGTGTATCATTACATGAAAGGAATTGCACTAGCTTGAACTAATGTACATGAAAGGAATTGCACTAGCTTGAACTATGTTTCCTACAAGAAAACCAATAGCCTATAGGTCATGACATTTGCAGCTTGTGATTTGCTAAAACAAATGCAGCTACATATCATATCAGGCTTCCATGCAAAGCTGGCCCTGGAGCTGATCTGGGCCATGGGGTAATATTGGAGACAACAACACACATCTTAGTTGGTGGGTGGTAGCCTTTATTCATATCCGAGGACTTCATTCAACATCACAACCACTGGCTACAGTGATTATAGATAAATGGAAACTCCCGGGACATATTTTGATAGAGGTTCTGCAGGAATCATGGGTACAGATTTTGATGCTGTTACTGGAGCATTTTGAGGTCATGCGCAGGGTAAGCAAAGTGTGTATGGGTAAAAGATTCTGTCATCTTTAATCCTGCTAAAGCAGTAAGGGCTCTGGCTGAAATATTGGGTGCCAAAAGCTCTACTGGGATGATTCAAGTCGGAAAATTCCAGACTCATGCTTTTGCTCAGGAAATGGTCAAGCAAGGATTCTCCATGCCAACCAAACTTGGGAGATGTTTAATCCCATTCCTGCAATATTGCTGTTGCTTCAATTGCTATAATGTTTTGTTGAAGTTCTTAATGGTTCCACTATCGGGCCTTAATGCAATCATTCTGGAATTTTTTCTGGTTTTTGGGTGTTTCAGGCCCCCTTCCATAAAAGACCTCTAAGTTTTGAGGCCAATGCCTCTCCATTGTGGGATTCTGGCAGGTTGTTGTAATGTAATGCTCATCTTTTGAGACAAGAAAGGGAACCTGATAAATAAAACCTCATTTATCAATCAAAAGTAAATAAAATAGAACAGCTAGCCTAGAATTAGACCAAGAGCAAATAAAAAAAGATGCTGTAAAATTACAACTATCAGTATATTTATTGACTTGCAACAGAGTTGTATAGACCTACCAAGTAAACAACAGGCTTTGCGCTTAGCAACTGGAACGTATTCAAAATCTCAACATCAGCAGCTTTCCAATCGCCCAATCTTACATCTTTTCCTCCCTCAAGCCACGCCTTGACCTGCCGAGAATACTCAAATCTCTGTCAAGAGTAAAATTACAAAGGTTGCATGCAGTACCTTACATATATGCTATTCTATTACTATATGTCAACTAGAAAAACACGACTTCAAACAAAGAATAAATAATCCTTTAATCAACTAAACTTGAATTGCACTCCTTGCATACCCAACTTATGTTCCTATATGAATCATGCAGGCTAGGCTTATTATTTATGACAACATAATCAACAGGGTTTTTTGATGGTTGTCTAAAATTTGAATCGAAAGCTTCAAATGAAGAAACAAAAATATGAAAAGAATTGTTCTACAATATCATCACAGAATTAAAATAAATAAATGCCAGTTAAAAAAAATTGGAGCCATTTAATCTGCATCGTTTAACAGAAAGTTGAAAAATAAGACGCAACTAATCTAAGCTTGGTAAAGAAAATAAATTTGTAACAGTTAGAAATGTAAAAATTGTTACTTTTTGACAGCACTCCATTTCAATTTTTAACTGCTTATCATTGCTTCGCTTCATAGACTTTTCTAGATCTTCAATACGCCTTTCCATAAATTCCAGATCCTGCAATGAAGATGACCCAGAACCAAATACAGAGAGATTAAATTAAGCTTAGGTGTATTCCTCCTACAACAGTTTACCACTTTGTATTTGATAATAAACACAGAGAAATAAGATTCAATCATCTCGAAGAATGGCAATAAGCTTCCAAATGCAGAATCAGCTATTCAAGCATGTTGAAAAACGTCCCTCAACAAACCATACATCAATAATATATTTGGATTGAAACAATTAATCAGGGTTACAAATTATTTCAGAATGTCTTTAGAATTTTAACCATCATATAACTGGAAAATAGGGGATAACGAAGTACACTAATATATAGACTAACAATTGAAAAAATAAATGACAACCTCACACCTTAGAATCATTCGACTCAACTGTGACTGTTTTTTATCCAAACACCCACTTGTTAAAATCAGTTGGTACTTTCAGAAATTGGTGGACAGTGAACAAAGTTGAATATCTGATTTTATATCTTCACATATTAAATTCTAGGCTGTTATCAAAACATGGCAGAAGAAAACCTCCAAAGAGCAAAAATATGTTGTTTTCACTTTTTGCAGCAGTACAAAGAAACATTCATTTCCTGGAGAGAGCAAATCAATGTCAGCCCACCTTCTCTCTAACCTTAATCAACTTCAATTTGGACATTTATCACCCTATATCAAAATTTGTATATGGAATTCTACATGTCTTGGGTTGAAAAACTGTCATTTATCACCTTTTCACAAATTGTTTTGTAACTTCTCATATTTGGCTGTTTTGAAACAGGGTTATTGTGTATAAAAATAAAATACTTAATCTAAATGCATTTGACTTGAAACAATCAAAAACACTGAAGAAAGATTCCACGGATATACACCTACCAAACAGAGTACCACCTACAAATCAGAAAACATGAATACTCTAACCACCCAACAATATCTAGCAAACCAAGCATACAGAAATCAATTAAGGTGCATAACCATAAGAGCAAGAGATAAATATCAAATATGCTTACACTGACACAGCAATATTAACCAACAAAAAGATTATCCACGCATGGTAGAATGTCAAATGCTTCATTAATACAGAAACTCCTAAAATCAACTTCTCACTCCAGTGCATTGGAAACTAGCAAAAACGAGAGTAATGCTTAAGATTTAGTCAGGAAAGCTCTAGGAAAATCATCCCAAATCTTGCAGTCTAGTCACATAACATGATAATTTCCACAATTTTAAAGAAATATTCTTGTTGCCAAATTATAAATGACCACAATATCCCTTCTGGAACACCGCCACTGCAAGACTTAAATATGCAAATAATGATCATTTTTGTAGAATTTACTCAACATATATAACAGTTAATCATTCATACTGAATTAGCCTAACTCTTAACCAACCTATGTGATAACCACTTAAATATTCTATTCAAAATGTCTCATCTATGTGTCACTTAAAAAGGATGAATTTCAAAATAATCCTCAAAGCTGATACTATAAGCAAGACAAAGGGCATAATAGATATTACATTTAGTTGTGCTATTGATCTTCTTTAGATTTTAGCAGACAATATATTTACTATTAGTTTAGTAGATGTTTCAACACTAAACAGTGCTTGTATCATATTTAAAATTTTAGATCACATTAATTAAGACTGATTTTTCCAAAATATGTGATTTGCTTCTAATCAACCTTCTTTTAGTTATCATATTAGTTAGAGAGAAATAAATAAGCAAAAAGCTAAGTGTAAAGAACATAGACAAATAACTAAATTCTAAAATAACTCTTCAATAGATAAGTAGTCGTCCCATTCTGTCAAAAAAAAAGCTAAAAATCTCTATCATGATACTGTAAACCACCACTAATCCGAAATTACGGCCACAAAATCCATGAAAACTAAATAGTATCTTATAAACCAATGCTGTCCTTAGCCTATTTCCTGGAAATAAATCAATCAAGAAAGTAGAAAGGACATTTGTGCAACTTCAACTAAGAAGTATGAAACTCCAGAAAACTGATATGTAAAATTCACAATCCAGATAAACTGGTGCAAATTCAAAATAAATCTAAGGCCCAAACTCCCACCTTTCTACAATGCCAATGTTAAAGAGATACAAAAAAACTAATTTGTAAAACTAAAGACCAATAGTATCAACAAGAGGCTATGCCAAAAAGATAAGATAGACAATGAAATATTCAGCTTCTCCTTTTGTTGCAAATGAACTGAAATAACTACGAGTAAAAATGATGTAACATTCCACCAGCCATGTACAATTAAATTTACTTTACAAACAAAAGGAGTGCTCCAAAAGATATCTTCTGACATACCTTTAATCGCAGTTCCTCGGTTATCACCTCTAAATCCCTGACGGGGTCCACAATATCCTCCACGTGAATAACTTCTGGATCATCAAACGCTCCTACAAGCACACCAAAAGACATATTCACAAATTCTAGAAAACAACCAAAACAAAGACAAAAATTGTACAAATAAACACCATCTAGGTCATGTGAAATTTCAAAAACAACCCAAGGCCAATTTACATAGGATTATGTTTTATCTCAACTAGGTTACATTCCTAGTGAACTCATTCAAGAATTCTTTTATTATTTTGGACATGTAGCAGATATAGTGTCAACATAAATCTCTTGATATTTACTTCCACGTTGTTACCACTATACTGACTTTGCAAAACCCATAAAAGTAAATTAATCATGTATGTGTCTTTTAAGCCACTACAACGAAATAAATTCAATCATTAGGTAATTCACAGTCTACTTGTTGAACTTAAGTTATAAGTGGCATGAAAATTCTATGTTACCTTTTTTGTTGTGAAAATATTTTAATATAATTAATAATAAAAATTATAATGGGACCTACCGGTCCTCTGTAATCAATACAGACAATGGATAACAGTCATGGCTGTGACTGGACGCTGGACTCTTGCTGTTTTGAAGTCTCTTGTCTTCCGGGTACTGTATATATGGTCTGTTCATAGTTGTTTAGTGTTAAAAAAGTTGTATTTGTCATCTCTATATTTCTGTTAGAGGTCTGGGTGGTCTCTACAGCCATTTTGTGCATTGGCTGGTAGTTAACCAGGAGGATTTTTGTTAAAATGTGGAATGGTGATATGAAAAACAGAATTTGTATTGTCTCTGTCAGCCCTCTGTCATAGCTTGACATCATATGTATTTTCTATCTTTTAATATTTATTAATATAATGGGAGAGGGCCCTACCCCACTTGAATTACCAAAAACAAAAAAAATTATAATGTATAATATATAATATTTTTAATAATTATTAATAAATAAATATAGTCATATTTATAATATATTAAAAAATTATTCATAATATATTAAATTTTAATATTGTAATTATATTATATAATATGTTTAATATTATTATATAAATATTTTAATATAATTAAAATGTAATATAGATTTATTATTAAATAACAAATTAAGCGTTCACTAAAATTCTGCACATTTCCAAACATGAAAGGTGCAGATTCAATCGAGAGCTTAGAATGCATCCCATAGAGCTTGGAGTACATGTACACCACCCTGTACAATATTTCAGACAGGAAATGTGCACTACTTTAGGCAATTCTGATTATAACTGGCCATCCTTCATCTTCTCCGTATTGGTGTAAAAAATCGTGGAACTCAAGACCCCATTTTTGACACCAAATTCTCATCCATCTCCAGCAACACCTGCAGCAGGTGTTAATAATAGCAAGGTTCAAAGATGGTATCATTCGATGATTGTTCAAAACAGAAACATCTTAGATTTCAAGATCTAGCATTTTTTTTCGTGAACCAAAATCTTTTTTCGCAATTTAAAAGAATTTAGGGTTTCCACTTTTTGCAGGTTTCAGGGACATCAGAGCCCCAGCTGTCCCCAACAGGGGGGCATTCCCTGCTTCTGCAGAGCGAACCGGGGACATTTCCCCTCTGCTGGTGGCAGTGGCAGGGTAATATCTCCCCACTGTTTCAGCATCCCAGGGACATCCCCGTCCCAGAAACATGATTTTTTTTTGTGGGGGAGGGGAGGGCGAGGTGGGGGCGGGGGGTGGGCATCCTGTGGAACACTGATCCTAATTTAATCAAAGCACTAGCAAATAAGGTAAAATCTACAGAAAAACCTTTGAGTTTCTAGTATGAGACAGATCACCAAGTCACAAGGCATATTTTACATAGATTGCAGATCCATTTAGCAAACCTGTTCATAAAACTGCATTAGCTGAAATAATTTGACATTATCATCATTGATAGCATCATCACGCCACTTCCTCCTGACTTTTCGTTTGATGGTCTGACAAGACGGATTTGCCGATGGCACAGCTGCCAATTTCAAAGACTGCAAAAAGCATTGCTTCACTGTGCCACTAGTAGTTCAGACGATAATGCTCCAGATTTTTTTACAACATAATTAAGGGGTTGATTTATATACTGATATTCTGAATCATGAAAGCAATATACATTGGTAGATCCTTCTTTGAAAGTCGGGAATCAAAGAAACAGAGATGAATCTCTTAGACAGAAAATTGCACAATTGACATAATATTGAACGGTAATGATGCTCAACCTAAACTGATTAACTTCCATAGCTGACTGAATTTTGCAAGTCTAGAAAAGAAGGTCAAGACCCAAGAATATTAAAACCAAATCTATTCCAGCTTAAAGAGAACTATAAATCAACAGTCACGAAGTTTGATATAAATCCCACGGTGGATAAGCCAAAGGTGTGCTGTAGCTAGAGTGATTCTATATTGTTTCTCATAGTTAGGAGGCTTACCCAAAGCAAATGGGTGCACAGGAGACGTCCAACATTTATCCAAATCACATTTTTCAACACTGAAACTCCCACACCAAAAACAGGAAGAACTTCTCAGTGCATTTCAAAATACTGGAACAACTATATGCCAACGAACTGCTTACAAAAAGCACGTGGTTGCCTATGAGATATCAAACCCTATAAAAATCACATTTCTTTACTGAATCCCACAAGCCAAAACTGGGAAGAACTTTTCAGTGTGCTTCAGCATATCAAAACAACTACATGCAAAGGAACAGTAAACAATTTATTTCTCAATGATTGGACACAAAAATCCAAAAATCTAAATGCTAAATGGAACCCTCCATCACTTGTTGGCTCAAGATGAATGCCAATGCATTCTCTAAAGTGAACCCTAGGCCATACTGAATGAAAGTGGACATATGTCGAAAACAAAAGAAGGCGCCCATATACTGAATTGCTTTTTGACTTCCGCAAGTTATCAAATAACATTACCGAAGCATATGGGATTTCATACAATATGAAGGCAGCCCAAGAGTGCATTATCGACCTCTTATTTTAGAAACTGAAGCTCAAATTTTAGTGAGCTTTTTAAATATGTTCTTCAAATTCTGTGAATAATTGGCAATTGCACATGATTCTCGAAAAAAACCATCACCTGATGAGGTCCTTCTCCCTGGTTCAAGTGGTCTATCAACCTAATGAAAGGAAAAAGAAGTTGCATTAAGAGATAAGGTCATGCATACAGGCAGCAAGGCTCTAAATATTTTACAAATGCCATAGAAGGTACCCTCAATGAACCCAAAGAGAAGGTCCCATAAGACAACTAGGAGGTTCCAAAAAGAAAGAAGTAAAGAAACAGGGTAGAAATGGCATCATAGAGCAAGAATATGAATTAGAAGGGGAAAAAACAATGGAGAAAAGCAAAAGTAAAGCAGAAAAAGAAAGAATGATCAGAACATCCATTCTAATTAGTGTGTTAATGAGGACATCCTTTACAAGTATTCTGCTCCTCAAGAAAATATCCATTATAATTGGTGTAGTTCTGATGAGGACGTTCATTACAGTTAGTGTTTTAGCTAATGTTACTTACTCTACATCAGTCAAATAAAAATGCAAGTGGATTGGTGGAATTATCAAGTGGATAGATACAAATAAATGAAAAGTAGGGCAGCTTGAAACACAATTGTCATTGTAATATTTTTAGGCTCTATATACAGGCTTCTCTTATGTAAATATAACTCAGAAATAAAATCATATCGGTTGGTATGAGAGCCTAATGATAAGGCCTCCCTTCTCCATCCTTTGATACGCTTAGTTTATTCGGCTGGCAACACAGTTATCTCACTGTTCAGATCTATATTATCAGATTTCTGATTTCAAGTTTTTGATTTTCAATTCAGCATTTACATATGTAAGCAAAAGTGAAGAAGAGACGAAGAAATTTCACGACCTTATCAACCTGATTTTTCAATGTAGTTCTTCGTTTATTGATGAGAAATGCTGCACATTGTATTTTTGACTGTCTTTCCACTTTCTAGGTATTGGCTCCAACCTCCAACCTTTAATACACATATAGTGTATTTGGCACCCTAGATTTCGTGCTGCTAAAACCTATGATTGCCAATTTCTGCTGTCAATCATCTGCTGTAAAACTTATGTTAGTTTTCAAATGTAAACTTTACATGGTCTATTTGCCCGTTGTTGATTTGATATCGCATTTCAAATTTCTTGCTTGCTGTTCAGATGTACACATACCAGCAGCAATTCATTTCAGTATCAGATCTAGTCTGGCATCCTCTTGAACAAAGCTTCCTACATGTGGCATTATTCTTGTAATAATGGCAACCCATTTGTTTTTATTTGTTTTGTTTCTTTTTGCTTTTTTTTAAATAGTTTACGAAGTCCCTCAGCTCAACCCAGAACCCCGACTTGATTCAATTGCTCACCCAACAGCTCCATGAACCAGCAGTGACAACAGGGGTTATTTCAGTTCCAACTATTGCAATGAATAACAAGCATGTTTCAACTCCTGACACGTCCACAATGGTTCTATGACTATCTAGCAACCTGGGTCCATCTATAGAACCATGTCTTAACTTCCCATTATCATCGAGAAAACTTCTGATTCTCCTTCACTACAATCTATATATGATCCTTATCATCCTATCTTGACAAAACTCAGCAACTTAAAAAACACCTAAATTTTTGAATTCTCTTTTTTTTTGAAAAAATCATATTTTTTATGCAAAATACAGCTACAAAATGTATCAAATGAGTTTGGTGGGGATCTGGGGGCAAGGCCCTCTGCAGGGTCGAAGGGCAACGCCCCTTGCGAGAGCCCCTGCCACCAAGCCCAAATGAAGACCTTCAAAATGACCATGGCGCACACCATTTTCATATTGTTGCTGCTGTGTGATGGACATGCCCAAGTCTGCTCTTTAAATTGAAATTCCTCAAATCTGCTCTTGAAATCCACTAAAAATCCTTCCAAATTGCTCTTCAAATCCACCAAAAATCCAAACATCTGCTATGTGATGTTTAGCTAAGACATGAGGGTTTAAATAGGCAAAACATTTGTGTCTTTTATGCGTAAATCCCGCATCTGATCTGCGTTTGATCTGTTTGGACGAGTAGTTTGATCGGACTCGCCGATTTTTGGGTGAGTACTTGGCAAAATTTCGGTGAAAACTCAACATCAACTTGCGAGTACTCAACGAACCTGCAATCTATGATCCTAACCACAAGGCACCATGCATTCCCCAAATAATTAACCACACAATCCACAATCGAGTAAGTATTTTGATCACCACCTCAACACCTTGCCACCTCTTCCAGTATACAGGGCCATCGACACCATGTCAAGCTTTCTCCTATCACTTCAAATACATCCCACTCTTTGTCCTTTGACCAATTTTAAATTAATGAACCAATGAACTCTTATTGCCCATTCCCTTCCTTAGTTGTCCTTTGCACCTTGTCCTGAATGAACTTCCTCATGGTTCCATGATGGATTCTTCACAACTTTAGAGTTGGTATCTTATCCTTCTCACTCTATGCCTCCCATACATTTTGTTCTTAAGTCTTACGTCGGAAAATGTCCCCTTGGGGGCTTTTCCCTCTTAAGGTTTAGCTCCTAGGTCCTTAATTTGCATTTAGAACATCTTGTGTGATATTTTTGACTCTCGATGAGAAAACCCTAAGTCTTATGGCAAATAGGACCTAGGGGGTGCTATTTTGATGATCATTGAACAAAAATGGCAGGGTGGACTTGGGCGCTAGCGCCCTAGTCCTGCACTATTTTGGGTCTGCCCTAAATTTAAATGTCGGTTTAGTAACTGTTATTTAGGTCCTATGCCGACATCTCAAGTTTGAATTACGAAATTCTTAGCGGGAATCTTTGTATTTGTATATATAAGCATGATTAGGTTTCATTTGCAAACTAGATGGACATTTTGATTGACAAGCTTATGTGAAAGTGATTCAAGGCATTCATTGTGTTGCAGAGCAGTACTTTGTTGTTATTGTGTTTGTGTTTGCAGATTTGACATCCATCTCCTTATGGCATGAAGAGCATCTTCCTTCCATGAGATCTACACTTCAACGTGTGATCTATTGTGTTTTCAATCACTTATCATTTGGATTTTTGCCTCTATCCCATCGAGATACGCACTCTTATCTGACAACGGTGTTCGAAAGACTTGAATGTCTCTCCGGGGCTTGGTCGAGGCAAGCCTCTAAACACCACATTCCCTTCCCACACTCCTTGTGATTGTAGGTTACAAGTACTGAGTTTCGCGGAGTGGAGTTGCAGAAAGGGAGTGGCAAACATCAGAGATTCGAGATCTGAGAAGAAGAGGACTCCGATGAACAATCCTAGACTAGGGCGCTAGTCCCTATGTCCTCCAGTTTTCCTGAGGCAGAAACAAAAGTTACAGTGCAGATCAATGTCGAGAGAAGTTCCAGATTCCGTGACGAACCTTGGACTTGGGCGCTAGTCCCTGTGTCCCCGACTTTTCCGTTTTCTGGACTTCGAAAACAGTGAATTAAATATCTTTGTCCTTCATCTCAATCTGAAAGGATTTGCAGTAATTCGATAATTTGCTTCCTGTTTTGCATATTTAGGGTTTTAAGTGAAATTGAACATTAAATTGAGATATTGTTTGACACATCCAAGATTCTGCATCTTCCCAAGTGGCAGCCCAACCTGATAGGTGAATCCTCTTGCACAAATTGGAGGTTCAACTCGATTAATATGCCCTTGGAATGTTTTGTGTGAAAGGAGGATTTCGCATAAACCCTCAAAATCAACATCCCCCTTTTTCTTATAAAACATTAAGCAAGGACCAAATCCTCTTTCAACAACTCTTATGATTGAGTTACACCCCCCAAATCCAACCCTCTCCCTACAACAAGAATATCTCCTCAGTACAAAGATCTTTACATGAGAATTGTTTTGGCATCAACAAAGCATTTCAGTCTTTAGAACATTTCATTCCTAGGTGTTGCAACTCTTCTTATTCAACATTTAACATTGTATGAGTTAAGATGCAGTGATAAAATGTTGAATTCATTCAAGAGAGGTCCCCGATTCAAACCTCCATACATGCCTCCACAAATGTACGCCAATTTGCAGCTTTTGATTGACAAAAGCACCCATCCATTAGTGATAAAAATAAGCATATATTTATATTAGTAAAACTTGAGGTCGCCTAAAGGATTTAAAGGGGTCCATCTTGTTATAATCTTTCTGCTTGCTATAGTTTCTGCTTCAGTGCTTGCAATAAACCATATTTTTTTGGTGTTGCAACAAAGGTCGCCATCGGTTCTCCTAGATTGTGCCTCATCGATTAGCCACTCTCCAGGGCTAGATGGTGATCTGTCCCTGCTGGTCCTACTCTCTGTTTAGGTCACTGCAGCTAGTTTTTCTCCTTTGGTGGTTGTTCTTCATGGATTTGATGGCTCCACTTCACCTAGCCATCTTGTTCGTTCCCTTGTCCCATTTCTCACGAGAAGGTGCCATGCCCCTTGGGGGATGTCATCTCCAATGTTGCTCCTAGGGTTGTGGTTGGTGTTGTTCCAAGGGACATTTGTTCCTCTTCCAAACCAGTAGTGGGCATCAAAGTTGTGAAGGAGGTGCCCTTGGTTTCTTGCTTAGGGCAATCCCCCCTAATTGTCTTGGGTTCTAAGGTTTTGGAAAAAGAAGCTTGTTATATTGAGAAGGGTGTGATTTGCAAATTCAAACTCTGTAGGTTAAGCTTAGTTGGTCTTCATGATTGGAATTCCAAGGCTTGGAAGCCTTTCTTATACACAAATGTAGACATTTGCCCATATCTGCATGGTTTTTTTGTTATTGCTTGCAAATCTCTTTTGGATAGAATACTTATTTTAAAAAGGGTCCCCAATTTGGGGATAATGCAGCTCTACTGTTGAAGGACCTTTACTCCTCTTTCCGAATCTTTTTCAGTGCTCCTTGTTTAGGTTCGTCTCCCCAATCTTCCTTTTCAGTTTTAGATTGATTCTAGTCTTCAAGCAATTGGTAATACTTTGGGGTCTTTTCTCTCTATCTCCTCAAAGACTAATTTCCTCCCACACCCTACTTATGCTTGGATTCTTGTTGAGACGGACTTGTCAAAAGGGGTTAATGGCTGAAATTTGGCTCCAAGTGCAAAATTGAGTTGCATTTTCAGTGTTGTATCTATTATGGCTGTAGATGTTTGGCTTCGCAATGTGTCAAGGCAAAATGCATTGCTTGTGGTTCGGCTTCTTGTTGGAAGGATGTAGAACTCCACCACTTTTCTGTGTCTAGAGCTCGAAAGCCTTCAAAGGTGTCTAATCTTCCTCCTTTTCATGCTCCTTCAATTTGAAAGCCTACAAGAATGTCTAAAAAGGTTTATCCTAGTACTTTGGTTGAGACTTGCCCTTAGGCCTCCCCGATTGCTCTAGGTTCTTCTCAAACCTTAGATCCCCCTTCTATTAGTGGCTTATCATCTCCTCATCCTTCTACAACTATTGGTTCTTCTCCCCCTCCTCCTTTTGGGCACTCTTCTTCCTTGTTGGCTGCTAGGGTAGTTGCCAAGGATGTTTCTCATTGACCTTTGTTTATCCCCATGGAAGCCCCGTGTTCTTCAATTCTCACAACAGTGGTTCCATTGGTTAGCTTGGCTTCTTGCTAGAAGGTAATCTCAACTCTTGATATGGATGCTTCAGGAGATGTTTGGACTACAGTTTCAATTAGGAAACCTTCATCTAGAAAGCAAGCTTCTATTCAAATGTTTTTAAGATCTTATAAGCAAAACAAGTAGGGTAGCAACTTGAAGGGCTAGTTATTTGGTTTGTTTTGCTCCTTGGTTCAGGGCATTCAACTCCTTGTATTCCTTTTTGGCCTCTTTGTTTGTTTTCCCTTGGTGAGGTCCCCTATAAAACCCTCGTTTAATTATTAAAAAACAAAGCTGAGGTTGCCTAATGGTAAAGGTGTCTATACTCCAAGATCATAGGTTCAAATCCAAAGGGGGATAGGGTTATACACCTTGTTCAACAATGGAATGGAAAAACAATTCTCTTGTGGAATGCTTACATAAATGGAGTCTCAAAGACCAAATTTGTCTCACTTGGCAATGACCTAATATCCATATATCCATCTGGGTATTCTAGTATATCTTTGTTTGTGGTTTGCATGCACTTCATATCCCACCAAATTCCATCTTCTCCTAGCTCATCTTGGCAGCTACAAGATCATTTTGATCCATCTATAGATGTTGGGCGACAATTTCCTCTAAGCAAGGAGCAAATGTTGATGACATCCACTATACTTAGTCTATTAATGATGAGAACATCCATTATAATTAATGTGTTATAGATGAGGACATGAGTTATAATAAGAATGTTAGCAATAAGGACATCCATTGTAATTGGTGTGTTAGTGATGAGGACGTGAGTTAGAATTAGTGTTAACTAGAGATATTTTTATTCTACATCAACCAAACCCATATGCAAGTGGGTTGGTAGAATTATTAATTGGATAGATAGAAATAAAATATAAATAAGACAGCTGGAAACATTAATGTAACTGTAATATGTTTAGCCTATTTATATAGGCTTCTCCCATATAAATAGAGTTCATAAATAGTCATATCAAAGAGCCATATTACAATTTCCTAATGAAAAGGAATCTTTAGAATGGGACAAGGTAAAGGAGGAGGAGATAATCTGCATGTCAAAATACAAAAGAAAACTATTACTGAAGTGGGAAATTGATCACAACCACTAGCAGCAAAAGTGCTCAAAAAATGCAGAAAAGAAGATCAAAGCAATGAAGATCGTCTCTTGGAATATCAAATATTTACATCCCCATTGAAGAAGCATTTAAATAAAGGATTTTTTAATCAAGAAAAACTGCATATACCAATGTTATCAAAGACAAGACTAACGAATGATTTACAAGAGAGATAAACTAAGTCATTTTGAAGCAAGGCCAATTTTGCTGGGGGGGGAAGCAAAATAAATTCTTGCAATCCTATGGGATCCCACATTATCCAATCAGATCCCGGTTTCATCTAGGGACTAGATAACTTACTACATGCAAACATGCAACTCTAAACTAATTTTGTTCTACCTAACTTCTACGAACTTCATGTTATTGACCAACAAAAGTAATGCTTTGCATTCTTTATGGCCAATGATCAAATCCAAGCAGCCAAACACTCGATTATCATAAATTATTTCAACACGATGGCCAGGGGTGTCTAAAAAACATAAAAGGAATACCACTTCAAAGTCAAGATGCTAAAAAATTTTAAAACTTTGTTTCTGATATGCAAATTTGGGGGTATAAATCCAATCTATGGCCTTTTTACCTAGACCAATCAACAGTCGGTGTAAAGGAAAGAAATACAATCAACAGTCAATGTAAAGGAAAGAGATCCTATTGGAAGGATGATCTGATCATTGCAAATAGGTCTTTTGTTTTGGGAAGATTCACCCACAAGGACCTTCCCTTTCAAGTCTGAAAGGATGTGGCTTGAGCACACTAATTTTGATGATGTGGAGGTACACTGGATGCCAGAAGTTATGGGGCGGTAAGAATCCAAAAAGTACAACCTTGCAGAAAAACCAAAATTCGTCAAAAATAGTTTGAAGATATGGAGTAAAAGAGTATAAATACTATTTTTGCCATCAAAAAGCATTGGGAAGAGAGTAAGGGTTGTACAAGATTCTATCAAATGATATGGACTAGATGAGGTGCACAAAGCAGAAGAGGAAGCCATAGAAATATTCAATATATATCAGAACGAAGATATTTTTTTGAACCAAAAATCAGTGAAACTCTGATTGCAAAATAAGATATATTAAGGTTAAGTGTTTTTACCAATTGACAATCATGCAAAGGCAGAGAAATAAGACAACCAAATTAGATAACTCTGATGACGAAGTCTGAGAGAAAAAATACATCAGTCCTGAGGTGATTCAGCATTTTGAAGACTTGATTTAGAATGCTTCTAGAAATAACAGTGTAGGTATTTTTTTGCATAAAAGTTTCAGATCACACTCAATGATCCATCATCAAGATGAGGAAAAAATGTGCTGAATTGCAGACTTTATTCACTAAATAGTTGGTGAGGCCAATAGTAGGTAAGGAGAAAACAGGAAATGAGAAAAGCAAGGACAGGCAAAAAAGAAATAATAAAAAAGGTTATGGTAAGAGATTAAAAGCAGGGAAATTTTTGAGACAATCAAAGATAATATAGACCTATAAACAAGGAAAAGCAACAATACAACACCTAAAGGATACTAGGAATTTAATAATAATGAAAAATTAATAATAAAATGAATAATAATAATCCTACTAATAAAAACATGATTATAATAATGTAAAAAAAAATAATAATGCTATAATGGATAATAATAACGATACTTCATACTAATAATAATAGCATTAATGACTATCATAATAAAACTATTTCTAATATTATATTAATGCAATTAATAAATAATGGTGCCAATATATTATTAGAATTATTGCTATAAATAATGTAATGTTATAATAATCCTACTAAAAAAAACATGATTATAATAGTATAAAAAACAATAATAATGCTAGAATGGATAATAATAACGATACTTCATACTAATAATAATAGTATTAATGACTATCATAATAAAACTAATTTTAATATTATATTGATGGAATTAATAACTGATGGTGCCAATATATTATTAGAATTATTGCTATAAATAATGTAATGTTATTATAACTGACATTGTAAATATAATTATTATTAGAATGGTATAGAAAAAAGCAAGGTGAAGGATAGGATAATGAGGTTGGAAAGCTAGGGAAGACTGAAATGGGGAAAGGAAGAGATAGGGGTAGCTAAAGGAGGGGAGCTTTTGAGAAGACAGGTGAGAAGGAATAACTAGTTACAAGACAAAAAGAAAGGTTGAAGGAGATAAAAGAGACAAAAAGAAGTGAAGGATTGTGATAGAAAAAAGAGGAAGAGTGGGAAGAGGAGAGAGCAATCAAGAGGGAATGAAAGGATTGTGTCTAAGTGGATTTATCATTGAGTGCCAAAAAAAGCTTAAACTCCAACCATCATCCCAATTGATGGTTGTTGGGGTGTCTACCAATGTCTATTGCCTCTTTAAGCTTTCTCTTGAAATAGTTTTCTTCTTTAACAAGGACTTCAGTGCTCTCCAAGCAGATTTGGTGTCTAATATTGGACAAGTGTTCTGCATGGGCAGATTTGACAATGCACATGTGTTTAATGTCGGTATTCAGTCTTATAGACCCCAGAGTTATGAATGAGATCTCTCTGATCTTTGGTTCAAAGGAAAAGGTTTCTCACTCTAGTATAGGGTTTGAAGGCACATTTGAGGCCTTTCTGTGAAGAATTTTGGAAATTTTATTGGAGATGCCTTCAATGTAAGGGAGGGTAGAAACAAAAATAGAAAGTGAGTCACCTTTGCTATTGCTAGGAATCCTCCAAGTTTTAGCTTGTCTAATTGCTCTCACAATGTGTTTGTTCTTGTATCCATTCAATTTAAAAACACTAGTCAAATGGAAAAAAAAATTGATCAATGTGTTTCTCATTACAAATTCGAAAGGTCATAGTGGCTAAAGTTTTTAAGACGCCAACTTTTTGGGCAAGGTGGTGATGAGAGGACATGTGAAGGTAAAGGACAGTTTGTGTGGCTTTTCTATAGACTTGTCGAGCCAAAGAGCCATCATTTTTTCTGAGAAGAAAAATGTCAAGGGAAGTTGGTTATTAATTTCAAGTTCTTTAGTAAACTTGATGATTGTTTAAGCAAAAATGGGCTTTTTCTAAAAATTTTAAAACATGCTGCCAACGTAGGTTAGTATCATCAGCATGGCATTTCCACCACCTAGGCTTCAAGGGGAAGGAATTAAGGGTCCTCTATTCAAAATGATCCACAAGAAGGCTAGCCGCTATAGTTGATAGTGGAAACCCCATTGTAACCCCATCAAACTACTCAGACTGCTCCTTGGAAAGTTAAAAACATGGATCTTAAGCACAACTCCACAAGGGAAGCGATCTCATCATCAATCTTACGTTAAACAATCTTGATGGTGGCACTAAAAAAACCTTAGTGAACAGGGACAAAACATCAAATCTGACCAAGATTTCGTCATCCCTCACCTTCGTATCCTTAGTGAATTCAACAAAGTGAGAGGAATCCTTGATGAAGAAGCTTGATTTGCCCACAATGGGGGTGATCCTCTTTGCAAGGTAAGCAACAAGTTTATAAGTCGGGAAGTTAGTAGTGTGAACCATGGGCATTAATGGAATGCAATTTGTGAATTTTAGGAGCACCATAAATGCAGGGATGACTTCCTTATTTGGAATGAGTCATTTCTTGGTGTTATCATCTAATGAGGATTGACCAATAGATTTTTTCACATTTTTGTGATCTTGGAAATGGGGTTGTGGTCCAAGCTCCATAACTACGACTACTATTTAGGTGGTCTAGCATTTTGGAGTTATAGTCTTGTTTATTCTCAACTTTAGGAATGCTACACTTGGGGGGTTTTGCATGTCTCAAGGTGACTACACAATCTTGTCTAATCTCTTTCGTTGTATCATTGAGTAGAGATGCAACACTGTAGATTCAAAAAATCCCTACACATTTATTTCGAAAAGCATTCTAAATCATTAACATGGACTGTCGAAATATTATGTTTAAATTTGAAGACCTATTAACAAAAGACAAGAGGGGAGAAACTCACATTTCTTTTCTTAATAATATCCCTAACCTAATATCTGAATACTGAAATCAACCTCTCAGAGGGCAAGTCTCAAAAGAAGTTAGAGACCAATCTCTAAAATGTAAGGGAATAAAGCACCTAAGCTCAATGGATTGTCATTCCTCTTTTTCAGCATTTCTAAAATCTAGTAAGGGAAGAAGAGAGAGGAGTAGTTGAGGGCTTAAGAAATACCATCCTAAAAAGTAAGGATGCCAAATCCTTGGATAACCATTAACCAACATATTTGTGCATTACACTGTACAAAAAGATCATGTCAAATGTTATGGCAAACAGGTTGAAGCCTATTCTTTCACATTATCATCTCTAAAGAGCAGGAAATTTGTGAAAGGACCGCAAATTCTCAATGGCATAACAATTATGCATGAGATCATATACTCTTTAACCTCTAGAAGCAAGAAAGGGATGTTATTGAGAGTGGAGATCTCAAAGGCATTTGATAGATGTTGCAAAAATTTGAATATTTAAACCATTTTTTATTGTTGGAAGAATCGCAGGAATGGGTTAAGGAATACTATGCAACACCAAAGACTTTGCTGCTTGTCAATGGATACCATACAAGATTCTTCAACTCTTCTAGAGGTCTGAAACAAGGCAATGCTTTGTCTCCTTATCTATACCCAATCTTGGATAAAGCTTTGGGAAGAACCCTAATTAAGAGGAAGCAAAGATTGAAAGGGCTCAAAGTTTCAACAAACGATGAATCAATCAATTATTTACAATTCATAGATGTCATGATGTAATGCTTTTGGTAGAGCTGATTCTATTGTAATGCAAGTGCATCAAGGGGATTCTTCATAATGATGAAGAGAACCTCAGGGCAGGTGGTCAATATAAGTCAAAGGCATTCTTTCTTAATATGAGAAACAATAAGTCAAAGGTGTTGAGTTCAATTAGTGAAAGCATTGGGTTCTCATTGTTGAGACCCAACTTCAGATTCCCAAAGTGACATCTACGGTGGAAGTCTAAATGGTGACTCTTGGACTTCCATTGTAGACTAAATCTAAGTTGAATAAAGTTGAATATGTTGATTAAGTGGATTAGTTGGTTGAGTTGGCCTTAATGAACGAAGAGACTCAGTTTGGGGATGAGGCCCAACATTTGTAGCCTCATTGGCTTGCGCCAAACTAAAAATTCCCAAAGTACCCATCAAAAAAAATGAGAAACAATAAGAAAAGTTACCTCACCATGATCTTGGGCAGCAAAATAGTATCCTTACCATACACTTACCTAGGAATAACTCCTTTCAAAAAAAGAGAGAGCAACCTTTGGATGGGACTACTGGATAGAATCCAAACCAGCTTGAATGCTGGAAAGGAAAGTGGCCATGTTCTGTGTGGCAATTCTCTGACCTAAAATCTGTCATCTAATCAGTATTAATGTACTAATTATCTCTTCTACAGGCACCCAAAAAGATTCTAAAAGAGATGGATGGGATTATGAGCTTGTTCTTTTGGCAAGGTATGAGTGAGCATTCACCCATTTGAAATTCATTTGAATTAAGAAAAAAATCATCATGTGCTCAGATTTCAGTTACAAATTTGGTAATATGAAAAGCCAACAAGCACAGCAACTCCATACGTATTAGCTAAAAAACGTTTTGTAGAGAGCTGAGTCTTGAGTAAATTTAATAACCAAATTGATGAGAGTATAGCATGAAATCGGAAAGTATATAGGAGAGAGAAAGTTAGATGTTGAATAATGATCAAACAAATTTTGCAAGAAATCCTTGTAAAGCAATTAGAGGTGATTTTCCTATACAATGGTCCTCATAGTGATTTTCTTTCCTTGAGAGTTTGAACAAGCCATTTCATTATCCTCCCCATAGTCGTCCTGTTACAAATCCACCGTATGGAACAAAACACTTGTTATATCTTTCAAACTTTTCGTCATAGTCCACAAGGAACTTGAGACTTCTACCGTGGAACAATATTAATATCTGGCAAAAACATGGGGCTAGGAATTGGCCCATCCAATTTGATAGAAAGGGTTTTACATGTCACTACCACCCTCCTCCTCCAAACTCTTGATAGCTTTCACGTCTTTTGCACCTATGAATTGCTTTTGTTCCTTCCCTTTAACCTTCTCTCCTGAAATAACATACAGTTTGAGCTTTTTTGCTAGCAATATTTGTCTTGTCCTTTTCCTACTAGAACACTTCCAAAAAAAATAAATTCTCTTCACTTCTACGCTTTCCCACTACAATACTTCCAAAGCATCATCTTCGTCTTTACTTCTACGCTTCTTACTAGAAGTGAGAGTCTCTCTCAAAATTGCATTTGAATCCAAGACCAATTCTCTCTTAGTTGGTCCTTGTTTATGGTGCTACTCATTACCGTCGAAATCTGGTCTATTATATCCTCGTTGGTGAGAGATGTCCTTGCATGGAAATGCTCCTCTTCCTTGATGCCCAACTTGTTACCATATGGAAGCTCATGACTTTGTCTTTTGGTACCCACAATCTGCCACTAAATCTTTTGCTTGAGCAGTATGCATGGCATGCATATTAACATCAGCAGCAAGCATATTGGGAATAGAATCCTTCAGATCTCCAATGAGAGCCCCTCCCATGATTGTAGGCAGCCCTTTGCTTGCATCACTTTAAACGCCCTTTGTAAATAAGTGTATCCATCTATGTTCACATCCCTGACTAGATGTTTTTGTATTCATTCCTTTCCTCCAAATCACCAGCACAATCCACAGATCCACCACTCGTGCCTCTACACTAAATTCAAATTTTCTGTGTATTAAAACTTTGCACATCTAATGGATAAGAGATTTTGATGTATGACACCTGGGTATATTTTAAGAATAGGACTCTTGTAAATTCTATAGAAATCCTTGCAAAAATCCACTATAGAGAAGCATAAAATCTTATGCAAAAAAGATTTGTAGTAGAAATCAAATTTTAGAGTAGATGGCAAATTTTTTTCAATTACCAATTTTTTTAATTCAGAGACTAAATTTTCCTATCAATATATAACTTGTGTGGCAGTTTGGTGTCTAAATTCCTGCCATTTATAACTTTTAAACAAAGATATTAAAATGGAGGAAAGTATAGAAAATAAAAAATAGCCCTAATAGATTGGGTTGATTAGGGTGCAAATTGTTATTAACAATTGCATGATATGTGTCTATCCTAAACATTGAAATTTCTAAGTTGTGCTGACTTTGTCTCAGGATAAGAGAAAATCCATCAAATATAGGCAAAACCCAAAAAAGTAAAATCTAGAGGATAAAAATATCAAAAAAAGAAAAAGAAAAATGGCGACATATAACCTCTAAAAGATTCCTTGTATGACACTAGGTTGTTAAAATACTTCATGAAGCCAACTGTGTGCAAAGACAACAAGAACACAAACAATATGTAGAAGACTTCTTGACACTGCAAATAACTCCAATGTCTAAAAGTTGATTGGAAGTTAAGAAAAAGAGAAAATTTGAACCACCAATTATCAGATAAACAACCGCTCAGACACTTCCAACTATCATTAGCCAAGAAAGCAAGCTCCACAAAAGTTCTGGGTTTCCGGTTTTACTATCCAGAGAAAAGTAAGCAACGGGAAACAGAGAGCGAACTTCAGCAAGAGCCTTGAGGGAAAGTACACAAAAGCAATGCTAGAAAAGAAACACAGCAAAGGAGAATTAGGACAATCTCAAATGGCAAGAAGACAACATGAAGACAAGATCATAAACAAAAGGCAAAGTGCAACGGAAGAAAATAAGACACTACTGAAGACAAACAAATCCTTTAAACAACACAAAAAATGGAAAAGGTTTGGATAGGTCACAAAGATAATCAAAGCTAACCCAAACAGCAAGAGTGATTGCCATCAAGAACAAATAAAGCTTGTGTTTTAATATAATATTTCTTCACCAAAACCACTTTACTCAGAAAAGCACTGTGACTCTTCCATAAAAGCCTCAAGTTCTTTCTAAGTAAGCCAAAAGCATTGGACCCAGCACTCTCAAAAAAGAAGACCCTAAAGGAAAGACAAACAACAACAAAAAAAAATTGAAGAGAGCTTGCAAACAAGCTTCTCCACTTTGAAAAACCACCTCAGCGTATTTCCTTCTTAAGTAACAAGGCCCCTATTAAGTATTAAGTTTTAACATTCCCGAATTTCTCGCCTAAGTAAATGCAAAGATCGAAAAAAAGACATAACACAAAGAATTCCCTAGAGTGATAGTAACTAAGAACGATCTGAGGTTGTTGTAAACTACAACTTTGATAATGAATTCATTGATTAAGCATCGATAAAACTTCACAGTGACAAGCGTCATTCCAAGTATGGGGGCACTAACTTGTACACACATATATATAAGAAAGCATTGAACTTGGATAAAAGAATAACAACAAAATGAAAACAGAACCTCCGTTATTGAAATTTGTCGGTGCTTTAAGCATTTCTTATGAAATTGATAAGAGCATTAAACTATGATTATTAAACTAAAGGTTACAGAAAGATTTGAATAGGCTTACTGCAAACATGAAAAATTCCATCAACTGCCCTTATGTGAGAAAGGAAGTTGTTCCCAAGCCCTTGTCCTTCATGTGCTCCTCGTACCAACCCTGCTATGTCATGCACTTCCAAAAATGCAGAAACCTGCATGAAATATTAAAGGAAGAAAGAAATTAGTCCACCACTAAAATCATTAGCACACCACCTTTTCTTTAAACCCCTTATACGGCCATATTCACGAGCTGATAAAAAGGATATAGTCTGTCCATACCAATGTAAAGTTGAAATTATAAAAATAAAGGCATGACATAAGCATCTAAACCAATTTAAATCTTTTGCCTTCAAAAAATTGATAGCAAGAGACACAAAGGAAAACATCAAGAATCCTCCATGGAGACAAGTCTAAGTACAATATTCAACAAGTCAAGGCCTTGCAATTCTACAATACCTTCATTGCTGTCTATAGAACTCTCAAAAATATCCAATTTATAATCTTTAATGGAATAGACTGTTTTTATTTCAATACATCAATTCATATTATAAGTATTGCATCATTTACAGTCCACCTACATGAACTTATGTGAATAGAAGCTCAAATGCAATCATTTCAATATGGTGAGTCACTTTGCATAAGCACAAAGTGAGATAAAGCTCAAATGAGCTCCATGCATATCACACAGGCAATTTCTGACATAGGATTTACTTCTACAGATTTTGAGGTCTTATTTTTCAAAATACATGGAACAGCTAGGACTCGAACCTAAAACCTCCCAGATGCACCTCTAAGTGCTTTCCATTAAGCCACCAGCCCTTCACAAGTTTAAATCTTCTTTTAAGTGTGGATTGGACCTTTGACACTTTTAGAATATTAAAAGTAGCTTCTCATTTACTTTGCCAAAATATCTTGTGCAACCTTCAACCTATGAATCAGCAACCATTTCAGTCTACTTTCTTACCCACTAAGAAGTTTTAAGTAAAATAAGTTTAACAGGTTATTTTAGCATGACACGCCATGAAAAATAAAATCAGGCAGATTACAAGGTAATTTTCAGTATTTTTCCAAGTTTCAGGTACGCAGTTACAGCAACAGCAAAAAAATTCCAGATTTGAGGAAGGCCAGAGAGATCAGAATTAAAAAATTATTTAAAAAAGATAAAACAGTGAAAGAAGCTGCACTTTATTCTTGTTCATGGGTTGACAGTTCATAAGAAAAATAGAAATGCAAAGTGGCAAGCTCCCTCTACAGGAGTTGAACTAAATTTGAGGGGGCCTCTAAAGGCAACCCTGGGGCTGCACGGGCAGGATATGTCATTTGTGATTCTCAAGGTGATTTTGTGGGGTGGCTCGATGCATCTAGGACAGAAGGCAAACAATAAAGCGAAATGGGAGACCCTTCACGCTGTTATAAAAGCGGCTTATGTGGCAAGTTATTGTTCTTTAGAGATAGAGGGTGACTCAGAAGTCATAGTTCAAGCAGTAAGTAAGCAATCATGCCCTAACTGGAAGCTCCATTCCATTTAAGAAGAAACATTAATATGGTTGAAGAAATTTGATAATATATCTATAGTGCATTGCAATAGAGAACAAAATTATCTAGCTGACTATTTAGCTAATCAAGGTACTCAGCAAACGGTGTTTTCTTAATTTAAAAGCATGGATGCCAAAGATTGGGAGATAATCTCTAATCTAATTTTGTTGGAGCGGCCTCTATGGGCATAGTGTTAGGTGCTAAGATTTTATGGCTTGTTCTGGTGGCTTGCCTTGGAAGTGCATGTTTATTTAATGGGACGTCAAACATGCTCGGGCATTATTTCATTACTTTTCTTAATTATTGCATGGTAAAGCTAGGTAGGGCAGGAAGATGAGTTATATTTGTATGGCAACGAATGCTTCATGTGATGCCAAATGTTTGCTTTTGATACTCAATAGTTCTTTATTAATTGCATTGGGGGTGCTAGCTCTCAGAGGCATGTGGGCTGGTGAAGGAGTCTCCCATGACCTGTTCCACCATGGGAAAGTCACAAACCATCGCCTACGAAAGAAATTCAATTGTTTGTCTTAGGGTTGTTTTTAGGTAGTTAAGGCTATTTTAGGTCCTGAGCGTTTGTTAGGTTGCATGGCACTATCTTGGAGGAGTTCAAGCACAATTTAAAGGTGGTGATCTATATGCTGCAATTTGGGAGAGCCTAGAAAAATTGTTGTTGGCCTCACCAATGGATGAGTCAAAGGATATGGAAGAGAAGGAGATGCCTATTCAAGATGGGTTATGGTGTCAGATCAAAGGTAATGCAAGGGTTTCTATTGAGAATGATGTTGATACAAGGCTTATGCAGGCTACGGTTATAGCACTTATCGAACATGTTTGTGTGCTAGATGCTTACTGCAAGGATATCAGTTTAGTATTGAGACATTTGGTGGTTTCAAATCACAAGGGTGTTTTAGAAATCTCAAGTGGATATACATTGCCAAAACTAGAAGATAGGTATATTGTTTGTGCAGTTAGGAGGGCAAAATTAATCACAGGGGTTAAGATCAATGGCTTCAAGAATGCTCCAGGCCCTATTTCACCAATGATAGAACTAGTATGTGTTTCTGACAATGAAGTATATATAGTAGACATGATATTTCCACAATCAATGTAAATGAACTTGAGTGCTTCTAGTAGAAAATTCTGTGAGAGTTTTTGAGTACATAGTCATGCATTTGATCATTGGAAAACATTGCCTCAGTCTACTGGTTTGGGAGGATTGGGAGTCTCGGATTTGTCAAAATGATGTGTGCTTATGTCTTTGTTTTTGAGTCTGCGTATTTAGTGCATGCTTAAGATTGTGTTGAGTTGCGTTGGTTTTAATATTATGTAAACTTTGTTCTCCTACTATGCCCATTATGAGGGTAGTTAATGTTGGTTAATATAGAACTTGTATGTTTTTGTTTGAGAAGGGTGGGACACCTGCTATAGAACCCTAATATTATATCTTAAAAAGAAGCTGAAATTTATACAAAGTTAGACAACTTGACAATCAAACGATCCAATGATCAACAACAAGCGTCTATAGTATAATATTTAATTTTTTCTTCAAGTTCAAGATAAAAGTAAAATGTAACACATAAAAATACAATGGCTAATCTAACTCATTGTCCGATGCAAATGTCGTGGTATAATCTTCCTCTTCCTCTCCTTTGCCTCCCTTTTCCTTTTCTCTTCTTCTATTTTCCTCTTCTTCTCTTTTGGTGACTACAAAAGAGCATAGGCCTTGGTTTATTAAGTTTTTTCAAGGTAGGACGACCTTGGTGAGCACCCCTTTTAGGTTAAGGATGTTGAGTTGCCAAAAGAACTTTGCAGGAGCAGGAATCTTCTGCAACACCAAAGAACCTTCCACAAGGGAGAGAAGCAAGAAAGAATGCTATATTGTCAATACTGGTACAATAGAATACAATTGTAAATGTTCAAAGAGACCCTTGTATATATATATATAGGCAAGGGTGAGACAAGAGACATGTGATAGTGACAAGTGTCACGATCACATGACTTGAGACACAAAAAGTAAATGCCCTAAGTAGACTTAACTAACTAGGTATGACAAAGACCCAAAAAGAAATTGGATAGGTTAAAGACCTGTTCACACCAACACCCCCCTTAAGTGCAACCTAGGGAGGAAAGAAAAGAGAAAGACTCAAAGATGGGTCCCAACAAGAAGGCCTGATAAAGTACCCATGTATAAAAGATCTCTAACAAATGGAGAAAATGAGAAAAAACCGAAACGAAAAAAAATCCTCCCCAAAAGAGAGAACAAGAAAAGAAAACAAGTGAAGGAAGGAGGACTCAAGATGACTCCCCAAGGACAACTTCCTTCACCCCAAGCATCGATCACAAGTGAAGATAACGAGGCAATGCCAAAGGTTTAGTGAAGACGTCCACCTGCTCCTCAATAGGCAAAAACTCCAAGTTGAGAACACCATCCTGGATGAGCTACCGAATGAAGTGCATGTGGATCTCAATATGTTTGGTTTGCTAATGCTCCACTAGGTTGCAAGAAATGTATATGGCACTCTAATTATCACACCAAAGGACAGTGGGGTGATCAAGAGGAAAACCAAACTCCGTCATCAACTAGCAAAGCCAAAGAACCTCCTAGCTAGCAAGAATTGTTCCTCAATACTCAGCCTCTGTAGATGATAATGCAGTAGCTAACTACTTATTGAAAGGCCATGCAATTACACCAAAACCAAGGAAGTACACAAAACCAGAATCAGACTTTTGATCATGAACATCACCAACCCAATCTGAGTTAGTGAAGCCTGCAATTTGAGAAGCTCCTGAAATGTAGTGAATGCCAAAATGTGAAGTTCCCTAACTGTACCTCAAGATACATTTGGCTGCCTTCTAGTAACTATCATGAGGAACCTAAGAGACAAGAGGCACGGCCAACTACAAAGGAAATATCAGGATGACTGTGTGTCAAATACAAGAGACTGCCAACCAATTGCTGATACACTGCAGCATCAACTCTACGTGAAGTGCAACTAGTCAACATTGTGACACCGGACTAAAATTGAGTGGGGATAGGCTTGCAATAAACCATGTCAAATCTGTGAAACAAATCAAGAGCATACTTCTGCTAGAAAAATAGAAATCCCCTCAAAAGACTTAAGAATCTGAAGACCAAGGAAAAAATGCAAAAACTCGAGATTGGTCATATAAAACTACTCCATCAATGCTCTCTAAACACCCTAAATCATAAAGGTGGAACTAAATGTAAAAATCAAGTCATCCATATAAAAAACAAGTATCAAAAGATCCTCTCCGTGCCTATGACTGTAAACTGTAGGATTGGAATGGTAACAAGTAAAACCAGAAGCAAGCAAGAAATTGTTCATCTTCTCATACCATGCCCAAGGGGCTTGCTTGAGACCATAAAGTGAACGACAAAGCCTACAAACAATTGAAGAATCCTACAAAAAACCTACAGGTTGCTCCATATAGATCTCCTCATGAAGATCAGCATTCAAAAAGGCACTCTTCACATCCATCTAATAAACTAACCATCCCTATGATGCAACAAGTGAAAGTACAAGATGCATGGAATCCATCTTGGCAACAAAAGCAAAGGTCTCAAAATAGTCAATGCCCTCAACCTGTGAAAAGCCCTTAGCCACAAGACATGCCTTGTACTTGTCAATGGACCCATCTACTACATATTTGGCTCAGTAGACCCACTTACTACAAACCAACTTTCTTCCCTTAGGAAGAGGTACAAGATCCCATGTATGATTCTTCATCAAAGAAGAATACTCCTTTGCCATAGCATTGTCCCACTTTGGAATACTTGGTACATCTGATAATAATTTAGGATCATCTGAAATAGCATGATTCAAATGGCTGATGCCAGTTGTTTGTGAATGAGTACATCGAGAGTTGATGGGATCACCAACCAAAGATCCAGCCTCCTCACGAGTAGTGTGGGCCCAACAAGGCAAAGACTGTGCACCAAGAGGTGGTGGATCATCATCATCATCATCCTCATCATCATCATCCTCAAGAAGCAAAGAGTCCTCAAAAGATGGAGAGTAGGAAGTGAGGGAGAAGCAAGTGATGGTGTATCCAGTTGTGTTAAGTGCTCATCAAACAGACTTCCCGTCAAAATAAGACATCTCAAGTAATAGGATCAAACAACTTGTAGGCCTTCACATCCTCACTATAGCCAACAAAAATCAAGGGTTGGTTCTTCTTGTCCATAGGCTTACCCATCCAAAACGAATGCCCAAGCCTCACTACCAAATAATTTTAAGGAAGAAACATCGATCTTGACATGGGTCCAAGCCTCCTTGAGAGTCATGTCCTGCACAACCTTGTGGGTCATACAATTCTAAATGTAGTTGCCACAATTCACTGCTTCAGCCCTGAAAGTGGGTGCCATGTTCTTGGACTGAATCATGCAATTAGCCATCTCCTGTAAAGTTTTGTTCTTTTGTTCGGCCACACCATTTTGCTAAGGAGTGTAAGGAACCATATGCTAATGTTCAAAAGTCTCTGTATGCAAAAGTCTCGAAATGCCTAATGCCTAATTTGCAAAAAATAGGTTTGTTAAAACTGAGAATGGAGGTTACAAACAAATTCCTACTGATTTTCTAACAAATTTCAAAATAAAGCTTGCCAAAATTCAACTCTGTGGGCAAAAGATATGTTTGTCACAAAAAAAAGTGCAAGAAATGGCTTCAAACTGAAATTTTTGTTACCTGGAGCAGAATTTGAAAAAATTAGGCAGATCACTACGAAGAGCTTTCCAACACCTATAAGAACTCTGAAAATACCTTCATGGGCAAAAGTTACGCCAAGTCAAAACAATTGGCCTCCACAGGTTAAAAAAATGGTCCCTTGGAGCGATCTGGGCAGCGCCAGCAAGCAAGTCGAATTCAGGTGGCAGGATACTAGCAGAGCAACACTCAAAGGCGAAGCAATGTCTATCAGCAATGAATAGAGGGAGCAATGCCTTCGTAGATATTAACTCCCCACATTGTGTGTGACTAGGAGCTAGTCATTGTGCATGACCACAGATTGTGTCGCCAAACATGGTCAACCAAAACTACACAAAGAACTGCAGACAGGAACACACACCCAATGGGTGCCTTGTGGATAGCATACATTGGATTTGGGGGTACAAGAGTCTGCCGACCTTGTACAAATCACAATAAAACTCAATTTTATTAAAAATTAAACCTTAATAGCCACGAAAAAATCCCTACCCATACGTAGAAATCTCACCAGCATGACGCAATCAAAGAATATGTCCACGAACACAGAGAATATATCAACAATACAAAGATGCCTATGCAAACATTGTACAACCTATACAGACTATACGGATGCCATATAACCGAGAGCATAGAGGCCCTCAAGAAAAGCTTTGCCAAAGACAGACACCCAACCCTATTGATATTACTATCAATCCATACAAATTTGGACCTTCTGAACTCAACCATGAGATCAAATTGGGCCAAAATGCACCAAATGAAAAAGTTTGGCTAAAATATCCCAAAAAAGGGAAATGGCTTGCAAATCTAGAGCTTTGATACCATGTTGAAGTTGCCAAAAGAACTTCACAATAGCAAGAATCTTTTGCAACACCAAAGAACCTTCCGCAAGAAAGAGAAGCAAGAAAGAATGCTATATTGTCAATATTGATACAATAGAATACAATTGCAAATTTACAAATAGACCCTTGCATATATAGGCAAGGGTGAGACAAAAGACAACATGTGATTGTGACAAGTGTCATGATCACATGACTTGAGACACAAAAAGTAAATGCCCTAAGTAAACTTAACTAAGTGTGAAAAAGACCCAAAAGGGAAATCGGACAGGTAAAAGACTCGTTCACACCAACAAAGGATTAAGGTGCGATGTTTTTTTTCAATTCATTGTTTTTGACTTTTTAACGTAGGGGACACCTTAACATCACTATGATGGTTGAGGAACATCTTGTGTCCCCTTGCTATCCTAGGGGCCCCAAGGCATCTCAAAAATCAATTAAAAAAGGGAGATAACCCTGTACAGTGTAAATTTATCAAAAATAGGAAAGATGCTAGTACATTCCTCCCTGGTCCCCATGTCCCTAAGACATCTGGAATGTGAGATTAGAGCACAGGGACATGTCCCTATGGATCCCTGGTAATTTTAAAGTCGCTCGACACTACATTTCTGCCTATCAGACCATGTTCTAGTGCTAAGAAAAATCAATTGCAACAATGACTTTTTCAGTACCGTTTCTTACCCTCTAAAAAGTTGAGAGAAAAAAATAAGCTTGGCAGGTTATTTCAGGATGACCCTGCCTTGAATTGCTTAAAGCATATAGCATGGCAATCAACAAAGCTGCCAGGAACTATTTTAGTCATAACTTATTAGCCTTTAACCTTGACATGTTTCTATCCATTGTGGCATGGTCTAGCAGTAAACATAACAATTGCAGTGCTAAATTTTTCAGGACCTTTTCTTACCACCTAACAAGTTACTAAAATATGTTTCCCAGATCACTTTAAATCAACACGGCATAAAAATTTCAAACAGAGAGAGCAAGGTAATTTAACACATTAATTTGTGTTGTGGGTTTTCATTCAAGATCCAAAACCTAATAGATTTTAACCTCAATGTGTTTCCAAACTTTCCATCTGTCAGGCCATAGTCTAGTAGTAAAGTGAAGTGATTACTATGGTAATAACCCAATTTTAGAGCCCAGCAAGGTTGGTCCTCCAATGTTATGTAGGTATGTGATTTAGTTGCTACCATTGAACAAGGTATGATCCAAGTCTTGGATGGTATTTCCACCTGCTAACTAACTTTTCACTAAATCTGCCAGAGCATATTTTGCAAACAACAAATTTTTCAATTGTATTTACCAAATGTTCATTTAAAACATACATAATGTTCTTAAGATCCAGTAAAAACTATTAATAGTAAATTCTGTTTTCTGCAGAAATAGCCTCCGCCATAAACTACACATATTTCTTATAGTTATAAGGTTAAGGTTCAAAAACATTCTATACTTATTAAAAAAGTTCATCCCTTAAAATTTCCCTTGTCTCACCTTTGACCAAAATAACATTCCTTGCCATGGCTTCTTAGCCAAAAGATTTCCTGTGTTTAATTGCATGCTAGTAGCTCATCATTTCCTTATTTACTTACAAACTGGAAAATGTGAACCAAAAAAGACTTGAAATATTTATTAAACATGATGTTGTTTGAAAGAAGAGTAAATTGGTCCTTAATTTGTTTCAACTTAATAAAATGAACAAATTTGGAATTATTTAAATTTACTTGGACATATGAATAAAGACTAATCAGCATAATAATCTATGCTTTCAACATTAAAATAATTCAAATTGAATGCATTTCAGGCATTGACGTGCCTTTATCAAATACAGAAAAACAATTTATAAAATATAAAGTTAATAAAACAATGCAGAGGGGTTCACAGTGTAGTAAAGTTTAAACAGCAAACCGCATACCTCACTCTTAGGCTTGTACAACTGGCAAAGCCAATCAAAGCGTTCATCTGGAACATTCACACGTGCTTCATTGGGCTCAATTGTGCAAAAGGGAAAATTCTCCGCTGGTATTGCAAGCTTTGTCAAAGTATTAAACAGAGTCGACTTCCCCACATTTGGCATTCCAACCTTTAACAAATTAATATCATCAAATACTTTAGCAAATAATCCATGGCTGAAAATGACTAAAACTTAGTTAGAAAATATATATCTCAACTCAATACTAAAACCAGAAAACTGTTATATGGAATGAGGATTTTCATAATCAGGCCCTAGGATTAAATTCTAAGATAAGTAATAAAATGTTAAAAGGGCTGCGAAAAACAATTATAAATCTAAATTTAGTTATAAATCTCAATCCAATACTAATGGAACCCCAAGATCAAACCCTGTCTGGATTTTGGATCTTATGAGACATGACAGTGTGTTGAAACTCATGGTTTAAAACAATTAAATGTAGTTCTAAATCTCAATTCGATACTAAAAGAAAAAACGGTCAAATGTAGTAAAAGCATTGGAACTTTAGTACGAAGCTCCAAGTCCCAATTATTGAGCCAGGTTCAAATCCTAGAAGACATGATTAACGTGTTGAAAGTTTTAAACTTGTAGCTTAAAAGTTAAAAACAATTACTAAAAAGAAAAAAAATCGAATGCGATAAAAGCATGTCCAAGTTCTGCCCCGGGTTCAAATCCTGTAACATGTGATGAAGTGTTCAATTCATGGCCAAAAACAGTTAAAATTTGACTCTGAATCTTAATTCAAAACCTAGAGCCAAAAAAATGTCTAATATGATTAAGGGATAACCTTTGCTCCAACCCTAGGAAACATGATAAAAGTGTTTCAATTCATAGCTAAAAATACATCAAATTTCGTTCTCAATTTCAACTCGAGACTTAAAGCAAACAAGTGGCAAATGCGGTAAAGTCCCAGTTGAAACCCTGGGAAACGTAATTAAGTGTTTAAATTCATGGCTAGAAATAACTAAAATTTAGTTCTAAATCTCAATTCAATGATAGAAGGAAAAAAATCATCAAATGCACTGAGCCGGCGCCTAGGCTGAACTCATAAGAATGTGATAATTAAGGCATTTTAATTGAATAAAATAGGGTAAACTCATAACGGGCATATTAAATAAGACTTTTTAATTCAATAAAATACCGCATCCAACTTGCTAGGCAGAATGCATTCAACAGTTGAGGTAGGGAGTAAATACCAGGTGAATTTGACGGAAAGAAAAAGATACTTTTTTTTAATTAAAATAGATTTTCTACACGATGAGGCAGGATGTAAATCCCGGGTGAATTCTACAGAAATGATATCCCACCTAAAGCAGGAAAAAGGAACATTTAAAAAAAACAAAAAAACTATATACTAAAGTAAAAAGAAATTGATTATCTACGCATCATTTTAACATTATGGATTGGCGAGGCATAAAATTTCAAACCAAAAACTCAGAAATCAGGTTTTTTTTAAATGAAAAGAAAATCTTACAATGCCAATCTTGAGATGCGAAGAAAAGCGGCCCAAAATGACGCGCTCTGCAGGGGCATCCTTCTTTGCTGATTTTGGAGGCATGTTGCAGGCTGAGAGACCGGATTTTTTCTGTGACAAATACTAGCAAATTTCTGATAGAGATTTTTTAAATAAAGATGCCAAAAAGAGGAGAAAACCAAAACCCAAAACCCAAAACCCTTTCGTGGATTTTGTTTGTTTATAAACCCTAGGCTACCCTTGGATATTGAGTTTTGTAGCGTTGGCCATACGCTGTTTTCACAGCATCTTAGGTTGTGGAAAATAAAAATGCGATGTGGGGCAATCAAGAAAAAGTTTGGAGACTTTTGACAAGAATAATTAAATTTTTTTTTTTTTCTTTTTTTTTTTTTTTTTTGACAAGAATAATTAAATGGATGGCACTTGGATGCCCAATAATGGTTAAAAGTTTTGTTGGTTAATGTTCTTTAAAGGTGATTTTTGACTGAAGTGATTTGTTTGTTGGTTTTTTTGTTTTTTTTCAACAAGGTTGTTGATTAATATGTGGGGATGATGGTTTGATTATATCATTTATTAAGGTTTAAATTTTTAGAGGTATATTTAAGTTTTTTTTTAATGGAGATCATCTCATTTTTGCTATTTGTTGAGAGTAAGGATTGAAGGGAATCCGTCAAATTCATCCGAGGCATGATTCTAACCTCATCCCTTATGGTGATGGGGGCCTTGCACTCGGCAAGACTTGATCCCTAGTGGGTTCATTCAGAACGGGCCCTTTGACATACTAGTTTCCCTATTCGTTTGATCCTTGGATGACTTTGACATACTAGTTTCCCTATTTGTAGTAGTTTAATGAAGGACAATTTATGGTTTAAATGTATTCTTACTCATCATATTATTATCCATTTAAATGGTAGAGATGCATCTACGTAATCTAGTTGTTTACATTAAAAAGAAGTGATTTAATGGAATGTTTTATTTGGACTTCGTGTGTGACTAAAATTAACTAATCAAATTTTAGGTTTAGGTGTTCTAACTTCACAATAGTTATCTTTATAAGTTTGTTTTATAATAAATATCATTTGAGCTTTATATGACAATAATTTTGTATCAAGTGGAATATTTTTGGAAAATGATTCATAATTGGGTTAAAGCATGCTAGACTATAGGGTTATTGTGGAGGTCACTGGTTGAGACTTGACTTGGGAGAACTAAATCATTGCAGGAATGAATGAAACGAAGTGAACATCTATTAATTAAACTATTAATTAAGTGGTTGGGAAGTGTTGATGGTCTAAATATTTGTTCGAGATAAAAGTGCCACACATTACCACCAAACATGGAAAGCCTCACAAATATCGGACAAGTATGTGAATCGATCTCTCATATTACAAGGTTGCTCCTTATTTAAAGTGTCATTCATAATTGGATCTAAAACAAGCTTTTTGATCCATAAAATACAATCACAAAAATGCTACTTTCTTCTCATGTTCAATATCTCCCCTTAGATATCCTCCATTTTCCATAGTTTTGGGGCATGTAGTAGAAATAGATTAGTGAAACTCTAAAATAATCAAATTGCATAAAGCATTAGAAATGCAAATTTTCACCTAAAGCAAAAGTAATCCACTATAGCATCATAAAATTGACAAAAAAATATGCCAATTTTATCATTCTAACATGTCACTATATGACTTATTATGTTCACTATTCCCAATTAATCAAATGACAAAGTGAAGGAATATATTATTACAAAATTTTTTCAAAAAAAAAAAAAGTAAAAAGACAAGGTAGGCTAAGAAAATGTTTGATAGGTACATTGACAAATGAAGTAAAATAATCTTCAAATGCCTTGCTTTGCACATTGTGCTACAATTCTCAAATATATTTGCTGGACATCCACATAAGACATGGCAAAATAACTCAACGAAGATACTTTCATACTAATAATAATGCTCAATCTAAAATGTTCAAATCATGCTAATCAAGATACTTTCATACTAATCATAATATTCAATCTAAAATGTTCAAATCGTGCTAATCAACAATTATTCTCTAATAAAAATCTTTCAAATAGCAACAAGAACAAAAATTATAGTCAACGCCTAAATTTGACAATCCCTTCTTGTCAAAAAAAAATTTTGTTATGATCATTTAGTCAAAATTGTTCTTCAAATACTAAAGATATTTTATTTAAAAAAATTATATACAAACTACATACATATTAGAATAATCCTATGTAAATTTTGACAATTTATCTAAAATCTCCCCCATAGAATTTTCCTAAAATTTTAATTATATTTTATAACAAAATACCTAAAGACAATTATGAAGCCATCAAATTTAGGCCCTGAGGCTGAATTATATAGCTATCCCCAATTTCAACAAGATGTGCCATAAAAAAAAATAGAGCTATTAAAATTCACCATAACAAATCTACATTGGAGCAGGTCAATATCTAGCCTTCTAGCCTTGTCAGGAAATATCATTTATTTAACTTCTCAAAAGCATCAAGCAAGATCAACAGGATCCATTGGAACTAATTAATGCTTTGTTTCGAAGTCCTCCATAAATGATTATAATTTCTCTACTCTTGCCAATGGCATTGCATTGTAGATTGAAGCCCTGACTCTACCCACCACAGATCTATGTCCCTTGAGCTGCTCCATGTTCCCACTCAGTGCCTGATTGATAATCTCGCTCTCATGCTCACTCTTTTAAGTGTAAACGGCACAGTCATCAGGGACCTTACAGAGTTCTCCAGAGAACAACCATAAAATCCATTACTCTTGTCAATTGCATCGTATAGAATTTTAGCCTTATGGGCATTTCTTGTTTTCAATTTCTTTCAAACCCCATGAGCAAGGAGATCCTCAAGCACCAAAGCACATATGTAAATTGTAAAGGAGCAATACTATTTATTAAAAAAAAAATAGCTGAATGGCTGCTATGTTCAAAAATCGACCAATATATATGACATCTGAATGTGTTTCAATCACGCTTCCCAATCTATAGGAGGGACACATGTTCCTGAGAGGCCTCATTTGTAAATTGAGAAGCTGTGATTAACAACGGTGAACCCTCCATCCACCACAAGATTATGTCCGCTCACATAAGCCGCCTCCTCTGAGGCCAGAAATAGCACTGCATTGGCCACGTCCTTGTCCTTCAAAACCCTTCCTTTTAAATTGGCCAAGGCACTGCAGTCAGCCTCTGCAACCCCTGGGTCCAGCCCAAACTCCGCCCATGCTGTAGTCAGCATAGGCGTTGCCACTGTGAAGGGCAAGATGCAATTTATGTGTATGCCAAACTTCCTGAGCTCGCTGGCTGCGCTCCTCACTAGCCCTACCAGTGCACTCTTGGAGATGGCATACGCATGTGGCGAGGTGCCACCCACCAAGGCCATAGTGCTGGCAGTGCAGATTATAGAGCCATGGATCTCCACCTGCACTATGGCCCTGGCGGCATGCTTGATAGCAGCTGCGGCACCTCTCAGGTTGACCGCCATGATGCGGTCAAACTCCCTAAGGTCCATGTCCAGCAAGCTGCACTGCATGCCAAGGCAGCCTGCGTTGCTGTGCATGATGTCCAGCCGGCCATGCTTATCCATTGCGAGCTGTACTGCAGAGGCCACATCTGCCTCCACAGTGACATTGCAGTGGATATAAGTGGCAACCGAACCGATGGAGGCTGCCACTTGCTCGCCTAACACATCTTGAATGTCTGCCAAGATGATGTAGGCGCCGTGCTCAGCCTGTTAGGGTTAGCCGGCAGAAGATATCAATTAAATGCAAATAAAGATTAAACAGAGAAATGGAAATACACAGAATTAATAACAGCGAGAGACAAGATTTAACGTGGTTCACCCAAACTCAGGCTACATCCACCAAACAGAGAGTCCAATATTATTATCCAATAAATCAAAATGATCACAATCAGCAATCCCTGCAACTCAATACCGCTGCAAATGCTACAATACAATGCCCAAACCCTAACCCTTGGCCGCCTTTTATCAAGCCTTTTTGTCAGTTACAAGAAATTAGGGTTTTCTTATGTCGGTCATAAAAAATAGGATTTTTTTTAAGTCGGCCCTAGGATTTTTTAAGTCGGCCCTAAAAAAAATTCCTCGGGGCCTGCTGCCCCCAAACCCCCGCTCGGGGACCGGCCCGACCCCGAACCCCGTCGAGGATACATGGCTAGTGTACAGTACTTTCCTGATCAGTCGCCACCTACCAACAATCTCCCACTTGGAGACTGATCATGCTCCACACCAACACAATCTCCCACTTGGAGACTGATCCTAGACGACACCGCTGCGCATGCAGCTCTTACTGGAAATAAGCACCCTAGACTCTACTATTCTATTTTTGTTGTTTTCAATCTAGAAGATCAACCGAAGCTGAAGAGGAGCTCAGCTTCTCCCTTGTCACTGCCTTTGTGAACATATCTGCTGGATTTTCATCTGTATGTATCTTTTCTAGCCTTAACTGTCCATTATCCAACACCGACCGAATGAAGTGATACCTCAACTATATGTGTTTGGTCTTTGAATGCAAGGCAGAATTCTTTGCAAGATGTATGGCACTCTGACTGTCTGTATGCAAAGAACTATTAGCCTGTTGTTTACCCAATTCTTCCATGAAAGATTGCAGCCATATCATCTCCTTGCTTGCCTCTGTTGCAGCTACATATTCTGCCGCTGTGGTGGATAAAGCAACCACCTTTTACAACCTGAAAATCTAACTCACCGATGTTCCACTTACAGTAAAGACATAACCTGTAGTACTCCGCCTGGTATCAATATCCCCTGCCAAATCTGAGTCTACATAACCTGCTAAATCAGTATTAGAGCCCCCAAAACATAAGTGTTTATTAGATGTACCTCTCAAATATCTGAGAATCCATTTGACCGCATTCCAATGCTCAAATCCAGGATGACTCATATACCTGCTAACGACTCCGACAGCATGTGCAATATTCGGTCTCGTGCATACCATGGCATACATTAAACTTCCTACAGCTGAAGCATATGGAACCTTGGACATTTTTTCTTCCTCCTCTTGTGTCTTTGGACACATCTCCTTAGTCAATTTCAAATGACTAGGCAAAGGTGTGCTGACAGCTTTTGCATTCTCCATATGGAATCTCTGCAACACCTTTTCAACATAAGCAGCCTGAGATAGAGTCAATTTTCTGTTCTTCCTATCTCTGCAAATTTTCATACCAAGGATTTGTTTTGTTGCCCCCAAATCCTTCATATCAAATGACTGTGCTAACTGATGTTTTAACTCTCTGATGTGATCCATGTTAGACCCAGCTACAAGCATGTCATCAACATATAAACATAAAATAATGTAGCTGTCATTATCTAACCTCTTAAAATAAACACAATGGTCAGAATTACACTTGTTGTAGCCTTGCTCAACCATAAAACTATCAAATTTCAAATACCATTGTCGAGGTGCTTATTTCAGGCCATACAAACTCTTCTTCAATCTACACACTTGTTTCTCCTTACCTTTGACCTCAAATCCCTGTGGTTGTGCCAGATATATCTCCTCCTCCAAATCACCATGGAGAAAGGTAGTTTTCACATCTAGCTGTTCCAAATGCAAATCTTCAGCAGCCACAATACTTAAAACAGTACGAATAGAAGTCATCTTGACAACCGGAGAAAAGATCTCATCAAAATCAATGCCCTGTTTCTGTGCAAATCCTTTTACAACTAACCTGGCCTTAAATCTTTTCTTACCTCCATCTTCCTCTTTCAACCTGTAAACCCATTTGTTTAGTAAAGCCTTTTTACCTGCAGGTAACTTACATAATTCCCAAGTCTAATTTTTCAGCAAGGAGTCCATTTTTTCTTTCATGGCAAGCTCCCACTGAACTTGTGTATTCACCTGCATAGCTTCATCATACCCTTCTGGTTCACCAGCATCTGTTAACAAAATAGAATACATAGAGGGAGAAAACCTTTCAGGAGGTCTACTTATCCTTGTTGACCTTCTAACATTCACTAAAGTTTGTGGTATTTCTGGTTGTTGTTGCGGAGCATGAGGAGCCACTGGAACATTACTATTTGGAGTATCATCCGGCACCACATAATCCTTTTCTTTCTTCTCATGCTACTGCAACTGATCTTTGTACAACACCTTCTCATTGAATATAACATCCCTGCTTCTCATAATTTTCTGATTTTCAAAATCCCAAAGCCTATAACCAAATTCATCAATGCCATATCCAACAAAGGTACATTTTTTTGATTTCGCATCCAGCTTGGTTCTATTTTCAGAATCTATATGTGCAAATGCTTCATAGCCGAAGGTTTTCAGAAAAGAATAACTCACCTTTTTACCTGTCCATGCTTCCTCTGGAATACCACAGCCCAAAGGAACTGAAGGACCTCTATTAATTAAATGTACAGCACTGTTGATAGTCTCTGCCCACATGTTTAAAGGCAGCCTAGCATGCAATCTCATGGTCCTTGCATGCTCCATTATTGTCCTATTCATGCGTTCAGCCACTCCATTTTCCTGTGGAGTCCCTGGAACCATTTTCTGCCTACGAATTCCATTAAAGGAACAATAATCTTCAAATTCTTTGCTGCAATACTCACCGCCATTATCAGATCTGAGACATTTTAATCTTTTACTTGTCTCATTCTCAACCAAGCTTCTCCATTTTTTAAATGTTTCAAATACATCAGATTTATGTCAAAGGAAATAAATTCAGACCTTCCTAGTTGCATCATCTATGAATGTAACATAATACCGAGAGCCACCGAAAGAAGATACCTGAGCTGGTCCCTATACATCTGTATGCACAAGCTCTAATTTTTTATTTTTCTTTTGCTTCCCATCTTTGAGAAAACTGACTCTCTTTTGTTTTCCATACACACAACTTTCACATAAATCCATATTAATACATTTCAGACCTGGTAAAACTTTCTTAGAATGAAGTACCTTCATACCTTTTTCACTCATATGCCCAAGTCTGTTATGCCATAGTGTTGTTTCAGAACCTGCAGCAACTTTTCCAGTCTCTTCCTGCAAACATGCAGCAACTGTTCCTGAACCTGTTTGTTTTTCCTCTATAACATCTAAAGTAGAAGGAACAGTATGACCTGTACAAAGATATAAGGTGCCTACTTTCACACCTTTTGCTACTACTAAGGCACCTTTTGAAACCTTCCAATTTTTATCAGTAAATATAACAGTGCAACCTTGTTCAGTTAGCTGCACTACTGAAATTAAATTCCTACTGAGCCTTGGAACATGCCTTACCTCTTATAGTAGCCAATGATTCCCATTCTGCAACTTAATCTTGATTCTTCCTTTTCCAACAATCTGACAGGGTTCGTTATCTCCCAAATAAACCAGCCCAAAATCCCCTTGGACATAATCAAGAAAATAACTTCTATGGGGCGTAGCATGAAATGAGGCCCCTAAATCTAAAACCCATGAATCATCAACATTATCTAGGGAAAGAATCAAAGCGTCATCTTCAGATTTATTACTTACCACATTTGCTTCCTTATTGCCTTCTTGTTTGTCTCCTTCTTTATTTTTCTGAGACCAACAATCTTTCTTCAGATGACCTGGTTTTCCACAGTACCAGCAATCCTTCTGTCCTCTGGTTTGGGATCTTTTGTCCTTTGATTTTCCTCGTGACTTCCCATGACCTCCAGAACTTTTTCCTCTCTCATTTGATCTGCCCCTGCTTTCTGCATTCAAAACACTGCCTGATTTGGATCCACCTGAGCTTTTCTTACGAATTTCCTCACTCAGAATAACACCAACAACATCATCAAATTTTAGGGTATTTGAACTAGAAACAGAGTTACTAACCGCCATTACCAAACTATCTCAGCTTTCAGGCAATGAACATAATATCAAGAGAGCTCTAACTTCTTCATCAAATTTTACATTTACAAAAGTCAATTGACTGACAATCGTATTAAATTCATTTAAATGATCTGTCACAGATCCACCTTCAACCATTTTCAGATTAAACAAACGCTTCATAAGAAATACCTTATTTGAGGCTGAGGGTTTTTCATACAATTTTGCCAAAGCTTTCATCAGACCATCTATTGTCTTCGCTTCCGTTATATTGAATGCCACCGACGGTGCCAGGCACAACCGAATGGTTCCCAGTGCCTTTCTATCAAGAAGATTCTAATCCTCATTAGACATTGTTGCCGGTTTCTTGGCTACTCCTTCCAACGGCATCCATAAATCCTTTTGATAGAGGTAATCCTCCATTTGCATCTTCCATAACTGATAGTTCTGCCCATTGAATTTATCGACCTTCAATCTTCCCTCGTCCGCCATTGCTCCCACTCAACCGTGAGACTTTCCTGTAGATGATAATCGAACACAACCCGCTCTGATACCACTTGTTAGGGTTAGCCGGCAGAAGATATCAATTAAATGCAAATAAAGATTAAACAGAGAAATGGAAATACACATAATTAATAATAGCGAGAGACAAGATTTAACGTGGTTCACCCAAACTCGGGCTACATCCACCAAACAGAGAGTCCAATATTATTATCCAGTAAATCAAAATGATTACAATCAGCAATCCCTGCAACTCAATACCGATGTAAATGCTACAATACAATGCCCAAACCCTAACCCTTGGCCGCCTTTTATCAAGCCTTTTTGTCAGTTACAAAAATTAGGGTTTTCTTATGTCGGTCATAAAAAATAGGATTTTTTAAAGTTGGCCCTAGGATTTTTTAAGTCGGCCCTAAAAAAATTTCTCGGGGCCTGCCGCCCCCGAACCCCCGCTTCTTGGGGGCTGCCGCCCCCAAACCCCCGCTCGGGGCCCGACCCAGCCCCAAACCCCGGCGAGGATACATGGCTAGTGTACAGTACTTTCTTGATCAGTCGCCACCTACCAACACAGCCAGGAGGCAGGCACTAGCTTCGCCAATGCCGCTGGTTGCGCCTGTGATTATGGCTACCTTGCCTTCTAGTCTCTTGCTCGCCATTCTTGAATTTGCTTAAACTCTACCAGTAAAGAGTCAGGGATATAAAGGCTTCTTCTGGTAGGTAATAATAATTATTTTGATTTAGATGGCTCCAAAACTTCCTGCCACTGCCACCCTGGCCGGTTGATTCCTTTTAATGATGTCTAGCTGAAGGGAGCTCTAAAAAGATAACGTCTGGCTGAATTGAGCTATCTCCATACATGGCTAAATAGCCTAAATTTGATAGCTGTATGGCCGTATGTATATGTTTGTCCTATTTTAAAACCAAAATATCACAAACAAAATATATACAACTCTATTCTAAGTATACATTTAAAATTAAATATATTTTATAGTAAAAATATATATAAATACAACAACAGGACCATCACATTTAGGGAAGGTATGAGTTCTTGTTGCAAGTATGCTCCATTCACACCTTAAATACGTCATAGGAACAACCAACGACCTTAGAAAATTTTCCGGTGTGAATTTTACGGTGTGAGACAATTCCAAGCACTATAATGCTCACATATAAAAGCCTATCGGCTAATTAACATTTCCTTGGTATTTTTCTTCCACAAAAATTGGAATATATTTTTTAATAATTTTAGTATTCTTTGTAATTTAAATTTTATTGGAAGATATTTTCATTATTAAATTTCTTATGTTTTGGTTGAACATAAATTTATGGATGTGACCCTTTTATTAAACAAAGATTTTGAGTAAGAACACAATAATGATATTCATATTTAATTATGACAACAACAAAACAAAAAATTAATTGACCATTTAGCGTGATTCAACCTTCCTTCATTGTGGAGGGTAGCTCCAAGGTTAAATAGAATGTTGTTTCTTTTGGAGAGCTTTTCCACTTACTTTGTTAAGTCTTTTTTATTAGTTTCCAAATGTTTAAGTTATTCCTAGATGTTATACTCCTATTAGTAACAAGATTTTGTGTACTTAAAGGGTATCTCACAACAAGCACAAAAGAGTTGTCATATGAAGAGAGATGTTAGAGTAATGAGATTGAATTCCCAGTTCATGAGGATAAATTGCATTAGAGAAAACAACCAAGTATCTAAGTTTCCATAAGTGCTTAATGATAATCTATCTACAAGATCCAATCATCAAATTTTGAGAAACAGTCAAACCAAACAAATTAGCGTCCCAAGAAAGTTTATAACTGAAGATCATGGTAAGTGAAGTAAAGATGGAAGATCATTTTTTTTGGGTAGATGGACAAGCTAGAAATTATGCTTGAAGGATTCCTTGTGCTTACAAAAAGGATAGAGCTGAGAGAGAATTTGCAAGAAGTGAAGTTGATTGCTAATTAGAAGTTTGTAGTGTAAGAGTTTCCTAGTGGTCGCTTAGGGAATTGACCTTAGACTTTAATAGGAAAGCATTAAGGGAAATCCACTTGGTAGTAGAAAAGGAGCAATTCCACTTGGAGTTTAGTCATTAATCAAACTACATTTGGGAAAGAAGGGATTTATAAGTAGCTTCAAGGGGAAAGATTTTTTTTTTCTAGTCCAGGCCACCTCCAGCCCTTCAAGAATTTGCAAGGACAATAAGTAGACATCTTGATAATGAGGGATAGAGGAACTAGAGTTTAAATATTAGAAATTACTTAATTATCATGGGACTGAACTTGAAATTCTTCACAAAGTTGCTCCCAAGGTTTCTATTGTAGGTGGGAAAAGTCCCAAAGATCTCCAAATGTATATATACCCTTTTGAACAATCTATTAACTTTAAGCCTCGTAACTAGGGTTAGAGGTACAAGTCATCCACTTAGATCAATCTATTCCACAAAATAGAAGAGGTAAGTCATCAGCTTGAATCAATCTATTCCACAAGAGAGAAGAGATAAGTCATCAACTTGGATAAATCAACTTGTTGAGAGATAGATTGCCACACTTTCAATATGTTAAATTGAAAGGGGTAGATGCATGGGTTTTGAAGAAGGGGGCTAGAGGCACTTTATCTTTCCACCCCACATCCACCTAAGGGCTAGAACTAGTAGTATTATTGAATATATGTACTTGGACAAACTCTTCCAAGAGGCATCACCATGTGGAGAGATGTAGAACCATTTGGAAATTAGGCAAACTCCATGAGGGTTAGGGTATATAATACCTAGACTACCTTTGTCTTTTGCTTAATGTAGTGGCTTCTGGAGGAGACCAATGTACCATTCTTGTTACCCCATTTGGACCAAAGGAAGCTTCTGATAAGTTGAGCCATTTGCTTGTGACAAGCCTTGGAGGGAAGCCTACATGAGGATATCTAAACACAACTAATAATCAAGATCTTGTTGGCCACTTGAATATGACCTACCATGGATAAAAAATATTGCTACATGACATCAATTTATTTATGAGTTTACTATAGAACCATTTCCACATGATATGGAGGATGACTCCCAATCCAAATGGAATCCCAAGATATCTAAAAATGACTTCATGCTTGATTAGGCACCACTCTTTAGGGTTATCAGATTTGGTCATGAAGAACTAGATGCTTTAGTCCTTACCGTTGGTATAATAACTATTACCTTCAACAAGTTGAAATTTCGATTACTTTTATGTTGGCAACTAATGAAGTACTAGAATTTCAAGTTTTATACTTTTTTTATAGATTAGTTGTAGGTTCTATTAAGGCTCATGCCCTTAATGGGATGCAAATAAACAACCAAGTTGTTAACAATGATCAAAATGAAATGGAACTTGCTAACTAAACATTTTATCCAACCTCTTTTTCTTCTAAGATCTTAAAATCATCTAAGAAGAGACTTTCGTGTGTGAACAAGATTTTCTATTGGTGACTATAGTTCAACCACCTCTTTTGGGAGATATTTCTCCAAGATCCTAAAATCCCCTCCCCCTCAATAGAGAGAAATTTATCTTTTGGAAGTTGGCACATGACTTGAGCCTTACTTGGTCACATCTACATGCATTCCAATGAACTAGGTTCAATCATAAATTTTACCTATTTCCTACACATGTTTAAGTTTACAGTTTGTCAAACTTACCTAGTTCAGTTGTGTGATTTGTGGAAATGAACCAAGAACTTTAAAATGCAAATTCAAATTTTGGGCTTGCTTCTTTCCCTATATTTAACTATTACATGTCTTGTCTTCAAGTGTGAAATGTTTTACTTGCATCCTTGGTGTGGTATTTAAGGACTAACCAGAATTCATTTGAACATCTAGGAATCTAGAATCTAGAGTGCATTAAATAACACCTCTTGTGCACATTGAGTAACTTATCAAGTTATTCTCGTGGCAAGCCAAAACTACAATAATGTTCTAGGGCATATTGCATGGTTACCTATTATTTTTTAATCTTTGTACAAAGTTATTAAATTGGTATCTTAGGAGTTTGACAAGAGGGAGAAATATTTTTGGTCACTTACAAATTTCTTTATCTATAAAAACATTTTTTATGCAATTTCTAGAAATCAAGGTGAAAGGTTTTAGACCTAAGACACATAAAAGTGCATATTCAAATTGCAATTTGGATCCATGCAAAAGGGTCGGATCCATAATTGTGGAGAACACTTCCATGGTTGTGGAAGTGACCTTCATCACTAGATAGTTTTTTATTGACTCTAATCAATTTGAATTACATACCCTAATGTATGCATTGAATCCAAAATTAAAAAATGAAAACAAATGTAACACATAGATTCATATTCTAAACTAATGCAAACCTCGTATTAGAGCTAATGGAGATTTTTTTTAAAATACTTAGCCAATGCAAATGCCACACGTGACTCCATTGTCGCAAGTGGATTTGCTCAATGGATTGGGATGTGGTTGCTCAATCTCCAAAATATTAGCAACATGCACCTACACACACATATTCTTTGTTCATCATTTAGTTGAGGGATGGCATGGATTTATATATTTGAGAAGGAGAAACAGAGGTTTGAGATTCATTTGAAATGAATGGCTAGGATTGAATGAGAGGATTTTTGAATTTGAATTTGAGAGGGAGGTGGAAATAAATGTTGGTGGTTGGTGAATGGAGGGCTAGGATTAGGTTGATTAAGTGAATGGTCAAGATTCAAAGTTAGTTTGAGTTTGGATAGATGGTAGCTGGGGATGAATGGCTAGGATTTTATTGATTAAATTGATGGTTGGGATTGAAGATGTGTATTAAAGTTATTATTTAAATGGTTGGTAGTTAGAAATTGAGGGTTAGGATTAATTTTGATCAAATGGATGGTTGAGATTTAAAATTGATTTCATTTAGTATTGTAAGAATTTTTAATTCGAAGAAATGGATGATGAAGATTTTAAATGAAAGACAAATGTTTTTGTTTTTTAGCTTAATTAATTAAATAAAATGATTTATTTAATTAATTAATGTTAGGATGAAGTAATGTTACACTCCATTGTACAAGTTTCTAGTACATACACTTTTTTAATAAAAAGAGGGGTAGAAATTTATTATAAAAGAAACCACCAGTACATAACCAAGAGAGCAACAATCCACATAATCAATAGAAAGAAAAAATAAAACCATAGAGCCACCAAATAACAAAACTAGAACTCGGGAAACCCTCCACACCAAAGCCCCAACCAAGAACCACAGCTAGCCAACCATATCCTCAAAAATCAACCTTTCCAAAATTTGAACACAATCTTGGGACAAAAGGTCCCACTCACTAACATTCCAATCCCCCACCTATTTCGAAACCCACTTGTCCAAGCAATCAGCCACTTTGTTCCACTCCCTAGGGACACGGACAAAGGAGACAAAATCCATCGAGTGATTCAAACAGAGAATCTGTCTAACCACTGATGCTAGTTGTCATTGCATGCCTTCCACAACCTACTCATTCAACATATTGATAACAATTTGAGAGTCAAACTCACAAATAAATCTTCTCCAACCTAAAGCACACCCTCTCCCCATAGCACAAAGAATAGTTAGGGCCTCCATCAAATTATTCGTTTGTTGCCCCTTATAAATAGAAAACAAAAACAGGACAGTTCCAGAACTATCCCTCCCTAGTCCTCCAATCCCAGCATGACCAGGGTTCTCTCTGGAAGAGCCATCCGTATTAATCTTAAAAACACCTGGAGGTGGAGGAGACCACCTTCCTTCTCTCTGAATCTTACCCGTGGAGTGTCACCTTTTCCTGGGCCAGGGAGGCCATAGGCCTCCTTCCACTAAACTCAAATTTTGGGCCACCTGCAACTCCCCACCATCCAACCTAGTAGAAGAATCACACTTAGTTGCTAAAGTATCCTGGAGCATACTAAGAACCCTCTGCCACAACTGTTGAACCACCAACTTCCTCTCTTGAAAAATTCTTTGATTTCTTTCCATCCAAAGTTGCCACAAAATAAAAGGACCAATAGTTCAATCTACCTAAAGAAAAGAGGCCTTAGTTGGGGGTCTTCCCAAGCTTCTCCAAAAATCCACCAAAGAAGAGGTATGGACATAGGATTGCTTCCAAGCACCCCACCAAAGATGCCAAATCTCTCTGGCCAAGGAACACTGAAAAAGCAGATGAGAAAGACTCTCCTCACTACTATTACAGAGGAAGCAAATAGGACACATAAAGCCCCTCTTCCGTAGGTTATCCCAAGTGAGGCATCGATTACGAGCAACCAACTAAAGGAAAAAGTTACATTTAGGCCACCCATTTCTAGTACATACACTTAACCTCATGAAAGATTCTCAATTATTCATCTTAATGGCTATCATTGAGTAGGATATAAGACCAAAAACCTTTGTTAAGCAAAAATAATCATCCTATTCCTTGTCTACCACTAGATTCTTAATCATTTTCACCAAAGGTGAAGTGCCCTTTACCATAATCTCTAACCTGGATGTATTTGAGGCATGAGCAAACAAGGCTAGCTTGAAGAAGATAAGATCAGAAAGAAACAACCTTGAGGACAAAAAACCTACCAATGGTACGGTTCCAAGACAAAGAATGTGTTAAAGAACCTCCCTATACCCTTCAAATCTAGATTGAGCAGAATGTCTATGTGATAGTACCTACTATCATTGTTAAATGGATATTTGATAAAACTACTACCTTATAAAAAATAAAAAGAAAAACAGAAAGACAACTCCTAAAACCATACAAGTTAAAAAAACATATAGTAATTCAATGGTTTTCAAGGGTGTCGATTTTGAAGTACAACACCTTTTAATTCAAGTTTTAGGGTATTTCCTTCAAATTTACATATATATCATTTACTAAAAAAAGAAAAAAAAAAGTATATTCTTATTCAGAATGTTAGAATCCATCTACTTGATTGGGCTAAAATTTGACTTCAAAGAGTGTACGACAGGTTTATCATTTCCAAATTAGGTTCTTAGAATTTCATGTTGGTTTTATTGTTAAATTTTGATATTTGAAAATGTGGGACATAAGTTTTTTCTTATGAGTGTAGATATTTACCTTTTTTCAGGGTTTACTACTTCCGGCTTAGAATTTGGGGTTTTGGATTTCACATACAAACTGATATAATGGACTCAGGGTATTAGGGTTTAAAGTGTATACCTTGATTATAGTTTAGGATTTGAAACGAAACATAAATGGCAGAGAGTTTAAAATTTGAATTTAGCTGCAACAATAGTAGGATTTACAATTAATTTCCTAATGTTATAGGATGTATGTATCTAAACCTATATCAGAGAATACACAAAGTTGTCATTTCAAATTTAGAATGTTAGTATTCATATTTTAAATTCAGTATAAATTGATTTAGGTTTTATTGTTTATATTTAAAATACTTTGAAATGTAGGATTAATTTATTCTTTTGGATTTATGCTTTATAGGAATTGCACTGCATTTGATTTGTAGGTGTGTAAAATTTTCTAACACATAACAAAAAATGGAAGAATGTGAGTTTAGGATTGGGCCTGTAAGGTAACCAATAGGGCTCAACAAACTAATAAGAATTAGAGCCATTAAGAATTGTAGCACAAACCTGTTGGATTAATTGTCATTGATGTCAAAGGATATCGAAGGGCAAGCGAGATCATTGAATAAGGAGATGCCAAGATCCAGAAGGACTAGTTGTGAAGTCAAGTTTATGTTGTGTCGTCAAATCAAGTGATTGCACATTCTTGTAGGGTCATGGTCGGAGGTAGAAGGATACTGAATTAGCATTGTTAAAGGTGGGAACATGGTTGTAAATATATTGGTGAAAGTGTGAGTCTGATTATAAAAATGTTTGGTTATGCATGGGATCACCAACCATGCATCATATTTATGGATGAAATAGATGAAATTGGTGGACGTCATTTCAATGAAGGAATTTTGAGGACAAATTCTGTGGGAGTTTAGTTGTAGCTGCAAATAATCATGGAACATGCTATGTCTAGTGGTTGTCACATGGAACTCAAACAATGACTAACTTTGAGCCATTGCATAAATTACAAGCACATAACATCATAGGCCATGAGAAGGAGAGGAATAGGCCACTAGGTTACAGTCGAAGTTAAGTCAACTTGGATAGACCGTGAGAAAGAGAATAGAGAAAGTGCTCAAAGAGTTAAATTTGTTTTAATGATACCCGACCACCATATAGAAGTAAATAGTATGCAACATGAAGTAAAGAAAAATAATCAACTATAAGGAATCGCCTACAATAAAAGGAGAAAAATTAAAATAAATATTTGTTAAAGATGGTTAAGAGATTTATGAAAGGACATCTCCCTTGGGAGAAATTGCATCCTCTCCATGAATAGACGTTAAGGTATAAAATAAGAAATGTGAATTGTGGTTGAGATGTGGCAGTGTAAGCAATAAAGGTAATATCATTACACTCAAATTTCTAAAAAGGAGAATATTTGTGAGAATGTTGCAAGCATATTTTATGAAGAAGATATAAGTGGAGAAATGAAGTGAGTGAAGAGTGAGTGAAGAAATGAGGATAATAGAATTTATATGAAGATCATTCAAGAAGAAGATCTGAGATATGTGAAGATTAAATAACAAGAGGAGGGAAGTGTGTGGTGTGTAAGAAAATATATCATATAAACACATGCAGATTTAAAGAAGAAAATATTAGAAGATTATTCAAGGCAATTGTTGAAGGAGATTTATTCTTAAGAAGATAAGACTTTGTTGAGTTAGAGGTTGGTGACTCATATTAAAGAGATTGGTGTCTCTTGTTGGGTTGGTGCTCGATAGTGGGGATTGGTGTCTCCAGTGGGTTGGTGCCTACAAAGATTAATGGGTATTGGTGTCTCCTGTAGGTTGGTGCCTTCAAAGTTTGTAAGATAATTTTATATAAGCAATCTTTTGCCATGGTTTTCTCTCGAGAGGTTTTCCACATAAATCTTGTGTTCTTGTGTTATTAAATGTTGATGTTGTGTTCAATTGATATTATTGTGATTATTAATTTAAAAAATTGAAAGATTACCTTATATTGATTTTCCACCCTCTTAGTATAAGTGTGTGCTCATAAAAACCTTAATGCTAAATGGTGTGTGCCTGCAACTTCAATCCTATAATCATATTGTAATGCTCCAGATTTTCACCCAAGGCATTAGTTGAACACACACCAAACCAACAAATTTTTCATGTTTACAAGTACAACATTCACATGTGTCGCATTACACTCACGCACACACAAGGTGTTGTAACAAGGACGACAACACCAAAGACGACATCACCATTGCACAATGCAAGGTGGCACAAGTGGAAGACTTCACCCATCGTGTGACAACTGACCATGATGACCAAGCGAGAGGTGGAGCTCACTCCATGACGAGGGTCAAATATGTCCACAACCTCGCTCCCTCATGAACACACGAAGTAGGATGAGGGTAACAATCACCTCAATCCATTCCATGACAACACAAGACAACATCCCAACACAAGGGTAATGCTCACCCACGGAATGGTCCAACTAGGAGGTACGATTCCTCAACCAATTGGAATGGTCCCTAGATGAACTCATGCAAAGGCACACTTCCTAGAGCAAAGGAGGGAAACCATTCAAGTTTACAAACACTTCAAACACTACAGAAAACTCACACATGGTTTAGTTTCGGAGGGCAAAAGTACCACCTCCAAAAATCATATGCACAAACTGAAGGCATAGGTAGTATCAGGCATCTCAGGGGTGTACGAACCCCGAAGGAGGATCCCTCTACCAAGGACACTAGCACCCAATGTTGGGGTCCTCAGGACACTAGTGCCTAGCAATGGGGTCCTTTGGACTCCAACGCTCAATGCTGTAGTCCTTTTGGGACAGGGTCAAAATCACCAAAACAACCTAGATTTGCTCAAAATAGCTCAGAAATGCATGAAATTAAAGGTGAATATTCTAAACATGACTAATCATCATATCCAATTATCAAATTGTAAAATTTGATTATTTTTTAATCACCAAATTGAAGTTTGTTATTTTTTCACCATTTGTCACATAGAAATTAACAAAGGAAAAACAAGACAACTCAGTCGTGTCTTCAACACCAACATCGAAGCACAAACCTATGGAATGATACAACACCACTTAGGTGGTTGATATACACATCCTCAAATAACAAGGATCAAATAATAAAAATGTTCCAATAATCAATTACATTGCTATGGACACCAACATCCTTCAAAATTATACAATTATGAAATAATACAAGTGCATAAACCACCAAAACCCATCACACTCTCCAAGGTGCAACAAGACATGAAGCATGACATAATCCACCTAAAAATAGAACATGGAAACCATCCAGCACCTGAAGATCATCACAAAGGACCAATGGGGAAATGTTGCTCGCCTCCTAACCATATCGCCATCATTCAGCACAATAGTTATCTATGCAACTCTAGGTAACCCCTGAGCTACGGATAAGGTGATCAAGGCAAACCTGCTAAGAACATCTCACACAATCTAGGGTATACATAGTAACATATGGCTTACACGCCAATCAATGCACACAACACACACGTAAAACAAGGGGAGTAGTTTCCACTCAAGTCATACAACATGATATAATGCACACCACCATAAATCATGAATCAACCATTGCAAACACAACAATGCAAGGTACACAACACACACCAAGTCCAACTCAGGCGGTGACAAGCATAAGAAAGAGAGAATTAGCAAGCTCAGGATAAGGAGTGTCAAATCAAGGGCCTACTCAACATTGCAATAACAATGAGGGCATAATCAACTTCATAGAAAACTAGGGCGTAGTCAACCTATGGATGCTCTTCACACCCAAACTGAATAACAGTATAACATGGCGTTATCACCTGGAGTTGCCAAAGCAAGATAGGGCGTTATCACCTGGAGTTGCCAGAGCAAGATAGGGCGTTATCACCTGGAGGTATTGGAGTTTGGTGTAGATGATCTTGTTATTAGTTTTGTTTTACCCATGTGTTTAACGTTTATCTTTTTACAACTCTCCACACGTTGAACCCACTGACAACTTCATGTCAGGGTATACGATAGGCAAGCCACTCCTTACCTACTCCTAATCCTCTTCCTAGACACCCAACGCGTCAATTTATCCAACCGAACGTGGCACAGAAATCAATGCACCAAAAGTCCCAAAAACACAACATGGTCTCAAAAGATGCAAAATCACATTTCATGAGGGATACATTCAGTCTTACATAAAAATACATTATGAAATGATTTTAATCTCAAATTTACTCATTTTTAAAACATGAAAATACTCATAAACCCCAATTTCCTCCATGTTTGAATGCTTGGTTTTTAGGGCATTTTTCTAACTTTTTACTCATGTAAAGTGTATGAAAAAATGAACAACTATCCATTGTAGATATGATACACAACATCCCAAAACCGCAATAAAATCCATGTGGGCCATTTCAAAAAAAAATTAGCAAAGTTTTGTTTGTTTTTCCATGTTTCCAAAACATAAAACATATGGAAAAAAATACAAAACAACTATAAACTCATTCTAACATCTCATTCCTATCAATTAAGCCATGAGAAGACCACTTAAAGTGGCACGACAAAGGAAGAGCAAGCATAAATTAATTAAACAAGGAGAATACCTTTCAACCATACATCGCAATCCACGAATCCTTGAGAGGGTTTAGTACGCAATCTTTCTCCAAGCAACAGGTACAAAAAAAATCAACTCATCCATGGAGAAATTCCTTCCATTCTTACAATAAGAGGATTTGAGAGAGAGGAGAAAAATAGAATGAAAAATAACTCCCTTTTTCCCTTTTATACAAAAGCCCTAATTTCATTTCTTTTAATTTTTTTTTTTCAATTTCACCAAATACACTCAAACAGATCACTTAAATTAAAAAACAAATAGTTAATCAACTTAATTCAACTATTCCAAATAGGTAATTGCCTTTTAACTCAATCTCATTCTGAAAAGTCCAAACACACCATACTAAGCATTCAAATTTATGAATTAATGCAATTCTACCTTTCTAACGGAAAAATATTAAATTTCAAAAATAAATAAAAAACTCTTAAATTCGTTCCTCGAGCATAATATGATGCAATAAACATTTTTGCTAAGGTAGAAATAATAATTTTCAATTTAAATCATTAAAATACTCTGAAAACATGGAAAACACGTTTTTTGAAACAATTTAAAATAAAGTGCAAGAATGCTATTGAAACACATGTAAATGACTTCAAGCACACATTAGGGGTTTCCACAACACAAGCATAAGGGTGAAATGGATCAACGTCCCATGTCAAGCTTCTCCACATTTCCCACATTAATTAACACCTGTAATTACTTGCACACTCAAGTCAACCATCAGGCGTACCTACTCCATATATAATAGCTGAAGCAACATAATCCACTCCAACATGGTATTATCAAACATGATATACAATAATCACATCCACTATAATCATCTATGACTAGCATGATCCAAGAACATGATGCATAAACGACAACATTTCACAATGCAGGATAATACGACAATTACGACTATAACAAGTATAGTGAAAACAGTGAAGTTGAAGCACTGCAATAATCTAACATGCACAATTAGATGAACACTAGGGTGGGCATTACACATATTTACTAGGCTTCTTCCTATCTTTGAGACCACTCTTTACTATGAGGATTTCTTGACATGTGAATATGCATCTCTGATGGACTCGATCTTTCATCACCATTCAAGCATTAGTTTCCAAACAATATTCCATTTTATATTCCCCTTTTTGTATGCTCCAACATCTGCCCTTCAACTTGTGTCCGTTATTGGTTGTGGTAAGATCAATTCATTTGTAATTAGGACAATATACTTTAAGGCTATACAGTTTGGTTTTATAGGAATTGATTTGGTGCTTCTGATATTTACACGACATCTTCTCCTCTACAACTATTTCTCTAAGGAAACAAAGTACTTATTGAGTATAATGATTGGACGATATTTATATTTATTTCTTGTTTAATATTCATTGTGAGTTCTACTCTTAGTTGATATTCGTATCATTCAATCAGTCATCTTCTACTTTTATTTGATTACGATTTCTTTGGCATATGCATAAGTTTCAAGAATGTGAGTACACTGAAAATCAAGATCCTTTAAAAACTGGCTAAATTCAATACCAAAGTATCAGTTGTTAAGATGCATTTAAAATTTAAAATCATAAGTGCCTCATGGTCAATTTAGATTTCAAATAGAGTTAACTTATCAATACTGCAAATTTTATCCCTTCCTTCTAATGATTTTTGTCTAATTTAGTAATTTTATCTTGATCATAATTCTCAGGAAGGGAAAACTACAAAAGATTGATCAGGCTCTAACAGGCTCTACACAATTTTCTTCGATGAATATTTTGGAGAGAAGAAACTTTACCGAGATGAAATTTCCAAAATTCTTGTATACACATGCCTTCAAGGTGTAGTTTGTGTAGACACCATCAAAAAGTAGACTGAAGATAATCCCTTGAAGCTAAAGAAGCAAGTGATTTGCATTTGGATTTAAATTTTGGATTGAGTCTCTCCTCTAATGCCTTGGATGCAAATTTTCCCAAGTCTCACCAAGTCAAATTACTATTCTTGTACCTTGTCTCATATATTTGAAATATTATTTAATCATTTGTGGCTACATTAATGTGGGGTGCATGTTCAACTAGATTTGTATATGGGTTATCATAATGGTAATTTCTTCACCTCACCACTTGAGCTAGACTATGTGCCACTAAATTCAGAGTAAAACACTATTACAATAAGCAATGTATTTATGCTTTTTATGTCTTAGTATCAAAACATAAAAACTTGAATTCTACATTTCTTATGCAAGTGACAAGGCCATTGTTTCCAAAGACTATTCAATACATTATTTCCCAATTTTATTTTCTCTTACAACACGTGCATACTTTAATATATCTTTTTCCTTTGTTAATAAGAGTTCTGTCCCTTGTAGACATATAAAAGAGACCTACTCCACAAGGAAAAACACAAAAATAGATGTACCAAAATAAATAGCATATGATTGTATGACTTAGTGTTGAATGTTGTTATGTAGCCTTGAACAAAACTAAATAACAACCAATATAATTTTCTCCAAGAAACCTAAATACATTGGGAACATACCAAGTAAACTCCTTTGATCCGAACTTGTATATATATTGGGGGACAACACATGGAAAATGTAGAATTGTGTCATAGAGGGAGCAAATGTAAACAATAAATTAGAAATGGGAGAAACTTACATTTGTTCACCTCATAAAGAGTAGTATTGCCATAAAGAATTGTAATCAAGATTGTATCTGTCTAAAAGCATGCACATGGCAAATATTTGTAGAATGCAAATTGTTGTCGGGGGGTGGGGGCATATAATAATTAACTTATGTGGTCTAGAATAATGGTTTTTTTGGAACCTACTAAGTTGGTTTGCCAAATACCCTATTGGGATGATTTGAACTAGTCTTAGGGGTGTTGGATGAGTTATGGTATATTAATCATAAACTCGAGTAGAATTTGATCTATTCTTGAAAACTTAAAATATTATGGTTATGTAGTATTTTAATACCTAACACTTTTTTGAACCAAAAAACATATGACCTGATATCTTTTTATATGAAACCATTTTGCACAAGAAACTTAATGTTCAACCTAGTCCTTATCTAATTCAATAACAATTCTTTTCAAAATGGTAATACATGCATAATCAACATAACGACCAATAAGTCAATATTAAAGTTTTATTTGCAAAAAATACCATGAGAACTTACTATATCAACATGTCATTTGGTTAAAAGTTTAATAGTGCTATCACACAACTGGCTCCAAGTTACATATTTATTTCCTGTTTAATATCCATTGTGAGTTCTTCTACTCTTAGTTGATATTCGTATCATTCAATCATTCATTTTCTACTTTTATTTGATTACAATTTCTTTGGCATATGCATAAGTTTCAAGAATGTGAGTACACTAAAAATCAAGATCCTTTAAAACCTGGCTAAATTCAATAACAAAGTATCAGTTGTTAAGCTGCATTTGAAATTCAAAATCTTAAGTGCCTCATGGTCAATTTAGATTTCAAATAGAGTTAACTTATCAATACTACAAATTTATCCCTTCCTTCTGATGATTTTTGTCTAATTTAGTAATTTTATCTTGATCATAATTCTCAAGAAGGGAAAACTACAAAAGATTGATCAGGCTCTACACAATTTTCTTCAAAGAATATTTTGGAGAGAAGAAACTTTACCAAGATGAAATTTCCAAAACTCTTGTATACATGTACCTTCAAGGTGTAGTTTGTGTAGACACTATCAAAAAGTAGATTGAAGATAATCCTTTGAAGCTAAAGAAGCAAGTGATTTGCATTTGGATTTAAATTATGGATTGAGTCTCTCCTCTAATGCCTTGGATGCAAATTTTCCCAAGTCATACCAAGTCAAATTACTATTCTTGTCCCTTGTCTCATCTATTTGAAATATTATTTAATCATTTGTGGCCACATTAATGTGGAGTGCATATTCAACTAGATCTGTATATGGGTTATCATAGTGGTAATTTCTTCACCTCACCACCTGAGCTAGATTACGTGACACTAGATTCAGAGCAAAACACTGTTACAATGAGCAATGTATTTATGCTTTTTATGTCTTATTATCAAAACATAAAAACTTGAATTCTACATTTCTTATGCAAGTAAAAAGTCCATTGTTTCTAAAGACTATTCAATACATTATTTCCTAATTTTATTTTCTCTTACAACACGTGCATACTTTAATATATCTTTTTCCTTTGTTAATAAGAGTATTATCCCTTGTAGACATATAAAAGAGACCTACTCCACAAGGAAAAACATAAAAACAGATGTACCAAAATAAATAGCATATGATTACGACTTAGTGTTGAATGTTGTTATGTAGCCTTGAACAAAACTAAATAACAACCAATAGAATTTTCTCCAAGAAACCTAAATACATTGGGAACAAACCAAGTAAACTCATTTGATCCGAACTTGTATATATATTGGGGGACAACACATGGAAAATGCAGAATTGTGTCATATAGGGAGCAAATGTAAACAATAAATTAGAAATGGGAGAAACTTACATTTGTTCACCTCATAAAGAGTAGTATTGCCATAAAGAATTGTAGTCAAGATTGTATTTGTCTAAAAGCATGCACATGACAAATATTTGTAGAATGCAAATTGTTGTCTGGGGGTGGGGCATATAATAATTAACTTATTTGGTCTAGAATAACGGTTTTTTTGGAACCTACCAAGCTGGTTTGCCAAATACCCTATTGGGATGATTTGAACCAGTCTTGGGGGTGTTGGATGAGTTATGGTATATTAATTATAAACTCGAGTAGAATTTGATCTATTCTTGAAAACTTAAAATATTATGGTTATGTAGTACTTTAATACCTAACACTTTTTTGAACCAAAAAACATATGACCTGATATCCTTTTATATGAAACCATTTTGCACAAGAAACTTAATATTCAACCCGATCCTTATCTAATTCAATAACAATTCTTTTCAAAACGGTAATACATGCACAATCAACATAATGACCAGTAAGTCAATATTAAAGTTTTATTTGCAAAAAATACCATGAGAACTTACTACATCAACATGTCATTTGGTTAAAAGTTTAATATTGCTATCACACAACTAGCTCCAAGTTATATATTTATTTCTTGTTTAATATTCATTGCGAGTTCTTCTACTCTTAGTTGATATTCGTATCATTCAATCATTCATCTTCTACTTTTATTTGATTATGATTTCTTTGGCATATGCATAAGTTTCAAGAATGTGAGTACACCAAAAATCAAGATCCTTTAAAAATTGGCTAAATTCAATAACAAAGTATTAGCTGTTAAGCTGCATTTGAAATTCAAAATCTTAAGTGTCTCATGGTCAATTTAGATTTCAAATAGAGTTGACTTATCAATACTACAAATTTTATCCCTTCCTTCTGATGATTTTTGTCTAATTTAGTAATTTTATCTTGATCATAATTCTCAGGAAGGGAAAAATACAAAAGATTGATCAGGCTCTACACAATGTTTTTCAATGAATATTTTGGAGAGAAGAAACTTTACCAAGATGAAATTTCTAAAACTCTTGTATACACGTGCCTTCAAGGTGTAGTTTGTGTAGACACTATCAAAAAGTAGATTGAAGATAATCCCTTGAAGCTAAAGAAGCAAGTGATTTGCATTTGGATTTAAATTTTGGATTGAGTCTCTCCTCTAATGCCTTGGATGCAAATTTTCCCAAGTCTCACCAAGTCAAATTACTATTCTTGTACCTTGTCTCATCTATTTGAAATATTATTTAATCATTTGTGGCCACATTAATGTGAGGTGCATGTTCAACTATATTTGTATATGGGTTATCATAATGGTAATTTCTTCACCTCACCGCCTGAGCTAGATTACATGCCACTAAATTCAGAGTAAAACACTATTACAATAAGCAATGTATTTATGCTTTTATATGTCTTAGCATCAAAACATAAAAACTTGAATTCTACATTTCTTATACAATTGACAAGTCCATTGTTTCCAAAGACTATTCAATACATTATTTCCCAATTTTATTTTCTCTTACAACACGTGCATACTTTAATATCTTTTTCCTTTGTTAATAAGAGTCTTGTCCCTTGCAGATATATAAAAGAGACCTACTCCACAAGGAAAAACACAAAAACAGATGTACCAAAATAAATAGCATATGATTACGACTTAGTGTTGAATGTTGTTATGTAGCCTTGAACAAAACTAAATAACAACCAATAGAATTTTCTCAAAGAAACCTGAATACATTGGGAACAGACCAAGTAAACTCCTTTGATATGAACTTGTATATACATTGGGGGACAACACATGGAAAATGTAGAATTGTGTCATAGAGGGAGCAAATGTAAACAATAAATTAGAAATGGGAGAAACTTACATTTGTTCACCTCATAAAGAGTAGTATTGCCATTAAGAATTGTAGTCAAGATTGTATCTGTCTAAAAGCATGCACATGGCAAATATTTGTAGAGTGCAAATTGTTGTCTGGGGGGTGGGGGCATATAATAATTAACTTATGTGGTCTAGAATAATGATTTTTTTGGAACCTACCAAGCTGGTTTGCCAAATACCCTATTGGGATGATTTGAACCAATCTTGGGGGTGTTGGATGAGTTATGGTATATTAATCATAAAATCAAGTAGAATTTGATCTATTCCTGAAAACTTAAAATATTATGGTTATGTAGTATTTTAATACCTAACACTTTTTGAACCAAAAAACATATGACCTGATATCCTTTTATATGAAACCATTTTGCACAAGAAACTTAACGTTCAACCTGATCCTTATCTAATTCAATAACAATTCTTTTCAAAATGGTAATACATGCACAATCAACATAATGACCAGTATGTCAATATTAAAGTTTTATTTGCAAAAAATACCATGAGAACTTACTGCATCAACATGTCATTTGGTTAAAAGTTTAATATTGTTGTCACACAACTAGCTCCAAGTTATAAATTTAAGCAATCAACATTAAATTTTCCACTGTTTCCAATAGGCCTCGTTCCTTGGGGTTGCCTTTCAAGTCATCTAGGTTGCCAAAACTAGCACACAATTTTGGAGGCTCTTATGCGAGGAATTAAACTAGGGAGTTGCGTGCAGTCTTCCATCATCTCATACTTTAGATACCAATGAACATCTCAGACATAGCAATGTAGATAGGAGATGTACTCTACAGATGGAATACATCTCTAGCAAGGAAGGGATGTACCTTGACATCTCTTGATGCCTTGATCTCCTACTACGGAAAAATAAAACAAAAGCAAAATAAATGATTCCTCTTAAGGCTTAAAATTTTAAAATTCAAAAGACCTCACGCAAACTTGGTCTCCTACTACAAAAAAATAAAACAAAAGCAATACTCTTAAGGCTTAAAATTTAAAATTCAAAAGACCTCACACAAATAGTTTCTCACTCACTCAAAGTTAACTTTCAATCCACCCCCTATTTTTGTACATACACTTCACAAAAAGTGAACATCAAAATATTTGTGTATACATAAACACCGTGAATGTTAAAGTTTATTCACATATAGATGCACACATAATGAATGCCAAAGTTAACTTTCAAAACACACACAGTGAAAGCCAAAGTTAATCCAAAGATGCGTACTCACGAAGTGAACATCATTGAAGTTTGAAAGTATTTTTGTACACACTTCACACAAAGTGAACATCGAAGTATTTTTATACACACACAGAGACACAAACTGAATGACAAAGTTCATTCACTTACACATGTGCAAACACAATGAATGTTAAAGCTAACTTTCAAACCTACCCAAATTTCAGTCACACACACACATACACTTTTTGTAGAAACATAGAGTGAGTGCCAAAGCTCATTCACACACACATGAATGCACACACAAAGTAAATGCCAAAGTTCATTCACACACATGAATATGCACACACAATGAATGTCAAAACTAACTTTCAAACCCACTCACCCACACATTGAAATCCAAAGTTCATTCAAACACACAAAGTGAATGCCAAAGTTCATTCACACACACATGCACAAACACAGTGAATTTCAAATCTAACTTTAAACCCACTGTCACACACGTAGTGAAAGCCAAAGTTCATTGAAACACATACACAAAAAAAGGAATGTTAGTTATTTTAAGCACATTCCACATAAAGTGAACATAAAAGTTCATTCGTACACTCCACACAAAATGATAGCCAAGGTTCATTTGTACACACACAAAAAAATGTCAAGTCTTTCAATTGCATTCCACACAAAGTGAACATCAAAGTTTGTCCATACAATCCACAAAAAGTGATCACTAAAGTTCATTCATAGACAAAAAAACTAAATGCCAAAGTTCTTTCAAGTTCACACACACAACAAATTCCAATGTTAGTTCGAACACACATACCACACTAAGTGAATACCGAAATTAATTTTTAAACACACACACACACATAATTTACATAAACAAAAAGTGAATATGCCAATGTTTAAACATAATTCATTCACACAAATTTAGTACAAACATGCATGAACACTTAATTTAAAACATGCTAAAGTATAAACACACACATAAAGTGAGTGGCGTGCCAAAGTTATAAAACATGGTAAAGTGCAAAAACACACACACCACACAAAGTGAATGCCGAAATTAAATTTTACATACACAATTCACACAAAATGAATGTTAAAGTTAAAACACAATTCACACATAGAAAGTGAACACATTCCAAAGTTCAAACATGCTTCATGCACAAAGTTAGTTCAATCGCACACAAAGTAAACACTCGAGTTCAAATATGCCAAAGTATAAACACACACACACCACACAAAGTGAATGCAGAAATTAAATTTTACATACACAATTCACACAAAATGAATGTCAAAGTTATAAAACACAATTCACACATAGAAAGTGAATGTGTTCCAAAGTTCAAACATGCTTCATGCACAAAGTTAGTTCAATCACACACAAAGTAAACACTCAAGTTCAAATATGCCAAAGTATAAACACACACAAAATGAATGCCAAAGTTAAAACACACTCTTAACACAAAGTTTAATCACCTCACACAGTTTGTTCACACCCACAAAGTGAATGTCAAAGTTAGTTCACCCACACACACACAGTGAATGTGAACGTTATTTCTTTCACATTTCACACACACAAAGTGAATGTCAAAGTTCATTCACATGAACATGTGCACGCAATGAATTCCAAAGCTAACTTTCAAACCTACCCACCCACATACAATGAAAGCCAAAGTTCATCCACGCATACATACACTTCACACAAAGTGAACAACAATATTTTTGTATACACAAAAAGTGAGTGCCGAAGCTCATTCACACACACATGCACATAGAGTTAGGGAAATTAGTAACATGAATTTTCTATTATCCCACATTATTTAGGTATTGTGCTTCACCTAATGTCTTGATTGCTTAAATTTATTTAGTGGATGACTTTGGGGCACTAGTAGATATGCTAATTCTTGGTTGAATTGGAGGTCATAGTTCTCTAATGGTTTATTTATGGTTTAGTTCTCTAATGATTCATTCATGATTTAGTTCATGTGGTTATTCATTTAAAACCATTCCATTATTATTTTTTAATATTAAAAACCCAGTTTTTGGGTTTAGGAACCCTTCAAAATGGGCATTACCTGAAGATTCTGTATATTGTAACAACTTATACCAGTAGAAACACCACCCAATACCCCTATCACATATCATAACATATGATTGACAAAACATACCCACCCCATAACCCTTAACCCATGTTCAGTTCCAAACCCTAGAGTCTAAGTAACAACAGATAGGGTAAATTACACAGGCCCTTCTATTTGCACACAAAAAGTATACAAAACAATGAGAAATAGTACCTTAATCTTCCTTCTCACCAAACATATCAACCTGACCATTCTCAACATCACAAGCACACGAAAAGGATGGACGAGTCCGCTCCAGAATAGGCACCCTGAGCTTGCCAACAATACCATCAACTGCCTTCATGGTCTCCAGCACATGCACCATCACATCATGCATTTGACCCAATACCTTCTCCATGTTCTCCTCATTCTATTTTGTGGCCTCAATCATGTCTTCATGTAGAAAAATAGATGAAGCCACAATGGAGAGCATTGTAGCCTTTGTGAGAGACTGGGCAACCCTAAACACATTCCACCGCCCACAAGAGCTCCCTGGATCAAGCAACAAGTGCACCATAGTTGAATGTACATTAGCACCCTCTTTCCCATCTACCTCCTTGGCAACCTTCAATAACCTAGCCCATTAATGAAGCCAAGCATAGCTTCTTCCCCTGTCAATTTTTCAAATGCTTCCACACTGCATACCTCCTTTTCGGCCTTTCACTCGATGTCATCCTACCTCCCACCATTGAACTACATCCCCTTTTACTTATCTACCTCCTTGGAACATCAACAACCACCTTCTTTCCTTTCAACAACATCTTCTCATTCACCCCAACCCCATCAACCCTGATGCCAACAGAAGCCAAGGATACCAGCTACCAAACACTACGAGGGAAATGAATGAATGCATTACTCACCCCATTCTATGAGATCAACTTGTCATCAAATCCAAGTTCCATCCTTTGTAATAATGGCCTCTACACAACTCACACATCACTGGTCTTTTACAGATTGCAATACTCGTTTTACATTAATTACCTTATATGGAACCTGCCTACCGATATGGCCCCTTATCGGGTGGATGTTCTTTGATGTCATCCTGCATCAGTTTAATTACCTCATAAGGGTAATCCTCCCACCACCTAGAATCCACTTTGCCACCTCCATCTATCATACCAATCCCTTGATTCGTAGTCCAGTCAACCACTTTGTTACCATTCCTCCTAATGTGTGAGAATTTGATATTATTGAACCCTCGAGAAAGGCTCTTATTCTCTTCCATCAGCATATCCAACCTCTAATTCAGTGAGGAGCTTCCATTCATAATGTTGATCATAACTTTGGAATCTCCTTCCACCCAAAGGTTCCCCCAACCCTTCCTGCCAGTAATCAACAACCCTTTCCAGAGAGCTCTTGCTTCAGCCATGTTATTAGAGTCTACCCCAAAATCATTTGAATATATACCAAGAGGTTGGCCTTTATGGTCCCTAGACACCCCTCCACCTCCAACCTTGCCAAGGTTACCTCTGGTAGCCCCATCAAAGTTAAGTTTGATCCAATTGTGATTAGGGTAAGACCAATTGCTCTGACCGCAACTCAACTTCTATGAATCTCCCCTTATTGCCTTTCCTCCCAACCACCTAAACCTAGGCCAACCATTTTCCCAATTAGTTTCCTCCCCCACTACCCTCCAATCCTCCTTTTTATGAACCTCCCCTAGTTTTGACAACACATTTTCTACCAACTCATAGATTCTATCTACCTCCCTTTCTTGTTCCTAGAAAGTCCTTCTGTTACGCTCCAACTACAAATTCCAAACAATGATAGTAGGGGCAATATTCCATATAAATTTTAGGAGTGACCCAATATGGCCTCCATTTCCTTAACATCTTGCTCCATAATTCTCCAACCACCTCAATAATGAATGAAGAGGTGATCGTTATCCTCACTACTTGATTTGCACATTATCCATCTAGATAGGCCCTTACATCCCATCCGTAGCAGCTTGTCCTAGGTCAACGCATGCCTCTTCCATGCAATCCAAAGGAAAGTGTTGGCCTTGGGGAGCCCCATCTTATTCCAAATCTTCCCAAAAACTACCCCCTTAAGGGCATTGCCTTTGCAAAAAAAAAGTTTGTAGGCTGATCCAACTGTAACCCTTCCTACACCATTACCTCCCCACATCATTTTATCCTCCTTACCAGATGTAGGCCACTTATTCAGTTTGCCTTGAATTTCCCTCCATTTCATATTCAACTCTTCCCCTTGAATATCAGGAGTAATCTGTGTGCATTGATCTACATGCCCCATCATGTAATCTTTAACCATCTACCCCATTCTAGGCTTTGGAGCATTAGCTAATGGCCTTAAATGCTAAAAATTCCTTAACACTTGCTCCTCCAGCCAATTATCCCTCCAAAACCTGACCTTATCCCCTATGCCAACTCTCCAAATAATATTAGATCTGATCATATCACAACAAATTCTCAAAAAATTCTAGATACTTGACCCAATCGATAACATGATTGAACTATTTAGTAGGTTATTCGAGACATTCTGTAAATACTTAGCTTGTAACACCTTGCTCCATAATCTATCCTTCTCCTCATAGATTCACCAAGAAAGCTTCGCACCCAAGGCCTTATTCATTTTCCTGAGATTTATAAATCCTACTCTACCTAGGATCTTAGGCATACACACCTCTTCCCATTTCACTAAGTTATACTTGAAGACCTCCTTCGTTCCCCTCCACAAAAAAACCATTTGTGTACCCTCAAGCATCCTTGCCACCTTGTTAGGGATCTGAAAGGCAGACATGGTATATATAGGGACAGAAGCAAGGGAGACCTTTATGAGTGTTATCCTGCCTACAAGAGTGAGCCATCTCCCTTTCCAAGAAGCAAGCTTATTTTGAACCATATCCACTACTTTCCTCCACTCTACTTTCGAAGTTCTTTTTATCAGCCAAGGGCATTCTCAAATAATCACTAGGAAGGAAATCAACCTCAAACCCTAAAATCCTTTGGATTTCAAGAGACTTAGCACATAAATCTTTTAAGAAAAAAATGCAAGACTTACTTGTGTTGATCTTTTGTCCAGCAACAATCTCATAATTGTGAAGCACCTTTTTGAATCCTCTAGCTTCCCTAGCTGTGGCTTCCCCAAACAACATAGTGTTGTCTATGAACTATAGATGCATCAAGTTAGGGACTCCACTCGAAACCTATAACCCTTTCAACTATCCTTCCACCACCTCCTTCCTTAGAGCACAACCTAGAACTTATGCCACAATCAAGAAGAGAAAGGGGGGTAGAGGGTGGCCTTGCCTCAACCCCCTTTCAGCATTGACAAAAATATGTAGCCACCCCATTGATCAATACAACAAAAGAAGCCATGGATATGCATCTGTATACCCAACTACACCAATCCTGGCAAAAACCTAACCTCCTCAAAACCTTGATCAGGAAGTCCTAAGAGATTCGATCATAAGCCTTATTCATGTTGAGCTTTAACACCATCCCTTCATTATTCCTAGCTTTAATTGAGTGAATAGTTTCACGAGCTAACACAATACCATCAATGATATGCCTCCCCTTCAAAAACCCACTCTGTTCTTCTGAGATTGAGCTATCTAAACACTTCTTCAATCTAGAAACTATTGCTTTCGTTACTATCTTGTAAATACCATTGCACAATTAAATTTTGGGCACAAGAGCGAAGTAAGTGGTATTCCATGCTCTCGTCATCACCTTTTTGCTTCTGTATTCATCCATTGCTCTCCATACGCCGTCCCCCACAATTTCCCAATACCTTTGAAAAAAGCCAGCTTGGAATCCATCAGGGCTAGGGGCCTTCTTTGCCCCAAGAGAGAATATCGTTGCCTTAATCTCCTCCTTCGAAAATGGAGCCACCAAACCCTTGTTCATAGTCTCATCAACCATGACAGGAACATTGCTAAACATTTCTTCTTGCACCTGTAGATTTATATCTCCATCTTCACTCAACAATTCCTTGAAGTACCTCATCCCTTCCTTTCTTATTGCAACTATGTCTTCCACCAAAGTGCTATTGGGGAGCTAGATCTTTAGGATCTTATTGAAGTGCCTCCTAACCCTGGTCACCAAATGAAAAAACTTTGTATTATTATCACCTTCTTTCAACCACTTAATTCTTGATTTTTGGTGCTAGAAGATCTCCTCCATTCTAAGAATTGCTCATCTATCTTATCTTTTGCCTTTCCCCCGAGCTCAAAAGATAGGCCTTTATCTGCAATTGCTTGTTCTATATCTCTTAACTCTTCTTCAACCCTCCTTTTATTCTCAAGAAGATTTCCCATCACCTCCTTATTCCATGCCCTAGCCAACTTCTTTGTCTCTCCTAACTTCTTGTATACAACAAATCTCCTATTCTCCTTCACCTCCATATTCCACCATCCTTCTAGAGCCTAAAAGTCAGGGTGTTCATACCAGAAAACTTCCATTTTGAATGGAATCCCCAGTGGTCTCTGACTCATATTGATGTGCAAAAGGATAGACTAATGATTGGATTCTCCATATTGCAAGACTTTAGAGAAGAAGCAAATAGAGGACAACAACCAGTTAGAGTTGACAAGAAACAGTCCAGCCTGCATAATATATTTTCATCTCCCACCCTCCTATTACTCCAAGTAAACCAACCAGACTTAGGAGCAATATCAATAAGAGCTAGATCCTCACAGAATTTTTTGAATCCTAAAGAGCCTAAATTCCTCATCGGTCTTCCTCCTTTTTTCTCCTTAGGACATAAGATAGCATTGAAATCTCCCCCAACCACCTAATTTTCCTCCAACACAGACTCTTTGAATATTTTCAGACTGTCCCAACAATTGGATCTCTCTCTCTCAAGGTCAGGACCATGAACATTAGAAATAACAAAATTGTTATCCCAAGGATGTCTTTGAACTTAATAGACATAACATTCTCTGTAGTAAACAACAAAACTCATGAGAACATGAATTTACTCCACACAACTGCTAAATCGTCGGCCGTTCCTACAACATCCACTGCTAATCCTTCCCCATTCTGCCATAATTTAGGAATCATTTCAACCATGGATGAAGATTCCACCTTAGTCTCCTAAAGTAGAAGCACATCCAGACTCTCTAACTCTACCAGTTGCTTGACTAGGCGACATTTCTCCAGGCCATTAAGGCCTCTCACATTCCAACTCACAATCTTCATTTATTCTGCAACACTTGGAGGTGCTTGCCTCCCTTTTTCACGTATTTATTCAATGTCTCCTGCATGCCTTTCCCTATGTCAACCAACACATTATGCTTTGCTTTGCTAACATCAGTCTTCTTACCCTTGGTATTGGATCCACCGCATCCATAACAACATTATGTTTTGCTTTCCTTCCACTCCTTGTCACCATCCTCCAAGAATTTTCCTTATCCTCCTCATCCTCGTCCCTACTAGAATCTATCTCCTTCTCCCTAAATACCTCCCATCCTTTGCCTAGATCATCCTTTTTACACTCTGAGGAGGGGCTCCTATGATATAACCAGTTCAACTCCTAAAATCTGCCACTCCTCCCCGATCTCGCCACCATCTTTAAAGGGGGAGGTATTGTCCTGCACCCATCGATTATCCTTGCAGAGATTTGACAATTGCTCTATCATTGGACCTAAATCTACTTGCTCCTCAATTCTCAACTCACCATCCCGCGTTTTTGAAGGACTCGATGTTATCCTGAGGGGAGAAGACTTCTTTTCATTGCTAACTTTAGGAGAATCCTTCCCAATCTTCCTTCCATTTCTTGATTCCTACCTTATCTCTCCTTCTTTCTTTAAACACCTTTTGGCAATATGCCTGACCTTCCATCAATTAAAGCATCTTATGGGAAGGCATTCGTAATCCAACTCTTGAGTCTATTCCCCAAAACTGACAAAAGCTTGATAGTATGCCTGATTGGCTTGCTTAGATATACTTTGACATAGATTCTAGCGTAGGTTGCCAGTCTTCCTCCTTGAGTAGCATTAGAGCTACGCACATAAACCCCTAATTAATGCGCTATCAATTTGAAAATCTCCTCGGTCCACAGTTCTTGCGTCAACTTATACATCCGAATCCAGATCAGAGCCTCCTTAAGCAATTCCTTATGGGGATTGAAGCCTGGCGACCAAGCCCTAAGGTATAGCCCCGAGTTTCCCATAAACCAAGGTCCCCCCTTAAGCACATTATCTCTCTCAAATTCTGACTAAAAAATAATTTGCAGAAACCCTAATGCCAAAAAATAACTTATGGGGAGATCCCCAACCATTTTTGTCCTATCCATGTCTTAATTATGTCCATAGAAGGCCAGATCCTAACGAATTCGGTGATCACAACATTCTTCTTGAGCTTTTCGACCTTAGAGTTGAGAAAATCCTCTGGAATACAAATCTTTGGGATTTCATCTGTAATTTTCAAATTAACATTACCAACTGACATCCATCTTTCACTGCTAACTTCTTTGTGAAGTTCTGCTTCGGCATCGATGAGGAGGTTTCCTACTGCTTGTGCCTCATCTGCTCTGTCCAGTTTTGCCTCCCCACCTATCTCTCCTTCTTCCCTATCATCATTGACCTTAAATGTCTTTGCTCCTCGCCCTTCTGCTCCTCGTGCCACACTCTACCTATTGTCGCTCATTGGCGTGACTTGTAAGCTGACTCCAATACCATTCCATTATTTTTATTTGTAAAAGAAAAAAAATAAATTCTTATAGTATTTATAGCCTTGTCCACCAACTACATGTAATGACTTTCAAGTAATAAATATATACTATTTAGGGATAATACTATAAATATTTGTGCCTATCAGCCATTTAATAGCACCTTTGGTGCTTTTACCAAATACATCAAAGTGACCAATTAAATAATAAGACCTTGCGTTAAAACATCCACACCAAATAACATAATACAAAGAAAGACAAATTTTAAAATATATAGTATGCACTTTTCTCACTTAGAGTAAAATATTTCTAACCATTGCCTTTATTTAATGAATTATAAATATTAGTATAACATTGTCATACACTCCCTATTAACACACAACAATCATATTTCTCCATTTATTTAAATCATAAATGCAAATCATATTTTAAAAATAAAAAATCATACATGCAAATCATATTTTAAAAGTAGAAAATCGTACATGCAAATCATATTAATCCATTGACTGCCTCATGATTCCATGAGTGCAAATCATAAACGAACCTTGGTTGCCCAAGCCAAAATGAATCACTTAAATTTTAAGTCTTTCCACAAAGAACATATTCTTCTGAATTAGGTAGCCAAGCCAGTCCACTGAAATAATTCAATGAACATCTAGACAACGTGGCATTCATCATACCCCTCAACCTCTATCACCAATCTTCTCATCCTTCATTCCATTATCACTCTTAGTTATTTCTCTGTCAACACAATCATCGCAGAAATTTCTTTATTAGAAAATTCTTTGCATAAACCCATCTGCAGGATCACTATATAGTTGACATTTTTAATGCAACCTTTCACCCCACTGATAATTGTTCACCGACAAGTATCATCACGGCTTTGCACGGAGAATCACGTTTTCCTCTGAGAAAATCAGAATATTTATGCAATATCAAAGGAATTTCTAAGTATTGGCTGTCTTCTTCGAAATTTCACGGGGGTCGCGGTGCTCTGCCTTCTGCGGGTGGGCATCCGGCTGATCTCACTTGTTTGGCCGGCGGCGGTCGTTTTTCTGGTGGGTACCATTTCTCCGGCTGAATATGGTGAACATTAGAGCTTCTTCTGACGAATTAGCTGGAGAGAACATGCAGAGAGAGAAGCTAAGAGGTTTGGATTGTTTTTTCTTGAATACCCAATTTTTCTTAATATCATATTTGGTGAAATTGAATTTGATTTATTTGTATACCCATTTGATTTTCTGGCGAATTAGGTGAAAGTTAATTTGCTTTAGTCTATACCCAGTTTGAGTTTATGACAAATTTGGTGAAATTGAAATTGATTTTTTTTAATGCCCTATTCGATTTCATGGTGAGGTGAGGGAAGTAAATAAATTTTCGATTTGTTTTGTAGCTAATCTGATTAAATGGCTACTTTGTTGATATTTAATTTGATTTATTTTATACTGTGGCGAATTCGGTTAAATTTTATTTGATTTATTAAATTATTTAATACCCTTTAAAAAAAAAAAAAAATTATTTTATTTTTTTAATAAAAAGACATTTATTAAACCCGAGTTAAAGCATACAGTAAACTCCTCAAAAGAACAGTGGCATGGATCACACCCTGGAGTTAGAATGGCAAAGCCGGAATCAAAATGAATAAATGCATGGCCCCAAAGATGGAAACAACCACACAAAACTACAAGAGCATGGCTCCACGAAAGAAACAGCTGACAAGTCACCAGTTTTAACAGAAATAAAAAAGAAACCATTACAATTATGCTGCAATGGCAATTCTAGAGTTAGTGGGGGGAGGGTCTTTTCCATTCGGGTAATCCCACCTCGTACCTGGGAAATCTTGCCATCCCACAAGGTCCCACCCAGCAAAAGCAGCATTGTCTCCTTCCTCTAGAACCTCCTATGGCTCGTTTTGCAGAGTCCTTGGTGGAGATATAGCAAGAGCCAAGTGAGGGGATTTTCCCTGATCATAAGGGGCCCATCCACATCATTGAGAGGATGTAGAAGAGTGATGTGGAGGTGGAGACCACCTACCTTGGCTACCTAGTTGGTGGTGGCGGGGTCTAGAGTGCTGCCTAGTTGGTGGTGGTGGAGGAGTAGAGGCTCTATGATAGTTGTGAGGACTATGCTATGAGGACTTTGAGTGGCTGCATCGCTGATCCTCGGGAGGGGATTCTCTAGTGCCACTTGCTAGCTTAAACTTGGATTCGGATGAACATATTATAGATCACCAATGATTTGGAGTGAATATATTATAAACTTGCTGCTCCTGTCACTCACAATGTTTTTGGGCAGCCCATGTAATCTAAACATCTCTCTAAAGAACAAATCAACCAAAAGTGAGCATACTTAGTGAGTCTATCCACAACCACAAAGATACAATCTTTACCTTGCACTTTCAGAAGACTTGTGATAAAATCCATCGAAATGCTCTCCCATTTCTGATTTGGAATGGGTAAGGGCTGCAACAAACCAGCTCGAAATGTTCGTTCTATCTTGTTTTTCTGGAAAGTCAAACACTCTCTCACATGCTTCAAAATGTCCCCTTTGAAGCCTTTCTAAGAAAATCTCACTTGTTTATATGTCTTGTAGTACCCCTGATGACCCGCTCAAGGAGTGTCATGATATGCTCTCAAAATCTTCTCCTTCATCTTCAATCCTGGGACAAGGTACACTCGGTCCTTATAGAGAATGAGCTCCTCAACTACCTTGTACTTGTTATCTTGCAATTTGCCCTCCAAGATGTCAATGGCAAATGCATCCTTGGCATACTCTACTAATATAAAAGCTTTCTAATTAGCAGGAATATTAGTCGTAGAACATAAATAAGGCCTCCTAGATAAAGCATCAGCCACTATGTTATTCTTTCCCTTAACATACTCAATGTCAGAATCATAAGCTTGCAACTTACTTACCCACTTCTATTGCCTATCATTCAAATCCCTTTGATTGAGGAAGAACCTCAAACTGTTATGATTTGTCTTCACCACAAATCTCCCGCAAATCAAATACTGCCTGAACTTAGCCAAAGCATGCATGATGACTAGCATCTCCTTGTCGTAAATAGAGAAACTCCTCTCTTAACTCCTTGAGCTTATGACTCTCAAATGCTATAGGGTGTTTGTTTTGCATCAATACTGCTCCAATGCCCTCGCTTGAAGCATCACACTCTAATACAAAATGGAAGTGAAAAATCTGGAATAGCCAACACGGGACACGAACTCATTACCTCCTTGAGCTTGTCAAAAGCTCTCCGTGCCTTCTCACTCCAAGAGAATGCTCCCTTCCTAGTCAAATTTGTCAATGGGGTAGCCAACTGTGAAAACCCTTTGACAAACCTTCTGTAATAGCTGCAAAGTCCCACAAACCCTCTCAAGTGTGATAAAGTCCTGGGTCAAGGCCAATCCACTATTGCCTTGATCTTCTCCTCATCTACACTGACGCCTTGGGCACTAATCTTATGACCCAAATACAAAATCTCAGTCATCCCAAATTCACATTTGGATGCCTTGGCGAAAAGTGATTGCTGCTCAAGTATACCCAATACCTCATCTATATGCCTCAAATGATCAACCCAAGTCTTGCTATAAATCAATATGTCATAAAAAAAACGAACACAAATCTCCTCAATTGCTTACTAAATACCTGGTTCATGCAAGACTGAAATGTGGCTAGAGCATTTGTCAACCCAAATGGCATGACTAGAAACTCATAATGTTCAAAGTGACACTTGAATGCTATCTTGTGAATATCCTCCTTCCTCATCCTTATTTGGTGGTACCCGAATTGCAAATCAATCTTAGAGAAATACACTGCACCATGAAGTTCATCTATCAACTAGTCGATCTTGGGAATTGGATAGAGGTTCTTGATTGTCTTCTTATTAAGTGCCCTATATTCGATGCACATCCTCATAGTACCATCCTTCTTCACCAACACCACGGAGGAAGCAAAAGGGCTAGAGCTTGGTTGTAAATGGCCCATATTAAGTAGCTCCTTAATCGCCTTCGCAATCTCTTCCTTGTACCTCCTCAGATAACGATAAGGTGTGGTAATGACTGTTTTTGGCTCCCTCCAACTCAATGACATGTTGAAATCCCCTATTAGGAGGTAACCTTGGAGGACTGTCATTGAATACCATGCTATGCTTGTCTAAAATAGGCTGAAAATCTATGAGTGGTTTTTTCATCTGTGGGTGAAAATCCATCGGTGACCAAACATTGTGTTGCCCACTCTACTTGTCCTCTGCGAAAAACTTTCTCCATCCTTTTGGCTGAAACAACCCTCAGAGCTCCATTATATAAGCCTTGAAGAACCACCTCCTTACCCTCGGATTTGAATTTTAGCTCCATAGTTTGATAGTTCTGTGTATACTTGCCAAGTGAATACAACCACTGCACACTTGAAACTATATCTGTCTCACCTATGCCAACCACATAAAAGTCATCATGTACTATGTGCCTACCCTGGGTGATGTCAAGTTGCTGGATCCTCCGTGTACATGGAATGGTAAATCCGTTGGCCACAATCACATTGAACTCCTCAAAGTTATCAGTCTTCAATTTCATCCTAGTCACCAAACCCTCATCAATGAAATTATGAGTAGCCCCACTATCAATCAAAACTGTCACCTTATGTCCCTATAGCACTCCTCGCATGCAAAAAGGGTGATATCTAGGTGTTCCTGAAAGAGTGGCAAGTGTACCTATTGAGGACTCTTATGCTCCCTAATACTCATGCTCCACCTCATCCAAAACAATCTCGGGCTCGGACTTCTTTGCCTTTGAATCCTCATCGGAGACTACCTCTATGTAGTGTACTTGCCCCTTCCCCAAGCATCTATGGCTTGGCTCCCATGCCTCTCTACAAGAAAAGCACAACTTCTTCCTCCGAAGCTCATTCGTAGTTTCTTCTACTTTGTTTGGGTTAGGAGGTAATGCCCTGGGTTTGGAAAAGTCCTTGTTGAATGGTCTCCTATGCTACCCTGATGGTGCACTCTTGGAATAGGACTTTTTCTTAGTCGTGGTGTCCTCTAAGTTCAAAGCCCTTCTAATGGCATCCCGTAGAGATGTCGGCCCAACAGCTCCAAGCAAACCTCAAATTGACTATGATAGTCCCTCAATAAACAAAAACACGAGTCTCCTCTTGGTAACATCGGGCACCATGATTGAAACCCTCTGAAATTCTGCTACATAATCCTCTATCGAACCATGTTGCCTCAATCGTGTCAACTCTCTGGAATGCATCTTCGGGTCCTTCCCGTCAAACCTATCTATGAGCCTCTTTGTGAAATCAGCATATGTTACAATATGATGATGCCATTGTGTGATTAATTCATGATGCCACCACTCATGCGCTGTACCCTTGAAGTGAAGGATAGCAAACTTGATAGCTTCATCTTCTGTCATAGGGCTGAGTGAGAGATAGGTGTCCAATTTTTGAACCCAAGCCCATACAGTGACCTTCCCTGAACCGTCAAAAGTTGAGTGAGTCAGCTTACTCACCCTCTGCTGTAGATCTCTATTGAACTACTGCATAGGTGGTCTTCTTTCTCCTCTTGATCCATTCCTTGATCTTGCATTATGGAATTGTATAAATGGGATCTGACTTCTGACATCCGGATCAAGTCTTGAGTACTCATCTATGCAGGCGTTAAAGTCATTTGCTGCTGGGTTTAGCTCCTCTTCCTGTGGCAGCTCAACTCTAGGCAAAAATGTGGGTTGCGTGGGTCTGGGTGTTGATCTAGTTGGAGTCCTGTTGTTGTTTGTGTGATTTTCAGATCCATTCTGATTCAAATTACTTCTTTCTCCGGTGGAATTAAGATGAGCATTTGTGTCATTTGTTCTTGTCTCTGCATATAGGCCTTCCACTCTTCCTCCGGATCTGCCATCTACTTCTTACCTGTGCCGCCAATTCCAATGTTGCCCTCTTGTGATGCTGCCTCTAATCTCCTCTCTCTCTCTCCAAGGCTCTCTGACCTCTTTGACTCAACTGCAAAAACCAATTTAATCCCGCAGGCTGGCAGGACTGCCTACTCTGATACCATTGTAATATGCCTTTAAGGGGATTAAATAAACAATAGGAGAGATCTGTTTCAAAATGTTTACTGTATGCTGCTTGTAACAACTGAATACTTAAATTTTACAATAGGGTTCTCAACACAGCAATCAAATAAGAACTCAGAGTAGTCACAGTCAGAAAATACAGATGGAACAATCCACTTTTCCAGATCTGAGTTTATTCACTAATGACTGTATCAATATAAAGTAATAGAACACATAGAGTACATAAGTATTACATCCACTGGTCTTTGTGGCTGCCAATGTTAGTTCGAACTGAGTATATTTTAGCTTGGTGGAATGGTCGAATTGTATGTGCGCTGCTACACTCAGGCACAAGTCCCCTCCAGATGTGCGAGTTTGGAAGCGAACTAAGTGGCGTTTGGTTTGCTCTATACCTCCTTGAACTCAGCCTGCAGTTGTGATTTCACCTGTGTCGACCTACAGGGCAGATCTGGGTCCGAGTGGGTGTATGCTAGTACCAGTCCTGGATCCAAACTTGGCGCTAGATGTATACAGTCCTTCAGATCACGAGTACCAGCAATTTGGTGTCTATGACACTTCAATGAAGTCCTGGCGTGGCGTTCTGCTGTCCAGATCTGATGAGTTTTGCCACTCCTAAGCTCGCGGTTTCCATCCAATGTTGTGCTTCAATGCCCTCTTCAAACTATGGCTGGATTTGATAGAACCTATAGCTGCGCCTGCCTTACTTCAATCCTGAAATAATTCAAAACAAATTCAGATTAATGCACTTGCAATTCCCTGAGTAGGAGTTGCTCAAAGAGTGTAGGGTTTGCGTCCTACCTCTGGTCAGCAATCCAGGGGGGTTTCGTCCCTGAGTGCCACTTGCTCAATTGCAAACTAGTAATATACAAAATCATAAATCACATACCTTCAAATGAGAACAAGACCTTCATTTATACTTGCTAAGGTTAAGACACATAGGTCCCATGGGTTGGCACCAAAAGTGAGAATTTCAAATTTTTAAACTCAACTAATATATATATATATATATATATATATAACACTTTTTTTATTAATAATAATCATAGTGTTAATTTGAGGGCGTGGAGGGGACATGACATAAAAATTACAGCAAAAGTAACATAAAGGATGACTAGAAAATAGAAATAAACAATCTTTGAAAAGATAGGATTTACCCTGGAGAAACCCAGCAATTAGGAAAACTCCAACTTCCAATTAAAATCCTTCCCATTGCTCTCACAATAAGGATGGTCTACAAGAGTACATTTGCTATGAGAGATTTGTTTCCCTCACTCAGCTCCATTCTAATCTACTTGTACACTCTTGAACAATGGTTATGGAAGAGACCTACACTCAGCTATCTCGGCATACCTCCAATCAGCTATCATATTTATGGAGTTATGGGGGTTTTTGGCCTTTTACTTTCCAAAACGATGTCACTTCATTATTTGAATTGTGAGAGAAATGATTTTTGGTCAAGGTCAAGCAGATAGACTTGCTAACTCATTGTAACTGTTCAACTTAAAACTAAGAAATGAAACTTTGACTTGATCCAATACGGGTTACACCCCACCCTCTTAGTTGCACAAAAGACTTGTTATTGAGGAGACTAAGGAATTGGCCATTGACCATAGCGTCGAAGAATTCTTCCTCTTTTCTTTTTTCAATTTGATGCCACTTGATATTGGCTTGCAAATGTCATTTTTTTGCTGCGTTCTTAATTGAAACCTGGTTTTCTATTATGTGCATTGACAATAAATTCTTGTCCATCCTTGGTCAATTGATATTGGTTCTTCTTCCTCACAAAGATGGTATCTCTCATCCATGGGTTGCATCTTGAATAGTTGCTCTAGAGTTCTTATTGGACCTATCTTTTGGCATTTGGCAATCTGTTGTCTGTAACCAAAGTTTGTTTATATTCTAAGAATCATTTCGGGTATTTCCAACCTCCCAAGCACCCTACTCCTCTCCCCTTCCCTCTGCCCTCCCAATCGACTGCCTTCGTCCCCTAATTTAAAAAAAAACTCCTGGCTCAAATATGCACTGTTGTAGATCTTGGCTAGTGCCTTTTCATCTTATCTGCTGTCTTTCAATCTGAAAGTTGATCTATTTTTTGGCTGAAGAGTGTTGCAATTCCTATGTAAGAGCATCAAAAGAATATAAAATCTAGTTCAATAGAATGACTTCAAGTTAATAATGTAGCTTGACAGATCACACATCTGCAACTTGCATTTTTGTTGAGTTGACTTCATTCATTGAGGAAGGTTGAATATAGAAATGTTTGCTGCAGTTTCTCATACTATTTTTTATATTGAATTTCCTTCTCATAACCTGCTTTTGTGAGTTATTAAGGCTTCAGATTGTGTTGTCTTCTCAAAAATAAATATTTATCCATAGTTGTTATTCTGTCTGTTGTTGATGAATCTGCAGATCACGAGCTTCCTCTCTATAAACTTGGAAAAAGATTATGTACTAATCCACCAAGTGTTGGAATTCAATCATCTCGTCATGTTCATGAGAGTCAGAATGACTTGGACATGCTTCTTCTTGCCCAGGTTCTTACACTTATATTTTCTAGGTGGCATAAAGATTCTATTGTTATTAACATGTTATCTTTGAGCTTTGATCTTAGATTGCTTTACCTTTAAAACTTTGTTACAAATCACAGTGGGAGGATCGAGCAAGCCAGGGTCTGTTGAAATATGATGTGACTGCATGTGAGACAAAGGTGATACTTTATTGAGTTGATTTTTCTCATTTTTGGACATCTACTGCACATTTTTTATGTTTCTCTGAGTAGTTAACAAGAATTGTGTTATCCATGCTGAAGTGTGTTTATCTGCATCTTGCCAGATCATTCCAGGTAGCTTTGGGTTCATTGCCCAGTTAAATGAAGAGTGGCATTTAAAGAAACAGCCCATAGAATTGCAAGCTAAGAAGGTGCTTCAGCCTTTTGATCCTTCAAAATTTAATTTCACCAAAGTTGGGCAGGGTGAGCTGCTTTTCTCCATCAAAATGAGCGAAGATGAGGATTGTGAACTTATTCCCAAAGCATCTGTAAATACCGATGATAGTCTGATTATCATGAATGTAAGTTTATCTCTCTAATATTGTTTGTGGATATTCCTCACTAATTTTATTACAACATTGTTATAGGTTATCTACATTTCTCAGTTTACATTTATGTTTTTTTGTTCCAAATCTTCACAATGCTTAATGCTCTGTTACTGTGAATGATCAACAGGTACATCCCATTGAATATGGACATGTGCTTTTGGTACCTCGTGCATTTTGTTGCCTTCCACAGATGATTGACATCAACTCTTTCGAATTGGCTATAGAAATAGCTGCTGCAGTGAATAACTGTTTCTTTCGTATTGGTTATAATAGTCTTGGTGCTTTTGCAACTGTCAATCATTTACATTTCCAGGTGAGATATGATAGAAGTTTTTTTGTAGATGCTATTTTTATTTATTTGCTATCGGGCTATGTTTTTGAATACTATTATCATTTTTATTGAATATGTTAAAACTTTTCCAGTAAAAGTACAAATTGATATTGGAGAATTAATCAACAGGCATATTATTTGGCGAATCCCCTTCCAGTTGAGGTTGCTTGTACCCAGCTCATTCCTGGTGATTGGCAGAAAAGTGGGTTGAAGATCTTTGAGATTGTGGACTATCCTGTCAAGGGATTACTATTTGAAGTAGGCCAAAACTTGGGACAAATGGCTGAAGTAGTTGCAACTTTTTGTTGCTCATTACAAAATAAAAACATGCCTTTCAATATTCTGATATCTGATTGTGGGACTCGGATATTTCTTTTTCCCCAGGTGAGTATCTTTTATAAACATTCGATTTCTCAGCATTTCAAAAATTAAATACATTTTTAATGTATCAATTTAGCATGGCCTTTTTTCCTTCAGTGCTTTGCAGATAAGTGTACACGTGGGATGATTGAAGAGGATTTTCTGCAGACAAAGGTTAATCCTTCTGTCTGGGAAATCGCTGGACATATTGTGTTTAACAGGAATCTTGATTATGACCATGCAACGGAGCAGTTTGTAAGAGGTCTTCTTGCAGTTGCCTCTCTCGATCATGAAGAATTTGAGGGAGTGAAATTCCTGTGCACTGGCATTGCAGAAAAGATTTGCTGCCAGTATTGATTTGGGAAAATCTTTTGTTGCTGATGTTCATACTTTCGTTAGGGAAAACCATGTTCCACAAAACCATGAGAAATGAAATGGGGATAATTTGTGTGGATTATATAACTTCGACAATTCTTTATTATATTTGCTTGGTGGAGGTGTGATCTTTGAGAAATCTATTTGTACTGTTTTATAAATAGATTTATATGGTATATATGCTGTATGGGTTTTGACTGTCTTAGGTAATTTGCTTGGAGTGTAATCAGAAAACTTTTATAGCGGGGAAAAATAAGAGAAATGTTTTCTGTTTAAGATTAGATAAACTCTTCAGCAATTAACCGAGCTGCTTTCTGATGCATTTTATTTGTCTTGCTACATTTGCATAGAGGTGATTGACATTTAAAACCTATGCATAATAATTTGTGAAGTACGTACATACTATCAATGTATACATGCATGTCCTAAACTTGGAATTTGTGACCATTGACACTGATTACATTCAACTTATGCCAACATTATCTTGCCTATATTTCTATCTAGTGATTTTGGTTTCAAAGTATGAGCTGCGACTTCATCCCAGCAATCTTTTTCTTGGATTACTCCAATTCCTTCTCTGAATTGAGTGTGCTTTGCCTTTCCCAAATTCTTTGTAAGGATATATGCAGTCAATCTCGCTTGTTCCACAAAATATTTGTTTTACTATTTACATATAATGTTCTTGACAAGTGCTATGCAGTTTATAAGATATCTTGCAGTTGCCTGTCTCAATCATGAAGATATTGGGGCAGTGAAATGCTTGTGCACTAGGATTGCAGAAAAGATTTGCTGCCAGTAATGACACTTATTTAGGGAAAATCTTTTTGTTGCCAATATTGTCACTTTGTTAGGTAAAACCATATTCCACAAAACCGTGAGAAATGAAGTGGGGATAATTTTTGTGCAGATCATCTCGTTGACAATTCTTTATTATCTTTACTTGGTAGAGGTGTGATCTTTGAGAAATCTATTTGTACTTGGTGGAGGGGTGATATTTGAGAAATCTATTTGTACGGAGGTTTGTTGTTAGATTTGTGTATATATGCCCTGTGGGTTTTGGTTGTCGCAAGTAATTTGCTTGGAGTGGTTATTTTTCTTGAATGTGCACTTATGGTAAAAATGACAGTTTTTTGAAGGATCCACTTACAATGAAAATATTTGCATTTATTCGCGCTTATGTCTGCAATTTATGTTTTTCGTCAGAGAATTACATTATTACAAACTTTACCCTTACCTAGCTCCCACCATAGAATGCCTATCAACATAATGAGTAGATTGGAATTGGTTTTTGAGTGTTCAACATGAGAGGAACGTGAGCCAGTTTATGTCGTCGTTCATGTATGTTTCAAATTGAAGAAACACCCAATGCCAAAGTTTGTGATTATGGGTATGTTACCCCTGATTTTTGCAAATATTGTTAGGTAACACCTCCACTAGGTCCTATTTTAGGACAATTAGAGGTCATTTCTTGCTTTGCGGTCTACATTTTTCAAGATTGGATGCCTAGTGATATTTGGATACGGGGTTCACCATGTAATGCTTTTTAAATGTAATTGCCATCTCATTCATTATCATGGTTAAGTCATTTTTGTGGAAATGGATGGATGGATGGATCCTCTTATAGCCCACGATGTTGGGTTGCCTATTTTTGGCTCTACAGGTGGCTTATAACATATGGGACTACCTCAAACTCTAGAATGTAGGAGGCACCTAACTGTGCTCCAAATATGAGGCATACATATCGTACCCCCTTCAGGGTTTGAACTTGTGGTATTGCATTTTAGGAAAGGACACGTCACTCTAGTTGTGGTTCATACGTTCAATTTTGTAGTGATTATACTTTGTATAGTGTTTACTGACTCCATTGCTTGATAGATAAGGCACTACAGTGGATTATGCTTCACCACTTGATCTAGTGAGTCCAGGGCCTAAATTTGATGGTCAACCTTCCTTGTCAAGTAATTTTTTATGACAGTTATCCATTCAAAGATACACTATGAGATACCTTAGGATAAGTAAAATTATATATAAGCCAAATATATATATCATCACAATTCTATGATACAATCTCTTTAAAATTTTGATTGTATTTTATGACAAAATTGCCTAAATATAGCCATACGACCATCAAATTTAACCCATGCTAGTGACCTAGGGTCTTATCATATAAATGGTCAAGTGTGTGCTTAGTGTCATATAAAGTTGGTCAAGTGTGCTCTTGGTGTTATTAATAAGGGTTCACTTTAAGTTATTGTTGTTTTTGCACATGGTTAAATTAATTTAGTTATATTTAAAATTAATAATTTTTTAAGTGTAAAGATATTTTATTTATAGGCCAAGGACATGGAAAAGTTAATTAGCTCATAGGCTTATATGTGGGACATTTTTGTCCTAGAAAGTTGTCAAGACGCCAGGAATTTGTCGGACGCCGGCCGTTGTTTTCCATCGGCAAATAAAATTACGTAAAGCGATGTCGTCGGATCGACCTCGGCCGTTTTTTTTTCCGTCAGCAAATAAAGTATACGGCGTCCGACAGAAGTTTCCTGCGGAGCATTCATTAGGTTTAAAAAAAAAACAAAAAAAAGTACAAGTCTTATCATATACGTCACAAAATATCTGCTTGTCTGTCGAAAGAGTTTACGTGTATATAAGTACAGTCTCTCACGTTTATTTGAATGAAAAAAATTATAAATAAAAACGGTATAGCACAATTAATTTTTAGCCGACAGGCCTATACGTGGGACATTTTTGTCCTGGAAAATTGTCAGAAGCCGGGAATTTGTTGGACGTCGGACCGGATTTTCTATTTTCGTCACCTGTTTTCTTTTTTCGTTTTCGTGGTCACTGACGTCTGCGTTGGTTTTTTCGTTTTCGCGGTCAGGGCTGCATTTTTCAAAAACCCTAATTAAGAGGGTGTAAAATCGAAATCCAATGCATAAGCTACAGATATAACTCTAAACAGGAAGCTATATAAAAAATAAAATAACAATTATTTCGAAGTAGAAAAGTCGAAATCGATATAGATCACCAACCTTGAAAGGCTTCTAATGTTTATAGGTGCAGAGGAATCTCTGTGGTCTCTATTTTGCGGTTTTGGTAAAACACTTGAAAAATCCTCACATTGTTGTTGAGGATGAATTTGAAGAATAATGATCAGTAGGAGAAGTAGGAATGTATTGCATTGCGAAGTTTAAACATGTGTAGTTGAGGAAAAACAATGGGGAAATTCTTTCTGTGTTAATCCAAAATTTTGTAGACGGTCATCTGCAGGAGTTTTGAAGCTTCCACCCTATATTATTTTTAGTACATGTATGCCAGAGCCGCTGCTACTACATCTGCCAATATTTCTCTCTCTATTGCGTTTTGATGGAAGTCTGTTCCATGTTCCAAACCTTCTATTTTGGAATAGTTAGGAAGGATACTAAAACAAAAGGTTGCGAGATCTGATATATAGATTATGACTGAATAAGAAATATGTTTATCTAAGATCAGAATTCTATAGATTAGAAGTAATTTAATTAGCCAGATTTTTTTTCCGTCACCTACTTATTTAAATGTATGTCGAGTGTGGAAATTTGGTGGATTCTTGAAAAGTGTTTGACCACATGAAAGAACCAAACGTCTCATGGAATACGATTATTGCAACATACAAAAGATGTAGGTATCCTCACGAGGCAGTCGCACTGTTTCACCCAATGCAACAAACAGGTTTCCAACCCGATTAGTTCACATTTGCCAGCGTACTCCCACTGTGCTAAAATGGGAGTTTTGGAAGAGGGTTTGGACATCCATCAAAGCACAAAAAAGAGGAATTTTGACAGATGTTGTAGTTGCAACAACGCTGGTAGACATGTATGCAAAATGTGGAAGCATAGAGAAGGCACGTGAACCGTTTGACAAAATGCCTCAAAGAACTGTGGTTCCATGGAATGCAATGGCTGCAGGATATGCACAAAATGGATTGTTGAAAAAGCTTTAGAAATTTTCAAGCAAATGCAAATGGTAGGTGTAAAGCCAAACTCCACAACCTTTGCCAGCATCCTCCCTGCCTGTGCCAAAATGGGAAAGTTGGAGCACGGTATGGACCTCCATCAAAGCATAATGAGACGAGCATTTTTGTCCGATACTATAGTTTGAAATACTTTGGTAGACATGTATGCAAAATGTGGAAGCATAGAAAAAGCTCGTGAACTGTTTGACATAATGCCTCAAAGAGATGTAATCTCATGGAATGCAATGATTGTAGGATATTTACAAAATGGATTTGTTGAAAGGGCTTTCAAAACTTTCAAGCAAATGCAATTGGCAGGTCTAAAGCCAAATTCTACAACCTTTGCCAACATCCTCCAAGCCTATGCCAAAATGGGAGCTTTGCAATGGTATAGGAATCCATCAAAGCATAAAGGATAGAGAAATTTTGTCAGATGTTGTAGTGGCAACTGCCCTGGTAGACATGTGTGCAAAATGTGGAAACATAGACAAAGAACGTGAATTGTTTGACAAAATACCTCAAAGAAATGTGGTCTCATGGATTGTAATTGATGCAGGGACTTCTGGAGGTCATAACTTTTGACTCGGATGTGGGTTTTCTACGAAATTTTACAAGTGGATGCATTATGAGGTGGCCAGTGGTTTCCGTCTTGGCACTTTTTCGGGGCTTGAAACTTTCATCTTGGCCCTCAAAATGACAATTTAGTGTTTTTTTCTAGTTTTTTAAAAGTTACTTTTTTTTAATAACTCGAAACTCATGTTTCAAATTTAGGATGTTAGTTGGCTTTTTGTCCTACCTTAGCTTTAGGAAGTTTTTACGAAAAAACTAGATTCTCAAGATATGATCGTAAAATTACCTAAAATGGCAAAATCTGACAATTGTCGAAGTCTGCCAAAAAAGGTAATTTTTTGATTTTTTTTGTTTTCTTGGATATAAGAGAGTTTTCTCTCATTGTAGTAGCAGAGTTGATGAATAAAAGTTTTTTTATGTTCTAGTCTTCAAATCTTTGGCTCTCACATGATTAATGGCAAAATTGTATTGAGCGTATGTTGTGTGCTGCATCAACAATGATTGCACGATATGCACAAATTGAACTTTTTGAAAAGACTTTAGAAACTTTCAAGCAAATGCAATTGGCAGGTGTAAAGCCAGACTCCAAGCCAGACTCCACAACCTTTGCCAGCATCCTCCCTGCCTGTGCTAAAATGGGAGCTTTGGAACAGGGTATGGACATCCATCAAAGCATGAAGGATAAAGGAATTTTGTCAGATGTTGTAGTTGCAACTGCCCTGGTAGACATGAATGCAAAATGTGGACCATGGACACATTAACCGTTTGATATAATGCCTCAAAAAAATGTGGTCTCATGGACTGCAATGATTGCAGGATACACACAAATTGGATTTTGTGAAAAAGCTCTAGAAACTTTCAAGAAAATGCAATTGGCAGGTGTAAAGCCAGACTGCACAACCTTTGCCAGCATCCTCCCTGCCTATTCCAAAATGGAAGCTTTGGAACAGGGAATGGGCATCCATCAAAGCATAATGGAAGGGAGATTTTTGTCAGATATTATAGTTGGAAATGCTTTAGTAGACATGTATGCAAAATGTGGAAGCATAGACAAGGCAAGTGAATTGTTTGATAGAATGCCTCAAAGAGATGCTCTTGGACTGCAATTATTGCTGGATATGCACAAAATGGATTTGTTGAAAAGGCTTTACAAACTTTCAAGCAAATGCAATTGTCAAGTGTAAAGCCAAATTCTACAACCTTTGATAGCATCCTTCCTGCCTGCGCCAAAATGGGAGCATTTGAACAAGGTATGGACATCCATCAAAAAGTAATGGATAGATGAATTTTGGCAAATGTTGTAGTTTCAACTGCCCTGGTAGACATGTATGCAAATGTGGAAGCATTGACAAGGCATGTGAACGGTTTGGCAGAATGCCTCAAAGAGATGTCATCTCATGGAATGCAATGATTGCGGGATATGCACAAAATGGATTTGTTGAAAAGGCTTTAGAAACTTTCAAGCAAATGCAATTAGCAGGTGTAAAGCCAAATTCGACAACCTTTGCTAGAATCCTCCCTGTCTGTGCCAAAATGGGAGCTTTGGAACAGGGTATGGACATCCATCATGGCATAATGGAAGGGGGATTTTTGTCAGATATTATAGTTGGAAATGCTTTGGTAAACATGTATGCAAAATGTGGCAGTATAGATAAGGCACATGAACTATTTGATGGAATGGCTCAAAGAGATGTCATCTCTTGGAATGCAATGATTGCAGAATATGCACAAAATAGATTTTACAAGGATGCTCTCAAAATATTTGAACTAAAGAAGCACTTCGGAACATATCCTAACATTGTAAGCTTTTCTCGTGTTCTATGTGCATGCATCCATGTAGGTTTAGTGGATAAGGCATGTACATACTTCAATCAGATTAGTAACCCTGATCATTATGTGTGCATGGTTGACCTTCTTGCTTGTGCTGGCTATCTTGAGGACACTCTAAACTATATCATTAAGATGTCATTTAAACCTGTTGTGGTTGTGTGGATGTCTTTTCTTGGTGCTTGTAGATCACATATGAATGTAGGGTTAGGAGTATTTATAGCGATGCTATTTTTTTATTTAGATCCTAAAAATGTTGCAACTTATGTTCTTCTCTCAAACATCTATGTAGAAGTGGGCAGGTGGGGTGAGGTTCAAGTGTTAAGAATATTGATGAAAGATAGAGGAGTTAAAAAGATTCCTGGATGTAGTTGGATTGAAGGCCATAAAATGATAAATTCTTGTGTGGAAGATAGATCACATCCATAGACACGGGATCTATGCAAAGTTGGAGAAATCGGCTTGGGAGATGAAGGCAGGAGGACATTTTCCAGATTCAGGACATATACTAAATGATGTAGAAGAGGAGGAAAAATAATTATCTCTGCCACCATAGTGAAAAGTTGGCAGTTGCATTTGGCTTGTTAAACACACCCCCTAGAACAACTACCAGAGTTGTAAGAACTTTCAAGTATGTGTTGATTGCCACACTACAAAATTTATCTCCATGTTTGTTGCAAGAGAAATTGTTGTGATAGATGCAAAATGTTTCCATCATTTTAAACAGGGACAGTGTTCTTAAGGAGATGGTTGGTGATGCTAAATGAAGCAATCTGAAAAATAGGCTTGCAATATAATAATGTGCATGAAGGGACAATGTTTTATTTTCAGTTTCTAGAAAATTTTATTTATTTTTTATTTTGCAAATATTTGGCAATCTAGACCATGCTGTTGGTTTTGTAAAATTAGATGCATAGAATGCAATGGAGGTCATTGCTTATACACATTGTTGGGATATTTGTCAAAGACTTGTTTTATGATAACAAGGACATTTCATTGAATTGTTTTCAGGACCCTGTATATGTATGAAATGAAAAGTTGTAGGAGGTGGAAAATGGGGAAAAAATAAAAGGTGAGGAGCGTAACAAGTAAATGGAAAGTCTCATCATCAACAGAAAATACGAGAGGAGGTCTCACAATCTATTCTAGCCATGTTGTATAGTTCTTTTGTTTGGATTAATTGTATTATCTTTTGCCTATGTTAGCTTGATCATTTAAGATTAAATTACATATGCCATATTAGGTATGTAGTTTTATGTAAGTGGATGTAGATTTTGTTTCATTTATGGTTAGATATTTCTAATTTTGTTTCTCATGCCTTGCTTAGTGAGATGGTTAATAGATTTGTAAATTCACAAATACTTTTTAATGTAATTGGATTTCACTCTATTTGATTTTACTTAGAAATGAATTGTTATAATTTATATATGAAGAAGTAAAAAAGTTACAATTATATTTATGTTGTAATTAGTAGATATGCATGGCACTTGAAAACTTAGAATGAGGATTGTAAATTGATGTTAGAAAGAAGAGAATAATATTCTTATATGTAAAAATAAAATCACAATTTATGTTGCATTGTAATTGCAAACTAATGGTATTACAAAATTGTGCATGATGAGATTTATAAGTTGATACAAATGAGATGACGGTTTGAAAATGGTAGGGAGAGAGCTAAAAAGGGTGTTTCATAAGTTTTTGGAGTGAGAATAGGTTTAAAACAATTGGAACTCAAAAGGATTAGGTCTATAAGAATTTTAAAGAAACACAATGGGAGACATCCATAGGATTACAAAGAATATTACAATTATATTCATAATATGGTCAAGTAGACCACTTTGTCTACATGTGACAAGCCAACCAAATAGAAGCAAAGATTACATTCCATTTGGTAAGATAGGAATTGAATAATTTTGCATTAGTTACATAGCTAGCAAATGCTAGTGAAAACTAAATTTCATACCTCACATCTATGGTTTGTTTACAATCCTTAATCACAACTACATTAAGATTTTTGAATGTTTGTATTTGTTTCATGTCAAAAATTTATAATAGGGGATTCAAATTCATAATGTTTAAAGACTTATGAGTCATTTATATTGGGACTTGGGTGATATTCACCTGCAAAGAGTCCTTATAGGAAGAGCTTCTAGAATACAATGCAATGAAATGAGATGAGTTATAGATGTTATGGTACATACATGTTAGTTCATATGTGGTGATGTTGTGGTAATAAGATGCAATATAGCATAAATGTTGGCTTACATGTGGTGATGTTGTGGTAGTAAGATGTGGTACAACATACATGTTAGTTTACATGTGGTTATGTTGTCATAGTAACTACAAGTCATTTGAAGAAGAACTCACAACCACATATGAAAAAAATGTCACTAGAAGCATGAATGAGGATGCAAGAGCACTTGTGGTAGAGCTAGAGTTCATGGAACACAATCTTAGAGTAGTATACTATTTTGTAAGATGGCACAAGGTACTACAAGCAATCAAAAAGTGATGTTATATTTATATGTGCTATTACAAGCATGGAAAATAAAAAAGGCTACCAAAGCCCATGCCACCAAAACAAAAAGCAATTTAAACAAAAATGCACTTTAACGTTTTCAACTGATAAGAAAATATTAAAGTCACACACAATGTTTAACTTTTTTATAATTGAAATAACTAATAGGCAATATTATAACAATGGTGTCATCATGAGAGGTTAATGATATGATAACAATATGTATATCACTATCATTGACGTATAAAGCTAAGAAAGTGTCATGAATGTCACAAGCACTTGACAAGGAAAGTGCATCTTGAAACTTACCATTTTAATAATGATTTTCATAAGAGTCCATCATTTATATATCAACAATTTAATTCTTCTTAAGTCTAGAATTAATTAGATAAGGGATCTCCTCTTCCAGAGTATTCTTAAGCTATTCATTATGCTTAACTCCTTTCTACCCTTCCTATATTTCCGGTGGAAATTACTTGGGAACATTTTGATCTTTTGGTAAATTTAATAAAATAACTTTACTCTTTGATTACATATGGTATATCAGATCTGTTTTATTGCAGCCATATAAGGCATGTTTCCCTTTCTAACAATAGAGAAAGAGAGCAATTATAAAGAGATTTATAAAAGGGGAGAACATTGTCAAAGTGCAGATTTTAACTTTGCAGGCGCTTTGATACCACATGTAACATCACTCCTAAGTAACTATACATCAACTATCAACTTAATGCTAAATTAAGTATCAAAAGTATTTAATATACCATTTGATCTCTATGTCAACGTAGGTTTAGCATGTAATGTTATCGTTTAACATTAATTGACAGATTTTCATAAGGCATCTTCACAACTTAAATCCCATAAGTAATGATCTTATAATGCTAATCAAAATGATATAAATGTTTGTTTAACAAATATCATTTGACATCTAAGAATAATTATAGGAATTTCAATCCTAATAATAACAAATTTAGAGTTTATAGGAAATGAATTGTGTCATTGCACTTATTAGGTCATGATTAACTATAACACATGATCAATCAATCAAGGTTACAAAGAAAATATTTCTTATTTCATTGGCTCCATACCTATGGTACACGATGAAATCAGTAATTACATAATGATTTCTGAAATAGTATTGTCATAATACCTTATTTTATCAACAACTACACTAATGATCCAATAAGGTAAGGAAAACTTATATTCAATAGTATAATAAGGCTAGACAACTAGCCCACATCTTACAATCCCTGAGTAAGATATCTGGTGCTTTACCTCACCAAGGATATTAAGAACTCACAACACAAAAAGAACCCATCCTAGGGGCCAGACCTATGCCTCAGGGGGTCATCCTGGATGGCCGTGCCTACGTCATGTGTAGAGGCTTCATAGTTTGAATACTAGGTATTCCAACAAGTCTAGGTTGTCTTAGACAAGTTTACTCAAATTGAAACAAATAATTAGTTCAAAACTAGGTTTCATAACAAGTAACTAGGCTCTCTTTCCAAGCCAAAAGAATGTACAATAATTGGACATTCATGGATTAAATATCCAAGAACCATGTCAGTTACTGACTATTAATTTATAAAAGTTAATTTAATAAAATATTCCAAAGAAAATGTTTAGTGAATAGACCTCTAAGGATGCTATTCCACATCATATACAAAGAGCTTTCGTACACCCATCAAATCCCTAGTCTTTACCTTAATAGTTGTTCCACACTTATCCAGTTCTTGGATCGTAATGAAGATGGAAAATAATTAATCTTGAGGTAAGAATATCTCTTAATGTCTTCAAGTGATAAGAAATATTAAGGCCACACATAATTTTTATCTTCTTTATAATTGAAATAACTAATAGACAATGTTATAACTACATCATCATGAGAGGTTAATGATATGATCACAGTATGTATATCACTATCATTGATGTATAAAGCTAATAGATTATCATGAATATCACAGGCGCTTGACAAGGAAAGTGCATCTTGAAAACATACCATCAAGGTAGAGAAAGAGGCATTCACAAGCACATGTTATGTAAGCATAAAACATCAAGGATGGTAAAACTACACAACATTAAGGCATTTTAGGTGACTCTAAGGTCCCACTAAGAAATAAAATCACCCAATTAGTATTTCCACCAAGAAATTTAATGCAAAGGATTCAAAATAGAAATACTTAGTAATCAATTTCCATGGATAATGACAACTCCATTTGACCATAACTAGGAAACCATGTTAATATTCCTTATAGTAAGATTTTAAATTTCATAGGTCATGGTATCATGCAACACCATTCTAAAACAACTCAAATTTAACATAGTGAATAATGTAAGTATGAAAATCCACATATATCCATCATCATTAGGGGAACAAGGAATACTTCTTAAGTGATAAATCTCACACTAGAGCCTCATTTTACATTCTATGTTAGAACAAGTGCTAACTCAATTTATATTCCATTATTTTCTCTATTCTAATTAAATCATTTACATTTTCCCTTTGATGAACAAGGAATCAAATGTAATAATTCTGAGTCTATTAGCAAGATAATGAATTACACGAGTACTTTATTTCTATGTTTAACAATATGCAATTTCAGTTTACATTCTATTATTTCTGTTTCTAAATAAGTCACTAACCATTTTTTTTGTTTTGATGATAGTGAAACAAATGTAATATTCTGCAGTCTTATAAGGTATAAATAATTAAATTACTTTCTTTAAACAGAGAAGTAATTGATAAAAATTATAGTCTTTTTATAACGACAAGATAATAAAAATGGTTTCAACTTTAATGATTTATGCAAATTTAAATATGTTCTGCTCTTAATAGAGAGTTGATCCCATATATTTGGTTGCACTTGAAAGCAAGGAATTCCTATCTATGGTTTCACTTGAAAATTGGAAATGAGGGGATGATGGTATCTAAGGAACATCAAGCCTGTCCCACGTGGATGAGAGATCTTATATTTCAGGACCTAGATGGCCAAGAGAGAGTTGATCCCATAGATTTGGCTGCACTTGAAAGTAAGGAATTTCTATCTATTGTTGTCATGCCCTCTTAGCATCCTGTTTTAAAAAAATTATACAAATTGGTGCTAACATTTTCATAAGTATCCTTGTTCATTTGGTTCATAGTTTATCATGATCGTGAAAGGAGTGTACCAAGATACAACAAATTTAGAAGAAATATGCTCATGGTTCCAATTACAAAGTGGCAAGACCTTACTGATGATAAATAAGCCATTAAGTTTCTTTGAGGCATGACACCAATTGAAACCTGAGCAACAAACCCAATGTTAGCTTTCCATAATTCTAGTTCAATGTTACCATTTTTACGCACATCAAGTTAATAGAATAAGGATTATAGTCTCGAATGCTTTGTTTGGAAGTTCTAAAAATCTATTCAACAATCCACTTGTGGTGCATCCAATTTTGTGTCAAAGTTTGTTATAGTAGTAGTATGTAGTCACTCAAACTATTACATAGCTATTTATTACACAAGAGTATGCAGTTGAAAAACCATATTTCTGAATTGAAAAACATAGCATGACAATTAAGACCAATTGAAATCTGAGTAGTTTTTGAATGACATTTGTGGAGAAAACCCAATGTTATCTTTCCATAATTTTGGTTCCATGTTACCATTTTTATGTAGGGCAAGTTAATAGAATAAGAATTTACAGTCTCGAATGCTTTGTTTGGAAGTTCCAAAAAATTGTTCAAGAATCTAGACTCAGTGCATCCAATCTTGTGTCAAAGTTTATCATAATAGTATGTAGTCACTCAAACTATTACATAGCTATTTATTACACAACAGAATGTAATTGAAAAACCATATTTCTAAATTGCAAAACATAGCATGATAGCTGATGCCATAGACAATTTTAAGAAGGATGCAACAAAAAACTGGCTACATAAATATATGCAAGAGGAGCCACTATATTCTAAGAATTGATACTCCCTTACAATGCCTATAAATCACAAATTACACTACCTTCCTCAAACAATGCAATGTCGACAAGTCATCAAACACAAACACTTCTAAAAAATCATTTACTTTACAAATAGCCTATCAGGAAAACCGTTGCGCATTCACCCCGTGCAACTACTAATATATAATTAAGGATGTAATTGGAGAAAAGGAGGGAAAGGCCATGCAATATTTTCCACGGTGATAAGAAAAATAAAGGTGATGAGTAATTAGGTTAAAAATAGGAAAGTAAATTTATTTTTGGTAAGAGGATGGTTTTTCAAGGTTCCAAATTATTGGAAACCTTATAAATAAGTGTTATGCACATTGTAATAGCTATTTTTTTATTATGTTAAAAGGGCAATTTCTTATTGTTTTACCTTATGTGAATAGTGTGAATGGTGAATTTTGTTATCATATATGCAAATTATAAAAAAAGTGGCGAATTTAGGGTTTTTATTAGATAGTTTGGCCATTTCCTCTAATTTGTAAATTTCTTAGTTTTTCTAGTTTTGCTCTTTGTAATTTATTTAGAAATTAGTAAATGTTTGTTTGTACTTCCAAAAAATCATAAAATATTTGCATGCGATGCTTGAAAGTTGTTTTAGCCAAGTTTAATGCAAAGACTAAAAAACATTATGTTGCTTTTATATTTTTAATTGTGTGTTAAACACTCCTAAATTAATGTTTCAACTTAAGTCCAAACAAGAGGCCCAAAAATATTGTGTGGCATGTTTGTTTTTCATGGTATGTTAGAGGCCCCCAAATCAAGATGTGAATTTCATATATATTTTCCTTTGTTTCAAATAAGGGAGACGTACCTTTCAAACACAAAGGGAAGTCTAATTTTTCTAGCTAATATTCCTATATTTGGAGCACAATTTGTCGATGCACATTGGACAAATCACATATATATTTTGTAGGGATTGAGGTGACATCTTCAAACACTAACAAATATTGGTGACTCCTGTAGATTAGGAAAAATTAGGGGAAAGCAATGAATCATCGATAGCAACCACAAAACTATCTAAATTCAAGCCATAAAGACCCTAACCTAACAATGAAGCACAATATGTCAATAGAAATCTAATAATAAAGCCATAATATCACAAATCCTATGCCAAAGTTGATTCTCCTTCATTGCTCTTCTTAATTTTGCTTTGTTTGCTCTCAGATTTGTAACATGCAAGATGTATGATAAGATTAATATGGATGCATGATAGCAAGATCACAAGATGAGTGATATAAGTGATCACAAAATATTGAAGATTGTGGTTAATATTGAAATGGAGATGAAGGCTTGCTTTTATGGAGGATTGGATTTGAATTAAGGGTAAGGATTGAAAGGTCAATTGTGTGATATGGACGGCTAAGATTAAGAGACGATTTAATTCAAGGCCCTTTCATTTAATAAAAGGTATGTTGCAAGTATGTGTAATTAGTGTTGTCATTAGTGTCAACTGTGTGAGTAAGAAATGGTGCAAGAGTATGAGTAGTTAGTGTTGAGTGAATACTATCTCTAATGTTGAGGTTGTTGCATTGGTATGAGCTATTTGGTTGAGTTGCTTTGTTGAAGATGATTTGGTTGCTCTGAAGAGGTGCTAAAGATTTCAAAAAAAAGTTTCTGTTAGCTAGTTTCCAAGTGCTTTTGAGAAAATTTGATTATTAAAGGTTATGGTGTGTTGAAGTGGCATTTTAGTTTACAAAGTAGCATTTTGGTTTTGCTTCGCATTTCCTCTATGATGAAGACCTGTCTTTGTAGTTTGGATATGTTGTTCAGAAATGTTATATTCCAAATTTGGTTTTCTGGTTCGTTGTGCAGAGGATGTTGTGTTCACTAGTGTGTGGACTGTGTTTCTGAGCATTGCAGAGGTGTCTAGGAGAAATATCTTTGCTTTGCATTTCTCTGCAAAGTGGTTTTAGGTCTTGCGGTTCTGGAATTGTGCTTATAAGGTTTATATCTTTCTTCTGTTGAATTTGTTTGTGGTTTGGTGCTCCGGAAGTTAATTTATAGAGATATAGTGTATGACAAAGACAATTAAGCATACTGGATAAACACAATAAGGTTGTGCGATAGGTGAAAGTTATTGTGGAGAAATTCGTTGGTTTTCAGGATGTTCATGGAATACTCTAGATTGTGTTGAAGCCTTACATGTGGTCCACAAGACATCATTGGGTTTGAGGAAGTGTGCATTTAAAAGTTCATTGTGTTAACATAGGTTTGGCCAACCTTGGGTGTTTACACTAATTGCAGAGTTGCTTTGGTGATTGTGAAAGTGTGGAGTAGCGTGCTTGGATGAATTTAAATCCAAGCTAAGATGTGTTGTGGTCTGCCTTCATTCCTTTCCACCGTGGGAATGTTTAGGTCCAGACCTAATTTGAATCGTCTATGTTAAGGGGTAATGCTGACCTTGGAGAATGTTCTCAAGGTTGAAGACAATATAATTAAGTGTCAATGGATCATGATTGAGTGTGTTCAATGAGTGTGAGATGAATAACAGGATGAGTAAATGTGTGATGCGACAAGTACTTGTGAAAGCAATTTGAATAAATGCAGAGCAGTAGAGTCTGATATTTTAGAACAATGTGACAAATATTGTTTTAGTACTTTGCGCTTCATTGGAACTATACTCCATGCATATGTTAGATGCAATTATAACAGTTCAACTCTGGCAGTGAGCCACCTCTTCTATTTCATTCTTTCAGGATAGTGAGTCATTGGGCAGTGAGCCCTCTGGGAAGTGAGCCCTCCAGTAGTGAGCTTTTTGTAATTTGGTGTTGATACTACCTTATATTGTGAGCTAATCCTCACCATGGTTTTTCCCTTATTGGGTTTTCCATGTAAATCTGGTGTTCATGTGTTATGAGTTGTGGATGTTTGCTTTTTGCTTAATTTCCCTTATTGCAATTAAATATGTTGAATGGATTAAATGTTTGATATGTAAATTGTTTAACAGAATATTGATTCACCCCCTCTCAATATTCTAGGTGTTCTACAATTGGTATCAGAGCCAAGGCCTATGGAAGAAGCTTAACTGCTCAAGGAAGATCTTGGAAATTGAACTCATGGGTGCTAGAAGATTACCTATTCCTTCAGAAGAGATTCCTACTGTTAATCTCATTGAAGAAGACTGTATGCTTGACAAAAGAGAACTCAATGTTGCTCTTGAAGATCTTGAAAGAACTGAAGGAGAAAATAGATATCTGAAAGAAAATGTCAAAGAAGCAAATGAATGCATCAGGAAATTGAAAGAGCAAATCAAGAAGCTCAGAGATAAGCATAAGGAAGTTGGTGAACAATTGGAGCAAGCAAATGGAACCATCATTGGTTTGAAACTGCAAGTTGAATAAAAGAAAAGAATTGAGGAATGTCTTAATGTAGTTGTGAAAAGCAAATATAAAGAATGTACAAGGCTTGAAGAAGAAGTTGTGACACTCAAATCAGATCTGGAGAAGGCAAAGGTTTTTGAAGAAAAATTCAAGATGAGCACTGTAAGGCTTGATGAAATGATTACAATTCAAAAAGGTCCAAATGATTAAAAAGGCTTAGGATTTGAAAAGGGTAAAAGCTCAAAATCAGAACATACATCAAATGTTAAAAACAAGAATAATGAAAAGCAAACCCAGAATCAAAGGAATAAAGTTAGAAGACCACCAGTCAAATAACCAAATGCTAAAAACAAGAAGAACAATGACAAGCAGACCCAAAATCAAAGGAATAAAGTTAGAAGACCATTGGTCAGACAACCAAATGCTCAAGGTACCCATCTTTTAATGGTTTTTGTCATTCTTGCAATAAGTATGGACATAAGGCAATAATATGTAGAATTAGGATAAACCAAAATATACCATCTTTCTCTGGTCAATGTTTTACATGCAAGAAAGTTGGTCATAGAGATGCTGAATGTAGAAGTGAGTCAGAACTCTATTAGGTGTTCTGCATGCAATAAGATGGGACACAGAGTAAATGAGTGCAGAAGAAAAATACCAAGGCATAACAAGAATAATGCTCAACCATTTTATGAATACTGCCATACATGTAATAAGTTTGGCCACAAAGCAGCTAACTATAGATCTAAGGCAAGAAGAAGTGGAATTTCTTAGCAAGACATGTGTAACTGTTCTGAGTGCAATGAAGCAAGATACCCTCAAATGTATAAGGAACCCATTGATGTTGCTCCACAAAAGAAAGAAATAAATAAGATTTGGATAAAGAAAGATGTAACAGAGGTTAAGGATGGACTTGTACTAGCATCCGGTGTAGATGTTCCCTCCAGGAACTAAGATTAGAGCTTTGGCTCAAGGGGAGTTTCATTGAAAATCTTTTCTCCCCTACCAAAGGATTGGTGCTGATGCTTTAGCATGAAGATATGAGATGAAGATTGACATGCTTAATAATTTGGTGAAGTCTGCAGTAGAAAATCTCCTAATGCAAAAATTTGAAGAGAATTTGAAGATGTTTGTGTGTACAGTGAAAGGGTTGACAACTTTGTCAGACAAGGCATTCATGATGAATTAAGGAAGAGAAAAAGGAGCCATATCTAAAAATTCATCATCAATTCTTTATTGTGATTAATGTACACAACATATAGATAATCTTAACAAAGTTTGAAGCATTTGAAGAATCTAAGAAATCTGATCTCACAAGGAGCCGAGTGACTGACTTAACCATGAAATGAGTGAAAAAGGGGTTTCTAGAAATAAGAGGGACTGAGAAGCAATGGAAGTGAATATTTTTGGTCCATCACAGAATGGGAGTGATAAAGGTGCTGAGAAGGGTGTTGAATGAAGTAAGGGTGTTAATGTGCATGACAAGAACAATGTGGAATTTTAGTGCATGAATTTCAATGGGTTAGTGAACAAGGGGTTTCAAAGCGAGTGGTCTTCAAGTGTCCAATTCAGGCTCTTCTTGCACAACTATTCTAACTGAAAATTAAAGTATGAGAACCAGTGAAAGACATGGCAAAAGATAATCATCTAGGAAACAATTCTAGGAAAGGGAAATTGACAAATGAGTATAGTTTTGATTGAAGGCCTTTTTGCAAATTGTAAGTTTGAGGATCATCCCGTTGTGCATGCAAAACTAGACCTTGTAGAGCAAGAAGATCAATTAACACATGAGGTCTTCCTAGAAGATGAACTTAATCAAGAAGCTGGTTTGGATGTTTTTAAGCCAGATCCTGAGTTCTTAGAGCATGAGACAACCTATGAAAAACTAAAGAAAGATATCCTCGGAAGATGCTTCTTTAGATGAAGCAGAAGGGGGTATGATTCAGATGATAATGATGATGCTAAAGAAGAAGAGGAAGTTGAGGAGGCACTAATAATACTAGACAAGATAGAGGTGAACTTGGTCAATTTAAGGTGCATAATTTACTTGACAATCATGTTGAGTGTTAATCTTGAAGAAGCTAGTCATAAGCCACTACAGATCAAGATTGAACCTGGTCAAGAGATGGAGTTATGCATCATGCTGTTAGTTTGCTGCAGTCAATAGAAAACATACCTTTGTTATTATGTTCTTCTTGGACAAATATTTCAGGAGGATATTACTTCTGCTTCCTAGATATTCATAAATATTCTCTTCTAGGAGTTGACAAAGCAATTAGGCATATTGTTGATTAATGAGAGGTTAAATGATCCGATAATGCAAGTCTATCCCTGAGTTAGATGAATCAACCTCTAATGATGATTCTTCTAGTTCATCTGGTTCATCAGATTTTGATACATCAGATTCAGACTCTGAGAATGAAAGTGATAGTGATAGTGACAAAATAGAAGGAAAAAGACAAGGAATTAAAAAGCTCTCTGTTCAGTTATTCATGGCTCTAGAAGGCACTATTTTTCTTGGATTGATGATGTCTACCACTCAGGGGGAGCAGGTATTAGTGACTGATGATAGGGGGAGCTTGCAAGAGAAAGGTTGCAAACAAATGAGTGTTGATCTGTGTTGTCATAACATGTTTTGATGTCGTAAGCTATCATGAAGGTTGTCAAGAGATAAAATGTTATGTTCCTAAAGAAGAAGGAAAGTTCATGGTTGGATGTCATGCCTTGATCAACGCAAAGATGACTACTCTTATGAAGACTATCTGGAATATTTCTCTGCATTCCATCATACTAATGTTTAGCTATTGTGGTTTGAAACATAGCTTTATAAAGTGTCACATTATGTATGTTCCAAGTTTCATGAGAATTTGTTCATCGGAAGTGGGTTTTTGTGAAGTTGATGGAATGCTCTGCATTTCTATGGCATGAAATATTTCTCTTTGCAGTTGTAATGTGTTGCTAGTAAATATTCAATGAGTCCAAATCAAAAGTTTCAAGTCTTGAAATCCTTTGGAATGAGGGCAAGAGTTGATACAGTTTGGTGTGTACTCCTAAGGGGGAGAATTCAGTGCAGTGAAAGAAAAGTTGCTATGACTAGGTAAGATTGAAAGAGAAATGTTCAACCCTTTACCATTGATGTCAAAGGGGGAGAGAGAGCAATGTGAAAAATAAAAGAGTTAGTGGTTAGGGAGAGCGAGTAAGATGTGTAAAAGAAAGAAAGAAAGGGGGAGAGTAAGAAAGAAAAGGAGTTTGGTGCAGAGTTGTGTCTTGATGGTTTTTCACATTATGTGTTATGTGTTGCCATCAATGGTAAAGGGGGAGATTGTTGAAAGTATGTGTAATCGGTGTTATCATTAATGTCAACAAGCTTGTGTTGTCATTGGTGTCAACTGTGTGAGTAAGAAATGGTGCAAGAGTATGAGTAGTTAGTGTTGAGTGAATACTATCTGTTGGTTTTTTCCCAGACTGGATGCTTATTCCCAGATTTCCCTACGAGGTAGCCATCAGTGATCAACAGGATCTCTGGGCCAGGGGCCAACAGTGTAGGAGATAGACTCTATATTTTATCTCCTCTTCTTCTTCAGGCTCTGCAAGACCTAGGGGGGTATTCCCTACTCAACATCCATGAGATAAGCATACAAGGATTGGGATGCTGTCAGAAAGCAGATAAGTCCTCCTGTAAGTAGACCAAAACTGAAAGATAAGAGCAAAGGGGCTAGCTTTGGGCCTATTTGCAGTTGTAGACAGAGGACTGAGGATCCTAAAACTAATTCTAATGTCCTAATGGTTGTTTTAGAGTTTGATTATGATTTTAAGTTTGGATGCAAAGCTGGACATGGTTGTAACACAAACACAAAGCAAGATTGGTGCCTATCCAGGGCCTGGAGTCAGTAGACATACACCTGTGAATGATCAGCATGAATAGCTAAAACTGGATTTCAGGGGGATACATATGATACCTGTCTTACAGATATCTCCCAACACAGAGTGTTAAGTTATCTCTACTTATGGCATCCCTACTGCAGTATACCCTTCCCAATGTTCAACCTGAAAACAGTTTAATCTACCCCTTGAGCAGAAGTTAAAAGATCAGACATTCAACATAGGAATTCTATGTTCTAGAGTCTCAAATATTGCTTAAATATCCAGACTCAGAAGAAAGATACATGCAATACTGGAGACAGAATTAACAAAACACATGCAAACATAGCATTATTCATACAAGATTAACCATGAAATCAGTGGATTCAAGCCAAAACGTACAACAAGAGATACATAAACTCACAGGTTTAGCTGTACAGAGCAACCAAAATGAACTGTATTGTGTTACAGAGCCAAAATGTTCAACTTTCAACAACCTCAAAATGAGTAACACTTCCTGCTTATAACAGCCAGAAAGTGTACCACAGCAATTAATTACATGACAAAATATCAAAATCAGCTAGATACAGACCCTTCAAAGGAATGGCGCTCAAAATTTATTACAGCAATAGACAAAGGAACCTCGAGCCACGCGCCACTATCTGGATGTCTTCATGTCAAAAATCCGGTACCTGACTGTGCAACAACTCGCCCATGCCCGAGCACAGTCGCCATTAAGGGTCTCAACCACCCGTTGTCGCTTAAAAAACTGTCGCTGCATACAAAAAAGATTTCCCGCCAAAACACGTTCAACCGCGGGTTCAAAATATACAAGGGAATAATCCCACATTCACGGTGAAGAGATCACTCCAGCGCTTTAAAAGCATAACCGCATTCAAACAAAGTGTTGAGCGCTTTTGCCGCACTCGACACACATGCCTTCGCCCACAGCCCATCGGCCAAACTTCTACCATCGGCAGATCAAAACAATGCTAGCCCGATATACCATCTCACTCTGATGGCATTGCTGTCGCCAAGACAATCCTCCCCGTCACCCCGATGCCAGCTCCACACCCCTTGTCGCCGAGACAAAGACCATCGGGGCAACCAAAAGCACTTCCGCCGATCACAATAGTCTCGACGATGGTCCTTCACTTCCCACCTCCGTCGGTGAGACATACACCATCGGCACCACAAAAAACCCTTAGGCTGACAATATTACTCACTCCGATAGACATCCTCCAAATTCCCATCGGCCTGACACTACCCCATACTCACCGATGGCAACTCCATTGGCCAGACCTGCACCATCGGCCAACAATCTACCCATTCACCCGATAATTCTCCATTACACCGATGGCACCAACAAACTATACTCTGTCGGCGAGACCTCAAGCGTCGGCGAACCCAAAAACTCTCTCACCGATAGCATTACTCCTGCCGACGACCACCTTGATCATCCCTCATCGGCCAGACTACCAACTGTCGGCCCAACCAAAAACTCACCTGCCGACACCACTTGTTACGCTGATACAGCTCCATCGGCCAGAGTACCCCTGTCGGCCCAACAGGAAACTCCCTCGCCGATAGCACAAAGTCACGGCGATATACAAAGAACACACCATGCTACTGAAATGATCGCCAAGACACATGCAAACTCATGCCGATAACACTTGAGGTACCCCCATCGGCACGACCAACATTGTCGGCATAACCACAATATCCTTCGCCGATAGACCAAGCTCTTGCCGATGAACAGGAACACCTAGGGTTTGAAGGAAGAAACCCTCCAACAAACAAGCTCAACCTCCAGGTCAAAACGAGTGCCAACACTATCTCTGATGTTGAGGTTGTTGCATTGGTATGAGCTATTTGGTTGAGTTGCTTTACTGAAGATGATTTGGTTGCTTTGAAGAGGTGCTGAAGATGTCAAGAATATGTTTCTATTCACTGGTTTCCAAGTGCTTTTGAGAAAATTTGATTATTAAAGGAAATAGTGTGTTGAAGTGGCATTTTGGTTTACATAGTAGCGTTCTGGTTTTTCTCTGCATTTCCTCTATGATAAAGATCTATCTTTGTAGTTTGGATATGTTGTTTAGAGATGTTATATTCTAAATTTGGTGTTCTGGTTCGTTGTACAGAGGAAGTTGTGGTCACTAGTGTGTGGACTATGTTTCAGAGTATTGCAGAGGTGTCTATGAGAAATGTCTTTGCTCTACATTTCTCCGCAAAGTGGTTTTAGGTCTTGCGGTTCTAGAATTGTGCTTATAAGGTTTATATATTTCTTCTGTTGAATTTGTTTGTAGTTTGGTGCTCTGAAAGTTGATTTATAGAGATACAATGTATGACAAAGACAGTTAATCATACTAGATAAACATGATAAGGTTGTGCGGTAGGTGAAAGTTGTTGTAGAGAGGAATTTGTTGGTTTTCAGGATGTTTCAAGATGTTATGGGATACTCTAGATTGTGTAGAAGCCTTACATGTGGTCCGCAAGATGTCATTGGGTTTGAGGAAGCATGCATTTAAAAGTTCATTGTGTTAACACAAGTTTGGCTGACCTTGGGTGTTTACACTAATTGCAGAGTTTCTTTGGTGATTGTGAAAGTGTGGAGTAGCATGGTTGGATGAATTTAGGTCCAATCTAAGATGTGTTGTGGTCCACCTTCATTCCTTTCCACCGTGGGAATGTTTAGGTCCAGACCTAATTTGAATCTTCTGTGTTAAGGGGTAATGCCAACCTTGGATAATGTTCTCAAGGTTGAAGACAATATAAATAAGTGTCAAGGGATCGTGATTGAGTGTGTGCAATGAGTGTGAGATGAATAACATGATGAGTGAATGTGTGATGCGACAAGTACATGTGAAAGTGATTTGAATAAATGAAGAGAAATAGAGTCTGGTATTTCAGAACAATGTGACAAATATTGTTTCAGTACTTTGAGATTCATTTGAACTGTACTCCATGCATATGTTAGATGTAATTATAACAGTTCAAGTTTGACAGTGAGCCACCTTTCTATCTCATTCTTTCAGGACAGTGAGTCCTTGGGTAGTGAGCCTTTTGTAATTTGGTGTTGATACTACATTATATTGTGAGCTAATCCTCACCGTGGTTTTCCCTTCTTGATTTTTCCACATAAATCTGGTGTTCATGTGTTATGAGTTGTGGCTATTTGCTTTTTTCTTAATTTCCCTTACTGCAATTAAATATGTTGAATGGATTAAATGTTTAATATGTAAATGGTTTAACTGAATACTGATTCACCCCCCCTCTCAGTAATTTTGGGTGTTCTACAAGGTAGTGGTGTTACAACTTTATTAAATGAAGGTGGTAGTGTGACACATAATTGAAATAAAAATTTACTTAAATTATGAGAGAGGGACATGTGTTGTGATGAGAATAAAGGTGAGGGCTAATTTAAATAAATATTTTATTTATTTAAATTGGATGATGGTGGAAATGAAAAATTATTAAATAATTGAAAAACATTATTTAATAATGTAGAAAAATAGATAATGACTAATTCAATAATAAAAAATAATTTAATTATAGAAGGTAAGAGGGAAAATGGAAATGAATAATTAAATAAACAAGAATTTATTTAATTATAGATTAGAAAGGGATAACTAACAACATAATTAAATAAAAAATATTTAATTATTTAAGAGGATTAAAGAGAAAGTGAATTAATTAAATAATTCAAAATTAATTAATTAATAGAAGAATATGACATTAGGAAATAATTAAATAATTAAAAATTATTTAACTGTGAGAGGAGATGGAAATTAGTGTGAAAATGTTACTCGCAGACTCAAGACATTTTTGAGTGTTTAGAATTCCATTGGGAAGAAAGGTGATTTTATGTTTGAAGGTGGAATGGAGAAATACAGGAAGAAGAGAAAAGTGTTGTCAACAACATAGATGGTCCTTAATTTTTTGCTATGGCTTTGGTTGCTTCTACTCTATCGAGTGATAATTTTGGATTATTGACCTTGGTTCAACATTGTGATCTACGTTCACACTCCAAAATGATTCTTTTAAGTTTGTAATAGATGGATCTCACAATTTTGAGCTTTTATTGTCGTATGCAAGAATATTGGGGTTGCTTATAAAGATGTAATTGTGAGACTATTGAAACCCTAGTTAGATTTGTTACTGAATGATTTCATCTAGTTGATGTATGTATAGTGAATTGAAATAGGTTACAAAACAATTTTTTGGCAAGGTATAAGTCATAAAAGTGATTATAAATTGTTGCTCCAAATATGTTAGATTCAAAAGCAAGAAGATGATCCTATGAGGGACTTTGTAGCACGCTTCAAGAAATTGGTAAGGACCTCTGCTAAGCCAAGTCCAAACAACATTCTTCATTTCTTTATTATTGGGCTACATCTATAAATTAGATTTATCCTAAAAATGTAGCAAGATAAAAGATTTTGACTGCAATATAGATAGAAGACAATATGATACTATTTGGAAAGATGAAGAAAATTGTAAAAAAACATTAACTAATTACAATGAGATAATTTGTTTGGAGCCACCCACAAAGAAGCAATCTTTTTAAGAAAACATCTTCGAGGCAAAGTTTTTGCCCATCTCTCCATTTTTGTCAATGTCATGTTGTTAGTGTTGAAACTCAATTTTTGACATGACCTTATTTTGAGTTCCTTGTATTTCTCTGATGCCCTTTATGTTTATAATTGATTAGAGACATCCTAATTAAGGTTTCATTTTTGTGCATTTGCCTAGCTATATCATTGTTTTGTTGTATCTTATTTGTTGCCTCTATGTTATTTTCAATCTTTTGTGTGACGGCTAAGCTTCATGTTTACTCTCATGGCAGCCTGGTTCAAATTATTTATGTCTTTGCCTTTTAATTGTGCTCTTTATTCTATTTATGTGGTGAATTGTTGTAGGTAGTTGCAGATCACTTTAGTGATGCTTTCACATCTATGTGGTGACCAAGTACCAGCTACCAGGATGATGGTGGTGGGCTTGGTCATTGATAGTGTGGTTGCTTGATGTTCAAAGATGCTCCACATTGGTGATAGTGGGTTGTTCAATCTAGTGAGGTGACACAAGTGGCAAGTTTTACAAGTAGTTTCTATAATAATAAAAATTACATACTCAAAAATCCCTTTTATTATTTTTTACACCTATTTTAGCCCTTTTCCCATTGTGTGTACTTTTGACCCCATTTTGGTTCCTTCTCCCTTTTGTAAGCCATTCCTATCCCCTTTTCACTCTTTGATGCAATTTTTTTTCTCCTTTGTTCAATGTATTTCATGTCCCCTTTACTTCTTTCTTGCAATCATCACTAAACCCCTTTTTATCATTTGATCAAATTATTAAATGTTATTCTTATCCCTCTCATGTGTGTCCAACCCTCCTTTTTTCCTCCTTAAATCTTTCATTTTGACATATTTATAGTTGGAACTACCACCTTTAGATAGCCCCCTTCTATTTTAGGTTCTCCTAAATAATCAAGCCTTCTTCAATAAAGAGACCAAACAACCCTCTCCCATTAGAAAAGTGGTGACCTAGTATTTGTATTCCCTTGGTCCCAAAATTAAATGATATAATAATTTAATAATGGTGGTTTGGGATCCATAGTATGTTTTGCCGACTTCCCCTTATAAATTTATAAATAAGACCCATTTTTGTCTCATTTGAACACATGACAATTTTCTCACTTGTGCATCATATTGGAGTATTTTCCTTTGAAAGAGCAAGCATTCTATAGCTCATGAATCATTGTAGAAATGTTATAACAGTCATCCCAAGTTCTATAATATTTTTATGGAGGCTCTAAACACTTCCTCTGCAATTTCATTCTCACTAGGTGACTATTTTCTCTTTGTTTTTCACTATGTGAGCTAGAGTTCTTTCTTCTAATCCCATTAGAATTTGGCCTAATTCTTCCTAAATTTGCATTTTGTCCTATCCTACATTCTGTCTTTCTATCCAATCTATTCTATATTTATTTGGATTCTATTTGATATCTCTTTGTATCTCCTACCCTTTCCTTATCTCCTTCTAAGCCCTAGTTTTCCCTAGTTTCCATTCACTTCCTAATTTCTCTTTAGATATTACCAATTTTTTCTAATTTGTTGTTTTCGACATTATTTCAGCCCTCTTCCCATCTGTATAAGTTTCCTTTCACCATTTTTTCATTTGACTTATCTTTTTTTATCCCCCACCCTCACTTTTTCTTTCAACTCTAGTTTCCATTTACTTCCCAATTTCTCTCTAGATCCCACCAAAATTTTCCTAATTTAGTGTTTTCCACTTCCCATATCATCTATATTTACATCTAATCCATTTGTCCCTTGTCTTGTCTTCATTGAATTGTCTTCTTCATCTTTCCATCTTACTATTTCTAAGTCTTGTTTCTTATTTACTTTACCATTGCCTATTAGGTTCGCCACCATCTATGTTTTGAACTGGTTTACATTTTGTATATAATTGGTTTAAATATTGTTTACCCTCATATTGCCAAGTGGATTCATGTTGAAAGTTCATAAGATGGCTAATCGAGGCAAATTCCTCTTTAACCACTTTGTCTTGTAGGGTTTACATGTAGATTTTGTGTTTTTAGGTCAAATACTTGAAAATTAGTGAAGAATATAACAAAGTGCCAAGAGGAAAATATGCTAAAAATACATAAGAAAGCTCTGTGCAAAAATTTAGGTCATTTTACATAGTGGATAAGGGCAACCCCTTTGGAAGATAGCTAGCACGAGAGTTAGGAGTAGATTACTTCTCCCCCTTGGGAGTTAGATTTCTAGCAGTGTTTTCCTTGTAGGTTAAAACAACACCAAACTTTCCTTGATAACATCTAATATACATTTACACTTCAAATCCACTATTGCACTCTAACAAAAACAAGTGAAAGCCTTCAATTTACATTATTTTTCACTCTCTTTCACATTGTTTAATGTAAAAAAAGGGGTTTTCAATTTCAATGAGTGTTTGGGTTAGATCCTCCTTTCACACCTTACATTCAAGGACATAAACTGAGTCAAGCCACAACTCTTGCAAGAGGGCTCTGCTACAGGTTTAGTGTCACTTGGAATGAAGAGGAAGCTTGGAATTTGTTGATTAATTAATCAATTAAAGCTTGATTATGCTTAAAACCCTAATTTCACAAGATCATAAATCAACAAATGAATCACGACAAATGCTCGTAGACAAAGATATAATATTCAGAGTAAATACATACCAAAATTTGAGATTCCAGATGTAGAAAAATTAGGGACTAAAGTGTGGGCACCCAAGTCCAAGGTGACAACTTTCTTAGGGATTTCTGGAACTTGTCTGCAACTAATTATTGTTGTCACAGAGGTTTTCTGCTTTGGGGATCCAGAGGACTAAAGAGTGGGCACCCAAGTCTAGGTCCTACTCTTCTACTCTGATACAGGATCTAGACACTTTGTTATGCCTCCCTGTAACTCCACTTCTTCCGCTTCTACACCTGTAACCTACAATTCACAAAAAAAAGGGTTGGGGGTTGTGGTGTCTAGGAGCTTGCCTCAGTCAAGCACGTGAAGGACATTCAAGTCTTCCAAACACTATTGTTAGATAGAGAGTGTGTATCCCTATGGGATAGAGGCAAAACCAAATGATAAATGAAAAATTCAACACAAATAGATATCACCTCAGAGGTGTAGCTCTCATGGAAGGAAGAAGCTCTTTCATGCCATGAGGAGATGGATTGATGAAGCCAAATCTGTCACAAACAAACACAATAACAACACAATGTTGCTCTGCAACACAATGAAAGCCTTGAATCACCTTAGCATAAGATCACAAGTTCACAATGTCCATCTAGTTTATAAATGAAGTCCTAAACATGCTTATATATGCATTCCCGCTTTAATTTTGTAATTCAAACTTGAGATGTCGGCAAAGGAACCTTCTAACGGTCACATAACTGACATTTAAAGTTTGGGACCCCACTAAATAAGGTAGGACTAGGGCACAAGCGCCCAAGTCCTTGGCCCCATTTTTAAGGCAAGGTTAAGTTCATCACTATCCCCTAAGCCCCATTTAACATGGGTTTTCAGGAATTTTCCACGAGGAGTCAAAATGAACATGCAAGATGCAAAACAAGGGACACAGGAGCTAAACTTAGGAGGGAAAAAGTCTGGGGAGACATTTTTGACATAACATTTAGCCCCCACTTTAATGTATGTATGATCTTATGACACATACATGAATTAAAGTATGGTTAACAAACACAACAAACACGCCAGGCACTTAGAGCTAATGCCTACACAAAGATTGAGAAACTATTTCTAGCCCCAGTCTTAGGTAGACATTAGAGAAGACACATCACAGACACGCCAAACACAATGAAGACAGTAATAGGCACACAAAACATAGAGAAGATAATAATAGCCACGCAAGACATGAAGAAGACAATAACAGTCATGAAAGACACAGAGAAGACATAATTGAAGACACGCAAAGCACGATGAATAAAGTGAATGCAGTGATCATTTCTTTTTCATTTTCATTTTCATATATGAATGCAAATGCAAGCACATGAAAATTAAACACACAACCAAAACTATAGGAGGGGCATTTCGCCACACGTCTTGAAACTACATATGGGGCAACAAACATGCAATACAAATATCAGAGTGTAGGAGGGGCATTTCACCATGCTCTTGAAGACTACACTTGAAAACAAGCATGCCAAACAAAACCCAAAGCATAGGAGGGGCATTTCTCCACACTTCTTGAGACTATGCTTGGGAACAAACACGCCATACAAAACTTGAGTGTAGGGAGGGACTCATCGCCACACAACTTTAGACTACACACATGGGAAAACACACGGAAGACACAAGCGTCGTATAGTATGCCAAAGACATACTATACGTCTAAAAAATGGCAAAAAAGATGATGGAAGGAACTTATTGATAAGCCCCCACAATCTCAGACACATTATAGGCACACTTGATAGTTGGGATTATGCCACAACAACTGCCAAAGACATGCTTAAGGGAGGATACACCACCCCTGCCTACTTGGAGGAATTTTGAAATAAAAAGGATGTGCATTAGCTCAAGAGATACACCATCCCCGCCTCCACAGAGGGATTTAAATAAAAAGGATATGCATGATATCCCACCTCCGTAGAGGGATTTATGATTGCAAGTAGCATAAAGATGCGCACTCGCGTGGAGATACAGCATCCTGCCTCTATAGAGGGCTTACAAACATGCTTCGTTAGTACCAAAATCATCAGACAACTTACCTTTATATGCCCCCACCTTAAAATGGTTGATATTGTGTACCAATATCAAGCACCTTAAGGTTGAGAGAAAACACGCAAGGGAACAAGAGCTTCCACAAAGCCCATGCCCCCAAAGGTGACATGTGCTTCATGATCGCTGAATGTTCCCACAAACACACAATTTCCTCCAATGAAAGGGGTTAGAAACCACATAATCATGAGAAAATCCATACATGTAAACATTCACATGATGATCTGAGGCTATACTACGGATTTGAAATCTGAGTATAACTGTGGGGCTATACTGCAAAAATCTTAGAACCGAGTATAACAACAAGGTGAGACTCAAGATAATCAAAGTGCATGGAGTAGCTATATTGTTATGGTTTGTTAGCACAAATAAGACAACATCAAAATATCACATGGAGTGATTCTACTAGCTAAGTGTCAGATAATATATATCAACCCTGTCGTCATATATGGACTAGGTCTATTTTTGCTTACTCGCTAAAGGGACACTTTGTCCTTATCAGTATTATTTGTTTTTCGTCATCCGCCGACTAGATGGAACCACTAGAAGAAGGTAAACAATAAATCAAGAGAGGAGAACAAGTGCCTTAGGGTCGTCACGTAGGAAGGTGCCCCCAGGTCATCAACTACAATGCTATGCCCTTAAGGCACGACACTCAACAATAAAAATAGAGGACAAGCAATGTAGAAGAATGATGATACAAATAGAAGAATGGTCACAAAAGAGGTGGTCTCCCGGTATCCTTGACCATACAAGAGTAGCAAGGGTCATCCTAGGAGGCCTAAACAACACATAACACATCACAGGGGGATCACAACACAGAGGTAAAAGTTTAGAAATACTTACCTGTAGGCAGGTTCATGCTAGAGATTGTCAACAATCAAATCATCCTCTTCCCAATCCTGAATGTTAGAGGAAAGAGGAACATAAGGTACAATTGCCAATTCTTTGTCATTGTTTGTAACGTTTTCTTTGTTAAGCTCTTCCTTATTTGTTTCGGTGTTAGATGGTGGAATATTTTCTTGTTCAAGTGCATTTATTTGTGCAAAATCTTGTCTTCTCTTCCTCCTTTCCCTTGCTTGTCGATTTCTTTTTGTCCTATTGCTTATATCTTTAAAAGTGTTGTCATCTTGTTCCATTGGTTTTTGTATCTTAGAGGAGGAAGCTTGCTCTAATCTTATTTGAATTGATGAAGTACCTTGTTCTTGATGAGTACCTCCCAATCCTCTTAAGGATGGTAGGAGAGGAACCTTAGCATAGATTCCTTTACCTTTTTCTCTAGGAAGTTCTTCTAATGCAGGTTGTTTGTCTCTTATTGTTTCTTGGATAGAAGGATCGGCCACTCGATGTAGTAATTTTGCTTTATGTTTTATATATCCCAAGAAGTTAAAATTTATCCGTGGCTCTAGTTCCTGATTAGATCATTGCCAAAAATAATCAAGGATGAAGTGTTGTCTTGTAAACAAGGGTTTGTATCTATTTCGAGGGATAGTATGCACTTGTCCATTCAAAGGGAATTTAACATAGTTATGAATTATTGAAGGGACAACTTTCATAGCCTTTAACCATGGGTATCCTAATTTTATTGTGAAAGAGGTCAGATAAAGGGATGACATCAAATAATTTTTCTACAGATTTTTCAAATGCTGTGACTAATAAAGATATCTTCCCAGAAGTGTTCATAAAAGTTCCATTATGTGTTTTAATCATCATGTCAAAAGGGTCATAGAAGTCTTGTATCAAACCATGTGAATAAAGGAACTCTTCTGTTGCCACATTAGTCATGTAATTAGGATCTACAAGTGTTCCATCCACAGGATTTCTCATTATCTTCACAGTGATATAAAGAGGCCCTTCAGTTTCTCCGATTGTTCTATTATGATGTGTAAATATAATTTCGGGTTCAAGGACTCTTCTTTTCATATAAGGCCTAGGAGGAAACCTAGTGTTATTGTTGCGATTAGAAGCTGTGCATATATGTTTTCAAATGGATGTAAGATTAGATTTTAAAAGATTTTCAAAACTTATGCAAGGGGCAAGTGCAAAATTATGTAAGTTTATGACCTAAAATGCTTGATTTTTCTACTTTTTTCAATGCAAATGACTAAAAAAGGTGTTGTAAGGAAATTGATGAGGGGAAGTGAATAATAAGCTATATATCAGTCCAATAATATAGAAACATCCTTCACAATACACCTATAGTGCAAATCTATATGAATGATAAGTCAAAATCTAGTGAAAATGCAAGATTTTTAAACCCTAGTTGTGAAATTAAGGCATGAAACTATGTAAAATGATATGTAAATGAATGATGATCATATTTATGATTTAAAATAACTCAGTTAAGATCTGAAAATTATTTTAAAGCCCTACAATGCTCAATGCAAGTGTAATTTTTAATGATAAATCAATGAAAAAATGCTAGTTTTTATTGAAATGACTAAGTGTAAATGCAAATTTTTGAAATATAAATGCAAAAACACACTAAAATGCAACACTACATACAAAATAAAATTTGAATGAGTGCCTAAGATGAGTAGTAAAATCTAAAACAAGATTTTAACTACAAACCCTAGTTTTTGAAATTACTAGGTTATGAGAAAAATTCAAAATTTCAAGCAAACCCTAGCAATTTTAATATGAAAAATGCAGTGTAAAGGATTGTAAGATGACAATTTTCTGTAATTTATATCATATCTAATTTAAAAATTAGAAATTAAATGAAAATTAATTCAAATTATATCAAAATGCAAGCCTGAAATGCCAATTTTGTTTTTCAATTTTTTTTTTTTTTTGGTAAATTTTTAAATCCAATATGAAAATGATGAATGAAATGTATGCAAATTTGAAGTACAACACTTAGAAAGGTGCAAAATTTATTAAAGACATGGGTTCACCAAAATGTTTAGTGTAAAAAGAGGGGTTTTCAATTTCAATGAGTGTTTAGGTTAGATCCTCCTTTCACACCTTACATTCAAGGACATAAACCAAGTCAAGCCACAATTCTTGCAAGAGGGCTCTGCTACAAGTTTAGTGTCACTTGGAATGAAGAGGAAACTTGGAATTTTTTGATTAATTAATTAATTAAAGCTTGATTATGCTTAAAACCCTAATTTCAAAGATCATAAATTAACAGATGAATCATGACAAATGCTTGCAGACAAAGATATAATATTTAGAGTAAATACATACTAGATTTCAAGATTCTGGATGCAGAAAAGTTAGGGACTAAAGAGTGGATGCCCAAGTCCAAGGTGGCCGCATTCTCAGGGATTTCTGGAACTTGTTTGTAACTGATTACTGCTGTCACAGAGGTTTTCTGCTTCAGGGATCTAGAGGACTAAAGAGCAGGTGCCCAAGTCCAGATCCTACTCTTTTTATTTGATACGGGATCCAAACACTTTGTTATGCCTCCCTATAACTCCACTTCTTCCACTTGTACACATGTAACCTAAAATTCACAGAAAAGGGGTTGGGCGTTGTGGTGTCTAGGAGCTTGCCTCAATCAAGCCTCAGAAGGACATTCAAGTCTTCCAAACACCGTTGTTAGATAGAGAGTGCGTATCCCTATGGGATAGAGGCAAAACCAAATGATAAATGACAAATTTAACACAAATAGATATCACCTCGGAGGTGTATCTCTCATGGAAGGAAGAAGTTCTTTCATGCCATGAGGAGATGGATTGAGGAAGCCAAATCTGCCACAAACAAACACAATAACAACACAATATTGCTCTGCAACACAATGAAAGCCTTGAATCACCTTAACATAATATCACAAGTTTGTAATGTCCATCTAGTTTACAAATGAAGTCCTAAACATGCTTATATATGCATTCTTGCTTTAATTTCGTAATTCAAACTTGCGATGTCGGTAACGGAACCTTCTAACTGTCACATAATCGACATTTGAAATTTGGGACCCCGCTAAATAGGGTAGGACTACAGCGCGGGCACCCAAGTCCTTGGTCCCATTTTTAAGGCAAGGTTAAGTTCATAATTGTCCGCTAAGCCCCATTTAACATGGGTTTTTAGGGATTTTCCATCGGGAATTAAAATGAACATGCAAGATGCAAAACAAGGGACTTGGGAGCTAAACTTAGGAGGGAAAAAGTCTGGGGAGACATTTTCTGACGTAACAGACATATTTAAATATAGTTGCATTCTATTTTCATTTTATTTCATCTATTTTATGCTTGGTTAATAGTTGTCTACCTTAGAGAATCTTCAACACAGAGTCAAGAACCTCTCTACAGATTTTTAGACCTATACCACCTACCAAGATCAAGGCACCCCCTTTGGACCAAGGAGCTAGTGAGGGAGATAGAAGTGAAGTAGATCACTACCTTGGGAATTAGATTTCTACTGGTGTTGTATTTTGCCCAAAAACTTTAAAAAATTGACAATAATATTCTAGACAACATTCTAAGCATTTTTTTAGAACTACCACTTCTTTGTTTAGACTTTTTTCACTATGTTCTCTCTTCTAATCATAAGTTTACAAATTCATGTTTCCATTTCAAATCCTATCTTGTCTAGTCTAGTTGAATTGTTAGTCCCAACTCAAAGTGTGTTTTAAATAGGTTCGATTATGACTCTTTCATACACATCTAAATGTCCTTCATATGGCTTAATTATACACACTTAAGAAAGATATCCTTATTTTTTATCTTTCATTTTGGTGAACCTAACTTGAAACCATTTCCACTAACAATAACAATAATACAAAAGATGTAGTGAACACAATTTCAACAACCATCCCACCCCCAACCACTACTTCATCTTCTCTTTCTTTACTTTCTTCTACAAATGCTATTTCCATTTGACCACAACTATTTAGATAGTTCATGAGAATTGCAAATTCAAACAAAGAAATTATGAATCAATCTCTTTTTGTGAACCTTTTCCATTTACCCCCATTCATCCTTTCAACACTTCACTTCCTCTACAAAATAACTATGATGCCAATGCTTTTTGTTAACATCATAGGTTTTCCCAACTATGACATCAAAAGATTGATGGCCCTTAAACACAAAGTTAAATACTTAATCATCAATAAACTCATACATTTTTATGGTTTAAATGACAAGGGGAACCATTCAATCATTCCTCCCAACCAAACTTTACAATTTTTCATGATCCATTTCCCACATCAGTCTGATAATGTTGAACCAATAGACATTATCTTCTCTTAATTTGAACATCCTCCACCTTCTCTTAAAGATGAGATGCATTCCATAGATCCCCTCATTTAAATTTTTGATAATATGGTTGTCATGGTGGACATAGACTCACCTAAAGAGGGTTCTACTTCTTCCAATTCTATCATAGAGGTTTTCTACATTACATTTACACATGATGAGATACCTAATAACAACTATCAGGGATTCTTAAAATATGCAAAAAGCATTAAAACCTAGATCTAGAGTGGAATATAAACTTAGACTCTTATTTGATTAACGACTCAAGAATCAAACTAGCAAAATAAGGGCAACTTCCGTGAACGGGAGAGACAAGCACAAGATTGAAAGACAAGAATATGGTTTAACAAAAATGTATTAACCAAAATCTCACAATTTCATTAATGAAATAGAAGGTGAGTGGATACATAAATAGAAAAGAGAGGAGTAAAATACAACCAATGAGAGATGTAACTCTAACTACCCATATTTAGGTAGGAGTTACATTCATAGAAGATGCCATCTACCCTCATAGATGACCCACTCTTAGCAACCTAAGAAAGCTAAACAAATGTGCAGGAAAATACATATAATCCAACTAAGAAAATACATAAAATCTAACTAAGTAAAATAAAAATCTACATTAATGCCTCCTTTAAGCATAACTTAGGTGGGTGAAAAGATGTGTACCAACAAATGGAGCATAGTGAGGTACCCATGTATGTATAAATCTTCCCAATGAGAAGGAACCACTCCCCCACAAGAAAAGATTGATAATCCCCCCAAATAGAGAGAGAAAAGACCTCTCCAAAGTAGAGAGTGAAAGGAAGGATGAGGTAGCCCATTAAAAAATAGCCTCTTGCAACCTTAGCGAAGCTCATAAATGAAGAAACTTACTTTCTATAAAGGGTTTAGTGAATATGTTGGAAATTTTCTTGAATGTCAGGTGGTATTGGAGATAAATGACCTATCCATGAATAATCTACTAAATATAGTGTGTGTGAACATATATGTGCTTGGTTAATTGATGGTGGACTATTCCATAAAATATGAATAACACTCTAGTTGTCACAAAAAAAAGATAGATGGTCATCTAAACTGGATACCAAACATGGAAATAAAATGGGGAGTAGTAATCACAGGTGTTGTGATGTGGAAGGCATATTGTTGTATATGTTGTGAAAGGACTGATGGTCAGAGGAGCAGTGATGATGAATGCCAGGAGGGATCAATATCATATGTACACAATTGTACCTTATCTTCTGAAGTTCATGAATATGTGAAGGTTGTCAAAGTGTTTTGATTGATGTCATACATTGATGTTTGTTACTTACATTGTCACTTGATGAAAAGCATTGCATGAGATATGAAGGAAATTGTCTAAGTCATCAAAATGTCGAAGGCACAGAGAATAGTACTGTAGAAGCACAGGAGATTGTATCGCATTCTACTGTAGATGAAGATATGGCCTCGTAGCTTGGAGGTTAGCTAAATATCGCTATAATGTATGTATGAACCAAGTTTCAGAGCATAAGAGCTACCATAAGGACATCCACAATAAGTAGACTAAATCCAAGGTTTTCACAGTGTAAAATTTTCACCACATCTACATATATGACTTGGTAGTTTGGAGATTAGGTAAAGCAAAGGTAAAATAATGATATACTCAAGTTTCAAAGGATATAAAGTACTGCAGAGTTTTCTAGAGTTAGCAGAGTAAGAACAAGTCATGTTGCTATGTAAGGTTATCAGAGATAGAATAGAAAGCCACCACATTTCACTCAACTTTGATGTTTGGCTTTGCTGTTTGAAAGATAAGTTCAGATGGTCAATATGTATGCTTAGTTTATGTTTCAAGTGTTTTTGATCACTACAAGTGTGTTTTCAATGTTTTATGTCAAGACAGGGTGACTAGACTGTGTAAGGGTTCCAACATCATTGTTTGATTTCTTGTGCCAACAAATAGAAGCATGAACTAGAGAAAGGAATGCATGAGAGGATTTTACAAGTCATATACTATTCGTGGCTTGACTCACATGATGATATCTCTCTTCTTCGGTACTGCATAGGGTCTGGAACTAATGTATGAAAGGACAAGTGTTTGCAGTGCCGACATGGTATATTTGAGTGATTACACCTTGTGTATGGAAGTGTGCGCCAACATGTAAGCTTGGGAGAAAGTAAAATGGATCTAGTAGACCCCTTGGTATGAACCTCATAGCGGGATTTCACTCCTTCATTGCCACAGTTGATTGGGAGCCGACAAGCAAGGCCAATCACACATTATATTTTGGCTGACAAAGATGATGTTTAGAAGGCTTGCGGAGGATATATATGAAGGATAGAACATTGTTTCAAAGTGTGAGAGCATGTGCGAAAAAAGATGAATGATCTGGAAATTAAGAAGTAACTTTGGAGGCTATGATGCATGATTCATAACAGAGTCAGTAGTGTATTGCGGAAGTGTTTTGAGCAAATATGATAGAGCAGAGGTGTTGAGGTTATCTGAGTAAGTCAATAACAAAGAGTTAAAGGAGATGATGCTACGGAGGTGATTGAGCCATTAGAATTAGTCAAGTGTTTTTATATAGAGGTTGGTTCCTCATCTTGTAAGTGTTGTAGCACTTTAGGGAGTTGGTGCTTCCTTTGGGTTGGAGCCATGGATAAAACTTTGTATTAGGGATTTGGTGCTTCCTTTGGGTTGGAGCCCATAAAACTTTGTTTTAGGGAGTTGGTGCTTACTTTGGGTTGGTGCCCATAAAGCATTGTATAGGGTGTTGGTGCTTCCTTTGAGTTGGTGCTCATAACCTATTGTAACAGGGGATTGGTGTCTCCTTTGGGTTGGTTCCCATGAAATTTATTGTAAACTTCATCTTTATTTGTGAGGCTAGGTTTGGATAGTAGATCTAAGCAATTGACTCACCGTGGTTTTTTCCATCTTGGGTTTCCATGTAAATCTAGTGTTATGTGTTTATGTGCTCATTTGCTTTATGTGGTTTGAATGCTTACAGTGGATTGATTGCATCTAAAGGAATAAGAAATTGAATAGATACTGATTCACCCCCCTCTTTGTATATATGTGTGTTCAACAATTGGTATCAGAGCAAGGTTCCTTGGTGCAACCTAATAGATGAAGGTAGATCTTGGATGAGATCACATGCCTCAGGAAGGGTCCTATTCTAACAGAGCACCTCTATTTGATGGAATTAACTACACCTTCTAGAGTATAAGTATTGAAGCCTATCTTACCTCTCTAGGGTATGATGTTTGGAGATCTATGATCGATGGTTATACTATTCCTACAGATCCTCTCATAGATATGGCTGCTATTAGGAAAAGTGTCTCAACCTTGCAACTTTGAAAGATTACCATTCTTCCCAATTTTGGTCTTTTCAAATACCCTTTATCTTGGATAATGGTCTAGAACTTTCAAAGTTTCCAAAAGAGCTAAAAATAGCGAGACTTACTATTTTTAGTAAGTCCTTCGATTGAGCTCAGATTGAACTAAAATTTTTCCTAGAAGGTGCGAAACAACTAAGTGAACATCTCAGGTGAGTTTTGTCTCAAGATCATATCTGGATCACAAGATATTAAAGTTTCTATTTTTTGAAACTGCCAGAAAAAGGTTTTGAACTCAATTACAGGAATCAAAACTTCTCTAAATGTCCTAAAAATTGTCATAGCTAGTGTAGCGGGTTATAGGGTGATAGATCTCTTCACGAGATTTCTGACACATCAAGTGGTTCCTCAATCAGACACTCAGATCAAAAGTTATGGCCTCCAGAAGTTAGACCTTCTATTTTTGGGAAATGTAAAAATGTGTTGGACACATAAAAGAGCTGTAAAGGGGAGAGTTACATGTTTTGGTGTGTGTTTTGGCACATCACAAGGCATCTTTGATTGGAGATAATTTGGGCGCCACTTTTGGGTGGTTTTAGCTCATGGTTTTGTAATTACCGTTGGCAGTGTACTGTATTGTATCTGCTATATATCAGGAGCTTGAGATGGAGGTTGTATGTAAGAATCGTATAGATGTTGAGTTACCTCTTGGATCTCTAGTTGGATATACTCTTGTAAAAGCTTTCTCTGCAAGTATATTGTAATCTTTGTGATTTCTGAATAATATATTGGGTAGCTTTGGAGTGTGGGGTTTTTTACCTGAAAGGGTTTTCCCCACATATATCTTGTGTTGTGAGTTTTGTGTTTGCATTTGGAAGTTGTATTATCTTTCTGTTAATGTGCATCTTATTTTGTAACTGTAAAAGTAAAAATTTGCATAAGTCTTTCCTCAGTAGATTAGTGTAGGAAGCATTTCCACATACCTTGCTTCCTTTTAGTTGATATCAGAGCCTGATCACCTTTGGTTCTAGTTGTTGGGTAGAGGGTTTTTTCAGCTAATCTTCATTTGAGTGGGAGCTTGTGCAGAGGATTTTGAAATCTTTGTTGCATGTAAGAGATGGCGAGCACATTTGAGAGGTTTGAGATGAGAAGTTTAATGGCAGTAATTTTGAGTTGTGGAAACTCAAAATGGAGGACATGCTTGTAGATTAGGATTTATGGGAAGCCGTATCTAGTACAAAACCAACGGTAATGTCTCAATAAGACTGGGATCTCAAAGATTGAAAAGCTAAGGGTTTGATAAGATTCTGTTTGGCTGATTCAGTGCTCCTAAATATCCATGAAGAGAAGACTACAAAGGAACTTTAGAAGAAGCTTGGAGATGTTTATCAGGCTAAATCCTTGGTGAAGAAGTTATTCTTGCGAAAGAAATTGTATTCTCTGAGGATGGAAGATGGAGGATCTGTCGCTGATCACCTAAATACATTCAATATGCTTGTTTCCCAGTTGACTTCTGTTGGTGTGAAGATGGAGGAAGAGGATCAATGTATGACATTACTGTGTTCCTTACCAAATTCATGGGACCACCTTGTTATGGCCATTGGGAGTACCACTACCACCTTCAAGATGGATGAAGTGGTTTCTTTGCTATTGTTTGAAAAGATGCAGAGAAAGTCTTCCGAATCAGCGAAGGAGGCTCTTGCGGTTCGTGGTAGATCTAAAGAGAAGGGAAATAAAAAGGATAAGAAGGAAGAAAAAGGAAGATCCAAATCTCGTGGGAGATCTAAGTCTCCTGAAAAGTCCAAGGCCTTGTGTTGGAACTGTGGCAAACCTGGTCACTTCCGCAAGGAGTGCAAGGAGGAGAAAAAGAAAAAGAAGAAGAATTATGATTCAGATTCTGACAAGTCCTCTCAGGATGAAGGAGAAGCATTTGTTGTTGCTTTGGTAACACATGCATCTGAGGATGTGTGGCTTATTGACTCTGGTGCATCTTTTCACATGACCTCGCATCGGGGCTGGTTTTCGAAGTATGAAGAATACGATGGTGGAGAGGTGTACTTGGGTGATGATTCTCACTTGGATATTGTTGGCCATGGAAGAGTCTTGATTCGATTCCATGATAGACAAGTAAAGGGAATTAATGGTGTTCTGCATATCCTTGGTTTGACATAGAACCTTCTTTCTGTAAGTAAATTGAATGATGTGGGTGTGCATGTTGTTTTCTCGAATGGAGGATGCAAGATGACTAGAGGATCTTTGGTGTTGGCTAAGGGTGTTCGGGTTGGAACTCTATTTCAGATTGATGCATGTGTAGTTTAGTGCAATAGTGCCTCTGTTTCAAATAAGAGAGCTTCAGAGTCTTCATCCTCACCATTGGAACCAACAGCGAAGAAGACTGTTGCATCTACTTCTGATGGTCGTGCTTTTTGGGTACTTAAGGGTGATCATTCTATGGACATGAAACTTCTAGTTGAGAAGACAATGTTATGGCACCAAAGGCTTGGTCACATTGGTGAAAAGGGTTTGAGGACCCTGAAGAATAAAAATCTTGTTGAGGGTATGAATGATTGTAACCTTGAGTTCAATTTCTGTGAACATTGTATTTATAGAAAACAAAACCATGTTCATTTTTATTCTAGTTCTCACAAATCTTCTGAGGTGTTGGACTTGATTCATTCTGATGTGGTTGATCCTATTAATGTTCCTTCGATTTCAAAATCTGTTTACTTTGTTTCATTCATTGACGATTACAGTAGAAGGACATGGGTGTATTTCCTTAGAAGTAAATCTGAAGTCTTTAATAGATTCAAAGATTTTAAAGCTCTTGTAGAGAATCAAAAGGATAGAAAAATTAAGTGTTTGAGGACTGACAACGGTGGTGAGTTCTGTTCAACAGATTTTGACAAGTTCTGTAAAAAACAGGGGATTGAGAGGCAAAAGACAACTTTGTATACCCCTTAATAGAATGGAGTTGTAAAGAGGATCAATAGAACGTTGATGGAGAGGGCAAGAAGTATGCTAAGTGGAGCTGGTCTTGAACAAAAGTTCTTGGTTGAAGCTATTGCTACCGCTTGTTACTTGGTTAATAGGTCTCCTACATCAGTGCTTGTTGATAAGACACCTATAGAGGTATGGTCTGGTAAAAAGCCTTCATTAAGACACATTCAAGTATTTGGTTGTGAGGCATATACACATGTGCCTAAGGAGAAGAGGTCTAAGTTGGAGAACAAGGCTGTAAAGTGTATCTTCATCGGTTATGGCATTACTGTGAAAGGGTACAAGCTTTGGGATCCATTAGCTAAGAGAGTTCTATATAGTAGAAGCGTGATCTTCAGAGAGCTCAATCCTTCTTCTATTGTCTTGCATCTAGAGAAAGAAGAGAAGAAAGATGATGTGGTTTAGCTTCCTTCTACCCCTGAGAAAAACCTCTATTGGATTTGATAATGAGGAGAGCTCTAGTTGCTCTAAAAGTTTAGAAGAAGATGAAGAAGCTCAACCTCAACCTTTGAGGAGGTCCACGTGGATAAGGCAACAACCTGATAGGTTTGGTTATTCATTGCATGATTGCAGTTGTATTTTTTCTTTGATTTGTAACACTGATGAGCCTAGAATTGTGAAAGAGGCTATGGGTATGAAAGATGCAGGTTCCTAGAAGGAGACCATGGAAGAGGAGACGGCTTCTTTGGAAAAGAATAATACTTGGGACTTGGTGCCTTTGCCTGAAGGAAGAAAACCTGTTGGATGCAAATGGGTGTTCAAAAAGAAATTCGGTGTAGATGGCAGTGTTGAGAAATATAAGGTTAGATTGGTTGCGAAGGGGTATTCTCAGGTGGAGGGAATTGATTATGGTGAGATTTTCTCTCTCGTTGCAAAGCTGACATCTATTCGATTCTTGTTATCTCTTGCAGCAGCGTATGATCTAGAAGTGGAACAGATGGATGTGAAGACAACATTCCTTCATGGAATAGATGGATGTGAAGACAAATCTATATGTCACAGCCAAAGCACTACGTGGTGAAAGGTAAAGAAAATCTGGTTTGCAAGTTGAAAAAGTCTTTGTATGGTTTGAAACAGTCTCCTAGGATGTGGTACGAGAAGTTTGATGCTTTTGTGTTGAGTATTGGATTTCAGAGATTGAAATCAGAACATTATGTTTACTACAAGTTTGACAATGATTGCATTCTCATTATTGCATTGTATGTCGATGATATGTTACTCATTAGAAATGGTAAAAGTTTGATTTCTGATTTGAAGTCTCAGTTGTCAGCACAGTTTGAGATGAATAATCTAGGGGTAGATCGGTACACTCTGGGAATGGAAATTAGAAGAGATAGAAAATAGAAAACTTTGGTTAGGCTAGAGTAAGTATGTTAACACTATGTTGGAGAGATTCAGCATGATGGATTGCAGACCTTCGACTGTTCCTGTTACAATGGGGACAAAGTTATCTGTTGAAGATTGTCTAAAGTCTCCTTTTGAGACTGAGGATATGAGCAGAGTTCCTTATGCTAGTGCAATTGGTAGTTTGATGTATGCGATGGTCTGCACAAGACCAGACATTGCCCATGCAGTAGGAGTCCTTAGTCAATTTATGGCTAATCTTGGATGGGTACATTGGGATGCAGTGAAGAGAGTGTTTAGATATTTATGGGGTACTTCTGAGTATTCCTTATGTTATCATGGTTATCCTACAGAACCTCAAAATTCACTTTGTATTCGTGGATTTGTGGATTCAGATTGGGCAGGTGACATTGACAGCATGAGATTCACCAGTGCTTATGTGTTCACTATGTTTGGTGGTGCTATTAGTTGGATGAGTAAGCGGCAATCTGTGGTTGCTTTGTCCACTACTGAAGCTGAGTACATGATAGAAACTCATGCTTGTAAAGAAGCCATTTGGCTTAAGAGATTGTGTTCTGATGTTGGGTTTATTGCAGGGAAGATTACTATTTGTTGTGACAGTCAGAGTGCCATATGTTTGGCAAAGAATCCTACTTTCCATGCAAAGACTAAGCATATTAATGTCCAGTACCATTTTGTTTGTGACATGGTAGAGAATGGGAAGGTAAACTTGGAAAAAGTTGAAACTTTGATGAATGTTGCAAATTCCTTGACAAAACCTGTGAGCACAGAGAAGTTCAGATGGTGTTCAGAGTCTATGGACCTCATGACCCCTAGCAATTAAATCACGGTGTTGATACTCCCTTTACTCTTGCAAGGTGTTCGACAAGTGGGAGAATGTTAGGAAAAGTGTCTAAACCTTGCAACTTTGAAAGATTACTATTCTTCCCAATTTTGGTCTTTTCAAATACCCTTTATCTTGGAGAATGGTCTGGAACTTTCAAAGTTTCCAAAAGAACTAAAAATAGTGAGACTTACTATTTTTAGTAAGTCCTTTGATTGAGCTTAGATTGACCTAAAATTTTTTTGAGAAGGTGCAGAATAGCTAAGTGAACATCTTGGGTGAGTTTCGTCTCAAGATCATATCTAGATCGCAAGATATTAAAGTTTCTATTTTTTGAAACTGTCAGAACAAAGTTTTAAACTCAATTAATAGAATCAAAACTTCTTGAAACATCCCAAAAATTGTCATAACTAGTGTAGTGGGTTATAGGGTGATAGATCTCTTCATGAGCTTTCTGACGCATCAAACAGTTTGTCAATCAGACACTCGGATCAAAAGTTATGGCCTTCGAAAGTTGGACCTTCTATTTTTGGGAAATGTAAAAACATGTTGGACACATAAAAGAGCTATAAAGGGGAGAGTTGCACATGTTGGTGTGTGTTTTGGAACATCACAAGGCATCTTTGATTGGAGATAATTTGGACGCCGCTTTTGGGTGGTTTTAGCTCATGGTTTTGTAATTACCGTTGGTGGTGTACTGTATTGTATCTCATATATATCAGGAGCTTGAGATGGAGGTTGTATCTAAGAATCTTATAGATGTTGAGTTACCTCCTAGATGTCTAGTTGGATATACTCCTGTAAAATCTTGCTTCGCAAGTATATTGTAATCTTCATGATTCCTGAATAATATATTGGGTGGCTTTGGAGTGTGGCGTTTTTTACTTGAAAGGGTTTTCACCACGTATATCTTGTGTTGTGAGTTTTGTGTTTGCATTTGGAAGTTGTTATTATCTTTCTATTAATGTGCATCTTAATCTGTAACTGTAAAAGTAAAAATTTGCATAAGCCTTTCCTCAGTAGATCAGTGTAGGAAGCATTTCCACATACCTTGCTTCCTTTTAGCTGTGAAGAAGGCTTGTGAAAACAATGCTAAAGCCAAGAATGATATCTTGAGTGGTCTAATCAACTCTGAGTTTGTCAAAGTAATGCAGTGCGAGACAGCCAAGGAAATTTGGGATAAACTTAAAAATCTCTATGAAGGAGATGTCAAAGTAAAGCAAGCAAAATTGCAGACCCTCAAGGGTCAATTTGAAAATCTAAAGATGAAAGAAGAAGAGAACATAGCTGAATATCTACTTTAGATAGATGAAGTGGTGAATGAAATCAGAGCTCTTGGCAAAGAGGTACATGATTCAGTGGTTGTTAAGAAAGTACTAAGATCTCTCCCTCAAAGGTATGATCCAAATGTTTCTACAATTAAAGAAGCAAGAGATTTGAATAAATTCACAATGGATGAACTATTTGTTTCCCTCACTGCATATGAAAAGAGAAATGCAAGCCAAGACACATCTAAAAGTTTTAGCTACCTTTCAATTGTTTTAACTATGGAAGAATTGGTCATTATGCATCTAAATGTCCCTTTGGAGAAAATGAAAGTAGAAACAAGGTTTTTAAAAGGAATAACTTAAAAAAAAATCTTCTTTCTAAGGAGGACCACATCTCTTCAGAAGAAGCTGATCACTACTCATCAGATGATGAAAGGGAGGAATCCCTATTCATGACTATGGTAGTCCTTGATAATTCAAACAATATTTGTGATGAAGAAGAATGTGAAGTTGATCTTGAAGGTGAACTCATTTATGCCTTTGAAGACTTGAAATGTGTAAGGAAAGAGAAGAAAGAACAAAAAGTCCAAATTGAAGTCAAGGCAAATGAATGTTTGAAACTTGAGGAAGAAATTGTTTCACTTAGAAGAGACCTGGAGAAAGTATATGATCAGTTGGACAAGAGTATCAAATTTGGAAAATGCTAGAAAATCTGGATGGAGTTGAAGAAGTAGACTTCAGAAGAAGACATGGGAAACCTCATGGTACAAGGTAGATCTTCATAAACAAGTTCAATCATGCCTTTTTTGGTTATTGTTTTATCTACAATAAATATGGTCACAAGGCTATGGAGTGCAAGTCTAGAATGAATAGAAGAAATTTTGTAAGTATGAATCCTCTTGCTACAGTAGTATATTTCAATGTGATATGTCATATCTGCAACAATTTTGGACACATAGAAAGATATTGCAAAGTGGATTAGCAAAGTTAGAAACTTAGATGATAGATATTAATAAGCAAGACAAGGAGAGTGACACTTCCAAAAGACATGAAACAAATAATGAGGTTGAAAATTCAATGATTGTTCGAACAACATTTCATGCCCAAGGGCAAACAAATCCTAGGTGATAGACAGTGGATGTTCAAGCCACATGACAAGTGATAAAAGCAAATCTATCAATCTTGTAAAGTGGAATGGTGGAACAATCACGTTTGGAGATAATACATCTCCAAAAATTTGTGGAAAGGGCACCATAAGTATTGATGGAAAATCTAAAACAAAAGATGTTCTATATTTGGAAGGTTTCAAGAACAATTTTCTCAGTGTAAGTCAGATGTGTAACAAAGGATACAATCTTATATTTCATGCACAAGGATGTGAAATCAGAACAAAAAATACTACCAAACTGGTGGCACAGGCTTCTAGGATAGAAAATAACTTGTACAATCTAAGTGGTGTTAATGGAAGAAATTGTTTTCTAGGGAAAACAAATGAATGTTTGCCGTGGCACAAAATGACAAGACACATCAATTTTGACAATCTTGTGAAAATCAGCTCCATACAAGCAGTAAGAGACATGCCAAAGATTACCAAGCCTGCAAGCATCTTGTGTAAAGAATCTCAGATCGGGAAGCAAACAAGGACAAGGTTCAAGACCAAGGAGTATTCTTCTACAAAGCCATTGGAACTGATTCATACTAATCTATGTGGTCCTACCAAAACAAGGAGTCTCCAAGGTGAGAGGTATTTTATGTTTCTTATTGTTGATTACTCTAGGATGACATGGGTTACATTTTTGAAAGAGAAATCATAATGTTTTAGTAGGTTTAAGATTTTCAAGTCTATGGTTGAAAATGAAACAAATTCTAGAATCAAGTGCTTAAGGTCCAATAGAGGTGGTGAATTCACATCAAATGAGTTTGAGGAATATTGTGAAGAATGTGGAATAAGGAGGCACTTATCTGTTGCAAGAATGCCTCAAAAAAATAGAGTTATTAAAAGAAAAATAGGATAGTGCAAGAGATGACAAGCACTATGCTTAATGATGCAAAGCTTCTTGATAGATACTAGAAAGTGGCATTCCACACCACAGTCTACATTCTCAATAGAGGACAACTGAGGGTATACAACACCAAGACTCCTTATGAGTTGTGGAAAGGCAGACCTGCTTCAGTCAAACATCTCAGGGTGTTTGGAAGCAAGTTCTATATTAGGAGAGATGATGACAACCTAGGAAAGTTTGATTCAAGATCTGATGAAGGTATCTTCCTTGGATATCCATATAGAAGTAAGGCATATAAGTTCTTCAACAATAGGCTGCAAAAGATTGTTGAAAGTGTAAATGTGAAGGTTGATGAAGATCTAATCCATCCACATATGGTCAAGAAGACTGTTACTCAGAGGTATCAGCTTGAACATAAGAAGAGGATGAAGTTGAAGAACAAGAAGAAGAAACACAAGAGAAGGCCATAAAGACTCTTGCCAAGTATGTTTAGAAAAACCACTTGAAAGATCAGATAATTGGAGACAAGAATGAGGGAGTACAGGCTAGAAGAAGATTTGCAAGGACAAATGAACAGGTAAACTTCTCTTTGCTATCTAAGATGGAACCTAAAACTTGTGCTGATTCTAGCAGGGATGCAGGAAGGATCAAGTCTATGGAAGAAGAACTCAATTAGATAGAGAAAAAATAGATTGGGATTTGGTTCCAAGACTTGCAAACAAGAATGTGATATGCACAAAATGGGTGTTCATAAATAAATTGAATGAAGATGGAGAAGTGGTTAGAAAAAACAAGGTTGGTCTGTGATAGGCTTTTGTAAGGTCCTAGCACTTTAGATGAAAAATATTAGTTTATCGACTGGGGTAGTGTCTGAGGCTGTCTGCAATAGGGAGTTTGGATATTTCATTGAGAAACAATTTTCTAGTTCTGTTAAAAGATTGAAACAGTACATGAAATGAAACAGTAATTATATCCTTCTACATAAAGCATTCAAATTTTATACTAAGAAGCATGAAAACTCTAGACTAGAAAGCATATAAATTCTACACTAGAAAGCAGATAAATTCTATGCTAACAATTCACAAATGTAATTTTCTATGTTGCAAATATTCCAAATTCTAACTATCAGAAAATAGTAATTTTAACTCAGGTAGATGCGCCAAAAACTTCTAATCAATACAGAAAGTTTTGAACAATAGTACACAACAATTTAACTTTTAAACAACACACCTTGTAGGTTAATGACAAAAAAACTAAACATAAACTATCTTCAACTGAATGAAAACATCCATAGAAATGAAAGTACTTATCTATCCTACAGTCCTGCGAGTGGCCAACTCATGGGAGAAACTTGTCTTAACTCAAGTCACATTCTATCACTTTCACAGCACATGATAACTCCATTCAAATCTTCATATTTCCAAAGAAACTAAACTCATAACAACATCATTCGCATTCATAAAAAATTGCAAGTACACAACTTTGATTATTTCCAAAAACTAATGGATTCTCCTTCATTCATCCATATTATATATTTATATCCATGTTTCGAGCAACAATTAAAACTGAACTACTTCAAAACTCCTAAATTTCAGATGGCGGGAAAATGCCATTTGAAGAAGTCTTATAATTGAAAGACATAATCTTTACTACTGCTATCTTTTAATCATAAAAAGAACTCTGAGTGGAGCCATAACATCTTTTGGGTAACCACATAAATAATAGAATTAAAACAAAGTCTTCATTTAATGCATGCCTAATGTTTTTGGCGCCCTCAACTTCCAGCGCACTCATCCACAATTGCATGATGTCGACTTCTTTTGTAGGCAATGCATTAACCTGCACAATTACCCAACTTTTCATGCCATTAAATCAACATTTAAAAGCTAGTTTCAATCAATTTAGGAAATAAGGATTTGTACAACATTTTATTAAAAATAGATAGATATTGCTTATAAAAATAAATAAATTGGCAAGGCTAGGGAATTGGGTAATGCAAAAAGGGTTATTTGTTCCATCAAATAAATGAGGTTATTTATACCTCATCATTCCTCCCCTTCCTAACCTTGAGCAGGTCCTCCTGCTCTATGATGCATCCTTTGTCTCTCTACCTCTCTTTTCCTATTCAATTCATCATATTTTGAGCTCAAATCATATACTTCATCTGCCTCTTCATCAATATGGTCAAGGACCTTCAGAAAACCTTTGTGAAGTTTGATTCTTAGCTACTAGGTATGTAAGTCCCTTGGTTCCTATTCTGTAACCCCTAAGACTATAGGGGGTGGTTGTAAAAGTAGAGGTAGACTGTATCTCATTCCTATCCACTTAGTCTTTAGTTGTTGAAGAATCTCTGTCAATGCCTTAGCTCTTTTGTATGACCATCTAAGGTTAGTGGGGGAAATCATTTATCTTCTTTTTAAATACATAGGCAAGGGGGTATATCTTTCCTCATAGGCATTCCAAGCCCTGTCAATCAACTGTGGTCCATTAATCTTGAAATCTTCATAGCATATTCTAATGATCTCATTATATTTTTCTTTCATATGTTCATAATTCTTAGTTCTCTTGAACTGAGCTTTGAAAGAAAAAGGTTTTCAGTTGGTGTACCTCATGTGTAGTCCCACAGTTCTCTCTGCATGAAGATATTCTCTAGTTCTGTCCTTCCACTGAATTTAATTTTGCATATTTGACAAAAATGCCCTTAACTAAACTTCCCCCACAAATAGATTGATAAAGAAATAATTATGTTTTTTGAGAAATAGATTATGAATGAAGAACTCACATAATAAATTCTTCTGTATAGGAGATGCTTCTTTAAATGCTTCAGGGAATTGCTGGTCATCAGAATCATGTGGTAAATTGCAAGAGATTCTCAGGAGCTTCCATCTTAACAACTATTCATTAAGGAATATGGAATATAATCTAGACAATTTCCTACAAGCCAGCAATAGCTCTCCAATCTGGCATGCATCCATCTTGGCCTGATATAATCTATCATAAGACTCTTTTAGCAATACTATTTCTTTCTTATGTCTATCATTCTCAGCTCCAGATTGTCTTAAGAAATAACATTGCTCCATCCACTTGGTTAGCATGGGAGAAATGTGGATCTGAAACCATTCCATTTTAGTTGGTTCGGTTTGAACCTATTTTGATTCCATAATCTGCCTAATATTAATTTCTTGTAAATCTTGCTCCAGTTCAATAGTTCTACTTATGGCCTTATTTAATTCAATTTTCTGCTTCTCCTGCTCCTCTACAAATGTCCTCAGGTACTGTTCTAGGTTGAAGGTTAGATTCTTGATTTGTCTATCGTTCTTAGATAGACTATCCAGATAGTGCTTATCTCTATCTTCACTTTGCTACAATTGGGATTACAGCTCTCTAATAGTTTGATCCTTTTGCTCCAGAAGCTCTTTCTGTTCTTCTATCTCCTGCTGTTGCCTGTTCAACTGCTCTTCACTCAATTGTATTTTATTTCTCAACTGCATAATTTTTACTTTTAATTTCTCTATTTCTAATGTCACAGACTCACCCTTGTTGTCCTCTGCATCTGTAGAGAGGGGAGTAATAAAAACTTCTATTTCATTGCCAGATATGTGCTCTTCATTAATTTCCCTAGATGGACCTTGTTCAATGTCATCAACATTATTTAAGGGAGACAACAGTCTCTCCTCAAGCACTGTATCAATTTCCTAAATGTTTTTTGGCTGCTGGAATGAAGAAGTTGTTTCAATAGTCTCATGTTCTTGACCCTCCTCTTCTTCAACTAGGACATAATTAGGCATTTGTTCACTGATTTCTCTTGTCCTTTTTCTCCTTTTTCTTCTAGGTCCTCTTTAGATGGGTCAATTAATGGTCTAGATGCAGGGGGTTCATCACTTTCCAAAGTTTGATTTTCATCTACACAAATCTGAGATACATTTTCATTGGGCTGAGTCACTTTTTCACAGGGCTGCCTTTATTTCTCTTTTTCTTGGGAACAGGGGTAATTCACAAGCCGCGGCACAACTAGGCTCATCAGCTAACCATTTTCTCCTTCTTAGAGGAGTAGGGCTTTGCAGTTTCATTTTGGGCCTCTTCTCCTTTTTACAAGGCTGGACACCTTCCTCCTCTGAGTCTACTAAATCCCATTTTCTCATTTTTCTAGGGTTTCAGGTACATTATGTGATTTAGGCCTTTCTTCACGGTTTGGAGGGTTTGGTGGATTTTCTGGCGCTTCGCCGCTAGGAGCTTGTCTATCACCTTTGGGTGCAGGGGAGAGTTCTCTCATGTCTTGGGTTGCCCTACCAAACGATTCACCTACCTCAAATTGTCTCGGAGGTTCAAGGCTCTCAATTTTTTGCAAAAAATTTTGCCATTTCTCATCTGGTTTTCGTTTTCTATGAAAATGATATTTGTAGATTAACTGTATAGGACCATGATGCTTCAAAGGTTCAGACCTAATTTTGAAGCGTTCTATCATACATATAAGGGAATCATGGAGGAAGGCAGGAATGTTAACTTTCAATTTAGGATTTTCTAGACCATGGCGCAAATGAATGAGCAGCCAAAAAGGGGGACCAACTACTGTGGCACATTGCTCTTCACAGGTGAAATACTTAATAATCCATGCAACTGCTATTCGCCATGGCTCTGCAATGGACACTCTTTAAAATCCCTTGTTTTGCCCTTGGGTATTTGCAACTAATAATGGGTGAGGTTCCCCTTCCCATGCAAAAAGTTCTATCATTTTTTGATAGGAAATGTTTGTAGTTTAAGACAAATTAATACCTTTATTTCCAATCCCAGATAATTTGGAGATAATTCAGGGACTTACCTTGAATTTCTTCCCATGCACAATTGACCGCCCATCTGCAAAGTTCTCGGCAAATTCCTTGACTAGCTGTGCATGGTGTCCTTCAAATTTATTATGAAGTCTAGCCATCCTACTCTTTGAAACAGTTCTGAAATATTCCCCAATGCTAACAATTTATCCAGTGAAGCTGGCTCAGACTTGCATTTGGATCCTCCCATTTTTCTCAAAGACTACTGAAATATCATGACACACAGAGTGGTAAAACTGCTTAGGAAACTGATAGGAAGATTAAAGGAAATGCAGGCTTCGAGGCCAATTGGATTTCGGTAATGTTGGTTTAGGGTACTTGGCTTTTCAGCAGTTAATTACAACAATTAATTATGACTTTGCATGGGATAGAGTGAACAAGCCGCCACCTTCTCTAATGAAGGAACAATTCACACATTTACTAAATTTAGAAAAGAAAAGGGGTTGTGCCAACTTATCTATCTTTACTTACAATAAATGATCTATTAAAAATAAAAGATGTACGTACCTTCTGTCCTATTATTGATTTGAAAGTCGCTTGTCTCTGCTAATGTAATAACATCCTAGGTGGCGGTACTAACTGGTTTGAATGGAATGGATTTATTATGATGTGATAATGGAGTGGGTAAATTTATTATGATATGAAGATGGGGTGGCTAAAATTTATTATGACGAAAGGTTATCATAATAATGTTCATTTACTATGATCAGAGATGTTGAACTCATGATGGCGTTCACAGTGGATTGCAGGGTGAATGGTGTGTTTTCAGATAATAGGAACATTTTCATGGATGACAATGGAAGAAGATATCAAAGGAATGGATATGGAGGATATGAACAAAATTCTGGAGCATCGTTGCAAGATGCAGCCAACTGAAGGAACAAAATTCTGGAGCATCGCTGAAAGATGAAGCCAGAATCAAGGAACAAAGTTCCAGAGCATCGCTAAAAGATGTAACCGAAATGCAGGAACAAAGTTCTAGAGCATTGCTGAAAGATGTAGTTGAAATACAGGAACAAGTTTTGGAACATCGTTGAAAGATGTAGCTGGAATATAAGAACAAGTTCTGGAGCATTGCTAAAAGATGCAACCAGAATGCAGGAACAAAGTTTTGGAGCATCACTGAAAGATACAACTGAAATGCAGGAACAAAGTTTTGGAGCATCGCTGAAAGATGCATCCAGAATGCAGGAACAAAGTTTCAGAGCATCGTTGAAATATGCAGCCAGAATGCAGGAACAATGTTCTGGAGCATCGCTGAAAGATGCAGCCATAATGCAGGAACAAAGTTCTGGAGCATCGCTGAAAGATTCAACCGAAATGCAGGAACAAAGTTTCGGAGCATCACTGAAAGATGCAGCTGGAATGCAAGAATAAAGTTTTGGAGCATCACTGAAAGATGTAGCCAGAATGCAGGAACAAAGTTCCAGAGCATCGCTGAAGATGTAGCCAGAATATAGGAACAAAGTTCCGGAGCATCACTGAAAGATGCAACCAGAATGTAGGAACAAAGTTCTGGAGCATCGTTGAAAGATGTAGCCGGAATGCAGGAACAAATTTCTAGAGCATCGCTGAAAGATGCAGCCAGAATGCAAGAACAAAGTTCTGAAGCATCACTGAAAAATGCAGCCAGAATGTAGGAACAAAGTGAGGGTATGGATCTTATTTAGACAACAAGTTTAGGAGCATCACCAGGAGGTATGCCAAAATTTGTAACACTTCTTAAAAGATGAAACCCTATGAAACAAAGATGAAATTTAGGCAAATACTAAGAAGAAAATATGAAGAATTGTTCCTAAATGCATATACACACATTCAAACATAATTTTTTTTTAAAAACTCTACAAGATACTTATGGTATTGTTTCTGCTGAAGCAGAATTAACACATTGAGTTTCTCCGTGCATTTCTACCAGTCGAGTAAACTCTTATTTGTTGATAGGTTTATGGTAGATGCTGAGTCGATGTCCATTGACTAATAGGGTTTGAGAATCACCATCAATAGGTTTGAGTTGTACTGCTCCATTTGGGAATACCTTAGAAATCTTGTACGATCCCAGCCAATGGGTTTTGAGTTTACCTTTCTGGTCCCTGTATCAGGAATCAAACAGCAACGCCTAATCTCCTAAATGGAATTCTCTTTCTTTGATGTGTTTATCATGCGAGGCCTTTCGTTGTTGTTGAGCTAGTTTAGTCTAGTGAATGGCTTCTAGGCGGAGTTCATTTAGTTCATTAAGCTGCAAGACTCTCTCTTCCTGAGCTTGATCAAGATCAAAGTCTAGCTCCATTGCTGTTCTAAGCGTTTGGAGTTCAAATTCAGACAAAAAAGGTTTCTTCCCAAAGACCAGTTCGTAAGGGGTAAGATCAGTGGTGGATTCCCAAGTTGTATTGTAAGCCCAAACAACCTCAAGTAGTTTCCTGGCCCAATCCTTTCTACTTGATGAAACTATTTTTGTTAAGATGTTTTTGAGCTCCTTATTAGTGACTTCTACTTGTCCATTTGCTTGCGGGTGATAGGGTGACGACTTTTTATGGCTTACCTAGAAATGATTGGTGAAAGATAACAAAACATTGGACATAAATTGAGGTCCTTGGTCTGTGACAATTGACCTAGGGGCTCTGAATCTGAGAAATTTTTTGTTATACAGAAAGTCTGCAACTTGCTCTTCTCTAGCAAATTTGATGGCTTGGACTTCTGCCCATTTGGTAAGATAGTCCATGCAGACCAGAATATATTCTTTTCCTTTCCAAGGAGGATCTATAGGACCAATGAAATCCAATCCCCACTTTTTAAATGGTTCAAAAGCTACCTGTGGTTGCAGAGGCATTTCATTGGATGTCGTAGGTCTTCCCACTCATTGGCATTCATCACAACGGTGAACATAGTTCTTCACATCCTTGTGCATAGAGAGCCAATAGTATCTTGCACCTAAGATTTTATGGGAAGTTCTTTTGGCAGAGCAATGTCTGCCAGATGGGTTGTCATGGCAAGCTCTAAGGATGCTATATGTTTCATCTAGTCTGACACAATGTCGCAGGACTAAATTAGGCCCATATTAGAATAACATGCCATTAATCCATTTAAAGTGAGCACTTTCCTGAATAAGGCATTTCTTTTGTTTTGATGTGAAGTCTAGGGGAAGCTTAGAGGTGGCTAAGTAATTGGCAATGTCTGCAAACCAGAGTGTTTTAATGGAGACAACAAATAAATTTTCATCAGGAAATTCATCCTGCACAAGAGTACAATTTCCATCATCTTGCTTTATCCAAGATAGAAAATCTACAACCACGTTGAATTTTCCAGGCTTATCCATTATGGTCACATTGAATTCTTGTAGAAGTAATAACCATCTGATTATTCATCCATTCACTGAGGGTTTGTTCATCAGGTACTTGATAACTGAATGGTTTGTGAATATAGTCACTTTGTATCCTGTGATGTAATGTCAGAATTTGTTTATTGCATGAACTATTGCTAGAAATTTCTTCTCCGTGGTGGTGTAATTTCATTCTGTATGGCTCAAGTTCTTACTGATGAAATATATATCATATTTCCCTCCATTCTCATCTTCTTGTCCTAACACTGCTCCAATAGTGTCATTAGAAGCATCAACATATATATGGAAGGGAACTTTCCAGTCAGGTCCTTGTAGGATTGGGGTTGAGACAATCTTTTCTTTAATGATGTTATAACACTTTTGACATTCTTCTATCCAGGTAAAATCCACATCTTTCTGTAGAGGAGAGAACATGGGAGCTGCAATCTTACTGAAGTTTTCTATGAATCTCTGGTAATAACTAGCATGTCCTAAGAAACTTCTAACATCAATTTGATTCTTTGGGGTTCCCAGCTGTTGTATCACTTCAAACTTCTTAGGGTCAACCTTTATCCCTTCAGCTGAAATATGGTGTCCCAGTACTATACCTTGTTCTACCATTATGAGACATTTCTCATGGCTTAGAGATAGTTGATGATCTTCACATCGTTGCAACACTCTATCCAGATTTTTGAGACCCTCATCAAAAGTGGAACCATAGACTATGAAGTCGTCCATATAGAATTCTACACAAACGTTTACAAGTTGAACAAAGATAGCCAAAACAACTCTTTGAAATGTGGTAGGAGCATTACAAAGCCAGAAGGGAAGAACCAGATATGCAAATGTTCCCCAAGGATAGGTGAAAGTAGTTTTGTCCCGGTCCTCTGCTACCACCTGTATTTGGTTATATCCACTAAACCTGTCCAGAAATGAAAAATACTTCCTTCCTGCTAGATTATCCAAAACTTGGTCTATGAAGGGTAGTGGGAAATAATCTTTGTAGGTTACTTTGTTGAGTTCTTGATAGTTAATGCACACTCTCCATTTCCCATTTTTCTTTGGCACTACCACCAAGGGTGAAACCCATTTGCTATTCGAAATAGGATAAATAAATCCCACTTGTAAGATTTTCTCAATTTCAGTTTTGACAATATCTTTGAGAGCAAGATTAAGTCTTCGCTGGGGTTGACAAACTGGTCTAACATCTTTGGTATAGATGTGGTGGGTGCAAACACTTGGGTGGATTCCTCTCATATCTGTATAGTCCCAAGCAAAAGCTTTGGACTTGTTCATCAAAACATCAAATAATTTGCGCTCATCGGATTCTGTCAACCAACTATTGATATCTAAAGTCTTTCTTAGTAATAACATGATAGTCTTGGGTCTAGGGTAATTGGAGGTTACAGTGTGAACTTTTTCTATTAATGTGTTGAGAGGATAGCTATGTGGTATGATTCTATGAAGTCTGGCAATATCTGAGAAGAAATGATTTGTTTTCAAGATGATATTTGCCAGGGGACAAGGTCGAGTTGTGAAGTTGGTATAATCATGTTCTTAATCCTTAATGTGGATTGGATGTCCTAAGATTTCTTCCACCTATAAAGTCTCTTCATCTCCTAAGCCTATGGAAAGATCTTGGATGTTTTCTAATTCATCTTCCAGTTCTTTACCGTGTTGTTTAATAACTACCATGGCAAGTGAAGCTAGATTCTCTTGCTTATCGGATTCATCTGATTCATCCACCCAGACTTGGTTATATTCTTCAGGTTGAGAGGGGGGATATAGACTTAAATGTTTGCTACTGGGACCATGTTAAATGACCATTCCTCCCACTTTGCAGTCAATCTTGGCTGCGACTGTAGCTAACCATGGCCTACCTAGTATTACTGGGTAACTGTCTTTGGGTGTGAGGGACTGGAGGACTTGGAAGTCTACTAGATATTCCCAATCATCAACCTTGAAAGGGACATTTTCTAAGACTCCTTTGGGAATATCTATGGCCTAATTTGCCATCTATAATATGGTAGTCATGGGGCGTAGATCAGTGAGTCTAAGTTTTTCCATAACATCCACTGTCATAGCGTTAATGGCTGCTCCCAAGTCCACCAATGCATTAGGTATTGCTACCTCATTAATTGTTATTGTTATAAGTGGACTACCTGGGTCACCATATTTTGGGGTTAAGGTTTTTCTAGCTAAAAGTTTAGCCAGATATGCATTGATGTGCACTGTATTAATCTGTTTTGGTTTCCTTCCTGGTGTTTTAATGCACAACTATTTAACTAGCTAATTTAGTTTGGGAATTTCTTTGATCACTTGGAACAGAGGAATCTCAATATGGAGTCATTTAATTTCTTGTATCAAAGAAGTTTCGTTAGACAATGATACTTCTGGCAGGTTCTTATGAACATTTGATCTGAGACGGTCCAGAAAAGGTGCCTAGGTTTTCTTTCCTAGTATGGGATCTTTTCCAGGAGTCGTTGATGGTTGTTTGGCAACTTCTTCCTGAGATGACTCTATGATAGGTACTGGAGTTGCCCGAGATTGTGGTGGGTATGATTCCTCCTGATTTTTCTTGGAGTCATGCTTTGTAGGTACAAGAAGAGTCTTTGGTTCTATGTTAAGTCCTTCATCTGGGTCTTCTGTAACTTCAACAATGGTCAGTTGATTAAGTGTTTTTCCCAACCTCAATTGAAGGTTTCCACAATAGATAGTATTGATACCTACCATGTTATCTTGGTCAGCAACATACATTGGGGCATTTTGACATGTGTTCTTGGGATTAGGAACATGTTGTGCCAGTAATGGTGGTTGATTAACTTGTTCACTTTGCTGAGGGTTTTGAGGAGCCATGAGAAGGTTCTGTTGTGGATTTGGCATTCGTCTTGGACCATTATATAATTGATTTGGTGGCTGATTCCATTGTGGAGGTTGATTATGAGGATACCATTACTGATTTGGCCATTGGGGGTTTCCCCAAGCTTGGTTCATCCATTTAGGTGGTCCCCAAGGTGGATAAGATCCTCATCTAGGTGGTACTAAAGGCCATGGAGCTGATCACTGTGTATTGTTCCAAGGGTTTGGAGGTTGCCATGTAGGGTTGGAGTTTTGACCATAGGAGAAATTTCCTCTAGGTCTCTGGCCTACGAAGTTGATTTCCTCCTCAGTGTGAGATGGTCATTTTTTAGAAGTCTTGATTGCATTCAGAATATCACATTGATTAGTGGTATGATTCTTTTCACAAATTTGGCAACTGTCGGCCTTGTCCAAAGGACATTCTCTTATCAGATGCTTGTTTTGACACCTAGGACAATAGATGGATAAGGTCTCAGGGTTATGAGTTTTGGCTTGTATTCCATCCAAGGTGCTGTTCAACTGAACAAGAATGTCAGTTTTTAGATTCGCTATATCCTCTCGCAGTTTACCTATGTCATTTGAACTTCTTAAGAGGCTAGATTTTTTGATTCCTCCTCGAGTACGGGAAAAATTCTAACATAACTCAGAGATATCAGTAAGTTCGAGTTGGGACACATCTCCTTTTCCCATTAAGTCTAAGCTTCTCCTTGCATCCTCATCAAGTCCTTTGAGAAATATATTCTTTAGAATCTCTGGACTTATAGCTTCCTCACCACATCATTTGGTTAGAAAGATAAACCTATCAAGGTAATCTTCCAGGCTCTCATCTTCTTTTTGTCTTAGTTTGAACAAGTCTTCTTTCTTGTCACTAACTCTGCAATAACTTTGGTATTTTTCTAAGAAAACAATTTCCATGTCATCCCATGTAGTTATTGATCTAGAAGCTAGTCCCATAAACCAACATATTGCAGCATCTCTCAGAGTGGAGGGAAAAAGTTTAAGCTTCTAATTGTCATTCTTGTAGTCATATGTTTGACACAAGACTTTGAACTCAAAGATGAACTGGTTAGGATCTTAAGAAGAAAGTCCCCTAAAAGTCGACAAGATAGATGGTGAAATGTTTTTCATTGTTGCATCATCATCTTCGTTGAGAGCAATAGGGTAGGTAAAGGTTCATTCTGCCGGTCTTCTCACCATATCATCATTATGGAGATTGTCAGCCATAATGTCAAAAGGAATGTTCTCTTCCTTGAAGACTAGGTTGGTTGGTTGAATAACTATCTCCTCAAAGATTGGGTCAACTGGAGAAACTTCTGGGGTACGATGAGAGGTCTCAAGTTGATCTTGCTCGATCAATTCGTAATTTAGTTCTTTAGCTGAGACTTCTTCTTCCCTATTTATGGTTGTACTATTGGGGGTTTTTTGGTATGAATCTTCCATGTGGGCCTCATTTTTTGATCATGCAAAAAGAGAGGTTTGGTGACTATATTTGGATGTTTACTACAAAAAATTCTCAAGCATGCCCTAATAACACTTAGAAAAGATCATGTATCCCCGGCAACGACGCCAAAAAGTGACAGGCTGTCATAAGGTCCTAACATTTTAGATGAAAATTATCAATTTATCGACCGGGGTAGTGTTCAAGGTTGTCTGCAATAGGGAGTCTGGATATTTCATTGAGAAACAATTTTCTAGTTCTGTTAAAAGATTGAAACAGTACATGAAATGAAATAGTAATTATATCCTTCTACAGAAAGCATTCAAATTTTATACTAAGAAGCATGAAAACTCTAGACTAGAAAGCATATAAATTCTACACTAGAAAGTAGATAAATTCTATGCGAACAATTCACAAATGTAATGTGCTATGCTGCAAATATTCCAAATTCTAACTATCAGAAAATAGTAGTTTTAACTCAGGCAGATGCACCGGAAACTTCTAATCAATACAGAAAGTTTCAAACAATAGTACACAATAGTTTAACTTTTAAACAACACACCCTACAGGTTAACGACATAAAACTAAACATAAACTATCTTCAACTGAATGAAAACATCCACAGAAATGAAAGTACTTATCTATCCTACAGTCCCGCGAGTGGCCAGCTCGTGGGAGAAACTTGTCTTAACTCAGGTCACATTCAATTAGTTTCATAGCACATGATAACTCCATTCAAATCTTCATATTTCCAAAGAAACTAAACTCAGAACAACATCATTCGCATTCATGTAAAATTGCAAGTACACAGCTCTGATTATTTCCAAAAACTAATGGATTCTCCTGCATTCATCCATATTATATATTTATATCCATGTTTCGAGCAACAATTAAAATTGAACTACTTCAAAACTCCTAAATTTCAGATGGCAAGAAAATGTCATTTGAAGAAGTCTTATAACTGAAAAATAGAATCTTTACTACTGCTGTCTTTTAAACATAAAAAGGACTCCGAGTGGAGCCATAATGTCTTTTGGGTAACCATATAAATAACAGAATTAAAACAAAGTCTTCATTTAATGCACGCCTAAAATTTTTGGCACCCTCAACTTTTGGTGCACTCATCCATAGCTGCATGATGTGCACTTCTTTCGTAGGCAATGCATTAACCTGCATAATTACCCAACTTTGCATGCCATTAAATCAACATTTAAAAGCTAGTTTCAATCAATTTAGGAAATAAGGATTTGTACAACATTTTATTAAAAATAGATAAGTACTGCTTATAAAAATAAATAAATTGGCAAGGCTAGGGAATTGGGTAATGCAAAAAAGGCTAATTGTTCCATCAAAGAAATGAGGTTATTTATACCTCATCAGTTTGCAAGGGTTATTCACAAGTGGAAGGAATTGACTTTGATGAGAAATTTTCTCCTGTGGCAAGAATGAAAGCAATCAGGATGTTTCTTGCATTTGCAGTTCACAAGGACTTCAAGGTATATCAAATGGATGTCAAATCTGCTTTCTTGAATGGTGACTTAGAAGAAGAAGTTTACATAGATTAGCTTGAACAATTCCAACGAAGATCAAAATATGGTATGCATACTTAAGAAAGATTTATATGGTCTCAAACAAGCTCCTAGGGCTTGGTATGCAAGGTTGGGTAATTATCTACTCCAGCAAGGCTTCAAGAATGGGCACATATTAATAGTAGACGTATATGTTGATGATATTATCTTTGGTGACAATGATGAAATGTGTAAGAAGTTTGCAGAGGAGATGCAAAAGGAATTTGAAATGTCTATGATAGGTGAACTTTCATTCTTTCTTGGACTTCAAATCACTCAATCAGATGAAGGTATCTTTATTTCACAAGCCAAGTATGTCAAGGAGATGTTGAAAACGTTTGGTATGGAAGATTACAAACTAGTGAGTACACCTATTGTAATAGGCTGCCATCTAAGTAAAGATGATGAGTCACCTCAGGCTGATCAAACTTTGTATAGGTCTATGATTGGGGGACTATTGTACTTAACAACATCAAGGCCTGACATTATGCAAGTTGTTTTTATGGTTGTAAGATTTCAAGCTGATCCAAAAGAAACACATGTGAAGGAAGTCAAAAGAATTTTTAGATATTTGAAGAGTACACCAGATTTTGGACTATGGTATAAAAAAGGTAATGAATTTTCCTTGAGTGCATACACTGATGTAGATTGGGCTAGAAGCATTGATGATAGATGATGTACCAGTGGAGGAGCTTTATTTTTGGAAGACAGATTAGTATCATGGTTTAGTAAAAAATAGGATTTAGTTTCTTTATGAACAACTGAAGTAGAGTACATAGCTATAGTATCCTATTGCACTCAAGTGTTGTGGATGAAGCAAAAATTGAAGGATATCAAGGTAATGTATGATGAGCCCATTTCTATCCTATGTGACAATACAAGTGCCATCAATATTTTAAAGAATCTAGTGGTGCACTCTAGAACCAAGCACATATCCATCAAGTATCACTTCTTAAGAGAGAAGGTTGCAGGCCGAGAGGTAAAATTAGAGTATGTACCTACAAAGGATTAGATTGCAGACATCTTTACAAAACCTCTTCCTAAGGAAACTTTTGAATATCTCTGGCAGTAGTTAGGGGTTGTTGCCCCTCCCTCTTCTAATTAATTCAAGGTATATTTGTTACCATTTTTCACTTACAACTCAAATTGGTGGAGCTGGTTTAGCGAGTTCATTTTAAAAGTGAAGGTTAACATTCTTCTGTTATAAGTTATTTGCATAGTTGTTTGTGTTTTAGTGATATTGCAGTTTAGTTGTTCTAGAAAAGAAAAGATTTTTAGATCATTCATTGCATTACAAAACATTCACAGGAGAGATAAGTATTTCATTCACTACAATGATTATTTGTTTACAAATTGAGATACATAAAATGATAAACATTACATTGAAAGAAATAATGATAGATCAAATGTCCCACACAAGTCATGGGAATAGCTGAACAAATACAAATATAGGAAAAATAGTATGCATCTAAAGATAGGGGAGAGAAAGTCATAGCCATCATTGCCTTGTGAAGTCTTCAGTCTCTGAGGTTGCCTTCTGTCCTTGCTTCTGATCTTCAACAAGAACCTGCAAAAAATTGGAAAAGCTCCTGTTAGAGCTTTGGTTATGAGTTCTCTATGTCATATCAGAAGAGGCATAACACATTGCCTATAATGCGTTGATCAAATGAATGTCACTCACATGCAGGAGGAATTGAAAGGAAACAATCATGGAACTTCATTATTTTTATCTAATCTATTTGTTTCATGTGTAAGTATAGAATAAGTCATGTAGCTAATTGAAGACATATTAGCACGTGGTATAAAATGGGCTCCCACAAGGGTTGAGCCCAACGTACTGCCCCCTAATTCTCAGAGGGGAAGGATTGCATATACATCATATTGCTCAATCAAATTAATTGAACTGAAGGAGTACAACATCAATCTAATATTTGCAGTTCAAGTTTTGATGAAATGCAAGTATTAAAGTAACCTGAACTCATAAAGAACAAGATCCAATGCATGACATCAAAGCATGATAATCAAGTGAATTGTATGTATAGATGGAGTTTAACTCTCATCCAATCCTTTTCCATTGTGAAGGAAATGTTGTTGTTCTTGTCTCAGGAGTGACAGGAAGTGGGTCATATTTTCCCCTGTTCATCATAAATATGGCAAATCTATGTATGGGATAGCCAAGTATCAGATGAGTGCAATAAACATACAGTGAGTTAACTAATGCCATAAAGATGCAAGCTATATACAATAAATGGGCAGCCATGATGGCATAACTGCAAAGACATACACAGTACATATTGCTTTGACAATCAACATGCAGTTATAGGTGGTGTCCATATGATACTCATACTGGCAAAGTGAAGGAGCCATAATAATTCATCTAGTATGTATATGCATTTGCATTTGATATGATATATGGAATTAAGAACCAAGAGTCAATGCAATAAGATAGATTTGATTGAAGCATCCAATGTATGCATATCAAAAGTAAACACAGATACAAATCATCACAATTTTTCTTTCACATTATTGGGCTTGTTTCAGAAAAGTATGAGCATAAACTACATGTTTGAGGCCAAATACAATGACAAACAACCATCAAAAGACCACATATGTTGTCATGATCACAGTAAGCTAAATTGAAAGTATTTAATATCATGTCATGCTGCCAATTTGTCATTTAAGATACATGATCAATTGCAAGATATATACAGAAGCAAAAAGTCATCAAATCCATTAGAAATAATGTAAAGAACAAAGAACTGTAGATTGAAAGGAGGGAGCACATACTAATTGTAGTAATTTCATCCTGCTGTTTTGCTGCCCCCCCTATGTCACATGATCTCAAAGAACAATATCAAAGATTATTAAGGAGAGATGGGTTGCAGATGGAATGGATGTTTATGTGGCTTCTTTTTGCAATGTTTAGAGTGTTTTCCAATCAAGAACATAATCAAATTCTATTCTTCATGGGTGGATACAAAGAGCATGAATATCAATTTTGTAACATATATGTTCACCTCTGGGTCTCTCAGACAATTTAGGCAGAAGCACAAAAGGGTAGATATTAGAGCTATAAAAAATTGGTCTGGTTAGATTTTGAGAGGGCTTATGTACTTGCACAACCATTACTCTCACATTATACACAGAGATTTGAAGTGCGACAATGTATTTATCAATGGAAACCAGGGAGAAGTCGAGATTGGAGACCTCGGTCTTGTTGTAATCCTTCGCAAGATATATACAGAAGCAAAAAGTCATCAAATCCATTAGAAATAATGTAAAGAACAAAGAACTGTAGATTGAAAGGAGGGAGCACATACTAATTGTAGTAATTTCATCCTGCTGTTTTGCTGCCCCCCCTATGTCACATGATCTCAAAGAACAATATCAAAGATTATTAAGGAGAGATGGGTTGTAGATGGAATGGATGTTTATGGGGCTTCTTTTTGCAATGTTCAGAGTGTTTTCCAATCAAGAACATAATCAAATTCTATTCTTCATGGGTGCATACAAAGAGCATGAATATCAATTTTGTAACATATATGTTCACCTCTAGGTCTCTCAGACAATTTAGGCAGAAGCACAAAAGGGTAGATATTAGAGCTATAAAAAATTGGTTTGGTTAGATTTTGAGAGGGCTTCTGTACTTGCACAACCATTACCCTCGCATTATACACAGAGATTTGAAGTGCGACAATGTATTTATCAATGGAAACCAGGGAGAAGTCAAGATTAGAGACCTGGGTTTGTTGTAATCCTTCGCAAATCTCATTCTGCTCACAAACCCCTAAATTCATAGCTTCTGAGATGTATGATGAATAATATAATGAATTGGTCGATATCTATGCATTTGGGATGTGTCTACTAGAAATGCTCACCTCTGAGTATCCTTATAATGAATGCTCTAATCCAGCTCAAATCTACAAGTAAACTCTGGGAAGAAACTGGCACACTCTGCCAAGGAGAATGGGATTGCCAGACACCATGAGGCCGTAAAACTCCACAAAGTTGTACCCTTGCTTGCACGCTTCAAAGAGGATGATTTGCCTCATGATATGGATTTTACTGTCAAGGGCAAGAAGATGGTTTTTCTACAGTAGATCATTTGAGCGAAGAGTTATGTGCATTGAAGAAAATATGAAGGAATCGACACAAATAGCAGAGATATATAATGCATTTGTTTCAAAAGAGGCAAAGTTGCAGCTATGATATAGAGAAATGAAGGCTTTCAAACTCATGATGCACAGAGATAAATGAAAGTAACATCAAGAAGTATCAGACATGGTGGCCTCTGAAAGGCTTCAGGGATGCATAAATGAATAAACTAGAAGCTTATCTCTCATTCTGAAGAAATATATGGAAAGAAGGGCTGTGGTTTTTAACTCCTCAGAGGGTCTTTTAAAAGCTTCGAACAACTCCCATGGCAGCCCCAATGGTGACATAGATGTAATATCAACAAAATGTATAAAAAATTGCATTATAACAACATATACGGTCGCGGCCAATAAACCAGATGCCTTTGCAAATAATGAAAATATACCCAAACTTGAAACAAAAAGAGCTTACCAACAAGTTTTATGTGAAAATCAATCAGAAAATGGTGGGGGAATAACAAGAATGGCGGATTTATCTCCAAACCCTAGTCGGCCACAACAACAGAGAGGTTTCTCAAAAGGTTGCAAGGAAAAAATGAATGCGAGAAATTAGGGCATTCGATGGTTTTTGAGTTAGGGTTCAATGTTGTCCTAAGTCGAATGGAGACTTTTGTCACATTTGAAATCATTCTATTTTCCCACACTAATGCTATCGGGGTCATCAAATGCTAGGTCGACCACCTTTTTTCTGCCTAATTCTATAGGACTTATAAGGGGTCGTGACCATAGAATGCTTAGGATCCTTTTTCATATGTTAAAACCTTATGCCCTTTGACATATTTCAAAAGACTTAGTGTTATTGAAACCTTGAAGTGTCTTGTCATTACCTTGATATACCACTTGCAGAATGTTCAAAAATAGAGGACATGCCTTTGCCTTAGAGACTATTTTTGTAGTGTACATAGAGAATAAAACTTAAAGGCTTTATTTTTACAAAAATATATGGAGATCACATTATTTTTATGATTTTTTATTAAAAAATCAAGTATTCTAACTGCAATATACTTGGAGAAATAAGGAAAATATAAGCCTTGTATTATTGTTTTGTAAAAGAAAATCAAGTGGGGTAAGATTAGGCAAATCAGAGGGAAAAGCTGCAGAATCTATTAGAAGATAGATATTAAAGCAATATTGTTTATAAATTGCTTTAATGTTTTGTCATCTTATGCAGTTGAAAAAAAGATAAAGCAAAGTCAAATCATTTTTTAGATTTGCTTTATTTTTAGATAGAATAGACACAAAATAGAGTTTTTTATGGGCAGAGAAAGCAGATTTTGGTGGGGTCTACCTTGAGGAAGATTTTGACAGCTTTCATATGCAGTTTGGAGGTTGTCATGCCCACATTTCCCATGCGGTCATGACACAAAACACACGTGTCATGTCCACATTTTTCATGTGGTCATGACACGAAATATCAAAAACTTTTCCACGTATCCCTAGAAACTCCCTCGCACGCGTCGGGGTGCTCGGTGATAATACGCATAAGGCATAAACATGTCAATCCAATCTCGGGGTAGTGCGATTACATTTGCAATCCCCTACGTGATGATAGCCAACTAGGGGGTTATGCGACGCGATAGGCGTCGCCATTAGGGTTATGATCGATTTGACCCAAACCTTAAGTTTCCTAAATGAGTGGTGTGATTTCGACATGTGTCAAAATCAAAACCTTACTACTAAAGCCTAAGAAGGTAAAATAATATTACATCGAAAGCATAATTACAATGCGTAAACATTAAATTATTAAATCAACGGATAAATTAAATGATTAAATAAATACTACTGATTCCCAAAAAAATCTGGCAGCATAATGCCTCAAGGGCATAAATGGGAAAAATTATTAAAATAATTAAATAAAAGTTTAAAATAATAACCTACTTCAATTACTTCCAAACATTAATAAATATCGACGCCTAAATAATTTCCCTGCTTACACCCTTCCCAAGCATGAGATTAAATTAATTAAATTGATCATGCTAATATAATATTGCATTATTAATTCTAAAAGTTACAATACTAAAATAAATCCCCAAAAACATTATTAAGATTTACTATAGTTCCCTATAAATGATTAAATATCCTCCACATCCCACAATACAATATGATATTTTCCTCCCACAATAATTAAGTCTAGGATTATTCCTAACCCACTCAAGGGTCTTCATAAACCTAGGGATAAATTAAATTCCCAACTAAAACTCCCAAGGCTAAAAGAGTAAATTAAATGCCAACTCTAAGAGGGATGAAGGAGGACAATAAAAATTCTCGTGCATCTATATTCCCTCTAATTTAAAATTCAACTTCCCCAACCCTAAAATAAGAAACAATAAAAATAATGCTAACTCTCTTATTGCCCTAACCCTATTCCTCTCTTTTCTCCTCATTTTCTTTTCTGTCTTCTCTAGTTCTTTCTATGTTGTTATGCAAGCTAGCGTTTCTATAAACCTCCTTGGACAGCCATGGCCTCCAAAAGCACAAAGGTATATTTATTGTGTATATGCCCTTCTATGATTTTCTCATTCCTACAATATATATATATTCCCTTTATTATTTTTGTTTTGAAGGATATATATATGTGTGTGTGTGTGTGTGTGTGTGTGTGTGTGTGTGTGTGTGTGTGTGTGTTTCTGTATATACACCCTTGACTACCAAATGTTTAAAAAAAATTGCATGTTACAGACATAGATCAAATGACAGTCAAGGGTGTATATACAAAAACACACACACACACATATATTTGTTTGAGTTTCCAAACTGCATATATCAGACTGAATGGACAGAGGCACCGTTGGCCAAGGTACGAACTACAATGAAAATGGCTAGCAACGGGAGTGGACGGCACCAAGGGCAGTGCCAACATTGCATACAAACCAGAAGTATCAACTAAGGTGGGGGGTTCGAATCCCCCCCACCACTCTCTGCATTGAACACACAGCAAAACACACGGGCGAGGGGGGGGTGCAGCGGCCTAACACAATTGTTACAGCCGCCACGGCTTGGCTGACAGTCCAAAGAAAATACATTTATTTCTTTTTTTTCTCTTTTGTTTAATCATTGTCAAATATGCATTGAACAATATTATATATATATATATATATTTATATTTATATATTTGCAGAAGCATATACACTGTCTTATATATATTGTCTTATATATATATATATATCTCAGTCATACAGAACTATGTTTTGTAACATAAAAATGTAGTTAGGCCAATATGCATATACATATAAGTATGCATATATATTAACAAAAGATATATGTATGACTGTATATTGTCAGGTATATATACCATAAACTAAATTGCTTTAAACTCTAAGATTTTATTCTAAATGGTAAAATCGATAATGCTGTATATTTAACCAACAAATTAATTAAGCTGAAATGAGGCAGAAATAAATTTCATAGGTATCTAAATAGACACTTAAACTTCACATCAAGCATAATACCTTATTCCTAAATTATATATATATATATTAAAAGCATAATACAAAAGCTAACATTTCCTCACAACTTTATGATCTTCTCTTGCTGAAGTAAAACCACAGAAGTCATTCTATAGAAATACAATATATTTTTCCACTCTTTCATAATCATGTTTTCTTCTCTTTCACACACACACACACACATATTTGAAAACAACATTAAAGTAAGAACCATATATATAAATATTTTCTATTGCAACTTTTTCACAGCCACATACAAAAACCAGCAACATACATTGCATTTTTTTTGAAATCACAAGAAGATGAAAAATAACATTCAATAAAAAATTTCTCATAGCAACGATAGAACCAACAAACATATTATATTTTGCAGCTACAACAAGATGGAGTATGACAATAAAATCTATTTAAACAATACTTATTAGAGAGTATTTTCTCTCTTTCCTTTTTTATAAACTACACATAGACCATTCTTGGCCATGGCTCTCAAGTAGCCACAATAACAATGAAACATAAACCAAACGCACTCCCTCCAAGCTCCAAAAGCCACAATCAACAAACCTGCAAGAAACTAAACAATGGAGGGACAACCAAGCCACTAAAACGCTCTCATCCTTACCATAGACCCGTAAGTGGGTCACCCCTGAGCTTGGAGGTCAATCTTCACACGGGTTTTTCACACCACAACACAACAATAAGCAACCCACACAAATCATGAAGAACACCCATAAGATTTAACACAACACAAAACCCATAGAAATGAGTTTGAAGGGGTAGGGGAGTGGACATCACGTGACTCAAGAGGATCACTCTACAAAACCCCAAAGTCTCAACACAAAAGCTCAAGCCCAAAATGATAACTCCATGAATATATGAATTTCACCATGGCACTCATGCCAAACAAAAATACTCCACACTCCAATATCTTGCCCTCAAGGCCACAAAAATACCAATACCAGGAGGGTGACCTCGAGGAGGGTCACTCCTCCCCCACACCACACATGGATGGACACACCAATCTTGGTAGTCTCATCCCAAAACACCCCAAAACCCCACAACAAGAAGAAATAAACACCCAAAGCATTTCAAGCACACAACCAAAATTTAACAAAGCATAAGGAATGGCTAAAATGACATGAGGCTTACCTTAAGAGCCCAACAATGGATGAAAGTTGAAGAAGAGCCCACAATCTTTCTCCAAGCCTCCAATCCTCCAAAATCCCTCTCTCTCCAAATCACTCAAATATAGAAAAATTAAGCAAAAACAAGAACCCCATTCCCCTCTCAAAGAGGAATTAAAATAGGCCTCATTCCAAGGCCTTGAAGAATGAGAAGGTGACTCTCCTTCCTCTTCTCATCCCACTTGCAAGGGAAAAGGAATGTGAGGGGGAGATGTGTCACCCTCTCATCCATTCAAACCTCACCCTCTCCACATGTGCTCTCACACATGTGTGAGAGCAAAGGTGGAGAGGTGGCATCTCTCCAAGAGGATAAGGGATGACACATGTCATCACCTTATTCTCCAAAGGGAGCCCCTTCACTCCAAGATGCTCTCACACATGTGTGAGAGCATTGGAGGAAGGTTCCACACACTTGGGGGTCTTGAAAACTCCCCAAGTCTTCAAGGTGGTGGAATCTCATGCCTTGGGAAGGGAGTTTCAAGGCATGACTCATCTCCCAAACTTATCCAATTTGAATTTTCGCCACTTTTATTTAACCCAAGGTTAAGGTGACTAGACAGGGGCAACCCTAGGGTTTGACATGTCCAAATGGGCCCTAGACACTAGGGGTACCACCTAGGGTTAATTTTAGCCCTTAGTAAACAATTAAGGAGGTAAAAATTCACATAAAATAGCCACATAAAATAAAAGACACCAATTGGTGTAAATTAAAACACATATTTTACAACACATCAATTAAACAAAGTAAAAGGGTGAAATCTAGGCCAAATAGTAAAATGCAGACATTTACAAAAACATCATAAAATCACACATGATCCTTGTTCCTCTTGGGAATGGATCAGTCTAACACGGGAAACACATAAGTGTGAGATCGATCTCCAGTTTTCTGTGGCATGGAAAATCACCTGCGCACTTGAACAAACAGATTAATCCAACATATATATATCATAGCCGAAGCAAGGAAATGTAACACTCACGTCATTGCATAATTCATTTAAAATAGTATACAAATCACATCATAAATAAGATTCATAATTGCATTTCTACACACTATCTCAGAATCAAAATCACATAGCAAATCCATATAATAATTTCACAACTAACATCTTTGATATCATCAAAGTGCATATCACATGTCTAAACATCATCAGTGAATCAAAATCAGGATATAGTCAAATCACCACATACTAAGCATAGCTAATCCAAAATAAAGGAATATAGTCTAGAGAATCTGCATATCAGGATCAACAGTCCCCAAATGCCAAAATGTCATCAACTATAAATGTGAAATAAGCAAAATAAGGGAGTGAAATAAATAGGCCTCACATCCTCCCCCCTAAGACTAAACTTCCTCTTGAAAGTCATCAAAGAGGTGAGGATAAAGTGTCCTCAATCTGGCTGCATCCTCCCATGTCGCCATGACCTCATCATACATGTCCCACTGAACCCTGACCTGGTCTAACTCTCGACCTCGAAGGCCCAGCGTCCGACGAGCCAATATGCGAATTGGCTCCAAATCCAATAGCTCGTATACCTCTACCTGTAGAGCACTCCAGTCCAATACATGAGATAAACCAGATATATATCGCCATAAAATAGATACATGAAAAAATCATGGATGCGCGACATGCTAGGTGGTAAGGCTAGATAGTAGGCTACAGGTCCTATCCGCTCTAAGATCTCAAAAGTCCCAACAAACTGTGGTGTGAGCTTAGAGCCCTTTCCATAATGGATTGGACTCTTATGCAGCCATACTCTCAAGAAGAATTTGTCACCAATTGAGAAGCTCTGATCTGGTCTCTTAGCATCGGCATTCTTCTATTGTCGATCTTGTGCCTCCTAAATTCTCTATCTAATCAAGGTCACCTGCTACTCCATATCCTACACCAGCTCTGGCCCAATGGAAACCCTGTCCTCTATCCGGTCCCAACTCAACGGTGTGTTGGTGCCTACATAAACATTCAAGTTTCAAACATTTAAATATGCAGGTCCCTTCCCAAAAAATCCAAAAAGTTCCAACACTTTCGGCCCCTGAAAAATGTTAAGAAATGGGTCGATGCTTTCCGGATGCTTATCGGGCTACTGTTACTATGTCTGAATGTTTCTAGAAGTGGCTAGGAGGGTCTCATTGTGCCAGTACCATGTGATTCACCATGTGTTGAGCCCCAGTTTAAATCTGCGCCTTTGCTTCTCGCGGAGCGTGCCACGTGTCAATGGCAGAAGCAGCCCCTTAAAATTCCAGCTTGAGTGCGGAAGGCGCCACATGTCGGCTTCCGCCAAGGTTTCAATAGAGTTTCTTTTATGTTTCGAGAGTGGCACGGAAGGCACCACGTGGAGGCACCCGTGAGACACAAAGAAAGTAACTAAGGCCTTGCGGACGATGCCAAGTGGCAGCTTCTACCAGTGTTTCTAAAAGTTTCACAGTTTCTACCATAGTTTCTGATAGACCCTTAAAGCAACTAAAGGTAGTGCGGATGGTGACAAGTGGCAGCCTCAGCTTTTGTTTCAGGAAAGTTTCAAAAAGTTTCTAAGTTGTTGCGGAAGCTGACAAGTGTCAGCTTCCGCCTGAGTTTCTATTTTGATTCCCGCGATGCAAAGTATTGAATGGTGGTGGGTCCCGATGATGAGTCCCAGATGAGCGGAAAGCGCCAAGTGTCGAGCAGCGAGGGCAGTTTCTTAATGTTGCAACAGGCGCGCAGAATGCACCATCTGTCCCTTATGGTTGCTGCGGAGCGTGACATGTGTCAGCGTCCGTAGGTCTGTTTCTTTTTATTGCAACGATAAACGAAACACTGAGGTGTGCCCCAGCATATGTATCAAATGTGTCAGAAAGTGACGCGTGGCGGAGGGTCCCGGGACTTATGGCCTGTTTCTCTCAAGTTTCTATATGTTTCAAAGGTAATGCAGAACCTGCCATGTGTTGGTTTCCGCCTGAGTTTCAAAGTGGCCCCTTAAAGTTTCTGAGTAGCACAGAGGGTGCCAAGTGTCGCAGTCCACAAAGTTTCAAAGGAGAGTCTCTAATGTTTCAAGGGTGCCGTGGAGCTTGCCACGTGGTGGCTTCCACGTGAGGTTTTGGCAGTTGACTCTCGGCGGAAAAAATAAAGGAAAATGAGAAGCGATGGCCCAGCGATGGAAACTCAAGGTGCCTACGTGGCACGATTTGGTTGGTTCGTGACTTTTCAACATTTTTGGGGCCGTTGGATCTCCACGACTAGGTTTTTGATCGATGGCCAGGTTTTAATCTTGCAGTGATGGGTTTTTCCCACATTTCTGTGGCCATTTTTGGCGGGAGAAACTTCTTAGGCACGCAACTATTGCATCCTGAGGCTTGTGGGTTGGTGAAATAGTAATGGTAGTTTTTGCAGAAGGTATGGGTCGTGTTGATAGCTCAACCACCCGATTGATGAGGGAATGTCCCTGAGCGGCGGCACATCTCCCGAGTTCACCTATCCCCTCCTCCTTGTCCCTCTGCTACATTAACTATTCTGAGTGCCATTTTTCTGATGCTGTGTATCTGGCGAGATTTTTGGCCTCCCTTGTAATTAATTCGTTCAGTACACAGTTTTTCTATAAAAGGCAGACTGTGTCACTCATTTTAGGTTGTTGAAAGTTGGACATTTTCTGGCTCTGTAATAAGATACAACAGGTTTTGGTTGCTCTGTACAGAAAATCTTGTGAGTTTATGTATCTCCTATTGTGTTTCTCATGTATGAATCTACTGATTTCACGATTGGTTTTATATGAGTAATGCTATATTTGCATGTGTTTTGTTAATTCTGTCTCCAGTATTGCATGTGTTCTTCTTCTAAATCTAGATATCTAAGGGGTGTCTGGTATTCTAGAATATAGAATTCCTGTATTGAATGCTTGATCTTTCAACTTCTGCTCAAGGGGTAGATTAAAGTGTTTTCAGATTGAGTATTGGGAAGGGTATACTGCAATAGGGATACCATAAGTAGAGATAACTTAACACTCTGTTTTGGGAGGTATCTGTAAGGCAGATATCACAATATCCCTTTGAAATCCAGTTTTATTGTGTTCATGCTGATCATTCACAGGTGTATGTCTACCAACTCCAAGCCCTGGATAGGCACCAATCTAGCTCTGTGTTGAGGTTATACACCAGGTCCAGGTTTGCATCCAAACATCAAATCAAATCTTTTCATATCTTCAACTTGTTAGTTGTAGGAGTAGAATTAGGAACCCCCTGCATACTCTCATACCCACTAGACAAATATGTCCAAGAACGTTGCCAACCTTGTGATCTATCATGCAGATCTTGGTCCATACATGAGAGTATTCTGCCTGTTGCTGTCAAGCTAAATCTTTTTGTCATTGAGCTAGTCAATGTTACATCTTGAGTTATAGGGATACCCCCCTTGGTGCAGCAGAACCAGAAGTGAAGGGGAGGCAGCTCACCCAACCTCTCGTAATCTGTTGGCCGAATCCGCCCGTGCATTGGAACTGGCAAACCCTCTGCAGATTTGGGAACCAACACGGTGTCCTACAAAGTCTGCCATACAAGGCCTGATAAGGAGGCATACCCAACGAGCTGTGATGCCCATTATTGTAGGCAAACTCAACCAGATACAGATACTCCTCCCATCTAGACTAGTGGTCCATAACGTACATGCAGAGCATATCCTCTAACACCCAATTCACCCTCTCCGTCTGACCATCTGTCTCAGGGTGATAAGCAAAACTAAAGTTAAGCTGTGTGCCCAATGCCTGCTGCAAAGCCCTCCAAAAGGCTGATGTGAACACTGAGTCCCTGTTAGAAATAGTGCAGTGAGGTACCCCATGTAATCTCATAATGTCATCTAAGAATACTCTCACCACTACCGGTGCATTGTACATCGTGCGTACAGGTGAGAAATGTGCCACCTTGGTCAACTTGTCAACCATCACCATGATGGCGTCATGGCGATACGATGACATAGGAAGACCAACAATGAAATCCATGGAAATGGTGTCCCATTTCCACTCTGGTATCTCGTGAGGGTGTAAAAGACCTATTGGATGCTGATACTCAGCCTTGACCCTCTGCACTCAAGGCATCGAGAAATAAACTTTGCAATATCCCATCTCATACCTGCCCAATGGTACAGTTGTCACATATCGACATGCATCTTCTTCACCCCCAGGTGTGCTACATAAGGTGCTATGTGAGCCTCTGATAACACTACTGCATGTAGGTCGCCTACATAGGGTATATAGATGCACTGTCGATGTCTAAGTAGCCCATCTGCCTCTAGGGAATATCCTGCAAACTTGCCCACAAGGGCCCTTTGTGTTTGGATCTCCTGCTGCACCTCAAGAAGCCACTCATCCTCAGGCAGATGTTGAATAATACGTCCCCTCAAGTCTACACTCAGTGTCAAGATCAGGATCTCGTGGAGCTGACTCAATGTGTTGGCAATGACGTTCTCCTTCCCTTTGATGTAGTGAACGTCAAAGTCATACTCGCAAAGGAACTCCATCCAATGCCATTGGTAGGCGTTTAGATTCGGCTGCATAAATATGTATTGTAGACTGTGATGATCTGAATGTAGCTCAAAATGATGACCCAGTAGAAAGTGCCTCTAATGAACAAGAGCATGAACCACCGCTGTGAGATCTAAATCATGTGTGGGTAGTTCAGCTCATGGGTCTTGACCTTTCGCGACTCATACGCGATCGCTCTACCACCCTACATAAGTACAGCTCCGAATCCCTCTAGAGATGTATCAATACAAACCGTGAAATCTGCTGCTAGATCAGGAACTAATAAGATGGGAGCACTGGTGAGACGCTCCTTAAGGACCCCAAAGTCCCTCTCGCACTGCTCAGTCCAAGTGAAACTCTTCCCTTTCTGCTAAAGGGAAGTGATGGGGTGTGCTATCCTGGAGAAGCCCTCAATGAATCTGTGGTAATGCCTAGCTAACCCCATAAAACTCCTGACCTCTGTCACACTGGTGGGTGCTGACCAATCCCTGATAGCCCTAATCTTCAATGGATCTATAGAGATACCATCGCCAAATAGGATGTGCCCAAATACTACACCTCTGATCTGAAATAGGCACACTTCGCCAAGTTACCAAATAGATTCTGCTCTCAAGCACTGGAAAACCTGACGTAAGTGCTTCTCACGCTCCTCCTGGGTCCGCGAATAGATCAAAATATCATCAAGGAATATAATCACAAACTGATCTAAGTAAGTACGGAACACCTCATTCATGAGACTCATGAACACTGCAAGGGCGTTCGTTAAGATGAAGGGTACCACAGTTAACTCATAATGGCCGTATCAAGTCCAGAAGGCGGTCTTATGGATGTCCACCTCTGTGATATGCAACTGGTGATAACCATACTTTAGGTCAATCTTAGAGAACACTCTGACTCCCTGCAGCTAGTCAAAAAGGTCATCAATCCTAGGCAGAGGATAACAGTTCTTCATTGTCACCTTATTAAGATGCCTATAATCCATGCACAGATGAAGAGACCCATCCTTTTTCTTTACGAAGATGACCAGTGTGCCCCAAGGTAAAACACTAGATCGGATGTGCCCCTTCTCGAGCAACTCCTCTAACTACAACTTGAGCTCCGTGAGCTCATGGGTAGTCATCCTATAGGGTGCATGAGACATTGGCTCGACACTTGACACAAGATCAATGTGAAAGTCTACCTCTTGGTGAGGTGGCATCCTTGTTAACTGTGGTGGGAAAACATTGGCAAACTCTCTCAAGATAGGATGATCATCTAATGATGCCTCTAGCTCATCCTCTGACCTGTCACTAACAGTAATGGCAAACATCTGACATCCCTTCTACATGCAGCACTTAAGCTGCTGAGTGGATATCATATGAACTTCTATGGGCTTCTGAATGCCCACTGTCTCAACTACCGTGCCATGGTCGTCTAAGCAACCAATCACCTTTTAGTGACAATCTAGCTTGGCTCTATGAGCCGTAAGCCAATCCATGCCTAAAACCACACCATAAGATCCTAAGGGCATAACCCTAAGGTCTCATAATGTAGTGAAGGCCCCCAAAGATATTTCATAGTCGTGAACCAAAGCATCTATTGCCATCTTGGCCCCTGTGGCCAACTCAACCTCCCACCTATCACCCTGCCTAGAGGCCGCTAGCTTGCAACACTCCACTAACGATGGAGATATAAAATAATCAGTAGCGCCAAAATCAAATAAAATAGCAATGGGGACATCCCCAATCATACCTGTGGTCTCGATCACTGAGGCCTGGAAGTCAACTTGACGGTTATCAACCACTGCAAACATACGGTGGGACCCACCCACATCCCCAACTGTCTGCTCTGATCGTCCTGCACGAGGCTGTCCCCTGCCGTAAAGCCATGTGAGCACTCTTTGGCTAAATGTCCCACTCCACCACAAACATAACATGGCCCCCAAGCCTGTACCTATCTAGACTGTATGCTACCTGACTGCTACTGTCTAGATTGACCCGTGGACCCCTATGAACCCTTGTATGACTGCTGTGATCTAGCGGGCCCGCATATGGTCCCTACTGTCACTGATCCCTACGCAGGCCTTGCTACTGCCAGCCGTAATTATGACCCCCATGTGCCCGCTACTATGGCCTGGACCTCTGCTGATGCTGCTGCTACTGTGGAGGTCTAGAAGGTAGTGGTGCAAAACTAAATCCTCCCCTCTGAGGTGGTGGTGGTGGTTGGCGAAAGCCCTACTACTGCTACTGGCTACGGTCCTGAAACTGGGGCCGTGAGCTCTGACCCTGACCCTAAATCTCCTCTATGATGTATGCCTTCTCGGTAGCCTCACTCATGGTTTGGGGGTTTGCCATGCGCACTCCTAATATTACATGATTCAAACCTCTGATAAATTTGTGCACCAGAAGTTTTTCATCATGGAGTTACTTTGCATACCGTGACAACTCAATGGACTTGCTCTCATACTGTGCTACACTAGAACCTCACTGCTGCAAGTCATGGAAATCATCAATCTGACGCTATCTATAGTGATCCGATAGATAACAAGCGTTAAAGCACTCCATGAAGGTGTCCCATGTAAGAGTATCCAGTGATAGGCGATGCTTGCACTCCTTAGTGCGCCACCATGTAGTCGCTGCGTCTCTCAAAAGGTGAACTGCAACGCGTGCCTTTGTGTTGATCCCATAGGGATGCAACACAAATCACCTATCCAAACTGATGAGCCAAGCCTTAGCCTCAGCTCACTCTGTGGTCCCTGTGAAGGTGGGTGGATTCAGCCTAAGTAAATCCCTAATGGGGTCCCCTCGGTCTTTGTGTCCTCTGAAAGGCTTATCCACCTCCTCTCACCATCCACAATCATAAGGTTTGTGATAAACCTGGTCTATCCTCATAGCCTCCTCTCATTTTCGCATGCCATAGAGGACTCCTTCTACAAGCTCTATACACTGAATCGACCTCCTCTGCTATGGTGTTAGGTACCTCTACATATGGTTCAATACATGGCTCCATGCACGACTCAACTCGGGGCTCGACATGTGGCTCTACACGCAACTTAGCATGCGGCTCATCACGTGACACCTCACGTGGCTCAACACAGGGCTCGACACGTGGCTCTATACGCGGCTCGACACGTGTCTCTGTTGCAGCCGGTGGTAACCTCTCTAAGACTACCTGTAAACCCTGAAGGATCTATGGCCCTAAATCAGGTGTGGGTGGTGCTTGTGGTGCCTGTGGTCCCTGTGGTGCTGGTGGTCCCTGACCCTTGGTTGATGACTCACTATGTATCTCCACGGACGCAATGGCGTGTGAACGCGCTCGCCTCATTCTAGGAGGCATCCTACAAGAACAAGGTATTTACAAATCAATCAAAAATGCAGAATATATAATGTGCCCAAACAAGCCCAGTGTTTAAACTTGGGATCTAATACCAAATGTCATGCCCACATTTCCCATGTGGTCACAACATGCAACACACGTGTCATGTCCACATTTGTCATGTGGTCATGACACAAAATATCAAAAACTTTTCCACGTATCCCTAGCAACCCCTTGCACGCATCAGTGTGCTCAGTGGCAATACACATAAGGCATAAACATGTCAATCCAATCTTGGGGTAGTGCGATTAGATTCTCAATCCCCTGTGTGATGATCGCTGACTAGGGGGTTATGCGATGCGATAGGCATCACCATTAGGGTTAGGATCGATTTGATCCAAACCTTAAGTTTCCTAAATGAGTGGCGTGATTTTGACATGTGTTGAAATCGAAACCTTACTACTAAATCCTAAGAAGGTAAAATAATATTACATCGAAAGCATAATTACAATGTGTAAACATTAAATTATTAAATCAATGCATAAATTAAAGGATTAAATAAATACTACCGATTCCCAGAAAAATCTGACAGCATAACGCCTCAAGGGCATACATGGGAAAAATTATTAAAATAATTAAATAAAAGTTTAAAATAATAACCTACTTCAATTACTTCCAAACATTAATAAATATCGACGCCTATATAATTTCCCTGCTTAGACCCTTCCCAAGCATGATATTAAATTAATTAAATCGATCATGCTAATATAATATTGCATTATTAATTCTAAAAGTTACAATACTAAAATAAATCCCCAAAAACATTATTAAGATTTACTATAGTTCCCTATAAATAATTAAATATCCTCCACATCCCACAATACAATATGATATTTTCCTCCCACAATAATTAAGTCTAGGATTATTCCTAACCCACTCAAGGGTCTTCATAAACCTAGGGATAAATTAAATTCCCAACTAAAACTCCCAAGGCTAAAATAATAAATTAAATGCCAACTCTAAGAGGGATGAAGGAGGACAATAAAAATTCCTGTGCATCTATATTCCCTCTAATTTAAAATTCAACTTCCCCAACCCTAAAATAAGAAACAATAAAAAAATGTTAACTCTCTTATTGCCCTAACCCTATTCCTCTCTTTTCTCCTCATTTTCTTTTCTGTCTTCTCTATTTCTTTCTATGTTGTTATGTAGGCTAGGGTTTCTACAAACCTCCTTGGGTAGCCATGGCCTCCAAAAGCACAGAGGTATATTTATTATGTATATGCCCTTCTATGATTTTCTCATTCCTACAATATATATTCCCTTTATTATTTTTGTTTTGAAGGATATATATATATATATATGCGTTTCTGTATATACACCCTTGACTACCAAATGGGTAAAAGAAATTGCATGTTACAGACATAGATCAAATGATAGTCAAGGGTGTATATACAGACACACACACACACACACACACACACACATATATATATATTTTGTTTGAGTTTCCAAACTGCATATATCAGACTGAATGGGAAGAGGCACCATCGACCAAGGTATGAACTACAATGAAAATGGCTAGCAACGGGAGTGGATGGCGCCAAGGGCAGTGTCGACACTGCATACAAACTAGGAGTATCGGCTAAGGTGGGGGGGTTCGAATCCCCTCCACCACTCTCTGCATTAAACACACAGCAAAACACACGGGGCGGCGGCTAGGCCGGCACCCCCAATGTCCTCTGTCACCACTAACATAGCCGTTACAACCGCTAGGGCTTGGTAGACAGTCCAAAGAAAATACATTTATTTATTTATTTTTCTCTTTTGTTTAATCATCGTCAAATATGCATTGAACTATATATATATATATGCAGAAGCATATACACTATCTTATCTATATATATATATATTTCTCTCAGTCATATAGAACTATGTTTTGTAACATAAAAATACAGTAAGGCCAATATGCGCACACACACACACACACATATATATATTAACAAAAGATATATGTATGATTGTATATTGTCAGGTATATATACCATAAACTAAATTGCTTTAAACTCCAAGATTTTATTTTAACTGGTAAAACTGATAATGCTGTATATTTAACCAGCAACTTAATTAAGCTGAAATGAGGCAGAAATAAATTTCATATGTATCTAAATAGACACTTAAACTTCACAGCAAGCATAATACCTTATTCCTAAATTATATATATATATATTAAAAGCATAATACAAAAGCTAACATTTCCTCACAGCTTTATGATCTTCTCTTGCTGAAGTAAAACCATAGAAGTCATTCTACAACAATACAATATATTTTTCCAATCTTTCATAATCATGTTTTCTTCTCTTTCACATATATATATATATATATATATATATATATATATATATATATATATATATATATATATATATATATATTTTGAAAACAACATTGAAGGAAGAACCATATATATATATATATGTTTTCCATTGCAACTTTCTCACAGCCACATACAAAAACCATCAACATACATTGCATTTTTCTTGAAATCACAAGAAGATGAAAAATAACATTCAATAAAAAATTTCTCATAGCAATGATAAAACCAACAAACATATTATATTTTACAGCTACAACAAGATGTAGTATGACAATAAAATCCATTTAAACAATACTTATTAGAGAGTATTTTCTCTCTTTCCTTTTGTCCAAACTACACATAGACCATTCTTGGCCATGGCTCTCAAGTAGCCACAATAATAATGAAACATAAACTAAATGCACTCCCTCAAAGTTCCAAAAGCCACAATCAACAAACCTGCAAGAAACTAAACAATGGAGGGACAACCAAGCCACTAAAACGCTCTCCTCCCTACCAAAGACCCACAAGTGCCCCCGAGCTTGGAGGTCGATCTTCACACGAGTTTTTCACACCACAACACAACAATAAGTAACCCACACAAATCATGAAGAACACCCATAAGATTTAACACAACACAAAACCCATAGAAATGGGTTTGAAGGGGTAGGGGAGTGGACATCACTCGACTCAAGAGGATCACTCCACAAAATCCCAAAGTCTCAACAAAAAATAAGGCCTCAAGCCCAAAATGATAACTCCATGAATATATAAATTTTACCATGTCACTCATGCCAAACAAAAATACTCCATACTCCAATATCTTGCCCTCAAGGCCACAAAAATAATAATACTAGGAGGGTGACCTGGAGGAGGTTCACTCCTCCCCCACCCCACACATGGATGGACACACCAATCTTGGTAGTCTCATCCCAAAACACCGAAAAACCCCACAACAAGAAGAAACAAACACCCAAAGCATTTCAAGCACACAACTAAAATTTAACAAAGCATAAGGAATGGCTAAAATGCCATGAGGCTTACCGTAAGAGCCCAACAATGGATGAAAGTTGAAGAAGAGCCCACAATCTTTCTCCAAGCCTCCAATCCTCCAAAATCCCTCTAGCTCTCTCCAAATCTCTCAAAGATAAAAAAATTAAGCAAAAACAAGAACCCCATTCCCCTCTCAAAGAGGAATTAAAATAGGCCTCATTCCAAGGCCTTGAGGAATGAGAAGGTGACACATGTCACCTTCTCCTTCCTTTCCTCATCCCACTTGCAAGGGAAAAGGAATGTGAGGGTGACATGTGTCACCCTCCCATCCATTCAAACCTCACCCTCTCCACATGTGCTCTCACACATGTGTGAGAGCAAAGGTGGAGAGGTGGCATCTCTCCACATGGGCTCCAAGAGGATGAGGGATGACACATATCATCTTATTCTCCAAAGGGAGCCCCTTCACTCCAAGATGCTTTCACACATGTGTGAGAGCATTGGAGGAAGGTTCCACACACTTGGGGGTCTTGAAGACTCCCCAAGTCTTCAAGGTGGTGGAATCTCATGCCTTGGAAAGGGAGATGGGACTTCTTTCAAGGCATGACTCATCTCCCACACTTATCCAATTTGAATTTTCGCCACTTTTATTTAACCCAAGGTTAAGGTGACTAGACATGGGTAACCCTAGGATTTGGCATGCCCAAATGGGCCCTAGACCCTAGGGGTACCACCTAGGGTTAATTTTAGCCCTTAGTAAACACTTAAGGAGGTAAAAATCCACATAAAATAGCCACATAAAATAAAAGACACCAAGCAGTGTAAATTAAAACACAAATTTTACAACACATCAATTAAACAAAGTAAAAGGGTAAAATCTAGGCCAAATAGTAAAATGCAGACATTTACGAAAACATCATACAGTGACACATGATCCTTGTCCCTTTTGGGAATGGATCGGTCTAACACAGGAAACACATAAGTGTGAGATTGATCTCTGATCTTTTGTGGCCTGGAAAATCACCTTTGCACTTGAACAAATAGATTAATCCAACATATATATATCATAGCCAAAGCAAGGAAATGCAACACTCACGTCATGGCATAATTCATTTAAAACATTATACAAATCACATCATAAATAAGATTCATAATTGCATTTCTATACATTATCTCAGAATCAAAATCACATAGCAAATCCATATAATGATTTCACAACTAACATCTCTAATATCATCAAAGTGCATTGTTGACCTATTTTCCTTTGTCCAGAGTTAAATAGTTCACCTTGTATTTTCCTTGAAAATCCTTTAGAAAATGACCCTGTAAGGCTCAAATCCTTCAAGTATTCATGCTATGCCTTGCCAAAAAATCCCAAAATCTCCCCTGAGGAATCCTTGCTGAAAGCCCAGAAAAACCCAGAAGCCTTTTGTCCTCAAGTGTTTCCCATCGCAGATATTCTCAGTTTTATACTTAGTCATTTTTATCTGCATCTACCTTGTATGTTTCTTTGTATGTTTGCCTTGTATGTCCGCATATACAAAATGAATATACAAGTTACATATACAAAGGGTCTTGTACATGGGATGAGATACAAGGAGCATCTTCGGCATGACGAGCCTCATCGGCAGCTAAGTTCAAGCTTTCCCCAATGGGCCGATGCATTTGAATATACATGGAAATGTACATCGGTGAACATACAAGCATCTTCGGAGTGACTTGCCTCATCGGCAGCCAATTCCAAACTCTTTCTGATCGGCCGATGATTTGCATAGACAAAGGCGATTGTATTGGATATACAAGTCACATTTACAAGAGGCATGATACAAAGGGTGGGGTCCACCGATTGTATGTTTATATGATTGTATGTTTGCACATGCAATCGAAGACACAAGCAAGAGATACAAATCCTGGGGCCCACCATGCACACATACAAAAGGCAATATGCAAGCACACATATAGGGGGCAAGTACAAGTTCAAATACATGTTTGTATGCAAGGTTTGTATGTAGTTTTCCTTTGTATATTTCGCATTGTATGTTCACACATACAAAGGGTCATATATAATGCGATATACAAAGGTTACATGTGTATGCCAAATCAAGTGTTTACAAAAGTAAAGGAAGTGCACAGTGTTGCTTGTATATTCACGTTGTATAATGCGATTTACAAAGGAAATATACAAAGGGAACACATACAAGGCGGATCCGACTGGGGACTCAAATGCAGTAGATAGTCATTTTGGGGTCCGCGAGTTGTATGTAGAAGTGATTGTATGTGCCAATATGCAAAAGAAGGGATACAAAGGCTGGACCCGATGTCAATTTCAACTTGCTTTATAAAATGTTGGGGTCCGTGCGTTGTATGTATATTTGTGATTGTATGTTTGCATATACAATCAGATATACAAAAGTAAAGGGGCCCACTCTTGTATGTAGCCATTGTATTGTATATGCAAGGCGACATACAAATGAACATACAAAGGCATTTCAAAGGCTGATTTAGATGCCGAATAAAAGTACATGCAATGAACATTTGGGTAAGACCATGCTTATCGACAGCTCAGCTAGAGGTCGCCTCGTCAGTCCGATACATACAAAGTAGTCTGCATATGCATGTGACATACCAGTACAATTGACCATAACTTTGACCGCCTGTATCTCCCTCGTTCTGGCGAATTTCAACATGATTTAAAAGGCAAAAATGTTTATTTTTGCCTCCTCTTTCACTTGGTAGGGTTTTGAGGGGAATATTCCCACTTTCAAACTATGATCTGATTTTACATGTTCGGCTGATAGGATGTCTCAACAACCTTTTGGCCTGTGCAGAGGCTGATATTTTCACAGTAACTCCAATTGGTGGGTTTTGTAGCTAGATTCATGGCAGATGGCTTCACTCTTCAATGCGTATGGGCTCTGTGTCTTGCTAGCGAATCCTCATGTGTTTTGGCAGCAAAACATACTAGCGGCTGAATTTAGTTTTGTGGCAATATACAAATGCATATATTTGTTGCATTTATGAGTGCGGATTGAGGATTCAACATCTTACATTGAAGACTCAAAATATCTTCCATCTACACCAGTTCCAGATCTTTTGTTCCATAACTTCTTGCAGGTGGACGTCCCTTCAGGCGGATATTTTCCTGATACAACCCATGGGGCGAATTTATTGTAACCGACTTAGGTCTTTTGAAATGCTATATATGCATAAGCTTGAGATGTACTAAGGGTTGGAAATTTTTGGCATTCAGGCTTTTCTATTTTCAAATAGAACTTTCTGCTACTGTAACTATGCCTTCCTACTGAATATATGCAAGTTATCTTACCTCTTTTACTGAGTTTTAGTTTAGTGTAAATCTGCATGTGACTGTCTGTGAACATCTTTATTCCTCTCAATCGTTTTGCTTCTTACCTCTGCTAGAATCATCTAATCTGTGTATATCTACTTGCTATATCTGGTTGTGTTGTGCATTTTCTCAATTTTGTGAAGTTCCTTTTATTCAACTCGGTGAATTACCCCTTTATTTTCAAGTTTTCCAGGTTTCATCTTTCATTTAAAAGCATTCCTTCTCCCTTTTCCTCTGAAGATCTAGTAGTTTTAGGTGATAACCAGTTAAGGAAGCCAGCCTTCTCTGGAGGTCTAATCTCATTTTGCAAGGTCCCACACTTTGAGATCATTCCCATGTTTCTCCAGATTGTTGAAGTTTTACAACTGTAGCTAGGGTGGAAATCTGAGAGACAACAAACATATCACATGTCTAAACATCATCAGTGAATCAAAATCAGGATATAGTCAAATCACCACATACTAAGCATAGATAATCCAAAATAAAGGAATATAGTCTAGAGAATCTGCATATCGGGATCAACAATCCCTAAATGCCAAAATGTCATCAACTGTAAATGTGAAATAAGCAAAATAATGGAGTGAAATAAATAGGCCTCACATAGGTGATTTGAAATCTTTATTTTTGGCTTTTGTGAGGAGCATGAAAATGGATTCCTATATCTATTTTTAGGAGATTTTTCAACTTTCTTTTGGGAGGATCATTTTCACAGGATATATGGCAAAGAGATAGTTCTTTTTTCATAGGTTCCAGTTCTAGTTTGGTAGAGTAGAGTAGAGGTCAGAGTTCAGGATATCAGAGTCTTCCTCTCACACTGAGAGTGTTGTATTCCAGGTCATGTACTCATCATTCCTTCAATTATAGAGCAGCAGTTTTCCTTCACTTTTGCCTCTACTTTTGCAATTTGATTTGATATTGCACTGTGATAAGTATTTATCCTCTGTTTTGTCTTGATTTTGTGATAGTTATGCAAATATTTTTCTTGATTTAGGTTGCATGTCATGTTTTGATTAAACCTTCATGTGAAATATTTATGAATTGGGTAGAATCAAAGTGTTGTGAAGATTAAATATTTGTAGTCTGACTGTGAGTAAGATCTGATAGGAGTTTAATATTGGTGCATCACCTTAGAGATTTATTCCAATTATTTATTTCAGTACACCCCTCTCATCCCTTTTCTCAGACAAGTCATTAGATTAGAAAAAAATCATAAGAAGAACCAACTCACTCTGAAGATTCATTCTCACTATAGGTCACCCCCAACCTGAGAGTGTTTCCACGTGTCAACAAATAGCTAAGTCTTCTGTAATCTTAGCATAGGGTGCATATCTGATTGATAACAATTTTTATTAACCCTAGATTGATGGTGGCTACCTCTCAGGGGGAGTAGGTAGATAATAAACTATAGAGGATGACGAGAATTATATAGACAAGGGGAGATTGTATGTTTTTCCAGTACAGAGGAAGACCACTGGCCCTTTGCCCTTGATGTCAAAGAGGGAGAAAAATTTGTAAATCAAGTTAGTGTTGCCATCAATGAAAAAGGGGGAGATTGTTGCATATGTTGTCATTGATGTCAAAGGAGTGGTAATCATTGATGTCAAAGTAGTAGTAATCAGAGGTGCTATGATGTGGAAGGCATATTGTTACATATGTTGTCCAAGGAGTAATGGTTAGAGGACTAGTGATGATGAATGATATAAGGGATCAATATCATATGTACACAGTTGTACCTTATATTCTAAAGTTCATGAATAGATGAAGGTTGTCAAAGTGTTTTGATTGATGTCATACATTGATGTTTGTTACATACATTGTCACTTGATAAAAAGCATTGCATGAGATATGAAGGTAATTGTCTAAGTCATCAAAATGTCGAAGGCACAGAGTATAGTACTGCAGAAGCACAGGAGATTGTATCGCATTCTACCAAAGATGAAGATATGGCCTCACGGATTAGAGGTTAGCTAAATATGGCTATGAGGTATGCATGATCCAAGTTTTAGAGCATAAGAGCTACCGCAAGGACATCGAGAGTCAGCAGACTGTAATCAAGGTTTTCACATTGTAAAGTTATTAGGTATGAAATTCAAAGCTGTCACATTTCACTGCATCTACATATATGACTTGGCAGTTTGGAGATTAGATAAAACAAAGGTACAAGAATGATATACTCAAGTTTCAAAGGATACAAAGTACCACAGAGTTTTCCAGAGTTGGCAGAGTAAGAACAATTCATGTTGATGTGTAAGGTTACCAGATATAGAACAAAAAGCCACCACATTTCACCACACTTTGATGTTTGGCTTTGCTATTTGAAAGATAAGTTTAGATGGTCAGTATGTATGCTCAGTTCAGGTTTCAAGTGTTTTTAATCACCGCAAGTGTGTTTTTCAATGTTCTATGTCAAGATAGGGTGACTAGAGTATGTAAGGGTTTTGACATCATTGTTTGATTGCTTACGCTAGTGAATAGCAACATGAACTAGAGAAAGGAATGCATGAGAGCGTTTTGCAAATCATATACTATTCATGGCTTGATCTGCATAATGATATTTCTCTTCTCCAGTACCGCATAGGGTCTGGAGCTAATGTATGAAAGGATAAGTGTTTACAATGTCTACATGGTATATTTGAGTGATTGCGCCTTGTGTATGGAAGTGTGTGCCAGTAGGAAAGCTTGGGATAAAGTAAATTGGGTCCAATAGACCTCTTGGTATGAACAACATAGTGGGATTTCAGTCCTTCATTACTGCAGTTGATTTGGGAGCTGACAATCAAGGTCGGTTACAGGTTTCATGTTACACGTTACATTTTGGTTGAGAAAGATGATGTTTAGAAGGCTTGTGGAGGATATATATGAAGGATAGAAGATTGTTTCAAAGTGTGAGAATGTGTGTGAAAAGGATGTTCATGATCTGGAAATTGATAAGTAACTCTAGAGGCTATGATGCATGATTCATAACAAAGTCAGTAGTGTATTGTGGAAGTGTTTTGAGCAGAGACGATAGAGAGAGGGTGTTGAGATTATTTGAGTAAGTCAATATCAAAGAGTTAAAGGAGATGATGCTATGGAGGTGATTGAACCATCATAATTCATCAAGTGTTTTGGTACAGAGGTTGGTGCCTCATCTTGTAAGTATTATAAGTGATGTAGCACTTTAGGGAGTTGGTGCTTCCTTTGGGTTGGAGCCCATAAAACTTTGTATCAGAGAGTTGGTGCTTCCTTTTACTTGGATTCCATAAAACTTTGTTTCAGGGAGTTGGTGCTTCCTTTGGGTTGGTGCCCATAAAGAATTATATAGGGAGTTGGTGCTTCCTTTGAGTTGGTACTCATAAACTATTGTAATAGGGGATTGGTGTCTCCTTTGGGTTGGTGCCCATGAAATTCATTGTAAACTTCATCTTTATTTGTGAGGTTAGATTTGGATAGTAGATCCAAGTAGCTGGCTCACTGTGGTTTTTCCCATCTTGGGTTTCCACGTAAATCTGGTGTTATGTGTGTATGTGCTCATTTGCTTTATGTGCTTTGAATGTTTACAGTAGATTGATTGCATATAAAGGAATAAGAAATTAAATAGATACTAATTCACCCCCCTCTCAGTATATCTATGTGTTCAATAGTTGGGAATCTAGTTTTGAGCACTTGTAGTGGTGCTGGTATTTTTTCTAGATTTTGTGGTATGTTGCTAATTTTTCAATCTGAATCCTACATTTGTTTTTTTTTCTTTGACAAGACATATCTTCCACCCACGGTGTTTGATTTTGGACTTCTTATAGGCATTGGAAAGGTATTTTGAGAACTACACATCTATCCATGCAAGTTTTTAGATTTTTCTTTAGATATCAAAAGTTTTGTTTGAAGTCATTTCAAGAGTACTTTAGCTCATTTCTTAGAAAAATATTGAAATCGGTAGTTATTTTTGCTTGGAGGGCCTTTATATTCAGTATTGATATATTGTGGAGGTTATAATTTCTATTGAAGGTTTCATATCTATGTAATTTGGAGATCTATCTTAGTTCATCATGGATTTTTCAATTCATCCTTCTGTAATCATCTTGCAAAGGGGGAACTATAAGCAATGGAGAGATGGTATCTTGAAGCACTTGCATTGGCTTTATCTTTTACCCCACATATATGGTCTTGTTCCTCAACTAGGTACTTTTTAAAGAGATTTTGTTTGGAATTTAAGAATGATCATGTCAAAGGATTAATTGGTCGACACATTGATGATCACACTTGGAGTGCCATTTTGCACATTTAGTGTCCTCGTGCTTTTTGGACTAAGATTTGGGAGATGCATGGAGATCCTGATACTCAACCATTCCCAAATGATCTTGTTTTAGACTGTCTTGTACCTGTTGATGATTTAGACAATCTACAATATTACTATGATACAAATAAGGAGTTTGCTTCTTTAGAAATCTTTTCATGTTTGGATAATGATGATGAAGATTATTTGGATTCTCTTGATCCTCCTATAGAGACACTTGTTGATCCTTCACCTTTATTGATTCCTAGTGCAGATTCATTGATTGAATCTCCCCATGTTCTTGCTTCTTTAGAGTTCAATGTTGTTTCATTTTATAGTAATTTAGTTCAGTAGGATGCTTTTGTTGTTGTTCACATGTTGCTGGATCATATTTTGAGGAGACTATACTCTTCAAAATGTGACACAAGCATAATCGTGGATAAGTCAGCTCCGATGCAGCACAAGGACCCTCTCCTTGCTTCTGGAAATCTCCAAGTTACTCTCGCTCTCATGGAAAAAGCCAATCAAGCAGAGGCAAGACTCAAGGGTGTTCTATTCTTATGGAAGTAGAATGTTGTGGAGAGTGGCTAGCCTAATCAAGGGCCTATTGTTGTTTTGGATTTGTCTTGTTCTTTCTATGGTAGTTGTTCTTGAGATGACTATATGACTCAAAGGGTCACTTGTGGTTTGTCTCCTATTGGGGTTTCTGAGATTCCAATGCTTAGATGGATCATGATTTGCTTTGTTTGTGTCTCTAGTACATTGTAGTCTAGCTTCGAATGCTTGTATGTGTTGTTGAATTTGTCGATCTTGTTTTATGACCTTGATGAAGTGTTGTTGTTCTTGCATGAGTTGTGGTCTTGGGTTTAACTCTTCAATCTCCTCAAGGACTACCCTCACCCACTCATCTTTGATTCCATGGCACATTCGAATGCTTGGATAGAGAGTAAATTTGAGTTGACCAACAGTTGACTTTTTGACTTAGTGATGTGAACTAAGGTTTTTCTAGGTGTTTTCTCGAGTTCGTTGACCTCATGATAAAATCAAGGAGTTTTGACTTGAATTGATTTTTTTGTTGACCTCATGATGAAATTGCGGGTTTGTGTTTACTTGTTTTTCTTTTTTATGTTTCCTATTTTTTTTTGGTATTTTGTGAGTTTTTCAATGTATACAAGCTATGATGTATGCAAACAACTTTTTTTATTCTTTTCTCCAACTTTTTGAAATAAAATGAATTAAATTAATCTTGGATTTGAAAGATGCATGCAAACTAATATGAAGTTACCTAATGCAATTATTCTATGTTTTTATGTTTTCAAGATCAATTTTTTATTAAACTAAGAATTGAAAAGTGCATGAAATGAAGCTAATCTAAAATTACAATTTAACTACTTAAAACAAGCTAATCTACGCAACTTAAATTAACTTATCAAGAAAATCACAATGACAAGATTACTATTCCAAGATCAAGATTTGTGATTTAATTACTACTAAAACTTGAAAAACTTGAAATATGGAGACACATGAGCCTTCACTACCCTCAAGAATCCCTGTGTATGGCAGCCTCTTCATCCTCTTGTAGCAGCGAGGTCATCCTTTTGGTGGCAAGTGGGAAGGGAAAGTAAAAGAATGAGCTTTAGAAAACTTTGAACGAGCTCAATGTGAGCTAAGAGCACTATGGATTGAGAATTGGCAAGTGTAACAACACTATGAAGCATTTGAAGGCTTTGGAAAAACAACAACAATAAATAAAAGGTACCTCTGTCCTCCAGTGAGCATATGCATGCTAATTGGAGAGCAAAATCTAAGCAAAAGATGGATTGCACTAATGAATTTGCCTCCTCTATTGCTTGGAGGAGGGGGTATTTATAGATTGGGAGAGCACATGAGGGGTGGGAATTATTAAGGAGTTAACTCCCTTGATTGGAGAGTTAACTCGCTTGATTGATCAAAAAATTGAATAGATTCGAGAGTGAACAGGCCTTGAAAGCTTATCATAGAAGAAGAAATGGAGTTAGTATGAGAGGAAGAAGAGTTAAGAAGAATAGATTGGGATAAATTTATTAGGAGTCTTAATTGAGTCAATTGTGGCCTCCTCTATGTTTAACTCAAAATTACATGCAAACTGGGTGAAAACAGAGTCTTTTTAGGCTCAAATCTAAGGAGAAACTCACGTTCAAAATCTACAAGGTTCACCCAGGGTTGACCCTTTCACTAGGGTAGGTTACCCTGGGTGATCCGTGGGTAACCCACAGAGGGTGACACTTAGGTACACAAAAACAACTGCATATGCTAAGTTAAAGTCTGAAAAGGGGATTTGGCATCTGAAACAGGGTGTAGGATGACTTCAAGAAGGATCACCCAGGGAGTTTTTGTCATTAATAGGGGAGACCCATAGAGGAGGAAAGTTGGGTAGAAACTGAGACATGGGTTTGGTCTATTAGGTTGTCTAGAGGCTTCCTAGGGTTAGACACCTTTAGAACAAGGTGTTGAAAGGTGGAAATGACAAGAAAAGATGAAAACTAAGCAAGTAGGGAAGTGAAAGAATGAGACAAAATAAGAATTGATAAAGGGGAAAAGAAGAATGGTTGGGAAACTGAAGAATTGAGAAGGGAAAAACCAACTGACATGTGTCACCAAGACGAGTGCTACTGAGGGGATGTTATTATTCACGCTTCCGTGTATGTGAATGGGATTACATGTCATCATGGGGTCCTCGTGGAAGCTCATGCATGTTTTTAGTGCTTACAGAGATGTTTGGTCACTTGAACCTTGGTATTCTCACATCTAACCCAGTTCTTGAGACTTGTGCTATTATTTCTTCTCCTCCACCTCATACTTCTTTTGATATCAGTGTTCCATTGATTGAGCAGGATGTTGTATGTGTTTTTGACTCTATTATGTGGGATGATTATTCGATAGGTATTTTTGAGTTGTTTTATGAGTCTCACATTGTAGATTTTGAAGACATTCTTGAGGATTTACAGTTCCTCTTTGATGACAGTCATAGCACACATGCATCCCTTCATCTATGATTTAGGATGAAATTCAGTATCTACCCTCTCTTGGTTCTACTTCTTTGATTGGGAATTTAGTTCCTATTTTGGAGAGAACATCTTTTTCCATCATGAGGCACTTGAGTTGTATTTAGAAGTACATTTGGATTTGGTTTCCCTCTTCACGCAGTTTGTGGGAGTGGATTCTTCATCCACCATTGGATTTGTTTCTTCCTAAGGGGAGAAATGTTGTTTGTAGATAATGGATTATTTTATGTTTTCGAGCATCTTTTAGTGGCTTTGGAGTTACTTCTATCTATGAAGGACACTTTACCCACTCTTTCCTTTTTTTAAGGAATTTTGATTTATGATGGTTGTATGTTTTGGAGATTATTTTGACAATCTCCACCATCATTGTATATGGGTATCTTATCAAGCCTTGTTGTTAGGACCCATCTTATCACCCACATAAGATACACTTAAGGGAGGTGTTAGTTTAGGTACTTATTTTACTATATTTGCTTTTATTTAAGCTTTTTTAGCTTAATAAGAGTGGGTTGAGTGTGTAGTTAATAAGGGTGGCTAGTTACTATGAGTGGGTGAGGTGTCAACATCTTCCATAGGAGTTACTCTTTCTTATTTTGGGAGATTTTGGAGTTACATTTCTTATTGGTTGGATTTACCACCACATCCCTCTCACATAGCCTATTTATACTCACTCACCTTGCATGTTTAGTATGCACCATTTTTGTATGCATTTTATTCTCTAGTAAATATAATTTGTGTTGCTTATCTCTTGTGTGGAAGGTTGGTTGTAGGTGATCCTTGGCTCTTGTGAGTCTACTGTGTAAATCTTACATATGGGTCCTCACAATAAGGTATGATTAGGTACCCATCTACAATAATATAATCCCCCAAAGAAAGAGATAATGAATCCCCTCCACCCATCCCCAATAAGAGAGGGTGAAAAAGAGAGGGTGAAAAAGAGAGGACTTAGAAGCCCCTATAGAAGATGCCAAAAATACGTGATGTTTCTCTACTAAAAGTTGAATAAATGCATCAAACAATCACAAACTAATGAACATGAACATGCACATAAGTTTGAATAAGGTCCACTTGCATCAAACTACATGCCTTCCCTTAGGAATATAAATATAAAGAGGTGCATGTCAAACATATTCCCACTCCAAAACAAGATATGTAGGAGGTAACAAAAAAAATTGGTATTGTATCAATGCCATTGAAGTTGGTGACAAATAGATCTTAGAAACTAGTCATGGAAGAATCACCATCAAAGAAGAACCAATATAAAGGTATGGATCATTCACAAGAGGAATGTCCACCATAATAGGAGGGTCATCAATAAGCACCCTCAAAATATCCAATAAAGGAACCATGAGATTAGGTGGATCAACAAAATGAATAGTATCCACAAGACAAGGTGGATTAAGAAGTGATGACAATGTTCCAAAAACATACATGGGAACTCTCATCAAACAAGAAAATAAATTTCTCTAAGAAGTGAAGAGAATCTACAATGTGAGTCTCAACAAACAACAAACCAATGTCTCACAAAAAATAATCTCAAAGAGGTGGCTTGATAATGAGGGAAAGATCCTATATGAAAATAGTGTCAAAAGATGCATCACAAGCTAACAATGTTGATGTTGTCACATGTAAGTCCTTAATCTCTATGTTGTCATATATAAAATTATTAGTATCATAAAATAGAAATGTGATATCTAGGGGAACATTAGGCATGATATCATTAAATAACTACAAAAGGATCCACCAAGTAGAAGAAGGACACTCAACACCTCAATATGATGTTCAAATCTCATAGGAAGTGATAACTATAGGCTACTAGAAATAATGTCATGATTAGGAGACACTCAAGGTGCTTGTATGTGTTGATTGGTTGTGAAACTTGTCCCAAAAGAAAAGGAATAAGAACTCACTTTTAAAAGAAGGCTTCCATATGCAATTGCCATGAGTGATAGTTCCATTTAGTTGAATATCAGGAAATGAGTATGTCATTTTAGAGACAAATTAACAATGCACATGAAATCAGATTTTCTTGATGTTGTACCCACAAATAAAGACTATCAAAAAGGTCCCAGAGTGTTGAAACCCTCATTAATAATTTTGCATATCCCCTCCAAAGTACTTAGTGTAAGAAACCCCTATAATTTGAAGCTTTTTGTTAGTTATTTTGATTACAAGATCTCCATTATAGAATTTCATAACCCCCTAAAGAAAATTAAACTAATGTCACTTTAAAATTGAGTGCATTTACAAGCATGTTTATAATTACATAGGAGTTTACAAGGAGAATCAACTACAGAGTATAATAAATTAGAGTAAAATCAGAAAAAAAAATGTTGCACTAAAAGATGGAGCTCAAAAAGATCTTTATGATGCTTCTAAGAAGTTGCAAAAAAGATATATGAAGAAAAATATATGCCTGATTGGGAGAAAATATGAGTTTCAACTTGGACTTTCAAACAATGTAAGTGAGATCAAATAAAGCAAATTAAACTAGCATATAAAACTTGGAAAGAGCTTTTTAACGATTTTAAAAAGAAAATTTGATACCCAAAGGCAAGAGATATGCCTGTTTTCATGCAAGAACTCACAAAGGAAAAATGAGGAAAGATATGAATGTTTCTAGAGAATACTCTTATGGAATAAATACATATATCAAAGTTATTGCAAAAGTTAAAATTTGATTTCCAAAGAGGAGGTATGGTTGTTTACAAAATCAAAATGGCACTTTATTAATATAACACTTAACTTATGTATGAGAGAAAGGGACGCTTTACATGTGACATCCACTTTAGTGATTCTAGACACATATATGTAGTGCTTCAAAAGTTAAAAGTATGTAATAAAGTGGTGGTCATAATAGAAGGTATTGTGTAGGGCAGTATTGCTCAGGCAATACATTATACCTTGTAGTCTAGTATGGTATACCATTGACTAAAGTGGCAAAAATAACTCTTGTATTAAATGTTGGTGTAAACAGGGCATATTACCTAACTGGTTTCCCTATTAGGCCCTATTCACACTAGTTTACATAAGTTTACTTAGGGAACACTTAGGATAGTTATCTCTTTGTGTCTCATGTAATATGATTAAGACACTTAGAATCATCATATGTATTCATATCTCATCACCTTGCCTATATAAGCAAGGACCCTCATGTACTTTTTTCATCACAATATCATAATTCCATTTTTCACCACAATCAAGCAATTTATCCTCTTGGTTCTCTCTTGTGGAAGGTTAATTTTGGTTTTACAGGTGATCTTGGGAGATTGAGTCTATTGGTGACTCTTACATGGAGTCTCACTTATCTAATGTGGAGGACACATCTGAGGGTTTATCTCTTCTCTTTGATGGTAGTGATGTCATCACATATTCAATATTTTCAGATATAGTTCAGTATCTTTCCTTTCCTAGTTCTACTTCTTTGATTGGGCATTCAATTCTTGATTTGGAGAAGACATCTTTTTCTAGCATGAGGACACTAGATTTGTATTATGAGACATACATATTTATTTGGACTCCCTTTTCATCTATATTGTGGGAATGGATTCGACATCCACCATTGGATTTGTTTCTTCCCAAGGGGATAAATTTTGTTTGCAGGCAATGGATTATTTTTTTGTCTTCAAGCATTCACCATTGGCATAGGAGCTACTTATTTGTGGAGGGGATCTGTCATCTCAATCTTTCTTTCCTATGGGGGGGTTATTGATTATATATTTGTGTTGGATTTAGTCCTTGGGGGTCATGTTGAGTCCTCCTTCCTTCTTTCGCTTTCTTGTTTTTCTCTCTTTTGGAGAGGGTTTTTTCCTACTGATTTTTCTCCTTTACATAGTTTGTGAGAGATATTTTGTACATGGGTACCTAACATGGCCTTGTAGTTGGGACCCATCTATCATTGCATCTTTGCATCATTTTCATATTTTCTCATTCTCCCTAAGTTGCACTTAAGGGGGGGTGTTGGTGTGAACATGGTATATTACCTAACCAATTTCCCTATTAGGTCCTATTTACACTAGTTTACTTAGGGTACACTTAGGATAGTTATCTCTTTGTGTCTCATGTAATATGACTAAGACACTTGGCATCATCCTATGTAGTCCTATCTCATCACTTTGCTTATATAAGCAAGGTCCCTCATGTACTTTTTGCATCATATTATCATAATTCCATTTTGCACCACAATCAAGCAATTTATCCTCTTGCTTCTCTCCTGTGGAAGGTTAAATTATTTTTGTAGGTGATCATGGGAGCTTGAGTCCATTGGTGACTCTTACATTAAATAGTGGGTCTATACTCCAAATACTTGTGAATGCACTCCAAGGTCACAACAATGCTTCTACACCTTACATAGGTTAGTTATTGAAGTGCCTTTAGTGACTATTGCTTGTATGAATTACCTACACATGACACATGTAAATCAACACTTTAATATGAAAAATGATGGTAAGGTATTAAAGGGTAAATATTGAATTATTATCCCTCTTGAGTATTTTCACCTAAATGATTAATGTAGATCTATACTTGTGAAAAATGATTCATACATTGTTTGTATGTCGTGTGATTTTATCTTGCCTCAAACCACACGCCATTAACTGTACATGTAGAAACTACATAGGGTAAAAATTTCTATAAGAAAAATAGATGAATTTACTATCAAAATTTATTTCTTGGATCTCTTGAGCACAATAGAAATGTCTAAAATTACTCAAGAACTTTAAAAGATCCTTGCACAAACTAATACAAACCCTTGTCCTAAAAAGTTGTATTGTGAGATCTACAACTAAACCTCCTCCACTTAGGGAAACTCACAAAGGGAAGGGGTTTGAATGGATTTTCTCTAATATCATAAAGGAATAATCAAATATTTCAATGTCCTAGAAACCATTAAATAAACATAGCCTTCGACTCAGATCTACACACAAGCAATCAAGATTACATGAAGCAACATAGTAATATTAGATAGCCAACTTAATTGATTAATTGATTACATATGACAAATGGGCCCCTTCTTATATAGAGCAAGGGCAAAACTAATTAATGCATATAGGTGGAAGTTAACTAAAGTTGATCTAGCATTATAGGTGGAAGCTAACTAAAGTTGATCTAGCATGATAGATGGAAGATAATTCAACCTAAACTAGCTAATGTTAATTAAGTGGATAAGACATGGGCACATGATTGAATGATAAAAACCAGCTACATGTGATTAAAATAATAGAGTGAATAAATAAATATAAATGAGAATAATACTAGCCTTGTTTTAATGGCATGAACACATAGCCTAGTGTGACCATTCTATCACTCTTCACATTTTTTCCTATGGATTGAGTTGCATTATATTTCTAACTCCACTTATAGAGCAAGAAACGAGTATGTGACACTCATTATGGGTGGATATGCTAAACAAGTCTACTTGGGAAATAAATTAGGAAAACCAAGAAGAAAACATATTAGGCAATGGTTAAATTTTACCCTTCACATTTCTTAAAAATTGTGACATCCACATGTTGTTTGAAAGAAAGAAAGTGTAGTGTGATTCTTGTTGCCTAAGGGTTTGAATCTTCTAGAAAATATAATAAAAAAGGAACATGGATAAGATGATGGAAATATTTTTTGAAGTTGTAGACATGTAATTTTGGTAATTTATTGTTGCACAAGTGTAGTTTTGTTCCAATTGTATGGGTAAATAGGGGTAAAGCATGGTAAAATCAGTAAATTAGTAACATGGACAAAGCTATGACATGTTTCTAGGTGTTGTAAGCATGTATACTTCCTTTGATTGAGCATGAGAAGCACCACAAAGTATATTTGGGAGTTTTAGGCATGTAGACATTGATTAAATTACATGAGGACAAGAAGTTTCTAGCAATATCAATATTTTTGGGTAGCATGGACAATATTATGGATATGTTTTTTATATTAGTAAAGACAAGATTAGAGGTCCCAAACCCTTTACATTGAAATAACCAAAAAGGAAAACAAATAGAGTCTCACATGAGGTGAGACTGAAAACCAAAAAATAGTTAACAATAGTAGGACCAACAAAAACCTAAATAAACAACATAGAACCAATAGTGGAACAATCATGGAACACAAGAATAAAAACATAACATATAGTAAGACTAGTGGTTTACAAGCTTTTGCAAGCCACTAGTAGTCTACTAGTCTCTATTCAAAAAGTCAAGCTTGTCTATTATTATGGATATGTTTTTAGGTGTTGTAAGCATGCATATTCCCCTTCAATGGCAATGTAAACATTGTAGCATGTAATTTGTTTCACTTGTTGTTTGGTATGGAAAGAAGAGGAAACAATTTCCACCTATATAGACAAGTAAGGGAGGTATGTTGTTTGTTATAGATGAAGATAAGGATGATCAAGATCATAATAGTGATGGACTACATTACTATATTATGCACAAAACTCTTATCACAACTCTACCAAGCACAGTTATAGGAAGAGAACTCATTTTTCATATCATTAAAAATATTGTAAAATGTATGGCCTTCATTGTACATTGGTACAATAAGAAGGACCCTTTTGTAATATCTTTAATAGCATTGTAAAATGCTCTTAATACTTAGGGGGATCATTCATAGAAGTAGAGTTATTTTGTAGCATGGTCTATGGCAATCACTATAGCATAGTTGTATGCAACACAAAAGGTTGAAGAAATGGCCACTGTATAGTTAATCAGGGGAAGGACACAAATTTGGGTTTCAATACAAGATAGAGCATCAACACCTTCTACCTCATAACACTACTTGTTGTTGAGAATCATTTTGAATATGTGAGGAGGTTTTGTTCCAATCAAGAGCAAGATAGAGCACCATCACCTTCTATGTCGCGACACTTTGTGTTGAGCATTACTTTGGATATGTAAGGGGGTTTCGTTCCAATCAAGCATATGAGGCCCATATATACAAAGAACACTACTACCTTCTACCTCAAGGCACTTGAGTGTAAAGCATCACTTAGTTTTCTCCAAGAGTATGTGAGGGAGTTTCTTCAAATCAATTGGAAATAGAAGTTCAAAGATAGAGAGAGAAATTCTTGTAGTTTCTTAAGTAAGTTTAGTGTTACAAAAATCTCTCTAAGAAGGGAGGTGTGATTTGTATTAGATACAAAAGAAAGCTCCATCATCAAATGAGACACTTCAACAATTTTCAAGAGAAGATACCTCACACAAAACTTAGTTTTAGAAAACTGCCAATTTTGTATAGGGGCAATTTCAAAATCGGTCATTCCCCACATGGAGCAATTTCGTGATCTATGCCTATATTAAAGGGGTGGTTTCATCTCAACAGAAAAAAGCAAAATAATTTGAAATGAATAATCAATTCTTCCACTTCTAATTCCATTAAGAAATCCTCCTAGAGCAAGGGGAATGTTCCAACAACTATTTAAGGAGGTAGAAAGCATAGTTTTGATCATCGCAAGAGGAGAAATAAAGGATTGTATCTCTTAGATTTAGAAAACTAAAATAGTAACAAGCTTGATAGAGGTTGTAATACACTTTTGTACTGGTCTATTGAGAAATGCACTTTGGTAAAAGAGCAATTACCTCTACTAACTAGGTTTTCACCCTTTACAAGGTTTTCTCAGGGTAAATCCTTGTGTTTGTGTTGCATTTTACATTTCAACACTTCATTTCTTTTTGTAGCAGCTCTTTAATTCCTCCCAATTTTTACTATTTAGAAATACAAGTGGTACAATAAATTAAATGTTTGATTCGCTAGTTTCCAATTGATTTTGGTAGAAATTATAGATCAATTGAAGACAATACTATTGATAAAGAACTTGACCATGAGGGTTTCATTTTTCAGGTAAATCTACATCAAAACTTTGCTTTTGAAGGAAAAAACAATATATACCAATGCCACCCATATTCAATATTTTCCTATTCATTTTAAGCTGAAGGATTGTATCACTCTCTTTTGTGTTTCATTTGCATAAAACCCGACATTGCCCCAAGCCTTTGTTCACAACTAGTCCTCCTTACAAACCCCAAGGTTGTCTCCTACAAGTCTTGACCTCCCAAGGTTGTCTCCTTCCATTCTTGACCTCCCAATTAGTAAGGAAGGACTGCTACTCCTCTCAACTTGTAAATGGTTTTGTGTAACTTTTCTCGCTTTCCTCTTCTTCCATTTAATAACTAATTTTTATTTATTTTTACATACATCTTATTTCATATTATTTTATTTTCTGTATTTTTGTCATGTCTTATTTGTACCGTCTAATAATAGAGAAAATCCCTTTCACTTCTAGTTTTCACTTTCCATCTTACTTGCATAACATACCTCTTTCCTTTAAACCATTTGTGACTCTGCTTCATATTCCTAAACTCTTTTACTGATTTGTGTTGCAAACATGCATTTCCTTGTTCCATGGTTACTAGTACAATTAGTTATCAGTATAACTATTTTTTTAAGATCTACAAACATATTTCAAATATAGGGGAAAATGTTTGGGTTGAAACAGAAAATGACTTCATAGTTTGAGCATGTGAAATGGACATCAGCATGGAATGGTTTGAACACTGGCAAGAATAGAATAAAATTATAAGCATTGACATAAGAGATTTGATCATTCAGGTGAGCACATGCTGAAATTATGACGTAGGTGTATCAGCTCCTTAGTTTTCTGGTAGCGAATGTCAAAGTATCAGCATTTTTATAAGATTCAGGGCTTATTTCCTTTCTGGGATGTGTGCAGACGAAATAACAAGGGGCATGGAAAAGTCGGAGATTTTTTTAAGAATATGCATATTATGGGCACATTTTTCCTTCAAAGCATTAATTTCCCATTGATGCAAACATAAAAACAATCAAGGAATGAAAGCAGAACAGTTTTAAATGAATCAGGCAAATGATTATGCTATAAACGTGGGGAATGATATGTCCATCTTCTCTGCAACTTCCTATATATAAATGTCAAGTTTCAACTTCTCCTTGGCACGACTTGTTAATAAAGGGTAAACTGTTTTATATTGCATGGAATGCAGGATTTGATATCCACGGTTTTTACAGAAACAATGTGAAGAACATGGGCTTGAGTAGTCCTTGTTAATTTAGAAGGGTTTTCCTTCTCATAGAAGAGTGCCCCATATTAAATCATTAAAACCTGTGCTCTTTTCTATTTACAGACTATAATATCAAGCAATCTTGTACATGTGGGAGTAAAGAAGTGGAGTGTTCTAAAAGTGCTTAGTGTTAATTGTACTCAACATGCCGACTGTTTATATGGGCCCACCTCCAATTTAAAGAGTGTTGACTATAATGTGCCAATAACTTTAAATTTTAAATAGAGAAAATGATCCTACATACTTGAGATGAAAGGCAATTCAAATCTTGTAATAGAGGCAATCCTAAGTTTTAAGTCTCTTTAAAGGTGCCCACTCACTCAAACACATTCCTATACTTCATGTGTGACACATACTATTCCTATTACTTATTATGAGGTTAGAAGCCTTAACTTGTTTGAGGAATATATTTATCCCACATTCTTTGTGGAAAATAAATATCAAGTATTTATAATGTATATATGTATATGTGTATATATATATACTCTTTGAACAAAATTATACTCTAAAACATGTGTGCCTTTTCCTTACATGTTTAAAACATGTCATAATACATGCCCATCTATCATATTTTAAAATACACGCACAAGGGTAAAAAGCATGCCAAATGCATCGTATGTACACTCTTTCTCCCTTAGAAACATTTTTTAGATAAATCATTTTTTGAGATTGTTGAGATTCTCTTATGTCCCAAGAATGTCACATGGTCCCCAAATAAAGTTAACTGTTTCCCCCAATTTGTTCAAATAATGATAACACCTCTAGTTGTCCTCTTTCAAAACAATCAAAGGTCACTTATAGTCTTGGGGTCTACATTTTAAAAAATTAGATGTTTAGTGACATTTAGGTACATGGCCTCACCATCTATATGCTTTGTAGATAGAATCAACATTTCATTCGTAATCATGGTTAAGCCATCTTTATAGGGTTCCATTTCAAAAAAGGCATGTGACATCAAGTGTGGTTCATAGATTCGATCATGTAGTGGTTATACTTTGTGGAATATAATATTCTTCAACTATGTTGCCTAACTAATAAGGTACTAGATTGGAATTCTATTTCACTAGTTGATCCTCAAGTATCATCAAGTGACTTAGGGTGTATTGTATTGGCTAGAATAATCAAATAGCTAATAGTTTTATTAATGGAAACCATTTAGAGGGGCACAATCTTCAAATGAGCCACTTTGAGGGGGCAACCTCCCAATACACATGATTAGCACAAACATACTCTATAAAGTAATGAATGTGGGATAAAAAGAAGATTAAGAAAAAAACAAGAGAAGAATGGAGATATATAGAGAGAGTAAGAATAATAGCATCTATGGGGTGGGTATATGACATTTCCCACCCCTTCAAAAAATCCTTATCATCAAGGCTTAAAATTTGGATCATGAAGTCGAAGAAATATGTCATCCTCCCAAGTGAAATCTTCAACAAATAGCTTCATCCACTTAATAAGGTAAATAAAATTTCATCCCTCATTAACATGTGTTACCCCGAGATTTATGTATATTTAGACTATTGTGTGAGGAGAACACACACTATGAAGTTGACTATTTTATTTGTTTTGATTTTGCATTGAATTTTTGTTTGTTTGTCAAAAATTAGATTCATAAGGCCAAGTTTGCATGGCCGCATCTCCATCAATTCTACTCTAAATCCTTCTGATGACTACTTTTTAGAAACTTGTCAAAACTCTCTCCCCAACAACTCTAGGACCTCCTTAATCAAACACCTATGTGAAGATAATAAGCTTATGCAAGAAGAGCTACCTTTATAAGACCAAAAAAAAAAAATCTTCTCCACTTTTCCCAAATTGATGCTATGTTACAACTCATTAGGTACCATTTAGAATTATCACATACTTAATGCTTTTATTAATAAAAACCACTTCAAAGGGGTGCAACCTCCAAACAAACCGCCTTGAGGGGGCAACCCTTCCAATACCAGTTATTAATACATTGATTATACTCTATTATAAGCAGTCTCACTTATTAAATAAGAGATGGAGAAGATATCATATCATAAGTAATGAATGTGGGCTAAGAAAAGAGAAGAATACACACACACACAAAGAAGAAGAATAATATCTATGGAAGTGGGTGTATGACATAGCTCCTAGGTCTTATCACTACATAAAGTTGGTCAAGTGTGTCTAGGGAAGTCTTATCACATACTTGGTGTAATTTTGTCTTTTTTTTTGGATATAGTATACCCTAGTTTGGGACCAGGGACCCATAAAAAAAGGTGCCGAACCCATAGAGTCTTTAACAACAGTAATCATAAATAGAGAAGTATCTTATAAAGAGGGGGGAAAATTACATCAGCCCCACCCCGAGTTCTGTATCCAACAAACTATAAACTCCAAAAAACTAGACACTAAACAAACTGACTTATCTTAATTTCCATCCAGAATTACCACCCCCTCCTCATCACAGACACGTGTACAGGAGACACTCTCGGGCCAACACAACAACACCCATTTTTGCAGCCATCTCTTCAACCATCTTCCGTGTGACCAAGACTCCCTGAAGAATATCATGCAAATAACCTAACTCAGATTCATGGAACTTTGTTGACTGACCTGCATTCTCTATCATATCCTCGTGGGTGAGGATTGATGCTGCTGCAATCAAAAAAAGCATAGCCACTACCACCAATTGGGCCGCACCAAATATGTTCCACCGCCCTCTGGAAGTCCTGGGATCCAACAACAGATTGGCCATTGCCTCTCTCACATTTACACCTTCCTTCCCGTCAACCTCTTTTGCTACCTTCAAAAGCCGATACAACCACTCCTTTAGGATTGGATTCTTAATTTCCTTTTCCAAATCCTTCATGAAACAAGCCATAGCCTCCTCAACTGGAAGTTTTTTTATCCTCTTTCGAGGGGTATAATTCTATTTCATTCTCCCTCCAATGCTGAAACTAGCTCCTGCTCTGGGAATCTGCCTCCTCCGTGGTTCACCTAACGGGCGTTTGCCTCTGGATTTTTCACCTTCTCCACAATCAATAGCACCTTCCCTAAAGAACATTTGCAGAGAGAAAACAGAGAAAGTTCGAGAGTATGAAGAGGAAAGGCATCATAAAAGAGGGAACTTGCCTTCCTCAAAACACAAGCCGCCTCATCAATACTAATTACATCATTGCCTGTCATTGGTCCCTTCTCACACTAGGACCTTGAATGCCACACTCTATCATAATGACTCTGGATTAACGTGCCAACCCATTATCGGGGGTGTAATTTTGTCTTTACAAATAATTAAATTTATTTAATTCTTTTTTGAATTAATAAATTATAAAGTATGTAGAGATGTTTTATTTATAGACTAAGGATCTATAAAAAAACATTATAATCCATAATGAAGGATGCGATTGGAAAAAAGGTAGAAAAAGCCATGCAATATCCTCCACCATAATAAGAAAAGTAGAGGTGAGAAGTAATTATCTTAAAAATACAAAAGAACATTTATTTTAGTCAAAGGATAGTCATGCAAAGTTCTAAATTATTTTTTGAAACCTTATTAATAAGCGCTATGCACATTTAGTAGCTACTAGTGACTTTTTTAAATGCAAATAACATTTTCTCATTGTTTAACTCTATGTGAATCATGAAATTCATTTTTAGATAATATAATGAGGGATCTATAGGGGCCCTTTCCCAATAAAGGATACAAAAAACAAGTACAAGCAAAATAGTCATAACGACCAACTAATATTTAATGACATAACAACCAACACATCAAAAACTAACTAATAAAAGAGCATATAAATACCAATAGCCAACCAAAAGAAAAGTGAGAAACGACCCTCTTGATGACACTATAGAGAAGAGGAGACAACCCCTTAGAAACAACCCATCCTGCCACAAACATAAGTGGATCAAACTCCAACCATTAGCATCCTTGTCCACCTCTTAAGGACAACCACTCATCAAATTTACAAGAATGACATTTAGTACAGATGTCCAACTCCAAAACTATAGGCCATGAGTAACCTCCTCCTTTTTTGCATGAAAAATTGACCTATCCTGCCAAATTAGTAAGGTGAAAGCATCAGTGACTTCAAGATGGCCCTTGGTGTGAGTAACTAGCATAGTTTTTTGTAACTACTCTCAAATCACCACAAATATCCTTATGCTCTTGCAACTCCTTATAGATGACTAGCACTTCCTTACCAACCAGCTAAACATCACCCATTGTAGCTGAAGCCTACAACCCATATGAAGCCCGTGAGACAACCACCTTAATATCTCCAACTAAAATAGCATAACTTGATATATTAGGTAGAAGAAGCTTTTTCAACCATCCACTCACTTCTGTATCCATAAAAACCATCACCAATTTAGCTAGGAAGTCCTCATGAATTGATGCCTTTGAATGAACAACAATAGAATCTCCAACCTTAAACTATCCTAACATAAACTTAACCAAATCTAGGTAAACATTGTCTAGACAATGAAAATTTGAACATAACCTATGATTTGCATGCTTGAGATAGGGATCCCTTGGCTTGCCAAAACATCATTTCTAGGTCATCATCCACAACAATAGAGCCAAAACAACAACACCACTAAAACCCACATAACTACCAATAGAAACCCTTGCAACCATAAGGAATCAAAGAACAAGGACACAAAAAGAATGCTAAAAACCACAACTCTAATTCCATAAATAGAGACTCCTAGAACCTTGTTGATTTCACATGAGAGATCATCAAAAAAACAAACAACCTCTCATTAATAGTGAGTTTCCAACCCTAGCTTTTACTTAAAATTAAGGAAAAATCATACAAGAAATAGGGGTTATATACCTATCCCAAAAGGGCACCCACCATGTGGCATGGGAAAAGAAGTAAATGAACCTCCTAAGGTGATTGATAATCATAAAAATGTTTTTCAATACTTATCCACACCTCAAGATGATCACTATATAGATTTGAGAAATACACTTGATCAATGCCTCTGTTGGCTAAGACATCTTCCACTAAACTCAACACATGACAATAGTGAGTTAACAAAATATGATCAAAACCTTTACTCAAACTGACAACCTCTTCAAAAAGATATTTATGCTTCCAACTAGGACAATCCATCTTACTAAGCCCTTGAATCACAACCAAAGAATCAACTTCAACTTCAAGATGTCTACAACCTATTGAAGAGGCTAAATCAAACCTAACCATTGCCACTTTCTATTCTTCTTCATTATGAAATTCAACCAAGGCAAAGTGAGCCATTTTTCACTAGGAGGCCATTCTCATCACAAAAAACAATGCTCATGCTAGCCATATCAAGATTCCTTTTCAATGAACCATTAAAATTAACCTTTAGAAATCCTTTAGGGGGTTTTTGCCAAGAATTACTTCTTTAAAAATTGAACATATTTATAAGCCCATTAGTGTGGGTGGGGTGAGGGAAGGGTAGAAAGACCCCATGAACATATAATAGAAAGATCAAGATTATTAAAAAAAGTTGTCAAAGACAATAAAGTAGGAATAACCTAAGCATGAGTGGAGGCCTCCACCTCATTCCAACATATCTCCCAAGAAACCTATGATCTCCTAGAGAAATAATTGTTAGGCTCCATCCAAATGCCCCTTAAATTACATGCCAAAGAAATTCTCTAGAGAGGACCTAAGAAAACTAACCTCATCAACCAACTGCACAAATGGGATCACAGAGAAGCTAGGAACATCTAGTTGATCCCAATCAGGGACATCAATTTATTCCAAATAGCATTTGAAAATGGGTAGTTTAGAAGTAAATGATCTATTGACTCCTCAACATGTTGAAAGAACCTTAAACCTGAACCTTTCTTTTTAATTGAAAAGTGCGGTGTGGGAAAGTTTGGTTTTTTTTGTGTGCGGTTGTGTGTGAATACATAGTGCAAATTAAAGTTACTTAATGCTATCTCCAACTAGACTAACAATAATTTACAACCACTAGATTTGGGATTGTCAGGTGGACTAGACACTAGACAAATTATGCTAACTAGGAACAATCAAGAATTAGAAATCAACAATAAAAAATTGAATAAGTATTGAAAACAAAGATTAGTGAATAAGTGGGTTTAGATGTACTTGTGAGATGAAGTGGTCCAAATTAAAGTTGCTCAAAATATTCTCCTAATGCTACCTATAAAATTTAGGAGTTGCTAGATCTAAAGGACCAGGCCACCCTATGGAAAATGGCCTACTTGATAGCATTCATTAGTCCCGACAAGAACCATGACAACATTATCTAGGGGGTGACCTTGACTCCAGGTAGAGACTTGAAATTTTTTAGGGAGTTCCTGACACAGTATCCTATCTCCTCATAAGTGTTCACCTGTCAATGACCAACAAAAGGCATGTAAATTCTAGTAAAACTCAAGGGGTCATGATAAACATGATTGACAAAGAGAGCTCAAGTTGAAGATATGGAATCATTTCACTTGATAAATTGAATGAAAAAGATTTAAAAATGATAGGGATCATTAGTAATACTATGAGGACACATCCCAAGAGATTTTAACTTCTGATATGTAAAGGAACAATACAAATTAATAGGAAACAATGTGTTCTTGATTCATTAGCAAAAAGTGAGATAAAATGAACTAAATGGAGTGTTTTCACCCAATGAAAGTCTAGTTTTTGATCATGGATGGGTCTTAGGAATTGATATAGACCTATAACAATAGATTGGGCCTAAATTTTTTTAGTTATAGGCCTAAAAACAAAAAGTGGTATCCTACTAGGAAACCTTGGCCCTGCTTGAAAACCAATAGGGTGACCTTGACCTCTTGGGGTAGCCTTGATCTTGTCACATTGTCATTTGAAACTTTTATGAAGGATTCTTTAGTTTATTTGATGGGTACTTTACTTCTAAAGCTTGATCTAGAAGTTTACAAAATTCTCTATCTTTAACTTATAAGTGAAGTTTGTGAGAGGGAACCTTTCAAAAACAAAGGCTTAAGGGGAGTATGTTGGAAACAAGGTAGATAACCGAGAGGGGGGGGTGAATTAGTTATCCTTAATTTTTATTTTCTTTTCTTATCTCAATATTCAATGGTATATCAAAACATGGAAGCATAAGCAACTATAAGAATAGAAGTGAAATTAACACACACAACACAAGGATTTTATGTGGAAACCCTGTTAAGGGAAAAAACCACAGGGTGACTAACCCAAGATTGTATTCTCTTTAAAAGAATAGAAGAGTACAAAATGGCACTTTCCAATTAGGGCTCACTGCCCGAGCACATTGCTCACAAGAGGCCCACTGCCTACAAGAGACTCACTGTCTACAAATGCTTACAGATGATACCAAAGTGTTTGAACTGATGAACAACATCCATACATGCAAGAATTTAGTTTCGGTTAGGCACTGTATATTGATCTGGCACATTTCATTCTTCCTCTGCTTAATATCACTCTTTAGTCGTATTTCAAATTCAAATCTTTGTTTTCGCACTCCTTCCTATATATTCTTCCACTTCTCCATACACACTTATATATTACAAGCTTGAATCCATCGAGTATATATATCCGCATCAAGGATTTCCAACAACTTCAATCGGCAACAAGAACACTTGAGATATTTGCAAGTTTCTGTTTTGTATGCTGAATCCTTGCTTGGTTGATGATGTGCATCAAAAACTTAGACATAGAAGTCATTAATCATGTCGGCCAATAATGTATAATGCCACAAATTGCTTGATCAACACCTTTCATACATCCGGATTGAAGTCTAGTACTCTGTTGGTCAGTTCTTCCTCTATCTGCTTTGTCTGATTGGAACCCATCACTCAGAAGCTCATATCTTTTTCATGCTTTATCACATAGGTTAAATCTCTGAAATATAATAGTCATGATACCCTTCTTGACTTGTCCAAGTCTGCAGCTTACTGAGTTACACCATCTAAGAGATCTAGACCTAATTGTCAGACCATGTTGCATACTCTATTCTTGTCCATTGGACCAAAACAATCTTCACTCTGAATTTCGGTATAGACATATTATGTACTGCGGATGTGTAGAATAGACTTTGTTGCCATCAATGACAACACTTATGAAGCCACACAGTGTCTCTTGCCAACAGAGTATACCTTGGTAACCCCTTTGTGGGATCTCAAGCGTGAATCCACATCAAGTAATGCTAAATAATAGGCATTAAAACCAATATATGCTCAGAAATCATTCTAAATAAAAGAATAGCCATAAAAGCCTTGATGATGGAAAATGAGGCATGGAAACTCAACAAAGCAACTAGGATGGAAGAATAGTTTCAGGAACAAGGTGATGGTTCAATAAAAGGGTTTTGGGCTTTAAAGAGGATTGATATGAAAATGAGAAACCATAGTTTTAAAGAGCTCAAGTGATATTTTGGTATGGAAATGGCTCACAACTCTTAAAGGTGTTAAACAAAAGCTTGCATTCACATGGGGATGATGTGAAACACAATTAAATGGAAAAATGACTCCATGAGAGATTAATGGAAATGAAATAGGATTGGATAGAATTTACATAGCTAAAGTATTAAGGTGGGTTGATGGTGGATTTGAGAAAAATCAAGAGGAAATGGCAACACAAAGGCAAAGGCTTCAACAATGAAAATGGGGAGAGTGGGAGATGGAAAAATGGACTTAAAATGTGATGAAATGGATGGGGATGGATTGGAGGTGTGTGGGGGAGGTGTATGAAGAGGATCCTATATAAAAATCTGAACAAAAATGTTATTTCAAATAGAAACCATAAAGGAAATGGCTCACCTTGCTAGAACCCTTGGAAATTAGCCACCTACTATCATAGATGTTGTTGCAACATTGTCTAATATAAAATAAAAATTATTTGAGACTCTGGCAACAAAGAAAAATCACACCTAGAATTTTTGAAGCAATGTTGGGGTGTTTTCTATGATTAAAATAGCTAAACCATGCGAGAAACTCAGAAATTCACTTTTTCTATGTAAAAATGAGGCAAAGTTGGTCTATTTTAATGATCTTGCTTAGGGAATTTGAAGATGGAAAATTAGTAGGTGGGTAAGTGGGAATCCTTAAAAATTAATTATCTTGGGCCTTTTGAATTGGTGATGGGAGGATAAAAAGTAAAGGTTTCCCTATTAGGTGTCAAACTATGGGCATTATTCATGAATAAAAATTAGGCTTAGTTTTCTAGGGGACTTTAAGCTCGAAGGGGGCCATCTAGTGGTGGGTAGTTCCATTAATTTTAATCTTGTTAAGGTAGTATTTAGGAAGGGTAAATGTGGGGTTTTCACATAGGATGGGGCTAGGCACACCATTTAATAGTTTGACAAGGGGGTAAAGGGGGATAAATCAAAGGGAAATTAAAGGTGGGGCTAGGACATGGAATGAGGATAAAAATAAATGAAAATGAAGATGTATAAATCTAAACAAGACCATGGAAAAAACATAGGAAAGGGGATATGGATGGCTAGGGGTGAAATTGGATAGGAAAAAGGGGTTAAAACAATACAAGATGCACATAAATGGGATAGGTTTAAAATGGACACAAAAACATAATAAGGAAGTTACAAGGTATGCAAATTTTGTTATTATATTTTGTCCCCACTTTAGTAGACTTATGACTAGATACTGTACTAAAGTAAGAGTAAAATAACATAAATCATGAAGTGTAAAGGATATTAGATACCAAAAATTAGATATATTGATCTTTTCCTTTGATCTTTTGATCTTGCTCTTGTCCTTGTACCTATTCCTACAAAGCACCCAAAGAGAGTAGTCATTGTATGCCAACAAAGAAAGCTAGCCTAAACACACAAAGAAATATAATGACATCACAGGGTGATCCCACAATACGGTGTCCCACTTTTTGGCCAAAGTAGGACATTGAAATCAACACTTTTAACCAAAATTTCATTTTTGACACCTATAGAAACTAAACCATTAAGAATTTAAAGATGATGTGAACTAGTGATTTTTGATATTTTGTGTAGATTCTAAATGTATTTTTTTTAAATTTTAAGAAATAATTTAAAAAATTTTAAGAAATAATTTGTGAATTATTTTATGTAACTTTTAATAACTTATTTTTTATAGTTAACAATATTTTTTAAAAGTGATGTTTATACCATACATCATAACCTTTTTTATAGAAGGATCAAATTATAAAATTTTAAACATAGATTTGTAACACCAATATCTAGTGTGCATATATTTTTTCATAATTTTTTGTTGCATATATTTTTTTATTAATTTTTGAAGTGAGATTAATTACAATTTAGACATAGGTTTATACCATACAACATAACGTTTTCTATAGTATCCAAATTAAATTGTTTTTTTGTTGAAACAAGGACATCAATACCTAGTGTTTAGGTATTTTAGAATTTTTTTCTCTATTTTTATTTTTCCGCGTGTGTGGAATAGAGACCTTGATGTTCAATAAAAAACCTATGTTCACTAGAAAATAAAAAATAAATATAATAATCAAATAAATATATTCAAAATCATAATTTTTGGAAAGCTTATACTAAGGGCTACATGCTTATAAAATAGAATTTCTAAATGACTTCATTTGATCCCCCAAAAGTTGAAGCAAAATTAGTTTTTTGTCAACATTTTGATAGGTGCAGAGGAGAATCCATCGAGGTTTTGATTTAAGACTACATGGGTTCTTTCCAAGGGGGTTTGATCTAAGGGGGTTTTATCTAACCCCCTTCAATTAAACTCCCTTAGATGGAACCCCTCAAGGATTAAACCATTAAGTTTCTAAAAAATATGTGATTTCAGACAAAAATCAGGATGTCCCAAGTTTGGGACTCAGTATTGTGGGATCACCCCATAATTAGGATCTAACATGTGTATACAATGAAAATTCATAATTTATAAGCATAAATTGGAAACACATTTGGTATCTGCATGGAAAAAAGCTTAATTTTAACCTTTTATTTTTGGTGGGAGAGATCTATGAAGATTTGCTCCCTAAGAAAATATGAGGATCGAAGTGTGACAATGTCATATGTTTGAAGTTACTAAATGAATACCTTGGAAATGTGAAATTAGAAATTAGGATAATGACAATGGTTATAAGGGCTATTAAAGAGTCATTTATGAAAGAGGGCCAAGCAAGGCCAATGATGAGGTGCTAATGATGACAACTTGGAAACTAGAGATTTGATTTGGTGATTTAACGACAACCACCCCATGACTAAAGATGGTTGTTGACCCAATAGAAATTGGAAATTAGTTTAGTTAGGTGATTTGATGGGTGCCACCCCATGGCTAAAGGTAGTAGTTGACCCAGTCGAAACTAGAAACTAGTTTGGTTTGGCAATTTGGCGGGAGCCACCCACAACTAAAGATGGTAGCTAATCCAATGGAAATTGGATATTGGTCATCGATGATTGATTGGATAAATGTCTTGGATAAGCTACATGTAATGGAAAACTTGTCTATTGTCTCAAGTGGATACTAGTTGTCATCATGGTCCAATGGCAATTTGCTAAAATAAAATGAAGGATAAAAAGCAAGTGATGTAAGATACATGCCCCCACTTAAGTTGATTGGCTAAAGTGCTCAACAAATAGAGCTAGTCAAAATAAGGTAAATTGATTAGGATAAAGTTTCTAAAGATAGATGATGTATAATGATGCAAGCCAAGGTCATGACCCCAATAGGATCACAATAGAATCTAGTGTCACATGCCCCCAAGTGATGATGTGACATATCAATCGGTAAAGGGAACATCATGGTTATCACCCAAGAGTATTCAAAGGATGTGAAGATGAAACTAAGAAACCACTAAGAAATTTGGTAATCATGTGGATATGGAAATGATGAGGCTCAAAAGGGTAATAAATCATATGGATATGGGAAACTATTGGGTAAATCAATGATGAGGTATGAAAGGGGGATGTCATGGTCATGCCCCTAAGGGTGGTCGAAGTGACAAACCATGAGAAGATCAAAATATGGATCAATGATGGCAATAGAAAGAGGATAACATGATCAATGAGGCTCTATCATAGGCAAAATGCAATGAGGCAAAAAGCATAAAGATAAACCAACACCACTGTGTATAAACTTGAATGATGGGAAAAATAGGATCTAAAGTAGATGCCATGAGATATTAGGAAATGCTCACAAAAGGATAATTAAAGAGGTAAAAGTGTATAATCATGGTCAAGGTGTCCAAAACAAGCTACGGAATCACATGATTGAGCAATCAAAAAACATAGGAACGAAACCTCATCTTGCTACTTGATTGGAGTCAGTCCTAATAGAAGTATGTGTAATAGTGACTAAGTGTGGATCATAATTATCCAACTCAAAGTAGTGGGATGTAGTTCAAACAATTAAACAAGCAAACAATAACAAGGCAAGAAGGGTGGAAAATGACAATCAACACAATGGCAAAAGTGACAAAGACAAAAATGGTTAACAAAGATAAAGCACCAAAATGGTGAAGAATTTCTTCCAATACATTTAGGATCAAGGATTTGATAAATGGACTAAAAAATCACTACTTAGGTTTATGAGCCATATCAAATAGGAAATTTTCCTCATTTAATCTTCATTGTATACTTGCTTTTTTATGGAATGGAAAAGGATGTGATGTGGTACATGTGGAAAGTTTTATGGGATCTTGGATGGGACAAGGTGATGGCTTTCCATGAACTATTTCAAGTTTTAATCATAGTAGGATTTGGACTTTGAGCCTGGGGATGTGGGAATGTTGGTAAACAGATTTGTCACTGCGAAATAATCTTTGAAATCGACTTGTCGCCCTTGGAGCGGTGACTAAATAGTCCCAACAGTTGGAGAGATCGCGATAGAACAACAATCTTCCTCTGTGTTTGAGAGGGGCAGCTCCCTCGTATGATAGGGTTATTTGTGGTTTTTGTGTACTTTTAACCTTAAAGTACAAAAAGGAAGAAAAGCAAAATGACAGGAGAAATGGGCATGTAGAAACCCTTGTGGTCGACGTACAAAAACCAACAGGAGTTTCACAATCTTATTGAAAAGTACAAGGGGATTTCACCACAAATATAGAAACCACTTTCCTAAACTCTATGATGGATCTTATGACATATATGCAACAACGATGAAGAAAGATGGCAAATCTCAACATACGAGGAGATAATTTATCTAAACACTTTCAAATCAGGATACCGAGACATGGTTGTGCTTCATCAGCCAAATTGCATGCTTCAATGGATAACTTTGATTTACACAAATACATAGAAAAATCACCAATTTGACATACGAGAAACTAGTAATCATAACTTAGAAATACATCAAGAATCATACGAACTAAAATGCACTTCTTCATTATCTTTTCGAAATTATAGAATTTCAAAGGTAAACTATACAATGTGTAAGGCCAAAAATGTTCCAAGAAGTTTCATAAGTTCCCCCTGCAAAAGTTCTCTCTAAAGAGACCCCCCCCCTTTTACATTTCATATAGCCTCATATTTATAGGCTTTTTCCATAACCACCTAGTAACCAACTGATAACTAACCTGCAACTACCTTGCAACTACTTCCTAACCAGTTCAAGTAACTACCTTTTCGAAAGGAAACCTTATTTTTAGTTACAATAAGTGACATAAGTCACTTTTACAAAAAGGTAATTAGAACCCGTGACTTTCAAGTTGTCCATTTCGCTAAGTCCTTTCCATCTTTGTTCTGCTCCATTGTGGTGATCTAACTTTTCCTGAATGTTTGACATCTTCTCCGTATACCTGAATTCTAGATCACTATGTTTGCGCATTTGGAATAACAAGTTCAGGAAGAAGTGCTTTAATTAGTACAACATCTTGACACAATTTTAGAATTATATCATCAATGTGATGGAGTAGTGTGCAGATCAATTCCTCAAATGTTTTTCCAAGATTTTTGCCAGAGATTTGCATTTTGAAGCTTGTGTAGATGTGTTTGCAATAACGAATTCCACATCTTTTTGACCAACCAATGCTTTGGCTAGTGCATTCATCTTAATAAACTCGTGTGCAGCAAAATCCATCTGGGACTTGATTCCATTGTCAAGCTTGGTTTCATTTACCAGATCCATAACCATGTAAAGACAACCATTTTATCTTTTCCAACAATACCCTCAAGACTTTGCAAAATACTTGAAGATATAACAAAGTCGTTAGTCCAATCATTTAGACCATCAATTACTCCTGGAACATTGTTCTTTCTTGAAATGATTAAACTTGTTCACATCTCTCACAATGATTTCTTCTGCAACAATCATTCAGTACATGCCTTGCATCTATAAAATATCCTACTTCCCTCATCTACCTAGACAATTTGTCTAGCTTTGTATAGATCTCATAAGTTTGTTTTCTACACCAAAAACATGTACCATTTTATGATCTTCAATCCAATTACATTCATTAACTTTCATCAATTCCTTTACCTTTTATCGATCTGGACTTCATCTCACCTGCTCACTTACTTGTTTGAAGGGCTTCAAGAGATTCTCTTGTATATCCATACATTACATATGCTTCAATCATTCTAGTCCAAGATAACTAATTTCTTCAATACATTTTGTTATTTCCATGCTTCCGCATTTCAGGTACATGTCATTAGACTAAAATCTGCTCTTGGTCATTTATTCATACATTTCCTTACTGCACTCTAAGGCTATTTGGATGGCACAAGCTCATGAAACTGAAACGATCTCCATGACACATCGCCACTGAATCTAAATGATCATTCATCGGTCCCTTTGATTAGACTCATACATTTGACTTCTATAGAAAGCCTCTCTTATATCATAACTCTGATTCTTGTTACATTTCATTCATGTGTGCATCATATCCTCCTGGGTGGTCCTGATGAGCATCTTCGACACTAGTGCCAAGTATCTTTTTCTTCGAAACCAATTGCAAACAGAACCATACGTTCAAACCCTAGACCAAATCCACAATGTTTCATAGTTCCAAATCTACGTAGATCAAGGTACCATTCATAGGGCTCTCTTGGCAAGTCCCTCTCTTCAATCCTTTTCTCAATAACTTCATATCGCTCCTCCCTTTGGCTCCCACCTATTAACTCCCCAACCTTTGGCACAAGTACATCCATGGCAGCAATAGTCCTGTTATCCTCATTAAGTCACATGTAAAATGCCTTGATCAGTTTCAAATAGTTGTATACGATAACTGGCCTTTTAAATATCTCCTCCATTAAATATCTTTCATGTTCTGATGCTAAATCAATGCCCCATTCTACCTTGTTGTCAAATTTCTTATCTATGACCTTCTCTAGTAGTTCAACAGCTTCTGTGTAGGTAATACGTGCAAATGAAGTTGAAGCTACTGAGCGAAGACGGTCTATGGCAGTCTTGTCGACCCTCTTTACCATGAATTGCATATCATCAAGGCAGTGATCAAGCAATCACTAACAACATAATCTTCTTCATAGTTTTATCTACAGATCCACTTATAAGATACTTTCTAGGCTCGAGCAGAGCAAAACTTGTCACTGATTTTTGATACTTCCTATTTTGCATCTACATCCACCAGAGCATTTTTAATAACAATAATTCACTTTCTTTATACTTTGATGGATGTGTAGGCATGTTTCCAAAGCTCCCATTGTGGCACACTCTGGGAGTATTCTGGCCAAGATGAACTGATCAGGGTGGATCCCTGTTTGTTACATTTGGTGAAACAATGCGAACACTTCGCGAGGATATCCCTTTCTTTGATAAGCAACAATTATAACATCCATGAGAAAATGTTTGATTCTGCGATGCCATCAAAAACTTGATGAGCACCCACCAAATTACTGCACTTGGCATACATCTTGGTAAGCTTATTTCGAAAGAATGTCAATCCTGATATGCTTTGAGTAGTTTGGCTTTCCACCTGCAATTGCATTTGCTTATAAATCTCTAAGGCGTCTTCAACAAGCCCATTTTGAGCATATGCAGCAATGATTGCGGTCCATGATACAACATTTCGATAAGGCATCTCTTCGAAAAGCATTAAAGCCTAGTGAAGAACACCATTATGTGCATATCCTGTAATCATTGCAGTCCAGAAGAAAACATTTCGTTGATGCATTTCGTCAAACAATTTGCCTGCCTTCTTTATGCCATCTTTTTTTTTTAATCCCCATCCATGTCATTAGGTAAGATTGTGAAGGAAATCGGTTCTTGATTCTCATCTGTGATATAAAAATTCTCAACAACCTTCGGTATGACTTCGGCCTCATCTTCCGAGGAATCCCCACCATCAATAGCCATTGCAACTTTTTCCTCTGCTCTCTCCAATGTTTCAGCTTCACTAATGTCTGTATCAGAAGCACCCTTGTGATTTGCCATGGTGCAAGAATAGACAGGACAGAATCACCAGCTATAGCAGGTCAAATGCAGAATCTAAATGGTGTTCGAATGCCTGGACAACAAAATACCAATATTACTTGGCCAGGCCAAGGGTTGTTCGTTCTTTGGTGTCTGGTTCATAATAACCAATACCTCTGCGAAATAGTGAGGGTTTGTTGTAGATGGACTTTCGCAAGGAATAGAGTCGAACCACTTCACCTCCTGCAATTGCAGAGACGATGTATTTTCTGGCGCCGTCTGGAACTCATTATTTAGTGGCAATACCCAAGAAATCATTTTTCAATCGCTCCCTCCATTTTATATCAAATTCAGTTAAAAAACTTCTATTCCAGGCATAGAGGATAGCGAAGGTGGTGGATTTATGATTCCTGCAACAATGCAGTCCCTGAGACCAGACTTCATTGAAAAACTCATTCAAACAATTCATGGCATTGTATATGTTTTCTCATTTTGCATACTTATATGCCAATGCATTTCGAACTATGATATCTGACAAATATCTCTTTTTCATTACATTGATGGGCATGGCCAAGGAGAAGAAAACTGTTATATGAAAATTAGTTCCTTAACCGCCATTTATCATGTCCCATATCATATGCAGGATAAAGAGGATGACTAAAACTATTTCCTTGATTGTAGGAGAATTTAATGGATGTGGAGGGGTGAAGTTATTCCTGTTCGTAAAAAGTGAAAGTGAATTTCATTCTTTTTATCTCTCCAAACTTGAGAACTTACACCCTTTGGTTTTGGTTACCCAAAAGTCAAAATATGCGCAAACTTAGCCAAACTCCAAAAGTTAACGCAAACTTCGTGAAAAGAAAAAGTTGACACGAACTTTGTGGAAAATAGAAGTTGGTACAAGCTTAGCAAAAAATGGAAGTTGGTGCAAAAATAATGTTTCGAAGCCAATTCCATTTAAATTTTGACTTGGAAAAATATTGCTATTCAAAGAGGTAATATGAACAAAATGAAATATGACGTCTCGTTAATAAGTTATTGACATGATTGACACATGAAGTATAACACTGATGAATTGCAACCAAAAGGATGACTTGACAAAAGGTTTCGATGCAAAAGTTTAAAATTTGGCAGTTTAGAAACGAGGCCAGCAGGGAATAATCAATTGCATAGAAATTAAGAGATATCTGCATGAAAGGGATATGTTTTAGTTGATGTGCACTTATCAAGTCATGCATACCAATAGAATAGGCAAAGAAGGCACCCTAGATTAGAGACTAAGCATAGAATTCTTGGTTTAGGTCCGGACAACTAAGAGGGGGGGATGAATCTTTTCTACCTTTAATCTTCCTACCTTTAAATCAGTTGTCACACATTTTCAATCTTTTCTACCTTTAATCTTCCTTTGCCACTTATAATCAATTTAATGATATAAACATTTCAACATCAATCAATAACATATGAACATAAAACATAAATAACACATTTGACACAAGATTTTGACGTGGAAACCCAGTTAAAAGGGAAAAACCACGGTGGGGATTAACCTACAAAGATTAATACCTTGTTAAAAGTATTTTTACAAATGGGAATGCACATGCATTCAGGCTCACTGCCTAGATCTCACTGCTCAAATGGAGGCTTACTGTCTATGGAAATATTACAAGAGAAAGACAAAGATTTGAACTGATTAATAGCATCTACCCATGCAAGAATTTCAGTTCTAGTTAAGTATAAAAACTGATCTTACACATTTCATCTTTGCTCTGCTCTTCTTACTGTTCTACCTTCATTTATACTTTGGATTTCTGCTCTTCTCAAATATACCCTATTCGCATATACCGCTCATGCCCAAAATCATCCACAACAATCGGCTATATATACTCATCTTGATTTGCAATCACGTGCCAGTCAACTACAACAACACTTAGAATATTTATGAATGCTCTGCTCTGTCGGCTAGATCTATGCATAACTTAAGGTACGGACCAAAAAGTGCTCTTGAAAAACATCACTCATGTCGGCCACTATCACTAATCATTACCATTTGTCCAACAAACAACTTTCATACATCTGGAATCAAGACCTTCTACAAGGTTGGCCTATTCTTCTTCTGTTTGCTTTGACAAAATGGAACCCGGTACTCAGAGGTTAATATCTTTTGAATCCTTCATCATTGGAGAACAAAAATCTACTCCCCTAGATCCGAAGCTACTCATGACTTTCCACCAGAGAGATCTAGACCAAAATACCGGACCCTGTTACTGCTTTGTTCTTAACTATCTAGACTTAGACAAATTATGAATCTGACTTTCAGTATGAACACATTGTGTTATGCGGATGATTGGGATGATCTTAGTTGCCATCAATGACAACACTTATAATGCCTAGCAGTGTCTCTTGCCAACAATCTCCCCCTTTGGCATTGATGGCAACACTTAGTGAAAAATGACTAAGTGTTGGAATAGCTCCCCCTTAGCTTGTGCTCCATACTGCTGTTCATACTGCTTTTCGGTACTCCCCCCTTAGCTGTATTCCTCATTTTTCACTAATCTTCACTCCCCCTTTGACATCAATGGCAAAGGATGGGGTCCGCAAGCTAAAACTCTCAAAAAATTCTATATATACTACTGCATATGTATAGATAATCATTAAGTCTTATTTACATGAACTTGAGAATGTCTACAAAGTTGGTTTTTATTTGCACAAGTGAAGAGGCCCAAGTACTCTTCATTCCATCCAAAATGGAGATGTGCCCACTTAACAAAAATGAATATGCTTCTGCCTTTGATAGATCTACTAGATCACTAGTCTGAGCTGCACTCAAGGCTTCATATAGGGCATTATACATTGTCTCTAATTTAGGAGAAATTAATCCCCAGAGCTCACACATTCTCTTCATAATGTTACCCTTTTCTTTAACAAGCCTCTTTATCTCATCTGTCAAGCTGATTACTTGACATTCTAGACTTATAGGTGAAACTGTTAGAGGATCAAAATTTTGAGAGAGATTTGACAATTTTTGTTCTTGCTCCTTTATCTTTTTCTCAATATCCTCATTAACTTTGGGCCATGATAGATAGAATTTGTACATATCACTTCCATCATTTAGAGCATTCTGAATATTTTTTATGCTAATACCAAGTATTCTTCTATCATTTCCTATCAAATTCTTTATTTCACAAAATTTCTTATCCAGGAATTCTTTCTGAACTTTTGCCTCCGTAGACTTCTCAAAGGACTCAAAATGAGTATTCATAGAACTTAGAAGATTTTTCAGATGTTTGGAGGGGGAGTCAGATGGACTCTTTTGGTAGGTAGGCATTAAATTTTCCAAAATCCCGGATGCAAGCCCCAGTAGTTCATTGTCCTCCATGTGGAATTTTAACATCTTTTCTCTGGCCTTTACTTGGATGAATGATACTATTTTCATCAGTTGAATTGGAGAGAGAGCATCTGGATTGGCTAGACCTTGGAGTAGTTCAGGTTCATCAAGCTAACTCATCTCTTTTTCAAGAAGACTTTTCACTGCATCTGCAGTGTCTCTTGCAACATTTTTTGAACCATCCTTTTATTCATCAGATTTCTCAGTGTTTGCTTTATGTGCTTCAACATTTGCACCATCTTCTTCTGCTTTATCTTTCTTTTCTCTTTCTTCCTCTATCCCTGCTTTATCTTTCTCTGTGTTTTGTGTAGAAGGACTCTTTCCTGTTTGTTCAACACTTGCTACCTGACCCAGAGGGCTCTGTGTAGTAGCAATATTCTCTTCTTTTTCAGAAAGATCAGGTGGGGGAATTAATCCTGCATCAACTATTTTGTCTATCATATCTATGTCTTCCTGATTAACTTGTTCCATTTCTGGAACATAGGCTTCACCCAACTCAGATTGCTACTCGATGATGTTCTCTTCTTCACCATCTAGAACTTCTTTTGTGACTATAGGAAAATTATGCTTTTTCAATGCTTTCAAAAGAATTTCTTGGGTTTCTTTAATGATTTCACTTGTTTCTCCAAGCATGAGTTTGTTCATTCTTATTTTGCTTTTAAAGTCATCTTTTGCTTCCTTGAATATCATATCTATTTGATTAGGTGAAATCTGAGGACACAAATTTATCAGCTCATGTTCCCTGATTTCCATTTCCTTGCTCTTGGCATTTTCTTTTCTCAATTCCAAAATATTTGCCAGACTTTGTGGCAACTCAGAAGTTATCTCAATCAGTGCCTTATTGTAGATGTTGAGGTATCTGATAGTTGCTTCTTCCAATACCCCTTTATCCACATCACTATATTCATCATAGAATTCAATCATGGGTTTTAGATTACCATCTATCATGACTAACTTTATCACATCCTCTAGGGAAAGTGTGGGCTTCTCAACATATTCCTCATATGCTTCTGTCTTTTACCTTTTACTAGCCTTTTTGCTTCCGGAGGACTCTTCTTTGTTTACTTTTGCAGCTTTTGTTCTGGTGGTCTTTCTTTCCTTGATTTCAATCTCAGAAACTGTATCTTCTTCTTATTCTCTTATGCTTTCATAGGTTTGGGTTGATTTTGTTTTCTTCCTTTTCTCCCATTTTCCAGATGATTTTGCTTCTAGTTTTGTAGTCTTGGAAGGAGCAAGGGCATTAACAGAGCTCCTAGTAGTTCTTGAAGTGGAAGAGAGTTCCACTGGATCACCAGTTTGTTTCTTATCTTGTTTCTCTTTCTCAGCCTTCTCTGTTCTTTCTCTAAATTTTCTCATAGCTTCCTTAGTTAGGCCCAGATTTTTAGCTAACTGCTTAACTTCTTTTCTTACTCTCCTATTGGTTTCAGGTTCTCTGAGCTCAGTATGCAACTTTAAACTCAACTCCTCATAAGTTCCAAATCTTTCAACCGTTGTGTCTTTGGGCTTGCTTAGAAGATGTTGAGCATACATATTCAAGATCCTTTCATCTACTTCATACCCCATGGGCATAATCCAAACCATTCTGGGTTCCACTGCTTCCATTAAACATTGATTAGTATCAACCATGAAGCATATTTCATTTTTGTACTTGTCAACAATTGAATTAAATTAAATTAAATATACATGTAGACTATCTAAATTCTATTTAACACTATGTGTAAAAGTTTTTTTTATGAAAGAAAAAATTACAGCTCGAATAAATCACTTTTAGAAAATTGAAAAGGCCTTTGACATTGCCCAACTTTACCTACCAATCAGACTAAAGAAGAAGGCCACTAGGTAGGGAAATATCACTCATGATGCATGCTATACACATAATTATTTATACACATTTCCTTGCATGTTTTTCAACTTACATGTTGATCCATTTAATTTAGATGTCATGTATCGACTACAATTTGATGGAAAATTATAGTATTAACATGGAAATCATGAATAAATACCTAAAAGTTTATACCAATATGTAGCAATAGAACCAAAATATCTTGCTAGATACAATAAAGCAATTGGTAGCCATTATACTCTCCATCAAAGACACCATCACCTAGGTTTGATGTACTCTCATTGCACTGCATTGATGTGGCTACATGTAGATGAAAGAGGAAAATTCAAGGCAAGAACTTGTTTGTGCATAAAGTGTGTTTATATGAATTGCCAATTTTCCATGCCAAATGGAACTCACATGTTCAAAGCCTATGGTTCACCAAGTTAAGGAAGTGAATGAAAATAGAAGAACTCTATAGAAGAGATTATAAGATGTAAGTGAAGAGAGAAGATACAACAATTTTGACTCATTATTTTCTAACATTTCAGTTCCTCTTTTCCTTGCATGTTGATGTAGGAGCATCTGCGAGTAATTCAAGTAAATTGGGACACTTAATGTTTAGTTGCAGAGTGCTAGGAAGAGACATTGGAGATTACCGCATTTTACCGCATTTTCACATCAAAGCATGTGAAGCAAGAATTAGCATCTACATATCATCATCTACATCATATTCAAATTTCAGGTCATTTGGAATTGTCTACTAGAAGTTATCGCTATCAGAAGATTACCTATTTCACAGAACAAAGTAGTCAATGTTCAGTTGAAGCCTAATGGGTTTATGAAGCACTTTCGTGACTTGTGAAGCCTAATGGATCATCATTCAAGGTAATATGGGACCATATGGACCTTTGTGGAGAACCGCGTCGAGTTTCATTCATTTGTGGAACAATACCATATGTTTTGGTCTGACCTATTTGTTTCTACACGTTTCATACTATCCGTTACAATTGGGCTGACTTGATAATGTTTTGAAGGCTTGCGGAGGATATAAATGAAGGAAATAAGATTGTTTCAAGGAAGGGATGAAGTAGTGATGAAGAGTGCAAAGATATGAAGCATGAAGATGAATTGTTTTGATCTGGGGAAGTAGTAGAACAAAAGTAGAATGCAGAGTAGAGAGCAAAAGAAGATACAAAGCAGGGGATTGAGAATGAGAAGAAAGAAAACACGGAGGAATGTTGTTGTATGAGTCTTTTGTAAACATGGGCTGCGGCCTAGCATATGAAAAGCCTTAGAGGCATATGTAATAAGGTTTGAGATTATAATATAATGAGAAGTGATCTTTGAAGGCTGGGTTTTTCCCTTTGAGGGTTTTCCCAGGATAAATCTTGTGTCATGTGTTTATGGATATCTCTTATCACTTTGTTGTTAGTTGTATGTTGTTGTTACATCTTGGCTATGATCATGGTTTAGATTGTTTAAGGTTGCAAGGCTGGATAATACTTCACTGGACCCTCCTACCTTGACTACATCAAGTGGTATCAGAGATGGTTGTGAATCTGTTGGGCTAGTTATGAATTTGTTGAGCTACTTGAAAATCTAGTGGGATGGTTGTGGATCTGTGAGGAAGAAAGAAAGTGTTGGAAGAAAGTGTGAAACCCTAAAGTGCAATAGGAATCATTGCAAAAGAAAGATCAAGGCAAGAAAGATCTAGGTAAGCTTTTCACATTAAGTTGTTTGTATGATTTGTTTCAATGGGGAAGATTGGAAAGAGGATGAAGAAAGAAAATGAAAACCTAATATGCGGGAAGGATGTTCTAGAAGAAGAATTGTGTGAAATCAAAAGATATAACTCAAAGTTGATGGAGAGGATAAAGGAACTAGGAGAAGACAAATATGATGCTCTTGAAGAAGAATTGGAAAATGTAAAAAGGAGAAATGAAGAATTAGAAGAAGAGTTGAAATTGTTTGAGTATGTCAAAAAGAGTTTTGAAGAACTGGAAGAAGGATGCAAGTTGTTTGGGAAGATTGAAATCATGAACATAGATCTGGAGGAAAGTTTGAAGAAGTTGAGAAAATAAAATAGTTTACAAAAGAGTGAAATATCTGGATTGAGAGAATATGTTAATCAGTTAGAGCAGTCACTTATTGCATGCATGGAAGAGAACGAAAGTCTAAGATCTAAGCCTAAACTTTGTGATGTTTCTTGTGATAAGTTAATGATTTGTGTGATACTATAGAAGCTTCTTTAGAAGGTGAGATTGAAGATAACAATGTAATTGAATCTGCAATTGTTGGTGATGGTGTTGACAATGTTGGTTATAAAATCATGACAAGACTGGGATATGAAGGAAAAGGATTGGGAAAGTATCAGCAAGAAATTACATAGCCTATTAAGCCGATAGCGAGATCAAGAAATGAAGGCCTTGGATATATCAGAGGTAAGGATGTTGTCACCAATTCAAATAAATCAACTCAAGGAAGGAAATGTATGCATTGTTCTTATTGTAATAGACATGGACATGGAAATGAAATGTGTTGGGATCTATACCCTTGTAAGTTCTATGGATTAAGGAATCACTCTGTAAAGATATGTTGGAACAAAATGCAGAGGAGAAAGCCTATTGCAAATTGTATGCAGATGGATTATGGATGGATTCATGGATCGAATTGGAAATCTGTTACTTGTATGTTCAAAAGGTTGTATAGGCTAAAGTATTCATGTGTTGAAGGATATGGATCAAGATGTAGAGAAGGAAGACCACATGCGGAGCAAACCAAGGACAATAATTCATACCATAGAGGGAAGAGATGACATAAGTTTCTACCACAACAACAGAAGAAGTCATAATTCTTACCGCAATGAAGGATACCAGAGATATGAGAGAGGATTTGATAGGAGAGGAACCTGTTTTCAAGTTTGGAGGCAAAAAACATCGAGTGTTAAATGAGACCAAGAGGATATTACCAAGGGAACAATAAGTGATGTAAAGATAACTTATGCGGAGGAAGAAGAACCTATTGAATCATCAAGTTCAATAGAGAAACCGAAAGAGGGTGAGACATTGATCTTAAGAAGAATTTTGTTGTAGACTAATCATCTGAGGAACTAGTGCGAGAGAAAGTTTGTGTCCAAAGCATAACAGAAAAGAGAAGTTCTTATTGCAGAGAAAGAAGGGATGACAAGGAATTCTAACAGAAGAAGTAAATTACACTGGAGTAAAGTAAATATGGGTGCATGAACAAAGAGAAGTTGAGAAGCAATGTATGCGAAGAAGAAACTGGAAGATTTTGATGTGGCAGAAGGAATTGTATCTGGAACCGGAGGTTAGAAAGTGTTGTAGAGGAAATTCAAGAATGTATTGATTTATTATTCCAGAGTGTTGTGAGACGCTGAGATTATTTGACTCTTAATTGATTGAAGTTGGTATTGATCCTGAGGCAACCTATAAGTGTTTGACAACATAGCGTCGAACTAAGAGGCAGTTGCAACATTATAGCTAGACCGCCGAACCTAAACCACCATAGAATGAAGAATTTGAGGTAGCTTGCGGAGAAGACTTGCTCAGACCGTCGATCATTGAGGTAGTGCAAAGGCTTGCAAGCAAAGTGCCGAATTTAGATCACCAGAAGTGATAAGAACTTGAGGCAGTTTGCATGGATGGCTTGAACAGATTGCTGACCTTGAGGCAGTTGTAAGTACCTGTGAACAAACTGCCGAACCTATCCTAAGAGACAACATTGATTCTGACAGAATACAGACCAAAGTGAAGAGGCTCACTTTTCAATTAACCCCGAGAGTCTGATGCAGGAGAATCTGGGAGTCATTCGAGTAAATTGGGACAATTAATGTTTAGTTGTAGAGTGCTAGGAAGAGACATTGGAGATTACTGCATTTTTACATCAGCATGTGCGGAGTAGGAATTAGCATCTACATATCATCATCTACATCATATTCAAATTTTAGGTCATTTGGAGTTGTTTGCTAGAAGTTATCACTATTAGAAGATTACCTGTTTCACAGAACAAGGCAATCAGTGTTTAGTTGAAGTCTAATGGGTTTGTGGAGCACTTCTGTGACTTGCGAAGCCTAATGGAACATCATTCATGGTAATATGGGACCAGATGGACCTTCGTGGAGAACCGCATCGAGTTTCATTCATTTGCGGAGCAATGCCATATGTTTTGGGCTGACCTATTTGTTTCTAAACGTTTCATACCATCCGTTACAATTAGGCCGACTTGATAATGTTTTGAAGGCTTGCAGAGGATATAGATGAAGGAAAGAAGATTGTTTCAAGATAGGGATGAAGTAGTGATGAAGAATGCAAAGATATGAAGCATGAAGATGAATTGTTTTCATTTGGGGAAGTAGCAGGATAGAAGCAGAAGGCAGAGCAGAGAGCAGAAGAAGATATATAGAGCATGGGATTGAGAATGAGAAGAAAGAAGACATGCAGGAATATTGTTGTATGAGTATTTTGTAAATGTGGGCTGCGACCTAGCATATGAAAAGCCCTAGAGGCATATGTAATAAGGTTTGAGATTATAATATAATGAGAAGTGATCTTTGAAGGCTAGGTTTTTCCCAAGATAAATCTTGTGTCATGTGTTTATGGATATCTCTTATCACTCTGTTGTTAGTTGTATGTTGTTGTTACATCTTGGTTATGATCATGGTGTAGATTGTTTAAGGCTGCAAGGCTGGACAATCCTTCATTGGACCCTTCTACCTTGATTGCATCACATGTCTTGTCATCTTATTATCCATTTCCCCTTTCAATTCAAGTTCTTAATTTTAGTTTAATGCCATATGTGGTATTTGATTGTATATTTTTACCACATTGGTCTCTTTGTTGTGTGATCTTTATTGCATGTATACATAGATAACAATTTTTTTTGTTGTTGGAGGGTTTCATATCAAATCCATAGAATCATTTAGCTACATGATATGAGAGCATGAGCCTTAGGATTAAACCTCTTCGACTGAGAGCCAAGGACTAAGGGATATCCATTGTGCCAAAGTCACCTGGGGCATGATCTCGACCTCATCCCTTATGGTGTCAAAGCCTTGCGCTCAACAAGACTTGATCCTTGGTGGGCTCATTCAGAACCATTCAACTTCACTAGTAGACCAAGGGCCCATTGTCATAAGTAAGGAATTTGAAGCTCAATACCATTTGATTTCATATGGATTTCTATTTTCTTAAAAAAATGTAATTTTTATGGATATTGTACATTCTAATTTTTCAATATGGATTGGATGTGGGCGACAAATATTGTTTTGTGTTGTAGAAGTAATGTTTATTACTACTTTGGACCCATTATTTTAATATATTAAGCTAGCATATGGGTTGTAATTCCATCCCATGACAGTATTCAAAGCTTAGAGCTCAAAAGAATCAAAACTAGAGATGATAAACTAAAATACAATATATACTTTGCAAAGCATAGAGAGAGTAGTGTTGCTCATGTAGGTGACTACCTTAAAGAATGAGAGAATACTGGCTTGTACAGAAATGAATTTTTAGGTGGTATTCAATTCTTGGCACCACATTCTATACAGACTCTTTGCATTTATCTCATGAGCCTTTACCATGTTGCAGTAGATGTTGCCCTGCTACTTATCCCCCATTTTGCTACAATGTATTTGCTCTACTATTTTTCACCAGCACAATAAAATGATTACAGCTTAAAATGATATTGCTAATCTATTTTGAAAAGGTTGCATAGATGTTTAAAGGATGGAGAGAAAACACCAAAAATTTTAAGGTATCTTTCTTAGCTTTGTGAATGTTCAAACTTGAAATTGTTGAGAAAATTATCCATATGCAAATAATAGGCATTTTCACTATTAATATTCATTAATAACTTGAGTACACAAATTTAAAATTATGTAAGGTAGTCATTATCAATATTCTCAATCAGAAGAAAAACTTCCCATCGTTTTATAAAAAAACTCAAACACCCACTTAAAACAAATATAAAATTTAAATAAATACTTTTAAAAATTATGAAATGATTAAATAAATTTTCTAAACAAAAAAAATACAATTGGATATTAATTGTTATGGCAGGTCTTCGCCACTCTACTTAAATATCATCTATTTCAATCATCAAATTGTCAATAGCAATTTTACACCTCATCCACAACAAAAAAAAAAATGGTAGATACTTGTCCTACTTTTATTGACCAAAATTGACCTTTGATTATTGAAATTGATGATGTTTAAGAATAGCAATAATATTGATTAAAATGTTAAAATTATATGACATTGTTCCCACCGATTACTCCATTTTCACTTTTCAAAATATACAATAAATCCCTCCACGTAACAGCTTGCATTGGGCAATAAATACACATTGCAATCTCCACCACCTACAATTCCAAATCTAACGCACATAAACCGACATAACGAAGCGACTGCAACTAGAAAGCTTATGCAAAACAAAGAGGGCGATTAAAACTACAAACACCTAAGTAGGAATACAAATAATTCAAAGAAATTTCACAAACTGAAGCTCTTATAAATTCACATTCAAATCCAAGGTTAACAGCATTGTAATCTGGATTTTTTTCCCAATAAGTTTGAGCAGGTGAGATTCAGGCCCAAATGTTTATTAGGCTCTTAGATTATTGCTTTAGTCATTAAAGATTTATTGGATTCAATCTTTAGTTAGTTGGTGCATTTCCCAAGCCTTCCTAGAAGGATTTGAGAACACTCCAAATTGTAAGAAGAATTATTTCAACTAGTCTCAAAAATGGCATCTATATTGCAAAATTTAACATATATCATAGTCATAATAATTCTCTTACATGCATCCTATACTAAATCTCAAGATCCTCCTGCTGATTCTCCTGCTCCTTCTCCTGCTCCTGCTTCTGTGGCTTCTCCTGCTCCTACTACTCCTGCTCCTAATGTGACTCAACCTTCTCCTCCTAATATTTCTCCCCCTTCCTCTTCTCTTACTCCTCCTAATATGACTCCACTTTCTCCTCCTAATGTTTCTCCCCCTTCCTCTTCAAAGCGACTGAGTTCTGGTCAAAAGGCTGGAATTTCTATTGGTGTTCTATTAGCAGTGGCCTTGGGTGGATTTGTGTTTGTGATTTGCAGGAAGAGGAGAAATAATATGAGAAGAGCTCGGTTTGGTTATGGAGCTCAACAAATGGAGCTTTAATGGGCTGTATGATTTTTAGTTTTGGTTTAGTTAGAGATTAATCCTGCAAGTTTATGAGTTGTCTGGTATTGAGTTTATAGTGATTAAAGAATACGAGTCTGTGAAATTGAAGAGTAGATGACTGGTTATGTTTATATTATTGTTCTTTGGATGAAAGGCAAAAAAATTGTTGGTTGTGTTTAACAGGGACTGAGATTAGGTTTTTATAATGGTGATGGAAAAGGAAAATTGTTATGATTTGATTGAAATGTGAAGTCTATTTTTCCTTACTTTGATATGTTGCATCTCTATTAAGAGAAGAAATACAGTCCATGACCAGTTCCAAAAAAATTAACGGACAGAAACATTAGAATCTTAAAAGAGAATCAGGAATTAATAACTTAATTCAAATATTCGATTGGATTGTAATTGGGTTTAATTCATATTTTAGAGTGACTCATAAGACAAACATACATGGTTAAATGATTTTTCTGAAATTTTGAGGAATGACTATTTGATTGGATTGTAATTGGGTTTAATTCATATTTGAGATTGATAACTGATTTTTCTGAAATTTTGAGGAATGACTATTTGATTGGATTGTAATTGGGTTTAATTCATATTTGAGATTGATAACTGATTTTTTCTGAAATTTTGAGGAATGATTATTTGATTGGATTGTAATTGGGTTTAATTCATATTTGAGATTGGTAACTCATAAAACAAACATACATGGTTAAACGATTTTTCTGAAGTTTTGAGGAATGACGGGTTTAAAAGATAGCAGATGGAGAACAAATGATAAAAAAATAATTAACCCATAGACAATTAGATTTTAAATGGAGATTTAACAATCACAATTGTCTGTTAGACTTTAAATGGAGATTTAACATCACAACTTTTCTTTTATACCATTTTTTGTATGAGGAGTCTTAGTTTTTTTTAAAGCATATTTCAGTATGTTTTTGTTAGAGTTATGAACTATTGGGTATGGTATAATTGTAGAGAAAAAAAAACTCAATAAATCTGTACAATAGAAGTAATGTATATACAATTTGAAACAATAATAGAATAAATAGAAAGCAAAGACAATATGTAGTATTTTTATCTCGAAAATTTTTTGGAGTAAAAAACTCAACATAGTAATTTTTTTCACTATTGCAAAAAGTGCTTTTACTCATTGAATGAAATCATGCAAAAGATAAACATGAGTGCTTTAAAACATGGGCAAAAATAGAAAAAACCCAAAATAACACCCATTTTTTTTCCTTGAAAAATGTATTTTTAGTAATTTTTTTAATCACTAGTGAGGTTGATCCATTTCGACTCTTAAACATGGAAACTATACAACACCTACCTAATATTCTCCCACTTGTTGAATACTTTCCATAAGGGTCACTCTTAAAGTGTTAGTTGTTGAGGGCAACCATGCTCATTGATTTCTTGCACCAAGAAAATTTCTTAGTACTCATAGCGTTTGTTAATGAATCAACAACAATATTTTTGATTTCAAGATTTTCCAATAGTACTCATTTAATTTCAACCACTTCTTTCACAAAATGCTACTATAGTCTAATATTCTTTGATTGAGCATGATAAGAAGGATTCTTGGCCAAATATATTACACTTCAATTATCATTCTGAATCCTTACCATCTTCTATACCAAACCAATAGTCGAACACAAACTTTGTAGCCACACTACTTCCATAGATGCATGAGTAACTGCTATGTACTTTACCTCTATTGTAAATAATGCAACCACTACTTGTGTTTTGCTCATTCAACTTACTACTATTGCATATGTGTTGTCATTGATGTCAACATAATGGTGCTTAGTGATGTCAGAAGAGTAAGTGATCAGAAGTAGTGTTGTGATGTGGAAAGTGTAATGATATGTAATGTTGTCAGAGGAGTGATGATCAGAGGAGCAGACAAAGGAGTGATGATCAGAGAAGTTGTGAAGTGAAGGATATGATGATGAAAGTCATGAGAAGGTTGTTGGATTAGTATCATCTGTACACAGTTGTACCTTATCTTCTAAAGTTCATGGATAGATGAAAGTTGTCAAGAAGAAGTTGTGGTTTCTTATTTTTTATGAAAAGAGTTGTGATTGTTGTCTATGGTGTTGTGAATGATGTATTCATTTGTTCTTATTGAAAAGCATCGCATGAGACATGAAGGGAAGTGTACAAGGTTTCAGACTGTCAAAGGCACAAGAAGTTGCACTGAAGAAGAAAAGGAGAATGTTTTGCATTCCTCTACATTTGAAGATATGGCTATGCGGTTTGGAGGTTAGATAGAGATAGATGTGAAGTATGCATGATCCTGATTTCAGAGCATAAAAGTTACCACAGAAGATTCCAGAGCTAGCAGAAGTGAAGATAGTGGTACAATGTTGTTACAATCATAGAGAGACAGTATAATGCTCCGTATTTCTCTGCATTTGAAGATGTGGTCTTGCATCTTGGAGGTTAGTTAGATACAGATGAGAGGTATGATATATTCAAGTCTCAAATGATAATATGTACTGCAGAGGTTCTCCAGAGTTAGCAGAGTAAAAACAAATCATGTTGCTGATTAGGGTTGTCAGAGGGAGAATGTAAAAGCCATCGCATTTCACCGCATTATAATATCTAGCTTTTCTATTTGGAAGATATGTTTAGATTACCTATAGGTTTGCTCATTTCAAGTTTCAGGTGTTGAGGTGTACCGCAAGTCTGGTTTTCAATGCTCTATTTCAAGACTGTGTAATTAGAGTTTGCAAAGGATAACGACATTAGTGTTTGTGAGCTTGCGCCAATATGAAGTAGCACAAAGTTGAGAAAAGAGTGTATGAGAATGTTCTTTCAAGTCTGATGCAGAGCACACAGTGGAAGCTCTCAAAACATATACTTTCTTTGTCTATCGGCAAGACTCCTTACATCTAACACAATGTATATGCACAATATACATTCAAAACATACAACCCGAATATGCATTCGGTGGGAGCGACCATTGACCTAACGCAATGTATATCCTCAATATACATTCGTAAGATACATTTGAAAACATGTATTCAGTGAAGCCAACCGTTGACTTCCTTTGTATGCCGATACACTGTCGGCCAAACTTTCTAGATCGGTAACTTACCGATTACTCTCTTCGATGCCTTCAGTCCTCCCGATGTAACACTTAACTATCACCGTCTCCAACCGGTCAACTAATCTATGACCCCTGAATATCACCCATACGGCCGGTCGCCCCTTTGTATCTAACTCAATATACATTCACAATGTACATTCACAACATGCATTCTAAAGATGCATTCTCCTGATACTTCAGCGACATACACACTCAACAAGCCTTTGCGATATACACACAAAATGCATACTCAGTGAAACAACACAAACCTTCGCCTGACTTCCTGTGTCGATTATACAAAGCACCTTTGGCCTAACTGCCGATTCTCCTCTGATGGTCTCGACCCTTTGCAACTTCACAACTACTCAGATCTTTTACTTTGCCAACCTAGCACATGACGATGCTAGGATCTCTCAACACCATTGTATGCGATCCTGCAAACATAAAACCCAAACGAAAAAAACAAAGAGACGAAAGAACTGTACAACCATTCCACCGATTTTGAAGAAATCTAACCGGTGGAATGGATTAAGAATCCATCTCGGCCACAAAACGATAATTTGATTTATATAGAGAAAATTTAAAGAATCCGAAAGACAGAAAGATGCACAACACATAACTTGTTTATTATGCTTTCCAGAAAATGCGCATACAGATGCTCTGTTCACAATTACAAACCACTGATCTCTAATCCAACCTTAACTGAATTGAACTCAACTACAACTCCTATTGCTACTACTGATTAGATTTGATCTGCTCTGGGGTATTTATCTACTCGCCTTGAGTAGTACTGACCCGACTCCAAGTGGCTGGGAGACAACCTCCAAGCGGTTGGGAGATCTAACAACCTCCAATTGCCTATTTTTAGCATTATTGCTATTTTTAGCATTATGCGATTACAATTGACAAATGTCACTTGGGACTTGCAAAATAAACCTAGATACAAACTAAAATGGCATGCATTGGTCAAACAAACCTTATTACATGAATGGTCTTATAGGACCTTATTGGAAACAACAAAATTAACATCAAACAATTGAATGCCTTGAATGCCTCATGGAGGCCACCTTGTGTTAGGTGCTCCTGCACCATACACCCCACCTTGAAAAGAACTCATGCCACATGAGTTAAGTCTTTGTTTTTCTCTACCTGTATCCTCTGCTGCTTCATGTCTTCCCCACAATCTCTGGACTGCAACCTGTAGCCATGGAAGCAAATACTCATGTCCAGCCTTGTAGGCTCCACTCACACCTTGCCATGAGTGACTTCTTGCCATCAGACCTATCCTTTGCTTGCCATTCTTTCTTATTGTCATCTCTGCCTAAACACCTGCATTGGAAACCTTGGGTAATGCTTCTTGTACTACTACTATGGCAAAATATGTTTGCCTTTCAACTCTTGTTGGCTCTAGAGGACAAACAATTGTCCCAGTTATGATTGCATCACCTTCTTTCCAATCAACTTGTAGCTGCTTATAAACCTATTCTTCGACCTTCTGCTGATCCATCAGATCTCCATCATCAAAAACTAAAACCTTCTTCAAACGGTGATCTCCACTCCTTGAGATATCCTCTACTATCTTTGACTCTGTTTCATTGATCTGCACAAATTCTTTCTTTCCCACTAAAATGATTTTGGCTGCCTTCTTTGCTTCAGTATCCTCCTGCAATGGTGTCATCAAAAAATTTCTCCCATCCTTCTTGATGGTGTAGGTGTTAGCATATCCATCATACAATGCTCTCCTATCAAATTGCCATGGCCTACCTAAAAGTAGGCGACAACATTCCATGGGCAAAATATCACATAAAACCCTATCCTGATATTCTCCAATCTGAAAATCAACATATGCTTGTTCATATACCAAAAGTGATTGACTATCACTTACCCAAGATGCTTTATAAGGGGTTTGATGTGGAATCCTTTCCAGTTTCAACTTATCCACCATTTCCTGAGATACCATATTATCTGTTGAACCAGAATCTATTACTACCTTGCATTTTTTACCTTTGCTTTTGCAATTGGTCCTGAAAAAGTGCTCTCCTTTGTATCATCTCCTTGGATGTCTTCAAGAGTGTTCTCCTTAGCATCAATGATTCTCCATCTTCAGCTGGGGCTGCACTTCCCATTGGAGAGTTAACACTTTCATCTACCTTCTCTTCTTGCACATATTGAACCCTTTTGTCATTCATCCTATCACCTCTTGATGATGAACCTTGCCTTTCTGGACATTTGAATGCTGTATGACCAATTTCATTACAATGATAACATCTTCCAGTGAAAACATTAGAACCTCTACCACCTCCAAATCTGCCTCTTGTGCCTTTCCATCCACCCCTAAAATTAGACTGCTCTTGTCCTTTACTAGTCTCTTCTTGGTTAGACTCACCACTAGGCCTCTAGTTAGGACTTCTTCCTCCAAAACTGCCTCTAAAATTTCTATCACCTCTTCCTCTATTTTGCTGCTCACCTTTCCTCTTCAGCTTCTCTTCAGCTCTTAAGGCCATTTGGAAACACTTATTCACTGTTTCTAGTGCTAAGATGCTGAGCTCATCTTGGATGTTCATCCTTAGGCCATTCAAGTACCTAGCCACTTTCTCTGACTCTTCTTCTTGTCTCTTTGATCTGAGACTAAGTTTATGAAACTCTTGTGTGTATGCATTCACATCAAGATCTCTTTGTCTGAGGTTTTGCAAATTTTTATACATCTACACATCATAGTCCAGGGGTAAGAACTGTGCCTTGAGTCTGGTCTTCATCCTTTCCCAAGAGGTCATCATATTCTTCCCCTCCTTGACTCTCTCTCCTTGTTCATAATTCCACCATGCAAGAGCAGATCCCTGCAACCTTGCCTTTGCCAACTTAACCCTCTTATCATCAGGGATTTCTTTATATTCGAAATGATTGTTCAATACCTCAATCCAATCAATCACCTCTTTAGCTTCCATACTTCCACTATACATAGGTAACCCATCTATGGTGTTCCTATTGACTAACTGTAATGCATTTAAAAATGCCCTCTGGTCTGCTGGTATCTCCTTTGCCTTTTTACTGGTTTCACCAATTTTTGTATCTCCTTCATCACTGTCACTGCCATCTTCCCTCTCTTTACCTTTGGACTATTTGAACTCTCCCAACCTGGATGCAAGTATCTCCTCAATCAACTTCTTAACGGCGTCCTACGACATACTTTTGGGAGGCATCGTCTCCACCTCTGGGTCATTTTCTTTGTCTGACATAAACATTCACAGACAACACCCAAACGCCAACACTCTTGCAAGTCCTCAATTCAACTTGCCGCCCAAATCTTTTTCCAGGCTCTGATACCAATTTGATGCAGAGCACACAGCGGAAGCTCTCAAAACATATACTTTATTTGTCTATCGGCAAGACTCCTTGCATCTAACACAATGTATATGCACAATATACATTCAAAACATACAACTTGAATATGCATTCGGTGGGACCGACCATTGACCTAACACAATGTCTATCCTCAATATACATTCGTAAGATACATTTGAAAACATGCATTCAGTGAAGCCGACCGTTGACTTCCTTTGTGTTGGTACCTGAATATGTATATCCAAGCCGCTTCCCAAAAGTCCAAAAAAGTTCTAACACTTTCGGCCTCTACAGTAGTAAAATTGCAAAAAATCAGTTAAGGTGCAGATGTCTTTGTATATACAGGGTTGCTTGTATATACATGCAGTCAAATGTGCATTGGCGGGTCAGAAAGCTCTATCGCCCTTTGAAAAAATTAGTTAGATGCATTTCTGAATGCATATCGGGCTTAGAATGTGCATATACAAAGGGGGAATCTTTCACAGATTCCTGGGAATATTCTCGCCTTGTATATCGGGTTGCATGTAGATATGCAAAGAAAAATATACAAGACCCGACATGCATATGCTAAAAATAAGGATACAAGGGCCAATGTACATTTGGTGGGGTCCGCCTCACATGCAAGGAGCTTTGTATCTCATATACAAAGGAGAATGTATATGTGATATACATTCAAAATGTGCAAAGGAATGATGTACAAGCACATATATACAAGGCCTGGACGTGAAGGGAGAATGCAATGTAGCGCATGAGGTATTGAAGTCCACAGTTCGCATGTATGTTGGGCTTGTATATGCAACATACAACCTGATATACAAAGAAAAGACAGACAACCTGGACATGATGGAGGAATGAAATGCAGTGAATGAAATTTGAGGTCCATGGGTTGTATAAAGTGCTTGTATATGTCGATATACAAGCCGATGTGTAGTGAAAGGATACGAGCCAGACTTCAAAGGGAGGTACAGTCTGATGCATAATGATTTGAAGTCCGCAGCTTGTATGTATGTGTGTGTTGTATATCGCAGATATACAAAGGAATGAGATGCAAGCCGGACCCGAGTAGTTTTCCATTTTATTCTAAATTGGCATGGGGTCTACTTTGTATATTAAGTTGTTGCATGTATATGTATTTTCTATATACAAGGGATTTTGAAAGGGGAACAGTGGCGATTGTATATGCATTTGTTCTTGCATATACAAGGGCGAAATGGCAAAATGGAGAAGGCAAAAAGTCAGCGATAGGAACATGGAGTGTCTACGTGGCACGTAATCATTGGCTCTTGGCTTTTCTGCATGTTTCTGGGCTGTTTGATCTCAGCGATGGAGTTGTGATCGACGGCCATGTTTTGAACCCGCAGCGAAGGTTTTTTCCTGTGTATTTGCAATCATTTTTGAGCGGGAAAACTTCAAATGTGTTCGTTGCTACATCCCGTGGGTAGCTGAATCATTAATGGCAAACTTGTAGAGGATGATCGATGGAGTTGATAGGTCAACCATCCGATTGATGAAGAAAATCCCTGGGCGGTGGTGTAAATCCTGAGCCCACCTGTTTTTTGACTGCATTCAATTTTGAGTGCCATTTCTCACGATGCATTGTATCAGGCAATTTTTGAGTTGACCGTTGTAATTTTGGCCGAGTACACAATTTTTCTATAAAATGCAAACCGTGTCACTCATATTTGGTTGTTGAAGACTTGGGTATTTTTGTGTAAATAACGAAATATAGAGCATTTCCTGGCTGTTGTATCTCTGTGAAGTTTATGAGTTGCACCTTGAATGTACATTGCATACATTTTCAGTTTCAGTGTTGTTTTATATGAAAAATGCTTATGGCATGTGTCTAGTTGTCCCTCACCACTTGTTACATGCATTTCTTCTTCTAAATTTGGTTGCTAAGGGTTCCTCAAATTCTAGAATACAGATTTATGTATTGCATGCTTAATTTCTAGACTTCCATTCAAGGAGTGGATTAAATTGTTTTAGGTTGAGTATGGAGGAGATTGTATGTCAACTGGGATATCTGTAAGTAGAGGCAGTTAAATACCCATCCTTGGGTGATGTTTGTAAGGCAAGTATCAATCTAACCCCTTGAAACTTGAATCCATGATGCAATCTGTTCTTGTGTATACGTCTAGTTGACTCCTTGCCCTGGGATAGGCACCAGTTTGCCCTTGTGAAGTAGTTATGATCCAAAACCCCCTGTCTTGCATCCGATCCATCAAACCAATCATTCCATTTTTCCATCCTATTAGTTGTAGGAGTAGGATTAGGAACCCCTGCATGCTCTCAGCTTGAACCAGACAAACATGTCCAAGAGTGTTGCCAAACTTGTGATTTATCACTCAAATCTTGGTCCATACATGAGAGTATTCTGCCTATTGTTGTCAAGTTAAATATTTTTGTCATTGGGCGAGTCAATGTTGTATCTTTAGCTATAGAGATACCCCCTTTGGTGTGGCAGAACCAGAAGTGAAGGGGAGGTAGCTCACGCAACCTCCTGTATTAGTTGGCCGAATCTGCCTGCATATTGGAGCTGGCAAACCCACTACTGATTTGATTACCAACAGATGGTGACTCCACTGGGGAAGAGAGAGTCAATTGATTTGGAGGGTTGGAAAATCTAGTTTCCAGTGAAGTTGTTGCGGCAGGATCCAAAAATGACCATGTGGTGCTTTGCGGGCGTGGTGAATCCAGAAAATACATGTGCCTTGTTGATATTCTGTCCTCTCTGTGAGAGGTGGTGACTCTGTTGATTGAACCTATCAATGCTGCAACATATTTCTAGGTATTCCATTTTTCATTCAAAATGATGAGTTTAGAACATCAACCCTGGTTGTGTTCTCAAAGAAGACCATTTGTTATTGAGAGATATAAAGCCCTAAATTTTAAAGCAATATATGGTTACCCAAATGCTATTCCAAATAAACTTAGAAAATGTTTGCCAAAATATAGTGGATCAGATTCTGAATCAGCAATCTGCAAAATTTTTGTAATTTAATAGAAGATTATGAGGTAGAGGATGAAGATGTTGTAATGAGACTCTTTGCTCAGTCATTAGAAGATGATTCTAGGGTTTGGTTTTCAGACCTACCTGTGTGTTCACTTTCTTCGTGCGTAGATTTAGAAATTGCATTCCTAGGGCAGTTTGGTGAAAGGTTTGATGAGGCCTCATTGATCATACATTTTATGAATATCCAAAATGAAGATGAGGAGCTGGTTCCAGCCTTTAACCTTAGATTTATTAAGTTGCTCAAGAAAATCCCTGCGCATATGAGACCCAATAATGCATTGTGCTTAGCAATTTATTTGGTTGCATTTGATGAAGTGAGTTACTTATTGAGAGATAAAGAACCAGCCACACTTCACCAGGCCTACCAATTTGCTATGGATATTGAAAACAATGAGAAATATGGAATACCAGTAGGTTTCATGGATGCAAGTTTTTAAAACAGTTATCAAAGTGAATGTATTTCTACTTTTCCACAATGTTCATTAAAGGATGATTTTGCAGAGGGAAATATATTTCATAATAATATGTGCAGCCATGATGTGATGCATGAAGAAGATGTTGTAGAAAATGTAGGCATATCTTATGATGAGGAAAACAAAGACTGTTATCAGCCTCTAAAAGAGAGGCCTGCAAACACAAAACACCCTTCAAATGATCAAATGAAAGATATACATGAGGTTGTGTCTTGCAGCAGTAGGCATATCCCAGTTATTCCTGATTGTTTATATGAAGTGGATATGCAGAGTTTCACTTTGAATATAGAAAATGTAGGTTCAAGGAATGACAGTGAATATGATAATGATTGTCAGCATTCAGATGCATATGTGAGCCTTTCAGATGATGAAATATATATGGATGCTGAATATGAATGTTTCCTTGAAGATTCTAACCACCTTCACAGTGCAGAGGTTGAAAAAATTGCTTTTGATTATCAGTGCATTGGTGAAGAGGAACAACAGGGTCACTATTTAGAGGTGAATGGATAGGTTGCAGATGTGTGTGCTCATACAATTGGGGATAGTGCTGGTTGCAGGGGCAACTATGAGGGTTTTGACATAGGGCTACATTCTGAAGTATTTCTGCCTTCTTTTGAGACATTCCAGGTGGACCTTGATGATAAAATTGTTGAGCACAATGATGATGAATATCTGTATACTTATAAAAATGAATATGATTATGAGATGTTGCTTGTGCCTGAATATTGCATGTTTGATGTAGATGAGCTCTTATTTTTTGAAAAAGGGCAAAATTCTGATGTGGATTCATTTGTTTAATGTGAGTCTGTTATTTTTCCAAGTAACATCAGTGACTCATATGTTGATGATAGTCTACTGCTGCAAATGGTAGATGCTTATGAATTTTGCCGTAGACTCTTTGAAAGGGAAAGGAGCAGCAGCACAATCAATTGCAATGCTGGGTACTGCAAACAGTTAAATGTTTTCAGGCTTCATTTGAAGAAATCAAAAGAGAATCAAGTGTTTGACAAAGGAAAATTCTAGTTTTTCCTTTTTGGTGGCCCTGGGCTGCCAAGTTAATTTTAACTAAATGTGATTTGTGATGCTTGTTGGTGCAATGTTTGACTCTGTTTCCCAATGGATAAGGCCCAATCTACGAAACCAAGGATTCTAAGGTTCTCGCCATGCCTGCAAGAGGCATGCATCCCCAAATAGAGCATGTTGGTACCTGAATATGTATATGCAGGCCCCTTCCCAAAAGTCCAAAAAGTTCTAACACTTTCGGCCTCTACAGTAGTAAAATTGCAAAAAATTAGTTAAGGTGCAGATGTCTTTGTATATACAGGGTTGCTTGTATATACATGCAGTCAAATGTGCATTGGCGGGTCAGAAAACTCTATCGCCTTTTGAAAAAATTAGTTAGATGCATTTCTGAATGCATATCGGGCTTAGAATGTGCATATACAAAGGGGGGATCTTTCACAGATTCCTGGGAATATTCTCGCCTTGTATATTGGGTTGCATGTAGATGTGCAAAGAAAAATATACAAGACCCGACATGCATATGCTAAAAATAAGGATACAAGGGCCGATGTACATTTGGTGGGGTCTGCCTCACATGCAAGGAGCTTTGTATCTCATATACAAAGGAGAATGTATATGTGATATACATTCAAAATGTGCAAAAGAATGATGTACAAGCGCATATATACAAGGCCTAGATGTGAAGGGAGAATGCAATGTAGCTCATGAGGTATTGAAGTCCATAGTTCGCATGCATGTTGGGTTTGTATATGCAACATACAACCTGATATACAAAGAAAAGACATACATCCCGGACGCGATGGAGGAATGAAATGCAATGAATGAAATTTGAGGTCCGTGGGTTGTATAAAGCGTTTGTATATGCTGATATACAAGCCAATGTGTAGTGAAAGGATACGAGCCAGACTTCAAAGGGAGGTACAGTCTGATGCATAATGATTTGAAATCCGCAGCTTGTATGTATGTGTGTGTTGTATATCGTGGATATACAAAGGAATGAGATGCAAGCCGGACCCAAGTAGTTTTCCAATTTATTCTAAACTAGCATGGGGTCTGCTTTGTATATTAAGTTGTTGCATGTATATGCATTTTACATATACAAGGGATTTTGAAAGGGGAACAGTGGTGATTATATATGCATCTGTTCTTGCATATACAAGGGCGAAATGGCAAAATGGAGAAGGCAAAAAGTCAGCGATAGGAACATGGAGTGTCTAAATGGCACGTAATCATTGGCTCTTGGCTTTTCTGCATGTTTCTGGGCCGTTTGATCTTAGCGATGGAGTCGTGATCGACGGCCATGTTTTGAACCCGCAGCGAAGGTTTTTTCCTGTGTATTTGCAATCATTTTGAAGCGGGAAAACTTCAAATGTGTTTGTTGCTGCATCCCACAGGTAGCTGAATCATTAATAGCGGACTTGCAGAGGATGATCGATGGAGTTGATAGGTCAACCACCTGATTGATGAAGAAAATCCCTGGGCGGCGGTGCAAATCCCGAGACCACCTACTTCTTGGCTACATTCAATTTTGAGCACCATTTCTCACGATGCATTGTATTGGGCAATTTTTGAGTTGACCGTTGTAATTTTGGCTGAGTACACAGTTTTGCTATAAAATGCAAACTGTGTCACTCATATTTGGTTGTTGAAGACTTGGGAATTTTTGTGTAAATAACGAAATATAGAGCATTTCCTAGTTGTTGTATCTCTGTGAAGTTTATGAGTTGCACCTTGAATGTACATTGCATACATTTTCAGTTTCAGTGTTGTTTTATATGAAAAATGCTTATGGCATGTGTCTAGCTGTCCCTCTCCACTTGTTACATGCATTTCTTCTTCTAAATTTGGTTGCTAAGGGTTCCTCAAATTCTAGAATATAGATTTATGTATTGCATGCTTAATCTCTAGACTTCCATTCAAGGAGTGGATTAAATAGTTTTTGGTTGAGTATGGAGGAGATTGTATGTCAACTGGGATATCTGTAAGTAGAGGTAGTTAAATACCCATCCTTGGGTGATGTTTGTAAGGCAAGCATCAATCTAACCCCTTGAAACTTGAATCCATGATGCAATCCGTTCTTGTGTATACGTCTAGTTGACTCCTTGCCCTGGGATAGGCACCGATCTGCCCTTGTGAAGTAGTTATGATCCAAAACCCCCTGTCTTGCATCCGATCCATCAAACCAATCATTCCATTTTTCCATCCTGTTAGTTGTAGGGGTAGGATTAGGAACCCTTGCATGCTCTCAGCCTGAACCAGACAAACATGTCGAAGAGTGTTGCCAAACTTGTGATTTATCACTCAAATCTTGGTCCATACATGAGAGTATTCTGCCTGTTGTTGTCAAGTTAAATCTTTTTGTCATTGGGTGAGTCAATGTTATATATTTAGCTATAGGGATACCCCCCTTTGTGTTGCAGAACCAGAAGTGAAGGGGAGGCAGCTCACACAACCTCCTGTATTAGTTGGCCGAATTTGCCTGCGCATTGGAACTGACAAACCCAATGCTGATTCGATTACCAACACTTTGTATGCCGATACACTGTTGACCAGACTTTCCAGATCGGTAACTTGCAGATTACTCTCTCTGATACATTCAGTCCTCCCGATGTAACACTTAACTATCACCGTCTCCAACCGGTCAACCAATCTATGACCCCCGAATATCACCCATACGGCCGGTCGTCCCTTTGTATCTAACTCAATGTACATTCACAATGTACATTCGCAACATACATTCTAAAGATGCATTCTCCTGATACTTCAGTGACATACACACTCAACAAGCCTTTGCGATATACACACGGAATGTATACTCGACATGCATTTGCGATATACACACAAAATGCATACTTAGTGAAACAACACAAACCTTCGCCTGACTTCCTGTGTTGATTATACAAAGCACCTTGGGCCTAACTGTCAATTCTCCTCTGATGGTCTAGACCCTTTGCAATTTCACTACTACTCAGATCTTTTACTCCACCAACCTAGCACATGACGGTGCTAGGATCTCTCAACACCATTGTATGCGATCCTGCAAACATAAAACCCAAATGAACAAAACAAAGAGACAAAAGAATTGTACAACCATTCCACTGATTTCAAAGAAATCTAACTGGTGGAATGGATTACGAATCCATCTCAGCCACAAAACGATAATTCAATTTATATAGAGAAAACCTAAAGAATCTGAAAGACAGAAAGATGCACACCACATAACTTGTTTATTATGCTTTCCAGAAAATGCGCATACAGATGCTCTGTTCACAATTACAAACCACTGATCTCTGGTCCGACCTTAACTGAATTGAACTCAACTACAACTCCTACTGCTACTACTGATTACATTCAATTTGCTCTGGGATATTTATCTACTCGCCTTGAGTAGTATTGACCTGACTCCAAGCGGCTGGGAGACAACCTCCAAGTGGCTGGGAGATCTAACAACCTCTAACTACCTATTTTTAGCATTATTGCTATTTTTAGCATTATGCGATTACAATTGACAGATGTCACTTGGGACTTGCAAAATAAACCTAGATACAAACTAAAATGACATGCATTGGTCAAACAGACCTTATTACATGAATGGTCTTATAGGACCTTATTGGAAACAACAAATTGAACATCAAATAGTTGAATGCCTTGAATACCTCATGGAGGCCACCTTGTGTTAGGTGCTCCTGCACCAAAGTCATATAATGTTTGTAATGTGATCCATCAAGTCTCTCTGGTAACACTTCAGGTATGGAGCTAATGCATGAGAGGTTAAGTGTTTGTTGGGCCGACTTGGTATGCTTAGGTGATTGCGTCATGTATTTGGAAGTGTGTGCCAGCATGGTGATGTGTTCTAAGGAAAAATAGGTCCTGGTTATCACTTGGTTTGAACCACATTGGATTTCTACATTACCCCTGATGACTTTGGGAGCTGACTTGTTGTGGTCGTTGCACGTTTCATGTTACACATTTCATCTTGGATGAAAAAGGAGAAATATTTTGAAGTGTTGCAAAGGATATAAATGAAAGATAAAGTTTGTTACAAAAGGAATGAGTATGAGAGAGTGTGTGAAGATGTATGTGCGAGTGTGAAGGAGTATGTGTGTTGTGTTGCAGAAGTGTTTTGAAGATAGCAGACTGGTTTGAGCAAAGGTGTTGAAGTCAGTGTGAAAGGAGTTGATGTTGCGGAGGTAATTGAACCAGTGGAATTTGTCAAGTGATTTTTATAGAGGTTGTAGCCTCTTTTGTAAGTATTGTAGCACTTTAGGGAGTTATAGCTTCCTTTGGGTTGTAGCCCATAAAACTTGTTGTAAACCTATTTTTATTTGTGAGGTTGGATTTGGACAATAGATCCAAGCAGCTTGCTCACCATGGTTTTTCCCTTCTAGGGGTTTCCACGTAAATATGGTGTTATGGTTGTTGGCAATGTGTGTTGTCATTGATGTCAATATAACATGTATCAATATAAGGTTAGACTTGTAGAAAGTTCAGTAGTTGAAGAAGTTGATAGAAAGTGGGAAATTTGAGAGAGATGGTTTGGCATAGTTGTTGAAGTGGATGGATAATGGAAGATTTGAAAGAGACGACTTGAGTAAGTTAAAGACTTAGGATCAACATGCTTAAAAGAGGTAAGTCTGGAAGACTTAACAGATAAAGAGAAAACTGGCTAAGTGTGATGCGGTGATCATCTTGTGTCTAAAAATGATGAAGAGGTAAATACTCATGTCTTGACATGTTTTCTATATCCCTACATTTATATTTCATCACTTTGAAGTACCACACCTAGAGATAAGTTGCAAAATTTTGATCAAGGTATTCACAGTGTATATCTTAAGATAGAAGTATAGTATTTTGGTCCACATTTCTCTACATTGCAAGACCTGGTCCAGCGGTTTAGAATATAAGATGAGCTAGATATTAAATTTCTGTATCCAAGATTTGAAGTCATCATGCACCTTCAGCAGAAAAAGTTACAAGTGACAGAGTACCAGTTACTACTTAGACAAGGCAAAGCAATGGTGGAGACCTATTGGAATGCTCCGCATTCCTTTGGAAGAAATTGTTTGGTCATGCGGTTTTGAGGACAGGCTTAGGGATGTATAAGGTATGCTTTATTGAATCTTCAAGTGGTCTGGGGGTCCGCAAGGTTAGCATTCAAGTAACAAAGGTAATATAGACTATTTCAGAAGCCTCAGAACACATGTTTGAGTATGTGCTGAAGATGAAATACATATAGATCAGCCATAAAAGATTGTGCCAAGGTTCTACATGTTCTAATATACCCCAGGCTTGAACCACACACAAATATCTCTTGTTTCTGATACCACACAAGATATGTAAGTCAGTTAATTAAGAGTTGTATATCCTTGTTCCCCGGACTCCAGTATACCTTAGTCTAGCTTTTATTTTTTCTTTGGAAATGATAGATGGGGATGTACGGATCTAGGAGTATGCATGTAATGATATTTAAGTTCATCTCTTAAGGTTTCAGGGTTTTTGATGTACCACAATGCCATATCCCATATAGTGGAGTATCACAATTAGTCTGGAATACTCCATTTCCAACAGTTCATCATATCTCTTGTCTTGCGGATGTATAGATTGATCTGATACTTTAGTAGAAAGGTGGTTGAATGATGTTGAGGTGGTGCAATGTTGAATTCTTCATCCGCATGATGTTTTTGGCTTCTCCCCGGTGGTATGAAGATAAACAGTTAGCAGTGTTTGTATAGTTTGGGTTGACAGACTAGTTTTTGTTATGTACGGTAGATCTTGATCAATTGTTTTAACTTTAGAATATGTGAAGTGATGTTCCTTGAATCCTTTCATGAAGTCCCGAGGTCCACAACAAGTTTCCTTAATATATTTAATGTATTGAAGTTGACCCTTGAAGAGTTACACATTTCATCTAAAAGATTTTCATGATGCTGACCTAATCAATGTTGTGATGTGTTGCGGAGGGTATTTATAGGAGATCAAAGGCATTGTGAAGTGTAGTTGTGAATGCAAATGTGAGAGACCAGAATGAGAAGTATGAAGTGTACATAATCAGTATGATGGAGTAATTGTGCAGAAAAGAGGACTGCAATATCAACATGAGTCAGATGCTTTCTTCATTGCAGTTCAAAGTTTTGTTTTTCATTATAATTCTTTGTAGTAGTGAGCTTTCTTCAGGGAGTAGTAGCCTCCTTGGGTTGTATCCCTAAAACAAAGTTAGCAGGGAGTTGTAGCTTCCTTGGGTTGTATCCCTAAAAATCTTGGTGTCATTGTGTTGATGAATGCGTTGCATGTTTTACTTCCTATTTTCTAAGTAAATGAATCTAGTCTGTAAATGAAGTAGTTAAGTTTTAATATATGTTGATTGACCCCCCTCTCAAGATCATTGTGTGTTCGACAATTGGTATTAGAAGCTAAGTACCTTTGAGAAGCCTAATAGCTGAGGTAAATCCCGCACTTGAACACATGGAATCTGAAGCTATGGATAATGATGTATTTGTTCCAAAACCAGATCAAGAAGCAATGGAACTTGAAGGCTGGGATTTAAATATAGATGAGGTAGACCTTGAAGGAGAGCTCCGGTCCACCCTTAATGATTTGGATGAATCAAGAGAACTAAATATGAAATATGAGGTCATGCTTGAAAAGGTAGAACAGAAAATTGACAAATTAAAGACATAAGATGGAAAGTTAAAAGAAGAAACTAGCAAACTAAAAGCTCAAATAGAAGAAGAAAAAGTATGTGAAATTAACCTCAAGAAGACAGAAGATGTGATCTTTGATTTGAAAGTCAAAATTGAAGAAGGCAAAAGGATTGAAGATTGCTTAAATACCAAGTTCAATAAGAAAGCAACTGAATGTTCAAAAATTGAGGAAGAAGTTGTCACTCTGAGGAAGGAACTGAAAAAGGCAAAAGACCAAATTGACAAGGGACTAAAAATGAAAGGAGGATCTGAAATTCTTGATGAGATAATTAACTCTCAAAAGCCAGCAAAAGAAAAATCAGGCCTTGGTGTTGAAAAGGGGAAAAGTCTTATGATCAGTGCTTCTACAAACTTATATGATAACTTCCAATTAGAAAGAAAGTTTGAAACAAAGAAGGAAGAGGCTTGCACTAAAGATCCTAAGAAGAATGCCCCCAAAGATTCAAAATAAGATGAATTCACTCTTGTCCGAAGACAAAGGAAGAATAATAAGAAGAAGAATTTTAGAAAGCCCACACCTAAACAAACTACTCCTATCAGGTATCCTCAAGGTTTCAATGGTAATTTTTATACTTGCAATAATTTTGGCCACAAAGCTATTGAATGTAGAAGCAAGATAAATCAGAACTCAGTAAGGTGTTATGCCTAGAATAAGATAGGACACAAGGCAAATGAGTGCAAAAGTAAAATGTTGAGGAATATGGATAATAGTCAGCCTTTTCATGGTTATTGTTACAAATACAACAAGTTTGGCCACAAGGCAACTGATTGCAGATCTAAGGTGAGGAGAAATGGTAATTCTTAGAAATCAAATTTCACTTGTCATAAGTGTAATCAAATAGGACATTCTGCAAAGAATACAAGGCCTGCTACTCAAGAGAAGATTGATATTGTTCAAAAAAAGAAGGAAATGAGAAAAATATGGAAGAAGGAAGAATGTGAAGTTTATGGACCTTTGCTTAGTGCAGATGGATCCTTCAGTAACTAAAAGGTTAAGGTACTGATTCAAGGGGAATTACAACTGCAAGTTTCTTCAAAACCAATCAGACGTTGAATTCCTCAGCATTCTGGCTAAAAATGGTTTGAACATGTTTAGATGATGATATAAAGAGGTTTGATCAAATTTTCAGAGCAATTGGTCAATTTGTGAAGGATTGTTGATGGTTTATAGGGTTCTTCATATGAAAAGAGCAAATTAGGTTAAAACTAAGAACACAATTAACGCAGAGCAAATTTGGTTGGTGAGAAGACTATATAGGCAGTGTTTGATCTTTTTTGATCTCATTTGATCGAAGCTAAGTGTGTTGAAGAGCAAAAGAAGAGCAAAAGATTCTCAACAGAGCACTTGTGCAAACCCTATTCACTGCATTTTCAGGTATTTCTCATTTTTGCTGGTAAAACCCTAGTTTTTGAAGTTATTATCATGGCGACACCAGTTGTTATAGATATTGTTGACAGGCCAAGGCCAAAATTCAAGAAGCACCCATTCAAATCCACCGAAACAGATAAAGATGGTGCATTTTCACATGTTCCTACAAATGTATTACACAAGTTGAGGATGTCCGGATATATATTCATTCACAAATTGATGAATATGATCGTCTAAAACTGAAACAGTTTAGGAACAACAACTTGCTAGGAGATGACTTTCACCTAAAACTAGAATTTGCCAACATGGCTACTAAGCACCTTGACATCTGGAAGAGTTTTCCAAACTTTTGGTATGAGGAAGATTGAGTTAAAATTACCCTAAGTCAGATACATGGAGATTTTTTCTACCTAGATCTACCATATTTGATTACCAAGGATGCCATCAAGGTTGTGACTGGACTTTGTTCCTCTAGACCTATGCCAATTTTGAAATCAGTCAAAAATGAGGAAGTAATGAAGTTAACCAGAGCAAATTTTGACAAGAGGACACTAACAATGAATGATATTGAGGGTTTGGGGGTCCGGTATGCAACAATGAACATTGCATATAAGATTTACTACACCAACAGAGAGATCTTTGCCACCGCCACTACAATCTATATAGCCTACCAAATGGTCAAAGAAGGGAAAGATTATGACCTATGTGAGCTTCTGTGGCAACAACTTTTGGATAACCTAAAAAGAACTAAAGAGTCAAGACACAAATTTTGGTATGGTTCCTTGATCATATGTCTTTTGTTTTACTTTTTGAAAGAATTGCTTGGTGTGAAGTGTATGGTCTAGAAAATAGATACTCTGGAGTTGCCCATCAAATTAAGAATTACATGCTTAGCTTTCCCTAAAGAACTTTTTAGATTACAACTTTTCCATATGAGGTTTATGAGTTTGATTTGGTAGGATATGCTGATATGTTACTTAGCAAGCCAAATGATCCCTCTACTAAAAGGTTTGGCACTTATGATGAAATTATTAATAAATCAATTAGAAGAGAGGTAGAGGAGAATATAGAAAAGGTGAAGTCTAAGGTAGAGAAAATAAAATTTGACCTAGAAGACATGCTCAGATCTCTTGAAGGCTCTTTAGGAGAAGCACAAACTCTTCCCACTGCACAAATGCCTAGAAGAACAAGATCTGTTGCAACTACCTCTTTTGTCCCTTCCGAATCATCACAATTACCTACCAAAAGAAGTGCTACTGAAGTTCCTGAGCAAACCCAGACTGTGGAAAAGAAGAAACCTAGGCAGAAGAGACATGAAAATAGAGAAAAGATCAAACCAGTTAACATAAAAGATGATGCAGATGTTGAAGAAGAGGAAGAAGAAACTGAAGTTTTGGAAAGAAAGAAGAAAAGAACAAGAGAACCTAAAAAGGGGGAAACATCTAAAGAGAAAGGAAAAGAAAAAGTAAAGAAAATCAAGAACCCTAACTATGTACCCTTACAACGTGAGGCAACAGTAAATGCAATCACATAATATGGTGCTCTAAAGGAAGTTGCCAAAATTTATGATGAAAGGCCTTGTAATGACAAATCTACTATTGAGGAAGCAATAATCAAGTATATGGGAGCTTACAATGTGGCCTTAATTGAGATTATAGATCAACTGCTTGAAAGCCTTGGTAATGTTCTTACTAAAAGGAGAAATGAAGCTATGAGTAAAGAAGTTGGGATGAAGAAAATAATAGTTGAAAAAGTTTGTCCCTCCATGTCTAAAGAAGAAAAAGTCAATGTATCTCAAATTCTAGCAAAAGAGTTCAAGACTAAAAGGAGATTGAATATTCTGATGTCAAAAGACGAGTAAGAAATAAAGAGATTGGAAAAGGAAACATTGAAGAAAACTATTGAAATTCTTAAGGGGATGAAAATTGATGTGGGAATTATTGAAGATATATCTGATTAGTCTGCCTCTGAAGGCAATGAGGAAAGCAGTGACAAGACAGAGAAGAATGAGGAGATTGCTCCTCCTGAGGATACTGGAGCACCAGACATAGAGGGTCAAGATAAAATAAATCCACCTCCTTCGGATACTCCTATAGAAAAAAATGTATCTCCTCCGGATAGCACTGATACAAGACATGATTCTCTCCCTCCAGAAAATACTAAGTCACAAAACATAGAGGGTCAAGATAAAGGTAGTACTTCTCCTCCAAGGAACACTGATTCCAATGTAGAGCATGATAATTCTCCTTCGGAGAATACAAGGAACGAGGAGGAAAAGAAAGAAGATAATCCTAAGAACAAGTAGGATGAAAAGGAAAAGAGTGATGAGAAACAAGAAGATAGAGAGGATAAGGAAGAAACAGAGGAGGGAGAGCAAGTCAAGGATGAATTAGAAGGAATAGAAGACATAGGTCAAGGTGCTTCAGAGACAGATTCATTCAAAGACCTACTGGACTTGCAAATATAATTTCAACCAATAATTACCCCTCAACTGCTACAAATTCCCACTCATGAAGGACAGATTGATTTGGAAAATATTCTTGCTCTTCACAAACTATAGCTTGGTGAGATATTGCATGCCTCAACAAGGAAAGAATTTTTACAAGAAAACTTGAAGAAATCCACTGTGGTTGAGGATGTTGTGAAGGTAATTCAAGAAGGGTTACCAAAGGTAATCATTGACTCCTCTCTACCTCCAGAGAAAAAGCTTAAGTTATTAATGGACTCTTTCAAAGACCATTCTTCCTACATTGAGCAGAAAGCATAATAAGAGGAAACAAAAAGAATAAATGATAAGAGGATGGCTGAGATGACTAATAAATGTGCTAAGACACATAATAAACTTAAATAAAATTTGAAGAAGTTCAAAGATTGCATTGATGAGGCCACAACCATATATATGTTCTGCCTAAAATGGTCAAGTTCCACGAAGAATATCAAAGTTCAAATCGACACTATTGAGTCACAAATCTCCAAATTAGCTGAAACATATGACTTGTCAAAGGACAAGAATGGGGTAACTAGGGCACAAGTTCATGCACAATTATCTCAACTATAGGACCAAAGAGAAAACTTAAAGAAATAGTTTGGTCAATTGAGGGATGTAGTAAATCTGAGACTTGCCTCATTATCTAGTTTGCTAGGGGAAGCAGAAAAGGTTGATCAAAAGATGAAAACTCCAAGAAGCGTAGAAGAAGCTGAAGAACTATGCATGCAATGTAAATACCAGAATCATATACTTGCCTCAGAAAGTGCCAACTAGACATCTACTCTGAATCAACTCAAGATAATATACAAAACCATTCTACCTTCTAAATGAGTTGTAGAGTACTGTAGAGAAGAAAATTTTGAATGTATATAGTCTTGCAGAGGACAACAGTGTCATAATATGTACATAGCATTAGTTTTTTAGGCATATTTATCTTAGGGGAGTAGTGGTTGTAAAGACTATATATTAAGGGGGAGTTTATACATTTTGGATTGCTGTAAGCAGAAGATATCAGGCCCTTTGTCCTTTATATCAAAGGGGGAGAGAAAAGAATATACATCTAAGGGGGAGTGATTGTATACATTTTATTTAGGGTATTTCCATCAATGACAAATGGGGAGATTGTTGGAAATGTGTGTTGTCATTGATGTCAACATAACATGTGTCAATCTAAGGTTAGACTTATAGAGAGTTCAGTAGTTGAAGAAGCTAACAAACAGTGGAAAATTTGAGAGAGATGGTTTGGCATAGTTGTTGAAGTTGATGGATAATGTAATATTTGAGAGAGATGGATTGACTAAGTTAAAGAATTAGGATCAACATTCTTAAAGGAGGTAAGTCCAGAAGACTAATTAGTAGATAAAGAGAAAACTGGCTAAGTGTGATGCGGTGATCATTCTTGTGTATAAACATGATGTGGAGGTAAATACTCATGTCTTGACATGTTTTCTATATCCCTACATTTATATTTCATCATTTTGAATTACCGTACCCAAAGACAAGTTGCAGAATTTTGATCAAGGCATTCATAGTGTATATCTTAAGACAAAAGTACAGTATTTTGGTCCACATTTTTTTGCATTGCAAGATCTAGCCCTACAATTCAGAATATAAGATGAGATAGACATTAAATTGCTATATCCAATATTTCAAGTCACCACACCTTCAACAGAAGAAGTTACAAGTGACAGAGTACCGGTTACTACTTAGACAGGGCAAAGCAATGGTGGAGACCTATTGGAATGCTCTGCATTCCTCTGGAAGAAATTGTTTGGTCATGCAGTTTTGAGGACAGGCTTAGGAATGTATAAGGTATGCTTTATTGAAGCTTCAAGCGGTCTAGTGGTTCTCAAGGTTAGCATTCAAGTAACAAAGGTAATACAGATTGTTCCAAAAGCCTCATAACACATGTTTGAGTATGTGTGGAAGATGAAATACATACAGATTAGTCATAAAAGATTGTACGAAGGTTCTACATGCTCCAATATACCTTAGGTTTGAACTGCACTCAAATATCTCTTGTTTCTGGTACCACACAAGATATGTAAGTCAGTTAATGAAGAGTTGTATATCCTTGTTCCCCAGACTCCATTATTCCTTAGTCTAACTTTTGTTTTTTCTCCAAAAATGATAGATGAGGATGTACGGATCTAGGAGTATGCATGTAATGATGTTTAAGTTCATCTCTAAAGGTTTCAAGGTTTTGATGTACTGCAATGCCATATCTTGTATAGTGGAGTATCATAGTTAGTCTAGAATACTTTGTTTCCAGCAGTTCATCATATCTCTTGTCTTGCAGATGTATAGATTGATCTAATACTTCAGTAGAAAGGTGGTTGAATGATGTTGAGGTGGTACAATGCTAAATTCTTGGTCTGCGTGATGTTGTTAGCTTCTCCCTAGTGGTATGAAGATAAATAGTTAGCAGTGTTTGTACAGTTTGGGCTAACATACTAGTTTCTGTTATATGCAGTAGATCTTGATCAATTGTTTTGAATTTGGAAGATGTGAAGTGATGTTACTTAAATCCTTTCATGAAGTCATGAGGTCTACAACAAGTTTCCTTGAATGTATTGAAGCTGACCCTTGAAGAGTTACATGTTTCATCTAAAAGATTTTCATGATGATGACCTAATCAATGTTGTGATGTGCTACAGAGGGTATTTATAGGAGATCAAAGTCATTGTGAAGTGTAGTTGTGAATGTGAACATGAGAGAGAAGAATGAGAAGTATGAAGTGTGCATAATCGGTATGATGGAGTAATTGTGCAGAAAAGAGGACTGCAATATTAGCATGAGTCAAATGCTTTCTTCATAGCAGTTCAAAGTTTTGTTTTTCATTATAATTATTTGTAGCAATGAGCTTTCTTCAGGGAGTAGTAGCTTCCTTGGGTTGTAGCCCTAAAACAAAGTCAACAGGGAGTTGTATCTTCCTTGGGTTGTAGCCCTAAAACAATGTTGTAAACTTTTATATAGCAGTGAACATTATATTGTGAGTTAACACTCACCGTGGTTTTTCCCAGTTTTGGGTTTTCCACGTAAAAATCTTGGTGTCATTGTGTTGATGAATGTGTTGCATGTTTTATTTCCTATTTTCTAAGTAAATGAATATGATTTTCAAATGAAGCAGTTAAGTTTTAATATATGCTGATTCAACCCCTCCCCCCCTCTCAACATCATTGTGTGTTCAACAATGGTTGTGTGATTGTGTTTTTAATTGCTTCATTATTTGTTTAAGGTGGTAGAAAGTTTTTGTTAAAAAGTTGAATTGGATTAAATAGTGGCATATACTGATTCACCCCCCTCTTAGTGTATCAGAGTGTTCTAACAACTACTCCTCTAAAAATATTGAATACATATCCATTGGTAGATATTCGATAATCAAAATCTTCATCCCAATTAAAATCTATAAATACTTACAAAATTAAAGTTTTATTTTCATCTGCTCTTTCTTGGTAACAAATTGCATAATCTGAGGTGCCACATAAATATCTAAAAGCCCTTTTCACAAAAATCAAGTGTTCTTTATTTGGTTTAGATAGATATGTACTCACAACTCCCAAAGCATGTGCAATGTTAGGTCTAGGACAGATCATTGCATATATAAGGCTATCATCAACACCAACATAAGGAACCTAACATATTTTCTTAATTTCTTCTTCTGTTTTAGGACACTATTCAACAAATATTTTTTTATTAATAGAGAATGGAGTACTCATAAGTTTACTATCTTGTATCCTAAATCTCTACAAAATCACTTTAATATATGTCTTTTGATGTAACCACAATTTTCTATTTGCACACTTCATTTTAAATTTCTATTTTAATTTCCATGCCTAAAATAAACTTTGCAACACCAAGATCTTTCATGTCAAATTGTGATTATAACTGAGACTTAAGTAAATTGATCATTGTCATATTGTTACCAATTAATAACATGTCATCTACATACAAAACTATGATAACACAATTTTCACCTTTTTGTTTAAAATACACACATGGATCAACTTTGCTACGATCTAGCCCAAGTCCCTTTACATACTTGTTAAATTTTTTATTCCACATCCTTGGTGATTGCTTCAAACTATAAAGAGACTTTTTTAACTTACACACTAAATTCTCTTTACCTTTCACCTTATAACATTTTGGTTGTTCCATGTAAAATTCTTCTTTAATCTCACCACGTAGAAATGTTGTCTTTACATCCATATATTTAATTTGAAAATTAAAAGAAACAACAAGAGCTAACAAAAATCTATTGGAGTTATTTTTACAACAAGAGATTTTTTTCCCCAAAGTAATTCCCTCTACTTGAGAGAATCCTTTCCCTACCGGATGAGCTTTATAATTCTCCATTTTTTATTCTACATTATACTTCTTTTTAAATAACTATTTACAACCAATTGATTTTCTTTTAGGGGTTATTTAACCAAGTCCCAAGTCTAATTTGTATTTGAGGATTCCATTTCTTCCTCCATAGCCTCCTTCCAAGATTCTTTTTCATTTGATCTAAGTGCTTCCTTAATAGTCTTGGGGTCTTCATTAGTAACATATAAAGCTAATAAAAGAGATGCATAATAAAAATTAGGATCTCTATACCTTTCTAGTTTTCTTCTTACCTGATTTGATCTCCTCAATGCTAGAGTTTATGGTTCTATATCCTCTAATTCCATATTTCCTAGTTCCACATTCTCTTCTACCAATTTGTTCTCTAATTCATTTTGTGCAATTGACTCTAATTCAAATATAGATCTACCCTCTTCTATTTCCACATGAACTCTTTCAGTTTCTTTCTCTATTTGTTTTCCCTATTTTGGAGCCCTCTTTCCTTCTCTAAAATTAAATTATGGTTGTATTCTATTCTCTATGTTTCTAGGTTCCATAGCTTATTCCATTTAATATCAATACTATATCCCACAAATATAACTTTTCTTAAATTTATAATTTAGCTTAGTCCTTCTTTCTTTGAGAATATACATATAAGCACCACAACCAAAAACCCTTAAATGTTTGAGTGTGAGTTTCTTACCAGTCCATGCTTCTTGTGGAGTTTTATCCAATAATGTTGAGGTGGGTGACCTATTTGTAAGATAATAAGTAGTTGTTACTGCTTCTACTCAAAATTTCATATCCAAATCTACACAACTAAGCATGCTTTGAGACATATCCATCAAAGTTCTATTCATTATTTTAGCAACTCTAAACATCTGTTGTAGTGTCGAAGGAGTGGTCTTTTTCCTTTTGTTATGGAGTAAAAAGTGGACACTTGCCTTTTTACCTCCTCGTTTAGCTCCTAGGTTCCCGTGATTACATTATACATGTAAAATATTCATCCCGATGCAAAATCCTTTGAAACCAATACAAATTGGGAAAAAGGGGCGCATTCTTAGCCTTACCCTAAACCAAAAAGGTTCCTTGGGACTTGGGCACCCATGCCCAAGTCCTCCCTAATTGGTCGGTGCCAATTTCAATGTATGTCGGCATAGGACCTTTAAAAGGGTTTCTCCTTATCAGCTCTTTTGATTAATTTCATGAATGTTAGTAAGAAAACATATATAAATGTGTTTTTGAATTCACTTATAACCTAGATGGATATAGCGAACTTATGATCTTGGAGCAAAGAGATTTCAAAGTATTCATTGTGTTTCTATAGAAGATTTGTGTTTGTATTGTGTGTGTTGTTGCAGATTTGGAATCATCATCCATCTCCTTATGAGTTGAAGGATCTTCATTCTCCTAAGGGTTTCACCTCCAAGGTGATATCATTGTTATTTGAATCATTCTATCATTGACTTGTGTTTAGCCTCTACCCTGCTAGGGCACACACTCTCTATTAGACAATGGTGTTGGGAAGCTTGAATGTTATCTCAAGATTTGACTGAGGCAAGTCCCTAAACACCATAACCCCCAAATCCCTTTTCTTCTTGTGTGCAGGTTACATGTGCGAGATCTAGAAAGGTGAAGGTACAGGAAGATGGAGTAAGGGAAAGGGTTTCGGGATACAAAATCATTTACAGAATATTCCTCTGTGGAAGACTTGGGCACTCACGAAATAGTCTTCTTGCCTAAACAGATATCAAATCTGGCATCAGGACATTCTCTATTACATTTTTCCAGTTTTCAGTTTCTGAAGATTCCATCATTCTAGACTTGTGCACTCGCGAAATAATCCTTCGACTTTTTAGCTTCTGGGATACAAGTTCTAATATCTCTCTGATCAATCTTGTGAAATGAGTTTCTAATTATCTGTTGTACATCTCCTATTGCAATCAAATCTTTGCAAATCTAGGGTTTTGTGCATTAGTTGACCTAGGGTTTGATAAAAGGCCCGATTCAATTTGATCTTTCCATAGCACTCTTGAACACAAGATCTGTAGATGATTCCACATCCACTTGGTAGTGATTTGGCTCGGTCTTGTCCTTGAATGTTATTGTGGAAGAGGGTTTGATTTAATGTGCATATTAGATTTCATCATTCATCTTTTTTTCACACATAACATTTTGGTGAACCCATAGCTCTAAGCATTTGCATCTTGTTGGATGTAGAATTTAGATCTTGCATTAATTCATAACACACTTTTCATCATTTATTTGAAAAGCTTGCATTATTGCATATAAATGATTTGAAAATTCATTTTTTCACAATTAACCATTGTGTATTTCAACAAGCATAATTACCTTAATCTTATTGATCATATTATTGATTAGTGCATTGAGTGTTATAGGAATTTGCATGAGTTGTATAATTCACTACCCTAAAACAAACAATTTTGTAAGAAGAATTTGTAGATTAATGGGTTCTAATGTTGTTGATAGCAACAATGTGGAAACATCAAAAAACCCATTACACAACTACTTTATGAAAGATGAATCAACACCTTTGCAAGATATTATAAATGACAACTTGGAAGAACAAATATTTCATGATTCTGAAGATATAAGTGACATAGTTATACGTCTGCCTAACGAAAAACTCAAGAAACTAGACAAACAACTAGCCAATTTTCAATTCATTGTGGGAGGTGCACATCTAGCTCAAGAAGTGATACATATTGTTGATGGAATAAGAGGATTAATATAAGAAGGACAAGAAGGTATTGACATGCTCCGTGGAGTAGCCCACATAGTGGATCATAACATTATGCCAGCAGCTAGCTGCACAAATAACATAGAAAATGTGTCATTACCGACGTATATAAGCTCACAAGTATTAGCACCCATACTGACTACTGGGATATCTACTTTTACAACATCAATTCTCACCACTAATGCACAAGCTTGTAGTAATGCTACCACTACCATGGGAACATCTACTAGAAACAATTACAAAGTTGTGGGATTTAATTATCAAAACTCAACACCTACTCTATCCATACGAATGCATAATTATTATCAACCACCCATCACCTCCACTTATTACCAACCACCTCTCAATTTCATGACTGCAAAATCTAATACTCTTGTCTCAAATCTGCAAGCCACATCCTGAGAGCTCAAATGCCTGCCAAATTTGAGACTCCTCGCTTTGAAAAATACAATGGTAAAGGTGATCCTAATATTCATGTGGCTTCCTTCACAACAATGTGTAGTGATTTCTTCTTTGATGAGGCATTGTTAGCAAAACTCTTTCCTTGATCTCTCAAAGATACAACTTTGGAATGGTTTTTCTCTCTACCTTCTAATTCAATAAATTCCTTTTCACAGTTAGTTGATCAATTCTTGCAACATTTCCAAGCAAACATTGGACCTACTATCTCATTGATTGATTTAGTCCATTGTAAACAAGGTCTGAAAGAGAAATTAACAGAGTTCATCAATCGATATCAAGCTCTCTTTGCACAAATTCAATATCTAATTATAGATGAGGATGTTAAAAAAGTATTCATTATGAATCTTCAACCAAACATACATGACGAGATACTTTTGATGAAGTATAGTTCTTTGCAACATCTATGTACAACTCTCTGAGATTACCAACTTTCAGCTAGTTAGTATGATAATCATACCTCATCGACTCCTGTTGGTCAATCTGCAGCTGGAACATATCAAAATACATTTAAGAAGAATAACAGGAACTTCATTAAGATCAATGGGCAGCATTCAACAACAAAGACAATTCACTCCATTATCAAATTCTCTTCATTCGATAATGAACCAAGCAGTGAACAACAATCTTTTGAAGCTTCCTCCTGCTCATCCACTAGACAATAGTAATGTTGTTATATGGAGCCTAATCAGACTCGGAGGTTATATTTACCCCACTTTTATCGGTGCAGTTTCCCCCCAAATTCCTACGGGGTCAAGGGGCAGCGCCCCTTGCAGGGGTTTGGGGGCAGCGCCCCCAAGACGGGGTCGAGGGGCAGCGCCCCCGTGGGGGCTCGGGGGCAACGCCCCCGAAACCTCACACGATTTTTATTATTTTATAATGCACCGGGAGTTAATTTTTTCATTGACCGACATAAGAAAACCCTATTTTGTAACTGACAAAAAGCTTGATAAAAAGCGGCTAAGGGTTAGGGTTTTGGTATTGTATTGTAGCATTTGCAGCGGTATTGAGTTGCAGGGATTGCTGATTGTAATCGGTTTTATTTACTGGATAATAATATTGGACTCTCTGTTTGGTGGATGTAGCCCGAGTTTGGGTGAACCACGTTAAAACTTGTCTCTCGCTATTATTATTTCTGTGCATTTCCATTTCTCTGTTTAATCTTTATTTGCATTTAATTGATATCTTCTGCCGGCTAACCCTAACAAGTGGTATCAGAGCGGGTTGTGTTCGATTATTGTCTGCAGGAAAGTCTCACGGTTGAGTGGGAGCAATGGCGGACGAGGGTAAAACTAAGGTTGATAAATTCAATGGGCAGAACTATCAGTTATGGAAGATGCAGATGGAGGATTACCTCTATCAAAAGGATTTATGGAGGCCGTTGGAAGGAGTAGCCAAGAAACCAGCAACAATGTCTGATGAGGATTGGAATCTTCTTGACAGAAAGGCACTGGGAACCATTTGGTTGTGCCTGGCACCGTCGGTGGCATTCAATATAACAGAAGCGAAGACAACAGATGGTCTGATGAAAGCTTTGGCAAAATTGTATGAAAAACCCTCAGCCTCAAATAAGGTATTTCTCATGAAGTAGTTGTTTAATTTAAAAATGGTTGAAGGTGGATCTGTGACAGGTCATTTAAATGAATTTAATATGATTGTCAGTCAATTGACTTCTGTAAATGTAAAATTTGATGAAGAAGTTAGAGCTCTCTTGATATTATGTTCATTGCCTGAAAGCTGGGATAGTTTGGTAATGGCGGTTAGTAACTCTGTTTTTGGTTCAAATACCCTAAAATTTGATGATGTTGTTGGTGTTATTCTGAGTGAAGAAATTCGTAAGAAAAGCTCAGGTGGATCCAAATCAGGTAGTGTTTTGAGTGCAGAAAGTAGGGGCAGATCAAAGGAGAGAGGAAAAGGTTCTGGAGGTCATGGGAAGTCACGAGGAAAATCAAAGGACAAAAGATCCCAAACCAGAGGACAGAAGGATTGCTGGTACTGTGGAAAACCAGGTCATCTGAAGAAAGATTGCTGGTCTTGGAAGAATAAAGAAGGAGACAAACAAGAAGGCAATAAGGAAGCAAATGTGGTAAGCAATAAGTCTGAAGATGATGCTTTGATTCTTTCCCTAGATAATGCTGATGATTCATGGGTTTTAGATTCAGGGGCCTCATTTCATGCTACGCCCCATAGAAGTTATTTCCTTGATTATGTTCAAGGGGATTTTGGGCTGGTTTCTTTGGGAGATAACAAACCCTGTCAGATTGTTGGAAAGGGAAGAATCAAAATTAAGTTGCAGAATGGGAATCATTGGCTACTACAAGAGGTAAGGCATGTTCCAAGGCTCAGTAGGAATTTAATTTCAGCAGGGCAGCTAACTGAACAAGGTTGCACTGTTACATTTACTGATAAAAATTGGAAGGTTTCAAAAGGTGCCTTAGTAGTAGCAAAAGGTGTGAAAGTAGGCACCTTATATCTTTGCACATGTCATACTGTTCCTTCTACTTTAGCTGTTACAGAGAAAAAACAAACAGGTTCAGGAACAGTTGCTGCAGGTTTGCAGGAAGAGACTGGAAAAGTTGCTGCAGGTTCTGAGACAACACTATGGCATAACAGACTTGGGCATATGAGTGAAAAAGGTATGAAGGTACTTCATTCTAAGAAAGTTTTACCAGGTCTGAAATGTATTAATATGGATTTCTGTGAAAGTTGTGTGTATGGAAAACAAAAGAGAGTCAGTTTTCTTAAGGATGGGAAGCAAAAGAAAAATGAAAAGTTGGAGCTTGTGCATATAGATGTATGGGGACCAGCTCAGGTATCTTCTCTTGGTGGCTCTCAGTATTATGTTACATTCATAGATGATGCAACTAGGAAGGTCTGGATTTATTTTCTTAGACAGAAATCTGATGTATTTGAAACATTTAAGAAATGGAGAAGCTTGGTTGAGAATGAGACGGGTAAAAGATTAAAATGTCTCAGATCTGATAATGGTGGTGAGTATTGCAGCAAAGAATTTGAAGGTTATTGTTCCTTTAATGGAATTCGTAGGCAGAAAATGGTTCCAGGGACTCCACAGGAAAATGGAGTGGCTGAACGCATGAATAGGACAATAATGGAGCGTGCAAGGACCATGAGATTGCATGCTGGGCTGCCTTTAAACATGTGGGCAGAGGCTGTCAACACTGCTGTATATTTAATTAACAGAGGTCCTTCAGTTCCTTTGGGCTGTGGTATTCCAGAGGAAGCATGGACATGCAAGAAGGTGAGTTATTCTTTTCTGAAAACCTTCGGCTGTGAAGCATTTGCACATATAGATTCTGAAAATAGAACTAAGCTGGATGCAAAATCAAAAAAATGTACCTTTGTTGGATATGGCATTGATGAATTTGGTTATAGGCTATGGGATTTTAAAAATCAGAAAATTGTGAGAAGCAGGGATGTTATATTCAATGAGAAGGTGTTGTACAAAGATCAGTTGCAACAGCATGAGAAGAAAGAAAAGGATTATGTGGTGCTGGATGATACTCCAAATAGTGATGTTCCAGTGGTTCCTCATGCTCCGCAATAGCAACCAGAAATACCACAAACTCCAGTGAATGCTAGATGGTCCACAAGGATAAGTAGACCTCCTGAAAGGTTTTCTCCCTCTTTGTATTCTATTTTGTTAACAGATGCTGGTGAACCAGAAGGGTATGATGAAGCTATGCAGGTGGATACACAGGTTCAGTGGGAGCTTGCAATGAAAGAAGAAATGGACTCCTTGCTGAAAAATTAGACTTGGGAATTATGTACGTTACCTATAGGTAAAAAGGCTTTACCAAATAAATGGGTTTACAGGCTGAAAGAGGAAGATGGAGGTAAGAAAAGATTTAAGGCCAGGTTAGTTGTAAAAGGATTTGCACAGAAAAAGGGCATTGATTTTGATGAGATATTTTCTCCGGTTGTCAAGATGACTTCTATTCGTACTGTTTTAAGTATTGTGGCTGCTAAAGATTTACATTTGGAATAGCTAGATGTTAAAACTGCCTTTCTCCATGGTGATTTGGAGGAGGCGATCTATATGGAATAGCCCCAAGGATTTGAGGTCAAAGGTAAGGAGAAACTAGTGTGTAGATTGAAGAAGAGTTTGTATGGCCTGAAACAAGCACCTCGGCAATGGTATTTGAAATTTGACAGTTTTATGCCTGAGCAAGGCTACAGTAGGTGTAATTCTGACCATTGTGTTTATTTTAAGAGGTTAGATAATGACAGCTACATTATTTTATGTTTATATGTTGATGACATGCTTGTAGCTGGGTCTAACATGGATCACATAAGAGAGTTAAAACAGCAGTTGGCACAATCATTTGATATGAAGGATTTGGGGGCAGCAAAACAAATCCTTGGTATGAAAATTTTCAGAGATCGGCTGAACAGAAAATTGACTCTATCTCAAGCTGCTTATGTTGAAAAGGTGTTGCAGAGATTCCACATGGAGAATGCAAAAGTTGTCAGCACACCTTTGCCTAGTCATTTGAAATTGACTAAGGACATGTGTCCTAAGACACAAGAGGAGGAAGAGAAAATGTCCAAGGTACCATATGCTTCAGCTGTAGGCAGTTTAATGTATGCCATGGTATGCACGAGACCGGATATTGCACATGCTATATGAGTCATCCCGGATTAGAGCATTAGAATGCGGTAAAATGGATTCTCAGGTATTTGAGAGGTACATCCAATAAAAACTTATGTTTTGGAGGCTCTAATACTGATTTAGTAGGTTATGTAGACTCAGATTTGGCAGGAGATATTGATACCAGGCGGAGTACTACAGGTTATGTCTTTACTATAGGTGGAACAGCGGTAAGTTGGATTTCCAGGTTGCAAAAGGTGGTTGCTTTATCCACCACAGAGGTAGAATATGTAGCTGCAACAGAGGCAAGCAAGGAGATGATATGGCTGCAATCTTTCATGAATGAATTGGGCACACAACAGGTTAATAGTTATTTGTTTACAGACAGCCAAAGTGCCATACATCTTGCAAAGAATTCTGCCTTGCATTCAAAGACCAAACATATACAGTTGAGGTATCACTTCATTCGGTCGGTGTTGGATGATGGACAGTTATAGCTGGCAAAGATACATACAGATGACAATCCAACAGATATGTTTACAAAGGCAGTGACAAGGGAGAAGCTGAGCTCCTCTTCAGCTTCGGTTGGTCTTCTAGACTGAACACAACAAAAATAGAACAGCAGAGTCCAGGGTGCTTATTTCCAGTGGGAGCTACAGGGTCAGTGGTGTTATGATCAGTCTCCAAGTGGGAGATGATATGGTGTGGAGTCTGATCAGTCTCCAAGTGGGAGATTGTTGTTATATGGAGCCTAATCAGACTCGGAGGTTATATTTACCCCACTTTTATCGGCGCGGTTTCCCCCCAAATTCCTACGGGGTCAAGGGGCAGCGCCCCTTGCGGGGGTTTGGGGGCAGCGCCCCCAAGACAGGGTCGAGGGGCAGCGCCCCCGTGGGGGCTCGGGGGCAATGCCCCCGAAACCTCACACGGTTTTTATTATTTTATAATGCACCGGGAGTTAATTTTTTCATTGACCGACATAAGAAAACCCTATTTTGTAACCGACAAAAAGCTTGATAAAAAGCGGCTAAGGGTTAGGGTTTTGGTATTGTATTGTAGCATTTGCAACGGTATTGAGTTGCAGGGATTGCTGATTGTAATCGGTTTTATTTATTGGATAATAATATTGGACTCTCTGTTTGGTGGATGTAGCCCGAGTTTGGGTGAACCACGTTAAAACTTGTCTCTCGCTATTATTATTTTTGTGTATTTCCATTTCTCTGTTTAATCTTTATTTGCATTTAATTGATATCTTCTGCCGGCTAACCCTAACAAGTAAGATGCAAGGACCTTCATTTGATGCTAATGCCTATTGTCACTATCACTGCTCCACGGGACATGATATCAAAAGATGTATGTGTCTGAAACATGAAATTCAAGACCTCATCAACTCTAGCGTAATACAAGTGACTGGTGTGAATGACAATGGAAATAAGTCAGTAGCTCCTCCGAATTAAAATCTATGAATCTTCACTGATCCTTTTCCTAAACATAGTGACAACAACATGGTGGAACAAAATACAATAGAGATAATGGATTATTATCTCGACTATGATGAAAGAATTGGCATGATAGAAGTAGATAAGACAGAAAATGAAGATCTAACTTGCCCATGAGGAAAAGGTATCTATGCTAAGGTTCCTCCTTCATTATCCCTTTATGGATCGGGAGATAACCAAAATGCACAAGATACACAAATAGAGCAGCCTACATGTAATCACTTGAAGCAAGAGAAAGTGGTGATGATGAAAAACATACCATTTAATTGTGAAAGGTTCATTCATCAAGCAACACATAATAAGAAAGCAAAAGAAAGGAAAAGAGCATGACATAAATCATTCTTAGAAAGAGGTAATGATCCCCTTCCCCGCAAGCATTAGAAGATTTCAAACATACAAAGTCTTGAGAAACAAGCACCGCGTGGCTATTTTGGAAATAAACATAAAATAGGTATGAGTTCCTCACACATTTTACCACACTTGATTGAGCACCTCTCTAAGATGCTTGCAAGTTTGGCTTCCTCTTAGATAGATATATGTATATGTGTATGTGTTGTGTTCCACCGTATTGTGTTAAATGTTGTTTAGGTCTCCTTGGATGACCCTTGATACTCTTGTAAGGTCAAGGATTCAAGGAGACCACCTTTGTTGTGACACTTCTTCTATTTGTGTCTCTAATCTTCTATTCTCTTCTCTCTTATTGTAATTGGTGTGTGTAGTGCCATAGGGGCATAATGTTGTGGAGAATGTCTTGGGGGCATCTTCCCATGTTGTGAATCTAAGTCACTTTTGTCTCCTCTCTCATTTTCAGTGTTTCCATTCTTTAGTTGCTCTACTAGTCGGTAGATGATGAAAATAAATAAATACTAATAAGGACCATGAGTCCCTACAGAAAGAAAGCAAAAATGGACCTAGTCCATATATGACAATGGGGTTGATATATTACTAACGCTTGACTAGTAGAATTGCCTCATGTGGTGATCATATGTTGTGTTGTGAATATTCTTGTAACAAACCTTTGCAATACTCTAATTTTCTTCTAGAGGCACTATAGATTGTTTTGTATCTCACCTTGTCGCTATACTCGGTTCTGAGATACCTGTAGTATAATCTCACGGTTATACTCGGATCCAAACTCGCAAGTATAGCCATGGTTTGTTTATATGGTATGCTACCTTATTTCTGTACATGAATATTATTGATGATTAGAATTTGATACTAACATGTGTGTTTGTTGGGAACATTTGGCGATTGTTAGCACATGTCACCTTTAGGGGCATGGGCTTTGCGAAAGCTCTTGTTCCCTTGTGTGTTTTCAGATTTACTTTAAATGTGCTTGATACCGGCAAGAGGGATCAACCACATTAAGGTGAGAGAATATATTGTGGTTGATTATTTTAGATATTGATGATAAAGCGTGTTTGCGTATGCTTCATTTTCACCATAAGGCATCTGCGGATATAGGTGGGGTTGTGTACTTTGTTTTTTTTGCGTATACCTCCTTTTCATTGTAAGGCATCTACAGATGCATGTGGGGTTGTATACTTTGTGCTTCCTTTTCAACATAAGGTGTATGTGGATGCGGGTGGGGTTGCATTTTGAAAATCCCTTCTACGGAAGGTGGGATCATGTCTTCCCTTGAGTGGTTGCACATCCTTTTAAAAAATCCTCTATAGAGGCAGGGTTGGATCTTGAGTTATTCACTAATATCAAGCAAGGTATGTTGGTCACTAACTTCCAACCAAAGCAATTTGTAAGTCTCAAGAACCTAAGATTAGGGGTGTTCCTTCTTTAGCCTCCGTATTCCTACTAGCCCTCCAAAAGGGGTCTTTCATCACAACTTTCAGAAACTACCTCAAAACTGCAACTTATTCACCTTTTTGAGTACCCATTAAGGCGTTATTTAACATATATTACTTCCACATAGGGTTTTTTAAAACTTCATGTCCTATAATTGAGTGTTCTTGCTGCTACAAAGGGGCAATTAGCCCTATTTTCCAAAGCAAGTACCCTCCAAACTCCTTGCCAACCCAAAATTCTTATGGATAGTCCTGGTTCAACCTCCAAAACCTTTGAATCAATAGTTTTTAGGACTTGGAACCTTCATTATAGCCCTCAACTACAAAAACCTTGTTTAGGCCTGGTTTAGGCTTGTTTTCAAGGAGGGTTTACTGAAAAAATGACTTCCACACACCTTCAAACTTTCCCAATACCTCAGACATGTTAGAATATGTCTTCCTATGCTGTCCAAACCTTCACAAGTCCCTTACCAATGTTTCTTATGCAAACTCACACTCTTAGCCACTCTTTTCATGCCAAAAACTCACAAATTTGCACCATGGCACCACACAAACTCACTCAACTTGCCTCCCCTGCTCACACAAACCATTCAAATATCTAATATTATCTACACATGCTTATTCCATCAAGTCTCAGGTGATTCTAACAATGAAATGGATGATTAGTGCTTACTAATTGCCTTCAAACCCTCAAAATAGAGTTACATGACAATTTTCAAAAAAATGTGGATAACTTGCTCAAAAATGAATGAAATTAAGTGAAACTTGAAGAAAATAAAGTTAATTCATTCCTCCATGATATCCAATTGGTTTGAGATCACCAAGTTTCCATACAAGCACATGCAGAGGTCTGCAACACAATAAAACGTTTCAAATTCAGGAAAAACACAGAAAACAAGGATCTTTCTTATTGATATTCACTTCAAAAACATTCCCAAATGCTTTACAACGTGTTGTCCATCATATTTACATGTTCTTTCCCTCCAAAATCAGCCACTTGAACTGACTCCAATGACCATTTGAACTACTTGACCTTTGGTATTCCACACAATGCATTTTTTGACAACATTACAAATATGACACTTTCTTTGTAATAATAAAGCCCCATGACTCAAATTGCATTTGAAGTGGTCTATTATGACCTTATTCAATGAAAAAAGACTCAAACTCCCCTAGAACCTAACACTTGACCAACATCAAGACCTTATTGACAAAATTCATGAAAAATAGACTTGGTGTTCCTGCACCATACACCCTGCCAAAAAGAAAACCTCATGTCCCATGAGGACTATACTGCAATGGACCTTGCTTTATCACAACACCTCTTTGACCTCCAAATGTTCCCTTGTCTTGAATTCCACCCCCCTGGATCAGGTACTGTGGTCTTGCACTGTCCCTTGTATTCTTGGACTGATTTCTACCTTGCCATTGTCTCATCTCTGCAAATTGCCCTATTATCTGCCTCTTATCCTTTACCTCATCAAGATTTGATGTTGAACCTACCTTTATGTATGCAAACAATCCTACTCCACTCTTGTCTTGGACTATCCACTCTTTCCCTCTTATTGCATTCTTAAACTCACCTATTTGTACTTGCTTTGCACCTTGACTTACCTCATCTCTTATCTTCATCTTTACCTTCAGTCCTTCTGCTCTTAGGACCTCTGTCCCATCAGACTTGTCTACCTCTGTTTTATTAGAATATGACTGCCCTTTGACCTCCCTTGTATTCAATGGATAAAATATTGCCCCTACTATGATCTTATTTTTCCAACCTTGCCTCTCCACAAGCAACTCACTCTTAATCTTCTCTGCATCAAACTTTGACATCATTCTATCTTCCTTTCCCATCAAAACCAGTCTACTCTTCAAGCTTACTATCTCCACATTCTCTTGTTTCTTTCCTTCTACTGCCCTAACACCTTCATCCTTTGCAATGCCTGCACACTCTTTAGTTTTGTCTTCTTCTAGCTTCACAAACTCCTTGCCAAATATAATCACTTTAGCTGCCGTGCTTTGTTCCTTCACATCTTCAACCAATGGAGTCAATGTAAAAGCATTCTCGTCCTTCTTAATTTGATATGTATTGTTTCTCCCATCATAATTGGCATATCTATCAAATTGCCAAGGCCTTCCAAGTAATAAATGTCAACAATTCATAGGAACAACATCACAAAGAACCTTATCACTATATCCACCAATATGAAACTCAACTAGAGCTTGTTCATTAACCAAAATGGACTGATCATCACTCAACCAAGATGCCTTATAGGGTGCTTCATGAGGAATCCTTTCTAATTTTAGTTTATTAACCATTTCACAAGACACCATATTATCAGTAGAACCTGAATCTATGACAACTTTGCATACCTTTCCCTTGCATTTGCATGCTGTTCTGAGTAATGCTCTTCTTTGTATCAGCTCCTTCTCCTTGGATGCCTTCAAGAGTTGTCTTTTCACCATCAATGTTTCCCCATCTTCTAGAATAGCATGTAGAGAGGGTGACTTCACACTTTCCTTATCCTCCTCTTGCACAATTTGAGCCCTCTTATCACCAACACTTGAAGTAGAACCTTGTCTTTCAGGACACTTGAAGGATGGATGACCAAACTGATTGCAATTGTAGCATCATCCTAAAAATATGTTTGAACTTCTACCTACACCAAATCTACCTCTAGAGCCTTTAAATCCACCCCTTGCATCAACAACTTGTTCTTTACCTTTGTTTGCATCTTCTTGTTCATCATGAGACTGTCTTGATGTAGGAAATGATCCTCTTCCTCTCTGATTGCTGCCTCTTCCTCTAATAGATTTGTCTTGCCTTCTTTTGATCTTCTCTTCCACCCTTACTGCCATTTGATAACACTCTTCAACAGTTCTTGGATTTGCCACAACTAGTTCATCTTGAATATTAAATCTAAGTCCACCAAGGTATCTAGCAACTTTTTCAACTTTATCTTCCATTCTACCTGATCTTATTCTTAACTTATAGAATTCATTAGTACAGGTCTTAACATCTAAGTCCTTTTGCTTCAAACCTTGGAGTTTCTTAAACAATTGAACTTCATAGTCTTTAGGAAGAAACTTACCTTTGAGTTTACCAACCATTATGTCCCAAGAAACTATGTTTGATTTACCTTTCTTTGTCCTCTCAGCTTGTTCATAGTCCCACCACAATAATGCATGACCTTTCAGCTTTGTCTTTGCAATCTTTACCTTTTTCTCATCAGGAATATCTTCACATTCAAAGTGATTATCCATGGCTGCAATCCAATCTAGAAGTTCCTCATCATTCAAACTTCTTCCATACATGGGAAAATCAGCCTTGGACTTATATTCTTCTCCTCTTACTACCTTCAAAAGCCTTATTGTCCTATGTTCATCAGGATCCATCCGCTCTTCCTCTACTTCATTCTCTTCTTCCCCTTCTTCCTCAGATTCACTCTCATCTCCAAGAACCATACCTCTTTTCTGACTTGACTCCAAGGAAGAAAGCCTTGCCAAAACAACATTATGAGACTCCAACAACTTATCATGTCTCTCTTTCAACTCCTGCAACTCTCTAGCAGTACCACTATTCTTGGGAGGCATCTTGACTCTTCAAATTCCAACTCTTCTCTTTGTGCAAACTTCAACCAATCTCTCTCAAGAGATCTAATCCTTGTGCTCTGATACCAATTTGATGTCAAGAAAGGTATATTGGTTACTAACTTCCAACCAAAGAAATTTGTAAGTCTCAAGATCCTAAGATTAGGGGTGTTCCTTCTGTAGCCTCCTTATTCCTACTAGCCCTCCAAAAGGGGTCTTTTCATCACAACTTTCAGAAACTACCTCAAACCCACAACTTATTCACCTTTTTGAGTACCCATTAAGGATTTATTTAACATATCTCACTTCCACATAGGGTTGTATTAGAACTTCATGTCCTAAAATTGACTGTTCCTATTGCTACAAAGGGGCAATTAGCCCTATTTTCCAAAGCAAGTACTCTCCAAACTCCTTGCCAACCCAAAAATCCTATGGATAGTCCTAGGTCAACCTTCAAAACCTCTAAATAAATAGTTTTTAGAACTTGGAACCTTCATTATATCCCTCAACTACAAAGACCTTGTTTAGGCATGTTTTAGGCTTATTTTCAAGAAGGGTTTATTGAAAAAATGACTTCCACACACGTTCAAACTTTCCCAATACCTCAGACATATTAGAATATGTCTACCTATGCTGTCCAAATCTTCATAAGTCCCTTACCAATGTTTCTTATGCAAACTCACACTCTTAGACACTCTTTTCATGCTAAAAACTCACAAATTTGCACCATGGCACCACACAAACTCACTCAACTTGCGTCCCTTGCTCACACAAACCATTCAAATATATAATATTATCTACACATGCTTATTCAATCAAGTCTCAGGTGATTCTAACAATGAAATGGATGATTAGTACTTACTAATTGCCTTCAAACCCTCAAAATAGAGTTACAGGACAATTTTCAGAAAAAATGTGGATAACTTGCTCAAAAATGAATGAAATAAAGTGAAACTTGAAGAAAAACAAAGTTATTTCATTCCTCCATGATATCCAATTGGTTTTAGAACACCAAGTTTCTGTACAAGCACGTGCAGAGGTCTGCAACATAGTAAAACATTTCAGATTCAGGAAAAACACAAAAAACATGGATCTTTCTTATTGATATTCACTTCAAAAACATTCCCAAATGCTTTAGAACGTGTTCTCCATCATATGTACATGTTATTTCCCTCCAAAACCAACCACTTGAACTGACTCCAACGACCATTTGAACTACTTGACCTTTGGTATTCCACACAATGCATTTTTTGACAACATTACAAATATGACACTTTCTTTGTAATAATAAAACCCCATGACTCAAATTGCATTTGAAGTGGTCTATTATGACCTTATTCAATGAAAAAAAGACTCAAACTCCCCTAGAACCTAACACTTGACCAACATCAAGACCTTATTTACAAACTTTGTGAAAAATAGACTTGGTGTCCCTGCACCATTCACCCTCAATCGTGTCTTTGGCAGTTGTGGTAGCACAACTCAATTGTCAGGTGTGTTTGGAGTGTAGTGATGAGATCCTCCTTATCTTTCATGTTTTTTGTGTATAAGATGTATAGTGTTTCAACGACATACTATACGACGCTCGTGTATTCCATGTGTTTTCCATGTCTTCCTTGCATGTCTTGTGTGTTTGTAGTGGTATAAAGGCGCGTAGTAGTGAGATCCCTCCATCGGCTAGTTAGGATTATTTATATAATTGTCTAATCATGTCTTCTCTGTGTAGTGCGTGACTGTATTCATGTCTTCTATGTGTATTGCTTGCTTCCTTACTGTATTCATTGTGTTTTGCATGATTGTCAAGTGTTTTCTTATGTTTGCCTAAGCTTGGGGGCTAGAAATGGTCTTCCAAACTTAGGGTGTGTCTTCGCTCTAGTGTTTGATGTGTTTGATTATGCTTTTACTATATTTTAATGCATGTACTAATCGTAAGATCATACACACATTAAAGTGTGGGCTAAATGTTATGGAGTAAAAAGTGGACACTTGCCTTTTTACCTCCTTGTTTAGGTCCTAGGTCCCCGTGATTACATTATACATGCAAAATATTTATCCTGATGCAAAATCCATTGAAACCAATGCAAATTGGGAACAAGGGGCCCATTCTTAGCCTTACCTCAGACAAAAAAGGTGCCTTGGGACTTAGGCGCCCACGCCCAAGTCCTCCCTTGGTCGGGGCCAATTTCAATGTATGTTAGCATAGGACCTTTAAAAGGGTTTCTCCTTATCAGTTCTTTTGATTAATTTCATGAATGTTAGTGGGAAAGCATATATAATTGTGTTTTTGAATTCATTTATCACCTAGATGGATATAACGAACTTATAATCTTAGAGCAAAGAACATTCAAAGAATTCATTGTGTGTGTTGTTGCAAATTTGGAATCATCACCCATCTTCTTATGAGTTGAGGATCTTCATTCTCCTAAGGGTTTCACCTTCGAGGTGATATCATTGTTATTTGAATCATTTTATCATTGACTTGTGTTTAGCCTTTGCCTTATTAGAGCACACACTCTCTATCAAACAACGGTGTTGGGAAGCTTGAATGCTATCCAGGGATTTGACTGAGACAAGACTTTAAGCACCATAACCCCCAAACCCCTTTTCTTCTTGTGTGTAGGTTATAGGTGCGAGATCTGAAAAGGTGAAGGTACAGGAAGATGGAGTAAGGGAAAGGGTTTCAAGATCTGAAAAAAATTATAGAATATTCCTCTGCGGAAGACTTGGGCACCCACAAAATAGTCTTCTTGCCTAAACATACATCGAATCCAGCATCAGGACATTCTCTGTGACATTTCTACAGTTTTCAATTTCTGAAGATTCCATCCTTCTAGAATTGGGCGCCCATGAAATAGTCTTCCTACCTAAACAAACATCAAATCTGGCATTAGGACATTCTCTGTGACATTTCTCCAGTTTTTAGTTTCTGAAGATTCCATCCTTCTGGACTTGGGCACCCGCGAAATAGTCTTCCGACTTTCCAGCTTTCGGGACATAGGTTCTGATATCTCTCTAATCAATCTTGTGAAATTAGTTTCTGATTATCTATTCTACATCTCCTATTGCAATCAGATCTTTGCACATCTAGGGTTTTGTGCATTAGTAGACCTAGGGTTTGATAAAAGGCCTGATTCAATCTAATCTTTCCATAGCACTCTTGAGCACAAGATCTATAGCTGATTCCACCTCCACTTGGTAGTGATTTGGCTCAATCTTGTCCTTGAATGTTATTGTGGAAGAGAGTGTGATTTAGTGTGCATGTTAGATTTCAGTATTCATCTTTTTCACACATAACACCTTTCTATTCCACATTGCTTGTAGAACTACTAGAATGCATATGAGCAATATTCTCCACCATTATCACTTCTTAGAACCTTGATTTTATTTTCTATCTAACTTTCTACTAGAGCCTTAAACTCTTTAAATTTATTGAAAACTTCAAATTTATGCCATAGAAAATACACTCATGTCTTTCTTGAGAATTCATCTATCAAAATAACATAGTACAAAGAGTTTTCAAGTGATAGAACTTTTGTTGGTCTAGAAACATGACTATTCACTAAATGTAAAATTCCTTCTGATCTTGTAGCACTACTAGGAAAGTTCACATGAGTTTCTTTCCAAATACACAATGTTCACAAAAATCAAAGTCTAAATGGAAATCATAATATCCTTTAGGCATAATCTCAAAGACCTTTCTCTCCAATATGGCCCATCTATTGATGCCACATTATTATCTTTTATATAGGAAGTGTTGAAGATTGATTTCAATATTATTTACTTTAGGAACATGTGAGGTATTACATCCACCACTTACAATGTATACCTCAAGTTTAAACAACATTCCTAAACAAACTCTTTTTGTCAATACCATAGCACCATGAATAATTTTTCAACTATCTTTATTGAATACCATCTGCACACCTACATCATTCATTTTGGTTATAGAAATTAGATTTCTTGCCAAACCTAGAATGTGTAGAACACCAAGAAGTGTTTTAATTCTTCCATATTTTACCCTCAGCTTCACTTTTTCTTGACCTATGATCTTATATGTCAAATCATCTCCTAGGAATATTCACTTCCATTGATTTTTTCATAGTCACTAAATCACTCCTTATGAGGAGTCATATGAAAAGAGGCACCTAAATCTATCATCCATTCATCATAGTGTTCATCTAAGCTTGTAGCAACCAAAAATATATCCCTTGAATCTTTAGATGAGGTCTTTGTTTCTATAGAAGAAGCATCTTCAAATGACTTGCCCTCTCAGTTTTTTTTAGGTTGGAAATCCCTCTTAGAGTGCCAATTGTTTTACCATAGTTCCAACACTTTCTTTGACTTTTATTTGGAGCATTAGATTTACCTCTGGATTTCAATTTTTTATCCTCTGACTTTTTATATCTTGAATTATTTTTATTATTTTCACAGGAATGATCACTTACAACCAATACATCCTTTAATTGGTAATCTTCTAAATATTGTATTCTCATTTCTTTTGATAACAAGGCTACTGCTACAGCCTCACTCTTTAATTTAGAAGTAGTACTAGTGATTGTCATTACTAAATTATCCTAAAAGTCAAGTAAAGAACAAAGCAAAGTAATACACTTCTCTTCATCACCCATTTTAATATCACCAAAAAATAATTGACTTACCACAATATTGAAGGCATTTATATGTTTAGTCATAGATTCACCATCATTCATTCTTAGTGAATACTTCTTCCAAAGTTAAGGTTTATTTGTTAGAGACTTTCTTTGATACTAAGTGGCCAATTTATCCCATAAGTCCTTTCACGTGTCTTTTGTTGATACATTCAACAAAATTGAATTTAACACACAATTTGATTGAACTCCTTGCCTTCCTATCAAGAATGAACCAATCTTCATCCTTCATACTATGATTTTGTTGATGATGGGTATGTGCATGGAAATGGGGGACCAAAAGGGGTGGCCACTTTTTTTCTTTTTAAATTAATAAAAACTGATCTTGGATGAGAAATTGAAGATATCCATGCTCAAAATTAGAAGATGTGATAAGAACAAGATTTGTAGTGCTTAGAATCTAGTTTCTAAACTATGATTTTTTTCTAAAAATGGTAGATATTAAGAGGTTAAAGTAGGGGGAGCACACAAAGTGCTCTTGTTTTTGTTAGAAAAATATAACATAGCATTTGGTGTGCTCTCCCTAAAATGTTGACTTTTAAAAAGTATTTCACAATTGCTTCAGTGAAAAATTATCTAACATCATGTAGTTTATGCCTGATTTTTCTATTAATTTTTAATGAATATATGATTTTTTATGAATTTTCAAAGTGGAGACATCTTGAAAAATGAAAATTTGATCGTGCTCCCCCCTCATTTTTTTGAAAACTAATCAAAAATAAAATTTTGTTTTCAGTGTGTATAGAATAGAGTCTAGAATCTAAAAATATAATTTGTTTCAACTTTTGACAAATGTATAAAAAATGACACCATAAATACTACACATAGGTTTTCTGCAAAAAAAGAACACATTAGCAAAAAAAATTGAATATGGAAAATTTAATGTTATCATATTTTAGAAAAAAACATGGTTAGAAAGCTAATAAAAACTTGAAGTCATCTTGGCATTTTTTCATATTAACATTGAAAAACATCTATACTTGATGGAGAGCATGCTCAAGATTTAGTTGTTGAAAACACGTCTTTGGAATCCAAAAAGTAGGTCCAACCCTTTGGTTTGGATTCCCAAGGCAAATCCAACCCTTAGGGTTGGAATTTCCCAAAGTAGTGAAAAACATGAGTGTGTTATAATGCGCTTGAATTTCAGATTAGTTAAAATTCCTTGGATGATAAGTGGGACAACTTATATGAGAAGATTTAGGTCATACCTCCATCTTATTTCACTCTAGAGTATCCTCATGTCTAGGAAGAGATAACCATTATATCATTGGGCGATGATGAGGAGGAAGATTCAAGTCCTCTATACTTTCAAATAGAAGAGGTAGTGTTGGAACAAGTAGCATCATATGCACCTTGTTAGATGAATAGATAGAGTTAGAAAGAGGGAGAGATAGAGGAGAGAGAGATAGAGAGGAAGAGAGATAAAGAGGGGAGAGAGATAGAGGGGGAGCTAGAGATAGAAAGATAGAGTTAGAGAGGGATAGATAGAGAGAGATAGGGAGACAAAGAGATAAAGAGAGGGGGAGGATAGAGAGATAAAGAGATAAATGGAGAGATATATAGAGATATAGAGAGGGAGGGAGAGAGAGAGAGAGGAAGGATAGAAGAGGGAGAGATAGAGAGAGGGGGTAGATATAGAGATAGAGATAGAGTGAGTGAGAGATGGAGAGATGGAGAGAGGGAGAGATAGAGAGATAGAGAGGGAGAGGGAGATATATAGACAAATGGATAGAGATAGAGAGAGGGAGAGATATATATTGAGAGATAGCATTAGAGAGGGAAACATAGAAAGAGATAGAGATAGAGAGTTAGAGAGAGGGAGACATAGAAAGAGGGAGGGGGAGAGGGAGAAATAGAGAGATAGAGAGAGGGAGAGATAGAGAGAGGGAGAGAGAGAGAGAGACTCTCTCTCTCTATATATATCTCCCTCTCCCTCACTCTATCTCTCAATCTCCCCTTCCCCCTTTTCTCTTCCATGCCCTCTCTATCTCTCTCTATATCTTTATATCTATATCTCTCCCTCTCCCTCTCCATATCCTTCTCTATCTCCCTCTCTCTATATTTATCTCTCCCTCCCTCTATCTCTTCATCTCTCTCCCACTATCCATCACTCTCTATCTATCTCTCTCTATCTCCCTCTCCCTCTCCCTCTCTCCATCTCTATCTCTCCCTCACTCTCCCCCCTCTATCTCTCCCTCACTCTTCCCCCCTCTATCTCTATTTCTCCCTCTCTCTATCTCTATATTTCCTTGTCCCTCTCCCCCTCTCTATCTCTCTATCTCTTACTTTTTTCTTCTAGTATTGACTACAGTACTAGTGTATGTCTAACATCCTAAAATTCCCCACTATCTTGTTCCTTGACCATATTAATACCTTAAAATGCTTTCATATTGGTTGCCCAATTGTATTTTATCATAAAAACATATGTATATTTGAAATAAAGGAGAAATTAGATTTCCTCCTAGAGGGTGTAAATGCAATGTACATTTCACAAATACCCATGGAGAGAAAATTCAAGAAGTGCACCAAGCTAGAGTAGGATTAAGAAATACTTAAATCATTTGAAGTGAAAATAAAGGTATTAGAAGGCTAGGTCACCACAGTTGTAGAACAATCCATTGAAGAGGGAGATAGATAGGTAGTGTTGATGGTGTTTTTAGAACACAACAACGTAGGTGTGATTGTTGGTATCATGCCTCTCTTGAAAAGTATCTTACCCTAGGTAAGACTACTCCAAGGATAATACAGCTAGGTCTTAGCTCGCTTGGAATGACTCAGTTGGATGTAGTAGTTGTTCCTACAAGGGGTCTTACATGCAATATGACAGGTTTGACAAACTAGGATAGCAATACATGCAAACCCTTATGACTGATCAACTGATATCTCTTTGTAAATTGCTGTTGAAATCTAACTCTAATGATTGATTAATAAGAAAATGCAAAAGGAAGTAGGGTTTAGAGAGATCCTAAGTGACATTCACAAAGTAAAGATTGCTACAGGTAGACAAACATTCATAAATTAAACCAATTTTCTATTTTACCAAGCTAAAACTTTGCTACAGTGCTGTAGAGAATAGTGCAATTTTCTATGGATTCTATAGATTTTTAGATTACATACATTCATTAAATACCCAAAAGCTGGCATGATTTAACTACTGTAATGTAATTAAACGTAGTTCAGTTTAATAGCACAGGCTAACTACGCACAATTACTTACAATCAGCAAGCAACTAATAGTATGGACTTGAATGCTCATCAAATACCTTTAACAAATCAATAACATTACAAAGCACGGTTTAACTAATGTAGATCGAGATGTGAACCATGAAACCAATTTGACAATACAAGAGACAAATTCCTAGAAGACCCACAGTAACTTGCTTTGTATTAATCAGAAATTTGGTAGAGTGTCAACAATTCAGCATCAAGAGTATTACAATGAGAGAGACAATGGCCCTTTATATAGGAGAGGTGCCATGCTGAGTTTTTACATGGATGGTGGAGATTAACTCAACACCGATGGTCTAGATTACATCATATTTAGTGAGATACAACAGCTATTATCCATACCCAGATTTCCCTTTGTCTTGTAGGAAAAAGACAAAATATAACTCCTAAATACATTGAATCTAGACATTTTGAATACCCATTGAGCTGTATATTGGGAAAACCCAATTTTTGATGTAGGAGAAAGTCAACAAGAGGTCACATGATGCATGAAAACCTGTGTTGATGTAGACTAATAGGATTCCATATGCTGACTGGTCAAGTATGTGACATTGTTTGATGAAGACACATCTAGTTGGATACTTGCTGGATTGTTCATTATCTTGGAACATGTGCAAATAGGGTTGGAGTTGAACTCGGAACATAAGACAATCTTTGCAATCTCTGGCAGCAGTTTGATCTTCCTAACATGCTGCATGTACTCACTAAATTCAAGAGCTTGAAAGACTTTAGTTAAACCCCTGATGTCTGGTATGTCAGCTTCCTCGATCTAGTGATCTCCTTGACACATCCACTATGCACTGCATCATCTAGTTTGCTTCATTCAGTCTGCAAGAAAAGAGAACACATAATGAATGACCTTTACAAATATAATCAGATTTAACAAAATTAAGTCATTTTGAAACTAATGATGTTCAAACCACATATTTGAGCCAATCTAAACTCTTCAATATCAACATCAAACAAGATATACTTCCCACTCATTGGTTTCCAAAGGCATGATCATTTATGACTGCATCAGTCTTCTTAACTCTTAAATTATTTGCTTCTAACCTTCGATCTTGTATTTGTTTTCACATCCCAACATGCATAGGTTGTTTAACTTTACTAATGATTTCTCTCCTTCCAATGTATTGCATCATTCATCAGGCATCTCACGACCATATTTGATGATTGGAGGACAGGAACTGATCCATCACACTGGTAGTAACAACCTCCAACATGAAGTCTTTCTAGCTTATCATTATGTAACAATCTGGTCACTTGTAAGGTCCAGAGGATGACCATTTCATTGGAATCACCTTAATTTTTCCCATTACTGACACATTACCCCAACCATTAAGGTCACATGCCCCCTATGCTTAGTTTACCCTTCTGTCAGAACATTTCAAACTGTAGCATTTTAAGCAAAAAATATTGCTTTCATTATGTTTTGATGGATTTCCAAAACCCATCCTAGAGCCCACATTTTGGTACACGGGGAAGATTTTATGGAACTCGGCTTTACACCAGTTAATTGCATTTTCTTAAAAGTTTCTGCAAGTCCTTTCAACAAAACCACATTTGTATACATCGCACAATTATTGTAGTATGATTGAGGACCTCCTTTTGAAACATTTTGTTAAAGCATTTGCGTGTTGTGTGTTTCCTCGTTTTGTGTTCTAGGGCATTTCTAACTATAAACCCTTCTTCACAATTCAACACAGGCTAGGAGGATGCTGACGATGGCTTTGTTCTTTTGATATGCATGCATCATCAAGATATTGAATGATATTTCCTTTAAATTCATTGGTTGTTTCTATCGACATATGCTCCTTTTGTTCTTTGATTTTGCTCCCATGTCTTTCGATGCCTCCACACTTTGCATATATGTCAATAGACTTATCTTGAAAAATAACTACCTGCATGCTTTGCATATAGGCTCCACAAACATATGTGGAGGTTTTGAAGGATGCCAGACATGTCCGGTCACATGAAGTTTCCCCACATCCACAATAGTCCCGCTTTGCATGATTACTATTCGGATTCATTCAACTTACTTCGAATCTTACAATTTCAATATTGATGCCTTGGTAATTCACTTCCAAGCATTCCTTAAGACATCCCATCTAATGCCCCTGCAGTTGGAACATTTAACTAGATTTCTTTAATCCCAAGGCTTTGATGAATATTAAATAAGTACATGGTTTTGCGGGAGTTTTGCACACTACAGGATATATGTGGAGTTTCACATGCTACAGGAGTTTGAGGGATTTACCATATTGCTAGACATATTTGGTTATGTGTAAAGGTTTCGTAATTCAAAGAGAATGGGTTAGCGGGGAAATGGCCGATGACGGGATAAAATAGAATGCGGACAAAAAAAAACTCACGGGATATATCCAACAGGGTTTGAAAGTTGTGCAAAGATTTAGCGGGAGTTTTACAAGCCATAGGATATATCATGAAGGGCACTAAAACTCTGCATTGCATGGAAGTTCTGCCTGTGCATTTATATTTAGCCAAATGAAGAAACATGCCGAATGATAAACTCATGAGTTGTTCTTATCAACACACTCCTCGAAGCGCTCATAGATGCCAATGCTGGATATGCGTTATCACGTTATGAGTAAATTACCTTTAAATTTTCATTTTCAGGCTGCAAGACACCTAATCCAATACTCATAACTTCAATTAATTAGACTTATGCATTGTCATTCTGCATCGACACTCAATGGTAAAACAATGGCCGACAAGTTGCTGTAGGTGAGTATTATAGCACTTGGAACTTACCTCACATTCCATCAGAGTATTTGTGGAGAAAACTTCCCTAACAGGACTTGCGGGCAATTTGTGTCCCATAGAATATATCTGCATGAGGATGAAATCCCCACTATTTGCTTCGACATAAAAGCTTTGCTTCCACTGCCTTACCTTCCTTTTCCTTGGAACATCACTCAACAAACTGATATTTCAGTGTAGTATTTTAACAATATGTTTTAGATAGTCCCTTACATGGAGTTATCCCATTAGCACAGAATGTACACTTCGAGAGTGAAGTAGGGAAATTGGATAGTAATGGCTTTTGCGGGGATAAGGATATCAATAGGATATGTGCGAGTTTTACAAGGTGTTGGATATATCCAGTGTGTAGTTAAAGTCCTGCGGACTTTACAAATTGCGGGAAAATAGTACCCTAGTGAAAGCATCCGGAGAAGGCCAAAAATCCTGCAAAATCTGCCCTTAGGACTACTCTTTTAAAACCTTGAAGACATTGACACGCGACAATGTTATCATTGATCTGACAGAGAGGAAACATTGACTACTACTAGCATCAAAGCCCAACACCACAAAGTCACTTATCTTGAAGCACTGAAGACACATGCTAAAAGACTTTATAAACTTTGTATAAATGGTTGTTGTGGTTTCATTTCGCCATTGGCTGATGGGCTTTCATATGAAAGTATTATAACATTTGATATTATCTTATACAGAGAGGACCTCCAAAAACCCTTCGGCGCATTCTTGAACCCTTTCGATGGGTGCTAGCATTTGTGTTTTCATACATCATGAGAAAATTATGTTCTTATATAACCGCATATACCCATACCTTCATTGTGTTTGAACTCCAAGATGTAAAATTTTAAGTGCTCCTCCCGTGACATCAAATAGTATGCGTCGACCTAGGTCATGTTTTGATGTATTTATTGACACACAGTGATTGCCAAGCCAAGTGTCCCGTGCTTCTTTCAACTGGCCCTCTTTACATAATGTTAGTTTGTGATGCCATTAAGGATTCCTTATGCAACAACCTCTATTCTTCAATAAATGGTGTCCACTATTAGCAAAACAACGGCAATTCCATTATCACCTCGATACAATGTAGTTGGCAACAATTTAGGTGCTGGACTTTAACATCTGCAAAATTGTGTTTGCTTGAAGTCTTCTCAGAACCTATTCAAAAAATCTGTTTAATGCATATCCTACAATCATTTCAGTTCATGAGATCATATTTCTGTGGAATAGATCTATCAAGCAATGCGTTTACCTCGAGAGTTTGGCACTCAATGAGATTTAGTGTGACTTTTGACCTTTACTGACCTAGCGAGAATTTCGGGCTCAACCAAGCCAATGCTAGTTTTGGAGCTAACCAACCTAGCATGACTTTTAGGCACCCCTGACTAAAGTCATTGAAACAAGATTTTGGCGCAAGTTGGCAGTGTGAAATTTAGAATTTTAGTGCAATTTTTGGGCTTTTTCAACCTAACGGGGATTTCAGGTGCTAATGACTTAGCGCTACTTTTGATGCTGACTCACCTGTGCGGATTCGGGGTCCATCTGAAAAAAGTCGGTGAGTTGCAAATTTAACGCAAGTTAGTGATTGAGAACTTCAACACAGAGTCAGTGCCTTAAGGATTTAGCGCTTTGGTTTGTGAGGGATGTTTTCAATGCAAGGATTCTTTGGTCTTGAAATTTGGAGACAAAGGCTACTTGACTTAACCATTTAGAAACTAAGGCAACTCAAACACTTTACCATCTAGGGGAAATATAACTCTGAGTTTCAGATGGGCTATTTATCAATACGAGTAGAACATCTCAGGACCAATTGGAACCAAGCCAACACTCTAAGCCGGAATTGAAAAGAGGGGGTCCTTGTTTAGTGAAGTGGGGCATGTGTGAAAGCACAACAAATGGCAACTCTGCTGGGGAAATTCTCTGGAGCATTTCAACGATAAACTTTAGTTTCGAACCTAGAAGCTCTGTGTTTCCCACATGCTAAATAGGAAAACATGATACCTTTTCAAAGAAGAAGAAATCAATAGCAGGGTGCAACCATTCATATCCTGAAAACCTGAGTGTGTGCAATTGCATTAATTCCCATCCCTAAGCAACTAAGCTCATCCCAGATCTTTTAAATTAAGCTACGTGATTAGTACACACCTTATGAACTACCTAGACATTTCCCCACTACCAGCGAGCGTCTATAGCCCCAACAAGTTTGTCTCAGAATTCCACTCAAGTAGAGCCCTACTTCCGGTCAGTTGTCCATAGCCCCAGTAGAGTTTACTTGATTGTCCATCTAACTGAGTTATAGTGTGATTGTGATTTGTGATTTTCTTTTCTTTTCATACTTTTTGATATGATCCCTCAGAGATTTAGAAGTATTAGGGTGGCATTTGTTCAAGCAACTATATTCTAGTTTTTCAGTATTTATTTTCTAGTTTTGTCTACATCCTAGTAATTGGCATTTTTGGAGGCCTTTGGAGTGGAATTTGGGGTCAAGACTTTCATTGGTCGCTTTGAACGATAGCTGCAGGCAAGGCTCGATGCAACTCAATCTATCTCTTTAGGAGATCTTTCCAACGAGTCTGAAATGTCTAGATTTTGACTAGCTGGCTAGAAGTTATGACCCTGCCTAGTGGGGTCCAAAATTTAGTAGTTTTTTTTTTAATTTGGAAAAAATTGAAAATTTGAATTTTAGTAGTTTTGTCACCTTCCAACTATCCATTTCAAATTCTATGGATAAGGTGACCTTTCACATTCTTGTTCATTGTATATATCCAACTTTTGATGCAATAAGAAATCCTCTTTGGTTACCTGTAACTTTTTACAAGTTTTGCACATTGAGCATTTTGTTTATTTTCACAATACCACAGGCTCAGCGCTAGGTATTGTTATCTAAATTCTCCATTAAAATTTAGATCAGTGGTATCAGAGCTAGGTTTGCTCCTGTATGTCACATCGTACATGGTCTGGTTATGCAAGGTTGGGATTGCAAACAAGAGACCCTTCAGATTACCTACCCTTGAGACACACACAACTGAAGATGGGAGAATAAGGAGATGGATCCGACCCTTTCAAGGAGCTGGTACAAGAAGCTTTGGAAAAGCAATGTGAGGATGTGATTACTGAATTCTCTCAAATTCTCCAATGAAATCATCAACCAGAAGGTGCATCTGGAGCACCATTTCATGGTCACACCCCATTCAAGGTACAAGTAAATTTTGACATTTCAAATTTTGAAGAAAAAATTAATGCAGATGTTGTTGATGATTGGCTATCAAAATTAGAGAAATATTTTTCTGTAAACCACTTCACAGATGTTGAAAAAATAACCTTTGCACTCCTCAAAGCTGAGGAACATGTGAAACAATCTTGGGAGAATAGACTACTAGCCAGGGATGATGGCCTTGATAGCCAAGGATTTGAAACATTGGAGGATGACAATCCCACATGGGGAGAACTTGTGGAATACATCAAGTAGGAATACTACCTTGAAAATTCATATGATAAGTACATACAGTGGCAATTACTTTGACAAAAGAAGGACCAATCTGTTCAAGATTATACAAATACATTTCATGCACTTTCTACAAAATTAGGAATCCATGACACAGGAAAGCATCGGGTATTGAAGTATCGCAGTGGGCTTCATCAGTATATCCAGATAGAAATGGATTTCTTATGTATTGAGACCTTGGGTACAACATTCAAATATGTAGTAAAGATAGAGGAGAAATTCAAACCAAAGGGGAAGAAGGATTATTCCTCAAACAACAAATTCAAGGGTGAAGGTGGTAACAAATTTGGTGGGAAACAAACAACCAAGGACTTTTCCTCACAAACCTCATCAACAACAAATAAGGGTAAGGAGAAGATGTTGTGTGAATTCCATAAGAGCCCTAGTCATAACACTAAAGACTGTCATGCCACGGAGACTTTGTTGGCAGAAATTTGTCAAGGAGAGACGGAATAGGAGTCGCTGCCTACAAATCCTTGTGAACTGAATGATGGTGAACAAATCATTGAGGCTGACCCACATGCCATAGTTGCCATAGTCATGCCCCGTGAAGATGATGAATGCTTGTTCCACTCATAGATGTGGGCAAACAGAAAGGCTCTTCATTTCATTGTTGATAGTGGAAGCCAAAAGAATTTGATCTCTGCTGAAACTGTGAAAAGATTGAATCTGTAGGCAACACGACATCCACAACCATATCATATGGGATGGGTAAGTCAGGGACAAGACATTCTGGTGAATAAATAGTGCCACTTACCTTATTATATCAAGCCATTCAAAGATGAAGTAATATGTGATGTGGCACCTTTGAATGTATGCGATGTATTGTTGGGGCACCCATACATGTACAAGCGCCATGGAGTCTATGAGTCAAGGCCACACAATGTTACCATCAAGTTGGGAGAAAAGAGTTATCAAATACTAGAGGAAAGTCTTGCAGAACCAGTATCTTTGATTACTGCAAAACAATGTAAGCATTTGATTGCTCACACTAGAAAATTTGTCCTACTAATGGTTCGACCTGAGGAGGCAAGGTCTGTTGTGGCCAGCAATCATACCAATGTGTCCACTACCACAGCTGAACAGAAACAAATGGAGAAAATATTGTCAACATATTAGGATGTATTCAATTCACCAACAGGGGTACCACTACACTGCCAAGTCAAGCATCGGATTGATCTAATTCGAGGGACACCATTACCAAATGGGCCACTGTATAGAAGGTCAGTTTTGGAGAATGAAGAAATCAAGCGGCCAATTCAAGAGTTGATCAAGAAAGGACACATTCATCCAAGTGCTTCACCATGTGGAAGTCCAATTGTTTTGGCCAAAAAGAAGGATGGAACATGGAGACTTTGTATTGATTATCGGGTTCTCAACAAGATCACTGTGAAGAACCAATATCCACTCCCTCGCATTGATGATTTGTTGGACCATCTCAGGGGGGCAAATTTTTTCACCAAAATTGACTTGAAATCTGGATATCACTAAGTCCTAGTTGAGCCATCAGATGTGTGGAAGACTGCTTTCAAATCCAAGGAAGGGTTGTTTGAGTGGCTAGTCATGCCTTTTGGCTTGACCAATGCCCCTGCCACATTCATGAGATTGATGGATGATGTCCTTAGACCATTCATTGGTTCTTTCATTGTCATCTATTTAGATGACAAACTCATCTTCAGCAAAACATGGGGTGACCATCTACAGCATGTTCAACAAGTTCTTTCAACCTTGCAACAACACAAGCTATATGCTAACAGGGATAAGTGTTCTTTTAACATGGAGGGTATTCAGTATTTGGGATACATTATGGATAGAATGGGTGTTCGTGTGGACCCTAAAAAGATACAGGTTCTCAAAGATTGGTCATCTCCCAAAAGTCTCACAAAACTTCGTAGCTTCTTGGGTCTAGCCAATTTCTATCGGAGATTTGTACTTATTTTTTCACTTTTGGCATGGCCTATGAATCAGGCACTGAGGGGAGGACCAAGGGAAAAATTTTGTTGGACAGAGGTACAATAGAAAACATTCATGGAGTTGAAGAGGAGGCTATGTTCTACACTAGTACTAGCACTCCCAGATCTGCAACAATCTTTTCAAATTGAAACAGATGCTTCAGACTATGCACTAGGGGCAGTTCTCATGCAACACGGGCATCCAATTGCCTACCATAGTGAGACTTTCTTTGACACAGTGTGTAAGTACCCCACCTATGATAAGGAGTTGTATGCTATTGTGTAAGCTTGCAAACAATGGAAACACTACATTTTGGGGAAGGAGACTATCATTCACATAGATCATAAACCTCTACAATTTCTACAAACACATGGGAAGCTACAAAATGATAGGCATCAAAGATGGTCTACCTACTTGCAACAATTTCATCTCAATATCTACCAAAAGAAGGGAGCTACTAACAAAGTTGCAGACTGTTTGAGTAGACCTCTGATCACAGCCCTAATAGCGGTATTGGATTCTTGTGGCCACCACACAACAGATTGGCCTTAGTTGTATGGAATAGATCCTGATTTTGCTGAGATCTACAACAATCTAGTAGAAGAAAAACAAGCCATTGATTTCTACTTGAAGGATAGGATTCTCTGTCACATGGGACACATATGTGTTCCAACCAAGGAGCGGAAAAAGATGATATGGGAGGCACACTATCGCTATGTTGTAAGAAAATTCAGGGTGGAGAAGACTATTGTTATACTTTAGAGGTATTTTTATTGGCTCAAAATGATACATGATGTCATTTTATACACCCGAGCTTGTACTACTTGTGCCATTGCAAAGCCCGCCAATCGTAAACAAGGATTGTATACACCTCTTCCACTCCCTGACCAACCTTGGCATTCAGTTTCAATGGATTTCATGTCCGAACTACCTTCTACCAGATGTGGGCATGATTGTGTATATGTGGTGGTAGACAGGTTTTCAAAAATGGCTGTCATAGTGGCTTGCAAGAAAGGAGTCTCTACGGAAGAAACTGCCAAGCTTTTCTTTGAGAATGTTTGGGTACACATTGGATTGCCACAAACCATCATATCTGACAAGGATAGTAGATTTCTTAGCAATTTTTGGTCAGCACTTTGGGCCTTGATGGACATAAAGTTGACAAAATCCACTGCCTTCCATCCCCAAACAGATGGGCAGATTGAGGTGGTGAATTGGATGATCATTCACATTTTGTGGATGTACCATTCCAAACATCCTCAGACTTGGGATGAAAGCTTTCCATATGTACAACATAGTTACAATCGAGCACTACATGGTTCCACAGGGCATAGTCCATTTGAGGTATGTCTTGGCTACCAACCATTGGCTCCAATTGATGAAGCACTGCCAGCTATGTTGAGTGACCCATCAACACATTCAGAAAAAGAGGTAGACATGGCAACTAAGTTTGTGGAGAAGATATGCCATATTCAGCAACAAGTCCATGAGATACTACAATATAGTAATCAGAAATACAAGGACAGACATGATCAACATTGTACACCTCATTAGTTTAAGGTTGGGGACAAGGTTTGGCTTCATATTCAGAAAGAAAGACTTCTAGGGCCTTATAAGAAACTCTGTCCTATTCCATATGGTCCATACACCATCATCAAACAAGTTGGTGAAAATGCTTTTGAACTCAATCTGCCATCTTTTCTTGGACTACATCCTATTTTTAATGTTGAATTGTTGCGGCCATATTTTCCACCATTGTTGGACACTTCAGATGTTGCAGAACATATAAGTTGCTCAGAGTTGAATTCAGACACTACTGCCCCTCTCACATGTGATTAGATTACTGATGTTGTGGTGAAAACATTGAAGAAACAACAGATTCCTCTCTATCAGGTGGTACAGGCAGGACAACTTCCACATCAAGGAAATTGGTTCACTAAGGACCAGATTGAGAAGAAATTTCCTCATCTGTTGCAATACACAGGTGCAATGGGGCCCATTGTCTCTCAAGGGGGAAGAAATGATCCTGCAAAGATTCAGAAGCATTAGGGTGGCATTTGTTCAGGCAACTATATTCTAGTTTTCTAGTATTTTGTTTCCAGTTTTGTCTACATCCTAGTAATTGGCATTTTCGGAGTGGAATTTGGGGTCAAGACTTTCATCGGTTGCTTTGAACAATAGCCACAAGCAAGGCTTGATGCAACTCAATCTATCTCTTCAGGAGATCTTTCCAACGAGTCCAAAATGTCTAGATTTCGACTAGCTGGCTAGAAGTTATGACCTTGCCTAGTGGGGTCCAAAATTTAGTAGTTTTTTTTAAATTTTAAAAAAATTGAAAATTTGAATTTTAGTAGTTTTGTCACCTTCCAACTATCCATTTCAAATTCTATGGATAAGGTGACCTTTCACATTCTTTCTCATTGTATATATCCAACTTTTGATGCAATAAGAAATCCTCTTTGGTTGCCTACAACTTTTTACAAGTTCTGCACATTGAGCATTTTGTTTATTTTCACAATACCACAGGCTCAGTGCTAGGTATTGTTATATGAATTCTCCATTAAAATTTAGATCATGATATTTCATTGAGCTCATATTTGGGAGACTACAATGCAACACCGCTACCCTTGCAACACATGCTTTTGACAGCACTAGTTACGTTGATAATTCAGCTAGCTGGGTGTGGACTCCCGATGGTAGCAAAGGTGGACCTTAGATTTTTCACTTGATGCAAGATCACCAAGACTAACTTAGATACTTCAGGATTATGAAAAGTGTAAGAGATATTGGCTAGAAAATACTTCAATTGCACCAACTAATGACTCATTTCCTATGAACAAACATCATACTATCCCGATATAACCATGGAACCCACAGAAAGACCTAAGTAGAAAACTTCAGTTTCTCAAAGAAATATTCTAGATTACTTACCCAACAAAGAACCACCTATTGGTTTGTAGAACTTGCCACCACATTCAAGAAACGAAGATCCCCAATAAAGCAAGCACAGCAGGTGAAAGAAAAGCAAGAAAAGCAGCTAACCTAAGGAAAAGCAAAACACCTAACAACTACAGGAAGCAAAACTAGGAAACAAAAACTAACCTAACAACAACCTAATCTAACCAAAGCAAGACGGAAGCAACAACTAACAACTAACAATTAACAACAGCTAACAACTAAGGAAAAGTGAAAACAAAAAGCAGAAACTAAACTAAAACAACAGACAACTAATCTAAAACTTATCTAAAAATAAGCAAAACTATGTACAACAGCTTTGTACAGCATGTATTTACACTTCCCCGTGATTTATTTCTTAGGACATGCATGAGTAACAAGGTGCAGGTCAGTATCCTGAATCTGGCAAATTCATCTTTGTACTCTGAAAAGTATGGTATAGGTAGGTTGGGTTCATGTTCAGGGTACCAGTTACACAACATCAATAGTTGGGGCAGTTCATTAGGGCCATGATTAATCCAAATGCAATTTTTCTTACCTAAACTGCCATAATCAAATTGATAACTATCAAAACTAAGTGCAAAAGGGTAAGATACAACCTGATTTGCAGCACTACCGATCAGAGATGTGAGTTCAACACTTTGTTACATTACACCAAATACCTTCTCATTTTCAGGGGTCTCAGCTCGTGGAGGGACACATCATGTGCATCAGATACATCTGGATCACTAAATGTTGCAGCAACCTCTCAAGCAAATAGAAAGTCTAGACAACTCCATTCAGAATGCAGATCATCTAGATGGACTCTACATGAGTCAATTGAAGTGAAGTCTGATGTGTGCGGTGAATTTCCATTCAGTAGCATATCCTTGCTCATTCTTGACACTAGCTCAATGATATGATCAAGTGACTAACAAGAAAAGACTTCCAAGCCATCATTTTGCATGATTGTTTGATTTTTATTCTCAGATTGTAGACTTTTGCTCTCATTTGTCATCACTGGGTCAACATCAAGCATGTGGAGATCTTCTTTATTGCATGTGTAAACAGGATCAGCAATTGGAACATATGATATATCAAAATTAGTCATATGTTATGAGACAACTTCCTCTGTATCAATCAACAATCCCTCTGTTTCAGTTAATGGCTAATATGGGATTGAGAATTCATTATCTGCGGTAGCAATAGGGTCTCCTTCTTCTGGCATAATTGAATTCATGATGTCGATATTTCCTTGGCATAAGGCATCATCCTTATCTTCTTCATTTAACTCAGCTTGAGACTCTTCTGCAGCAATTGTGTCAACTTGATATGGCTGATCATGATGATTTACTAGGCTGATACAGTCAAAAGTCTGATCACTTTCCTTTGGGTAATCTGATTGTAGCTCTAATATATCAACTGGATCATCTCCCTGCATTGCTTTCCATGGTTGTTCTTCATCTAGAGGATTGATTTCTTCTTGTTCTTGCACATTTTTAATCTGAACAACCTGTTGTTCTATCTCAGAATTATCAATTAGCTGAAATGAACTGTTGTTTTGTATCTCTGTAGCAGCAAATTTAGGTTTAGAACTTGTCATTTGTGAAGCATCTGATTGTTGATATGTATCCTTAACATGACTGTTTACCAAGTCTGATTTATTATCCCTCTTATCAACATTCTCAGTAGCAAAAATTTGACATTGTGTACTATTTTGTTCATTATCTTGTGACTGAAGACTAAGTTTTAACCAAGATGGGACAACATATCCTTTGTCTGACTTATCTAACTGTGAAAGAGATTTAATCTAGTCGTGGATCTCATATTCATTAATTGGGTAACTTGTAGACCACATGTATTTCTTACCATCCTCCTCTTGATATGTACTTTTACAAAAAACTTAATTTTTTTCTGTATACAAACTACCCCATTGACTGTGATCATTTATGAATGGTGGATTTACAGCACTTGTAGCATCAACTCGTTGGGTGCTCTTAACTGACACATGACCACATGCATTTGCATTCATTCATATTACAGCTCCTCCATGCATTGTCTTGCTCTGGATATGTTCGTTATGCATATATCCCACCTCAGGCTTGTAAATTTTGAGAAAAGGAAGCAGTCGTTTTAAGTGCAAATCCAATCTTTGGAGAAAAGTTAAACAATCAATCTTGTCATGCAACTCCCCAAGATGCATAGTGCAGACCTATGGTGAACTAAAATCAAGCAATGTAAATGGAGGATACTTCACCCTGATTTGCCTATCTTTCACTTCTTTGAAAAGTACGATGTTCACTTGGAAGTTCTCTTCATGATATGACTGCTGAGATGGTCCTCTAAAGAATGAAGGGATTTCATGACTGAAACCCTTATGTTTACCCATTGGAATTGAATCTCCTGAATAGCCAATTCATTTCAGCATGTGTAATGAACACCAAAACTGAAAGCTTGCATTATAACCTTCGTTCTACCCTCCTAGTGCCAATTCTATTGATGATGTTATTAGCACACAATAATGCATGTGTGATTGTTGGTATCACGCCTCTCTTGAAAAGTATCTTACCCTAGGTAAGACTACTCCAAGGATAATACAGCTAGGTCTTAGCTCACTTGGAATGACTCAGTTGGATGTAATAGTTGTTCCTACAAGGGGTCTTACATGCAATATGACAGGTTTGACAAACTAGGACAACAATACATGCAAACCCTTATGACTGATCAGTTGATATCTCTTTGTAAATTGCTGTTGAAATCTAACTCTAATGATTGATTAATAAGAAAATGCAAAAGGAAGTAGGGTTTAGAGAGATCCTAAGTGACATTCACAAAGTAAAGATTGCTATAGGTAGATAAACATTCAGAAATTAAACCAATTTTCTGTTTTACCAAGCTAAAACTTTGCTACAGTGCTGCAGAAAATAGTGCTATCTTCTTTGGATTCTATAGATTTTCATATTACATACATTCATTAAATACCCAAATGCTGGCGTGATTTAACTACTATAATGTAATTGAACTCAATTCAGTTTAATAGCCCAGGCTAACTATGCACATCTACTTACAATCAGTAAGCAACTAATAGTATGGACTTGAATGCTCATCAGATACCTTTAACAAATCAATAACATTGCAAAGCACGGTTTAACTAATGCAAATCAAGATGTGAACCATGAAACCAAATTGACAATACAAGAGACAAATTCCCAAAAGACTCGCAGTAACTTGCTTTGTGTTAATCAGAAATTTGGCAGAGTGTGAACAATTTAGCATAAAGAGTCTTATAATGAGAGAGACAATGTCCCTTTATATAGGAGAGGTGTCATGCTGAGTTTTTGCACAGATGGTGGAGATTAACTCAACACTGGTAGTCCAGTTTACATCATATTTAGTGAGATACAACAGCTATTATCCATTCCCAGATTTCCCTTTGTCTTGTAGGAAAAAGAAAAAATACAACTCCTAAATACATTGAATCTAGACATTTTGAATACCCATTGAGATGTATATTGGGAAAAGCCAATTTTTGAGGTAGGAGAAAGTCAACAAGAGGTCACATGATGCATGAAAACCTGTGTTGATGTAGACTAATAGGATTCCATTAGTTGATTGGTCAAGTATGTGCCATTGTTTGATGAAGACATATCTAGTTGGATACTTGTTGGATTGTTCATTATCTTGGCACAAGTGCAAACAAGTTTGGAGTTGAACTCAGAACATAAGATGATCTTTGCAATCTTTGGTAGCAGTTTGATCTTCTTGACATGCTGCACATACTCATTGGATTCAAGACCTTGAAATACTTCGGTTAAACCCCTAATGTCTGGCATGTCAGTTTCCTTGATCCGGTGATCTCCCTAACACATCCACTATGCACTGCATCATCTAGTTTGCTTCATTTAGACTACAAGAAAAGAGAACACATAATGAATGACCTTTACAATATAATCAGATTTAACAGAATTAAGTCATTTTGAAACTAATTATGTTTAAACCACATATTTGAGCCAATCTAAACTCTTTAGTATCAACTTTAAACAAGATAACTTCCTACTCATTGGTTTCCAAAGGCACAATCATTTCTGACTGCATCAGTCTTCTTGACTCTTCAATTATTTCCTTTTGACCTTTGACCTTGTATTTTCTTTCACATCCCAACGTGCATGGGTTGTTTAACTTTACTAATGATTTCTCTCCTTCCAATGTATTGCATCATTCATCAGACATCTCACGATCATATTTGATGATTGGAGGACGGGAACTGACCCATCACACTATTAGTAACAACCTCCAACATGAAATCTTTCTAGCTTATCATTGTGTAACAATCTGGTGGCCTGTAAGGTTCAGAGGATGACCATTTCATTAGAATCACCTTAATTTTTCCCATTACTGACACATTACCCCAACCATTACGGTCACATGCCCCCTATGCTTAGTTTACCCTTCTGTCAGAGCATTTCAGACTATAGCATTTTAAGCAAAAAATATTTATTTCATTATGTTTCGATTGATTTCTAGAACCCATCCTAGAGCCCACATTTTGGTACACCGAGAAGATTTTATGGAACTCGGCTTTACACTAGTCAATTGCATTTTCTTAAAAGTTTTTGCAAGCCCTTTCAATGAAACCACATTTGTATACATCCCACAATTACTACAGTATGATTGAGGACCTCCTTTTGAAACATTCTGTTAACACATTTGCATGCTGTGTGTTTCCTCATTTTGTATTTTAGGGCATTTCTGACTATAAACCCTTCTTCATAATTCGGTACGGGCTAGGAGGATGCTGGCGATGGCTTTGTTCTTTTGATATGCATGCATCATCAAGATATTGAATGATATTTCCTTTAAATTCGTCGGTTGTTTCTATCGGCATATGCTCCTATTCTTTTATTTTTGCTCCCACGTCTTTCAATGCCTCCACACTTTGCATATATGTCAATAGACTTATCTTGAAAAATAACAACCACCTGTATGCTTTGCATATAAGCTCCACAAACATATGTAGAGGTTTTGAAGGATACCAGACATGTCCGGTCACATGAAGTTTCCCCGCATTCGTGGCAGTCCCGCTTTGCATGATTACTATTCAGATTCATTCAGCTTACTTTGAACCTTACAATTTCAACATGTATGCCTAGGTAATTCACTTCCAATCATTCCTTAAGATATCCCATCTAATGCCCCCGCAGTTGGAACATTTAACTATATTCCTTTAATCCCAAGGCTTTGACGAATATTAAACAAGTACATGGTTTTGCAGGAGTTTTGCACACTACGGGATATATGCAGAGTTTCACGTGCTATAGGAGTTTGCGGGGATTTACCGTGTTGCCGGACATATTTGGTTACGTGTAAAGGTTCCATAAGTCAAAGAGAATGGGTTAGCGGGGAAATGGCCAATGATGGGATAAAACAGAATGTGGACAAACAAAAACTCATGGGATATATCCAACAGGGTTTGAAAGTTCCGCAAAGATTTAGCGGGAGTTTTACAAGACATAGGATATATCATGAAGGGCACTAAAACTCCGCATTGCATGGAAGTTCCGCCTACACATTTGTATTTAGCCAAATGAAGAAATATGTCAAAGGATAAACTCATGAGTTGTTCTTATCAACACACTCCTCGAAGTGCTCATAGATGCCAATGTTGAATATGTGTTATCACTTTATGAGTAATTTACTTTTAAATTTTCATTTTTAGGTTGCAAGACACCTAATGCGATACTCATAATTTCCATTAATTAGACTTATGCATTGTCATTCTGCATCGACACTCAATGGCACATTAGTGGCTGACAAGTTGCTGTAGGTGAGTATTATAGCACTTGGAACTTACCTCACATTCCATCAGAGTATTTGTGGAGAAAACTTCCCTAACCAGACTTGTGGGCAATTTGTGTCCCATGGGATATATCTGCATGAGGATGAAATACCCGCTATCTGCTTCAACATAAAAGCTTCGCTTCCACTGCCTTACCTTCCTTTTCATAGGAACATCACTCAGCAAACTGATATTTCAGCGTAGTATTTTAACAATGTGTTTTAGATAGTCCCTTAGGTGGAGTTATCCCATTAGCACAGAATGTACACTTCGAGAGTGAAGCGAGGAAATTGGATGGTAATGGATTTTGCGGGGATAAGGATATCAATAGGATATGTGTGAGTTTTACAAGGTGCCGGATATATCTGGTGTGTAGTTAAAGTCCCACGGACTTTACAAATGTTAGGGAAATAGTACCGTAGTGAAAGCATCCAAAGAAGGCCAAAAATATCGCAAAATCTACCCTTAGGACTACTCTTTTAAAATCTTAAAGATATTGACACCCGACAATGTTATCATTGATCTGACCAAGAGGAAACACTGACTACTGTTAGCATCAAAGCCCAACACTGCAAAGTCGCTTATCTCAAAGCACTGAAGACACACGCCAAAAGACTTTATAAACTTTGTATAAATGGTTGCTATGGTTTCATTTCGCCATTGGCCGATGGGCTTTCATATGCAAGTATTATAACATTTGATCTTATCTTATACAGAGAGGACCTCCAAAAACCCTTCAGCGTATTCTTGAACCCTTTCCATGGGTGCTAGCATCTGTGTTTTTATACATCCTGAGAAAATTTTGTTCTTATATAACCACTTATACCCATCCCTTCATTGTGTTTGGACTCCAAGATGTAAAATTTTAAGCACTCCTCCTGTGGCATCAAATAGAATGCTGCTCATATGCATCGACCTAGGTCATGTTTTGATGTATTTATTGACACACAATGATTTCCAAGCCGAGTGTTCCATGCTTCTTTCAATTGGCCCTCTTTACATAATGTTGTGAGATTGAGATGAAAATGTACAATGTTATTCGATCTAAGTCCTCCACATGCCTACGCATAATCTTCATTCATTTTCCTTTTCAAGCTTCAAATGTTTCATTCAAGCCATAGATAATGTAGAGGCTTGTTACCTCACTTACTGTGCCGGAAATGTAGTATTGACAAGATGATTTTGTGGGGAACTTGACCATCACGGGATGTTGTCGGAGTTTGGCGTCTCACTAGTGATTGCGGGGACTATAGAGGATACCAGATATATGTAGTGCACTTCATTTTAAGTGCTAACACCTTAATGAATTCACTGGTGGGGATTCTAAAGGCAACTAGATAGGTGGGATTTCTAATTCTCACCAGATATATGTCTGGAGAAGGCGCTTTTAGCGCTAGATCTTGTCAAGCTAATTTTTAATGCAAAGAGCAAAAAAGGGTCCAATGTTAATAGGCCAAACAATACCCATGGTAAGCAACAATCTCAGTTTGTGATGCCATTAAGGATTCCTCATGCAACAACCTCTATTCTTCAAGAAATAGTGTCCACTGTCAGCAAAACAACGGCAGTTCCATTGTCACCTCGATACAATGTAGCTAGATGGAATTTAGGTGTTGGACTTTAACATCTATAGAATTGCATTTTCTTGAAGTCTTCTCATAACCTATTCAATAAATCCATTTAATGCATATCCTGCAATCATTTCAGTTCATGAGATCACATTTCTGTGGAATAGATCCGTCAAGCAATGCGTGTACTTTGAGAGTTTGGCGCTCAATGAGATTTAGCGCGACTTTTGACCTTTACTGATCTAGTGGGAATTTCGGGCTTGACCGACCCAACGCTAGTTTTGGAGCTGACCGACTTAGTGCGACTTTTAGGCACCCCTGACTAAAGTCATTGAAACAAGATTTTAGTGCAAGTTGGCAGTGTACAATTTAGAATTTTAGCGCAATTTTTGGCCTTTTCTGATCTAACAGGGATTTTGGGTGCCAATGACTTTGTGCTACTTTTGATGCTGACTGACCTACGCAGATTCGGGGTCCATCTGACAAAAGTCAGTGAGTTGTAAACTTAACGCAAGTCAATTATTGAGAACTTCAGTGAAGAGTCAGTGTTTTAAGGATTTAGTGCTTCGGTCTGTGAGGGATGTTTTCAACGCAAGGATTCTTTGGTATTGAAATTTGGAGACAAAGGCTACTTGACTTAACCATTTAGAAACTGAGGCAACTCAAACACTTTACCATCCAGGGGAAATATAACTCTGAGTTTCAGATGGGCTATTTGACAATACGAGTAGAACATTTCAAGGACCAACTAGAACTGAGCCGACACTCTAAGTTGGAATTGAAAAGAGGGGGTCCCTGTTTAGTAAAGTGGGGCACGTGTGCAAGGCAGAACAGGTAGAAAAAACTAAAAAATAACTCCTAGAAGTTAAAACAAAATTGACTAAAGCAAGAATAGAGTTGGTAGTAGGGAAAAGCTAGATGGCAACTAAGATAACCACCAAGAATGCATTATCAAAAAAAGTCAAAGAGTTGGAGGTATAATTGAGCCATGAAAAGGCTAAAACTAGTGGCAAGGCTATTGAAATAGGATCACTAAAGCAAAAGGCCTATAGCCAAGATTATGAGCTATCCAAGATAAATAATCAAGTGGACACCTAAGCCTAGACACTCAAGGGCCTAAGAGACAAAAAGGTTGACCTATAGAAGGATCTCTAAAAAATCCATGTCATGATTTAAGAAAGATCCTATCTGAGAAGCCATAATTTTAATGATTTTGGTGTCTCTATATTTCAGTGAGAGACAATATAGTTGGACCCAAAAAGGAATATGTTTTAAAACTATTTTATGAGGGTCAAAATTTGGAATCCAAGGTTGCAAAAATAAACCCAATCCATGAAAAAACCAAGATTTAGCCCCCAAAACTGTTGATAACTGAGAGGGGGGGTGAATCGGTTATCTAAATTAATTTAACTTTCTGTTCTTCTTTAACAACTAGTGCAGCATCAAAAAAAATAAGCATCCATAACCATGAAAGCAGAAACAAAATCAATACACATAACACAATGATTTTGATGTGGAAAACCCTGTTAAGGAAAAACCACGGGGTGATTAACCCAAGATTGTATTCTTTGTTAAAAGAATAAGGTAGTACAAAATGGCACTTGCCAATTAGGGCTCACTGCCTGAGCACACTGCTCACAAGAGGCTCACTGCCTACAAGAGACTCACTATCTAAAAGGTATACATAAAGTAGCAAGATACTTGAACTGATGAGAAGCATCCACATATGCTGAGGTTCAGTTCCGGTTAGGCCCAATACACTGATCTACTGCACTTCATTCTTCCTCTTCTTTGGTGCTGCTATCTTGTCACATACCGGACCTGTATTACTCCTTCCACACTGCTCTCTACTTTCTTCACACTTCACTACACACCACACACACCTTCTCATCGAAATCCATTTGATATATATATCCGCACAAAGGATTTCAACATCTTTCTAGTTGGCATCCAGAATACTCAATATTTTCCAAAACTTTGGTCTGTCGACTGAATCCTTGCTTACCAAGTGATGCGTATCAAAGAGATGCTTATAGAAGTCATCAATCATGTTTGCCAATCATGAATGATCCCTTAAGAAACTTGATTACCATCAATATCTCATTCGGATTAAGATCTGATGCTGTGTCGGTCAGTTCTTCCTCAGTCTACTCTGCCAAACAGGAACCCAACACTTAGGTGCTCATATCTCTTCACTCTTTCATCACCAGAGGCTCAATCTCTAGAATGTATCAGTCAAGGCACACCTCTTGACTTCCCCAAGTCCGTACTTTGCTGAGATACTTCCTCTGAGAGATCCAGACCTGTCAGACCTTGCTGCATGCTCTGTTCTTGCTTACTGGACCACAACACTCTTCAATCTGACTTCTGGTATGGACACACCATGTCCTACGGATGTGTGGGAAGGACTTTGTTTCCATCAATGACAACATTCATGAAGCCACACAGTGTCTCTTGCCAACAATCTCCCCCTTTGGCATTGATGGCAACACTTAGTGAAAAATGACGAAGTGTCATGCTACACTCCCCCTTGGCTGATGCTCTATTCTAAAGTACAATTTTTCAGAGCTCCCCCTTAGTTGGATTCCTCATTTTTCATTGCTCCTCACTGCCCCTTTGACATCAATGGAAAAGGGTAGAATCAATATACCAAAATTCCCAAAATTCCAACTAAACTTAGCTGCATAAGTATATATACATATTATACTTACATATACTGAAGTATATCTGCAAAAGTTGTCTTCAACTAGACAAATTCTGTTGCCCAACTCTATTTCATCCTGTCCAAAATTGAGATGTGACCACTCAACAGGAATGCAAAAGCTTCTGCCCTCTTTAGATCTGTCAAATCACTGGTCCGGGCTATGGTCTGAGCATCTGTTAGTGCCTCATGCATGGCCTCTAGTTTAGGGATAATTATCCCTCTAAGTTCACTTAACCTGTTTATTCTATTTTTCTTCTCCTTCTCAAGCTTCTTTATTTCATTTGTGACTGCAATAGTCTGACACTCTTGATTTATTATGGAAGAGGAGAGAGGATCAAAACTTTGAGATAAACTTGATAGTTTGCTCTCTTGTTCTTCCACCTTCTTGGTGATGTCTATTGTTACTATGGACCAAGATGGACAAAATTTGTATAGATCTCCACCATCTTTAAGAGCATTTTCTAGGCTCTTTATCCCAATATCCAAATTTCTCCTATCATTTGTTATTAGCCCTTGTACTTCGGAGAATCTTTTTCCCAAAAACTCCTTCCAGACCTTTTCTTCAACTGACTTCTCTAAGGAATCAAAATGTGTATTAACAGAATTTACAAGAGATTTTAGATTACCGGATGAGGAGGCCAAGAGATCCTTCTGAAGGGATGGCATGATCTTCTCTAGTACACTGGATGCAATTTCTATGACCTCACAGTCTTCCATGTGCAACTACAGAAGTTTTTCTGTTGCCTTTGCTTGAGTAAAGGATGCTATCTTCATGGTTTGAACTAGGGAGAGGCAATCAAAATTGAATGGCCCTTGGAGTAGCTCTGGTTCATCCAATTCCATCATTTCTTTTGTCAGGAAGTCCTTAACAACTTCTGTCGTGTCTCTTGTCGGAGATAGAGTTTCCTTTCCTTCTGTGGCCTCAGAGGTGTCAACAGAGACCTTCTCCGTTTCATCTTTTTCTCTTCCCTTTTTCTCCTCTTCTTGACTTGCTTTCTCTTCTTTTCTTAGTTCTTCTCTAGTTCCGGAGACAACAGGGGGATCCGGAAGAGAGATGTTTACTTCTTCAGGGACTTCCTCTTCTGGGGTAGAGGAATCCAAATCCTAAGTCCTTTCCTCTCTTATGTCCTTTGGCTCTTCTGTATTTTTCATAGTAGATTCTCCTTCGTCATCCATGACAGAGGGTTCTGTTGTGTGGTTACACAACACGCCCCATTTTGACTTGGCAAAACAGGGACCCAACTTTTGTTCTGGTTTGTGTTGTCTGCTTTCTGGCGGTTTGGTAAAAATAGGTCAGGTGCATCATCATCATGAAGGTCAGGATGAGGTTGATCATCATCATGAGGTTAGTTTGTCAAAGTTCATATTTTGTTTCTATGACCTCATGGTTAGAAAGAGCTTGAAATTCCATGCAGGTTTGCCTTTTACATCACTTGAAAATTCGTCCATACGAGGGAGTTATGCACAGTCAAAGTTTTGGTCAAACCTGATATTCGCATGAAGAGGGTCATATGTTATAAACTCAGTTTTGCTGTATGAAGAACATCATCATCATATTTGAAAAGCCCCCCGATAATATCCTGAGGTCGAAACATCCGGACGTCAACTTTAAGTCATAGTGAGCTTTTCCCGTCAAGCGACCCTGGAAACATCGCGAGCATCATGACATTCTAACATCACCCGATATTATAATATCATGCTGATATTATAATATCACCTTGCTTAAGAAATCTGCCATCTGCATAATTTGCACGCGCACGTCAAAGTCCTGGTGATCATCATCATCATGATCTTTCAAGGCAGGATCGCATTTCGTAATATCCTCCTGATCTCCTTTTGCGTGATCATGATGATCACCTTATCTTTCAAAGGGGAGGGTGATATTTCATTCCTAAGTCATGTTGACAAGATCATCATGATCTTGTTTCTCTACCCGACATTTCGCAATATCCTCCTGCCGAGAAGTATAACCTTTTGCAAATATCCTGATGACGTCATCCCGACCTGATAAACGAAGAAGCAAATATCAGGATGATGTCACCATCACCTTTCTCCTTCGGCAGGATATTTTCCAAGGCATGATCCTGTTCGCGAATATGACGATGACGTCATGTTCTAAGATTAACAAAGGCCCCGGATATCCTGATGACGTCATCTGGACCTTCAGCAGGATCATATTTTAAATCACCTAGTGCGGATATGATGATGATGATCATCATCATCCTAATCTTTCGAGAGGGTTACCTTGGCCGCAAAGGGGTCATTTTACTTTCATCACCTGATCATCTTCCTAAGGTGACCCGATATTACATTTATCCCCTGATCTTAACGAAACATGACGGTGACGTCATCCTTTGCATTTTAATGAAGCCCGAATATGACGATGACGTCACCATCATATTCCTTTCCTCAGCTGCAGGATCATGTTCCAAAACCTCCTATTTGTCTTCGTCATGATGATGACGATGATGTCTTTCTTTCCCCAATATGCAGAAGTGAAACATCCTGATGTGCTTTTCATCAGAGCATTCGGAAAGGAGGAGCATCATATTTCGTGATATCCTGCAGCTAGATAGAAGACATAGAGTTGGGCATCATCATGATTTTTGACGTAGGTATAACTGTTGCCATCGGCCAAGTCTAAATTTGTCACCCCGATCATATGTGGTCACACCGATGCTAATATGATGATGACCCGAAGAGTACAAACAGAGCATGCAAAGCCAGATGTGAAGTAATTTGTTAAGAGCGGTTATTTCCTTGTATATTTTGACATACCTGATCATATTTGAACCCGATACACATGGAAATGGGCGGGAAAACATGAAGCGATAGAAATTTGAAAGCCCGACTGCCTGATTTTGGTCAACGATGGTTGACCTGATTGTTTTAATGCTGTTTATGCATTTAGTGCATATTTTCCACAGGTAAAGCCTGATTGCCTGTAGCTGCACATTGGGAGGTATGTTTAATAAAATGTTTACTTCCTGTTGTTTATCCACATGATGATGAACTTAATGTTTGTCTGTTTATTTGCAGGAAGTCATGATGCTGCTGCTGAGGCTGAGCATTGAAGTCATGATGCTGCTGCTGAAGCCGAGCATTGAAGTCATGATGCTGTTAGAGCTGCAGCTGAAGCTGAGCATTACAAAGTTGCGCATGGAGGCAACATGAGCCAGAAATGAGGAGGATATTGTCAAATATGCTGTTCGCCAGCTGGAGACCGAATCAAGTTGAAGATGCTGGAATATTCTGTGCCAGCTGTGCATTTGCCAACTGACGAAGCATGTGCTTTTCATCTGGACCGTTGTTTGTTATGAGAGGATCCTGATCCTTGGATCGTTGTAACCGTTTTTTGGCAGTTGTTCTATATAAGAGCCAGAGCTTGTCATCAAATGGGGGAGATAGACATTAGAATACACAGACGCATCTGGCGCAAAAAAAAAAGCTAATTACTGTAGAATCAATTAGGGGATCAGATTACTGAGACTAATGAGGATAGAATTGTTGAAATGTCAAGGTTCTTTTTTCAGATCACTGTAAATGTACCTGTTCTTGAGCATACTGAATGGATATGAAGTTTCAGATTACATCCTGATTATAAATTTTACGTAATCTTCTTGTTGATTTCTGGATATGTACTGGTGAATGCTGTGTTCAACTGGAAGCGCTTTCATTTCATTACATGTTGTTGTCAACTTTTCCTTTGAAGATTTGCACTAGATCATGTGGATTTGTGGAATGTCCTGGTGAAGTATGATTTCTAGTTTTCCTTCTTTTCATTGCATGTATGGGAGCTTGTATGTGGATCAGTGATCTAAGTCCAGTAGTTTTGGGAATCTCATTCTTTAACCCTTTTCCTTTTTTCAATTTCATAAATTCATCACCATAACTGCAAATCATGATAAATAACAAGCAGAACAGAGAAATATGCTGAAATCCCGTAGGTAACTGAAGATCATTAGCATATTTGAGTTAAATGCATGTAGTATTGAAAATATCATGCAAAGAATCATAAATAATGGTAGAAATCATGCAAATATCAGCCTGTAGGCACATTATTTGACTAAATTCACAGTGCAGAGGTAGAATTGTTGGAGATTTATGCAGAGCAAACATCCAGAGCAGGATATGTGAAGATAATGATGATGAACTGTGCAGAAACACGTAAGGCCCCTGAATGGAAAACAGCAACACACATCAACCACTGAGTAACGTCAGTAGATTAAGACCTAATCAATGGAGACTTGGGATCATGAATTCTCTGAATTCATCGTATCTTTCAAGATGAGTAAAGGTTGTTGTGTAACTTTTATTCTATGTTTGTGAATGATCAACATCACGACCAACATAAATTGGCGCTAGAAGGAGGGCCCCGACCGGAAGATCACGCTCATCATCAGTATTTTCAGGTTTGATGACGTATAAGAGTAAGGTAACCTCAGATCACTCGTGAATTTCAGTAAATTTCGTAAATATTTGCTGTGACAAGATTGTATATGCACATTCTATGTAAAGATTTCCAAATCTCACATAAATATTGCAAGCTTTACAGTAGATCTCTCTGAATTCACTAATATCGGCTACAGATGCGTAAATTTGTCCAAGCTTTGAGAATTTGAGCCTTAAACACTTAAGATTTTGTGCTACGGGCCAAGATTTCCCAATATCCTGTCCTATTTGCAGTGTCTTCACAAATATTGCGTAAATATTCAGTCTGATTTGTAATTTGACCGCAAATATCACCTCGTCCGGTGGAATCCAGCCAATATTTGCAAAGTTTCAGCTAATTGGCCTCCAAATCGAGAAATCCTGGCTTACAGGATAAATACCAGGTCTAGCCCTAGCGAAGTTTTTGAAGAATTGCCTGTTAGAGGTTTCAGACCTAGGACTGTAGACATTCACCATACTCCAGAGTCTAGTGCGTCCAGAACTTCACCAGGACCTCCTCCTGTAACCCCTGTCGGTTTGCAAATACCTTCCGGTATATCCGTGACATGTTCAAACCCAGGGTATACCTTTAGTTCAACCTCAGCCAACTGCGCCACCAGTTCAGCCTCCTCAGGCTGCAATGTCGTTCTTTGCAGCAAAGTCACCTTTGACTTTTACTGCATATCATGAGTTACCAAAGAATCCAGACAAACTTTGTCCAAGGTATCATCCTTATCAAGATGCTGATGATCATATCAGGACATTTAAAGAAGCGTGCTGCAGAGCCAGAATAGAACATCAGGACGTGGTGTGCAGATTATTTCCTTTTTCCCTAGGGGAAGAGGCTTATAATTGGTTCATCAGTCTTGGTCAAGCTTCTGTCGGTTCGTGGGCTGTCTTAGAGAAAGCCTTTCTTGACAGGTTCAAGGTCCCTATTGATCCATCCATGAATTACCACATGTTTGCCACAATTAAGAGATTTGAGAATGAACCTATTGCAAATTTCAATGCTAGGTTCCAGAAAATGTTGTCCAAGCTAGTTGCCCCATATGTGGTGGCTGATGCTGCTGCTAGGAGTATTTATTATTCAGCCCTGGATCCATTAACTTCCATGTTCATCAGGAGAACACATCCTGAGATCACCACATTGACAGGAGCTTTTCAAGAAGCTATCAAGGTAAATCAGCAGTTGATACCTGCTCCTACTCCAAATATAGCATTCCCTGCTTTGCCTGGCGTACAATCACAATATCCAGCACCATATCCTGCAGCTTATCCTTCACAATATCCTGTACAATATCCAAATGGATCATTGATGCCCCTAGCAGTCATGCCTGCACCTTTGCAAATACCTCCATTGAGTATTATGCCTCCTCCTAATGGAAATAGTCAATTGCCACAATATCCTGCACATGCTCAGACACCTCAGGGTACAGATCTATCCAACAATAACCCTGGATCTTCCTTTTTCAAGCCTCAGACTGAAAATATAGTGGCCAAAGCTCAAGAGGAGAAGGAGGAAATCAAAGAAATTTCTGCTCAGTTGAGAAAACTCACCACAGAAGTAACACACTTGAGAAATCAAGGGTTTTATTCACAGTCAGGTCAGAATAGGAGTTATTCCAATGACAGACCAAATTACCCTGACAGAGGATACAACAATAACTTCAACAGTAGTGCTGCAAATAACAATAATCCTCCTAGGCAGCCCAGAGTGTGGAACTCCAGGCCAAATAATGGTTCATTACCATCACCCCTAGACAATCAGCCTCCTGGTGAAGCCAAACAGACTACTAGAGTCAATCTTGCTGAAGCAGCCCTCACCAATTGGTGCAGGATTCACAACACCAATGCACATGCAGAATTAGATTGTCCACAATTTAGGATTGCTGCCAGCATCTTTCAGACTGAAGTGTCTAATACTTTTGGAAATCCACCTCAGGCAGAAGGAAATGAAATAGTTCCTTGTGGATATGACTCAGCTTTTGTGTTAGAAACATACACAAATCAACCTCATCAGGATTATAATCAGACATGTGAAGAATCTGCCTTAACCTTTGAAACAAACTATGTCTTCCCCTTTGAGGATGAAAATGAACCTGCAAGAGAGCATGAGGAAGTACATGCATACCAGCAGCAATATCCTGGTAAGCACAATCATAACCTGAGGAGCAATGCCAACAGACCTGCTGGTCCATTGACATCATCTCTACCTCCAAACAACTTCAACACACCTCCTGATCCTAAGGCTAGCAATAACCCTGGATTCCCTAAGGTGAATGCTCAATACTTGTCTCCTCAAAACACAGTAACAAAAGTCATAAATGCACCTCAGGAGTCTGACAAGTTAGTCAGCTATTTGGCTGATGAAATGAAGAAAATCAAGATCAGCCTGTCCCTATCTGAGTTACTGAAAACTCCTGCCATCAAAAGGGCATTCATGAAGTCACTAGATGATGCTGCTCCTAAAGAGGATAATCATCTCTCAAGTCACTCCAATGGCAGGGATCATGCTGCTAAAGATAACTTTATCAAGCCCAAAGTGTCAGCTACGGTCCAAGCTGCTGAAACCTCCCACATGACCTTGTATAGAGATAAAACTGAATCACCTCCGTTTCTCCTCACCATAAGAGTGTTCGGCAAGAACTTGCACAACTGTTTAGTTGATTCAGGAGCCTCAACTAATGTTATGCCTTTGTCAATATGCAACGCATTAGGACTGCATCCTGCTAAATCCTTAAAGAAGGTCACTCAACTGGACAAAACAGAAGTAAGTGTCGTAGGAGAACTGACTCACATTCACATGCAGCTAGCATCTGATCCTCGGATCCAGCATTACATTGACATTCAGGTAGTGGACATACCTGATACATATGGGATGTTGCTTAGCCGAGACTGGTCTAAAACGCTTAATGGATATATGTCCACAGACTTCAGTCACATGTGGTTACCATGGAAAGGTGTACCTAATCAGATCAGGATTGATGCTGAGCCTAGGATGAGACATATGATCACTGAATATAACAGAACAAATGAGATCATGTATGTAGACGTAGAACCTGGAGTTTATCACATTAGGCCACAAACTGTTGAAATAGAGGAGATCCTGATGCTGGATGTTCATCATCATCATGATGATGATTATCATGAGGACATGCCGAGTCTGGAGTTTGATAATAATCCAGATAATGTGAATGAAATAGATCGCTTCAGAGATTTTGAGATGCATTTATCTACTCAGGTAAAACATTGCCAATTATTGAATATATCTGCTAATGATATTTTGATTGATGGATGGTGCAGATTACACGGCGAAGCACACTCAGAAAGGACTTGTGAACCATGCTTAGACATGATGATACTGGAGCAAACGTATAGTGAAGCATCATCATCATATTCCGAGGTGAGTGCTACATCTGATGATGATGATGATATTAATTCTTATTTGTCTCCTGCAGGAACAGAGGAGTCGACAGATCCTGATGAAGATCATATCTGGAATACAGAAGAGGTCCTGGTGTCGGATTTGATAAATGATGTCAGAAAAGAAAAGATCACTCCTGGTAGTGATTGCTTCATGGAATCAGATTATGAGTTGTCTGATGAGGACAAAGGCAGTGACCTGACGAAGTTCGAAGAATTTCTGGTAAAAGAAATAGAAAAGATGACACGACAGCGTAAATCTCCCCAGGAGGTTTTAATTAGAGGTTGGTGTAGGCTGCATGAGGCACCTCACTCAGAAACGACTTGCTCACTATGCTTACATATTTTGAAGAAGCATGCAGCTATATGTGCTGAACATCATCCTCCTGCTGAGATGGAAGAGAAAACAGAAAAGCCATCAGGCTCACCAAATAAAGGAATGAAGAGACTTGAGGATGACATCCTCAAGTTAAAGTGGATATCAGGAGGAGCAGCAGCCAGAGCTGCAAAGAAGAAAGGAAGTTCAAGTAAATATCCTGCTGAAGACAAATGTCCTGCTGAAGATAAGCCTTGGATCCTGAGGTTTGATGGATCCAAATCTAAGCAAGGTGCTGGGGTAGGAATTGACCTTATTGATCCATCAGGAAAATCCTATTTAGCAGCTTCAGATTACAGTTCCCCTGCACTAATAATGTCACAGAGTATGAAGCTCTGATTCATGGACTGTTGTTTGCCCATAAGAAGAAGGTGAAGATCTTGCATGTCTTTGGAGATTCAGAATTGATTGTGAGACAAGTAAGAGGAATTTACTCTTGTAATTACAGAAAGCTATCAAATTACAGGCATCGTGTGTGGGACCTGATTGAAGACTTTGATGCCTTCAACATCGTTCACGTGCCAAGAGAACAGAACCAAAGGGCAGATGCACTTGCTCAGGCCGCCAGTACGCTGGAACCGCTGTCTATATCTGGTCTGAAGAGATTTTCAGTAGAATTGGTGTCAGTACCTTCGGTACCTGACAATGTGACTAATCTCCAAGTGTTTGATGATGATCAGCACATCCTGGACTTCATATCAAACAGAGACGTATTTGAAGCTCAGATCATAGATGAAAATGGTATGGAAGATCATGTCTGGGAAGAAGATGAGATATTAGAGTTGCCTAGCAACACAATTCCCAAAGGTATGATTGAATTAGAAAGAGCCTTTGATCTGGATAATATGCTTAAACATAAGGATCTGCCTAAGGCAGATGGAGGTCAATATTCACAGGTGAATATTGGACAAGCTGATGACAAGAGAAATGTCTTGTTGGGTAAGGTTTGTACACCTGAAGAGTCAGAAGGAATAACTCAGGCCCTTAAGGATTATATACATGTGATTGCATGGACTTATGACGAGCTGAAGACGTATGACACTTCTGTCATAACTCATACTATACCTCTCAAGCCAGATGCAAAACCTTTCAGACAGAAGCAGAGGCCAGTCAATGCTCTGCTTGAGCCCATCATCCTTGAAGAGGTCAAGAAATTGTTAAATGCCCGGATAATATTTCCTGTAAGACACTCCACTTGGGTGGCAAATCTGGTGCCAGTCAGAAAGAAGAATGGAGACATCAGATTGTGTGTAGATTTCAGGAACCTGAACAGAGCATCAGAAAAGGATAATTATCCTTTGCCCTCTTTGGATGAAGTTCTGCAGATGGTAAATGGAGCCAAGATGATGTCCTTCTTGGATGGTTTTTCAGGATACAACCAAGTGATGGTTGATAAAATTGACAGATTAAAAACTGCCTTCACCACAAAGTGGGGGATATTTGCATATAGACGTATGCCATTTAGACTGATAAATGCTGGAGCTACATTCCAGCGAGCAATGGACATAGCCTTCAGAGGCTTAATAGGAAAATGTATAGTCATCTACATGGATGACTTGACAGTATTCTCCAAGGAAAGGGGAAATCATGTTGCTGATCTCAGAAGTGTACTGAAGAAATGTGAAGAATATGGAATATCTTTGAATCCCAAGAAGTGCATATTCGGGGTCACAACAGGAAAGTTACTAGGCCACCTGATCACAGAAGATGGGATTATCATTGATCCTGACAGAGTGGAATCTATTATGAAGTTACAACTTCCAGGAAGCAAAAAGGAGCTTAAATCTTATTTTGGTAAGATAAATTTTGTGAGGAAGTTCATCACAGGCTTTGCTGAAATTGTCAGACCACTAAATGCCATGTTGAAAAAAGATGCACAAATTGAGTGGACACCAGAAGCCAGAGCTGCCTTTGAAGATATAAAGAAGGCCATTTCAGATGCTCCTGTCCTCATTAGTCCAGATTATACAAGAGATTTCTACATCTACTCATTTGCTTCAGAACATACTTCTGCAGCAGTGTTAACTCAAAGAAATGAAGAGAAAGAAGAGAAACCAATTGCTTTCATGAGCTGTCCTTTCAGGGATGCTGAATTGAGATATGTAGATGTTGAAAGACAGGCACTTGCATTAGTCAGAGCAGTAAAAAAGTTCAGACATTATATACTGAGAAGCAAAGTGATTGCTGTGGTACCAGATGCAGCAGTAAAGATGCTGCTGATGCAGAGTGAACCTGGTGAAAAAAGGGCCAAATGGATTACTGTATTACAAGAATATGACATGGAGATCACACCAATGAAGCTAGTAAGAGGACAAGCTCTGAGCCAGATGATATCTGAAACTGATCCAAACATCATCAGTTAGCAGTATGTGATCAATGAGAAAGACAATGGGGAATGGTATTTAGACATCAGGCACATCCTGATCATGGGAAGATGTCCTTCAAGAATGCAAGCTTCACAGAGGAGAGCCTTAAAGATAAGATCCCAGAAGTATATGATGAAGGGAGGAGCCCTGTTTAAAAAGAATTATGAAGGGATATACCTGAGATGCTTAGAGAAACCAGAAGCCAATAAAGTTTTGACAGAGTTACATGACAAGTTTGGAACTGCCCACGGATCAGCGTTGGCCACAACACATGCAATCCTCAGAGCAGGATATTACTGGCCTACAATTTTTAAAGACACAGCTGATCATGTTAAATGTTGTCATGTTTGCCAGGTTGCTGCCAACAGAGAAAAATATGCTGCACAACCATTGCAGCCAGTGATGGAAGAGCGCCCATTTGCACAGTGGGGCATGGATTTCATAGGACCGATCAATCCTCCGTCTTCTTCAGGCCAGAGGTATGTCCTAACAATTACTAATTATTGTACCAGATGGACTGAGGCTATCAGCAGCAAAACTTGTACTGCTGATGATGTCATTAAATTTCTGGAAAGCAACATTGTCACCAGGTATGGAATTCCTTATGCATTGGTAAGTGATAATGGTTCTGCCTTCATTTCCACTAAATTGTCAAGTTGGGCTTTTGATCATGGGATCATACTTAAGTTCTCATCCAATTACTATTCACAGGGAAATGGATTAGCAGAATCCACCAATAAGAATTTACTGAGTATCATAAGAAAATTGATAGAGAAAAATCCCAGGGAATGGAACTCATTTCTGAAATATGCCTTATGGGTAGACAGAACTAGAATGAAAATTGCATTGGGAAACTCACCCTTCCAGCTAGTATATGGGGTAGATCCTATCCTCCCTGTAAACTTGAAAATTCCTACTCTGCAGTTTACCCAAGATTATCTAGGCATAGATAATAAACAGGAAGTCAGGTTGCTTCAGTTGATGCATCTGGAAGAAAAACGAAGTCAAGCGATTGACCAATTTGCAAAACATCAGGCTGTTGTCAAACGCTGGTTTGACAAGAGAGCCAGAATTAAAGCTTTCAGGATATCAGATTTAGTCCTGATGTGGGATAAAGCCCATGAAAGGAAAGGTGATCATGGTAAGTTTGATAGACTATGGATAGGTCCCTTTCAGATTTCTGAAATTTTAGGAGACAGTACTTATAGGCTTAAGAACTTGACAGGTGAGGATGTCCCGTTGCCAGTCAATGGACAATTCCTCAAACATTATTTCCAGGCCTGAGTGACTTCATGACAGTCTCATGTATCATATTGTATATTTGTATAGTTGTTTGTGCATTTTGTTTGTTGTTGTTGTTGTTTTGTTGGTTGGGACCTTGTTCTGGTAAGTCAGGATGATGCACTTCATCACCCTAAGAAAAAAACTAAATTGTTGGGATTCAGATGATGAGATCACATTTAAATATAGGTTATGATTCATTCTAAGAAGTGTTCATGATCAGGTTTATGATGTCTTTTTATCAGGGTGTTTTTTCTTGTCCAAAGTGAATCAAACACAATGAAACACCTAACAGCCTTGGGTTTGTTGAAGATATGAGTATAGGTGTTAAGTGAAAAATCTAAAGGGACTCCCTTGCTACCAATACAATCTCCAACCTAAAGCTGCAAGTGACTACACCTTGTACAAATGAGCTGACATGATGATATCAAATTTAAATTTTTAAAGGAAAATCAGAAACGAAATAAAATTAGGCCATCTAAGTAACTCTACCGGGGCTATGGACGCCTGCTGGCAGTGGGGCTCTACTTAGGGAGATTGTATAGATAACCTTGCCGGGGCTATGGACGCCTGCTGGCAGCAAGGCTCTATCCAGGTTGGCTATGAGGGATGATCTCCAACTATGTAGTTTAACACCAGTTACTTATGTTTTCAACTTACTTTCAAGATGAGGATAATTAATCATATGCACACACCTGATCCTTTGTTAGCTTTATCACCATAATGAAATTTTATCATTCAAAGATCATGATGATTTTACTTAGACAGAATTAGAACACTATAGATAAATGTGATCACATCACTTGAATCATTGGAATTTGTTTATTTTCTTTGGTGGCAAGTTGTTGTGTGGTTACACAACACGCCCCATTTTGACTTGGCAAAATAGGGACCCAACTTTTGTTCTGGTTTGTGTTGTCTGCTTTCTGGCAGTTTGGTAAAAATAGGTCAGGTGCATCATCATCATGAAGGTCAGGATGAGGTTGATCATCATCATGAGGTTAGTTTGTCAAAGTTCATATTTTGTTTCTATGACCTCATGGTTAGAAAGAGCTTAAAATTCCATGCAGGTTTGCCTTTTACATCACTTGAAAATTCGTCCATACGAGGGAGTTATGCACAGTCAAAGTTTTGGTCAAACCTGATATTCGCATGAAGAGGGTCATATGTTATAAACTCAGTTTTGCTGTATGAAGAACATCATCATCATATTTGAAAAGCCCCCCGATAATATCCTGAGGTCGAAACATCCAGACGTCAACTTTAAGTCATAGTGAGCTTTTCCCGTCAAGCGACCCTGGAAACATCGCGAGCATCATGACATTCTAACATCACCCGATATTATAATATCATGCTGATATTATAATATCACCTTGCTTAAGAAATCTGCCATCTGCATAATTTGCACGTGCACGTCAAAGTCCTGGTGATCATCATCATCATGATCTTTCAAGGCAGGATCGCATTTCGTAATATCCTCCTGATCTCCTTTTGCGTGATCATGATGATCACCTTATCTTTCAAAGGGGAGGGTGATATTTCATTCCTAAGTCATGTTGACAAGATCATCATGATCTTGTTTCTCTACCTGACATTTCGCAATATCCTCCCCCCGAGAAGTATAACCTTTTGCAAATATCCTGATGATGTCATCCCGACCTGATAAACGAAGAAGCAAATATCAGGATGACGTCACCATCACCTTTCTCCTTCGGCAGGATATTTTCCAAGGCATGATCCTGTTCGCGAATATGACGATGACGTCATGTTCTAAGATTAACAAAGGCCCCGGATATCCTGATGACGTCATCTGGACCTTCAGCAGGATCATATTTTAAATCACCTAGTGCGGATATGATGATGATGATCATCATCATCCTAATCTTTCGAGAGGGTTACCTTGGCCGCAAAGGGGTCATTTTACTTTCATCACCTGATCATCTTCCTAAGGTGACCCGATATTACATTTATCCCCTGATCTTAACGAAACATGACGGTGACGTCATCCTTTGCATTTTAATGAAGCCCGAATATGACGATGACGTCACCATCATATTCCTTTCCTCAGCTACAGGATCATGTTCCAAAACCTCCTATTTGTCTTCGTCATGATGATGACGATGATGTCTTTCTTTCCCCAATATGCAGAAGTGAAACATCCTGATGTGCTTTTCATCAGAGCATTCGGAAAGGAGGAGCATCATATTTCGTGATATCCTGCAGCTAGATAGAAGACATAGAGTTGGGCATCATCATGATTTTTGACGTAGGTATAACTGTTGCCATCGGCCAAGTCTAAATTTGTCACCCCGATCATATGTGGTCACACCGATGCTAATATGATGATGACCTGAAGAGTACAAACAGAGCATGCAAAGCCAGATGTGAAGTAATTTGTTAAGAGCAGTTATTTCCTTGTATATTTTGACATACCTGATCATATTTGAACCTGATACACATGGAAATGGGTGGGAAAACATGAAGCGATAGAAATTTGAAAGCCCGACTGCCTGATTTTGGTCAACGATGGTTGACCTGATTGTTTTAATGCTGTTTATGCATTTAGTGCATATTTTCCACAGGTAAAGCCTGATTGCCTGTAGCTGCACATTGGGAGGTATGTTTAATAAAATGTTTACTTCCTGTTGTTTATCCACATGATGATGAACTTAATGTTTGTCTGTTTATTTGCAGGAAGTCATGATGTTGCTGCTGAGGCTGAGCATTGAAGTCATGATGCTGCTGCTGAAGCTGAGCATTGAAGTCATGATGCTGTTAGAGCTGCTGCTGAAGCTGAGCATTACAAAGTTGCGCATGGAGGCAACATGAGCCAGAAATGAGGAGGATATTGTCAAATATGCTGTTCGCCAGCTGGAGACCGAATCAAGTTGAAGATGCTGGAATATTCTGTGCCAGCTGTGCATTTGCCAACTGACGAAGCATGTGCTTTTCATCTGGACCGTTGTTTGTTATGAGAGGATCCTGATCCTTGGATCGTTGTAACCGTTTTTTGGCAGTTGTTCTATATAAGAGCCAGAGCTTGTCATCAAATGGGGGAGATAGACATTAGAATACACAGACGCATCTGGCGCAAAAAAAAAGCTAATTACTGTAGAATCAATTAGGGGATCGGATTACTGAGACTAATGAGGATAGAATTGTTGAAATGTCAAGGTTCTTTCTTCAGATCACTGTAAATGTACCTGTTCTTGAGCATACTGAATGGATATGAAGTTTCAGATTACATCCTGATTGTAAATTTTATGTAATCTTCTTGTTGATTTCTGGATATGTACTGGTGAATGCTGTGTTCAACTGGAAGCGCTTTCATTTCATTACATGTTGTTGTCAACTTTTCCTTTGAAGATTTGCACTAGATCATGCGGATTTGTGGAATGTCCTGGTGAAGTATGATTTCTAGTTTTCCTTCTTTTCATTGCATGTATGGGAGCTTGTATGTGGATCAGTGATCTAAGTCCAGTAGTTTTGGGAATCTCATTCTTTAACCCTTTTCCTTTTTTCAATTTCATAAATTCATCACCATAACTGCAAATCATGATAAATAACAAGCAGAATAGAGAAATATGCTGAAATCCCGTAGGTAACTGAAGATCATTAGCATATTTGAGTTAAATGCATGTAGTATTGAAAATATCATGCAAAGAATCATAAATAATGGTAGAAATCATGCAAATATCAGCCTGTAGGCACATTATTTGACTAAATTCACAGTGCAGAGGTAGAATTGTTGGAGATTTATGCAGAGCAAACATCCAGAGCAGGATATGTGAAGATAATGATGATGAACTGTGCAGAAACACGTAAGGCCCCTGAATGGAAAACAGCAACACACATCAACCACTGAGTAACGTCAGTAGATTAAGACCTAATCAACGGAGACTTGGGATCATGAATTCTCTGAATTCATCGTATCTTTCAAGATGAGTAAAGGTTGTTGTGTAACTTTTATTCTATGTTTGTGAATGATCAACATCACGACCAACAGGTTCATCACCTAAGTCCTCTATAACAGGAAGATTGAAACTTTTAAAAGCATTCCAGAGGATATCTTCTGTTTCTTTTGCCACTTTGATAGTTTCTCCAAGCATAAGCTGGTTCATCCTTACTTTGCTTCGGAACTCATCCTTGCAGTCCTTGAAGATCATGTTCTTTTGTTGAGGGGTAATGGAAGGATAGAGTTGGATAGCAATTTGCTCCCGGATTTCTAAGTCTTTTGCCATGGCATTGTTCTTTCTTATTTCAAGTTTCTTTTCTAAACTTTTAGGAATCAGAGATATAATTTCAATAAATTCTTTGTTGTAGATGTTTAAATACCTGACTGTAGCTTCTTGCAGGATCTTCTGGTCAGCTTCATTGTATTCATCATAGAATTCAGTCATTGGTTTCAAGTTCCCATCCACAGTGACTGATTTGATGATATCATCAATGCAGAGAGTAGGCTTTTCAACAAATTCCTCTGCCTTCTCTTCTTTACCTTGACCGGTAGAGGGTTCACTGGATGTTTTCTTCTTCTTCTTCATTTTCTTGACTTCCTCATTGGTTTCAGTTTCTTCATCATCCTTCTGACTTGTATAGGATCTTGTTGCCTTTTTCTTTGTTCTCTTCTCTCCCTTTCCAGATGTTTGGGCTTCCAATTTTGATGTCTTTTGGCTTTTAGAGGTGGCATGTGTAGAGCTCTTGGAGGATCTGGTCTGGGAGGGAGCTTGCACCAGAGCACTTTCTTTTTCAATTTCTTGCCTTTCTTTCTCTGCCATTTCCATCTTCTCTCTGTTGGCATCAACTGCCTCCTTTGATATTCCATGCCTCTTGGCGAATTCTTCTACTTCCCTTCTCACTTTTCTTTTAATCTGAGGCTGTCTTAGTTCAACATGAACTTTTACACTCAGCTCTTGGTAGGTTCCAAACCTTTCTGCCTTAGGGTCCTTGGGCTGACTTAGCAGATGTTAGATATGTAGTTCTAGGATTTTCTCATCAACCTCATACCCCATTGGCATGATCCAGACTATCCTTGGCTCCACTACATCATATTCTAAAAGTTCTTGAAGTAGCCCCAGAGTGCTGTATTATGTGCCTTGGCATCACCAATTCCATGCAAATAATCTCTGATTTGTATGGCTACTGGTCTGTCATTTCGCCATATCCAACCACTAGATCCAGGTAGCTCATTCATGTAATAGAAGAATAGACAGAGTATCAAACCACCGTATTTGAAAGAATTCTTCTTATCCTTCTTTATCTTCTGTAGATTCTCCAAAAGTTGGTTCAGAAGGAGCTCACAAAGATCATAGTCAGCATTCTTTCTTAACATTTCATAGGTAGCATAGATTGTAGTTCCAGATATAGAATTCTCCCTGCTGGAGTGATATATCTTATAGCCAATTATCATGGATGCAAACTTGATATCCGGATCAGTGGTATCTTCAATTGTCATTGCTCTCTTGTCAAATTTTGATCCTGTTGCCTCACTCACTGTTTGATTCTTGACAGATTTGAGAACAGGTAACCCATAGGATGAGTGCAATCCGGTAACTACCCTAATGGCATCCTTGGTTATCTTGAATGGCCTCATCAACCACATAAAGTTGTCATGCATTCTACTCAGAACATACCGGACCCATTCATCTTCTGCAAAACAGGGGAAATGGATGCAATGTCCAAAATGCTTGTCCTGGATAACCTTGTACTGAGGTTTGAGTTCAAAAGCATCATCTATTAACTAATTTTGATAGATATCCATTAGCTTGGATTCCCCAAATTCCTTAATGTTTGCATGAATATATGCCCTAACATCTTCTACATGCAAAACCCCATGCAGAATGCTTGAAAAGGCACCTAGGGGATCAACTTCTAGGGATTTGTAGGGATGTTTCTTGAATTTAGGATGCGGCATATTAGTGATATTCACAACATTTTGGGTAGCCATCTTTCAAAAGATTCAGAGAGAGGTTTTCAAGAGCAGAAAATACCTTTTACGCTTCTAGGGTTCACGATATGAGCCAGATCGGATTGCTGGAAGAATCGACTTCTGTGGTTGATCTTTGAGGGGCTTGAGACAATTTCATTGTAGAGCTCCTTTTCTCTTTTTATTGAATGTAAATGTATAAATGATGAACAAATGAACCTTTTTATTTCTGTGCAAACCCTAATTCCATTTTGCAATAAATGCACAACTTAGGTTATTTCAGTTGCCTTGTTTTCTTTGTTTCTGAGAGAGATCTTTCCAGATCACTGAGATGCACTTAGAGTTATTCTTGGTGAATATTAGCAATCTATCTACCTTTCTCCAATCATTCCATTTATCCACAGATCAAGATACCTCAATTTGAATCATACCGGATCTAACTGTGAAAATCTTGTTCTTACCGGATGACTGTTAAACTGGATCAATCTTGGTAGATTAACCTCTTCTAAATTTCTTGCGGATCTTCCATATCTTTACCAAGGCTTATTTAGATGTTTCTCTGAGAACCTTTCAATCTGCAACTTTCCATGTGCCAATTTCAAGCACCAATTGACTGGCTAGGGGAACTTGTTTTCTTTTGTGACTCCCCCCGAGCCAGAGCTCATCTATTTAGTTTCTGGAAGGAATATCAGCACCAGATTCTAGTGCGGATCCATCCTCAACATTTTCTGTACTCCTCTTCACCCAAATCTTGTTCATCTCCCTTTGAATTTCATCCGCATTCACTTTTCCTTTTCCTTTGTCTTAGTTTTGATTTTGATGCAGTAGACCCTTTTTGTCCTGATTCTTACTTCTGCAAAATTTGGCAATATGACCGGATCTATTGCAATTGTAGCAAACAACATTTCTTTGCATATTTGACTGATATCCTCTTGATCTGCACTGATTAGCCATATGTCCCATTCTATTGCATGCAAAACATCTACCATTGAATGAATTGTTTATTTGCATATTTCTACACTCAAGAGATTTGTGACCATACCTTTTGCAATTAAAACACTGTCCAAAGAAGGATGAATTAGTCTGATTCATTCTTCTTCTGCACTGATTTGCTTTATGACCAAAGTTATTGCAATTGTGACAGTATCCATTGAAGGATGGATATCTTTGAGCATTTGGTTGCCTTACTAGAGGTCTTCTAGGCCTGTTCCTTGGATTTCTTGATCCAAAGTTCTTCAGACTGGATCAGGAGCTTTCACCTTTCTCATACCCCAAGCCTTGCTTGTCATCTACCCTCTTTTGGATTTCAAGAAGAACTTCAAGCTGAGCAGAGCTTATCTTGAATTTCTCTTTGTATTCATTTGTTGTTTGAAGATCTTTTTTAGAGTGTCAATATGATTTTCAAGTTGTTCTTCATTATCTCTAGCTTCTTCTAGATCAGATTCCAAATGCCTGATTATTCTATCCATTTTGTGGTAGTCTTCTGACTTCTCTTTGAGAGATTGTTTTAGATTATCTTCAGTTTTTCTTTTCTCTTCAATTTCTTGGGTGAATTTCATAACTCCTAATACCATTTCATGTCTTACCATAATGACCTCTTTTGATAGCTTCTCACATAATTTGTTCTTCTCATTCAGATCTTCATTAGTATCATTGGCTTCATTTTGATTTGCTAATTGCTGAAGAAGTTCCTTTCTCTTTTTCATAGAGATACTCAGTTTCTCCTTTAGTTCATTTATGAAATCATCAGCTTGTTTGAGTCTTTCTCTCAAGTTATTGACTTCAGAGTGAGATTGCTCAAGATCATCAAGGGTGACTGAAGTTGTTCCCTCATACCATACATATCCATTTGAATTCCCAGATCTTCCTCAAGCTGTTAGGCTTTGTTTGGAGGAACTTAGCTCTGATACCAATTGTTGATAACTGAGAGGGGGGTGAATCAGTTATGTAAATTAATTTAACTTTATGTTCTTCTTTAACAACTAGTGCAGCATCAAAACAAATAAGCATCCATAACCATGAAAGCAGAAACAAAATGAATACACATAACACAATGATTTTGACGTGGAAAACCCTGTTAAGGAAAAACCACGGGGTGATTAACCCAAGATTGTATTCTATATTAAAAGAATAAGATAGTACAAAATGGCACTTGCCAATTAGGGCTCACTGCCCGAGCACATTGCTCACAAGACGCTCACTACCTACAAGAGACTCATTGTCTAAAAGGTATAAAGAAAGTAGCAAGATACTTGAATTGATGAGAAGAATCCACATATGCTGAGGTTCAGTTCCGGTTAGGCTCAATACACTGATCTACTGCACTTCATTCTTCCTCTTCTTTGGTGCTGCTGTCTTGTCACATACCAGACCTGTATTACTCCTTCCACATTGCGAACTGCTTTTCTTGACACTTCACTACACACCACACATACCTTCTCATCAAAATCCATCTGATATATATATCCGCACAAAGGATTTTAACATCTTTCTAGTCGGCATCCGGAATACTCAATATTTTCCAAAACTCTGGTCTGTCGGCTAAATCCTTGCTTACTAAGTGATGCGTATCAAAGAGATGCTTATAGAAGTCATCAATCATGTCGACCAATCATAAATGATCCCTTAAGAAACTTGATTACCATCAATATCTCATCCGGATTAAGATCTAATGCTCTGCCGGTCAGTTCTTCCTCAGTCTACTCTGCCAAACAGGAACCCAACACTTAAGTGCTCATATCTCTTCACTCTTTCATCACCAGAGGCTCAATCTCTGGAATGTATCAGTCAAGGTACACATCTTGACTTCCCCAAGTCCGCACTTTGCTGAGATACTTCCTCTGAGAGATCCGGACCTGATTTCTAGACCTTGCTGCATGCTCTGTTCTTGCTTACCAGACTGGTGCAGGAGCACCAAGGGCTTGGAGCCCATGTGTATATATGTTTGCATTTTGTTGTGATGTTTTGAATTTTCAAAATAGGGTAGAGTGGGAAGAAGTTTATACATGTGCAAAGTAAACCCATCGGAGTGAGCAAGCTCATCGGCGCAACATTTTACAGCTTTAACGATAGTTAAAGTCATACCGACAGTTGTGTTCGAAAGTGCCATCGGCGTGAGATGGCAAATCGGAAGACATGCCCAATGTCCGAGCGATGGAGAGAGTCTCACTGAGGAGCAAGACAATGACTAGACATATCGGCGAAGGGAGTTACGAATTGGCCGATGTTGTATGTCAAGCCGATGGGTTAGAATGGTCGGTGAGACATTGGTCTTCGGCGTAGGTATTGTTTGCTTCACCGATGGTTGTGGTCATTCCGATGAAGGCGTTCTGTAGGCGTCGGTGAGACAAGGGCCGTCGGAATAAGTATCGAAGGTTTGTTCGATGCTGAGTAGTCACCCTGATGACATCGGCGGGAGTCTGAGGTTCGGTGTGACTTTTGAGGTCTTGTCCGATATGGGCTGTTACACCGATGGTGCTTTAGGACATCGGCGGGAGGACTTCTGTAGGCGTAGCTTAAAGATTTGAGGCTGATGCACAGTGGTCACGCCGACGGAGGGTGAAGACTTGGTATCGGTGAGACAAGGGACTATCGGAGTTCATGGTTGAATGTTGGCCGATAGTTTGGGTTGTACTGATGGGGGTAGACAGGGGTCGTTGGCGGCAAAAGTGCCGACAATAGGTTACTAAGCCGTCAGATATATAAATTGCAGTGTCTGACTTGAATGGGTGCATGTGGGACTAAAAGTTCTCATGAATGCGAAAGTCAAGATATCTGGCCGATAATAATGTGAATGTATCGATAGAATGCATATCGACAGGGGAAGAATATGATCGGTGCGACAAAGAATCTGTTTTGCCGATGGGAGCCGAATAGGCAGAAAACCTAACTGTTTGATAACTGAAAGGAAGCTGAACAATATAAAAGCTAGTTTTGCTTTGTAAAGTGGTTGGAACGTTTTTGAAACCTGAGATGCCGTGAATGTAATAGAGGAACTTTTGATAATAAAAACATTGACAGTTGAATCCATTTGAATTTTGTCTGTAGTGTACTTGCATAATCTATTTTGCAGTAGAGTAGACAGTTTAATTCCTGTTAGTTTTGTTTCTGTTTGTACATAATGACTCTAGTTTGATGTCCTCGCATATTCTTTGTACAGTCATGGGGGAAATCAAACAGAGTCTCTTTTTTTAGTTTTTCTTTCTGTTGTTGTGAATGGGTTGACAGAGAAAGGCCATGTGAACTTGTACTAGGTGAGCTATGCCATAGCCCGGCTAGTATGCAAGTTGCAGTCTAAAAGACCGTGGAAGAATTGAGTACCAAGCAATCAGAACCTTGGACCCAGAGAGGAGGGCTGATAATGGGCTCAAGAAGGCTATAAGCCTTGGAGATTAGGAATCTTGGAAACAGTGAGGGTAAAGAAGAATACCTCACACCAAGTAAGCAATGTCTGTATTGGGAACAATAGGCAAACAGGTCTTTCACCTCTGTAATAGACTGGTTAGGTTGACATAGGCATTTTGGGGCAGAAAATGTCTTTGAGCACTTGAATTGGTAGGGAGACTTGGGATTGATATAGGTCTTGAAGTGTTGTGTCAAGATAGGTTTGCTAAACCCATAGGCCTCCCCATCAAATTGGTATCAGAGCCAAGTTAAAGATTTGGGCTATTCCTAGGTTGGAATAGAAAAAGTTGTATGTCATCACCGAGTTCAAGTGAGTCTGTAGGTTTAGCCAGAGAGATGGTGACTAATGCAGAGTTAGCAAAGAAGGTTGATGATCAAGAAGAGGAGAATAGACTCCTACGGGAAAGATTGGCAGAAATGGAAAGTAGACTGGGTGTAATGATGGAAAAGATTGAAGAAGTCAGGCAGAAAGTAAACAAGGAAAAGGGTGTGTCTATAGAAGATGAAGAGCCCACACCTGATCCTAAGATGGAAGAAGAACCTTTCTTGAAGGCCTTGAAAGCCATGAGTGGTAAGACATTGGAAGGAGTTCCTCTTTTTAGTGGAAAGATGGAACCTGATTTGGTTATGGAATGGATAGAAGGTTTGGAAAATCACTTTGAATGTGATGGAGTGAGTGAAGCTCAAAAGGTGAAGGTGGCTAAATCAAGACTTAGAGGATCTGCCTTGACATGGTGGAAATTTGTTCAAACTGAGAGAGAGAAAGAAGACAAGAAACCTATAGCTACTTGGAAGGGTATGGTGGCTAAAATCAAAGAGGTATACATGCCTGGAGATTATGAAGTCCAGTTGTATAAGAAACAACAAAATTTGAGACAAAGAGAATTAGATGTCAGTGCATACACTGAGGAGTTTCAAAAACTATGCCTGAGGTCTAAGGTGATGGAAGAGGAAAATGTGAAAGTAGCAAGATATCTCAATGGTTTGAGATGGAGTATTCAAGAGGAAATCAGCTTGTTCAGCCCTATAACAGTGCATCAAAGCTATCAGCTAGCACTCAAGGTAGAGGAGAAGAGCAAGAAGAAACAAGAATCAAACAGCAGATCAAGAGGAAGTGGTAGAGACATCAGAGGAAGAGGAAGTTATGGTGGTAGAAATACTGATCAAAGACCCTAAGGAGAATCCAAACTCACAGAGCAGAGTGGAGAGACTAGTAGTAGAGGAAACTACAGAGGAAGGGGATCTAATAGAGGAAGATCAGAAGGATCAGGCAGAGGATCCTACTTTGCCACTATGAAATGCTACAATTGTGGTAAGTTGGGCCATCCAGCATATAGGTGTCCTGATAAGGGCACATCTTCTTCTCAAGGAGTTGACAAAAGAAATCATTATGTGCAAGATGATGCTTCAAGCAGCAAAACACCTGAAGTCAATCTAACCTCAGAAGTGGGAGAGAACATCATGGTAAGGAGAACATTGATCAAAGAACTAGTGAAAGCTGAACCAAGCGAAAGGAGAGCATTATTTAGAATCAGATGCAAGATTATGAATAAGGTATGTCAAGTAATCATAGACTTAGGGTCTACTAATAATATAGTGTCTGATGAAGCAGTTAGAAAACTAAATTTGCAAAGAATACCTCATTCAAATCCATATAGAGTCACATGGTTAAATAAAGGTCAACATGTGATAGTCAATGAGCAAACTTGGGTAGAGTTTGGTATAGGTGGATACAAAGACAAGGTACTTTGTGATATCCTACCTATGGATGCATGTCATCTCTTATTGGGCAGACCATGGCAGTTTGACCGGAAGGCCATCCATGATGGTGAGAAGAATGCATATTCTTTTCAAAAAGATGGTGTCACCTATAAAATTCAATCTTTGGAAGATGAAGAAGCAAATAAGACTAAGAGTCCTAGTATCTTAATTGTGAGTGGTAAAGAGTTTTTGAACACTCTTAAGGAGGATGGTATTAGTTATGCTATCATAGTGAAGCCTAAGGAGGAGAAGAAAGACAAAAAGGTAGTGATCCCAAAAGAGATGCAGACTATACTGGAATAGTATAAGGACATCATTAGTGATGGAACACCAGCAACACTACCTCCACAGAGGACTATAAGCCATCAGATAGATCTGATTCCAGGAGCATCTTTGCCTAACAAGGCTCCTTACAAAATGACTCCAGCACAACATAAGGAAATAACCAGACAAGTACAAGAATTGCTTGACCAGGGGTTGGTTAGAAAAAGCATAAGTCCTTGTGCAGTGCCTACGGTGTTGGCACCAAAGAAAGGAGGAACATGGAGATTGTGCATGGACTCCAGAGCTATCAATAAGATCACCATAAGGTACAGATTTCCAATTCCCAAAATTGAAGACCTTATGGACTGTTTAGGAGGAGCTAAGTATTTCACTAAGATAGACCTGAAAAGTGGTTATCACCAAATTAGAATCAAGGAAGGTGATGAGTGGAAAACAGCCTTCAAAACTACAGAAGGACTGTATGATTGGCTTGTTATGCCATTTGGTTTATCAAATGCTCCTAGCACATTCATGAGGCTCATGAATGAAGTCCTTAAGGACTATACGGGTAAATTTGTAGTTGTTTATCTAGATGACATCTTGATTTTTAGTCAAACTAAAGAAGAGCATCTTGAACATGTAAATACTGTTTTGAAAAAGTTACATGATGAACAACTAACCATAAATTTGGAGAAGTGTGAATTCATGAAGCAGGAATTGGTATACCTTGGTTTTGTGTTGTCCAAAGGAGAATTGAAAATGGACAAGTCAAAGGTAGAAGCCATATTGAGTTGGCCTACTCCCAGGGTAGCAACTGAGGTGAGAAGTTTCCATGGTTTAGCTCAGTTTTATAGAAAATTCATAAAGAATTTCAGTGCTATTTGTGCACCCATGCTTGATACGATCAAAGGTGGAGTGAAAACAAAGTTTCAATGGACACAAGAAGCTAATCACAGTTTTGAATTGTTGAAGAAAGAAGTAGCCACACAGCCAGTGTTAGTGCTGCCTAGTTTTGATAAGTTGTTTACTTTAGAATGTGATGCTAGCAATATTGCAGTAGGGGCAGTACTTAGCCAAGAGAATAGACCAGTAGCCTTTTTCAGTGAGAGGCTAAATGAAGCAAAGAGTAGATATTCTTCATATGACTTGGAGCTCTATGCTCTAGTCCAAGCACTTAGAAAATGGAGACATTTCCTCCTACCTAAGGAATTTGTTGTGTATACAGACAATCAAGCTTTGAGTTTTCTGAACTCACAAGATAAGTTGAGCCATAGGCATATCAAGTGGATGGAGTATTTGTAGTCTTATACATTTACAATTAAGCACAAGAAGGGACAGCTCAACAAAGTAGCAGATGCTTTAAGCAGAAGGCTGCTCACAGTACAAGAAGTGCAATTAAGAAGCATAGGAATGGAAGAGTTCAGAGCTCTCTACAAGGAGGATGAAGATTTTGCTAAGGCATACAAAGTCTGTCAAGACTTTGAGAATCACTTTCATAGTGAATTTGCAGAGTACACATTGTAGCAGGGTTTGCTGTTCAAAGGTGGACAGTTGTGTGTACCAAAAGGATCCATGAGAGAAAATCTTATACAGGAGAAGCATAATGGCAGTTTGAGTGGACATTTTGGTTTGAACAAAACATTGGAATTAGTCTAGAGGTTCTACTATTGGCTGAAGATGCACAAAGATGTCAGAAAGTATGTGGAGCAGTGTATCATCTGTCAGAAGGCCAAGGGAACTTCTTCAAATGCTGGACTATATCAACCATTACCCATTCCTTCCAAACCATGGGATTGTGTAAGTATGGATTCTATAGTTGGTCTACCAAAGACTAAGACTGGTTTTGATAGTATTTTTGTAGTTGTTGATAGATTCAGCAAGATGAGTCATTTCATTCCTTGTAAGGTGATTCATGATGCCAGTCATATAGCTCATTTGTTTTTCAAAGAGGTCATAAGGATTCATGGACTACCAGCAAGCATCGTGTCTGATAGAGATGCTAAGTTCATGGGACATTTCTGGAAAACTCTATGGCAGAGGTTAGGGACAAATCTGTCTTTTGGATCAGCATATCATCCACAGACAGATGGCCAAACAGAAGTGGTGAATAGGACATTGGGCAACCTGTTAAGGTGTTTGACAAAAGAATATGGACAGAGTTGGGATCAAGTAATTTATCAGGCAGCATTTGCCTATAATGACAGTGTGAACAGGACTACTAGCAAGAGTCCTTTTGAAATCGTCTATGGAATGCACCCGAGAGGTGTATGTGAACTCAGAATTCTTGGAGACATGGAGTTTAGAAGTGGTCATGCAGAGGATTTTGCACAGTCTATGAAGGAGATTCATGCCCAAGTGAAGCAGTAATTGATGGAAAACACCCTGAAAATCAAAGATAGGGTAGATGCACACAGGAAGGATATTCAATTTGCAGTTGGTGATTTGGTCATGGTTCATTTGAACAAAGCCAGATTACAGAAAGGGATACCAACCAAATTACAGATGAGACGGATTGGTCCTTGCAGAATTCTGAACAAGTATGGCAACAATGCCTATAGGATTGATTTGCCAGCAGACTTGGCAATTTCCCTAGTGTTCAATGTTCAGGACTTGGTGCCATATAAAGGTCCTCATTTAGCAGCAGGGGAATCTCATGCAGAAGCTACACAGACAGTGAATGATGTCACCTTGCCTCCAAAAATCACACCATAGGCTGAGAGAATTCTAGATTCTCGCGTGCAGAAACAGACTAGACATGGTGTGTACATGGAGCACCTAATCAAGTGGAAACAGTTGCCTGAAGCAGAGGCTACCTGGATTATAGAGTCAGAGTTCAAGAAACGGGGCATTGATTTTGCCTTGTTGTCACCGGAGGTGACTTGACTTCTTCCACACAGGGGGAGTATGGTGCAGGAGCACCAAGGGCTTGGAGCCCATGTGTATATATGTTTGCATTTTGTTGTGATGTTTTGAATTTTCAAAATAGGGTAGAGCGGGAAGAAGTTTATACATGTGCAAAGTAAACCCATCGGAGTGAGCAAGCTCATCGGTGCAATGTTTTACAACTTTAACGATAGTTAAAGTCATATCGACAGTTGTGTTCGAAAGTGCCATCGGCGTGAGATGGCGGATTGGAAGACATGCCCAACGTCCGAGCGATGGAGAGAGTCTCACCGAGGAGCAAGACAACGACTAGACATATCGGCAAAGGGAGTTATGAATTGGCCGATGTTGTATGTCAAGCCGATGGGTTAGAATGGTCGGTGAGACATTGGTCTTCGGCGTAGGTATTGTTTGCTTCACCGATGGTTGTGGTCATTTTGATGAAGGCGTTCTGTAGGCATCAGTGAGACAAGGGCCGTCGAAATAAGTATTGAAGGTTTGTCCGATGTTGAGTAGTCACCCCGATGATATCGGCGGGAGTTTGAGGTTCGGTGTGACTTTTGAGGTCTTGTCCGATATGGGCTGTTACACCGATGGTGCTTTAGGACATTGGCGGGAGGACTTCTGTCGGCATAGCTTAAAGATTTGAGGCCGATGCACAGTGGTCACACCGACGGAGGGTGAAGACTTGGTATCGGTGAGACAAGGGACTATCAGAGTTCATGGTTGAATGTTGGCCGATAGTTTGGGTTGTACCGATGGGGGTAGACAGGGGTCGTCAGCAGCAAAAGTGCCGACAATAGGTTACTAAGCCGTCAGATATATAAACTGCAGTGTCTGACTTGAACGGGTGCATGTGGGACTAAAAGTTCTCATGAATGCGAAAGTCAAGATATCTGGCCGATAATAATGTGAATGTATCGATAGAATGCATATCGACAGGGGAAGAATATGATCGATGCGACAAAGAATCTGTTTTGCCGATGGGAGCCGAATAGGTAGAAAACCTAACTGTTTGATAACTGAAAGGAAGCCGAACAATATAAAAGCTAGTTTTACTTTGTAAAGTGGTTGGAACGTTTTTGAAACCTGAGATGCCGTGAATGTAATAGAGGAACTTCTGATAATAAAAACATTGACAGTTGAATCCATTTGAATTTTGTCTGTAGTGTACTTGCATAATCTGTTTTGCAGTAGAGTAGACAGTTTAATTCCTGTTAGTTTTGTTTCTGTTTGTACATAATGACTCTAGTTTGATGTCCTCGCATATTCTTTGTACAGTCATGGGGGGAAATCAAACAGAGTCTCTTTTTTTAGTTTTTCTTTCTGTTGTTGTGAATGGGTTGACAGAGAAAGGCCATGTGAACTTGTACTAGGTGAGCTGTGCCATAGCCCGGCTAGTATGCAAGTTGCAGTCTAAAAGACAGAGGTGAAAATAGAGTGGAAGAATTGAGTACCAAGCAATCAGAACCCTGGACCCAGAGAGGAGGGCTGATAATGGGCTCAAGAAGGCTATAAGCCTTGGAGATTAGGAATCTTGGAAACAGTGAGGGTAAAGAAGAATACCTCACACCAAGTAAGCAATGTCTGTATTGGGAACAATAGGCAAACAGGTCTTTCACCTCTGTAATAGACTAGTTAGGTTGACATAGGCATTTTGGGGCAGAAAATGTCTTTGAGCACTTGAATTGGTAGGGAGACTTGGGATTGATATAGGTCTTGAAGTGTTGTGTCAAGATAGGTTTGCTAAACCCATAGGCCTCCCCATCACAGACCACAACACTCTTCAATATGACTTCTGGTATGGACACACCATGTCTTGCGGATGTGTGGAAAGGACTTTGTTGCCATCAATGACAACATTCATGAAGCCACATAGTGTCTCTTGCCAACAAAAACCCAATCCCTAGTTTCTTTATTGGAAAATATGGCAACATTATTCAATGAGCTTAGGAGAACTCCTAAGAATATTGAACAAAAACCCCCAACATTCACATCTTTAATGACACAAATTTTGACCTATGGAAACTCAAAATGGATGATATATTTATAGAAAAAGATCTATAGGTTGTAGTTTTTTGAAATAAACCTATGACTATGAAGGATGATTGGATTGTGTTGGATTAGAAAGCTCATACTTCACCTCCCTTAATTCCACTACAACTAATATTACAAGTTACAAGGAGAAATAATAAAATATTAATCTCTCAACCACCTACATGGATGTCCAAGTATCCATTCTAAGATGTTTGGATATGTAACATTAAACATTCATATTTTAATTAAATATAATACTATCCTAACATCCTCCCACTTTATATTATACATTGTAATGACATAAATAAGAACCATAAATAAATCAAGCACATTATGCAAGGCCCATCCAACCTCTCTTTGCACCAAGAAATCTTATTTGTGCTCACTCGTTTCATAAGTGAATCTACAATATTCTCTAGAGGGTCAACCTTTTGTAACATGATCTTACCTTCTCTACCATCTCTCAAACAATGTAATACTGCATATGAATATTCTTAGTGTGATCATGTTGCATGGGGTTCTTGGCCAAATAAATAGCACTCTGATTGTCACATCCAATTTGAACCACCTTGCAATCAAAACCAACTCTTGAACACAATATTTGTAACCAAATTACCTCTTTACAAGCATGTGTAGCAACCATGTACTCTAATTTAGTAGTAGACAAAGAAACCATGGGTTTCTACTTACTCATCCAATTGATATCACCACCAAATAGAGAAAACACATAGCCACTAGAGTACCTTTGACTATCCAAGTCACATGCCCAATTTATATAAAAAAGATTTGTATGTCCAATAACTTGTCAATATAATTAGAACCATGATAACATAAGTAGTAATCAAAAGTCCCTCACAAATATCTAAATAACTTCTTAAGATGAGTTCAACATTCTCTACCAAGGTTAGACATAAACCTACTAAGAACTCCCATTGCTTGGCAAATAACCGGTCTAGTACAAACCATTACATACATAAAGCTACCAACAACACTGGCATAAGGCACACTAAACATATCATCTACATCATCATCTAAATTAAGATACATATTGAATGAAATGTTAGTGCCTACAAGTAAAGGAATACTCACTAGTTTGCAATTATGCATAACAAATCATTGCGAAATTGTGTCAACATATTTACATTGACTAAGCCAAAGCTTTGTATGAACTTGGTCCCTACTAATTTCCATTCCCAAAATGAACTTTTCTACCCCTAGATCCTTCATGTCAAATGCACTTGAATTCTAAGTTTTAGGTTCCCTAATCATTGCCTTATTATTACCAATAAATAACATGTCACCCACATACAAGATAATAATTAGACTTTGGTAATCAATACATTTAATGCAAACACAATGATCCTCTTTTCTTATAACAAAACCCAACTTCAAATCAAATGCATCAAATTTTTGATACCATATCTGAGGTGATTGTTTCAAACCATACAAAGACTATTTTAGCCTGCAAATGAAATTTTCTTTCCCTTTTACCTCAAACCCATGTGGCTATCACATATAAATTTCCTCTTCAAGATCCCTATGCAAAAAAGAAATTTTAAGATCCATTTTCTCAATCTCAAAATCACAAGCTACAACAATAAATAACATGAACCTAATAGAAAATAATTTAGCAACATGAAATAAAATTTCCCCAAAATCAACTCCCATTCTATGGGAGTAGCCATTGGTCAATAGTCTAGCTTTATATCTCTCTAATAGACTATATACTCCAATTTTATTTTTATATGTACCCACTTGCAACAAACGAGCTTTCTTCCCTTAGGCAAACTTACAATATCCTAGGTGTCACATCTATCTAGGGACATTCCTCTTGCATGGACTCCATCCAAAAATCATGCTCCTCTAAAGAGAGGGCTTGTTGGTTCCCAAAATAACTGTAACCCAAAACCCTAAAAAATTTCACAATCACCAAGGCTAGGGGTGTCGTCAAGGTGATTGAAAGAGGTTTATCAATAGGTCAAGGGTGATTTTGGCCAACTGACAGGAGTGGGTGCTCCTCTACGCTTCAGGCTCAGCTAGTACTAGGAGGGATATTCCTAGAGGCATGAAATAGAACACAAACCAACAAACACAACCATACCCAATGTACACTTGACCCCCAAAGATGTCACTAGGTCAAGACAAACTAGTTGCACTGGCCTCTGATTAAGCTGATTACTACACTATGCATTCGCACCCAAACATGGCAATATTATACTCCTTCAGATGAATCTAATTAACTTCTCATACACAAGATACACAATGCAGGCATACATGTACATGATTCACCAATAATTAAAATAATTTTGCATCACTTCAATTTTATCCTTGGTTATTACACTGAATCAGGGATAGTATGTAGAAACCAAAACTAAATCTACTCCTACTCCTATAGCTAATAGGAAGAGGGTTTGGTTAAAATGGTGATTGATACATCCTCAATATGGACCAGTGCCTACTCCATTGGGCAACTGAGTCATAAACAACAAATGAAAGAAGCCCACCCAACAAAGTATCAACATAATCATGAGTTGTAGACATACAACTCTAAAATATATTTCATATGATGGACATACTTATTTATCCCAAATACAACTGCAACAATCCACACATAACAGAAGAAAGACCCATACAAAAGGTTTGCATGATTTAAATGTTTTCATACATTATTTGACTTCTGTTACATTTGTGCTAGCAAATGTGGCAAAGGAGAATACAAAACTGTGATTCAATTTCCCCCTGAATCATTACAAAGCACCCTGGAGACATACCATGATATGAGAATATTCAATGAAACCTTTCCTCCCTTCTACTAGACGCATCCCTTCACCTCCTATTCCGACATTATCCTCTACTTGATTCCCTAAAGTCTCCCTTAGGCTTTCCTGGCCAGATAATTGGTTCAGTGACCAACCACCAAAACATCTTTGAATCATGTATATATATAGTAATATTTTCTCTTCTGCATTCTAGGCGAGAGCAAACTACCCCATCAATTGCCATTCTCCAGCCATTAATTCCACCTAACTCTGCACCAACCTGTACATCCTCATCAATTCTATATTAATGGTGGCCACCTGGAGTAGATGGGTGTTTAAAATAAAATCCCACTGAAAGTGTTTGTAAAGCTTTTACAACACTTTAAAATATTTTAAAAACTTTAAAATATTTTAAAAACTTTAAAATATTTAAACTATTACATTTATACTTCATGCTTTACATTTGAATTGATTTTCCTTCGATTTAACTTTTGTTCTCCATTTTGTCTTTTATCGGCAAATTTCCTCCATCATGAACCTCTTTTCTCTCCTTTCTCCATGTTGGTTTTTCCCCAGACTGGATGCTTACTCCCAGATTTCCCTACAAGGTAGCCATCAATGATCAACAGGGTCTCTGGGCCAGGGGCCAACAGTGTAGGAGATAGACTCTATATTTTATCTCCTCTTCTTCTTTAGGCTTTGCAAAACCTAGGGGGGTATTCCCTACTCAACATCCGTGAGGATATGCATATAAAGGCTGGGATGCTGACAGAAAGCAGATAAGTCCTCCTGTAAGTAGACCAAAACAGTAAGATAAGAGCAAAGGGGCTAGCTTTGGGCCTATTTGCAGTTGTAGATAGAGGACTTGGATCCTAAAACTAATTCTATTGTCCTAATGGTTGTTTTGGAGTTTGATTTTGATTTTGTATTTGGGTGCAAAGCTGGACATGGTATATAACACAAACACAAAGCTAGATTGGTGCCTATCCAGGGCTTGGAGTTAGTAGACATACACCTGTGAATGATCGGCATGAACAACTAAAACTAGATTTCAGGGGGATACATATGATATCTGCCTTACAGATATCTCCCAATACAGAGTGTTAAGCTATCTATACTTATGGCATCCCTATTGCAGTATACCCTTCCCAATATTCAATCTGAGAACAATTTAATCTACCCCTTGAGCAGAAGTTAAGAGATCAAACATTCAACACAGGAATTCTATGTTCTAGAATCTTAGACATTCCTTGAATACCTAGACTCAGAAGAAAGATACATGCAACACTGGAGATAGAATTAGCACAACACATGCAAACATAGCATTACTCATATAGGATTAACCATGAAATCAGTGGATTCATGCAAAAACATACAACAGGAGATGCATAAACTCACAAGTTTTGCTGTACAGAGCAACCAAAACCAACTGTATTGTATTACAGAGCCAAATGTTCAACTTTCAACAACAACCCCCAAAAATGAGTAACACTTCTTGCTTAAAATAGGCAAAGAAGTGTACTCAGCATTAATTACATGGTTTTGACAAAAATTTGCCAGATACAGACCCCACAAAGGAATGGCGCTCAGAAGTTATTGCTGCATCAGACAGAAGAGTAAACAAGGGTGGCCTCGAGCCCTGTGCTACCATCTGGAAGTCTTCATCCAAAAATTGGGCAACCTGATCATGTGTACCATCGCCCATACCCCTGCTACAGTCGCCATTGATGGCCTAACAACCCGCAACCACTGAGAAAACTGTCGCTGCGTTAAAAAAAAATCTCCCGCCAAAACACGCTTCCTGAAGGTTTAAATTATGCAGGAACATTAATCCCACATGCACGGTGCAGAGACTCCTTCAGTAGTTTAAAAGCATGGCCGTGAGCATAATAGGTGTCGAGCACTTTTGCCATGCTCGACACATGCCTTTCTCTCCAAAAGCCCATCGCCAAGATCACTACGATCGGCTAACTCGAAAAACCTCCCACCGACCTCATCGGTCTCGCCAACCGCTACACTACACTCCCTTTCATCGGCCAACCATTCCACAGTTCACCCGACAATACAACTCACGCCGATAGACCCTGGCATCCTCCCCTCCATCAGTGTGACACACACCATCGGGGCATCCAAAAAGTTTCCTGCTGATCTCAAAGGTCATGCCGACGACACCTTCACCAGCTACATACTGCTCCTCCATCGGCCAGACCCACGCCGATGACACCCCATCGGCCAAACACTCTCCATCGGCGGACCCTCCAACGGCTAACCCGATACATAAACTCACGCGGATGGCACTCCCCATCGGGGTGACTCCCCCCATCGGCGAACCACAAAACATTGCTCCCGATAGCCAAAGTCACTCCGATGGCCGAACAAAACATACCCTCTTCGGCAAGACTATCACCATCGGCCCAGCCGAAAATCTGCCTGCCGACATACATACTCCTACTGATAACACATCAGCCTCCTACTTCTCCTTCCGTCGGGTTGAACCATTGGCTAAGTTCAAAAGAAAGGTTCAACCGCAAGGTTCAACCCGATAGTTCCTCTGTCGGCAGCACAAAATGCAACCCCGCGAACCCATTGAACCGATGAACCGGTTCAACCCGATGGTTCAATGGCGAGGTTCAAACAAGAAGTTCAATACTCCATCAGTAAAACACTTCGGCCGAGACCAAAATCACAAAGCATTGAACCATTGAACCTTGAACTGTTGAGAAAATGAACTTTCGAAAAAAGGGGTTCACGTCCAAACCAAAATGTCGAAGACACAAAAACGAACTCATGCTGATGGAGGAAACACGAAGACCACCTCCATTGAACTAAGATGCAAACGCTGAAAAACATTGAGGGGCCCCAAAACTTAGAACCTTTTTGGATTTTTTGGGAAGTTGCTGCATGAAAATTGCTCCAAAACTGAGAGTCAATTCAGGCACCAACACTCCACTTATCCATCCTTTGAACTTTAGCTTTCCTCCTTCATTGGCAATTTCACCTATCGGTGAACTCGGCCCGGCGTGAACCATCCTCTATCTTTTTATCTTCTTCTTTCACCACTTCATTCATTTTCTTTCTTCCTTTATTAACGATCTTCCTTGTCAGCGAACCATCATGTCGATGAACCTAATGGTTCATGAACCAACACTTTCACTGACAAAGACTTGACTTCTTTCTTTCTTTCCTTAGAAACTCCCTCCTCTTCTTCTCTTTTGCATCACCATGTTGACTGATCATCAAATCGGCGAAAACAAAAACTCACGAACCTTAATCGGCAAATCAACAAGTTCATGAACTTGTGAACTTTCCGACAAGGTAAAACTTAGACAATTTTTTCCAAGGACTTTCACACTTTGACAAATAACAAGGGGTTGGAGGATTTTATACTTAGAATTTTTATGAAGGGGACCCATGGAAATTGTCTTTGATCAGGTATAAATGATGGGCTTAGACAACAAAGGCACAAAGTGGGATTTTGATGGGTTTGGGGTAAAATAATGCAAGTTGGGAACTAGGTTTTTTTAGGTCCAACATGGTCTTCTTGAAAAATCTCAATTCACAATTAGTACATAACAAAGCAAACACACAACAAAAGTTTGATGGGCTATACTTGTCAACTAGGTTACATTATCTTGTGGATCTTCTCAAGACTTAAGTAAGGGATTCTTATTTTTCCTTTGCATGCTCATCTTTATTAGAACTCTCACCTTAATCCTTTTCTACCTCTCCATCCTCTAATCCATCATTTTATTCTTCAATATGTGCATCTTCCTACATCTCGATCTTAGTCTCAAAATGCATTGTTTTCCTTTCTTTATTTTCCTTTGGTTGCACAAGACCTAAAAATATTCTAAGCTCCTTTAGAATAAATAATTTTCTAGGTTAGAGGATTCCAAAGCTTAAAACTGTTTACATTCTCACCATAACTAACAAAGATGCGTTTATGTGGTTTTAGATCCAACTTATATCATTTTTCCTTAGGAACATGAATAAAATTCTCACATCCAAATACCCTTAAATGTGAAAAATTAAGGTTTCTTACCTATCCAAAATTCGTAAGGAGTCTTATCTATAAGATCCAAACATGGAGATCAATTAATGAAGTAACAAGCAAAACCCACAACCTCTACCCCAAAGTATTGATCCAACTATGTACCACTCATCATACTTTGAGATATTTCCATTAAGGTTTGATCCATCTTCTCTGCAACCCCATTCTACTAAGGTGTACATAAGTAATAGTATTTTGCCGAATAGTATTTGCATGTCTACAGAAGTCATCGAATTCCTTGGACCAATATTCACTACCATTGTAAGATCTCAAAACCTTTATTTTCTTATCCGACTCTTTCTATAGAAAGGCTTGAATTAAAATATATATTATTTAGTTTTGGATATAATTTGATTTTTGTAGGTTTTAATTTAATGGGTGCTATATGTATTTAGGTATTGTTGTCTATAACTTAAAATTCAATTTGTTATATATAATAAAGCTATCTTTCTATTTATCTATTTATTTCAATTGTTAATCTTAATTTTAATAATAATCATCTAACTCTCCTTATAAGGTGCTATGGAGATTAATATGTTGTCTATATATTCATTATACATAAAATCATGATTTTGTATATACAAAAAATAATAATGTTATAAACTAAACACTATATCAATTAAATAAGGTAGATGTGTCAATTTAACTTTCAGAACTAACATTATTATAATTGACATAATTCTTGATTAAATGAGTTATTATTAAATTGAATTGAAGGAAAATATAAATGCTTATTAACTAAATATTTAGTGTTGAGTACTATAGTTATTAAACAGAAATCATTCTTAATGCTCTCTCTCTCCCCCATTTCTTGCTTAGATGTGGATGTTTATTGAGAAATGAAATCATCTTTAACTTTTTAAGGAATGGTGTCAGAATTTCCCTTCTTATCAAACCTACCTTAGGAATACATGATAGACATTATTGTTTACATTGATACATGCTAATCTCTATCTTCATCTCTTACCAAGTTAGAGTTAATAGCATAACGTCATGTGTGTATTAGTAATGGATTTTATGAAAAGAGGAAGCATGAATTATGTGAGTTGTTTTAACTATTTATTATTTTTAGAAAATTGAGTTACTCATGCTTAATTATATGCCTTGGGAGGTGTGTCCCTATTGCTTCATATAGAGAACCTAGATTGGTGGACACTACCTGGATGTCACTCCCCTTAGGTGCAACCTACATGGATGGCATTCACATGTTTAAAACTTCTACATCACCTCCTATTAATACTTGCAAAATCAAATTCAATTATGGGCCTCAACATAGCAACATCTATGGCATTGCATTTCCTCATATAGTTTTAATCTATAAATGAATTAAGTTCTTCTATGCTAATAATTATGATGTAAAAAATGTTATTCCTACTTTGCAAAGGTGTATCCAATTTCAATTCTTCCTCCATTAATGTTCTTAAAAAATATATTTTATCTTACTTAAATGATCAATTCTTCATTCTTTCCTCAAGTGTTCTATTATGATCAATTCTTCATTCTATCCTTGAGTATTCTAGTATGCTACTTTTTTAATCTTATTCTATTTTGAATTTCATAACTCAACTCTAAACAAACATAAAGATCAGAGAATAAAGAGGAATACTATTTGAAGGTGCAAGGCCCACTATAGACAAACATGGCTTAAGTATTTTTGTTTTAGAAAGAATATAAGATGCATAATATTGACTATCAATTAAGAACTACGTTCTACAAAATAGGGGCTATGGTAGGGCATGCCACATGTCACTGCTATTTGACATGTGTTTAATATATATTACAAAGTTGCTCACAGGATATAGCTATAAAACATCCACTTCAAAAGTTGGTCTTATAGAACTACATTTTTTGAATATAGTGTTTTGAGAAATGACAATTCTGTAAAGTTTGTTACAAAAAAAATGTAAAGGACGAAATTCCTTTGTATTAATTTAGATCAATATCTTTTACCAAATTATTAATTTTGCATATTGACATCTAAAATCTCCCAAATAATGGATCTATTGAAAAAGAGGCTTTACCTAACGAGATTTATTATTTATAATTTGCATATTAGCATTGAAAATATCCCAATAATGAATCTATCGGAAAAAGGTTTTACCCAATTAATTTTATTAAATATTTACAAATTGATTATAGAGGTAATACGAAGTATTAAATAGTTATTACTAATTACTTTTAGTTCTCTAACAGTTATAATCTTCTCATTAGAGATGCATTTTTTAATTTTAGTATAAACATATTTATTATAAATAAAGTTAAGTGACATTGGTAAGTGTAGAGATTCACAATTTATCACTTGCATTCTTCTCTAAAGTAAATTATATTCAATATAGATGTAGACTTATCTAAATTCTATAAACCACCATGGGCAAAATTAATTTATTTTATGAATAAAAAAATTATGGCTTGCATAAATCCCTTTTAGAAAATTGAAAAGGCCTTTGACATTGCCCAAATTTACCTATCAATGAGACTAAAGAAGGACACTAGGTAGGGAAATATCACTCATGATGCATGTTATACACATAATTATTTGTACTCCTTTCCTTGCATGTTTTTCAAGCTACATGTGGATACATTTAATTCAAATGTCATGTATTGGTCCTACAATGTGATGACAAATTATAGTATTAACATGGAAAACACAACTAAATACCTACAAGTCAATACCAAAGATGCAGCAACAAAACTGAGATATCTTGCTAGACACAATAAAGCCATTGCTAGTCATTATACTCTCCATCAAAGACACCATCACCTAGGTTCAATGCACTCTCATTGCATTGCATTGATGTGGCTACATGTAGATGAAAGATGAACAATCAAGAGAAGAGCTTGTTTGTGCATAAAGTGTGTTTTATATGAATTGTCAATTTTACGTGCCAAATCGCAGCCACATGTTCAAATCAGGTTGAGGAAGCCAATGGAAATAGAAAAACTATAAAGAAGCCATTGTAGGATTTAAGTGAAGAGAGAGGCTACAACAATTTTGACTCATTATTTTCTGACATTTCAATCCCTCTTTTCCTTGCATGTCTTGTCATCTTATTTTCCATTTCCTCTTGCAATTCAAGTTCCTAATTTTAATTTAACACCATATGTAGTATTTGATTGTACATATTTTTACTGTGTTGATCTCTTTGTTGTGTGATCTTAATTACATGTATACATAGATAAGGAATTTGAAGCTCAATAGCATTTGATTTCATATAAATTTCTTTTCTTAAAAAATGTTATTTTTATGGATATTGTACATTGTAATTTAATATGAATTGGATGTGGGTTACTAATATTGTTTTATGTTGTAGATGTAATGTTTATTGCTACTTTGGACCCATTATTTTAATATATTAAACTAGCATAGGGCTTGTAACTTCATGCAATGACACTATTCAAAGCTTAGAGCATATCGAAGTCAAATGCACAATATTTTAAGAATCAAAACTAGACATGTCAATATTTTAAGAAATTAATTAAATTTGCTAAACAAAAAATAATACAATTGCATATCGATTAACAAAAAGAGCGATTAAAACTACAAACACCAAAGTAGGAATATTTAATATTCCAAACAAGATACTTCAAAGAAATTTTACAAACTGAAGCTCTTATAAATTCACATTCGAATCCAAGGTTAACAACATTATAATTTGGATTATAAGTTTGAACGGGTGAGATTCAGCTATCAAATGCATTCCTAATGTTTATTAGGTTCTTTAGATTATTACTCTAGTCATTAAAGATTTATTGTACTCTCAATTCAATTTGCAATTTTTAGTTGGTGCATATCCTAATCTTTCCGAGGAGGATTTGGCAACAGTCCAAATTGTAAGAAGAATTACTCCAGCTAGTCTCAAAAATGGCATCCATAGTGCAAGATCTAGCATATATTATAGTCATAATAGTTCTTCTCCTACATGCATCCTATGCTAAATCTCAAGATCCTCCTCCAAGTGCTCCTTCTCCTCCTATTACCAATACTCCACTTGATACTACTCCCCCTCCTATTATTAACACTCCTCCTCCTGATGGTACTCCCCCTCCTATTACTAGAAATTGATATTTGCTTATTTGATCGACCACATCAGGGCTTACACCTTTAGGAGGGGCCTTCATAGGGGTATCCATCGATGCATCTAAGGGCTGGGTAGTAGTATCTACAATAGTAAGAGTATCCACTTGTTCTTCCAACAATTCATTTTCTTTTTCCTTCTCCTGTAACCTGGTAGCCACTATCTCTATAGAAAGCTTGGCATTGTGGATATCTCCTTGTATAGTAGGGGGGCCCAAATCAACCTTGCTAGCATTGAAGTCATCTACAGAAACCTCATTTTCATTTTTTCTACCATAGGTTCAACAACTTCCACATATTGATGTTTAGTGATTGGGTCCACCATTAACCTAGCATCTTTTGAGCCTTCTTAGGTTGACTGTCCAATTGCACAACTTAGCAACTGCATCAAACTTTGTAACAATTATTTGTGTATACTTCCTTTTCCCGCTAATAGCATCTCTTAACCAAGTGGGAGATGGCAAGATAGGCTAACCATCAGCCATTGTGTTAGGCATAGAATCCAGTGGAGGAGTACTAGGGACATCCCTTTGCTGTTGTGATGGAGAAGGTGGGGAAGATATCACATTATGTGAACCAGGTGGAGGAGTATGCACAGAAGATGGGGGTACATTACCCTGACAAGGAGGGGAAGAAGCCACTCTATGACCATGGTCTTGTTGTCCCTGCTCTTGACGCAATACCCCCTCAGAGTAAGGTTTCATAGGTCTCTTGACTTCCAGCTTCTTTCTTAGTGGTTGATTATCATCCTCACAGTTCTGTTAGCTTACCACCCCTTTTTGGATTATCGTCTCCATCATTTCTATCTTTTGTAATAGATTGAGATCTAGTGGAGTAGACTTTGGGAGATATATTTTGGGTAGAAGATCCTTCCACAGTTTGTTGTCCAACCATTGATTTCTCTTTTTGCTTAGGGGAATTGGCAGTATGATCAATCATCTTAGACTTTAGCCATCTCTTGCTCTTATTCACCACAAAAGAAGATCTCACTAAAATATCAATAATTTCTCATTTAGACCATCTCAGCCTAGGTAAGGGTTTAGAACATTCTACATAGTAACCTACATCAATCATGTCAAAATAATCATCCGCAATGTTTGGGAGGTCCCATCCAAGATTAAAGGTCCTCATCTAATCAATGGTTAATCTCATCTAGTCTATTCTTCTAACCTCAAGCTCATATGTATAGTCTTCCCAAAAGTCTTCAAGATGAGGATGATGCTCATGTAGCAGAGGAGTATATAGGTTATCCTTCACAAAGCTTTTATTGTCAAAGAATGCTCTTGCATCATATGGATGGAATTTAAATTTTGAAAGAAACTTGTCAACATGTCGTGCATCTTCAGGCTTGTTGGTGCAGTCACAGTTAGGAGGGTCCACAATGTGAACAATCCAAACCATGCAACAAGAGTAAACACAACGGAAACAAGTCAAAGATAGGATGCAAATACAAATTCAGTCTTTTAGTATATCATAGATTCAAAATACAAATAGGCTGGCAACATGTGGGCTTACAATTAGGGCTCATAGGCCTGATTCCTTAGTTACAGTATATGTGCAAGATATGACTTTGAAGCGCCTTACAAAAGAATTCAAACTATCAAACTATCTCTATGTGATTCACTACTTTCCTATGCATCTATTACATGAATATATATCATCTCTGGAACACAAGATTCCTCCACATCAGCCAAGGATGATTACAAACTTTGATGAAATAGATGTAACGTGTGTACACGGATAGGTTGGACTTAAACAGATGGGAATCCTCCGCAAGTGAATGGAATAGCATGCGGATCTCAGGGAAGGTTAGCCATGAACCAAAGTTCCTTGAATGATGTGTCGTTTAGCTCTATAAGTCTTTTCCTTTAGTTGATTGTCTGAGACTGTCAGGGTGCTCTGCTGTGAGAAAATAGTCGATCTTCTGATAGCGATATATTTCTAGTACCTGATCCAAATGATTTGAATTTTGGATATGATGTGCATGAAGGTGTCTAGATGCTAAGTCCAACTCCACAAGGTCTAAAATGAAACTACGGTAGAATGTGGACTAAAATATTGAAACTGCTACTGACTGAACTAAACTAGAAAATGAAAAGAAACAAAATGAAATGCAAATGTTTTTGGTTGATGCGAGATTGCTCTTGAACCAGGGATGCTCTTGCATCAGACATCTGGGGTTGTTGAAAAAGTGAGTCCCTCACTTTGCTGTGGCTAGAGGAAAACCAAGACGGTCCACCTCAGCCTAAGAAATCCAAGATGAGTCTTCTTTCGGTCTACCTTTCCACTTCACAAGATATTCTTTGTATTGCCTGCCTCTGGTGCTGTGTCCAATTCTGTTGTCCAAGATGTCTTCAATCTACTCTGGTGCTTGTGGTAACTACTTCAAATATTCTTCCATGCTGTCACTGAACTCTGCTTCATGATATTGATATAGGTCTGCAATGTTGAAAATAGGTGATATACCCAATGTCTCCGGTAACTCCACTTCATATGCATTTCCTGAATCAAACTTTTTGAGCATCCTACATGGTCCAAACTTCTTCATCTTCAACTTGTTATATGTCCCAACTAGAAATCTCTCTTTTCTCAGATATACCATCACTTCATCTCCCACTTAAAATTCTTCATCTTATCTTCTCATCTACTTACTCTTTATACTTATTGTTCATCTCCTCCAAAAGCTTCTTCACCTGATTATGCACTGTCTCCATGTGTCCTACAAATTCTTCCACCTCTGTCCTCTTTTTGTCTTCCATATTGATATCTCTATACTCTGCTACTCCTCTAGAGTTAGTCCCTATCACAATCTCAAATGGTGTTCTTCCAGTACTCCTATTCATTGAATTATTGTATGCAAACTCTGCTTGTGATAGAATCAAATCCCAATTTCCTGCCTTTTCCCCAACCAAACATCTCAACAAGTTTCCCAAACTCCTATTTACTACCTCTGTCTGTCCATCAGTCTGTGGGTGAAATGTTGAACTAAACTTTAAGTTTGTCTTCATCTTCTTCCAAAGTGTCCTCCAAAAGTATCCAAGAAATCTTGTATCTCTGTCTGAAATTATGCTCTTAGGCAATCCATGCAATCTCACAATCTCTTTTAAAAATAGGTTAGCTACATGAACTACATCTATTGTCTTCTTACAAGGTATGAATGTGCCATCTTTGAAAATCTGTCCACCACTACAAATATTAAATCATGTCCTCTCTGTGTCTTTGGCAATCCCATTATGAAATCCATGCTTATGTCTTCCCAAGGTCTCTCCGAGACTGTCAAAGATTTATACAATCCAGTATTCTAACTACTTCCTTTTGCAACTTGACATACTCTGTAACTCTGCACAAATTTCCTAACATTCTTATATAGCTGAGGCCAAAAGTAATTTTCACTTACCAAAGCCAAGTTGTCTTATCAATGCCAAAATGTCTTGCCAATCCACCACTGTGTTTCTCCTTTATCAAATTATCTCTCATTGAACTCGTAGGTATGCATAACTAGTTTCCTTTGAACAAAATATCCTCCTGAATGAAATAGTCCAACCACTTACTCCTATCTGTCACAAAAGGCTCCTTACATGCTTTCCAAGGTTATGCCAAATCAAGATCTTCCTCATACATGTTCTTCAATTTTTCAAACCCTAACACTTCAACTCTCATCTCTGTCAGTAAGTTCCTTCTCATACTCAGTGCATCTACAACTTTATTTGATTTTCCACTCCTATGCTTCAATACAAAAGTGTAACTCTGCATGATCTCTACCCATATCACGTCTCTGATTCAACTTTCCTTGACTATTCAAATACTGCAAGGTTTGATGATCTGTATATAACACAAACTCCTTAGGCAACAAATAATGTCTCCACTTCTTCAAGGCTTGAATTATGGCATAGAACTCTTGATCATAAACTGAATATCTTCTCCTTGCATCATTCAACTTCTCACTGAAATATGCTACAGGTCTACCTTCTTGACTTAACATTGCTCCGATTGCATTTCCACTTGCATCACAATCTACTTGAAATACCTTAGTGAAATTCAGTAATGTTAACACAGGTTTCTCTGTCACCTTCTACTTCAACAATTCAAAACTTCTATTTGCTCCTGATGTCCACTTAAAGTCTTTTCTATTACCTCTCATTGTCTCTGTCATAGGGTTACATACTAAACTAAAATTTTTTATGAACTTCTAGTAGAAACTAGCTAATCCATGAAATGATCTGACTTCTCCAATGCTCTTAGGTGCAAGCCACTCAACAATTGCTCTCACTTTCTCAGGGTCCATCTTCAATCCTTCCGTAGAAATCACAAATCCCAAATATACCAATTCTTCCTTCATGAAACTACACTTCTTAATGTTCATCAACAATTTCTCTTCTCTCAGCCTCTGCAATACTTGTCTCAGGTGCCACAAATGTTCCTCTCTTGTCTTACTGAAATCAAAATATCATCCAAATATACAATAACAAACTTACTCAAGAATTTTTTCAAAACTTCATTCATCAATCTCATGAGATAATTTAGTTATAATATGAAACTAGGTTATTTGAACTACCACTTTCAATTACAACTTTATAACATTTACCTCCTGATTTGCATATGGTTCTGAACAAACTTTTCCTCTATGGTGGTTCCTCATTTGTCTCTACTTGAATTAGTGCACTCCTCATGACTAGTGATTCTCCTTTCTCAAGTTTACCAATTGAACTAGGTGATCCAACAGGTTCTTCTTCCACATAGGCTGCTCTTCCACTATTCTCTGTCTTCTTGCTTGTACTCCCTTGATTACATATAAATGATCTTTGTCCTTCACTTCCACACTTAAAATAGGTTTCTCTGAATGTTCTCCTATGAAGTCCTCTTACATCTCTTTTGTATCCTTCACTCCGGTATGAACTAGGGTTTCCTCTATGGTAGAAAGTTTTGTCATCTCTTCGGTATGCATTATTATCTTTGTCCTCCTTCTTGAATGTGCTCTCTTGTCTGTTCTACTTCGGATATGATCTTTCTCCTCTAGAAAATGTTCTACCTCTCTAAAATTTACCTCCTCCACCTCTCTGTCTTTGCTCATGCTTCTTGTTCAACTTTTCTTCAACTTTTAGGGCTACCTGATATGCTTCTTTCAATGTTGTCATCATCACCATACTCAGTTCTTCTTGAATGTTCAATCTCAGTCCATTGATGTATCTAGCCACCTTTTCCTTGCTTGCTTCACTATGCCCTATCCTTATGATCATCTTATGAAATTCTTCAATATAATCCTTCACAAATTTCTCCTTTTGTCTCAGGTTTTGCAATCTTTTCAACAGTTCCAACTCATAGTCAGCAGGTATAAACCGATTGTTCAATTTTGTCACCATTCTATCCCACTTTGTAATCTTCTCTTTTCCTCTTCTATTTCTATCCAACTGAACTTCTTTCCACCATATAGTAGCATGTCCTTTCATATTTGTCTATGCAAATTTCACCATCTCCAGATCTTCAATTTCTTTATACTCAAAGTATTCTTCTAGGTCATTTATCCAATCAATTAGCTCCTCAAGATTCAAATTGCCAGTGTAATTCGGTACATCAACTCTAGGTCTTTTCGTAATGTTTGAAATTGCTCGCAACATTTTGACTTGATCTGATTCTTCTTCTTCGTCTTCTCCTAGGGTTTCACCATTTTGATCAATGGATTGAAATTCTTCATCATCATCACTTTCAACATTAGGATGAGGTGTCAATCATCTTTGCCTATCTTCTTCAACAACATCTAATTAAACTCGCATCGTTTTCATCATTTCCATCATCTCATCCATTCTTCCAGCCATAGTACCAACAACAGGTATTCTCCTCGGCAGCAACTCTTCCTTGGATCAAGTGTAACTGCCTCAAATTCGGTGATCAGGTTACAATGTGACAACTGCCTCACAATCAGCGATCGGTTAACAACATATGTAGTCTACCTCTGATTTGGCAATCTTTTCACAGCAAGATCTTATGAAATTCCTTCACTAATTTCACTCACTTTGCTCCAAAGGATTCAAACTTTGCTTTGATACCACTTGGTGTCATCACTGCTAGGAGGGTCCACAAAGTGAACAGTCTAGACCATGCAACAAGAGTAAACACAATGGAAACAACTCAAAGATAGGATGCAAATGTAGATTCAATCTTTTAGTATATCATAGATTCAAAATACAAACAGGCCAGCAACATGCATGCTTACAATTAGGTCTCACAGGCCTAATTCCTTAGTTACAATATATGCGAAAGATATGACTTTGAAGCACCTTACAAAAGAATTCAAACTATCAAACTATCTCTATGTGATTCACTACTTTCCTATGCATCTATTACATGAATATATATCATCTCTGGAACACAATATTTCTCCGCATCGGCCAAGGATGATTGCAAACTCTGATGAAAGAGATGTAACATGTGTACACGGATAGGTCAGACCTAAACAGATGGGAATCCTCTGCAAGTGAATAGAATAGTGTGTGGATCTCAAGGAAGGTTAGCCACAAACCAAAGTTCCTTGAATGATGTGTCATTTAGCTCCACAAGTCATGAAATGCTCTGCAAGTCTTCTCCTTTAGCTGATTATCTGAGATTGTTAGGGTGCTCTGCTATGAGAAAATAGTTGATCTTCTGATAGCGATATCTTTTCGGTGCCTGATCCAAATGATCTAAATTTTGGATATGATGTGCATGAAGGTGTCTAGATGCTAAGTCCATCTCTGAAAGGTCTGAAATGAAACTACAGTAGAATGCAGACCAAAATATTGAAACTGCTACTGACTAAACTGATTGAACTGACTGAATTGAACTAGAAAATGAAAAGAAACAAAATGAAATGCAAATGTTTTTGGTTGATGCAAGATTGCTCTTGAACTAGGGATGCTCCTGCATCACTTATTACAATTATAATAAGTTAACTTCAAAGGAAAAGAATATCCTTTCTTCTTGCAGTCATGGTATCTCTTACTTGCCAAAGACATCTATCTACAAATTTCCACGAACACAATATAATCTATAGCATATTTAGGAAGTTTGAAAGATTGTTCAAAACCACCAATCCTTATATAGGTGAACTTATTAAATTGAATGAAATAACTGCCAAATTGAATAATCAAATTTGTTTCTTGAGTTGAGATTCTCACTTCAGGGTTCCCATATATTTTCTTCACATTAAACATTAGAAGGACATCATTAACCCTCCTATAATCTCTGTTACCATATTCTTCTTGCAGTTGGGGATAATAGTCATATACTTGTGTATTATTAAAGGTACCTAAGGTTCTCAAGCCAAGTCATACCCTTTGTGTACTATCCAAGGTGTAAAAGAGATAAGAGCACATGTGAAATTGATTTTTCCTCTTTCAAAAATTTATAAATTGATCATGCAAATGATCGCTAATAATTTTGGCCCAATTAATGTGTTGTTTTCCATTATAGATCACTAAAATAAACTGGCACATCCATTCCATAAACTCATTTGACTAAGGACTTCCCACTACTCTGTGTAAGAGTGTGATCATGTCAGAAATATCATCTTTGAACAAAGCCCTGACCAGGTTCTTGGGGAGCTGTGACCCTCCTTTTCTCTCTTTCTTAAGCCAAGACGTGGCAATGGTTGTTTTGCACCATTTCTTCCCATCAACATAATAGTTCCAACCAGTTTCCATGGATATATTGGCATATTCTTCCCATATCGGTAGTTTGAAGGTATTGCTAGTGGATTCAACATCTAATTGGACTATCATTTCACCATCTATTATTCTCACTTGTTTAGACTCTGCGTGATAATTTTCAATGCACTCTAACACCAAGTCTTGACATTGCACAACTGGAGGGAAACCTCCCACATGTGCGAGCCCACTTGCAAATGTCATTTTTTCTATGGGTTCCCTAGGGTTGGCATTCATTCTGTCCCAAAATTCCTTCAAATCTATGTGAACTAGGTCTATATCTTTTATTCCTGCAAGTTGATTGTCTAAATTATGAAGGAAATGTCCAAACCCTAGTATTTGTACTTCATATTTGCAAATTGTATCAACCACCTAACTATATAGTTAACTATCCTCAGGAGTAATCAGTTTATAGTAGGAAGGAAAAGGATGTGTATAGCAGCTCAATGTATGACACTTTTAGTAGTCATGAAAACATAAAACAACAACACGGACACCTCTTCCAACAAATGCCAACAGTACAATATTCAAATAAGAACCTAGTACAGGATAGAAATGGACTCCCCTCCTAACACCTTGATGGTCGAAAACTGAAAGCCAATTGACCGTGAAGAATAACCTCAATCATTGCATAAATGGTGGCTCCAATAATGTGCTTAATAGAATCTCAGTAGTATATAACATAGGTAAATTAGGGCGTAAGAATGCCTAATTAATGACCTTTGAAATAAAAGATATCACCCATTGGGATACCAGCTAAAGTCCAAATCCTTCACTCACTTTATTGGTCACTTAATTACTATACGAACATAACTCAAAAGGGGTTCTTTTTTAGAAGAAATTGTCATTACGGAACTCCTCGATCAGTGAACTTATTAGTTTATGAACTGTAAAATTTAGGGATATCATACTTGGCTTGCTTTATTATCAGCCACAACAAATACTGGCTACTCATTATACTAGCGAACTTACAAGTTCACGAACCAAAGGTTTTTCTGATATACCTTTGTGTTATCTTCTTAGTGTACAAATATGTTGGCAATTTTGCCCATCGGCAAACCTAAAAGTACGTGAAATACCAAAATGAGTGATATAAGCCAGTGTTGACGTTTTCCTTTTTTGGAAAAATAGAAATTCACAAAATAACTCATAAACAAAGAGAGCTAACACTAAATCAAGAAATTCACAAACATTAGGGTTAAGCGACAGGAAGGGAAACACAAGTGAAGTTTGTCTACAAAAGAGAGTAGACTATGGGAACAAGCTAAATCAATCAACCTATTCCATCTACAATTAATGCAACCTCATGATAAGACTAAAGAACTATGCAAATTAAACTATCCTAATTGCACCCTAATTGACTATGCCTAGTTCTTGATATGTCCTAATTGCTATGATTCTATGCTAAATTTCTAGTATGCAAGTTCTCAAACTAACAGAATCTCATTACATTCCAAGTGCTTGTTGAAAATGGATGGGGATGACTCAATTTATAGATTTTTAGAGGTGAGAATGGAGGGCTAGGATTGAATTGGAAGATCAAGGGCTCATATTGCTTGAGGATCCTCAAGCAAGGATAATTGGACAAGTGTCACAAGGAGGTTGGATGAGAAGGATGCTCCAAGATTCAAGGGAAGATCAATGGTTGAATGGATGAATGGCTAAGATTGGGTAGGTGTATGCCATATAAGGACTCATTTATGAAAAGGTATGGTTTGGATTTTGAGAGAATTTTAAAATTTGGCATGATAGGACAAATGGAATTTAAAATTAAATGAATAGTGGAGGAATAGTGTCACATGCAATTTAAAATTTCATGAATAGTGACACTTGGAGTGGATGAGAAGAAAGTAGGACAAATGGACTTTTTTGGAAGATTTGCCCATGCTTCCAAAGTACCACTTGTCATGTACATGCATGTACATTGAATGACAAGTGGACTTCTGGAAACATGGGGAGATGTAATTGTAGTGTAATTTTAATTAACCCATGTGCACCTATTTTGGAGGAAAATAATGATGATTACTAAAAGTAATCAAAAGTGCACAAAATAGGAAATTAAATAAATAGACATATTTATTTAATTTTTGGGAGTGCATATGAACTATAGTCTTTCAAAATATTTAATCTTTTGGACTATAGTAGAATAAATTAATATTTGGTAATGTGGAAAGGCGAGGAAATATTAATTAAATAATTATAAATTATTTCATTAACATGTGTGTCAAGTGGAATAGCAGGAATTATCAAGTTTAGAATGTGGATAACAGACAAAGATGATTGTGACCATTTTTTCGTGTCTACATTTTGCCCCTCTTTGATATGGCGTCATTACTGTTGGGGTTGACGGGATATCAAAGAATATTTGGATGATGCCCTAGTCGACTGATGGGAGAAGAAAGGATGGTGAGGCGATGCCCCCTTGAGAGATCAGTAGAAAATAAAATTTTGTCGTTGATGTCTCAAAAGAGGAAGAATGGCTAGACAAGGAGAGAGAAGTGGAAAAAAAGGTTGGATAGGGAAGAGAGGACGGGGTTGGGGGAGGAAAGTGGGGACAAGGATTGGAGGAGGTGCAACATTACATGACATTATATGAGTGTTTGGTGTCTGCAGGACAGAGGGAGAGATTCTAGAGTCGATCTAAGGCTTTAGGCTCGAGGAGGACTAGTCAGTCGAAGAGATTGGTGCAGCAACCTTTAAAGGCACAGGTACCAGTACCAAGGCAAGCAGGTCAGCAGGTCATGGGCCCACCACCATATAGAGGAGCAGGGCCATCCTAGTTAGGGATATTAGCACGAGACGGTTCCACCTAGGGGTTGTAGACTCCCAGTTTTGATTGTATCTATGTATTTTTGATAGGTCCTCGGGACTTATGTATCATGATCATTTTTTTGATGTATATATGAGATTAGATTTTGTGCTATGATATGGACTATGTTTATGGAATTTTATTTATGATGTGGTTTATGTATGTTGTGATTCATGATGGATCAATATGCAGGATATGGATTATGTATGTATTCATGTTTATGAGTATGGTTGGTTGTTATACAGGGTGAGATGATTTGATGTGTGATATATAGATATATGATATGATTTGATGATGTTTTAGATATGCAGGATGTCATGGTTTTATAATGTATGACATGGATCATAATGGATGTATGTATGTATGTTTATGAGTATTGATGTTTATATGGAGTATGATGTGGGTTGTGTATGTAGGATATATATGTTGTGATTTTTGATGTTATGGATATGGATATATGGCATGATTTATGACATGGTTGTTGATATTATATATTTTCATGAAATGCATATAGATGATGGACAAATGGTAATGAGATGAATGTATGATATTTAGATTAATAAACATATATTATTAATGGATAGACTAATGAGTACAAATGGATAAAATGATATGGATGAATCGAATATAAGATGATAATGAAATGATAGGTGATATGTAATGAATTAATGATCTAAATGATAATGAAATGGACTAATGGTAATACAATGAACTAATGATATGATGGATAGATAAATAAAAGTAATTAATGCAAAATGATAATGAGATAGATAAATGATGAAATGAATTAGTGAACCAACTAATAATGATAACGAACTAATGGAGTGAACTTAGGAACTAATGAAAGTGGGTCATTAGTGATAGTGAAATGTAATGCAAATGGACAAATGATAATTGAATTAACATGTATACTAATGTCATGAAATGGAAATGGAAAAAATGAATACATGCTTAGATAATAATAAACATGACAATGGAATGCAAAATGGATAATGAACATATGTTTAGATTAATAAACATATATTATGGATAAATGCAAAATGATAATGGAATGTAAGATGGATAATGAACATATGTTTAGATTAATAAACATATATTATGGATGAATGAAAAATGATAATGGAATGCAAGATGGATATTGAACATATGTTTAGATTAATAAACATATATTATGGATGACAATGATACATGAATGGATAAATACAAAATGATAATGGAGTGCAAAATGAGATGGATGGTAAGGTCATGGGTGAATGGAGAAATGGTTTGATTCATCGATCATGATACCAATGTCCTAAAAATGGTCACAAGGAGTGGGGAATAGGGTGGTAGAAGAAAATAGGTGGGGGGAGAGATGAAGATTGTTCCAATGAAACTTGGAGTAACATAGGAGGTAGGAAATGATAACAGGAGGGTGTATGTATGATGTATGGATAAAGGGGATTTTTGAATGTTTTTAGAAATTTTGCTAACAATTATGAGCATTGATGTTGATATAGCATGAGATGTTATGCACCAGGGTATGAGGAACCTAGGTGACAATGTATCCCATGCATTGGACTGGACTCTACAAACAATAGGATGATCCCATACATGCCCAAGATAGTACAACCTTGTCTAGGTGAATAAGGGGGGACTCAAAGCATAAGCTCTTAATACACAAAAGGTATGAGGAACCTTAGATGCAAAAGGAAACTAATATGCAAGTACCAATCCCAACATTCACAAGATATGAATACAAAATTGGAGTAATGAGAACATCCCACAAGCATGTCATACAAAAGAAATTACCATGCCCCATTCTAGATGTTTTGCCACACACCATGATATAGTAAGATCAAGGTAGTTTTGAAACAATCCGAGAATAGAACATAAGATAAAATAAATAACCAAAAGACTAACTGACAAAAAGACAACCATTATATCTCTTGCCAAGATGTGTGTAGATTGAGGATTCTGCCTATTGTAGGAAGGATACATCCATAAGACAGGGGTTGATGGATGATTGGGATGAATCAAAGGATGGGCAAAGAGGCATATAGGCCATAAGGTATGGTTGAAGCTGATTCAGTAGTTCATGATTTGAGTGAAAGTTTGAGGCTTTGATAGTATGCGTAGCAAGTGTATTACACTGATGTCAAGCTTGATCAACAAGCTCAGAGAATAGGGACCATCCAAGTGGGGATTGGATGGGTTACATCTTATGTAACTATGTACTAGATACTTCCTTCATATTCCAGATTGCCTACATACCCTGTATCCATGGGATCAAGGCACACTAAGATGTGGGTGGTGATGATATGTAGTTATGGGGATGTGATGAATGGGAATATGGGGATGGTATGATGTGTCCATGGATAGAGGCAGAGTAGAGGATGGGATTGTTAGTTTCAAACTGTACCATGGTATTAAAATCATGGTTAGGAAGAATAGGATGGGGATGTGATGTGAAGGGGAGTGATGGTAATTGGCTAGGTGACGTGTGGGTGTTATTTCTACTTTTCTATTACTCACTCTATTTAAAAAGTGATGGAGGTAGGGGGATGGAAGCTCAGATAGTGGGGATAGCTTGATGGGGGGATGGAAGATTAGATAGCATGGATAGCCTAATGGGGGGATGAAATCTCAAATAGTTGGGATAGCCAGATGGGGGGGATGGAAGTATGTGAATTGATGGTGGGGTTGAGTTCTACTTTTCTGTTACTCAATCTCTTGTGGGACACATACAGGATGGTGGCAAGAGGATCTATACGTTGTGATTTGTGTGATTAAGGTGGGAGATGCATATTTTGGGAATGATGGATGCTCAGTTTTATGGATTGGTGAAAGCTTAGATAGTGGGAATGGTGGATAGTGGATGAGGTGAATGAGATGATGGACACAATGATAGTGGGAGGGATGAATAATGGATCTAGTTTGAGACTACACATGATGCATGTAAAGAGGTTTTCATCATGGTACCTACCCAAGGCACCATGAGAAGTGGTTTTCACCATAGGATGAATTTTTTTCTTTACTTTTTTTCTTTTTTGATTTTTTGATTTTTTTGATTTTTGATTTTTGATTTTGGGGTATTCAGTAGCCTAGCTATGAAACCGTTTTAGATGGATGATGTTCATAAGTTCTTCAAGCTCTTCTCCTTCAAGAGTAGAAAGGTGATATGCTCCTGAACCATATTTATTTATGACCACATAGGGACCTAACCAACTAGGCTCAAATTTCCTCTTCTTTTTTCTTTCTAAGAGATTCCTTTGATTTTATTTAAAGACCAGGTCTCCTACTGCAAATTCTCTGGCATAGATTTTCTTGTTGTAGGATCTACAAAGTCTATTATGATATTCCTGAAGATGATTCAAGGCATTGAGGCACCATTCATCCAGTAGCTCTAACTCTTTGAGGTGTGCAACACGGTAATCTTCTTCAGTGTTGATATTACGCAAGGAGATGCACAAGGAGGGTAATTCGATCTCGATTGGCAAGATGACTTCAGCTCCAAAGACAAGTGAATATGGAGTGGCTCTAGTAGGAGTACGGATGCTAGTGCGGTAGGCCTAGAGAGCAGGGTGGATGTGGAGGTGCCAGTCATGACCAATTTCATTGACAACTTTCTTGAGGATTTTGAGCAATTTTTTATTAGTTGTATCGGCTTAGTCGTTCCCTTGGGGATAATATGGAGTGGACCAATGATGTTGGATGTGTAATTGTTCACAAAGGGCATGAACATCATTATTTTTGAATGGTTTTCCATTATCTATGACAAGGGTGGATGGGATACCATAACGGCAAATATGTGGTAGAGGATGAATTTGGCAATCTGGGTACCACTGGTAAAACTAAGAGGAATGGCTTCAACCCACTTGGTAAAGTACTTAGTGGCGGTGATGATGAATTTGTGTCCATCAATAGAGGGTGGGTGAATCTTGCCAATGAGATCTAGGCCCCACTGAGAAAAGGGCCATGGGATATTGATGGGTTACAATGCTTGAGAGGGAGCATGTATGAGATCTCCGTGCTGCTACTCCATTGTTGGCCCATAATATCTTGTACGTAAGAGTTTTTTGGTTAGGAAAATACCACTTGTGTGGGCACCGCAGATACCTACGTGGACTTCGTGTAGTGTGAGGGAAGCTTCTTCCATGTTTAAACATCGTAGGAGAGTTCCATCATAGCTTTGGCGATAAAGGGTATCAGCAAGAATGGTGTAGCAGGAGGCTTGACGAATGAGAGATCTTTGTTGTTTGCAATTGGGTGGGAAGGTGTGATGTTGGAGGTAGACATAAATTTCATGGTACCAAGGATTTTCAGGACCGACAATCTCACATACAAATTCTGACTCAACGATGTGATAGGCTAGCATGAGGAGTTGTTCCACAAGAAACTCTCACTGATGACTATCATGAGGCATGTCTAGGAGGGACCCAATGGTGGCCATGGCATTAGCTGCTTTGTTGTGCATTCAAGGTACCTTCTCAAACTGAATGTAGGTGAAGAACAACCTTAACTCATCAACCATCTATTTATAGGGGACTAGTTTTTTGTCTTTAGTGAGTTATTCACCATGACTTATTTGATAACCAACTGGGAGTCTCCATAGACCTATAATTGTTGGATGTCCCATTGAGCTATTATTTTAAGACCAATGATCAAGGCTTCATATTCAGCCATGTTGCTTGTGCAAGGAAATGCAAGCCTATAGGCTTTAGGAATATAGTCTCCCTGTGGGGTGATTAGAAGTATTCCTTCCCCTGAACCATGATTTGTGAAGGATCCATCAAAGTACTGTATACACCTAAAAATGGCTACATCGATTTAAATAAATATTTTAATATTTATTTTATTCTCATTCCTCTATCAATTAAATAAATACTCTAATTTATGTAAATGATTCACATCCCTCCAATAATTAAATAAAATTAATTTATTTAATTAAATTCCCTAATTCTTCTAATGTCTCATATAATTAAATAATTCTAAATTATTTGATTAATCCTAAATTCCTCTATCCTAAGTCTTAATTCTGTAAATCCACATCACCTTTCCACCTCACCATGTTGCACACATAATTAAATATTTTAATATTTAATTAGCTAATATTCCCTCACCCACATGTCCTATTTATCCTCCAGTCAAATTAGTTAACTCATCAATCAAATCTGTTAACTAATTAGTCAATTGAGTTCAGTGGTCAATCTATTCTATTGACTCACCAATCAACCCAATTAACTGATCAATCATCTCAGTTAACTCTTCAATCTATTCTGTTAACTCCCATAACTCATGAAGAAGGCTTGGACACTTGTCCTCTTCTGATTCGCGCACTTTCCCTCAAGCTTCCTCAACCGTACACCTCATAGATAATTCCTCCAGTCATGGATCTATTGACACCTGGATTTGGTCTTCCCTCAGTCTATATAAGAAAGGTCTTCACACCCATTTGTATCCATCTAAGCATTCATAATCTATGAGATCCATTACCATCAAGAAGAGATAGGCAAACAATGGAAGCATAGAGGTAAAATGGTCTTCGAAGGTATAATCTTTGTTTACTTGTATTTACATCAATTTCCATTGAGTTATTGGATGATTAGTTGTTTTAAACTATTGTTCACATTTTCCACTAACATTTCTGGTGCCCACCATGGGGCCACTGCCTTGTTTTAACCTCCATTTGAGTTTTTTGTGAAACTACTATCGTAACATTTGATTTTGTGCATCCACGTTCCAGTTCTGTGCATTTACAGTTTCCTACTACGCATCCACATTGTATTCCTGTGCATTCATGGAATAGTACTATGCATCCGCTATTTCTATGCATCCATTGAACAGACCTGTGCATTCATTAATTCTTTCTGCGCATATGTGTTTCTGCACAAACACTGAACAATCCTGTGCATTCACCTTCTATTTCTACACATTTAAATGCTGTTAGAAAAATTGTAATATTTCACAAAGATTTCCATACCAACATCTTCTTGCAGGTGTAGGAGCGTTGTTTAGTCATTTAGCTACATCCTTAGTTCATCTAGATTTTATTAAGGGATAGTAATCTAACATCTTCATACAAATTTCATCTAGATTAAAATAGTAAGAAGTAAACTGATTTGTTGCATACAACTCGCACATAGTCCCAATCTAGGTGGCTAAAATTAAACAAATCATTTTGTTCTTTTTGTCTTGCATCACAATCTCTCATCTAGCTCAACTTAGGGTAAAGTAACTTGTTTTTATTTTGCAACAAACAATCTTCACATAGATCTGTTTAAGGGATAAAATGAACCATCTTTTCAAAGTTATTGCTATCTAGTCAAATGGATTGTGCTTGGTAGATTAACACATTTAGTTTCTTTATTTTTAACTAGGGGGATAAAGAACCAGTGTTCTCTATGTTTTCAAAATGATGATAGGACTATGCTCTCCCCTTTTCTAGGTGACCAAAATGCCAAACTCATTATTTTGCATGTTTAACCTTTAGAAGAGGCCTGCCCTTGGAATTCCTTCCTTCCAAGTGGGACGACCTTAAGAGATAATGGGCTAAAGCCAAGCCACTTCCAAGTCACTATAAATAAATTGTGTTTGTGCCAAAAGTTGCAAAAAACGGGTGTTGTTGTGTTACACCGACAAATGTTTCCCCCAAAACCCTGTGGAGTGTAACCTTTGCAGGCTGGGAAGCCTCCTTATCGAAGTGAATTACCACACGTGTAACCACCTGAACGGATGTCCATACTAAAAATCCAACTATTTTAGAAAGCGAAAAACCCCTATTTGGTGACACAGGAGGAGAATCCTCTAGAGCCATCCAACATCATACACTCATTTAGTGTGGAGATAGAAAAGTTCAACTCTTTGGAGGAATTGTAAATTGGTATGCATGAGAAGTGAGTGCCATGGAGGGGAGTTGGTGCTACCAAGTTACTATTTGTCATGCCTTTATGTAAGTGGCTGGGGTAAAATACAAGTTGGAACTCATCAAATACTGTCCTTGCCAACCTTAGGATTGCGCTTGCTTTTTGGTCAAAAATTTGTAATAACAAACATGGAATCTTCTTGTCTACTGTGTTTTCTTGCAACAAATTGACACAAATCATTAGAAAAGTACCAGACTTGCTTCGAGAAACATTTTGAAAACAAGCCAAAATAAAAAACTAAAACAAAAAGGCAAACCTTCTGTAAAACTATGCATAAACCCCATCTTGCTACGCATTTGTCAAGTATTGTTGTGCATTTGCCCCTGCTGTGCTTTCACACAGTCTTACTGCACTTTTCTCAATTTTTGCTACGCATTTGATTCTACTACTCTTTCACACCGTCTTGCTACGCATTTGAAGTCTTGTTGTGCATACACTCTTCCTGCGCATATGTATCGCATTCTTGTGCATATAGAGCTACGCATCAACAGTACAAAACTGCACATTTACTAAATATTCCTGCGCATCTGATGCTACGCATCCAAAATAGAGAGCACTTCCCAACATTTTGAGGAGAAAACAAATTCATTTTAGGCTACCCATTATTGCATAGATTTCATTTGAGAACTTAGGAAAACCATAAGAATCCATTTTCATGCCCATTTTCCCAAAACATTTCACCTTGCCATAACGCACCAAGTCGTCCAAACCAAAAATATCAAACGATCCAAAACAAGATTCCCACTAAGGTGCCATTAAGATCCTCCAAGTTCAAAGCAAAAATCTAGATAGTTTCATAACAGGATAAATCATCCTTCATCTTGGAACTACGCTAATGTGACCTTGATAAAAGTAGTCTATAACAATAGCGGTGATCAACTCTCCCTACTTTGACTACCTTTAAGCTCAAGAGCACATTTGTTTGAACAACAATAGATCAAAATTCAAATCTTAGGAAAATCTTGTCATCTCAACCACACAAAGAACATCCATTCACATTCACAAGCATCTTCATCCAACATTCACCCACATCCAAAAGGTTTTCATGGTTGCAACTAGATCTCAATCTAAACAAAAGCAAAACATGGGTTCCCTCTCAATAGTGGGCATAACTCTGATGATGAGGAGATTAGTCAAGAGGAAATCCTTCAACATCTTCAAGACCCAAGATTTCAAAAGGTAATGGATAGGGTAGTTGCCATGGATCCTCATAAGTATTTTCTCATGTTATCTCAACAAGGAGCTAAATTGCCCTCTGATTTTGATCTCTCCAATCTAAGAGAGAACAATGCCTCCAATGAAGCTGAGTCATCGAAAGATGGCTCCAAACTAGACAAAGATACTCCCAAAATTGATAAAAATGCTTCCAATTCAGAGAAGGATAAGGATACAATCAATCCCTTGGATATATTGACAACACAAATCCAAGCCTTACAACAACAACTCGCAGACATTCAAACCGAAGCATTAACGAAGCACTACTCTCTAGAGGATATTTCACCATATCCTTTTGACAAGACCTTGATCATGATACCTTTCCCCTCAAAATTTGAGGTACTAAAATTTGACAAATATCGAGGGAAAGGTGATCCGAGGGATCATATCAGAGAATTTAGTGCAGCATGTCTCGAAGTCGCACACAACGAACCGTATCTCATGTAACTATTCCCAAGGAGCTTAGGAGGAAAAGCTATGGAATGGTTCTCTCGCCTACCTCCTAGCATCCAAACCTTTAATGAACTAGTGGATAAGTTTGTCACTCATTTCTCCTATAACATTGAGCATGAAATCTCAATTTTAGATCTTTGTAACACTAAACAAAAGGGTGGAGAATCCTTCGCCTCTTTCTTACAAAGATGGAGACAACTGGCCAGCAAGTGTCCATATCATATGCTAGAAAAACAAATGCTTGAAATGTTTATCCACAACCTAAATGCTCATCTAAGCTATCAAATATCAATCCAATGTCCTACTTCTTTTAGTAAGGTCATTGAAATGGGTTTACTCATTGAAAAATCTTTGATAGCAAAGGGGTAAATAAAACTTTATAAGGACACCCCTAGTGCAAATGTTAACACGGATAAGCCACAATTTTGGACCAACAATAAGAACATCATGAATGGTGGGGTAGTTGATGCTAAAAATGTGATACCAAAGCAACCAATTTTCAACTTATCAATCCCACAAAACACTGAATCATGGTCTACAAACTTTCCTCCTCGAAGAAAGTTCACACCTCTAGGGGAAACACTAGAATCCACCCTATGGAAGCTAATATCAAACAATCTCATAACACTTCCAACAACGCGAGAGTATGAACCTAAAGTTAAACCTCCTTGGTGGAAAGACATTGACTTATGTGAATACCATGGAAGCAAAGGCCACAAGACCAACGATTGCCAAAAGCTAAAGCACACCATTCAAGACTTGTTGGATCAAAAAAAAATATCACTTGATGGGCATGCTTCTAATGATGATCATATAGCATTCAAAAATCCACTCCCCAACTATGAGAAGGGAGGTTCTTCAAATCAAAACAAAAGTGGGGCTAACAACGCTAATTATACCAATGTGTCATATGACTATGTTAACCACATTTCTGAAAGTGATTTACATATGAATGTGATCACTATAAATAAAACCCCTTTTTGTAATGTGACCACTTGCGGTGGAAAGGTTACTCTTAAGGGAGCTCCGTCCAACTCATCCTCTACATCCAACTAGTACAACGTCCTGGACAAACTTCACAAGACATCTGTACACAATTCCATTTTGGAACTTTTGCGTCTATCCCCATCCCACAAAGCCATCCTCGAACAAGCTCTTTTGGAAACCACCGTCCCAACCAATCTGGCCAAAGAGCAGTTTTAGACCATGGTAGGTCATCTAACCACACCTCATTTCCTATCATTCACGGAAATAGATGACATGTCAATCACCCAACTGCACAATGTGTCTCTCCACATTGAAACCTTCATCCACAAGCATAAAATAAAAAGGGTTCTAATCGATGGAGGAGCAGGTTTAAATATTTACACCTTAAAGATAATCCTTGCATTGGGGTTTTTAGAGAATGCTATTGATCCTAAAAAGAAAATCACCATCAAAGCTTATGATGAAGAGGAAAGAACTTCAAAGGGAACTGTTGTTTTTCCAATCAGAGTGGGACCTGTAGTAAAGGATGTGGTGTGTCAAGTGCTTGACATGGAACTTGCATATAATATTATCCTTGGAAGACTTTGGATACATGCAATGAAGGCGGTTTCATCCACCTATCACCTGTGTATCAAGTTCCCCCATGACGGCCAAGAGATCACCATCCAAGGTGATCCCAATCCATTTCACTATTGCAATTCCATACAATCCAAACCTGACATTATAATTCCTAATAATTGTACCTTTGCTTCATCTTCATCCTGTGTTGACCCAACTTCAATCCCTTCCACATCCAAGGCACCCAAAATCAACCTCAAGCTCAAAGACAAGGGTGTCGGTGAATATACAATCGTGCAATCCTTTTGTTTAGCACATCTACCTATATCCCCCAGATCCTATGGAAAGTCATCCATGATCAAACCCAAGTCATTAGAAACTCCTAAAGGTCCGTTTGTTAAATGGGGAAGCCTTGAAGATGAGAGCGATGAGAAGGACATCCTACAATGGCTATATAAGGATGAAGACAATCTATCCAAGCCACAAGACCATCAATCCACATTGCAAACTGAACAGTATGGTCAAGGATTCTCAATACTACAAAGAATGGGATATGAAGGTCATGGGCCCATAAGATTGAGGAAAGATGGTATCATTGAACCTATCCAACCTCCTTCATTAACAGCCCAAGACACTACAAGGCTAGGTTACATAGGAAAATCAAAGACCAAGGGAAAAGACAAGCATTAAGGAAAGCAAACAAAAACAACTACTACTAACCTAGTAGAGCAGATTCACCAACTACAAGGATGGAGTGAGACAAACTCCAATGAGTATGAATGGGATAGTCTCTTTGAACTATCTTGTAATGAACAAGATGTTGATGTGGTCCATGAATATGTCCCTATCCATACAACTCATGAGAGACAAGGTTCAAGGTCTAGACCTCTAGAGTTCGATCCGCATAATAATGATAGTGAGTTTCACGAGGAAAGAATGATGCCACACTTGACAGATCAACTTGTGGAGAGTACCATCGCAGGCATTGTCAATGCTTACAATAACCACACTAACTCCTCCATCTTGACCATCACTACCCTCGAACCAGACCAATCTGAGGACCTGTTACCACTATTGCATCTAGAACTCATAGATTGGGATTTGCAAGACTATACCCCTGAGCTAGATACCTTTCAGAATGATGAGGCTATCATCGATTATCTAGAACTTAAGAGACCATATACCCGCAGGGGATCACAGAGCTGGCTATGCCATACAATGACAAGGCTTATTTTGGAGAGAGTGCGAATCCTTTCAGTCTCAAAAATGTAAAAATGAAAGATAAATCTAATGGTGAAAACCACTCTGCGGCAGTGTTAGATCGTGAAAATAGTAAAAATATAAAAGACGTATCCAACGGTGAAAACCTCTCTGAGGTGTCGAAGGATGAAAGGCCTGACACTCTTCCATATCTAACACATCAGGAGAGATCCTCAATCATGATGGAACTAGTAGAACATATCAACGTCAGCACAGGTGAAAATCCAAAGATGATCCATATGGCACAATCACTAACCGCACAAGAGAAGCCTGAGTTCACCAAATTCTTCAAAAAGAAACAAATCAACTTTGCTTGGTCATACGCAGATATGCTGGGTATAGATCCAAACCTTATCATGCATCACTTATCGCTAGCTCCAAGAGCTAAGCTAGTTAAACAAAAACTAAGGAAGATGCACCCGCATATTGCACTCATGGTAAAAGAAGAACTGTAGAAGCTACTAGATGTTGGGTTCATCAGACCAATAGACTATCCAGAGTGGATTTCAAATATAGTGCCTATCACCAAACCAGATGGAAGAGTTCGACTGTGTAATGACTTCAGTGATCTTAACAGTGTAATGACTTCAGGGATCTTAACAAGGCTTGTCGCAAAGACGAATTCCTTTTGCCTAACATCGACATCATTGTAGATCTAACAACAGGGCACACCATGCTGTCATTAATGGATGGATTCTCCAGCTATAACCAAATCAAGATAGTGCCAGAGGATCAGCATAAAACAACATTCACATGTCTGTGGGGTACCTATTGTTGGTGCATCATGCCATTCAGGCTAAAGAATGCGGGGGCAACATATCAACGAGCAATGACAACAATCTTTCATGACATGAAGCATACCATCATGGAAGATTATGTAGATGACATTCTAGCCAAATCAAAAACCAGAGAAGGGCATCTACAAGTCTTGGACAAGATCTTCACAAGACTAGAGTAGTTTAATGTACGATTAAATCCAAAAAAGTGTGTTTTCAGAGTCACATCCAGTAAACTCCTTGGATATATCATATCAGCTAATGGAATAGAAGTGGACTCGGCCAAGGTCAAAGTAATCATGGAAATGCTACCACCTAAGAATTTGAGTCAATTACGGTCTCTACAAGGAAAGTTGCAGTCCATCAGAAGGTTTATCTCTCATTTGGCAGATAAGTGTCACCCATTCATGCATCTCCTACATAAAAATATTCCTTTCAAATAGGATGACATGTGTGAGCAAGCATTTCAACATCTAAAGGAGTATTTAATGAATCCACTTGTCTTAATGCTGCCAATTCAGGGCAAGCCATTACTACTCTACATTTCTATCACACCAACAACTCTTGGAGCTCTTCTAGCACAACCGAACCACAAAGGAAAAGAACAAGCAATTTACTACATCAGTTGAACACTAGTAGGCTACGAGATACAATATACACCAATTGAAAGAGCATACCTTGCTGTGGTCTTTGCTTCACAAAAATGGAGACATTACATGCTATCACATTCCATCAAGCTAGTCACAAAGATCGATCCATTGAAATACTTGCTCAACAAATCTACCCTAACAGGTAGAATATCAAAATGGGTCATGATACTTAGTGAATTTGACATCGAGTATGTAGCTAGATGAGAAATAAAGGGGCAAGTGATTGCAGATTAGCTGGCAGATACACCTTTAACAAACGACAACCCATTAAGCTTTGAATTTCCAGATGAGTCCATCTTTCACATAACAAAAATAACCTGGAAACTCTACTTCGATGGATCATATACTCAACATGGGTCTGGGGCAGGTATCTTGTTGATCACACCTAATGGGGACACCATTCCCAATTCATATTGACTACTCTTTCTATGCACTAACAATGTGGTGGAGTATGAAGCCCTAGTCATTGGCATCAAGCTGGTAGTAGAATGGAAAATCACAGAACTTCATGTGTATGGTGACTTGCAACTTGTCATCAACCAAGTGAATGACGACTATCAAACAAAGGATGAGAAGTTAATACCATACAAATGTGTTGGTGATTGTTTTTAAGTTAAAATTCACATATAATGAACTGAAACTATACTTGAAAGATAAGAGGGAATCGTTTAAGATTCACTTAATCCCAAGTCTACAATGGTCCTGTTGGTCAAATTCAGTTGGTCAATGTGAAGCTATAATGTTCAAGGGGCCTTACGTAGTTTAGGGTTTCTTTTTGGTTTACTGGACTCAAACTATGCAAAAGATCATAGATATCAACAAGTGTTTTGTTCATTTGCATACAAGTATTGCTATGTTATAAAGCTGTGAATGAGTTTTCTAGGTTATTGCAGCTTTCTTCTTTCAATATTTATGAAAACTTGTCTACTTTTAACTCTGTTTGTTCATGCTTCTTCAAATATGAGACAAATTTCCTTCAAATTTCTACGTTTTAAGCTAAGTATTTTCAGATGGGTTGGGAAAAGTTAGAAAGATCTAATCTAAACATCATTTAAATCTACCGAAGGATCTAATTATTCTGTTATGCACTATATAAATCATACAGCAATTTGATCAAATCCACAGTAAAAACCTTAAATGTAAGTTCTGAGCATTTTCACAAACATACATTTAAAATTGCAAGCTCTCAAAGAAAATATTTCAAAACATAAAGAAGAGCAGGAGAGTACTCAAAAGATAGATGCAGAACTCCAGATTCTATTGTATTAGAAACAAATAGTCATACATGATTTACAATGTTGGAATGACTCTTAGTTTCATTGATCAAACTACAGAGAACTTACAAGCTTTATAGATACAATAAGGAAGCCAGATGTTCCATGCACTCCTTACTGCAGACAACAGGCGACCTCCTTCTTCTACTTCTAATCTAAACTAAGCTAACTTGCTGTGTATTCCTAAAATCCCTGTTGTAAAGTATTACAATGTATTAAGGCCCAATATATAGACTTTCTGATTGTCCTCAATACATCCCAAAACCCTAATGGTTAAGCAATGGTTCAAACCCTAGGTTATAGCATTAAATGTAGGTGAACCAATTTCCCAAAAATATCTCTAAATATGTGTCAAATTTGGGCGAAAATATGCCCCTTCTGAAACCCTAGTAGCTCAGAAGTAAATTCTGCAACCTACTTGTCATTATGTTTTATCTGCACTTGGGTCTTCTCATTGATGTCCCTTGACTTTCTGCACTTCATCCTTATCTTCTCTTTACTTCTGGAATCGGATCTCCTTTCTATGACGTCACTGCCATTAAGTTTCAGCTGCAAACCTGCAAAAATAGATCAACAATAAGTGTCATCATTATTAAACAATGAGAAACAAAATACCTATTAGATCCAAGTAGGGCTGAGCCAAAATCGTGGCTATCGAGTCAAAATCCACAAAAAATCGTTCATACTGCGCAACTGTGTCAAAAACTTACCAGATCAACCATCACAGACCAAAAACGATGCAAACGCAGGGTCAAAATGTGTCGAAAAACCCTAAAAATCCTATCACAAAATGTTTCCCGGCTATCGGCGCCAAAAAACCTCATCGGCGGGCCCTGAAGATTCCCTACCGACCTCCTATGTCTGGCCGAAAAATGGCCCTTTATATCCCATTTAAAGAAATGGTGCCCTCAGAGAGTGACACGTGGCGCGTTCCGCGCGAGGGGCTTATGAAACTGTTGCTTTTGAAACTGCTTGGAAACCACTGTGGAAGGCACCACGTGGCGTCTTCCGCAAAACTACTGAAACTTTAAGAAACTGTTAGGGGCTCTGCGGAGAGTGACAAGTGGCAGTCTCCGCGCAACTATGTGAAACAAAAGGGACACTCTGTGGGAGTTAAAAACTATTGAAGGACCTTTGCGGAAGGCGCCAAGTGGCGTCTTCCGTGCAACTGTTAGAAACTATTGAAGGGACCGTGGAGAGCGACACATGGCACGCTCTGCGCTGCGTTGAAACTTTAAGAAACTATTTAGAAACAATGCAGAAACTTTTAAGAAACCTGTAGAGAGTGACAAGTGTCACATTCCGCGTTGCCTGTGAAACTTTAAGGAACTCTCCACGGCTCTTGAAACTTTTAAAGAGACTACCGCGGAAGGCACCACGTGGTGTCCTCTGCGCAACTTTGGAAACTATTTAGAAACTTTAACGAAACTCATGAAACCATCACAGAAGGTGCCACGTGGCGTCTTCTGCACAACCTTGAAACACTTTAGAAACTATCGAAGGGACCGTGGACTTTAAAATTTAAAAGGGGCTATGGCAGAAGGTGACAAGTGGCACCTTCTGCGTGACTCTAGGAACTCTTTGAAACTGTTGGGAAACTCATGCGGAATGTGATACTTGTCACGCTCCATATAGCTGCTGAAACACTTAGGAACATTTTAACGAAACATTTGAAACTTTGAATTATTTAAACCTGATAGTGCATTTTACCAAAATGGGCATAACTTTAAAAATATGGCAAATTTTAAGACGGTTCAAAAAGCAACCCTAGCTCATTTTGACAAGGAATCCAACCATACCAGGCACTGGCACTCAAAATGCATTTTCTCACTAATTTTATCAAAGTTTGCAAATTTCACTCTCTCTTCCCTTACCACCAAGGACAGACCCACAAAACAGAAGCAAAAAGCAAAGCCACAGCAGGGGTCCCTATTTTGCTAAGGAGTAAAATGGGGCGTGTTGTGAACATCACAACAAAACGTATGGTAGATGACTTCAAAGAATACTTTGTTGTGATCTCTTTTGAGTAGATACCTAGGCTGGAGAACAAAGAAGTAGATGCCATGGAAACCATTGCATCTCTCCTTGATATCCCAGAAAACTAGTCACGTTATGAGTTCTTGGTGGAGCCAGTATCCCATCCTACATACAACACCCCTGAATCCCACATCATATGCCACATAGTAGGATTTGATTCTCCCCTAGATGAAAAAATATTTGCCTATCTAAAAGAGAATACCCTACCTCTTGATCTATCAAGTAACCAAAAGAGAACCTTCATTCGCCAAGCATCCCATTATACCATAATCGCCAATACCATGTATCAACGAGGACTCGATGGTACTCTCCTAAGGTGTCTAGATAGTGAGGAATATCAAATGACCCTAAGTGAAGTTCACGACGATATATGCAGGACCCACTCTAGTGGTCCTGCCTTAGCTAAGAAACTCATACGTATGGGATACTACTAGCCAACTATGGAAAAAGACTCCTATCATTTTGTGAAGAGGTGCAAGAAATGCCAAATCCACGGGAACCTAATACATGCACCCGCATAGGAGCTGCAGCCTTTAATGACTCCTTGGCCTTTCTGTCAATGGGGACTTGACTCAGTGGGCAAGATACACCCTCCATCATCCAACGGCCATAAATTCATAATCACTGCCACTGAGTACTTTACAAAGTGGATTGAAGCCGTACCCCTCGCCAATGTCACAGGCAGACAAATCACCTCTTTCATCCTGAATTACATCATTTTCTGCTATGGCATCCCTGTATCCATTATCACTAACAATGGAAGACCATTTAAAAACCAAGATGTCAAAGAGCTATGTTACAAATTCCACATCCAACACCGCTTTTCCACCCCATATTACCCCCAAGGAAACAACCAGGCAGAGGCATTAAATAAAACCATCTTAAAAATCCTGAAAAAGACTGTCAATGATGTCAACTACGATTGGCACATCCAATTGAATCATGTGCTGTGGGCCTACCGCACAAGTATCTGCACACCCACAGGTACAATGCCATATTCCCTCGTCTATGGCTCTGAAGCCATCTTGCCCATTGAAGTCGAGATCCCATCCTTGTGAGTATCGTTAAAAGGCCTCATATCTGATTTAGAGTATAGATTTTCCAGACTTCAGGAGTTAGAGTTGCTTGAAGAAAGAAGACAACATGCCTTTAACCATCTCAAGGCTTATCAACAAAGGATGTCCAGGAGTTACAATCACAGAGTCAAACCCTGAGTATTTCAAGTTGGTGACCTAGTCCTTAGAAAGAATCCCAGGAATCAGCAAGACAAAGAGAAGAAAGGTAAGTTCGAATCCAACTCGCTGGGTCCCTATGTCATCATTGCTGCCTATGGATCGGGTGTGTATCAATTGGCTACATCAGAAGGTGAATTGTTCGATGATCCCATCAACAGCATGCATCTTCGCAAGTTCTACACCTAAACCCCAATGCAAGGGAGTCAAAAACAACAAAAAATGGAAAAAGGGAAAAATAGCAAAAAAAAATCAAAAAAATGGAAAAATAGCAAAAAAATCAAAAAATGGAAAAATAGCAAAAAAAATTAAAAAAATGGAAAAATAGCAAAAAAATCAAAAAATGGAAAAACAACAAAAAAATTGTCCTCTGGTGAAAACTTGGTAAACAGGCACCTTAGATAGATACCATGATGAAAACCTAGCAAACAGGCGTCATGTGTATTTTAGCTATCATGCAAATAAAAGCAAGTGGTGAAAACCTGGTAAACAGGCGCTACTTGTGATAAACTGCCTCCTCCATCTTTTCAGACCTTGTTCCTCATCCATCCCTCCTAACTGCATCCACCCAATCACATCAAGATACCTACCATGGCTTGTTGTTCACTTGTCCTTACCGCCTTCTCCCATCAGGTTGTCGATCCAAACTTGCGTCCATCTTGTCATCCGTCCTACACCAATCCATTGAACCGTTGTCAAACTATGTCGCCTCTGAGCTATCACATAGGTAAGGCCATCATTGATGCACCCCCTAGGCTCATTTCCAATCCATTCCATCCCATGTCACCCATCCTTTGGTCCATTCGAATTCACACCATTTCCCATTGCCTAGGTCTTAGGTCCACAAAGTCCACACCCTGAACTATGTTGCCTCTACTTCGTCACGTAGGCAAGGCCATTTATCAATGAGCCCTCGAGGCACTAGGTCAGTCCCTTAGGGCCCGTTTCTTCATGTCTATTGTCAGTTCATCCACAATAAATCAATCCTTTACTTGATTAGGGGCAACTCCTCGACCTAGTTGGAGAATTGGATTCTTGAATGTCACGCCCCTCAGAGAATAACAATAAGGATCACAATACCATCACCAGACATCAGACATCATTACAAACACACATTTTTTCAACAAAATGCTTGATGCAAGAACTAGACCTGTAAACAAGACATAATGGACCTCAACCACCATGATGATTATATCTATTTTCGTTGCAAGAAAACATAACTATGGCAAGAAAATTTGTGCTTATTAAAAAGGTTTAAGTCACAAAGTCTTGATTTTTGTTATTATGTCTTTTTATGCTACTCAAGGATGTCAAAAACTAGAGGAGCTATGATGGGGGCATAATTATCTTATTTGTTTGTTGTTTGTGGATCAATCTTTAGTAATGTGACGACTTTGTCTAATGACATGATCAGCAAAAGATCATTGAGGATGTTCTAGATCTAAACATGAAACATGGCAATCCTTGTCTGTTGACACATGCAAGGCATACTCAGGTCGTCTAGATTCAATTTTGACTAGATGCTTGTATTAACTTGCTATATCAAACTCCATGTAAGAGATACTCAGGTCATCTGGGTTTAATTATACCTAGATGCTTGTATTTTCTTACAACATTTTAAAAGCTCAATGATGAAACAAAGTACTTCAAATACTTGCATATACGAAGATGACAATCCACACATCCATACATATCACATTGCATATCATTCCATTATAAGCATTTTATCCTTGTCCAAAATCCAAGTGTCTAAAGATCTCGGTTATCCATTTCCCAAGTTATTTCTTCTCAGTTATCCATCCCTCCCAGTTGTTAAAAATCTAATTCTTCTAAAGCGTTCTTTTATTTTATGATTGAGTATATTGGGACAACAAAAAAAATTCATAAAACATATTGCATGTCATAAATAGGTGTACATCATTAGTTCATTATCATTTAGGTGCCTTAGTAGCCTTAAATATTTAAATCATGATAGTTATGTCATTTATCCACATGGATTGCATAACATTTCACATCAAAAATCTACAAAAACATAGATATCATAGGGTTTGCATATTAGATCATCATCCATACATAATATAATTAAACCATCATGTGTTGCATTTTACAATATCACCATAAGTGTGCATTAGGTCATAGTAACATATCAACATATAGGATCATAAAATGCATGTAAGTCATGTCCATCATGTATCACATAAAAACATCATGTCACATAGCTATCAAGTGCATAATAGAATCTCACAAACATGTTAGAAGCATCACATACAACCATAAGCATAATAAATAAATCCATCCATAGAAACACACGCATATAGTACGTCGAACTCATATAGATCATCATCATATATCAAAATAATAATGTCCAAGTGTATTGTGATATCAAATAACATAAAAGTGCATATCAAAGTGTCCATAATGTGGTTTATAAAAAATCCCATTGTCAAAATGACACGTGTCTCAAAGTCACATCTAGGTGGCACTGTCTCTTGAAGGCACTGGCTGATGTGGCTAGCCATCCCCACCCCCACTTGAGGTCCCTGCACCTGATGTTCCTCTATGTGGTCCCATCACCCCTCCGCTCTCTGTGAAAGTCTAATGAGACCTACTGTGGTAGCTAGGTCAAAAGCTGCCTGCTTGCCGCTCTGGGGGCACGACCTGCTCATATAACCCTCGCTAGTAGAATATCTCCTGGCCAGCCCTGGCCATCTCTGCCATTGTTTGTCCTGTAGGCCCCTGTGTTGCAGTCTGTTACACCTGCTCAAGTAACCCCTCTGCCTTGGTATACCACTGGATGGTGGTATCCCTCTCTAATCTCACTGTTTGTAACTCACCATGCAGCTGGGTGATTTGTTTGTGCATCCAACCTAATTGCATATGCATCTGCACTATCTGTAACTAATGCTAAGCCACCAGGGCTCGTAGAGCTACAACCTCACCATCACCATGTGCCTGTGCCTGTCCAGGAGGTAGCATCTATCCAACCTATACCTGTGCCTATCCAGGAGGCGGCATTTGTCCAACTTGTACCTGCTGGGCAAGATCTACGCCAACCCACTATCTAACCCTCCTGCCGTCTCCATCATCTCCATCATCACCATCATCACCACCTCCTCCACTGCCTTCGCCATCATCACCACCAACCCTACCACCTCTGCCACCTTGTCCAACCTGTCGCCTCCGTTATCGTCGCAGACCCTCCTCATCCTCCTCTCAATCATCTAATCTCGGGGCTCTCTCTCCAAGTTTGGAGTAGCAAGGGAATGGATGTGCTACAAACCAAGTAGCGTAATTCTGTGTCATGCCAGATGTAACGCCCCAATCGACATACAAGAACAAAATCCTAAAAGGGCACAACTATTTTTTTTTTTAACATAAGATGAACATATAGATATATCAATACTCTAAGTTTTGACTCAAACATCATCCTATTACCTAGACGGGTATCACTCATGACTCACTCATAGGGATGGATTAAATGCACATGCATAGATAGCTACACTCTCATAGTGTCATTATACACAAATCACATATAGGGTGGATAGTGACTAATATAGGGTGGATATCAAGATCATGATAAGCCTAACCTGACATAGTGCTATTACAGAAGCATTACATATATCAAAACAATGAGTTAACTCCAATAACATTATTAGTGTCAACAATGATCACAGTAGTAAGACAACAATGAATATATCAATGCTAATAGCAGTGAAATAGTAGTGACATCACTATTCAATGGTAATTAAGTCAATAGCTTAAGCTGTAACAGTATTCCAAAACTACTCAAAGCATGAAATTCAATGACATACTGTTAGCAAAGAGGATAGCGTAAGTGGACGATAATCACAATACAATTATTGTTGAAGAGTACATCATAAACATAAATTATAATGAACTTCAGATTAGGAGTGTCTCACAGGAACAAGCTACATCAATACAAACTTACATTACATCTCACTCGGATCATCAAGTTGTGTGATACATAATAAAATACATCTAGAAAACTGGAGGGAAGAATGGAACAGCCCATGCCGACGTCATTGCCGAAACTAATGTCAATGACTGGATCCCCAATGGTGGGTGCAACACCACACTACCATGTGGAACCTCAAAGGGTCCACCCCTCGTGCTCGGAGATGATCACATGGCCATAACAAGCATAACAACAACATGGAAGAAGGCTCATATACATGACCTTACAAGGGGTACCACAAGACTTGGCAAACCTCTGAATGAATAAATAGTCTTGGGAAAGCAATACTAACATCTTTAATATTTCTTGGATTACCAAAAAGGAAATAATGTTCATACTGCTGACAAGATACGATTACAGTAGCAACCCTATGTTCTTCCAATTTTAATGAAGTCTGTTCTAGAATGTCACACAAACACTTGCTTAACAAATAAGTGGACCACATGACAACATAGCATTACAAAAATCCTGAGAGCCAACCAACAAATAGGCAACAAGATTGATAAGGGTGCTAAAGAAGATGAAACTAAAATAAACAATCAGCCAAACGACAGATTGATAGCATATATACATCATGCCTATAGCCATAGCCAATTTCACAGGTCATTCACAATCAAAGGAAGGTCATTTACACATAATGTAAACTGAGTTTAAGCCTAGCTCTTCAATACCAAGCATAGTAGACAAATAGAGATTATATAACAAGTAGATCAAACACGATTTTATTGACGCTCGTAACATATAAAAATATGTTGACAACATGTGAGAATCCACAAAACTCTTTCTACTAATCCCTTCCCAAATTACCACAAGCTTTCATAGACTATATCTTGTCACAACAACCATTCATATTCCATTCTTAGTGACATAAACCAATTAAATGAATTTATGGTAGCAAATTATAACAAGCCTTACACAATTATAAAAAAAATGAGATTACATTCCACTTACCCGTGACAGGTACATAAAAGTCACCACTACTTGGACATGGTCTATGGCTTAACTAAGTTAATCTCTACTGGAGCTCTTGCATATGTATATATATACAATTATACATATGTATGTTTACATAATCAAATATAATTTAATATTCAAATAATACTAAGTTTCTGCACACAAAATTTGTCATAAGTTCTAGTTAAGTAATCCAACAAAGGAGCGCAGATGGGTAGAAACTTAATCCATCGATGCTATGAGCTTAAACAACACTCCCCTCTTACTTCATTATGAAATCAAAAGAAGACACAGAACCAAATAAACTGGTTTAACAAAAGTGATACAGTCTTCCTAAAATTTTAATTGTATTTTAGGACCTAAATGATTAAATATGGCCATACACCCATCAAATTTGGGCCTTGGTTCCAGGCCAGCAAGATAAACTTCCCCATCAGAGAGAGATTTCAACTCTGTTGCACATAAACTATAGCAAAGTGCCTTAAGGAGATCTAATTTTGTTTTCCTAACACTTCCCTGTAGTGGGATTGAGAAGTGTTGTATAAGGTAAACTACAGAGAATAAATCTTCTGTAATGTTAATCTCAATATGAAAAATCTTAAAGAGAAGGAAGATGCTAGGAGACTTACTCCTCAAGGACCAATAGCCAAGTTCAGTGCTATGCAGGCCCTAATTAAAAATAAGGGCACAGAATCTTCTTCAATTTTTGGTTTAGTGTTGATTCAGTGAGGCAAATTAGCATATATGTGGGTGTTTTTGTATATGACATCACTGTTTTGTTCTCTTCAGGACAATAGCTTATGGTTCTTAGCACTTTGTTGCTGTTCTTGTGTTTGTTGTGTTTGGTTGTTTATCTGCAGTCTTTGACTGCATTTTTTTTCTTTGTAATTTGCATTTTTTCAATAAAAAAAAGAACATCAATAATAAACTAAAAAAAAAGTTACAACAAAGTCAAAAAGGTTGTAAGAAAAGGAAGAAAAGATTGGTAAGGGATGCCTCTATGTTTGTTTATAGACTATGTGTAAATTTGATACTTACTTGACCCAAGTTTTCAATTTGTCAGTGTATTGCTATGGTAAAGGTAATTTGTTTGTATGGTCCTTGTAAATTATTTTTAAAAGTGTACAGTATTCCTGTGGTGATTACATTGTTAACTTTATAAACAAGGTCTTTTTGATCTTTGACAAAAGTTATCTATCAATTGATATTGAAAATTGATAACTTAAGTTTTAAACTCAGCATTACTTCTCAATGCCTTCTTCAGTACCTTGATAGACATTGACAACTTCAAAAGAGAAATGATAAAATCTTACAAATCACCTTACCACCTTATTTGTAAACTACTTTATGAATTACAAATCCATGTCCATCACTAGCAGATTTCTAGGTAGGTGATGTTATGCTTGTTTGTTAAAATTACAACTCCCCTTAGAAGCTGAGAGGGAATTTTTTTTTTCCTGTTAATGGAAACTTTAAATTCTCTAGGATTAAACTCCACTCATGCAATTTTAGGCATAACAAAAGGATCTATGCAACAACCTGACTAATTTTATTTGCACTGCTTATAGTTTTAAGAGATTTTTAGAAGCCATTGATTTCATTATTTCTTTTTCCTTCCTAATTTTAAGGGCAAATCAAAGGTACCTGAATTAATATGAAAACCAGAAGCACCGTCAATCGAGCAAGGACAAAGGGTCCCAGAAAACTGAAATCATGGCCTCTCCTTGCAGCCCAGAATGTATATGCCGTCAAAGTGATCACCACCACAACCGTTAAAATTGCTGATTCAAGTATCACTTTCCCGTTGGTGAAAGCACAAGTTAATCCAATAGAAAAGCTGATGTAAAGCGTAAAATTTTAAAATAATGGTTGCCTCTGCTACTGATAGCTATGAGTCCTGTGCCTATGCTACTAGTGTTCCTAGTTCAGGTGCTTGCTTTGTTGATGCTGCTAGCTTGGGTGCCGGTCCTGCGTATTTTGATGCTTACATTTTTTTTAAGACAAACACCAACTACTAAAACAGTTTCCTCTGCCAAAGAAATACAGATAACTCCATGAACAAAGCCTCGAATCATCTAAGTGACAGCACAACAGCACTAGCAGTACAAAGTAATTCCTGTTAATAAACCCTCGAATCATCTAGAAGTAACAGCAAGTAAAGGAGTAACATGCTGGGCAAGAAGGATGAGCATCAAACTAGTACTTTTTCCAACTATATCCTTGGCTACCTTTTCCAAGTGAGTGACATGCCCTTTTTCGAGAAGTAGAGTGACAGGTCTAGCTATATGCCTCTCAAGTAGGCCTAGCAACCTAATTTATAGTGACCTATGACTCCCCTTGCTCGAGTTTTGAGGGGAATAAATACAATGTTGTCCCTTTCACTATATCGCTGAGGGAATAAAACAGTATTCTCACTTGGTTCCTGCCCTTTGACATGAAGGCAACCATGGTACATTCAAATATGAATAATATTGAGATGTGAGAGAAAGGATCGAGCCTACAACGATGCTAATCTAGGAAGATACGAACCTATAATAGGTTTAAGTTAGAATAAGGCAGAGCAGCGACAGTGGAAGGCAGAGCATATTGAACAGCTCAAAACAATGAAGAAGCTATGGTGCCATGAACTGAGGTCCATCAACCGTCTATTAGATGGAACGTTTGGACAGAGAAAAGCTATGTTATTTGATCCAGACATGTGCTCGGTCACACCAAGAAGATTTGTATATCCTGTCGCAAAGCAGAGACTAACAAAGTAGGCTGTCATTGTGTTAGACTAAGCAAATGCGTGGGAAGACCCCACCTGTTCACTTATTAAATATTTTCTGGCACCTCCCTCCCCGTGAGAATACTTTCAGAGAAATTTTTTTTTTCTCTTCAACCCATCGTAGACTGAGCTAAGATCCCCCCCAAAAGACCTCGATAAGACCAAACATTCTATCCCCATGCCACGATACCTAGGGAAACTTGAAAGATGAATGCCACGAAAGGTAAGCGTGCTATTCATGGAAGAATAATCTAGGATTTCTATGCCTTTAAAGGCTTCCTAAACAAAACTTCTAGAGGCCGATCTTAGTTTATAGAGGATGATTTATTATCGGCTATGAAGGTGCACAAGTAATACCCTCATTTTGTTAGGATACTCATATATCTATAATATAATAGGATATAACTTCTCATTCGATATACCCAATCTTCACATATATAAGATCTTAATAACAACAAAGGTGATCGTGCTTATTTACATGAAAGTAGACTTGAATAGGGTCATACAAATGTTTCCCAATTCATAATTTTACATACAGAGAACTGTTCATATTATAATCAATAAATGATACTCAACACATAACTTAAATATACAGATTGTTGGCTAAATATATGAATACAAGGATTACTCATCTCTTCCTTTAATGCTAGTAGAGAGTTGGTTTAGTAAGGCCATTATAAGGTTGGCAGGTTATGTATCCACACTGGTATACTATACAACCAAAGGGTTAATGAAAGTCAAACCCAAAATTCCTACAAGTTTGAAGATCTGAAATGGTCAATAGCAACAAGCACATTTCTATTTACCCTTGAAGACCAGAAAATGGTCAAAGATTATCATGATAAAACTTAACTCTATTTTGTTTATTTGTGGAGTATAAACAGTAAAAGGGTTTGTCAAATTTGAGGTCTAATCTTATTTTCATTATCGCCCTGTGTAAAGTCAAAAGGAAGTTTAAGTAAAACTTTTTCATTAACAAACCTATTCTCGATCAAGTTTTAATATCTATATTTACAACAGAGACAGGCCTGAATATGACCGACACTTTCTACACTGTGCATGACAATAAAATAACAATCTCCAAACCTTCAACCGGTCTTTCCACATGCATTTCAAGAAATTGTTAAACACAGGTTCATCATGGACTTGTTATCATACCACGAGATTCTAATGTAAATAAGAAATGCTTCGACCAAAACACTCAAACCGTTTGACAAAATTCCTCAAAGAGTTGCCATCTAACAGAATACAATGTTTGCATGAATTTGCACTAAATGGATTCATCGATAAGGCTTGGAGACTCTTTCAAATAATGTCAGAATGAAATGTCAGTCATGGAATTCGTTGATTACAGGGTATGCAAACAATGGTCTGGTCAAAGAGGCTTGTAGATATGTAGGTCAATGTCGAGTGTAATGTGGTCTCATGGAATGCCATGGTTTCAGAATATGCACAAAATGGCACAGTGAGGAGGCTCGTGCATCAAGCGCATGTGAAACTAGGAAATCAAGGTATTCCTCATTGTTTCCCCAATTTGATTAAAGTGGCCAAAGAAGACCAAGGCTTATAAAATCCTCTCGAGAAAACCATACAGAAACAAGGCACAAGCTCAATTTTCTAACACCATTACCAATAACAGAACATCCGACAGCAACCGACAAGGACTAACTCAACACAAAAATCATACGGAACTGACTCACAGAACGGTAGAATAATCAAGCAATAACCAGACAGTGTCTGAGGTAATACATGACATCAGAAACTCATCTCAACATAGAGACGATGACAAGGCTAAACTGGTATATGGCCAATGTGTCATCTCCATCTTACCACCATTGGGGTATTAGGCACGCTCAGACCTGTGTAGCTAGGTGGAGTCGGTGCCTGGTACTTGCACCACTTCAAACAGGTTATAACATCTGCATGTACGTATCATATAATAGCTGAGGCAAGAATAGTCCAAAACGGAGGATTCTAACATTCGTAATCATTCGTGTATTATGCCAATGTCAAGGTGTCATCCTCTCCACATGTACATCCAATCTAATCATGGAATCTAACCTAACAAAATGTCAATAACATAATATCATGTAAAGCTTGAATTTCATACCTTGGTGTCACCTCAGTTAGGCTAGGACCTGGGAGGCATTACATACTCCCCCCCCAAGAGCTTGACTTACTCCTGAAAGTCATAATACTAAATGCAGCCATAACACACATTAGTTCCATAAAATTCAAGATGATTATAAAATTCAGACTATCACATTCCCCACAGTACACACAATTACATGTGATAATTTTTGGTACACAAGTGAGAAAGATGCAAGGCACTCAGTTTCATACAAATTATACATTATCATGCATCTATTTCCTCTAATCACATAAAGAATGAAGCCATAGTAATCGGTTTTCTTTTCTTTCTTCCAAGCATTCACTATTTCAAACAGCCAACTAGTCTCTCACAACCATCAATTTTTTTTGCATTTATGCTAGAATAAACCACATAATTTTCTCATGAATGTAGCAATCTACATTTTTCAATATGTAAAATTTTCAATTTTCTAACTCTTCACATGTAGTCATCTTTAGAATGAAGCACACAACACACACACGGATATATATAGGCACATTTACATGATTTCAATCTCTATTTTCATAACATGCAACCCTAGAGATACCAATATGCAATGCTCCGCCTTGCCAAAATATAACTTAGTCAGATACACTAAGCTAACTAACATTTCTAGGGAGAACATGACTGCATCATTGTAATTCCTCTTCTACTATGCTATTAAACAATCAATAGGTTAGAATGCTACATTTTAACATTTTCCATTACATATCCACACTAAATCTTATCACATATTCAACAAAAGATCATAATTTTTCACCTATTCGAAGCATGGAAACACAATTTATCATTTCATAGGTATAGTTTCATGATTTGCCATACATTCTTCACACACACACCAATATACATCACCGGGATTCACATCACAAGGCTACACAAGGGTCCATCTAGATACCAGAATCCGCATACTAATCCAAGATACATAATCCACGAGCCAAGAGTCAAATCCATCTCACATAATCCATACCTCACACATAGTGACTTGTTCGTGCTAGGTCACACTCTCAAGGTGAGACCATCCAAATAAGCCATAATGACCTCTCTCTTGTTGTATAAGGTGGTTAGCCTCCAAGAGATAGTCATCACACATAGGTGGGTAGTGGGTCCTAGCTGTATAACAGCCTCACATACCCCCATCCTCAAGGTTCCCTGCATCTACTTCCTCATATACTCTCACCAAGTCTGCCTCATACGTCCTTAGAGAGGAATCACAATACAACACATGGCCGACATCGAAAACAATAAGTATAACTAGTTTAGCCACCAAAGTCATAAGGAAAGATAAAAATTCAATTTCAACAATAAAATAAGAAATGCGCGCAATTTTCAACACTAAATCAAATGTAACCACGAGGGCTACAAGCAAATAAGATCACAAGGGGTGGCTAAACCATCATAATCAAATATAAGAAAAGTGTCAGCCTTCACAATCAGTAGAAAATCATCAATAACCATAGAGAAAGTCCACAATCTTTGAAATTGCACTGTACAACACTATGTGACTAGATAGTAGCCACCAAACGAGGAAGGAGGGAACAATGTCAGGCTATAACCGTAGCCCTCATGTGGTGCGGAATGAGCACACCATCCACATGGCTCAGAGTGTGCTCCTCGGCTACACCCTACATCGCGTCATCATGCGGCATGGACTAACCAAGTGGCTCACACACTCCTTGGCTGCTCGCATGGAATGTGAACCTTGGCCACATCCTGCATCGCATCTCAGCGCGGCATGGTCATATGTCAGCCGGAGAAGGTACATACTGGCCGTATGCCGCATGGCAATGTGTCTGTGGCTCCGCAGAAGTAAACACGTGCAGAACACACCCCGCATAGTGACACCTCATGGAAAAGGCACACGCATGTACTCGCCATAGCCGGAGGTATACATGGCTAGGACCTACTCATATGCTAACCGACCCAACATTGTTGAAAGCAAACATGAGTATCCCTCTACAAGTGTGTGAGGCCCCACTACGCTCATCACACAAGTAGGCTATAACACAATCTTGTTGTGATGTTCACAACACGCCCCATTTTGCTCCTTAGCAAAACGAGGACCCCTGCTGATGTCTTGCTTTTTTGCTTCTGCTTGTGTTTTTTCTGCTTTCTGGCGGTCTGGTAAAAATGAAGGTCAGGTGCATCATCATCATGATATTGCATAAGGTAGGTCATCATCATGAGGTCTGTTTGTCAAAGTTCATATTTTGTTTCTGTGACCTCATATTTTAAAAGAGCTTGAAATTCCATGCAGGTTTGCCTTTTACTTCACTTGAAAATTCGTCCATATGTGGAAGTTATGCACGGTCAAAGTCTTGGTCAAACCTGATATTCACAGGAGGATCATCATTTTTATATCCTAAGTCATGTTGACAGGATCATCATGATCTTGGTCTATCACCCGCTAAAAATCATGCAGTCGCAACATCGGGACGTCAATCTTAGGTGGTAGTGCTTTTTACCCGTCAAAAGGCCTTGTGCGCATCATCAGCATCATGATTTCCTTAGGAGCGTCATATTTGACAAACTCGGTTTTGCTGTATAAACATCATCATCATCATATTTGAACCCCCCCTGATAATATCCTGAGGTTCAAATATCATGATGACATCGGCTTTAAGTCAAGGTGAGTTCCCCCGTCGAAGCGGTCTTAGTATCGCGAACATCATCATGATATCTTTGCATCGCCTGATCTTAAAATATCATGCTCATGGTATAAGATCACCCTGACTTAGCAAATTCATTATCGGCATATTTGCATGCGCACGTTCAAAACCTATCGCAAGGTCATCATCATGATATTTGCTGAACTTCGAATTATGATGATGACGACTCCCTATCATCTTGATCTTTCACGAGGGTCATTTTTTGCTGAAATTCGCTAAGTGCTGGAATCATCATCATGATAATTCGAGATAGAGGATCATCATCTTCATATCCTCCTGATCTCCGGTTAGCGAATATCATGATGATCACCCTATCTTTTAAAGAAGAAGCCGATATTACATTTCTCAACAACATCATCATATTTTGTAATATCACCCTGGCGCAAATATCATGATGACCTTAACTTATCCTTGTGCTCTGAAAACGAAATATGATGATGACGTCATCATCATATTTTTATCCTGTCATATTGTCAAGATCATCATGATCTTGTTTGTACGCCCGATATTTCGCCAAGTCCTCCTGCCGATGAAATACAACCTTTTGCAAGTATCCTGATGATCATCATCATCACATTTTCCCTTCAGCAGGATTTTTTCCCAAACATGATCCGGTTGGCGAAATATCATGATGACGTCATGTTCAAGTTTAACGAAGGCTCCGAATATCATGATGACGTCATGTTCAATTTTAACAAAGGCTCCGAATATCATGATGACGTCATCCCGATCTGATAAACGAAGAGGCAAATATCCTGATGATCAGCATCATCATTTTTTCTTTCAACAGGATATTTTCCAAAACCCGATCTGGTTCGCAAAATATGATGATGATGTCTTATTCTATGTTCGACAGAAGCTAATATCCTGATGATCATCATCATCATCTTTTTTCCTTCAAACAGGATATTTTCAAGCACGATCCGTTTGCCGAATATGATGATGACGTCTTATTCCAAGTTCGACATACGCCCCAAATATGATGATGATCTTCATCATGCTGATCTTTCGAGAGGGTTACCTTGGCCGCGAGAGGATCATATTCAGTTCATCATCCTGATCATGCTCCTTAGGTGACCCGATATCACAAATATCCCCCTGATCTTAAACGAACATGATGATGACGTCATCCTTACCATTTCAATGAAGCCCGAATATCATGATGACGTCACCATCATCTTCCTCTCCTCGGCAGCATGATTATCTTCATATCCTCCTATTATCCTTCATCATGATGATGATGATGATGTTGTTTTTTCTCCAATGTGCAGAAGCGAAACATCATGATGACATTCATCTGGACCTTCAGGAGGGAATGCTATTTCCAGAATATCATGATGATGAGGTATATCGACTAACCTGTTTTTTGACGCACCGACAGGGATGATCATGCCGATGGGCGGGAAATGAGGCGGTGGAGTTTTAAAGTGTTTTTTTTGGCGCCTCTGGCATTTTCTCAGTCAGCGATGGTTGACCCGATCAATTTTGAGCAGCTTCGGCGCATTTTGGACACGTTTTTTGGAGTTTTCTAGATCTGATTTCCGCGATCTTGCGCAGTCACCATGATTTAAACGCTTATTTTAATTTCATGCTATTTTTTGTGATAAATGTGAAACTTATTGCTTGTCTTGTCTTGCAGGCTTGCAGTTGAGGAAGCAGCTGGAAAGTCAATACAATGACCTCATGGAGGCAGAAGATTTGATCTCAGGAGCAAGAAGATAGAGATGAAATGCAAAGGGTCAAGGCCATTCAAGTGAAGAGGAAGGTCGCAGCTGGAGGTATTATCACAACAGACAAGCAGAAGTTATTACCCAGCTGCTGGAACTTCTCAGAAGGGGCAATATTTCGCCCAGATTTGACCACTGCTCAGAGATATTTTTGAGAACTGGTTCACCTGCATTTATTGCTGTAACTAGAGGTTTGAACCAGGGGTTCAGTTAGGTTTTTGCTGTAGTGAGGACAATCAAAATGTCTTTATATTGTGCCTCTCTACACTGTAATACTTTACAACAGGGGCTACAACAGGGATTTTAGGAAAGCAATAGTGGCTACAACAGAATTTCTTAGGAACATACAGCAAGATAGCTTAGCATAGTTTAGAGTAGAAGAAGGAGGTCGGCTGTTTGTCTATAGTAAGGTGCGCGTGGAATGTCTGGCTGCCTTACTGTATCTGTAAAGCTTGTAAGTTCTCTGTAGTATGATCAATGAAACTAAGAGTCATTCTTACATTGTAAATCATGTATGGCTATTCGTTTCTAATACAATAGAATCTGGAGTTTTGCATCTATCTTCTGAGTGTTCTCCTGCCCTTCTTTGTATTTTGAAATATCTTCTTTGAGAGCTTGCAATTTTAAATGTATGTTTGTGAAAATGCTCAGAACTTACATTTAGGGTTTTTACTGTGGATTTGATCAAACTACTGTGGTATTTACATAAGTGCATAACAGAAACACTTAGATCCTTCTGTAGATTAAGTGAGGTATAGAGTAGATCTTTCTAACTTTTCCCAACCCATCTGAAATATCTAGCTGAAAACGTAGAAATCCAAAGGAAATTGTCTCAAATTTGAAGAAGCATGATAACAGAGCTATAAGTAGACAGTTTTCATAAACAGATCAAGAAGAAAGCTGCAAAAATCTAAGAAAACCCTCTGAAACTTGCAGCCCAGTATCACTCTTATGCAAAGGAATGAAAAGCATTGACACATCTCATGACCTTTTTTGCATATTCTTAGGCCAGTAAACCACAAAACAAACCTAAACTACGTAAGGCCCCTTGAACATTAAAGCTTCACATTGACCGACTGAACTTGACCAACCGAACCATTGTAGACTTGGGATTAGTTGAATCACCAGATGATTCCTTCTTGTCTTTCAAGTATAGTTTCAGTTCATTTTATGTGAATTTTAACTTATTGTTATGATTGCATCAAAACAGTCATCAACAGTTTTCTCATGACCTTTTTTGCATATTCTTAGGCCAGTAAACCACAAAACAAACCTAAACTACGTAAGGCCCCTTGAACATTACAGCTTCACATTGACCGACTGAACTTGACCAACTGAACCATTGTAGACTTGGGATTAGTTGAATCACCAGATGATTCCTTCTTGTCTTTCAAGTATAGTTTCAGTTCATTTTATGTGAATTTTAACTTATTGTTATGATTGCATCAAAACAGTCATCAACATGACTTAGGATATAAAAATGATGATCCTCCTGCGAATATCAGGTTTGACCAAGACTTTGACCGTGCATAACTTCCACATATGGATGAATTTTCAAGTGAAGTAAAAAAGCAAACCTGCATGGAATTTCAAGCTCTTTTAAAATATGAGGTCACAGAAACAAAATATGAACTTTGACAAACAGACCTCATGATGATGACCTACCTTATGCAATATCATGATGATGATGCACCTGACCTTCATTTTTACCAGACCGCCAGAAAGCAGAAAAAACACAAGCAGAAGCAAAAAAGCAAGACATCAACAGGGGTCCTCGTTTTGCTAAGGAGCAAAATGGGGCGTGTTGTGAACATCACAACAACTAGCAACCAAAACAAAACAATTAAATTCAGAGTGTTCAAGGAAACTAGGTGAAATGAACTCATAACTTCCAACTATCTTTTCCTGCAAATTACTATTCAGCTTGAGACTCAAAGTGTTCAATAAAGATGCATGAATTTCCATTTTCAGTTTAGTTGTGTGCATGTGATTAATTATCCTCATCTTGAAGATCGGTTGAACAAACCAGTGACTGACATTAGCCTACGTAGGTGAGGATATTCCCTCATAGCCGACCGGATAGAGCCTTGCTGCCAGCGAGCGTCTATAGCCCCGGCAAGGTTATCGTTACAATTCTCCTAAGTAGAGCCCCACTGCCAGCGAGCATCCATAGCCCCGGTAGAGTTACTTAGATGGCTTAATCTGGATTTTCAGTATAATCCGCTTTATTTATTTATTTATTTTTTTGTTTTCTAATTCTGAAAGATTTCATAAGATATAGCAATTGTAACTTCATGATGATGCAAGGAGTGGACATTTGCTGAAATTAAGCTGAGAATTGTAATGGTAGCAAGGGTGACCTCTGATTTTTCACCTAATATCTACACTGGTAGGTTCAACAAACCCAAGGATTTTAGGTGTGTCATCGTGAGAAACCTGCTTCGAATTCTCAATCACATTTATTGAATACAAAACTTCAGAAGATGAACAACTCTCTACATTCATGACAGTGACAGGTTATGCGTAAATTGCAAATGGTTAACCTGAATATCCTAAATTATATACTGTTTTGAATGGTTGCTAGTTCTGCTCCTTAATACTCTACAGTAAAATAAAGATCCCTGCTGAGGAGACAACAAACAAACCAAACAAACAGGCTGTACAAACAGCACAACAACAAAAGACAAAACTGTACAAACAGACAGAAACAAAAAGAAGACAAGCTATACAAACAACCAACCAAAAAGAAAACAGTAAAAGAAGGACTGTACATTATCTACAGCATTTTACATTAAGAAAGAAAGGACTGCCTCATCCTGACCTTCAAGCCTGGAAGTAGTGTTTCAAATGCTGGCCATTAACTGGTAATGGCACATCTTCTCCAGTCAAGGTCTTAAGTCTAAAGGTGTTATCTCCTATTATTTCTGAGACTTGTAATGGACCCAGCCATAATTTATCAAATTTTCCATGGCTTCCTTTCTTTTCATGTGCTTTGTCCCAGCACAACACCAAGTCTGATATCCTAAATGTTTTGACTCTTGCCCTTTTGTCAAACCACCTCTTAACAACTGCTTGGTGTTTGGCAAACTTCTCGAGGGCTTGACCTCTTTTCTCCTCTAGTTGCAACATTTGCACTATTCTGGCTTCCCTATGGTTATCAAAGCCTAGATATTCATTGGCAAACTTCCAGGTTGGTATCCTCAGATTGACCGGAAGTATGGGATCAGTCCCATAAACTAAGTGATAAGGTGTGCTACCTAAAGCTGTTTTGAACTTGGTCCTGTCTACCCATAATGCATATCTTAATAGGGTATTCCACTCTCTAGGACTTTTGGCAATTAACCTCTTGATGATGTCTAATAAGATTTTATTTGTTGATTCAGCCAGTCCATTACCTTGAGGGTAATAATTCGAAGAAAACCTTAGAATGATCCCATATTCAAATGCCCATTTAGAAAATTTTAAAGAAGAAAAAGCAAGGCCGTTATCACATACCAATGAATAGGGTGTTCCAAACCTGGTGATAATGTTTTCTTCAAGGAACTTGATAACTACCTCAGTTGTGGAAAACCTGCAGCAGGTGGCCTCAGTCCACCTTGTACAATAGTCCGTCACCGTCAATATAAACTTGTGTCCTGCAGAAGATGGGGGATTGATGACTCCGATAAAATCCAAGCCCCACTGTGCAAATGGTCTGGACTCGATCACAGGCTGCAGTGGATTGGCCAGATTTCTTCCTTTGTCTGCTACAGTCTGACAGGTGTGGCAGCTTCTGATGTGACTCTTAGTGTCTTTGAATATAGTGGGCCAGTAATAGCCCGCTCTCAGTATTTTGTGTGTTGTAGCTAGATGGGAACCATGGCCGGTTCCGTACTTATCATGTAGTTCTGTCAACACTCTATCAGCTTCAGTTCTGTTTATGCATCTCAAATAAATTCCATCATGGTTCTTCCTGAATAGAAGACCTCCTTGCACCATATAATGCTGTGCCTTAATCTTCAAAGCTCTCCTCTGAGAAGCCTTCATCTTGCCTGGGTACTTTCCAGCTATCAGGAAGGTGCTTAAATCATCGTACCAGCCTGATGCGTCTTGGGAATTCAATACATACTGCTGTTTTACCAGATTTGGATCCATGTTTGCTATTGTCTGCACCAGCGCCTGCCCTCTGACCAGCTTTGCGGGAATGATCTCCATGTCGAATTATTGCAGCGTGGTGATCCATTTGGCTCTTTTTTCTCCAGGCTCGTTCTGCATCAGCAGCATCTTTACTGCTGCGTCTGGTACTATGGCTTTAATCTGGCTGCGCAGGATGTAGTGTCTGAATTTTTTCACAGCCTTCACCAATGCGAATGCCTGTCTTTCGATATCTAGATATCTCAGCTGTGCATCCTTCAGAGGCGCACTCATAAATGCTATGGGCCTCTCGTCATTATTTTCACCTTTCTGTGTCAGGGCAGCAGCGACAGAATGAGAAGATGCAAAGGAGTAGATGTAAAACGGGCATGTGTAGTCTGGACTTGCCAATACAGGGGCATTAGAAATTGCCTCCTTGATATCTTCAAATGCGGCTTTGGCTACTGGCGTCCATTCCATCTGTGCATCTTTCTTTAACATGGCATTCAACGGCTGCACAATCTCTGCAAAACCTGTTATAAACTTCCGAACAAAGTTAATTTTACCAAAAAATGATTTCAATTCTTTCCTAGTGTTTGGTATTTGCAAATTTTTTATGGATTCTATTCTATCCGGATCAATTGAAATTCTATTTTCAGAAATGACATGGCCTAATAATTTACCTTCAGTTACGCCAAATATACATTTCTTAGGATTAAGGGAAATCCCATACCTTTCACATCGCTGAAGTACTTTTCTGAGGTCCTCAGCGTGGGTGGATGCATCCTTGGAATACACAGTTAAATCATCCATATATACAACAATACATTTACCTGATAATCCACGAAAAGCAACGTCCATGGCCCTCTGAAAAGTGGCACCTGCATTAATCAGACCAAAAGACATTCTTCTATACGCATAATTTCCCCATTTGCAAGTGAAGGTGGTTTTTAGTCTATCTTCTCTGTCAATTAAAACCTGGTTATAACCTGAAAAACCATCTAAAAAAGACATCATCTTTGCGCCATTTACTGCTTGCAGTACTTCATCTATTGGGGGCAAAGGATAATTATCCTTTTCAGAAGCCTTGTTTAAATTTCTAAAGTCTACGCACAACCTGATGTCTCTGTTTTTCTTCCTCACTGGTACTAAGTTAGCTACCCAGACGGAATGTCTGACTGGAAAAATTATTCCAGCGGACAGTAGTTTTTTAACTTCCTCAAAGATTAAAGGCTCTAGAATGGCGTTTACAGGCCTCTGTTTCTGCCTAAATGGTTTGACTTCCTTTCTTAAAGGTATGACGTGAGTTATGATGGACTCATCAAATGTTTTCAAGTCTTCATAAGTCCATGCTATGACATGTTTATATTCTTTCAGAACATCCAGAACCTCTTTTCTGATTTTCTCAGAGCAAGCTTTCCCAATTAGTACATTTTGTGGATTTAGCTCAGTCCCTAAGTTATGTAAATCACACTTACCCCCTTCTGTTTTGGGTAAGTCTTTCTGTCTTATTATTCCGTCGAAGTCAAAGATGTGTTCTAATTCAATTACTCCTTTTGGCAAGAAGTTGCTCTTTAAGTTGATCATATCTTCTTCGTCCCATGTTACTTCAGGCCTTTCTTGTTCATCAATAATTTGGGCCTCAAATGCCTCATTACAAGTCAGAAAATCAATAATTTGCTGATCCTCTCCAAATACCTGAAAGTGTGTAACGTTGTTTGGTATACTGGGCACGTTAACTAGCTCAACAGCAAATCGTCTTAATCCTGATAGTGTCAATGGTTCTAATGTACTAGCAGCAACTGCTAACGCATCTGGCCTGTGGTTCAGCTCTCTAGGAATGTGCTCTATGTTAAAAGCATCAAATGAATCCATTAAACCCCAAACTCTATGTCTGTAACTGATCATTTTCTTATAATTGCAGGCATATAGTTTCCTCACTTGTCTGACTACTAATTCAGAGTCTGAAAATACTCTGATGGTTTTTACCCCTTTCCTGATGGCCATGACAAGTCCTAAAATTAGGGCCTCATATTCAGTAATATTGTTAGTGCAGGAAAATTGTAATCTATATGCTGCCAAATGAGATTTACCTTGAGGATTTATGAGTTCAATACCTGCACCTGCACCCTGTTTTGATTTGGACCCATCACATTTTAATGTCCACATGCCATCTTTACTTTTCTGATCTTTTACCTTGGCATACTTTGTCTCTTTTATTGCCTGTGGGGTGTTGTCTTGTTGATTCATGGGTTTTTCCGTTTGGTTATCTTGCATATGTGTGTTTGTAGTTTGCAACTCAGAAAGATAACTACCCTCGTCCTCTATTTCTTTTCCTAAATCTGGAATCAAGGCACTTATATTATCCTGAACATATCTCTGTGCTGGATCAGGATGCTCATTTTTCTCTTGTGACTCTATCCTCCCTATGCACCTTTTGTATTCATATTCAATGATGTCTTTGCATATTTCACAATTCTCCTCAGAATGTTGCCTACCATGGACTCTACACCTATTTTTATATAACTTACATTGGACTGGGAGATTGTGTGTAACGCACTCTTCCACCTCTTGTCTAATGGCATGACCAAATTTGTCTATTGCATTGTTTTCCTCATCTGAAGAATTTCCGTCAGACTCAATGAATAGTGCTGTTCTATTGCTGACACACTTCTTCCTAATGTTTAACATCATAATCTCTTCAATCTGCATCCCATTGTTGGTAATTCTATAGACACCTAGTTCAACAGCAGCATATAATATTTCATTAGTTCGATTATACTCTGTTATCATATGTTTCATTCTGGGCTCTGCCCCTATTCTGATCTGGTTTGGGATGCCTCTCCATGGTAACCACATGTGTGAAAAGTCAGTAGCCATATACCCGTTTAATGTCTTGGACCAATCCCTACTCAGCAACATTCCATAATTTACGGGTATATCCACTACTTGGATGTCAATGATTTGGCTCACCCTAGGGTCTGAAGCTAACTGCACCTGTATGTTCATGAGTTCTCCTATCACACTAACCTCGGTCTTATCTAATTGCGTGACAACCTTGGCAGATTTGGTGGGAGTCAGCCCGAGAGTTTTACATATTCCTAAGGGCATTACATTGGCTGAAGCACCAGAATCTACCATGCAATTGTGTATATTCTTCCCACACAACCTAACAGTTAACAAGAAAGGTTGAGTATCCCTCTTATCCGCATGTATTATTACATTTGTGTTGGAAGGCTGCTCAACTTTCTTACCTTTCTCCTTAGGTGGTGAATCACTACTAGGAACAGTTATATCAGCAGACACCATGTTTGTCATGGATGTATCCAGGGATTTTAAAAAAGCATTTCTGATCCCTGGGGTCTTCAATAATTCATTTAGAGGTATGCTGACCTTAATTTTCTTTATTTCCTCTGATAAGTAATTCACTAATCTTGTTGTCTCTACTGCTTCTGTCTTACCTGTTTGATCCTTTTGCACTGTTGTTCCATTATTTGTGTGCTGACTAGCTTTAAGTATGGCAGGATTGTTGCTAGCATTCTGATCTGGGGGTGTATTGATGTTATTCGGAGGAGTGGAAGTGGTGAAAGGTCCTCCCGGCCTAGGGTTGTTCCTCAAATTGTAGGTGTGGCTTTTATTTGCCTGTTGAAAGGCCTGCACCTCCTCTGTTTCATTTAATATCTCATTTTCAGATTCAAAAGGAAACTGAGAAGCATTTAACACAAAGGCTGATTCAGGATAAAGACTTTCACAACAGTATGGTTCATCCTCTAGCAATTCATCCTCTTTCTCTTCTGCAGTTGCGAAGGTAATCGTTTCTACGACTAAGGCTGTGTCATATTCTGAGGGTACTACCTCATTACCCTTAGGAATGAGAAATTCAGAGGTAGGAGGCTGTACATCTACGTTTAAAATACTAGCTGCCAAGTGGAGCTGTGGACAGTCGTGCTCAGCATGGGTATTGGTATTGTGAAATCTGCACCAAATTTTGGGTGCTATATTGGCCATTTGTATGTTAGTTATTTGTTTTTCACCATGATTATCTATATTCTCAAAAGGAGAAGCCAGAGTACCGTTGTTGGGCCTAGTGTTCCATGTCTTGGGTGGCCTAGGTTGATTCTGATTTTTGTTATTATTGCCCCAGGTCCTATTATCTATCACTGGCCCCCTATTTTGCATTGGTTGCCCCTGACTGGGGCCTTGATGCTGATTGTAGTTTTGGTTCTGATTGTACTGCTGATTTTGATTGAGACTATAATTCTGATTTTGGCCTTGGTTGTGACCTTGAGGTGGATTGTAGTTTTGGTTGCTTCTTCCATAGAGGTTCTCATTTCTTAGCTGTGTCACTTCGGTTGTTAATCTCTTCAAATGTGCAGTAATCTCTTTGATGTCTTCCCTATCATCTTGTGCTTTTGCCACAGTTACATCCCTAGGAAGTTGGAAGAAAGGCTGACCATTATTTTGACTGTTATTGGAAGTACTAGCCGTGTAAGGAGTTATAGCCTGGATTGGAGTAGGATTATACACAGGTGTGTAAGAAGGAACCGAATTTACTTGTGGAGCATGCTGCACAGGGACTCCGTTCCATGGGTGTGCCTGATTCTGCACCCCAAAGTTTCCTCCAAATGGACTGTAAGTTGTATGTCTCATTTCTTGGTTCACTGAGGCTGCCTCTTTATAGGCTTTGGATATTAAATCTATGTCAGGTTTCCTTTTGACAAACATGGCAGTTAAAGGATCCAAGGCAGCATAGTACATAGCCAACAAGGGAGCATCATCTATGGTATAAGGGGCTGCTAGCCTAGAATAGGCCTTTTGAAATCTATCATTGAAATTATCAATTAACTCTCCCTCACCTCGTTTTATAGCAGCCAACTTATGATACAAAGCACAAGGGTCAATGGGTCCTCTAAATCTTGACAGAAATGCTTCTTCCATAAGTGCCCAGGAAGAAATGTAACCATTGGGTAAGTTTACGTACCAGCTAGAGGCCTGCTCATTAAAGGTGTAAGGAAACAACCTACACACAACATCCTCGTGCTCTAACATAGCCCTAAAACATGCTTCCTTAAATATTCTAATATGATCTTCTGGGTCTTGATGCAACTGGTATTTGGGACATATCTTTTCCGGATTTTTTGGCATGTCATGATAATCATTGAAGAATATGGGAGAATTGACATCGAAATAAGCCATTGCAGGTGTTTGAGCTTGACTTGAACTTGCAGAAATACCTGGATTGATTGGTGGATTAGGATTTAGAGGAGGATTAAGACCTCCAGGAGTGCCTGAACCAAGATTTAAAGATCTGAACAGCGATCTGTCAGGACTTACAATACTACGGATGTTAAAAGGTGACCCAGGAGGTGTTCCAGATGAACTTCCCGCTTGCGATATCTTTGGATTCCAAATTAAAGGGCTTTTACTTCGCCTTGTATCAGGTAGTTGCACAAATATATCTCCTGAATTGGACCTAGACCTAGTCACTCTGTTACTGTCGTTAGCCAGTTTGAAATGAAACCTAACTCAGGCAGGCCCTCCTTCTAGCGCCAGAAAACTGTTGATGACTGTTTTGATGCAATCATAACAATAAGTTAAAATTCACATAAAATGAACTGAAACTCTACTTGAAAGACAAGAAGGAATCATCTGGTGATTCAACTAATCCCAAGTCTACAATGGTTCGGTTGGTCAAGTTCAGTCGGTCAATGTGAAGCTGTAATGTTCAAGGGGCCTTACGTAGTTTAGGTTTGTTTTGTGGTTTACTGGCCTAAGAATATGCAAAAAAGGTCATGAGATGTGTCAATGCTTTTCATTCCTTTGCATAAGAGTGATACTGGGCTGCAAGTTTCAGAGGGTTTTCTTAGATTTTTGCAGCTTTCTTCTTGATCTGTTTATGAAAACTGTCTACTTATAGCTCTGTTATCATGCTTCTTCAAATTTGAGACAATTTCCTTTGGATTTCTACGTTTTCAGCTAGATATTTCAGATGGGTTGGGAAAAGTTAGAAAGATCTACTCTATACCTCACTTAATCTACAGAAGGATCTAAGTGTTTCTGTTATGCACTTATGTAAATACCATAGTAGTTTGATCAAATCCATAGTAAAAACCCTAAATGTAAGTTCTGAGCATTTTCACAAACATACATTTAAAATTGCAAGCTCTCAAAGAAGATATTTCAAAATACAAAGAAGGGCAGGAGAACACTCAGAAGATAGATGCAGAACTCCAGATTCTATTGTATTAGAAACCAATAGCCATACATGATTTGCAATGTAAGAATGACTCTTAGTTTCATTGATCATACTACAGAGAACTTACAAGCTTTACAGATACAGTAAGGCAGCCAGACATTCCACGCGCACCTTACTGCAGACAAACAGGCGACCTCCTTCTTCTACTCTAAACTATGCTAAGCTATCTTGCTGTATGTTCCTAAGAAATTCTGTTGTAGCCACTATTGCTTTCCTAAAATCCCTGTTGTAGCCCCTGTTGTAAAGTATTACAGTGTAGAGAGGCACAATATAAAGACATTTTGATTGTCCTCACTACAGCAAAAACCTAACTGAACCCCTGGTTCAAACCTCTAGTTACAGCAATAAATGCAGGTGAACCAGTTCTCAAAAATATCTCTGAGCAGTGGTCAAATCTGGGCGAAATATTGCCCCTTCTGAGAAGTTCCAGCAGCTGGGTAATAACTTCTGCTTGTCTGTTGTGATAATACCTCCAGCTGCGACCTTCCTCTTCACTTGAATGGCCTTGACCCTTTGCATTTCATCTCTATCTTCTTGCTCCTGAGATCAGATCTTCTGCCTCCATGAGGTCACTGTATTGACTTTCCAGCTGCTTCCTCAACTGCAAGCCTGCAAGACAAGACAAGCAATAAGTTTCACATTTATCACAAAAAACAGCATGAAATTAAAATAAGCGTTTAAATCATGGTGACTGCGCAAGATCGCGGAAATCAGATCCAGAAAACTCCAAAAAACGCGTCCAAAATGCGCCCAAGCTGCTCAAAATTGATCGGGTCAACCATCGCTGACTGAGAAAATGCCAGAGGCGCCAAAAAAAACACTTTAAAACTCCACCGCCTCATTTCCCGCCCATCGGCATGATCATCCCTGTCGGTGCGTCAAAAAACAGGTTAGTCGATATACCTCATCATCATGATATTCTGGAAATAGCATTCCCTCCTGAAGGTCCAGATGAATGTCATCATGATGTTTCGCTTCTGCACATTGGAGAAAAAACAACATCATCATCATCATCATGATGAAGGATAATAGGAGGATATGAAGATAATCATGCTGCCGAGGAGAGGAAGATGATGGTGACGTCATCATGATATTCGGGCTTCATTGAAATGGTAAGGATGACGTCATCATCATGTTCGTTTAAGATCAGGGGGATATTTGTGATATCGGGTCACCTAAGGAGCATGATCAGGATGATGAACTGAATATGATCCTCTCGCGGCCAAGGTAACCCTCTCGAAAGATCAGCATGATGAAGATCATCATCATATTTGGGGCGTATGTCGAACTTGGAATAAGACGTCATCATCATATTCGGCAAACGGATCGTGCTTGAAAATATCCTGTTTGAAGGAAAAAAGATGATGATGATGATCATCAGGATATTAGCTTCTGTCGAACATAGAATAAGACATCATCATCATATTTCACGAACCAGATCGGGTTTTGGAAAATATCCTGTTGAAAGAAAAAATGATGATGCTGATCATCAGGATATTTGCCTCTTCGTTTATCAGATCGGGATGACGTCATCATGATATTCGGAGCCTTCGTTAAACTTGAACATGACGTCATCATGATATTCGGAGCCTTCGTTAAACTTGAACATGACGTCATCATGATATTTCGCCAACCGGATCATGTTTGGGAAAAAATCCTGCCGAAGGGAAAATGTGATGATGATGATCATCAGGATACTTGCAAAAGGTTGTATTTCATCGGCAGGAGGACTTGGCGAAATATCGGGCGTACAAACAAGATCATGATGATCTTGACAATATGACAGGATAAAAATATGATGATGACGTCATCATCATATTTCGTTTTCGGAGCACAAGGATAAGTTAAGGTCATCATGATATTTGCGCCAGGGTGATATTACAAAATATGATGATGCTGTTGAGAAATGTAATATCGGCTTCTTCTTTAAAAGATAGGGTGATCATCATGATATTCGCTAACCGGAGATCAGGAGGATATGAAGATGATGATCCTCTATCTCGAATTATCATGATGATGATTCCAGCACTTAGCGAATTTCAGCAAAAAATGACCCTCGTGAAAGATCAAGATGATAGGGAGTCGTCATCATCATAATTCAAAGTTCAGCAAATATCATGATGATGACCTTGCGATAGGTTTTGAACGTGCGCATGCAAATATGCCGATAATGAATTTGCTAAGTCAGGGTGATCTTATACCATCAGCATGATATTTTAAGATCAGGCGATGCAAAGATATCATGATGATGTTCGCGATACTAAGACCGCTTCGACGGGGGAACTCACCTTGACTTAAAGCCGATGTCATCATGATATTTGAACCTCAGGATATTATCGGGGGGGGGTTTCAAATATGATGATGATGATGTTTATACAGCAAAACTGAGTTTGTCAAATATGACGCTCCTAAGGAAATCATGATGCTGATGATGCGCACAAGGCCTTTTGACGGGTAAAAAGCACTACCACCTAAGATTGACGTCTGGATGTTGCGACTGCATGATTTTTAGCGGGTGATAGACCAAGATCATGATGATCTTGTCAACATGACTTAGGATATAAAAATGATGATCCTCCTGCGAATATCAGGTTTGACCAAGACTTTGACCGTGCATAACTTCCACATATGGACGAATTTTCAAGTGAAGTAAAAGGCAAACCTGCATGGAATTTCAAGCTCTTTTAAAATATGAGGTCACAGAAACAAAATATGAACTTTGACAAACAGACCTCATGATGATGACCTACCTTATGCAATATCATGATGATGATGCACCTGACCTTCATTTTTACCAGACCGCCAGAAAGCAAAAAAAACACAAGCAGAAGCAAAAAAGCAAGACATCAGCAGGGGTCCTCGTTTTGCTAAGGAGCAAAATGGGGCGTGTTGTGAACATCACAACAAATCTCATAGTGCACCTTCACATGTCTATGTATGTGGCATCGTGTCCTCCAACCCAGCTCGCTACCATCAGCAACACGACATCATCACCAGCACTGTGTCAGAACATCAGTGGGGTGTGGCATCGTACCTATCATGTCAGAACATGTACAGATATGTAATCTATCTTAGCATGGGTAACAAATCTCCCTCCACATGCTAGACCTCAAAATATACGTGGGGCACATGGTCTCACTTGGGTTACCCACGCAGGTCCTAGACCCTGGCCCCCAAGTGACGACTCATGTCATCACATAGTTCCAATTGGGTTGTCCATGCAGGTGCTAGACCCCGGCCCCCAATTGATAACTCATGTGGTATATCATACCTTTCATGACGACAAGGTAAATGATCATCCAAGAAATACCATCCAGATGCTCAAAAACTGTGGGGATTAGGCTAACACATATGAATCAAGTACCTTGATCCATCATAAGGGGAAGTAGTGAGTGCATTTCCTTAGGGTTGGTTGAGTGAGGGACCACTCTGCACTGTCATAAGCGTACACTGTTCACTCCACCCAAGGAATTTTGTGGCTACTACTACCCCTTCATAGACTGAGGGACTAGAGAACCAAAAGAAGAGAATCTATGAATCTAACTTTTGGCTACTCTTTTATATATATATTTTCAACCACACAAGGGTTGGCCCTCAATCGGGTAACAAACATGCAAACACACATTATGGTATGGTTGATCCCACACCTAAAATACACATTTTTCCCATGGATGTGTACTCAGTATCACCATCTCAAGGGCACACAAAGCAAGTACGGGGTATTCACAACACTCAACCAATGCACAGTTACTGGTTTCTCACTTTTATAGGGGAAGATTGTATTCTCATACACAATTTTCATTACTACCATAAGTACATTTATTTCCATAACCAATGTGATTCTCTTTACAAAACCATAGCATTACTTGCTATCCACTTTCCTTTTTTCAGTTTTCTTCTGCTCTACTTTTTCTATATTTCACATGATGTTGAAAGTCAATAACATGATCATCTATCCCATACATCAATCTACGTGTATAGATCAAGCATAGTATCCTACTCAAGAGTCTCCTACCACTTGCATAAAAGTACTACTATGGGCAACAACATTAATCCAGAGATCCCAGTGTTGAAACCTGGGGCTCTGATACCAGATGTAATGCCCCAACTAGCATACAAGAACAAAATCCTAAAAGGGCACAACTATTTATTTATTTATTTATTTTTAAACATAAGATGAACATATAGATATATCAATACTCTAAGTTTTGACTCAAACATCATCCTATTACCTAGACGGGTATCACTCATGACTCACTCATAGGGATGGATTAAATGCACATGCATAGATAGCTACACTCTCATAGTGTCATTATACACAAATCACATATAGGGTGGATAGTGACTAATATAGGGTGGATATCAAGATCATGATAAGCCTAACCTGACATAGTGCTATTACAGAAGCATTACATATATCAAAACAATGAGTTAACTCCAATAACATTATTAGTGTCAACAATGATCACAGTAGTAAGACAACAATGAATATATCAATGATAATAGCAGTGAAACAGTAGTGACATCACTATTCAATGGTAATTAAGTCAATAGCTCAAGCTATAACAGTATTCCAAAACTACTCAAAGCATGAAATTCAATGACATACTGTCAGCAAAGAGGATGGCGTAAGTGGACGATAATCACAATACAATTATTGTTGAAGAGTACATCATAAACATAAATTATAATGAACTTCAGATTAGGAGTGTCTCACAGGAACAAGCTACATCAATACAAACTTACATTACATCTCACTCGGATCATCGAGTTGTGTGATACATAAGAAAATACATCTAGAAAACTGGAGGGAAGAATGGAACAGCCCATGCTGACGTCATTGCCGAAACTCATGTCGATGACTGGATCCCCAATGGTGGGTGCAACACCACCCTACCATGTGGAACCTCAAAGGGTCCACCCCCCATGCTCGGAGATGATCACATGGCCATAACAAGCATAACAACAACATGGAAGAAGGCTCATATACATGACCTTACAAGGGGTACCACAAGACTTGGCAAACCTCTGAATGACTAAACAGTCTTGGGAAAGCAATACTGACATCTTTAATATTTCTTGGATTACCAAAAAGGAAATAATGTTCATACTGCTGACAAGATATGATTACAGTAGCAACCCTATGTTCTTCCCATTTTAATGAAGTCTATTCTAGAATGTCACACAAACACTTGCTTAACAAATAAATGGACCACATGACAACATAGCATTACAAGAATCCTGAGAGCCAACCAACAAATAGGCAACAAGATTGATAAGGGTGCTAAAGAAGATGAAATTAAAATAAACAATCAGCTAAACGATAGATCGATAGCATATATACATCATGCCTATAGCCATAGCCAATTTCACAAGTCATTCACAATCAAAGGAAGGTCATTTACACATAATGTAAACTGAGTTTAAGCCTAGCTCTTCAATACCAAGCATAGTAGACAAACGGAGATTATATAACAAGTAGATCAAACACGATTTTATTGACGCTCGTAACATATAAAAATATGTTGACAACATGTGAGAATCCACAAAACTCTTTCTACTAATCCCTTCCCAAATTACCACAAGCTTTCATAGACTATATCTTGTCACAACAACCATTCATATTCCATTCTTAGTGACATAAACCAACTAAATGAATTTATGGTAGCAAATTATAACAAGGCTTACACAATTATAAAAAAAATGAGATTACATTCCACTTACCCGTGATAGGTACATAAAAGTCACCACTACTTGGACATGGTCTATGGCTTAACTAAGTTAATCTCTATCAGAGCTCTTGCATATGTATATATATACAATTATACATATGTATGTTTACATAATCAAATACAATTTAATATTCAAATAATACTAAGTTTTTGCACACAAAATGTGTCATAAGTTCTAGTTAAGTAATCCAACAAAGGAGCGCAGATGGGTAGAAACTTAATCCATCGATGCTATGAGCTTAAACAACACTCCCCTCTTACTTCATTATGAAATCAAAAGACACAGAACCAAATAAACTGGTTTAACAAAAGTGATACAGTCTTCCTAAAATTTTAATTGTATTTTAGGACCTAAATGAATAAATATGGCCATACAGCCATCAAATTTGGGCCCTAGTTCCAGGCCAGCAAGATAAACTTCCCCATCAGAGAGAGATTTCAACTCTGTTGCAGAGAAACTATAGCAAAGTGCCTTAAGGAGATCTAATTTTGTTTTCCTAACACTTCCCTGTAGTGGGATTGAGAAGTGTTGTATAAGGTAAACTACAGAGAATAAATCTTCTGTAATGTTAATCTCAATATGAAAAATCTTAAAGAGAAGGAAGATGCTAGGAGACTTACTCCTCAAGGACCAATAGCCAAGTTCAGTGCTATGCAGGCCCTAATTAAAAATAAGGGCACAAAATCTTCTTCAATTTCTGGTTTAGTGTTGATTCAGTGAGGCAAATTAGCGTATATGTGGGTGTTTTTGTATATGACATCACTGTTTTGTTCTCTTCAAGACATCAGCTTATGGTTCTCAGCACTTTGTTGTTGTTCTTGTGTTTGTTGTGTTTGGTTGTTTATCTGCAGTCTTTGACTGCATTTTTTTTCTTTGTAATTTGCATTTTTTCAATAAAAAAAAAGAACATCAATAATAAACTAAGAAAAAAGTTACAACAAAGTCAAAAAGGTTGTAAGAAAAGGAAGAAAAGGTTGGTAAGGGATGCCTCTATGTTTGTTTATAGACTATGTGTAAATTTGATACTTACTTGACCCAAGTTTTCAATTTGTCAGTGTATTGCTATGGTAAAGGTAATTTGTTTGTATGGTGCTTGTAAATTATTTTAAAAAGTGTACAGTATTCCTGTGGTGATTACATTGTTAACTTTATAAACAAGGTCTTTTTGATCTTTGACAAAAGTTATCTATTAATTGATATTGAAAATTGATAACTTAAGTTTTAAACTCAGCATTACTTCTCAATGCCTTCTTCAGTACCTTGATAGACATTGACAACTTCAAAAGAGAAATGATAAAATCTTACAAATCACCTTACCACCTTATTTGTAAACTACTTTATGAATTACAAATCCATGTCCATCACGAGCAGATTTCTAGGTAGGTGATGTTATGCTTGTTTGTTAAAATTACAACTCCCCTCAGAAGCTGAGAGGGAATTTTTCTTTTCCTATTAATGGAAACTTTAAATTCTCTGGGATTAAACTGCACTCATGCAATTTCAGGCATAACAAAAGGATCTATGCAACAGCCTGACTAATTTTATTTGCACTGCTTACAGTTTTAAGAGATTGTTAGAAGCCATTGATTTCATTATTTCTTTTTCCTTCCTAATTTTAAGGGAAAATCAAAGGTACCTGAATTAATATGAAAACCATAAGCACCATCAATCGAGCAAGGACAAAGGGTCCCAGAAAACTGAAATCATGGCCTCTCCTTGCAGCCCAGAATGTATATGCCGTCAAAGTGATCACCACCACAGCTATTAAAATTGTTGATTCATGTATCACTTTCCCGCTGGTGAAAGCACAAGTTAATCCAACAGAAAAGCTGATGCAAAGCATAAAATTTTAAAATAATGGTTGCTTCTGCTACTGATAGCTATGAGTCCTATGCCTATGCTACTAGTGTTCGTAGTTCAGGTGCTTGCTTTGTTGATGTTGCTAGCTTGGGTGCCGGTCCTGGTTATTTTGATGCTTACATTTTTTGTTAAGACAAACACCAACTACTAAAACAGTTGCCTCTGCCAAAGAAATACAGATAACTCCATGAACAAAGCCTCAAATCATCTAAGTGACAGCACAACAGCACTAGCAGTACAAAGTAATTCCTGTTAACAAAGCCTCGAATCATCTAGAAGTAACAACAGGTAAAGGAGTAACATGCTGGGCAAGAAGGATGAGCATCAAACTAGTACTTTTTCCAACAATAGCCTTGGCTACCTTTTGCAAGTGAGTGACATGCCCTTTTTCAAGAAGCAGAATGACAGGTCCATCTATATGCCTCTCAAGCAGGCCTAGCAACCTAATTTATAGTGACCTATGACTCCCCTTGCTCGAGTTTTGAGGGGAATAAATACAAGGTTATCCCTTTCAATATATCTCTGAGGGAATAAAATAGTATTATCACTTGGTTCCTGCCCTTTGACATGAAGGCGACCATGGTACATTCAAATATGAATAATATTGAGATGTGAGAGAAAGGATCAAGCCTGCAACGATGCTGATCTAGGAAGATACAAACCTATAATAGGTTTAAGTTAGAATAAGGCAGAGCAACGACAGTGAAAGGCAGAGCATATTGAACAGCTCAAAACAATGAAGAAGCTGTGGTGCCATGAACTGAGGTCCATCAACCGTCTATTAGATGGAACGTTTGGATAGAGAAAAGCTATGTTATTCGATCCAGACATGTGCTCGGTCACACCAAGAAGATTTGTATATCCTGTCGCAAAGCAGAGACTGACAAAGCAGGCTGTCATTGTGTTAGACTAAGCAAATGCGTGGGAAGACCCCACCTATTCACTTATTAAATGTTTTCTGGCACCTCCCTCCCCGTGAGAATACTTTCAGAGAATTTTTTTTTTCTCTTCAACCCATCGTAGACTGAGCTAAGATCCCCCCAAAAGACCTTGATAAGACCAAACATTCTATCCGCATGCCATGATACCTAGGGAAACCTGAAATATGAATGCCACGAAAGGTAAGCGTGCTATTCATGGAAGAATAATCTAAGATTTCTATGCCTTTAAAGGCTTCCTAAACAAAACTTATATAGGCCGATCTTAGTTTATAGAGGATGATTTATTATCGGCTATGAAGGCGCCCAAGTAATACCCTCATTTTGTTAGGATACTCATATATCTATAATATAATAGGATATAACTTCTCATTTGATATACCCAATCTTCACATATATAAGATCTTAATAACAACAAAGGTGATCATGCTTATTTACATGAAAGTAGACTTGAATAGGGTCATACAAATGTTTCCCAATTCATAATTTTACGTACAGAGAACTGTTCATATTATAATCAATAAATGATACTCAACACATAACTTAAATATACAGATTGTTGGCTAAATATATGAATACAAGGATTACTCATCTCTTCCTTTAATGCTAGTAGAGAGTCAGTTTAGTAAGGCCATTATAAGGTTGGCAGGTTATGTATCCACACTGGTATACTATACAACCAAAGGGTTAATGAAAATCAAACCCAAAATTCCTACAAATTTGAAGATCTGAAATGGTCAATAGCAACAAGCACATTTCTATTTACCCTTGAAGACCAGAAAATGGTCAAAGATTATCATGATAAAACTTAACTCTATTTTGTTTATTTGTGGAGTATAAACAGTAAAAGGGTTTGTCAAATTTGAGGTCTAATCTTATTTTCATTATCGACCTGTGTAAAGTCAAAAGGAAGTTTAAGTAAAACTTTTTCATTAACAAACCTGTTCTCGGTCAAGTTTTAATATCTATATTTACAATAGAGACAGGCCTGAATATGGCCGACACTTTCTACACTGTGCATGACAATAAAATAACAATCTCCAACCTTCAACCGGTCTTTCCACATGCATTTCAAGAAATTGTTAAACACAGGTTCATCATGGACTTGTTATCATACCACGAGATTCTAATGTAAATAAGAAATGCTTCGACCAAAACACTCAAACCGTTTGACAAAATTCCTCAAAGAGTTGCCATCTAACAGAATACAATGTTTGCATGAATTTGCACTAAATGGATTCATCGATAAGGCTTGGAGACTCTTTCAAATAATGTCAGAATGAAATGTCAGTCATGGAATTCGTTGATTACATGGTATGCAAACAATGGTCTGGTCAAAGAGGCTTGTAGATATGTAGGTCAATGTCGAGTGTAATGTGGTCTCATTTAATGCAATGGTTTCAGAATATGCACAGAATGGCACAGTGAGGAGGCTCGTGCATCAAGTGCATGTGAAACTAGGAAATCAAGGTATTCCTCATTGTTTCCCTAATTTAATTAAAGTGGCCAAAGAAGACCAAGGCTTATAAAATCCTCTCGAGAAAACCATACAGAAACAAGGCACGAGCTCAATTTTCTAACACCATTACCAATAAAAGAACATCCGACAGCAACCCACAAGGACTAACTCAACACAAAAATCATACGGAACTGACTCACAGAATGGTAGAATAATCAAGCAATAACCAGACAGTGTCTGAGGTAATACATGACATCGGAAACTCATCTCAACATAGAGACGATGACAAGGCTAAGCTGGTATATGGCCAATGTGTCATCTCCATCTTACCACCATTAGGGTATTAGGCATGCTCAGACTTATGTAGCTAGGTGGAGTCGATGCCTGGTACCTGCACCACTTCAAACAGGTTATAACATATGCATGTACGTATCATATAATAGCTGAGGCAAGAATAGTCCAAAATGGATGATTCCAACATCCGTGATCATTCGCGTATTATGCCAATGTCAAGGTGTCATCCTCTCCACATGTACATCCAATCTAATCATGGAATCTAACCTAACAAAATGTCAGTAACACAATATCATGTAAAGCTTGAATTTCATACCTTGGTGTCACCTCGGTTAGGCCAGGACCTGGGAGGCATTACACCAGCATCTGCAACTGTCCTCCTCATAGACCATGGTTGGTATGGTAACTGTACGAACTCTGCTCAAGCCTACTCAAATGAAGCACTAGGACCCCATCATGGATGCTCCTTGTGTGTCCTAGCAAAGATGGAATTCCCCTGGGGCATCCCCTGGATCCTACCAAATTGCCGGTACACATGAGAAATGATGTGCCTCTCTAGAATATAGGGAGTCCTCCCTATCAACTACTTGGTCTAAAAGTAAAATGGTAACTCTGATGCATCATCCTCCCATACCTCACAATCTAAGTAGGGGCGCCAAATGACCTGATCCACATTGTCGAAAGCATGTCTCCAATACTCTAGCTTCCCCAGCTTGGGCTGGGAAAGACTCTCCTGGAACATGTATGAATATGGCTAATCTCTGCCTTGAGGAGCCATACCTATAGGTCGAGTGATAGCAATGTGGCACCAAGCCCATATCTGTAGTAAGGACACTCCATAAAATAAATTGGCTGTACCATCATATACAAATTGATGCAAGTCATGGTAGAGGTGTGCAAGCAAGCAAGGACCCCAAGCAAACTAAGTCTCCTCAGTAACAATCCTCTCCAGAGTCCTCCCCCATCCAACCTCAAACCCATGTGATCTCCTATCAGGGCACACTATCCCTCCAATCAACCCAGCAACCATAGACGGAAGAGGCTCGTAGTAGGTGACCATGTCTGCCCAGCTGATCTTTGTCCCCTCGATGGTGTCATCGTCAAAAACCTTGTGGTACTCATCTAATCCAGCCCCTATCTGAGACTCATACTCAACAAGCTCTCTGTCTATTGGAATGTGCAGAATCTGATGGACATCCTGTAGTGTCACCATAATCTCCCCAGTAGGAAGGTGAAATGTCCCATCCTCGCTATGATAAAGTTCTGACAGTGCAATCAACATCCCGAGATTCACCTGAATCTCTGGCATAAAACAAAGGTATGACAAACCCGCTGATCCCAGTACCAGATGGTCAATCTCAGTCAAGTAAGGTCTCAACAACTGTGCAACTGGAAACTGCTCCCGAGACATGAGTATGTCATTCATCTCCTCCTGCAAGAAGCCAAATGTGTGTTAACCAAACATAATCAGCTAAACTGTAAATCTATCAATCAAGCATCACATACTTAGCTATTTTATCAGGATATCTATCCTATCATCTGTCCTTAGATTCTATCAATCTCAGCAATGAATTATCAGTTGGCAAACATCGACTTCGATGTCGACTTTATCAAATTCCTAAGTATTTTGCTACCAACATCATATGCACAGTTCTGCAGGGCATTTGCGCAGCTTTAGGGTGAATGCGCAACATCCCCCTTTATTTGCGCAGGATTATCTACATGCATAGATTTAGACCTCATTTGCGCACCTTTACATCATTTGCATAGCAGTATAACAATGTGCAACAATATTTCAAATGTGCAAATACCCTTTGTGTATGCACAGGACTGTCAGTAATTTGTTAAAATCTGGCAAATGCACCGATTCATCTCGCATTTGTGTAGAATTGGAGCGTTTGCACCGACTCAGGCGGTAAATGCACAAAATCCATCCTACTGTGCATTCAAACTAACCTAAGTTTGACCTAGACTTTTGACCATCATAAATGCACCTAAACTAAAATTGAAACTCTACTTACCGGTGACTGTACGCTGCTGGACGGTTGAACCGTTGGATCCTCTCAAAGCGGTGTAACTCAACTGGAACCTGCTACATTATCATTGACTCTCCTTAGCACCTACGCTTTGATCTCCTATAACCTCTCTAAGCAAAGACAAGTGTGCAAATGACTAGGAATGTGACCCCACACTCCTATTTATAGCGCATTTAACCCTAAGTGGAGGTGTTTAACCTTGTGCATGCTGGGGCACATTCTTCATCCCATTTTTCTTCCGCGTTGACCAATTTCTTCATCCTGACATATCATCCAACCTATCTCATCGTGAGATCATCCATCGTCCTGTTGTCACATTCTTCTCGTCCAATCTCCCAAGGGGCATCCTATTGTCATTTGACATGTGCCAGGGGCAAACTGGGGCATGTATCAATCGCAAAAAAAATTATTCTTTAAAACAACGTGATAAAACACATTGCATCAAAGAGGGGCAAAATGTATACACCTAAAAATGGCTAAGTCGATTTAAATAAATATTTTAATATTTATTTTATTCTCATTCCTCTATCAATTAAATAAATATTCTAATTTATTTAAAATGATTCACATCCCTCCAATAATTAAATAAAATCAATTTATTTAATTAAATTCCCTAATTCTTCTAATGTTTCATATAATTAAATAATCCTAAATTATTTAATTAATCTTAAATTCCTCTATCCTAAGTCCTAATTCTGTAAATCCACATCACCTTTCCACCTCATCTTTCCACCTCACCATGTTGCACACATAATTAAATATTTTAATATTTAATTAGCTAATATTCCCTCACCCACATGTCCTATTTATCCTCTAGTCAAATTAGTTAATTCATCAATCAAATTTGTTAACTAATTAGTCAATTGAGTTCACTAGTCAATCTATTATGTTGACTCCCTAATCAACCTAGTTAACTGGTCAATCATCTCAGTTAACTTTTCAATCTATTCTGTTAACTCCCATAACTCATGAAGAAGGCTTGGACACTTGTCCTCTTCTGATTCACACACATTCCCTCAAGCTTCCTCAACCATACACCTCACAGATAATTCCTCTAGTCATGGATCTATTGACACTTGGATTTGGTCTTCCCTCAACCTATATAAGCAAGGTCCTGACACCCATTTGTATCCATCTAAGCATTCATAATCTTACTCTGCAGGAATCCTACCAGTGTGCCTTTGGCAAAGTTATCTCCATTTGCATTTACACAACATCATTATCATAATCATCACCCAATCATGTCTCCATCAATCCATCTCCATTAGTATTGCATTGTAGTGTGATCTCCATTGCATTGTCCACCTACAGCCATTCTACTCTTGTCATCTTCAACAGCACGGAAGTACACACTTTTGAGAGCTCCATTACCATCAAGATCAAGAATAGATAGGTGAACAATGGAAGCATAGAGGTAAAACGGTCTTTGAAGGTATAATCTTTTTTTACTTGTATTTACATCAATTTCCATTAAGTTATTGGATGATTAGTTGTTTTAAACTATTGTTCACATTTTCCACTAACAAGTACAATTTCTATTTTTCTGATTTTGTTGTAGTTAGAATGGATTCATCTGGAAAGTCAATAGCAAGTGGTTGATGATCAATGAGAGGTGCTTCAGCTATTTGGTCTTCCACTACTTGGCCCTTAATAGCTTTTCAATCAACATACTCAATATCAAACTCACTAAGTAACATCACCCACTTTTCCATTCCTCCTATGAGTGAAGTCCTGGAAAGTAGGTACTTGAGAGGGTCGACTTTTGAGATGAGCTTGATTGAATGACTTAACATGTAGTGTCATAGCTTTTGAGAGTAGAAGACAAGAGCTAGACATGCTCATTCCATAGGTGTATAGTTAAGTTCATAGCCGACAAGAAACCTATTGATGTAGTATATAGCCCTTTCACGACCAGTTTCATCATGTTGTGCGAACAATGTCCCCAGTGCTACTGAAGTTGCTGATACATACAATAGTAGGGGCTTCCCAGGGATAGGTGCCATAAGGACTAGGGGTGAAGCCAAGTACTCTTTGATGCGATCAAATGCTAGTTGATAGTTTTGATCCCATTTGAAATGTACTTCCTTATGAAGCAAGTGGGAAAATGGTTGGCATTTATCTGTGAGTTGAGCGATGAACCTTCGGATAGCCTAAAATTTTCTTTGTAGACTATGAAGTTGCTTGAGAATCTTTGGTGGTAGCATTTTTGTAATAGCGGTGACCTTTGTTGGGTCTACTTCAATACCCCTATGGGAGATGATGAACCCCAAGAGCTTTCCTGATGTGACGCCAAGGACACATTTCTTAGGATTGAGGTAGAGTTTGTATTCCCTAAGGTGCTCAAATATTTGTTATGAAATCTCAAGGTGTTCTTCCCTTGTTTTTGACTTCCCAAGGAGATCGTCTACATAGTCTTCCATGATTTTGTGCAACATGTCATGGAATATGGTGGTCACGGTGTGTTGATAAGTTGCTCTTGCATTTTTAAGGCTTGTTTAGTAGAAAAGTGTGACTAGCTCAATAGATCAAACTAGGTCAAACCCTCTTCTACAAAACATTGGGGCACTAACTGAGCTTGGCTTCTACCCAAGAAGGAGAGCCAAACTATAGGGGTTTTGCCCTTTTGTTGTATAGAGAAGAAATTAACCAAATCCAATCAATCAAGTTAGGGTGAAGATATAAAACCCTAATTAACAAAGATCAGAGTAAAACAGACTGTTGGAAGAGGAAACCCAAAAACCAAATGGACAACAGAGATCAGGGATGAGGTCAAAACCTAGATTCAGAGGTGAAACTACCCAGGACAAGGGCACTTGGGTGCTCTAGTCCTAGATTAGGATTTACAAAAACTATAAACTTTGTTAGGTCTGTACCAGTAAGCTTTGTCTTCTTTCCAGAGATCAGCTCCTAAAACCTATTCTTCTGATCTGCACACACACAAGAAGGAAAATGATTGGGTTATATTTAGGGGCTTGCCTCAGTCAAGCCCTGTGAATGGTGTTTCCACCTCAACAATATAAATGATGATTGATAAAGAGTGTGTGCCCTAGGAGGGAAGAGGCAAATCTAAAGTAGAATTGAATGCTAACACAAAACATGAAGGCAAAAAGTCACCATGAGCATGGAAACCCTAGAATTCTTGAAGCGTTGTCACAACTTGACTCAAGAAGTTGGTGTAGCCAAAATATCTTCACAAGACCTACAATATTTTAGTGCCGCAACAATAATCCACAATAGAGAGCTTGAGAGAAGAGTAGAGAACATGAGAAAGAATAAGAATCTTCCAAGAAGTTAGAGAGAGCTTAGAGATGTTTAAATGAATAGAATAAATTGCTTTAATATCCATTCCCATTGATTTCTAGAGAATTAAACCACATGAGGCTAACATTGGGAACCTTTTAAGAGTCCCCAAACCGACAAGCTACAATTTAGGTCAGGGATAAAAGAGGGACAAGGGTACTTGGGTGCCCTGGTCCCTTAGCCCCAAACTCCTAGGATAAGGTACTTAAAGTGTGCCTAACCCTGCCTTATAATTACTTTTCCAGGTTTCGTGCATCGGGATCAAGAATTACATGCTTAATTCTCAAAAAGGTGTTAAAATAAGTCCTAATAAACAAGTGTCAACAATTTAGGTCCACCTACGTGCTAAATTAAGTGTAAAATGGTGGTGTGCACATTTTACGACTCAACATTTAGCCCCCACTTTAGTGTGAGTACGAACTTATGTTTGAACTCATACTAAAGGATGGATTCAAATACACAAGACATAGAAGACCAAAGAATTACACCAAAATTTGAGGGGTGATTAAGCCCCCAAGCTTAGGATTCTAAGGTTGCAAACACGAAGGATCATAGAAGCCATAGAATGCCACCAAAATTGAGGGGTGATCAAGCCCCCAAGTTTAGGATCCTAGGAGTCTATGATGATTGGCATACACATGAGACATATGACATAATTCACTCACAAACATGAAGCACTTAGAAAATATGAGATAGAACAAGGCATACATAAGGAATACACTTGAGAAGTCATAATGCATACACACAATACACAAAGTATAGATGTCAAACACAAAGTATACACACAATACACAAAGTATACACACCATACACCAAGTATACATGTGCATGACATGAAGTATACACACAAGGCATAAAGTAGTCATATAATACACATGAAACACACACATGAAATACATGCAAAACATTCAAGGAGATACACGGTGAAAAAACTCAAGGGACATACAAGAGGAATACATAGAGAGTACACGTGAACTATGCACGAGACACAAATAATATATAGAGAATAAGAATACATGAGGAGAATACAAATATATCATACATCAATTACAAGAAATATAATATGAAAGACCTTGAGTCAGCATGACAAAGGAGACCTCGATCTAGGTGATGTCTCAATCACCATGCATCATTCCCCAAGATGCAATAAATAATAATGTTAAAGGGGTTAGTTAGAAATGAGAAGCACAAGAGAAGTAAAACACATCATACACACCATCTCAAAAGGAAAATGTTTCCACTCAAGGGAATACACCGAGCTACCTCCCGCAAGAGGATTTTCATGAAGTCTTGCAGAATAAGAAGGCCAAGCAACCTTACTACCAAACTCTAGTTGGTGGCGCAACCCTTCTCTCAAACATGCAAGGAGCTTCAACTTAAGAGAACAAGATAGACTCAAGATCTTGTTTCCAAGTTAGCCATAATCATTTTCAAGAGAGTACAGTAACAAAGATAATCAACAAGCATTTAGATAGAAAGAAAGAGAGTAAAGGCATCATAGCACAATATATGCCCCCACCTTAAAGTGATTGCTAACTCCATAAGGGAGCAACTGCCTTTAAGGTAGAGTGATAAAGAAATACACAACAGACATGAGAACTTTCTAAAATCACATGCCCAAATGAGATGTGTTTACAAAAGCTACATCGTGACAAGGGGTTGCCCCCAAGATGATAAAACCAAGGTGATGCTTACATGCATGATACATAATGGTATGACATTGAGCATTGCTGCAAGATGCCACATATATGGAAGAAAGATCGCATACACATAAATTGAAGCAACATAAAAGGATGCTAAATCATCCAAGGAAAAATAATAAAATTACACATCACGACACATAGAAGTATGGAGATACATATAGAGGAATGACACAACGTGGTCCTACTCCTTGTACCTTTGTGGTAACAAGGGTGTCAAGGGAGAACTAACAATCGACAATACATCACAATACATGGATAACATTATATAGAAACATAAATGAGAAGAAGGGACCACTCTTGTGAGTCAGCCTATAACAAATTATCCTCCCCCAACTTGATTATAAAATGGATGGAGGACAAGGTGCTCTAGGGACTACATCAAGCATGGTGAGAAGTGTTAGAGCCAAACCTTGTTCAAAGTTGTTGAATTTTGCCAATCAAGACTCAACATTCGTTAGTGGAATGGCCAAGTGCTCAATGATATGCACAATAATGAGTTGGATTATCATCTTGTTGAATCTTTCTGCATTTTAGAGGAGGAAGAGTAGTTAAGCAGTCTTTGTGTAGACTTGGCAATATACACTCTTGTGTAGATAGAAGACAAGATATAGGGGGAGTAGGAAGTAATCCTTTTTGTTGAGATAGAAGAGAAGATTTAGTTGTAGTAGGAATTAATCCTTTTTCTTGAGAACATGGTGGAGAGAACATAGGAGAAGGCCGAAAACCCAAACCTAGTTAAGACGAGTGTGGTGTTGGTTCCACAGGTACCTTAATTCCTTGTTCTTTACCTCCTAACCCATTTCCATTGTATCCTTGTTTTGAAAGAATTTTGAATCCATGCCCATAACGCTTATCCAAATCCAAAGGAAGAAGAGAGCTCATATGACAAGTTTTTTTGTTTTTATAAGTGTGAGTATGTACTAAAGAAGGATTATTCTTTTTATCATGGTGAGGAGGATCAAAATTTGTTTCAACAAGCCCATGGGGATTGAAATCTAAAGAGACCTCTTCATTACCAAGACATATTAGAAGGAGATGATTTATTTGATTGAGATGATACTTTATCACAAGTGGTCGCCATTTCTATAGAAGCAGGCGGATCATCACCAAGATCAAAAGTCTCATCAAAATTACTATTAAGTTTATGTTTCTTAGGTGTTGAAGAAATTGTAATTACCTTCGAGATCTTAGGGTGTGATGATGAGACTTTATACTCACCTACAAAGGAGGGTGTAAAGTCTAAAGAACCCCAATCATCACCAAAAAATGCATTCAAAGGACCAACACTATTCTGACCAATACTGTTGTTAGTAGTAGAGAATAGTGGTAAAGAAGGGATCAAACTACTTAGAGGAGTTTGATGTCTCACTTCTATTTTCAAGAAATTTTATGGAAATGTATCAACTTTAATTATATGTACTTCGTTTTCAAAGATGAACTTTATTAAACAATGAAGAGTAGACAGAACCGTCCCCATGGCGTGAATCCATGGTCTACCAAGAAGAAGATTGTATTAGAGAGTGTTAAGCATGACATGGATAAGAGTAGGCACTGTCTTAGGTCTAGCCTTAATATCTAAGGTGATTGTACCAAGTGATGTCCTACTAATATTATCAAAGCCATGAATGTTGAGTTTATTTGATTGCATTGAAGATTTATCAATATTAAGTTTATTTAACAAATCTATTCCACAAACATTAAGACCTAATCCACCATCAATCATAGTGCATCTTACCCTCATGCTACCAATCATGAGGAATATCATGAGAGGCTCATTTTCATTAATAATTTCTATGGGAGGTAACTCATGTTTTTGAAATGATATATTGGATGTTGTTGCGTGCATACAATCTAACAAAGATGCACATCATTCAGTCTAATAGAAGGTGGATCAACTACCTTTTGTAGAGCCTCATGGAGCATTCTGTGGTATGTAGGTGATGTTTTTATTAAATCCCATTGAGAGATCTTAGCCAAAGTAGCATGGAGCTTCTCGACAAGATCATATTCTTTACCAAAATGTGGAGGAAGACGAGGTGCTTGAGGTAGGATAGGTTGAGAAGGTGGAAGAGAGACAAGCACACTTGGTGTGTGCTTACTTTTATTGTGGGTGTTATATGTGTGAGTGTTCGTGTGATGCTACGACACATCTTGAACACCTTAAGTAATTTGTTTTGCATAATTGAGAATGTAACTTGGGGGTCGAGGTGGTGTTGGATCACCTTGAACCATAATCACCGATTTGAAGCAAGGAGGTGTATTAGGTGCCTCATGCACAATGATTTTAGGAACATTAGTACAAGATGTGCCTATTGTTTCTTTCCTTCCATATACCCCACACAACATGAAGGAGAGTTTGAATCCAAAGTTCCCTCAGGACAAGACGTTGAAAGGACACGTAACCATTCAAAGTTTTACCATAAATTCTCAAAGTATCTTTAAGAACAACAAAAGTTGGATGAGTAGAAAGATGAGAGTTATCCTTCCAAACGTCATCCCAAAAATTAATAGAATGACCATCACCAACTCTCCATCTCAAACTAAGAGAAAGTACTCCTCTAACTTTAAACAATCCATTCCATATAACAAAACCTATAGGAACATTACTACTGTGTATAAAGCTATGACCCTCAATACCACAGAAGCACTTGGCTTTGACAATGGTGACCTAGTCCTTTTCCTCTTTAAGAATACACCAACCCACTTTGTCCATGAGGGCTTTATTAAAGTCCTTAATCTTTCTGATACCTAGACCACCTTTATCTCTAGTTTGACAAACAGTGTCCCAGCTTATAAGGGAAAGCCTCTTTCTTTCCTCCACTCCTGACCATAAGAATCTTTTCTGTATCTGCTCAATTTTATCAGCCATAAAATCTAGATTCTTAAATAAAGAGAGGTAGTAGACATGGATATTGTGGAGAGAGGCCTTAAGAAGTTGGTACTTACCAACTTATTTAAAAAAATTTCTTTCCAGCCATCCAATCTCTTCTGAATTCTTTCCACAATGTTAAACCAATAAGAAATAACAAGTTTCTTAGTAGATAAAGGTAATCCCAAGTAGGTATCAGGAAGAAAAGCTTTCATACACCCAAGAATATTAACAATTTTATCTTGTAGAGAACTCTTAGTGTTGAAGAAATAGAGCTTAATTTTATCATAATTGATGTGTTGTCCAGAAACTTTAGCATAGTCATTAAGCAAAGATTTACACTGCATAGCTTCTTTGACTGAAGTACCAAACAAGATGGTATCATCAACAAATTGTTGATGACAGGAGGGGGAAATAGAGTAGGTTGGTTTGATTCCCATAAGATTTTTGGAATTAATCAATCTAGTAATATTTCTGCCAAGAACCTCCACCACAATAATAAAAAAGAGGAGAAATAGGATCCCCTTGCCTCAGGCCCTTGCCCCTATTAAAAAGACCTCTAGGGGAACCATTAACCAAGACAAACTATCTTGGGGTAGTGACACATTCTCTAATCAACTGGAGAAATTTTCCTTGAAAAATAAACTTGTTCAAAACAACAAAAAGAAAGGACCAGGAAACTCTGTCATAAGATTTGGATCACTAGTATAGAAACAACAATATATGATTAAAAAAACTACTAAAAACTACTTATAAATGACTAAACATGGTCACGTGACCATTAGTAGTTTATTGTCAGTCATTTATAACGTGACTGAATTGATGACTAAACCATTTTTAGTCATTTATTGGTTGTTTTGATTGATCAATTTGGTAGTATATTTAATTGTTAATTTAGTCATTTTAATCATTATTTTACTGTCAACTAGTCATATATTTAGTCATATTTATTCATTTAGTTGTTGATTTAGTCATTTTAATCATTATTTTTCCATCAACTGGTCATATATTTAGTCATATTTATTCACTGATTTATGTCAATTGGTAGTATATTTAGTCAATTTAATTATTAATTAACATCAATTAGTAGTATATTTAGTCATTTTAATTGACTAATATTTGAGGATTTAAACATAAAACATAGAAATACACATCAATCATCAATTGCACACAATAAGACAACCATTGAGAAGGCAAAAACGCTGAACTTTATTAAAAGAAAGGTGTTCTTATAGCTTGCACAAGTCTGAAATATCTATCTTACTTGAAAAATTCTTAGAAATAGAGTATTACAATGTTTAAGTTACAGTGCACAGAAATGACAAGAAAGAAACTTCTCCAATTTTACAATGCTTTGCCAAAAAGTGAAAAGGACTAGCTCAAAATGAAAGAAGGCGCGCCCTTTAGCCTACAAACCTTTCCAAACCCTTAGGAATCTATTACAATAGATAAGTGACATGTGTCACAGTTTGAAAATTCAAAAAGCAATTGGATGCCTAATTGTTGCTTCCTCTTATTTTTCTATTGAAAAGAACTCCTAAGTGGCATGGGGAAGGATGAATGTTGATCTTTCTTTAACCTCCATGCTTTGTTGCATCATAAAACCTTCACTTTCTCAGAGAACCAGCCAAGCCAAAAACATCCCATGAGCTGAATCCATTCGATCCATTCTACCTGATAGATCCCATTTTGTACTTAAATGTGTAAACAGTTAGTAATAAGAAATTAAAAAACTTAATTGAAATAAGTCAAAAATCTACTATCACAGTTAATAGAAAAGCACGACAGGCAAACAATTTTTTTGAATCAAGATCTTATATAGTTGTTTCAAAAAAAATTAATTGATAACATAACAGTAGAAACTAACCTTTCAATAATATGATCTTGGACCACTTCTTGGTCATAACCACCAACATTTCTGCTTGAATAAATAGCTAGATAAGGTACACCCTCCATTCCACTAGCTCTGCTACCTCCAACTGGACCTATGACAAGTGATTGAAGGAATAAATTACAAAATATCATCGTATCTATTTATGATGTTTTTCTAAGCATCAAAAAATTAAACAAACAAACTACAAAGCACACAAGTGCATTTCTTAGTTGTATAGACCAGGACAGTTCAACCACCATTATACCATTCAATGAATACTAACCAGCTCCTAAGTCATGATCCAGTGACAAGAAGGCAAACAAGAAAAAAGTGTTGACAAGGTAATATATCCTCTCTGATTTGATCCTTTTGAATAGCCAATGGCCCATACATGTTCTGGCCCATAATTCAATGTGTTTTCTAGCCTGCAAAGGAATACTTCAAGAGTTAATCATAGTTGTCACACATGTCACTAAAAAGCTTCATCCATCATATCTAAATATTGATAAATGCTTATTAGGTACAATGAATGCTAACGGCTAACAAGATATGGCATTACTATAATCCTTCCAAACGTTAATCATTATATTCGAATTTACTTTATTTCACAAATAGGAAGAACAACAACATCAAGTCAAACAATGATACAAGTCCCACAACAGTATGGCCCTTAAGCAACCCATATACAGGAACCTATACAGTTTGTCCAATACTATCAGCAAAGGACTGAAGACACTATGGATACATCATCAAAAGTGCTACAAAAGCTAATGGCACTACCATTGAGAATAGATTTCATGTTTACAAACTCCAGTAAAAAAATAATTCAATTAAACTTGCATGTATGTTGTTGAATGCCAAATTCGTACAATACCATCTTTAGAGCCAGTGATAATGATAGGAAGTTCAGGATGAAAACAAACTACTGAGACATTATGTGTATGTCATTCAAGAGTCTAGCTACAACTTTTTGTCTGGTAGTCCCACACCTGATACAAGTACACCAAGAAAATGAATGGACTAGTATTCAAAAGGATTCATACAAAAAGTAATAGACATGAATAAAAAAGGAATTTGTAAAGAGCACCTTTGTTGTATGATCGTCTGAACCTGAAATCATATATGGTATGTCACCTCCTGTAAAGTAATCAACACAATTTACACCCTTTGTATGGGCATCAAGTGTAAAATTTGGTTCTAGTGAGCCAAGACTCCAGATCTGGATGATACAATCAAGTTAAACAAATTAGTTGAAAAGAAACATAATACCTAGTAAATAATTCCAAATTCAGCTTACAAGAGATATAAAGAAACTTGTCAAACATATATATTGCTTGTCAAATCAAGCCCAATATATGAATTTTAAAATAAAAAATAGTGCCAATTCCCACCTTTATAGTGTGATCCAGTGAGGCACTCGCAAATGTATTTGTGTCCTTGGGATTAAAGGCAACTTGCATCACATAATGTGAATGACCTTCAAATATTTGTGTATTGCCAACCTTTATCCCAGTCCCAAAGCTTGATTAGCATGTCATCAAATGATGATAAAACATAGGGCAGGGTTGGATGAACTGTCATACATCTGATATAGTCCATATGTGCTTAAAATACTTTTACCTTGTCCATGGTGTTATAATTGTACACTTGAATAATCATGTCATCTGCACCAGCCACAACCCACTGTTTCTGGGCTATAAACTTGGCAGGTCGTACTACACATAAAATAAACTCCCATATAAGAATATCTGTCATGCTACATACTCATTCTACCATATCAATAAAATAAAGATAACATGCATATCCCTTCCATACATGGAAGCTCTGTGATTTTGAAGGACTTTGCAAGAAGGTTTCCTTGATTTTTGACAAAAGAAAGGAGGAAGGCTCAAGTTGTGAAGGAAATTGTAGCTTTGCACAGGGAAAGACTTTCAGGTCTGCAACTTTTCTTTTCCTTTTCACATGGTTTTTCTGTCATGAGAGAGCTTCTCCTCTATCATGCCCAGGTTAGGGTTTGTATAGGTTTCTTGAGAATGCATTTTCATATTCAAGTTTCCTTTAATCCTTTGTTTTATAAGTAAATGTAGAAGCAACTTTGAGAGGACAGTTTGCAGGAATAATGAAGTCATTTTAAGAATGTTTCAATGTTTACCCTTGTTGTACAACCACACAAAATGCAAATGGAAGTAATCCAAACATTTTCATGACTAAGGAGGGTTTCAAATGTCACTGTTATGTTGAATGTGCAGAGCCAGGCTTCCTCTTGACAGCAATCATAACAACAATCATGGCCATAATGCATGGCATTCTTCAAAAGGATAGATGAGCAGTTGTGGATTCCTATCTCATGATGAAAATGATGCAAATGAGGTAGGGTTTAAGGAGCAACAATCATGACAGAGTAGTCACCCCATGTTTAAAACAAAGTGACAATTCAAAAGTTTAAAGAACAATCATCTCCAAATGCAAAAGGGGGTAGCAATCTCTTGACAGTTGGATAGTCATGAATGGTGAGTTTAGCCATCAAATATTATGCATAAAGAGTACTGAAACTATTTGATTGGATACCTTTTTCAACAAGCTCGTTGCATAAAAGAGACAATCATGTTTCACGAGAACAATGATGCTAGAAGGTCAAAAGGGCTGCCTTTTAGACCTCTGTTGTATGAGATGATACAACAATAAGCATAGGAAGTTTTTCATGCTCTCAAACCCATGGATTTTCAGTCTTTGAGTAATGGATTTGTTGATCTCTAAGCTTGGAAACCCCAGGGTTATAAAGAGGCAACATTGTAACGGTTCTCTAGGTCAAAGCATCAAGTGATATTGATAGTCAAACCTTTGACAGTGCTATTCAAGATAAAAGAGCACAAATTTAAATCATAAGAATGCAAGTGTTATCTCAAAGTGAGAAGGCAGTGGTGTCTAAGGCTTGACAATGGGAAATGACAAGATTACTATTAAAAATATAGTCACAAATGTTAGCCTCATGACATCTAAACGCTGATAGGAGGGCCTAATGCATAGACAATAACATCTTCAGCTTGAGTTTCATGATCATTAGGGTCGTGGTAATAGCAAGGAGTAGCAGGGTTGTTTTCTTGTTTATGACAAATATGAGACAAAGACATTGTTATTATTGATTCACAACTGTGTTGCATTTGCTACTTAGCCTTTATCTTATGAATGTGATAACATATTCTACAAAGTGGCAATCCCAAAGTGTTGTGATTTGGTGTTGCAAATGATTGCATTGAAGTTGCAAGGAGACAATATCTATATGTGGTAGCCTTCACAAATGTATAGAATTTCACAATAGAATAATGATGGAGGGCAGTGTGTGAGGTCACAGTACAATCATGTTTTGTACCTTGAAGGCCCTCAAAAATGTTTCCACGCCTCCTACACTTTTGTTCATCTCTTTTATATCTTATGTTTATCTTTGTTTTTTCAAGATGGCATGGTGATATTCAAGGTGGAGAGCAGTCATGGCATCAATAACAGTGAGCAAGGCAATGATTTTCAATGACTCGGTCATAGTCAAGTAAAAGCAGGCAGATTTCAAGAGTGGGACAGTCATAAGAGTCTTCTAAGGGCAGAGTCTTGAGAGCAATGATCACAAAGAAGAGAGCATCAAATGAGAAGTTTGTGAGGAACAGTCATAAATGAAAGGATGATTGTGCAGACCAAAATGTAGTCATGTTTCCTTCATAATCTCAGTGTTAAGAAGATAGTATGCTTGTTTAAGACCTCAATGCTTTGAAGGTTCACAAGACAGAGTTCCATGGCATTTCAATTTAAGTCCTAGTTACTGTGAAGTAGCAAAATATAAAGACAACAAGGTTAAGGTTATCAAATGTTGACCTACCTTGCAATGATTGACACAGGGACAATCATAGGGAATAATATATTACTAGCATGCTAATGACAGTAAAAGACACAAGAGTACAGCTAGTTATCATTAAAGAATTCTGATCTAGTCCATGTTTCACATTGAGAATTAATCACAGACCTAAACCTGGCTATGGAGAATAGTCTTGAGTTCTTAGGGACAGTGACCCATGAATTTCATAAGCTCAGATAGTCAGTGTCAAGTGATCGAGGGACAGTTTGAAGTTGAATATTCACCCCTACCACAAATTAGCAAGAACCAAAAAAGATGGATAAAACGATAGAATAAATTCCAATTATATTATGTTGAATCAATTAACAAAATTCCTAAATTGGACAAAAATACAACAGACAAGAAGCAAATAAATTAATATTAAATTTGCAAGTCCGATGCTCAAAAAATGTTGTAATAAGAAAAATACTAGATAAAACTTCCCTTGCCGTCGGTAGCAATATAAAGCAAAATCAATTGGTTAGTTCAACAATCATTGCCTTTCAAAGGACGACTGTATGATTTCAAGTATTCAAAAGATTGACCTTGAAATGGTTGAAGAAAAAAATAAAAGAGTTTTAATGACCTATATTTTTCTCACGTAGTTTTTAAGACTTGCAGAACATGCTATACTTTCAGTCTAAGAGGTATTATATCTATACTATTTTAAGAAGGTTACATTTTCTTATAAAATAAGTGTACTTACTCTAATAAGCTTGTACTTCTACTCATACTTTTTTGCGCTCTCCAAGATGTCATAAATCAAGCCAAATCTGGTTGATTTTCCCCCTCCAAATTAAATTTTGAACCCAAAAACAAAAATAGTTTGGGGATCTCTAACTTCTTAAAGCTTTCCTAGCTTTTCCTTAAGTTTAGCCTTCAAATACACATAAACAACCAATCAATGCCCAACTACACAACAAACCTACATATCTAGAATATTCAACCAAATGGCATACTCATCAAACAAATCCAAATACACAAATGCAATGAAAGCGATGCATCCATCTCATGAAAAACTAAAAAATTAGACTACCTTAGAGACATTTGGCCTCCTAGGATGAAGAACATCAATCACCTACCATTGATAAAAACATATACAAAGAACAGAATGAAACATTTAGAAACATTGATAGATTTGAGAGCAATACCCATGGTTTTCTGCGAAAAGAAAGAAATTTTTTGGAAACCCAAAACACTTACAAACTGCTTCCTTGCGAGAAGCCTGTTGGTCATAAACTTTCGTGTTCTCACTATAACAGCCTTACCATCTTCCATTCTTGATTGAAAATCTCAAAGATCAATTTCATCTTCTACTTCTCGTCGCTTCGCTGCTGCCCCCAACAAAAGTATTCACAACGAAAAACCTTAGGAAACTGTAGGATAGATTTCTTAAATTCATTAGTATGTAAAATAGAGGGGAATTATTGTTTGGAAACAAGTGCCATGTAGTGGCAAGTAGTTGCCTTTATAGTGTTTTAATTATAAGTTTGTAGACTTTGTTTATAGTAATTTAATTTTGATTGTACCACATAGTTGGAACCATGCTAAAAATGATCTAGGCTTCAAGGAAGGATGGTATTATGAATCTTCAACTGAAAATTGAATTAGCAAATATGAAACACAATTTCATTTCATACTGATATTGCCTACAAACTCAAGGAATTGCAGAAGTTTCTTAACATTAAAAAAATCATCACTCTTCTATTTTTGATGATAAATTACTGTCATTCAAAACATAATAAAAAACTATAAATAATTAAATCTAAAAATTAATAGCCTTCTTAATTTTTGAAATTGCATGCTAGAGAAGTCCCAGGATTTAAGAAGGTAATGCTTAGACCAAGTCCAGCAACTCCATATTTTTGGTAATAATTATGGATCTTTTCTTGAAATAAAACAACAATCTGGTGAGACAGTGAGGCACAGATCTTCTATTTTTTAAGTTGAATATCAAACTAAAAGAAAAAAAGAAAAAATGATTATAGCTTCTGCTTCATGCTTTGGTATTTCATTGTTTTTCACCACAAACATTAATTTCATTTCATTACTTTATCTCGAGCCCAACAATCCCAGCAAGCTTGTAAGAAAACTATGCATGAGTATGCATGTAAGCGTACAACTAAAATAGAAGCCACCTTACAACATAAATAATAAAAATAAGGAATAAGTATGAATCCAACTTTATTTGTCTACAACACATACAAAAGAAGCATTCATTTTGTTTCAATTAACTAACAAGGAAACAAACATATATAAAAGTTCAAACATCAGAGATTCTGCAGTGGACTATTTATAATTTGTAATTTGTAATTCCAGTGCTAAGCAAGGCATCAAGTTTAGATTTCTCTTCTTTGGTTGCACCACTAAGACAACCATTGGATTCATTGTCCAAGTCTAAGCAAATCACTATAATTGTAGGTGATTATCACTGCACCTTATAAACTGCTCCAAAGCCACCCTCTCCTATCTTATTTTTGGGATCAAAACTTTTAGTTACAATTTTCATCTCTCTTAAGCTGGGAGAATTACCATCCACTGTCTTCAGCTCTGGTAACCTCCAGCCATATACAGGATAAATTTAACAATAGAGTTGATAAATAATTAAACTAAACATAATTTAAACATTGTGGATTAAAAATATTACATTACCTCTATCCTTGCTGAAATAGGATAATATGTTGTCGCCTTTTTTCCTCTTCTTGATAAATACTAGAGCTAGTATCAATAAAAGAATTGAAATGACTACTACTATGACAATAATTATGGCTATCTTAGTAGTCTTACTATTCTTGTGAAACCGTGGTTCGAAGTTTGCCACAAGAAAACTTGATTGTTTACATATTAGCAGATAAAAGAGGGATATGAAGGATTTATTAAAAAATCCAATTTATGCATTGTGCTACATTATTACAAAGTTTGATCTATTCCCCTTGCATTGAACATTCCAGTTAGTTGGAAGACAATAAAGTTGCATAAGGATCTTACTTGGAGTGACTACAATAGCTGACACCAAAGGTCCATACACATCTTGTGGTTCACAAAATGTCCCTTTCCCAGCTCAAAAAAGTGAATCTCTAAGTAGTTTTGGGTAAGTTCATGATGAGTATCAGATTTTTCTCTCTAGAAGCCTCCATTATATCAAAATCTTTCAACACTCTATCTCCCTGCATAAAATTTGCAATATAACCAAACATGATAATTAAAATGATAAATACAAGAAAGATAGCTTGTTTGATATTTTGGGCTTACAAATCCTCTATCTAGTTATTTTACATGCATAGAAAAATCAGGATCATTTCAGTCTTGATACATACATCTAGGGAAAACTGATATACCTGAATATAGACATCAAAGATTTGTTGTCCTTTTGTGGTTTTCATAATTGGAAATTGTATCTCAGGAAAGCGGGCTTGTATGTTGTATGGTATGTTTTGAAGGTCTAGGCCATAGTACCTCAGAGGGATGAGAGAAATATGTGTTGTATTGTACAATTCTAGATGAAAAGTGGAGGAAAATGTAGTGGTATTATGTGGGGTGATGGTGAAGGTAGTGTTGTTCTTGGCTATTTAACTTTGTGATGAACTCTCAACATCCATAAAATATTCTATGCTACTACATCCCCAATACATCTGGGGAACTTGAAAGAATGATAGGGTATGAACTTGATCATCATCCTCGTCAAATTCATCAAAAAGAAAGCTTGGTGTAGACATTTTGAGTTTCTTTACTCCATAGTTTACAACCAAACCATAGTCTGCTAAAAACAAAACCATTGTTACAATAGAAGTCCAATACGTGCACCCTACACTATAGAGTAATGTACAGAACATGTCTAAAAGATAAATTCTGCAATCCATAAATAGAAAGTTCATCAAACTGTATATGGCAAAGGCTTTCTGCAGATTCAACTAGGACATAACTCTCGAGCTAGTAGAACCTCTTACATTATTTATTTTCTATCACTGTCCCTTTCGCCCTAAACTGAAAGCAATTAGAAGTTTTAAAAAAGGTGTCTCAAAACCTTGAGAAAAAAATGAATATTACAAACCTTTGATTACAAATGGTGTTTTCATTCAGACAGGTCCCAATGAGAGGATAACTTGCAGCAATGACCAAGGTTGAAAATTGTACATTATCTAATAGCAGAGAGTCATAGACTGGTGATAAGGAAGAATAATTGCCATTATGACCAAGGAACAAGCCTCGATGAGCATGAGAATGTGCTCAACTGACCAAGAAGCATCCGAAAGAAGCTGGGTTGAAGCACTAATCAAATTTGGGAGAATAGAAACCCCGAGACATGCAAAAAAGAGCTTGGCTTAAAACCCTAAATAAATGTCATAACGACAACCTAGGTTCAAACCTACTGAGAATTACCCCACTACAAATACCGGTCAAGCCAGGTGAATTTGGAAGAATAGAACACCCTCAACATGGAAACAAACCTAGTTTTGCCTTAATTATTAGTTTGCCAAATATGGGCATATCACAGATATAAAAAGGTGCAAATGTGTCATCTAACTAATTCTAGTAGGGTACGGTCTACTGGTAAGGTGAAGCAATTTCCAGATGATGACCTGGGCCTAGGATGATAGCATCCTGAAGGGATCGGGCTAAACCAAGACAAATCTTGATGAAATGCTGCTATTTTCAATTGACTAGCAAGGACCAAAACCTACGACCTTGTGTTAAAATGTTAGGGCAATCTACCACAGAGCTACGAATCCCTTTGCAATCAATGGTGTGGAATATTCTTCCACCAAAGATGGAGATGAATTTGGTTGGGAAGAGTGGCTAGAGAGAGACTCCTATGGTCCTACTTTAGGATACATCCTTCTAAAATGCATAAAAAACAACAAAATAAAATGGAGTGGACAAAAAATATTGAAGAGTACCTTGTGTCCATCATGACAGGTCAAAGAGTAGGTGGTGCATATGCTGACATTGCCCATAGGAACGCATGTGAGACATGAAAACATGACCTGCCTTTTCATGTAACCCTTCAAGTATATGTATTCCTTCCCTTCATCCCCTCCTAATACCAAATCAACCTCCTGCAACAAAAAAATGACTTTCAATGTTCAAAACACAAAATCTAACACAGCTAGGTTTTAAGAAAAGGAAAATAACAAGCATACCAGTTCTTGAGCTTCCACACCTTGGATGTATTCTTCTATGGTCAATGTTGGCTCATTTTCATCATCAAATATATCACCCATTTTAATCAGTGGCTTGCAAATGCCCTTCACAACTAGAAACAAAATGAAAATTGGAAAATCCCAAGCAGCAGCCCGGGGTTCAAGTCTAGCCGAGTCTCAAAAAGGCGCAGAAAAGACCACAAGAAGGCCACGAAAAAGGATGTGAAGCTGCGTTCCAAGTTCAAAACCTGTGCAAGAATATGGAAGCAGAGGGCTTGGTGAAGTTTCTAATTGAAAAGAACTGCGCTTTAAATCAAAAGCAAAAAAGCAAAAAACTGCTCTTTAAATAAAAAAACTTGTTTTCATTCATATTTCCAAAAAAAAACTTCTAGTCATTTTTATTTGTGTGACTAATTATTTAGTTGTGTTTTTTACCTAACGATCAAATTAGTCATTTATTTAGTTATTTATAGATGTGTTGCAAAATATTAGTAGAATTTAGTCATTTTTAGTTGTCGTGACTAAACATTTTAGTCACGTAGTCATTTATTTGCCAAATTCTACTAGTGGATATGTCCAGCATTAAAACTATTCCAGCCTTCTTATTGTTATCCATTGAATGCATAATCTCATGAGTAGCAATAATAGCATCCAAGATCTTTCTTCTAGGGACAAATCCTTTTTATTTTGAGATATTGTGTCTTGCAAAAGATGCTTTATTCTGTAGACTATAAGTTTTAAAAAAAAATTGTATGCAGTATTGCATAAACTTATAGGTCTATAGTCACTGAAGGAAGCAATAGCCCCATTCTTAGGAACTAGAACACTAAAAGTTGAATTGAATTGCTTTAAAAACTAACCTAATTTAAAAAATTCGCTAGCCGCAGCTGTCACATCCTTACCAACAATATCTCAGAATTCTTGGAAAAAAGAAGAAGGGAACCCATTCAGTCCTGGGGCTTTAAAAGGCCCAAAGGAGAAAACAACATTCTTAACCATATCAACGTTATTAGATTTAGAAAGTGCTTGGGGGATAACATCTAAAAGGTCCTGAAGTCCTTCCAAACTATCATCAGTGTTCTACAAAATAGTTGTAAAAAATTTAGAAGCAACTAAGCCTATCTGCTCATCTTTTGTTACAATTGTGCCATCTTCATTTCGGATTTTAGTAGTAGTATTTTTCTCCTACACGTTTCAAGGTTGACTGATGAAAGAACTTTGTATTCCTATCACCCTCAGTCAGCCACTGAATTCTATATTTTTGCTTCCAAAAGGTCTCCTCCCTAAGATTAATCCTATGCCACTCTTCTCTTAAACATCTCTCTTGTTTGCAAATTTCTATATCATGAAAACCTTCGGCCATTTTATCTTGCATTTCTTTGAGTTTTAAAGCAATCAGTTCCTTTTTCTTGAAAATATTTCCAAAAGTGTACTTATTCATCCTCTAACATTATTCTTAACATTCTTGATTTTATGAGCAAGAAAGAACATAGCAATCCCTTTCACAGGTTTATTTCACCACCATCTAACAAGGTCTCTAAATTTAGGATGAGAGGATCACATAATTTCATATCTGAAAGGGTAAGCCAACTTCCTTTTTTGATATGACCAATTGAAAATAATAGGATTATGATCAGATCGAACCCTTGGAAGGGAAGCACAATGCAAAAAAGAGAGAATGTTCTAGAGTTTGATATCATCAACCTATCAAGTTTAACATGTATAAGATTACTCCCCATCTTTCTATTTGACCAAGTGAAGTGAGTACCTTCAATCTCAACATTAATTAAACTAGTGGAGGAGAAACTCAACCAAATCCACCATACTATTTGAATAGTCTTCCAAACCCCCCAATTTCTTTGAGGGATAAAGAGGAGTGTTAAAATCTCCTGCTAACATCCACTTAGAAAAGGGATCAATACTCATCATATTGTCCAAGGACTTCCAAAGAGTTTTTCTTTCATGTCTTGAGTTGGGTAAATAAACATTCACTAAGCTCCAATTTTTATTTCCCTTTTTACTACAAAATTTAATGGAAAAAAAACTCTTGTTAATTCCCACCAAGACAACAAGATTCCAAATATTAATAATGCCTCCAAAGGCACCTTGAGAAGGACTAACATAGTATTCAGCTCTAGGCCAAATGGAATTCACAGTAATAGAAAAATTTTCCTCACTCATCTTAGTTTCTTGAAGCATAATGATATCCACTTTATTATCCAAAATGCAACTTTTTACAAGAAATTACTTATGAGGACTATTCAATCCCCTAATGTTCCAAGATATAATATTCATATAAACCAACTACCAACCAAAGTAAAAGCACAGCAAAATAAAATAGAAGATAACAAGTACCTCTTCTGGTCAATGTAGGCCAAAATTCTTGATATGGATCATTTTTTAGAATTTTTGGAGCCCGATAAGTTCTCCAGTGTTTTTGGTCTTCCCATAGCAATTTCCTTAGCTACCTCCCTTGATCGTGTCTCTCTTTGAATTAGTCTTCCTTATTTGTTCTCATTTCTAATATCAACTTTCTTGCTTGAGTTCTTCCTTCCTTTCGCAACAAGGGTCCATTCTTCCTCCACAATGTTGTTCTTTACTAGAGAAGCAATCTCATTCTCCATTGAGATTAGACTCTTCTCCTTCTTTGAATCAATATCACCCTTACTTGGTATAGTTTCCATTTCTTTAGGGTTCCAAGTGTTACCCCTTGATCCTTCAGTGGATTATCTTGAACTGACCCATCTTCAACAATTTCTCCATCTTCTCTAACAATCTGATGTTCTATCAACATCTCTACTTGAGGGAGCTCCTCTCAGATATCCTTCTCTAGATCTGGGCCTTCTCTTTGTTGTTTTGTTGTTGTTGTTTGGTAGTACTATTCTGTTCCTACCCATCAGCTAAAATTTTCTGTTTCTAGTTCTCCAAAGTCCCATTCTTAGTGTTGTTTTGTTGATGTTGTTTCTTTGTATTATTTTGTTCCAGAGAGAAAGAACCTTCATTTTCTCTTGATGGGTCCTCGATAATATTGAGGATATCCTTAACAAAAGGATATCCCCCTTCAGATAACCTTTCCTTATCTTTAGGTTCATCCCTTTGAACAATGGGTTTTTTACATTTATTGATAAGATGGCCAAAAAAGCCACAGTTCTGACAAAAGGGTCCAAAGTTTTCATTCTCTATGGGTTAAATCCACTTCCCATATCTCTAGATTGAAGGGTAATTTGAGTGGGCAACACCGCATGGATCTCAACATTCACACAGACTCTTGCAAAAACTAATCTAGTTTTTTGCATAGTTACTTTTTATATAGAGAGAAACTACCCAAAAGTGTTCTCTATACTCTGAAGAATCCACAAGGTCTAAAACTCCAATGGCAGATTTGGTAACCGAATCCAGGTAGGAGCCACTACACATAAATTTGTTGTTGGATCAAAACTAGGTTTCCACTTACACAAGGCTAGGTTGTTTCATTGGGTTTTATCAAAAAAACCAAGGTCCTCTTGTTAGAATAAAGATCAGATCTTCCTTAAGAGAGAAATAAAACAAGAACAGTCCTCTTGCCATTGCACTCGTGGCAACACTACCTTTAATATTCCATGTCTCTTTGACCCATTTGTGAACCATATCAACATTGGGACTATAAGCAAAGAAGTGACCCACCAGGGTGTTTTGCATCACAAGAATTGCTTCATCCATCATTGAATCAAGAATATTCAGTGCAATACCTTCTTCTGTCCTTTCCACTATAGCTGAACCCACTTCAAGGCTTTTTATAGCTATAGTCCTCGTGACATGATCAACCCAAGAGGGTTTTTCCTTGGAGCCTAAATGTTTGAACCAGAAAGAGGTTGAGAGGTCAAAAATGATCCCATAGAGAGATATGTCACATCAGACTCAACAACCAAGGTGTCAGAACTGCCCAAACTAGGGGGAGCCACCTTCATGCTCCCCAAGCACTCACCAATCATGCACCCACCAAAAAGCAGAATTCAAAATCGTAAACCCTACCAGAGCTCTATATAATCCAATTGTTATTATTTATATAGTAATGTTATATATATATATATATATATATATATATATATATATTAATTGTTAATCTTAATTTTAATAATAATTATATAACTCTTAGGGTGGAGGCCTTGACTCTATTGGCTGAAAGCATCCTGTTATCGACAAGTGGTCACGAGGTCCAATCCCCCCACCCACGTGGTACTGGAGGGAGGGCGTGTCAAACCAGCATCGCCGATCACGTTAAAAATTTTACTCAGTGCACTACAGGTTATAGGGGGGCTAAGTCAATTCCTGCAGTCCAAAAAATAAAAGATAATTATCTAACTCTCCTTATAAGGTGCTATGGAGATTGATATGTTTTCTATATATTCATTATACATAAAATCATGATTCTAAATGTACAAAAATAATAATGTTATAAATTAAGCAAATATCAATTAAAAGGTAGATGTGTTGATTTAACTTTTAGAACTGTTCATTATTGTAATTGACACAATTCTTGATTGAGTGAGTGGTTAGGAAATTGAATTGAGGGAAAATATAAATTCTCATTAACTAAATATTTAGTGTTGAGCATTACAGTTATTAAATGAAAATCATTCATAACTCTATCTATATCTCCCATTTCTTGGTTGGATGTGGATGTCTGTTGAGAAATGAAATCATCTTAATGTTTTAAGGAATAGTGTTAGAATTTCCCTTCTTATGAAATGTACCTTAGGAATACATGATAGACGTTATTGTTTACATTGATACATGTTAATCTGTTCATTCATCTCTTACCAAGTTGGATTTAATAGCATAAAGTCATGTGTGTATTAGTAATAGATTTGATGAAAAGAAGTGTGAATTATGTGAGTTGTTTTAACTATTTTTATTTTTTGTAAAATTGAGTTACTTGTGCTTAATTATTTATGTAGTTAGACATGTTTAGGTTTTTGGATTATGCCTTGGGAGATGTGATCCTATTGCCTCATGTATATATAACTTAGATTGGTGGACACCACCTAGATGTCATTCTCCTTTAGTGTCACCTACATAGATGGCATTAACCTCTTTAAAACTTCTACATCACATCCTATTTGATGAAGGGTACTCCCCTTACCAACCCAAACACACAACAATAACAAAGAATAAAACAAAGAATGTAAGAAAGAAACACATGTTTTCTATTATCTCAATGTCAACATTAGAATATTCAGGAAATTTTCAAGCTACGACCACATGGGCTTTCTAATTACAAAAATCTACAAGCCAGAGCCACCATCTGCACTATTGAACTCCCTGTAATCCCCATTCACCTCCTTTATCTAGAATGCATAACCACCCTAGAATATTCTAGAAATTGTAACTCCCGCCAAGAAGATTTTTTTTTAATTTTAAAATTTTGGTAGTACAACTTCGCGGGATCATAAATTTAGACCCAACCATTGGTTTTTCAATCATAATATATCGTTGGAAAGATGTGTGTCCACAAAATGGTCCATTATGGTTCATTTTGATTTTTGGCCAATTTTCGGGCCCATCTGGAGCCTCTAAGTGCCTCAAATTTGACTTTGAATATTTTTAACAAAATTTGAAAAATGAAAATATTAATATCCCACAAATGACAAATGATATTGAAGTGATTTATTCATTATTGGCTTCAATTCACCATTCTGGAGGTCTGTGTAATATTTCGTGTCCATATGTGCACAAATGCCAACTTACTAAAACTAGTAACCATGCCAATTTTAGCCCTTATTGAAAAAGAACCAATATTTTGGGTGATGCAAGATTGCTCTTACACTAGGTGGATGCTCCCGCATCACTATTGATACTTACAAAATCAAATTCAATTATGGACCTCAACATGGCAACATCTATGGCATTGCATTTCCTCATATAGTTTTGATCTATAAAAGAACTAAGTTCTTCTATGCTAATAATTATGATGTAAAAAATGTTATTCCTACTTTGAAATGGTGTTTCCAATTTCAATTCTTCCTTCGTTAATAGTCTTAAATTTTTTTTTTTCATTACTTAAATTATCATTTTTTCATTCTTTCCCCGAGTACTCTATTATGCTATTTTTTTAATCTTATTCTATTTTGAATTTTATAACTCTAATCAAACATAAAGATAAGGGAATAAAGAGAAATACTATTTGAAGGTGTAGGGCCCACTATAGACAAACATGGTGTTGGTAATTATTTATGTCTAGGGTTTTAAACTTGAATGTTTGCTAATTTTATCCTTCAAACCTTGAAATTTTTGAGTTGCGAGATCTTGTTCTGTTGCTGAAATCCCTATTGGCCCCTGAAAATGGATGATAAAAATGGGTCACATACGTTTCAAATGCATATCGGGTTACAATTTCAGTGTCTGAATGTGTCTCTAATGGTGGATATGAGTGTTTCGCTTTGCCAATACCGCGGGATCCGCCAAGTGTCGAGCCTTGATTCATGCCGCACTTTTGTTTCTAACTGATAACCGTAGCGCGGAGCGTGCCACGTGGCGGAAGCTGTTTCTAATGTTGTTTTAAGTTACTAGCCGTGGAACTCGACATGTGTCAGTTTCCGCTTGAGTTTCAAAAACCCTTTAAGTGTCTCAATGTGCGCATGGAAGGCGCCATGTGTCCCTAGTGGTGGTTGTGGAGCGCACCAAGTGTCAGCTTCTGCGTAATGTTTCATAATAATTTTGGTGCTAAGTGAAGACACGGGGGTGGGTCCCAATGAGGAGCCTCAGATGCTACGGATCGTGCCACGTGTATTAATGTTTCTGACACAGTTTCTAAGTTACTTCGAGCGGAAAGCACCACATGTCAATAGCGGAAACTAGGTTCAAAAGTTTCATTGTGTCTGCGGAAGGTGCCATGTTTCTTTTGTAATGGACGCGGAGCTCGCCAAGTGTTAGCTCCCGCGTATCTATCTATGCCTCGCGATCCAAAGTATTGAATGGTGGTGGGCCACAGTTGTGAGTCTTAAAGTGCCGCGGAAGGTGCCATGTAGTGGATGCAGCGCTAATGTTGCTTTTGTTTATGACCCTTCCCTGGCGAGATACTAAAGGTTTCTAAGTAACACGGAACCCGACATGTGTCAACTTCCGCGTGGTTTAAAAAAGTTTCTAAATGTTTCAAGAGATGTTGCGGAGCTTAACAAGTGTCAGCTTCCACGGACTTGCCCTTGTTTTCCTCTTACGAAAGCAAACGGGAGATTGTGGGTCCCGGTATTAAAGTGCCTCAAGTTTTAGATGCTGCGGGTTGTGACAGCTATCACTTGCGGGGGCCACTTGAACTTAAAGACACAGTTTAGTAAAGTAACATGGAGCCCGACATGTGTCAGCTTCCACGTAAATTTTGAAAAAGGGTCCTTGTGTTTCAAAGAAAGCACGGAAGCTGCCACCTGTCCCGATAGCCGATGTTGTGGAAATCGCCACGTGTCCTTTTTATGAAAGGCAAAATGGTGGAACGAAAAAGTCAGTGATGGAAGTGTGAAGTGCCTATGTGGCATGATCTCGTTGGTTGGCAACTTTTCAACAGATTTTGACACCGTTGATCGCAGCGACGAGAGGATGATCAACGGTCTCGTTTTGAACTTGCAGCAATGGGTTTTTTCTTTGTATCTGCGGCCGCATTTGGGCGGGAAAAATTTCAGAGACTTGCTGCAGCTGCATTCTAGAGGCTACGGGTAGATGAAACTTTAATGGCAGAGTTGCAACGGTATGGGTCGATGATGGACAGGTCAACCACCATATTTATGATGCATGTCTTTGAGCGGCGGCACAGGGCTCGAGCTCAACTACTCCTCGTCCTTCTCTGGCTTCTCCATGATTTGTCCCCTGTTGCATTTATTATTTTGTGCACCATTTCTGATGCTGTGTATTTGACAGAAAATGTTGACCTTGCCATGTAATTAATTTTGCTGAGTACACAGTCTTGGTATAAAAGCCAAACTGTGTTACTCTTTTGTGTTGTTAAAAACTGGACATATCTGGCATTGTAATAAGATACAACTGGTTTTGGTTTCTCTAGGCAGGAGACCTTGTGGGTTTATGTATCTCTTATTGTATGTTTCATGCATGAATTTACTGATTTCATGATTGGTTTTATATGAGTAATGCTGTATTCGCATGTGTTTTGTTATTCTGTCTCTAGTATTGCATGTATCCTTCTTCTGAATCTAGATATCTAAGGGATGTTTGGTATTCTAGAATATAGAATTCCTATATTGAATGCTTGATCTTTCAACTTCTGCTCAAGGGGTAGATTAAATTATTTTCTGATTAAGTGTTGGGAAAGATATACTGCAATAGGGATACCATATGTAGAGATAACTTAACACTCTATTCTAGGAGGTATCTGTAAGGCATATACCACAACATCCCCTTGAAATCTAATTTTAGTGTTCATGCTGATCATTCACAGGTGTATGTCTACTGACTCCGAGCCCTGGATAGGCACCAATCTAGTTCTGTATTGAGGTTACATACCAGGTCCTAGTTTTGCATCCAAACACAAATCAAACTCAAACTTCCAAAACAACCATGAGGACCTTAGAAGTAGTTTAGGACCAAGATCCTCTGATTCACAACTGAACATAAGCCCAAAGCTAGCCCCTTTGCACTTATCCTACAGTTTTGGTCTTCATATAGGAGGATTTATCTGCTTTGTGTCAACATCCAGTTAGTTCATAGTCATATTTCATGGATGTTGAATAGGGAATACCCCCTTAGGTTTTGCAAAGCCTGAAGAAGAAGAGGAGATAAAAATAGAGTCTATCTCCTACACTGTTGGTCCCTGGCCCAGAGATCCTGTTGATCACTGATGGCTACCTTGTAGGGAAATCTGGGAATGAGCATCCAGTCAGGGAAAAAATCAACACATGGCTTGAGTCTTTTTATTTTAGAAAGAATGTAAGATACATAATATTTACTATCGGTTAAGAACTACATTCTATAAACTAGGGGCTAGGGTAGGGCATGCCACATGTCATTAGTCTTTGACATGTGTCCGAGAAATCTTACAAAGTTGCTCACAAGGGATAGCTATAAAACATCCACTTCAAAATTTGGTCTTACAATTCTACTACATTTTCCAAATATAGTGTTTCAAGAAATGACAATTTTGTAAAGTTTGTTACAAAAAATTTTAATGTAAAGGAAGAAACTCCTTTGTATTATTTAAATATCAATATCCTTTACCAAATTATTAATTTTACATATTGACATCTAAAATCTCCCAAATAATGGATCTACTGAAAAAGAGGCTTTATGGAATGAGTTTTATTAAATATTTATAATTTTACATATTAACATCTAAAATCTCCAAATAATGAATCTATTGAAAAAGAGGTTTTACCCAATTATTTATATTAAACATTTACAAATTGAGTATAGAAGTAATATAAAGTATTAAGTAGTTATTACTAATTAGTTTTAGTTCTCTAACAATTATAATCTTCTCATTAGAGAGACTACTTAAATTAATTTTAGTATGAACACATTTATTCTATATAAAGTTAAGTGACATTGGTAAGTGTAGGGATTTATAATTTATCACTTGTATTCTTCTCTAAAGTAAATTATATTCAATATAGAGATAGACTATCTAAATTTTATAAACTACCACAGGCAAAATTAGTTAATTATTATGGAGTAAAAAAGTATGGCTTGAATAAATCCCTTTTGGAAAATTGAAAGACCTTTGACACCGCCCAAATTTACCTATCAATGAGACTAAAGAAGAAGGCCACTAGGTAGGGAAATTTCACTCATGATGCATGCTATACACAATTATTTATACACCTTCCCTTGCATGTTTTTCAACCTACATGTGGATACATTTAATTCAAATGTCATGTATTGACTACAATGTGATGGAAAATTATAGTATTTACATGGAAATTACCACTAAATACCTACAAGTTAATACCAAAGATGCAACAACAAAACTAAGATATCTTACTAGATACAACAAAGCCATTGCTAATCATTATACTCTTCATCAAAGACGCCATCACTTGGGTTTGATGGACTCTCACTACACTGCATTGATGTGGCTACATGTAGATGAAAGAGGAACATTCAAGGCAATAACATGTCTATGCATAAAGTGTGTTTTATATGAATTGCCAATTTTCCTTGCCAAACGACACCCACATGTTTAAATCCTATGGTTCACCAGGTTGAGGAAGCCAATGAAAATTGAAAAATATATAGAAGCCATTGTAAGATGTAAGTGAAGAGAGAGGCTACAACAATTTTGACTCATTGTTTTCTAACATTTCAATCCCTCTTTTCTTTGCATGTCTTGTCATCTTATTTTCCATTTCCTCTTGTGATTCAAGTTCTTAATTTTAGTTGAATGCCATATGTAGTATTTGATTGTATTTTTTTTACTATATCAATCTCGTTGTTGTGTGATCTTCATTGCATGTATACATAGGTAAGGAATTTGCATCTCAATACCACTTGATTTCTTACGGATATCACTTTTCTTAAAACATTGTTAATTTTATGGATATTGTACATTGCAATTCAATATGGATTGGATGCGGGATACTAATATTGTTTTGTGTTGTAGATGTAATGTTTATTGCTACTTTGGACCCATTATTTTAATATATTAAGCTACTATACGGGTTGTAACTTCATCTCATGACACTAATCAAAGCTAGAGCCCAAAAGAATCAAAACTAAACATGACAAACTAAAATACACTATATATCTTGTAGAGAGTAACATCACTCCTATAGGTGACTGCCTTCAAGAATGGAAGAATATTGGTTTATGTAAGAATGAATTTTTAGGGGGTATTCAAATCTTGGCGCCACATTGTATAGACTCTCTACATTTATCTCATGAGCCTTTACCATGGAGCACTAGATGTTGTCATGCTACTTATTGCCCATTTTGCTGCAATGTCGTTGCTCTACTTTTTCTCACCATCACATTAAAATTACACCTTAAAATGATATTGTTAATCTATTTTGAAAAGACAAATTGATATAGAATTGCATAGACTTTTAAGGGATAGAGAGAAAAAACTAAAATTTGTAAGATATCTTTCTTAACTTTGTGAATGTTCAAACTTGTAGTTGTTGAGAAGATTGTCCATATGCAAGTAATGCCCATCCTCATTATTAATATTTATTAATAACTCAAATACACAAATTCAAAATTGATGTTAAGGTAGTCATTATCAATGTTCTCAATAAGAGGAAAAACTTCCCAATGTGCTAAAAAAAAATTTAAACACCCACTTAAAACAAATATAAATTTTAAATAAATACTTTTAAAAATATAAATTAATCAAATAAATTTTCTAAACAAAAACTAATACAATTGCATACAAATTGTTACGGTAGGTCTACGCTAGAGGGATTAAAACTAGCACTTGCACCCATAGGAGGTTCAAAGAATACGCTGATAAGAACAACCGACGAGTTTATAAAATTTTCCGACGTGATTTTACGGCATGAGACAATTATCAACCTAGTAAACCTAGTATTAGTTTAGACCCATTCTAAACTAGTTGTAAACCTAGTCATGGAATACCAACTGTCTGATTGTCCAACCAACCCATAGAATACCCATTAGAGAAAGCTTGTATTTTGTAGGAGAATTGCTTGCAGAGCATCTTTTTTCTGGCTGTTTGATCTATTAGGAGATTGCCTAAAAATTGTTAGACATCGGTGAAGTTGTCTGATGTTTGAAATAATAACAGGTGTGTTCAGTTGCATGTTGGCTACTCCGATTTGATGATGCGCAATGTGCTTTTATGTTGTTGTGCAACATCGTATATGCGCACTCTTGTATACCTAGTGTTTGTTATATTGACATTTTATTTCAGATGATTAGACAATTAGCAGTCGGGCTTTTAGGTCAATTGAACTGGTCGCTAGGAAGAAGTTTTATCATTGTTTGGTTGCCATATTTTGTAAGCTTCGATACGCAAATCGATATTTTGGTAACACAAGAATTTTTCCAGCTACCGCGTGTCTGCGAGAGATATATGAGGACTTTCCATATATTTGCAGTTTCAAGCACCGGCAAAATTTGCCCAATTTCAAGCAAAAACAATGGTTTTGGAGTTTGGAGCACCAGCAAAATTTGACACAAGCACAGTGACTAAATCAAAACACAAGCATCCGAAATGGTTCTAACCCAGCTGCCGCTACTTCCTGTTGATAACTGAGAGGGGGGGTGAATCAGTTATCCTAATTATTTCTTCTTTTGAACTTTCTTATTAATCAAAGCAACATTGAATTAAACAAACAAACATTATCATGATATGACAGTATTTTTGACGTGGAAACCCGGTTAAGGGAGAAAACCACGGGGTGATTAACCCAAAGATTATTCTCTATTAGAAGAATAAGGAGTTACAAAAATGGCACTTGCCAATTAGGGCTCACTGCCCGAGCACACTGCTCACAAAAGGCACACTGCCTACAAAGAGACACACTGTCTACAAAGAATGTAATACAATACTTGAACTGATTGGAAGCATCTACATATGCTGGGGTTTAGTTCCGGTTAAGCTCAGTACACTGATCTGCTGCACTTCATCTTTCCTCTGTTCTTTATTCTGCTATCTTTTCACATACCGGATCTTTCTTACTACTTCTGCTCTGCTCTGTACTTGTTCGCATACACCATCACACACTCACACTTTTCACAACTAAATCCATCCTCTATATATATCCGCATAAGTAATTTCATCACCTTTCTAGTCGGCATCCGGAACAGTCTAGTTTCTTACAAACTCTGTTCTGTCGGCTGAATCCTTGCTCACCAAGCAATGCGGATCAAGCATATACTTGTAGATATCATTAATCATGTCGGCCAAACATGATTCATGCATTCACAACCTTTACCATCAATAGTAACACATCCAGAAAATATTCTGATGCTTAGTCAGTCAGTTCTTCCTCTGTTTTCACTGTCTTTCAGGAATCCGGTACTCAGCTATTCATATCTTTTTCTTTGTCCATCACCAGAGGCTAAATCCTTGGAATATACTACTCAAGGTAGTCCTCTTGACTCCCCAAATCCGCACTGCACCAAGACACTTCCTCTTAGAGGTCCGGACCAATCTGTCGGACCTTGCCACATGCTCTATTCTTGTTCACCGGACCACAACAGTTCTTCATTCTGACTTCCGGTAGAGGCACACCATGACTTGCAGATAAGTGGGATGACCTTTGTTGCCATCAATGACAACAACCATGAATCCATATAGTGTCTCTTGCCAACAATCTCCCCCTTTGGCATTGATGGCAACACTTAGTGAAAAATGACTAAGTGTTTACACTATGCTCCCCCTTTGCTGATGCTCTATCTTTATATACAATTTCCGGAACTCCCCCTTAGTTGGATTCCTCATTTTTCACTGCTTCTCACTCCCCCTTTGACATCAATGGCAAAGGGTAGGGTCCGCACACCAAAATTTTCAAAAAATTTCTCTATATAGCCGCATATTTACATACTCACATAAACTGAAGAATGTCTGTAAAAGATGTCTTCAGTTGGATCAGTTCTGTAGCCCAACTTTGCTTCATTCTATCCAAAATTGAAATGTGACCACTCAACAAAAATGCAAAAGCTTCTACCCTCTTGAGATCTGTCGGATCATTTGTTTGGGCGGTAGTCTGAGCATCACTGATAGCCTCATGCATAGTTTCTAACTTAGGGATTATAATTGTTCTAAGTTCTCCCATCCGGTTAGTGATATTCTTCCTTTCCTTCTCAAAGTTCTTTATTGCATTTGTGATTGCAATAGTTTGACATTCTTGATTTACTGTGGATGAAGAGAGAGGATCAAAACTTTTAGACAGACTTTGTAGTTTGTCCTGTTCCGCTTTTATTTTCTTATCAATTTCTACTGTTGCCTTTGACCAGGAGATACAAAATTTGTAGATATCACCGCCATCCTTAAGAGCATTTTCTAAGCTCTTTATTCCAATACTCATATTTCTCCTATCATTAGAGATTAATCCTAATACTTCTGAAAATCTTTTATCCAAAAATTCCTTCCAGACCTTTTCTTCAGCTGATTTTTCTAGAGAATCAAAATGTGTATCAACACTGCTGACTAAGGTTTTGAGATTACCGGAAGAGGAGGCTGTCGGATCTATCTAGATTGATGGCATAATCTTTTCAAGCACTCCGGAAGCAGCCTCTATCAACTCACAGTCTTCCATATGAGACTTTAGGAGTTTTTCATTTGCCTTAGCATTTGCAAATGAAGCTATCTTCATTGTCTGTACCGGAGAAAGAGAGTCAAAGTCAAATGGGCCTTTTAGAAGCTCCGGTTCATCAATCTCTAAAGTTTCTTGGCTTAGAAACTTTTGAACAGTTTGTGCAGTGTCTCTTGCCGGAGACAGATGTTTCTTTTCTTCTGCAGTTTTGTCCTTAGGAGTCTTATCTCCTTCCACATTTTTACCACTTGCAGTTGTGGTTTTCTCTGTTGGATTTTTCTCTTTCTCTGCATCCTTGGTGCAGTCAGCCTCTTTTTCCTTTTCTGTTGCATCTTTCTCCTGTGATTTCTCTTCTTCTTGGGATCCAGAGATTGTAGGAGAAGCCAGAGAAGAGATGTTAGTCTGTTCTAGTGGCACTTCTTCCGGAGCAGATGATTCCAAGTCCACAGCTGTTTCTGCACCTAAGTCCTCTGTAACAAGAATATTGAACCTTTTGAATGTATTCCGGAGGATCTCTTCAGTGTCCTTGGCTACTTTGTCGGTCTCACCAAGCATAAGCTGATTCATCCTTGCTTTGCTTCTGAATTCATCCTTGCAGTCCTTGAATATCATGTTCATTGTTTTGTGATCAATTGAAGGATATAGCTGAATAGCTATTTGTTCCCTGATCTCAAGATCTTTTGCCATGGCATTGTTCTTTCTTATTTCTAGTTCCATTTCTAGACTCTTTGGAATTTCAGAGATGATCTCAATAAAAGCTTTATTGTAGATGTTCAGGTACCTAATTATAGCTTCTTGCAGGATCTTTTGATCTGCCTCATTGTAGTCATCATAGAATTTAGCCACCGGTTGAAGGTTCCCATCCACAGTGACTGATTTGACTACACTGTCTAGAGACAGGGTGGGCTTTTCAGCAAATTTCTCTGTCATTTCTTCGTTGTCTTGACCTAAAGAGGGTTTACCAGATCCTTTCTTCTTCTGCTTCTTTATTTCTTTTATTCCCTCATCTGACTCAGTTTCTTCTTCATCCTTTTGGCTTTGATAAGCTCTTGAGGCTTTTGTCTTAGATCTCTTACCGGATCCCTAAACTTTCGGTATTGAGCTTTTGGTTCTGAGAGGTGTAGATCCTTTTGATGATCTGGTCCAGGTTGAGGTTTCCACCAGAGTACTTTTCTTGCTTTTCTTTTCTGCTTCTTTCTTTTCTTCCTCAGCCTTTCTTCTCTTTTCCCAGTTGGCATCAAGTGCCTCCTTTGGGATGCCTAGGCCTTGAGCAATATGCTCTACTTCTTTTCTCACCTTCCTCTTTATCTCAGGTTCCCTAAGTTCTACATGGATCTTTACACTCAGCTCCTCAAAGGTTCCAAACCTTTCTGCCTTTGGATCTTTGGGCTAACTTAGCATGTGTTGAACATGCAGCTCCACTATCTGTTCATCCACTTCATACCCCATGGGCATGATCCAGACAGTCCTTGGCTCCACTGCCTCCATTAGGCACTGATCAGTGTCCACCATAAAGCACACTGAGTCTTTGTATTTTTCAACAAGAGACTGGGGAATTCTTTCTCTTGCTTGCATCGTGCTTTGGAAGTTTTTAAAGTATCCCCATAGGGCTGTATTTCTTGCTTTGGCATCCCCAAGCCCATGTAGATAATCTCTTATCTGGACTGCAATAGGTTTGTCATTCTGCCATGCCCATCCACTTGATCCGGGGAGCTCATTCATGAAGTAGAAAAATAGACATAATATAAGAGTACCATACTTAAAGGAATTCTTTTTGTTCTTCTTGATTTTCTGTATATTTTCCATTAATTGGCTTAGGAGCAGTTCGCAGAGATCATAATCTGCATTCTTCCTTAGCATTTCATAGGCAGTATATACTGCAATTCCGGATACAGAATTCTCCCTGCTGGAGTGATAGATCTTGTATCCTATTATCATGGATGCATACTTGATATCCGGATCTGAAATATCTTCAATGGTCATTGCCCTCTTGTCAAATTTTGATCCGGTGGCCTCAGTTACAATGTTGTTTTTGACAGATTTGAGGATAGGTATCCCTCCGGAAGAGTATAGACCAGTTACTACCCTAATTGCCTCTTTTGTGATTTTGCAAGGTCTATCCAGCCATAGGAAGTTGTCATGCATTCTGCTCAATACATACCAGACCCATTCTTCTTCTTCAAAGCAGGGGAAATGAATGAATTAATCAAACTGTTTCTTCTGGATACCCTTGTACTCTGGTTTAAGCTCAAAAGCATTGTCTATCAGTTGTTTGTGATAGAGATCTCTTAATTTGAATTCCCCGAATTCCTCAATGCTTGCATGTATGTAAACCCTAATGTCTTCTGTGTGTAAAACTCCATGAGGAACACTGGAAAATGCTCCTAAGGGATCTACCTCCAATGACTTGTATGGATGTTTCTTAAATTCAGGTCGGGGCCTATCTGAGATTTTTACTATATTTGGAGTAGCCATTTCTTCAAAAGATTTGTAGCAAGATATCGAAAGTAGAAAATACCTTTTGCGTCTTCGGTTACATGGAGTGGCTGGATTGATTTCTGTATGTAATGACTTTGGCAGGAGATCTTCGGTGAACTTGATGAATTTCGTTGCAGAGCTCCGCTTTTCACTTCTTCTTGGATGTGGAATGATCAAGTGATTGTTGAGAAATCCCTTATATCGTTTCACAAACCCTAATATCTGTTTGCAATAAATGCTCCACCTACATTATTCCAGTTTGCCTTATCCGGATAGCTTGGAGTATCCCGGATCAGTCCTGATCTATGAACATCATGCGGATCTTTCAATCATGAACAAATCGAGATGACACATTACAAGAACATCCCAAACACTCTGTCCAATCCGTAGAGTGAAATAATGCACTTCCGGATCTCTCCGGACCCTTTTGTAATCCTCTGTCATTCCGGAGCATCTCCCGGAACAGGTCTTACTTGATCGATCACAACTTCTTTATATATTCATGCGGACCTCTGAAATCTTATCTGGATTATCTCAAGACTTATCTCTTCAAACCCTTTACTCCGCATCTTGTGCCATATTTGGCACCACTTGATTGGTTGGGGGAATAGGATTTTCTTTGAGTCTCCCCCTGAGCTAGAGCTTACTTTTTAATTTTCGGAAGGAATATCAGCACCAGAGTCTGGTGCGGATCCAATTTCTGTATTCTCTAAACTTTTCTTTACCCAAATCTTGCTCATCTGATTCCTAACTTCATCCGCATTCATCTTTTGTTTACCCTTGTCTTGATTCTGATTATACACCGGACCTCTTTTGTCCTGATTCTTGCTTCTGCAGACTTTAGCATTATGACCGGACCTATTACAGATTTGACAAATAACATTTCTCTGTATATTTGACTGATAACCTCTTGATCTGCATTGATTAGCCATATGACCTACTCTATTGCATGTAAAGCATCTACCATTGAATGATTTGTTTATTTGCATATTTCTGCATTCATGAGACTTGTGTCCATACCTTTTGCAGTTAAAGCACTGTCCGGAGAAGGATGGATTAGTTTGATTCCTTCTTTTTCTGCACTGATTAGCTTTGTGACCAAAGTGATTGCAGCTGTGGCAGTATCCATTGAAAGATGGATATCTTTGAGCATTGGGCTGACTTACCGGAGGTCTTCTAGGCCTATTCCTTGGATTTTCTGATCCAAAATTCTTTTGACCAGATCTGGAGCTTTCTCCTTTCTCATATCCCAAACCGTACTTGTCATCTGTCTTCTTTTGACTTCCAAGAAGTACTTCAAGTTGGGCAGAACTTATCTTGAATTTTTCTTTATATTCATTTGCTGTTTGAAGATCTCTTTTGAGAGAGACAATTTGATCCTCAAGTTTTTCTTCATTATCTTTGGCATCTTCAAGATCAGATTCAAGATGTCTGATAATCTTGTCCATCTGGTGGCATTCTTCTGATTTCTCTTTAAGAGATTGTCTTAGATTGTCTTCAGCTTTTCTTTTTTCTTCAATCTCTTGAGTAAACTTTATAGTTCCTGATTCCATTTCATGTCTTAACATAATGACTTCTTTTGATAACTTTTCACATAACTTGGTTTTCTCAGTCAATTCTTCATTTGTATTGCTTTCTTCAGTTTGGCTTGCCAATTGTTGGAGCAACTCCTTTCTCTTTTTCATAGAGAGACTTAATTTGTCTTTTAGTTCTCTCATGAATTCATCAGCCTGTTTGAGTCTTTCCTTTAATTCATTGACTTCAGAATTTGACTGTTCAAGATCCTCAAGGGCAGTCTTGAGTTGCTCCCTTAAACCATATGCATCCATTTGAACTCCCAGATCTTCCTCAAGCTGTTAGGCTCTATTAGGAGGAACCTCGCTCTGATACCAATTGTTGATAACTGAGAGGGGGGGGATGAATCAGTTATCCTAATTATTTCTTCTTTTGAACTTTCTTATTAATCAAAGCAACATTGAATTAAACAAACAAACATTATCATGATATGACACAGTATTTTTGACGTGGAAACCCGGTTAAGGGAGAAAACCACGGGGTGATTAACCCAAAGATTATTCTCTGTTAGAAGAATAAGGAGTTACAAAAATGGCACTTGCCAATTAGGGCTCACTGCCCGAGCACACTGCTCACAAGAGGCACACTGCCTACAAAGAGACACACTGTCTACAAAGAATGTAATACAATACTTGAACTGATTGGAAGCATCTACATATGCTGGGGTTTAGTTCCGGTTAAGCTCAGTACACCGATCTGCTGCACTTCATCTTTCCTCTGTTCTTTATTCTGCTATCTTTTCACATACCGGATCTTTCTTACTACTTCTACTCTGCTCTGTACTTGTTCGCATACACCATCACACACTCACACTTTTCACAACTAAATCCATCCTCTATATATATCTGTATAAGTAATTTCATCACCTTTCTAGTCGGCATCCGGAACAGTCTAGTTTCTTACAAACTCTGTTCTGTCAGCTGAATCCTTGCTCACCAAGCAATGCGGATCAAGCATATACTTGTTGATATCATTAATCATGTTGGCCAAACATGATTCATGCATTCACAACCTTTACCATCAATAGTAACACATCTGAAAAATATTCTGATGCTTAGTCAGTCAGTTCTTCCTCTGTTTTCACTATCTTTCAGGAATCCGGTACTCAGCTATTCATATCTTTTTCTTTGTCCATCACCGGAGGCTAAATCCTTGGAATATACTGCTCAAGGTAGTCTTCTTGACTTCCCCAAATCCACACTGCACCAAGACACTTCCTCTTAGAGGTCCGGACCAATCTGTCGGACCTTGCCACATGCTCTGTTCTTGTTCACCGGACCACAACAGTTCTTCATTCTAACTTCCGGTAGAGGCACACCATGACTTGCAGATAAGTGGGATGACCTTTGTTGCCATCAATGACAACAACCATGAATCCATATAGTGTCTCTTGCCAACACTTCCTACTATCACCATTCATGCATCTTGACATTCACCTCTTGCCGCCTGCCTCTTTTGGAAAGATCCGTCAATTTATATATAATGAATTTGGGCCCATTACCTCTATTAATTTTCTCTTCATAGGCTAGCCAACAAGCTTCTCACATGCATATCATGTTGCATTTCTACTGTGATAGATCACAATGCTACTTCCTAATTCAACAGATGCATCATCCCTTGCTTGTATAGACTTCTCAAGTCCAAACCTGCAAAAATGAGCTTCATGTGACCAGGTTCTAAATTTGATGGTGGTATGACTATTTAAATGCTCACTAGCAAACAATGGATATGAGGAAATATAGAAAATTTAGAAAACAAAATACCAAATAACATACTCTAACCTACTGCAGTTCTTCAAATTGTTGTTCGTCCAATTCTTCTGCATTTGTTCTTGTCATTGTAGTCAAGTGTATTTATATACGCTGTTAGACAGTGATCTAGGACTATGACAGATATGAAATGAATGCATAATGCTTCCCAGTGGTAACAATGCACACCATCCCGAGATTGATATGATTCAGAAGTGAATCAGATCCATTTCATAAGTAGGTATCATTTCGTATCATAAAAATCCAACTGTCAGAGGAGAATGGAGGCCAGGTGTCCCAGAAATTAATGGGAATCAATATAAAAAAATCCCCAAATCTGATAACAAATTTGCTCACTTTTCTGTGTTAATATGCGCTCCCTTCAGTTCACCTCAAATCTTGCAATTAGATATGCTTGCGTGAGTTATTTGATTTCAACCGTTTCCCTTTCCTTTTGAAAAAACAAAAAAATCTGGTGGGGACGACACAAGACTTTTTGTGGCATGATTTTTCCTGACATGCAAATGAGTTTATAAAATTTACGGGCATCATTTTTTTAATCGGCGGGGGAAAAACGGCATGAGACAATTTTTCGGCACTATGATGCTCACAGCTAAAAGCCTATCGGCTAAATATTGATTAAAATGTTAAATTATATGGCATTCTTCCGACCGATTCCTCCATTTTGATTTCCAAAAAATGCACAACAAATGCCTCCATGTGGAAGATTGCCATGGGAAATAAATACACATTACAATCTCCACCACCTGCAATTTCAAGTCCAACGCACATAAACTGACATAATGAAGCAACTGCAACTAGAAAGCTTATGCAAAACAAAGAGAGTGATTAAAACCACAAACACCAAAGTAAGAATATTTTATACTCTGAACAAAATACTTCAAAGAAGCTCTTATAGATTCCCATTCAAATCCAAGGCTAACAGCGTTGTAATCTGAATTTTTTCCCTAATAAGTTTCAGCAGGTGAGATTCAGGAGTCAAATGCATTCTAAATGTTCATTAGGCTCTTTAGATTATTGCTTGAGTCATTAGAGATGTATTGGACTCTCAATTCAATTTGCAATCTTTAGTTGGTGCATATTCCCAAGCCTTCCCAAGAGGATTTGGAAACACTCAACTTGCAAGAAGAATTACTCCAACTAGTCTCAAAAATGGCACCCACAGCGCAAGATTTAACATATATCATAGTCATAACTATTCTCCTCCTACATGCATCCTATGCTAAATGTCAAAGTCCTGCTCCTGCTCCTACTACAACTCTTGTTCCTGCTCCTACTCCTACTACAACTCCTCCTCCTCCTACTCCTATTACTACTTCTCCTCCTAATATGACTCCTCCTCCTCCTCCTATTACTACTTCTAATATGGCTCCCCCTCCTCCTCCTCATATTACTCCCCCTTCCTCTTCAAAGGGACTGAGTTTTGGTCAAAAGGCAGGAATTTCTATTGGTGTTCTATTAGCAGTGGCCTTGGGTGGATTTGTGTTTGTAATTTGCGGGAAGAGGAGAAATAATATAAGAAGAGCTCAGTTTGGTTATAGAGCTCATCATGTGGAGCTTTGAGCTTTGATGGGCTGTATGATTTTTAGTTTTGGTTTAATTAGAGATCAGTCCTGCTAGTTTATGAGTTGTCTAGTATTGAGTTTATAGTGATTAAGGAATATGAGTCTGTTGTGTTGAAAATAAACAGCAGAAGACTGGTTTAATTTATATGATTGTTCTTTGGATGAAAGGCGTGTCATGTGACTTGTTCAGGGAAAAAAATGTTGGTTGTGTTTAACCCCTGTACTTACAGGGATTGAGATTAGGTTTTCTTAATGGTGATGGAAAATTATTATGATTTGATTGGAATGTGAAGTCTATTGTTCTTTATTTTGCTATGTTGTATCTCTATTCAGGGAAGAAATATAGTCAATGACCAGTTCCAAGAAATTAATGGACAAAAATGTTAGAATGGTTAAAGAGAATGAGGAATTAATAACTTAATTCAAATATGCGATTGGATTATAATTGGGTTTAATTCATATTTGAGATTGGCAACTCCTAAGACAAGCGATTGGCTTATAATTGGGTTTAATTCATAGTTGAGCTTGGCAACTCCTAATACAAACTTGGCTAAATGGTTTTTCTGAGATTCTGAGGAATGATCAATTTCAAAGATAGGATATGCCAGAACAAATGATAAAAGATAATAATCAATAGACAATTTGAATTTAAAGGAAGTTTAACAATCACAATTTATTTTATTATAACTTTCATACCACTTTATGTATGAGGAATCTTGTTTTTTTAAAATTATATTTCAGTATGTTTTCATTAGAGTTGTGAACTATTGGGTATGTTTTAATTGTAAAGGAAAACAAGCCCAACAACCTTGTATAATAGAAGTATTGCATATACAATCTGAAATAATAATAGGATAAATAGAAAGCAAAGACAATATACTGTGTTTTTACCTAGGAAAATTCTATTGAGTAAAAACTCACAACAATAAAAAATTTCACTATTACAAAAACTCAAGCATTCTCCAATACAATAATGAATCTCTCTTGCTTCACCCTTAAGTATGTGTGGATATAATTAGGCACATTGAAAGTAGTTTTACACATTGCATGAAATCATGCAAAAGATAAACGTGAATGCTTTAAAACTTGGGAAAAAAGAGAAAAAACCCAAAATAACAACCATCTTTTTTCCTGAAAAATGCATTTTTCACAATTTTTTTTATCACTAGCAACGTTGATTCCATCCGGACTATTAAATATGGAAAGTATACAACACTTATTCAACATTCTCCCAATTGTTGAATACTTTTCATAAGGGCCACACTCTTAAAGTGTTAGTTGTTGAGGACAACCATGCACATTGATTTCTTACGCCAAGAAAATTTCTCAATACTCACAACCTTTGTTAATTAATTAGCAACATTATTTTTTGTACCAACCTTTTCCAACATTAGTCATTTACTTTCAACCATTTCTTTCACAAAATGGTATTGTACTCCAATATGCTTTGACCAAGCATGATAAGCAGGATTCTTGGCCAAATATATTGCACTTTGATTATTATTGTGAATCCTTACCATCTTCTATAACAAACCAATAGTTGAGAAAAACCTTTGTAGCCACACTGCTTCCTTGCATACATGAGTAGCTGCCATGTACTCTACCTCTATTGTAGATAATGCAACCATTGTCTTTCTTTTCCTCTTATAGCTTACTATTCCTCCAAAAAGACTAAAAACATGTCCATTGGTACATCTTTGACAATCAACATCTCCGGCCTAATCAAAATCCACAAATCCTTATGAATTTAAAGTTGTGCTTTCATCCACTCTTCCTTGGTAACAAATTGCATAAATTGAGGTGCCACATAGATTTCCAAAAATCCTCTTCACAATAGTCCAGTGTTCTTTATCTATATTGGATAGATATCCACTCATAACTCTCACATCACTTGCAATGTTAGGTCTAGTACAAAGCATTACATATATAAGGCTTCCAACAACACTAGCATAAGGAACCTGGCATATTTTCTCAATTTCTTCTTTTGTTTTAGGACTCTATTCAAAAAACAATTTTTTATTAACAAGAAATAGAGTACTCATAGGTTTACTATCCTACATCCTAAATCTCTACAAAATTACCTTAAAATATTTCTTTTGATGTAACCACAATTTTCTTTTTGCACAAATCCTTTTAAATTCCATGCCCAAAATAAATTTTGTATCACCAAGGTCTTTCATGTCAAATTGTGAATACAACTAAGACTTAACTACACTCATCATTGTCATATGGTTACCAATTAATAACATGTCATCTACATATAAAACTATGATAACAAAATTTTCACCTTTCTGCTTAAAATACACACACACACACATTAGCTTTGATATGATCTAGCCCAAGTCCCATAACATACCCGTCAAATTTTTGATTACACATCATTGGTGATTCCTTCAAACCATAAAGATACTTTTTTAGCTTATACACTAATCTTCTTTACTTTTCACCTTATAACATTTTGGTTGTGCCATGTATATTTCTTCCTCAAGCCAACCATGTAGAGATGTTGTCTTTACATTTATTTGTTTAATTTCACTTGATCAAAAGCAACAACAATAGATTAAAAAAATCTAGTTGAAATTAGTTTTGCAATAAGAGATTTTTTTTCTTTTCCAAAGTTAATTCCCTCTACTTGAGAGAATCCCTTCACTACTAGATGAGCTTTATACTTGTCCATTTTTCCTTCTGCATTATACTTCTTTTTAAATAACTATTTATAACCAACTAGTTTTCTTACAGGGGGTAATTTAACTGTCCCAAGACTGATTTATATTTAAGGACTCCATTTCTTCCTACATGGCCTCCTTCCAAGATTTTTTTTCATTTGATCTAAGTGCTTCTTTAATAGTATTAGGGTCTTCATTAGTAACAGATAAAATTGATAAAAGAGATGTGTCATAAAAATCAGGATTCCTATACCTTTTTGTTTTTCTTCTTACTTGATCTAATCTCCCTAATGCTAGAGTTTCTAGTTTTATATCCTCTGAATATGTATCTTTTGAATCTATATCCTCTAATTTTACATTTCTTGGTTCCACATTCCCTTCTACCAAATCATTCTTTGAGCCATCTTGTACAATTGATCCTAATTGAAACGTAGATCTACCCTCTTCTACTTCCACATGAACTCTTTTAAGTTCTTTCTCTAGTTGTTTTTCTTGTTATGGATCCCTCATTCCTTCTCTAAAATTACATTATGATTGTATTCTATCTTGTATGTTTATGGATTCCATAGCTTATATCACTTATATACTTGTATAATATCCCATAAATATAAGATATAGCAAAACTATATCTTTCCCCTACCAACAATTTAATGTGTAAGTTATTGTCACTAAGGAAAACTTCTCCTCCATGTATGATGAGAACCACACCTTTGGAGAGTCATATGGTAGGAGTAACCTAAATCAATGGGACGATCATTTTCACTAATGGTGTTAACATAAATAAATAATGCATCATTATCAACATCATTAGAAGATATCTCTATGGAGGAATCATCATAAGATTTCTTTTTGTTTCTACTTTCTTTCTTCACATCTCCTTTCTTTCCATAGTTCCAATAATTTTCTGTACTCTTCTCAAGTGTTTTGAATCATCCTTTTGACTTGGACCTATCTTTCAATTTCTTCATATTCCCTTTAGACCCTCCTTTGTCCTTGGGCCTTCCTTGAAGATGCAGGGCATCCTTCAAGCTCTCATCCATGGATTTTCTCCTCATTTCCTCGAAAAGAAAGTGATAAAGGTATCCATATTTGGATCTACATCACTACCACTGATAGCAACAACTAAATTTCCCAAGATTCAAACAAAGAAGAAAGAAACAAGATACTTTTATTTTCTTCTTCAAGCTTAACATTTCCTAAAGCTAGCTAACTCAAAATCAAGTTAAAGGCATTTAAATGTTCTGCAACAAAATCAGCTTCCTTCATTTTTAAAGAATACAAACATCTTTTGAGATACAATTTATTTGTTATACTTTTGGTTTGGTAAATATCACCTATCCTCTTCCATGGTTGAAATGCAGTAGTCTCGTCTGAGGCATTCAAGAGGATGAAATCTTTAAGACATAACCGAATGGTTCCTCATGCCTTCTTATCCAACTTTTCCCAATCTTCATCATACATTCCTTCCTTTGCAATAACTTTCCATTGATCTCTATCTTCCAAGAGATCCTCCATCTTTAGCATCCACAAATTGTATCCATAATGGTTGAACTTGTTAATCTCTGAATAAGAGGTGGAGACCATGGTTTCAATCTCTACCAAATCTACAAAACCACTTGATTTAAAGTTCCTAATATAGCTAAAACACCCACAACACTTCAAGAGAGGCATCCCTTTCTCAAAAGAACCAAGCTTGCTCTAATACCAAATGCTGGAAAAATTGGGTAAACTACTACAAATGAAAGATTGTTCACTTAGTGTCCAAATCTTATATTAAACGATTATAACATTATTTAATTTTTCATAAATTAGATGTGTGGAAGTTTAAATTAGCAAATAATAAATTAAAAAACCATAAGTTTCAAACACATGACATTAGATGTATGTGGAGAAACATTTTTTAGAAAAAATCCACCTTCCAAAGAGAGCATCAACAATGTATTAATCCAAACAATGCATTACATCAATACAATAACTATTTGCTCATTCTAATTGTATTATAGAAACACCTATGTACTTACAAAAACTCATAATACTTACATATAATGCATACTATTAGGATTAAGGTACCATCAAACTTGTAAATCTTATGTAATTTATTATTCCTATTATTGTTTGTAAATCACCCATAAGGGATGAAAGGTTTCACCAAGTAGTGATCTTGTTTCAGTCGCATGTTTGATCCTGGTACTTGATGGATGTTGGTTATGGAGCATATTTCATTCTGGGGGGTGCAGGGGGTACCCCCTTTGTGAGGTTCGGGGGACCATCCCACTAATGGGGGTCTGAGGGCTATGCGCCTCAGTGGGGATTTGGGGGAAATGCCCCCAAAAGCTACATTATATTCATTGTAAATCTAGACCGTTCATCATTAGGTCACAGGTCTGACGGTAGAGGTTATTTGGCTTTTCTTGCCCTAGAAGGCAACCCCTTTATGAGGATATTGTATTACGACTATGAAGAATAGAGTAGAGAGTTAAGACTGGAAAAGCATGCACTGTTGGATTGAAGACTGAAGAGGAGGTTGATAGTGTTGTATTGTAAACTCTTCTGAAGTTAATACAGACTAGTGCATCTCTTCTTGTAGGGAATTTTTTCTCGAAAGGGTTTCTCCACATAAACATGGTGTTATGTGTTTGATCTTTTGTTCCATTATTTCTGTGTTGATTTCATCCTATCTCTATTTTGGTTTTGCATAGTTAAATATCTATGTTATAGTTATAATCAGATTTTCATTGATAGTTGTTTGGTGCAAAAGGAACCAGTTCCTTTGCCTCTAAACCCCACTCACACAATTTACCACAAATAGTAATTCACTGCTGATAACAAGAAAAAGAAAATTCTTCTTTATTCATTCATTCTCAAATACATTAAAACTATAAAAACAGTAAAATAGGGCCTTCCAGTTGGCCTCTCATCTCTCTCATCTGCATAATTTCTTCTCCTCTCCATAGACTTCCCTTGGGCATGTACACAGTCCCAAGTCACCAGCCCTTCTCTCAGACTAAGATTTATCTTCCTCTCTTTGTTCCTAACCGGCGATTGGGTCTCTCCCTAGCCATGCCCTTTCTCTCTAGCCATCCACTCCTCAATCCATCTCCAAATCTATAATCTATATTTGCTTATGCCTTGGAAGTGACTTTTCACATTCTTTTTCAATCTCTTCTGCTCTCTCTTTTGTCAATTATTTCTAATTCCATAACTATTGTAGGCATGAACAGTTACAAAATTGTGCTATAGTTACAACTTCCATATACCCGTCAATACTCCTTTACTAGAAGATAATTGTAACCATTTAAACTTCCACCATTAATCTCAAGTCCATGCCATAGAATGATTGAATGACCACCATAGATCGAAGATCCTTCTATCGTCATCGTTGGTCACTTCAAAATATACTTGTATCGGCTAAATGATTTCCCGCAACACCGCAGACATCATTGCTTATCTGGGTGGAATAGAGGTATCGGGGCGACTGTATATCACCTCCCACTGACATGAATAGGTCCCACCAAAAATATCAAGTGATCCCTACCATCACACATGTGGCATCCAAGTCACTACTGTAAAAACCATTCCCTGCTTCCCCATGAGGTACAGACCAAGTCCCACCAAAGGCACTGCGGGGTAGTGGGTTGCATTGACCAATGCCATCAGCTTATCAAGGAGACTTCATTTCAAGTCCCACCAAAATGGAGCTGTCAGGTCGATAAAAGAGTTAACACCAACCAACGAAGTCTAGTAGGATAGTGGTAACAAGATTATGATGCCAACATAGCTGAACCTTACGAGTCTTCACCAGTGCCAACATATGCATAAAACAATATTGTAATATTTTCTCATTGAATGTCTTTACCATATTTACTATCAAGAGAAGCCGACCAAAACTAAAACCAAACCAAAATGAAAATGAAATGTTTTTAGCGATGCAAGATTGCTCATTCGCCTGAAATGCTCTTGCATTAGACACCCCAGGTAAAAAGTTTGTGAGCATGGGCTCACAAAGTGGAGTTAAATGGTAAAACAACTCTTTTAGGTTGAATACAACCTGCAGCGAACTTCATCGCTGAATCAGACATAATGAATTTCTTCCTCTGCCTCTTCCAGCACTTAACTGGGACACTTGCTAACCTCCTCCACCAAGTGTGCACTTTATTCCTCCTTCCTCTTGTGGACTCATATCCACTGAAGACTGTCTTCCTCTGCCAAAGGCTCACTCTCCACATCCTCACTCCTCTCTTCTCATCCTTCACCTTCATGGGCTTCAACCCACCACAAACTGACCACCTCCACCAAATCTCTCTTGTCACATCCTCTATAGCTTCTACCCACAGGTAAGCATCCCTACTCCACTCTACCACATCTGCACATTCGATAATTTTCTCTACCATGCTACTCATCTCATCAGGTACATGCACTTCAAACCCAATATCACAAAACTCATAAACAATAGAGTTTACCTCATACTCCTCTGATGCTCCATTGTCACCGAGTGTAACGTTCTTCTTTACTCCAACATCATCGGGTGCAACGTTCTTCACTGTTACACTGAACAATTGTTCAATCTTCTGTATCTCTTCACCAAGTAACCCTTGATCTTCCTCGGGTTCCTCATCAAACACTGGATCATCATGAAGCATCAAATCTTCTTTACCAGTCACTTTTCCTTCCAAGAATATTTCGATTCTTCTCATCTCCTCTTTCGGCGGGAGATCATCCTCACCAACTTCTCCATCGAACATAGGACTCCCAAAGTCCATTTTCTGCACCTTTTCATCTCTCTCTTTTTCTTTTACAGCTGCAGCCTTTGCACACTCCATAGCTACAAATTGATCTACTGCACACATGTTGTCACCTACAAACAAACAATTATTAGAAGAAACATGGGACTCTTCTCTACCCACTTTCTTCTCTGCACAAATCTCCTTTAGGTTTTCATACAACTCTTCCTTCACTTCTTCCAATAACTCTTCACACATCTTCGTAACTCATTCCTTCCCTCTTTGTCTTCTCCATCTCTTCAACACTGGGATTGTCAAAACCCAGCCAATCACAAACCCTCTCTTCCTTTTCCTTATTTTCTCCATCAATAACTTTGAGTCTTTCTTGCTCTCACCATTATAGGACTCCTTCACACCTACCCTGTCTCTTGAGCTTTTCTCAGATTCTTTACTGTTGCAATTGTTCACACATCTTTACTCTCTCCTTCGTGGATTCAAGCTCTCAACCGATCAGGACTTCACACACCTGCAATGATCCTTTCGAGTTCTCACAACCACCTTCTCTGTTGCTCCACAGGTCTTGGTGGATACTCTTCATGCTCAAGAACAACCTGCTCTGATACCACTTGGTGCAGAAGAAACAATTTCCTCTACCTCTAAACCCCACTCGCACAATTTACCACAAACTGTAATTCACTGTTGATACCAAGCAAAAGAAAATTCTTCTTTATTCATTCATTCTCAAATACATTAAAACTATAAAAATAGTAAAATAGGGCCTTCCAGTTGGCCTCTCATCTCTCTTGAATCTGCATAATGTCTTCTCCTCTCCAAAGACTTCCCTTGGGCATACACAGTCCCAAATCGCCAGCCCTCTCTCGGACTAAGATTTCTCTTCCTCTCTTTGTTCGTTATCGATGATTAGCTCCCTCCCTAGCCGTGCCCTTTCTCTCTAGCCATCCACTCCTTAATCCATCTCCAAATCTATAATCTATATTTGCTTATGCCTTGAAGTGGCTTTTCACATTCTTCGTCAATCTCTTCCACTCTCTCCTTTTTCAATTATTTCTAATTCCATAACTATCGCAGGCATGAACAGTTACAAAATTATGCTATAGTTACGACTTCCATATACCCATCAATATTCCTTTACTGGAAGATAATTGTAACTGTTTAAACTTCCACAATAGATCTTCAAGTCTGTGCCATAGAATGATTGAATGAACGCCATAGATCGAAGATCCTTCTATCGTCACTATTGGTCACTTCAAAATATACTTGTATTGACTAAATGATTTTTCGCAACACCGTAGACATCATTGCTTATCTGGGCAGAACAGCGGTATCGGGGGGACTGTACATATCACCTCCCACTAAAATGAACAGGACCCACAAAAAATACCAAGTGATCCCTACCATCGCACACGCGGCATCCAAGTCACCACTGCAAAAACCATTCCCCACTTCCCTGCGAGGTATAGACTGGGTCCCACCAAAGGCACCGCAGGGTAGTAGGCCGGATTGACCAATGCCATTAGCTTATTGAGGAGACTTCATTTCAAGTCCCACTGAAATGGAGCTGTCGGGCTGATGAAAGAGTTAACACCAACCAACAAAGTCTAATGGGCTAGCTATAACGAGAATGTGATGCCAATATAGCTGAACCTTACAAGTCTTCACCATTGCCAACATATGCATAAAATAATATTGTAATATTTTCTCATTGAATGTCTTTGCCATATTTACTGTCAAGAGAAGCTAACCAAAACTGAAACCAAACCAAAATGAAAATGAAATGTTTTTGGCAATGCAAGATTGTTCATTCACCCGAGATGCTCCTGCATCATTGTTTTCCTCCATTTCTAACATATACAATTTATAGAGAAGAGTTGAGAGGAAATCATAAGTGGATTTTTTAAACCAAGAACACCCAATACTATGGTATGGAAAAAACCCAATGATCCCATTATGAAATCAATTAATGCACCATGAATAGAGCCAATAATAACATATTTAACCCATGAAAATAGAGGGTACAAATTTGCAAAAGTACTACTCCATTTTGTAATCCACTACATATTGTGGGCCCCACTGGACACATGCAAAGATCCTCCACTCTCGTTTCTAGTGCCTAGGAATGGGAAAGTGGTGTAACTAAAGTCAAGTCAACTTGTAACTACCACCATCATGCTTCACTTCCCTTCTTAATGCTACTACAACTAATATTCCAAGATACAAGGAGAAATAATAAAATATTAATAGCTCTCAACCACCTACATGGGCATCCAAATACCCATTCCAAGATGGTTGGAGATATGCCATTATACATTAGGATTGCAATTAAATATCACATGATCCTAATAGTACATGTATTTTAAAACTATATCTTAGGGTAAATATGGCATTAATATTTATTTAAAAAAGAAAAAAAAGTAAAATAAAAATACATCAAAGAGGGGGTATAGGGAAGGGGTGACTCCCTTTGGCTGTGAACTCTTGCTGAGAAGAGACTCAGACCCTTCATGGGTACGCTCTTGATGATGGGTGTGGCTCACATAGGGATATGTCTCCCCTACTAAACCCTTGTTTCTAGTGTTTGAGCTCTCCCTTTACTCCTCCTTGCCACCTCTCCTTGCTCTTAAAATGGTTGTGTTTCTTATTGTCCTACTTCCTCCTCACATTTACCTTTAATATCTATATTTCCTCTCATGGCTACCACCTCCCTTTCTACACTAAAAAAATTGAAAATGAATTATAAATTAGGGTTTTCTATATTCATATAATAACATATTTAGGGTTCCTTGCTTTTGTAAAAAATGATTGGGCTATAATATAATATTTACATGTGTAATAATTTAATAATTATCATTGATCTTTGGCTAGTTTAATAGATTACATCTAATTATATTTTGATCTTTTCCTTTTAAATTATAATCAAGCAAGGCATGAATTAAAAATATATTATTTAGTTTTAGATATAATTTGATTTTTGTACGTTTTAATTTGTCAGTATATGATAATGCTATCTATCTATATTTATTTTTCTATTTCAATTGTTAATCTTAATTTTAATAATAATAATAATAATCTAACTCTCCTTATAAGGTGCTAGGTGCAATGGAGATTAATGTGTTTTCTATATATTCATTATACATAAAATCATGATTTTGAATATAAAAAAAAATACTGTTATAAATTAAGCACAATACCAATTAAATAAGGTTGATGTGTTGATTTAACTTTCAAAACTAACATTATTGTAATTGACACAATTCTTGATTGAACGAGTGATTAGAAAATTGAATTCAAGGAAAATATAAATTCTTATTAAAGTTAAATATTTAGTTTTGAGCATTATAGTTATTAAAAGAAAACAATTCATCTCTCTCTCTCTCTCTCTCTCTTGGATGTGGATGTTTGTTGAGAAATCAAATTATTGTAACTTTTTAAGGAATAGTACCATAATTTCCCTTCTTATCAAACCTACCTTAGGAATACATGATAAACATTATTGTTTACATTGACACATGTTAACCTCTTCATATATCTCTTACCAAGTTGGATTTAATAGCATAAAGTCATGTGTGTATTAGTACTGGATTTAATGAATATAATAAGTGTGAATTATGAGAGTTGTTTTAACTTTTTTTTGGAAAATTGAGTTACTCGTGCTTAATTATTTATGTAGTTAGACATGTTTAGGTTTTTTGGATTATGCCTTGGGAGGCATGTCTCTATTGCCTCATATAGAGAACCTAGATTGGTGGACAACACCTAGATGCCAATCCCCTTTAGTGTCACCTACATGGATGGCATTCACCTCTTTAAAACTTCATCATGTATTCTATTGATACTTACAAATTCAAATTCAATTATGGTTCTCAACATGGAAACATCTATGGAATTGCATTTCCTCATATAGTTTTGATCTATAAAAAATTAAGTTCTTATATGCTAATAATTATGATGTAAAAAATGTTATTCCTACTTTGCAATGGTGTATCCAATTTCATTCTTCCTTCATTAATGGTCCTAAAAAGTATTAAATATCATTACTTAAATTATCGATTTTTCATTCTTTTCTCAAGTACTCTATTATGTTACTATTTTAATTTTATTCTATTTCAAATTTTTTAACTCAGCTCAAATCAAACATGAAGATAAGGGCATAAAGAGAAATACTATTTGAAGGTGTTGTTGGAACACTCTGATATACTGATAGGGGGGTGAATTAGTATATACCATAATTTAATCCAATTCAACTATATCAACCCTTAAACAAATAATGAAGCAAACTATGTAATTCAAAACACAATCACACAACCATAACACCTTATTTATGTGGAAAATCCTACAAGGGAAAACCCACAATGAGCAAGTTGCTTGGATCTACTGTCCAAATCCAGCCTCACAAATAAAAATAGGTTTACAACAAATTTTAATGGCTACAACCCAAAGGAAGCTACAACTCTTTGATACACTATTTTATCAGCTCCAACCCAAAGGAAGCTACAACTCCCTGATACACAGCTTTATGGGCTCCAACCCAAAGGAAGCTACAACTCCCTATAGTGCTACAACACTTACAACACTTACAAGAAGAGGCTCCAACCTCTGCACCAAAAACACTTGACTGATTATGTTGGTTCAATCACCTCTATGACATCATCTCCTTTGATACTGACATATGACTTCAACACCTCTGCTAAAACAACTCTACTACCTTCAACACACTTCCGCAACTCACCACAACACAACCTCTGTTATGAATCGTACATTATAACTTCTCCATATTTCCTTCTCAACTCTGGATCATTTATATTCTTCAAACACACATACAGTCACTCTCACACCCGCACATGCTCACATACTCATTCTCACAAACTCTCACACATTGCAACAAACTTGATCTTTCATTTATATGTTCCGCAAGTCTTCAAAACTTCACCTTTGTCGGCCTTAATGAAACGTGTAACATGAAACGTGCAGCAGCCTTAACATGTCGGCATCCAAATCACCTGCGGTAATGTAGGGATCAAATCCCATTATGCGGTTCATATCAAGTGATCAACCAAACCTATTTTACCTTCTCCCAACCTTTCCTGTTGGCGCACACTTCTACACACATGGCACAATCACCTAAACATATCATGTTAGCTCCACAAACACTTATCCTTTCAGCATTAGCTCTAGACCTAAAGCGGTATCAGAGACAGAATAACATCATGCAGATCATACACTAATCATTATATGACTTGAAAAACCTTTTCATACACTCCTTTCTCTAATTTATGCATCTTCTTTCTGGCACAAACAAACAAACACTGATGCGGATATCCCTTACTTAGTCTGATTACACTATCTTGAAATAGATCATTGAAAAACATACTTGCGGTACTCCATGGCACTTCAAACTTGAATTGAGCAAACATATAGACAATATGAACTTATCTTTCAAACAACAAAGCCAAATATTATTGTGCGGTGAAATGCGGTGGCTTTTACTTTCTCCCTCTGATGATCCTAAATAGAAACATGACTTGTCCTTACCCAGCTGACTGTGGAAATCATTGCGTTACATTGTAACATTTGAAACTTGAGTATATCATACCTCTTATCTGTATCTAAATATCATCTAACCCGCAAGATCATATCTTCTAGTGTGGAGAAATGTAGAGCATTATGCTATACCTTTGAAACTGTAACAACATTGTACCATTGTCTTCACTTTGCTAGCTCTGGAATGCTCTACAGTAAATTTTTATGTTTTGAAACTTGAAACATGCATACCTCTTAGTTGTCTCTGTCTAACCTCCAAACTACAAGCCCATATCTTCATCTGTGGTATAATGTGGTACAAGCTTTCGATCTCCTCCAGTACAAATCCCTATGCGTGGGTGATCCCACAATACTGGGTTACACTTTTTGGCCAAACTTGACATTGATTTATGAACATTTTGAACTAAATCTTCACTTTTGGACACCTATAGCTGCTAAATCATGGAGAATTTGAAGATGATGTAAACTAGTGATTTGTGACATTTTGTCTATAGATTCTAAATATTTTTATAAAAAAAATTTTGGAATCAAATTACATTTCTTTTTCCATCTCCTTCAATAACTAGTTTTTAACAGTAAACACCATTTTTAAAGAGTGATGTGTACTATAAACCACATAATTTTTTTCTATGAAGGATAAAATTCTATTTTTTCTTTTAATTTAGATTTGTAACTACAATATCTAGAGGATGCATTTGGTTTCATAATATTTTATTGAATTTTTTTTAATTAAATTTTGAAGTCAAACCAATTACAATTTAGACATAGGTGTACTATAAAGAGGATAAATTTTTTTGTATGTATCAAAATTCATTTTTTTTGTTGGAATAAGGACATCAATACCTAGAGGACATGTATGTTTTAGAATTTGTTTTCCATATTTTCCTATTTTTTCATATGTATGAAACAAAGATCTTGATGTTCATTGAAAAACCTACATTCACAAGAAATAAAAAATGAATATAATAATCAAATTAAATATATTTAAAATCATACTTTTTGGGAAGATTATAATAAGGACTACATACTTACAAAAAATAAATTTTAAATGAATTCATTTGATCCCCCAAAAGGTAAATCAAAAGTGGTTTTTTATCAGCATTTTGATAGGTGTAGAGAAGACTCCAATATGAATATGGTTTAAAACTAATGGGGTTATATCCAAGGGGGTTTGATCAAACCCTCTTCAATTAAAATCCTTTAAAAGGAACCTTTCAAGGCTTAAATCATTATATTTTCTAAAAATATGTGATTTTAACAAAAATCAGGATGTCCCAGAAAGTGCAACACATTATTGTGATAGCGCCCACTTTTGACAGTTTGAAACCTTATACATTTTATTTCATATCTCATGTAATGGTTTTCAACAAGAGGCAATGAAATGCAACATTCACACACCATGTACAATATTCATTCATAAAAAAAACAATTTCTTCATGTCATCATATCCTACAACTTGGCAACTTTCATTTGTCCATGAACTTCAAAAGATAAGGTACAATTGTGTACAGATGATACTGATCCAATAGCATGCTTATGACTTTCATCACCATATCCTACATCTCACAAATCCTCTGATCATCACTCCTTTGTCTATTCCTTTGATCATCACTCCTTTGACAGCATATGCAACAATGTTCCTTCCACATCACAACTCTTTTGACATCAATGACAACATATGCAAAAATCTCGCCCTTTGTCATTGATGACAACACTAATGGGTAAGTGTAGGAAGATGGGGGGCCAAAAAGAGGTCTTAAGTGGCCACTTTTTTTCTGAAATCAGGAAATACTGGTCTTGGATGAGAAATTGAGCATAGTTACACTCAAAATTTGGAGATGCAACCAAAACAATGTTCGTAGTGCTTCGAGTCTACTTTCTAAACTAATATTTTGTTTTTAAAATGGCATAGATTAAGGGGTTCAAAAGAGGGAGCCACATAAATTGGTGTTGTTTCTGTCAAAAAAACATAACATAGCATGTTTTGTGGCTCCCTCAAAAGGTCAACTTTTTTTTTGTATTTTTAAAATCACTTCAGTGAGAAATTAGCTAATAGCATGTAGTTTATGCCTAATTTTTCTGATAATTTTTTGATGAATATTTGATTTTTTACTAATTTTCAAAGTGGACACATCCTAAAAAATAGAATTTTGGCCGTGCTACCCCTATAAATTTTGAAAACTAATTGAAAATCATTTTTTTATTTTTTTAATATTTGTAGAATGGAGTCTAGTTTCTAAATATGTAATTTTTTTGAAATTTGAATGAATAGTTATTTTACAATGAAAAAAAGACCAAACTGTGGTTTTTGCCTAAAAACTGACACACAAACAAAAGAAATTAAAGATGAAAGGCTTAACATTGTTAAAATGTGAAAAAAATCACATCGTCAAATAGCTAAGAGAAAGCCTAACATTACCCATGTGTTCGATTTGTTCGACATTGAAACATGTGTAAATCTGAGGGTTAGCACGAACGAAATTATGTGAAATTTTGAAGAATATAGAAAAACACGTCTGTGACTGTTCATAAGGCACTCCAAGCCTTTGGGTGGGAAATCCAAAACAAATCCCAAGCCCAAGGCTTGGGATTCCCAAAGCAAGACATAATGCGAGCGTGTTATAATGCGCTCGGGTTATGTTTTGCTTTGCATTTTTCCTTTCCCGCAAGTCTGTTATTTGTCATGTTTGACATAATGCGAGCGCATTATAACATGCTCGCGTTATGTTCCCCTCAAATTTTTTTACGTTCAAGGCTATTAATCATGAGGGTTAAGGGATAACGGATAGAGTTGGAGGGTTTAGGGATAAGGGATTAGCGTTCAAGGTATAGTATCGAGCCCGTTGAGGGTCTAGAAATAGGGATAGCGTTTAGGGTTTAGGGATGAGGGATGACAGATTAGGGTTGAGGGTTTAGGGTTTAGGGATAGGGTTGAGGGTCGAGGGATCAGAGTTAAGGGTTGAGGGATTAGGGTTTGACATTGAGGGTTGAGGTTCGAGGGTCAAGGGTTTAGGGATAGGGTTGAGGGTGGAGGGATTAGGGTTAAAGTAGAGTGTGGAGGGTATAAGGATTAGGGATAGGGTTGGAGGGTTTAGGGATAAGGGATTAGGGTTTAAGTTATAGTATCGAGTCTGTTGAGGGTTTAGGAATAGGGATAGCATTTAGGGTTTAGAGATGAGGGATTAGAGTTGAGGGATGATGGATTAGGGTTGAGGGTTGAGGGATTAGGGTTTAGGGATAAGGTTTAGGGTTGAGGGTTGAGGGATTAGGGTTTAAGGTATAGTGTTGAGGGTTGAGGGTTTAAGATTAGGGTTTAGGGTTGACGGATTAGCATTTAATGTCAAGGTTAGGGTTAGAGTGTCGAGGGTAGAGGGATTAGGGATAGGGTTTAGGGTTGAAGGTTTAAGGAGGTTGAGGCTTTAGGGATGAGGGTTTAAGGCTTACGATATAGTGTTAGGTGTTGAGGGTGTAGGGATAGGGTTTAAGTTTTAAGGGTTAAGGGTTGAGGGATAGGGATTAGCGTTTAAGGTATAGTGTTGAGGGTCAAGGGATCAGAGTTAAGGGTTGAGGGATAGGGATTAGCGTTTAAGGTATAGTGTTGAGGGTCAAGGGATCAGAGTTAAGGGTTGAGGGATTAGGGTTTGACGTTGAGGGTTGAAGGTTGAGGTTCAAGGGTCAAGGGTTTAGGGATAGGGTTGAGGGTCGAGGAATTAGGGTTAAAGTAGAGTGTGGAGGGTATAAGGATTAGGGATAGGGTTGGAGGGTTTAGGGATAAGGGATTAGGGTTTAAGGTATAGTATCGAGTCTATTGAGGGTTTAGGAATAGGGATAGCATTTAGGGTTTAGGGATGAGGGATTAGAGTTGAGGGATGATGGATTAGGGTTGAGGGTTAAGGGATTAGGGTTTAGGGATAAGGTTTAGGGTTGAGGGCTGAGGGATTAGGGTTTAAGGTATAGTGTTGAGGGTTTAGGGATAGGGTTTAGGGTTGAGGGATTAGAGTGAAGGGTTGAGGGATTAGGATTTGACGTTGAGGGTTGAGGGTTTAGGGTTTAGGGTTTAGGGTTAGGGTTGAGAGATGAGGGATCAGAGTTAAGGGTTGAGGGATTAGGGTTTGATGTCGAGGGTTGAGGGTTGAGGTTCGAGGGTCAAGGGTTTAGGGATAGGGTTGAGGTTGAAGGGATTAGGGTTAAAGTAGAGTGTGGAGGGTGTAAGGATTAGGGATAGGGTTGGAGGGTTTAGGGATAAGGGATTAGAGTTTAAGGTATAGTATCGAGTCCGTTGAGGGTTTAGGAATAGGGATAGCATTTAGGGTTTAGGGATGAGGGATTATAGTTGAGGAATGAGGGATTAGGGTTGAGGGTTGAGGGATTAGGGTTTAGGGATAAGGTTTGGGGTTGAGGGTTGAGGGATTAGGGTTTAAGGTATAGTGTTGAGGGTTGATGGTTTAGGGATAGGGTTTAGGTTTGAGGGATTAGGGTTTAGGGTTGATGAATTAGGGTTTAATGTTGAGAGTTAAGGGTTGAGGGTTGAGGGTTGAGGGTTGAGGGTTGAGGTTGAGGGATAGGGTTAATGGTCAAGGGATTAGGGTTAAATAAGAGTGTCGAGGGTAGAGGGATTAGGGTTTAAGGTATAGTATCGAGCCTGTTGAGGGTCTAGGAATAGGGATAGAGTTTAGGGTTTAGGAATGAGGGATTAGAGTTGAGGGATGACGGATGACAGATTAGGGTTGAGGGTTGAGGGATTAGGGTTTAGGGACAAGGTTTAGGGTTAGGGTTGAGGGATTAGGGTTTAAGGTATAGTGTTGAGGGTTTAGGGATAAGGTTTAGGGTTGAGGGATTAGAGTGAAGGTTGACGGATTAGAATTTGACGTTGAGGGTTGAGGCTTTAGGGTTGAGGGTTTAGGGATAGGGTTGAGGGTCGAGGAATCAGAGTTAAGGGTTGAGGGATTAGGGTTTGAAGTTGAGGGTTGAGGGTTGAGGTTCGAGGGTCAAGGGTTTAGGGATAGGGTTGAGGGTCGAGGAATTAGGGTTAAAGTAGAGTGTGGAGGGTATAAGGATTAGGGATAGGGTTGGAGGGTTTAGGGATAAGGGATTAGGGTTTAAGGTATAGTATCAAGTCTATTGAGGGTTTAGGAATAGGGATAGCATTTAGGGTTTAGGGATGAGGGATTAGAGTTGAGGGATGACAGATTAGGGTTGAGGGTTGAGGGATTAGGGTTTAGGGATAAGGTTTAGGGTTGAGGGTTTAGGGATTAGGGTTTAAGGTATAGTGTTGAGGGTTTAGGGATAGGGTTTAGGGTTAAGGGATTAGAGTGAAGGGTTGAGGGATTAGGATTTGACATTGAGGGTTTAGGGTTTAGGGTTAGGGTTGAGAGATGAGGGATCAGAGTTAAGGGTTGAGGGATTAGGGTTTGAAGTCGAGGGTTGAGGGTTGAGGTTCAAGGGTCAAGGGTTTAGGGATAGGGTTGAGGTTGAAGGATTAGGGTTAAAGTAGAGTGTGGAGGGTGTAAGGATTAGGGATAGGGTTGGAGGGTTTAGGGATAAGGGATTAGAGTTTAAGGTATAGTATCGAGTCCGTTGAGGGTTTAGGAATAGGGATAGCATTTAGGGTTTAGGGATGAGGGATTAGAGTTGAGGGATTAGGGATTAGGGTTGAGGGTTGAGGGATTAGGGTTTAGGGATAAGGTTTAGGGTTGAGGGTTGAGGGATTAGGGTTTAAGGTATAGTGTTGAGGGTTGATGGTTTAGGGATAGGGTTTAGGTTTGAGGGATTAGGGTTTAGGGTTGATGAATTAGGGTTTAATGTTGAGAGTTGAGGGTTGAGGGTTGAGGGTTGAGGGTTGAGGTTGAGGGATAGGGTTAATGGTCAAGGGATTAGGGTTAAATAAGAGTGTTGAGGGTAGAGGGATTAGGGTTTAAGGTATAGTATCAAGCCTGTTGAGGGTCTAGGAATAGGGATAGTATTTAGGGTTTAGGAATGAGGGATTAGAGTTGAGGGATGACGGATGACAGATTAGGGTTGAGGGTTAAGGGATTAGGGTTTAGGGACAAGGTTTAGGGTTAGGGTTGAGGGATTAGGGTTTAAGGTATAGTGTTGAGGGTTTAGGGATAGGGTTTAGGGTTGAGGGATTAGACTGAAGGGTTGAGGGGTTAGAATTTGACGTTGAGGGTTGAGGGTTTAGGGATAGGGTTGAGGGTCAAGGGATCAGAGTTAAGGGTTGAGGGATTAGGGTTTGACGTTGAGGGTTGAGGGTTGAAGTTTGAGGGTCAAGGGTTTAGGGATAGGGTTGAGGGTCGAGGAATTAGGGTTAAAGTAGAGTGTGGAGGGTATAAGGATTAGGGATAGGGTTGGAGGGTTTAGGGATAAGGGATTAGAGTTTAAGGTATAGTATCGAGTCTGTTGAGGGTTTAGGAATAGCGATAGCATTTAGGGTTTAGGGATGAGGGATTAGAGTTGAGGGATGATGGATTAGGGTTGAGGGTTGAGGGATTAGGGTTTAAGGTATAATGTCGAGGGTTGAGGGTTTAGGATTAGGGTTTAGGGTTGACGGCTTAGCATATAATGTCGAGGTTAGGGTTAGAGTGTCGAGGGTAGAGGGATTAGGGATAGGGTTTAGGGTTGAAGGTTTAAGGATTGAGGGTTGAGGCTTTAGGGATGAGGGTTTAAGGCTTAAGATATAGTGTCAAGTGTTGAGGGTGTAGGGATAGGGTTTAAATTTTAAGGGTTAAGGGTTGAGGGATAGGGATTAGGGTTTAAGGTATAGTGTTGAGGGTTTAGGGATAAGGGATTAGGGTTTAAGGTATAGTATCGAGTCTGTTGAGGGTTTAGGAATAGGGATAGCATTTAGGGTTTAGGGATGAGGGATTAGAGTTGAGGGATGACGGATTAGGGTTGACGGTTGAGGGATTAGGGTTTAGGGATAAGGTTTAGGGTTGAGGGCTAAGGGATTAGGGTTTAAGGTATAGTGTTGAGGGTTTAGGGATAGGGTTTAGGAATGAGGGATTAGAGTGAAGGGTTGAGGGATTAGGATTTGACGTTGAGGGTTGAGGGTTTAGGGTTAGGGTTGAGAGATGAGGGATCAGAGTTAAGGGTTGAGGGATTAGGGTTTGACGTCGAGGGTTGAGGGTTGAGGTTCAAGGGTCAAGGGTTTAGGGATAGGGTTGAGGTTGAAGGGATTAGGGTTAAAGTAGAGTGTGGAGGGTGTAAGGATTAGGGATAGGGTTGGAGGGTTTAGGGATAAGGGATTAGAGTTTAAGGTATAGTATTGAGTTTGTTGAGGGTTTAGGAATAGGGATAGCATTTAGGGTTTAGGGATGAGGGATTAGAGTTGAGGGATGAGGGATTAGGGTTGAGGGTCGAGGGATTAGGGTTTAGGGATAAGGTTTAGGGTTGAGGGTTGAGGGATTAGGGTTTAAGGTATAGTGTTGAGGGTTGATGGTTTAGGGATAGGGTTTAGGTTTGAGGGATTAGGGTTTAGGGTTGATGAATTAGGGTTTAATGTTGAGAGTTGAGGGTTGAGGGTTGACGGTTGAGGTTGAGGGATAGGGTTAATGGTCAAGGGATTAGGGTTAAATAAGAGTGTTGAGGGTAGAGGGATTAGGGTTTAAGGTATAGTATCGATACTGTTGAGGGTCTAGGAATAGGGATAGCGTTTAGGGTTTAGGAATGAGGGATTAGAGTTAAGGGATGACAGATGACAGATTAGGGTTGAGGGTTGAGGGATTAGGGTTTAGGGACAAGGTTTAGGGTTAGGGTTGAGGGATTAGGGTTTAAGGTATATCGTTGAGGGTTTAGGGATAGGGTTTAGGGTTGAGGGTTTAGAGTGAAGGGTTGAGGGATTAGAATTTGACGTTGAAGGTTGAGGCTTTAGGGTTGAGGGTTTAGGGATAGGGTTGAGGGTCGAGGGATCAGAGTTAAGGGTTGAGGGATTAGGGTTTGACGTTGAGGGTTGAGGGTTGAGGTTTGAGGGTCAAGGGTTTAGGGATAGGGTTGAGGGTCGAGGAATTAGGGTTAAAGTAGAGTGTGGAGGGTATAAGGATTAGGGATAGGGTTAGAGGGTTTAGGGATAAGGGATTAGGGTTTAAGGTATAGTATCGAATCTGTTGAGGGTTTAGGAATAGGGATAGCATTTAGGGTTTAGGGATGAGGGATTAGAGTTGAGGGATGACGGATTAGGGTTGAGGGTTGAGGGATTAGGGTTTAGGGATAAGGTTTAGGGTTGAGGGCTGAGGGATTAGGGTTTAAGGTATAGTGTCGAGGGTTGAGGGTTTAGGATTAGGGTTTAGGGTTGACGGATTAACATTTAATGTTGAGGTTAGGGTTAGAGTGTCGAGGGTAGAGGGATTATGGATAGGGTTTAGGGTTGAAGGTTTAAGGATTGAGGGTTGAGGCTTTAGGGATGAGGGTTTAAGGCTTAAGATATAGTGTCAAGTGTTGCGGGTGTAGGGATAGGGTTTAAATTTTAAGGGTTAAGGGTTGAGGGATAGGGATTAGGGTTTAAGGTATAGTGTTGAGGGTTGATGGTTTAGGGATAGGGTTTAGGTTTGAGGGATTAGGGTTTAGGGTTGATGAATTAGGGTTTAATGTTGAGAGTTGAGGGTTGAGGGTTGAGGGTTGAGGGTTGAGGGTCTAGTATAGCATTTAGGGTTTAGTATCGAGTCTGTTGAGGGTTTAGGAATAGGGATAGGGGTTAGGGTTTAAGGTATAAGATTGAGGGTTGAGGCTTTAGGGATGAGGGTTTAAGGCTTAAGATATAGTGTCAAGTGTTGAGGGTGTAGGGATAGGGTTTAAATTTTAAGGGTTAAGGGTTGAGGGATAGGGTTGAGGTTCAAAGGATTAGGGTTAAAGTAGAGTGTGGAGGGTGTAAGGGTTAGGGATAGGGTTGGAGGGTTTAGGGATAAGGGATTACAGTTTAAGGTATAGTATCGAGTCTATTGAGGGTGTAGGATTAGGGATAGCATTTAGGGTTTAGGGATGAGGGATTAGAGTTGAGGGATGACAGATTAGGGTTGAGGGATTAGGATTTGACGTTGAGGGTTGAGGGTTTAGGGATAGGGTTGAGGGTTGAGGGATTAGAGTGAAGGGTTGAGGGATTAGGGATCAATGCAAAGGATGTGATGAATCTATAGCAAGACAAAACGCGAGCGCGTTATAGGGCGAGCATGTTATAATGCGCTCGCATTTTGTATTTCTATTGAAATGGTAAAAAAGTGGTTACCCCCGTGAGCCAGGCCCACATGCTCTATTTTCTTACTAATTCTACTCGTGATCTGACAAAAAAGAAGTGCTTTCATGCTATTGGGAAGTTCACATGCACATTTGACACATTGTACCACCTTTGCATGATCTTTCCACCACCTTTTCTGCTTTGCCAACTTGAGGAGGAAATAACATAGTTTTCACACCAAGTTTGATATATATCTATTCAAGTTTCAATTTTTGTAGTGTTGCAATGTTAATTGTGATTCAATTTTAGGAATTTAACATTATAGATTGGTTAATAGTATTGTTGTTAGTAATGATATTTGAGTGTTATTCAATTTAATATTGAAAAGGAAGCAAGTGGTGAAAAACTCAAATTGTTGAGGAGTTTGATGCAAGAAGATAAAAACACTACATAATTGGGTACTCTCTCCATTCAAATCTTTGTTTTTTAGGTATGTCAAGTCTTTACATGCATGTTCTTTACATTTTTCTTATTTCAGATTGAATTACTTTATCATGCTTTATCATACATGTTTAAAATAGACACATTCCCAATCAAGAAAGCAGCCTACAATCTCACATGATGCCATGTATATTTTCTACACTTGGGCTCTTTAATAATTATGTGTAATAAACAAACCTTAACATACCATGATGTCAAACTATACAAGAATAAATCCTTACAACATAAAAAAAATACAATCCCACTATTATCTTGTATTCATTTATTAGGAACTAATATTGGTCTCTTTATCATGCTACAGACAAATTCTCCATCATGCTGAGGAAACAATCAAGAATTAAACCAACACAGGAAGAGATAGAAGCTAAGAATGCAAAGAAAGTAGTGGCTATGAGGAAACTTCGTGAGAAGAGGAAATTGGACATGATAAATGAAGACATACCAATTGAAGAGGAACCACAACCATGACAAAGAGATATGCTATTGGCATATCATATGGTCGGATAACTGTGCGTCACAATTCAAGAACTCACAGAATTTCTATTTGCTGAGTAGGAGGCATAATTTTACAGGTATTCAACATATGTGAAACTTTTGTGAGGCCGGGCATGGAAAGGGGGAGCATGATGGTGCAGGAGCATGTATCAAAAGAGCCATAGCACAAGAAGAGTTAAAGTATAAAGACAATGCAAAGTTGACAGATGCAAAATTGATTGTCGAGTGGTGTAATACTTCCATGGCTCCAGGTAATGAAGGTAAGTCTTTAGTTCGTAGATTTTTTTGGTTGATAGATGATACTAACATTGCACCATATGAGGATTATTGTACACTGACAGGATCAAATGAGATGCACTCTTTCAGAAGCTCAATTGCAGGTTCATGGAGTATCCATACATGAAAGATGTCATGTTTTTGTTCTTCCTGTACAATTCAAGTCTGGGATGAGTGCGAGTCAAAGGAGTGGGTTGACGAATGGCAGTTAAGTTATCTTAGCCCACTTGACACGTATCGACCTCCGACGGCACTGGAACTAACATAGATGGAATCGTCAGTTGACTTTGACCACATATCAGATTTAGTTCAACCAGGTAATATAGGGCATGTATATGCATCTAATTTGATCTAGTTCAACCAAGTAATGTCATCTTACTTTGTAGTGTTTTTGTAATGTTGACTAATTTCATCTAATTTGCTACACATATCAATGTAGGGCACGTATATGCAGTTATTGCAGATGAAGATAATGAAGAGGGAATAGATTATTACTTATGTCATTGTGTTGAGGCCAAAAAGAAATTGGAGGCCCCTGTTACAGATGGAGAAAACATTGAATACCCTATAGGATCAGTGGTTATTACTGGAACATGGCTTAGAAGGTACCCACATAAGAGTGTTAATATTTGGCTATTTCAGGACTTTGACACGCATCGGAAGATTCTTCATTACTCGAACCTTGTCGTGGCATCCAATGTTCATTTGATAAAGTATCGGGGTAGACCTTTGAACAAAATATTGTGGAAGGTGCGTGAGTCTAACCATGAAGCAATACTTGACACAATAAAGAGTAGAGCAGACCCGGATGGTTCATTGGATTAATTTGTAAGTATTCACATTGATTTTGTAAAGTTATGTTACATTGAGTTGTAAGTATGCACATTAATTTGTAAGGTTTGTCTTTTTTTTATTTCCTCCGCATTTTTACACATATGTACACATTTTTACATCATCATGTTATGCATTTTTGGTGTCCTGCTCCTGATGCGACCAAACTCATAACTCACCCTACTTCCTCTAGACACCATTTGATGATCTCTCCAACACTCTGGATCGAGGGCGCCCAATCATGATGATGACCTATATACCATTCTCCCAAAGCGCTCATAATGAATGAAAAGAAGACCAAGGGCGCCCAAGCTTAATAGACTTATTTCTTTCAATTTTGATGATCTAAACTCTTGCAATATGACATCCACTTTCATGCCTTTAGATCTTCCTTCACATATAGGGTGCCAAATCAAGTTGAAAAATCTACATAAGGGCACCAAACTGGATGAAAGGAGACATGAAATGCGCCTTAGGACTCCATGCTAAGGTTTGAGCCATTAAAGTCTCTTGATATTAGGTGCTCATGATGATGAAACTTAGAGCTTTTTCCTTTCCTATGCGCTCATCTAAGATGTTTGAATGATAAGGAGCGCCTTGACCTCTATAATGTACATTGGGCACCAAAATCAAGGTGATTTTAAGTCACTTTGAGTCATTTGGGGTCAGTTTGAGTCTTTGAGTCATGTTGCAAAAAAGTGTCAATGTTGTCAAGTTGCATAAAGCAACTTTTACATTTTTGGTATCCTACTCGTGATGTGACCAAACTGACTGTTCCAATGCGTCTGGATGGGTACATTTATGCTAGGCATGGTCCTATTTTTCACCCAAACATGTCGAAACAGTCTGAGCTACATTGTACCGACGATATCCCTGAAGAGTCCAAAGTGCAAAAAGGTAGCAATCTTTGATGAGATGTTACTCAAAAATTGTGTCACTTTGAAACATTTCATCTGAGTCAACACGATCACGTAAAGTGCCTCTACAATAACCTCTCTCGGTATTTTATATCTCTAAGGCATTTGCCCGTGGTGAAAGGTTTTCTGCTACCCCCAAAAATCGTCAGAAGGAGGCAGTGTAAAGTTGCAAAGGGGTGTAACTTTCGTCCTGCTCCTGATGCAACCAAACTGACTATTCTAACACATCCGAATGGGTACATTTACGCTAGGCATGGTCCTATTTTTCACCCAAACATGTCGAAACAGTCTGAGCTACATTGTACCGATGATATTCCTGAAGAGTCCAAAGTGCAAAAAGGTAGCAATCTTTGATGAGATGTTACTCAAAAACCGTGTCAATTAGAAACATTCCATCTAAGGCAACGCGATCATGTAAAGTGCCTCTACAATAACCTCTCTCGGTTTTTTATATCTCTGAGGCATTTGCCTGTGGTGAAAGGTTTTCTGCTGCCCCAAAAATTGTCAGAAGGAGGCAGTGTAAAGTTGCAAAGGGGTGTAACTTTCATCCTGCTCCTAATGCAACCAAACTGATTGTTCCAACACGTCCGAATGGGTACATTTACGCTAGGCATGGTCCTATTTTTCACCCAAACATGTCGCAACAGTTTGAGCTACATTGTACCGACGATATCCCTGAAGAGTCCAAAGTGCAAAAAGGCAACAATCTTTGACGAGATGTTACTCAAAAACCGTGTCACTTAGAAACATTCCGTCTAAGGCAACGCGATCATGTAAAGTGTCTCTACAATAACCTCTCTTAGTTTTTATATCTCTGAGGCATTTGCCCATGGTGAAAGGTTTTCTGCTGCCCCAAAAATCGTCAGAAGGAGGTAGTGTAAAGTTGCAAAGGGGTGTAACTTTCATCCTGCTCCTGATGCAACCAAACTGACTGTTCCAACACATCCGAATGGGTACATTTACGCTAGGCATGGTCCTATTTTTCACCCAAACATGTCGAAACAGTCTGAGCTACATTGTACCGACGATATCCCTGAAGAGTCCAAAGTGCAAAAAGGCAGCAATCTTTGACGAGATGTTACTCAAAAATAGTGTCACTTAGAAAAATTCTTTCTGAGGCAACACGATCATGTAGAGTGCCTCTACAATAACCTCTCTCAGTTTTTTATATCTCTGAGGCATTTGCCCATGGTGAAAGGTTTTCTGCTGCCCCAAAAATCGTCAGAAGGAGGCAGTGTAAAGTTGCAAAGGGGTGTAACTTTCATCCTGCTCCTGATGCGACCAAACTGACTATTCCAACGCGTCTGAATGCGTACATTTATGCTAGGCATGGTTCTTTTTTTCACCCAAACATGTCGAAACAGTCTGAGCTACATTGTACCGACGATATCCCTAAAGAGTCCAAAGTGCAAAAAGGCAGCAATCTTTGACGAGACGTTACTCGAAAACCATTTCACTTACAAACATTATATCTAAGGCAACGCAATCACGTAAAGTACCTCTACAATAACCTCTCTCAATTTTTATATCTCTGAGACATTTACCTGTGGTGAAAGGTTTTCTGCTGCCCCAAAAATTGTTAGAAGGAGGCAATGTATTAAGTCAGGATGAAAGCCTATTCACTCTAGGTGCCTGTTGTGACCAAATCACACATCGCGCCAGAGAATCCCAAACATGCACCTTGAACAAGTGATGCTACAAGTGGTGAATAAAATGGGTGCCTTGAAGAATTGAGAACTCCAAGACATCTTGCAATTGCTTAAAAGTCCAAAATTTACATAAGTGAGTTAAGGTGCCATTTTCCATCTCCAGAGCCTCCTTTGAGTGCCTTAACATGGAGTGAATGTTTTAGTCTATGAAAGATTGTGCCTAAAGAATATAACAACCCCTTGAGTCACTAGGATGAATTAAGTTAACAAAATGAACTTTATTGAGGGAGGCGCACTTGTGCATCTAGACAACTCTAGTTTAGCACCTGAGAAAAAGCATGTTTAGAGACACCCCTCGAATGAACCCTCTAGAACCAATAACCATAGCTCAAGATCCATAACCATGAGAAGATAAAGCATTAAAAAAATTCATCTAAAGGATGGGAAATACCTCTTAGATGATAGTCTACCGAGTAGAGCAAGAGTGGGGAATGAGAATGCTCCTCAAAGATACACCAAGCCACAATGACTCTCTCCAATAAGAATCTTCTCTAGGTCCATAATTAACTCATGCCCATATCCAAGTGAAAGTCTCCTTGGTCTTCCTGCTAAAACCTCTAAAGGGTAACCATCTCAACAAGTGTCTCTAATCCCAAGAGAACTCTAGCCTCACCCAAGTCTCGAAGTATGTATGAGAACCTACAACCAATCAATCCATGTTAAAGCTCCAAATGCAACACCACATTATCATGAAGCTCCCAAGCACATGACCAATGTACTTAATACCAAGAGAACCAACAAGACCACTGTCAAAACTCCAACTACAAAATTAGGTATCCAAACATGACATCATGATCTAACATCTCCTCCTAGAAGATCACATGCACCAATACAGACATCCTAGTCTCAAGAGAACTTGTATCATGCTAATACTCTAATCTAGAATCAAGAGTCCACCAAGACACACTACCAAACACCTCTAAACCAAGGATCAACATCTACAACCACATGAAGATAACCATCTCCTAAAAATAGTAGCCAAGATGTCAAAGCACTCTCACTACAAATAATAATCATAATCCAAGAGTTTGTCCATTACACCCAACCACTATATAAGATCATCCATCACTAGGTGACGAATACACATCACTATCAAAGCTCCCACTGAACCATGATATGAACTACACATGGCATTGTGATAACCATCTCCTAAATGAAGATCACCATGGTCCACACACACTCAACTATAATACTAATAACTCCAAAGTAGAACCAAGATCTCCAATCTAAGAAGATAAACCATCATTACTGTCAAAAGCTCACACTAAACTATGCAACTAAGATATCCATGACATCATGATAAACATGCTACAAGTCCCAATAACCAACTATCCAATCATTCTCATCATCCATCCTCTCATCCCAATGCAACATACCAATGCGCAAATGAGCATAGACAAGGAAAAATAACAAAGTCTACATCAACACTGCATCAATCCCGTGGATATAGGCAATATGCATTCAAGTCATCCCACTACAATCAATGAGGTGTGCATCCCAAAAAAATGCATAACTTGTAGATCCCAACCATTGAAAACATGCAAAATCATCATCACATTAGTAACTTCCAAACTGAGATATCAAATAATATAACTTATAGACTTCACCAAATCAATCATAGATTCAACTTTCCAAACAAGTTTACAAATGAGTAACCATAGTCAAGGAACTAATCAAGCATCTAAGAGATAAGAACAATGTGCTAAAAGTAAACCACAACACCACCTGTAATCATGAATCAAACATCATAACCCATACCCATCAACTACAAACATGGTCAAGTCTTGCCAATGCTCAAATGTACCTACATATCCATGACACCATAATTATCATCATTGCTATACCTATGCTCAAATCCCACTGAAACAAGACTCCTAGTCTCACCATGTATCAACTGTGTCCTCAAACCAGAATATTGCTGAGCCCATGGAGATTGATACACCCACTTCAATAGAATAGGCAATTAATGTACCTGATGTGTCTTCATTTAATAAACTAGTAAACATCATTTGCATCCATACTTAAACCAATCTTATTGTTGTGTTTGATGTGTCCTCTTTCAAACAACCATTTAACAAAATTTGAGTCCAAACAATAAACATTTACAACCATAAACATCTCAAAGTCCAAAATCCAAACATTCTATCATCCTTAATCATTTCCATCATAGACCCTTGGTTTCAAAAAATCATTATGCAAGATAAAAACCCTATGCCTATTACCTTGTGCGAGGCTCATGCAAAACCCAAAATCACAATCAAAATAGGTCCTCAAACCATGCATCCTTTAAATGAGATCTTTTATCCAAATCAATCAAAAAATCCCTTTGACAATGATGATGATGATAGTCTTGTAGATCAAGATGATATCAAGATGACAATAGTATTAACTATGAGATCATTCCATGCAAACTTTCCATAAACCTTTATCTCCCACTCATGAACATGCAAGAATATTTCAAACAAGAAATGACTAGCACTAGCTATCATGCCAATCCTAAATACACATCTAATGGTGATCCTTATGGTACCTTTGGTAAGGGAAGAACCACTTTAGACCAAGGTCCTCATATTCAATTCATATCTCTAATCCCAACCGCATGTGAGAACTGTTTATCCTATGTATCCTATTCAAATCCTCCATCTCATAATCCTTACATTCCAACTTATCCCATCAATCCAAACCCACTACATCCAAATCATCCTTTTTAGATTTCCTCCAAGGACTTCTAGTGGAGGAAAAATCTCAAACTAGAAATCACAAATTCAATTAGTGTACCTCTCCCAAGCCTATCCAAAAGTCACATAGTACCATGTCTATCCATCAAACACCACAATGCAATCAAAATCCTAACAACATGCCCATGATCCAAGATCAAGTGCAATCATGCAAAGATATTATCAATCACAAGCCTATTAAGAATGAACTAGAGTCTTCTAGTACCATACTTTTCCATCAAACACCATCATTTAATCCATGGCCTATCAAGCCTATCAAAGAAAATGCAAACATCCTATGTAATACAATCAGACTTTAAATATTTGAAGTAGCCATCTACAAATATCCATTCAAACGTGGATTTATAATGCAAGTATGGACGCCATCAATAAAAAAGATTTGTATTAACCAAATATCCATATAGGCATACATCAATATCTGTCGATATAAGTATAACATATATACAAAATAGCCATATAGGCTTACAAGAATGCCATATAGGCATACAACAAAGGAACACAATAAAAAGTCATTCCCCTATGGCTGGTGAAGAGAATAAATCATGAGCAGCCTTTGATCTTCTAGGGGATGGAGACGCACATGTGGGTGGTCTACTACGAACCCGAGGGCTACTCCTCCTATTTAGGTCTTCCTGCATCTTTACCTGTTACAATAAAAAGTATAGACATTAATATATAGAAATTACATGTTATAAAAAATGAAACATTTAACAAAATAATCACTTACCGCTAACATATAATCTGTCTCCTCGCTTGCCTCAGTAGCAGGAATAGGCCCTGGTGAAGTCATGTCCTATAGAAACTATCCAGATAGAAATTAAACTTCAAATCAATAATCTTTTGATTTTTCAAAAATAGACAACTATAACAATGAATGTAAATTAAAATTTACTAATCTGCCTCATACCCCTGTCAATGCCATGGAGCTATGAATCGCAGAGGCCACACCCTGCTCCATTGCCCTATGAACATGGGGAGGTGTCTCCGCAGCCTGTATCATCTAGAAATAAAACAACATTATTCAATTACGAAAACTATAATAGTGATGCAAATCATGGCTCCTAACATACACACATGTTCATCTAAACATGGAAGTACACACAATAAAGCACACAAATCACATACAAAAATTTAGTAAGTACAATTCATTCATTAAACTATTTATTTTATTACCTACGTAAAGCTTTGAAGTCCACCACTGCTGGCAGGTGTTGCCATGAAATCTACAGTATTAACCTATTCAACATCCAAAATCAAAAATTAGAATACCATTCATATAACAATGCTATTCACATGTAATATTTATAATTGTTTACTAGTTACATACCTCGACAGTAGATGATCTAGTGAAAAATGCAGGTGGAGAATCACTGAAAACTACATCGACGCTATGACCCTGAAATTTCATTAAAATCATCAATTTAAATTAGTTAATCTTGTATTTCAAAAATGAAATTTAATAAATTAAATTCAATAAACTTTCTAATATTTACCTGAGTATCAAGGCCGAATGTCTCACTCAGGAGGGTATCTGTCATCACCATCTGCTCAGCTGCAGATGTAGCCTGTGCACCTGCGTCCTGACTGTCCATGGGGTCATAACCACAGGCTGACCCGCAAGCCTGGCAAGTATGCGGTGGGACCCTACTCCTCGCACTATCTCCCAACCCACTCTGTGTTGCAGGACTGGCATGCTCTATGATGCTCTGGGTCAAGGCACTAATCGACTGAAGTGTATCGACCTCAACACTCTCCTTAACAATGGAAGGGATAGAAACATGCTTGTGGGCTGGTCTGCTGATTACTCGTCTCACTACCCACTGTGGGTCAAGACGTGCCCCTGGTCTATCTTGTGCTGACCCCCCACCTCTACCCTAGAAGTCCCGCATATCAAAATAGTTTGGCACTTTATTGAGGACAAACTCGCAGTAGAGTTTCCTCAAAAAGTATTGCGGGACCTCATTATTATTGCATGGAGGATGGTCAAAAACCATCCACCACCTCTACCTGAAATTCTCCCTTATCGCTTGGTTGTTGCACCAATGGATAGGGAACCTCTTGCATGTAATGGGTGGAGGTTGATTTGTTTGTGGGTTTGTGAAAATTGAACACAAGTCTAATTTTGTAATTTGTAATTTTTTGACATCTTGGTATGACAATTTGTCTGCATAGTAATCTCTAAACTCTCTCTTTTTATCCATCCAACTAGTTATTTTCTTGCTAATTGAATCTACATTTGATAACATAGACTCAAAAGATTCGGCAAGCGTGGACCTATGCAAGGTTGAAGTGGAAGGATCTTTCAACCTTGCAATTATATCTTCAATTTCCTTTTTGTTGTTTTCAATTTGCCCCATTATATTATCTTGTGTTCCAGGGGCATGTCGAGGAATAAATGGAGGAGGTTGTTGTTCTGCAAGTATTTCCTCCTCAGGATTTTATGGATTTTGAGGAGGAGGAGGAGGAGGAGGAGGAGGAGGAGGTGCATTAACATTTCCTGACAAATAATGAAATATATATCAAAAATCAACAAAAACCTACCTATTTAGAAACAAATTCAAACAAAAAAAAAGATAACTCACCCCTTTGGCATGCTTGACGTCGCCTCGGCATTTTGGCAATGAATTGATAACCTTTTTGTGTTGATTGGTGTTTTGCAAAACGCGAGCGTATTTTTGAGGGTTTGGAAGTCGCGGGCAGAGGAGAAAATAGCAAGAAATGAAATTGGACTGCTTTTTTTTATTTGTAGTAAGTCATAACACGATCGCGTTATGGCTTGGTAATGACGAGCCTAAGGCTTGTCATTACCAAGCCATAACGCGCTCGCGTTATGACTTAATTTTTTTTGAAATTAATTTGGCCACTTTTTGGCCCCCCATCTTCTTGCACTTACCCTAACCTGATATACAAATTTTTCTCCCCCTTTGACATCAAGGACAAAGGGCTAGTGGTATTCCTCTATACTAGTAAAAACATACAAGCTCCCCCTGTCTGTACAATCCTTGTCATCATTCTTAGTCTCTTATCTACCTACTCCCCCTGAGAGGTAGCCATGCATCATCAATCCAGGGATAAAAATTATGCCTTGAACTACTCCCCCTGGATAGATGCATCATTTGTGCATCTAGTTAGAAGGAGGGGCAACAACCCCTAACTTTTATCTGAGATATTCAAATGTGTCCTTAGAAAGTGCCTTTGTAAAGATGTATGCAACCTAATCCTTTGTAGGTACATATTCCAATTTTACCTCTTGATTTGCAACCTTTTCTCTTAAAAAATGATACTTGATGGATATGTGCTTGGTTATATAGTGCATCACTAGATTCTTTGAAATATTCATAGCACTTATATTGTCACATAGGATAGGAATGGGATCATCATACATTACCTTGATATCCTTCAATGTTTGCTTCATCCACAGTACTTGAGTGTAGCAAGATGTTGTAGCTATATAGTTTGCTTCTGCTATTGATAAGGAAACTTAATCCTACTTTTTACTAAACCATGAGACCAATCTATCTCCCAAAAAGAAAGCTCCACCACTGGTACTTCACCTATCATCAACACTGCCAGCCCAATATGCATTAGTATATGCACTCAGAGAAAAAATATTACCTTTTTGATACCATAGTCCAAAATCTGGAGTACTCTTCAAATATCTAAAAATTCTTTTCACTGCCTTCACATGTGTTTCTTTTGGATCAACTTGAAACCTTGCAACCATGCAAATAGCTTGCATGTCAGGCCTTGATGTTGTTAAATACATTAGGCCCCCAATCATAGACCTATACAAAGTCTGATCAGCCTGAGGTGACTCATCATCTTTACTCAAATGACAACCTATTACCATAGGAGTACTTGTTGATTTGCAATCTTCCATACCAAACTTCTTCAACATCTCCTTGACATACTTTTCTTGATAGATAAATATACCTGAACGTCTGATTGAGTAATTTGGAGTCCAATAAATAATGATAGCTCACCTATCATAGACATTTCAAATTCCTTTTGCATCTCTTCTGCAAACTTCTTACACATTTCATCATTGCCACCAAAGATTATATCATCAGCATATACTACTACTATTAGTATTTGCTCATTCTCAATTTTGATATATAGATTTCTATCTGTGGTACCTTTCTTGAATCCTTGCTGGAGTAAGTACTTGTCCAACTTTGCATACCAAGCCCTAAAGGCTTGTTTGAGACCGTATAAAGCCTTCTTAAGTCAGCATACCATGTTCTGATCTTCTGATATCTAAAATCCTTCAGGCTGCTCTATATAAACTTCCTCTTCTAAGTAACCATTCAAGAAAGTAGATTTGACATCCATTTGATATACCTTTAAGTTCTTGTGAACTGAAAATGCAAGAAACACCCTGATTGCTTCCATTCTTGCCACAGGAGAAAATGTCTCCTCAAATTCAATTCCTTCCACTTGTGAATAACCTTTGTAGACCTTCCTTTCTCTGTTTCTAACCACTTCTCCATATTCATTCAATTTATTTTTGAACACCCATTTTGTCCCTATCACATTTTTGTCCGCGGGTCTTGGCACCAATTCCCAAGTCTATTTTTTCTCTATCTGATTTAGTTCTTCTTCCATTGCTTGGATCCATCCTTCATCCCTACTAGCATCAACAAAAGTTTTAGGTTCTATCTTAGACAACAAAGAGAAGTTTACCTGTTCATTTTCCCTTGTAAATCTTCTTCTAGTCTATACACCTTCATTCTTGTCTCCAATTATCTAATCTTCTGAGTGGTTCTTCTGAACATACTTGGAAGGAGTCTTGGTGACCATCTCTTTTGTTTCTTCCTTTTATTCAACTTCTTCTTCTTCTTCTTTCTTGCTCATGTGTGAATGATTGTGACTCTTCATCAACCCTAACATTTGCACTCTCAACTATTTTCCTTGGTATTTTATTGTAGCATTTGTAATCTTTGCTTCTAGTTGAATATCCAAGAAAAATTCCTTCGTCAAATCTTGAGTCAAACTTTCCCAAACCTTCTTCATCTTTCTCACAAAGTTTGCTTCTTCTTCCTCAGACTCACTGTGTGGACCAGATGTTCCTCCTTTCTTCATAGCTTTGAAAATAGCATCTCTTTTGGATGAATCTTGGACTTCATTTCTCATCTCATAGGCAGTGAGGGACCCAAACAACTCTTCCACGGTAAGTGTCGTTAGATCTGTGGCTTCTTCAATAGTAGAAACTTTTGAATCAAACCTGTGAGGGAGAGTTCTCAGGACTTTCTTCACAACCATTGATTCAGACACTTATTCATCTAGCCCTCTGATTCCATTGACTGCTTCATCCACTCAGAGTAAATAGTTAGCAATGTTTTCCTCTTCTTTCAATCTTAGATTCTCAAACATTGCTCTATAAGTTTGTAATCTTGCTTGCTTTACATTGTCATTTCCTTCATAGAGATTTTTGAGTTTATCCCATATCTCCTTGGTTGTCTTACACTGCACTATCTTGACGACCTTTGAATTGGTTAGACCACTTAAGATAGCATTCTTGGCTTTAGCATTGTTTTCATGGGCCTTCTTCTCATCCCAATCTGTAATAGGATGACCAGGTTCAGTATAAGCATCTATTGTAGCTCTCCAAACATCATACCCTAGCGAGGTAAGATAGGCTTCCATCCTTGCACTCCAGAAGGCATAGTTGGATCCATCAAATAGCGGTGCCCTGTTAGAAGATAAGGACTCTCTCTGAGCCATGTGTTCTAATCCAAGATCTTCCTTCAGTTGTTAGGCTGCACTAAGGAACTTGGCTCTGATACCAATTTTTAGAACACTTTGATATACTAAGAGGGGGGTGAATCAATATATACCTCAATTTAATCCAATTCAACTTTATCAACAAAACTTTCTATTTCCTTAAACAGATAACGAAGCAAACTATGCAATTCAAAACACATTCACACAACCATAAGACTAGATTTACGTGGAAAACCCAAAAGGGAAAAACCACGGTGAGCAAGTTTCTTGGATCTATTGTCCAAATCTAGCTTCACAAATAAAAATAGTTTTACAACAAATTTTATGGGCTACAACCCAAAGGAAGATACAACTCCCTGATACATTGTTTTATGGGCTCCAACCTAAAGAAAGCTACAACTCCCTGATACACATTTTTATGGGCTCCAACCCAAAGGAAGCTACAACTCCCTAAAGTGCTACAACACTTACAAGAAGAGGCTCCAACCTCTGCATTTCTGCTGGTTCAATCACCTCTGCAACATCATCTCCTTTGATACTGACATATGACTTCAACACCTCTACTCAAACAACTTTGCTACCTTCAACACACTTCCACAACACACCACAACACAACCTCTGTTATAAATCATGCATTATAGTCTCCAGATGTCCTTCTCGACTTCTGGATCATTTATCTTCTTCACACACACATACACTCACTCTCACACTTGCACATGTTCACATACTCATTCTCACAAACTCTCACACTTTGCAACAAACCTGATCTTTCATTTATATCCTCCGCAAGTCTTCAAAACTTCACCTTTGTCAGTCTTAATGAAATGTGTAACATGAAACGTGCAACAGCCTGTTGGCATCCAAATCACCTTCAGTAATGTAGGGAACAAATCTCATTATGCGGTTCATATCAAGTGATCAACCAGACCTATTTTACCTTCTCCCAACCTTTCCTACTGGTGCACACTTCCACACACAACATGCGCAATCACCTAAACATATCATGTTGGATCAACAAACACTTATCCTTTCAACATTATCTCTAGACCTAAAGTGGTACCGGTGACACAGAATAACATCATGCGGATAATACACTAAGCATTATATGACTTGAAAAACCTTCTCATACATTCATTTCTCTGATTTATGCATCTTCTTTCTGGCGCAAACAAATAGACACTGATACCGGTATCCCTTACTCAGACTGATTACACTGTCTTGAAATAGATCATTGAAAAACATACTTGCGGTACTCCATAGCACTTGAAACTTGAATTGAGTAAACATACAGACAATATGAACTTATCTTTCAAACAACAAAGCCAAATATTATAGTGCGATGAAATGTGGTGGCCTTCACTTTCTCCCTCTGATGATCCTAAACAACAACATGACTTGTCCTTATCCAACTAACTATGGAAATCACTGTGGTACATTGTAACATTTGAAACTTGAGTATATCATACCTCTTATCTATAACTAACTATCCTCCAAGCCACAAGATCATATCTTCTAGTGCAGAGAAATGCAGAGCATTATGTTGTATCTTTGAAATTGTAACAACATTGTACCACTATCTTGACTCTGCTAGCTCTAGAATGCTCTGTGGTAATTTTTATGTTCTAAAACTTGAAACATGCACACCTCTTAGTTGTTTCTGTCTAACCTCCAAACCGCAAGGCCATATCTTCATCTGCAGTAGAATGTGGTACAAACTTCTGAGCTCCTCCAGTACAAATCCATGTGCTTTTGATAGTTTGAAACCTTATACATTTTCTTTCATACCTCATGCAATGCTTTTCAACAAGAGGCAATGAATGCAACATTCATAACACCATGGACAACATTCATTCATAAAAAAAAATTCTTCATGTCAACATATCCTACAACTTGACAACTTTCACTTGTCCATGTACTTCAGAATATAAGGTACAATTGTGTACAGATGATATTGATCCAATAGCATGCTCATGACTTTCATCACCATATCCTACATCTCACAACTCCTCTGATAATCACTCCTTTGTCTGCTCCTCTGATCATCACTCCTTTGACAACATATGAAACAATGTGCCTTCCACATCACAACTATTTTGACATCAATGACAACATATGCAATAGGTGTAGGGCCCACTATAGACAAATATGGCTTGAGTATTTTTGTTTTAGAAAGAATGTAAGATACATAAGATTTAGTATTAGTTCAGAACTACCATCTATAAAATAGGGGAAATGGCAAGGCATGCCACATGTCACTACTCTTTGACATGTGTCCAGCAAATATTACAAAGTTGCTTACAAGGGATAGTTTTAAAACATCCACTTCAAAAGTTGGTCTTATAGTTCTACTACGTCTTTCAAATATAGTTGTTCAAGAAATGAAAATTTTGTAAAGTTTGTTACAAAAAAATAAAATGTAAAGGAGGAAACTCCTTTGTATTAATTTAAAGATCAATATCCTTTACCAAATTATTAATTTTACATATTAACATCTAAAATTTCCAAATAATGAATCTATCGAAAAAGAGGTTTTACCTAATGAATTTTATTAAATATTTATAAATTGAGTATGGATTTAATTAATATAAAGTATTAAGTAGTTACTACTAATTACTTTTAGTTCTCTAACAACTATAATCTTCTCGTTAGAGACACATCTTTTAATTTTAGTATGAGCATGTATTTATTCTATATAAAGTTAAGTGACATCGGTAAGTGTAGGGATTTATAATTTATCACTTGCATTCTTCTCTAAGGTAAAGTATATTTAATATAGACATAAACTATCTAAATTCTATAAACGACCGCAAGCAAAGTAAGTAGATTTCTATGAAATAAAAATTTATGGCTCGAATAAATCCATTTTGGAAAATTGAAAGGCCTTTGACACTGCCGAAATTTACCTATCAACAAGACTAAAGAAGAAGGCCACTAAATAGGGAAATTCCACTCATGATGCATGTTATACACATAATTATTTATACACATTTCCTTGTATGTTTTTCAACCTACATGTGGATACATTTAATTCAAATGTCATGTATTGACTACAATGTGATGGAAAATTATAGTATAAACATGGAAATCACAACTAAATACCTACAAGTTAATACCAAAGATGCAACAACAAAACTAAGATATCTTGCTAGATACAACAAAGCCATTTCCAATCACTAAACTCTTCATCAAAGACACCATTACTTGGGTATGATGGACTCTCATTCCACTACACTGATGTGGCTACATGTAGATAAAAGAGGAACATTCAAGGAAAAAACTTGTCTATGCATAAAGTGTGTTTTATATGATTTGCCAATTTTCCATGCCAAATGCCACCCACATGTTTAAATCCTATACCCATATGTTTAAATCATATGGTTCACTAGGTTGAGGAAGCCAATGAAAATTGAAAAACTATATAGAAGCCATTGTAGGATGTAAGTGAAGAGAGAGGCTACCACAATTTTGACTCATTGTTTTCTAACATTTCAATCCCTCTTTTCCTTGCATGCCTTGTCATCTTGTTTTCCATTTCCTGTTGCAATTCAAGTTCTTAATTTTAGTTGAATACCATATGTAGCATTTGACTGTATTTTTTTATTGTGTTGGTATCGTTGTTGTGTGATCTTCATTGTATGTATACATAGGTAGGGAATTTGTAGCTAAATACCATTTGATTTCTTAAGGATCATTTTACTTTTCTTAAAAAGTTGTTAATTTTATGGATATTGTACATTGCAATTCAATATGGATTGGATGTGGGCTACTGATATTTTTTTGTGTTGTAGATGTAATGGTTATTACTACTTTGGACCTATTATTTTAATATATTAAGATACCATATGGGTTGTAACTTCATCTCATGACACTATTCAAATATTAGAGCCCAAAAGAATCAAAACTAGACATGACAAACTAAAATACACTAAATATTTTGTAGAGAGCAACATCGCTCCTATAGGTGACTATCTTCAAGAATGGAAGAATATTGGCTAGTGCAAGAATGAATTTTTAGGGGGTACTCAAATCTTGGTGCTACATTGTATAGAGACTGTCTACATTTATCTCATGAGCCTTCACCATGGAGCACCTGCTACTTATTGCCCATTTTGCTACAATGTTGTTACTCTACTATTTTTCACCATCACAATAAAACCACAGCTTAAAACAATATTGTTAATCTATTTATAAAAGGCAAATTGATAGAGAATTGCATAGATTTTTAAAGGACGGAGAGAAAACACTAAAATTTGTAAGATATCATTCTTAGCTTTGTGAATGTTCAAACTTGTAGTTGTTGAGAAAATCTTCCATATACAAATAATGCCCATCTTCACTATTAATAGTCATTAATAACTCAAATACACAAATCCAAAATTAATGTAAGGTAGTCATTATCAGTACTCTGGTATTATAAAAAAAATTAAGCACTCACTTAAAACAAATATAAAATTTAAATAAATACTTTTAGAAATTATAAAATAATTAAATGAATTTTCTAAACAAAAAAATAATACAAATGCATATCGGCAGGGACTAATAATATTGTTTAAAGTGTAAAATTATATGGCATTGTTCGCAAAATGTACAATAAATGTCTCCATGTGGAAGCTCGCCATGAGCTGTAAATACACATTGCAATCTCCACCATCTGCAATTCCAAGGCCAATGCACATAAACCGACATAACGAAGCGACTGCAACTAGAAAGCTTATGCAAAACAAACAGAGCGATTAAAACTAGAAACACCAAAGCAGGAACATTTAATTCTTCGAACAAAATACTTTAAAGAAATTTCTATCCGTCTTCAAGAAAGATAAGTACCCAGTTCACAACTGAAGCTCTTATAAATTCACATTCAAATCCAAGGCTAACAGCATTGTAATCTGGATTTTTTTTCCCTACTAAGTTTGAGCGGGTGAGGTTCAGGGGTCAAATGGGCTCTTTAGGTTATTAGGTTATTACTTTAGTCATTAGAGATGTATTGGACTCTCAATTCAATTTGCAATCTTTAGTTGGTGCATATACCCAGGCCATGATTTGGGAACACTCCAAATATCAAGAAGAGACACTCCAACTAACTGGTTTAAATTACCACATTAACCACTAGAAATACTCAATTCAATTCACAACCTCTAGTAGGTGAATGGTGAATAACTACAAAGCCATTTGGAGGATTAAGAAACACAAGAAGAATCATCCCAGCCTTGTGAACAATAATTGTCCATTTGTCTCAAAAATGGCCTCCAAAGTGCAAGATTTAGCTTATATTATAATCATGACGGTTCTCCTTCTACATGCAACCTATGCTAAATCTCAAGATTTAGCTCCTGCAAGTGCATCTTCACCGTCGCCGACTCCAACTCCTGCAAGTGCATCTTCACCGTCGCCAACTCCAAATCTTGCAAGTGCATCTTCACCTTCACCAACTCCAACTCCTGCAAGTGCATCTTCACCTTCACCGACTCCGACTCCAACTCCAACTCCTGCAAGTGCGTCTTCACCTTCACCAACTCCAACTCCTGCAAGTACATCTTCACCTTCACCAACTCCAACTCCAACTCCTGCAAGTCCATCTTCACCTTCACCAACTCCAACTCCCTCTAATTCACCTTCACCTTCAAATGAAGGGAATTCAGAGAACAGTTCTAATTCTAGTTCTGGTTCCTCTTCAAAGGGATTGAGTTCTGGTCAAAAGGCTGGAATTTCTTTTGGTGTTATATTAGCGGTGGCCTTGGGTGGATTGGCGTTTGTGATTTACAGGAAGAGGAGAAAGAATATAAGAAGAGGTCGGTATAGTCATGGAGCTCCTCAATTGGAACTTTCATAGGATGTACGATTTTTTGTTTTGGTTTTGTTAGAGATTAATCCTGCTAGTTTATGAGTTGTCTGGTATTGAGTTTATAGTGATTAAAGAATAGGAGTCTGTTTGTTGAAATTTAAGAGTAGATGACCGATTATGTTTATATGATTGTTCTTTGGATGAAGGGCATGTCATGTGACTCTTTGTAAGGCTCTTGTATAGGAAATAAAACTGTTAGTTGTGTTTAACGTTTTCTTAATGGTGGTGATGAAGGAAAATTGTTATGGTTTGATTGGAATGTGAAGTTTGTTGTTCCTTACTTCGCTATGTTGTATCCCTACCAAGAGAGGAATTATAGTCCATGACTAGTTCCAAGAAATTAATGGACAAAAATGTTAGAATGGTTAGAGAAAGAGGAATTAATTACTTAATTCAAATATGCTATTAGAATGTAGTGAGGTTTAATTTATATTTGAGATTGTCTTAACTCATAATAAATTATTTTTCTAGCTATCCCATAAATTTAGTACAAAATTTTAAGGAATATCTGATTTAAAAGATAGGATATAAGAGAACAAATGATAAGAGATAATTAACCAATAGACAATTGGATTTTAAAAGAAGATTTCAAAAATCACATTTTATTTTATTATAATTTTCATATCATATTATATATGAGAAATCTCGTTTTTTAATGGGTCGTGTTTAGTTATATTTTTGTTAGAGTTGTGAACTATTGATTATGTTATAATTGGTAATTGTAAGTTAAAATATTTGATTATTCAATTAATAGATATGAATTTATTCAGATAGCTAATTTTAAATATTCAAAATATTTGATAATATAAATTATGAAATTGTAAAGATTCAGGTTGGTAAATAACTGTGTATATCTTTTTTGCATCAACATTCCGGATCACACTTTATGATTTGCATTCTCTTCCTGATGATGGATCATGGAATGTGATTCAAAACGTTGATGCAAAAAAGCTATACACAATTATTTACCAAAAGCTTTACAATTTCATATCATGGACTGTGGAAATATCATGTTTTCACTATAAAAAAATTCCACATTTCTCATATTGAGATATTTAAGTATAAGTATTTTTAAACAAATTTTGGTTTTCCTCTCAAAACTAACATAAGGATTAAAATTTCAAAAATATGTGAGGTTGAAGAAATAAAAGAATTTGGTTTCAAACATACTATTATCTCTCAAACAACAAACTCCTCCATCTCACCAACTGAAAGACTACAATCTAAACTTTTCTTTTGAGTTAGGGATGCTCATTGCTTAAACACTTATGCTTGTTTTTTAATATCATGTTTGTAGTTCTTTTTAATATTAACCAACTTTGAACCTCAACCATCACTAAGGCTTAGTTACATCATTACATTAGGTTTGTATGTGCTTCTTAACACACTAATTCTTAATATCATCCATAAGATCCAATTATAAACCAAGTAGCCATTAGGAAGATTTACTAATCTCACACTACAACTCACCACCTCCAACATGTGCTACTGTAATGGTAGCACCTAGAATGAATGATCACTCCTAGCAAGAGAATTCTGCCAATCCCTTCAAGAGTGTGAAGGGAAGTCCTCCATTAAACAATTTTTATGCCTTTTCCCATTTGGGAATGGTAAAAATCTAATTCATCACCCCTACATACTTGACAAAATGATTTGCCCTACCCAAACATGACTTAAAACTAAATTACAACATTTTTGTAAGTAAAGGGTAATTTTTGAGTTTATCTTTACACTTGAAGGTGTAACATGGGTTGTGTATATAAGAAACACTCCTAATAATATATGTCTTTTTACAAAAGTAATAGAGTTACATAGATATTGGCATCTTTGCTCTTAAGTGGCTAGTTATGATATGTTGAGTTTAAGCATTCACCTATATAGAAGTCTCCTTCAACTTGATGTAGGAGTATATTAAGGTGTAAGAGCAATCTTTCATCTGCTAAAAATATTCTTTTGTTTTTTTGTTTGTTTGTAGGTTTACAATTACATTCCAAACATCATCCAATCACTGTAGATCCTACCATATTTCACTACACTTGCACATTCTGCCTCACAGTTGGAATATATGTTCTACACTGAGTCTACAATATTGCATTCAATTTTTAATGCAAAAGGGTTCTCAAACCCTCTGCCAAACACATAACTCTTTCACACACCTTCACAATATCAAAGCTTACACAAACAAATTCATGCTGATATGGGCAATGCTTTGCCTCAAATCCAATACCCAACTACAGTAAGATTGCAACACAAGTTTTATTTGCTTTATTGAATTCAATTCAGAAAAACAAACAACTCAGTTATGAAATTATTTACATACACTTGGCCCTCCATGGCCTCCCTATGGCTCCTCTTAATCTCCTCACTGATTGGGGATGACTCCTTCACCAAATCAACATCTTCTCTGTAATTGTGGTGCTTCAATCTGCAACAATAAACACCATTCCAACGTTCCAAAGAGGTCTTTCTATGTCCTCTATACTTCACTGGTTAATCCTTATTCACTGGTCTATGCCAAGTTTCTCATATGTTTAAGGTTCTGTGCATCTACCTTCATATATGTTCTTCATTCTTGTTTTAGTATCCATGACCATTGATTTTCTTCCTTCCATTTTCTGCTACAGAGGATTCTTTCTTCTTCCTTCAGTTTATACTGTGAAGTTTCCACCATCCATCGATTTTCTCATCAATTTGGTTTTGTTCTGTGTTATACTCCTCCCTTTTGACAACAAAAAGTACTTCAATTTATCTCCTACAGCACAACAAACAACCTTTTTTTATTCCAAACCATTTGGGTTTTTTTGGTCAATGAATCCTTTACCTTTGGCAGCGACTCTTTTCTGCAATTTTCAATGCTTTTCCTCACCTTTCCTATTGATGTCGGCCTCTTTTTGTACCCCTATATCATTCCAATTCTGAGGTATCTTATTGGCAGCGAATACCACTATCTCAGCGTTGATTTCTAGACTCATGAACAACATTCAAGCTCTCGGTTTTTTTTCATTCTATTCTCTCTGGTAGGTTTATGGTGTTCTTTTTGAGTTCTCTCTGTAAAAACAACTAATGTTGCCTCCAAAACTCACGTACCCCCAACTGTGGCGTCCTCCTTTCTCACGTTTTTTAACAACAGTTCCCCATTTCTGTAATCTGGCAGCAAATTATAACTGTTTGCCAATTCCTCTACTTTTCCTTCTCTCCCATGCTACTGGGTAAAAAGAACAGCAAACCAAAAGAAAAATAAGAAACAGATTCTGCCTCAGAGAGGTGTTTCCCTTCCTCATGGCGATTCAACTTATCTTTGACTATTTTGGTGCCTTCCTTTTATGCAGCATTCTTTGTTTATTTAAATCTGCCAAGAGCTCTTCAAAATTGGCATTGAAATTTAATGCTTTTTAATTTTGTTTTTCTCTTATAGCATATTTAATATTTGCATATGTGCTTTGTCTTGGTGGCAGGGCAATTGGAAGGAAAATACATAGGCGCACATGAATGTTAAGAAGCAAATATACAATCTCGAATGTACACTCCTTCACGACAATTTGTCAAGTGATTTGAATGCTCACACTTTGCCTGACGATAAATTAAACTTGCATACACTATATCTAAAGATGATGTCTGGATCAACTTCACAAATGAATTGTTTTTACGCGACTTTAAGGTGCCGAAAGCTGGAAACCGACTTTTACCATAATTGTCTGCCAGAACCTCAAAACCTCACGAAAACTTGCAGAGACATGTATTTCAACATCCCTAAGACCCCCACCAAGTCGTTTGGTTTTAAACTTTACGAATTTCAAAAATTTAAAACTTCGTCAAATTGCCAGCAAAAGTCGTCAAACAATTAATTCTTCAAAACCATGAAAGATCTACTCACGAAACCTTCACCATAAAATCAAGGAGAGAATCAACAATCTCTTTGTAAGAGGGGTTGCCAAAAAACCTCACCAATTTCCCGAAACAATTGTTTCGGTGAAAACTGCCTATTGTGTGTCGAAGCCAAAGTACAAAAAAAATTGAAATTTGCAAATTCTAACTCGCCACTCACTCCAATAGCCAAAAGATGCCAAATGAAAACCAAATCACAACAAAAATGAAACTCAAACCTCAAACTTTGTTTTTGGTGGATGTTGATCGCCAGTCCACCCGGATGCTCCTGCATCAATTTTTAGGAGATTCTGATCACCACAAAATCATAATTTAGTTTTTGACATATTACCAGGCATAACCAGAAGTAATCTAATTTCACTATTCATAGCTTGTGGCAACAAAGGTACACCTTTTAAGATACACTAGACCCAAGAAATATTATGATATGAGCCACATTAAGATTCGTTGATCCTTCATCACTACATTCAATCTAGAATATTCCTTCACACGTTTGCTCAACTACACATTGCACTTGGCATAGAGCTTTTGTGCCTCCTTACAATTGATTGAAATAATTCATAAGGCTAGGAGGTACTATATATTAAATATTGTTCATGGTCATTGGAAGGTGGTCAACATGATGGAGAAAAGATAGTTTAGTGTTAGAGCTCAACATTGGCCTTATATTGTAATATCTTTCAAATTTTGTGATTTACACATTTGTAATCAAATGGTTGAGGCCTAGCATGTTGGAAGCCCAATGTATCAAATTGTAACTCATTCATTCAGCTAAGAATTAATAAATATCATATTTCTATTTATTATTCAATTGAGTTTCACATTGTGTTGTTTTTATTTCATTGCATGGCTAGAGAATTCTTCATTGGATCCTTTGTCCATGACTACATCAAGTGGTATCAAAACATAGTTTTGAATCATTAGGAAGGTGAAGGTTTTTCTTGTAGCTAGATTTCTAAATTAGGGTAGTTTGTAAGAAGCTTATAAATAGAGCGCTTATTGTGAGGTAGTTTGTAGGAGTAATTGTGGACAGCCAACTGACCTAAGGTAATTTACATCAAATCTAAGATGACTCCATGTGAAGGCAATAAGATGTTATGAATGTCACTGAAAAGATGGAATAAGTGTTTGAGATGATGAAGGTAATGATGATTCTAATGGATACTTTTGAGGAATATCATATACGAAACCCTAACCCTAGGAGCTAGTGAGAGTGATGATGAACAAGAAGGTAGCCTTGTTGAGCAAAGCAAAAGTGAAGAAGAAGACAAGGAGGAAATAATGTTGAAAGATATATCAAGCATTAGTAAGAAGACTAGAATAGTGTTCCTAATTATTTTGGTAGTTTAAATCCTAAGGAATTGATAGATTGGATAATTGATTTAGAAGAACATCCTGGGTAAGAAGATATTGATGATCTAGATAGGGTAAACTTTTCTATTTAGATTAAGTTGAAGGGTCATGCTAAAATTAGTGGAAATAAATTTAGTTGGAAGAAATAGGAAAGCTAAATATAGCAATAGGAAATGGGATAGGATGGTGAAAATTTTAAAATATAAGTTCATTCATGTAAATTATAACCTAGAATTGGTAAAGAAATCATACAACCTAAGGTAGAAGGCTATGCTTGTGAAAGACTATGTTGAAAAATACTACATGATGATAATTTAATTAGGACATCTTGATGAAGGAGCAAAGAAAGTGGCAAGATAAATCAATGGTTTGAGAGGACCAATTTAGGAAGAGCTAAGTATGTTGAAGATTTAAATAGTAGAGGAAGAATATTAGTTGCCCCTAACCACAGAAAGGAAATTCAATAAAAGAATTGAAGATAGACATAGTTGACAAAAAGAAAGAGAAGGAAGATTCCAGAGAGAAAAATTTCATTCTGATGATAGGAGACCATATGTGGAAGGTTCTCATAGTGGTAGCTCATACCACAATGAAAGAGGAAGATATAATTCCTATCATAACACAAAAAAGATGGTAGTTCTTATCATAGAGAAATGGATGATAAAGATTCATACCGCAATGATGAAATTGGAGGGTCTCAGAGAGGTAGAGGAAGATATGGTCGAGGAGATGGAAGAAATTTCAGGGAAACCTATTTCAAGTGTGGAGATGAACGATACTGAGCATTCAAATATCACCAAGGTCAAGGAAGCCCTAGAAAATAGATAGAGGGAAAATCGAGAGTTGCATATACCAATGAGGGGATATAAATATTTTAGTTTTGAGGGTGAACTAGAAAAAGGTGGATCGCTTGTCATGAGAAGAGCCTTGATAAAATGTGAAGAAGAAGAACCAATGCAAAGGAAGAATTTATTCAGAATGATATTTTAGTCCATAGGTAAGTGTTGTAAGGTTGTCATTGATAGTGACAGCGCTAATAATCTAGTGTTTGAAGAAATGGTTAATCAATTGAAGCTAAGGAGGTTAGAACGTCCTAGATCATATAAGATTGCTTGATGGAAAAAGGAACATAAGGTTTTGGGGAAAGAATAATGTTTTCTAAAATTCAACATAGGTTCATATCATGATGAATTTTTATGTAATATCATTCCAATGGATGTCTACCATTTTATATTGCATGGTCCATGGCAATTTGGCATGAGGGTTATTCATAATGGAAGAGTAAATACTTACAATATAACAAAGAATTGTAAGAGACATTAGTTAATTCTATTAAAGGAAAGAGGAGCAAGTTTGTGGGTGAGTGCAAGATCATCATGGGATAAACAATACCTCTAAGTGGCAATGAAGATGCTAAAAAACTGACTTAAACATCATGTAAAAATTTGAATGGATTATCTACACAATTTGAAAAATATGTAAGAACAAAATTTGTAGAGATTTGAATGTAGTTTATGGTCTACTATTTTTTTGGAAAAAATTAAATTTATTTGGTGAAAAATGAATATTTTAGTGAAGTGCTACTAAATTTTTTGAAAAAAAAAAGTAGATGTTATTCTAGTCAACCTAAGTATGAGAAAAAAAATGAATCTTTAAATATAAGTAAAAGACACACACCCAGATGTGACGCATATTTTTTTGAATTTTTTTTTAAGAAAATAACTAGTTATGAATTTTTACTATGACATTTTAAAAAATTAAAAAATAATTTGCTAGCCAACTTAACTTGATAAAAAAAACATGGAATTAAAAAAAAATCACATGTAGCCACAAAAGCATAGAGTGTGACACATCTTTCAGATTTGAAAAAGGTGAAACAGTTTGAAAGTTATGGATGTTTTTCAATTAGTGTGTCCATCAGGACTTCAGACATATTGTACGTAGAAAATTATTAATAATTATTTAATAATCTTATAATCAATCATATCTTATATTTTTAGAATGTTGACAACATTCTGAATAAACCCTTTTCATTTCATCAAATTTGAATTAAAAAAAGGTCATCAACATGAAGGGTGAAGTCACGAAAAGAGGGTGAAACCTCTAAACACATTGGAGTAGAGGAAAAATCAAGCTTGACACTCCTAAGCCTAAACCCAAGGCATTCTCAAGGCAAGAAAAATTCTGCAGAGGTAACGAGTATTCATTAATAACAGATATCCGATAAAAATGGATATCCATTAATAACAGATATTTGATAAAAACAGATATCTGTTACCTTGCTTAGATATTTGTTAGCCACTAGCATTAATGGATTTTAGCCTTTGGGTAATGGATATCCATTAGCCACTTGCATTGAAGGATTTCATCCTTTGGGTAACGAATATCCATTACCTAAAAGCCCAAAAAAAACAAAAAGAAGTTTGTTGGGCCCGACAACGGCCCCCACAAACCCCCTGCTCTCAAGAAACCTATGATATCTATGTATTATAAATAAAATCATACTTTTCTACACTCTTGGAAACAAAATTTGATTGTTTCAATCATTAGGGTGATAGTTTTTGTTCTTCTAATGGGGAGCAATAGTCGTCATAAAGCAAAAACAAGGAGGAAACTTCAATTGGAGTAAATTGAAGGAATTAGGGAAAAAGATAGAGAAAGGAAGAGGATTGGAAGACAAAGTTTGGTGGATACTCATGAAGGTGAAGGTTCATCTTTACCCTCAAATGACATGCAAATTGAATTTTTTAATGTTGAATATAATGAAATGTTTGATAAGAATAAAATTGACCATGATATTGCAAATGAAAATGTTGCAAAATGTTATGAAACACCTATTGATAAGAGTAATATCATGGATAAAGAAGAAGAAGAATGTATACATATGCTTGAAGATTGTGGATATGAATCGCATGATATTTAAATTGCACTCCATAATCCAATTGTTCATAACATTGATGAGATTGATAACATGGATGAAACAATGAAAATCAATGTATCTCCAAATTACATAAGAAGAGAGGACCTTTGTCAAGAAGAAAATGAAATCCCACATCCATCATTTTCTAATGAGCCTGATGAAATTATAAAACATCCAAGAACCCCAAAATGGTTACTTGAAATTGATGAGAACATAAAGAAAAACTTGAAGGCAAGAGGTTGTCATGAACAGTTCGGTTGTGGGATTCAAAAAATTTCAATGAATACTTTGGAAATAAAACATTAACTGAACAATGCCAACTTTTTGTACAATTACTAAAGATGTACAAAATGAGACCTTTATTAAAGAAATTAAAGATTTGGGTAAACAAAGTGTCCAATCGGAATAAAATTATTGTTAGAGGTATTGCTTCATTGTTTTATGGCATCTGTGGCAAATAGAATTTATAGTTGTACTATTATTTTGTTTTGACAACTCATAATATATTTGTTTTTCTTTGTCTTTGAAAGTCATAACATCTTTTTTGAAATGCAAAGTTTGGCATACTGTGCATGCATGTTTTGGTGTGTCTTAAATTTTTTTTTGGAATAATTCTATTGGTGACATTGAAGCACTATTTTTGGAGGTTGCATATTTCATTTTTTGGTTAGTGTGTGTTTGTTGCTTGATCTTGCGAAGTGATGTAGAGTTGTAATTCCCTGTCCTTTATCTTTTACAAAGTGGCCAATGCAATGTTGTTGATTAGTCCTAATCAATTGTTTTACTTTACGAAATGAGAGATTTGATTTGCTATTAATTGTTTGCATTTGATAAGGTAAAAGTGGTTTGAAATGTCCATGAAGGGGATTAGCATCATGAAATAGGATAGAGTAAGTATGTTCGGGGATGATTGATTCAAATACAAGTATTTTCCTCATCATCATTGACCAAAGACGTATTTGTATGCCTAGCCACCTAGAAAGCCAACAAACACAAAATATGTCTCCCCATAGTCCAAGTTCTCTACGGTTTGTACTTGGCATTGTAGAGATTCACATTCTATATAAGTATTTTTCAACATTTTCTATATTGTGTAATTCACACGTGTGACTATCTAATTCATAGTTGTACGAAGTAATTACTTCCTCATCACCTTGCACAAGGCAAGCCAAGAAGTAATCTATAGCTCCATTGCATAATTGAATTGATGTGTAGCAAGAATGGAGGAGGAATTCTAATGAGTCAAAAAGGCAATCCCCAACATTGTATTTAAATTTGCTAGTTCTACACAAACCCTCATTTCTCAATGCACAATCGATGTTGTAGATTTGAGATTGATTTTTTAACTCATATTGTTAAATATCTATGATATTTTTATTTTTGATCCATTGACACTCTTGCCTTTTTCATTTTTACAATGAGACGAGCACAATGTTCACAATACTCAAACATAAAAAGATGTACCTGTAAGCCAATGCTTAATTAGTGCTAATTACCCATAGACAACAAATGTATCCATGCCATTGAGATATGTGGAATACTACCAAGGCAACATAAAAACTATAAAATTAATAAGATATTACTCTTTTCTTGGCAAATAGCACAAATGCATATAGCAAATTCAATTGACAAATTAGAATGAACTAGATTTGCTGCTCACCCACCCTTATCTTATTGATTTATGGTTTTATATGCAATGCAAATCACTCAACTATTGATATTGTTTTAAAAATGGTGTACATTTACAAAAAGATTGAGTTGTTTACTGGGCATGTGCAAAAAGATGGGGGACCAAAAAGTGGCCAAAACCACTTTTTGGTCTAAACAAGCCATAATGCGAGTGCCTTATAATGCGCTCGTGTTATGGCTCGGTAGTTACCAATCCTATAACGCACTCGCATTATGGCTCGGTAGTTACCAAGCCTAGGATTGGTAACTACCAAGCCATAACATGAACATGTGTTATAAAGCGCTCACATTTAAAGTAGTTAAAATGGGAATCCTTGAACTTCCTTCACTCTAGGAAGAGACCAGAGGTATATACATTAAATAAACATTTAAGTATAAGTTGGTATTTATGTTTTACCATTTACCTTTATTATACTTTAAGCTATATTTAATGTATATATTGGTAGGATGTTTGAGAGTGGTTTCAGATCCATACAAATTAAATTATAGATTCTAGAATTTGGAGAATCCCTCAGATTTGAGACAGTCAATTTTTTAGGATTTTAGGGTTTTAGACTTAGCAAAATTTAAAGGTTCAACTTGACACGAATCAGGGTAAAGGCATAGGGGCCCCTTATGTCTCTCTCTACCTCTCCCTCTACCTCTTTATCTATATATCCTCTCTCTGGCCCACTTTCTATATTTTCCATCTCTCCCAAGCTATCTCTTTCTATTTCTCCCCCTCTCCCTCTCCCTCTCCCTCTCCCTCTATATGTCTCCCTCTCTATCTCCATCTCTCTCTATCTATTTCTATATGTCCCCCCTCTCCCTCTCCCTCTCTCTATCACTCTATGTCTCCCTCTATCTCTCTATGTCTCCCTCTATCTCTCTCTATTTCTTCCTCTCCCCTACCTCTTTCTATGTCTCCCTCTCTATCTCTCTAATTCTCCCTCTCCCCCTACCACTTTCTATTCTCCCTCTCTCTAACTCTATATACCTATCTCTATGTATCTTTTCAGGTCTCTAATGTTATCTCTCTATCTCTCCCTCTATCTCTTTCTATCTATCCCCTTGTCTCTATATCTCTCCCTCTCCCTCACTATCTCTCTATCTCTCCCCTCTCTCTATCTCTATCTCTCTATCCTCTCTCTATATCTATCTCTACCCCCACACTCTCTCTATCTCTATCTCTCTCTTAACCCCCTCTCTATCTCTTTATCTCTCCCTGTTTTTCTCCCTAGATATATATCTATATCTCTATCTATTTCTCTCTCTCTCCCTATCAAGCTATCTCTCTCCCTGCCTCCCTCTCTCTCTTTATCAAACTATCTCTCTCCCTCCCTCCCTCTTTATCTCTCTGTTATGTCAGAAAAAGTAACCTTAGGGGCTTTTTCCTCTTAAGGTTTAGCTCCCGAGTCCTTTAGAATGCATTTAGAGCATCTTGCATGATTTTGATGACTCCCAATGAGAAAACCCTAAAGTTTCATGGCAAATGGGACCTAAGGGGCACATTCATGATGCTTCCTGCCTGAAATAGGGGGGAGGAATTGGGTGCCCGTGCCTTATTCCTGTCGTATTTTAGGTCAGGACCAATTTTAAAGTGTCAATTTATGACCGTTATTTAGGTCCTATGTCGACATGGTAAGTTTGAATTATGAAATTCTTAGTGGAAATATATGTAGTTGCATACATAAGCATGATTAGGTTATCATTGGTAAACTAGACGGATATTTTGATTGACAAGCTTATGTTAAGGTGATTTGAGGCATTCATTGTGTTGCAAAGTAGAATTTGTGTTGTTCTTGTGTTTGTGTTTACAGATTTGGCATCCATCTTCTCATGGCATGAAGAGCATCTTCCTTCCATGAGATCTTCACTACAAGGTGATATCAATTATGTTTTCTATCATTTATCATTTGGATTTTGCCTCTATCCCACAGGGATACACACTCTTTATCTGACAACGATGTTCGGAAGACTTGAATGTCTCTCTGGGGCTTGACTGAGGCAAGCCTCTAAACACCACAACCCCAACCCATTTTTCCATGATTGCAGGTTACAGGTTGTGAAAGTGAAAGAAGTGGAGTTGTAGGAGAGTAGTGCAAACTATCAGAATTGCAGATTAAAGAAGAAAATAGGGACCTGGACTCAGGTGCCCTCTCATTAGTCCTTTGGATCCCATAACTGAAAAATCTTTAGAATAGCAAGAACAGGTTGCAAACAAGATTCCCAGATCCCGAAGAAAATTGTGGCACTAGACTAGGGTGCCCGCTCATTAGTCCCTGACTTTTTCAGACACTGAACTTTGAAATTTGGTACGCATTTGATATCTCTGTGTGCGATTATTTTCCGTAATTTGTCTGTTTGTTCACGAATTTACAAAATTAGGGTTTTGAGCATAATTAGACTTAATTGAACAACAAATTAACACAATTCCAATCTTTCGCTATGTTCCAAGTGATAGGAGATCTGTAGTAGAGTTTTCTACTTGGTTGAATGTCTTTGAATATTTAGTGGTGAAAGGAGGATCAACACAAACCATTAAAATCAATCCTCTTCATTTTTAACCCTAAACATTTTGGTGAACCCGTGTTTTTAGACTTTTTGCACCTTACTAAGTGTTGTGCTTCAGATTAGATTCATTTCATTCATTCATATCATTGGTCATCTTATTGCATTTAAAAAATTACAAAAAAATTGAAAATTTGGAAAAAAAAAAAAAAAAAAACTAGCATTTTTAGCTTGCATTTTCAAATAATTTGAATTAGTTTGCATTTAATTTCAATCAATTTCTATTATTATCATCAGATCTAATTTAAAATACATAAATTATTCATTCACTATTCGTTTAGATTGCATCTTCATGCTTAAATTGATAAAAATTCCTTGAAATTGTGCATTTTTCCATATAACCTAGTTTTGCATTAGCTAGGGTTTGTAGTCAAAATCTTGTTTCAGATTTTACTACCCTTTTAAAACACTCATTAGGACTTATTTCTAACTATAGTGTTGCATCATAGTGGTTGGCTTGCAAAATTTTATGCCTAGGGTTTAAAAACCTTGCTTTTTCACTAGATGTTGACCTTATCGTCTCTCTAGATTTGCATCATAAGAGTGTTGTAAAGGATTTTTCTACACTAATTGGTTATTATCAGGGCTATTATCTACTTCCCCTCCTCAAATTCTTTACAACACCCCTTTTATTGGGTCTTTGCATTGAAATTTGGTGAAAATTTACATATTTTCGCTATATTTTCCCTATGGTTTGACTTAGATTGGCACTATAAGTGTGTTGTGACAAATTTTATGGATTTAGGTGACTTATATTATTTTTATAATCTGTTGCACCTCCTAAAATTCTATACAACACCCCTTTTATTGGGTCTTTGCATTGAAAATTTGTGAAAAATTACATATTTTAGTGTATTTTCACTAAGTTTTGACTTGTCATCATTCTAGGTTTGCATCAAAAGCATGTTGTGAAAAATATTATTGCTTTATTGGACTGATATTAGACATATTATTTGTTGTCCCTCTTGAAAATTTTTACCACCTTTTTCTCCTAGTGATTGGCATTGAAAAAAGTTAAAAAATCAAGCATTTTGGATCTTAAACATATCTTGCTCCTAGGGTTTGTTCTATTAGTTTGGGCATTCTGTGTTGCATGCTCTTGCATAAGCCTTATGACTCGCTTCCCTAATAGAAATATCCCTTTAAGAAGAAGCAGAAGTCTCATGGGATCTAGTGCTTTTGAAGAATTCGACATTCCTACCTTTGAAAATCCATTGAATACCTTCTTTACAAAAGGAGAGACACAAATTTTGCAAGATACTATACCTCATACAACCACTATGGAAGCTCAAGTATTTCATGATGTTGAGGACACTATTGAGGTGGTCACACATGTACCTAATGAGCAAATAAACAAACTTGATAAAGACTTAGTTGATTTTCAAAAATTTGTTAGAAATGAAAGAATAGCGGAAGAAGTTGTCATTGTGATCCACCACATAAGAGAATTGGTAAAAGAAGGACAAGATGGTATTAATGTTATTCAAGGTTTAACACACATTGTACACAATAATGTCATGACAATGACTGAATGTGCAAGTGGTATTAAAAACATGTCATCTCCATCTCATACACAAGTATCGCACCTATACCGACCATTGGAATGGACCTACATTTACATCAACAATTTTAACAACTAATGCAAATGCTTGTAGTAATGCTACCACTAGTATTGGAGTATCTAATGGAACTAATCCACAAAATTACAAAGCTATGGGATTTAATTATCAAAACTTGGTTTCTAAGGGGACCTCTTCTATGAATACTTATTCTCAACCACCTCTGCATCCCACTTATTCCCAGCCACCTATTACATATAATTACTCGCAACCACCTTCCACCTATCACTATGTGCAACCACCACTGAATTATTCATAACCTCTGCTTATCACAACTCAGACTCAATCACCTCCTCACTTTGGTTCTAATTCCTCGCAGCAAATTACATCTCCCGATGATGCCATCTTAAACCAACTTTTGCAAGTCATGACTACTTTACAACAAAAAGTGACAAACTTGACAAATTCTTCACAACCTAATATGCCAACTTATCATGCCCATAATCCCTTATCTTATGCAATCTTGAGAACTTCTATGCCTGAGAGGTTTGAGACTCCTCGCTTTGAAAAATATGGTGGAAAAGGTGATCCTAATACTCATGTGGCAGCATTCACGGCTATGTGTAGTGATTTCTACTTTGAAGAGGACTTGTTAGCAAAACGTTTCCCATGATCTCTTAAAGATACTGCTTTAGAATGGTTTTTCTCTTAACCTCTAAATTCAACACACTCTTTTTCACAATTAGTTGATCAATTTTTACAACATTTTCAAGCAAATATTGGACCTCAAGTTTCTTTAATTGATTTAGTTCATTGCAAGCAAGGTCTGAAAGAGAAGTTAACTGAGTTTATTAGTCGGTATCAATCTCTCTATGCACAAATTCAATATTAGATGAAGGATGAGGATGTTCAGAAGGTGTTTATTACAAATCTACAACCTAACATCCATGATAAGATTCTCTTGATGAAGTATAACTCCTTTCAACATTTATGTACTTCCCTTTGTGATTATCAACTTTCATCTAGTCGGTATGAAAACCAAAACTTATCGGCTCAAGTTGGTCAATCCACGGGTGGACCATCACAAAACAACTTTAAGAGGAATAATAGGAGTTTCATCAAGGTTAATGGACTGAATTCAAATAACTTTTCCCAAATGTCTGCTATCACCAATCCAAAGAAGGCACCATATCAACAAAGAAAGATTACTCTAATATCTGAGTCCTATCATTCTATCATGAATCAAGCTGTAAGTAATAATCTTATGAAGCTTCCCCCAATCAAACCTTTGGATCCTAATAAAATACAAGGACCTTATTTCGATGCTAATGCCTTTTGTCATTTTTATTGACAACAAGGACATGATATTGAACGATGTATGCATATTAAACATGAAATACAAGACCTCATTGACTCAAATGTTATACAGGTATCGAGTGTGAATGACAATGGAAATAAGTCAGTTGCTCTGCTGAATCAGAAGTTGCAAATCTTTACTAATCCTTTCCCTAAGCATACCGATAACAACATGTTATAAAAGAATATAGTGGAAGTAGAAGATGATTATTTGGATTATGATAACATTGTGGGTATAATAGAAGTGGATAGGGAAAATATTGAAGTATCACCTCGTCCATGAAGGAATGGTATTTATGCTAAGGTTCCTCCTCCGTTATCTTTACAAGGATAGGGATATAACCCAAATGCATCAGAATGACAAATAGAACAACCGAAACAAGAGACTATAACAAATGAAATGATTAAAATAATACAAGATAGTCCTTGCCACTATGGTAGACGAACTCAACAAAGAAAGCTAGCTAAAAATCAAAAAAGAGTATGAAGATTGTCATCAGTTGGAAATAATAGTGGTTCTCCTCCTCACAAGAAACAAAAGGTCTAACAGACACAAGAATCTGAGAAACAAGAATTACATGGATTTCACAACAACAAACAAGACTCTCATAAGAACCACTCAAGCTTCGCACAAAACTTGATAGAGCATCTCTCCAAGATGCTCGTAAGTTCCAAATTCTAGACTGGTTTTTCTCAACAGGTAAGTATCTCTAACCCTGGTGGTCACTTATGCGGTTAGCATGATCGGCTCGTGTATTTGACCTCCCTTTAGTGTTGTGTGTCCCCCGTGATGTGTTATGTGTTGTTTAAGCCTCCTGGGATGACCCTCAATTCTCTTGTAAGGTCCAGGATACTAGGAGACTGCCTCTGTTCAATGTATTTTTCTAAGCTGGTTGACTTGGTAAAAAATCAGATTTGAGACGGTGTTTTATTTCACCCTCCTACATGATTGTCTCTAAGGCACTTATTTTTCTTATCTTGATTTATTGTTTCCCTTCCTCTAGTGTTTATATCTAGCAGGCGGATGACGAAATACTTATTATATTGATACGGACCTAGTGTCCCTTCAGCAAGAAATCAAAAAATGAACCAAGTCCATACATGACAATGGGGTTGATATATATTATCCAACTCTTGGCTAGTAGAATCACTCCATGTGAACTTGATGTTGTCTTATCGCACTTACAAACCATAACAATACTGCTACTCTGTGCACTTTATTTATCTTTGAATCTTGCCTTGGTTACACTTAGTTTTGAGATTTCTACTGTATAGCCCCACGATTATACTCGGTCTCCGAATCCGTAGTATAACCTTGGCTCTTTGTGTGAATGATCATATGCATTGTTATTTATCATGATTATATGGACACTAACACTTTTCTTGCAGGAATGTGTTTGTGGGATCATTTGACGATCGTAAAGTACATGTCATCTCCGGGGGCATGGGCTTTGTGAGAGTCTGTGTTCCCTTGTGTGTTTTCTACCTACCTTAATGTGCTTGATATCGGTACCTGATATCAACCACCTTAAGGTGGGGGCATATATAAGGTATGTTATCTATTTTAGATACTAGTAAAGTGTGTTTGTTCTCAGGTGCACCCTTAAAGACTGGTGGTGATGAGTCCCTCTCGTACTCTAAGATTTGTTTGAAATTTATATGCAATCATTTAAGCCCTCTACGGAGGTGGGATATTACATATATCCTTTTTATCTTAAGCCCTCTGCAAAGGTGGGGATGGTGTATTTCTCGAGGAGATTACACATCCTGTCATTTTCTAAAAAGTCCTTTACGGAGGCAGGGAGCGGTTCTATGACTAACTTAACCCTTAAGCGTGTCTTCAGCAATTGTTGTGGTGAAGCCCAATCACCGGTGTGTGTCTGTAATGTGCCTAAGATGGTGATGAACCTAGAAATAGGAGCACTCCATCACTTGTCTGCCATTTTTTCTCTGTCTTCCAAGTGTGTGTGTATTGCGTGTTTGTTCCCAAGCATAGTTTAAAGACCGGTGGCGATGAGTCCCTCCTATGCTTTGGGATTTGTATGGCATGCTTATTTTGTATGGTGTGTTTGTTCTCAAGTGCAGTCTTAAAGACTGGTGGCGATGAGTCCCTCCTGCACTCTGAGATTTATTTGACGTGTGTGTTGCTCCATATGCAGTTTAAGGACCGGTGGCGATGAGTCCCTCCTGCATTATGGGTGGTGTATTTACTTTCCTTGTACTTGCATCTGCATTTCATATATGAGAAAAAGAAAAAGAAAATCATCACTGTATTCACTGCATTCACTGTGTTTTACATGTCTTCAATGTTGTATTCTCTGTGTTTGGCGTGACTGTAACTGTCTTCTCTGTGTTTTGTGTGCCTGTTATTGTCTTCTCTGTGATTGATGTGTCTTCTCCGTGCTTGGAGTGTTTGTTGTGCTTGTTGACCATACTTTAATGCATGTATTGGCCTTGCATTTATACATACATTAAAGTGGGGGCTAAATGTTATGTCAGAAAAAGTAACCTTGGGGGCTTTTTCCTCTTAAGGTTTAGCTTCGGGGTCCTTTAGAATGCATTTAAAACATCTTGCATGATTTTGATGACTCCCGATGAGAAAACCCTGAAGTGTCGTGGCGAATGGGACCTAAGGGGCACATTTATGATGATTCCTACCTGAAATAGGGGGGAGGAATTGGGTGTCGGTGCCCTAGTCCTGCCCTATTTTAGGTCAGGACCAATTTCAAAGTGTCGGTTTATGACCGTTATTTAGGCCCTATGCCGACATGATAAGTTTGAATTACGAAATTCTTAGTGGGAATGTTTGTAGTTGCATATATAAGCATGATTAGGTTATCATTTATTTAAACTAGATGAATATTTTGATTGACAAGCTTATGTTAAGGTGATTCAAGGCATTCATTGTGTTGCAAAGCAGAATTTGTTTTGTTCTTGTGTTTGTATTTGCAGATTTGGCATCCATCTCCTCATGGCATGAAGAGCATCCTCCTTCCATGAGATCTTCACTACAAGGTGATATCAATTGTGTTTTCTATCATTTATCATTTGGATTTTGCCTCTATCCCACAGGGATATGCACTCTTTCTCTGACAACGATGTTTGGAAGACTTGAATGTCTCTCCGGGGCTTGACTGAGGAAAGCCTCTAAACACCACAACCCCCAACCCATTTTTCTGTGATTATAGGTTACAGGTTGCGAAAGCGAAAGAAGTGGAGTTGCAGGAGAGCAGTGCAGATTGTCAGAATTGTAGATCAAAGAAGAAAATAGGGATCTGGACTTGGGAGCCCACTCATTAGTCCTCTAGATCCCGCAACTGGAAAATCTTCATAACAATAGGAATAGGTTGCAGACAAGATTCCCAGATCCTAAAGAAAATTGTGGCACTGGACTAGGGTGCCTGCTCATTAGTCCCTGATTTTTCTGGACACTGAACTTTGAAATCTAGTATGCATTTGATTGTCATTTGATATCTTTTTGTGCAATCATTTTCTATAATTTGTCTGTTTGTTCACGAATTTATGAAATTAGGGTTTTGAGCATAATTGGGCTTAATTAAACAACAAATTCACACAATTCCAATCTTCCCCTATGTTCCAAGTGACAGGAGATCTATAGTCTAGAGTTTTCTACTTGGTTGAATGTCCTTGAATGTTTAGTGGTGAAAGGAGGACCAGCACAAACCATTAAAATCAATCCTCTTCATTTTTAACCCTAAACAAACTCTCTCTCTCTCTATATATATATATATATTTCTCTCTTACTATCTCTATATGTCTCTCCCCCTCCCCCTCCATCTCTTTCTTTCTCTCTCTCTCTCTATCTCTTTATATATCTCTCTGCCCTCTCTCTCTCATTCTCTATCTCTCTCTATCTCTTTATATTTCTCTCTTACTATCTCTATATGTCTCTCTCCCTCCCCCTCCATCTCTTTCTTTCTCTCTCGCTATCTCTTTATATATCTATATAGAGATAGAGAGGGAGGGAGAGAGAGAGAGGGGGGGGGAAGAGAGAGATAGAGAGAGGGGAGTAGAGAGAGACAAGGGGATAGAGATAAAAAGAGATAAGAGAGATAGAGAGATAGCATTAGAGAAAGGGAAATATACAGAGAGATAGAGATATAGAGTTAGAGAGATGGAGACATAGAAAGAGGTAGGGGAGAGGGACAATTAGAGAGAGATCGAGAGGGAGACATAGAAAGAGGTAGGGGGAGAAGAAGAAATAGAGAGAGATAGAGAGAGGGAGACATAGAGAGATAGAGAGAGGGGTACATACATATATAGAGAGAGGGAGAGGGAGAGGTGGGAGAGATAGAAAGAGATAGAGAATGAGAGATGGATATAGAGAGAGGGAGAGGGAGAGGTGGGAGAGATAGAAAGAGATAGAGAATGAGAGATGGATATAGAGAGAGGGAGAGGGAGAGGGAGAGGGAGAGGGAGAGGGAGAGGGAGAGATAGAAAGAGATATCTCAAGAGAGATGGAGAGATAGAGTTAGAGAGAGGGAAAATGTAGAAATAAGGGCACACACATGTATAGAGAGAGAGACCGAAGGGGTCCCTATACCTTTACCTTGATGCATGTTGCTGAACCCCTGAATTTGGTTAAATGTGAAACCCTAAACCCTGAAATTTTGACTACGTTTGAAATCTGAGGGATCCTCCAAATCCTAGAATCTACAATTTAATTCCTATGGATCTATGAAACCACTCTCAAACATCCTACTAGTATATACATAAAATATATCTTAAAGTATATGAAAGGTAAATAGCAACTTATACATAAATGTTTATTTTATGTATATACCCCTGGTCTCTTCCTAGAGTGAAGGAAGTTCAAGGATTCTCATTTTACCTACTTTAAAATGCAAGCATGTAATAACGTGCTCACATTATAAGGTGAGCACATTTTTTCCTGCTTTGGGAAATCCCAACTCTAAGGGTTGGATTTGCCTTGGGCATCTAACCCAAAGGGTTGGAGGTACCTTTTGGAATCCAAGGACATGTTTTTAACAATTTTCTGGTAGCCAAAGTTTCTAGCCTCGCCCATAAATAATATAAGATAGTATTATACTGCAAAACAATTTTCCTAAATATGCAAAACAAAATCTATGTAAAAAAATTCCTATTGCATACCTTGTTTTTATCCCAAGTAGACAATGTAAACAAAACATACAACACATGGAATGAAAACTATACACGATTGATGCATACAATGCATTCATAGCAAATCAATGTAAAATCAATGCATTGAATTCACGCACTTGTTAAAAAGACAACAATTCAATACATCCCTTTGCATCTTGGTACGTTCTTGTGGGTGACTGCACGTCATCGCTTGTGAATACAATCTCTGCATAAATTTTAAAACCCACTAAAATTTAAACCATTTATTTCATTTTCCTACTTAGTGTTCACAATATCAACCAATCGATGAACACAAAATTGATATTCACTAAATTATAACATAAAACAGATGATTTTAAGCTTTAACATTCTTTTTAATAGAATAAATTTTTAATAGAATAACATTTTCAAAGATTACAATAGAATGTTTAAGGGTCAACCAAAAACTCTTGGAATAAATGAGCAACTTTTATTTAAGTGCAATCACAAAAGGCTTTCTCTTATCTTCTTTCATTATCACATCAATTTTGTGGATTTCTCAGAGGAACTCCACATTTATTTTGTCCTTGTCCCTATCTTTAGTGTGGTGTATATCCCTAGAACAAAGTCATGTCTTCTACAATTAAAAAAAGTCAATAGTCCAAGTTTATATGGTCGCACATCTAACACCTCGAAAGAGTAGAAGAAATGGATTTGAAAAGGGGAAAGGAGGAAGAAGGTGATCAGGGATTAGGGGTAGGGGAGGATGAATAAGGGATTTTAGCTAGATGAAAGAGTTGAAAAAGTTGAGGAGAAGAGATTCTTGTGAATAGGGAAATCCCTAATTAGGTGACTATCTTGTCTATAATAAAATAGACATTTAGTTTATGTAGGTAAGATACAAGTTGAATCATAGTGAATCCAAGGCCAAGAAGGGTTATAGAGTCAAGCAAGGATTATAATAGGTCTAATTCAACCCAAGCACATGGATGCACTCTTAAGCTAGCAAATTTATCAGTTTTATTTTTATAATAGAACACACAACCTAGCTAGTTAGCTATTTCCTCAAGGAAGGGATGAAATGCTAGGTCTAGGAATGGAAACTCCACCCACAAGTTGTATTGAAGAACAACTTATGAATATTTGACTAAACTAAAAGTGCAAGAAATGTACCCCTTTCCAAGACCCTCAATGGACTTTGAAACCCAACACTTATTTTCCTTGTTTGACTTAGTCCATCTATAAAATTCAAGTTTGATTGAAACACATTAAAAAGAAAATAAAATAGATCTTAAATGGTATTCAACAATAACATCTAGGAATTCATTTGGTAATTGACATTCAATGGTTTTACCTTAGCTATAATTTGTCTAGATAGAATATATGTTATTTGCTGGCCTTGACATGTTTGTTGGTTAGAGGATGTTGGTTGTTGTTTCCTTGTTCGTTCAATCCATTAGAGAAGAGATAGGGCTTGCATTTGGCATATTCGTAATGGGCAAGATGGTGTCACTATCACAAGATTTTGATGTTGGTTAGAGGATATTGGTTGTTTTTTTCGTATTGGTTCAATCCATGGAGAAGAGATAGGGCTTGCATTTGGCATATTCATTATGGGCAAGATGGTGTCATTATCACAAGATTTTGATGTTGGTTCCTTAGAGTCCTTGATCTCCGTGTCGATAAGAGATGGCATGGGAATACAAATAGTGATGGCATGCTATTAACTTTGGTCTATAAGTGATTTAGCCTATGCCCTGTGGATAAGACTTTACAAATATTCATTTTCTTTTCTTGACTAGGGGTTGTTCATCAACCGTGTTCCAAGAAATTGTTGAGGCACAAGATGAGTGGACAATTGATTCACTTAAGCATTATTAGCCTCGGGATGGGTCATCTTGGGTGTGGATAGGGTTTCTCCCTAGATTTGTGATAAAGCATCATTGGAATGTTAAAAATAGACCATGCATCAATGACATGGGGGCCATAAATAGTTGCAATTAAGGATTTGAGTCATTAAAGATTTGTAGTTAACATTTCAATCTCTACAAAATATTTTGTTCTCTATAATTTTCCTTTGCTCAAAGTTCTATTGATATATTTGATTATATATTTCCTCCTTAGTTAATAAAATTTAGAATACGAAGGTTGTCTGTTGGCACCTGATCTTTTTTTATTACATTAGATGCTTTACACTTCCTACTGAGATCCTCTTTGGGTGGTGAAAAATAAATGGTCTCTGTTTACCTAATGGAGAGGATTTAATCAATATTCAATTTACTGATGAAACAACACTCTTTATAAATATGGAGGAATATAATTTTAAAAATTTAATGGGGAAACTTGATATTTTTTGTTGTGTTTTTGGTGCTAAAGTTTTTATACAAAAATCCATTCTTCTCAGCTGGGATGAAAATCCTCTAGATTGGTTTAATAAATATGGGCTAGCTTGGGGGGTCCTAATAAGCAAGTTAGATATTTGGGAATTCATTTCTCCATTGATCCTTCCCTAAAAGAGATGTGGAATTGGGTGTAGGAAAATATTGAAAAATTTGGCAAAATGGAACAACCAATCCCTTTCACTGGTAGGTAGGACACAGGTGTGTCAAAAAAATCTTTCCTCTTATACAATCTACTACTCATTTGTGTGGTTTTTTAATAGTAGTCATGTTAATGAGATTCAGAAAAAGATCAGAGGTTTCCTTTGGTCTAATGGTAAAGGAAACAATAAAAGGAATGCAGTCAAATGGAAATGGTGTTGCATGAGCAAATAGGTGGGGGGTTTGGGCCTAAAAGATATAAAATCTCAAGGGATTACTTGGCAGTTAAGTGGATTATCAAGGCATTTGATGGTGATGAACCATGGAAGGTTTTGGTGAGGAATAATATCCAAATAGCAGTCCCCAAAAAGACCAGATGTTAGAAAGGTATGCACCCTCATGATATTATTTTTGGTAGATTCTCTATATTTTCATTTGGCTCTAGTGTTTCTAGGAGTTTGTGGAGAGCTTGGGAGATGGTTATAGAATACATTGAGAATGGTTTGGCCAGGAGTGATAATGGAAAAGAGGTTTTCAGTTTTAGGACCATATGGTGGAACTTGTAGTGGAAAATAAACCCTTAGCTCTCTTGCAAGGTTGCTTTGCAAGAACTTGGAATAACAAAGGTATATGCAGTTTCAATGATATTTTAGTAAATGGGAAACTTAGAGAATGGAAAGATGTGTGCATGGCCTTTGGTATTCCAAGAGAAAGACATACTCTATTATTGAGAAGGCTTGTGTTAATTTACAATTTCCTATTGTGCTCAAATTCAACTCAGAAATTTATGATAACTTAAAATGGAGAGATGGGTCTGCTATGTGCAAACAAGGACCCAAGAAGATTTATAACCTTATTACCAACTCTTGGGAGATCACCAAGTACCTCAATGTTTGTTGGAAAGTAAATATGAACCCTAGCCAATGGTCTAGAGTCTTCAACACCTATTGGTCTAATTCTCTAGAGCCTAAAAAATCTTTTTTAAATGGTTATTGTTACTCAAAAAGTTGTTGGTGGTATTTGCTTTAAGTCTGACCCTGAAAAAAGAAATTGTGGTTTTTGCTTGCTTCTTGAATCTATTGAGCATCTTTTTTTTTAATGTGAGTTTGCTAAGAATGTTTGGTCTCTTTTCATCTCTAAAATTAAGGGTTTGGATGCTAGAAATATTTTCACATGGCAAGAAATACTTTTTGGTTATTTGAAAGGTTTGGACGAAGCATATAATAGATTTTGGTTGATTCTATCCACTGAAATTTTATGGAATTTATGGAAACTTAACAATGAAGAATGTTTCCAAGGGAGAAGGAGAGAGCTTACCAAGCCTTTCAAAAGGCTCATTATTCATAACATTATTGTGCAGGTACAAGTGGCTCTTGAAGTCCTTAAAGAGAGACGAAGATAGTTTATTTTCAATGGGCAGTGAAATAGGTATTGACTATGGAGAGGAGGCAATAGGTGTTGTTTTGAACAAGGCAAAGGTCTATACTATGGTTTAGGCAATGGTGTTTTTGGCTGGTTTTATGGGTAGTGCTTCTGATTGTTTTGATATAAACTAGGGCAGACTCTATATAATGTTTAAAGATGGAATTCACAGGGAAGAGGTAAAGGTTTATGAGTTAATGCATATTTGATTGAATGGATCTAGAGGACTAAAAATTGGAAGGGACAGTGATATTGTGGTCAGATTTGGTGGGATTGGAAATGGAATCTATTGTTTTGCTTTATAGGTATACTGTGGTATTCACTGGTTGGGTTTGCTTATTATGTATGTGGCATGGGATGATTATGAAGACATGGCACATAGTTGCACAAGGGTGAATGATGGTGTCTCCAACTGGTGATTGGGTCTACAATGCAATGGACTAAGGTGACTTGGTCTAGTGAACCAAAATGGTGATTGGCAGGGGAAGGCTCAAAGTGGTTCCTCTATTTGGATCCTCTTTGTGGGACAATAAAGATGATTGAGTATGTGGTTTTGGACAGTGATATTTTGGGTAGGAACAACGTGCTTAACAGTGAGAGCTTCTCAATTTGTTGGATAGGGGACAGACTTAGAGTAATACCTCTGCTTGGAACCTCTTTGTGAGGATGTGAAGTTGATTGAGTTTGTGGTTTTGGTAGTGATATTTTGGGTAGGAACAATGTGCTTGACAGTGGGAGCTTCTCAATATGCTAGACAAGGGACATGCTCTGTTTGGTGTTTCAAAGTGAACCTCAAAGGGATGCAATAGTCTTCATTGTTTTGATGATGGTTGATTTGGTGGATAGTTTCTAGTGCAACATTGGGAATTGTTTCCCGATTATGATATTGTGGTTCAGGTGGTTAGTTGTCTTTTGAACTAGAGGGTTCTCTCTTCTATTTGCCCGCTTTGGGCCTTAAGTCATATTGTATACTGTTTCCTTTTTTTAGTAATATATAACCAATTAAAAAAAACAAAATATGTAAAAATTAGAATATGTTTAAAATTATTTATTTATATGTTTAAGTGGGTTACTCCCCCTTTCTAATTGTATTAAAAAAATACGCAATCAATATAATGGCCACAGTCATTACCAAATCAATCCATTAAATTCGTTTTCTTGTTGAAATGACAGTAATATAAGAACTAATAAATTCATTTGCATATTGGTACTGTCCATTAATTTTTTAAAAATCTACTAAAATTTAAAAGTTTATTTCATTTTCACACTTACTGATTGGCCAAGATAAATTTGATACTTTTAGGCTGAAAGCCTTCCCTATGTGAGCATCACATGATGAATTATATAGATGAAGGGCCTAGATTAAAAGGACTACCATAAATCAATCTTGTCCATTGATTCTTTTTCAAAATGTCATAAATGATAAAAAAATAAAAAAGTTCCCTTTACCTTTATCACTTTGACAATTGATAAATTGTTAATTTTTTATTTTATTTTCCTAAAAAATGTCATAAATCATAGAAAACAAAAAAATTCCCTTTACCTTTATCACTTTGAGAATTAATAAATTGTTAATTTTTTATTTTATTTTTCTACAAAATGTCATAAATGATAAAATACAAAAAAGTTCCCTTTATCACTTTGAAACTGTTAATTTTTTATTTTATTTTATTTTATATTTTATTGCAATGATTTTTTTTAATCTAGTGATTACCAATTAAAACAAAGTATTATTTAGTAGGCATGAGCTTTCCACAGTCCATAGAGTTACATAGAGTTATAAAACCAATTGCTTTTGGATTTCACTATATGTGTTTTTGTCTCAACATTGATCCATCATCATAAAGAGGATACAAATAAGTAGGATTGCAAGACTTGGCCCTATAAAAAAGGGGAGAGAGGGATTAGGGTTAAAGAGGTTGAATGGAATTTCACCTCCTAAATTAAAGACAAAATAAATAAACAAATAATAATTATTTTGAAGATAAATCTATTGTACCCTGACATAATTATTTTTAAAATAATTATATGATTAAACATGCATTTATGGGTATTATATAAAAATCAATAAAAGATTCAATTAATTTATTGCATTTACCCAACTATGTTTGTTTATCTCAATATGTAATGTAAAAAGAAATGTGATAAAATTTCAATAAAAATTTAGTAGATTAAATAAATAACTTATACATTACATTAATAATAGATAATAAAAAATATCTAACAAATTCTATAATTTCTTCACAAAGTTTTCAGCCTGCCCATTGAACCTATGGGTCCAATTGCTAATCTAAATTATAGTATAAAAGAAACCATTTAAAACTTTAACATTGTTGTTTCAATCTTGACTGCATAGAAAAATAAAATTGCATCCATTAGTTATCTTGCCTATGACAGTAACTAATAATAGATCTTTTGAAAAAAAAACATATTTGAAAATGTCTTAAATAGACTCTATATAATTGTACCTACAAACCATTTAATAACACCTCAAAATGGTATTACTAATAAATATCCCACTACCTTTCACGGTCACCCACAAGATGACGCAATCTCACGCTCAAGATTGGAGAATTTAATCATGTTATAGGCATAGGTAGACATGCCCGTTTCATGAAGGTACATAATAGATGCAAATCTCCATCACACAACCCATTCCAGCTAAGATTAACATAAAACCACCTAAAAAATTAAATTCAAATCTCAAATGGCTTAATCATATAATTTTTTTTTTAAAAAAAAGCTCCCAGACCAAGAATATTTTAAACCCACTCAGAGATCAGTGCTTTCCTGTTCTATTCAAATACACAAAAGTGTTTCTATCTATAGTTATACCTAAAGAGACAAAAAGCATGCAAACAAGCCTTCCATTCAGCGCAATCAAGAACGTGAGTGTCGTCGTGTGCAACTCTTAAGGCATAATTTAATACCAGATTTGCACACCCAGATCCGCCAAATTCTCTGAATCCAGTTCTACTTCAAACCCATCAAATCTCCTACTGGCAGTTCTTCTGGGTATCAGGAAAACGATCTGAAATCAGTCAGAGGAAGAAAGAAAACGCAGCTTTGTAGTATCCCAATTGTATCCATGGCGAGAGCTTTAGCTCAGTTTTTGGTCATAACAGCCTTGCTTATAGCATTTTGCAATGCTGCTAAACATGAATCTCTTGCTAGGTCTCTTGTTGAATCCCCTGCTCTATCCCCAGACACTACAAGCTCTGGACCTTCACCCAGCCCTGACAATGGCGAAAACACTCCTAGTCCCAGCCCTGAAAGTTCACCGTCAAGTAGCCCTTCTGAAGGCCCTTCATTTTCTCCAGATTCTGCACCAAGTCCGTCTCCCCCAGAGCCTCCGTCAGAATCTCCGTCAATTGCCCCTGTTCCTGCCCCTGTTCCTGCCCCAGATCTGTCATCTGAAGCAGAAGATTCAAAGATAGGTTCAGAGTCTTCTTCTTCATCTTCAAAGGGAATGAGTGCGGGAAAGAAGGCCGGTGTTGTTATCGGTGTTATGTTTGGAGTAGCCTTGGGTGGACTAGTGTTTGTGATATACAGGAAGAGGCAGGAGAACATACGCAGAGCACAGTATGGATTTGCAACACGCCGAGATCTGCTTTGATGGGTGCAGTGATTTTGAATTTATTTCACTTTTTAACTGTTATGGGCATTTAGTTCTAGGGAAAATAGCATTTGGGTAGCGTTTAGATGTGCTGGGAAAGAGCTGCATTGCTGCATGTGGGCTGACTTGGGCTTGATTTGAAAAAAATAGCATTGAATTTTTTTTGCAGATGATACGTTTTATACAGAGTTTATTCCATTATGATGTAATAATTTAGAACTGCTGAATCATTGGATAACGTGGGCTGATTGGGGTTTGATCCAAAAAAAATTGAATTATCATGATAAGATTTATCCCGAGTTTATTGGATTCGAATGTAATAATGTAAAATCCTCGATTCTTTGAGCTGCATTGGAGATTTAGGCATTGTGCCTAAATTTATTTAAATTCTGTTGGTGGAATTTATCATGAACATGTTGGATCTTTACTTGAATCAATATTCTTTTAAAAAATCAATATTCTTTTAAAGCTGCATTGCTCATTTGGATCATATAATTTTTAACATCGTACCTAAAGTTATGCTTGCTTAATCTGCAGTTACATGTTTTATACTGAGCAGTGTGGATCTTTACTTTTGATTCGGACATGATAATGTAACAAATCGTAAATTAATTAATTGTTGAGATTAGCCAGGTTTTTGTGTAGATGATAGAAGTCAATCTGTGGTTTTCGATCCTTGCCTTGATAGGTATATTGTTATGTATGATATCTTTATTTTTTTGTGTACGGAAATTTTATCCCAAATTTAAAAGCCATGTTGGATAATGGCACTGATGCTTCTATCTGGAAGATGACATTGTGATTCGACATTTTTAAAAGTTTTTTTATTAAGATTTTTATTGGAGAACAGCGAGGATTTATCTGGCCTCATTTGAGTTTTGCAAAGATTTGAATTTAATTATCTTAGTATTTTGGATAACATGGAGTTCTTGAGGCATTTCCTTCTGAATGGGGTTATTATTTTTACTGAGGACTGATATTTATGAGGTATGTGATTTTGGAAATTTTGCATTATTTTTTTATTTGATATTTTTTGTGCAGTCTGTCATTGTGTAGGAGATTTCTGGATTAAACCTGTATATTATCTCTTTTCCCTTTTAAAGTACCGAACAAATTTAGTTTTCGCTTTAAACTGCTACAAAGAACTGTCATAGATAATGTGAACCTTAAAGGGGATTAATCTGAAAACCACATTAAACTTTCTTTATCTATCAATTACGATATAATATATTAATGTAAAAATCCTGATTGTTATAGGTGCATTCAGTGTTGGGGATGGTAGATTCCATCTAAAACCCTTTTCTTATATTTGTTTTTGTTGAAATTGTTGAGATTTACTTTGCAGATGGTATGATTTATTCTGAGCTTTTTGGATCCTTCCCTTGATTAGGATATGATATTGAAAAATTCCCAAATTTTAGAACTGCATTGGACATTGAGACTCAAGACAATTAGTCTCCGTCTGAAAGATGGCATTATTCTTTAATTTCTCTTTATCGAAACCCAGCAGATATTATTTACTTTTTTTAGCAGGTAACAGAATCTGTCCTGAGCTTTTTGGGTCCTTATCTTGATTAGACTGCAATAATATAGAAATTCTAAATTCCAGAGCTGCATTGAACTTTGACACCAATTGAATCAATCTGAAAGATGACATGTGATTCAATTCATGTTTATTGAAATTACTCCGATTTTTTTTTAAATACACAGAATTTTTTTTCTGAATTTCTATATCAATTTAAAAAGTATTGGACATTGGTATTGTAAATCCTTTTTTTCTGACTGACATTGGCCAGATTTCAGGTACTATATTTGATCACGATCTAATGAGGTATATTCCATGAATTTCTAATAAAGCAATGTGGTGATCCTTTTTTTGAGTGATTTTATTGAAAAAAAAGTCCCATGGAAACTCTAGCATAGGGCAGATGACCCCATCCCGGTACCCGCATCTCCTGGTGACTGTATTTATATACATTATATCTGTAACTGTATTCATTTATTCTTGTACTGCAATTTGTAATGGCATCTAGCACCTGCTCCCCACCATCTTATTTGGTTGTTTCTATTTTCCTGTATTTGTTTTATGTAACAATTCACAAGAATGTAGAGGTACTTTTAATAAAGCAATGTGGTGATCCTTTTTTTGAATGATTTTATTGAAAAATAAGTCCCATGGAAACTCTAGCATAGGGCAGATGACCCCATCCCGGTACCCGCATCTCCTGGTGACTGTATTTATATACATTATATCTGTAACTGTATTCATTTATTCTTGTACTGCGATTTGTAATGGCATCTAGCACCTGCTCCCCACCATCTTATTTGGTTGTTTCTATTTTCCTGTATTTGTTTTATGTAACAATTCACAAGAATGTAGAGGTACTTTTAACACTTGTTCAACTGTTCGATGTATGGGTCATTTTCTTGCTGTGGAGTTTTTAATTTACATGGACAATTCCTTCCTTTTGTGTGAAATATATTGAAAAGTGCTCGGTATGACCTCAAACGTGTTTTCTTATATAATTATAAATTAAAATATTTGTTATATTCATGCCATTCTAGAATTGTATATGCACATTTAGTTCATCTCAATTACCTACCCCAGAATCCTGCTTAAGATTTCTGTGAGAATTTTTGTATTATTGGCTAAATCAGTTTTCTAGATTATAATTACTTTCTTTTCTGATTCACTGCCTTTGTAGTTTCCTTTTTTCTGTATAATTCGAACAGTTCCTCCTAGCTGTAGCATGTTTGTAGTTTTCTGCTTAATAAAAAAAAATCAGTTCATCTTTTAGTGACTTGTACCGGTAAGTACTTTTTAACTGGGTCAGCTACTTATTTCTATTCTTGTACAGTTGTCTGCCAGGTTATCTGTTTTTTCCTTCTTTATTGCATTATGAGTTTAGTGATGAATTAAAAGCCAATTCAGCTCCATCTTGTATTAGGCCTCAGGCATCTAAAGGATTGCAGTCTTTAGTTTGAACATTTCCAGCTTAGGTGGATAATGCAAACTACTTTGGGAACCTTTAATTGTTTCACTGTGAGTTTTGATGTGGGTATAGGCTGCCTTCAAGACAAATGTATAATCATGTACTGTCTTGTTGTAGGGAGTAGATTTGAACCTGTGTTACACCCTTATGTTTTTAGGTTATCATTACACCACAAAACATCTGACATAAATATTGGTTCTTTTTCTGTTCTTCCCCCCTTTGATATTCAATCTGGAAAACAAGTGTTCTCTGAGTTGAAAGGATAGTTCATGTATCATTTAATGGTCCGGACCCCAGATTGGATGTGGGCTTTTGTTTCAACTTTTAATGCCTCTGCACATTAAGAAATGCTGGTTAAATGTGCAAATTTTATTCCCGTTGTTTACATAGCAACCTTGAAAATTTCATGATAGCATCTTGATCATGAATAATAAAAAATCATGTCCACCATGTTTTGATATATTCATGAAACAATTTAGATCTGTGAGACCATCCGACCATCTACTATGAATGAACTGGATGCGAGTGGATCCTATTATTGTGGGCTTGAGTATGCAAGGTTTCCCATTTTGAAACAGTAGGATGATCTGTTATATGTGTTGGCAAATTTGCTTATTTTTATACCCCAAAATGTCCAAGGGAAGTAATATTGCATGAATAAACATGTGGAAAGGCACTGGTTCAGGGCTACTGTAAAAACCTAACAGTGCAATTCTTGCAGTAGAAACTTGTATTTAGTTGAGAGGCACGTTTCTTTAATCAGCAGGGTATTCCCTGGAAAACTTGAAGAAATAGTTATGTTTTTCCCAGTTCATTAGTTCAAATGCAGTGAGAGTTTTTAGGTCTACTGTACTTATTGAACCCTGCATAACAAAACACTTGTTGCTTCTAGCTGTAATTGACCGTAGTGCTTTCCCCTAGTGGCAAAAGGAATTATTAGTCTGTAGAGGATCAGAATGCAATTAAAGAATCTGAAAAATTATAGAAGTAAAATACAACAAATTGCTTCTAGCATCTGTGTCTAGAAGAACAGTACCAACCCAAACAAGTAGGACCCATGGTGTGAATTGGATAAAAAATTCATGTATCCTACTGAAGATAGGGAACAAACCTTTTAATGTGGTCCCAGGTTTGCAGGCAAGATTGATCAGAAATGGATAATATGTTGAGATAAAGGCAAAATAGATGAAGGGACACAGAAATTGAGTTAAGAGGAGTACCATACACTTTGGTTCGAGTTTTGGAGGGTCAAGATCTGGTAAAATTTGTTTCTCATTCTTGTCGACCTAAATAATAGGAATTTTTACTTCTGCAAATACTCCTTCCTCGAAACAATTACCTATGAAGAAAATTATTGTGGATATTGTTTATTCCTGTGGACATATAACTACTTCAATTTTCCAAATTTTTCTGTGGGCATAAACTGGACATAAATAACAGAGCAATATTGCGATATAAATATGCATTATTCTGTTCTCTTCTGCGAAGTATTCCTTCCTTGAAAACAATTACAATTAGTATGTTATGCCACATGGAGGGCTCATCCATATTGGACAACAGTTATATTGTTTAAGATTTATTAACAAGTCCACAAAAATTAATATATTTTCACAAAAAGGAACCTTAGAACATCGAAAACACAAAACACAATGAAATTGATAAAACTGAAGAGGGTTGAAAAGTTGTATTTTTCTTGGTGTATTGTTGAAGTTTTGCTATTTGGATTCAATGGAACATACAAATTTTTTTTTTAGGGTAAAAAGGGGGTTTTTTTTGTAAGGGCCCCAACCCTTTTATAAAAGAGAATTAGAAAGAAACAGCAGAAGGACCTGCTCTTACACTTGTTGGGACTTGATTTTATCTTGCAAAGCCTTGATATTCTTGACAGAATTGCTGATGGTCGATTTGTTGAAGTTAATCGCCTTACTGAGATTAGCTTTAACTTTCAACAGGACAGACTCTAGCTTATCAATTCTTCCATTTTTTTTGGGCAACTTCCTCCTTCAGATTGGCAGCCTCATTCTTCCCATTCCATTCCTGCAAAAGAGAGGTCTTCACTGTACTTTTGTTAAATTCAATAAAGAACCATTTCAAAACCTTGTGTTGGATGCCCACCTCTTTATGCATTTCGTTGGTTTTGTTTGCTAACAAGTCCACCACTGAGGCCCTCAAGCGAGGAGGAAGGGCAAGGCCCACCCTTCGGCCAATGGCTAGGGCAGAGATCTTTGACCCTAGGCATTTCCTCCCCCACATTGAAATCCTCAGCTTTATACAATTTACCTTTTCATTTGGTTTTACTTTTATACCTGCCTTGGGAAGTGCCATCAGTAGGCAGGATCTCCCACTGACCAATTTTGCTAGGGATTCTCGGCTTCCATCATCACCCTTAAGGTTTCTTCTTCCCGGCCCCTCAGAGCTAGACGTGTTGGAGATAGGGCTGTCATTGCCCAAGTAGTCAGGGTCTGAGGAAGAAGAACTGCAACATTTCTTCTCTGTAGAGGGACGGGGAAGGACATTTATGCTTACGGGGTTTGGGCAGGGTGGAGCATGAAGTAAAAACTACTCTTATTTTCCAAATTTTGGAAAAATATGATCAAATTTGTCCTACTTTATTTTGGTCATTTTTCTACCAATTTTGTTCTGTATGCAAGAATATGAGGTTCTTATTTGTCTTATATCTGTGACTGACACTGATCAATCTGGGGATCCTCATACACATACCTAGAGCCAATATATTTTATCATTCTGGCATCCAACCTGCAAAATGATTTTTCAACAAACATGGGAATAAAGACATAATTGAAAAAGAAAACGAAAGTGATAACTGAAGAATTTGTGGATGAATTCTGTCAACCTGTTCTGCAAACATTACCCAATAGTAAAATCAAACAATAAATTTTTTTATAGTTTTTCTAATCGAAAATGTACCTTTACAAACAAGATTAAATGGGGATTTCGCTCTTTAAAAACACTTGAAGTCACGAGAGAAAATGTAAACAAAACAGTAAATGGGGTCTAATAAACTGGCCGTCACCATCTATGAGCAGTTTAAAATACTAACTTCAATTTACGGTCTAAAACCAGAACAACAGGCCACAAGCCATCAATTTCCTGTCCGAGCACAACTGTCCTTTAATGTAAGTTAGTTAGATTAAAAATGATCATATTTAATAAAAAATATATGTAAGTTGGTAAAATGTTGATTTAAAGTTGGGCTGTAAGGACAGGCTGCATCCGGGGATGACCATAGGTTGTTATGTGACGGGTGGATAGACGTTGTGAGGAGATGGTTCTAGTGTTAGATAGCCTGTGCCCTTCTGCATACCTAACTGAAGGTTGTACCTTCCTTGAATATTGATCAAAACGGTAAGTTGATAGAAGATAATCATCACTTACAGGAATTAGTTTAATAAAATTGTTTTAAATAAAAGAGTTTGAGTCTTGAAATATTACATAATATGTTTACAAAATTGATAAGGAAGATTAGAATATTTAGCTTTATATGATAAGATGATGTTTGGTTGTAACTCACACTTAATGATCTAGCTCTAGTTCTTGCTATTAGATTTAAGATTGTAAAGCTTTGACAACTAAGAGATGACCTTTGCTTTAGTTTAGTTTAATCTTGCACCTACAAAACTATTCCAATACATGTGGATTCAAACACATCTAGATTCAACCTCTAGTACAACAATTCTAAAATTTTATTGTAGTCTTGATCATTGCACTTCTAGCCTTCAAAAATTAATTTGCCTTCGCTATTTCAAAATGTGGTGCTCATAAGCAATACTAGAATGTGTTGTGCTATGAGAGGGTGGTGACTAGCTTCCCAGCTTTTGGCTTAGTCATGCCCTTCAATCAATTTAATGTTTGAACAAGTTGGAGGACATGCCATGTAGAAATACAAATGCCTATGTTGTCTTTATTTTAGATGTTGACAAAATGCTCCTTGGATGATGCTTTAGTGATATGTGAATGCTCTTTATAGATGCTTCAATGATTGAAATTACTAGAGCTTTATCCTTGTATACAACACCTTAGGAACACAATTTGTAGTTTTCATTCTCAAGTTGGCTTTGGCCATGTTTAAATTTGAATTTGGGAACTAGGGGTCAATCTTGCACTTGCAGTCTTGAAGAATTCAAGGCCACACCTGTGATTTTAAACCAAAGTAATAAACAATTAAAATGAAGGTTGGGTTTGGACCACTAGGGGATAAAGACTTGAAATTTGATAAGGTAGAGGCTAGATGCCAACTCTTGCATTTAAATATGCCACTTGGACACTAGTTATTACATTCAAGACAAAGGGGTCAAAGTGAATCTAAAATGAATGATGAAAAGTGTTAGGTGTACACTTGTCACCCTTACATTTTGCCCCCACTTGGCTTTGCATATAAACTACTACAAATCGTGTATGTCAAATTAAAAAGCAATCAACACAAAATGACAAATACATATCAGGAACATGCTCCTTGTAACGATAACTCCATATTCAAACCTACAAGCACAAAGTTTCACGAGTAACATATGATAGAAATCTAAAACACACATACTTAACAATGCCAACAAATGTGAAAATAAAAACAAAGATATGGGGTTACGAAGGATCTATTGAAAAATATGATATAGTGATAGACATCAAATTTCCACAGTCCATAATGATTGAGATCAATATCTCAGGATTTAACTGTGTGAGTTTTTTCCTCTCACACAGTTAAATCCTGAAATACTGATCTCAATAAATATGATATAGGTTTATAAAGGAGCCATCAATAAAAGTGATATGGGACTATGAAGGAGCCAACAACAAAAAGTGATATAGGGTTATGAAGGAGCCATAAATCAATATGTAATATTATATGTCCCCTCCAACTAGTTGCATGCAAATAATGCAAGATATTGGAGGAAATAAGAAAAATTAATCTATAAAAGATATGATCATGTAAGACACAAGAATTAAGCAACCATGTCATAATTATCATTGTGCAACAAACATAAAGCAAGATGTGATCATAAAAGCTCATATAAGAATGAGAAACAAGATGCCACCCAATATTGCCCCTAATGGTGTGGACAATGATCAAGTGATAAGAGCCAAAATGCTAGACATAAACATGTGAGCATATGTAAAAGTGATGTAAAATGTCATCATGTAAGGACAAATGTGACAATGTCATACAAGATGTGCACATGAAAGCGTAAGCATGTGTCTAGTAAGATGTAAGCATGGAAACATAGACGTGTAAGTGTAATAGCATGTAAGATCTAAGTGAATGCCATCAAAGAGAATAACATAAATACCATAATGAGGATGTCCTCTAAGTGGGAGAACATAGCATAGATCATAGGCCAAAGCAACATGTGAAATACATACAAATCAAGAGACAAGGCATAATATAAAAGGTGAAATGAAAATGAAAATACTATATAATGAAGTATAAGCTCAATAACGAAATAAGACATAACATAGAAGGTGAAATGAGAGTGAAAGCGTCACAAAATAAACCATAAGATTAATAATGACATAAGACATAAAAAGACATGATGGAGGAGCACAACAAACATGGCTCAATAAACAAAGCCAAAGAAAAAAACACAAAACAAACAAACTACATTTTTTACCAACATGATAGGAATAGTTACCAATCATTCCATAACTTTACATCATCAACAATACAAACAATAAAACCCTTACAAATAGTGGGCAACTAGTTCTATAATATCATGTTATGCATTACCTATAAAAAATAGGAAGATGATTGCAATATATTCAAAATTGGTGCAAGAGTCATGTTTTGTTTTCAATAAGGCTTTTAAGCCACGTCATGTTTGTAATAAGGTTTTTTTTGTCAATTTGGTCACTAGACCTATGTAGACCATGTTTTGGTCAAGTTTGATGTAATCACACAATGAAAACATGTAGTTTTCTTGTGTTAGGAGAAACCCAACGGCTAACTGACTTTCAAAATCAGTTTGTATGGTTGGGAGGGATGAAAACTACTGTCTCAAGCCTCTATAGGCGAAGAAGCAGGATGTAATGAGAGAGAAGCATGCATGAATGAATGAAGATCTAGATTTTTGGGTGTGTTGAAACATTGTTCTTTCTAAGTATTTTTTTTGTAACAGTCATTCTATACGGATAGTTAATTGTCTGAAACTGATTAGAGATGTTCAGGCATTCAGGTAGTTTCCATTTGATAGTAGTCTGGTGTCTTAAAGTGTTGTAGTTTGTGAGATCTCGTTCCTTTTGTAAAGACTGGTCTGAAAACCTAGAAACTAGGGTTCTGTGAATAAATGGACTATATCTCTTCTATCCACTGAAACCAAGATTCTCATGTTCAGTGTTATGGAGGAATACAATGTACATTTTGTGTTTTCTGCAGTTTTGGATCAAACACCCAAGGATCCAAGGAGTTTGGCCTGAGTTGACTAGGCATCTCTATGTGACTAGTCTTTGAAATGATAGGCAAAGTGTTGTGAGTGGAGTGACCAAATTGATGGTTGATCTACTGTTTGTAGAGGATTGTAGATCCTTTCCATTCTGTTGAGTTTTGTCTCTGTATACTGGTTTGATGTCTGTGAGTTGTAGAGTTACAGAGTTGCCATCGACATAACATAGCCCCTCAGGGAAACTTGTGGAATACTGATCAAAGTGTCGGGCCGATAAGAGGTGTATCGGCGAAGGACAAAGGAAGTCTCGCTGAAGAACATACATCGGTGCAAGTTTTGTATTGGTTCGCCGAATGTATATTGTGAATGCATATCTCAATTGTATGTTGAGAATGTATCTTGAGAATGTATGTTGAGAATGTATTTTGAGATTGTATGTTGAGAATATACATTTCGTCGGATACAAAATGTGACCAATCGTAATGGTGGAATAAGTGTAAAGAAACATTAGTCCATCGGTAATAACAAGTCAAGCAAAGCATATACAAGTTGGTATATCGGCGTATCGGGAGGACATACAAGGAGGTTGCTGACGATCGAAGTCTTACTGACAAGGTCATGACTAACCGCCACAGTTAGGCGAGTGGAAGCTTAACTGCCATCGAGTATCGACAGGAGGTTTGAAGACGCCGCCAATAGAGAAAGTCTCTCCGAAGACAAAGTGGAGTTCACTGTCGGGAAAGTTGAGAGATCGGCCAGAGAAATAGTAAGGTGGCCGACGGGGTCTGTTTGGTCGATGAGAATAGATGGCTGAGACATAAGACGGTCTCACACCAATCAAGTTTGTTAATCAATTGTTCGCTTCCTCTGTGCGCTCTGCATCATATTGGTATCAGAGCCAATATTTGAATTAGAGCAGTGTATGTCAAACACAGAGATAGAAACTGAGGCTAGCACAATGCCTCCCAAGTCTATGAGCAAAGAAGCCATCAAGAAGATGGTAGAGGAGATGCTTGAAACAAGGCTGAAAGAAGAGAGACCCAAGGGTAAGAGTAAAGAGGATGGAAGTGCTTCTAATGCAAAAGAAGAAGAAGAGGCAGAGGAGAGCCCTCAAGGACAAGATATGTCTGCAGACCAAAAGGCATTCTTGAATGCACTCAAAGGTGCTCAGGGAGATAGTGGCGATCCAAAGATGGATGTTCCTACATTCAATGGAAAACTAGATGGAGATGCCCTCATGGATTGGATTGAAGCCATGTGCAACTATTTTGACTTCAAGGAGTATAGTGACAGCAAGAAAGTCAAGTTTACTAAGACAAGACTGAGAGGTTCTACCCTAGTTTGGTGGAACTATATGCAAGGTGAACGAGAGAAAGTTGGAAAGAACCCTATCACCAAATGGAGTAGAATGGTGGCCATGCTAAGAGACAAATTCATGCCATCTGATTATGAGTTGCAGACCATTAGGAAGTTTAATCATCTCAGACAAAAGGAAATGGATGTGGCTACATATACTGAAGATTTCATAGATTGACCACGAGAGCCAATCACAAGGAGGAGGAGAAAGAGATGGTGGCCAGATATCTCGATGGTTTGAGGTATAACATACAAGATGAATTCAGTATGGTGGTTCCTAAAATAGTGGATGAGTGTTTTCTATTAGCCTCTAGGGCTGAGGAGAAGTTGAAAAGAAAGAGTGATCAAAACACCAGAGGAAGAGGTGGAAAAAATAATAGGGGAAGAGGTAGTTTTGGTAGAGCACAGTCAAGTAGAAATGAAAATCCAAGTCAACAAGAGTCTCATTCTAATGTAGAACATAGAGGTGGTGGTTTTAGAGGTTGGAGAAGACCAAATGGCAGAGGTCGAAGTGGTGGTGCAGGCAGAGGACCCAGAGTTTTCACTGGTAGATGCTATGGCTGCAATCAAGTAGGCCATACCATGAGCAAATGCCCTAAGAAGGCAACTAGTTCCCATGATGGTGGAAGAAGGAATAGGTTGTTGAAAGATGATGATTGCCAAAGTGTGAATTCACCCATTAGCAGTGTTGCACTAGTCCTTGAAGGAGAGAGCATGATGATCAAGAGAACCTTGATGAAGGTGCCATTGAAACAAGAGCCCCCCACAAAGGAAGACTCTTCAGAACCCAAGGTATAGCATATGGTAAACTTTGTAAAATCATTGTTGATTCAGGTTCTACTGAGAATGTAGTGTCTACTGAAATGGTAGAGAAATGTAAGTTGAAAAGGCTGCCCCATGTTAGTCCTCATAAGATCTCTTGGTTGAATAAGAATCAAAATTATATGATAGAAGAACAAACATGGGTTGAGTTTGAGATAGGTGATTATAAGGACAAGGTACTATGTGAGATTATTCCTATGGATGCTTGTCACCTTCTTCTTGGACGTCCATGGAAGTATGATGTGAAGGCACAACATGATGGTGAGAAGAACACATACCTCATCACCAAGAATGGAAGAAGTTTAGGATGGATCCTATGCAAGAGCTGATTGGAGAGAAGAGTAATGACACCAATGTCATGATGGTTAGTGGCAAAGAGTTCTTACACCTCATGAAGGAGAAGGATACCCAAGGGTATGCCTTGGTAATGAAGCCTAAAGATGAATCAGGTCAGCAAGACAAAAAGTAGAAAGAGATTCCACTAGAAGTGCAGCAATTGTTGGATAAGTACTAGGATCTTATGGTAGAGGATACTCCTAACTCCTTACCACCCATGAGAGATATAAGTCATCAAATTGACTTGATCCCAGGTGCCACATTGCCCAATAAGGCTGCCTATAAATTGACACCACAACAAAATGAAGAGGTGAGTAGACAAATTCAAGATCTCTTAGAGAAAGGACTAATTAGAAAGAGTCTTAGTCCATGTGCAGTCCCTAGTGTACTTGCTCCAAAAAAAGATGGGAAGTGGAGACTATGTATGGACTCAAGGGCCATAAATAAGATCACAATAAGGTATAGATTCCCTATGCCAAGGATTGAGGATCTTTTGGACTATCTTGGAGGGTCATGTTATTATTCAAAGATTGATTTGAAATCTGGTTATCATCAAATCATAATTAGGCAGGGAGATGAGTGGAAGACTGCCTTCAAGACAAATGAAGGTCTCTACGAGTGGCTTGTCATGCCATTCAGCCTTAGCAATGCCCCAAGCACATTCATGCATTTGATGAATGAGGTACTTGTTGAATTCATTGGCAAATTTGTAATTGTTTATCTTGATGACATACTTATTTTCAACAGGACAAAAGAAGAACATGTGAAGCATCTTGGACAAGTAATGAAGAAGTTGCATGAGAGTAAGTTAATGATCAACTTGGATAAGTGTGAGTTCATGAAAATTGAACTTGTGTACCTAGGTTTTGTGATTTCTAATGGTTGTTTGAAGATGGACCCCACAAAGGTTGAGGCCATTCTTAGTTGGCCTACTCCTAAGACAGTGGGAGATGTTAGAAGTTTCCATGGCTTGGCAATTTTTTACAGGAAGTTCATTAGAGGATTCATTCACATAAGTGCTCTTATTCTTAACACCATCAAGGGTGGAATAAAGTGCAAATTTCAATGGACAAAGCAAGCAGATGATAGCTTTGAATTGTTAAAGAAGAAAGTGGATGAATTACCTACATTAGTACTCCCAGATTTTGACAAAGTTTTTGTAGTGGAATGTGATGCGAGTCAGCAAGCAATAGGTGTTGTTCTTAGTCAAGATGGACATCCAGTGGCCTTTTTTTCAGAGAAGCTGAATGAGGCTAAACAAAGGTATTCTACCTATGACCTAGAGCTTTATGCAATGGTGCAAGCTCTCAAAAAGTGGAGACACTATTTGCTGCCCAAAGAATTCATTGTTTTTACTGACAACCATGCTCTTAGCTTCCTAAATAGTTAGGAAAAGTTGAATCATAGGCATGTGAAGTGGATGGAACAATTGCAGGACTATACCTTCACTATTAAGCATAAAAAGGGTGTTCCCAACAAAGTGGCTGATGCTTTAAGTAGAAGGATGCTTGTCATACATGAAGTACAAATGGAAAGCATGGGCATAGACTATTTGAAGGAGTTATATAAGGAGGATGTAGATTTCAAAGCTGCTTATGAAGTGTGTGCTAGTTTGGCTAACACTTTTCATGGTGAATATTCAGATTTTGTGTTACAGGAAGGTCTCTTATTTAAAGGCAGTTTGCTATGTGTTCCTAAGTGTTCAATAGGGATAACATCATCAAAGAGAAGCACAATGGAACCTTAGGAGGACATTTTGGGTTGGACAAGACTTTGGAACAAGTCACTAGATTCTAGTATTGGCCAAAAGTATAGTCAGATGTGAGGAGATATGTTGCAAGTTGTACCATATATCAAAAGGCCAAAGATATGTCTTCTAATGCTGATTTGTAGCAACCCCTTCTGATTCCCAACAGGCCTTGGGAGAGCATTAGTATGGATTTTGTACTTGGTCTTCCTAAGACAACAAGGGGTGTGGACAGTGTTTTTGTCATTGTGGATAGATTTAGTAAGATGGCTCATTTTGTGCCATGCAAATGCACAAATGATGCATCTCACATTGCTGGTCTCTTTTTAAGAGAAGTGGTCAGAATCCATGGTTTGCCTCTTTCAATTGTCACTGATAGAGACTCCAAGTTTGTTGGTCATTTTTGGAGGACCTTATGGAGAAAATTGGGAACATAATTGTCTTTCTCATCAGCCTACCATCCCCAAACTGATGGTCAGACTGCGGTTGTTAACAGGTCCTTAGGAAACCTTCTAAGATGCCTTACCAAGTAGCATGGGTTGGCATGGGATTTGGTGATCAGTCAAGCTGAGTATGCTTATAATGATTCAGTGAATAGAAGCACTGGGAAGAGTCCATTTGGAATTGTTTATGGTTTCCATCCAAGAGGACCACTTGAACTCAAAGACCTACAAGGTTGGGATAAGAGGAGTGCTCTAGGAGAAGATTTTGCTGCCACCATGAAGGCAGTTCATGATCAAGTCAAAGTTCAGTTGGAAAAGACAGTCTCCAAATACAAGGATAGGGCAGATCTCAAAAGGAGAGATGTACAGTTCAAGGTGGGAGATTTGGTGATGGCCTATCTAAGGAAGGAAAGGTTGCCTAAAGGACAGCCAACCAAACTTCTGATGAAGAAAATAGGACCGTGCAAGGTAGTGCATAAGTTTGGCCCAAATGCTTATGAAATAGAATTACCATCCGGTCTTGGTATTTCTCCCATATTCAATGTTTCAGATCTTTTTCCATTTAGACCTCCATTGAATGCTGAAGATGGATCAGAGGTTGTGATTGAAGATGAAGATTGGGCCAGAGATCTACCTCCAAGTAAGCCTTTACAATTGGAATCCATCTTAGATTCCAAGGTTGTCAAAAAGATAAGGAAAGGTGTGTACAAGGATTACTTGGTCAAGTGGCAGGATCTTCCTAATTTAGAAGCTACATGGATGAGTGAGGCAAACATTTTGAAGCATGGGAAGACACTTCAATAGTTAGCAACTCAAGGGACTTGAGTTTTTCCTGTAGGGGGAGTATGGTGCAGGAGTCATGTTTTGTTTTCAATAAGGCTTTTAAGCCACATCATGTTTGTAATAAGGTTTTTTTTGTCAATTTGGTCACTAGACCTATGTAGACCATGTTTTGGTCAAGTTTGATGTAATCACACAATGAAAACATGTAGTTTTCTTGTGTTAGGAGAAACCCAACGGCTAACTGACTTTCAAAATCAGTTTGTACAGTTGAGAAGGATGAAAACTGCTATCTCAAGCCTCTATAGGTGAAGAAGCAGGATGTAATGAGAGAGAAGCAAGCATGAATGAATGAAGATCTAGATTTTTGGGTGTGTTGAAACATTGTTCTTTCTGAGTATTTTTTCTGTAACAGTCATTCTGTATGGATAGTTAATTGTCTGAAACTAATTAGAGATGATTAGGCATTGAGGTAGTTTCCATTTGATAGTAGTCTGGTGTCTTAAAGTGTTGTAGTTTGTGAGATCTCGTTCCTTTTGTAAAGACTGGTATGAAAACCTAGAAACTAGGGTTCTGTGAATAAATGGACTGTATCTCTTATGTCCATTGAAACCAAGATTCTAATGTTCAGTGTGATGGAGGAATACAGTGTACATTTTGTGTTTTCTGCAGTTTTAGATCAAACACCCAAGGATCCAAGGAGTTTGGCCTGAGTTGACTAGGCATCTCTATATGACTAGTCTTTGAAATGATAGGCAAAGTGTTGTGAGTAGAGTGACCAAATTGATGGTTGATCTAGTGTTTGCAGAGGATTGTAGATCCTTTCCATTCTGTCAAGTTTTGTCTCTGTATATTGGTTTGATGTCTGTGAGTTGCAAAGTTACAGAGTTGCCATCGGCATAACATAGCCCCTCAGGGAAACTTGTGGAAGTTATACCGATCAAAGTGTCGGGCCGATAAGAGGTGTATCGGCGAAGGACAAAGGAAGTCTCGCCAAAGAACATACATTGGTGCAAGTTTTGTATTGGTTCACCGAATGTATATTGCGAATGCATATCGCAGTTGTATGTTGAAAATGTATCTTGAAAATGTATGTTGAGAATGTATTTTGAGATTGTATGTTGAGAATATACATTTCATCAAATACAAAAGGTGACCGGTCATAACGGTGGAATAAGGGTAAAGAAACATTAGTCCACCGGTAATAACAAGTCAAGCAAAGCATATACAAGTTGGTATATCGGTGTATCGGGAGGACATACAAGGAGGTCGCCGATGATCGAAGTCTTGCCGACAAGGTCATGACTAATCGCCACAGTTAAGGCGAGTGGAAGCTTAACCACCATAGAGTATCGACAGGAGGTTTGAAGACGGCACCAATAGAGGAAGTCTCTTCGAAGACAAAGTGGAGTTGACTATCGGGGAGAGTTGAGAGATCGGCCAGAGAAATAGTAAGATGGCCGACGGGGTCTATTTGGCCGATGAGAATAGATCGCCGAGACGTAAGACGGTCTCACACCGATCAAGTTTGTTGATCAATTGTTCGCTTCCTCTATGCGCTCTGCATCAAAAATACATCCCATTATGCATCTTTAGTGGTAGATAGCCAATGCCCTTCTACACACCACATCAATTGGTTTGCCCTACTTAAATGGATGTTGACTAAAAATGATATCTTGATAAAAGATTATCATAGCTTACATACCACATTAAAGAGTTTGCTCTACTTAAATGAATGCTGATTCAAAGTGGTATAAAGTGGTGTCTTGATATTAGAAGAGTTCACTCCACCCAAATAAATATTTGTTTCTAAGTGTTAATAAACTTTTCCTTATTATCATAATAATAGATCGATCATTCTAATTTAAACATTGATTAAATTAAAATATACAATTTTTTTAAAAACTTTAAAAATCTTATCATTACTTATCTGATAAAAATATGCTACTAAATTTTGGAAATCCCAGTAATATAGCCTTCCTGAATTAAATACTGATTAGCTTCCCTTACCCACTCTTTCTGTATAGATATATCCCACCATTTTGAAGTTACTTTTTAAATCATATTTATGAAGGATGACTGGAGATGTATGTTTTAAGGTGATATTGGGGAAACTTATGAAGTGCCTATGAGACTTGAAACAATCTACTCTTTAAATCAATCGACTAACATTTTTATATATTTGTAGACTAGTGCTATACTTCTAGTTTGCAGAGCTTTAGTATTGTACAAATTATTAGTTCCTGCTGTAGGCAGGATTACTTATGCATCCATGTGATGCAATTTGTTTTGCCCACTTGACCAATCAACATTGAGTATTAAATTCATTTGGCAAAATCCCTAAAGTTGAAACTTAATTTTTTTATTTAATGATTTAATAAATACAATTTATCTATTGTGTTATTAGTCAATTGGGTGAACAGTACTATGAAAAATGGAATTTTTTATTTTTTAATTACATTAAAATTCAATTAACCAATGAGCATTGAGTATTAAACTCATTTTGCAAGATCACTATAGTTGAAGCACTGTGTGGGTACCAAGTTGACATAGTGTGAGTACCAAGTTGACATTGTGTGAGTACCATGCTATACATATTGAAGTTGGCACTAGTTCTTTTTTCTATCAATTTTCTTTTTCGTCAGTTCACTCATTGCTTACCATGCCCAATTTGTCTGCCTCAGAAAACAAGGTTAGAGCCGAATCAGGATGCACATGCACAATGAATACTTGACACTCCAGCGTCATCAGCTTTTCCTCAACAAGCCTTTGCATTATGGAGGTATTGGCCTGGGGAGGCACTGGAACTTCAAAAACAATTTTTGCCTAAACACCTCGTAAGGCATCGTTTAAGACGGGGATGGCCTCTGTGTCCAAATCATCATCTACATACACAAGCACCACAACCCTCCATCTATACTTGTCTATCAACTTTGCTATTGCTGTCATTTGCATTTTACCAGGGGGTGCCATACGAATGAAGTAAGGGTATCTATGCATCGACAGAGAGGGATTCATTGCAACAAATGTTACAATCAGAACATGTGTTGCAAAGCCCAAATACGCAACAAACTCAGCCACCACAGACATTTGTGGTCCAACTATGCTCACACAGCCTTTTCTTAGCAGCTCCAAGTTGCAATGCTCATTTCAAGGCAACCCATAAGGATTTTGTTTTATTCCCACATGATGAACTAAAAGAGCAATGAATAATAAACATACATGTTCATTTAAAGATATGATTCTGGTGGGTAGAGGAGGTTTCCTTACCTGCAGAGGCGCTTATAAGTGCATCTTGTGTGGAGTCTTTGATATCAATGTTGAGGACATGGAATGCAATGGCTACAGGATATGCACAAAATGGATTTGTTGAAAAAGTGATGCAGGAGCATCCCTAGTTCAAGAGCAATCTTGCATCAACCAAAAACATTTGCACTTTAGTTTGTTTGCATTTTAGTTTGTTTCTTTTCATTTTCCAGTTCAGTTCAAGTAGTTCAGTCAGAAGCAGTTTCTGCATTTTGGTCCGCATTCTACCACAGTTGCATTTCAGACCTTGTGGAGTTGGACTTAGCAGCTACATTCATTCATCTACATCATATCCATAATTCAGAGATCCGCACATCATTATCAGAAAGATATCGCTATCAGAAGATCAATTATTTTCCCAGAACAGAGCATCCTGATAATCACAGACAACCAGTTGAAGGAGAGATTTGCGGAAGCATTTCCTAATCTATGAAGCCTAATTGACACATCATTCGATGATATTTGGTTTGTGGCCGACCTTCCCTGAAGATCCAGACATCATTCCATTCATTTGTGGAGGTGTTCTATGCATTTAGGTCTAACCTATCTATGTACACACATTACAACTCTTCCTTAGAGTTTGTGACCTTCCTTGGCTGACGCGGAGGAATCTCTTGTTCCGAAGATGATATATATTGATGTAATAGATCCTTAGGAAAGTAGTTCTCATGATTTAGAAGATTGATAGTTTTGATTCTTTGCGAAGGAGCTTCAAAGCCTTATCTTGCACATGTATGTAATCAGGCCTGTGAGCCCTAATTGTAAGCCCGCATGTTGTCGGTCGATCTCTATTTGAATTCTATGATATACAGAATGACTGAATCTACATTTGCTTTATTTCTTTAAGTTGTTTCCATTGTGTTTACTCTTGCTGCACGGTCTAAATAGTTCATTCTATGAACCCTCCTGCCGTGACTACACCAAGTGGTATCAGAGCGAAAGTTTGAATCTTTGGGAGCGAATTGAGTGAAGTTGGTGAGGGAATTCCATAAGATCTTGTTGTGAACAGATCATCGAATTGAGGTAGGTTACTTGTGTCGCAACCAATCGTCGATTGAGAGGCAGTTGTCACCTTGTAGCACAATCGCCAAACTTGAGGCAGTTTGCACTTGATCTTAGGAAGAATGTAATCGAGGAGAGCTGCTATTGTTGGAATAATGGCTGGTAGAATGGATGAGATGATGAAAACAATGTGAATTCATTTGGATGTTGTTGAAGAGGATAGGTGAAGAGGATTGACACCGAGACCTAATGTTGAAAGTGATGATGAAGAAGAATTTCAATCTGCTGAACAAATTGGCAAAACCCTAGGAGGTGATGAAGAAGAAGAATCAGATCAAGTAAAGATGCTGCAAGCTATTTCAAAGATTGGAAAGAGACCTAGAGTTGATGTGCCGAACTATACTGGTAATTTGAATCCTAAAGAATTGATTGACTAGATAAATGACATGGAAGAATACTTTGAATATGAGGAAATTGAAGATCTGGAAAAGGTGAAATTTGTAAAGACAAAATTGAAAGGACATGTTGCTATATGGTGGAAAGAAGTTCAGTTAGAAAGAAATAGAAGAGGAAAAGAAAAGATTACAAAATGGGATAGGATGGTGACAAAGTGGAAGAATCAATTTATATCTGCTGACTATGAGTTGAAACTATTGAAGAGATTACAGAATCTGAGACAAAAGGAGAAATCTGTGAAGGAGTACACTAAAGAATTTCATAAGATGATCATAAGAACAGGACATGGTGAAGCAAGCAAGGAGAAAGTGGCTAGATACATCAATGGACTGAGATTGAACATTCAAGAAGAACTAAGCTTGGTAAGGATGACATCTTTGGAGGGAGCATATCAGTTTTCCCTGAAAGTTGAAGAGAAGATAAATAAGAGGCACGATCAGAGACAGAGAGGCAGAGGAGGTAATTTTTAGAGAGGTAGAACATTTTCCAGAGGAGACAGATCACATCCGGAGCAGAACAAATTTGACAGCCCATTTAAGAAGGATGACAGAGATAACAATGCTTATCGGAGAGATGGCATAATTTTTTACCAGAGAGGAAACCCTAGTGCATACCGGAATGAAGGATACAAAAGAGAAGGAAGAGGACTTGATAAGAGAACATGTAGTTTCAAGTGTGGAGGTGAAGGACATAGAGCATTTGAATTTAATTAGGGTAGTACAAGTAAGAGAATAGAAAATAGTGGAAGAGCAGCATATGTGGAAGAACCTGTTGGATCACCCAGTTCAGTTGGAAAACCTAAGAAAGGAGAATCACTTGTGATGAGGAGAGTACTATTTCAAGCAGAGACAAATGAAGAACCACCATAGAGGAAGAGTCTATTCAGAACTAGATGCAAATCAGGAGGTAAGTGTTGTAAAGTTGTCATTGATAGTGGTAGTTCAGATAACCTAGTTTATGAGGAGATGGTGACTAAAATGAAGTTGGAAAGATTGAAACACCCTAATCCCTATCAGATAGCATGGATTCAGGATGATCATAAGGTACTGGTGAGTGAACAATGTTTGGTGAAATTTCATATTGGATCTTATCATGATGAAGTCTTGTGTGATATTATGCCTATGGATGTATGTCATATCTTGTTGGGTAGACCTTGGTAGTATGATAGAAAAGCTATACATGATGGGAGAAAGAATACTTATACTATAACAACAAATGGAAAGAGAATTACTTTGATTCTTTTGGAGGATGATCCGAAGAGTGAAGTATGTGGGAATGCTAGAATCTGTTTGGTAGATGGAAGAAAATTTATAGATGGTTTGAGATATGAGAATATGTGTTATGCCTTGATTCCTAAGAAACCTGAAGCATTGAAGAAAGAGACTGAAGAATCACAATCAGAGGAGATAAAGGAGTTGCTAACAGAGTATGAAGACATCATATCAGATAATGTACTTGAAGGATTGCCACCTATAAGGAGTATCATTCATCACATGGATCTTATATCGGGAGTAAGTTTGCCTAACAAAGCGACACATAGAATGACACCGACAGAGAATGAAGAATTGAATAGACATATACAAGAGTTGTTGAGAAAGAGTTTGATCAGAGAAAGTTTGAGTCCTTGTGCAGTACCTGCAGTGCTTGCACTTAAGAAGGATGGAGAATGGAGAATGTGTACTGACTCTAGAGCAATAAACAAGATCACAGTTAAGTATAGATTTCCTTTACCTAGGATGGATGATATCATGGATTGTTTGAGTGGAGCAAGATATTTCACAAAGATAGACTTGAAGAGTGGATACCATCAAATCAGAATCAGAGAGGGAGATGAATGGAAGACTGCTTTTAAGACAAATGAAGGATTGTATGAGTGGTTAGTGATGCCCTTTGGATTGACAAATGCACCGAGTACTTTCATGAGATTGATGAATGAAGTTTTGAAGAAATTCTTGGGTAAGTTTGTGATTGTATATTTGGATGATATTCTAATTTTTAGTAAGACAAAGGAGGAACATTTGTGGCATATTAGACAAGTCTTGCAGAGACTGAGAGAAGAGAAATTGATGATAAACATCAAGAAGTGTAGTTTCATGAAGGAAGAGTTGGTATATTTGAGATTTGTGATTTGTGTGGAAGGATTGAAGATGGACCCTAAGAAATTAAGAACAATTGTTGAATGGCCTACACCAGAGAGCATTAGAGAGGTTAGATCATTTCATGGATTGGCTAGTTTCTACCAGAAGTTCATTAGAAATTTCAGTTCAATTTGTAACCCTATGACAGAGACAATGAGAGGTGACAGAAAAGATTTCAAGTGGATATCAGGAGCAGATAAAAGTTTTGAGTTGTTAAAGCAGAAAGTGATAGAGCAACCTGTTTTGGCATTACCAGATTTCAATAAGGTATTTCAAGTCGATTGTGATGCAAGTGGAAATGCAATTGGAGTAGTGTTAAGTCAAGAAAGTAGACCTGTAGCATATTTTAGTGAGAACTTGAATGATGCAAGGAGAAGATATTCAGTTTATGATCAGGAGTTCTATGCCATAATTCAAGCCTTGAAGAAGTGGAGACATTACTTGTTGCCTAAGGAGTTTGTGTTGTATACAAATCATCAAGCTTTGCAATATTTGAACAATCAAGGTAAGTTGAATCAGAGACATATGAGATGGGTAGAATTCATGTAGAGTTATACTTTTGTGTTGAAGCATAGGAGTGGAAAATCAAACAAAGTTGTTGATGCATTGAGTAGGAGAAGAAACTTGTTGACAAAGATGAGAGTTGAAGTGTTGGGTTTTGATGAATTGAAGAACATGTATGAGGGGGACACTAATTTTGTAGAACCTTGGAAAGCATGTAAGGAACCTGTTGTGACAAACAGGAGTAAGTGGTTGGATTATTTCATTCAAGAAGATATGTTGTTTAAAGGAAATCAGTTGTGCATACCTAGAAGTTCAATGAGGGATAATTTGATCAAGGAGAAGCACAATGGTGGATTGGCATGACATTTTGGTATTGATAAGATAGTGGCTTTGGTAAGTGAAAACTACTTTTGGTCTTAGATACATAAGGATGTCAGGAGATTTGTGCAGAGTTGTAGAGTTTGTCAAGTTACAAAAGGGAGTAGTCATAATATTGGATTGTATAAACCTTTGACAGTACCGGAGAGACCTTGGGAAGACATAAGCATGGATTTTGTAATGGGATTGCCTAAGACATAGAGAGGACATGATTCAATATTTGTAATGGTTGACAGATTTTTAAAGATGGCTCATTTCATACCTTGTAAGAAGACAACTGATGCAGTGCATGTAGCTGACCTATTTTTCAAGGAGATTGTGAGATTGCATGCATTACCTAAGAGTATAGTTTCAGATAGAGATACAAAGTTTGTTGGATACTTTTGGAAGACACTTTGGAAGAAGATGAAGACATATTTGAAGTTCAGTTCAACTTTTCATCCACAGATTGATGGACAAATAGAGGTAGTGAATATGAGTTTGGTAAACTTGAGATGTTTGGTTGGAGAGAAGATAGGAAGTTGGGATTTGATTCTTTCACAAGCAGAGTTTGCATATAATAATTTAGTAAATAGGAGTACCGGAAGAACACCTTTTGAGATTGTGACTAGAGTGAACCCTAGAGGAATTGTAGAATTGAGAGATATCAGCATGGAAGAAAAGAGGAGTGCAGAAGCAGAAGAATTTGTAGGTCATATGAAGACAGTACATAATCAGGTGAAGAAGCATTTGGAGGATATGAATAGTAAGTATAAGGAAAAGGCAGATGAGAAGCGAAGACATACATAATTTGAAGTTGGAGATGAAGTGATGGTATATCTGAGAAAATAAAGATTTCCAGTTGGGACATATAATAAGTTGAAGATGAAGAAGTTTGGACCTTCTAAGATACTTAAAAATTTTGATTAAGGAAATGCATATGAAGTAGAGTTACCAGAGACATTGGGTATATCACCTATTTTCAACATTGCAGACCTTTATCAGTATCATGAAGCAGAGTTCAGTGACAGCATGGAAGAAGACTTGAAGAAGCAGTTACCACACAAAGCACTGGAGCAGATCGAAGACATCTTGGACAACAGAGTTGGACACATCACTAGAGGAAGACAATACAAAGAATATCTTGTGAAGTGGAAAGACAGACCAGAAGAAGATTCATCATGGATTTCTCAGGCTGAGGTGGACTGTCTTAGTTCTCCCCTAGCCCTAGCAAAGTGAGGGACTTACTTTTCAATAACCTCAGATGTTTGATGCAGGAGCATCCCTAGTTCAAGAGCAATCTTGCATCAACCTTGAAAACATTTGCACTTTAGTTTGTTTGCATTTTAATTTATTTCTTTTCATTTTCCAGTTCAGTTTAGGCAGTTCATTCAGAAGCAGTTTCTGCATTTTGGTCCATATTCTACCGCAGTTGCATTTTAGACCTTGTAGACCTAGACTTAGAATCTACATTCATTCATCTACATCATATCCAAAATTTAGAGATCCACACATCATTACCGGAAAGATATCGCTATCAGAAGATCGACTGTTTTCCCAGAACAAAGCATCCTGATAATCACAGACAACCAACTGAAGGAGAGATTTACGGAAGCATTTTCTAATCTGTGAAGCCTAATGACACATCATTCGATGATATTTGTTTCGTGGCTGACCTTCCCCAAAGATTCACACGTCATTCCATTCATTTGTAGAGGTGTTCTATGCATTTAGGTCTGACCTATCTGTGTACACACATTACAACTCTTCCTTGGAGTTTGTGACCTTCCTTGGGCGACACGGAGGAATCTATTGTTCTAGAGATGATATATATTGATGTAATAGATCCTTAGGAAAGTAATTCTCATGATTTAGAAGATCGATAGTTTTGATTCTTTGCGAAGGAGCTTCAAAGCCTTATCTTGTGCATGTATGTAATCAGGCCTGTGAGTCCTAATTGTAAGCCCGCATGTTGCCGACCGATCTCTATTTGAATTCTATGATATACTGAATGACTGAATCTACATTTGCTTTATTTCTTTGAGTTGTTTCCATTGTGTTTATCTTGCTACACGGTCCGAACAGTTCATTCTGTGAACCCTCCTGCCGTGATTGCACCAAAAAGATTTAGAAATTTTCAAGCAAATGTAAATGGCTGGTGTAAAGCTAGACTCCACAAACCTTTGCCAACATCCTCCCTACCTATGCAAGAAAACACAATTCCGTTGCTCTCCTGCACTTACATTTAATACCACCGCTCTCCCGCGCTCAGATTTAATACCGCCTGCAGGGATGCGGGAAGATCTCGCCATACCACACACTCGTGCCTGACTGCTTGCGGTGGCTATGGGAATCAGTTTGGAGTTACCGTGATATTCCACATATAATTTCCATCCGCTGGGGTGATGCAGGAAAGGTTTGACCCACTCTTTCTTTGTGGGCATGGTAGCATAAAGTCTCTGGGATGTAGCAAGATCAACGTAAGCGATTGCTGGCCAACAATTTTAATTTGCTGTCCTCAATAGAATCAATTTAGATTTTGAGTGATTCTAAACTTTTGTCTAGGCTGCTGTTAATTTTGTGGGTGATACGCTACCAAGTGAAAATTTTGAAGGAGTCTGTAGACCAATTTTATTCATTCCTGTATAGAAATGGATTCAAATTTAGAATATTGTGTAGAGGCATTTAACCAGGCATTTGGATTAGTTGATGGAGGCAGTTTTGATTGCAATATATGCTTAGAATTAGCCCAAGACCCAGTGGTTACTTTGTGTGGACATCTCTTTGGTTGGCCCTGTCTGTATAGAGGGCTACAAGGACACTCAATATCCAAAGAATGCCCTGTTCACAAGGCCAATGTGGTGGAAGAGAAGGTAATTCCCTTGTATGGAGGGGCAAAGTGGGATTTGTTCATCCAAGGATAAAGTCGGTGTCTGGTGTGAGTATCCCCTGTAGACCCTCTAGACAGAGGCCTGATACAGCAAGGGCTGGTATAGACCACCATTACCAATCCCATGGCTTCAATTTTATGGCAGGGCAAGGTCATATGCCTGATGGGTCCTTCGAAAACATAACATTTTCAGCAAGGTTTGAACGTGAACTATCAAACAAAAGTGCCTTGAAAAGATGACTTCTCATAGCGGGAGATTCATGTTCCTCTAGAGGTGGAGCTTTTGCTTCCTGCTGGATATCTCCAGTCATGTCCTCATTCTCTACAGTGTCTTGTGATGTCACTTTTCCACGCATCTCGTTATGTTCAGTATATTGTGATGGGATTAGGAAATCAACCCCCATCTGGATGTGGAGCTTTGGCACATCCTTGGATATGTCCTATCACCACACAAAGTCCGGCATGTCCTCTGCCGCTTCAAAATCCTGCTTGACTCTAACGGTTATGTTTTTCTGAGCTTTTTGTTATCAACGGATACATGTTCTATCACCATCACTTTTTTTGCAAGCTCTAATGCAATGTTAAATCTCCACTGTCCCATGGCACTGATCACCTCCTTCGCTTTATCCCATCGCCACCTCATCTTCCGCAAATATCTTGTCAATCACATTTCTCCTACAACTCCTTACACGATGGATATTCCCACAAATTTGAAATTGTAGATGCCCCTTGAAGAAGGTTTATTACGACTGAATGCACTCAAAGATTATCAAGCAATAGTTATGTTGTTATATGGAGCCTAATCAGACTCGATGGTTAAATTTACCCCACTTTTATCGGTGAGGTTTTCCCCCAAATCCCTATGGGGTCAAGGGGCAGAGCCCCTTGTAGGGTTTGCGGGTAGTGCCCCCAAGATGGGGTCAATGGGTAGCGCCCCTTGTGGGGTCCAGGGGCAACGTACCTGGCATGTTCCCTGTCGCGATACAGGGCGGGGTCGAGGGGCAGCGCCCCTGAAACCTCACATGGTTTTTTATTATTTTATTAAGGTGTCGGGAGTTATTTTTCATTGGCTGACATAAAAAAAAACCCTATTTTGTAACTGACAAAAGTCATGATAAAAATGGCTAAGGGTTAGGGGTTTCCGTTGATATTGTATTGTAGCATTTTGCAGCAGTATTGAGTTGTAGGGATTGCTGGTTGTAATCGGTTTGATTTACTGGATACTAATATTGGACTCTCTATTGGTGGATGTAGCCTAAGTTTGGGTGAACCACGTTAAAAACTTGTCTCTCACTATTATTATTTATGTGTATTTTCATTCCTCTATTTAATCTTTATTTGCATTTAATTGATATCTTTTGCCGGCTAATCCTAACAAGTGGTATCAGAGAGGGTTGTGTTCAATTATCGTCTGCAAGAAGGTCTCACAGTTGAGTGGGAGTCTCACGGTTGAGTGGGAGCAATGGCGGATGAGAGTAAATTGAAGGTCAATAAATTTAATGGGAAAAACTATCAGTTATGGAAGATGCATATGGAGGATTAGCTCTATCAAAAGGATTTATGGAGGCCATTGGAAGGAGTATCCAACAAACTGGCAAGAATGACGGATGAGGATTAGAATCTTCTGGACAAAAAGGCACTGGGAACCATTCGGTTGTGCCTGGCACCATCGGTGGCATTCAATATAACGGAAGCGAGGATAACAGATGGTTTGATGAAAGCTTTGGCTAAATTGCATGAAAAACCCTCAGCCTCAAATAAGGTATTTCTCATGAAACATTTGTTTAATTTGAAAATGATTGAAGGTAGATCTGTGACAGATCATTTAAATGAATTTAATACGATTACCGGTCAATTGACTTCTGTAAATGTAAAATTTGATGAAAAAGTTAGAGCTCTCCTGATATTATTTTCTTTGCCTGAAAGCTGAAATAGTTTGGTAATGGCGGTTAGTAACTCTGTTTCTGGTTCAAATACCCTAAAATTTGATGATGTTGTTAGTGTTATTCTGAGTGAAGAAATTCATAGGAAAAGCTTAGGTGGATCCACATCAGGTAATGTTTTCAATGCAGAAAGCAGGGGCAGATCAAAGGAGAGAGGAAAAGGTTCTGGAGGTCATGGGAAGTCACGAGGAAAATCAAAGGACAAGAGATCTCAATCTAGAAGACAGAAGGATTGTTGGTATTGTGGGAAACTAGGTCATTTGAAGAAAGATTACTGGTCTCGGAAGAATAAAGGAGACAAACAAGAAGGCAATAAGGAGGCAAATGTGGTAAGTAATAAATTTGAAGATGATGCTTTGATTCTTTCCCTAGATAATGCTGATGATTCATGGGTTTTAGATTCAGCGGCCTCATTTCATGCTACGCCCCATAGAAGTTATTTTCTTGATTATGTCCAAGGGGATTTTGGGCTGGTTTATTTGGGAGATAACGAACCCTGTTAAATTGTTGGAAAGGAAAGAATTAAGATTAAGTTACAGAATGGGAATCATTGGCTACTACAAGAGGTAAGGCATGTTCCAAGGCTCAGTAGGAATTTAATTTTAATAGGGCAACTAGCTAAAGAAGGTTGCATTGTTACATTTAATGATAAAAATTGGAAGGTTTCAAAAGGTGCCTTAATAGTAGCAAAAGGTGTGAAAGTAGGCACCTTATATCTTTGTACAGGTCATATTGTTAATTCTACTTTAGCTGTTGCAGAGAAAAAATAAACCGGTTCAAGAATAGTTGATGCAGGTTCACAGGAAGAGATTCAAACAGTTGTTGCAGGTTCTAAGACAATGTTGTGGCATAACAGACTTGGGCATATGAGTGAAAAAGGCATGAAGGTACTTCATTCTAAGAAAGTGTTACCAGGTCTGAAATGTATTAATATAGATTTCTGTGAAAGTTGTGTGTATGGAAAACAAAAGAGAGTCAGTTTTCTCAAGGATGGGAAGCAAAAGAAAGATGAAAAGTTGGAGCTTGTGCATACAGATGTATGGGGACTAGCTCAGGTATCTTCTCTCAATGGCTCTCAATATTATGTTACATTCATAGATGATACAACTAGGAAGGTTTGGATTTATTTCTTCAGGTAGAAATCTGATGTATTTGAAACATTTAAGAAATGGAGAAGTTTGGTTGAGAATGAGACGGGTAAAAGATTAAAATGTCTCAGATCTGATAATGGTGGTGAGTATTGCAGCAAAGAATTTGAGGATTATTGTTCCTTTAATGGAATCCGTAGGCAGAAAATGGTTCCAAGGACTTCACAGGAGAATGGAGTGGCTAAATGCATGAATAGGACAATAGTGGAGCATGCAAGGACCATGAGATTGCATGCTGGGCTGCCTTTAAATATGTGGGCAGAGGCTGTCAACATCGTTGTATATTTAATTAACAAAGGTCCTTCAGTTCCTTTGGGCTGTGGTATTCCAGAGGAAGCATGGATAGGTAAGAAGGTGAGTTATTCTTTTCTCAAAACCTTCGGATGTGAAGCATTTACACATGTAGATTCTGAAAATAGAACCAAGTTGGATGCAAAATAAAAAAAGTGTACCTTCGTTGGATATGGCATTGATGAATTTGGTTATAGGCTTTGGGATTTTGAAAATCAGAAAATTGTGAGAAGCAGGGATGTTGTATTCAATGAGAAGGTGTTGTACAAAGATCAGTTGCAACAACATGAGAAGAAAGAAAAGGATTATGTGGTGTTGGATGATACTCCAAATAGTGATGTTCCAGTGGTTCCTCATGCTCCGCAACAACAACAAGAAATACCACAAACTCCAGTGAATGTTAGATGGTCAACAAGGATAAGTAGACCTCCTGAAAGGTTTTCTCCCTCTTTGTATTCTATTTTGTTAACAAATGTTGGTGAACCAGAAGGGTATGATGAAGCTACGCAGATGGATACAAAGGTTCAGTGGGAGCTTGAAATGAAAGAAGAAATGAACACCTTGCTGAAAAATTAGACTTGGGAATTATGTAAGTTGCCTGTAGGTAAAAAGGCTTTACCAAACAAATGGGTTTATAGGATGAAAGAGGAAGATGGATCTAAGAAAAGATTTAAAGCCAGGTTAGTTGTAAAAGGATTTAAATAGAAAAAGGGCATTGATTTTGATGAGATAGTTTCTCCAGTTGTCAAGATGACTTCTATTCGTACTATTTTAAGTATTGTGGCTGTTGAAGATTTGCATTTGGAACAGCTAGATGTGAAAACTGCCTTTCTCCATGGTGATTTGGAGGAGGAGATATACATGGAACAACTCCAAGGATTTGAGGTCACAATTAAGAAGAAACTGGTGTGCAGATTGAAGAAGAGTTTGTATGGCCTGAAACAAGCACCTCAGTAATGGTACTTGAAATTTGATAGTTTTATAGCTAAGCAAGGCTACAACTGCTGTAATTCTGACCATTGTGTTTATTTTAAGAGGTTGGATAATGACAGCTACATTATTTTATGTTTATATGTTGATGACATGCTTGTAGCGGGGTCTAACATGGATCACATAAGAGAGTTAAAATAGTAGTTAGCACAGTCATTTGCTATGAAGGATTTGGGGGTAGCAAAACAAATCCTTGGTATGAAAATTTGTAGAGATAGGAAGAACAAAAAATTGACTCTATTTCAGGCTGATTATATTGAAAAGGTGTTGCAGAGATTCCATATGGAGAATGCAAAAGTTGTCAACACACCTTTGCCTAGTCATTTGAAATTGACTAAGGAGATGTGTCTAAAGACACAAGAGGAGGAAGAAAAAATGTCCAAGGTACCATATGCTTTAGCTGTAGGAAGTTTAATGTATGCCATGGTATGCATGAGACCGGATATTGCACATGCTATAGGAGTCATAAGCAGGTATATGAGTCATCCCGGATTGGAGCATTGGAATGCAGTCAAATGGATTCTCAGATATTTGAGAGGTACATCCATTAAACATTTATGTTTTGGGGGCTCTAACACTATTTTAGCAGGTTATGTAGACTCAGATTTGGCAAGGGATATTGATACCAGGCGGAGTACTACAGGTTATGTCTTTATTGTAGGTGGGACAACTGTGAGTTGGATCTCACGGTTGCAAAAGGTGGTTGCTTTATCCACCACAGAGGTAGAGTATGTAGTTGCAACAGAGGCAACCAAGGAGATGATATGGCTGCAATCTTTCATGGAATAATTGGGCAAAAAATAGGCTAATAGTTCTTTGTATACAGACAGTCAGAGGGCCATACATCTTGCAAAGAATTCTGCCTTGCATTCAAAGACCAAACACATACAGTTGCGATATCATTTCATTTGATTGGTATTGAATGATGGACTGTTAAGGCTAGAAAAAATACATACAGATGAAAATCCAGCAGATATGTTTACAAAGGTAGTGACAAGGGAGAAGCTAAGCTCCTCTTCAGCTTCGGTTGGTTTTCAAGATTGAAAACAAAAAAAATAGAACAACAGAGTCTAAGGTGCTTATTTCCAGTGGGAACCATAGGGTCAGCGGTGTTATGATCAGTCTCCAACTGGGAGATGATATGGTGTGGAGTCTGATCAGTCTCCAAGTGGGAGATTGTTGTTATATGGAGCCTAATCAAACTCAGAGGTTAAATTTACCCCACTTTTATCAGCGCAATTTCCCCCCAAATTCCTACGGGGTCAAGGGGTAGCGCCCCCAAGATGGGGTCCAAGAGAAGAACCCTTGGCGCGTTCCCTATCACGATACAGGGTGGGGTCGAGGGGCAGTGCCCCCGAAACCTCACACGGTTTTTTATTATTTTATTAAGACATCAGGAGTTATTTTTCATTGGCCAACATAAAAAAATCCTATTTTATAATTGACAAAAGTCATGATAAAAATGGCTAAGGGTTAGGGGTTTCTGTTGATATTGTATTGTAGCATTTTGCAGCGGTATTGAGTTGCAGGGATTGCTGGTTGTAATCGGTTTGATTTACTAGATAATAATATTGGACTCTCTATTGGTGGATGTAGCCCGAGTTTGGGTGAACCATGTTAAAAACTTGTCTCTCGCTGTTATTATTTCTTTGTATTTTGATTCGTCTGTTTAATCTTTAGTTGCATTTAATTGATATCTTCTACCGGCTAACCCTAACAAGTTATGATTGACGTGAGAAGTGAAAGCCATGAGACACAAATGGTATTGGCCTGCATCATGCTCAACCCATTAGATCTCTTTTCGTTTATGTCTCTCCAATGCAAGAAATAGAGCTAAGTAACAAGAAAGAACAGGTAGTACAGAAAGAACAAGTAGCCAATATAATTTCCTACACTTTAGTTAAGCCCAAATAGGTGAACGCAAAATCAAAACAAAGCATTTAGAGAGAGAGAATGCTATGTGAAATTATATTCACTATAGTATACAATTTATAAATATATAACTTCTTATTTATATTAATATATTTATAAATTATTGATTATAAAGATTAAAATAAATTATTAATATTTATTAGTGAGAAGCAATAAATTTAATAAAAATATTATGTAATATGTGCAAAAAAAACTTAATATATCCCTTTTCCCAGGTTAAAAATTACGAATTTATAGAATAAATAATCTTAGTTAAAACTAAAATTATATCCCAAATAAATTTAATAGAATGAATCCCCTTTAATTATTTACACTAATTATTTTCTAATTTCCTAAAACATATAATTTCCTAAAAATACATAAAATAAATAAATCAAAGTATAACTATCATGATAGTGTTGATGTTGATAACATTATAATAATAATTTCCTAATTTCCTAAAACATAATTTCCAAAAAATACATAATATAAATAAATCAAATTATAATCTCTATTCCTTTCCATATTGTATAATGGCACCTGCACCCATAGGAAGTTCAAGGGATATGCCGATAGGAAATTGAAGGTAACATTTAAATATAATTTTTAAGCCAATTTATAAATATTAAGAATAAATCTTTTAATATTACATAATTAATTATATAACAATAAATTTATGCATGTTTTGACTACAAATTTGTATTTTGACAAGTAATGGCATCTATTTATTCAACCCTCCCAAGACTTGTGTGTCAAGTAAGGTGATCCATTTTCCCATATCCTTGAGAGTCCCAAAATGTTTTCACAAGGTAATTCGATTATAGAGGCTACTCATCCATGTTAACATCTGCTCAAGAGATTTACTGAAGATTTAATTTATAGAGTTGTAGAGTTACAGTCATTGAAAATAATTGGGCTTGAACAATAACTATGGTCTTATGTTACAGAGATAGCAACCAAAGAAGTCCAAATGTACCATTTCACTTTACTTCCCATTGAGACTACATTTTGGACATCTTAAGGGTCAACGTCTAATTTAAATCAAAAGTGGCTTAGAATTGTATCTAGGTATGCTTAATAATAAGCATAGGTTTAAGAGATATAAATTAAAATGTTTATGATTTCAATTAGACTTAACTACGATGGACAGATTGACCATCCAACATTCTCCTACTCAATCATATAACAATGCCAACAATAGTATCTGTGTCTAGATTCTTTATATGTTGAATGAAAGACATGTATTAGCTTAAACACTTAAATTTCATTATCATATGGGATGTCCCAAATGTGCATCTAAACTATTATAAATGCTCGACATACTCTCTTTTATGTATAGGAATCAAAATTTCCATTTATATTCTTTTCAGGTCATGGTAGTTTGATTGTGTGAAAAATTTTCAATTCTCTCTCCCTTTCTACACTAGAAACATGCAAGATTTTGTTTCAAGAAAGGCCAATATTCTTAGCTATAATAAATTGTTATGGTAGTTAGTGGAAACTGCTCGAAAACCATCCGAAAACCATTATTCTATTTTTGGCACTAACACTTAGAAGAAGTAAAACACTCAATTTATGCAATTAAATTCCACTACAAGGTTTTTAAGCTCAAGAATTTTCAATATAAACTAGCAAGTTTCACTTGTCTATTATCAGTTAAACACTTTATAGAGGACCATGTGTGAGCATACACTATTTGCAAGTCTTTTATAATAGCTAATTCATTATTAGTTAAACACTTGTTACAGGACTATGTATGAACACACACTATTTGTAAATCTTCTATAAGGCAAAATTAGCTACAATTTGAAATTGGATTGTTATCTTTTGATGTGAATTTATGGAACCATGTCGTTCTTTTCGCTACTGATGTTTGTAAAGAAAATTACAATAATTGTAATTTTGACTTTAAATATGTATGGCATCTAGGTCTTATGAGAATTTATGTAGAAATTCCTTTAGAATCATTGTCAACAAAAATTCCATAAAATTCATGATGAAAGTTAGAATTGAACAAATGGACATTGCTTTGTCTACTCCAACAAACTTGTCCTTGTCATCCATGGTCCATGAACCATCTCAACGTAAATCCCCAACATTTTTCTAGATTAAAACCTCAATTTAGCTTTTCTCTTTAAAAAACTCAAATTTTGAAATCAAAGGAATACATCTATAAACACCTAAAAACACCTAAAAACAAAGTCGACTCCATATTCTCTATGAGGTGTGTGCCAACGTCTAAACTAACATTCTAGTCAAGTGAGATGAGCTTAATTGGTAAATTATCAAGGGATTTCTTAATGGAGACAAATGCAATTATTCTATTTTGTATAGACATCCAACAATTTTGCAACTTCATTGATTAAAGTGGCCATTGGCTGTCTTTGCTTGTTGGCATCTACATAGGGTAGTTGCACTTGGATTGCATAGAAGTAGTGTTTAGTGATTTAATCAATCAATAGAGTAGTTTGAGTAGTTATATTGATCTTTCTCTTCATCATGTACTTATTCATTCGTAATTGTCACTTGCAACAGATGATATGATGGATGACCCTCTTTACAATGATGTTTTTTCTATGGAGCCTTATCATTTTAATAATTGACCTATTCATAGTCCTTGTAGCTATCTATTTCATTCATATAATATTGGTCATTTTGTCATATTTTCCATCTACATATTACTCGACCTGTTGTATTGCTCCACATTTCATTGACTATGCGTTGCATATCATGTCCCCCACCTTGCTTCTTCCATTTCTCTTAAGATTGAGAAGAGATCATTGTAGAAGTCAAGGAAGAACTGGCAAGAGATTTGTAGTTTCGCATATTCAAAAATATTGAAATAATTGCAAGCAAAGAACAACTTATGATTTGAGAAAGGTACGTCAAGCACTTGGTATCATCTTAGTCATGAGAGTACTCATGTTAATAATCAACCTTTTATAATAAGCAAAGTGCTCTCAACAAACGTGCCAAGCATGTTTATTTTTTTCACAAATCTTTTGCAGGATATTAAAGTAATGAATGAGTTGATTATGCAACATTAGTTGCATAGATTGGTTACAATTAACAATGACAAGAAAATCAGATTATAAGATGATAGAGAAATTGTTAGACCAACCAAGGTATCAAGACTATGGGAAAAATAATTCAATAGTTCTAGATTGGAGCATTAGTCCTAGGAACTTGAAAAATTCAAGAAAGGAAGGAAGATAAATAGGTGTTAGAAAACATGGAAATGAGCATTATGGTGCAGAAATCTATGACTGCAACTATAAAAAACAACACCAATGGTTAGAGACCTTTAATACAACAAAGGATGATGCCTATGCTTATGGTAAGGCAGCTATATCCATGAAAGACATCAATGCCATGACCAATTTCTCGTACAACAATTTAGAGGCATGCAAGTTCCTTTCCAACCAACCTATTGTTCCCCTATCCATTGTTCATTCGTCCTCCACATCAAACCATGTTAATGTTCAACCCACCAATATCTTACAATTAAAGTCAGAAGGCGCAAGGAAAAGAAAAGACATGTACCTCAATGATACCAAATCCAAACATTCCATGAATACAGGTAAATATAGAGGTGTTAGACAACGTCCATGGGGTCGTTATGCTGTAGAAATTTGGGACCCAAACTCCAAGGAACGTCAATGCCTTGGAACATTTGATATAGCAGAAGAGGCTGCCTATGCTTATGATATTGTAGCCATATCAATGAGAGGCATTAGAGCAATTATAAATTTCATTTGTATGGGTTCAAACCCATGTAAGTTCATTTCCAATCAATTGGTTCTTCCTTTTCATGCTTTCATGTCTTTCTTCATATTGAATATAGATTATATTCACCATATTAACATGTTGCAAGATGCTTTCTCTAATTATACATGTGGGAATTTGAACATGAAATATTTTGCAGTAGAAGCTGAAATGTACAACTTTGGTGACTTGGTCACAAATAATTCCATGCAGTCTTCAACAAGAATGATAGAGAAGAATCATCAATCACTTGGAGCTTCTTCAGGCAATTTGCAAGTACCCGTCTCTCTTCCTAGTGGTACTACCAACCCCAACACCAACATTTCCATTCAAAGGCCTTTAGAAGAAGACCTATTGACTAGTTATAATTGGAATCTTGAATGCTCATTTTCATGTTCACAGCCATGGATCTCTATTGCTCAATCTTCTTTTCACAACAACAACATTGCTAATAAAGAATCAGGTTTGTTGGATCAAGTAATCCAGAAGTTCCTTCCTCAATAACAATAACTACAATTGGAGAAACATGGCATGCATGTTTCCACCACCAATGTTGTAGTTCCTTTGTTAATAAACTAGACATTGATCTTCAACAAATTTTACAAGAGAACAATACAGAGATAGCTAATATGGGCACTTGAAAAGGATTACGTCACATTGAACAATATTATCTTTTCATCTATTTCAATTTTGTTTATCAATATTTCTGCCTTGGAAGTACAAATATATGACTTTTCCCACCACCATGTTTCAATACATAGTAATGTTTAATGTTATATATGACAATATTGATTCAAACCCAAGCAAAAACTACGTACTAGAATGAAAAATTTGAGCAACAATGCTATCTAGTTTATATTTAATTTCATTATCAAATAATTTGGACACTTCTTCAACTTACTAAATCTTTCAAATTCAACTTCTGATGAGTTGATTTCAAAAAGTTAATGATAGTCCTCATGCAAGTTCAAAATAGACACATACAATAGGACATAACAGTTATTAATTACAACAATCATTACATTTGCCACATCATCAACAAGAACCTGTCACAATGCATCTCTTGTTTTAAAAAGGGATTAAATAATTGGGCATCGGTTGGCAAGACTTCATTAGATTTGGATTGCATAACTATAACTATAACTAGTACGATGCATAAAATCATTTTGTGAACAGGATTTTGGATGACATCCTTTTAACGATATCATTGCTTTTTTATACATAAAAATGTACTACATATCAGCAGGCTTTATGTTTGTAATGGTGAAATTTGCATCCTTTTATGTCTTTTTTATTAATTTATTGAAACAAAGTAATAAAAAGAATTACATGTAAATCTATTTTTATTTTTTTTGAGTCAATTTTGATAGAATGGTTTAATATGATTACATATTGACAAATGGCACACTCTTGTTTAAAGTTAGGTTCATTTCTCAATTCATTAACCTTTTCCATTCACACTCACTTTTATATATTTGACCTTATTTTATCCATATCTACATATATCTCCATACATTTGACATTTATAATGCCTGTTATCTCCCTCCATGTCCAAACGTTCATTCCCCACATCAAAATTAGTGTTTCCTTGTCTTGGGTCAGTTTGAGGGGGTGGGATTAATCCTGCACCATGTGGAATTAACCCCTAAATTTCAAAATTTGCCAACTGCTACCCATTTCTTTCTTGCTATAAGTTGGCTTGGTATAGGTTTCATGTGTTTTTTATGCTATGTAGTGGTATTTCAAGGCATTCAATGTGCATTTATTTAAATCATTTGATCATATACAATTCCAATCCAAAATCTTATGCATTAATAGGGAATCATTCTAGGAATCTTTTGATTTGGAGCACTAAAAGGAACCTAAGTCTATCATCATTCTAAAGTGTTTTCATGACTGAAGAGTGATGTCTTATCTCATTTCCACGAATATAAAGTTGATCTAATAAATGGGGTTGACCTAGGAGAACACAACCTTGTGATCCAATGATCTCCCCAAGGTAATTTGATTTACATATACTCATTTGCTTTTCTTAGGATTTGGATACACATCAATTTATCTCTTTTATGCCACCCTCCTACTCTAGGATATTCTATCATTATGGCTCATTTTATGTCTTGCTCCTTGGTTGATTTACATATACACATATTTCAAATTTCAACATGTTCTTATCTTTCATAACACAATACATTTATTCTTGATATACTCACAACTTTCTATGCTATGGATGTGAATGTATTGTTATTTTATCATGCCTTGTCTTTTCCTTCCTTCATTGAGTTGGCTAGTTGTCATCCTCTTCTATTAGAGATGCTTATATCATTTACCCATACACTTCATGTTGATCATGACGAACACCTATTAAGAAAGAACCTATCATGTGTTAGTGAGGCCTCCACTATGATGACCATTAATGATATGACACCTCCTTCACCTATGCATGACATTAGCATTCCTCTTAATGATACATCTTTTACATGTCATGTTAGTCCTATGTCCATTGATTCATATGTTTTGAATGACTTATGTTCTTTCATATGCACTAAGATTGTTAAAACCAATCAAAAGTAACATGTCAATGATACAACCATTAGACCTTACTATCAAATCTTTTGATAATGTAGCTGAGTCATGCATGGTTACTATTGTTTTTTGAATTAAGGTTGGACCTTGCACATTAGATACCTTGTTCCCTGTGATGCTTGGAAAATTAACTTCTAATATCCTTCTTGGGCACTCATGATTACATGCTATGAAAGTTGTGGCTTCTACTTTCCATCAATGTGTTAAATTTTGGAATAATGAGAACTTATGTTATATACCCATTGATCACCAACCATCTAACAAGTCTAAACCAATGTAAACTTCCAAAAATTTTATTTCACCAAATCATCCATGGTATAAAAATGCCATCAACTGCAACATATTCCTTTATAACACTTTAGATGATGATGACTAGGGTCCACTAGATTTTACATCTTGTGGTGTTGGGGGGTATCTTGTTGATCCTAAAATACCTAAGGCATACAATAATAAAAGGAGGAATGCATGTGAAAATGATATTGAGAGTGATACTTGTACAAACAAATCACCATCTCCTCCTCTCCCATTATTTTTAAAAATCTATGGTCATATCTATAAACTCATGTGTAAACTTGGATACAAAGGCAAATGATTAGGAAATAATGAATAAAGTTGTAGATTGTAAAACCACAAGTGTCTAAATGACATCATGGAGTATGATATAAATTGAAAGAAGTAACTCGTTGGTTAGATGAATGATAATGCAAAGAAAAGGAACCTCAAGTTGAAGCTAGTCCTAATCCCAATGAGGCATCTTGTTCAAATATATAATATATGACTTGGATTATGGGATTCATGTTTTGGGCCATTAATTGATTTATCTTTCTAGCATTCTATTAAATCACTTTAGGTTCATTACTTACCAAAAATAAAATGTGTTCATTACTCATGACACATTGTTCATACAGACACACACACACATACATACATATCAACCATCAACATATAAGAAAACCAAATCATATTAAAATAAACTAAGTCTAAACCATAGCAACCATGACATTATATCATCAAAAAAGTGTCAACACATAACATAATCACATGAGATATCAAGTACCATACTATAAATGATAATAAGTTCAACATATATCAATCAATTAGGGTAGATACCCTAGATGATCCATCCTCCACTTTTATTTGCCTACTTTCAAGTGTCCATGTACGTATCCTTGATTGATACCTCAGTTTTGATTGTTCTTATAACACTAGATTCATGCCTCATAATCATATGATCTCCTCTTGGAGGTTGTCCAGCTCTATCTAACTCTCTCATGCAATGGATTAGACATTCTCTAGCTCTCAAATGAGATAGGTTGTCATAACATTACTTGAAGGAGTGGTCATTGCCCTTATCATGCCCACATTTCCCATGCGGTCACAACATTCATCACACGTGTCATGTCCACATGTGTCATGTGGTCATGACACGAAATATAAAAATTTTCCCACGCTTCCCTAGAAACCCCCTCGCATGCGTAAGCGTGCTCGGTGGCATACACTTAAGGCGTAAACAAAACAGTTGTTAGCGGGATAATACACACACGTGCGCATACCCAAACGCAGGAAGGCCAACAAGGGGGTCATCGCGACGAGGTTAACATCGCTACAAGGGTTAAACTTACAAAGCTCCTAAACCCTAAATTCTAGAAAATTTTGGCAGCATAACGCCTCACGGGCGTGAGTGGGATTTATTACACTAACACTAATCTTGGTCACGTGGTTTCCTGATTTAGGTTAATCTCACTAATTACTTTGGTACAACAATTGATTAAGTTGATTGATCATTTTTCAACAAAGCACAATCATCTATTCTCCTTCACATTTTTTGAAATTTAATATTAATTTCTCCTCCTTTTGATCTTAGCATTTTCAACAAAGCCTGTTCATTTGTCCTCTCTTTCGTTTCTCTAAAATTTAATTTTGATTGTATTTCTTTATGTTTATCCTACTTTTCTTCACGTTCTCTATCAATCAGAGTTATCACTGCATCCTTTACATTATTCCTAATTTCTTGGTAAACCATATCACTTAAACAGGGTTTACTAACTTCGCTTGACATAGTCTCCTAGGTTTCCGCTCTAGGTTGCATCTCAACGTTTGAATTAATTTTGATAATTAAGTTGTCCCTAATCAGGATTAACGATAGGTCAATCTTACTTAGTTCTCTTAGCGCACTTCGGAAATGCCACGCATTTTCTCCTCTTTGTTTTCACTTTTATCTTTCTTTCTCTTTGTCTCTCTTTTTCTCAATTGGACGTTTACTCAAACTGACATTTTCTCAATCTTCCGGTTTAGTTTTCAACGGCCTCATATGAAATGCATATGATGGCTTAATTGCATTTATAAAGATATGCATATCTATATAAATGCAAATAAGCATATATATATATATATATATATATATATATATATATATATATATATATATATATATATATATATATATATGCTTATTTGCATTTATATTTCTAAGTTTCTTTTGTTAAAATAAAAGAACATATTTTTCTTTTCGTTTTCTTGGTATAATATTTGGGATAATTATTTAAACTTTCGTATTACATTTTCTTTTAATTAATATATATATATATATATAATATTCTTTTTAATTTATAATTATATGTTTCTTTTGTCGATAATAATCCCCTAATATATTTTTCTTTCTTTCTTTTAAAAAAATATGGCCTCCCTTTTTAAATTTATAACAAATAATTAATAAATATATATATATATATATAAATATTTTATAATATTAAAATATTAGGTTTTCTTTTATAAAAACCAAAGCTTTTTCTTTTGTTTTCATGTCATATTTATTTTGAACTTCACAAAGAACCTTAACATATTTTTTTTGTTGTGTTGGGTTTGAGCAGGGCCATGGAGGCAAGGGTGGCGGCGGCAATGGAGGAGAGGGACCTGTGGATTTTGCAGAGGGGGCCGCGGATAGTGGGGAGATCGGTGGTGGCTTGGAGGGTACGCGGAGGCCGCACGGGAGAGAACTGTTGGCGGGGGTGTGGGGATACGGGCCGCGGCGGAAGGTATGACAGAGGCTATGGGGTTCGAAGTATGGCGGGGGTGTGGGGACTATGTAATGGCCGCGGGGGGGTAACACATGGCAGGGGTGTGGGGAGGGGGCGGAGCCCCCACCCACATCCCACAGCGTGGGGTGTGGGTGTGGGCTCCGCCCCCTCCCCACACCCAAAGACAACGGCGGCAGCGTGGTGGGGGGGTTCAAACCCCCCACTCACCATTTTTTTTTACTGTAATGAAATATATGAAACAACAAAAATAACATACTTTTTCTCCCCATTTTAAATTTCAAATATATATATATATATATATACTCCACAATCTCACACAAAAATGTAAATTCACAAATTTCGTTAATAACACAAATAACTGTAAAAAAAAATACATAAAATTTATATATATATATATATATATATATATATAATTATTGTCAATTACTTTTTTTTTAAAATACAGAATAATGAATATTTTATATTGCATTTTTATACAAATGTATTTTCAGATGTATCAAAAAAATAACATTACATAAAACAGTATTATACAAAGATAAATAAAATCTATTTTCCTCTTAATTTAATTTCAAATTCCAATTCAAATGATTCAATTTAAATATAGTAAGCATTTGATTTAAAGGGAAAGGAATTAATTTTATTTGCATTTATTCACAACAAATCAAATGCATGATTATAACAAAATTTCATTTCTTTTCATAATAACAAAACTACAACTTCATATAACTCATTAAATTATCATTTTCACAAGTCATATAATGAGATAAATTTTAACAAACTTATTTATAACAACTACTAATTCACAACTTTTCAAATAGGGTTATAAGGAAATAGACAATTCTAATATCCTTTTAAAAACAAATTTCTTTTCATAATCATTTCATAATTGGTAACAAGAATTTAATAAACACTATAAATTTTAACTATCAATACAATAAAAAGGACTTTCCTCATAACTCAAGGAGACCAAATATTACAACAAGGGAGAGAGAAATTTTCCTCTTAGATCAACAAGGATGTAGTCAATAACAAGTCCAAGCTCTTCTATAGAGCCTTAAGAGTAAAGGAAAATAAAATATTTTTCAAGTTCAAGTAATCTTCTCCAAGCTTCACATTAAGATCCAAGAACCTGCATATCACACAAGGGGAGAAAACACCACACAACTTGCTCTCCTCCCTACCGTAGACCCACAAGAGGGTCACCCCCGAGCTAGGGAGATTTTTCACACACCTAGGGAATCCAAACCACTTCACAACAAAGCAAAACAACATCCCAAAACACAAATACACCCATGGATAATTACACAACACAAACTCAACTAAAGTGAGTCAAAGAGGGGTAGGAGAGTGGACACACTCAACTCTAGAGTGCCACCCTTCAAAATATTTCAACACAAATTTCTCATGGCCTCAAGCCAAACAAGTTAACCAAAATTCCAAAGGAGATCATATTTTGGCTCTCAAGCCATATAACAAAATTTCTCAAAGTCACACAAATGCCCTCAAGGCTTTCAACATCCCAAAACAAGGAATGAACTCAAGGAGGATCACTCCTCCCCTACCCCACACTTGATGAGCATTTCTCCCAAGTGGAAGAAGCTCTGTCAACACCCCAATAAAAATTCTCCACAATAACAAAAGTTACAACACAAGCAAAAATGCATTTCACACAACTATCATGCAACAAAAAGAAAATGCAAAGGAAAGGCCTTGAAATCCAACCTTATAAAGCCCTTTAATGGATGAAGTTGATGTAGAGCTCCTCTAAAGTCTCTTCCAACCTTAGTCACCAAACTCCCTCTATCTTTTTTCTCCCAAAAACAATTTCCAATAAACAAAAATCCTCAAAAAATCAACAACCTTTCTCCCTATCCCAAGTGGGATTAAAATAACCCATTCCATGAGTTTAGAGGAATGGGGAGGTGACACTTGTCACCTCCTCACTCTTCCTCCAAACTACTATTGTGTCCCAATGGATGGGTGTTGACACATGTCACTCACCCATCCCCAAAGTCTTCCTTACCCATACCACATGTCCTCTCTCCAACAAATGGGAGAGAAAAGAGGAGTTGAAGAGGGAAATGGTGACACATATCTTCCCCTCCTTCCTTCTTATGAAGGACCACACAACTCCATAGGGACTCTCACCAATTGTGAGGGAGACTTGAAGTCAAGTCCTTCACAATTGGTGGATTTTGGAGTCATCCCTAACCTTGGGAATGGAAAAGGGATGGGCTTGAGTGTTGGTACCACTCATCCTATCTGTCCCATACCTCCAAATTCGTCACTTAACTTCACTGTGAAGTAAGGTGACCATACGGAGGTTAACCAAGGGTTACCCAAGTGAAAAGAGACCCTAGACCCATGGGGTATAACCTAGGGTCAATTTTAACCTAGTTAGGACACCCAGGGTCAAGTTAAAACACAAGAAATGGGTCTCAAAAATTTAAAATTTAAAAAAGAAGTTCAAATACAATTCTTACAACACAAATCATAATTCAATTTAGAAGAGGGTAGACCTAACCCATTCAACCTCATGCAAGACAACATTACAACATTAAATCAAACACAGAGTTGATCTCAGTTCCTTGTGGAACTAGATCGGCTTTACAAGGGATTACAACATAAGGTGTGGGATAATCTCCAATATCTGTGGTTTTGTTAGAAATACCTGTACACTCAATTTCAAAGTTAATTCCACATATAAATATCATAGCCGAAGCAAATTTAAAACATGCATTCCTAAAACATTCCATGGTTCTCATAAGCATAAATGAAATCACATTACAATTTTCTTTCTAACATCACCCAATTAATTTTCCTATAATGTAAACATTAATCAGACATCACCCAATTAGTTTTCCTATAAAATGAACATCTATCTAACATCACCCAATTTATTTTCTCTTAATGCAAACATCTATCTAACATCACCCAATTAGTTTTTCTTTAACATAATAAGGTTTAATAGTTTGAAAATCTGGGATCACAGTCCCACAAATAAACACGTATCAGCAACAGTAAGGTAAAAAGTCACATGAACGGAAATGAAAAATGTAGGCCTCACAGCCCTCTTAGCCTTCCACTAAGACAACTCTCCCTCCAATCTATCCTGCTTGGCCCTGATACTATCTAAATATACACCTAAAGTCTCTTGTAATTGTGTCCAATTAATCCCTCTCATTGACTGCTCTCACTTGTTGAGACAGGGTTGCATCCCTCTCATGTGTAAGTGAGGCATGCCCTATCACTACACCTCTACAGGCCTCATATGCTTAGATAATAGGATTGAATGATAGTGAAACAACCAGCATACACATGATCATAAACAATCTTATTTGCCAAGATTATGAGGAGGCCTCATATCAATTGATTTATTATTGATGAAATCAGGGCCACCCACTCTTTAATGATCCATGAAGAACATTATTAGATCATCATTCACATGTGGATAAAACTAAAATAGAAAAACTTGGAATCAAATTTGATAAAATAATCACAGCATACTTGGTTCTCTATCTTGCAACTTCCCATTAGTTGAGATCTACAAAAGTGGGGAACTATTTAGGGTTCCCTGGGCATTATCCCTCCCATGGTATATGCCTCCTTGGGAGCATCTAATGAATATAATGAGGGATGTCCCTCCATCTCCCACCATGTGGGAAAATTAGGAGACACTCCCACATCATCGTCAACTGCTAATTAAATAGGGGCATCTACGTCATCATTATTAGTAGAGGCATGATCTATCACAAGAGGCATGATCTTATCACCTCTCATAAATGTAAATAATTAATGCCATTTATATAAAAATGTAGATCATTAGTGATGTGTGTGTTGCAACTACTACAACTATTGATGGAAGACTTAGGGGTGTGGGATACATAGACTCGTGTATACTCAAGTCTATAAAGATAGGCTACCTTGATAATGTTGTTGGCCCATTGAAAATTTTGTGTAAATCATCATACATGTGGGCCAACATGCACTGACCCTAAGAAAATATTTGTTGGTGTTCCTAAACCACGAGACATATTTGAATGAGTCCATAAGAAATGGTTGATTCTTTTCCAACTAGAAATACGAAAATACCAATAATTAGTACTAACCACTTACACCCTTGGGATGCACCACTAAGAATAATCTCATTCTATAAGACTCTATCCTATTTATAAACTTATCACTGTGTACATCACTAATAGAGGTTTATGTCCTCCTATTGTGTGTGTAACAATAGAATTTACATACCCTACAACTTCCTTATTAAACTTTTGTGTCCATTTTAGCCCCTAGCCCATATGTGTACATCTTGTGTTATTTTAACCCCCTTTACCAATCCTATGTCACCCTATCCATTCATGTACCCTTTCTTATTTTTATTCCATGGCCTTGTTTAGAGTTCCTATTCTTTCCCTTTCACTTATTTTTCGTCACCATCCTATGTCCTAATCCCACATTTAATTTCCCATTGATTTATCCCATTTTACCCCCTTGTCAAACCATTAAATGTTGTGCCTAGTCTCATCCTATCTATAAACCCCATTTTTTCCATCTTAAATCATACCTTAATAAACATAAAATTAATGAGGACACCAACCACTAGATGGCACCCTTTGAGCTTAAGGTCCCCTAAGAAATTGAGCTAAAATTTTGTTTGTGGACAATGCCTACAGTTTGCCACCTAATAGGGTGGCCTTGAATTTTCATGCTTCCACCACAATCTTTGAATGCAAGATAATTAATTTCTAGGGATTCCCACCTACTAAGTTCTCATATTTGAAATTCTAAAGCAAGCTCTTTAAAATAGACCACCTTTACCTCATTTTTACATAAGAAGAGAAATTTTGAGTTGTTCGAATGATTTTTACTATTTTTTCTCATGGATGACACCCTGATACTACTTTAAAAATTCTAACAATGAACTAACTTCATCCCTAAAGTCTCAGATAATTTTTATTTGGCTATTAGACAATGCTGCAACAGGATCTCTGAGACTAGATGGTCGATTTCTAAGGATTTCAATAGGGTCAGTAATTTCCATTTTTGGTTTTTGTTTGAAATGAAGCTATTTATCTATTTTTTCTATATGTTCATCTTTATACCTCTCTCTCACACCCTTACAAGCCTCGCCATCCATTTCCATCACCCTTTTGATCCATTTTTCATCTCCCCATTTCCATTGTTCAAGCATTTGTCTTAGTGTTTTGCCATTTCCACTTGGTTTTTCCATCCATCATCAACCCAATTTGTGCTTTAGGTTTGTAGGCTTTCAAACCACCCCCTTGGATTGTCCTTAAGCCATTGTATCCATTTTTCCATTTTAGTGTGTTTCGCATCAACCCCTTGTGAATGCAAGCCTTTTGTGACACATTTCGGAGTTGTAAACCATTACCATGTTAAACTCTTGTTAGAGTGCTTCAGATTGAGGTTTACCATTCCCATATACGTCCTTTTTAAAATCCCAAATCCCTTTTAGAGTGAATCAAAACCTTGTTTCCAAAACCATTCTCCCACCCCACTAGTCTTGTCGAGTTTTCATATATCATTTGCACTCATTTTACATGTTTTAATGGTTATGATTTGATTCAAATTAATTTCTTTACATAGATTAAATTTGTGGCCTATCATTTATTAGTATTTAAATGTGGATTCATACTTGAAATCCCACAAGGGTATTGGCTAAGACAGACTTCCCCTTAACCTTTGTTTTTTAGGGTTCCAATTCATGAAAATTGCTTACAAGTCAATTTCAGAAGATTTTATAGAGTTTAGAAAAAGTTCCAATATCTAAGTATCCCTCAAATTTGTTGATCTAGCTCTCAAAAAGTTGTAGAGCTCTATCTAACACAAATAAGGCCACCCCAAATAGTCAAGGCCAACCCTTTGGCTGTCAAGAGTAGTCAAGGTTACCCTATAAACCACTAGTTGTTGAGTTTGTTGGATATTTATTACATTTTATTATAGATTAAATAATTATAAAGTTTGCCTTATAAAAATATCTTTGTAATAAAATTGGGATGCACAATTTTTTTTGATGCACTATTAAAATTGTTTAATTCAAGTTAAAAACATTCTTTAAAATACTATGTTCAACCCCCAAAAAAAATATAACTTTCTCACAAAATATTATGCATGTACATGACATGTATTGAGGTGAAACTCTCTTTTAGATGAAGCCTTGTTTTGATTGTAAATGTTTTTTTTAACTATTTTCAACCCAAAGTACCTAGTTGGCATAGGGATGACAATTTAGTCCCCCCCCTTTTTTTTTTCCAAATCCTATCTTTCACTCAAGATTTCTCATATCAAAAATATTTTCACCAAAATCTAAAAGTACTTTTTGATAAGTTTAGAGCCAAGAGTTCAAACATATATATTTTAAAGTTTATTACAATGCGGTCATTATAATCAAACATTAGGCTGAATAAAAATTGAAAAAAGTATATTAAAATTTATTTAAATTGAGTATCTTCTCCAAAAACTATAATTTGTTTTTGTTTATGATAAACAATTAAGTCATAAAGTGAAGGCCCATAGAATGTTATATTTTTAGTAAATGCCACTTTAAAAATTTATTAAAAAAATATTTACAATTTTTTTCCATACAAGTTAAGTGGAAAAAAAATCAAGACAAAAAATAAAATTTATTATTTAGTATATATATCTTTAATAAATCTATTTAACCATTTCAATTTTCTCTTCTCTCGTGTCCATGGAGTATAGACTCAAGCTATCATCTTGAGTGCTTTCTGAATCACTAACTTCTTGATGGTCACTAAAAGGCTCAACAGAGTCAAGTTCCTCCTTCGAAAGAGAAGCATCTAAATCCAAGTTCCTAGATTCTCTAGGGTTTAATTTGGGATTAGAGCCCGATAGGTTTCTATCCCCAGCATGGGAGGAGTCTAAATCTCCTCTTCCAGAGGTGTCCCCCAAAGGGACATGGCTTGCTTTTTTAGGGTTAGCATCTTTTTCATTTGTTTCAAATTCCATCTTTTCTCTATTCATTCTTTTGTTTATGACAAGGTAGTTTTTCCTTAAATGTCCATCTCTTTTGCACATAAAACATGAATTCAAACCTCCCTGACTGATTAATTCACAATGAAACATATTAGTCTCCCAGCTAATTTCTAACACATCAGGAATTTGAATCCTAGTGTTAAAGGACACCAAGAGCCTTGCGTCTAGATGGGGCAGGGTAGACCTAGTTTCATCCACCTTGAGAATTTTCCCAAACGGTTTAATAATTTGAGGTAGAAAGTTACAAAATTGGACTAGAACATTTTTTATCAAAATCCATCTTGGAACTGAGCAAAATTGAATTTCATTCTATGAGGTATTTGGAGACCATGGGAAAGCTTGAATAAAGTTAGGCCAATATTCCAGTAACTCTTATCCACCACTCTTTTTTGCATGCTATGGGATTTTTAAAAAATTACAAACAACCCTGGTTGGATCATTCTACAGAAAGAAAAGTGAATTCCTAATTTCTTGCTCCATACTGAAACCAGCCAGTTATCAAAACATTTTCTTGACAGAAGCTTATCAATATTTATGCAAGAAAAAAATGCAACCACATTTCTCAGCCGAAGTTCCTCTTTTTTAACTGCTTTAACTAAATCTTCATTAGGGATCAATGAAATCTTTCTAGGTAAAATGGGGGACTCACCTTACTCCTTTCCCACTGCCTCACTTCTCCCTATTTCTTTCTCAGCGACTGGACTGATTCCTTTGACCAAGTCCAAGATCGAGAAACCTGCATCTTCTGGCGCATCTTCGACATCCTCGGCTCTTAGAATTTCTCTATAGGGTTTTTCATGACCTTGATGATCAATACTAACTTCCTCTAAGCTAGGGTTCATTGTTAACTAGCTTCTGCATTAATTGCATTCACCCTGTACCAGTACTACCCAACCTCATAAACTAGCCCACTCAAGAAGCACTTTGGCGACACAGGGAAAAGGGAGGGAAGAGGGAACACAATTCAAAAAAATAAAGAAGGGAATTAAATTCGATAGGACAATCAAATATTACACAATAATAATTGTAGATAACACCATATACATCAAAATAATATCAAGCACAAGCAATAAAGAAAAACATGAATGAAATGAAGAGAAATTGAGCAGGAAGAGGGCCCCCAGATGGGAAGCATAGAAGGGGTTCATAGAAACCCTCGTGCAGGTCCTCTCCACCGGTCAATTAACCAATCTCTCTGAAATCATGTATTGGATCAGAGATAATTGTGGAATCACTTTCTTAAGGATTCTAATCTCTTCCCTTGTAATGAGATACATCCATTGTTACTCCTGGAATGTCAGAGGTCTAGAATCTCCAAATAGGAAGTATGTGGTTAGAGATTTTTGTAATAAAAATAAGGAAATGGATGCTCTATTTATTCAAGAAGTCAAAGAAGTTGGTTTTATGTTAGAAAACACCTTAAGATTTATATGGAAAGATGCTATGGCCTTCTCCTCGAAGTATGATAAGGGCTGAGGTGGTAATGCCATACTGCTTAACAGGAAATGGGAGAAGTATTTGTAGAAATCTGGTCATTCCCCTTGTAACAAATGTATTTGGATTATATTAGATTTAGAAGGAGTTGAAGTGGGGCTTTGCTCTATCTATGCTCCTAATGAATACTCTAGTATAGCAAAGTTATGGAATTGGATGGCTTCAGATTTGCCTAAAGTCCCTTAGATTTTAGGTGGTGACTTCAGTATGATTGAACATACACAAGACAAAAAAGGTGGAAAAGCTATGCAATGGAAAGGTAATGAAAAATTCTTTTGGATAAGGCTTAAGAAATCCCTTAATCTAGTAGACCCTTTAGAAGGACAAAAGGAAAATAGTAGAGGAATTTGGTACTCTTGGTCAAACTGTCAAAAGAAGGGCAATAGAATCTATTGTAGACTAGATAGATTCTATATGGAAAAAGACTCTTTTCTAGTCATGAGGGAAAGAGAAGCAAACAAAGTACAAGTGACCTCGAACTCTCTTTCTGATCATCATCCAATCAAAATAGTTGTTTCATTTAAATCTCAAAAGCAAGCAGTAAGAAAACAGAGTGGCTCCTTTTTCAAACTTAACTGTGAACTTTTGAATGACCAAGACTGTGATGGGGGTATTATGACTCTAAGAAATATATTTAAAATGAGGTTCAAGGACCAAGATAGAGTAAAGTATTGGAACAAGATGATTGAGTCATGCAAAATGGTTTTTCAAGTAGTGGGAAAAAAGTATGCATTAGACTGGAAAAAGGAAGAGCTATCTCTCCAAAAAGAATTCCTCAAGATGGAAGAAGAAATTCAAGAGAATCCTGATGATGAAAATTTGATTGTAAAGATGGGGAAAGTGAAACATAGTCTAAGGAAAGTATAGATTAGGAAGGCTCAGGGAGCCAAAATTAGAGCCTAGCTTAATTGGCTAAATGATGGTGACAAGGGATCCAAATATTTTTTTAATCTTCTTAAGTACAAAAACATCAAAGAAAATGTTCAAACAATAATAGAAGATGGTGTCTCCCTAAATAGCCAAGAGGAAATATTAGAGGCTTTTAAAAGGTTCTATGAAAAGCTGTTCAAATCAGAGGATAACAGACAGGGGTGTGCAGATGCCCAGGACCTGTGTGCCAAGATCTGTAAGAGGAAAATAAGCTCATAAATGTGTAAAAAGTTAGACAGGAGGATAACCAAGGATGAAATAAAATCAGCTATTAATTCAATTAGCAATGGCAAGTCTCCAGGAGCAGATGGTCTTCCTATAGAATTTTACAAAGCAAACTTGGATTAGATAGTGGATGACTTGTTTGATGTATACAATGAAGCCATTGAAAAAGGGACCTTGGTAAAAGAGATAAATAAAGGAATTATTAAGTTACTGCCTAAAGATGGGGATACAACAAAATTGAGGAATTGGAGACCCATAACATTATTAAATGTTTCTTACAAGATCATGGCCAAGGTCCTAGCCTCTCAGTTAAGGGATATCCTACCAGATATAACTAGCCCTACTCAAACTAGATTCATAAAAGGTCGGTATATCTTGGAAAATCTTATCACTAGTTGGGAAGCCCTTCATTGGGCTAAAGAGACCAACCAAGATGCAGGAATTATTCTACTAGATTTTGAGAAGGCATATGATAGGGTTGAGTGGTCCTTCATCTTCAAGATGTTGAGGGCTATTGGTTTCCCAAATTTCTTCTGTAAAATGGTGGAGATGTTGTTTGTGGATGCCTCGGCTCAGGTTGAGGTAAATGGTGTTCTATCTGCCTCATTCTTGATGGGAAGATCTATTAGGGAAGGTTGCCCCCTTGCGCCGGCCTTGTTTGTGCTTGCATATGAGGCAATCCACTATATATTAAGAACTGAACTAATTGATGGCAATGTGGATGGAATCTCATTACCCAATGGAGAAAGGTTGTTGAATGTTCAATTTGCAGATGACACTGCTTTGTTTCCCAAAGTCACTAAATCTGAAATAGAAAATTTGGAGAGAAGACCGTATATTTTCTATTTAGCCTCAGGTTCTAAGATCTCTTGCTCCAATTCAATTTTGCTCACTTGGCATAACTCGATACCGGATTGGTTGGATGTTGGCAAATGGTAGTGGGGTGGTCCCATGAAACAAGTCCATTTTTGGGGATTCCCTTTGCCATCTACCCATCTCTCAAGCATATGTGGGAATGGATTTTTGCTAAAATAGAGAAGAAGCTAAGGAATTGGAGTAGAATGCATCTTTCTCTTGTAGGCAGGACCTAAGTTTGCCGAAAAATTCTTTCTGCTTATTCCATCTTCTATTCCTCTATGTGGCTCTTTGCAAAATATCGGTTTAATATTATTCATAAAATAATCTGGGACTTTTTGTGGTCAGATGGGAAAGGAAAAACAAAAAGACACCTAGTAAAATGGGAATGGTGTTGTGTTGGTAAAGATCTGGGAGGTTTGGGTCTCAAGGATTTGAGACTTCAAGGTATTGCTTTGGTTGCAAAATGGATTATCAACTCCTTATCTAGGAATGAACCATGGAAAATCCTAGTTAGGAACAACATTGAAAAAGGAGTCCCATTGAAAAAGAAAGGTTGGGACAAAATCAATTTCTATGATGCTTTGCTAGGGGACTTCAAGTCTACACCGGGGGGATCTGCTATATTCTATAGCATTTGGCAAGCCTGGGATCATGCTAATCCCTAATCAAAGATAAAGAGGCTATTAATATGGAAAATAGTACCATTTGGGATCAAAGATCAATTTGGTGGAATGTTAAACATAAAGGTAAACATCTTGCCCTAATTCAAGGGTGCTCGGCCAAAAAATGCAGTAAAAAAGGTCTAAATAATCTGAGGGATCTATTTGATGATGGCTCGCCCAAAAGTTGGGATGTAATAAAGAATCAATTTCAATTGGAAGGTATTCAAACTAGAACCTTTTCAATTTTAAGTAGAGCCTTGATGAATAGATTTAACTCAAAAATATCCATCATTGGTGAACAAAATATTGAGAACTTGAAATGGGAAGATGGAACAATTTTGTGTAATATGAAACCTAAGCTGATGTATAAAATGTTCACAAAAGATACAGATATCCTTCTTCATATCAGTTCCATTTGGGGAAGCACTCTGGATAGTAAATTCTTAACCAAAACCTTTAAAAATATTTGGTCCAAAGTTTTAGAACCAAAAAAGGCTTGCTTTAGATGGTTGTTGATATTAAATAAGTTGAATCTTGGGTTTGAAACTACTGTTTGTTCTTTTTGTAATAATCCTAAGTCAGTTGTTCATATATTTCTAGATTGTCTATATGCAGAAATGGTTTGGCTCTTTTTCATGGGAAATATTAGGTTGTGGTCTACAACTGTGAGTAGTATGAGAATGGAAATTATCTGTGGGTTTATTGATGGTCTTTATGTTAAAGCTAACTCTTTTTGGCTTGTTTTGTCAACCAAAATTCTATGGTTTTTATGGAAAAAAAGGAATGATGAAATAATTATGGGCAAGAAGAGGGATCCCACTGAGATTCTAGTGAATCTCATATCTTTTAATTTCTTTGAACAGGTATCTGTCACAATGGAAATCTCTTTTGCCAGGTTCAAGGAATTGAAGGAGACAGGGGCTACATTTTATAAAGAAACTATAAAAGAATTTGACTTTTGTGCGAGCAGCTCAAGGAAACTGGACCACAGATTCTACAACTCCTATACAAAACTTTTAAGAATTATACAGAAAAATGAAGCAGCAAGAGGTAAAGGAAAGTGAATTAGGCAAGCTCTGGGAAAAATCTAGCCAGAACTATAATATATCTATTGACCAATTGAAGGCTTCTCCAAAATTGGGTGCTATACCTGGTGTGGACTCTTGTGAGCTCAGTGATAACAGATGCCATATTTGGGATCATGAAGTGCCTTGGCATATTGATCCAGGTTTGGAATTGAGGAAGGTAAGCTTTGAAGAATCTAAGCATGGAACTGAATTGGATGATAGCCTGGGGCTATACTACCAATACATGGAAGTACAAAAAGATGCAGGGTTAGATAATGAGTTCAAGGGGATAAAAGGTGAACCAAGGGAGGAAGGAATGTTGCAAGACCTTGAAGAAATTGAAGGTAGATCTGCAGAAGTATATCAAGATCAAAATGAAATGTCTGACCATGACAGTGATGGATAGGAATCTAAATTTACATGAAGAGAATACATAGGAGATTTCAAAAAATGTGGATCAAATGGAAAAATAGGTGTTCTATGCAGTAGCAAAGACTTCTCTAACTGTATCTTGGGTTTTGGAATTATAAAACTGCTTGGATATATTAAGGAATACTAGTGTTTTTTGGATTGATGAAGTAGCTTTTGATGTATTTTGAAGTGGTTTCCTTAACCACTTATATGTAACTGTCTAATTTTACTTGGAATATAATATTAGTGCTAGATTCTCAATCCAAAAAAATAAATCTATTTTAAAAAGTCTAGAAATATGAGCTATTTTATACTTGTTATTTTGTTTTACTTAAGAATTATTTTATTTATTACATACTTACATGGACACATAAATTTTAATTTTTAATTAATAATTATTTTATTTTATCTACATTGTTTACTTTATTTTTATTTGAAGATCTATTTTACTTTTCTATAAAACTTTTAATTTTACAAAAGCCACCATTCATTATTTAATAATTCTTTTATTTTTGTTTTATTTTTAATAGTTTCATTTGTACCCATTAATATATATTTTAAATTTTTGATGTCTTTATATTTAAAAAATAAATAATAAATTTTGTACTAAGTAAAAAACTAATTAGTTTATAATATATTTATTTTTTATTATTGACAAAGTAAAGTAAATATATATTTATTTTGTTTTATATTTATTTTATATTTGTATATTTTATTTCTATATTAATTATGTCAGCTATATTTTTAATTTTATAGTTTTAGCTTTTTAAGTATATGTGGGTTGTGTTTTGGTTTTTATGTACATGGTCACAACATGAGATTTGGTGCCTTGTTGTCATTGTAGAACACCTCTCAATGTAATTAAAAGTGGAGGCTTGTCGATCGCATTTTCTAAACATTTTTCTAAATCAAATATTAGTGTCAATTTTATAAAAAGATATATCTAAATACTTTAAAAAATACAAACATGACTAGATTGAAAATTGTACATTTCATTAATTTATCATGTCATTTTTAGGTGCTTCAAGTTAAAAAAATGACTAATGTTGGTCATTTCCTTTATAAAAAGTCAAATGGTTATGAATTTTCACCCAACAAGCATACATCATCCATACTATATCATTAACAAATGTGCTTGGAATTTCATTTCATGTTGGTTTTTTGTTTACTTTGACATGCATAATTCATGGTAGTTCACATGCAAGTCAAAGCAGGGACAAAATGTAGAGATGAGAAGTGCATCCCTAACACTTTCCTCCTCTTGGACTCACTTTGACCTTTGTCCCCAATGTAATAGTCTAGTGTTCAAATGGTATATTTTTATGTAAGAGTTGACATTGATCTTGTACCTAAACTAAACCTAAATTATTATTCCCTGGTGATCTAGATCCAATCCTTATACTTCATGTTCCTGGTCCCAAATTTAGATCACCTGGGCAATGTTGATCCTAGATTAGGGCCACAAGGGTGAACTTGAACCACATTTTCTAAAGTCAAAATTGATTATGACCCCAACTAGTTGTTACTAATATCTTACATGTGAAATATTTAAATTTGATTGTAAGGGTGTTGTATAAAAGGATAGATCCCTAGACCATTTAGACATCATGATGTGACACATGAAGCAATTCAAATCTAATTAAAAGCATCTAAAGCAATTAGTGCATCACCATTTGCATACATAAGAACATGGATATAAGCATTTGTATTACGTGTGGCATGTCTTTGATATTTTTTGAACATCATTGAATTTATACATAGGACTTGGTAGAAATCAAGACAAGTTGTAGATTCCCCCAATCGATAGCAAGTCCTACATGTGCTTTTAAGAACCACCTAGTCTAGGTACATGCATGTAAACATGTTTCTTAAGTGAAAGAACATAGAGGTTAGGGTTGTCATTCTAGAATTGGGGTCACACAAAGGTTTAGTGTTGAGAAGTAAGGATCAAGGCCACTTGTCTGATTTTGACCCTTGAGAAAGAACGTTTCATTTCCTAGTTTGTCAAAGCCTCATTGTTGCAAATTCTAAAGTCTGATAACTAATTGTGTGTTTTAGTAGAATATTCCTCATTGCACATAGACCTAATAATATTTATCCTTCTTCATCAATTTTAGCATTTATTTTTGTACCTGTTTAGGCTTGATTCTTTTATCTAGTTTAATTGTGATATTGAATGTTGTAATTGATTTATTAGCCTAAATATTTAATGTAGGGAGTTTTATCTCTATAATATTTCTTTAACAAATAATGTTATAGCTTCTCTATATTATAGTTTATAAATATTTATTAATAGTTAAATATTTGTGAAATAGCCCCCATTCATGGGGAGTATGATGTAAATGGAGAAAAGAGGCAAAATAGATGCCACCACTTAGTTGGGGGGGAAAATTTGAATTTTGATGGGGTTGCTAGAGGGAACCTTGAGAAGTCCAGGGCCAAGAGCATAATAAGAGATTCAAAGGGAGATCTAATCATGATAGGGTCAATGAAATTGAAGGATGGTATGAATAATGAAGCATGGTATTTGGTTTGCAACTATGCATCACACATGGAGTCAAGAACATTGAGACAAAAGGATATTCAATGAATATTGTTAACTTGGTTCACAAATGGTGTGTAGTGAACTAGAAAATTAACAACATAATACTATAGGCTTGGCTGCTCCTAGACTCATAGCATTCATACACTATTCGACATGTATATAGAGAGGCCAATAATGTAGCTGATTATCTTGCAAATTATGCATTTGAAATGAATGAAGACTAAAAGATTAGAGTAAAATGCGACAAATGGATAAATAAAAGATCATATTTAAAATCCTTAACATTGATTTTAAACGCAAATCCACATCACAATGCTCATCAAATGCTCAAAGTACTTGCATTAATGCACCGAAGTGCTTGGCTCATGGATAATCTATATGTAAGATTTGGCAAGAGCCAACTAAAGATATTAAGGACATCCACCTCACTCGACATTATGAGGAAGTATGTAACATAGGTTATATCTATACCACCAATGAATTCTTCATCATTTTCTATTTGGTATCATCATTTTATGTCTAGAATCTACCATGGACATGAGTGTGATATTGGTTAGCTAGGGTCACCAAATGGCATTCATGGGGAGCATAATGGAATGAGACTATAAAGGGTTTTCAAAACATGTCTGGGTTGTTCCTTTACATTATACAGTGGTTTTAGGCAATGAATTCATGAATATAGACCACCACTACTAAGTAAATTTGGACATTGCCTCCATGTTCATAGTAGTAATGCTAGACCTAGGTGAAGACATTGAGACAGTGTACAATGGCGAAGGCTATGGTGAAATGGAGCATAGTGGACAACCTAAATGATCTCTTGTCTATGGCAGTTCGTAGTATAGGGATTTCAGTGATGGGCAGGACAACCTCGTCTTTAGGTTCTTCCACCATGGTGTGAAAACCATACATATATATAAACCATCCCGTTTGAGAGGAGTGGCAGAAGTGCAAAGCTAAGAGGGTAGTGGATTTTCTTAATCAAGTGACTAGAATCACAAAGGATCCAAGATTTGAATGGATGGTTTTAGTGTTCATCAAAAGCTTAGATGAAGATGAAGGGTAACCTCATGGCATCTCTTCTATTGTGGTATAAAATTATATGTTAAGTTTTTAGCTCTCTTGTTGGTCATATAATTGACAGTAATATGTATTAGGATACCTCCATTTACACAAAATTGTAGATTTTGACTCTATGGGTATTTTGTTGTTCACCCATAGCTGCTATAGTCCTAGAATTTTGATAACCACCAGGATGAAACTATGTATTTTCTATTAATAGTTAATGTATGGGAGCGGTCCCCCTGGGCACATTTACCTACCAAAAAAATATTTGCAGAATAGAAAAGTGCATAACCTAACACTTTTCCACTCTAGTTTTATGCCACTTTGGCTTGATGCCTTGAATGTATGATTCTAGCACATGATTTGACTATATTGGTGTAGTTAGTGTCCCAAGACTTGATCCATCATTCAAACATACCACTTGTGTAACATGCCACTTGTTCTACCAACTAAGATTTACTAAGTTAACTCTAAAGTAAACATTTAAGATATGGATAGCGAAAACAATAAAATTTTTCCTTAAATCCATTCGATACTTGATGCACATTTGAAACATTTTTCAAACTCCCATTGCATAATCAAATTACAATTTCTCAATAAAAGAATTGAATATTTGTAATTACAACTTTTTCATAAAATAGATACATACAAGCTTCAAGAGCTTAACTGAAAATATAGATAAATGATTGCATTTTGTCTGTCTTCAATTCATGGCTACCAACTGTATGAGGGGAAGCATCACTCAAGCGCTTTTCCTCCAACCACGGATAAACTGTGGTCCCCCACACATTTACCAAATTGGTAAACGCCCTACCCTTCGTCGAAGGGATTGGCTTGATAACCCCAAAGATAAGCCTAAATTGAGTAAGGTGTTTTGTCCTACATTAACTAGTACTACCATACTATGGCTACAACCATCAAATATGATATCCCTACCTAGTAATGCAAACTTGGGTCACAGTGAAACTGACAATGCAAATGTTGGTTGTTTACACTACTTTGGCCAAAGTTTCATCACTCCTAACTCATAATGGATGTCACACATTCACCCACCCTTCTATCTCGATTGGGAAAGACAAAAATCTCTATTCAAAAGTTATTCGCTTACCCATGGATCAACAAACCCCAGGAACAACCCCCACTTAACAATCACATCATTCTCTATACATAGGATATTCCATTTCCCTTGGATCAGCAAATCCCAAGAATATCCCCACATAACAATTACATCCAACTTTGTTCTAGGTTATCTCCCTCTTCCATGGATCACATATCCCAAGGTTAACCTATTCCAAGTTTTACTATGACACCTATGTCCAAGTAACCCTAGTGCAAGATACGGTTTACTATCCTTTTCCATTATACAAGTATCTAATCATACTCAAACTAATAATTATACATAAAGTCCCATATAGGCACAAATATCTATTACTGAGATTAATTTCACATTCACAATACAAATCACTTATTATATATATATATATATATATATATACACACACACTTTTATATAATAAAATAGACAATCACATTGATAAATGCACTCACAAAACAAACAACACAAAATGCCTTAAAAATAGAAAAACATAATGAAAGAGAAATCGTCATGCCTATGATTATAGCACCAAACAAACAATTGAATCCCTTGCTTAAGTTCCTTCCAACACACTAGACCTCCCTTCCAAGTAAAGTGACTCTCCAAAACAAAATGGTAAGAATCTCACAACACTAGCTCAAAATCACAATAGAAAAAATAAGAAAGCTCTTGGCTGAAAACTTGTGTGTAATAGAATGAGAGAGCACCTCTTTATATACAAGAAATCAAAGAGAACTTGGGCTGCAAACTAGCTTGAAAAAGTGCCACAACTCCATCTTCTCTAAAACCAAATTAGAGGTGGCAAAAAGGAAATTAAAAGAAATAACACATAAGTGTACACCCAAGCAACAACAAATAAATCAGACTTCTAAAGTATACAAACCTCTTCACAAAATTGCCACATAAAAGACCACATTCCCTAATACATAGAAAAAATTGTTTTAAAGTAAATAGTCAACTGTACGTTGGTAAACAATGAAAATCTCTTTTAAAAAAATTTAACTGATTTTCAGCTCCCCATATGTGTCCAAAGACAAAGTCAAAATTGCCTCAAGAGTTTGTTTTAAAACTCGTTTAGAAAAGAATATAGTGCTCATACTTATATGCTTGCATAAGTGCTTGAATAGGCTTATAAATAGACTTTTCTTTATAACTAACATAACCTCCAAATAGCTATACAGATGTGCCTCAAATATGAGTACTTAATGTGATGTCCTTCCAAGTCTATAGGCCATGTGCCCTTTATGGTAGCGCTCTTCAAGCCTTTATAAGCTATATATATATATATATATATATATATATTACATTCAAACATATTAAATTGATAATAGAATTCACATAATTTCATTACACCATAAATGTAATAATTACATAATTATAATATACGAATTTAATAATAAATAACTTACTATATACATATATATATATAAATACTATACATATATAATCAATATACAACTTATCATTCATAAAATCATTTATTGACATAAAATCCACATAGACATAATTGACATAAAATTCACATTCACATAAGTGACAATAACTTTACATGGTCCAATTCGATATCCTTGTACCTATGAACAATATGCTCATGAGTGTGCATTGGTATGTCTACCTATGTACACTCATGTTCGTATCGACTCACATGTATGAACTTATCGTGGACTTGCACGAGTTATGATCAAACCACATAAGACCTTACCTATGCAACCAAAAACTTACCAACATGTAGGTTAAATCACAATTCTCACTCGAACATCCAAGCATGCAATCAAGATTCACAACCTAGATCACTTACCGCTACCCATACCAACTTGACATAACTTAAGTCAAAATAGAATTGTGTGTGTGTTTGCTCAGTCTAGGTTTCTCTAGGGTTACCAGACTAAGTCCTTCTCCTGAGTGATACTTCCCCTCCTTTTCGGAGGAGCAACCTGTTCTTACATCCACTTAGATCACCACCACAGTAGTTAGCTAATAAAAAATATAATCATTTAAAATACAATACATTGCATTATTCCAATTTTCTTCATATTCCAATCAAGATTCATAATACACATAAATGCAAAGATTTCATAATCATACATTATTCAAACAAATTAACCAATCTAGGTAAATAGTAAATGGATAAAAACATGCGGGGTGTAACATACTCCCTCCTTGTGAATCATCATCCCCGATGATTTTTAAGTATCAAGTATTATCACAATATAAATAAAACATAAATAGTATCATATCACAAAACATATTTTTTTCAAGAACTTTCAAAATCTAGAATAATTTGAGGAAACTTCTATTTCATCTCAGCATAATCTTCCCAAGTGGCAAAATCTTCTGCATACTGATCCCATTGGATCTTGTATTGCATAACCTTTCTATTATGCAAGCAGAGCTTGCGAACTTCAAGCATTTTAAAAAGCTTGATCAAAACCATTCCTGGTTTCTGTACTTGTAAAAACATTCTAAGAATATAATAATCATCAGTTATATATATATATATATATATATATATATATATATTTCAAATTTGAATCATTAAAAGCATTGTGCCTTCTGGGAATAGATGTTATAAAGACGATTCTAAAATCAATTGAATTGTTAACTTCGAGAATTTCGAAGAGCTCTTTATATCTAGGAGTTGGTTTGGAATATCTTTCATACTTAATGAAACTTTTTTTTTTTCTAGGGTTGGACCCTCAAAAGAACTTTTATTCTCTTAATTGAGAATTGTCTTAGTATACACTTAGCATCAACGTAACTTTTCTATTAGTTTTCCGCCAATCTTTTCTGATCAACATGATCTGTTCATCCATTTCTAACAACATTTCTGAACTATTGCTAATCCTATCTTCTAGCTTACCCAGCCTATAGGAGTTTGACATCTTCTTCTGTCCAATATTTCAAGCAGAATGATAAGAACTTTTATAAGCAAATCCCACCAGTGGTAGATACTCTTCCCACTTATAATGTTGATCCATGCAATATATTCGAACAATTCCTCTAAAACCTAGTCAACTCTCTCAGTTTAACCATTTGTTCTCAGGATGATAAGTTGTACTTACATTAAGTTTAGTTTCTAGCGTTGAAAATAAGGTTTACACCAAACCTTGTTGTCACGTGTGCATCTCTATCTGAGATAAACTTCTCAAAAACTCCGTGTAATCTAAACACTTTCTGCACAATTTGTGAGCTAACACTAGTGCTCCACCAGATAAATTCTCTGGTATAAAAGGTGCTACCTTTATTCTTTAACATTCTAAACAACTTGCCACAAATCTTGCGGCATCCCCTTTCAATTTCTTCTAGAAATATAATAGCTTTACATCCGCTAACATCTTAGCGACACCAGAAAATGGGTACCTGCATTTGCTGACCCAATTCTCAACCTCCAAAGCATCCCTGCCTCCTCAGATTGATTCACCAATTCCCCAAGTTGGTTACCCGTCCATTTCTGTTGATTTTCATTATTTTTTGCTTGTATTTTGTTGTTTTTGCAATGTTAAGCTATATATATTCAACTTGAAATAAAAAACAAGTAAACCCTAATGCATAAACTATAAACCTTTAATTCAAAAACGGTAAACCCTATTTCATAAAGACTAAACTATAAAACCCTAATTCATAAACTAGGGTTTCAAAAATAGTAAAACATAAAACCCTAATTCATAAACTAGGGTTTCAAAAATAGTAAAATGTAAAACCCTAATTCATATTTACACTAAACTAGGTAATTCACAAACTAGGATTTCATAAATAGTAAAACATAAAATTGTAATTCATAAACACTAAACCCTAATTCATAAACTAGGGTTTCATAAACTAAATTGACCTATTCTTTAAAACCTAAATGACTTATTAAACCTAAACCTAAAACCTAGAAACTTCACTTTATTATGTTTAAATCTTTAATTTAAACATATGGACATATGTATTACGTTTAAATCTTTAATTTAAATGTTCAATATTCATATACCTGGTTCGATAGAACTTAGATAGGGTTTTAAATAGTGGAAGGTTTCTAAGGAGGTGGCTTGGTTGTCCCTCTCATCTTCTTCCTCAAAGTAATTTCTTCTTCCTCCACATCTCCTTATGCTCCTATAGTTTTCCTCTTATATGTTTTCTTGGCCTTTTGACTAGGAATAAATTTCTTCCCTTTAGAGGCCTCCTCAAAATTTATCAAGACTATTCTCCTCAAGTCAATTATCTAGTCTTTCAATATGAAGAATACTTCATGTCTTTTTGATGTTGTGGAATGAAAGAAACTCTGAATTTAATCATCTATTAAGACTTTGTTGGTGGGATGATACCATGTATGATTGGTTATTTAGTCATTAAATATTTAGTAGTTATATAGTACAGTTCACTAACAAGCTTAAAGTCATAACTACTCTACTAAACTTTTAAAAATATTGGGCATTAAATGCACATATATTATCTCACCTATTAGGTCTTTTCCCCTATATCTAGACCTTGAACTAGTTATACATTCTTATAGGCTTATTCTTTAGTCTTCATGGCTTTTAATGTTCTTGATGCTCGTCTCATAGTCCTAAATTAACTATTTGTAAAACTCTTTTCATGAAGCTAAAAACCTACACATTAGATAGGATAAGACCCTAATATCTTTTTATAGACCTAACCTAAATGACTTATTAAACCTTTAAACCTAAAACCTAGAAGTCATTTTATTATGTTTAAATCTTCAATTTAAACATATATCCATATATCTATGACAACTTGATGCTTAACCAAGGGGTAAAGGAGACAACAACAATCTAGAAAAAATTAAAATAATGTTGAGTGTACATAGAATGGGTTCAAAGATTGAATAGGTCGACATGAACTTAGTGACATGTTTAGGAGTTTGAATGTAATACATGAGCGTATAAATTTTGACTAGATACTAAGACATAAATTTTTATTCATGTCATGATTCTTAAATGTATAAATTTAGATTTTAAACATTTTATAATGTAAGTTTAAATTTTGAATGCATGTATATGTTAAATTAAATGTAAAATTAAATGTTTTAATGTATATTGTTTAAACCACACAAATTTTTATATATCCAAGTTTTCAATTTATATGTATATGTAGATATTTAAACATATGTTGTGCATGCAATTTAATCTATATTTTTTGTAATTGTAGCTCTACTTGTAGACCTTATTTCTACACATGGCTGATCTAGCCTATGACCCCCCCATGACCCCCTCCCCCCAACCACCACCACCACCACCACCACCGCATGATGAGGCTCATTTGCGAGCCACAATTGATGAAAACATACATGTTCTGCAAGAAAAAATCAATTTATTGCAAAGCCAAATCCAAACCCCTCCACACATTTCACGATTTGCATCTATGATGCAAACTATTGTTGATTTAGTGAGAGCTATCCACACGGATCTAGACACATTCCGCTCATGGCGGGAAGAGAGGAGGTAGTTTTATTCAGATGGTCTCTCATATAAAGAGATCAATGATTTACATATTACCAAAACTACAATTGCCCCATTTTTCATTGATCCCTCCACAGGTCAACAAATACCACCAACTAAAAAGAGAATTTCAATTAGATGGTGCACACATCAGTAGCTAGTTGATAATTTTTGGCATCAATGGTGGATGGTCTTTGACCATCCACCTCATGCTAAATTTGAGGTTCCCTTTTATTTTCTAAAGAAATTATGGGCAGAGTTTGTGATGGGCCAAAAGCCAATTATTTTGATATGAGATCATTTCAAGGCATGGGTGGTGGAATGCCACAACATAGACCAGGAGCACGTGTTGATCCAAATTGACGTTTGCCCCTTGAACCTATTGTCCCTTCTCCACCCTCTGTTCCCGTGCCCTTTCACCAGCGGACGATCGTCTCAGCACTCAGAGTGCTATAATCGCTCTCAGGAAACTTAACTGACCAAGCTACTCGCTTGGCAGATGAAGTCAATCCTGGAGAGCTTGCACAGCCTGGAGGAGTATCTGATGCTAGTCCTGATGCATCACCTAGATTGACACCATTGCGGTCCACACCATATTTTTTTCAAAATTGTCATCAACCATGTTTTGGTCCTACATCTGCTTCAGAAGAGGAGTCCTTTTTGGCTACATTATTCGCTCCTATGGACTTGGTATGTATGCCACATTTAATAAAATTAAAATTAATACAAATTAATATAGATTTAGACAATTATTAATTATCAATCTTTTTAAAAAAATTAAATATATATTAATAAATATATATGTTCATGTTGATTGGTATAGATGACTCCAGCAGTTGTTGCCACTTCATCACGACTGGACCATTTAGTGTCAATGGTAGTAGAGTTGGGTAGGCCTTATATGGACGAGGTATAAAATTAGGACCTCTAAAGATTATTTAATTGGATATATCTAATTTAATAATATATAATTTAATGCAGAAATGTGACATTTTAATTTAAAGCAGATGAGAGGTCCTGACACTCTTGTGTCAAACCAACCTAGTCATCCAGGACCAGTGGCAACATCATCTATAGAGGGACCTACTTCATATGCCATGGTTTGTATCTTAAAATTGTACATTTTTAGTTTAAATTTGAATTTCCAGTGTAATTTCATGATTTTAAATTCATGTCTTTAAAGTTGAATTTATATATACATGTACACATACATATGCAGGATGAGATTAGTTTAGGTGCATGCTCAATTAATCATATCAGTGATGAGCCTACACAGGTGCACAAGTCATCTCTCATATTTCAAGTCCTATAGTTAAATCCTATGTGATTTCAAAATCTTTTGTATCATTCAACCTTGCATTTTGTATCTATACTCTAGAGCCTAACTAGTTCATTCAAGTGTTTTATTGAAATACAGGAATTAGTGACACAGACATTCAATCTGTCATCTGAATCGGCACCATCTGTTACATAGGAGCATGGCAGGAGAGATGATGAGCCTATTGTGGTATGCTTAGACATTTTGAAGTTTAGATTTAAAAATTTAATTTGATGGTTTGGTTTTAAATATTTGATTTAAATTTAATTAGGATGCAGTTTTGACATTAAAATTGATTTGAAGCTTCTTTTTCTTGTACACAACATGAGTTGCCCTCTCAGCCACATGGGACCAAAAGGTAGCTTGAAATGGATGGTGATCAAACTTAGTGTGCACACATGTTTTAGATTGATGGATGGATGATGGATGGCGATGATGACATGATGTATTAGATTGTTTATGACTATTTCAGTATTGACTAGACATGTATATGTTTTGTGACTATTTCACTATTTTTACATAGAATGTTATTATGTTAGTATTTATATCTCGTAGACTATTTCATCTAGACTAGATTTTGCTATTTATTGAATTTCTACTATATACATCTATATTCAAACTTTAATTTCATATATCTCATATTTTTAACACTTCAAACTAAATCACGTGTTTAATTACATAAAATTGTAAATACTAATTCTAATTAGTTAAGAGAAAAATTTCAATTGATTTAATTTATTAAACATTTATTAGATACATACTCCAGGTCAAGGAGAGTTTATAGACTAAATGTACCTTCCCTAAATAAATTTAAAAAATAAAATAAAAATTAACAAGTTGTTGAACTAGAATGAATATGTTTGGATTTACATGAGTCAAATGTTGGGACACTTGTGTTAAATATTTAGGAAAATTTTATTGATTAGATTTTTCAATCTACTAACCATGTTTAATCAATTTATTTTTAATTCTAGATTAAACATTTCATAGATCAATACCTTCCCTATAAATTTACGAAAATAATTTAAAGAAAATTAGAGAAATACCTGTAGGTCGTTTAAATTTACAATTTAAATTTTTTTGAAAATTAGAGAAATTAAAGTCTACCCTAAATTATATCAAAAGAAAAATAGAGCAATTTACATGTAACATATAATAATAACTTAATCAATTCAAGCACTTAATAACTTAATCAATTTCATCAAGAGCATTAAATAATAACATTCCCAAAGTAGACAAACTACTGGGTTAGCTTTCAAATCATGTCATTGTATGGTTGTAATCATTCCAACTTCATCTCATAGTTCTCAGAAACCTAATTTATTAGTAGCTAAGAATCTTCAAAGGCAAATGTGTCGAGTTCTCAATTTCAAAGCTAGCATGACTTCCAAGGAAAGAGCTTTTTAGTCAACAAAATTTTTGGAAGTCTAATTAGAAGGGGAATGGAAGAACTCTCCCATTTTCTCAAGTTAGAACTATCCCAACTCTAGCTCTTGTCCTACATCTAGCTCCATCAAAGTGGAAATCAAAATCCTAATTTTACCAATAGTGGTTACCTTTAGGTTGTCAGAGCCACATAAGGTCTCTCTACATGCAGTGATATTGGTGTGACAATATCCCACTCTCCAAGAGGGATAAGGGAATGGTGTTGACCATGGCCCCATCATCAATGAGGATCCTCTTAAACCAATTATCATAGATCCATACTTGTAAATATAGGTTGAGGGGTCTCCTCTTCTAGCTAGCTCAACCTTTGTAGGGTAGCTAGCTCAACCTTTGTAGGGATTTTCTTGAGGTTTCAAAAGAAACCTAGATCATGTAACTCAGTGTTGGGTGGGGTCAAATTAGGTCAACTTGGTTGATAGGATCTTTTGGGGGTGGTGTTATATGGTTTGCATATTTCAATTCGATGGCCTCTAGAAGGGATGCATGGTATGATGAGGATTTTCTCTCAATGAACAAGATTTTTGTGAACATCTTTTTGAGATCATCCACCAAGTTGCAAGGACCAATAGAATTAGGAGTGGGGTCAACCATGGAGACTGCATGCATGTGATACTCCACTTTTGGAGATGCCCAAGGTTCTTGGTTTTCATCATTTTGAATTAATTCAACTAATCCCAACATTTTGGTCTCTCCCTTTATCCTCATTTGAGGGGTGTTAGATCCTTCTAGGTGAGAGGCGACTATTGATCTAGATGTGGAGGGATTAGGATGATTGGGATGATTCAAAGTGTTCTTGTGCTTACATGGTGGGAAGCGATTTTGGTAGATCCATAAATTGGAGTTTTGAGTGGCGATGGGCTATAGGAAATTATGGTTCGGGGTGTCCTAGAGATGATTATACATCCATGAATAAGTGTTTTTCTTTTGATGATTATACGTCCATCAATTCTCAAAATGCACTCAAAAGATTCCTTGTAGGATTTATATGGGAGATTTTGAACCTCCTCTTGTGTGTCCCTATTTTGGGCATGCAAGAAAAGATCACAAAGATCCATGTGGTCCATGTGTGGCACACTAATTGAAGAGTAAAGCATCAATCTCCACCTAGTTATAAAATGGGCCACTAACTCATTTGGGTCCTATTGACACTAAGGAATTCTCTAATCATACTTTTAACCAGATTATTCATGTCAAAGAAAGTAACAAACTCAAAAATTAACATTTTGTATGTAATTTCATCAATCTGCACTAAATAATAACTTAATCAAGTTGCATTAGTTAGTTTTTCATAACTTCTATGTACAATAAAAAGAGCTCCCCTTAGCTTCAAGAAATATAAATATTCTATACTGACAAGGCCAACCACGTGAAGGTGGAAGCTCATGTGGCCTCACATAAGACCTAAGACACATGTATTCTAGTTCTATGTAGGACACCTAAGACACATGTATTCTTGTTCTATGTAGGACACCTAAGACACATATTGTATAGACACCTACATTATAACTTTCTACCTAAGACATGCTCTAGACACCTATTACATGGTAGACCTAGTTGACATATCTAGTATCTACCTAAGCCACCTAGATTAAATTAAAACCTTATTCTAGTCTCTAGACAAGTAGTTGATATATATAGTATCTACCTAAGACGTGCCTAGATTCCATATTATATCTCTAGACAGGTAGTTGATATATAGTATCTACCTAAGACACCTAGATTAGATTAAATGCCTTTTTTCTAGTCTTTATCTACCTAGTTGACATATAGAATACCTAAGACACTGGTATTATATAGTTAGAACCCAAGACACCTAGAGACACCTAGATTTTATACAATGTTATTCTCTAAGTCTAGATCATCTAAGATTTTATACTTTACACCTAGAAGTTGAAGACTCTAGATATGAAACATGTGTAGAGATCATACTTGTGCAACAAGAAACAATATATTTGAATCCTTTCAACACTACATGTGAAAAATTGCAAAAACAAATATAGAGGTTAGGCCACAATGAAACATATATAAAAATTTAGAAGGTCTCTAGAGATCATTTTATTTAAAGATAGAATTTGTTAAAAAGTTTCATTGAAATTATAATGAAAGGAAATAACTATTGAAACATAAATTAAAATAATTAATAGTATAGGTCTAGTGAATACCTGAAATAAAGTGTAAGTAAAATTTAACACAGGTTCTATGTTTCTAGCCTCTATTATGACTGCAAAAAACATCTCCTGCACCATGTAATGTATTGTAAAAAAGTTAGAATGTGTAACGATCTTTAAGAGAATTAGGAATATTAATATGAAGGCTTAAGGGGAGTTAAGAGGATGGATTAAGGGGAGATGCAATCAATTAGGGAAATGACAGTTTACCTAACTTATGGAACATAGCTAGGGGATGGCTTAAGGGGGGTTAAGATGATGGATTAAAATGGGAGTTAAGAGGATGGATTAAGGGGAGATGGAATCAACTATAGTATTTAAATGGTAAGGGTACATGCACTAACTTATATCATTTAGCTAGGGGATGGCTTAAGGGGAGTTAAGAGGATGGCTTAAGGGGAGATGGTCCAATCAACTATAGTATATTTGGTAAGGGTACATGCACTAACTTATATCATTTAGCTAGGGGATGGCTTAAGGGGATTTAAGAGAATGTATTAAGGGGAGATGGTCCAATCAACTATAGTATTTTTGGTAAGGGTACCTGCACTAACTTATATCATTTAGCTAGGGGATGGCTTAAGGGGAGTTAAGAGAATGTGTTAAGGGGAGATCGAATCAACTCTAGTATTTTCGTAAGGGTGTGCTAAGCTATATCAATTAACTATATTGAAGTTATTAAATTAAATCCTAAATTTACCTAACTAATTGAACATAGCTAAGGGATGGCTTAAGGGAGTTAAGAGGATGGCTTAAGGGGAGATGCAATCAATTAGGGGATATGACTTACCTAACTTATGGAACATAACTAAGGGATGTCTTAAGGGGACTTAAGAGGATGGCTTAAGGGCAGATGCAATCAATTAGTTAAGTTATCAATCATATTAAATACTAAACTCACATCCTAGACAAAGATTAAAAGTTTAAAAATTTCTACATACCTGTTAATCATTTAAAACATTTACTCCATTGCACCATCTGCATCTTCTCTTTTTTGTATTACATCTATGATTGCCTCATGCTCTTCCATAGAAAGTGTCCATAATTCTTTTGTGACATGTCTCCCTTTATATCTCACTAATTGTATATTTGTTGCCACAATTAGATGTGAGTAGTGCAAAAATTTCTTATGTCTTTCATAATCTTCAAATGCAGGTATACCATTCCTCCTTATCAAATATTTACGTAGCGAAGTGCCAGTAACAACCACAGAACCTGTTGGACACTCAAAGTTATCATCATCTATTCTAGGTTATAACAACTTATGTTTTGCCTCAACACACCGAGCCAACCAATACTCTGTTTTCTCTTCATTACCCTCGGGTGCAACAACAACATACACATGTCCTGCAAAAACATTTCAAATTCAATAAATCACAAAAATATACATACATACATATGTACAATTAAATATATATTTCTAAAAAATGGATCGAAAAAAATATTGAATGAATTTGTACCTTCTTGTACGAGGTCTGAAATATGATCATAGTCATCTGATGCTTGCAAATGATTATCCTCCTCAAATGTTATCTCATTTTGATCATGTGTTTGTAGAGGTGTTATGGACTTTTGTTTCCATTCTTCAACCCAATCTGTATTTTCACATGCTTCCCACTCACCTGCGATACAAAACTAACAAAAACATGTGAGCTCCCTAGTCCATAGAGTCCATGTGCTTGCATTTGAACTCTTAAATGAATGCCATTTTGTTGATCCACTAATTGTATCACAATCAAATCAGGGAGGAATGTTTTCTTCAACCAACCAAAAAAAATGTTGAACTTTAGAGTTCTCACTTGATCCTGTAGTCAATTTTGCATTACACCAATCCACAATTGCACGTGCATCTTGAAACTTTGTTGCATCATAAAATTTTAGTTGCTCCCTAGCAAGAACCCTTTTCACACATGCTCCAGCTCCATCTTGTTCTCCTTTACCATGTCCAACTTCAAAGAAACTCCAAATATGTTGGATATTATTTTCTTTATGGACCCTACTTAACCACAAAAACATTCAAGAATTTTTGAATTATCCTGTACAATTGTCTGACCATATGAAATGTTGTGTCATCTAGATTTGTCTTTCTTTTAAGTTGTTGTAAAATACTTTGAAACAATACTGCACAAACTCTGATGAATGTAATCGACTATCACTCACATAGAAATGGTACTCTCTCAAAATTTTCCTGTCATCTTCTGTACTATCAACTGCATGTCTGTATACAATATGAACAAATATGGCCACTTGTACTGAGTTATAATATTGTGATTGAATCTCCTCTTGTGGAGCAAGTGTATAGTTTTTTGCAAAGTCAACCACTGAAAGTATAGTTCCAATAGGAAATGTGTTCTTACATCTGCGGAATTGTTCATCAAGCCACTGAGCATATTGAGAATGTTTGACATATTTATACACAATCTTATTCTTGAACTCTGTGATGAATGCATGTACACTACTTTGTTATGTGACTAACTCACAACGCTTTCCAGTTTTTCCATCCTTTAATGGATATTGAACATTGGTGAACCTCTTCACCTCCACTAACTGTTGTCCAAAATCATGTGAACTACTTTCATGCATGCATTCTCCTAACAACGAAAGGTTACCACATCTATTGCATTGTCTAGAAACACATGGTTTTGAAAAATAGAATTGCCTGTCAGTTGTTTCACAAAGTATACTTGTTATAAAATCCTTAATTGTTGTAGGTGGCATATTAATACCACATTCCTACATAATTTGGTTAGTATGCAAAGTACAACATATATTTCAAAAAACATCATAAAAATAATGAAATTGCACATGAGTTTTACAACAACAAGAGATTCATTGCTTATTAATATTGACATACCAAGGTTTGCATTTCTCAAATAATCTTTGACTTATACTAAAATTTTCTATAACTGAATCATCTAGAAATTTTCTATATAATTTTATTTGAGTCATGTCTAAAAGATGTTTTTGATGAGGATCACGATTTTTTGACCCCACCCTTAATTTCAAAACATCTCGAGCATTTGATAAAACCCTTGTATTATCATTCCAATATTTTTCAATTAAAGACCTAATTTCATTGTTTAATTTCATGTCAGACCTTGGGAGTCTACCACTAAAAGTCCAACATTGGTTGACTGGATCCTCTTCAATACTTACTCTTCTCTTTGCCACTCTTCTTAAAGTTATAGCATGCACATTTAAATATCCACTTGTTTTACGTATCATTCTTTTGCTCGCAACTGATTTATTAACTAAAGTAGTTGTTATTGCTCTACGTGCTGCATTCTTATCCTTAGATCAACTATTTTTTCCTATAGAACCAATAGCATTAGTAACACTAGACATAACTTGTTCCATTGATTCATCCACCTTTTAGGGTTTTACAAAAATGCCTAATTTTTTCATTACTTTTCTCATTTTTGACATTCTCATCAATTGTGATACAAGTTGACATTGAAATCCAAGAGTTTTTCTATAAAAAAATTGTTTGTACAGTCTATTTGCATTTGTTCGAATTTGTCTCCAAGATATCTTACCACAAAGATCCTTTAAAACATTACTTTCAATTTAAAAAAAAAAACATTTTCATTTTCATGCATACAAGGGTTTTCATTTTCATTTTTTATTGTCTTGTTTGAAGTAGAAGCATTTATCTCATCAACATTATATTTAGCTTGCTTTAAATCTTTAATCTCATTATCATTCAATGGATTCGAAGACATACTTAGATTCGTTCTTATATTTGCATTTTCCATGTTCTTAACCTCTTCCACATTTACATACTCTACATTCATTTCATTCAAATTGATCTCCTCTTCAATAGTCATCAAACTGGATGCTACATCATTCTTCATTTTTTTAATCCTCTCTCTCTTATCTCTTTGTCTTTTTGCCTCTTTATCTCGATGTGCTTCAATTTCTTTAACTGTCATAACCTTCCTCTTCTTTTTTTGTTGACGTTTATTTGATCCCATGATTATCAAAGTGTTGGATCTCTTCTTAAAAAATGTATGATAGTTGCTTGATATTTGTTTGATCTCTCCAAGAAATTGAATCCTTCTAAAAAATAGATTTCCTACTTCATCACATCTGAAAATTCTCTTAATGATTGAATCCCTGTAAAAATTGCATAAAATATGTCCTCTTAAGAGCTCAAATTAACACTTTACATATAAAAAAGTTACATAATTTGTCGTTGTCGGTGTATTGGTAAAAATGAATGTCTTTCCAAGAAGTTGAATGCCTGTAAAAAATAAATTTTCAACTTCATTCCATCTGAAAATTCTCCTTGTGATTGAATCCTTGTAAAAATTGCATAAGATATGCCCCATTGAGAGCTTGAATCGACTCTTTGCACATAAAAAAATCACAGAATCTGTTGTTGTCTGCCATACTGGTAAAAAGCAATGTTGCAGGTTTCAGTTGTACTACGAATTTATGAAAAAAATAAATAACAACTAAAATAGAAACGGGTGCCCGTTTTAAAATGGGTACCCGTTCTACAAAACAAGAAACATGTACCTGTTTTTGAAAAGGAAAATAAAATGGGTCCCTGTTTGTAACAGGCACCCGTTATGAGCGGGTACCCGTTTACAAACGGGTACCCATTTCTTATTTTTTAAAATGTGACACCCACCAATTTGCCTTGGTTTTAGGATTGGTAAAGGCTTGGAAACCTGAGCCTAAGTCTTGGACTTGCAACCAACCTGCAACTAAGAAGCCATGAAAATAATGGGAGAAAAAATCAGTTTCACCACTGTGGCTGACAACTTTTTTTTTAGAATATTTTAACAAAATTAAAACCCATTATAGATTTGAAAGTCTAGTTTTGAAATATTTAATTTTTTTTACTATTGAACATAATTTTCTATTTATTAATTATTTTCTAAACAAACTAACTCATAAAATTGAAATAACATAGCTTACTATTTTTTTAATAACTTTTGATTTTGGAAGTTTCTTGAAAAAAAAATTATGTCTGACCAAACTAGACATCATTCTCTACATGATGAATTTTTTTTTCCTGAATTGATTAGTTTAGCTCAAATTATGTTGGTCGTACACAAGGGGTTTTAAAAAACACTAATTAAGCTCATTAAAAAATTAATAAAACAAATATTTATAAAAAAATTACAAAAAAATATCCTGACCAAAATTCAACATCTTAAGAATCTTTCCACAAAAGGAATTAGAAAAATACATTAATGTAGGTCAAATTATGTTGGCCGTACATATGCATGCTTTTGCAAAAAACAGGGGACTTTTAAAAAGCCACTTTTTGTACTTCCAATAAACACCCAACTTGCATCATTTGGGTATTAGAAAAAAATACATATTTGAAAACTAGAAACAAAATCCTACATTTCTTATTTTTACATCATCTTAATATGTTATGTGCAAGTGCTTCAAATTGTCACTTCAAGTACGATAACATTTGAAAAACAGGAAAAACACTTCCACTTTTTGGCCAAAAAGTGAACTCATCTTCTTGCACTTACCCGTTACTTTAAACCATGATGGTCTATTTTCAATTCAAAAGGTCTTTCCAATAGATAGTGTCTCCATATCTATAATGCATGAACTACTAGTGCTAACTCCAAATCATGCGAAGCATAATTTTGTTCATACAATTTTTGCTTCCTTGATTCATAGGCTATGACTCACCCTTCCTGCATTAACACACCACCCAAGCCTTCACCTGAGGCATCTGATACTACCTTCGAACCGTAGAGGTGTAATTTTCCTCATATCCTGGTATAACTCTTTTGCCATTCTCCTCCTCTTAATCCTTTCAGAATGTGATTGAAATGAGGTTTGAGTTTGAGATTGTGTTCCTACATCCTCAAGTTCACTAGCTTAAGAATTTTCTTCTTTTTTTACTCTATCCTTTCCTTGTTCCAATATCCCAACTCTCTTTCTTGTCTTGATCAACATCGCTAGGATTTGATCTAACTTGGTATCCATATTCTCAACTCCTTGTCCTACTTCTTTGCTTCCCCCAAGGTTAATTCTTGTTCTAACCATCTTAACAAGAAAATTCACTCTGTGGTTTTCCATAAAGATTCAAATTCTATGAATGTTACCTAATGTTCTAAAAACATTTAACATTTCCAAATAGAATCACTCATTCATATTCAAATCTTTTGCCCAAGAAAGAATATATATACATAAGCTTTTGATAAAACACTTTTCTTTTCTTTATATCCAAAAGGATTTGCATACCCTCTCAACTACATGACTGAGTGAAGTATATCCCTTAGATTCTAGTTCATGATTATTCTCGAATGGGTAATAACCCTCAGATTTATCCTCAGATACATATTTTTGGGGAACATATTCCTCTAAATCATCACTTAAAGAAATTACAATTACTTCTGCCAAAGGAGGAACATGAGGATTCCTAAACAACATGGCAGAACTCACACTATACTCTGAGGGCATATCCCTATAAAGTGGTAAGGCTTCTGATTGGGTTGGAGAGACCAAAAGTAGACGGTCAAAGTTGACAACCTCTCTCAGAGTGTTAAGCTGAGTTAAGCTAAGTTCCTAGTGCTGAAGACTTTGTACAAAGTTCAGGGTAAAGATCTACTACTTCCACTCTTGGAATATCATACAGATACCAATTCCCTACATGGTGGTTTTAATCATCCTTGATTCTCTCACATTTTAGACAACTTGATATCACTCTTCATTCTTTTCCAAAAATAAAGAGATTTCACATCGACTAGGAGTTCAGTTACTCCTAGATCCCTTGATTAAGATTAAGAATGAATTTTCTACCTCACGAGGTTTCTCAAATATGTTGAGTTAGGAATATCCCAAGTGCATTTTCTACAATTTACTCCCTTACACAATCCTTCAGAGGCCCATCTAAGACATGATAGAGGTGAACATTGCACAAAACATAGTGAACAACCAAAAATGTTCTAGTAAAGCCACCACAATAATATAAATCAATGTCAAAGTATAAGCAATTTTCATTTTCAACAATAAGTCAAAAGATTGAGCTCAATAAATCAAATTTTGATGAACTGGTCATAAAATAAATAATCATCAAAATTCAGTGGCTAAACCATTCCAAAAATAAAGGAATAAAACAATGAAAATTCATGCAAGTATTTCAAAAGAAATTTTACCAAAAAATCAAGAAGTGTCAAAATCCAAAGATACATTGACTATATGCACTACGTGACTGACTCAGTCACTAACAAGGGAGTAGATTGTTGTACTACACTCAAGTTTTCCAAAAATTTACAGTGGGTTAGAGATCATGCTACTAGCAAAATAAATAAGTCCCTTAAGACTTTCATTATACTCAAAAATCAAAAGATTAAAACACATCCACCCTTACATCGTGGAATATCTATCATTCATCACATAGATGATACTATAAGGTGGTGTTACAGCAACACACAAGGATTCAGTTGTAACGCACACACCTCTTTCCTTTGTTTACAAAACTCTATTCCCTACCTCCCATAATAGTTTACTTAAGGGTAAGTGCAAAAAGATGGGGGGCCAAAAAGTGGCCAAAAAATTTTCAAAAAAATTTAAGGCTCGCGTTATGGCTTGGCAATGACAAGCCTTAGGCTCGTCATTGCCGAGCCATAACGTGAGCGCGTTATAAAGTGCTATATATAAAAAAAAACCGCTGTCATTTTATTTCAATGTGAGTTTTTCCTCCGTCCGCGGCTTAAAACCCTTCAAAAACGCGCTCGCGTTCTACAAAACGCCATTCAACACAAAAGACTTGTCGATTCATCGCCGAAATGCCGCCGCGACGTCAAGCACGCCAAAGGGGTGAGTTATCTTTGTTTTTTTGTTTGAATTTCTTCCTAAATAGGTAGGTTTTTGTTGATTTTTGATGTATATTTTATTAATTGTAGGAAATGTTAATGCACCTCCTCCTCCTCCTCAAAATCCACAAAATCTTGAGGAAGAAATACCTGCAGAACAACAACCTCCTCCATTCATTCCTCGACATGCCCCTGGAACACAAGATAATATAATGGGGGAAATTGAAAACAACAAAAAACAAATTGAAGATATAATTGCAAGGTTGAAAGATCCTTCCACTTCAACCTTGCATAGGTCCACGCTTGCCGAATCTCTTGAGTCTATGTTATCAAATGTAAATTCAATTAGCAAGCAAATAACTAGTTGGACCGATAAAAAGAGAGAGTTTAGAGATTACTATGCAGATAAATTGTCATACCAAGATGTCAAAAAATTACAAATTACAAAAGTAGACTTGTGTTCAATTTTCACAAACCCACAAACAAATCAACCTCCACCCATTACATGCAAGAGGTTCCCTATCCATTGGTGCAACAACCAAGCGATAAGGGACAATTTTGGGCAGAGGTGGTGGATGGTTTTTGACCATCCTCCATGTAATAACAATGAGGTCCCGCAATACTTTTTGAGGAAACTCTACTCCGAGTTTGTCCTCAATAAAGTGCCAAACTATTTTGATATGCGGGACTTCCAGGGTAGAGGTGGGGGCTCAGCACAGGATAGACCAGGGGCACGTCTTGACCCATAGCGGGTAGTGAGACGAGTAATCAGCAGACCAGCCCACGAGCATGTTTCTATCCCTTCCATTGTGAAGGAGAGTGTTGAGGTCGATACACTGAGGTCGATTAGTGCCTTGACCCAGAGCATCATAGAGCATGCCGATCCTGCAACACAGAGTGGGTTGGGAGATAGTGCGAGGAGTAGGGTCCCACCGCATACTTGCCAGGCTTGCGGGTCAGCCTGTGGTTATGACCCCATGGACAGTCAGGACGCAGGTGCACAGGCTACATCTGCAGCTGAGCAGATGGTGATGACAGATACCCTCCTGAGTGAGACTTTCGGCCTTGATACTCAGGTAAATATTAGCAAGTTTATTGAATTTAATTTATTAAATTTTATTTTTGAAATACAAGATTAACTAATTTAAATTGATGATTTTAATAAAATTTCAGGGTCATAGCGTCGATGTAGTTTTCAGTGGTTCTCCACCTACATTTTTCACTAGATCATCTACTGTCGAGGTATGTAACTAATAAACAATTATAAATATTACATGTGAATAGCATCGTTATATGAATGGTATTTTAATTTCTGATTTTAGATGTTGAATAGGTTAACACTGTAGATTTCATGGCAACACCTGCCAGCGGTGGTGGACTTCAAAGCTTTACGGAGGTAATAAAATAAATAGTTTAATGAATGAATTGTACTTACTAGATTTTTGTATGTGATTTGTGTGTTTTATTGTGTGTACTTCCATGTTTAGATGAGCGTGTGTGTATGTTAGGAGCCATGATTTGCATCACTATTATAGTTTTCGTAATTGAATAATGTTGTTTTATTTCCAGATGATGCAGGCTGCGGATACACCTCCCCATGTTCATAGGGCAATGGAGCAGGGTGTGGCCTCTGCAATTCATAGCTCTATGACATTGACAGGGGTATGAGGTAGATTAGTAAATTTCAATTTACATTCATTGTTATAGTTGTCTATTTTTGAAAAATCAAAAGATTATTGATTTGAAGTTTAATTTCTATCTGGATGGTTTCTATAGGACATGACATCACTAGGGCCTATTCCTGCTACTGAGGCAAGCGAGGAGACAGATTATATGTTAGCGGTAAGTGATTATTTTGTTAAATGTTTCATTTTTTTATAACATGTAATTTCTATATATTAATATCTATACTTTTTTTTGTAACAGGTAAAGGTGCAGGAAGAACTAAATAGAAGGAGTAGCCCTCGGGTTCGTAGTAGACCACCCACATGCATGTCTCCATCCCCTAGAAGATCAAAGGTTGCTCGTGATTTATTCTCTTCACCAGCTAGAGGGGAATGACTTTTTATTGTGTTCCTCTGTTGTATGCCTATATGGCATTTGTGGACATATATTTTGTACATAGTTGACATTGTATGCCTATATGGCATTCTTGTAAGCCTATATGGCTATCTTGTATATATGTTATACTTATATCGACAGCTATTGATGTATGCGTATATGGATATTTGGTCAATACAAATCTTTTTTATTGATGGCGTCCATACTTGCATTATAAATCCACTTTTGAATGGATATTTGTAGATGGCTACTTCAAATATTTAAAGTCTGATTGTATTACATAGGATGTTTGCATTTTCTTTGATAGGCTTGATAGGCCATGGATTACATGATGGTGTTTTGATGGAAAAGTATGGTACTAGAAGACTCTAGTTCATTCTTAATAGGCTTGTGATTGATAATATCTTTGCATGATTACACTTGATCTTGGATCATGGGCATGTTGTTAGGATTTTGATTGCATTGTGATGTTTGATGGATAGGCATGGTGTAAGTGTAAGATACCCAACTAGTTCTACGAAAAATTTTCCTTACTTAAACACATTTACTTGCTAGCAATTCATCAACTACTTCAATAACATAAAGATATACATCAAGATAACTATTTGAGTGAAACAACATTAGAGTTGGGTACTTGTCTTGTTACTTGATTCAATCAACTTGCAATGTCTTATTACATGGAAAATGCTTTCAATAGCATGAAGTACAACTCATTCAATGGAAATACAAGGACAGGCCTTGAAGCCTTGATGTTACAATGTCTTCCTTACTTGAGCAACATTTGAAGATTTGGAATGTTCAACTCATCACCTCACAAGGTAGGCGCATATTTGAAGGATTTACAGGTTTTTCTGACTTGGGCGCCAAGTTGAGGTGACCTCCTCCTGAAGTTGCGCCTTGTCAACATTAGGCGCCAATTATAGTTTATGGATGCTCTGGATTGTTTCCAAGAGTAGGCGCCAAAACATCATCATTATGAAAGTGTTTTAAATGCTAGGCGCCCAAATGAGCCCTCTGGAGTCTAGGCACTCCTTTCATGCATTCTGTGTTCTAGGCGTCAATTGAAAGGAGTGGAGAACAGGGCAAGCGCCTTCCAAACTAGGTGTTTCCTTGAGGTGACAAGGACTTAGAAAGTGCGCCTAAGGTGAGCGCCTTGAGTGAAAAGGTCTAACAAACATCTTTGAACCCCCTTTCAAGGTTAGGCGCATTCTGGAGGTGGAAACAAGTAGAAGGTGCGCCTTAGCTTCCTTTGTCAATTCTTGCAAGTCTTTGTTGATTAGGAAGGTGGAATGCTTCATTGTAGAATGAGCGCCTATCTTCTAATGTCCAAACTACTTCTTCTGGCTCACTCTGTGGCTAGGCGCCAGAGCTAAACTATTCACACAAGGGAGTGCGCCTAGACTCACTTGATGTTTTCTTACTACTTCAACCCTTGGAAGATGTTCCAAGGTGTTCCCTTTTACAAGCACCTGACCTCCCAAGTTCCTTCATGTGCTATTCCTTGAAGGCGCCAAAACTGAGCTCCAGTGCCATGGGATTGTGCCTAACATCTTTGAAGAGTTTCTAAGCCTTTTGCAAGTTGATATCCCAAACTCATCTTCTAGGCGCAACAAGAGCTTTCCAAAGGAGTTTCCAAGTTTTAGACGCCAAGCGAGGTTATGGGTGAATGGAACTGCGCCTTAGGAGATGAATGGATCCTAAGCATCAGTCTGGAGTTACAGTGGAATTGATATGCGCCTCAACTAGCTTAGGCGCCCATTTGAAGTGATTCCTTTAACACTTCTCTGTCAATCTCAACTGCAAGGATGATCTCCTAATCCAATTTTGATCCTCTGGAGATGCAAATAGCTTTACATTTCACTAGGTGCCATCAATGATGATCATCAACCAAAGTGCATTTCAAAGGTGAGATAGGCAAGTGAGGCGCCAAACTAGTCCTTAAGACTTATCTCCTTCTATCAAGTCAATTTCAACTATGTGAGAGAGTTCTATTCTAGGCGCAAAATGGAAATGTTTCATCAATTGGTGCATCTTACAAAGCTCCCAATTCTAGGCGCCAGAGCCAAAGAGTTTTTCCCAACACATGCACCTGGGCTAGGAATTCACCTAAGAGACATCACTTAGCTTTAAAACTTTCAATCTATAGCCATCTGGGCTAGGCGCTCCAATGGAGGATCCTTGAACTCATGCATTGGCGCCTTCTAGTTCTAGGCACCCATTTTGGATGATTCATCCTGATACTAGCGCCCAAAATGACTAGACTCTCTTCATCATCCAATTCACTTAGAAGACTCAAGTTGGAGACTTAGTTGTCTATCCATGTTCTCCGGAAGATTCATTGTACCTCTATGCACTTAGGCGCCCTAGTTGATGTGATTAAAGTGCTTCAAAGCATCCAGACTTAACTAATTTCAAGTTTTTGACTTTGTTCCTGCAAAAAACAAAAGTTAAGTTAGTCAAAAACCAATTCATTCCCTCATTATTTCGAATTAGCCTCTGAGAATGAGGAATAGGCTAACTCATTCTTCATTTGATATTCCTTGGAGAACTTGAAGTTACTTGCAAGATATTCCTCGGAGAACTTGAATGGATAGATGCCTTGAAATTTCAACATGACGTTAGTGATGAAGAGTATTGACATGTTGGACTTGATGTGACCTTGCTGAAGGCGCATTTTCTTTCTTAGCATGATCATCCCAAACCAAGGCGCCAACTTGGAAAACCCTGTGAAGGTGCCACTATCTGGAATTTCTTCCAAGGTGTTAAAACTTGACATCTTTTCTTCTCTAGGTACTATCTCCTTCAAGGCGCTCCTTAAAATCATTGGAAGTGCTCAGGACTTACCTTAGTCCAAAGCGCCACAATCCATTCCTTAAAGCACAAAGAATTCTCAAAGGCGCCCCTATTTACCTCTAAGCACTCAAATATCATTTAGATTCAAGGCGCACATTTAGCTCCAAAACGCAAATTTCCATCATCAACCCATCAAGGTGCATCATCTTCCTTTGTATCCCCTTCAAGGCGTAGACATTCACTTCTTCACACTCAAACTCACTCTCTGGCGCCAGAATAGGTGTATAACTTCAAATAAGGCGCTAATCTTAGGTTTCTAAGTACTTAGTTTGATCTTAAGGCTATCCTTCCTCTAAGCACTCTCTTCAACTCCCTCACTGAAGGCCCTCTGTAAGTTTGGGTGCATTTCATCCCAAGGCGCTTCAACATCATCCAAGGCGCAAATTCACTCTCCAAGACAAGGTGCAAAAAACCCTATCCTAAGGCGCTCAAATCTTGCTTCTAGACCTAGGCGCACAAACATGAGATTAAGGATCATTCTGGCCACCATCACTTCCCTAAAGGCGCAAAATTGGTGTAGATACATTCCATTTATTAAGGATCATTCTGGTGCCCAAATCTTGTCAAAGCAAAGGATCAATAGGTTCTCTCTAAGGCACACTCCAGGGTTTGATCTTGCAAGACTTCTCACGTCAAAATTTTGACCAAGACACTCAAGGCACTAGTCTTTATCATCTAACCCTACAGTGCACTTACTCATTATGATATACTCCTCAACTTTGTATTCAACCTTGCCCAAGGTGCATATTCACTATAAGGCATTCTCACTTTGTCAAGGCTCAAAGGGGTTCAACTTGCTAAAGGGTAGAGGTCTAGGCGCATATCTGACTTGAAGCTCAAGGCGCTCCAACCCTCTTGCTCTGGAATTCCTTCTAGGCACTAAGTGACTTCTCCAATTCCTTGAAAACATTTGAAGTGTTTTACATTCTCAAGGTGCTCCTTCGAACTTGACTCCAAGGTGTTATAATCTCAAAGGTGCTGACATCATCTCAACCAAAGGCGCTCAATGATTCATCCCATATCTAGGCGCTAAAACACTTAATCAACCAAGTCATTCAAGGCGCCATTCAGTAAACTCATCTTCCATGATATTCCTATCAAGGCGCATATCACTTCTCTCATGGGCTTTAGGCGCTCAGTTGAGTGTTTCAATACTACTTAGGTGCCAAATTCATTTTAATGCACCAAACACAAAGAGCTTTCAAACACTGGGCGCTCACAAAGAGTCTTCCAACCTTGGGCGCTAAATTAGGTCTTTGCAACTATCCAAGGCGCATATCTTTGTTTGAACAACTTATAGTGCCAAGACAACTTCTCATTAGGGCGCTCAAAACACTTGTGTTTACATTTGAAGTGCTTTACCTTCTTAAGGTGCTCCAGACTAACCTGACTCCAAGGCGCTCCATCATCATCCTTAAGGCGCTAAAAACATCATCTCCACTCTAGGAAAAAACATCATCCAACTCCTTAAGGCACTTCATTGTCAAAGTCTGAAGGCGCTCTACCTAGACCTTTCCCCTAGGCACCAGAACTCCTAAGCGCTCACCAGATAACTCTCTTCTTCAAGGCGCAAATCTTCCTATACTATGATTGCCTCTGAAACGCCGATTAATGTGATGTGAGGGTGCAAAGGCTACTCCAATCCTCAGTGAGCGCCTAGTTTAAACAAGGAGAAATAAAGCATTCAAAACTATCCAAACGATCATCCCCTTCCTAATGTCTTCACTGCTCCGAAAAACCTTGGCCAAAATGACACATAACAACTCCTATGAGCGCCCTTATGCCCTAGGATCATCTAGTTTGTGCATCTTGTAATGAGGAGTTCATGTAAGTTTGGAATGAGCACCTTGAATAAGTGTAAACTAGCCTAGAGAAGGGTATGTGCGCCTTGAGCGCCTTGAGCATTCCAGAGATAACTGTGCGCCTAGAACAATATGAGAACTCATGATGATGATTAACGCCCTGATGAGACTATGAGCGCCTTGTTCAGGAGATACCTTGTTTGATCATAAAATGCGCCTTGAGTCTTGAAGGTTTTGAGCGCCTAGGTGATTTGGATGTTGGGATGTTGGTATGTGCCCAAGATTGAGGTAAGTGAGCGCTTGTAATGGAGGAGAGCAATGAGATGGAATGTCTTGTAGAGATTGGCGCCTAGAGACCCATTTTTGTGCCTTTGATGATGACCATTTTTGCATAAGAGTTTAGCGCCTTAGAGTTGTAAACTTTCTCTTTGGGTGCCCCTGAGTGAATGTTGGCGCCTTGGACAACTAAATACGCCTTTGATGGAGTGGAGCCCAGAAGGGGAGTAGGAGGAAACCCAATCTTCAAGATTCATCAAGCTTCAAAGTTTAGGTCAGAGGTTATCCACTTTATCCAAGGAAGGTGTTATCATCTACACTTCGAGAAGGTAATGTCAAAGGCCATCATGAAGGATCACTTCATCAACTTCAAGTTTAAGTCCTTTCACCTAGCACTCTACATGATCCTGTTGCCTCAGACGGAATGTTTTTAAGTGACACAGTTTTTGAGTAACATCTCGTCAAAGATTGCTGCCTTTTTGCACTTTGGACTCTTCAGGGATATCGTCGGTACAATGTAGCTCTGACTGTTTCGACATGTTTGGGTGAAAAATAAGACCATGCCTAGCATAAATGTACCCATTCGGATGCGTTGGAACAGTCAGTTTGGTCACATCAGGAGCAGGACGAAAGTTACACCCCTTTGCAACTTTACACTGCCTCCTTTTGATGATTTTTGGGGCAACAGAAAACCTTTCACCACGGGCAAATGCCTTAGAGCTATAAAAAACCGAGAGAGGTTATTGTAGAGGCACTCTACGTGATCACGTTGCCTTAGACGGAATGTTTCTAAGTGACATGATTTCCGAGTAACATCTCGTCAAAGATTGCTGCCTTTTTGCACTTTAGACTCTTCAGGGATATCGTCGGTACAATGTAGCTCCGACTGTTTCAACATGTTTGGGTGAGAAATAGGACCATGCCTAGCATAAATGTACCCATTCGGATGCGTTGGAATAGTCAGTTTGGTCGCATCAGGAGCAGGACGAAAGTTACACCCCTTTGCAACTTTACATTGCCTCCTTCTGACGATTTTTGGGGCAACAGAAAACCTTTCACCATAGGCAAATGCCTTAGAGCTATAAAAAACCGAGAGAGCTTATTGTAGAGGCACTCTACGTGATCCCGTTGCCTCAGACGGAATGTTTCTAAGTGACATGATTTTTGAGTAACATCTCGTCAAAGATTGCTGCCTTTTTGCACTTTGGACTCTTCAGGGATATCGTCGGTACAATGTAGCTCCGACTGTTTCGACATGTTTGGGTGAGAAATAGGACCATGCCTAGCATAAATGTACCCATTCGGACGTGTTGGAATAGTCAGTTTGGTCGCATCAAGAGCAGGACGAAAGTTACACCCCTTTGCAACTTTACACTGCCTCCTTCTGACGATTTTTGGGGCAACAGAAAACCTTTCACCACGGGCAAATGCCTCAGAGCTATAAAAAATTGAGAGAGGTTATTGTAGAGGCACTCTACGTGATCACGTTGCCTCAGACAGAATGTTTCTAAGTGACACGATTTCTGAGTAACATCTCATCAAAGATTGCTACCTTTTTGCACTTTGGACTCTTCAGGGATATCGTCGGTACAATGTAGCTCCGACTGTTTCGACATGTTTGGGTGAGAAATAGGACCATGCCTAGCATAAATGTACCCATTCGGATGCATTGGAATAGTCAGTTTGGTCGCATCAGGAGCAGGATGAAAGTTACACCCCTTTGCAACTTTACACTGCCTCCTTCTGACGATTTTTGGGGCAACAGAAAACCTTTCACCACGGGCAAATACCTTAGAGCTAAAAAAAACTGAGAGAGGTTATTGTAGAGGCACTCTACGTGATCACATTGCCTTAGACGGAATGTTTCTAAGTGACACGATTTTTGAGTAACATCTCGTCAAAGATTGCTGCCTTTTTGCACTTTGGACTCTTCAGGGATATCGTTGGTACAATGTAGCTCCGACTGTTTCGACATGTTTGGGTGAGAAATAGGACCATACCTAGCATAAATGTACCCATTCGGATGCGTTGGAACAGTCAGTTTGGTCGCATCAGGAGCAGGACGAAAGTTACACCCCTTTGCAACTTTACACTGCCTCCTTCTGACGATTTTTGGGGCAACAGAAAACCTTTCACCACGGGCAAATGCCTCAGAGCTATAAAAAACTGAGAGAGGTTATTGTAGAGGCACTCTACATGATCACGTTGCCTCAGACGGAATGTTTTTAAGTGACACGATTTTTGAGTAACATCTCATCAAAGATTGCTGCCTTTTTGCACTTTGGACTCTTCAGGGATATCGTCGGTACAATGTAGCTCCGACTGTTTCGACATGTTTGGGTGAGAAATAGGACCATGCCTAGCATAAATGTACCCATTTAGACGCGTTGGAACAGTCAGTTTGGTCGCATCAGGAGCAGGACGAAAGTTACACCCCTTTGCAACTTTACACTGCCTCCTTCTGACGATTTTTGGGGCAACAGAAAACCTTTCACCATGGGCAAATGCCTCAGAGCTATAAAAAACTGAGAGAGGTTATTGTAGAGGCACTCTACGTGATCACGTTGCCTCAGACGGAATGTTTCTAAGTGACATGGTTTTCGAGTAACATCTCGTCAAAGATTGCTGCCTTTTTGCACTTTGGACTCTTCAGGGATATCGTCGGTATAATGTAGCTCCGACTGTTTTGACATGTTTGGGTGAGAAATAGGACCATGCCTAGCATAAATGTACCCATTCAGATGCGTTGGAATAGTCAGTTTGGTTGCATCAGGAGCAGGACGAAAGTTACATCCCTTTGCAACTTTACACTGCCTCCTTCTGACGATTTTTGGGGCAACAGAAAACCTTTCACCACGGGCAAATGCCTCAGAGCTATAAAAAACTGAGAGAGGTTATTGTAGAGGCACTCTACGTGATCACATTACCTCAGACAGAATGTTTCTAAGTGACACGATTTCTGAGTAACATCTCATCAAAGATTGCTGCCTTTTTGCACTTTGGACTCTTCAGGGATATCGTCGGTACAATGTAGCTCCGACTGTTTCGACATGTTTGGGTGAGAAATAGGACCATGCCTAGCATAAATGTACCTATTTGGACACGTTGGAATAGTCAGTTTGGTCGCATCAGGAGCAGGACAAAAGTTACACCCCTTTGCAACTTTACACTGCCTCCTTCTGATGATTTTTGGGGCAGCAGAAAACCTTTCACCATGGGTAAATGCCTCAGAGCTATAAAAAACTGAGAGAGGTTATTGTAGAGGCACTCTACATGATAGCGTTGCCTTAGACGGAATGTTTCTAAGTGACACAGTTTTTGAGTAACATCTCTTCAAAGATTGCAGCCTTTTTGCACTTTGGACTCTTTAGGGATATCGTTGGTACAATGTAGCTCAGACTGTTTCGACATGTTTGGGTGAAAAATAGGACCATGCCTAGCGTAAATATACCCATCCGAATGCGTTGGAACAGTCAGTTTGGTCACATCACGAGCAGGACACCAAAAATGCAAAAGTTGCTTTGTGCAACTTGACAACATTGACACTTTTTTGCAACATGACTCAAAGACTCAAACTGACCCCAAATGACTCAAAGTGACTTAAAATCACCATGATTATAGAGGTCGAGGTGCTCCTTATCATTCATTCATTATGAGCGCCTTGGGAGAATGGTATATAGGTCATCATCATGATTGGGCGCCCTGGATCCAGAGTGTTGGAGAGATCATCAAATGGTGTCTAGTAGGGTGAGTTATGAGTTTGGTCACATCAGGAGTAGGACACCAAAAATGCATAACATGATGATGTAAAAATGTGTACATATGTGTAAAAATGCAGGAGGAAATAAAAAAAGACAAACCTTACAAATTAATGTGCATACTTACAACTCAATGTAACATAACTTTACAAAATCAATGTGAATACTTACAAATTAATCCAATGAACCATCTGGATCTGCTCTACTCTTTATTGTGTCAAGTATTGCTTCATGGTCAGACTCACGCACCTTCCACAATATTTTGTTCAAAGGTCTACCCCGATACTTTATCAAATGAACATTGGATGCCACGATAAGGTTCGAGTAATGAAGAATCTTTCGATGCATGTCAAAGTCCTGAAACAGCCAAATATTAACACTCTTATGTGGGTACCTTCTAAGCCATGTTCTAGTAATAACCACTGATCCTGTAGGGTATTCGATGTTTTCTCCATCTGTAACAGGGGCCTCCAATTTCTTTTTGGCCTCAACACAACGACATAAGTAATAATCTGTTCCCTTTTCATTATCTTCATCTGCAATAACTGCATATACGTGTCCTACATTGATATGTGTAGCAAATTAGATGAAATTAGACAACATTACAAAAACACTACAAAGTAAGATGACATTACCTGGTTGAACTAGATGAAATTAGATGCATATATGTGCCATATATTACCTGGTTGAACTAAATCTGATATGTGGTCAAAGTCAACTGACGATTCCATCTGTGTTAGTTCCAGTGCCGTCGGGGTTCGATACGTGTCAAGTGGGCTAAGATAACTTAACTGCCATTCGTCAACCCACTCCTTTGACTCGCACTCATCCCAGACTTGAATTGTACAGGAAGAACAAAAGTATGACATCTTTCGTGTATGGATACTCCATGAACCTGCAATTGAGCTTCTGAAAGAGTGCATCTCATTTGATCCTGTCAGTGTACAACAATCCTCATATGGTGCAATGTTAGTATCATCTATCAACCAAAAAAATCTATGAACTAAAGACTTACCTTCATTACCTGGACCCATGGAAGCATTACACCACTCGACAATCGATTTTGCATCTATCAACTTTGCATTGTCTTTATACTTTAACTCTTCTCGTGCTATGGCTCTTTTGATACATGCTCCTACACCATCATGCTCCCCCTTTCCATGCCCGGCCTCACAAAAGTTCCACATATGTTGAATACCTGTAAAATTATGCCTCCTACTCAGCCAATAGAAATTCCGTGAGTTCTTGAATTGTGATGCACAATTATCTGACCATATGATATGCTGACTGAACGATATGCCCCTTCTAGCCAAATCATTGTAGAACACCTGAAAGCAGCCTTGCACGAACTCTGTAGAATGCGTGCGATCATCACTAATATAGAAATTATACTCCCTTATGATCTTTCTGTCATCCTCTGTAGTATCATTCGCATGAATGAATGCGATGTGCACAAATATAGAAACCTGTGTGGAGTTGTAATATTGTGATTGCACCTCACGCTGTGGCTGTAGATTGTAGTTCTCTGTAAAGTCGACGACTGAAACAATGCTACCAACCGGAAATGTGTCCTTGCATAACTTGAATTGCAAGTCCAACCATCGAGCTCTATGGGCATGTCTTGCATACTCATACACTATGCTGTCACGAAATATAGGCATAAACTGATACACTGAAATCTTTTCAATAACTAATTCACACCTCTTTGCTTCTTTACCATCTTTTGTATTGTATGCCACTATTTTATACTTGCCAAACTCTACTAGTTCATTTCCAACCGCATGTGTTATTTCCATATGTTCACATATTGGCAAATGTTGCAAGCCACCGCAACGATGACATGTGCCATCCAAGCATAATTTCTTGTAGAATATTTGACCTTCCTCTCTTTCACATAAAGTTCTTGATATGAAGTCTCTTGAAGATGTTGGTGGGGCACATATGGCACAACTCTGCAAATCATTGTTAGTATGCATATCTAAACATATAGACCTATAAGCATCAAAATGGTTAGAAAATTCAATATGTAATCTACAACAACAAGTAGTGCGTGTGTGATTTATCTTAACATAGAAAGGTTTTAGCATTTCAAAATATCTTTGACAAATTTTAATTTGAGGATACTTCTCTAGAAATTTACCATAAAACTGTGTTTGAGTCTCATCCAAAAAATGCTTTAGATGTGGCTCGCAGTTCTGACTACCAATTCTCCTTCTTACCACATCCCTTTGATTCGGAGATACCCTTGTGTAATTCTTCCAAAAGTCTTCAATTAGTGATCTCAATGCTTCAACAATTGGTTTATCTTTTCGTGGTAGTCTCCCCGAGAACGCCCATAATTCATTGGCATTAGTGTCCTCAATTCTTTGGCGTCTTCCAACGGCTCTTGATAAAGTTTTCCTATTAATTCTCAATTCTTGACTTGTCTTTCTAATGAGACGAGCTTTCCTCGTTTGACTACTTACTATAGTCGATGTAATCACACGCCGTGTTGCATTACTATCTTTTGTGCGTGAGGTGTTACCCACACTCTCATACGCACTCATTAGATTCTTGACAATAGATTTTTCACTTGAAGCCTCTGATGTTCTCAACCCAAGAATCTTCATGATAGACCTATACTTTATACTTCGCATCATTTCAACGAATAGTTGACATCTTGTAGTCTCATTTAACTTTTCAAAGAACAATCTCCAAATCTTATTAGCATATCTTCTACAAGTGCGTTTTGGAATCTTACCTTCCATTGGCTACAAAATATTCTCATCAATATCAATCAAATACTTTGGCTTTCTATGCAAAATTCTAGGTGGTGTCAAGTTAGGTAAATTCATCTCAACATTAGGAATTTCATCAATATTTAAATGAGATGGGTTAGATGGCATACCTTCGATCAAAGATGGAATAGATGGCATACCTTGAGGTTGAGGTGGGAACGATGGCGTACCTCCTTCATCACATGTGAGTGATGATGTACTCTCAACTTAAGATGTGGTAGATGGTGTCCCTACATGTTGACTTGCGGTAAAGGATGTGTCTCCAACTATGGTATTCAAATCTCTCGTACCACAAAGTTTTTGCATTCATTCTCTTTGTGCCGCCAATACCATATCTCTTTGTGATGGTTGTGGTTCCTCTTCAATTGGTATGTCTTCATTTATCGTGTCTAATTTCCTCTTCTCACGAAGTTCCCTCATAGCCATTGCTTTCTTTGCATTCTTATCTTCTATCTCTTCCTGTGTTGGTTTAATTCTTGATCGTTTCCTCAGCATGACGGAGAATTTGTCTGTAGCATGATAAAGAGACCAATATTAGTTCCTAAGAAATGAATACATGATAATAGTGGGATTGTATTTTTTTTATGTTGTAAGGATTTATTCTTGTATAGTTTGACATCATGGTATGAACTAAGGTTTGTTTATTACACATAATTATTAAAGAGCCCAAGTGTAGAAAATATACATGGCATCATGTGAGATTGTAGGTTGCTTTCTCCATTGGGAATGTGTCTATTTTAAACATGTATGATAAAGTAATTCAATCCGAAATAAGGAAAATGTAAAGAACATGCATGTAAAGACTTGACATACCTAAAAAACGAAGATTTGAATGGAGAGAGTACCCAATTATGTAGTGTTTTTATCTTCTTGCATCAAACTCCTCAACAATTTGAGTTTTTCACCACTTGCTTCCTTTTCAATGTTAAATTCTTAAAATTGAATCACAATTAACATTGCAATACTACAAAAATTGAAACTTGAATAGATATATATCAAACTTGGTTTGAAAACTATGTTATTTCCTCCTTCTCAAGTTGGCAAAGCAGAAAAGGTGGTGGAAAGATCATGCAAAGGTGGTACAATGTGTCAAATGTGCATGTGAACTTCCCAATAGCATGAAAGCACTTCTTTTTTGTCGGAGCATGCGCAGAATCAGTAAGAAAACAGAGCATGTGGGCCTGGATCACGGGGGTAACCACTTTTTTACCGTTTTAGTAGAAATACAAAATGCGAGCGCGTTATAACGTGCTATAACGCGCTCGCGCTATAACGCGCTCGCGTTTTGTCCTGCTATAGATCCCTAATCCCTAAACCCTCAACTCTAATCCCTTGACCCTCAACCCTCAATGTCAAATCCTAATCCCTCAACCCTATCCCTAAACCCTCAACCCTCAATGTCAAATCCTAATCCCTCAACCCTCAACGTCAAATCCTAATCCGTCAACCCTCCAACCCTATCCCTAATCCTTACAACCCTCAACCCTTAACTCTGATCCATCAACCCTCAACACTATACCTTAAACCCTAATCCCTTCAACCTCAACCCTATCCCTAAACCCTTGACCCTCGAACCTCAACCCTCAACCCTAATCTGTCATCCGTCATCCCTCAACTCTAATCCCTCATTCCTAAACCCTAAACGCTATCCCTATTCCTAGAACCTCAACAGGCTCGATACTATACCTTAAACCCTAATCCCTCTACCATCGACACTCTTATTTAACCCTAATCCCTTAACCATTAACCCTATCCCTCAACCTCAACCCTCAACCCTCAACCCTCAACTCTCAACATTAAACCCTAATTCATCAACCCTAAACCCTAATCCCTCAAACCTAAACCCTATCCCTAAACCATCAACCCTCAACACTATACCTTAAACCCTAATCCCTCAACCCTCAACCCTAAACCTTATCCCTAAACCCTAATCCCTCAACCCTCAACCCTAATCCCTCATCCCTCAACTCTAATCCCTCATCCCTAAACCCTAAATGCTATCCCTATTCCTAAACCCTCAACAGACTCGATACTATACCTTAAACTCTAATCCCTTATCCCTAAACCCTCCAATCCTATTCCTAATCCTTATACCCTCCACACTCTACTGTAATCCTAATTCCTCGACCCTCAACCCTATCCCTAAACCCTTGACCCTTGAACCTCAACCCTCAACCCTCAACATCAAACCCTAATCCCTCAACCCTTAACTCTGATCCCTCAACCTTCAACCCTGATCCTAAACCCTAAACCCTCAACACCAAATTCTAATCCCTCAACCCTTCACTCTAATCCCTCAACCCTAAACCCTATCCCTAAACCCTCAACACTATACCTTAAACCCTAATCCCTCAACCCTAACCCTAAACCTTATCCCTAAACCCTAATCCCTCAACCCTCAACCCTAATCTGTCATCCGTCATCCCTCAACTCTAATCCCTCATTCCTAAACCCTAAGCACTATCCCTATTCCTAGACCCTCAACAGGCTTGATACTATACCTTAAACCCTAATCCCTCTACCATCGACACTCTTATTTAACCCTAATCCCTTGACCATTAACCCTATCCCTCAACCTCAACTCTCAACATTAAACCCTAATTCATCAACCCTAAACCCTAATCCCTCAAACCTAAACCCTATCCCTAAACCATCAACCCTCAACACTATACCTTAAACCCTAATCCCTCAACCCTCAACCCTAAACCTTATCCCTAAACCCTAATACCTCAACCCTCAACCCTAATCCCTCATCCCTTAACTCTAATCCCTCATCCCTAAACCCTAAATGCTATCCCTATTCCTAAACCCTCAACAGACTCGATACTATACCTTAAACTCTAATCCCTTATCCCTAAACCCTCCAACCCTATCCCTAATCCTTATACCCTCCACACTCTACTGTAATCCTAATTCCTCGACCCTCAACCCTATTCCTAAACCCTTGACCCTTGAACCTCAACCCTCAACCCTCAACATCAAACCCTAATCCTTCAACCCTTAACTCTGATCCCTCAACCTTCAACCCTGATCCTAAACCCTAAACCCTCAACGCCAAATTCTAATCCCTCAACCCTTCACTCTAATCCCTCAACCCTAAACCCTATCCCTAAACCCTAACCCTAAACCTTGTCCCTAAACCCTAATCCCTCAACCCTCAACCCTAATCTATCATCTGTCATCCCTCAACTCTAATCCCTCATTCCTAAACCCTAAACGCTATCCCTATTCCTAGACCCTCAACAGGCTCAATACTATACCTTAAACCCTAATCCCTCTACCATCGACACTCTTATTTAACCCTAATCCCTTGACCATTAACCCTATCCCTCAACCTCAACCCTCAACCCTCAACCCTCAACCCTCAACCCTCAACTCTCAACATTAAACCCTAATTCATCAACCCTAAACCCTAATCCCTCAAACCTAAACCCTATCCCTAAACCATCGACCCTCAACACTATACTTTAAACCCTAATCCCTCAACCCTCAACCCTAAACCTTATCCCTAAACCCTAATCCCTCAACCCTCAACCCTAATCCCTCATCCCTCAACTCTAATCCCTCATCCCTAAACCCTAAATGCTATCCCTATTCCTAAACCCTCAACAGACTCGATACTATACCTTAAACTCTAATCCCTTATCCCTAAACCCTCCAACCCTATTCCTAATCCTTATACCCTCCACACTCTACTGTAATCCTAATTCCTCGACCCTCAACCCTATCCCTAAACCCTTGACCCTCGAACCTCAACCCTCAACCCTCAACATCAAACCCTAATCCCTCAACCCTTAACTCTGATCCCTCAATCTTCAACCCTGATCCTAAACCCTAAACCCTCAACGTCAAATTCTAATCCCTCAACCCTTCACTCTAATCCCTCAACCCTAAACCCTATCCCTAAACCCTCAACACTATACCTTAAACCCTAATCCCTCAACCCTAACCCTAAACCTTGTCCCTAAACCCTAATCCCTCAACCCTCAACCCTAATCTATCATCTGTCATCCCTCAACTCTAATCCCTCATTCCTAAACCCTAAACGCTATCCCTATTCCTAGACCCTCAACAAGCTCTATACTATACCTTAAACCCTAATCCCTCTACCATCGACACTCTTATTTAACCCTAATCCCTTGACCATTAACCCTATCCCTCAACCTCAACTCTCAACATTAAACCCTAATTCATCAACCCTAAACCCTAATCCCTCAAACCTAAACCCTATCCCTAAACCATCAACCCTCAACACTATACCTTAAACCCTAATCCCTCAACCCTCAACCCTAAACCTTATCCGTAAACCCTAATACCTCAACCCTCAACCCTAATCCCTCATCCCTCAACTCTAATCCCTCATCCCTAAACCCTAAATGCTATCTCTATTCCTAAACCCTCAACAGACTCGATACTATACCTTAAACTCTAATCCCTTATCCCTAAACCCTCCAACCCTATCCCTAATCCTTATACCCTCCACACTCTACTGTAATCCTAATTCCTCGACCCTCAACCCTATCCCTAAACCCTTGACCCTCGAACCTCAACCCTTAACCCTCAACATCAAACCCTAATCCTTCAACCCTTAACTCTGATCCCTCAACCTTCAACCCTGATCCTAAACCCTAAACCCTAATCCCTCAACCCTCAACCCTAATCTGTCATCCGTCATCCCTCAACTCTAATCCCTCATTCCTAAACCCTAAACGCTATCCCTATTCCTAGAACCTCAACAGGCTTGATACTATACCTTAAACCCTAATCCCTCTACCATCGACACTCTTATTTAACCCTAATCCCTTGACCATTAACCCTATCCCTCAACCTCAACCCTCAACCCTCAACCCTCAACTCTCAACATTAAACCCTAATTCATCAACCCTAAACCCTAATCCCTCAAACCTAAACCCTATCCCTAAACCATCAACCCTCAACACTATACCTTAAACCCTAATCCCTCAACCCTCAACCCTAAACCTTATCCCTAAACCCTAATCCCTCAACCCTCAACCCTAATCCGTCATCCCTCAACTCTAATCCCTCATCCCTAAACCTTAAATGCTATCCCTATTCCTAAACCCTCAACAGACTCGATACTATACCTTAAACTCTAATCCCTTATTCCTAAACCCTCCAACCCTATCCCTAATCCTTACACCCTCCACACTCTACTTTAACCCTAATCCCTTCAACCTCAACCCTATCCCTAAACCCTTGACCCTCGAACCTCAACCCTTAACCCTCGACATCAAACCCTATTCCCTCAACCCTTAACTCTGATCCCTCATCTCTCAACCCTAACCCTAAACCCTAAACCCTCAACCCTCAATGTCAAATCCTAATCCCTCAACCCTAAACCCTATCCCTAAACCCTCAACACTATACCTTAAACCCTAATCCCTCAGCCCTCAACCCTAAACCTTATCCCTAAACCCTAATCCCTCAACCCTCAACCCTAATCTGTCATCCCCCAACTCTAATCCTTCATCCCTAAACCCTAAATGCTATCCCTATTCCTACACCCTCAACATAATCAATACTATACCTTAAACCCTAATCCCTTATCCCTAAACCCTCCAACCCTATCCCTAATCCTTATACCCTCCACACTCTACTTTAACCCTAATTCCTCGACCCTCAACCCTATCCCTAAACCCTTGACCCTCGAACCTCAACCCTTAACCCTTAACTCTGATCCCTCGACCCTCAACACTATACCTTAAACCCTAATCCATATCCCTCAACCCTTAACCCTTAAAACTTAAACCCTATCCCTACACCCTCAACACTTGACACTATATCTCAAGCCTTAAACCCTCATCCCTAAAGCCTCAACCCTCAATCCTTAAACCTTCAACCCTAAACCCTATCCCTAATCCCTCTACCCTCGACACTCTAACCCTAACCTCGACATTAAATGCTAATCCGTCAACCCTAAACCCTCAACCCTCAACCCTCAACACTATACCTTAAACCCTAATCCCTCAACCCTCAACCCTAAACCTTATCCCTAAACCCTAATCCCTCAACCCTCAACCCTAATCCATCATCCCTCAACTATAATCCCTCATCCCTAATCCCTAAATGCTATCCCTATTCCTAAACTCTCAACAGATTTGATACTATACCTTAAACCCTAATCCCTTATCCCTAAACCCTCCAACCCTATCCCTAATCCTTACACCCTCCACACTCTACTTTAACCCTAATCCCTCGACCCTAAACCCTATCCCTAAACCCTTGACCCTTGAACCTCAACCCTCAACCCTTAATGTCAAACCCTAATCCCTCAACCCTTAACTTTGATCCCTCGACCCTCAACCGTAATCTGTCATCCCTCATCCCTAAACCTTAAATGCTATCGCTATTCCTAGACCCTCAACGGGCTCGATACTATACCTTAAACGCTAATCCCTTATCCGTAAACCTTCCAACTCTATCCCTTATGCCTTAACCCTCATGATTAATAGCCTTGAACGTAAAAAAATTTGAGTGGGACATAACGCGAGCGCATTATAGCGCGCTCGCGTTATGTCAAACATAGCAAAGGACAGACTTACGGGAAAGAAAAATGCAAGGGGAAACATAATGCGAGCGCGTTATAACGCGCTTGCGTTATTTCTTGCTTTGGGAATCCCAAGCCTTGGGCTTGGGATTTGCTTTGGATTTCCAACCCAAAGGCTTGGAGTGCCTTATGAACAGTCACAGACGTGTTTTTCTATATTCTTCAAAATTTCACATAATTTCGTTCGTGCTAACCCTCAGATTTACACGTGTTTCAAGGTTGAACAAATCGAACACATGGGTAATGTTAGGCTTTCTCTTAGCTATTTGAGGATGTGATTTTTTTCACATTTTAACAATGTCAAGCCTTTCATCTTTAATTTCTTTTGTTTGTGTGTCCGTTTTTATGCAAAAACCACTGTTTGGTCTTTTTTTCATTGTAAAATAACTATTCATTCAAATTTCAAAAAAATTACATATTTAGAAACTAGACTCCATTCTACAAATATTAAAAAAAAATGATTTTCAATTAGTTTTCAAAATTTATAGAGGTAGCACGGCCAAAATTCTGTTTTTTAGGATGTGTCCACTTTAAAAATTAGTAAAAAATCAAATATTCATCAAAAAATTATCAGAAAAATCGGGCATAAACTACATGCTATTAGCTAATTTCTCACCGAAGCGATTTTAAAAATACCAAAAAAAAGTTGACCTTTTGAGGGAGCCACAAAACATGCTATGTTATGTTTTTTTGACAGAAACAACACCAATTTTTGTGGCTCCCTCTTTTGAACCCCTTAATCTATGCCATTTTCAAAACAAAATAGTAGTTTAGAAAGTAGACTCGGAGCACTACGAACATTGTTTTGGTTGCATCTCTAAATTTTGAGTGTAACTATGCTGAATTTCTCATCCAAGGCTAGTATTTCCTGATTTCAGAAAAAAAGTGGCCACTTAAGACCCCTTTTTGGCCCCCCATCTTCTTGCACTTACCCTTAAATCAAACTTGTCTAAATAGCTCGATGATGATCGCATTCATCATTGCAATTATTCTTTCTATCTCCACCAAGAGACAAAATACATACTTCTCAACTTTTTGTCCAAAATGCTATGAAAATAACTAATAACTTCTCCTTACATTTGCTATGAATTATCTTGCAAACTTCATGCAAACTCTTAACAAAAAAATGTTACTAATCCCAATATTTATTCATCAAAATATTGCCCAAGAGGATCCTCTTTATTTGCATCCTCTACCACACATTGACACCTTTTTCCAATAGGCTTCATGAGTTATTAAGGAACTCTTATTCTCCTCTATTTATGCACGATTCTTTGTATATGGCAATTGGTTTTCTCATGAATCCTAGAAATCAAAAGTATTTCCAAGTCCTGTATTATTTTTCCAAGCAATTTTTATGCCAATACATCACTACTTGTCCTTTATTAATCCTTTTATCCCTCTTGACTTATTCCAATCCATCTAGGGTTTAGACAAGAACCCAACTTATCTATGTATCTTTGATATAATTTCTAGAATCTTCCAAACTCAGTTGCTTCTGCACCTGGTTGATTACTTCAGGATCTTTCCATCCCTAAGTTCTGTAGACATAAAAGTTGTAATGCCTCGCCATGCAACCCTAGAGATAAGTCAACTAAAGCAATAAAAAGGCAGAAATTTTTTTTTTAATTTTTTTTAATTTTTTATAGTAGTGTTGATAATAGATCATAACCTAGTTTACCAACAACAAGTTAACTAACATCTCCAGGGCTACATGACTGCATTATTGAAATTAAGCAATACCCAACAACATACATAACCCATTCAAATCATAACTACAATACTAATTACTAACATGACCTAGCTAACAGCCATTGTTTGTCCTAAATCCAAATGCAAAAGGTGGATACACACACGCACAATATGTAATGCCTACCCCAGGAAATCTTAGTAGTTAACAATAATGAAATCAATGGAGTGATACAAACAATTTACAAGATTTAACTTAGTAAATTTTAGATTACATAACGGTGTATATTAGTATTCATCGTAAATGAATATTTAAGATACAAACATTTCAGATTAACCTATATACATGTATACCCATATAACATAGTGCCAGCTAATCTTCCATATGCCGAGTGGAAAGGTACCTCCTTAGCTCCAGAGTCCTGCATGGCTTATAAATCTCAACTGCACATCTAATGAAACATTAGTCCTGTATAATTATAGATTACACAATACAAATATCAATAGAATGGAAAGTCAAACCTAAGACCCTAAGGGGCTGACCTAATGTCTCGGGGGCTCATGATGGCCTTGCCTACGTACGCATAGAGCAGAGACTTCGTAGTTTGGGCAACTAGACTTGCAACCATTAGGTTGATTTTAATACAATAACTAATAAGAAATCTAGTTTCCATAATATTTACCAGAGCATACATGCAAACATTAGATTTTCTTTTCAATGTAAGCAATACCTATCTATCCATTCATCAGATGAGATAAATGCTAATCTAGAAATCAACATAGTATAAGCTTTAAGTAAGAGAAGATTATAAAGATAAATTAATCTCATGTACTCCATACGTAACATAGGTGTCCTTTGTTTGTTAATAATAACTTAACTCTTAGAAGATACAAGTTGTCCCTTATATGACATAGACTATCATCTTAGCTAAACAATCTAGCCATTATATATATATTTTTTTCCTTTTATACTAATCCACCACCATAAGTTACAAAGTATCTATACCTCTTCACACAATGTCTTCTAAACATATCTATGCTCAAGGTCAACACTTAAATATTAATGCACACCACTATTTCCTAATCGCCTATTATTAGAGTAAGTCCCAAGTTCCAAAGAAACCCTACTTCATACACTTGCATAAAGGAATTCATTTAAGACATATCCATTGTTTATCAAGATTCTACACACAATTTAAGATGCCCTTAAGTAAACACTCAGATACCACCTTATCTAACATATTTGCAAAAGTACCCTCCCAAGACCAAATAGGAGTTTATAACAATATTACGTATAGTCCAAACATAAAACTTTTTGTTAATTCTAGAGTATCATCCAAATTATCCTAAAGAACTTCACATAATTATTAATTTACACATACTAAACATACACTATCAATCCCAAAATATTGATCTAAAAACAAATAATAATAACTTTAAATTCAAGAATAACAAGATAACTTCACTTTACATAGGGATTGACTTCATAATCAAATATACTAATAAATTTCATATTTTCCTTAAAATAAGATACGATTCCTTAAATGGAATAAAACTAAACTCTTCTTTTAAAAGTAAAAGAAACTTCCTCTAAATATTTATCCCATAAACTAACCATTAATACTAAAGACCCTACTAAAATTTCCTAAAACTAAATAGCAATTTAAAAGAACAAGAAAAGAGTTATGCATTATCCTTAAGATACTTCATAGCCTTTATAGTAGATTTCTACATCCCGACCCAACCCCAAATCTTCTAATATTAATAGTTCTAAATTATTCAAAGCTTTGCTCAGTTTCAAGAAGCGGCAACAATTACATGTTATTAGGAAAATAATTGAACTTACTTGACAAGCAATGAACAAATTAATATAAGCTATAAAACATACTCAATTTGACACTAATTTAATTATAGATTTATAACACTACAAGTCCTATAACAAAATAAAACTATGAGTGATACCACCCTATTACACATATCAGAAATTAAGGAAAACGTCTATACTTTTAAAGAAACATTTCCACGATTCGAGGATGCTAAACATCTTAAGGATGTGATGACAAGTTATATTTCATTCCAAAATCTGCATTGACAAACCAAAGAACTAATGCCTAATTCTTCACATAAAATAGGTAACAAAACACCGTCTAACTGTGGATAATTTAATAAGTCCTCATCAGTCCATACCCAAATGCAGAGTAACAGTGTACACTTAAATCTTATTCTACTTTATACAATAAAATCTAAAGACAAAGAATGACAACTATTTGACAAAATACCCCAAAGAGAGGTCGTCTCATGGAGTGCAATGACTGTAGGATATACCCAAAAGGATTGCTTTTAACAGGACGCGGACTGTTTGACAAAATGGCTTAAAGAGAAGTCACTTCGTGGAAGGCAATGACTGTGGAATATGCACAAAACAGATTTGTTGAAAAGGCGATAGAAACCTTCAAGCAAATACATAATGTGAAGGCGCAGACAAGGTGGAGAACTGTTTGTCAGAATGCCTCGAAGTCATCTCATGAAATGCAATGACTGCAGGTTATGCGCAAATTGAACTTGTTTAAAGGCTTTAGAAACTTTCAAGCAAATACACTTGGCAGGTAAAAGCCAATTTCCTTGAATTAGCCAAGGTACCCGAGCTATTTGACAGAATGCTCCAAAGAGATGTCATCTCTAGAATACAATGATCGTGAAATATGCACAAAAGAAATTGAAGAAAAGATTAAGCAATCCGCTTTCACTAATAAAGTATTCAGCTTCAAGAGATGATCATCATTGTAGAACAACAAGAAGCTCATACAAACTATGCAATGAATCATGGTAAGTGAACCCATGAAATAATACCTTTAAAATAATGAATCTATAAGTTGCGTCATTCCAATGTAGTATAAAATGAAACATACTTTCCTTAACCTGTCCTCTATATAATGATATTTCACACAATTAAAATTACATCTGTAAAAATAATGTAGTAGGTAAAATCTTTATCTCAGGCCATCAAATAAGATGAGCTCAAGTGGTCAAGGCATTTGGCTTATCAAAGAGGTTTAAATCTCCAGCAGATAAGATAAAGCATTGAAATTAGGCAACATAGCACATCCAACACGTTGTTACAAAAATACACTTGGATAAGCCCTACAGATCTTGCTATACCCATCAATGACATAAACGACCTTACTAAATTGAGTGTACCAGTCCGCTAGACCTTCAACAGTGATCTTAGTCAATTCTTAGAAAGCAAATCAAAAATCTCTTGATAAATCAATTTATTAGACCTTCACTAAAGCGATTATATTCCATTACTAACAGCTAGACTGTGGCGATGATATTTGCCACAGTCGGTGCCACTCACCTTAGTGGGGAGCTGTGGGTTCCTTCTAACAAGCTTTGCCTAATAATTTTATCAACACAACATTCAATACGATATTTGCCAATATATTTATGAAAACCGATGATCTAAACAAAAAAAATCTAAAAGCCCTCAATCAAGTTCCCACATCCTTAAATCTTGTTATCTCTGTCATAAGAAACATAAGCATAAAACCCATCTTAGATATTCCCCTTAAACTGTAATAGTTTAATCTAAGTCTCATAATCTCAGTCAACTAGAGGTATACGAATGAAACCCACAATAGGCTCACTTTGCAACAATGTTAAAATATTATATTGTAAACCCAAAAAAAACATTGGAGTTGATGCCAGGGATATCTAGAAAATATAATTGATACACTCTATAAGCGCCCCAAAGACCTTTCATATTCAGTTCCATGCGATAAATTTCGTTAAGAGGTTAAATAGAAATTAGAACCCTTAACCATATATTTTCACCAAGCATTCAAAAAGAAGACAATATAGAAAAATGTGGAGGTTATAGACAAATCAAACCAACTTGATAATTTTGTTGATTTGATGGCAATCTGGAAACATAAAGTTACAAACTTCAAAGCCTTGATTTGAAGGTCTTCATACAGGAAGCATGAAATTTTCGTCTGTAGAAATCATTTCATTTCAAATGCTAATTCCAATAGATTCATTACACTTTGTGGTTTCCCGAGCAATTAGATCCTTGAACATAAAGGTATAAGAACTAAGTAGGAATATAATCTATCAATGGGTTTTGTATGTCTTACTTTCTAAGGATCTAGTATATAAAGACAAGCCTCTGTACATGCATTGATACTTTCTCAAAACAATACCAAGAGCCACCCTATGGCTGTATATTGACATGTATCTAGTATCTACCGTATAAACCTTCACGCATCTGAATATACCCATTAACTCACACAAGCATCCTTCCACATATTTTACCCAAATGTTTGCCAATATTGAACATAAAAAGAAGGTTTATCATTAATCTCGACAACACCACTTATGGAGGTTTAACATCAAAATCTAATCAACACACCATGTATAATGCTTGCATAGAAAATACACAACATATGGAGAGTACCTGAGCATAACCATACATGTATTTTTACAGTTGTCTTGAATAGCTCCCTTCTCACTGTCCCAGGACCCCAACAAAAGCTCTTGTTTGCTCCTTCCCCTGTGCCAAGGCAGAGTCCTGCAAAAGCCCCCCACTCGTCCATGCTATCTTTCCTTTTTATATCTTTTTCCTCAAAAGACCTCCACTAACTCCAATTTACTAAAATTAACTCCATAAATTAGAAACTGAAAAAGAATATTATTCCCAAATATCCCTTCATTGAATTGCGTAACTACCACTTATAAATGTGGATCTAAATAATAATGATCTAAAAGAATCTCCAGAGATTTACAATAAGGCATTTATATTTATTTAATTATCAAAAATGTCTTTATAACTAACAATATTATTTTAATGCCATGATTAATCAAAGCATAAATCATATAATCCAAACTAAATAACCCAAATGCCAAACATACCTGACACAACCAAAATGAAAACAGAGGGGCACTACAAAAGTGATCTTTAAGTCATATAGACACTGCTCTCCCCGAGCTCTTAGTCTAATAAGAAATTGACCAAGGTTTTACCTTTCTAGTTAAAATCTTAGAATCTTTCCGTTATATATTCTCAACAGAGTTACATTGACTCTGGAAGTTTCTAACCCCTCAGTTGGTTCTCTCTTAACCGCTGACTTGGATACTTGTTGGCAAATAGTCTTCCTGACAATTTTCTTAGTTAATCTTCTATGCCATTCTCGCATAAAACCAGTTTCATCTTTAGACTCTCATAGCATAGTGAGCACAAAGGTTCCAGAGCTAAACCTGGTTTAGCTTTGATACGAAGTGTAACATGACACTTGTTCTACCAACTAAGATTTACTAAGTTAACTCTAAAGTAAATGTTTAAGATATGGATAGTGAAAACAATAAAATTTTTCCTTAAATCCATTCGATAAGATGCACATTTGAAACATTTTTCAAATTCCCATTGCATAATCAAATTACAATTTCTCAATAAAAGAATTGAATATTTCTAATTACAACTTTTGCATAAAGTAGATACATACAAGCTTCAAAAGCTTAACTGAAAAATAGAGATACATGATTGCATTTTGTCTGTTTTCAATTCTTGACTGTCAACTGCATGAGGGGAAACATCACTCAAGCACTTTTCCTCCAACCACAGACTAACTGCGGTCCCCCACACATTTACCAAACTAGTAAACGGCCCTACCCTTTGTCGAAGGGATTGGTTTGATAACCCCAAAGATAAGCCTAAATTGAGTAAGGTGTTGTGTCCTACATTAACTAGTACTACCATACTATGGCTACAACCATCAAATATGATATCTCTACCTAGTAATGCAAACTTGGATCACAGTGAAATTGACAATGCAAACGTTGGCTGTTTACACTACTTTGGCTAAAGTTTCATCACTCCTAACTTAGAATGGACGTCACACGTTCACCCACCCTTCTATCTTGATTGGGAAAGACAACAATCTCTATTCAAAAGTTATTCCCTTACCCATGGATCAACAAACCCCAGGAACAACCCCCACTTAACAATCACATCATTCTCTATACATAGGATATTCCCTTTCCCATGGATCAACAAATCCTAGGAATATCCCCACATAACAATTACATCCAACTTTGTTCTATGTTATCTCCCTCTTTTGTGGATCACATATCCCAAGGTTAACCTATTCCAAGTTTTACTATGACACCTATGTCGAAGTAATCCTAGTGCAAGATATGGTTTACTATCCTTTCCCATTATACAAGTATCTAATCATACTCAAACTAATAATTATACATAAAGTCCCATATAGGCACAAATCTCTATTACTGAGATTATTTTCACATTCACAATACAAATCACTTACTAAATATATATATACTTTTATATAATAAAATAGATAATCACATTGATATATGCACTCACAAAACAAACAACGCAAAATGCCTTAAAAATAAAAAAATATAATGAAAGAGAAATCCTCATGCCTGTGATTATAGCTCTAAACAAATCAATGAAATCCCTTGCTTAAGTTCCTTCCAACACACAAGACCTCCCTTCCAAGTAAAGCAACTCTCCAAAACAAAATGGCAAGAATCTCACAACACTAGCTCAAAATCACAATAGCAGAAATACGAAAGCTTTTGGCTGAAAACTTGTGTGTAATAGAATGAGAGAGCACCTCTCTATATATAAGAAATCAAAGAGAACTTGGGCTACAAACTAGCTTGAAAAAGTGCCACAACTCCACCTTCTCCAAAGTTGAATTAGAGGTGGCAAAAAGGAAATTAAAAGAAATGACACATAAGTGTACACCCAAGCAACAACAAATAAATCAGACTTCTAAATTATACAAACCTTTTCACAAAATTGCCACATAAAAGACCACATTCCCTAATACATAGCAAAAAATGTTTTTAAGGAAATAGTCAAATGTATGTTGGTAAGCAATGAAAAGCTCTTTTAAAAACTTTTAACTGATTTTCAACTCCCCATATGCGTCCAAAGACAAAGTCAAAACTGCCTCAAGAGTTTGTTTAAAAACTCTTTTAGAAAAGAAAATAGTGCTCATACTCATGCGCTTGAATAGGCCTATAAATAGACTTTTCTTTATAACTAACATAACCTCCAAACAACTATACACATGTGCCTCAAATCTGAGCACTTAATGTGCTATCCCTCCAAGTCTATAGGCCACATGCCCTTTATGGCAACACTCCTCAAGCCTTTATAAGCTATATATATATATATATATATATATATATATATATATATATATATTACGTTGAAACATATAAAATTGATAATAGAGTTCACATAATTTCATTACACCGTAAATGTAATAATTACATAATTATAATATATGAATTTAATAATAAATAACTTACTCTATATATATATATTATCAATATACATCTTATCATTCATAAAATCATTCATTGACATAAAATCCACATAGACATAATTGACATAAAAATCACATTCACATAAGTGACAATAACTTTACATGGTCCAATTCGATATCCTTGTACCTATGAACAATACGCTCATGAGTGTGTTGGTATGTCTACCTTGTACACTCATGCTCGTATTGACTCATATGTATGAACTTATCGTGGACTTGCACGAGTTATGATCAAACCACATAAGACCTTGCCTTTGCAACCAAAAACTTACCAACATGCAGGTTAAATCACAATTCTCACTTGAACATCCAAACATGCAATCGAGATTCACAACCTAGATCACTTACCGCTACCCATACCGACTTGACATAACTTAGGTCAAAAGAGAATTGTGTGTGTGTTTTCTCAGTCTAGGTTTCTCTAGGATTACCAGACCAAGTCCTTCTCCTGAGTGATACTTCCCCTCCTTTCTGGAGGAGTAACCTGTTCCTACATCCACTTAGATCACCACCACAATAGTTAGCTGATCAAAAATATAATCATTTAAAATACAAGACATTGCATTATTCCAATTTTCTTCATATCCCAATCAAGATTCATAATACACATAAATGCAAAGATTTCATAACCATACATTATTCAAACAAATTAACCAATCTAGGTAAATAGTAAATGGATAAAAACACATGGGCTGTAACAACTTGGCCCTATTCAAAACTTGTTTGGCTTAGCTCCTAGTTTTTCACTCATCCTAGATAGGATCCTTGGTGCAATCTTGTCCTTTAAGTTAAAAAAAATAATTCTCACATTTGAGGAAAACATTTCTAGGATCTAATTGTTATCCATCAACATGGGTGCCAAAACTTTAAATTCATGCATCTAGGTTGTGTATTTAAAGGCATCATCCTAGACCATTTGCATAAGAATAACACATGACGTTTATTGAATAAACATTCCCAAGAGCATACATTTTCCTCCTCTTTTGCATATACATTAAGTACATCACTCACCCTTTGTCCTACATCATCAATAACACTTTGTCTACAAGCAATCGTTTGACATCCATTGTCAAGGCACACATTTGAAGGACACTCTTTGGTACATTCACACATTCACTTGCATTAGCAAAATCATCAATCAATGATATTCATTACCATCTACATATTGACATTCATTGCCAACCCATTATATCTTTACTTTTATTGTTAATATAGTCACAAGGCTTGACTAAGAAGCCAATAAGTCCTTCAAGCTTTGCACAACTCACTCCTTAGTACTCTTTAGCACCACTACTGTTTTCCTTACATTAGATAACATTGGGCAAACACACCTAGTTTTACAGAAGACACAATTGTGAATCTGTAGGACAAGATTACAGATTTTGGACAAGACCACATATCTAAAAGTCGACTCTACTAGTGCCATTTGGTCCCAAACACTCAACGACTCAAGATTTAGTTGATTTAGTCATCTTAGCCTTTAAATCCATGATCCATTACCAAATTCAAATTGCCATTTTTTTGTCACAACATTTCATGAAATAAAATTCATTTCAAAATACACAACCTATTTCAATTTTAACACATATTTATTTATGCTTAGGAGTGCCTTTGAATTTAACTGATTAGACATTTTTAACATCAACATGATCACACTAGTGATCCATCATCAAGAAGAAAATCACACATTTATTTATGTCTCTATTAACTTTACATGAATCCACACTTAATTTGTCTCCTCCCTTTAAATATTTACATAAAAGATATATTATTCTCCTCCTCAATATTAATTCAAGTTAGGGAGTGGTCCATTAAAAATATGTTATTCTCCTCCTTTAAATTGTGGGGTTCCACCTAGTGATCTTTCCCCAAAATTTCTTCCTTACATTTATTGATCTTTTGCCAAAATCCCTTCTCAACCATTAATTGTTCTTCCAACAAAATACCAGTTTCTTTTAAATGGGGCTATTTATTACATCCTAGCTTTTTTCCACATACTCATAATGTGGGGAATAAGCAAATTAATTGTTAGGTCAATATTATGTGACCCCCATTACTTGGAGTAGGCCCTCCACAAGGTCCACTTTGCACATGCTAACCAACCCTCATAAAACTCTTTTATATACGTAAAAGATCAGCAATATGAAGAGCATGCTCATGCAAGATACCTAGGTAATGCATTAACCTTATTAAAAAGGTTGCTCAAAACCCATTTGGGACTTGCATTTCTTTTCCCAATTATTGGTGTTTGATTTTTTTTGCACGTTATTAGGGTGGATTTAACATTCTCATCATAGTTATTTAATATTTATTTGGGGTCCACGGTTACCTGTATTACCAAACTATTCATAACGCCTCATAATGTCCACTTGGCCAGGCCCACTTCCCGGCACTGAAACTTCCAAAGAATTCAAGTACAATAATAAATGACGTTTATTATTTTAATCGGAAAATTAATTGGCGGCAATTATTTTAGTCGGGAAATATTTGTCAGCAACTGTCCACGGTATCCCATGCATATGCTTTGCCATATTCAACTGAGCAAAACCTCTCAGGTTTTGCAGACTAAAACATAAAATAAAATAAAAATTATTTCCCTTCTGCATGCACAATAGTAATGGTACTACTACTAATAAATAATGGGCAGGGAATAGGAAAACCCTAGTTTTTGTTTGTTTTAAAACTATACAAGATCTGCAGTGGATTTCAGCTGTGGCTCTGCAATGCTGGCAGTCACGTCGGCCGTTAAGGTCTGCATTCAATGACATAGTTTTTTTATTGTTTTCCATATGGAATTCAGCTTTTTAAGGTACGTTTTCGTTTTTCTTCTCTGGAAAATGAAGCAGTGGTTGAGTTGAATGATAGTTTGAGAGTAAATGAAGCAAAGAATGACGAGGATTTAGTGTAGAACAGCAGATGGTTAAAGTTGTTCTTGTTTGGAATATGGCATTCTCGTTTCTTGTCTGAAAGAACTGTTTGGGAGCAAATGGAGTGAAGAAGAGTAAGTATTTAGTCTGAAAATTGTTTTTTTTGTCGGGAATATCTGCATTTTGATTATTTCTCTGAAATGAGTGCTTGAGTGCAAGTGATGCGAAGAGTAGTGTCGATTTTAGTCTAAAATACCAGATATTTCAACTTGTTCATATATGAAAGGTTGGAAGAAATGTCTAGGAGCAAATAGTGGGAAGAATAGTTTGGATTTGGTTTAAGACAGTAGAGTTTTAAAGTTGTTAACGGCTGGAATGAATGTATTTTTCCTGTTTCTCAGAAACCAGTATTTGAGAGCAAATGGTGTGAAGAAGAATGAGGATTTATTGTAAAACAAAAGATATTTCAAGTTGTTCATGTCTGAAAGGTGCACGTTTCATTATTTCCGTGAAAAAGGTGTTCGAGAGCAAATGGTGGGAAGAATAGTGAGGATAGAGTGAATTGTAGATATTTCGAATTGTTTATATCTGGAATGTGTGCATTTTTATTATTTAGCTGAAACAAGTGTTTGAGAGCAAATGGTGTGAAGAATAGAGGGGATTTTGTTTAAAACATCAGATATTTGAAGTTTCTTGAGTCTGGAAATGTGTGCATTGAGTATTTGAAACAAAAGTTACCCGAAAGTCAAGGTGCATTTGCATTGTTTTTTTTGGAGAAAAGAGTTTGAGGCAAAGGATGCAAAGAACAGTGAGGATTGATTCTAGAAGAGCGGTTGTCTCAAGTGTTGAAGTATGAAATATGCGTGTTCTCATTGATAAGAAAATCAAGGTAAAATTTCGTTGCTTTTTCTGAAAAAAAAAAATGTTTGAGAGCGCAGAATGCAAATAGTGTGGAATTCTTCTAAATCGATAGTTATTCCAAGTTATAAAAGTCTGCAATAAGTCCTTTCAAGTTGTAGAAAAAATGATTTGCTTGAAAATAGTATTTTGAACTCCAGGCCTGTGATATCTGGTATTTGGTCAGGTTTGAGGACTGAAGTGTTTGCAATGTCACTGGAAGCTGGCGAGTTAGAAGAATGTTAAGGGAATAAGAACCCCTTTTTCAAGTTCAGAAAAATTTTCCATGAAAATTTATTTGAGAGTCAAAGATTCTCCTTTGGGTCTGCAAACTAGGAAAAATCGTCCAGTTACGACAATGTATGATGCATTTGGTGCGTTGCAGCTGTTTAATTATGTTAAGAGCTTTATAATGAGAAGGAGTTGGTAGGGTGTTATTGGTGGAGTGTACAGAGAGTGTTTGGCCAGGATGTTGTACCACGACATTTATGAAGATGCTCAGCTTAGTTGTACGAGAAAGAATACCTTACACCAGCTCAAACTAAGTACATTTGCCTGCTCAGTATTGTCTTTGACCAATTACATTTTGACTGGCTAGTTTGCAATCTTCACTGAATTATTACAGCGAGGTTATATTTATGCATTATTTGATTTTGAAGAGGGGAGAGTCAGGGCTCAAAGGCTAAAACAGGCTTATTGGGAAGCTCAAGCTTGGCTGGGGAGAAATTCTCCAGCAGGGGAAACACAGTAAGTATTAACAGGCTTGCGATCCTAATGAGCTGAGGATTACACTTAATGGTGGGAGGATCCTGCTAATGGCTAACATCCAATATAGCCTCACTTTTCAATGGGTTTTGGTCACAAAATTTGTCGGGTATCCTGCTAATGTTTAAGATGAAGGTTGGGCTTCTAATGCTGTACATGTAAAAATTTGTCGGGTATCTGTGGACCGTGGTAATGGACAGAATGAAAACTTTTACACTTATGGGAATTGCAGCTTTTGTTTTCTGCTTCGGGCTTGGGATGGCTCAAGTCCTTTCAGAGGATGCACTGGTACTTCTTGAATTTAAAAAAGGGATCTACAAGGATCCTTCGGGGCATGTTCTGAGCTCATGGGATGAAAAATCTGTGGCCTTCAATGGCTGTCCAACATCATGGTATGGAGTTGTGTGCAACGATGGTTTTATCACTGGAATTGATCTCAGCTCACTGAATATTGGAGGAGAGATTGAGCTTGGAATTTTCAGTAAGCTTAAGAGGCTGCAGAATTTGTCATTGTTTAATAATTCTCTTACAGGGAATCTTTCTGCAGAGTTGGGGACTTTAGGGTCCATTCAATATATTGATCTTTCAGACAATTTGTTTTATGGGTCTATTCCAGGGGAAATTGGTGGCATGCAAAACCTTCAGAATTTGTCTTTTGCTGGCAACACATTGACTGGAATTATTCCCGATTCAGTGGGTGCAATGAGCTCACTTCTAAATCTTGATTTGAGCCGAAATTCATTGCATGGGCAGATGCCAACTACTTTGTCAAACTTGCAGCATTTAGTTTCTCTTAACTTGTCATCAAACAAGCTTAGTGGAGAAATTCCAGCAGGTTTGGAGAAGTTTCTGTATTTGAAGAACTTAGATTTGCATCAGAATCAACTATCTGGACAGATTGAAAGTTCCTTAATGCTTCTGATGAGTGCAGAGTACATTGACATGAGCTGCAACATGTTTTCAGGCCCGCTTCCTTGGAAAACGCAAATCATAGCCAGCTTAGCTCAATCACTCCGATATTTGAATCTCAGCAACAATAAATTTACTGGACTGTTACAATCTGATGATAGCATACCTTTGTTTGACAGCCTAAAGGTTCTCGATATAAGTAGCAATCAGCTGACAGGGGAACTTCCTGCTTTTCATTTTGTTTATGCACTTGAGGTTTTGCGCTTGAGCAATAACCAATTTTCTGGCTTTGTACCATTTACACTTTTGGCACAAGATTCTTCAGTCTTGGTTGAATTGGATCTTAGCTGCAACAATCTTTCAGGTAATGTACTAAACAGTCATTCTAATGCATTGTATTAAGATCTTAATTTCTCCATAGTGTTTTTACATTGTATTCCCCTGTCTATTAATCTGTTTAGATGTTCAGTTTGTGATTTGGACCCATTATATTTGAATAAATCATATTTTGAATATTCTGTTATTTTGCAATGTGTAGTCTCAGTGCATGCACTTCAACCTTTTATTTGCTAATTCTGTACAATTTCCCTAATTAGTGTACATTATGAATTCAATTTTTTATGAATTTCTGCACACACCTGAGTTTCTCTTGGTTAAGTGATGGAAGAATGGCATATGGCAAATGCTTTTATTGAAATGTTCTGTTGGTCATGTAATATTCCCTGTTCTTTTGCAGGCCCACTTGGTGTAATCACATCGACCACTCTGAGAATTCTAAATATTTCATCAAATTCTCTCTCTGGTGCACTGCCCAGCCACACAGGAACTTGTGCAGTGATGGATCTAAGTAATAACGAGTTTACTGGAAACTTATCTGTGATGCAGACTTGGGGAAACTCTATGCAAGTTCTTGATTTGAGCTGTAATCAGATTACAGGATCACTACCAAATGAAACATCTCAGTTTCTGAGACTCACTCATTTAAATCTCTCACACAATGCATTAGTTGGTCTTCTCCCATCCATACTTGGAACATATCCCAAGCTTAATGTGCTTGACCTTAGCTTCAATCATCTTAGTGGATTACTTCTGACTAGCCTCTTTAGTTCATCTACTTTGGCATCTTTACACTTAGCTAGCAATCATTTCACAGGAGCTATTCCACTCCCTGTCAGTCCAGTGTCATCATTTGCATATACTCCATATTCACAGTATTCACATCTAGAATCGCTGGATCTTTCAAGCAACCAATTGAATGGCTCCATTCCTATAGAAATTGGCTTTTTAGGAAGCCTCAGGGAACTTAATCTCCATGGAAACAATTTCCTAGGATCCATACCATCTGAAATAAGCAAGCTTGGTAATTTGTCATACCTTGATCTCTCTGTTAATCTTTTGACAGGACACGTACCTCATAATCTTCCAAACAGCCTGAAAGAACTAAATCTTTCCTACAATAATTTATCAGGAACTGTTCCTCAGAATTTGAGAAGGTTCCCCGAGTTATCGTTTCATCCTGGCAATGCTCAATTAATCTTTCCTCATGTTGCTCCCTCTTCTAATGGTGTTCCAAACAGACAATCCAATGGAAGTCATGCTAAAGGCCTTACACCACGTCTCAAGGCTTTAATCATTGGAGGGTCTGCCGCTGGTGCTGCAATTCTCATTGCTCTAGCTCTTTTCTTGCACCACAGAAGAGTTTCAAATTCTCAGGACCTGTTGGAACATCCTGAATATGATAAGCAAGTTACTCGAGCAGATGACAATAAAGGTAGCACCTCCTCTGCTCGGTATTTTGATGCTTCCAAAAGTGCTGATTGCACAGAACCTGTTTCAGTAAGTTTTTCTGTTGATGACCACATTGCTTCCAAAAAGGAATCTCCTGTTGCTGCACTAAAGGCATTCTCTTCTGAACCTGCTATACGGTGGGCTTCAGATGTCAAATTAGAAGGTGTGGAATCTGCAAAGCTAATTGGTTCAGCTCTTTCTCCTCCGAAGATTAAGTGGTCCTCACCTGGTTCCAATAGTCACTTGTCATCATCTCCACGGTCTGAAGATTCATTCACCCCTGAGCACCCTGTTATATTGAAGGTCCGGTCGCCAGATCGCTTGGCAGGGGACCTCTATATTCTGGATCAGAATTTAGTTTTAACAGCTGAGGAGTTGTCACGTGCACCTGCTGAGGTTCTGGGTAGAAGTAGCCATGGCACCTCTTATAAAGCAACACTTGACAATGGCCATTTGCTGAGAGTGAAATGGCTGAGGGAAGGCTTGGCCAAGTGCAGAAAAGATTTCACAAGAGAGGCAAAGAAATTTGGTAACATAAAACATCCAAATATAATCTCTTTGAGAGGGTATTATTGGGGACCTAGCGAGCATGAGAAGCTTATTTTATCTGATTTTGTGAGTTCAGGCAGTCTGGCGAGTCATATGTATGGTAAGACATCCTCCCATGTTTATAACCCCAGCAAATATAGCCGTTTATGACTGTTAGTTGCTTTATGTGAGAAGAGTGTTGACGTTATTCTTTGAAATGTTTATAATTTTAACTTAATCCCCTGCAAAATTGTCGTCGTCATAAAGTTCTTCTCTGTGATATGTGGCTATTTTATGAATGATCCGTTGGGCACTATCTGTATAGCATAGTGGTATACCATTCTGGAAGCATTAACATTCCTAAGGCAGTTAAGTTGGAGGTCAAATTTGTTCAATTGCTCAATGGCCTTCAGGTCCTCAAAGCAAATAAACATTCATATGAGACAAGGCTCATGAGATGAACATTCATATGAGACACATGGGAAATGAACATAATTTGAATCCATGATCCATTTGAAACTGTGGGTTATGACTATTTCTATTGTTTGTGGTGGAGGACCTTCAGTAACTTCTCTATTAGGTGGAGCTGTCAACCATGGCCTATAATTATTGTTGAATGGCTGGCAATCTGGAAATTATTCCTCTTTGGAGTAGGTTGATATTGTTGTATGGGCTGATCTTGTTGTGGCATTTACCTCTTCATAATTGTAACATCATTCATTACCTTTTGCAATAATGCATCAATTGAACTGTTGACAAGAGGGCCAGTAATCAGCTTAATATAGAGGCTTGTGTAGCCAGTTTGTCTTGACCTAGTGACATCTGTGGGGGTTAAGTGTACATTGGGTAGGGTTGTGTTTGTTTGTTGGTATTCTATTTCATGCCTCTAGGAATATCCCTCCTAGGTCTAGTTGAACCTGAAGTGCAGAGGAGCATACCCACTCCTGTCACTTGGCCAAAGTCGCCCTTGACCTGTTGTTAAACCTCTTTCTTCTCATATTGGGTATGCATCAAAATGCACTATAATTATCTAGATTTATTTTACAGTATTAAGCACTGTATGCTATCTTAATTTCATCAAATTGCTTAACATATTAACAAAACAAGGAAGACGCATCTTCTTTGGTCTACTCAGTAGTGGTTGGGAGAATCTCTAGTTTAAAACTTCCATGTATCAAACAAAGGCCTTAAAACACAATCAAAGTCTCATCAATTGTAAGATACTACAACGTGCTCTTCTGACAATACTCAACAAGCATCTATCAGGATGCTGATTTCAGTTATTTAAGTACGATAGAGATTATAATCTCACCCTAGGAAACTATTCACTACAGTTCTCCTTAGGTTTCTTGAAACAATTGTTGTCTCATCTGTATCTTATCAACCCAACAAGTAGACCCACACTTTTTACTAACATCAACTCAGAGATGGTTGCAATATTTTCAGGAGATTATCTCTTCTTAGCTTGTCCTAGAATACTTGTCAAGATATGCTAAGATAATAAACAAGTATTGCCTGAGCTTACACCAGATATTTGAATACCAATGACGAAAAATGATTGATGGGCATTGCAACCAGATATTCCAAAACTTAGTGCCAACAAACATGGAATTGTGCCATGTTTAAGTTCCAACAATGTTCAACTCTTGTTCAACTACATCCTGTATGGAAGCAAGTAATGGCCAATTTGTGTTGCTGTTTCTGGTTGTAAATCAAACTACTAGAGATACTAGCCTCTCAAGAGAATTTCAGAGTAGAGATAAGTCTTATTTTGTGCCCTTGCATATGAATTTCTATGGATTGTAGAAATTGATACACATGATAAAGTTGAAGAAATGCAAGATTTGTATTTGAACACTTGAGTAATCAAGAGATAACTTAGACTCTGCCTCTACAATTGTTATCACTTATTATGTTTCATATTCATGGGCAGATTATTCCAAAATGATAATTGCAGCTACACACCTTTTGTATGGCTGGTTTGCTGTGTCAGTAGTTCAAGTTTACTTGTGCACATTTATGGCTATTTCTTTGGTCCCTCTGAATGTGCCTTTTGTAAGGTTGGTTTGCTGTCAGTAGTTCAAGTTTACTTTTGTACATTTATGGCTATTTCTTTGGTCCCTCTGAAAATATCAGCGCCTTGCTAAGGTTATGTATAAAAGTGCTAAACTTGAGTCAAGGACAAAGCTAACCCTTGTGCCATCTGCTGAATTTGAGATGTATAAGTTACTTGATATCCATTGATCCATATCAAGTTTAGGATCAGAGCTTGTTTTCGATTGATACTTAAGTTTAGCACTGGAATTAAAGGAGCAATAGTATTAACATCAGTGCCACCCACTGGTGAACGGTGAGAACAAGATAATGTGAAAGACACCAAAACTGTCAAGTAGCAATGGTTGAGAACCAGTTGGAACGAGAAACAACAAGACATGGCAATATTGAGCAAATTGAGTAGCTTGATTAAAGATACTCAGCTTGATTAAAGATACAGCACACTTGTGTGTATGGATGGACTGCATACAGTATTTGCTTCAAAACCTTGTTTGTAGAAAAGATAAAGTTTTACCCAATCTCATGTGCCAGACTGCCAACTGGATTCCACCTGACAACCCTATGGAGGTCCAAACCAACTTGGATAGTGACAAAGTTGCATCCTTGTGAGATAATGACTTAATCTGTTTCAAGATGGAAAATAGATTGATATTCCTACTTATGAATGAGAAATGGATATGCCTGTGCATGTGGGGTGCATGTGCATGGGTGTGTGCATTGTGTATGAGAATGTATTATGTATGACTATGCATGTGTTGTGTATGAATATGCATTATGTATGAGTGTGCGTTGTGTATGAGTAAGCATCTCTGTGTATGCATGTGTCTGCCTGTGCATTTGTGAGAAAGTTTGATTCAATTTTTTATTGTCTTCAAAATTTTTGAAAATAATTATCAAATGCTAAAATCAGCTGCATACTATTGTTTTGAAAGTATAGTGGCATGCTATCTATGGCATTTGATAGCCTTAATGATTTGTCCTATCTCAACTTTGCTAGAATATTTTCTCAATTTTTCAAGTCCTGAAATTGTATCCTCTGAAAAAAGGTAATGGCCAAACATGGATGATAACAGTTGCCCTTAACAGCTCAGATGTGAGAAATATTATCAATGTTAAGTTTAATTCTGGCCTTTCTGAAACTTTTGGTGTATGGTGAAATAGATAAGTGCACCGAGGATAAGTCACTCATACATTCTGTATCTGTTTCATATAGATTTATTCTCATCACTTGTGTCTATGTGCACGGTCATCTTATCAATTAGCAGTGGACATTGGTACTTCTCTCACATCTATATGCTCATTTACTTCTAAGTGAGACATTCCATGAGTTCAACGTAACACATTCTTCTTTCTGTTTGAAATATGTTATTTTCCTCCTTAAACTAGCTTTAAAAATAATTCCTACAAAAGATTGGCCATGAAACATGTTGCTTTGCTGCTCAAACTAGCTTATAATTTTATAAACTATCTATGTAAAATTAGGCTGTGATTTCTTGTCAACGCACTGTTGAATTTCCCTTATATAATATTTCTTTATATGGTATAATTATAACATTTCTACTTCCTTTCTGGTCCAGGCTAACCTTTAGCCCTTTTGAGCTTCTTTCGCATCCTATTTTGGACATTGCATATAATCCTCAATTTGAGCTTCTATTGTTCCTGGTGGGCCTATATGCATGCATATGAATGTACATGTTTTATTTGAATCTAGCCTTGTTTTGTCTATATGCTTATCTGATATATAATGGATCAGTGTGATATCCAAGAATTAAGCTGGTCCATAAGATGCTCCAACAGAATATTTTTGTGTACACTTGGCATAAAATAAAGCCCACTAATATTTGGTTTTGTGTTGATGTCTAGCATCCTGAGCATAGTTGCGGATGTCTTCTATATGTTATTTCAATTGAATGATCTTTTGGCCTGTAGGAAAGTGCTTCATTATTTTACACTGTTGGAGCTTGCCTCTCCGAATTGATCAATTCTGCATGTACAAGTGGGCATTCCCAGTTTTTCTTTTATTGACCGAAGTATGTTGCATGGGTTCAGGTTTGTACTTTTTGGTTTGCTCTGCTTCAACCACGATAGAGATCAAACATTGTAGTGCCGGCTGATCTTACAGAAAACAGATACAAGTGTTGCCCATCTAAATGGTTCTCATATTCATTAATACATGCCATAAATTTTTGCAAGTGCTTTCATATCTATGGGTACTCAATGATTTTGAATGTTACAGTCTGAAAATAAATGCTTCGATATGTACATGGAGGACAAACACCATTTTCACTTCACCCATACCTACATTAAACGAATCTCTATGGAAAAAGTACTCTAATGCAAACTGCTTTGCCTGTTTTTTTTATATCCGATTTTTTTCTGCATTTGCCTTCACAACCTAGGCAATGTTTTGAGTTGACCTTCCCCAGCAAAGTAATGTTCATTTCTTCTGTACAGAGATGTCTCAAACAATGGTATCTGAGTTGTTTTTTAAAAATTGTTGCACATTTTATGCTTAATCTTACTGCTTGTACCTGTTGCTAACATACACAACCCCGAAAAATTAGTTTGTTTTGGGAAAAGCAGTGCTGGATTGTGAAGGCACTCTGGACAAAATACACTCCATAGATTGTCATAGAGTAGTCAGAATACAGAAGGCTAGTCAGCAGATAATGAAATTAAACATGCAATGGAATATAGTCATCCACATGGAGAAAAAATCTGTGCAGGCTGTATAAATGTACTCTTTTAATGAATTGAACATAACATTCTTATTTGTTTTTGTTTCATTTTTCAGACAGATCGGGTAGAACAGTTTCACCCTTGTCTTTGGGTCAGCGTCTAAAGATTGCTGTAGATATTGCACGTGGTTTAAATTATCTACATTGTGAGAGATTCTTGCCTCATGGTAATCTCAAAGCAGCAAACATCTTGCTAGATGGCCCTGATCTTAGTGGGCGACTTTCTGATTATGGCCTGCATCGGCTGATGACGCATACGGGAACAGCAGAGCAGTTACTAAATGCAGGTGTTTTGGGATATCGGGCTCCAGAACTGGCCTCTGCAAAGAAGCCAAGCCCCTCATGTAAGGCTGACATATATGCTTTTGGGGTGATATTGTTGGAGATTTTGACAGGAAGGAGTGCAGGTGACATCATAGCAGGTGATATGGGGGTAGTTGATCTTACAGATTGGGTGAGGCTTTTAGCAACTGAAGGACGAGGAGCTGAGTGTTTTGATCCGGCTCTCTTGGCGATTGAGGGGGTTCAAGCTCCTGCAAAAGGAATGGATGATATGCTATCTATTGCTCTTAAGTGCATCCACCCTGTATCTGAGAGACCTAACATTAGGACTGTTTATGAAGATCTAACTTCTATATTGGCCTGAGATCTTACACCTTGTAAGATCATTCTAGGCCTCTATAAATGCATTGTTAAAGTATGACTGCGAGTCTGTTTCAATGACTCGCAGAAAAGAGAATTTAAATGAATGTGAAGAAGTTTTTCTGATTTGCCATATCCATATCAATTTCCTAAAGTTTGGAGTACAAAAAAGCATGCATACTTAAAAGTTAGATTATGGTTACTTATGTTGTTTCTGCAATCGAGTCTAGCTTTTGCATTTGTTAAATTTTCTGGAGCAAGTAGAATCTAAAATCCTATATTTCTTCTGTATTAGCTTTGCAAGAGATGCTGGGGGGAGTCTTTACTTTCGGAGTGTTTTGATGTGAATTTGTAGGGTACGGTGTCTTTGCCTTAATCAATATTTTATTTGTCATTATATTTCCTGTTAGAGTGCTTGCAAGCATTAGTTTTGGTTAATGCTAGAGTGCAAGCATGCCATATTTAAAGGAAAATTGGCAACTTATTACAACCACTCTACTTAAATATCATCCACTTCAACAGTCAAAGGTTAATTTGAACCAATAAAAATAGGACAGATATTTACCACTTTTTGTTTTGAATGACATGTAAAATTGCTATTGAATGTTTGACCATTGAAGTGGATGATATTTAAGTAGAGTGGTTGTAATACATTGCCAATTTCATTTACGGTGCTTGTCTCCCTAGGTTTAGCATCTAAGGCAGTTCAAGAACTTTTATTTATGACTTAATAAGTATTCACATAAATCCGACTTGTTTAGTTGGACCACTGAATTTTGTACTAATTAAGGTAATTATTTTCAGTGTCCAATTTCAAATGGCCGAGTAGTTTTTTATAAGATACGAAATAAAAACATTTTATAATTAATATTGCACATGCTCTTTGGCGGCAATCCTCAGATACAAAAAAATCTAATAGGTGGAGCCCCAGTGCCCATAGACTAAATGGGTTTAGCTTTCTATGGGAATGTATTGTAATCAGATCTGGATACTCATCTGTATGGTTGTTCTTAAATATCATCCACTTAAACAGTCAAAGGTCAATTTTGGCCAATAAAAATAGGACAAATATTTACCACATTTTGTTGTGCATGAGGTGTAAAATTGCTATTAGTTGTTTGACCATTAAAATGGATGATATTTAAATAGAGTGCGTCTGTATAGCATGGAAAAACGATATTTAGTTCCTTCACTGGAAGTAAAGTTTAGGAAGGCAGTGGTCGTTTTTGGAGGCCTGAACTCGCTAGTCCCAAATCAAAAAAATCAAACCTAACATTTGTGTTTCCGAAATGTTTTTGATTCAACTTTTTGAAACTGAAACGTATGAGAGTTACAGAGAAAGCTTTATCGCCAAAAAAAATGAGGGGTGGCATACAAGCATGGCCCAGGCAAACATCATAAGCAACAGAGCCCAGAAGGAGAGCATTATAGCTTAAATTTTAAAATATTCCTGCTAAATCTCTCTCATCACTGGAGGGGAAAAAGGTTGAGTAAGGCCTAAAGCTCTCAATTGAATAATAATAATGTTAAGAAGGAAAATCATGACCAAAGAAAGCAAAGAAGGCTAATTACCCATCAAGCTCTAGAATGCACAAGTCCCATTGCAAAATGCGGATTTTGATCATTGTTATAAAAAATGCTCAACTTTAAGCGGCTGTTTGGTGTAAAGGAAAAAACCATTTTTCACCTTTCATTATTATCTCGTATGCACAGACTAGCTGAAATTGATAGTTCTGCAAGGACTAACTTCGAGTATCATGGTTGTGGGCTTTGCCATCATGAAGATTGTAATTGTGAGCACCACTTTAGCAAAGCTACCTGATGGGTTAAGCTGGTGAGTAATGATGGAAGAGCTTATGTTTGACCCTAGACCTTTTTCGCTTGTTGGTAATATACTTCATAAAGCCCTTCGACGGGACTGCTGATTGTGAAAGGAGCACTTCCGCAATGAGCTAAAAGTTGTGGAAGGTACTCCAGTTCTTGGACTGTTTTCGAAGATCTGTATTGAATCTTTATATTTATTGGCGCTGACTTGTTCCGTAAAGTTCTTTAGAGCATACTGTTCCATAAAGTTCTTTAGAGCATATTGTATTGAAAAATAAGTACAAAATGTATGCTTTCTTAGTGGAAGGGAATAAAATATCTATGGTTAATTAAATAAATAAAGTAATTAATAAATAATTAATTTAGATATATGAGCCGTGTTAAAAATTATCTGGTAGGTATACACAATGAAATAATTATGGAAAATAAATAAATAAATAGTATTTAGTTAGAATTTGATTGATAAAAAAGTAGTGTACAGTGTTTGTAGTCTTATTGTGTAGGAAAATTAGCAGTAAGGTGAATAATGTATAATTTGAAAATTGATTATTTGTTGTTTTGGACCACTTCCACATCTTTGGACTTGAATTTTGGTATATTTTCTCTACTAAACTTTTATATTTGTTTTTTAGTTTGTGTTGATGTGTATGATTTGTTTTAACTACACGCTAGTGTTTAGCAACACCTTTGGGGAGTTTGCTATGCAAGAATTGATTCTCCTTTCATCAAATCCCTAGGATATTGATTTAATGACTTTTTAGAAAAAGAAGAAGACAATAGATAGTCATGTAGAGAATGCCCTAGATGGGAATGCAAGCAAATAATATAGTAATGATGCTTTGCGAATGAACATATCTTGAATGCACTTATTGGATTGATTTCTAGTACTTTGAAATGAATAAGGATTAGTCCTTAAATACAACTCCAAAGGTGGCAAGTGAAATGTTTAATGCATTGAGTCAGTAGACAATGGCTAGTAAGAAGGGTCAAGGTGGCCCCAAATTTGAATTTGAAATTTGAAAGTTTTGGGTTCATTTTCGTAAATTATGGAATTGACCTGGGTCAATACCACAAATTGGGGATCTAAACCTAGGTGGGAAATGGATAAATGATGGCATAGGATTGGTCCTTGGAAACGAGTGTAGATGGGATTAGGTAAGGCTCGAGTTATGTGCCAACTCTTAGTAAAAATTGTCACCTGTACATTTCTTATTGCATAAGGGACTATAGGGTCAAAGTGAACCCAAAACGAAGGGGAACTAGACAAAGCATGCAATTTTCACCATTATAGTTAGCTTCCAATTTGATTTACATGTGAAAGTATAATTAAGTAGCCAACATGAAAGTAAATTTATCCAAGACACTCTTAAAAAGGATATGGATGTAGCTTTGGTACATGCTCCCTTGTAATGAGTGATCCATCCTGGAATTATGTGAAAATTAGAAAAAAATCAATGAGTAGCATCTTATAAGCATTTAAAATGAATTGTTTATGACCAAAAGAATAAAAATGAAAAAAAAGGAGAGAGATATTCCACTTAAGGTGGAACAAGGATATCACCTTGGGTAGCATCATTAATTGGTATTACTTTGGAGTAATAAAATTAATGTTGTACCATTTGAAAATGACATAGGATCATGTGGTGGTCACCACAAACATACTCAAGAAAGAAGTGATAGTGACCTTGTATGCCCCTCTCCAATTAGTTGCATGCCAATATTGCAATTAATTTGGAGGATTGTAGGAAAGATTTTTGAAATGACATAAACCTTAAAAGGCTAAATAATCAATAGGAATGTAAGGATATCATGTTCACAACATAATAAGATATGCTCATGAAAGCACACATAATGGTAGGAAGCAAGGTGCCCTCCAATATTGCTCCCAAGTAGGGCCATGAATGAACTGAAAGTGGCCATGAATGATAGATAAAGTATTTTGTAAGCACAAACAAATGCGAGATATCATCATGATAAGCATTAGGAAAATAATAATCATCATAAAGTACATTAACATAAGATGTGGATATGGTCTTGCTCCTTCAACCCTATCACCGAGTCTCTCAACATCCGGCCTGCCTGGGTTAGGCTCCCTAATCTCCCTCTTTACTGTTGGGAAAATTCATGCTACGAGGACATTGGAAATGCTATCAACCGCTTTTTGATGGTGGATTCTTCAACCTCCTTCATAGGACACTCCACATTTGCTTGTATTTTGTCAACATTGACATCTCTAAACCCCTTCATGGGGAGGTGGTTCTATAGGTTGGGGATAGGTCATGGATGCATATGCTTGACTATGAGGGCCTCCCATTTAGATGTAGACGATGCTTTGCCATGGGCCACTTGGGGGAAGAATGCTTTGGATGATCACTTGACCATTAGTGCTACTGATTCCCCGACGAATTCTCCCTCGCCGGTTGGGGTGCCATCTTCAATTGTTGTTTCATCTCCTTCATGTCCAGTGGATGCTATGGTGGCTGAGCTTGCCATGTGTCCCCCGCTTCCTCCTGTGACTTTTGTTCAGCCGATGGTTGCCCTTCCCTTGAGGGCGTTGTGGAGCTCACTACTCCAGTTCAATCATCAGGTACCCTAGCTTCTTGTGCTGGGGCTTCCCCCACTTCTCATGTTCCATCTGTGTTTGTGGAATCTAACAAGGATTCCCCTCTCAGTCCCTGTTATGTGGACTTAGGCTCTTTGAGTTCATGGACTGTTGTTGAGAGAAGGAAGAAAAGCCTTCCTAAGTCTATAACTTCTTTGCACCCTCAGGTCAAAGGCATTCGTTTTGCCAAGTCAGGTTCTAGTGTTGTCTAGTTCTTGATGTTTGGTCCTTGTTTTTGCAACGGGGCTGCCTTTTGTTCAAGGGTTCGGGCCCTTTCAAAATCCTATTTTGTTTCCCAGTTTCACTACTTGTGAAACTCGTTTCATTCGCCTTTTGGCTTCTTTGTATGGGTATGGGCCCTTCCTAATTATCAATATCAAAACATAAGATGTGAATATTGTTAGCATTACCATGAGCAAATAGGATTAGCATAAAGCATATGCATGACAATCGAGGAAGATCATGTGATCATTAGAAGAAAAGATTGTGTTTGTGAAACATGTAATACAAATGCTAATCATAATCATTGTAATCATATGGATAATCATGTAAAGTGTATCACCATCATAATAGAAATGTCAAATTGCACAAAGGATATGCCCCCTAAGTTGGAGACACCACAATATAATATATATTTATGAAAATATGTATAGCATGGGAGATCCAAATCTCAAGCAACAATATTGGCAGGATCATACTCCATTAAATCATATTCATCCCAATTGTGTACTTGGCAGCTACCTTCAAGGAGGTGGCTTTCATCATGATGAGAGGTAGTACTTGTTAGACTTAGGGCACACAACTGAGAGGGGGGGGGGTGAATCAGTTGTGCAAAACTTTCTCCAATTTGTACACTTAAAACTTCTTGGTGATTAGCAGTATATTAAACATGAAACATAATGCATTCAAATCAAAAGCAGAAACTCATCAACACATAAGACACCAAGATTTTGACGTGGAAAACCCAGTTAAGGGAAAAACCACGGGATGATTAACCCAAGATTGTATTCTCTATTAGAAGAATAGAAAGAACAAAATGGCACTTGCCAATTAGGGCTCACTGCCCAAGCACATTGCTCACAAGAGGCTCACTGCCTACAAGAGACACACTGTCTACAAAGAAGTAAGTATCACATACATGAACTGGAGAATAGCATCTTCACTATGCTTGAATCAATTCCATTAAAGCCCAAAAACTTCTGCTCTGCCTTTCGCTCCCTTCTTCGCTACCACACTCTCATCTCCACAAGACACACTTTGGAATGACTTCACAATCCTTTATTTATACAAGGCATCGACTTAGGAACACTCATCTAAGTTGGCAAACACTTATAGATCATCCGAAAGACGTGTAATACATCCGGTCGGCCAGTCTCAGGAAGAACACCAACATCTGGTAGTTATCCATCAAAACCAAACTCTAACTTCCATGCAGACTACCAACATGAGCTAGACACGATCCAAAGATCACCATAACCTTTCTTGAGTCAGCAAGAACATCCGCACTTCATCTACTTTCTGGAATTCTTCTCTCCTTCATCCAAAACCTCAAGAACATAGTCTGTCATTACTGTCACAAAGGAATAGGTTCTTCCGGACCTTCAAACCACGAACCAATCTACTTGACACTTTACAAGGACATCTTAAACACCTCCTCAAATCTGCAGAATGGGAAAATGCATTTCCAGATCTCACCGGACCTATCTGTGTCACTCTGTCACTTCTCAACACCTACCAGAACCGGTTCTACTGGAGAGATCATAACTTCTTCAGATCTTCATGCGGACCTTTGAAAACTTGACTGGAGCATCTCAAGACTTATATCTACAAACCCTTTAAACCGCATACTCTGATCCTCAACCTATTTGGGAGTTTTATCTTCTTGTCATCACTATTCTTCACTGTTCCTGATTGACACTAATTTTCTCAATATCCTCAACACACAGCTCATCCAATCCTTCTCATGAATGCAACCTGAGTATGTTGACATCAATGACAACACTTGTTAGGCCCATACTTGCAACAGTACTTTTAGTAAAAGTGCTTGAAATGTGTGGGATATGTACTTTGCCTTTTTGTATGCATTGCTCTTGTGACTTAGGAGATGGACCTTGCTCGACATTATCATTGTTCTTTGGTACCCAAATAGTAGATGGTCCTTTAGATACAACAATGGGATTGCTAAATCTAACTTTCTTTTCTTTTGCTTGTTGATAAGGATGGAACCTTCCTTGCTTTGGTACATGTGGAGGGTGAGAAATAACTTGTTCTTGCTTTTATTGTGCTTGTGGCCTCATAATAGTTTCTTTTTCTTATGGAAAACCTCTTCATTTGCATTTGTGGATTCCTTAGGAGTGTGGATATGTTTCCATAGTAAAATAACTCAAGTCTAAAAATGAATCATGGAGGACCTTGATAATTCTTCCTTCATGCACATATTTAAGCTATTGATGTATAATAGAAGGTACAAACTTTCACATGTTCAAGCCATGGCCTACCAAATGAAATGTTAAACTCATTTGAAGAAGGAATCACATGGAAAATCACCAAAACTTCTTTGTAATCCTTTTGAAGTAGAAAAATGATACACCCTAAAGTATTAATCAATGTCTCATTATACATCTTTAATGATACCCTTGAATGGGCATAATCTCATTGAATGTTACAAGTACATAGATACTCATTAGTGCATATATTAAATTTATTTGTAGGATCCATGAGAAAACCATTGACAAACTTGTCATAGATACTACCAATCACATACAATGGGATAAGAATGATCATCAATATCTCTTCATTAGAAAATGTAATAACATGAGTAGTAGAAGGAGAAGGGGCTCTACCATAAGCCATTCTCACAAAAATATCATCTATATATGTGAAGATGAACCAATATGTTGCTTGATAACATCTCTATCCATGTGCATGTGTTCCATGTTAGTATGTAGATGCTTGGACACCTATTGGAAGTCTAGATTGTTAGATTGATATGTGAAGGAAAAGGATTTCTATAAATCTATGAATTTTGATTAGATGGAACAACCAAATGATTACCTCCATTGTTAACACCATAAACATGTATAACATTATTATCTATCAAATCTTGTACTTTGTGCTTAAGAGCCATACAGATCTATGTGATGACCATTAACCTTGTGATATGACAAAAATATGCTCATTATATCCTTTAGGGATTCCTCTATATGGATCCAATGGACATATGGGAGGAAGTGTCAAATTATCATTCAATAAGCTTTGAAGCACATTATATAGAGTTTCACTCAATCTTGTGAATTTTCTAGTTGTTTTAGGCCAAATAAAACCCCATTAATGCACGTGCATTGGATCTAAACAAAAATAGTCTTTTTGTATTATTCATTTTTTTAATTAATGCAACTAATTGGATCTAATCTAAAAATTGAAATCTTTTTATGAAATAAAAAGTTATAAATAAATCTTTCTTCCCTTTCCTTTCAATTATGCAAAACAATGAAAGTTTTTCTTTTGTAAAGGGGAATCAATCATCAAAACTGAAACTTAACTTTCCCTTTTCATATAATTTACAATAATCAATCAAGAGATAGAGAGGAGAAAACAATGTTGAATTAATTTCTCTTATCAATTAATCATGCAAAACATAGATGATAATTGTTTTAAAACCTTTTATGTGTGAATATTTGCCTAACTGAAATGAACAAACCATTGGTATGCTTCTAGAATAATCTCTTTTTTGGTATGTTGAGGATGAAATCTTTTGATTTGATTATCTTTTTGAACTTTGAAGCAAATAAGTCAAATCTTTCCAAACAAAAAATTCATAATGGAGATTTTGCTAACCTAAAGTCATAATCTTGGAAAAGAAATCTAAATTCTATGTTAAAACTAATATCTACAATCTACACTACAAACAAGTTCTACAACTATGCACCTCTTTCCACATACACAACTAAAACAAAACTAATTTAAAACTAAAACTACTCAAAGCAAATCTCCACTAAATTCCATACTTGGAATTAAAGATACCCAAAGTATAGAGCAATTTTAATGTTGGTTGTTTCCTTAGGAATCTAGTTGTTTAGTATCTTTCTCCTTCAACTTCAAAACCTTCTCCAATGGTGAAAATGAAGAATACCATGGGCTAGACTCAAATCTATAGATAGCTTGCAATGACTATGCAAGAGGCTAATAATTCAAAGCTTGGAAGCTCTGGTTGGTCTCAAATTTACATGCATGTTGGAGCTCTTCAATGGATAAAATATGGACCTTAATAGTGAATGAAAAATAGTTATCTATTGGAAAGAAAGATTTGGTTTGTTAGATTTAGGACAGACAACTGAGAGGGGGGGTGAATCAGTTGTTTGAAACTTTCTTTCAATTAATCACTTTAAATTCTTTTCTTAATCCAGCATCATAATAATAAATCAATCATGGAAATGTAATGCAACAATTCAAGAGCAGAAACACATTAACACATATGACACCAAGATTTTGACATGGAAAACCCAGTTAAGGGAAAAACCACGGGGTGACTTTCTCTGTTAGAAGAATAGAAAGAATAAAATGGCACATGCCAATTAGGGCTCACTGCCTGAGCACACTACTCACAAGAGGCCCACTACCTACAGGAGACACACTGTCTACAGAATGATAAGTATTACATACTTGAACTGAAGAATAACATCTTCACCATGCTTGAGTCAGTTCCATTTAAGCTCCACATTTCTGCTCTGCTTTTCACTTTCTGCCTCTCTACCACACACTCATCTCCATCAGACGCAATTGAAATGACTTTACAACTCCTTATTTATACAAGACATCAACTTAGGAATTATCATCCAAGTCGGCATACATTACAGAGCACATACATAAATACAACATGACTTATTACAAAAAGACTTCACGCGAATCAACACACTGTCGGCCACACAGATCTGAGACTTCAATATTTCTTTAGGAACATGCCATTCTTCATAGAACATCTTCAAGATCATCCGCAAGATGTGTAACTCATTTGGTCGGCCAGACTTAAGAAGAACATCATCATCCAGAAGTAAATCTTTAATTGCGAGCTCAATCTTTAATGCAGACCATCAACACGAACTAGACACAATCCAAAGAACTCCACAAGCTTGCCTGAGACATCAAGAACATCCACACTACTTCTACTTATTGAAATCATTCTCTCCTTCATCTGGAACCTCCAAAACATAGTCTGTCATTACTGTCATATTGGAATAGATACCTCGAGACCACGAACCAATTGAGTTGTCACTTCACATTGACTTCCTAAACACTCCACCAAATCCGTAGTACAGGATATTGCATTTTCGGATCTTACCGGACCTATCTGTGTCACTATGTCACCTCTGAACACCTACCAGAATTGGTTTTACTTAAGTGGCCATAACTTCTTCAGGTCTTCATGCGGACCTCTGAAATCTTTACTGGATCATCTTAAGACACATATCTACAAACCCTTTGAAGCGCTTCCTCTGATCTTCATCTTAGCTATGATCTTTACCTTACTGCCTTCACTGTTCTTCTTTGTTCTTGATTAGGACTAATTTTCTCAATATCCTCAGTACATGGCTCATCCAATCCTTATCATCAATGCAACAGGAGTATGTTGACATCAATGACAACACCGGTTAGGCTCATACTTGCAACATGGTTTAGGTTTTGAGATAGAAAAAAATAAATTCCTAAAGATAACTGATCTACAAAAAGTGCCAACATTGAGTTAAAATGCCAGAAATAAGAAAAATCTCACTCTTACAAAGATTCACATGCTAGAGGAAAAATATTCATTTACCCTTTTGGCAACAATTTGGTCATTGGGGAAAATTAGCAAATTTAGAGCAAACACATGTTTTAAGGTAGAAACAAAGGTCTTTAGTAGGAAAAATGATGTAGAAGGTTTGTGGTTGATTTTGGTTGACCATTAAGTGATGCATGGAGGATTCTAAGTGGTTGACAAGGTATTTTCACCATGGAGGAAGAAGTTGAAGTCACATAGGGTACTGAGCTAGATTAAAAAATCATCGTTGAACTGCCATTTATGCTTGTTTATTTTAGGAATTCACACATTTCCCACTAGGAAATGCATCCCATAGTTTCAATGAGTGCCACTTCCTAAAATGTAGCATAGGAACCTTAGAACTTACTTGTACCTACCTTGGCTTGATTTCTCACATTTGACCTGCAATGATGATTTCAAATATCATGTGCAACATAATATAATTTTGTGAATGAAATTTACAATGTTAAAACAAATAAGATTACTCACCATTTATGCAAGGTTTAGAAATACCAACTCAGTGTGTGCTCCTCCTTGCATCCATCTAGAACCTAAAAAATGAACCCATCTACTATTCTCAAGTTCATTCTTCATGCAAAATTAGCTCAAGTTTTTAGCATAATCAAAGACAAGAGGATGCACTTTTTATGTGGAGGTGTATATCTATGTTACCTTGCATAAATCACCTACACATAATTTGATGTCTTATAAAGGAGATAAACTAGCATATATACCCTAAACTTATGAAACCCTAGATGATTGCCAACGTGAGGGATGGTGAGATCCTTAGGGATCCCTATCTTGATATGGTTGGTCGATGGTGTAGAGATGATGGAGTACTATAATTCTACTATGGAATTGTTGTCTTGAAGAATATGAGGGATGATTGAGACCCATCCATTGAGAAAACCAACATATCAATTTAGACAAATACCTCTAAGAGCTTTTCCCCTAGTGGCTACAATGTACAAATCACTTAAGGAGGCCCCAAAGATCCCCTCTAGAGTCATTCTATGGACTCCAGTGATCCTAGAAGCCCTAATTAGGAGAGTGGCATGGGATACCACCCCAACCTTTATCCTAGAAGGATTCAACACAATAGACACCATCGTAGGATATACCACCATAGCAGATATTGCCACAATAGGCATCGACATAGTAGGTAGCACCATAGTAGACAATAGTACATAAAAATAAACACCAACACAAGCATCAACAAAACATGCACCAACATAACAAGATACATTGTTATCACTTTTAGAGAGGTTTGTAGCCTTGGATCCTACTCAGTAGGATGGAGATCACCACAAGTGCCTATTATTGCTTTATTTGCTTTATTATTCTTTAGATATATGATTTTAGCATAGTTTACAATACTTGTACCTTGATTTTTATCAATTATCTCTATGTTATGATTTTGACATTCTCCAACTCATTCTTTCACTAGTTGGGACTGATCTTGCTTGGCTTTGTTGAATTTGAGTCTCTCACTTCTAGGATATTTACAACTCCTATTGGTACAACATGCTCTTGAGCCTTAGGTACATACTTCTTCTTTGTTGCCTATTATTGCACTAGAATCTTCTTCCTTTCTATAATCTTCTAGAAGAACTATTGTTCCTTGTTTTAATCTCTGCATTTTTCTTTTCCTTTTCAATGTTTGCACCAACCCTATTTGTTCTGACAGTAGAATTTCCTTGTGTAGGCACTTGTCTATTTATCAATTGATATCCACTTTAGACCTGCATAATAGCTACATCTATAAGGACCTTTATGTCCTCATCTAATAGTTTGGACCTCTTGTAGTTCTAACACATAAGTTCCCTCAAATGTTCAAAATCATGAGAAAGCAATTCATACAAATTTGTATCTACATTATGATCATAATGGAATACTTAATCATCTCTTTCATGGCTATCATAACTATCATCTTCATTCATTAGTTCATATTCCTTTTTATCAAGATGATCAATATCCTTGTCATAATATTTTGCATTACCTTCTCCATTAGGAAACTCTTCCTCTTTGCTTATTGAGAGAGCAACTACACAATTTGATAGATCATGAGGGAGATAGAAAGATTTACACCATGATGCAACCTCTTGGAAGTTCACATGGTCTCTTCTCAATAGATTTGGAGAAGAGGCTAACCAACTAGGCTATAGACTAACCAACTGCATAAAAGACCTCTATCATTCTAATGTGATCTCTTAGAACAATAAGTTTGTGCAACCTCTATCCTTCATTAAAATGTAGTGTTGCATACTGAGGTGGCAACCCTTTCTCATTTCTTTCTACCTAATATGATAGGTCTTTCATAGAACCCATCAGTCTATCCAATTTGTCTTTAGCAATAAGGGGCTTATTTGGGACTGCCCTATCTAGTTGTGATATTTTCACATCTAACCTCTTGATATATTTTCCTAAAGCTCTCATATTGATTTGAATATTTATGGTTGTAGCATAGGCCTCTCTCAAAGTTAGTGGATTTTTTTCTTGTGGACAATATCCAATCTTGGAATCAAAGGCACCACAATACAAGACTAGGAACATTGATTCATTTAGTCTTAGGTGAGGTGGTACCTTACTCATAGTCATGATGAATTTTCTATTGAAATCCACCACTATCTCCTTTACTCCTTTCTTTATGTTTGTAAGTTCATGTATAGCAAACTTGGGATCTATTCTATCCCCATATTACAACCTAAAAACTCTCATGGGCTCCTCCCAGGAATCGATACTACCATCCAAGAGACTTTTGTACTGTTCCCTAGAACTCTCTTCTAATGAATGCACAAAGAATTTCATCATCACGTGCTCATAGTCTATGCCATACTCATCAGTGACATTAATGAAATACCTTAAGTGTTCGTCTCATGTAACTATATTGTTACCCTGGAATCTTTGTATCTTTATCCTTATCTCATTTGGAATTTCATTTGGGAAATTAGGGATGTTAAAGAAATCTGATTGTTTGCATCTTTTTGCTCACAAAGGTTGCCTTACTAGAGGGAACCTTTGAGCTTGTCTTCAAAATGTAGGGTCTAGGATTTTGGCATGCTACCAAAATTTTGATTGAATTGTTTCTATTGTTAAGGCTAGTTTGGGATATTATGTATTTGGTTATGTTTTCTATTTTGCTGATGTTGTGGAATTTTATTATGATTTTGATTCCTATTTTGTTGATGGGTAGCTTGAGCCTGAGCTTAAGCCTACTGAGCAAGTTGAGCCTTCTGCAACTCAATTTCTTCTTGAAGTTCTTGTATCCTCTATCTTATGTGATCTAGCAGGTCCCATTCTTGAATAATAATTCTTTCTCTTTCTTTAGCATCTAAATGTGTTGGTTGACTAGCATCCCAAAATGTTGTATCATGTTAAGATCTATGTGTCATAGTAGGTGAAACCAGACACTAGCCAACAAGATGTCTTTCTACATTTTGGTTTTGCATGCCAAATATTTGCATGTGTGCATCATGAAATCTATCCCTTCTTCCTCTAGAAATGAGAGTGTCGTTTCTTTAAGCTTCATAGTCATGTTGCAAGTATGTGCTAATCGGTGTTGTCATTAATGTCAAAATGTTTGTGTTGTCATTGGTGTCAACTGTGCTCTTGTTTTGTTACTTTATTGTGATGAGTTAGTTGCTTTGTATTGTGTTTTATAAGTGCCGAAGATGATAAGAATATGTTTCTGATATTGAATATCCAAGTGCTTTTGAGAAAATTTGGTTCATACTGAAGACATAATTGTGAAGATGTATTCTGACTTACAAGATACTGTCTGAGTTTTTGCTCCACATTTCTTTTGTGTTGAAGACCAGAGTATGAGATTTGGATATGATTTAGAGAAGTGTTTGAAGATGTTAAATCTAGAATTTGGTGGTCCGAATTGCTGTGCAGCAAAAGTTCCATTCACCAGTTTGAAGATGTTAAATCTAGAATTTGGTGGTCCGAATTGCTGTGCAGCAAAAGTTCCATTCACCAGTTTGAAGACTGTGCCTGATAACATCTGCAGAGTGATAGGGAGAAAGTATTTTGCTCCACATTTCTCCGCAGTTTGGAATTTAGTCTTGCGGTTCTAGACTTAAGTTTATAAGGTTCTTATCTATCTTCATTCCAAAGGATTTGTGATTTGGTGCTTCAAAAAGTAAGTTATTGATTAGCAGAGTTTGACAGTGTTTAGCAGTCTGTGATATGTCTTCAAGTGATATTTGTTGTCCTCAAGTGAGATCTGTTGCCGTTACATTTGTTGGCTCCTAGGGGATTCTATGTTGTTCTTGGATGTCTCCAGAATGTATTGACAACATGTGCTTGATCCGCAAGCTATAATGAAGTTCTTGGAAGCGTATATTTAAGTATTCTTGATGTATGGACTAGTTCTGGCTGACTTGGTTATTTACACTTGTTGCAGAGGTGATTCGTGGATTGTAGAAGCATGTTCAAGCATGTGAAGATGTATTTGGGTTTGAGCTAAGCCATGAAGTGTTCTTATTTCATTCATTTGATTTGCAAGTTTGTTTAGGTACAAACCTAATTTGATTTATGTATGTATGCCGACCTTGGAGATAGTTCCAATGGTTGTAAGTTGTATTGCCGACCTTGATGAATGTTCCAAGGTTGATGATTGGTATGAATATATGTAATGAATCTATGATTAAGGTGATGTAGTGTAAAGATGCAAAGACAAAGTGTGTTTGTTGTAAAAGCAGAGCAGAAGAGATATATTGCGCTTCAATGGAACTGAACTCAGGCATGTTGTAGATGCTACTATATCAGTTCATGGCAGTGAGACCCATCTTGGCAGTGAGCCTTTTTGTAGTGAGCATTTTGGCAGTGAGCCTCTTTGTTATTCGGTATTGTTACTACATTTAATCGTGAGCTAACAATCACTATGGTTTTTCCCATTTAGGGTTTTCCATGTAAAAATATGGTGTTCATGTGTGTATGGCATTGATGTGCTTATGTTTTGATTCTGTTGTTCATGTTTAATCTTCATAACAGAATAAGGAGTTAAAGTAAGTTAATGTGAATGTGATCTTGTTTAAAGAAGTTAAAGTTTTTGATACAACTGATTCACCACCCCTCTCAGTTGTCTTGTGCCTTCAACAAGTCATTCCTATGCATCCTTCTATGTGTTCTAACTAGGTCATCAACAAAGTCTTTTTAAGTATACTAGTATTGGTTTCCTAATCAATAATTGTGTCATTTCTATGAGATGTTCCTATTTGATCTTGACCATTTGGTCTCGAAGACTCACTAGAATTTCTAGCTTTCCATCTAGTTTGTTGACTCCTTGTATGAGCTAAAGAATCTTCATGCCCCAATTGATAACCCAACTGCCTTCTTATTTCCATCTAAAAATTCTTTAAATTATAACTTGATTTTTATATTAGCTAAAATAGATTCACCACTGTTCACCTAGAATAGATAAATTTATAATCTTCTCGAACCAACACTGCTACAATTGCACTAAACTCTACCGAATTACAGAGGTGTTCAAAATAAGAATCATGGTATCATGTCCTTGACAACGACACCATTCTATTGAGTTCTAAAACCACAGCTCCATAATCCTAGAGTATTTCTTACCTTTAAGGCAAGGTGTTTTGTTGGCAAGAGACACTACTTTGCATTGATAAGTGTTGTCATTGATGGCAACTAAGATCATCCCAATCATCCGCATAACACAATTTATTCATACCGGAAGTCAGATTCAAAATTTGTCTAAGTCTGGGCAGCTAGGAACAGAGCAGTAACAGGGTCTGATATTTTGGTCCGGATCTCTCCGATGGGAAGTCATGATTAGCTGTGGATCTAGGGGAGTCATATGCATTGTCAAGATAGTCTAACTCTAGATTTTTGTCCTCCGGTGATAAAGTATTCAAAAGATATTAGCCTCTGAGTACTGGGTTCTAGTTTGTCAGAGCAGACAGAAGAAGAATAGGCTGACCTTGCAGAAGATCTTGATTCCGGATGTATGGAAGTTGTTTGTTGGACAAATAGTGATGATCAGTGATAGTGGCTGACATGAGTAATGATTTTCAAGAGCAAGTTTTGGTCCACACCTTAAGTTATGCATAGATCTAGCCGACAGAGCAAATCATTCATAAAAGTTCTAAGTGTTGTTGAAGCCAACTGTTAGAATGATTGTAGATCATGTTGTGGATATATATAGCCAATAAAATTGGATGATTCAGTGTGTGTGGTGTGTGCGAATTAGGTGTATGTAAGAAGAGCAGAAATCCAAAGTGCGAATGAAGGCAAAACAGTAAGAAGAGCAGAGTAAAGATGAAATGTGTAAGATTAGTTTTTCTACTTAATCGAAACTAAAATTCTTGCATTGGTAGATGCTATTAATCAGTTCAAATTTCTATCATTTTCTTGTAATATTTCCATAGGTAGTGAGCCTCCATTTGAGCAATGAGCCCAAATGCATGTGCATTCCCATTTGTAAAAATACTTTTAACATGGTATTAATTTTTGTGGGTTAACCCCCACCGTGGTTTTTCCCTTAACTGGGTTTCCACGTCAAAATCTTGGTGTCGAATGTGTTATTTATGTTTTCTATTCATATGATTTTGACTGATGCTAAAATGTTTATATCATTAAATTGATTATGAGTGGTAAAGGAAGATTAAAAGTAAAAAGATTGAAAATGTGTGACAACTGATTCACCCCCCCTCTCAGTTGTCCGGACCTAAACCAACAATTGGTATCAGAGCAAGTTTCCTTTGGAAAAGTTTAATAGCTTAAGGAAGATCTAGGAAGGTAGTAAAAATGGATGAATTTAATCTTCAAGGACAACTTAATCTCGCCCTAGATGATCTTGAGCAGTCCAAGGTAGAAGTCCAAGAACTGCAAGATAATCTCAAAAAGGCTGAAGACTTCATTGAGATCTTAAAAGAAAAGTTGAGCAAATCCAATGCAAAAGGAAAGGAGCAACCTCTTCAACTAGAAGACAAGGCCCTGAAAGAAAAGACAAAAGAATGTGAAAAGTTAGCTCAAGATGTTGTTGTCCTAAAACATGAGATGGAAACTGGGGTGATGAGACTAACCAAGGAAATTGAAGATAGGAAGAAAACTGAAGAAGACATGAAGAAAAATCTAAAAGAGAGAACTGAAGAATGCTGCAGATTGGATGGAATAGCTGGTCTCCTAGAATCTAATCTACAAGAAAGAAGAAACAATGAGAGAGAACTTGAGAGACAGATTATCACTCTCAGACATGACCTAGAAATTGCAAATGAGTATAAGGAGAAGTTCAAAATAAGCTCAGCTAAATTCGAAGCACTAATTGAAGAATAGAAAAAGGATAATGACAAGCATAATCTTAAATATGAGAAAGGTGAAAGCTCCGGATTTGGACAAAGAAATTTCCAACCAAGGAACAAAAGGAATAGAACTAGAAAACCTCCAATAAGATAGCCTAATGCTCAAAGATATCCATCATTTAATGGAAATTGTTTCAATTGCAATAAATTTGGTCATAGAGCTATTCAGTACAGAAGTAGAGCAAATTAAAATGGTCCATCCTTCTCTGATCAATGCTTCCAATGCAAGAGGTATGGTCACAAATCCAATGAATGTAGAAGTATGTTAATTAATAACTAAAATGGGAATTCTTTCAATGGCTACTACTTTTCTTGCAATGGATTTGGACACATGGCTAATCAGTGCAGATCAAGAGGAAATCAAGTGTGCTTTAACTGCAATAAATCTGGTCATATTGCAAGATTTTGCAGAAACAGGAACAATGGAAGAAGAGGTCCGGTAAACAGAAAATTGGATGAGCAGAAACAAGACAGAGACAAAAGAAAAATTGATGTGAATGAGATACGGAGTGAAATGAATAAGATTTGGATAAAGAAAGATACAATAAACAATAGTGATGGGTCCGCACCAGAATCTGGTGCTGATAATTCCTCTGGGAATTAAGTCAGAAGCTCTGGCTCAGGGGGAGCTGCATAGAACATCAAATTCCCTCGGTTAGTAAGTGGGTGCCTGAGTCTGGCACAATAAAAGAGAACATTATGAATTGGTCCAGAACCTTTGGAAGGATTTTCAGAAGAAAAGATGTTAATATGAAATCTTGCGGAGTGATTCATGAAGAACTGTCAAAAATAATGTAACTAGATATAATTAGGGCAACACATTTATTACAATGCCAAATTAGGTTTGTAAAAGATAAAAGGTCACTTGGTTACTCATTTGAATCACCTTGCATTCGAAGAAAACAAGAAGAAGAGCATTTGAGCTGCAAATCCAGAGACTAAGGCAAAGAGCGAATTCAACCGACAATTGATCAACCCTAACCCCGTGAAAGAAAAAGGTACCTCTCTATAAAGCTTTGAATCTAAAATCTGTTGAGATGGCTACTCCTCATGTTGTTGACATTACTGAAAGGCCTCAACCCAAATTTAAGAAGCATCCTCACAAATCAATTGAAGTCAACCCGTTAGGTGCTTTTTCAAGTGTTCCGTATGGTGTACTGCATGTAGAAGACATTAGGGTTTATATTCATGCAAATATAAATGAGTTTGGAGATTCAAGGTATGTAGACTTGTTTGAGAAACAACTCAAGGATGAAAATGATGAACTTAAACCTGAGTATAAGGCACCACAAGATAAACACTTTATTCAGATTATGGGGTTTCCAACATTTAATGAGGATGAATGGGTCCGATACGTCTTGAGTCAGATGCATGATGAATTCATTTGGTTGTTAAAACCATTCAAGATTACCAAGGATGCTATCAGAAATGTAACTGGTTTAAACTCAACTAAAGGATTGCCCATGCTGAAAGCCGTGAAAAACTAGATAGTGACTGATGCTACTGGTGCTAAGTTTGACAGAAGGGCAATGACCATTAATGATATTATAGAACTGGATGTCAAATTTGCCTCCATGGTGATTGGGTACAAAATTTACCACTCAAGCAGAGAAAATTCTGTTTCCGGAACAACCATATATGCTGTATACAAGATGCTAAAGGAAAATATTGATTATGACTTGTGTGAACTACTATAGAATCAACTGATTAAAAATTTAAACAAATTTAAGAAAGATAAGAAAAAAACTTTTAGGTATGGTACATTGATTATGTCTATTGTTTTACTTTATGAATGAAGTGCCTGGGGTAAAAGGTGTGCATTAGACTAAGGATGAGCCAGTTGCCATTTAAATCAGATATCGTCTTCGCAGCATTGGTGATTTCAAAGCTCAGAAAACTACAATATGGGGTTACTTCAAGAATTTTTAGAGTATGATGCACTCAAGGGAAAGAATCCCTAATTCAATTGTTGACAAGTACAAAAATGAAATATACTTCATGGTTGATACTGATCAGTGTTTAATGGAAGTAGTGGAACCCAGAACTGTTTGGATCATGCCCATGGGGTATGAAGTAGATGAAAGGATCCTGGATATGTATGCTCAACATCTTCTAAGCAAGCCCAAAGACACAACGGTTGAAAGATTTGGAACTTATGAGGAGTTGAGTTTAAAGTTGCATATTGAGCTCAAAGAACTTGAAACCAATAGGAGAGTAAGAAAAGAAGTTGAGCAGTTAGCTGAAAATCTAGGCCTAACTAAGGAAGCTGTGAAGAAATTTAGAGAAAGAACTGAGAAGGATGAGAAAGAGAAACAAGATAAGAAACAAACAGGTAATCCGATGGAACTCTCTTCCACTTCAAGAACTACTAGAAGCTCTGCTACTGCCTCTGCTCCTTCCAAAACTCCAAAACCGGAAGCAAAATCATCTAGAAGATGGGAGAAAAGGAAGAAAACAAAAGCATCCCGGACCTATGAAAGCATAAGAGAAGAAGAAGAAGATACAAACTTAGACATTGAAATCAAGGAACTAAAGGTCATTGGAACAAAAGCTGCCAAACTAACCAAAGAAAAATCCTACGGAAGCAAAAGGACTAGCAAAAAGCAAAAGACAAAAACCCATGATTGAATTCTATGATGAATACAATGATATGGATAAAAGGGTGTTGGAGGAAGCAACGGTCAGATATCTCAACATCTACAACAAGGCACTGATTGAGATAACTTCTGAGTTACCACAAAGTTTGGCAAATATCTTGGAGTTGAGAAAAGAAAATGCCAAGTGCAAGGACATAGAGATCAGGAACATGAGCTAATAAATTTGTGTCCTCAAATTTCTCCTGATCAAATAGATATGATATTTAAGGAAGTCATAGATGACTTTAGAAGCAAAAGGAGAATGAACAAACTCATGCTTGGAGAAACAAGTGAAATCGTTGAAGAAACTCAAGAGATTCTTTTGAAAGCCTTGAGAAAGCACAATTTTCCCATAGTCACAAAAGAAGTTCCGGATGGTGAAGAAGAGAACATTATTGAGAAACAATCTGAGTTGGGTGAAGCCTCTGTTCCGGAAGTAGAACAAGCAAATCAGGAGGATACAGAAATGTTGGATAAAGTAGTTGGTGCAAGAGATACTCCCAATCCACCTAATACGTTAAGGAAAGAGAATAATATTACTACTTCACAGAGCCCTCCAGATCAGGTAGCAAATGATGAACAAATAGGAAAGAGTCCTTCTGCAGAGAACACAAAGAAAGATAAAGCAGAAGAAGATGGTGCAAATGTTGAAACACATAAAGTAGATACTGAGAAATCTGATGAACAAAAGGATGGTTCAAAAAATGTTGCAAGAGACACTGCAGATGTAGTAAAAAATCTTCTTGAAAAAGAGATGAGTGAGCTTGATGAACCTGAACTACTCCAAGGTCTAGCCAATCCAGATGCTCTCTGTCCAATTCAACTAATGAAAATAGCATCATTCACCCAAGTAAAGGCCAGAGAAAAGATGTTAAAGTTCCACATGGAGGACAATGAACTACTAGGGCTTGCATCCGGGATCTTGGAAAAGTTAATGCCTACCTACCAGAAGAGTCCATCTGATTCCCCCTCTGAACACCTGAGAAATCTTGTAAGTTCTATGAATACTCATTTTGAGTCCTTTGAGAAGTCTGCGGAGGCAAAAGTTTAGAAAGAATTCCTAGATAAGAAATTTTGTGAAATAAAGAATCTGATAGAAAATGATAGAAGAATACTTGGTATTAGCATAAAAAGTATTCAAAATGCTCTAAATAATGGAAGTGATATGTACAAATTCTGTCTGTTATGGCCCAAAGTTAATGAGGATATTGAGAAAAAGATAAAGGAGCAAGAACAGAAATTGTTAGATCTCTCTCAAAATTTTGATTGTCTAAAAATTTCGCCTATAAGTCAAGAATGTCAAGTAATCATCCTAATAGATGAGATAAAGAGGCTTGTTAAAGAAAAGGGTAACATTATGAATAGAATGTGTGAGCTCTGGGGATTAATTGCTCCTAATTAGAGACAATGTATAATGCCCTATCTGAAGCTCAGAGTGTAGCTCATACTAGTGATCCAGTAGATCTGTCAAAGGCAGAAGCATATTCATTCTTGTTAAGTGGGCACATCTCCATTTTGGATGGAATGAAGAGCACTTGGGCCTCTCAACTTGTGCAAATAAAAACCATCTTTGTAGACATTCTCAAGTTCATTTAAATAAGACTCAATGATTATTTGTACATATGTAGTAGTATATACAAAACTTTTGGAGAGTTTTAGCTTGTGGACCCCACCCTTTGCCATTAATGTCAAAGGGGGAGTGAAGGGCAGTGAAGAATGAGGTATTCAACAAAGGGGGAGTACCGGAATAAGTGAAGTACACGAGTGTATAGACAAAGGGGGAGTTGCACTAGACACTTAGTCATTTTTCACTAAGTGTTGCCATCAATGCCAAAGGGGGAGATTGTTGACAAGAGACATTGCTTTGCATTGATAAGTGTTGTCATTGATGCCAACTAAGATCATCCCAATCATCCGCATAACACAATTTGCTCATACTGGAAGTCAGATTCAGAGTTTGTCTAAGTCTGGGCAACTAGGAACAGAGCAGTAACAGGGTCCGGTATTTTGGTCCGGATCTCTCTGGTGGGAAGTCATGATTAGCTACGGATCTAGGGGAGTCATGCATTGTCAAGATAGTCTAACTCTAGATATTTGTCCTTCGGTGATAAAGGATTCAAAAGATATTAGCCTCTGAGTACCGGGTTCCAGTTTGTCAAAGAAGACAAAAGAAGAATAGGCCGACCTTGTAGAAGATCTTGATTCTAGATGTATGGAAGTTGTTTGTTGGACAAATAGTGATGATCAGTGATAGTGGCCGAAATGAGTAATGATTTTAAAGAGCATGTTTTGGTTTGCACCTTAAGTTATGCATAGATCTAGCTGACATAGCAGAGCATTCATAAAAGTTCTAAGTGTTATTGAAGTTGACTGTTAGAATGATTGTAGATCATGTTGTGGATATATATCGCTGATGAAATTGGATGATTCAGTGTGTGTAGTGTGTGCAAATTAGGTGTATGTGAGAAGAGCAGAAATCCAAAGTGCGAATGAAGGCAGAACAGTAAGAAGAGAAGCGTAAAGATGAAATGTGTAAGATCAATTTTTGTACTTAACCAGAATTGAAATTCTTGCATGGGTAGATACTATTAATCAGTTCAAATTTCTGTCATTTTCTTGTAATATTTCCATAGACAGTGAGCCTCTATTTGAGCAATGAGCTTTGGGCAGTGAGCCCGAATGCATGTGCATTCCCATTTGTAAAAATATTTTTAACGGGGTATTAATTTTTGTGGGTTAACCCCCACCGTGGTTTTTCCCTTAACCGAGTTTCCACGTCAAAATCTTGGTGTCGAATGTATTATTTATGTTTTCTGTTAATATGATTTTGATTGATGCTGAAATGTTTATATCATTAAATTGATTATGAGTGGTAAAGGAAGATTAAAGTAAAAAGATTGAAAATGTGTGACAACTGATTCACCCCCCCTCTCAGTTGTCCGGACCTAAACCAACATGTTTATCATCAAGAAGGTAAGGCATGGGCTCATCAACAGATAATGGATGGTTAAAGGCCAATAGATGAGAGTGGATAATCTCTCCTACACTTTGATATTAGCTAGACTCAAGAGGGTGTTCCTAGAGGTATCCTTAACATGATTTGATCATAACAAAGAATGACTGTAAGGTAAAATATTGCAGCTATATCCAAAGTATGTTTACCCGCAATATTTTAACCATACTTTGGATATAGCTGCAATATTTTACCTTACAGTCATTCTCTGTTATGATCAAATCATATTAAGGATACCTCTAGGAACACCCTCCTGAGTCTAGCTAATATCAAAGTGTAGGAGAGATTATCCACTCTCATCTATTGGCATTTAACCATCCACTATCTGTTGATGAGCCCATGCCTTACCTTCTTGATGATAAACATGTTGGTTTAGGTCCGGACAACTGATAAAAGACCTCTTATTAAGCCAATGAAGGAATCATTACAAAAATACAAGATACATGTATACACACATGATTCACTAGGATAAATACTTGATACAGTTTGCTAAAGATATTTCCCTAGTTGCAATGTTGAATCATGAACTACATAAATCTAAAAATCTAATCCTAAACTATTGATTAAAGATGTTATTCATTTTGAGGAGTATGATTGACCATAAATTCTAGGATTGGTGCATATTCAATGGGTAATAGAGTCAAAGTTTATTAAGAAAGACAATGAAGTGAAAACACATCGGACTAGATCTAAGCACATTAAGTGTGCATCAAAGATATAGCTTCAAATAACAAAACATGCTTAATAATCCATCATGAAACTATAGAAATCCATAAGCAACACAAAAACATCCATTACAATGCTTGCAATGAATTGAAATACTATTACATTTATCAAATATGTATTACAATCATACCAACAAGTGTGGTGAGAGGAAATCTTACCCAAATTTCAAGAGTCACCCTGAAGATCTACAAATAACCATGGAAACATTTATCCATTGAAACTATTTACAAAATTACAACCTTCGTATGCTTCATAAACATGCTGGCTTCATGATGAATTAAACTTGTAGAAGCTAAAACCCTAGAAAAATCTTAGCACTTGCAAATGCCCATGGAAAAGAAGAATGATCACCACTTTATTCATCATTAGACTAGCTATTTATATCCTTAATCTCATGCCCAAAGAAGTTAGTTGAAACCTACAAAATTATCTATAAGTCTTAGCAATAACTTCTACAGATGTGTCAATCTAGAGAAATCTTCTCAAACCATGTGCAATGTGAACTGGAAGAAGCATAAGATGTTTCTCACTTAAATTGGGTGGTTGCAAAAGTCAAATCAACCATTAGTGACCTAGAAGGTTGTTGGCAAGTTTTGAGGCCTTCTCGAGAGGTTTTGAGAAATTACAAGATCTTGATGGGGAACAAGACATTGGAACTAGACATGAGAAAAACGAGGAAATCTTGTAGGATGAGGAAGTTCTATGGGAAAACAATGTGGAGCTTCATGTTGGAAGTGGAAGGAAGCATATGAGGAAAGGAATGACATCCTAATGGGAATTGGGTTCCTTCAAAGAGGAGGAAGGGAGCAATTTGGACAATTGAAATAAATATAGAAGAATGATGTAGGATGGGATGTGAAAGTGACTCAATGATATCTCACAATCCATCAGGTTCCTATAAAGGTGGATTTGAGTGATTCAAAGTGTGGAAGGGAGTGAGAAAAGAATATGAAAATGCAAGAGGCAAATAGATCTTGGAAGAGCATAACATCCTGCAAGCTTGGAAAGTTTTGCACGGAAGAAGGGGATACATGGAATTGCTAATAGACAAATGCAAAACTTAACCAAGGAACTGGAAGTGGAAAATGGATACAGAGAAAGGTGCAAAAATAGAAAGGAGAACCAAATCTTATAGAAAAGAAGGGAATTGTAGGAGTAGGACAGGGTTCTACAAATTGGGGAAAAGGTGACAAGAAAAAGATTAAGGCATGAAAATGATTTGTGGGACTTTCATGTGAAACAAGAATAGGATGCAAGGTAGGGAAGTGAACAAAAGACATGCAATATTCTATCAAAAATCTACAAAAGATGAAATGAAGGAAAATGCAGAGGAAGGGAGGAAACAACAAAGTTTGTAGGGACTTCATGAGGGAAAGGATGTGGATACTGGATGTGGGAAGAAAAAATACATGCAACATCCTATTAAAACCCCACATCTAGTAGGAAGGGGAAAACTTGCAAAACATCATAAATGCTAGAAAGTGAAAAGGAAACTGTCTAGACTTAGAACATTTTTAGGATTTCTGCAACCTTCAATAGAAAAGGAACATGATGGATGACCCAAGGTAAAACATAGGAAAAATTGACACAAAATGGACAAGGAGTTAGATAAATTTTACAATTTTCAGATTGGGTCCCAACACAAGCCACCCAAGGGCTCAAAAGAACATGGAACATCCTCTGCTATAGCTTTAGTAGTCCCATCTACTAGGAAGCCTTTGTTCCTTGTCCATCTTCAAGTTTACCAATATCACCACTTGCATAGTAAAGTTTATCAACTATGAGCATACCATCCAACCAATAGAACATTCTTGCAAAAAAATAAACATTATCACAAAAATAAGAAGAGCCACATAAAGAGGACACTCAAGCTATTGCTATAATGGAGGAGCAGGTTGCTAAAAAGCATGTAGGAGCTAAGATGGAAGAAGAAAAGAAGATAGATAAAGAAGAAAAAAGAAAGGAAAAATAAGAAAAGGTGGAGGATATTATCATATAAGATATTTCTTCTCAAGAAGAAGAGACTCAATTTGGAGAGGATAACCAAATAAAGACTCCTTGACAGAGATCTTCTCCATCCCAAGGACTAGTGCACTCATAGACACCTTCCCTCCCACTTGATTATCCACCTTCAGTTCTAATTCCTCAACCAAGGACACCTACTCCACCTCCCCCTCATGAGAAAGAATAAATTGCTACCACATATTAGGGTCTTCCAATGTGGCTAGAGACCCCCATAGAAAAGAGGAAAAGGGAGTATGGGTTAGAAACCAATAAACTTCGTCATAGTGGATTTGCTTAAGGCACCAACAAATCCAAAAAGAGCCAAAACATTATCCACTATCATTATAGATTCCCGAGGAGCTAGGAGAACAAAAATTGCCATTTTGTTGTATGACAAGGAAGAAATACATGCAAGTAGAAGATAACTAGATTCAATGAGTAGATCTCAAGCACCAAACAAGGAAAGAAGAGAAGAAATCACTACAAGCAATAGTCTCCACCATCTTGGAAAATATGAACAAGGATGAGCAAACAAAATAAGAACTTAAGGCCCAAGTTGGTGAGCTACCAACTTATGTTGAATACCTCGTGGGTCTAGTAGACTTAGAGGAACCTACTTCTACACTTTTGGTAGCATTAGACAGGGGATTCTAGATGAGACAAGAGATAGGGGGAGTAGTTCAAGCCACTAGGGCATGGAGGGACACCTTGCTGTCATATGGAAGGAATTTGATAAAAAAGGGCAATCAAATGTTACCACAAAATCAACAATAAAATCAATGCTATCATAGAGTGAAGAAAATATGATGATGAGCTGATCACTCTAGATAACAATCTATCTATGCTCAAGAAGATAATTCAAATCCCATTCTTACCCTATAAAAATGGTATTATCCTAGATGGTAATCAAGATAAACACTTTGGGTGGTTGAAGGCCACAAAATGGAGAATAGAGATCTTGGAACAATGTAAAAGGAAATTTTTGAATAGAAAAAGAATATGAGAAATACTCATGGAAGAAATTCAAAATTTCATTGAATCTATCCATGCAAATTTTGGGAAAATTATAATAAGGTTTTCCCAAATGACATCATTGCTAAGGAATTTGTAGATTTATTACAGAAAAATCTAACAATGGAAATCAGAATTGATTTGATGGGAATAAAGGGAAAATTTAATGTGTTTGAAGCACATCTGATAGAGATGAATAAAATTCCAAAATATATTGCAAAAACTCTCTTATCAGGAAGGGTGCACTTCCAATATTCTCACGCTCCCAGATTCAATGTAGTGAAAGAGGCCATGAACAATCTATAGGAATATCTACAGAAGGGCAAATCAGAGCAGCAACAAAGCAAAGAAAAGGGAGAAGGTGATTACCTAGAAACATAGCAACATCAACCTTTGTGATGGGCATTTTATTGTCAAATTTTAGATCATAAGTAATCTTTTAAAATTTGAATATTCACTTTTAAGATGAAAAATTTGTAATCCAAAGTGAATGCCCTTTTTTATAATTCAAATATTTTTTTTGGTCCTTGTAACTTAAAGTGTATTCCATAAACTGAGCTCTAATATTCATTTTAGGAATATTCTTTTAAGGGACCAAAATAAAATAGTCAAGGACACGTAATTATTTTATTTTAATTATAGGGCCCAAGGATTTTTTAAAATCTTAGCCATAGATGTAAAATGAGCATTGAATGTTGTGCTCAAGGGGAACATATTTATAGGGAATTTCAAGACATTACAAAGGGCTGGAAACTTGTTAGTTAGAAATACTGATAGAGTAGAAAGTTAGTCAATTTTTGGTAGATTAACATTTTCCTTGTAGATCCAAGTTTTTCAAATTGGGTCATGCTATAATGAACAATTTTTGATACTCAAATGAGAAGGATGGAATCCAAGGGACATTACATGAGATATATTTTGAGTTAATGGATTGTGGGAGGTGATATATGGAATTTGCATGTGTAATATAGTAATTTCATTTATTTCTTTCCATTTGTTTAAAATTCCTTAGACATCTACACTACTTTGTGTAATATGGATCAAGCAAAGTTGGTTTAATGTAATTTCATTATCTTAACCTAATTGGAAGTTGAATTCATTACAAAATAGACTCATTTTTATTTTTCTTTTCTCTAAACCCTAACTCTTTTGCCTTTTCTTTAAAATTTGATTAGATTAGGATTAATTTAAGAGGAAAACTTGTCAACCTACTATTAAAATAATTGATTCTAGGGTTTGAAAATAGTTGTGTTGCTTGAAAAAATTAATAATGATAACTAATCATCTTCTGCAAATTTAAAAGTTGTTATAAAAATCAAGGTTTTGCAAATTTAAATTTATCACAAAGGATTAAATCTAAAAATCATAACTCTTTGGATTAATCTGTACTGTATGTCAAATTAGAATATCTATTTTTTGTGTAATTAATCATTTGTCTGGAAAAATAAATTGTGAATTGATTGTATACCAAGGTTTCCATACCAAAGGCCTATTAAAGAGGATTAGTTGCATATATCACTAAGTAATGTTGCATCGCCATAACCTTGTAATATAAACCTTGAGGTGAATTTATTTCTTCCAAAAGTTAGTCACCTTTCAAGAGAGTTGAAATGATCTTGTGACTTTACCTTCTATTGCTGAGTGTGTCAAAATACCCATCAATAATTGGTATATCTCCTTTTTGGTATCTAGTATCCTTTACATTTCATGATTTATGTTACTATACTTTTCCTTTATCAAACTTCCTCTTGTAGCCCATCATAAGTATACTAAAGTGGGGAGAAATGTAATAATAGAATTTGCATACCTTGCAATTTCCTTATGTTTTTGTGTACATTTTAGCCCTAGCCCATATGTGTGCATTTTGTGATGTTTTGACCCCTTTTTCCTAGCCTGAGTCACCCCTAACCACCCATATCTCATTTCCTATGTTGTTCATATGGTTTTGTTTAGAGTTACTATGTGTCCATTTTCATTTAGTTTTTACCCCCCTTCAATGTCCTTACATCACCTTTAATTTCTTTGATTTATCCCCCTTTACCCTTTTCTCAAACCATTAAATGTTGTGCCTAGTTCCATCCTATGTGAAAAACCCACCTTTTTCCTTCCTAAATCCTACCTTAATGAGTTTAAAATTAATGAAATTACCCACCACTAAATGAACCCCTTCGAGCTTAAGGTCCTCTAGAACATTGAGCTTATTGTCATTCATGGACAGTGGCCACAATTTGACACCTAATAGGATGACAATGAATTTTTATCCTTTTGACACCAATTCAAAAGGAAATATAATTAATTTCTAGGGATTCCCTCCTACTAAGTTTTCATATTGTAATTACCTATGAAATTTCTTTAAAATAGACCAACTTTGCCTCATTTTTATATAAAAAGAGTGAAAATTTGAGTTTCTCGCATAGTTTTTGCTATTTCTACTCATAGGAAACACCCCAAAATTACTTAAAACATTTTATTAGTGAGTTATCCTCACCTCCATAGTCTTATAATTTTTTTTGTCATTGGACAATACTACAACATGATCTTTGACAGTAAGTGGTTGATTTCCAAGGGTGTTAATAGGGTGAGCCATTTCCTTTAATGGTTTTATTTGAAATAAGCTTATTTGTTTGATTTTTCTATAGGATCCTCTTCATACCTCTCCCCCTAATACCTCTAATCCATCATAATCTATTTCCATCACCTTTTAAATTCATTTTTCCATCTCCCGCTCTCCCCATTAGCATTGTTGAAACATTTGCTTTAGTGTGTTGCCATTTCCTCTTGTTTTTTCCTCAAAACCACCATCAAATCATCTTTATACTTCATATTTTTAGACTCTATTCCATCATTTTTGTAAGAATCAAACTGATTAGATAGAATAAAATAATATTATTTGTTAGACACATAGGATAACTAAGAGGGGGGGTGAATCAGTTGTACATTAAAACATCAAACCCTCATTAACATTCAACCCTTAATCAAATTTAACATGAATGTAAACAAATGGAACAACAACACATCAAAACACCATGCACAATAGAACACCAGATTTACGTGGAAAACCCAAGAAGGGAAAAACCATGGTGAGGATTAGCTCACAGTATAAATGAATAGCAACATTGAATACAATAGGCTCACTGTCCAAAGGACTCACTATCTAGAAAGAAAGAAGGGCTCACTGCCAGATTAGAAAGAAGAAAGAAGAAGACTATTACAGAGAGAACTCTATCTTAGAGTAGCAGGAGGATCCACCACAACAACTCTACACCATCTGCAACCTTCAACTCACTGCCTCTAGTAACTTTAGGTACACTGAAATGTAGACACCTTCTACTCATTGCTTCTAGTAGCCTTAATCGTTAAAGCTCGCACTCAGATCACAACACTTGATTACATTTTACACCTCAACACACCACATATCTTCTCCAATAATTGACCTTACATTTATACCATCCACAACTTGAAAAACATCTTCAAGTCAGCTACAATGTAACATATGCACCTCAAATGTGCAAACACCAAATAGATCAACACCAAACACCTCCATGGTGGAAAGAAGTGAAGGCAGACCACACCAAGAGTTAACTAGGACTCAAATCTACACTGACATGCTACACCACACTTCCACAAGCAATGAAGCACATCTGCAATTAGCGCTAACACATCAGGTTGGCCAAACATGCATTAATGCCCTTAAGAAATTAAGGTCACACTTCACCAGGCCTGAAAACAACTCACAAACCACATAACAACATCACATAACATTCTGGAATATTCCAACACCAACATAATATCCAACAACACTGCCACAATCACATACAACTGAAGAACACAACCATCATGTGTAACCAGTCAAACTGCCACATACAACAACTCATGAATCCAACCTTGCGGAGCATATGAAAATGAACCACTCTAAGAGAAGATAGATATAGACAATATTACCATGTTCCCAAATCCACAAGACAAGAAACCTCAACACAAAGAAATGTGGAGCAATTCCATTTCTCCCATACAACCTGTTTCACAATCCACACATTGGTGAACACAACTTCTTTTGCCGCATGATCTAGAACCTGAAACTCTGGATACAACACCTCTGAACACCTCTTATCAACATATCCAAACCGTACAAGCATAACTTTAAGACTAAAGAAATGTGGAGCACAATACAAAACACCTGTCTGTCACACTATACACTCTTTATTCAAATTTTTTCAAAAGCACTTGGAAGCTAAGAACCAAAAACACTTTCTCAATACAATCAAAACATCTTCAATACCTTCTCAGCAACTCAACCACACAAGAGGTTGACATGCACAAGAACTTACTCATCACAACTACACTAGAGGTTGACATCATTGACAACACTAATGACAACATAGTGCAGCAATTACCAACATTATTCTCATAAAATAGTACAGAAAAAGGGGAGAATTAAAATTTTCTCATAATTAATACAACTCATGTAAAACACTTTCATTAATATAATCAAATATGATTTAATGCATCAACTAATCAAATAGATTAATAAAAAGGACTATGCCTTTATAATAACTAGCCATATAAGCTCATACAAAAGTACATCACAACAAACAATGTCCTTGATACCATACCAAAACTTCGACACTGGAACTGGCGAAGAGAGAGCATCATCAAGGCTATTTACCACCCAACCACAAGGCTCATGCCTCCTTGGTCATACTCCTGAATGGAGAAGCCTAACCCTTCATGAGGGGTCTAACAAACTAAAGTTGACATGCATGAAGGAATCTGGTGTAACATGATATATCATGATATTAGATTAGTATATGCATTTGAGACATGCTATAGGGATGATAGATATATCATGCTGCCCCAGATTCCTTCATGCATGCCAGCTTTAGTTTGCTAGATCCCTCGCGAAGGGTCAAGCTTCTCCTTTCAGGAGTAAGACCGGGGAGGTGTGAGCCTCGTGGCTTGGTGGTAAATCGCCTTGATGATGCTCTCTCTCCGCTAGATTCAGTGTCGAAGATATGGTATGGTATCAAAGACATTGTATGGTGCAATGTTCTTTTGTATAAGCCTATATGGCTAGATATTGTAAAGGCATATTCCTTTTATTAAGCTATTTGATTAGCTGATGTATTGAATCTTTTGATTATATTGATGAATGCATTTTTCATGAGTTGTAATATTTATGGGAAAATTTTTAATTCTTCCCTTTTTCCGCTCTATTTTTATGAGAATAATATTATTTTACTCTAGCTGATTGGAGTGGTTCATACATGTGGTATCAGAGCATCACTATATGCATTTGACACATGTTATAGAGATGATAGATATATCATGCTGCACCATATTCCTTCACACATGCTAGATTCAGTTTGCTAGACCCCTCGTGAAGGGTGGGGCTTATCCATTTAGGAGGATGACTATGGATGTGTGAGACTCATGGATGGGTGGTAAATCACCTTGATGATGCTCTCTCTTCTCCTATTCCAGTGTTGAATTTTTGGTATGGTATCAAGGACATTGTTTGTTGCGATCTACTTTTGTATGAACCTATATGTCTAGTTGTTATATAGGCATAGTCCTTTTTATTAAGCTATTTGATTAGTTGATGTATTGAATCATATTTGATTATATTGATGAAAATATTTTACATGAGTTGTATTAATTATGAGAAAATTTTAATTCTCCCCTTTTTTTGCACTATTTTATGAGAATAATATTATTTTATTCTATCTAATTGGTTCGATTCTTACAAATTTTGATTACCATTAATCCTCAATTGGGTCATTTTTGTATCCATTGTGTTTCCCATCACCCCTTTATGAATGCAAGCCTTTGTTTTACACCTTTAGGAGTTGTGAGCCATTCCCATAACAAACCCTCATTTGAGTACTTTACACTTATGTTTTTCCATTTTCATAGTAGTTCTCTTTGAAGCTCCAAAACCCTTTTTTTTGAGCCATCGTCTTGTTCCCAAAACCATTCTCCCACCCGAGTTGCTTTTTGAATTTTCATGTACTATTTTTCCATCATCATAAGGTTTTCATAATTATGCTTTGATTTGGAATAATTTATTAGTATAGATTAGTTTTAAGGTCTATTATTTATCAAGCTTTGATGTGGAATCATGCTTGAAAACCTACAAGGGGATTAACTAAGGTAAGCTCTCCCTTAACCTTTATTTTTATAGGGTTCCCTCTCATAAAAGTTCACTTGTAGGTAAAATACAAAGAGTTCTACAAAGTTTTAGATCAAGATATAGAAGCAAAGTAGCCCTTAAATCAAAAAGTTTCAAAAGATAATATGACAAGGTCAAGGCTACCCTTAGAGGTTAAAGCGACCTTATTGGCTGTCAAATAGGGTCAAGGTTGCCCAATAGGACACTACTTGTTTTTAGGCTTTAAACTAATAATTTTCAAGCCCTGTTTACATCACAATTCTATATTAGTTCCTAGGACCAATTCATGATAAAAAAACTAGACTTTCATTAGGGGAAAATTCTCCATTTAGTTCATTTTATCTCACTTTTTCAATAAATCAAGAACACACCATTTTCTATTTATTTGAATGGTTCCCTTGTAGCTCGAAAGAGCTAAATTTTTTTGGGATGATTCTGTTAGGATTTAGGTGCCATTAACCTTGTAAATCCTTGTAATTATTATTCCTAATATTATTTGTAAATTACCCGTAAAGGATGTCCAAGTTTCAGCGGTAGTGGTAAAAATTAATTACCGGGGACAATAATCACGGAGAACTACTACATCAGTAAGTTTCAGAGTTACCGACAGTACAATTATAGAGTAACATTTACTGATGGTAATTGTAAATATCAAGAGTAATTGAGGGTTGGTGCCACCTTGGACGAATCATCTATATTTAGGCTTGTATGACACATGTCATAAAGTTGGTAAGTGGTTGTAAGAGAATCTATGAGAACTGTAAGTTGTCATAGGATTCTATGACAACTGTAAGTTATTATAAGATTCTATGACAACTATAAGTTGTCATAAGATTCTATGAAAATATCACAACTTACGATGGATATTTATCAGTTGTAAGTTTCTATTCTTGGCCCTAGGAACCCATATTGGGAAGATGCTATTCAGGGGGTGTTATGACAAAATCTATGATGTTTATGACAACATTTATTACCCCATAAGTGCCCATTTTTGTCCATGGATGCCCAAGTTTGCATGGTTGACTATTGACAAGTGGCATGAGCTTGTAAGAGGTCATTTAATGTTGCATGTTGGAGTACGCAAGGTGAGAGAAAGTGAATGCCTAGTTTGGGGAGTGAAAGATCTCTATAAATATAGTGCCTTGTATGTGTTATTCATCATAGTTTTCTTGTACACAAGTTCTACTAGATTGAAGGTTGGAGAGACAGGAAGTGCATGTATTATGTATTTCATATTTTGAAGATAATACAACTTGAGCCTCTTTTCTTGGTGGAGCTTTTTACTCGAAAGGGTTTTCTCCACATTATATCTGCTGTTGATACGGTTTATTCTTCTATGGTGTTTATTCATGTGTTGTAATTTCATTTCCATATGCAATCTCTGTTCATATTACACTGCTTTAAGATCATAAACATATTGTAATAAGATTTCCATTTGGGTAGTTTTTTTCCTTCATTTCTAACATATTCCTTATGGTGTTACTAATTATCCCTATTAGTTTTAAATCTTTTTCATTCCATTTACTAGGTGAAACAATTCCATCTCTTGAACTGACATTCTTTTTGTCAATCATGTTTATCAGGACCCCCTAAAGTTTATTGTAAATTGCGTGCCTTTTGTTGGTCATTGACATGTGAACACTTTTAAGGAGTTAGGACACTCAATTTGGAGTCTCCTTGACAAATTTCAAGTCTCCATCTACTCTCTGGTCAAGGTTGCCCCCTAGACAATATTGTCATGGTGGCTATTAGGATTTATCAATGTTGTCTAGTAGGCCATTTTGTATAGGGTGATCTTGTCTTTTAGATATAGTAGCTCCTATTTATCATAAGAAGCATTAGGAGAATTTTTTATCACTTTTCATTTGGACCACTTCATCTCACAAGTGTATTTGAACCCATTTATTCACTGATATTTGTTTCCAATACTAAGTGAATTTGCTAATTATTAATTTCCAAGCCCTAATTGTTCCAAGTTAGCATAGTTTGTCTAGTGTCTAGTCCAATTGATAGTCCCATCTCTAGTGGTTGTAAATTATTGTTTGAATAGTTGGAAATAGCCTTAGGTAATTTTAATTTGTACTTTGCATACACATAACCACATATAAAAAGAACCAACCTTCTCATTATCCCCAATTAAAGAAAGGTTTATCTTTAGGATTCTTTCATATTCATGCTTGCTAAGCTTTCTATAGAATTTTATTTATCCATGTTGCAATCAAAATGCTTAGCACTATTCAATCATGACTATGTTATCTTTTCAAATTTCAACTGGCCAAGATTCATTTTGAAACACAAATGTGTCATTCTACATCTCTATTGAATTCTTATATCTTATACAACTTTCACATATAATATGCCAACCTTTTATCATTGTTATCACTGGGAATTGCACCCGTATGCAAAACTGGTAAAGCACTGCAATTCTGTGTAACATGGGGCTAATCTCAGGTTGTGGGTGCCCTATGACGAGATTAGACCTCCAGATTATGGGCTGGTTCCCTTCAAATGTTCTATTGAGACGTGTGTTTTTTTGTACTATTTTGGAAAAGGGAAGAAGGAACTAAAAGAATGCTTAAAGGTAAAAATTGATGATGCACCTGATTTGGATAAAAATAATGCAATTTGATCCACAATGTTTGCTCAGAAATTTGACTTTTACACAATCCAGACTTGGCATAAATATCACAAAAGTGATTCTAAGGAAGGTTTAAAAATAGGTTTTTATGAAGGAAATGGTTTTTCCACAACACAAAAAGACTATTTCTGGTTAACACAACCTAAGACCTGTGATGAATATATGCTTAATGCTGCAAGCAAGGAAGTGAGACAATAATTTTAAAGGTTTAATAATAAAACACAACAAAATTTCATCAAAATCACTTCAATAACCAGTACTAAAGGAAAGGTAATTCAACTAATCTGAAATAAACAAAGGAAAGCTCTACAAAGAAGACAAAAATATAGCCTGTAACCTGCCGATCTCTCAATAAAACTGTAAAAAAAAGTGAGCTACAAGAATTCTCCAATCTGTCTGAATCAGAATGAGAATCAAGAACTAGAAAAAACAAACTTTTTCTTTACAATATATAGGTTTGCTCTCTCTAAGAGGCATGTAAAAAATATGGACTTGCAGATGACTACCTCTAAAAATAATCATTCCTGAGCAACCTCCAAAATCCTCAAAAATAGGGTCTAAAACTACCACAAATTGAGCAAAAATAGCTTCAATTTGGGCCTCTCCATGTGTTTGACCAAAAAAGTTGACCAAGGACCCTAAAAATACTCCTAAAAGTCATGCAAAACCTCCTAAGTGGCCTAGTTAACTCTACTAATCAATTTGCATGATTTTGCATGAGCAAAATTGATTGTGAGTAAATAATAAAGTAATAGAATAATTACTTTATTATTGGTTCCTATTTTCAATTTTACAACTTGTGAAAAATAATAAAGTAATTTGGAAAATATCACTTCATTATTTATTTACAATTAATGAAACTAAATCGTGCACGACTAGAAGAGAAAATATCACTCCTTATCACTCCAATTACACTTGCCTATTTTGCATGATATGAGCACAAATAGGACTTAGAAGAAAAATAAAACTCCTTATATCTCCATGTGAGAAAACATCCCTATTTTGCATGATTCAACTACACATTAAGACACAAATTTTATCCTTATCACTCCAAGATCAATGAGAAAACTTGTATCTTCCTCTGCAAGATAAATAAAAAAAATTGAGTCACTCCATGCATCATGACACTCCATGCACAAAACAATATGCATAAACATCCTTATGACTCCCCTTTGATGCCTTAGTGTACATATATATCATTACATTTTCTAAATCACCTTATATCTCCATATGCACTTAAAGTCAAGAAAGGAAAGAAATCGACTCCATGACTCCATCATTGCACCATCATATACTGCCACCATGCATAATGCTTACCTTGGTAAACTCCATACACAGCCTCATGCATGCCATGTCAAAAATCACACCTTCTTGGCTTTGCTAGCCACCATGCATAATCTTGAAGTATCATTACCTTTGGATGCTTTGAATAAAGACAAGGAACTCTAGCATGTGACTTTTTGTCTATGCATTACCTGACCACCAAGGAATCTTTAAAAAGTTTATAAGGCATAAAGCCTTTCTCTCCCATCATATGGGTCTTCTTGACTTAATAAGAATTAAGTCCTAAGCATTGCTATTGGCCACTCCATGCTATGATGGCTAGGATCTTCAAGAAAAAGGTCTTGACCATGACACTCCTTTGGATAAGGTAATTATTTGTTTTTGTAAGTCAAAAACACACGTGGTAAAAAAGAAACTTCGAACAAAAGTAAGGAGACAACCCTAAAAGTTGTTCATTATTCATTTGGTCTTCCTCCTTTGAAGCTCTGCAACTTTGCTCCGCCGACCTAGGGTTTGAATGCTTCCATCATGGCTTTGGTCTTTCTCCCTTCAATGGCATCCTTGGTTGTATCTTGGAACTCTGCATCGTTCATAAAGAAGGTAACACTGCTTGAGTTTCATATAAGGCATTTTTATTTGATTTGTGGCTTTTGTCTTTTATGGCTGCGACCTCCTTCTTCATTCATGGCTCTCCATATGTTGTGCATTCCTTAATACCTTCTTTCTTGTTTCTACATCTTCTTTTCATTGCAACTGTTACCTGTTCTTGAGAACTTGATGCTACTGTAAGGCCGTGGGAAGATCTTCTCTACTTGTCAAAAAAAGAGGCAAATACTTGTCATTCTTCACCTCTGTAACTTCATTTATCTTTGGTTTTTACACTTTGAAGAATGACAAGATTGTATGTGGTCATGGGTATTGCATTTTTTGATAAAAAATGGCTTATCACTGTCGGCCATGACTGTATATATCTCCTTTTGGCTTTGACTTATCTATAGATGCAGAAAACCTAAGGGTTTGAGTTTTTTAGATAAGGGTTTTGACATCTTTTTGCATTTTCAAAGCCTCTACCTGTCATGTCTATGCTCCATCTGTATACAGGCATCAAAAAATGTAGATTGTCGAGGGTTTGTTCAGTTTTGAAACTAGGGTTTCAACCCTTCTTGAACAAAAAATCCTTCACACTGCCATGGCCATGCTCTTCACTATTATCTTTTCCTCTGACTGTAACTGAAGAGAAAAAACAAGGGTTTGAACCCTCTGTCAAGGGTTTGCTCATTTTGCACTTGCATGGCTTCAAACTGTTATGGCCACTCTCCTTTATTTGAATCTTCTTGACTGTGTTTGCAAAAATGACATTAGGGTTTGATCTTTTATCAGATGGGTTTACTCTTTATCATAATAGTCTCTCCTTCTATATAGCACTTCCCTGAATGTGGTCTCCCTGTAGGCAAAAGCATTAAGAGTTGAAGTATTAATAAATGGAGCCTCACACAACACCTTCTCCTCTTTGTGACTGTCATGGCATTTAATGATGATACATTTTACTTGACTGTCCCACTGTAGCTACTGGGTATAATAGCAAGTTTCTTGATATTCTGTATGATAACAAGTTATTCCTTTATTTCCACCTGTAGCTATCTTTATCATTTCTAGAAGGCTATAGCATAAATGGCTTCTTTGACTTATTTGCATATGATAAAGTTGTACTATTCAACTTGCAAACTGTAGTATGATGAACCTTTGTCATGTGACATCATCTTTGACTGTGTACTGTCTTTGTTGCATCTAGATTTATACTTTATCATAGATGTTATATTCTTATCTCTCCTTGCATGTGTAGCTGTCCTAGTGCATTTTAAAGGTATACCTTGTGAATTTCATGCTCTTTTGTCAATCATCACTGTAGCACTTGATATAAGTCTTGTTCTTCTTTTGATGTTCCTCCTTCATCATTGATGCACTTCTGTAGATGGGTATGGCAACTTATGATATATCCTGACTGTCTCTTGTTTGTATAAGCTACTTCATTGATCATTGTCTTGACTGTTCATGGTTAAGGTGACCGTATCTGTACCTTTCCTTAAGGCATGGCACCTTCTTGACTACACCATGGCATCAATGTAGCTCCAAAGTGTATGAGGTAGAGTTTGTTTGATCAAAATAGTTGATGAAATGCATGAAATCCACCTTGTTATCTTTGGACTGTGGCATTCCTAACATTCCACTGTGCTTAATGTATTTGCACCTTTCCATTCTAGATATGATTGTCTCTTGCTTTTGGATTTGTCCTTGGCTATCATGTTAATGATGATATATGAATGATGTTCCTAGCTTGTTCTTCTTTTAAGATCACTGGTAGTAAGTGACAGTCTTTATCATTTGATGAGTGCCTTTAGAGAGCATGTTGTATGCATCTGTCATTGCATTTTTCCCTCTAGCATGTGACTGTTACACTCATATATCATGGTGAGGTCTTCGTTTATGACAGTCAAGTTGGCATAATGTATATATGACTATCTCATCTTGGAGGCTATCTCATCTGTTGTTCCATGTGGCATTTTACTTGACTGTCTCTATGAGACATTTGCAACTCAAATGTGATATAATTGTTAAACTTTGATCATCTTTAGCAATATGAGGACAATATGAAGAATACTTGATGTAGAATGCTGTCTCATCTTTGAAATTATACCTGTATTCTTTATTGCATAGCAAGGCATTGAATGGAATCTCTACTTTTGATGTATCTCATATGAACATAAGCTCTTGATAACATAGCATGAGGAAGCAACAGATGATGTCATGTGTCCATTACTCTTGATATCTTTCTTGACTAAGTAAGAAAGAAGCATGCTAGGCTCAACCCTTGTGGGAGCCACATTTAATCCACATGCTTATTTGTCTTCAGATCAGCAACAAAACTTGTCCTATACCTGCACAGTGAACAAACAAGTTAGCATAAAAAAGTACCTAATAGCATTGATTGATCTTTTTCATGATTTCTTCCTGATTTGTGTCATTATCTGATCTAATTTCTTATCTGAATGCATGATGTGATAAGTAGATGTCTTTGTTTGATAAAAGCATGTGATAACTATAAACATCTGGAGCACTAACGGGGCTATCCCCAAATTTTTGCAGGTTCAACTGATGATGGCTTGGAGTGAAGACTGAAGACTAAAGACTTGAAGGTTGGCTTCAACAACAATCTCCATCATTAGGCAATGATGGATGTTTAGATTTATCAGATGTTCATTTCTTTTTCTTTTATCAAACAGATACATAGCTTGCATGTCTACAATTGCTCAGTCTAGTTACTCCCACGGCTTGTGTGGGACACATTTGAACACTTCTTTTGAACATGATCAGTTAAATTCTCTTATGCATATGATGTATATGTATTTCCTTTTTCAATCAATGCATGAGATAAAGTAACAGATACCTAAATGTATGTTCAAAACATGAAATAAAATAACATTGTAATACAAAATATCTTTCTTCCTTTTATTCAAAACTGATTAACTAAATAGTCAATCTAACTTATAGCTCTTGAAAGATCAAACTGTGTAGAACAACTATATCTCCTTGAATGTTTGATTTCTTGACAATCAATTCTCTTGTCATGATAACTTATCAGTCCTAATTGAACTGATGGGTTATCCTGACAACTGGATATCCTTCTCTACTCTATCAAGGCATCAACCATTCAATGAATGCATAACTTTGAAGTTTTCTATTATTCCTTCTGAACAATTACACTTAGGTCCAACTAATTTTAAGAGTGAGCAAAAAATTAGTAACAATCATATGTGTGCCACATAACATAATGTATTCTATGATGGATTATCCCTTCAATCACTATGTAAACACTAAAATTCTATTCTATGTAAACCTCTATGTTAGATTTTACAAATATATGCCTTGCCCTTTATTATGTAGAGTGGGAGTAGGGTTGATTTGATGGTATACCTAAATCCTCCTTTCACTACACACATTCAAGCACATTTAACCGAGTTGAATCACAACATTTGCAAGAGGATTCACCTACAGGTTGGTTGTCACTTGTAATGGTAGGGAAATTTAGAAATTGATGATTAATGAGTTAACTTAATGCCCAATTATGCAAAATCATAAACAAACAGATGAATTCCAACAAATGTTTGCACACAAAGACAGTAGACATAGATTAGTTACTAATCATTTTTTGAAGTTCGAGATATTGAATAGTCGGGGGCAAAGGGACTAGTGCCCTTGCCCAAGGTGGCAATTTCTTCAGGGGCTTCCAGACTCCTTCCGACACTAATGATCCCTGTTCAGATGTTTTTTAGGTTTACAACTCCAAAGGGCAAAGGGACTAGCACCCAAGCCCTGACAGTGCTCTTTTACACTTCTTTGTTTCATATCTGAAATCCTTATCCTTTGCAACATTTCTCTGCAACTCCACTCTTCACATTCTAATACCTGTGACCTAGAATCACAAGGAGAGGGATTGGGGGTTGTTGTGTTTAGGAGCTTGCCTCAGTCAAGACCTAAAATGGCATTCAAGCCTTCCAACACCATTGTTTGATAAAGAGTACGTATCCCTGTGTGATAGAGGCAAAAACAAATTGATAAATGATTGATTCAACACAAATAGATATCACCTCGGAGGTGTAGCTTGCATATAGATGAATATCCTTCACAACATGAGAAGATGAAGCCAAATTTGCATAACAAACACAATAACAAGACAAGTCTGCTCTACCACAATGAATGCTTTGAATGCTCTAAAATCATAAGTTCGCCAAAGTATCATAATCATCTTTTAGTTTAAAATTGAAACCCTAAACATGCTTATATATGCATTCCCACTTTCAAACTTAAGATGTCGGTAACAGAACCTTTTAACGGTCACAAAATTGACATTCAAATTTGGGACCCACCTAAAATAGGGCAGGACTAGGGCACGAGTGCCCAAGCCCCTGGTACCTATTTTAAGGTAGGGTAAAATTCAAAAATGTCCCTAAAGCCCCATTTGACATAGGTTTCAGGCCATTTTGTCTCGGGAGTTAAATTTAACTTACAAGATGCAAAACAAGGGACCCGAGAGCTAAACTTAGGAGGTAAAAGTCCTAGGGGGACATTTTATGACATAACATTGAGCCCCCACTTTAATGTATTTATGATCTTACAAGCCATACATGCATTAAAGTACGGTCAAAACATAGCAAACATGCCAGGCACTTGGAGCTAATGTATACACAAAGATTGCTCAAGGAACTATTTCTAGCCCCCAGTCTCAAGTAGACATTAGAGAAAACATGTCGAAGACACACCAAACACAGTGAAGACAGTAACAAGCATGCAAAACATGGAGAAGATAGTAACAGTCATGCAAGACACGAAGAAGACAATATTGAAGACAGACAAACCATGATGAATATAGTGAATGCAGTGATTATTTCTTTTTCATTTTCAAATATATGTTTGAATGCAGATACATGGAAAGTAAAAATACACAACCCCAAAATGTAGGAGGGGCATTTCACCACGCTCTTGAGACTACATATGGGGGAGAAGACATGCAATGCAAATCTCAGTGTGTAGGAGGGGCATTTCACCATGCTCTTGAGACTACACTTGAGAACAAGCACGCCATACAAATCCCAAAGCATAGGACGGGTATTTCACCACGCTCTTGAGACTATACTTGGGAACAAACACACCATACAAAGCCTAAGTGTAGGAGGGGCATTTCCCCACGCTCTTGAGACTACACATGGGGGAAAACACTTGGAAGTGTTAGAATCTGAAAAGATTATTAACCTAGAAAACTAGTGCAGAGAATAGATATCTAAACTATGAATGCAAATGATACAAAATCAAAATAGCAACACCGAGTTAGTCTTCAAGAGAGTAAGGCAAATGCTAGAAGTAAAATAGCATTAAGAGGATGTAAAAGCAAAAGATACCAAATACAAGCCAAGTAGCATGCTTATATAGACTAGGAAGAGGGAGGAGGTGGCAACACCAACCAATCAAGAGCAACCATCTATCAGACTAAAGATAGCAAAGTATCTTCCCAAGATAGCTAATGGATGCTCACATGTAGGAAGGTGACACCTCGCAACCACTCACCTAATAAGACATGCTTTATTAACCTAAGTGAGATTAATAGAAGTGTAGGAAAGACATAGGAATATAGGAAAAAAATAAATAACCCACTAGGAAATAAAAACCTACACTAACACCCCCCATAAGCGAAGCTTAGGTGGATGTAGAAATGGGTCCCAAAAAATCAAGCCTGATGAGGTACCCATGTACATAAAATTCCCCCAAAAAAGAGAGAGAAGAGACCCCCCAAAGTAGAGAGACTCAGGACTCCGAGTGAGAGGAAGAAGCCCCCCCAGAAGAGGAAGCATCCTACACCCCTAGCAAAGCTCGTAAATGAAGGAACTTGCTCTCAGTGAAGGGTTTAGTGAAGATATCAACAACCTGCTCAGAAGTCAGACAATAGCGAAGGTTGATGACATGCCCATGGATGAGCTCCCAGATGTAGTGCATGTGGACCTCAATGTGTTTGGTTGGCTGATGATGGACCAGATTCTGTGAGATCTGAATGGCACTCTGGTTATCACAAAATCTGACTGATGGCTGTCTGATCTAGATACCAAACTCAATGAGAAGATTTTGAAGCCAAATGGCCTCAGTGGGGGCATTCACAGCCCCCCAATACTCAGCCTCAGTAGAAGATAGAGCAATAGCATATTGCTTCTTGCTTGACCAACAAATAGGACCTGAACCAAGAGAGAAGCTGTAACCTGAAGTAGACTTGCGATCCTGAGAATTGCCCACCCAATTTGAATCTGTGTAGCCCACCAAGTCAAGCTTAATGCTCACTACGTAGTGAATCCCAAAACTATGAGAACCCTGAATGTAGTGAAGGATCCACTTGGCTGCTTTCTAGTGCAGCTCATGAGGCTCCTGCATGAATCGAGAGACCATGCCTACATCATATGAAATGTTGGGTCTCGTATGAGTCAGATAAATGAGACTCCCAACAAGTTGTCGGTACAAAGTGCCATCAACAAGTGGAGAAGAACACTGAGCCTCAAGTTTGACTCTAGAAAGGAAGGGAATCGGAGTAGGCTTGCAGGCAACCATATGAAACCTCGAGAGCAAATCTAGAGCATACTTGGACTGGTTGATGGTGATCCTAGAAGCAGACTGGTAGATCTCAATCCTGAGAAAGTAATGCAACAAGCCCAAGTCAGTCATCAAAAACCTATCATGAAGGGCAGTTTTGACAACCCCAACGGTGGATGAAGAACTCCATGTGATCAGCAAGCCATCAACATACAAAACCAGAAATAGGAGTGAATCATCCTGCTGCAAAATATAGACATTGGGATCAGATTGGCACCGAGTGAACCCAACTAATAGAAGGAAGGAGTCCATCTTGGCATACTAGGCCCGAGGAGCCTGTTTGAGGCCATAGAGAGACTTCCGTAGACGACACACAAGTGAAGAATCCTGAAGGAACCCCTGTGGTTGCTCCATGTAGATCTCCTACTAAAGGTCACCGTGAAGAAAAGCACTCTTCATATCCATCTGGTGTACTTCCCAATGATTAGCTGCAGCAATGGCAAGAACAAGTCGGATGGAATTCATTCGGGCAACTGGTGCAAAAGTCTCAGAATAGTCAATCCTAGGAACCTAGGAGAATTCTTTGGCAACCAAGCGAGCCTTATGCTTATCAACTGACCCATCTGCTGCAAATTTTGTTCGATAGATCCACTTACATTGAACAAGTTTTCTTCCCTTAAGAAGAGGGACAAGATCCCAAGTGTGGTTCCTCATCAAGGAACTATACTCCTCCTGCATAGTTGTATCCCACTCAGGAATACCAGAAGCCTCATGAAAAGACTGTGGATCTGAGGCAGTAGCAATGAAGACATGTGGAGCATCCTGGAACTGTGAACAAGTCTGCCTGGTGTCTGATGGATCCCCAACCCAATCACCTGTAGACTACAAGGTCTGTTTAGCCCAAAGTGGACTGGAACCAGAAGAGGGAGAATTTGGAGGAGAATCATCAACCTCTGAATGATGACTAGGAGAGGAAGGAGGTGAGTCCTCTGAATCACTCTCTGCATCAGAAGTGGAGGTAGAAGGCTACTCAGGTGAATCTAACTCATCAGAAGATCTGTCATGTATCCCAAGTGACTCCAATGTCAAAGTAGAAGAAGTTGGAGAAGTGATAGAAAGTGAACTCAAAGAGCCCTCCTCAAACTGAACACTCCTCTCAATGACCAACTCATGTGTAGTAGGGTGGAGCAACCGATAATGCTTCACACCATCAGGATAACCTACAAATATGAAAGGTCTGCTCTGTGGATCCAAGGCCTTGCATTTCTCTGCAGGAATGTGGGCCCATGCAGGAGAACCAAAAACTTGAAAGTGCTTAACTGATGGTTTCCGACTACTCCAAGCTTCAAAAGGAGTGACTCCCTTCAAGGCTTGGTGAGGAACACGGTTCTAGATATAACAAGTACAGTTAATGGCCTCTGCCCAATATTGTGGTGCAAGAGATCTGGAGTGAATCATGCAGTTCACCATTTCCTTCAAGGACCTATTCTTTCGTTCTGCAACACCGTTCTGCTGAGGATTGTATGGAACTGAATGCTACAAATCAATCCCCTTTGAAGTACAAAACCTCTCAAACCGATGGTTGACATACTCACCACCATTGTTAGTGCGCAAAACTATGATGGCTTTCCCAGATTGCTTCTCTACAAAAGTTTTGAAGTCCTGAAAATGATCAAATACCTCTGACTTCTGTTTGAGAAAGTACACCCAAGTATATTGAGAAAAGTCATCAATGAATGTGAGGACATATCTAGCCCTGCTGAAAGAAGGATGCTAAAATGGACCAGCCAAATCACTGTGAACTAACTCCAGTATCTGTGAAGCTCTCCATGCCTTACCTTTGTCAAACTTTTCCTTAGTTTGCTTACCAAGAATGCAACCTTGGCAAACATCACCTAAAAATTGAACTGAAGGCAACCCTGTGACCATGCTCTACTGGTTGAGCTACTGCAAGTAGCGGAAGTTAAGATGGCCAAACCGCTCATGCCATAATCTACTCACATCATTAGAATGAGTGAGCAAAACAGTCGAAGGAGGATCAGGAACAAAGTGAGAAAATAGATAGAGCCATGACTGATTATCTACTCTCCCAACTGCAACTATAGAACCACTGTGCAACTCAAGAATCTCCACTGAATCAGGAGTGAACTCAACCCGCTTGCTTGAACCTGTGTGAGTGATCTAGTATACCGATAGGAGATTAGTTGATAATGAGGGCACACAAAGAACATCATGGAATGTGCCATCCCCCACATCAACAGACCTTCTCCCACACGCCTCAACAGGAGTGTCATCACCCATCAAAATAGAAGTCATAGTACACGGCTCCAAAGATGCAAGTTCTTCCCTAGATGAAGCCATGTGGTGTGAAGCACCCGAATCAAGAACCCAAGTGGATGGTGAAGAAGCAAATGCAACAAGGGCCTTGCCCTTTCCTATTCCCTTGTTGTTTTCTTTTCCCTTGTTAGACCCCTCATTAGAACTCTGTTTGACAGACTCAGGAACACTGATATTATTCTTCTCAAGAATGTGTGTCAAATGATCAATTTGTTTCTTCAGACATGTATGTTCGTCATGACCAAGTCTTTTACAATAGACACATTGGACCCTCTCTTTCTTAGGCTTGTTGCTCTTGGAAGATTGGGTCTCATTAGTTGCTTTTGAAGCAACCAATATCTGATCCTTCTTCTCCTTGCTATTCATCTGTTTCTTATCCTTACTATTGTTGTTACTACTTTGTCCTTTATGTTCTTTTGTGCCTTGGTTGGCAGCCAAGGCATGTGACTTAGAGGACTTAAGAGTGCCCATCTGGATTAGCTTGTCATGTTCTCGAGTGAGATTGACAACAAAATCATCTAAAGATGGCATGGTGAATTGAGTACCAAGTGCATCCTTAGTAGCATAGAAAGTAGAAACAAACATAGAATATTCTGAACTTAGCTTAGAGAGAATACTAAGAATCATTTGTTCATCTTTCTTTTCAATTCCACATTGTTTTAACTTCAACCTTAGTGCTTTCAATTTAGTGAAGAAATCTTGGATTGTGTTGAAATTGTTTGGACTTAAACTAATTAGTTTATTTTCCAACATATGACCCCTCATTGAATCTTGTGTACCAAATAGTGTTTCTAGCTTTGTCCAAATTTCATTTGGTGTATTCAAAGACTCAATGTGAAAGAGAAAATCAGGAGAAACAGACAAACACAATGTTCTGTATGCCTCATCACATTTGTTAAACCACTTAGGCTTATCTTCATCTTTAGCAGGTTTAGTTTCAAGTCCCATAGTTATCCTATTTAATCCAACTTTCCTTAAGTGAATTGTCATGTGTGATTTCCACTCAAAGTAATTGTATGGAGTTAGGATGGGCACATTTGTTTGATCCATGATGAAGAAATGCAGAGAAGAAATGCTGAAAAGAAGAGAAGCCAACCAAGACAACCCCCCCTTTTCACTCAATCAAAGAACCCCCCCAAGAAAATATGATTTGACACTTTATATTAGTGCTTTTACAACTGCCACTAGCAAGAAATACTAAGTGGTCTCAATTTCAATGCATTCCAAAACCCTCACGAAGAGTATATGCTAAAAATACAACTTTGGCACAATACCCAAAGAAATAAATAGCACCACTGTGATCTACTTGAAAAATCATGCATTTTCAAAATAAGAATCGCCTCGATACGAGGTCGTATGTGAAATTTATGATCCTTCGAAGTTCCCAAAACAAGAACTATGCAGTGTCACGACTGAGAATCTGCAATTTTTGAAAAATTTCTGCATCAAAATCAAAAAATGACTGCACTAGTGCATAGAGCACGAAAAAATAGATTAAAAAAAAAAATTCATGGGAAACGGAGTCCGTATGAGCAAGAACAGAGCATTTGAAAACTGCCTTCAAAACTGCAACTGCCAACGGAGAGGGGTCCTGTTGTAGCTTTTTGAGTGCATTTTTGAAAAATATATAGACTTTATGCAAAAACTAAAATATACCCAGATAGTTTTTCTATGCTGCAAGCAAAACTCAGAAGGCATTTTTCTTCTTGATGTATAGAAGATGTTGATCTAGTGTAAACATAACGCCTTTAGCTACAAAAACTGACCCCAACAACCAAAAAATGACATGCAAAGGCTAAATCAGATACCTAAGACAAGCAATGACATGCTGGAACCTGAAATATTGATTGAAAACACCAAATATGCAAGATGGTTATCAAATTTGAGCTTGAAACCCAGGTTCCGCAACTGTGTATTACGATCTCTGATTTTGGTGAAACAAAAGCCAAATCTGACATTCTCAAGCCTCCTGGACATGTTGGAACAGCTAGAAATGCTGTCAGTATAACCAGAAATACTGCAATCACCCAGATTTCATAAAACACATGTGCAAACCCTAGAGATTAAAAAAGTTTCCGTCAAACTTTTCTAATTCTCAAGATCATCCAAAGATGCAAGAGAAGAGCATGCTGGGTTTTTCAAAAAACTATAATAAGATTTATTAGCCCCCCTGAATCTCTCAAATATAGAAACTAAAATATACTCTTGCACATAGAATAGCTCTGATACCATGTTAGAATCTGAAAAGATTATTAACCCAAAAAACTAGTGCAGAGAATAGATATCTAAACTATGAATGCAAATGATACAAAATCAAAATAGCAACATAGAATTAGTCTCCAAGAGAGTAATGCAAATGCTAGAAAAAAATAGCATTAAGAGGATACAAAAGCAAAAGATACCAAATACAAGCCAGGTAGCATATTTATATAGACTAGGAAGAGGGAGGAGGTGGTAACATCGACCAATCAAGAGCAACCATCTATCGGACTAAAGATAGCAAAGTATCTTCCCAAGATAGCTAATGGATGCTCACATGTAGGAAGGTGACACCTCACAACCACTCACCTAATAAGACATGCTTTATTAACCTAAGCGAGATTAATATAAGTGTAGGAAAAACCTAGGAATATAGGGAAAAAATAAATAACCAACTAGAAAATAAAAACCTACACTAATAGGAAGACACATGGAATATATGAGCAATGAATAGTATGCCAGAGACATACTATACTTATTAAACATGGCAAACAAGCTGATGGAAGGAACTTATTGCTAAGCCCCCACCATTTCAAGTATGTTATAGGCACACCTGATGGTTGGGCTTATTCCACAACAACCGCCAAAGGCACGCTTAAAGGAGGATACATCAACCTTGCCTACTCAGAGGACTTTTGAAATAAAAAGGATGTGCACTAGCTCAAGAGATACACCATCCCTACCTCTGTAGAGGGCTTTGAATAAAAGGATATGCACAATATCTCACCTGCGCAGAGGGCTTTATGATTGTAATATAGATAAAGATGTGCACTCGGGTCAGGGATACAACATCCCACCTCTGTAGAGGGCTTACAAACATGCTTCGTTAGTACCAAAATCATTAGACAACTTACCTTATATGCCCCCACCTTAAGGTGGTTGATATCGTGTACCAATATCAAGCACGTTAAGGTAGAGAGAAAACACACAAGGGAACAAGAGATTCACAAAGCCCATGCCCCCAAAGGTGACATGTGCTTCACGATCATCAAATGTTCCCACAAACACATCTTAATCTAAGCAATGCATGAAAACAAAGAAGCTAAGGCTACATAAATGGGTTTGAGTCTAAGTATAGCCATGGGGCTTATACTGCAGGTATCTCAGAGCTAAGTGTAACAACAAGGCGACACACCCAAAACAATCAAAGTGCATGGAGCAGATGTATTGTTATGATTTGTTAGCATGATAAGACAAGATTAAAATATCACACAGAGTGATTCTACTAGCCAAGCATCAGATATATAAATCAACCCCATCTTTCATATATGGACTAGGTCCATTTTTGCTTACTCGCTGAAGGGACACATGGTCCTTATCAGTATTTGTTTGTTTTCATCATCCCCTGACTAGGTGGAATCACTATAAGATATTGTTGGGATCCAAAATAACTATAACCCTAAACCCTAAAACATTCCTAAATCACTTAGGCCAGGGATGGTCATTCTGGGTGAGAGGAAAAGGTTCATCAACAAGTTTAGGGCAATTTTGGCCAACTAACAGGAGTGGGTTTATTCCTTTGCACTTCAAGCTTAGTGTTAACCTAGGAGGGATATTCCAAGGGGCATACTAAATAGGTATTGGTTTCTACACCAGATGAACAACTAAAAATTAAAGGACAACCAAACCCAACTCGTCTTTCAGTCCCCAAAAGTTGTCACTGGACCTAAAACAACTGGTTGTCACTAATAACCCCTATATAGCTGATGAAAAGGCACTCCCATTGACAATGGAAAGTGCAGGTATGCTTGTTTGCAAGAATACAAACTAACTACTTACTTCACACATAATGAATTTGTTTTGATTTTTAAGAGTGTGGGTGATCATGGAAAGTTTCAGACTGGTGCCTAATAATTGGGTTATGGAGTCCACAGTTCAACAGAAAGAAGAAAACAATAAGAGAAATGAAACATGCACTTTCTCGATATTCAGATGCAAGAAGCACAACAATCAATGGAGAATATGCTTAGTAATCCTTTATCAAGATACAATCAATCATCTACAACCATAAAAGAGATCATCACATACCATGTAATGTTTTAAGAATCTGTTCATTCATCTGATCAATGGTTACAGTCATACCACTAAATGTGGCAAGAGGAAACCCTAAAAGAGATTCAAGACTTCCTTGAAAGATTACATAAGAAAAAAAGAGAAGTTCATACACTGATAGATGAAATCAATATGAAAAACCTTTCATGACCTGTGATTTCACTGCTAGAGAACTGGAACTTTTTGCTTTTTGAAACCCTAGAGAGCTCTGCACTTGACTACCTAAAAATGCCCAAAAGACCAACCTTTTTTACATCTTACATTCATGCATATATAGCATCTGATTCTAACTGACCTAATTAGATTACAACAAATTTCCCCTAAGGGCCATGTCAGAAAATATCTCAGTAAGAAGAGACATTTATATGCCAGAAATAACTACAAAATATCTAGGGTCCAGAGGCAGATGGAAGATATTTTATGATTTAATGCACACAACCAGTTTGTTGATCTGCAACCATAAATGCAACAAATATCTGAGAAAAAAGGGGTATTTGGAAGGCATAGCACCTACATTGATGGCGTACAAGACACATCCCTTCAAACTCACCAAGCAAAGCCTTTACAACACTTTAAATCTAGAACCCCTAAGTCTCAATGTCTTCATTAGCTTTGAATCCTTTCAAAATTGGCTCCTACAAAACACCAATGAGCTCCCTGAAGCACCACATGGACTTCCACGTTGAAGTCAATGGTCTTCTTTCTTCTAAAACATTGCATTGACTCCAACTAGGACTTTACCATAGTCCCACACGCCATATCTGTTGCTATGTAAACCCATCACGGGGCTGCGGCCACAACTCATATTTTACTTCATACTGCTAACCCACAGTTACCCTCATCAACCTCTGCGAGACTGTGGTGAATATATTATTTCATTTACCCCTTTACCGCAAACCCACAGACTACTCTAATAACTATCGCGGGATCGCGACACTTAACGTCCATACCGCTTGAAATCCTTTATACCGCACCACCACAAGCTTCACTTGAAATCGTCGTGGGGGCACGGTGACCATTTAACCTCAACTCCTTACCACATTGCTGCCAGTTATCCTCTTACCTGCTGCGGGGCCGCGGTGACATATTATATGCCGCTTGAGTTTATGCCATTGGCCTGCCACTCACTTTCGAGATCACCACGGAGCCGCAGTAATCGCTAACACTTACCGCCATCCCATAGACATTTTTGCTGACTGCCATGAGGGTGCGATGACTTCTTCTTTCTTGTCGTGATCCTATGGGCCTCTTCCTTAACTGCTACGACAATGCGGCGATAGTTAGATCCTTACGGCTAGCCCTCCATGCTTCATACATACCGCTGTGGTATTGCAGTAAACATCTATTCTACACTTTTAGCTCCCACAAGCCTACAAGGGTTTATGAGACATACCCACAGGAATGCAATAATGATAAAATTTGCAAAGATCTAACATACCATGATAGGAAATGACTCAGCAAGGCTTTAACAATGGTTTTTGATTTTACAGCAATGAGCAGCAGAAGGATTAAGACAATTTTTAATGAAATTCTAGAATAGGGTTTAAGGAATATGACCAAAATATTTAGACCCTAACCAAGGACTCTTAGGCTATGAATAATTATGATTTTTACCAGAGTCCCTTCAGATCTGTTATAAGCCACATGTTCAAGAATGAAGTCATAGAGTGTGACATGAAGGCAAAATGGGGCATTTTGGAGATTGATTTTTTAAGTGTCAACAAAAGGTAAATAATAAAATGAGAGAGGAGAACAAGTATCTTAGGAACAATCACGTAGGAGGATGCCCCCAAGTCATCAATTGCAACGTTATGCCCCCAAGATACAACACACAACAATAAAAATAGAGGAGAAGCAAGATAGAAGAATGATGATACAAATAGAAGAATGGTCACAATAGAGGCAGTCTCTTGGTATCCTTGACCTTACAAGAGTATCAAGGGTCATCCAAGGAGGCCTAAACAACACATAACACATCACAAGAGGATCACAACATGGAGAGAAGGGTTAGTTAGAACTTGTGAGCATCTTAGAAAGATGCTCCATCAAGTTTTGTATGAAATTTTAGTGGTTCATAGCTACTTGATCTTTGTTTTCAGCATGTTTATGTGGTACTTGTTGAAAAGAGCAAGACAACGGAGAGGGGGGTGAATTAGTTGTAACCAATATTTCAAAACCATTCAAACATCAACCACTTAATCACTATTATTGTATTTAACCATGAAAGCATGAAATCAGAAACTTAACACATTCACACATTTAACACATGAGACACTAGATTTTTTATGTGGAAAACCCAATAAGGAAAAAACCATGGTGAGTGTTCCCTCACAATCTAATATGTAATAACAATACCAAAAATTAGAGGCTCACTGCCTTAGCGATCGCTGCCCAGATTGCTCACTGCAAAAGAAGAAGCTCACTGCCAATAGGGTGGCTCACTGCCGTTGGGGTGGCTCACTGCCATTAGGGTGGCTCACTACCATTGGGTGGCTCACTGCCAGATTTGGTGAACTAAGATAGCAACATCTACACTATGCCAAAGTTTAGTTCAATTAAAGCACAATAAACATTCTTTGCTCTGCTATGCTTTTTACTTCACACTTATCTTTGCATCTTCACACTTGGATACATTTTCACGACTCAATTACAAGTATTTATACAATTTATCAACCTTGGAATAATCATCAAGGTCGGCATTACAATCAACCATTGGAACAATCTCCAAGGTTGGCAAACACATATACATAAGAATTGCTCTAGACTTAAATAGATTAATGAAAGAGAAAGAATGAATGTAGACCAAACCACGCCTTAGCTGGGACTCAAACACAATCTTCCACGCTACAACACACTATCACCACCTCCAAAGTATAACCGCAAGTAGTTAGAACAACCAAGTCGGCTAAAACTGGTGTTAACAATAAAACCTTCAAGAACACGCTTCATGCACGATCCAGATTATACTTTGCGGACCAATCAAAAGGTAGGAACATGATCTAGAGACATCCACAAGAACGTTACAATCACCAAGAACATCTGCACAACCTCTAAACACTTAATCCATAAGATTCTTGAAACCAAAGCACTTGAACTTTACTGTCAGCCACTATCATAAAAGAAAGATCACTTGTAGACCACCAAATCATGAACCATTTGAACTGAAGGCACATATCCTCATCACAAACTTAATTCCAAAACCGTAGACTATAAGACTTAATTGCGGAGAAATACAGAGCAGAATACATTCTCCCTATCACCACTAAATGCACAGAAAAACAATTTTTACTCTAGTGAACATAACTTGCTCAAATCTTCACACCAGATGCTCAAACTTGAAACATAGCAACTATAGACATCCTTCAACATAACTTCCAAACCATAGACAAAGATATTCAATCTACAAGATATGTGGAGCAAGACACTTTACCATTCTTCTACAAACCAAGATACTTTGCAACACACTATTTCCACTAGGAGAGCAAATTTTCTCAAAAGCACTTGGAAACTCAATACCAGGAACACTTTCTCATTATCTTCAACACTTATGTAAGCCAATACAAACCAATTATCTCAACACAAGCAAGCATCAAAACAAGAGCACACTTGACATCAATGACAACACATATATGTTGACATCAATGACAACACCGGTAAGCACATACTTGCAACAATCTCCCCCTTTGTCATTGATGGCAACATTTATGTGAAAAACTATAAGCACCATCAAGACAAGACTCTACACTGATTACTGTCTCCCCCTTTCTTTTTACACTTCTAAATTCCTTCTCCCCCTGAGTTTTTCACATGATTTTCTCTCCCCCTTTGACATCAATGGCAAAGGACATCACTTCTTCTCTCTTTGTGCATACTTGCAAGCAACTGCTCTGATCAAACTAGAATTTCTCTTTCATCAGCTCTACAATACTTATTTCTCTTTATCAGGAACTTATATCAGCAACATCTACCTTCTCCTCCTGAGAGGTAGCCTTCAAAACATCAATTCAGAGCAAAGAATAAGACTTTAGGCACCACTGGACTGATGCACTTCTCATGCATCTTAATTTAGAGCAGGAGGGGTAATAACCCCTAACTTTTCTCTGAGATGCTCAAAAGTATCCTTAGGCAGAGGCTTGGTGAAAATATCTACAATCTGATCCTTTGTAGATACCTATTCCATCTTTATGTCATTCTCTGTTACTTTTTCTCTCAGAAAGTGATACCTTATAGATATATGCTTTGTCCTTGAGTGCATCACTGGATTCTTTGAAATGTTTATAGCACTTGTATTATCACAAAAGATTGAAATTGATTCTTCATACACAAATCTTATATCCTTTAATGTTTGCTACATCCAAAGTACTTGAGTACAACAACATGCTGCAACAATATATTCTGCTTCTGCAGTAGACAAAGAAACTGATTCTTGCTTCTTGCTTAGCCATGAGACCAATTTGTTACCCAAGATGAAAGCACCTCCACTTGTACTCTTTCTGTCATCAACATCTCCAGCCCAATCTGCATTTGTATAAGAACTAAGAGTGAAATTAGTATCTTTGGGATACCACAATCCATAGTCTGAAGTGCCTTTCAAATACCTCATGATCCTCTTAACTACCATCACATGTGATTCTTTGGGATCTTCTTGAAATCTTGCCACAAGACAGACTGCATGCATTATGTTAGGTCTGGTATGGGTTAGATAAAGTGGTCCTCCAATCATAGACCTATACTTTTTCTGATTAGTCTTGGGTGATTCATCATTCTTGCTCAACTTGCAACCAATTACCATAGAAGCATATACTAGCTTAGAATCCTCCATTCCAAACTTCTTCAACAATTCTTTCACATACTTGGACTGAGAAATGAAAATTTCTTTTCTGATTGAGTAATTTGTAGTCCTAAAAACAAATTCATTTCACCAAACATAGACATCTCAAATTCTTTATGCATTTCCTCTACAAATATTTTACACATCCCTGCATTGCCTCCAAAGATAATATCATCAACAAAGATTACAATAATCAGAATTTGATCATTATTGATTTTGAAATAGAGATTGTTGTCAACAATACCTTTCTGAACCCTAATTGCAACAAATACTTGTCCAATCTTGCATACTAGGCTCTAGGAGTTTTCTTAAGTACATACAAGGATTTCTTCAATCTACATACCATGTCACCTTGGTCTGATGACTAAAATCCTTCTGGTTGTTTAATGTAAACCTCTTCTTCTAGCTCTCCATTCAAGAATGCAGACTTCACATCCATCTAGTACACATTGAAGTCTTTGTGTGCTGCAAATGCCAGGAACATTCTTATTGCTTCAATCCTTGCCACAGGAGTAAAAGTCTCTTCAAATTGTATGCCTTCAACCCAAGAATATCCTTTGCATACTAGTCTTGGTTTATTTCTCAGTACTTCTCCATTTTCATTGATCTTGTTTCTGAACACCCACTTAGTTCCAATCACATTCTTATCAACAGGTCTAGGGACCAATTCCCAAGTTTGATTTTTCTCTATTTGTATTGGCTCTTCTTCCATGGCTTTTACCCAACTTTCATCTTTGCAAGCCTCATTTACATTCTTAGGTTCAATATGTGAAAGTAGACAGTAGTTCACCTCTTCCTCTGCAGCTCTTTTCATTGTCAATACCCCTTTGCTTTTATCACCAATAATCTGATCTTCAGAATGATTAATCCTTACATACCTGGGGGTCTTTTCTAGAGCTTTTTCTTCTTCATTTTGACTGTCCATTTGTTTAAATTTTTCTTCATTCTTTATAGTATTAGGTTCATCTGATTCATAGCCTCCTAGATCTGATATTATTTCCCTGTCTTCATCAACTCTCACATTTGTACTCTCAATGAACTTTCTCAATCTCTTATTTTAGCACTGGTAGGCTTTACTCTTTGTGGAGTATCCAAGGAAAATTCCTTCATCACATCTAGCATCAAACATGCCTAACTCCTCATCTCTTCTGATATATCATTTTCTTCCAAAAACTTTGAAGTATTTTACTATAGGAATTCTTCCATACCACAATTCATAAGGAGTTTTAGTACCATTACCTTTGAATTGAACTCTGTTTTGAATGTAGATAGCAGTATGTATAGCTTCTCTCTAATACACTTTCAGTAGGTTTGCCTCCTTCATCATTTTCCTAGAAGCCTCTTGAACTATCATGTTCTTCCTTTCAGCAACTCCATTCTGCTATGGAGTTCTAGGAGTAAACAATTGTCTTTTTATCCCATGTTCTTCACATAATGCATTGAATTAATTTGATGTAAACTCTCCTCCTCTATTAGACCTTAGGCACTCGATTCTCAAATCTAACTCATTCTCAACCATCACCTTGAAAAACTTGAACTTTTCTAGGGCTTCTAATTTATCCTTTAAGAAAGTAACCCAAGTCATTCTTGAATAATCATCAATAAGCAACATAAAATACCTGTCTCCTTGCAGACTTCTTATTCTTGTAGGATCACACAAATTTGTATGTACCAGTTCAAGCAATCCAATATAAAATTGTTCCTTACTCTTGAAATTTGCTCTTGTCTATTTGCCCATTTGGCATTCCTTGCAAATAGTGTTAGCAGGCTTCACAAGCCTAGGAAAATCTCTCACAACTTGCACTGAACTTATCTTCACCAAGTTGTCAAAATTGATATGACATCCTCCTATGCCACAACCAACTCTCATCTGTCTAAGCCAACAAACAACAATCATTAGTTCCTCTCAAATGATAGATATTGCCTCTAGTCTTCTTACCAGTTGCAATCACTGTTTCAGAGCTTTCCATGATCTTGCATGCATTATCCTTGAAACTCAAATCATACCCCTTATCACACATCTGGCCAACACTTAAAAGATTATGCTTTAAGCCCTTGACATATAGAACATCATCTGTTTTGTGCTTGCCATCAAAAGAAATAGATCGTCTTCCACAAATCTTACCAACTGCATTATCTCCAAACCTAACCAGTCCTCCATCATACTTTTCCAAACTTACAAACTTACTTTTATAACCGGTCATGTGATGTGAACATCCACTATCAATAATACATTCATCCTTATCCTTCTCTACCTAAACAGACAAAGCACTCTCTTCCACTGGTTTTTCTTCCTTCACACAACTAGCAGGATTAGTAGACACAGGTTCTTTAATAGCAATAAACAAGCATTCATTTGTCCTAGTATTAGCATCATTAGACTCATCATTTGTTACACCATCATCATCAAGATCTCTGACAATATAGCATTTCTTGACAATTCTAGGTTTACTTTCAAACTTCTTACCTCTTTCAATTCTCTCTAGACATCTAGATGCATAGTGACCAATCTTACCACAAGAAAAGCATGTGAATGGTAATTTGCCTTTGAACTTACTAGAACCTCTTTGCATTTTGTCCACAAAGTTGGCTTCAAACTCATCAAGGTCATCATCAGATTCCATGGCATATTTATGAGCTCTTGAAGTCTTTTCTGAAGTGCTAGCTTTGAAAGCAATCTTAGTCTTCGGCAGAGCATCACCAAACTCTCTCATTTCAAAAGCAGTAAGCTTACCAAGCAACTGATCCTTTGAAACTTTTTGCACAGCCATAAGTTCTTCAATTGCAGACACCTTGTGACCATAGGATTTAGGTAATGATCTAAGAATCTTCATGACAACCTCATCCTCATTAACAGTTCCTCCAAGACCTTTGATTCCATTGACAATTTCATCAACTTTCTACATGTAGATTGTTATATTCTCATCTTCACTCATCTTCAGGGCTTCATACCTCGCCTTCAGCTTTTGTAATTTGGCACTTTTTACAAAATCATCTCCTTCATATAAATTTTTCAACTTGTCCTAGATGTCATAAGCAGTCTCTAAATCCATAACTTTCACTAGCTCAGTGTTAGATAGGGCATTTAACAGAGCATATCTAGCTTTTCCATTTAATTCATATTGTTTGATTTCATCTTCATCTTTTGGACCATTTTGAGGAATAGTGTATTTGGTTTATGCCATTTTCCAAACACCATAACCAAGAGAAATGAGATGAATTTTCATCCGTACCTTCCAAAGAGCATAATCCTTTCCGTCAAAGTATGGTGATTCCTTCTTGTGCGCCATCCCGGATCTACCTCGAGCTGTTAGACTCTTTACTGAGGAACCCTCTCTCTGATACCAATTGTTGAAAAGAGAAAGACAACTGAGAGGGGGGGTGAATCAGTTGTAACCAATATTTCAAAACCATTTACACATCAACCACTTAATCACTATTATTGTATTTAACCATGAAAACATGAAATCATAAACTTAACACATTCACACATTTAACACATGAGACACCAGATTTTTTACGTGGAAAACACAATAAGGGAAAACCATGGTGAGTGTTAGCTCATAATATAATATGTAATAACAATACCAAAAATTAGAGGCTCACTACCTAGATTGATCACTGCAAAAGAAGAGGCTCACTGCCAATAGGGTGGCTCACTACCATTGGGGTGGCTCACTACTGTTGGGTGGCTCACTACCAAATTTGGTGAACTGAGATAGCAACATCTACACTATGCCAAAGTTTAGTTCCTTTGAAGCACAATAAACATCCTCTGCTCTGCACTGTTTTTTACTTCACACTTATCTTTGCATCTTCACACTTGGATACATTTTCATGACTTAATTACAAGTATTTATACAATTTATCAACCCTGGAATAATCATCAATGTCAGCATTACAATCAGCCATTGGAACAATCTCCAAGGTTGGCAAACATATATACATAAGAATAGGTTTGGACCTAAATAGATTAATGAAAGAGAAAGAATGAATGCGGACCAAACCACACCTTAGCTGGGACTCAAACACAATCTTCCATGCTATAACACGCTATCACCACCTCCAAAGTATAACAACAAGTAGTGAGAACAACCAAGTCAGCTAAAACTAGTGTTAACACTAAAACCTTTAAGAACACACTTCATGCACGATCCAGATTATACTTTGCGGACCAATCAAAAGGAAAGGACACGATCTAGAGACATCCACAAGCACATTACAATCACCAAGAACATATGCACAACCTCTAAACACTTTATCCATAAGATTCTTCAAACCGGAGCACTTGAAATTTACTATCAACACTATCATAAAAGAAAGATCGCTAGTGGACCACCAAATCATGAACCATTTGAACTGAAGGCACATATCCTCATCACAAACTTAATTCCAAAACCACAGATTGTAAGATTTAATTGCAGAGAAATGTGGAGTAGAATACATTCTCCCTGACACCACTAAATGCACAGAAAAATAGTTTTTACTACAGTGAACATAACTTGCTCAAATCTTCACATCGAAGGCTCAAACTTAAACATAGCAACTATAGACATCCTTCAACATAACTTCCAAACTGCAGACAAAGATTTTCAATCTACAAAATATGTGGAGCAAAACACTTTACTATTCGTCTACAAACCAAGATACTCTGCAACACATTGTTTCCACTAGGAGAGCAAATTTTCTCAAAAGCACTTGGAAACTCAATACCAGGAACACTTTCTCATTATCTTCAACACTTATGTAAGCCAATACAAACCAATTATCTCAACACAAGCAATCATCAAAACAAGAGCATAGTTGACATCAATGACAACACTGATAAGCACATACTTGCAACAGTACTTGTTTCTCAAATCCTTGTATATTTGAAATCCTTTGTTTCTTATGAGGGGGAGAGCCACTGTTATTTCCTGTTGATGATAACCGTCTTATTGTTTTTTGATCCTTTGATTTCTTATTTTGTTGAGTTCATCTATCATAGTGAAAAGGACTATCTTCCACTATATCAACCTTTGCCTGTGTCATAATCTTTTGTTTCGGTTGTTCTATTTGTCTTTCCAATGCATTTTGGTTAGCTCCTGATCCTTGAAGGGATAATGGCAGAGGAACCTTAGCATAAATACCATTTCTTCATGGATGAGGTGAATTCTTAATTTTCTCCTTATCCACTTCTATCATTCCAACTATTTCATCATAATCCAAATAGTCATCTTCCTGCTCTACTGTATTTTGTTCCATCATATTGTTCTTATTATGTCTAGGGAATGGATTAGTAAAGATCTGTAAATTCTAATTCTGAGGAACAACCAACTTATTTCCATTGTCATTCACACCAGTTACTTGTATAACATTCAAGTTGATGAGGTCTTGAATTTCATGTTTAAGATGCATACATCGTTCAGTATCATGCCCTTGTTGCCGGTGATAATGACAAAAAGAATTAGCATTGAAGTAAGGTCATTGCATTCTATTAGTATCCAATGGTTTGATTGGAGGAAGTTTCAAGAGATTATTACTCACTTCTTGATTCATGATAGAATGTAGGGAGTCAAATATCATAGTGAATTGTCCTTGCTGCTGTCGATTCAGAAACGGTGCCCTCTTTAGATTAGTGATAGCAGACACTTGTGAAAATTTGTTTGAATTCTGCCCATTAACCTTGATGAAACTCTTATTATTCCTCTTAAAGTTGTTTTGTGAAGATCCATCCGTGGATTGACCAACTTGAGCTGATGAGTTTTGGTTTTCATACTGATTAGATGAAAGTTGGTAATCACGAAGGGTTGTGCATAAATGTTGAAAAGAGTTATACTTCATCAAGAGAATCTTATCACGGATGTTAGGTTGTAGATTTGTACTAAATACCTTCTGAACATCCTCATCATTTATCTAGTATTGAATTTTTGCATAAAGAGCTTGATACTGACTAATAAACTTAGTTAACTTCTCTTTCAAACCTTGTTTGCAATGAACTAAATCAATCGATGATACTTGAGGTCCAGTGTTTGCTTGAAAATGTTGTAAGAATAGATCAACTAGCTAAGATAAAGAATGTATTGAATTTGGAGGTAAAGAGCAAAACCATTCTAAAGTAGTATCTTTGAGAGATTGCGGGAAAAGTTTTGCTAACAAATATTCATCAAAGTAGAAATCACTGCACACAGTCGTGAATGATGCCACATGAGTATTAGGATCACCTTTTCCACCATATTTTTCAAAGCAAGGAGTTTCAAACTTCTCAGGCATAGGAGTTCTCAAGATTGCATAAGATAGAGGATTATGAGCATGATAGGTTGGTATGTTAGGTTGTGAAGAATTTGTCAATCTCGTCCCTTTTTGTTGTAAAGAAGTCATGCCTTGCAAGAGTTGGTTTAAGAGGGCATCATTAGGAGATGTGGTTTGAGAATTTGAAGCCGTGGTCATGACATTTGAGGAGATTGATTATGAGTGGTAATGAGAGGTGTTTGAGAGTAATTGTGAGTGGAAGGTTGTTGAGAATAGTTGTATGTAAGAGGTGGTTGAGAATAAGTGGGATGGAGAGGTGGTTGAGAGTGATTATTTATAAAGGAAGTCACCCTAGGTGGTTGTTTTTGATAGTTCAATCCCACAGCTTTGTAATTTTGTGAATTAGTGCCATTAGATACTCCAATACTAGTGGTAGCATTACTACAAGCATGTGCATTAGTAGTTAGAATAGTTGATGTAAAAGTAGACATTCCAGTAGTCAATATAGGTGCCAATACTTGTGTATGAGACGATGATGACATGTTATTGATAACATTCACACATTCAGTGCGCATTAACACCATCTTGTCCTTTTAACAACTCTCTTATGTTATGAATCACACATATAGCTTCTTCTGCTATCCTTTCATTTTCCATAAATGCTTGAAAATCAGCTAGTTCTTTATCTAATTTGTTTATTTGCTCATTAGGTACATATGTTATCACCTTAATAGGGTCCTCAACATCATGAAATATTTGTTCTTCCATTATAGTTGTAGGAGGTATGATATCTTGTAAATTTTGTGTTTCTCCTTTTGTAAATAAGGTGTTCAATGGATTTTCAGATGTAGGAACACCGTTGGTTTCAGGGGAACTAGAACCCATTAGTCTAATACTTCTCCTTAAAGGGATATTTCTATTAGGTTTGTGGGTTATAAGACTCATACAAAAGCATACAACACTCAATGCACAAACTAATAGAACAAACCCTAGGATGAAGGTATGTTTGAGACCTAAAATGTTTGAATTTTTTTTTACTTTTGTCAATGCAAATGCCTAAAAGATGTAGTGTTGTGACAAAATTGCAAAGGGGAAGTGAATTAAATCCTTATTATCAGTCCCATAATGCATAAATATCTTTTACAACACACCTATCATGCAAATCTAGATGAAGGATGAGTCAAAATCTAGTGAAAATGCAAAAAGATTAAACCCTAATTATGAAATTAAGGCATGAAACTAGGAAAAATGATGTATGAATGAAATCTAATCAGATCTATTATGTGAAATATCTAAGGTCAGATCTGAAATTATGTTAAAATCCTACAATGCTCAATGCAAGTGCAATTTTAAGGAAAAATGAATGAATATGCTAGTTTTTGTTGAAATTGACTGTGTAAATGCAAAATTTGAGATGTAAATGCAAAAACACACTATAATGAAACACTACAATCAGAAATCAGTCTTAAAAGAGTGTTTAAAAGAGTAGTAATTGTGTATATGGAAAAATGGATTAAATCTAAACTAATAAAAACCAAAAATCCAATAACATAAAGAAAACGAATTTAAATAAAAGCCATGACAAATAATCAATGCAATAAAGACTTTTACCGAAATTTGTGTTGTTTCCTTTGGATTGAATGTGGATTGCTCAATGAAGCTGCGAAACCATAGCTGCAACAAGCAAGTAGTGTGCTCAAGAGATCAATGTCAAAAGATCGTGAAGTTGTGCCAAGATCAATGTTAAGAGATCGTAAAGTGGCTCAAGAAGATCTATGTCAAAAGATCGTAAAGTGGCTCAAGAAGATCGTAAAGGTGCTCAATCGAATCGTTGTATGCTCAAAGCGCTGTCAAGTATGCCTGAGAATAAAATCGAAGAGAGAGAGTAAATGAAGGAGATGAGGGGGGTTTATATAGATTTCAAGGAAAATCGATCAACGGTCCAGATAATTCAGAAGAATCAACGGAGGAGATAAGTTGAGGAATGTGCAACGAATGAGAAGAAGACATGTGTCTTGCTTGCTTTTGCATGAGAGGAGTTATCAAGAATAGAAGAATAAATTAACTGAAGAGATAAATCAATTAAAAGAATAAAGCAATCAGTTAAGTGATTTAAAACAAGAAGAAGAGATTTGCATGAGAAAAGAAGATATTTTGCTTTATTAAATATAGAAATATTTAATTAATGAGCAAGAAAGCTTGAGTTATTTTAGAGATAACTCAAATTAGAAGAAAAAGCAATTTAAATAAATAATTGATTTATTTAAATTTAGAGAAGATATTATTGGAAAAAATAATTAAATAATTAGAATTATTTAATTTAGAAGATTTAAAAGCAAATTAAATAAATAAATTTATTTAATTGTTGTGCATGATTTTGGAAGAACAGATTTTTGATTTAATTAAATAATTTAAGAATTATTTAATTTTAGATAAGAGGGAATTTGTTGAATTAATTAAATAATGGGATATATTTAATTAATGTGGCTGTGAATTTTGGAAGGAGGATAATGATCAAATTAAATAATTAAAATTATTTAATTGTGGAAGAATATAGAGGAATTTAATTTAATTAATTAAATAATGAGGATTTATTTAATTAATGTTGAAATTTAGGAGATTTAGAAGAATTTGATGAAATTAATTAAATAATTAGATTATTTAATTAATGTTGAAATGCAGGTGATTAGACAGATTATGAAATGCAAGTAGCATGACAAGTTGGTCATTTTAGGGTGTCTACATTTTGCCCCTCTTTGATGCAATGCAGCATGTAGCGTTGCGTCAAAGAAATTAATAGTTAAAGACATGATACAATTTTAATGCCCCAGTGTAGGTAGTTGCCCCAGCGTAGCTGGCCTAGGGTGCCCCCTCAAGAGGAAAGATGGGGAAGCGACAGAACAACTGTGTTGACGCTCGACTAGAAGATTTGTTGGAGATAGGCGAGGTTGGGTTGATGATAGATAGAAGAAAGGAGATAGGAGAGAACATAAGAGAAAGACTGTTGATCGATCCTTGTTGGAAAACTATATAAGGCCATGGGTAAATGGATGGGTAAATAGATGAGCTTGTTGCAATGGTTTCACATTTGTTTATTAAGAGCAATCCTTATTTTTGATATAGCACGTGGATAGTTTGCCACCAAGGTATAAAAGACCAAGGTGCTGTAATATCCGAGTGCGTGGACGTTGACTCTGCAAGCAAGCGGTTTGAAATTAGATCCATTAGACATAATATAACCTTGTTGGAACATGTGCATAAGCCATAGTCTTGAACATAAAATAAACTTCAATACATGTAAATGCAAGAAGAATTATTAATATGTAAGATGCTAGGTCCTAACACACACAAGATAAATAGAATGTTAAGAAAGATACTAAAGATCATTCCTCAAACACGGCACACAAAAATAATGACTATGCCCCCAATCCGTACTGCATCGCAACATACCAAGATTATAGATAAATCAAGGTAGTCTTGAATAGGTATGGGAATAGGGAACAAAAGATAAACCATAACACAAATTGACTGACTTACAAAGTAAACATACAGCCAACATATTCTCTTGCCAAAGAGGTTGCTCAGGATAGATTGGATAGGAAAGATAACAGCCTTATCGTAGGAACTCTGTGTCCGTTAAAGGGGGCTATCTACCTAAAAAGACAATGTCTCACTTGCAGGAAATGCCACATGTTGCAGGAGACGCGTGTGTTGGTCTCGACAATGGAACACTTCGAAGAAGACAAGCTTGTTGATCTAGGGCTTGGTTAAGCGGTACTTAGCTGATGTTGGCAATCGGTATGCAGGACAGTAGAAGACTCTGGAAGGAAGCTTCTTTGCTTCAGGTTTGCAAAGGACTTTTGCTTCGAAAGGTTGCGCTAGCTTGCTGCTTGAGGTAGTCAAGTCGAGGCGAACTGGATTTTGACAAATGGAAGACTAGAAGGATGGAATGCTAATGGATTGAGATGGGTGGAGAATGATGGATCGTGTGTGCCTGAGTACTGGATACATCCTTCGTATTCCAGACTGCCTACATACCTTGTATCCACGGGATCAAGGCACACTTACGATGGAAGATGAACGTGATAAATATGTAGTTCTGGATAGAGTGATGAATGGGTCAAGGTGAAAGGAGGGGATCTTATGTACCTGAGTACTGGAAACATCCTTCGTATTCCAGACTGCCTACATACCCATATCCATGGGATCAAGGTACCTTAAGATTGAGAAGAGATGATATGTAGTTCTGGTTAGTGTGATGATGTGGGGAAAGAGCGGAGAAGAGGTGATCTTATGTACCTGAGTACTGGAAACGTGCTTCGTATTCCAGACTGCCTACATACCCATATCCATGGGATCAAGGTACTTTAAGATTGCGAAGATGAAAGTATGTAGTTCTGGTTATTGTGATGATGTAGAACAAGTGTTGAGAAGATAACCACCTTATCGCAGGAGCGAAGTGTCCATTAAAGGGTGTTACCTGTGGAAATGAGACAAGATTGAAGTATGCGCTGCGAACCACAAACAAGGAACCAATCCTAGACCGACACTAAGGAAAGAGTTGCCCCCATTCTGGTAGAGGAAACTGTAGGGGTGACCGCCGAAGAAGACACAGAAAGACTTGACCTAGGATCAGACAGTGTTAACTGTAGACACAGATCAAGCCATGGGATGACGATGATGGACATTGACAAATTTCCAAGCTATACTAGATAGGGAAATGGAAATGCAACCAAGGTCAATGGTTTTATTATGGATGGATGGATGAATCAGGTTGCGAACTAGACAAGGAGTGGACAGGACTCGATAGACGATGGATGCTGACTCTACGCATAGCGCCTATTTGCCAGGTTTTCACTATGGTACTTATCCAAGGCGCCTGTTTGCCAGGTTTTCACCAGAGGATGGATTTTTTTGTATTTTTGATTTTTGTATTTTTTTGATTTTTTTGACTTTTTTGACTTTTTTTGATTTTTTTGATTTTTTGATTTTTTGTGGGAATACTCTGAGGATCAGGCGTAGAACTTCTTGAGATGGACACTGTTAAGTGGCTCCTCTAGAGGAATGCCGTCAGGTGTAGCTAAAGTATAAGCTCCCGATCCATATGCTGCTGTCACAATGAAGGAACCTAACCAGTTAGGCTCAAACTTACCCTTCTTCTCTCGATCTGCTTGATTTCTCTGATTCTCCTTAAGTACAAGATCACCAACTTGAAACCGTCTTTCTTTGATCTTTTTGTTGTAATTACGCCGGAGGCGGTTTTGATAGACATGGAGATGATTAAGTGCGGCAAGGCGCCTCTCATCGAGTAGTTCAAGCTCAGCAAATCTAGAAGTGCGATACTCCTCTCCGCCGATCAAGTCCTGCATGGATACTCTGAGGGATGGGATCTCGACTTCTATAGGTAGGATGGCTTCAGAGCCAAAGACCAAGGCATAGGGTGTGGCACCAGTTGGTGTTCTGATACTAGTGCGGTAGGCCCATAGGGCGAGATTGAGTTGCAAGTGCCAATCACGACCAGCTTCATTGACCGTTTTCTTTAGGATCTTGAGAATGGTTTTATTGGAAGCCTCAGCTTGGCCGTTACTCTGCGGATAGTAGGGAGTTGAAAAGCGATGTTGGATATTGTCCTGTATGCATAAGGCACGGACATCTTGGTTCTTGAATGGTCTCCCATTATCAGTGACAATGGCTTGGGGAATACCATACCGGCATATGAGGTAGTTTAGGATAAACTTGGCTATTTGTTTACCGGTGATATAGGTCATAGGAATGGCTTCCACCCACTTCGTGAAATACTCAGTGGCAGTAATGATAAACTTGTGGCCATTTGAGGAGGAAGGGTGGATTTGTCCTACGAGGTCGAGACCCCATTGAGAAAAAGGCCATGGGGTTGTCACAGGTTGTAACTCATGAGCTGGTGCGTGAATCAAATCTCCATGCTGCTGACATTGTAGACACTTCTTAGCAAACTGTGCAGCATCTTGCTCTATTGTAGGCCAGTAATAAGCTATTCTGAGTATCTTCTTAGCAAGATTAGGACCGGTAGAATGCGCGCCACAGACACCTTCGTGTATGTCTCGTAAGGTAGCTTCAGCTTCTTCCGCGTTAAGACATCGTAAGAGGATACCATCGAGACTCCGGCGATATAGTGTATCACCCAGAATGATGTAACGAGAGGATCGACAGATAAAGGTTTTACGTTGAGTGGATGATAGGTCAGGGGGAAAGGTTTTGTTCTTGAGGTATTCATAGATATCTTCGTACCATGGGGAATTGGGACCAACAAGTTCGCAGATGATTTCAGTAACAGGAACATCGACGGCAGGTATCAACAATTGCTCGATCAAGAATTCACATTTCTGTGTATTTGCAGGCATGTCAATTAGTGACCCTACAGAAGCCATAGAATCCGCAGCTTTATTATGTTCTCTTGGAATTTGCTCAAATGTGATGCTAGAAAAGTGTGGTTTGTAGGCATCCACTAGTTGCTTGTAGGGGACCAACTTTTCATCCTTTGTTTGGTATTCATCCGTGACTTGGCGGATGACTAGCTGTGAGTCTCCATATACTTGTAATTCTGTGATGTCCCATTGAACTGCTGTATTGAGACCTATGAGGAGTGCTTCATACTCAGCTATGTTGTTGGTGCAAGGGAATGCAAGCCGATATGACTTTGGAATGTAGTCATTCTGAGGTGTAACAAATAAGATGCCAGCTCCTGAGCCATGCTGTGTGTAAGAACCGTCAAAGTATAACTTCCACATGATGGAGGTAGCAAGAGTGAATAGATTCTCATCAGGAAAGTCTGCGACCATAGGATGTGTATCTTTCATTGGTGCTTCTGCTAGTTGATCCGCGAGGGCTTGTCCTTTGATTGCTTTACGATCTGTGTACTCAATGTTGAACTCACTAAGGATCATAATCCATTTAGCCAGTCTGCCTGTGAGAGCTGCTTTTGCTAATAGATATTTCAAGGGATCAATCTTGGCTATCAGATTTGTGTGTTGGTTCAACATGTAATGCCGCAACTTTTGGGAGGCAAACACTACTGCTAAACAAGCCCTTTCCATTGGTGAATAATTGAGCTCGTATCCCACCAATGTTCTACTGATGTAATAAATTGCATGCTCCTTTCCTGTGTCATCATTTTGTGCTAGCAGGGCCCCTAGGGCCGAATTTGTAGTGGAGATGTACAATATCAAGGGTTTGTCCGCAACTGGTGGAACCAATACAGGAGGTGTAGCTAGATACTCCTTAAGTTGATCAAACGCTGCCTGACACTTGTTGTCCCATCGAAACGAAACATCCTTTCGGAGCAAGTGCTGAAAGGGTTGACATTTATCTGCTAGCTGTGATATGAAACGCCTGATGGACTGTAACCTTCCTTGGAGGCTCCTTAGTGCTTTTAGGTTCTTTGGTGGAGGCATCTCCATGATAGCCTTTACTTTTGCTGGATCTACTTCGATGCCCCTACGAGATACTATGTATCCCAACAGCTTCCCTGATGTGACACCGAAGACACACTTCTTAGGATTGAGTCTTACTTGGTATTTTTCAAGCCTGTCAAAGATCTGTCCTAGGACTTGTATATGTTCTGCTCTAGAAGATTTAGCCAATATATCATCCACATAGTCTTCCATGATGTGATGGAATAGATCGTGGAAGATCACTGTCATAGCTCGCTGATAGGTTGCTCCTGCATTCTTCAGACCAAACGGCATAACACACCAACAGTAATTGCCCCAAGGACAAGTAAAGGTTGTTTTATGTTGGTCTTCTTCAGCGATCCTTATCTGATTGTAACCCGAGAATCCGTCCATGAGAGAAAGCATCTCGTGACCTGCTGTCAAGTCCACTATAATGTCAATGTTTGGTAGTGGAAAATCATCTTTGGGACATGCCTTATTGAGATCTCTGAAATCATTACACATGCGGATGCGCCCATTAGGCTTAGACACAGGTACAATGTTTGAGACCCAATCTGAATAGTCAATAGGTCGTATGAATTTTGCGTCTAATAGCTTCTGTATTTCTACTTTCACTAGGAGAGCGATCTGTGGGTGCATCTTTCTCAACTTTTGCTTGACTGGTTTCACTTTGGGATCAACTGTGAGATAATGAACTACCAGCTTAGGGTCTAGCCCTGGCATATCTGCATAGGTCCATGCAAAGTTGATGGTTCGTTGTAAGAAGAAGCTGTTAAGATTTCTGTGCTCTGTGTCAGATAATGATGCCGCTAGGAATGTTGTCTTTGGATTCTGTTCTGTACCTAGGTTGATCTCTGTAGAATCTTCCACTAGTAGAGCTGATTTCTCTTGATACTTAGAAGGTAAGGGAAGGTCAAATCCTCCATCCTCAGGTGCCACAGTTGGGTTTTCACCTTTGGATACGTCCTTTATTTTTACTATTTTATGATCAGGAGGTGCCACAGTGTGGTTTTCACCTAGAGATCGTTCTTTATTTGCACTTTTGCGACTAGAGGATTTGGCATTCTCACCATAGTAAGCCATGGGCTCTAGTTCCATTACAAAACCTGCCTTATGATCGCCAAGAGGGATACCTTCCCGAAGTCCCATGAACTCAGCTAAAGCTTCGTCATTCTGAAATACATCTATAACGGGGGCCCCTTGTTGGTCCCAATTGATAAGTTCAGGGTAGACAAGCGTGACATTCTGGGTGCTGGTGGTGGAAGTTAAGGATACGGAGGATAGTGTAAAAATGGAGGATTCTGCGAATAGATTGGTCATGTGGAGGGAAGAGTCATCGGTGATATCCCCTGTAGATGTCGAATCGGCGGGAAACTTGTCAGCTACCTCGTCGAGGATATACTCGATGTCCGAGGCGCGTGGTACCTTCTTACCAAATCCTAATCCTTTCCTGTCTAGCTTCTTTGTTACCACAATGGGCTCCATAGTGCCTTGATTCTGTTTCCCAAGGCCACCTTTGCCTTTATAGCCCATATTTTTCACTATCCTTAAGCCATTGCCATATTGCTTGACTGGTATCGTGACTGGTTCTTTCTCCTTGTAGAGCCAAGAAGAGATGTCCTTAATAGTTTCCTCTTCCAATAACCGTCCATGTTGGAATTGGGTTAGGAATGTTGGGGGAGGAATAGCTGCTTTTTTGGTAACTTTAGCAATGGGTGGTTTGCCGTAAGATTTTGGAGATAAAGGCATCCGCCCCACACAACAAGATTCAGAGATATCATAAGAGCCAAATCCTATATCCCGAAAGCGAGCTGTGATTTTGGGGAGGAGTGTAGGTTCACTTGTAGAGGCTTGCGTGAGAGTTTCAGGGTCAACATAGAGAGGGGACTCAAGGGCTTTGTCATTTTTAGGCACTTGGTTGCAATTCTTATAGCTTCCTTGCAAGACACGACAAAATTCAAAAGGATTAGGATCTCCTGGGATGGTGATCTCCGTACCATTGTATGGGAACTTTAGGGACTGATGGTACGTGGAGGGAACAGCTTTCATTGCATGGATCCATGGGCGGCCCAGAATAATGTTGTAAGGCAGCTCAATATCAAGGACTTGACACCTGGTTTCAAGCATGACAGGGCCCAGTTGTATAGGCAAGTGAATAATACCTTCTGAACGGCGTTCTGCATCATCATACCCCTTGATTGTAATACTATGCTCAGTGTTGACGTGATCCTCAGAGTATCCCAATTTCTTTAGTAACTTTAAAGAACAGATGTTGAGACCAGCACCACCATCTATGAGGATGCGTTTGATTTTGCGCTTATGGATGAGCACTTCAATATGGAGGGCATCGTTGTGACAAGGATCATGGGAGGGAAGGTCTTTCTCAGAGAAGACCACAGTGTAAGGTGAAGCAATATTACCCACTATAGCTTGGAAATCTGCGACAGCTATGTTGTTAGGAACGGACGACTCTTGGAGGGCTTTTTCTAGCACCACTCTATGTGCAGGTGATGACCGTAGAAGGTCCAAAATAGAGATCTGTGCTGGTGTTCTCCCTAGATGTTCGACAAGATTATAATCAGACTGAACTGGAAGCCTAGGTGTAGGTGCACGAATGGTGACATGACCTCGACGAGTAGTAACAGCACAATCTGTAGATTTGCCTTTGATGGTGAGGGTAGACACGCGACTCTCTTCAAAACGACCTACAATGGAATCGAAGGACGTGGAAGCATGATTGATACCTTTACCTCTATCCTAAGGAGGAGGTGGACCATGATGAGGGAATGGTTCCTTGTACATATCGAGATCCTGGTTCGTGTGTTGCGCTGGTGATTCATTCTCAAAGGTGATTTGATTACCGTCGATGAGGTTTTGGATGAGGTGCTTAAGCTTCATGCAAGATGCAGTTCGATGACCTTTGCTCCTATGGAACTCACAATACTCATTGTCTCTGTAACGTGCAGTTTTGTAGATAGGTTCAGGTAAGGTTATGAGCCTTTTCTGCAAAGCTTGCTGTAAGACCGATTCGATGGGCACTCCCAAAGGAGTAAATTGACGTCGCAGAGGGTAATCTTGTTGAGGCCGCTCTTGTTGTCGTTGCTGTTGGTTGGGATAAGGCTGCCTTTGTTGCTGCTGTTGTTGAGGTGGAGCTTGACTTGGTTTGGAGAGTTGCAGCGGTGTTTGCAACGTTTGGACATGCTTAGTATCGACCACCCCATCGTTGACCACGTTTTTGTTCTTGTTCCAATATTTGGGTTTATCATTCGACTGTTGATGCGAATTGCTATCTTTCATCTCCTTAAAGATTTTGACCACACCTTTAGCAATGAGGGCCTTCTCAATGTTGATGCCCTTGTATGTGATTTCATCGAAGGTTGTAGCACTAAGAATTTGCAAATGGAAACCTAACTCTTGGTTAAGGTTCTGTACAAATATGCTAACAAGCTGTTTCTCTGGAATCTTGAAAGGGAATTTACTAGCCATTTGTCTCCATCGTTGGAGGAAAGAAATGAAAGTTTCACCATTTTTCTGTTTATTGTTGCATAGGTCCGTCATGGAAATCTCATGCTCTGCGTTATAAGAAAAATGGGTGGCAAACTTTTCTGCTAGCTCGTTGAAAGACTTGATACCCGTAGGTAAGTGTGAGAACCATTCTATTGCTTGTCCTCCAAGACTGCGAGGAAAAAGACGCATAAGATATGTGTCGTTGTGAGAAACCTCGAAGCAAGCAAGATAGAATTCCCTAAGATGGTCTTTTGGGTCACCTTTTCCTTTGTACTTATCAAATTTTGGAATAGTGAAATTTTGAGGAAAAGGGATCATTGGTAACGACCGATCAAAAGGATAAGGGCACACTTCCTCCAAGGAGAAGGTCTTTTTGGTGTGGCCAAATGTAAGATCAGATAGCTGTTGTTGCACCTCCGCAATCTTTAGTTCCATAGTCGTGGGAGGGGTTGGTAACGTCTCCTGTTGTCCAAAAAGCGGTTGGTGTTGCCCATATGGAAGATTATAGTGTGAGGCATGCGTACTGGTATTGTAAGGGTCATAAGATTGATTGGGATTGTATGGATTGTATGATTGGTTCAGATTGGATTGGAATTGGGGGTTTTGATTAGGCAGAGGTGGAGGTGGCGCTAGGTAAGAATGTTGGCTCTGTGATGGTTGAAGAAATGTATTGGGGGGAGGAAAGCTAAAGTGCGTTTGATTAGGTTGTGAAGGTGGCACATAGCTTTGGGAAACCTGATGTTGGGAGTGTTGCGAGTGGCTAGGCAATGTATGAAAGAAGTTGAGCGTGGATGAACGTTATGGAGGAGGAACATAGGTAGAAGTGATTTGCGACGGTGGGGGTTGATTGAAGATGAGAGTAGAAGAATGTTGTGGTGGAGGGGGCTGCGTGACTCCAATTGGTTGAGAGACATGCAGGTGTGATGATATAGGAGGTGGCATATGTTGAGACCCTTGTTGCATGGCTACATACGTGTTCCCCGGATTGTAATTGGGTGGGAAACCTACGCGTGATGGGGTAACCAAGATTCCACTTGCGCTTGGGATGGACACTTTAGGAGGTGGTTGCACATTGGATCGAGCTAAGATGGCTTGCTTAGCTAACTCTGCTTGACGTTGGAGAGTTTCTTGTTGGTTTTGATAGATCTCCATAGGAGTCAAAAGTGGTGATACGGGCCTCTCCCCTGTTGGATTTTGAAAAAGGGGATTCCTATACTGCAAACCTTGAGTAGGTAAGGGCGTAGTTGCCGTGGACATGGTTTGCACTGCTTGTATGGTCTCTTGGGTGTTGTTGCTCTCCTTGAGAGTGGACACATCAAAATCTTGAGGTAACTTGGCACCTTGCTTTGCAAGCAAGCGAAAGAAATGATCCTGGTTCTCACTAAGGATTTTATCAAAGGCAGCTATAGCTCTAGGATCTTGTATAAATTCATCAAGATCTTGCCCATCTTCTTGAGAGGATTGACCTATTTCAAAGTGTCGCTCTTCTTGAGATGGGGTTTGATCTATTATATAACCTTGTGGGACAAAATCCGGAGGCAAGCCTGTGGTATACTGCGGTGCATTTAGCAAAGGGGTTCTATCCTCATGAGGATTACTTGGTTTATCTATGTGCGGCATGTTTGGAGAGCTGATTGGTTTTGCCGCGGGTGTATTAGGAGTCACCTTGGGAGTAATGTTGAGACGACCTGATTGTGGTGTGCGAGGGGGTGACTTGTACTTCTTAGGGACAACTTGCCTAGACTTCATAGTTTGCTGTAGCCTAGTGGTGACCATGGGGTATGTTTAGGACACAATGTAATGCTGGGAATCTATGAGATGCTTTGAAGAAACAGACAAACTTTGATGCACAAAGTACTGGACCAAAGGTGCTATACTGTTTGACCAGAGGCGCAGGACTGTGCTACCAAAAGCGTGCTACTATGGGCCAGAGGTGACAGACTGAGCTACCAATAGCGAGTTACTGCTATGTCAAAGGCGAGCTACAGTGACCAAAAGCGAGCTACTGTTATACCGAGGGCGCTGAAGTAGAGTTTTGCCAGAGGCGGGTTACTGCTTGACCAAAGGCGATCTACTGTATTACCAAAGGCGAGCTGCTGTAATACCAGGGGCGCTGAAGTAGTGTCGGATGTTTTTCAAAGGCAAGATTTTTCTGTTTCTGATTGGATTGGTTTGGCAAGAGAAAACACAGCAAACAAGTGGTCAAAAAAGGCACAAGGACTGACACAACAGATAGTGTATGTTCAAGGCTCCAAACAAGCCCAATGTTTCCACAGGTCAAATACAGTTGCAATCAATAACAAGCACTTTTTATCCCTAGAGACAAGGTTTCATTGCAGTAGATCAGCTCACAGCTTAATACTCCGTCGATAAAAATATCATTCCATAAAGGTGTCGGATATTTAGTATCTTTGCGAGAGACGATAGGTAGGGATATCTCACCCTCCCCTTGGAAAGCTCAAGTAGGTCACAAGAGCTTTATGTCCAAGGGAATACTATCTCTTCTCAAGGGAGCCAATGGTGAGTATCTTAAGGGTTTAAATCGATTTCCCTTGCACTGATGATTACCGCAATGTTCGGAGGTAGGTCGGGTAGTCTCTATCTAAATTGGTTCTTAGTGACTTTGAGGGACCAACGCCTTACGAGCAATGCGACAAGCTACTAAAAGCTTTAACCAATCCTACTAAGAGTTTCAAACACTTCGCTCAATGTGAAAATCATTTCCACAAAGGGCTAGTACACCTCTTTTCAGTTTGGCATCACAAGGTAAGGCTGACGTCGGTTAGGACTTGGCTTTCGCCTTATCCCTTTTATATAGCGGTTCAAAGGAAAACTCCGCTTAGGGTCGTCCCTTTTGGATGAATCGTAATCCAAAAGCAGGCCCTTCTAAAGGAAGTAAAAAAAAATGTAAAATCAAGCACGTCAAACAATGGTTCAATTGTCCCGTTATAAGAAAAATAAGGTGCAACTAAGCTATGCACACACACGATTGTAATTGTAAATTGTCCCTTATGAAATGAAGTGTTTGGCATTCATGTCCATTGTCCTTTAGAAAATTGAGGTGTTTGTTCATACATGTCCATTGTCCCTTAAGAAAAGCAGTATGTTCCTAAGACTTAGATTGCAAGAAAAGATTTGTTCAATTATCCTTTTAAGCATGCAATGTGTTTCTAAGACTTAGTGAGATAGATCAAGAGGTCTTCAATGCTCATCCTACATGAACATGTTAAAAACATCTATTTGCTCTGTATGAGTAATAAGAAGCTGCAACAAGTGATATTAGGTCCACACAAACTCAAAAGTTAACAAGTGCTTGAAGTCAGAGATTGAGAATAGGCCAATGAGTGGTCTTAAAAAATAGATCTCAGAAAATCTTTGAAAAAATATTACCACTGTGTAGAGGACAGAAAAATACCAACTTTCAAAAAAAATATCACCTGAATCCGAGTCCGTTTGTGAAAGTTATGAAGCTTGAAAAGTCAAAAAACTGTGATGAGACAAAGACAGCAGTGACAAAATCAATTTTCTGAAAAATCAGAGAATCTTGAGAAAAAACCAATTTCACCACGATGTAGATCACGAAATTCTAGCCTATTTCAAAAAAAAAAGCACTGAAATACGTGTCCGTATGACCAAGATAATGAGGTTTGAAAATCGCCTATTCATTTAAAAAGCTCATTGAAGAGGGGTCTGTCTTAGCCCCCTGTGACTGGCTCCTGGTCACTGATGTGACCTGCTGCTGGGCTGAAGGTGCTTTATTTTTTTTCAAAAAATAAAAAGAAAAAAGAAAAAAGATTCTTTTTACTTTGTTTTACTTTCTAAAAGAAATAAAAACTAAAAACACTTCATTTTTTATTTGTTTTTTTTGTTTTTTTTTTGGTTTTTGTTTTTGCTTTTTTATTTTTGGATTTTTTTTGCTTTTTCTTTTTGCTTTTTTTTTTTTTTTTTTTTGAATTTTTTTTTAAAAAAAGAATTTTTTTTTTTTTTTTTTTTTTTACCGTACCTCACAGTGATTGTATGGCCTCGGGTTGCGTGCCAGAAGTGAAAAAATTTTACCTTCACCGAAATAGGCCAAATTTTATATTTTTCTTCGTCCCTCGACCCTTTCGAACGCAACCGTGACCTCCGTTTTTGCCCAGCAAGCTTCCTTAAATTTTTTTTTTTTTTTCGAATCTCTCCAAAAAAAGAGTTTAAAAACCTGTGAAATCAAACTAAAAATTCCACAAATTTAATATTAAATCAGGACCAATGGGTCCCACCGGGCGTGCCAGAATGTGTATATGGAAAAATGGATTAAATCTAAACTAATAAAAACCAAAAATCCAATAACATAAAGAAAACGAATTTAAATAAAAGCCATGACAAATAATCAATGCAATAAAGACTTTTACCGAAATTTGTGTTGTTTCTTTTGGATTGAATGTGGATTGCTCAATGAAGTTGCGAAACCATAGCTGCAACAAGTAAGTAGTGTGCTCAAGAGATCAATGTCAAAAGATCGTGAAGTTGTGCCAAGATCAATGTTAAGAGATCGTAAAGTGGCTCAAGAAGATCTATGTCAAAAGATCGTAAAGTGGCTCAAGAAGATCGTAAAGGTGCTCAATCGAATCGTTGTATGCTCAAAGCGCTGTCAAGTATGCCTGAGAATAAAATCGAAGAGAGAGAGTAAATGAAGGAGATGAGGGGGGTTTATATAGATTTCAAGGAAAATCGATCAACGGTCCAGATAATTCAGAAGAATCAACGGAGGAGATAAGTTGAGGAATGTGCAACGAATGAGAAGAAGACATGTGTCTTGCTTGCTTTTGCATGAGAGGAGTTATCAAGAATAGAAGAATAAATTAACTGAAGAGATAAATCAATTAAAAGAATAAAGCAATCAGTTAAGTGATTTAAAACAAGAAGAAGAGATTTGCATGAGAAAAGAAGATATTTTGCTTTATTAAATATAGAAATATTTAATTAATGAGCAAGAAAGCTTGAGTTATTTTAGAGATAACTCAAATTAGAAGAAAAAGCAATTTAAATAAATAATTGATTTATTTAAATTTAGAGAAGATATTATTGGAAAAAATAATTAAATAATTAGAATTATTTAATTTAGAAGATTTAAAAGCAAATTAAATAAATAAATTTATTTAATTGTTGTGCATGATTTTGGAAGAACAGATTTTTGATTTAATTAAATAATTTAAGAATTATTTAATTTTAGATAAGAGGGAATTTGTTGAATTAATTAAATAATGGGATATATTTAATTAATGTGGCTGTGAATTTTGGAAGGAGGATAATGATCAAATTAAATAATTAAAATTATTTAATTGTGGAAGAATATAGAGGAATTTAATTTAATTAATTAAATAATGAGGATTTATTTAATTAATGTTGAAATTTAGGAGATTTAGAAGAATTTGATGAAATTAATTAAATAATTAGATTATTTAATTAATGTTGAAATGCAGGTGATTAGACAGATTATGAAATGCAAGTAGCATGACAAGTTGGTCATTTTAGGGTGTCTACAGTAATATCTGAAACAAGATTTTAACCACAAACCCTAGCTTTTGCAAAGACTAGGTTATATGAAAAATGCACAATTTTAAGCAGATTTTAACCATTTAAGCATGAAAATGCAATGCAAATAATTATATAATGATGTACTTCTATAATTTATATCGGATCTGATGCAAAAATCAGAGAATAGTTGAAATTTAATGAAATTGATGCAAACCATGTCACAATGCAAGCCTAGGATGCCAATTTTTTTCAAATTTTTTAAAATTTTAAAATTTTTTGTAGTTTTTCAAATGCAATAAGATGAAAATGAAATAAATGAGTGTAAATCTAAAGTACAACACTCGGCAAGGTGAAAAATTCAAATAAAAACATGGGTTCACTAAAATATTATGTACGAAAAGTGGTAATAGGGTTGATTTGATGATATGTACACAAATCCTCCTTTCACTACACACATTCAAGGACATTTAACCGAGTTGAATCACAAATTTTGCAAGAGGATTCACCTATAGGTTGGTTGTCACTTGTAATGATAGGAAAATTTGGAAATTGATGATTAATGAGTTAACTTAATGCCTAATTATGCTTAAAACCTTAATTATGCAAAATCATAAACAAATAGACAAATTCTGACAAATGCTTGTACACAAAGATAGTAGACAAAGATTAGTTACTAACCATTTTTTGAAGTTCAGGATACTGAATAGTCTGGGGCAAAGGGACTAGGGCCCAAGCCCAAGGTGGCAATTTCTTCAGGGGCTTTCGGACTCCTTCCGGCACTGATGATCTCTATTCAGATGATTTTCAGGTCTACAACTCTAGAGGGCAAAGGGACTAGCATCCAAGCCCTAAAAGTGCTCTTTTCTACTTTTTTATTTAAGATCCAGAATCCTTATCCTCTACAACACTTCTTTACAACTCTACTCTTTATGATCTGATACTTGTCACCTACAATCACAAGGAGAGGGGTTGGGGGTTGTGGTGTTTAGGAGCTTGCCTCAGTCAAGCCCCAAAATGGCATTCAAGCTTTCCAACACCGTTGTTTGATAAAGATTGTGTATCCTTGTGGGATAGAGGCAAAAACAAATTGATAAATCATTGATTCAACACAAATAGATACAACCTCAGAGGTATAGCTTGCATATAGATGAATATCTTTCACAACATAAGAAGATGAAGCCAAATCTACATAACAAACACAATAACAAGACAAGTTTGCTCTGCCACAATGAATGCTTTGAATGTTCTAAAATCATAAGTTCACCAAAGTATCATAATCATATTCTAGTTTACGAATGAAACCCTAAACATGCTTATATATGCATTCCCACTACAAATTTCGTAATTCAAACTTAAGATGTCAGCAACGGAACCTTTTAATGGTCACAAAACTGACATTCAAATTTGGGACCACCTAAAATAGGGCAGGACTAGGGTGCGAGCGCCCAAGCCCCTGGTACCTATTTTAAGGTAGGGTCAAACTCAACAATGTCTCTCAAGCCCCATTTGACATGGGTTTCAGGCCATTTTGTCTTAGGAGTTAAATTTAACATGCAAGATGTAAAACAAGAGACCTAGGAGCTAAACTTAGGAGGTAAAAGTCCTAGGGGGACATTTTACAACATAACACCCTTGTTGATAGGAGAGCCACATAAGAATTGAAACCATGTGTTGGCCCTTTGATTTGTCTTACTATTGGCCTTTACTGTTGAAAGAACACTAATACACTAAGAGGGGGGTGAATTAGAGTATGTTAAAAATTTAAAATGTAATCAAAAAACAAAAATGGAAGGCACATATGGAAACCCCACACACACAAGAAAACACCAGATTTATGTGGAAAACCCAGAATGGGAAAAACCAGGGTGAAAAAGTTGTTCGAGTCTATTGCTCAAATCCAACCTCATAATAAGCATTGATTACATATGTTTTGTAGGCACCAACCCATAGGTACATCAACACCCAAGGTAATGTTTTGAGGCTACCACCTACAGGTACATAACACACCTACAATGAGCTCCAACTCAATACAATGAGGCTTCAACCCTAATATAAAACAAAGAGGCTACAACCCCTAAATTTTAGAGTTTCATATGTGCAATAATGGCTCTTCTGTAACCTGAAATGCACCTTGTCATCACACACTCTATGTTTTGCATCAACACAGTTGTCTTCTTCCTCTATGAACTTTGCATTAGCTCCTCTCTCACAAAGTGAACAACAATATTCAATACGGTGAGCAAACCTTTCACCGCGGATTGAATTTTTATAAAACACATTCATTTCAAAAGGTGAACTGCCACAACCCCTCCAAAACTAAATATAGATAGTTCCATTTCATTTCACAATTGACCGCAACTAGTTTAACTATCACACCTACAAACTTCGGCCATACAAATATCACACTATTATCTAAAATCAATGTCCACCAGATCATCATAGAGTCCATTCCATTTCCTGACTTACTCTATCACTCCACTGTTACAAAAACCAATCCTGTGTCATTCTTATCAACCAATAATTTTTTTATAACATTCCTGAGTCTTCAAAAATGTCCTTTTATTGGCGAATATTGATTTTCCAAAACTTAGCTTTAAAAACCCTTTGTCAGTGAAATCTCAATTTTTAAAACTGAACACCTTCCTTCTTATAAAAAAAATACACTTCAAAACCTGAGTTACCAAATCCTTTTATCGGTAAATGTTGCTTTATCAAAACTTTGTCTTTTGATCCTTTATAACTCATATCGACGAAAAGTATAGTTTTTCAAACTTTTCTTTTTAATGCCTTATTGGTGAAATCACACTATCTCGAACTAACATCCATTTCCTTTGTTATCAACGAATGTTAACTTTTCTGAACTTAACATACAATCCTTTTATCGGAAAAAGTGCACTTTTTCAAACTTATCTTTATTTACCTTCTATCGGCAAATCCATACTAGCACGAACTATCACCTTATCGGTGAAAGGAGAAACTTCAGAAATTCCAAATCATCATTCCTCTTTGTCGGTAAAAAGACCATTTCACGAACTTAACAAATAACTCTTTTTGTCGGCTAAAGTACATGTTTCCAAACCTTAACAAAAAGCTTTAGCAAATAATGCTTATTGACAAATATTTAAAATCTTGAACTATCTTGCTCCATCCATACTTAGCTAAATGCCGCATAGTCGGCAAATCGACTAAATTGCTAACTTTATAACTAGTTAGCCTTTGTGATTTTTTCCCGACAACACTAGATTTCTCTTCAACACTTAACTTTGCCGTCACATTAGAATGTGCCTTCATAAGCCTTGGCAGCTAGTCAAAAAATCAGGTAAGTGTCAAACTTTAAAACAAGTTCGCTATATAATAACTTTGTCGATATAAGATGACTTATCTTTTCTTTCAAAATGCTGATTGAAGGACTTAGTCTTAAGCCGTAGTTGGCTAATCGACATATCAGCTAACCATCAAACTAGTGAGTAGTTCAAAAATTTAACACTTCGCTGATATAACACAGGTTCGCTTTTCTTTCAAATTGCCAATAGAACACATTTCTCGATGGAGAACTTTTTTCTGACATAATACACTTACATGTTTTTTTCTCAAAGTTTCTGATTGTAACATCAGAAAATGTCCCCTTGGGGGCTTTTCCCTCTTTAGGTTTAGCTCCCAAGTCTTTAGTGTGCATTTAGGACATCTTGCACCATAATTTGGCATCCTGATGGAATGAACCCTAGGTATCATGACAAATGGGACCTAGGGGGAGCCCTTGAACTTAACCCTACCCAAAATAGGGGGGAGGACTTGGGCGCTCGCACCCTAGTCCTACCCTATTTTGGGTCAGGCCCAAATTTCTAGTGTCAGTTTATGACCGTTATTTGGTCCCTAGGCCGACACGGTAAGTTTGAATTTATGAAATCTTGGCAGGAATGTTTGTAGTTGCATATAAAAGCATGTTTAGGCATTCATTTAGAAACTAGATTGCAACTATCTATCAACTTGTATGTGCATTGATGATTCAAGGCTTTCATTGTGTTGCAAGAGCAGATTTGTGTTGTCTATGTGTTTGTGTTTGTAAATTTGAGCATCCATTTCCTCATGGAATGAAGAGCTTCTTCCTCTCATGAGATCTTCACTACAAGGTGATATTTATTGTGTTTGTGATCATTTATTCATTTGGATTTTGCCTCTGCCTCACAAGGGCATGCACTTTCTATCTGACAAAGGTGTTTGGAAGACTTAGGTGTCCTTCCGGGGCTTGACTATGGCAAGCTCCTAAACACCACAACTCTCTCCCAAAGTTTTATGATTATAGGTTATAGGTTGATGATGCAGACAAAGTGAAGTTGTAGGAGGGCATGTTGGAGTGTCGAAATTGTAGAACAACAGGAAAAAGAGTACCCTAGACTTGGGCACCCGCTCATTAATCCTCGAAGTTTCATGACGGAAAAACCTTTGGTGCAGCAGAAACAGATTGTAGATCTTGTCTGCAGATCCCAACAAAAAGTAGGGCCTTGGACTTGGGCACCTACTCTTTTGTCCCTAACTTTCTGCCTCGGAACCTCGAAAATAGGTGCATAGTTACTTGTTATTTTACAGCTTTCTACAGAAGCATTTTCTGTTATTCATTTGTTTACTGTCATTTTCATATAATTAGGGTTTTGATGGATAATTGAGCATAAGAAAAGGAAAATTTATAATCAAATACCCTAATCCAAGTTTCCCTACATTTGTAAGTGACCAAGGACCTGATAGTGCTTTACCACTCGATCCGAAGGTCCTTGAATGTAATTGGTGAAAGGAGGATTCAAACCAAAACTAAACAATCCAAATTTTAACCTTTACATTTTGGCGAACTCATGTTTTAATTAAATTTGGCACCTTTCTGATTGTTTTACTTTAGATTTGGGTTGATTTCATTCATTCATATAGTCATTCATCTTATTGCATTGAGAATTTTTTTAAAAAAATTGAAAAATTTGAAAAAATTGCATTTTAGGGTTACTATTTTGCAGCAATTCATTCTAATTTCATCTAATTTCTAATTTTTGAATTATATCTTAGATAAATTACAGAAAATTACAAAAATTCAATCATTTACATTGCATTTTCATCATACAATTGCTAGGGTTTTGTAGAAATTTTGACAATTTTCATATAACATAGTAATTCCAAAATCTAGGGTTAGTAGGCAAAATCTTCTTTCAAGATTTTTCTACTGATTTTAGAGACTCATTCAAATTTGAATTTGTCTATAGTCTTTCATCTTGGTGTAAATTTGCATTTAGATTTCAAATATTTGCATTTTTACATAGAAAATGTCAACAAAAAGCTAGCAATTTTCATGCATTTTCATTAGATTTGCACTTGCATTTTGCATCTTAGGGTTTGGAAATTATTTTCAGATCTGAGTATATTTAATTTTCATCATAAATCAGATTTCAAAACATTCATATAGCATTTTGCATCAAGATCTCAAACCTAGGGCTTGAAAAACCTTGATTTTCACTAGATTTGGCCTTATCGACTTTCAAAATTTGCACCATAGGCGTGTTGTAAAGAATATTTTTGCACTAATTAGCTTATATTTGGGGTATTATCTTCTTCCCCTCTCAAAAATATTTACAACACCTTCTTATCGGGCTCTTGTAATCAAAATTTGGTGAAAAACTACATATTTTTGCTATTTTTGCCCTAGGGATTGGCCTAGTTTGCACCCTAAGCATGTTGTGACAAATTTTATGGACTAAGGTAACTGATTTCATTGCTATTATTTTCTGCACCTCCTAATATTATTTACAACACCCCTTTTCTAGGTCTTGGAATTGAAAAATTGTGAAAATTTGCCCATTTTTGCTATATTTTCACTAGGGTTTGACCTTGAGTGGCACTACAAGCATGTTGTGATGGATATTTTGGCATTAAGTGGCTTTAATTACTGATATAATTTTATTTCCATCATAATTTTCCTCACAGCACCCTTTTTCATGCTCTTTTACAGCAAGATTTGGTGAAAAATTTGCATATTTTAGCATATTTTCACTATATTTTGACTTGTCGTCATCTTAGATTTGCATCAAGAGTGTGTTGTGAAGAATCTTATTGCTGTATTGGACTGATATCAGACATATAATTTTCTAACCCTAATCAAAATCCTTACAACACCTTTGCTTTCATACATTTGCATTGAAAAGGTACAAAAAAATCAAACATTTTAGGTCATTTTGCATATAGTTTTGCACTTGTCTTTGACATACTTTTAGAAAAACTTTTAAATCAGATTTGACATTGATTTAAACATATAAACATGGCCTCTAATTAAAATAACAACAATAGGTTCCCTCCTAGGCCCTACATGAAAAGAAAGGCCCCTGAACCTGAAATTGTGTTTACACCTCATGATAGAACAACTAGGGACATTGAAGGACCTCTTTACATCACTATGAAAATAATGGGAAACCCTGTGGATGGAACTCTTATTGATCCTAATTCCATGACTAATGTTGCCATTGAAGAGTTCCTCTTTGCACATCAATTAATGTAAAGTTCTTATGACGCTTCGAATATGATGATCAAAACACATAAGGGAACCTTTATAAACACTTCTAGGAAGATATAATTGTTAGTAACACTATTTGAGAAACATGTAGAACAATGGTTTGATGTTGTCCCTATTTCTGACCTCATCTGTATTAAATTGGGACACCCTTGGTTAAAAGAAATGAAAGCTATCCCTTCAACAATTCACCATTGTCTAAAATTTCCTTTTGATGGACGTGTGATTACTATCCCTTGCAATAAGTATAAACCTTTGGTTGAGAAAAAGTATTGCATATTCTGAACAAGAACCGGAGTCGTAAATAGACTTTAACTTTTTGAGCTATAGAAATTACAAAGTGAAACTTTTACACCCAATGCCCGGTCCTCCTATGCAAGAAATAACAAAAGACAAACAACCCGCATGTGAAGAGAACCATAGACCGAAATGACAAGGTCCTTATGTTGAGGTTCCTCCCTCGAAATCCTTACAAGGATCAAGGGGTCATTGTCAACAACAAAATATTCCATTGCAACAAATGAGGTTTGATCCCGGTGCTTCATCTTCTAAATTGCACAAATCTATAAAAGAGAAAAGCCCTATCTTACAAGAGATAAGTGGTAAAAGAAAATGAAATAGAAAAAGAAAGAGAAAGAAGGAGAAGAAGACAAGAATATGCCATAAACCTTGCATCTCAATAAGAAAACATTGATCCTAACATTCAGCCAAACAAAGATGATCCTAACAATGAACAACATGATGAGAAAGATATAAATTGGGCTATGGTACCTTATGTCCCACTTTCCTCTAACATTAGGGAATGGGAGGATGACGATGATTTGCTTGATGATACCTGCTAGCCCGGCAGGGCCCTACAGGTAAGTATCTCTAACCCTTTATCTCTCTCATGATGCCCTTCCCCCGTGATGTGTTATGTGTTGTTTAGGCCTCCTGGGATGACCCTTGATTCTCCTATAAGGTCTGGGATACCAGGAGACCGCCTCTGTTGTGACCTTCTTCTATTTGTATCATTATTCTTCTATATTGCCTCTCTCTCTGATTTCATCGTTCTATGTTGTGTCTTATGGACATAGTGTTGCGGTTGGTGACTTGGGGGCACCCTCCTACGTGACTATCCCTAAGACACTTGTTTCTCCTCTCTTATTTATTGTTTCCCTTCCTCTAGTGTTTCTATCTAGCGTGTGGATGATAAAAAATATTTATATTGATGCGGACAGAGTGTCCCTTTCGAGAGCAATTAAAAAATAGACTTAGTTCCTATTATGACGATGGGGTTGTAATATCTTATCCAACGCTTGGCTAGTAGAAGCACTTCGTGCTTTCTGCGTAGTGATTTTGATGGTATGCTATCTCATTTACAAACCTTAACAATACTGTTGCTCTTTGCACCTTTGTTTGTCTTTGAATCTAGCCTTGGTGGTACTTGAATTAGAAAGCTTCGTGATGTAGCCCCACAGTTATCCTCAAACTTTCAATTCGTAGTATAACCTTGTCTCTTTGTGTGGTTAATCATATGCATTGATGTTGTTATTTATCATGATGTTATAGACACTAACATGTTTCTTGCAAGGATGTGTTTATGGGAACATTTAGCAATCGTGAAGTACATGTCACCTCTGGGGGGCATGGGCTTTGCGAGAGCTTGTGTTCCCTTGTGTGTTTTCTTCCTACCTTAACGTGCTTGATATCTATACATGATATCAACCACCTTAAAGTGGGGGCATATATAAGGTAAGCTGTATGTTGTAGATGTTAGCAATGTGTTTTTCCTCAGGTACAGTTTAAAGACCTGCACGATGAGTGCATCCTGCATCTTGAGTTTGTTTGTAATCAATCAATCAATCAATCATGTAAGCCCTCTGCAGAGGCAAGATATTGGGCATATCCTTTTCTTAAGCCCACTGTGGAGGTGGGGATGGTGTATTTTGTTAGGACAGTAAAAATTTAAAATTTTACTATCTTCTCACTCCACCATATTTGAACAAATCCTAAAAAAATATCCCAAAAAACCATAGTAAAAATTTAATGTATCTCACAGGATGTCTATAGATAAGCAGTACTAAAATATTTAAAGGTCAATCTATCGGCAAGATGTCGTATTGCTTACACCGATACATGAGGAATCATTTGAAAATAACCATCGGTGTGAGAATAGAGATTGGAAAGAGATTTATAGAAGTCATCGATGGAATAAGTAATACCGATAACCTTTCATCGGCAAGAGAACCAAGTGGTCATACCGATCGGTATGACTGATAATCATCGGAGGATCCTTCAAAAGTTACCCCGACGGCATATGTCATACCGATGAGGTATTTCGGCAAGAGTTTCACCGAACATCCTACGGAGGCAATGAAATAAATAGCCATCGGCAAGAAATGAATTATCAGGATGAGAAACAAATAAGTCTCTGATACTCAATGTCTTGGTGAAAAGAGAGTTTTCGCTGAGACTCACAGCGATACAAATATCTATCGGGATGACTCGACATATCGGGACAAAGAAATTAGGTCTTGCCGACTCACAAGTCACGGCGATCAAAAGGTATCGGTAACACTTTAGTAGACTCTATCCGATAAAGAATATGAAATGGCCATCGGGGAGATGATTTGGATCGGGTTATCTTTTAAAAGCTATCCCGATAGCATATTTCATTCCGATGGGAATAAATTCATACCTGTTGATATTATAGCGGCGAGACATTAATAGAGTCATTCCAATCCAAAGTAAAAATGACTATCGGCGAGACGACAAAGCTCGGGGAAACATAAATATGTTATCCCGATAGTATTGATCACCTCGATAAACAAATTATTATCGGTGAGACTCTTACTGATAGTTATATCGGTAAGACTTATTATGTCGGAGGGAAATCTCAATCACATGGCGATGAAACAAGTCCTACCGATGGTCACCTCGATTGATTGTTCGCGCCACAAGAAGTATTAAAGTCACCTAGACATTTTAAAAAATCACGCCAATGAGAAGAGTTATGGCGATGTGACATTTCACAGTGATGAACATTAAATTGATCATACAATTAAATACAAACGGCTACGAAATCCTTTACAATCATTGTAGTCACAAGGTCATTTGAGAGGAGAATACAAAGGAACTCTTGAAGCAAGAGCAAAGGATTTCAATTACAGCCATCAAACGACAGGTACAATCATACAAACCATTGTATAGCTTATGTTTGAATTTTTCTGCAAAAGTTTAAAAATGGAGACTCCGGGAAAGGGGAAAGGAAGAAAATCACAAGGGGAAACCAGTAAATCTAAAAAACAAAAAACTGAACAAACCCCTGAGGAAAAAGTAAAAGACAGAAAACTCAATCAGGACTTGATTGACCAATTGCCTGGGTCGACTCCCAAGGCCAGAAGGTCTGCTCAACTCAGGGCAGAAGTTGAAAAATTAGAAGATAAACATAAGCGCCTGGGAGATATTTGGACCCCAATCAGGGGATATGAGCTTTTAGATTCCATTATAATAGAAGATTTAGGAATGCTCCTGTGTCAAACCCATGGCACTTGAATTTGGGAAAATTGGTTGTGCCTAACGTATTCCTAAATGTGGAACTCCTTCAACTGCTTGCCAGACATTATAATTCAAGCCTAAAAGCCCTCTGCAACCCACAAGGGGAACCAATTGTGCATTTGTCAAAAAATGCTATTTGTGAAGTGTTTGATCTAGATGATTTATGCACTGTCCCTATTATTTATGAAGATCTTGAGAAAGAATATTGGAGAATGGATACAACTTACAATGGATGGAGGTTGCCCATTCATAGGCCTAGGATTGAAGGAGAAGTGATGCCCTTAACTGAAAATGATGGTCCTCCCTTTCATGTAGCCATATTTGAACCATATATACAGTATACCTATTATTCTGTGGGCCAAGTCCTTGGTTCAGAGGTCCCCGAATTCATGACTATCCCTCTAATGGTCATAGCCTCTAACATTCAGTGTCATAATGCGAGGCAGTTTGATTATGCTTCCTATATTGCTAATAGAATGGATTCTGGCTTATCTGCAATAAAAAACAGTGCCCCAGCATGCTCTTTTGAGCATTACTCAATGCTTATGCACATGGTGTTGTATTTCGGCCAGGAAGTATGGCCAAGTGAGCTTAAAGTTGTTACTGCAGATAAGAAAGGGGAAAAGATACCCATACAAATGTGGACCAGAATATGGGATACTAGATATGCCCACTCCAACTATACCCAATTTGAAGAACACTGTGTAAAAGTTTTGTACAGGTATTTTAACCACCCCTGTGAATATTCAATTTCTACTAAAATAAAAAGATTCCTTAGGCCAAAGGATTTTGGTGGCCCCCCTACTGTCACTCATAATTGGGGAGACTGGTATTGCTTTGAGGATGCGACTATGATCAGGGTTTATGGTTTTAAAGATACTCCATTCATATTGCCCAAGACTATCCCTAACAGGCTTGCATACTTAGAAATAATCAGGCAAATGCATTGCTCAAATGTAATGCATCTGAGTTCACATGATAAACAATCATTTATGCCCATCACTTTATGTTTTGGAGATTTTACTGTGGTTTCAAAAGAAGGTTACAGTCTCATTTTGGATAAATTAATGCACTATAATATGAGGAGTGCTGAGGCCAAGAAAGGGTTTGACTCTGAAGGTTTTATTGACTCTGCACGCAGGAAACAAAATCTTAGTGGATACATGCACATACATTATCCACATGACGATGTTATTAGAAACTTAGAAGAGGCTGAAGTTGAGTTGGTGATAGAAAAATATAATAGGGATTTAAGTGAAAAGAAAAAGCAACTAGCAGAGATTGAAGTTGTATCCTCTGAGAATGAAGAAATGGCAGATCAAGAACAACCACAGGACAAAACAACAAAAATGTCCAAGAGGAAAATGCTACAATATCATCCTCCTGTTGTGCTACATGATGAGGAGGGGACTGCTGATGAGGATCCATGCCAAATAGCTTATGATTCTTTCATCTCTGATGATAAATTTATTCAGTCAAAAGAATTTAAGCCATTCTTGTATAAATAAAAAGGGAAAGAGATCAGAGAGTCAGTAGATGATGTTTCTGCTGATAATGAAACACAATTATTAGATATGCTGAAGGTAACAGTAGATAAAGAAATGCAGGACATGACACCTAGCAGGGGTAGACAATTGCTTAAGGATGCGGGCGTTATGATTTTTCCTGGCCTTGATTTAAATTCTGCTTTAGTTTTTGACAGTTTTTTGAATAGCTAAAATGAAAGTATAAACTTACTCCAGAAGGAGTTAATAAAGTATATATGGGAACAAGATACAACAATGATGAAAAATCCTTAATGATATGGGCGTTATATCCTCCCCATCAGAAAATGGCCATCATAGATACTGAAAAGACTTTTGGCCATGTCATGACTTTGAAAGCAGGGGAAACTGACCCTCTGATTACTGCAGACATTGGTATCAATGTTGCAAAATTGAACAAGGCACAAGCTCAAATGTTGATCAAAGAGAGAGATGCATACAAATTGAGCTGTGAAAGATTGACAAAAGAAATGATTACTTGAAGGATGCTGTTAAGAGTACTTTTGGTCAATCCACAAAAAGAATAACTCAAGGTGAGAGCTCACAAAGTATTCAAGCATTATCCCCTGACTAGGCAACACAAATTCAGATAGATGCATTTGTTACAATACTGCAAAGTAAGTATGCAAACATGGTGCGGTGGTTAAACCAGTTTTGGGATAATTACTCAAAAAATCACAAAGCAGTTAAAGAACATGAAAGACTTGAAAAGAGAATACAGGAAAAATTGATTGAGATACAAAGCAGAAGTGCTACTGATAGTACAGATATCTCTGATGCAGGAGCATTGCTTAAACAACACCAAAAATACTATGACAAACTTAAAGCTAATGCTAAGGAAGGTACCAATGCTTCAAATGCAGGAGTGCCTGTGTTATTTAAAGACAATGGAGAGGTAAAGAGCAAAGAAGAATGGATTGTTGATTGTCAAGTCATATTACACGAGGCCACAGGAGATCTCAAAGACAAAATTTCTGCATCTGGAGAAGCTTGCAGACACCTGGAAAGAATGGTCTCACTTGATGTGATTACCAGAGATGCTATTGAGCTTACTGATTCTCACCGTGATCAGGAGTATTTAGATCACTTGGCTAAAGTTTATTTATGGCTGAATAGAGCCTAATCATGATTATGTAATAGTTGTTAATGTTTGTTAAGTTTCCAAAAGACTTATTGAAGAGTTATGTCTCTTCATAAAAACATCTATATAGGTTCAAACAATTGGTGCTGAAAGATCATCAACAGTAGAATATAAACATATACATAAAATACAATGTCTCATAATGGCCGTGTTGTATATTTTATTTGAAGAAAAAATTGAAGTTCTCTGATTCAGTGGTTTTACTTTGGCATCAGTTGTTTGTTAAATTTATTCAGTTGTATGGTTGTCTCCATTTCTGCATTTCCTTGTTATTCAGATTAACATATCAAGTATATATTTGATCTGTCGCTACACATTTGTTGTATCTATGTGATTAAATAGGTTGGTATCCCTTTAAGGAATTAAACCCTTCCGACTTAGTCACAGTAGCATAGAAGTGTTAAGTGTGGATTACTAGGTAGAGCCATATAATTAGGATTGCCATTCTGTCTCCATATTGATATTATCAATCATCTCTTGCATATTTCACTCAATTGGTTCCTTCAAGAAAGGATTAAATTGCCTTCTGGTGAATAACAAGGAATTAGATCATATTGATTGGATCATTTAAGAAGAGTCTGTCAATCATCTCCCTGCACGTTTATACAAGTTATAAACTAGAGTTGTGCCAAACAATTAGAATTATTACCATTAGGAAACCACTAGTCCTAGTCCTTCAATTGACTCTGTTACCCAATAAGGCACTGGTCCTATTTAACTCATTATTTAAATCCTTTACCTTGATATTGCTTATACAATTTCTACCAATTACTTATTAATTAGTTAGCAAGCTTTTTATCTATCCTATATCCTTTGCCATTGTAGATAGATTTAATTAGTACACACATTCACATTCAGTCTACTTTAATTTTCCAATGTTCACCCGCCTAGGTGTAGCAGGACCTAAAGTGTAGGAAATCATCAAACCTTGAAGGTTGATTTCGTCAAGTTAGTTCAAAAATGTTGCAAATCTAAACATAGAGCTTGGCATCCTCTTAGGATTGGCAACTTGCATTTTTGAGACCTAACATATTTCTCGGAGCAGATTACATCATCTTGTCATTTTTAAAAGTCCTCTTTGGAGGTGGGGAGTGGTTCTGTGAGTAACTCAACCCTTAAGCGTGTCTTTGGTGATTGTTATGGCGAAGCCCAATCATCGGTGTGTGCCTGTAATGTGCCTGAGATAGTGTTGAACCTAGAAATAGGAACACCCCATCACTTGTTTGTCATGTTTTCTCCGTGTCTTCAAAGTGTCTGTTTTGGCATGCTTGCTTTGTGTGGCATGTTTGTTGCCGTATATGCAGTTTAAAGACTCGTGTGATGAGTGCATACTGCATTTTGGGAGGTTTTACGTGTCTTACATGTGTGTTGCCCCATATATGCAGTTTAAAGACCTGTGCGATGAGTGCATCCTGCATTATGGGAGGTTTGTTTACTTTCTTGTACTTGCATTTACATTTCATATATATGAGAAAAAGAAAAGAAAAGAAATCATTTCTATCTTCCATGCATTAATATTGTTGCAAGTATGGGCCTAACCGGTGTTGTCATTGATGTCAACATACTTCTATTGCATTAATGATAAGGATTGGATGAGTTGTGAGCTGAGGATATTGAGAAAATTAGTCTCAATCAGGAACAGTGAAGAATAATGATGACAGTAAGGCAAAATTCCAAGATAGGATGAGGATCAGAAGATGCAGATTAAAGGGTTTGTAGATATGTGTCTTAAGATAGTTTAGTAGAGATTTCAGAGGTCCGCATGAAGACCTGAAGACGTTATGGCAGTTCAAGTAAAACTGGTTCCGGTAGGTGCTTAGTGGTGACATAGTGATACAGATAGGTCCGGTGAGATCCAGAAATACACTCTCCTATTCTGCGGATTTGAGGGAGTGTTAAGGAGGTCTCTATGGAGTGTTATCTAGATTGGTTCATGGTTTGAAGGTCTGGAAGCATGTATTCCTTTGTGACAGTAGCGATAAACTGTGTTCTTGAGGTTCCGGATGAAGGAGAGATGGTTTTCAGTAAATAGATGAAGTGCGGATGTTCTTTGTGAGTCAGGATATCTTGTGAAGGCCTTTGGATTGTGCCCAGCTTGTATTGGTGGTCTGCATTGGATTTGGAGCCCGCAATTGAAGAATAACCTCCGGATGATGATGTTCTTCCTGAGACTGGCCGACCGGATGAGTTACACACCTTGTGGATGTTCTTATAGATGTTTGCCGACTTAGATGATCATTCCTAAGTTGATGTCTTGTATAAGTAAGGGGTTGCGAAGTCATTTCAAAGTTGTCCTTGTGGAGATGAGTGTGTGGTAGCGAAGAGGAGAGCAAAAGGCGGAGCAGAAGTATTGAGCTTAAATGGAACTGATTCAAGCATGGTGAAGATGCTACTTTCTAGTTCAAGTAGGTGATACTTAATTCTTTGTAGATAGTGTGTCTCTTGTAGGCAGTGAGCCTCTTGTGAGTAGTGTGCTCAGGCAGTGAGCCCTAATTGGCATGTGCCATTTGTTCTTTCTATTCTTCTAACAGAGAATACAATCTTGGGTTAATCACCCCATGGTTTTTTCCCTTAACCGGGTTTTCCATGTCAAAATCTTGGTGTCTTATGTGTTGATGAGTTTCTGCTTTTGATTTAATTGCACTATGTTTTATGAATAATATACTGCTAATCACTAAGAAGATTTAAGTGTGGAAATTTTGGACAACTGATTCACCCCCCCTCTCAGTTGTGTGCCCTAAGTCTAACAATTGGTATCAGAGCTAAGTTCCTCTAAAAAGAGCTTAACCGCTTGAGGAGATTCAGGATGTCGTCTTACAAGAGGGATAGTCTGAAGTTTGATGGAAACAACTTTGCTTTGTGGAAAGGTCGCATGAAATGTCACTTGCAGTGTATGGGAATGGCATACTAGTCCATGGTTACAAAACTGTATGTACCTCCACAGGGTGGTCCGACAACCCTAAATGAAATCACACATGCTGAAAACAATCTGCGGACCAAAGAGGCTCTTCTAAGTGTATTATCTGACTCAGAGCTCTCAAATGTTATTGACCTACCAACTGCCTTTGAGATTTGGAATAAACTAGAACTTTTGCATGAAGGAGACCAGTATGTTAAATGTGCAAGGTTAGAGAGTCTAAAAGGGAAATTTCAAAAACTAAAAATGAGAGATGATGAAAATATTACTACTTTTATGCCAAGAGTGAATGAGCTAGTTTGTGGAATTAGAAATGCTGGTGGAGTCTTGGATGAGAATGAAATTGTTGGCAAAATTCTCAGATCCCTACTTGCCTCTTACAAAATCAAGGCTTGCCATTGAAGAATTCAGAGCCCATACAACTGTCACAAGAGATCAATTGGCTGGGAAATTGGCTGCATTTGAAATGACAAAGTTTGGAGATGACCCCCCAAAGACTGAATCTGCATTCAAAGCCAGTGTCTCTGTAAAAGGTAAACAAAGGTTTGATCCGGGAGAGAATTCATCAAGGAAACTGCCATGGTATGAAAAGCAAGAAAAGACCTGGAAGAAGAAGAAGTAGAAACTGCTCAAGTTGAAGCCCTTATTGCAAAGAGACTGCCAAGAGGATCCGGTAAGTATGAAGGAAAATTGCCCTTTAAATGCTTTAACTGCAATAAGATTGGTCATTTTGCCTCAAAGTGTCCGGATAGATTTTCAAGGCCAAATCCCAATAGATCAAGGTTCCAAAAGAATTGCTACTATGTTCATGAAGAAGATGATAATGAAGGAGTAACAGATGATGAGTCAGAGACAGGAAACAAATCTGGAAATGAATGGGTGTTTATTGCCATCAAGGAAGAAGAACCTATATTTTCTGAATCTGTCAATTTTAAAATTGTAGAAAGAGCTTTGGCTGCCCAAGTTCAAGAAAAAGATGATTGGGTCATTGACAGTGGATGCTCTCACCATATGACAGGTGACAAAAATAAGTTTGTAGATTTGGAAAGGTATGAAGGAGGAATGGTAAAGTTTGGTGATAATTCTGTTGGCAGAATCAGAGGTAGAGGAACTATTTCTTTTGATGGTAGAAACAAAATAGGTAATGTACTATATGTTGAAGGATTGAAGCACAATCTTCTCAGTGTTGGACAGTTGGTGGACAAAATCTACGATCTCCGGTTCAAGGATGGAAAATGCAAGATCTTTGAAAGCTCTAGAACAGAGATTGCATCCGGTACTCAAACTAAAGGTAATATCTTCCAATTGGTTGGTACTGATAAAAGTTGCTTATTTGTTAAAGTTGATCAAAGCTTGTTATGGCATAGGAGGATGTGTCATGTGAATTTTGATAATATCATCAAGATAAGCAATACTCAGGCTGTAAGAGATCTTCCTAAATTAGCAAAACCTACCAACAGTTTGTGTAAAGAATGTCAGTTGGATAAGCTAAGCAGAGTCTCATTCAAAAGTAAGGAACTTTCCTCTACCAGATTATTAGACTTAGTTCATACTGATCTTTTTGGTCCGGCAAGAATCAGGAGTCTGCAAGGTGATAGATACTTCATGCTACTAATTGATGACTATCCCTGAATGATGTGGGTAACTTTTCTAAAAGAAAAATTAGAAGCTTTTGAGAAATTCAAAATATTCAAGGCTATGGTAGAAAATGAAACTAGATTAAAGTTGAAGTGTCTGAGGTCTGATAGAGGTGGAGAATTCACATCCGATGAATTCTTAGAATTCTGTGAGAAACATGGAATAAAGAGACAGTTGTCTACTCCTAGGACTCCACAGCAGAATGGAGTAGTGGAGAGAAAAATTGGACCATCTAGGAAGCTTCTAGGACCATGATGATGGAATCAAATGTTCCTAAGATCTATTGGAGAGAAGCTGTCAGCATTGCAGTCTATACCCTCAATCGAGTTCAAATCAGAAGCAATGCCCGTAAGACTCCTTATGAACTTTGGTTTGGCATCACTCCTACTGTGAGGTATTTTAGAGTTTTTGGTAGCAAATGTTACATTAGAAGAGATGAAGATCTAGGAAAGTTTGATACTAGAAGCGATGAAGGAATATTCTTGGGTTACTCTACTCAAAGCAAAGCATACCGGTGTTATAATAAGAGACTGAGAAAGATCATAGAAAGTACAAATGTGAAGGTTGATGAAGGAATTGAAAAACCCTCAAGGTTTTATGAGTATGATGAAGATGATCAGAATAGTACTCTGACTCAAGGTGCCCAAGCCTCTTCTGAAATATAGATTCAAGCTGATCCGGTAAGTCAGGAAGAAGAAATAGGTCTCAATGAGCCTGATCAAGAGTTAGAAGTACAAGAAACTCCCAAAGTTCCAAGGTATGTAAGACTGAACCACTCTGAAGATTAGATCATAGGTGATAAAAGCAAAGGAGTACAAACAAGAAGAAGAATTGCTCAAGATTCAGAAGAGTATTGTTTGATTTCAAAGATTGAGCCTAAGACAGTGAATGAAGCTTGCAATGATGAAAATTGGTCAAAAGCTATGGAGGAAGAACTAATGCAAATTGAGAAAAATCACACTTGGGATCTGGTTCCCAGACCTAGAAACAAGAATGTGATTGGTCTGCAAAGGCTATTCTCAAATAGAAGGAATTGATTTTGAAGAAACTTTTGCTCCGATGGCAAGAATTGAAGTAGTTAGATTGTTTCTTGCATTTGCTGCTTTCAAAGATTTCAAAGTGTATCAGATGGATGTCAAGTCTGCCTTCATGAATGGTGACTTCGAAGAAGAAGTGTACATTGAGCAACCAGATGGATTCCAATTGTCTAATCATGGTGATATGGTCTAGAAACTAAAGAAGGCTTTGTATGGACTGAAGCAAGCACCAAGAGCCTGGTATGAAAGATTGGATAAACATCTCTTGAAGATTGGTTTCAACAAAGGTACTGCTAACAGTAATTTGTACTTCAAAATTGATCATGAAAACATCTTAATTGTTGAAGTGTTTGTTGATGATATCATTTTTAGAGGAAGAGATAGTATGTGTAAAACTTTTGCAAATCAGATGAAAAGTGAATTTGAGATGTCCATGCTTGGTGAAATGAATTTCTTCTTGGATTTGCAAATCACTCAAACAAAGAAAGGAATCTTCATTTCTTAGACTAAATATGTGAAAGAATTGCTGAAGAAATTTGGGATGGAAGACTCAAAGCCAATGAATACTCCCTTGGCAACTGGATGTAAATTGAGCAAAGATGATGATTCTCTTAAAGTTGATCAGTCAAAGTATAGGTTAATGATTGGAGGGCTGTTGTATCTCACTCAAACTAGACCAGACATAATGCAGGCTGTTGGTCTTGTTGCTAGATTTCAGGTTGATCCTAGGGAAACTCATGTCATGGCAATCAAGAGGATTTTTAGATATCTAAAAGGGACAGTTGAGTATGGTCTATGGTATCCTAGAGATCACGATTTCTCTCTTCATGCATATACAGATGCTGATTGGGCAGGAGATGTGGATGACCGGAAGAGTACCAGTGGTGGAGCATTCTTTTTGGGGAAGAGATTGGTTTATTGGCTAAGCAAGAAACAAGAGGCAATATCTCTATCCACAACTGAAGCAGAATACATTGCAGCAGCAGGTAGTTGCACTCAAGTTTTGTGGATGAAGCAGATGCTAAGAGACATAAGAGTGGAGTATGAGGAGCCTATCACAATCTTTTGTGATAATTCAAGTGCAATTAGTATATCTAAGAATCTGGTGTTGCATTCAAAGACTAAGCATATATCTATCAAGTTTCACTTTCTAAGAGAGCAAGTGAACAAGAATGAGGTCAGACTGGAGTTTGTGTCATCCAAGGATCAGATTGCAGATATCTTTACTAAACCTTTACCTAAGGACTCTTTTGACTATCTCAGGGAGAAATTAGGGGTTATTGCCCCTCCGGTGATGAACTAAGATGCACTGAGGTGCATCAGTCTGGTGGACATCACAGTCATATCTTGTGATCTGGATTGATGGGAGCTACTACTCAGGGGGAGCAACAAGTATGATTCTGAAGTATTGGAGTTGCAAGTATGCACCCTTTGGCATTAATGTCAAAGGGGGAGAGAAGACATGTGAAAAACAAGTGGTTGATGATCAAAGGGGGAGCAGTAAAAGAAGACAAGACATGTGAATGGTTGTTGCTGGTAGGGGGAGTTGTGAAAGTAAGGAGAAGTTTTTGTCTTGATGGTTTTTCACATCATATGTTGCCATCAATGACAAAGGGGGAGATTGTTGCAAGTATGGGCCTAATCAGTGTTGTCATTAATGTCAACATACTTCTGTTGCATTAATGATAAGGATTGGATGAGCTGTGAGCTGAGGATATTGAGAAAATTAGTCTCAATCAGGAACAATGAAGAACAGTGATGACAGTAAGGCAAAAGTCCAAGATAGGATGAGGATCAGAAGATGCGGATTAAAGGGTTTGTAGATATGTGTCTTAAGAGAGTTTAGTAGAGATTTCAGAGGTCCGCATGAAGACCTGAAGATGTTATGGCAGTTTAAGTAAAACCGGTTCCGGTAGGTGCTCAGTGGTGACATAGTGATACAGACAGGTCTGGTGAGATCTAGAAATACACTCTCCTATTCTGCAGATTTGAGGGAGTGTTAAGGAGGTCTCTATGGAGTGCTATCTATATTGGTTCATGGTTTGAAGGTCCGGAAGCATTTATTCCTTTATGACAATAGCGACAGACTATGTTCTTGAGGTTCCGGATGAAGGAGAGATGGTTTTCAGTAAACAAATGAAGTACGGATGTTCTTGGTGAGTCAGGATATCTTGTGAAGGCCTTTGGATTGTGCCCAGCCTGTATTGGTGGTCCACATTGGATTTGGAGCCTACAATTGAAGAATAACCTCTGGATGATGATGTTCTTCATGAGACTGGCCGACCGGATGAGTTACACACCTTGCGGATGTTCTTATGGATGTTTGCCGACTTAGATGATCATTCCTAAGTTGATGTCTTGTATAAGTAAGGGGTTGCGAAGTCATTTCAAAGTTGTCCTTGTGGAGATGAGTGTGTGGTAGCGAAGAGGAGAGCGAAAGGTAGAGCAGAAGTATTGAGCTTAAATGGAACTGATTCAAACATGGTGAAGATGCTACTTTCCAGTTCAAGTAGGTGATACTTAATTCTTTGTAGACAGTGTGTCTCTTGTAGGCAGTGAGCCTCTTGTGAGCAGTGTGCTTGGGCAATGAGCCCTAATTGGCATGTGCCATTTGTTCTTTCTATTCTTCTAACAAAGAATACAATCTTGGGTTAATCACCCCGTTGTTTTTTCCCTTAACCAGGGTTTCCACGTCAAAATCTTGGTGTCTTATGTGCTGATGAGTTTCTGCTTTTGATTTAATTGCACTATGTTTTATGAATAATATATTGCTAATCACTAAGAAGATTTAAGTGTGGAAATTTTGGACAACTGATTCACCCCCCCTCTCACTTGTGTGCCCTAAGTCTAACAAATATGTCTTCTATGCATTTGTTGTCTTCTCCATGTTCTGCATGACTATAACTGTCTTCTCCATGTTTTGTGTGCCTATTATTGACTTCTATGTGATTGACGTGTCTTCTCCGTGCTTGGCGTGTTTGTTGTGTGTGCGACCGTACTTTAATGCATGTATTGGCCTCGCATTTATACGTACATTAAAGTGGGGGCTAAATGTAATGTCAGAAAATGTTCCCTTGGGGGCTTTTCCCTCTTTAGGTTTAGCTCCCGGGTCTTTAGTGTGCATTTAGGACATCTTGCACCATAATTTGTCATCCTGATGGAATGAACCCTAGTTATCATGACAAATGGGCCCTAGGGGGACCTCTTGAACTTAACCCCACCCAAAATAGGGGGGAGGACTTGGGAGCCTGTGCCCTAGGCCTGCCCTATTTAGGTCAGGCCCAAATTTCTAGTGTTGGTTTATGACTATTATTTGGTCCCTAGGCTAACGTGGTAAGTTTGAATTTACAAAATCTTTGTGGGAATGTTTGTAGTTGCATATAAAAACATGTTTAGGCATTCATTTAGAAACTAGATTACAACTAGCTATCAATTTGTATGTGCATCGGTGATTCAAGGCTTTCATTGTGTTGCAAGAGCAGATTTGTGTTGTCTATGTGTTTGTGTTTGTAGATTTGAGCATCCATTTTCTCATGGAATGAAGAGCTTCTTCCTCTCATGAAATCTTCACTACAAGGTGATATTTATTGTGTTTGTGATCATTTATTCATTTGGATTTTGCCTCTGCCTCACAAGGGCACGTACTCTCTACCTGACAAAGGTGTTTGGAAGACTTAAGTGTCCTTCCGGGGCTTGACTGGGGCAAGCTCCTAAACACCACAACCCCTTCCCAAAGTTTTATGATTACAGGTTACAAGTTGATGATGCAGACAAAGTGAAGTTGCAGGAGGGCATGTTGGAGTGTCAAAATTGTAGAACAATAGGATATAGAGCATCCTAGACTTGGGTGCCTGCTCATTAGTCCTTGAAGTTTCATGACGAAAAAACCTTTGGTGCAACAGGAACAGGTTGCAGATCTTGTCCGTAAATCCTGACAAAAAGTAGGGCCTTGGACTTGGGTGCCCGCTCCTTTGTCCTTGACTTTTCTGCCTTAGAACCCCGAAAATAGGTGCACATTACTTGTTATTTTACAGCTTTCTGTAGAAGCATTTTCCATTATTCATCTGTTTACTGTCGTTTTCATATAATCAGGGTTTTTATAGATAATTGAGCATAAGAGAAGGAAAATTTATAATCAAATACCCTAATCCAAGTTTCCCTACATTTGTAAGTGACCAAGGACTTGATCGTGCTCTACCACTCAATCCGAGGGTCCTTGAATGTAATTGGTGAAAGGAGGATTCAAACCAAAACTAAACAATCCAAATTTTAACCTTTACACCAATGTAGAATAGGTTCCAACATAACACATTTTGCCGATATACATGTAATTGTCTATTCTGCCAGAAAAAAAAATAGGTTCAGTTTGAAGACAATTTTTTGACACCTGACTTTTACCTGCCTTGGTTCATATTGAGAATATTTTGCTGACAATGTGACATAACTTTGACAAACATACCAAATTCTCTTTGACATATAACATGTCGAATGACCTTTGACATCAATGACAACAATTCAAAATTTACAACTATGTGTAGGGTTTAAGTTGTGTTATCTTACATATAAAACTGTCAAGATAAATGTATCCAAAAATCACAAACATTTATATGGAAAAGACAAATAGTGCACACAGTGAAACAACCAAAGAGGAAATCTTAAATGATGAGAAGAAAGAGACAAATAGAGCATTTGATTTAGAAAGAATAAATTAATGGACATGGAGAGAAAGAGAATGGTCGATATAGAGGAACATGCATGATTCAAGATCTAGGTTACTTTATCTCTAGGAATCATGAGAATCAACAAATCACTTGTATTAATGTGCTTTGTTGCTAGGTGATTCAGATGTTTGAAAAAATGTAGGATCATTGGGACTAGCGTGCTTTGTTGCTAGGTGATCCAAGATATATACTCCTTGTTGATAATTCACCATACCTACACTTTAATTTGGAAAGCATGTTGACAGTGTGCATTTGCATGTGTGAATGTAGATATGTGTGTTTGTGCATGTGATTAGAATATATGCCCCCTCAAAATATTTACATGTATAATATGCAAATATTTTAAGGTAGTGTCTAGGGTGAAGAAAGAATAAGGGAATCTTTAGGAAGGGTGTGTGCCCCTAGAATAAGTTGTCTATGCCCCCTAGAATGTAGGTGAGGACAACAAAGATGAAGATGGTTGTATAGTGGAGAAAAATTTACACCTTGATTAAAATGTATTAACCAAGAGAACTTTTCACTACAACTACACTAGGATCCTATCTAGTTTTTCTTCCTACTTATTTATATAGACTAACGTCAATAGACCCACTTTGTGCTAAAATATATGAGAAACAAAACTAAATTGATTTCTTGAAAGATGAAGAAAAATTTAATAAAGTGCTAGAAATTAACTACTGTAGATAGAATTACAAAATTCAAGTATAGAATTGAAAAGAGGGGTCACAGAGGAACCTGGTGTTGGAAGATGAAGATCACTACTAGGAATGCCAGTGCATCACAAGAACATTTGTGTGTCGTGCTGTAGTCCTGAGAGCACGAAAAATAAAAAGGTTTAAGTTTGCTTAATTCCTTGTCACCTACACAGTACATCAACAAAAAAGAAACCAACCCAGTAGTCTCCAAGTGATGAGAAATGAACAAGAATCAAAGAGAAATGAACACTAGACTTGAAATAAATGAAATAAATTGATAGAATAAAATAAAGGGTTAAGTTGGAGATATATTCAACCTGCAAGAAAGAAAGGGAAAATGGTTTGGACTGCTTGGGAGCTTGCCTTTACCCCAAGCCCCTATTTTGGTCATTCGACCTCCACATGCAACCAAGATAGAGAAATCTTGAAAATAAAATTAGTGCTACTATTTTATATGAAAATAGAATGGAATAATAGCAATGACAACATTTATATTGCAAGTAAACTAATCTACTCAAAATCCCAATGAGCAAACTAGTACAATGGCTATGAAGAGAGGAAGGAAAATGGAAAGGTAACCACACGATGCAACTATCCACAATGGGTTACACAATAACAAAGAAATAAAGAGAGTACTATGAAATTCAATCACCTATTTGGATGAGGTGAAAACTCCCCAGTTGAAGAAGAATGACCCAACAATCAATGGTTTCACAAAACCCTATGAGGAAGCCAGAAGACCCTCAAAGAAATCATAGGAACTTGCACAACAAGAGCATAGCTACAAAGGAGCCTTGAGAGATCACAATGGGATGTTGTAGAAGATCACAACAAGAGCCAAAATTCACCAAGATTCACAAAGTTACAGAGAGCCAAGAGAGAGTTCACCAAGAATTGCTTGAGAGAATGAGAGAGATTCAAAAATTCATTAGTAGAGGGAAAAATGAGAGATAGGGTCAAAGAGAGATGTTTTGAGAGGTGCAAGGGCATTACGAGAATCTTGAATTGTCACTGAAGGTGGCTAGTAACACCCATAAATGGTCACTTGGTGCCACATAGGTTTGGGATGCTAGCGTGATGCATAGACATCCATGCTAAGCACTACATCCAAGTGACTCTGGCTCTTGGTCACATGAAACACCATAGGATAATGAGATAAATAAGGCACTAAAATAGATTTTACAAAAACGAACACAGAAGGTCAAACATAACACTGAAGCATATGTGTGGTTATGGGAAAAGGCTAAGGCACGACCAAAGTGGACCTAAAACATACTAAGGGAGCATACACCAAAGTGAGTGCAAAATGTAGTGTGAAATTGCAATGGTATGCAATTTTTAATGTTACATTTAGCCCCCACTTTAGTGGGCTTATGACCCTAGGTGATATGCTACGCTAAAGTAGAAAAGGAAATAAAATCATAAATATTACCTCAAAAAGGATATTGTAGAGGCCACAGAGAATTCTTCAAGTAGAGGAGTGAAGCCCCTAGGTTGAGAACCTACAAAACCATAGTATTAAACAATAAAAACCTACACGAGAGGTAATGTGAGAACCATATATAAAATCTACAACAATCTGACACAAATCACACAAGAAAGCAAAATAAAATAATGCAAAAGGGGCAATTCTAGGACACTACAAGAGCTAAAAGAATGCCAAGTATGGTTCTAGATCTAGCACACTACTAGAGCTAGGAATCATATCGAACTCTTGTGGGCCACTAAGACTAATAAACTGTGTTGTTAGGTGACTCAAAAAGAGTGATGAAAAGGGGTAGCTAAAAAGGATGGCCAGTATAAGCAAGTGTGTCTACCGAGGACCACAAGCTACAAATGCTGCCAAGAGAAAACACTTTGGGGAGAGTACCATCAATGTGATGTGTGAAAGTGAAAAAGCATAAAAGTATGCCTCCACCTTAAAATAATTGCATAAAGCAACAATATGCAATTAGTTATAAGGTAGAATAAGGAGAAGAGAGCTTTAGAAAACATATCTATGTGGGAAGGTATGTTCCCAAAGATGCATCAAGATAAACAAAGTGCCCCCAAGAAGAGGCATCAAGGGTGATGTTGCAGGCATGATACATAAAAGATTGTGTAAGCATGGTATGACACCGAGCAATGCAAACACATGTCACATAAAAAATAACAACATCACCAAAAACATAAAGTAATCTACATGCTTTGGGGTTAGTATGCATTTAGGAAGGGAATCATCAAGGGATAGCTGAAAGTATCGCCATCATTCTGCAAGCATGTAAAACTATGAGTACAAAGGAAGAATGTCACAGGAAAACAAAAGAAAAGTAATTTTTTTGGGTCAGCATGGAAGGATGCTAAATCTTCCAATGCTTTGCATTGTCTCCAAAATGTCAAAATAACTAATTGGACAACATATAGAAGAAAGTAGAAACAAATAGAAGAATGTTAACACATTTGTATTCCTCTTGTATCCACATGTCTACAAGTGGGTCGTCCAAGCATAACTAACAAACATATAAAACATGTTGATAGGGCAAAATGATGGGGAGCCTCAGTCGGTAAGACTTACTCCCTCTTCGCTCGGGCTGATAGTTAGTTCAACCGTCGCCAAACTCTCATCGTTGTGACCTTTACCATCGGTGAACACTTACAACCTATTGCCGATACACTGATACACTAACTTAGCATATGCTTGGCGTGACTTGCTATTACTGGTGGACTAAAGTTTCTATACCCTGATTCACCATTACGAAAGGTCACCATTTGTATCCGATGAAAGATACATTCTGAATATACATTCCCCACATGCTTTCTCAACATACATTCTCAATATACCTTTGAACCACACTCGTTGGCAAGACCTAGATCATCGGTGAACTCCTTGTTTGTTCTCCTGACATGCCGATATGTGTTATCTTCAGTGAGACCCTACTCGTCGGCAAACACGCACAACTTTTGGCCGATGTGCTTTGTCACCCTGATCTGAATCTTAGGCCGCGACTTCCGTTCAGCGGCTCGAACCTCCCTTCGGCCAGACTATCCTCGTCGCTCTGAGCGAGGAATGCTTTTCCGATGGCCTCTATCTCACCAATAACAGCTCCAACTCCTCCGATCCAAACCCTAGCACATGGAGATGCTAGGCCGTCTACTGTGCACAATCCTTAGTGTGGAACATCTGCACCGCCAAACAAAGAAACAAAATATGAAACAAATGAATATTGTACAATGAAGCCATTCCACTGATTTTGACAGAAATCTCACCAGTGGAATGCTTCACATCGACATTTTACAATAGTGAAAAACACAGAAAGGAAAAGAAATCTACAGCTATGCAATTTGTAATTTTAGAGAACAGAAAACAAATTGACGACACAGAATAGTTCAATTTCTCCTTCTCAATGCTCGATTACATTCACACAATTGCATTCAATTACAATATCATATTTCTGAGTTGGTTCATTTCCCTGGGTTTATAAGCTTGCCAGAGGAACACCAACCCTAATCCAAGCGGCTGGGAGAATGATTCCAAGCGGTTGGGAAAAACTAACTAATTCCATGCAGCTAGGAGACCAACCGTCTTACCATTAACAATTTGACAAATGCAACCTACTTACTTGGGACTTACAAAGTTTGTTCTAGGTCTAGATACAAACAAAAATGACATGCATTGGTTGAATAGACCTTATTACAACACAAAACCTGATTTTCCAAACAAACATGAATTTAAATGCTTCATGGAGGCCATCTTGTGATAGGTGCTCCTGTACCATACACCCCACCTAGAAAAGAACTCATGTCCCATGAGTTGAGTCTGTGTTTTGCACCACCGTTATCTGTTGCTGCCTCATGCCTTCCCCATGAGCTCTTGACTGCAACTTGCTTCCATGGAATCAAAAACTCATGCCTAGCATTGTAGGCTCTACTCACACCTTGCCATGAGTGAGTGCTTGCAACCAAACCCATACTTTGCTCACCATTCTTCCTTACTGTCATCTCTGCCTGAACACCTGCATTCAAAGCCTTGTTTGATGCTTCTTGTACTGCTGCTATGGTAGAATATGTCTACCTTTCAACTGTTATTCACTCTAGAGGACAAATAATGGTCCCTACTATGATAGCATTTGCTTCTTTCCAATCAACTTGTGGCTTCTTGCAGACCTGCTCTTTGACCTTCATCTGATCAATCTCAAACATCACCATCTGATCTCCATCATTCCAAATTGAAATCACCTTCAAACTTTGACCTTTGGCAACCCCACTCCTTGAGGTATCCTCAACTGTCCTTGTCTCTTCTTCATTGATCTTCACAAACTCTTTCTTACCCACCAAAATGACCTTGGCTGCCTTCTTTGCTTCAGCATCCTCCTACAATGGTTGCATCAAAAAAGTCTTCCCATCCTTCTTGATGGTGTATGTGTTAGCATATCTATCATTTAATGCTTGCCTATCAAATTGCCATGGTCTACCTAAAAGTAGGTGACAACACTCCATGGGCAAAATGTCACATAAAATTCTCTACTTATATTCTCCAATATGAAAATCAACATATGCTTGTTCATCTACCAAAAGTGATTGGCTATCACTTACCCAAGATGCTCTGTAAGGAGTTTGATGAGGAATCCTTTCTATGTTCAATTTATCCACCATTTCCCTAGACACCATATTATCTGTTGAACCAGAATCTATGACTACCTTGCATATTTTACCTTTGCTTTTGCAATTGATCCTGAAAAGAACTCTCCTCTATGATGGTTCAGTCTTCACTGGTGCTTTGAGCAACATCCTCTTGATCATCAGATTTTCTCCCACTTCTGATGTCAAATTTACTTCAGGAGATGTCACACTCCCTGCATCCTCTTGAGTCAATGTGGTTCTTCTCTCATTGCCATGAGAGGTTGAGGCCTTCTCTGGACACTTGTATGTCGGGTGCCCCATCTGATTGTAGTTATAACATCTCATGTTGGAGAACTTGGATTCTTTACTTGATCCACTTGTCCCACTTCTTTCATTTGGCCTTCTTCCACAGTAGCTTCCTCTGCTACTTGAGTCTCTAACTTGCTCTTCTTGGCTAGACTCACCACTAGGCCTCTGGTTAGGACTTCTGCCTCCAAAACTGCCTCTAAAATTTCTGTCACCTCTTCCTCTACTCTAGTGCTCACCTTTCCTCTTCAACTTCTCTTCAGCTCTTAATGCTACTTGGAAGCATTTTTCCACCATTTCAGGAGTAAATAAACTGATCTCATCTTGAATATTGATTCTCAGACCATTTAAATACCTTGCTACTTTGGCTTTTTCATCCTCCATGTACCCACAACAAAGAGTGTATTTGTGAAACTCCTCGGTGTAAGTAGCCACATCCATATCTTTTTGCTTGAGGTTCTGCATTTTCCTGTAAACCTGCACCTCGTAGTCAGATGGAAGGAACTGAGACTTGATCTTCTCCAGCATTCTACTCCATGAAGATATCATACTCTTCCCATTCTTTACCCTTTCTCCTTGGGTGTAATTCCACCATGTAAGGGCAGCACCTTTGAGTTTAGTTTTTGCAAACTTAACCCTCTTACTTTCAGGAACTTCCTTGTATTCGAAGTAGTTGTTTAGAGCCTCAATCCACTCTGTTAGTGCTTAAATATGTAGGCACCTTCCTAAAGATTCAAGCATTCAAATATGCAAGCCCCTTCCCAAAAAATCCAAAAATTCTATGTCTTTCGGCCTCTGCAGTGCTAAAAAATGCAAAAAATCAGTTAAAATGCATGTCTTTGTATATACAAAGGTGTTTGTATATACATGCAAGTAAAATATGCATTGGCAGGTCAGAAAACTCTATCGCCCTTTGAAAAATTGAGTTTAGATGCATTTCTGAATGTATATCGGGCTCTAAAAGGTGCATATACAAAGGGGGAATCTTTCGCAGATTCCCTAGAATATTTCCGCTTTGTATATCGGGTCATATACAAAGCAAGATATACAAGGAAGTGAAATATACATTTGCTATAGTGGCGAGGCAGAGATGCATGTGGTGGGGCCCGTGGATATACAAGGTGGAATGTATATGCAATATACATTCGGGCGCACATACAATGGTTAGATACATTGCAGGAATATTCTGGAGAAGATTCCTTATTTGTATGTGCATGGGAATGTACATTGAAAATTATACAAAGGCTCGTGACATGCAAAGTGAACAGTGCAAAGGAGAGAGAAAATAGTCGGGCCCACCAGTTGTATGCAAAGGCAGTTGTATGTATGCCGATGTACGTTCAACGCATACAAGTGAAATATGCATTTCGGAACAGAAGGAGAAGTCAGATGCGGCGGATAAAAGTTTGAAATCTGCCTTGTATGTATGAGGCGATGGATGCAAGCAAGGGGACATACAACCCAGACACAATGGAGGAATAAAATGTAGTGAATAAATATTTCAGGTCCGTGGGTTGTATAAAGAGCTTGTATATGCCGATATACAAGCCGATGTGCAATAAAAGAGATACAAGCCGGACTTCAAAAGGGGATACATTCTGATGCATAGTGATTTGAAGTCCGCGGCCTGTATGTATGTATGTGTTGTATATCATGGATATACAAAGGATGGAGATGCAAATCAGACTCAATTTGAACTTCAATTTGCTTTATAATGGTTTGGGGTCCGCCTTATATAACTAACAGTTGTATATGCATTTGCTCTTACATATACAAGGGTTTTTGACAGGGTGAATAGTAGCGATTTATGCATTCAAACATGCATATACAATGGGTGAAAATGGCAAAATAGTGAATGGAAAGGCTAGCGATAGAAACATGAGGTGCCTGCGTGGCATGACCTAACTGGTTGGCGACTTTTCAATGTTTTTGGGTGCCGTTGATCCTAGCGACGGGAGGTGATTGACGGCCATGTTTTGAACCTGCAGCGAAGGGTTTTTCCTATGTGTGTGCAGCTATTTTTGGGTGGGAAACTTCAGAGGTGCGCCATTGCTGCATTCCAGAGGCTGAAGGTAGTTGAGGCTTTAATGGAAGATTGTGCAGGGAAGTATGGGTCATGTTGACAGGTCAAACACCCCAATTGATGAAGAGAATCTTGGAGCGGTGGCTCAAATCTTGAACATACCTGCTCCTTCCTCTTTGTCCCTCTGTCACATTCAATTTTGAGCGCCATTTCTCATGCATTGTATCTGGCGGATTTTTGATGTGCCATGTAATTAATGCGGAGTACACTTTCTTGCTGTATTAAGCAGACTGTGTTACTCAGTCTGTTGTTGTTGAAGACTTGGGTAATTTTTTTTGTGTGAATAACGAAAAACAGAGCATTTTCCTGGCTGTTGTATCTCTGTGGAGTTTATGTGTTGCATCTAAGCTGTATCTTGCACATATGTTCAGTTTCAGTGTTAATGTTATATGAAAAATGTTTCTTGCATGTGTTTTACTGTCTGTCTCCACTTGTTGTATGCATTTCTTCTTTTGAATTTGGTTGCTAAGGGTTTCTCAAATTCTGGAATACAGATTTATGTATTGCATGCTTGATCTTTAGACTTCCATTCAAGGAGTGGATTAAATTGTTTTAGGTTGAGTGTGGAGGAGATTGTATGTCAGCTGGGATATCCATAAGCAGAGATAGTTAAATACCCATTCTTGGGAGATGTTTGTAAGGCAAGCATCAAATCTAACCCCTTGAAACTCAAATGACAGTTGCAAGCCATTCTTATGTATATGTCTAGTTGACTCCTTGCCCTGAGATAGGCACCGGTATGCTTCTTGTGTAGCAGTTATTATCCAAAACCCCTATTTTGCATCCAAACCATCAAACCAATCATTCCATATTTCCAACCTGTTAGTTGTAGGAGTAGGATTAGGAACCCCCGCATACTCTCATACCTAACTAGTCATATATGTCCAAGAAAGTTGCCAAACTTGTGATCTATCATGTAGATCTTGGTTCATGCATGAGAGTATTATGCCTGTTATTACAAAGTTAAATCTTTCTGTCATTTGGAGAGTAAATGTTACATCTTTATCAAATAGGGACACCCCCCTTGGTGCGGCAGAACTAGAAGTGAAGGGGAGGTAGCTCACGCAACCTCCCGTATCTATTGGCCGAATCTACCTGTGCATTGGAACTGGCAAACCCTCTGTCGATTTGGGAAAATTACCAACAGATTTGGCGACTCTGCTGGGGAGGGATTGATGAAAAAAGAATTGTTATATTTTATCCATCTGAGTCACTAATAGAATTTGGTGACCCTGCTGGGGAGAGAGAGAGTCAAGCGATCGAAAGGCTAGAAAATCTAGTTTCTAGTGAAGTTGTTGCAACAGGATCCAAAAATGACCATGTGGTGCTCTGCTGGTGAGATGAATGAATCTAGAAAATACAAGTGCCTTGTTGATATTCTATCCTTTCTGTGAGAGGTGGCGACTCTGTTGATTGAACCTATCCAATGCTGCAACATATTTCCAGGTATTCCATCTTTTCAAAAATGATGAGTTTAGAACAGTAAACTTGGTTGTGCTCTCAAAGAAGACCATTTTTTATTGAAAGGTATAAAGCCCTAAATTTTAAAAGAATATGTGGTTACCCAAATGCTATTCCAAATGAAATTAGAAAATATTTGCCAAAATATAGTGGATCAGATTCTGAATCGGCAAACAAACATCTATAGAAATTTTGTAATTTGATGGAAGATCATGAGGTAGAGGATGAAGATGTAGTAATGAGACTCTTTGTTTAGTCATTAGAGGATGATGCTAGGGTTTGGTTTTCAGATCTGCCTGTATGTTCAGTTTCTTCATGGATAGATTTAGAAATTGCATTCCTAGAACAGTTTGGTGAAAGGTTTGATGTGGCCTCATTGATCATACATTTTATGAATATCCAAAAGGAAGATGAGGAACTGGTTCCATCTTTTAATCTTAGATTTATTAAGTTGCTCAAGAAAATCCCTAAGTATATGAGACCCAATAATGCATTGTGCTTAGCAATTTATTTGGCTGCATTTGATGAAGAAATAAGTTATTTATTGAGAGATAAAGAACCAGCCACACTTCACCAGGCTTACCAATTTGCTATGGATATTGAAAACAATGAGAAATATGGAATGCCAGTGGGTTTCATGGCTGCAAGTTGTCAAAATAGTTATCAAAGTGAATATATTTATGCTATTCCAGTGTGTTCATTGATAAATGATTGTGTAGAGGGAAATATATTTCAAAATAATGTGTGTAGCCATGATGTGATACATGAAGAAAATGTTGTAGAAAATGTAGGCACGTCCTATAATGATGAAAATGAAGACTATTATCAGCCTCTAGAAGAGATGCCTGCAAACACAAAATGTCCTTCAAATAATGAAATGAAAGACATACATGAGGTTGTGTCCTGCAGCAGTGTGCATATCCCAGTTATGCCTGATTATTTGTGTGAAATGGATATGTAGAGATTCACTCTGAATGAAGAGGATGTTGTTTCAAGGGATAGCAGTGAATGTATTAGTGATTGTCAGCATTCAGATGCGTATGTGAGCCTTTCAGATGATGAAATATATATGGATGCTGAATATGAGTGTTTCCTTGAAGATTCTAACCACCTTCATAGTGCAGAGGTTGAAAATTTTGTTTTTGATTATCAAGGCATTGGTGAAGAGGAAAAATAGGGTCACTATTCAGAGGTGAATGGACAGGTTGCAGATGTGTGTGCTCATATAGTTGGGGATAGTGCTGGTTGTAGGGGTGACTATGAAGCTTTCAGTGTAGGGCTGCATTCTGAGTTATTTCTGCTTTCTTTGGAGACATTCCAGGTGGATATTGATGATGAGATTGCTGAGCACAGTAATGATGAATATATGAATGACTATAAAAGTAAATTTGATTATGAGATGTTGCTTGCGCCTGAATACTATTTATTCAATTCAGAGGAGCTTTTATTTTTTGAAGAAGGGCAAAATTCTGACGTGGATTCATTTGTTTCATATGAGTCTATTAGTTTTCCAAGCAACATCAGTGACTCATATGATGATGACAGTCTACTGCTGAAAATGGTAGATGCTTATGAATTTTGTTGTAGACTTATTGAAGGAGAAAGGAGTAGCAGCACAAACAATTACAATGCTGGGTGCTGCAAGTGGTTAAATGCTTTCAGGCTTCATTCGAAGAAATCAAAAGAAAATCAAGTGTTTGACAAAGGAAAATTCAGGTTTTTCCTTTTTGGTGGCCTTGGGCCACCAAGTAAATTTTAATAAATGTGTTTTGTGATGCAGGTTGGTGCAGTTTTGACTCTGTTGCCCAATGGATAAGGACTGGTCTGCATCCCAGAGATTCTGAGGTTCTCGCCATGCCTGCAAGAGGCATGCATCCCCAGACAGAGCCTATCTTAGTGCTTAAATCTGCAGGCACCTTCCTAAAGATTCAAGCATTCAAATATGCAAGCCCCTTCCCAAAAAATCCAAAAATTCTATGTCTTTCAACCTCTGCAGTGCTAAAAAATGCAAAAAATCAGTTAAAATGCATGTCTTTGTATATACATGCAGGTAAAATGTACATTGGCAGGTCAGAAAACTCTATCGCCCTTTGAAAAATTGAGTTTAGATGCATTTCTAAATATATATCGGGCTCTAAAAGGTGCATATACAAAGGGGGAATCTTTCGTAGATTCCTAGGAATATTCCCGCTTTGTATATCGGGTCATATACAAAGCAAGATATACAAGGAAGTGAAATATACATTTTCTATAGTGGCGAGGTAGAGATGCATGTGGTGGGGCCCGTGGATATACAATGTGGAATGTATATGCAATATACATTTGGACGCACATACAATGGTTAGATACATTGTAGGAATATTTTGGAGAAGATTCCTTGTTTGTATGCGCATGGGAATGTACATTGAAAATTATACAAAGGCTCGCGACATGCAAAGTGAACAGTGCAAAGGAGAGAGAAAATGGTCGGGCCCACCAGTTGTATGTAAAGGCAGTTGTATGTATGCCGATGTACATTCAAAGCATACAAGTGAAATATGCATTCCGGAACAGAAGGAGAAGTCAGATGCGGCGGATAAAAGTTTGAAATCCACCTTGTATGTATGAGGCGATGGATGCAAGCAAGGGGACATACAACCCGGACGCGATGAAGGAATAAAATGTAGTGAATAAATATTTCAGGTCCGTGGGTTGTATAAAGCGCTTGTATATGTTGATATACAAGCTGATGTGCAATAAAAGAGATACAAGCTGGACTTCAAAAGGGGATACGTTCTGATGCATAGTGATTTGAAGTCCGCGGCCTGTATGTATGTATGTGTTGTATATCGCGGATATACAAAGGATGGAGATGCAAGCCAGACCTGATTTGAACTTCAATTTTCTCTATAATGGTTTGGGGTCCGCCTTGTATAATGAACAGTTGTATATGCATTTGCTCTTGCATATACAAGGGTTTTTGATAGGGTGAACAGTAGCGATTGTATATGCATTCAAACATGCATATACAATGGGCAAAAATGGTAAAATAGTGAATGGAAAGGCTAGCGATAGAAACATGAGGTGCCTGCATGGCACGACTTGACTGGTTGGTGACTTTTCAATGTTCTTGGGTGCCGTTGATCCTGGCAACGGGAGGTGATCGACGGCCATGTTTTGAACCTACAGCGAAGGGTTTTTCCTGTGCGTGTGCGGCTGTTTTTGGGTGGGAAACTTTAGAGGCACGCCATTGCTGCATTCCAGAGGTTGCGGGTAGTTGAGGCTTTAATGGCAGATTGTGCAGGGAAGTATGGGTCATGTTGACAGGTCAAACACCTAAATTGATGAAGAGAATCTTGGCGGCAGCTCAAATCCTAAACATACCTGCTCCTTCCTCTTTGTCCCTCTGCCGCATTCAATTTTGAGCGCCATTTCTCATGCATTGTATCTGGCAGATTTTTGATGTGCCATGTAATTAATGCGGAGTACACTTTCTTGCTATATTAAGCAGACTGTGTTACTCAGTCTGTTGTTGTTGAAGACTTGGGCAATTTTTTTTGTGTGAATAACAAAAAATAGAGCATTTTCCTGGTTGTTGTATCTCTATGGAGTTTATGTGTTGCATCTGAGCTGTATCTTGCACATATGTTCAGTTTCAGTGTTAATGTTATATGAAAAATGTTTCTTGCATGTGTTTTGTTGTCTATCTCCACTTGTTGTATGCATTTCTTCTTTTGAATTTGGTTGCTAAGTGTTTCTCAAATTCTGGAATACAGATTTATGTATTGCATGCTTGATCTTTAGACTTCCATTCAAGGAGCGGATTAAATTGTTTTAGGTTGAGTGTGGAGGAGATTATATGTCAGCTGGGATATCCATAAACAGAGACAGTTAAATACCCATTCTTGGGAGATGTTTGTAAGGCAAGCATCAAATCTAACCCCTTGAAACTCGAATGACAGTTGCAAGCCATTCTTATGTATACGTCTAGTTGACTCGTTGCCCTGAGATAGGCACCAGTATGCTTCTTGTGTAGTAGTTATGATTCAAAACCCCTATCTTGCATCCAAACCATCAAACCAATCATTCCATATTTCCAACCTGTTAGTTGTAGGAATAGGATTAGGAACCCCCACATACTCTCATACCTAACCAGTCATATATGTCCAAGAAAGTTGCCAAACTTGTGATCTATCATGTAGATCTTGGTCCATGCATGAGAGTATTCTGCCTGTTATTACAAAGTTAAATCTTTCTGTCATTTGGAGAGTAAATGTTACATCTTTATCAAATAAGGACACCCCCCTTGGTGCGGCAGAACCAGAAGTGAAGGGGAGGCAACTCACGCAACCTCCCGTATCTACCTATGCATTAGAACTGGCAAACCCTCTGTTGATTCAGGAAAATTACCAACACACTCCATGACTTCATCAGCATTCATCTTTCCACTGAACATGGGAAGATCTATCCAAGCCTCCGAAGAGTCCTTGCCAATTGCCTTGATGGCTTCCAGGAATTGGTTTTGTTCAAATGGTATCTTTGCCTCTTCTTGTTCCTCTTCTGCTTCCTCTTTCTCTTCTTTTTCATCTGAACCTTCCTCTATCATTTTTCCTATCTTCATTGCCTTCAATTCTACTTGGAGTGCTTCCCTGACTCTAGTTTTGATCATCTCTTCCATCTCTTAAAATTTCTTGACCACTTCGGTGGTCATCCTCTTTGGAGGCATATTGCTAGCCTCTCCTTCGCTCTCTCTGTCTGACATAAACATTCACGAACAACACGCAAACGCCAACACTCCTACAAATCCTTAATTTGACTACAACATAATGCTCAATCAGATGTCCATCCTACACGCTACTACAGATCCATTCCTCTTAGCCAACAGCATATCCTAGAGATGCACTACCACTCTCTCTCATAGTGGCCTCACTTTGCACCCTCTTCCAGCCAAACCTCTATTGGTAAATGGTCTTGACAGTCCTCATCATTGTCTACCCACACACTACAGGAGTCCTATTCCTTCTTGCAACTAGGTGGCACGAGCAACTCTTCATCTGCCTTCTTAGTGACAGAAATCAAATACACAACACCTCCACCTAGAGATTTTGTTGGCTCTGATACCAATATGATGGAGAGCCTCAGTCGGTAAGACTTACTCCCTCTTCGCTCGGGCCGACAATCAGTTCAACCTTCGCCAAACTCTCATCGCTGTGACCTTTACCATTGGTGAACACTTACAACCTGTTGTCAATATGCCGATACACTAACTTAGTATATGCTTGGCGTGACTTGCTATTACTGGTGGACTAAAGTTTCTATACCCTGATTCACCGTTACGACTGGTCATCGTTTGTATCCGATGAAAGATACATTCTCAATATACATTCCCCACATGCTTTCTCAACATACATTCTCAAAATACCTTTGAACCACACTCGTCGACAAGACCTAGATCATTGGCGAACTCCTTGTTTATTCTCCCGACATGCCGATATGTGTTATCTTTGGTGAGACCCTACTCGTCGGCAAGCACGCACAACTTCTAGCCGTTGTGCTTTGTCACCCTGATCTGAATCTTAGGCCGCGACTTCCATTCAGCGGCTCGAACCTCCCTTCAGCCAGACTATCCTCGTCGCTCTGAGCGAGGAATGCTTTTCTGATGGCCTTTGTCTCACTAATAATAGATCCAACTCTTTCGATCCAAACCCTAGCACATGGAGATGCTAGGCCGTCTACTGTGCACAATCCTCAGTCTGGAAAATCTACACCGCCGAACAATGAAACAAAATAGGAAACAAACAAATATTGTACAATGAAGCCATTCCACTGATTTCGACAGAAATCTCACCAATGGAATGCTTCACATTGACATTTTACAACAACAAAAAACACAGAAGGAAAAGAAATCTACAGCTATGCAAGTTGTAATTACAGAGAATGGAAAATAGATTGACGACACAAAATAGTTTGATTTCTCCTTCTCAATGCTCGATTACATTCACACAATTGCATTCAATTACAATATCATATGTCTAAGTTGGTTCATTTCCCTGGGTTTATAAGCTCGCCAGAGGAACACCAACCCTAATCCAAGCAGCTGGGAGACCAACCGTCTTACCATTAACAATTTGACAAATGCAACCTACTTACTTGGGACTTACAAAGTTTGTTCTAGGTCTAGATACAAACATAAATGACATGCATTGGTCGAATAGACCTTATTACAACACAAAACCTGATTTTCCAAACAACCATGAATTTAAATGCCTCATGGAGGCCACCTTGTGATAGGTGCTCCTACACCAGAAAACATGGAAAACAAGCATGCAAACACATATAAACACACGAAACAAAGGTACAAACCTCATGGGTTGAGCATCATCAAGTCATCCATGTCCCTATCTTGACTATCATAAGGGAATAGAGGAATAAATGACAAAGGGACCAGACTAAGTGTGGTACAATTAGACTCCCCTAGAACCAAGTGTAGAGGATCAATTATGGGAGAAAGATCCCTTGAGGACTGGTAGAGACAATTGTCAACGGTTTTGTAAAAATCATGGACAATGAGGGGATATCCGGGATGGACTTAAAGATTCAATCCACAGAGTCATTATCAGACTAGTGAACCAAATGTGGCTCATCAGTGCTATCAGTAGAAATGCGAACACTGAGATTCATGGGTGGAGGAACATCCTCCATAACTGGAAGAAGCAATGTAGAAGGGCTTAGAGGTGGTAAAGACAACGACATGCACTCTGTCTTGCAGAACAGAGGGGTGGGGTAATGTTCAAGCTTATGTTTGGGTGGCAAGTAGGGAATGTTGATGTCTTTGGTAGCAGGGTGAAGATATTAGGAAAGATTGCATGGTGGGTACACTAGAATGGAACGAGAGGAAAGAGTGTGGCACTAGAAATAACACAGACATTAGGAAGGTCTAAGGGCTTGAAGAAAGGTGGCATGTTAGGGATGAAAGGGAAGATGGGGTCCTCCATGGAAGGAGCTAAGACGACTTATACCCTTTTGGGGTGGTGTTCATCTATGTTTGATTGAGGAGGAGCAGGGATTGGGGATGGGAGAGGCACAGGATGCGAAAGAGAAGGCTGAAATATTGAAGAAGGGGCAAGATCAGGTGACGATTGCATAGGAGGATGCTCAAGGAGAGACTTTGCATCGATAGTATACTCTTGAGTTGTGGCACATTAGGGATTATTACAATCTCTCACAAGCTAATTGTGTCGAGTGCTATCTAAGGTCCTTGCTGATGGAGTTGGGGGGTCTTCCAACATGGGTTTCGTTTCATCCCCTATTTTAGGGATAGGAGGAGGAACAAATAGAACCACTAAAGGTTGGGAAACCATAGGGGGAGGAGAAGGATCTTGTGATATGATCTTCTTTCCTCATGTCTTCAAAGAGATAGGAGGAACGAGAGAAACCATTAAAGGTTGAGGAACCTGAGAAGGAGGAGGAGAAGGATCGCTCAACATGGGTTGCTTTCCTCACATCACTGAAGAAGTGGGAGGACTAGGAGCAACCACTAAAGGTTGAGAAATCCAAAGAGTGTGTAATGCATGAGGTTATACTAGTGGTGGACCCTTGGGCCTCGAGTACAAGGTTGGAGGTGGGACTGTCAAGTATAAACTAGGAGTGTGGGAATGGGAAGGTGTACTCTGCACGGGCTGCTTTTCTTTAATTGTCGATGGGGTAGTAGAAGGAATAGAAGTAGCATCTGAAGGTGGAGACACTGAGGGAGAAGTAGCCATAGGGGAAGAAGAGGAAGGGCCACTAGACAATTGCACTATCCGGCTAGCTTTGATCTTATGGTACGATAGGAATAAGAAGTCATTACACAGTCAGAGAGACTTTGTTGGAGTTGGCTAGAAGTAGTCCAAGGAAAAGTTGCCACATGGTGAGAGGGTTAAATATTCTATGGAGGATTGTGTACACTACACCATCATGGGGGAATTTTAGAAACTTGTAGACTGCGAACGAGACTGCTCTCATAGAAGCGAGCCATGGATGAATCGACTTTAGACAAAAATGATCCGAGCTAGTAATGATCAAGAAAGAAATGTCTAGGGTCTTAGGTCCAACCTAGAGAGCAAGGGTAAGCAAACCTAGGGTGGGAGGATACATCCCATCATGAGACTGTATATAGACCTCTTATTGCTCGTACACATCCTTATACAACTCATGGATATATAAAAATTTGTCTGTAATAACATTTACCATCCAAGAGGGGTCAATTAGTACAACATTTATGGGTTTCCCATTGACCTCAATGATAATGTATAGAATACCTTAATATACATTCGTAGGGACATCAAAGGGGGAGAACGAAATGATAGGTTCAAGAACAAGATGCTCTGGAGTTGGGCAAGATCAAACATCCACCATTCCTACCATTTCGACATAGGAAGAAGAGGGAATGTCAACGGTTTTACCTAGTGCCACAGATGATGACAGAAGGTCTATGAAGTTAGATGAATGGTGCAGAAAAGGGATTGGTATAAATTTGCTAATTTTGGTTGGGTGGAGTGTCAAACTTGTTTCCTTTATCATTCACACCTGATACTTAGATGACATTTTGATCGATGAGGTCTTGTACTATATGTTTAAGATGCAAGTATCTTTCACCTTGTCATGGCCAGGACTCTGTGGAATTGGAAAAAGGTGAAAATTGCACTAAATTGTTATTTAGGAGTTGTTGCAAAATTGAATAAAGAGACTCTATGAGAGGAGTAAATTTATGATTATTTTGTATTTTTAGAGCCAAGAGGGCTAGAGTAGCTTGAGAAGGTGTTGCAGCCACTGCATTATTGATTATAGTTGAAGCATTATTTTTAAAAAAGTTTTTATTCTTTTTATAATTGTTGAATAAAGAAGAAGCACTAGACTGACTAATAGGAGCCAGTGACGTGGACACCTCAAACTGGCTAATTGACTATTAGTAGTCATGGAGTGTTGTGCATAAGTGTGTGAAATACTAATACTTCATCAATAAAATCTTATCCCTGATTTGAGTCTATAGGTTTCCAATGAAAACCCACTACACGTCAGAATCTGACAGGGCATAAGGGATTTGTGAGAAGAGTTCTTGATACCAACATATGAAATTAGTGACTTTCTCATTTTCTCCCTGGTGACAGTGGACGCAGTCAGTAAAGGTGACCTATGACCCAATGTTGGCCTAAAAGTGCTACAAGAACTGATTAACCATTTGTTCAAAACAAAGAATAAAATGATCAGGTAAAGAGAAGAACCAATCCAACATGGTGTCTTTCAATGACCACAAGAATTTATTTGCTAAAAAAACACCTTGAAAGATAAAATCACTAGACAAAGTAGTGAAGGCAGATATGTGTGTTTGGGGATTGACTTTCCTAGAATACTTTTTGAACCGAGGTTCCTCAAATCCTTGAGGGAAGGGGGTAGTGAGAATGGCTAGTGAAAGTGGATTGTGCTTGCAATAGGTAGGAATGAGTGGCTACGTAGATGAAGTGGAGAGCGAAGCAAGCTGCTATTGCAGGGAACCAACATTCTAAAGAAGCTGGTTGACAACGAGGTTGGTAGTGTGCATAAGCACAGAAAGAGGAGTAGAAGCAAGGGGAAGGGCTAGCTATTGAGAATCTCCAAGGGCACCAGTAGGAAAAGTGAATTGTAAGGGATACCAGGGAGAAACAAACCCATATTGGGTAATGGGGTTCACAGTGCCTCCAAAGAAGCTAGCATCTACACTTCCTTGTGCAATTCTTATCGACATGTGTGAAGATGTGATTTTTTGTGTGCATGAAGTTTCCATAGGAACAAAAAGTTGATTACCTGTAATATTTAAATGTGAGTCTTGAGGTCCCAAATAGTAGCTCGCTAATGGTGGTGCATCTCTGTGCATGATTTGGGTGATACCATGTAAGAACTCAAGAATGTTAGGGTGACTAACTTTAATAATACATAAAGAGCATTGATTAGAGAAATAATAGACCTATGCAAGTCCTCATGATGCAAATAATCTTAGAAGTCTACCAAATGATAATCTAAGTCATGGATTTGTTCTGGTGGGACACTACTTAATGCATCCTCATGATCAAAAGTTGCCTTAGTGTCATGGTAACTAGTCATGGAAATAGTGATAAAAGAAGATACAGAAGGAAGAGTTGTAATAGCGGTATCATAAGATAACTTTACGAAATATAGTGCTAACTAGATTGGAGTGTTAGAGGTACCAAATTGAGCCATTATAAGGGCGTGTGACAAACTTCTATGAATGATATATTGTGAATTAGATGACTGGGTTGTGAAGCTTATAAACCAAGTGTTTTGGCCTCACAACACATAGAAGGATTTGATGAAGAAGATTTTTTCTATGTTTAAATGTTTAAGAATTGATTTGAATGTTTGAGAAATGTGTTAGTTCATGTTGGGTTCACCAAAATGTAGTGGAGGAAAGTTACACCTTGACTAAAATGTATTAACCAAGGGAACTTTTCACTACAACTACACTAGGATCCTATCTAGTTTTGCTACCTACTTATTTAGATAGACTATAGTTAACAGACCCACTTTGTATTAAAAATATGAGAAAATAAACTAAACTAATTGCTTGAAAGATGAAGAAAAATATAATAAAGTGCTGGAAATTAACTATTGTAGATCATAGAATTACACAATTTCAAGTACAAAACTAAAAAGAGGGATCACAAAGGAACTTGGTGTTGGAAGATGAAGCTCACTACTAGGGATGCTAGTCCATCACAAGGATGTATGTGTGTCATGTTGTAGTCTTGAGAGCATGAACAATATTTTTTAAGTCTGCTTAATTCCCTCCTGTCACCTGCACAACACAACAACAAACAAGATACCAACCCAATCGTCTCCAGATGAAGAGAAATGAACAAGAATAAAAGATAAATGAACACTAGACTTGAAATAAACAAAATAAATTGATAGAATAAAACAAATGGATGAGTGAGAGATCACAAAAATAGTAACAAGGAGTGAAGCTTCTCACTAGAATCTTCAACCTGCAAGAAAGAAAGGGAAAATGGTTTGGGTTGCTTGGGATCTTGCCTTCAGGCCAAGCCCCTATTTTGATCTTTTAAGATCCACGGGCAACCAAGATAGAGAAATTTTGAAAATAAAATGTGTGCTGCTACTTTCTATGAAAATAGAATGGAATAAAAGCAGTGACAAAAAGTATTTTGCAAATAAACTAATCTACTCAAAATCCCAATGAGAAAGCTAGTACAATGGTTATGAAGAGAGGAAGGAAAATGAGAGGTAACCATACTATGCAACTAGCAACAATGGATTACATAATAAAAAGAAAATAAAGAGAGTAATATGAAACCCAATCACCTGTTTAGATGAGGTGCAAACTACCTAGTTGAAGAAGAATGACCTAGCAAGCAATGGTTTCACAAAACCCTATGAAGGAAGCCACCCAACCCTCAAAGAACTTGTTGGTTCCCAAAATCATTGCAACCCAAAATCCTAAAACATATCACAATCACCAAGGCCAGGGGTGTCATCAAGGTGATTGAAAGAGGTTTATCAATAGGTCAAGGGTGATTTGGCCAACTGACAGGAGTGGGTATACTCCCCTGCACTTCAGGCTCAGCTAGACCTGGGAGGGATATTCCTAGAGGCATGAAATAGAACACAAATAGACAAACATAGCCATACTCAATGTACACTTGACCCCCAAAGTTGTCACTAGGTTAAGACAAACTAGTTGCACATGCCTCTATATTAAGCTGATTATTGCACTATGCATTTGCACCCAAATATAACTACATCACATTCCTTATACTCCTTGAGATGAATCCACTTAACTTTTCATACACAAGGTACATAGTGCAGGCATACATGCACATGATTCGCCAATGATTAAATTTTTTTTGCATCACTTCAGATTTATCTTTAGTTATTACACTAAATCATAGACAACATGTAGAATCTAAACTAAAACTACTTCTACTCCTACAACTAACAGGACGAGGATTTGATTAAAATAGTGATTGATCTATCCCCAATATGGATCAGTGCCTACACCATTGGGCAAATGAGTCAAAACAACAAATGAAAGAAACACGCCCAGCCAAATATCAATAGAATCATGAGTTTAAAATATACAACTTTGAAATATATTTCATATAATGGACATACTTATTTATCCCAAACACAACTGCAACAATCCATATATAATAGAAGAAAGATCCATTCAAAAGGTTTGCATGATTTAAATCTTGTCACACATTATCTAACTTCTATTACATTCGTGCCAACAAATGTGGCAAAGGAGAATACAAAACTGTGATTCAATGTCCCCTTGAATCATTACAAAGCACTTTGGAGACATACCATGATATTATGAGAATATTCAATGAAACCTTTCCTCCCTTCTACTGGTCGTATCCCTCCATTTCCCATTCAGACATTATCCTCTACTTGATGCCCAAAAATCTCCCTTAAGCTTCCCTGACCAAATAATTGGTTCATCGACCAACCCTTAGAATACCTCTCAAACTTGCATATATAGAAATTAGCTTAACATGCAACCCTAGGCACTGAAAACCCAGTCAACATGTCAAGCCCTTGCTGCATTAAATATGGACCATGGTCCTATCAGAAAATCTACGTGGCTAGAAGTGTAGATCATACCCTGGTATGTCTAAAACTGACAAAAGAAGATTGCCCATATGCCTTAGTTACCTAGTGCATTAAAGAGGGAAGGCTTAATCTAGTTCCCAGTACCTGCAACAACTATTTCATCCATTTTGTCCTCTTTGTGTATTGGCGCATTGGAGATTTTCACTATTCAAACAACCTACATGACCTCTGCCTGCAATACATTAATTTCTAGGCACTGTTATCCTTCAAAGTTAACTTGCAATCATGGTGGCCGGAAGTAGATAGGCATTAGAAAAAAAAATCCGATGAAAGTGTCTGTAAAGCTTTTACAACACTTTAAAATATTTTAAAACTTACTTTAAAATATTTTAAACTATTACAATTATGCTTTGTGCTTTACATTTGATTTTTTATATTTCAATTTGTCTTACCAGCAAAATTCTTCTATCACAAACCTTGGCTTGTCTTTCTTTTCCTTCTCTATCTCTTTGGTGCTCTGTCCTTTGTAGGCCTTTTTGCCTTATCGACAAACTATGAGGTCAACTAACCTCCAGGTTCCTGAACTTTGTTATCACTTCCCTTCTATGCCCACTTCTTCTTTTCATCTTCTCTATTGGCAAATCTTCCTTGTGGCGAACCATCATGTCGGCAAACTTTATGGTTCGCAAAGCATCCATTTTTCCAACAAAGACACTTTTTTCTTTTCTCTTTACTTTTCCCTTTGCTAGAAACCTTTTCTTTTCATGAACTATGAAATTATTTTCTTTTTCTTCCCTCGTTGCCTTGCTACTTTCTTTCTTTCCTCAGTAGATCCTCTTTCTATCGATGAATTATCTTGGCCGCAAACCACATTGTCGGCAAACCTAAGAGTTTGTGAACCAAAGGTCCTTCGACCAAGACTTGCCTTCTCTTTTTCCTTCCAAGACTTGCCTTCTTTTTCCTTATTGGAAAATCTTCCCCACAGTTAACTTGGAGATTGGTGAACCTTACAGTTTGAACCACCAAATTCGTCGATAAAGGCCCGACTCCTTTTTCTATGAATCGCCCTGTCAACAAGCCCACCAAATTGGGCTTCCTCTAGGTAATCAAATTTTGAAAAGGTGAAGAAGGGAACCCCAATCTCCAAAGTCTGAAAGGAACAAAGGGAAACCATTGGGCTTTAGAGATTGGGCCTTCACCAAGTAGTGTTCACTTTGGAAGAGAAGGAAAGGACCATCCCACCCTGAAATACTTAGAAGAAATGAAAGTCGTTGGGGGTCGAGTCTCAGACCTTCTTCCTTCTGCCTTCCAAAAGAAAGAACGAAGAAAAGAAACCTCCCACCTACCGCCACCCACAACACTTAGAATAATTTTAGTTCATCAGACTTCGGCCGTCAGGCCCTCTCCCTTCCGCTTGCTTCAGAAGAAGACATAAGACGACCACTCTGACCTCTAAAATCCGCAATACTTAGAAAATTTTCAAAACCCTCAGTGGCCTTTAGCAGTCAGGCCTTCCTGTTAATGCATGCTCTAAAGAAGAAAAAAAGATGCAAGCCTAACCTCCGACGTCCGAAATGCTTAGATGATTTTTCAAGGAGCCAAGGCAAAATTCAGAGCCAATAGAAATGGCATGATGGAAGACAGGAACCTAAAACTCTGATACTCCAAAAAAGGTAGAAAATACAAGGAAAAGACTTAGAATTTTGACTTAGCCATACTTTTTTAGGGTTTCTTCCTCGCATTTCAAAAGGAAAACAAATGGAAACCTATTGGAGGGGACCCATTCAAAATAGTCTCAGATTAGATATAAATGATGGTTTCAACAACAAAGGCATAGAGTAGGGATCCTAGATGGATTTGGGACGAAAATATGCATGTTTCACTAGTACAAAAAGAGCAATATATTACAAAAAAAAACTACTAAAAATTGCTTATAAATGACCAAACATGGTCATGTGACCATTAGTAGTTTATTGCCAGTCATTATAACATGACCAAATTGATGACTAAACCATTTTTAGTCATTTATTGGTTGTTTTGATTGATCAATTTGGTAGTATATTTAGTCATTGATTTAGTCATTGATTGCTGTAATCTGGTCACTTATTTAGTCATTTTTTATTCACTGATATATTTAGTCGTTAATTTAGTCATTGATTGTTGTTAACTGGTCACTTATTTAGTCATTTTTTTTCACTGATTTATGTCCATTGGTAGTGTATTTAGTCATTAATTTTAATCATCATTTTGATCAATTTGGTAGTATATTTAGTCATTGATTTAGTCATTGATTGCTGTAATCTGGTCACTTATTTAGTCATTTTTTATTCACTGATATATTTAGTCGTTAATTTAGTCATTGATTGTTGTTAACTGGTCACTTATTTAGTCATTTTTTTTCACTGATTTATGTCCATTGGTAGTGTATTTAGTCATTAATTTTAATCATCATTTTGATCAATTTGGTAGTATATTTAGTCATTTTTATTCACTGATTTCAAATTGGTCATATATTTAGTCATATTTATTCACGGTTCACTGATTTATGTCAATTAGTAGTATATTTAGTCAATTTAATTATTAATTGACATCAATTAGTAGTATATTTAGTCATTTTGAAGCTTGCATTTAGTCATTAGTATATTTTGAAGCTTGCACAATGAAACATATTTGAGAAGGTAAAAACAACTTATTTTATTGATAAAAAATGCTTACAAATAGCATACAGATCTGAAAATAAGTTACAATTCTTTCTCTTTGCTAAAAAAACCTTCATGGTTACAATACATAGCTCAAAGAATGAGCAAGAAACTAATTTTTTGAGTATCACTGAGCATAGAAGCACAAAGACATTCATAGATGTCTTCTTCACAAATCCATGACTATCCCATGAAACTCACTGTCCTAGTTCAAGATCACACTGTCATCTTTGTAGAGATCCTGTCTCATGCACCCAACTTGCTCTAGTTCATAAGCTGCCACTGTGAATTGTTACCTGTAGCAATAAACTATCCTTATCTCTGATGATTATGCCTCTAATGACTATCATCTTTGGTAGGATGCCTCAATTGTCATGGACTGTTATTTAACAATATTGCCTTATGACTAGGCTATGCATTGTCCTAATCAAACTTGTAGCTTCTTGAAATGCATTGTCCAATCACTTGTCAACCTACTGTCAAGCATTTTCTATTTATAAAATAAAATGCCTCATGACTGCCACTACCTAGCTCATTATTTTGGCATGCTTTCACTTGTACTCTGCCTCCCATCAATGTAGAACACTACCCCTCTATTGGATGACTTGACTACCTCTGACATCACTGTATCTTTTCCAAATTCCTTGAAAATAGTTCATCGCTACTACTGTTACCTAGGTATGCACTCTATGTCATCTGCCAGACTGTTACAAGTTCATATAATCCATCATTGGTCCTGTCACTTATCACATCACTATCATGAACAACTGTCATATCATATCATCACCTCTAATATAGAAATCAACATCCCATTAGGATATTGTTATTGCAAAATATCTGTCTTGGAAGATAGCTCATGATAACCCTCAACCTTGTTGCTCACTTGTACCAACTCTATGGTACTGTCCTAGGTGTTCATGCATCTGACATGAAGACTCTTGACTATCATGAGATTTGACATTGTCAAATGCATACTAGAAGGTTGTCTTCTTACCCCTTTAAATGCCTCTTGAGACACTGATAAGATTGTAACCTTTGCATAGTTCTTCTCATTGACTCTAAGATTATCTTCTAATGTTTGCATGATCATTGTCTTTTGCATGAATCTCTGCCCCTTGACAATCACTTGTAGGTTTTCTTCAGGCATAGCTGGAAGCTCTTTCATAGACTATCCTTTCAAACAACAAAGAGAGGACCTGCAAAGCAAAAATACAGTTTTTAGTACTCGATCAATGATTTTTTTTTTAATTTTTCCCATTTGGACCATAATGAAAAATCTATAGAACATTATCAATAAAAAACTAACAACCTTTGCCAACATGTGTAAAGCCAGACTCCACAACCCTTTCCAGCATCCTCCTTGCCTATGCCAAAATGGGAACATTGGAACACAGTATGGACCTCTATCAAAGCATAATGAAATGGGGATTTTTTTCCAATACTGTAGTTGGAAATATTCTGGTAGACATGTATGCAAAATGTGGAAGCATAGAAAAAAAATCGTGAACTGTTTGACAGAATGCCTCAAAGAGATGTAATCTCATGGAATGCAATAATTTTAGGATATTCACAAAATGGATTTGTTGAAAGGGCTTTCAAAACTTTCAAGCAAATGCAATTAGCAGTTCTAAAGCCAAATTCTACAACCTTTGCCAGCATCCTCCCAGCCTATGACAAAATGGGAGCTTTGCAACAAGGTATAGAAATCTATCAAAGCATAAAGGATAGAGAAATTTTGTCAGATGTTGTAGTGGCAACTACCCTAGTAGACATGTATGCAAAATGTGGAAACATAGACAAAGCACGTGAACTATTTGACAAAATGCCTCAAAGAAATGTGGTCTCATGGACTGCAATGATTGCATGATATGCACAAATTGAACTTTTTGAGAAGACTTTAGAAACTTTCAAGCAAATGCAATTAGTAGGTGTAAAGCCAAACTCCACAACCTTTGCTAGCATCCTCCCTGCCTGTGCCAAAGTGGGAGCTTTGGAATAGGGTATGGACATCCATCAAAGCATGAGGGATAGAGGAATTTTGTCAAATGTTGTAGTTGCAATTGCCCTGGTTGACATGTATGCAAAATGTGGAACCATGGACAAGGTACATGAACTGTTTGATAGAATGCCTCAAAAAAAATGTGGTCTCATGGACTGCATAGAGAGAACTTAGAGAGAGCCTCCTGATCGACTACAATATAAAGGAGGAAAGAAGAATGAAGAGAGCTGTAAGTAATGCAGCCGTGCAAGATGAACCTGCTTAGAAATTCAGGGAAGACATCTGTTGGGTATATCATTTCATGTGATTGCTGCCTCATCTACTTATCTCTATGTAGTCCAGGCTCCCCCGCAGTCCCGCAAGGACCAAGGCATGAGGGCACGGGATGGCAGGCTCTCCCGACATCCTGCGAAGGAACTTTTGTGTATGCACAGGGATGCGGGGAGAGCAATTATTGATGGATATGCACAAAATGGATTTGTTGGAAAGACTTTACAAACTTTCGAGCAAATGTAATTGGTAGGTGTAAAGCCAAATTCCACAACCTTTGCCAGCATCCTTCCTATCTATGCCAAAGTGGGAGCATTAGAACAAGGTATGGACATCCATCAAAAAGTAATGGATAGAGGAATTTTATTAGATGTTGTAGTTTCAACTGCCCTAGTAGACATGTATGCAAAATGTGGAAACATTGACAAGGCATGTGAACTGTTTGGCAGAATGCCTCAAAGATTTGTCATCTCATGGAATGCAATGATTGCGGGATATGCACAAAATGGATTTTTTGAAAATGCTTTAGAAACTTTCAAGCAAATGCAATTAGCAGGTGTAAAGCCAAATTCAACAACCTTTGCTAGCATCCTCCCTGCCTGTGCCAAAATGGGAGCTTTGGAACAGAGTATGGACATCCATCATAACATAATGGAAGGGGGATTTTTGTTAGATATTATAGTTGGAAATGCTCTGGTAGACATGTATGCAAAATGTGGAAGTATAGATAAGGCACGTGAACTGTTTGATGGAATGGCTCAAAGAGATGTCATCTCTTGGAATGCAATGATTACAGGATATGCACAAAATGGATTTTTTGAAAAGGCTTTAGAAACTTTCAAGAAAATACAATTAGCAGGTGTAAATCCAAATTTGACAACCTTTGCCAGCATCATGCCTATGATATCATGGATACCCACTCTCCCGCAAGCACTTCAAGTCATGCCTGCTGTGATGCGGGGCTTTCCCGCATCACCGCAGACATGATTTGAAGTGCTAGCAAAAGAGTAGGTGATGTGGGGCTTTCCAAAAATATGGCTTTGCACAAATATATTATGAAAATTTGTCTTGCTTCTTCATTTATCTTAGGAATTAGATACCCCCACATCACCCGCTCTCCCGCAAGCACTTCAAGTCATGCCTGCGGTGATGCGGGAAAGCCCCGCATCACCGCACGCATGAGTTGAAGTGCTTGCAGGAGAGCGTGTACCCATGATATCACATTTCTTTGAGGCATTTTTTGAAACAGTTCGCTTGCCTTGTTTATGCTTCCACATTTTCATGTATGTCTAGAATGACACTTGTAACTACAACATATGACTAAAAAAAGGATCGCCGAGTCTGATACACTTACTTGGGACTGTACATTCTCAGTGTATCTTATTCTTGTTGTTGTGAGGTGGAAGTTTTGACTGTCCAAGTGATGGGTTCCGAATTTTCACAATCACGATATGGTGGTCATTGTGAGAGGATTGTCATAGTACAGTAAAATGCCAAACAAAGATGATGAAAGTGTTGGTGAAAAATCATATTTTCACTTTAACATAAGTTAATTGGGGAGATTCATTTTCCATTTTGAGCCTCATGACATGTGTCATAGGCTTTCTTTTCTCTTGAGAGCATTGTGACATGTGTCGCATGCTTTCTTTATGCTTTCTTTCCCCACTTTGTCTATTATTGGGTAGTGGTTGTGTATATCCTTTGTATTTATTTCTGAATAATGCAATGGGAATGTGTAGCGCATAATTAAAAGCATGCATTTGGCTTTTGCAATATTTTTCTTATAGCTCTCTTGTAGAAGTTTTCCTGCAGGTGATTTTGGGAATCTAACATTGTATCAGAGCTCTAGATCTGTCAGTTTCTTCTCAAATCAGAGAGGTTTTTAGCCATTAGCATTTAATCCGTGCCTTCTAGAGAAAAACTAACCCCGCCATTGCATCCAGGATGGTCAAAAACCCTAGAATTGCTTGTCAAATTATGAAAATCGGAGACTAGAAATTTTTTTGCTATTTTTTAGGGGGCTCTGTGAAAAATCCATACCTATACATGCGGCCATACAGTTTGTATAGCGCCGTACGCTGCCGTACTCCTCCTCGGCCTCTACTCTACACCAGTAGTCTTTGGCTTTAGTTCACAATGGTTTTTTTGTTCGTTGTTTAAGGGTTTTAAAGATTTCAGCATTTAAAAAATCCTTGGTGGTCGCAATTAACATCGTTGGTACAATGAGCATTGGTCATCAGTGCTCCATTCAACTAGAGGTCCTTTGAACCAGTCTATGGTCACACATTTGACCAAGCCCCAGTGGCTCCATTGCCCACTACCATACTCAAGCCTCCAACATGCCCCCAGTCACATTAGATCCCTATGCTCAACACTTAGCACCGGGCCTTAATCTCAAGGCTTTGGTCACATTGAGGACCAAGCCCCTAATCTACAGGCACTCAGCCTTTTTTACACCAGGACCAAGTTATATTGGTGACCAGGACTCAGCTCCAAGTCCTCATCCCTCCACACATATACATGCGGTCATATCAGTGACCTAGTGCTCAATGCCCAGGTTATCAGCCCCTTCCTGTAGTGGCAGGTCACCCATGTGACCAAGTTCTTAGCCTGGGGGCCTATTTTTCTCCCATGCCCTAATGGAGCAGTTTTGGGAAAACTGTCATAACTTTCACATCCGAAGTCAGTTTTTTGCAAACAAAATATTGTCGGAAAGCTGCTTCTACACACTTTTGATGGTATGATCAGTTTTTTCTGATTTTTTTGTTTCACATCTATTTTTTCTGTTTGAAGTTAATGCATCATTTTTGGGTCTCGAGCTCTGCTCTTGCAACCAGAATCTCTATTTTTCAAAAATGAATAGGTGTTGGAAAGGTATCAGCAAGCTCTACATAGCCACCTATATAATTTTTTCAGATTCAGCTCTAGGTATCTTTTAATCAGTTTGTCAATTTTATGGCTTCTGTTGGATATCCTAGACATGCTGCCTCTTGGAAAGGTTCTGTTTGCTTTGATAGGCTTCTATTATCAGCATAAATCTATTTGCATGTTTTGATCTCTAATCATCTAAGGAGATGGGATTCTACCATCAACATAAATCTAATTGCAGATATTGAGGAACTAATCAACATAAGAAAGAGATGTGTCCTCATTTCTCACATCATCTTTTTGAAATGCTTGCTTCGATCACTTCTCCTCCTAATGACATCATTGCTCCACCATCACCTACTGCTACTTCAGAGTTCAGTGTTGCATCATCATTGGCTTCTAGTGATTCTATGCAACATGTCAATATTAGTCTTCCTGATCTACCTCATTGGGATTCCTCTCTTGCAGACATATCATCTATGTTTGTGGAGTCTCACATTGCTGATTTGGAGGACACATTTCAGGGGTTATCTCTCTTGTTTGATGCTTTCTCTGGTGGCTTTGCATCACCACCTTCATCTTCTATGTTTCTAGATGAAGTTCATATCATATCCTCTCTTGGTTCTTCTTCTCTAATTAGACAGACAATTTCTATTTTTTAGAAGACATTCTCCCAGTATGATGTCACTTGAGTTGCATTTAGAGGCACACATTTCGATATGGATTCCCTATTCATCCAAGATGTGGGAATGGCTTCTACATTCACCAGTGAATTTGTTTCTTCTAAAAGGGAGAAATGTTGTTTGTAGGCAATGGATTGGATTATGTCTTCAAGATCTCTTCATTGGTTCTAGAGCTTCTTGGAGGGGATTCATATTCTCTTTTCACTCTCTTATGGGGGCCACTCATGATTGTACTTCTGTAATGGATTCAGTTCTTGGGGGGTCTTAGTGTTAGTCCTTCCATCACATGTTCATGTACTTGTTTTTCTCTCTTTTGGAGAGGAGTTTTCTCCCACTAGGTTTTTCTCCTTTTTCTCCACCTTATGAGAGATCCTTGTTGTTGTAAAGTAGTAAAATTTGGATTGTTTAGTTTTGGTTTGAATCCTCCTTTCAACAATTACATTCAAGGACCTTCGAATTGAGTGGCAGAGCACTATCAGGTCATTGGTCACTTACAAATGTAGGGAAACTTGGATTAGGGTATTTGATTATCAATTTTCCTTCTCTTATGCTCAATTATCCATCAAAACCCTAATTATGTGAAAACGACAGTAAACAATTGAATAACAAAAAATGCTTCTACAGAAAGATGTAAAATAACAAATAACTGTGCACCTATTTTTAGGGTTCTGAGGCAAAAAAGTTAGGGACAAAAGAGCGGGCGCCCAAGTCCAAGGCCCTACTTTTTGTTGGGATTTGCAAACTCAGTTTGTAACTTGTTTCTGCTGTTTCAGAGATTTCCCGTCATGGAACTTCAAGGACTAATGAGTGGGCACCCTAGTCCAAGGTGCTCTTTTCTTCTCTGATCTACAATTCTGACACTCCAATATGCCCTCCTGCAACTTCACTTTGTTTGCATCATCAACCTATAACCTGTAATCATGAAAACTTTGGGAGGGGGTTGTGGTGTTGAGGAGCTTGCCTTAGTCAAGCCCCAAAAGGACACTTAAGTCTTCCAAACACCTTTGTCAAATAGAGAGTGTGTGCCCTTGTGAGGCAGAGGCAAAATTCAAATGAATAAATGATCACAAACACAATAAATGTCACCTTGTAGTGAAGATCTCATGAGAGGAAGAAGCTCTTCATTCCATGAGGAAGTGGATGCTCAAATCTGCAAACACAAACACATAGACAACACAAATCTACTCTTGCAACACAATGAAAGCCTTGAATCACCTTTAGAACACAATAGCTTGCTAGTAATCATCTAATTTACAAACAAATGTCTAAACATACTTTTATATGCAACTACAAACATTCCCGCCAAGATTTAGTAAATTCAAACTTACTGTGTCGTCCTAGGGACCAAATAACGGTCATAAACTAACATTAAAAATTTGGGCCTGACCTAAAATAGGGTAGGACTAGGGCATGGGGGCCCAAGTCCTCCCCCCTATTTTGGGTAGAGTTAGGTTCAAGGGGTCCCCCTAGGCCCCATTTGTCATGATACCTAGGGTTCATTCCATCGGGATGCCAAATTATGATGCAAGATGTCTTAAATGCACACTAAAGACTAGGGAGCTAACCCTGAAGAGGGAAAAGCCCCCAAGGGGACATTTTCTAACGTTACATTTAGCCCCCATTTTAATGTATGTATAAACGCGAGGCCAATACATGCATTAAAGTACGGTCAACAAACACAGCAAACACACCAAGCATGGAGAAGACACGTCAATCACAGAGAAGATAGTTACAGTCATGCAGAACACAGAGAAGATAGCAAATGTGTAGAAGACACATTAATGCATGGAAGACAAGCATGATTCTTTTCTTTTCATTTTCTCATATATATGAAATGCAAATGCAAGTAGTGGAAAGTAAACAAACCTCCCATAATACAGGATGCATTCATCACACAGGTCTTTGAACTATATATATGGGGCAACACACATGCAAGACATGCAAAACCTAAAAATGCAGGATGCACTCATCACGCAGGTCTTTAGATTGCATATGGGGCAACAGACACGCCAAACAAAGCAAGCACGCCAACACACATGCTTTGAAGACAAGGAGAAAACACGACAGACAAGCGATGCTGTGTCCCTATTTATAGGTTCAGCACCATCTCAGGCACATTACAAGCACACATCAACGATTGCGCGTCGCCACAACAATCGTTAAAGACACGCTTAAGGGTTGAGTTAGTCACAGAACTGCTCCCCGCCTCCACAGAGGACTTTTGAAAAAGCAACCCCGCCTGCATCACACAGACGCCTTATAGTGAAAAGGAAGCATGGCATACAACCCGACCCACATCACGGAGATGCCTTACAATGAAAAGGAGGTATGAGCTCAAAAGTATACAACCTCACCCGCATCACAAAGACGCCTTATGGTGAAAAGGAGGTATACGCAATAGATTTCAAGATTGTTCAAACACACTTTACTAGTATCTAGAATAAACAACTTACCTTATATATGCCGCCACCTTAAGGTAGTTGATATCATGCATCGATATCAAGCACGTTAAGGTAGGAAGAAAACACACAAGGGAACACAGACTTTTTCAAAGCCCATGCCCCCCAAAGGTGACATGTACTTTACGATCAGTAGATGCTCCCACAAACACATCCCTACAAGAAACATGTTAGTGTCTATAATCATGATAAACAACAACATCAATGCATATGATTAACCACACAAAGATCCAAGGCTATACTACGAATTTGAAGTTTGAGGATAACCATGAGGCTATATCACAAAGCTCTCTGAATCAAGTACCACCAAGGCTAGATTTAAAGACAAAGGTGCACAGAGCAACAATATTGTTAAGGTTTTTTAATGAGATAAAAACATCATGAAAATCACTACGTGGAAAACACGAGTGCTTCCACTAGCCAAGCGTCGGATAAGATATACAACCCCATCGTCATATTAGGAACTAAGTCCATTTTTTGATTGCTCTCGAAAGGGACACTAGGTCCGCATCAATATAAATGTTTTTTGTCATCCGCCCTCTAGATAGAAACACTAGAGGAAGGGAAACAATAAATAAGAGAGGAGAAACAAGTGTTTTAGGGACAATCACATAGGAGGCTGCTCCCAAGTCACCAACCGCTACGCTATATCCGTAAAACACAACGCACAACAATGAAAGCAGAGAGAGGCAATATAGAAGAATGATGATACAAATAGAAGAAGGTCACAACAGAGACGGTCTCCTGGTATCCCGGACCTTACAAGAGAATCAGGGGTCATCCCAGGAGGCCTAAACAACACATAACACATCACAAGAGAAGCACATCACGAGAGAAATAAAGGGTTAGAAATACTTACCTGTTAGCACCATTGTTAAGAACTTACATATCTAGGATATCTCTCATGTTGTTTTGATATTGTATTAACATTAAGTTTAGGACGACAAGAGGCTTTGGTGGGTTTCAAAGAGTGGTATCCTATACCGGTTGTGTAGTTAATTCTAACAACGTGTAAAGGTACTCTAATTCCTTGTTGATTTACAACGCAACCGTTGCCTACATAGTCGTTATTTTTGTACAAGATTTGAAATCCTCAACCATATAGAGAGTCCATTTCTTTAGAAGAAGGTGAAGCCTCGTAGGTATCATAATTTGTAGTGTAAGTGAGAGTATTGTATTTATTTTCAACCAAGGAGACTTTGCTTTTCTCAGGTGTTTCAAAAGATTGCCTAGACGAGATCGATGCGACTTTTGATGTGTTGAGGTTATTAAGTTTATATTCCCCTACATCGCAAGGATTAAAATCTAATGATGCCCAATCATCACCAACAAGTGCATTTGATGGTTGAGAGTCTTGCACAACATTAGTCATTGATGGATCACCTCGCAAATTGTTTAAGCTCATATTGTTGTAAACTAGTTTTTACTTTTCAATATGTAAATAGTTATCTAGTTTAGGATTAGTATGAATAGTATGAAGTTTACCTTTGAATATAAATTTGATTGAACGATGCAGGGTGAAAGGGACTGCCCCCAATGAATGAATCCAAGGTCTACCAAGAATCATGTTGTAAGATAAAGAACAAGGCATGACATGAATCAGGGTAGGCACAATCACAAGCCCACTTGTATAGGTAAAGTTATAGTGCCCATGGATTGTCGTCCCACATTGTCAAAACCACGGATACTTAACGGTTCTGGCTTCATGGCAGATATATCAACTTTAATCTTATGTAGTAAGTCAATGCCACAAACATTAAGAGCTGATCCATTATCAATCATAACTCTCTTAACCAATGATTTGTTTATTGTGACGAAGATAACGAGAGGATCATATTGGTTTTGAACTTCGACTGATGGTAATTCATGTGGTTGAAAAAGAATATCTATTTTTGTCGCATGCATACTATCCAATACGGCTGCTACATCATTAGGCTTTGTAGTAGGTGGCACAATCACCTTTTGTAAAGCTTATTGGAGCATTCCATGGTATGTAGGTGATGTTTGTATTAAATCCCAAGGAGATATCTTAGCTAGAGTAGCGTGAAGCTATTCGACAAGATCATACTCTTGACCACTTTTATGAGTAAGGTGAGGTGGTGGAGGGAGCATAAGTTGAGAACATGGAAGAGAGACAGGCACATGCAGTGCTTGCTTACTTTGCTTGTTATTACGGGTGTTATATGTATGAGCAATCACATTTTGCACACCCTGATTTCTTTGAGCAATTTGCTTTACATAGTCGTAGATGTGATCCGGTGGTCTACCTTGAACAGTAATCACCAGCTTTAAGCAAGAGGGTGCACTAGGTGGCCCTCGGACAATCACCTTAGGAATATTGCTACAAAGTTTATTAATCAATATTGAATTAACACTGTTTCCCTCTTGGTTGCATCCAACATCCATCCCTAAAGGATTTAATGTGAGAGATCTTTTCTCATCCACTAATGCTACATCTTGGCCAGGGAGAGCAATGGGATGAGAGGAAGGTGATGTATCATTAGTCAGACTAGAGCTATCCATAGTCTTCTCATCGAAGGTTCTTGAGTTTTTAATCAAAGGTTGAAGGTCTAATGGATTATCCATAGAGGTCTCATGCACCAAATGATCGTTATGTGAATAGTCTTTCTCTACCCATGAAGAATCCTTCTTGAGAGGGAGCCCTTTATCCACTAATGTTTCATTTTCCAAAGAGGGTAGGGTAATGTTTAGGAATGTGTCAATGATTTCATCCTCTTGTGCCAGTATATCCTAGGAGGAATCATTTTCTATGTCATCATCAGATATTTTAGCTATTAGATCCAAAGCATTAAGAGAACTTTAACTCTCATCATTCTTAATGTGTTTCGTCAAATCTACTACCCAAGGGTATGTATTCATGAGAGAGGTGAAGTTGTCAAAATCATATACATAGTCAAGGATTTCAAATGAAGAGCATTTAAATATATCCTTGTGATGCATAGCTTGTAAATAAGTGAGCACATGAGGATTCATATTAAGAAATTTGTAAAAACTCTCAAAGTTTTTGATATATGCATGTAAAGATACCAAAGGACAATGAGATGAAGATGCCATAATGAAATGTCTTGTAACATCAATGCAAAATTAGATTTAACAGCTTTTGAAAAGTATACAAAAGACAAGTTCAACACTATATGCAAAAATGTCCTAAAATGTTTGATTTTTTGTACTTTTTCAATGCAAATATATGAAAGAAAAGGTGTTGTAAGGATTTTGATCAGGGGCAGCAAATTATATGTCTAATATCAGTCCAACACAGCAATAAGATCCTTCACAACACACTCTTGATGCAAATCTAAGATGATGCCAATATAGTGAAAATATGCTAAAATATGTGATTTTTTTCACCATATCTCAATGCAAAAGAACATGACAAAGGGTGTTGTGAAGAAAATGATGATGGATAGAAAATTGTATCATTAATAACAGACATTTAATGCCAAAAAATCTGTCACAACACACTTATAGTGCCACTCAAGGTCAAACCCTAGTGAAAATATAGCAAAAATAGATATTTTTCACGGTTTTTCAATTCCAAGACCTAGCAAAAGGAGTGTTGTAATAAATTTTAGGAGGTGCAACAAATAATAGTAATGATATCAGTCACCTCAATCCATAAAATTTATTACAACACACTTGGAGTGCAAACTAGGCCAAGCCCTAAGGCAAAAATAGCAAAAATGTGTAGTTTTTCACCAAATTTTAAATACAAGAGCCCGATAAAAGGGTTTTGTGAAGATTTTTAGGAGGGGCAGAAAATTATTACCCTGATAATAGCAAATTAATGTAAAAAAATTCTTCACAACACATCTATAGTGCAAATCTTAAGGGTCGATAAGGCCAAATCTAGTGAAAATCAATGTTTTTGAAACCCTAGGTTTGATATCTTGACACAAAATGCTATATGAATGTTTTGTAATCTGATTTATGATGCAAAATGCAAGTGCAAATTTAATGAAAATGCATGAAAATTGCTAGTTTTTTTGTTGAAATTTTCTATGCAAAAATGCAAATATTTGAAATCTAAATGCAAATTTACACCAAAATGCAAGACTATAGCCAAATGCAAATTTGAATGAGTCTCTAAAATTAGTAGAAAAATCTAAAATAAGATTTTGCCTACAAACCCTAGATTTTGGAATTACTAGGTTATATGAAAATTGTCAAAAAAATTTCAAAATCCTAGCAATTTTATGATGAAAATGCAATGCAAATTATTGAATTTTTGTAATTTTCTGTATGTTATCTCAGATCTAATGCAAAAACTAGAATTAGATGAAATTAGAATGAATTGATGCAAAATAGTAACCTAAAATGCATTTTTTTTTCAAATTTTTAAAATTTTTCATTTTTTTTTAAATTTTCTCAATGCAATAGGATGAATGACTATATGAATGAATGAAATCAACCCAAATCTAAAGTAGAACAATCAGAAAGGTGCAAAATTCAATTAAAACACGGGTTCCCCAAAATGTAATGTAGTAAAATTTAGATTGTTTAGTTCTGGTTTGAATCCTCCTTTCACCAATTACAATCAAGGACCTTCGGATCAAGTGGCAGAGCACTATCAGGTCCTTGGTCACTTACAGATGTAGGGAAACTTGGATTAGGGTATTTGATTATAAATTTTCCTTCTCTTATGCTCAATTATCCATCAAAACCCTAATTATGTGAAAACGACAGTAAATAGATGAATAACAGAAAATGCTTCTGTAGAAAGATGGTAAATAACAAATAATTGTGCACCATTTTCGGGGTTCCAAGGCAGAAAAGTCAGGGACAAAAGAGCGGGTACCCAAGTTCAAGGCCCTACTTTTTGTTAGGATCTAGAAACTCAGTCTGTAACTTGTTTCTCTTGTTTCGAAGATTTTCCCGTCACGAAACTTCGAGGACTAATGAGCGGGCACCCTAGTCTAGGGTGCTCTTATCTTCTCTGATCTGTAATTCTAACACTCCAATATGCCCTCCTACGACTTCACTTTATCTGCATCATCAACCTGTAACCTGCAACCATGAAAACTTTGGGAGGGGGTTGTGCTGTTTAGGAGCTTGCCTCAATCAAGCCCCGAAAGGACACTTAAGTCTTCCAAACACCTCTGTCAGATAGAGTGTGTGCCCTTGTGAGGCAGAGGCAAAATCCAAATGAATAAATGATCACAAACACAATAAATGTCACCTTGTAGTGAAGATCTCATGGAGGAAGAAGCTCTTCATTCCATGAGGAGGTGGATGCTCAAATCTGCAAACACAAACACATAGACAACACAAATTTGCTTTTGCAACACAATGAAAGCCTTGAATCACCTTTAGAACACAATAGCTTGCTAGTAATCATCTAGTTTACAAATGAATGCCTAAACACACTTTTATATGCAACTACAAACATTCCCACCAAGATTTCATATATTCAAACTTACCGTGTCGGCCTAAGGACCAAATGACGGTCATAAACCGACGCTAGAAATTTAGGCCTGACACAAAATAGGGCAGGACTAGGGCGTGGGTGCCCAAGTCCTCCCCCCTATTTTGGGCAGAGTTAGGTTCAAGGGGTCCCCCTAGGCCCCATTTGTCATGATACCTAGGGTTCATTCCATCGGGATGCCAAATTATGATGCAAGATGTCCTAAATGCACACTAAAGACCCAGGAGCTAAACCTAAAGAGGGAAAAGCTCCCAAGGGGACATTTTTTGACGTTACAGTTGTTCATGGGTACCTAACATGGGCTATGTTGTCGGGACCCATCTTTCTTTCTTTTTAGCTTGTGTAATCTCCCTAAGTTGCACTTATGGGGGGTGAAAAATCATATTTTCACTTTAACATAAGTTAATTAGGGAGATTCTTTTTCTATTTTGAGCCTCATGACATGTGTCATAGGCTTTCTTTTCTCTTGAGAGCATTGTGACTTGTGTCACATGCTTTCTTTATGCTTTCTTTCCCCACTTTGTCTATTCTTGGACAGTGGTTGTGTATATCCTTTGTATTTATTTCTGAATAATGCAATGGGAATGTGTAGTACATAATTAAAAGCATGCATTTGGCTTTTGCAATATTTTTCTTGCAGCTCTCTCTTGTAGAAGCTTTCCTGCAGATGATTTTGGAAATTTAACAGAAAGGACAATGACCAATTTGATTAAGGCAGTGACTTCACAAATGTTGAAGGGACAGTCCTAGTATCTTTGTTTTGAAGGTCAGTGATTTCAATGTTGGAAGACAGTGCTACAGATTCTTTTATGCCATCAACTTCAGGAAACAACACAATTGGCTGAAGGAGCTTCTCATTTTACACAATGCAGTTCGCCAGGCTCATTAGAAGCTGCACATAAATATAACAAATTGAAATATGAACCTGAGAATGAATGCATATGAGATTATTCTTTACCTCCAAGTGGGACCCTTAGTCCTCAATACATTATCAATATAGTGGTATGTTTTCAAGGGCAATACTTTCAACCTACAGGGACTCTAAATTGTGACATGAATGGAGGAAGTTGTCTAGCAGTCTAGGGTGGTGATCTTCAGGAGTTTTATGTCAACAGTGATTTCAATAAGCTATGTTTCATATGCCCTATATGGTTGTTAAATGCTAAGGCACGAATGGAAATTTCTTCAAGTGCTATGCAAGGCCATTGAAATCAAAGATTTGTCCTCTAAGTCATTTGCACATGGTGATTGAGAATAGAGTGAGTAAGAAGTAAAAGAGCATTGGATCATAGCATTGCAAAATGATCATGAGTTATGCAATGAACTTCATTGTTCTTTTGATCACAAAGGAGATCAAGATAATAGCCAACATACTGATGTGCATAGAGAATGTTCATGGAGGAGTGCAAACTTCCTTACAAAGTAATTACCACAACAGAGTTTGAGGAGAACTGTACCTACTATTTTATGCTGATATGGATATGTTCTAACATGTAGTTAATTATTGTAGCATAACATATAGGATAAATAGTTATTCATATACCATTGTTTCTAATTCAAAATTGCTATACCTTATTCTAGGAGCAAATCACAAGGGGAGTCTATACATAAGACACCATTGTTTCAAATTCAAAATTGTTGGCTCTTTCACAATTGTTTGCTTCATTTATTTGATCTAAGACAGCCTGTTGTAAAGAAGATGCTCTCAAAATCACAGTAAAATCCTTTATTCTAGGAAGACTATTCAGAATCGTCCGATCATAACAATGAACAAAAGCATCAGTCATTAACCTGAACTTTGCAAGAGTTCCATCAAATTCTACATTTCCACTCTCTTTTCTATTCTAAATTTTATTCTCAATTTCATCCATGAAGAACTTCCTCAGCCTATAGATCCTGTTGTTATCCATAACCTTACCAGGTGTCGAGGATAGCTTCGAGTTTTTACCCAAGAAACAATTGACAAAATTTGGCCTTACTAGATACAATGTGTTGAAAAGCTCTTTGAAGTTTGTATCTGGTAAGGCCGAATTTTGTCAATTGCTGCTTGGGTAAAAACTTGAAGCTATCCTCAACACCTGGTAAAGTTATGGTAACAGTAGGATCTATAGGCTAAGGAAGTTTTTCATGGATGAAATTGGGAATAAAATTTAGAATGGAAAAGAGAGTGGAAAAGTAGAATTTGATGAAACTCTTGCAAAGTTCAGGTTAATGACTAATGCTTTTGTTCATTGTTATGATGGGAAGATTCTAAACAGTCTTCCCAGAATAAAGGATTTACTATGATTTTGAGAGCATCTTCTATACAGTAGGTTGTCTTAGATCAAATAAATGAAGCAAACAATTGTGAAAGAGCCAGCAATTTTGAATTTGAAACAATGGTGTCTTATGTATAGACTCCCCATATGATTTGCTCCTAGAATAAGATATAGCAATTTTGAATTAGAAACAATGGTATACGAACCTCTATTTAGCCTATCTGTTATGCTACAACAATTAACTACAGGTTAGAACATATCCATATCAGCATAAAATAGAAGGGGCATTTCACCTCAAACTCTGCATTGGTAATTGCTTTGTAAGGAAGTTTGCACTCCATGAACATTCTTTGTGCACATAGCCAAATATTTAAAGTTCTTAACCAAGGCTCCAAAAATGAGTATCTTGTCATTGCATGCCTCCAACTTTTGCTCTGAGTATGACAATACCTGAGCTTCTGGTGTTTCTAGATGAAACCTATAGCGGAAAAGTGCAGTCTCCATCTGAAGGAACCATCTTCAGAGCTCTTCCTTGAAATGAGGGTTGAAAACATTAGAAGAAAAGCAATACCATAATTCTAAAGTAACAATTTGTATCAAGACAAATGTCATAAAGCACAATTAAAAAGACAAATCCTTACAATTGGTCCTCAAATTGGACCAAGCAGATTTATGATTTTATCCTTAGAATGTAGGAACTTTCTCTGTCGGAGCTTCACGACCTCAAATTGGATCTCAAATTGGACCAGCAAATTTATGATTTTATCTTTAGAATGTAGGAACTTTCTTTGTTCAATATTCACAACCTCAAATTGGATCCAAAATTGGACCAGCAGATTTATGATTTTTTCTGTCCACTGACGTTTGTATTCCTATACTCAGGTTCTACTTTCGAGCAAAAACACCTAGAAGTGTTTTAGACTGGCTCAAGGTACTCTCCAACTTGGTTATGTCATTGATAGCAATCCAAGTTTGCCTAAACCGTCCATACCCGAATGTTGCATCACAATCTATTCTTCCTACACATAAAAATGCCACATATTAACCCCTTCTAAATAAAATATTTGATCATCATAAAACCATAATTAATAAATCATTTCAATTTTAGAAAGAATCTGATGTCATTTACTATCAAAACAAAAGATGTATAAATCACAAAAAATCCCTGAAGCCTGCTAAATGTATCTTAAAGCAAGTTTACAGGACAAGTTTCTGTTGATAACTGAGAGGGGGAGTGAATCAGTTATCTTAATTATTTTAGCTTTCTGATCTTCCTTAATAATTAATGCAGTATCAATTCAAGTAAGATAACACAATCATGAAATGGAAATAACATCAATACACATGACACAGTGATTTTGACGTGGAAAACCCTGTTAGGGGAAAAACCATGGGGTGATTAACCCAAGATTGTATTCTCTATTAGAAGAATAAGATAGTACAAAATGGCACTTGCCAATTAGGGCTCACTGCTCACAAGAGGCTCACTGCCTACAGTAGTTTATACAAGAAAACTAGATACTTGAACTGATGAGAAGCATCCACACATGCTGAGGTTCAGTTCTGGTTAGGCTCAATACACTGATCTACTGCACTTCATTCTTCCTCTTCTTGGGTGATGCTGTCCTGTCACATACTGGACCTGTATTACTGTTGTTACTCTGCTTATCTACTTTTCTTCATTCTACACCACACACAACACCTCTTCACATCCAAATCCATTTGGTATATATATTCGCACCAATGAATTCAAGACCTTTCTAGTCGGCATCCAGAATAGTCAATATTTTCCTCAACTCTCAACTGTCGGCTGAATCTTTGCATACCAAGTAATGCGGATCAAAGAGATGCATGTAGAAGTCATCAATCATGTCGGCCAAACATGAATGATACCTTAGGAAACTTAACCACCATCAATATCACATCCAGATTAAGGTCTGATGCTCTATCGGTTAGGTCTTCCTCTGTCTACTCTGCCAATCAGGAACCCACCACTCAAGTGCTCATATCTCTTCACACTTCTATCACCGGAGGCTAAATCCTTGGAATATATCAGTCAAGGTACTCCTGTTGACTTCCCAAAATTTGCACTTTACTGAGATACTTCCTCTAGGAGATCCGGACTTGACTGTCGGACCTTGCTGCCTACTCTATTCTTGCTTACCGGACCAAAGTATCCTTCAATCTGACTTCCGGTAAAGATACACCATGTCTTGCGGATGTGTGGAATGGTCTTTGTTGCCATCAATGACAACACCAATGAAGCCACACAGTGTCTCTTACCAATAATCTCCCCCTTTGGCATTGATGGCAACACTTGGTGAAAAATGACTAAGTGTTATACTACACTCCCCCTTGGTTGATGCTCTGTTCTATTGTACACTATACCAAAGCTCCCCCTTAGCTGGAGTCCACATTTTTCACTGCTCCTCAATCCCCCTTTGACATCAATGGCAAAGGGTAGGGTCCGCACACCAAAATTTCCCAAAAATAATCTATACTTAGCCATATAAGTATATATACATGCTATACCTACATATACTGAAGTATATCTGCAAAAGATGTCTTCAACTGGGCAAATTTTGTTGCCCAACTGCTTCATCCTATCCAAAAATGAGATGTGGCCACTCAACAGGAATGTAAAAGCTTCTGCCCTCTTAAGATCTGTCGGATCACTGGTTTGGGCTGTGGTCTGGGCATCAGTTAGGGCCTCATGCATGGCCTCTAATTTAGGGATAATCATCCCTCTAAGTTCACCCATCCTGCTTAATATGTTCTTCCTCTCCTTCTCAAGCTTTTTAATCTCATTCATGACTACAATAGTTCGACATTCCTGGTTTATTATGGATATAGTGAGAGGATCAAAATTCTGAGAGAGGCTTGACAGTTTGTTCTCTTGTTCTTTCACTTTCTTCTCAATATCCTTTGTTACTTTAGTCCAGGAAATACAAAATTTATACACTTCTCCTCCATCCTTAAGAGCATTTTCTAAGCTCTTTATCCCAATATCCATATTTCTTCTATCATTGATTATAAACCCTTGTACTTCTGATAATCTTTTTACCAAAAAACTCCTTCCGGACTTTATCTTCTACTGACTTCTCCAATGAATCAAAATGTGTGCTAACACTATTTACTAGAGATTTGAGATTACCAGATGAGGAGGTTGAGGGATCCTTCTGAAAAGATGGCATGATCTTTTCCAGTACACCGGATGCAATGTCTATGAGTTTGCAGTCCTCCATGTGAGACTTTAGGAGTTTTTCTTTTGCTTTTGCTAAAGTAAAGGATGCTAGCTTCATGGTTTGAACAGGAGAGAGGGAGTCAAAATTGAATGGGCCTTGAAGCAATTCTGGTTCATCAAATTCCATCATCTCTTTGGTCAAGAAATCCTTGATAGCTTCTGCTGTGTCTCTTGCTGGAGACAGAGTTTTCTCCCCTTCTGTAGCCTTGCCACTGTCATTTGAGGCTTTTTCTGTTTGATCTCCTTCTCTTCCCTTTACTTGTTCTTCTTGAATGGATTTTTCTTTTGTTCTTTCTTCTCCTTTAGATCTGAAGTCTGTAGGGGAAACCGGAGGAGAGATGTTTGCTTCTTCATGAACCTTCTCTCTCAGAGCAAAGGAATCTAAGTCCTTATCTTTTTCTTCACCTGTGTCCTTTACCTCTTCTGCTACTGTCTCAGTAGATTCATCTTTGTCTTCCATGGTAGATGTTTCATCACCTAAGTCCTTTATGATAGGAATATTGAATCTTTTATAGGCATTCCTGAGGATCTCTTCAGTTTCTTTTGCCACTTTATCAATTTCTCCAAGCATAAGCTGATTCATTCTAGCTTTGCTCCGGAACTCATCCTTGCAATCTTTGAAAATCATATTCATTTGTTTCTGAGTGATTGAGGGATAGAGCTGAATAGCTATTTGTTCCCTGATCTCAAAGTCCTTGGCCTTGGCATTGTTCTTCCTGATTTCTAGTTCTTTCTCTAGGCTCTTGGGAATTAGAGAAAAAATCTCAATGAATGCTTTATTATAAATGTTAAGGTACCTGACTGTGGCTTCTTGTAGGATCTTTTGATCAACCTCACTGTAGTTGTCATACAATTCAGTCATTGGCTTCAAGTTCCCATCCACAGTGACTGATTTGACTACATCATCAATGGACAGAGTGGGCCTTTCAACAAACTCTTCTGCGATCTCTTTCTTGTCTTTACCAGTAGAGGGTTCACCAGATACTTTCTTCTTTTTCCTCATTTTCCTTACCTCCTCATCTAACTCAGTCTCTTCATCATCCTTCTGACTGATGTAAGACCTTGTGGCCTTTGTCTTAATTCTTTTCTCTGCTTTACTGGATGATTTTGCTTCCAGTTTTGATGTCTTTGAGCTCTTATCAGTGGTAGGTGTAGACCTCTTAGAGGATCTGATCCGGGAGGGTGCTTCTACCAGATCACTTTCCTTTTCTGCTTCTTCCTTCTCTTTCTCTATCCTTTCCATCTTTTCTCTATGTGCATCAAGTGCCTCTTTTGAGATTCCATGCCTCTTGGCAAACTCTTCTACTTCCCTCCTCACTTTTCTTTTTATTTCCGGTTGTCTTAGCTCCACATGGATCTTCACACTTAATTCTTCAAAGGTTCCAAACCTTTCTGCTTTAGGATCCTTGGGTTGACAAAGCACGTGTTGAACATGTAGCTCAACAATTTTCTCATCTACCTTATACCCCATTGGCATGATCCAGACTATTCTTGGCTCTACTGCCTCCATAAGGCACTGATCAGTTCCTACCATGAAGCAAACTGTATCCTTATACTTTTCAACTAAAGCTTGGGGAATTCTCTCTCTTGCTTGCATCATGCTCTAAAAATTCTTGAAATAGCCCTAGAGTGTTGTATTTTGTGCCTTGGCATCACCAAGCCCATGTATATAATCTCTGATTTGAATGGCTACTGGTCTATCATTCTGCCACACCCAACCACTGGATCTGGGAAGCTCATTCATGAAGTAGAAGAACAAACACAGTATCAACCCACCATACTTGAAGGAATTCTTCTTATCCTTCTTGACCTTTTGTAGGTTTTCCATCAATTGATTCAGGAGTTCACAAAGATCATAATCTGCATTCTTTCTCAACATTTCATAAGCAGTGTATACAGCAGTTGCGGATACTGAATTCTCCCTGCTAGAGTGATATATCTTATATCCAATTATCATTGATGCAAATTTGATATCCGGATCTGTAATATCTTCAATTGTCATTGCTCTTTTATCAAATTTTGATCCGATAGCTTCACTCACAGTTTGATTTTTGACAGATTTGAGAGCAGGTATCCCACCGGATGAGTACAATCCGGTAACTGCCCTAATGGCATCTTTTGTGATCTTGAATGGTCCATTCAACCACATGAAGTTATCATGCACCCTGCTCAAAACATACCGGACCCATTCATCTTCTGCAAAACAAGGGAAATGAATACATTATGCAAAATGCTTGTCCCGGATGGCTTTATACTAAGTTTTGATTTCAAATGAGTCATCTATCAAATGCTTGTGATAGATATCAACCAGCTTAGATTCCCCAAATTCTTCAATATTCGCATGAATATATGCCCTAACATCCTCTACATGCAAAACCCCATGCGGAATGCTGGAAAATGCCCCTAAGGGGCCCACTTCTAGAGATTTATAAGGATGTTTCTTAAATTTGGGTCAAGGCCTATCAGAAATCTTCACTACATTCAGAGTAGTCATCTTTCAAAGATTTGCAGAGAGATATTCAAGAACAGAAAATACCTTTTACGCTTCTAGGTTTCACGGAGTGAGCCAAATCAATTGCTGGATGAATCGACTTCTGTAGATGATTTTGATGGGCTTGAGGAAATTTGTTGTAGAGCTCCTTTTCACTTCTTCTCAAATGCAGAATGAACAAATGTTAATAAGAAAAGCCATTATATTAGTCCACAAACCCTAATACCAAGTTGCAATAAATGCTCAACTTAAGTCATTCCGGTTTGCCTTGTTTTCCTTATCTGGATGACTTGAAGAACCGAAACAATCTTGTTCTAAACATCTTACGGATCTTCCATATCTTAACCACAGGTTATTTAGATGTTTCTCTGAGAACCCTTTAATCCGCAACTCTCCTTGTGCCAATCCCGGCGCCAATTAACTGGCTGGGGAAAAAATGTTTTTCCTTGTGTCTCCCCCTGAGCCAGAGCTCACTTTTTAATTTCCGGAAGGAATATCAACACCAAATTCTAGTGTGGATCCATCCCCTACATTTTTTGTACTTCTCTTCACCCAAATCTTGTTCATCTCACTTTGAACTTCATCCGCATTCACTTTTCTTTTTCCCTTGTCTTGATTCTGATTATGATGTACCGGACCTCTTTTGTCCTGATTCTTGCTTCTACAGAATTTGGCAATATGACCGGATCTATTGCAATTGTGGCAAACAACATTTCTTTGCATATTTGATTGTTGTCCTCTTGACCTGCATTGATTAGCCATTGACCCATTCTATTGCATGCAAAGCATCTACCATTGAATGAATTGTTCATTTGCATATTTTTGCATTCATGAGATTTGTGACCATACCTCTTGCAGTTAAAACACTGTCTGGAGAAGGATGTATTAGTCTGATTCATTCTCTTTCTGCACTGATTCACTTTGTGACCAAAGTTATTGCAGTTGTGGCAGTATCCATTGAAGGATGGATATCTTTGAGCATTAGGTTGCCTTATCGGAGGTCTTCTAGGCCTATTCCTTAGATTTTTTAATCCAAACTTCTTCTGACTAGATCCGAAGCTTTCACCTTTCTCATATCCCAAGCCACACTTGTCATCTACCCTCTTTTGGCTTTCAAGAAGAACTTTAAGTTGAGCAGAACTTATCTTGAATTTCTCTTTGTATTCATTTGTTGTTTGAAGATCCCTTTTAAGAGAGACAATTTGATCCTCAAGTTTTTCTTCATTATCTTTAGCATCTTCAAGATCAGATTCAAGATGTTTGATTATTCTATCCATCTTGTGGCAGTCTTCTGATTTCTCCTTGAGAGATTGTCTTAGATCATCTTCAATTTTCGTTTTCTCTTCAATTTGTTGGGTGAATTTTATAACACCTAATTCCATTTCATGTCTTACCATAATGACCTCTTTTGATAACTTTTCACATAACTTGGTTTTCTCCTTCAGATCTTCATTTGTATCATTTGCTTCTCCTTGACTTGCCAATTGCTGAAGTAGTTCCTTTCTCTTTTTCATGGAGATACTCAGTTTCCCTTTTAGTTCATTTATGAAGTCATCATCCTGTTTGAGTCTTTCCTTTAATTCATTGACTTCAGAGTTAGATTGCTCAAGATCATCTAGGGCAGACTAGAGTTGTTCCCTCATACCATATACATCCATTTGAATTCCCAGATCTTCCTCAATCTATTAGGCTCTATTTGGAGGAACTTGGCTCTGATACCAATTGTTGATAACTGAGAGGGGGGGTGAATCAGTTATCTTAATTATTTCAACTTTCTGATCTTCCTTAATAATTAATGCAGTATCAATTCAAGTAAGCTAACACAATCATGAAATGGAAATAACATCAATACACATGACACAGTGATTTTGATGTGGAAAACCCTATTAGGGGAAAACCACGGGGTGATTAACCCAAGATTGTATTCTCTATTAAAAGAATAAGATAGTACAAAATGGCACTTGCCAATTAGGGCTCACTGCTCACAAGAGGCTCACTGCCTACAGTAGTTTATACAAGAAAACTAGATACTTGAACTGATGAGAAGCATCCACACATGCTGAGGTTCAATTCCAGTTAGGCTCAATACACTGATCTACTGCACTTTATTCTTCCTCTTCTTGGGTGCTGTTTTCCTGTCACATATCGGACCTGTATTACTGTTGTTACTCTTTTTATCTACTTTTCTTCACTCTACACCACACACAACACCTCTTCACATCCAAATCCATCTGGTATATATATCCGCACCAATGAATTCAACACCTTTCTAGTCGGCATCCGGAATAGTCAATATTTTCCTCAACTCTCAATTGTCGGCTGAATCTTTGCATACCAAGTAATGCGGATCAAAGAGATGCTTGCAGAAGTCATCAATCATGTCGACCAAACATGAATGATACCTTAGGAAACTTAACCACCATCAATATCACATCTGGATTAAGGTCTGATGCTCTGTCGGTTAGGTCTTCCTCTATCTACTCTGTCAATCAGGAACCCACCACTCAAGTGCTCATATCTCTTCACACTTCTATCACTAGAGGCTAAATCCTTGGAATATATCAGTCAAGGTACTCCTCTTGACTTCCCAAAATTCATACTTTACTGAGATACTTCCTCTGGGAGATCCGGACCTGACTGTCAGACCTTGCTGCCTGCTCTGTTCTTGCTTATCGGACCAAAGTATCCTTCAATCTGACTTCCGGTAAAGATACACCATGTCCTGCAGATGTGTGGAATGGTCTTTGTTGCCATCAATGACAACACCAATGAAGCCACACAGTGTCTCTTGCCAACAGTTTCAACATAAGAAGCTTTCTACTACAGCTCTCAATGAATGTATTATAAGCATAAAACAAAATTCGTCACACTCGAAGTAATGCAGTCAAACATTCATTCCAAAAATATGTTAGCAGGAGTTAACTAAAAACAAAATGATTTTTTGCTTGGTTTCTTTAATCAATATGCCACATGGAAATGGATTAATCACTAAGAAACCCTAATAATAAAAAATGAAGTAAAGGTTCAAGAAAGGAAATTCCAATGTACTATTGTGTAATGGTGACAAAGGCACTTATATGAGCATGGCCTGCATGCAAATCCCTACCATTGAATTGTCATCCATCCAAAGAGAAAATAAGAAATGTAAGGATTTGAGAAATATAAGTCCAAAGGGTTATGCTGTAATGGTAATGAAATCACCATAAGAGCACAACCAAGGAACAAATTCTTGTGACTGTAATTATGTGATCCATAACTCTATTGGTCATGTGGCACAGTTGTGCTATAACAATTACAAGATGCATTCATGTGTGACCCAAGTTTAATGTGGCTATGTTGTGATAGAAATGGAGGCACTCATATGAGCATAATTCATGTACAAATTAATCACTGTCATCACAATTAGGTGTCAATCATCATTGGGTGCACTCAGGTTGACTCAAGTTTAATAGTTTACAATGTAATGATAGCATGATCCAAGAGCGATTACCTCTTGCTACAATAAAGAACCTATAACTCTGGCTGATATATAGAGTGGTTGTGTTATATCAATTATGTAGTGCATTCAAGCACAAACCATGTTTAATGGGCTATTCTAGAGAGTGATCAAGATTTTCTAAACCTTATGAATGTTACTTAAAAGTGTACAACTTAAACTACAGACCAAGTTTGTTACATACTTGAATGCAATCTTGGGTTACCACAAACTATAATAATGTGATCTGCTAATAACCATTATAGGAAGCATTAAAGCAAGACCCATGCTATATAGGATACATTTCCCTGATCAGGTTAACATACCTTAATGATCAAACACAAGCTTCCCACACACTCTAGGATACAATCCAAGATTATACCACACCCTGTCAAGACAACTAATTTTCTGACCCAAGATTTAAGGTTGTTTTTTAATACCAACAAAAGAATTGGTAAGAGCATGACTAAGGTACAAACCCTAGGCCTCCGTAGAAACATAAACCATAACTCTAGCAGATTAGTGAGGTTGCAATACCAGAAAGATTGAGACATTGTAGCTAATAACAAAATCTTGCAATCTAAAGATTGTAGCCAATAACAAGCACACTATGTAGCTCAATGACATGTGTAAATGCAATCTATGGTAAGAAGAATGATAGTCACTTGAGGTGTGACAATCAAAAAGAGGCTAAGCAGTGACAAGATAATAAAGCTCAAACCTTGCATAGTAAAGTGGAGATTTTAATAGTAAGTTTCCTTACCCCCTTGCTAACCTTAAGGGTTTTTCAAATGCTATTGACAATGTTAGACAAGGCAAATGCAATCAGGGAATGACTGTCCAAATGAAGTAACAGTGGTAATCACAGGTTCAATGTTTCTTCTTAGCCATTGTATAATGGAGGTAGTGGATTGCATGTTTGAGCAGTGTTTTGAGACTCATCAAAGATGGGAGAATAGTGAATAATACCTTGTGGACAGTGAAGTAGTGACAATAAGGTTGAAGGATCTTAAGACCCACAATACCATGAAACAATGAGTCCCATGTAGTAAGTAAGTAGGCAATCTATAGGGCATGGTTTGATTTTATAGAAGGATGCTCATGAAAGGAATCTTCAAGTGACAGTGAGTGAGTTGCTTGAGATTGCAGCTGAGGGTGCAATATCCAGTCTTAAAGGTTGTTAGCAAAGTAGTAAATATGCAAGAAAATCAAACCCTACACAACAAATAATTCACAATGTTATCTTGCATGATGCCTTGAGTTTGAAGACAAAAATCTCATTGTATCTTGATGAAAGTGGTGACCTTAATGGTCAATCACTGGCAACCATTATTTCAAAACATGCTATTGTGCTTATGGAGGCAGCATTTTAAGCAAGGCAGTGAGTGGTGGTTTGGAACAATGGTAGGTATGAAGGACTTGCTTTATATGCATACTATGCAGTCTAGCTTAAGACAACGTTCTTAGAAGAGATTGAAGGTGGATTATGGAACTCAAGGGTTACAATGATAAAGATTAAAGCAAAGACTGAGATCTATTTAAAAGCCACTGTCATGAAGATATTAAAGATGTCACATGCAAAACCCTAGCAGCTGGAGTAATGAATATAGTGCCAAAGAGGACAGTGACTTGGGGAAGATTTAGGAGATCTCCACATTATCTAATCATAGGCAAATACATCATTTATTTATTTTTTTAAATTAAAAGAAATCATTCTAAACCCTATATAGGATACATTCTAAACCATATATAGGATACATTGATACTTCAAAAGTATCTGAATTAGGAATTTGACATTATGCAAATATATGTCAATTAAATACCTAGATTACAAACAGTAGCGAGAACAATGTAACCCTTGTTGAGTAGAGCAGGAATGAGATAAGTAGCAATGAATCCTATGCCTCCTATCACGCACATCCCCTTACCATTCTTTGTCATTCTTTACTGAAACACTTCTCCATTTTGGCGGGCTACGCCTGAAAATAATGTTTGGACGAAGGTTTTAGAGATGTTTATTAAAATGAAAACTCCATTTTGGTGGGCTACACCTGAAAATAAGATTTCGACGAGTATGTTTTAGAGTATTTTGGTGGGCTATTGATTTTTGATTCCTTAAATGATTTGATCAAATGGATTGTGATAAATAAATGACTAACTATTTAGTCATTTTTATTTGTGTGACTAAATAATTTTTTAGTCAACGACCAAATTAGTCATTTATTTACTCATTTATAGTTGAGTTGCAAAAAATTACTAGAATTTAGTCATTTTTAGTTGTTGTGACTAAAAGTTTTAGTTGCTTAGTCATTTATTTGCCAAAATTCTACTAGTGTTTGGGAGCTAGTTTTTTCAGGTACCAATAGAACTCACATGAACTTGCACAAAAGAGCATGACTTCAAAGGAGACTTGAGAGAGCACAATGGGATGTTGTAGAAGATCACAATGAGAGACAAAATTTACCAAGATTTACAAAGTTACAGAGAGCCAAGAGAGAGTTCACCAAAAGTTACTTGAGAGAATGAGAGAGATTCCAAAATTGAATTGTTAGAGGGAAAAATGAGAGATAGGGTCAAAGGGAGACGTTCTGGGAGGCGCAGGGGCATTAAAAGAATCTTGAATCATCGCTAAAGGTGGCTAGTAACACCTAGAAATGGTCAATTGGTGCCACATAGGCATGAGATGCTAGCATGGCATGCAAACATTCACGCTAAGTACTAGAGTCCAAGTGACTTTGGCTCCTCGTCACATGAAACACCATAGGACAATGAGATAAATAAGGCACTCTAATAGATTTTTTTGAACACACAAAGATGCTGAGAGGGGGGCGAATCAACATATATTAAAACTTAACTACTTCATTTGCAGATCAGATTCATTTACTTAGAGAACTGAAAGTAAAACATGTAACACATTCATCAACATAATGACACCGCGATCTTTTACATGGAAAACCCAAACCTAGGAAAAATCACAGTGAGTGTTAACTCAAAATATAATGCTCACTACTATATAAAAGTTCACAACATTGTTTTAGGCTACAATCCAAGGAAGCTACAACTCGCTGCTGACTTTGTTTTAGAGCTACAACCCAAGGAAGCTACTAATCCCTATAGAAAGCTCACTGCTACAAAGAATTACAATGATAGACAAAACTATGAACTGCTATGGAAGAAGCATCTATGGGTAAGTGCAAAAAGATGGGGGGCCAAAAAGTGGCCAAAATAATTTGAAAAAAAATTAAGGCATAACGCGCTCGCGTTATGGCTTGGTAATGACAAGCCACAGGCTCGTCATTACCGAGCCATAACGCGAGCGTGTTATAACGCGCTCGCGTTATGGGCAGCTATAAATGAAAAAAAAAAGCAACTCAATTTCATTTCACTCCCATTTTCTCCTCTGCCCGCGGCCTCCAAACCCTCAAAAACGCGCTCGCGTTCTGCAAAACGCCAATCAACGCAAAAATCTTGTCAATTCATCACCAAAATGCCGCCGCGATGTCGAGCACGCCAAAGAGGTGAGTTATCTTTGTTTTTTTGTTTGAATTTCTTTCTATATAGGTAGGGCTTTGTTGATTTTTAATGTATATTTCGTTAATTGTCAGGAAATGTTAATGCACCTCCTCCTCCTCCTCCTCCTCCTCAAAATCCACAAAATCCTGAGGAGGAAATACCTGCAGAACAGCAACCTCCTCCATTCATTCCTCGACATGCCCCTGGAACACAAGATAATATAATAGGGCAAATTGAAAACAACAAAAAACAAATTGAAGATATAATTGCAAGGTTGAAAGATCCTTCCACTTCAACCTTGCATAGGTCCACGCTTGCCGAATCTCTTGAGTCTATGTTAACAAATGTAAATTCAATTAGCAAGCAAATAACTAGTTGGACCGATAAAAAGAGAGAGTTTAGAGATTACTATGCAGATAAATTATCATACCAAGATGTCAAAAAATTACAAATTACAAAAGTAGACTTGTGTTCAATTTTCACAAACCCACAAACAAATCAACCTCCACCCATTACATGCAAGAGGTTCCCTATCCATTGGTGCAACAACCAAGCGATAAGGGACAATTTCGGGTAGAGGTGGTGGATGGTTTTTGACCATCCTCCATGCAATAACAATGAGGTCCTGCAATACTTTTTGAGGAAACTCTACTCCGAGTTTGTCCTCAATAAAGTGCCAAACTATTTTGATATGCGGGACTTCCAGGGTAGAGGTGGGGGCTCAGCACAGGATAGACCAGGGGCACGTCTTGACCCACAGCGGGTAGTGAGACAAGTAATCAGCAGACCAGTCCACGAGCATGTTTCTATCCCTTCCATTGTGAAGGAGAGTGTTGAGGTCGATACACTGAGGTCGATTAGTGCCTTGACCCAGAGCATCATAGAGCATGCCGATCCTGCAACACAGAGTGGGTTGGGAGATAGTGCGAGGAGTAGGGTCCCATCGCATACTTGCCAGGCTTGCGGGTCAGCCTGTGGTTATGACCCCATGGACAGTCAGGACGCAGGTGCACAGGCTACATCTGCAGCTGAGCAGATGGTGATGACAGATACCCTCCTGAGTGAGACTTTTGGCCTTGATACTCAGGTAAATATTAGCAAGTTTATTGAATTTAATTTATTAAATTTTATTTTTGAAATACAAGATTAACTAATTTAAATTAATGATTTTAATGAAATTTCAGGGTCATAGCGTCGATGCAGTTTTCAGTGGTTCTCCACCTACATTTTTACATTTTTCACTAGATCATCTACTGTCGAGGTATGTAACTAGTAAACAATTATAAATATTACATGTGAATAGCATCATTATATGAATGGTATTCTAATTTCTAATTTTGGATGTTGAATAGGTTAACACTGTAGATTTCATGGCAACACCTGCCAGCGGTGGTGGACTTCAAAGCTTTACGGAGGTAATAAAATAAATAGTTTAATGAATGAATTGTACTTACTAAATTTTTGTATGTGATTTGTGTGTTTTATTGTGTGTACTTCCATGTTTAGATGAGCGTGTGTGTATGTTAGGAGCCATGATTTGCATCACTATTATAGTTTTCGTAATTGAATAATGTTGTTTTATTTCCAGATGATGCAGGCTGCGGATACACCTCCCCATGTTCATAGGGCAATGGAGCAGGGTGTGGCCTCTGCGATTCATAGCTCTATGGCATTGACAGGGGTATGAGGCAGATTAGTAAATTTCAATTTACATTCATTGTTATAGTTGTCTATTTTTGAAAAATCAAAAGATTATTGATTTGAAGTTTAATTTCTATCTAGATGGTTTCTATAGGACATGACATCACCAGGGCCTTTTCCTGCTACTGAGGCAAGCGAGCAGACAGATTATATGTTAGCGGTAAGTGATTATTTTGTTAAATGTTTCATTTTTTTATAACATGTAATTTCTATATATTAATATCTATACTTTTTTTTGTAACAGGTAAAGGTGCAGGAAGAACTAAATAGGAGGAGTAGCCCTCGGGTTCGTAGTAGACCACCCACATGCATGTCTCCATCCCCTAGAAGATCAAAGGCTACTCGTGATTTATTCTCTTCACCAGCTAGAGGGGAATGACTTTTTATTGTGTTCCTCTGTTGTATGCCTATATGGCATTTGTGGACATATATTTTGTATTGTACATAGTTGACATTGTATGCCTATATGGCATTCTTGTAAGCCTATATGGCTATTTTGTATATATGTTATACTTATATCAATAGATATTGATGTATGCGTATATGGATATTTGGTTAATACAAATCCTTTTTATTGATGGCGTCCATACTTGCATTATAAATCCACTTTTGAATGGATATTTGTAGATGGCTACTTCAAATATTTAAAGTCTGATTGTATTACATAGGATGTTTGCATTTTCTTTGATAGGCTTGATAGGCCATGGATTACATGATGGTGTTTGATGGAAAAGTATGGTACTAGAAGACTCTAGTTCATTCTTAATAGGCTTGTGAATGATAATATCTTTGCATGATTGCAATTGATCTTGGATCATGGGCATGTTGTTAGGATTTTGATTGCATTGTGATGTTTGATGGATAGGCATGGTGTAAGTGTAAGATACCCAACTAGTTCTATGAAAAATTTTCCTTACTTAAACACTTTTACTTGCTAACAATTCATCAACTACTTCAATAACATAAAGATATACATCAAGATAACTATTTGAATGAAACAACATTAGAGTTGGGTACTTGTCTTGTTACTTGATTCAATCAACTTGCAATGTCTTATTACATGGAAAATGCTTTCAATAGCATGAAGTACAACTCATTCAATGGAAATACAAGGACAGGCCTTGAAGCCTTGATGTTACAATGTCTTCCTTACTTGAGCAACATTTGAAGATTTGGAATGTTCAACTCATCACCTCACAAGGTAGGCGCATATTTGAAGGATTTACAAGTTTTTCTGACTTGGGCGCCAAGTTGAGGTGACCTCCTCCTGAAGTTGCGCCTTGTCAACATTAGGCGCCAATTAGAGTTATGGATGCTTTGGATTGTTTCCAAGAGTAGGCGCCAAAACATCATCATTATGAAAGTGTTTTAAATGCTAGGCGCCCAAATGAGCCCTCTAGAGTCTAGGCGCTCCTTTCATGCATTCTGTGTTCTAGGCGCCAATTGAAAGGAGTGGAGAACAGGGCAAGCGCCTTCCAAACTAGGTGTTTCCTTGAGGTGACAAGGACTTAGAAAGTGCGCCTAAGGTGAGCGCCTTGAGTGAAAAGGTCTAACAAACATCTTTGAACCCCCTTTCAAGGTTAGGCGCATTCTAGAGGTGGAAACAAGTAGAAGGTGCGCCTTAGCTTCCTTTGTCAATTCTTACAAGTCTTTGTTGATTAGGAAGGTGGAATGCTTCATTGTAGAATGAGCACCTATCTTCTAATGTCCAAACTACGTCTTCTGGCTCACTCTGTGGCTAGGCGCCAGAGCTAAACTGTTCACACAAGGGAGTGCGCCTAGACTCACTTGATGTTTTCTTACTACTTCAACCCCTGGAAGATGTTCCAAGGTGTTCCCTTTTACAAGCACCTGACCTCCCAAGTTCCTTCATGTGCTATTCCTTGAAGGCACCAAAACTGAGCTCCAGTGCCATGGGATTGTGCCTAACATCTTTGAAGAGTTTCTAAGCCTTTTGCAAGTTGATATCCCAAACTCATCTTCTAGGCACAACAGGAGCTTTCCAAAGGAGTTTCCAAGTTTTAGATGCCAAGCGAGGTCATGGGTGAATTGAACTACGCCTTAGGAGATGACTAGATCCTAAGCGTCAGTCTGGAGTTATAGTGGAATTGATATGCGCCTCAACTAGCTTAGGCACCCATTTGAAGTGATTCCTTTAACACTTCTCTGTCAATCTCAACTACAAGGATGATCTCCTAATCCAATTTTGATCCTCTGGAGATGCAAATAGCTTTACATTTCACTAGGCGCCATCAATGATGATCATCAACCAAAGCGCATTTCAAAGGTGAGATAGGCAAGTGAGGCGCCAAACTAGTCCTTAAGACTTATCTCCTTCTATCAAGTCAATTTCAACTATGTGAGAGAGTTCTATTCTATTTGCACCTGGGCTAGGAGTTCATCTAAGAGACATCACTTAGCTTTAAAACTTTCAATCTATAGCCATCTGGGCTAGGCGCTCCAATGGAGGATCCTTGAACTCATGCATTGGCGCCTTCTAGTTCTAGGCACCCATTTTGGATGATTCATCCTGATACTAGCACCCAAAATGACTAGACTCTCTTCATCATCCAATTCACTTAGAAGACTCAAGTTGGAGACTTAGTTGTCTATCCATGTTCTCCGGAAGATTCATTGTACCTCTATGCACTATCTCCTTCAAGGCACTCCTTAAAAACATTGGAAGTGCTCAGGACTTACCTTAGTCCAAAGCGCCACAATCCATTCCTTAAAGCACAAAGAATTCTCAAAGGCGCCCCTATTTACCTCTAAGCACTCAAATATCATTTACATTCAAGGCGCACATTTAGCTCCAAAATGCAAATTTCCATCATCAACCCATCAAGGTGCATCATCTTCCCTTTGTATCCCCTTCAAGGCGCAGACATTCACTTCTTCACACTCAAACTCACTCTCTGGCGCCAGAATAGGTGTATAACTTCAAATAAGGCGCTAATCTTAGGTTTCTAAGTACTTAGTTTGATCTTAAGGCTATCCTTCCTCTAAGCACTCTCTTCAACTCCCTCACTGAAGGCCCTCTGTAAGTTTGGGCACATTTCATCCCAAGGTGCTTCAACATCATCCAAGGCGCAAATTCACTCTCCAAGACAAGGTGCAAAAAATCCTATCCTAAGGCGCTCAAATCTTGCTTCTAGACCTAGGCGCACAAACATGAGATTAAGGATCATTCTAGCCACCATCACTTCCCTAAAGGCGCAAAATTGGTGTAGATACATTCCATTTATTAAGGATCATTCTAGCGCCCAAATCTTGTCAAAGCAAAGGATCAATAGGTTCTCTCTAAGGCGCACTCTAGGGTTTGATCTTGCAAGACTTCTCACATCAAAATTTTGACCAAGACACTCAAGGCACTAGTCTTTATCATCTAACCCTACAGTGCACTTACTCATTATGATATACTCCTCAACTTTGTATTCAACCTTGCCCAAGGCGCATATTCACTATAAGGCATTCTCACTTTGTCAAGGCTCAGAGGGCTTCAACTTGCTAAAGGGTAGAGGTCTAGGCACATATCTGACTTGAAGCTCAAGGCGCTCCAACCCTCTTGCTTTGGAATTCCTTCTAGGCACTAAGTGACTTCTCCAATTCCTTGAAAACATTTGAAGTGTTTTACCTTCTCAAGGTGCTCCTTCGAACTTGACTCCAAGGTGTTATAATCTCAAAGGTGCTGACATCATCTCAACCAAAGGCACTCAATGATTCATCCCATATCTAGGCGCTAAAACACTTAATCAACCAAGTCATTCAAGGCGCCATTCAGTAAACTCATCTTCCATGATATTCCTATCAAGGCGCATATCACTTCTCTCATGGGCTTTAGGTGCTCAGTTGAGTGTTTCAATACTACTTAGGTGCCAAATTCATTTTAATGCACCAAACACAAAGAGCTTTCAAACACTGGGCGCTCACAAAGAGTCTTCCAACCTTGGGCGCTAAATTAGGTCTTTGCAACTATCCAAGGCGCATATCTTCGTTTGAACAACTTATGGTGCCAAGACAACTTCTCATTAGGGCGCTCAAAACACTTGTGTTTACATTTGAAGTGCTTTACCTTCTTAAGGTGCTCCAGACTAACCTGACTCCAAGGCGCTCCATCATCATCCTTAAGGCGCTAAAAACATCATCTCCACTCTAGGAAAAAACATCATCCAACTCCTTAAGGCACTTCACTGTCAAAGTCTGAAGGTGCTCTACCTAGACCTTTCCCCTAGGCGCCAGAACTCCTAAGCGCTCACCAGATAACTCTCTTCTTCAAGGCGCAAATCTTCCTATACTATGATTGCCTCTGAAACGCCGATTAACGTGATGTGAGGGTGCAAAGGCTACTCCAATCCTCAGTGAGCGCCTAGTTTAAACAAGGAGAAATAAAGCATTCAAAACTATCCAAACGATCATCCCCTTCCTAATGTCTTCACTGCTCTGGAAAACCTTGGCCAAAATGACACATAACAACTCCTATGAGCGCCCTTATGCCCTAGGATCATCTAGTTTGTGCGTCTTGTAATGAAGAGTTCATGTAAGTTTGGAATGAGCGCCTTGAATAAGTGTAAACTAGTCTAGAGAAGGGTATGTGCGCCTTGAGCGCCTTGAGCATTCCAGAGATAACTGTGCGCCTAGAACAATATGAGCACTCATGATGATGATTAACGCCCTGATGAGACTATGAGCGCCTTGTTCAGGAGATACCTTGTTTGATCATAAAATGCACCTTGAGTCTTGAAGGTTTTGAGCGCCTAGGTGATTTGGATGTTGGGATGTTGGTATGCGCCCAAGATTGAGGTAAGTGAGCGCTTGTAATGGAGGAGAGCAATGAGATGGAATGTCTTGTAGAGATTGGCGCCCAGAGACCCATTTTTGCGCCTTTGATGATGACCATTTTTGCATAAGAGTTTAGCACCTTAGAGTTGTAAACTTTCTCTTTGGGCGCCCCTGAGTGAATGTTGGCGCCTTGGACAACTAAATACGCCTTTGATGGAGTGGAGCCCAGAAGGGGAGTAGGAGGAAACCCAATCTTCAAGATTCATCAAGCTTCAAAGTTTAGGTCAGAGGTTATCCACTTTATCCAAGGAAGGTGTTATCATCTACACTCCGAGAAGGTAATGTCAAAGGCCATCATGAAGGATCACTTCATCAACTTCAAGTCCTTCAAGTTCAAGTCCTTTCACCTAGCAAGTCCAAGAGAGATTTCTACTCCGATTCATGAAGTAAGCTTATATCATCCTTATCTACTTTGCAAGAAGAAGAAACATTACAAAGTCAATCAAATGAGTTACAAGTACCATACATCCAATTGCAAGGAGTGAACCACCTTAAGGAAAAATAGTTCTCTTGAAGTTACTTGAAATGTCAAAAGGTTTAGCGCCTCCAAGTAAGGTCAGAGGTGAGGTTAGAGGTGAAATGCGCCTTTGGACCATTCTGGCACCTTGGATGAAGAACCTATATCTTGAGCCCAAGAGGTAAAATTTGTGCCTTAGTGGATTTGGAGAGTTACAGAGATTAGAGAAAAGCGCCTTGAAGACAGAGTTGTTCAAGGCGCATGTGTGATTTGGTCAAAAACAGGTGCCTAGAGTGAATAGGCTTTCATCCTGACTTAATACACTGCCTCCTTCTGACGATTTTTGGGGCAGCAGAAAACCTTTCACCACGGGCAAATGTCTTAGAGCTATAAAAAATCGAGAGAGGTTATTGTAGAGGCACTCTACGTGATCTCGTTGCCTCAGACAGAATGTTTCTAAGTGACACGGTTTTCGAGTAACATCTCGTCAAAGATTGTTGCCTTTTTGCACTTTGGACTCTTCAGGGATATCGTCGGTACAATGTAGCTCCGACTGTTTCGACATGTTTGGGTGAAAAATAGGACCATGCCTAGCATAAATGTACCCATTCAGACGCGTTGGAATAGTCAGTTTGGTCGCATCAGGAGCAGGACGAAAGTTACACCCCTTTGCAACTTTACACTGCCTCCTTCTGACGATTTTTGGGGCAACAGAAAACCTTTCACCACGGGCAAATACCTCAGAGCTATAAAAAACTGAGAGAGGTTATTGTAGAGGCACTCTATGTGATCCCGTTGCCTTAGACGGAATGTTTCTAAGTGACACAATTTTTGAGTAACATCTCGTCAAAGATTGCTGCCTTTTTGCACTTTGGACTCTTCAGGGATATCGTCGGTACAGTGTAGCTCCGACTGTTTCGACATGTTTGGGTGAGAAATAGGACCATGCCTAGCATAAATGTACCCATTCGGATGCGTTGGAATAGTTAGTTTGGTCGCATCAGGAGCAGGACGAAAGTTACACCCCTTTGCAACTTTACACTGCCTCCTTCTGACGATTTTTGGGGAAACAGAAAACCTTTCACCACGGGCAAATGCCTCAGAGCTATAAAAAACTGAGAGGTTATTGTAGAGGCACTCTACGTGATCCCGTTGCCTCAGACGGAATGTTTCTAAGTGACACAGTTTTCAAGTAACATCTTGTCAAAGATTGCTGCCTTTTGCACTTTGGACTCTTCAGGGATATCGTCGGTACAATGTAGCTCCGACTGTTTCGACATGTTTGGGTGAAAAATAGGACCATGCCTAGCATAAATATACCCATTCAGACACGTTGGAACAGTCAGTTTGGTCACATCAGGAGCAGGACGAAAGTTACACCCCTTTGCAACTTTACACTGCCTCCTTCTGACGATTTTTGGGGAAACAGAAAACCTTTCACCACGGGCAAATGCCTCAGAGCTATAAAAAACTGAGAGAGGTTATTGTAGAGGCACTCTACGTGATCTCATTGCCTTAGACGGAATGTTTCTAAGTGACACGGTTTTTGAGTAACATCTCGTCAAAGATTGCTGCCTTTTTGCACTTTGGACTCTTCAGGGATATCGTCGGTACAATGTAGCTCCGACTGTTTCGACATGTTTGGGTGAAAAATAGGACCATGCCTAGCATAAATGTACCCATTCGGACGCGTTGGAATAGTCAGTTTGGTCGCATCAGGAGCAGGACGAAAGTTACACCCCTTTGCAACTTTACACTGCCTCCTTCTGACGATTTTTGGGGCAACAGAAAACCTTTCACCACGGGCAAATGCCTCAGAGCTATAAAAAACTGAGAGAGGTTATTGTAGAGGCACTCTATGTGATCCCGTTGCCTTAGACGGAATGTTTCTAAGTGACACGATTTTTGAGTAACATCTCGTCAAAGATTGCTGCCTTTTTGCACTTTGGACTCTTCAGGGATATCGTCGGTACAGTGTAGCTCCGACTGTTTCGACATGTTTGGGTGAGAAATAGGACCATGCCTAGCATAAATGTACCCATTCGGACGTGTTGGAATAGTCAGTTTGGTCGCATCAGAAGCAGGACGAAAGTTACACCCCTTTGCAACTTTACACTGCCTCCTTCTGACGATTTTTGGGGAAACAAAAAACCTTTCACCACGGGCAAATGCCTCAGAGCTATAAAAAACTGAGAGAGGTTATTGTAGAGGCACTCTACATGATCCTGTTGCCTCAGACGAAATGTTTCTAAGTGACACGGTTTTCAAGTAACATCTCGTCAAAGATTGCTGCCTTTTTGCACTTTGGACTCTTCAGGGATATCGTTGGTACAATGTAGCTCCGACTGTTTCGACATGTTTGGGTGAAAAATAGGACCATGCCTAGCATAAATGTACCCATTCGGACGCGTTGGAACAGTCAGTTTGGTCGCATCAGGAGCAGGACGAAAGTTACACCCCTTTGCAACTTTACACTGCCTCCTTCTGACGATTTTTGGGGAAACAGAAAACCTTTCACCACAGGCAAATGCCTCAGAGCTATAAAAAACTGAGAGAGGTTATTGTAGAGGCACTCTACATGATCCCATTGCCTTAGACGGAATGTTTCTAAGTGACACATTTTTTGAGTAACATCTCGTCAAAGATTTCTGCCTTTTTGCACTTTGGACTCTTCAGGGATATCGTCGGTACAATGTAGCTCCGACTGTTTCGACATGTTTGGGTGAAAAATAGGACCATGCCTAGCATAAATGTACCCATTCGGACGCGTTGGAACAGTCAATTTGGTCGCATCAGGAGTAGGACGAAAGTTACACCCCTTTGCAACATTACACTGCCTCCTTCTGACGATTTTTGGGGAAACAGAAAACCTTTCACCACGGGCAAATGCCTTAGAGCTATAAAAAAACAAGAGAGGTTATTGTAGAGGCACTCTACGTGATCCCGTTGCCTCAGACAGAATGTTTCTAAGTGACACAGTTTTCGAGTAACATCTCGTCAAAGATTGCTGCCTTTTTACACTTTGGACTCTTCAGGGATATCGTCGGTACAATGTAGCTCCGACTGTTTCAACATGTTTGGGTGAAAAATAGGACCATGCCTAGCATAAATGTACCCATTCGGATGCGTTGGAATAGTCAGTTTGGTCGCATCACGAGCAGGACACCAAAAATACAAAAGTTGCTTTGTGCAACTTGACAACATTGACACTTTTTTGCAACATGACTCAAAGACTCAAACTGACCCCAAATGACTCAAAGCGACTTAAAATCACCTTGATTATAGAGGTCGAGGCGCTCCTTATCATTCATTCATTATGAGCGCCTTGGGAGAATGGTATATAGGTCATCATCATGATTGGGCGCCTTGGATCCAGAGTGTTGGAGAGATCATCAAATGGTGTCTAGTAGGGTGAGTTATGAGTTTGGTCGCATCAGGAGCAGGACACCAAAAATGCATAACATGATGATGTAAAAATGTGTACATATGTGTAAAAATGTAGGAGGAAATAAAAAAATACAAACCTTACAAATTAATGTGCATACTTACAACTCAATGTAACATAACTTTACAAAATCAATGTGAATACTTACAAATTAATCCAATGAACCATCTGGATCTGCTCTACTCTTTATTGTGTCAAGTATTGCTTCATGGTCAGACTCACGCACCTTCCACAATATTTTGTTCAAAGGTCTATCCCGATACTTTATCAAATGAACATTGGATGCCACGACAAGGTTTGAGTAATGAAGAATCTTTCGATGCATGTCAAAGTCCTAAAATAGCCAAATATTAACACTCTTATGTGGGTACCTTCTAAGCCATGTTCCAGTAATAACCACTGATCCTGTAGGGTATTCGATGTTTTCTCCATCTGTAACAGGGGCCTCCAATTTCTTTTTGGCCTCAACACAATGACATAAGTAATAATCTGTTCCCTCTTCATTATCTTCATCTGCAATAACTGCATATACGTGTCCTACATTGATATGTGTAGTAAATTAGATGAAATTAGTCAACATTACAAAAACACTACAAAGTAAGATGACATTACCTGGTTGAACTAGATGAAATTAGATGCATATATGTGCCCTATATTACCTGGTTGAACTAAATCTGATATGTGGTCAAAGTCAACTGATGATTCCATCTGTGTTAGTTCCAGTGCCGTCGGGGGTCGATACGTGTCAAGTGGGCTAAGATAACTTAACTGCCATTCGTCAACCCACTCCTTTGACTCGCACTCATCCCAGACTTGAATTGTACAGGAAGAACAAAAGCATGAGATCTTTCGTGTATGGATACTCCATGAACTTGCAATTGAGCTTCTGAAAGAGTGCATCTCATTTGATTCTGTCAATGTACAACAATCCTCATATGGTGCAATGTTAGTATCATCTATCAACCAAAAAAATCTACGAACTAAAGACTTACCTTCATTACCTGGACCCATGGAAGCATTACACCACTCGACAATCGATTTTGCATCTGTCAACTTTGCATTGTCTTTATACTTTAACTCTTCTCGTGCTATGGCTCTTTTGATACATGCTCCTGCACCATCATGCTCCCCCTTTCCATGCCCGGCCTCACAACAGTTCCACATATGTTGAATACCTGTAAAATTATGCCTCCTACTCAGCCAATAGAAATTCTGCGAGTTCTTGAATTGTGATGCACAATTATCTGACCATATGATATGCTGACTGAACGATATGCCCCTTCTAGCCAAATCATTGTAGAACACCTAAAAGCAACCTTGCACGAACTCTGTAGAATGTGTGCGATCATCACTAATATAGAAATGATACTCCCTTATGATCTTTCTGTCATCCTCTGTACTATCATTCGCATGAATGAATGCGATGTGCACAAATATAGAAACCTGTGTGGAGTTGTAATATTGGGATTGCACCTCACGCTGTGGCTGTAGACTGTAGTTCTCTGCAAAGTTGACGACTGAAATAATGCTACCAACCAGAAATGTGTCCTTGCATAACTTGAATTGCAAGTCCAACCATCGAGCTCTATGGGCATGTCTTGCATACTCATACACTATGCTGTCACGAAATATAGGCATAAACTGATACACTGGAATCTTTTCAATAACTAATTCACACCTCTTTGCTTCTTTACCATCTTTTGTATTGTATGCCACTATTTTATACTTGCCAAACTCTACTAGTTCATTTCCAACCACGTGTTATTTCCATATGTTCACATATTGGCAAATGTTGCAAGCCACCGCAACGATGACATGTGCCATCCAAGCATAATTTCTTGTAGAATATTTGACCTTCCTCTCTTTCACATAAAATTCTTGATATGAAGTCTCTTGAAGATGTTGGTGGGGCACATATGGCACAACCCTGCAAATCATTGTTAGTATGCATATCTAAACATATAGACCTATAAGCATCAAAATGGTTAGAAAATTCAATATGTAATCTACAACAACAAGTAGTGCGTGTGTGATTTATCTTAACATAGAAAGGTTTTAGCATTTCAAAATATCTTTGACAAATTTTAATTTGAGGATACTTCTCTAGAAATTTACCATAAAACTGTGTTTGAGTCTCATCCAAAAAATGCTTTGGATGTGGCTCGCGGTTCTAACTACCAATTCTCCTTCTTACCACATCCCTTTGATTCGGAGATACCCTTGTGTAATTCTTCCAAAAGTCTTCAATTAGTGATCTCAATGCTTCAACAATTGGTTTATCTTTTCGTGGTAGTCTCCCCGAGAACGCCCATAATTCATTGGCATTAGTGTCCTCAATTCTTTGGCGTCTTCCAACGGCTCTTGATAAAGTTTTCCTATTAATTCTCAATTCTTGACTTGTCTTTCTAATGAGATGAGCTTTCCTCGTTTGACTACTTACTATAGTCGATGTAATCACACGCCGTGTTGCATTACTATCTTTTGTACGTGAGGTGTTACCCACACTCTCATACGCACTCATTAGATTCTTGACAATAGATTTTTCACTTGAAGCCTCTGATGTTCTCAACCCAAGAATCTTCATGATAGACCTATACTTTATACTTCGCATCATTTCAACGAATAGTTGACATCTTGCAGTCTCATTTAACTTTTCAAAGAACAATCTCCAAATCTTATTAGCATATCTTCTACAAGTGCGTTTTGGAATCTTACCTTGCATTGGCTGCAAAATATTCTCATCAATATCAATCAAATACTTTGGCTTTCTATGCAAAATTCTAGGTGGTGTCAAGTTAGGTAAATTCATCTCAACATTAGGAATTTCATCAATATTTAAATGAGATGGGTTAGATGGCATACCTTCGATCGAAGATGGAATAGATGACATACCTTGAGGTTGAGGTGGGAACGATGGCGTACCTCCTTCATCACATGTGAGTGATGATGTACTCTCAACTTGAGATGTGGTAGATGGTGTCCCTACATGTTGTCTTGCGGTAAAGGATGTGTCTCCAACTATGGTATTCAAATCTCTCGTACCACGAAGTTTTTGCATTCATTCTCTTTGTGCCGCCAATACCATATCTCTTTGTGATGGTTGTGGTTCCTCTTCAATTGGTATGTCTTCATTTATCGTGTCCAATTTCCTCTTCTCACGAAGTTCTCTCATAGCCATTGCTTTCTTTGCATTCTTAGCTTCTATCTCTTCCTGTGTTGGTTTAATTCTTGATCGTTTCCTCAGCATGACGGAGAATTTGTCTGTAGCATGATAAAGAGACCAATATTAGTTCCTAAGAAATGAATACATGATAATAGTGGGATTGTATTTTTTTTATGTTGTAAGGATTTATTCTTGTATAGTTTGACATCATGGTATGAGCTAAGGTTTGTTTATTACACATAATTATTAAAGAGCCCAAGTGTAGAAAATATACATGGCATCATGTGAGATTGTACGTTGCTTTCTCGATTGGGAATGTGTCTATTTTAAACATGTATGATAAAGCACGATAAAGTAATTCAATCTGAAATAAGGAAAATGTAAAGAACATGCATGTAAAGACTTGACATACCTAAAAAACGAAGATTTGAATGGAGAGAGTACCCAATTATGTAGTGTTTTTATCTTCTTGCATCAAACTCCTCAACAATTTGAGTTTTTCACCACTTGCTTCCTTTTAAATGTTAAATTCTTAAAATTGAATCACAATTAACATTGCAATACAACAAAAATTGAAACTTGAATAGATATATATCAAACTTGGTTTGAAAACTATGTTATTTCCTCCTTCTCAAATTGGCAAAGCAGAAAAGGTGGTGGAAAGATCATGCAAAGGTGGTACAATGTGTCAAATGTGCATGTGAACTTCCCAATAGCATGAAAGCACTTCTTTTTTGTCGGAGCACGTGCAGAATCAGTAAGAAAATAGAGCATGTGGGCCAAGATCATGGGGGTAACCACTTTTTTACCGTTTCAGTAGAAAGACAAAACGTGAGCGCGTTATAACGCGCTCGCGTTTTGTCCTGCTATAGATCCCTAAACTCTCAACTCTGATCCCTTGACCCTCAACCCTCAATGTCAAATCCTAATCCCTCAACCCTCAGCGTCAAATCCTAATCCCTCAACGTCAAATCCTAATCCGTCAACCCTCCAACCCTATCCCTAATCCTTACAACCCTCAACCCTTAAATCTGATCCATCAACCCTCAACATCAAACCCTAATCCCTCAACCCTTAAATCTAATCCATCAACCCTCAACATCAAACCCTAATCCCTCAACCCTTAAATCTGATCCATCAACCCTCAACATCAAACCCTAATCCCTCAACCCTCAACCCTAATCTGTCATCCGTCATCCCTCAACTCTAATCCCTCATTCCTAAACCCTAAATGCTATCCCTATTCCTAGACCCTCAACAGGCTCGATACTATACCTTAAACCCTAATCCCTCTACCATCGACACTCTTATTTAACCCTAATCCCTTGACCATTAACCCTATCCCTCAACCTCAACCCTCAACCCTCAACTCTCAACATTAAACCCTAATTCATCAACCCTAAACCCTAATCCCTCAAACCTAAACCCTATCCCTAAACCATCAACCCTCAACACTATACCTTAAACCCTAATCCATCAACCCTAACCCTAAATCTTGTCCCTAAACCCTAATCCCTCAACCCTCAACCCTAATCTGTCATCCGTCATCCCTCAACTCTAATCCCTCATTCCTAAACCCTAAACGCTATCCCTATTCCTAGAACCTCAACAGGCTCGATACTATACTTTAAACCCTAATCCCTCTACCATCGACACTCTTATTTAACCCTAATCCCTTGACCATTAACCCTATCCCTCAACCTCAACCCTTAACCCTCAACCCTCAACCCTCAACTCTCAACATTAAACCCTAATTCATCAACCCTAAACCCTAATCCCTCAAACCTAAACCCTATCCCTAAACCATCAACCCTCAACACTATACCTTAAACCCTAATCCCTCAACCCTCAACCCTAAACCTTATCCCTAAACCCTAATCCCTCAACCCTCAACCCTAATCCCTCATCCCTCAACTCTAATCCCTCATCCCTAAACCCTAAATGCTATCCCTATTCCTAAACCCTCAACAGACTCGATACTATACCTTAAACTCTAATCCCTTATCCCTAAACCCTCCAACCCTATCCCTAATCCTTATACCCTCCACACTCTACTTTAACCCTAATTCCTCGACCCTCAACCCTATCCCTAAGCCCTTGACCCTCGAACCTCAACCCTCAACCCTCAACATCAAACCCTAATCCCTCAACCCTTAACTCTGATCCCTCGACCTTCAACCTTGATCCTAAACCCTAAACCCTCAACGCCAAATTCTAATCCCTCAACCCTATCCCTAAACCTTCAACCCTTAATGTCAAATCCTAATCCCTCAACCCTCGCGTCAAATCCTAATCCTTCAACGTCAAATCCTAATCCCTCAACATCAAATCCTAATCCGTCAACCCTCCAACCCTATCCCTAATCCTTACAACCCTCAACCCTTAAATCTGATCCATCAACCCTCAACACTATACCTTAAACCCTAATCCCTTCAACCTCAACCCTATCCCTAAACCCTTAACCCTCAAACCTCAGCCCTCGACGTCAAACCCTAATCCCTCAACCCTTAACTCTGATCCCTCATCTCTCAACCCTAACCCTAAACCCTCAACCCTCAACATCAAACCCTAATCCCTCAACCCTCAACCCTAATCTATCATCCGTCATCCCTCAACTCTAATCCCTCATTCCTAAACCCTAAATGCTATCCCTATTCCTAGACCCTCAACAGGCTCGATACTATACCTTAAACCCTAATCCCTCTACCATCGACACTCTTATTTAACCCTAATCCCTTGACCATTAACCCTATCCCTCAACCTCAACCCTCAACCCTCAACTCTCAACATTAAACCCTAATTCATCAACCCTAAACCCTAATCCCTCAAACCTAAACCCTATCCCTAAACCATCAACCCTCAACACTATACCTTAAACCCTAATCCCTCAACCCTAACCCTAAACCTTGTCCCTAAACCCTAATCCCTCAACCCTCAACCCTAATCTGTCATCCGTCATTCCTCAATTCTAATCCCTCATTCCTAAACCCTAAACACTATCCCTATTCCTAGAACCTCAATAGGCTCGATACTATACTTTAAACCCTAATCCCTCTACCATCGACACTCTTATTTAACCCTAATCCCTTGACCATTAACCCTATCCCTCAACCTCAACCCTTAACCCTCAACCCTCAACCCTCAACTCTCAACATTAAACCCTAATTCATCAACCCTAAACCCTAATCCCTCAAACCTAAACCCTATCCCTAAACCATCAACCCTCAACACTATACCTTAAACCCTAATCCCTCAACCCTCAACCCTAAACCTTATCCCTAAACCCTAATCCCTCAACCCTCAACCCTAATCCCTCATCCCTCAACTCTAATCCCTCATCCCTAAACCCTAAATGCTATCCCTATTCCTAAACCCTCAACAGACTCGATACTATACCTTAAACTCTAATCCCTTATCCCTAAACCCTCCAACCCTATCCCTAATCCTTATACCCTCCACACTCTACTTTACCCCTAATTCCTTGACCCTCAACCCTATCCCTAAACCCTTGACCCTCGAACCTCAACCCTCAACCCTCAACATCAAAGCCTAATCCCTCAACCCTTAACTTTGATCCCTCGACCTTCAACCCTGATCCTAAATCCTAAACCCTCAACGCCAAATTCTAATCTCTCAACCCTTCACTCTAATCCCTCAACCCTAAACCCTATCCCTAAACCCTCAACACTATACCTTAAACCCTAATCCCTCAACCCTAACCCTAAACCTTGTCCCTAAACCCTAATCCCTCAACCCTCAACCCTAATCTGTCATCCGTCATCCCTCAACTCTAATCCCTCATTCCTAAACCCTAAACGCTATCCCTATTCCTAGAACCCCAACAGGCTCGATACTATACTTTAAACCCTAATCCCTCTACCATTGACACTCTTATTTAACCCTAATCCCTTGACCATTAACCCTATCCCTCAACCTCAACCCTCAACCCTCAACCCTCAACTCTCAACATTAAACCCTAATTCATCAACCCTAAACCCTAATCCCTCAAACCTAAACCCTATCCCTAAACCATCAACCCTCAACACTATACCTTAAACCCTAATCCCTCAACCCTCAACCTTATCCCTAAACCCTAATCCCTCAACCCTCAACCCTAATCCCTCATCCCTCAACTCTAATCCCTCATCCCTAAACCCTAAATGCTATCCCTATTCCTAAACCCTCAACAGACTCGATACTATACCTTAAACTCTAATCCCTTATCCCTAAACCCTCCAACCCTATCCCTAATCCTTATTCCCTCCACACTCTACTGTAACCCTAATTCCTCGACCCTCAACCCTATCCCTAAACCCTTGACCCTCGAACCTCAACCCTCAACCCTCAACATCAAACCCTAATCCCTCAACCCTTAACTCTGATCCCTCAACCTTCAACCCCGATCCTAAACCCTAAACCCTCAATGCCAAATTCTAATCCCTCAACCCTTCACTCTAATCCCTCAACCCTAAACCCTATCCCTAAACCCTAACCCTAAACCTTGTCCCTAAACCCTAATCCCTCAACCCTCAGCCCTAATCTGTCATCCGTCATCCCTCAACTCTAATCCCTCATTCCTAAACCCTAAACGCTATCCCTATTCCTAGACCCTCAACAGGCTTGATACTATACCTTAAACCCTAATCCCTCTACCATCGACACTCTTATTTAACCCTAATCCCTTGACCATTAACCCTATCCGTCAACCTCAACCCTCAACCCTCAACCCTCAACTCTCAACATTAAACACTAATTCATCAACCCTAAACCCTAATCCCTCAAACCTAAACCCTATTCCTAAGCCATCAACCCTCAACACTATACCTTAAACCCTAATCCCTCAACCCTCAACCCTAAACCTTATCCCTAAACCCTAATCCCTCAACCCTCAACCCTAATCCCTCATCCCTCAACTCTAATCCCTCATCCCTAAACCCTAAATGCTATCCCTATTCCTAAACCCTCAACAGACTCGATACTATACCTTAAACTCTAATCCCTTATCCCTAAACCCTCCAACCCTATCCCTAATCCTTACACCCTCCACACTCTACTTTAACCCTAATCCCTTCAACCTCAACCCTATCCCTAAACCCTTGACCCTCGAACCTCAACCCTCAACCCTCGACGTCAAACCCTATTCCCTCAACCCTTAACTTTGATCCCTCATCTCTCAACCCTAACCCTCAACCCTCAACGTCAAATCCTAATCCCTCAACCCTAAACCCTCAACACTATACCTTAAACCCTAATCCCTCAGCCCTCAACCCTAAACCTTATCCCTAAACCCTAATCCCTCAACCCTCAACCCTAATCTGTCATCCCCCAACTCTAATCCTTCATCCCTAGACCCTAAATGCTATCCCTATTCCTACACCCTCAACAGAATCGATACTATACCTTAAACCCTAATCCCTTATCCCTAAACCCTCCAACCCTATCCCTAATCCTTATACCCTCCACACTCTACTTTAACCCTAATTCCTCGACCCTCAACCCTATCCCTAAACCCTTGACCCTCGAACCTCAACCCTCAACCCTCAACGTCAAACCCTAATCCCTCAACCCTTAACTCTGATCCCTCGACCCTCAACACTATACCTTAAACCCTAATCCATATCCCTCAACCCTTAACCCTTAAAACTTAAACCCTATCCCTACACCCTCAACACTTGACACTATATCTTAAGCCTTAAACCCTCATCCCTAAAGCCTCAACCCTCAATCCTTAAACCTTCAACCCTAAACCCTATCCCTAATCCCTCTACCCTCGACACTCTAACCCTAACCTCGACATTAAATGCTAATCCATCAACCCTAAACCCTAATCCTCAACCCTCAACCCTCAACCCTCAACACTATACCTTAAACCCTAATCCCTCAACCCTCAACCCTAAACCTTATCCCTAAACCCTAATCCCTCAACCCTCAACCCTAATCCATCATCCCTCAACTATAATCCCTCATCCCTAATCCCTAAATGCTATCCCTATTCCTAAACTCTCAACAGACTTGATACTATACCTTAAACCCTAATCCCTTATCCCTAAACCCTCCAACCCTATCCCTAATCCTTACACCCTCCACACTCTACTTTAACCCTAATCCCTTGACCCTAAACCCTTGACCCTTGAACCTCAACCCTCAACCCTTAATGTCAAACCCTAATCCCTCAACCCTTAACTTTGATTCCTCGACCCTCAACTATAATTTGTCAACCCTCATCCCTAAACCTTAAACGCTATCCCTATTCCTAGACCCTCAACGGGCTCGATACTATACCTTAAACGCTAATACCTTATCCGTAAACCTTCCAACTCTATCCCTTATGCCTTAACCCTCATGATTAATAGCCTTGAATGTAAAAAAAATTGAGTGGGACATAACGCGAGCGCGTTATAACGCGCTCGCGTTATGTCAAACATGGCAAAAGACAGACTTGCGGGAAAGAAAAATGCAAGGCAAAACATAACGCGGGCGCATTATAACGCGCTCGCGTTATTTCTTACTTTGGGAATCCCAAGCCTTGGGTAACGCGCTCGTGTTATGTTTTGCCTTGGGAATCCCAAGCCTTGGGCTTGGGATTTGCTTTGGATTTCCAACCCAAAGGCTTGGAGTGCCTTATGAACAGTCACAGACGTGTTTTTCTGTATTCTTCAAAATTTCACATAATTTCGTTCGTGCTAACCCTCAGATTTGCACGTGTTTCAAGGTTGAACAAATCGAACACATGGGTAATGTTAGGCTTTCTCTTAGCTATTTGACGATGTGATTTTTTTCACATTTTAACAATGTTAAGCCTTTCATCTTTAATTTCTTTTGTTTGTGTGTCCGTTTTTATGCAAAAACCACTGTTTGGTCTTTTTTTCATTGTAAAATAACTATTCATTCAAATTTCAAAAAAATTACATATTTAGAAACTAGACTCCATTCTACAAATATTAAAAAAATAAAAAAATAATTTTCAATTAGTTTTCAAAATTTATAGGGGTAGCACGGCCAAAATTCTATTTTTTAGGATGTGTCCACTTTAAAAATTAGTAAAAAATCAAATATTCATCAAAAAATTATCAGAAAAATCGGGCATAAACTACATGCTATTAGCTAATTTCTCACCAAAGCGATTTTAAAAATACCAAAAAAAAGTTGACCTTTTGAGGGAGCCACAAAACATGCTATGTTATGTTTTTTTGACAGAAACAACACCAATTTCTATGGCTCCCTCTTTTGAACCCCTTAATCTATGCCATTTTCAAAACAAAATAGTAGTTTAGAAAGTAGACTCAGAGCACTACGAACATTGTTTTGGTTGCATCTCTAAATTTTGAGTGTAACTATGCTCAATTTCTCATCCAAGGCCAGTATTTCCTGATTTCAGAAAAAAAGTGGCCACTTAAGACCCCTTTTTGGCCCCCCATCTTCTTGCACTTACTCCTATCTTATGTTGATATTGTAGTCCTCATTTTTTACTCAAATTCTGCTTTTAAATTGACTTTGTACACTTCATACTTCACATATAAATCTGTCGCTCTCATCCCTTTCACAAATTACTTTCATCTCCTATAAATACCCTTCGTAACACTTCAAAACATTGATCAGGTCGACACCATAAAAACCTTTTAGATGAAATGTGTAACTCTTCAAAGGTCAGCTTCAATACATACAATATGTTAAGGAAACTTGTTGCAGACCTCAGGACTTCATGAAAGGATTCAAGGAACATCACTTCATTTCTTCCAAAGTCAAAACAATTGATCAGGATCCACCACATATAATAGAAACTAGTTTGTTGGCCCAAATTGTACAAACACTGCTAACTGTTTATCTTCATACCACTAGGGAGAAGCCAAAAACATCATGCGGACCAAGAATTCAACATTGTACCACCTCAACATCATTCAACCACCTTTCTACTTAAGTATCAAATCAATCTATGCATCCGCAAGACAAGAGATATGATGAATTGGTGGAAACATAGTATTCCGGACTAACTGTGATACTCCACTATTATAGGATATGGCATTGTGGTACATCAAGAACCTTGAAACCTTTAGAGATGAACTTAAACATCATTACATGCAAACTCCTAGTTCCGCACACCTCATCTATCATTTTCAAAGAAAAGCAAAAACTAGTCTAAGGTATACTGGGGTCCGGGGAACAAGGATATATAACTCTTCATTAACTAACTTACATATCTTGTGTGGTACCAAAAACAAGATATATTTGCGTGTTATTCAAACCCAACGTATATTGGATCATGTAGAACCTCTGCACAATCTTTTGTGGCTGATCTATATGTATTTCATCTTCCACAAATACTCAAACATGTGTTCTGAGGCTTCCGAAACAGTCTATACTACCTCTGTTACTTGAATGTTGACCTTGCGGACCACCAGACCTCTTGAAGCTTCAATATAGTATAACTTAGACATCCCTGAGCCTGTCCTCAGAACCGCATGACCAAACAATTTCTTCCGAAGGAGTGCAAAGCATTCCAATAGGTCTCCACCATTGCTTTGCCCTATCTAAGTAGTAACCGATACTCTATCACTTGTAACATTTTTTTGTTGAAGGTGTGGTGACTTGAAATTTTGAATATATTTTTTTAATATCAGGATAAACTTATCTTTTGAACCACAAGACTAAATCTTGCTCTACAGAGAAATGCAGACCAAAACATTGTTACTCTGCCTTAGGATATGCACTGTGAATGCCTTAGTCAAATTTCTGCTACTTATTACTAAGTGTGGTACTCCAAGATGATGAGATATATGTGTAGGAATACACGAAACATGTTAGGACGTAAGTGTTTACCTCCACATCATGCTTAGATACAAAACTGATCATTGTATCATACTTAGACAATTTTCTCTTCTTCCGGACTAGTTTCACTTTATCTGCTAAGTCATCCAGATTGACTTGCCTTAGACATGTTGACCCATTGACTTTAACTAAGTCAAACCATCTCTCTCAAATCTTCCACTATCCATCAGCTTCTCCTTCTTATATAAACAACCTTTGTACAAGTTTGTCCTTATATTGCCATATACTATGTTGACATCAATGACAACACATATTGCCAACAGATTTTACAAAATGAACACGGGCGGTCAAACATAACACAAAAGCATACATGTGATTATGGGAAAAGGCTAAGGCAAGGCCAAAGTGGGCCTAAAATATACTAAGGGAGCGAACACCAAAGTGAGTGCAAAATGTAGTGTGAAATGGCAAGGTTATGCAATTTTTGACGTTACACGTTGCACTAGAAATTGTGCCCCTATAATATGATAACATGCACGAGTGTCACATAGTGGGTAATAACACAAAAGATGAAGAAAGGCCAAAAGGCAAATTAGAAAATATGAGCAAATAGAAGAGAGAAAGATAGAGGTAGTCTTAATATCATGCATTAGTGATCAAAATGATGGAGGTAGTCTCAATGTGACAACATAGGTAAGCTCAATGTCGTAATAGAGAGGGTGTCAATATTATGACAAAGGTAATCTCAATGTCATAACAACAAAGTGGTATAAAAAGGAAGAAGAAGAATGCATATAGTGTCAAATGAACTAGACAAACGTGATTCATAATGCCTTGTATCATGTGAAGAAAAGAAGGGTGCATCATTAGAAGGAACAATGATGTCACATGTAGTAATTAGGTTTTGTATTTTATCTTGCAACTCTCAACATTGATTGGTGGAATGGCCTAGCACTCAATGATATGCATAGGAGGAAAGTGTTGACTAAATATTTTTAGGAAAGTTTTTGCATTTGGGAGGAGGAAGAGTGATAAAGTGGGGTTTTAGGAGCATAGGCAAGATATGTTCAAGAGGATGAGCAAGATGCTTGTAGGAGCTAACTTTTTGGTTTTATTGAATAGAAGAAGATTGAATCATTTGAATGGGTTCAAAAGAAGTAGATGGAGGAATTAACCCTTGCTACTAGGGAGAAATGTGTAATTCATGGAAACAAGAAGTCATGGAGACATGAGCCATTGTAGAAAGATAATATTTAATTGAGGAGGTGGCTAGTAACCTAAATCCACAATAAAAAGTTGGGGTGTAGGTTCCACAAGGACCTTAATTTCATGCCCTATGAACCCAAGACCATTTTAATTATATCATGTTTAGAGAGAATTTTGAATCTAGGCTCATAACGATTCTCCAATTCAGAAAGAGGAGGATCCACATAGTGGCCTTGTCAAAAAGAGTTGTTTATTCATATGTTGAAGTAGTAGAGTTGATAGAATATGAAGGAATGGTTCCACCATAAGAATCTAGATCCATGTTCCATAGATGGATGTTAAATTGAGTGGGCTCAACCTTATATTTACTAGTGTAAGAATGGGTGAAGTCAAAGGAGCCCTAATCATCACCAAGGCACATGTTAAAAGAAGAATGATCTACAAGTGGTATTGAGTTAGAAAAAAGAGATACTAATCATGTCTCTACTATGACTAAAGTAGAAGGGACCATTATAGAAAATGTAATGTAAAGAGTAGTGTTAGCAAGCTAACAATACTAAAATGGGTTAGTATCAACTTTGATCATAAGAACCTTGCCTCCATATATGAACTTTATATATTGATGAAGAGAAGAGGGAATTACTCCCATAGCATGATTACATGGTCTACTAAGAAGGATATTGTAAGAAAGAATCCTTGGCATGACATGAACTAAGCTAGGGAAGGTGGTAGGTCCCAATGATATAGATAAAGTGATGGTACCTAAATGATCTCGAATAATGTTATTGAAACCCTTAATGAAAATGTTGGAGGGAGTAAGATTAGGGGTGTCAATGCAACTTCATTTAAGAAAATTGAGCCTACAAACATTAAGGCCAAAACCATTATTGGTTAAGGCCCTTTTAATGCCCATAGAATTAATATTGAACATGATGTCAAGATGAAGGTTTTGTTATTGAACCTTGCAAGAAAGAAGCTTAGATGGAATAAATGTGATGTTTATTGTATTAGAATAGATGAAATCAATTAAAGTAGATGCTTCAAGTAGCTTAGTAGAAGATGAAAATTGGATCTTTTGTATGGCCTTTTAAAGCATGTAACAATAAGAAGGTGAAGTTTTAAGTAGATCCCAAACAAAGGTCTTATCTTGAGTAGTATAAAGTTGTTCAATAAGATCATACTCTTTGGTGTTCCTAATGGGAAGATGAGGAGCCGATGGAAGAATAAGAGCTAATGGATGAAGAGAAACAAGCACATGATTAACCTACAAGTTTTTTAAGTGTGCCCTATATATTAATGCTTATATATTCATTTACTTTATCATTATTGTTCTTAGCCGTAGACAAGCATAGGCTAAGGGCACACACTATCCAATTTCTCCCCATTCCATTGACTACATATGGAGGTCAAAATGCCAAATTAGGGGTTTGAGCTAAAGGAAAGCTCCTAAACGGTCACCCCCTTTCTCTCCATCTCAACTTGCACATATTTGAAATCTCTCAAACACACAAAGGTCTGGTATTCTTCCACTTTCTATTGTTATTCCAATATTTTCTTAAACCCTTTGTTTAGAGTGATTTCTATCTTTCTGTACATTTTTTGTATATCTAGTACTCTATTGTTGTTGTCTTTTTACGCTTGTGTACAAACCCAAATAGATTTTGGAAACGTATTTGAGTTTTGCATTAACTATGGAGGATAGTGCATGAGTGGGTTGATAGCATGTAGATTGGATGACCACACATGGAACTAACATTCTAGACAATGAGCTTCTTGAGTCGTGTTCTAGATTCTCTATCATTTCATCATTTATGTTCTATGATCTATTTTCTATTTCTATTTCTATGTCTTGTGTTATTTCTAATTTTTTCTCATTTCTATAACCTAGCTCATTTAATTTAAATATAGATTTTAACACAACATGAAACTCTCCTTTTACATTTTGGTGAACCTAATGATTCAAAACAAAAACCTTTCCTTTTTCATTGCATTTTCTTTCCAAATATTTTTTCCTTAAAAAAATAGTTTTTAGCCTAAATTGTCTACACCTTTCTTCATAAACCTTCTCTTCTATTATCACTATCCTTTTATCATGTTTCCCATACCCATGAGTGGTTTTGTATTTTATGAAAAACCTCTCTTTAATGAAGACTTCTATCTTATTGATAATGAGTCTTCTCTATTTTCTCCTTTGTCTCATGATGTATCCACTTATTCTTTCTCCACTTATATTCTCTTTCTTTAGAGGAAGCTCCTTTCCTTCCTAAGGACAATTTGGAGCATCATGACATCATTGATCATTTTCTTGTTATCACCTTGTCCACTCTTCATGCCAGTGATCTCCCCTCTATTGATGAGGCATTGTTCGATGTTGACTCTTGTCCCAAATCGGATGATGTGCAAAGAGATCATGAACATACTTATTTAGCTCCTTCTACACCTTATGTTCTAACACACAAACTCTCTTGGTTAGTATTTGCTTCATGAATAGACTTATTGCAACCATTGTGGTGACACTTAATAAGTCATCAACATTGAATTTGTAGCTTCTTTGGTTCTTCCTAAAATTATTGTGCTTGGGGTGCTTGATCAACTTCCACCTTCTCACCCAATTATCATTGTCCAAGATTTTCTTGATGAGCCTATGAATTCAATGATGTCATCATGGTCTAGATTTTCCTTAGAAAGGAAAGGAGCCTCCTCTAAAGAAAGAGAATAAGCAGAGAAAGAATAAGTGGATGCATCATGAGATGAAGGAGAAAAGAGAGAAGACTCATTATCAATAAGAGAGAAGACTTCATTAAAGAGAGGTTTTTCATAAAGGAAAAAAAACACTTTTAGGTATGGGAAACATGATAAAAGGATAGTGATAATAGAAGAGAAGGTTTATGAAGAAAGGTGTAGACGATTCAGACTAAAAACACTTTTTTTAGGAAAGATTTTTTTTTATTTGTAAAGAAAAGGGAATGAGAAAGGAAAGGTTTTTGTTTTGAATTGTTAGGTTTACCAAAATGTAAAAGGAGAGTTTCATGTTGTGTTAAACTCTATATTTAAATTAAATGATCTAGGTTATGGAAATGAGGAAAAAATAGAAATAAAAAAGACAGAAAATAGAATATAGAACATAAATGATGAAACAATAAAGAACCTAGAACACGACTCAAGAAGCTCATTGTCTAGAATGTTAGTGCCATGCATGGTCATCCAATCTATATGCTATCACCCCCACTCATGCACTGTCATCCGTAGTTAATGCAAAACTCAATTACATTTCCAAAATCTATTTGGGTCTCTACACAAGAGTAAATAGACAGCAATAACAGAGTTCTAGATATACCAAAAATGTACAGAAAGATAGAAATCATTCTAAACTAAGGATTTTAATAAAAATATTTAAATAACAATAGAAAGTGGAAGAATAAAAAACCTTTGTGTGTTTGAGAGATTTCAAATATATGTGCAAGCTAAGATGGAGAGAAAGTTGGTGATTATTTAGGAGCTTTCCTTTAGGTCAAGCCCTTAATTTGGTCTTTCAACCTCCATAAGCAGTCAATGGAATGAGGAAAAAGTGCATAGGATGTTCCCTTAATCTATTTATGTCTAGGGCTAAGAACAATAATGATAAAGTAAAAGAAACTATAAGCATTAAGCCTTTGTATATAGGGAGAAACACCTAGTGTGTATGGTATAAGAAAGGATGTGAGAGCTCCACAATGGCAACAATGTAAGGAAGATAAGGTAGTGGAACAACTTCCTACACTAATCTTGAAAGGACGGTTATGAATTTTTTTATAGATCTTTATAATAATTATAGAAATTATACAGAAATAAACATAAATAGCAATCATACCACAACACAGTGATTTACGTAGGGAAAACTCTTTCAGGAGAAAAACCCTACACTCCAAAAGCAACCCAATATATTATTTAGAAATCAACAAGATTACAATATACTTGCAGAGAAAGCTTTTATAGGAGTATCACCAACCAAAGATCTGGAGGCAACTTAACATTTATAAGACTCACACACAACCTCCATCTCAAGCACCTAATATATAGGAGATTCAATACATGAACCCTAAGGATTTAGGTGCTAATTTGGGGTGGTTTTAACTCATGGTATTGTAAATACCGTTTCTCCCCCTTACAACTCTTTTATGTATCCAACACATTTTTATATTTTTTAATACAGGAGGCCCAACTTCTAAAGGCCATAACTTTTGATCCGAGATGTTGATTGGGCATGTTTTTTAAATTGTAGAGCTTGAAGAGATCTACCCACAAGCACTATCGTAGGCGGAGCCTAACAACCTAGAATTTTTATTTTGGTCAAAAATTAACCTTATAGCACATAAATTAAGTTTATTCAATTTTATAATTTTGAAAAATCACTTTTTATAATTACAAGGTTGAGACACCTTTCCTAACATTCTCCCACTTGTCAAACGCCTTGCAAGAGCAAAGGGAGTATCAAAACCATGATTTAATTGCTAGGGTCGAGAGGCCCATAGACTTTGAACACCATATGAACTTCTCTATGCTCACAGGCTTAGTTAATGAATCCACAACATTCAACAAAGTCTTTACCTTAACCAACTTCACCTTGCCATCCTCAACCGTATTCTTGACAATATGATATTGTACATCAATGTGCTTGGTCCTAGTATGAAATGTTGGGTTCTTAGCTAGGTAGATCACACTCTAACTATCACAATAAACTATCACTTCAAGTTGTTTTATTCCACAACTTGTCACTTACTCATCCAACTAAGTGTAACACCAAATAAAGTAAACACATAAGCATTGATGGATCTTTTGCTATCAACATCACTTGTCCAGTTTAAATCCACATAACCATGAATATAGAGGGAATGCATGTCTCCTATCAAATTACCATGATAACACAAAGAATATTTTGAGGTACCCCAAAAATATCTAAAGACTATTTGAACTACATATCAATGGACCCTACTAAGATTAGACCTATATTTGGAAAGAACTTCTACTACCTGGGAAATGTTTCATCTGATGTAGACCATTGCATGCATCAAACTTTTGACTGCACTTTGGTAAGGCACTCTGCTCGTGCATCTTTGATCTCCAATGGGAATGTTGGACATTGTGAAGCAAATAACTTCATTCCAACTATAAGAGGAACACACAATGGTCTAGAATCTTGCATGTTAAACCTCTATAAAACTAAATTGACATACTCACTCTGGCCAAGCCATAGTTTTCTATTCACTCTATCTCTTTTGATTTCCATCCCAAAAATGTGTTTAGCTACACCAAGATATTTTATTTCAAATTCAGTTGCAAGTGGAGACTTTAGTTCTGAAATCATTCCTTTCCCTTTACCAATAATTAACATATCATCAATATATAATGCAATAAATAGGAACAATCACCATCATAAACAAGTGATCTGATTTAGAATGCTCAAATCTCAAACTCAACACATATGTATCAAATTTCTGGGATGAAATCCTAGGACTTTGTTTGAGGCCATATAAAGATTTCTTCAATTTACAAACCACATTACTTTTACCTTTCACCACATAGTGCTCTTGTCATGTCATATAAATATCATCCTCCAAATCAACATGAAGGTTCATGTTGTTTTCACATCCATTTGCTCAACCTTTAGATCATAAGCAACAACAATAGAAAGCAAGAATCAATTGGATGTCATTTTTGCAATAGGATAAAATATCTCACCGTAATCAACACCCTCAATCTGAGAGTAACCTTTCACAATCGACTATGCTTTGTACTTATCAATACCTCCATTTGAACCAATATTTTTCTTGAGCACCCATTTACAACCAAAAGTTTTTGTACTTCAAGTAATGGTACTAGATCCCCTGTATCATTTTTTTTCAAAGTTGCAATTTGTTCATCCATGGAAATCTTCTAGGACTTTGCATCATTCATACCTAATGCCTCTTCTATAGATCTTGGTTCATCCATGTTAGTATTCAAAGAAAAAATACATATCTATTCATCAAGTGAATACCTTTCAGGTGGTTGTCTATTCCTTATAGACCTTTGAACATGTTGATTTGGAGCTTCTTCCTCCTCTTATGAAGATTCAGAGCTAGATGAGCTCTCCTCAACTTCTTGTCTATCTAGGGGCCTTAATTCACCTTTCTAAGGCATAGAAAGAAGTTGTATCACATATTTTCATTCACTTTGTTCTTGTTGCAATGTAATAGAAGAAGGCTCAATTTCTCTAAAAATCATGCTTCTACTATATATTACCTTCTGTGCCACAAGAACCCAAAGCTTGTATCCTTTCACACCATAATTGTACCTGATGAAGATACATTTCACATCCTTGTTCTTCAACTTTGTTCACTTCTCCTTTGGCACATGTGCATATGCCTCACAAACAAAGACGCTAAGATGTATCAATGAAGATTTGTGACCCTGCCATGCCTCCATAGGCATTTTTATCAAGAGGAGATGATTTAGGAGACTTATTAATTAGGTAGAAAGTAGTGGAAATAACTTCAACCCAAAACCTTTGTTCTAGACCATCAGTGTCTTGTTCATTCTTTCTACAACTCCATTATGTTATGGAGAATACAAAGTTGTCTTTTTTCTTTGAATGTCACAATCTTTACAGAATTTGTCAAATCATTAGAGCAAAATTCATCGCCATTATGAATCCTCAAACATTTTATTTTCTTTCTAGTCGGCAACTCAACCATTGCTTTAAATTCTTTAAATCAATTGAAGACTTCAAATTTACTCTTTAGAAAATATACTCATGTCCTTCTGCTATAATCATCAATAAATGAAACATAATATGCAAAATTTTCAATGGGAGGAACATCAATAGGACCAAACACATAAGAAAGAATAAGATCTAATACACCAAAAGATTTATGAGAACTTGAGTAAAACTAAATGCCATTTTGTTTATCATAAATACAATGCTCATAAAAATTGAAATCAAGATTACAATCAATCAACCCTTCGACAAGGTTTTCATTTTTCGAGGTCCTTCTACCCTTTTCTCCAATCTGGCCTAATCTCTAGTGCCATAACATAGTCTTCTCTATAGACAATTTTGATTCAGAAGAAAGAGCACCCTTAGGTACCTAGAAGCCAGGATCATTCACTGACATTAGGAGAAATTTACATATAAATGGGCCTCCTAAGAAACTCTAAAAAAGAAAAAATTATCTCATATAATATAAATTATTTAAATATAAATAAATATAAATTAAATTACTTAACTACATGAGTTAAGTGGGGACACATGTTTCTATTATAATTCCTTAGGAAATTCAAGTTCATTATTTTTAGGTCAAAGGGCCCTTGGTCTATTGGTGAAGTTGAAAGATTCTGAATGAGCCCACCAGGGATTAAGTCTTGCTGAGTGCAAGGCCCTTGACACCATAAGGGATGAAGTTGGGATCATGTCTTGGGTGAATTTGGTAGAATGGATACCCCTCAGTCCTCGGCTCTCAGCTGAAGAGGTTCAACCTAAGGCTCGTACTGCCAAATCAAGTAGCAAAAATGAATTTGTGGATGACCTCCATAAAAAAAAAGTTCATTATTTTTTAAAGTGGTAACACATATTTCTATTATAATTTTAAAGAAACTCAAGTTGACTTTTCATTTTAGATTATTTCTTTTCTTGATTATTTATTTTTATTTAAAAAGTCTTTTATCTTAAAGTTATAATTCAAAACCCACACTTTCTAATTTTAAAACAAACACTTATAGTAGTTTAATTTTAATTTTTTTATATTTTACAATAATTTTTTATTTTCTTTCTCTAAAATATAAATATAAATTGTTAGTTTTTTTAATCCAATATTTTTTTATTGGAATATATTTTAGTTTGTTATTTTTGTGTTTTTATTTTTCTCTCTCCAATAGTATTTTTTTTATTAATATTTGTTAGCTTTTTATTTTTCTTTTTCCAATAATTTATTTTTCATTTACAATGGATATAGGAAGAATTTTTATTTTAAAGAAAGAATTTTTAAGTATATAAAATTTAATTTAGCTTTAAAAAAGTAGTAAAGAAAAAATTTGAATGTAGCTTTAAAATATTCATTTATTATTATTTATAATGTATATTTATTTAGATACACATGTTTCTAAAATTTATAAATAGTAGCAAAGTACAAGTTAGATATATAAAATTATTTTTGCATGCATAATCATAACGGATCTTATAAAGTTATCTTGAATCATAGTATCTGAAATGCATATTTGACATCCTCAAAAGTTGTAACATGTATTTCATAAGATCAAAATAAAACGTGACTATGAGCAAAAATTTTATTAAAGTTGTGTTTAGTGTTTTTCTTGACCATGTTCTTTTGTAAACACATACTTAAAAATATAGGACAATAATCAGTTAAAGACAAACAATTATTAATTGTTGTAATTATTTACCATAATAAAGAAGTTGTGTCATATATGTAACGTCTATGAAGACCAATCATACATTTGTCGTTTCTCTAACATTTCTAGGTGTAACCGTTGCTTATTCTTTTTTTTTCTCATATTCCCTCGTTGGGGTTAAAATTAGTGAGTCTTTCAGAGGTTATAATGATTTGGCTATTGTTAGACATTGAGGGAAGTGGAGTGGAATTTGTTGTAGGATGGATATATAGCTGTGATATATTGTAACAGAGTTGTGTCTTGAATAGAATAAAAGAGCTATCCCCTGCTCTGTTTGTGGATGTAGCCTTCATGGTGAACCACGTTAAAATTGTGTTTTGTCTTGCATCTATGTGTATGTGTAATTGATTTATTTATTTGCATTTAGTTTTTAATTTGCCATTTATTGTTTAACAATTGGTATCAGAGCTCAGTGATAGAGCTGGTCAGAAATCTGTGTAGAATTTCTGGAAAATGGAGGAAGCAGATAAATGGAAGATAGAGAAGTTCGCGGGGCAGAACTTTAGATTGTGGAAGGTTCAGATGGAATCGTTGCTGAAAACCAAAGGAAAAAGTTTGATGTCTGACGAAGACTGGGAGAAATTGGATAAGAAAGTAAGGGCCACAATTTTTCTTTTGTTGTCAAGCAATGTCCTCTTCAATGTTTCAATTGAGAAGACATCAAAAGAGCTATGGGACAAACTTTCAGACATGTACGAGATGGCATCAGCATCAAACAAGGTATTTATCATGAAGAAGTTATACAATTTAAAAATGAGAGAAGGTGGGATCATGTCTAATCACCTCAATGAATTCAATACCTTGGTCGCTCAATTGATTTCGGTGGGCATAAATTTAGATGATGAAATTAAAGCAATTTTGTTATTATGTTCTTTACCGAACAGTTGGGAAGGGGTTGTGATGGTAGTTAGCACTTCGGTGGTTGCCAAGAGTATACTAAAATTTGATGATGTTGCAGCAATTCTTCTCAGTGAAGACATGAGGAGAAAAAATCAAGAACCCTCATCCAGTGATGCCTTGACTGATGTAAGTACAGGCAATAGAGGAAGGGGTCAAGACAGAGGCAGAAATAATGACAGAGAAAGATCAGAATCTATAGGTAGAGATGGTGTTTGTTGGTTTTGTGGAAAGCAAGGTCACATAAAAAGGAACTGCTGGTTGTGAAATTTGTAGCTACAGTTGCATAGATCAACCAGAAGAAAAAAAAGATAGATTTGCAGATTATACAGAAAAACAAAATAGAGCAGCAAGAGAAAAATAGAGCAAGAACAGTATACAAATTATGTATATTTCCTTAATGAAAAAAAAGCCTTAACAAAGGTTACAAAAACTAAGCAACCATAGGAAAGCGATGCGGTGAAAGAGGCAGAAAAAGCAGAGTTAAATTGTTGTTTAACCATTCCTTATTTGCATGAAGGTGGTGAAAAAAATAAGGAACTACAGTAATCCTTCGTTAACACATTACATGATATGGAATTGAAGGCGGTGAAAAGAGAGTATGTTTCACCGAACTAACTGTTGTTGCTGAGCATTAGTTAGCTTGTTGTCAAAAGAGGAAAACTGATGCTAACACCCCCCCCTTAAGTCTAATTAAGGAGACAAAAAAAAAGAGGAAAGCGGGAAAACCCTGTGGGAACAAAAACCCCCCTTGAAAAATACAGTAATTGTGCATGGTAGCTACTGTGGTGCAGTGTTCTTCACTCCAAGAAGGTCTCATAGAAAATGAAACTTTTGCTTAGTGAATGTCCTTGTGAAGATGTCGGCAATCTGTTCAGAAGTGGCACAGTATTGCAAGTCAATGACTCCATGTATTAATTCACGGATGAAGTGCATGTGGATCTCGATGTGCTTGGTTCGCTGCCGCTGTATGGGATCTCTGCAAACCTTCAATGTACTCTGATTGTCACACCAAATGATAGTCGGATGATGAAAGAGGATACCAAGCTCAATTAGGAAGTGTTGCAGCCAAATGGCTTGAATGGTAACATTGACTGCACCTCTATATTTAGCCTCTGTTGATGATAAAGCAATGGTAGATTGCTTCTTACTTGACCAACAAATGGGGGCTGATCCCAAACTAAGAACATATCCTGAAGTGGACTTGCGATCAATGTTATCACCAACCCAGTCAGAATCAGTGTAGCCAATGAGATCCAAAACACAACCTGCTGAATAATGAATCCCATAGCAAATGGTTCCCTGGACATATCGAAGTATACGCTTGGCAGCCTTCCAATGTAGCTCATGCGGCTCCTGCATGTATCTAGAAACAACCCCCACTGCATATGAGAGATCTGGATGAGAGTGAGTGAGATAAAGAAGACTCCCCACAAGCCGATGGTAGTGTGTGCAATCAACCAATGGTGTATCCTTGCCATCCTCAAGCTTGACCCTCGATAGGAAAGGTGTGGCAACTGGCTTGCAGTTAGTCATGTGAAACCGAACCAAGAGATCTCATGCATACTTGGATTGAGCAACTGTGATTCCTAATTGATTCTGACTGATTTCAAGGCCGAGAAAAAAATGTAGGAGACCCATGTCTGTCATAGAAAATCTGTCATGCAAAGCAGTTTTAATTACAGCAATGGATGTGGGTGAATCACCTGTTATTAGTAGATCATCTACATAGAGTACTATGAGCAACAAGAAGTCAGATGTTCTCAGCATATAAACATTTGGATCAGATTTGCATCGTATGAAATTTTGAGACAAAAGATAAGAATCCATTTTAGCATACCAAGCTCTAGGTGCCTGCTTGAGGCTATAGAGTGACTTCTTTAGTCTACATACTAATGAGGAATTTTGTACATACCCTTGTGGCTGCTCCATGTAGATCTCCTCCTCGAGATCACCGTGAAGAAATGCATTCTTCACATCCATGTGATGAACCTCCCACCATCTTGATGTTGCAATTGCAAGAGCCAATCAAATGGAGTCCATTTTTGCCACTAGAGCAAAAGTCTCATCATAGTCAATGCCATGAACTTGCTGAAAACCTTTGGTGACCAACCGTGCTTTGTATCTACTCACATGTCCATCTACTGATTTCTTTGTCCTATAGACCCACTTACATCTGACAAGCTTGCCACTGGAAGGAAGTGGAACCAAATCCCAAGTTTGGTTTGCAATGAGGGAGTTGTACTCCTCATCCATGGCCACTTCCCAAAGAGGATTCCCTATAGCTTTTGCATAAGTCTGAGGGTCGGATGCTAGAACCACATAGGCATGCATTGGCATGATGGGCTCAATAGCTGAGAGTGCATGAGGGAGTTCATATATATCAACTAAGTTCCTTGTTCTTTGATTTTCCACAGGGGATACTAAATCATCACCGGAATCCAAATCAAGGATTGGATGTGGATCAGCACATGCATGCTCATGTTCCTCTGAGTTAGATTCAGAAATATCTGAAATAAGATCAGAATGATTGCATGTAGTATCTCTAAGATCTGTAAGACAAGGAAGCATGGAGGTGGTGGCATGTTGTTCCTGAGATGCATGTGGAAGACTTTCATCAAAGTAGACACTCCTCTCAATGAAGAGTGTTTCTGTGGAAAGATCTAGTAGTCTGTATCCCTTTACACCATCTGGATATCTAGCAAAGATGCATTCTTTGCTTTGAGGCTCCAAAGCCTTCCTCTTGTCTACAGGAATGCGTGCCCATGCATGTGATCCAAAGATGCGGAAATGTGTGACTTCTGGTTGCATGCCTCTCCATGCTTCAAAAGGTGTTTGTCCTGTGACAGATTTGTGAGGAGATTTGTTTTGTATGTACGAAGCACAATTGATTGCTTCAGCCCACAATTTGGAGGGAAGGGACCTAGCATGCAACATGCAACTGGCCATCTCTTTCAAAGATCAGTTCTTCCTCTCAGCTACCCCATTCTGCTATGGAGTGTATGGAACTGTATTCTACAATTGTATTCCTACTTCATCACAAAGATGTTGGACATCATTGTTGACATACTCCCCCCCATTATCTGTGCGGAGGATCTTGATCATTTTCCCAAACTGCTTCTCTGCATGGGCTTTGAAAATCTTAAGATTCTCAAACACCTCAGATTTGAATTTGAGGAAATACACCCATGTGTATCTTGTGCAATCATCAATGAATGTTAGCACATATTTGGCTTTGCTCATGGAAGGTTCAGGAAATGGACCCATAAGATCACTATGAACAAGATCTAAAGGAGAAGAGGCTCTCCATGCAATCCCCTTGGGAAACTTTTCTTATGGATGCTTTCTGAGAGCACAACCTTCACAAACTCCATCAGAAAATTCTATGGGAGGAAAGCCTTTCACCATCCCCTATTTGCTAAGTTGCTGCATGTATCTAAAATTTAGATGTCCAAATCTTTCATGCCAAATTCTACTTTCATCATTTGCATGTGTTAGTAGTAAAGTAGAATTTTATTTGGCAATAAAGTTAGAGAAAGTGTACAGATGAGAATGATGATTCACCTTACCAACAACAATTTGGGAGTTGTCTTGCATGTCATAGATGCTCACTGAATCTGGTGTGAATTCAACTCTCCTGGCGGTTCTAGTATGTGTCATTTGATACACATAAAGAAGATTAACAAAAAGCTTTGGAATATGTAAGACATTCTCAAAACTTCCAATTCCAACCTCTACCCTCCCTATTCCAGTTGCCTCTACAAGAGAACCATCTCCCATGAGAATAGGAGAACCAGAATATGGTTTCAAAGAAGAAAGAGCATCTTGTGGCTACCATGTGGTGTGAAGCTCCAGAGTCTATGATCCATGCATCTGAAGAAGAATGAATAGCAATCAATGCATGAGCATTGTCTCTTGTGTTTGGTGCTTTTTCTTCCTGCTTCTTCTTGGCACTCTCAGGGATAAGGCTACCAAGATTATGTTGTTGAAGTGTTTGAGCCATGAGATCAATGGTCTTCTTCATGCATAATGATTCTGGATGGTACCCACGGTTGCAATAGCTACACTTTGATTGGCCCTTTTTGTCCTTCTTTTCTTTTGAGTCTGTAGATCCATTTGGAGGTTTGGGATTGCCTTCCTTTCTTGGATATGAATCCTTCTTCCCTTTGCCTTTGAATTGCTGGTTGGATTTGGAATTGTTCTTCCCACTTGCATGCACAACAAGTGCATGAGCTTTGGAATTCTTCAATGTGCCCATCTTTATAAGCTTATTGTGCTCATGTACTAGAGACTAAATGAAGGTATCCAGTGTGGGCATCTTCCAAGTTGCTCCTATTGTGAGCCTAACTGTGTGGAAAGCAGAGACAAATACTGCATATTCTGGTCCCAACTTTGATAGAATAGCAAGGATTAATTTGCTTTCTTCCTTGGATTTGTCAATACCATAGCCTTTCAGCTGAAGCAATAGAGCCTTGAACTTTGTGAAGAAATCTTGAATATTATCAAAACTCCTTGGATCTAATGAGTTGAGCTCATTTTCAAGGATATGACCCCGCATTTCATCTTGCTTTCCAAAGAAAGTCTCCAATGTATTCTAAACTTGGTTTGGAGTTGTACATGCCTCAACATGAAACAACAATTCTGGAGAGATGGATAAGCATAGCAGACCAAATGCTTCATCCATGTGGTTGAAGTATTTAGACTTTTCAACTGCTGGATTGAGTTCAACCTCTGTATTCATAACTATCCGATAGAGGCCTCTACTTCTGAGCTGAAGTAGAATCTTTGGCTTCCAATCAAAATAGTTGTATGGTATCAGAGGAAAACTAATGCTAACACTGGTCTTACAAGAAATCTATAGAACCAAAGGAAGTTGAAGCCAATGTAGCATACCAAGAAGATGCAGGTGTTCTTATTTTAACTGAAGAAGAAATTCCAACTAATGTTTGGGTGCTTGATTCAAGTTCATTGTTTCATGTCACTCCGTGCAAGGAGTATTTCAAAAATCTGCAAAATGGTGACTTTGGTAAGGTTTTTCTTGGTAACAATGATTCTTGTGATATTGTTGGCAAAGGAGATATTTCATTAAAACTAAAAAATGGATATAGTTGGTTGTTACGTGATGTTAGATATGTTCCCCAGCTCAAACAAAATGTAATTTCGGCTAGACAATTGGGTTCTCAAGGTTGTGAAATTAGTTTTGAATCAAATAGATGCAAACTTAAAAAGGGGGCCTTGGTAATTGCAAGGGGCAACAAATTAGGCACCCTATATGTAATAGAGAGTCATGCTGAAGTGGGAGATGTTCATCCTACTTCAAATTCGTCATTGTGTGAAATATGGACTACCAAGAAAAGTTTTTTGGATCAATTAGATGCTGAAACTAATTCTATTATTAATGATTTTCTTAGTTCAAAGTTTTGGGAATTAGTTAGATGATGGTGAGCAAGTTGATGCCAAAAACCTGGGGTAGATGAAATTGATGGTGATTCTCAGTTGGAGCAAAGTGCAGGTTGTAATCAAGATCTTGGACTAGAAGATAAGATAGATGTGAATTCACACAAGATGAACAAGACCGAGGCCTTGGCGCAGGCTTTCCGAAAGGCAATAGGTGTCAGAATTAAGAAAGAAATGGAGATTATTGAAGGAGAGGTTGTTGAGATTCAGATAGATCGGCCGACTGCTACAGGTCCTGCATCAAAGATTGAGAAATTAATGTTGAAAATGATAGAGATGGAGACTATGGATGAATTGGGAAGCAAGATGATTGAGGGTCTATACAAGGAGAAGGTCCAAACTGGGGATCTTGTAGCTATTGATAAGGCTTCTATGCATATCACTAAACTGGGGCGGTCTTTGACAAAGATTGATACGAAAGTGAATCCGATGGATACTTTGATGACGCTTGTACCAAGGGAGAAGTTCGAGTTCTGTAGGACTTCTCTTGGCATTGTCAAGTTGTGACAATAAGCCTGGAGTGGGGGATAACTCTGCGCAGCTCTCTTGCAGCTATGATTGGACTTCAAGTGGGAGATTGTTAGTGTAACGTCTATGAAGACCAATCATACATATGTCGTTTCTCTGACATTTCTGGGTGTAACCGTTGCTTATTCTTTATTTTCTCATATTCCCTCGTTGGGGTTAAAATTAGTGAGTCTTTCAGAGGTTATAATGATTTGGCTATTGTTAGACATTGAGGGAAGTGGAGTGAAATTTGTTGTAGGATGGATATATAGCTGTGATATGCTGTAACATAGTTCTGTTTTGAATAGAATAAAAGAGCTATCCCCTGCTCTGTTTGTGGAAGTAGCCTTCATGGTGAACCACGTTAAAATTGTGTTGTCTTGCATCTGTGTGTGTGTGATTGATTTATTTATTTGCATTTAGTTTTTAATCTGTCATTTATTGTTTAACAATTGGATTTTTACTGATATACATTATAAGGCAAGGCCCTCCTCCATCAACCAAATTGTAGCACACAACACGGCCTCAATATGGTCTCCTTTGGTATTTTTGTTATCTTGTTGAGCCCACACACATGGAGTATTATCTACATCATCATTCCTTTTCATTTTTGGACATTACATGGCACTTAGTACACCTTCTTGCTAAATAGTAAATATATTTACAAGAGTTCTAATAATCTATTTGTATCCATTTCATTAAGACTTTAATATTTCATCCCCAATCACAGCGTAGCTAAAACAAAAATGCCAGCACGTCCAAAAAACCACCTAACCCTCAGACCAAATCAATATTGATTGTGCATTTTGTCACAGTCTAAGAAAATTTGGTGTTGAAGTCCTCAATTGAGATTCCATTGGTCATCCTAGTTCAACTTCTTAAGGTACCAACTCCAATAACATTGTCACGGGTTTTGCAATCTAAAAAGGCATCTCCTAGGTTAATAGTTAAACAACACAATATTGAACAAATTGTGATGGAATCTGACTCAAATTTTCATATCAACCCACATGAAGAAAACTAATATGCAAAAGTAAAAACTACATCAAATCCTGAAGGATATCTCTCACTTGACTAGTCTCTTTCAAAGCTGCAAATTCTAACACAATAAAGGGGAACCTAACTGTGATATGCTGACGCCTTGTCCAACACTGTTTTCTTTGTAGTGTGCTCCCTCTATGGTTGTTACCTTCTCTCTATTGTATATTGTTGTACTCTTGAGTCCCATTGACCTACTTTGGGTTATCTGTGTACATTAATATAATTTATTTCTTTCTATTACAACTAACGAAAAATCTGTTCCTTTGTTAGGAAATTCTAGGAAAGAGGCCCTGCTTTAATCCTAAAGGTTGTGACTCTCAACAACCCCTCCCCATAAAAACTCTCCATTATCACCATTCAAAACATGCCCACTGGTTGCCTAACCATTATAACTCACTCTTCTAGTGACAAATCAATCCCAAAGAATATTGCATTCCTAAGTTTGACCAAAGACCTCACCAACATGGTGGCTGACAACATTCCTCTGAACCCAATACATATTCCTAAAGACCCTTTTAACACCCAAACCAAATAGTCTAACTACAACAATGCTAAATTTAACAAAGCCTAGATCACTGGAGTCTTGTGTGCTAATTGGATGAACATCAATGCCTCCACAAAATCTGATGTCTGTCCCATAGCCAATGACATGGATTCAATTAATGACCATTATCAGTAATTTGTTTAAAACCTAGGGCTTCATACATTTCTTTAAGGCATTTTGTCAAACTATTTGCATGCCTTAGCTATGCTTCTACATTTTAAATGCATGTCTACCAAGGCACCTACAACTACATCTGACAAAAATCCCCTTTCTGTTATGATTTAGTGGGTGTCCATACCATGTTCCAATGCTCCCATTTTTGTACAGGCTGTGAGGATGCTAGCAAAGTTTGCAGAGTCTAGTTTTACACCTACCAATTGCATTTGCTTGAAAGTTTCTACAGCTTTTTTAAAAATTTGAGTCACTTTAGTGTGTGCCATAGGAAACTACAAGGAAATTCAAACCTCATCCGCACAATATAAGTTATAAAGAAAATTAATCACGATTTGAAATCATTTAAGAGAGGACTTCTGTATAAATTCTTTTTTACTAAATTTTGTTTGTAAGTTCTTGTGAAGGCTGTGATGATCAGAAGTGGCACTTACAACTACTAGGTCTTACAAGAATCTACTTTCAATTATGCTCTCATGGATGTGCATACCTTACTTAAAAGTTTCTATGGCCTTTTTAGTTTTGTGAACACAAACTTAAAAAATATAGGACAATAATCAGTTAAAGAGAAGTAAATATTAATTGTTGTAATTACTTTTACCATAATCAGTTTTGTGAACACAAACTTAAAAAAGATAAGGTAATAATCAGTTAAATGCATGTCTACCAGGGCACCTGCAACTACATCTGACAAAAATCCCCCTTCTTTTATGCTTTAATGGGTGTCCATACCCTGTTCCAACGCTCCCATTTTTTTGTCAATTGTTTTAAATTAAAAAAAGCTGACCAAAGATTTTGGTCCATTAAAACAGTATCCTAGTGCATGCAGAAGGGAATCATCGGTAACCCTCCACCTTTCAACATTCATATCAAGAACTTCCTATGTGGCATTTAAGTATAATGAGATTTAGGAACCAAGCATGAGGAGACTTCACTAGTGGACAATATGTCCTTTGCAACCCTTCCAGTTGTAGCCAAATCATGAAGAAACTGTAGAAAGTGACATGGAAATAACTTGGCCTACTAAACTTCACATTTGGCCTTTGGTGACATAGAGGCAATATATAAAAGATCTTCAAACTGAAGAGAATTGCACTTGATTAATTTAGAGGTTAGCACCATAGGTTACCCAGATATGATAGATTTTAAATTTTAGTGAAAAAGTCACTACAAGGTGGCCACAAATGATGGCATGTCTTTCCGTGGTCCTACTATAGAATGATATACATAAAGCTTCTCCACAAAGCAATTGTCTTCTGACTCGTTTCTCTAATCACTTCAACACTAAGTCTAGGCATCTTCATTGCTAGCTCTTTGCATCCTTTTATAGTAAGTTTGCAAGCAGACATCCACAAAAATTGCATAGATTCATAGCGGTCCAAACCAGACAAGAGGGCAGGATCACCAGATGGACTATCTCTTATCTCAAGTTTTCGAAGGCTTTTGCATCCATTGAGCACATTATGTTGGGAAAACTTTTTGCCCAGACTATCTTATGTTATCAGCAACAATAAGAATCTGGAGCCCGCACGGTGGCGTGTTGGCCTGGACTCGAGGTTTGCTTCCTCGAGGCCCGGGTTCGATTCCCGCCAGGCTTACCTGATGAGCGTGGCTTGCGGACTATTGCGCTCATCCCCAGAGGACTAGTCTCGCCTCTGCTCGCCCCCTCCCAGACCCCAACTTGGGAATTTGTAAGCCCAAGGTAAGGCGAGGGGGGTCACTAGGTAGAGTCATGGGTACACCTCTGAGTTAACAAAAGCCAATAAGAATCTGCAACAGAACAGGACAAACAGAGCACACAACAAAACAGAGGATACAGAGAATACCAAGTGCACGCACATACACAAAAACTACTACTATATTCTTATTTTAAAACCCCAGATATATATATGTTTTTATGCTTCCACACACTTCTATCATAATTGATAGGCCGATGAAGTAGTTGACAAAATCGTTCCAGATCATACATACAATAGATGCTAGAAAACTCTAGACGTTGGGTAGACAAAGGAGTAAATGCAGTGTTGTTGAAGAAGTTTCCAGTCAAATCAGAGAGCAAGTTGGACGGCTTTGGAAGCCACTTATTTGCTTCACACGTCATGTGTATAACATTCTCCCACTTGAAGCCAATGAAGGGGGGTCAGAATAAACTGTAGTCATCAAATTACCCCCAGACCTACCAAGTCTCTACATAGCTCATGCTTTCCTCTTGGCAGAATTTTAGTAAACATATCAGCAGGGTTCTTATCCATATGGATCTTTTCCAAATTGAAATGGCCTTCCTCTAATACCTGCTGAATCCAATGGTACCTTAGATCAATGTGCTTGGTCTTTGAGTGATATGCTGGGTTTTTTGCTAAATGGATGGCACTCTGATTGTCACAATACAGCGTATATCTTTCATGTTTTATTCCCAGCTCTCCTAGGAATTGTTGTATCCACAACATCTCTTTGCAAGCTTCTGTTGCAGCTTTGTATTCTGCCTCTATTGTTGAAAGGGCTACTACTTTATGTAGTCTAACTCTAGACACCCAAGATACTGCAGCACCTGCAAAGGTATATAGATAACTAGTGGTGGACTTTCTAGTGTCCACATCTCCAGCCATATCTGCATCTGTATAACCTTTAAGCACAACAACATTATTACCAAAACATAAACAATGATGGCTAGTACCCTTAAGATACCTCAAAATCCACTTCACTACTTGCCAATGTTGTTTGCCTAGATTTGCAAGGAACCTGCTCACTACTCCCACTGAATGTGCAATATCTGTTCGAGTACATACCATGGCATACATCAGGCTGCCAACTGCTGAAGCATAAGGAATTTTACTCATTTCCTCGTTCTCCTTGTCATCACAAGGGCTCAAATCAGTACTCAATTTAAAGTGGGATGCAAGAGGTGTACCAACTGGCTTGGCATCCATCATATTGAACCTGTCAAGAACCTTCTCAATATATTTTTCTTGTGACAGCCATATTTTCTTCTTCCTATCACATATGATCTTCATGCCCAGTATTTGTTGTGTTGGACCCAAATCTTTCATTGCAAACTATTTACCTAAATCCTTCTTCAACTGATTAATCATATTTTTATCATGTCCAATAAGTAACATGTCATCTACATACAACAATAATATAATGTACCTATCTTGGTCATACCTCTTAATATAGACACAATGATCAGCTTCTAGCCATTTAAAACCATGTTCCAACATGAATGAATCAAATTTTTTTATACCACTGGCGAGGTGCTTGTTTCAGTCCATAAAGACTCTTCTTCAATCTGCAAACTAAATTTTCTTTACCTTTTTATTTTGAATCCTTCTGGCTACTCCATATAAATCTCCTCTTCAAAATCTCCATTAAGGAAAGCTATCTTTACATCTAATTGTTCACACTCCAAGTTTAAAGTAGCTGCAAGACCAAGAATAATTCTAATGGATGACATCTTTACAACAGGTGAGAATATTTCAGTGAAGTCTATACCTGTCTTTTGAGAAAATCCTTTCACCACCAACCTTGCCTTGTATCTTTCTTTTTTCCCTTCTCCCTCATGCTTGATCATATACACCCATTTGTTTTGTAGGGCTCTTCTTCCTTTTGGAAGCTTTACCAACTCCCAAGTTTCATTTTCCAACAAAGACTCCATTTCTTCCTCCATTGCTTTCTTCCATTCTTTGTTCTTCTTAACTTCACAAGCTTCTTGAAAACAATCAGGTTCACCTTCATCAGTTAATAAGATATAATTTGAGGGAGGAAACCTTTGTGAAGGCTTGTGAGGCCTAGTAGACCTGCAGGTCAATTGTGGTGGTGTATTTTCAGGTTGGAGTTCTTGTAATGGTTGTTGTATAATTTCTTCTTGTTGTTATTCATCATTTTCAATTTCTTGTTCAACTTGCTCTTGAGCATGCTGCCCATTTTCTTGCAATGGTGGAATATCTAATTGTCGTTCAGAAAACTTATCAACAACTTTCTTGACCTCCATATTGTCTATAGATATTTTAAACATCTTTGACTCATTGAATATAACATCCCTGCTTCTAATGACTTTATGTTTATCTGGATCCCATAATTGGTAACCAAAATCACTATCCGCATAGCCTAGAAAAATACACTTCATGGATTTGTCATCTAGCTTACTTCTATGTTCTTTGGGAATATGCACAAATGCTTCACATCCAAAGAATTTTAATCTACCTCTTTACCAGTCCAAACTTCTTTGGGAATGCCACCATCCAAGGCTGTAGTAGGGGATCGATTTATGAGGTAGCATGCTGTCCTTAAAGCTTTTGCCTAAAAATGTTTTTCCAATCCAGAATTTGACAACATACTCCTCACCTTCTCCATGATAGTGCGATTCATTCTTTCTGCAGTCCCTTTTGTTGAGGAGTAAGAGGTATAGTTTTCTCATGCTTTATGCCAAACTTGTTGCAATCCTCTTTGAATGCATTGGAACAATATTCTCCACCATTGTCTGTTCTCAAGCACTTGAGCAATTTATTAGTCTCTCTTTCAACAGCAACATGAAACTTCTGAAATATCTTGAATACCTCATCTTTGCTTTTCATAGGGTAGGCCCAAATCTTTCTAGATGCATCATCTATAAATGTGACAAAGTATGAGGCTCCTCCTAATGACCTAATGTTTACTGGCCCAAATACATCAGAATATCTTAATTCTAACAAATTTGTTTTCCATTCATGACCACTTCTAATAAAAGAAACCCTTCGTTGCCTACCATATATGCAATGCTCACAAAGGTCAAGATTATAGGATTTCAAACCTGGTAACAGATTTTTACCAATTAGAATTTTCAGGGCCTTCTCACTCATGTGACCCAAACGCTTATGCCACAAATCTGCTGAGATTTCTTCTTTTGCATGTGATTTCACTGCTATTGCTCTTAATGTATACAATGTTCCTGCCTTGGATCCTCTAGCCATGAGCAGTGCCCCTTTACTGATTTTCCAGCCACTTTTTCCAAAACTTGTGGAACAGCCTTCATCATCCAAACGTCCTATAGAAATTAGACTCATGCACATCTCTGGAACGTGTCTAACCTGTTTCAATAAAATATCTTGTCCATCCTTTGTCTTGATCAGGACATCTCCCACTCCAACAAGGTTACAAAAATGATTGTTTCCCAAGTGGACTCTACCATAATTACTAGGATTATACACAACAAAATTATCTTTGTTTGGGGTTACGTGGTGAGATGCCCCAGAGTCAAGAATCCGATCAATGCTACAGCTGGAAGTATATAAACATGCATCTTCCATTGAAACAGTAAATAAAACCTCATTATCTGAAACTATAGCAGTGATCTCACCTTCATTTGTGCTAGCTGATTTTTTATTTGTGTTGGCCGATTTTTGATCCTTCAGTTCTCGCTTCCAGATTCGACATTCTCTTTTCATGTGTCCTGGCTTTCCACAATGATAACAAATCAGCCTGCCTCTTTTCGATTTTGATCTGCCTCTTGATCTTGAACGCCCTTGATGATTTCGATCAATTTTTCTACCACGATCAGCTATAGTTAAGGCTTCTCCTCCCTGTTTTCTGTAGATGATTTTCACCGCAGCTCCTCATTCTAATGCTGCTGCTAACATCATCAAACTTTAGGGTTCCTGCAGGTGCAGAAGTGCTTATGGCTACAATCAGGTTTTCCCAGCTGTCCAGCATGGAGCACATTAGTAGGATGGCTTTAATCTCATCAGCCAGAGCAATTTTAACAGAGGCAAGTTGGCTGGTGATTATGTTGAACTCATTTAAGTGCTCTGCTATTGAAGCACCCTCCTCCATCTTGAGGTGGTATAATTTCTTCATTAAGAAAACCTTATTCGAAGCTGTGTTTTTCTCATATAAATCATGTAACTTTTTCCATAGTTCTGCTGCTGTCTTCTCTCCGGCAACATTAAAATACACATTTTTAGCCAGCTATTGACTAATGGTTGCAATCGCCTTTCTATCCAGCTTATTCCAATCTTCATCCGCCATCGTTGTGGTTTTCTTTGATATTCCCTCAATTGGCAAATACTGATCCTTCAGAAACAGTATATCTTCCATTTGGGATTTCCACAGGGGCAAAATTAGCCCCTTTTAACTTCTTCATATCGCTCACTGCTGCTGTCTCCATGACTGACTCTGATACCAGTTGTTGGGAAAACTTTTTGCCGAGACTATCTTATGTTATCAGCAACAATAAAAATCTGCAACAGAACAGAACAAACAGAGCACACAACAAAACAGAGGATACAGAGAATACCAAGTGCACGCACATACACAAAAAACTACTACTATATTCTAATTTTAAAACCCCAGATATATATATATATATATTTATGCTTCCACACACTTCTATCATAATTGATAGGCCGATGAAGTCGTTGACAAAATCGTTACAGATCATACATACAATAGATGCTAGAAAACTCTAGACGGTGGGTAGACAAAGGAGTAAATGCAGTGTTGTTGAAGAAGTTGCCAGTCAAATCAGAGAGCAAGTTGGACGGCTTTGGAAGCCACTTCATTTGCTTCACACGTCATGTGTATAATACATTAGTCAGGACTTGATCACTTTCCCCAACAAATGCTACTGATAAGATTTCTACTGTTTTACCATATGCTCTAATATATTCAAATGCTTTGTCAGTGAGTAGACCAAATACTGTCAGCCTTGTTAGGCTTTTGCAGTTCATTACAATTGCCCCAAACCCATCATCCATAGATTCACCAGTTACATGATTAGGAGTGTTTCTTCCCATGATACGGAGTCGAAAGCTCACTAATTTGGCATAATTTTTTGACATAGTCACAATTGCCTTATTGGTCATTTGCTGACAAAAGTAAAGAACGGACATCCCTCTGAAATTGCAACAAGGCCCTGATCCGATACACAACCTTCACCATCTTCACGTGCATCTATGGGAAATACACGAAGATCCCTCAGATCACTGCATGTTGCTGCAACTGCTTCTAAACCACTACCTTCCACCGAGTCCAGAACCCAGAGAATGCACTTTATGACAGTGACAGATGATTCCTTCCAATTCAAAGCTCCGAATAAGTGCATAGCTTAAGTTCAGAGAAGCCAAATTTGAGCACACTGGATAAACTACAGGCAGATACTATGGCACAAGTTCACGAAACCCTGACAAACACTGAATTTGAAGACATTTGTCGAATGCTACCAGAAGATTTTCTGCCTGTTTTGCATAAAACTCATACCCCATTGAACCTGTTCCTAAATATGTAAGATGTGGTGCTATTAATATCAACCTATGTAGCTGAACTACATAAACAACTCTGTTCAACCTAAGCTTCTTTAGGGATGAGCACCTTGCTACTAACCTTTCAAGTGCATCAAAATTTATTGGAGCCTCGAAACAGTCAAAGCTAAGAGATATCAAGGAGGTCATCTTCTCAGGAAAGCAGGCCAACCAGCCATCTCCATTATCTGTTAGCTCAACCTCACTCATTTGTATACAGGCTGTGAGGATGCTGGCAAAGGTTGCAGGGTCATTTTTAAATTTTGTATGATTAAAAGTTGGATAAGAAGTTGGATGACATGTAGCATCATTTAAAAATTTTGTATGATAAATAGAAACGAGACTGCACCAAGAAAATTTGGATATGCACTTGCAACACACCTTCAAAAATCAGATAAATCTGTAACTTTTACAAATCTGACACTGTTTGTAATTTATGACATTAACTTGTTTCTAAGGTAACAAATACTGTAGCCTGGGTAAAATCTTTGAATACTACACACATGATCAAACAGAGAGCTTTCAGAAGCCACAATGCAAAATTCTTCTTCCTCCAACATAACAAGGATATATACTTTTTAAACTTTTGCCACAATATAATGCGTCCAGCAAGGATATATACTACAAATGATTTAATTTATTTTAAAAATAGCACACTGCAATAAATTTTAATACAAATGAATTTCATCTCAAATTTTTTTCACTTTTACTTACTTTCTCTTGCCACTGCAACTATTGAATTTTATTATAGATGAATTTGATCTTAAAAACTTTCTCTTGCTTCCAGCTGTTAACAATTTTAAATCATTTTTATGATTTTTTAATTTTTATTAAGGAATAAAAGAATATTTTTAAGAAAAGATTTGTTGATATATTTTTGAAATAATTTTTAAATTTTTTTCTTTTTAGAAAACATAATAATTTTTATAATAGAATTTAAGAATAATAAATCTAGAAAATAAAAAGAATCTTTATTATTTAGAAAGATGATTGAGATAGGATAGGATATGTAGAGTGAAATTAACCATCATGAATTAATTCATATGATTTTAGAAATTTTAATTTATAAAATAAATAATATTTTTTTAATGATGTCAAAGGGGCCTAAATTTGACAGTCAACCTTACCTGTCAAGCATTTTTTTTATGACAGTTATCTATTCAATGGTGCCTTTAAAATACTATGACATTTCTTAGTATAAGTAAATTAAATATAAAAACCAAATATATATATCAACATAATCCTATATAAATTTTGACAGTTTGTACAAAATCTCTCCTTTCATATGATAAAGTCTTTTTAAAATTTCGATTGTATTTTACAGCAAAAATGCCAAATACAGCTATACAACTATCAAATTTAGGCCCTGGTCACTATAACAAATGATGTCATCTTTTAGTTGATTTTTTTTAGTTCAATATTTTGATGTTGTCATCTGTAGGAGGCTCATTTTTTTAATGTAAATTTCCCCTAATGAGAAGAAACCCTCACTTTTTCCAACTAAGTAGTCACATACTTGCTTTTCACAGAAGTACTATTGCACTCAATAGTGTATGCATCAAGCTTATATAATGTGTCAAATCTGACACCTTTAAGAGTTACCATAGCACCTCTAACCATCTTGCATCCTGCATTAGAAAAGACTACTTGCACACCCACATCTATTAGTTTGCTCACAGATAATAAATTTCGTGCTAATTCAGGGATATGCAACACACCATTAATATTTTTTACTCTACCATCAGGAAATATGATTTTAACTTTACCATGGCCAACAATATTTAAATAAGAATTATCACCCAAGTACACCTTACCTCCATCAAATTCTTCATATTCAAAAAACCAATCTCTATTAGGGGTCATATGAAAAGATGCACTTGAGTCAATTAACCATGCATCATTACCTGCACGAGTGGCCAAAGCTGCAATGAATGCATCAACATCTTCCTTCTCGAACTTAGAATTAGAATCATTTTTTTTCTTTTTCTTCTTCCTTTCTTCTTTGCACTCCTTACGAAAGTGTCTAGACTTACCGCAATTCTAGAAAATAACTTTGGGCTTTCCAGGAGATTTGCATCTCCCTTTGGACTTAGATTTGTCATGCTTATCACTCTTCTTGCCTTTTTCTTTAGATCTTCCCTAAACATTTAGACTCTCTTTGGCATTTATGAATACCTTCCTCCTCATCTCTTCATAAAGCAAAGAACCCACAACATCTTCAACTTTCAAGACAACAAAAGTACTCCTAATAGCCATAACAAAAGAATTCCACAAATCAGACAAATAACAAAGCAAGATTTGACATCTATCCTCCTCATCCATTTTTACACCAACTTATGCCAATTGAGCCACCAACATATTGAATTCTTCTTGGTGGTTTACAATTCACCCACCCTCTTCCATTCTCAAGGAATGCAACTTCTTCCTCAAGAAAATCTTGTTCACTAAAGATTTGGCTTGATATATCTCACCAAGTTTCTTCCATAGTTTCTTTGCAGAGGACTTTTCATGGACATTGATTAAAACAAAGTTTGCAAGGCACAATCTAATTAGACCCTTAGCTTAATGGTCCATAACATCATATTGTGCAGTCAAATTAGCATCTGTAGGCCTTAAAACATGCTCATCAATAGCATCCCATAGATCTTGATCAATTAATAGATCTTCCATCTTCAACTTCTACATCTCAAAATTGTTACCAAATTTCCTTTCTACCTCTATTCTCCCTAATGTGCTTGCCATATACAAATTTTTACAACAAGATCACAAAGTATCTTTTGCACAAGCTCCCACTCAAAACTGAATTAGTTCAAAAAACCCAACAACCCACAATTGAAACCAAAGTTGATCAAGCTTTGATACCACTTGTAAGGAAGCTAAGGTAGCAAACAACTTCCTACGCCAATCTTGAGAGAAGAGTTATACAAAACTTTTCATATCTTTAAAACAGTTACAAAAATTATACAAAAATAAATATAAATAGCAATCATATCACAACACAATGATTTACGTGGGGAAAACCCTTTCGGGAAAAAACCGCACACTCCAAAAGTAGCCCAATATATTATTCAAAAATCAACAAGATTGCAATATAATTGTAGAGCAAGCTTTCACATGAGTGTCACTAACCAAAGATTTGGAGGCAATTTAACAACATTTATAAGACTCTTACACACAACCTCCATACAAGCACCTAATATATGAGAGATTCAATACATGAAACCATCAAATGGTATTTACAATATACCATGAGCTAAAACCACCCAAAAGTGGCACCCAAATCCTTAGCCAGTTCCATTATCTCTAGTCAAAGATGCCTTATGATGTATTAAAACATACATCAGCACATGTAACTCCCCCTTACAACTTTTTTCTGTGTCCGACATATTTTTACATTTTCCAATATGAGAGGCCCAACTTCCAGAGGCCATAACTGATGCAGATCAAACCCCAAGTGTCTTGTCAGACAATCAGGATGAGCAACCAATACCCAAACACACAACAAAATAATTCACAAAATAACAATGTTTTATTAATTGTAGCAATTCAGTGTTCAAGAAGTGTAATTTTACAAATAGAATACAACTCTCCAGACCCTCGAACCAAGAGTCTTCAATATATGAGTTCTCTCCATAATTCTCCCTCAAATAAGAGTAATCATCCCATTTTATACTTCCCAAAAGGAAGTTAAACAATTTCTCCAACATCAATTACAAAACTAAAAGGTCAGATGTTTTAAAAACCACTTGATGTTTCGAATTACTAGAACAGATTAATGAGAATACTACTTAATAATCAAACCAATCAGACCACTTGGACCCATCAGAGCACTCAACAACCAACCACTCGGTGAATCAACCACTCAACAACCAACCACTCGATGAATCAACCACTTAGCAGGCAACCTCTCGACAACCAACCCCTCGATAACCAACCACTCAGCAACCAACCCCTCGAGAGCCAACCCCTCGACAACCAACCACTCGGCTAGAGAAAGTGAACACTCGGCAGAGAGAGAATAAACACTTGGCTAGAGAGAGTGAATGATCAGCTAGAGAGAGTGAACGCTAGGCGGAGAGAGGATGAACACTCGACTAAAGAGAGAGTGAATGATCGGCTAGAGAGAGAGTGAACACTGGGCAGAGAGAAAATGAACACTTGAATAGAGAGAGTGAATGATCAACTAGTGAGAGAGTGAACACTTGGCAGAGAGTGTTCAACCGACAATGACATTCCACGCTTGGCCAAGATTGACATCCCACGCTCAGGCAACATTCACTGTCGGGCAACATTCACTAAATTTTATCCGCATTGCACCAAATTTGAACTGGTGATACCCATTAAGCTCTTTTACAATACCCATGTTTTTTATTTGATAAAAAACATCTGTTTATCCAAATTACATGTATTCATCCAAATTGCACCAAATTTGAACTGAGGATACCCATTAAGCTCTTATACAATACCCATGCTTTTTATTTGCTAAAAAATATTTGTTTATCCAAATTACATCTATTCATCCAAATTGCACCAAACTTGAAATGGGGATACCCATTAAGCTCTTCTACAATACTCATGTTCCTGCTTTGAGCAAAAAGTATATGAAAGTCTCTTAAAACAAAACAACCTGAAACCAACACAACAAAAAATTAAAAAAAAACACAACAAAACTGAATAGAAACCTAAAATCTTTTTGGTTGATGCAAGATTACCTCTAGACCTGGATGCTCATGCATCAATAACTTTTGATCTGGAAGGTCGATTGGGCCCTTTTTAAAAAATTATAGAGATCGAAGAGATCTATGCATCGGGCATCGTTGTAGACAGTGTTGAACAACCTAAAAATTTTATTTTGGCCAAAAACCAACCCTATAGCCTAGAAATTGGGTTTGATTCAATTTGATATCAAAAAAATCACACTTTTTGTAATTGAAAGGTTAAGGCACCTTTCCTAACAAAAAGAAAACAATGAAAATATAGAACAATAAAGGAAAGGAAGATAAAACACAACAAACCAACCTTCATGATGAAAATAAAGAATGCTCATGAGGCCAAGGAGGTGGGATAAAATGCTAGAATGTTGTGATGCACTTTAGAATGCTACAAAATGTTGTATGTTGCATGGAAGACCTCAAGCTTGCATTAGTAATGAGAATCGATCTTCAAAGAAGGGGAAGGAAGCTTAATAGACATTCAAAATGCAAAGGTGACTAATGGACTTCCAAAAACTAGGTGAAGGATGGTTATAAAAGAATATTTGGAAGTTGAAAGATCACTGGTAGGTCAAAAAATAAACATTGTATGATTGTATAGTCAAAGGACAACAACACACCACTTAGATTTTTGTGCACTACACTAGCACCCAAGTATGATGTGCTCTGAGACTTCACAAGATTGGAGAAAAACATAACACAAACATAGGGGAACACATGGAAACATATGAAACAATTGACTAAGCACACAAAAATACAACACAACGTTGGTACTAAGAGCAGGTAAAGGGCCAAGGATGGACTAGAATGACCCTAGAACATGCTACATGAGGTAGACACCAAAGAAAGCCCAAAATGTAATGCAATAATTGTAGGGTGTGTAATTTTTGACATTATAGTGTGCAACAGTTGAGTGGCTCAACTAAGACTAGAAATAAGTGAGGAAGTGTCCAACAAATAGGTCACCAAAAAACAAAAATAAAATAGCATAACAATTATATTTATAGATAAGATTAGATTTAAGAAATAGCAAGTAAATACATTCTTTAATAAAAATAAATTTACTTTTGACTATTAAAAAATTTAATTATATTTTTTGTGCTAGTAAACCTAGGTTAGGCACCAGGGGCCACAAAAAATGAGCATTATGCCTAGATTACTAGTAAGAAAAGATGTTCACCATATCCTTCCATATAGTGATTTATCCATCCAAATATGAACATAAAAAATTGTCATGTTTGTGTGAGAATGGTCAATGAGCTATTCGACCAAACGTGCAGCTAAAATTGCCATCAAAACTTCATGAGCACCACAATATACTAACCAATAGATATATTATTGCAATAGTTCAAGTTCCATATAGCACATCCAAAAAAAAGGACTGACCAATATAAAAAAATGGCTTAAAAAAAAATCCCCATCAAATCCTTCAATTGATAGAGAATGACCATTGGCAAACCAAAAAAGAGTCTACAAATGTCTATACTAGGAAGAGGAGGCAAATTACATTGACATCATCTTCCATTAACTAATCTATAGAGGGTTAGAACTAGGACATGGTGGTGAGGAAAATTACACAGGTCTCACCTTGTCCCTACAAACATTCATACATTCATCACAATTATCCTCCTTCTTCGATAAAGAAACCTTCACTAATTCATCTGAATCTTTATTATCACAATATTATGAAAAAAATGATTTAGCATTAGAGGGGAGATTCACATTGACTACCATGGCAATTTCATCGATGGCCCATTGCATCCATTCTAGGCACCACTTGATGGCATAAAGGTGGTCTAAGGAACAATTAAAGTAAAGTTTTGATTGATGGTCTAGATCTTCGATGTTGTACAATAGATACGAACCGATTGCATTTAATAGAATTGATGCGCAACTTAAGGAGTGAGCTACATTGAAGACATTTTTCCTACCCATCCACTACCTTGGGTCCAACAGAAGATTTATCATGTATGCTTTTATCTTGACACAGGGCATGTCATCCATTTATTTGGCCATCTCCTAGATCCTCGATACCCACAACCTCAAATTAGGATTCTAGATTTCCTACTCTAGGCAAGCTATGAAGTCCTCAATCATATTACCACCAGTCACCCTTTGATTCCTTAGCCTTATCTTCCCCTTGCCCTCAAGCAACAACTCCTCCAAGTTCTCCCATGCCTCTTGGCTATGCTATTTCCCCTCCTTCTTACCAAAGAGGACACCATCAAAATCGTGAGGGATGAACTTGACATAGCCACTGAAGATAGGCAACTCTTCTTACCAACTCACACTAAACAATGTAAATGTAAATGCATTATAACCACCACCACCTCGAGGCATAATTTAAAAGTAACAAGTAATTACATTTCCTTTGTATGGGACCTCAAAGTCATTTTGCCTTGAGTGATCTCATTTTTGGAGGTAAATTTCTTCTTTTGGACTACTAACCAATTTGTCGAGTTTTCATCTCCATCATCTTTTAGGAGCTAACCATTAGCCAAGGGTGTATGTTGAAGATTTGACTAAAAAATTGTACAAAGGGAGGCAACTGCCAAAGTTTTCTCCTTGCTAACAATTAGATTGTGAGCTACATGTTTTGCATCAATGCCCAAACTATCAATTTGTCTCTTCCCACCTAGATTTTCAAGTCCATCTTTGGAAATTTGGCTCAAATCTAGCATTTTTGTAGTGACAATACCATCAACATTGTTGATGGGATATGCATCAACATTTGTCTCTTTCAGACTATTGCTAGAAGGCAATGGTATCACCTTCTTCATTGGGAGGAGCAAGGTGTGTTGGGTATTCACCCCTTTGCCACCATGTTGTTTTAGAAGAAAATTTGCTACTACTTGCACCAAAACCCTAAAATCTTTTTGGGAGCAATTGGAAGTAAGATGACCATACTCAAAATAACAACACCTAAATGGATGTTGACATAGTCCAAATTTTGTGTCCAAGATCTACCATTCTTCTTTAGAATAATATCTTCTAGCAAGCCCTTGTCTAACTCCAATTGAACACCAACTTGTGTATTGGTAGTGCAAAGAGAATTAGAAGAATTTGACAAATATTTTCCAAGAGAATCACTAGTCATTTGTAGGCCAAATTCACACCAAAATTGTAGAGGTGTGTAAGATAAATGCACCTAGATCAAAGTAGAGGACAATTTGTCATTCAAGGGGTTGAAGGAGGGATACCACAACTTCAAGCTCAAGATATAATCATCCCCAAGCCATGGGCCAGATGTAAGAATCTTATCTCTATTCTTTGGAGAATTGCACAAAATAAAGAAGAAACCTTGTGTGTAAGGATAAATGTCAACCTACTTATAAACTAGCACTTGAGATCTAATGCTTAAAAGCCCACTCATGTAGGCTTATAAAATTTGGTCAAAAGCCACTAAAGCTTCTAATGAATGCATTCCATTGAATCAAAATCAATAACAAATGAGTTCTCAGCCTTTTCCACAATCAATCCTGCTTTCTAGAAACTTGTCTTAGTCCCTTCTCTAAAAGCCTCTCAAATCATCACAATAGTAAAACAAAGTAAATAAAGCAAATAATCCATTTAAATACAACATCACAAATAACGAAAGTAAAAAGATGTAATTAATCTGCTTAATTACAATAGAAAAGATAAAATGATGTAATTAATCCGCTTAATTACAATATTACAAGAAAAAGATAAATCTCTTAAATATAATCAATAAAAGTCATTAAATATTACAAAAGTCACTTGCTCAATTCAGGTGAAAGCACTATAAAATAATATACAAAATCCATTGGCATTCATGCCATAAATACATCCAATTACAAGTTACAATAATCATGTACAACAAGTATAAGTAAATTAATACACTCTCCAGTAGCCATGAACCCAAATGGTTGTCCTGCGAACCGAGAGACAGGAACATGGCTTAAGCGCTTTTCCACCCAACTATGAAGCAATTACACTTCCCCAGATCCCTTCATGACATGAAGAAAACCCAATCCTGCATGAAATGTCTAGCTACCTAGAACAACTGGTAGGTGGGAACACCCGATGCAACTTGATGTCTAATGTGCAATTCTAATAATCAAATGCAGATTGTCTCACAACAGGATGTGGCAAAGATATATATCAATAAGTTTGCCAGACAAAATATTCATCTTTTTCAATGACTGAAAGTTTAGATCTAAACCTTTAAAACATAGTAATCGGACAATTCGCGAAAAGAAAAAAAGCCATCTCTAATAATCAACATTCGACATCCTAGCCCAAAAGTAACCCAATAACACATTCCTAGATAAAAATCTACTTCCTTCCCCAAGAAACAAGTAAATAAATAAAATAAAACAATCAATGTTCTCCTATAATTCATCTCTAAATCCCTTTCCCAAAACATCAATCGAAAAAACATACTTTCAAGCAAATAATTCATCATTTGATCATACAATTGCATCTATAGGGCTATTAAATTGGTTTTAATTCCTAGTTCATATTTCATTCAATTTTTATAATATGTATTAAGTTTTCTAATTCATTCAAATCAAGAATACCAATTCTTTTCAAGAAGTTCAATGATATTTACATCTCAGAATTTACTTCATCATAATAACATATAAGGAAAAGATAGTTTTTAACTTATATTCTATTCATTCAATTTTTTAAAAAATAATAGGTTTTCTAAATAATTTAACAACCTTATTGTCATTGTTGTGACATGAAGCTGAGGAAACTCATTAACAAGCTTACTGTCACACTAGTGACAAGAATTGCAGAAGGTCAAAATAGGTTACTATCGCACCTGCAACAGGAACTGTAGAAAACTTTGATTTCAAAGGAAGTTATTGTCTAACTAGCGACAGTAATTAAGCAGGTCTAAAATAACGTAAAATTAATTAAACATAGCTACAACAGGAACTTTATGAACTGATATAAGATTGGTGGCCAACTTAAAAAGGTGCAGATCTGAGACGACGTAAAAAACACAAGAATCATAGTTTTAATTGGCCAAGGTAGGTTGATCTGAGGAGGTGACAGCCAGGGAAAAGATAGACATAGACAGCCCAGAACTAGCGGCAGATGACAGGAACAACTGCTCACCATACTGGTGACTACGTAGAGAAAAACGCAGTGCTGGGTTTGCTAATCAGTGGCCAAGGAATAGGTAGGTCGACGCTTAGGAAAAGAAGTTGATTCCACAAATATAGAAGGGGTTGATCTCAACAAATAGATGAAAGAAAAGTAAGCAAGAATAAACACAACAGCTAACGAAAATATAGATAGATGCCAATAGCAATTACTGAGGATAAAGGTGACTAGTGGCAGGGAGTAAGAACAAGTTGATCAAAGGACAAAATAGACCAAAAATGATAGTTTATGAAGCCAAATTAACCTATAGTTTAACAATTTTAAATCCTCCATTTTTAATGCAAGGAAAAACTAGGAAAATACCAGGAATCACTTTCCAGAGGGGAGTCCATTCTTTGTTGTAGTCGTTGATCCAGCTTTTCTCCTATCGCTGCTCAGAATAGAACAAAACATCCTTCTCTCTGTTGTAAAAACGTGCCCTTCTCTGCTACAATTCATGGTGTTTTTAATTCTTCCAAGTGACTTCTCTTTTATTAAAAATCTCTCTTATTTTTGGCGTTCAGATTTAGGTTTTGGCTTTGCTTTTTGATAATTGAAGATTTTGTTTGAGTTGCAATTAGAAAATCTCTCCAATTTCAATTTAGTAAATTTAAAATAACTTATTAGCTTTCTGTCGCATGCATGACAATATCTTATTTTTAATTCTATTTATTTAAAATTCTAAATATAATTTAACTATTTTTAATAAAACACAATTACTAATTGTTGCCCCCTTTTTTTTTTAAAAAAAAGGCGTCCTAACCCATTCTTTGTTTTTCCCTTCCATTCATTGTTGGCCTTTTTCACTTAGTTTCTCCTTTCGGGCCAAATTCACTTAGTCACTTTAGTGAGTCAGAGATCCCTTGCATTTTTGAAGTCAAGTCGGTGGGTTTGCAAGTTCTTGAACTGCCCGACTTGCCAACCTAGTATTTTGTTGTGTCTCCCTATGAAGTCTTTCCTTTATAGTTGGGAGGCCAGGGATTCTTTGAAGTTTTGAATCTCTGACTCCTAGTTCAAGAGTTCATCTTTTGCCCGACTCGCTGACTTCACGTAGCACACTTTCCCAAGTGGTGTTAGCTACACTGGCATACTGTACAGAAGAATGACACTTGTCACTTGGCATTCAATTTGAGGTACATGCAGACACAATGGCACCATTCTCAGAGGGAAAATTGAGGCATGCATTTATGAGTTATAATGGCAAATTCACTGCCAATATTTGATATCTTTCTTGGGTGAATTTATGAGAAGTGACTTGGATTAATTCTTAAGCCACCTAAGGTGATATTATGTGCAAGGGGATGCATTGCAGAAGAACAAACAACTAGTCTCCTATGTGCAAAATTTTAGCACAGTTCCATCTTCACAGGTCAGCATAGCTAGTATCTCTTTCCTCTCTCTATAAAGGTTTCATATCTTCTTTAAGGAGTTAGAGATTTTTATTTCCCATGTATCTGCACAAAGAATTCTCTATCAGTGTCTTGCCTCATCCTCTGCTCTCTGTGTGTATCTTTGAGTCTCTTATTTTCTGGTTTCTGGAACACATAAAGATGAAGTTTAAATTCCAAGGGACTCCCGTGGCTTCCATTGTGGAGAATGGTCTCTCTAAAGTGAGGGATACAAATTTGGGGCACGTGGATTTAGATGATTTTTGGAGGAGAATATAGTCTGAGAAAAGAACTCCCTTGGCAAAGAAAATTATCAACAACGGCTTGCATAAAGCTGGTGGTTTTCTGCTTGTTGTGCATTGTTCTAAATTAATGGTGGCATGCGCCAATGGTTATTTCCCAGACTCTCAGGAGATAAAGACTCCCAGTGGCATCGTGGTGGCAAAAATTGATTCTGAATCTGTTGCTTCGGCCCTGAACTTAGAAAAATATGAAGATAACTCTGATGTTTATGTATCTTCGGCCTGGAATTACTATAATGAGAAAAATGACTCATGTCGTACCTACGTTGCCAAGCATTGGCTAGAAGAAGAAAAGACTGGTAAGTCTCGGTTGCCTCCTAATCTGAAAAGGAGCCATTTTAAAGAAGAAATCTCAGATATGATAACCCTATTGAACAGACTAGTTGGGAGCCCCGAGTCGGATGTTTTTGAGTTCTGGAATTGCAGGTTTATTTTATTAATCTGCAAAGATCACCAAATTGACTAGCCAAAAATCATCAGTGATTGTCTACATGAGCAGCTAGTGAATTTTACACGAAGTGTGGACTTTCACATGTGTTCCTAGCTGGTCTACATCTTGGCTTGAAGAGAGGCTGCTTGGCCTGGTCTGAGGACTCAAAGGAGTTCTTCGACAAGCATGCTTGTGTATCAAAATTTTCCTCAATTGCAAAGAAGTGAAGGTATGAAAGATTTCAGACGAGTGAATGATGCCTTTTCTATGATTCTAGCTAAAAGAATTGATGGCTCAATAGAGAAAATATTTTCTGTAGAAGCGTTTGCATTGGTCACAAAATTTGGGAGTATTTATACTCAGTTTGATCACTTCTCATATTTGAGAATTGGGGGTTATGAAAATTCCCCATTAAAATTGCCTCGGTACACCTCTAATTATTTGGTGCTGCTGGAAGTATGCCGCCAAATGGCAACAGTAAATGTAAAATACCAGGCAATGAAAAAGAAAGGATATTCTTTTCATGTGTCTTTGTCTTTTTATTCATGCAAAAGCAATTATGGTGCTCAGAATGTGGATAAGTTATTGTCTAAATTCAACCTTCATAGTTTGTCTCCCCATGTATCATTTGACAACAAAAATTTTATAAAAGAAAATATGCATGGAGGTAGTTCCTATTCACACCTTCCTCAACTTGAAGAATTTTGGGTGGACTATATTGATGAAAGAAAAGTTCAAAAGAGGAAATGGATGAGGTTGACTATTGTTCAAGTCCATGCCTTCAAATTGAACATTCAGGTCCTAGATATAATTGATGATTTTTCAGATCTTTGGGGTGAAGAATATGATACAATGTCAAGGGAACCTTTGCCTCCAATAAAACGGTCTGAAAAGGAGGTTACTGATATTATGTTGCTGTCATTTCATGTTTTAAGGAGAACAGAAAAGTGGTTACAGACAAAGGCCAAGGAGTGTGCTAGTTCAACAACACTAAGGGACCCAACCTCTCAGAATCAAGTCAGATCCTAGACTACCACCTCGCATAGGAGATTATCTAGTTTGGACCTAACCTTGCAAAAGGTCAGCTCACAATCGAACGGTGATGATGAAGGGCCACCTGAGGAGATTGGCAGGTTGAAAACCACCCATGAGCAATATGTTCAAGTGACGAAGAGAAATACTAGATTGGCTGCTTTATCATCTAAAGCAGACCATGTGCCCCCTTCGAACAATCATGTAAGTGATTCTGATACTTTCATCTTCTTGCAAATTGGAGAAGATAATTTGTTGCATTCTTTACTCAGTCCACCAAATTCACCTCAACAAAAAGAGATGCCTAAGCAAAACCCTCATCCTGCACCAATAATGGTGACTACCAATGCCGCTAATGCGCAAGTCTCATTCCCAAACTGGTTGAAAAAGGTAGTCCAATAGAAGAAGAGGTACACCATTCAAGCTGATGAAGGCATCAATACTATTACCAGTTTGTTGCAGATGGTTCCAAAACCCAAACGTGTAAAGAGAATGTCTAGAATAGTGACCAATGCCACCTCGGGAAACTAGTTTTTAGAAATTGCAGACCCACTAGTCAAGAAAAATGAGGATGAAATAACTGAAATAGACTTCAGAGTAAGCTGAGTGGATCTAGGGCCATCAACTACCGAAGGTGATTTATATCATATGCACTATTTTGTCGACAACATCTCTAAAAGGGTGAAAGGCTTGCAAGATGAGAATTCGAGGCTACTAGCACATGTAAGTTCTTTGTCCTCTTTTACCAATTCAATTGCTAAGGTGATAACTCCCTCAACTGGAACCTCCTCCACTGTCAAACTCCCTACCCTCAACCCGAATCTGCTTCAACAAGTTAAAAATTCTTTGTCTCTGAGGAAAGCTATGGACCAATGGTTTGAGAGGATCATATTCGATGGTCTCATATTTATTGAGGAGGTAGTGAAATTGTCTGATTCCATACATGCTAAAAGATAAGTTTTGATAGTAGAATTTAAGAAAGCTTGAAGTGACCACCACAATTTGAATTTAGCCTCTAAGGAAGTGCAGTAAATCATCAACATGGACCCCAGTATTCTAATGGCTGAAGAAGTCATAGCTGATCCTAAGGAACTATATATCATTGTGTGGGCTGATGCATTAGAATGAAAAATTTGTATTATTTCTGCAGCTGAAGAAGAGATGGCATAGGCAGTGGCAGTTTATTACAAAGAGATGATGAGGATTAAAAGAGATTTTTCTACTGTAGAGGTAGAGGCTAATGGATCTGATGATGAAAAACTGTTGGATGTTAAGGTGATCAAATAGAATTTCAAAAGGACAATGATGGAGGAGATAGTAAATTACAATGCAATTACAGGGGAGTCGTTGGGAATACTTTCTAAATTGGAAGCCTGCATTAACACTTGTAGAGGTGGTATCGATGAAGTATATCGTAACGTGACTGACTCCGACCAGGCTATCATGAAAAGGAAGTGTCGCATCAGCATGACGTGGACTCCACCAAGCATGTCCTTAACACCGGTTATCAACAATTATAGGGCATACAACGCCAGATTGTGAGCACGGGTACCTCAGGCAGCACAAAGTGTCACTAGAGAATGCAGACAGTCAAGGGAAGATGAAGAGATGGACGAGGTGGACGATGGCAATGGGGACTTGCAAATTGTAAATTGATTTAAATTTCATGCTTTTAAGTTATTTCATGATTGTTCTAAAAACTATTGGTTCTAGAGGGCCCTTTTATTTTAATTATTGTTTAAACAATCTTTTAATCGGTTGATTCAAGAAGCCATTATGGTTTGGCCTAGCTATATATTCTAGATAGCTAGTCGAATTATGGATCTTTTGCAAACTTTGTTTCTAGAAAGGGTGATAGATAATTTTGTTTTTCAGCTACTGTGATATATGCAATACAGTTAATACAGTGGAGATTTGGATGATCATGGACTTTGTGTTATGATTATTTAAATTCATGTTCTTCTTAAATTGGATGTGTTTCTACTGATGTTAATGGTATTCATGTGTTTTGGTGGTTGGATGTTAATAAATCTTGCTCACTACTTCGAATAATCTATCTGTTGATATTTCATTTAAGGTGGTGAATTCATGTGCGTAGGTATGATACCTTCAATATATGTGATGCAGTTGGAAGTCTGTGAACTTCTAGAGTTAGAGTTAGAGTTGTAGATTTGCCTTTATAACTTTCTGGTTAAAATCTCTGTCTTTATCTTGCTTTTTGGTTAAAAGCAACCTCAAGTTTATATTCCTCAGAATATCTGTTGAAGGTAGTTGCACCTTATTAAATAAGCAGAGAGCCTATGTAAAATACAAATATATTGGGCTCAACTGTTGATTGCATTTGTCACTTGTCTAGGCGTGAGTATATAAAGTTAGGTGACAAATCTGTTAACCAATAGATTTTTGGTGACTCTATTGGGGAAAATTTGTTGTATCATCTTTGTGAGTTGCTTGGTTGGACTTTATAGTTCTTCGTGGAAGACATGCACTAGTTTTGCATCCTAATGTTGATTGGCTAGTAGGGGACCAAGAAGACATTATTACTGGCCTTAGGTTTGTTTCTTGGCAAACCAAAAGAACCAATCAGTAGTATCATCAAGTTGATGAAGTGTTAGAAGAAGAAGAGCTTGGTGAGATTATAGTAGAAAATGCATGTCATTTTGCTGACGCCTAGGAGATAATTTTCATTGAAGGAATTGTTCTTGTGCCACAGAGAGAAAGGCCTTTGTGAATACAAGCAGTCCCTAACAATAGGCCAGGAAACCTTGCTGCTAGACCCGGGATCAGAATCCTGGAAGACCAGCTCTTCCCCGTAATAACGAGTAAGTGGTTTGGCAACTCTACTTAATTGTTTTATTAATATATCTGTAGAAGTGGGCTATGAAAAGATATACCCGAGGAGATAGGAAAAAGGGTATAGCTGATATTGACTTTGATTTGCTCCAATCTTTCAATTTCTCTCCCTACCCTCCCACAAGAAAGGTCAAATCTTTGAGTAGACCATCCTCTCCTCCACCCACAAGAAGTGCCGCTAGTTCATCTTGTCAAAGCCTGACCCTACATAGTGTTGTCTTACCTTTACAAGTAAATTTCCCTCCTTTTAATATGGCTCATCCATAGCCTCCACTTGTTCCATGGGGTGCTGCCATTGGACCACTCATCCTTGGTGCTAACCTCCATGATCTGCCTAGGGGATTGAGCAAATTTCTACCTAAGTTTAGGGGTGACTGCAAGGTTACTCCCGAAGAGCACCTTAATGCTTTCTTTGCTGCATGTTCCATCCTTGGGGTTCAACATGAAGATGTGTTTGTCAGGTTGTTTGTTGAGTCACTGGTTCACAAAGCTGCTGAATGGTTTTATCACCGTCCCAATGCCTCTATTAGAGATTGGGCCACAATGAGGCAGTGATTTGAAGATAGATTCAAAACTACTGATAATGAACACACATTAGTGGCTCAACTCTCCTCTATGAAGAAGGAGATCCATGAACAAATGAGAGAGTATGTAGCCAAGTTCAATAGGCTTGCAAATAGAATCCCTAAAAATGTCAGACTTGAAGATGGATTAATGTTGTGTTTCTTTATCAATTCATTGCCACCTAATGTCAGTTATGCTATTAAAAGGCAAGGAGTCTGTAACATAGTCGACACCCAATCATTGGCTATCGCTGTGGAAGATGATTTGATTACTACGAGAAAATGGAAAAGGGAGTTACAAACTAGTAAACCTGCAGTAACCAGTTCAACAGACTCGGTTATTCAGAGGTTGGAAAATGACATTATCACACTAAAATGTTAGATGCCCAAAGGTCCTCAACAATCTCCTCAAGGGGGTTATAATCAGACGTTACAATTGCCAGGTCCTACCCAATGGTTAGCTATTGAAGGACCATCAACGAGTAAAAGTAACCATATGGTCTGCAATTTCCATATCACCTCTAACCATGATGGAGCGTCCTACCCCAAGATGATGTGGTTTATGTAAATGCTTTCCACGAATGAACACAGTGAAGAGCCTCTGGTGGAGGAACCTCCCACACCTAGTGATGCTGGCGTGAATTTCTTTGAGTATGAATCAGATGAAGGGAGTGGGGAAGATGGATATACTAAAGTTGACAACTCTAATTGTGCGGTGTTTACTAGGGGCCAGCAAACACAAAGAGGTCAGAACACTCAAGGTCAGTCCAGTAATTCCACCTCCACCCCTAAATATATCTTGACTAGAGAAAATGAGGCTAAGAAAATAGAGAACACGACACCCAAAGTTGCAGCTGCCGAGGTACCATCTACTTCATCTTCTAAAACTCATGTCTCAAATTCATTTGATATTGTAGAATCATGTAAGAATACAAAGATTGAGATTTCTCAAGCTGGATATTTGAAGCTTAATCCATTTGAACTTGATAGACTAGTCAGATATATCAAACAGGAATCTTTCGCTTCAAATTGTAATGCTCATGTATCTAGTGACACTGAAATGCTTGCTAGGAACTAGAATTATTCAAATACATGTTCGCAAGACCCTGGTCCCCAGAATCCTTTTAACAAACCAGAACCTTTTTATGTCTCCTTGTACATTGTTGGTTATAAGCTCAATAATTGTGTTATTGATTCTGGAGCCTCAGAAAATGTTATGCCTGCTCAAGTTGCTAAAGCCCTAGGATTATCCTATATGCCCTCCCATGGCAAATGCTTCTTAATGGACGGTTCTTTGGTACCATCCTGGGTCAAATTAAATATTCTCAGATTGTTTTGGCTGCCTTTCCGAAGAAAAGATTGAAATTAACCATTCTCATAGCAGACATACCTGCCGGTTATGGGATGCTCTTGAGTTGCAACTTTTGTAAAGACTAAGGTGGGGAAATTCAAATGGATTGGTCTCATGCCCTAATACCTATGGAAGGAAAGAAAGTTTGCCTCAATCTTGAACCCAAAGCCAAGTTTACCATGCTTAAATCTAGAGACCCTAGGGCAGACATCCTATTTGTAGAAACTGGACCAAGTACCTACATGTGTACATCAACAGGGGATGAAGATATAAGTCTAATCAGCCCTGACCTGGTTGATGAGTTGTGGACTCTAGAATTTGATGGGAGTTGTTCTATCGCGGGGTCAGGGGCAGGGGTTGTTCAGATTTCACCTGATGGTTATTCCTTTCCTTTTGCTTTCAAATTGGAGTTCGAGAACATTAATAATACCGTAGAATATGAGGCTTTGTTATTGGGCCTAAAGCTAGCTATAGAAAGAGGTATGAAACAACTGAAGGTTAAAGGAGATGCTGAACTAATTGTTAAGAAAGTAAGAAAGTTGTACACAATTAAAAATGGTAGACTGAGGCATTATTGGAATAGAGTTTGGGATTGAGTTGAAGATTTTGATGCTTTTTCCATAGAGGCAATACCTAGAGAACAAAATACTAGAGCCGATTCCTTAGTTGTTTCAGCATCCCTTCTCCTGCCACATCTAGATTTTAAGAATAAATCATATAGGGTTGAAGTAGTGTACATGCCTAATGTTACTGACAATGTTAATCACTGGCGAGTTTTTAATTCTAATCAGCAAATTATCTCATTTCTTGAAAGGGCTGAATCATTTGCTAGTGTGTTCTTTGAAGGTAGTAGTGATGACAGTAATGATGTTTTGGAGGGAGAAATGGAGTCCTCTGATGGCTCAAGATTAGGAGTTGTGCAATTAAAAGGAAATAAGATTCCTAAGGGGCTTGTCTCTCTTGAAGATCTTTTTAATCAGCATGATCAATACCTTAAGAAGAATAAAGTTTCCATTACAACTTCAGCCGATTATGATAAAGTGAATATTGGCACTAAAGTTGAGCCTAAAATTGTGTGCATTGGAAAATGTTGTTCCAAAGAAGAGAGGGAACATTTAATTTCTCTGCTTATCAGATATAGGGATGTTTGTGCATGGTGTTATGTTGATCTTAAGAAGTTCATAAATGGAGAAATGCAGCAGCATATTCCCTTGAAGCCTGGCACCATACCTTTTAGACAAAATTAGAGGACTTATAATCCAAAAATAGTTGAAGCCATCTTCAATGAAATTGACAAAATGCTGAAAGCTAAAATCATCTACCCTATTCACCACTCTACTTGGGTGGCAAATATTGTGCCTGTTAGGAAGAAGAATGGGGAGATTTGGATTTGTGTTGATTTTAGGAATTTGAATCAGGCCTCTCTGAAAGATAATTATCCCTTACCAGCAATGGATCATATTTTACAAACTGTGTCTGGTTCGGAGATGATGTCTATGCTTGATGGATTTTTAGGATACAACCAAATTGAGGTGGCTTGAGAAGATCAGCATAAGACAGCTTTTACTACCCCTCTTGACATTTTGGCATATAATAGGATGTCTTTTGGTCTCATTAATGCTAGGGCCAAATTCCAAAGAGCAATGGACCTGACTTTTGGTGATTTGAAGAACAAAATCATAGTAGTATACCTTGATGACTTAACAGTTTTCTCTAAGAAAAGGGCTAATCACTTGCATGACTTGGAGGTAGTCTTACAACGCTACAGGGAAAATGGTATTTCTCTAAACCCTAAGAAGTCAATCTTTGCAGTCACTAAAAAAAATTGTTAGGGCATATTGTCTCGAAAGATGGGTTTAAAATTTATCCAAAGAGAGTCGAAGCAATCCAACAACTAAGTCTTCCTGCAACCAAGAATAATACAAGGTCCTTTATCGGTCAGGTAAACTTTCTAAGGAGGTTTGTCCCTAATTTCGCTGAGTTGACTAGACACATTGCAGAAATGATGAAGAATAATCCTATCTTTAGATGGAGTGCTAAAGGGAAGAAAGCATTTGAGGACATAAAGAAGGCCATTGCTGATGTGCCCACACTTGTGCATCCTGATTTTCAAAAAGATTTCATCATCTATTGTTATGCCTCTGAACATACTCTGTCTTCCATCTTATTACAAAAAAATAAACATGGGATTGAAGCCCCCATTTCTTTCATGAGTGTGCCATTGAAGAAATATGAGCTTAAATACTCTGCCTTGGAGAAACATGCATATGCAGTGGTGAAAGCTTTGAAAAGTTTTAGATTTTATATACTGCACTCACATGCTGTTGTGTATGTTCTAGAATCCACTATGAAAAGTATACTCACTTAGCAAGAAATTGGATGTAACAATAGGGGAGCCTGGATAGCTAAAGTTCAGGAGTACGACATTGAGATCAGGCCCATTAATTTGGTCAGAGGTAAGGGATTGTGTAGAATGATTTCTGAAAATGAGGTTGGAGAAAAGGAAGAATTGCCCTTGGTTCTTTTTACTAGTAATACTGGTGATTGGTTCTCAAATGTCTCTTATTTCTTAACTTATGGTGATTGTCCTTCTCACCTCTCTGCCAAGGAAAGGAGAAACCTGAAGCTGAAGGCACATAAATATGTTATCTAGGGAGGTAACCTTTATAAAAGAGAAGCAAATGGGACATTCCTAAGATGTGTGGATAAGGAGCAACAAAAGAGGTTACTGAAACTTTCCATAATGAAGCCTATGGGGGACATTTTTTTGCCTCAGTGACAGCCTTCAAGATATTAAGGCAATGCTTTTACTAGCCTGGCATATTCAAAGATGCCTATGATTGGGTAGCAAAATGTGAAAAGTGTTCGAAGTTCACTGGTAGACCTTAGTTAGTTGCCTTGCCTTTGAGACCGATAGTTATAGATGAACCATTTCAGTAGTGGGGTTTGGACTTCATTGGACTGATTAATCCCAATTCTAGCACTGGACACACTCACATTTTAATAGCAACAGATTATTTTACCAAGTGGGTAGAGGCTGTCCCAGTGAAGAGTACTTCTTCTAAGGTTGTTTGCACCTTTCTTAAGGAGAACATTTTAGTCAGGTTTGGTGTGCCCAAGAAGTTGGTGACTGATAATGCTTCAAGTTTTTCCTCTGTAGAGATTACTCTTTTCTGTTATGATTTTGGTATTTGCCTTACTCATTCATCTAACTACTACCCATAAGGCAATGGATAGGCAGAATCAAACAACAAAAATCTCATCTCTATTGTCAAGAAGTTAGTAGAAGAAAACCAAAGGGGATGGCATAAAAATTTGTATTATGTTCTTTGGGCTGATATGATCACATATAAAAGGGCAATTAGTATGTCTCCTTTCCATCTAGTCTATGGCATCGATAGTGCAATTCCTATTCCACTAGAACTATCTGCATTGAATTTACAGAAGGCAATTAAAGATGAATAATTTCAGTCAACACTAGAGAAGACGATATTGTACTTGCATGATCTAGAAGAGCAGAGAGAAGTTGCTATGGATAGGATTGCTAAGCATCAACAGACTATAAAAGGATTTTTGTTAAAAAGGCTAGGTAGAGGAACTTTGTTGTGGGAGATTCTATACTCTTATGGGATAGGAGAAGAGAACCGAAAGGTGTACACAAGAAATTTGATTCTTTGTGGAAGGGTCCCTTCAAAATCAGAAAAGTTTTGGGAGAGAATGCTTTTCTATTCGCTTACCCTGATGGAACACGACTACCCCTTGCCTATAATGGACAAGATATGAAATTGTGTAATTGGTAGAGTTTCTAAGTCTAGCCTTGTACCATAGTTTCTTTCCTTGTCATTCTATTTTTGTTATGTGTTGTCTCATTTTTGGTGTGACTCTATTGCCCTTGGAATAAGGCTTGTTCGTCATGTTTTGCCTGGGTTCTCTACGTCCTCTTGAGTCCTTGTCCCCAATTAAACCCAGTTGTTGCCCCCTTTTTTAAAACAAAGGCATCCTAACCCATTCTTTGTTTTTCCCTTTCATTCATTGTCAGCCTTTTTCACCTAGTTTCTCCTTTTGGGCCAAATTCACTTAGTCACTTTAGTGAGTCGAAGATCCCTTGCATTTTTGAAGTCAAGTCAGTTGGTTCGCAAGTTCTTGAACTGCCCAACTTGCCAACTTAGTGTTTTGTTGTGTCTCCGTATGAAGTCTTTCCTTTGTAGTCAGGAGGTTGGGGATTCTTTGAAGTTTTGAATCTCTGACTCCTAGTTCAAGAGTTCATCTTTTGCCCAACTCGCCGACTTCGCATAGCACACTTTCCCAAGTGGTGTTAGTTGCTCTAGCATACTGTATGGAAGAATGACACTTGTCACTTTCATTCAATTCGAGGTATGTGCAAACACAGTGGCACCATTCTTAGAGGGAAAGTCGAGGCATGCATTTGAGAGTTATAATGGCAAATTCATTGCCAATATTTAATATCTTTCTTGGGTGAATTTATGAGAAGTGACTCAGATTAATTCTTAAGCCGCCTAAGGTGATATTATGTGCAAGGGGATGCATTGCAGAAGAACAAACGGCTAGTCTGCTACGTGCGAAATTTTAGCACAGTTTCATCTTCACAAGTCAGCATAGCTGGTAACTCTTTCCTCTCTCTATAAAGGTTTCATATCTTCTTTGAGGAGTTAGAGATTTTTATTTCCCATGTATCTGCACAAATAATTCTCTGTCGGTGTCTTGCCTCATCCTCTGCCCTCTGTGTGTATCTCCGAGTCTCTTGTTTTCTAGTTTTTGGAACACATAAAGATGAAGTTTAAATTCCAAGGGACTCCTGTGGCTTCCATTGTGTAGAATGGTCTCTCTGGGGTGAGGGATACGAATTTGGAGCATGTGGATTTAGATGATTTTTGGAGGAGAATATAGTCTGAGAAAAAAACTCCCTTGGCGGAGAAAATTATCAGCAGCGACTTGCATAAAGCTGGTGGTTTTCCGCTTGATGTGCATTGTTATGAATTAATGGTGGCATGTGCCAATGGTTATTTCCTAGACTCTCGGGAGATAAAGACTCTCAGTGATGTTGTGGTTGCAAGAATTGATTCTGAATCTGTTGCTTTGGCCCTAAACTTGGAAGAATATGAAGATAACTCTGATGTTTTTGTATCTTCGGCCTGGAATTACTATAGTGAGAAAAAGGACTTGTGTCGTACCTGTGTTGCCAAGCATTGGCTGGAAGAAGAAAAGACTGGTAAGTCTCGGCTGCCTGCTAATTTGAAAAGGAGCCATTTTAAAGAAGAAATCTCAGATATGATAACCCTATTAAACAGACTAGTTGGGAGCCCCGAGTCGGATGTTTTTGAGTTCTGGAATTGCAGGTTTATTTTATTAATCTGCAAAGATCACCAAATTGACTAGCCAAAAATCATCAGTGATTGTCTACATGAGCAGCTAGTGAATTTTACACGAAGCGTGGGCTTTCACATGTGTTCCTAGCTGGTCTACATCTTGGCTCGAAGAGAGGCTACTTGGCCTGGTTTGAGGACTCAAAGGAGTTCTTTGGCAAGCATGCTTATGTATCAAAATTTTCCTCAATTGCAAAGAAGTGAAGGTATGAAAGATTTCAGACATGTGAATGATGCCTTTTCTATGATGCTAGCTAAAAGAATTGATGGCTCAATAACGAAAAGATTTTCTATAGAAGCATTTGCATTGGTCACAAAATTTGGGAGTATTTATACTCAGTTTGATCGCTTCTCGTATTTAAGAATCGGGGGTTATGAAAATGCCCCATTGAAATTGCCTCAGTACCCCTCTAATTATTTGGTGCTACTGGAAGTATGCCCCCAAATGGCAACAGTAAATGTCAAATACCAAGCAATGAAAAAGAAAGGATATTCTTTTCCTGTGTCTTTGTCTTTTTATTCATGCAAAAGCAATGATGGTGCTTGGAATGTGGATAAGTTATTGTTTGAATTCAACCTTCATAGTTTGTCTCCCCATGTATCATTTGACAACAAAATTTTATAAAAGAAAATATGCATGGAGGTGGTTCCTATTCACACCTTCCTCAACTTGAAGAATTTTGTGAGGACTGTATTGATGAAAGAGAAGTTCAAAAGAGGAAATGGATGAGGTTGACTATTGATCAAGTTTGTGCCTTCAAGTTGAACATTCAGGTCCTAGATATAATTGATGATTTTTTAGATCTTTGGGGTGACGAATATGATACAATGTCAAAGGAACCTTTGCCTCCAATAAAATGGTTTGAAAAGGAGGTTATTGATATTATGTTGTTGTCATTTCATGTTTTAAGGAGAACATAAAAGTGGTTATAGACAAAGGCCAAGGAGTGTGCTGGTTCAACAACACCAAGGGACCCAGCCTCTCAGAATCAAGTCAGATCCCAGACTGCCACCTCGCACAGGAGATCATCTAGTTTAGACCCGACCCTGCAAAAGGTTGGCTCACAATTGAACGACGGCAGTGAAGGGCCACTTGAGGAGATTGGCAAGTTGAAAACCACCTATGACCAAGATGTTCAAGTGATGAATAGAAATACCAAATTGGATGCTTTATCATCTTAAGCAACCCATGTGCCCCCATCGAGCAATCATGTAAGTGATTTTGATTCTTTCATCTTCTCACAAATTGGAGAAGATAATTTGTTGCATTCTTTACTCAGTCCACCAAATTCCCCTCAACAAAAAGAGATGCCTGAGCAAAACCCTCATCCTACACCAATAATGGTGATTACCAATGCCACTAATGCACCGGTCTCATCCCCAAACTGGTTTAAAAAGGCAGTCCAAAAGAAGAAGAGGTACACCATTCCAGCTGATGAAGGCATCGATACTATTGCTAGTTTGTTGCAGATGGTTCCAAAACCCAAACGTGCGAAGAGAATGTCCAGAATAGTGACTGATGCCACCTCAAGAAACTAGTTTTTAGAAATTGTAGACCCATTGGTCAAGAAAAATGAGGATGAAATAAGTGAAGTAGACTTCAGAGTAAGTCAAGTGGATCTAGGGCCATCAATTACCAAAAGTGGTTTATATCATATGAAATATTCAGTTGACAACATCTCTAAAAGGGTGAAAGGATTGCAAGATGAGAATTCGAGGCTACTAGCACATGTAAGTTTTCTGTCATCTTTTACCAATTCAATTGTTGAAGTGATAACTCCCTCAACTAGAACCTCCTCCACTATCAAACTCCCTGCCCTTGACCTAAATTTGTTTCAACAAGTTAAAACTTCTTTGTCTCTGAGGAAAGCTATGGACCAATGGGTTGAGAGGATCATCTTCGATGGTCTCATATTTATCGAGGAGGCAGCGAAATTTTCTGATTTCATACATACTAAAAGATAACTTTTGATAGTATAATTTGAGAAAGCTCGAAGTGACCACCATAGTTTGAATTTAACAGGCTCTAAGGAAGTGCAGGAAATCACCAACATGGACCCTGGTATTCTAATGGCTGAAGAAGTCATAGCTAATCCTAAGGAACTAGATACTGTTGTGTGGGCTGATGCATTAGAATGGAAAATTTGTATTATTTCTGCAGCTGAAGAAGAGATGGGAAAGGCAGTGGAAGTTTATTACAAAGAGATGATGAGGATTAAAAGAGATTTCGTTGCTTTAGAGGTAGAGGCTAATGGATCTGATGATGAAAAATTGTTGGATGTTAAGGTTATCAAACAAAATTTCAAAAAGACAGTGACGGAGGAGATAGTAAATTACAATGCAATTACAGGGGATTCGTTGGAAAGACTTTCTAAATTAGCAGCCTACATTAACACTTGTAGAGATGGTATCGATGAAGTATATCGTAACGTGACTGACTTCGACCGGGCTATCATGAAAAGGAAGTGTCACATCAACATGATGGGGACTCTACTAGGCATGTCCTTAATGCTGGTTATCAACAATTACAGGGCATACAAGGCCAGATTGTGATCACAGGTACCTCAGGTGGCGCAAAGTGTCACTGGAGAAGACAGACAGTCAAGGGAAGATGAAGAGATGGACGAGGTGGACGATGGCAATGGGGACTTGCAAATTCTAAATTGATTTAAATTTCATACTTTTAAGTTATTTCATGCTTGCTCTAAAAACTATTGGCTCTGGAGGGCCCTTTTATTTTAATTAATGTTTAAAAAATATTTTAATCGGTTGTTTCAAGAAGTCATTATAGTTTTCAAGACAGTTGTGGTTTGGCCTAGCTATATATTCTAGATAGCTGGTCAAATTATGGATCTTTTGCAAAACTTTGTTTCTGGAAAGGGTGATAGATAATTTTATTTTTCAGCGCTTGTGATATATGCAATACAGTTAATATAGTGGAGATTTGGATGATCATGGACTTTGTGTTATGATTATTTGAATTCATGTTCTTCTTAAGTTGGATGTGTTTCTGCTGATGTTAATGGTATTCATGTGTTTTGGTGGTTGGATGTTAATAAATCTTGCTCACTGCTTCGAATAATCTATCTGTTGATATTTCATTTAAGGTGGTGAATTCATGTGCATATGTATGATACCTTCAATATATGTGATGCAGTTGGAAGTCTGTGAACTTCTAGAGTTAGAGTTAGAGTTGTAGATTTGCCTTTATAGCTTTCTGGTTAAAAGCTTTGCCTTTATCTTGCTTTCTAGTTAAAAGCAACCTCAAGTTTATATTCCTTAGAATATCTGTCAAAGGTAGATGCGCCTTGTTAAATAAGCAGAGACCTGTGTAAAATACCAATATATTGGGCTCAACTGTTGATTACATTTGTCACTTGTCCGAGCATGAGTATATAGAGTTCGGTGACAAATCTGTTAACCAACACTAATACATAATTATTTTAATCAATCAAGAAGTATTTACCATAATATTAAAATTATATATATATATATATATATATATATATATATATATATATATATATATATATATATATATATATATATATTGCAATTTAAATACATTTGATTTATGTCTAATTTATATATTATCTTCCAAACATCCATATTTGTATGAATAGGAAAACATTATTATTTATTATTAAATAAAATACACTATTTAAAATATAAATTGAAAGGACATTAATATTCATGACTAAATCAAGCATTCGAAGGGAACTTACTGTAGCAAATAAAACACAATATTTTCTAAGTATCTAACTAACAATCACATTTATTATCCATACAATAATGCATATAAAACCATTCAAAATAATGCAATATGAGACTACGTGAGTGTGTCATTGCATCAGGGTTAACCATCGCAAACAATTCTTGCCAAGTGGCTAGAACATCTCTACCTCAACCATGTTCTCATTTTCGACGAGTACCTGCATTCATTCGCACTCAACTCGACGTCAATAGCTTAGTTCCCCAAAACATAACCGAAGCAAAATATTATAATCATATCGATAATATTTAATATTTAAATCAACTTTCCAATTTACACAAATATAACTTCATGATAAGTACCTTCACACACGTGGAATTTACTCAAAGTAAAACAACCGTAATAAATGTTCGCTAATCTAGAATAATTATATAGTCCTTAAAAACGAGACGTGACACCTTCAAATTGACCTAGTGGTGGCATTTCTCTCATCTAGAGGCATCAATAGCAATCATCGTCTCACCTTAACATATGTCCAAAGTTGGCTTACTATTCTTCAAATCACATCATTCCTCTCTTATCCATTTGAGGGCCACTAGGTATGAGCCCAAAGCTGTGTGATTTACAAATTTCATGACAGATGCATCATATATGGATGCATAGTAAACAAAACCTTGAAGATTTGTGAACAAAGAAGAAGAGACCAATTTGGTAGGGGAAGTGCTAGATCCAAATGAAGAATAGGGTGCCTTGTGATATGATAAAGATTTGGAAACATCCATGGAATAATCGCTAGTGAGAGAGGAAGAGCAACTTGGTTTCATGTATTCCTCTAGCTATTAAACATCTTGCACTAGTCCTTTGCACCAATCCTATTGAAACACCATTAAAAAAACCTACACAAAAGTAGAAAAAAATTGTAAAAGCACCATTCTCTTAATAATTACATTAAATCTTTAAGACTATTATCGTTTAATCATTTAAACTAAATAAATTGTAGTGAAAGTATTTTATATTTTCTACCACTTTGAATACTTTTGGTATTCTTCATTATAATGTAACTTTATTAATTAAAAATTTGGTTATGGTTGGTTCAAATATAAAATGACACTAGCTCAATGATAGCCTAGTGCTTTCTCCTATTCTTCCAACCTCTTGTCCATTATATTCTCTTTTGATAAGGCACATGGCACACGTTTATTTGAAAACTTAAACTATTCATCCCTTGACCAATGAGCATGTGAGAATTATTGAGTAAACATTTACATCAAATAATTGTGCCGACCTTCTAGATTCGTTTTAGATAAGCTTCTAGAATAAACAAGCTATACAAAACTACACGCAACTTAAATCCAACTATTGATGATCATAATTTGTAAGCGATGCTTAGTCACCATCATAAATTCCTTACCGTCTAAGAGGAAGGTTCTATGAATTTTTTTTTTTTTTTAATATTTTAAAAGTTATTACATATGTATATTTATGTGTTAATATGAAAATTTTTGTTAGTGAAATTTAAAGGGAAATATAAAATAAAAGGAAAGGAAAACGTAATATTTTTTTTATTATGTAATATTGGTTGCATAATTTCAATCCCTTCTCCCTAATTATTTAATAATTTATTTTCAATCCTAGAACTATAATAACTCCACCATTAAAAAAAGAAGATTTCAAACTATTCTTTGTGCTTAACTTATGTAAAAATTTACATAAGATTACTTGTGTTTAAAGACATGATATTTCCATAGTCCATCTAAATGAATCTAATTTAAATAATAAACCAAGATAAGTTCTTGCATGAGAACACCCTATTAGTTGTTTTGTTTTGTTTTAATTTTAGTATTGTTTAATATTTTAAAAATCTAAAAATTAATATTTTATGTGAGAAATCCAATTAATATTCCATACTTTATTAGTTGTAATTTCTTATTTTATAAATTTTCTAGATCTTGTTCTTTTAGAGCCGTTTATTATTTAAAATTGTCTTGTAGTTAAGTTGATTTTAGGTTGTGATCAAGGCAAATTTCTTCAATAAGTCCTTGTCATCTCTGTTAAGACTGAAAGCACAACTCAACTGCAAAAAGAGAGAAGTAAAAACAGTGCACAAATGTAATTAGAAAGCAAAAAGAATAAGACACTAGATTTATCGTGGTTCACCAAACTTGGCTACATCCACACTGAGCAGAGGAATTGTTATTGATAATGAATTGTGTTTTACAATGAGATATCAAGCATATATAATGCTTCATTATACATCACAAGAGGAATGTGAAAAGACAAGCTATTGGCGGGAAAAATAATGTGTCCGTTGGTCTTCATTTCCTTACAATCTCCCACTTGAAGGTCAACGGATGCTGCAACTCGCCAACCATTCCCCTGCTCTAAACTTCTGATTACTTCTTCTTAACTAGACCAAGAGAAGTCCTTGCACATTCAAACTTCTCTTTGGGAACAACCTTGGTGAAAATGTCTGTCGGATTGACCTTTGTGTCAATTTTTGCAACTTGTAACTTGCCCTCTTCAACTACATGACGAATGAAATGAGCATGTATGTCGATATGCTTAGAACGACGCTGAGATGAATGATTATGAGCCATAAAAATGGCGCTGTGACTATCACAAAACATAACATAGTCACTTTGTTGACATTTCAAATCACCAAACAACTGCTATAACCAAATCATCTTCCTAGCACCTTCGAAAAGAGCCATGTACTCAGCTTCGGCAGAAGAAAGAGCAACAGAATGTTGCAGCCTCGAGACCCAACTAATGGCAGCTCCAGCAAACATGAAAACATAGCTAGTAGTAGATCTCAGTTTATCTAAATCTCCGGCAAGATCAGAATCAGTGAAACCTTACAGCTGTACCTTATTGCCACCAAAACACAAAGCATAATCAGAAGTACCTTTAAGATACCTTAATATCCATTTGACGGCTTCCCAATGAGGCTTACCGGGATTGCTCATGAACCTGCTCACAACTCCCACTGCATGAGCAATATCGGGACGAGTGGAGATCATAGCATACATAATGCTACCAACAGCTAATGTATAAGGAACACCTTGCATAAACTCTTTATCCTCTTGTGTTTTTGGACACAAATCAGAAGATGAACAAAAATGGGCAGCAAGAGTAGAAACAACCTTTGCATCAGCCATACCAAATTTGTCTACAACCTTGTCAATGTATGCCTTTTGTGACAACATGATCTCCTTCTTTTGTCTATCCCTAGTGATGGTCATTCCAAGGATCTTCTTGGCTGGGCCTAAGTCTTTCATAGCAAATCTCTTAGCTAATTGAGACTTTAATTCAGAAACAATCCTCATACTTGTACCAGCTACCAACATGTCATCAACATAGAGCAAGAGAATGACAAACTCACCATTAGGAAGTCGCTTATAGTAGACACAAGGATCTGATTCACATCTCAAAAAGTTATGCTCAGTCATAAAGTGATCAAACTTGAGATACCATTGGCGCGAGGCTTGCTTGAGCCCATACAAGCTGCGCTTCAATCTGCAATAAAGATGTTCCAGTCCTTATTTTTTAAATCCTTCTGGCTGTTCCATGTACAGTTCTTCATCAACATCACCATGTAAAAAAACTATCTTGACATCCAACTAATCAAGTTCAAGATCCCAAACTGCAACCAAACCCAAAACTGCCCGGATTGTGGTCATTCTCACAACTGGTGAGAAAATCTCATTAAAATCTATGCCTTTCTGTTGATCATACCCTTTGACAACCAGTCTAGCGCGATAGCACTTGTTGCCCCCATCTTCCTCTTTCAACTTGTATACCCAGCGGTTCTTCAAGGGTCTTCGATCAGGCGGAAGTGGCACTAAATCCCAAGTGTTATTAGCCTGCAATGAACTCATTTCATCTTGCATTGCCTCTTGCCATTTCGAAGAATCAACTGCCTTGCAAGCCTGTTTATAGGTAGCTAGTTCAGGTTGATCAGAAATCAATAATTCTGGCTCTACCTCCTCTGAATATAATAACTCATAATCAGAAAATTTAGAAGGACATCTCCTCTCCCAGGTAGACCTCCTTAACTAAGAAACCTCCTCTTGCAAATTTGAATCATCCAGATTCATTCTGTGTAACTGGTTTTGAATATTTGCTGTCATTTTGCAAATTACCTCCATTCTGAACAATGTCTTCATGACTCTGCCTCTGTACACTTCCTTGTGCTTGCACATTTCCTTGTGCTATTTCTCCAATGTTCTGCCCCTGCACACCAATCGGCTGAGGCAACAAAAATTGAGAATGTACTGGAGGTAGCGTATGGGCCATATGACGTTGCGATGACACATGTGGCAGCGCTCTATCCAAAGGAGGCTGCATAGTATTTACCAGAGGCTATGTTTCACATAAAGGCAACGAACAAGATTGACTTGGCTGTGTTTTAGTAGAAAAAGACTGCATACAAGCTGAAAGGGGCTGCGTTGGAGTTTGACCAGGCATCATAGAAGTTGAGAAAGTCAAATGACCTCCAACGTGAGCTGCAGATATGCCTTGACTTGGCTGTGAGGAGTTTGAAAAATGCTGCGAATCATCATATAGGGGCTGCGAATAGGTAATGGGAGGCAACATATGAGATGAGGATCGCTACACATGATGTGGTGAGGGCAACGATCCAACATCTAAAGGCAGTGGACTCACATATGGGGGCAGCGATCCATTACTTTGAGGCTGCAAATTCACAGTTGGGGGCAGCGTAATATCCAGAGGAGGCTGTGTAGAGTATGCAGGGGTCTGGGAGGTAATTTGAGGTTGTGTGGAGGTATGAGGAGGTAGCGAGCAAGTGGTAGGAGGCTGCATAGAGACACAAGAAGATTGGAAACTACCAGAAGAAATATTTCCTTGTTTCTGAACTATATCATTTCCATTATCAAACAAATCAATTGATATGAAATCTTTTGAAAGTGTATTTTCTTTGTGCAAACCTGGGAAAACTCTTTCGTTGAAGACGACATCCCGACTGCGAGTGACCTTTTTGGCGACAGGATCCCACAACCTGAATTCATACTGATCCTCACCATACCCAACAAAGATACACTTCTGCGACTTGGGATCCAATTTGGATCGTTTCTCAGGAGGAATAAGAGCAAACGTTTCACATCCGAACACCCGTAGATGACTATAAGAAATACGCTTGCCCATCCACCTTTCCTCGGGAATGTCAAGATTTAACCGAGATGAGGGAGCTCGATTAATGAGGTAAACCGCTGTGTTGCAAGCTTCTGCCCAGAACTCTTTTCCCAGTCCAGCATTGGAAAGCATACACTATGCTTTTTCCAAAATCATTCTGTTTAACCTCTCCGCAGCCCCATTTTCTTGCGGTGTATAAGGAACAATTTTGATTCTCCGAATACCATTGTCAGCACAAAAACTATCAAACTCTAGTAAACAAAATTCGCCGCCATTATCAATTTGCAAACACTTGATATTATGCCCACTCTGATTTTCAACTAGAGCTTTAAAAATATTAAACTTGCTGAACACTTCATATTTTTTATTAAGCATAAAAATCCAAACTTTCCTAGTGCAATCATCAAGGAAAGTTAAAAAATAATTAGCACCTCCAAGAGAAGTTACCTCGGCTGGCCCAAAAACATCTGAATAAACCAGCTCCAAAGGTGAGGTGTTCTTCTCATGACCCATCTTTATGAAGTTGATCCGCTTCTACTTGCCATAGAGACAATGTTGGCAAAAATCCAAATCCACGGGTTTCAACCTTGGTAATTGTTCTCTTTTGATCATGACTTCAAGACCTTTCCTACTCATATGTCCAAGCCGTTGGTGCCAAAGCTCAGTTTCGTTGTCCATCAGTGTCATAGCAGCTCCCACTTGAGAGTCATTTTCAAAAACATATAAACTGCCCTCTCTATTTCCTTTGGCAATCTGCATGACACCTTTAGTAACCTTCCACAAATCTAGATAGAAGGTAGTATTGCAGCCTTGTGAGAACAATTGGGTTATAGAAATCAGAGTCTTTTTTAGTTTTGGGACATGCCTAACATCTTGCAAAAGCCATTTGCTTCCATTATTGGATTGTAGGAGAATATCACCTTTACCAATGATGTCCAATGAATTGTTATCCCCCAAGTAGACCTTCTCGAACTGTCCTCCTTGATAATTTGAGAAGGCATCTGTGCAAGAGGTGGCATGAAAGGATGCACCTAAATCTAGAACCCATGAATCTGAAGTGGTTTCACTTACGAACAAAACCAAAATATTATCACCCTTGTCATAAACAACATTGACCTCACTATCTTTAACCTTCTCTTGCACCTTCTTATAGGAATAACAATTTTCCTTGGTGTGACCGGGCTTACCGCAGAACCAACAGTCACCAACTCTACCTCTAGATTTTGACCTCTTCGCTGATTTTGATCTTATTTTGTTATTGTCTTTGCCTCTATTCTGAGGCCTTCCTCTACTAACAGCGGTTAAGGCTTCATCGGAAGATATTTCTTGGTTCTTTCTACGCATATCTTCACTAAGGAGTGTAGCTGCTACGTCATTAAAAACCAATTTTGTTTTAGCTGCAGCTGAAGTACTTATGGCCATCACGACACCTTCCCAGCTATTGGGCAATGAGCATAGCAGCAAGATTGCTTTAATTTCATCTTCCAACTTTATCTCCACCGAAGTCAGTTGGGTAAGGTATTGAACTCATTCAGATGGTTTGACATAATTCCGCCTTCTTTCATTTTCAGGTTATAAAGCTTTTTCATAATAAAAACTTTATTGGATACTGAAGCCATCTCATACATCTTACAAAGTTTATCCCACAACTCCTTCGAAGTCTTCTCCGTTGAAACATTAAACAATACATTGCTAGACAGTGAGAGGAAAATCGTAGCTCTTGCCTTCTTATCCATCTTGTCCCACTCTTCATTCGTCATTGAGCTTGGCTTCTTTGCTGACCCTTCAAGCACAAGTGAGAGGTCTTGTTTTATCAGCAAAGACTCCATATGTACTTTCCACAGTCCAAAATTCTGACCAGAGAACTTCTCAATCTTTGGTTCCTCCATGGCTCGAAAATCCAACACCAATTTTCACAATCAGCTATACCATCACCGTACAGCTCTGATACCAATTGTTAAGACTGAAAGTACAACTCAACTGTAGAAAGAGAGAAGTAAAAACAGCGCACAGATGTAATTAGAAAGCAAAAAGAATAAGACACCAGATTTATCATGGTTCACCAAACTTGGCTACATCCACACTGAGCAGAGGAATTGTTATTGATAATGAATTATGTTTTACAATGAGATATCAAGCATATATAATGCTTCATTATACATCAAAAGAGGAATGTGAAAAGACAAGCTATTGGCAGGAAAAATAATGTGTCTGTTGGTCTTCATTTCCTTACAATCTCCACACAATGGAATGTTTAGTTATAGTTGAGTGTGCAAGAATCACAATAGGAGAGACTTGAGGAGGGAGAAGAAACCACTCTCATCTGTTGGAAACCTATAAAAAATGGAAAAGGCTTATTGATTGGAAGTGGGATAACCAAAATGATTAGGAGCTTCCTAATTTAGACAATTATTTCCTTTTTGAAACTTTAATTTATGTAATTTTTTTAAAAATTATTATTTAAAAGTTCATCTCCCAATTTAATTAGTATAGTTTTAAATTCTAGCTTTCTAAACTTTATTTTTTAATATAAAATTATCTTATCTAACACTCCAAACTAAAAATAAATGCATATAAAGAAAAGTGTTAATGTTTATGAAATAAAAATTAAGTAAAGTTGAATGGTTTTGAATGAGCTCACCAGGGATCAAATCTTACTGAGTGTAAGGACCCAACACCTTAAGGGATGAGGTTGGGATCGTACCTAGGCAACTTTGGCCAAATGGATACCCCTCAATCATTGGCTCTCAACCAAAGAGGTTTCAACCTAAGGCTCATGCTCCTATATTAGGTAGCTAAACGAATTTGTGGGTTTGATATAAAACCCTCCAAAAAAATGCTATTTTAATAATATTGGAATTTTTAAGATAAAAAGTAAAGCTAAAGATATTTTTTTATAATATTAAAAATAAGATTAAAAATTTGTAATAATAAAATAAAGATGTTAAAACTATTAAACTAGCATACCCATCTTTAAAAAAATCTATGGAAATGATACCATGATATATCATTCTTGAGGTGCCTATTCCACTTAAATCACAAATCCACTGAAGAATACACACCTCTAGAATGATATCTCTTGATGTCTTTTACATAGATTTTTTAAAGATGCATATGCTAGTAGCATCTACAATTGCAACATTTAAATAAAGAGTGATTTAATTTGAAAGATAGACATGGTATACACCAAGATTGTAGCTAGAGAGGCCTTGATTAATGTGATCCTACTCGCTAGTGATAACTATTTCCCTTTCTAGGAAGAAAGTACATTTTGGATTTTGTCAACCATTACCTTTCATTCTACATCTAAGGCCTTCTAATCTAGAAGGCAAAGCCTAGGTATGTACTTGGGAAATTGTTGACAAGAAACCCAAAAATCCTTTGAATGTTAATTGATTCTACACAATGTTCCTTCAAAAATAAATATCCCAGACTTGTGAGGTTTGATCTTTTACTCGCTACCCTCTCAAACCAATCCAAAGTGCATTTTTGAACAATCTCTCTCTCTCTCTCTCTCTCTCTCTCTCTCTCTCTCTCTCTCTATATATATATATATATATATATATATATATATATATATATATATATATATATATATATATATATGTGCATGTATGTATGTATGTGTGTGTATGCACACACATGCACTCGTGTGCGCATGCAAACGTACACACACACACATAGAGAGAGAGAGAGAGTCTTGGATGTAATCACGGTTTCCCACAAGCTCATTAATTTAGTCTAATATTAAGATGAAATCAAAATGTTAATTAATGTTAGAAATTAGGATCTTAGGATATTAATCATTACAAATAAAATATAAAATAAATAAAATTATAATTATAGAAGCATAGATTTAACACATTACACAACATATACATGGGAAAACCCTTCCAAGTTAAAAACCCCATAAAGCATCATTTTATTATAAAACACTTACAAACTTGTCTATAAAACTATAGATAGAACCTGGGGATACACATAATAATCCCTCATGTGCATAGTGATAAAATTCACTATACATCACCAAATTCACTTACCTCTTAATGAGAGAGAAAATCCATGAATATATAAGAAGGGGTGGCAAAATGCCTGAATAGGTATTAGTCACACCTATTCAAAACAACTATTTATAAATAATTAATAATCTTATAGTTATTAGATTATTAATTATTAAATAGTATATGTGTTATAAAACATAATAAGCATAAGGTTTTATAATATTATATTAGAACAATATATAAATGTTATAAGGGTTGACCCTTAATAACATTATGTTCTAAAAATCCCCCTTAATATTAATAGGGGCCATCACTTATCAATTTTAATAAAAGAAAAAATGAAGTACCCCAGTAACATGGGTCTTCTTTGATAGTGACAAGAAGGGACAAAAATATATGCCAAAATGAAGATCATGTATTTCGAACTACATGAGTCATCTTGTCATAATTTATAATCCTAGTGTTTTAAAAAATTATGCTTAAATGAGGTCTTATAAAGTTTTTATTGGAGCCCAGATCTCCTTAGACCAGCCTCCCCGAGGTTCGTTACATGGTGCCCATAGGTCTTATTAAGACAATGTTTTTTACAAGTGGAAGATTTACTGAGAGAAGAATTTACAATATGCCCAAAGAACTTATACATATAATGACTAGAGGTCTTATGTTATGCTTGTTAGGTCTTACATCCAAGATTTAGCCATATATTTAATGCCTAGAGGTCTTATTTTATGCCTTTTAGGTCTTACATCCTAAGGGCTTATCTGTAATGCCTAGAGGTCTTATTTATGCCTTTTAGGTCTTACATATAGAGGTACCATTGTCATGCACACTCCCCTTCAATGGAAACTCCTTACAACTAAGAACTGATTTGGATTTGGAAAATTTGGTATTGCATAAAGGTTTGGTGCTATATTGCATATAAGATTTCTTTTGTGATTACTGGGAGCCTAACCTAGTTCTTCTTGATCATAGTATATATGTCACTTGATAATTAGTTTAACAAAACTAAAGAGTAATTTTATGATGGACAAATTTTCCCTTGAATGAAGTGCCCATGAACTTCAAATGTGTTTTATTTCTAGAAATGAGAGTCTTTGGTAAGATTAAATAGCTTTGGTTATCATATAATAGAGTGAAACTTTTACTAGTACAAAGATAACAACTCTTGAACAATAATCTCCTAAGCCGCATTAATTCTTTTGTAGCTACTTTTATAATCAACCTTTGATTAAAGGGCTATAGAAGGTAGTTGTTTAAGTATTACTCCATCCATGTGTTAGTACCTGCATCATATTTTGAAGACATAGATTAAGGTATAAGTCCTACCAATAAGATCACTAGCATAGTTAGTAACACAATAATCTATAAATTTTTATTTTTGATGCTGGAATAATAAAGTCCATAATTAATTTAGTAAGAAGTAAGTCAACTACATATAACATGATGTGACAATACTTAAAAAATGATCTGATTACCTTATCAAGGAGATCATATGGAACTTTTATAAACATAAGTATGTATAATTTGTCATGTTTCTGCAAGGAAAAAATAGTCATCCTACTAAACATATAGTAATGGGGTAATCCCACAATAATGAGTCCCACTTTTTGGCCAAGATGGGTATGATATCAACATTTTTAACTAAATCTTCACTTTCTGAGACCTATAACACCTAAACCATTAAGAATTTGAAGATGATGCGAACTAGTGATTTGTGGCAATTTGTGTGTAGATTCTAAATATTATTTTATTTTATTTTTTGAAATAAATTGTGAATCTTTCAACATCTCTTTTAGTAACTAGTTTTTAATAGTAAACAACATTTTCATAAAGTAACATTTATGTTGTCCAGCATAACTTTTTTCTAGAAAGGATAAAATTCTAATTTTTAAAATATAGATTTTTAACATCAATATATGATGCATGGATATTTATTCATAATTTTTTGTTACATATTTTTTTTAATTAATTTTTTTAAGTCAAAGTAACTATAATTTGGACATAGGTGTATGTCGTCAAGCATAACTTGTGTATATATTGAAATTCAATTTTTTTTGGGTGAAACAAGTACATCAATACCTAGTGCAAAGGTATTTTTTGGATTCTTTTCAATGTTTCACTATTTTTCCACCTGTGTATAACGAAGAACTTGATGTTCGTTGAAAAACCTATGTTCAATAAAAATTGAAAATTGAACACATAATAAAATGAAAATATATCAAAATTATACTTGTTGGAAAGCTCGTTTTGAGGACTATGATCTTGAAAATTATCTTGTCAATTTAATTACATTTGAAGGTCCAACCCGAGGCTTGAAACTGGATTTTTTGAGGAAATTTTGAAGTAGACATAGAAAGTGTCTAGCTAAGGACCTTCGTTCAAAGGTCCTTCAATCAAAGGTACCTTCGATCGAAGATATTATCTTCGTTCAAAGGTACCTTCAAAAATGACTAGAAAAACAATATTATTTAAGGACCTTCAAACAAAGTTCATTGAATAAAATAATATTTAAAGAATTTTAGTAGCCGACCTTCAGACGAAGGCCAATTTTAGCCGACGTTTCACAAAAAATAGGTTTATTCGAATTACATGTATATATATACAAGGTCGTATTTTGTGATTTTAATATCAAAAAATAAAGGAAAATTTGCTAGGTCTATTTGAAAGGTCATATTTTTTGCAAGTGCTTTACAAATTTGGAATGTGGAATTGGCAAAGAAATTATCGAGATCATATTTTGCAAATCCTTGAAGAAGATGGGAAATAAAAGGACAAGGCAAAATAAGGTTGCATGATATCATTCAACAGAAAGGGAACAAAAATTGCATGAAGAAAGGATGCAAAGATATTATGCTCAAAGAGAAGGTATGCATATTTTACATAAATTATGAATCTTTTTCAATTAAATCATCTTCTAGATAAGTTTAGGATCAATAAGATCAAATTGTTTTCAATTAAAGTAATATTTTCAATTCAAGTATGTTTTAAATATATTCATTTATTTAAATTTTGTGGATCCCATTACCATTCCTAAGTCCTCTATTAAAACCATTATGTTCCCTAACTCTACTTAACTAAACCCTAAACCCTATTTACCCTAGAAACCCTAAATCCTAAACCCTAAATATTATTGAGCTAAATATATGATTAGATATTTTGGCTGAATGCTCTTCCACTAAATTAACCAATCAAATTCCTTTCTACTATATTTTTGTACCTTACTTGCCAAGTGCATCTATGATAAACCCTAGGTCCTATCTAGGACCCTTCCCCAATGGAGACGTGTAATTTGACTATCATCGAAACATCCCTAGTCCTAAATCCTAAGTCTTAAACCCTAAACCCTAAACCCTAACCCCTAAGTTCCTTAAATATTATAATTTGAGTTAAATCTACACACATAAATTAGGAATTTAGAATGTATTGTATACAACATAAATAAGTAATAATTAAGTATTAAAGTTGTAATGTTCAAAATAAATTATAGTTACAAATTAAAGACTTGTGAGAGTTTCTTATATACCTTAGACTCCTAACCCTAAACCTTAAATATTATCGAGTTTTAAATCTACATGTTCTTTTACTTACACATGCTTAAATATTTATATTATATTTATCTATTTCTACATGTCCTCATATATCAATTGGGCTATATGATGGATTTTTCATTATCCAAGTGAATTGGATTGGTGCAATATTGGTGATATCTCATTTCCCTTTGGTACATTACATGATTATTTATCTTACATGTTATATTTTTACCATGTTCATTTATTCTCCACTCACATGTTTAATCACTTACATAATTTGTGCAAAACCACTTAGAGGGGACATATATATAATATATTTCAAACTAATATTTTATATGTGCATATGATTATTGTAGCCCTCTAGAAATTTTGCACCACCTTCACCATGGTGAACTAAGATTGATTATTTATTCATAGGACATAGTTAACATTATACATGCAACATGTAATATTAGATGGTCTAAAGGGGTATTAGTCATGCCTATTCAAAAAAACCATTTGTAAATAGTTAATAACCTAATAGTTATTAGATTATTATTTATTAAATGGTATATACTTTATAAATCATATAATAAACATAAGGTTTTATAACCTTATATTAGAAAAATATATAAATGTTATAAGGGCATGACCCCTAATAACATAATGTTTCAACAATCAAATTGGATATGAACAAGGCTTATAATAGAGTAAGCTAGAAGTTCTTGATGAAATCCTTGAAAATTTTGGTTATGGTGTAGGTTGGAGGGATTCAACTTTGGAATGCGTTCGCACCTCTAAATTTTCAATCCTTACTAATAGTGAACTGATGGACTTTTTTGAGTTCTCTAGAGGTCTTTTCTAAGGAGACCCCTTACCTTTTTTAGTGATTTCTAAGGTGCTTGGTAGGTGCATGACTCATCTTAAGGTTGTGGGCAAGATTCAAGGGGTGGTAGTTGTGGAAAATTTCATCAATATTTTGAAATCTTCAATTTGTTCATGATATGTGCCTTGCCAAGATTACATCCTTATTTGAAGCAAAGGAGTTCAAAAATGTGTTGGACTTATATGAAGGGCTTCAGGATGAATGGTGAATAAAATAAAAATCTAAAATATTTTTCAATACCAATAGACACATTGAACAAGTGATTTGTAGGGGATTGAACATTTAAAAAGGTCGTCAACCATGCCCCTATCTAGGTATCCCACTATTTGCAAGAAGAAATAACATAGGGCTATGAAAAACTATGATTGATAAAGTTTTGAAGAATCTTGTAGGCTAGAAAAGAAAATGGATCTCCTTTGTAGGAAGGATTTAGTTATTGAAATCCTGTCTACAATCAATGCTCATATAGATGATGTCTATTCTTCCATTGCCAGCTATGGTGGAAATAACATTGAAATCTATTCAATCTAATTTTGGGGGAATGACACTGAAGACAATAGGAAAATTCCACAAGTCTAGTGGGATATCATTAACATTCCAATGGATTCGGGATGACTTGGAACAAGAATCAATTGATGGATAAATCTTTCTCTTAGGGAGAACTTGCTTGAAAGCTATATGTGGAGAAGGATGCACTATGGAATGTAACTCCATGGAAGAAATATTTGGATAGCTTGCAATGAGAAAGAATGTCCACTACCTTAAATCATGTGTGATATAGCAGCACCTAGGCATACGCACAATCCTATGTCACCAAAAATAGGTTTTGCTTTCTAAGTTTTTGTTGTTTCTATTGCTTTGTTGCAGTGTTCAGATTCATTTGAAATTTTCTTGATTTGGCCAAGTGAAGAGCGGAAATTGGTTAAGTGTGAAACCTTCGGTCGGCCACTCCCTCAGTTCATAAACTTTTTAGTTCGTCAATTTGATAGTTCGGTGATGGATTTATTCGTCGATGCCTTCTTCCACTGATGGACTTGCACTTTTTGCTTCTTTCAATCAAAGTTTACAAGTTTTTCTTTTTGTCAATGAGTTTTCATGGTGGCCAACTCACAAGTTTGAAAACTCATTTTCAAGTGTTGAAACTTGTTGATTTGCCGACACTTTATTAGTAGGTTTAAAAATTATTGAACTCACCGATGTTACAACACCTTTGCAGAAGAGTTCAAAGTTACTTTATTTTGCTGATTAAGTTTGGCATCGGCAAACCTTCGAGTTTGAAAACCTTGGATTTTTCTGATGGTTTTTTTTGGTTCGATGAATGGTGAAGTTGCTGATAGAGGAATGAAGGTTTTGAAAAAGGAAGACAACCAATAGCTCATGAAATTAAATTCTCGACGATGAAGTGTTATATCGGTATCTTTTAAGTTTGTAGAAAAAAACTCATATGTGTTGATATAGGAGTTCCACATTGCTATTGTTCGTTGATGGGAGTTCAAGATGAGTACTCATCATCGATACTCAACCAATGCCATTATCTAAAAGTTTGTGAAGGGATAAATCTACCGATAAAGGAGTGTCATTCCACAAGACCATTTAATATTATTTTGGTTGTTAAGATATTGGATGATTGTATATTTTCAGGGTGGCGATTCAGTTTTTTTCAAAAGCAATTTTAGACCATTCAACTTCTTTGACGAAAGTATATAAATGTTGTTTGGGTAGTCTTTGGGGGGTTCTAGAGGATGAGAAAGAGAAGAGGAGGGAGTCAGGAGGACTCAACTAGAGTGTTCCTGTGATAGAAGGCCAATGGTATAATTACAAAAGGCATATACACAAGGTTGACAGAGCTGAGATATTATATTTGAAATTGCATTATATTTTTGAGTTGACACTGCATATTAATAAAGTCTTTAGTTTTCTTACATTGTGATTGTGGATATTGTATCACATCAAATTTTTGTGGTTGTGTGAATATGGATGTTGGCTGCTCATCCTAACTGTCTAATAAGGCACGTGGGATGTGATCTGCACCAAGTGGTATCAGAGGTAGGTTTCCTATGGAAATTGTGGAGGTGTCATAGAGAAGGATTCTGAGGAATTTTTTGCGGGTAGAGAAGAAGAGTGTAGGCCTACAACTACAGAGAATCTGGTGAAGACACGACACAGAGAGGACGTGGTAGAGGAAGAGCACCATGGGTTGGTAACTTGGCAATAGTGGATATGTTGAGAGGAATTACAATGAGATTGGACGCAATAGAGATGACGCAACATAGAGGAGTACATGTAGATGATGTTAGTGACGATAAGGAAGTAGTGGAAATCAAGATTTGGATGTAGATAATATGATGGATGATGCCGAAAGTAGATTTATAAGAGAAATGCCAAAGATAAGTAGTAAACCAAGGCTAGACCCTCCCTATTACAATGGTAATTTGAACCCAAAAGCACTTGTAGATTGGATATCGAAGATGGACAAATATTTTGAATATGAGTCTATTGAAGATCCAAAAAGGGTAAAATTTACTACTACAAAATTGAAGGGGCACACATCTTTATGGTGGGAACATGTGCAAGTGGAAAGATAAAGAAGAGGCAAGGATAAATAAGGACTTGGGACTGGATGATAGAAAGTATGAAGGCTAAATTTCTACCGGGAGATTATCATGTAAGTTTATTTAGGAAGTTGCAAAATTTGAAGAAAAAGGAATTAAGTGTGCAAGCTTATACAGAGGAGTTTTACAGGCTAAACATTCAGACTGGACATGTTGATACGATGCAGAAAAGGTCTAAAGGTATGTAAATGGATTGAGATATAATATTCAAGATGAATTGACTATGTTACAAGTTCATACAGTAGAAGAGGCATATCAATTTGCTTTGAGGGCTGAAGAAAAATTGTCTCAGAGACACCAGAGTAATCCAAGAGAGAGAGGCAGGTCTACCTTCAGAAAAGAACAAGTGAGTAGTAGTAAAGGAAAATAAGTATGTGAAGAGAAAAATGATATTTTGCAAAAGGAGGAATCCAGTCAAAACACCAGAGGAAGAGGCTACTACGAGAGAGGTAGAGGAAGATGATTCACTAGGACATCCTATCAATGTGGAGAGATTGGGCATAGGGCATTTGAGTGTCCTCAAATACAATAAGACTCTAGTAGAAAGAGTACAACAAGAAATTATGCAGTCGAAATTGATGAAGAAAGTATGGCTTCCCCTAAACAAATAGAAGAACCTAAACAAGGAGAATCATTGATGTTGAAAAGAGTTCTTGTGAAACCAGAAAAGGAACAAAAAGAGCCAATACAAAGGAGGAGTTTATTCTAGATTGTGTGCAAATCATGTGATAAGTGTTGTAAGGTAGTTGTGGATAGCGGTAGCACATATAATTTAGTATCCTAGGAAATGGTAGAGAAGTTGTAGTTGAAGAAGACAAAGCATCCTAATCCTTACAAAGTCTCTTGGTTATAGAGGGAACATCAACTCCTGGTGAGTAAACAATGTTTAGTTTATTTTCAGATTGGTAATTATAGTGATGAGGTGTTGTGTGATGTGATGCCCATGGACGCTTGTCATGTCCTATTGGGTAGACCATGGCAATATGATATAAATGTTGTATATAATGGTAGAACAATATTGTATACTATAACAAAGGATAGAAAGGTGTATATTTTGAGTCCATTAAAGGACATGGAAAAGCAAATGGGAGATAGTTCTTTAGTTTGTTTCCATTCTGGTAAACAAGTGATGATAGTAATAAGTGAGGTTGGGAGCAGCCCAACAGTAGTTCCTAAAAAGAGGAATCTGATTGAGGTCAAGGAGAATTGTAAAGCATTGGTGAAGTAGTTGCATAAAGAAGTAAGGAAGAATAAAATGTATCCAAATGATCATAGGGGAAGTGGAGAGATTAAGAGAGGAAAACAAAAATTAGAGGTTGAGACATTAACATGTTTGCATGGTAGGTCTAGAATAGATCTCCATCATGGAGAACCATTAAGTGGTGACAACCTCTGAGGTGAATGGAGAATGTAGAATAAGTGACAAGGAAGTGAAAGGGAGGGAATAGATAAGGAAATTTTATGTGGAGAACAAAAGAAAGAACTGATAGATAAGAAGAGATATAGATCAAAAATCAGCATGGGATTACCATCCCAAGTACACAAAATTTTTTATGAGTTGCAGCCTCATGAAACATGTCTCTTACCCAGCATGTCTGATGTAGGAGCACCCGAGCACACAAATAATCCTGTGTTACCAAAAATAGGTTTTGATTTCTGAGTTTTTTTGTTTCTATTGCTTTGTTGCAGTGTTCGGATTCAGTTGAAATTATTTTGATTTAGCCAAGTGAAGAGCAAAAATTGGTTAAGTGTGGAACCTTTGGTCAGTCATTCCCTCAGTTTGCAAACTTTTTAGTTTGTTGATTTGATAGTTCAGAAATGGTTTTGTTTTCCAATGCCTTCTTCAACCAATGGACTTGCACTTTTCTCTTCTTTCAGTCAAAGTTTACAAGTTTATCTTTTTTCTGATGAGTTCTCATGGCAGCCAACTCACAAGTTTGAAAACTCGTTTTCGAGTTTTGAAACCCACTGATTCACCGACGCTCTATCGGTAGGTTTGAAAATTCTCAAACTCACCAATGTTACAACAAAGCCTTTGCAAAAGAGTTCAAAGTTCCTTTATTTCACCGATTAAGTTTGGCATAGACAAACCTTCGAGCTTGAAAACCTTGGATTTCATCAATAGTTTTCTTTTGGTTTGATGAATGGTGAAGTTGTTGATAGAAAAATGAAGGTTTTGAAAAAGGAATACAACCAAGATTTAGTGAAAGTAAATTCTCACCGATAAAGTGTTATATTGTGTCTTTTAATTTTGTAGAAGAAAACTCATATGCGTCAATATAGGAGTTCCACATTGCCATTGTTCACCGATGGGAGTTCAAGCCAAGCATTCATCACTAATACTCGGCCAATGCCGTTATCTGAAAGTTTGTGAAGGGATAAATCTGTTGATATAGGAGTGTCATTCCATGAGATCATTTAATATTATTTTGGTTGTTAAGATATCAGATGATTGTATATTTTTAGGGTGATGGTGATTCAGTTTTGTTCAAGAGTGGTTTTAGACTTTCAACTTCCTAGAAGGCCATTCAACTTTTTTTATGGGAGTATATAAATGATGTTTGGATAGTCTTTGGGCAGTTCCAAAGGATGAGAAATAGAAGATGAGAGAGTCAAGAGGACTCGACTAGTCCATTCATGTGATAGAAGGCCAATGGTATAATTACAGAAGGCATACACACAAGGTTGATAGAGCTAAGATATTGTATTTGAAATTGCATTGTAGTCCTGAGTTGACGTTGCATATTAATAAAGTCTTTAGTTTTCTTGTTGTGATTGTGGATATTGTATTACATCAAATTTTTGTAGTTGTGTGAATATGAATGTTGGTTGCTCATCCTATCTGTCTGATAAGGCACGTGGCATGTGATCTGCACCAATGTGAAAGGATTGCATATGGAATTCCATAACTAAATTTCTATCTATTCTAAAACTATGGTTGAGATGGTTGGTGGGCGAAAGGAATAATGTAAATTTTTAGTTTCAATCCTGGTTTAAGCAACATCCTCTTCAAAATGTGGAAAGTTTGAATGGTCTAAAAATGTGGTGCAAAGAACATATTGGGGAAAATGTGAAAGATTAATTCAATGAGAATATCTTGGGTTGGAAAATCCTAAATGCTCCTTCAAATTTGATTGAAGATGTGAAGGATTTAAAAAGGAGTTTAAGAGCTTTTCATTTCTCACAAAAAGAGGACTCTATACTATGGACACAATCAAAATTATGAAATTATACGACTAGAGAAGGCTACTAATTGAAAGTTGTTACGGAAGAAAATCCTTCAAAAGTGTTTCCTTGGAAAACTATATGGAATACATCCAAGCTACAAGGCCAATTCCTTTCTATAGCTTGCAACTTGGTATAAATTACTGACCCAAGATAATTTGAAGAAAAGAGGGTTCTAGGGACCTTCATGTTGCATTCTATGTAGGCAAAATGAGGAATACATTGACCACCTAATCATCCATTGCCATTTCTCTTGGTGAGTTTGGTCATATTTTATCTCCAAGTTTAATAAGATTTCCCTTTTCCTTAGGTTACATGGAATTGATTCCCTTCTCCTTGAAAACTTTGCTTCTCTCTTGGAAATTTTCCTTTATCTCCCCCTCTTTCAAATCTAGAATAGTATTTGAGCCCTAATATGCTAGAATATCTAGTTTGAAAGAAATAAGAGGATTTTCAAGGGGGAAGAGAACATTGTTGATGTTTTGATTGGTAAAATTAGTAGAGCTATGAGGGAGTTGATGGAGATTTGGCCACCAAAATATGGAAAATTATTCCTGCTAAAGCTAGTATTGCAAGGAATTGAGAATCTACTCTATAAGGCATTTTGGATAATGGAGTTGGAAAAATTATCTAAAAGAAACCAAAAGTTTTGAAATCTCCTCTAGTCAAGGAAATGATAAAATTTAACTTTGATGGGGTAGTGAGAGGATGGGCCAGAGTTAGTGGCATTTTTAGCAATAACGTAGGCAACTACCTACTCTCTTTTTATGAGAGCCTTAGGAGAGATGACAAATAACATTACAAAAATGAAATCCATATAAAGAGGTCTTATGATAGCTATAGAAAAAGATTAGAGAAATTGGAAGTGGATGGGGATTCAAGGATCATCTTAGAATCTATGACAACATGAGATAAAGCATTGGAAAATTATAATTATTATTGAAAATTGCAAGCAACTCCTAAAGGAACTTGAATTTCTTAGGATCAAACATGCCCTTAGAAGTGGAAATAAAGCACCTGAATCTATAGCAACTATAGGAGTAGATTTAAATATCTCTAATCATGAGTACTGTAGACACCTGAAATTGTCTTCATCATTGAACCGACTCCCGACATCCCTAAACATACCAATTCCCCTTCTAATCAATTAATTAAAATTTTATTTAATTAATTATCCCTTCATCACCTAAATTTTCATCATTCTTTCCCTAACAATTGGGTTAATTTTATTAATTCAATAGTTCAAACCTTAGCCAATTGATTAAATAAATATGCAATTTTATTTGGTCAATTTCTCCCTCCTCACTAAATCCCATTAATTAGCTAAACCATGTTTAACTAATTAATTCATCATATTAATTGACCTATCCCTACCCTAGGTAATTAAATAGCTATTATTTAAATTGCCTACCCTAGCCTACCTCATCCTAGCCTTAGGATTAATTAAATACAACCTTATTTAATTAATCTTGAACCTCTCATTAAGATGGTCAAATCCATCTTAACACCCTTCCCCACATCCTCCAAATAAAAAATTGGAATATATCCACATAAGTCAATTTTTTATTTAAATAAGTCCAACATCACATTTAATTCTCTTACAACCCCTTACCCATGCCATACCTCATTCATGTCCACTCATCGCCAAATGAATTTTTAATTCATTTTACATTCCCCGTGTGAATCTTTAATTCACAAATAATCCATCTCACCCAACCTCATTTAATTCACCCTTTTCCCAAAAATGAATAGAAGATTCATATTTATTCCTAGCCCTCCATCCTCCAAGATGAAATCTAGGCCCTCCACATCACTTTCATCTTCCACCATTGATCTTCCAAACCAATCTCCACCCTTGGATCAAAATATTTCCAAAATCTCTATAAATACTTCATCCTCCAACCCATTTTGGGATCGAATCTTCAAGTAATGTTACCATGTCCAAATGTCTAATGAGCTAGCTTGTGAGTTGCAATTAGAATAAGAGCATTTCAAATTGTATTCATCAACTAGGGTATATCTTATCTAGGAGCTCTTGGGTGCAAAGATTCTTTCCCTTTGATGAGATTGAGATTTTCATATCAAGGTATAAACTTTTTGTTTTGTTATGCATCTAGTTTATGTTTTACCTTTGATTTGATTTTCCTAATCATATTGGCATGCCCGGTGGGACCCACAAGGTCCATATCTAATCAAATTTTGTGAGTTTTTGTGTTTGAGATGTGTTTTTACAAGTGTAGCGCTATCTACCTAGCACAGTGGCGCTATCTTTGGTGTATTGCAATGCTATATACTATTTTAGCGCTATTTTGCAGAGTGTTTTCTCTTTCAACTCTCACTCACAAATCCATCTAATTTCTAGTCTTCCTGTTGTTTTATAGGGTTATCTGCTCTCTATTTTTGCAGGAATTTTGAACAAAAGAGGGGGAGGTCATGCCAAAATTTTATTAAGGACTAAGCATACATATTTTGGCATTTATCTTGTCTTATTTTCCATTCATTAAGCTAACAAGACTAACTAGGTCCTTTCTTTGTAGTCTAACCCTCTAGTTTGAGTAGGAAGGCCTCTATTTTGCTGGAGGGACAAATTTAGGCTCGTATCGGCGCTATCGGCACCCAGATCGGCGCTATTCGCAACTGTGACCAAACCCTTCGACTGCACGCGTAGAGGCGCTTTGTTAGAGTCATATTAGTGCTATTTTCTATTTCAGCGCTTTATGTAGGTCATATTAGCACTATTTTATGTTTTAACGCCTTCTGTATATTATTTTGGTGCTATATTCTGTTATGGTGCATTCCTTATCTTGTTTCAGTGCTATTTTATAAATCAGCGCCATCCACATGTATATCGGCACTATTTGCTAGGGTGTCAGGTTTCTAGGTTGGTTTCTGTCAATAGTGCCATTGCAGTCCGCAGTGGCACCATTGGGTCTCTATTTTAGCGCTATTTTTATAGATTGACTTTGTGTTCTGTGCAGGGACTGATAAGTTGTTTGCAGGTCATCACTATCATTTTGCGGCCACTAACAAGTTTTTGCAGGGTGTTTATCTTTAGTTTGAAACAAACACTTCGATTGGGACTTAAAAAGAACCCTTGCATGTTAGCTTAAACAACATTTTGATTTGGTGCAATAAAAATTGATCAACAACCAACAAACAAATCTTTGTGTGTGCCTTAGTTTAGAACAAACATTTGAATTTGGTGTTCTAAAATTCACAAGTGCTTGCCAACAACTCTACAAAACATTTTAATTTTGGGCTTTAAAAAGAACCACAAAGTGCATCAATTAACTCAATGGATTAAAAAGAACAACAATCTGCATTCTTCACTCATCTAAACAAGAAAACCAATCTAATTTGTGTGAAGTGTTTTCGTGATTTGTTTGTAGTGTGAAAAGTGTATGCTCTTCCCTCACACCATTGGTGACCTTGGGAATCAAAAGCTTTTTCACAACACTTGCATAAATCACCCCCAACATAATCCAAAGAACTAAAATGAACCATGTTTAGTGTGACCCAACCACAAAATATACGTATGCTCTCCCCTTGTATCCTTGTATGAACTTGGGGATCAGAAGTATTTTTGTGGTTGTGTTGCTTTTGTTAATCCTTTAGAGGCCCTGCCACCCTGCTTCGAAAGGTGGGAACGACCTAAGCAGCAATAAGCTAAAGCCAAGCTCTTTCGAGTTACTATATAAAATAATGTGTTTGTGATGAAAGTCACAAGCAATAGGTGTTGTTGCGTCATACCGACAACCAACCTCCCCCAAAACCCTCCAAGGCATAACCCTTGGAGCCTGGGAGACTCCATAACAGAGAGTAGCGTTGGTACACGTATGGCCACCTGAATGAATGCACTTACTACGAACCTTTGTGTTAGTAAACCAAAAACCTTCTATTTGTTGACGCAGAAGGGAAACCTTTGAAGCAGCCTTGATTCATGCGGTTCTTAGCTGAGGTAGCAAGGATAATCCTAAGGTTTGGTGAGGGAGAAGCCTTCGTGGAAACCTAGATCTTGGTATGCGTGAGAAGTGAGTGCAATTTTATGGAGGAGTTAGGGCTACCAAGATCTTAGAGCTACCTGCTTTGAATAGGCACAGCTAGGGGATTCAACAAATACTGTCCTATCTTCGCCTTAGGTTGTGTAAAGTGCTTGTTTAACAAAATCACACGTCTTTTCACAAACAAAATCTTGGTTATTATGTTTTATTGTGCTTAAATAGTTTTCAAGAAACTTGCCAAGAGACAATAAGAATCATTTGATCAAACTTCATATCAAAACAAATCCAAACTTGCCATCAAAATCTATCTTTTTCAGAGCCTCGACCAACACTGCCCAATTTCAGCGCCATCTCTATCTGATTTTGGCACCATTTCACCTGTGGTTGGCGCTATTTGCAAATTGACTTGCCTCAGACTAGAGAAAATTCCATTGTTATCTTTAAGACCCACTTTGCCATAATCCATATTCACCTTCCAAAAATCCGTTAGTACCCCATCCATTTTCTCCTCAAATTTTCCAAATCATACCTTCATTTTGACCTTAGAGAATCATCATTATCATTGTTGGACCCTTTTCTATATCATAATCCACTCAATTTCATATCCATTCATCCTCATTAATCTTTGCATACCTTTTAGACCAAACAAATATCCTTGTCACAAGAAATCTTTCCAAGATCTTTTCGCCTCTCATAAAAAACATATCCAAAATCTTCCAAATCAAAACACCCATCAAAAAATCATCAACCAAAAACTTGTCATCCCTTTGAGCTAAAGCTAGATCTAGATTTCATCATTCACATCATATTTTGCTTGGAGAGTCATTAGTCAACCTTTCAAGTGAAATAATCATCCTTCTTTGTGTAAGGTCATTAGTCGACCCCAAACAAAGAGAAACATCCATTTGTGCAACACAAATCTAGATCTTACCTAAGCTCAATTTGTTGACCGTCAAATCCTTTTGAAAAACATCATCCTAATGTCTCATATTGAACTTCAAAATCTCTTCCATCAAACCATCCTCAAGTAAACATCATCCATCATCTACCTTTTGGTCCAAATTTGTGCAAAAAGTCAATACCGTCCATTCTTATCACCCTTAGATTAACATCTTTTTGAAGACTTGTCGATCTTTCATCACACTACAATCAACCCTTCATCTTCTTCTCTACTCCATCTCACTACCACATCCATATTTGGGTCCAACAGTTTAAACCAAATTCTCTAAGGTCTCCATCCCCATTCCACTCTATCTCTAAAAAACAAATCCATACACTTGCATGCCCATAACTAGATCACAACACAAGAAGAATCAAGAAACGGCAGAATCAGGACAGTATAAGGGCATAGGAATGCCTAATACCAACGATAGCAACCTACCAATCAACCAAACATACAACCCACCTATGGTCTTTCAAATCCTGACATATATCCCCAATGAAAATCCCTTCCATTTCTTGCAACCACCACCACCACCACCACCACGAAATGTCCCCACCATGTCCCAAGATGATCTAGATGTCTTGAGCTTTACACAAGACGCCGATAGCATGGACCTACTTGACAAAATCCTAAGGTCGGATCCAAATAGATATCTTGATTACCTCCTCAAAATTGGTGCCCAACCGCCCCATAACATTCCATCATCCCAACCATCCACCTCTAACATCAATCCTACCACATCCTCCCAACCATCTACATCAAACACCCAACCTATCGTTTCACAAACATCAACTCCTATCGTATCTACTACCACCACAAGCTCTAATGCTACCACATCTATGATTCCCACAAGTGTTTCCAATCCCACCACTTCCCAACCCGTCACCACATCCACAATCACAACTAGCATACACTCTTTCGTTCCACAAATCACCTTAGGGATCCAAGGGAACCTCACACATACAAGCACCTCCAGAAGTGTGCCTCCACTCAACCCTCAAACCATAGCATACATAAGACAATTATTTTCACAACCACCTCATAACACGACCAACCCATCCAACGTCAATCCATCTCATGTCAACCCATCCAATGTCAATCCATCTAATCTCACGTATCTACAAAACCTCGTAGCATCATCAACACATCATAACCCCAATCCTCAAATACCCCCCCATATTCTCCAACTACTCTACACTCATCAACAACATCTTGCACAACTCAACCAAAATACCACCCCACAGTACCAAAATATGACTTCCCAAAACCTCCAACATCAAACTCCACCCAATCTCCAACACCTCATCCATCAGCAAAAGTACACACCTCAACCACCACCAAACCCAGATCTCACAAGCGTTGTACAAGCCTTGATTCAAAAGGTAGATGACCGCAAATAGTATTCTTTTGAGGATATTTGTCCCTATCCATTTGATCGGACATTGTACATGCCCCCTTTCCCCAAGAATTTTGAAACACCAAAATTTGATAAAATACAAGGGAAAGGGAGACCCTAGGAATCATCTTAGGGAGTTTTACCTCGCTTGCTTAGAAGTCTCAAACAACAATACATATCTAATGAGACTATTTCCAAGAAGCTCGGTGGTCAAGCCACTGAGTGGTTCGCACATCTTCCCTCGGGCATTAGGTCTTTCCCTGAGCTTGCAGAAAAATTTGTAAAATCATTTCTCCTATAAATTTGAACATGAAATATCTATGACAGACCTTTGCAACACAAAACAAAAAAGCGAAGAATCCTTCGCTTCCTTCTTGCAGAGGTGGAGAAGCTTAGCAAGCAAACTCCCTTGGCCAATTCCTGAAAAACAACTCATCACCATGTTTGTGACTAACCTCAATCAGGAAATAGGGTTCCATTTACAAATCCTTTGTGCATTTACCTTTGAAGAAGTCATCGACAAAGGTACTACCATAGAATGAGCCCTCATCGCCAAGGGCTCCATCAAATTATATGACAATAAGTCCAACAGCAAAAACAACAACAGCAACAACAACAACAAACTCCATATCAACGCCCCCAATACAAACAACAACGTCGACACGCAATCAAATGACAAGCCACACTATTGGGGGAAGAACAAGAACACCTTGAACGATGGTGTCACCGATGTGAAAGCCGTCCAACATGTACATAATCAACCACCCGCACATACATATACCGCCAATCTAAATAACCCAAGGGGGCAATTTAAACAAAACAAACCTCAAAGACAATTTACACGCTTAGAGGAATCCATCAAGGATATCCTCGACAGATGTCTCAAGAAAGGTTTGATAACGCTCCCACCTGTTAAACCCCGTCAAGAGAATGAGCTCAAAGCTGTGTGGTACAACGAAAATGATTATTGTGACTACCACTGCATTGTGGGCCATAAAACAACTGACTGCATGAAATTAAAACATAGCATGCAAGACCTCATAGATCAAAATCAAGTCAACCTTGATCAAAGCACCCAACCATCGCCAAACACTAACCTCAGCGCTTACAAGGATCCACTGCCCAACCATAACAAAGCCTCCTCGTCCAATCAAGCCTACAACGTCACCCCACCACCCGCATCCTATGACTCTATTGTAGGACGGATAGAACCATCATTTAACCGTGTCAACACAATCACCATTCAGGCTCAAGCACCTGATTGCACCGTCACAACCCATCATGGCCGTGTGTCCATCTGCACAACCCCTACCACTGATCAAACCCCCGCATCCACATCAGATTCCCTCCCCCCTCATCCAACCACATGTCCATCACCTACCAATCAATACAACCTCCTAGAACATCTAGGAAAGACCCCTGCACAAATATCCATACTTGAGCTACTCCACACGTCACCTCTCCACAAAGACATCCTTGACAAAGCACTCTTGGAAACCCAAGTCCCCGCCAACCTGAATGTCAATCAATTCCAAGCCATGGTGGGCCATATCTCCGCACCTCATCATCTAACATTTTTAGAAAAGGATCTTCCCGCTTCTGAACATTTACACAAAGACACCTTACACATCAAAGTCTGCATCCACAAGCATATCATCAAATGAGTCTTAATAGATGGTGGCTCCGACCTAAACATATACACTCTTAAGTTACTAAAACACTTGGGATACTCAGATGTGGTTGTAGATACCAGTGAGTGCATAACAATCAAAGGGTATGATGATAGCGAATGACTATCTGAGGGCACTATCAAGCTCCCTATTCAAGTGGGACAAAATATAATGGAAACAAAATTTCAGGTCCTTGATCTTGATCTCCCCTATAACATTCTTCTCGGCCAACCATGGATCCATGCCATGCAAGCGGTCCCCTCTACATTCCATCAATGCCTCAAGTTCCCCCACAACGGCACAGAAGTAACTATCTACGCCGATCCCCGCCCCTTCCAATACTATAGTTTATTGGAAGGCCATGACCACACCTTCTACCCATATAACAAAGCCATCACCAAAGTCAATCCCACAACATCCACCTCATACATCGACCCCGCCAACATTGCCACCACTTCATCCCAAACACCACCACTGCTCGAGGTCAAGATCAAGCTCAGTGACATGGGATGTGGGGAATACGACCTACACGGTACCTTTTGTGTGGGCACATTACCCAATCCTAAAATGTTTGGCATCCCAAAGACAAAAGTAACCAACACAATCATCATCAAGTGTAAACCATCACCCATCTTTGAGAAGAAACATCTCCTTGATCAGGATGTGCTCGAAGACATATCATCCTGGCTATATAAGGACGAAGAAATTGAGCAAGAAGCTCCCACCATACCAACATAAATCTATGGTAAAGGGTCTGAAATTGTCAAAAACATGGGTTATAAAGGACAAGGCGGTATCGGCCTTCATGAATAGGGGATTGTGGAACCATTCCAAGCTACGAAAAATTCGTATACTCAAGGGTTAGGATATGGTCAAAGACAACGTATCCTACTATCGGCGAATGTATCTTAGCCGAGGTCGCTACGGTCTCCCTTGAAGTCGACAATGTCAATGAAATGGGCCATCAAGACTCCTTTAGTGACTGTTGATTTCTTTGACTCATCCATATGCACCATATACACAATCACCACCCTAGCCTCTTCATCCAATGACTTACCCCTTGTATACCTGGACCTCATAGAATGGGACCAACAGGGACTTCTTGTCTTCGATGTAGCACCGAACGATGAAGCCATCACTGAAATGATAGGGGTTAGAGATCACTTCCCCCTAGGAGATCACAGAGCAGGATACATCATGGAACTTGATACGGCTGCCTATTTTAGGGAGACAAACCTTGCTTCCTGTCATAAAAATATAAAAATCAAGCACGGATCTGATGGTGAAAACCTCCACAAGGCGCTAGGAGATGGAAGCATGGGCCTTCCCGAGATAGACAAAGTATATCCAGACAAATCACCTGTCCTAGTGGAGCAAGCTCAAGAGATGAATCTTGGGACGGAAGAAGAGCCAAAAATCACTTTCAAGGAAGAATCTCTCAGCGCAGTAGAGCAAGAAAACTTCTTAGCATTCTTCAAACGTAGAAATCACAATTTTGCGTGGACTTATGCAGACATGCCTGGGCTCGATCCCTCTTTGGTCGTCCATCATCTTGCAATACGCCCTGATGTAAAAATAGTGAAGCAGAAGCTCAGAAAAATGAATCCTCAGATGGCCCTCCTAGTCAAAGCAGAGCTAAAGAAACTACTGGATGTTGGGTTCATTCACCCAATTGATTATCCTGAATGGGTTTCCAACTTAGTACCAGTAGCCAAACCTGATGGAAGAATCCATTGCTGCACCGACTTCTAAGATCTCAACAAAGCCTGCTCGAAGGATGACTTCCCATTACCTAACATTGACATGATAGTCGATCTCATGGTAGGACACGAGATGTTATCCCTCATGGATGGTTTTTCAAGGTACAACCAAATCTGGATCGCAAAAGAGGACCAACATAAGACATCCTTTATATGTCCATGGGGGATATACTGTTGGGTGGTAATGCCTTTTGGCCTAAAGAAAGCTGGATCCACGTATCAATGAGCCATGACTATCATCTTCCATGATCTTTTCCACCACATCATGGAATATTATGTGGACGACTTGCTAGGGAAATCAAAGACAAGGGAGGAACACCTAGATGTATTGGCAAAGATCTTCGACCGATTAGAGCAATACAATATTTGCCTAAATCCAAAGAAATGTGTCTTCGGGGTCACCTCCAGAAAACTTTTGGGATACATAGTCTCCAGAAGAGGAATTCAGGTAGATCCCACAAAAGTCACGGCCATCACTGAAATGCCTCCTTTGAAAACCTTAAAACAACTAAGAAGTCTGCAAGGGAAACTCCAGTCCATTCGGCGGTTTATTGTTCAACTTGCCAATAAATGTCAACCATTCCAGCATCTACTCAGAAAAGATACAGCTTTTGTCTGGAACAATCAGTGTCAGGCTGCCTTCGATCAGCTAAAAGAATACCCTGCTAATCCCCCTGTTCTAACTCCACCAAGGCAAGGAGAACCTCTCCTATTATACATCTCCGCAATAGAGATAGCTATTGGAGCCTTATTAGCACATCATGATGAGCAAGGAAAGGAAAGAGCCATCTATTACATTAGCCGCACTCCGATATCCTATGAGCTAAACTATACGCCAATTGAACGAGAATGTCTAGCCCTAGTCTTTACTTCACAAAAACTAAGACACTACATGCTCAATCACAAAACCAAGCTCATCACCAAGATCAATCCACTAAAGTATCTGCTAAACAGACTTGCTCTTACTGGGAGAATGGCAAAATGGGTCATGATCCTCACTGAATTTGACATTGAATATACTGAGAGAAAAGCCATCAAAGGACAGGTTATCGCTGATCAACTGGCTGAAGCACCCATTCCTGCAGAACATCCTACACTGGCAGAGTTCCCTGACGAAGCCATCTTGAATATAACACCGGCAACAGAAACATGGAAAATGTACTTCGATGGATCACACACACAGAGGCTCGGGGGCAGGCGTCCTGTTTGTTACCCCTCAAGGTGACACAATCCCCAAGTCATTCAAAATCACATTCCCATGTACCAACAATGTGGCACAGTATGAGGCCCTTATCACAGGTCTCTGAATGGTAATCAAATGGAAATTTGAGAAGCTGACAGTGTATGGAGATTCTCAATTGGTCATCGACAGGTAAACAATGAGTACAAGACCAAGGATGATAAACTCCTGCCTTATAAAAAGACGGTCGATGACTTCAAAGACTATTTCGATGACATCCACTTTGAACAAATCCCAAGGCTAAACAACAAAGATGCAGATGCCATGGCCACCATCGGATCCCTGGTCAACATGAAGAAAGATAGCAAGAGGTGTGAATTCCTAATAGAGGAGCTCCCTATTCCAGCATATGATGTTCCCCAATCGGAGCTAGTGTGCGAAGTCATTGGTCCCCTATCCCCGTGGTATCAAGAAACCTACCTATATCTACATGATAACATCATCCCTCCTAACCTATCCACCTCACAAAGAAAATCTTTTATCCACCGAGCCTCCCGCTTCACCCTTGTAGGAGATACCCTATACAAAAGGAGTCTTGAGGGCATACTTTTACGATGTTTAAACTCTAGGGAAGCTGAAGTGGCCTTGTAAGAGGTACATGCAGGCATCTGTGGGGCACATTCAAGTGGACCCGCTCTTGCTAAAAAGATCCTGAGGACCAAATACTATTGGCCAACCATGGAACGAGACTCCTACTGGTTTATCAAAAAATGCCTACCATGTCAACAGCATGGAGATCTCATTCACGCACCAGCACAGGAATTGCAACCAATCACGACACCATGGCCTTTTTCATAATGGAGACTTGACCTCATAGGAAAAATACATCCACCATCATCCAATGGCCATAAGTTCATCACAGCTACCGAATACTTCACTAAGTGGGTGGAAGCAATACCACTCACCTTCACTAATAAAACCCAGATATCCAAGTTCATCCTCCATTATATCATATGTCATTATGGTATCCCTCATTCCATCATCATCGATAATGGAAAACCATTCAAGAACCAAGAAGTTTACTTTGTGCAAAAAATTTGAAATCAAACACCACTTCTCCACCCCATATTACCCTCAAGGAAATGGTCAGGCAGAAGCTTCAAATAAAACTATCCTCCACATTCTAAAGAAGATGGTTAATGAAGCAGGTCGTGACTGGCACCTCCAGCTCAACCCTGCCCTATGACCCTATCGCACAAGCATCCTCACCCCCACCGGAGCCACTCCATTTTCCCTGGTCTTCGAATCTGAATCCATTTTACCTATTGAGGTCGAGCTCCCATCCCTAAGAGTATCCCTGCAAAATATAATCAATGATGAGGAATACCGGGTTGCAAGGTTGCATCAACTAGAATTACTGGATGAGAAACATCTGAATGCATTGAACCACCTATAGGCCTATCAAAATCGCCTCAGAAGAAGCTATCACAAGAGAATCAGAAACTAAAAATTTGAAGTAGGTGACCTTGTCCTCATGGAAAACCAGAAAAACTTGCAGGAGTGCCCTAAGAAAGGAAAATTTGAACCCAATTGGCTAGGGCCTTATGTCATCATAGCCAGCTATGGATCAGGAGCATACCAGCTTGCAACACCTGAGGGGCAGCGTCTGGATGAGCCTATGAACATTCTACACCTGAAGAAATTCTATGCATAACCCATCGAGTACCCCAATCAAAAAATTAAAAACTCAAAAAAAATATAAAATATCAAAAAAAATATAAAATATCAAAAAATTGAAAAATTGAAAAAATCAAGAAAAATCCAAGTGCAATAAAAAAACTTCCAATGGTGAAAATCACTTCAGTGATGCCTTAGATAGGTACCATGGTGAAAACCTGTTTCAGGCGCCATGTGTAGTGGCTGGTTCTACCATATAATAAGTCCTCTTTCCGTCACAACACTCCATGTCACACACATCTCATGGCTTGGAATTCTGAAACATCAAGTCCTATCACCCACCCCACAATATCCCATCCAAAGGCTAACTCATGGAACGAGGATCCTTCTAAGCTTCCTTCTGTACAACTGAAAATAAAAAATCCAAAAACAACACAAAATCAAAAAATCCAAAAATAATACAATATCACCCCCCATACATTACTCTCGATGTAACTCATGACCATCAACATCTATCAACTCATCACGCCCATCCTAAACCATTCCCACATCATCAAGTCATACTAGAACTACATATTCATTTCACCTGCATCTTAAAAGTACCTTGATCCCGTGGACACAGGGTATGTAGGCAGTCTGGAATATAAAGGAAGTTTCCAATACTCAAGTACATAAGATGCACCCATCCAACTTGTTTGGATGGTCCCCATTCACTGAGCTTGATAGACCCAATATATGATACACATGCTAAGTATACACTGGAAGCATGGTCCCTAATGCAAAAAACATCAATCAACATACCGACTATAATCCTACACATGGCCTGACTATCCTTTTGCCCACCTTTCAAAAATTATCCAACCAAATTCAATTGATTTGCATCCTAGGATATATCATTCCTACAATGGACAAGAATCTGTCATTATATCATCACGTCTCTTGGCAAAAGCACACAAAGGCTATTTGTATCTTTTCGTTGGTCTTCTTGATTATTGATTTTTATCTTTTTGTCTCACTCTAGGTCACTTCCAAAGCTACCTTGATCTCATTATATCATGGTAAGTGGCAGACAACACCTATAGTAGACAAGGTCATTGTTTCTATATGCTGTGCTTGTGGGGTGGTTTCATTACTCTAAGAATAGTATTCATATCTTGAAGCCTAGGTCAATTCTAGTACGACATGCCTCATTTGCATATATAGGCATCAATACCTTATATGTACTATGGGCACTCATCACTATGAGTCCCCTTCCTAGGACAGGCAAGGTTATACTACCTTGGGCACGCATGAAATCACCCTATTGTTTGTAGGTCTAGTCCATGCAATTGTGGGATATATATCATCACCTAGGTCATCTCATACCTTTGTGAACTATATCCTACATTGCTATAGTAAACTAAGAAATGCTCTCAAATAATGTTATGCAACTACTGTTACTAGCTCAAATCATCATCCTAATCATTTATTCAACTATACCATCTGGGCCTAGATTTCGAAATCAACTACCCTAACTCCCCCCTACCCTACCAAATCCCCTCACTAATCCCACCCCTCCAACTAATTCTCACTCAACACAACCTAAGCCAAAGTAAATCCCCCCTCAATGACGTGGTGTCATGCCCTAGCCACTCCCTCATTAATCATCCCACTCCCCCCTTTCCTAATCTACCCGCAGCCAACCATATTTGTCTACCCTTATCCTACCCCACCCCCCCTTATTTCCCTATCACACAGCCCCACCACCTAGGGTCCAACAAAGAACATCATGTGTATCAAGACCTAATCATCTCACATATCACCTAGTTTGCATCTCACTTGTCATTTAGTGGCATATTATATGTCATTTAATTTGCATTTCATTTAGGTGCATTTTAGAGTCATTTAGTTTCCATATCATAATCATTTAATTTGCATTTTATTTAGGTGCATTTTAGAGTCATTTAGTTTCCATATCATAATCATTTAATTTGCATTTCATTTAGGTCCATTTTAGAATCATTTAGTTACATATTATATATATCATTTAAACATTGCATATCATAAACATAATCATTTAGTTTGTAATCACATAGCTGCATTGTAAAATCATAAATCATCACATTCACATTACATTCCATATATCATTTCATAATCACTTAGTTACATTACATAATCACAATCATAATCATTTAGCTGCATTTTACAATCATCTAGTTGCATATCCATATTTTCCATACATAACATGTGTTTATTTAGATAAACATACATTTCCATTGCATTTGCATTTTACATCCATAATAAATGTTTATTAATCTGAACATTTATTTGCATTATACATCATAGCCCATAGATCACAAATATGCATACAACTAAACCATCATTACATCCATCAGGTTCCATCAATAGGTACATCCATAACATCAACAAAATAAATTGCATAAACATAACACATCCATAGCATATAATCCATAAAACATATTGCATCCATTAACATAAGCATCATCATAATCATATAAAACCATCATAAACAAACATATAGGCCATCGAAAAATATCATATCATATATCATCATCGCCAAAAATACATCGCTCATATATACACATCAAAAAATATAATGTCTTGATATAATGCCTCTAAGGGCCAACATGATACAACTATCACATAAAAGACCCTCTCTTTGATGCACTGGGGGATCCTGGCCCTAGTGGTGGCTGTGGTCCTATCTGTAGCTGTGGCTGTGGCTGCGGCCGAACCTGAATCTGTGGAACCTGCTACGACACATGTGATGGGGGACCCATCAGCTGCTGCACAAACTGAACCGATCTAGATCTGTGTGACCTAGACGCCCTCGATCCACTGACCTGACTATAACTCGGTGCACACTGCTCTGCCGGCACTGCCGCGTAATAGAGGCCCCAATAATAATCCATCCGTCCTCTAGACTCTGCCAACTGCCCCTGTACTTGAGACAACTACCCCTATACTTGAGTCAATTGTCCCTGTAACTGATATGACTGTGTCTGTGCTTGAGACAACTGTGTCTGCATCAATGTCAAAACTGGGGCCATACCAGCGCCTGAAGTCTGCAAACTACCCACTGTAGCCTCTGCCTACTATGCCCTCATAAGTGTTACATCCCACTCTCTGGTCAAAATCACTATATCACCTTGAGCCTGGGATAACTGTGCCTGCAATGCAGCCACCTATTCATCTAAACCATCTAACAATGCTCCTGTCCCTCGCAGCTGTACCAACTCTGCCTCACGGCTCTCTAAGGCCTCATGTAAGCTTGCCACATATGCCCACAAAGTCTCAATCTCCTCCTCCTCTCCACTCCAAGGCCACTGACGAGATGTAGGCCATCGAAGCTCTGCCTCCCCACTTGCCCCTGATGGGCTTGCCTCTGCTTGCTGCCCTGCACCAACAACCTGATGTTGATGCGATACCTGTGGTGGGGGCATAACACCCCTATCCACTCTCGACTGTCCCCCACATTGTCGAGGCCCTCCATGCTGCCGCATCACCCCAATTTGAACCTGCTCAACAGGCACCTATTGTACAGGTGCCTGTTGTCTCACCTGCTGCTGGGGCACTTATCCAGTTGTTGCCGCTGCCAACATATCCATCAGCTGCCCATCCCTCCCAGCCTCCCCCTCCTCTCCATCCCCTCCAACCTCCATGAGGTAATCTGTAATGATCTCCTCACCCTCCTCTAGGAAATTATCTCCATCAGAATCATCATCCCCATCATCCCCAAAATCCTCATCCCCTGAACCCGCTGCCTCCTCTATAGGGACCACCTCATCTGATGGGTCCGTGAACCAAGTCAGTCACCACATCTGCTACCATGTCTCATATGCGGGAGTAGTGCCTGCATCTATGACTGCACTTTACCAATCCCACATCAATGGTTGCAAAGCCGCAAAGTCCTCCAAGGTAACCCGCAGCTGTATGGTTGCAGGCCAATAACACGCATCTCGACAGGTCCGTGCAAAAATGGCCATCTGCTGTGGAGTATCCTGGCACAACCCAAACTATTGCATAACTCACGACAGCAGATACATATCAATCATGTGGTCTCTTGGACCTATCAAATAATGTTGTTAGAAAGTGAATGGCATGTGTACATCATCATCTGGCCATGGCTCCTCTCCGACATAGGGTCACCATGTAACTTGAATGACATCATCTAGTACCTATCGCCAATAACAAACTTGTCCAGTATAGGTGTACTCAACATCCCGATACAGGAACATAAAGGCCTCGAACAGACGGCGATAGTACCCACATCTCGATCAAGTGACTACAATATGCTCCCAAATCCACACATGCAGCAAAGTAACCCCGGCTGATAAGGCTAAATCATAGTGATAAACGACTGTATGCATCTCATGATATAGCTGCGCCAGCATCACCGGTCCCTAGGCATACACAGTCTCATGCCTGACCATCCCCTCGATCATCTCTCCCCAGCCAACTAGAAAACCCCTGCCCCTCCTATCGAGCATCACTACCCCACCAATCAATGCACACAAGAATAAGGCAAAGGGATCTGCACCTACCGCCAGTGTCCCCTCATAGGTCATCTCTCTCCTATCTGTTGATAAAACAATGTGATCATGGCCAAATACTCTGATCAAGGCCCTCTATCCTCTCCTCATGTCGTATCTCACCCAACGGCCATGAATAGGTAGCTTAAGGATGCGATAAACATCCTTAAGAGTGATAGTGATCTCCCCAGTAGGTAGCAAAAAGCTGCAAGTCTCTGGCCGATACCGCTCCACTACCACTGTAATTAAAGCTCTATGAGCTCGCAACACTGGCATCGACACTGCTGTCAAGAGCCCCAACCTACCCAATCAGGCCCGAGTGGCATCATCAAACTGATCAAATTTGCCATCACCGATGGCACACGTCGCTCCCGTGAGGACATTATAAATGACCTCATCTCCTGCATCCACAACTTTCTGCTAAAAAATCTACCTATCTTCAACCCTTTCTTCTAAAGTTGAAAGCCAAAAACACTTTGGCGCCAACATAGATCATATTTTGCACCATTTTTAGAAATAATGCTACCACTTCCTCACATGGCACTATTACAGATAATAGCGCCACTGCGCAAGACACTTTGCGCCACTTTCACACATAGCACTACTGCGAAGATACTTAGCGCCATTTTAAAAAATGGCGCCACCTCGTCACTTGGCGTTAATCTAAGGAATAGTGCCAATTTTCCCAATAGCGCATATATTACATATTGCGCTGATCCTCTACATAGCGCTAAAACAAAACATAGCGCTACTATAAAAAATTGTGCTAGTCTAGCACATAGCGCTATGATTACACCCATTTGGTGCTAAAACGCCAAACCCTAACGACTTTCAAACATTATGCTACTACAGATGATAGCGCTAAAATGCTAAGCACATGGCGACAATCTGCCTCTAGTCTACCCTAGTGGATAGCGCCAATCTAGAGGATGGTGCTAATCTGTGTTCTTTTGGCGCTGCGTGATCTTGCGATAGCACCGTAATCCCAAAACCTAATTCCCAAACCCAAAAAATGTGACAAAATTAAAAAATCACAAATCTAGGGTTAGGCCCTACTTGGGGTCCAGCCTCAGGTGCCCGGCCAAACGATCGAAAATGCTCAGAAATGTGTCGAAGTTGTGGGAATCTGGGGTTGCGCTCTGCCATTTCTCCTTTGCTCCTTCTTCTCAAGAGGTCAATGTGTGCAAATGTGGCACTCTTAGGGCCCACTTGCCTTAATATAGTAAGCCATGTCATCCTTCTGCCCACTCTTTTCCCCCTCCAAGGTGTAGATCACAACCTTTTTCCTCCGTTTTCTTCCTGTCATCTCCTTTTTCCGTCCTCTACCCAACTTTCACTCCTGTCGCGTCTTTTCGAGAGCTCGCCTGAAAAATTTTTATTTTTATTTTTTTGGCGACCTCTCAAGGGGGCATCCCTCACCCATCTTATTCCTTCCCAGCGGCTGGGGCAAATTCTTTCTTTAACCTGACGCCACGTCAAAGAGGGGCAAATGTAGACACCTAAAATTGTCTTCATCGTTGAACCGACTCCCGACATCCCTAAACATACCAATTCCCCTTCTAATCAATTAGTTAAATTTTTATTTAATTAATTATCCCTTCATCACCTAAATTTTCATCATTCTATCCCTAACAATTGGGTTAATTTTATTAATTCAATAGTTCAAACCTTAGCCAATTGATTAAATAAATATGCAATATTTATTTGGTCAATTTCTCCCTCCTCACTAAATCCCATTAATTAGCTAAAACATGTTTAACTAATTAATTCAGCCTATTAATTGACCTATCCCTACCCTAGGTAATTAAATAGCTATTATTTAAATTGCCTACCCTGGCCTACCTCATCCTAGCCTTAGAATTAATTAAATACAACCTTATTTAATTAATCTTGAACCTCTCATTAAGATGGTCAAATCCAGCTTAACACCCTTCCCCACATCCTCCAAATAAAAAATTGGAATATATCCACATAAGTCAAATTTTTATTTAAATAAGTCCAACATCACATTTAATTCTCTTACAACCCCTTACCCATGCCATACCTCATTCATGTCCACTCATCTCCAAATGAATTTTTAATTCATTTTACATTCCCCATGTGAATCTTTAATTCACAAATAATCCATCTCACCCAACCTCATTTAATTCACCCTTTTCCCAAAAATGAATAAAAGATTCATATTTATTCTTAGCCCTCCATCCTCCAAGATGAAATCTAGGCCCTCCACATCACTTTCATCCTTCACCATTGATCTTCCAAACCAATCTCCACCCTTGGATCAAAATCTTTCCAAAATCTCTATAAATACTTCATCCTCCAACCCATTTTGGGATTGAATCTTCAAGTAATGTTACCATGTCCAAATGTCTAATGAGCTAGCTTGTGAGTTGCAATTAGAATAAGAGCATTTCACATTGTATTCATCAACTAGGGTATATCTTATCTAGGAGCTCTTGGGTGCAAAGCTTCTTTCCCTTTGATGAGATTGGGCTTTTCATATCAAGGTATAAACTCTTTGTTTTGTTATGCATCTAGTTTATGTTTTACCTTTGATTTGATTTTCCTAATCACAAGTACATTGAGATCATATCTCTTATGCAATTCAAAACATTTCAGAGAAAATAATATCCAAGGACAAAGAAAATGACTGCATCAAACTTGGAAGAATTGAAGAAAGAGAAACAATAGGAAAAGGGAAAGGACATCAAGTTGTGAAGATCCATACAATTGGGCTTGAACACACTCACATAGTGTTAAATTTCTCTCTTAATAGTCGAGAGGGTATGCCTAAGACCAAAAATAGGTTAGAAAGTATACAAGTCAATAGAATTAAAAAAAATAACATGACATTAAATTTATAGAAGATTTAGAAAATAACATGTAAATACATTCTTTTATTTAAAAAATATTTCTTTGTTAAAATTTTTAATTACATATTAATATAATAAGGCTCAACCTTTGTTATTAGAAAATTAAACTTTGAAAATTTTTAATTTAATAATTTTAATATCTTTAATTTTTATTATTACAAAATTTTAATCTTACTTTTTAATATCATTTATAATTTTTTTTATAAAATATAAAAATTTATCTTTACCTGTTACTTTTAATCTTAAAAATGCTAATAATTATTAAAATAACATTTAAAATACAATAATTCAAATTAATATTTTACCTAATTTTTGTTTAATAAACGTTCCTCGTACATTACTTTATAGCTTTTAATATCTTTAACTTTTATTATTACAAAATTTTAATCTTACCTTTTAATATCATTTATAATTATTTTTTATAAAATATAAAAATCCATCTTTACCTTTACTTTTAATCTTAAAAAATGCCAATGGCATTTAAAAAACAATAATTCAAATTAGTACTTTACCTAATTTTTATTTAATAAACATTCCTTATACATAACTTTATAGCTTTTTCCTCTTATACATTAATTTTTAATTTGAAATGTTAATGGATTTTTTAAAATGAAATTTATTCAAAATTAAAGTTCAAAAAGATAAATTAAATTTTAAAAAATAATGGGTGATATGGAATTATGTCTTGAAATTAAATTAGATAAATAGAAAGATGATAAAAAAGTGAATTTAGAAGGGCGGTGGCCCTGGCTCGATTGGCTAAGTATTCCTGTTGCAGGTAAGGAGGTCACGAGGTCCAGTCTCCCCCCGTCTGCGTGGAGCTAAAGGGCGTGTCGCACCAGCGTCACCGGTCACGTTAAAAAGTTTACCAGGCGCTAAAAAGAATTTAAAAAAAAAAGTGATCTTAGAAAGAAAATAATTATATAAATTATGGTTCTAAAAATGAAAAAATCATCTATGTCACAAGTTTATATTATTACAACATAACATAAACTAAACAAATTAAGCAACAATGGGGATGACCCTTTGGTGAAATGGTGGGGCTTCTTGCCTATAGTGCCAACAACCAAGGTTCAAACCCCCACGGGGTCGCCCTCTACCGCGTAAAAAATTGAGGTTGCTTACCCTCCAAGAGGGGAGACTCTGTGGTGAAATGGTGGGGCTTCGACCTATAGAGCCAACAACCCAGATTCAAACCTCCTGGTAAGTTTTAAGGGGATGACCCTTTGGTGAAATGGTGGGGCTTCTTGCCTATAATGCCAACAACCAAGGTTCAAACCTTACCCTCCAAGAAGGGAGACTATGTGGTGAAATGGTGGGGCTTCGGCCTGTAGAGCCAACAACCAAGATTCAAACCTCTTGGTAAGTTTTTTTGGGGATGACCCTTTGGTGAAATGGTGGGGCTTCTTGCCTTTAGTTCCAACAACCAAGGTTCAAACCCCCACGGGGTCGCCCTCTACCGCGTAAAAAATTGAGGTTGCTTACCCTTCAAGAGGGGAGACTTTGTGGTGAAATGGTGGGGCTTCAGCCTGTAGAGCCAACAACCCAGATTCAAGCCTCCTGGTAAGTTTTTTTACATCATGAATAAATTTGAAATGGAGTCTCCCACTCCTCTTCCCACCCATGCTTCAGGTTCACAAGTTTTGTCTGTTGTTGAGTCTTTTGCAGGGGTTTCTTCTGCTGCTGGTGTGGCTGTGACTGTTGGTGCACCACTTGTGTCTATGAGATTAGCTATTAGAGATTCAACTGTGGGTGTGGTTGCTATAGTGGAGGGCTTGCAAGGTATCCTTGACTCTATTGTCGTTGGAGCGTCGCCAGTGACTAAGGCTACTGATGGTGCTACTGCCTCGTTTGCAACTATTGTGGGTAATGGTTCTCCTCGAAGGCGTGTGGGATCTACTATTGCTGTTGATACTCTGGTTAATAAGAGATTTATTTTTCAATCTGATTTGCCTCCCCCTGTAGTGGTCTTAGGGGATGAGGTTTTAAAAAATGTGGACTATTTTTCTAAGCAGGGTTTAATCTGCAAATTTGACCATTTGTGGCCCAGGCTTGGAGATTTAAACCACTAGATTTTTTAGCATTGGCACCCTATCATGGAAGGGAAAATAGAAAGCTACCCTTGTGCAAAGGGTTTCTTTATAGTTGTTTTTGATTCAGTTTATGATCAGAATGTTGTCATTGATACTCATGCTTGGTTTTGGGGCCAACATGCCCTCCTTCTCAAGCCTTGGGTTCCCTCCTTTAACCCATTGACTGAGTCTTTCAATAGAATGTCTGTTTGGATTCACCTCCTGAATCTTCTATTGCATCTTTGGTGCAATTCTTGTTATGAGGGTATTGGTAATTCTTTGGGTTCTTTTATTATGGTGGATCAAGCGACTACCTTGTTCTCTCATACCACTTATGCTCATATTCTTGTGGATATGGATCTTTCTAAGCCTCTCCCTGTGGAGATTGTGTTGTAGGTTGCTGATAGTTCTTGGAGACAGTTATTGGACTATGAAGGTATTCCCTTCAGGTGTCATAGGTGCTTCGCTACGGGTCATCTGGCTTCTGGGTGCCCTCGTTTAAAGACCCCTCGTGCTTCCTCTTGGTGGAAGAATGCTTCACCTGAACATCTTACTGTCGATGTTGTTGAGGATATTCTTGGGTCTATGGTCGTTGATCCTTCCTCTGATGTTGATGGGTTTGCTCCTGATATTGAGGTGGTTCCTGATCCTATAGTTGTGGCTGCTACTGGTGGTTCTGCTGCTGAGACTTCTAACACTATTTCTAATAATGATGTTGTTGGGGCAATGTCTGCTGGGCTGTCAGGGTCCTCCCCTGTTGCTGGTGTTGCTGGGAGTACTGCAGGGTCCTTCCCTATTGTTGGTGTTGTTGGGCGTGTTGCAGGGTCCTCCCCTGCTATTGTTGTTATTTTTGGAGCTGCTACTGAGACCTCCCCTGCTGTTGCTACTATTGCCAAGTCTGCTGCTGAGGTCTTGATTGCTAATGTTTTTATGTGTCAGATTGAAACATTGGGTTCACAGGATGTTGTTGGGGCTGGTGTTGGTGTGCCCCTAGCTCTGCCCCCCTTTCGAGGAGTTGGAGGAAGCTTCTCCTCCTCCTTTTTATGTGGATGGAGATGGTGTTTTCTGGACTGTTGTCCAAAGGAGGAAGTGTGGTCTTCCCAAGCATGTTTCACAAAACTGCACTCGTGCTAAGGGTGTTCGACCTGATAGGTCTAGTTCTGCAATTGTTTAGGTTGTTGATCCTTGCAGCGTTGTGGCCTTCTTATTGCTTAGCCTATTGGGCTTTGATGTTCGTTTGTTGTTAAAGCACTATTTCTGGCCTATGTGTGGCCTTTGCTTGCCCTCTGGGCTATTTTGTAATAGGGATCTGCACCCTTGTTTTGCAGCTTACCATAATAAAAAACAAATTAAGCAACAACAGCAATAGAATTAACCGTGGAGGCCTCGGGGTTCTCAATCATCCACGTTACTCCACCCAATTAAAGTGGTGTCTTCTCCCTCCTTAAATCCCTCCTATTATACACCCTATATAACTAAGCACTCTACTGTGAAGAGATACCAAATCATAATGGAGGAAATTTAAATTAAATTATTTGTATAAAATATTAAATTTTAATTTTTTATATCAAAAGATATAATAAAATTACAATAAAACATAAGCAATTACAAAGAATGTTTATTTTAAGAAAAAATATTTAGAAACAAATGGATTACATAGATATGGACATCTATCAAATTAACTAAATTTGCCTTAAAAAGAAACAACCTCATAATCCATAATGCCAATAATAAAACCGCCACATAAATCCCAACCGCCAAAAAGAAACAATTAATTTAAAATATTATTAAACAAGGTTGAAAAAAATATACACAAAAAATAAAATCATAGCTAGTAAAATATAAAATATTAATTAAATTGTTGACATAAAATATTAAATATTAATTTTTTATATTAAAAATATAATAAAATTACAATTTAAAAAAAACAATTACAAAGATCTTTATTTTAAGAAAAAAAATTGGAAACAAATGGATTACATAGATATGGGCATTGGGCATCTCCATCACATAAATCCCAACCCCTAAAAAGAAACAATTAATTTAAAATATTATTAAACAAGTTTGAAAAAATTATACATAAAAAATAAAATCATAGCTAGTAAAATATAAAATATTAATTAAATTGTTCGCATAAAATATTAAATCTTAATTAACTCCTTAAGGGGTTGGATTGATGGTGGACATTCAAGAGGTGATTTGAACTAGCTACACGTGTAGTATTAATGTTGTGAAGTGGAGTATGCAGTTTAAATGTTTGATATTAAATTTAGATGAAGGTTCATTTGTTACATTCCTCTCCATTTCATGTTTTGAGCTCCGTGGAGTGGCCATTCTCATGGCTTCTACAATTCAGGCTAGACACTTGGGAGGGAGGATGATAGGTGGTGAGCATGAGAAGGTGAAGGAGGAGACGAAAGATTCAAAACCAAGGAAGTGTCGGGTGAAAAGAGAGGAGACAATGGTGGACTTCATGGCTTTCACTAACAAAGAAATCAAAGACCTTGTCTGAGGTGGATGGTTCAAATTTGGGAATTGGTTAAAGGGATGGACAAGTCTCCTGGTGTATGCATATGTTCGGCTATGGCAAAGCTTCTAGTGGACCCAGGGTACACTAGGGGTAGGTGGAACACTTTTGACGCTGCTCAATCTCTCTACTATGCATTGATGCTCTCTCTGTGGTTACTAGTTCTTATCTGTTCCACGATGACATTGGAGATGTGGTGCATCAAGCGGAGGTGCATTTTGACTATTTTTGGAGCACTTACATGTGATCAAGCAGTAGAAAATTTGTCTTCAGTTGGTTGTGGAGGAGATAGCAAAGAATTTGTAGGTTTCTCTGCCGGAGGATGTGATTCCCTTGTTCTCAGAGTGTTGCGATGAGGATGAGGATGAAGAAGGTGTGGAAAAAAGAGACCAAGGTCAAAATATTTCTTATGTTAATTGTAACTATGTTAAAAATGGAGATGAGAGGCCTACATAATTTGGCTTGTCCCTTCTTTGCTTTTCTAACTCTCTTTAATACTATTGGACCGTGGGTTTCAGTGGTTTGTGATAGATTTGGTCATTTTGATGGTAGATAGCTAATATTAAATACTATGATGTTTTCTACTTATGGTCGGTCTAATATCTCATCGACCTCCTTGCTACTGCTCAAGATTTTGCCTAGTTTTGGGTATCCAAATTTTCTCAATTTTTGGACCTAAACCAGGGTATATTATCAAAAAAACAAAATCTTAATTTTTTATATTAAAAATATAATAAAAATTACAATAAAAAATAAGCAATTACAAAGAATCTTTATTTTAAGAAAAAAAATTAGAAATAAATGGATTACACAAATATCCCATCTATCAAACTAACTAAATTTAGTTGAAAAAGAAACAACCTCATAATCCACAATGCCCAAAATAAAACCACCACATAAATCCCAACCCCCAAAAGTAACAATTAATTTAAAATATTATTAAACAAGGTTGAAAAAATTACACGTAAAAAATAAAATCATAGCTAGTAAAATATATAGTATTAATTAAATTGTGCACATAAAATATTAAATCTTAATTTTTTATATTAAAAATGATATAATTAGAATTATAAATAGTTTTTATTTTAAGAAAAAAAAAATAGAAACAAATGAATTACATGGATATTAGAATCTCCACAACATAAATCCCAACCCCAAAAAGAAATAATTAATTAAAAATATTATTAAACAAGGTTGAAACAATTATTCATAAAATAAAATAAAATCATAGTTAGTAAAATATAACATATTAATTAAATTGTTCGCATAAAATATTAAATCTTATTTTTTTAATATTAAAAAATATAATAAAATTACAATAAAAATAAGCAATTACAAAGAATCTTTATTTTAGGAAAAAAATAGAAACAAATGGATTATATAGATATCATCTCCATCACATAAAGCCCAACCCCAAAATAAACAATTAATTTAAAATATTAGTAAAATATAAAATATTAGTTAAATTGTTGGCATAAATATTAAATCTTAATTTTTATCTTAAAAATTATAATAAAATTACAATAAAAAATAAGCAATTATAAAGAAGCTTTATTTTAAGAAAAAAAAAATTAGAAACAAATGAACTACATAGATATTGGCATCTCCACCACATAAATCCCAACCCCCTAAAAAAATAATTAGTATATTTGTATTTTTCTAATTTGATTTTTAGTTTTTATTTTTTCATTTTTTTCCAATTTCTTTTTTGGTTCCATAGTTTTTATGATTTAGCTTTTTTTAATTTTTTCTTTGATTTTCTTAAGTTTTATTTTTTATTTGCTTTTTGGTATTTTAATTCTTTTTCTTATAAATTGTTCTCATAAAATATTAAATCTTAATTTTTTATATTAAAAATATAATAAAATTACAATAAAAAAAATAATTGCAAAAAATCTTTATTTTAAGAATTTTTTTTGAAAAGAAATGGATTATATAGTGTATACACCTAAAATTGGCTTGTGTTGAATTAAGTATATATTTTAATATTTATCTTAATTCTCATTCTACTATCAATTAAATAAATATTCTAATTTATTTAAATGATTCACATCCCTCCAATAATTAAATAAAATCAATTTATTTAAATAAATTCCCTAAATTCTTCTAATGTCTCATATATTTAAATAATTCTAAATTATTTAATTAATCTCAAATTCCTCTATCCTAAGTCCTAATTCCATAAATCCACCTCACCATTCCACCTCATTCTTCCACATCACCTTATCCATCTCACCATGTTGCACATGTAATTAAATATTTTAATATTTAATTAGCTAATATTCCCTCACCCACATGTCCCATTTCTCCTCTAGTCAGAATCAGTTAACAGATCAATCAAGAAAGTTGACTCATCAATCAATTCAGTTGACTCATCAATCAAATTAGTTATCTAATCAATCAAATCTGTTAACTAATTAGTCAATTGAGTTCATTGGTCAATCTATTATGTTGACTTCACAATCAACTCAGTTAACTGATCAATCGTCTCAGTTAACTCCTCAATCTATTCTGTCAACTCCCATAACTCATGAAGAAGGCTTGGACACTTGTCCTCTTTTGATTCGCGCACATTCCCTCACGTCTTCTCAACCGTACACCTCACAGGTAATTCCTCCAGTCATGGATCTATTGACACTTGGATTTGGTCTTCCCTCATCATATATAAGCAAGGTCTTCACACCCATTTTATATCCATCTAAGCTTGAGCAAACTTACTCTGTAGGAATCATTACAGCATGCCTTTGGCAAAGTTATCATCCATTTGCATTCACACAACCTCATTATCACAATCCTCATCCAATCATGTCTCCATTATCAATTCACCCATCTCCATTGTAGATGCATTGTAGCTTGGTCTCCATTGCATAATCCATATCATAGCCATTCTACTCGTTTCATCTTCAGTAACAAGGAAGTGCACACTTCTGAGAGCTCCGTTCCATCAAGATCAAGAGCAGATAGGTGAACAATGGAAGCGCAAAGATAAAACAGTCTTCGAAGGTACATTCTTTGTTTACTTGTATTTACTTCATTTTCCATTGAGTTATTAGGTGATCAGTTGTTTAGTACAATTGTTCACATTTTCTGATAATATTTTTGGCACCCATCGTGGGGCCTTACCCCGTTTTAACTTCGATTTGAGTGTTCTGTAGAGGTTTTGTCATGACAGGTCACTCCTACACATACAACTTCCAGTTCTGCGCATTCAACACTTTTTGCATCGCATTCAAAATTTTTGTGCATCTGACACATCCTATTGCGCATCTGACACATCTCCCTGCGCTTTTGATCTTCCTGCACAAATACCACGCAATATGGCACATTCAATACCTATTATTGCGCTTTTGATATTTCTGCGCGCATACAAAGTGCATTCCTACGCATTTAATCGTTACTGTTGCGCTTTTGTAAATCTGTGCATATGATTCACAATATTGCGCATATGACCAGCAGATCTGCGCATATGATTTTGTCAGAGAAAGTTGTAATGTGTTTATCAGATCTTCCGTACTAACTCTCATTTGCAGGTGTTAGGAGATGCACTTAGTCATTTTAGCTACATTATTAAGCCACTTAGAACTAATTAGAAGGGAGTAACTTAATATGTTCATGCAAATCATCACATAGACATAAGTCATAACTAGGAGGAAAGTAAATCATTTTATTGCATCACAACTTACATCTAGTCCCAACCTAGGGGTTAAAATGAACAATTTCTTTATGTTTTTACTATCTTGCACAACAATCCATCAGATAGCTTAATAGGGGAAAGTAACACTTGTTTATTTCTTCAAGCAACAATCTACACCTAGATTTGTTAGAAGGTTAAAGTAAACAATCTTTTCCAAGTTATTGCTATCTTGTTACAAATCTCTGTGCTTGGTAGAGTTAACACATTTAGTTATTTTTCTTTTAACTAGGGGTTTAAAGAACCAGTGTTCTCTGTGTTTTCAGAATGATAATAGGCCTATGCTCTCCCCTTTTCTGGGTGACCAAAATGTCAAACTTATCATTTTGCATGTTTAACCTTTAGAGAGGCCTGCCCTTAGAATTCCTTCCTTCCAAGTGGGACGACCTTAACTGATAACGGGCTAAAGTCAAGCCACCTCCAAGTCACTATAAATAAATTGTGTTTGTGACAAAAGTTGCAAGCAATGGGTGCCGTTGTGTTACATCGACCAATGTTTCCCCCAAAACCCTATGGAGCATAAGCTCTATAGGCTAGGAAGTCTCCTTATCAGAGCGAATGGCTGCACGTGTAACCACCCAAACAAATGCCTTGATTAAAATCCTTTTGTTCTAGCAAGCCAAAATCCCCTATTTGGTGACACATGAGGAGGAACCTCTAGAGCCGTCCAATGTCATACACTCATTTAGTGTAGAGACAAAAAATTTCAACTCTTCGGAGGAACTATAACTTGGTATGCGTGAGAAGTGAGTGTCATGGAGGAGAGCCGGTGCTACCAAGTTATTAGTTGTTCGTCTTTATGCAAGTGGTTGGTGTAAAACCAAGTTGGAACTCATCAAATACTGTCTTTGCCAACCTTAGGATTGTGCTTTCTTTGTGGGTCAAAAATTTGTAAAAACAACATGGAATCTTCTTGTTTGACGTGTTTTTCTTGCAACTAATTGATACACATCATCAGCGAAAATAATAGACTTGCTTCAAGAAACATTGTGAAAACAAGCCAAGATCAAGAAAACTGAAACAAAAATCAACACTGCCTGCAGTTTCGCGCATTTAAAACATTCTGTTGTGCTATGACAACTTCTATTACGCATTTAATCCTGTTGTACAATTGACCCATTCTACTATGCATTTAATCCTGCTGCGCAATTGACCCATTTTGTTGTGCATCTGAGACATTTTGCTACGCATTTGACGCACAGAGCAGTGCATGCAAACCACAATACCGCGCATTCAAAAATTAGTGCTTTTCAACCAAGCCTACGCATTTGACCTATACCGTTGTGCATTTGATAATTTTTCCTATGCATCTAAAGCTGCACATACAAAATAGAGAGCTATTCCGTACACTTTTGAGAAAATCTTGAACCAGTTCTGGATACCCATTATTGCATAGATCTTGTTTATGATCTCAAGAAAACCATACAAATCTATTTCGCATCCTTTTTCCAAACCATTTCCATTTGCCATATCACCCAAAAAACAAAAACATCAAGCAAAACAAACCAAGTTTCCTACTAAGGTGTCATTAAGGTCTTCCAAAAACTCAAAACAAAAACCTAGTTGGTTTCATAACAGGATATACCATCCTTCATCTCAGAACTACACTAGTGTAACCTTGATAAAACCAGTCCATATCAATAGTGGTGATCAACTCTCCCTACTTTGACTGTCTTTTACCTCAAGAGCACATTTGTTTGAGCAAATAGTAGATCAAAATTTAAACCTTAGGAAAAATCTTGTCATATCCACCTTTACACAAGCATTTTTCATCCAACATTCACCTCCATCAAATAGTTTTTATGGTAGCAACTAGATCAAAATCCAAAGAAAAGCAAGATATGGATCCTTTAAACAAAGACTTACCATCTTCATCTCACAGTGATGGAGAGGAAGAGATCCCGTATGAGGACATCATTGATGCTATATAAGACTCAAAATTTCAAAAGATGATGGACAAGGTCTTAAACATGGACCCTCAAAAGTATTTCCTCATGCTAGCACAACAAGGGGCCAAACTTCCAGTAGATTTTGGCACCACCACCTTAAAAGACATCACCTCTATGAACGACACAGAAATTCCCAAGATCGCACAAGAGGTTCATAAAACAGACAAGGCAAAGGATACAAATCCTCTAGACTTATTGACTAAACAAATGCAAGTCTTGCAGTAACAGCTCTCAGACATTCAAACTGGAGCATCCTTAAAACACTATTCTCTAGAGGATATTTCCCCATATCCATTTGACAAAGGCTTGATCATGATACCTTTCCCCTCAAAATTTGAGGTACCGAAATTTAACAAATATCAAGGAAAGGGTGATCCAAGAGACCACATCAGAGAATTTAGTGCGGCTTGTCTCGAAGTCGCCCACAATGATACCTATCTCATTGGACTATTCCCAAGGAGCTTGGGAGGACAAGCTATGGAATGGTTCTCTCACCTACCTCTCGGCATCAGAACTTTCAACAAGCTAGTGGATAAGTTTGTCACTCATTTCTCCTATAACATTGAGCATGAAATCTCAATGTTAGATATTTGCAACACAAAACAAAAGAGTGGAGAATCCTTCACCACTTTCTTGCAAAGATGGAGACAACTGGGCAGCAAATGTCCATATCATATGCAGAAAAATAATTGCTTGAGATGTTTATACATAACCTAAACGCTGATCTTAGCTACCAAATCCAAATCCAATGTCCTACTTCATTTAGTAAGGTCATAGAGATGGGGTTACTCATTGAAAAAGCTTTGATAGCCAAACTCCAATCATAACACAGGTAAGCTGAGATTCTAGACCAAGAATAAAAACATTGTCAACGACGGTGTTGTGGATGTAAAATAAGTGACCCCAAAACAACCAATCTTCAACTTGTCCAATCCACAAAACAACACACCTCAAAACAAGCCCCAAAACACTGTGTCATGACCCACTAACTTTTCTCGTCAACGAAAGTTCACACCTTTGGGAGAATCACTAAAATTAGCCTTGCAGAAGCTCATATCGGACAATGTCATAAGACTTCCAACGCCACATGATTAGGAACCTAAATTCAAACCTCCTTGGTGGAAAGACTTAGACTTTTGCGAGTATCATCGAAGCAAAGGACACAAGACCAATGATTGCCAAAGCCTCAAAAACCTACTTCAAGACTTGGTAGATCAAAATGTGGTCAAAGTTAAGGGACAAGGATCCAATGAGGACCATTTGGCATATCAGAATCCACTCCCCAACTACGACAAGGGACATTCTTCAAACCAAAACAATAACAGGGGTAACAATACAAACTATACTAATGTGTCTTATGATTACATTGTTAACCACATTTTTGAAAGTGATGCGCATATCAATGTCATCACTATAAACAAAAATCTGATTGTAATGTGACCACATGCAATGGAAAAGTTACTCAAGGGACTCCATCCCAAACCCCATCCTTGTCGAACCAGTACAATGTCTTAGAGAAACTCCACAAAATACTAGCACACATTTCCATTTTAGAGCTCTTGCGTCTATCCTCATCCCACAGAGCCATTCTCGACCAAGCTTTTTCAAAAACCAACGTCCCAACCAACCTCGCCGAAGAGCAATTTCAGACCATGGTAGGTCATCTTACCACACCTCATTTCCTATCATTCACTGTAAAGGATGACATGTCAATCACTCAACCACACAATGCATCTCTCCACATCAAAGCCTTCATCCACAAGCATAAAATAAAAAGGGTTCTAATCGATAGAGGAGATGGTTTAAATATTTGCACCTTAAAGCTAATCCTTGCATTGGGGTTTTCAGAGAAAGTTATCAATCCTAAAAATAAAATCACCATCAAAGCCTACGATGAAAAGGAAAGAAATTCAAAGGGAACTGTTGTTTTTCCTATCAGAGTTGGACCTGTAGTAAAGGATGTAGTGTGTCAAGTTCTTGACATGGAACTTGCTTATAATATTCTCCTTAGAAAACCTTGGATACACACAATGAAGGCGGTACCATCCACGTATCACCAATGTATCAAATTCCCCCATGATAGCCAAGAGATCACCATCCAAGGCGATCCCAATCTATTTCAATATTGCAACTCCATACAATCTAAACCTGACGTTGTAATTCCCAATAACCGTGCCTCTGCTTCATCCTCATCATGTGTTGACCCAGCTTCATGCCCTTCCACATCCAAGGCACCCAAATTCAACCTCAAGTTCAAAAACAAAGGTGTCGGTGAATATACCATTGCACAATCCTTTTGCCTAGCACAATTAGCACTCTCTCCCAGATCCAATGGAAAGCCATCGATGAGCAAACCCAAGGCTTTAGAAACTCCTAAAGGTTCATTTGTTAAATGGGGAAGCCTTGAAGATGAGAGTGATGAGAAGGATACAATGGTTATATAAGGATGAAGACAGTCTATCCAAACCACAATACCATCAATCCACATTGCAAACTACTCAATATGGTCAAGGATTCATAATACTACAAAGAATGGGATATGAAGGTCATGGACCCATAGGATTATGGAAAGAATGTATCATTGAACCTATCCAACCTCCTTCATTAACAACCCGAGACACTACAGGGCTAGGTTACAATGCAAAGCAAAGACCAAGGGAAAAGACAAGCATAAAGGAAAGCAACCGGAAACAACTGCTACTAACCTAGTAGAGCAAATTCACCAACTACAAGATGGAGTGAGACAAACTCCAATGAGTATGAATGGGATAGTCTCTCTGAACTATCTTGTGATGAAAAAGATGTTGATGTGGTCCATGAATATATCCCTCTCCATACAACTCATGAGAGACAAAGCCCAAGGGCTATACTGCTAGAGTCCAATTCGCATAATAACTATAGTGAGTTTCGTGAGGAAAGAATGATACCACACTTGACAGATCAACTTGTGGAGAGTACCATCACAGGTATTGTCAATGCTTATAATAACCACCTTAACTCCTCCATATTGACCATCAATAGCCTCGAACCAGATCAATCCGATGACCCCTTACCACTAGTCCATCCAGAACTCATAGATTGGGATTTGTAAGACTCCCCCTTGAGCTAGATACCTTTCAGAATGATGAGGCCATCATCAATTTTCTAGAACTTTGAGACCATATACCTGTAGGGGATCACAGAATTGGCTATGCCATAGAACTCAATGACAGAGCCTATTTTGGGGAGAGTGCCAAGCCTTTCAGTCTCAAAAATGTAAAAATGAAAAATAGATCTAATGGTGAAAACTGCTCTGCGGCAGTGTTAGATCATGAAAATAGTAAAAATATAAAAGATGTATCCAATGGTGAAAACCTCATTGAGGCACTGAAGGATGAAAGGCTTGACCCTCTTACCAATCTAACACATCAGGAGAGATCGACAATCTTGATAGAACCAGCAGAACAGATCAACATCAGCACCGGGGACAATCCAAAAATGCTCCATATGGCAAAATCTTTAACTGAACACAAGAAGCTAGAGTTCTCTGAATTCTTCAAAAAGAAACAAATCAACTTTCCTTGGTCATACGCAGATATGCCAGGTCTAGATCCAAACCTTAAAATGCATCACTTATCGCTAGCTCTAGAAGCTAAGCCTGTTAAACAAAAATTGAGGAAGATGCATCTGCATATCACACTCATGGTAAAAGAAGAATTGAAGAAGCTACTAGATGTTGGGTTTATCAGACCAATAGACTATCCATAGTTAATCTCAAATATAGTGCCTATCTCCAAACTAGATGGGAGAGTTTGACTGTGTAATGACTTCAGGGATCTGAACAAGGCTTGTCCCAAAGATGACTTCCCTCTGCCTAACATCAACATCATTGTAGATCTTACAACAAGGCACACCATGTTGTCCTTAATGGATGGATTCTCTGGATATAACCAAATCAAGATAGTGCGAGAGGATTAGCATAAAACAACATTCACATGTCCGTGGGGTACCTATTGTTGGTGCATCATGCCATTCGAGCTAAAGAATGTGGAGGCAACATATCAGCATGCAATGACAACAATATTTAATGACATGATGCATACCATCATGGAAGATTACGTAGATGACATTCTAGCCAAATCAAAAACTAGAGAAGGGCATCTATAAGTCCCAGACAAGATATTCACAAGATTGGAGTAGTTTAATGTGTACCTCAACTTGAAGAAGTGCATATTCAAAGTCACATCTGACAAGCTTCTTAGATACATCATGTCTACCAATGGAATTGAAGTAGACCCAGCTAAGGTAAAAGCCATCATGGAAATGTTGCCTCCCAAAAATCTTAGTCAGTTGCGGTCTCTACAAGGAAAGCTACAATCTATTAGAAGGTTCATCTCTCAACTGGCAGATAAGTGTCATCCATTCACGCATCTCCTCCATAAGAACATTCCTTTCAAGTGGGATGATAGGTGTAAGCAAGCATTTCAACATCTAAAGGAGTATCTAATGAACCCACCAGTCTTGATGTCACCAATCCTGGACAAACCATTGCTACTCTACATTTCAGCCACACTAACAGCTCTGGGAGCTCTACTAACACAACAGAACCATGAAGGAAAAGAACAAGCAATCTACTACATCAGCCGAACACTGGTAGGCTACAAGCTACAATATACACCAATTGAAAGAGCTTGCCTCACTGTGGTCTTTGCTTCACAAAAATGGAGACATTACATGTTATCACATTCCATCAAGCTAGTAGCAAAGATTGATCCATTGAAATACTTGCTCAACAAAGCTACCCTAATAGGTAGAATATCAAAATGGGTCATGATACTTAGTGAATTTGACATCGAGTATGTAGATAGAAGAGCAATAAAGGGGAAAGTGATTTCCGATCAGCTGGTAGATGCACCTTTCATGGATGAAAATCCATTGAGCTTTGAATTTCCAGATGAGTACATCTTTAACATCACAACAACACCGTGGAAACTCTACTTTGATGGATCGTATACTCAACATGGGTCTGGAGCAGGTATCTTGTTGATCACACCCAATGGCGACACCATTCCTAAGTCATATAGACTACTCTTTCCATGCACTAATAATGTGGCGAAGTACGAAGCCCTAGTCATCAGCATCAAGCTAGCAGTAGAATGGAAGATCACAGAACTTCATGTGTATGGAGACTCTCAACTTGTCATCAACCAAGTGAATGATGACTACCAAACAAAGGATGAGAAGTTAATACCATATAAACATATGGTAGACGACTTCGAAGCATACTTTGTTGTGATCTCTTTTGAGAAGATACCAAGGTTGGAGAAGAAAGCAGTAGACACCATGGCAATGATTGCATCTCTCCTTGACATCCTTGAAAACCAATCATGTTATGAGTTCTTGGTAGAGCCAGTCTCCCATCCTACATACAACACCCCTGAATCCCACATCATTTGCCATATCGTAGGATCTAATTCTCCCCTATACGGAAAAGTATATGCCTATCCAAAAGAGAACACCCTACCTCCTGATCTATCAAGTAACCAAAAGAGAACTTTTATCCGCCAAGCCTCCCATTATACCATAATCACCAATACCTTGTATCGATGAGGACTCAATGGTACTCTCCTAAGATGTCTCGATAGTGAGGAATATCAAATGGCCCTAAGCAAAGTTCATGACGGTATATGCGGGACCCACTCTAGTGGTCCTACCTTGGCTAAGAAACTCATACGTATGGGATACTACTGGCCAACTATGGAAAAAAGACTCCTATCATTTTGTGAAGCGGTGCAAGAAATGCCAAATCCATGGGAACCTAATACATGCACCAGCACAAAAGCTGTAGCCTTTAACGATTCCTTGGCCTTTTTGTCAATGGGGACTCGACTTAGTGGGAAAGATACACCCTCCATCATCCAGCAGCTATAAATTCATAATCACTGCCATGAAGTACTTTACAAAGTGGATTGAAGCCGTACCCCTCACCAATGTCACAGGCAAACAAATCACCTCTTTCATCCTAAATTATATTATCTGTCGCTATGGCATCCCGGTATCCATTGTTGATAACTGAGAGGGGGGGTGAATCAGTTATGCTAATTATTTCTTCTTTTGAACTTTCTTATTAATCAAAGCATCATTGAATCAAACAAACAAACATTACCATGAAATGAGAAACACATGACACAGTATTTTTGATGTGGAAACCCGGTTAAGGGAGAAAACCACGGGGTGATTAACCCAAAGATTATTCTCTGTTAAAAGAATAAGGAATTACAAAAATGGCACTTGCCAATTAGGGCTCACTGCCCGACCACACTGCTCACAAGAGGCACACTGCCTACAAAGAGACACACTATCTACAAAAGAATGTTATATAGTACTTGAACTGATTGAAAGCATCTATATATGCTGGAGTTTAGTTCCGGTTAGGCTCAGTACACTGATCTGCTGCACTTCATCTTTCCTCTGATCTTTAATCTGCTTTCCTTTCACATACCGAATCTTTCTTACTACTTCTGCTCTGCTCTTTCTTTGTTCCCTTATTCACTTCTACTTCAACACCTCTCACACCAAAATTCATCCTCTATATATATCCGCACTAATGATTTTATTATCTTTCTAGTCAGCACCCAGAATAGTTTATCTTCACACAAACTTTGATCTGTCGGCTGAATCCTTACATATCAAGTAATGCGGATCAAGCATATACTTGTAGATATCATTAATCATGTCGGCCAAACATGATTCATGCCTTCACAACCTTTACCAACAACAGTAACAGATCCGGAAAATAGTCTGATGCTCTGTCAGTCAGTTCTTCCTCTGTTCTCACTGTCTCTCAGGAATCCGGTACTCAACTATTCATATCTTTTTCTTTGTCCATCACCGAAGGCTAAATCCTTGGAATATACTACTCAAGGTAGTCCTCTTGACTTCCCCAGAACCACACTGCACCAAGACACTCCCTCTGAGAGGTCCAGACCAATCTGTCGGACCTTGCCACATGCTCTGTTCTTGTTCATCGGACCACAACAATCTTCATTCTGACTTCCGGTAGAGGCACACCATGACTTGCGGATATGTGGGATGACCTTTGTTGCCATCAATGACAACAACCATGAATCCATATAGTGTCTCTTGCCAAATATCTCCCCCTTTGGCATTGATGGCAACACTTAGTGAAAAAATGACTAAGTGTTTACACTATGCTCCCCCTTGGCTGATGCTCTAACTTTATATACAATTTCTGGAGCTCCCCCTTAGTTGGATTCCTCATTTTTCACTATTCCTTACTCCCCCTTTGACATCAATGGCAAAGGGTAGGGTCCGCACACCAAAATTTTCAAAAATTTACTATACTTAGCCGTATGTTACATACTCACATGAACTGAAGAATGTATGCAAAGGATGTCTTCAATTGGATCAGTTCTGTAGCCCAACTTTGCTTCATTCTATCCAAAATTGAAATGTGACCACTCAACAAAAATGCAAAAGCTTCTGCCCTCTTGAGGTCTGTCGGATCATTTGTTTGGGCGGTAGTCTGAGCATCACTGATGGCCTCATGCATAGTTTCTAACTTAGGGATTATAATCCTTCTAAGTTCTCCCATCCGGTTAGTTATATTCTTCCTTTCCTTCTCAAAGTTCTTTATTGCATTTGTGATTGCAATAGTTTGACATTCTTGATTTACTATGGAGGAAGAGAGAGGATCAAAACTTTGAGACAGACTTTGTAGTTTGTCCTATTCTTCTTTTATTTTCTTGTCAATGTCTGTTGTTGCCCTTGACCAAGAGATGCAAAATTTGTAGATGTCACCACAATCCTTAAGAGCATTTTCTAAGCTCTTTATTCCAATACTCATATTTCTCCTATCATTAGAAATTAATCCTAGTACTTCTAAAAATTTCTTATCCAAAAATTCCTTCCGGACCTTTTCTTCAGCTGATTTTTCTAGAGAATCAAAATGTGTATCAACACTGCTGACTAAGGTTTTGAGATTACCGGAAGAGGAGGTTGTCGGATCTATCTGGACTGATGGCATAATCTTTTCAAGCACTCCGGAAGCAGCCTCTATCAACTCACAGTCTTCCATATGAGACTTTAGGAGTTTTTCATTTGCTTTAGCACTTGCAAATGTAGCTATCTTCATTGTTTGTACCGGAGAGAGGGAGTCAAAGTTGAATGGACCTTTTAGAAGCTCCGGTTCATCAATCTCTATTGTTTCCTGGCTCAAAAACTTTTGAACAGTTTGTGCAGTGTCTCTTGCCGGAGACAGATGTTTCTTTTCTTCTACAGCTTTGTCCTTTGGAGTCTTTACATTCTTCCCACTTTCAGTTGTGGTTTTCTCCGTTGGAATCTTCTCTTTCTTTGCATCCTTGGTGCTGTCAACCTCTTTTTCTTTTACTGTTGCTTCCTTCTCCTGTAATTTCTCTTCTTCTTGGGATCTGGAGACTGTAGGAGAAGCCGGAGAAGAGATGTTAGTCTGTTCAAGGGGCACTTCTTCCGGAGCAGATGATTCCAAGTCCACAGTTGTTTCTGCACCTAAGTCCTCTACAACAGGAAGATTAAACCTTTTGAAGGCCTTCCAGAGGATTTCCTCTATCTCTATGGCTACCTTGTCAGTCTCTCCTAGCATGAGTTGATTCATTCTTGCTTTACTCCTGAACTCATCTTTGCAGTCCTTGAAAATTATGTTCATTGTCTTGGGATCAATTTGAGGATATAGCTGAATAGCTATCTGCTCCCGGATCTCAAGATCTTTTGCCTGAGCATTATTCTTTCTTATTTCTAATTCCTTTTCTAGGCTTTTAGGAATTAGAGATATGATCTCAATGAAAGCCTTATTTTATATGTTCAAATACTTGACTGTGGCTTCCTGCAGAATCTTTTGGTCAGCCTCATTGTAGTCATCATAGAATTCAGTCATTGGTTGAAGGTTTCCATCCACCGTGACTGACTTGATTACACTCTCTAGAGACAGGGTGGGCTTTTCAACAACTACCTCTGCCATTTCTTCCTTGTCTTGGCCTGTGGAGGGTTTACCGGATCCTTTCTTCTTCTGCTTCTTTATTTCTTTTACTCCCTCATCTGACTCAGTTTCCTCTTCATCTTTTTGGCTTTCATAAGCCCTTGAGGCTTTTGTCTTAGATCTTTTACCGGATGTCTGGGCTTTCGGTTTTGAGCTTTTGGTTCTGACAGGTGTGGATCCTTTTGATGATCTGGTCCGGGTTGAGGTTTCCACCGGAGCACTTTTCTTGCTTTTCTTTTCTGCCTCTTTCTTTTCTTCCTTAGCCTTTCTTCTCTTTTCCTGGTTGGCATCAAGTGCCTCCTTTGGGATGCCTAGGCCTTGAGCAATATGCTCTACTTCTTTTCTCACCTTCCTCTTTATCTCAGGTTCCCTGAGTTCTACATGGATCTTCACACTCAGCTCCTCAAAGGTTCCAAACCTTTCTGCCTTTGGATCTTTGGGCTGACTTAGCATGTGTTGAACATGCAGCTCCACTATCTGTTCATCCACTTCATACCCCATGGGCATGATCCACACAGTTCTTGGTTCTACTGCCTCCATTAGACACTGATCTGTTTCTACCATGAAGCATACTGTGTCTTTGTACTTTTCAACAAGGGATTGGGGCATTCTTTCTCTTGCATGCATCATGCTTTGGAAGTTCTTGAAATATCCCCATAGAGCTATTTTTCTTGCTTTAGCATCCCCAAGTCCATGCAAATAATCTCTGATTTGGATGGCAACCGGTCTGTCATTCTGCCATATCCATCCACTGGATCCGGGAAGCTCATTCATGTAATAAAAGAAGAGACAAAGGATCAAGTTGCCATACTTGAAGGAGTTTTTCTTGTCATTCTTGATCTTCTGCAGATTTTCAAAAAGTTGGTTTACAAGGAGCTCACACAAGTCATAGTCTGCATTCTCCTTTAGCATTTGATAGGCCGTGTAAATTGCAGTTCCCGATACTGAATTTTCCCTACTGGAGTGATAGATCTTGTAACCTATTATTATAGATGCAAATTTGACATCCGATTTAGTGATGTCTTCAACTGTCATAGCTCTCTTGTCAAACTTAGATCCGGTTGCATCACTAACTGTCTGATTTTTGATAGACTTGAGAACAGGTAATCCACCAGATGAGTGCAGACCGGTTACTGCCCTAATTGCATCTTTGGTGATCTTGAAGGGCTTGTTCAACCATAGAAAGTTGTCATGCACTCTGCTTAGTACATACCGGACCCATTCATCTTCTTCAAAACAGGGGAAATGGATGCACTGTGCAAAGTTCTTATCCCGAATGGCTTTGTACTGTGGTTTAATCTCAAAGGAGTCATCTATCAACTGTTTGTGATAGATATCCATCAATTTTGAATCCCCAAAGTCTTCAAAATTTGCATGAATGTAAACCCTAATGTCCTCCGTATGTAATACACCATGTGGAACACTAGAGAAGGCTCCTAGTGGATCTACCTCCAAAGATTTGTATGGATGTTTCTTGAATGTGGGACGAGGTCTATCAGAGATCTTAACTATATTCGGAGTAGCCATTTTTCAAAGATTTGCAGTGAGATATTGAAAATGAAAAATACCTTGTGCTCCTTCGGTTATACGGAGTAGTTGGATTGATTTCTGTATGTAGTAACTTCTGCAAGTGATCTTCGGTGAACTTGATGAATTTAGTCGCAGAGCTCCGCTTTTTGCTTCTTCTTGGGTGTGGAATGATCAAGTGATTATTAAGAAATCCCTTATATTGTTTCACAAACCCTAATATCTGTTTGCAATAAATGCTCGACCTACATTATTCCAGTTTGCCTTATCCGGATAGCTTGGAGTACCGGATCAGTCCTGATCTATGAACATCATGCAGATCTTCCAATCATGAACAAATCAAGATGACACATTACAAGAATATCCCAAACACTCTGTCCAATCCGCAGAATAAGACAATGCACTTCTGGATTTCTCCGGACCTTTTGTAATCTTTTGTCATTCCGGAGCATCTCCCGGAATAGGTCTTACTTAATTGATCACAACTTCTTCATATCTTCATGCGGACCTCTGAAATCTTGTCTGGATCATCTCAAGACTTATATCTACAAACCCTTTGCTCCGCATCTTGTGCCACATCAGGCATCACTTGATTGGCTGGGGGAACAGGATTTTCTTTGAGTCTCCCCCTGAGTCAGAGCTCACTTTTTAATTTTCGGAAGGAATGTCAGCACCAGAGTCTGGTGCGAATCCAACCTCTACATTCTCTAAACTTTTCTTCACCTAGATCTTGTTCATCTGATTCCTAACTTCATCCGCATTCATCTTTTGTTTACCCTTGTCTTGATTATAATTATACACCGGACCTCTTCTATCCTGATTCTTACTTCTATAGATTTTTGCATTATGACCGGACCTGTTACAGATTTGGCAAATAATATTTCCTTGCATATTTGTCTGATAACCTCTTGATCTACATTGATTAGCCATATGACCTACTCTATTGCATGCAAAGCATCTACCATTGAATGATTTGTTTATTTGTATATTTCTGCATTCATGAGACTTGTGTCCATACCTTTTGCAGTTAAAGCACTGTCCGGAGAAGGATGAATTAGTCTGATTCATTTTCTTCCTGCACTGATTCGCTTTGTGACCAAAGTGATTGCAGCTGTGACAGTATCCATTGAAGGATGGATATCTTTGAGCATTGGGCTGTCTTACTGGAGGTCTTCTAGGTCTATTCCTTGGATTTTCTGATCCAAAATTCTTTTGACCAGATCCGGAGCTTTCTCCTTTCTCATATCCCAAACCATACTTATCATCTGTCCTCTTTTGACTTCCAAGAAGTACTTCAAGTTGGGCAGAGCTTATCTTGAATTTTTCTTTATATTCATTTGCTGTTTGAAGATCTCTTTTGAGAGAGACAATTTGATCCTCAAGTTTTTCTTCATTATCTTTGGCATCTTCAAGATCAGATTTAAGATGTCTGATAATCCTATCCATCTGGTGGCATTCTTCTAATTTCTCTTTAAGAGATTGTCTTAGATTGTCTTCAGCTTTTCTTTTTTCTTCAATCTCTTGAGTAAACTTTATAGTTCCTAATTCCATTTCATGTCTTAACATAATGACTTCTTTTGATAACTTTTCACATAACTTGGTTTTCTCAGTCAATTCTTCATTTGTATTGCTTTCTTCACTTTGTCTTGCCAATTGTTGGAGCAGTTCCTTTCTCTTTTTCATAGAGAGACTTAATTTATCCTTTAGTTCTCTCATGAATTCATCAGCCTATTTGAGTCTTTCCTTTAATTCATTGACTTCAGAGTTTGACTGTTCAAGATCCTCAAGGGCAGTCTTGAGTTGCTCCCTTAAACCATATGCATCCATTTGAACTCCCAGATCTTCCTCAAGCTGTTAGGCTCTATTAGGAGGAACTTGGCTCTGATACCAATTGTTGATAACTGAGAGGGGGGGTGAATCAATTATGCTAATTATTTCTTCTTTTGAACTTTCTTATTAATCAAAGCATCATTGAATCAAACAAACAAACATTACCATGAAATGAGAAACACATGACACAGTATTTTTGACATGGAAACCCGGTTAAGGGAGAAAACCACAGGGTGATTAACCCAAAGATTATTCTCTGTTAAAAGAATAAGGAATTACAAAAATGGCACTTGCCAATTAGGGCTCACTGCCCGACCACACTGCTCACAAGAGGCACACTGCCTACAAAGAGGCACACTGTCTACAAAAGAATGTTATATAGTACTTGAACTGATTGAAAGCATCTATATATGCTAGAGTTTAGTTCCGGTTAGGCTCAGTACACTGATCTGCTGCACTTCATCTTTCCTCTGATATTTAATCTGCTTTCCTTTCACATACCGGATCTTTCTTACTACTTCTACTCTGCTCTTTCCTTGTTCCCTTATTCACTTCTACTTCAACACCTCTCACAGAAAAATTCATCCTTTATATATATCCGCACTAATGATTTTATTATCTTTCTAGTCGGCACCCGGAATAGTTTATCTTCACACAAACTTTGATCTGTCGGCTGAATCCTTGCATATCAAGTAATGCGGATCAAGCATATACTTGTAGATATCATTAATCATGTCGGCCAAACATGATTCATGCCTTCACAACCTTTACCAACAACAGTAACAGATCCAGAAAATAGTCTGATGCTCTGTCAGTCAGTTCTTCCTCTGTTCTCACTGTCTCTCAGGAATCCGGTACTCAACTATTCATATCTTTTTCTTTGTCCATCACCGGAGGCTAAATCCTTGGAATATACTACTCAAGGTAGTCCTCTTGACTTCCCCAAAGCCGCACTGCACCAAGACACTCCCTCTGAGAGGTCCGGACCAATCTGTCGAACCTTGCCACATGCTCTGTTCTTGTTCACCGGACCACAACAGTCTTCATTCCGACTTCCGGTAGAGGCACACCATGACTTGCGGATATGTGGGATGACCTTTGTTGCCATCAATGACAACAACCATGAATCCATATAGTGTCTCTTGCCAACATCCATTATCACTGATAATGGAAGACCATTTAAAAACCAAGATGTCAAAGAGATATGTGACAAATTCCACATCCAACACCACTTTTCCACCCCCTATTACCCCCAAGGAAATGGCCAGGCAAAGGCATCAAATAAAACCATCTTAAAAATCCTGAAAAAGATTGTGAATGATGTCAGTCGTGATTGGCATATCCAATTGAATCCTGCGTTGTGGACCTACCTCACAAGTATCCACACACCCACAGGTGTAATGCCATATTCTCTCATCTATGGCTTTGAAGCCATCTTGCCCATTGAAGTTGAGATCCCATCCTTGCGAGTATCGTTAAAAGGCCTCATATCTAATGAAGAGTACAAAGTTTCTAGACTTCAAGAGTTAGAGTTGCTTGAAGAAATAAGACAACATGCCTTTAACCATCTCAAGGCTTATAAACAAAGGATGTCCAGAAGGTACAATCACAGAGTCAAACCTCAGGTATTTCAAGTTGGTGACCTAGTCCTCAGAGAGAATCCTATGAATCAACAAGACAGAGAGAAGAAAGGTAAGTTTGAATCCAACTGGCAAGCTCCTTATGTCATCATTGCTGCCTAAGGATCAAGTGCTTATCAATTGGCTATATCAAAAGGTGAACTGTTTGATGATCCCATCAACAACATGCATCTTCGCAAGTTCTACACCTAAACCCTAATGCAAGGGAGTCAAAAATAGCAAAAAAAATTAAAAAATGGAAAAATAGCAAAAAAATCAAAAAATGGAAAAACAACAAAAAAATCATCCTCTAGTGAAAACCTAGTAAACAGGTGCCTTGGATAGATACCATGATGAAAACCTGGCAAACAGGCATCATGTGTATTTTATCTTTTGTGAAAATAAAAGTAAGTGGTGAAAACCTGGTAAACAGGTGCTACTTGTGATAAATTACCTCCTCCATCTTTTCTAACCTTGTTCCTCACCTATCCCTCCTAACCGTATCCACCCAATCACATCGAGGTACCTACCATGGCTTGTTGTTTGCTCATCCTTATCGCCTTCTTCCACCAGTTGGCCAATCCAAACTTGTGTCCATCTTATCATCCATCCTCAACCAATCCATCGAACCATTGTTGAACTACATCGCCTCTGAGCTATCACGTAGGTAAGGCCATCATTGATGTGCCCCTGAGGCTCTCTTCCCATCTATTCTACCGTGTCACCTATCCTTTGATCCATCTGAATCTGCACCATTTCCCATCGCCCAGGTCTTAGGTCCACAAAGTCCACACCCCGAACTACATTGCCTCTTCGTCATCACGTAGGCAAGGCCAAATCAATGAGCTCTCGAGGCACTAAGTCAGTCCCTTAGGGCTCATTTCTTCATGTCTGTTGTCGGTCCATCCACAGTAAATCAATCCTTTCCTTGACTGGGGGCAACTCCTTGACCTAGTTGGAGAATTGGATTCTATATTGTCACAAACCTCAGAGGATAACAAATAAGGATCACGATACTATCAACAAACAACAAGTAGCATTACAAACACACTCTTTCAACAAAATGGTTGATATAAGAACTAGACCTATCAACAAAATGCAATAGACCTCAACCACCATGATGATTGTATCTATTTTCGTTACAAGAAAACATTACTATAACAAGAAAATTTTGTGTTTATAAACAGGTTAAGTTGCAGCGTCTTGATTTTTGTTATTATGTCTTTCTATGCTACTCAAGGATGTCAAAAAAACTAGAGAAGCTATGATGGGGGCATAATTATTTTATTTGTTTGTTGTTTGTGGATCAATCTTTAGTAATGTGATGAGTTTGTCTAATGACATGATCGGCAAAAGATCATTGAGGACGTTCTAGGTCTAAACATGAAACAGGAAATCCTTGTCTGTTGACGCATGAAAGAAATACTCAGGTCATCTAGATTCAATTTTGACTAGATGCTTGTATTAACTTGCTATATCAAAATCCATGTAAGGGATACTCAGGTCATCTCGATTTAATTATACCTAGATGCTTGTATTTTCTTACAACATAATAAAAGCTCAATGATGAAACAAAGTACTTCAAAAACTTGTATACGAAGATGACAAAATCCACATCCATACATATTCAATTGCATTTCATTCCATAATAAACCTTTTTCAAGTGTCTTAAGATCCAAATCCTTTTTGACAGTTTATCCAATTATATCTTCCATTTATCCATATGATCCATTCATCCTTGTCCAATCAATTCAAGCAATGATCCAAATGCGAGTCCATCCTTAATCCATACCGATCGAGTAAAGTCAATCTTGTCAAATTATCCAATCACCATCAATGGTCTTGATCCTAATCTTGTCATAAACCAAATCAATTAATCATAATTATCAGTGGGATATATCTTTCCCACATATTTGTGTTGATCTATGGATATATCATTCCCTGCAATGAAAAACACTATCGTCAATCGTTATCGATTTATCATTGGTTTACAGCTGGACAGGGGCAATACCTTGTTTGTTCGTGTATCATTTGTGCATACTTGCTTACTTGCTTGTGTGTGTTGTTGTTTTATCTTGTATAGCATTTCATTTAGCTCTTTTATCCCATCCCGTATCTTACGTTAGCCAATTTCTTCACCCGTCTGTCCAGTCACCCTATTGTTCAAACCTATCTCATCGTGAGATTGTCCATCATCCTGTCAGTTTCATCTCGTCCAATCTCCTAAGGGGGCATCCTAATGTCATAACTTGTACCAGGGGAAAACTGGGGCATGTATCAATCAAAAAAAATTTTAATTCTTTGAAACAACATGATAAAACACATTGCATCAAAGAGGGGTAAAATGTATACACCTAAAATTGGCTCGTGTCGAATTAAGTAAATATTTTAATATTTATCTTAATTCTCATTCTACTATCAGTTAAATAAATATTCTAATTTATTTAAATGATTCACACCCCTCCAATAATTAAATAAAATCAATGAATTTAATTAAATTCCCTAAATTCTTCTAATGTCTCATATAATTAAATAATTCTAAATTATTTAATTTATCTCAAATTCCTCTATCCTAAGTCCTAATTCCATAAATCCACCTCATTCTTCCACATCACGTTATCCACCTCACCATGTTGCACATGTAATTAAATATTTTAATATTTAATTAGCTAATATTCCCTCACCCACATGTCCTATTTCTCCTCCAGTCAGAATTAGTTAACATATCAATCAAGAAAGTTAACTCATCAATCAATTCAGTTGACTCATCAATCAAATTAGTTATCTAATTAATCAAATCTGTTAACTAATTAGTCAATTGAGTTCATTGGTCAATTTATTTTGTTGACTCCCCAATCAACCCAGTTAACTAATCAATCATCTCAGTTAACTCCTCAATCTATTCTATTAACTCCCATAACTCAGGAAGAAGGCTTGGACACTTGTCCTCTTTTGATTCGCACACATTCTCTCAAGTCTTCTCAATCATACACCTCACAGGTAATTCCTCCAGTCATGGATCTATTGACACTTGGATTTGGTCTTCCCTCAGCCTATATAAACAAGGTCTTCACACCCATTTTATATCCACCTAAGCTTAAGCAAACTTACTCTGCATGAATCATTACAGCATGCCTTTGGCAAAGTTATCATCCATTTGCATTCACACAACCTCATTATCACAATCCTCATCCAATCATGTCTCCATTATCAATTCACCCATCTCCATTATAGTTGCAATGTAGCTTGGTCTCCATTGCATAATCCATATCATAGCCATTCTACTCTTGTCATCTTCAACAACAAGGAAGTGCACACTTCTGAGAGCTCCATTACCATCAAGATCAAGACCAGATATGTGAACAATGGAAGTGCAGAGGTAAAATGGTATTCAAAGGTATATTCTTTATTTACTTGTATTTACTTCATTTTCCATTGAGTTATTGGATGATTAGTTGTTTAGTACTATTGTTCACATTTTCTGATAACACAGATATGGGCATCTCTTCCATATAAATCCCAACCCCCAAAAAAGAAACAATTAATTTAAAATATTATTAAACAAGGATGAAAAAATTATACACTATGAAAAAATTATACATAACAAATAAAATATTAAATATTAAATATTAATTAAATTGTTGGCATAAAATATTAAATCTTAATTTTTATATTAAAAAATATAATTAAATTACAATAAAAAAGCAATTACAAAGAGTTCACTTTCGAAGGCGAAAAAATGCTTTGCACAGCTGCGAAATCTTCTCTTGCACACACTTCTCTGCTTGTTGATGGCATTTCAGTCTAGCTTTGTGCTCCCTTGATTCAAGATTTCTCGGCGGGTCCTGCCCGGCCTGGGATTCCTGTGCTAGATCTTGGTGTTTCGCAGGGCAATGCTCTTGGTGCTCATGACCCTATCTGATCGCTTCCAAAATCTTGAAACTCCTACGCTGGTAGGTTACCTACACAACATTCCTCTTCCTCCGATGATGGCTCCTTTGGTTCTAAAACTCCATTTGTGTCTGAATGCCTTCGTCCTGAGGGGTCTTACCTTGCCGCCCCTTCTAGGGTTTCTATGAAGGCATCTCTCTTTGTTGCTTGTGTCTGTGACTGCCAGCTAGGGTTTCACAATGTTTCTTTGGGATTGAAGGTTCAATGCTATCCCCCCCTCTCCCCAACACGTTGTCTCCCACAATTGATTTGGGTGCCCTTGCCAAGGAGGAGGAAGAACTTCACAAAAGAAACTCGTTGGTATGCCAATTTCATAAATTTTGGCCAAGTTTGGCAGATTTGAACAGATGGGTATCTGAACATTGGTAGCCCTTAATTGAGGGCAAGCTTTGCATTGGACCATGTGCCAAAGGTTTCTTCTATGTCACATGCGAGTACTGAGAATATAGAGCTATACTACTTTAGCAAGGCCCATGGTACTGGAATAACTCTTTTCTGGGTATGAATCCATGGTATCCAGATTTCAACCCTTTCACATATACCTTTTTTACTTCTCCGATTTGGGTGCGACTTCTGAACTTACCATTACATTTTTGGGGAGCTTCTTGTCTGCGCACCATAGGTAACTCTATTGGAAAATTCATTTCTGGTCCAAACTCTTCAGAAGACCATTCTACATTTTGTTGGGTGAATATTTTTTCGTTTAGCTAACCAATAGCAAAATGGTTATATCACCACAGCTATAATGAGACCGAGTCTCTCCTCTCGGCAAGGGGAGGTTACCTCTTGATAATGAGCTCTTTCTAACAAGCAAATTTTAATACTTAAATAAACTAAAACTATTCTTGGGGTGTTTTCAGTGCATCCTATTCTCTTTTTTCAGAATAGATGTTTCTCTTTTCCAAACATTTGACAACTTCAAAAGAAATGATATTTAATAATTCCTGAACCGAGACAAACCATAGAAACACAAAGTTTTCTATCGCTTAGCCTATTTCCCACAAGTAAACTTGATTGGATTCAAATGTGGCCTAAAGTCTCCACTTTCACCCAATATGATATAACTAAAATGAACACACAGTTTATAGCACAAAGTCTTTTAACAATTCTATCCTCACAAATGTAAACACAAACTCTCACAATGACAAAAATAGCACAAAGTCTATTTAACGGGAACAAGAACACTTCTCTCAATTTTCAATAAACTCCACTATTTCATTAATGATTCAATATAATATAACACCAATGACATAAGAACACTAATATCATAAAACAATATGATTCAACTCAAAGTTTGATACTCAAATTGATTGCTTATATTGATATTCACTTGAAAAATTGATAAACATAAAAAGCTCAAAGTCCTGAAATGTTTTCCAATTCAGCAGAGTTTCTTTGCAATAGATAAAAGATGATATTTACAATGGGGGTCCTCTTTATTTATAAGAGAGACCGAGAGCAAAAATAGGAAAAGTACAACTAACTATGACTTATTCAACATAGGAGTCCTTTTTGATTTGGGACTCCCTATGTTTTTAAATGTAATTACATCTGAAAAAAGTACATGTAAAAATGTCCAAAACTAATTCAAAAGTACATACGAAAAACAAAAAATAAACTAAGTTATGAAAAGTTGATTCAACTTGTACTGCCTTCTTTCTTCAAATGGGCATCATACATGGTAAATGCAGCTTGCATCCCCAAACTGTCTGGATTGACAGTGTTCCTGAAAATCATCTGGACCTTGACTATTGCATCTCCTACTGTTGTGATTGCTTTAGCATGACTAGTTAACTTGGCCTTCAGGTTATCCAAAGTTAACTGGTTGTCCAGAATATTATCCATGGAAGCAACTGGAAAGGTTTTATCTTTAAACTCCTTCTGAAACATGTTCTCAAACTCTTGGATCATCTCATCCGTAGAAATAAATTGATTATCCTTAGATACCAAATTGCAGGGAAGCTCCTCCAACTTATGTAAGAGACTAACGTCACTTTGGTCACTCAGCTTCTTGGCAGTTTCCAGATCCTTGATCAAATCCTTTAAAACATTGCTCTGATATATCAATGCTTCCTTAGTCTCTGTGTATGAATCCCAATTTAGAATAACACCAATTGATATCAAAGCATTTATCTTCAATTTCCTCATTTCTGTCCATTTATCATAGCTATGATCCAAATGCTCAATATCTTGAGAAACAGTGTCAACCAAATCATCAAGCTCTGCTTTGACTTTCTCCATTTTACCTATCTTCTCAACTACATCTATAAGAAGAGATACTCCATGTGCACACATTTTTTCCAAATATTCCTCAACCACTTTTCCTTTGAGATGAGTCTTTTCAGCCTTCTAAATAATAGGGTTTTCAACAGAAACAACTTCAAGAGTTACTGATTCAGAATTCAAAGTGATCTTCCTCACTACTGCAGTCAATTGTACTACCATTGCCTTATTATAATCCTTCATTTCCTTTTCTTTATCAAACTTTTGAATCAAAGAATCTAGTGCAGATTGCATATTAGTTTTTGCACTCTCATGTGTGATTTTGCCAAGTTCAATTCTAGAAATAGAATAATCATTTATACTGAAATTCTCCATGGTGGCATCCTGTGGGGGTTTAGCAATTTCCACAAATTTGTGCCCCTTATCCTCCAACACTCGAGAAAGTATTTTAGGCTTCTTTGCAGTCTTAGCCTTGACTGGCATCAGTTTACCAAAATCAAAATCATCTGGGGAGATGGCTTGTTTCTTTCTCTTGGGTGTATAAGATGATAACCATGGAGGAAGCACAGAAGTACTTACATTTGGATCAGGGCCCATTGTTGGTGTGGTAAGAATTGCACCGGCACTTGAGGTAGAAACAATAGGAGGAGTATCAGTGAATACTACACCTGACACATCCACATTTGAAACTTGCTCAGATCCTAAAACAAAGTGATAGAATATTGAAGAATCTCCAATGTCAAAAGACGATGAGGACAGACTAGGGATTGATTCGGAAGAATGGAGAACATTATCAAAAGCAACTTGAGGATTATCAAAAATTGTCCTCGAAGATGATGGAGATTCAGAAGATGGAATGTTGATAGGTGAAACTGGGATAGTAGGTAAAACAAACAAAGGAATTGAAATAGATACATTGGCAAAGGAGAAGGGGGTTCAGCTTCATGTAGTACATCCCACTGTGGAGACATAACTTCATCTTGTAAACCTTCTTGAGCCTCTCCTATCTCTTTCTCTTGTTCTTCCCATTGCTCCCTTGAAGAGTTATTTTCAACCCCCATCTCTTCAGTAGCTGGCTCATCAGTCCTCTATGTCTCAACTTCCATTTCTTCCACCTCAGACTCTTTCTTTGTGACCTTGGCCTTTTTTCCCTTAGACACAAATTTGATCCTTTGTTTGGAAACCTTGGACGCACCTAGAGTATCACTTTTATTCTTTGTTCTCAATTCAATCTTCTTACCAGTTTTCTCTAATACCTCTTCTTCAGATCCAGTTACAAAATCCTTCAATGGTATGCCTTTGCTTTGGAGCCACAAGTTCATGTTAGATAACACAGGTTCAAGCCTTTTCCTTAAAGAAGTCAATTCCTTTTGAGACCATTGGATAGGTGGGCGAGGAGAATTAGCAATCTGCTCATTATTGTACTTAGGATCAACCAGCTCTTCATAATCCACCATATCTTCAGGAATATCAACCAAACCTAAATACTTAATTTGATCTAGAGAAAGCCTGCTATAATCTAGTTTTCTGATTTCCTCCTTAGTCCTCAGATTAATCTAGATGTCTTCAACCATTGGCTCATGAAATTGAGTCTTTCTTTTGATCTTATCTTTCACACCCCTATAATCAAACTTTGGTCTCCGTTTGAATTGCTTCATGGTCACCAACTGCATCTTAGTCTCCATGGCTCTGGCCTTTGCTGCAGTTGACACTAAGTATCTGTCAATTTCAACTGGAAACCTGAATCTTGGTTTCTTAAGCTCCATTTTCTTATTATGCATGATAATCATTTGTCTACGCAATTCCATCAGAACAAGTTTATCCGAAGGAAATCTCGGCAACATGTAAGGATAGCCTTGGAAAAAGCCAACCCTTAGATATGAAAAAGTTTGAAACTGTAAGAACATACACCTAAAACCATTCATGACTTACCACGCCTCATCTGAAACTCTTCTATGTTCTAATTGAGCATCAAAAAGACACAAGAACACTGCAAAGAAGGCATCTTTTACCCTCCTAAAGTGATAGATTGAACCCTTCAATATTGATACACAGGGACAACCCTCATATCTCCTTCAGATGTCAAACCTGGAAAGATCCTCATTGAAGCTGCTATGTACACAAGATAGGAAGCCATATGGAATTTGAAAGTTGTATGCACCTTGATCAATTTCTCATGGAGAGCATTACTAATTTGTTCACCCCAAAAGATGGCATGCTTGCCCTGAAGTATAATCTTGATGAAAGGATACATCCCTTCATGAAAAAGTGAAGAAGATAATCCCCTCACTCTGCTAAGAAGAGTTATTAAATTGCCTACTTCCTCAATAAAATCACTTCGAGGAAAGCTCCTTGGCCACCTGGACAAATTTGACCTTGGAGTTTTTAGCCACTTGGTGTTAATTACCTTCTTAGCCTTCTCATTGTCCTTATCATATTCTTGTTGAGCAATAGTAAAATCAAGTTTTACAACATCAACCAAAGTTGGACACATGAAAACTTTATCAATAAACTCTAGGTCCAATCTTATGATCACATTACCATTTGCATCCACCACTGCCCTAGTGTCTTTGTTATAGAAATGAGCACACTGAAGAACAAACTCTGTATTATGAGCTGCCACTGGAAATGATGACACCAGGTGAATGTTGCTATCTATAATCTTCTTCATTAGAGCACTAAGGTTATTTGACTTAGTCCTTTCTACAAAATCAGCCATGTCTATGTGGCCAATCTTTGTATCCTGACTATTATAAACATTCAAGGTAACTAAGGTGATTAGAAAAACACCTTGATACTTGTACTTCATTGCTTTGGACTTCTTCGGAGACATCTTAGTCATTTGGAAGACCAACAACTCTGTAGGAATCAATGATTAGAACAAACTCGTAGAAAAATCTACAACAAAAAACCACAATCGTGCAGTTAGGGGAAATACTGGTAATTTGGGAAAACTGCATGTTGATGATCATGACTACAAGAGTAAGCTTGAAAGGGCTAGAGCGCAAGCAGGTCAAAAAAATAAAGGAAAGCGGGCTGAGGAAAGCAAATTGGAAAATCTCCTAGAGTTAGAAAAATTTGAGGGAGTGAATGCACGAGCGGCAAAATTTACCACCCTTGCATGTTAGGGACAATTTGCAGGTGTTAGGGCGGCAAAATTTGCCGACCCTACATGATAGGATAGATTGGGTAAAGTGTTTTAGCGGCAAAATTTGCTGACTATACCTTTAGGTAGTTCACGATTTGTTTGGTTCATGTAAGTTGGCAGAAATTGCTGCCATTACATGTTGGAAAAACTTAGCGAGGGGTGTGCAAGCGGCAAAAATCGCTAACCTAGCACATTAGAAAAGAACTCTACAAACACATGGACTAGTGTCAAAATTCACCACCTCAACTCATATTAGAGGTTTGTAAGCTGATATGTCATAGCGGTAAGCTTAACTGCTTTCACATATGTTGGTAAAACTTCTAAGGTCATGTATTGATGAAAAATTCTAATCACACACATAGTCTAAAAGGAATTCAACCTAGATCTCCGAGATGAATCAAAAACTCATGGGGTTTATTTAGATTGAATCGACGATTTCCACCAAAAAGGAAAAACCTAGGGTTTATAAATGATTAGGGTTTTACTAGATTTTACTGGTTTGAAATGCCAATAAAAAGAAAGCAAACAATACTTACATCTTCAAAACACTTATAAACAAATGCAAATATAGAAAGAAATTTCAATAACATTTTTACAATTCAAACACAAACCCTAGTAAATGAAAATAATAAAACAAAACAACAAAAAAAACCCTACCTCAACCCAAAAACGAAAATCCCAAATGGAATCTTAAAGGCTTTGAACCCACTTGAATCTGTAATTTGCACAAGTTGAATAATCTCAAAGTGATATTATCAGTCGTTAGTGGGTGGAGGAATGAAAAACAAACTAAACAAAATTAATAAAAATGATTAAAAAGGTTTAAAATGAAAACGTAAATGCCAACATGAGTGGCATTAATGTCACTGGAGTTTGAGATCGGCTGAGATCTGCTTGGTTGGTGATTTTTACCAATAATGCATGTCTGCCTCTATATACATAAAAGGTAGATATTACCGCCACTACACATTCAAAACCCAACAAGGAAAATGCATGGGCAGCAATTTTCGCCGCCCATACATGTTAATAAAAAATGAGACAAACATGTAAAAGTGGTAATTTTAGTCGACATTGCACGTTAAAACACAAAGATATGCAAGAGTAGTGTTTTTAACCGACTTTGCATATGAACACTCAAAAATTTTCTAACACCTTAAAATAATCAAAATTGATATTTTGACAGGCTCATAACTTAATCAATTTTCATGAATCTTGAGGAATCAACTTAGGGGAATGCCAGTAATTTTAGTCGACATTGCACGTTAAAACACAAAGATATGCAAGAGCAGTGTTTTTAACCAACTCTGCATATGAACACTCAAAAATTTTCTAACACCTTAAAACAATCAAAATTGATATTTTGACAGGCTCATAACTTAATCAATTTTCATGAATCTTGAGGAATCAACTTAGGGGAATGCCACAAGCTATTCTACGGTGTCAAAATACTTAACATGAGGTCAAGAGAACTTGCCTCAATTTGTGAACTTAGAGTGTAGACTACGAAACGGATAAGTTCGTAGGAGTTGTCTACAAAATGAGTGCAGCTAATTTTGAGAACATCAGCTGGCTCTAACTGGGGAACTTTCTTCAATCATTCTTTGAAACGATCAAAGGGAGTAGAATCCAGTCTCTAAGTGCCTTCATCCAGGCCATTGGGCCATAGAGTCAAGCTACCAAAACAAAAAGACACAAAAATACTAATCAAAAATGAAAAAGTAGAAACACAAAAACAAAAACTATACACATGTACATGCGAACTTATTTGATGCTTCATGGATTGAAGTGCTTCAGATGTTGTCCACTATGAGGCAGCAAGAATGGTGTTCCATCAAGATACTCTAGCAAGAAGCTATTTTCACCACAAAATTGATGAATGATGAACGAGCCTCTCCATAGGGAATCAAACTTCCCATGCATTCCTTTTGGCTCTCTCCTCTTGTCCCATAACAAGACTTGATCCCCAATTTGAAATTCTCTAGCCTCCGCCTTCTTATCAAAGAGCTTCTTTACTCGAATTTGATGCTTAGCAATATAGTCTACTACCATAACTTGTTGCTCTTCAAGTTTAGAGAGGTACATTATTCTTTTGTCAATAGAACTTTCAAAAGTTCTATCTTCCACTACTTTTGCCAACTTCAAAGCTGGCAATTCCAAAGTAAAAGGTATCTCCGCATTCAAACCATACAAAATCTGAAATGGTGACATGCCTATTACCCTTTTGGGAGTAATTCTTTCTACCCATAAAGCATCAAACAACGCTTTATGCCACGTTCTCTGATTATCTTCTACTAGCTTCCTGATAATTGTAACTAGATTCTGCTTGACCATTCCCTTACGGATAATAGTCTGATGAATGTGAAAGGATGATTCCATATTCAAAACAAAAACTAGTGATCTCATTTGAAGAATAGCAAGTAGCATTATCTACTACAATTTTGTTTGGAATTCCAAACCGGGAAATAATATTCTCCTTGAGAAAATTACATACTACCTCAGAAGTGACATGCTTGACTGGAATTGCCTCCACCCACTTGGTGAAGTAATCTATTGTAGTGAGAACAAAATTGTGTCCTGCACTCGACGGTGGTTTCACAGCATCAATGAAGTCAATGCCCCATTGCTGAAAAGGTTCTTCAATTACAACTGGTTTTAGTGGTAGTGCAGCCAACTTAGGCTTCCCAACAAACTTCTGGCAAAGCTCACATCTACGTACCCAGTTGTACGCATCTTGAAACAATATAGGCTAATAGTATCTAGCCCGCAAAATTTTATGAGTTGTTACAGGTGCAGAAAAATGTCCTCCACAAGCCAAATTGTGAAAAGACTCCAAAAGTTTGCTTTGTTGTGCTTTATCCACACAATGGAGAAAAACCCCATCAAGGCTTCTTTTATACAAACTGCTATCCCACAAGACATAGTTTGCAGCCTTTAACTTGATAGTTCACTTCTCTTTATAAGATTAATGAGAAGGACACTCACCATAGGTAAGAAAATGAGCAATATTGGAATAGCACTCATCTGTTGTAGTAACGAAGAGAACAGTTGGCATATCCTCAACCTCTACCTCTTCATCACCTGTTTGTTTTAAGACATTGTCAGCAATCAGCTGACACAAACCTCTACCATGCACAAGTTTGGTGGGTTTGATATCAAGATCAAACTCTTGAATTTTGGCAATCCAATTGCCCCTTTTAGTCCCAAATTCCTGTTGTGTCAGGATAGATTTCACTGTTGTATCTGGCACCAAAACAACAGTATGTGAATTCAGAATGTAAAACCGGAAATGCTTCACCGCCTTTACCACAACATAAGCATGTTTCTCCATATTTGAGTACTTCAGTTCATGAGCCTTTAAAGGGCAACTCATAAACGAAATAGGAGATTCCACACCCTCTTCATTCTGCTAAACAAGAATGGCTGAAAGTGTATGCTCAGAAGCATAACTGTACATTATGAAATCTTTAGTATAGTAAGGACAAACTAGAACCAGAGCATGAGCTATGGCCCTTTTAATATCCTTGAATGTTGCCTTACCTTCCGTACTCCAATGGAAAGTGGTCTTACCCTTCATCATATTGACAATATGACAGGTTTTCTCTATGAATTTTGGAATGAACCTCTGCAGAAAATTCACCTTCCTGAAGAAAGAATGAACTACAGTCTTACTAGCAGGCAAAGTAAGATTATGGATAGATTTGACCCTTTCTAAGTCAATTTTAGTGCCTTCTCTAGAAACAATGTGACTAAGAAGTTCACCCTCTGTAACCCAAAAACTGATTTCTTAGGATTAAAAGAAATACCATTTTGACGACACCATTCCATAACCTATCGCAAATGGTAGGCATGATCTTGATGTTGTTTAGAGAAAATGGTCAAGTCATCAAGATACACCATAATGAATTTCCCCATCTCATCTCTGAAAGCGAGGTCCATTGCTCTTTGGAAAGTAGTGCTAGCATTAATCAAACCAAACAGCATCCTGCAGTATGCAAATGTGCCCCAAGGTGTTGTGAAGGCAGTCTTGTATTGATCTGCTTCACTCACTTCTACTTGATTATAGCCTGAGAAACTGTCTAACATAGATAGCATCTCTGAACCAGTTACAGTTTGTAACACTTGGTCCATAATAGGCAGAGGATAGTTATCTTTTAAAGAAGATTGGTTCAAATTTCTGAAATCAACACAAATGCGGATTTCTCTGTTCTTTTTTCTCACAAGAACAATATTTGCAATCCAAGTGGAATGATGGATGGGAAAGATTATTCTAGCATTCAGCATTTTCTAGATTTTAGAAAGAATAGTACCTGATATCTTGGGATTATACTGCCTCTGCTTTTGCTTGTGAGGCAATGATCCAACCTTGAGAGGGATTTCATGTTGGATCTCCTTGGGTCTAAAATATTTTAGATCATCATATGAATACGCCAGACCATCAATGTAATGCCGAAGAAGTGTAATGAACTTGAATTTCTCATCAACAGTGTAACATTTCCCAATGTTAACCATCTTGGGATCTACTTCAGAACTTAAATTTACTTGCTCAAATTCCATGGATGAACTTGAATCAAGTTGTTGTCGTTTGATATATCTGGCATGCTTGTCAAATAACTTTTCCAAAGAAACCAAACCTTTCAGAATCTTATTCCCTTTTAGCTGAAGAATCTCCTCACTAGTCTATGAATCTATTTCAGAAACATATTCACGTGGTGGAGAATCACTACCTTCAAAATAGAGCTCATCAAAGTTATTTGTCTTCTCTAAGAAATCTATGATCTGATTGTCACCATTGAAGGCTTGCCAATGGTTAGCATTATCTAGCACGCTGGGTCAGAAAACCAACTCAATTATGTATGTGTTACCTTTGAAGTCCTTATGGGGAACCATAAGGGTGGCAATGACAGCTAATGAATCAACACTATCATTAAACTCTCTTGGCACTGCAGAGATGTCAAAAGTGTCAAAAACTTCAATGTGAAAGGAAGCTAGGTGTGCGAAAAATGCTTCCTACACTAATCTAATGAGGAGAGGGCTATGCAAATCCAACTTTATCCTAACTATTACAGCAATGTTAAACCATTAACATGAGATATTGCAGCAAAACACAATAACTAGAAAGATGACATCAGAGAGAGAGACAAGATATACGTGGGGAAAACCCTTACGGGTGAAAAACCCCACACTCCAAAACACAGCTCAAATGTATTACAGTAAACAATAACAGATTACAATACAATTGCAGAGCCAATGCTCTTTCAGGAGTCTTCGAATGTCGAATCTGAAGATATTCCGGCAGCATAACAGTACTTGTACCAAAGTTGTCTATCTCCCATCCAAGCACCTGTTTATATAGAGTTTACAAGGCAAATATGGAACCTTCTAGAGATGGGCGTCCATCTTGGACTCATGCCCCAAAACCCACGCCTAAGGACACTTGTCCAACATCCCATCCAGAAGTGGACGCCTGGTCCCAAGATAGGTTACGACAGATGCTCTTATGCACCTTACAGCTGTCATAGAATCTGTCATACACTAACTAAAAATATCATATTCCTCTTACATGTCATAACCTCCCTTGACTGCCCAAATATGCCTTTCTCTCATGCAAAGATACTCACCAACACTTGTCATTAATTAAAAATTGTTTGAGGTTTCGAGGGCGTTGCCCCCGAGCCCCCACGAGGGCGCCACCCCTTGACCCCGCCCTGTACCGTGACAGGGAGCGCACCAGGGGCACTACCCCTGGACCGCGCAAGTGGTTATGCCCCTTAACCCTGTCTTGGGGGTGCTGCCCCCAAACCCCCATTAATTATTCAAGGGGGAAACCGCAGCTGCCAAAGTCACCAAAATTTACCCTGCTGCATATACACAAGGTGCTGACTATGCCAACTCAACATGGGATAAATAAATACAACATTAAGAATTTGCAAAGGTTGAGACACCTTAATTCCCAACACAATGCAATCCCAAACATGATTGCGGTAATGTCTTAGCCTTTTATTCTTGGTCTGATAAAAATTTCTCACTTGACAAACCACAAGTTCAGCATCACCTTGTGTGTGAAGATTTTTAATACCTTTAACACGAGCAGCCTTCATTCCAAGTAACAATGACTCATATTTAGCGGTGTTATTAGTATTGTCGAACTGCAGCTTATAGGAGAAAGGAAAAATATCACCTCATGGAGATATCAGAACAACTCCAGCTCCATATCTGGTGGAAGAACAACTACCATCAAATTCTAAAATCCAAACATCATTTGAATTTCCCACTTTGATGTTTCTACAACTAGTAGATTCTTCCTCATCAGAGAGAGAAGAATTCGGCATCACTATGCTCTCATCTAAACTTTCATCTAAATTATCTTCTAATTCTAGATCTGAAATATCTGAACTCTCATCTGATGAACTAGAAATATCTTCAGTAGACAAGAAATAATTACCCATTCCTGAAGACTCAAAAAAAATTTGGGCTTTTGGATTTTCAGTTTGGGTAACAATATGTTTTGCCTCCTTCTTAGGGAGCACCTTTTGCATAACACCTTTAATAGGTATCCTTGCCTCGAATAAATCCATGTTTAGTTCTCCACCCAGATCTTTACAAAAATTACGCCCAAGCAAAATGCCATAAGAAGCTGGAACATCAGCAACTAGGACGATCATCTTGATCCTCTTATCCGGAAACACTGCAAATGCAAATTGGGCATCCTTGCTTTGGCCTAACAAAGGCACTTGCTTATTTTACATTGAGAAACATCTCCCAAAGGTCTTAGTCAAAGTGAGGCCAAGAGCATTTGCCACCTTGGTAGGCATGACATTATCAGAAGCCCTGGAGTCTATTATACAATTGCTTAACTTGTGACCATTGACCAATAGAGAAACATAGAGGGGTTCTATCTTCCCTAGAGTGACAAGGGGGGTAGTGACTAAGTTATTTTGGGTAGACTTGTTCTTTGAGGAGTCATGGGAAATTTTAGGAGAATCATGCCTTGTAGGGACAGTCTTGTTTTTAACATACTTAGCTAACCTATCAAATTGTTCAAGATTACCTTGTAGATACTCTACCTCAGACATCTAGATTTTGGTTTTCCTAGCATGATCTATTATGTCAAAGAGCTATAATGAACTAGATAAAAAGGAAGGAAATCCATCATTATAGGTTTTGGTTGGGGTAGTACTGGTCTGAGGAACAAAAGTAGAAGAAACAGAATTGTTAGATGAACTTACTTGTTTATTGACAATCGTGTCCTTTGATTGAAAAGGCAATGGAGTTCCTCTCTTGGCAATTAAGATCACAGGTTGAGGCTCCTCTCTTGTCTTTCCTTTATCAACTTACCGATTTTATTGATTTTGGGACCTGGTAAAAATAGCATACGCTCCATCATATACTTCTCCTTCTCTTTCAGCTTCATCTTGGTAATTCAGAAAACCAATAGTAGAGTCACCAGCTAATTCTTCTTCTCCTTTTGTAAAAAGATTAGCATTATCCTCCTGATCCAAATTAGTTTGGAAAGAATTATCATGTTCTGCTTCATAGTAGCCAACTGTTGAGTTGACCGGAAGTGCTTCAATGGCAAGCTTCCCATGTGTGGGTGGAAGATGATTTTGTTGCCCTTGATTTCTAGCAGCATTGCCTTGATATGAATTGTTAGGAAATGTCCTCCTTGGTATAGACCTATAAGAAGGAGCGGACATACCTTGGGACATTTGCTTTTTCAAAGCTAGCAACTCATTTGCTAACTTTTGCACCATAGGATCTGTGGTGCTTATGGAAGAATTGTCGATAGGGGGCTGGCCTCTATTTCTATTTGAATCTCTTCTTATCTTACCCGCAAGGATAAGATCATCTTCAACCTCCATAGCCAAACTTTGAGCTATAGGAAGATCAGTGAGACTAGCCTGCCTTAACAAAAATCTTACCTCAGGGAGCTGAGTGTTGATGAAGAAACATTTGAGATTCTCTGTCATTGGTTAAGCAGTTGCCAGAATCCTATTTGTTAATTTATTGAACTTAGCAATGAAATCTTGCATGGGATCATGTGGTTCTTTCTTCATCTGTGTTACCTGAGCTAACAAAGCATGTGCATCTTCCACATGCTTAAACATGGCTTCAAACTTAGTTTTGCAAGTATTCCAACTGGTTATGGTTTGGGCTTGGAGGTGGTAGAACCAATCTACAGCAGCACCTTGCAATGTTTCTAAAAAAAGTCTCACAGCCACATCTTCATGTTCCACTCCTAGCACACCACAAGCTATACAAAAATTTGCAATGTGTTCATCCAGATGGACTTTCCCATCACCATAGAATTTAGGGAAATTCTTCCATGAACTACGAGGTAGTTCATGCAATGGTGGCATTAAATTCAAAGGACCGAAAGTATTACCCCACGGGCCTTGAGCTGCCATTGTGCATTGATTGAAAGGTGGGATAACAAACCTTTGTGGAACTTGAATAGATAAAACTTTGTTGGTATTGGAGCTGCAAGCCTCACTTGGTATGGGCGATTCGGCATTGGTAGGAAAACACCTTGTTCGCTAAAGCTGAGGTTGTAGAGGCAAAAGACCAAAGTTATTTTGTTGCATTAACTCAAACATAGGATCAATAATACCTTGAGCTCTCTTACGTTGTGTATACCTTGAGTCTGCCAGAATGCAATGTACTCAACAAAGATTTGGAAACAACTTAAAATAATGGAAATGGATGAAATGCTTCAACTCAAAGCGTGAGGCTCCAAGTTGCGCGTTCTTCCCCAATAGAGTCGCCAAAAAATTGTTGGGTGAATATTTTGTCGTTTAGCTAACCAACAGCAAAATTATTATATCGCCACAACTATAATGAGACTGAAGACCATTCTACATTTTATCGCCACAACTATTATTTCTGGTCCAAACTCTTCAGAAGACCATTCTACATTTTGTTGGGTGAATATTTTTTCGTTTAGCTAACCAATAGCAAAATGGTTATATCACCACAGCTATAATGAGACCGAGTCTCTCCTCTCAGCAAGGGGAGGTTCCCTCTAGATAATGAGCTCTCTCTAACAAGCAACTTTTAATACTTAAATAAACTAACACTATTCTTGGGGTGTTTTCATTGCATCCTATTCTCTTTTTTTAGAATAGATGTTTCTCTTTTCCAAAATGACAACTTCAAAAGAGATGATATTTAATAATTTTTGAACCGAGACAAACCATAGAAATGCAAAGTTTTCTATCTCTTAGGCTATTTCCCACAAGTAAACTTGATTGGATTCAAATGTAGCTCAAAGTCTCCACTTTCACCCAATATGATATAGCTAAAATGAACACAACAGTTTATAGCACAAAGTCTTTAAACAATTCTATCCTCAATAATGTAAACACAACCTCTCGTAATGAGAAAAATAGCACAAAGTCTATTTAACTGGAACAAGAATACTTCTCTCAATTTTCTATAAACTCCACTATTTCATCAATGATTCAATATAATATAACACCAATGGCATAAGAACACTGATATCATAAAACAATATGATTAAACTAAAAGTTTGATACTCAAATTGCTTGCTTATATTGATATTCACTTGAAAATTTGATAAACATAAAAAGCTCAAAGTCTTGAAATGTTTTCCAATTCGATAGAGTTTCTTTGCAATAGATAAAAGATGATATTTACAATGGGGGTCCTCTTTATTTATAGGAGGGACTGAGAGCAAAAATAGCAAAAGTACAACTAACTATGACTTATTCAACATAGGAGTCTTTTTTGATTTGGGACTTTCTATATTTTTAAATGTAATTACATCTGAGAAAAGTACATGTAAAAATGTCCAAAACTAATTCAAAAGTACATATGAAAAATAGAAAATAAACTAAGTTATGAAAAGTTGATTCAGCTTGTACTGCCTTCTTTCTTCAAATGGGCATCATACATGGTAAATGTAGCTTGCATCCCCAAACTATCTAGACTGACAGTGTTCCTGAAAATCATCCAGGCTCTGACTATTACATCCCGTACTATTATGATTGATTTAGCATGAATAATTAATTTGGCCTTCAGGTTATCCAAAGTTAACTGGTTGTCCAGAATATTATCCATGGAAGCAACTGAAAAGGTTTTATCTTCAAACTCCTTCTGAAACATGTTCTCAAACTCTTGGATCATCTCATCTGCAGAAATAAATTGATTATCCTTAGATACCAAATTGCAGGGAAGCTCCTCCAACTTATGTAAGAGACTAACTTCACTTTGGTCACTTAGGTTCTTGGCAGTTTCCAGATCCTTGATCAAATCCTTTAGAACATTGCTCTGATATATCAATGCTTCTGTAGTCTCTATGTATGAATCCCGATTTGGAATAACACCAATTGATATCAAAGCATTTATCTTCAATTTCCTCATTTCTATCCATTTATCATAGCTTTGATCCAAATGCTCAATATCTTGAGAAATAGTGTCAACCAAATCATCAAGCTCTGCTCTAAATTTCTCCATTTTACCTGTCTTCTCAGCGACATCTGTAAGAAGAGATACTCCCTACGCACGCATTTTTTCCAAATTTTTCTCAACCACTTTTCCTTTGAGATGAGTCTTTTCAGCCTTATGAATAATAGGGTTTTCAACAGAAAAAGCTTCAGGAGTTACTGATTTAGAATTCAAAGTGATCTTTCTCACTACTGCAGTCAATTGTTCTACCATTGCCTTATAATAATCCTTCATTTCCTTTTCTTTATCAAACTTTTGAATCAAAGAATCCAGTGTAGATTGCATATCAGTTTTTGCACTCTCATGTGTGATTTTGCCAAGTTCAATTTTGGAAATAGAATAATCATTCATACTGAAATTCTCCATGGTGGCATCTTGTGGGGGTTTAGCAATTTCCACAAATTTGTGCCCCTTATACTCCCGCACTCAAGAAAGTATTTTAGGCTTCTTTGGAGTCTTAGCCTTGACTGACATTAGTTTACCAAAATCAAAATCATCTGGGGAGATGGCTTGTTTCTTTCTCTTGGGTGTATAATCTGATAACCATGGAGGAAGCACAGAAGTACTTACATTTGGATCAGGTCCCATTGTTGGTGTGCTAGGAATTACACCGACACTTAAGGTAGAAACAATAGGAGTATCAGTGAACACTGCACCTAACACATCCACATTTGAAACTTGCTCAGATCCCAAAACAAAGTGATCAAAGATTGAAGAATCTCCAATGTAAAAAGATGATGGGGACAGACTAGGGATTGATTCAGAAGAACAAAGAACATTATCAAAAGAAACTTGAGGATTATCAAAAAATGTCCTTGAAGATAATGGAAATTCAGAAGATGGAATGTTGATAGGTGAAACTAGGATAGCAGGTAAAACAGACAAAGGAACTAAAACAGATACATTGGGCAAAGGAGAAGGGGCTTTATCTTCCTGTAGTACATCCCTCTATGGAGACAAAACTTCATCTTGCAAACCTTCTTGACCCTCTCCTATCTCTTTCTCTTGTTCTTCCCCTTGCTCCCCTGAAGAGTTATTTTCAACCTCCATCTCTTCAGTAGCTGGCTCATTAGTCCTTTGTGCCTCAACTTCTATTTCTTCCACCTCAGACTCTTTCTCTGTGACCTTGGCCTTTTTTCCCTTAGACACAAATTTGATCCTTCGTTTGGAAACCTTCGACGTACCTAGAGTATCACTTTTACTCTTTTTTCTCAATTCAGTCTTCTTACCAGTTTGCTCTAATACCTCTTCTTCAGATCTAGTCACAAAATCCTTCAATGGTATGCCTCTACTTTGGAGCCACAAGTTTGTGTTAGCTCACACAGGTTCAAACCTTTTCCTTAAAGAAGTCAATTCCTTTCGAGACCATTGGATAGGTGGGAGAGGAGAATTAGCAATCTACTCATTATTGTACTTAGGATCAACCAGCTCTTCATCATCCACCATATCTTCAAGAATATTAGCCAAACCTAAATACTCAATTTGATCTAGAGATAGCCTATTATAATCTAGTTTTTTTATTTCCTCCTCAGTCCTCAGATCAATCCAAATGTCTTCAACCATTGGCTCATGAAATTGATTATTTCTTTTGATCTTATCTTTCACACCCCTATAATCAAACTTTAGTCTCTGTTTGAATTGCTTCATGGTCACCAACTGTATCCCAATCTCCATAGCTCTGGCCTTTGCTACAGTTGACATTGAGTATCTGCCAATTTCGACTGGAAACTTGACTCCTAGTTTCTTAAGCTCCATTTGCTTATTATGCATGACAATCATTTGTCTACACAATTCCATCAGAACAAGTTTATCTGAAGGAAATCTTGGCAACATGTAAGGATAGCCTTGGAAAAAGCCAACCCTTAGATATGAAAAATTTTGAAACTGTAAAAACATACACCTGAAACCATTCACAACTGACCATGCCTCATCTGAAACTCTTCTTTGTTCTAATTGAGGATCAAAAAGACACAAGAACACTGCAAAGAAGGCATCATTTACCCTCTTGAAGTGATGGATTGAACCCTTCAATGTCAGCTGAGGATAATATTGATACACAGGTACAACCCTCCTATCTCCTTCAGATGTCAAACCTGGAAAGATCCTCATTGAAGCTACTATGTACACAAGATAGGAAGTCATATAGAATTTGAAAGTAGTATGCAACTTGATCAATTTCTCATGGAGAGCATTGCTAATTTGTTCACCCCAAAAGATGGCATGCTTGCCCTGAAGTATAATCTTGATGAAAGGATACATCCCTTCATGAAAAAGTGAAGAAGAAGCTAATCCCCTCACTCTACTGAGAAGAGCTATTAAATCACCTACTTCCGCAATAAAATCACTTCGAGGAGAGCTCCTTGGCCATCTGGACAAATTTGACCTTGGAGTTTTCAGCCACTTGGTGTTAATTACCTTCTTAGCCTTCTCAGTGTCCTTATCATATTCTTGTTGAGCAATAGTAAAATCAAGTTTTACAACATCATCCAAAGTGGGACACATGAAAACTTTATCAATAAACTCTAGGTCCATTCTTATGATCACATTACCATTTGCATCCACCACTACCCTAGTGTCTTTGTTATAGAAATGAGCACATTGAAGAACAAACTCTATATTATGAGCTACCACTGGAAATGATGACACTAGGTGAATGTTGCTAGCTACAATCTTCTTCATTAGAGAACTAAGGTTATTTGACTTAGTCCTTTCTAGAAACTCAACCATGTCTACATGGCCAATCTTTGTATCCTGAATATCATCAACATTCAAGGTAACTAAGGTGATTGGAAAAACACCTTGATACTTGTACTTCATTACTTTTGACTTCTTCGGAGACAACTCAATCATTTGGAAGACCAACACCTTTGTAGGAATCAATGATTAGAACAAACTCATAGAAGAATTTGCAACAAAAAGCCATGATCATGTAGTTAGGGGAAATACTGGTAATTTGGGAAAACTGCATGTCGACGATCATGACTACAGGTGTAAGCTTGAAAGGGCTAGAGCGCAAGCAGGTCAAAAAATTGGAGGAAAGCGGGTTGAGGAAAGCAAATTGGAAAATATCCCAGGGTTAGAAAAATTTGAGGGAGTGAATGCACAGGCGGGAGAATTTTCTGCCCTTGCATGTTAGGGACAGTTTGCAGGTGTCAGGGTGGCAAAATTTGCTGACCCTACATGATAGGATAGATTGGGTAAAGTGTTTGAGCGGCAAAATTTGCTGACTATACCTTTACGTAGTTCACGATTTGTTTGGTTCATGTAAGGTCGGCAAAAATTGCTGCCATTACATGTTGGAAAAACTTAGCGAGGGGTGTGCAAGCGGCAAAAATCGCCGACCTAGCACATTAGCAAAGAACTCTACAAACACATGGACTAGCGGCAAAATTTGCCATGTCAACTCATACTAGAGGTTTGTAAGTTGACATGTTATTGCGGTAAGCTTAACCACTTTCACATATGTTGGTAAAACTTCTAAGGTCGTGTATAGATGAAAAATTCTGATCACACACAGAGTCAAAAAGGAATTCAACCTAGACCTCCGAGATGAATCAAAAACTTGTGGGGTTTATTTAGATTCAATCGATGATTTCTGGAAAAAAGGAAAAACCTAGGGTTTATAAACAATTAGGGTTTTACTAGATTTTACTGGTTTGAAACGCCAATAAAAAGAAAGCAAACAATACTTACATCTTCAAAATACTTATAAACAAATGCAAATACATAAAGAAATTTAAATAACATTTTACAATTCAAACACAAACCCTAGTAAACGAAAATAATAAAACAAAACAACAACAAAAACCCTACCTCAACCCAAAAATGAAAATCCCAAACAGAATCTTAAAGGCTTTGAACCCGCTTGAATCTATAATTCATGCAAGTCGAATAATCTCAAAGTGATATTATCAGTCGTTGGAGGGTGGAGGAATGAAAAACAAACTAAACAAAATCAATAAAAATGATTAAAATGATTTAAAACAAAAAAATAAATGCCAACACAAGTGGCATTAATGTCACTGGAGTTTGAGATCAACCGAGATCTGCTTGGTCAGTGATTTTTACCGATAATGCATGTCTGCCTCTATATGCATAAACGATAGATATTACCGCCACTACACATTCAAAACCCGACAAGGAAAATGCATGGGCGGTGATTTTCGCCGCCCATACATGTTAATAAAAAATGAGACAAACATGTAAAAGTGGCAAATTTAGCTAACATTGCACGTTAAAACACAAAGATATGCAAGAGCGGTGTTTTTAACCGACTCTGCATATGAACACTCAAAAATTTTCTAACAACTTAAAATAATCAAAATTGATATTTTGACAGGCTCATAACTTAATTGATTTTCATGAATCTCGACGAATCGACTTAGGGGAATGCCACAAGCTATTCTACGGTGTCAAAAGACTTTGCACGAGGTCAAGAGAACTTGCCTTGATTTGCGAACTTAGAGTGTAGACTACGAAACGAATAAGTTTCATAGGGGTTGTCTACAAAATGAGCGCAACTAATTTTGAGAACAACACATTTATTCTTCATTCTTCCTACACATTTGCATGAATTCTGATGGAAATGGAATTCTCCCATCCCCTTCTTGTTGAAGTTATATCAGATCTAGCTCAATGACTTGGAACCAAATGCTAGACTATAAAGGTATCTTTTTTTAGATGCAGACGATGTTATGAAACTGGACACAGAGCAGAGGATTGCTCAAAACATTCTCCTTCCTTGATAAATTCAGATTCAAGGAAACATGCTACTTGGTGGAAAGGGGCTAAACCCAGTCATCAACACATTTTCCCTCTTGCACAAAAGGGTGCAGTCTCCAAGTCTAAAGAACAAAGCATGTCAAGGCCAGATGAGAAAGCATCTACAATGGCTTCGTCAAATGAAGTCAATGCTACTGATAAACCAGAAAGCACAAAGCCTCAAAGAGATATGAATACATCTTTGGCTGAGAATATACACTTGGCAGAGAACAACCAAACTACAGATAGTATTGTTTCAGCGACTGAGGCCTCCCACTGCCCGATTCAAGATAAAATTTGTGACACAGTAACCTCGGATCCAATGGCCAATTGACCTTCAGCCTTTGAAGAGGGCTCCCACTCTTCTAGGGTGGTAAACACTCCTTCACCTCATCCTCTAAAGGATCCTATTGAGGGAGGTGAAGCAAATGGATGGCACACAGTGTAGAAAAAGAGAATAATTCCAACAAAGGTGTGAATGTTAGTGTTAGATTCAAGACAAACAACTGAGAGGGGGGGTGAATCAGTTGTCCAAAACTTTCTTCCAATTTACACACATAAATTCACTTTGTAATTCAGTAGCATAATAACAATTCAATCATGGAAACATAATGCACTAAACCAAGAGCAACAACACATCAACACATTAGACACCAAGATTTTGACGTGGAAAACCCAGATAAGGGAAAAACCACGGGGTGATTAACCCAAGATTGTAATCTCTGTTAGAAGAATAGAAAGAACAAAATGGCGCATGCCAATTAGGGCTCACTGCCTAAGCACACTGCTCACAAGAGGCTCACTTCCTACAAGAGACACACTGTCTACAAAATAGTAAGTATCACATACATGAACTGGAGTATAGCATCTTCACCATGCTTGAATCAGTTCAATTTAAGCCCAAAATTGTTGCTCTGCCTTTCGCTCTCCTCCTTGCTACCACACACTCATCTCCACAAGGACACCTTTGACATGACTTCACAATCCCTTATTTATACAAGACATCAACTTAGGAATAATCATCTAAGTCGGCAAACATCTACAAGAACATCCTCAAGATGTGTAACTCATTCGATCGGCCAGTCTCAGGAAGAACAACATCATCCAGAAGTTATTCTTCAATTGCAAGCTCCAAATCCAATGTGGACCACCAACACGAACTGGACACAATTCAAAGACCTCCACAAGCTTGCCTGAATCACCAAGAACATCCACACTTCATCTGCTTATTGAAACCCTTCTCTCCTTCATCTGGAAACTCAAGAACATAGTATGTCATTATTGTTACAAAGGAATAGATGCTTGTGGACTTTCAAACCACAAACCAATCGAGTTGACACTTTAAAAAGACTTCCTTAACACTCCCTCAAATCCGTAGAACAAGATAATGCATTTATGGATCTCACCGGACCTGTCTGTATCACTCTGTCACCTCTGAACACCTACCAAAACTAGTTTTACTTGAGCAGTCACAACTTCTTTAGATCTTCATGCGAACCTCAATTGCAAACTGGTTTTACTTGACATCAATGACAACACCGGTTACCATCAAGACAAGAACTTTTTCTTACCGACACAACTCCCCCTATCAACAACAACCATTCACATGTCTTCTCTTCCTTTGCTGCTCCCCCTTTGATCAGCCGCCACTTGTTTTTCACATGTCTTCTCTCCCCCTTTAACATCAATGGAAAAGGGCACATACTTGCAATTTCAACACTTCAGAATCATACCAGCTGCTCCCACTAAGTAGCAGCTCTCCATCATCAATCCGGATTCACAAGATATGTTGTGATATCCACCAGACTGATGCACATCAGTGCACCTTAGTTCATCACTGGAGGGGAAATAACCCCTAACTTCTCCCTGAGATACTCAAAAGAGTCCTTAGGTAGAGGTTTAGTAAAGATGTCTGCAATCTGATCCTTGGAAGGCACAAACTCAAATCTGACTTCGTTCTTGTTCACTTGCTCTCTCAAAAAGTGAAACTTGATGGATATATGTTTAGTCTTTGAATGCAACACCAGATTCTTAGATATATTTATTGCACTTGAATTATCATAGAAGATTGTGATAGGCTCCTCATACTCCACTCTGATGTCTCTTAGCATCTGCTTCATCCACAAAACTTGAGTGCAACTACCTACTACTGCAATATATTCTGCTTTTGTAGTGGACAGAGATATTGTCTCTTATTTCTTGCTCAGCCAAGAAACCAATCTCTTCTCCAAAAAGAATGCTCCACCACTAGTACTCTTCCGGTCATCCACATCTCCTACCCAATCAGCATCTATATATGCATGAAGAGAGAAATCATGATCTCTAGGATACCACAAACCATACTCAACTGTCCCTTTTAGATATCTAAAAATCCTCTTGATTTCCATGACATGAGATTCTCTAGGATTAGCCTGGAATCTAGCAACAAGACCAACAGCCTGCATAACGTCAGGTCTAGTTTGAGTAAGATACAACAGTCCTCCAATCATTGACCTATACTTTTTCTGATTAACCTTGGGAGAGTCATCATCCTTGCTCAACTTACATCTGGTTGCCATGGGAGTACTCATTGGCTTTGAGTCTTCCATCCCAAATTCCTTCAATAGTTCTTTCACATATATGGTTTGAGAAATGAAGATTCCTTTCTTTGTTTGAGTGATTTGTAGACCCAAGAAGAAATTTATTTCCCCGAGCATGGACATCTCAAATTCACTTTTCATTTGATTTGCAAAGGTTTTACACATACCATCTCTTCCTCCAAAAATGATATCATCAACAAACACTTCAAGAATCAAGATATGTTCATGATCAATTTTGAAATACAAATTACTGTCGGCAGTACCTTTGTTGAAACCAATCTTCAAAAGATGTTTATCCAATATTTCATACCAAGCTCTTGGGGCTTACTTCAGTCCATACAGTGCTTTCTTCAACTTGTAGACCATATCACCATGATCAGACAATTGAAATCCATCTGGTTGCTTAATGTACACTTCTTCTTCCAAGTCACCATTCAGGAAGGCAGACTTGACATCCATCTGATACACTTTGAAGTATTTGAAGGCAACAAATGCAAGAAATAATCTGACTGCTTCAATTCTTGCCACCGGAGCAAAAGTTTCTTCAAAATCAACTCCTATTTGAGAATAGCCCTTGCAGACCAATCTGGCTTTATTTCTGATTACTTCACCAACTTCATTCAATTTGTTCCAGAAGACCCATTTGGTTCCAATCACATTCTTGTTTCTAGGTCTGGGAACAAGATCCCAAGTGTGATTTTTCTCAATTTGCATCAGCTCTTCCTCCATTGCTTTAGTCCAGTTGTCATCATTGCAGGCTTCATCTATTGTCTTAGGTTCAATCTTTGAAATCAGACAATACTCATCTAAATTTTGAACAATTCTCCTTCTAGTTTGCACACCTTTGCTTTTGTCACCTATGATCTAATCTTCAGAGTGGTTCAGTCTTACATACCTTGGAACTTTGGGAGTATCTTGCACTTCTAATTCTTGATCAGGCTCATTAAAACTCATCTCTTCTTCCTGATTTACCGGATCAGTTTGAATCTATTTTTCAAAAGAGGCTTGGGCTCCTTGAATCAGAACACCATTCTAATCATCTTCATCATATTCATAAAACCTTGAGGGTTTTTCAATTCCTTCATCAACCTTCGCATTTGTACTTTCTATAATCTTTCTCAGTCTCTTGTTATAGCACCGATATGCTTTGCTTTGAGTAGAGTAACCCAAGAATATTCCTTCATCACTTCTAGCATCAAACTTGCCTAGATCTTCATCTCTTTTAATGTAACACTTGCTACCAAAGACTCTAAAATACCTCACAGTAGGAGTGATGCCAAACCAAAGTTCATAAGGAGTCTTACCGGTATTGCTTCTAATTTGAACTCGATTGAGAGTATAGACTGCAATGCTGACAGCTTCTCTCCAATAGATTTGAGGAACATTTGCTTCCATCATCATGGTCCTAGATGCTTCCTGAATGGTCTGTTTCTTTCTCTCCACTACTCCATTCTGCTGTGGAGTCCTAGGAGCAGACAACTGTCTCTTTATTCCATGTTTCTCATAGAATTCTATGAATTCACCGGATGTGAATTCTCCACCTCTATCAGACCTTAGACATTTTAATTTTAATCTGGTTTCATTCTCTACCATAGCCTTGAATATTTTGAATTTCTCAAGAGCCTCTGATTTCTCTTTTAGAAAAGTTACCCACATCATCTAGGAATAGTCATCAATTAGTAACATGAAGTATCTATCACCTTGCACACTCCTGATTCTTGCCGGACCACATAAATCAGTATGGACTAAGTCTCATAATCTAGTAGAAGATTGTTCCTTGCTTTTGAATGAGACTCTGCTTTGTTTACCCAACTAACATTCCTTGCACAAACTATTTGTAGGCTTCACCAATTTTGTAAGATCTCTTACAGCCTGAGTATTGCTTATCTTTATGATAATATCAAAATTCACATGACACATCCTCCTATGCCATAACCAACTCTGATCAATTTGCATAAATAGACAATTTTTACTAGTACCAACTAAATGGAAGATGTTACCTTTTGTTTGGGTACCGGATGAAATCTCTGTTCCGGAACTCTCAAAGATCTTGCATTTTCCATTCTTGAATCTGAGATCATAGCCTTTGTCCACCAACTGTCCAACACTGAGAAGATTGTGCTTCAATCCTTCAACATACAGTACATTACCGGTTTTGTTCCTTCCATCAAAAGAAATAGTTCCTCTAGCTCTGATTCTACCAGCAGAATTATCACCAAATTTTACCACTCCTTCAGAATAAGCCCAATTGTTAGCTGTCGTTGCACCAAAAGATCGGCCTGTTAATGCCCGATACAACCACTTGACTTAACAAGCACGGGAGGCAGTTAAGCCCTTATCGCAAACCACCGCAACGCAGTGCTTAACAAGGAGACCAAGGGTCACACCTTGCAACAATCCCCCCAGCGCAAGTGTGGGGTTTGAACCCACGACCTCAGCTCTGATACCAATTGTTAGATTCAGGACAGACAACTGAGAGGGGGGGTGAATCAGTTGTCCAAAACTTTCTTCCAATTTACACACTTAAATTCACTTTGTAATTCAGTAGCATAATAACAATTCAATCATGGAAACATAATGCACTAAACCAAGAGCAACAACACATCAACACATTAGACACCAAGATTTTGACATGGAAAACCCAGTTAAGGGAAAAACCATGAGGTGATTAACCTAAGATTGTATTCTCTGTTAGAAGAATAGAAAGAACAAAATGGCACATGCCAATTAGGGCTCACTACCTGAGCACACTGCTCACAAGAGGCTCATTGCCTACAAGAGACACACTGTCTACAAAATAGTAAGTATCACATACATGAACTAGAGTATATCATCTTCACCATGCTTGAATCAGTTCCATTTAAGCCCAAAACTGTTGCTCTTCCTTTCACTCTCCTCCTTGCTACCACACACTCATCTCCACAAGGACACCTTTGACATGACTTTGCAATCCCTTATTTATACAAGACATCAACTTAGGAATAATCATCTAAGTCAGCAAACATCTACAAGAACATCCGCAAGATGTGTAACTCATCCGGTCGGCCAGTCTCAAGAAGAACATCATCATCTGGAAGTTATTCTTCAATTGCGAGCTCCAACTCCAATGTGGACCACCAACATGAATTGGACATGATTCAAAGACCTCCACAATCTTGCCTGAATCACCAAGAACATCCACACTTCATCTGCTTACTGAAACCCTTCTCTCCTTCATCCAGAAACTCAAGAACACAATCTGTCATTACTGTTACAAAGGAATAGATGCTTACGGACCTTCAAACCATAAACCAATCAAGTTGACACTTCAAAAAGACTTCCTTAACACTCCCTCAAATCCGCAAAATAGGATAATGCATTTTCGGATCTCACCGGACCTGTCTGTATCACTCTATCACCTATGAACACCTACCAGAACCGGTTTTACTTGAGCGACCACAACTTCTTTAGATCTTCATGTGGACCTCTAAAATCTTTACTGGATCACCTTAAGACACATATCTACAAACCCTTTGAACCGCATCCTCTGATCCTCATCCTATCTTGGACTTTTACCTTAATGTCTTCATTGTTCTTCTCTGTTCCTGATTAAGACTAATTTTCTCAAAATCCTCAGCACACAACTCTTCCAATCCTTATCATTAATGCAACAGGAGTATGTTGACATCAATGACAACACCGGTTAGGCCCATACTTACAACAGTTAGCAATAGAATGCTTCTTCTGTCTCACTCCAAATTTGGGGCTTGACCAATCAACAATGATTCAGATATATTGTTTCTGATTGTAGCATCAAAACTAATAGGTAGGTTTTTCTGCGCTCTGATTAAGAGCAACTGCAACTAGTTTATGTAGCACTGATGCACCCATAATTATAGATTAAGGCTTTTTTCTTTTGGATCTTGTTTGTGAGCTCTTTTGTTGAAGGGACTGCAGAGTTTTATTACTGCAATAGAGTAGGTTTTGTTTTTGTTTGTGGTGTCAGAAACTAGTAGGTAGTAGCTTGGATTGGCCCTATATGGCCTTTAGAGTTCTAACTCCACTCTTTGTAATGATTTCTTTGAATCAATACAATTCTCAGAACCTTTGGTTGTGGTTTATGGATCAAAAAAAAAATCAAAGAATCTTTATTTTAAGAAAAAAATTTAGAAACAAATGGATTACATAGATATCATTATTTCCATACATAAATCCCAACCCCCAAAAAGAAACAATTAATTTAAAATATTATTAAACAAGGTTGAAAAAATTATACATAAAAAATACAATCATAGCTAGTAGAATATAAAATATTACTTAAATTGTTCAAATAAAATATTAAATCTTAATTTTTTATATTAAAAAATATAATAAAATTTAAATTAAAAAAAAAGTAATTACAAAGAATCTTTATTTTAAGAAAAAAATTAGAAACAAATGGATTACAAAGATATGGGCATCTGCATCTCAGGCCATAAATCCCAACCCCGAGAAAGGAACAATTAATTTAAAATATAATTAAACAAGGTCAAAAAAATTATACATAAAAAATAAAATCATAGCTAGTAAAATATAAAATATTAATTAAACTCCTAGTAAGGATAAGGGGAAGAAAAAGGTTTCCTCTGCTGGGTTTGTTCCTTCTCCCCAAAATTCCCCCATTGTTGAGGATGTTGAAACCATAATTACTGACCCTATGCCCACCCCTGCCCATAAAATTAAGGGTATAAGGGAAATAATGCTAATACTCCTGAACAAATCCAACTATCCCTTAAGGAGAATGAGAGTAAGGGCACTACTCCTAAGGATCTGAAGAGAATTGTCAGAATTAGATCAACCATTGGTGATTTTGATATTGGAACGACCTTTGTGCAACATTCCCCTAAAGGGAAAGGAGACAACCTTGTTGAAGTGTATGCTAGAGCTACTGGAGGCGGGAGAAGGTCAACCAAGTTAGCTAAGAACTCAATTGAAGCTACTAGTGGGAAGGGTTATGTTGATAAGAATGATAACCAGAAAGAGGATTTGACTATACAAGAAATTACTTCTGATTTTGTTCCCTCGTATAATTCCCAAAGTATTGAGGAGGATGCTTTTGAAGAAGGAGGAGGTCTTGATTCCTTCCTTAGAAGTCTAATGACATAGGTTCTCTTTCTCCTAATAATTCAGTCGAGGAAGTTGAGGATGAACAGGAGGAAGTTGAGGAGGAAAAGGAGGAAAATGAAGAGTTTGGTGCTTATGAAGATGTAATGAGGGAGAATGCTTGCAAGGATACAAATACTAATAAAATTTTGGTTGTGTTGACTAATAAACTAGATGATCTTTTTATTAGAATGTCTAGAATTGAACATACCACTAGGAATCCTCAATCTTTGACAATTGTAATGCAAAATGGGAGATCATGAATGAGAATATGAAAACTTTTCATAACAGGTTGGTCAAAATTGAAGAGGCTATGAATGTTCTGGCTAATATAAATGATATCCTGACAATGAAAGCAATCTTAGGGATTGTTATTCTACAGGCTAAACTGAAGAAATGCAAACAAGTACAGGAGGAAGAAAACCAATCCAAGAAGAAGATGAACGAGAGAGTTGTAGAAGGATATGGATGTTTCTTAGTTGGAGGAGAAACTCAACATAATGTGTAAGGATTGGGAGACCCTGGTTGCAAGATACAGTGTGTGATTTTCTACTATTTGGAGTTGTTATGTTGTTGTCTCTGGTGTTGTTTCTTAGTTGTTTTTGGGTTGTTTTTGTTTATTTCCTGTTGTGATGCTTGGTCTAGTTTGGTTTAGCCTGCCCATGCTTTGTCTGTTATTTCTTGATGTTTTGTTTCCTAATCTTTATTATGGTTCTGAACTCTTTTATTAGGTAAGGGACTGGGACCCTTTTCCTAGCTTATCTTATCAAAAAATATTAAATCTTAATTTTTTATATTAAAAAATATAATAAAATTACAATAAAAATAAGCATTTACAAAGAATCTTTATTTTAAGAAAAAAAATTAGAAATAAATGGATTACATAGATATTGGCATCTCTGTCCTTTTTCAACAAGAGGATTACAACATGATGATTAAGCATATATCTAAACTAGAAGTTCGCGAGCAAAAGGATGGTCCAATCAAGGAATATACTATCATCTTCATCAATTATGCCCAACCAATTAAACTACAACCCTTTGACTTGGTTTCAATTTGAACAATTATAAATTAGTGAAGGGGTATAAGAAAATAAAGAAAAGTTATTGGAAGGTAATCAATCCTATGGAATTTATGATGGTCACCCGGCACTGCATACAAATTATTATGATGATTAGTAGTTGGATTTAAGTTGTGTGTAATTTTGTATATCTTGTTTATTCGATAAGCTTATCTAAATCGAATCGAGAAGTTCATCTATTTAATATGAATGTTTATTTCATAATTCTCACATGCTCATGGAATAAAGGGCTGAATAGTTTAAATTGAATGAATATTGAAATTGATAAATAAACGTGTGCCATGTGCCTTGTCAAGAGACGATATAATGGACTAGAGGTTAAGAGTATATGAGAGTACCTTTTTAAGTGGACGGTTGGCATTTTATGTTAACAAAAATAATTCATTTTTTAATTAATAAAGCTGCATTACATAGAAGAACACCAGCAAAACCCAAAGTGATTGAAAATATAAAATACTTTCACTAATTTATTTTGAGCAAATAATTAAACAATAATAAAAATTTAAGATATAAAGTTGGGATTAATAATTATAATATAATAAATATTAGAATAAATGTATATTTAAAAGATATAAAATGAGATATTTATTTCAAATTTCAATGGTAGAATTTTTGTACATGTGTTATATTTTATTTTTAGTCTGGTTTATAGATTAATTTTTAATCTTTATATTTTTAAATAATGTTTAGTTTTTACTATAGTTCATATTTGTGTTTGTAGAATTGATTTAGAGTGCAAAATTGAACTTGGACTCACATAAGTGAAATGATAGAAAATTGGTGACCGTAATAGGGGTAACTTGGTTCATTGTGTTGACACTCATTTTGACCAGGGGTTGATTTATCATGATCAGGAGGTTTCTTCATTTGAAGCCTTTATCTTCTTGCCCATTTTTTCTAAGTGTTGGACCTCCTCAGCATTTTTCAACTGCAGCATCATGTTTTCCTGAGGAGGAGGTCATCATCATCATCTTGTCTTCGATGATGATCTGCATCATCATGATCCCCGTCGACTTGTTTTTCAACGTCATCATCATATTTCAATTGTCGGGTGATGTTTGGTTTTTATCATGATGATGCTGCCGAGCTACAGTGCGCCCTCATCTGCTTGCGAGGGTGATGTTTCAAAGTCTCCGGTGATCTTCCATTTATCACCTTGCGCGAGCATGATGATGATGTTGCTTATTCTTTGAATTGCTCGACCTAGCTTGTTTTTTCCTAAGGGTCGTGTTCATCATCATCATATTTCCAGTCATTATCCTGCTGCTTGTGGAGGACATCATATTTTCGGCCTTCATGATATTTCGCTGGGGTGATATTTTTGTCATCGGGTGATCTTGGTTAACATCATCCTGATGATGTTGTTGAAAGTTGATGATTTTGGCTCTGTAATGCATAACAAGCTGATCTGGTTGCTCTGTACAGCTTACCTGTGAGTTTATGTATCTCCTGTTGTTTGTTTTTGGCATGAACCCACTGATTTCATGATTAAACTTATATGAGAAATGCTGCTTGGCATGTGTTGTGTTAATTCTGTCTCCAGTATTGCATGTATTCTTCTTCTGAATCTGGATGTTTGGTAATGTTTAGATTCTAGAGCATAGAATTCCTGTGTTGAATGTCTGATCTTTTAACTTCTATTCAAGGGGTAGATTAAACTGTTTTCAGGTTGAACATTGGGAGGGATATACTGCAGTAGGGATACCATAAGTAGAGATAACCTAACACTTTGTATTGGGAGATGCCTGTAAGGCAGGTATCACATAGATCCCCTTGAAATCCAGTTTTAGTTGTTTATGCTGATCATTCACAGGTGTATGTCTATTGACTCCAGGCCCTGGATAGGCACCAATCATGCTTTGTTTTGTGTTATAACCATATCCAGCTTTGCATCCACACTTAAACTCCAAAGCAAAATCTAAAACCAACATTAGGACATTAGAGTTAGTTTAGGATCCTCAGTCCTCTGTCTACAACTGCAAATAGGCCCAAAGCTAGCCCCTTTGCCCTTATCTTTCAGTTTTGGTCTACATACAGGAGGACTCGTCTGCTTTCTGTCAACATCCCAGCCTTGCATGCATACCCTCATGGATGTTGAGTAGGGAATACCCCCCTAGGTCTTGCAGAGCCTGAAGAAGAAGAGGAGATAAAATATAGAGTCTATCTCCTATACTGTTGACCCCCTGGCCCAGAGCTCCTGTTGATCACTGATGGCTACCTTGTAGGGATATCTGGGAATAAGCATCCAGTCTGGGAAAAAGTCAACAGAAATTGGCGACTCTACTGGGGAATGAGAAGTAAAAGACTATCTAATCATCTCCAGTGATATATATGTGACCCATCTGAGTCAGCAATAGTAATCTACTCCACTGGGGAATCTTGTGAAAGAACCCTGGTTTTCAGAAGAAAACAGTTCCTAGCAATAGGTGGCGACTCCGAAGTAATCTCCCAACCGGTCAAAGTAAAATTTATATGCAGGGGAGAAGATCCCAACAAACTCCTTTATTTGAAGAGTTACCATTAACAAAAAGAATGATGTATAGAAGAAAGGGAACTGTCTCAGCTAGTCATGAGAGCTCCCCCAGAAAAAGTGATGAGGTACAAGATAACCCTAGGCCATCAGGACAGCATGCTCCTTATTTTTCAAGTGCAGAAGCTGATATCCAAGGTGCATATGAAAGGCAACAGGGTGGTAGTTTGAGAATGAGGTCAGAGGTGTTCCAAGAACGCCCTTTTCTAGACCCAAGTGAGAGGTTTGAAGAGGCAGAGTCCCTAAGGGATGATGAAGATGATGACCCAAATGGTATGAGACCATCTACCTCCAGACCTAAGGATGAACAACTAGCTGAAGAAATCAAAAGCCTAAGAGCAGAACTAGAATACCTACAAGCCATGAAAATCAGAGATGATATACAGCAGAAAGTGCAAGCCTTGAGAACTGCCCAAAATAATTCAGTTCCCACCTTAGAAAATGCAAATATGCAAAGACATCAGCAAAGATATGAAGTGCATCATCAGCATCATGATGACAGACAAAATGTGAATGATGCTAGGATACCACTAAACAATGCAGGAAACCAAAATGCAAATAGAAATGTTAATGTTAATCAGCCAAACAGACAGCCTATGCAGCTAGATAGATTCAGGCAGCTGGTGTTTGATGGTATTCCTGGGTATCCTAACCCTATTGATAAGCATCTGAGGCTGCAAGTGCCTAAGTTTTCAGGAAACAACACAGTGTCAGGAGAAGATCATCTAAAGGCCTTTCAAAATGTCATGGACAATTTTGAGGTTGAGCATGAGGATGTTTTCATGAAGTCATTCATGCAATCCTTGATAGATGAGGCAAGAGAATGGTACAGGAATCTCCCTGACCGGAGTATATCATCATGGGATGATTTTAAGAGGATGTTCAAGGAGCAATATGGTGATAAAACTGACCCTAGCTTCTTTGTAAATGAGTTCACCAGCATCACCAAAGGGTCAAATGAACAGGTTGCAGACTTTAATGCAAGATTTACTAAAGTGTTGAACAAATTGCCACATCATATGAGGCCAAATGAACCTATGTGCATAATTTTGTACATCAATGCCTTTGATGCAAAGACTGCATATGGACTGAGAGATAAAGGTCCTGCCACTCTCAGGGATGCTTTCAGGATTGCAGTAAATATTGAAAACAATAGGAAAGCATCAGGCAAGACAAATAGAAGGGATGATGTAAAAATTCTGCAGAATCCAAATAAGCCTCAGAACACTCAAGGTAGTACATCTGCTCCTGAAGATAAGATAGACAAACTGGCAAATGTTGTTAAGGACCTGAGCTATAGATTAGCTAGAAGTGAAAAAGGGATGGGTCCTGATAGGCAAGTCTATCAAAGACAGGAAAAGAGGCCATCATTACATGATATGCCTTATAACACCAATTGGCATGATGGTAAGCCTGTATTTTCACGTAACAACACAAATCAGAGGGCTCAACATGCCAAGGAAACTCCTGATCCCCTGAAGAAAACTATAAATATTGCTGATGATGCTCCGTGGTGTATAATCTGTCAGATGCCACATTCACAGTCACAGTGCATGATTGCCCAATCTTTGTATGATAATGCTACATCTTGTAATGAGTGCAATGAGCCACATCATGTGCAGGATGATGATGTTAACATGATGTCCATAGGTAATGGATATACTCTTTATGATGCTGATGAGAAGACAGATGATCAGGTTCAGGCCTGCCAACAGTCCCCATATGATGAAGATCATGAGGATAATTATGTGTATGCTCAGAACTCACACAATTTTCTGAGTAGCTTACACCGACCTTCTGATGAGGAAATCAGAGCCTTCACAACTGCAGCAGTTGCTCAGGTCAAGAGCAACTACAATCTCAGAGGTAAAAATCAGGTTGGCAGCCCACATCAGCCAGAAGATATTTCTGCAGGTCAGCAGATGCATGGTCATAAAGGAACTGAACCACAAAAAAGGCAGTGGGTAAATAACAAGCAGAACCTTAGATACAGAACAGGTCATGATTTCCAAGGACCAGAAAACAAAACCCCTCAGGCTGAAGATCAAAGTAGAGGTTCCCAAGACAGGAATGATGATCAGGGAACTATGAGAATGAAAGCTAAGTCAGCTCAGGATAAAAGCAAGATTGTGGAGCAAGCTACAACTGCTGTACAAAACTATGCTCCATTTGATATAGCCCAGATCCTCACTCAGGTAAAGGTCTCTGTTCCACTTATGGAACTCATGAAGGTGGAAGAGATCAAGAATAGGACAATATCCCTAATCTCAGGGGTACCTTTTCAAGCTAAGCAAAATGATCAGACCCAGGGTGAGAAACAGGTCATGTGCAATGAAGAGGATGAGACTCCTGAAGTCTATTTAGGAATGACCATGACAAAGTGTCCTTCACAGGTGGAACCATTTTATGTTTCCCTGGTCATAAATGGTAAAATAATTAGAAATTGTATGCTTGACTCTGGAGCATCCACAAATGTCATGCCTTTGGCTATCATGCAACAAACAGGATTAAAAATTGACAAGGCATGTGGAAAATGCTATGCAATGGATGCCAGAGAGGTACCAGTTATTGGAATCATGAAGGATGTGGATTTCAAACTGGCAGCATTTCCTGAAAAGAAATATAAGATGAATATAACAGTGGTTGACATCAAGCCACAGTATGGTATGCTGCTGTCAAGAAGATGGGCAGCACTAATAGGTGGAAGTATGCAGCTGGACCTGTCATATGCCATGATTCCAATGAATGGCAGGGATGTCAAGTTAATCAGAGAGCAGAGATCATCAGAGACAGTGGAAGACCAAGAAGCAAATGAACAGGTATGCTTTGTGGACACTGACTGTGATAACTTCAGGGTTGTCTCAGATGATACAGAGGATGAAAAGAAAAATGTCTGCACTGAAGAGCTGGATCAGCAAGGATTGTGGACCATGTTTTTTGATGGAGCTTGTGCAAAAGAAGGTTCTGGAGCTGGAGTTGTCTTTCTGTCTCCAACTGGTAAGCTCCTCAAATCCTCTTTCTTGCTGAGGTTTGATTGCACAAATAATATTGCAGAATATGAGGCTTTACTTTTAGGCCTGAATATTGCTCTCAAACATGGAATTAAAATGTTAAGAGTATTTGGAGACTCTGAGCTGATTGTATCCCAAATCAGAAATAAGTATGCTGCAAAGAATAAAAGACTGAAACAATACAAGCATGCTGTTTGGGATACTATTGAGTTATTTGATGCATTTTCAATTGGCTGGGTAGAAAGGTCAAAAAATGTTATGGCTGATTTCTTAGCCAATGTTGCAATAAGGCCAGATGACATCACTCTGTCAGGTGTCACAGATGTAGAAGTTAAAATTAGGCCTGCCATACCAGAAAACATATGCAGTTGGCAAGTTTTTAATGATGATAGGGATTTGCTGAAATTTTTGCACTGCATAGATGAGTATGAGAACCAACAGATTGATTTCCAAGCTTTTCTAGAGACTGTAAATGGAAAAGAGACCCTTGTGGGAAAAGAGATCATCCAGTTGAAGACTAACAAGATCCCTAGAGGGTTAGTGGCTTTGGAAAGAGCCTTTGACAGTAGAGACAAAATGGTCACAAGGACATCCCCCACAAATAAGGAGGATTTAGAAGAAATAAATTTGGGGACATCTCAGGCCCCTCAGAAGGTATATATTGGCAAACAACTCAAACCACACATAAGAAGTATGCTGATTGCATTGCTAAAGAGGTATAAACATGTTTTTGCTTGGTCATATGAGGACCTAAAAGCTTATAGAGAAGACTTATTCCAGCATGAGATCCCACTGAAGCCTGAAGCTAAGCCATTTAGACAGAGGCAAAGGCCTATAAATCCTACCTTAGCTCCCAAGATGCAAGAAGAACTCAAAAGGCTCAGGGATGCTGGAATAATTGTGCCCATAAGACACTCAACTTGGGTGTCTAACCTTGTCCCAGTCAGGAAAAAGAATGGTGATATTAGGCTTTGTGTTGATTTCAGGGACTTGAATGTATCCTCTTTGAAGGATAACTATCCATTGCCTAATATGGAGGCTATGTTGCAGAGAGTGACTGGTTGTGAACTCCTATCCATGATGGATGGATTCTCAGGATATAACCAGGTGAAGGTAAAAGAATCAGAACAGTATAAGACTGCCTTTACCACTCCATGGGGGACATATGTGTATGTTAGAATGCCATTTGGACTAACAAATGCAAGTGCTACATTTCAAAGAGCAATGGATGTTGCTTTTGCAGGGCTGATTGATTCAATCCTGGCAGTATATCAGGATGACCTGACTGCCTACTCAAAGAAAGAGGAGCAGCATTGTATGCATCTGGAGCAGATCTTCATAAGAGCACTAGAATATGGTATTTCTCTAAACCCAAAGAAGTGTGCCTTTGGAGTAGTTGAAGGAAAACTTCTGGGACACATTGTTTCCAAGGATGGAGTCAGGATAGATCCAGAGAGAGTGGCAGCCATTGACAGGATCCAAATGCCAAAAACTGTGAAAGGAGTTCAGTCCTTCTTTGGACAGGTAAACTTTGTCAGAAGATTTGTTCCCAACTTTGCAGAGATCACAAGGAACATTTCCAGGATGATGAAGAAGGATGCAACTGTCAACTGGGAAAGGGAAGCAACAGAATCATTTCAGAATATCAAAGAGGCAATAAAGATGGCCCCTGTTCTTAAATCTCCTGATTTTTCTAGGCCATTTCAGGTGTTCTCATTTGCTTCCTTTCATACTGTAGCTGCATGTTTGTTACAGAAAAATGAAGAGGGTTTTGAACAGCCCATTGCTTTCTTCAGTATGTCCCTGCAGGCCTCTGAGTTGAAATATGACATTATGGAAAAGCAGGCATATGCACTAGTTAGAGCCATCAAAAGTTTCAGACCATACTTGGTAGGGTCACATATAATTGCATATGTACCTCATGCTGCAGTCAAAGACATATTCACTCAGCAGGAGGTGACTGGAAGAAGGTGCAGGTGGATAAACAAACTGCAGGAATTCAACATAGACATACAAGTTACTAAATTGATAAGGGGACAAGGATTAGCCAAGATGATGGCACAGTCAAACTTGGAAGCATGCCAAGTTAATGCAGTCCAAGATGAGAATGTAAGTGTATCAGGATCTGAATGGTACAAGGATATTGTCTATTATTTGCAAAATCTGAATTGTCCTTCCCATTTCAGTGACAATCAAAAGAGGACTCTAAAGCTACATGCAATCAGGTATGTTGTTGTTCAAGGTGAGCTGTACTGGAAAAATCCTGATGGTGTGCTGCTGAGATGTGTGGATAAGAATATGGCTAACAATATTTTGATTGACATGCATAAAGGATTGTGTGGTGGCCATTATACTGCCCAAACAACAGCTCATAAAATTCTCAGGGCAGGATATTGGTGGCCCACTCTCTTTTCAGATGCACAGAGGTTAGTAAGAAAATGTGACCCTTGCCAGAGATTCTCAGGAAAGCTGAAATATCATGGTGCTTTACCCCTCAGAACTGCACCTGTGGATGCTCCATTCCAGCAATGGGGAATTGATTTTATAGGGGAAATTGCAGACAAATCAAGTGGGGGACACAGTTGGATTTTGGTGGCAACTGACTACTTTACCAAATGGATTGAGGCCATTCCAACTAAAAGAGCTACAAGTAAGGTGGTGACAGACTTCATACTAGAGAACATCATCATCAGGTTTGGAGTACCATCTAAAATAATCACTGATAATGCTATGTGCTTCAGATCAGGTGAGTTTGTTGATTTTTGCAACAGGTATGGGATAAGCCTGTCATATACATCACCATATCACCCACAAGGAAATGGTCAAGCAGAATCAAGCAATAGGAGCATCATGAAAATTGTCAAGAGGATACTGGACAAGAACAAGAGAGCTTGGGACTCAAAGTTGAATTTAGCAGTATGGGCTGACAGAGTGACTGTGAAAAGGGCTATTGGGAAGTCACCTTTTGAGCTAGTATATGGTGCATCAGCTAGACTGCCCATAAACAATCTCCTACCAGTTTACAGGTTCATTCAGGAAAATGATGAGGACATTGAAGACCCCATGATAGAAAGGGTGAATCAGCTAGTTGCATTGGATGAAGACAGGAGGAGAGCCCACCAGATCAATCTCAAAAGACAACAGGATGTGAAATATCAGTTTGACAGGAGAGCTACAAAAAGGAAGTTTCAAGTAAATGATCTGGTGCTCATTTGGAATGCTAAAGATCAGGAAAAGGGTAAACATGGCAAATTTCAGCCCTTATGGATGGGCCCATATCAGGTTTGCAATACTCATGGAGAGGATTCTTACTTCCTCCAGGCCCTAGATGGTGAAATTCTGGAATTGCCTGTGCATGGCCAATTCCTTAAGTTCTATTTTGCATAATGACTGGTTGCTGTGCACATTTGTAAAATATGTATGTAGTGTAAATGCCTTGTACAGCTCGCGTTTTTTTTGGCTTTTTGTCAGGTCTGCCCGGAGATCTGGTTCTCGCTGCAGGTTTTCACCTGCACGTCCCCATTCGGAGCCACTGTTGACACTCATTTTGACCAGGGGTTGATTTATCATGATCAGGAGGTTTCTTCATTTGAAGCCTTTATCTTCTTGCCCATTTTTTCTAAGTGTTGGACCTCCTCAGCATTTTTCAACTGCAGCATCATGTTTTCCTGAGGAGGAGGTCATCATCATCATCTTGTCTTCGATGATGATCTGCATCATCATGATCCCCGTCGACTTGTTTTTCAACGTCATCATCATATTTCAATTGTCGGGTGATGTTTGGTTTTTATCATGATGATGCTGCCGAGCTACAGTGCGCCCTCATCTGCTTGCGAGGGTGATGTTTCAAAGTCTCCGGTGATCTTCCATTTATCACCTTGCGCGAGCATGATGATGATGTTGCTTATTCTTTGAATTGCTCGACCTAGCTTGTTTTTTCCTAAGGGTCGTGTTCATCATCATCATATTTCCAGTCATTATCCTGCTGCTTGTGGAGGACATCATATTTTCGGCCTTCATGATATTTCGCTGGGGTGATATTTTTGTCATCGGGTGATCTTGGTTAACATCATCCTGATGATGTTGTTGAAAGTTGATGATTTTGGCTCTGTAATGCATAACAAGCTGATCTGGTTGCTCTGTACAGCTTACCTGTGAGTTTATGTATCTCCTGTTGTTTGTTTTTGGCATGAACCCACTGATTTCATGATTAAACTTATATGAGAAATGCTGCTTGGCATGTGTTGTGTTAATTCTGTCTCCAGTATTGCATGTATTCTTCTTCTGAATCTGGATGTTTGGTAATGTTTAGATTCTAGAGCATAGAATTCCTGTGTTGAATGTCTGATCTTTTAACTTCTATTCAAGGGGTAGATTAAACTGTTTTCAGGTTGAACATTGGGAGGGATATACTGCAGTAGGGATACCATAAGTAGAGATAACCTAACACTTTGTATTGGGAGATGCCTGTAAGGCAGGTATCACATAGATCCCCTTGAAATCCAGTTTTAGTTGTTTATGCTGATCATTCACAGGTGTATGTCTATTGACTCCAGGCCCTGGATAGGCACCAATCATGCTTTGTTTTGTGTTATAACCATATCCAGCTTTGCATCCACACTTAAACTCCAAAGCAAAATCTAAAACCAACATTAGGACATTAGAGTTAGTTTAGGATCCTCAGTCCTCTGTCTACAACTGCAAATAGGCCCAAAGCTAGCCCCTTTGCCCTTATCTTTCAGTTTTGGTCTACATACAGGAGGACTCGTCTGCTTTCTGTCAACATCCCAGCCTTGCATGCATACCCTCATGGATGTTGAGTAGGGAATACCCCCCTAGGTCTTGCAGAGCCTGAAGAAGAAGAGGAGATAAAATATAGAGTCTATCTCCTATACTGTTGACCCCCTGGCCCAGAGCTCCTGTTGATCACTGATGGCTACCTTGTAGGGATATCTGGGAATAAGCATCCAGTCTGGGAAAAAGTCAACACATTGTACTTGTGTCTAAAGTGTAATGATGCCTCGAGACATTATTTAGGAACTTACTAGGTAAAAAAAATTTCTCCTTTGGTTACACTCCTAAGCAAACCAATTTACAATGATGAACCAAGATCAAAGACAATAGACAAGCATGCAATATTTCTAGGGTAATGATGCAATTAGGATGCTCTCATATGAATGCTCCCATGATAATCATAAATAATTTAAATGAATTAGGGCATTTCCTTAAATACACCACCCTAGCATGCAATTTGAAATAATTCACACTTTAGTCAACTCATAATGACTAGTAAGGGAGGGAAAAATGGGCTTAAATTAAGAAATTAAAATTTAAAAGTTTAAGGTTTAGATATGTGGGTGAAAAAATAACTTAGGTCAATTCCACACTCATAGATTTGAACCAAGGTGGAAAACAATTAGTTGCAAATTTAAATCTAGATCCAAAGGATGAGTGATGGTGGGGACAAACTAGGATAATAATATTTGACAACTGCCATGTAAAAATATGCCAACGTGCACACTAGTTAGTGCATAAAGTATAACCTAGTCAACATGAGTAGAAAACATAAGGGAAAGGGTATATATATGAAATTTTTGTTAGGATAAGGTGACATTAACCTTGTAATCTGAAGTCAATTTCATGTGTCTCCATGATCCTTGGAATGTGTTCTTGGACACATAGAGATATGTGAAATTAAATATTTATTATTTATTTCACTATGACTAATTGTAGTTGCTTTCATAGAGGCGAGACCCACTTGGATTTGCTTTAATCTTGTATGAGTCCAATGTAGGTATCCAAATTGGAGGTGGGGCCCATTTGGACTTGCATGAACCATTTGGATTTGCATCAGTTGCATATTGTTGCATACACCTTGCATGAGTCTTTTGTCGGAGTTCACTTAGGAGGTGGAGTTGCATGTACTTGCATGTACTTGGATGTTGCTTGTATGAGCTTGCATGATCTTACATGTGAGTTGCATGTACTTGCATGGACTTACATGTTGCTTGCATGAGATTTTATGAACTTGCATGGACTTGCATGTTGTTGCATGTGTCTTGCATGTTATTGCATGTGTCTTGCATGTTATTGCCTGTTGTTGCATGTGTCTTGCATGCCATTACATGCTGTTGCATGTGTCTTGCATGACATCCAAATTGGGGCACCAAGGCTTGCATGAATTTTGCATGACATTGGTAAGTGATTGAGCACTCGTTGCTATCACCATTTGATTGGCTATGGGTTGGGTGCCCATGAGAAGACTTTGAGAAGACTATTGTAACTCACTAAGTTTATTGGTTGTTCACAAAGAGGGGTGCATGGTTTTGCATGTGGTCTTGGACACTTGTTTTGAGAAACCAGAATGGTATTCTCACATCTAGGGCTTCTATATATTGGTGCCTTTGTTTGGTGGTATGATTAGAGTTTTTTGTAGGTTGAAGGAGTAATGAGGTGCTGCTGAAATTTAGAGAGAAATGTTGTATTGATGTAAACTTATTCAAAAGATTAATACAATCATTGGATCTTTTTGGGTGTGGAGTTTTTTCCTGCAAGGGTTTCTCCACGTAAAAAACTATGTCACTTGTTATGCAAATATTCTTTCATTCTTTCATTGATTGAATGTGCTAATCGCATAAACACAAGAGTGGATAATCTAAAATCTAATTTTTTAGATTTGCACACCAAAGAGGATAATCTTTAATCTAATTTTCAGATTTGTAAGCATCAATTTCAAAGTTGAAAACAATAATAAAGTTAAAATTGCAACAGTTTCACCTTGTTTTTTCTAACAATTTTTGTTGGGAAATCAATCCCTAATACAATTGATAGATAGATTGGGATATCGGAGCACCTTAAGATATGTGATCAAATATAGTTATGTTTGTTATAAAATTTAATTAAACAATTAAAAGAAGCACATGAAATAATATACAAGTCACAAATACATATGAGACACAAATTTATGTGAGAAACCCCTATTAGAAAATACTCACTAGCAAAAGGACAATAACAATTCATCCATAGTTACATCCAATATAATAAGTCTCTCTTGTAGAGTCTCAATCTGTAAACTACAACATACAACCTCATAATAGGTTTACCACAACTTCAAGCAATCAACATTCAACCAACTAAACTTCATTCCATCTATGCGAGTAGATAGATATAGCCATCTTAATTTAATACCAACTACCTAACTGCCATGTAGAATATCAATAGTCACAAAACCATCTCATGGCTATACTATGAAATCAACATACCACACATTACATGAAACAGGACTTCTTCACATGGATGATCACTACATAGAATAAGTTGTTGTCACTCACAATTAGTTAGATATTGTTGACCAACTTTAACTAAACCACTTGCATCTCTTCCTACACTACAAAGAAACAACATTCATGGTTGTGGTAGTAGAGACAAAACCTTGATTGCTTCTAGTTGCTTATGGTACCTTTGAGTATCCTCTAGAACATCACCATGTTTCTATCCATCACTACATGTACTCCAATAGCACCACAAGTACACTTGCATTATCATACACACTCTAGTAACTTACTTAGACAAGTATGTGGTTGTGAGTTCTTCTCCAAATGACATGTGGTTGTAACCCTAGCAACAACTAACTTAGACAAGTCTCCATGCTAAACCGTAAAATTTAAAAAATTACCACAACTTACCACAACTCACTGCAACTAACTTTGTATTTGTTTACTAGCCTGTGATCAAATAATATTAACATGAACTTAGAACAAGTTCACTAAATTCTCTCACTAGGATCTCTGTAGGTGAAAATCACACCAAAGTTCTAACAATCTCCCACTTGATGTTTATTGCAAGAAAATTTGTAGTATCCCAAGAAATTAACCTCATGTATGGGAAGGGGATAAATCCATCACATCCCTACACCACAAAAGCTTAGCCATACTTAGAGGTTTATCCAAGATTTGGTACTATTTACTTGAATGTCAATTTTATCCATCTAAACCTTCCTTGTCTCAAGTAGTTCCCTAATAAAATAATATTGCACATCTACATGTTTAGCTGCAGCATGGTAAAGACAATTCTTAGATAGACAAATGACACTTTAAGAATCATAATTCAATACTCCATGAATCTTAAAAGTAATACTATTACTTAGTATTTTTAACTACAAAACTCCTTTGTACACGTGTTTCCACCATGTGCTTTGCTTCAATTGTGCACTATAATGCAATTGTTTGTTACCACTTACTCATCCAACTTATTATTGCTCCAAACAAAGTAAATATATAACCACTTGTTGATCTCCAATTATCCAAATTTCCAACCCAATTAGAATCAATAAATCCTATAAGTTTAGCACCTTTCGAACATCATTAGTGCCATGATAACACCAACAATAATCTAGAGTTCCTTTCAAGTACATAAAAACTCTTTCACCTAATTCTAATTTTCTTTGTTACGCTTTGTTATGAACCAACTTAGAACTCCCACTAGACTTGGGCAATATCTGACCTTGTATAGACCATTTGCATATACATAAGGTTGCCCACCAAACTTGCATATGGAACATTGCACATATCCTCAAATCCTTTATAGACTTAGGGCATTGTTCCAAATGTAACTTAATGCCTACTAGTGAAGGGATACCTACAAGATTATTGTCATGCATGTTAAATTACTACAAAATAGTTTCAAGATACTTTCTCTGGTTTAACTATATCTTCTTGCTATCCCTATCTCTATGGATCTCCATACCAAGTATGTATCTTACAACACCTAGATCTTTTATATCAAATCTACTAGCCAATTGAGCCTTGAGTTCACTCATCAATGCTTTATTGTTCCCAATGATAATCATATCAAAAACATACAAAATAATGATTAAAACATGACCACCAACCTATTTATAGTACACACAGTGATTATCATTGTTCCTTGCAAAAACCAATTCTAACACATATGAATCAAACTTTTTATACTACATGCATGGTGACTACTTCAACTCATACAAAGACCTTCTTAGTTTACAAACCATATATTCTTTTCCTTTCATGTTGAATTCTTTAGGCTATCTCATATAAATTTCCTTTAAATCTCCATGCAAGAATGTAGTTTTCACATACATCTACTTTACATCAAAATCAAATATCACTGCTATAAATAACAACATCCTAATGAAATTCAACTTATCTACATGAGAAATGATCTCACCAAAGTATTTTCCTTCTACTTAGGAATACCCATTTTCCACCAATTATGCCTTGTACCTTTCCAATGTACCATCTACTCTAAATTTCTTCTTGAACACTATTGGTGAACATATTTGCACTATATAAATAAACCCTATTTTGCCCACAATAATACCACAAATTGTACCACCAGTTGGTAAGGCTGGAATAACCTACCTCTGCAATTTAGAGGAACAACTCCCTCATAAAATAAAATTTTGATCTTTGGATGGTATTTTTAACCTTAAAATACTGAAAGGGTAATAAAGAAACAAGGGGAGAATGAAGATTAAAAGAAACCCTTGAGATAAACTTAAGAATATATGTTCAGGTTTACTGCATGCATGATAAAATGAATAATTTCTCTATCATAAAGTAATCACTTCTCAGATAATCACAAAGGGTGTCATAGAGACTGGCATGCAATGGTAAAGAATGAATTACACTGAACTTTCACACACATTAAAAGACTAGCAACGGAGACTGGTACCAATTCAAAATATTTCCACACTACGCATCGTGCCGAGATTTTGACTAAATGATCTTCATAGGTGAATTTGAAGGCTATGGAAAGAGAATATCCATTCGACATAAGAAGAACAAATTTCAAAAGAAGATACTGAAATTGCACTATTTGAGTATTTATATTTCTTTGCACAAGAGTTGTATTGCTCGTTATCTTTACAATCTAAAATTTTGTGAAAGGCCAAAAGTCCCTCTCACCTCAACAAGACCACATATATATAGGATTTTTTTCTGATAACTAACTCGTAACTAATTCATAACTTATAAAGAAATATTAAAGAGAAAATAAGTCCAATATAAAGATAAATTAAAAGAGTCTTATTTAAGTCATACAAATGACTTAATTTATAAAATGAGGAATAAACAATAAAGGAACTTGAAATATCAAGTTTGCTTGATAGGAATGTCTTCACTAGTTGCCTTCGACTTGTCAGAAGAGGAGGAGAGACCCTTGTAAATTCTATATTGCTTTACCACAAGTGCCATGGATTTGGTTTCTAGGACTGGGGTATTGGCCAAACATTGCTTCCAAATTAACACCAAATCTCCAATTCCTTTCATCTTCTTATCCATTGTCGATAGCTCCATGTGGAAGGTAGTTGCAGTGTTTGACAACATTGACAACTTCATCATTGTATTAGCATTAACATTCTCCTTATTAAATAATTCTTTGAAAACTAAGTCTTTAAAACCCTATTTGATAAATTAAAAGAGTCTTATTTAAGTCATACAAATGACTTAATTTATAAAATGAGGAATAAACAATAAAGGAACTTGAAATATCAAGTTTGCTTGATAGGAATGTCTTCACTAGTTGCCTTCGACTTGTCAGAAGAGGAGGAGAGACCCTTGTAAATTCTATATTGCTTTACCACAAGTGCCATGGATTTGGTTTCTAGGATTGGGGTATTGGCCAAACATTGCTTCCAAATTAACACCAAATCTCCAATTCCTTTCATCTTCTTATCCATTGTCGATAGCTCCATGTGGAAGGTAGTTGCAGTGTTTGACAACATTGACAACTTCATCATTGTATTAGCATTAACATTCTCCTTATTAAATAATTCTTTGAAAACTAAGTCTTTAAAACCCTATTTGATTGCTTGGATATCTTATAAGCTTGAACCATCTTCCTTCACCAAATTAACCTCCAAAGCTATGCTTCCCACTAATATTTCTAATTTAACAAGTTTCATCTCCTTAATAAGACTTTTTAACTCATTAATAGCTTGCCTAATAGCTGTGAGTTTCCATTCAATGCTTCTAATCCAAGTGGTAGCATTGTATTCTTCTACAATAATCAAAATATTTTCAAAAAGAAAAGTATTGATATCCATTTGAGCCATTCCTGTATATATTTTATTGCTAAATGCTAAACAGTTTCCTCCTTTTTGACTATTTGAAATTCATTTTTCAGCTATGTCATTTTCTATTCATTATGTTTGTACAATCTAACTAACTCCTCTATACACATCATTCCATCTAGAATCGGCTGTTCAACCCATTCTTTAGAAGCCTTTCATAATGCTTTCTATTTGCCTAGTTTTTCAATTGCTTCCTTATCTATGCTTGGAATATTTAAATTCTTAGAAACTGCAGGCCCTTCTAAAGCTTGTGTAGAGATATTTAGATTATTTTTTATGTAAGTTGTCAATATGAGCACTTGGTCCTCAAGTTGTTCTCTGGTAGCTTTTTCTTTCTTGGTTCTATGCACTAACTTAGCAGTAGAGAGTTAGAAATTGTGTATATCTCCCTCATGAGTAGAGAGTCCCAAATCAACCTTAGACACTTGGTAATCATCTTCTGTGACCTCTTCTCTTCTTTTATCCCCAATAGGTTTAGCTATTTCAACATATTGATTGCCAGAAGTATCAATCATCAACCTTGATGTAGTAGAGGCCTTTTTAGACTTAGGTATAGTGCCATGTAATAGCTTGGAAACTACATCAAAGTCTAGCTCAATGATTTCATTATACTTCCTTTTTCTACAAACCACATCTTTAACCATTAAGAGGAGGATGACACTTTGGATGGGCTAAAAGAGGAAGGAGAAGAAAATAGGGCCAAAGTAGTTTTTGGTGAAGAGGGTATTTTGGTATCCTCTTGAGAAGGTGATGGGGGTGTGACAAATGCACTAAACCATCTACATTCAAAGGAGGAGAACTAGATGAAAATGGTGGCAACTCAGATGTAGAAGGATTTTCTTGTGGAGTCTTTGTATTTTCTTTTAGTACCTCTTCCTGAGTATTCTACCTTGTTTGAGGTCTTTTTACCTATAATTTGGCCCTCAATCCTGAATCATCTTGATCACATGCACTCTTCAAATTTGTTCCTTTATCTGGCTCTTCACCATCCCCTTCACTAGATCCAAATGGATTAGTTTTTGGTGCAGGAACATTGATCATGTTTGTGGCAGTAGGATTTGTAGTTGCTGCATCATTTTGCCTCATACATTTTGATGAATCCCCTTAATGCTTGGAAGCTAGACATTCATCCCTTTTGGCTAGTAATCACTTTTGAGATTAGTTAAAAAAATAGATCTTTCCCTCACATCTTTCGTTTCCTTATCACTCCAATTGATCGGTGAAAGACATTAAAATTGAAAAGTATTTGTGTAAATTGGGCCAATCATGTCAGAGCCATCTTCTTCAATACCTTCAAGATCCCAACCTAACTCATACTCTTTCATTTGTTGTACTATTAACCTAGAGCAATCTCTTTTTCTTACCTCAGTCATTTTCATAGTCTTCCTAGTAATCTTCTAGGTGAGGACGGTGAAGACCTTTAAATCCCAAATATAGATTATCCCTAGCATAAATTTTGTTGTCATAGGGATACCTCATACTATGATAATACATTGTGATTTTAACCAAAGATATTTCAATGTTCTAAGCTTCAATGGAGGATGGAAAAGTATAATAAGTGAGACCCAAAGGGAATGGGTACCCAACTTTCTTCATATCCCTGCACTTCTTGTTCACTAATTTCATTTGTCTGTAAAGTTCAATGAGGACCAACCGATTAGAGGGATATCTAGGACTTGTATGGGTACTCATCAAAACCACCAATATTGATATATGAGAACCTAGGGAACTATATGAAGTAACTCCCAAATTGTTCGATTAGTTGTGTGGCTTCAGAAGAAAATCTCTACCCTATATTGGCATCTAGGTCCCTGACTGTCAACATGGTAAGTGCATCATTTACCCTTCTATAATGTTTATTATTGTTATCCAATTGGAGTTGAGGATAAGAATCATAAATTGTACAACCTTTATCAAATACCCCTACTACAAGTAGCCCAGGCCATGGATGCATACTAGCAATAGAATAGAAGAGATACGATGTCATGTAGAATTCTTGTTTCGTGGGAAATTTAGTCAACAATTTATATAAATTATCACTTATCAACTGCCCCCAGTCAATGAATTGGGAGTTCCACCCAATCACAATGATAAATTAACACATCCAATACTCAAAAGAGTTGGTTTCTCTTGTAGGAGTCCAGGACAACACTAAGAGGGGGGGTGAATCAGTGTTGTGTAAATTTTCAAACCTTTTTGCAAACTTTAACTTTCAAGACACACAGAGAGAAAGATATCATTGATTTGTCAAACACATAAGCACATGACTGAGAATGAAGAAAGAGAACAAAACCTCTTGAGAAAAGTATTAACATACACACATATAGATAAAAGCAATATGAGACATAACACAAATTTGCACGAGTGGAAAACCCTCCTGGGGTAGAAAAACCACTCCAAAACTGCCTCACTAGCTTAACCTTGAAAATATCTTTACAAGCCTCACTGGCTGATGTAAGTGTCTCCTGACCTACAAGCCTCACTGGCATACTGTTGTGCCTCATTGGCATTTCTCAATCAATCAAAAACAAAAATCTCATGTGCAAGAAGTGATTGCTACTCAATCTGATTTGCACCATTCAAATCAACTCATCTGCAACATACATTCCATCATTCCAATCCTCTAATATTTTATCCTTGAATCATCTAATTCACCTGATCAGGAAATATATCTAATTCATTACAAATTGGTTTTTCACATTTTATACAGAATTTTCATAAAATTGTCTATATCATTGATCTGCAACCCTGCATGATGAACCACACAATCACTTGTATAAAAATGCTTTCAACACTGCCTCATCGGTCCTTACCCAAAACACACAATATCAATGCACCTGAAAACCCATTATATGTAAATTGGATATCTTTTCACCTTTCACATTCTGCATAGTCATTTGCTCTCACTGAAGATCATTTTGTCCTTTCATCTTCTCTTCAATTTTCATCTTTATCAAATTGAAAGTCTTCAACAATTTATTTTTCATTCTGCCCTTGTAAGAGAAAATAAAATCTCTTTCAAAAAACTTCAATCTGCATCAAAAGACTTTTCATATTCTTCAAGAAATTTATTCTCCTTCTCTACAAAAGAAAATCTTAAAAAGATTCTTTCAAAAATGAATGATCAAACTTTGATGCAATTTTATCTTTATCTGTAAAAATGACTCTTCAATAATATGACTTCAAAAATTCATCTTCTTCTGCAAAAACAATTTCAAAAAAAAATTCTTTCAAAAAGATATTCAATTTCAAAAACAAATATCCTTGATATTCTTCTTTCTCCAAATTTATCTTCATCTGCCCTTAAAACTTTCATCTTCCATCTCTGCATTTCTTCTTCAAAAGAAATCAAATCTCTTTCAATCTATAAATGACTTCAAAAAGAATTAAATCTTTACTAAATAAAATGCCTTCTTAGAAATAAAAAATCTCCTATATTAACTCAACTGCCACGGGAGTGAATAGAAGGAAATAAAATCCTTCTTAAAATCTTAGTTTTCAAACTCCATGAACTGCCACTAAAAATACTAAAAATAGCTTTAGACAAAACCTTTATCTGTAGTTACATAAAGCAGATGACACTTGGAAGACCGTCAAAATCAGCACACGGGAGTAAGGGCATAAGTTTGAATTGTATCCATCGATCTTGTGAAGCGCGCCCAAAAACCATTTAAATATAACCTTTGATTGTTGTTTACCGCCCACTCACTCATAATGATGACTTGTATCATCGGTAAAGACCATCTATGGGGCCGGTTTCACAATGTTTCAATACCCCTTCAACAGGTTACAGTAAGCGAGATTACCTTCTATCAAAAGTCACTTTGAAAATAGAACATAAAGAAGAGTTCACTTAACGGTTAGAATAGGAGCTTAAAATATGCATTAATAACTTAGCTTAGAGTTTCAACAACACCTAGAACCATAGGGTTTTAACACCTTAGCATATGTTAAAACTGATTATTGAAGAAACTACAGAGATATATTGTCATGAAACATAACTTCATCTCAAGCATACCATAACATTCTGATCTGACATCATATCAACCTTGTCATGAATCTATCAATGACCAACATCAAATTACCAGGTCTCTTGCATGAAACTAACTATCATGAACAACTAACATCCATCTGAATAACATACTCATTTTCCAATCCAGAACACTCTCTTGAACTAATTATCAAACACTTTATATGAAGTATGGAGCAACCCCGTAAAGATTCTAACTTGAAGACTGTGAAGACTTGTCAACAACACAACACACATCCATTAACATTCTATCAACCCTAGCACTGCACAACAATGAAGAGTTTCTTATTTTCAACTGATATCATTTTGCATCATCAACTAGCAAACATGACATGATTGCATAGTGCTTGGTAGTGATTGGAATATCTCTACATATCTTATCATAAGAACTTATCATGAAGACTGTCATAAAATAACTCTTATGAATCACCAAGTGATGAACCTTTTGCATATGTTACCATGTGGAACACCTCTGAATGAAGCAACCCCATTAGGTCACCATAATAAAGACATCAGGTCAACAATTTCAAATGCATGAATCTTGTATATGAATGCACAACTCCAAACCATCAATACCTTTTTGACATCAATGACAACCTGACTCCATCATCTCTATCCCCATTAACCCTATGCAAGGGGGTTATAATGCTAGAAATATCTTCATTGAAGTGAGTCCTAAAGAGTCTTTTTGTATTTTTTGACATTTTTTTTTGTATTTTTTTTGTATTTTTTTGTATTTTTTGACATTTTTTATATTTTTTTTGTATTTTTTGATGGGGTATTCAGCAACCTAGGCATAGAACTACTTAAGATGGATGATATTCATGGGTTTTTCAAGCTCTTCACTTTCAAGAGTGGCTAGGCGATATGCCCCTGAACCATATTTAGAGACAACCACATAGGGGCCCAACCAATTAGGTTCAAACTTTCCCTTCTTGTCACGTTCTAAAAGATTCTTCTAATTTTATTTTAGGACCACGTCACCTACTGCAAGTTCTCTGGAAAGGATTTTCTTGTTATAAGATTTGTGGGGTTGGTTTTGGTATGCTTGGAGATGATTCAAGGCGTTGAGGCACCGTTCATCCAATAGCTCTAACTCTTGTAGGCATGCAACACGGTATTCTTCCTCAGTGATGATATTACGCAAGGAGATGTGTAGGGAGGGAAGTTCCATATCAATTGGCAAGATGGCCTCAACTCCAAATATGAGTATGGAGTGGCTCTAGTTGGGGTACAGATGTTGGTGCAGTAGGCCCAAAGGGCAGGATGGATGTGAAGGTGCCAATCACAACTAATTTCATTGATAACTTTCTTGAGGATTTTGAGTAGGGTCTTATTAGTTGCCTTGACTTGTTTGTTTCCTTAAGGATAATATGAGGTGGACCAATGATGTTGAATGTGGAATTGTTCACAAAGGGCATGAACATCATTGTTTTTAAAGGGTTTTCCATTATCTATGATAAGGGTAGATAAGATACCGTAACATCAAATGATGTGGTAGAGGATGAATTTAGCAATCTGTGAGCCAGTGGTAAAGGTGAGGAGAATAGCTTCAACACACTTTGTAAAGTACTCAGTGGCAGTGATGATGGCTTTGTGGCCATCAGAGGAGGGGGATGAATCTTGCCAATGAGACATAGGTCCCATTAAGAAAAAGGCCATGGTGTTGTGATTGGTTGCAATGCCTGAGAGGGAGTGTGAATGAGGTCCCCATGTTGTTGACAAGGTTTACATTTCTTCATATACTCACACGCATCATGTTCCATTGTTGGCCAATAATATCATATACGTAAGATCTTTTTAGCTAGGACAATACCGCTTGTGTGAGCATCGCAGATACCTGCATGGACTTCATGTAGTGTGAGTGAAGCCTCTTCCATATTTAAACATCGCAAGATAGTGCCATCATAGCTTCGACGATAAAGGGTGTCAGTGAGGATAGCGTAGCGTGAAGCTTGGAGAATGAGGGACCTTTGTTGTTTGCGAGAGAATTCGAGTGGGATGGTATGATGTTGGAGATAGGTATATATGTTATGATACCAAGGGATTTTAGGACCAACAATATCACATGTGAATTTTGATTTTGTAACCTTATATGCTGGCAGGAAGAAATTCACATTGATGGCTATCATGGGGTATATCCAAGAGGGATCTGATGGTAGCCATGGCATCATCTGCTTTGTTATGGAGTCGGGACACCTACTCAAATTGGATGTAGGTGAAGTGGAGTTTGTATTCATCAACCATCTACTTGTAGGGAATCAACTTGTCATTTTTAGTATGGTACTCATCATTGACCTATTTGATGATCAATTGGGAGTCACCGTACACCTATAATTGTTGGATGTTCCATGGGCTGTGATTTTAAGACTGATAATTAAAGCTTCATATTCGTCCACATTGTTTGTGTAGGCAAATGTAAGCCTATATGCTTTGGGGATGTAGTCTCATTGGGGAGCAACTAAAATTATTCCAGCTCCTGAGCCATTACTTGTGAATGATCCATCAAAATATAGTTTCCAGATTGTTGATTCTATTGTTATAAGGATAGATTCATCTAGAAAATCAATAGAGAGAGGTTGATGGTCAATGAGGGGTGCTTCTGCTAATTGATCTGCCACAACTTGGCCCTTGATGGCTTTATAATCCACATACTCAACGTCAAACTCACTGGGTAGCATAACCTATTTTGCCATTTGCCTTGTGAGTGAAATCCAGGAAAGCAGTTATTTGAGAGGGTCAACTTTTGAAATGAGCTTGATCGAGTGACTTAGCATATGGTGTCGTAGCTTTTGGGAGCTAAAAATGACAGCTGGACATGCTCGTTCCATGGGTGTATAGTTCAGCTCATAGCCAACAAGCGTCATGCTGATGTAATTAATAGCCCTCTCATGGTCAATTTCATCATGTTGTGCTAGAAGTGTCCCCAGTGCTACTGAAGTTGCTGATATGTACAATAGTAGGGGCCTTCTAGGAATAGGTGCCATGAGGACTAGAGGTGATGCCAAATACTCTCTGATGTGATCAAAGGCTTGCTAATAGTTTTGGTCCCATTTGAAGTGTACATCTTTTCAGAGCAGGTGAGAGAAAGGTTGACACTTGTTTGCAAGTTGGGATATGAACCTACATATAGCTTGTAGCTTGCCTTAAAGGATGTGAAGTTGTTTCAATGTTCATAGTGGTGGCATTTATGTGATGGTCCAGTGACTTTGGTTGGATCCACTTCAATTCCTCTGCAGGAGACAATGAAGCCCAAGAGTTTTCCCGATGTGACCCCAAAAACACATTTCTTGGGATTAAAGCATAGCTTGTATTCCCGAAGGAGTTCAAAGATCTATTGTAAGATCATAGGGTGTTCATCTCTTGTTCTTGATTTCCCAAGGAGGCCATCTACATAGTCTTCCATGATCTTGTGTAGCATGTCATGGAAAATGGTGGTCATGGCATGTTGATAAGTTGTTCCTGTGTTTTAAGTCCAAAGGGCATAGCTTTCCAATAGTAGGTACCCCTAGGACACGTGAAAGTTGTCTTGTGCTGATCTTTAGGAGCATTTCTAATCTGATTATACCTTGAAAAACCATCCATGAGAGAGATCATTTCATGTCTAGCTATCAAATCTACAATGATGTCGATGTTTGGAAGTGAGAAATCGTCTTTTGGACATGCTTTGCTTAGATCTCAAAAAAATTTGTAGACTCGAATGCCCCTAGGTTTCTTAGCAATATGGATGATATTCGAAACCCATTCAGGATAATCTATAGGGTGAATGAAGTCTACTTCCAATAATTTTTGTAACTCTTCTTTGACAAGCAAGGCAACTTGAGGATGCATTTTTAGATCTTTTGTTTGATAGGGCTTGCATTTGAACGTACCACAAGATGATGGACTACCAAAGAAGGATCTAAGCCTGGCATATCTGCATAGGACCAAGCAAAGACATCTGGTGCCTCTTGAAGTATGGTTGAGATGTTGGATTTTTCTTTGATGGCGAGACTTTTTGCAAGATAGGTAATCTTGGGTTGTTCCTTAGTGCCAAGATTGATTTCTTGTGTGCCTTCAATTAAGATGGTGGAGTATTCCTGCCAGTATGAAGGTATGGGGGGAAGATGAAGTTCCTCATCTCCTAGCACCTTGAAGAGGTTTTCACCAAGAGATACATCTTTATTTTTCTCTTTTTGTGTCTGATAGTACCTCAAAGAGGTTTTCACTACAGGATGACTTTCTATTTTTTGATTTTTGATATAAACTAAGGAAATCTTCTTCCCTAAAATAGGCATTGGCATTCAAGCATATCTCATATCATGAGATGTCATGGAGTTTGAGGAATGCAGTGAGGGCCTCATCATTTTGCAATGTATCAAGAGGCGGTGGTCCTTGTTGATCCCAATCAATGAGGTTGGGGTGGATGAGGGAAAGGTGGATGAGGAAAATGGCATTGTCGGGGAAGATGCATGGGAGATCAAGGTCTTCACACGAAGCTATGATGACAGTTGGTGCAATGCTTTTTGATATTAGAAGATAATTCAACCACATTTATCAAAGTTTTAGCAGGACCTTGGATTTTCATAGTGGACAATGCATATCCTAAGCCAAAATACTTGGCATACTGCTTGGAAGATGTGGATTCTGTTGACTTTTTCCCAGACTGGATGCTTATTCCCAGATTTCCCTACAAGGTAGCCATCAGTGATCAACAGGATCTCTGGGCCAGGGGGCCAACAGTGTAGGAGATAGACTCTATATTTTATCTCCTCTTCTTCTTCAGGCTCTGCAAGACCTAGGGGGGTATTCCCTACTCAACATCCATAAGGATATGCATACAAGGCTGGGATGCTGACAGAAAGCAGATAAGTCCTCTTGTAAGTAGACCAAAACTGAAAGATAAGAGCAAAGGGGCTAGCTTTGGGCCTATTTGCAGTTGTAGACAGAGGACTGAGGTTCCTAAAACTAACTCTAATGTCCTAATGGTTGTTTTATATTTTGATTTGGAGTTTAAGTGTGGATGCAAAGCTGGACATGGTTATAACACAAGAACAAAGCATGATTGGTGCCTATCCAGGGCCTAGAGTCAGTAGACATACACCTGTGAATGATCAGCATAAACAGCTAAAACTGGATTTCAAGGGGATATATGTGATACCTGCCTTACAGGTATCTCCCAATACAAAGTGTTAGGTTATCTCTACTTATGGTATCCCTACTGCAGTATACCCTTCCCAATGTTCAACCTGAAAATAGTTTAATCTACCCCTTGAGCAGAAGTTAAAAGATCAGACATTCAACATAGGAATTCTATGCTCTAGAATCTAAACATTATTCAAATATCCAGATTCAGAAGAAGAATACATGCAATACTGGAGACAGAATTAACACAACACATGCTAAGATAGCATTTCTCATATAAGTTTAATCATGAAATCAGTGGGTTCATGCCAAAAACATACAACAAGAGATACATAAACTCACAGGTAAGCTGTACAGAGCAACCAGATCAGCTTGTTATGCATTACAGAGCCAAAAATCTTCAACTTTCAACAACCTTGAATGAATAACACCGTCTGCATTATATAGTAGGAGGGTGTATTCAGCATTAACTACCAGGTTGACCAAAAATCCCGCCAGATACACAGTATCATAAAAATGGCGCTCAAACACATCCAGATTGGCGCCCAAACTTGAATGCAGCAGGTAGGGGAGGAGACAGGAAGATATCTCGAGCCCTGCGCCACTGTCCGCTGATGTACACCTTCAATCGGGTACCAGATCCGCCCACGCCATCGCCCATACCTCTGCAACAATCGCCATTGATGGCGCACCAACCCGCGGCCTCGGGAAGAACATTAATTCTGCATCGCAACCACTTCCCGCCGAGATTCATCATCATGATATTTCGAATATGCAGGATAACAATTATCCCACATGCACCCCGCAGCAACCTCATTAACACTTTATATACTAGGTCATGAGCATATATGATGTCGGTGCTTTTGCTCCTGACGACACTAGTCTAAGACTTCATCATCATCATCCTCCAGCAGCATGATATCCTGTTGCCCGAAATATCACCCTGACGTCAGCATCATATCGCAATACAACTGCATGATATTCGCCTTCACCCGCACAACCGAATCCATCGGAGGAACATCCTCCTGCTGAGCTTATACCAAAAGTCTGGCCGATGAACATCCTGATGACATCATCATCATATCCTGCTGACGTCATCATCATATCTGCCTACTGCGCACCTCCTCATATCCGGATGACGTCATCATCATGTTTGCAAATATCGGGAGATCTCCTCAAGATGATCAGTGTTAGAAACATGACCCCCCCGGACCTTGATGACGTCATCATCATATCGACATCAGGATGATATTCGGAAGACAACCGGATATTTGGAAATATCATCCTGATGCACAAACATCATGTTGCACTGTAGCTCCACTATAAGATCGGGGCGATAACTGAATATGATGATGCTTGAAAAGATCACCCCCACTAGATAATGCACGAAGCCGACAGGCGGATATCTCCTTGATATCAGCATCATCATAATACTGGAACAAACACACACTCGAGTGATATGAAAATATCACCCCCTCCTTCAGAAATATCATGATGCAGATAGGCAGAAAGAAAGATATCACCCTGATATAAGGATGACGTCAGCATCATCAGGATAACAAAACAATCGAACAAGAAGTGATACAACATCATCAGGATGATATTGACTAAGATCATCCTGACGTTCAAAATATGATGACCCTAGTGAATATCGGGTCGCACTTAGAACTCTTCAACAACATCATCAGGATGATCATAACCAAGATCACCCGATGATAAAGATATCACCCCGGCGAAATATCATGAAGGCAGAAAATATGATGACCCCCGCAAGCAACACGGTGATAACTGGAAATATGATGATGATGACGACGACCCTTAGGAAAAAAACAAGTCAGGTCGAACAACTTAGAGAATAACCCCTTCAGAATATCGGGGCAACATCATCATCATGTTTGGGCAAGGTGATAAGTGCAAGATCACCGGATACTTTGAAAAATCACCCTCGCAAGTAGATCAGGGCGCACTGTAGCTCATCAGCAGGATCAGGATAAAAACCAAACATCACCCGATAACTGAATATGATGATGACGATGAAAAACCAGTCGATGAAGAACATGATGATGTAGACCATCATCGAAGACAAGATGATGATGATGACCTCCTACTTAGGAAAATATGATGCTGCAGCTGAAAAATGCTGAGGAGGTCCAACACTTAGAAAAAATGGGCAAGAAGATAAAGGGTTCAAATGAAGAAACCCCCTGATCATGAAAAATCAACCCCAGGTTAAAATGAGTGCTAATAGTGGCTCCGAATGGGGACGTGCAGGTGAAAACCTGCAGCGAGAACCAGATCTCCGGGCAGACCAGACAAAAAGCCAAAAAACGCGAGCTGTACAAGGCATTTACACTACATACATATTTTTACAAATGTGCACAGCAACCAGTTATTCATGCAAAATAGAACTTAAGGAATTGGCCATGCACATGCAATTCCAGAACTTCACCATCTAGGGCCTGGAGGAAATAAGAATCCTCCCCATGAGTATTGCAAACCTGATATGGGCCCATCCATAAGGGTTGAAATTTACCATGTTTACCCTTTTCCTGAACTTTAGCATTCCAAATGAGCACCAGATCATTGACTTGAAACTTCCTTTTTGTAGTTCTCCTGTCAAACTGATATTTCATATCTTGTTGTCTTTTGAGATTGATCTGGTGGGCTTTCCTTCTGTCTTCATCCAATGCAACCAGCTAATTCACTCTTTCTGTCATGGAATCTTCAATCTCCTCATCATTTTCCTGAATGAATCTGTAAACTGGTAGGAGATTGTTTATAGGCAGTCTAGCTGATGCAACATATACTAGCTCAAAAGGTGACTTCCCAATAGCCCTTTTCACTGTCACTCTGTCAGCCCATACTGCTAAGTTCAACTTTGAGTCCCAAGCTCTCTTGTTCTTGTCCAGTATCCTCTTGATAATTTTCATGATGCTCTTATTGCTTGATTCTGCTTGACCATTTCCTTGTGGGTGATATGGTGATGTATATGACAGATTTATCCCATACCTGTTGCAAAAATCAACAAATTCACCTGATCTGAAGCACATAGCATTATCAGTGATTATCTTAAATGGTACTCCAAACCTGATGATGATGTTTTCTAGTATGAAATCTGTCACCACCTTACTTGTAGCTCTCTTAGTTGGAATGGCCTCAATCCATTTGGTAAAATAATCAGTTGCCACCAAAATCCAACTGTGTCCCCCACTTGATTTGTCTGCAATTTCCCCTATAAAGTCAATTCCCCATTGCTGGAATGGAGCATCCACAGGTACAGTTCTGAGGGGCAAAGCACCATCATATTTCAGCTTTCCTGAGAATCTTTGGCAAGGGTCACACTTTCTCACTAACCTTTGTGCATCTGAAAAGAGAGTGGGCCACCAATATCCTGCCCTGAGAATTTTATGAGCTGTTGTTTGGGCAGTATAATGTCCACCACACAATCCTTTATGCATGTCAATCAGAACATTGTTAGCCATATCCTCATCCACACATCTCAGCAGCACACCATCAGGGTTTTTCCAGTATAGCTCACCTTGAACAATAACATACCTGATTGCATGTAACTTTAAAGTCCTCTTTTGATTGTCACTGAAATGGGAAGGACAATTCAGATTTTGCAAGTAATAGATAATATCCTTGTACCATTCAGATCCTGATACATTTACACTCTCATCTTGGACTGCATTAACTTGGCATGCTTCCAAGTTTGACTGTGCCATCATCTTGGCTAATCCTTGTCCTCTTATCAACTTAGTAACTTGTATGTCTATGTTGAACTCCTGCAGTTTGTTTATCCATCTGCACCTTCTTCCAGTCACCTCCTGCTGAGTGAATATGTCTTTGACTGCTGCATGAGGTACATATGCAATTATATATGACCCTACCAAGTATGGTCTGAAACTTTTGATGGCTCTAACCAGTGCATATGCCTGTTTTTCCATAATATCATACTTCAACTCAGAGGCCTGCAGGGACATACTGAAGAAAGCGATGGGCTGTTCAAAACCATCTTCATTTTTCTGTAACAAACATGCAGCAACAGTATGAAAGGAAGCAAATGAAAATACTTGGAATGGCCTAGAAAAATCAGGAGATTTAAGAACAGGGGCCATCTTAATTGCCTCTTTGATATTCTGAAATGATTCTATTGCTTCCCTTTCCCAGTTGACAGTTGCATCCTTCTTCATCATCTTGGAAATGTTCCTTGTGGTTTCTGCAAAGTTGGGAACAAATCTTCTAACAAAATTTATCTGTCCAAAGAAGGACTGAACTCCTTTCACAGTTTTTGGCATTTGAATCATGTCAATAGCAGCCACTCTCTCTGGATCTATCCTGACTCCATCCTTGGAAACAATATGTCCCAGAAGCTTTCCTTCAACTACCCCAAAGGCACACTTCTTTGGGTTTAAAGAAATACCATATTCTAGTGCTCTTATGAAAATCTGCTCCAGATGCAAACAATGCTGCTCTTCTTTCTTTGAGTAAGCAGTCAGGTCATCCTGATATACAGCCAGGATTGAATCAATCAGCCCTGCAAAAGCAACATCCATTGCTCTTTGAAATGTAGCACCTGCATTTGTTAGTCCAAATGGCATTCTAACATACACATACGTTCCCCATGGAGTGGTAAAGGCAGTCTTATATTGTTCTGATTCCTTTACCTTTACCTGATTATATCCTGAAAATCCATCCATCATGGATAGGAGTTCACAACCAGTCACTCTCTGCAACATAGCCTCCATATTAGGCAGTGGATAGTTATCCTTCAAAGAGGATACATTCAAGTTCCTAAAATCAACACAAAGCCTAATATCACCATTCTTTTTTCTGACTGGGACAAGGTTAGACACCCAAGTTGAATGTCTGATTGGCACAATTATTCCAGCTTCCCTGAGCCTTTTGAGTTCTTCTTGCATCTTGGGAGCTAAGGTAGGGTTAATAGGCCTTTGCCTTTGTCTAAATGGCTTAGCTTCAGGTTTCAATGGGATCTCATGCTGGAATAAGTCTTCCCTATAAGCTTTTAGGTCCTCATATGACCAAGCAAAAACATGTTTATACTTTCTTAGTAATGCAATCAGCATACTTCTAATGTGTGGTTTGAGCTGTTTACCAATATATACCTTCTGAGGGGCCTAAGATGTCCCCAAATTTATTTCTTCTAAATCCTCCTTATTTGTGGGGGATGTCCTTGTGACCATTTTATCCCTACTGTCAAAGGCTCTTTCCAAAGCTACTAACCCTCTAGGGATCTTGTTAGTCTTCAACTGAATTATCTCTTTTCCCACAAGAGTTTCTTTTCCATCTACAGTCTCTACAAAAGCTTGGAAATCAATCTGTTGATTCTCATATTCATCTATGCAGTGCAAAAATTTCAACAAATCCCTATCATCATCAAACACTTGCCAACTGCATATATTTTCTGGCACTGCAGGCCTAATTTTAATTTCTACATTTGTAACACCTGACAGAGTGATGTCATCTGGCCTTATTGCAACATTGGCTAAGAAATCAGCCATAACATTTTTTGACCTTTCTACCCAGCCAATTGAAAATGCATCAAAAAGTTCAATGGTATCCCAAACAGCATGCTTGTATTGTTTCAATCTTTTATTTTTTGCAGCATACTTATTTCTGATTTGGGATACAATCAGCTCAGAATCCCCAAATACTCTTAACATCTTAATTCCATGTTTGAGAGCAATATTTAGGCCTAAGAGTAAAGCCTCATATTCTGCAATATTGTTCGTGCAATCAAACCTCAGCAAGAAAGAGAATTTGAGGAGCTTACCAGTTGGAGACAGGAAAACAACTCCAGCTCCAGAGCCTTCTTTTGCACAAGCTCCATCAAAAAACATGGTCCATAAGCCTTGCTGATCTAGCTCTTCAATGCAGATATTTTTCTTTTCATCTTCTGTATCATCTGAGACAACCTTGAAGTTATCACAGTCAGTGTCTACAAAGCATACTTGTTCATTTGCTTCTTGGTCTTCCACTGTCTCTGATGATCTTTGCTCTCTGATTAGCTTGACATCCCTGCCATTCATTGGAATCATGGCATATGACAGGTCCAGCTGCATACTTCCACCAATTAGTGCTGCCCATCTTCTTGACAACAGCATACCATACTGTGGCTTGATGTCAACCACTGTTATATTCATTTTATATCTTTTTTCAGGAAATGCTGCCAGTTTGAAATCTACATCCTTCATGATTCCAATGACTGGTACCTCTCTGGCATCCATTGCATAACATTTTCCACATGCCTTGTCAATTTTTAATCCAGTTTGTTGCATGATGGCCAAAGGCATGACATTTGTGGATGCTCCAGAGTCAAGCATACAATTTCTAATTATTTTTCCATTTATAACCAGGGAAACATAAAATGGTTCCACCTGTGAAGGACACTTTGTCATGGTCATTCCTAAATAGACTTCAGGAGTCTCATCTTCTTCATTACACATGACATGTTTCTCACCCTGGGTCTGATCATTTTGTTTAGCTTGAAAAGGTACCCCTGAGATTAGGGATATTGTCCTATTCTTGATCTCTTCCACTTTCATGAGTTCCATAAGTGGAACAGAGACCCTTACCTGAGAGAGGATCTGGGCTATATCAAATGGAGCATAGTTTTGTACAACAGTTGTAGCTTGCTCCACAATCTTGCTTTTATCCTGAGCTGATTTAGTTTTCATTTTCATAGTTCCCTGATCATCATTCTTGTCTTGGGAACCTCTACTTTGATCTTCAGCCTGAGGGATTTTGTTTTCTGGTCCTTGAGATTCATGACCTGTTCTGTATCTAAAGTTCTGTTTATTATTTACCCACTGCCTCTTTTGTGGTTCAGTTCCTTTATGACCATGCACCAGCTGACCTGCAGAAATGTCTTCTGGCTGATGTGGGCTGCCTACCTGATTTTTACCTCTGAGATTGTAGTTGCTTTTGACTTGAGCAACTGCTGCAACTGTGAAGGCTCTAATTTCCTCATCAGAAGGTCGTTGTAGGTTACTCAGAAAATTGTGTGAGTTCTGAGCATACACATAGTTATCCTCATTATCTTCATCATATGGGGACTGTTGGCAGGCCTGAATTTGATGATCTGTATTCTCATCAGCATCATACAGAGTGTATCCATTGCCTATGGACATCATATTAACATCATCATCCTGCACATGATGTGGCTCATTGCATTCATTACAAGATGTAGCATTATCATACAAGGATTGAGCAATCAAACACTGTGACTGTGAATGTGGCATCTGACAAATTATACACCACGGAGCATCATCAGCAATATTTATAGTTTTCTTTAGGGGATCAGGAGTTTCCTTGACATGTTGAGCCCTCTGATTTGTGTTGTTACGTGGAAATACAGGCTTACCATCATGCCAATTGGTGTTATAAGGCATATCATGTAATGATGGCCTCTTTTCCTGCCTTTGATAGACTTGCCTATCAGGACCCATCCCTTTTTCACTTCTAGCTAATCTATACTTAGGTCCTTAACAACATTTGCCAGTTTGTCTATCTTATCTTCAGGAGCAGATGTACTACCTTGAGTGTTCTGAGGCTTGTTTGGGTTCTGCAGAATTTTTATATCATCCCTTCTATTTGTCTTGCCTAATGCTTTCCTATTGTTTTCAATATTCACTGCAATTCTGAAAGCATCCCTGAGAGTGGCAGGACCTTTATCTCTTAGTCCATATGCAGTCTTTGCATCAAAGGCATTGATATACAAAATTATGCACATTGGTTCATTTGGCCTCATGTGATGTGGCAATTTGTTCAACACTTTAGTAAATCTTGCATTAAAGTCTGCAACCTGCTCATTTGACCCTTTGGTGATACTGGTGAACTCATTTACAAAAAAGCTAGGGTCAGTTTTATCACCATATTGCTCCTTGAACATCCTTTTAAAATCATCCCATGATGAAATACTCCGGTCAGGCAGATTCCTGTACCATTCTCTTGCCTCATCTATTAAGGATTGCATGAATGACTTCATGAAAACATCCTCATGCTCAACCTCAAAATTATCCATGACATTTTGAAAGGCCTTTAGATGATCTTCTCCTGACACTGTGTTATTTCCTGAAAATTTAGGCACTTGCAGCCTCAGATGCTTATCAATGGGGTTAGAATACCCAGGAATACCATCAAACACCAGCTGCCTGAATCTATCTAACTGCATGGGCTGTCTGTTTGGCTGATTAACATTAACATTTCTGTTTGCATTCTGGTTTCCTGCATTGTTCAGTGGTATCCTAGCATCATTCACATTTTGTCTCTCATCATGATGCTGATGTTGCATCTCATATCTTTGCTGATGTCTTTGCACATTTGCATTCTCTAGGGTAGGAACTGAATCATTTTGGGCAGTTCTTAAGGCTTGCACTTTCTGCCTTATATCATCTCTGATTTTCATGGCTTGTAGGTATTCTAGTTCTGCTCTTAGACTTCTGATTTCTTCAGCCAATTGTTCATCCTTAGGTCTGGAGGTAGATGGTCTCATGCCATTCTGGTCATCATCTTCATCATCCCTCAGAGACTCTGCCTCTTCAAACCTTTCGCTTGGGTCTAGAAAAGGGCATTCTTGGAACACCTCTGACCTCATTCTCATGCTACCACCCTATTGCCTCTCATATGCACCTTGAATATCAGCTTCTGCATTTGAAAAATAAGGCGCATGCTGTCCTGATGGCCTAGGGTTATCTTGTATATCATCACTTTTTCTGGGGGAGCTCTCATGACTAACTGAGACAGTTCCCTTTCTTCTATACATCATTCTTTTTGTTAATGGTAACTCTTCAAATAAAGGGTTTTTTTGGGATCTTCTCCCCTGCATATAAATTTTACTTTGACCGGTTGGGAGATTACTTCGGAGTCGCCACCTATTACTAGGAACTGTTTTCTTCTGAAAACCAGGGTTCTTTCACAAGGTTCCCCAGTAGAGTCGCCAATTTCTGTTGACTTTTTCCCAGACTGGATGCTTATTCCCAGATTTCCCTACAAGGTAGCCATCAGTGATCAACAGGATCTCTGGGCCAGGGGGCCAACAGTGTAGGAGATAGACTCTATATTTTATCTCCTCTTCTTCTTCAGGCTCTGCAAGACCTAGGGGGGTATTCCCTACTCAACATCCATAAGAATATGCATACAAGGCTGGGATGCTGACAGAAAGCAGATAAGTCCTCCTGTAAGTAGACCAAAACTGAAAGATAAGAGCAAAGGGGCTAGCTTTGGGCCTATTTGCAGTTGTAGACAGAGGACTGAGGTTCCTAAAACTAACTCTAATGTCCTAATGGTTGTTTTATATTTTGATTTGGAGTTTAAGTGTGATGCAAAGCTGGACATGGTTATAACACAAGAACAAAGCATGATTGGTGCCTATCCAGGGCCTGGAGTCAGTAGACATACACCTGTGAATGATCAGCATAAACAGCTAAAACTGGATTTCAAGGGGATATATGTGATACCTGCCTTATAGGTATCTCCCAATACAAAGTGTTAGGTTATCTCTACTTATGGTATCCCTACTGCAGTATACCCTTCCCAATGTTCAACCTGAAAACAGTTTAATCTACCCCTTGAGCAGAAGTTAAAAGATCAGACATTCAACATAGGAATTCTATGCTCTAGAATCTAAACATTATTCAAATATCCAGATTCAGAAGAAGAATACATGCAATACTGGAGACAGAATTAACACAACACATGCTAAGATAGCATTTCTCATATAAGTTTAATCATGAAATCAGTGGGTTCATGCCAAAAACATACAACAAGAGATACATAAACTCACAGGTAAGCTGTACAGAGCAACCAGATCAGCTTGTTATGCATTACAGATCCAAAAATATTCAACTTTCAACAACCTTGAATGAATAACACCGTCTGCATTATATAGCAGGAGGGTGTATTCAGCATTAACTACCAGGTTGACCAAAAATCCCGCCAGATACACAGTATCGTAAAAATGGCGCTCAAACACATCCAGATTGGCGCCCAAACTTGAATGCAGTAGGTAGGGGAGGAGACAGGAAGATATCTCGAGCCCTGCGCCACTGTCCGCTGATGTACACCTTCAATCGGGTACCAGATCCGCCCACGCCATCGCCCATACCTCTGCAACAATCGCCATTGATGGCGCACCAACCCGCGGCCTCGGGAAGAACATTAATTCTGCATCGCAACCACTTCCCACCGAGATTCATCATCATGATATTTCGAATATGCAGGATAACAATTATCCCACATGCACCCCGCAGCAACCTCATTAACACTTTATATACTAGGTCATGAGCATATATGATGTCGGTGCTTTTGCTCCTGACGACACTAGTCTAAGACTTCATCATCATCATCCTCCAGCAGCATGATATCCTGTTGCCCGAAATATCACCCTGACGTCAGCATCATATTGCAATACAACTGCATGATATTCGCCTTCACCCGCACAACCGGATCCATCGGAGGAACATCCTCCTGCTGAGCTTATACCAAAAGTCTGGCCGATGAACATCCTGATGACATCATCATCATATCCTGCTGACGTCATCATCATATCTGCCTACTGCGCACCTCCTCATATCCGGATGACGTCATCATCATGTTTGCAAATATCGGGAGATCTCCTCAAGATGATCAGTGTTAGAAACATGACCCCCCCGGACCTTGATGACGTCATCATCATATCGACATCAGGATGATATTCGGAAGACAACCGGATATTTGGAAATATCATCCTGATGCACAAACATCATGTTGCACTGTAGCTCCACTATAAGATCGGGGCGATAACTGAATATGATGATGCTTGAAAAGATCACCCCCACTAGATAATGCACGAAGCCGACAGGCAGATATCTCCTTGATATCAGCATCATCATAATGCTGGAACAAACACACACTCGAGTGATATGAAAATATCACCCCCTCCTTCAGAAATATCATGATGCAGATAGGCAGAAAGAAAGATATCACCCTGATATAAGGATGACGTCAGCATCATCAGGATAACAAAACAATCGAACAAGAAGTGATACAACATCATCAGGATGATATTGACTAAGATCATCCTGACGTTCAAAATATGATGACCCTAGTGAATATCGGGTCGCACTTAGAACTCTTCAACAACATCATCAGGATGATCATAACCAAGATCACCCGATGATAAAGATATCACCCCGGCGAAATATCATGAACGCAGAAAATATGATGACCCCCGCAAGCAACACGGTGATAACTGGAAATATGATGATGATGACGACGACCCTTAGGAAAAAAACAAGTCAGGTCGAACAACTTAGAGAATAACCCCTTCAGAATATCGGGGCAACATCATCATCATGTTTGGGCAAGGTGATAAGTGCAAGATCACCGGATACTTTGAAAAATCACCCTCGCAAGCAGATCAGGGCGCACTGTAGCTCATCAGCAGGATCAGGATAAAAACCAAACATCACCCGATAACTGAATATGATGATGACGATGAAAAACCAGTCGACGAAGAACATGATGATGCAGACCATCATCGAAGACAAGATGATGATGATGACCTCCTACTTAGGAAAATATGATGCTGCAGCTGAAAAATGCTGAGGAGGTCCAACACTTAGAAAAAATGGGCAAGAAGATAAAGGGTTCAAATGAAGAAACCCCCTGATCATGAAAAATCAACCCCAGGTTAAAATGAGTGCTAACAGATTCTACTGGAATCGGTTTGGTAGGGCCTTGCTCATTGATGCCAAGTCCTTTTCCATGATAAGGCATCTTAGTGCACATTTGATATCCAGGTACGGGATATTTTTCTTTGAAATATTCAAGGTCTACTTCTACTAGTTTTGTTTCATCATGATATAACCAATCATTCAAGGATTCTTCAATTTCTTCTTCTTCTCGGGAGATTTTTACTGGAACAAAGAGGATCTTGTCATTTGTTTTAGGCTTTTGTTCTTGAACTCTTTTCTACAGTTGAAGACCATGGGAACAGGGGGATAAAGGCAAATGTCCCACATGAAAGGTGTTATGAAGCTCATATTCACTACACCCTTTGTCTATGATCTTGACCTAGGATACTTGAGGGACCGGGGTAGATGATGAGGTGGAGGCATGTGAAGGATTAGACATAGCGGATAGAGTGGATGAAGTGTCTTTAAGGTTTTTCCCATAAGTGCTTGGGCAATAGAATTGTTTATCATAGACAACTTCCAAAGCTTTACAATATTCAAAGGGTTGTTGATCGGCAGAAATAGTAACTTCAACGCCATTATGAGGAAACTTTAGACATTAATGGTAGGTGGAAAGGACGGATTGTATGGTGTGTAACCATGGTCGACTGAGGAGAAGATTGTATGGTAGGTCAAGTTCAACCACGTGACATAGGGTTGGTAATGTTAGAGGACCTTCTTTGATGGGAAGACATATGGTGCCCTCTGATTCTCGTTCTGTGTTGTAATGTGCTGTGATGGAGATACCCAAGGGTTCTAGGTCACTTGTTGAATATCCAAATAGTTTAATGAATTTTAATGTACATATGTTTAAACTAGATCCATTATCCAGGAGGACTCTTTTGACTTTGTGATTGATGATTTGAACCTCTATATGAAGGGCTTTATTATGTGCAGGGTTGATGAGTGGCATGTCGGATTGGCTAAAAGTGAGATGGTAGGAAGAGGATAATTGGGCTACTAAGTTTTGGAATCGCATAGGAAAAATGTCAGTGGGGACATGAGACTCTTGAAGAGCTTTGTCGAAGATGTCACAATGGATGGGGGATGTCTTGAGAAGTTCTAGAATAGAGATTTGTGCTGGCATTTTCCCAAGGTAATCGAGGAGGTTATACTCAGAAGTGGTAGTGGTGGAGAATGGAGAGGATCCTTTGATGGTTACCCATCCATGCCATGTGGTGACAACACATTTAGGGGTTTTGCTTTTGATTTTGATGGTGGTGACACGAATGGAGTCGAAATCGATCCAGCCTACTACATTGTCATAGGGAGGTGGAACATTTTTATAGCTTACATTATTGGTTTGGTTATTGGGGTTGGAATTGAAGGATGATGGATTAGATGAGGAAGTGTTATTGTGGTTGGGAAGGGGATCTTGGTAAACTCCTAAGCCATCATTTAGTGAAGTACTGTTGGTTCCTTCCACTTGGATATCACCTCGATCAATGAGGTCTTGGATATAGTTCTTTAATTTCATACACTTTCTAGTGGAGTGTCCTTTGAAACAATGATACAATACTCATTATCTTTGTACCATGTAGGCTTAGGCTAGTTTTCATCAAAATGCTTGGTTGTGGGGAACACAACCATATAAGCTTGTACCAATTTTTGAAACACAACTTCAAGAGGTTCCCATTAAGAAGCGTATTTATGTTTTGGATTATTGGGAGGATTTTGTTTTGGTTGACCAGATAGTATTGAGACATTGTTTGAAACATTTTGTAGCACCTGTGCTTCTTTTGGTTTGGGCATGGCTACTTAAATATATAATTTAGAATTGGTGGCATTGTCACCTACAACATTTTTGTTCTTGGCCCAAAATTTTGGTTTGTCATTTGATGTTTTATTGTTGTCATTTTTGTTGTAGATTTTAACCAAACCTTTTACTTTGAGGGCCTTTTCAATAGTGATCCCTTTTTCTATGATCTCATCAAAGGTTGGTGCACAATGTACTTGCAAGTGGAAGGCTATTTCTTGGTTTAAGTTTTGAATGAAGATATCCATGGATGAGTTGTTTTTCAGATTCTTGTGTAGTCCAAGGTAGTCTACTAGCAAGTGATCTCCATCTTTGTAAGTATGCAAAAAAAAAAATTCCATTTCGTTGTTTGGTATTACAAAGATCAAGCATTGCAATCTCATGTTCTACGTTGTATGAGAAATGAGTGAAAAAAATTTCTGACAAGTCAGAGAAGGTGGAGATGGTGCCACAAGGCAAGTGCATAAACCATTCTAAAGCTTGTCCTCCCAGGCTTTGTGGGAAAAGACGAAGGAGGAATTAGTCATCATATGATACTTCTTGGCATGCCATGAAAAATTCTTTGATATGGTCATGGGGGTCTCCTTTTCCTTTGTATTTATCAAATTTAGGGATCTTGAAATATTGAGGAAAAGGTATGGTTGTCATGTTTCTATCAAATGTATAGGGACATAAGTCTTTAAACTTATGATGTTTCTTTTGGGTCCCTAGTTGAAGGTTCTTGAGGGTGTTTTTCATTTCATTCCATTCTTGATTGAAAGGATTGGTAAGGGGAGGTTTTGATGTGTGTTGTAATGGTGGTTGTGATGATTGTTGTGAGTGTTGTGGGATGACATATTATTGTTGAGGATTATGTGATGGTCGGCCCATGGCTTGTGAATGGACAAGGGGTCCATATGTTTGATGTTGTGATTGGGTGTAAGTGGAAGAATGATATGTGTGATGTGATTGATGTGGTGGTTGGTGTTGTTGGGTGATGTTTATGTGTTGCATGGATGCAACATTAGGTGGTTGTTGATGAGTGGTGGAATAATATGTTTGTTGAGTTTGTGTATGTGTGGGATGTGTATAGCTTGTTAAGGTATTTTTAGATTGATCTGGTAGTTTTGACATGGATGAACGTTGAGATTGGAGAGGTGTTTGTGAAGGTATGGTAGGGGGTAATGTTGTTTGAGTTATAGTCATCCTTTGTGGGATGACTAACTTGGGGCGAGTGTTTGTGGAATGCTGATGATATTAGAAGTGTTTTGAGGAATGTTGGATGTGTTTGTGTTAATGGGTGGTGTGGTAAGGACACTTGGATTAGTAGGTATGTTAGTGGAAGTTGGAGTGTTGGATGGCATCATATGTCATGGCATGCCGTAAGGAGGTTGTATTACCCCCTAAATGTTGATCAATGACATAAATGGGTTTAGTAGTTGTAGCAAAGTGGACCCATGGATTATCGTAGACTAGGTTGTTGGGATTAGGGACACGACCCCATGGTTGATCGCAAATAGGTGATGGTGGTTTGTCGTGTATGATTGTTGTGAGCTTGTCTTGGTCAAATGGGTGGGGGAGATGTGCCCCATGTTTGACTAGATGCTTGAGAAATTCATCTTTATGATTGTCAAGGAATTGTTCAAAATTTTCATATAACCCTCTTTCATTAAGGAAAATGATGAAGGTAGGTGAGTATATGTGTGTGGGTATACAGGTTTCACCTATCTCGGGTTGGTTGACATATCCCTCTATGTTTCTTGTGGTAGAGCCATGTGGAGAGAGGCGTTGATAGTGAGAGTCCATTTTTCTTCTAGCTTGTGATCGTGTGATGGGAGGCATAAAACAGTGAACCTATGTGAAGGTTTGTTTGATGTTTGATGATGTGGATAAGTGTAAAAGGTAATGGCTTTTAGGATTGATGATGGTTGCAAGGTTTGGATGATGGATGATGATACTACTAAAGAGAACTAGATCCTTTTGTGAATTTTAATGGGATTCTATCCTTCCTTACTTAGGGTGGACAAAGAGCCTAAGCAATAAGATAACGAGATTCTATTACTTGGGGTAGACAACACGCACCAAGCAAAACATGATTCTTGAAGTGCACCAACGTAGGAGTAGTCTAAGCTCCTAAGCTAGCTTATCCAAGTGGTTTGATATCTAATTCACACTAAACTTAAGATAGACAAGTTCTTAAGCCTAATGCAAACTAGAGAAGGATAAAAAGATCTAGATGCTAACCTTAGTATACTTGGTAGGTGATGGATTGGATTTTTCTATCTTGGATGATGTGTTTTAATTTAGTTGGAATTGATTGGATTTGGATTATATGTTTGATTTGAATTGATTAAGGTAGGATGATCGACTTGGATGGGTAAATGGGATAATTTGATCAAGGTTTATTTTGGATGGAGGCTAAGGTATGATAATGAAGAATATATATGTGTGTGAGATGGTTAATGGATCACAAGATAAGGTTCAAATGAATGTCATGGGTGATAATGTCACAAGATGGGGATAGCCTAATGGAGTTGCAATGTTCTAATGTTGAATGTGGAGAAGAGTTTATGATTTTGAGGATGTGAGGGGTGGTCAAACGAGGTGATGAAGTTGAGTTTGTTATGGAGTAAAAAGTGTCTACTTGTCTTTTTACCTCCTTGTTTAGCTCCTAGGTCCCATTTATTACATTATACATTTGAAATGTTCATCTCGATGCAAAGTTGCATGACACTAAGGTAAATTGGGAATAAGGGCACCTTCACTTATCTTATCCCAGACCCAAAAGGAGTTAAAAGACTTGGGCATCATTGCCCAAGTCCCTTCTAATTGGTCGGGGAAACATTAAGTATTGGTCAGCCTGGGACCTTTCAAAAGGTTTCTCCTTGTCAACTCTTTTGGTTTAATTTCACGATTATGAGCGGGAAAGCATATATAAGTGTGTTTTTAGATTCATTTGTAAAGCAGGTTGAAAAGATAAAGATAGCTAACTTGAGATATTGAAGGAAAGCAAGCAAGAGCATTCATTGTGATTCTAGAGTCTATTTGTGTATTGTTATTATATATTTGTTGCAGGCATGAAGCTATCATATATCCACCTTAGGAGTTGAAGGATCTTCATCATTCTAAGGGATCATCACATAGGTGATATCATTGTTGTTTATGATAATTTGGATCATCATTATTATCATTTGTTTTTAGCCTTTGCCCCAAGAAGGCATGAATTCTTTATTAATCAATAATGTTGGGAAGCTTGAATGCTATCCCATGATTTGACTGAGGTAAGTCCCTAAACACCATAACCCCCCAAACCCTCTCTTGTCATCTTGTGTGCAGGTTACAGGAGCGAGATTTGGAGAATGTGGAGATACAAGAAGATTGGGTAAAGATCAAGGTTTTGGGATCTAACAATAGTCACAGAATATTCCTCCATCCAAGACTTGGGTGATGGCACCCTAGTATTTCTACCCTTTATGACTTCAAATCTAGCATTAGGGTAACATTTGCAACATCTTTCTAGTTTACAATTTTAGCAAATTCCTTCAATCAAGACTTGGGTGGTTCTGAATTAGTCCTCTGATACCTCTGCTTTCGGGAGATAGGTTCTATCATCTTCTTGATTATCCTTGTCCAATTGGTTTCTAGATTACTATTGTACTTATTATGTTATAAGTTGATCATTATAGATCTAAGGTTTCATGCATAACTAACCTAGGATTTGATAAAAAAGATGAATTAAATCTAATCCATCTATAACTTACCTGAGTACAAGATCAATAGTTGAGTCCACCTTCATTTGGTAGTGATTTGGCTTGGTCTTGTCCTTGAATGCTTTATGGAAAAGGGTTTGATCTAGCTTATTTTATAGTTGTTATCATTCTCCTTTTTCATACTTAACATTTTGGTGAACTCGTAGCTTCGAGCATTTGCATCTTGTTGACTATTCAAATAAGATCTTGCATTGGTTTATTACACATTTCTCATTATTCATTTGAGAATTTTGCATCATTTCGCATCATATATTTGAAAATTCATACATTTGTAATTACGAATTGTGTATTTCAACATAAGAAGTTTGACATCTTTTTCACATTTCTTTGCAAGAAATCTTAAAGTTGTCTATATTGCCTTTTTGTGTAGCACTTTTAACATCTTGATCACTTCAGTTGTAGTGACACTAGTGTGTTTTTTATCTTTGAAAAAAGCTTCAAAAACCCAGTTTCCTCAAACTAGTGTCTTGGTGTACAAAAGTCTCTCATATTGGTGGTATTTTATAAATGAATAGATCTAATTATACATTGTTGTTCCAAGACATTTCATTATGGCATCTTCTAGTTGTTCCTCTTTGGTATCTTTGCATGCATATATCAAAGATTTTGAAAGTTTTTACAAATTCATTAATATGCATCCTTATGTTATAGATCATATGGTATATATGTATGATATTGATATCTTTAAATGTTCTTTATATGAAATCCTTGGATGTATATCTGATTTTGATAGCTTCATAACTCTCATGGGCGCATATCCTTCAATATTGGAAAACCTTACTAAAATCATCTCCATGAATTGTCATGAGAAAGATGATGGTGATAATTCTCCTTCTACTTATACCATAATTTATGATAATGCCATGGAACTAGTTTCTAATACATGTGATGGTGAACTAGCTTTGTCTATCTCACCCTATGATTTGGATCCCTATCCAAAATTTGTCCCCACTTGTGAGGATATTTTGGTGAAAGAAGATGAAATCATTGATACATTCCTTAACATCACCCTACCCTCTCTTCATTCCAATGCTCTCCCTTTGAAAGATGATGCATTAGTGGATGAAGAACCTCTTCTCAAAAAGGATCCTCCATGGGTAGATAATGGGTGTTCATCTAATAATTTTAAATCTTCTATAGTACATGACGCTTCTATGGCTCATCCTATAGATCGCCCACCTTTGATTGAATGTTCAAGCACATTGGATAACACTAAGGATGTGAAGACCATGGGTAGTTCTCCTTTGGTTGCATGTTCAAACCCCTTAGACATCACTAAAGATACAATCATCAACAATCGTCTTAACAACACTTTACCTTCCCTTCGTTCCAATGCTCTCCCTTCGAAAGATGAAACATTGGTGGATAAAGAAAGGTCTCTCACATTAAATCATTTGGGGATGGATGATGAGCTTAATCAAAGTAAAAACAATGTTAATTCAATCATCATTAATAGATTTATTCAACCCACTAAGGGGATAGCGGATAAGTGTACTAATGTTCCTAAAATCATTATGAATCCTCGTTTCAAACTAGTGATTACAGTTCAAGGTGCTCCAACACCACCTCGACTCCCGGGCTACATTCTCAATTATGGAAAACAATTTACTCAAGGAAATCAAGTGTATCAAAATGTGTTGCAACAAACTAACTACAATGTGGTTGCTCACGCATACAATACACGAAATAGTAAATAAAGTAAACAACAGTTAAACATTCTGATCACTTTACCAACTTCTCAACCTATTCTTCCTCAAGCACCTCATCTTACTCATAATGTTGGTCAAGATTATGATCTTGTTGAGCAGCTTCATTCTACTCCCGCTAAGATCTCTCTCTGGGAACTCATAAAAAACATCACCTACATACCACGGAATGTCCAAGAAGTTTTACAAAAGGTGATTATACAACTTCTTGTTAAGCCAAATGATGTAGTAACTCTATTTAATTGTATGCACGCGACAAAAATGGATATTTTGTTTCAACAATATGAGTTACCGTCAATTGAAGTTCAAAACCAAAATGATCTTCTTGTAATCTCTATCATAATAAATAAAAAGTTGATAAAGCCAACTATGATTGACAATGGATTAGCTCTTAATGTTTTCAGAATTGATGTGCTACACAAAATCAAGGTTGACACATCTTTAATCAAACTAGATAAACTTAACATTTGTGGCTTTGATAATGTTGGTAGACAATCACTAGGTACCATAACTTTACCCGTAAAGGCTGGACCTGTGACATTATCTACCCTTATCCATGTCATGCCCGGTGCACTTTCATATATCATCATTCTTGGTAGACTGTGGATTCGTGCCATGGGGGCAGTTCCGTCTACCCTTCATCGATAAATAAAGTATTTATGCAAATAAACTTCAAACCATTGAAGCTGACCCAAATCTAGAAAGTTGTTTACAAGTTGAAGCACAAAAATAAGTTCTCAATCACAAGCTTTTGAATAACTTAAAATTTGATTGATTAATACCTCTTGCCACAGGTAATGTTGTGCATGCTTCCAAATCACCATCAAATGCACTTCTTGGTGATGATTGGGGTTCATTAGATTTTACTCCTTCCTTTATGGGGGAATATAAACTTACTAACCCTAATCTTGAAACACCAAAAGTTGCTTCGATCTCATCCAAGCAATCTTTGGAAATACCTAAGAAACCTAAGGTTTCTTTAGTAACAAACAAAGACAATACTCTTACTTATACTACAGAATATGAGACTTATGAGGCCCCACTTTCTTCTAAAGAGATGGAGTCTCTCTATGGTCGTGTATTTCAAATCATTTACAAAAATCATAACTATGTAGGTAATGGTTGTGGCATAAAACAACAAGGAATCAAAGTACCCTTAGAAGCTGTTACACATAGCTCTTTAGTTGGTATTGGGTACCATCCTTTGAAGCCCACCAAAGCTTACCATCATCCTACTCTCAATGTTAACATAATATCAACAAGTCCAACAATAAATATGATATATCCTAAGATGATAGACATAGATTGTCTATAAGGAAATATCCTGTATGAGTCAAGTAAGTATTTCTCCCTCACTGAGCCACACTTGATAGGGTGGCCTCCTCCTCTTAGGTATATATGTTGATGTGTTGTGTTCCCTTGTATAGTGTTAAATATTTGTTTAGGTCTCCTTGGATGACCATTTACACTCTTGTAAGGTCAAGGATACAAGAAGACCGCCTCTGTTGTGAGATTCCTTCTATTTGTTTCTCTATTCCTCTACTCTTCTCTTGTTGCAATTGATGTGTATAGTGCCTTGGGGGCATAACGTTGTGGAGCTTGTCTTGGGGGCATCTTCCCATGTTGTGACCCTAAGTCACTTTTGTCTCCTCTCTCATTTTTCATGATTTCATTCTTCTATTATACTTGTGGCTCTACTAGTCGATGGATGACGACAACAAATATACACTTCTAATAAGGATTTTGTGTCCCTAAACAAGAAAAAATGGACCTAGTCCATATATGAAGACGGGGGTAATTCGTTACTGATGTTTGACTAGTAGAATCACCTTGTGTAGTGATGTGAAAATGTATCATATTGTGAAATTGTTGTAACAAAACTTTGCAATACTCTAATCTGCTTCTATGCACTTTGAATTGCTTTTGTCTCACCTTGTAGCTACACTCAGTTCTAAGATAGCTAAAGTATAATCTCACAGCTATACTCAGTTCTGAACCCATAAGTATAGCCTTGGTTTGTTCAAGCAGCATGTTACCTTATTTATGTATCAGTTTCATGAAATGATTTGGTTATATCTTAGCTTAGATGTTCTAAACAAAGCTTATAGTTGATCGATGGTTGTTAGCAAATGATATTGATATGGTTCTATTGTGATTGTTGGGAACGATTCGGTGATTGTAAGCACATGTCACTTTGGGGCATGGGTTTTGTGAAAGCTCTTGTTCCCTCGCGTGTTTTCAACCTCACCTTAAATGTGATTGCTACCAGCAAGCAGGAGCAACCACTTTAAGCTAGGGGCATTTATTGTGGTAAATGTTTGGGTATCTTAGATATTGCGATAAATTATGTTGTGTATACTTCCTTTTAACTGTAAGGAATCTCCGCGATGCAGGTGGGGTTGTATACTTTGTTGTGTGTTTGCGTATACTTCCTTTTCACCGTAAGGCACCTCCGCGATGCAGGTGGGGTTGTATACTTTATGCACATGCTTCCTTTTCACTGTAAGGCATCTTTGCAATGTAGGTGGGGTTGTATGGTTTTAAAGCCCTTCTGCAGAAGGTGGGGTTGTGTTTTCCATTGAGTGGTTGTACACTCTTTTTGAAAAAGCCCTTCTATGGAAGGCAGGATGATGTATTCCCTTGAGTAGGTTGCACATCCTTTTGAAAAAGTCCTCTTGCAGGAGGCGCGGTTGGGTCTTGACTTACTCACCCTTAAGCATGTTTTTGGCAATCGTGGTAGCGTAGCTTGACCACCAGGTGTGTTTGGCATGTCTTAGATGGTAGAGCATAGTGATGAGCTCCTCCCTATTTCCCGTGTTTGCTTTGTATAAGACGTATAGTAGGTCAATTACACACTCTACAACGCTCATGTATTCTGTGTGTATTCCATATGTCTTGCATGTTTTGTGGAGGCACATAGTGATGAGCTCCCCCCATGCTGTGTGTTTTGTGTTCTTTGGTGGTGGCGCATAGTGATGAGCTCCCCCCATCACCTGTTAGAATAGTATAATTATTTAATCATGTCTTCTCTCTGTGTATACCTTGTGTATTGCATGACTGCGCTCATGTCTTCTTCATGTATTGTGTGCTTCTTTACTGTCTTCTCTGTGTTTTGCATGATTGTTAAGTGTTTTCTTATGTTTGTCTAAGCTTGGGGGCTAGAAATGGTCCTCCAAACTTAGGGTGTGTCTTCTCTCTAGTGTCTAACTTGCTTGATGTGTTTTTCGATCGTACTTTAATGCATTTATTGATTGTAAGATCATACACACATTAAAGTAGGGGCTAAATGTTATGGAATAAAAAGTGTCCACTTGTCTTTTTACCTCCTTGTTTAGCTCCTAGGTCCCATTTATTACATTACACATTCTAAATGGTCATCCTCGTACCAAATTGCCCGACACCAAGGTAAATTGGGAATAAGGTCCCCTTCACTTATCTTATCCCGGACCTAAAAGGAGTTAAAAGACTTGGGCGCCACCGCCCAAGTCCCTCCTGATTGGTCAGGGCAAAGTTAAGTATTGGTCAGCTTGGGACCTTTCAAAAGGTTTCTCCTTGTCGACTCTTTTGGTTTAATTTCACAATTATGAGTGGGAAAGCATATATAAGTGTATTTTTGGATTCATTTGTAAATCAAGTTGAAAAGATAGAGATAGATAACTTGAGATATTGAAGGAAAGCAAGCAAGAGCATTCATTGTGATTCTAGAGCAGATTTGTATGTTGTTATTGTATATTTGTTGCAGGCATGAAGCTATCATCTATCCACCTTAGGAGTTGAAGGATCTTCATCATTCTAAGGGATCATCACATAGGTGATATCATTGTTGTTTATCATCATTTGGATCATCATTATTATCATTTGTTTTCAGTCTCTTCCCCACAAGGGCACACACTCTTTATCAATCAATGGTGTTGAGAAGCTTGAACGTTATCTCAGGATTTGACTGAGGCAAGTCCCTAAACATCATAACCTCCCAAACCCTTTCTTGTTGTCTTGTGCGCAGGTTATAGGAGCGAGATCCAAAGAATGTGAAGATACAAGAAGATTGAGTGAAGATTATTGTTTCGAGATCTGACAACAGTCACAAAATATTCCTCCATCCAAGACTTGGGTGGTGGTACCCTAGTTTTTCTACCCTTTTTGACTTCAGATTTGGCATCAGGGTAGCACTTGCAACACCTTTCTAGTTTATAGTATCAGTAGGTTCCTTCAATCAGGACTTGGATGGTTCTCAATTAGTCCTCTAACACCTCTGTTTTTAGGAGACAAGTTCTATCTGTTGCAAGTATGTGCCTAACAGGTGTTGTCATTGATGTCAACATATCTGTGTTGTCATTGGTGTCAATTGTGCTCTTGTTTTGATGCTTGCTTGTAATGAGTTAGATGCTTTGCATTGGCTTATGTAAGTGTTGGAGATAATGAGTAAGTGATTCTCATATTGAGTTTCCAAGTGCTTTTGAGAAAATTTGCTCCTCCGGTGGAAACAGTGTATAGAAGAGTATCTTTGTTTAAAGTAGAACATTCTAATAGATTGCTCCGCATTTCTTTTAGAATGAATATTCTTGTCTATGGATTGGAAGTTATTTAGAGACATGTCTAAAGATGCTATATTCCAAGTCTGAGCCTCCGGTATGAATATTTGAGAGAGTTCAGTTCACCAGAGTAAAAATTGTCTTTTTGTGCATTCAATGGTGACAGGGAGAAAGTATTTTGCTCCGCATTCCTCCACATTGAACTATTATGATTAATGGTTCATGAATTAAGTATGAAATGATGATAAGTACCTTCAACTCCAATGGGTCATGATTTGGTGGTCTGCAAGCTATATTTTCTCTATGACAGTAGTTGATAGTGTTGTTTATGTGCTCCGGTTTGAAGAATCTTCTTGATAGAGTGGTTAGAGATTGTGCGGTTGTTCCTGGTGATTACAATGTGCTTGTGGATGTCTCCTAATCATGATCCTACCTTTGGATTGGTCTGAAAAGAGAAATTTGGATCGTGGATGAAGACTATTCTTAGAAGACTTAATGTTAACACTAGTCTTGGCTGACTTGGTTGTTTTCATTACTTGCAGAGATACATTAAAGATTGCGGAAGCATGTCGTGACATGGAAGATTACATTTGAGTCCTAGCTAAGGCATAACATGATCCGCATACATCTTTACCTTAGCAAATTTTGTTTAGGTCCAGACCTATTTCTATGTATGTTTGTAATGCCGACCTTGGAGACTATTCCAATGGTTGATAAATGTAATGCCGACCTTGATGTACATTCCAAGGTTGATGAATTGTATAAAAGCATGTAATGTAGTTGCGAAAAATATGTCCTTATGCAAAAATGAAAAGATAAGTGCGAAGGTGTAAGAAGAGCAGAGCAGAGGAGTTATAATGTGCTTCAATGGAATTGAACTCAGGCATGGATTAGATGCTATCAAATCAGTTCACCAATCTTTGGCAGTGAGCCCTAACTTTTGCAGTGAGCATTTTGGCCAGTGAGCCCTAAGGTAGTGAGCCTCTACTTTTTGGTATTTCTATAACATATATATCTTTGTGGGCTAACACCCATCGTGGTTTTTCCCTTATAGGGTTTTCCACATAAAAAATTTGGTGTCTCATGTTGATTATGTTGTTGTGTTGAGTTTTTCAATTCATGCTTTCATCGTTAAATTTGAATAACAGTAAACAAGTGTTTGATGTGTTAATGTTCATAAGAGATTAAAGTTTTTGGAGACAACTGATTCACCCTCCCCCCCTCTCAGTTGTCTGGTGCATTTCAACACTATCATCTTTCTAATCATCCTTTTGCAATTGGTTTCTGGATTGATGTTGTACTTATTTTGTTATAAGTTGACCATTGTAGAACTAGGGTTTCATGCATTACTAACCTAGGGTTTGATAAAAAAGGCTGAATTAAATTTGATCCATCTATAACATACTTGAGTACAAGATTAGCAGCCGAGTCCACCTTCATTTGGTAGTGATTTATCCCGGTCTTGTCCTTGAATGTTATATGGAAAAGGGTTTGATCTAGCTTGTGTTCTAGTTGTCATCATTCTCCTTTTTCATACTTAAGAGAGTCAATGTCTGATTTGGATCATGAAAAAGGAGCACTTTTAGATTTTTGGGATTTCAGGCACATGCACTAAAACATAAGGTAAAAGTGTCGATAGGTGAATCTCTAGGTGCTGAAAGATAGAGTGCAGGTGCTAAGCCCTTGAAGATGTAAGCACTAAAACTACAAGTATAAGTGCTGATAGAAGATATAGGCACTAATTGTTGTTTGATAGGTGCTAAAAGGGCAGTTTGTTTTAGTTTTGATCTAGGCACTAAACAATCTTGCAAGGGCACTGATACTCAATTTGTAAGCATTGTGAGATAGTTACAGGCACTAATGGAGCTTGTTTCAGTTTTCAAGATGTTTGATGGATTGATTTGGCAAGAGATATTCCAATAAACAATCACAATGGCTGATTTGATAGTTTTGGGAGTAAGGTTGATAGAGATTGCACAAAAAGACACGCCAAGCACTTGATCAATAACCTAAATTATTCAAGTTTGAGTGACATACCTTGTGGATCTCATGAAATGGCCATGGGTCAATCTCAACTCAAAATAGAGAAGTGATTCTCTCCCCCATTAATACCATAATGCTATATCTTGGATAGATAGGGTATATATGGTCATGTACCACCATATACCCCTTACCTTAGAGAATTTCATCTTTCCCAAAGTAGCCCCTATCTCAAGTATAATGGTACATGTGAGATTTTTGTTGGAGTATTTGGTAACACTGAGAGGGGGGGGCGTGAATTAGTTTTATAGAAAACAAATCAAATTTTCACACTTTAATATAGATTTGAACATCAGACATGAATGCAGTTTTCAATGCATGAACCAGTGTGTTACAGAGATAAGTGATCATTTACTCTGAACATATGAATCAAATAACAAATAACAAAATAACACTATGAAGCAGAGGACAAATAGCATAACACAGAGATTTTTAGGAGTGGAAACCCTCTGGAGTAGAAAACCACTCAATGAAAATGCCTCACTGGCTTATGTAATAAAATTGCCTCATTGGCTTATGTAATAAACTTGCCTCACTGGCTACAATCATTTCTGCCTCACTGGATTATAATTATTTCTGCCTCACTAGATTATAATTATTTCTACCTCATTGGCTGTTTATGTGCCTCACTGGCTTTTCAACATTGTCTCACTGACAATAGTGCCTCACTGGCTTATCTCAACCATTACAATGAATTGAATAATTTAAATTACATAGGGACACTTTGTTTCACTGTTCCTCAATATCTCAGATATAATATCAACGATAATGTTCTCTCACATCTCTGCTAGTTTGAGAGACAACTGAAATAATAAAACTGATTTTGGTAGTTTACAACTGATAGAGAGGTTATATCAAACAACTATTTAATTGTTTCCTTAACCATTGTAAAATAACAATCAGAAGCTGTATGTAGAGTTAAAGAAGTCTTTTTCAAAATTGTCAAGCATGCTCGTACAGAACTAAACAGGTAACTATAACCAACTAAATTTTCAACTGAGTGCAACTGATTGTGTCAAGATTTCATAGACCCACAAAGAAAAAACCAACTTGTATGTCTTTGTTTCGACTGTTAAGGAGAAAATCATAGCCTTAGTCATCTTGAAACCCTTGACAAAATATGACCACATTTTAACCATTGGTCCTTCAAACCATCACAAACCCTTTAACTATGTTTGTATGAGAAAATCCTTAAACATATTTGCATTAGCCTACCATTCTAAAAGAAAATAAAGATAAACTAATGCAGGAAACAAATCATAAAGAAATGAAGTCACCTGTTTGAATCATGCTTTGGAAGCCTTCAAAAACTAAGTTCCTTCCATAGTCAGCACTGCCAAAGATTCGGTCGAGAACGAGCAAGCTGCACTGTCAAATCCTCAAAATCCCCCTCAAACTTACGCAAAGATACTCATACATTTTCATGATTAACATTGACACATCAAACCCTAGCTCGAAGCCTCATATCATACGATAAAACTGTGCATAATGATCTAAGATAAGGTCTTTTTACCTGATGAATTGAACTTCCAGTGTGCCCTAAAAGGGCCGGTCAAACAAATCAATAAAACCTCTTTGAAACCTGTTCCACCCCATGACAACTTGCCTGGTAGGAAAACCACTTAGCATGCCCGATATGAAAGCTTTTGCAAAGTATGAAGTTCACTAGGAAATTCAATATGGCCTCGTGTAAAATACAAGCCATGGTGTAACACATTTCAATGCAAGGAATTATGATCCCCTTATAATAATAAGACAAATATCCTCCTCCTTCTATAAGCATAGTCTTCATGTGATAAAAGGTGTGCCTGTGTATGCCTTTTCCGTATGGAATTAAATCTAATGAAATCAATAATTTAAACCAAATGGTGTCAAAGTGAATACCCTTGTCACTTCAACAATGCATAAATGTATACATCATTTTACAAACAATAATCAAGGCATGACAAAGAAGTGAATACCCAAGGCACCTCCTACAACTGTGAAGATTCAAGATAGCTCTTGAGCATCAAACACCCTTTAATCTCTTTTACAACTAAACAACAACCATCGCCATAATAATATCAACTGAGCATGAGCAAACCATGAATATCATATTAATATCAACTGAGCATAGATCATATAGTAGCTAATCAAACCATATCAATATCCATATCAATATCAACTGATATCAACTGAAACCATATCAAAATGCTCCTGTATGTCATGAACAAGCTAGGAAACCAAACTGTCACCTCAAATGTGAAACAATGAAGAGCAACTAACATATAGTATGATACATATACCAATGTTACTGTCAAATGCCACTGTCACTTACTTTCAAATGCCACTGTCACCTCTATATATCAATTGCCATGATAATGCAATAATCAACCATACGCCAAACTGTTACAAAAGACCATGTGCCAAACTTATACAAGAGTAACATGATATCATATGTCATATGTCATAGAAGAAAGCATCAGAGCCAAAGTAAAAACATCAGGTGATCATGATACCAACCCATTGCCCAAAATCATGTATACCAATCATAGAAATGCCTCTGGCTAACATCAATACCAATCATAGCAATGCATCATGTATACCAAACATGTTATGAGGACATATCACCATAATGTGTATTTGAGGTCATATCACCACAATGTGTATTTGTCATCAAGGACAACAACTAAGAGGACAATAATTCTTCCCCTCCTACTGCAGCGGTGCACCACAAGGTATGACGACCAAAGGTCTTAACTAGGTTTAACAAGTTTCTAGGGGATCCCAATATACACTAGGTATGGGGGACACAATTTTGTGAACGAGGGTGTCCCAAGCATCCAACCAAGAGCTCCAACCAAACACAAGTCTTGATGGACCAAGGGTCCCGGGGGTTTTGCTTAGACTGGATGGGGTCCTTCCATTGAAATGGGTCTTTTGATTCTCATAACATTTATACACCACGCAAGAACACATGGTTGAGGTCGTCCCCTTGGTGATGAAATATAAGGTAGGCCTTCTAAGGGGAAGGAATGTTGATCACTTTTGATCCCCAAGATCGCGTGAAGCGCAAGGGGAGAGCATACATGAGCAACACCCTAGGATTGACAAAAGTAACAAAGAGAGTTGAAGGAAAATTTTTGATCCCCAAGATCACCCAAGGGTGCGAGGGGAGAGCATACACCTTCCCATTACACAACAAACATGGAAAACAAGTCAATTTACCAACTAACTAATTTAGTGCCTAATGCTAGTAGGAAACAATGATCTTTGACATGCAGGGCTGCGAGGACAAATAGTTAGTAGTTTGCAAAAGAGTGTCTTAGACAATCGGGATATGCTGCAAAGTCACATATTAGTCCAATAAAGTGATGACAAATTGAAAATTAACCCCAAATAGAGATATGCACTAAGATAGTTTGTGTCAACGCTAACAGAGATAGGCACTAAGACAATCTGTGTCAGCACTGATAGAGACAGGTACTAAAATAGATAGTGAAAGTGCTAAAATAGAGACTGTAACCACTAAATCAGTGATTTTTCAAATGTTAATATTGCTATTTTAAGCACTAAAATAGAGGGTAATGACATTAAAACTGAAGGCTTAAGTGCTAATATAAAGAGTCTAGGTGCTATAATAGAAACTAGGCACTAAAATGTAGGTCTAAAGCGCTGAAAACAGAGGCTTATACCTGAACGTATGGGCGTTGAATCCTCTTGTGTAGGCACTGATCCAACCCCGAGATGATGATAGCTTACAAATTTTCTAAAACTTGCAAAACAGAAGGATAAGTTCTACAAAATAGATTGTTAGAGGTCATCATAAGCCAATAAAATAGAATTAATCCATTTAAACATGAAATTTTAGCCAAGACAATAATAGAAATTTCACTAAAACTAGGTGCTTATCTGTGATATGTAGGTGCTAATCCATGGAGTTTCGGTGCTAATCCTCAAAAAATAGGTGCTGAAAGGTGAAAGTTTGTCATAGGAGGAAGTAGGACCTAGGCGCTACCCGGAGAGGTGCAGGCATTGAAAGGTGAAGTGTAAGCATTGATCCACAGGTGTAAGTGCGGCTGTAACTTGCATGACAAAATACAACAAAACACTCACAAAAATTAAAGTTAGGAAGGTGGATGTCCCACCGGGCATGCCAAAAATGTGAGCATTAAAGAGATGAACATAAAAGGCTAGTTAGACAAGCCTAATTCCCCCTAATTCATCAATCCAAGCCACCTCAAGATTAGGCTAAATAACAATGCACTAAACTATCTAAATTGCACCCTATCTACTATGTGTGTTCTTGATTTGTCCTAAGATATGTTAAATGATGTGCAAATTGCTATGTCAAGTGCTTAATGAGGCAAATTTTCAGTACATTCAAATTGCTTGTTGGAAATGGAGGGGAAGAGCTTAATTTATCAATTTTTGGAGGTGATGATGGAGGGCTAGGATTAAATTTGAGGATCAAGGGCTCACATTGATTGAGGATCCTCAAGCAAGGAGAATTGGACAAATGGCACAAGGCGATTGCATGAGGGTGATACTCCAAGATTCAAGGAGAGATCAAGGGATGAGATTGAATGGTTGAATGGATGGATGGCTAGGATTGGGTAGTTGTATGACATGTAAGGTGTCATTTATGAAAAGACATGGCTTGGATTTTGTGAGGAATTAAAAATTGGGAGAAGAGGACAAGTGGAATTTTAAATTCCATGCAATAGTGCCACATGTAATTTAAAATTAGGGGAATAGTGGAAAGAAGGACAAGTGTGACAAAAGGAAGATTTTCTCATACTTCCAAGGTACCACTTGTCATGTACATTAGATGACAAGTGGCCTTCTAGAAGCATTGGGGAAAGGGGTAATCTAGGTTTAAGTTTATTTAACCCATGTGCACATATTTAGGAGGAATTAATGATTGATTACAAAAGTAATCAAAAGTGAAAAAATTAGGTAATTAAATAAATAGGTATATTTATTTAATTTTTTTGGAAATGAATGTGAACTATAGTCTTTAAATGGATGCCTAAGGTTGTTGTCATAGATGCCCATGATTGGTGAGATGTCTTTCTTCCTTGGACTTCAAATTTCCTAGCTAGATGGTGGTATATTTATTTCTCAAGCTAAGTATGTCAAAGAATTGTTGAAGAAATTTGGTATGGGGGATTCAAAACCAGTGAGTACTCCCATGGTCATTGGATGTCACTTAAACAAAGATGATGAGTCTCCGACGGTAGATTAGACTGTCTATAGGTCTATGATTGGAGCACTGTTGTATTTGACTATTTCTAGACCTGACGTTATGCATGCAATATGTGTGGTTGCCAGATATTAAGCAAATCCTAAGCAAACACATGAAAAGGTAGTGAAAAGGATATTCAGATACTTGAAAGGAACTCCAGACTATGGTCTATGGTATCCAAAAGGTAATGAATTTGATCTGAGTGCATACACTGATGCTGACTAGGCTAGTTGTGTTGATGATAGAAGAAGTACAAGTGGTGGTGCTTTCTTTCTAGGAAGCAGATTGGTTTCATGGCAAAGCAAGAAGCAAGACTCAGTGTCCTTATCAATTGCAGAGGCAGAGTATATTGCAGTAGGCTCTTGCTGCACACAAGCATTGTGGATGAAGCGAACTCTGAAGGATATCAAGGTATTATATGATGAGCCTATTCCTATCTTGTGTGACAATACAAGTGCTATCAATATTTTTGAGAATCTAGTGATGCATTCTAGAACCAAACATATAGCAATTAGGTATCACTTTTTGAGAGAGAAGGTTGCAGATAAGGAAGTGAAGTTGGAATATGTCCCAACAAAGGATCAAATTGTAGATATCTTTACAAAGGCTCTTGCAAAGGACACCTTTGAGGATCTCCGATAGAAGTTAGGGGTAATTGCCCCTCCTTCTTCTTACTAAAGATGCATAGTGATGCGTCTATCTAGGGGGAGTTAATGTCATATCTTTGTTTCCTAGACTGATGATGGCTAACTTTCAGGGGGAGCATGTAGTGGTGATTGAGGATAGGGGAAGCTTGCAAGAAGTATGTAGATATGTGATTGTTGATGAAAGGGGGAGAATGAGAAGGTATTGGATGCCCTTTGTTCTTGATGTCAAAGGGGAAGAATATGTAGGTATGTGTTGCCATCAATGCCAAGGGGGGAGATTGTTATCCATATGGTGCCTAAGGTTGTTGTCATTGATGTCAACACTATCATAAGGATGAGAGAGACTGCTAAGGATGTCATAAATATTGTCATTGATGTCAACATTGTTATGGATATGTAATAGTGTTCATGGTTGGATGTCATGCTCCTGAAAAAGATATATATTCAGATGGAAATTAGAAGCATCAAGAATACACATTAATATGGGAATTAGAAGCATTGATATGGTCAAATGTGTTGCTAAGGTTTAAAATATTGTCATTGATGTCAACACTGTTATGGATGTGTAATAGTGTTCATGGTTGGATGCCATGATTCTGAAGAAGATACATATTCATATGGGAAATAGAAGCATCAAGGAGACACATTAATATGGGAATTAGAAGCATTGACATGGTTAGATGTGCTTCTGAGGTGTGAAGATGTTAGTGATGGCCCAAAAACATAGTGTATGATCTCTTCTACTAAGGCTTGGCCTCCAGAAGTTGGTGACAATATCTGCTACAAGATGACTACCCTTGAAGACTATCTGGGAGATTGCTTTGCACTCTCATTCCATTGATATTGAGCTTCTACGGTTTGGAACATAGCTTCATATAGTGTCACATTATGTATGTTCCATGTTTCATGATGTTTTGATCACCAGTAGGGTGTTTTCCTGTTAACAGTTTGAAGACGATGTTGGTTCTGTGAAGGTGCTCCTAGCAGGGTAATGGAATGCTTCACAATCCTCCGTATTTACAAATATGGCTATGCCGTTTTGAGATTGTGTCAAGAAGGCAGTGAAGGTGCTATTTGCAAAGTCTCAAATCATATGTCCCTCCGCTATGAAAGTTATGTATGATAGAACATTAGAATGTGCTTTGGAAGAATGGTGTAGTATTGAAGACCCACTAGAATGCTCTGCATTCCTCCGAAAGTGAATGATTAACCTTGTAGTTTTGTGAACATGTTCTTAGATGTGCATGACATGCCTCTTTTCTGTTTCAAGCTTCTTGGTGGTTTGCAACTCAGATTTTCAATTGACAACATGGTGAAGTGTGTTCTGAATAACATAGTGTTTACAGAGTAAATGTTTGAAGTTGTACGGCATAATTCTTTAATGCGCGGTGGCAAAGGAGTGTATGGGAGCATTTCATGAGTCATGTGAACTCATCTGAAAAAGTTTCACGAATATTTTTCTTGTTTCCAGTACCACATAGGGTTTACAAGTTGATATGGCCGTTATACTTCAAGTATTCATGTGTTTTTCCTAAAGTTGTCCTGTTTTCAAATGAGCAAAGTGTGGGGAAGTCATTCCTTGGTGTTTGAAGCTGTGAAGGATGTTTTGGACCTGGTTAAGAAAGTGTTGGGGTTCGCAAGGCCTGAATCTTATGCTGGTGTAATGTGTTGTTTCAATTAGGACCTATCTTCTACACGTTTCATAGTGTGTTGTCTGGCTGACTCGTAAATGTATTTTCCATATTATCTTTGGGTGACAAGCAATGTAATCAATGTAATATCATGTATAAATAGTGAATCAAATTGAGTGAGGAAGGGTGTGATTGCAAGATAATTGAAAAGGTAAGCAAGTAGATAAAAGCAGAATAAATGCATTATTGATGTGCGACTGTGTGAGAAAGAGCAGATGTTGTTGATGCTGTATGGATTCATCTTGGAGACATATTTGGGACAATGATCAAGTATAGATTGTGCCTAGCTGATCAAATCATTAGGAGAAAGTGTGAAGAGGCAAAAGTGCAATCATCAAAAGTGTGAGTTTCAATGTTAGTTTTCAAACAGTAGAAAGACTATCATACTGTAATCTTTTGTGAACTTGTGCTAAAGTTAGGGAGTAGTTGCTTCCTAGGGAGTGACCCTAAAACAAAGTCTTCAGGGAGTAGAAGCTTCCTTGGGTGTAACCCTAAACCAAATTTACTTAGGGAGTAGCAGCTTCCTTGGGTTAAAGCCCCTAAAACAAAGTTACTATTTGAGCTTCATATATTGTGAGTTAATCCTCACCGTGGTTTTTGCCTTCTAGGGTTTTCCATGTATATCTGGTGTTATGTGTTGATGTGCATTGTGTTATTCTTTCATGCTCATGTTAATGCTGTAATACTTAAGGTTTAATCTGCTTCGGATAAGTTGAATTGTTGAAAGTGATATTTGATTGTATATTAATTCATCCCTCCCCTCTCAGTATACTTGTGTGTTACACCCCGTGTGTTTCTAACTATTTACTATTTACCTAGATTGGTTAATTTGCTTGGATAAATGAATGTTTATGAATCTTTGCAATAATATGTATTGAGAGTCTTGAATTGAATATATTGAAAGATGCAATGTGACGTATCATAAGTGATTATTGTTATGAAATGTATGAAACATATGATTATATTGTGATCAGCTAACTACTGTTGTGGTGAAATAAGTTAAATGCAGGAACAGGTTGCTCTTTCAGAAAGGAGGGGAAGTATCACTTAGGAGAAGGACTTGGTCTGGTAAACATTAGAGAAAAGCTAAACTGAACAATCACACACCACTATCCTATTTGGTCTTGGTTATGTCGAGTCAGTGTGGGTAAAGGTAGGTAACCTATGGTAATCTAGAGTGCTTATTTGGATATGATTTTATGAGTACTTTGAATGAGGAATGTGATTTTGTTTGAGTGCCGATTGAAAGTCTTCTTTGATGTAGTTTGGAATTGCATATGGCAAGGTTTAAATGTGTAATGAAAATATACACATATGATAGTGCATGTCCATGATAACTTATACGTATTACTCATCGGCATAAGTGTGTCGATTTGAACAAGGGAAATCTATATATATGTGTATGTAATCATACACGTCATCAGTGGATATGTGGGTTAATGATTTTATGTTGTTTTTATGTAATGATAATATATATATATTCGTTATGATGTATGGTATACTTATGTGATTGTTGAATTATATAAACATGATCATGTGGATTTTATTATTATTGATATTCTTATAAGAGTGTTATATATATATATATATATATATATATATATATATATATATATATATATATATATATAAAGTATTTAAGTGAGAGTCTTGGTGTTGTTATAAAGCACAACTTATAAAGCAATATTAGTAATCATAAAGCGCTTTGCTTTGAAAGCAAAGGGAATGACAATGCAAAGCACATAGTCTTAAAGACTATGAAGCACAGCTTATAAACTATAATGACTTTGCAACATAATAAGAATGCTGTATTACAATGAATGTCATAAGGCTATTTTAACGCTTACATTATAATAAAGCACATTGCAATATATATAATGAGCAACGCTAATATAATGCGCATATATTGCTGAAGTTTGGAGGTTTTAAAACGTATGAAGTGCAAAACATTTACCATTGTCAGCGTTGGCTTATAACTGGTTTCCAACGTTGCAAACTTTGACTTTGTAAACTGCCTATACAATAATAAGGGAGAATGGTAGAATGTGTGGTACCATGTTGGAGAGAGAGAAACCCATTAGAAGTCTGTATCTAAGTAGTTACGTTGTATTTCTGAGTTTGATTCATGTTGTTCTCTTATGTGTTCCTTTTGTATCGATTCATGCTGCCACCACGAGTTTGTTTTGCTAAGTCAAAGTAAGGAGTAGGAGTTGTGGCAGTTCTATCAGCTAGTTTGTAGCCAAAAGTTTGCTCAAATTTCTATATAAATAGAGGAGCTTCCTCACTCCTTGGACACACAATTCCTTTGAAGTTGCTTATGCGTTGCGACTATTATTCTCTGAGTCATATGCCTTGTTTATGCATTTTATTTTGGTCTTGAACTATGAGGAAAGTCAATAAGTAGTGAGAGGGATTTGAGTGGTGCTAGAAGAGATACTTAGCTAGTTCGAGGATTTGTGAGCAAGGAGCCAGTTGATTACTTGGAGCATAGCTTTATCAGGCATGTTGAATCTCTCCTTCATTATGTCATTTTGTTGAAAGATTGTATGTCTTGAGTATTGTTTGGAAATGAGTTGTTTTGTTTTCCTTACTGCATTGGGTGTCCTCTTATTTGATCAATGAGAAAAATATAAATATACATACATACATACATACGTACGTATGTACATACATACATACATATACATTATGCATTGATTGTTTAATAATCTACTTAATAGAGAGTAGTAACTATATTGGACTATATTAAGTCAAGTATGAGTAGTATTGCTACGTTACGAATGAGCAAGTTAGGAAAACTATATATTTCCACCTGTATTACTTTGATAAGAGAGTCATAAGTAAACTGGAATTTGTTAAGAGGGGTTAAGCCTAGGATTTGTTGATCCATGGGTGAGGGAATAACCTTTGATTTAGTAAACTTGAAATTGATAAGTGGGGTTATGCCTGGAATTTGTGGATCCATGGTTAAGGGAATAACCTTTGATTTAGTAAACTGGAAATTGTTAAGTGGAGTTAATCCTGGGATTTGTTGATCCATGGGTAAGGGAATAACTTTTGATGTCTTTCCAAATCAAGCTAGAAAGATGGGTGAGTGTGTGATGTCCATTTCGAGTTAGGGGTGATGAAACTTTGGCCAAAGTAGTGTAAGTAGCCAACGTTTGCACTGTTAGCTCACTGTGATCCAGGTTTACATACTAGGAAGGGCAATCATGCTTGTAGGTTGGAGCCACAATGTATGATAGTACTAGATATATAGGACACAACATCTTGCTCAATATAGGCTATTCTTTGAGGTCACCATACCAATCTCTTCGTCGAAGGGTAGGGCCGTTTACCAATTTGGTAAATGTACGGGGGACTGCAGTTAGTTCGTGGTTAGTAGAAAAGCGCTTGAGTGATGCTTCTCCTCATGCAGTTGGCGGCCAGGATTTGAAGACAGACATTGGAACTGTTGTATCTCTATTGTCAATTAGCTTTATGAAGCTTGTATGTAACTATCTTTTGAAATGTTGTAAATGAGAATTATTCAATTCATGTAAGTGTTGAAATGTAATTTGATTATGTAATGGTTAAGTTTGAAATATGTTTCAAATGTGCAACATATCAAATTAAAGAAAGGGAAAAATTTATTACTCATGTTTTGGTTTCATGATTTATTCACTCTTGGGGAAAAACTTAGTTGAATTTATTTGGTAGAACAAGTGGCATGTTACATTGTGTGTCTAACAACTTAGTCATACGAAAACATATCAAAGGTATTTTTTAATACCACTTGCCCCTTAGCTAGCAAAAGGAGCATAATGTTAATTAGGAGAGTAAAAAAGTAGAGATTTGTCTAAATACTAGGATGAGTTTGCAAAAGTAGAATTAGTTCGAGGTCATGATTTTATACTGATCTACGAATCTATCCTCTGATAGGGTACAAAGAAAACACATAATCAAAGGTACTTGTCAGTCTAATAGATCGCATCTTTCGAGGTAGATAACAACACATCCAAAATCTTCATTAATTGTCTTCATTCTTCGATCACAAAGTTAAGTTTTATATTCTTTGTTTCATTTTTTATTATAACAAATACACTTGAACTATTTTTTTTTGTTTATAGTCACTCGGGTTTTTAGCCTGGTTTGAGCCCAGAGAGACCCTTACGGGGGATCTCTTCCCACGACTTTGTCGCCAAGATCACTACTGGTGGGTCTCAGTCCCCAAGGCATTATCGCCAAGTTCAAACCCGCGAGCTCATTGACCTGGCGAAGGCCCAACGAAGGCACAAAGGCCTGTGAGCTCTTTGGCCTAACAAGGGTTTGAACCTTGGTGGCTGCAACAACAACCTTGCAACTTGACCATCGAACCACGCCCTTATCGACAAATACACTTGAACTATTATTATTTAATCTAAGTTAAGATATGTTGATGTGTATGCATTTTATTACCCCATGTCCCCATGCGCTGCTTAAGTTATTTTTCTGCTTAAATTTAAGCAGTTGCAATGGCCCCATGAAAATTTACAATTATGGGAAAAGGATAATATATAATCTTTCCCTATTTTTGTGGAACAACTACTGTTTAAGAATTGCAAATAAGCCGTGGAAAAAAAAGGGGTTGGAAAGCCAGTGCATAATGAAAAATATACCATGTGGCTGCATATATTTCCTTCCCTCCTTGTTTTTAATTTTCTTCTAAATTAAGATAATTTATTTTTATTTTTTAATATAGTAAAAACTACAACTTAAAATAAATTCCTAAGATAAACAGAAAATTAATAAATTCGTGGGGTCACTAGCTCTACAAATATCTCCTAAAGAATTGAATAGTAAATTCTAACCAAAATAAGCTAACAGCCGCCCATGCCCTCAAGTTAACTTAAGGTACATGTTTATTTTAAATTATTTAGAACAATATTTTTAGTATTCTCTTATCCCGTAAATGGAGGAGCGCTGTTTCTCGACGACTCTCTCGAAGGCTGTCCACTATTTTAAGTTTGTCCTTCTAGTCGCCGGCTGCTACGAAGGCAGTCGAAAAAGACGTGAGAAATACAACAAAATATAGACTTACTGCATAGAAATGCATGTCAAACACCCTGTTTAAACCTAAATTCCACTCGACCGACCTAAAACTTAATCCAGCAGCTTAAAACTATGTACCCATTCTCAATCAAAACAGAAGATATACTGTTTTCACCCCCAGAGTTACAAGGGTTTAACGGCTCTGTCGAAGAAGTCACCACCTCAATATACTGTAATTGTCCTATCTTCCTCATTCGAATTGAACTTTTTGCCAGTTGTAAGAAATTTGTACATTTGTATTTTTTACGACAATAAACGGTCAACAGGAGAATAAGTTTTCTATTGTCAGCCGTCCCTTTGGTCTAAGTTCCCAAGGTGGGCTTTTTTTTTTTTTTTTTCTCTTCAAAGCCTCTCTATATAGCAGAAGGCTCTTAATCTGACATACCCATTGCAGTTTTCTGCAGACTTGTGAATTTCCTTTTGTAGGGTTGGGAAACCCAGTTTTTGAGAAGTTAGGGTTTGGTGTGGCTTTTGGCGAATCGGTGGTTTCTGATTTTGGTGTTCTAAGGAGTGAGTAGACTACTATCGGGTTTATGCTAAGTAGTGATCTCAGGGAGTGGATGTTAATAATTTGGCAAGCCCAATTTTTTGAAAGAAAAAAGAATTAGGTTTTGGAAGGGCTTTTACTGAATTTGCTCTCCGTGATTTTGGGTTTGCAAGCAATAAGCATACTAGTATTAGATTTCTGTTAGTTAATTAATTCAGGTAGTGGGCATTGATTATGTGGCATACTCATCCGTTATGTTTGTAATTGGCTCTACATGTGTGTTAATGATTGTGGAGGTGGAGGATTGAGAAATCAGGATATGTTAGTTAATGATTTAAAGGATTAGGTAGTTTGCCAATGAATATCAGGGTCTAGGTGTGGCAGAGAATCACGGCAGCTGGAGAACAAATTGACGAAAAGAATAGTGTTTTGGTTTAATATATATTGTTTTTATACAGTATTTTGTTGATTTTTATTGTGTATGGTTTTGGTTGATTGGAGAGGATAGGGCATCTGAAGCAGTGCTGACTTGGGCGGTTTTTGTTTGGATTGGTGTCGGGGAGCACAGTGGAGAATTGGGTGTTTCTGATTGTACAATGGGTCCCTGGAAGGAATTTTTTCTCACAGATGAGGCTCTAGGGACATTCATGCCTATTGCTGTGTATTGGGTTTATTCTGGCCTTTATTACTTGCTGGAGCCTCTTGATGGCTACAGAATGCATACCGTTTACGAGGAAAAGATGAAGAATTTGGTGTCTAGGAGGACTGTTGTCAAGGGGGTTTTGCTTCAACAGTCCATTCAGGCTTTGGTTGCTATGATATTATTTACGGTATGCCACTTGCCTCTTGAGGATTGTTATTTTGTGCCAATTTTTAGTGGTCGTGGTTTTGCACAATTATAGGATAGAGCAGAAAAATATAAGAGAAAAAACTGGTTTCTTTTTCTAATTCATCAATTTTTGTTCCTGGAATGACACGGAAATTTTGCTAATAAATGTTTAGCTAGAAGATTCAGAGAAATACTTCTAATTGGCAAATTTAGTTTCTTGGAATATGGCCAAAAAAACAATCATTGACATTTGTTAATAACTAACCTATATAGTTTTCCTTGTTTGGGAGAGGGAGGTGAGAGCACACTTGCCCTGGTAATATTTCACTTACTGAGTTATTACCTATTCTTATTCATTCCTCAAAAATTTATATGTAATTAGTTATATGTATTTCAGGGTGAAAGCTTACACAGGTCATAATAAATCAATACATTTTCCATTACACAAGTGATATCCAGATTTAAATTTATTAGTCATATGTAATTCAGCGCAGCGAAAATTTATGCTCTATTCGTAAATGTACCTAAAATTATTAGATTTTTTTAAATTAGTACATTATATACTTTTCTTCTAACATTAGTTTATAACAGTAACACATATTTCCTATTTTTTCATATAGGAATATTTGCCAACTAAATTTCCATTCTTTAGAAATTTTCCCAAATAGATTTTGTATTAGATGTATTGCTTACCAGCTTGTAGAATTTTCTGGCCTACCTCTGTTTTTCTCAATCTTAAGACATTTTCTTTTTAATTTGTAAATTTGACTTGTTCTTTCTAATGGAGCATAACTGAGCTCAGGCTGATTAGGGACATGAATGGGTCCCATATATGTGCTTTATGGCCCGCTTTATTGTACGTTATCACAGGAAAGCTTGGCCCTGCAGGTTTTCAGTTAGAATTTGAGCACTGGGTTTTCTTGTGGTCTTTATAATCAAAACTAATTTTATTTAAAATTAAATAGTCTGATTTTTCTTTTCTGACTGTTAATCAGCAGCAGTGATTATACCAATTTCACCCTTGTAGAATTCTTTCCTCTTCCTGTCATTGCCAAGCAGCAGTACAATATTATAAAATTACTGCATAGAAGGTCCATGCTATCACACTAAATAAAAGTATAATAGCAAGTTACATGGTGAAGTTCATTTTATTGCTTCCATTTATTTTAAAGCGAAGTATCATGAATTGTTATTTTGGATTGGATTCATTTGAGTAAATGTAGTGCTTGGGCATGGTTGTTTATCAGATGGATTCACTGAACTTTAAAATATGATTTTGAGCATGTTATTTTGGAGAGTAGTACTCTGACTAATGGAGCACAATGATGGATGAACAAATATTTGAAACAATGCTTTTATGCATCTTTTTTGAAAGGATAAAGTAGCTACCTACAACCAAAATCCTATCTGTTTTCTGCCCTTTTCGACATTCTTGAATTTACCTGTGTTTAAACAACTATGTACCAGTGCTTTTGCAACTCACATTCAGTTGTCAAACCTTGCTGCCATAAACCATTAGGAGCATTTGGTCTAGCTTGTCCAATTGCTGCACAATTTACCTCTAAACAATTCTTTGGATTGCAAAGATGATTTTCCAGGATCACTTTTCTTGCTAGAGTTGAGTAAACATATTAGTACATGAAGTTTTGACTGCAGGTTTACTTGTGATATTATTTGCAAAAATAGCTTCTCCCATTGTATTGTCATTCATAGACATTGCAATTTTGTGGTTCTATTAGTTTGATTCTTTAATCATCTTGAAAGAAAATTGTATTTTATCGTGATGTTAAATTCTTCATCAAATATGGCACATGCTCTAGTTCCATTAATTTTCAATCTACGAGCATACAGAGTTTTATTGTATTTATTTGTGATTCTTGAAATTTGGTTTAGGACCAGTGGTTGAATTTCTATTTGCATCTCTTTTCTTGCCACGTCATTTGAGAAAATAGCTTCTCCTAGTTCTTTTTTCCAGTACAATGCGAATTTGCTGCTCTATAAATTGTGATGATACAATCAACTTGCAAGAAATTGTAATTTATCTGTTATTAATTCTTCCTCAATCTGAGATTTGTGATATGGATGGCACAAGTCGCACGAATATCCATTTTATGAGCATAAATTATTAAATAGGTATGCTTTTATTATGTTCTAATGAATGAATGTATCCCACAAATTTTCGGCAATTCTTGAAGTTTGATTTGGGACTGTTACTTGTTTCTATTTGTATCTTTCTTGAGATGGCAATTTTCATAGCAATCCGTGAAAAACCTGCCCCAATTTGATGTGGACAGAATTCTGGTACCATTTGTTGCATGTGTTTCTCGTCTCTGATAAGTACTTTGGGCTTTTAGTTTGTGATTTTTGGGCTTACAGTTTTCTTCCTTCTAGAAACTATAGAAAATGTCTTGGATGCTACCTGTGTACTTTGAATTTCATTTTTTGATGGTTGGTTTATGATTATTTTTTATTGAGAAACTTATGGAAATGTTTGTTTGTTGATGTGCAGGTGACTGGTCAATCGGAAGAATCTGGTTTAGTTTTGCAGCCTTCACTTGTCGTGCAAGCAAGACAATTTCTAATAGCGATGTTGGTGATGGATACATGGCAATACTTTGTCCACCGTTATATGCACCATAACAAGTTCTTGTATCGCACTGTTCATTCACTGCATCACAGGCTCATAGTTCCATATGCTTTTGGAGCATTGTACAATCATCCAATTGAGGGTTTACTTTTAGATACTGTTGGTGGTGCTATGTCTTTTCTTTTCTCAGGGATGACACCTAGAACATCCATGTTTTTTTTCTCCTTTGCTACAATTAAGACAGTAGATGATCATTGTGGACTCTGGTTGCCTGGAAATCCATTTCATATCTTCTTCCAGAATAACACAGCATATCATGATATTCATCACCAGCTATATGGGACTAAATACAACTTCTCACAGCCATTCTTTGTAATGTGGGACAAAATCCTCGGGACACATATGCCTTACACACTGCAAAAACGACCAGATGGTGGATTCGAAGCTAGACCAGTCAAAAACGAATAAACTCTGCAACTCTTTTCCCTTCATGTAAATATGCATTTCCACTGTATTGGATACCAGCCCTGACAAGCATTTGATGTTTTAATTTGTCAGGCTAGAAAGTAATTTAACTTTCATACTGTAACATATGTGAAATCAATACGTAAGCAAAGCTTCTAAGTTGCACTTACACACAGTATCAAGAGGATGTTTGAGAGGACAGGTTATCTTTCATTGCAGTGCTACTTTTCAATCATTATTTCATCTTAAGTTCTGGTTATAACCAGGAATTCCAAGCATTTTTTCTCAGTTGAGAATTTATACTTCAAAAATACCTTTGTCATAGCGGGGTTTTCAGCACCACACTCTATTTTCTACAATTCAAATACAGGTACAAAATATGTGACATGGCAGAACTCTAAAGCAAGACTGAAATCTGTGACAAGACTGCAGGTGATTAAAGATTGGAGGATCTCATTTGAATAGCTTCCTATTCCTCTATACTGGGAGTAGTACCTCTTTTATGGGTTTAAGAGACTTTTAAGATTGGTAAGGCAGTTGAGACCTCTTTGGAAGAGTGGATGTGCAGGCTTGCTTATGTATGGTGTCTGAGTTGCTTATTCATGCCCATGCATATGCAACTTATTATGATTTAAACTTGTTTTGTTTGCTAAATAGAAGGTAAAATCTGTACGTGATACATGGTAACAAGTATAGGTTACCATAACTGTGCAAGTTTACAGAATAAAGTGCCACCTATATAAAATGTGGCTTCAGACAGCTGCCTTGCATATGCCATTTGCATGGTTATAATTGATACTCGAATCTTGTTAGACCAACAATCGTGCATGTTTGTTGATTATGCGTAATGATGGATGGCAGATATTTTTTGATAGGCTGCATTTACGGCTACCAAACATTTACTAGCATGCTTTTATAGAATAAGCTCGGAACATAAATCAATCTTGGGAGATAAGAGACATCAGATTTCCACGGTCCATGATGATTGTAGTTCAATACTTCAGGAAATAACTGTGTGCAAATTTTTACCTCAACGTTTCGGATCACACTCCATGATCCATTGAAGAGAGAAAATGATGGATCATGGAGTGTGATCCGAAATGTTGAGGTAAAAATTTGCACAGTTATTTCTAAAATTTGCACACAGTTATTTCCTGAAGTATTGAACTACAATCTTGGGAGAGTCATAATATGTTTTTATGGTTGTTGATTATAATATTCCAGCAAAATGTACCTCAACATGTAAACTTCTGCTACTATTTTTCCATATGTTTTTGCCTCAGCTTACATTTTATTGGTGGTTCAGTGTATTGAAAATTCTGGAATGTTTCTACATTCTCATTAAGATGTCTGGAATGTTTCTACATTCTCATTAAGATGTTCATGTTGCATATCAGAGTCTATTAAATGGTCAAAATGCATTATATAAACAAACAGATGCCGCAGATGTTAAGGTTTGAAAGGCTTTCACATTAACTTTCTATCTTGAACTATTGTGGAAGCCAAAAATCATGAAGACCTGAAAATGAGTCCTCAGACATGTAAAATGAGAATATAATTGAAATAACTATACAGTGTCTGGTTGTACTTGTATATGCAATGACTACTGTTGATTTTGAGAAGGACACATAACATGATAGCATTTTTTGTTGGTTTCTAAATAGAGGTTGTCTTCAGTGAGTCAAATTCTCTGTTAAAATAATCCACATAGTTTGTTATGCTAAGATTCAAGAAGTCTGTATCATCCACTTCATAGTTTTCCATAACAAGTTGTTACAGTATGAGATTTATTATTGCAATGCTTAAACTTGTCTACCAGTGCCAAAAGCAGCCTGATTCCAACCATCCGATTTGATGATATGTAGGGATAAAGGCCTACATTGTACAATCAGTGTGTGCAAGTGATATACATGATCTTTAGGTTGATATTTGCTTCATAATGTTCATAATTTGGAGTGCTACATACTTTACTATTTCTCATTTTGAGCTTCCTTCACAATTACGTATTGAACCCCAATGGGTGGTAGTGAAATATGTATTGTTTTTGTTTTAGGGTAAATAACATGCTTACTATTTATGTTTATAGGGTGTTTACAGGACTGGGATGGGATAACGAGAACTCATAGGTGGTAGTTTACTGTTTTGAAATATCATATAATTTAATTGTGGTGAACAATACAAAAAAATATAAACACAGAAAGACGTTAGGTTCGAAACAAGGAAGTGTCCGTTGCCTTCTCTCTGGAAAACATTACCATCAATTGTTACCTCAAACATGCGTGGCTTAAAGAAAACCATCATGTTCAACAAGTTTCCACCAACACAAGTGTTTCTTTTGTATTGTTTTAAGGGCTACAACATATACTCAATTCCCTTCAACCAATTTATAGCAGAATTTTGTAGAATTCTATCTGTTGTGTAGGTAAATCATTTTTTGCTGCATTGATGGACGAACAGAAATGGACAACAACATTGCTGCTCATGATAAATATGCTTGGGTTATTTGAATTTTGAATTGCCCAACTTTAGGATAGTAAAGAAATCCATTGTTTATTTAGGATGGTGAAAGGAAGGGGTCCCATGGAGCTGCTAGGAGAATGTTTTGATGCTCCTCTGCATAGCGTGTGCTGACAGAAATATGCAATGCCATATTCAATGCAACCTCTAAACACATGTAATAATTGAGTTAGAGTCCTGTTAATAGGAATCTTGATATGGATACTAAAATTAATTCTAGAGTTCTGTTTATGGGAATCTGGATATGGATACTAAAAATAAATCTTTTTATGTTGTGCAGTAGCAGATACCTCATGAGCTGTACCCAAAGAGAGTAGTATTAGCAGGGAATTTAAAAGGAAATTAAGTGTCTGCAATGCCCAAAGGTGTTGACAGAGCCGAGGGTGTTTTTCTTTACCTAACCATGCCTGTAGTGTAGCTAAGCTTTTGAATGAAGCTGAGAGCAATCTTTCTGGTATGTTATTCTTGGGCATAATTTTAATAGCCTCATCTCTTATGGTGTGGAACCAATGCACACCTTGGTGGGTTCTTTGTGAGTCAAACAACTTCATCAATAGATTAAAAGTAATTGACTAAAGCTCAAAGTTTGAACTATTATTAATGGTAGGTTTTTGCTAGTATTCTTATGTCACCAGATTATTGTTAGTTAGAGGGATATGTGGATTGTATTGATGTGCTCTGTTTTCAGATATTAATATAAGTTTGGGTCTTTTTTGTGGTAGAAATTTTCTTGCAAGGGTTTCTCCACATATATTTGATATTCATATGATTTATATATTTAAGTTTGCTTTTTTATTGTTTTGTTAATTTTGTTGGTTTAATGGCATGTTTATTCAGATTGAAACATTTTATAGTTAATATTCTCATTTGTCCTACTTTTTGGCATTAGTGAGGTGCTCAAATCAACATTTTTTAACATTTTTCAATTTGTTTCAAGTAGGATGATGTAAAGTAATGAGTTGTGAAATTTTTTGTGTAGATTGAATTTGTAAATTTTTGACCTTTTTTAGAGGATTATTTTTATTTATTTTTGATCAATTATTTATTTATTTTTATTGATATTTTATTATATTGCATAGCTTCCATTACAAATAAAATAGTTCCGTGATTTTTTAGAATTAGATCATTAACTCAATGTCTAGGGCATAGGTATTTTTTAGGTAATTTTTTATTTAACATGTTATTTATTATTCATTTTTGAATTGACACTAACTAAAAATTTAGATTTATATTTTACCATATTGCATTTTTTTTTTGAAAAATATAATATATTAATCACAGAGAGTTAACTACATATATACTAGAGGGACTTCCAGATTGCAATGGCTAGCATGACAAGCATCAAAAGAAGAATCCACCCACAAAACCAGACAACAAGAAACATATACAAACCAAAACTCTAGCCAAAATAAGGACTCCTAACCCCAAACCAATGGAAATCAATCCACTTGGTCATCATGAATAAGCTGAAGAAGCTGCTGAGACTTATCTTAGGTCAAATTAGCCCAATCACCCACATTCCATCTACACGTTCCTTCAGGGGCCCATTTAGCTAAACAATCAACCACCTTATTCCATTCTCTTGGGATATGGACAAAGGAGATTGAATCAAAGTTTGTGGCTAGACTGATAAACTGTTTAGCCACCAATGCCAATCTCTAGGAGGACTCGTGAAAATTCCTTTTGTTCAGAAGGGAGACCAAAACCATGGAGTTGGTTTTGCAGATGACCTTTCTCTATCCCATAGTACAAGCTCGTGCCTGATCCTAAAGAATTGCCCAAACTTCCATCTAATTATTAAAGTGAATTCCCATATGAGTAGAGAAGAGAAACTAAACCAAGCCCCGACTATCTCGACTGACACCACCAATCCCCGCATCACCTGGATTGCCTCGAGAAGAGCCATCTGTATTAATTTTCAAGAAACCATAAGGAGGAGAGAACCACTTTCTAGACCTATTCACCTTCCTAGAGACTTGAACTCTATTTCTAGGCCTATCCTGCGAGGAAGATGAAAGAGACAACTCCAAGTGCTTAACAAGGTGTAGATCAAAAGAGGTAAGAGGTTCATTAGAAGTGAATTTAGCTTCTATAGTCTCTTTGATCATACCTTTGATTTTAAGCCGCACTTGCATGGCTTTACTCTGACAAGTCCAACCAGATTTGCCAACAAATAAAGGAAGGGCCAATATCCCACGTAGCCAGAAGAAAGAAAGCAAAAGCAGGAGGTCTTCCCAAACTATTCCAAAACTTAGAAAGGGAAGTAGCATGGATGAACGGTCTATTCCATAGCTTCCACCATAAATTCCAAATTTCCTTAGAAAAAGGGCACTGAAAAAATAGATGACTAGTGCACTCTTCATGACTACCACAGAGAAAGCATATAGATGGCCCCTGGAAACCTCTCTTTCTAATATTGTCCAAGTGAGGCATTTATTCTGACTCAAGAGCCACATAAAAAAAATACACTTGGGCCATCCAAACTTGTTCCAAATTCTTTGCCATCAAGAAAACTCAACATTTCCCTCCCTCCGCATTTCTGAAAAATGATAACCAAGAGTAATTGAATACACACCTTTTTGATCTTGACCCCAAGCAAGGCTGTCTGATTCCTCTAGAGAACTACAAGTTCTCATGGCCAAAATTGAGCCCAAAGTATTACGATCCTCTATCAATCCTCCACGAGGCCAACTCTGAGGCTCTTTCCACTGATGAACTAAATATCTCCCCATTTGAATGGAATACTTAAAATCAACAACTCTAGACCATCCAACGTCCAGTAAAATGTCACTGAGATATTGAAGCTGAGGAAAGGAAGAGAGAATAGGGGGATGATTGTCCCAAAAGTCTCCCCAAAACAAAGCTTTGTTACCCTTATTAGCTATCCAAAAAAGCCCCTCTTTTATAAGTAAAGCCCCTCTTTTCAGGGTATTCCAGATTAATGAACCTTTTCTAGTCAACTCCAAACATGGAATGTCATCATCCACCCTACCCAAGTATTTAAAATTGAGAATTCTTGCCCACGATTGATCAGGATTTTTGCACCATCTCTAGTATAATTTGATAGCTAAAGCTTGACAATTAAGCTCTAACTGTAACAAACCAAGACCACCAACTTTTATAGGTCGACAAACATTGTAATTCATTTCACACATACCAGGCACAAGTGATGAAATTAATACTCCCCAAAAGATGTTTTACTGGTCTAATGCAAGGGGGATTCAAAATCATAAATTATTCGGATGAGGTTTCACTGATTTTGACATTAGGGAAACAACTAGGGTAAGGTGGCTAAGTGATATCCATGTCGACCTTCTCCACATACCAGCCATTGGTCAATATCCTGTAATTTTCTGTACACTCATTGCAAAAACGTTACACGCATCTGCCCAATATGTAACAATAGCCAAAGAGAATAAAATAAATTACACAATTAAATATTAACCATCTAGTATGCACTTTTAAATTAAATCATGTATTCTAACAATACAATCAAGATGCGATTAATCATTTAAAATAATCATACTAAAGGAAACTAGGTCTACCCACACAACATAACATTTAAATGAAAATAGTGGAGCACAAACACTAAAGCATAACAATGTGATAACATGACCTCATCAGAAACTCCTCGATGGACATGCAAATCATCCCATTAAGCATCCAAACTACACCATCAAAACACCTCAATGGCAACAACTTCATCAGCAAGTTCGATGCAATGATGCCAATCATGAGAACATAGCAAACACTATAGAAACACTCAATATAGCATATCTCATAAGGATCCAATATCAAGATCAAAGCACAAAAACTCATCTATCACATAAGACAACAAGGGTCAACATAGGTGGGCATTATAGAGACTTATGAAGAGATGAAGAGAGACATAGGGAGAGAGAGACACGTTTGACATGATTTGCATATCCTTATTTCACCTTCTATCTAGTTTTGATGCTTTGCATATCCTCATTTTACCTTCTATACAGTTACCATGCTTTTCTTATTCTCATTTCACCTTCTACATGTTTGCTAGGAGTGAAATTTTACGTTCCACACCTCGTGGGACAAAAATGACAATGCTAACATGTTGGGGTGGGTAGGAAAATGCTAGTGGAGGTCTCTTTTTGGTGGCCAAGCATCCCAATCCTTCCGTGTTACATTGGACCAAGAGAGTCTGTTAAGAGCCCTAAGACCAAAAAGGTGCCAAACTTTGGACTGACTATTCTCTCAAACTGTGGAACCTAGGAATATCTTGTTTGTATGTACATGTGGATGTGAAGTCCACCTACAAATACCTATCTTAGTTTTTTCTAACTCAAATTTATTTGCCTACGGTGGTGAGGAAAACAATGTTCTAAAATGCTTCAGTTTTATCTAGTGAAAAGGTGCTAGGAGTACTTTTTTGCATTCCACACCTCTTGGGACTGAAATGGTGGCATTACCATGTTGGGGTGGGTGGGTGAATGCTATTAGAGGCCTCTTTTTTAGGCCAATCATCTTGATCCTTCTAGGCCACATTGGACTAAGACAATCTCTTAAGAGTCCTAAGACCAAAAAGGTGCCAAACTTTGGATTGATTATTCTCTCAAACTGTGACACTTATGAATGTCTCATTTACACTACATGTGGATGTTGGGTCCACCTATAAATACCTACCTTATTTTTTCTAACTCGAATTCATTTGCCTGTGGTGGTGAGGAACATAATGTTTCAAAATGCTTTAGTTTCATCTGGTGAAAAGGTGTTAGGAGTAAAATTTTACATTTTGCATCTCATGGGACTGAATTGATGATGCCAACACATCAGGGTGGGTGGGTGAATGCTAGTGGAGGTCTCTTTTTGGTGGCCAAGCATACTGATCCTTCTGGGCTACATTGGATAGAGATAGTCTCTTAAGAGTCTTAAGACCAAAAAGGTGCCAAAATTTGGATTGATTATTATCCCAAACCATGGCACCTAGGAATGTCTCATTTACACGTATAGGTGGATGTCGGGTCCACCTAAAAATATTTACCTTCTTTTTTTCTAACTTGAATTCATTTTCCTGTAGTGGTGAGGGACATAATGTTTCAAAATGCTTCAGTTTCATCTAGTGAAAAGGTGCTAGGAGTGAAATTTTTCATTTCGCGCTTACTGGGATCAAATCAATGGTGCCAAAACATCAAGGTAGGTGGGTGAATGCTAGTGGAGGTCTATTTTTTGTGGCCAAGTCTCCCAATCCTTTTGGGCTACATTGGACCAAGAGAGTCTCTTAAACAACCTAAGACAAAAAGGTGCCAAACTTTGCACTGACTGTTGTCTCAAACTATGGCACCTAGGAATGTCTCATTTACATGTACAGGTGGATGTTAGGTCCACCTACAAATACCTAACTTATTTTTTCTGATTGAAATTTGTTTGCCTACGGTGACAAGGAACATAATGTTGTAGAATGCTTCAGTTTCATCCAATGAAAATGTGCTAGGAGTGAAATTTTGTATGGACTACACCTCATGGGATTAAACTAATAGTTCTAACACATTGGGGCGGGGGGGGGGGTGAATTCTATAGGATGTCCCATTTCTTTCCCCAAGTTTCCCAATCCTTCTAAGCTACAAGGTTTTGACAAAGTCTCTTAAGAGACCCAAGAGCAAAAAACTACCAAACCTTGACAAAGTGACTCTCAGAGTCTATGACACCTAAGAATGATATATTTGGACATATAAATGGATGTTGGGTCCCTCCACAATAAACTCTCTCAATTTTGATCAATTCAATACCATTTGACCGTGCCAACAATGGATGCATTCTTGCAAAATGCCTCAGTGACATTTAGTGTAAAGGTGCCAAGAGTCATATTTTACGTTCTTCACCTTGTGGGATTGAACTGACTATGCCAACATGTTGGGATGGGAGGGTATATACTAGAGGAGGCCCCATTTCATTCCCGAAGTGTCCCAATCCTTCTAGGCTACACAATTCCAACAAAGTCTCTAAAGAGAAGAGCAAAAAACTGCCAAACTTTGACAGAGTAACTCTTAGAGTCTATGGCACCTAGGAATGATTCATTTGGAACTCAACTAGATGTCAAGTTCCTCCATAATAACCTCTCTTAGTTTTTTGTCAAATTGAAACTATTCGACCGTGCTAACAATGGATGCATTGTTACAAAATGCCTCATTTATATTTAGCATAATGTTGCCAAGAGCCATATTTTACGTTTTTCACCTCATGGGATTGAAATGGGTGTGCTAAAACATTAGGTTGGGTGGGTGTATGCTAGATAAGGCCTTATTTCATTCCTCCACTATCCCAATCCTTTTGGGCTATATGGTTTCAGCAAAGTCTCTTAAGAGACCTAAGAGCAAAAAACTACCAAACTTTGATGGAGCAGTTCTTAGAGTTTATGGCACCTAGAAATGATCTATTTAGATGTAAAGTTTGATGTTAGGTCCCTCCACAATAACCTCTCTTTATTTTCCTCAACTCAAAATTGTTTGACCATGCCAACAATGGATGCATTCTCGCAAAATATCTCATTTACTTTCAACAAAATGTTGCCAAGAGCCATATTTTATGTTCTTCACCTCATGTGATTGAATCAACTATGCCAACACATTGATGTGGGTGGGTGTATGCTATAGAAGGCCCCATTTTTTTCCTTAAGTGTCCCAATCCTTCTAGGCTACATGGTTCTAGTAAAATCTCTTAATAGACCTAAGAGCGTAAAACTATCAAACTTTCACACAGTGCTTCTTAGGGTCTATGACACATAGGAATGAATCGTTTGGATCTACAACTAGATGTGGGTTTCCTCCACAATGAGACCCCTCATTTTTATAAACTCAAAACTATTTGATTGTACCAACAATGGATGCATTCTTGTAAAATGCTTCAGTGGCATTTAGTGTAAAGTTGCCAAGTCATATTTTTGCTTTCACACCTCATGAGACCATTTACCAATAGTGAAAACACATTAGAGTGGGTGGGTTCAAATAACAGTGGAAGCCTCATTTCATTACCTAATTCATCTGATCCTTTTGGGCTACATTGGACTGAGAGAGTCTCTTAAGAGCCCTAAGAGAAAAATATTGTCAAACTTTGATGCAATGGTTCTCAAAATTTGTGGCACTTAGAAATATTTCATTTTCACCTATAAGTGAATGTCAAGTTCCTCTACAATAGCCTATCTTAGTTTTTATCAACTCTAGATTGTTTGATTGTGTCAAGAATGAATGCATTCTTCCAAAATGCCTCATTTGAGGGTAGTGTAAAGGTGCCAATGGCCATATTTTTTCTTTTGTACCTTGTGGGATCAAACTAACAATGACAACAAATTGGGGTGGGTGAGTGAATGCTAGTGGAGGCCTTGTTTTGTTCCCTAGGTCTCCAAATCCTTCTGGGATACATTAGATTGAGAGAGTCTCTTAAGAGACCTAAGAGAAAAAGTTGTCAACCTTTGACGTAATAATTCTTAGAATCTACATCACCTAGAAATTTTTTGTTTGCACCTACACGTGGATGTCAAGGTTTTCTACAATAGCCTATCTCAATTTTTGTCAACTCCAAACAGTTTGACTATGTTGACAATGAATGAATTCTTTCCAAATGCCTTAGTTGCATTCAGTGTATATTTACTATTTTATTACAAATTACATACCCACGGAGCCAACATGACCACATAACCATGCACTAGACGATCGACATATGTAGGATGAGTACTTTGACCCTAAAATTTTATAATACATATAATTATTTACATTAATTTTCATTCATAATAGATTAATATAGTTAATCATAAATTTCAAAAGGAAATATAATAAATTGTATACATTTATTAAAAATTACCTGTATGTCAATGCCAAAGGTCTTATCCAACAAGTCATCTGTCATTACCTTATTATCTAATATGGATGTATCCTAGTCCTGGCCTTATGTAGCATACTCTTAAAACTATGGAGCATCCTCTCCAATGTGTGTATCACTAGCATCCTCAGACCCATAATCACAAAGAGCTCCCTAGGCACATCAAATGTGTGGTGACCATCGATGCCTATGAGGCTTACCCTCATCAGTATATGAAAGAGACCTACTATGCTATAATAAGACATGTTTGAGGGAATTGATAAACTATAAGATCTGCACCTTGGCACTCTCCTTCATAGTGGAGGGATTGCAACATGATGAATAGATGGCTTGGTTAGGGGTCTCACTAGGTGGTCCTCGACACGACGAGCCCCCTCCTTATCTTATGCAAATCCTTTTCCTCTACCCTGGAAATCATGCATATCAAAATAATTTAGAATATCGTCGAGGACAAACTTGCAATAGAGTTTTCTCAAGAAATATTGGGGCACCTCATTATTGTTGCATGGGGGATGGTCAAAAACCATCCACCACCTATCCCAAAAATTATTCGCTATTCCTTGGTGTTGGCACCAATGAATAGGGAATCTTTTATAACTTCCATGTATCAACTCATTGATTCTTGGATCAATAAACAATGCCCATAAATCATACTTCAATATTTTCTTATCTTTGACTTGTTTATCTGATAATTTTATAATAAATTATTGTGCACTCTCTCTGTAATTTGACCACATGTTAATTTGGCTAGTAATGAAATCTATGTGAGAAATTATAGATTCCAAAGATGTCACAAGGGCTCTCCAATGTGTTTTGGTTGCATTGGAATTTTTTAATCTTTCAATCAATGTTTCAAGTTCTTTTTTGTTTTCCTCAATTTTCCCTAACATGTTGGTTTGTGTCTCACAAGGATGTGACAAAATTGATGGAGAAGTTTGGGGAGGGTTACTTTCTGCTCCCTCTTCAACAAGAATTTCATCATGCATTTGGTTCATTGAATCAGGGTTTGGAAGCATTAGGGGGTTCATTTGCTAAAAAAAATTAAAAAAATGAATCAAAACAATTGAAAAACAAATGTTTCATATTCAAATCACTAAAAACATTGAAATATTACCTCATCAGGCTTATGGACCTCATGGTGGCATGGTGTTGGTGTTGGATTTGTTTCAGCTGACATAAAACATGCTTGTAGAAAAACCCTATCATGTTTTGGAAGTATTGAGAAGAAATGAGCCCACAACTCTTTGTTTTCCCTAAATCATGCTCATGTTATGGCTTGGTAGTGATCGATCCTTAGGATCATCACTCCCAATCCATAAAGTGATCTCATTATAAAATGAGTGCATTATAACATGCTTGCATTATAACCTATTTGGACCAAAAAAGTTTTTTGGCCACTTTTTGGTCCCCTATTTTTGTGCACACACCATACATTGCATTCATTCATTTACATTAAATGGAAGCCTTGAATAAGGATGCATCTTAAAATATATAAAAAGGTAGATGTGTTACCATTGCATTAAAATCATGTCTCAAGAGAATAAATTATTGGGTTGGAGGTCACAATGGATGATGCAGCCTCCATAGAACTCTTCATGTAAGTATCTTAGACCTCTTGTAACCTCAAGAGCTACTTTGTGATGGGATTCCCAATTCAACCATGGAATATCCCCTTCTCCTATAAACCAAACCATTAAAAATAAAATTTTATGCTTAATTACTAGTTACCACTAAAACTAGAGTAGTATTGCAATTGGGCTTTTGATAAAGACTGTTACATATGAATTTCAAGGCATACAAATAAGTTTGTATTTGAAATGAAATTGAGCATACCATTAAAAATAGAGCATTGGTACTACAATTAATATTTTGAATTAATATTTTGATGAAGACTATTATATATGAATTTCAATGTATAGAAATAAGTTTGAAATTAAATTGAGCATACCATTAAAAATATAGTAGTACTGCAATTGAGCTTTTGATGAAGACTGTTATATATGAATTTCAAGGAATACAAATAATTTTGAAATGAAATTGAGCATACTATAGAGGTGATTATGTAGGGTGTAACTTCATGCAAATTCACACACCAAAAGCCACTTTCCTCCTTGCTTGTAGTATCCAATAACGTAGCAATATTCTTATGTTTTGCAAAGATTAAAATTTCTATTTCTGCATGGAACTCGGGAACACCCTACTATCTACATGCTAACTTGTACTAATTAACTACAACCAATTGACCATTTGGGAGTGTTCCCTTGTAAATAGGATCATAACCATCTTCTGCCAAAAATTTGGTCTATGAGAAGCCATTTGTAGCATAATCCAAATCCTTGTAAGAGATCTTCATGTTGGCAAGAGACACTACAAGGCATGTCATGTGTTTTCATTGATGGCAACTAAGTCCATTCCACACATCTGCAGTGCAGTATCAGATCATACCGGAAGTATGTTCCAAGTTTGTCAAGTCCGGATAGACAGCAACAAAGTATATGGCAGAGTTCAGTATTTTGGACAGCGGATCTCTCTAGTTAATTATTGCATTTTGCAAATTTGAGGAAGTGTAGAGGAAAGTCAGAACAATCCAAATCCAAGATTTCAGCCTCCGGTGACAAAGGGATTAAAAGTTATGAGCATCTGAGTACCGGGTCCTAATATGACAAGAATAGTTCAGTGAAGAACAAGCCGACCTGTGTTAGATCCTTGTGCAGATCTAGTAGAAGTGTTTTTGTGAGTTGCGTATGAGATATAATGTTAGGGGCCGACATGTATGGTGATCTGCAAGTGTTATTTTTGGTACATATCAATATTGATGTATGGATTCAACTGACAGAACAGAGTACTTGTATTGTTTATTGAGTTCTTCAAAAGGTCAACATAAAGGTGATTTGAATTTCTTGAGGCGGATATATATAGCCGATGGATTTGACTGTATTGGCATGGTAGGATGTGCGATGTTGGAGTAAGTGTGAAAAAGGGCAAATAGAAGTGCGAAAGAGAAGAGATCTAAGGTCCGGATTATGGAAGAGCAGTAAATAGGGCAGAATAAAATGAAGTGTGTAAAATCAGTATTTTGTGCTTAACTGAAACTGAATTCTTGCATTGGCAGATGCTACTTATCAGTTCAAACAATCTGTAATCCTTTTGTAATCATTCTTGTAGGCAATGAGCCTCTCTTGAGCAGTGAGCCTGAAGGCATGTGCCTTCCCCTTTGTAATACTTTTAACAGAGTATAATCTTCGTGGGTTAACCCCCATCGTGGTTTTTCCCTTAACCGGGTTTCCACGCCAAAATCTTGGTGTCAAGTGTGTTGTTTATGTTTCTGCTCATGTATTATTAATTCTTGCTCTTCATGATTATGTCATTAATTTGTTAAGAAGTGGTAAAAAATAATTAACTGCAGCAAGCTTTAAAAGTTTTAAGACAACTGATTCACCCCCCTCTCAGTTGTCATCCCTAATTCCAACAATTGGTATTAGAGCAAGGTTCCTTTGAAAAAGTTAAACAACTTGAGGAAGATCTGGGAAGGCAGTAAAATAGATGAATACAACATCCAAGGGCAACTTAAACTCGCTTTAGAAGATCTTGAGCAGTCCAGAGAAGAAGTCAAAGAGCTGCAAGAGAACCTTAAAAATGCTGAAGAGTTCATTGAGACTTTAAAAGAAAAATTGAACAAATCCAATGAAAAGAGAAAGGATCAACTTCTTCAGCTAGGAAATCATAATGAAGACAATAAAAAGGATAAGGCGCTAAAAGAGAAGACAAAGGAATGTGAGAAGTTAACTAAAGAAGTTGTACTAAAACATGAGATGGAATCCGGGGTGATGAGGCTAACCAAGGAAATTGAAGATAGGAAGAAAACTGAAGAAGACCTGAATCAAAATCTAAAAGAAAGAACTGAAGAATGCTGTAGATTGGATGGAATAGCTGGCCTCCTAGAGTTTAATCTACAAGAAAGCAGAGAAAATGAAAGAGAACTTGAGAGGCAAATTGTCATTCTCAGACGTGACCTAGAAATTGCAAATGAATACAAGGAGAAGTTCAAGATAAGCTCAGCTAAACTTGAAGCATTGCTTGAAAGTCAGAAAAAGGATGATGACAAGCATGGTCTTGGATATGAGAAAGGTGAAAGCTCCGGATCCGGACAAAGAAATTTTCAACCAAGGAATGAGAGAAACAGACCTAGAAGACCTTTGGTAAGACAACCTAATGTTCAAAGATACCCATCCTTCAATGACAATTGTTTCAATTGCAATAAATTTGGTCATAGAGATTCTCAGTGCAGAAGCAAAGCAAATCAAAATGGTCCATCCTTCTTTGGTCAATACTTCAAGTGTAAGAGGTATGGTCATAGATCAAATGAATGTAGATGTATGATAATGAATAACTGTAACAATAGAGGAAATGGCAACTCTTTCAATGGCTACTATTTTTCTTGCAATGGATTTGGACACATGGCTAATTAGTGCAGATCAAGAGGAAATCAAGTATATAAGCAAAGAGATGTTGTGTGCTTCAATTGTAACCGATTCGGTCATTTTGCAAGAACTTGCAGAAGCAAGAATAATGAAAGAAGAGGTCCAGCAAACATAAAACTGGATGAGCAGAGACAAGACAAAGGCAAGGGCAAAATTGATGTGAATGAGATCTAGAATGAAGTGAGCAAGACATGGGTCAAGAAAGTGTTATGAACAATAATAATGGGTCTGCACCGAAATCCGGTGCTAACAATTCCTCTGGGAATTAAATCAGGAACTTTGGCTCAAGGGGAGCTACATTGAAGATCAAATTTCCCCAGCCAGTAAGTAGGTGCCTGAATCTGGCACAATGAATGAAGCTTGAGAAGCTTATTACATAACTTTTGAAGAAACTTCCAGAAGAAAAGAAGCTAATGTGACTAATTGCGGAACAATTGAGGACTGACTGCATGCATAAACAGTGTAACCAGATATGTTAGGGTAGAGCATTTATTACAAAGGCAAATTAGGTTTTGTGGAGCATAAAAAGGTGTTCACTCTTCATTTGAATGACTTTGCATTCAAAGAAAGCAAGAAGAATAGTGCCTGAGCTGAGACTACAAGGAATTGAAGTGCGACCGACGAATTTATCTGTCAACCCTAATTTCGTGAAAAAGGTATTTATCTCTGAAGCTTTGAACTTGTAATCTTTTGCAATGGCTACACCTTTGGTCATTGATATTACTAAAAGGCCTCGACCCAAATTTAAGAAACATCCACACAAATCTATAGAAGTCAATCCATCAGGTGCATTTTTAAGTGTTCCATATGGTGTGTTGCATATTGAAGATATTAGGGTTTATATTCATACGAGCATAGATGAATTTGGGGACTCAAGGTTTGTAGATTTGTTTGAGAGTCATCTAATGGATGAAAATCACGATCTTAAACCTGAGTATAAGGCACTGCATGATAAACATTTTATTTAGATTATGAGGTTTCCAACATTCAATGAAGATGAGTGGGTCAGGTATGTTTTGAGTCGGATGCATGATGAATTCATATGGATGTTAAAACCATTTAAGATTACCAAGGATCTTATCAGAATTGTGACTAGGTTAAATTCAACCGGTGGATTACCCATGTTGAAATCTGTGAAAAACCAAATTGTTACCGATGCAACTGGTGCAAAATTTGACAAGAGGGCAATGACCATCAATGACATTATAAAACCGGATGTCAAGTTTGCTTCCATGCTGATTAGTTACAAGATTTATCACTCCAGCAGGGAGAATTCTGTCTCCAAAACTGCCATATATGCAGCATATCAAATGTTGAAGGAGAATGCAGATTATGACCTATGTGAGCTGTTATAGAACCAGCTAATTGAGAACTTGAACAAAATCAAGAAAGATAAGAAAAACACTTTTAAATATGGTACATTGGTTCTATGTTTGTTCTTCTACTATATGAATGAAGTACCTGAAGTAAAGGGTGTGCACTGGACTAATGATGAACCAGTTGCTATTCAGATCAGAGATCACCTACGCAACATTGGTGACTATAAAACACAGAAAATTGCAATCTGGGGATACTTCACGAACTTTCAGAGTATGATGCATTCAAGGGAAAGATTCCCTAAAACAATTGTCAAGAAGTACAAGAATGAAATATGTTTCATGGTAGACACAGTTGATCAATGCTTAATGGAAGTAGTAGAACCCAAAATTGTTTGGATCATGCCTATGGGGTATGAAGTGGATGAGAAAATTTTGAATATGTATGCTCAACACCTTTTGAGCGAGCCAAAATACACAACAATTGAAAGATTTGGGACATATGAGGAACTAAGTGTAAAACTGCATGATGAGCTCACAAAACCTAAAACCAAAAGGAAAGTAAGAAAATAAGTTAAGCAGTTGGCTAAGAATCTAGGCCTCACAAAGGAAGTTGTGAGACAATTCATGGAAATAACTGAAAAAGCAGAGAAGGAGAAAAAAGACAAGAAACAAGGAAGTGCTACAGTAGAATCCTCCTCCACTCTAAGGACTACTAGGAGCTCTGCTGCTATCCCTGTTCCCCCAAAGTCTGCCAATCGTAAGAAATCGGAAGACATATCATCCGGTGAAGGTACACAAAGAAAGAAAACAAAAGCCACAAGAATGCATATGAGCACAAAAGATGATGAAGAGATGGAGATGAAAAAGTTAAAGAAATAAGATCTAAGAGAGCCAAGACTTCAAAGGCTTCTGAGGACTAGGCTTCCGGAAGCAAAAAAGCAAGTAAAAAGCAAGAAACTGGTAAGGCTTCTATGATAGTTGATGAAATTGTAAAAATAATTACTATTCATGGAAATCTAAGGCCTATCAGAGAATATTATGATAACTTTGATAAAGCAAATAAAAAAATCTTGGAGGTTGCCACCATCCTATACTTGAATAAATTCAATAGAGCCCTACTAGAAATTCTGCAAGAAATTCCTAAAAATTTAAGGAATATACTAGAGACGAGGAAGGAAGCTGCCAAGGCTAAAGACCTAGAACCCAGAGAACATGTCCTCTTCACCCTGTGTCCAATAATGGCCAGAAGGGAAGCAAATAAAATCCTCAAGGAAGTAAAGGAGGAATTCCGAAGCAAGATCCGGATGAACAAGCTAATGCTTGGTGAAATTGAGGAAGTTGTAAAAGAAACATAGGAAAATTTGAGGAAGGCCCTAGACAAAGATAAATATTATGTTGTTTTAGAGGAACAAGTTGAGGAAGGCAATCCTTTAGTTTCGGAACAAGAAACTTCAGAAGAAGAAATTGGAAAGGGAAATGATCCTTCAGAACAAACCTATATGGAGATACTAAGTCCTACTCCAGATGACTCTAAGAAGAACAAGGATCAGAAGTTAGAAGAGGCTAAAGGCAAAAAGGATACCTAGGATTAAACAAATGGAGCTAACACAGAAGTAAACATGAAAACAAAAATTCCCACTGAAGTTGGCTCACATCAAAAGGAAGAAGAAGAAGTCAAGGGTAAGGAAGATAAAGTAGAAGAAGATGGTGTAAATATTGATCCCCCCAAACAAAATAGTTCTGATATTGAAACTGAGAAAATTCAAGGAAAGGAAGATCGCCCTGAAATTATGGCAAGAGACTGTAGATGCAGTGAAGAGTTTCCTAAGTAAAGAAATGCTAGAGTTTGATGAACTAGAACTGATTCAAGGACCAATCAACCTAGATACTCTCTCTCTGGTCCAAATGATGAAAAGAACATCTTTCACACAAGCTAAAGCAAGTGAAAAGATATTGAAATCCCACATAGAGGACAATGAGTTGTTAGGCCTTGCATCCAGTATATTGGAGAAGATAATGCCAACTTTCCATAAGAATCCATCTGATTCTCCCTCCAAAAATCTAAAGAACCTTGTAAATTCTATGAGTACACACTTTGAGTCCTTTGGGAAGTCTACAAAGATTAAAATCCAGAATGAATTTTTGGATAAGAGATTTAGTGAGCTAAAGGGCCTAATAGGAAAAGATAGAAAGATACTTGATATCAGTATAAAGAGTATTCAAAATGCTCTCAATGACAGAGGTGATGTATACAAATTTTGTCTATCTTGGCCCAAAGTTATTGAGGATATTGAGAAAAAGATAAAGGAACGGGAACAAAATTTGTTGAGTTTATCTCAAAATTTTGATCCTCTAACAGTTTCTCTGGTAAGTCAGGAGTGTCAAGCAATCAACTTGACTAATGAAATAAAGAAACTTGTTAAAGAAAAAAGCAATATTATGGAGAGAATGTGTGAGCTCCGGGGATTGATTGCCCCCAAGTTAGAAACAATGTTTACTACCTTATCAGAAGCCCAAGTTGCAGTCCGGACAGGTGATTCTTCAGATATGAAGAAAGCAGAAACACAGGTACTCCTACTAAGAGAACAAAACTCAATTTTGGATGGAATTAAAAGTAGTTGGGCCTCTGAACTTGTGCAGTTGAAAAATAGTTTTGCAGATATCCTCAAGTTCATGTAAATATAATGCATGGATTATTTGTACATATGCGACCTTATATATAGATTTCTTTGTGAAAGTTTTGGTTTACGGATCCCACCCTTTGCCATTGATGTCAAAGGGGGAGAGAGAGACAGTGAAAAATGAAAGAAAATGAAGAATCCATCAAAGGGGGAGCAGTGGAAGAATATATAAGTGTACACAGTAGGGGGAGTCAGTCATGACACTTAGTCATTTTTCACTAAGTGTTGCCATCAATGCCAAAGGGGGAGATTGTTGGCAAGAGACACTACAAGGCATGTCATGTGTTGTCATTGATGGAAACTAAGTCCATTCCACACATCCGCAATGCACTATCAAATCATACCGGAAGTTAGTTCCAAGTTTTGTCAAGTCCAGATAGACAACAACAGGGTATATGGTAGAGTTCAGTATTTTGGACAACGGATCTCTCCAGTTAATTATTGCATGTTGCAAATCAGAGGAAGTGTAGAGGAAAGTTAGAACAATCCAAATCCAAGATTTCAGCCTTCGGTGATAAAGGGATTAAAATTTATGAGCATCTGAGTACCGGGTTCTAATATGACAAGAACAGTTCAGTGAAGAACATGCCGACCTGTGTTAGATCCTTGTGCAGATCTAGTAGAAGTGTTTTTGTGAGTTGTGTATGAGATATAATGTTAGGGGCCGGTAGGTATGGTGATCTGCAAGTGTTATTTTTGGTACACATCAATATTGATGTATGGATTCAATCGACAAAACAAAGTACTTGTGTTGTTTGTTGAGTTCTTCATAAGGTCGATAGAAAGGTGATTGAATTTCTTGAGGTGGATATATATAGCCGATGGATTCGAGTGTATTGGCATGGTAGGATGTATGATGATGGAGTAAGTGCAAAAAAGAGTAGATAGAAGTGCGAAAGAGAAGAGATCTGAGGTCCGGATTATGGCAGAGTAGTAAACAAGATAGAATAAAATGAAGTGTGTAAAATCAGTATTCTATGCTTAACTGGAACTGAATTCTTGCATTGGCAGATGCTACTTATCAATTCAAACAATCTGTAATCCTTTTGTAATCATTCTTGTAGGTAGTGAGCCTTTCTTAAGAAGTGAGCCTGAAGGCATGTGCCTTCCCCTTTGTAACACTTTTAACAAAGTATAATCTTTGTGGGTTAACCCCCACCATGGTTTTTCCCTTAACCAGGTTTCCACGCCAAAATCTTGGTGTCAAGTGTGTTGTTTATGTTTCTGCTCATGTATTATTAATTCATGCTCTTCATGATTATGTCATTAATCTGTTAAGAAGTGGTAAAGAAGAATTAACTACAGTAAGCTTTAAAAGTTTTAAGACAACTGATTCACCCCCCTCTCAGTTGTTAGCCCTAATTCCAACACTTCATTGGATGCTAACCAAAGGTTGGGGCTCTATGTTGACAAACAGAGCATAGAGACATGACTATCTCTAGACTTGGAAATCTTGGTGGTACTTTAAGTGGGTGTTTATGGAAGTATATAGTTCTACAAAAACCATATTATGAAACCTCCTCATCTTCAGTTCTACTTTCTCAATGGATTTGTTCATTTCTTTAACACCATCATTAGTAGTTTATAACTTCCAATTTTCCTCCTTTGCAAAGTTCCAACCAAGTGAAACATTCCAATGTTTTGTTGGGTTATACTTGTTACAAAACTCATTAGGGTTATACTTTCATTTGAACTTGAAGCAGAGCATGAGTTCCCAAAATCTTATGTAGTTAGAGTATCCAAGTTTAGGCTATTAGATAGTTTCCTATTCTTAGTAAATTCATTTATAATCTTACCAATTAACAAATCTTTTCATGGTATCCCCTTCAGATGTAGAAGATGTTTTTCTACAGGTCATTTCGCCTTTGGTTGCCCTCTCACGCGACGCAAAGGCACTGCAACTTGGTGGAAGGATGCTCTCTTGGAACACTTGATTGTTCATGATTCCCCGGAGGACTGTTCCTCTTGAGAGGATTGTCCTTTGAGGATGATGAGCTCTCGGTCGAGGTTGTTTGTGAGGGGGTGGTTGCTTCTTCGGTTCCCTTGCATTCTTTGGACTCTTCTGATCACTTCTCTGCCCACTTGTCGACTTCTCCAGCTTCGGATGGGATTGCTTCTTGTTCTATTTTGGCTTCTACCTCTTCAGTTTTGCCTTCTTCGGATTCGGTTCCTGTTGCTGTGACGTCCTCTGCTGCTGCTGGGGGGCCTTCTTCTGTTGGGGCTGCTGCGGTGGGGATAGCTCCCTTGTTCCAACCCCTTCGAAGGCCCTAGGGAAAGTTTCTTTGCCTTCTTCTCCTACTTCTGCAGTTGGTGAGGATGATGTCTTCTAGACTATGGTTCATAGAAGGAAGTGTGGTCTTCCTAAGCATGTTTCTCTTACCCATTCGTGGGCCAAGTCTATTCGACCTACGAGGTCTGGTTCTGCTCTTGTTTAGTTTTCTCGCTACCTTGCTGTAGTTGTTTTGTTTGTGTGCTGTCGATGTGCTATTTCTGGTTTGTTTTACTTTGTTTTGCCCCGGGGGCTGCTTTGTAAAGGGTTATGGACCCTCTTCTCTAGCCAATCTAATAAAAAACAAATCTTTTCATGGTTGTAAGATTAAGCTATTGTGTGAAGGAATTAGACTAGGCAAAATGTAAGTGTGCCATAGTTCAAAGTTACATGGAAAACAACTAAAATAAATGAAATCACATTTCATTACCTTCGAAAGAAAAGTTCTCATGAATTTAAAAACTATTATAAGCTCATCGCTTGGCATAAAAGGCTAGATATCTAAAAATTAGCAATGCATATCTACAAACCAACAATGTATGTCTTAACAATGTATGTCTTAGTATGAAAAAAAACCATCGTCTTACAACTATTACACAGAGCAAAGCCCAAAATCAAAATATGGATTAGTGAATAAATTAATATAAACTGCATATTGTATTTGGTGGCTGGAAACAATGCAAACCCTCAAATACTCTAACCAACTTTTAAAAATAGCCAATTAAATTCAAAGAAAAAAGGACTACAACTTTAAATGTATTTAATTCGGGCTACTTCCATAGATCAATTGACACAGACCATCTGTTCCACTCACCATAATGTTGTTTTCGTAGTTTCTCATAAGAATGGAACCTTTGACATACTGAACCCTGGAGAATGACGCTTCAAATAAAAATGATGCCACATGATGCTTCACATTTCTTATTAAAGTGTAATGGCAACTTAATAAAAAACATAATGCTGATTGAGGCAAAAATTCTGGTAGAAGCTATAGGTAGCAGTTTAAACAAATTTTTTTGGACGACCAAGAAAACATTTTTTTCTTTTTCTTTTTGGGACGATCATCTTTTAAAAAGTACCATGAAATTTGGTAGTTATTAGGTTGTTCTTTGCATCATCTTGCATGTAAAGATAAATAATAATATTTGAACCTCAAAAAAAATAGTTGACAAAAAGATGTGTTGTATTTCTATTTTTTTGACAACTAAAATATAAAACAAATTGAATTTTGTAAGATAAAGGACAACCAAATTCTTGATAGTTAGTGTTCACGTATAATACCCTGTTGGCCAAATTATTTGTTAAAAAATTTACATATAGATTTTGTAAAAGATAAATATTTGCTTTACATAAAAATACTAAATGTATAATTAAGTACAGCCCATAATAACTAGTTAAACAATTCTGATTGTAATATTGTCAAAGACAACTACTAATAAGAACATAAATCCATATATATGCCTTATATTTTTCTTAAAAATTCAATGTCATAAATGGAGGAATAAAGTTTTCTTTACCCTCCTCAAAAAAACATACTTAAAGCATTGGACCCCTTTCTTTCTAAATACTAATGCCATTATTTTTCTTAAAAATTCAATCTCATAAATGGAGGAATAAAGTTTTCTTTTCCCTAAAATAAAACATACTTAAAGCATTGGACCTCTTTCCTTCTAAATACTAATGCCATTAAACTCAAATAAAACCTCAAACTCATTTAATGTTAAAAAGCTTATTATACTCTTCTTTTTAAATTTTTTTGTAGTGGGGTTTATATCAAACCCATAGAATGGTTTAGCTACAAGATAGGGAGCATGGGCCTTGCCAAATTCAGCAAGACTTGATCCCTAATGGGTTCATAGAACCATTCAACTTCACCAATAGACCAAAGGCCCACACATTATACTCTATTTTTAATGTTTGAGTGAAATTGGAAGTAGGGTTTTCATTTGATGGACAATATGGTATATCAAACAAATTTTATATAATAATAATTTTTTAGAAATTGTCTTTCAAATATATATAAAATTATAATCTTAAAGAATTATAACAAATCCAAAAAATCACAATTTAAATAGAAAAAAGTTAAATTAAATTAAAACTAATTAAAAATTCTGATTAAAATTAAAATTAGGAAACCCAAAAATAATAAATCAATAAACCGACCTTGAGAAAAAAAAAGAAAAAAGAAAAAAGCCAATATAGTTTTTGGCTTGAATGATTTTTAATCTTCTATATGTAAACTCACACTAAAGCAGTACAATCTGATCCTTGAAAAAGAATGCTTTATACCCACGCTAAGAAGAACAGTATGTCAACCAGAGCTCTCCTTGAAAGAACAACTGCAACCCAGCATGGTTGCATGCCTTTGTTAATGCTCCTTGTTGGACTGATGATGGCTTCCATGGCTGTTATTTCCTGTGCTTCTGGAATGAAAGAGAAGAAGAGTAAAACAGGTTACCAAGTTAAGCAGAAGAAGAAGAGTAGTGCCAGTGACTCTAGTGGTTGGGGCGGCTTTGTCTGGGGCTTTGGTGGCGGTGGCGGTGGGTGCAGTAGTGGTGGTGGTTGTGGTGGGGGCGGAGGGTGTGGTGGTGGTGGTTGTGGTGGTGGTGGGTGTGGTGGTGGATAAGGCATTGAATTTTCTTGCCCATTAGATTGTGGGTGTTAGATAAGCCTTCTTTAGATTGTGCTTGTTATCATGTAATTGATTGTTGACTGTAGCATTGAATCTAACAACATACAAACAAGTTTTTTTTTTGGAATCAAAATCATGCAATTTGAGCTTTCTCTATCTCAGGGTTATTTGAATATAAAATTTCTCTTTTGCACTGTTAGTTCACATAATCAGTATAAACTTCTGTAGTGCTAAAATTTTCTTGAAGAGTTAGCTTGCAATTGATGCCACTGATATATTGCTCCATTATTGCCTTCATGGTGGATTTCATGTAAATAGGACTTGTGTTTCGACTCTGAAAAAACACTCAAGGCAGAAGGGGGTTTTGTGGGGACGTTCAGTTCAACCAGAAAACTTGAGTTGCCGCTCAATGATTTATCATGTCATTATTTAGTTCAGAGTTACTAAATTAGGTTCCATTGAATTATTGAGTTTGATATAAACAGTTAAAAATTTGTATATATATATATATATTAGGTTATATATATGACAAAGTAAAATTAAAATATATATTATTTTGTTATATATATATATATATATATATGTCATGGCAGCAAGGCACCAAGCATAAAAAACTATAAAGTAATTTTTAAAATAAAATAATTCTTAAATAGTTACAAACTAAAATAAAATAACTCACCATATATATGTATATATGTATGTATATATGTATATATGTATGTATGTATATATATGTGTGTATACATACATACATACATACATACATACATACATACATACATACATACATACATACATACATACATACATACATACATACATACATACATACATACATACATACATACATACATACATACATATATATATATATATATATATATATATATATATATATATATATATATATATATATATATATTATTTTATATTTATATGTCCTGGCAGCAAGGCATGGAGTATCAAAAACTATAAAGTAACTCTTAAAATAAAATAATTCTTACATAGTTGCAAAGTAAAATAAAATAACTCACCATTAGGGATGAGGCGGGTTTGATATAAAAACCCTCCAAAAAAATAAATAAAATAATTCTTTTAAATAAATAAAATAAGATATCTCTTGGCTTTTTTAGATAGATGTATTTAAGATATCCATACTACTTAATTTTATAGTTTTAGATTTTTTTTAAAAATATATGTTTGCTATGTTTTGGTTTCTATATACATGGTCACACATAAACTCTCTACCTTGCTCCTATTGTAGAATGCCTCTAAACACATAAATAAGATTAATCATTTTTTAGGAACAAAATGGGATAATTTTTATGTTGTTGTGTACAAGTGAAGCAAGCAACTATTGCCTTGAAAGAGATATTCAAATGCTATGAAGAAGTTCTTGAACCAAGGTGCCATTTGTTAAGAAGCTGAGGGAGCAGAACAACTTCCTACACTAATCTTGAAGGAGGATTATGCAAAGTAGTCATACCACAACACAATTATTTATGTGGAGAAAACCCTTTTGAAAAAAAAGTTATACACTCCAAAAGTAGTCCGATATATTATTTAGAAATCTTAACAAGATTACAATATACATGTAGAGCAATCATGTACAAGAGTATCACCAACTAGAGATATGAAAGTAGCTTAATAATATTTATAAGACTTTCACACACAATCTCCATCTCAAGCACCTAATATATAGAAGATACAATACATAAAATCGTCAAATGGTAATTAGAAAACTATGAGCCAAAACCACCCAAAAGTGGTGCTCAAATCCTTAGGGTTCCATTAATTTCCAATCAAAGATGTCTTATGATATGTCAGAACATGCATCACAAGTTGGTCAACACGTGTGACTACCCCTTCAATCTCTTTACTATGTCCAACATATTTTTACATTTTCTAATGTGGGAGGCCCAACTTCTGGAGGCCATAACTTTTGATTTGGGAGGTTGATTGAGCCTTTTCTTAAATTGTAGAATTTGAAGTGATGTACACATCGAGTACCCCTCAAAGTGGTGCCAAGAAACCTGGAATAGTTATTTTGGCCAAAAACCAACTCTATAGCCTAGAAATTAAGTGTATTCATTTTTATAACCCAAAAAATTGTACTCTTTGTAATAAAAAGGTTGAGAGACTTTTCCCAACATTCTCCCACTTCTCAAACATCTTGCAAGAGTAAACAAGAAGTATCAACACCATCATCTAATTGGGAGGCCCGGCTAAAAGGTCCATACACTCTGAACACCATCTGAACTTCTCTGTGCTCATGGGCTTAGTTAATGAATCTGCAACATTAATCAGAGTCTTTAACATTAATCAGAGTCTTTACCTTAACTAGTTTCACCTTGCCATCCTTAACCATATATCTCACAAAATGATACTGTACATCAATATGCTTGGTCTTGACATGAAAAATTAGGTTCTTAGCTTGGCAAATCACACTTTGACTATCACAAAAAAATTCATTGTACCCTATTTTATTCCAATGTCTAAACACAATCTCTTAAGATAAATGGATTCTTCACAAGCATGAGTAGCTACAATATACTTAGCCTCATTAGTGATCAAAGAAACCACATCTCATCGCTTACTCATCTAGCTAATTACACTACTAAATAAAGTAAACACATAAGCACTGGTGCATCTTTTTCTATCAAAATCACCTACCCAATTTGAATCCACAACTAAAAATATCAAGGGAATTCCTATCTCCTATCAAATTACCATGATAACAAAAGGAATACTTTGAGATATCTCACAAATATTTAAAGAATATTTTAACTGCATCCTAATGAACTCTACTAGGATTAGACATATATTTGGAAAGTTCACTTTGATTGCTCGAGCAATGCCTGGTTTAGTATAGACCATAGCATAAATCAAACTTTTGAAGTACTTTGGTAAGAGACTCTGCTCATGTCTTCCATCTTCGATGGGGATGTTAGACATTGTGACTTACACATAACTTTCATCCAACTATAAAAGAAACACACAATGATCTATAATCCTACATGTTAAATCTCTGTAAAACTGAATTGACATACTTACTCTAGTCAAGCCATAGTTTTTTGTTCACTCTATCTCTTCTAATTTCCATTCCAAGAATGTGGTTAGCTACACCAAGATCTTTCGTTTCAAATTTAGTTGCAAGTTGAGACTTTAGTTCTGAAATAATTTCATTCCCTTTACCAATAAATAAAACATCATCAACATATAATGCAATAAACAAGAAATGATCACCATTAGATTTATAATAAACACAATGATTTTATTTAAAATGCTTAAATCTCAAATTCAACACATATGTATCAAATTTCTAGTACCACATCTTAGGACTCTGTTTCAGGCCATACAAAAATTTCTTCAATTTACAAACCAAATTACTTTTACATTTCACCACATACTACTCTAGCCATGTCATATAATATCCTCCTTAAAATCACCATGAAGGAATGCCATTTTCACATCCATTTTCTTGACCTTTAGATCATAAGCTGTAGTAATAGAATGTAAGAATCTAATGGATGCCATTTTTGCAACAAGAGAAAATATCTCACTGTAATCAACATTATCAACCTACGAGTAACCTTTTGCAACCAATCATGCTTTGTACTTCTCAATACCTCCATATGAACTAATCTTTTTCTTCAACACCCATTTGCAAACAACAATTTTTCAACCTTTAGGCAATGGTACTAGGTTCCATGCATCATTCTTTTCCAAAAATGCCATTTCTTCATCCATGGCAATCTTCTAGGGCTCTACATCATTCATACCTACTGCCTCTTCTACAGATCTCGGTTCATCCATGTTAGAATTCAAAGAAAAATACATCTCCATGTTGTACTTATGTTGGCATTGATGTCAATAGTGTGAGATTCTAGTGTGTTGTCAGTAGTGCTGGAATGAAGAAGGCCGGAAGTAAAGTGGACAAGATGTTAATGTCAAAGGGAGTCTATGTCAATATGATCAGAGAATAAGACAAAAGAAAATAGATCAGAGATGAGAAGGGTAATATAATGAATGTCATCAATATCTCCTGAAGTTTCCTGAGGGAATGCATTGCTTTAGCTTTGAAAGAAAGATTCAAGTTGTCCAAGGTACTAAAGTTTGCATAGAATAAGCTCCAGAGAATGCTCCGCATTCCTCCGCATTTGATGGTACAAACTTGTGGTTTGGGAGTTGATCAGAGACATGTGTGAAGATTGTATGTTTTGGATTTCAGAGCTTGAAGATTAACACAGAAGATTCTAGAGCTCATAGAGTGAAGACTATTGTTCAGAGATGATGCAGTCATGATGCATCTAGGAAATGCTCTACATTTCTCTGATTTTGAAGTTGTGGTCCTGTGGTTTGAAGGATGATCATTTATAGATGAGAAGATGATAATATTCAAGATTCAACTGCTAAGATGTACCATAGAGGTTCTCTAAGGTCAGCAGAACAAAGACACATCTTGCTGCTGACTAAGGTTATTTGGAGGACAAAGCAGAAGCCACCACATTTCACTACAGTTTATCTTTTGGCTTTGTTGTTTGGAAGATGAGTTCATATATTCAGTTGGATGATTCAATTTAGGTCTCAGGTGTTAAACTACACCGCAAGTTGGTTTTTCAATGCTCTATCTCAAGACTGTGTGTTCAATATTTGTTTGTGATACCAGGCTCAGTTTCTATTTGTTTATGCTAGAAAGAAAACTTATAATTTAGAAGAAGCATTGATTGAGAAGATATGTGTAGGTCTTATGTTGCTTGTGTGAGGATCCACATGATGATAATTGATCCCCCTAATACTGTTTTTGGTCTAGGGCTATTGGATGGAAGGATGTGTGTTTGTTGGGCTAACTTCATGTGTTTTCAATATTCCCACCATATGATTTGAAGTGTGCACCAACTTGGAAGAATGTGATAATAAAGAATAGGTCCTGGTTATCACTTGGCTTGAACCGCATTGATTTTCTATCCTGACTTGGAGTGGCCTTGCACGTTTCATGATTACACATTTTATCTTGGCCGACTTGGGAGAAGGAATTTGGAAATTGCAAAAGATATAAATGAAAGATCTTGTTTGTTGAGGATTGTATGAGTGAGAGAGTGAGTGCGAAGTTGTGAGTACAATTGTGAAGGTGTGTTGGAGGTAAAAGCGTTCGCTGAGAAGAGAAAGTGAAGTTTTATGTTAAAGTGAAGTGTGCAGATGGTGCAGAGGTATTTTGTTTAGTGAGATCCATTGAATGTAACATCCAGAGGGTATAGCCTCTTTCTATAAGTGTCATTGCATTGTATTTCAGGGAGTTGCAGCTTCTTTTGGGTTGTATCCCATAAATAATATTGTAATACTATTTTATCTTCATTTGTGAGGCTAGATTTGGGCAGTAGATCTAAGCAACTTTCTCATTGCGGTTTTTCCCTTCTTGGGTTTTCCACGTAAATCTAGTGTTATGGTTGTGTGCTTATGTGTTGTGCTTTAATTGGTTTAATTTATTGATCTTCTCGTTAAGGCAGTTAGAAGTTTAATTCTTGATAATTAACTAAAATAAGTTTTAGTGATATACTGATTCACCCCCCTCTCAGTGTATCCTTGTGTTCTAACAATTGGTATTAGAGCAAGGTTCCTTGGTGTAGCCTAACAGCTAAAGGTAGATCTTGGAATAGAACACATGGCTCAGAAGGAGCCCTCTACTAAAGCTCCTATGTTTGATGGAAATAACTGACTTCTAAAGTGTAAGGATAGAAGCCTATCTTACCTCACTAGGGTATGATTTCTGGAGGGCAAAATTGAGACTGAGTATGTTGAACCCAATCATCCCATTACAGATTTAGATGCAAAGAAGCCCATGAGAATAATTCCAAAGCCAAGAAGGCAATATTAAGTGGTCTGACCAGTTCAGAGTTAGTCAAGGTTGTGCAGTGCAAGACAACAAAGGAGATATGGGATAAGCTCAAAGGTCTCTATGAAGTTGTTGACACCATAAAGGAAGCTAAACTGCAATCCTACAAAATAGTATTTGAGAATCTAAGGATGAAAGAAGAAGAAAACATAACTGGCTACTTACACCAGGTAGATGAAGCTGTGAATGGAATCAGAAGTATGGGTGAAGATATGGATGAATCAATGGTTGTAAAGAAAATCCTGAGATCCCCCCTCATAGATTTGATTCAAAAGTTTCTGCAATAGAAGAAGCTAAAGACTTGAAAAAACTCACCATGGTAGAACTGTTTGGGTCCCTCATTACCTATGAAATGAGAAATGAAGTCATAGGTCCATGCCAGAAAGAAGTTGGCTTCAATGATGTGAAGAATGAAGCAACATCTGACATATGCAATGAAGTTGAGGAAGAAGAAGAAAATTTTGTAAGAAATATGCAAAGAGGATCAGGTAAATATAAAGGTAAGCTACCCTTCAAATGTTTCAAATGTGGTAGAATTGGTCATTATGCCTCTAAATGTCCTATTGGTTCCCAAAATGACTGCAACCCAAAACTCTAAAACATTCCTAAATCACCTAGGCTAGGGATTGTCGTCAGGGTGATAGGAAGAGGTTTATCAACAAGTTGAGGGGGATTTTGGCCAACTACAGGAGTGGGTATACTCCTTTACACTTTAGGCTTAGCTAAACCTAGAAGGGATATTCCTAGAGGCATGAAATAAAATACAAATAAACAAACATAGCATACCCAATGTATACTTGACCCCAAGTGCTATCACTAGGTCAAAACAAACTGGCTACACAAGCCTCTACATTGAGCTGATTCAACTGTGCGAATATACATGCATAGGAAAGTTGGGTTTTTACCTAAACCACAGGTGAATGATTTGTTTGATTTTTAAAAGGTGATTGGTCCCTCTCCAATATGGATCGGTGCCTATTTCATTGGGCAACAGAGTCATAGAATGCAAGGAAGAAGGGAAATACATGGCAAAGGATCAACAAAACTAGACATAGATTTACATAAATGACTTTAGATAGATCTTCATACAATGGACATAGTTAATCATCCAAAAGAGAATTGTGATGATTCATATGCAACAAAGAAATGGAAAATACAAAGCCTTCTATTAACTTAGATGTTGTCACACATCTCCAAACCTCTATTACAATCATACCAACAAGTGTGGCAAGGGAAAATTCATAACTGCGATTATATATTTACCAAAATCACTACAAACACCTATGGAGACATACCATTACAATCAAATTTGCATTAGATAGCCTTCCTACACAATACTGAACAAATCCCTTCACTAACATACTAGACAAATCGTGTGTTGATGTCAAAGAAAATCCCCAGGCTCTCCCAGACGAAACAATTGGTTCAGTGACCATCCCTGAGAATGTCTTCATTTCATGTATATATAGCAATTAAGCCTACTGTGCGTTGGAAGATTTGGTCAACAAGCAACCGTGCTACAATGAATGAGGCGCATGGCCATGTCAGAAGAATCAACAGATATGGAGAAGAACCCATGCCCTATAAATTAATTTTGTGTTGTTGAGAGGACCTACAGAAAATATGGATACTAAAACATTGCATCCTCCCATTAAATTTGGGTACCTGCGCATTAACTGCAAACACTATTCTAGCGACTACCCTAACATCCACAACTATGCATTCATGGCGGCCAAGGGGGAAGAAAGGTGTTTAAAAACAAGAGCCCGCCCAAAGTGTTTGTAAAGCTTTTACAACACTTTAAATTTTTAAAGCTTTTACACTTTACAAATTCATGCTTTAAATTTGATCCTGCATTTTAATTTTGCCTTATTGGCAAAATCTTCTAATGAGAACTCGCCTCTTTTGCACCTTCTTTCACCTCATTGATGAAATTCGCCTTTCATGAACCAAGACCACATTTGCCCTTTTGTCAGCAAATTTTCAATTTGCCAAACTTCTCTATCTCTTTCCTTTCTCCATGCCTTTTCTTCATTTTTGCCTTTATTGACAAATTTGACTTTTCATGAACTCTGCAGGAAGCCCCTTAGTTAGCAAAAATCAAAACTCCTGAACCAATCAATCTTTGCCCTTTATCAAAAAATTATCCATTTGCCGAACCTTACCTCTATCTTGCCTTCTTCTGCTCTATCCGTAAAATCTCAATTTGCCGAACCTTTTCCTCAGCGCTTCTTTTTTTGCCTTTTATTGGCCAAAACCCATTTTTTTGAACTCTCATTTTTGTCCCCTCTCCATTTTGCCTTTTCCACTGCTTAGTCAACAAAATTTAGCTTTTTTGAACCTACTGCCTTTTCCTTTTATTCAGCCCATTGTTGGTAAACATGGTGAAATTTGAACCTTCACCTCCTCCACCTTTTTTCCTTCTTTGTCGACAAATTTTGCCTTTGCCAAACCTATGGCTTTTATCTCCCCATCAGTAAATTTTCAAGCATATGAACAAAGCTCCTTTCATCTTTTTCTTATCGGCCAACCGCCTTATCGGCGAATCTTCAAAATTTTGAACTATTTGCTTAGTTTGACCTTTCCCCAGTTCCTTGACAAAGCATCCCTTTTCCTTTTATGACTTAGCCATTTTTCTGCGGCCTCTTTGTTCTCCCTTTGCTTTCAATCAGTGAATCCTTTATCGGCTGAACCGTCAATCGATGAACTTGGAGGTTCGCGAACCTCCAATTTCACTGACAAAGGTTCTCCCTCATCTTCCTTTTTTGTGCCTTAGAAACTTTCACTTGTGGCACGGTCTTCTCCTTTCTTCTTCTGTTGGTGAAGTCCACCATCGGTGAAATTTCAAGTTCGCGAACTCAAAAATTCACCGATAAAGGCCTTCTAAACATCTTTTTGCTGTCGATAAACCCCCACCTTGCCTTCCTTCACTTTCTGTTGGTGAAGCGGCAAAACTTTGAACTTGCAAACAAGTTCGTAAGTTTGGGAAATCCTCAATTTGCTGACAAAGGGCAAAAACAAAGATATTTTCTAAGGGAAGAAATAAAAGGGCTCGAGGGGCAAATACTTAGAGAATTTTATTAAGGGAACCCATTAAAAATAATCTCTAATTGGATATAGAAGATGGGTTTTGAAATCAAAGGCAATACTTGGAAAATAGGTAGATTTTCTGGGTTTTTGGGGTAGAATTAGCATTTTAGAACTGTTAATTTTGGATTCCAACATGTCCTTTTGGAGATAGTGAAAGTAGCAGCAAGGGGTTCAAGAGAAACAATTTTTAGAGGAACCTTCTTTCAAAAGAAGACTATATCTCCGGAGAAGTAGATCACTACTCATCTAATAAAGATAGAGGGGAATCTCTGTTCATGGCAATGGTGATCTTAGATGATTCAAAAAAGACTATAGATGAAGAAGAATATGAAGTTGACTTTGAAGGTGAACTTGTTTTTTCTCTTGAAGACTTAGACTTTGCAAGGAAGGAAAACCAAGAACAAAGGGTTTTGATTGAAGCCAAGACAAAAGAATGTATAAAACTTGAGAAAGAAATTTAGTTACTCAAAAAGGAGTTGAAGATGGCAAAGCTTGGAAGTCTGGATGATACAAGATGTATAGATTTCATCTTACCTCAAGGAAGATCTCTTCATGCAAGACAATTCTCCATGAACAAGTCCAATCATGTTTTCTTTGGTTGTTGTTTTATCTACAATAAATTTGGTCATAAGACTATGGATTGCAAGTTTGTAATGAATGAAAGAAATCCCGTGGATGCCAATATGGTTTGTCAAATTTGCAACAAGTTTGGACACATAGCAAGGTATTGTACCTGAATGGTTTGGCAAATTCATAATCTCAGATAACTGATGTCACTGAGCAAGACAAGGAAAGTAACAATGGAGTTGAGAACTCAATGATTGTCCAAACAACATTTCATTCTCAAGGACAAACCAATCTCTGGGTGATAGACAGTGGATGCACAAATCACATGATGGGTGATAAAAGCAAGTTTATTAATCTTGGAAAATGGGATGGTGGCTTGGTTAGGTTTGGAGACAACTCTTCTAAAAGGATCACTAGAAAAGGTAAAATCATTCTTGATGGAAAGTCTCAAACACATGATGTTCTTTATGTAGAAGGTCTCAAGCATAATCTTCTCAGTGTAAGTCAAATGTGTAGCAAAAGATATAATCTTACATTTCATGATCAAGGATGTGAAATTAGAGAGCAAAGTTTGGAAAACTTGTCGCAGAAGGCTTTAATACAAAAGGCAATTTGTATAATTTTAAAGGAGTTAATGACAGGATTTATCTGTTAGGGCAAACAAATGAATGCTGGTTGTGGCACAAGAGAATGAGGCATATCAACTTTGATATTCTGGTGAAGATCAATTCCATGAAAACAGTAAGGGACATGCCAAAGATCATCAAGCCTACAAACACAATATGCAAGGAATGTTAGATTGGAAAGTAGACAAGGATAACTTTCAAGTCCAAGAAATATTCTACTACAAGGCCTTTGGAGTTGGTTCATATAGACATGTGTGAACCAACTAGGACAAAAATCTTAAAAGGTGAGTGGTATTTCATGTTGCTCATTGATGATTTCTCTAGAATGACTTGGGTTACTTTTTTAAAAGAAAAATCAAAAGCTTTCAGTAGATTCAAGATCTTCAAAAATATGGTAGAAAATGAAATGAATTCTAGAATTAAGTGCTTAAGATCTAATAGAGGTGGTGATTTTACTTCAAATGAGTTTGTAGAGTTTTGTTAAGAACATGGAGTCAAAAGGCACTATGCAACTGCTAGAACCCCTCAATAGAATGGTGTTACAGAGAGAAATAACAAGATTGTCCAGGAGATGGACAGAACAATGTTGAGTGAAGCTAAACTGCCTGATATATACTGGAAAGAAGCAATTAATACCACAGTCTATATTCTTAATAGGGGACAACTAAGAAAGCACAATACCAAGATCCCTTATGAGCCTTGGAATGGAATACCTACAACAGTCAAGTATTTTAGAGTTTTTGGAAGCAAATGCTACATCAGAAGAGATGAAGAAGGTCTGGAAAGTTTGACTCAAGGGTAGATGAAGGTATTTTCCTTCGGTACTCAACTACAATCAAAGCCTACAAGTGCTACAATAAAAGACTAAGGAAGATAGTTGAGAGTGCAAATGTGAGAGTGGATGAAGAATCACATCAAAACTTAGTTGAGCAAGAGGATTGTTGGTTAGATGAACTTGCCTACATAGAGGAAGTCACAGAAGTTAAAGAAAAGGAAGAAACTCTAGAGAAGACTGCTAAGACTCCTACCAAGTATGTTCATAAAAATCATTCAGAAGACCAGATCATTGGAGACAAGAATGAAGGAGTTCAGACAAGAAGAAGATTTGCAAGAACAAATGAACAGGTAAACTTTGCTTTGTTGTCAAGAATAGAACCTAAAATTTTTAATGAGGCCAGTAAGGATGAAGGATGGATACAAGCTATGGAAGAAAAATTGAATCAGATAGAAAGAATCAGACTTGGGAGTTGGTACCAAGGCCTACAAACAAGAATGTAATAGGAACAAAATGGGTTTTCAGGAACAAGTTGAATGAAGATGGAGAAATGGTCAGGGAAAAAGCAAGGTTGGTTTGTAAAGGATATTCACAAGTTGAAGGTGTTGACTATGAGGAGACATTTGCTCTAGGGGCAAGAATGGAAGCGATTAGAATGGTTCTTGCTTTTGCAGTACATAAGGGATTCAAGGTATATCAGATGGATGTTAAATCTGCCTTCCTGAATGGTAACTTGGAAGAAGAGGTCTATATAGAGCAGCTTGATGGCTTTCAATTATTAGAAGATCCAAACATAGTGTGTAAACTCAAGAAGGCTTTGTATGGTCTCAAACAAGCCCCTAGGACTTGGTATGCAAGGTTGGACAAGTACTTACTTCAGCAGCATTTCAAGAAAGGTACCACAGATAGTAATCTTTACATCAAAATATAAGGTGAACAAATTCTAATTATTGTTGTGTATGTTGATGATATAATATTTTGTGGATATGATAAGATGTGTAAGAAGTTTGCAGGAGAGATGCAAAAAGAGTTTGAAATGTCTATGTTAGGAGAGCTGTCATTCTTTTTAGGACTTCAAATATCTCAATCAAATGAGGGCATCTTTATCTCTCAATCAAAGTATGTTAAGAAAATGTTGAAGAAGTTTGGAATGGAAGATTGCAAGCCTGTGAGTACTCTTATGGAAATTAGTTGTCACTATTAATGTGCAGGATTGTACCTGTTATGCAAAGTTGTGAAGCTCAGCAATCCTGTGTAACATGGGATCAAACTCAGGCTGTGGGTGACCTATGGTGAGCTTGAACCTCCAGATTATAGGCTAGTTCCCTTATAATTTTCAAATGGGCTAATGACTTTGCAGGAAAAGGGTTGAAAAGACCTACTAAAAGCACTAAAACTGTAACTTAAAAAAGTGCGGTGATGCACCTAATTTGATAGAAAACTGCAACTCTAACTCACAATAAATCTCAAAAAAATCTATCCACACAACTCACTTTGGCAATATGATCACAAAAATGTTTCTAAGGGAGGCTAGAAATAACTTTCTTCTTGGAGGAAAATAGGGTTCTCATAGCATGAAAGAAAAATTATTTCAATTGCACAACCTAAGACCTGTGATTTTTACTGCTATTCAATACATGCAAGTACAAATGAGACAATGATTTTAAAGGTTTTGATATTAAACACAATAAAATCTCATAAAATCATTCATAAAAGCAACACAAATGAAAAGGTAGATACTTGATTCTACTGAAAATAAAGGAACACTTGCATAAAAATGACAAAGAATAAAACCTGTAACCTATCGTAATGTATTAATCTACAAAAGTTGAGTTACAAAACACTCTTTCTCTCTGCAATGTGTAAGAGAGCAAAAAGGAAAGAACTAGAAAAACCTAAGTTTTTCTTACAATATATAATAATGAACCCTCAAGAAGACCTAGAAAGGTCAACTGTAATCAATTGCCTCTAAAAATAATCTCCTCAAAATGATCCACGAGCAAGTGTGAAAATCCCTAAAAATAAGAGCTATAACTGATCCAATTTGAGCTAAAATAGATCCAAAATACCCCTCTCTATTAGTTTGACCAAGTGGTGGACCAAACTCTCCAATTTTGACTAAAAAAACCATGCAAAGAACTCCAAAGGACCTCAGTTAACTGATTTTGCACGATTTGGGCATGTGTAAACAAAGTAAAAATAAATAATAAAGTATTCAAGATGATTTACTTTATTATTTATTATAGACTTATCCATTTTACCATCTTTTGCATCTCTATGATAAATAATAAAGTAATTTATAGCTCATTACTTTATTATTTATTTACATTTGTTTATTTATCTCTAACTCATGCAAAAGCACAATAAACTCCTTATATCTCCTTTTGGATTTGCACAATTACATTAATGCATCCAATGATGCTGCCAAAATAACCCCCATGCATGCAAGAGTTACAAAATATCCCTATTTTACTCCCTTGTGTCTCCCATGCACTATGGTAATCTCCTCATGCAAAACACATCATGCAATTTGCATATCTTTTTTACACTTGTAAAGCCCTTATGACTCCCATGCAATATCATGTATTATTGCCCTTGCATCATAAAATCCTTATGACTCCCTATGTGCAATACATACATGACATACCTTTGCATGTTTTCTTTTTTCATATAAAGCACCTTATCGCTCCATGCAAATCTATCATACCTTACCATACACTTATGCATCACATACCTTCAACATAAAAGCACCTTGTAACTTCTTTTGATCTCCATGCACTATAAGGCATAAACCTCACCTTCAAATCATTGTGATGTTTTGACTTTGTAAAAATCAAAAGAAAAAGAATCAAGCCCTCATGGGCCCCTGTGGCATCATTAGGTTTGATGATTGGGAAGTGTTGACCACGAGTTGGAAATGGATAATAATGATTTTGCAAAAAACATCAGTCAAAAAGCAAAGATCTCAAATTAGGTCATTTGACTAAAAAGGAGGAAATAACCCTAAACATCATCATTTGCACTTGTCTCTTATCTGCTACTCCTCTACACCCGTCGCCATTCCTATTAGGGTTTGAAGAAAATTCATGGTTCTCTGCAACTTCTAAGGGATTTCAATGGATTCCTTTGAGGAATTTGACAAGAAATAGCAAGGTAAGTATTTTCTGTGTCAAAACTGAGCTGGTTCTTGATTTTATTCACTAGTTTTGGGCATTTTGGCCATGGCCATATGGTGGTTTTTGATGCATCTTTTGTGTCTTCATTGTGTTTTTTCTTTCTTGTATTGAGCCACCATGAAATCTTGACTTAGAAGCTCGAGAGGCCACTTTCTTGAATGCAGTCTTCTATACCAAATGATGGTAAGCTCTCTATTCATCTCTGCACCATTCCTCTGGTTTCTATTCATATGCAGCTCGACATGAGCTCAGGAAGTTTATAAAATGAATGGCATTTTCTTGTATTCTATGAGAAATATTACTGAACCCTTGATAGTTTAAAGGGTCGCAGCCATGTACATGTCTTTAAACATTCATTTGTGTCTTCACAACTCGAAAGCTCTACACTTCTTCTTTATGCAAGATTCTACTTCAAAACCCAAGTGGGTTTACCTTGTTTGAAACAAAGGTTTCCTTAGCTGCGGCCTACAATTGCATAAAAATGGGTTTCATTTATTTCCTAAACTTAAACAAACCCTTCTGGGTTCGAAACCTGTATCTCCTTTGTATCTGATCTTCACTATGCAAAATGTGATCAGGGTTTGTTTAGGAAAACAACACTCAGGTAGAAATACGAACTGGGTTTTTCTCCATTTTTATATGCAAAGAATAATGGCATCATGCTATTGTTTTATTCTGAGAATGAAAAATACAACATTTATAAGCTCAAAACTCTTCATTTTCACCTGTAGATGCTTTTCCTTCTACAATTTGGTGTGGGTTTTTACATTTTGTGAAGAAAAACTTATTCCTGGCTACGGCCTGAGAACCCATATATGTATATGATATCTTTCTTTCTTTCTTTCTATATGAAGAGAAAATGACACAAACTACATACTCTAAGGTTTTGGCATGTTGTCTTTGATTATGTATGGAAAACCCCAATTTAGAACTGCATTGTGGTATCATTCTTTGCTTACATCTTCATAAAAGGCTATAAGGGTTTCTTTTTGTGAGAGTTCCTGACTATAGCATTGTGACTCTTTCTTACATACTCAGTGACTTTTGTAGTGACAGTTATGATCCTTCTTGAGGTTGGTACTACACCCTTCTGCTTTGGTCTTATGGCATGTAAATATAAGGGTTTTGTAAGAAGCTCTTAGCTATAGCGTTTGTTGCTCCACCTTAAATGCTCTAGTTTTGTGATATATTGTGATGAAAATCCACTAGTGTTTTCAAATAATCTGTATTTGTCCTCCCTCTTTTGATATCTATGTTCTCTTGAGGAGAAAACAGAAAAGAAATCTATTCCTCTTTACTGGTTTCTCTGTATTGGTGCAAATGAATTTCATGCTTTTACTATACTTGATGCATAGTTTTGATAGTTTGTTCTTCTCTTAGGCCACAACCTTAGATATTTTGGTTGAATCATAGCAATAACACCCTATGCTCACTATATTTTATGACCACTATGTAGAGGTATGCCCAATACATATGACTTCCTTTGTATAAAATAATGACCCTTTACCTCTATCTCTTGATGTTGCTCTATTAATTGCTTTGAATATGACTTGAAGGTTCTATATAAGCCTTGTGACTGTATACATCTTTTGATATTCTGTATCTTCATCTTGCACTTTGTATGCATTTATGTATCGATTGAAGGCAAAATAAAGAAGATAAGAAGCACTAACTATACCTTAAGTGACTACTTCTATTGCATATGAACAAGGCATACCTCTTTGTTTGGCTGCAACTTATCTTCTATGTACCTCTTGATATGTGATCATACTTATATTGATTTAGGCTCAGTTGTATTTGAACAAGGAAAGAGGTCTTTTCTGTAGATGAACAAGTAAATATACCTTTGCTATTCCATTCTTCTTTCACTGCACCCTTTTGATCTTGTATACTTTGGGCCTATGCTGTAACTCTTGGCATAGATGAATGGTATCTTCTTTACATGGTATTTGGATGGTGTAGGTACCTTGATCTTAATTTGTCATTGCTGTTCCATCTTAACTGCACCTTATACTTGATTTATGGCTTTCATATGGATGAATGATATCTTCTTTTGATGACGACTGTACCTTGATCATTTGATTATACTGTCCCACATGGCATGATATGATATAGTTGTTCTCTTCTCTTGTACTTGGTATATTTGATATAACAGCAATATGCATGTGATGCAATACCACGATGTTTGGTCTATTGAATATCTCTGCATTATTGTCATTACTTTGAGCATGATGGGATCAACCCTTATGGGAGCCCATTTTCTTCACATGCTTATTTCATAAAAATGAATCAACAACATGGTTTCTCCTATACTTGCATAATGAACAAACAAGTTAGTATAAAAACATACCTTTGAAAATTCAATGCTCTTTCTCATGATGATTTGGCATTCATCTGATGATCTAATTTTTGCATATGTCTAATAATGATCCAATTGTAGCATTATGATTGCAAGTTTATAGATCTATTGATAAGGCATATGATGAGTTTGTATATCCTGAGATCTAACCAAACCTTTCAAACATTGCAGGTTCATCTTTCTGATCAGGAGCAAGAAACTAAAAACATGAAGGTTAAGCTGCAGATAGGAGGATCAACACCAACTCTTCAAGGCAATAATGGATATCACTCTCCTCATATGTTCCTTTTCTTTACTTTATCTTTAGATGTATATCTTGCATGCTTTGTTGCATTGACTCAGTTTAGTCATTCCCACAGCTTGTGTGGGACATACTTAAACACTCTCTTGAATATAATTAGTTATTTTACTTATGCAATGATTTATGTATGTTTTGCTTTTTGAATCAAATACATAGCATAAAACAACTGAATCTTCTTTAAAACACATGTTTAAAACATGATGATGAAATGACAGTTTATAAATACCTCTTTTACTTGCAATGTACTATGGCACTGAATATTTAATAACATTATAACTGAAAGATGAAATCAGTTAGATACCTGTCATTCCTTGAATGCCTATTTTCTTGTCTTCAGATAAATTCACTTATCAGGATGGTTTGACAGCCTAGCTTGAGCTGTCACATTATCCTGATAAGTGATCCTTCATTGCTCCCTTGTCAAGATAACAGGCATTTGACTGAGTGATCATGCACTTAAAAAATTTCTTTTATCCCCTTTGCAACAGCTGCAATCTAGGCCTTGCTAAATTAGGTTGCAAACAGTCACTTGAGTAAAGATGATGAGTCACCTAAAGCTGATCAGATTTAGTACATATCTATGGTTGGGGGCCTACTATACCTAACAACATCAAGGCCTGACATTATACAAGTTGTATGTTTGGTTGCAAGATTCCAAGATGATCCTAAGGAAACACATGTGGAGGCAGTCAAGAGAATATTCAGATACTTGAAGAGCACTCTGGAACATGGATTGTGGTATCAAAAAGGCAATGACTTTTATCTAAGTGCTTATACTAATATAGATTGGGTTGGTAGTGTTGATGATAGGAGAAGTACTAGTGGAGGAGCTTTCTTTTTGGGAGACAAACTGGTCTCATGGATCAGAAAGAAGCAGGATTCAGTGTCCTTATCAACTACAGAGGTAGAATATATTGCCACAAAAGCCTTCTGTACTCAAGTGTTGTGGATGAAGCAAACATTGAACGATATCAAGGTTGTATATGACGAGCCCATTCCCATTCTTTGTGATAATACAAGTTCTATCAATATTTCAAAGAATCCAATGATGCATTCTAGGACCAAGCACATAGCCATCAGATATCACTTTTTGAGAGAGAAGGTTGCAGATCAAGAAGTCAAACTAGATTATGTGCCTACAAAGGATCAATTTGCAGACATCTTCACCAAGGCACTTTCTAAAGATACTTTTGAGTATCTTAGATAGAAGTTAGGGGTTTTTACCCCTCCTTCTAACTAGATGCATAGATGGTACATCTGTCCAGGGGGGAAATTCAAGATATATTTTTATCTCTGGATTGATGGTGGCTACTACTCAGGGGGGGTAGGTAGGCAAGTGGTCCTGAAGGGTAACAAGATTTGATTAGTCAGGGGGAGCTGACAGGTGAGAAGCATTAAAAGAAAAATAAAAAAGAAAACAGACAAAGGGAGCAAAAGGAAGATCAATTCAAAGGAAGACCATTTGCCCTTTGTCCTTGATGTCAAAGGGGGAGAGAATTGCATATCAGGTAAAGTGTTGCCATCAATGCCAAAGGGGGAGATTGTTGCACTTATGTTGGCATTGATGTCAACAGTGTGAGATTCAGGTGTGTTGTCAGTAGTGCTGGAATGAAGAAGGCCAGAAGTAAAGTGGACAAGAGGTTAATGTCAAAGGGAGTTTATGGCAATATGATCAGAGAAGAAGACAAAAGAAGATAGATCAGAGATGAGAAGGGTAAGATAATGAATGTCATCAATATCTCCTGAAGTTTCCTAAGGGAATGTATTGCTTTAGCTTTGAAAGAAAGATTCAAGTTGTCCAAGTTGATGAGGTATAAACAACCTCATTTTTATAACAAGCCATATAACCTTTCTTTTCCCTAACCAATCACCTTAGCCATGCCAATTTGTTTACTTTTAGAAGCAATATTTATCTATTTTTGATAAAATGATGTATAAATCTTTATTTTCAAATTGATTGAAATTAGCCACTAATGTTGACTTAATTGCTATAGAGCTTGTGTAATTATGCAGGGTTACATGTATTGCCTAATGGAAGGAGTGGACTTCAAACCGGTTGGCGTTAGAGCACTGAAATTTTAGGGTGCCAGAAATTTAGGCATACATTGTAGACTTTGTTAAAGCAATTCTGTTATTTTCTATTGATCATACTTAAGACTTTATGGCTCCACTCAGAGCCTTTACTGTGTTTTAATGCAAAGACATCCAGTTAGTTGTAATTCTATTTTTCTTTAAAAGACTTCTTCAATGGCATTTACCCGCCATTTGAAAATTAGGATTTTTTGTAGTAGTGCAGTATATATATGTAGTTGCTCAAAACAAGGACATGCTGTTATGTTATATTCTGAGTACTATTCATCTATGTTCTCTGTACTGTGTTCTATGATACTGTTATGAGATGAATGAATACTGCCAGTCTTGTTCTAAGTAACTTATTCTGAGTAATGGATGTATTGTGAATGTGATTTACTTTGAAGCTATTAAAGTACCACATGTGATTTGAACCAATATTAGGAACGCCCAAGAGCTAGACACTCGAGGGATCATAGAGTAGATAAGTATTTTTATTGTTAATGTTGTCATTTCTATTCTGTGCATGTCATGTTTAGATTAATGTTACTTTGTGCTTAACTCTGTTATGTGTTCTTGCAGGTTGTGGTTTTAAGTTAATGATCTTTGAGTTCTATTTACTTGAAATTTCCGTAGCATCCACTCTGTCATAAAACTGTTGTTAGCTATTGATTAAAAGGAGTTATGTGTACTTTCAGTTAGTAGTTAGTTGCCTTTGTTTTTCAAGTTCATAGTTAAACTGCAAAGTGTTGATTCTTAGGTAGTTTACATGCTTTCTGAGTAGGAATTTGAATGCTTTCTAGCTTAACAATTTCATGCTTTCTAGTTTAATTTATGTTTAACAAATTCATGCTTTCTAGTTTAATTTTTGTTTCAAACTTTTCAAAAATTTAGAAAATCTACACTAAGTGAGATGTCCAAAAATATCCCCTATTGCATACAACCTTAGACACTACCCGGTCGACATAATTGACATATTTTTAACTAAAGTGTTAGGACCTTATGATAGCCTGTTACTTTTTGGCACCATTGCTGGGGAAAGATTCTTTTCTAAGTGTTAATATGAGATTGCTTGGATACCTCTTTTAGGAGAAAAATATAGTTGTCAGACTTCTTTTTCTGCATGGTCAGGCAACGAGGTCTGCACAAAAGATTCATACCAAGAACCCCCCAATATCAGTTCCAACCATAACCAGGGAGATAGAAGTCTCAGCTGAAGAACTTAGCTATGAATTGATCGATTAGGATCAACCTGAGACCTCCCAAAATACCCCAAAAATTAAACCATCAGGCCAAACCTTTGAAGAGGAATCATTCAGCGAACAAACCCAATCTTTGAGGAGGAGAACATTCTTTTTAACATCATGTATGATAATAACAATAATGACCCTTTCAATGGATGCAGAGCAAACCAAGGAGATGGGAGAGCAAACCAAGGAGATGGTGATAACCTAAGGAGAGTAGCATGAACATTTAGGGTGTATGCACAAAGATGGGGGACCAAAAAGTCACCACCGTGGGACTTTTTGGTCCAAAACAGGCCAAAACGTGAGCGCATTATAACGCGCTCGCATTTTGACTTTCTTTAAAAGTCAAAAAAACTTCATTTTCTCCCATTCACCCGCGACCAAAGGAGTTTGTATGCGAAAAAATAGTCTTCAAAGCGCGAACACGTTCAAGGAAAGTCTTTCCAAGCAAGTGCAAGGGAAAAATTGACACTTTCATGATGCCACCTTGCCGCCAAAGATGCCATGGAGCAAATTTGGAGGGCCTAGAAGCCGAAGAAGGTAGGGTTTGTTTAATTTTTGTTAGTTTGAGAAGAATTTTTGACTTTTGTAATGTTTAAATAGTTTTTTATTTGCATTTATAGTTAATGAGGCAAGAGAAAAACCAAATCTAGTTAAGGAGGGTCAAAACAAACCCCAAAACCCTCCAAACCATCAAAACCCACCTTCACTTCCTCACAATGTAAGGGATAGTCAAGAAAACTACCTACGGATAATAGAAGAAAACAAGAAACATCTTCAAACTCTTATTCAAATGCTAAACAATCCAAGTGCAAGCACCGATCGTAGGAGAGCGCTTGCGAAGTCACTAGAGGAGATTGTTTCCCACACCAATTTGGTGACAAAACAAATTACCGAATTTCAAGACTATAGGGAGAGGTGTTGGCAATACTATGCTAACAAGTTGTCATATGAACAAGTGAAGAATGAAAAAAATATAAATCTCAATTATGTGCACACTTTATTAATCCCAAAATTGGCCAAAGATTAGAAGAAACTTGCAAACAGTTTCCTATTCATTGGTGCAGGAATGAAGAAATATCCCAAAACTTTTGGGATAGATGGTACATGGTCTTCGATGAGTGCCTATGCAACAATGATGAGGTGCCACAATATTTCTTGAGGAAACTCCATTGTGAGTTTGTCTTCAAGAAGATTTCTAATTATTTTGACATTCGTGAGTTCTAGGGTAGAGGTGGTGGCTCTACCCAAGATAGAGAGGGGGCTCAGTGAGATTAAAACCATGTGTCTGTACCCCTGTTGAGGCTAGAATGTAGGTCACTCCCTTCGACTTTGAAGGAGAGTGTTGAGGTGGAGACATTACATTCATTGACTACTCTCACCCAATCTCTATCGCAGCATGTCGATGATCTTACCCAGGCCGATGAGGGTGAGAGTAGTAGGCATCATTTGTCCCCACATTTGTGCAGTTCATGTGGGAACTTGTGTGATTATGGGATGTAGGACTCATGGCAGGACCCTTGGCAAGATGCTGCAATGCAGGAGCAACATCCATTGATGGAGACATCCATATTGGATGAGATTGCTCTCACCAATGATCTATTACAGACTACATTTGGTATTGATTCTTAGGTAATTTTTTACAAGTTTCATCTTGATTTAATATATTGTTATTTGAAATTTGTAATTAATTTTATATGACTATCTATATTATAAGTCAAAAATAATGTATGTAATTGTCTGTGCAATGAAATTCTAGGGTCAGAGTTTTCATCCTACCTCCATTAGCCGTCCATTGGCAGGTTATGAGAGGAGGTCAAGTCAGCACATATGTAATTTATGACATGATCATAATTATTGTAGATATGTCAATGATAATATTATTTTGTAAAAATTTGATGATTTCAATAGACACCTCCATAGTTTCCTTGGTCCCCTGGACGCAAATCCACCACTTTTACGAAGGTAAATTTAACCATTTCTAATCATTATGCATTTTTAAAATAATGTTATGTATTTATTTTGGTTGAATAATCTTGAACTTGATTTTTAGATGCTGAATGTGGAGAATCCTCCTCATCTTCATGAGTCAGCATAGATAGGCATTGCTGCAACCATGATGTCTTCAAATCCTTTGACCGAGGTATGAGCCAATAACATGAAAATGTCATAATTTTGTATTTCTTATTTTATCTCATGTCATTTGATGTACACAAATGATATTTATGTTTAGTCAATTTTGCTTCTTGATGCTTCTCACAAGAGGTCACAACTCTAGCCCGTCCAACTATGGACAAAGAAGCTGGAGACAAGATGATGGAGAGTGATCATTGGATGGTGATAAGTGATCGATTACATATGTGATGTTATATATTTCATGTACATTTTCTATAGTAATGTGCATATTGTTTGATTGTATTAACAGGTGGATCTAGATGAACTTCTGTCGAAGAGGTCTACTCAATGACAGAGAGAGGATGAGTCACGGATTAGCTCTTCATCTTCATGGTCAAGCAAGAGCCGCCGATTATTTCATAAAAGTCCATAGGAAACTAGTTTTTGGGACATTTTTTGTATGCCTAGATGGCTTTGTATACATATTTTGTATGTTACCGATGTATATTTTTGTATATATGCCTATATGTATTTGTTTGGACATGCCTATATGGCTTTGTATGTAAACTAGATGTTGTGTTCATGACATTATGTATATGGCAATTTATATTAAATATTTAACATGATGATCAATTATCGTTACAAGAATTTGGTTTTACATGTGCCCATTGCATTTTCTTGAAAGTTTATAAATCATTTTCAAATAATCCATTTTGTGCATATCTTGCAATCATTGCATTCTGTGGGACTGTGCATTTCTTTGAGGCATCATTTCAAACAGTTCACGCTCCTTGTCTATGCTTCCACACTTTCCATACATGTCTACAAGGGAAGTTGTAAATACAATACATGTGACAAAATTCCTATATCATTTATGCTTTTATGGTTGTCCACACCATGTTCCCTAGATCCCATTCTGGCATAGGCAAGGAGAAAGTTGGATAAGGTTGTGCAATTTAGTTTTAGACGTACCAAAATTTGCGTTTGGTTGAAATTTACTTTTGTACATTTGCTTGAGAGTTTTTAAAGCCTTATGAAAAATCCATTTCATGCATATCTTGCAATCATTGCATTCCATGAGACAACATTTCTTTGAGGCATCGTGTCAAACAATTCACGTTCGTTGTATATGCTTCCACACTTTGCATACATGTCTTGCAGGGTACTTACAACTACAACATTTGAAAAAATTCCTATATCATTTATGCTTTGATGGATGTCTATATCATGTTCCAAAGATACCACTTCTAAGGTTTTTGGAATTTGGCTTTACACTCACCAATTGCATTTTCTTGAAACTTTGTAAAGGCTTATCAAAAAATCCATTAAATGTTCATATCTTGCAATCATTGCATTCCATGAGGTGATATTTCTTTGAGGCATCATGCCAAATAGTTCATGTGCCTTGTCTATGCTTCCACACTCTGCATACATGTCTCTAAGGGCAGTTGCAACTACAACATCTAACAAAATTCCCATATGTTTTATCCTTTGATGGATGTCCATTTTGGCATAGGCAAGGAGGATATTGGCTAAGGTTGTGGAATTTTTCTTTACACCCGCCAATCGCATTTTCTTGAAAGTTTCTAAAGCCTTATCAAAAAATCCATTTTGTTCATATCTTGCAATCATTGCATTCAATGAGGTGACATTTCTTTGGGGCATCATGCCAAACAGTTCACGTGCCTTGTCTATGCTTCCACACTTTGCATACATGTATACAAGGGCAACTGCAATTACAACATGTGACAAATTTCCTATATCCTTTATGATTTGATGGTTGTCCATACGCTGCTCCAAACATTCTATTTTGGTGTACAGATAGGGAGGATGCTGGCAAAGGTTGTGGAATTTGGCTTTACACATGCCAATTGCATTTACTTGAAAGTTTCTGAAGTCTTTTCAATAAATCCATTTTTTGCATATCTTGCAATCATTACATCCCATGAGAGGACATCTCTTTGTAGTGTTGTATGATCAAACAGTCCACGTGCCTTGTCTATGCTTCCACACTTTACATACATGTCTCGTAGGGTGGTTGCAACTACAACTTTTGACAAAATTGCTATATCCTTTATGCTTTGATGGATGTCTATACTGTGTTCCAAAGATACCATTTCAAAGGTTTTGGAATTTGGCTTTACACCCGCCAATTTCTTTTGCTTGAAAGTTTCTAAAGCCTTATCCAAAAATACATTTTGTTCATATCTTGCAATCATTGCATTCCATGAGGCAACATTTCTTGGGGGCATCATTCCAAATAGTTCATGTGCCTTGTCTATGCTTCCACACTTTGCATACATGTCTACAAGGGCAACTACAATTACAACATGTGACAAATTTTCTATATCCTTTATGCTTTGATGGTTGTCCATATGCTATTCCAAACATCCTATTTTGGTGTACAGATAAGGAGGACCTTGGCAAAGGTTGTGAAATTTGACTTTACACGTGCCAATTGCATTTACTTGAAAGTTTCTAAAATCTTTTCAACAAATCCAAGTTTTGCATATCTTGCAATCATTGCATCCCATGAGAGGACATCTCTTTGTGGTGTTGTATCAAATAGTCCATGTGCCTTGTCTATGCTTCCACACTTTGCATACAAGTCTTGCAGGGTAGTTGCAACTAAAACTTTTGACAAAATTACTATATTCTTTATGCTTTCAAGATGCCATCCTAGCTCAACCATACTCACATCAATTTGGATCTTTACCTTGAACACTTGCTCACAACATGTCATGCCTTCATTATTCACATGAATTCTAATCTTCATGGTCCTTTAATATGACATATATCTTGTCTAGAATCATGCAATAGAATATATGATCTCAACTTGATATGTTCATGCAATGAACTGAGCAATTCAATCTCCCACTAGCTCACACTAGCTTCACTCTAGGTCTAGAACAAAACCAAATCTTGATTCAAAGACTTATAGAAATTCAACATGGTTTGAAAACACTCATACATGCTTAAATTCACTATACCAACCTTATCCATGCATGGGCAAAGCTCTGTGATCAGTATAACATGTACTTGCTTTGTAAGTAGTCTAGGAGCTTGTAGCCCTTCTCAGAGAGAGATTATGTAATAACTACCTTAATACACATGATAATTAAGAGAGAGAGCTTGTAGTCCTTTTTTATTAAGATATGATATACCATGATCAAAGTCATCATAAATAGGACAAACATCATTAAAATATATGATAGACCAAAAAACTGTCCCAAAAAGCACTCAAATTCCTTGAATTGACAACATCAAGATCATGAGAAAACTCCCCTAATTCTTTCTTATGTTCATGTGTGAGAATTTCCTAGGCTAGGGAAGTATCATGGAGGTCTCTAAAATACTTTTGAACTCATCCAAATGCACAAATATCATGCACCTCCCCTTGTGGTGAAAGACTAGCTTGATTTATACCCATTTTCTCAACCAAATTAGCAACTTGTTCTTCATGTTCATAGCTGTTGTAGGTTTGATAAAACTCATTTTTATGATGCCCAGGTTGTCCTAGAAATGTATAAGGTTCATAACTTCTGAAAAACCAATCTTTAGTTCATTTTATTGACCCATGAAAAAAGTTATAACCGCTGTCCCAAAGTCTAGAGGAAGATGTGTGAAGACAAAAATCATGACTTGAATGAAGCCCTTTGCGAGTAGTTTCAAATTGGGCATGGAGTTTACCTTCTTGGACCATTGTAGATGTTGTGATGACTATTTTTAAGCTTCAAACCACCTTCACATACCTTATAACTAGCTGGGCATGGCAGTCTTTCTAGGACAACAAGGTGACATTTTGGCACAAGATCATATCATTATCCCAGTAATGCATCACCAAAGGACTTATTCATCATAATTTGGGATCTAGGACAACATTAATGAAGGTTTCAAGATGGAAATGATGCCATGGATGCCTCTAAACCTATGATAGTCCTATTGTTGATTTATTTGTGACAGTCTTCTAGGGCAGTTTACATGGTATTTTGCATACTAATTCAGCTATCAAGATTGTTCTTGTGATAAGAGGACCATGAGTTAGGTGTATGAACAATCCCTAAATAATAAATGATAATAATCTAGCAAAAAATGAGGTCAAACAAATGTATAACCATTTTTATGATAGTCCTATCTATGACAGTCTTATGCAACATTTGCATGGTAGCACCTTTAAAGTTTGCACAAGGATAGCTTCTTCAACTCAATGATAGGACCTTGGACCATTTTCTATGCTATGACTACTATAACTAATTAGTAACATGACTCTTACAAGGTGGTTGGGTAACTCTTTTGTATAATAGTCCTTTTGTAAAATGAATGATGTGTGTTCTTGCTGATTGGCAAACCCTCTTCCATTGTCTTAGAAAGAAACATGCACATTAGGTCCTATTGGGAAAATTCTCAAGCATTGGATCAATAATCAATCCCATGAAGATACTAAAATCCCCATGATGACAATCCCCTAGATCTATAGCATATGATTTTTAAATTCAAAACATGACTGTGCTATTTATAATAGTCATAAATGACTGATCAACATTGAGAAATGACAATTTCAAATGCTTATAACTACATTTGCACTGATGACCACACTTTGTAACTTTAATAACATCAAGACAATCGTTCAAAACTTGCCTAGCAACCTAAAATATGACCCTAGCATAATATGGACAGTTACTAATGACTGTACTATTGGACAGTCACTAATTTAACTCTTCTTCCATGAGGATTGTCTTGCAAAGTGCCATAAGACTATTACTAAGTATGCCCCTCAAGATCCTTGTCTTCCTAAGGATTTAAGAGCCTTATTTCATATGCATTTTCTTCAAATAACATGGTTTCATGACAAGTCTAATGGCTCTTTCTATGGTTGCAAGTTAGGTCAATATGTCTTCACAATTTCAACAAGTTACATGAGGGTTTCATGGAGGATTATTCACATGACAACCATAACAAGGGATATTATTAGTCAAGATAATGTCATGATAAGGTCATCCAAATGGTGCCATAACAATATGAAGCTTTCATAGGAAGAAGGAAATGTTTTGATGGTAATGGAAAGGGTAGATGAAGAGGTACTTTGTTTTCTATCTTTAGGGCACCCATACCTAGGACTGTCATAAAAATCATTAAATTAATCTCTGTAATTTAGGGTATTGAAAGGTATATAGTCAATCAAGGTAACCACCATCATGTAGTAACAAAGGACAATTAGGAAATTTTGAAATATTGTTGTGTCATGTATACAAATCATCATGAATAGGTGCATAAGGAATGTCCTAGCCCAAGACACTAAAGAGGTCTCCACATCCTCCAACCTTCTCTAAGAGAATTCGTACTATGAAACATGCATGGAGAAGTTATCAAAAGGACACCTAACAATTATGTCTAAATGATCAATAGAGACCACTAAAGAAGTCTCCACATCCTCCAACCTTCTCTAAGAGAATTCATACTATGAAATATGCATAGAGAAGTTATCAAAAGGACACCTAACAATTATGTCTAAATGATCAATAGAGACAAGTAGGATTGTCATAATAGGGGGCATAGGATAGTCTAAGATTCAAGCCATTGCACGGTTCTATTGAATGAATCATTATGCATATTAAGGAATAAATCCTTCTATATCATCCTAGGGTAAAAATTAAGAGTCTTGGAATCAAATTTGGCTCCATTTATCATGAATATGAGTATGACAAACAATTTTTCACTAAAATTATTTTATGGAGTATTTGATATTGTTTTTCTCTTGTATAGGTGAAAATAGGTGAAATGAAGGCATGATGGGCCGAAACAAGGTGGAAACATGATGAATTTGGAGTCTCTTTGATTGAACTAACTGATATACCTACACATGCATGGATCCAATGGTCAATAATGATAGAAAAATATGTTAAAACTAAAAATAGATGATCACATGGATCTTTTACTTGATTTCTTAGCCTTATATGTTACTGCTACACCATTTTCAAGGTCCTGGTTGGATGGATCAGTAAGAGGAAACCATGGAAAGGCCTTGAAAATATATTTTCTAGAGAATGTTTTGAGGTATCAAAGTGATAAGAAGTAATTGCTCGAGTTTGTCTTTGTTATCACAAGCCATAGTTTGATTTTGGTTGCAATGTATGAAGACATACATACACAGTTCATGTGTTTTGGTAAACAACTTTTGACTAATTATGAAAACATATTTAAAGAACATATATATCTTAGAACATAAAGAACATAAATAATATAAATACATAAAGACATAAAGAACATAAGAACATATATATGTGAATTAAAATGGACATAACTTGAACATACCTTAGAATTTGATATTGGAGTTGACCAATTCTTCAAAATATGGCTTCAAAATCCTCAAATTCTTCTTTTTCGTAAGTTTGATTATGAATTCTATATAACTCTTGAATAGGATTAGTGATATTTATGGAAAAAACAAACATATATCATCAAATTCAATCTATATATCAATGGTAATTAGCTTTGAAACAATATCACACATGAAACATGAAACTTTCAGTTTAAATAATCAAATTTTCTCCAAAAACATGCAAAATCAGTTCTTCTACTTTGAAAAAATAAAAAAGGTGGTGGATTGATCTAAAAATGATTCTCAATATGTCAAACAACATGAAAAGCATTTTCTTATCTGATATACTGCATGAAAAGCAGGAATAACAGTCATGTGGGGTCTGAAGCATGGATCCCACATGCTTTTTTCTCCTATTTTTCATGCTTCCCATAATGCTAGCGCATTCTGGGAAGCATTAAAACATAAAGCTTCATGGATGCAAAAATCATAACCTTCTCAATGTTGGTGCCAAAATCATGGTCTAGGATGTCATGCTCTCACATAAAATATATTGTAACTATGCATGTAGTGCATCAAATAGGTAATCAAGTGATGGTCCAAGAGTATCCCTAGACTCAAATATCCATGTGGTTTGTGAAATAGAACTTGTCTATACTAGGAGGGACAAATGTAACCTTGTATCTACATGGGAGAGTCTCTCTCTCTCTCTCTCTCTATTTATCTATCCTCCCTCTCTACAACTCTATCTGCCTCTCTTTCTCTATATCTCTCTCCCTCTCTCTGTCGACCCCTTGGAATGTGAGGGAGAGAGATATAGAGATAGAGAGGTAGGTATGTTTAGATAGAGGGAGGATAGATAAATAAAGAGATAAAGAGATAAAGGGAGAAATAGGTAGATAGAAAGGGATGTATATAGAGAGGGAGGAAGACATAGAAAGGGGAAGGGGGAGACCTGGATAAATAGAGAGAGATAGAGAGACCGAGAGACATGGAGAGATAGAGAGGGACATAGACATGGATAGGGAGAGAGCCTGGGGACATCCAGAAAGAGATGGAGAGATAGAGATAGAGTTAGAGAAAGGAAAAAAATATAGAAAGAGGGGCAAATAGAGAGATAAAGAGGGATAGGTGGAGATAGAGATGAGGAGAGGGAGAGAGGGGAATTGAGATAGACTAAGGGGTCTATAGAGGGAGAAAGATAGATAGAGAAGGAGATAGAGAGAGAGAGACACACACACACATATATATATATCTCCCAGGCTCAGTCTCCTCTATATCTCCCTATTCTCCTCTCTACCTAAACCATAAACCTAAACCTCTAAACCTTAACCCCTAAACCCTAAACCAAAAACCATAAACCCTAAATAATACCCCTAAACCCTAATCCCTAACCCCTAAATCCCTAAACCCCTAACCCCTAAACCTCTATCTCCCTATCTCTCCCAATCTCTATTGGTCCCCTCACTCTATCTCTCTCTAAAACCTAAACCCTAACCCCTAAACTTGAGCAACCCTAAACCCTAAACTTGAGCATCCCTAAACTCCTAAAGCCTAAATAATTCCCCTAAACCCTAACCCTAAACCCTAAACCCTATTTACTTGAGCAACCCCAAACTCATGTAAACCTCAAATAATGCCTCTGACCCGTAAACCCTAAACTTGAGAAACTAGGATAAACCTGTAAACATATAGTTAGATAGGGGATGATAGAGGATCAATGGGAAATGGATGTAGAATTCTTGGATCTTGATTATCATTATCCTCATTGGGATGTGATTGGATAGGATCCAAGTTATTTGTTTGATTATCTATGTTTTCTTGGGGACCAAGTGTCTCATCATGGGATATTGATGGATAATGAATAGGACTAGCATAGGATGATGGATAGGGCTAATGAGATGATGGATAGGAGTGATGTGGGTTACTTGCTCATGGATAAGATCTTGATTGTAGATATTATCTTGATCATAGGGAGGATAAGAATGGATAGGACGATATTAGATATGGATAGGGTAAGTGGGGATGCATTGATATTCATTGGATTGGGGAGTAAGAGGTGGTGATGGGGGTTCTCTAGGAGATGTTGGAGGATCAATGATGGGATCTATGTAGAGGGGTTGACCATGAGATGGTAAGGGATCCGAGATGGGATTAGATGGGATGTTTGGATTTTGATTAGGATGGGTGGTTGGTGTGTCAACATGCTTTGGACTAGGCTCTTAACATAGCTATTAGGTTTCTTAGATGGATGTGATGGGTTCTTGGATGGGATCAATAATCTTTGGATGTTTGACAACATAGCTACATGATGGGGTTTGACTTGGACTTATGGTAGGAGACTCTTCAATGAAATGGATAGACATAGGAGTGGATGATGGTGTTGGAGTGGTAGACATGTTATTAGGAGGTTCTTTGTTAGGCTCAAGGATAGGAATTTGACGACATGATGTTCTTAGATTCCTTGCTAATAGTCCTTGGGTCACATCCTTCATGGCTTCATGGGTGGTGCAGGAGCACCTTCATAAATTGATGCTTCTATAGGAGTTTGATTAAATTTTAAATGTTTCAATAGTGTAATGAGGTCAATCAAGTCATTTTATGTGTTTAGGTCATTAGGAGTTTCAAAAATGCAAAATATTGCAAACCATGTAAAGGTTGTCAATGTAAAATTGGGAAAAAGATGCAAACTTGGAAGGTGAAGAGTCATTTATCTCTTGGTTCACTCCAAGACAGTGAGAAACTAAAAAGACATGTCTAATTCCTTTAAAAGGCCTTGTAACCTTCACAAATTGGGGAGTGATTGAATAGATGTGAATTGGATTGAAAACTTGTGATTTTAAGCCCTTATTCTGCAGTTCTAACTATTTTTTTCTCCGGTTCCAGGCCTTGTATGGCCATGTACGGCATGGAACTTGTAAAAAATTAATGTGATATTGAAGTATGATGAATAATCTTTATTTTTGTTCAAGTCTCATCGAATTTGGTGCAATATTGAGGGAGATATGAGTGTTTTATGGATTGTAATTTTTAGATTTTTCCTGCAACAGTCCTGTTGCAACGTTTGGTGCAATTTTGTACGGATAGATATAGGGGAAAGCAATATATGGTTGGAAATAGTCTTGAGTCTAATTTCCATTTCTTTTTGTTGCATCAAATTTCATTAAGATTTGAATAAGTTATGGCATTTTTATTGAGGGTAGGTCTGTAGAGTTTAATTTTCTAAAAATGCAGTCTAAAAATATGCATGGTACGACCTGGTACGGCCTCACATTGATGCATATAATAGATGGATGGAAATATATGTGTTTCTAGTTTACAATTATTTTGGTTTGGTATAATTTCATTAAGTTTTGTGAGAGATATTGCAATTTTTGTGAGGGCAGGTCTGAACGCTGCCTAGGGTTTGTAGTTTTGGGAAAAGAGTCATAACTTTCTCTCCTACCATTGGATCTTCATGAAAATTGGAGGAAAAATATGTATTAATGTTCTCTTCAACCTGACCAAAGCAATTGGATTAGTTCTTTGATTTGTTAATGTTATTGAGGATAGTTTTGGTCCTCCTACCTCTGCATCAATGGGTTTATGGACTAGGATATGCATATAGTTGATGGACAATGATGGAAGATGTTGTGGGGTTAGGATTAGGATCAAGTGAGTGGATATAGGAGGCTTGGGTGGATTATGATTCATAGTATTAGAGGGGGATGAAATTGGATCAGTGGATTTGGATGGCTCCATATCTTTTCTTTTATTTTTGGATTTTGTAAAGAGTCTTTGGAGAAAATTTTTCAAGCGTTCATGGGTTGATGGATTAGAGCTTAGAATATTTTATGGTGGATTAGATGGTGAGTTATATGGTGGATGGATGATAGGGATTGATGGATTAGGAGATGGGTGGACTAATGCATTCTAGGATTAGGAGGATTGGAGTGAAATTATAAAATAATTCCCCTTTAACCCTAACCCCTAAACCCTAAACTTGAGCAACCCTAGAAACTCATAAACCCTAAATAATTTACTCCTAGAGGTCTGAGCAACCCTAAACTCATAAACCCTAAATATGCCCCTAAACCTAAGCAACCCTAAACCTCTCTCTCTCTCTCTCTCTCTCCCAAAACCCTAAACAATACCCCTAAAACCTAACCCCTAACCATAAACCTGAGAAACCCTAAACCCCTAAACACTAAATAATTCCACTAAACCCTAAACTTAAGCAACCATAAACTCATAAACTCAACCAACCCTCTTTCTCTCTCCAAAACAAGAAAACTAGGACTCTCTCTCTCTCTAATTCCCCCCTCTCTCTCTCCCCTTCATCTCTATCCTATCTCCCTCTTCCTCCCTCTCCTCTCCCATGTCAACAAAGAATATGGAAACAAGAAAACTAGGACATGCAAAGAGGGATGAGGATATAAATTGGGATGATGAAATGGAAACAAGATAATTTATGAAATTTCATTGGATGGGAAGAATGATGAGGAGAGGTAGAGAGGGGAGGGAAGTAGAGAGTAAGAGAGAGGGTAGGAGGTAGAGACGAGAGGGACGTAGAGAGTGGGAGAGGGTAGGAGGTAGACAGGGGAAGGAAGAAGAGAGAGAGGGTAGGAGGTAGACAGGGGAGGGAAGCAGAGACTGAGAGAAAGGGTAGGAGGTAGACAGGGGAGGGAAGTAGAAAGTGAGAGTGAGGGTAGGAGGTAGAGAGAGGGGGAGAAGAGAGTGAGAGAGAAGGTAGGAGGTAGAGAGGCGAGGGAAACAGAGACTTAGAAAGAGGGTAGGAGGTAGATAGGGGAGGGAAGTAGAGAGTGAGAGAGATGGTAGAAGGTAGAGAGGGGAGGGAAGAAGAGAGTGAGAGAGAAGGTAAGAGGTAGAGAGGGGAGGGAAGTAGAGACTCACAGAGAGAGTAGGACATAGAGAGGGGAGGGAAGTAGAGAATGAGAGAGATGATAGGAAGTGTTGCTGCCCTTGTAGACATGCATGTAAAGTGTGGAAGCATAGACAAGACATGTCAATTATATGACGTAACACCTCAAAGAGATGTTCTGTAATGGAATGCAATGATTGCAAGATATGTAAAAAAAGATTTGTTGAAAAGGCTTTAGAAACTTTCAAGAAAATGCAATTGGCATGTGTATAGCCAGTTATGCTTAGCTTTCTTTGACGTGTTTTTATCAATTTTTAGCAAAATTTGGAGATAATCTGGAGTGTGTTCCCCATCAGGATGACACTTTTTTCAATGGAAACTCAAAAAAATACCACCATAATCTTAAGCTCTCTGTTAGCTATCTAACCATATAATTTTTTTTGCATTTTGAGTACATTAAGGGTTTCATCTTGAATTTCTTTTGTTAGTGTGTCCATTTTTTGTCAAAAACCAGTGTCTAGTATTTTTGAATTTTTTAACTGTTCATCAAAATTTGAAATAAGTTACATTTTTAGAAACTAGACTCCATTCTAGATGTATTAAAAAAAAAATTTCAATTAGTTTTCAAAAATTTTAGGGGCTGCACGCTGAAATTTCTATTTTTCAGGATGTGTCCACTTTAAAAATTACTAAAAAATCAATTATTTATGAAAAAATTATCAGAAAAAGCAGGGATAAACTACATGGTGTTAGCTAATTTCTCACTGGAGCAATTTTTGAAATACTAAAAAAAAGTTAACATTGTAGGGGGAGCACACCAGCCGCTATGTTATGTTTTTTTGAGAAAAATAGGACCAATTTGTGTGCTCCCCCTTTTTGAACCCCTTAATCTCAACCATTTTTAGAAAAAAATAGTAGTTTAGAAACTAGATTCAGAGCACTACAACTCTTATTTTTGTTCCATCTTCAAATTTTGAGTGTAGCTATCTTCAATTTCTCATCCAACATCAATGTTTCTTGATTTTAGAAAAAAGTGGCATCTTAAGACCCCATTTTGGTCCCTCATCTTTGTGCACTTACCCACCATAGTGAAAAGTTAGCAATTGCATTTAGTTTGTTAAACATGGCCCCTAGTACAAGCATTAGAGTTGTTAAGAACCTTCAAGTATGTTCTGATTTTCACACTGCATCTAAATTCAACTCCAAGATTGTTGTAAGAGAAATTGTTTTGAGAGATGTGAACCATTTCCATCATTTTAAACAGGGACAATGTTCTTGTGGAGAATATTGGTGATGCTAAATGAAACAATTTGAAAAATAGGTTTGCACTATAATAATGTGCACTACATCAGATATCCATTAAAAATGAAGGGATATCCATCAAAGCATAACAATAGGGATTTTTTTGTCATATGTTGTCGTTACAAGTGCCCTGCTAGACATACATGAAAATGTGGAAGCATAGACAAGACAAGCAAACTATTTCAAAAAATGCCTCAAAGAAATGTGATATCATGGAATGTCATGATTAAAGGATATGTTTAAAATGGGTTTTTCTGAAAAGTCCTTAGAAAATTTTAAGAAATTGCAACTAGTGGGTGTAAAGCCCAAATCCTCAACCTTTGAAAGTGTCCTTCCTGCCTATGTGTGAATTGGAGCTTTGGATGGGGATATGAACATCCATCAAAAGCATATTTGGAAGTAGATTTTTATTAGATATTGTAGTTGTAAGTTCCACTTTGGATCACCAAAGCCTTCACAAAAATTTCTGCACAAAATTCAATAATGAAGAATTTATGCACAAATTCTCTTTTGAATGATGCACAAAGCCTCCATCGCAACACCGCACAGTTTGTTGCTAGGCCTTGCGGTGATGTGGGAATCATTCTCTTTTGAATGATGCACAAAGCCTCCATCGCAACACCGCACAGTTTGTTGCTAGGCCTTGCGGTGATGTGGGAATCACCCGCATCACCACAAGGCCTAGCAACAGTGTGGTATTGCGGTGGAGGCTTTGTGCATCATTCAAAAGAGAATTTGTGCATAAATTCTTGATTATTGAATTTTGTGCAGATGTTTTTGTGAAGGCTTTGGTGATCTGAAGTGGAACTTGCAACATTTTTGCTTGAATAAATAGGCAGATAATGTACACCCTCCATTCCACCAACTCTACTACCTCCAACTAGACCTATGACAAGTGATCGAAGGAATAAATTACAAAAAGTATCATCCTATCTATTTATGATGTTTTTCTAAGCATAAAAAAAATAAACAGACAAACTACAAAGCACACAAGTACATCTCTTAGTTGTATAGACCAGGACAGTTCAACCACCATTATACCACTCAATGAATACTAACCAACTCCTAAGTCATGATCCAGTTGACTCCTTTGGCACCTTGTAGGTGGTCCTGCATATGAAAGCTCTGGGTCCTAACAAAAAACCACAAAATCAAGGAGTTCAAACCAAGAATAAATAATATAGGGAAAATAATCTACAATAAAGATACCTTCATGCATTTGATAAATCCATAAATCCATACAAATTTCCTTCCATAAATCCATCTTAAGGATCCATATTTCTTTTAAAATTATTCTAGGAGTCATTCATAAGCACCCCATACCAAGTCCATGTGAAAGATGTTTGTATTTTTTACCATTGATGTGTTTTTGTCTCTCACTGGAGTCCCGCAAGTCACTCAAAAGGTCTTGGTGGGTGTGTGTGAACCAAGGATAACAAGGGAGTAGTTATCACTATCCTGTAGCATGAAGAGATTGCACTTGTGGCATTACGGTATGCAGAGATCGATTACGCAGCCTGCAGCGGTCTCAAAACGAAGTGGCGGGCTAGAAGTATAAATTTAAGTGGCATATGATACTTCACTGTGGTCCCATGATAGTCAAGAGAATAACCAATGGTAATGTGATAAGGAGTAGAGGAAAATAGTACACCACACCCCCACGGCAGCCTCAAGTGAGGCTTGTGGTATGGCAGTAAGTAGGAGCAGAGCAAAACAATACACCGCACCCCCGCGGTGGCCTCAAGTGAGGCTTGTGGTATGGTGGTATAAAAAGTTGAAGTTATGTAAGTGTTGATTACCGTGGCCCCATGACAATTTCAATGAAGGAGTGCGGTAGTACGGTGAAAGGCTTCAAGTGATGTTTAGTATACTGCGGTCCTGCAATGGTCAAAGAAATAGTTTGCGGTACTGTGGCAAGGAACAAGTCATGGTGATATAGTTGAATTTTTGAGACAATATTTCTGAAATGGAGATAGAACAAACTATGAACTTTCTTAGACACATCCACACCATGACTTACACCCTTGACATGTTCCATAGAGTTGTCTTTATGGTAGAGATAAGTCAAGGGATAGTAGTTTGCAGTCATTACATTTCATGAAGGAGTGGGATTCTAAATAATTTTTGGTGTTGAGATACCCCTACTACCAAGATAAGAATCATGTGAGGATCTACCTTAAGGCAATAAAGAGGTATAGAGCTATGCCATGACTTACACCCCCTTGACAGCTGAACAAATACAATTAGAAGCAACAAAATAAAAGATTATTAACCATGCTTAGACATTCACTTTAATTTTGCATCTATGGCCCATTGGCTCCAATATTTTCCATCCTATCTTGTTCCTATTGTTGATTCTGTGTGTTCCTCAGAGTCATAAAAGTAGACATGACATGTAACTCCATCATAGGCAATCAATAAAATCATGCGCCCCCAAATCCAAAGCATTGGAAGGCCTCATTTGGTTCAAAATTGATAGTCATGACTTAGAAAATGACAGTCAATAGAATGGTAATAAAATCCTTGGTTGACACTTCACATTGGAAACTCATTTGTTAAAATAAATGTCAAAACAACAGACAATCACTGCTAATCTCATTTTTCAATGCCTATTGGTATCCTAGATGATATCACCATTAATAACATTTTGTGGATTTTGTCTAGATGTATGATCTGTTTTAGCTTTTGGTATTAGCCCATCTCTGGGTTCATATGCCTGTCTTAGTAAGATATATCATTTCTCTTTGTCAAGCTATCTTAGTGAAGCCTCAAATCAGTTTTTATTTTTGCCCATAATGCTCTTCATTTGTGTAATAATGTTGGCCAAGGTATTGGTAACGAAGTTGCCAAAGACATGGTGATATAGTTGAATTTTTGAGACAATATTTCTCATTGATCAAATCAAAGAACACTTTTTCTGCCTTTTCTCCACTATTCTTTTATGAGATGAGTAATTTCAAATTTGATTGCTATCATTTGCAATGCATTTCTATTGCATTTCAATCTGAAACATTTGATCCATTGTTGGATTGTTGTCACCTTTACAGACATAAAAATGTACTTGTTCTAATATTTTAAACTTATGACAAGTCAAAGTGGGTTGTGCTCATTTAGCAACTGGTTGAAAGTTAATTTGAATGCACTACTTCTTGATGTTCCCCTTGACTCATTATCATTTTTGTTTATCATCTTGCTTTTTGGCTAGCAACAATCATTTGATGCATCTGTTGTGATGTCATATGGATGGTGGCTTTTTCCAAATTATTTTCAAACTATTTTAAGTTTTAGGTGTACACCTTGTGGAGACTTATGGCATATTTCTATGCTTAATTTTTTTTCCAAGGTTACAGTGAGCTGATAAATGCAATTATTCCAAAGGTAGTGGAAATAATTTTGGAACAATTATCTAAGTTCTCTCTTAATGTTCATATTTGTGTAATTTTTGATTTTGCAGATTTTCAATAGCCTTGTTTAACGAGTCTTGGAAATTGGTTTCAATTTACAGGGTAAAGCTTTTATCTAGAGCTAAGAAGATTGTGCCAAGTAGTTGTAGAGCCATGATTGGTCAGGTTACTGGTGGTGGAAGGACAGATAAGCTAATACTCAAAGTTGGCAATGCATATCACAAATATAGGGTCAAAAGAAACTGTTGGCCCAAGGTTCGTGGTGTGGTAATGAATTCTGTTGAGCATCCTCATGGTGGTGGTAATCATCAACACATTGGGCATGCCAGTACTGTGCATCATATAGAGAAGGCTTAGCATGTACACGTACTTAATCATAATTAAACAATTATAGAGCTCTAATTATTTAAAAATGTTGTCTTTTAGTTTCTATTTTTCTTTAGGTTGCTTTGTGTCAACAATTTATGGGGACCAGGTTGTAAACTATGTTTCCTATTATTGTTTCTTATCATTAGTGGTTTACTCTTAATTCAAAATTTTGGGAAAGACTTCAAACTAGGTTGTAATCCTTGTTTCCTTGTATTGTTTGAGGCTTATTTTAGGCTGCCATATTAATTGACTTTATTATTTTTGATTCTTTCTTGAGTGCTTGTTAACTACTTTTAGATCATAGAAATGGCAAAAAGATTGATGATCTCTTAGTATTATAAACTATGAACTTTCTATTTTAAAAAAAGTAATAATCATCATGCTAAAAGGACATTTTAGTTAGATGATCATCAATGAGAGAAACATCTGAAAGGGTGACTTCCATATCACAGAAAAAAACTAGAAACCCTATATTGTTCTGTAAGCTCGTCACTTGGGCATTTTAAGCCAAGCTGAACCACTTAAGAAGATGACCCCAATTAAGAAAAATCAAACCCCATTTTAACAATGGAGCATATTGAATACTCTTCAGAACACATCAACACTAGTATTAATAACCAATACTTCAACACAATAATGACTATTCAAGGGACTAAACTGCGATAGGGATGGAAGAAACTGAAATGGGTATTAAGCAATATAAGATTATTTGCTGTTTCCTTTTAAAAAAGTTTGCAAGGTTGAGGCAATTCTTCTACAATTAGGTGAAACCCTGATCCTTCGGAACTGAGCTTTAAAACCCTGATCCCTAATAAGAGGGGTATTGTTTGAGTATTAACAGTCAACAGATTGAATTAGATTTTGATGTCTATATTTATAGCATCTGGCAAATGGGCATAACTAAAATAGAGTACCAAACACAACAAAAAATTATAGTTTAAAAAATGCATGAATACCAGACCTACTAGGAAGGTTCCTCGGCAATTGAATGCAATGTAGCTGGCCATGCCCTTCTCTAGAAACTCTTCTATCACTTCCATGAAATCCCCCTAAAATGGGTTTGCCCAATACAGAATTTAACAAAATACAATAAAATTAACATCTTCAAGCGATTGTGTTCCAATTCATCAATGCAAAAAGAGGGACATCAATGAGCCTTACCTATTTTTGAGTGCAAATTCAACCCCTGTACAACATGTCCAATGTATGAACAATGTCTTGAGTGTAGAGGCGGTCAGGCTTCTTTTGTTTGAATTATTTTTCGTAGAAAAAATTTCCCTCTTTCCAATTCGAAATATTTTTTTAATTTCCCTCTTTCTAATTTTTACTTGTGTGACTAATTATTTAGTTATTTATAGTTGTGTTTTTTACCCACCGTCAAATTAGTCATTTATAGTTGTGTTGCAAAACATGACTAGAATTTAATCATTTTTAGTTATTGTGACTAAACGTTTTAGTCACCTAGTCATTTATTTGCCAAAATTCTACTAGTGTAAGAATCTCTTTGCAACCTAGTGATGTATAAGTGTTCTTCTGTAACTACATTAATTCCACCTTGATGTATAAGTGTTCCACCTTGATTCAACTATCATTTTATAGTGTACTTGTGCCTCAATCTACAGAGGATCATTATAATCATTAGTAGGCACATTGCCAAGGAGGATGGTGATGGTAGGTGTAGGAGTGGGTTGAACAATGAAATTATAAGGTTGAATGTCTAATGTGCCTATCATCTCAAATAATATAGTAGTATAAAAGGAAGGGTCCTCATTAGACTTAGGTGGGTTAGATGTAGGATCAAAAGTAGGGATCGAAGAAATTGAGCAATAGGATTGACATAGTTTGTAGGGGAATGGGTTAGTGTAGATTCATTCATCAATGTAATCAACGATATGGATATAAACTACAAAAATCTAGTAAGTACAATGCATTAGTTAAACTGTTTATTTTATTACCGGAGTGAAGCTTTGAAGTCCACCACCACTAGGAGGTGTTGCCGTGAAATCTCCAAGATTAACCTATTCAACATCCAAAATCAAATATTAGAATATCATTCGTATAACAATGCTATTCACATGTAATATTTATAATTATTTTTTAGTTACATACCCTGATAGTAGATGTCATAGTGTAGTATGGAGGTGGAGAACCGCTAAAGATAGAATGAACGCTATGACCCTGAAATTTTATTAAAATCAGCAAACTAAATTACTTAATCTTGCATTTCAAAAATGAAATTTAATAAATTAAATTCAATGCACTTGCTAACATTTACCTAAGTATCAAGGCCGAAAGTCTCACTCAGGAGGACATCTGTCATCACCATCTACTTAGTTGCAGATGTAGCCTATGCACCTGCGTCTTGACTATCCATGGGGTCATAACCGTAGACTGACCCACAAGCCTGACAAGTATGGAGTGGAAACCTACTCCTCGAACTCTCCCGCGGCCCACACTGTGGTGCAGGACTGACATGCTCTATGATGCTGTGGGTCAAAGCACTAATGGACTAAAGTGTCTCAACCTCAGCACTCTCCTTCACAATGGAAATGATAGACACGTGCTCATGGGATGGTATGGAGAGTGCTCGTCTCGCTGGCCGCTATGGGTCAACACCTACCCCTAGTCTATCCTGTGCTAACTCCCCACCTCTACCCTGGTAGTCCTGCATATCAAAATAGTTTGGCACTTTATTTTTTACAAATTCACAGTAGAGTTTCCTCAAAAAGTATTGTGGGACCTCATTATTGTTGCATGGAGGATGGTCAAAAACCATCCACCACCTTTTCCCAAAATTAGACTCCCTTATCGCTTGGTTGTTGCACCAATAGATAGGGAACCTCTTGCATGTAAGGGGTAGAGGTTGATTTGTTCGTGGATCTGTAAAAATGGAACACAAGTCCAATTTTGTAATTTGTTCATTTTTGACTTGCTCATATGACAACTTGTCTGCATAGTACTCTCTAAATTCTCTTCTCATTTCAAACCAACTAGTTATTTGCTTGCTAATTGAATCTACATTTGATAACATAGATTCAAGAGATTAAGCAAGCGTGGATCTATGTGAGGTTGAAGTTACAGAATCTTTCAACCTTGCAATTATATCTTCAATTTGTTTTTATTATTTTTAGTTTGCCCCATTAGATTTTCTTGTGTTCCAGGGGCATGTTAAGGAATGGATGGAGGAGTTTGTTTTTCGGGTTGTTCTTCAGCAGGTATTTGTTGTTTAGGTGATTCAGGATTTTGTGGATTTTTAGGTGGAGGAGGAGGTGCATTATCATTTCCTGTCAATTAAGGAAATTTACATCAAAAGTCAACTTAAACCTACCTATTTAGAAACAAATTCACACAAAAAACAAATACAACTCACTCCTTTGGCCTCCCCGATGTCATTGCGGCATTTTGGCAATGAATCATCAAGATTTTGGTGTTGAATTTGGTCTTCAATAATGTGAGTGTGCTCCTTAGGGTTTGCAAGCTGCGGGTGCAGAGAAAATGGAAGGAAAAAATGAGCACAAACACTATTTTTTTTTATAGTAAAACATAACGCGCTTGCATTATGTCTTAGAAGTTTTTAAAAAAAAATTGGCCACTTTTTGGCACCCCAACTTTTTGCACCCACCCTGGTGGCAGATAAATGATTCTTTTTTCTTCTATTCCACATCATTAAGTAAAAGTCTTGAATTTGGAAATACCCTACTGCCTTCATTTGCCAAGCCAATTTCGCCAATTTTGCATAGCTCTCCCATGTTTGTGGATGTGATCTGTCTCCTACACAAAAATGCATGTACCATTTTATGCCCTTTAATCCAATTAAATGTAGGTATCTTTTTAATTCCTCTATCTTTCATCAATCTCCTTACTATTTGAACCTCACCACACCTGCCCACTTCTGTATAGATGTTTTAGAGAACATAAGTTTCAACATTTTTAGGATCCAACTAAAAAAGTAGTGTTGCTGGAATACTCAGCCTACATTCAAATTCTGAATTATGGGAAATTATATACAATAAATAGATTGATGGCTATTTGGATAGTGAAATTATTAGCTTTCTTAGAAATTAACTGAAATATCTTGTCTTGAAATATCTAGAAGGATTATTTTAATTAAAGAGGATTTTGTGTTTATTTTTGTAACAATAATTTTACAGTGCAGCTAGCTTTCTATTTTCATTCAAGATACAAGTCATTATACTCAAGCACATACCAAGAAGATGGTACTCTACTTCAAACCATCAACCTCACTTAGTTTAGTATGCTTACATGAGGATATTAAGGAAGTTGCTAAACAATTAATATATATCATTTGTTATTTGTGAAGGAGAATCCCGTGAGATCCAATATGGCAGTGGATCAATATCCAGTTTCTTAAGTAAAGATGATGCCATAGTTGGGAAACTTGCTGTGAAACATTAGGTTAGTAATTTTTGGATGTTAAGGCTTCCCAGTTGAATATCAAAGATCTTTTCTCATCAACTTAATTTGGAATTTATGTATAATTAATGGATTCTTTCATGGTGCAGGTCTTTACTGAGACAACACATGAACCATGGCTGACATTTTTTTTTGAATCAGTAAGGATGCTTAGAGCATCATAATATATTAGTATTAATAAAAACATTTTTATAGATTGCAAAAAGGGCCCTTCCTATCCAAAAAGTTAACAGATCTAAAAGGCCCTTTCTGGCCAAAAAGGAAACCAAAGTTATAGTGAAGCCAAAAACTTAAAACAAAAAGAGTGGTTCACATGCTGTCCATATTTAAATCTGCAACCCTAGAGGCATGAACCCCCAGTTGGATTCTTTGTAGAAAGGATTATGTCATCATTGGTGAAGGGAACTATTGGTGGTTGGAAATTTGACAAGAAGCTCCATGCATTGAATAATTCCTCTATCCTTTCCCTCTTGGACCTTCCAAATGTAGAATTGTGAACCCAAAGTGAGTTATTAAAGAGCTCTCTGTTACCTGATTGCAAACTTGAAATCATCGCTTGATAAACATAGTTAAAACTGGGTTTATTAATGATATCTTCACAGAGGAAGAGTCCCCCTACCAAGGCTGAGCCATCATGGAGATTATAAGTAGCAAAAGCTTCAAATAGCTTGACATCTAGGACTAGATAGTCATGAACAAACATTGATGCTATCCTTTTAACCTTATCAACCTGATGAAATAAGTCCATCGCATTTGAGAGAAAATGAGATACCAGATGCGAAGCATAACATACCCTGGATTGTAGCAAAATCTCTGTCACATACATCTATCAAAGCATCCTCCACTGGCTCTTCATCGAGTAGTTTGAAGGCCCTAGCCTTGGTTGTTCCCATGGTTGAACAGGAAAATGAAGTCAACAATTGCAGGGATAGATAGACATTGCAGATACATAGCAAGAGAAAAATGAAGAGGCAAGAACGAACTAAAGCCACAGATTCCATGGTCTCTTGCATAAAAAGAGGATTGCACAAGCCAACATAATGAATTGAAGTCATTCAAGTCAGCGGAGAAATAAAACCAAGGCAGATGAGATCCAAATGTGGATTATATTGCTTATCTTCCAACACTCCTCTTACAAAGCAGTTAATGAATGTAATCAAAGAGACATGTGTGAAGCGAACAATTAATGCTAGATGCAAATCTACATAGATTGCAAGCTTCAAAATGACTAAATATACAACTAATTCATGTCAATTAATAATTAAATTGACTAAATATACAGAAATTAGTGAACAGTGAATAAATATGATTAAATATATGACTAGTGTTAAATCAGTGAATAAAAATGACTAAATATACTACCAAATTGATCAAAATGATGGTTAAAATTAATGACTAAATACACTACCAATGGACAAAAATTAGTGAATAATAAATAAGTGACCAGTTAACAACAATCAATGACTAAATATATCAGTGAATAAAAAATGACTAAATAAGTGACTAGATTACAACAATCAATGACTAAATATACTACCAAATTGATCAATCAAAACAACCACTAAATGACTAAAAATGGTTTAGTCATCAATTTGGTTGTGTTATAAATGACTGGCAATAAACTACTAATGGTCATGTGACCATGTTTGGTCGTTTATAAGAAGTTTTTAGCAATTTTTTTAGTAATATATTGCTCTTTTTGTACTAGTGTTATCCCCCTCATATATCTCCTAGTGTACACATAATGACACTTCTATACCTACTTTTGGCTCCCTCACCCTACTAATCTAGGTAGGACCTAAATTCCTAGATGTCTCATGTCAGATCATCCCCACCTCATAGCACTATCTATTCTCTTAGGTCATCCTTGGCTCATTGCAATGTGGGTTGTCCCTGAATTGTCATCCACTAGTGCCTTAAATTCCCCATGATGGTAATGTCTTCACCAATTCTCATAGCCCATACCAACTAGTTGTTACCTTAAGACACTTCTCCTTAGATTATTTTTTGTCAAGCCCTTCTGGTCCACCTCAACCTCATACCAATTCTCTCTTTCACCTTTACCTATCTTATGCCTCTAAACGCATTGCTGCCCCAACCCCACAACCTCTTTCTATTACTTCACCTACTCCACTAGCTATGCCCCTATCTTCCCCACCATATATCCACCTATTACTACTTCACCTTCCTCATTGACTTCTATCTCCCCTCTAACACCCCTCCAAGATAAAGTAAAAGAAAAAGTGTAGGACCTTTCCCCATCCACTTCTAAAAGTAGGCCTAAGAAACTTCCCCAACACTACACCCAACCTACTAACCAACCCATATATATCCTACCTATTTCCTAATATACCTCTACTAGACGTCCCAGACCTAGTTTGCTTCCAATCCACCCCCTGACAAACCTCAAGACAAAGAAAATGATAATAAATTTTTCAAATAAGGTTTTTCTTCTCCTATCTAGTATCTTTCCTCCCTCCTATTATCCCACAAATTCTTGATATTCCTCCTTCCCGTAAACCCATAAACTTACCTAATGTCTATGTGATTTATAGTTTAGGCATTGTCTTTTAAACCCACAAACTCTATCTTAGGCATTGTCCTACCTCCATGACTATCAAACAAACAAAAATTTGAGCACAACCCTACCCCACCCTACCACCAACCTAAACCTAAACTAACACCTTCACTCCCTCTCTGACTTCTTCAACCTAAAATTTGATGCTACTATGGTCCCTCCTTTATTGAACCTTATACCACACAATAGTCATGAATCTTTGTCTAATTTGTATATATGCATGTGACTTGTGTGCTTTATTGTGTGTACTTCCATGTTTATGTGAACGCGCGTGTATGTTAGGAGCCATGACTTGCATCACTATTATAGTTTTCATAATTGAATAATGTTGTTTTATTTTCAGATGATGTAGGCTGTGGAGACACCTCCTGATGTTCATAGGGCAATGGAGCATGGTGTGTCCTCTGTGATTCATAGCTCCATGCCTTTGATGGGGGTATGAGGAAGATTAGTAAATTTCAAATTACATTCGTTTTTATAGTTGTTTATTTTTGAAAAATCAAATGATTATTGATTTGAAGTTTAATTTCTATTTGGATGGTTTCTATAGGACATTACAATGCCATAACTTGATTCTGGTACTACGACAAATGAGGAGACAAATTATATGGTAGCAGTAAGTGATTATTTTGTTAAATGTTTCATTTTTTATAATGTAATTTCTATATATTAATGTCTATACTTTTTATTGTAACAACTATAGATCCATAAACAACTAAATAGGAGGAGCAGTCCTCGAGTTCGTAGTAGACCACCCTCATATGTGTCTCCATCCCCTCGAAGATCAAAGGCTACCCATGATCTATTCTCTTCACCGGACAGAGGGGAATGACTTTTTATTGTGTTCCTTTGTTGTATGCATGTATGACATTTATGGACATATATTTTGTATTGCATATAGTTGACATTGTATGCCTATATGGTATTCTTGTAAGCCTATATGACTATTTTGTATATATGTTATACTTATATCGACAGATATTGATGTATGCCTATATGGATATTTGGTTATAACAAATCTTTTTGTTGATGGCATCCATATTTGCATTATAAATCCATGTTTCAATGGATATTTGTAGGTGGTTTACTTCAAATATTTAAAATCCAATTGTATTACATAGGATGTTTGTTGATCCAATAAGCTAGATATTGTTATTCAAGTATCACCTAAACCTCATTCTGGAACTAAAAGATAAAATTTGTATTTAAAATAAAAATGAATCATCATGTTGAATATCAACATGAGATTGTATATTAAAGTCATAAAAACTTGGGTTGTGTGTGGTGAATTTAGTATAGTGGAAGTGGCATCAAACAAGTATGCTATTTTGTCCCCATGTAATAGATAACTAGTGAGATGGAAGCTTAGTCCTACATGCACAATAGATTGGGGCTTTCTTATCTCAATATTGTATGATGTCACAATCACTCTCCATGGTATATCTGGAATAATATCTACTTAGAATATGTAAGGGTTTTCAAAGGGCTTGAATGACCATTTATGACATGTTTACTAGAATTTGGAGCCACATCCTCCTCATTAGACTAGCTAGATTGAATGGTGAAATAATACTATCAAGCATACATGTCACTTTATTCACATTTATGGGTGCTAGTTGGTGTATTTTCACTATTGTTCATACAAGGTCACCACCATAAAGCTCTATCATGTCTCTTTTGAGTTGAAATAGCAACTATTTACATCCTCTCTACAACTACTTCTGGCCAAGATTTACCACAACTAATGACATTGTTGTGAATGTAATATCCTGACAATTTGAGTTTCTAATATCAATTGTTGCTCTATTGATCTTTAAACCTTGTGCTTTATGGATTGTCAGTGCCCATGAATGGTTGATGCATTGATGTTGAAAGCAACCCAATTTATTGGGGTGAGAAATAAAAAGGATGATAATGCATGGAGAACATTTGCAGAAAGTGTTATTTTGATGTCCTAACGAATACTGATGACATTTCAAAGGCAAAACGTTATGACCCTTCAAATAGAAAAGACTATGACCCTTTTATAATGAAGGGTAGTGATGATGCGTAGCATATATGTGCCCAACTGGACGTGTTGGTGCTAACGATTTGCCCCACGAAGAACAAAACAAAAAGTAGCCTACCTTGCAACTTTACACGACATGCTTCTAACAATTTTTGGGGCAATAGAAAACCTTTCACCACAGGCAAACACCTCAGATATATCAAAAACTAAGAGAGGTTACTGAAGAGGGGTTCTACGTGATTGTGTTGCCTCAGACAGAATGTTTCTAAGTGTTATGGTTTCTGAGTAATAACTAGTTGAAGATTGCTACCTTTTTGCACTTTGGACTCTTCAGGGATATCACTAGTACAATGTAGCTTGAACTATTTCGGCATGTTTGGGTGCGAAATAGGACCATGCCTAGCCTAAACATACCCATCTAGATGCATTGGAACTGTCAGTTTGGTCGTATCAGAAGTAGGACAAAAGTTACACCCCTTTGCAACTTTACACTACCTCCTTCTTACGATTTTTGGGACAGCAAAAAACCTTTCACCATGGGAAAATGTCTCAAAGATATAAAAAACCAAGAGACCTTATTGTAGAGAGGTTCTACATGATCGTGTTTCCTCAGATGAATGTTTCTAAGTGTCATGGTTTCTAAGTAACAGCTTGTCAAAGATTGTTGCCTTTTTGCACTTTGGACTCTTTAGGGATATCACCGGTACAATGTAGCTCAAACTGTTTCGACATGTTTGGGTGCAAAATAGGACCATGCCTAGCCTAAATGTACCCATCTGGATGCATTGGAATTGTCAGTTTGGTTGCATCAGGAGTAGGACAGAAGTTACACCCCTTTGCAACTTTACACTACCTCCTTCTGATGATTTTTGGGGCAGCAAAAAACCTTTCACCATGGGCAAACGCCTTAGAGATATCAAAAACTAAGAGAGGTTATTGTAGAGGGGTTCTACATGATTTAGTTATCTCAAATGGAATGTTGCTAAGTGTCATGCTTTCCGAGTAACACCTCATCAAAGATTGCTACCTTTTGCACTTCAGACTCTTTAGGGATATCGCCAGTACAATGTAGCTCGAATTGTTTCAGCATATTTGGGTATGAAATAGGACCATGCCTAGCATAAACATACCCATTCAAATGCATTGGAACTGTTGGTTTGGTTGCATCAGGAGCAGGACAAAAGTTACACCCCTTTGCAACTTTACACTATCTCCTTCTGACATTTTTTTGGCAGTAAAAAACCTTTCACCATGGGTAAATGCCTCAGAGATATCAAAAACTGAGAGAGGTTATTGTAGAGGGGTTCTACATGATCACATTGACTTAGACAAACTATTTCTAAGTGTCATGTTTTCTGAGTAACAGCTCGTGAAAGATTTCTACCTTTTTGCACTTTGGACTCTTCAGGGATATCGTCGGTACAATGTAGCTCAAACTGTTTCAGCATGTTTGGGTGTGAAATAGGACCATGCATAGCCTAAAATTACCCATCCGGATGCATTGGAACTATCAGTTTGGTTGCATTAGGAGCAGGACGAAAGTTACACCCCTTTGCAACCTTACACTACCTCCTTCTGACGAATTTTGGGGCAGCATAAAACCTTTCACCATGGTCAAACTCCTTAGAGATATCAAAAATTGAGAGAGGTTATTGTAGAGGGGTTCTACATGATCACATTACCTCATACAGAATGTTTCTAAGTGTCATGGTTTCCAAGTAACAACTTGTCAAAGGTTGCTTCCTTTTTGCACTTTGGACTCTTCAGGGATATCAATGGTACAACGTAGCTTGAACTGTTTCAGCATGTTTGAGTGTAAAATAGGACCATGCCTAGCCTAAATGTACCCATCTAGATGTGTTGGAACTATTGGTTTGCTTGCATCAGGAGTAGGACAAAAGTTACACCCCTTTGCAACTTTACACTACCTCCTTCTAACAATTTTTGGGGCAGCAGAAAACCTTTCACCATGGGAAAACACCTCAGAGATATCAAAAATTGATAGAGGTTATTGTAGAGGGGTTTTACATGATTGTATTTCCTCAGATGAATGTTTCTAAGTGTCATGGTTTCTAAGTAACAGCTTGTCAAAGATTGCTGCCTTTTTACACTTTGGACTCTTTAGGGATATCGCCAATACAATGTAGCTCGAACTGTTTCAGATGTTTGAGTGCAAAATAGGAACATACCTATCCTAAATGTACCCATCCAGACGTGTTGGAACTGTCAGTTTCATTGCATCAGAAGAAGAACTAAAGTTACACCCCTTTGCAACTTTACACTACCTCCTTCTGACGATTTTTGGGGCAGCAGAAAACCTTTCACCACGGGAAAACACCTCAGAGATATTAAAAGATATGAGAGGGTATTATAGAGAGAGTCTACATGATTGTGTTTTCTCAGATGAAATGTTTCTAAGTGTCATGGTTTTTGAGTAACAACTCGTCAAAGATTGCTACCTTTTTGCACTTTGGACTCTTCAGGGATATCGCTGGTACGGGTGTAAGGTATTAACTTAAATTTTAGAGCAAAGTAAAGACTAGGGTTTTAGGAGGTTGAGGACTAGATAACCCTAAACATAATACAACCTAAGTGCTGAAGACCACATGAAGAACATAGAAGGTTATCTGAGACAGATTAAACAGAGTATAACACAAACAAAACTTACCAAACTAGGTCTTTAAAGACAATACACTTAGGGTTTAAAACATAATTAATTTAACTTTAACTTAAATACCCTAACTAGTTTTGAATGTTTAAACCTCTATAGTTGTGATATGAACACTGCCACTGTGACATCCTTTAGACTTCCAAAACTTCCAACAACAATCACAACTCATCAATCAACATCAACATGACCTTAACACCATATTTTGTGATCAACATCAAAATCATGAGGACACTAAAGAAATCTTTGACACATGAAGACACTAAGAACACTAAAGACATGGAGCACAAAGAAGCATGAAGACATGAACAAACTCCTATCATGACGAAGAACCACAACCCAATCCAACTCTTGAAAGCATGACATGTTATGATGAAGAACCACAACCAAATCCAATGATCCAATGGCATGAACCAATGACATAAGAAACTATGTCCTGCTATTGTAACATGATAAACATGAATGTTATGAACTAACATCCAAACCTTGTGACATCAATCTTGATATGACATGAGTGAAACATGAGTGAACAGGATTAAGACCAATAAGGATCAACTTCATCCATCACTTAGATCTAACCCCATGAAGCATAACATGATGATGATGCAAACATTAAATGTATACCATAGCAAATAAATCAAACCAATCATGAGGCTTTCACTGCTCAAGTTCATACCACTGCTTGAGTGATATCTTCACTATTCAAGTTCATGCCTTGTCTTGAAGCACTACAACTTTGTGCATCACATCACATACTCTGTGAAGAAGCAAGTGTCTTTATATCACAAAACCCAACAACATATCCTGAAAGCATAATGGTATCATCAAATAATAGACAACCAATAGATTTGCACAATTATGCATTCCTTACTCAATTACTAACATCCAAGCACTTTGACATCAATGACAAACATATTCATCACAATATTCATTATATATGTGTAAAAATGCAACAACAAATAAAAAAGACAAACCTATGTAAACTTACAAATTAATGTGCATACTTACAAATGAATGTAACATGACTTTACAAAATCAATGTGAATACTTACAAATTAATCCAACGAACCATACAGATCTGCTCTACTCTTTATTGTGTCAAGTATTGCCTCATGATCAGACTCATGCACCTTCCACAAGGTCTTGTTCAAAGGTCTACCCCAAAATTCTATCAAATGAACATTGGATGCCACGACAAGGTTCAAGTAATGAAGAATCTTCTGATGCGTGTCAAAGTCCTAAAATAGCCAAACATTAACACTCTTATGTGGGTACCTTCTAAGCCATGTTCTAGTAACAACCACTAAGCCTATAGGGTATTCGATGTTTTCTCCATTTGTAACCGGGGCCTCCAATTTCTTTTTGGCCTCAACACAATGACACAAGTAATAATATGTTCCCTCTTTGTTATATTCATCTGTAATAACTACATAAACATGCTCTACAATGATATGTGCAGCAAATTAGATGAAATTAGTCAACATTACAAAAACACTACAAAGTAAGATAACATTAGGAATTTCAAAAACTATGTAAGTAGATATATTACTTGGTTGAACTAGATTTGATATGTGGTCAAAGTCAACTGATGATTCCATCTCTATTAGTTCTAGTACCGTCGAGGGTTGATACGTGCCAAGTGGGCTAAGGTAACTTAACTGCCATTCGTCAACCCACTCCTTTGACTCACACTCATTCTAGGCTTGAATTGTACATGAAGAGCAAAAGCATGCCATCTTCCGCGTATGGATACTCCATGAACCTACAATTGAGCTTCTGAAAGAGTGTAGCTCACTTGATCCTATCAATGTACAATAGTCATCATATGGTGCAATGTTAGTATTATCTATCAACCAAAAAAATCTATGAACTGAAGTCTTACCTTCATTACTTGGACCCATCAAAGCATTACACCACTTGACAATTGATTTTGCATATGTCAACTTTGCATTGTCTTTATACTTTAACTCTTCTCGTACTATGGCCTTTTGATACATGCTCCTGCACCATCATGCTCCCCCTTTCCATGCCTGACCTCAAAAAAGTTCCACATATGCTGAACACCTATAATATTATGCTTCCTACTCAACCAATAGAAATTTTGTGAGTTCTTGAATTGTGATGCATAGTTATCCAACCATATGATATGCTGACTAAATGATATGCCCCTTCTAGCCAAATCATTGTAGAACACCTGAAAGCAAACTTGCATGAATATCATAGAATGCGTGTGATCATCACTAATATAAAAATGATACTCCCTTATGGTCTTTCTGTCATCCTCTATACTATCATTTGCATGAATGAATGCGATGTGCACAAATATAGAAACCTACGTGGAGTTGTAATATTGTGATTGCACCTCACACTGTGGCTATAGATTGTAGTTCTCTGTAAATTTGATGACTGAAATAATGCTACCAACTAAAAATGTGTCCTTGCATGACTTGAATTGCAAGTCCAACCATTGAGCTCTATGGGCATGTCTTGCATACTCATACACTATACTGTCACAAAATATAGACATAAACTGATACACTGGAATCTTTTGAATAACCAATTCACACCTCTTTGCTTCTTTACCATCTTTTGTATTGTATGCCACTTGTTTATACTTTCCAAACTCTACTAGTTCGTTTCCAACCGCATGTGTTCTTTCCATATGTTCACATATTGGCATATGTTGCAAGCCACCGCAATGCTAACATGTACCATCCAAGCATAATTTCCTATAGAATATTTGAACTTCCTCTCTTTCACATAAAATTGTTCATATGAAGTCTCTTGAAGATGTTGGTGGGGCATGTATGCCACAATCCTGCAAAACATTGTTAGTATGCAAATCTAAACATATAGACTGATAAACATCAAAATGATTAGAAAATTCAATATGTAATCTACAACAACAAGTAGTGCGTGTGTGATTTATCTTGACATAGAAAGGTTTTAGCATTTCAAAATATCTTTGACAAATTTTAATTTGAGGATACATCTCTAGAAATTTACCAAAAAACTATGTTTGAGTCATATCCAAAAAATGCTTTGGATGTGGCTCACGGTTCCGACTACCGATTCTCCTTCTTACCACATCCCTTTGATTCAGAGATACCCTTGTGTAATTATTCCAAAAGTCTTCAATTAGTGATCTCAATGCTTCAACAATTGATTTATCTTTTTGTGGTAGTCTCCCTGAGAACGCCCATAATTCATTGGCATTGGTGTCCTCAATTCTTTGGTACCTTCCAATGGCTTTTGATAAAGTTTTCCTATTAATTCTCAATTCTTGAATCATCTTTCTAATGAGACGATCTTTCCTTGTTTGACTACTTACTATGTATATGTAATGACACACCATGTTGCATTACTCTCTTTTGTGTGTGAGGTGTTACCCACACTCTCATATGCACTCATTAGATTCTTGACAATATATTTTTCACTTGAAGCCTCTGATATTCTCAACCCAAGAATCTTCATGATGGACCTATAGTTTATACTTCTCATCATTTCAATGAATAGTTGATATCTTGCAGTCTCATTTAACTTTTCAAAGAACAATCTCCAAATCTTATGAGCATATCTTCTACAAGTGCATTTTGGAATCTTACCTTCCATTGGTTGCAAAATATTCTCATCAATATCAATCAAATAATTTGGCTTTCTATGCAAAATTCTAGGTGGTGTTAAGATAGGTAATATCATCTCAACATTAGGAATTTCATCAATATTTAAATGAGATGGGCTAGATGGCATACCTTTGATCGAAGATGGAATAGATGACATACCTTAAGGTTGAGGTGGGAATGATGGCATACTTCCTTCCTTACATGTGAGTGATGATGTACTCTCAACTTGAGATACATTAGATGGTGTCCCTACATGTTGACTTGCGGTAGAGGATGTGTCTCCAACTATGGTATTCAAATCTCTCATAGCACAAAGTTTTTGCATTTGTTGAAACTTTGTGTCGCCAATACCATATCTCTTTTTGATGGTTGTGGTTCTTCTTCAATTGGCATGTCTTCATTTATCATGTCCAATTTCCTCTTCTCATGAAGTTCCCTCATACCCACTGCTTTCTTTGCTTTCTTAGCTTCTGTCTCTTCTTGTGTTGGTTTAATTCTTGATCATTTGCTCGACATGACGAAGAATTTATTTGTAGCATGATAAAGAGACAAATATTAGTTCCTAAGAAATGAATCCATACAAATAAATGAAATATATGTCATTCAACCCTTCATACAAAATGTACATACAATCATCATGTAGAAGAGTAAATGTCACTCAACTAAAATAGGTGCAAAACATACAAAGCATTATTGCAGCCATACAACACATTATTACACAATGTTATTGCAGCCATACAAAGTGCATTATGGTACAAAGTTCACTTTAGTCTTATGAGGATAAGGACAAAGGAGAGTCACCTATTGAGGCTACAAGTGAAGAGAACATGGGACTTCATGTTGACTACAAGGTTGAAGATGTGGGGGAGGCCTTGGTGCTAGTGACATCAAACTACCTACACTTACTTACGGATAGAGATCATCTCCTCACACATGAAGATTCATCTTGTAGCCATGGGACAAAATTTAGGACACATGATACACTTGATTTTCACTTGGAGATGTCTCATGGGCCATCACTTGTTGATAACCATCTAGTCATGAAAGGAGAGATGATAGAGATCGTGGGAGACATCACACTAGGGCATGAGGTAAGGACTGATTTTCTGATGTGTGACAACAGTCCCTTATCTTCACATTATCATGTTATGACAACCAAGAGGATCAGCCTTAAGGCTTATGATTTTCATGGAGACACTCATGTTGAACTTTGCACTTTGCTGTGACTGAACTATCTTGAGACCCTATATCGATTCCATGGCAATGTGACCGATTTCTAGTATTTAACTTGGTACATTGTCATAGATATGGGAATGGAAACATTTGGTATACAAGGTTTGTATGAACTATCAACATGAAGAATAATGTAGCATAGCATGGATCATGATTGGATTAAGCCTATTGGGATTTATTTGTATGATCTTGGCACCTATTCATTTGTATTTTAACTTGTTATGACAAGATAATAGTATTTCATTATGCTTAAGGGATTGTATATTTATATGTTGTAAGGATTTATTCCTGTATAATTTGACATCACGGTATGTTTAATTCATTATTGCACATACTTATTAAAGAGCCCAAGTGTAGAAAATATACATGGCACCATGTGAGATTGAAGGTTGACCTTATGGATTCTAGAGTAATAAAATCTAGAGATTTAACTTAAGGCTATCTATGTAGGTTTAAAGGAAACACACATGATGGAATTTTGCATGAGGTCCTTTAGGTTGAATCTCATTAGATAGACATTAATGAGTTTGTATTATAAGGTTCATTATGCAAAGGGACTTAACAATGATATCGTGATTGTGTCTATTTTAATTAATTTTAACCATTGAGATATCTTTTATTATGCATACCATGAACTGATTTAAAACATAGTCTATTATAAGGACATTTGTGTGTGATGACTAAGCTCTTTGGGTAGTAAGAACTATGATGAACTATAAATGCAAAATGTAAGACATGTATGCAAAATGTGGAAGCATAGGCAAGGCAGATGAACTATAAAATTAAAAAAGTGAGACTTATATAAACACAAAATATGTAAACCATACAAGTGATATAAACATGTATGATAAAGAACATGAATTAGTAATTCAAATAGAATTAACAAAAAATGTAAAGAACATGCATGTAAAGACTTGACATACCTAAAAAATAGAGTTTTGAATGGAGAGAATACCCAATTATGTAGTTTTTTTTCTTCTTACATCAAACTCCTTAACAATTTGAATTTTTCACCACTTGCTTCCTTTTCAACATTAAATTGAATTACACTCAAATAAAATTAGTAACAACAATACTATTAACCAATCTATAATGTTAAATTCCTACAATTCAATCACAATTAACATTACAACACTACAAAAAATGAAACTTGAATTGATATATATCAAATTCGATGTGAAAACTATGTTTTTTCCTCCTTAAGTTGGCAAAGCAAAAAAAGGTGGTAGAAAGTTCATGTAAAGGTGGTAGAATGTGAAAATGTGCATGTGAACTTCCCAACAACATGAAAATGCTTTTTTCTGTCAGAACATGCGCATAAACAGAAGAAAATAGAGTATGTGGGCCTAGATCACGGGGATCTAGGCCTTTTTATTATTTGTATAGCAATCCAAAATGTGCTTATATTATAACGTGAGTGTGTTTTGGCCTGCTATAGAAAAATCTATATTAGTCATTTCTCCATGTATTTCTTCTACCTCTCACCTCTCACCTCTCTATCTCTCACCTATCTCTCCCCCCACCTCTCTACCTTTCCCCTCTCTACATCTCTCAGTCACTCCTTGTCTACCTCTCCATCCATCCTTAGCCATCTAGGTCTCTCACTTAACCCTAAACCCTAAAGCCTCAACCTCCAACGCTTAAACCTTAAATCCTAAACCCTATCCCTAAACCCTCAACACTTTACCTTAAACCCTATTCCCTCAACCCTAAAACCTAATCCCTCAACCCTAAACCCTACACCCTATCACTAAACCCTCAACCCTCAACACTATATCTTAAACCCTAATCCCTTAACCCTCACCCTAAAACCTCAACCCCCAATCCTTAAACCTTCAACCCTAAACCCTAACCCTAATCCCTCTACCCTCAACACTCTACATTAACCCTAATCCCTCAATCCTCAACCCTAATCCCTCAACCCTAAACGTTATCCCTAAAGCCTCAAACCTAAACCCTAATCCCTCAAGGTCCTAAATTCTAATCCCTTATCCCTAAACTCTAAACCTTATCCCTAAACACTCAACCCTCAACCCTCAACCTTAAAACTTAATCCCTTAACCCTAAACCTTAAGCCCTCAACCCTAAACCCTAATACCTTCTCACTAAACCCTAAACCCTAATCTCTCAACCCTAAACCCTAATACCTTATCCCTAAACCCTAAACCCTATACCTAAAGCCTCAACCCTCAACACTATACCTTAAACCCTAATCCCTCAACCCTCAACCCTAATCCCTAATCCCTCAACCCTAAACCCTAATCCCTTATCCCTAAACCCTAAATGCTATCCCTATTCCTTAACCCTCAACCCTTGACACTATACAGGTTAAACCCTAATCCCTTATCCCTAAACCCTAAACTGTATCCCTCAACCTTCAACCCTTAAACCTTAAACCCTAAAACATATCCCTAAACCCTTAACCCTCAACACTATATCTTAAACCCTAATCCCTTAACCCTTACCCTAAAGCCTCAACACTCAATACTTAAACCTTCAACCCTAAACCCTATCCCTAATCCCTCTACCCTCAACACTCTACCTTAACCCTAATCCCTCGACCCTCAACCCTAAACTCTATCCCTAAAGACTCAACCCTAAGCCCTAATCCCTTACCCTAACCTCTAAACCCTATCCCTAAACCGTCAACCGTCAACCGTCAACCCTCAACCTTAAACCTTAATTCCTCAACCCTAAACCTTAATCCCTCAACCCTCAACCCTAAACCTTAATCCCTCAACCCTCAACCCTAATCCCTTATCCGTAAACCCTAAACCCTAATCCCTCAACCCTAAACCCTAAATGCTATCCCTATTCCTAAACCTTCAACCCTTGACACTATACCTTAAACCCTAATCTCTTATCCCTAAACCCTAAACCCTATCCCTCAACCCTCAACCCTTAAACCTTAAACCCTAAAACCTATCCCTAAACCCTCAACCCTTGACACTATAACTTAAACCCTAATCCCTTAACCCTCACCCTAAAACCTCAACCCTCAATCCTTAAACCTTCAACCCTAAACCCTATCCCTAATCCCTCTACCCTCGACACTCTACCTTAACCCTAATCCCTTGACCCTCAACCCTCAACCCTAAACCCTAATCCCTTATCCCTTATCCCTAAACCCTAATCCATCAACCCTAAACCCTAAATGCTATCCCTATTCCTAAACCCTCAACCCTCGACACTATACCTTAAACCCTAATCCCTTATCCGTAAACCCTAAACACTATCCCTCAACCCTCAACCGTTAAACCTTAAACCCTAAACTCTCGACCCTCGACACTATATCTTAAACCCTAATCCCTTAACCCTCAGCCGTAAAGCCTTAACCCTCAATCCTTAAACCTTCAACCCTAAACCCTATCCCTAATCCCTCTACCCTTGACACTCTACCTTGACCCTAATCCCTCGACCCTCAACCCTATCCCTAAACCCTCAATCCTCAACCCTTAACCTTAACCCTAATTCGTCAACCCGAAACCCTAATCCCTTAACCCTAAACCCTAAACTGTATCCCTAAACCCTCAACCCTCAACACTATACCTTAACCCTAATCCTTCGACCCTCAATCCTCATCCCTTAACCCTAAACACTATCCCTAAAGACTCAACCCTAAACCCTAATCCCTCAAGGTCCTAAACCCTAATCGCTTATCCCTAAACTCTAAACCCTATCCCTAAACCCTCAACCCTCAACCTTAAACCTTAATCCCTCAACCCTAAACCTTAATCCCTCAACACTAAACCCTAAACCCTAATCCCTCAACCCTAAACCCTAAATACTATCCCTATTCCTAAACCCTCAACCCTCAACACCATACCTTAAACCCTAATCCCTTATGCCTAAACCCTCAACCCTAAACCCTAATCCCTCAACCCTAAACCCTATCCCTAAACCCTCAACCCTCAACCTTAAACCCTAATCCCTCATCCTTAAACCCTAAACCCTATCCCTAAACCCTCAACCCTCAAAACTATACCTTAAACCCTAATCCCTCAACCCTAAACCCTATCCCTAAAGTCTGAACCCTCAACACTATATGTTAAACCCTAATCCCTAATCTCTCAACCTTAAACCCTAATTCCTTATCCCTAAACCATAAATGCTATCCCTATTCCTAAACCCTCAACCCTTAAACCTTAAACCCTAAAACCTATCCCTAAACCCTCAACCTGTTGGTAAGAGACACTTCTATACATGATGAGTGTTGTCATTGAAGAAAAATATGTCTATCTTACACATCCGCATTACATGATTTGTTCATACTGGAAGTCAGAGTGAAGATTTGTCTAAGTGCGGATGTCAAGAACAGAGCATGTGACAGGGTCTGGTATCTTAGTCTGGATCTCTCCGATGGTTAATCATCGAGTGCTGTGGATCTAAGGGAGTGATAAGGATTGGCAGGTCAATATAAATCCAGAATCTTAGCCTTCGATGATGAAGGATTCAAAAGTTATAAGTGTCTGAGTATCAGGTTCTAGTTAGTCAGTACAGTCAGAAGAAGAATAGACCAACCTGGCATTTGATCTTGGTCCAGATGCAAAAACGTTGTTGGATAAGCAATTAGTGATAATCAGTGGTATTGGATGACATGATTGATGATTTGAAACACAAGTTTTTGGTCCGCGTTGTTGTTTGTGCATGGATTTAGCTGACAGAACAGAGTTCCTAATAAAAGTTCTAAGTTTCCTTGAAGCTGACTACAGTTGATTGAATTTCTTGATGTGAATATATATAGCTGGTGGATTTGAAGTGTTTTGGTGTGATAGAAATACGATGATGGAGTAAGTGTGAAAAAGGCAGATTAAAGTGTGAAAGAGAAGAGATCTAAGGTTCAGATTATGGTAGAGTAGTAAACAAGACAGAATAAAGATGAAGTGTGTAAGATCAATATTCTATGCTTAACCAGAACTGAATTCTTGCATTGGCAGATGCTATTCATCGGTTCAAACAATCTATAATCTCTTTGTAATAATTCTTGTAGGTAGTGAGCCTCTCTTGAGTAGTGAGCTTTGGGCAGTGAGCTCGAAGGCATGTGCCTTCCCTTTTTGTAATACTTTTAACATGGTATAATCTTTGTGGGCTAACCCCCACTGTGGTTTTCCCTTAACTGGGTTTCCATGTTAAAAATCTTGGTGTCAAGTGTGTTATTTGTGTTTCTACTCATGTGTTATTGATTCTTGCTTTTCATGGTTATATCATTAATATGTTAAGAAGTGGTAAAGAAGAATTAACTGTAGCAAGCATTAAAGTTTTATAACAACTGATTCACCCCCCTCTCAGTTGTTAGCCCTAATTCCAACAATTGGTATTAGAGCAAGGTTCCTTGGAAGAAGTCTAGCAGCTTGAGGAAGATCTGGGAATGAGTTGAATGGGTTCACTCAGAGAACAAATTCAATTGGCTTTAGAAGATCTTGATCCGTCCAAAGCAAAAGTAAATGAACTAAAAGTGAACCTCAAAGATGCTGATGATTGCATTGAGATGCTAAAAGAAAAACTAAAAAAAATTATGGAAAAGGAGTTACTTCAGCAACTAATTAATCTCTTTGAAGAAAATGGCATGAATGAGGCATTGGAAGAAAAAACAAACGAATGTGAGAAGCTGACAAAAGAAGTTTCTATTCTAAAACATGAGATGGAATCTGGGGTGATGAGGCTAACCAAAGAAATTGAGGAAAGGAAAAAGAATGAAGAAAACCTGAATCAAACTTTGAAGGAAAGAACAAAAGAATGCCGCAGAATGGATAGAGCAATTGGTCACCTAAAATTTGATCTACAAGAATGCAACTATAATGAGTAAGAACTTGAAAGGCAAATTGTTATCCTCAAACATGACCTAGAAGTTGCAAATGAATACAAGGAGAAGTTCAAAATAAGCTCAGCTAAACTTGAAGTGCTTCTTGAAAGTCAAAAGAAGGCTAATGACAAGCATGGTCTTGGGTATGAGAAAGGTGAAAGCTCTGGATCTGGACAAAGAAATTCTCAATCAAAGAATGGGAGAAACAAACCTAGAAGACCTCCGGTAAGACAACCTAATGCTAAAAAGTATTGTTGTGCATGATGTTAGTCATAAACAAACATAGAATAAAAGTTACACATCAACCTTTACTCATTTTGAAAGATACAATGAATTCAAGGAATTCATGATCCCAAGTCTTCGTGGATTAGTTCTTAATCACTGACGTTACTCATTGGTTGATGTGTGTTGTTGTTTTCCATTCAGGGGCCTTATGTTTTCTCATCACCAGGATTCTATTTCTGTAAAGATGCTACACAGAAGGTTATTCTACACAGGATATTTCTTCAAATGAAGTGTCTATACTCAAATTTTTGCATGATATTTGTCAATTGTACATGCTTTAACTTCAAATATGCTATAAATTTCTAGTTATCTACGAGATGTCTACATATTTCATGTATATTTGCTTCTAATTATCTATTATTTGCAATTGTGATGGTGAATTGTTCTGAAATTAAAAGAAATGTAAAAGAATACTTCAAATTATGATGAATCTTCAGCTATTGAGACACATACACACTTGATACAGTCATGAGAAAGAAGAAATCAAACCATATTTTCACCAGGATGTTCCACAGCTAGATACAGATGATGCAAACTTCAAAGGATGATGAATGAAGACAATATATGCAGACTGATGAACACTCCAAGGGACGCAGTAAATCAAAGCATATATCAAGAATTCAGACATAGATTACTCAGAATTTATGATGATTTGTAATCAAATTGGTATTTTCTTTCATTAAGTATGCAAAAATAGGTATGCTTACAATAACTTTGAAATAGGCCCTGATAATTCAGCAAACAAATTTCAATTAAGCTTTCGAATGTTTAAAACAAGGCATCCCTGCACCTTTTATAGAATAAGGTGAGGGAGCGGTTACAAATGATCTACGATCAAGATTTATCAATTAAGATCTATGGTGCATATTCTCTTTTGACTTGGTCAATAGTATCTTGTGGCACAGGTTGCCAGCTGGCAACCATCTAGGTAACTTATTTTCCTCCAAGTACCTGATGCAAATGTCTCCCTTGTAGTGCATCTTCATCTACTCCTCAGGTTCTTCTTCTTCAGCATGATCATCATGATCATCACTTCCTGTGTCTTCATCACCATGATGAATATCCTCCTGTATATGGACCTTTAATGTTGTCCTTATATTTTCATATGCTTCCACTATCTTATCAACTTCTCCGCCATCCTGAGTTTTAGCTTTGGCAATGGCGTGCTTGTGGGCCTAATATTTATCTCTGAGGACTTCTAACTTGCCCTTCCTGCTACTCAATGTTTCATTATAGTTCTCCACTCTGACCTTGATTCTCATGACCTTGTTCATTGCTTCTTCCATCAGGTGGGTAAGAGGATCATCAGCCATCGGCTGGAAATTATTATGCAGAGCTTTTATGGCAAAGTCTGCATCTTGGTTTTCAATTTTACCCTCTACTTTTCCCTCCAGGGCTTCTAGGACTTCTGCTTCATAGGACATCATGTCGTGCCATTTCACACTGATATCTCTCAATTTATTGCTGCACTTCTTCAGTACATCACATTCAAACCTGATGTCCTTATACCAAATATCCACCAGCATGGCAGTGTTATTATTCAGCACCTGATGAGTTATTAGGATCCGAGGATTAATCCTCTTTATTTCACTCAAAGCACTCAAGGCTTTCTCCAACTGGAATGATCTCCTTCTGGCCTCAGTCTGTAATTTATTAACTTTCTTCCTGGAGATACTCAAAGAATTCCACCTCTGCAAAGAGGCTCCCACTACTTCCTCATCTCCGTTTAGTGCTGATGACATCCATTTTCTCATGATCACTAACTCATGCTTCATGAGGTCCAATTAATTAACCTCCTCTTGTGAAATTGCAGTCAATAGGATTGCCTGATCTGATGGTGTATGATTAGGGTTAATTAACCCTTTTATGTGTGAATGTAGCTGGGCAATGTGCTCTTTATGCTGCTTATTCTTTTCCCTTTCTCTCTTCACCCTTTGGGTTAAAAAATCAATTATATCTTTCCCTTCCTGACCTTCTTGGTCCTCATTGGCAAACCCTAAATCAACCATGGTGATCTGGAATTCTTCTAGGGCAATCTTGCCTTTTTCCTTTTCAGCAATGGGAAGTGCTACCTGGGCGGTCCTTTTGCCCATAGCAAGATCTCTTCTGATGGCCGAGGTTAATCTGGCCTTCCTCTTTGGCTTCATGATGGTTTCTAAAAATAATGTCAAAACATCAAACTCTTGAATCTCAAAACTAGATTCTGTACTTATTTTTTTCTCGAGCCATTGAGGTATTTTTTCTCCAGATCCCTATTGTCTATCATCATCATCATGTCCACCCTGATCTCCTGTATCTGTCTCTATTCTTGATGGAGAGGGTGACTTCCTCATTTCTTCCTCATGATGATCTTCATGAGGGTGATCTTGTTCTACTTCCTCCTCCTGAGTCTCTTCTTACGGTGGAGGATCTTGCGGTGCATCCACATGATGATCCTGTAGTTGATCCTGTACTTCATCTTCTTTGTTTCATCCACCTTGGTAATTTCTTCATCTTGAGGTGCATCTATATCCATGGATATCATTGTATCTAACTTAGGTGCATCTACCTGATGTTGGATCACGTTATGATCTGCACCTATTGTATCTACCTCCTAGATCTTTAGGTCACCATGACCTGATGTTTCTTTAACACCTGAGGTTTCTTGAGTTCGGGTGGCATCTTCACTTGATGTGGCCTTGTCATTCCCACCCTTTTCTTGGACTTCAACTATTTTGGGCTCATCAGATATATCTTGTTGTTGTTGGCCCATATTTGTAGAAGGATTCTCCACTTTTGTCAACTTGACTTCTTCAACATTTTTTGTTCTCTCAGGTGCACCTTCTTGATGTTCAGGACTTGCATCCTCCCTGTGTGTTAGGTCGATCACCGCAGGGCTAGTTACCTGATCAACTAATTTATCAAACCTGATTTGTTGGGCTGCCCTCTTTGGACTATCTTCTTTCTCTTTCTCTGTTTGCTTCAACTCTTCTAATATCACCCTCTGTGAGGATGGAGTTCCTTGTGGAGTCATGCGAGTATTTGAAGTGAGGGTCTCCATCTGCTGAGAAGCTACATTTTCTATCACCTCATCATCTAATAGGTCCACAGTCTCTTCCAATGCGAAAGGACCACCTTGGGTTGCTTTAGTGGCTTCTTTTGCTTGCTCTTCAGCCTTCTTAGTCTTAAACTGAATTATGGTAGGAAGTGGCACCTCATGTTGCAGTTCTTTTCTAAATACTTCACTACCAGCTCCCCTTAATATTACAGGGTCATGTCTTATTTCACCCCTCATATGTGTTCTTTGTTTTTTAGGGGTTGATGTTACTAGGGATACTGCCTTCCTCTTCCTGGTGACCACCATGGAGTCATCTTCTGCAGGCTCCTCTTCAATAAGAATATCTTTCTCCACACACTACTGTGAAGTTTGGCCTTGATCTTGTGTTTTTTCAATATCCATAGCCGGCCTCAGGATCCTTTTGGTCTTTTGTTTATCCTCTAGTGGTGGGGCAGACGAGGTTGATGCCTATCCTGATGTAGATGCATCCTCAGCTGGTATGTCAATTCTCTCAACTATTACCCCCTTAGGTTCATTATCAGTCTTCTTCTTCCCTTTGGGAGGTCCTTTTCCTTATTTTTGGGGTGGCGGCCTTTCTCCATTAGATTTTCTCTTCTCTCCAAGAAAGTCATCATATTCCTCATTAGGAATCTCCTACCTTTTTCTCTTATTATCTACTATGATGGCCATCCCCTTCTTCTTCAGTATATTTATTTGTTTATCTACCCATGCTTGGGTCAACTGCAGCACCCCACCTGTAAACCTATCCAATGAAATGTCTTCAAGCTACGTCAGGTCAGGGGCTGAAATGGTGTCATTATACACCTTCTTCTCTTCATATTCATTTGACGATAACTTGCCATCATTCCTCTTCAATTGTGTAGGGACTGGGATGATGTCAAATGTCCTTATCTGATTGAGGGTGAGCCTTTGATATTTTCTTCTTCTTACTTCAGCTTCATCCTCAGAGTCAGTCCAGAAATCCTCCAAGTGCTTTTGATGGATGGGCTTCCCCATAATCTTCTACATTCTTCCCTAGGGGTCATATGATCTAGCCAATGGGAATGGCTGTAAATTCATCAAGTTCAGACCACCTATGGTCTTCTTTATGTCATCTAAATCAGGGCATATGTACCACCCTATAGTTACTGGAAACAATACTGGAGGTATCTTATTATTTGCCTTATATGCATCCATTATTATTGATATCTGTCTTAGAAACTCCATCAGGATTACCCCATCAGTAGGGTACCTGGGTAACATTAAGGGTTCTCCCTCAAAACCCTCTACTCTGATGTAGGAAAATGTGGCAAATTGGATGAACCAGGCACCATGTCTATATATTACTTCCTGAGCTTCCATGCTCATTCTTTTGGTTCTATCCTCCTCCATTGTTTTGACCAGATGCATGGAAAATGCAACATTTACTAGTTTATAATCAGGGAGGTAGTGTGCTTTCTACAACCGAGGATAATGGTACCATATATGGGCATCATTCAAACTGCCACCTATCTTTCCAACTATAGTAAGTGCATCATATGTACCTTTATAAGCACATGAATACACAATATATGAAGTCATATAAAATGAATAGTCCAGGCCCCCTAGGTTCATCAGATGTTCATCTAGAGCATCACTGATGATCTTAGCCCATAATGGCTTGTTATCTGTGTAAATGCACATCATGATAACCCCATACATCCAATCCTTGAAACTTCTAGCAGTAGGCTAGCCTGTCATCCTGTTGAGCAAGGCAATCATATATTGATACTCATCATCAAAATCAAACTTGTACAGGTGCACTGGTAATTTGGTAGAGGCAGTGTAAGGGCCGTTCTTTGCTCTCCATTGGTACATCCTCTTTCTTGCAGTCTTTTTGTTATTTGAATATTCAACCTCTAGTTTCTTCAGATCGATACTAACTACCTTTTTCTCAACTGGAAGGTTGAAAGTAGATGTAATCCCTTTGATTGACAGATCCGCATATACCCTTCCATGTTTTTCTACTTGCCTCATCTTAGGGATGTAATTTCTGGCACACTCAACTACTAATTCTGGAGTTTCCATAGAATATGGAAATCCAGCCGCATACCACATTCCTGATACAAAAAACGGCATCCAGTAGGGTACTTTCTCTATCTTTGCCCATCTTAGCTGACCACGCCACCAAATCTGTGTTTCCCTAGTGGGTATCTCCGATGACACCATATTTGAACTGTACTCCTTCAGGTTGGGCAAACATAGGCTTAAGAAATTCTGAATCTGACTTGTTCTTCCTGACATCCGCCATAGATTCCTGCAATTCACACGACTGGTCTTACAACAATATCCACATGCATGCATAAACAACATTATACTTTTACGGCATCATGCATATTATACTTATTAATCTTTATTTCATCATGATATGCACAATTACAGAGCTAAACCAATGGAAAAGCATCCTACCTGGATATTACAGAAAATGACAATAGGAGGGTTTCTAATTACTTAACTGATTACATTTTTCTCCTGGGTGAGGCTGATGATTATCGAAAAGAGGCTTAGCTACTGGTGATAATCACTTGCTCCATTCTGCTGTAAGCTATTTTCGTCCGCAGGTAGGTCGTACGAGGGTTTGAATGTTTTGTGCTCTGTAAAATCTCATTTCTTCGCAAGGTAAATGTAAAATGACCTTGTAAATTCAATTTTAATCTCATTCTTAGGGTAAATTAGGGCAAATCTAGGTTAGATTGATTAAAACCATTGATCTTCTGCCATGGATCTATAGATGCTGCCAGGTGTTTGCATCGTGTTCGCAATCGGCTAGAATCCACCTACTGCATTTATGTGCATTTAATGTCATGGGGCAAGATGATGGGGTGATCTTCAGAAGATCGGGTGATATTCAGAATATCAGGTGATATTGGGAATATGACCCCCTCCGTGTAATATGACCCTCCACCTTTGAGGGGGAAAACTGATGTCGAAGAGATCAGGTGATGTTGAGAATATCAGGCGCTATTCAAAATATCGGGTCATGTTTTAAAGATCAGGGGATATTTGAGATATGACCCCTCAAGACTAAAGTGACCCCCTTTTCGAAAGATCAAGATGACATCACCGTCATGTTATGGAAAAAGGGTGATCATTGGAAATATACCTCCGCCAGGTAAAAAGGATGATGATGTCACTGTCAGGGTGATTTTCTTTTGTTCATCGGGATTGGATGATGTCATCGACATATTGGCTCTAGGGTGATATTTTGCGATAGGGTGATATTTGAAAGATAGGGTGATATTTGAAATATCGGGTGATATTCGAAATATGACCCCCGCAAAATATATGAAGCTGTTTGATTGGTAAATACCATTATCACGTAAAATTGACGTCCGAAGCTCGGACCTAGTGATTATCGGGTGATAAAATTGGATCGGGGTGATTTTTCATAAGATGACTGATATTAAGAAAAATGACCCCCCCTCGGAATATCAGGTTTGACCAGAACTTTGACTTGTCATAACTTTCGTTCCCTAAGGAATATCAGGGTGATCTAAAAGGCAAACCTGCATGAAATTTTCTACTCTTTCCAATCATGAGGTTATTGAAATGAAATATTAACTTTGACTAATTGACCTCATCACGATGACTTACCCAGCTTCCTTATGCAGGATCATGCTACATGACTTACTTTTATCAGACTACCGTAAAGCAGGAAAAACACAAGTCAAGCCAAGCAAAAAGTTGGGTCCCTGTTTTGTCAAGTCAAAATGGGGTGTGTTGTGTAACCACACAACAAGTATCCATCTTTCAATGGAATTTGTTTCAATTGCAATAAATTTGGTCATAGATCCAATGAATGCAGAAGTATGATAATGAATAACTCTAACAAGAAAGAAAATGACAATTCTTTCAATGGCTATTGTTTTGCTTGCAATGGATTTGGACACATGGCTAATCAATGCAGATCAAGAAGAAATCAAGTAAATAAGAAAATAAATGTTGTGTGCTTTAATTGCAATAGATCTGGTCATTTTGCAAGATTCTGCAGAAGCAAGAATAATAAAAGAAGAGGCTCAGTAAATAGAAAACTAGATGAGTAGAGACAAGACAAAGGCAAGGGTAAAATTGATGTGAATGAGATCCAAAATGAAATAAGCAAGACATGGGTCAAGAAAAGTGTTATGAATAATAATAATGGATCCACACCAGAATCCGGTGCTAACAATTCCTCCAGGAATTGAATTAGGAGCTCTGGCTTAGGGGGAGATGCATTAAAAATCAAATTCCCCCAGCCAATAAGTGGGTGCCTGAATCTGGCACGATGAGAGAAAATAATTTGGGTTATGATAGATCATTTAAAATGATTTCTGGAAGAAAAGAAGTGGATATGATAATTTGCGGAACAATTGAAGGTCGACTGTATGCAAAAACAATGCAACCGGATGTGTTAGGGTAGAGCATTTATTACAAAGGCAAATTAGGCTTTGCAGAGCATAAAAAGGTCGTTCACTTTTCATCTGAAACACTTTGCATTCGAAGAGAGCAAGAAGAATAGCGTCTGAGCTAAGATTTCAAGGATTTGAAGTGTGATTGACGAATCTGTCCACCAACCCTAATTTCATGAAAAAAGGTATTTATTTGTGAAGCTTTGAACTTGTAGTCTTTTGCAATGGATACACCTTTGGTTGTTGATATTACTAAAAGGCCTCGACCCAAATTTAAGAAGCATCCACACAAATCAATAGAAGTCGACCCATTAGGTGTATTTTCAAGTGTTCCGTATGGTGTGCTGCATGTTGAAGATATTAGGGTTTATATTCATGTGAGCATAGATGAATTTGGGGACTCAAGGTTTGTAGATCTATTTGAGAGTCATCTAAAGGATGAAAATAATGATCTTAAACCTGAGTATAAGGCACTACATGATAAACATTTCATTCAGATTATGGGGTTTCCAACATTCGACGAAGATGAATGGGTCCGATATGTTTTAAGCTGAATGCATGATGAGTTTTTGTGGCTGTTGAAACCATTCAAAATTACAAAGGATGCTATTAGGATTGTGACTGGGTTGAATTCAACCGGTGGTTTACCCATGTTGAAATCTGTGAAGAAACTGTAACTGCTGCAATCGGTGCGAAATTTGACAAAAGGGCAATCACCATCAATGATATTATTGATCCAGATGTCAAGTTTGCTTCAATGGTAATTGGTTACAAAATTTATCATTCCAACAGGGAGAACTTTGTCTCTGGAATGACCATATATGCTGCATACAAAATGATAAAAGAAAATGTAGATTACGACTTATGTGAATTATTGCAGAATCAACTAATTGAGAACTTGAACAAAATTAAGAAAGTTAAGAAAAACACCTTTAAATATGGTACATTGGTTCTATGTTTATTTTTCTACTTTATGAATGAGGTACCTGGAGTAAAGGGTGTGCACTAGACTAATGACGAGCCAGTTGCTACTCAGATCAGAGATCATCTACACAACATTGTGTTGTTAACTGAGAGGGGGGGTGAATCAGTTATCTTAATTAATTTAACTTTTTGTTCTTCTTTAACAACTAGTGTGGCATCAAACCAAATAAGCATCCATAATCATGAAAGCAGAAACAAAGTCAAAACACATAACACAATGATTTTGACATGGAAAACCCTGTTAAGGGAAAAACCATGGGGTGACTAACCCAAGAATGTATTCTCTATTATAAGAATAGAAATACAAAATGGCACTTGCCAGTTAGGGCTCACTACCCGAGCACACTACTCACAAGAGGCTCACTGCCTGCAAGAGACTCACTGTCTACAAGTAATAAAGAGAGTAACAAGATACTTGAACTGATGAAAAGCATCCACATATGCTGGAGTTCAGTTTCAGGAACTGATGAAAAGCATCCACATATGCTGGAGTTCAGTTCCAGTTAGGCTCAGTGTACTAATCTACTGCACTTCATTCTTTCTCTTCTTTGGTGTTGTTGTCCTGTCACATACTGGACCTGCCTTACTGCTTCCACACTGCACTTCTACTTTTCTTCGCACACCACAACACACTCAACACCACTTCATACTAAAATCAATTTGGTACATATATCCGTACCAAGGATTTCATCCACTTTCTAGTCGGCATCCAGAATACTTACTATTTTCCCAAACTCTTGGTCTGTCGGTTGAATCCTATCTTATCAAGTGATGCAAATCAAAGAGATGCTCATAGAAGTCATCAATCATGTTGGTGAATCATGGATGATACCTTAGTAAGCTTGATCACCATCAATATCTCATCCGGATTAAGGTCTGATGCTCTACCGGTCAGTTCTTCCTCAGTTTACTCTGCTAAACAGGAACCCAATACTTAGGTACTCATATCTCTTTACTCTTTCATTATTAGAGACTCAATCCCTGGAATCTATCAGTCAAGGTAATCCTCTTGACTTCCCCAAGTCCACACTTTACATAGATACTCCCTCTGAGAGATCTGGACCTGATTGTCGGCCCTTGCTGTATACTCTATTCTTGGTCACCAGACCATAACACTCTTCAATCTAACTTCTAGTATAAGCACACCATGTCCTGCGAATGGGTGGGATGAGCTTTGTTACCATCAATGACAACACTCATGAAGCTACAATGTTTCTCTTGCCAACAATCTCCCCCTTTGGCATTGATGGCAACACTTAGTGAAAAATGACTAAGTGTCACACTACACTCCCCCTTAGCTGATGCTCTATTCTAATGTACACTTTACCAGAGCTCCCCCTTAGCTGGATTCCACATTTTTCACTGCTCCTCACTCCCCCTTTGACATCAATGGCAAAGGCTAGGGTCCGTACACCAAAATTTTCAAGAAAAACAATCTATACATATCCACATAAGTGTATATACAAGTTGTACTTACATGTACTTAAGTATGTTTGCAAAAGTATTTTTCAACTGTATAACTTCTATAGCCCAACTCTGCTTCATCCTGTCCAAAATTGAGATGTGACCACTCAACAGAATGCAAACTCTTCTGCCTTCTTAAGGTCTATCAGATCATTGGTCCGGGCTGTGGCCTGAGCATCAGTTAGGGCCTCATGCATGGCCTCTAACTTAGCGATAATGATCCCTCTAAGTTCACTCAACCTATTTATTCTATTTTTCTTCTCCTTCTCAAGCTTCTTTATTTCATCTATAAATGCAATAGTCTTACACTCTTAATTTACTATGGAGGAGGAGAGAGGATCAAAACTTTGAGATAAACTTAATAGTTTATCCTCTTACTCTTTTACTTTCTTCTCAATATCCTTGGTCACTTTAGGCCAGGATAAACAAAATTCATAGATATCTCTGCCATCTTTAAGAGAATTTTCCAAGCTCTTTATTCCAATATCCATAACTCTCCTATCATTTGTTATTAGACCCTGCACTTCGGAGAATCTTTTTCCCAAAAACTCCTTCCAGACCTTTTCTTCTGCTGACTTCTCTAAGGAATCAAAATGCGTATGAACAGAATTTACAAGAGACTTTAGATTATCAGATGTGGAGGCCGAAGAATCCTTTTGGAAGGATGGCATGATCTTCTCCAATACATCGGATGCAGCTTCTATGAGCTCATAGTCTTCTATGTGAGATTTCAGGAGTTTTTCTTTTGCCTTTGCTTGAGTAAAGGATGCTAGCTTCATGGTTTGAACCGGGGAGAGGGAGTCAAAATTGAATGGACCTTGAAGTAGTTCCAGTTCATCAAATTCCATCATTTCTTTGGTCAAGAAATCTTTAACTGCTTCTACTGTGTCTCTTGCCGGAGACAGAGTTTTCTCCCCTTCTGTAGCCTTAGCACTGTCATTTGTGGTCTTTTCTGTTTGACCTTCTTCGCTTCCCTTTACTTGTTCTTCTTGACTGATGCTCTCTTCTTTTCTTTCTTCTCCTTCAATTCTGGAGTATGCAGGAGGATCTAGAAGAGAAGTGTCTTCTTCTTCATGAACTTCCTCTTCCGGAGCAGAGGAATCTAAGTCTTTAGCTTTCTCTTCACTTGTCTCCTTTGCCTCTTCTACCATTGTCTCAGTAGATTCTTCTTTGTCATCCATGGCAGAGGGATCATCACCTAAGTCCTCTATAATAGGAATATTGAATCTTTTGTATGCATTCTAGAGGATGTCTTCTGTTCTTTTGCCACCTTGTCAATTTCTCCAAGCATAAGCTGATTCATCCTAGCTTTGCTCCGGAACTCATCCTTGCAATCTTTGAAGATCATATTCTTTTGCTTAGGAGTGATGGAAGGATAGAGCTGAATGTCTATCTGTTCATGGATCTTCATATCCTTTGCTTTAGCATTATTCTTTCTGATTTCAAGTTCCTTCTCAAGGCTTTTAGGAATTAGAGATATGATTTCGATGAAAGCTTTGTTGTAGATATTCAGATACCTAACTGTGGCATCTTGCAGGATCTTCTGGTCAGCTTCACTACATTCATCATAGAATTCTGTTAATGTTTTCAGGTTTCCATCCACAGTAATTGCCTTGATGATATCGTCAAGAGTAGGCTTCTCAACACTTTTATCTATCTTTTCTTCTTCCTTGTCTAGACCGGTAGAGGATTCTCCAGATACTTTCTTCTTCTTCTTCATCTTCTTGATCTCTTCATCAGATTCTGTCTCTTCATCAGCTTTGAGGCTTGTGTATGATCTTGTAGCCTTTGTCTTAGTTCTCTTTTCTCCTTTACTGGATGATTTTGCTTCCGATTTTGATGCCTTTGAGCTCTTAGCAGTGGCAGGTGCAGAGCTCTTAGAGGATCTGGTTCAAGAGGGGGCTTCTACCGGAGTACTCTCCTTTTCTGCTTCTTCCTTTTCTTTCTCTGCCCTTTCCATCTTCTCTCTGTTTACATCAAGTGCCTCTTTTGATATGCCATACCATTTGGCAACATTCTCTACTTCTTTTCTCACTTTTCTCTTCATCTCCGGTTGTCTAAGCTCCACATGGATCTTCACACTTAGCTCTTCAAAGGTTCCAAACCTTTCTGCCTTAGGATCCTTGGGTTGACTAAGCATGTGTTGAACATGTAGCTCTACAATTTTCTCATCTACTTCATACCCCATTGGCATGATCCAGACTGTCCTTGGCTCTACTGCCTCCATTAGGCATTGATCAGTTTCTACCATAAAGCATACTGTATCCTTATATTTTTCAACTAGAGATTGGGAAATTCTCTCTTGCTTGCATCATACTCTGAAAGTTCTTGAAATAGCCCTAGATTGCTATATTTTGTGCCTTGGCATCACCAAGCCCATGTATATAATTTCTGATTTGAATGGCTATAGGTCTATCATTCTGCCATACCAAACCACTGGATCCAGGAAGCTCATTCATGAAGTAGAAGAATAAACATAATATCAGCCCACCATACTTGAATGAGTTCTTCTTGTCCTTTTTGATCTTTTGTAGGTTCTCCAATAGTTGGCTTAGAAGAAGTTCACAAAGATCATAGTCAGCATTATCTTTTAGCATCTGATAAGCTGTATAAATTGTAGTTCCGGGTACTGAATTTTCCCTGCTAGAGTGATATATCTTGTAACCAATTATCATGGATGCAAATTTGATATCCAGATCAGTGATATCTTTAATTGTCATTTCTCTCTTGTCAAATTTTGATCCAGTTGCCTCACTCATTGTTTGATTCTTGACAGATTTGAGAGCAGGTATCCCACCGGATGAGTGCAATCTGGTAACTTCCCTAATGGCATCCTTGGCTATCTTGAATGGCCTTGTCAACCATATAAAGTTATCATGCATTCTACTTAGAACATACCGGACCCATTCATCTTCTGTAACACAGGGGAAATGAATGCATTGTACAAAATGTTTGTCCTAGATAGCCTTATATTGTGGTTTGAGTTCAAATGAGTCATCTATTAACTGATTGTGATAGATATCTATCAGCTTGGATTCCCCAAAATCTTCAATTTTCGTATGAACATATGCCCTAACGTCTTCAACATGCAAAACCCGATGCAGAATGCTAGAAAATGCCTCGAAGGGATCCACTTCTAGAGATTTGTAGGGATGTTTCTTAAATTTGGGGTGAGGCATATCAGAAATCTTTACAACATTCGGAGTAGCCATCTTAAAGATTCAGAGAGAGAGTTTGATCAAGAGCAAAGAATACCTTTTTACGCTTCTAGGTTTCACAGAATGAGCTGGATCAGATTGCTGGAAGAATTGTCTTCTGTGGTTGATCTTTGAGAGGCTTGAGATAATTTGTTTGCAGAGCTCTTTTTTTCTTCTTCTCGAGTGCAAATGTACAAGTGACGAGCAAATAAACCCTTTTATCTCTGAGCAAACCCTAATTCCATATTGCATTAAATGCGCAACTTAAGTTATTCTGGTTGCCTTGTTCTCCTTGTTCTGAGAAGAATCTTTTCTGGATCACTGAGATACATTTAGAGTTATTCTCGGTGATTGATGACAATCTATCTTCCTTTCTCCAAACATTTGATCTATTCACAGATCAAGATACCTCAAATTTGAATCATACCGGATCGAACTGTGAAAAACCTATTCTTACCGGATGACTGTTAAACTGGATTAATCTTAAATGATTAACCTCTTCAAATTCATTTCAAATCTTCCATATCTTCCCAAAGGGTTATTTAGATGTTTCTCTGAGAGCCCTTTTAGTCTGCAACCTTTCATGTGCCACTTTTAGGCACCTATTGACTAGCTGGGGGAAAATATTTTTCTTTTGTTACTCCCCCTGAGCCAGAGCTCTTCTAATTAGTTTCTGGAAGGAATATCAGCACCAAATTCTAGTGCGGATCCATCCCCATCATTTTTTGTACTTCTCTTTACCCATATCTTGTTCATCTCTCTTTGAATTTCATCCACATTCACTTTTCCTTTTCCTTTGTCTTGATTTTGATTATGATGCACCAGACCCTTTTTGTCCCGATTCTTACTTCTGCAGAATTTGGCAATATGACCGGATCTATTACAATTGTAACAAACAACATTTCTTTGCATATTTGATTGATATCCTCTTGATCTACACTGATTAGCCATATGTCCCATTCTATTGCATGCAAAACATCTACCATTGAATGAATTGTTCATTTGCATATTTCTGCATTCATGAGTTTTGTGACCATACCTTTTACAATTAAAGCACTGTCCGGAGAAGGATGAATTAGTCTGATTCATTATTCTTCTGCATTGATTTGCTTTATGACCAAAGTTATTGCAATTGTGGCAGTATCCATTGAAGGAAGGATATCTTTGAGCATTTGGTTGCCTTACCAGAGGTCTTCTAGGCCTGTTTCTTGTATTTTCTAATCTGGAGTTCTTCTGACCAGATCCGGAGCTTTCACCTTTTTCATACCCCAAGCCTTGCTTGTCATCTACCCTCTTTTGGCTTTGAAGAAGAACTTCAAGTTGAGCAGAGCTTATCTTGAAGTTCTCTTTGTATTCATTTTCTATTTGAAGATCCCTTTTAAGAGTGTCAATCTGATTCTCAAGTTGTTCTTCATTATCTCTAGCTTCTTCAAGATCAGATTCTAGATGCCTGATTATTCTATCCATTTTGTGGCAGTCTTCTGATTTCTCCTTGAGAGATTGTCTTAGATCATCTTCAGTTTTTCTTTTCTCTTCAATTTCTTGGGTGAATTTCATAACTCTTGATTCCATTTCATGTCTTACCATAATGACCTCTTTTGATAACTTTTCACATAACTTAGTTTTCTCCTTCAGATCTTCATTTGTATCATTGGCTTCGCCTTGACTTGCCAATTGCTGAATTAGATCCTTTCTCTTTTTCATAGAGATGCTCAGTTTCCCTCTTAGTTCATTTATGAAATCATCAGCCTGTTTGAGTCTTTCCTTCAATTCATTGACTTCAGAGTTAGATTGCTCAAGATCATCTAGGGCAGACTGAAGTTGTTCCCTCATACCATACACATCCATTTGAATTCCCAGATCTTCCTCAAGTTGTTAGGCTCTATTTGGAGGAATTTAGCTCTGATACCAATTGTTGTTAACTGAGAGGGGGGGTGAATCAGTTATCTTAATTAATTTAACTTTCTGTTCTTCTTTAACAACTAGTGTAGCATCAAACCAAATAAGCATCCATAATCATGTAAGCAAAAACAAAGTCAAAACACATAACACAATGATTTTGACGTGGAAAACCCTGTTAAGGGAAAAACCACGGGGTGACTAACCCAAGAATATATTCTCTGTTAGAAGAACATAAATACAAAATGGCACTTGCCAGTTAGGGCTCACTGCCCGAGCACACTGCTCACAAGATGCTCACTGCCTACAAGAGACTCACTGTCTACAAGTAATAAAGAGAGTAACAAGATACTTGAACTGATGAAATGCGTCCACATATGCTGGAATTCAATTCCAGTTAGGCTCAATATACTGATCTATTGCACTTCATTCTTTCTCTTCTTTGGTGCTGTTGTCCTGTCACATACCGGACCTGCCTTACTACTTCCACACTGTACTTCTACTTTTCTTCACACACCACTTCATACCGAAATCAATCTGGTATATATATCCGCACCAAGGATTTCATCCACTTTCTAGTCGGCATCCAGAATACTTACTATTTTCCCAAACTCTTGGTTTGTCAGCTAAATCCTTGCTTATCAAGTGATGCGAATCAAAGAGATGCTCATAGAAGTCATCAATCATGTCAGTCAATCATGAATGATACCTTAGTAAGCTTGATCACCATCAATATCTCATCCGGATTAAGGTCTGATGCTCTGCTGGTCAGTTCTTCCTTAGTTTACTCTACTAAATAGGAACCCAATACTTAGGTGCTCATATCTCTTTACTCTTTCATTACCGGAGCCTCAATCCCTGGAATCTATCAGTCAAGGTACTCCTCTTGACTTCCCCAAGTCTACACTTTACATAGATACTCCCTCTGAGAGATCCAGACCTGATTGTCAGACCTTGCTGCATACTTTGTTCTTGGTCACCAGACCATAACACTCTTCAATCTGACTTCTGGTACAAGCACACCATGTCCTGTGGATGGGTGGGATGAGCTTTGTTGCCATCAATGAAAACACTCATGAATCTACAATGTGTCTCTTTCCAACACATTAGAGATTCTAAGGCATAGAAAATTGCAATCTGGGGGTACTTTAAAAGATTTCAGAGTATGATGCACTCTAGGGAAAGAATCCCTAAATCAGTTGTTGAGAAATATAAGAATGACATCTGTTTCATGGTGGACATTGATCAGTGCCTAATGGAAGTAGTAGAACCCATAACTATTTGGATCATGCCCATGGGGTATGAGGTAGATGAGAAAATTTTGAATATGTATGCTCAACATATTTCGAGCAAGCCAAAGGACACAACAGTTGAAAGATTTGGGACATATGAGGAACTAAGTATGAAACTTCATGTTGAGCTCAAAAAACCTAAAACCAGTAGGAAAATGAGGAAAGAAGTTGAGCAGTTGGCAAAAAATCTAGGCCTCACCAAGGAAACTGTGAGGCAATTTAGGGAAAGAACTGAAAAGGATGACAGGGAGAAGCAGGGTAAGAAACAAGAAAGTGCTCTGATAGAACTCTCCTCCACACCAAGGACCACTAGAAGCTCTGCTACTACTCCTATTTTCCCAAAACCTGCCATCCTGAGGAACTGGAAGACATATCATCTGATAAGGAAAGGAAAAGAACTAAAGTAAAGGCAAAGAGATCATATGACAGTTTGGAAAAGGAGGATGAAGAAAAGGCAAACTTAGATGATGGGCTTAAAGAGATAAAGGCCACAAGCACTAAAGATGTTAAAGTATCTGAAGAAAAGCCTTCCGGAAGCAGGAAAACAAATAAGAGGTAGAAGTTAGAAGCTAATGCTAAAAAACAAATTCCCTCTGTGAAAAACATTGTCAAGATAATTACTGCTAATGGGAATTTAAAACCATTGTCTAAATTCTATGATCTTTACAATGATGCTGACAAAAGACTCTTGGAAGATGCTACTATCAAGTACTTGAATGTGTTCAATTGAGCACTGGTAGAAATTTTGTTAGAAGTTCCAAAAGGCTTAAGAGACTTCTTGGAAATAAGAAAAGAAGCTGCCAAGTCAAAAGATATGGAGCTAAGGGAACATGTGTTGACCACCCTATGTCCAGTGATCTCTAGCAGAGAAGCAGATAAAATTTTTAAGGAGGTCAAAAATGAATTCAGGTTTAAGACAAGAATGAACAAACTGATGATTGGAGAAATAGAGGAAGTAGTCCAAGAAACTGAACAAATTTTAAGAAAAGCTTTGGACAAGAACAAGTTCTTTGTTGTGTCAGATAAACCTACTGATGACACACCAGTCTTGGATGATGAAGAGCAGAAGAAGGAAGAGCAACAAATTGGATTAGATGACTCCTTTGTCCCTGAAGAGGAAACAATAAACAAGGAAGATGAAACGATAACAGATGAAATTGCTGATGCTGGAAGTATTCTAACTCCTCTGGATCATTCTAACAAAAAGGATACAGAGATGGATATTGAAACAGATGATCAAATTGAAGATGACTCATTGAAGATTGAAGAGCATGAAACAGAAAAGGCTAAAGACCATGAAACAAAAGAGGTCAAGGAGAAGAATGAAAATGAAGAAGCTGCTGCAAAGGATGATGAAGAGCCCAAACAAAACAATCCGGCTGACAGTTCCAGTAAGGATCAAACAAATACATCATCATTCTAGGCAAGAGACACTGTAGAAGTAGTAAAGGAGATTTTGGAGAGAGACAAACAGATTGAAGAATATCAGGACATAATTTAAGGTCCAATAAACTTTGATACATTATCTCTAGTGTAGAAGATTAAGTTGGCTTCTATAGCTCAAGCCAAGGCTAGAGAAGACATTTTGAAGTCTCACATAGAAGACAATGAGCTACTTAGTCTGGCATCAGGAATTTTAGAGAAAATCATGCCAACATACCAGAAGGATTCTTCAGCATCCCCCTCTGGACAATTAAAGAACCTAATAAACTCGGTAAGTTCTCATTTTGAGTCCTTAGAGAAGTTTGCAGAGGTCAAGGTTCAAAAAGAATTCAATGATAAAAGATTTGATGCTCTTAAGGGATTTATTGGAGTAGATAAAATGGTGCTGGATGCCAGTGTTAAGAGTATTCAAAATGCTCTTATTGAAGGAGGAAATGTATATAAATTTTGTCTATCTTTTCCTAAAATTATAGAGGATATTGAAGATAAAATTAAAGTGTCTAAGAAAACATTATCTAGTATATCCAATTCTTTTGATCCGGTGTCAGTATCAGTGGCAATTAAGGAGAATCAAGTGATCAACTTGATTGAAGATATAAAGAAATTGATAAAAGAGAAGGAAAGCGTAGAGGCAAGAATGAGTGAGCTCTGGGGACTACTTTCCCCCAAAATGGAAGTCGTGTTCAATGCTTTGACTGAAGCCCAAGCTGCAGCTTAGTCAAGTGATCCCATTGATCTACGGACAACAGAGTCACAAGCATTCCTTTTCAGTGGCCACATCTCAACTTTGAACACTATAAAGAAGAGCTGGGATAGTGATCTGGCACATTTGAAGAAATTTTTTGCTAATGTACTTTTAAGTATATGTAAATAAGACTCAAAGACTATTTGTACATAGGTGACCTGGTATTTTTGTGCAAATTTTGACTTTTGGATCCCACCCTTTGCCATTGATGTCAAAGGGGGAGTGAAGAGCAGTGAAAAATGAGGAATCCAACAAAGGGGGAGCATTGGTGATCGGTGAAAAGCACAAGTGTACATAGTAAGGAGTGTTATGACACTTAGTCATTTTTCACTAAGTATTTCCATCAATGCCAAAGGGGGAGATTGTTGGAAAGAGACACTTCTACGCATGAGATGTGTTGTCATTGATGTCAACTAAGTCTATCTTACACATCCACATTACATGATTTGTTCATACCAGAAGTCAGAGTGAGGATTTGTCTAAGTCTGGATGTCAGGAACAGAGCATGTGACAGGGTCTAGTATCTTAGTCTGGATCTCTTCAGTGGTTAATCATAGAGTGCTGTGGATCTAAGGGAGTGATAAGGATTGTCAGGACAATATAAATCCAGAATCTTAGCCTCCAATGATGAAGGATTCAAAAGTTATAAGTTGTTGGATAAACAATTAGTGATAAACAATGGTATTGGCCAACATGATTGATGATCTGAAACACAAGTTTTTGGCCCGTGTTGTTGTTTGTGCATGGATTTAGCCGATAGAGTAGAGTTCCTAATAAAATTTCTAAGTTTCCTTGAAGTTGACTATAGTTGATTGAATTTCTTGATGTGAATATATATAACCAATGGATTCGAAGTGTTTCAGTGTGATGGCAATGCAATGATGGAGTAAGTGTGAAAAAGGAAAATTAAAGTGCAGAAGAGAAGAGATCTAAGGTCTGGATTATGGTAGAGTAGTAAACAGGATAGAATAAAGATGAAGTGTGTAAGATCAGTATTCTGTGCTTAACTGGAACTAAATTCTTGCATTGGTAGATGCTATTCATCAGTTCAAACAATCTATAATCTCTTTGTAATCATTCTTGTAGGCAGTGAGCCTCTCTTGAGCAGTGAGCTCTGGGCAGTGAACTTGAAGGCATGTGCCTTCCCTTTTTGTAATACTTTTAACATGGTATAATCTTTGTGGGCTAACCCCCACCGTGGTTTTTCCCTTAACTAGGTTTCCACGTTAAAAATCTTGGTGTCAAGTGTGTTATTTGTGTTTTTGCTCATGTGTTATTGATTCTTGCTTTTCATGGTTATATCATTAATCTGTTAAGAAGTGGTAAAGAAGAATTAACTGCAGTAAGCATTAAAGTTTTATAACAACTGATTCACCCCCCCTCTCAGTTGTCATCCCTAATTCCAACATGACCCTCGACACTATATCTTAAACCCTAATCCCTTAACCCTCAACCCTAAAGCCTCAACCCTCAATCCTTAAACCTTCAACCCTAAACCCTATCCCTAATCCCTCTACCCTTGACACTCTACCTTAACCCTAATCCCTCGACCCTCAACTATATCCCTAAACCCTCAACCCTCAACCCTTAATCTTAAACCCTAATCTATCAACCATAAATCCTAATCCCTTAACCCTAACCCTAAACCCTATCCCTAAACCGTTAACCCTCAACACTATACCTTAAACCCTAATCCCTCAACCCTAAACCTTAATCCCTCAATCCTAAACCTTATCCCTCAACCCTCAACCCTCAACCCTCAACCCTTAACCCTAAACCCTAATCCCTCAACCCTAAACCCTCAACCCTCAACACTATACCTTAAACCCTAATCCCTCAACCCTAAACCCTAATCCCTCAACCCTCAACCCTAATCCCTTATCCCTAAACCCTAAATACTATCCCTAAAGCCTCAACCCTCAACCCTTAAACCTTAAATCCTAAGTCCTATCTGTAAACCCTCAACCCTAAACACTATACCTTAAACCCTTATCCCTCAATTCTAAACCCTAATCCCTTATCACTAAACCCTAAACCCTATCCCTAAAGCCTCAACCCTTATACCTCAAATCCTAAACCCTATCCCTAAACCCTTAACCCTCGACATTATACATTAAACCCTTTACCTTATACCTAAACCCTTATCCCTAAAGCCTCAACCCTCGACCCTTAAACCTTAAATCCTAAACCCTATCCCTAAACCCTCAAGCCTCAACACTATACCTTAAACCCTAATCCCTCAACCTTTAAACCCTTAATACCTCAACCCTTTAACCCTCAACCCTTTAACCCTAAACTCTTGACCCTTAAACCCTAAACCCTTAAACCCTCAACCCTTATCCACCCCTCTCCTCCCCTATCTGCCTCACCCCCATCTCTCCCCTATCTCTCTCACCCCTCTCTCCCTAGGTTGTAGGTCTCTCAATTGTAAATCTCTTACGACTCTCTAGATATTTCCCTTCCTCTCCACCTCTCTCAACCTTGAACATTGTCCCTCAACTATAAACTCTCAACCCTCAACCCTATACCCTCAACCATATACTTAAGCCCTAATCCCTTAATCCTCAACCCTATACCTGAAATCCTGAAGCCTACACCCACAAAACCTCATCCCTATACCCTATAACCTCACCCTTATACCCTAAACCCTAAATATTGTGCCTCAACCCTATACTTAAATTAAACCTAAACCATACACTCTCAACTCAAGTCACCCTATGCCTTATATACCCTCAATCCATATCGTAAATCGTAAACCCAATATCCTAAACCCTAATCCCCATGCCTTACACACTTAATCTTATACACTCATCAAGCTGAATATTAACCCTCAACTGTAACACTCAACCCTCTAACCGCTACCCTCTACCTATTACTTAATCCCTAATCCCTCAAAACTCAACCCTATACCTTAAACCTTAAACCTTAAACCCATAAAAATCAACCCTCAACCCTAAAAACTATACAGGTCAGGTCCTTATATACCCTAAACTCAAAACCCTTAGATACATACATACATACATTTACATACATTACATACAAACATGCATACATATATACATACATACCAGTATGGATACATGTACATAAATACATACAACCATACATACATACATACATACAAGCATACATATATACATATATACATACATAAAACATAATTAGGAACCTTCAACATAAATCGTTCCAAGCGAGACATAACGCAAGCAAGTTATAATGCACTCGCGTTATGTTAAACTAGGCAAACATCGAGGAAACCTGCAAAAATGAAAAAAAAAGCAAAACATAACGTGAGCACGTTATAACATGCTCACGTTATATTTTGCTTTGGGAATCCCAAGCGTTAGGCTTGGGATTTGCTTTGGATTTCTAACCCAAAGGCTTGGAGTGCCTTCCCAATGTCCCAAGATGTGTTTTTGCATATTCTACAGGATTGCACATAGTTTTTTTCATGCTTACCCTCATATTTGCACGTGTTTCAAGGTCAAACAAATCTAACACCTGGGTAATGTTAGGCTTTCTCTTAGCTATTTAACGATGTAATGTTTTTCACATTTTGACAATGTTAAGCCTTTCATCTTTAATTTCTTTTGTTTGTGTCTATTTTTGGTCAAAAACTAGTGTTTGGTCTTTTTTTCATTATAAATTAACCATTCATTGAAATTTCAAATAAATTACATTTTTATAAACTAGACTCCATTCTACACATATTAAAAAAAAATTTCAATTAGTTTTCAAAATTTACAGGGGTAGCTGTAGCACGGCCAAAATTCTATTTTTTAGGATGTGTCCACTTTGAAAATTAGTAAAAAATCAAATATTCATTAAAAATTATTAGACAAATTGGGCATAAACTACATGCTGTTAGCTAATATCTCACTGAAGCGATTTTAAAAATACCAAAAAAAAGTTAACCTTTTGAGGGAGCCACAAAACATGCTATGTTATGTTTTTTTGGCAGAAAGAACACCAATTTTTGTGGCTCCCTCTTTTGAACCCATTAATCTATACCATTTTCAAACAAAAGTAGTAGTTTACAAAGTAGACTCGGAGCACTACAAACATTGTTTTTGTTGCATCTTAAAATTTTAAGTGTAACTATGCTGAATTTCTCATCCAAAGTCAGTATTTCCTGATTTTAGAAAAAAAGTGGCCACTTAAGACCCCTTTTTGGCCCCCCATCTTCTTGCACTTACACTGTCCTTTGGACAAAGCTGACAACTACCAAATTTGTGAAAAGAATCTTGCCACCGACCAATGCGAGATCCTATCTGCAATCAAAAATTCCAAGAAAAAGATCATCTAACACTGAGGAGGAGATCAATTTTGTGGGTCAAACACCTAGAGGGAATTTCTCCTATGGCCAGAATTCAAATCCCTCCTGGCGACCTCCAAATAATTGGAATAATAGTCAATGGACGACACCTTAGCCTTAAGCACCACCTAATTAGGGACCTTACCCTTGGGGACCACCTGAGTGGGCAAGTCAACCATGGGGAAACCCACAATGGCCAAATCAGACTCAACAATAATGGTAACCTCAAAATCCTGCGCATTAATGGAATCAAACTCCCAATCAATTTTATCATGGGCCAAGGAGGATGCCTAATCCGCAACAAAACCTTTTTCTAACTCCCCAAAACCCTCAACAAAACGAGCAGGTCAATCAAGCACAACTTCCAGCTCAACCTGTCCCTAATCCAAAGAATAATCATCAAACCACACCAATGTATTCCATGGAGTAGGAAAACATGGTTGGAGTTAATGCTATCTATTTTGGAAACCTGCAGTTGAGGTCAGGAAAAACACTCCAGCAACCTACCATAGTTGAGATCCTTGACGAACCAAATGCAAACTTTGTTGAAGGAACATAGACACCTTCCATACCTTCAGATAAGAACCCAACAAATAACCAAGAAAAAATTCTTCAACAATCCTCACTTAAAACTTCTAAGTTACCTCCGGAAGAAGTTGACCAACATTCAATAGATCTTGCAAAGATGGATTCCACCTTGAAAAAGAAACCTCAAGCACCTTTTCCCGAGCACCTCAAAGCAACTCCTTTGAATGACCCTCTAAAAATGACCTTACCTACTAAAACCACGTTAATACAAGAAATTAAATGACTCCATATCAAGATTCCCTTGTTACAGGTGATTAAGGAAATTCCTGAACTAAACCAGCTAGTGAAATAGTTGTGCATAAAAACACTAGGAAGGAAACTGAAACAGATTAAAATACTGTGCACATCGATGGATACCTAGTTGACCTTCTGGCTAGAAAAACCTCAACCCCAAAATATGGTGACCCAGGCAATCCACTCTTAACAACAATAATCAATGGGGTAGAAATACCTAATGCACTCATGACTTGGGAGCAACCATTAACGTCATGACAGTGGATGTTATAGAAAAACTGGGATCTGATTTACGTCCCACAACTACCATATTGCAAATGGCAAATCAATCCATAGCTATTCCTAAGGGCATCCTAGAAAATGTTCCTATCAAGGTTGATGATTGGGAATACCCAGTGGATTTCCAAATAATTCAGTCCCTCACACCCAAGGACAGTTACTCGATAATATTGGGCAGATCGTGGTTAACTATAGTTGCTACTAAGATTGACTACAGAGTAGGAGGAATGACCATTTCAAATGGTCCCAATAGAAAACACTTATTCCTACATCCCCCTGCTCAACTTGCTGAGCATAACCAAGTTTAGATTGATGAACCAGATGGTTCTGACAAACAAGAGAATCTGGCCTCACTTGCTATGGTAGTCATTAAACAACATAGTGAAGAGTTAGAAGATGAATTGGAAAACAACATGCAAGATCTTGCCATAGACTCAGGTGATGAAGAAATTTTAGAAGTGGAAGAGATTTTAGGAAAACTGATCCACACCGATGACATCGAACATGATTACACCAACTTCATAGCGTTACCATGTCCCCTGGCTAATTTCATTCCGAAAATAGATCACTTCTTTGAAGATATTGCTAGACTCCACAGAACTATACCACATAGCTGTCCTCTCAACACCTTAACGAGAGAAGTTCATATTGTCACCTTTGACTACCTCAGAACCAAAACTATCATGTTACTACTAGGAAAAACTTTAAATATCAACAACTAGTTGACAGAGTCAGATGAACTCAAATTATTTGATGTTTTGGTAAATAGATCTAAAGCTTTTGCTTGGGATTATACAGACATGAGAGGAATACACCCGAGTGTTTGTACCCATCACATCTATACTAAAGATGTTAGACTTGTTAGTCAAACACAATGAAGACTCAACCCTTCTCTGAAAGATATTGTTAAAATAGAGATTGAGAAACTCCTACAAGTAGGATTCATCTATCTTATCTCTGATAGTAAATGGGTTTCACCTCTGGTAGTAGTCCCAAATAAAAATAGGAAGTGGAGAGTGTGCGTTGATTATAGAGCGCTCAACAAAGCTACCTATAGAGATTACTTCCCTTTACCTTTCATAGACTAGGTCTTGGATAATTTAACTGGAAGGAAGTATTTCTCATTCCTGGATGGATTCAGTGGATATAACCAAATACAAGTGGCAACAGAGGAGTAGGACAAAACAACCTTTACCTTTCCCTGGGGAACATTCACATATCAAGTCCTTCCCTTTGGGCTATGCAACACTCCTGCAACATTTTAGAGAGCTGTTCTAGCCATATTTACTGAGCTAGTAAATGACTATGTGGAAGTCTATATGGACAACTTCACAATGTATGGTTCCACTTTTGATGAAGCTCTTAAAAATTTGGACAAGGTATTGAAGCGATGTGAGGACCATCAGCTATCCCTGAGCCATAAAAAATGTTTAATAATGGTAGAACAAGGGATAGTGTTGGGACACCACATCTCAACTGAAGGGATAAAAGTGGATCCTAAGAAAATTGAAGTGATACAACAACTAGAGACTCCAAAGAACCAAACTAATGTCAGAAGTTTCTTAGGAATTGCTAGATACTACTGGAGATTCATAGAAAACTTCAACAAGATTGCAGCACCGATGTTCTTCCTTCTCCAAAAGGATATAGAGTTTATCTGGACAACAGAATGCCAAACATCATGTGAGATCATTAAGGAGAAACTCATCTCTGCCCCTATCCTACGTGGGTCCCTAACTAGAACATTCCTTTCCATACTTACATAGATGCTTCCAATGATGTCATTGGAGCAGTTTTAAGTCAGGAAGATGAGAATGGAGGAAATTATGCCATCTATTTCATCAGTAAGAATTTAACTCCCACCGAATGGAACTATATCACTACGAAGAAATAATTCTTAGCCATGGTTCATGCAATCAATAAATTTCAACATTACATCACAGGATACAAAGTAACTGTGTTCACAGACCATTCAAATATCAAATACCTAATGAACAAACCTGCAGTAAATAGAAGAATAATCAGATGGTTATTGAGCTTCTTCAAGAATTCAATGTGACCATCATTGATAAACCTAGGAAGTTCAATGTAGTCATAGATTTCTTATCCCGGATCAAACAAGACAATGGTGACTGTGCCCCTGTACAAGATGAATTTCCAAATGAAAATTTATTTGCCATCTCCATTAAAAGCCCCTAGTTTGTAGACATTGCCAACTATTTTGCTACTTCTGAATTGCCACCAAAATTTACGTCAAACCAAAAGAAACGTCTCATTTGAGAAAGTGCTTAGTTCAAATGGATTAACAAGATGTTATTTCGATGTGGCCCTGATCTGGTTTTATGATGTTGTGTGAGACCAGATGATACATACAACATCCTCAGAGCTTGCCATGATGATCCCTTTGGAGGTCATTACTTCGCCAAGAGAACGTCATAAACTCTTAGGTGTAGGATATTACTGGCCCTCTATGCATAAAGACATAAAAAACTATGTTCGCCACTATGATGAATGCCAACGAGTAGGAAGACCCACGACATCCAATGAGATGCCTCTATAGCCGCAGGTAGTTTTTAAACCACTTGAAAAGTGGGGATTAGATTTTATCGGTCCCATAGATTGTCCTTCACAGGGTATAGAATACATTTTGGTCTGTACTAACTACCTGACTAAGTGGGTGGAAGTCCAAGCCCTGAGAGTTGCTAGGGAAGAGCAAGTTTTTGACTTCCTATATAATAGGATTTTTCTCAGATTTGGGGCCCCTAGATCAATTGTTACAGATCAAGGACCCCAATTTATGTCCAAAGTTTGCTAACCTTTATTGATCATTTCTAGGTAAGCCATAAAAAATTGTCACCTTATCACCCAAAAGCAAATGGTCAAGTAGAAGTCACTAATAGGGAGCTTGAAAACATTTTGATAAAAATCATTTCATCAAGAAGGAGAGACTGGGCTAGAAAATTATTGGGCCTATAATACAACCTAGAAATCAACTACCAGTCTTAGTCCTTATGAGTTAGTCTTTGGGAAGAAACCTCTCTTACCCATTGAATTTGAACTTCAAATGCTTAGAACAACAATGGAGGTAGGCCTCAAACTTGATCGAGCCTAGGTTGAAAGAGTCTTGCAGCTCAGTGAATTAGATGAACTTCGACTGGAAGCTATTCACCAGATTGAGTTAGTTCAACAACAACGAAAGGCCTGGCATGATAAACATATAAAAGAAAGAGAGTTCCATAATGGGGATTGGGCACTGTTATTTGATTCCATTTACAAAGTTCATAAAGGTAAACTTAGAACTCATTAGTTGGGTCCATATGAGATTTCTGAAGTATTTCCAAATGGAGTAGTGCAGCTTAAACCCATAGATGGTGACACTCGAACTCTCTTAGTCAACGGTCATCGATTACGAATCTACCACAAACCTATTAACAAAGAAGAATTTACATGAATGGTAGAAATGCAAGAAGAAACCCAATGTATTGACTCTACTACAACAGAGCTAGTATAATTTTTAGCTAAATCATAATTAAAAAAAATGATAGTAAAATGATGATGATTGAAGTATGTACTCATGACTTAATTCAAAGCATTCCTATTGTGTTTTCATCTTTGAACTCGTCTAAAATGCATTATTTTTTTGCAGGACTTCATCTTTGTCCAAGAACCACATTTTGGCACATCTTTCAGCGATGCTCCGAAACTTCATTCCTCCATTCCAGCTACATCTTTTAGCGATGCTCTAGAACTTGTTCCTTTGTTGTTCTTGCATTCCGGTGCATCTTTCAGCGATGCTCTGGAACTTCATTCCTGTATTCTGGTTACATCTTTCAGTGATGCTCTGGAACTTCGTTCTTCATTCCGGCTACATCTTTTAGAGATACTCGAGAACTTGTTCCTTTGTTGTTCTTGCATTCCAACTCATCTTTCAGCAATGCTCCGAAACTTGTTCCTTTGTTGTTCCTGCATTCTGGTGCATCTTTCAGTGATGCTCCAGAACTTCGTTCCTGCATTCTGGCTGCATCTTTCAATGATGCTCCAGAACTTGTTCCTTTGTTGTTCTTGTATTTTAGTGCATCTTTCAGCGATGCTCTAGAACTTCATTCTTCATTCTGGCTGCATCTTTCAGTGCTGCTCTGAAACTTGTTCCTTTGTTGTTCCTGCATTTTGGTGCCTCTTTTAGTGATGCTCTGGAACTTTGTTCTTCATGTCAGCTACATCTTTCAGCGATGCTCCAGAACTTGTTCCTTTGTTGTTCTTGCATTCTGATGCATCTTTCAACGATGCTCCGAAACTTTGTTCCTGCATTATGGTGCATCTTTCAGTGATGCTATAGAATTTTGTGATTTCCTCTTCTTTGTACATGCTCCAACACCTTCAACAACATACCCATTTCCATCACTAAATTTTTCCATACATCTGCCACCTCAAAAATTCACGCCCTATATTGCCATCTCTTACCATAATAAATAAAATTATTGTGACAACCTATCGTCATAATAATTAAAACACTTTTTAGCCACCCCATCTTCATTCATAATAAATCCATTAACATCCTTTACCATTCCATCTGAATCTAATTACACTGCCAACCATGATGCCATTACGTCAGCATACATGAGGTGACTTTCAAATCAATGACGAAATATAAGGTACGTACATCTTTTGTCTTAAGTAGGTAAATTATTGTGAATAAAATTAAATAAATTAGCACGTTCCTCCATTTTTTCTAAATTTAGTAAATTGTGTGAATTGTACCTTCATTGGAAGAGGTGGCGGCTCACTCATCCCATTCCATGCAAGGTAATGATTAGAAACAGAGTAGCTGAATGCCATGAATTAATTCGTGTCTTATCAAGCATTATCAAACTGCAAGTGGCCATAAGGATTGAGTTTTGTTTAAATTGCATAACAATTTGTCTGAAACAGTTTTCATCTTAGTGTGCCATGAAATTCAGTAGACACTTAGCAGAGTTGCCAGTAAAGGGTAGAATGGGAGGAGCAAAGCGCAAATTAGAGCTGACTTCCGCAGATAAGTTATTGGCACTCAATAATATTTCAGAACTATTTTAGAGGGTGGGATGGTTAGAATTTATGAAAAATTTTGAGGGGCGTAATTCACAGATGGTTGAAGAGTTTGTCGAGAACTTCTCAGATGGATAGACGATTGTATGCAGAAAGAAGTTTAAGGTGAGTCCTTGAACTATTTCTAGTTTATATGGCATTAAAAATGAGGGGTTAAATCTATCATAAACAACAAACATTCCTTACCAAAAATTGATAGAATTTTTCATAAGGGAAGGTGAACCTCAACCATTACTAGTTGTGAATACCCAAGGGAAAAATAAGGGGTTCCAAAGGATGTCTATTGTAGAGCCATGGAGAATGGAGGTAGCCTAGATAATCAAGTACTTCACATGTGAAGGACAATGTGCTACTGTAGTTGGGTCTCCCTTCCATCTGCTCATTCACATGCGCCATGGCACTAAAAACCTTGAATTGTGGGTTAACCTTCCCAATTTCCTCAGTGCTTCCCTTTTCCATATGATAGAGTTTAAAATTGGGTCAGGGCCATTGAAACGCCATGACCTTATTTCTTTGATTTGCAAACACCAAATCCTTAAGAAAAGAAAAACAAACGAGAAATGGTAGAAATTTTTGAGGAAATTTGAAAACCCTGCACCCTTTGGACTTTTTGAGGAAGGAGAGTCATCTAGTTTGGTAGCATAGAACCTAAGAGAACCCTCCCTTATGCCACAAAATGCCACAGAGGCTCCCACCAGTGAAGCGCCAAAAGATTTGTCAAACCCTCCAAACCCTGAAGGACAACCCAAGCCATATAATGTGCCAGAGACCCTTGAAAAGTAGGAAAATGTTGATTTAGTGGACTCCAAGGAGGAAAATTGTCAGCCCATTAAGAAATAAAAGAGGCCTAAAATAAAATTGCAGAGACCTCCCCCTTTGAGAAGAAGTAAAAGATTGGCTCCTAATTTTAGCTGTGCTGCGGCTTGTGACCAACCACATGTACCTAGGAAGAAAAGACAGAATAGGAAGCCAAGTGAGAATCCGGTCTAGTCAATTGAAGACCAAACCTTGGAAAGTAATGATGCCCCTGCATCTGAGAAAGAGAATGATCCACTTGAAAAGGATCAAGAAGAAATAAGGGAACAAGTCCCAAATTACGTACTTGTTGAAGAAGAAGAGGCTCAAGAAAATGAGCCTATGGAAACTTTTATTCCCCCTCTTACCAATGATTCAGAAACTTTTGTTCCCCCTCTTGTTAATGATTCAAAAACTTTTGTTTCCCCTCCTGCCAATTATACAGAAAGTGAAAAATGTGATTCCTTAAAAGTGGAATTAGAAGGATTAAGGGAAGAAATAACACAATTGAAAACTAAACTCCAACAAAATGAGAAATAGATAGCCAAACAACAACAAGAAATGGATATACAAACAAAACTTGTGCAGCAGAAAGATTAGGAAATCAAAACCCTAGGAACTCAATTGGAATAGAAAGATAAAGTCATTGAGGAGTTACAGTCAGAGATGAAGCAGATTGAGGAAAAAGATAAGAAACATGTGATTAGTTTATTAGAAAAAGATGAACAGATTATAAATTTGACTCTCAATCTGGAGCATTTCCTTAGATCATTTGTAGAGAAACAAGAGAAATAGGAATTAGAACTTAATTGATCTCTTAGTAAAACTATAGAGCTGGAACAAGAATTGTAGGAGGTCAGTATTAATCCAACTATGGAATCCAAAGAAATACAAACTGGACTGACTAAAATGGAGTGGTTTCAAATTCACATTCCTCCCATGTTGGCCAAATGGATGGAAAGGTGTTATTTCCTTAGACAAGTAGGGGCAGAAAATGCCAAACTTAAGAAGGAAATGGTATTTTTGAAAGAATCCCATGACAGACTCTACCAGGCTAAAACTGATGCGTGCTAGATTGGAGAGTTGTTATTAGCCTGTAGAAAACCATCCAAATTATATTCCATGTTTCTCAATTAACAATTATTGAGATGGAAACTTTTGAGAATCTCTTACAACTTACCCCATGACCTAGATGATAAACAGTTCCTAGAAGCATTCAAAGAGGCACCCCCTGTTCAGCAAAATCAGCTGTGTGAATTTTTCATACATAATCTATTTTTGGAAATATATAGTGATTTCTTTATTAACCTTTTTGTTGGAGAGGTACAACTCAAAACCTTCATGTCTAATATACAAAATCAAATCCATTGGTAGGATAGGACCAGGGAGTATCTGTAGGTAAAGAGAACTGTAGGACTTCAAATGAGATACCCTAACCGGAAGCCTTTTGCCTTCAAATCTCAATTCCGAAGGATTAAAAGATATGAAGCTATGAAGGACAAATATAATGAAAGTATTAGGGTTTGCTTTGAAAATTTCAAACTTAATGGGTCACAATTAATAGATAGGGCATGGAGTGCCTGTGAGGCATGATATACTCCCCTACCTATGTATCTCAAATGAAGGGAGATGATTTCTCCAACTAATATCAAATGGTCTTATAAAAGAGCAGAGGCATTAACACAAATATTACAGCAGCTCAAGACCAAGTGGATAGGGATGCGATACAAACCTCCATTACTCCTTCAACCACCCCTTGCAGTTTTGGTCACTACAGAGCAAGATCCTAGGGACTTACATGCTTGGTAGATGAGGGTTCAATTGCACAAAGGTTTTCTGAAGTACACTGACCATTTGGATGAGGAGGTAGAAGACATGTATGATCTCAGCTCCAAATATGATGAACTAAATAGAAAGAGGGATGCAGAGAGGCAGGGGGCTCATTAGAGAGCAGGAGGACCTACTTAGGCTTAGGAAGGAGAGGGTGATTAGGTATAAACAACCTCATTTTTATAACAAGCCATATAACCTTTCTTTTCCCTAATCAATTACCTTAGCCATGCCAATTTGTATACTTTTAGAAGCAATATTTATCTATTTTTGATAAAATGATGTATAAATCTTTATTTTCAAATTGATTGAAATTAACCACTAATGTTGACTTAATTGTTGTAGAGCTTGTGTAATTATGTAGGGTTACATGTATTTCCTAACGGAAGGAGTGGACTTCAAAGTGGTTGGAGTCAGAGCGCCGAAATTTTAGGGCACCGAAAATTTAGGCATACATCGTAGACTTTGTTAAAGAAATTCTATTATTTTCTATTGATTATACTTAAGACTTTATGGCTCCACTCATAGCCTTTACTATGTTTTAATGCAAAGACATCCAGTTAGTTGTAATTCTATTTTTCTTTAAAAGACTTCTTCAATGGCATTTACTCGCCATCTAAAAATTAGGATTTTTTCTAGTAGTGCAATATATATATGTAGTTGCTCAAAACAAGGACATGCTGTTATGTTATATTCTGAGTACTATTCACTATGTTCTTTGTACTATGTTCTATGATACTGTTATGACATGAATGCATACCACTAGTTTTGTTCTGAGTAACTTATTCTGAATAATGGAAGTTTATGAATGAGATTTACTTTGAAGCTATTAAAGTCCTGTGAATGGGATTTACTTTGAAGCTGTTAAAGTACCGCATGTGATTTGAACCAATAGTAGGAACACCCAAGAGTTGGCCACTCGAGGGATCATAGAGTAGATAAGTATTTTTATTGTTAATGTTGTCATTTCTATTATGTGCATGTCATGTTTAGATAAATGTTACTTTGTGGTTAGCTCAATTATGTGTTCCTGCAGGTTGTGGTTTTAAGTTAATGATCTTTGAGTTCTGTTTACTTGAAATTTTTGTAGCATCCACTCTGTTATAAAACTGTTGTTAGCTATTGATTAAAAGGTGTTAGGTGTACTTTCAATTAGTAGTTAGTTTCCTTTGTTTTGAGTTCATAGTTAAATTGCAAAGTGTTGATTCTTAGGTAGTTTACATGGTTTCTAGAGTAGGAATTTCAATGCTTTCTAGCTTAACAATTTCATGATTTCTAGTTTCATTTCTATTTAACAATTTCATGCTTTCTAGTTTAACAATTGTTTCAAACTTTTCAAAAATTTAGAAAATCTGCTCTAAGTGAGATGTCCAAAAATATCCCCTATTGCATACAGCCTTGGACACTACCTGGTCGACATAATTGACATATTTTTAACTAAAGTGTTAGAACCTTACGACAACCTATCACAAGGTATTGAAGTTTGCACAGAATAATCTCGGGAGAATGCTTCGCATTCCTCCACATTTGATGGTACAAACTTATGATTTGGGAGTTGATCAGAGACATGTATGAAGATTGTATGTTCCAGATTTCAGAGCTTGAAGATTAATGCAGAAGATTCTAGAGCTTGTAGAGTGAAGACTGTTGCTTAGAGATGATGCAGTTAGGATGCATATGGGAAATGCTTCACATTTCTTTGCTTTTAAAGTTGTGGTCCTATGGTTTGAAGGATGATCATTTTTAGATGAGAAGATGATAATATTCAAGATTCAACTGCTAAGGCGTACCACAGAGGTTCTTTGAGGTCAAAAGAACAAAGACACATCATGCTATTGACTAAGGTTGTCTGGAGGAGAAAGCATAAGCCACCACATTTCACCGTAGTTTATCTTTTGGCTTTGTTGTTTGGAAGATGAGTTCATATTTCAGTTGGATGATTCAATTCAGGTCTCAGGTGCTGAAGTGCACCACAAGTTGGTTTTTCAATGCTCTATCTCAAGACTGTCTGTTCAGTATTTATTTGTGATACCAGCCTTAGTTTCTGTTTGTTTGCGCCAGAAAGAAAACTTATAATTCAAAAGAAGGATTGATTGAGAAGATATGTGTAAGTCTTATGTTTCTTGTGTGAGGATCCGCATGATGATAATTGATCCCTCCAGTACCATTTTTGGTCTGGAACTATTGGGTGGATGGATGTGTGTTTGTTGGGCTGACTTCATGTGTTTTGAATGTTCCCGCCATATGATTTGAAGTGTGCACCAACTTGGAAGAATGTGATAATAAAGAATAGGTCTTGGTTATCACTTGGTTTGAACCTCATTGATTTTCTATGCCGACTTGGAATGTCCTTGCACATTTCATGATTACATGTTTCATCTTGGCCAACTTGGGAGAAGGAATTTAGAAATTATGAAAGGTATAAATGAAAGATCATGTTTGTTGAGGATCTAGTGGTGTGATGGGACCGTCCTTGACTATAGGACTAAGATAGGTTCTCCAATGACTATCCTCTCATTGTCATAAGTTCTTTTGTGTAAATAATAGGATATTGTTATGACTAAGATGACAACTAATTATCCATTAACATGCTCATGACAACCATTAATAATAGTCTCTTGATTCTTAATTTTCTTGTCTTCTTAGTTTAGGATGATTGCCCTCTCTTATTGTGAACAACACAACTATATCCTTATTGTGGTAGTCCTATGGTCATTTTCTTCTAGAGAAAACTCCTTTGGATGTTCATGCATAATAGTCTATAGCAAGGACAAGAGATTAGATTTGCAAGATGTGACCGTCCTTCTAGGTCATATAACAATTGAGGCAGTGTTAAGATTTAGATGATGGTGAAATGAACTTTGTTAGGACCTTGATGACTAACTTATCATGTTATGACTATCTTCTTTTTTCCCCATCCTAATGACAATCCTATTAGATGATTTGGATCTTGACATTGGTTAAGGGATCCTAATTGACCTTAGATAACAACCATCTAGGTTATCAAGTGACATGAATTAGTTGTTTTCCTAGGGTAACTTTGACATTCTTAGTGGTTGTTATGAAAATCCTTAAACTTGATAAAATCTATCAAGTGACATGAGTTAGTTGTTGTCCTAGGGTAACTTTGACATTCTTAGTGGTTGGTATGACAATCCTTAAAACTTGATAAGATTCTATTATACCTTATAAGTCATATGAATGAGGACATTGTCATAGCTCCCTGACTCTTTGACCCATAGGACCAACCTATGCCAATTGTCTAAATTTTATATGCTTATACAAGTGTCCATCAAATTTAATATATAGAAGGTGTTTGTATGATCCAAGCCCTCATGAATAGAGTTTTACAAATGGTTTTAGGACTATGTGACTCATCAGGAACATTGAAAGCCATGAAGACTAAGAACATGCCTATACTGTATAAGTAGTTCTTGAGGTCTATATAGACAATTTCAAATGATTTTGAAATATCATTGCTAAAGGTTTATTGTTAATCTTATATAAAAGAAACCCTAGAAGTTCTATAAAACCCTAGTTTATGAATTAGGGTGTAGTGTTTTTGGTTTAGGGTTTAGGGTTTACGAATTAGGGTTTAGTGTTTTTGGTTTAGGGTTTACGGTTTATGAATTAGGGTTTAGTGTTTTTGGTTTAGGGTTTAACATTTATAGTTTAAAAGTGTGAAAAACAACTAAATTTCTATCTAAAGTGCAACTACGGTTTCAAATGAAAGAACAATAAAAAATAACCAAAAATAAATAAAATAATGAAAAACAACAATATATGATAGACAACCGACTTGGAACAACTGATAGCCAGTCTGGAGGACGCGGGGACGTTCTGGAGGTGAGTGGTGGAGTCAGGTGATGTGGGTACCCATTTTGTGGCATCTTCTTTCTTGCTTTTTCACATGTGGTTGTTAAAATGAAGCCACAAGTCTATTAAAAAAATATATACTTTTCAAAAATGGGTACCCATTCCATTTACGAGTGCCCGTTCCATTTACAAGTGCCCGTTCCATAATGTGTGTCTATTTGGCTTCAGGTGCCCGATCCTAAATAGGAGCTCGTTTCTTAACGGGCACCCATTTAGGCTTGGGCTCCTGTTCCTAAATGGGCACCCATTATTTTCAAAATGGGTGCCCATTCCAAGTGACATTTTCCTTGTGTAGAAGACTTCCATGAAATCTATACTCATCTTATTACACTTACCCAAGGGTGGAAGAATACCTAAAGGGGTATTAGTCACACCTATTCAAAGCAACCATTTCAAAATAATTAATAATCTAATAGTTATTAGATAATTAATTATTAAATGGTATATGCTTTATAAAGCATATAATAAATATAAAGTTTTATAACCTTATATTAAAACAATATATACATGTTATATTGGTATGACCCCTATAACATTATGTTCTAATAGTAATTTTCTTTACAAAAGAGGGAATGCAAATAAGATGATTGGAGGTGATTTTAGCTCATTTGGAGTTACGATATGTGAATTATAGAAGAAATAAGGTGAGGGTAGACTAGTCATAGAAGGGGATAAGAGAGCACTTAAATTTTGTAGGAATCACCTTAGAAATGGAAAAAAGGATAGCCTAAGGTTGAAGGAACACATAGGAGATGGGGAAGAACACATGGAGAGAGGAAAGGGATGACATAGGAATAATAAATAAAACCTAGGAAGGGGTCAACACATATGGAAAGGGGAAAACTAAGGGGATGAGGGAAAATAAGAGCTAAAAATGGGTCACAAAAGTAAAAAATTAGGAAAAACACTAAAATGAGTGCAAATAATAGTTAAAGGAAGTGTATGTATGTAATTTCCATTATTATATGGGCATAAACTAGGGAACACTATAAAAGAAAAATATAAAAATAAAATAGGAACTAATTTGAACACATTAATAATCTCTAACAAAATAGAAGAATTAGTAAGATCTAATGAGTTCACCAAATGAAAGAAAAGAAAAGAAAAATTAAAGTGGTTAGGTTTCTCCTTTTCTTAAATGTGTAGGTAGACTAATGCAATTAATACTTTTAACTCTAGTATTTAACACTAATAACTACACTTAGTTGGGATTGGAAAAAGACAAAGTGACTGATTTAGGAAACTTAAATTGGAAATAGAAATATGCTATGGTAAAGATAAAGGAAAACTAAAAACAAAAGAGTGACGCACTTGGAGAATAATGGAGAAACTAGTAAAACTAGGTTGTAGGTGACACTTAAGAAGTGAAGATCAAATTTAATATTCTAGGAGGTACAAATAAAACATCAGGCCCTAGAATTTTATCCCAGGGACAAAATTTGGAAGCTAGGTACTCGAAATGACAATGCCTTATAGTCACTTTTAAATGAAGATGAAAATAGCATGTGAGGAAGAAAAATAGAAACTATAACATGAAGCCCTGAAATTAATTAGAAATTGATAAAAATATAGAGATAGGCTAAAAATGGTGACATAAAACTTCTTGTAACATTTTGAAGTTATATGATAAAAATAAGGGTAGAGACAAACATATTAGGTGCAATAACTTTGTCCTAGGGACAAAATTCTAATGTTGGGCACATGAAATTTTTCCTCTAGGGGCACAAATGAAAGTGCTCATTTGATATCTTCCCAGATAGCCATTACATTATTGATGATATACTTGCTTTGAATAAATCCAATTTGATATCTACCTAAAATTTTTAAAGTTTGTTTAGTTTGGCCACTTGATCACTTCTTATAACTATCCTATTTGTCAAAAATGCACAGAATTTTCTATATTCCACCTGTAAGATAATTTTATATGTAAAAAATGTTAGATCATAATGTTATTAAAGACCTATAAATTTATAATTAGACCTTGAATAAAGCTCTAGTATAAGGTATACAATACCATATAATTTAAATATGCTTTTAATACATTAAATTAATATTTAACCAATTAATAATTTTATTAATATAAAGATAAATTTTTAAACATTGATTAAATTATCAATTAATTCTTATGTTAGTTTTCAAAAGGTGTGGTAACTTCCCATATTGATGTTACCTACCTTATTTCCCTATATTTAAAGATTCCCATTAGAAAAATTATATGCAGAAGCATTTGGATATGTGAATATATTAAAATATTCACTCTACAGTAGAGGAATTTTCAGAGATAAATACTAGTTCGAATATGTTAGCCAGAGCTCTCCTTGAAAGAACAACTGCAGCCCAGCCTGGTTGGATGCCTTTGTTAATGTTGTTTGTTGGACTGATGATGGTTTCCATGGCTGTTATTTCCTGTGCTTCTGGAATGAAAGAGAAGAAGAGAAAAACAGGTTACCAAGTTAAGAAGAAGAAGAAGAAAACTAGTGCCAGTGACTCTAGTGGTTGGGGTGGCTTTGTCTGGGGCTTTGGTGGCGTTGACGGTGTGTGCAGCAGTGGTGGTGGTTGTGGTGGCTGCGGAGGGTGTGGTGGTGGTGGTTGTGGTGGTGGCGATTAGATTGTGGTTGTTTGGGAAGCCTTCTTTAGATTGTGCTTGTTATTATGTAATTAATTGTTGACTGTAGAATTGCATCTAACAACATACAAACTTTTTTTTTGGAATCAAAATCATTCAATTCGAGCTTTTTCTATCTCAGGGTTATTTGAATATAAAATTTATCTTCTGCACTGTTAGTTCACATAATCATTATAAACTTCTGTAGTGCTAAAAATTTCTTGAAGAGTTAGCTTGCAATTGATACCACTGATATATTGCTACATTAGTTGGCTTCATGGTGGATTTCATGTAAATAAGACTTGTGTTTCGACTCTGAGAAAACAGTCAAGGCAGGGGGTTTTGTGGGGATGTTCAGTCCAACCAGAAAACTTGCGTTGCTGCTCCCATGATTTATCATGTCATTGTTTAGTTCATAGTTAGTAAATATAGTTCCATTGAATTATTGAGTTTGATATAAAAGTGAATATAAACAGTTTGAAAAAATTGTATATATATATATATATATATACTTGTAAATTAATATTAATTTTATATTAAATTTATCTAAAATTTAATAAAATTGATATGAAAATTACTATAAATAGATATTAATTTATATAAATAATTGGTATAATTTTATATAAAATTGAATTGACATCTTTAACATAAAATTAATATAAATTGATATTAATATGTAAAATTGAACTAAAATTACATAAAACTAATATAAACTCTATCTATAAACAATTTAAAAATTAATGTAAATTTGATATTAATATATAAATTTTAAATAAAACTCATATTAAAATTAATCTAAAATTAAAAATTGATCTAAAATTAAAATTTAAAATTAATATTAATTATAAGTTATATAAATTGATGTATATAAATTTTACCTAAATAAAATTAACATAACTCTTAATATATATGTGTATATTGTTGACAAAGTAAAATTAAAATATATATTTATTTTGTTTTATATTTATTTTATATTTATATGGCATGGTAGCAAGGCATGGAGTATCAAAAATTATATAATGTAACTCTTAAAATAAAATAACTCTTAAATAGTTGAAAACTAAAATAAAATTCATGCCCTAGGAGACTTTCAGCCGAATGGATGCCCCTCAGTCCTTGGTTCTCAGCCGAAGAGGTTTTAGCCTAAGGCTTGTGCCCTAAGGCTTGTGCCCCTCAGTCCTTGGTTCTCAACCGAAGAGGTTTTAGCCTAAGGCTTGTGCTCCATGGGTTTGATATAAAAACCTTCCAACAAAAAAATATATTTTAAATAAATACAATAAGATATCTCTTAGCTTTTTTTAGATAGATGTATCTAAGATATCCATACTACTTAATTTTATAGTTTTAGATTTTCTTAAAAATACATGTTTTCCTTTCTTAAAAATACATGTTTTCCATGTTTTGGTTTCTATATACATGGTCACACATACTCTGTGTCCTACTCCCATTATAGAATACCTCTAGACACATAAATAAGATCAATCATCTTTTGGAGTGGATGCAACCATAACAAAATGGGGTAATTTTTATTTTGGTGTGTATAAGTGAAGCAGTCAACTATGGCCTTGAAAGAGATATTTGGATTCTATGAAGAAGTTCTTGAACCAGGGTGTCATTTGTCAGGAAGCTATGGGAGCAAAACAACTTCTTACACTAATCTTGAGAGGAGGATTATGCAAAACTTTTCAAATTTTTACAATAGTTACAAAAACTATACATAAATAAACTTAAATAGTAGTCATACAACAACACAATGATTATGTGGGAAAAACCTTTTTGGGAGAAAAACCCCACACTTTGAAAGAAGTCCAACATATTTTTTATAAATCTTAACAAGATTACAATATTCTTGCAGAGCAAGCATTTACAAGAGTATCACCAACTAGAGATATGGAGGTAGCTTAACAATATTTATAAGACTCTTGCACACAACCTCCATCTTAAGCTCCCAATATATAGAAGATACAATGCATGAAACCATCGAATGGTAATTAGAAAATCATGAGCCAAAATGACTCAAAAGTAAGCTCCTTCTCCTCCTCTCCAAATGACCTCCAAATGCAGATTTTTTTTCCCCATATCCATTCATTTTCTTCCTCTTCCAAAATTCTTATAGAACTCTTCTTAAAATTACCTTTTAATTTCCCTTTCCCATCCTTCTATGTTGTCAATTCAATCTTTTAACCTTACCTCCTCCTTGGCATGTTGAAGGGCTCAGTTAATGTTGGGTATGGGCACCTAAATCCAGTCTTCATGAGGGTTGACCAAATGTTGGATGCCCTATTAAATATTTTTTTGGCCATAACATGGCCTTTCCAAACCCTACTCACCTCTACACTATCTTCCTTCTTGCTATTTTAAATTTTCTTTTCCTCATTCAATCAATTTCTTGTCTCATAGCATTGATTTTTTTATTATAATAACACCCATATCTTTTGAATGAACATTGATAAAAATAATAATAGTAATAAGAACTCCTTTATAATATTTATAATTTATTCCTTTATTGTTGTTTATAATTTATTTCCTTTAGTATTATTTATAATTTATATTCCTATATACATATCTAATATTGTTAATATTAACTATTACTCTAGGTAAACTAGAAACCATCAATTAGATCCTTTATCAACAATATGGAATAGACACGTTCAATGAAAATGCATTTTGAAAAGAAATATGTAATAATGTATCTACTTCCTAGCAGGTGGACTCAATATGACCTACAAACGTTGATAGACAAGATTGACTAGGTGTTAGATAAACATACCAATTACTACTTCAGATGAGTCTTGAGTTAAGCCAATATCTTAGAAAGGATTTGGCATTAGGATCATTCTCTTTTATGGATCTACAAAATCTACTTCACCATGCACCTTGTCACTTGCAAATCAAACATTGTTCCTTGCACCATTCACTATTGAGTTAGTCCACGTTAGTCAATATATATATATATATATATATATATATCAATGAGAAACATAACTAGATTTCTATTCCATATTTATCATTGGAAACCATTATGTAATTCATACACTTATACACACACACACACATTCACACACATAGGCATGTACATACAAACACACACACACAATTAAATATCAAGTTTCAGGTTCCCACCCCTAGTCCAAATTACATCAGGACTTTGGGGTCTTAGAGTAGGTTCTTCTAGGGATGTGACCTCCTCCCCTCCTTAAGATTAGGCCAACTTAGCTTAACTAAAACAAGTTTGGAATTCTAATTTAATTACATTTCATATTCCCAAGTAGCTCCCTTCTCCCCATAGTGGTCCCAAGGGTGTAATGCCCCGCCAAGGAACCCTAGAGGACAACACAACTAGGTTGAAAACAATGGATTTTTTTTTTTATAACTATAAAGTACATAACAGGGTAATTAAACCTAGGTCCTCTAAGGTTCCTCAACTGCGCTACTCACAAAACAAAGTTAATAGAACTTTTCATTAACAATAGAAGAAGAACATCACATTAACTGATATTTATTCATTTTCACATGTGATGACAGAAAAATCAACATTAAAGATCATCTTCTAACAATTATCACAATTGATGCATTAATTTATAGTACTCAATACCAAATGAATTCATCAACAATAATTACATCATTGCAATTATCACCACATTGCTTTGCTCAACACATGGGAGAGATTACAACAAGATACATTTAGAAATACAATCTAGTATATAACCAGTATACATTACATGAAAGGATTGCCTTCCCAACTTGGAACAGGAACTAGAGTCAACAGTACAAAGAAAAGTCTCTGGAAGCTCATGAACATGAAGCAAGAATACCAAATGGAGAAAAAGCACCAACCTCCTAACCATGTGGAACCCTGAAGTCTACCCCCAGTGCTAGGAGATAACACAAGATCCCACACCGATAGACAGTCAAGAGAACAACATGCTAACATAGGCAACAGGGTTATATATGACATCAATCACCATACTGCCAACAATTAACATCACTTACACATCGACTGCACTTCCAAAGGAACTCACATAACCAAGGGAGGAAACATAACTAGGGAGTGCTAGACGGGTGTGTGCAAGAAGTTGGGTCCACTTTTTGGCCAAAAAGTGGAAGTGTTTTCCCTGATTTTCAGAATTTATCACATTTGACCTTAAAATTTGAAGCACTTAGAGATGGAATCTTTAAAAAAGTCATTAAATATAAAATGTATTAATCAGAGTCTATTTTCTAAATATGTAATTTTTTTCAATACCCAGATGATACAAATTAATTTTCAATAGGCATTTCTAAAAACCACTATTTAAAAGTCACTTATTTTTTACCATACCATGCATGTGTATGACCAACATAATTTGACCTAAATAAAATTATTTTTTAAAATCCTTTTGGGAAAACATGTGTAGTATAGTGAAGTTTGATGAGGATATTTTTTTATAATTTTTTTCCAATTAATTTTTTTTTATTAATTTTTTATTAGGCCTAATTGCTACTTTTGAAAACCCCTCGTGTACGGCCAACGTAATTTGAGAAAAAAAAATCATAATTTTTTTTTTTCATTGTGTAAAGAATGATGTGTAGATTGATGACATATAATTTTTTTTTTTAATTTAAAAATTAAAAGTTATTAAAAAAATACAAACACCTGTCATTTCAAGTTTTTGGACTAGTTTGCTTATAAATTAAATAATAAATAGAAGAACATATCCAATAACAAAAAAAATTATATATTTGAAAACTAGACAATATCATCTGTAATGGGTTTTCATTTCGTAAAAAAATTCAGAAAAAAAAGCCCTCGGCCATACAGGTAAACTCAATGTTTCTTCTTGTTTTGTACTTAGAAAAAAACTTGCAGGTCCAAGGCTCAAGGTCGGTCAACCATGCCTATCCCGAGCCTAAAACCCAAGAAAAGGTAAGGGAAAAGGTGGGCGGAGATTTCTAATTTCAAATAACAGGTACTCGTTATAAAATAGGTACGCATTACATAACGGGTACCTATTTCTATTATACCCGTTATTTCCCATATTAGGGAAAAAAGTATTTTCACTGTATCCCTACAACTTGCAAGTCTGATCAGTACGGCGTGACAATGATAATTTCTACATTTTTTTACTTACAAGTGTTTTGTGGAATCTCTTTACAGGTCATATTCCATTCAGATTTTGAAAGGAGTCAATCATATGAACAATTCTGAAGTGAAATCAAGTGCATGAGCTATTTTCAAGAGGAATAAAGAAAGAGGGTTTTTATTTTTACATCTACCTTTTACTTCAAAATCTATGGAACAAAGGATCTACATCTAATTCTACTTCAAAATTTCAAATAAGGACATCAATTATGAAATTGGATTAAGTATCAATTGTTATTTTATCAAGAGGGTTTGGTAATCATGGGATCAAATCAACGTCAAAGAAAAAAATAAAGGAGGGTAATGACACCTCAAGAAATTGAAGTAAATAGAGAGAAGGAAGCCAAAAGGCAAAGAGATAGAAGAGCAAGGATTTAAGAGATGAAGAATATTGAAGCATCTAGTTCCATGAGTATTGAAGAGAAAGACATTCAAGAGAGTATAAATGATGGGATGAATGTAGATGATGCAAATGTGGAAATGGTGAATTTGGAAGAAAATGTGTCTATAGAAACAAATGCATGTATGTCTTCAAACCCAACTTTCAAAGATATGGAAAATGCGACTATACAAACAAATCCAGGTATGTCTTCATAGCCAACTTTCAATGTTATGGAAAATAGGACTATAGAAACAAATCTAGGTGTGTCTTTGGAGCCAACTTTCAATGATATAGAACACACGACTATAGAAACAAATCCAGGTGTGTCTTCGGAGCCAACTTTCAATGATATGGAAAACATGACTATAGAAACAAATCCAGGTATGTCTTCAAACCCACCTATTGATAATATGAATGAGAATGATATCCCTTTTAGGAGTGAAAATGAAAATATTTTATTTGAGATTGAAAGAAATGTCTTAGATAATCTTCTTAGTAAGATTTCTTGGAGGCAAATGAAAACTCATGCAAATAGATTATATAAAAAAAATTTTTATAGAAAAAGTCTTGGATTTCAATGTCAACTTATGATGCAATTGATGAAGATGTGGAAATTGCGAAAAGTAATGAAAAAGTTAGGCATCTTTGTAAAACCTAAAAAAAAAGATGAATCAATGAAACAAGTTTTATCTAGTGTTGCTAATGCTATTGATTCTATTGATAAAAAGAGTCGATCTAAAGATAGCAATGCAGCACAAAGAGCTATAACAACTACTTTAGTCAATAAATCGTCTTCTAATAAAAGAATGATAAGTAAGACAAGTGAAATTCTAAAGATAAATCCTAAAACTTTGAGAAGAGCAGCAAAGAGAAAAGAATCTATTGAAAAAGATCCAATTAACCAATGTTGGAGTTTTAGTGGTAGACTCCCAAGGTATGACATGAAATTAAATAGTGAAATCAAATCTTTAATTGAAAAATATTGGCATGATAATACAAGGGTATCATCTAATGTTAGAGATGTTTTAAAATTACGAGTGGGGTCTAAAATTCGTGATCCTCATCCAAAACATCTATTAGACATGACTCAAACTGAATTATATAAAAAATTCTTAGATGATTTAGTGTTAGAACCTTTTAATATTACCATAAGCCAAAGATCTTTTGAGAAATGTAAACCTTGGTATGTGAAAATTAATAAACAGCGAATCTCTTGTTGTTGTAAAACTCATGTGCAATTTCGTTATTATTATGATATTTTTCGACATATGCGTTCTACTTTGCATACTGACAAAATTATGCAGGAATGTGGTATTAATATGCCACCTCAAACAATTAAGGAGTTTGTAGTAGGTTTGTTTTGTGAAACATCTATTGGATACTTATTTTATTCAAAAGCATGTATTTTTGGTCAATGCAATAGATGTGGCAACTTTTCATTGTTAGGAGAATGTATGCATGAAAATATTTCACATGAATTTGGACAACAATTAGTGGATGTGAAAAGATTCAAGAATGTTGAATATTCTTTAAAGGATGGAAAAATTGGAAAGCGTTGTGAGTTAGTCACTGAAAAAATTTGTGTGCATGCATTCATCAAAGATTTTAAGGATAATATTGTATCCAAATATGTCAAACACTCCCAATATGCTCGGTGGCTTGATGGACAATTCCGTTCATGTAAAAACACCTTTCCAATTGGAACTATCCTATCAGTGGTTGACTTTGCAGAAAACTATACTCTTGCTCCACAAGAGGAAATTCAATCTCAGTATTATAATTTAGTGCAAGTGGCCATATTTGTTCATATTATATACAGACATGCAGATGATAGTATAGAAGATAATAGAAAATTTTTGAGGGAGTATCATTTCTATTTGAGTGATAACCGGTTACACTCTTTAGAGTTTGTGCAATATTGTTTCACAAAATTTTATGAAAGTTTAAAAGAAAGAGGAATCCAGATGACACAACATTTCATATGGTCAGATAATTGTACAGGGCAATTCAAAAATGAAAGAATGTTTTATTGGCTATGTAGGGCTCACAAATAAATCAATATCCAACATATATGTGGAGTTTTTTTGAAGTTGGACATGGTAAAGGAGAACATGATGGAGCTGGAGCATGTGTGAAAAGAGCTCTTGCTAGAGAGCAACTAAAATTTGAGGATACAACCAAATTTAGAGATGCACGTGCAATTGTGGATTGGTGTAATGAAAAGTTATCTACGGAATCAAGTTAGAACTCTACAATTCGACGATTCTTTTGGTTAGTTGAAGAAGAGAATATTCCTACTTGACTTGATTGTGAGACTCATACACCAAGGTGTCACTCTACCTAACAACCTTGTCGTATCATCATTTTTCTCAAAATTATAATGGAAGTTACATTTTGACACCTTATATAGTCCAAATTTAAAAGTGCATGCCAAGTGTATTAGATTCCCATTTCTCTATTATTCAGGCTACTTATAGCTTCTAAGTTAAGCTCAATTGTGACATATTTTACTATTTTGCACCATCTTCTACTTTTATTTTGAGTCCATTTATAGTTAATGTTTATTTTGAGTCCATTTGTAAAACCTTGTATTAATTTATTAGTTAATGTTTATTTTGAGTCCATTTGTAGTGGTAACCATCTCCTACAAGTGCATGTAAACCCTTGTATTTATAGTTTACTTTTTCCTAATCCGGTGTCAATTTCTATTTCCATTGTCTTGTTTGTTTAACTATCATTGATTATTTCCTCTGATCATTTATCACATTATTTGGACTTCTATTTTTGTATGAAAATATATAAAATTGGCTTGGACCTCTTTCTAAACCATTTTCTTTCCTCAATTTTTTATTTTAGATTCTCATTTCTACTTTATTTTTCATCACTTGTATCTTTCATATTATTTCTTTTCTTCTCCCATATTAGTCCTCTCTATATCCATATTATTCCCCTTTACTTTGTTTCATTGAGTCTTATTTTTCCATCTCCTAAATTCCCTCTTCTCCTTCAAACCTTGGTTTAAACCTAGCTTTAGTTTTTCATACCAATTTCTAGATCCTGTTGTTTTTACTCCTCCAAATAGATGATGGTGTGACATGAAGATGTCTACATGATGCCCTGACATTATAGGTGAAGGCTCCCTCTCTCTAGTGATAGGTCTATTTTGTATTGTATTTTTTAGTTCCGCTTCAGTTCATAAAAAAAAATTCCAAAATTTTGTAAATAGTATTTCATTTCTATTCATTTATTGCTCTTAACTTAGAAAAGTTATATTTTCTAATTAATAGCATTATACTCAATTTGCTAGAGCTATCACATCTAATACACCTAAGACTCTTCTTAATTATCACGTAGTACCTCCTCCTGACTATCAAGTGGTAGCTCATACCTATAATACCTATGGGAATAGGCAACAAAAATTCATTCCTATTTCTCTTCCTATATTAACTCCAATTTTACTATAGGCTTCTCATGTGTCTCAAAAGAGCGGTACAGATTATGACTTAATTAAACATTGCATGCTACTTTTATACTACATTTATTACCAATACTACATTTATACCAATAGTGACCTTGTCAGACTACATTTATACCAATACTACAACATTGTATTCCAACAATATGAGTTACCTTCTGCTGAAGTGTAAAAACAAAATGAACCCATTTTGATTATTGTTGGTGTAAATTCTATTGTAGGAAAGTGTACCCTTATAGATAATATCTCTGGTCTTAATGTATTTGGGGTAGATTTTCTAAATCACATAAATATAAATACAACTTGTATTTCGTCTTCTATTATATCAATTATGGGTTTCTAAAACATAGGTCGGAAAGCCCTTGGAAACATCACTTTTCCTATAGAATTGGGCCCTATCACATTACCAACCATGGTGCATGTGATATTGGTTTTCCTTTCTTACAATCTCCTTTTAGGTAGGCAATCTATTCATACCATGGGTGCCATCCCATCAAATTTAAATATTAATATATTCAATTTGTCCATGGGAATAAAAAAATTACAATAAAAGTAGACCCTGATCCATTACAATATTGTCAACAAATTAAACTTGGGAAAAAGCATAATTCTTCACTACTGTTTCAAAATGTGATGCCTTCTTTATCCTCACAAAAAATACAACTCCTATTGATGATGTGGCTAAATATTCACCTCTTCTTCTAGTACATGGATTGGTGATGATTGGGGTCCCTTAGATTTCACACCTTCTTTTTTGGAGAGTATAAGATAGACTTGTCACATTTTGAGATAATTCCTAAAATCACAACTACAACATTGGCATCGCAATCTAATGAGGCATCCATTTCCTCTATTAAAGGATCATTTGAATATACCTCTTGTGTTGGGCATGCCTCTGACATTGATCCTACTTCTTTTGAAGAGTTGCAATCATTTATAGGCTTGGTTTTGATATCCTCGCAAAATCTAGTTATAGGCATAGTCACTTAGATCAAAAATAAGGCATTAAGGTCCCTATTGATCCTAATGAATATCATGCTATGAATGGTATTGGTTATAGACCTCCTAGGTCTTCATTCTAAAATTATTTGCATGTAGACATGATTTCCTAATCTTCAAACTTATCCCTTTTATCATTAGTGTACCCTAAGTTAATCATCAACACTGAAGCATCCTACATGCCTCCTTTTGATACATTTTCATCTTCAAACTTATCCCTTTTATCATTATTACATATACTAAGTTAATCATATCCTCAGAAAATCTAGTTATAGGCATAGTCGCTTAGATCAAAAAGAAGGCATTAAGGTCCCTATTGAGCCTAATGAATATCATTCTATGAATGGTATTGGTTATAGACCTCCTAGGTCTTCATCCTAAAATTATTTGCACGTAGACATGATTTCCTCATCTTCAAACTTATCCCTTTTATTATTCTAGTGGTAGTTCCATCTCCTACAAGTGCATCTAAACCCTTGTATTTATAGTTTACTTTTTCCTAATTCAGTGTCAATTTCCAAATTTAGGGTTTAGGTTTAGGTTTTAGGGTTTGCAAGACAACATGGTTTTAAGGTTTATAGTTTACGTTTTTAGAGTTTGCAGTACAACATGGTTTCAGGGTTTATAATTTAGTTTTTTAGGGTTTATAGTTTAGGTTTTTAGGGTTTGTAGTATAACATGGTTTTAGGGTTTATAATTTGGTTTTTTAGGGTTTATAGTTTAAGTTTTTTCAGGTTTGTAGTAACATGGTTTTAGGGTTTGCAATAACATACAATCACAAAAAAATCATAAAATTCTAATAACAAGTAAAACCCTAATAACAAATAAAACTCTAATTTTCATTTTAACCCTACAATTAGAAAAAAAAACATCTAAAACAAGCTAAAAATAGGCAGAGAACCAACCTGGAAGAGCTCAGTGGTGACGAGGTGGCAGGAGGAGGTGAGAGGGCAAAAAAATCTCTGCTGTTGTGTTTGTTTAGTCTTCAGTAACGCACACCCGTTCTGAAGAATCTGCTGTCGCTGTCGGCCTGAGTGGGAGAAAATGAGCCTGCAGGGCTCTTTTTTTAAAATATATAGTTTTTTGAAAATAGGTACTTGTTTAGTAACGGGTACCCATTTAGTAACGCACACCTGAAGCTAAAAGGGTACCTGTTTAGGCTCAAGTGCCCATTACTAAACGGGTACCCGTTTAGATTCAGGTGCCCGTTCCTAAACGGATACCCGTTTCTTTGAAAACGGGTACCTGTTCCTAGCGGCATTTTTTTTGCCCGCGCGACTTCCCCTATATGTGGACCGAGTTTCTTGCTTTTACACAAACTACAATAGGGAAGAGTGTCATCGCATGGCCTTAACATGGGTTACCCTGGCAAACCTTTCATTACGTCCCGACCCCCATCTATGGTTACCCTGGCAAACCTCTCACTAGGTCTCGGCCCCATAGGGTGACACATTCAAAACCAACATTCCTTTTGTGAGGACAAGGAAGTTGATCTTGCAACCTAGGCCTTCTCAACCCATTTTGAGCCTATACAAGCACTCCAGACATGGGTGAGGCACATAAATTATCTTTTTAATGTGAAAACTACCCAACCCCCTTAGATTCATTATTAGGTTATCATTGGATTACAAACTTCCAATGGGTTACCCTGGCAAGCCACTTTGGGCCCTGGCCCCACATTGGAAGCCACTCCCCCTACTTGCAACTAGTAAACCCTACACATCAAGCAAGGCATTGATCATCTTGCCCAATTATCATAACCACATAATCATACATAGAGCAAGGAATTACCCATCTTGCACATTTATCACAGTAACATGAATAGGAGGTAACAATCTAGGGTTGCATCACACTCACACACATGACCCACAACATAGCTGACCACACACAATTACACCCTTCTAGGCCTCTAGAAATTAGCTTCCCAATAACACAGGCACACACAATAGTCTCACATTGACATTCACTCCCAAATGCACATCATCATCTAATAAACCAAACCAAGATCCTTCATCACATAGCAAATAACTCAAATATACACAACAATTGCAACATATGATATGATGCACTAATCATGGATCTTGAAGAAACATAATATCAATCCAATCATGATTAATCATCTAACATTTATAATATTCTAACCATTAGTAGTAGTGATTAATATGATCATAAGATATAAATGTCTTCAAGTTTTAATTCTATTTCACATGCAAAATTTACCACTGTTGATATAAAAAGACACAAGTAACAATATTTTAACCAATATATCTCTAATCTACCATTACAAGACTCATTCAATTAATATATAAAGGAAATACAAGATCTAAATCAACAACCTAACCTTTACTTAAACCACTAAGTAATAAAGACTTAATAGTTCACCTCTTAAAAAATGAACATAATTAAATCAATAATAATCTCTAATTACGTGCTCTAATCAGTATTATATGGTTTACAAACATAGTATTAAAACACATGGCTAAGGTTATACTCCACCAAAGCATAAAACCAAAATTTAGTTTGAGTAACCTAAACAATATGAATATAGAAAGTCATGGAATAATGAGAGAAACATTAAATTACATTTCTAATATTACCCAGAATACTATCCAATTGCTTATATAATTACTAACCCAAGCATGATACCCAAAATACACAATGAATGGATTGATTCTATAAATGCAATTGAAACATATAAAACCAAATTCCTCAAAACATTAATCATAATGGATGGTATATTAAAATGTCAAAATTCATTTGAGACATTCCAGTATACCATAATATCCCTATATGACATGAGAAATCATTTATAGATATCAATTAAATATAATACCGCTATTTGGCACAAAGAATAAAAAATATGAATTAACTGATCTTAATACCATTCTGTGGCATAAATAAAGGCATATACATTTTATCTATTCCTAACGCATTTCTTATGAGTATAGAATCATATATAAATCATGTATTTCTAATGCTATTTTATGGCAATAAAATCATATATACATATTATCTAATTTAGCGCCATTGTTATGGCAATAAAACTTTATATAAATACTATCTAATCTATTCTCTTATGGTTGGTGCCTAAAAAAGGGCAGATTAAACATTAAATCTTCTAAAATATTCCCTCTAAGATGATGCCATTCAAAAAAGGTAGAAAGAATATCCATCAAACCAAAAGGGATTTTGTTTTTGTAGTAGAAACTCATCTTTGATATGCCAAGACTACTATTATGAACAACATATGCGTCTATATAGTTTTCCCTCCACAACGATAATTTAGGGATAGTGCTTTCCTTTCTTGCAGAAGTGGTGGCTTACTAACCTTACCACCCAAAATTATCTTTCCTTAATTTGACGAATATACAAACTAATAGACTAAGTAATTTTGGTTTTAGATATATGTACTAGTAACCTTAGCTAAGATTAGCTATAACATGGTTGTGTTGAGCTATTGCTAGTTAGAACATAATGATAAAATGGAACTTGGATGTTTGGGTTAGGTTATGGAATTAGTAGCGGAATAGGTCTATTGAGAAGCAAGATTTTTATTCTTGGATTGAACTAAAATATTGTTATGTGTGTATGGTTGACCTTCATGTCAGTTCTGACTATCTTGAAGACACCCTAAACTTTAACATTAAGATGCCCAAAAGAGTATGCACGCAAACTGTTTGACATAACGCCTCAAAGGGAAGTAATCACATGGAATGAAATGAGTGCAGGATACCACAAACTGGATCTGGTGAAATGGATTTTAGAAACTTTCAGGCAAATGCAATTAACAGGCGTAAAGACAAATTCTAAAACTTTTGCCAGTTTCCCCCAGCTGCGGCCAATTTTGGAGCCGGGCAAAGACATCCATCAACGCATAAAGGATAGAGGAGTTTGTCAGATATTATCGTTGCAAATGCTTCGCTAGACATGTATGCAAAATGTGAGGATTGATATATATGGGTGCGTGAACCGTTTTACAAATGCCTCAAGGAAATGAGATCTTGGCCATTGAAATGATTGTAGGGTATACACGTGCAATGTATAAATTGTAAAGTCCTTTGAAACTTTTAAAGCAAATACAATTCACTGGTTCAAATGCCAACTCCACAACCTGCGCTATCTTTCTCTCAGTCCATGCCCAAATGGGATTTTTGGAAAAACATTATGGACATCGGACCTGAAAATACATCGATGGAAAATTATTCTTGCCAAATATTATGTTTGTGAATGCCCTAGCAGATGTGCATGCAAAAATGTGGAAGCATAAACAAGGCACGTGAACTATTTGACAGTGTGCCTCACAGAAATCTGCACTCATAGAATGCATTGACAGCAGGACAAGCACAAAATGGATTCGTTGATCAGGTTTTAGAAGCTTTCCAGCAAATACAATTGACAAAAGAAAATTTTCAATAACAGATCCATTATCTGTAGATGTAGAACCTTAGACAAGGCACACCAAACATTTGACGGAAGCATCAAAGTGAAAGAGAATCCATTGCACGGAATGCAATGATTTGAAAATATTTGTAAAACAAATTTAATTTAAAGAATATAAAACTCCCAAGCAAAAATTAGTTGGCAGGAGGCTAAAAGACCAATTTCCTAACCCTTATTAGCCTCCACCTAAATGTGGTAAATATCGGACGTTCAATTCTGCGTTGAGGAAAATACATACAAACCATAACAAGATCTATGAAACAATAACTTATATTTCTCTAAACCAGATACAATAAAACCCTACCATGATAGATAAAAATCCAAAGTGTATTGAGAGTGGACAAAAGACCTTGTCTAAATATTACTACTGCATATGGTAGGGCACAGGGAAATATAATGAACCATAATAAATCCCCAAATATATCTAAACCCTAAAATTTAATATTTTATGCAACATCAAAGATAAATGATAGCATATGAATAAAGATTAAAAATGAACTACAAATGTTACCAAACGATTGAAATGTGGTTGCTCCAGATTGTAGCATAACTCCATTGTAAAATTTTCGTAGATCTCCACTCCCAAATCCCTAGGATAGCATCCCCAATAGCCTCCTAAACAAATACATTTCTCGAGCAACCGTAATATGGGAAAAATCAACCAACTCCCACTAAATAAATGTATTAATTCTATAGTTAGAATAATTAGATTTTACTCAATTAAAATTAACTCACGCAATGGTAATTCATTTACCGCCTACTTTATAATTAATTATTAACCTGAAAACATTAGGTTTATTAACATATTACTATTATAATTAAAATTATTATTATTAAAATAATATCAGCCTACACATTAATAATAATTTATATACATATATTTATCAAAGCATTAAATCAACAATTAAATAAAATCAGATGCCAACATAATCATCTGACCACTAACCCAGGTCAAAATGCAAGACCTCAAGCAACACTAACTGACCAAACTGACATATTGACAAAACTGACAAGGTACCAAACCGAATACTCATCCTCTTTGAGGGTGATGGCTAGGGTAGGGGATCAAGTGTTATCTCTGATGAACTAATCCATTGGGTTCAAGGCACACTCAGACCTGCTAATTCAGGTGGAGTCAGTGCCTGATACCTACAACTTGTAGTACACAAAATGGTCATGAGTAATATGACACTGTCCCTTTTCACCCAAGCACATCAGTAAGAACAACATCTAGTAATTGAATCAACTCATAAATAATCAACTATATAGAAATTAGAGTAAGATCATTCACATAAGATAGTCACATAACAGTCATGATAAACTAATCACATAATAACCATAACATGTGCATACAACTTCCAATATCAGAAGTCTAACATCATATAATGTACAACATATGTCAATGTATCCATAACATCATATCCATCTACCATAATCATAGCATGGGACGCATCACATCCTCCCCCCTAGAACTTGACTTACTCCCAGAAACCATGGAAACCCAACTGGAACATAGCGCATATTAGTTTTCAAACTTCTTTATCTAGCATCAAATATGCTGCTTTAAGAATAAACATATAAACAACATAGTTAATTTCCTCGTAACCATTGTTTTTGATCAGGCAGAACATCCAATCATTTCCTACTTTTTCCTAAATTTTAACTTCTAGAAAGTTAGAAACAACAAGAATTTTATTTTCTAGTCTTCAAAACTTATGCATTTCACAATATAAGAAACAAGATACATCATTCTACACTCACTTCATGAATATAAACACAACAACTCACTTTAATCCTTTCAAGGGATCATGACTTTCAATGGATACTTTTACATGAACAAATTTCTATAAACAAGGATGAAATAGGCCAACATATATTTTTACAAAGCAATTTGCACCTATACCCTCATCTACATTACTAAAAGTACACTTCAACTGACCACAAGAGCAGGCTTGCCCTCTCGGAGAACACCTAAATCTTGATCACATAAGATACACATTTATTTATTAAACAAGTTCATAGTCCATAATCAAGTAATACTGAGGTTAAATATGTATAAATCATGCCAACACTCACACCTAGAGCATTGAGCGTTAGGTACAATGTAGTCTTAACTAAATAGAAAAGTGGCAATGATATAAACTATCATTATTCAATGCACACCACACTTAAAGTCTCACATACACATCTATATTAAGCAATTGTTCATAAGACAAGCACAATTGTCCATTAAAGACAAGAAGGACATCAGTTCCTCACCTTTTTAACTAAAGCGTATTGTTGATCATGATGTTAGTCATAAACAAACATAGAATAAAAGTACACATTAACCTTTATTCATCTTGAAAGATATGATGAATTTAGAGAATTCATGACCCCAAGTCTCTGTTGATTAGGTCTTAATCTTCTGACATTACTAAGAGGTTGATGTGTGTTGCTGTTTCTATTTTGGGGCCTTACGTAAGTATCATCAGCATGATTCAGTTTCTGTAAAGATGCTGCACAGATAATTATTCTTTACAAGATATGCTTCAAACAAGGTGTCTATCTTTAAATCTTTGCATGATATTTATAATCTTTGACATGCTTTAACCTCAAATATGCTGAATATGTCCAGTTATCTACGGGATGTCTGCATATTTGTATTATTTACTTTGGATTGTCAATTATTTGCAATTATGATGATGAAATATTCTAAAATTTGAAAGAAATTGAAAAGAATACTTCAAATAATGTTGAACCTTCAGTTATTGATCCACATACACATTAGATACAGTCATGAAGGGAAGAAATCAAACCATATGTTCACCAGGACATTCCACAGCTAGATACAGTCGATGCTAACTTCAAAGGAAAGGTATGAAAACAACACATGTAAGTAGATATGCACTCCAAGGGATGCAACAAATCACAACATGTATCAAGATTTCATACACTGATTACTCAAGATTTTTGATGAATTGTAATCAAAACAGTCTTCTCATTCATTAAGTATGCAAGAATGTGTAAGTATACAATAGCTTTGAAATGAGCCCGGAATACTTCAGCAAACAGATTTCAATTAAGTTTCCAATGTTTAAAATGAGGCACCTCTGTACCTTTTATAGAACAAGGTGAGGGAGCGGTTACAATTGATCTATGATCAAGATTTGTCTATTTAGATCAACGGTATACTTTTCATTGACCAAGTCAACTTCTTCAACGCGGCACAGGTTGCCAGCTAGCAACCATCTAGGTAACTCATATTTTCTTAAGTACCTGATGCATGTATTCCCTTTGTGGTGCATCTTCATCTATTCATCAGGTTCTTTATCATCATTTTCATTATCATGATCATCACTTTCAGTGCTTTCGCTATCCTCATCATCCTAATGACTATCTCCTTGAATATGGACCTGCATGGATGTCTTGATATTTTCATATGCCTGCACTACCCTTTTTACTTCTCCACCATCTTGAGTTCTTGCTTTGGTGATGGCATGCTTATGCACTTGATATTTGCTCCAGAGAATCTCTAATTTACTCCTCATGCTGCTGGATATCTCATTGTAGTTCTCCACTTTGACCTTGATCCTCATGATTTTGTCTATGACTTCTTCTGTCAGGTGAATGAGAGGGTCATTAGCTACCTACTGGAAATTGCTATGTAGAGCTTTAATGGCAAACTCTTCATCTTTATTCTCAATCTTCCCTTCTACTTCACCTTCCAAGGTCTCTAAAACTTCTGCCTCATATGACATCATATCATGCAAATTCTTACTGATATCTCTTAATTTGTTGTTGCATCTTTGGAGCACATCACATTGAAATTGGATGTCTTTGTACCATATATCAATCAAAATGGCAATATTACTATTCAATACTTGGTTATTTATGAGAACCCGAGGATTAATCCTCCTCATTTCATTCAAGGCACTCAATGCTTTCTCTAACTAAAAGGACCTCTTCCCGATCTCCATTTGTAATTTATCAACCTTTTCCCTAGAGATACCTAAAGAATTCCACCTCTTCAAAGAGGTTTTTACTACTTCTTCTGCTCCATCAAATGTAGATAACATCCACTTTCTCATTATGGATGACTCATGTTTCATGAAATCCAATTTATTTACCTCATCCTGAGAAATAGCAGTCAATGGGACTGCATGATCACTTGTTATACCTTTAGGGTTAATTAACCCCTTTATGTAGGTATGTAACTGAGCAATGTGCTCCTTGTGCTGTTTATTTTTCTCCTTTTCTCTTTTTACCCTCTGGGTTAATGAATCAACTATATCTTTTCCTTCCTGACCCTCCTGATCTTCATTAGCAAACCCTAAATCAACTGTGCTAATCTGGAATTCTTCCAGAATGATTTTACCTTTTTCTTTATCCACAGTAGGGAGTGCTACCTGTGCTGTCCTTCTGCTTGTTATCAGATCTCTTCTTATTGCAGAAGTTATTCTAGCCTTCCTTTTAGGTTTTATGAGTGTTTCTAAAAATAATGTAAACACATCAAATTCTTGTACCTCTATAACCGATTCTGTGCCAATTTCTTTCTCCAGCCACTGAGGAATTTGGTCCTTTGACTGTTGGTCTCCATCATCATCATGATGATCACCCTGATCTCCAGTATCCACCATCATGTTTGATGGGGAGGGTGATTTTCTTATCTCTTCCTCATGATGCTCCTCATGAGGGCGATCTTTGGGTATATCCTCATGTTGAGGAACTTCTTTTTCTGGAGGGTGATCCTGCTGATCATCTGCATGTTTATCATGATCCTGATCTTTTACTGCCTCCATGGGTATCTCATCCAATTTAGTATTCCTTGTTCTGAGGTACATTAGTATCCATGGATATTATTTTATCTGACCTAGGTGCCTCCACTTGATCTTGCATCGCATCTTGTTCTGCACCTGATGTATCTTCCTCTTGAGCCTTTAGGTCCTCATGACCTGATGTTTCTTTATCTCCTGAGGTTTCTTCATCCTTTGGCTGAACTTCAATATTTTAGGTTCAGCTGATATTTCTTGCTGTTGTTGACCCATATCTAGAGTTTTATCCTCCACTTCCATCTGTTTAATTTCTTCAACATTTTCTATTCTATTAGATGTACCTGCTATATCTTTAGGATTTACATCCTCTACATATGCCAAGTCAATTGCTGTAGGACTTGTTACCTGGTCAACCAATTTATCCAGCCCTATTTGCTGTGCAATGTTTTCCAGGCTCTTTTCTCTTTCTGACTCTATTTGCTTCATCTTCCCTAATATTGTCTGGACTGATGGGGTTCCTTGTGGAGTTATGCGGGTGTTAGCAGCAAGGGTTTCCATTTTCTGAGAGGTGACATCTTTTACTACCTCATCATCAGATAAGTCAATTGTCTCCTCCAGTGAGACATGACTGCTTTGAACTACTCTTGAGGTTTCTTTCATTTGCTCTTCAGCCATCTCAGTCTTGAACTTGACTATGGTAGGAAGGGGCATATTATGCTGCAGCTCTTTCCTAAATACTTCACTACTTGCCCCTCTTAGCATTATGGGGGTTTGTTTTATCTCACCTCTCATTGAAGTTCTTGGTTTCTTAGGTGTAGTGGCTATCACCTGAGGTGTTTTTCTTTTTCTGGTGAGGGGTGTGGGATCTTCTTCTTCAGTCTCTTCATCTAAAGGGATATCTTCCTCTATAATCTTCTGTGATGCCTGACCCTCCTCATATGTATCTGTACTTTCTACAACTTGCCTCTGGATCTTTTTAGCCTTTTGTTTATCCAAGGGAGGCAGTGCTGATGAAGCTAATGCTTGTCCTGATCTTGATGCATCTTCAGCTGGCATTTCTATTCTTTCAATTATGACCCCTTTGGGTTCAGTATCAATTTTCTTACCTCTTGGAGGTCTCTTGCTTTGTTGTTGTTGGGGTGGTAACCTTTCTCCCTTAGATTTCCTCTACTCCATTAGGAAATCATCATATTCTTTATCAGGCATATCCTGCCTCTTCTTCTTATTTTCAACTATAAGGGCTACACCCTTCTTCTTCAGTGCATTTATCTGGTCATCTACCCAAGACTGGGTTAACTGTAGGGTCCTGCCCATGAACTGATCCAATGAAATATCTTCATACTGAGTAAGATCAAGCGGTGATATTGTGTCATTATATATCTTTTTCTCTTCATACTCGTTAGCCATGATCCTACCGTCATCCTTCTTTAGTTGTATAGGCACTAGGATGCAATCAAAAGTCCTGATCTGGTTGAGAGTCAGCCTTTGGTATTTTCTTCTTCTAGCTTCAGCTTCATCCTCACAATCTGCCTATAAATATTCAAGATGCCTTTCATGAATGAGCTTCCCCATGATCTTCTGTATCCTGCCATATGGGTCATATGATCTTACAAAGGGGAATAGCTGTAACTTCATCATGCCTAGACCAGCTATGACCTTCTTAATGTTTTCAGAATCCTGGCATATATACCAGCCCATTGTTACTGGAAACAATACTGGTGGAATCTTGTTGTTTGTTTTATATGCGTCCAGTATTGTGGATATTTGCCTCATAAACTCCATTAACACTACTGCATCTGCGGGATATCTTGGGAGCATGAGGGGTTGACCTTCAAAACCTTGAATTCTTATATAGGAGAAAGTTGCATACTATATAAACCAGGCACCATGCCTGTAAATGATCTCTTGAGCTTCCATGCTCAGTCTTTTAATCCTATCTTCCTCCATTGTCTTGACCAGATGCATAGAAAATGCATCATTCACTAGTTTATAATCCTGGAGGTAATTTACTCTTTGCAGCTGAGGATAATGATCCCATATGTGGGCATCATTAGTATTGCCACCAATCTTTCCTTCTGTTACAAGTGCATCAAATGTACCCTTATAGGCACATGAATATACCACATATAAAGTCATGTAAAATGCACACTCCAGACCTCCTAGGTTCATGAGCTGATTATGCAGGGCATCACTTATCATCTTTGCCCACAGTGGCTTGTTATCTATGTAAACACACATGAGGATGACCCCATACATCCAATCTTTAAAACTTCCAGCATCAGGCTGGCCTATCACTGTGCTGAGTAGAGCTATCATATATTGATATTCATCATCGAAATCAAACTTATACAGATGCACCGGTAGTTTGGCAGCCGCAGGATAGGGGTTGTTCTTCGCCCTCCATTGATACATTCTCTTCTGGGCGGTCTTCTTGTTATTTTCATATTCGATCTACAACTTCTCCAGATCTATACTAGATACCTTCTTTCCTAGTGGCTAATTAAATGTGGTTGTAATCCCCTTGATAGATAGATCAGCATAAACCCTACCATGTTTCTCTACTTTTCTGGTATGTGGGTTGTAGTTCCTTGCACATTCAACAATTAATTCCAGAGTTTCCATAGAGTAAGGGAATCCTGCAGCATTCCACATTCCTGACGTGAAGACTGCGTCCAACAATGTGTTGTTATTCTTTTCATCACTCATCTTGGCTGACCATGCCACCAAATTGGTATTTCCTTGGTGTGTATCTATGATGTCACCAAATTTAAACTGTATACCCTTAGGCTGAGCAAACATAGGCTTACGAAATTTAGCATCCGACTTGCTCAGTCTCTTGTCCACCATGATTTCCTGCAATTGACAAAACTGGTCTTACAATTGATACTTCACTTGCATGCCTATATATTGCATTCTATGGCATGATGCATGTTACATTCATTCAAGATTTAATTCAACCTGATATGCATAATTCACAGCTTCAAACCATTAATCATTATACTACCTGAATATTCAGAAAATGACAGTAGTAGGATTTCAATCACTTACCTGGTGCATTTATCCTCTTGATTATACTGATAACTATGTGCTTCGTTCTGTTACAAGTTGTAGGTGTATGCAGGTACTCGTATGAGGGTTTGAAAGCTTAGCTCTATAAATTCTCTTCTTTTTGCAAAATAAGTGTAAAAATGACTCTGTAAATTCACCTTTAACCTCCTTTTAGGGCACATTAGGGCAAATGAATTAATACTGGTGATTTCCTGTATGAAACTTCTAGATCTCGCTAGGTGTATACATCACATTCATAATCGGCAGGAACCACCTACTCCATTTATGGCATTTAATGTCATGGCGACAAAAGGATCAGGGTGATCTCTGAAAGATTGGGTCATATTAAAAATATCGGGTGATATTCAAAATATGACCCCCTTGGTATAATATGATCATCCACTCATGAACGGGAAAGGTTATGCGAAAACCATCGGGTGATGTTTGAATATCGGGTCATGTTGAGAATATTGGGTCATGTTGAGAATATCAGGGGGTGTTTAGAATGTCTAGTGATATTTATAATATCACCCCCTTAACTAAAGTAACTTTTCCTTGGAATATCAGGATGACGTCATCAGGATATTAGTTTTAGGGTGATATTTTGTGCTAGGTTGATATTCTGAATATCGGGTGATATTTGAAATATCGGGCTATATTCAAAAATATGACCCCCGCAAAATATATGACATTGTTCGACGGGTAGATGTCACTATCACTTAAATTTGACATCCGGATCTCTGAATAAATGATTTATCGGGTGATAAAATTAGATCGGGGTGATCTTTCATAAGATGACTGATGCTAAGAAATATGATCGTCCCCTCAGAATATCAGGTTTGACTAGGACTTTGACTCACCATAACTTTCGTTCTTCAAGGAATATCAGGGTGATCTAAAAGGCAAACCTACATGGAATTTTGTAACCTATCCAATCATGAGGTTATTGACATGAAATATTGAATTTAAAAACTAATCTTATCATGATGACTTACCCAATCCCTTTTATGCAGGATCATTTGTATTGACTCACTTTTACCAGACCGCCAACAAGCAGAAAACACAAGCCAAGCAAAAAGTTGGGTCTCTATTTTGTCAAGTCAAAATGGGGCATGTTGTGTAACCACACAAAAACTTGCCACCAAAGAAAACACCAACTTTTAAACACAGCTGTAAATGACAAATGAAATGCGCAATAGAATATCTTACTATCAGATAGATCTTATGTATATTATTATTGTGAATACTCAGGAACAATACATTCATCATATTACAATGCACGCTGGCATAGACTCAAACATCTATGTAGAAAACATAAAGACCACCATGCTAGAGAGAATAGCACTCTTCGACTCAAAGAGTAAACCAGAGATAATGGTACTCTTTTACAGACTTACAAACTTAGACTCTAGACTTCACTTGGAGACTCTACTCGCTAAGACTTGCTTGAGAACTAAGGCGGCCTCTCGTGCATTTATAGATCTTGCGAGAGGCAGAGCTTTTACCTTTCTCTAAAGTCTAGGTTTGGAATCCATCCATACAAGATGGACACGTGCAAACCCTTATCCGAAGGATTACTCGATCGAGGATAAGATTCCTCAGGTGGGACCAATTAATCCATGAACAAGATAATGGGGGACAGACTAAGACTCAAATGGAATAAACTTTTTACAAAGTTACTTTTTGATCACGAGAAGAATAACTCGTGCGTACTGTGAGGCGCATAAGCTTTCCCCTTTTACCGTGGAAGGGCCCATGTCTATCACGTTCAACGAGATGATAGATGCTCTCGATGGATGACAAGCCCATCCATTAGCCTAAGATCCGGTATTGTCAGAGGGACTGGAGTTGAGAGGGACTGGCATGTTGAACAAACAACCTTCACAAAATTCTCCATCAGGATGAGTACAGTCAGGAGAATGATAATTACCACTGGCGCCATAAGTTGGTATTCTTGGATCTTTGGCAGAGAAATTGACACAATTTACACAGGTCTGTGTGGATGAATGAGGAATGCATCCAGGTGGTCAACTTCCTTCTTGTTCTTTCCAAATGATACTCATTATTTTCAACTTATAGGGGCCATATAATCCTCTAGACATAGCTTGTGGTGTAGGGCCATTCATCCGGTAGGTCTTTGTGTGAATCCAAACAGGAGTTTGGTGAGCATGAAAATATCGCAGGCGATGACCCACCATCCAATGTTTGAAAACAGAAGAAGAACCAGCAGGACCATAGATTTGGTAAAGATGCCTACTGATTGGATTTTCTGTAGGAGAATCAAAAACAAGTTTGAATATGCAACCAGTGTAGGCTGAAGTTCCTTCAAACTGTAAATCGTCTGCTGGTGGATAAGGTCCTTGGAACAAGTCTTTGATTAAATTCTTACCCTGTTCTGCATTCAGCCATTGCTCCAAGCGTGCTACTGGAGGATTAAGAAACTTGATTGTGAGAACAAAATCTCCACACTAGTTCTAAAGTACATGCCCAACATCAAGATCAATTGGTTCAGCTTCAGCTGAGAACTGAAAGAATGGCCTGTCGGTCCATAAACCTGGGTGTGTTAGTTGTTGTTTAGCAACTAACATTTTAAATCGATCAAAGAGAAAATCATTGGCCATTTGGAAGTTATGCAAGTTTCTTCGCTGAAAAGGATTAGTACTCCATTCATGACGGCTTTCTTCATACCATCTTTGTTCTTTGATCCGGATGACTCGAACAACTCCATTTGTTTGAGGGTTATCAGAATGTCCCTCTCTTGACATAAAACCTGTAAAAATATTTTCAACTCCTGGCAGATGAACAAAATCAAATTCATATGTACTGAGTAGTTGAGCCCATCTAAGGAGTCATCCTCTTACTACTTTATTCTTTGATTCTTTTCAGAAGAATCCGTGCAGATTTTGTAAATCACTTTTCAACAGAAATCTCTTGTCAGCTATGAACATTTGAAAAGCTTGGAAAGTATTGACAACAGCAAGGATCTCTTTATGAGTACTGTGGTAGTCAACTTCATTGTTCTTGAAACTACCAGAAATGTATCGAACAATCTCACCTTTATCTTTGGGATTGAAGGAGATTGTTTTCTGTTCTCGAAGAACACCTGCCCAGGCACCTTCACTTGCATCAGTTTCAACAATTTTGAAACCTTTACTTGGCAGCTTTAATGGTGGTAATTGGGAATATTTTTGCTTGATGTGTTTAATCAATGCATCATGCTTTGTTGTCCATGGTGGTGGTGTCTTTCCCAGAAGCTTATTTAACTCAATTCTATCTTCAGCAAGCTTATAATAGAATCCTGCAATATAATTAACAAGGCCCAAAAAGTGTTGCAATTCTTTGACATTGGTGACTGCAAGATTAGAAATTTTGTGCAGGATGTGTGGTTGGGCCTCCATCCTCCCCCTAGAAGAAGCTTGATGCCAATGAACACAATGTGGGTTTGAGCAAAGAAAGACTTTGCGGGATTGACAGCAAGACCATTATGTTGACAAATAGAGAGGAATTGACGGAGATGGTCAAGATGGTGAGGCATATCCTGGCTAAAGACAAGAATGTCATCAATATATGGTTGGATAAAATTGGCATAAGGTCAGAATATAACATCCATTTTTTGCTGAAAAATGGAAGGAGCAGTTTTAATACTGAATGGAAGAACAGTCCATTCATACAGACCTTGGGGAATAGAAAAGGTTGTTTTATAGAAATCAGCACTTTTAAGACCTATTTGCCAGAACCCTTTTGTCAAATTAAATTTAGAATATACATGACTACCTTGGAAAGTCTTCCAGATATGATCTTTACTAGGCAGAGGATGTCTATTGTCAACAAGACAGTCATTTAACGGCTTATAATTTACAACTAGCCATTTTTCAGGTAGTTCTTTACCATTCTCATCGACCTTTGGTACATACATTGCATGGCATGAGAATGGAGATTTAGAAGTTTGAATAATGTGGAGCTTTTCAACTTCTACAACTTCTGTTTTGCAAGTTAATGCTTTTGATGAACTCATTAAAAAATAATTAGCTTTTGCCTTGGGCATGAGTTCATTACCTTGAGGATCCCGTTTAAGAGGGAGATCACATGTCAGGTTCCTTTTCTGCTTCTTTAAATCTTTCGTTATGACTGTGTTAGCAAAGGTGGTTTTAATCTCTGCAAGAGATTCCTAACCTACATCAATTTGTTTGGCTAACCAAACTGCATTAACTGGTTTCTTTTGCTTTTTTTTTTCTAGCTTTGAAGTATAAGCTAGATCTTGATAAAGCCTTGGAAGCTGATATGTATTCCAAATTATAATAAAATTGGAATCAATGGTGAAAGGTTCCCATTGTTGTATTGCTTTGCTTCCAATTACGCCATCATAGCCATCAACTTCATATTGGACAAATGTTAGAGTATCCATAAAACCATCAAATCCAATTTGAATAGGAGCAATGCAGAAGGAGGAACTATTTTCCTTTTCAGAATTACCAAAAGTAATACCTGTAGTACCTTCAATCCAGGCATCTTTGGGAAAAGCATTATATTTGGCAATGTTCAGATATGCTCTAGTATCAATAAGGAATGCTAATGGGTAGGCCATTATACCTGGAAAAAGAATTGTCAGAATGATTCTAGGACATGAAGTGGTTGGCTTGGCACTCCTTTGGTAGGCTTTCATTTGGTGGCTACTTGAACCTTCTTCAAAGGTGACTCTGGGTTCACCTTGTTCTTCTACAACATGATGAATGAGAAGGTTGTAGGGCTTTTCTTCACAATACAGTTGTTCTTCTGTGAAAGAGGCTTGAGTAGGCAACTGTATGGATCCAACAAAATTGAACTGGCTAACAAACTTATCAAGTTCAGGGGCTTTTTCCATCTCTTCTGTGAGATAGAAATTTTCCTCATTGTCAATTTCTAAAATTTCTGCCTGAGCTTGAGCAACAACCTTTTCAAGAAAGGCTTTTCTATTTCTTCTCCAAATGCGTCTTGCCATACTTCTTGGAGAAGGAGCATTAATGATGGATCATTGATCTAAAGGCCCAAGTGGCTGTGGCCGTTGAGCTGGAGGTCCGGGAGACTAAGGCTCTCTTTGTTGTAATGGTTTATAACCATGTTGCTCAGGAATTTCTGTAGGAGAGACCGATAGACCATATTGGAGAAGAGGGGATCTTCTCACGGGAAGCTTAGGAGGCCAAGCTTCCTGTTGGAGTAAGAAATACTTTCTGGATTTAAGTTGTTCCAATTGGGTGGTTAGCTTCTTCCATGTTTCCTGACCCATGTCCATGGTATGGAGTCAGGATTCAGTTTGGACAATATCTTCAATTACTTTGTCCAATTCGGCACAGGTGTCCCTTCTAAGCATTCTGCAGTAGAAGGAGACTTCCGAATCCTCATCAGAGGATTGAACTTCTTTGGTCATTAGATTGACCTGAGCTTGTTCTTGAGCTGATACATATTCTTCAGACTCGGATTCTGTACTTGATTCTGAATTGGAGAGGATAATATCCTCTGAGTCTGATGGATAAGCATTGATGAATTCAAATTCATCATTTTCAACACCTGCTTCTCTAGCTGCACGAACTTTACCTTTTCCCTTTTTCTTATTTCTATTTGGGCACTTGTTTGCAAAGTGATCACCCTTGCAAATATAACAGGTAGGTTTCCATTTCTTGGAATTCTTTCTTTTCTTATCTCTTTTTCTGAAGTATCCTTTTTTCTTGGGATACTTACTTTTGAATTTCTTCTTTTTCTTCTTGTAGGACTTTTCAGAACTGTCACAATTATAACAAGAAGATTTTCCCTTTTCTGGGAACTAATTAGAAGGCATAATTTGGTAGCAAACAGATGAAGAAAGTAAAGGTTGTACCCTTTTTATTTCTTTCTTGGCTTTTCCTTCTTCACAGATCTCATCATTAATCTGTGTTAAGAATTGAACTAACTGTGGATATGTTAGTTCTTTCATTTCTATATTCTCTGTGACCAGATTTTCAAGAACTTTCTTGTGATAGAATTCTCCTATCACAGTACCAAAACTTTTAAGAAAAGTAGTGAACATGAATTCATGATTCTACTCACGGCCTGACACATAGAAATTCTCATATTGGACATCACAATATTGTTTAAAATATTTGAGGTCTTTACATTTACCTTTGATAAACTTATTGTAGGCCAACTTTTCTCTGGTGTCTATTTTTCCAACAAACAGATGGGTCAACTGAGCACAGACTTGATCTGTACCTCTATCTAACAGCATTTCTCTGTAAGCATCATCTAGTCTATCCCAGACATGTCGTGCAACACCGGTCATTGCATTAAGAGCCTGCTTGATCACCTATTTTTCATCAGCATCAGCATTAGTGGATATATAATTTGTTATCCAGGCTTGCATTGCATCTATTCCTCTTGTATTTTCAATATCTTCAAAGTGATCAAAATTAACAAGGGGTGGTGAGCCAGCTTTCAGAGTTTGAATATTTTTAAATGGATCAATGGGATGAGATCCATTAGGATTAGAACTAGAACCACGAGCCATTTGAAACTTTCCTTTGGCTTGTTCCTCTGGAGTGGTTTCTCTTAGATTCCCTGTAGAGGGATCATAAACCTTTTCAATTATAGGCTGCCTAACTTCAGTGGTTAACTTAGGTCCTTCATACTGAGCCTATAAATATCCCTTTGCATTGGAGGGAAATTCTTTGTCCTTACAGTCTATTGGTGACAACTTGTATGGGTCACGGACTGAATAGTCCTAGACTCTTCATGGAGAGCAGACTATATGCTGGAGGATTCCGATCTGATGGAATCACTCATGAGGAGTTGTGATTGCGTAATTGAATGAACTTCTTCAGAGATTTCAATGAGTCTCTGAGCATTATGCTTTACATGTATATTTGTAGTATTCAATTGAGAACCAAGCACATCACAATCTAATTTTACTTCACTTTTGACTTTTTGCAGAAGTTCTCTCTATTGATCTAAAGATTGTTGCTGAGCAACCCACCAAGTTTCAGCTTGACTCTTGAACTCATTATACTGGGCTTTAAGTTCCTAAAGATCTTTGTTAATAGAGTTCATCCACTGATTAGTAAGACACTTTTCCAAGCGTTCAAGAGTGGAAATAAGAGAATGGAAATTCTCTTGAGCAATGAGGCGTGCTTTATTAGCCTTGACTGCTTCGATCTGGTGCCAAATCTTTCTATCCTCAGTAAGGAGCATGGATTTCCTTAGACAAAGGTTTGTCCAGTTAAGCAATTTGCTTTGGCTGGTACCTTGGGAGTTTTCAAAGACAGGAAATAAATGCAGAGGCCAAAAATTAGTTTTATAAGTACCGGTAGTGTCAAACAATATAAAGTCCTTAAAAGGAGGAATGGTTCTAGGTACTGGACAAGGACCTGTAGGAGTGGTTATGACCTTTTCATTGGACTCAGAAATATCTTGTTTAGGCATAGTGGCTTGTCAGGCTGAAAACATTTGGAAATGGCCGGATCTGGGAGGATTGAAAACAAAAGAGTAGTCTTCACATCTATACAACCCATTATCTAATTCAAAAAACTTTTGATGGGTACATGAAGGTCTAGCAAGGATGGCTGAGGCTGTAGAACTGTTGGAGTTTTCCACAGAGGGGATTTTAAATAATTCTTCAAAACCCTTAGAGGGTTGTAATCTAACACTCTGGGAGCGAGGTAAGGAACTCACAGATGGACCAGGTTGGTTGTAGTTGAAAACTCTTTCTGTTCTCATGGAAGGTCCAGTGCGCAAGGTAGGCTGGTTGCCAGATGAGAATCTGATTACTACCTAATCATCTATTTCTTCAATTGAGATGCCTCTCAATTGTGGTTGTTTCTCATTTTTTGCTTTAGGTTGACTATCAGTATCCCAAAGATCTAGTGCCCATTCTTCAAGCATCTTGATATCTTTATGCTTTACGATTTTGGGTGCAGTCAACTGTGTGCTGTCATTGGAGGATGTCCAGATGGTGGAAAGACCTTCTAACCCTTGGGCTTTTCTAGGATTAATCATTAAGGGTATTACCTTATTATATAATCTATAGTGAACCAGAAAAATTAGGGAATGGTCGACATAATTCTTCTTCATGAAGAGATTCATTGTCTTGAAGTTATATTCAAGAACATCTTTTAGATTTCCATCTTTTAGACTAACAGGAAAGTCTAATAAGCAATCGACATAGATTGGACCTTTGGACATTGAATCACAACTAGCACCTAGAAGGGAATGAGACAATTTGTAAAATCGGGCATCTTTCAACATCATCATTACGATGATAGGTAAGCCTTTATAGTAATTCCCACATATTCCTATTCAGACATAGGAAAGATGTATAAATTGTGGATTATCTAGACTAGCTAAGGCATCCTTCTAAAATTTTGAAACAAGGGCATCTAAGAACAAATTTAACTTGCCCTTACTACCACCTATAACAACATGTTGTAGGGTGGCTACATGACAACGTTGGGAAGTTTTATAACCAAACCAATTCTTCAAACCTTTATTTTTATTAAACATATCTATAACACCATGGGGAACATCTTTATAGATTTTGGAAGCTTTAATCTTAGGTACACAAAATTCTTTATCTTGAAACTGACTGCTAGCAGAAACTTCATCTAAGACATTACTACTGGACTCAGGAGTACAAAATGAACTTTCATTATCAGCAAAGAAATTGGTGAACTTAACTTCTGTGTTGCGATTTGCAGTATGGTCAATACTTTCCATAGTCGATCCAGAAGTGCTTGCTCTATCCATTCTGTGCTCGAACCTACACTCAAATCTGCACTCGAAATACAAATTACTGCCTCAAATCTACCCTGACGCAACAAGCTTAAATGAGACTTACACCACGAGGACTTACAACAGGATTCTGAGTTGTATGAGCAATACAGAGAGCAATATAAGGAGCAATACAATGAATGGCATAACACTTATTGGCTAGTTATGGTTAGACAACAATGATAACAATAGACAATAACATCATCAGCTATGATACCAACTTTTAAACACAGCTGCAAATGACAAATGAAATGTGAAATAGAATATCTGACTATCAGATAGATCTTATGTATATTATTATTGTGAATACTCAGGAACAATACATTCATCATATTACAATGCGCGCTGGCATAGACTCAGACATCTATGTAGAAAACATAAAGACCACCATGACATTCTAACATAGCATTCTAACTCTCTTTAAGCATAAGCATCATGATCTTTCTGAATGATAAAATTTCATCAGGGCAACAATGCTAACAAAGGATCAGGTGTGTGCAAATGATTAATTATCCTTATCTTGAAAGCAAGTTGAAAACATGAGTAACTAACGTTAAGCTACATAGTTGGAGATCATCCCTCATAGCCAACCTAGATAGAGCCTTGCTGCCAGCAGGCGTCCATAGCCCCGACAAGGTTATCTATACAATCCCCCTAAGTAGAGCCCCATTGCCAGCAGGCGTCTATAGCCCTGGTAGAGTTACTTAGATTTTATTATATATATTTTTTGGATTTTTTAATATTTCAATGTATATATCATATGATGTCATCATGTAAGCTTAGTGTTGCAAGGTATGGTCACTTGCTGCTTTAGGTTGGAGATTGTATTGGTAGCAAGGGAATCCCTTTTGATTTTTCACTTAACACATATACTAGTGTTTTCAACAAACCCAAGGCTGTTAGGTGAGTCATTGTGAAATATTCACTTTGGTCAAGAAAAGGCACCCTGATGAAAGGATATCATAGACCTGATCATAAGTACTTTCTTAAAATGAGTCATAACCTACATATAAATGTGTTTTCATCACTTGAATCCTAACAATTTAGTTATTTTCTGGGGTAATGAGCTGCATCATCTTGACTAACCAAAACAAAAACTCAACAAGCAAACAAAACAAACACATAAAACAAAACTGTACAAGCAACTATACAAATATACACTATAGTACACATGACTGTCATGAAGCTACTTAGGCTTGGAAATAATGCTTGAGGAATTGTCCATTAACTGGCAATGGAACATCTTCTCCTGTCAAGTTCTTGAGTCTATATGTGTTGTCTCCTAATATCTCAAAAATTTGGAAGGGACCTATCCATAATTTGTCAAACTTACCATGGTCTCCTTTCCTCTCATGGGCTTTGTCCCACATCAGGACTAAATCAGAAATCCTGAAAGCTTTGAATTTGGCTCTTTTGTCAAACTAGTGTTTGACAACAGCCTGATGTTTGGCAAATTGATCAATTGCCTGACTTCTTTTCTCTTCCAGGTGCATCAACTGAAGCAACCTGACTTCTTGATTATTGTTTATGCCTAGGTACTAAATGGGAGGATGGGATCCACCCCATATACTAAATGGAAAGGTGAGTTTCCTAATGCAGCTTTCATTCTGGTTCTGTCTACCCATAAGGCATACTTCAAAAGTGTATTCCACTCCCTAGGGTTCTTCTCTATCAGTCTTTTTATGATATTCAACAAATTTTTATTGGTGGATTCTGCTAATCCATTCCCTTGGGGATAATAGTTGGATGAGAACTTCAGTATGATTCCATAATCAAATGCCCAGCTTGACAACTTAGTGGAAGCAAAAGCTGGTCCATTGTCACATACCAAAGCATAAGGAATTCCATACCTGGTAACAATATTACTTTCCAGAAACTTGATGACATCTTCAACAGTACAGGTCTTGCTGCTGACAGCTTTAGTCCACCTGGTACAATAGTCAGTAATCATCAGTACATACCTGTGGCCTGAAGATGATGGAGGATTGATTGGTCCTATGAAGTTCATACCCCATTGTGCAAACGGGCACATCTCCATCACTGGCTGCAAGGGTTGTGCAACATATCTCTCTCTAATGGCAGTAACCTGACATACATGACAGCATTTAATGTGCTTAGCAGTATCCTTGAAAATAGTGGGCCAATAATATCCTACTCTGAGGATAGCATGTGTTGTAGCCAAGGATGAGCCATGTGATGTTCCAAACTTGTCATGTAGTTCTAATAAAACTTTGTTTGCTTCTGGCTTTTCTAAGCATCTCAGGTATAGCCCTTCATAGTTCCTCTTGAAGAGAACTCCTCTTTTCATCATATACTTTTGGGATTTTATCTTCAAGGCTCTTCTCTGTGAAGCCTACAGTCTTGGAGGACATCTTCCAGTAATCAAGATGTGCCTGATATCTGAATACCATTCTTCATCATCCTTATCATTAATAACATACTGCTGATTCATAATATTGGGGTCAGTTTCTGATATCATCTGGCTTAGAGCTTGTCCCCTTACCAGCTTCATGGGTGTGATTTCCATGTCATATTCTTGTAGGACAGTAATCCACTTGGCCCTCTTTTCACCAGGCTCACTTTGCATCAACAACATCTTGACTACTGCATTTGGTACCACAACAATCACCCTGCTTCTCAAAATATAATGCCTAAATTTCTTAACTGATCTGGCCAGTGTAAGTGCTTGCCTTTCAACATCTACATATCTTAATTCAGCATCTTTGAAAGGGCAGCTCATGAAGGCAATTGGTTTTTCTTCCTTTTCTTCATTTCTTTGTGTTAGCACTACTGCAGAGGTGTGTTTTGAAGAAAATGAATAGATATAAAAGTCTCTGGTGTAGTCTGGACTGATGAGAATAGGAGCATCAGAAATAGCTTTCTTTATGTCTTCAAAAGCAACTCTAGCCTCTAGCGTCCACTCAATCTTGGCATCCTTTTTCAGCATAGCATTTAAAAGTCTAACTATTTTAGCAAAGCCAGTGATAAATTTTCTTACAAAATTAATCTTACCAAAGTAAGATTTGAGTTCTTTCTTACTTCCTGGAAGCTGTAACTTCATAATGGAATCCACCCTATCAAGATCAATGATAATCCCATTTTCGGTTATTAGGTGGCCCAGTAACTTTCCTGTTGTTACCCCAAATATGCATTTCTTGGGGTTCAATGATATACCATATTCTTCACACTTTTTAAGCACATTTCTAAGATCTGTTACATGGTTTCCTCTATCCTTAGAGAACACTGTCAAGTCATCCATGTATATGACTATGCATTTTCCTATTAAGCCTGTGAAGGCTATGTCCATTGCACGCTGGAACGTTGCTCCAGCATTTATCAGCCCAAATAGCACGTGTCTATAAACAAATATCCCCCTCTTTGTGGTGAAGGCAGTTTTTAATCTGTCAATCTTGTCAACCATGACCTGGTTGTAGCCTGAGAAACCATCTAGAAAGGACATCATTTTGGCACCATTAACAATCTGCAGAACTTCATCTAAGGAAGGCAAAGGATAGTTATCCTTCTCTAATGCTCTGTTCAGGTTCCTGAAATCTACACATAATCTGATGTCACCATTTTTCTTTCTCACTGGGACTAGATTGGCTACCCAAGTGGAGTGCCTCACAGGAAATATGATCTTGGCGTTTAGCAGTTTCTTGACTTCTTCAAAAATTATTAGTTCAAGCAAAGCATTGACAGGTCTTTGCTTCTGTCTGAAAGGTTTAGCATCTGGCTTGAGGGGTATGGTGTGAGTTATGACTGATGTGTCATATGTTTTCAACTCATCATAAGTCCATGCAATAACATGGATGTAATCTTTGAGTGCCTGAGTTATTCCTTCTAACTCTTCTTCTGTGCAAACTTTACCAATCAGTACATTTATCTTATCATCACCTTATCCAACATTAACCTGGGAATATTGCCCTCCATCAGCTTTTGGAAGATCCTTCTATTTTAGCATATTATCCAGATCAAAAGCTCTCTCTAGCTCTATCATTCCCTTTGAAATTTTATTGCTGGGCAACTCTAAGATTTCTTCTTCTTCTTCCCAGACATGCTCTTCCATATTGTTTTCATCTATGATTTGAGCTTCAAATATATCTCTGTTTGAGATGAAATCTAAAATGTGTTGATCATCATCAAACACCTAGAGGTTAGTCACATTATCTAGTACTGATGGCACTGATACCAGCTCTACTGAAAATCTCTTTAGGCCTTATATGGACAAGGGTTCTAATGTACTGGCAGCCTGTGCCAAGGCATCTGCCCTATGGTTCTATTTTCTGGGTACATGGGTGATGTTAAATGCATCAAAGTCTTCAATCAAATCCCACACTATGTGTCTATAATTTGACAATTTCTTGTAGTTGCAATAGTAGATTCCTCTTACTTGTCTGACAACTAATTCGAAGTCTCCAAAGACATGCAGAATTTTCACTTTCTTCTTGAGGGCAAACAGTATCCCATGAATCAAAGCTTCATACTCTGTCACATTGTTAGTGCAAGGGAATTGCAGTCTATATGCAGCTAGGTAGGATTTTCCTAATGGATCAATGAGATCAATCCCTACTCCAGCACCTTGTTTGGATTTGGATCCATCAAATCTAAGGATCTAGGGTTTATCTTCAGCAGGAGGCTTAGCTGAGCCTTCTTTCTTCTTTGCAGCTTTGGTAGCTGCTCCACATGATATCTATTTTAGCTTTGGTATTTCAACCCTTTTAGCTTTCACCTTTTCTGTCTTCTGTGAATTTGATGACTTTTCTTTCTTCTTATCTCCCAGAGGATGATCCTCTGAACTAGGCAGTGTATGTCTTTTCAAAATGTGTAAACATAAAGAACATGTAGTTTCTAAGTGAGGTGCCTCATGTAACCTGCACCAATTTTTAATTAGGACCTCCTGCGGATATCTCTACTGCTGTATCATTTTCTAAATCTCATCTTTCAAGAAGTCTTCAAATTTAGATAAATTATTTCCTCCCTCTTCATCAGCTGACTCACAATCTGATTCTAGAAAATAATCACTCCCTGGGGTGATTTTCTCTTTTTTCTTTACATTCATCTGGTCATATACCATAATTTCTTTTGTTCTCAGGATATGATCCTCATCCTAACTCATATCTTCTTCTGTTCTTGCAGTAGACAAACAAAAATTAGTATGATCATCATCACTATACGCGGAACTTACCTCTGATGATGATGACGCATCACTACACATTTGCTCTAGCTCCATCATGTCAATACATGCTTCGCAAGTCTTTTCTAAATGTGACTCATTATGTAATCTACACCAACCATCAAGTAAAACATCATTAGCTGGTATATTCAATATCCTACATCGTTCTATCTGTCTCGACAAATGCCTCTCAAAATTCCTGAAGTGATCTATATCATTCTCATTTTCAAGATTATTGTCAGGTTCTATAGTTACTTCATCATCTAGAGGATCATCATCATGATGATGATGAACGTCAAACATCAGGATCTCTTCTATCTTGACAGTCTATGGCCTGATGGAGTAAACTCCAGGTTCTACGTCCACATACATGATCTCATTTGTTCTGTTATACTAAGTGATCATGTGCTTCATTCTAGGTTTAGGATAAATTCTTATCTGGTTTGGTATACCTTTCCATGGTAATCACATGTGACTGAAATTTGTGGACATATATCCGTTAAGTGTTTTGGACTAGTCTCGGCTAAGCAACATCCCATAAGTATCAGGTATGTCAACTACCTGAATGTCAATGTAATACTGAATCCTGGGATCAAATGCTAACTACATGTGGATATGAGTTAACTCTCCTACCACACTTACTTCTGTTTTGTCTAGTTGTGTCACTTTCTTCAAGGATTTAGCAGGATGCAGGCCTAAAGCATTGCATATTGACAAGGGCATAACATTCGTAGATGCCCCTGAATCTACTAAACAGTTGTGCAGATTCTTCCTGAACATTCTTATGGTGAGGAGGAATGGAGGTGACTCAGTTTTGTCTCTATACAAGGTCATGTGGGAGGTCTCTATAGCTTGAACAGTAGTTGGCACCTTATGTTTGACATTACTATCTCTAACAGTATGATCTTTGCCACCAGGCTGACCTGAGGGATGACTATCCTCTTTAGAAGCAGGATCATCTAAGGATTTCATAAATGCCTTCTTGATGGCAGGAGTTTTTACCAACTCAGACAAGGACAAGTTGATTTTAATTTTCTTCATTTCATCAGTGAGATAAGTAACTAAATTGTCAGATTCCTGAGGCACATTTACAGCCTTTGATACTATGTTTGGTGGTGACAGATATTGAGCATTTACTTTGGGGAATCTAGGGTTATTGCTGGCTTTAGGATCAGGAGGTGTATTGAAGTTGTTTGGAGGTAGAGAAGATCTCAATGGACTAGCAGGTCTGTTAGCATTATTTCTTAGGTTGTAGTTATGTTTACCAGGAATATTGTTGTTGGTACGCATGTACCTCCTCATGTTCATTTGAAGGCTCATTTTCATCTTCAAAGGGGAAAACATAATTTGACTCAAAAGCCATGGCTAATTCTTCATAAGTCAATGTGTGATCATGTTGAGCAGGCGTTGTCTGCTGATAAGGATGATTAGTATAACTTTCTAATACAAATGCTGAGTCATATCCACAAGGAACAATTTCATTTCCCTCTACTTGAGGTGGATTTCCTGAAGTGTTTGACACTTCGGTCTGGAAGATGCTAGCAGCAATTCTAAATTGTGGATAGTACAATTCTGCATGAGCATTTATATTGTGTATTCTACACTAATTGGTGAGGGCTGCCTCAGCAAGATTGACTCTAGTAGTCTGTTTGGCTTCACTAGGTGGCTGATTATCCAGGGGTGATGGTAATGAACCATTATTTGGTCTAGATTTCCATACTCTAGGCTGTCTTTGAGGATTAGTGTTATTTCCACCATTGTTGTTGAAATTATTGTTGTTATATCCCCTGTCAGGATAACTAGGCATGTCATTGGCATAATTTCTATTCTGATTAGACTGGGAATAGAAGTTTTGATTTCTCAGGTGAGTGACCTCTGTGGTTAGTTTTCTTAGCTAAGTAGAGATTTCTTTGATCTCTTCCTTCTCTTCTTGAGCTTTAGCCACTACATTTTCAGTTTGAGGTTTGAAGAAGGAAGATCTAGTGTTATTGTTCTGATCCACACCCTGAGGTGTCTGTGTCTGTGTAGGATACTGTGGAATCTAGCTATTCCCATTATGAGGTGGCATGATGCTTAATGGAGGAATTTGCAAGGGTGTTGGCATGACTGCTGGAGGTATCATAGCTCCATTAGGATATTGTGTAGGATATGTTGGATACATGCCAAACAGTGTGGGGAAGGCCATATTTGGAGTAGGAGCAAGCACCAGCTGCTAACTGACCTTTATGGCTTCTTGGAAAGCCTGTGTCAAAGTTGTGATCTAAGGGTGTGCCCTCCTGATGAACATGGAGGTCAAAGGATCCAAGGCTGAATAATAGATACTCCTAGCATATTCATCATTTACAACATAGGGAGTCACTAACTTGGATAGCATCTTCTGGAACCTAGCATTAAAATTGGCAATAGGTTCATTCTCAAATCTTTTGATTGTAGCAAATAGGTGATACTTCATGGAAGGATCTATAGGAACTTTAAACCTATCAGTAAAGGCTTTCTCTAGGACGTCCCAGGAATTGATTGAACCATGACCAAGACTTTTACACCAATTATAAGCCTCTTCGCCTAAGGAAAAAGGAAATAATCTACATACAACATCCTATTGTTCTATTCTGGCCCTGCAATAGGCTTCTTTGAAGGTTCGGATATGATCTTCAGCATCCTGATAAGGATGATACTTCAGACAGATTTTGTCAGGATTCTTTGGTAACTCCTAATATGCAGTGAAAGTTAAAGGTGATTCTACCGCAAAGAAAGATATTACAACCGGAGGAGGCTGAGCTTGAGGTTGAACAGGCTGAGATTGGACCAACGGTGCACCCTAAGGAGATCCTGTAGGTATATGTAAACCAATAGGGGTTATAGGAGGACGTTCTAGTGATACTCCTGACGCACTAGAACCAGGAGTATGATGTATATCAACGGTTTGAGGTCTAAATCCCCTGACAGGTAGTTCTTCAAAAAGTCTGGTGGATCGTGACCTGGTATTTATCCTGTGAGCCAGGATTTCTCAACTTTGAGGAAAATTAGCTGGATGATTGTAAATATTAGTTGGAATTCACTAGCTGAGGTGATATTTGTGGTTAGAAAGTGGATCTGATTGGATATTTATAGAATATTTGCATGAACAGTGCAAATATGAGGTGATACTGAGGAATGACGACTCTTACAATAGAATATCAGGTTTCTAAGACATTTTACCTCAAAGATTTGACAAATTTACCTGAATTAGCTAATCTTTGCAAATTTAGGATGATCTACCACAAAGCTTGCAATATTTATGGTTAATCTTGAAAACTTTACACATGATGAGCATGTACAAGCTTTCTACGGTAAATCTTTGAGCAATTCTTAAAATTTGGTAGTGTTTCAGTATTACCTCATCTCTTGTATCATCAACAAACCTGAACTACTAACTAATTATCTTCTGGCAGGCCCTCCTTCTAGCACTAATTTATGTTGATCATGATGTTAGTCATAAACAAACATAGAATAAAAGTACACATTAACCTTTATTCATCTTGAAAGATATGACGAATTCAGAGAATTCATGATCCCAAGTCTTCGTTGATTAGGTCTTAATCTTTTGACGTTACTCAGAGGTTGATGTGTGTTGTTGTTTCCATTTTGGGACCTTACGTAAGTATCATCAGCATGATTTAGTTTCTGTAAAGATGCTGCATAGATAGTTATTGTTTACAAGATATGCTTCAAACAAGGTGTCTATATTTAAATCTTTGCATGATATTTATAATCTTTGACATGCTTTAACCTCAAATATGCTGAATATGTTCAGTTATCTACGGGATGTCTGCATATTTGTATTATTTGCTTTGGATTGTCAATTATTTGCAATTATGATGATGAAATGTTCTAAAATTTGAAAGAAATTGCAAATAATACTTCAAATAATGTTGAACCTTCAGTTATTGATCCACATACACATTAGATATAGTCATGAAGAGAAGAAATCAAACCATATGTTCACTAGGACATTCCACAGCTAGATACAGTTGATGCTAACTTCAAACGAAAGGTATGAAAACAACACATGTAAGTAGATATGCAATCCAAGGGACGCAACAAATCACAGCGTGTATCAAGAATTCATACACTGATTACTCAAGATTTATGATGAATTGTAATCAAAACAGTCTTCTCATTCATTAAGTATGCAAGAATGTGTAAGTATACAATAGCTTTGAAATGAGCCCTGAATACTTCAGCAAACAGATTTCAATTGAGTTTCCAATGTTTAAAATGAGGCACCTCTACACCTTTTATAGAACAAAGTGAGGGAGCGGTTACAATTGATCTAAGATCAAGATTTGTCTATTTAGATCAATGGTATACATTTCATTGACCAAGTCAACTTCTTCAACGTGACACAGGTTGCCAGCTAGCAACCATCTAGGTAACACATATTTTCTTAAGTACCTGATGCATGTATTCCCTTTGTGGTGCATCTTAATCTATTCATTAGGTTCTTCGTCATCATTTTCATTATCATGATCATCACTTTCAGCGCTTTTGCTATCCTCATCATCCTGATGACTATCTCCTTGAATATGGACTTGCATGGATGTCCTGATATTTTCATATGCCTACACTACCTTTTTTACTTCTCCGCCATCTTGAGTTCTTGCTTTGGTGATGGAATGCTTATGCACTTGATATTTGCTCCAGAGAATCTCTAATTTACTCCTCATGTTGCTGGATATCTCATTGTAGTTCTCCACTTTGACCTTGATCCTCATGATTTTGTCCATGACTTCTTTCGTCAGGTGATTGAGAGGGTCATCAGCTACCTGTTGGAAATTTCTATGTAGAGATTTAATGGCAAACTCTTCATCTTGATTCTCAATCTTCCCTTCTACTTCACCTTCCAAGGTCTCTAAAACTTCTGCCTCATATGACATCATATCATGCAACTTCTTACTGATATCTCTTAATTTGCTATTACATCTTTGGAGCACATCACATTCAAATCTGATGTCTTTGTACCATATATCAATCAAAATGGCAGTATTACTATTTAATACTTGGTTATTATGAGAACCCGAGGATTAATCCTCCTCATTTCATTCAAGGCACTCAATGCTTTCTCTAACTGAAAGGACCTCTTCTTGATCTCTATTTGTAATTTATCAACCCTTTCCCTGAAGATACCTAAAAAATTCCACCTCTTCAAAGAGGTTTTTACTACTTCTTCTGCTCCATCAAATGCAGATAACATCCACTTTCTCATTATGGACGACTCATGTTTCATGAGATCCAATTTATTTACCTCATCCTGAGAAATAGCAGTCAATGGGACTGCATGATCACTTGATATACCTTCAGGGTTAATTAACCCCTTTATGTAGGTATGTAACTGAGCAATGTGCTCCTTGTGCTGTTTATTTTTCTCCTTTTCTCTTTTTACCCTCTAGATTAATGAATCAATTATATCTTTTCCTTCCTGACCCTCCTGATCTTCATTAGCAAACCCTAAATTAACTATGCTAATATGGAATTCTTCCAGAATAATTTTACCTTTTTCTTTATCCACAGTAGGGAGTGCTACCTGTGCCATCCTTCTGCATGTTATCAGATCTCTTCTTATTGCAGAAGTTATTCTAGCCTTCCTCTTAGGTTTTATGAGTGTTTCTGAAAATAATGTAGACACATCAAATTCTTGTACCTCTATACCTGATTCTGTGCCAATTTCTTTCTCCAGACATTGAGGAATTTGGTCCTTTGACTGTTGGTCTCCATCATCATCCTGATGATCACCCTGATCTCCGGTATCCACCATCATGTTTGATGGGGAGGGTGATTTTCTTATCTCTTCCTCATGATGCTCCTCATGAGGGCGATCTTTGGGTATATCCTCCTGTTGAGGAACTTCTTTTTCTGGAGGGTGATCCTGCTGATCATCTGCATGTTTATCATGATCCTGATCTTTTACTGCCTCCATGGGTATCTCATCCACTTTAGTATTTTCCTCATTCTGAGGTACATTAGTATCCATGGATATTATTTTATCTAACCTAGGTGCCTCCACTTGATCTTGCATCACATCTTGTTCTGCACCTGATGTATCTACCTCTTGAGCCTTTAGGTCCTCATGACCTGATGTTTCTTTATCTCCTAAGGTTTCTCCGTCCTTTGGCCAGACTTCAACTATTTTAGGTTCAGCTGATATTTCTTGATGTTGCTGACCCATATCTGGAGTTTTATCCTCCACTTCCATCTGTTTAATTTCTTCAACATTTTCTATTCTATCAGATGTACCTGCTATATCTTTAGGATTTACATCCTCTACATATGCCAAGTCAATTGTAGCAGGACTTGTTACCTGGTCAACCAATTTATCCAACCCTATTTGCTATGCAATGTTTTCCGGGCTCTTTTCTCTTTTTGACTCTATTTGTTTCATCTCCCCTAATATTGCTTGGACTGATGGGCTTCCTTGTGGAGTTATGCGGGTGTTAGCAGCAAGGGTTTCCATTTTCTGAGAGGCGACATCTTTTACTACATCATCATCAGATAAGTCAATTGTCTCCTCCAGTGAGACATGACTACTTTGAACTGCTCTTGAGGTTTCTTTCAGTTGCTCTTTAGCCATCTCAGTCTTGAACTTGACTATGGTAGGAAGGGGCATATTATGCTGTAGCTCTTTCCTAAATACTTCACTACTTGCCCCTCGTAGCATTATGGGGGTTTGTTTTATCTCACCTCTCATTGAAGTTCTTGGTTTCTTAGGTGTAGTGGCTATCACCTGAGGTGCTTTTCTTTTTCTGGTGAGGGGTGTGGGATCTTCTTCTTCAGTCTCTTCATCTAGAGGGATATCTTCCTCTATATTCTTCTGTGATGCCTGACCCTCCTCATATGTATCTATACTTTCTACAACTTGCCTCTAGATCTTTTTAGCCTTTTGTTTATCTAAGGGAGGTAGTGCTGATGAAGCTAATGCTTGTCCTAATCCTGATGCATTTTCAACTGGCATTTCTATTCTTTCAATTATGACCCCTTTGGGTTCAGTATCAATTTTCTTACCTCTTGGAGGTCTCTTGCTTTGTTGTTGTTGGGGTGGTAACCTTTCTCCCTTAGATTTCCTCTTCTCCATTAGGAAATCATCATATTCTTCATCAGGCATATCCCACCTCTTCTTCTTATTTTCAACTGTAAGGGCTACTCCCTTCTTCTTCAGTGCATTTATCTGGTCATCTACCCAAGACTGGGTTAACTGTAGGGTCTTGCCCATGAACTGATCCAATGAAATATCTTCATGCTGAGTAAGATCAGGTGCTGATATTGTGTCATTATATATCTTTTTCTCTTCATACTCATCAGCCATGATCCTGCCATCATCCTTCTTTAGTTGTGCAGGCACTAGGATGCAATCAAAAGTCCTGATCTGGTTGAGAGTCAGCCTTTGGTATTTTCTTCTTCTAGCTTCGGCTTCATCCTAACAATCTACCCAGAAATCTTCAAGATGCCTTTCATGAATGAACTTCCCCATGATCTTCTGCATCCTACCATATGGGTCATATGATCTTACAAAGGGGAACAACTGTAACTTCATCATGCCTAGACCAGCTATGACCTTCTTAATGTTTTCAGAATCCTGGCATATATACCAGCCCATTATTACTGGAAACAATACTGGTGGAATCTTGTTGTTTGTTTTATATGCGTCCAGTATTGTGGATATTTGCCTCATAAACTCCATTAACACTACTGCATTTGTGGGATATCTTGGGAGCATGAGGGGTTGACCTTCAAAACCTTGAATTCTTATATAGGAGAAAGTTGCATACTATATAAACTAGGCACCATGCCTTTAAATAATCTCTTGAGCTTCCATGCTTAGTCTTTTAGTCCTGTCTTCCTCCATTGTCCTGACCAGATGCATAGAAAATGCATCATTCACTAGTTTATAATCCTAGAGGTAATTTACTCTTTGCAGCTGAGGATAATGATCCCATATGTGGGCATCATTAGTAATGCCACCAATCTTTCCTTCTGTTACAAGTGCATCAAATGTACCCTTATAGGCACATGAATATACCACATATGAAGTCATGTAAAATGCACACTCCATACCTGCTAGGTTCATGAGCTGATTATGCAGGGCATCACTTATTATCTTTGCCCACAGTGGCTTGTTATCTGTGTAAACACACATGAGGATAACCCCATACATCCAATCTTTAAAACTTCCAGCACAGGCTAGCCTATCACTCTGCTGAGTAGAGCTATCATATATTGATATTCATCATCAAAATCAAACTTATATAGATGCACCGGTAGTTTGGCAGCTGCAAGATAGGGGTTGTTCTTCGCCCTCCATTGATACATTCTCTTTTGGGTGGTCTTCTTGTTATTTTCATATTCAATCTGTAACTTCTCCAGATCTATACTAGATACCTTCTTTCCTAATGGCAAATTAAATGTGGCTGTAATCCCCTTGATAGATAGATCAACATAAACGCTACCATGTTTCTCTACTTTTCTGGTATGTGGGTTGTAGTTCCTTGCACATTCAACAATTAATTCTAGAGTTTCCATAGAGTAAGGGAATCCTGCAGCATTCCACATTCCTAACGTGAAGACTGCATCCAACAAGGTGCTGTTATTCTTTTCATCACTCATCTTGGTTGACCATGCCACCAAATTGGTATTTCCTTGGTGTGTATCTGTGATGTCACCAAATTTAAACTGTATACCCTCAGGCTACGCGAACATAGGCTTACGAAATTCAGCATCCGACCTGCTCAGTCTCTTTTCCGCCATGATTTCCTGCAATTGACAAAACTGGTCTTACAATTGATACTTCACTTGCATGCCTATATTTGCATTCTATGGCATGATGCATGTTACATTCATTCAAGATTTAATTCAACCTAATATGCATAATTCACAGCTTCAAACCATTAATCATTATACTACTTGAATATGCAGAAAATGACAGTAATAGGATTTCAATCACTTACTTGGTGCGCTTATCCTCTTGAATATACTAATAACTGTGTGCTTCATTCTGTTACAAGCTGTAGGTGTATGTAGGTGCTCGTATGAGGGTTTGAAAGCTCAGCTCTGTAAATTCTCTTCTTTTCGCAAGGTAAGTGTAAAAATGACTCTGTAAATTCACTTTTAACCTCCTTTTAGGGCACATTAGGGCAAATTAATTAATATTGGTGATTTCCTGTATGAAACTTCTGGATCTCGCCAGGTGTATACATTGCATTCATAATCAGCAGGAACCAGTTACTCCATTTATGGCATTTAATGTCATGGCGACAAAAGGATTGGGGTGATCTCTGAGAGATTGGGTCATATTAAAAATATCAGGTGATATTCGAAATATGACCCCCTTGGTATAATATGATCATCCACTCATGAACGGGAAAGGTTATGCGAAAACCATCGGGCGATGTTTGAATATTGGGTCATGTTGAGAATATCGGGTCATGTTGAGAATATCGGGGGGTGTTTAGAATGTCTGGTGATATTTATAATATCACCCCCTTAACTAAAGTAACTTTTCCTCAGAATATCAGGATGATGTCATCAAGATATTAGCTTTAGGTTGATATTTTGCGCCAGGGTGATATTCTGAATATCAGGTGATATTCGAAATATCGGGCTATATTCAAAAATATGACCTCCGCAAAATATATGACGTTGTTCGACGGGTAGATGTCACTATCACTTAAATTTGACATCTGGATCTCTGGATAAATGATTTATCGGGTGATAAAATTAGATCGGGGTGATCTTTTATAAGATGACTGATGTTAAGAAATATGATCGTCCCCTCGGAATATCAGGTTTGACCAAGACTTTGAGTCACCATAACTTTCGTTCTTCAAGGAATATCAGGGTGATCTAAAAGGCAAACCTGCATGGAATTTTGTAACCTATCCAATCATGAGGTTATTGACATGAAATATTGACTTTGAAAAACTGCCCTCATCATGATGACTTACCCAATCCCTTTTATGCAGGATCATCTGTATTGACTCACTTTTACCAGACCGCTAGCAAGTAGAAAACACAAGCCAAGCAAAAAGTTGTGTCCCTATTTTATCAAGTCAAAATGGGGTGTTTTGTGTAACCACACAACACGTATCATGCGATCTGCTTATAACCGATCACACATATTTTGAGAATTTCATACGATTTAGCCAATTGCATTCACACATTAACAAGGAAAAAAGTGTTCCAACTAATTGCCAAACATGCAAAGCATAATTCTCCATAGAGTTCTCCCTTGTACACACTATTAGAGGTTCATAATGAACATGATAGAAACAACACTTAACACGAAATGGGGCCAACAGAAACAAACATTCAGAATAGCCACCATAGAATTAAAAAAAATGAAAACCCAAGTGGGGAAATAATCAAATCCAGTCTTAACTCACAAAATGCTGGCAATTTTCAATAATAAAACAAATATAGAGAAAAGAATTTTGGTGGCCACTCCTGTCATAAGAAAGTTCAAATAAAACAAATTCATTGTTAGCCCCCAACAACACATAAAACAACTATCAAAAATTTCAAAACAACCAAATCAATTACAAACAAATCCACATCACGGTGTGGCTAATTTTAGCCACTAAAAGGGAGTATCCGCTACACAACACCCAAGGACACAAGGTCCATAATGTGTTAGAATGTTAGAAATGAAAGCAACACTACTTTAATGGAAATTTGATTTGAATAAATTTCAGCAATCTTTAAGTGTGCTTTAACAATAGAGATTGTAACAAAATATAAAACCCACTACAGAAAAGATGTCAAACATGAAGAACTCAACACAATGACACAGTGTTTATGTGGAGAAAACCCTTGTGGGTAAAAAACTCCACCAGGAAAGAGGCACAAGCTTGTATTAATCTCAACAAGATTGTACAATACATCAACTACACAACTCTCTCCACAAGTCTTCAATTCGACAACATTCCAGCAGCACCTGAGTACCTAAAATCTATATTGTAGAAACAAATACATGGAAAATACTCATCCTAGATGTTCACCTTCTCTCTCCTAAGATTCTCCAACCTGTCTCATTAATTACCATCTTACAAGCATCTTACACTTGTCCAAAAATAGCCATGTAAAGGTTGGGTGCCCAAGACTAAATCTAGCCTCCTACAACATCTTATGATGCGTCATAACCATCATAGATTCCACAAAAGAGTATCTTTTCAAGATAGAAACCTTGGGCTAAATATAGCAAATATACAACTAACATATCCATCATATGCGTCATAGAATCTCATAATCTTATGACAACTTGCAGCTGTCATAGATTCACTTACCAAACATTATGATAGTTGTCATACATGCCAAAAATAGTATATTCTCCAAGGGAGGATGCCTACCCTCATTTACTTTGAGTTTTTACATTTGCCAATAGTAAAAGTCACTCTGTAATTACCTTCGATTATTCTGAAATTACCCCTGCTAGTGAAACTAGTACATCTCCTCATGGATAATTACAAATTACATATAATAAATGGAATAAATACAATATTGGGATTTACAAGGTTAATGGCACCTTATCCCAACATTCTCCCACTTGAAATTATACATTGTAAATCAACCCATAAGTAATCAAATGAAAAATAATCAGGCACTAGAAACAAGGCTCATGGCTTCTCTGCACCATACGAACTTCTTTGTGCTCACAAGCCTGGTCAATGAATCTGCAACATTCTCCTGAGTGTCTATCTTCTTCAGCTCAATCTCTCCATTTGTAACCAACTCTCGAACAAAGTGATATTGAACATCAACATGCTTAGTCCAAGCATGATACATGGGATTATTGGCCAAATAGATAGCACTCTGGCTATCACAACCAATCTGAATGATCCTACAATCAAAACCAATATTTGTACACAATCTCCTCAACCAAACTGCCTCCTTAGAGACATGAGTAACAACAATATACTCTGCTTCTGTGGTGGACAAAGCAATTGTGGACTGCCTCTTACTCATCCAACTCACTGCTCCTCCAAACAGAGTAAACACATAGCCACTAGTGGACCTTCGACTGTCTAAGTCACCTGCCCAATCTACATCAACAAAACCTTGTATGTACAAGGATTTGTTAGCACTATTAGTACCAGAATAAACCAAACAATAATTAGGAGTACCTGCAAGATATTTAAACACCATCTTCGCATAGTTCCAATGCTATCTACTAGGGTTAGACATAAATCTACTCAAAACTCCCACTGCTTGGGCAATATCTGGTCTAGTGCAAACCATTGCATACATCAAACTCCCTACAACACTAGCATATGACACATTAGACATATCCTTAAGATAATCCTCAGTCTTTGGACATATATCTAATGAAAGCTTAGTACCAATGGATAAAGCAACTCTAACTGGGTTACAGTCCTACAAACTAAATCTCTGCAAAATAGTATTCACATACTTACTTTGTGACAACCAAAGCTTTCTATTAACTATGTCCCTCCTGATCTCCATTCCCAAAATATACCTTGTAGCACCAAGGTCCTTCATCTCAAATGCACCTGAAAGTTGGGCTTTAAGCTCACTAATCATATCCTTAGTATTGCTAAAAGACAACATGTCATCAACATACAAAGCAATAACCAATATAGAATCATCAACACAATGAATGTAAACATAGTGATCCTCCTCGCTTCTAAAAAAACCCAATTTCAAAACAAATGAGTCAAAATTTTGATACCACATTCTGGGGGACTATTTCAAACCATAGAGAGGCCTCTTTAACCTGCAAACCCAATGTTCTTTCCCTTTTACCTCAAAACCTGTAGGATGTTGCATATAAATTTCTTCTTCAAGATCTCCATGCAAGAACATAGTCTTAACATCCATTTGCTCAATCTCCCAATCATAAGCTACAACAATGGATAAGAGAAATCTAATAAAAGTTAATTTAGCAATAGGAGAGAATATCTCACCAAAATCAACTCCCTCTCTCTGGGAGTAGCCCTTGGCTACCAGTCTAGCCTTGTACTTCTCCAATGACGCATCTGCTCCAAACTTCTTCTTGAAGACCCACTTACAACCTATGGACTTTCTTCCTTTGGGCAAACGAACAAGATCCCAGGTGTTACAAGAGTCTAAAGCCATCATCTCCTCATGCATGGCTAACTTCCAAGACTCACTATCATTTGTAGAAATAGCTTCCCTATAGGATCTAGGTTCATCATTAGTACTTAATAAAGCATATACACAACAGAAATCTGGTGGGCTATACCTGTCAACTGGATTCTGTTGTCTTATGGATCTCCTCAAGGGTGGAGTAAGAGACTCTACTCATTCTATTGCATGATTATCTGCACCAACTTCTTATGTCACAACAGATTCATCTTCATTAGAACTACTTGAATCTTCTTCTTCTTCTTCACCCCCCAATCCATCATTCTATTCTTCCTGAGGTGCATCTTGCTGCTCTAAATCAAAGTACACCTTCTTTACCTTTTCTTCTTTCTGTTTTGGTTGCTCAGGTTTAGAAATAGCTCTAAGTTCCCTGAAAATAACATCTCTAGAAAAGATAATCTTGTGGGTTAGTGGATTCCAAAGCTTATAACCTTTGACATTATCACCATATCCAATGAATGTACACTTTTTAGCCTTTGGATCCAACTTAGATCTCTTTTCCTTAGGCACATGAACAAAAGCCTCACAACCAAAAACCCTTAAATGTGAAATAGAAGGTTTCTTACCTGTCCACACTTCATAAGGTGTCAAATCAAGAGCCTTACAAGGAGATCTGTTTATCAAGTAGCAAGTAGTACACACAGCCTCTGCCCAAAAGCATTTATCTAACTGTGCGTCACTAAGCATACTTCTAGCCCTTTCCATAATTGTTTAGTTTATCCTTTCTACAACACCATTCTGTTGTGGTGTATATGGAGTTATCTTTTGTCTGATTATACCTACATGCTTGCAAAACTCATCAAATTCCTTAGAGCAATATTCTCCTCCATTGTCAGATCTTAATATTTTTATCTTTAAACCTGATTGGTTCTCTACTAAGACTTTGAATTCCTTAAACTTAGTGAAAACTTCAGAATTATGTTTCATAAAAAAATCCATGTATATCTGGATACATCATTAATGAAGGTAACAAAATAATGAGATTTTCCAATAGATTCATTATCTACAGGTCCAAACACATCTGTATGAATAATCTCTAATTTCTCTTTTGCTCTATTGCTTCCTGAAGGAAATGATTTTCTGTTTTGTTTACCAAACACACAATGCTCACAGAAATCAAAGTGCTCATCAAAATAAGAGAAACGATCCAACAATTCTTTATTCTTAATAGTTTTTAATACATTATTACTTGTGTGGCCCAATCTATGGTGCCACAACATACATGTATTTTCAGAAGTGGCCTCAGATACATAGGAGGCATTACAAACTGTAGTGGATTCAAGCTTAAACAATTTCCTGAATCTCTTCCCTTTCGCTACCACCAAGTTCCCTCTCACCAATCTCCAACCATGCTTGTCAAATTTCACATGCATTCCCAAATCATTCAACTTCGAAACTGAAATCAAATTTCTAGCTAATCCAAGAACATGCAAAACACCAGGGAGGGTTTTAATCCTCCCATCACTAAAACACAACAATACCTTTCCTTTCTCGACAATCAGATATGAAGAGTTTTCACCAAGTAGATATTACCTCCATCATATTCTTCATTTGTGGAGAACCATTCCTTATGTGGGGTCATATGAAACGAGCATCCTGAGTCAACCAACCAATTTTCATCAGAAACAACATTACATGCAGAAAGTAAAACATCTTCACCTGCATTCGAGGACTTATCTGAAGTACTCTCCCACTATTTCTTTGGGTTTCTACACTCCTTTACATGTCCCCTTTTACCACAGTTCCAGCACTTAACTCTGTTCTTTTTACCAGGAGTTTTAGACCAACCCTTGGACTTGTCCTTAGCCCCTTTCTAATCTCCTTTAGGTCTCCTTTCCTTATACCTTCCCCTGACACTGAGAGCATCCCCTGAACTATCCAAACTCTTCTTCCTTAATTCTTGTGACAGTAGCACTGAAACAATAGCATCCAACTTCAGATCCGCAAGGTTAGCAGTGATAGCAAGGATAACATTCTCCCAAGACTCAGGTAAAGAACAAAGAAGTAAGATACATTTATCTTCCTCACTAACCTCAACATCTATTGAATCAAGCTGACTCAATAACAAATTAAAATAATTTAAATGCTCTGCAACTGATTCACCTTCTCCCATTTTCATGGAAAATAATTTTCTTTTTAAATAAAGTTTATTTACCATACTCTTGGCTTAATAGATCTCATCCAACCGATTTCACAACTTGTGTGCTGTCTCCTCCTTTGTGACAGTCAACAGGACTAAGTCTGAAAGACACATCCGGATGGTTCCCCATGCCTTCTTATCTAGTCTATCCCACTCCTCTTGAGAGACATCATCAGGTTTCTTCTCTTTTTGAATAGCCAACCACTGGTTTCTTTCTTCCAACAAATCTTCCATTTTCATCTTGCACAACTCATACCCCGTTCTATTGAACTTCTCAATATCCAATCGAGAGGTTGATGCAACGGTGGATCTACGCATAATAACAAGACAATATCTACAAAACAAACACAACCAAATTACCCACTATAGCTACAGCTTCCACACTACCACCCAAGAGTCAAAGTTGGCTAGAATCTAATACCAAATGTTAGAAATGAAAGCAAAACTACTTTAATGGAAATCTGATTCAAATAAATTTGAGCAATCTTTAAGTGTGCTTTAACAATAGAGATTGTAACAAAACATAAAACCCACTATAGAAAAGATGTCAAACATGAAGAACTCAACACAATGACACAGTGTTTACGTGGAGAAAACTATTGAAGGTAAAAAACTCCACCAGGAAAGAGGTACAAGTTTGTATTAATCTCAACAAGATTGTACAATACATCAACTACACAACTCTCTCCACAAGTCTTCAATTTGACAGCATTCCAGAAACACCTGAGTACCTAAAATCTATATTGCAGTAACAAATACATGGAAAATACTTAAAGAAATGTTTTCCAACTCATCCTAGGTGTTCACCTTCTCTCTCCTAAGATTCTCCAACTTGTAAACATTAATTACCATCTTACAAGCATCTTACACTTGTCCAAAAACAACCATGCAAAGGTTGGGTGCCCAAGACTAAATTTGGCCTCTTACATCATCTTATGATGCATCATAACTGTCATAGATTTGACAAAAGAGTATCTTTCCAAGATAGGAACCTTGGGCTAAATATAGCAGATATACAACTAACATATCCGTCATATGCATCATAGAATCTTAGAATCTTATGACAACTTGTAGTTGTCATGAATTCACTTACCAAACATTATGACAGTTGTCATACATGCCAAAAATAGTATATTCCTCAAGGGAGCATGCCTACCCTCATTTACTTTGAGTTTTTACATTTTGCCAATAGTAAAAGTCATTCCGTAATTACCTCCAATTACTCCGAAATTACCCCTACCAGTGAAACTAGTACATCTCCTCATGGATAATTACAAATTACATATAATAATCGGAATAAATACAATATTGGGATTTACAAGGTTAATGGCACCTTATCCCAACATAGAGAATGTACACCAAACACAACAAACAATTAAGTTATCTACATTCTCATACCTAAGCAACTTTTATACAAGAATAAAGGCAACACAGTCGTTACTATTTACAAACAACTTCTACCTTTAATGCAATACAATTTCTTTTCCCCAAGCAATAAACATATGCAATTACTTGTTTATGCAAGAAAATATTTACAGAGAGAATATATAATGTCGCACACAAGAATATACTTAATTCAAGGCTACAATTGACCTACCTTATCGCATTTATGATCACATGGGTCCAAGACAAGCTCCAATTTGATCTCCTGCACAAGGTTCGTACACATGCATACACAATGGTAACTTTCATAAGCCACAACAGAACTTCCACACGAGGTCAATGCCAACTTGGAGATAGATATTGGATTATCAAGAAACCACTTTAAGATATCCCAGACACAACAACAAGACTCATAATGTATGAAGTAAGATACCAGAGGATAGAATGACCTTCATGATGCCATCAAATGATTAAATCATTCCAATACTTACACATATGCAAAAACCATGCAATTAACATAAAGATGGTATGGTGCTTCCACACCCATACACAAACATAACCTCCAAGTATGCTTACTTCACCAAACCAGGGGACACAAAAACAACACTGGCCTTTCACAACACCCAACATAAAATGGTTACAGGATATTCACATCCGTAAGGGGGGAAAGATTAATACCACACTCCTAATTACATGCACTACCAAAAACCATGCTTCTTTCTTCTAAAACACTATCAATTCGGCAATTACTAGCATTCAGAAAAGAAGGAGAGAGAGAACATAGCAGACGCATAAGTAAAACAAGACATAAGGAATTTATTCTTCCAGAGACAAAGAACAAGTTTGTAAATTTATCAACCTTCTAACGCCATACTAAGGCACATAGGTGAGAGGTACTATTAACAAGAAAAAAATGCTTAACCTAAAACAACAACAAGAACCAGAGGTCCCCATGTTGCAACTTGGGTTCTGATACCAAGTGTAACACCCCGCCAAGGAACCCCAGAGGACAGCACAACTAGGTCGAAAATAATGGAATTTTTTTTTTATAACTATAAAGTGCATAACAGGGTAATTAAACCTAGGTCCTCTAAGGTTCCTCAACTGCGCTACTCACAAAACAAAGTTAATAGAACTTTTCATTAACAATAGAAGAACATCACATTAACTGATATTTATTCATTTTCACATGTGATAATAGAAAAATCAACATTAAAGATCATCTTCTAACTATTATCAGAATTGATGCATTAATTTACAGTACTTAATACTAAATGAATTCATCAACAACAATTACATAATTACAATTATCACCACGTTGCTTTCCTCAGCACATGGGAGAGATTACAACAAGATACATTAAGAAATACAATCTGGTATATAACTAGAACATTACATGAAAGGATTGCCTTCGCAACTTAGAATAGGAACTGGAGTCCACATCACAAAGAATAGTCTCCAAGCTCACGAACATGAAGCAAGAATACCCAATAGAGAAAAAGCACCAACCTCCCGACCATGTTGAACCCTGAGGTCCACCCCTCATACTAGGAGATAACACAAGATCCCACACCAACAGACAGTCAAGCGAACAACAGGCTAACATAGGCAACAGGGTTATACATGACATCAATCACCATTCTACCAACAATTAACATCACTTACACACTGACTGCACTTCCAGAGGCACTCACATAACTGAGGGAGGAAACATAACTAGGGAGTGCTAGACTGCAATAGGGAAGAGTGTCATCATATGGCCTTAATATGAGTTACCTTGGAAAACCTTTCATTAGGTCTCGACCCCCATCTATGGTTACCTTGGAAAACCTCTCACTAGGTCCCGGCCCCATAGGGTGACACATGCAGAACCAACATTCCTTTCGTGAGGAGAAGGAAGTTGATCTTGCCAACTAGGCCTTCTCAACCCATTTTGAGCGTATACAAGCACTCCAGACATGGGTGAGGAACATAAATTATCTTTTTAATGTGAAAACTACCCAACCCCCTTAGATTCATTATTAGGTTATCACTGGATTACAAACTTCCAATGGGTTACCCTAGAAGCCACTCCCCTTACTTGCAACTAGTAAACCCTACACATCAAGCAAGGCATTGATCATCTTGCCCATTTATCATAACCACATGATCATACACAGAGCAAGGAATTACCCATCTTGCACATTTATCACAGTAACATGAATAGGAGGTAACAATCTAGGGTTGCATCTCACTCACACACATGGCCCACAACATAGCCCACCACACACAATTACACCCTCCTAGGCCTCTGGAAATTAACTTCCCAATGACATAGGCACACATAATAGTCTCACATCGACATTCACTCCCAAATGCACATCATCATCTAATAAACCAAACCAAGATCCTTCATCACATAGCAAATAACTCAAATACAGACAACAATTGCAACATATGATATGATGCACTAATCATGGATCTTGAAGAAACATAATATCAATCCAATCATGATTAATCATCTAATGTTTATAATATTCTAACCATTAGTAGCAGTGATTAATATGATCATAAGATATAAGTGTCTTCAAGTTTTAATTCTATTTCACTTGAAAAATTTACCATTGTTGATATAAAAAGACACAAGTAACAATAATTTAACCAATATATCTCTAGTCCACCATTACAAGACTTATTCAATTAATATATAAAGGAAATAAAAGATCTAAATCAACAACCTAACCTTTACTTAAACCACTAAGTAATAAAGACTTAATAATTAACCTCTTAAGAAATGAACATAATTAAATCAATAATAATCCCTAATTACTTGCTCCAATCAGTATTATATGGTTTACAAACACAGTACTAAAACACATGGCTAAGGTTATACTCCATTGAAGCATAAAACCAAAATTTAGTTTGAGTAACCTAAACAATATGAATATAGAAAGTCATGGAATAAGAAGAGAAACATTAAATTACATTTCTAATATTACCCAGAATACTATCCAATTGCTTACATAATTACTAACCCAAGCATGATACCCAAAATACACAATGAATGGATTGATTCTATAAATGCAATTGAACCATATAAAACCAAATTCCTCAAAACATTAAACATAATGGATGGTATATTACAAAGTCACAATTCATTTGTAGACATTCCAGTATACCATAATATCGCTATATGACATGAGAAATTGTTTATAGATATCAATTAAATATAATACCGCTATTTGGCAAAAAGAATCAAAAATATGAATTATCTGATCTTAATACCTTTTTGTGGCATAAATAAAGGCATATACATTTTATCTATTCCTAACGCATTTCTTATGAGTATAGAATCATATATAAATCATGTATTTCTAATGTTATTTTATGGCAATAAAATCATATATACATATTATCTAATTTAGCGTAATTGTTATGGCAATAAAACTTTATATAAATATTATCTAATCTATTCTCTTATGGTTGGTGCCCAAAAAAGGGAAGATTAAACATTAAATCTTCTAAAATATTCCCTCTAAGATGATGCCATGCAAAAAAGGCAGAAAGAATATCCATCAAACCAAAAGGGTTTTTTTTTTGTAGCAGAAACTCATCTTTGATCTGCCAAGACTGCTATTATGAACATCATATGTATCTATATAGTTTTCCCTCCACAATGATAATTTAGGGACAGTGCTTTCCTTTCTTGTAGAAGTGGTGGCTTACTAACCTACCACCCAAAATTATCTTTCCTTAATTTGATGAATATACAAACTAATAGACTAAGTAATTTTGGTTTTAGATATGTACTAGTAAGCTTAGCTAAGATTAGCTATAACATGGTTGTATTGAGCTATTGCTGGTTAGAACATAACAATAAAATGAAACTTGAATGTTTGGGTCAGGTTATGGAATTAGTAGCAGAATATTGAACTAAAATATTGTTATGTGTGTCTGGTTGACCTTCATTCAGTTCCTGCTATCTTGAAGACACCCTAAAATTTAACATTAAGATGCCCAAAAGAGTATGCACGAAAACTGTTTGACATAATGCCTAAAAGGGAAGTAATCACATGGAATGAAATGAGTGTAGGATACGTACAAATTGGATATGGTGAAATTGGATTTGGTTAAATCCAAATTCTAAAACTTTTGCTAGCGTCCCCCCAGCCACAGCTAGTTTTGGAGCTGGGCAAATACATCCATCAACGCATAAAGGATAGAGGAGTTTGTTAGATATTATTGTCGCAAATGCTTTGATAGACATGAATGCAAAATGTGAGGATTGATATATATGGGCACATGAACCATTTTACAAATGCCTCAAGGAAATGTGATCTTGGTCATTGCAACGATTGTAGGGTATACACACAATGTATAAATTGTAAGGTCCTTTGAAACTTTTAAAGCAAATACAATTTGCTGGTTCAAATCCCAACTCCACAACCTATGCTATCTTTCTCCTAGCCCATGCCCAAATGGGAGTTTTGGGAAAACATTATGGATGTCCCTTAAAATGGATCGATGGAAAATTATTCTTACCAGATATTATGTTCGTGAATGCCCTAGTAGACGTGCATGCAAAAATGTGGAAGCATAAACAAGGCACATGAACTATTTGACATCATGCCTAAGAGAAATGTGCACTCATATAATACATTGACGGTATGACAAGCACAAAATGGATTCGTTGATCAGGCTTTAGAAGCTTTCTAGCAAATACAATTGACAAAAGAAAAATTTCAATAACAGATCCATTATTTGTGGATGTAGAAGCTTAGACAAGGCACACCAAACATTTGACGGAAGCATCAAAGCGAAAGAGAATCCATCACATGGAATGCAATGATTTGAGGATATTTGCAAAACAAATTTAAATTAAAGAATGTAAAACTCCCAAGCAAAAATTAGTTGGCAGGAGGCTAAAAGACCGATTTCCTAACTCTTATTAGCATCCACCTAAATGTGGTAAATATTAGACATTTAATTCTACTTTGAGGAAAATACATACAAACCATAACAAGATCTACGAAACAATAACTTATATTCCTCTAAACCAGATAGAATAAAGCCCTACCCAATAGATAAAAATCCAAAGTGTATTGAGAGTGGAAAAAAGACCTTGTCTAAATATTACTACTACATATGGTAGCACACAGGGAAATATAATGAACCATAATAAATCCCCAAATATATCTAAACCCTAAAATTTAATATTTTATGCGACATCAAAGATAAATGATAACATACAAATAAAGATTAAAAATAAACTGCAAATGTTACCAAGCGATTGAAACGTGGTTGCTCTAGATTGTAGCATAACTCCGTTGTAAAATTTTCATAGATCTCCACCCCCAAATCTCCAGGCCAACATTCCCAATAGCCTCCCAAACAAATACATTTCTCGAGTAACTGCAATATAGGAAAAATCAACCAACTCCCACTAAATAAATGTATTAATTCTATAGTTATAATAATTACAATTTACTCAATTGAAATTAACTCACGCAACGGTAATTCATTTACTGCCTAGCTTATAATTAATTATTAACCTGAAAACATTAGGTTTATTAACATATTACTATTATCCTTAAAATTATTATTATTAAAATAATATCACCCTACACATTAATAAAAATTTATATACATATATTTATCAAAGCATTAAATCAACAATTAAATAAAATCAGATGCCAACATAATCATCTGACCACTAACTCGGGTCGAAAAGCAAGACCTCAAGCAACACTAATTGACCAAACTAATATACTGACAAAACTGACAGGATACCAAACTAGATACTCATCCTCTTCGAGGGTGATGGCTAGGGTAGGGGATCAAGTGTTATCTCTGATCAACTAATCCATTGGGTTCAAGGCACGCTCAGACCTGCCAATTCAGGTGGAGTCCGTGCCTGATACCTGCAACCTATAGTACACAAAACGGTCATGCATATACATGTAACAGACACATTGTGAAAGGGAATTGCAATGTCGTATGGTACTCGCAAGTGAGTAATGTGGCACTGTCCCTTTTAACCCAAGCACATAAGTAAGAACAACATCTAGTAATCGAATCAACTCATAAACAATCAGCTATATAGAAATTAGGGTAAGATCATTCACATAAGATAGTCACATAACAGTCATGATAAACTAATCACATAATAATCATAACATGTGCATAAAACTTCCAATATCAGAAGTCTAACATCATATAATGTACAACATATGTCAATGTATCCATAACATCATATCTGTCTACCATAATCATAGCATGGGAGGCATCACAAAAGGACATTAACCTATGGTATTGTTATGTTGCAAAGTTGTATGTTGTGTCTATCTATGATTTCAAGTAGTTGAAGGTGGATATCTCTAGCCTCTTCTACTTGCAACACCTACCAATAATTTACATGTGTGGGATCAACAATATATTTCTTAAGTAATGATACATGAAATACAATATGAATGAGAGAGAGATGTCAACAGAGCTAGTCTGAAAGCCACATAGCTAATCTTTTCAAGTATCTCAAATGGTCTGGTATATCATGGGGATAATTTGGCAGTCTTGCCAAATTTTATTAAACTTTTCTGAGACTTGACATGAAGAAACACCTTGTCACCTACTATAAATTCTCTTGATGTTTTTTTAGCATCTGCATAACTCTTCTGTCAATCTATAGCGTCCTTTAACCTCTCCCTAATGATCTTTATTTTCCTATCATACTCATGAAGTAATTCTAGTCCAATGGTTATGTTGTTGTCCAAACCATCCCATCTTATTGGGGTTCTACACTTCCTACCATAAAGTCATATACCTATTGAATAAACTTAGGAAAAGCATTTTGGAAGTTGGAAAGATGATATTAAACCCTTTGGAAGATTTTAAATCTACCTTCTTTATTCAAGAGAACTAAAAAATAAATTATATTTGTTCCAGATAGAACAAACTCAATACACGATAGAATCAATGTGCATTCTTGTTATAGATTCTCTTGATCCTAATTTATTCAACAAGGAACATATTGAAATAAAAAGAAGATAGACACGAACAATAACAATCACTCTAATTTCTCATTTTATGATAAACAAGTTATTATTAGACCCACTAATTAAATCACATGGTGGATATATTGCTAGAATATTTTATTCAATGAGGACAATGATGATGAGTAAAAAAAATTACAATTATGATCAGGGGAATAATACCCTTTTAACATATTGGGAAAGTAGTGATCACCATTTTATTAAATTTGAAAATGTGGTAGCATGTTCCACTTCAAAAATCACAACCTATGGACATACTTACTACATATGATAGAACCTACAAAGATGAAAGTGAGAATAATTCTTCATTTATATTATATTCTTCTCAGATGAAAGCTTTAATTTTGGAGACTATTAATGTATATAAGTCTCCCAGACTTAAATAGTCAAAGGGTAATCAAAGGTTAGAGATTGCATGGAGGCATCATTGTTTAAGCTTCATACAATCAGCTTCTAAGACTAAAGATGCGACATCAAATTTCATGCAGGAGGGTGCCACACGATGTTATCATGCATGATTTCCATAATACCAGTTCTGACAGAATCTAGGCACTGTGTCTTTGAGCCATGTGGCTCTGAATCACCTTTGGCAGGCCCCTCCCACATTTAATAAAGCTTCAAGTGTTCTGGTGCCCTTCTGTTTCATGTGGTTGAGTCTCTCTCCATTTTAGGATGTCAAGACTGGCACAATTTCCTTGACGCCTCATTGGCTAATGCATATGAGACAGCTAAAGGTGGTGAGACCATTTTCATTAAATCAAAGGGAAACATGTCAGCCCCAAGGCAATTTTTGTGATGCCACAAGTCAGCCCTGCACACTGTTGTTATATGGAGCCTAATCAGACTTGAAGGTTAAATTTTACCCACTTTTATCAGCATGGTTTCCCCCCAAATTATTTAACGGGGGTTTGGGGATAGCGTCCCCAAGACGGGGTCAAGGGGCAGCACCCCTAGCGCGTTCCCTATTGCGATACAGGGTGGGGTCAAGGGGCAGTGCCCCCGAAACCTCAAACAACTTTTATTATTTTATAAAGGCGTTGGGAGTTATTTTTTCTATTGGCTGACATAAAAAAAAACCTATTTTGTAACCGACATAAGTCTAGATAAAAATGGCTAAGGGTTAGGGTTTCCGTGGAGATATTGTATTGTAGCATTTGCAGTGGTATTAAGTTGCAAGGATTGTTGGTTGTAATCAGTTTGATTTGCTAGATAATAATATTGGACTCTTTATTGGTGGATGTAGCTCGAGCTTAGGTGAACAATGTTAAAAATTGTCTCTCGCTGTTGTTGTTTCTGTGTATTTTCATTCCTCTATTTAATCTTTATTTGCATTTAATTGATATCTTTTGCATGCAATTCCTAACAAGTGGTATCAAAGCGGGTTGTGTTTGATTATCATCTGTAGGAAGGTCTCACAATTGAGTGGGAGTCTCATGATTAAGTGGGAGCAATGGCGGACAAGGGAAAATTGAAGGTAGATAAATTCAATGGGCAGAACTATTAGTTATGGAAGATGCAGATGGAGGATTATCTCTACTGAAGGATTTATGGAGGCCATTGGAAGGAATAGCCAAGAAACCGGCAACAATGACTGATGAGGATTGTGAACTTCTAGACAGAAAGGCACTGGGAACCATTCGGTTGTGCCTGGCACCATCTGTGGCATTCAATATAACAGAAGTGAAGACAACAAATGAACTGATGAAAGCTTTGGCTAAATTGTATGAAAAACCCTCAGCCTCAAATAATGTATTTCTCATGAAGCATTTGTTTAATCTGAAAAATGATTGAAGGTGGATCTGTGACAGATCATTTAAATGAGTTTAATATGATTACCAGTCAGTTAACTTCTATAAAAGTGAAATTTGATGAAGAGGTGAGGGCTCTCTTGGCTTTATGTTCTTTGCTAGAAAGCTGGAATAACTTGGTAAGGCTATAAGTAACTCTGTCTCTGGTTCAAATACTTTGAAATTTGATGATGTTGTTGGTGTTATCCTTAGTGAGGGAATGCAATGGAAAAGCTCAGGAGGGTCCACATCAGGTAGTGTTTTGAATGTAGAAAGCAAGGGTATATCAAAGGAGAGAGGAAAAGGTTCTAGAGGTCATGGGAAGTCACAAGAAAAATTAAAGGACAAGAGGTCCCAATCTAGAGGACAAAAGGATTGCTAGTACTGTGGGAAACTAGGTCATATGAAGAAAGATTACTGGTCTCAGAAGAATAAAGAAGGAAAAAACAAGAAGGCAATAAGGAGGCAAATGTGGTAAGTAATAAATCTAAAGATGATACTTTGATTCTTTCCCTAGATAATGTTGACGATTCATGGGTTTTAGAGTTAGGGGCCTCATTTCATGCTACGCCCCATAGAAGTTATTTTCTTGATTATGTCCAAGGGGATTTTGGGCTGGTTTATTTGGGAGATAACGAACCCTGTTAGATTGTTGGAAAGGGAAGAATTAATATTAAGTTGCAGAATGGGAATCATTGGCTACTACAAGAGGTAAGGCACGTTCCAAGGCTAAGTAGGAATTTAATTTTAGTAGGGAAGCTAGGTGATGAAGGTTGCATAATTAATTTTAATGATAAAAATTGGAAGGTTTCAAGAGGTGCCTTAATAGTAGCAAAATGTGTGAAAGTAGGCACCTTATATCTTTGTACAGGTCATACTGTTCCTTCTACTTTAGTTGTTGCAGAGAAAAAAATAAAAAGGTTCAGGAACAGTTGTTGCGGGTTCGCAGGAAGAGATTGAAATAGTTGTTGTAGGTTCTGAGACAACATTGTGGCATAACATACTTGGGCATATGAGTGAAAAAGGTATGAAGGTACTTCATTCTAAGAAAGTTTTACCAAGTTTGAAATGTATTAATATGGATTTCTATGAAAGTTGTGTGTATGGCAAGCAAAAGAGATTCAGTTTTCTCAAGGATGGGAAGAAAAAGAAAGATGAAAAGTTGGAGCTTGTGCATACAGATGTATGGGGACCAACTTAGGTATCTTCTCTTGGTGGATCTTGGTATTATGTTACATTCATAGATGATGCAACTAGGAAGGTTTGGATTTATTTCCTTAGGTAGAAATCTGATGTATTTGAAACATTTGAGAAATGAAGAAGCTTGGTTGAGAATGAGACAGGTAAAAGATTAAAATGTCTCAGATTTGATAATGGTGGTGAGTATTGCAGCAAAGAATTTGAGGATTATTGTTCCTTTAATGGAATTCATAGGTAGAAAATGGTTCTAGGGACTCCATAGGAGAATGAAGTGGCTGAACGCATGAATAGAACAATAATGGAGCATGCAAGGACCATGAGATTGCATGTTGGGCTACATTTAAACATGTGGACAGAGGTTGTCAACACCACTGTATATTTAATTAATAGAGGTGCTTTAATTTCTTTAGGTTGTGGTATTCCAGAAGAAGCATGGATAGGTAAGAAGGTGAGTTATTATTTTCTCAAAACCTTTGGATGTGAAGTATTTGCACATGTAGATTCTGAAAATAGAACCAAGATGGATGCAAAATAATAAAAAAAATGTGCCTTCATTGGATATGGCATTGATGAATTTGGTTATAGGCTTTGGGATTTTAAAAATTAAAAAATTGTGAGAAGCATAGATGTTGTATTCAATGAGAAGGTGTTGTACAAAGATTAGTTGCAGAAGCATGAGAAGAAAGAAAAGGATTATGTGGTGCTGGATAATACTCCAGATAGTAATGTTCCAGTGGTTCCTCATGCTCCACAACAACAACAAGAAATACCACAAATTCCAATGAATGTTAGATAGTCAACAAGGCTAAGTAGACCTCCTAAAAGGTTTTCTCCCTCTTTGTATTCTATTTTGTTAACAAATGTTGGTGAACCAGAAGGGTATGATGAAGCTATGCAGGTGGATACAAAGGTTCAGTGGGAGCTTGCAATGAAAGATGAAATGGAATCCTTGCTGAAAAATTAGACTTGGGAGTTATGTAAGTTACCTACAGGTAAGAAGGCTTTACCAAACAAATGGGTTTATAGGTTGAAAGAGGAAGATGGAGGTAAGAAAAGATTTAAAGCCAGGTTAGTTGTAAAAAGATTTGCACCAAAAAAAGGTATTGAGTTTGATGAGATATTTTCTCCAGTTGTCAAGATGACTTCTATTCGTATTGTTTTAAGTATTGTGGCCACTGAAGATTTGCATTTGGAATAGCTAGATGTGAAAACTACCTTTCTCTATGGTGATTTGGAGGAGATATATATGGAACAACCACATGGATTTGAGGTTAAAGGTAAGGAGAAACAGGTGTGCAGATTGAATAAGAGTTTGTATGGCTTGAAACAAGCACCTTAGTAATGGTATTTGAAATTTAATAGTTTTATGGTTGAGCAAGGCTACAACCGGTGTAATTCTAACCATTATGTATATTTTAAGAGGTTGGATAATGATAGCTACATTATTTTATGTTTATATGTTGAAGACATTTTTGTAGTAGGGTCTAACATGGATCACATAAGAGAGTTAAAACAACAGTTAGCACAATCATTTGCTATGAAGGACTTGGGGGCAGCAAAACAAATCCTTGGTATGAAAATTTGTAGAGATAGGAAGAAAAGAAAATTGACTCTATCTCAGGCTGATAATGTGAAAAAGTTGTTGCAAAGATTCCATATAGAGAATGCAAAAGATGTCAGCACACCTTTGTCTAGTCATTTGAAATTAACTAAAGAGATGTGTCCAAAGACACAAGAGGAGGAAGACAAAATGTCCAAGGTACCATATTCTTTAGCTGTAGGAAGTTTAATGTACACCATGGTATGCACGAGACCAGATATTGCACATGCTATAGGAGTTGTAAGCAGGTATATGAGTCATCCCGGATTGGAGCATTGGAATGCAGTAAAATGGATTCTTAGATATTTGAGAGGTACATCCAATAAATACTTATGTTTTGGGGGCTCTAATACTTATTTAACAGGTTATGTAGACTTAGATTTGGTAGAGGATATTGATACCAAGTGGAGTACTATAGGTTATGTCTTTACTGTAGGTGGGACAGTGGTGAGTTGGATCTCTAGGTTGTAAACTATGGTTGCTTTATCCACCACGGAGGCAGAGTATGTAGCTACAATAGAGGCAAGCAATGAGATGATATGTCTACAATCTTTCATGGAAGAATTGGGCAAACAACAGGCTAACAACTCTTTGTATACAGACAGTCAGAGTGCCATACATCTTGCAAAGAATTATGCCTTGCATTTAAAGACCAAAAACATACATCTCAGGTATCACTTCATCCAGTCAGTTTTAGATGATGGACTGTTAAGGTTGGAAAAGATACATACAGATGAAAATCCAGCAGATATGTTTATGAAGGCAATGACAAGGGAGAAGTTGAGCTTCTCTTTAGCTTCAGTTGGTCTTTAAGACTGAAAACAAAAAAAATCAGAACAACAGAGTCTAGGGTGCTTATTTCCAGTGGGAGCTATAGGGTTAGCAGTGTTATGATCACTCTCCAAGTGGGAGATGATATGGTGTGGAGTCTGATCAGTCTCCAAGTGGGATATTATTGTTATATGGAGCCTAATCAAACTTAGAGTTTAAATTTAGCCCAATTTTTATCAGCGTGGTTTCCCCCCAAATTATTTAATTGGGGTTTGGGGGCAGCACCCCCAAGATGGGGTCAAGGGGCAGTGCCCCTTGTAGGGTCCAGGGGTAGCGTCCCTTGCGCACTCCCTATCACGATACAGGGTGGGGTCAAGGAGCAGTGCCCCTGAAACCTCAAATGACTTTTATTATTTTATAAAGGCGTTGGGAGTTATTTTTCTATTGACTGACATAAAAAAACCCTATTTTGTAACTAACATAAGTCTTGATAAAAATAGCTAAGGGTTAAGGTTTCCGTGGAGATATTATATTGTAGCATTTGTAGCGGTATTGAGTTGAAAGGATTGTTGGTTGTAATTAGTTTGATTTGCTGGATAATAATATTGGACTCTGTATTGGTGGATGTAGCCTGAGTTTGGGTGAACCACGTTAAAAATTGTCTCTCGCTGTTGTTATTTCTATGTATTTTCATTCCTCTATTTAATCTTTATTTGCATTTAATTGATATCTTCTCTATGCAATTCCTAGCACACACCTCAAAAGGGTGGTAGGCTCGACACATTTAACTGATGCACCTTTGTGACATGTGGTGTTGACTCATATTTGGTGGGCTCCACACTTATTTATTCATTGAGGAGGCAGCTTGCAGATCTAGGACATGTGGAGACTTCTCACACTACTTTAATGTGCCTGTTCTGACACATTCTGTGATGTACCATTGGAAGATAATGATGAGTCACTTTTGGTGGGTCCCTCTTGTGAGGCAAGCCGCAAAGGTAAAGGTAGGGAAGGGAACGCGAGGTTTCACTTTCCATGGGGTAGCCTCACATTGACCCTCAATAAAGTAGCACTAGCACCTCTAAACGTTGCACGTAGTTGCCACGTGGTACAGGCCTTGTGATGAATCTCTAAGGGGCTTTGAGCCATTGGAATAAGGCATCAATGGATCAAACTACTAGCGGGGGCTGAAGGGAAGAACCAAAGGAAGACATGAGGAGGAGACATGCAACAGCTCCATGTTGCCTCTCAATGAAACAATCCTGATTCTCCCCAGTCGTTGCACAATTGGCTTTCTTGACTGACTCAACCCAGCAATGGTTCCCATTTGTCTATGAGCATTAGGGGATCCCAGACCATTTGAGCATGAGCCTAAAGTGATCTGATGGTCCACGCATCACAGGGAGCCTTCAACACCAACCAAAGGAAGGTGATATGCCATTATTTGATGCCAATGAGTCAGCAGGCCTCTAGGCATTTTCAAGATGGCATAGATGCATCTCTAGGGGATAAGTGGCAGTTTGGCATCCCAACAAGCAACTTTAAAATTAGTTAGAGTCTTCTAGCAATCTGACTCATGCAATAATCCAACCCATTCTATAATTCAATTCAAGCGATGCATTATCAAATTTGGTTGTTGAGCCTCATTGAATGATCTAGGTGGATCTGATTGTTTCTAGCCTTCTCCCGAGATGTCATGAATGCGAAGCGACTCTCAAGGTAGTTGGAGTGGTTGACTCCCACCCAAATACATTGACTAGGAGCTGCTATATATATATGTGATCTAAGGATGTATCAAGAGGAGGGAGGTTATTCTTTACTTGGCAAACTCTCTGTAAAAAGATACTTAGGACTTTGTGAGCATTTCTAAGAATTGAGTGAATATTGATGGACTATGTCATTTTTTTGGTCTCTCACATTTTCATTTTTTATTCAGCTATGAATGGAGTATTGTCATGTTGTGCTCTATTTTATGCATTATTGAATCATTCTCTACGCAAGACTCTATATTAGATATATTTTTCCTTTTGATCAATATAACAACTAATTTTATGCCCTCTCATTTTCTTTACACTATGTATTAATACCAAGAGTTTGAGTTTCTATTCTGTGAATGATCAGTTCTGTTGGGACCTGTAAAGATCAGTTCCCAAAATGCATTATTGTGCCCCAAGAATCCATTATTTCCCCACTTTTGCCTTTGTTGATAAACCCATTATTTATAACCGATCTAAGAGAATTTCCATGGCTTCCCTTCATAAAAGTTCTAAGTATAAAATCCCAGGCCTTTGTGTTTTCCTTCAAAAATTTTCTAACAGTTGTTCAGTTTGTGGGCTTTATCAAAAAATCGGTGAAATCACAAACTAGAGAACTAGCCGACTTGGTTCGTGAGTTCAAGATTTCCCTGATTCACTGATAAAACGACTGGGCGGGCAAAGAAAAGATTTCCTAAGGAAAGGAAAGGGAAGTGCCATGCCTTTTTTGATGAAGTTGATAGTTGGTGAACCAGTTCACCAGTTGGCATATTTGTCGATAAGGTGGGACGGCGTCATCTGACACACAAGAAGATCAAAGCACACGGAGAAAAGAGAGAAAGGAAAGGTCTTTATCGGCAAAGAGGCAAAGTTGGAAGTTCGTAAACTTACAACTTCGCCGATGGAGAAAAGGCTATGGTGGAAGGTAAAAGTATAAGGAAGTTGGTGATAGAAAGAGGAAAGAAAGAAATGGTCGAGTCTTGTCGATGAAGTTGGAGGTTCGCGAACCCCCAAGTTTGTTGACGGGGGTTTAATAGCCCGGATTGGAAAGGAGACAAGTGGAAATTTGTCTAAGGAAAAATAAAGGATGAAACAAAGAAGAAAGTAAAGGCTCGGGCTAGTTTAGGAAAAGAAAGTAAAGAATGATAAGCCAGTGGCTTCATTGGCAAAGGGGGCAGTTTGCGAACCGTTTCATTCACTGACCACTAGGTTCGGTGATGGGAGATTTTGCCAACTAAAGCAAGACCCGCCAAGAGAAGAAAAAAGAGGCAAAGGGAGAGAAAAGAAGATGAGATGAATGGTTTGTGCCAGGCCAAATTCACCGATAAAAGGCAAAATGGAGATTAGAGGTAGAAAATCAAATGAAAATCAAATGTATATGTAAAGTGAAAAATAAATGTAATAGTTTAAAATATTTTAAACTTATTTTAAAATATTTTAGAATAGTGTAAAAAGGCTTTATATAGTATGATTACAGGGTGGTGCAGGCTGATATGTACCTAGAAACTAATGTGTTACAGGTTAGGGTCAGTTGCAGGTGGTTAAAAAGGTAGATATCTTTAATGCAAAAGGACCAGAATTTAATGAAAGGATGAAGTGTCTCAATAGGAAAATCTTTTGCTCCAATACTTTTATTCTAAAAGAACTCAAGAGCATGGATACCTACAGGTTTCAGAGTTGTTAGGGAATGGGCATTTCTTCCAATCTAACAGATTTCTTGACAAGGCCATGGGCTTGATTTTTAATTCAACATGGTTGTACTCTCTAATATGAGTGCAATGCCTTGTGTTGTGCAAAGAGCTTAATTGCTATATATACATGTGAAAAGATGTTTTCAAGGTTGGTCACTAAACCAATTGTCTAGTTTGGAAGTGCCTAAGGAATATTTTCTGGCATCAAATCATAATTAGTTTGTGTTATCAATCAGATATGTACCCTATGCTAAGTTATTCAACTTAACTATCTGTTGACACATGGGAACACTCCTAGGCCTGTGGGTTGCCTAAACTTGAAGTGAACCTCTAGAGTGAGCTAGTTCTCTGAATGATTTTTTCTAATCTAAATAATATCTGAAGGAAAAGGGAGAGGATGAACTAAAATGAAATTGAACTTAAATAGAATCTGCTCCTAATTTGTAACTTAACTCGATAGTTGCACTCATAAACAACTCCTTAAACATGAACTCTCACAACCTCACTTGGAACATACAATTCAAAAAAAACTTTGTATGAAGGTTCAGTCTAAACACAATCATACAACTTGAATCATATGAACAATTTGCACAACACTTTCACAATAATGAAATATGACAAAGGATAAATTATTCATTATCACAATGAGACATCAAGTCAATATTGTAATCACAAGGCAAAGGAAGTGAAATAGAAGGGCTCTGTTGTATTAGATTGGAAGGAGTACATGAAAATCTAATAAAAACTAAGTCAAAAATAAGTCTACAAACTCTCTGCTTATGTTCAAGAGAGAAGAAACAATAATCTCCAACTGACTGAGAAATAGCTAGCTATCTCCAATATATCCTATCCAAAAGAACTCCACGAGAAAAGATAGGAAAAGCTCCTAAAAATAGCTCTCCAAGTCCATTTTCGAGCTTCATAAAAAATCCTCAAAAACTATGCCAAACTGTCACTCAAACTGAATAGAAAAGTTGCCAAAACCTCTCCAAGGTGGTCCCAACAAAAAATATGCTTTGTCTGCCCCAAAAGATTCTATTTTGGTCCATATCTGTCCAATTTGCCTAGAAAAAACAAAAAGAGAATCTTCTTGTTTTAACTGCTTTAACAATTTTTTAAAAAGGAATTTGTAAGATATTGCTTTAAAATAATTGCAATTTTAACTTTCTCAATTTGGCCTATTCTGATAAAGCAAATAAAACCATACAAGGCTCCTATTTTGATTTACAATCATACAATGAATTGATTTTTTCTAAAAAAATCATAAAAAATACCAAGGCTCCTATGATTAATTTTGGCAAAATAATAAAATAAAAGCCTAAGTGGCTTTATCTCCATCCTGCAAGGTATGAGGCATCTCTCATTTGTTTTGATCTTGACTTGTCATAGAAAAGAGGTTCAAGGGAACCCTAAGGCACATTGCCTAGGCAAATGACTTACCTTAATACCCCTGCGGGTATTAGTCAATACATATGGAAATGAAAATAATGTGGTGAAAATCCAACATTCGACCTTAGGGTAAGAGAAAACCCTAAGACAAAACATGCCCTAACCCAACTTTCTCGGGCTCATTTTCATTTTTAACTTTTGGATTTTTGACTCTCTACTATGGCCACCACTAAGCTAGGGTTTTGGACTGAAACTCCTTGACTGTTCTCCATTTCTGAGTGATTTTATGCATTTTACACAGAGAAATGAAGGTAAGAAACCCTCTGCAACATTATGTATCTATTTCCCTTTTCTTTGAGACAAATTTTGGCTTCAAAGCCATAGTTATGATGGTCTTTTAATGCATTTTCTGTTCTTTGTTTGATTGTTCTATTAATATACCTATGTCTAAGGCCACCATGAAGGAATCTCTGAACTCATTGCAAAACAAAACTAACGGCCTCACTCAGAAACAACAAGGTGAGCTTTTGATCTACTAATATGATGATATTTGGTTTATACTCTGTATTTATTTCTTCTCTAGAGGCCGTGGCTTGTCTCCACATCTTTGAGTTTTCTCCTAGCTCTGTGCGGCTTCAATGGGCTTTGAAACCCTCCTTCCTTCACTTGTATCTGCAACCTTCTTCTTTTAAAACCCCAGATGGGCTTAAACCAAAAGCCTCCTCTACATCTGGCCACGGCTATGTATGATACTCTGAGCATGAAACGATAACAAAACCTAGATGGGTTCGAGCACAATATACAAAATGAGTTTGGTTCTTTTTTATATTTCCTGTAGCTATGAAATAGAATGAGTTCAAAAATTCATTTTTCATTTCATATATGTCTTTGAATCTTGAAAACAAAACCTGCTATTGCCATAGGCCGCGGCCATGCTTGATATCTACAGTTTCAAAATGAAACCTTAAGCGGGTTCTGAGCATATAAAATTTGAACCTCACTCCTATATTTTTTAGAAACAAAACCTTTATTAAAATACTATACCAGGCCGGCTATGTCTGAAACTGTCTTATGTAAAATACAATGAGAGTTTATAAAAAGAACTCAAATTTTATGGCAGATGAACTGAGTTTTTTACTTTCTGTATATGCAAAAAACAAACTCATACTCTCTTATTTCACCTGTATGTGCTCTCTTCCTATTAAATGACAACATATGAACTTATGACAACATATAAATGTTTTGTTGTTCCTCTGTAGCTATATATGAACATTAAGATTTGATTTTTGGCCAAAATGAAATATGTCAATTAGAATAAATGTTGTTATATTTCCTTGAATCCTCCTGTAGCAAAGTGTATTTTAATACTCACACAGTCATACCTCCACGATGCTTCACTTGATGGATGTGAAACTTTACTCCTGCATACACTTGATGTGGCTATATTCAATCTGTAACATATGACTTATAATCTGTAATCTATTTCATTGTAACACATTGAATGTATTTACAAACTGATCATAATGTATGATGGGAACTTCTTTACTTTACTGGTTGAGGCAACATGCTTCTGTGTATCACTTGCAATTGTGCCTTTATGGCTATCTTATTAGCTGATCATGGATGTTATGTGGTTGTCCTCCATTTGTACTCTTTAGTTTGTTCAATCATGAATAAAATGATACTCACTCTTGATGTTATTCTCATGCCATGATTAAAACATTTATACATCATTGAAAGATGTTGTTCATTTGCAACTCTGTTTGATCATTCATATAGCTGTTCTATGGCCTTTTGTTGTCCAAAATAATGCAAACATTATGAAAGATACTTTAAATGATCATGGTTATGATGTACCTATCACATTGGTATTGCATACCACATTTGATCAGCATAAGAGTGCTCTATTTTTCTTCATATGCACACTACAGTTTGCATTCTGACACTATCATTACTTTGTTATTGACAATATTGAATGAGCTTAATGCTTAGTTGTGAGTCTCAGCTCATTGATAGTCATAAATGGGTAGTGAGCTCGAAGCTCTCACATTCAGTTAATGCAGTAGCAGAATATGTCTTGCTTTTTGTATGTATATTTGTATCCCATCCCCTCCTACGAATCAGGGGCAGCATGTTGGGCTCAACCCTTGTGGGAGCCCACTTAACACCACATGTTGAATTGGTCTTCAAAACAACAACATGATTTCACCTATACTTGCACATGAAACAAACATGTTAGATAAAATCAATGAAGTACAATGATTGTTTCTTTTCAATCTCTCTTGCATGTGAATGATATGTATTTGACTTAGTGCACTATAGGCAATGCATTATGCCTTTGTTGATAGGCACATAGGGAAATCATATCCAGAGCTCTTGCAAATCTCTTTCAATCTTGCAAGTTATTATGAAGATTAGGAGCAAGGACAGAAGGCAACCTTAGAAACTGAAGACACTGAATAGGCAATGATGGCTATGATTCTTCCCCTTCCTATTTCTAGAAGCATAGTTTATTTCTTATATCTGTACTAGTTTAGCTATTCCCACGGCTTATGTGGGACATTTTATCTATCATGTTTTTATTCAATATTGCAATGTTTATTTCTTTTATGTATGTCATTTGTAAAATGAATAATCATTGTAGTGAAATGAAATAATTTATCTCTCAAGCAACCTTCTGCAAATGAATGATGATCTGAAAATTCTTTTCCTCTATTGAACAACTGAACTATAACATAATTGAATATCTTAAACACTCCAACTATGCAAACAAGATATCAGGCAAATGTTAAAAAACTTTCTCATCTAAAATAAATTGAATGTACTCTAGCTCTACCAATTTGGGCTGTAGAGAAAATTGGTAACATTTCTAGTGACTTCTGCTATATGCTTGCCTACTAAGCATCAGGCCCAATTGCCTTAATTTATCCATTGGGCATAGAGTCATACTCTGCTCATCTCAAACTCAGAAAACTCTTAAACTCATCACTTCAACCACTCCAAACAATGACATAAAACCAAAGAAAACCAAACTGAAAGCAAACTAGAAGGCCTTGGTGGCTAGAAAACATGTGCAACAACACTTAGGGAAACCAAAATAATTGAAAGAAAATGTGCATGAAGCACTTATTAACAATAGAACTAATCTAATATGGTACAAGGTAGTACTTATCTTCAGAGGCAATGTTTGAGGTGGATCCCATTAACTGGGATAGACAACACCTCTCCACTTAACTTGGAAAGTTGAAATGCATTGTTTTCCTTGCACGAGCTGTGATTACATAAGGCCCATCCCAAATTGCATCGAACTTGGAATGCTTTCTAGGTTTGCTTCTTAGTTCATTCCATTTGAAAACTAAATCACCAACAATGAAGCTTCTTGGCCTTTCCCTCTTATCAAAGGACCTCTTCATTTGAGCTTGATGGATTTAAAGCTTCCTCAAGGCTTCTTTTCTGGTCCCCTCTAATTCCATAAGCTGAGCTAACCTTACTACTAAAGGTTGTTACTCTAACAGCTGAAGTTCTTTAATGAAAGTCAAAGTTGGTAATTCTACAGAAATAGGCAATTTAGTCTCCTTATCGTAAGTGAGCACACATGGAGAACAACCAATAGCTCTCTTAGGTGTAATCATGTTAGCCCAAAGAGCTAACTTCAACTTCTCATGCCATGTCCTCTAGTTGTCTTCAATAGTCTTTTTGATGATCGATATCAGGTTCTTATTGGTGTATTCCACCTACCCATTACCCTGTGGGTAATAGTTAGAAGATGTATTCAAAAAGATGTTATGTTTAACCTAGACCAATTTGAAATACTTAAACCAATAAAAGCTAAATCATTGTCAGAGATAATTGAATCTGGTGTACCAAATCTTGATACCAAATCCTGATAGAAATTTAAAATTGCAGATTCATTTGCTTCTTTCAAAGCAACAGCCTCAGTCCACTTGGTGAAATAGTCTATAGCAGTCAAAATCCACTTGTGGCCTACACTTGAAGGTGGGTTTATTGGTCCAATGAAGTCGAGACCCCATTTAGCAATGGTTGTTCAAATTTGATAGGGTGAAGAGGTAAGGCTATAAGCCTTTGCTTACCTACAAATAATGAACACTTTTCACATCTTCTTACCCAAGAAAATGTGTCTTTAAACAGATCTAGCCAGTAATAACCAACCTGCATTATCTTCAAGGCTATTGTCCTTGCTACAAAATGACCCCCTGAAGGTCAATTGTGAAACTCTTATAACGGTCTATCAACCTGATCTGGTTCAATGCATATTCGAAACACACCATTAAAATCTTTTCTGTATAAAACACCTTGAATGATAGCATAAGGAGTAGCTTGTAACCTGAAATACCTTCTTCCTGCCCTATCCAAACCTTCAGGGCATTCACCAGTCTATAAATAGTGAATCATTTGCTGCACCTAGCTATTTGTAGGAGCTGGAACATCAATTGGTTTTGTATTATTTAACATTGTTTCTGCATTTTCTTCATGTTCTTGACTGTGCTCTCCATTTCTAGCAAGTTGCTCGCATAACCCCTTGCCCCTAATCAACTTAGTTACCTTAATATTGACATCAAATTCCATAACCTTTGTTACCCAACCAGCCCTTTTATCATTTATTTCTCTGTTAAGTAAAAAGCTCTTAACAATTGGGTGGGCAACCATCAAATGAATTCTGTTGTTGGACAGCATATGTCTACATTTTTTGAGGCTCCTAACAATAGAAAAAACATGCTTCTCAACAAATGAATACTTCACCTCGTAATCATGCAATACCTGGCTAAAAAATGCCACTGGCTGCTCCAAGCCTTCATCATTTTGCTGGCACAACATTGCTGAAATGGTATTTGTACCTCCAAAAGCATATAAAATGAAATCTCGAGGGTAGGGGCAGCTGCGAGAGCTTCTTTGATTTGCTCAAAGCTTCTCTTAAATTCCTTAGTCCAATTGAAAGGCATGTTTTTCTTTAGCATGGCAGTGAGAGGTTGTAACAAAGCAGCAATGTTTGGAATAAACCTTCTCACAAAATTAATTTTGCGAAGAAATCTCTGCAAGCATTTCTTATGTTCAGGCTGCAGTAAATCCAAAGTAGCTGAAACTCTTTCAAGGTCAATAGAAATACCATGATTTGAAACAATATGGCCAAGGAGTTTACCTTCATGAATAGAAAATATGCATTTTTTGGGTTTAGGGAAACTCCAAACTCTCTGCATCTCTGAAAAATCTGCTCCAAGTGATCAAAATGTTCATTAGAATCATTTGAAAAATACTTATGTCATCTAAATATACCAGAACTATTTTGTTCATAAGGCCATGAAAGGCCATATCCATTGCCCTCTGAAAGGTTGCCTCTGCATTGGACAAACCGAATGGCATCTTCCTATAGGCCATGGTTCCCCACTTCATTGTAAATGCAGTTTTATATTGGCCTTCCTCCTTCACCAGAATTTGGTTATAGCCTCAGTATCCATCCAACATAGAAAATATGTTAGAACCAGAAATAGTTTGCAAAAATTTTTCCATTGAAGGAAGAGGATAGTGATCTTTTAATGAAGCTTGATTTAGATCACGAAAATTGACACAAAGTTGAATATCTCTATTCTTCTTTCTGACTGATACTAAGTTGGAGACCCAAGATGTATGCTTTATAGGGAATATTATACTACTCTCAATTAACTTGTTCAGCTCAACTTTCATTAGATGCTCAAGTTTAGGATTGAGGGGCCTTTGTTTCTGCCTGACAGGCTTGCCATTGGGCTGTAACTCAATGGTGTGTTGAGCTAAACTAGGATCAAACCCTCTTAAATCTTTATACTCCCATGCAAAAACATCACTAAACGCTTGACATAACTAAATAAAAGACTACTGTTCATCTTTAGTACATACCTTTCCCAACTTAAGTAGTTTACCTTTGAATATCTCTACTGCTTCATAGTGTTCTTGCTTCACTGTCATGTTGCACTTGTCTTTTCTGATCTGATCATATGAGTTAAAAGTATATTCTAAAGTCACAAGTACCTTTGGCAGCTTATTCAACTTGAGTTGAACAATTTGGTTGTCATATTGCTACTGCCACGTATGCTAGTTATTAGCTGCAAACTCTGCTTTTGCAATTAGAAAACTCAAAATCTACTCATCACTGTCAAAAACCTACCAACTCACAGCATTATCAGGTACAGATGGTCTAACAACAATTTTTACATATGGCTGTACCTCTATGTTATGAATTTCATTCAGAATCTCAAACTAAGATCCTAAGGCAGCAAGCCTATCATCATGTTTATTTTGGTTTCTAGGAATTGAAAGCAGATTAAATGCATAAAAAATTTCAATTGAATCCCATACTCGATGCTTGTACTTTTTAAGCAAATCATTCTTAGTAACATTCAAGTTTCTAAATTGGTTTACATTCAACTCTGAATCACCATAAACTTGTAAACAATTTATACCTCTTTTTCGAGCCCATTCTAAACCATGAATCAGGGCTTCGTATTTAGCCATGTTATTTGTGCAGCTAAAAGAAAACCTCAATGCTGAATAGTACCTATCTCCATCAGGTGAAATAAGCATAGCTCCTCCATCGGTACCTATTTTATTCCTTGATCCATCAAAGTATAGCTTCCAAAGTTGATTCTCTTGTTGTTCAGCTTTTGTTTGATCCTTAACCAGATTTGGGATTACTGCATCAGGTTCATGTATCATGTAAATGCCTAATCCTACCTCATCAGTGTGATGAAAAGGATCATCTTCATGATCCTCGGCTGCCCACTCATCTAGATTAAGTTCTTCAGTAGGTGTACTAGGGTCTAGGATCATGGATTGATCCTCCTGCCCATGGGTGATATAGAGGTTAGCATTTATTGGGCTAGGGACATATGGATCAACATGGTCTTTGGCAAGAGGTTTAGATTGGATGGTTACTTTCGTACCATATGTTGTTCTAAAAAATAAATGGGACCAATCAAAAGATAAAAACCCACCCAATTTGGCTGTAAAGTCCCTAGAAAGGCAAATAGCAAAGTGAGGTGGTAGGTCTATGATTTGAAGGTCCTGATGGATTGCAAATTAGGACATGCATGCAAGGTAAGAGGTAGATTTCTTATTATCCCAATAATATTAACAATATACCCATCTAATTGGACTATTCCTTTTGACAAGGGTTCATAAACTAATCCCAATCTATCATGCAATTATGAACAAGTTTGTCACCAATAATCAAACTTAGGTAAAAAGGAGGGGGTTTTACCTCTTGAGCTTGTTGTTCATTCTTAATTTTTGGGTTGTTTGCAAGTACCACTTTAGCCTTTTCTCGGCTGGCAGCTTCAGAGAGGGAAAGATCAGCTAAAGCTTCTCATAATAAATCCTTTTGACTAGGAATGTGTAGTGCATCCATCACTGATATATTGATAGTGGCTTTCTTGAGGTGATCAACAACATTGAAGGAAACAGGACTTACCTTTTGCTATCCTGTTATAGCAGCAGCAACATTTTGCCTTTGTGAAGGCTGTGATTGTATCTTAGGCTGATCCTTTTTAGGTACAACTTGATTTCTTTATAGAATTTGCACCTTTGGTTGAGATGCAAGAACAATCTGTGATGAAGAAGCTTAAAATATGTCCTTGGAAGGCTGTTGTTGTACATTTGCTTCTTGTTGTTCCAGGTCTACATCCCTCTTTTTCGACCTTGTGTTGGCTGAAACGGGTGTATTTTGCTAATTTTGGCCTTGAGGGTAATTTACACCATAGAATTTAGTCCCTTGCCAATTCATTAAGGCCACATCATTATTATCTTGTTGAACTGGAACCTCATTCGAGACACTTTCTGAACCAACATAACTATTCTATACCATCAGAACCTGATTTCTTATTCCATTTGTACATGCAGCCTGGTTATGAGGCTGGTGATATGGATAACACCAGTCACTATCCTGAGCCATGTTGTTCAGAGTGGGTATAAGCTCTTTTGAAGAGCTGACAACATTAGGATTATAGGATTGGAAAGGTCGAGGGTTATAATTTCTTCTTTGCCCCTGAGGATCAGCTTGGAAAGGTAGTCTATTTGGCTAATTAGACTGATACAGGGCTTGTTCAAGCCTATTTTCTTGGCCAAATTGCTTCTTGATATTAACAAATTCATTGCTAACAGTCTTGCTAAAGGATTGCAACATGCCCTTTAACTCTTGGATTTCTCTGGACTGGGTTGGGATAGCAGTTTCTTAAGCTACAGCCTGGTATCCTATTGCTAGAACTACTGGGACATCAACCAAAGGAGGAACTTCCATGGGCACAGGGGGCTGAATGTCTGGAAAAATGGGTAAAGGAGGCCTTGGGGCCATTTTCCCCGCTTGAATGAGGCAATTTTCTACTCTAACAATAATCTCAAAAGCATCGGGAAGGGTAGATCCACCCATAGATTAGATCATTACAAAAATTTCACTATTCAAAGCCTTAAGATAAAACAAAAATGCATGCCTTGGCAAAGGTTTTACCATTGTGGGGATCCTATCCAAAGTCCTTTGAAATTAGTAGTTGAAATCTGCCATGTATTCTTGGGGGCCCTTTTGATGGTGCTCAACTATTCCAGCAATGAGAGATGGTCAGACTTATCTTCAAAATATTTGTGCAATCCATCTCCCAGTTGATCCCATGTTGTTATTGAGTTCTCTGCGAGACCTCTAAACCATTGCAAGGCTTTACCCTTTAATGATGTAGCCAATAATCTAATTGCTATGTTTTCTTGGGTAACATTATGCACCGAACACAGTGTTGCCACATCTTGAATGTGCTCAACAGCTATCGTGTGGTCTTCTCTAGTGAAATATGGAAGACCTTTGAGGGCTACAACTGGAATATCATCACATTGGGCAAGTTGTAATGGGCTACCCCCATTAAAAGGTGCAAATACGAATTGTCTGGCCATTATGGGTAACTGCATTATTAGCATTGGACTTCTACTTCTTTGTACTAGAGTTGGAGGACTGAGTCTCGAAGGTGTTGATTTTGACCTCCTCAATGAATCAACTGTTCTATTTGTTGATCTACCTCTTCTTCTCAATGGGGATAGCTGCAAATAGTCAAATGCATCTATACTAGATCTAGTTTTCATAAGATGGATACACTAGATCTGCATGCAAGACCAAAGAAAAATTTGAGTCACCAGGTATATTGTAATAAGCCTCCAAAGGCTAGAACACTGCTGCATATATCATAACAACAGTTTTAAGAATTGAAAAAACTTCTCTGAAAACACTTTCAGAGTCCCACCGGGCGTGCCAAAAAATTGTTATCAATCAGATATGCACCCTATGCTAAGTTATTCAACTTAACTATCTATTGAAAGATGGGAATACTCCTAGGCCTGTGAGTTGCCTAAACTTAGAGTGAACCTCCAGAGTGAGTTGGTTCTCCGAATGATTTTTTCTAATCTACATAATTTCTGAGGGAAAAGGGAGAGGTTGAACTAAAATGAAACTAAACTTAAAAAGAATCTACTCCTGATTTCTAACTTAACTCAATACTTTCACTCACAAACATCTCCTTAAACATGAACTCTCACAACCTCACTTGGAACATACAATTCAAAAAAACTTTTGTATGAAGGTTCAGTCTGAACACAATCATACAACTTGAATCATATGATCAATTTGCACAACACTTTCACAATAATGAAATATGACAAAGGATAAATTATTCATTATCGCAATGAGACATCAAGTCAATATTGTAATCACGAGGCAAAAGAAGTGAAATAGAAGGGCTCTATTGTATTAGACTGGAAGGAGTACATGAAAATATGATAAAAACTGAGTCAAAAATAAGTCTACAAACTCTCTGCCTGTTCTCAAGAGAGAAGAAACAATAATCTCCAACTGACTGAGAAAGAGCTAGCTATCTCCAATATATCCTATCCAAAAGATCTCCACGAGAAAAGCTAGGAAAAGCTCCTAAAAATAGCCTCCAAGTCCATTTTCAAGCTTCATAAAAAAGCCTCAAAAATTGTGCCAAACTATCACTCAAACTGAACAAAAAAGTTGCCAAAACCTCTCCAAGGTGGTCCCAATAGAAAATATGCTTTGTCTGCCCCAAAAGATTCTATTTGGTCCATATCTGTCCAATTCACCTAGAAAAAACAAAAAGAGAATCTTCTTGTTCTAACTACTTTAACAATTATTTTACAAGCAATTTGTAAGATATTGCTTTAAAATATTGCTTTACAATAATTGCAATTTTAATTTTCTCAATTTGGCCTATTCTGATAAAGTAAATAAAACTATACAAGGTTCCTATTTTGATTTACAATCATACAATGAATTGATTTTTTCTAAAAAAAATCATAAAAAATACCAAGGCTCCTATGAATAATTTTGGCAAAATAATAAAATAAAAGCCTAAGTGGCTTTATCTCCATCTTGCAAGGTATGAGGCATCTCTCATTTGTTTTGATCTTGACTTGTTATAGAAAAGAGGGTCAAGGGGACCCTAAGGCACATTACCTAGGAAAATGACTTACCTTAATACCCCCACAGGTATTAGTCAATACATATGGAAATGAAAATAATGTGGTGAAAATCCCACATGTGACCTTAGGGCAAGAGAAAACCCTAAGACAAAACCCCTAACCCGACTTTCTCGGGCTCATTTTCATTTGCAACTTTTATATTCTTGGCTCTCTATTATGGCCGCCACCAAGCTAGGGTTTTGGACTGAAACTCCTAGATTGTTTGCCATTTTTGAGCGATTTTATGCATTTTACACAGAGAAATGAAGGTAAGAAACCCTCTGCAACATTATGTATCAATTTTCCTTTTCTCTGAGACAAATTTTGGCTTCAAAGCCGTGGTTATGGTAGTCTTTTAATGCATTTTTTGTTCTCTATTTGATTGTTCTATTAATATACCTATGTCTGAGGTTGCCATGAAGGAATCTATGAACCCATTGCAAAACAAAACTCACGGCCTCACTCAGAAACATCAAGATGAGATTTTGATCTGTTAATATGATGATATTTGGTTTATACTCTATGTATTTATTTCTTCTCCAGAAGTTGTGGCTTGTCTCTACATCTCTAAGTTTTCTCCTAGCTCTGTGCAGCTTCAATGGGGTTTGAAAACTTCCTTCCTTCACTTGTATCTGTAACCTTCTTCTTTTACAACCCCAAATGGGCTTAAACCAAAATTCTCCTCTACATCTGGTTGTGGCTATGTATGACACTCTGAGCATGAAATGATAACAAAACCCATATGGGTTCGAGTACAATATACAAAATGAGTTTGTTTCTTTTTTATATTTCTTGTAGCTACGAAATAGAATGAGTTCAAAAATTCATTTTTCATTTCATATCTATCTTTGAATCTTGAAAACAAAACCTCCCTTTTCCATAGGTCGTGGCCATGTTTGATATTTGTAGTTTCAAATTGAAACCCTAAGCAGGTTCTGAGCATATAAAATCTCAACCTCACTCCTGTATTTTTTAGAAACAAAACCTTTATTTAAATACTGTACCAAGTCGGCTGTGTTTGAAATTGTCTTATGCAAAATACAATGAGGGTTTGTAAAAAGAACTCAAATTTTATGGCACATGAACTAAGTTTTTTACTTTATGTATATGCAAAAAAACAAACTCATACTCTCTTATTTCACCTGTATGTGCTCTCTTCCTGTTATATGGCAGCATATGAACTTATGACAACATATAAATGTTTTGTTGTTCCTCTGTAGCTATCTATGAACATTGAGATTCCATTTTTGGCCATAATGAAATATGTGAATCAGAATAAATGATGTTATCTTTTCTTAAATCCTCCTGTAGCAAAGTGTATTTTAATACTCACACAATCATACCTCCATGATGCTTCACTTGATGGATGTGAAACTTTATTCCTTCTGCATACACTTGATGTGGCTATATTCAATGTGTAACATATAAATTATAATCTGCAATCTATTTCATTGTAACACATTGAATGCATCTAGAAACTAATCATAATGTATGATGGGAGCTTCTTTACTTTACTGGTTGAGGCAACATGCTTCTATGTATCACTTGTAATTGTGCCTTTATAGCTATCTTATTAGCTGATCATGGATGTTATGTGGTTGTCCTCCATTTGCACTCTTTAGTTTGTTCAATCATGAATAAAATGATACTCACTCTTGATGTTATTCTCATGGCATGATTAAAACATTTATACATCATTGGATGATGTTGTTCATTTGCAACTCTGTTTGATCATTCATATAGCTTCTCTATGGCATTTTATTGTCCAAAATAATGCAAGTATTATGAAAGATACTTTAAATGATCATGGTTATGATGTACCTATCACATTGGTATTGAATGCCACATTTGATCAGCATAAGAGTGCTCTGTTTTTCTTCATATGCACACTACAGTCTGCATTCTGTCACTACCATTACTCTGTTATTGACATTATTGAATGAGATCAATGCTCAGTTGTGACTCTCAGCTCATTGATAGTCATAAATGGGTAGTGAGCTCAAAGCTCTCACATTCAGTTAATGTAGTAGCAGAATATGTCTTGCTTTTCGTATCTATATTTGTATCCCATAACCTCCTAAGAATCAGGGGCAACATGGCTCAACCCTTGTGGGAGCCCACTTGACACCACATGCTGAATTGGTCTTCAAAACAACAACATGATTTCACCTATACTTGCACATGAAATAAACATGTTAGATAAAATCAGTGAAGTACAATGATTGTTTCTTTTCAATCTCTCTTGCATGTGAATGATATGTATCTAACTTAGTGCACTATAGGCAATGTATTATGCCTATATTGATAGGCACATAGGGGACTCATATCCGGAGCTCTTAAAAATCTCTTTCAATCTAGTAGGTTATTATGAAGATCGGGAGAAAGGATAGAAGGCAACCTCAGAAATCAAAGGCACTGAATAGGCAATGATGGCTATGATCCTTTCCCTTCCTATTTCCAGATGCATAGTATATTTCTTATATCTATACTAGTTCAACTATTCCCATGACTTGTGTGGGACATTTGATCTATCACGTTTTCATTCAATGCAATGTTTATTTCTTTTATGTATCTCATTTGTAAAATGAATAATCATTGTAGTGAAATGAAATAATTTATCTCTCAAGCAATCTTTTGCAAATGAATGATGATCTGAAAATTCTTTTCCTCTGTTGAACAACTGAATTGCAACATAACTGAATATCTTAAACACTCCAACTATGCAAACAAGATATCAGGCAAATGTTAAAAAACTTTCTCATCTAAAATGAATTGAATGTACTCTAGCTCTACCAATTTGTGCTATAGAGAAAATTGGTAATAGTTTGGTCTGTAAGTGAAGGGATGTATTCAACATAGTGTAGGAAGGTTGTGTAAAGTAGATATAAATGTAATGGAATGTCTTCATGGGACTTTGTAATGATTTTGATAAATGTATAATCTTAGTTATATGTTTTCCCTTGCCACATTTGCTGGCACGATTGTAACCAAGGTTTGAAGGTGTGTGACAACATCCAAATTAATGCAAGATTTTGTAAATTTGTCATTCTTTTGTTACATATGAGTCATTGCATTTTTTTTGAATTATTAAGTATGTTCATTACATGAAAATCTATTAAAGTCATATATGTGAATATATGTTCAGTTCCATTGATCATTTGCTGCTTATTTTCTTTCCTCCTTGCAGTCTATGACTTTGTTGCCCAATGGAGTAGGCACTGGTCCATATTGGGGATGGATTAATCACTCTTCAAATCAAACAAATTTTCCTATGGTTTAAGGGAAAACCCATCTTTCTTGTGCATGTACATTTGCACAGTTGAATATGCTATATAGGGGTTTTGTGGCAGCCAATTGTTCTTGGTTCAGTGATAGTCTTTGGGACCAAGAAAATGAGTTGGGTTTGGTTGTCTATGTATTTTTAGTTTTTCATATGGTTTGAACTTAATACCTACTTGGGTATACCCCTTGGAATATCCCTCCAGAGTTTAAACTGAGCTCAAAGAGCAGGAGAATCTACCCACTCATGTTAGTTGGCCAAAATTGCCCATAACTTGTTGACAAACCTCTTTCTATCACCCTGGTGACAATCCATGGCCTAAGTGATTTAAAAATGTTTTAGAGTTTTGTGCTATAGTAATTTTGGTAACCAACAAGTTCCTTGTAGTTTTATCTCTTTTCCTTTACGTTTGCAAAGATTTCCATGAGATGTGTATGTTTATCATCCGTTTGAGATTATTATGTGCATGTAGGGTTGATACAGGGGTTCTTGAACCTATTTGGTGCATCACCATTTTGTTTTAATCATTCTCCTTCTATCCCTTTTCCTTGGTGGTTGTTAGATTAGGATTAGTTGTAGTTTAGTTTTCTAAGATTTAGGCTCAGAGAGGAACGAGTCGTCTCTAGAGGTTTAATCTCAACAGCAAAGTCCCACACCTTGAGATCATTCTGATTGTGTCATTGAAAATTTGACCCAGTTTCAAATGAGGGTATAGTTTCATGTGACAACAATTTTTTGCATGCTTTGTGGGACCGATTTGATGATCCTGATCATCCATTGAATAGTTTGGTGTGTTCTTTAGTGCATCTTGCCATCCATGCACTAGTACAAAAAGAGCAATATATTACTAAAAAAAACTACTAAAAACTACTTATAAATGACCAAACATGGTCGTGTGACCATTAGTAGTTTATTTCCAATCATTTATAACGTGACCAAATTGATGACAACCATTTTAGTCATTTATTGGTTGTTTTGATTGATTGATTTTGTAGTATATTTAGTCGTTGATTTAGTCATTGATTTAGTTATATATTTAATCATATTTATTCACTGAGTTTGGTCACATGACCATTAGTAGTTTATTGCCACTCATTTATTTTGTCACATGACCAAATTTATTATGCAACCAAATTTGTGTCAATTGATAGTATATTTATTCACTGATTTCTGTCATAGTATATTTAGTCATGTGTATAGTCATATTTATTCATTGATTTTTGTCAATTAGTAGTACATTTAGTCTGATATTTGAGGATTTAAACATAAAACATAGAAATACGCATCAATAATCAATTGCACACAATAAGACAGCCATTGAGAAGGTGAAATCACTAAACTTTATTAAAAGAAAGGTGTTCTTACAGCTTGTACAAGTCTAAAATATCTATCTTGCTTGAAAAATGCTTAGAAATAGAGTATTACAATGTTTATTTTCAGTCACAAGACTGAAAATCTGAGTTACAATGCATAGAAATGACAGAGTTGAAGGATTCCAAACAATTTGTGCATAATACATGTATTTTGGTCTAACAGCAAGAACCTTTTCTGTAGGTGAGAACACCTGAAGTTGCAGTAATAGAGCCCACAATAGAGGAAGGCCTTGCCACCATACTCGAAGCTTTGGCATAGCTTGAGGATGCTCTAGCCCTTGATGCTCTAAAGAATGGGCCCCGTTTAATATCAGATCTCCCTCTGATCACCAATTCCAATTCCTCCACATACTTTCTGATGCATCTTCATGCTTTGTCACCTGCACATTACTCATACTCATCATAACTATTCTACATCCATTGTAAACCAAAGAGATAAATAAGAGACAAGTTGTATAGGCCTTTTACCTCCTTTTTGAATTGATTGTCAGGGGCAAAGAATTTGTTGACTTGGCTGTTAATGGTGGGGTTTGCACTTCCCTCAATGGTGTACATATCCTAGTGGGTGTAGTCATTGTTCACCACATGGAAGTATCCATGTCAGCACTTGCATTACAACATTAATTTTGTAAGCTTCCAATAGAGAATAGACGGATAAACTTGATATTCTAGCTACCATTTTTTTCAGATCTAACAATCTAGTTGTTTTTGAAACTATGTTTATTTCAGATTAATAATACAATGAGAGAGGAAAAGCCTTAATGTATCATAAACATCCATTATAGATGCAGAGAGAAACTAGATGAAAGCAATGAAATTGTACATTAAATAGCTATAGAATCAATAGATGTATTAAAGCATCCGGCCACCATATGTTACATCCCCTTTTTGGATTCAGTATTACTATTTACTTTTTCTTAAATAACGCAGTCATGTGAATATGTTTAACATCATAGAAAATGATGTTATGATTAGAAAAGATTAATTTTATGAAATCATGGATTTTTACTTGGTTATGATCAATTTGATGTTATGAATTAAAAATGTCTTTTTGATATGAAAAGTGAAATGATTTGATGTAAATGTGTTTTGGTTAGAACATTGGTACTCTGAGCACAAATTGTATGTGAGATTGTTAATGGCAGGAATAGATGGAACATGTTCACCAAGAAGCAAGAAGAAGAGAAAGTATCTTTGAGAAAGAGAGGATAGACTCTGGAATAACCAAGGGTGTTTGCCACAAAAAATGAACATCAGGTAGATAAACCTAGTTGCTTTGAGATAAGTATTGATTTTGGGTTAAGTCAATTTTGGATGAGAATGTCAAGGTTTATAAGAATAGGTCACTCTTCCTTTTGTAGTTGTCTTGATGAGTATGGGTAATTGACATTTGTGTCATAATACTCTGAATCATGTCACCAAATATGGACGATCGATATATATTTATATATATAAATGTATACACTTGAGAATGAGTTGTATGTTGTGTCTTGTTTAGTGTTTCAGTGTAAAAGTCGAAAGTTGTGCATAAAGTCGATCCCAAACTTCATTTTGGTGTTTTTGCTTCAATCGTCATCATCGTCATAAAGCTCTACGAGTGTATGATGTAAACGCTTAATTACAGAATTCGATAGATGTAGAATTATTTCTATTGTGGGTTATCGTCGTATATCAAAGGTTTAAATAATGTTTTAAACCTATGAGACCATCGAGTGTAATACCATTGATCATATTGTAATGGTAATATAAAAAATCATATATAGTTATATTTAAATAGTTGTTAAGGATCAATTCTTATATTCTTTAATGGTGTAAGTAATCAGGCAGTAGCTCGAAGGGTTTCACTCAAGTCGCTATTGATGATGTCTTTTAGTCCATAACATTTTATTCATTCTTGAGCTTTAAAACTTAAATGATTGGTCGTCAGCTCAGCCATTATTCCAAGTCATGTATTCGATCTAAACTCAAAAATCTGTTAGAGTTAGTGTGGCATTATGTCTAAAATAGAAAAACTACCACCTTGCTAACTGATAAGCTCCACCTTGTGAATAAGCTGCAAGGATAGTGGAAGATAAAACGAATTATGTGTTAGTGGTCATGGAAGGAGGACAAATGTTTATAGTTGAGCTTGGTAGTTACCAAGTAGGTGGCTATGCAAATTAGTTAGGGGAGTTAGTTTTAGTTTTGGACGGTGGGGAAAAAGAAAGAACTTCTTGATGTGGAGTTAGTGAGTCTTAGATAGAGGTTCACGGGGAAATCACAAGAAGACCGAAAACTCTAGAGAAGGAGACCAGTAGCTTGAAGGTTGAGAGGAGTCAAGAACGGTATCTGAACCAAGAAGCCAACTAACAGGTTTTCAATTCTTCTTGCATAATCTGTGTCTCTTTATGTGGTTGATGTATTTTATTCTTTTGCCCGAAAAGTTGATTATAACCTGTTAATCATTATGTAAAACGATAATCATTTCTAAGTGATATCGATTGTTTGGATCATGCTCAATTCTTTAAGATCCCTAGTTGATAGCTTTAGCTGACTTAATTGTATGCCAGTGTAATGATAACTGATGGCTTATCAGAAGGGAAAACATTTCTTTTTGTCTAGGAATAACGTCAACAATGTAGGGGCTTTAAAGGCCATATTCTTGTCATTAAAAAGATCATTGTTAGTTCTTCGGTTTTATACAAGCTCTTTTGTGTCTAAACAGTGAACATTTATATAGACCAGAAGTAAGTTTTAGACTATCAAAATACTATTAAGCTGATAGCATTATGGTGTGAAGGACGCCCTGTTAGGAAGTCACTGTGTCTTACATCTTATAATAGTAAATGACTGAGGATTTTCTCTTCAACTTTATTTCATTTAGCAGTGTGGACCCTGTGTAAGTAACAATAAATCTTTTTTAAAAACATGTGTAGGCTTTAATGTGGAACTTGACTATCGTGCAAATAGGCTCCGTTTGAGAGAACAACTTGAGTCTTTTTGTTCTTTATTTGTTCTTCTTATTTTAATAGGGAGTCGAAACAATTTCTCTTCTAGTTTTGACTTCTGTAACTGTAGAAGGCTGCCTATGCTACCTCACCAACTGCAGATATTAGAATGTATATGGCAGGTAGTAAAATACCCAGTAGGCATAAAGCTTATGTCAGAAAGATTTCAGGTATCAAACCAATATAGGGGTTGAGTATAAGGGTATTCTAGAAGATAGGACATTTTATTACTTGTTTATACAAATGAAAGATATCTGTTTAAATAATACAAAAGGACTCTTTATATTAAAGAAGAATTTATTATTGTAATTAAGATTGGAAGTTGGTTAAAGACTCTAGTACGTAGACTAAAGCCTTGAGGAAGTTGCCATCATGCTAGCATAAAACTTCGACTCAATAACAAGTTAAAAGATGTCTCCCTTTTGGCTATGTCGATAATGTAAAGTTCTATCTTTGAGAAGATAGTTTAGACAAGTATCAAACTCAATGGTCCACCCAAAAAACTAGTATCGATAATTGAGGAATCAGTAAGCTAGAAATTATACCTAATCACAAAAGTGGTAATGACTCTGAGAGTCTTAAAGTTTCTCAACAAACCAAACTGATATGCAAAGAAGCATGTTGAGCCGGAAAGGCTAAGAAATTTATCATGATCAAATGTAACTGTAGGATTGTGATTAAATCAAGTCGAGGTGGGGTGGGTGAACTTACTATTTATGTTGATATTACGCTAAACATATTCAAATCCTTTGGCCAAGGTAGTGCACCTACCTCTAGTGCATTTTTAGTTCATCGTGACTGGATGGCATAGCTTGTGGAGTGGTCATGCTCGCCTAGAGGGTATCTAGGGGAATTGCATGATAACAAGTTACGTAGGTGACAACACTAGTACTCAGATGGCTAACACCATTGGTTATCCTAAGTCTATCCTCTTCGAGTAGGGTAGGGCCACTTCCGATAGGAAGGTGTGTGGGAGATTGACGGTCTGTGGTTGGAAGTTAAGCTCCTCGAAGATACTTTCTCTTCTAAACTCTAGAGGCTTGCCAAGACTTGAATTTGGATGGTCGACAATCGAGATGCAGTGACTTAGGTAATTTTCTATTTTGAAATGTTCTCAATAACTCTAATCATCATGTTGATAAATGATAAAGATGGACAGACCCCTTTGTGTAACTTATAATTTCATGATTCTTAATTAGTCGATGAATGAACTTCTTTATTTTAAAATGAAAAAGAATTTATCATTTTCTGCTTTTAAACTTTAAAAAAAAATTTCCTTTGGTTGAACGTAGTTTTTAAGGTGAAAACTAAATTGGGTGTTACATATGGTATCAGAACTAACCAGGTTCAACACTAGGGCTGATGAATCCACTAAGCTGGCTAAGAATCAACATTATGGGGGTAGCTAATGATTTGATTTACTGTGCCAGGATGGTACGTCTCAAGAAAACTACAAGGAAGTCCTTTGCTGGTAAGGAATGTTACCTGCAAGCTATGCAGAGACATCTTACGATGATTAAGACTATTGAGAAAATAAATGATGAAAATGACATTTGGCTAGATGATATGGAAACTTTTGCCAATGCTCTGTCATGACTCAAATGAATGAGAAGAGAACTCCTAGAGACATCTAGGATGGTAGCTCAAATCATGGTCAATTCCTGCCCTATTAGTGTAGCAATGATCACTAGGGATTCTCGTATACCACCTAGAGCTGAAATCATTGTACTATCATTTGATAGCGAATTTGAGGGTTATACACCCCATATATGTGTCGGACAATGAATCTGAAGGTTACACCGCTCTTGTAAATACTGAGTGAAACATGAAATGTGTCTATTCTTAAAGAATGTACATACTGTTGTACAAAATATAATAAAGACAATTTTGCTTGAGAATAACTACAGTTATGAGAAATTGATATGTTTTGATAATATTTTAAATGATGAATCATAGAACTGATTAGTACTTGCTAAAACATGTGAGAAAACAAATAAACATGGATCAATTAGAGTTTAATGAGAGAGAAGATTAGGAAGGTCACAACTCTCAGGCTAACACCATCGATAAATTGGACAGAATTCTTAATATGCTTGCCAAAACTAAGGAAAGGTTGGGCAAATTGGAAAAGAAAGTGAATGAAACCAGGAATACTGAGGGTGAAAATGAGTATTCTAATAATGCAAGTAAAAGTAGGCAACGAGAGCATGGCACGTCAAGTGAGAATCAAGAGAATAGTGAATCTCAGAGGGAGACAAAAGATAAACTTGCACTAGAATTATCTAAGGATATGAAAAAGATTATTCCTCCCAAATTTGATGGAACAAAAATTGGAGATGCAGCAGAAGCTTGGCTAACTGAAATGGAGAAGTACTTTGAAATCATAAATTATTTTGAGATTACAAAAGTAGTTTGGGGAGCATATCAACTATCTGGAGAAGCATCCACCTGGTGGATGAACAAAAAGATGGAACTAGATATAAGCCCCTTGAAGGTGACATGGAATGAATTTGTGGAACTTTTTTGAAAAAGGTGGTTACCACAGCTTTACTTTGATCAAAAGCTAACAGATTTCCAAAATCTCCGGCAAGGTGATTTGTCCATGGTTGAATATGTGGAAAAATTCACTAGATTGTTGAAGTATGCTCCTCAGTATCAAAAGGATGAAAGATTTCAGATAAGGAAATTCATTATGGGGCTCAATCCTTAGATTGGCGAAGAGGTGGAGGTGCATGGTCTGAACATAATGGATCAGGTGATTGAGAGAGCAAATAAGCAAGAACAGAAGATCAAATCCATTTCTACTTATTGTGAAAAGAAGTGTAAGAGATTTGATAAGAACTTCAATAAAGAGACATATAAAAGGAAGAATGATAAAGGATATGGAAATAGGAGGTATGATAAAGGAAATCAGAAAAATAAAGGGGGATTTGGTAATGAGCGAAGAAATGAAGACTTTAAGAAAAATGACAATTTTAAGAGGAACGATGATGCTATAAGTAGACCATCTGAGAAAAGAGGACCAATTGGAGGTTGTTTTTCATGTGGTGGAGATCATTATGCCAACCGTTGTCCTAATAAAAAGTAGAATGGGCAGCATAGGAACATGGTACTTCCTTCGCAGCAAGAAGCATTTCAGCAAAGGATTCATGCCACCCTTGACAATTGACAAGCTAAATATCAGATTACTCCCATTGAGATGATAGGTACTTTATTTGGAGTCCTTGTTTCTATTCTAATTGATACTGGTGCAACAGAAAATTTTGTGTCAACTAGAGCCTTAAGTAAATTTCCTAGAAGAGCTAGTTATATGTCAAAACCATGGACAGTAGAATATGCAAATCACTCAAAGGCCTAGGTAGAGCAATGTTTGTTCGAAGCTAAGATTGATATTTCAAACTTTTTCACCGAGGTAAACTTGTATGTGGCACCTTTAGGGTCCTACGACGTCATTTTAGGAATGAATTGGTTGTGGAGACATAGGGCCAAGGTGGATTGTCTTTATAAAACAATTGAATGTTTGGATGATAAAGGAAACAAAATTAATTTTCAGGGTATTCAAAGGGAAATAAAGATTAGGTCTATTTCATCAAAGCAATTAAAATGGGCTAGGCATAAGGGATGTCAACTTTTTGCAGTCAAAATGGACATAGTAGAGGAAGCTTTAGAGAAGCAAACTTTTGAGGAAAAATACCCTTATCTTCGCAATTTCAGAGATGTATTTCTTGAGGAACTACCAGGCTTGCCTCCAAAAAGAACCTTTGACTTTGCCATAGATATTAAACTAGGATCTGAGCCAGTATCTAAAGCTCTGTACAGAATGACCACTACTGAACTTGTGGAATTGAAGGCTCAACTGCAGGAGCTGTTGTCCAAGGGTCTAATTAGGTCAAGTGTATCACCATGGGGAGCCCCCGGTTATTTTCGTCACGAAGAAAGATACAACCCTTAGACTGTGTATAGATTATCGGATGCTAAATAAGGCAATGATAAAGAATAAGTATCCACTGCCACGTATTGATGATTTATTCGACCAAATGCGTGGTGCAACAGTATTTTCTAAGATAGATTTTAGATTTGGATACCATCAGTTGAGGTTAAAAGAAGATGATATTCACAAGATTGCATTTGGAACAAGATATGGTCATTATGAGTTTACTGTGTTACCATTTGGGTTGACTAATGCACCAGCTGCTTTCATGAATCTCATGAATAGTGTTTTCAGAGACTGCCTTGATAAATTTGTCCTAGTTTTCATAGATGATATTGTGATATATTCTAGAAATGAGGAGGAGGATAGACAACATCTTCAAATTGTTTTGCAATGTTTAAGAGAACACAAATTGTATGCAAAACTCTCGAAATGTACCTTCTTTCAGAAAGAAGTGCAGTATTTGGGACACACTATATTAGTAGAAGGGATATCAGTTGACCCAACTAAAATAAAGGCTATTATGGAATGGCTTGTACCTTCCAATGTTTCAGAAGTATGAAGTTTTATGGGATTGGCTGGGTATTACAGGAAATTTGTTCTAATTTTTTCAAGTATTGCTAGCCCAATGACTTCTTTGTAGAGGAAAGGAAAGTAGTTTGTATGGATAGGCGAATGTCAAAAGGCATTCAATTTATTAAAAGAAAAGTTAACAACAACACCAATTCTAAAAGTCCCTGATCCTAAAGGGCAATTTGAGGTTATTACCGATGCCTCTGGAGAAGGTTTAGGAGGCGTGCTTATGCAAAATGAGCGTGTAATAGCCTATGAATCAAGAAAGTTGAAAAAGTATGAGCAGAATTACGCTCCTCATGATTTAGAATTGGCAGCAGTGATTCACGCCCTTCAAATGTGGTGACACTATTTCTTGGGAAAGACTTTTATACTAAAAATAGATCATCAAAGTCTTCTTACATATTTACACAACCTCATCTCAATGCAAGACAAAGGAGGTGGTTAGAATTAATATCAGATTACGACTTTGAGATTGCTTACATAAAAGGTAAAGAAAATCGAGTAGTTGATGCTTTAAGTAGAAGAAGACACATAGCTTCTATAATCTCTATTCATGCTAATTTTAAAGATCTAGTATTGCAAAGTTTACCTGGAGACGAACACTATGAGCAGGTGAAGCAAGCTCTACAAATAAACCCCAAGGATCCAAGATATGATGGATTCCATTTTGAGTCAGATGGATTAATGAGATTTAAGGGAAGAATCTATGTTCCTAATTCTGTAGAACTAAGAAACCTTGTATGGAAGGAAGTTCATTGTGCACCTTATTCCGGACACCCAGGAGTAACAAAACTTTTAGCTGATGTCAAACCGCTATACTTCTAGAAAGGAATGAAGAGCGACACTACAAGGTTTGTGGCAAATTCCTTGGAATGTCAAAGAGTGAAGGCTGAACACCAACATCCAGTCGGATTGTTATATCCACATGATATTCCAGAATGGAAATGGTAGGTTGTTAGTATGGATTTTGTTCAAGGGTTACCAATGTCCAAGAATAGACATGATGCAATTTTGGTTGTAGTAGATAAACTAACCAAAGTAGCACACTTCATTCCTAGAAATTTGATGGATGGAGCTCATATTTTGGCCCGGAAGTTTGTTCAAGAAATATTTAGATTGCATGAGGTACTTGAAAATATTATATCTGATAGAGATGCTCGAATAACCTTCCAATTTTGGCAAACTTTATTTTCAGCACTAGGGACTAAACTCAATGTGAGCACCGCTTATCATCCTGAAACTAATGGGCAAATACAAAGGGTTAACCAGGTCCTAGAGGATCTACTAAGAATGTATTGCATGGACCAGCAATACAAATGGGAGGAATATTTACCTCTTGTTGAATTTGCCTATAATAATTCCTATCATTCTGCCATTAAGATGGCACCGTTTGAAGCATTATATTGAAGGAAATGTAGAACTCCTATAAGCTAGGACAAGCTAGAAGATAGGATAAGCATTGCACCAAAAATGCTAGCAGATATGGAAGAAAAAGTGAAAATGATTAGGAAAAGGTTGGCGGAAGCCAACGATAGACAAAAAAGTTATGCAGATCGCAAACAGGTTCCTATACAATTTTCTATTGGAGAGAAAGTTATTTTGCGAGTGAAACCCCATAAAAGTTCAATCAAGTTTGGTAAATCTTCAAAGTTGGCTCCTCGATATGTCAGATCTTTTGAAGTCCTCGAGATTATCGATCCAGTGGCCTACAAAATTGCTCTACCTCCAGCCTTGTCTAAAATGCATAATATTTTTCATGTTTCTTACCTAAAGAAGTATTTTGTAGGTAATGATGACATTCTTAAATGGAATTCTTTACAGATACAAGAACCAAGAGTGGTTGTGATCGAGCCACTCAAGGTACTCAAAATGCGTAAACTCCAGTTGCGTAATCGAGAGGTCTTAAAATGCAAAATTCAGTGGGACCAATATGGCTAGGATAGCGCCACTTGGGAAGACTATAATGACATCCACCAAAGATTTCCCTATCTTTTCAAAAAAATTAATGTTAAACTATAAAAGCTTGTTTTTATGTTAAAATTTTGCTTGATAAACTTAATCATCGGGGACAATGATTCTATAGGGGAAAGATATGTTACATCCCCTTTTTGGATTGAGTATTACTATTTACTTTTTCTTAAATAGTGCAGTCATGTGAATATGTTTAACATCATAGAAAATGATGTTATGATTAGAAAAGATAAATTTTATGAAATCATGGATTTTTACTTGGTTATGATCAATCTGATGTTATGAATTAAAAATGTCTTTTCGTTATGAAAAATGAAATGATTTGATGTAAATGTGTTTTGATCAAAACATTAGTACTCTGACCACAAATTGTATGTGAGATTGTTAATGGCAGGAATAGATGGAACATGTTCACCAAGAAGCAAGAAGAAGAGAAAGTATCTTTGAGAAAGAGAGGATAGACTCTGGAATAACCAATGGGTGTTTTCCACTAAAAACGAACATCAAGTAGATAAACCTAGTTGCTTTGAGATAAGTATTGATTTTGGGTTAAGTTAATTTTGGATGAGAATGTCAAGGTTTATAAGAATAGGTTGCTCTTCCTTTTGTAGTTGTCGTGATGAGTATGGGTAATCGACATTTGTGTCGTAATACTCTGAATCATGTCGCCAAATATGGACGACCGATATATATTTATATATATAAATGTATACACTAGAGAATGAGTTGTGTGTTGTGTCTTGTTTAGTGTTTCGACGTAAAAGTTGAAAGTTGTGCGTAAAGTTGATCCCAAACTTCGTTTTTGTGTTTGTGCTTCAATCGTCATCATCGTCATAAAGCTCTACGAGCGTATGATGTAAACATTTAATTATGGAATTTGACGGATGTAGATTATTTTTGTTGTGGGTTATCGTCGTATATCAAAGGTTTAAATAATGTTTTGAACCTATGAGACCATTGAGTGTAATACCATTGATCATATTGTAATGGTAATATACAAAATCATATATAGTTATATTTAAATAGTCATTAAGGATCAATTCTTATATTTTTTAATGGTGTAAGTAATTGAGCAGTAGCTCGAAGGGTTTCACTCAAGTCGTTATTAATGATGTCTTTTAGTCCATAACATTTTATTCATTCTCTAGCTTTAAAACTTAAATGATTGGTCGTCAGCTCAGCCATTATTCCAAGTCATGTATTCGATCTAAACTCAAAAATCTGTTAGAGTTAGTGTGGCATCATGTCCAAAATAGAAAAACCACCACCTTGCTAACTGATAAGCTCCACCTTGCGAATAAGCTGCAAGGATAGTGGACGATAAAATGAATTCTGTGTTAGTGGTCGTGGAAGGAGGACAGATGTTTATAGTTGAGCTTGGTAGTTACCAAGTAGGTGGCTATGCAAATTAGTTAGGGGAGTTAGTTTTAGTTTTGGATAGCAGGGAAAAAGAAAGAACTTCTTGATATGGAGTTAGTGAGTCTTAGATAGAGGTTTGCGGGGAAATGACAAGAAGACTGAAAACTCCAGAGAAGTAAGGAGACTGGTAGCTTGAAGGTTGAGAGGAGTCAAGCGAGGTATCAGAACTGAGAAGCCAACTAACAGGTTTTCAATTCTTCCTAGATAATCTTCATCTCTTTATGTGGTCGATGTATTGTATTCTTGTGCTAGAAAAGTTGATTATAACCTGTTAATCATTATGTAAAATGATAAGCATTTCTAAGTGATATCGAATGTTTGGATCATGCTCAAATCTTTAAGATCCTTAGTTGATAGCTTTAGCTTACTTAATTGTATGTCAGTGTAATGATAACCGATGGCTTATCAGAAGGGAAAACATTTCTTTTTGTCCAGGAATAACGTCGACAACGTAGGGGCTTTAAAGGCCGTATTCTTGTCATTAAAAAGATCATTGTTAGTCCTTCGGTTTTATACAAGTGCTTTTATGTCTAAATAGTGAACATTTATATAGACCAGAAGTAAGTTTTAGACTATCAAAATACTATTAGGCTGATAGCATTATGGTGTGAAGGATGCCCCGTCAGGAAGTCACTGTGTCTTATATCTTATAATAGTAAATGACTGAGGATTTGCTCTTCAACTTTATTTTGTTTAGCAGTGTGGACCCTATGTAAGTAACAATAAATCTTTTTTAAAAATATTTGTAGGCTTTTATGTGGAACTTGACTATTGTGCAAATAGGCTCCGTTTGAGAGAACAACTTGAGTCTTTTTGTTCTTTAGTTGTTGTTCTTCTTTTAACAGGGAGTCGAAACAATTTCTCTTCTAGTCTCAACTTTTGTAACTGTAGAAGGCCACCTATGCTACCTCACTAGCTGCAGAGATTAGAATGTATATGGCAGACAGTAAAATACCCAGTAGGCATAAAGCTTATGTCAGAAATATTTCAGATATCAAACCAATGTAGGGGTTGAATATAAGGGTATTCTAGAAGATAGGACATTTTGATTTTTAAGTACTTGTTTATACAAATGAAAGATGTATACGCCTAAAAATGACACAATTCACATTCTTCTAAGTTAATTAAATATTAAAATATTTTATTACCTCTTCTAAAGTCGAAATTAAATAAATTCCTTTATTTAATTAAATTCCTCCAAACAATTAAATAATTCTTAATTATTTAATTGAATCAAATCATTCTTCCAAATTTGAATAAATCAAATCAAATTTATTTAAATCCTCTCAATCTCCAAAAATAAAATACAATCGAATATTTTATTTATTCTTCCAAATCATGCACAAACAATTAAATAAATCTATTTATTGAATTTTCTTTCTAATCTTCTAAATTAAATAATCCTAATTATTTAATTGTTTCTTCCAATAATATCTTCTCTAAATTTAAATAAATCAATTATTTATTTAAGTTGCTTTTTCTTCTAAATTGAGTTATCTCTAAATATAATTCAATCTTCTTGCACATGCAATTAAATTTTCCTAATATTTAATAAAGAAAAACAACTTCTTATCCTCATGCAAATCCCTTCTTCTTGTTTTAAATCACTTAACTAATTATTATATTCTTTTAATTGCTTTAACTCATTCTTCTATTAGATTAGCAAATCCTCTCATGCAAAAGAAAGCAAGACACATGTCTTTTTCTTATTTGTTGCACGTTCCTCAACTATTCTCAATCATTGATCTTCTCATTCTTTCTATACCGTTGATCTTCATTCTTCCAAGTCTATAAATTCAATCTCATTCTTCCATTTCAATCATCCAAGCTTTAAGTATTGTTACTCTGCAGGAATTGCAGCGCGCCTTTGGCACCAATTCCTTCATTGCGTATGATCACCTTCGCACGCACTACGTAGTACTACCATTTTTGTGAAGCTCCTCTTCATTGCAATAAACTATCACTGCCATTCTCAATTGACATTCTTGAACAAAGCAAAGAAGTGCACTCTCTGAGGGCCCTATTTCATACATACAAGAATGATTGTGATAGGTGATCAATGGAAGCTTCGATCTAAGGAAGGTTTTCTTTGTTGTTCATTGCTTTATTTTATTGAATCTCCTTAGTTCACTATTTCATTGAAGTTTTGGATATTTGATATTGATTATTATTGCATATTCATTGTTGATCCAATTTTACCCTAACAAAAGATATCTGTTTAAATAATACAAAACGACTCTTTATATTAAAGAAGAATTTATTATTGTAATTAAGATTGGAAGTTGGTTTAAGACTCTAGTATGTAGACTAAAGCCTTAACAAAGTTGCCTTCATGCTAGCATACAACTTTGACTCAATAACAAGTTAAAAGATGTCTCCCTTTTGGCTATGTCGATAATGTAAAGTTCTATCTTTGAGAAGATAGTTTAGACAAGTATCAAACTCAATGGTCCACCCAAAAAACTAGTATCGATAACTGAGGAATCAGTAAGCTAGAAATTATACCTAATCACAAAAGTGGTAATGACTCTGAGAGTCTTAAAGTTTCACAACAAACCAAACTGATATGCAAAGAAGCATGTTGAGCTGGAAAGGCTAAGAAATTTATCATGATCAAATGTAACTGTAGGATTGCGATTAAATCAAGTCAAGTTGGGGTGGGTGAACTTACTATTTACGTTGATATTACGCTAAACATATTCAAATCCTTTGGCCAAGGTAGTGCACCTACCTCTAGTGCATTTTTAGTTCATCGTGACTGGATGGCGTAGCTTGTGGAGTGGTCATGCTCGTCTAGAGGGTATCTAGGGGAATTGCATGATAACAAGTTACGTAGGTCACAACACCAGTACTCAGATGGTTAACACCATTGGTTATCCTAAGTCTATCCTCTTTGAGTAGGGTAGGGCCACTTCCAGGTAGGAAGGTGTGCAGGAGACTGACGGTCTGTGGTTGGAGGTTAAGCTCCTCAGAGATACTTTCTCTTCTAAACTCCAGAGGCTTTCCAAGACTTGAATTTGGATGGTCGACAATCAAGATGCAGTGACTTAGGTAAGTTTCTATTTTGAAAATGTTCTTAATAACTCTAATCATCATATGGATAAATGATAAAGATGGACAAACCCCTTTGTGTAACTTATAATTTCATGATTCTTAATTAGTCGATGAATGAACTTCTTTGTTTTAAAACGAAAAAGAATTTATCATTTTTTGTTTTTAAACTTAAAAAAAAATTCCTTTGGTTGAATGTAGTTTTTAAGGTGAAAACTACATTGGGTGTTACACCATATAATCAAAAATAATCTTCATCTATGTTAATGTGGACAAAATAAAATTAGCTCAACCTACAAATGTGATTTTCATGTTATTCCTACACTACAGTATAAAGATTGACTATGCATCTCTTTCCTTTTTCACATTCTCCTTGTTTCTATAATAGTACTCTAGTCTAAAATCCCCAAACAGCCCTACGTAACTAGACTGCATCCAAAAGCTAATACACAACTTAATCAAGTACAATAGTCTAAATTAATATATTTAGTACCTAGCAGACCCCTCAAATGCTCTTTTTCTTCAACATCCTACTTACAAAACTATTCAATTTATATTATGCTTCTCTTAGAACATAAATTACTATGCTTTCCATAAGAATTATTTTTACACTTTTATAATGCATTAGTTAAATTATCACTCCATAAAGACTCTTGTGAATCCAGAGAGAATATTGCAGAAAGGAGACAAATGAGGCCTTTCTTTTGACAAGAAAAACTTCTATTTTTATAACTAGCTCTTAAATTCTCTGTATAATATTTTTACCAAACACTAGTAGAAATATGGCAAATAAATGACCAGGTGACTAAAACTTTTAGTCACGTGACCAAAACTTTTAGTCATGTGACCAAAACTTTTAGTCACGTGACCAAATTTTTTTGCAACACAGCTATAAATGACTAATTTCGTCATCAGTTGAAATGACTAAATAAATGACCAAATAAATGACTAATTTGGTCATCGGGCAAAAAACACAACTAAATAATTGGTCAGACAAATAAAAATGACTAAATAAATGACTATTACTCCTCTATTCTTTTTACTTTCCAATTTGATCATAATACTATGGTAGATCTTAGTATAAGTAAACTATATTAAAACCAAATATATTCTTCAATATGATCTAGTACATTGTGCATACTTATGTAGAAATTTATTTGGTTTTCTTAGCAAAATATGAGATATATTGGATTTGTCAACTAAAATTCAATCAATTAGTAGTTGCAAGGCCCAACCGCATTGTATCAATCAATTTTGTGATCACAATTGCTTAATTCATTATCAACATTATATGTTGATCCCTAGCTACTAGATGGATTCATATTCTAATACTAGATTAGATGTGTAGATGTTTGTCTACTAGTTGCATATATATGTTCCTAGAAATAATTTATTATATCTTGGGTCCATGCTTTCTTTATGTCATTGCTTTCTTTTGGGGTATCGCTGGGACTCATATTTATATCTCATCGATATTCAGCACTTCCGTCGATGTCTTTTGTCTTTGGTAGTTTCATCGTTGTATCGGTGAGACACTCTCTTTTGTCAGCCCAATATCCTTATGTCTCCCCGAAACCACTTGTCTTTTTGGCACAATATCTCATTCGATTTCATAATATTTCATTTTAATTATCTTTTTGGCGCAAACCGATAACCCTGTTCAGCTTTTGAGGGTTTTGGTTTTTTAAGATTTTGTGTTTTGTATTCGCTTTACTCATTCTTAGAATCATAGTTTCCTATGTTTCATTCTCTACCCCTTTTAATCTAAATTGTAAGTAATGCAAACCAGAATATGAGTTTTAAAGAAAAAGTTATTTATATGTTTACAACTTTGGGTTATGCAAAATATTTCATTTGATTTCATAATATTTCATTCAATTTCATAAGATTTCATTTCAATTGTCTTTTTGGCACAAACTGATAACCCTGTTCATCTTTCGAGGGTTTTGGTTTTTTAAGATTTTGTATTTTGTATTCACTCTACTCATTCTCAGAATCACAGTTTCATGTGTTTCATTCTCTGCCCCTTGTAATCTAAACTGTAAGTAATCCAAACCAGAATATGAGTTTTAAAGAAAAAGTTATTTATATGTTTATAGTTTTGGGTTATGTAAAATAATTCACGTCTAATGGATTTGGTAGCTAAGCCCTTATATTTTTGTCCTAGAAGACACTATGTTATGCCTGGTTATTATTTTTAGGTTTTTTGTTTTGGTTTGGTAAAACTAGCTCATGTTAGGAACTCATTTGATGCTGATTGTTGAATTGACTTATCTAGGTTGTGTAGGAGTCTAGGACAACACTGAGAGGGGGGGTGAATCAGTGTTGTGTAAATTTTCAAATCTTTTTGCAAACTTTAACTTTCAAGACACAAAGAGAAAGATATCATTGATTTGTCAAACACATATGCACATGACTGAGAATGAAGAAAGAGAACAAATCCTCATGAGTAAATCATACACACATAAAGAAGATCAATATAAATCATGACACAAGATTTGCACGAGTGGAAAACCCTCCAAGGGTAGAAAAATCACTCCAAAACTGCCTCACTGGTTACAATGTTTAGAAGCACCAACTTCAAGGAGCACCAACCCCTAATATTTTTAGAAGCACCAACTTCAAGGAGCACCAACCCCTAATACAAAACAAATTAAAAACAAGAACTCAAAGGATTTCTTTGTTTCAATACAAAACACTTCTTCTTTCACATGTGTCTGTCAAACGACCATTCTTCTCATCAACCCAAATCATATACAAAACTCATCTAAATTTTCTCTTCAAGAGGATATTCAAAATAATCAACCATGTATTCTGATCCACTTAACAACACACAAATCAATCCACCTATGAAACCAATCAATATGAAATGACTTCCCACATTCTTTAAAATCATTTTCATCTTCTCTTAATGAAGAACTTGCAAACAAAAACTTTTCACCTTCTCTTTGTAAATTTTCTTCTTTCAAAAAATCAAAACCCTTTCATCTGCAATAATAAAAACTTCAAGGAATCCAAACACCAATCCATTTGCAAGAAGAAAATCTTATTCACAAAATAAATGATAAAAAAAAACATTTTGTCCCTTCAAAGATTCATCTTCTCTGCAAAAGAAAATCTTCAAAAAATTTATTTCAAAATAAATGATCAAACTTTGATATTCTTGTGTGTGCAATTTTATCTTCATCTGTAAAAATGACTCTTCAATTTACATAAATAATTTCTTCAAAAGAAATCTTTCAATAATATCCCTTTCATGACTTCAATATTTCATCTATGAAGAATTTTTCTATATAAATCTTTTCTTCAATTTTTAATCTTCCATCTTCCCTTCAATCTCTTCAATGATGCTTCATATTCCTGCAAAAACACATTCTTTGATTGCAAACAAAAACAATAAATAAATCTTCAATATGTCATTTATTTTCTTCTTCTCCTTGATTCATATTTCCTTTCTCATAAAATAAAATCCTTTATTTTCTCACAAGAAAATCTTTCATTTTATCTTCATAAACTTTGTGCAAAAATTCCTTGAACCAATTTTTCTTTTCTCTCTATATATTCATCTTCTCAATATGCAAGAGTAAATCAATTCACCAAAAAAAATAGCTCCAAAAATATCCTCTGCTCACAAAAGAATAGTATCTTCAAAAAGAAATTTTCCTCATTAAAAAAACTCAAAAAAAACTTTCTTAAGAAAAGAAGATTCCTCCATTAAAAACTCCAAAGCTTCAGGAGAGTAGTTTGTAAATAATAGAAAAAGATCTTAGGAAGAATCTTTGAAATTGCCTTTTAACAAAAAAATGAAATTAGCCTTTAAAAAATCATATTTCAAGCTGTCACAAAGCAGTGACATGACAATATATGTCAAACTTAAACCAAATGTCAAAGAGCTCAAACTTACATACTCTCCATAGATTTGAACTTGCGTGCCTTTTGAGGTTTCAAACAGGGCCGTTGATTTAACTTGGTGCCCATTGTGCACAAAGAGGAGACCTGGAGTGGTGGTGAACAATGTGAAAGGGGCCCGATCCCTAAACATTTTAAAACCCTCCATCAAGTCACCTAAGTGACTATGACCTGCAATAATAGGTCAGTCCTTGAATATAACAAAAAGTGCATTTCAAAAGGTGACGGGTATGAGGAAGTTTTAAAGGCACTTAAACAACAAAACACCCTTTGATAAATACTAAACTTTACTACACAAATCTAACAAAGAGGACCTTCATTAAATACCATTGATACTCTGCCTTTGTAGCACCTCAAAACAGATCTGAATTCTCTGCCATCACTCCTCCAAAACAACATATCAACACATGAACCCCATGATGTAATATCAAGATGACCCCAAATGTAATATCAAGAAGACCCCAGAACTCATGACATCATTTGTGGTTGGAGAACAAACTTTAGATAGTAGACAATTCCTAACAAGATTTATCATATGATCATCACCTTGCATAAGTACCTTATGACATATCTGCATTAGTACACACTGTAATCTGCATTAGTACACACTATCATGATCAATCAACCACTATCAACAAACTCTGTGTAAAACATTAGTAACTCTATCATATTATGACCACCAAACATCAAATGAGACCACCATAGCACAAGGCTAACTGAGAACATTGCAAATCCCATTTCCTTCCAACTGTGATAAATGAAGAATAACCATTGTCATGTACACCATGCACGTATATGTTCATAAACTTACTACATAACACTCTTGAAGCACTTGTTCCAACACTTGTCTCAACATGACTCAACATGAGGATCATAAAAACACATCATATCAATAACAAGCATAACCTTTGATCTGTGTTCCCCATGAAATATCAATGAGTACATCTACAAAGCATCCTACTTGACACCATCAACAAGCATCATGTAAACATAACATAAAGCAAGATCCCACTAACTTGAGCACAACCTATGACTTTTAAATTCACATCATGAGACCTCAAATGTATGACATCACATTTCCATTTCCAAACTTATGATCAATGACATCCTGAAACAAGAAGAAACTCTTACCATCAATACTTCATTACACCAAACCAACTCCATATCTCTGTGAACTGACCAAGCAATGAACAACTATCTCCTTTTGATGTCCTGCAACAACTATGGCAACTTTACATCATCAACTAAACACACTTTTGGCATCAATGACAACTTGTCACCATCAGGCTGAGTGCTGTGTAAAACGACGGCGGTAGTGGAGACTTTAGAGGATGATGCTACTCTTGTCATGGCTCATTTCACTGTAGAAATGGCATGGGTTGATGCAGGACCTAAAGTAAGCATTCAACCTTTGCACCGGAAACCTAGTAGATGAAATTGTTAAGGTCTTTCCATGTTTTGAAGCTGGTTATTGTGTGTTTGGTTCTTCTTCATTTAAGAGAAGTTTAGATCAAGGGATACAGGTTAATTTCAACCAAGGGGTCGCAGGCGGTTTAATTGTAAGAGTTATACTTGTGAGAGTAGGTTAACTTAATTATAATAAGTTGGCCCATAACCCTAGCAAGGGTATCACGAGCAAGGTTATGGTGTAAGGAATATGGTATAAATTTGATCGTGTCCCACATTCAATAGGGTGTATTTGAATGTGACCTAAGTGTAAAATTTTTAAAGATTTCTGCCAAGATTTAGTAAGAAAGTGTCATGTCTAGCTTTGATGCCATGTTTGCTTGGCATGTACTAGATAGCACTTGAACCTAGGACCTCAAATTTATATGCTTGGTGCTCTACCATGTTCTTCCATACCCTTACTTGGGTGGTGGTTGGGTCCCCTAGCCACTATCAACCTAGGACCTACCATTTGCATTCCAGGGTACTATTGGCCCGTTGTGATTAGTATTTATTCCTAGGCCCTTTATTACAACTCTAGTGTGGCTTGTTTTTAAACGTATGATGTGGAATATTGTCGTTGGTGAACTTTGGGTCTTTTTGGGCCAACTGGCTAGTGATTTTTTTGTTATTTGAATGTACCCAATAACTGTTACACCACAATCTCACCATCTTTTTATTGGAGTTATTCATTTCTTTGTTGTGGCAGAAAGGATTTGAACTTGAACACAGTTCACATGTTTATGAGTTTTCCCATTACCATTACACCACAACTTAGACAAATGACTAATATCTTTAACATTTCTCAAAGTTTATAATCAGTAAAAGGGAGTTGTATGTTTTTGCCTCAAAGTTGACCTGAGGCCAATACAATACTTATTTCAAATGAGGCCCTCTTGAGGCCAAAGTAACTATTTAAAGAGAGACTAGATGGAGTAGGTACTGAAGGTTTTTATTGCAATATGTAAGAAAACTAGTTCTTTTCCTTGCTGTGTATTTAGTGCATGTTGTAATCAATAGTCATATTTCTTGTTTGTAAAGTGGAAAGATTTGTTAATTGTGCTAGATTTATGATTATTATTTCTATTTTATAAAATTTTCTCTGCTTAAGGCTCGTGGAAGTGCTCTCTATGAGAAATAATCAGATTCCTATATTCTCAGCAGTAGTTCTTGTAGTTTTGTTGGTTTGGACTTTTCTTTCATTTTCAATGATTTATGGTTAGGAGCTATTTAATCTGCCTTTTATGTGAAAGTACTATATTGGATGGTGATTAGTACACAACAATTGCCAACCAACTATAGTTTTGTTTTAGATTAGGCAATGTGGATATATTACTTGTACATATATTTGCATGTTATTGGAGATATTGATCCCTTTAATGCCTGCTCTATTTGTAATTTGTTTGAGTAGGTTGCAGAACCTCAGGTGATGTGTTATTGTGATGAGGTCCAAACCTTCATGGTGGAAGGCAGATGGTCAGATTTGGTTTCACTTTTGCTCACTTCAGTTGATTTGATATTTGCCAGCTCCTTAGAGAAAGGTTTGTGATTCAAACACTTTAATCCATATATTTGTGACATTTCTCAAATTCCCATTTAAACACATGACTTCTTAGTTTAAAATACATCATTAATAAGTGCTTTGTGTGGAAAACTACTACATGTTAGGGATATAAGTTTGCACAACTATTGCATGTTAAGAATATGAAATATGTAGCAGCTATTTGAGATCTTGGGTCATTGCTCAATCTTTTACTACAATTTATAATTTTGCACTTTATTTTCTTTATTGGGGGAAAGAGCACAGAGGCTAAGCTATTCAAAGTGTGTGGAATAATATTTTTCTATTATTTTGTTTGTGTAACAAATGTTTGTTTTCCAAAGTTTAGTATCTCTAGATGGCATTTACTGCTTAATTTTAGTTTGATAAAACAAAGACAGTGGTCAAAGAATGAATGTGTTTCCTTAGGTTTGTTAAATATGGTTAATGCTAGTGTAGGGGAAAGTAAAGTAAATGCTGTTAATATTGGAGCATGGATTGTCAATACTCAACCATAATTCAAAAAATTCAAAGCTTTATCTATTCCTTCTCTCAAATTCTCTCAATTCCTTGTGAGGAATCTATAACTCCTTTGGGCCTTGGTATTCTTTGATGTCTAGTTCATTCGCATTATCTGATGAGCTTGTTTTTGGCAATCACCCTTTTCCATTGTAATTAATCTCACAATACATGGGTCATGTATTTGGCTGGTTAAAGTAAGTTTTTGTTGGAGGACACTATTTCTAACGTTAATGTCAACGTACTAGAGGATATTGCTTGAATGGTGCCATTGAGGCACCCAATTGTCTATTTGAGAAAGAATAACCTGTACCCGTACCTATCCCCAAACCGGCGACCTAGCATTTAATTGATTAGGCTAGATTGCACATATGAAATTTTTATTTTCTTCTACAAGCATATATTAGTAAACCTGCATGGTTGCATGCACCTAGAACACAAGCAAAGCTTACAATGTTAGGATGTGTTCTGGACTACTTCTACAAAATCCATTTTGTGCATATCCTGTAATCATTGTATTCCATCAGATGACATCTCTTTGAGGCATTCTATCAAATAGTTCACATGCTTTGTCTACATGTGTACCAGAGCATTTCCAACCATAATATTTGACAAAGATCCCCTTACCATTATGCTTTGATGGATGTCCATACCCTATTCAAAAGCTTCCATTTTAGCACAGGCAGGGGGGACATTGTCAAAGGTTGTGGAATTTGACTTTACAACTGCCAATTGCATCTGCTTGAAAATTTCTAAAGACAACAAATCCATTTTGTGCATGTCCTATGATGATTGCAGTCCATGAGACCACACTTCTTTCAAGGATTTTGTCAAACAATTCGATTCTATTCGGTGTCCTTTTAGGGGTTTAGCTTTCATTCATGCCAATAATCACCATAGAACCTTGAGTAGCAGGATTTGCACACTTTGCAAGATCTTTAGGCTTAGCACCAGCACTGGGACATCCTTATCATTATTGTTTCTTTCCAGAATATATAGAGGAAAGGCCCATAATAAGGCCTCCATATTGGGAACAATGGATATAATGAGTAAACAAATTTGAGTTGAGGTGATAACTCATACTTGGTAGCCCATATTATAATTTTCATTTTAATGAAACCTTTACGCAATTCCACATAAAAATGGACTCACAACAAGATGACAGTCTCTAAAAAGAGCTTTTAGTGATCTTCTAACTGTCATGACAGTCTTATTTTTGTGCTCTTCCATCCTACCCACATGAGATTATAGAGGTGTCCTTCCATATGCAATCTCTAACTTCCATGGTCAATTATTGTACACTATGTTGATAGGAAATGCCTTTTAAATCTTAAGTTCCAGGTGTTAAACCTCCTTGCATGGTCTGATCAATGTGTGACAACCTTTGAGACATCCACCCTCATCTTGAAGTGTCTAAATGGAACATTCATAACTCTGAAGTAATCTTATAATGGAAAAAATCTCAACATCATTGATATCAAGTTTTAGACCAACCTCCTTGGATAATAACCATGATTTGGAAGATCATGAAGGTGGGAGAGAGACAGAAGGAAAATGAAATGACAGTGATGACTGTAGTTACTATTTGACTATGTTTTGCATCTTAGGGTGATGAGTGGGTGTCTCCACTAGCACTTTGCTTTGAATAAATGGATATAGCAATCTTTAGCATTCCTCTTTGTGGGGATCTCATGATCTTATAAGTGCAACAATCATTCATATATGATTGTTATGGAGGCACTTTGGCTGCATACAAATGTGACTATCACAAGATTTGATGCCTATTTTAATATGACAGTCCATGACAATAGTGTCCATGGAGTTATATGACTACCCCCACACTAGTGGTGATTACATATGCTTGACTAAATCATGTTGTTGTCTCACTATTGATTACACTTGGGGTGGAAATTTTAGGACTATTGTTTATGGGGGACTAATTTTCATCTTTGCATTAGAACTTTCTTGAGATTGTTGTCATAGTATTAGACCTTCTAGGTTTGTGATAGGGTCTACTTCTTGTCACTCCACTTCAAGCATTGTCAGAAATATTCCAAATAGCACCCATGCCCTCATGGTTGTTACAGTATTTACGATAATCCTATGAAAGGAACTTGAACTAGGATAGTCGTCCAAAATCATATGTTACCTCCTTCAATGACTAAACTACCTTTTACCCCAAGACCTTGGTACTATAGCATAGAAATACATTGTTTAGGAAGCTCAAATAGTCAAGTGGGTACTACAAAGAATGAAACACCAACAGAACCTAATGTTGATGTATCCTATGACCATTATGCTTTGAAGGATGTCCATACCCTATTCCAAAGCTCCCATTTGGGCACAGACAAGGAGGATGTTGGCAAAGGTTGTGAAATTTGGATTTACAACTATCAATTGCATTTGCTTGAAAGTTTCTAAAGCCTGTTCAACAAATCCATTTTGTGCAATCCTGCAATCATTGCATTCCATGAGATGACATCTCTTTGAGGCATTATGTCAAATAGTTTGTGTGCCTTGCCTGTGCTTCTACATTTTTCATATGTCTATCAGAGCATTTCCAACTATAATATCTGACAAAAATTTGCCTTCTAGTATGCCTTGATCGATGTCCATACCCTGTTCCAAAGCTTACCATTTTGATATAGGCAGAGAGGATGCTGGAAAAGGTTGTGGAATCTAGCTTTACACCTGCCAATTTCATTTGCATGAAAGTTTCTAAATCCATTTTGTGCATATCATGCAATTATTGCAGTGTATTAAACCACATTTCTTTCAAGGATTTTGTCAAACAATTCACATGCCTTGTCTATGCTTCCACATACATCTCTCTCTGTATATGTATATTCAATCATATTTGCTTAAAAGTTTTTAATGCCTTAACATGTCTAACATCAATCGTGTAGCCAATCCCATTTTTCTCCTGAAGGTCCTGCCGACATCGGCGTTTTGAAGAGACCATAAAGTGAGTCCCACTGAACAGACGACTCCCGCCGATATGTATTTTTATGCCTTATCGGCGTTTCGAAGATACCGTAAAGTGAGTCCCACTGAACACACAACTCCCATTGATATGGACTTTCTCGCCTTTACCCTATGCACACACTTGCCATCAAGCTATTGAAGAGTCCATAATCAGAGTCTTGCCGAAGTCATAGGGTCTCATTGATAATACATGTGCCATCGGGCTATTGAAGAGACCATAATCGGAGTCTTACCGAAGTCATAGGGTCCTACCGATAATACACAACATCCTTGTAAAATCCATTTTGTGCATATCTTGCAATCATGGCATTCCATGAGACCACATTTCTTTGAGGCATTTTGTCAAACAGGTCACGTGCCTTGTCTATACTTCCACATTTTGCATACATGTCTACCAGAGCATTTCCAACTATAATTTCTGATAAAATTCCCCCTTCCATTATGCTTTGATGGATGTCCATACCCTATTCCAAAGCTCCCATTTTGGCATAGGCAGGGAGGATGCTGGCAAAGGTTGTGGAATTTAGCTTTAGACCTGCTAATTGCATTTGCTAGAAAGTTTCTAAAGCCTTTTCAAAAAATCCATTTTCTCCATATGTATAAGTTAAATACATGTGATTATACATATGTTGAGAACTATTTTCTTAAATGTCATGATTGCAATTTTATATATTCTTAAAGAAATGTACATAATATTAAATGTCCATATGTTTTCATCTACATACCAAGTGTATAAGATCTAGAAGTGAGCAGTAGTTGTTCTAATTTTAATATTCAGAAATATTGATTAATCTACATAACCTGCTAACTGTTTGACAAAATGTCTATGGTCCATTTTTGCAATTTACAAGCTTGTTCTATTATTTTTGTTGAGCTGATCAACAATTCTCTCTCAAAAGATAGGTGGAATACCGATTGTAGAAACAATGGTTTTCATTGATTTGCAGCTAATTAAGAATGGAAGAGGTGTGATCATGATGGGTGATGATACATGGTTACAAGTATTTCTTCTTGAATATTTTCATAATATGCCTATATTGCTGTAAAATTCCTTATCATCCCACTTTGTTTTTCATATTTCAAAGTTTCATAAATCTTTTAAAAATATTAAAATTTTTTGAGTTTTTTTATTGTGGATAGGTATAGAGCAAGGAGAAAATGAAAAACTAGTGCCTTTTAAATGCATTTACAGTCCACCCCATGTGCAACAATGGCATCATTGAAGACATGCATTCACACCGATGGCTTTTTAGCTTTAGTTTTAGTTTTTTTTCAGTTTTAAAAGCATAATAAATCAACAGTTTGCATACTGCAGAAAGATTTTGTCTTGAAAACTCTATATATAGAGTTCTTTGTAACATATTTTATATACAGTTTGAATATACAGTGAATTATTTTCCAGTATTTTTGTTTCAATCCTTTGAGTAGATTTGTTGATAAACTAGTTCTTTGTAACATATTTTATATACAGTTTGAATATACAGTGAATTATTTTCCAGCATTGTTGTTTCAATCCTTTGACTAGATTTATTGAAGTTTATCAACAAAAAATGGCATAGTTGATGTTTATCATGTACTAGTTGTTTATATATGACCAGTTGACAAAAATATAATTATTAAAATGACCAAATATACTACCAATGGATAGAAATCAGTGACTAAATATACTACCAATTGACGGCAATTAATGATTACAATGACTAAATAAATTTGGTCACGAGATAAATGATTGGCAATAAACTACCAATGGTATCGTGACTAAATATACTACCATATTGATGACTAAATATACTACCAAATTACCAAATATACTACCAAATTGATGACTAAATATACTACCAAATTAATGACTAAAATTTGTTTGGTCATAAATTTGGTCATGAGATAATGACCGGCAATAAACTATCAATGGTCACGTGACCAAACTATTGATCACATGACCGATTTTTGGTAGTTTATTTAGTCATTTATTTCTATTTTTCTACTAGTGAAAATAATTCTGATAGTTGTTAGCTTAGACACATTCACCTGTAGATGATATGAGGCATTCCTTATCCTCAATATTCTTTAACACTAGAAAAGGATTTTCCCTCCATACTTCAAAATGTGGAAGCATAGACAAGGCACATGAACTGTTTGACAGAATGCCTCAAAGAAATGTGGTCTCATGGACTGCAATGATTGCAGGCTATGCACAAAATGGATTTGTTGAAAAGGCTTTAGAAATTTTAAAGCAAATGCAATTGGCTAGTGTAAAGCCAAATTCCACAACCTTTGCCAGTATCCTCCCTTCCTATGTCAAAATGGGATCTTTGGAATGTCAATGCTTCCACATTTTGCATCACCCGCTCTCCCGCAGACACTTCAAGTCATGCCTATAGTGACGCGGGGAAAGCCCCGCATCACCATAGGCATGACTTGATAGGAGAGCCGGTAATGTAAAATGTGGAAGCATTGACAAGGCATGTGAATTGTTTGGCAGAATGCCTCAAAGAGATGTCATCTCATGGAATGCAATGATTGCGGGATATGTACAAAATGGATTTTTTGAAAAGGCTTTAGAAACTTTCAAGCAAATGCAATTAGCAGGTGTAAATCCAAATTCGACAACCTTTTCCAGCATCCTCCCTGCCTATGCCAAAATGGGAGCTTTGGAGCAGGGTATGGACATCCATCATAACATAATGGAAGGGGGATTTTTGTTAGATATTATAGTTGGAAATGCTCTGGTAGACATGTATACAAAATGTGGAAGCACAGACAAGGCACGTGAACTGTTTCAAAGAATGCCTCAAATAAATGTGGTCTCATGGATTGCAATGATTGCAGGATATGCACAAAATGGATTTGTTGAAAGGCTTTAGAAATTTTAAAGAAAATGCAATTGGCTGGTGTAAAGCCAAATTCCACAACCTTTGCCACTATCCTCCCTACCTGTGTCAAAATGGGAGCTTTGGAATAGGATATGGACATCCAACAAAACACAAAGGATAGAGGAATTTTGTCAGATGTTGTAGTTGCAATTGCCCTGTTAGACATGTATGCAAAAGGTGGAAGCATAGACAAGGCACGTGAACTGTTTGACAAAATGCCTTAAAGAAATGTGGTCTCATGGACTACAATGATTGTAGGATATGTACAAAATGGATTTGTTGAAAAGGCTTTAGAAATTTTAAAACAAATGCAATTGGCTGGTGTAAAGCCAAATTCCACAACCTTTGCCAGCATCCTCCCTACCTGTGTCAAAATGAGAGCTTTGGAATAGGGTATGGATCATGAGATTATATGTAGGATCAACAACACTAAACAAAGTATGCCAACCAAGAGAAGATAGCTATCCACCTGCAAAAAAGACCACATGACTTTAAAACATAGTCCATACATATTAGGAAATCCTTAACATTTATCAATTGAGATCATTTATACATTGAACTTAGTTGCAAATTACAAAGTCCATATTCTTTTATTGAAAACATGGGTTCCATTAACTAAGAACTTGGTTTTCATGTTAATGATAAACTATTACCAGTGATAAATTTTAAGAACTACATATGTTTTGCATTAAGTCAATCTTAGTGTACTATGAGTTCAAAAATTCCCTCAACTTAACAAAAACATTCTAGCCTCAAATTCTCAAAAGATCTGGCACATACATTCACAATAATTTTATCTTGTTTATATTCAATTGATGTATGGAAGAACATGTAAAGTGAGAGAACAATACCTTGAGCTATAAATAGAATGAAATAAGGTATAACTGCACTTAGGAGGCAAATTATAGATGAAGCGGACAAAGCCCTGTAACACTTTTACAATATGAATAAGAGGGGATAAAACTTGTTATTTCTAGATATAGATAAAATTTTATTTACAAATTGGTTATATTATTAGAATTGCATAGAAAAATCAAATAAGGTTTATGCTAGGAAATGACATACCCTTGAGCACTATCAAACATGAAGCTTAGAACACAGCTTAGAAGAAGTTGAGCTAGTAAACTCACCACCAGAAGAAGCATGATTATAGGGATTGCTTCCAATTATGCAAAAGCACATCAATTAAAATGCTGATAAATTATTTAATTACTTTCTATGTATCTACTATGGACATCCATCAAAACATAAAGGATAGAGGAATTTTGTTAGATGTTGTAGTTGCAACTACCCTGTTAGACATGTATGCAAAATGTGGAAGCATAGATAAGGCATGTGAATTGTTTGACATAATGCCTCAAAGAAATGTGGTCTCATAGACTGTAATGATTGCAGGATATGTGTAACATCCTGCTACGTAACCCCAAAGGGTAAGAGCCAAGAGAGGGCAAGAACATTTTTTTTTTGAATATAAAGTGATAACATACACATAATACGGTTGCCGATTCGATAGATCGACAACATTCATGGCCAAGTATGGCCGAATGTACAACCCAAAGGAGAGGACTAAATCACTCTCCTTGCAAACATCATTAAAACTACATTCATTTTAAACACTAATCCAAATGTTCCTAATACCCATTTTCACTTATAAACATAAAGCCATAATGATCATCATAGTACAAGCAGGTCTGATACCAACACCGGAAAACTGTAAGCCAAATATAAAACATCTCATTTCTTCTCATTAATATAATTTACATCATCTCTCTCAAGAGAGTAAAAATTACATAAAAGAATATACATAAGTACAATGGCATAGCCATGGATAAGATACAATAACTGATAAAATAAGTGCAAGAGAGAACATCTCCAACTAGTGCTCCAATAACCTGTACACCGGTCCCTAATGGTGGTGGCAACGCCTCCCTACCATGTGGACTCATAATAGACCACTCCACCGTGGTCAGAGGTAGTCATAAGGCCCAAATAGAAGTAATAATAGCAAGGGTATACAAAATGGCCAACACTCACATCAGACATGGAGCAAACACAAAATACAATGCTAATGTCACAACATAGAGATACTCATCCAATCATAAGTCGGATACTACTCACGACTACTAAGGTACTAGATACTAGAGTGCAGATTGGATGGAGTGTCATCATATGTGCTTGAAGGGATGGCACTATGATGCAGAGCATGGATAAACAACTCAAACTATCTTCAAACAAGAAAACTTTCAATCTCTAAGCATTCAAATGGTGGGTTTTCTTTCATTAGCCCACATTCTTCTTGTAGCCTTTCCAAACTGGTTTTTCCTTCACAACTTTCAGAGGGAGCATGACATTCAAAATGTAAAGGCATTTTTAGATACCCTTTTCAGTATTTACACACATATCTCAAAACTAGGCATAGTCCTTTTGTACGGAAACCATAAAAAATTGACAACTTGCTCTTAAAAACCTAAAACATGGGAGCAACAAATTAAGTTTTTCAGCCATAATTTTCAGTGCATACATGATATCACAAATATAAACATAGTTTCAGACACCCATTTGGACCTTATACAACAAAACTCAAAATCAAGGTAGGCTACTTCGTACGGAAGCCTTCAAAAAATGATTTGTTTTCTCACTATTACCCTAACTAGGGTTTCAGACCTATTTACAGTAAAATAGGCACAACTTGCTTGAAACACAATGAAATTGGACCAAATCAAAAACACATTAAAGTAAAGAGTTCCCTCTACAATGAGTAATCAGTCATTCAGCCGTACTAAATTGTACAAAACTGTACTAAACAATTTTCTGTTGTTTCACCATAAAAATCTAAAAGTGACAATCACTAATTTGATCATAATTTTCACAAAACATAATGAAAATCAACCAAACCAAAAGAAAATGAAAGGTAACTCAAATATATTTCCAACCATTCCACATGCAAGTCATACAAAGGCCATACAGATCCATACTACAGCAAGGAACAACAGAAAAATATTTGAAAATGTAGAAAACACAGAGTTTTATTACTTTTTGATCTCCAAAACTTCAATCCCTCCTTCATTTCGACCATACAAGGTCTTTTAAACATTTAACAAACATGTTCCAACAGTTCATGACCAATTTTTAGTTACATTGGTTCATATTCTTGACACTTTTCATATTCCTTCATTGTGCAACATTGGGACTTTTCATATTCCTCTAGACTCCAATTTACACCTAATGACTCGAATTAGACTCCAACACACAAGAATGGTCTTAGAAGACCTTATTACATGAAAAACACCAAAAATAAAATAAAATGTTAACTTATGACCCCTTGATGACATGAAGACATGTGGGTGCCCCTACACCATACTCTCAAGGGGAAAAAAAAACTCAAGTCCACTTGAGTGCAGGTCTTCTCTTTCTTCCTAGTCTTCCAATTCTTCCACAACTTGTCTTTCATTTTTGCCAATTTCCCTAGATCTTTTTTCTTCTTTTTCTTGTACCGCCTCTTACATAGCATCTTCTCAGCTTCAAAGTACCAAAACTCGAGTTCTCGTTCATATGCCTCAGTATCACCGTCTATGTCTTCATCTTCATCATTGGAATACAATATGTTAGCACATTCATCATCCATAAAATTAGAAAATGCAACCATTACCTCGGTTGTTTTGGTAACATCTTTTTCACCATAGTGTGCTATATTTGTATAATAATCTTCATACACTATATGCACCCCGCTTCGTTCTTTAGACTCTTTTCCATCTTCATATTCATCTGTTGCACCTGTAAACACATACTCAGAAATATGATTAGAAATAAAATCTTGAGTCTCAATGGACTCATTTTCTTCATATATTCCCTCTTCCTCATATGGCTTAGACTCTTCCATCACCAACAAAGATTCTCCAAAGTCTGGAGTTGCTGTCCTCTCTTGTCTTCTTCTCCTCTGAATGATCTTCTTGATGGGCCACTTTATCCTCTTTCTCATTTGTAAATGCCAACCATTTTCCTGGTTTACTCTCTCAAGCAACTGTTGCATCTCAAAATCCATTCTTTCTTACATTTTTTCTTGAATTTCTTTCATTTGTTCTAAGACTTGCCTCAACTCTGCTATCTCTTGCTTAATATCAATTTGCTTTACCTTCTCATCCTTCTTTATCTCACTTCTCTCTTTTCTTTTCTCTTGTTTCTTGCTTGGTACCTCCTTACTCTGCAAGTCTCCACAGACTAATCTTCTCAACATTTCTATTCTGCTTTCTCAAGCAAGTCTCTTTCACCTTGCTTCTTCTTGTCTTCATGATACCCCACCTTAGGCCCCTTCCTTTTCCCTTGGCCTAGTCTTTTGGCATCTAGGTTCTTCCTTCAACCTATAAAAAAAAATACACAAACTCCAAAAACTTCCTTGCCCAGATCTTTGTTGGCTATGATACCAATTTGATGCAGAGCAGGGATAGACAACTCAAACTATCTTCAAACAAACAAACTTTCAATCTCTAAGCATTCAAATGGTGGGTTTTCTTTCATTAGCCCACATTCTTTTTGTAGCCTTTCCAAACTGATTTTTCCTTCATAACTTTCAGAGGGAGCATGACATTTAAAATGTAAAAGCATTTTTAGATACCTGTTTCAGCATTTACAAACATATCTCAAAACTAGGCATAGTCCTTTTGTACGGAAACCATAAAAATTGACAACTTGCTCTTAAAAACTTAAAACATGGGAGCAACAAATTAGGTTTTTCGGTCATAATTTTTGGTGCATTAATGATATCACAAATGTAAACATTGATTTGTTACTTTGTACAAAATCCTTAAAAAATTGATTTGTTTGCTCACTATTACCATAACTAGGGTTTCAAACTTGTTTACAGTACAATGGGCACAACTTGTTTGAAACACAATGAAATTGGACCAAATCAAAAACCCATTAAAGGTAAGAGTTCCCTTTACAATAGGTAATCAGCCATTTAGCTGTACTAAATCGTACAAAACTGTACTAAGCAAGTTTTCTATTGTTTCACCATAAAAATTTGAAAGTGACAATCACTAATTTGATTATAACTTTCACAAAACACGATGAAAATCAACCAAAATAAAAGAAAATGAAACGTAACTCAAATATCTTTCCAACCATACCACATGCAGGTTGTACAAAGGCCATACAGATCTGTACTACAATAAGGAACAACAGAAAAAAATTTAAAAATATAGAAAACACAGAGTTTTATTACTTTTTGATTTCAAAAACTTCAATCCCTCCAATTTGACCATACAAGGTCTTTTAAACATTTAATATGTTCCAATGGTTCATGACCAATTTTCAGTTACATTGGTTCATATTCTTAACACTTTACATATTCCTTCATTGTGCAACATTGAGACTTTTCATATTCCTCTAGACTCCAATTTACACTTAATGAGTCGAATTAGACTCTTAACACACAAGAATCGTCTTAGAAGACCTTATTACATGAAAAAACCAAAAATTAAAAAAAAAATTAATTTATGACCCCTTGAAGACATGAAGACCTATGGGTGCCCCTGCGCCACATCACACAGAATTAAGTGCACCTCTCATAGGGACGATGAGACTTAATCATGCCTGAATCAATGCCTCACAGACGGATAACTCGATAACCCGCAGATGGATAACTCGATAACCCGTAGACGGATAGGCTTTCTCATGTGCATCCTTAGCCTTTACAAGCACTCAAGGCCATACATGAAGACTCATTATCTTATTAGTGTTTTACCCCATTGTTTTTATTTAGTTATCACTTGTTTACTATAACTTTCCTACTAGTTCCCCTGGCAGCCACTTGGGGGCATCGGGCCTGTAGAGAGCCACTCCATAAGACCACTCTAATTACCTAAACTTAAGCTCATCTCATTTAACCAAATGAGGTATACAAAACTAAATTAAAACAATTCAATAACCGGTCACAATCCATGATAATATCAATTAAATCCATCAAGTAAAAATTGCTATTTAAATATTCAAATCAACCAAGCAAAAATAAATTCCATCTTTTTAATAATTAAAACAATCCGTATTTCATCATTAAAATTTATTAAAACTACTCCACTACTATAATAAGAGATTCATCTTCCTGTCGCTGCCTAAAACAACACACAAGCATATAAATGACAACACTTAATAAATAACAGTGCTGATGATAGGGTTCCGGCAACATAAACATGCTAAAAATAAAATCTGTCCAAATCTAAAATCTGACCACAACCCAGTTCGTATTTTGGCGTTTCTAATTGAATACCACTTTTAAAATTAATTTTAAGACATGAGTTTTCAAGTTGGTAAGAAAATGCTCTGTTTTGCCCTAAATTACAAATGAATTTTACCACACTGAAAAGAAGAAACTAAAACCAAATTGGAGATAAAGAATGTGCAATTAAACAACTTCCAAACTAATTTCAAACACTAGCAATACAGATTGTTCAATAAATTTGAGAAATAAAAAAAGAAAAGAGATTATATGGGGCGACACGGTAGTGGCTGGACAGATTTTGCCCAAAAATCAAAGTGCCTAGAATTGAATTCAGACTTCGACCCAGTTGAGATATGGACGTTTATACATGGAATCCATCTTTATTTTGCATTTGTGATAGGTGGTTAAGGTGTTGGGTTAAAAAAACATGTTTTACCACGCTGGCACAAATTTTGACCAAAAATGAAAGTGTCCTGAATTCATCTTTGACTCCAACCCAGTTGAGATTTTAGTGTTTCCAATTGAATTTCATATTTGGTTTCAAGTTTATGATAGAGTTTGATGGCTAGGTTAAAAAAATATTTTTTTTCCCCCCAAATTAACAATTGGAAAATGTAAACTGTGAAAGCCGCTTTAAACTAAATCCACCATCGAACTAGTTTAGATTATACTATTTCAAGTTGAATTCCATAGTTGGATTTGAGTTTAAAAATAGGAGATTTGAACAGGTTTAGAAAAGTCTCTGTTTTTCTCCAATATAAATGCAATGAACAGACTGAAAATAAATCTCAAAACCAATATGCCATGACAACACCCGGAGCAACGAAGACTCCCAACACATTTAAACACACACATACATTTCTAACTCATAAATTCAAGGAAACACATAAGAATAACTTTAATTCTTCCCAAATTTGAAATGAAGAAATGCTTTGTTTGCAAGGCACAACTAGATTCCAAAATAGAGCAGCAAGACAACAATGCTACATTGAACACTAGGATCCATTGCCCACAAAAATCCCTCTAATATAACCAGATCTTACTACCAAGCTTCCATTCCCAACTATGAGGTTTCTCTCTCAAACAAATTAGATTTTTTTTAGCTTTTTTTATTCCCAGAATGGTTCAAAATATGACCAAACTGCCCATTTTCTTTTTAACTAAACTCCTCCAAAAAAAACAAATCACATTTAAAATAACACTTTAAATGATGTCTAATCAAGTGTCGAGTGATGAGGTGGCATGTTTTTCCACCCTATCTAGGCTTATGCACATTCCCTGTGCGAATTGGCAGCGGCATCTGTACTCCCTTCATGCGAACTTAATTCTCATTATTTCGCTTGCGTTTTGGAACTTAAAGTATCATGATTGGCGTTGGATGGTTTTTGTTCACATGAATACCACTTGTTGGATTCCTCTGAAGGGTATTCTGCAATTTATTTGTCTTCTCCTGCTGGGTATTGCGGCGTCGGCTATCATTATGGGTGGTGAAAGAATTCGCATTGAACCTAACAACTGTAATGAATTCAAAGATAATGCCATTGTCTGGCATTACTACAAGGAGGGGGGCATAATTCCATTCCTGGAATGCCTTAACAGGCATGATGAGTCATTATCCATCCAGTGTGCTTCTTCGTGGGTTGACAGACAGGTCACCATTGGCAGTGTTAGCTTTGAGATCTCGGAGAAAAGTATAGTTGAGGCGACGGGCTTATCCCTTAAAGGCATAAAGTTGCCGAGAAAAATGAGGGTTCTTGAAGCGTAGAACCATAAGCTTTTCTTGGGTGATGGCGAAGAGCTGGTTCCCTACCAGGGAGGGTTCAAAAGGGCGAAGCTTCCTCAGCCATAGGCGGACATGTGCTTTTTAATCATGAAGTACTTCACTTTGGAAGGCCGTTATGCCAGGTTCTATTACTACCATCTTCCCCTGCTCAATCATTTTCGCAAAAACTTGGCTATTTGTTTCCCTTACTACTTGCTTTCTTCTTTAGAACACTCGGTTAAAATGGTTCATAAGAATTTAACCTCTAGGCCATTGGAGAAGCCTATGCCCCTTCACCAAGGCCTCATTCACAAACTTTACCAATTTCACTTGGCCCTGATGCCCCCTGCCACTCTCCATCACCCGGCTGTGGAACCCTCCCCCAATACTCCGTCGGCTTCTATCAAATGTGATTCCCTACACACTCCTGTGATTAATAGTCATGATGGCCCGACTTTGGCCTCTGTGGAAACTAATACCCCCACTCCTAGGTCTACCTCTACCCCTAAGATGAAAGGCTCTGTTAAGTCTAGGAAGCAGCTTCATCGCCTCTCTGAGCTGGCTAAGGAAGCGGCTATTCTTAGCTCCCTCAAAGATAGTCATGAGACCCCTAAAGGTAAAAACATGTCTACTGAGAATCCTGCTAAAAAGGCAAGAAAGGGCAAAGGGAAAAGCATATCCCCTAGTGTCAGACGCTCTACCAGAATTGTTGGGAAGCCAGCCCCCAAGGTTAAACTTATAGACTACTCAGAAAGTAATTCTGAGGCTTCTTCTCATGGTAAGGAGGCCAATAGTGATGATTTGAAGGAAATTTGCATGGAGAATCCTAGTTCTGGGGAGCAATTTGATGGCCATGACTCTGTAGAATGTTTACAGGGACAACCCTGAGAATGTGATTGGTACTGGTAGTGATAAAGATGAGTTTGACCATCAGAGCCTTGTGGAGGCCTAGTATGGTACTGGCGAAGGAGAGGGGAACATGAATGAGCAAAACCCTGCCGGTGCTAAAGAGGTTGAAGCGAACAGTCAATCTATCCCTGAAGAGATTCAAGATGATGATGTCAGGGCTACTACTGAGGATGGCAATGTGGATGAGGGTAGGGACAGTAACTCTCTTTTTTCTGAAGTGACTCAGTTAAAGGACAAGATGGTGGCTCTGCAACTCAAGCTGTCTACTCTTTATAAGTTCATTACTCGCATGCTGTGCAGGTCTTCCATGATCAACTTAACCCTTTTGTAGGATATTCAACTTTTCTCTCAGGGAGCCAACAATGACAGAACTTAGGAGCTGGATAAAATTTTTGAAGTTCTTGCTAATGACTGGGAGGACTCTCTGTCCTAGTGTGCCTTCTGCTGTCTGTTTGCTAGTTTTTTGCTGTTGCTTACTTTCTGCCGTTTGTAAGCTGGTGTTTCTTGGGTTTTGGTTCCAAGCTCTTTTTGTTTCCTGAGCCTGTGCTTTTTCTTATGTAATCTTTGTTAAGGGTTCGGTCCCTTGTTTTTGCCACCTGATGTAATCAAAAACACTTTAAATCAATATAATATCAAAACTTATTTCCATTTTTATAAACTCTCAAAACAATATATGAAATAAAAAATTTAATTAAATAAACTATTAAAGCTCTCCAAATCAATTAATTAAAATCACTAAATATACAACATTCTCTATTACACATAAAAATAATAATTTAAATCCTTAAATCACCATAACCAATAATGAACCACATTGAAATCTAAAGGAGAAATCATTAAATCACCATAAAACTAATATTAACCTCATAACGAAAATACCTCAACAAGCAATACTGCCAAACTACATAAGACTAGAAGGCAATCCGGACATTACCGCTAGGTAACTAGAGGGTAAACACATATCATGGAAACACTACACTAACAGGGTACAGTGGGCTAGGCTAGGGAATGTTTAGCCTGTGACTATCTCCAGTAACCACCATCGGGGAATAAGAGTACGCTTATGCCTATGAATCCAGGTGGAGTCGATACCTAGTACCTACATCACTCCAATCACATGCTAAAGTACATGTGCATATAACATATATCATATAGTCAAAGCAACATCAATCATTAGGAAGAGGGTCATGATATTGTAAGCCTATCGGATACGAGTGTTACGACATCATCCCTTTCATGTCCATAATTGTACAAAAGCAATGATAACAGTATATAAACATATAAACATGTAATCCAACATAATAACTAATCATGTCAACATCATAATAGTATCAGAATTGCACCTCATGGGTGCCAATACAAAATAATGATAGGACGAACAATCCAATACAAAATACACAGTTATCGGAATCCATCAAGGAAAAGCAACAACAAAATATGAACATGGGGGTTGTTACAATATGTACAAAATGGATTTGTTGAAAAGGCTTTAGAAATTTTAAAGCAGATGCAATTGGCTGGTGTAAAGCCAAATTCCACAACCTTTGCCAGCATCCTCTCTGCCTGTGTCAAAATGGGAGCTTTGGAATAGGGTATGGACATCCATAAAAACATAAAGGATGGAGGAATTTTGTTAGATGTTGTAGTTGCAATTGCCTTGTCAGACATGTATGCAAAATGTGGAAGCATAGACATGGTGCATGAACTGTTTGATATAATGCCTCAAAGAAATGTGGTCTCATGGACTGCAATGATTGCAGGATATGCACAAAATGGATTTGTTGAAAAGGCTTTAGAAATTTTAAAGCAAATGCAATTGGTTGGTGTAAAGCCAAATTCCACAACCTTTTCCAGCACCCTCCCTGCTTTGGAATAGGGTATGGACATCCATCAAAACATAAAGGATAGAGGAATTTTGTCAGATGTTGTAGTTGCAACTGCCCTGTTAGACATGTATGCAAAATGTGGAAGCATAGGCAAGGCACGTGAATTGTTTGATAGAATGCCTTAAAGAAATGTGGTCTCATGGACTGCAATGATTGTAGGATATGCACAAAATGGATTTGTTGAAAAGGCTTTAGAAATTTTAAAGAAAATGCAATTGGCTGGTGTAAATCTAAATTCCACAACCTTTGCCAGCATCCTCTCTGCGTTGGAATAGGGTATGGACATCCATCAAAACATAAAGGATAGAGGATTCTTGTCAGATGTTGTAGATGCAACTGCCCTGTTAGATATGTATGTAAAATGTGGAAGCATAGACAAGGCACGTGAACTATTTGACAGAATGCCTCAAAGAAATGTGGTCTCACGGACTGCAATGATTGCAGGATATGCACAAAATGGATTTGTTGAAAAGGCTTTAGAAATTTTAAAGCAAATGCAATTGGCTGGTGTAAAGCCAAATTCCACAACCTTTGCTAGCATCCTCCCTACTTTGGAATAGGGTATGGACATCCATCAAAACATAAAGGATAGAGGAATTTTGTTAGATGTAGTTGCAACTGCCCTATTAGACATGTGTGCAAAATGTAGAAGCATAGACAAGGCACATGAACTGTTTGAGAGAATGCCTCAAAGAAATGTGGTCTCATGGACTACAATGATTGTAGGATATGCCTCCAAAAGAATTACTACCAATGACTAACATGGTGCGAACTGATTCCATAATATCAAGGTCTTGTTTTGATGAAGAATATCTCTGCAAATATGTTTTTTGTATCAAACAAGTATCTCATTGTCTTTGTTTAGAAAAAGTAGCTATCACCATAATAATATGGACTCTATGACTATATGAAAACATATATGCATGACTCTCCCAGCCAGTCAACAATCTCCCAAATCAGAATGGCAAGTGACTCAAAACAAGTCAAAATAGATCAATACCCCAAGACTTTGTGTTTCAGTGAGACTCTCCAATCCCAAGCATGAGTTCGTCCACCTTATAAGTTAAAACAAAGAAAAAATGTCCTCATTTGCATGTCAAAAGCCTCAGTTGGAGTACTTGAGACTTCTGTCATGTTTTAACTAGGTTATTTTGCCATGTCGGCCTTAACTAGTGAGTCCAAGTCTAGCTAATATGCTAAAAAATATGCAACACGTGTTATATATGTCCTATATGCATTCTTTTCTTGAAGTTCAATACCACTGGAAACCTCCATAACATGTATTTGAATAATAATTTAAGCATGAAGATGTTAGCAGTCAAAATAATTAATAAACTATTGCTTTGGAAAAAGAAGATAGGAAAATTTTTGTATCTTGGAATGCAATATCTTTATCCCCTGAATTAAGAGGAAGATTTAGAATTTGTAAATAAGCTAAGGTTTTATTTACACATTGAGTACCACTTTCTTTAAAAATTTTACAAAGACATAATTTCCATCTTAGTTCAAACCTGTAGCTTAAAACATGTTAAATGGAAACAACAAGCTCATGGTAATCACTTTGTAAGTTGTAGCTCAACCATTCTGGTACTTACTTCACATGCAAATTCAAACATGGTTCTCACTTCATCTCAAAACTCTATTAGTAGTTTAGTTGTTCAACTATGTTAACAATTACTTACATGTTTGGCCATACTAAAATCTGCAAGCTTTATTTTTCCAGATGTATCTGCAAGGAGATTTGCACCTTTTATATCCCTGCAGAACTAGTCGAGATTAGAATTGTTTGAAAGTGGACATACATTTTCCATGTGAAAGAAATATATTCAAGGTCACTAGAAAAAGACAATGGATATAAAGGCAAAGAAAGACATATTGATAGATGTATATACAACCCTTACATGCAATAACCCCAATTCTTCAACTTGAAAGAAATTCGTCAATGTTTAGAATTCGACATCTATTTGCCACATCTCAAAGCACTCTTCCACATAGGAAGCACAGTTCGTAAGTATGAAGTTGATGCAAATACTTTGGATGTTATATGTGGACCCATGAGAGGCCTTCTTATATATTTTAGGCAATGAGAACTTCCAATAAGCTAATTGGTCAGCTCCATAATTTGGGTTTTGAATTGTTACTGGAGAAGAGGTTGTCATGAATTTTCCATGGCTCAAGTGTCACCTAAAGCTTTCTCATCTTTGGAGAATGTAGTTGATTGTCCCATCATATAAATCCTAGCCCCTTGTAAATTGAAGTTGTAGAGAACAAACATTTGATTTGTTTTTTGCTTGGATACTATAGTTATTTCATAACAACAAAAATGGTCTTGCACTCATAAAAAGGCAGGCAGTTGTGCATAGTAGACAATTTGGGACATAGGAGAGGTTCGCCTATGAAGTTACAACTAGGAGAAAAGCTAAGAGGCTAGAGGTGATTTGGATTCCATGATGTATCCAAAAGACAAGATATCAACCGCAAAGTTAACATATTATAGTAGCAACATAAGCAAGGAGAAGTGTGTGTTAGACAACCTAACCTACCACTTATCCAAAATCTAGAGTAAACCAAACAAACAGAGGGAACAAATTACGCAATGTAAAAGGCAACACAAAACTTTAAAATTGCCATTTTATTAATAGAATTAGAAGTTTTGTACATTATCTCTGCAAAGATGTTAAACTGATCAAAGGCTAGAAGAATTAAACTGAAATGATTGCAAGTACAACAATTACAAGACAAGAAGTAGGGACAAAGTGAATAAGAAGTGAGTAGTTCAAGTTCCAACAATTATAGAATTATTTATTGGTAACTACTACTACATAAGTCACACGTGGCATCTAGCAAGGATCTATGTAGGTCAGACCTTGGCGTAAATTGCCACTAAAGGCATAATAGCAGAATTGGCTCACCTAGCATGGCTCTAACTTAAAAAGGCCCTAAGAATCAATCTTTTGTTCGTAGGATATGTTGCAGACAATATAATCTTATTATTTTTACAAAATCAATACACAAATGAAGCTCATGACCTCAACTTGCACATGTCAATACATGGATTTTCTATAGGGAACATATTATTGTCTTGAGAACTATTGTCATGCATTGCCAAACCCTCTTCCATTCTACTAACTGCCCAACTAGTATACTGCCCTTACCCTTCCACTTATTGTTATCTGATCTTTCATTTCTTTGAAGGACTATCATTCTTTTGACAGTCATAACATGGCTACATGTGGATTGTCCCTTTATTCCATGAGCACTCTATACTTTTATGAGTTCTATCATACTTCATGGCACCAAATGATAATGAAGACTCATGAAAAATTGTTTAAAAGACTCAGTTAGGACTATTACATGACTATCCCTAGCTCAATATCATTGAAAATGCCCATAATGTCATTTGATGTGGACTGTGAAATGACTTAGTATAACCTTGGTACCCTCCTTAAGGACTGTGAAATGGTGTGATGAGCCACACAATGGGATACCTAAAACAACTTCATGCTCTGGGTAACAGGGGTCCAGGAGTGTGATGATGCTTATCTACTTAAACAACCATTATACAATTTCTGAGTTAAAATCTTATAAACTAACATTCTATTATTATAAAAGATTTTAACTTAGTAATTTTGTAATTTTAAGAGATTTTAAAGTTATGGAATAAAATATTAAGAACATACAGAGAAGATCCATGCCCAACAGGTGTAAAAAGATTATGGTATAATACCATTGACATGCAAAGGAATTAAAAGTATGGATTTGAAGCCATTGTCATGCAGAGGCAAATTAATGAGTGGATGACAGAGAGATTTGATTCTATGAAAAATAGCTCCAAGAATAATACCGTAAATAAATTCTTAACTAAAGAAATGACATATCCAAAGAACCATTTGAAACATTACCATCTGAAAATTATACAATACCAAGAAATTTAGATTAAATTCACTTACCTGAGTCTCCAGTCATTCCTCATGATTCCTTCACCCTAGATACCCGGCTACCTACCCCTGTTATCACCATCTAATCCTCCCATGAAAGTATTCATATTCACAAGAAGAAGAAGAGAGAAAAATAGAGAAAAACAAATGAATGGAATCAAAACCCCTTCCTTCTCAAATCTTTTAGGCATTTCCATTTATGAAAAGCGATCCCCCAATAGAGAAAAAAGAAAAGTCCAAACAACTTCATGCTTCGGGTAACAGGGGTCTAGGAGTGTGTGAACATAACTTTTCTCTCTGAGTCAACAAGAAAATTATTGGAGAAATCAACATCATAATGGTTGTGAGTTGACAATCCACATAGGAAACTATCAACACAAACCATGTTTAGTTCTTTGCACGCATTGGAAGTGCCCTACCAAACAACAGAACATGAAAAATGTAGAACGTACAATGAAAAATACAGTGATGAAAAAAGGGCACACACACTGACAAAATAATATTTTAAACCATTACATGTTCAAATCCGTGACACAATGCTTGGATAGATTGGGATCTGTGGGAAAGAATGTTAATGCCATTTGAAAAAAAGTTATTTAAACCCTCTTCTTTGTCCTGGTAGCCATTTCACCCTGTTCTGATGCCTCCATGAAGAGAAATGTTCACCACATATGTATCCCAATATGCAAAACACACATTCTTGTCTACAAAAAACAACAGAATATGAATTTAGATTTTGCCCATATTCCCTCCATGAAAAATGTGAGGGAAATCAAAACCTTACATTTTGTCCATTTTCCCTCCACAAAAAATGCCTCAAAAATCGAAACTTACCCACTTAAATATCATATTGTGACTAATTATTTAGTCATTTTTATTTGTGTGACTAAATAATTTATTTAGTCATTTATTTGTGACTAAATTTATTTGTGTGACAATCAAATTAGTCATTTATAGCCGTGTTGCAAAAAATTAGTAGAATTTAGTCATTTTTAGTTTTCGTGACTAAAAGTTTTAGTCATGTAGTCATTTATTTGCCAAAATTCTACTAGTGATGGCAATTCTGTTAGGAATTGCATGTAGAAGATATCAATTAAATGAAAATAAAGATTAAACAGAGGAATGAAAAATACATAGAAATAATAACAGTGAGAGACAACTTTTAATGTGGTTCACCCAAACTCGGACTACATGCACCAATAGAGAGTCCAATATTATTATCCAACAAATCAAACCGATTACAACCAGCAATCCTTGTAACTTAATACCACTGCGAATGCTACAATACAATATCAATAAAAACCCTAACCCTTAGTCGATTTTATCAAGCCTTATGTCGATTACAAAATAGGGTTTTTTTATTTCAGCCAATAGAAAAATAACTCCCAATGCATTTATAAAATAATAAAAAAATGTTTGAGGTTTTAGGGGCACTGCCCCCGAGCCCTCGCGGGGGCGTTGCCCCTTGATCCCGCCCTGTATCGCGATAAGGAGTGCGCTAAGGGAGCTGCCCCTTGACCCCACAAGGGGTGTTGTCCCTTGACCCCGTCTTGGGGGCGCTACCCCCAAACCCCTGTTAAATAATTTGAGGGGAAAATGAACTGATAAAAGTGGGGAAAATTTAACCTCTGAGTCTGATTAGGCTCCATATAACAAGTTTCTTCAACACCATGGTGACTCCAAGCTCATATATACTGGTTTAAGTAGTCCAAGTTTTGAATGACTATCAAGGATTAGGATTTATGTGATATTCTTGATGTTTTCCTTATTTTGAAGTTTTTCAATCACCTGGTGGCTCTTCTGGTTTGTACCTCAGTTCTTAGGGGAGAGATCTGGTTGCTCTTGTTTTAAAGCATATTGAATGAATTTTTGGCTCCTTTAAATGCTCTAATATGTTAAACTATTATGGAAGTTATGTCTCTTCCCCTCCACTTTGTCAAAATGTAGTCTTTATGCCTCCCTAGATCAACCATGTCAAACTGAAAATCTCCTTGGTTTCATCTCAAATAGCCTTGTTGCAGCAAGATACCAACATTCCCATAGTGTCTACCTCCCTCCCACCCCTGCAGAACCTTCTTGACAACTTTCTCATGCTTATTATCAGCCTCAAGAAGCCTATTTTTCTCCAAATCAACATGGCTACCCACCTAGTTAGCCCAAAAATGTTGATAGCCTAGACATTGGTAGTCTCAAAGATATTTTGCTAGGATTCCAAATAAAGATAAATGATATAAAAAGTGAGCAAGAGTATAACTTGCAATAGGAGGAGCTTGCATATCAAGCTTACCTTTGTGAGCAAGAGATGGAGGCATAAGAAAGGTATAAACAAGAATATCTTTCTAGATAAGCTCTAGCTAAGGAGGAACATATGAGGCAACTGATTGCCCAAATCCAGAGGATGAAAGCCCAATCAACCTCTTTCATTCCTTATGTTGGGCAAGCTTCTCCTACAACTATGGATTGACTTGTTAGAGAGAAGGATTCCACGTTTAAAATCCTAATCTTCAGGCAAGGAAATCCTTCCAAACCTTCAAAGCAACCTCCTTGCTTCAAAATTCCAAGTTTTAGAGGTCCTCATTCTTTGCAGGAATCTGTTTCTATGTAAACTTAGCATATTACCCTTCAGGAGCAGCCCTCTCAAAATCCCATTCCCTTTCAAGAGCCTTCTTATCTTGATGAGTAGGAGAGGGAGGTCTTTGAGGCAAAGGAGGAATAGTATGCTACTTGTGATCCCACAAATGTAGAAAGTTTTGAGCCTCATGCACATATTGGGAATGTTGATTCAAGTGCAATAATGAATCCTCTAGATTATGGTTCATTTGAAGATTTTTCCCATTCTTTAGATGAAATAAATGAGAGTAGAATGCAAAGATTGCATGTTGAGAATCTTTAGTCAAGAGGTAGCCAAATGAAGAGGAGGATAAGAAGGATTTTGATGATGATTCCTTGGCCACTCCTAAGGCTGAAAGATACTTGTAGAGGAGTGAAGAAAGCTCCACATCTCATTAGGAGGTAGAAGTTGCAAGGGAAATTATCCTAGAGGCTACAGGGAGTGATCACATTTACCTATTTGATGGGCTTCCACATTTTGTTTGGGATATTGCCGAGGAGATTGAACATGATGAAGAATAAATTAAATATTTATTCTCAGTTATCTAGCAGGGATATCAACTTTTTGATGAAGGAGATTGTGTCATTAAGCACATTTAGGGCTTCTTTTCAGAGCCTATTTCAGATGACCACCACGAAAGCACAAGTGAGGAGAAAGTGGCCATGTTCTTAGATGAGTAACAGAAGCCAGAGCATCTCAAGCAGCAAGAGGATGCAAAAGTAGAGCATAAGCATGAAATAAGTCCTGATGGTTTGCATGCTATTTCAAGGGGATTTCCTATTAGGAACCTAGCCCAGTTGGAGATCAACAAGAAGAAGTCAACACTCGTCATGCTTACTCCAAAGCATGAACATGAGCATTAAGAAGGGCAGAATCAACCCACCTATCCATTTCAAGGCAACTACTTCCATAGTCAACTCAAGTGGGTATGTGAGTTTGTTTTCATCCTTAGGGAAGTATTCCACCAGTTTGTTGGATTCCTGCCCTTTCCCCACCTCTTGTTGGTTACCCACAAGCATGAAAAGCATGTTAAATTGATTAGAAGGGGTGATTATTTTGGAAAACCAATCAATGTCTTTGTTTAGGTCTTTTCTGCTTGGTTAGTTTAGTTTAGGTAGGTTTGTGTAGTTTTCTTTTCTTGCAAGTTCTATTGCACATATTTCATTCTCATTAGGAGACTGCATGTTTGGTTGTCTTTGGTCATTTTGTCTTTGTCTTTTGTGTTGTTCACTATGAAAGGTAGTTTTAGTCATTCAGTCTGGTTTGGAAGCTCTTCTTGTGAAGGTTGTTTCAGGTCCCTCTTGATTCCTATGCCCAATGGATTCTTAAGGCTACTAGTTCTAGTGTTTAACAGGAAACACCCCTAGAGGTCACCAAAGTGTTAACTTACAGACACTTCTAATAATAAAATTTAGTTACAATATATAAAACCAAAAACTGCTCTACTAAAATAATTATGTGAGATAGTTTCGTGATTATGGGTTGAATTGTTGTTATCTTTATCAAAGTAACCTGCATTACTAAACAATTTTATGTGAGCTTGGTTAAACCATTTATAGTTGTTGTGTGTATGTGTGTCTAATGTTCTAGTGTAAAAGATGGGGCATTACATACTGATTCGAGTGTTTAGTAGGCAAACACCCCCTAGAGGTCACCAAAATGGTAACTTATTTAAGTATGTTAGACTTAGATAGTCACAAGGTAATCATAGGTTAGGAGATCTCATGGAGGAAATGCCATTTAAGCCTCATATTAGATTCTAAGACTTAGGACGGGCTGTCAAATTTCATGCAGGAGGGTGCCACACGATGTTACTGCATGTGATTTTGACACTTCCAGTTTTGACAGGATCCAGGTGCTCTGCCTTTAATCCATGTGGCTCTGAGTCACCTTTGATAGGCCCCTCCTGCATTTCATAAAGCTTCAAGTTTTTTGAGACCATTCTATGCCATGTGGTTGAGTCTCGGTCTATTTTAGGATGTTAGGATTGGCGTGGTTTCCTTGATGCGCCATTGGCCAGTGCATGTGAGTCAGCTAAAGGAGGCAATGGTAAATGAATCTCTAAGGGCTTTGAGCAATTGTATCGAGGCATCAGTGGATCTAATTGCCAGTGAGGGCCGAAGGGAAGAACCAAAGGAAGACATGAGGAGGAGACACGTAGCAGCTCCGCACTGCCTCTCAATGAAATAAGCCCGACTCTCCCTAGCTGTTGCGCAATTGGCTCTCCTGGGTGACTCAACACAACAATAGGTCCCATTTCTCTATGAGGCAGCAGGGGGATCCCAGACCATTTAATCATGAGCCTAAAGTGATCTGATAGTCCACGCATCACAGGGAGCCTTCGATGCCAACCAAAGGAAGACGATACACCATTATTTGAAGTCAATGAGTCAACAAGCCTCTAGGCTTTGCGGGGAAGGTATAGATGCATCTCTAGGGGATAGTTGGTAGTTTGGCATCCCGCCAAGCAAATTTCAAATCACTTAGAATCTTCTCGCAATCTAACTCATGTAGTAATCCAACGCATGTTGCAATTCAATTCAAGCGACACTACAGTGCATTATGAGATTTAATTGTTGAGCCCCATTAAGTGATCTAGGTGGATTCCATTGTTTTTGACCTTTTCTCGAGATGTCATGAATGCAAAGGGACTCTTGAGGTAGCTAGAAGCAGTCGAGTAGGTGTATTTTAATGTTGATTTAATGGAGATGGTTGGACTGGTTTGACTCTCACCCAGACGCACCGACTAGGAGTTGCTAAATATATGTGATCTAGGGATGTATCAAGAGGAGTGTTATTCTTTACTTGGTGGAAGCTCTGTTAAAAGAGACTCAAGCCTTTGTGAGCATTTCCAAGAATCAAGTGAATATTGACGAACTGTGTCAGTTTTTTTTGGCCTCTCACATCTTCATTTCTGATTTAGCTATGAATGGAGTATTGGCACGTTGAGCCCTATTTTATACCTATATTAAATCATTCTCTACGCAAGAATCTGTATTAGCTGTATTTTGCCTTTTGATCAATATAAAAACTAATTTTATGCCCTCACATTTTCTTTGTACTGTGTAATACTAGGAGTTTGAGTTTCTATTTTGTGAATGATCAATTCCTTGTAGTTTCAACTCTTTTTCTTTACATCTGCTAATATTTCCATGAGACGTGTATGTCTATCATCCGTTTGAGATTATTCTGTGCAAGCAAAGTTGATACAGGGGTTCTTGAACCTATTTGTTGCATCATCATTTCGCTTTTTATCACTCCTTTTCCTTTTCCTTTAGGATTAGTTGTAGTTTATTTTTCTGAGCTTTAGGCTTGGAGAGGAACCAACCTTCTCTAGAGGTCTGATCTCAGTAGCAAGGTCTCACACCTTGAGATCATTCCCATTATTTCATTGGAACGTTTGAACCAGTTTCAAACGAGGGTGTAGTTTCATGTGACAACAGAGATATTGAAATTTACTTGGTGAGCAGTGTATCTAAAGCCAAGATCAAAGATCAGTTTGAAATCGAAGAACATGAAGACAAACCAACAAGCATTCTCCCTTCGAATTACATGCAACCTAAGTATGAAACACTCAAGTTTCTTGAAGATGGTGATGAAGAAGGAATGTTGTAAGGAAAGGTTAGAAATCATCCTATTTCTGAAACATTCTATTTTGAAAATATGATTATACAAACTCTAGTAGATTCATTGTCACACCTCACATCTCCTAGACTCAATTTATTAAATCAAACACATGTTAAAGAAGGAAAATGTGTGCATAATTTTGGTAATTGTCACAATTTGAAGGTTATAAAAGGAAATGAAAAAATAGACATACACATGGTTGAACAAAGGTTGAATGATGACATTGAAAAATTCTATACACATAATGATAACAATGATGGTGAAGAGTGTGAAAACCTTACTAGAGATGAGGGCACATCAAATATTACATATACTTCATAGGTCAATGATATATTAAAAGTTTTACCTTTTCTTACTATGTCAATAGAGACATTCTTATCTCATGAAGATGAAGAAATGGCTACCTTAATTTTTGAATACATGTTGAAACTAAAAGAAGTAATCAGTGGAAAAATAACTCCAACTTTTAACCATCATTTAATGCATCTTACTGAGGCTATACATAAGAGGTTTGAAGAACTGAAATCGTTAAAAGAGCAACAAGTAAACAATGATCCGTCAAAGGAAACTTAGGAAAATTTGCATCCCTATGAAGTTTTTATTCCAAGTTGGTGTCTTGAGGCATCAGATGATGACTTCCTTTACATTGAATATGTCATTCCTACTCTCTTGGTGATCATAGAAGAAAACAACTCTATAGTTGAGTCTAAGGATACAAATGCATTATCCTTTCCTTTTTCTCCTTCATCATCATTGGATCAAGAATTTTATGAGTTTATTGCAACAAAGAGGGATGGAGCTTCTTTAATTCAAGACAATCCCGTGTTTCTTGAAGTTGTTGTTCATGAAGTGGGTTTATAGCCTAAACTACAAGAAGCTCAGCCATCTCAATATTTGTGTGAAATATGTGAAATTCAAGACTTATTTTCCTCAAATTCTAATGATCAATCATACATCAAAATGTGGGACATCAATATATTTGATCCAATGCAAGAAAATACTATCAATAGTATACAAGATGATACCAAAGTTATTCAAGAGACTTCTAAGATCTATGATGAAGAGTGGTTGTTTGGATATGATGCATTATTCAAAAAACTTATGAAAAAATAGATCTCTCACCATAAATGCAAAATGACAACTAGGTTCATAAAGACTCCACGAGTACCATCCATTGTTCCACATAGGTTCTTACTTCTTTGAACTTGTTAATGGGTTTGCATAATCTTCATGATGTAGTTAAGGTAGGTTGTACCTTGCCATGTGTTAGAGTGAATAATTTATATATTCACTATAGCTTAAGTGTACTTAGGTTGATGAGGTTAGATAACATCTTGTCTAAATGAATGTGCAACCTTTTAGGCCTTTAGAGGCTATCTATTTGTTTGGTAAACCTCATGTGCATACCTTTTGAGGTTGAAAGACTTTCCATCTCATCTCAAAGGTCACTTTTGTAGTCATTCAACACTTGTCACCAAGGTTGATGACTTGGTCAAAAGGTTGTTGGTTTGCACATTCCAAGTGATCCAAAGGTTGACACATATAGGACACTTGTCTACGTGCAAGCGCCACATCATGGGGCACAATTTTTCAATCCACATGCAAGGTGGATTGCCTCATCCATGCTTATATAATAAGGAATTCTTATGTAAATTATCAAGTGAGATTAATATATGTTTATGCTCAAATTAGGTTCATTAATATTATTGATTTCTTATCTCTATTTGTCAATTTCCATATTGTGAGAGTGAATATCAAGTGTTGCAGACAATTCTTGGCTATTCCAACATGGTATCAAAGCCATGCTACAAACATGCTCTCTGTTTTGAGGGGATCCGGAGGTGAGGTGAAAATCGGTGCATCCTAGAGTGAAATTGATCTCACGAGCAAAATTGAAAAAGAAATTTTTTTATAAAAAATGATTTTTCTATGTAATTTTGTGAAATTTTTTGTTTCAAAATGCAATTTTTTTTTTTTGCAAATTGAAGATTTACAGTCATTTTAAGGGTTGTCTAGAATTAGACAAGTATTGGTTTGATTGTTAGTTCTAGTAAACTAATTTGCAAGTTTTTCTTTGTGCAAAGGTCATTTGTATTGTTGTAGAGGATGAGAGAATTCACATGGCCTACATAAAGAGTCATAGCTTGTGCAAAGAGGATGAAGTAGCACCCACAAGAAGTTCATGACCTACATATTTGGAGGTGGTTGGGGCCACATAAAGGGCATCCACAACTTTAAAGGGGTTCATATTCCCTCTTTATGGGTCAAATCTCTTCCCAACAAGGTGTTTTTATATCTTTGTAACTCAAATATCCTCTCAACAAGGCATTTTTACATCTATGTGGGTTGAAACCATCCTAGCAAGGCATTTTTTACATCTTTGTGGGTCGAAACCCTCCTAGTAAGGCATTTTTTTGATGTGCAAGACATTTTTTGAGCTGGGCAAGGTGTTTTTTTAATGTGCAAGACATTTTTTGACCTTAATCTACCTGAAATCAACCTGTACCTGCCTAAAATTAACTTCAGAGGAAGAAATTCAGCCCGTGGAGCTGAAATTTGGCTGTCCCTACAATTTTCTGGACTCTTTTTACCATAATCTATCTATTTTTTGCCCTATTTTTTGCTCACCAAAATAGCATTTACATTTTGTTTTTAATAAGAATTTAAATTATGTTTATTAAGATAATATAAATCATGATTTTTGGGGTTTATTGTAAATTACGAGGCAAATTCAAAGGGTAATTTTTTCAATTAATGGTTTTAAAACTCTTGTATATTCGTTGGTCGAAGACGAAGGGAGAGGCCCTGTTCGGCAGGAGGCCAATACCCCTCTCAATTCAAACCATTGTATTGTACTTTCTTTTCTGATTCCAATGAGTCATTTGACGACTAGGCTTTCTCTTATCATAGGCACTTTTTTCTATTTTAGTGCAATTATCATAGGTACTTTTTTCTATTTTAGTGCAAATGTATTAAAACAGGCCATTTATGGGAAATTGTTTTTGTCACAACTTTTGATTGGTAGCTCAAAATTGAGCATTATTTTTGTAAAAGTTAATATTTTCCCATTTCCCATGCATTGGAGCTATTTGCATTGTAAAACACACTAAGTTGTAAAGCGCCAAAATTTGGGGGCTCACCTAATTCGAGGGTTGCCTAATTTGTTGATTTCTATTGTCTAAAGGAATTGACTTGTTTGTAATCATGGGATATCAAATTCAGTCTTCTGTAATCCACCTAAAAATGGGAAATTATAAGTCTTGGTGTGAAGGCATCTTGAAACATCTCAAGTTCCACAATCTCATACCCTATCTATATGGACTTGTCCCTGAACCAGGTAACAAATTGAAGAAGAATAAGTGGTTTAATAATCGTGATCACATTGTTGGATTACTCAACTTACATATACCAGATGACAATTTGTATTCCATCATGGATATTGAATGTCCACATGCATTATGGATCAAATCTTGAGACATATATGGAGACTCCAATGTTTTTCCCTTCCCACATGATCCTACTATGATCACAACTCACATCCTGCATCATGATTTAGATACAAAGTGTCAAGTTGACATAAAGGAAATCATCATTCCTACACTACCTACAGTTGCTTCATCAGATGTCAGTCTCACTTCTTCACAAGCTTCGAGTACTTCTTTACAACAAGATCACCTTTGTCTTCCTAGCATTGTTAATTGTGATGTATATCTACATGACATTTCATGTCTGTTTGTAGAGTCTCGCATTGCTGACATGGAAGCACACATTGAGGGCATCAGTCTTCTTTTCGATGAAAACTTCGATGAAGTTTCATTAGCCTTGTATTCTTGAAATATGATTGCTCTTCCTTCGCCTACATCAGCTTCTATAATGACAGTATTAGATGCTTTTGGCTCTAGTTATCACCATACATCTATGGTTCCTATGGTTCCTATTATAGAATATTCTATGATACTTGATTTATTGCATCAGTATTTGTCACATGATAGCATTCGCTTGGAGATTCTTGAGCATTTTTTGAAGACATCATGGGCCTCATTTGAGTCTTTGAATCATGTGCACAAAATTCAAAGACATTCCTATTTCTTCTTGTATGTTCTTATCACGAATGGGGAGATTACTTACACACTTCTGTGGTTCAATTTCTTCCTAAGGGGAGAAATGTAGTTCAATGTTCCTAGAATCTCTTTAGCATACTTCATCAAGCATCTATATGCACTACATCATATTTTATGGGGGGGGCTTCCAAGTCTCTCTTTGTATCTCCTATTTTGGTTAAATTTATTGTACACATGTGATAGAAGTTGTCCTGGGGGGTCACGATATAAGTCCTCCTTCTTCTTCACTTGTTTTCTTTTCATGCATTTTGTTTCTCCTTTTGGAGAGGAGTTTTGTTTCCACGGGGTTTTCTCCTTTACTCCACTTTATAAGAAACTTTGTACATGGATACCTAACATGGCCTAGTAGATGGGACCCATATTTATGTATCTCTTGCACTTTTGTGATCTCCCCAAGTATTACTTAAGGGGGGTGTTAGAGTGAATAATTTATCTATTCACTATAGCTTAAGTGTACTTAGGTTGATGAGGTTAGACAACATCTTGTCTAATTGAATGTGCAACTTTTTAGGCCTTTCGATGTTACCTAGTTGTTTGGTAAACCTCATGTGCATACTTTTTGAGGCTAGAAGACTTTCCATCTCACCTCAGAGGTCACTTTTGTATTCATTCAACACTTGTCACCAAGGTTGATGACTTGGTCAAAAGGTTGTTGGTTTGCACATTCCAAGTGATCCAAAGGTTGACACCTATAAGACACTTGTCTACATGCATGTGTCACATCATGGGGCACTTGTCAATCCACATGCAAGGAGGATTGCCTAATCCATGGCTATATAATAAGACATTCTTATGTAAATTATCAAGTGGGATTAATATATGTTTATGCTCAAATTAGTTTCATCAATATCGTTGATTTCTTATCTCTATTTGTCGATTTCCATATTGTGAGAGTGAATATCAAGTGTTGCAAATAATCCTTGGCTATTCCAACACCATGTACATAGGTTACTAAGGAAAGTTTGTCATGTTTGTTTCAGTTTTGATGTATCTTTTATTGTTCATTTCAATTTTGGTTTGCATTAAAATCCTTTTAGGTGCTTTCTATTGTGCTATGTTAGGTTTCAAATATATGGCTCATTGGATAAGGCATTAATCCTCAGTTGAGATTCTAGGTTGCAAGGTTCTTGTCCCCCATTAGAGCTAACTATTATCCACATTTTTGTCCTTGAAAAATTTTAAACTTTTGTCATGTTTCCTGGGTCAACATATGTTTGTTGAGTTATTGCCCTAGGAGTCACAAGTGTCGCAAGCTAGATTAAAAAGTCTTGCAACTTTACAATCTATGTGAAATGATTAAATAACCTTAGTGGTAGAAATATAGATCTTCAATACAATTTGATAGGTACATTATCTTATGATACACTTCTGCATTTTTGGCCCTTCAATAGTTTGTAGTTTTATAAAGGTGTGAGATTACTCAGAAAGTTTGGCAAATAGGTTTTATAGGGTGTTCCAAGTGCTACCATGATTGATTTTAGTTTAATTTGCAAATGTTTAAGAGTTCAACAATCAATCGCAAGGTTGTCACACAATGTACACGCCTCTTGGAAAGGTCAAGAGTTGATTCAAAATAGTATTTTAACCCATATTGAATTCAAATGATGCACAAGTGAGCAAAGTTATAAAATTTAATTACAATTTGTAGTTTGCCTTTTAGGAATCACACTTTGTACCTTGCAATTTTCATTAATTCACAAGTTGATTTTCAAGTGCAATTTCATTAAATTCATCAAAATCTAGATTGTGTAGTCAGTTTAGAGTCACAATTTTCAATTCGTATCCACAATGATATTTTAAAGGAATTCAACGTCGAAAAGTGTAGAGGGGCATCAAAATCAGGGAAATTTTTTTTTTTTTTAAATCTACAAGCCGCATTGGAGTTTATAGTGTTTGCAATTTAATTGATACCAGTTTAATACTAAAATGACAAAGTTTGAGAGTAAAAGTTAAATTGCAAAATTTGTGCAAAACTTCATTACCTTGCAAAAATACCAAAAAAATTACATTTTAAAAATTAAAAAACTGTTCAAGAAGGTTAAAATGTGGAAGTGCAGACTTAATTCACAATTGTACAAAGTTGCAAAATTCCACCTGCTTCCAAACCCCAAAATTCCCACTCTACTTAAACATCATCCACTTCAATGGTCAAACAGTGATTAGCAATTTTACACCTCATCCACAACAAAAAGCGGTAAATATTTGTCCTATTATTATTGGCCAAAATTGACCTTTGACTGTTGAAGTGGATGATGTTTAAGAATAGCTCAAATTTCCGTGATAATAGACGAAATATGGACTTGTGGAATTAATTCACTCTCAAGCATCTGCAAAACACATAAGAGCTTAAATAGCCCGTACGTGGTAATCAAAATCAGTCGAGAGAGCATATTTTCGACAATCAATCGACACTTGAAAAAGTTGAATCGATCGAGACTGGTTGAATGAACTGGTTAGGAAGCAAGAGTCAACAATAAGAAAAATTGAAAAAATTGTAAAACAGTCTAACACACAACGTCTTGTTTACAGTGAGTGCAAAAGACACATTCCCACATCATTTTTCTCTCTGTGTTCACACATTTACACTAGTTTTAAATCCATGGAATCGCATAACTAATTTACACTTAAGCAGAAATAATAAAAGATAAATTCAACATTTTAGGGTGACTCACTAGCAGCCTTGCACATCTGCCAAGTGCAAGAAAACTTTATGCCCACGTTAATGTTGAACTACAGGATCGCAGCATAAACTCACAAAGTAGATTTGTTGACAAGGTTTTAGAAACTTTCAAGCAAATGTAATTTACACGCCCCTGCCAGGATCCTCTCATGCATATGCTAAATGCAGATTTTGTTAGCACAACTGATCATGATAAATTTATATACATATTGCAGCATTAGAACAGAATATGGACACCATCGAAACATATTGGAATGAGGGATTTATCTGATATTACATTTCGACACGCCTCAACATAACATGATCTCGAGATTGCTATGAGTTATAAGATGACTCTATTAGCTAACAGGTCCCATGGCCGACAGCATCAGGGCCAAAATGGAACAAGAGCTCTCAAAAACAATTTCATCCCTAAATCCGTCAAGAAGGTCAGATTCTCGGAGAGCATAAAGTACTTGGGAAGTAGTTCAGAAAGAGAAAGGGATAACTATATTGCGGAAAGAAGATCATCCTTGAGAAAAGAGTTCTTTTCTAACAGAAGGCCCATGAAATCACAAGAAGAGGCTTTCTTGGATTCTAAAAAAGGTTATCCCAGCTCTACTGCCAAAGGGAATTCACAACCAAGCAAGTGGAGATCCTATTACAACCGAAGGCACTAGAAGCATCCTCATTAATACATGAACAGAGAACGGCGACCTCACTAGCCGTGGATGCCTCTAAAACCAGCATTAAAGAGTCCTGAACAGAGGAAAGTATGGACCCCCAAGCCTACCTTTAAAGAGACAATTAGGAGGACGGAATTTTAGGAGGTGTGCTTATCGCTGGAGGATAGATATGTGCTGAAGAGAACCTCCAATCTTCGTGATACAGTACTCATAGGTAAGGTTTTGTCTCCTCACTTCTTTGGAGATGAGTTCAAAGAGTGGTCTTTAAAAGCTTATCCAGAGGTCAAGGATTTTGGAGTGCTAGGAAATGGTTTTTTCTTTTTCTCCTTCTTGACAAAGGAAGAAAGGGATAAACATCTGGAGAAAAAGACCATGGAAGTTCGACCAGACGGTAGTATTCTGTTAGGAATGGAAACCCAACTTCCATTTAGGCAAAGAGCAAATTCCTTTACTCCCCTTCTGGATTCAACTTCCCTATCTTCCAATGGAATACAGAGACCCAGAAACTCTGTCTCGAATAGGTAATTCACTGGGTGTCTGTCAAGAAGTGGACGTTGGACTAGATTCCATCAGGTCATCTTTCGTCAGGCTATGCGTACTTTTAGAAACAAAAGAGCTTCTCCCTAAAAGGGTAAATTTGATGACCTCAAAAGGTGACTGGCTTCAAGATATCTTGTTCAAGGATGGCTTACAACCAGATGACCTTTTGAGGTTAAATGATTTTTTGCGCATGAGAAATCAGGAGGAGGCTCCAAAGGTTATCTCCTCTCCTAATGTGCGTGGCCTCAATTTGTCCCAAGAAGCCTATGGACCCCGGATGTACTCCTTCAGCAAATGGAGAGGTGCATGTTCTGGTATATGGAAGAATGGAAGAGGGAGCTGTCACTATACAAGTGGTCCTCTCTTCACCTTTTTTGGCTATGGTTTTGGAAAAGGAGGCTCGTCAGGATAAGGGAAAACCAGATTTGGCTATAGAAGTTCCTGGTGATTTCACTGGCTTAGATGGACAGACACAGTTAGAAGATCTCTCCTTGAGAGAGCGTGAAGGAAGCCAGAGGGTTAGCCAGGACACCTTATTCCTGTAAATTCTGGTTAATGAGGAAGAACAATGGGAGATTCTAGACGAATTGGCTTCTCATAGGGAGAAAGAGAAACAAATCTGTGTAAAGGAATAGATGATTTTGGAGCACAAGGAAGATGGGCCGATTAAGGTGAGTGAAGAAAATAGACACCAAAATTTCTCAGAAGAGCTGTTCCAGGACAACGAGACCTTCAAGACTCTGTTTGATGAAGTCCTAGTCAAAGTTACAAATAAAATTTGTAATGAAATTACAACTGAAGTACTAGAGGAGGATGATGGTATAGCAAGGAAAAGACCTCTAGGCATAACCTAGATGAAGATGAAGGCTCCCCATGGTAAGGGTACGCCGGCCTCCATTAGAAAGAGTGCTAGACAGAGAAAAACCAGAAAGCATAATGAGGATGTGGACGAACTGCAAAAAATCCTTGACACAACTTTTAATAAGAGGAGAGTGGAAAACTCTCCTCGGGAGGCATGAGGATCCTTAGCTAGAATGTTAGGGGCATCAATGCCCCTAACAAGAGACGCCTCATCAAACAACAAATTGATGAGAAGAAAAGCAACATTATTTTCTTGCAGGAGACTAAGTTATCTTCAGTCTCAAGTGAATATGTTTTCAAATAATGGTCAGGGTGGGATTTTGTTGTAGTTGTTGCTTGTGGAGCTTCTGGGGGTTTGGCGATCTTTTGGAGATCATATCTTCCAAGTATGGAGGTGATTGAGTCGAGTGATCATTGGTTAATTGGCATATTTTTAGACTTGCTAAGAGAAAATGACCTTTGGTTCATTTAGGTTTGTGGTCCCATGAACATTTCACAAAGACAACAGGTTTGGTCACAAATCTCTTCATGGTTAAACTTTCTAAGAAAGGAGAGGATCCTTTTAGGTGGAGATTTTAATGCAGCCCTAGACAATTTAGAGAAAACAGGTGGGATTTCACATCCGACCAGGTCACAGCAGGATTTCAAAGAATTTGTCAAGCTCAACAATTTGGTTGACTGCATTCCAAGGAATGGTAAATACACTTGGACTAATAGGAGAAAGGATTTTGGAAAGATTGCAGAAAGATTAAACAGATTCTTGTTATCTCCTAAGTGCTTTCTTGATGATGAAGTAAATTTGGAATCAGATATTCTACCGTTGGCTAGCTTGGATCACTTTCCCATTAGGCTCAGACTAGGGATGGATAAATCTTTAGGAAGGAGAAAGTTCAGGTTCTAGACAATATGGTTCAGGGATCCCACCTTCCTCCAAAAAGATTGATGATTGGTGGAAAGAGGCTCCCTTCGTTAGGGGATCACACATGTTTTAGCTCATCTCTAAGCTCAAATTTCTCTGAAGCAAAGTAATGGATTGGAATAGATCCCAATTCAAGAACATATTCGGGGAGAAATATAGACTTCAGCAAGATTTGTGGTTGCTAGAAGAAAAAGTGATAAGGGAAGGCATGGACGCAGATACTTTTCATCTAAAAAAATATTTTAAAAAGGATTTGGAGGTCTTAAAATGAGAAGAAATCTACTGGAGACAAAGATCGAGGGAATCTTAGTTAAAAGAGGGTGAAAAAAACACCTCCTTCTTTCACACATCCTCTAAGGTTAGAAAATCAGCCAATTCTATAAGATCGATTATTTCTTCTAATGGGACATTGCTTACAAACCAGGAGGATATTAAGAGAAGTAAAAAGTTTTTATAAAGATTTGCTTTCAAAAGTAGAAAGTGCAGATGACGGGGTGGCAGACCTTTCCTTTGTCCCAAAATTGGTCTCAGAACAACATAATAAGGAATTGATGAAATAATTCTTCATCGAGGAAGGAAAGACGGTAGTCTTCTCTATGCCAGGTGAAAAATCTTTGAGCCCTGATGGTTGGATTGGCCTCTTCTTTTAGAATTGCTGGGATATGGTAAGTAAAGACATTTATTTGGCAGTAGAAGAATCTAGGAAGCATCAGAATGTGCTCAAGGAGATGAAATCTACATGCCTCATACTCATCCCCAAAACAAAAAAAAACCCCAAAGATTTGAAGACTTTAGGCCCATTTCATTGTGTAATTATGTTTACAAAATCATCTCTAAAGTGGTAGCCTTGAGACTAGCTTTGCTTTTACTAGAAATTATTTCTAAGGAGCAAGGGGGCTTCGTCTTAGGTAAAGAAACCAATGGAAGGGCAATTCTAACCCATAAAAATTTACATTCAGTCAAGAAAGCGAGATCTAACCAATCATGATTATCAAGTTAGACATGGCTAAGGCGTATGATGGGGTGGAATGGCAATTTCTGATGGCCATGCTTGGAAAATTGGGCTTTTCTAAGGATTTATGCAAATGGATCTTCTCCTTTGTTTTAGGTTTCAAAAATTTAGTTTTAATTAACAGTATGGAATCAAACTCCTTTGAACCCACAAGAGGATTGAGACAAGAGGATCCCATTTCCCCCTATCTCTTCATCCTGATTTCAGAAGTGATTACATGGACTGTTAGAGAACCAAATAGGAGGGCAGCTTGTAAAGGCATCAAGCTTCAAGATGTCCAAGACTCATTTACTCACACCCTCTTCATAGATGATACAATCCTTTTTGGTCTAGCCATAGTGACAGAAGCTAAGGTGATTAAGAATGTTATTGATGGTTTCTGTAAGGCTTTAGGTCAATTGGTCAACAGTAGCAAGTCTATGATCTACTTCTTCAATGTAGAGCCAGTTGTTCATAGTGCTATAGATAGAATTTTCAATTTTAGAATTGAATTCCTTGCTAGAAAGTATCTAGGAATCCCACTCTTCAGTGGTAGATATAAGAATAACCTTTGGAAGAATGTCATAAAAAATTTGCATGTAAAGATTACTTCTTGGAAGGGGCGATGGTTAACATTAGCAAGCATAATAACCATGATAAAGGCAGTCTTGGCAACAGTCCTAGTATACATGATCCTTCAAACCCCTAAAGGAGTGAGCATGGAGATTGAGAGAATTTGCAAAAAGTTCCTTTGGAAAGGTTCTTTGAAAGGGAAAAAGATACATCTTTTGGCATGGGATAAAGTGTGTAAGCCGAAGGATGTAGGAGGTACAAGAGTGCTAGACTTATGTCTCCAAAATAAAGCGTTGGGAGCCAAATTGGTGTGGGGACTATATAAAAAGTCTGGAGCAAAATGGGCTCGTCTGATGAGAAGCAAATATTTGGATTCTATAGAAAAAGAGAGAATCTTCACAGTTAAAACCCCCCCCACGGGGATCAGCAATTTGGAATTTTATTTTGAAGAGTAGGGAGATTATCTTGCCCAAACTATCTTGGCTAGTCCACAATGGTGAAAAAACTGATTTCTGGGAGGACTCATGGTGTGGAGAGCCCAAGCTCTCTGATTGGGAAGAACTTAAAGAAGCCAAAGAAGCCAAGGAATACTTGAAAAGGCATTGGGGAAACAAGGTTAAAGATTATTGGTGCTTCAAAGAGGGTCATGACTCCTTACCTATTTCGTGGAGAAGTACATGGGATTGTGACACCCTTCTTGATTAGAGAATGTCGTTGAAGAGGTCATTAGCTATTGGAGTTGTCGTCTTCTAGAATATGGAGGATGAACTAGTTTAAATGGGTGCAAAGTTGAGTTCTTACTCAGTAAAAGGTTACAAGAGTGTGACTCAACAGGGGAATTCAGTGTGGCCTATTAATTTATTTTTGAACTATGTCGTTCTACCCAAAGCAGACACTTTTTCTTGGCTAGCACTCCATAAGAAAATCTTCACGAGGGACAAAATTAAGACACTGGGCTTGGGAGCTAATTTTGATTGTGTTCTTTGTGGAGAAATGGAAGAATCAATAGATCATCTATTCCTTCATTGCACATTCAGCAAAGAATGCTAGCTCTGGCTTATGAGGAAATTGAATTGGACCACTCCTTTGTCAGAAACGTTAGTCTCCATGTTTGCTAATTGGACGAGCTTATTCCCAGATTTGTATTTTGCTTGCCTTTGGGAGATCAGACCTTCATTGATTGTTTGGCACCTATGGAGGGAGAGAAACTTTAGAATTTTTAGAAAGGAAGCCCTCTCCTATAGTGAAGTATTTAATAGATTAGAGGAGGCCATCATTGAAGTGGTTGAGGCTAAGGTAAGCAGAAAAGATTTTAAGTCTGTAGGTTGGTCTAAATGGGATGATGAAGTGATTTAATAATAGTTCACGCGGTACTAAAAATAGATCTTCCATGCATCTAACATGGAGAAGAAAAAACTCCAACTTATTCTTAAAATAAAACTCTCATAAAAAAGCTACAAAGTTGCATGATTTGGAAGCATCAATTATCAACAATTTGACCCTGAGAAAAAAAAAAAACAATTTGGCATTATAAATGAAGTGTAATTTTTGTTGGTCAATGTGATTGTATAAAGGGTTGTTTAAAGTTTATACAAGATCAGATTTATAGATGAATTCTTCCATAAAAAGTTTTATTAAACAAGATGTGCGCACATATAGAATGGCCTATCAGCCAAATAAAACATATGATTAGATATGATATCACTATATTTTTCGCAACACACCGTTGCTGAAATGGAAAACAAAATAAAAGTAGCTATCAGCATCCTCCACCGCCACCGCCCCCTCCACAGCCACCACCACCACCACCACCACCACCGCCACCTCCACCTCCACCTCCACAGCCGCCACCACCACCACCGCCACCTCCAGCTCCACAGCCACCACCGCCCACTGCACCTCCCACTACAGCTCCTCCTGCAAAATAAACATCGCTCTTCCCGTTTGCACGCCTCTTCTTTCTCCCCTTCCCAGAAACGCAGGAAAGAACAACCATGGACACCATCATCAGACCCACAAATACCATAAACAGAGGCATGCAGCCAGGCTGCGACGAAGATGGGTTTTCAAGGAGAAACCTCGACATTTTCAAGAAAATGTATAAGAAAATTATTGAATCTCTGGTGTGCTTACACAATTTTTTCTAATATAGCTTCCACTTCAAGGAAAGAGTTCCCCCCCCCTGCAATTATTTAATCTTCGTGCACTTCAAGAAAATTATTGAATGCCTGGTGTGGTTACATAAATTCCTTTAACATAACTTCCAAAGGAGTCCCTTGTTCTAGGAAAAAGTTTTGTTACAGTGGTTTTACATAGGGATCAAAAGACAATTTTGGAAATGGTATAATGAAACTTGTTCAAGCAGCTTTATCAATTCACCTATGCTTCACAAATCCAAGATTGAAACGAAGAAAAATTATCAGACTGTCAAACCGAAATAATTGAAAAACAGCCCGCCACCGCTGCTTCGTGGAAAATGCAATGGACCTTCTTACCTATTGTTCATTCGCGCATCATACAATTTTGCAAGTTTGTTAATATGTTGACGATTATTTTCAAATTCGCATTGCTTGTTCGCTACACCATTCTCAACGAATTCGGTACTACTACTAGCAGCGAAAGTTCTTATGCAGACTCTGTCTTTTGAAAATTGTCATTCTTATTTGACATTGGTAATTAATTTCTCCAACTACATTACTAATAGTTGTATATGTAATAGTTAAATATTTGTCAAAGCATTAGTAGTTTTTACGTAAGGATGGAAGACTGGATTGTTTTAATAAATTTTTAGAGACGAGGAGATAAGAAAGTTTCTACATAGCATAAGTAGTTTTTAGATAAGGATGGAAGATTGGATTGTTTCAATAAGTTTCTAGAGAACAAGATAAGAAAGATAAGGATGGAAGATTGGATTGTTTCAATAAGTTTCTAGAGAACAAGATAAGAAAGATAAGGATGGAAGATTGGATTGTTTTAATAAGTTTCTAGAGAGGACAAGATAAGAAAGTTTCTAGATATATAAAGAGGATAAGATAAGAAAGTTTATAGATAGATAGAGAGGAAAAGATATCTATATAGATGGATAAGGATTGGAAGTTTCAAGAAGGCCCAAATATTAAATGTTGGATACTAGTATGGTTTCGATAAGACCTCTATAACTAGAGGCATCATGTAATGGTTTATCCATCAAGCAATAGTGATCACTTTATCACTAAGTAACGACAAGTGATTGTATATTTTTGTATTGTGTATTGTGAATCTTATGTGTTTGTTTGTCTCCTCCACCAACATTATTGTTAGGGTGATTCTAACATTTCTTCTAGATGATCCTCTATTCCACCACAACCAAAGTTTAAAAATGAATTTACTACCATAAAACAAAATCGTACCTAAAAGGATTTGATAAGAAATCCTAGTGTGTAATGGGAAAATTGCATGCCCATGCTTTTTCACACATGTTTTGGTTATTATGTAGTAATAAGTTTATAAATGGTATATTATTAGGTAGATTCAACTCATGACATTAATATATTCTAATCTCATTATTGCTTATTCTAAGAGATTGATTCCGATATCTAGATCTCTCATTTGCCACCCTCCATCAAATCCATAGGTGTAGAATTGTCCTATGTCATTTTTGTAGTAGTGGAACTGAACCTTGAACTTTAAAATTTTAAAATTTAAATTTAAACTCTGCCAACATTTCCACTAGCTATTGTGAGCTGACTTAAAATACATTTGTGTTGATTTGTGTGCTATGTTCTTGTATTTAAAAATGTTCATGTTCATTCATTTGAAACCATGCTAGGCAACCTAGAAATCATTAGAAGAGCATGCACATAATAGTGTCATCATCCTAGGCATATTGCATGATAATTTGTCATGTTCAATCTTGGTTCATCATCATTGAATCAATTTGCCTAAGGTTTTGATTACTTGAAGAACATAACCCTTACAAATTGGTGGATTCCCTAAAGTTGTTTGTAAACACTTCCAATTTCCTTACTATATTTCAAATATCAAGGCGAGGTGAACTTGTGACAAACAATCACTTCCTACCAATTCACTACTATAGGTCTAGGTAACAGGTTCAATTCTGCACATATGATCATTTTCACAAATGCCAAAATCGGTTCCATGTGTGTAGATTTGAACCATAGCAAAGCATGGTCAACTTATAAATTTTGAGGCATCTGTGTGATTAGATCCTAAAATTTGAGTATATTGAAAAAATTGATTCTTGATATCCTTAACACCATTTTCCTCCCTCTAGAATTTAGCTAGGTACCTAATTTTATTTATTTAGGTTCAACATTTAATTTCAATATTAGTCCTAGCTTTAAAATTTAGGTTGATTCATCATTTAATTGTTTTATTTGTTTAATTAGCCTATATATTATGTAAATGTGATTTATTCACTTATTTTCACAAGGATAAGTTGCTTGCAAAATTGTTTCTAACAAGATTGAGCGGTCATACATTTACATGGTTTTATTTATTGCCATATGCTTCAATCACTTTCGTTAAGGAGTTGGTCGATGTTATGATCATCATTCACATATCAAACCAAATAGATTTAGAGAATTCAAGACATTGGAGGAGCCTCCACATATTGTATTAGAACAACTTTTGGAACATAATCTTATTACTTTACCTTCAACTAAGCCAATGGATTTATCTAAGCTTGCACACCACAAGGCTTAAAATTGTTGGGCTTATCATCATATAAATATAAATTATATGGATAGATGTAGCCTATAGTACAAAAAAAAAGTATTTAATCAATTTTCTTGCTAGATTAATTAAGCATAATGGCACTATGAACTTGGAATGATATTCCACATACTATTCCACCTTTGACTCAGTAGATCAAGTTCTAATAAACTTTTTGAGATAAGGATGTTTATTAATCAATGGAATACATAGATCTTTTAATGTTCCTTGTAGATTTGTAAGAGTAAATGAAAAAAATGTTCAAGGGATTTTCCTTTCTAATTTCAGATATCGATGAGAAGAGGTCAAAATTTTTAACATATACCTATGATTTCTTTAAATATTTATGGAGAGAGATGTATATTAAGGTGTTACGTAAGATATGATTTTATATATTTATATCCTAAATTGAATTAATATTTGTTATAAAAGGAAACCTTTTGTTAAGTTAGTGCAAATTTTGTTATACACTTTAATTTGTTGTCTTTTCCATCAAAGATTGCCTAATTACAATATGTCTGAACAAGATTGTCTACATCAACATGTTGATAGAGACCACACTAGTAAACATAAACATTTTTCACTCAAAATATTATAAAAGAGCCAACATGTTTACAATTCATAATTGTAATGCTAATAAGAAAGACATATTTACATATAAAAAGAGGCTAAAGTTTATGATTTTCTTATACAACCCTAATACTTAGGGAAAGGCTTGTATCTGATAGTTGTTTTGTATCTACTATATATTAATATTAATAAAAGATAGCATGCGATCATCTTCATTTTAATTGTTAAATCAACAACATTTCCTTAAGGCTCCATTTTCTCTAATACGAGTATTAAATACCCATAACTTTCCAAAGATCAACTATACTAAGGAGGTGACACAACTCTTACATAAATTATATCCTACTCCCAAGTTGCATTTAATCTAAAGTTAATCAAACTTTACATAAGAATAATTTATTTTACCCATCTATGATAGAAATTTAGAAAAGAAAATTACTAGGTATACATTGAGACATAAAGGCTCATCTAATATCAAAAGAGTCTCCATGCATCCCTATGGTGGGGAACATGTTTATTTGTACACCAAGAAGCATTCTATACTGGTAGCATGGAGTCTCATGTCATGACTATGTGCATAAAACACTTAGCTTAAATTTGATAGCCATTTACATTTCAGATAATTAATATTTATAATAAACATTAATTTTAAAAGTAACATATAAGTATATAATATTTACTACACTTTTATTTGTGAGGGATGACTCTTTATAGAACTCTAGATTCCCTACTCTGTAATGGGGGCCCTATTCCTAGTTTGGGTTTATAAGACAATGTTGTTCCTTTCTCGTGTGTGATTCCTATTAGTAGCGCATCCACAACCTTTGTGGTTGTGTCTCACTCTACTTCACGAGGAAAGGATTTCCTCTTCCATATGCTCAATCCTCACTTCTTACATGGTTCTTAGATAGGATGTGGTTGAGAATGAGGATTTTTATATTGAAAAGGGTCTAATTTGCAGATTTAGTTGTTTATTGTCATGCCTCTCTAATCTACATCAATGGATTTCAAAGTAATGGTGACCTCTCATTAAGGGTAAACTTGAGATTTACCCTTGTGCCATGGGATTATTTATTGTGGCCTTTGACTTGGCCTCTAATAGGGACACAATGATGGATGTGAAATGATTGTGGATGTGGGACTAGTGTTCCCTTATTCTCAAGCATTGGTTACCCTCCTTCAACCCTTTAACCAAATCTCTTGATATCATGTTAGTTTGGATCAAAATGCTCAACCTTCCTCTCAATTTTTGGTGTGATTCCTATTGTGAGGCTATTGGAAATGAACTAGGATGTTTATTAGAGGTCAACTTAGCTATTACACTTTTCTCCCACACAACCCTTTCTCACATTTTGGTGGACAATGACATAACTAAGGCTCTTCCAGCAAATGTAGTCCTATAGGTGGAGGACCAACCTTGGATCCAACCTCTTGATTATGAGGGTCTCCCCTTCCACTATAGTTTATGCTTTCCTACTAGCCATTTGCCTTTGTAATACCCCCTCTCTAGTCATGACGTTTGGGGCATGGCTTATTGGTGGCAAAATGCTCTTCCCCACCACCTAACTATTGATCTTGATGATGCTAACTCTATGTTAGATGAGCTTGCTTTTATTGAACCTATGTTAGTTTCTCCTAATGTTGTTTTAGATCTTTTTGTACCTAGTAAATGATCCCTTTGATCATACACATGTAGCTCCTATACTGGTTGATTCTGCCCCTCTTGTGGTGGATGATTCTCTACATCCTACTTCTATTAGACCTAGGCTTCCTACTTCTATTTTATAGCTAGATAAGACTTCTCAAGTTGCTTCATATTTGGTAATTTCATCTAATCCTACTCAGGTTGCTTCATCTTTGGTCAAACATCTTCATTCCTCTCTTACTCATCTAGTGCTTCATATTAGGGCAGTGGAGGTGGGCTCCCCTCTTCTATTCCCCCACTCTAAGGATGTGGGTAACTTTGTTTCCTAGACTATTGTTTAAAGGAGGAAGAAAGGGTCTTCCTAAATCTATTTCAGAATCTTACATTTGGGTCAACAGTGTATAGGTTACTAGGTTAGGGTCAGGGATAGTGTAGGCCTATATGGCTCCTTTGTCTTATGAAACTATTGGTTTGTTGTGCTACCATAGCTTCATCTCATTTTTCCTTTTTGTTAGGTTATTCCTTGTTGATTCTAGTTGACTTTACATTCCATGGTGATGGAGAGCCTTGTTGATCACAAGATTACTTCAGACTAAACAGAGACTCAAGATCACTATTTTCCACAATAATGATAAGGATTTTCAAGACTCCAGATCACACACATTCCAATGTGCACTCTAAGACATGAAATTCTATCAATGAAAGGAATTACAATACAAACAAATATTATCAATGATTAAAGATAGGAATTCATTGATGCAATGAAACAATCTTCCACATGAAATAGAGAAATATAATTATCTCATTCAGAAATCAGAATAAACATTGACACACCATGTATACCATGTAACATAGAACTTTGTATTTATTTCTTCTTGTTACAGTGTCTTTCTATCAACCATGACTCAATGCCTTTTGTCTACTCTCACTCTGCGATTCTTCATTGTTTCCCTTCTTGGTCTATCTTCTACACCCCTCTGTATTCATTCTACTCTATCTCCACCGACCATCTGCAACAATCAGCCCCTCTTCTATTTAACAAGATAGTTCTCTGTCTTTCTATCTTCAACCCCCAACCCTTCACACATACTCGGCCTCCTTCGTAGAGATGAGAAAACTCTTCATTGGTTTCCAACTGTCCTATAACCATCCACCTCTCGAGACCTTTCAACTTCTCCTCTAAACTCTCCTAACTGTCTAAGAAAACCAACTATCAGGCTTTCCAAAACAACGGTCGACAGTTTTAAGTCCCTTTTGAGTTTAGCTTCTATCGCTTGGGCGACAGGAGACTTCCATGCTAAACTTTACATAATGACTGGCTAAAGGAACTCATTTACTAGTCTTTCTTTTACATAGTGACAAGAGTATATATAGAGCAATCACAAGGTATCACCACTTATTACCAAAGAAAAACTAACAAAACCAAAACATCAAAAGAAAGTAAAACCAAAATTGTTAGGAGCATGATGCCCCTGCATCAAACTCCTCGGGTGGAATGAATTCATGAGTTCCTACTTATGAGATCTACCACTAAATGACCCTTCTGAATGATCTCATCCTCTGTGAGCCAGGAAGCATCTTCAATGAGATGATTGCTCCATTTGATGAGATATTTGAAATACTCATGCTTATAGGTCTTCTTCAGTAACTGCTTGTCCAAAATGCATTTTATCTGATGTGGAGCAGAGATTGTTCCAGATTGTTCTTCAAGATATGAAATTGTTGCTTCAGTTCCATCTACTTCTATATCCCCCTTATATGGATACAAATCCGCCACATTGAAGATAGGAGATATATTCAAATCTGCAAGCAGAGAAATCTCATATGCATTAGCAGAGAACTTCCTAACTATTTGGCAGGGACCAATCTTCTTCATTTGCAGTTTATTGTATGTTCCAGTAAGAAATCTCCCCTTTTGAAGTTGTGCCAATACAAGGTCTCCAATTTAAAACTGTAACTATCTCCTCTTTTGATCAGCATACTTTTTGTATTGTTGATTGTTGTCTTCTATGTTATGTTTCACCTTCTCTTGAATGTCATGAATGAATTGAGCAAATTCCTCCCCATCTGCACTCCTCTTCCCCATTCCAGCTAGATCACAAAGTTCAAATACACCCCTTGGGTGCATACCATACACCACATAGAAAGGACTGAAACCCCCACTTTTATTTGGGGAGTCATTACATGCAAACTCAGCTTGTGCCAACATGAGATCCCAATTTCTGGGTGAACCACCAACAAGACATATTAACAAGTTACCAAGGCTTCTATTGACAACCTTGGTTTGACCATCTGTTTGTGGATGATAAGCAGAACTAAAGTTCAGATTTGTGCCCAACCTCTTTCCATAAGGTCCTCCAAAAATGACCCACAAACTTAGTATCCCTATCAGAAATTATACTTCTCAGAATACCATGTAACCTTACAACTTTTTTAAAGAACAAATTAGCAATGTTAGTGGCATCAATAGTCTTCTTACCGGGTATGAAATGCACCATTTTCAAAAATCTATCTACCACAACAAAGATTGAATCATTGTCCCTTTGTGTACGAGGCAAACCCAAAACAAAATCCATACTTACGGAGTCCCAAGGCCTGGTTGGAATTGGTAATGGCTGATAGAGCCCAACTTTTTGACTTCTTCCTTTAGCATGTTGACAAATTCTACACCTTTCCACATATCTCTTTACATCTACCTTCATCTTTCTCTAATAATAATGAGTGTACAAATGTAGAAAAGTTTTATCTTGTCCAAAGTGACTAGCAACACTACCACTGTGCTTTTCCTTCAACAAGTTATCTCTCATGGAGCCTCTAGGGATACACAACTTGTTTTCCTTAAACAACAAACCTTCTTGAATCATGTAATCCATCCATTGCTCTCTATTCCTACAAATAGGATCATTGCAAGCTACCAATGCTTCTCCAAAATCTGCATCTTTTGCATACAATTCTTCCAAACCTTCAAACCCCACACTGTTAGTTTGTATTTCACATAACAATAAACTCTTCCTACTTAAAGAATCAAAAACTTTATTCATTTGACCACTCTTATGTTTCAAAACAAAGTTAAAACTTTGAATACACTCAACCCACTTGGCTTGCCTCTGATTCAATTTATGTTGGTTGTTAATGAACTACAAAGGGGTAAGTGCAAGAAGATGGGGGGCCAAAAAGGGGTCTTAAGTGGCCACTTTTTTTTTGAAATCAGGAAATACTGGCCTTGGATGAGAAATTGAGCATAGTTACACTTAAAATTTGGAGATACAACCAAAACAATGTTCATAGTGCTCCGAGTCTACTTTCTAAACTACTATTTTTTTTTTAAAATGGCATAGATTAAGGGGTTCAAAAGAGGGAGCCACAGAAATTGGTGTTGTTTCTGTCAAAAAAACATAACATAGCATGTTTTGTGGCTCCCTCAAAAGGTCAACTTTTTGTTGGTATTTTTAAAATCGCTTCAGTGAGAAATTAGCTAATAGAATATAGTTTATGCCCGATTTTTCTGATAATTTTTTTATGAATATTTGATTTTTTACTAATTTTCAAAGTGGACACATCCTAAAAAATAGAATTTTGGCTGTGCTACCCCTATATATTTTGAAAACTAATTGAAAATTATTTTTTTCTTTTTTTAATATTTGTAGAATGGAGTCTAGTTTCTAAATATGTAATTGTTTTGAAATTTTAATGAATAGTTAATTTACAATGAAAAAAAGAGCAAACAGTAGTTTTTGCCCAAAAACGGACACACAAACAAAAGAAATTAAAGATGAAAGGCTTAACATTGTTAAAATGTGAAAAAATCACATCGTCAAATAGCTAAGAGAAAGCCTAACATTATCCAGGTGGTTGATTTATTTAACCTTGAAACACGTGAAAATCTGAGGGTTAACGAAATGATGTGAAATCTTAAAGAATATGGAAAAACACATCTGTGACTGTTCAAAAGGCACTCCAAACCTTTGGGTTGGAAATCTAAAGCAAATCCCAAGCCCAAGGCTTGGGATTCCCAAAGCAAGGTGTAGATTAGATATGCAAATAAGGTAGAAATACTAACAAAATGCAATAAACACAAAGTTATACCTCACATGCAAACCCAATCCCATCAAGGGAGGAAGAAGCCTTTGCACCCAAAACAAGCTCCTAGACAAAGATAATCCCTAGACAATGGATTTAAATGTGAAATGCTACTCTAATTTGCAATTCACTATTCTAGCTCAAGAGTGATTTTGGCATTATAACTTTGCATAAAATTGGATGATGAAAATAGATGGAGAGAGGTTCTATTTATAGATTTTTGGAAGGGATTTTGATCCAAGGGTGGAGATTGATTTGGAAGATCAATGGTGGAGGATAAAAGTGATGTGGAGGGCCTAGATTCAATCTTGAATGAATGGAGAACTAGGTATAAAAGTAAATTTTTTATTCATTTTGGGAAAAGGAGTTATTAAATGAGCATGGGGGTGAAGGATTATTTTGGATTTAAATATTCATATGGGGAAATGTAAATGAATTAAAAATTTATTTGGGGAAGAGAGGAAATAAATGAGTATGGGTTTGTAAGAGGAATTAAATGTGATGTGGGATATTTTTTAAATAAAAAAATGACTTATGTGGATTTAATTCAATTTTTTATTTGGAGGATGTGGGGAAGGGTGTTAAACAAGGTTTGACTATCCAAATGAAGGGGTTAGGATTAATTAAACATAGATTTTATTTAATTAATCCTAGGGCTATGATGAGGTAGGCTAGGGTAGGCAATTAAATAATAGCTATTTAATTGTCTAGGGTAGGGATAGGTCAATTATAGGCTGAATTAATTAGTTAATATGGTTTTAACTAATTAATTAGATTTAGTGGAAAAGGGGAAATTAATTTAATAAATATTGGATATTTATTAAATTAATTGGCTAAGGTTTGGACTATTGAATTAATGAAATTAATTCAATTTTGGGGATAAAATGATGTGAATTTGGAAAACGAATGGGTTAATTAATTAAATAAAAATTTAATTAATTGGTTAGAAGGTAAATTGGTGTGTTTAGGGTTGTCGGGAGTCAGTTTGATGGTAGAAGACATTTTTAGGTGTCTACATTTGCCCCTCTTTGACGTGGCGTCAGGACCTTGGAGGGAAGTGGCGTCAGGTCGAAGAAAAATATGCCCCAGCTGCCGGGAAGGAATAAGATGGATAAGGGATGCCCCCTCGAGAGGTCGGTGGAAAAATAAAAAAAAATTTGATGAGTTCTCGAAAGGATGTGACGGAAGTGAAAACTGGATAGACGACGGAAAAAGAAGATGGCAGGAAGCAAAACAAAGAAAAAAGGCTAAGATTTGCACCCTGGAAAGAAAAAAGATGGGGTGGAAGGATGAAATGGCCCACTATATTAGGCAAAGTGGGCCCTAAGAGTGTCACATTTGCACACTTTTGACTTTGGAGAAGAAGGAGCGAAGGAGAGATGGCTAACCGTAACCCCCAGTTTCTGCGACTTCGACACATCTCAGAGTGATTTTGAGAGTTTATCCGAGCACCTGACGCTGGACCCCCGGTAGGGCCTAACCTTGACTTTGTAATTTTTTCATTTTACGTGCATTTTTTGGGGTTTGGAATTTGGGATTGGAGCGCGTAGCTCCAACTATAAGGCAGATTAGCGCCATCTTCTGGATTGGCGCTATCTGCTAGGGTAGGGGCAGGCGATTTTGTCGCCATTAGGTAGGTGTTTTAGCGCTATCGTCCAGATTAGTGCAAATGTTTGAAAGAATAGGGTTTTGGCATTTTAGCGCCATATGGGCTTAGAGTAGCGCGATTGTCTGGAATGGCGCTATCTTCAGGAGTGGCGTTGTGGTAGCGCTTTTGGGGAAATTGGTGCTATTAATTGGAATAGTGCCAAACTGTATTTTGATGCCATTTTTCAAAATGATGCCAAAGGTATTGCGCAGTAGCGCCATCGTAGGAATTAGCGCTAAAGCGGTTACGCAGTGGCGCTATTATCTTGAATAGCGCTATAAAGAAGAAATAGTAGCGCAATTTTTGAAATGGCGCAAAAGATTGCCTATTTTAGTGCCAATAATTTTGGCTTTTAGACAGTAGAAGAAAGGGTGTGATGTGGAAGAAGATAGGTCGACATCTAACCAGAATGTTGTGGATGCAGGATACACAGCGATTTATATTACAGTCATGCGAGCGATGAGTTCCATCCGTGATGGCACTATTCGATGGTTTTGATGATGCTACGTAGGTGCGGTTGGCAAGATTAGGGCTTCTGATGGTGTCTTCGATGCCAATTCTGCGAGCTCATAGAGCTTTGATTACAGCGGCAATGGAGCGGTATCACTCTAAGACTTGCACCTTTCTATTACCGACTGGGGAGATTACCATTACACTTGAGGATGTTTATCGCATCCTCAAGCTACCTATTCGAGGTTGGTGGGTTTGATATGACATGAGGATGGGGCAGAATGCCCTGATCAGAGTGTTCGGAGTAGACCACATGTTTCTGTCTGCAAATGGGAGAGAGATGGACTATGAGGGGACACTGGTTGCAGGTGCAGATCCCTTTGCCTTATTCCTATGTGTGTTGATTGGAGGGGTCGTGATGCCTAACAGGCAAGGCAGGGGCTTTATGGTTGGCTAGGGGGATGATAGAGGAGATGGTGAGGCATGAGACTATCTATGCCTAGGGACCAGCGATGTTGGGGCAATTATACCATGAGATGCACACAGTCGCCTACCTGCATGATAGAGCATTGTCAGTTGGAGTTACTCTACTTCACGTATGGATTTGGGAGCACATCCCTATTACCAGGCCGACATGTGGTTATTATCGGCTGCCTTTTGAGGCCTTTGTGTTTTTATATCGGGATGTAGAGTATACGTACATTGGACAGGTATGATACTGGAGGAGGATGTTAGATGATGTTATTAGTGTGACCTGGCAATCATATATTGGCGTAGAGCCATGGCCAAATGATGATATTCATCTCCCTTATGTGTTTCAGTAGCGGTACCTTATGGGTCGAGGAGACCATACCATAGATATGTATCTACCCTCACGGGTCATCCGACAGTTTGGTTTGGTATAGGACACTCCACAGCATATGGCGATATTCACGGACGCCTCGAGATGCAGCCTATTAGCTTGCAGCCATACAACCACAGGTCGCCTTAGCTGATTTTGCATCTCTACGGCCAGTGCGGTGGGATTGGAGGAGCACAGTGAGGGATGCAGGGACTACGACTGCCTATGACATATGGTGGCATATGCATCGGCCTACTCGGTTGACGGATCCAGTGGAGGAGGTAGCAGGTTCACGGGGGATGATTCAGATGGTGATGGAGATGACTCTGATGGGGATGACCACGTGGAGGAGGGGGAGGAGATCATTAAGGACGTCCTTATGGAGATTGGAGAGGATGGAGAGGAGAGGTTGGTTGGTAGGGATGGCCAGCCAATAGATGTGCTGGCGGCGGTGGTAGTAGGACAGGGGCAGGTGGGGCCACAAGTACCTGTGCAGCAGGTTCCTATTGAGCAGGTATAGGTTGGAGCAGGGTGACAGCCTAGAGGACCTCGGCAGCGTGGGGGACATCTGCCTCCACCACAGGTAGCGCAGCAGCAGGCTATTGGGGGAGGACAGCAGGCAGCAGGGTAGCAAGCAAGTCCCTCAGGGACAGCTAGAGAGGCCGAGGGTGAGAGGCTGACACCTCGTCGATAGCCACGAGGTGAGGAGGAGGAGATGGAGACCCTGAGAGCACAGGTGACGAGCCTACAGGAGGCACTAGAGGGCCAGGATGCAGATTTGGTGTAGTTGCGGGGGGCACTGGCCTTATTAGATGGGGTAGATGAATAGGTGGCGGCATTACAGGCATAGCTAGCCCAGGCTCGGGGTGATATAGTCACTTTGACAAGGGAGCAAGATGTAGCACTCGTCAGGGCCCAACAGGCAGAGACTTCACTGGGGAGCCTACAGGCTTCAAGCGGTGGACTTGCCCCGGTGTTGGCAGTGATGCAGACACAATTATCTCAGGCGCAGTCATAGTCATATCAGCTGCAGGGATAGTTGAACCAGGTACAAGGGGAGTTGACAGAGAGCAGTAGGCAGATGGAGTACTATAGGGGCCTGTATTATGCAGCCGTGCCAATAGAGCAACGAGCACCGAGCTAGAGCCAGGTCAATGGATCGAGGGCATCGAGATCACATAGATCAAGATCTATTCAGTCTATTCAGCGGATGATGCCTCCTCCCTCACACGTGCCCCAGCAGGTTCCACAGGTGCAGGCACAGCCACAGTCACCAACAGGATCACAGCCTCGACTAGGGTCAGAGTCTCCCACTCCCTCGGAGAGAGGATCCTCCATGTGATAGTTCTATCATGTTAGCCCTTAGTGGCATTGTATCAGGACACTATATTTTTTGATGCATATATGAGCGATGTACATTTTTTGTGGTGATTTATATATGATGTGATGCTTTTTTGATGGTTTATGATGCCCTATTATGATGATGCCTATATGATGGATGCAGATATTCTTTATGATATGCTATGGATATGTTATGTTTATGCCATTATGTTGTTTATTTTATGGATGCATTTATGATGGATTTATTGTGATATATGCATGGTTTTTGTGATTTGGTGGACTATATGATGAATAATGCAAATGAATGTGATGTAATGGAAATGTATGTTTATGTGTGAAAATATGCATATGCAGCTAAACATTTATTAAATGTATTTATGTGATGATGTAATGTTACTAATGGAATGTAGTGCAAATGTGATGATTTATTTAATGTTTATGCAATTTAAATGATTGAAATGAGCCTAATTGTTATGCAAAAGGATTTAAAATGAACCTAAAAAATGATATGCAATTTAGATGGATAAAATGAACCTAAAATGATGTGCAATTTAGATCTAAATGATATGCAATTTAAATTGATAAAATGAGCCTAAATGATATGCAATGAATCTAAATGATATGCAATTTAGATGGATAAAATGAACCTAAAATGATGTGCAATTTAGATGGATAAAATGAACCTAAATGATATGCAATTTAAATTGATAAAATGAGCCTAAATGATATGCAATTTAGATGGATAAAATGAACCTAAATGATGTGCAATTTAGATGGATAAAATGAACCTAAATGATATGCAATGAATCTAAATGATATGGAATTTAAATTGATAAAATGAGCCTAAATGATATGCAATTTAGATGGATAAATGTAAATGAGATTAATTGATTATGATATGTAGTTAGGTGATATGTGGGATGCATGCTAGGTGATAGGTGGGATGATCAGGTCCTAATACACATGATGTTCTTTGTTTGACCCCAAGTGATAAGGCTGTGGGAGAGGGGATCAAGTGGGGAGATGATAGGGGTGTATGGATGGGGTATGGGCAGGATTTTTTTTTTTGAGGATGGGGGTGGGGAGATGGGAGGATTGTTAGGTCATAAGACACCATGTCACTGAGGGGGGATTTACTTTGCTTCAGGTGTGTTAGGTGGGAGTTAGTTGGGGAAATGGGAGTAGTGAGGGGATTGGATTGGTGGGGGGTGGGGGGTAAAGTGATTATCAAATCTAGGCTGAGATGTGATGGTTGAATGAGTGATTAGGATGATGATTTTGAGCTAGTAATAGTAGTTGCAAAAGATTAATTGAGAGCATTTCTTAGTTTACTGTAGCAATGTAGGATACAATTCACAAAGGTATGAAATGACCTAGGTGATGATGTATATCCTACGATTGCATAGACTAGACCCACAAATAATGGGTTGATTTCATGCATGCCCAAGGTAGTATAATCTTGTCTAGCCTAGGAAGGGGACTCATAGCGATGAGTGTGAATAATGCATATAAGGTTTTGATGCCTGTATATGCAAATGGGACACATCATGCTAGAACCGACCCAGGCTTCAAGATATGAATACTATTCCTGGAGTAATGAAACCAACCCGCAAGCACAGCATACAGAAACAATGACCATGTCTACTCTAGGTGCTATCCACCACTTGCCCTGATATAATGAGATCAAGGTAGCTTTGGAGATGACTTAGAGTGAGACAAAAAGATAAAAATCAATAATCAAAAAGACCAACGAAAAGATACAGATAGCCTTTGTGTGCTCTTGCCAAGAGATGTGATGATAGAATGATAGATTTTTGTCCATTGTAGGACAGATATATCCTAGGACGCAGATCAGTTGGTGTTGATTGGAAAATTTTTGGAAGATGGGCAAAAGAATAGTGTAGCCAGATGTAGGATTATAGTTGGTATGTTGATTGATAATTTTTGCGCTAGGAAGCATGTTTCAAGCATATACATGGCGTGTGTATCATTTATTAGATCCAAAAAGCTCAGTGAATGGGGACCATCCAAACGGGCTGGATGGGTGCATCTTATATACCTGAGTACGGAAACATCCTTCGTATTCCAGACTACCTACATACCCTGTGTCCACAGGATCAAGGTACTTTTAAGATGTGGGCGAAATGAATATATAGTTCTGGAATGACTTGATGATGTGGGAATGATTTGAGATGTTTGTGATGGTGAGGATTTTGATGTATGTTGTGATGATCATGATTTGTAGCGAGATCGATGGGGTGATTGTTTTTGGATGTTCTATTTTTTTCTACTATTTTTTTTTGGGGTTTTTTGATTTTGTATTGTTTTTGGATTTTTTGATTTTGTATGTACAAAGGGGAGCTTACAAGGATCCTCGTTCCATGAGTTGGCCTAGGGATGGGATAGTGTGGGTTGGGCGATAGGACTTGATGTTTCAGAATTCCAAGCCATGGGATGCGTGAGATATGGAGTGGTGCGACGAAAAGAGGACTTATTAGATGGTAGAACCGGCCACTACGCATGGCACTGGGAACAGGTTTTCACCATGGTACTTATCCAAGGCGTTACCAAAGTGATTTTCACCATTGGAAGTTTTTATTGCACTCAGGTTTTTCCTTGATTTTTTGATTTTTTTTATTTTTTGACTTGGGGTACCAGATGGGTTATGCATAGAATTTCTTGAGATGTAGGATGTTCATCAGCTCATCTAGAGGCTACCCCTCAGGTGTTGCAAGCTGATATGCTCCTGATCCATAGTCAGCTGTGACGACATAAGGTCCTAGCCAATTGGGTTCAAACTTGCCTTGCGTAGGACGTTCTTGCAGGTTCTTCTAATCTTCCATAAGGACAAGGTCACCTACTTCAAATTTTCAGGTTCTGATCCTCTTGTTGTAGCTTCTTCGGAGGCGGTTCTGATATGCCTGTAAGTGGTTCAATGCATTCAGGCGTTTCTCATCTAGTAGTTCTAGTTGGTGCAATCTTGCGACTCGGTATTCCTCATCAGAGATAATGTTTTGCAAAGACACTCAGATAGATGGGAGCTCGACCTCAATAGGTAAAATAGCTTCAGATCTGAATACTAGTAAAAAGAGGGTGGCTCCTGTTGGAGTGCGGATGCTTGTGCGGTAGGCCCAAAGGGCAGGGTTGAATTGGAGGTGCCAGTCATGGCCAGCTTCATTGACTGTCTTCTTTAGAATGTGGAGGATGGTTTTATCAGAAGCCTCTGCTTGACCATTTCCTTGAGGGTAATATGGTGTGGAGAAATGGTGTTTGATGTCAAATTTTTTGCACAGGGTGTGAACTTCTTGGTTTTTGAAGGGCTTTCCATTATCGATGACAATGGAATGGGGGATACCATATCGGTAGATGATATAATGGAGGATGAATTTTAAGATTTGGATGCCTGTGGTGAAGGTGAGTGGTATTGCTTCCACCCACTTGGTGAAGTATTCGGTAGCAGTAATAATGAACTTATGGCCATTAGATGATGGAGGATGTATTTTCCCTATGAGGTCGAGTCCCCACTATGAGAAAGTCCACAGCGTTGTGATCGGTTGCAGCTCCTGTGCTGGTGCATGGATGAGATCTCCATGTTGTTGACATGGGAGGCATTTCTTGATAAACCTGTAGGAATCTTGTTCCATTGTTGGCCAATAATATCCAATCCTGAGGATCTTTTTAGAAAGAGTGGGTCCAATTGAATATGCTCCACAGATGCCTGTGTGTACCTCTTCCAAGGCTACTTTGGCTTCCCTAGAGTCTAAACATCATAGAAGCGTGCCATCAAGACTCCTTTTGTATAGGGTGTTGCCTACAAGGATGAAGCGGGAGGCTCGACGAATGAATGATTTTTTATGTGATGTGGATACGTTAGGGGGGAGGATGTTATCATGAAGGTATAGGTAGGTGTCTTGATACCACGGGGATAAGGGACCAATGATTTCACACACTAGTTCAGATTGAGGAACATCGTATGCTGGGATGGGGAGTTCTTCGATCAGGAACTCACATTTCTTGATGTCCTTCTTCATGTCTACCAGAGATCCGATGGTTGCCATGGCATCTGTTTCTTTGTTGTTGAGTCTTGGGATTTGCTCGAAGTGGATGTCATCGAAGTAGTCTTTGAAATCATCAACCATCTTCTTATAGGGAAGGAGCTTATCATCCTTAGTTTTGTATTCATTATTTACCTACCTGATGACCAGTTGAGAGTCACCATACACAATTAGCTTTTCAATTTTCCATTGGATGGCCATTCGGAGACTTGTGATAAGGGCCTCATACTCTGCTATGTTGTTAGTACATGGAAATGTGATCTTGAAGGATTTAGGGATTGTGTCACCTTGAGGGGTAACAAACAGGACGCCTGCCCCCGAGCCTCTATAAGTGTATGATCCATCAAAATACATCTTCCATGTGTCTGTGGCTGGTGTGATGGTCAAGATAGCTTCATCAGGAAACTCCACTATTGTAGGATGTTCTACTAGAATAGGTGCTTCAGCCAACTGGTCTACTATAACTTGCCATTTGATGGCCTTTCTCTCAGTGTATTCTATGTCAAATTATGTGAGAATCATGACCCACTTAGCCATTTTCCCAGTAAGAGTAGCTCTGTTTAGTAGGTACTTTAGTGGGTCGATCTTGGCAATGAGCCTGGTCTTGTGATTGAGCATATAGTGTCTTAACTTTTGTGAATTAAAGACGAGGGCTAAACATGCTCATTTGATTTGTGTGTAGTTGAGCTCATATGAGATCAAGGTGCAACTAATGTAGTAGATGACTCTTTCTTTCCCTTGTTCATCAAGTTGTGCTAGCAAGGCTCTGATAGCTATCTCTGTTGCAGAGATGTAAAGCAGGAGGGGTTCGCCTTGCCTTGGTGGAGTTAGCACAGGAGGATTAGCCAAGTATTCTTTTAGTTGATCAAAGGCGTCCTGACACTGAGTGTTCCATACAAAAGCTATGTTTTTTCAGAGTAGATGCTAGAATGGTTGGCACTTATATAGTCCCAAAAGGATATAGCTTGAATATATTCCAAACTCTTTTTACACCATATATAAATTGCTAGGAAGATTCTACTACACATCTAAGGATGTATGGATTTGTATACATATATGTTTCAAATGAAGATATTACCAAAAGCCTTGTTTTCTCAAGGTATACTAACTTTGACTTGAAATAGTTTCTGCTTATTTATTAATATGGTTGAGTTGGCACTCATCTGACATATTTGTTTCAATCATGTTGAGTACTTCAACATATTCATGAGTATATCCTTGTAATCTTATATATATAAAGAGATTCCCTTGTCGAACAAATTGATGGATTCACCGGTAAAGACAAAGATTCCTATTATAATATCTACAATACAATTAAAGTTTGGCAATGAAATTTACTAAATAAAAGCCACTAGTGACATTCTACAATACACAACCATAAAGAAATAATAAGATCCTTGTTAACAAGATCACTGCAGTATTATTTTGTGTAAATAGTAAAATTCAATAGTAGGAGATCACTGGTGTGATAAACTATATAGCTGAATGAATTAAGATCATTGGTATAACATACCATACAACCAAGTACTTTAGGTCATTAATAGTCTCACCTGATAAAGCTCCAAGAGGATTTCATATCAATAAACATTTTACCTTGATCACCTCAATTCAAGGATTTCACTTTAGATCATGTGTGTCTGTGTGTCTATATATATATTATTTAGTTATTTCCAGGTCAATCTTAAAGATTTAGTATGCCTGGTTAACCGGTACCATGCTTTTTTCATTGGTATCTAAGGTGACTAAAATTTAGGTTGAATGCAGAGATAACATCCAAATCTAGTAAGGAGAATAGCTCAAACAAAAGATAAAGACTAAACGTACCAAAGAAAATGACATCCTTGTTGGAATAGTAATCCCAACCACCGCTTCATTTAATGGAGATAACTCTTGCTTTTGACTACTTTCTATTTTCCCCTGCCTCTGTCATGTTTAATTAATGTTTTCTATAGGGAATGGTCTTGGAGGTATGGCCTAACATCCTCTACATATGGCCCAACTTCTCCAATGTAGGAATAAAAGGAAGACTTTGTGCACAATTCCAAAAATGTAGTCATGCCATTTTTTTAGAAGTTTGTGCTATTTTTCTTCTTGTGTGCAGTGAAGCAAAAAGGAGATATAATGCTATATTTTTCTGAGTTAGTATATGGAAGAGCTAAAGCTTTGTTTAAACTGAATATATATATATATATATAATTTCTTGTGCTTCTATAAAAAGATTTGCATGCCTGCAGGGATCATTATTTCTCTATAGGTTCTTTATATGTTGTGTTCAATATTATTGAAGAATAGAAAAACACTTTGTATGTGCAGACTAAGAAAATGAAATGCTATATTTTCTGTCTTCATGTATATGAAATTTAAACAACAATAGCTCTGTATGTTTTTTATTCTCCTCTGCCTTTCCCTTCACCTAGTATCAGAGCTAGGTTGATCAGTGTTGAAGGTATTTCAAGCAAGAGCTTTTCAAGCAAGGTTTTTAGAACAATCATCAAGCAGAGGTTTTCAAGAAGGCAAAGGTTTTTCACAATCAACAATGGCAGGAAGCAAAAGCTTAACAAACCTACAAATTCCATAGTTTAATGGCAAGAATTATGACTACTGGGAAATCACCATGAAAGATTTGTTTTGTTCTCAAGATATTTGGGAGCTTGTTGAGAATGGATTTGCAGAACCAGTTGATGCAGTAGCATATAATGCATTGACACAAGAAGAGAATGACCTATTGAGAGATAATAGAAAGAATGATTCAAAATCTCTCTTCTACATATTTCAAGCAGTGCATGAGAGCATTTTTCCAAGGATTGCAACAACAACAAAGTCCAAACAAGCATGGGATATACTTCAAACAACCTATCAAGGTATGCCAAAAGTTAAGATATCTAAGTTGCAAATGCTGAGAAGGGATTTTGAAACAATCTACATGAAGGACAATGAATCAATAGATTCATTCTTCACCCAAATTATTGGACTGGTAAATCAAATCAAATCTCATGGGGAGATACTTGAAGATAGGAGAGTGGTTGAAAATATTCTAAGGAGTTTGCCCACAAGATTTGAATCAATTATTGTAGCCATAGAGGAAACAAAGAATCTCTCACAGTTTTCAGTTGATGAGATTCATGCATCTCTCATTTCACATGAACATAGACTAAACAGGTCAGAAAACACCTCATTGGAGCATGCATTCAAGTCAGAAGTTTCAATCAGCCATGGTAGAGGTAGAGGTAGATCTAATTTCATAGGTAGAGGAAGAAATTTGTATAGAGGTGGAAGAACCAACCAATCAAACTCAAGTGGAAGAGGTAACAACCAAAACTGAACCCCAAACCCATCTCAAAATCAACCACAAGGTCAAAGGTGTGACAAGTCTCAAATTCAATGTCATTATTGTAAGAAGTATGGGCATTGTTCAAATGAATGTAGAAAGAAGCAATATGATTTTAGCAAACCAAATGCTAACTTCACAAAAGAAAACCAAAATCAAGCCAATATGTTCATAGCATGCAATGTACCACAAGAAAACCAAAAGGATGTATGGTTCTTAGACTCAAGTTGCAGCAATCACATGACAGGGAACCTAGAAATGTTCTCAAGTTTAGATGAAAATGTAAAATCAGATGTAACATTGGGCAATGACAACAAAGTGTCAATTATGGGTAAAGGAAACATCAACATTCTAACTAAATAGGGGGAGAAGAAGTATATTTCATATGTGTATTTTATGTCTGGTCTAAAACACAATCTAATGAGCATTGGACAACTTGTTCAAAAGGGTTATAAAGTATTTTTCAAAAACAACGAATGCATTATTTTGGATAAATTTCCAATTAACCAACTCATTGCCAAAGTCCAAATGACAAACAATAGAATGTTTCCCCTAAAGATTAAGACAAATTTAAATGTGGAATATGCTCAAGCACACCCCACAATGAACACACAAGTGGATAAATAAGAATTTGCAGCAGTCACACAAACAATCCTTCAAGCTGAAATAAAAGATGAAAATTGGTTATGGCATCTAAGATTTGGGAATCTCAACTTTGGAGGCCTAAACCTACTCAAAAGGAAAAGTATGGTAAAGGATTTTCCATTAATAGAGAAACTAGAAAAATTATGTGAAGGATGCATCTTGGGAAAGTAACATAGAGAAACATTTCCAACCAGCAAGTCAATTAGAGCAAAAGCACCGTTAGAAATTGTGCATTCAAATTTGTGTGGACCTATGCAAACACCCTCAATTGGTGGAAGCTACTATTTCTTGCCTTTGATTGATGATTATTCAAGGAAAACACAGGTCTACTTTCTAGGGCAAAAGAATGAAGTGTTTGATTTATTTTGTCAATTCAAGACTCTTGTTGAAAAGCAAAGTGGGCACTATATCAAAGCATTGAGAACAAATAGAGGTGGTGAATACATCTCAAATGAATTTCTAACTTTTTGCAAAGACCATGGAATTCACAAGCAATTCACAACTAGATACACACCTCAACAAAATGGAGTAGTTGAAAGAAAAAATAGAACAATCATGTAAATGGCAAGAAACATGTTGAAAGCAAAACATTTGTCAAATGAATATTGAGTTGAAGCTGTAGCTTGTGCGACATATATTATGAATAGGTGTCCAACTAAGAGTGTAAAGAATATGATTCCAAAAGAAGCATGGACCAGAAGAAAATATAATTTTGCTCATATGAGAGTATTTGGATGTGTGGCATATGCACATGTTTTGGATAAGTTAAGAAGATTTAATTAGACAACAAAGGAGAAAAATTATATTTTTTGGTTATAGTGATGAATCCAAGGCATACAAACTATACAATCCAATAACCAATAAAGTTATAATTAGTAGAGATGTGCAGCTCACAGAAGATGAAGCATGGGATGGAAGTTTGGAGAAAACAATCAATATAGCAACCACTTACCACAAGAAGATAGAGAAGTTTTTATACCAATAGGTATTCCATCAAATGTGACTCCTTCCACACCCATTCAAGCTCAACAAAGTGGTCAACAAATGACACCATCATCAAGTGTAAGGATAGCCCCACACATTCAAGCATCTACTCCTTCAAATGCACAACAAACACCATCTACAAGTGGCAATCAAGGTGTAGAACCATCAAGTCCACATTCCACATATGTCAAATCCTACATCGGCAAGCTTGAGGAGACAAACAATCAGAAGTATTAGAGACATTTATGAGAAAAATAAAGGTGAGAATAATGCTGGTTTGATTTATCTTTTTGCATTTTATTCACAAGTAGAAGATCCAATTCATTATAAAGATGCAATCAAACATGAAAAATGTGTAAATGCAATGGATAAAGAAATTGATGCAATTGAAAAGAATCAAACATGGGAGTTAGTGAGCCTTCCAAAATGAAAAGATGTCATAGGAGTGAAGTGGGTTTACAAAACTAAATTAAATGCAAATGGTGATGTGCAAAAGCATAAAGCAAGACTAGTGGCAAAGGGATATTCACAAATCTCGGGCTTGATTACAATGAGACATTTGCTCTAGTAGCACGTTCAGACACTATGAGAACAATACTTGCAATAGCAGATCAAAACAAGTGGCCAGTTTATCAAATGGATGTGAAATTAGTTTTTTGAATGGTTACCTTGAAGAAGAAGTTTATGTGGAGCAGCCACCTAGATATGAGATTTTGGGTCAAGAAGACAAAGTCTACAAACTGAAAAAGGCACTCTATGGACTCAAGCAAGCCCCAAGAACTTGGTATAGTAGAATTGATTCTTATCTTTTACAAAATTTCTTCAATAGGTGCAACAACGAACCTACATTATATACCAAGATGAATGAGCAAGGTAAGATCATAATTGTTTGCTTGTATGTGGATGATTTGATATTCACAGGTGATTTAGCAATTAATTTGTTTAAAGGAAACATGTAAAAGGATTTTGAAATGACTGATTTAGGCCTCATGAAGTATTTTCTTGGCAGTGAGGTGAATCAAAATGGTACTGGTATATTCATCTCCCAATCTAAGTATGTAAATGACATTTTGAAAAGGTTTAATATGACAAATTGCAAATCAACTCCAACACCAATTGCCATGGGACTGAAATTAAGCAAGGATGACAAAGGAGCCAACATTGATCTAACTTTGTATAAAAGGCTTGTTGGTAGCCTCATGTATTTAACAGCCGCAAGGCCAGACATTATGTATGCAGTTAGTCTCATTTCAAGGTTCATGGAATCTCCAAAAGTTTCTCATTCGCAAGTAGGAAAAAGGATTCTTAGATATGTGAGTGGAACAAGGAACTATGGTATTCAATACTCAACATCAAATGAGTTCAAGCTAATAGGCTATACAGATAGTGATTGTGCAGGAAGCATTGATGATAGGAAGAGCACTTCTGGTTATCTTTTTCATTTTGGAATAGGTGTAGTTTCACGAGCTTCAAAGAAACAACCTTGATTGTTACTCTTTCATCAGCTGAAGCAGAGTATGTAGCAGCCACAAGTACATCATGTCAAGTAGTTTGAGTGAGAAGAGTTTTGAAAGATCTAAGGCAAGAACAAGAAGAGGCAACAAAGGTCTATTGTGACAACAACTCAGCTATAGCATTGTCAAAGAATCCAATTTTTCACAAGAGAAGCAAACATATAGACACAAGATATATCATTTCATTAGAGAGTTGATTAACAATGGAGAGATCTTTTTGGATTTTTGCAGGTCTGAAGATCAGTGTGCAGATATTTTCACCAAGGCATTAGGGAAATAAAATTTTGTGTTTCAAAGAGATCTTTTGGGTATCAAAGAAGGTGGTAGTTGTGATTAAGGGGGAGTGTTGGAATAGTAATCCCAACCACCACTTCATTTAATGGAGATAACTCTTCCTTTTGACTACTTTATGTTTTCCCTTGCCTCTGTCCCATTTCATTAATGTTTTCTATAGGGAATGGTCTTGGAGGTATGGCCTAACATCCTCTATGTATAGCCCAACTTCTCCAACATAGGACTAAAAGGAAGACTTTGTGCACAATTCCAAAAAAGTAGTCATGTCATTTTTTTAGAAGTGTGCATGTGCTATTTTCCTTCTTGTGTGCAGCGAAGCAAATAGGAGATATAATGCTTTGTTTTTCTAAGTTAGTGTATGGAAGAGCTGAAGATATGTTTAAACTATATATATATATATATATATATATATATATATATATATATATATATATATATATATATATATATATATATATATATATATATATATATATATATATATATATATATATATATATATATATATATATATATATATATTTTATAATTTCTTTTTCTTCTGCAAAAAGACCTGCATGCCTGTAAGGATCATTATTCCTCTATAGGTTCTTTATATGTTGTGTTTAATATTATTGAAGAATAGAAAAGCACTCTATATGTGCAAACTAAGAAAATGAAATGCTCTATTTTCTATCTTCATGTATATGAAATTTAAACAATAGTAGCTCTGTGTGTTTTTTATTCTCCTCTGCCTTTCCCTTCAATCCTTTGCAAGGTTGGCCATAGTTTCCATGATAGCAACAATATATGTGGAGAATCATGAAATGAGTGGTGAACAAAGGTAGGGACAATATCATTTGCAATGATAAATACTATCATTTCCTAGTATGAGCTCCCATGTGGTAGCACACAAATGATTTTCCTTTGTAATTATCTATTCTTTTTTTGATCCTCATGGCTCTGGTCACATTTCTTCTGGTAATCTGAGCGATCTTTTTTGTTGGTACATTTCTGTGATATCTTTTGAGCAAAGAGATTTTCATCCATTTCAAACTCCTCTCGTGAGCTAGTTTCTTCCCTGCCTTACCACATATTAAGGATTCCATTTCTATTCTGGGAGATGGGGTATTGGTGCAGCACCATGAAGGACAGGCATTGATGAAAATGGAAAGGAAAGTGGTCTGGGCATCAAATGCCCATTCCCCAGCAGCAACAACCATCTGAAACAACTGAGCACCTGGGAAGCCACCAACGTAGTTTTTTTTATTATTTCATCCTTGGAAAAATTGATGCATTGTTCTTTATCACCGAGCTACTCATCCTCTGAATCCTCTCAATAGTTAAACAAATTCAAAGGGTGAGTACACGATCATGATGGGTGAAACACTACCCCTAAGTGGCAATGTAAATGTGAAAAACAGGCTTAAGTAACTTCATGTCAAAAATTAAATCAGTTATCTACACAATATGGAAATAAGGTAGGAATAAAAGTTGTAATAAATTGAATTTATTTTATGGGATATTACTTATTTTTTGAAAATTTTAAAAATATTTTGGTGAAAATTAGATTTTTCAATGAAGCACTACTAATTTTTTTAGAAAAATGTAAAAAGTAGGTGTCATTCCGGCCAACCTAAGTATGAGAAAAAGATAATATTTTTCCTCCATGATTTGGATTGAAGTAAAGGACACATGAGTGGATGTGACATATATTTTTTGAATTTTTTAAGTAAATAAATAATTATTTATGAATTTTTATCGTGACATTTTTAAAATATCAAAAATTAATTTTCCAGCCAACCTAACTTAGTCAAAAATATATGAAACTCAAAAATTTTGAATTTTACTATATACCCAATAAATCCTAGAATGTGATGCATCTTTTGGATTTAAAAAAGGATTAATATGTTGAAAGTTATGGATGTTTTTCAATATGTATATCTATCAGGAAATCAGACATAGCATATGTAGAAAATTGATAATAATTACCTATTACAATTAATATGAGGCATATATTATATTTTAGAATCTTAATAGCTTCCTCTATAAACCCTTTTCATTTGATTATATTTAGTTACAAAAAAGTTTATTAGCTTCAAGGATGAAATTGTGGAAAATTTCAAGATAACACTAAATGGGTGGTTTTGCAAGTTTCTTTGTCAAGTTTTGGGACTCCCACTTGCCTAAATGCAACGCATTTTTGGAGGGAATCCATATTTGAGCTATAAATATTAACATCCTTTCCATCCAAATCTAAATATTAGTCTAAATGTTAGCACTTTTTCATCCAACAAGTTTTTTATCCATTGCGATTGTTTGGCCTATCATGATCTCGCACTCACCCCAAACCCAAAAACTTGTAGCTACCATAAAATGACCCCTGCTTTCTCAAATTATAAACGAGAGTAGTCTCAAAACTCGGATATGTAATCTGATAAAAAAAAAATATGTTAACCACCCTTCGAGAGAGCTCATGTGATTGAGGAAATGGCATGAACTTTCACGCATCATTAATGCATTGATGGATGCCCATACACTACGGATCTCCCCCTCAATGCTAGCCCATTCCTTCTTAATGACATTATAGGTCCTCTCTGCCAAGGCACCCATGCTGGCACCATGTCATTAATATTGGATTTACTTTATGGTTGTTATAAATTTATGTTACATAAAAATGTGTTAAAAAAAATAGTTTTGGGCAGCCTATTGGAGTTATTACACCTTGGACTTAGTCTCTCAATTATGAGCCCCTCCCTTTATTTTAGATAGTCCTTTTCTACTAGAAATTTGGCTTTGGACTACCTCCGTTCTTGCAACAAGGTTTTGGGCTTAGCTTCTTGGTGGTGGAATGCCCTCCGCCACCACCTAACCATGGATTTTGATGATTTTGACTCTTTGGTAGATTGGCCTACTCCTCTTACACCCTAGTTGGTCTCTAATGCTATTTTAGGTAGTTCTATTCTACTTGAGCGATCTTTCTTTGATCTAACACTTAGTGATCCTACATTGGTTGATTCCATCCCCCTTATATGGTAGATGCTACTAGAGAGATTACTCCTATTGGGCCTAGGATTCCTACGACCATTCTATAGCATATGGTTATGCCTCCTAATTCTTCTTTGATCAGGTGTCTTCAGTCCTCTCCTCCTTGTTCAATGCTCTATTTTGGAGTGATGGAGGTGGTCTCGCCTCCTCTCTCCCCTTAGTCTAAGGATATTGGCAACTCTATGTCACGTGGAACGTTGTAGAAAGGAGGAAGAAATGTTTTCCTAAATCTATTTCTACATCACAATGTTGATTTAAGGGTGTGTAGTTGCCAAGTTAGGTTAGGCATTGTTTAGGCTCTAGTCTCTTTGTATTGTGCGGCTACTAGTGTGCTATGTTTCCGTAACTTTATTTCTTGTTACCTTTTAGGTTTTTTCTTAGTGTTTCTTCATTATGTAGATGGCAAAGTTTAAATTAAAATTTTGAGATTTCAAAGTTCAAGGTTCAGTTCCACAATTACAAAAATGACCTAGGACAATTCTACAACTATGGATTTGATCAAGGGTGACAAATGAGAGATCTAGAGATTGGAATCAATCTCTTAGAATAAGTGATAATGACATTAGAATATGATATCATAAACTTATTATTACATAATAACCAAAATGTGTGTAGAAAACTCATAGACATGCAATTTTCCCATTATACACTAAGATTTCTTATCAAATCCTTTTAGTTATAATTTTGTTTTATGATATCAATTCATGTTTAAAACTTTAGTTGTGGAGGATTAGAGAATTATCTAGAACTAATTCTTATCTATAGCTAGTTATGCCTCCTAATTCTTCTCTAGTCAAGTGTATTCAGTCCTCTCCTCCTCATTCAATGGTTTATTTTAGGGAAATGGAGGTGGTCTCCCCTCCTCTCTCCCCTCACTGTAACGATATTGACAACTCTATGTCATGGAAGGTTGTAGAAAGGAGGAAGAAATGTCTTTCTAAATCTATTACTGCATCCCATCCCTGATTCAAGGGTGTGCAGTTGCTAGGTTAGGTTAGGCATTGTTTAGGCTCTAGCCTCTTTGTATTGTAGGGCTACTAGTGTGCTATGTTTCTGTAACTTCATTTCTTGTTACCTTTTAGGTTGTTTCTTGGTGTTCCTTTATTTTGTAGATGGCCAAGATTAAATTAAAATTTTGAGATTTTAAAGTTCACGATTTAGTTGCACAATTACAAAAATGACCTAGGACAATTCTACAACTATTGATTTGATCAAGGGTGACAAATGACAGAACTAGAGATTGGAATCAATCTCTTAGAATAAGTGATAATGGGATTAGAATATGATATCATGAACTGAATCTACCGAAGAATATACCACTTATAAACTTATTATTACATAATAACCAAAACGTGTGTAGAAAACTCATGGACATGCAATTTTCCCATTATGCACTAAGATTTCTTATCAAATCCTTTTAGTTGTGATTTTGTTTTATGATATCAATTCATTTAAAACTTTAATTGGGGAGGATTAGAGAATCATCTAGAACTAACATTAGAATGACCACTTTCGAAAAGTAAACCTTAACTAACGAATGTGTTGTAAATTCACTGTAGTCGAAATACAACAGAACTCAGTTACATACATATACATATAGAAAAGTCAGTTGAGACATTGTGGTCGAAAAGAGAAGGAAAAGGGGAGGTTGCGGGGTCATGTCCTTTTGCATAGGCGGCACGACAAACGTGAGAGCTTTTCAGAAGACTCAAGAACTTTCGCTGCTAGTACCGAAGTCGTTGAGAATGGTGTAGCGAACAAGCAATGCGACTTTGAAAATAATAGTGAGAATTCTGTGAACAAATGCTTATGTCTACATATTAACAAACTTGAAAATTTGTATGATGTACGAATGAACGATAGGTAAGAAGGTCCGTTGCATTTTCCATGAAGCAGCACAGAGATTCAATAAGAAGAATTTATGTAAGAAGAACAGAGATTCAATAATTTCTTTGTATATTTTCTGGAAAATGTCGACGTTTCTCCTTGAAAACCCATCTTCTTCGCAGCCTGGCTGCATGCCTCTGTTTATGGTATTTGTGGGGCTTATGATGGTGTCCATGGTGCTTCTTTCCTGCGCTTCTGGGACGGGAAATATCTAGTGATATCATAGCCAATCATCGGTTTCTGTTATTTTGAGGCATTTCAAAAAATAATATCAGATAAACCCCCCCATCCAATATTTTTGATGGTGTCCATATTCTGTTCTAATGTCTCAATTTTATCACAGGAAGGGAGTATGTTTGGCAAAGGTGGTGGAATTTAGCTTTACACATGCCAATTGCATTAACATTGAAAGCTTTTAAAGGTTTAATAACAAATCTATTTTGTGCATATTTCACTATCATGGTAGCTGTTACAGTAGCACTTACTAATGTATGGGCATGGGATTGTCTTTAGAGAATACTTATGTCTTCTGTACTGCAATAATCATATTCCATGCGATACTTACTAGCTTGTTCTTTTATATGGTCCAAACACTTAATGGAATTCATCAAACCTCTACACTTGGCATATATGAATATAAATTTACCATGAAGAGCTTAGTGAATAAATGGCATGGGCGTGAGAGGATGCTGGTAGGGGTGTGTAAATTGCATTTCCTTGAAAGTTTCTAAAACCTTGTCAACAAATCCACTTTATGCATATATACTGCAATCATGGAATTTGACATTGACATAGGTAGAAAGGGCTGCAAGTAAGGGAGTTGTGGAGGGCAGAAGTTTTCTTGCACTTTGTGGATGTGCAAGGTTGTTGCAAGAGTCCACAAATCTATAGCCTAAAACATTGAATTTGCCTTTCATCCTTTTGACTTGTTTTTGTTATTAGTTTTTGCTTACATGCAAATTAGTTATGTTTGTCCTTTATAACACCCAAAAAAAATAAAAAAATATGATGTGAGAATGCAAGTATATTTTGTAATTATGCAACTACGAATTAATTCTACTACTCTGCATTTCATCTATTATTGTGGAATTTTGGGGTGCGGAAGAATTTTGTAGCTTTGTACAGTTGTGAATTAAGTATTGGAATTAGTCCGGACAACTGAGAGGGGGGTGAATCAGTTGTCCCACAAGCATTAATCTTTTTTGATTTTAAACTTCTTTTACAATTTGCAATTAGATAAACATTAAAGCATGAATCAATAACACAAGACCGGAAATAGATTGAACACACATAACACAAGAATTTTTTACATGGAAACCCGGTTAAGGGAAAACCACGGTGGGGGTTAACCCACAAGATCCGTACCCTGTTAAAAGTACTTTAATGAAAAGAGAAGGCACATGCCTTCTGGCTCACTGCCCAGAGCTCACTGCTTAAGAGAGGCTCACTGCCTACTGAATTTGTGTTTAGTATAGAAGGAATTAACTGATAAATAACATCTACTTCATGCCTAGTTTAGTCACATTGAAATGCTTACAAAACTTCTGCTCTGCCCCATATACTTCTTCTCTAATTCTTCATCCTCGACAGCTCTTGTTCTTCTGCTTCTTCTCTGCTCTGCTCTGCCTTTGATCCTATCTTTGGATTTTACTGTTTTCGCACAAGGATAATTTTCCACACTTCAACTACATACTTTTATATGCTTCATCAACCTTGGAATAAACATCAAGGTCAGGTTGTCTTAATGTGGATCACTATACTGTCGGCCAAACATATCTGAGACTTGAATCTGCCTCCAACAACATGCCATGCTCTAGAGAATTGCTCTTTGATCATCCGCAACACACTTAAATCATCCGGTCAGCCAAGATTGGGAAGAATAGCAACACCAAGAGGGAAATCTTCAATAGTTAGCTCAAACTTCAATGCGAACCTCCAACATAGCAGTCACACGATCCAGAGACTTCCACAAGCACATTGAATTCAACATAAACATCCGCACTCCTCCAAATCATCAGAATCACTTGCATCTTCCTCCAGAACCTCAAGAACATTGTTTGCCAAGACTGTCACATTAGAAAGATTGCTTGCGGACCTCCAATCCACGAACCACTTGAATGGATGATACACACTGACTTCCCAAACATGCCTCTAGATCTGCATATCATCATTTGACATATTCGGAACAATCTAGACCTCTTTCTTGTCACTCTGTCTCTTCCGAACACTGTAAGACTGGTTTAACTGAGATGGTCATAGCTTCTTCAAATCTTCATGCGAACCTTTCAAAACTTAACTGGAGTTTCTTCAGACAATCTTCTACTCAGCCATATGATTTGCATACATTGGTCCTCATTAATTTTCTCAATATCCTCAATAATCCAGTCTTTTAAACAAGCAACAAAGTATGATACAGTTGACACCAATGGCAACAAGGATATGTTGACATCAATGACAACACTACTTAGGCACATATTTGCAACAATCTCCCCCTTTGTCATTGATGACAACATATGATGTGAAAAATTGATTTGACCATCAAGACAAGACCTTCTCCCCCTTTCTCTTATCACTTCTGCAATCACTTTCTTCACAGCTCCCCCTTTCAACAGCAACTAGAGTTTTTCACATGAACTTCTCTCCCCCTTTGACATCAATGGCAAATGGCACATATTTGCAACCTTTTCTGATCCCAAAATTTTCATACTGACTACTCCCCCTAAGTAGTATCTCCTTAACATCAATCTGGATGACAAGATATGACTGTGAATTCCACTGGACTGATGCACTTTAGTGTAACTTAGTTCAAATTAGGAGGGGTAATGACCCCTAACTTCTCTCTGAGATACTCAAAAGTATCCTTGGGAAGAGGCTTAGTGAAAATATCCACAATCTGATCCTTTGAAGATACAAACTCCAACTTGACTTCATTCTCATTTACCTTCTCTCAAGAAATGAAACTTGATGGATATATGCTTTGTCTTTGAATGCAACACCGGATTCTTTGAGATACTTATTGCACTTGAATTATCATAGAAGATTGTGACATGCTTCTCAAATACAACTCTAATGTCCTTTAACATTTGCTTCATCCACAAGACTTGAGTATAATTGTTTGTTGTTTCTATATACTCTGCCTCTACTGTAGATAGGGAAATTGCCTCCTGCTTTTTGCTTAACCAAGAAACCAATCTACTTCCCAAGAAGAATGCACCACCACTAGTGCATTTTCTCTCATCCATATCTCCTACCCAATCAGCATCTGTATATGGATGTAGAGTGAAGTCATTATCCTTTGGATACCATAATCCATAATCAATTGTCCCTTTGAGATATCTAAAAATTCTCTTGACTGCTACAACATGGGATTCTTTAGGATCAGCTTGGAATCTTGCGACAAGTCCAACTGCACTCATGATATCAGGTCTAGTCTGAGTCAGATAGAGCGGTCCTCTAATCATTAATCTATACCTTTTCTAATTTGCTTTAGGGGAATCATCATCTTTGCTCAACTTGCATCCGGTTACCATAGGTGTACTTACTGACTTTGAGTCTTCCATTCCAAACTTCAACAATTCTCTCACATACTTGGACTGAGATATGAAGATGCCTTTATTTGACTAAGTGATTTGCAAACCTAAGAAGAAATTCATCTTACCAAAAATGGACATCTCAAATTAACTTTGCATTTGATCATCAAATGTTTGGCACATGCTCTCATTTCCACCAAAAATGATATCATCAACAAATACTTCAACAATAAGAATGTTCTCATGATCAATCTTGAAGTAAAGATTACTGTCAGTAGTGCCTTTGTTGTATCCTATCTTTAATAGATACTTATCTAATCTTGCATACCAGGCTCTTGGGGTTTGTTTGAGTCCATATAATGCTTTCCTGAACTTGCAAACCATATATTTTTTATGAGTCAACTGAAATCCTTCCGGTTGTTCAATATAGACTTCTTCTTCTTCTAGTTCTCCATTTAGGAATGCTAACTTGACATCCATTTGATAGACCTTGAAATCTTTATAAGCAGAAAATGCAAGGAATAATCTGACTGCCTCTATTCTTTCCATCGGAGCAAAAGTTTCTTCAAAATCAATTCCTTCCACTTGAGAATATCCTTCGCAGACTAACATTGCTTTGTTTCTTACAACTTCACCATCTTCATTTAGTTTGTTTCAGAAGACCCATTTAGTTCCAATCACATTTTTGTCCTCAAGTCTAGAAACAAGATCCCATGTGTGATTCTTTTCAATTTGCATTAATTCTTCTTCCATTGCTTTTAACCAGTTTTCATCATTGCAGGCTTCACTTACTGATTTTGGTTCAATCTTTGAAATCAAACAAATCTCTTCTTGATCTTCAACAATTCTTCTTCTGGTTCGAACACCTTTATTTCTGTCTCCTATGATCTAATTTTCAGGATGATTCATCCTTACATACCTAGGCATTTTGGGATCGGCTTGAACTTCTATTTCTTGAACTTGTTCCTCAACTTCTGCATTATCCTCTTGAGTCACTGAGCTTTTTGAATCAACCTGGATCTAAGTCTGGGTTTGAATTTGCCTTCCTTGACTTGGATTTTCATCTTGATCATTTGAATCATATCCGCAAGATCTGGAATGTTCTTCTTTGCTCTCATCAACTCTGACATTAGCACTTTCAACAATCCTTTTCAATCTCTTGTTAAAGCACCGGTATGCTTTGCTTTGAGTAGAGTAACCCAGAAAAATTCCTTCATCACTTCTTACTTCAAACTTATCTAGATCCTCATCTCTTTTGATATAGCACTTACTACCAAAAACTCTAAAATATTTTATAGTAGGAGGATGACCAAACCAGAGTTCATAAGGAGTCTTACTAGAATTGCCTTTGATCTGCACTTAGTTAAGAGTGTAGACAGTAGTTCTCACAGTTTCTCTCCAATAAACTTGTAGAACCTTAGTTTCCATCATCATGGTCCTGGCAGCTTTTTGAATGGTCCAATTCTTTCTTTCCACAACTCCATTTTGCTGAGGAGTCCTAGGAGTAGATAATTATCTTTTTATTCCATACTTTTCACAAAATGTATCAAACTCATCGGAGGTAAACTCTCCACCTCTGTCAGATCTCAGACACTTTATCTTCACACCAATCTCATTTTCTACCATAACTTTGAACACTTTGAATTTGTCAAGGGCTTCTAATTTTTCTCTTAAGAAAGTTGCCCACATCATCTGAGAGTAATCATCAATCAGCAACATAAAATATCTATCTCCTTGCACACTCCTAATTCTAGCAGGACCACATAGATCAGTATGCACAAGTTCCAATCACCCACTTGAAAATTGTTCTTTAATTTTAAATGATGTTTTGTTCTGTTTGCCCAATTGACATTCTCTACACATGCTATTAAGTTTCACAAGTCTTGGAAGATCTCTCACAGCCTGAGTAGAACTTATCTTGACAATATCATCAAAATTCACATGACACATTCTCCTATGCCACAACCAACTCTGATCTGACTGTGCAATCAAACAACTTTTACTAGAACTATGTAATTGAAAGATGTTACCTCTAGTTTGTGTACCTGATGCAATTTTAGTTCCAGAGTTTTCCAAGATTCTACATTTACCATCCTTGAATCAGAGATCATAACCCTTGTCAACCAACTGACCAACACTGAGAAGATTATGCTTCAGTCTTTCCACATACAGAACATCATTTGTGTTATTCTTACCATCAAAAGAGATGGAACCTCTGCCACAGATTCTACCAGCTGAGTTATCTCCAAATTTCACAAATCCACCTTCATAATTTTCAAAGCTTACAAACTTACTTTTATCACCAGTCATATGATGAGAACATCCACTATCAATCACCCAATCATCCTTTTCAACAACCTAAGAAGCCAAGGCACTTTCCACATTTACACAACTATCAGAATCAGTAGACTCTGGATCTTCCTCTTTGATGGAAATGAATACCCAAGCATCTTTAGTGGCACCTCCATGATCAGATTCATCATCCGTGACTCCTTCTTCTCTAGCCTTTTGGACATAGTAACAATTCTTCTGACCTTTATATTTGTTAGGGCTTGGTTTTGAAAACCTCTCCAGACATCTTGAGGCAAAATGACTAATCTTATTACAAGAAAAACATTTAAATGGAAGCTTTCCTTCATACTTACCAGATCCTCTTGGCATTCTTTTGGCAATAAGAGCTTCAAGATCTACAGTTTCAATTTCATCATCTTCAAGATGCTTCCTTGCCTTCCCAAATCTGTTTGACCTTGCTGAAGAGCCTTCACCTGGATCATATCTTTGTTTTCCATACACACTAGCCTTAAATGCAGTTTCAGACTTAGGAAGAGAATCACCAAACTCACTTAATTCAAACGCTGAAATTTTGCCAACCAGCTAATCTCTTGTAACTTTTGAGACAGTCTTGATCTCATCTATAGCAACAACCTTATGTTTGTATGAATCAGGTAAATATCTGAGCACTTTTGCCACAATTTCTAATTCTTCCAAAATTCCACCAGCACACCTGATACCACACACAAGTTCATTTATCTTTTGCATGTAGATTGTGATGTTTTCATCTTCACTCATCCTCAGATTTTCAATTTTTCCTCTTAGACTTTGTAGTTTGGCACATTTGACATATTCTTCGCCTTCATAAAGATTCTCCAACTTTTTCTAGATTTCATGAGTAGTTTTTAGTCCAAAAACATTTGACATTTATGAATCAGTCAGGGCACTCAACAAGGCTTCTTTAGCTCGAAGGTTATTATCTGCATCTTTGACTTGATCTGGAGTTGAAGGACCTTTCTTCGAAGGTTTATACTCATCTTTGGTTATTAACCAATAAGCATCATCCATGCATTGTAAATGGCATTCCATGCAACTCTTCCAAATAGAGTAATTTGTTCCATCGAATCTTGGACTGTCCTTCTTGTAAGTTGACATCCTAAATCTCCTCGAATGGTTAATCTTCTTCTAGAGGAACCTTGCTCTGATACCAATTGTTGGAATTAGTCCAGAGAACTAAGGGGGGGGGTGAATCAGTTGTCCCACAAGTATTAATCTTTTCTAATTTTAAACTTCTTTTACAACTTGCAATCAGATAAACATTAAAGCATGAATCAATAACACAAGAGTAGAAATAGATTGAACACACATAACACAAGAATTTTTTGCATGGAAACCTGGCTAAGGGAAAACCACGGTGGGGATTAACCCACAAGATTCATACCCTATTAAAAGTACTTAAATGAAAAGAGTAGGCACATGCCTTTGGGCAGAAGAGAGGCTCACTGCCTACTGAATTTGTGTTTAGTATAGAAGGAATTAACAGATAAATAGCATCTACTTCATGCCTGGTTCAGTCACATTGAAATGCTTACAAAACTTCTACTCTACCCCATATACTTCTTCTCTAATTCTTCATCCTCAACAACTCTTGTTCTTCTGCTTCTTCTCTACTTTGCTCTTCCTTTGATCCTATTTTTGGATTTTATTATTTTCGCACAAGGATAATTTGCCACACTTCAACTACATACTTTTATATGCTTCATCAACCTTGGAATACACATTAATGTCAGCTTGTCTTAATGCAGATCACTATACTGTCAGCCAAACATATATGAGACTTCAATCTATCTCCAACAACACACCATGCTCCAGAGAATTGCTCTTTGATCATCCGCAACATACTTAAATCATCCGGTCAGCCAAGACTAGGAAGAACAACAACACCAAGAGGAAAATATTCAATAGTTAGCTCAAACTTCCATGCGGACCTCCAACATAGTAGTCACATGATCCAGAGACTTCCACAAGCACATTGAATTCAACATAAACATTTGCACTCCTCCAAATCATCAGAATCACTTGCATCTTCCTCTGGAACCTCAAGAACACTGTCTGCTAGGACTGTCACATTAGAAAGATTGCTTGCAGACCTCCAATCCATGAACCACTTGAATGGATGATACACACTGACTTCCCAAACATGCCTCTAGATCCGCAGATCATCATTTGACATATTCAGAACAATCTAGACCTCTTTCCTGTCACTCTGTCTTGTCGGAACACTGTAAGACTGGTTCAACTGAGATGGTCATAGCTTCTTCAAATATTCATGCGAACCTTTCAAAACCTAACTGGAGCTTCTTCAGACAATCCTCTACTCAGCCATATGATCCGCATACATTGGTCCTCATTAATTTTCTCAATATCCTCAACAATCCAGACTTCTAAACAAGCAACATAATATGATACAGTTGACACCAATGGCAACAGAGATATGTTGACATCAATGACAACACCGCTTAGGCACATATTTGCAACATTAAGTATGTACTTCCACATTTCAATCTTCATTAATAGACTTTTTGACTTTTAAAATGTGAATTTTTGTCTTTTCACATGAAAGTGGAGTTTCCTCCAAATTTTGTAATTTAATTATTAAACTCTCAAATGTTTCCATTTTAGTATTGTAAACTCCCTAAACTCCAAAGCCACTTGTAGATTTGTAAAATATTGAATTTTTACCTAATTTTGATGTCCTTTCACAATTTCTAACTGTGAACGCTTTTAAAATATCATTGTGAATGCTAATCAAACATTATGACCTGGAGAGCATGGAGGGGGAGTTGCCCCACATGGGTCCTCCCTTGTTTCGAAGGGCGGCTCGGTTCGAAAAAGGTGGGATTGGATATGTCACATGATTCAATCCTATGGACAAAACTCTTCAAATCTCCCACCTTGAATAGTGGTGGTGAAGGCATCTTGGTCATCGCTTCAGAGAAAGGAGTTCCACTCGAGATAAAGGATCCAATGATAGATATGGTGTTGTAGAAGATGGCAAATGTGCTTATAGGAAAATTCTTCAGGAGAAGACCCAATATTGAGATGGTTCAAAAGAGGAATTGTTCCAAAAGGAAGGTAAAAGGAAATGTCAAAGTTAGGGCCCTCCCTAAGGTTCTATTTGCCTTCTCATTTTCCCTTCCTAAAGACTACGTCCAAGTTCTGATGAAGGGCTCATGGTTCATTGGGAAAACAAGTCTTTCACTGTGCAAGTGGAGACTAGGGTTTGATCCAGATGCAAACCTTTTGTCCATGGCCCCCACTTGGGTTAAGCTCCTAGGTCTCCCTTTAGAAAACTGGGACGAATAAATAATAATAGGAATAACAAACTCTTTCGAACACTTTCTCTCTCTTGACAATGTCACAAGGAACAAGAGTTGGTTTGTGTTTTCTAGCTTTTGCATAAATGTGGAAGTCAATAATGTGCTTCCCACCTCCATTGTCCTAGAATCAAATATGGGAAAAATGGACACATTGTGTATAGTATGAGAACTAAACACTTTATTGTCAAAACTGCTCACAAACAGGTCACCTGATTAATGTCTATCCACACACAACCAAGGAAAAGAAGAACAATGAAGAAATGGAAAAGAAAAACAAATAAATTCAAGGGGATTCTATAAAGGCTATTGGTAAATCACACCTACCATAGCAACTAGACTCACTTAAAGAATGGGAAATTGACTCTCCATCAAGGAATGCGAATGTCTAGGGCTCCCAAGGCCTGGAAGAGATGGAACATCTCTCTTTGGGCCCCATAGTGCTAATATGGATAAAACAACACTAAAGGAGGATTTTGACAGAGTTTAACATGAGAAAGACATTATAGTTTACAGGAATCCTCTAGGAACCCCCAGGGGTCACCAATCTCTTATGCTAGTAAAGGAACCACTCCCCATCAGACAAAGGAACTTGTGATAAGATCCCCTCTCCACACCAGCTTCATAGTTGAAAATGGTTTGAAGAAGGGAACCCTTGTGGCCTCTCCCTTAACTCCCGCTATTGATAAAAGGAAAGGAACCCAAACAATCAAAGAATAATATAGAACAATAGATATGGTTCTAGACTTTAAATTAGGGAAAAGATCCAATAGGGAAACTAGGCACAAGGAAATAACAAAGGAGGTGGCAAATGGGAAGCAAAAAACCTTGGAGCTGACACGCTCTAGGAGAGGGAAAAATGAAAGTCCCATCTTGGAACATAAGAGGGCTAAATAGCCCTCACAAATAGAATATCTTGAAGAACCTTTTAAAGGAGCTCAAGCCAAACATTTTGCTTCTACAAGAGATAAAGATGTTTTCTAATTCCTTTTCTTCTATTAGTAAAATATTTGGCCTTTTATGGAGTTCCATGTGGTTGATGCAAATAGTGTGTTGGGAGGTATCATCATCATGTGGAATGCTTCAATTTTAGAAGCTACTCTGATTTCTAAACATAAGCACTTCTTAAATTTCCTATTTAAACTTATTTATTCAATAGTGAATCTTGGATATTATCCAATATATATGCTCCCAACACTTGGCAACATAGAAGGAAAACTTGGGAAGATGTTATTTCTTTCAAGAAAAAATTCCAAAATCTCAACTAGATGGTTGCAACAGACTTCAACACGTTCCCTTGTACTCTTCAAAAGAAATGGGTGGAAATGTAGATTATTTTGATAGCATGATAGATCTAGCTAACTTCCTCTATGAAGGTAGGCTTTTGAACATCAATCTTGAAGGTTCTTCATTCACAGTCAAATAAAAGGGCTGGAAGGAATCTCATTTAGGTGAAACTTGACAAGTTTTTTATCTCTTCCAAATGGAACATATTGGATAAATGTATTTTTTTACTCTTCTAAGAATTAGTTCAGATCACACACCCCTGATCTTGGATTTGGAAATGAACCTTAAAAGAGGAAATCATCCATTTAGGTTCGAGATCATGTTGACCCTCCACCTTGGCATAAATAAAATTATAGAGGAATGGTAGAATATTGAGATTAGAGGAACAACTCTTTACAAGCTCATTTTCAAAGTCAAGAATGTTAAGAAGAACATAAAACAATGGAATAGATTTTGTTTGGAAATATTTTTGAGCAAAAGAAAGAGGTCAAGAAAATATTGAAGGATATCCAAATAGAAATGGAAACCAAGGGAATAGTGAAAGAAATTTACCAAAAGGAAAAAGAAACCCTCTACAAACTTCATAGCATAATAGAAAATGAGAAAATATTCTAGAAACAAAAATATAGAATACAGTGGCTCAAAACTAGGGATAGGAATTATTAAGTTTGTTCTAAAACATAGGAAAAGAAACAAAATTTGCAAAAATAATAAAAATTATGGAATAAGAATCATACAAGAAAAGTAAATTTAGACAGAAGAGGTCATTTTTTATCATGATTTACTCAACCTAATACTTAAAATAGACCAATCTAAAGAAGCTCGGGTCTTCTAGAGGCTAATCCAAATGTTATTTCTGATTTGACAACATGGGGGAAATGAGCAAGGATGTTTTGGAAGAGGAGGTGAGAGGTGCTCTTTTTTCTTTGGATCCTTACAAAGATTTGAGCCTAGATGATTTTCCCCTAACGTTTTTCCAATCATTCTAGGAAATTATTGGGCTAGATGTTACCAAAGTGGCCTAGGAATTCTTTTATTCCAATTCTTGAAGGAAATCAACAACACCTTTTTGGTTCTCATACCAAAGAAAAGTGAGGCCAGGAAAATGATAGAATTTTGAGTTATAAGCCTATGTAAGATAGTCTACAAAATCCTAGCCAAGATTTTGGTTCTGAGGATGTAGCCCCACTTGAACAAGATTATACATACAAACTAGAATGTGTTTGTTCTAGGTAGATAAATTCTAGATGTTGTAGCCATACATGAAACTTTTCACTTAATAGAGAAAAGTAAAAAAGAAAGCATGGCATTGAAACTAGATATCTCCAAGACTTATGACGAGATCTCTTGGGATTTTCTTCTAGAGGCACTCCAAAATTTTGGTTTCAAAGATAAAATGTTGAACCTTTTGAAATGTTGTTTCACCACTCCTACTTTCTTGATCATCATCAATGCCATCCCTAATAGTCACTTTTCTTTTAAAGGAGGTATTAAGCAAGGAGACACCTTTTCCCTACCTTTTTATCATGTTGGAAGAGGTTTTGGGAAAAAATATTTTATTAAACATCATTAGGAGAAATATAAAAGGGTTTAGACTAGCCTCTTGCATAAGCCCCAGATCTCACCAACAATTCGTAGATGACACTATATTTACTTGGGACTACCACTATTGTTGAGGCCAAAGGTTGGAAAAATATTCTAACTCAGTATGCTATGGTATTAGGACAATAGATAAACATGAATAAGAGTGGGGTATTCATCAATACCAATCAAGCCCTCCAGAATTAGATAGCTAACACTTTAGGCTACAACATCCAGCATTTTCTGACCACATACCTGGGAATGCTCTTGAGCTTGAGAAGAATCCATAATAGTACATGGAATATCCTAATATAAATAATCTAAAAGAAGTTGGCTGCTTGGAAGGGTAGCTTACTCAACCATGCTAGTAAATTACAATTAATTAAATCCTTCCTTTAGAGCACCTTGGTGTACCTACTCTCATTATTCATAATTCCTAGCTGCTTAGTAGAAAAAATAGAATAGATTTAGAGAAGATTTCTATGGTTAGGGACCAAGGATAAGAAAAGGATCTCTTTGATGGCGTGTAATAAAGTTTGCCTTCCTTAAAATAATGGAGGCCTGGGGATACATAAAATCAAAGACATGAACAAGGTTCTCATGGTAAAAATAGGATGACAACTCATGACAACCAATAATGAATGAAGAAAAATTATGAAAGCTAAATACATGAGAAACCAAGATGGGTACTCCCTCCTTACCTTCACACATCCCCCTACTAGTTCTACCATATGGAACAACATCACTAAATCAAGGCAATTACTAAGGAAAGGAGTTAAATTGAAGTTGAAGAATAGGGAATTAACCCTGTTCTAGGAGGATCACTAGATCATAGACATGCCTCTGGAACTATCACATCTATGTGGTAGAATTAAAGAGGTGTTGTGTTTTTTGTTTGGTGAGTTTGTTAAGGATTATTATAAGTAGAAAAATCAAATGACAATGTGAAAAATCTTTCCAAACATGTGCTAGGTGGAACTGACCATGTTGCTCTGAATGATTTAATCTCCAAAACAAGCCCTCATAGATTCAATATTTTCCCTAGGTAGGATGAATTGATTTGGATTGCTAACCCCATGGGTAGCTACATAGTCAAGTCTAGGTTTAACCTACTGGGAACTACATAGATGACTAATTTTAAATGGGACAAAATATGGAACCACAATCTTATCCCCAAAATCAACTTCTTCTAGTGGTTGCCTACCATGATAAAATTGTAACTATTCATAATTTGAAGAACAAAAGCTTCTTGATGGCTAATAGATTTATTTTATGCAAAGAAGTAAAAGAAACAATCATTCACCTATTAATTGATTGTCCCTACTCTTGGAAGATTAGACAACCAATTCTAGAAATATTTAACACACAATGGGTCCATCCTAATGAGGTGAAATAGATGGTTGCTAGTTAGGTTTCTCCATTCTACCACCCATTAATCAATGAGATATGGGCTCAAGCTCTTCTTTATATTTGTTGGAGCATATGGAAGGAATGGAATAGTAGGATTTTCTGAAACACTAGCAAACCTTGGAATGTTCTTAGCCAAATCATATAGGACATAGAAGAAAATGTTGGATTTGCAAAAGTTAAAAGACCTAAAATATCCCCCACATCCACAGAAAAATAAATAGCTACCAAATAGAACATACAAGCCAATTTGGAAAATGTGGATTATGGAAAGATGCAAAAAAGAAGAAATACAAAATGGCCCCCCTGACACTACTTAGAATAAATTAAATTTTGATGGCTCATCCAATGGTAACCTAGGTCAGGCAAGTGGGGGTGGTCTGATAAGGGACAAAAAGGTCAACTCATTGCTACTTTTGTAAAGAACCTTGGGATTTAGACAAATAATTAAGTTGAAGCTAGTGCTACTCTTCAAGGTATAGTCTTGGCCAGTGTGATATCACTAAATTGATGGTGGAAGGGGACTCCAAAAATATCATTGAAATTCTTAAGTCCAATGTTGATCCTCACTAGGCTTATAGGAAAGTAAAGAAATCTTAAAGTCCTTTGAAGATTCAAAAATTACCCACATCTATAGGGAGGGAAATAGTTTTGTAGATCTCCTTGCCAATGTAGGTGTTTATTTAATCGGTTTTAATTATTGCGAGGTGGAGGGGTCTCTTCCTCAAAATATCAAACAAAATTTTAATAATGTAGAAAGGAATAACACTTAATCCCTTGCCTCCTTTCCTTATTTAGAGAGGGCTTGACATGCATAAGATCAAGAGGAAGTATGGGTGAAATTATGATAAGGCACTTCACAAGAAAAAAGGGTCAAAGTTCAATTATAATAGGATTGAACCTACTAGAAACCAAATGGATGTGCATTGGATTACTATGAAGCCTTTGGACACTAGTGCTAAGAACAAGATTGTCTCCACATACTAGTTCGTGAACAATGCAAAAATAATGGGGGTAGAACTCATGAGAATTGAGCCATCCAACTATAAGAGAGTCCATAACAATGCTGAGGTTTGGAACATATTAAGGAGAGGGAACCTTACTCCCTCCCTGAAAGATATAAATAGGTAATGACCCAATGCTATTAAGGGAGTTTTCTACTTCCTAGAAAAGTGGCACAGTTTATGTGAGAGGGATCTCATTTAGGGTTTCAAACGACCTTATCGCCATGGTGACAAGCCTCAACACTAAAGGTTTGCATTTATAAAAAATAATAAAAAGCCACAAACATGATGCCATGAATATTTTTCTCAAGCGAGGGGATCAAGTGTCAAGATGCTAGATTGAATTCAAGATGTAAGACTTGCATGGCTATTGGAAAGACATGTTGTAGACTCTAATGAGGTACTTTAGATTAGAAGGTAGATACAAAAGGATCTATTTGTATCATTTCCCAATGCTTAATCATCTCAAGCATAACATCAAGACATGAGTTTTCCTTTTTTTCTATTTATCTCATTAGAGGAGTTTGTTCTCAAGGTCCTATTGGGGAAGGTAGAATTGTCTCTCCATCAAGGTCTAATTTACTCCTTATTTCACTTATATCATGCCAAAACCCTATCCACTCTCCTCAGTGCTAATATCTATAACCCATCCATGGTCCCACCAAAATTTCCCAAATATTCTACCCCTGTTCCCACCCCTATTTCTAAGAAGGATCAATCAACCCTACACCAGTCTACTTTTGTGATGGACAAATTGGTCCCCACCCTAATTGTTAAAATATTGGTGCCCCCTTCCCAAACACCTCCCAGCCTGGGGACCACTCAATCTCCACCTACTATTAGTAAGGTCATAGCCAAGGGAAAAGGCATTTGTATAGAGGGTCCCAACCTCATGGGAAAGACCATTGGTTCAGTCCACACCAGATATAGACCTAGAAAGGATCAGGTTGAGAATAATATCACCCCCAATGTGGACTCTAGGTCTACTATTCTCGAGCCTACTTCTAGTCCTTTAGTGGATTTGTAGATGGAAGAATTACAAAAACTGCAAAAACTTGAAGGATTGGGTAGAGAATTTATAGGAAAGGCTCTAGTTATACAATAATGTAATGAAATGGTTTCTTGTCCAACACCATGCCACAAGAAAGATGATACAATAAGTTGAAATTGAGGTTTTTAAATAAAACAAGGAGTGATAGGGTTCATAGGCAGACAAGGAGATCTAGTAAGAGGTGGAAAAATTCACTAATACCTTCAAAAGATAGGAAGATCTTAAATAGACTATAACTAAGATTCAAAAAGGGCAAAGGTGTTGAAGAAAAACCTTATGTAGGTGGTCTCTTTCAATAAAGAGACTATAAAAATTTGGCCATAAGTCTTTATGTTCATTAGTCTGAATGTAAAGCCCCAAGTTTTCACCCAGGACATTAGCCAAACAAACACCTAACGAACAAATTTTTTGTGTTTGCAAGTGCGACATTCACATGTCACATTGCACTCACACATGCACAAGGTGTCGTAACAAGTATAAAAACACCTAAGATGACATCACCATTGCACTAAAAAAGGTGGCACAAGTGGAAGAATTCACTCATCATGTGGCAATTCACCATGATGACCAAGTGAGAGGTGGAGCTCACTCAATGAAGAAGATCGAATACTCATCCATGTCCTCACTGCCTCGTGAACACATAGAGTAGGATGAGGCTGACAACTACCTCAATTCATTCCTTGACTAGACAAGACATCCCAATGCAAGGGTACCACTCACCCATGAGATTGTTCAACTAGGAGGTACAAGCCCTCAACCAATTGGAATGGTCACTAGTCAATTTCGTGCAAAGGTACACTTCCCAAAGAAAAAGAGGGAATAATTCCAAGTATGTATCACATCATGAAAATGAATGCATGGATAGACTTAGGGGGAGAAAAGAACAACTTTCATCAACAAGTTTCACCAGAGGACTAAATGGCTAGAATGGGGCATTGCAACCAAGCCTGGACACCCGAGTTGGACCCCTCTATCTTGGACTCTAGCACTGAGTGTTGTGGTCCCTAGACTCCAACACTAGGCACTGTGGTCCTCGCAGTGTCTAGAAAAAAGACAAAAATAAAAAATATATAAAAACCTAGAACTTAGCAAAAACTTGCCTAATGCCTCAAAACAAGTTTTTCTAAATAAGGTTCATTTTAACCAAATACAAATAAGGTATTTAACCAACAATATCCACATGCCAGAAAGACAAAAGTGTTACAAAAGGCTATGCATGTTCGACACCAACATCGACACATGACAAAAGCAATTATAGGATCCTTACCACCTATGTAGAATGAATATGATCCAATACTAACATATCTATATCATCAATTATGACATCATATAAATGAATCTAAACATGCTAACATAACTAGATTGCATTGAGTGAAAACATACAATCATATCAATGTCCTCACAAGATGAGCATGGAAAAATACAAGACGATCATAAATAATTATTAAAATCAAAGGGCTTCATCCTAAACATGGATGCATCATAACCCACATCATAAAATATCTCATAACATCATTAAAATATTATTACAATGGTCTCAAGGACCCACTTTACAAAGATTTACATTATACAATAATGAAATGCTACAAGTGCATAAAACACCATAAGTCTAACACACTCTCCAAGGTGCTACCTAGGCACATAGCATGACATACTCTACCTACAAAAAGGACAAGTAATCCATCCAACACCTCAAAGATCGTCGTGATAAGACCATTAGGGAAATGTTTCTCACCTCCAAACCATATTGTCATATTCAAGCACAATAGTTGTCTATGCCACTCTAGGCAATCGATGAGCTTCAGAGAAGACGATCATGGAAAACCATATATCAAACAATATCACACAATCTAGAGTATACATGGCAACATATGGAATACACGCCAATCAATGCACACAACTCACATGGTACAACTACTAAACAGTTACATACAAGTAACATGTGGCACACTTGCCAATAAAATACATACAAGTATGAATGGCTCACACAAGCCAAAAAACATAATAGAATTTGACATCACAACATTCAAGGATAAGGGAGATTATCACACATTTAATGTATGCTAAACAAGGCATAAATCATAGACCATAACACACACATAAAAGCATGAATATGGAATCTCAATACACATGCAAATGCTAGGGTCACATCCTATCGAATACAATTCTGATGGTAAGAAAGGAAGAGAGACATATAAGTCAAGACAAGGAGTGTCATTACAAGGGAAATACCTCCTCATAGAAAAGGGGGGACTCCCTATCAAGGGGGACTACTCTAGCATTCACCAACTCTAACATTGCATGACACACTCTTTACACCCAAAACTGGATCTAGGAAAGCATCCCCATTTGGCATAGAAATCTTATTACATTTTAATTACCCAATGTGATTATGTTTAAACTTAATCAAACTCCCCACTCATTATTTCTTGTGATCCCTTGGTATCGTGGTGCATGGTGGGAGCCACTCCTTTCTTACCATATACATCTTCCTACACATCGATTTCATCGATTTTACAAATTAGGCATGACATGGAAAACAAGGCGATAAAAATCACAACATGAATTAAAAAGATGCAATAAATAAATTCATAAGGGAGACTACTCATACCACATTTCAAATCATTCAATTAGGGCCTAAAATCCAAAATCTATATTTTTCACACAATGCAAATAACATAAAACCCCTAATTTCACCATTAAAGGTTGCTTTTCTACCTTGGGTATTTTTATAACTTTCATATTACAAGCCCAATAAAAAAATGGACAACAACCCATTGTTGCAAATATACACAATACTACACTTATGCAATACAAATGAGTTGGGCAATTCTAGATAAATTTTGGCATAACCTTGTTTGTTTTTGCATGTTTCCAACTCAAGAACACAAGCAAAAATAATAAAACAAACTACAAACTCATGTTTAAACTCTCATTCCTATTCAATGATGCCATATCAATCTACTCATGGTAGCATGGAAATGAAGAAAACAAAAGAATTTAGACAAAGGAGGGATTGAGGAAACCATACCTTTCCAACAAGCTTGAATTCCAAGAAGGAGATGGACTTTGAAAAATAATCTTTGTTGCATACACACTCCAAGCATCCACAAAGCAAATCCAATCCCATTCCACTTCCAACAAGTAATCAAACCTTCACCTTCAATCCATGGAGAAATCTTTATTTTCCAACAAAGAGAGGGTTTTAAGAGGAGAGAGCAAAATAGAGAGCAAAGAATGAATTAAACAAGTCTCTTTTTTTTTCCTTAATACCCAAAAGCCCTAATTTTAAAATAGAATTTAAAATTCATTTCTAATCCTTTCTTTTCAACAAAAATGAAATAAAAAAGATATTTATTTTTAAATACCATTCAAAATACCTTATTCATTTCATTTCCATTAACATAAGTAATTTACTAAAAATACTGAGGATTATTAAAATTGATTTAAACAATATTTCAATACCCAAATACCTTTCAAATAATAGATTTAAATAATAGGAAATTATCTAATTGAATTAATGCAACTATTCATGCTAGGTAATTGCATTTTACTATAACCGCATTCCAAAAAGTCCAAACACTCATAACAAAGAATCCAATTTTCCAAGGTAATGTAATTCTATCTTTTTCGAGGGAGGAATATTAAATTTTGGAAAAGAATTGAAATCACTCAAATTTATTCTTCTAGAATATAATAATGAAATAACCATTTTCACTAAGATAGGATTAATCATTTTCAAGTAATTCATTAAAATATTTCAAAAACACAGAAAACACATTTTTCAAGATAATATAAAATATAGCACATAAAGCTAAGGAACCACTTGCAAGGGACTTAAACATACATTACGGATTTCCACAACACAAGGATAAGGGTGAGATGGTTGAGCATCCCATGTCAACCTTCTCTACATTTCCTACATTAGTCAAACCCCTGTAATTGCTTGCACACTCAAGCCAACCATTAGGGGTACCTACTCCACATATAAATAGTCGAAGTAACATAATCCACCCCAATGTAGTGTAAATCATACATGATATAAATTCATCATATCTAATGTAATCATCTATCACTAGCATAGGAACATGATGTATAATCAACAACATGTTGGGACAATATAACAATCACAACCATCACAGATATAGTAAAAATAATGAAGCTAAAACACTACACCAATCTAACATACATAATCACAACATATGCATCCCATAATTCATAGTTGGAAACCAAATGCCACTGCAAAACTCCATTGGAAACACCTCGATGGTCATCCAAAATACACCTTCTGAACCCCTTGATGGTATAATAGGTGTCATGCCCACATTTCACATGCATTCACAACACGCAAACACGCGTGTTCATGTCCACATGCGACGTATGGTCATGATTCGAACTGTCAAAAAATTTCTTTTACTATATGAAATCTCCCCCTTGCACACGTAAGCGTGCTCGGTTGCATATGTTTAAGTTGACAAAGTGATTGTTGCTACGAAATATTCTACACACGTGCATGTTGATATCTATCACTAATGTTTATGTCAGTATATTTTGCAACGTTTAGGATTCCTTGGTAGATGGTTGGCCTTTAATTGGTTTTCTTATTTTGTTTTGAATTTGGCTCGCATTTTCCTTTAAATACTACCCATCATTTATTTATTTAATTATCTATTCATTCCAAATAAATAGAGTCATTTTCATAGTCTACCATTTGGTAATAATCTAACATTGAGATCGTGGTTTCTTTTACAGATCGTTCTGTTTAAATTTAAACATAAAATGTCAAAATACATAGTCTCATTAATTCTTTAAATAAATATTTAAATATATATCTATTTAAATATTTTCTCTTTCTTTTAATAAATATATTTTATTTTAAACTTCCCCTTTCACAATGAATAAACATTTAATTACATATATATATTATAGTGAAGTTAAGTGACGAATTTGGAAGCATGGGGACAATGGGATGAGTGGAATCCACACTCAGGCCCACTTCCAAGTCATGGAGCAACTCCATGATCCCCTAATAATGGAGGGCTTGTCTCTTTGTGCCTCTCTTTTGGTGGGGTTCCCCTTAATAAGGGTGGTGTGTCATCCACTTCCTTTTTATTTTTATTTTTCTTATTGTATTTTATTTTTCCATGTGTTGTAAAAGGACTATAGTGGGGAACCTCTTGAGTGGGGGTTAATTGTTTTAAGTCCACTAGGATAATGGATGAGTTGTGGATTTAGTTCTTTAATGCCACTTGGGAAATAAGGAAAATAGAGGGAATTAGTTTTAAAAGAGAGAGGAGGAAGAGAGTAAGGGGGTTGGATTATTGTGGATAGAAGGAGAACTTGGAGGGGGAAGCTAAAAGTGGAGCTCTTCATCAAATTTCATCCATAATTGGGCTTGTGAAGGTTGGTGAACAAGACTTCTCATTTGTATGATCTATTGCTTGTTATGTTTGCATGTTGTGAACACATGTGAAATGTGGGCATGACAATAGGCCTCATCGGCAAGTTTGGTGCAATGGATCAAAGCATTAGAATCACATAATACACTAATAAATATTGAATACAACATACAACATACGAATTAGAAAGCACACCAGGGAAAAACTAGAGTGGGCATTACACTAAACTCCAAAAATGCTAAAGGGATAAGAAGGAAGGCCTTGCTAAGAGGACTAGGGGAAGAACCACAGAGTAGAAGGGTTAAAAAAGTATAAAGAAGAAGACCATATGGCTATCACTATCACTAACCAAGTGGAATTCCTCAACAAAGAATGGAAAACTTCTGGTGGGTTATAGAAGCTAGCAGATATCAAATAGTCTTGTGTGTTCATTTTCTATTTTGTTGTTTTGGGTATTTTACTACTATTGTTATTCTCATTGCTAATGAGACTCTTTCCTTCTTTATATAGGATATTTTTGTAAAAGGGTTTAGGCCCTTTTAGTCCTATTTTTATCAATATCAAAAACATTGTGACTCCAAATTGATCACACAATCTATATTTTGGTGAATTCAATGAAATTGCACTTGAAAATCAACTTGTGACTTAATGAGAAGTGCAAGATGTGAAGCATGATTTATAAAAGGTAAACTACAAATTACATTTAAATTTTATGACTTTGCTCACATGTGAATTATCTAACTTTAATCTAGTGAGAATGGGTTAAAATACTATTATGAATCAACTATGAACTTTCTAAGAGGCTTGTACACTATTGACAACCTTGTGACTAATTATCAAACTCTTAAACATTCAGAAATTTGCATTTGTGTATCAACTATAACTACAATTAGATTAAAATTTAAACTAAAATTAATCATGTTGACACTTAAAACATCTTATAAAATGTGTTTTCCAATCTTTCTTAGTAATCTCATGGCTTTGTAAAGATACAAATTTCTAAAGGGCCAAAAATGCCAAAATGTACCAGAAAATGTACCTGTCAAACTATATGAAAGACCTATATTTTTTCCATTGAGATTATTTAATAATTTCACACACATTATGAAGTCGACAAGAATTTGTGATCTAAATTGTGACACTTGTGGCTCTAGGACAATGACTCAACTAACATATATTGACCTAGGGAACATGACAAAAGTTTGAAAATTTTCAAGGTAAAAATGTGAATAACATGATAAAAAAATTTCCCTTTAAAAATTCAATTTTTGTAATATGGATGACATGATGAGAGAATTGATAAAACTATAACAAGGTTTAAACTCTCATTATACTACTTCCAAAATTACCTTTTGACCCTTAAAATGCACATGAGTAAAACAACAATCAAAAACTCTTTCATTGAATAGGGACTCATTTGTATGTTATATAAGAAGAATTTGTGTAAGCACATTGACCATTCAATAATTTCCTTGAAGTATACATAATATTACATAGAATTGTAGGGGAAAAACTCTTTCCTCAAATGGGGACTCCCTTGGAAGTTATATTGGAAAAAATTGTGTAAGAACATCAAGTATTTAATAATTTTTCTGTATGTTTTCTTAAATATATCAAGGTTTCACTACAAAAGCTCACCTTCTTTGAAAGAGCTTAAGTGCTATCATGTTGTGGTTAATGTGTTGGAACTTTTTGGTGGAGTTGGTCCCCAATGTAAAATGTTGACGTGCATTGACCACAATGTGCTGGCACTTTATGGGAGGCACCTTCTTCCTAGCCTATCTACATGCCTATGTTTATGGTATTTATGGGTCTTATGATGATGTCCATGATAGTTGTTTCTTGTGCTTATTGGAATCAAAGAAATTAAAATCATGCAAATTTAAAGAATGATGTTTATTTTGTAGGTGGAGATGTACTAGGAGGCACAATAGGAGATGGAAGTAGTGGTAGTGGTGGTGGCAGTGGCAGAGGTAGAGGTAGAGGCAGAGTTGGCGGTGGTGGATGTTGATATCTATTTTTTGCTTTCAACTTCAACAATGATGTGAAATGAAATATCAAGTGATATTATGTCCAACCATGTACTTTTGGTTAATATAACTTTATATCAATTGAAAGATGCATTTGTGTAAATCTAATCTTGCCAAAACATTAACCTACCCTTTATACAACCATATTGACCAACAAAAAATTCAAATTGTTTCTTGTTTCTTTTTAATGAGTTAAATATCTCATAGAATGGTTTGAATATAATTGCTAAGATGTGTTGATGCATGTATTAAGTTCATCTATCCTAGCATCTAGACTATTAGAAACATACAATTACTTCCTCTTAGAATGGTAAAAAGTGTATGTTTTGTATTTTTATTATTTGTTTTATGTTATTTTATTTTGGTGTTTTAAATATTATTTTTAATACATAATTTTGATTGATTGGTGTTCACTTTGACCCAAAATTTTAATTTTATTCTTAAAAATAGAATCCAACTCTTATTAAGGTATTCTCCTTAAAATAAACCATGTCCATTGTTGCCTTAAAATAAACCATGTCCATTGTTGCATGATTCTAAAGCTTATAACCTAAAGTTAATATTCTTTCCACAACCCACAAAAATACACGTGTTAGCCTTTAAATCAAGCTTAGATTATTTCTCTTTTGGAACATGAACTTAGGCCTCACTACCAAATACTTTGAAATGAGAAAGTGATGGTCTTTTATCTATCCATACCTTGTGCAGTGTCTTGTCAACTAAAGTAGAAGTGGAGATTTTGGTGAGTGTAGGATCATGATGGGCCAAACAATGCTCCTATGTGGCAATGAAAATGATAAAAATAGACTTAAATAACTTCATGTCAAAAATTTAATGAGTTACCTACATAATGTGAAAATAACATAGTAATAAAAGTTGTAGGAAATTGAATGTAGAATATGTTACTACTTTTTTAATGAAAATTTTAAAATTAATTTTGTGAATACTGGATATTTCAATGAGGCACTACTAAATTTTTTATAAAAACATAAAAAGTAGGTGTCATTCTAGCCAACCTAAGTATGAACAAAAGAAAATATTTTCCTCCAAACTTTGGACTTAAGTAAAGAACACATGAGTAGATGTGGCGCATGTTTTCTTGATTTTTTCCAAAAAAAAATATTTATGATTTTTTTACTATGACATTTTAAAAATATTAAAAAATAATTTTTCGGCCAACCTAACTTGGTAAAAAATATATGAAATTCAAAACTTGTTTTTTTAAACCTATAGCTAATAAAGCCTAGAATGTGATGCATTTTTTGAATTTAAATAAGGATAAATAATTTGAAAATTATGAATACTTTTCCATATGTATATCAATTAGGAAATCAAACAAATGTATGTAGAAAATTAATAATAATTACCTATTAAAATTATAATGGGAAATACATTATACTTTTAGAATCTTGATAGTTTCTTCTACAAACCCTTTTTTTGTTTTAAATTAAATTTAGTTACAACAAAATCTATCAGCTTCAAGGATGAAATCATGGAAAATTTCAAGATAACACTAAACAAGTGGTTTTGCAAGTTTCTTTGGAAAGTTTTAGGACTCCCACTTGCCTAAATCTAAGGTAATCCCAAGGTATTTTTGGAGAGAATCCATATTTGAGCTAGAAATGTTAACACTTTTTGCATTCAAATCTAAAAGTGTTTAAATAATAATACTTTTTCATCTAGCAAGGTCTTTTTAACATTGCCACTATTTGACCCATTATTATCTTGCATTCACCTGTTTGTTTATTAGATAACAAGAAGTATGTATATTATTTAACCAAAATGTTGTTCTAGCTTAGCACTACCTAGTATGCTTCTAACTCTATCTATTAAGGTTTTGTTCATCTATTTTGTGCAACTCCATTTTACTATGGAGTGTATGGAGTAGTCTTCTATCTAACAATACCTACATGCCTACAATAATCATCAAATTCCCTAGAGTAATGCTCACCACCATTATCTAACCTCAAGGACTTTATTTTTCTATCTATTTGTGTCACTACAAGTGCTTTGAATTCTTTAAACTTAGAAAATATAGTAAATTTGTGCTTCAAAAAGTGAATTCAAGTAACATAGTAGTGAGATTTAAAATATATTCTATGCAGGGTATGTGCATGGAAATGGGGTACCAAAAGGGGATCAAAAGTGGCCACTTTTTTTATAAAATCAGTAAAAACTAATCTTGGATGAGATATTGAAGATATCCACACTCAAAATTAGAAAATGTGATATGAACAAGATTTGTAGTGCTCAGAATCTAGTTTCTAATTTTTTTTCAAAAAATGAAGGAGATTAAGAGGTCCAAATAGGGGGAGCACACAAAGTGCCCTTGATTTTGTCAGAAAATACAACATAGCATTTGATGTGCTCCCCCTAAAATGTTGACTTTTTAAAGTATTTCAAATATCACTTTAGTGGAAGATTAGCTAACATCACATAGTTTATGCCTAATTTTTTTGATAATTTTTAATGAATATATATTTTTTATGAATTTTCAAAGTTAACACATCCTGAAAATTGCAAATTTGAGCATGCTCCCCTCTAAATTTTTTGAAAAATAATAAAAAATTGTCTTTTTCAATGTGTATAGAATAAAGTCTAGAATCTAAAAATGTATTTTTTTCAAATTTTGATAAACGAGTAAAAAATGACACCAAAAATACTAGACATAGATTTTCTAAAAAAAGGAACACATAAGCAAAAGAAATTCAAGATGGAAACTTTAATGTTATCAGATTTAAAAATATATGGTTAGAAAGATGATAAAAATTTTGAAGTCATCTTGGCATTTTTTCATATTGACATTGAAAAATGTGTAAACCTAAGGGAGAGCATGCTCAAAATTTGGTTGATTTTCTAAGTTTTGTTGAAAACACGTCCTTGGCCTTCAAAAGGTATGTCCAACCTTTGGGTTGGATGCCCAAGGAAAATCCAACCCTTAGGGTTGGAATTTCCCAAATCAAGAAAAAACACGCTCACATTATAATGCGAGCATGTTATAACACGAGCACATTTTTTATCAGTTAAAATCTCTCTCTCTCTCTCTCTCTCTCTATCTATCTCTCTCTCTCTATCTCTCTCTCTATCCCTATGTGTCTATCTCCCTCTCTATGTCTCCTCTTCCCAATCTCTCCCTCTTTCTCCCTCTCTCTATCTCTTCCTCTCTATCCCTATATCTTTGTCTCCCCTCTCCCACATCTCTCCCTCTCTCTCCCCTTCTCTTTATCACTCCCTCTCTCTCCCTAATTCTCTATATCCCTTTTCTATATCCCCTCTCCCCCTATCTCTTTTGCTAAAATTAGGAATCTAATATCACGATGAGGTAAATAAGATGTTGTAGTCAAAGTTGATCTTTGCTCATCAAAATTTGAAGAAGAAAAAGAAGATCAAAATGTTTGAAGGATGCCTTAATGAACAAAAAAGTGACTCTAAATCACAATACAAACAACTCATGTTCATGCAACAATAAATATAGAAATATCAAGGTAAGATTAAGGGTCTTGATCAAACATTTTCATCTGTAATAGACTCACCAGAGGAGGTCAAATAAAATATCAAGGAAGCATATAATTCTAAAAACATAACACTTATGCATAGGATTTACATGTAGTTGTGTCAATTATAATGAAAATATGAATCATCACTTTCAAACTGATGTGTCATATTCCTCTCTATTATATAAATATGTACAAAACCATTCTTTGTAAGGCTAGACACAATTTAAGAAGTGTTATATATGAAAAGTGGGAAGATGGTGGATAGTGTTAAGATCTATCAAATCAAACCCTCCTTTTACAATAACACTCAAGGACAACAACCAAGCCAAGTCACTATAGATGAATGAGGACTCAACTACAAGTTGATGTACTTAGGAATGATATGGAAAGATAGACTAGATTGAGAGCTTTGTCAAACCCTAGATTGAATAGGCCTCAAACCCTAATTATAATACAATCAGGTACAGGTAGACAAAATGCTACAAGAAACTGTGTAGGAAGATCCTCAGGGATTATCAAAAACTTACTAGAAGTTGGATATTTGGAAACAGATACTTTGCAGACTACGGGACGGGTGCCCAAGTCCAATAGGGTAGTTTTTTAATAGATCTGGAGCAGTGAGATGTGTTAGACTATTTTCATCTCCTGAGTTCAGGGTCAAGCCTATTGGGAGGACTACAGGGCGAGTGCCCTAGTCTAGGAGGGTAAAATATCAGTAAGTTTCTTCTAGATCCTGAATCCTAATCCTTCAAATAACTTCTCTACAGCTGCACTTTTCCAACTCCCGCACCTGTAACCTGCAATCACAAAGAGAGGGGTTTGGGGGTTGTGGTGTTTAGGAGCTTTCCTCAGTCAAGCCCTAAAAGGACATTTAATTCTTCCAACATCATTGTTAGATAGAGTGCGTGCCTAAGGAGGGCAGAGGCCAAATCCAGTGATGAAATGAAATGATTGAAACAGAAATTGATGTTACTTTACAGGTGAATCCCTCATGGAGATGAAGATCCTTCAAATCATGAGGAGATGGATTGATGAAGCCAAATCTATAATGAACAAACACAATGACAACACAAATCTACTCTGCAACACAATGAAGGCCTTGAAATCCCTTAGCTCAATATCACAAGTTCACATTAAATCCATCTAGATGTAAATGAATACATAAACTCACTTATATATGCATTCTTGCTAACTTTCGTAATTCAAATTGAAAACGTTGATAGAGGGAAACCTTTTGAAAGGGCCCAAGCTGACACACTTTAAATTTCATCTCAAAAAATTAAGCTAGACTTGGGCGCAGGAGACCATGTCCTAAGGCCCTAATTTGGTCATGATTAAGACTTAGAATGGGCTCCTTAGTTTCATTTGACATGGGTTTCAGTGGAAATTGCTCTGGGATTAGTATTAATCTTGCAAAGTGTAAACACGGGGACCTAGGAGCTAAACTAGGAGGTTAAAAGGTACAGGGATACTTTTTACTCCATAACATTTAACCCTCACTTTAATGTATGTATGATCTTACAATTCCATACATGTATTAAAGTATGGTCAAAGCATATTAAACACATCAAACATACCGAGCACATAGGACTAAAGCATACACAAAGGTTGGAGGACTATTTCTAGCCCCCAATCTCAGGTAAGCACTAGAAAACACATGGAAGACACACAAGACACAAGGAAGACAGTAAGAAGCATGCAAAATGTGAAGAATACAATGGAAGAACACAATACATGAAGAAGACATGAGAGCAGCCACGCAATAAACAAATTATACACTGAGAGAAGACATGATTAAGCATATATATATATAAGCGATGGGAAGGGAGCTCATCGCTATGCGCTACCATCAAAAACACACAAGACATGTATAAAACACGCAAAGCACGCTAGAGACACAAGGAAGACACATGGAAAACACGAGCACCGCATAGTACATCATCAACATACTACACACCTTATACATGACAAACATAAGCGTTAGGGAAGAGATCATCACTACTCCACTATCTAAAACACACCAAGCACACCTAATGGTTGAGCTGTGCTACCACAATTGCCAAAGACATACTTAAGGGTGGATGAGTCAAGATTTAACCCCGCCTCCACAGAGGACTTTGTATAAAAGGATACGCACTAGCTCAAGAGATACGTAATCCTGCCTCACGATGAGGGATTTTTGCTTGCTTTTAAAAAGGATGTGTACTAGCTCAAGAGATACACCATCCTACCTTGCAATGAGGGCTTTCAAACATGCTTTGTCAGTGTAAAAGATAATTAGATAGATACCATTATATATGCTGCCACCTTAAGGTGGTTGATACCACTTGCCAATATCAAGCACATTAAGGTAGATTGAAAAACGCAAGGGAATAAGAGCTCTCGCAAAGCCCATGCCCCCCAAAGGTGACATGTGCCACGATCACTAAATGTTCCCACAAAGACATTAATTTTTCTAATATAATCAACAAGAGATAATATTAGAACAAGCTAATAACCAAATCAAGCATGAAAGCTATGCATAAATCATATATTAGATCACATCAAGGACCAAGGCTACACTTGCTTGTTTGGAACTGAGTATAGACATTAGGCATATACTGCAGGTATCTTAGAACCGAGTGTAATAACAAGGTGAGATAAAAGACTGACCAAAATGTGTAAAAGTAGATTGAGAGTATTGCAAAAGTTTGTTACAAGGGATATAACAACATGATAGATCACACGGAGTGATTCTACTAGTCAAGTGTCAAATATATATCAATGTCATCTTCCTATATGGAATAGGTCCATTTTTTCTTACTTACTGAAGGTTCACACAATCCTTATCAGTATTTGTTTGTTTTTGTCATCCGCCAACTAGGTAGAATCACTGAAGAATTGAAACAATAAAAATGAGTGAGGAGAACTAAGTGCCTCAGGAACACCATGTAGGAGGATTCCCCCAAGACATCTTCCACAACATTATGCCACCAAGGCACAACACTCAATAATAAAAAGAGGAGAGGGAAGATAGAAGAATGTAGAAACAAATAGAAGAATGCTCACAATAGAGGTGGTCTCCTGGTATCCTTGACCTTACAAGAGTATCAAGGGTCATCCAAGGGGACCTAAACAAAAACACAACACAGGGGAACACAACACAATTCTAACAACATATATATCTAGGAGGAGGCCACCCTTGAGAGAAACTAGAATAGGTGCTACAACGAGTGTGGCTTAAGGAGGGAGAAATACTTACCTGGTTCAGTGGGATATTTCCTAGCGAACAATCCATATCTATTAACTCAGGATCTATCACATTAAGTTTTAGTCTTGTTGATATTGTATTAATGTTAAGTTTAGGATGACGTGATAATCTTTGGTGGGCTTCAAAGAACAGTATCCAATATTGGCCGTATAGTTAATTCGAACAGCTTGTAAAGGTACCCTGATTCCCTGTTGGTTTACACCACAACCATTGCCTATGTAGTCACAATTTTTGTAAAGGATTTGAAATCCATGACCATAGAGAGACTCCATATTTTTAGGAGTGGCCTCATAAGTCGCATATTCTATAGTGTAAGTAAGATTATTGTCTTTTTTTTCTGCCAAGGAGACTTTGAGTTTCTTAGGTGTTTCCAAAGATTGCTTGGATGAGATCGATGTGACTTTTGATGTTTCAGGATTAGAGTTATTAAGTTTATATTCCCCCGTAAAGGAAGGAGTAAAATCTGATGAACCCCAATTGTCACTAAAAAGTTCATTCGATGGTTTAGACTCTTGCACAACATTATCTGTGGCAAGAGGTGGTGCAGGGCACCTAGGAGCATCTTGATTCCTAAAAGCATTTTGGTAGCATTTTGATAAGTTAAGTTTCTTGTTCAGTATGTTTGGTAATAAGGCTTTTTAACCATGGATGTAAGGTCCTTTTGTGTGGTCAAGATGATTGGGAAATCATATAAACCTCAATCATTCTTAGTCCACTTGGACCCTAGTTGTGCCACTTAGGCCTAGTAGGTCTAAAGAGGTTTTCTTTGAGTTTATTTGCTAGTTTTGTGTTTTTACATGGTCTAGAGAGTGTGTTGGTCATTTGAGATCCATTTGGCAAGTTGAACCAATCGGTATTTTGGTGTTAATGCAAAAATACCATAGTGTCAAATGTTGCCAATGGTGTCAATGACACATTTGGCCGGTTACAACTCATTTTGGATAGTTGAAACTACATTTGGAAGTTGTCTACCAACTTGGATCGGTGTATATGGTTGTTTTCTCACTCTAGGATGAGAGAGGAGAGTCTGTACGGAGTTTTGAGCATAGAAATCAAGAAAAGTAACTATTTTTCCCTACATTTTTGTTGTTGTATAGACTGTACGGATTGGTAGAGCAGATCAATGTAGTTTTTCACAAACTAGGTTGAGTCTAGATTCCAATGCATTAAATTTGAGGTCTTGAAGTGATCGTAGGAGGGAGATATTGCATTTTGTTTCCAAACTGGTCTAAAACACTATTTTCTAGGGTTTGTCATACAAATCCAGCCCTAGAATGCATTCCAACCAGTGAAATCTCATGCAAATTGGTGAAATGCAAGCTAGGGTTGTATATTGCATGATTCCAAAAGCTTTTTTCTAGGAAAGGCAGTCTTCTATTTTTGAAGTGATGCCCTAGGTCAAATATCCCTATGTATTTGACCAAACAATGTGCTATTTGGTGATGTAGATGACAAAACCTGATAGGTGGATGCATGCATGGTGGTTTTATATGATGTGTGCATGTTGTAGAAGAGTTCCAAATCCCTGTCCTAGGTCTATGACCCCAACTTAGACCATTTGCTTTGTAACCTAGCCCTAACTTGATCAATTAGGCCTAGTGACCTAGTAGGTGTTTTGAGTTGCTGGAGTAGAGTTGAGATTGGAGGTTTGGGAGTTTGTTAGGGTCCCTTAAAGGGTATTCAAATCCACCATTGGTTTGCCTAGTCATTTGGGGTTTTGTCAAGTTGTGTAGAGAAAACTAGTTTAGGAGGGCTAGAAGCCTCACTAGGCCTAGTCAAGGTTGGAGAGTTGTGGGAAGTTGGGGATCAAACCAACTATTGGTAAAGAGTTTGCAGACCTGCCTTGAGGTGTGAAAGAAGCCTTAGGGGTTGGACAACAGCCTAGACCACAAATCCTTCATATGCCCTTGAATGTGACTTTGGTTGGATTGGAGTAGTGAAGTGGGTGAGTAGTTGGAGAAGAAATAAACCTTATTTGCTTCCCTTGTGCCACTCTGCATCAGGTGGTATCAGAGCAAAACCCCAAATGACCAGACAAACTTGTTAGTTGTTTAGACCCTTATGATTGTTAACTTGTTTTTGCGGTTCAATGTGTAGACAACTATTCAGTTCAAGACCGGCTTCAAAGGTCTGGAACTTTTTTTCGTAAATAAATTTTATTGATCGATGAAGGGTAGATGGAAATGCCCCCATGGAATGGATCCACGGTCTATTGAGAATCATATTATATGGAAGTGAACCAAGCATGACATGAAAAAGGGTAGATAATGTTATGGGTCCAACCTTTAAGGGTAAAGTTATGGTACCTAGGGATTGTCTACCAACATTATCAAAGCGATGAATGTTAAGCCTGTTCGGTTTTATTAAATATGTGTCAATGTAGATTTTGTGTAGCAATTCAATGCCACAAACATTAAGAGCCAATCCATTGTCAGTCATAACATTTTTTATCAAATTTTTATCTATTGTGACAAATATTATAAGTGGATCATTTTCGTTATGGACTTCAATTGACGGTATTTCATGTTGTTGAATCAGAATATCCATTTTTGTCGCATGCCTACAATCTAACAGAGCTGCTACATCATTTGACTTAACAATAGGTGGTACAATCACCTTTTGTAAAGCTTCTTGGAGAATTCTGTGGTATGTAGGCGATGTTTGTATTAAATCCCAAAGAGAGATCTTAGCCAGCGTAGCGTGAAGCTGTTCAACAAGATCGTATTCTTGACCACCTTTATGAGTAAGGTGAGGTGGTTGAGGAAGCATAGGTTGAGAAGATGGAAGAGAGACAAGCACGTGTGGTGCTTGCTTACTTTGCTTGTTATTATAGGTTTTGTATGTGTGAGCAATCATGTTATGCTGTGGCACATTTTGAACACCTTGATTTCTTTGAGTGATTTGTCTTGCATAATTTAGAATGTAATCCAGGGATCGAGGTGGTTTTGGATCACCTTGAACCGTAATCACTGGTTTTAAGAAAGAAGGTGCATTAGGTGCCCCTTGTACAATCATCTTAGGAATATTAATACACTTTTCTACTACCCCCTCAGTAGGTGGAAGAAATCTATTAAAGGTAATTGAATTAACATTGCTTTGATTTTGATTAAGCTTGATATTCATCCCCAAAGAATTTAATGTGAGGGACCTTTCCTCATTCACCAATGCTTTGTCTTTTAAAGGGAGAGCATTGAGAAAAAGGGAAGGGAAAATATTGTTAGAGTTGTTGATGGTTTTATCTTTAGTGATGTTCAAAGGATTTGAACATGCAACCAAAGGGGAGCTACCCAACACATCATTAGAGATATCCAAGGTTCTTGAACATTCATCCAAATGAGGAAGATCAAAGGTCTTCACTTCCTTAGTGATGTCCAAGGTGTTTGAACATTCACCTAGAGGAGGAATAGGATAACTCATGGAATCATCATCATCATCATATATTTTAGATATTAAAGTTCCAAGGCATTAATGGAAGAAGAACTTTCACACTCATCTTTCTCATGAGTATTCATGGAGATGTATTCGGTTAGATCTTCTAATACCGAGGGGTATGTATTCAAGAGAGCTATGAAGTTGTCAAAATCAGACACATAATCAAGGATTTCAAATGAAGAACATTTAAATATATCCTTATGATACATGGATTGTATATGAGTGAGAACACGAGGATTCATATTAAGGAATTTGTAGAAATTCTCAAAGTTTTTGATATATGCATGTAAAGATACCAAAGAGAAATGGTTTGAAGATTCCATAATAAAATGTCTTGGAATAGCAATATGCAATAAGATTTTTTCATTTATCAAATATAACCAAAGTGAGAGACTTTTATACACCACCACACTAGTTTGAGGAAACCGGGTTTTTGAAGCTTGTTACCAAGAACAAAAACACACTAGTGTCCTTAAAAATGAAGTGATTAAGATGTAAAAAGTGTTGCACAAAAGGTAGTATAGACCACTTTCAATATTTCTTGCAAAGAAAAGTTAGGGAGAGGTTAAATTGCTTATGTTGAAATACACATTGTGTAATTACAAACATGTGAAATTTTCAAAGTAAAGTATGAAATGATGCAAAATTTTCAAATGAGCAATGAAAATATGCTTTAAATCATTGCTAGAGCTGAATTTAAAGATGTTTATGATAGAAGAAAAATCTGAAACAAGATTTTGACTACAAACCCTAGCTTTTGGAATTACTAGGTTATATGAAAAATGCAACCTTTTAAGCAAAACCCTAGAAAATGAAAATTTTAAATGCAAGATTTGATATGAAATTATGATGAATTACTGTAATAAGGATCTGATCTGATTCAAATATCAGAAAATTAAATCTTTTTATGATATGCAACACAAAATATGCAAAATATGCCTTAATGCAAACCTAAAATGCTTGTTTTTTAAAAAAATTTCTAAATGTATCCAAGATTTTTCAATGCAAGATGATAAATATGATATGAATGAATGCAAGAACTGATTACAACACTTAGAAAGATGCAAAATGCTCACTGTCCTGGGTTCACCAAAATGTTATATATAAAAAATGGGAAGATGATGGATAGTGTTAAGATCTATCAAATCAAACCCTCCTTTCACAATAACACTCAAGGACAACAACCGAGCCAAGTCACTATAGATAAATGAGGACTCAACTATAGGTTGATGTACTCAGGAATGATTTGGAAATATAGATTAGATTCAGATCTTTGTCAAACCCTAGATCGAATAGTCCTCAAACCCTAATTATAATGCAATCGGGTACATACAGATAAAATGCTATAGAAAACCATACAGGAAGGTGCTCAAAGAAGATCAAAAACTTACCAGATGTTGGATTTTTTGAAACTTAAATGTTGTAGACTATGGAGCGGGTGCCCAAGTCCACTAGGGTAGTTTTTTTTGTAGATCTAGAGCAGTGAGATGTGTTAGACTATATCAACTCCCAAGTTCAGGGTCAAGCCTGTCGAGAGGACTATGAAGTGGGCGTCCTAGTCTAGGAGGGTAAAATATCAAGAATTTTCTTCTAGATCCTAAATTCTAATCTTTCAAATAGCCTCTCTATACCTACACTTTTCCAACTCCCACACCTGTAACCTACAATCATAGAGAGAGGGGTTTGGGGGTTGTGGCATTTAGGATCTTGCCTCGGTCAAGCCCCAGAAGGACATTCAAGTCTTCCAACACTGTTTTTAGATAGAGTGTGTGCCCAAGGAGAGTAGAGGCCAAATCCAATGATGAAATGAAATGATTGAAACACAAATTAATATCATCTTAGAGGTGAAGCCCTCACGGAGATGAAGATCATTCAAATCATGAGGAGATGGATTAATGAAGCCAAATCTACAACGAACAAACACAATAACAACACAATTCTGCTCTACAGCACAATGAAGGCCTTGAAATCCCTTAGCTCAATATCACAAGTTCACATTATCCATCTAGGTGTAAATTGAAGACATAAACTCACTTATATATGCATTCCTGCTAACTTTCATATTAAAAAGGCTGAAAGAGGGAAACCTTTTGAAAGGGCCCAAGACAACACACTTTAAATTTCATCCTGACAAATTAGACTAGACTTGGGTGCAGGTGCCCAAATCCCAAGGCCCTAACTTGGTCATGATTAAGATTTAGAATGGGCCCCTTAGTCCCATCTGACATGGGTTTTCAGGGGAAATTGCTCCGGGATTAGTATTAATATTAAGCTTACAAAGTGTAAACATGGGGACATAGAAGCTAAACTAGGAGGTAAAAAGGCACAGGGATACTTTTTACTCCATAACAAGAAATAATCTTACGTCCAGATAAATCATACATCTATTCTTAGAGATCATGTACAAAACTAAGCATACTATATAACTTTCTTGTTACAGTTCTAATTGTCTATTCTCTATGTTTGTTATTAAATTGTTCTTTGTGTATATTATTGAAATCTCCATCACTTGGTAGGCACAAGTGACCAAGGTGATAGAGGATTCCATCTCACTAGTATAGATATTAAAATAGTTAACCACAAAGCAATTTTTTATAGATTTTTAGAAAATCATTGTTAGAAGGATACACTTTTGATCATGCATTGACTTTATGTTCACAAGAATCAAGAATAAAGAGAAAAACTTGAATTGGAAGATGAATTAGATAATCTTCTATCAGATTGGTTATTCCCTTTTTATACTTGATATTTAGGTGAAACTATTGAAGATATGAAGACCATTTCTGATGCCACTCTTGCTATAGCTAGAGTGACTTGTTGTTTATGTTGATCATAGTTTCCTTACCCAAGATATAATGCTTCCAATGCTTACATGCTTGAACAATGGCATAAATCTCATGATCATATGAACTAGGTAGTTTTTGACTAACGTAGTGAATGATTCACTATGGTATGCAACTGGATGGCTATGATAAGTGATAATTGCACCAAGTGCATATTCTAATGAACCAGTCTTGATCTTGAATGGTCATTGAAGATCTAGTAGCAAAAGGATTGGTACATATAATGTAATATTCATTTGAAGTCTTTAAGTGCATTCCATTATCCTACTATCTAGATGAACCTTTCTTTGGTGCCACCTCTTGCAACCTAGTTTAATGATTGAGTCATATGTGAAAAACAAAAAGTTTGCCAATCCAAAGAATCTATGTAGCTCTATGACATAATTCAATTATTACCAATCTTGGATGAATTGAATCTTGGTTGAGTCCACATGCACTCCTCATGTGTCTATAATGTATCTTAGATAGTACAGTGTCTTCTTATTAGAAAATGAACATTTCTCCATGTTTGTATACAACTTGTATTTCTACAAGTTAAGTACTTACCCAATATGGTGTAGGTGTTTATCTCAAGTCTTACTAAAGATTGTGGAGAGGGATATGGAGAGGTATTTGGAGAAGGATATGGAGAGGGAGATGGAGGGATATGGAGAGGGAGGGAGGGAGGGGGAAATAGAAAGAGATGGATATAGAGACATGGAGAGGGGGAGGGAGAGGAAAGGGGGTTAAGATAGACAAAGGGATAGAGAGAGGGAGAAAGATAGATAAAGAGTGAGAGACATGGAGAGGGAGAGGGAGAGGTAAGGGGGTTAAGATAGACAAAGGGATAGATAGAAGGAGAAAGATAGATAAAGAGTGAGATAGAGTTAGAGATAGAGATAGAGGGGAGAGATCTAGGGAGATAGAGAGTGAGGGAGAGATAGAGATAGAGAGAGAGAGAGAGAGAGAGAGAGAGAGAGAGAGAGAGAGAGAGAGAGAGAGAGAGAGAGAGAGAGAGAGAGAGAGAGAGAGAGAGAGAGAGAGAGAGAGAGAGAGAGAGAGAGAGAGAGAGAGAGAGAGAGAGAGAGAGAGAGAGAGAGAGAGAGAGAGAGAGAGAGAGAGAGAGAGAGAGAGAGAGAGAGAGAGAGAGAGGGAGATTAAAAAAATTCTTGAAAAAATGTGAGCATGTTATAACGCACTTGTGTTTTAAACTAGTTAAAAACATGCTCCAACAACCTCCAAAAACACATATCACGTGATTCTTGGCCCGCATTCTCTATTTTATTCCTTGTTCTACACTTTTTCAGACATGCAAAAGACTTTTGATGCTTTTGAGGTTCTCCAATGATTGGTTGACAAAATTAGATGACTTTTTGTTCTTGTATCAATACAAAAGATTCCAATTGCATGTTTTTAATTCAAATTTGATATTGGAAATCATTTTTTTCATGTTTTGAGGAATTAACTAGTTTTTTGTCTTACATTAACAAAAAACATACTAATTGTGCATGTTTTGTATTGTATTTTCGTAATTTATCATATATTATTTGTCTTCTTTTGACCTTTTTTTTAGATTGATATAGATTTTAATACCATGCCAAGGAAACAACCAAAAACTCAAATACCAAAGAAGTGTGAAGCCGAGAATACAAAGAAAAAAGAGTGAATGAGACAACTTTGTGAAAAAAATAAATTGAATGCCACAAATGAAGATCAATCATCTTTTCCAATTGAATTGGATGATGAAGCATTCAAAAGAGATAAAGAATTGGAGAAACAAAGGGAATGAATGCAAGAGTTGAACGTATGTCATCTTTGCCATCTCAAATTGATAGTGTAGACAATGTTCAATCACTGATTGAAAATGATGATGCATTTACAAATGTGAATTTCAATGTTACACCAAATGATCAAATGTTGAATGAGCAAAATTTGTCTAATGATTCAAGTTTTCCATTGAGAACCTCCTAGAATTTTGCATAAAAAGTCTAAGTTTTTTATTGATATTGATGAGAATATTCAAAAATTGATGGTTGAAAAGACTCCTGAGCATACTTGTAGAAAAATATGAATAAGATATGGACCATGCTTTTTGAAAGTATAAGTTAAACTGGAAGATGTCAATTGTTTGTTGAGATGATAAAAAATCTTATGTTTAGGCCATTCATGGAGATTCTTGGCATAGGAACATCAAGTGCTAATAGTGAAAAATCCATTGTAAGAAATCTAGTCAATGCATATCAAAGCATTGGTTCCACCTCATATACGAAAGGTAGTAATGCTACATGACATGTCATTACATCAACTATTGTGAGAAATAAAATAAATAAATCTCACTTGATAAGAAAAACAAGTCAAGCACTAGAGATAAGTAGAAAAACATTGATGAAAGCCATTGGGAGACGTGAAAGAATTGAGGACCCGAATAGCAATGAACTACATGAGCATTTTCCAATAGACTCCCACAAAAAGATAAAGCCATAGTTGAAGCCTTAAAATCCCTACTTGAGGAGTTTTGGAGAAATAACACAAGAGTATCTCCTAATCAAAGGGATGTTGTAAAAATGAGAATTGGTTGTCAAAATTGTGAGCCACATCCAAAGCATTTTTTTGATATGACTCAAACACATTTTTTCTCCAAATTTGGAGAGACTTATCCTCAAGTTTAAATTAGTCAAAGGTATTTTTAAATGGTAAAACCCTTTTATGTCAAAATAAATCACACATGCACTACTTGTTGTAGAGTTCACATGGAATTTTCTATGCATTATGATGTTTATCAACATATATGTCTATCTTTGTATACTAATGATGTTTTGCAGGAGTGTATGATAGAAGCTCCACCTAAATTGGCAAGAGATTTCATTTCAAGAATTTTTTGTGAAAGAGTAGATAGACATGTTTTATAAGACATCATGTTTGGACGGAACATGTGATAGTTGCAGTGGTTTGCAATGTTTGAGAACTTGTGTACACATGGAGAACACACATGCATTTGGAAATGAATTAGTACCTTTTGGGAAATACAAGACAGTGGCATATAGTCTAAAAGATGGGAAAGAAGAAAAAAGATGTGAATTGGTGAGTGAATAAATACCAATATCTACATTTATGCATATTTTTAAAGAAAATATATCTTATGAGTACGCAAGGCATACACATAGAGCTCAATGGTTGGACTTGTAATTCAAGTTATGCAAGGACACATTTCCTCTCCATATGATTGTGTCAATTGTAGACTTTGCAAAGAATTATACACTACAACCACAAAATCAAGTTCAATCTCAATCCTACAGCTCCACTCAGGTTGCTATATTTGTGCATATAGCATTCATTCATACACCTGGGAGTATCATTTTTATATTAGTTATGATTGCACACATTCTATAGAATTTGTGCAATGGTTCTTTCAGATGTTTTATGGTAATTTGAGTAGTAGGAACATCATGTTTGATCAACATATCATATGGTTAGATAATTGTGCATCACAATTTAAGAATTCATGGATGTTCTATTGGTTGAGTAGGATGCATATATTCAGTGGTGTTCAACATATATGGAATTTCTTTGAGGTTGGGCATGGAAAAGGGGATCATGATGGTGTTGGAGCATGTATTAAAAGATCCTTAGCACAAGAAGAGTTGAAGTACAAGGACAATGCAAAGTTGACAGATGCAACATCCATCATCAAATGGTGCAACTCTATAATGGGTTTAGGTAATGAAGATAAGTCTACAATTCATATATTTTCTTGGTTGATAGAAGAAGCTAACATTGCAAAATATGAAGATTGTTGTACAATGATAGGATCGAGTGAGTTCCACTCTTTTAGAAGCTCAAGTGCAGCTTCATGGACTATTCATTCAAGGAAGATGGCATGTTTTTGTTCATCATGTACATATTTTTCTTGGAATGAGTATGAGTCAAAAGAATGGGTAGATGAATGGTGTGCTAGAGATTTAATCCCAACTGAGACGTACTAACTTCTAGGAGCACTACAACTCATTCAGATGGAATCATCTATTGACTTTGACCATATTTTAGATCTAGTTGAACTAGGTATTATAGACACGTTACCTAATGAATATTGATATATTTTAGATTATGATCTACAATGTTTTTATCATTTATCAAGAATGATGAATAGTTCTTTCTGTGCAATTTAATGCATGCCATGTTTATGTAGTTATTGTGGATGAAGATAATGATGATGGAATGGATTATTATTTATGTCATTGCATTGAGGCAAAAAAGAAATTGACTACCCTTGTCATAGATGGAGAAAACATTAAGTATCCTATAGGATCGATGGTTGTTACTGAAACATGGCTTAGAAGATATCCAATGAAGAAGTGTGATGTGTGGTTGTTCAAGGACTTTGACACACATAGGAGGATTCTTCATTATTCTAATCTTGTGGCATCAAATGTTCATTTGAAAAAATATGGGTGTAGACCTTTGAATATTTTTTTTTGGAAAGCTCATGAGTCTAACCATGAAGCAATACTTGACACCATAAAGAGTAGAGTAGATCCACATAGTTCATTAGATTGAAGCAATGGAAGGATAGAAAGGTATTTTATGTACAATCATTAAGCTTTATGATTTCATTACATTTTTCTTTTCTATCCTCATTTCACCTTCTATATTTTTTACATTTTTCTTACCTTCTTATATGTGCTCCTATCTCTTCGTTGATTAGCTTGGTTTCATTAGAGATCTCATGACTGAATGGCATGGTTGTTGATACAGTTGGATATTCCCCATGGTCTTGATTGGTGAGTTGGTTTGATCAAACTAAGTCTTGGTTTCTTGTGTCATGATTTGAATTCTTTCATTTTACCTTTCAATCAATCCAATTTTAGTTTTGAGTATCTATTTGAGTATCCATGCTTTACATTAAAATTATTATCAAACAAATAGATGCATTATTTAATCTCTTACTGATGTAGAGCCAAACCCCTTAGCCTGCATTTCCCTTGTATGTTCACATTCTACTTGCCTATCGGCAAGATGATGCACTATCGGCCAACCAAAATAGTTTTATTTCGATCGCATTCCTCATACCGATGTATGTCTTCAACTTTGTATCTGCCACAAGATACATTCAATAGTGTACATTTAGGAGATACATTCCCTGACCTGCGATCACCGGTTTCTGCCACTTCCACTACCGGTCAACACTTGCATCAGAGACAATGTATATTATCGATATACATTCAAACACATACAACCTGAATATGCATTCGCGGGATACTCATAACCTTCAACTATAGGATACACAGGAAATGAACTCGATACTCATTAGCGATATACACAGACTGTATATCTTTTGAAACCACGCGGATTTTCACTATTTTGACTTGCTTTAGACTTAGCGATTGCACAGATCTATTCCTTCAACGATCCTACAGACCTTTGCACCCTGCCAAAACCTAGCACATGCCCATGCTAGGATCCTTCAACATATTCCGTACCTGATCCTGCAAGCATGAACACGAACAAATAGAACAACGAAAAGACAAGAACGCAGATCGCTATATACAACCATTCCACCGATTCGAAGAATTCAACTAGTGGAATGGGTTAAGAACCCATCTCAGTCTCAAATAGGAAAATGATTTGCACATTGAATTCGAATGCCAGAAAAATGCACAACACAAGATTTTATTATGCCTTTCTAGAAAATGCAAATACAGATGCTCTGTTTCTCACTTAGCTACAACTGATTACAATATGATCTCAACTACTGACTACTGCTACTACTACTACCACTACTCATCACATTCGATTTGCACTGGGGTATTTATCCACTTACCCTCGGTAGTACTGAATTGGCTCCAAGCGGCTAGGAGATCACAACCGACTAACAACCTCTAACTGCCTAACAACCTTCGAGATTATAGCTCGACAAGTGTCCCATGGGACTTACAACATAAATCTAAATACAACTAAAAATAGCATGCATTGGTCAAACAGACCTTATTATAATGAATGGTCAACTTAGGACCTTATTGAAAATAGTAAAATGAACTTTAAACAGTTAATGCCTCATGGAGGCCACTGTGGGTTAGGTGCACCTGTACCATACTCCCCACCTTGAAAAGAACTCATGTCCCATGAGTTAAGTGTTTGACTAAATCCACCTTTATCTCCTACTGTCCCATGTCTGCCCCATGATCTCTGGACTGCAACCTGCTGCCATGGAACTAAATACTCATGCCTAGTACTGTAGGCTCTTCTCACACCTTGCTGGTCATTCTTTCTTACCATCATCTCTGTCTGAACATCTGCATTGGTAACCTCATGTACTGCTATGGTAGAATTTGTTCATCTTTTAACTCTTAGAGGACAAACAATAGTCCCTACTATGATGGCATCCTTGTCTTTCCAATTAGCTTGTGGCTATGTACAAACCTGCTTCATAACCTTCTGCTAATCTACCTGATCCTTGTCAGTCAGAACTGAAATCGTCTTCAAATTGTGATCTCCTCTCCTTGAGATATCCTCAACTTCCTTTGACTCTGCTTTAGGCATCCTCACAAACTCCTTACCTATCAAAATAACCTTAGCTATCTTCTTTTCTTCAGTATCCTCCTGCAATGGTGTCATCAGAAAAGTTCTCCCATCCTTCTTGATGGTGTAGGTGTTAGCATACCCATCATACAATGCTCTCCTATCAAAATGCCATGGCCTACCCAAAAGTAGGTGACAACATTCCGTGGGCAATATGTCACATAAAACCCTATCCTGATATTCCCCAATCTGAAAATCAACATATGCTTGTTCATATACCAAAAGCAATTGACTATCACTTACCCAAGATGCTTTGTAAGGATTTTGATGTGGAATCCTTTCTAGTTTCAATTTATCCACCATTTCTTGACATACCATATTATCTATTGAGCCAGAATCTATTACTACCTTGCATATTTTACCTTTGCTTTTACAATTGGTCCTGAAAAGTGCCCCCCTTTATATCATCTCCTTGGATGTCTTCAAGAGTGTTCTCCTAAGCATCAATGATTCTCCCTTCTCAGGATATCCATAACTGTCAAGAGCATGCACACTTTGATAAGTGTTTGAGCTTGTCACACTTTGGCAGTCAGACTCTTGGATTAGATTTGTCCTTCTTTCTCCCCTTGAACTTGTTGCTTTTTCTGGACATCTACTGGCTATGTGGCCTTCTTGATTGCAATTGTAACATCTGAGAGGTCCTCTGCCCCTAAAGTTTCCTTTTTGATTGTAACTTCCCCTTTGACTTTGGTTGTTGTCTCCTTTGTTGTTCTCTTGATTGGCTTCGCCTTGGTGTCCAAATTCATTTCCTCTGCCTCTGAAAGGATTGCTTCCCCCTCTTTGCTATCTTCCTCTTCCTCTACTCTGCTGTTCTCCTTTTCTTTTCAATTTCTCTTCTACTCTCAGCACCACCTGGAAACACTTGTCCACGGTGTCTGGTGTCAAGATGGTAATCTCATCTTGTATACTATACTTCAGGCCATTAATATACCTAGCAACTCTTCCTTTCTCATCCTCAGCATGTCTACACCTTAGAGTTAATTTATGAAATTCCTCTATATAGGTGGATGCATCCATATCCTTCTACCTGAGGTTCTGCATTTTTCTATATATCTGCACTTCATAATCTGCTGGTAAGAACTAAGCCTTGCTCCTCTCTACCATCCGACTCCAGGATGAGATCATGCTCTTGCCACTCTTCACCCTTTCTCCCTGGGTGTAGTTCCACCACGTGAGTGCAGCGCCTTTCAATTTTGTTTTTGTAAACTTGACTCTTCTATTCTCTGGTACCTCCTTGTACTCGAAGTAGTTGTTCAAAGCCTTGATCCATTCGATGACTTCTTCTGCGTCCATCTTTCTGCTGAACATCAGAATCTCCATTCTTGATTCAGACGATTCCTTACCAAGTGATTTTATGGCCTCCAAAAATTGTTTCTGATCTATAGATATATCTGTCTGTCCTGGGGTTGTTTCCTCTTCCCCATCTTCTTCTTCTTCATTAGACTCCTCGTTTGGTTTCTTGCCTTTTCCTAAGGTTTTCAACTCAGCCTGGAGTGCTTCCTTGACTCCAGTTTTGATCATATCCTCCACCTCCTTGAATTTCTTGGCCACTTCAGTGGTCATCTCCTTTGGAGGCATCTCTCTAGCCCCTTCTTCACTTTCTTTGTTAGACATAAACATTCACAGATAGCACCCAAATGCCAATACACCTGCAGCTCCTCAATTCTACCTACCGCCCAAATCTTTTGTTGAGCTCTGATACCAATATGATGTAGAGCCAAACCCCTTAGCCTGCATTTCCCTCGTATGTTCACGTTCTACTTGCCTATCGGCAAGATGATGCACTATCGACCAACCAAAACAGTTTTATTTCAATCGCATTCCTGATATCGATGTATGTCTTTAGCTTTGTATCTGCCACAAGATACATTTGGTAGTGTACATTTAGGAGATACATTCCCTAACCTGTGATCACCAATTTCTGCCACTATCGCTACCAGTCAACACTTGCGTCAAAGACAATGTATATTATTGATATACATTCAAACACATACAACCTGAATATGCATTCGCGGGATACTCATAACCTTCAACTACGGGATACGCAGGAAATGAACTTGATACTCATTAGCGATATACACAGACTGTATATCTTTCAAAACCACATGGATTTTCACTATTTTGACCTGCTTTACACTTAGCGATTGCACAGATCTGTTCCTTCGATGATCCTACAGACCTTTGCACCCTGCCAAAACCTAGCACATGCCCATGCTAGGATCCTTCAACATATTCCGTACCTGATCCTGCAAGCATGAACATGAACAAACAGAACAATGAAAAGACAAGAACACAAATCGCTATATACAGCCATTCCACCGATTCAAAGAATCCAACCAGCAGAATGGGTTAAGAACCCATCTCGGTCTCAAATAGGAAAACAATTTGCACAATGAATTCGAATGCCAGAAAAATGCACAACATAGGATTTTATTATGCCTTTCCAAAAAATGCAAATATAGATGCTTTATTTCTCACTCAGCTACAACTGATTACAATATGATCTCAACTATTGACTACTGCTACTACTACTACCACTACTCATCACATTCAATCTGCACTAGGGTATTTATCCACTTACCCTCAGTAGTACTGAATTGGCTCCAAGTGGCTGGGAGATCACAACTAACTAACAACCTCTAACTGCCTAACAACCTTCGAGATTACAGCTTGACAAGTGTCCCGTGGGACTTACAACATAAACCTAAATACAACTAAAAATAGCATGCATTGGTCAACCAGACCTTATTACAATGAATGGTTAACTTAGGACCTTATTGAAAACAGTAAAATGAACTTTAAATAGTTAATGCCTCATGGAGGCCACTGTGGGTTAGGTGCACCTGCACCACTTACCCTCTTAATCAAATAGTTTTAAGCTCCTTTTGTTTCCATATGGACTCATATATTACTCTAATAATCTGGTGTTATGGATTACATAGGCCTTAAGAGAAGTTTGTGTATCATGGTCTTATGGATTAGATAGGCCTTAAGAGAAGTGTGTTTTCTCTAATATTTCTCTAGATCAAAGAGCAACTAAAGTTAGCATTATAGACTATTAGAATGATTGTGAGATTGACCTTGCATTGGAGAAGCTAGAGAGATCATGAAGGATTGTCCTAACTAAATGATTTCATGAAGGTTGTCATGTCACCAAGCCCTACTAGAAATGCAACTATCAAACTATCATTATGACTTTCCTAAAATTAACTACAATAGATTCCTTGAGAACATCATGAATAGTCCTAAAAATAAATTTTAAGATTCCTATCATACCTAGAATATCCACACATAAGAAGATTTACATGCAATGGAAAGGTGCAAGGAGTGAAATTTTACATCTTGCACCTCATGGGGCTAAACGGGCTATGCCAACATGTCAGGGTAGGTAGGTGAATGCTATGAGGGGTCTCCTTCCATTCCCCAAGTGGTTGAAATATTTTAAACTACACGCTCCCAACAAAGCCTCTTAAGAGCCCTGAGAGGCAAAAACTGTCAATATTTGACAGGGAGTTATGGGATTCCGTGACACCTGGGAATTTTTTTGGACCCACATATGCATGTGGGGTCCATCCAAAGTAACCTTAGTTTCTGTAAACTCAACATTGTTTGACCGTGAGGAGAGTGGATGCATTCTTACAAAATTCTTCAGTTTCATGCAGTGGAAAGATGCAAGGAGTGAAATTTTGCAAACTACACCCCATGGGGCTAAACGAACTATGCTAATATGTTTGGGTGGGTGGCTGAATGCTAGGAGGGGTCTCATTTCATGCCCCAAGTAGTTGAATCATTCCAGACTACACGCTCATGACAAAGTCTCTTAAGATCCCTGAGAGGCAAAAATTGACAATCTTTGACGGGGCAATTCTAGGATTATGTGAAACCTGGGAATGTTTTTTTGGACCTACACATACATGTGGGGTCCATCTACAATAACCTCTCTTAGTTTCTATGAACTCAACATCATTTGACTGTGAGGAGAATGGATGTATTCTTGCAAAATGCTCCAGTTTCATGCAGTGGAAAGGTGCAAGGAGTGAAATTTTGCATCCTGCACCTCGTAGGGCCAAATGGACTGCATTAATGCATTAGAGTGAATGCTAGGAGGGGTCTCGTTTTGTGCCCCAATTGGTCAAATAATTCTGAACTACACGCTACCGACAAAGTGACTTTGTTGATAGTGTGTAGTCTAGAATAATTTAGCCACTTGGGGCATAAAACAAGACCTCTCATAGTGTTTACTCACCCACCCCAATATTTTGGCACTATCCGTTCGGTCCCATGAGGTGCAGAATGAGAAATATGGCTCCTTGCAACATTTATCTTAACCATGCAAGGAGTGAATTTTTGCATTCTGCACCTCGTGGGGCTGAATGAATAGCACCATGTTAGGGTGGGTGGGTAAATGCTATGAGAGGTCTCATTGCATGCCCCAAGTGGTCGAATCATCCTAGACTACATGCTACCGATAAAGCTTCTTTACCGATAGCGTGTAGTCTGGAATGATTCGCCCATGTGGAGCACAAAATGAGACCTCTACTAGCATTCACCTACCCACTCCAACATGTTGACACTATGTATTTGGCCTCGTGAGGTGGAGGATGCAAAATTTCACTCCTTGTGCCACACTTTTCCACTACATGAAACTGAAGCATTTTGCAAGAATGTATCCATTGTCCTCATGGTCAAATGAAGTTGAGTTGCAAAAATTGAGAGAGGTTATTATGGATGGACCCCACATGCATATGTAGGTCTAAAAACTATTCCCAGGTGTCACGAAATCCTAGAATTGCCCCATCAAAGCTGGCAGTTTTTGCCTCTCAGGGATCTTAAGATACTTGATCATGAGGGTGTAGCTGGAATGATTCTGCCACTTGGGGCATGAAATGAGACCCCTCCTAGAATTTACCCACCTACCCTGATGCATTGGTGCTATTCGTTCGGCCCCACGAGGTGCAGAATGAAAAATATGGCTCCTTGCAACATTTAGCATAACCATGCAAGGAGTGAATTTTTGCATTCTGCACCTCGTGAGGCTGAATGAACAACACCAACACATTTAAGTGGGTGGGTAAATGCTAAGAGAGGTCTCGTTTCATTCTCCATGTGGACGAATCATTCCAGACTACACACTACTGACAAGGCCACGTTGTTGGTAGCATGTAATCTGGAACAATTTGCCCATCTGGGCATGAAACGAGACCTCTCATAGCGTTTACCCACCCACCTTGACGTGTTGGCACTTTCTATTAGGTCCAGTGTGGTGAAGAATTAAAAATATGGCTCCTTGCACCTTTCCACTTATAATAGGTAAAATCAGGGGATAAGGGTAAAGTGTTTGATTGTGATAGTTTCTCTTATCCTCCTCTCACCTATGACATTCAAGTACTTTATCAGCTGAGTAGGAAATCTACCATTAGGCCTTGGGTCACTTATAACATCAAGGAGAATTGGATTCATGTGATTTGATGCTTGATCATGCTCAATTATACTCAAAACCCTAATTATGCAAATACCGAAGCAAGTAGACAAATTACTAAAAATGCTGCTATAGAAAGATGTAAAATAAAAGACAAATGTGTACCAGTTTTCAAAGTTCAGGAAGCGGAACAGTCAGGGACTAATGAGCGGGTGCCCTAGTCCAATTCCTTGATTTTTGTTGGGATATGGGAACCTTGTCTGCAACCTATTCCTATTGTTTCAAATATTCTTCCGTTGCAGGATTTGAAGGACTAATGAGCAGGCGAACAAGTTCAGGTCCCTATTTTTAGCTCTGATCTGTAATTTCACACTCTCCTACAACTCCACTTTTTCCAAATGGGACACCTATAACTTGTAATCATAAGGAGTGTGAGAGGGGGTTGTGGTGTTTAAAGGGTTGCCTCATTCAAGCCCTGGAGAGACATTCAAGTCTTCTGAACACTGTTGTCATAGAAAGAGTACATATCCTAGTGGGATAGAGACAAAATTGAAATGATAAATGATTAAAAGCACAATTGATATCACATTGTAGTGAAGATCTCATGGAAGGAAGAAGCTCTTCATGCCATGAGGAGATGAATGCTCAAATCTGCAAATACAAACACATAAACAACACAAAATTTGCTCTTCCACACAATGAATGCCTTAAATCACTTTCAAAATGCCAATGCTCATAAAATTTCCATCTAATGTCCATCTAGTGTACAACTGAATGCCTAAACATGATTATATATGCAACTACAAACATTCCCGCCAATAATTTCGTAATTCAAACTTACTGTGTCGGCCTAGGAACCAAATAACGGTCATAAACTGACACTTAAAATTTGGGCCTGACCCAAAATAGGGTAGGACTAGGGTGAGGGCACCCAAGTCCTCCCCCCTATTTTGGGTAGGATCTATCTCAAGGGATCCCCCTAGGTCCCATTCATCATGAAACTTAGGTGTTTTCTCATCGGGATGCCAAAATATGATGCAAGATATCCTAAATGCAAATCAAAGACCTGGGAGCTAAACCTTAAGAGGGAAAAGCCCCCAAGGGGACATTTTCTGAAATTACATTTAGCCCCCACTTTAATGTATGTATAAATGCAAGGCCAATACATGCATTAAAGTATGGTCAACAAACACACCAAGTACAAAGAAGACACGCCAATCACAGAGAAGACAATAACAGGCACGCAAAACATGGAGAAGATAGTTACAGTCACACAAAACATAGAGAAGATAGCATTGAATGTAGAGAAGACAGTGAGTGCATAGAAGACACGAATGATTTATTTTATTTTTATTTTTCTCATATATATATGAAATGCAGATGCAAATACAAGGAAAGTAAACACACCACCCATAATGTAGGAGGGACTCATCACCACTAGTCTTTAAGACTACATATGGAGCAACAAACATGCCAAACAAATGAAGCACACCATACAAAACAAGGACACAAAACACACACTTTGAAGACATGGAGAAAACACTTCAGACAAGCGATGGAGTGTTCCTATTTCTAGGTTCATCACCATCTTAGGCACATTACAGGCACACACCGACGATTGGGCTTCACCACAACAATCGCTGAAGACACACTTAAGGGTTGAGTTAGTCATAGAACCGCTCCTCATCTCTACAGAGGACTTTTTAAAATGACAGGATTGTGCACTATCTTCGAGAAATACACCATCCCCGCCTCTGCAAAGGGCTTAAGAAAAAGGATGTGCGATATCCTACCTCTGTAGAGGGTTTAAATGATTGATTTAAAACAAAAATCAGAGTGTAGGAGGGACTCTTCGACAACAGTCTTTAAGACTACACCTGAGGACAAGCACGTTGCTAACATCTACAACAGATAGCTTACCTTATATATGCCCCCACCTTAAGGTGGTTGATATCAGGTATCGATATCAAGCACATTAAGGTAGGAAGAAAACACACAAAGGAACACAGACTCTCGCAAAGCCCATGCCCCCCAGAGGTGACATGTACTTTACAATTGCCAAATGTTCCCACAAACACATCCCTGCAAGAAACATGTTAGTGTCCACATAATCACAATGCATATGAAATCTGAGAAATGCACTTGATTCAACATAGACAAAGTGCATGGAGCAGCAGTATTGTTATGTTTTGTAAGTGAGATAAGACACCATCAAGATCACTACACAGAATGCACGGAGTGCTTCTACTAGCCAAGCGTCGGATAATATATATCAACCCCATCGTCATATTAGGAACTAAGCCCAATGTTTTATTTCTTGTTAAAGAAACCTGAGGTCCGCATTAGTATAAATATTTTTCATCATCTGCCCGCTAGATAGAAACACTAGAGGAAGGGAAACAATAAATCAAGAGAGGAGAAACAAGTGTCTTAGGGACAGTCACGTAGGAGGGTGCCCCCAATTCACCAACCGCAATGCTATGTCCATAAGACACAACACACAACAATGAAAATAGAGAGAGGCAATATAGAAGAATGATGATACAAATAGAAGAAGGTCACAACATAGGTGGTCTCCTGGTATCCCGGACCTTACAAGAGAATCAGGGGTCATGCCAGGAGGCCTAAACAACACATAACACATCACTGGGGAAACACATCACGAGAGATAAAGGGTTAGAAATACTTACCTGTAGGGTCTTCAAACTAAGTTTTGTCATCAAGCAAATCATCATCATCTTCCCACTCCAAAATGTTAGAGGAAAATGGGGCCTAAGGTACCATAGCCCAACTCTTGTCCATGTCTTTAGGTTTCTCATTCTTAGGATCATCTTTGTTTGGTTCAATGTTTTCTTGTTGAGATGCAAGTCGTTGGGCATAAGCTTGTTGCCTTCTCTTCCTTTATTTTGCTTGTCGATTTCTTTTTGTTCTACCACTTATCTCTTGTAAGATAGGGTTTTTCTCTTTCATAGGTTTTTGCATTTTAGAAGAGGAAGCACCAAGATCAAATCACATTTGTCTAGGTGGAATGCTTTGTTGTCGAGAACCACCTCCCAATCCTTGTAAGGATGGCGGGGGAGGAATCTCAGCATACGGTTCATTTCCTTTCGGTCTAGGATTCTCTTCAAATGCAGGTTGTTTGTCTCTTGTTATTTATTGCATAGGAGGACCGGCCACTTGATGTAATAGTTTTATTTTGTAGTTTCTATAGCTCAAGAAGTTAAAATTTGTCTGTGGCTCTAGTTCCATTTCAGATTTGTCCCAAAAGTAATTGAGTGTAAAATGTTGTCTTGTAACCAAAGGTTTATACTTATTGCGAGGAACAATAATCACATGTCCATTCAAAGGAAATTTTAGACAATTATGAATTGTTAAAGGGACAACTTTCATATCCTTTAACCATGGGTGTCCAAGTTTTATGCGAAAGAGATCAGAAATGGGGACAACATCAAACCATTATTCTACATGTTTCTCAAATACAGTGATCAACAATGATATCTTCCCAGAGGTGTTTATAAAGGTTCCCTTATGTGTTTTAATCATCATATATGAGTTTTCATAAAATCTTTGCATCAAGTTATGTGAATAGAGGAAATATTTTGTAGCCACATTAGTCATGGAATTAGAATCAATAAGGGTTCCATCCACATGATTTCCCATTATTTTCACAGTGATATAGAGAGGTCTTTCAGTGTCTCCAATTGTTCTATCATGAGGAGTAAACACAATTTCAAGTTCGGGGACCTTTCTCTTCGTGTAAGGTCTAGGAGGGAACCTATTGTTGTTGTTGCGATTAGAATCCATGTGTATATGTTCTCAAATCAATGCAAGATTAGTTTTTTTAAATTTTTTTCAAAAGTATGCAAAAGACAAGTGCAAAACTATGTGTGAAAATGAACTAAAATGTTTGATTTTTTTTTCAACTTTTTTCAATGCAAATAAGTGAAAGAAACAGTGTTGTAAGGAAATTGATCAATAAATAAGGAAAGTCTGATATTAGTCTAGTACATAAATAATATCTTTCACAACACACTTTTGATGCAAATCTAGAATGATGACAAGTCAAAACCTAGTGAAAATACACTAAAATATGCAATTTTTCACAATTTTTTCAATTCCAAGACCCAATGAAAGGGGTGTTGTTAGGAATTTTAGGAGGTGAAGAAAATAATAGAAATAATATCAGTCACCTTAAGCCATAAAACTCATTGCAACACGCTTGGAGTGCAATTCTAGGTCAAACCCTAGGGCAAATATAGCAAAAATGTGCACAAATTTTCAATACAAGGGCCCAATAAAAAGGTGTTGTGAATATTTTTAGGAGAGGAAGCAGATAATAACCATGATAAAATCCAATTAGTGCAAAAATATTCTTCACAACATGCCTATGGTGCAAATCTAGAGAGTTGATAGGGCCAAATCTAGTGAAAATCAAGGTTTTTCAAACCCTAGGTATAAGATCTTAATGCAAAATGCTATATGAATGTATTGCAAACTAATTTATAATGAAAATTAATTCCACTCAGATCTAAAAATGATTTTCAAATCTTAAAATGCAAAATGCAAGTACAAATCTAATGAAAAATGCTAGTTTTTGTTGAAATTTTCTATGTAAAAATGCAAATTTTTGAGATCCAAATGCAAATTTACACTAAAATGCAAAACTATAGCCAAATGCAAATTTGAATGGATGTCTAAGATCAATAGAAAAATCTGAAACAAGATTTTACCTACAAACCCTAGTTTTTGAAATTACTAGGTTATATTAAAAATTTGAAACTTCCAATAAAACCCTAGCAATTTTATGATGAAAATGCAATGCAAGTGATTGAATTTTTGTAATTTGTTGCAATTTAGCTCAGATCTAATGCAAAAATTAGAAATTTAATAGGTGAAATTGGGGGATAAGGGTAAAGTGTTTGATTGTGATAGTTTCTCTTATCCTCCTCTCACCTATGACATTTAAGGACTTTGTCAGCCGAGTAGGAAATCTACCATCAGGCCTTGGGTCACTTATAACATCAAGGAGAATTGGATTTGTGTGATTTGATTGCTTGATTATGCTCAATTATACTCAAAACCCTAATTATGCAAATACGGAAGCAAACAGATAAATTACTGAAAATGCTACTACAGAAAGATGTAAAATAACAGACAAATGTGTACCAGTTTTTGAAGTTTAGGAAGAGGAACAGTCGGGGACTAATCCTAGTCCAATGCCCTAATTTTTGTCAGGATCTGGAAGCTTTGTCTGCAACTTGTTCCTGTTGTCTCAGAGATTCTTTCATTGTGGGATCTAGAGGACTAATGAGCGGGTGCCTGAGTCTATGTCCCTATTTTCAGCTCTGATCTACAATTTCGACACTCTATAACATTCTCCTGTAACTCCACTTTTTCTAGATGTGACACATGTAACTTACAATCACAAGTAGTGTGGGAGGGGGTTGTGGTGTTTAGAGGCTTGCCTTAGTCAAGTACCGTAGAGACATTCAAGTCTTCAGAACACCGTTGTCAGAGAAAGAGTGCATATCCTAATGGGATAGAGGCAAAATCCATATGATAAATGATCAAAAGCACAATTGATAGCACCTTGTAGTGAAGATCTCATGGAACGAAGAAGCTCTTCATGCCATGAGGAGATGGATGCTCAAATCTACAAATACAAACACATAAACAACACAAAATCTACTCTTCAACATAATGAATGCCTTGAATCACTTTCAAAATGCCAATGCTCATAAAATTTCCATCTAATGTCCATCTAGTTTACAAATGAATTACTAAACATGCTTATATATGCAACTACAAACATTCCCGCCAGGAATTTCATAATTCAAACTTACTGTGTCAGCCTAGGAACCAAATAACAGTCATAAACTGACACTTAAAATTTGGGCCTAACCCAAAATATGGCAGGACTAGGGTGTGGGCGCCCAAGTCCTCCCCTCCTATTTTGGGCAGGGTCTATCTCAAGGGATCCCCTTAGGTCCCATTCATCATGAAACTTAGGGGTTTTCTCATCGGGATGCCAAAATATGATGCAAGATGTCCTAAATGTAGATCAAAGACCCAGGAGCTAAACCTTAAGAGGGAAAAGCCCCCAAGGGGACATTTTCCAATGTTACACCACTAGATGAAACTAACACTTTTTGCAAGAATGCATCCACTATCCTCACAATAAAATGATATTGAGTTTGTAGAAACATAGAAAGGTTATTATGGATGAACTCCATGTGCATCTATAGCTCCAAATGAAACATTCCCAAGTATCATAAAATCGTAGAACTGCCCCATCAAAGATTGGTAATTTTTGTCTCTCAAGGCTCTTAAGAGACTTTGTCATGAACATGAAGTCTAAAATGATTCAGCCACTTGGGACATGAAATGAGACCTCTCCTGGTGTTTATCCACCTATATCAATGCGTTGGTTGTGTTTGTTTGACCCCACGAGGTGCAAAATGAAAAATATGGCTCCTTGCAACATTTAGCATAACCATGCAAGGAGTGATTTTTTGCATTCTACACCTCGTGGGGCCAAACAAACAACACCAATGTGTCACGGTGGGTAGGTAAATTCTAAGGGAGGTCTCATTTTGTGCCCCAAGTGGTCGAATTGTTCTAGACTACACGCTATCGGTAAAGTCACTTTGTCGGTAGCGTGTAGTCCTAAACAATTCACCCACCTGGGGCACAAAACAAGACCTCTCCTAGTGTTTACCCACCCACTGCAATATGTTGGCACTATTCCTTTGGTTCCATGAAGTGCATAATGAAAATATGGCTCATTGCACCTTTCCACTACATGAAACTGATGCTTTTTGCAAGAATGCATCCATTGTCCTCACGATCAAACAATGTTGAGTCTGCAAAGACTGATAGAGGTTATTGTGGATGATATCCACATGCATCTATAGGTCCAAAACAAAAAAATTCTAGGTCTCACAGAATCTAAGGACTACCCCGTCAAAGATTGGCAGTTTTTGCCTCTCAGGGTTCTTAAGAGACTTTGTTGTGAGTGTATAATGTGGAATGATTTGGCCACTTGGGGCACAAAACAAGACCCATCCTAGAATTCAACCACCCACCCTGATGCATTGGTGTAGTTGATTTTGGCCCATGAGGTGCAGGGTGCAAAATTTCACTCCTTGCACCTTTCCACTGCACAAACTGAAGCATTTTGCAAGAATGCATCCACTCTCCTTATGGCCAAACGATATTGAGTTCATAGAAACCAAGAGAGGTTATTGTGGATGGACCCCACATGCATATGTAGGTAAAAAAAAATTCCCAAGTGTCAAGGAATTCTAGAACTACCCTGTCAAATATTGGCAATGTTTGCCTCTTAGGGCTATTAGGAGACTTTGTCGCAAGCGTGTAGTTTGGAATGATTCAGCCACTTTGGGAATGAAATGAGACCCCTCATAGAATTCAACCACCTACCCCAACATGTTGGCACAGTCCATTCAGTGCCATGAGGTGCAGGGTACAAAATTTCACTTCTTGCACCTTTTCACTACACAAAACTGAAGCATTTTGCAAGAATGCATCCACTGTCCTCACGGTCAAACGATATTGATTTTGCAGAAACTAAGAGAGGTTATTGTGTATGGATCTCACATGCATATGTAGGTCTAAATGAAAAATTCATAGCTATCACAAAATTTGAAAATTGCCCCGTCAAAGATTGGCAGTTTTTGCCTCTCAAGGCTCTTAAGAGACATTATCGATAACATGTATTCTAGAATGATTTGGCCACTTGGGGCACAAAATGAGACCCATCGTAGCATTCACCCACCCACCTTGATGTGTTGGGGTAGTTCGTTCGGCCCCACGAGGTGCAGGATGCAAAATTTCACTCCTTGCACCTTTCCACTGCATGAAAATGAAGCATTTTGCAAGAATGCATCCACTCTCCTCACAATTAAACAATGTTGATTTTGTAGAAACTGAGAGAGGTTATTGTGTATGAAATTGACATGAATATGTAGGTCCAAAAAAACATTCCTAGGTATCATGGAATCCCAGAACTACCTCGTCAAAGATTGGTAGTTTTTGCCTCTCAGGGCTCTTAAGAGACTTTGTAGCAAGTGTGTAGTCCAGAATGATTCAGACACTTGGGGAAATAAATGAGATCCCTATTAGCATTCACCCACCCACCCTGATGCATTAGCACAGTTAGTGTTGGAAACAAGGTAGATAACTGAGAGGGGGGGTGAATCAATTATCTCTAATAATTTTACTTTATTTTTCCTTTTATAATTTGTGCAGCATCAAAACACATAAGCATATATAATCATGAGAGCAGAAATGAAATCAAGACACATAACACAAGGACTTTAACATGGAAAACCCTGTTAAGGGAAAAACCACTGGGTGACTAACCCAAGATTGTATTCTCTGTTAAAAGAATAAGAAGTACAAAATGACACTTGCCAATTAGGGCTCACTGCCCGAGCACACTACTCACAAGAGGCACACTGCCTACAAGAGACTCACTATCTACAAAGTTTATGGAAGGTAATCAGGTGTTTGAACTAATGAGACGCACCACATATGCTGAGGTTCAGTTCCGGTTAGGCTCAATATACTGATCTACTGCACTTCATTCTTCCTTTGCTTTAGTGTTGTTGTTCTGTCACATATCAGACTTGTATTGCTGCTTACACACTTATCTCTGCCTTTTTTCACATATTATACACTTACACACACACCTTCATATTGAAATCCATCTAGTATATGTATCCGTACCAAGGATTTCAACAACTTTCTAGTCGGGAACTGGAATACTCAAGATATTTGAAAACTACTGATCTGTCGATTGAATCCATGCTTGATATCTGATGCATATCAAAATCATAGACATTGAAGTCATCAATCATGTTGGCCAATATTGTATGATCCCTCAAATAGCTTGATCATCATCAATTTCTCATCCGGATTGAAGTCTGATACTCTGCTAGTTAGTTCTTCCTTAGTCTGCTCTGCCTGTCTGGAACCCAACACTCAGATGCTCATAGCTTTTCCATGTTCTCTCATCAGAGGCTCAATCTCTAGAATATAGTAGTCATGTACTCCTATTGGCTTGTCCAAGTCCATAACTTATTGATTGACACCATCTGAGAGATCCGGACCTAATTGTCAGACCTTGCTGCCTGCTCTATTCTTGCTCACCGGACCTAAACAATCTTCAATCTGTCATTTGGTATAGACATACTATGTGCTGCGGATGTGTGGGATAGACTTTGTTGCCATGAATGACAACAATCATGAAGCCACATAGTGTCTCTTGCTAACAATCTCCCCCTTTGGCATTGATGGCAACACTTAGTGAAAAATGACTAAGTGTCATAGCAAACTCCCCCTAGGCTGATGCTCTGTCTTATGTACACTTTTACCAGAGCTCCCCCTTAGCTGGATTCCACATTTTTCACTACTCCTCACTCCCCCTTTGACATCAATGGCAAAGGGTGGAATCCGTACATCAAAATTTGCAAAAATTAACATATACATAGCTGCATAAGTATATATACATGTTATACTTACATATACTTAAGTATATCCACAAAAGTGGTCTTCAACTATAAAAATTCTATTGCCCAACTCTGCTTCATCCTATCCAAAATTGAGATGTGACCACTCAACAAAAATGCATAAGCTTCTGGCCTTTTTAAGCATGCCGGATCACGGTCCGGGTTGTGGTCTGAGCATCAGTTAAGGCCTCATGCATTGCCTCTAACTTGGGGATAATTATCCCTCTGAGTTCACTCATCCTACTTATTATATTCTTCTTCTCCTTTTCCAACCTCTTTATTTCATTTATAATGGCAATAGCCTGGCACTCTTGATTCATTATGGATGTGGTGAGAGGATCAAAATTCGAAGATAAACTTGATAGTTTACCTTCTTGTTCTTTCACCTTCTTTTCAATATCCTCTGTCACTTTAGACCAGGATAGGCAAAATTTGTACATTTCTCCACCATCTTTAAGAGCATTTTCTAGGCTCTTTATCCCAATATCTAGGGTTCTCCTATCATTAGCTATGAGTCCCTGTACTTCAGAGAATCTCTTTCCCAAAAATTCTTTCCGGACCTTTTCTTCTGTTGATTTCTCTAAGGAATCAAAATGCGTGTTGACAGAGTTTATCAGAGATTTAAGGTTACCAGATGGAGAGGCCAAAGGATCCTTTAGGAAGGATGGCATAATCTTCTCTAGCATTCCGGATGCAATCTCTATCAGTTCACAATCTTCCATGTGAGACTTCAGAAGCTTTTCTTTTTCTTTAGCTTGGGCAAAGGATGCTATCTTCATTGTTTGGACCAGAGAGAGGGAATCAAAATTGAGTGGTCCTTGAAATAATTTTGGTTCATCTATTTCTATCATTTCTTTGTTCAAGAATCTCTTTACTACCTCTGCAGTGCCTCTTGCCAGAGACTGAGTCTTCTTTCCTTTGGCAACCTCAGAATTGTCATCAGGGATCTTCTCTGTTTGTTCTTCTTCTCTTCCCTTTACCTCCTCTTCTTGACTCAATTTCTCCTCTTCTATTCCTTCTCCTTCAGTACCTGAGTCTACAGGGGGGTCTGGAGGAGCGGTGTTGACTTCTTCATGGACTTCCTCTTCCAGAACAAAGGAATCCAAGTCCTTAGACTTCTCCTCATCTATCTCTTTTGACTCTTCTATATTTTTCTCAGTAGATTCTTCTTTTGATACACTTAATCCTTTGACATCCATGGTAGAAGGTTTCATCTATTTCCTTTACAATAGGAAGATTGAACCTTTTAAAGGCATTCCGGAGGATGTCTTCTATTTCTCTTGCTACTTGATCAGTCTCTCCAAGCATAAGTTTGTTCATTCTTGCTTTGCTCCAGAACTCATCCTTGTAGTCCTTAAAGATCATGTTCATTTATTTTGGAGTAATGGAAGGATAGAGCTAAATAGCAATATGCTCTCGGATCTCTAGGTCCTTTAGCATTCTCCTTTCTCAGTTCAAGTACCTTCTCTAGACTTTTGGGAATTAGAGAGATGATTTCAATGAATGCTTTATTATAAATGTTTAGGTACCTAACTGTAGCATCTTCCAAGATCTTCTTGTCAGTATCACTATATTCATCATAAAATTCAGTGACTGGTTGCAGGTTCCCATCCACTGTGACTGCCTTGATGATATCATCAATAGAGAGATTAGGCCTTTCAACAAATTCTTTTGCCTCTTCTTCTTTGGATGTTTTCTTCTTCTTCTTCATTTTCTTAACTTCCTCATGAGACTATGTTTCTTCATCATCCTTTTGGCTTATGTATGACCTTGTGTCCTTTGTTTTCATTCTCTTTTCTCCCTTACCGGATGTCTTGGCTTCTGGTTTTGAGGCTCTTGAGCTCTTAGAGGTGGTAGGTGCAGAGCTCTTGGAGGATCTAGTCTGGGAGAAGGCTTGTACCGGAACACTTTCTTTTTCTGCTTCTTATTTCTCTTTCTCAGCTCTTTCTATTTTCTCCCTATTTGCATCAATTGCCTCCTTTGATATGCCATATCTTTTAGCAATTTCTTCTACTTTGCTTCTCACTTTTCTTTTCATCTCTGGTTGTCTCAATTCAACATGTATCTTTACACTTAATTCTTGAAAGGTTACAAACCTTTTTGCCTCAAGATCCTTAGGCTGACTCAGCAAGTGTTGGACATGCAGCTCCAGGATTTTCTCATCTACCTCATATCCCATTGGCATGATCCAAACTATTCTGGGCTCAACTGCCTCCATTAGGCATTGAACAGTGTCTACCATGAAGCATACTGTATCCTTATATTTTTCAACTATTGTTTGAGGAATTCTTTCTCTGGCCTGCATCAAACTTTGGAAGTTTTTAAAGTATCCCTAGAGTGCTGTACTTTGAGCCTTGGCATCACCAAGCCCATACATATAGTCTCTGATTTGTATGGCAATCGGTCTATCATTTTGCCATACCCAACCACTTAATCCGGGTAGCTCAATCATATAGTAAAAGAACAGACATAGTATTAAGCCACCATACTTGAATGAGTTCTTCTTATCCTTCTTGATCTTCTGCAAGTTTTCCAACAGTTGGTTCAGAAGAAGATCACATCGGTCACAATCAGCATTTTCCCTTAGCATCTGATATGCTGTATAAATTGCAATTCAGGACACAGAATTCTCCCTGCTGGAATGATAGATTTTATAACCAATTATCATAGAGGCAAATTTGATAGCCAGATCTGTGATATCTTCTATTGTCATGGCTCTTTTGTCAAACTTAGATCTGATAGCCTCACTTACTGTCTAGTTCTTGACAGATTTGAGTGCAGGCAACCCACCGGATGAGTACAATCTAGTTATTGCCTTAATGGCATCTTTTGTTATCTTGAAGGGCTTCATCAACCACATGAAATTGTCATGTATTCTGCTACGAACATACCGGACCCATTCATCTTCTGCAAAATAGGGAAAGTGGATGCAGTGTCCAAAATGCTTATCCTGGAGGGCCTTGTATTGAGGTTTGAGTTCAAAAGTTTCATCTATTAATTGTTTATGGTAGATATCGATCAGCTTAGATTCTCCAAATTCCTCAATATTGGCGTGGATGTACACCCTAACATCTTCTACATGCAGAACCCCATGCGAAATGCTAGAAAAAGTGCCTAAGGGATCAACTTCTAGGGACTTGTAGGGGTGTTTCTTGAACTTTGGGCACGGCCTATCAGTGAACTTAACAACCATTGGAGTAGCCATCTTTGCAAAAGATTTAGAGAGAGATATTCAGAAAAGGAAATACCTTTTTATGCTTTTAGGGTTCACAATAAGAGCTGGAACAGGTCGTTGGTTGAATTGGATTCTGTGGTTGATCTTTGACAAAGTTGTAAAAACTTGATGTAGAGCTCTTCCTTTCTTCTTCTCAGGTGCAAATGTGCAAATGATGAGTAAAAGAACCCTTTTATCTCTGTGAAAACCCTAATTTCCTTTTGTAATAAATGCACAACTTAAGTCATTTGGTTGCCTTGTTCTGAGAGAGATCTTTCTGAATCACTGAGATGCACTTAGAATCATTTTCAGTGATAATTGACAATGTATCTTCTTTCCTCCAATCATGCCATGAATCCATAGATCAAGATATTTCAATTTTGAATCATACTGGATCTGTCTATGAAGATCATGCTTAATCGGATGGCTGTCAAACTAGATCAATCTTGGCTAATTAAACTCTTCAAAATTCCTTGCGGATCTTTCATATTTTTACTGAGGGTTATTTGGATATTTCTCTGAGAACCCTTTATTCCACAACATTCCATGTGCCAATTTTAGGCACCAATTGAATGGCTGGGGGAATTTATTTTCCTTTGTGACTCCCCCTAAGCCAAAGCTCATCTGTTTAGTTTCCAGAAGGAATATCAACACTAGATTCTAGTGCGGATCCATCCCCAACATTTTCTGTACTCTTCCTCACCCAAATCTTGTTCATCTCCCTTTGAACTTCATCCGCATTCATTTTACCTTTTCCTTTATCTTGATTTTGATTATGTTGTACCAGACCCTTTCTATCCTGATTCTTACTTCTGCAGAATTTGGCAATATGACCAGATCTATTGCAATTGTAGCAAACAACATTTATTTGCATATTTGACTGATATCCTCTTGATCTACATTGATTAGCTATATGTCCCATTCTATTGCATGCAAAGCATCTACCATTGAATGAATTGTTTATTTGCATATTTCTGCATTCATGAGATTTGTGACCATAACTTTTGCAGTTGAAACATTGTCCAGAGAAGGATGAATTAGTCTGATTCATTCTTCCTCTGCACTGAGTTGTTTTATGACTGAAGTTGTTGCAACTGTAGCAGTATCCATTGAAGGATGGATATCTTTGAGCATTTGGTTGCCTTACCGGAGGTCTTCTAGGCTTGTTCCTTGGATTTCCTGATCTAGAGTACTTCTGACCGGATTCGGAGCTTTCACCTTTCTCATATCCCAAGCCACGCTTGTCATCTACCCTCTTTTGGCTTTTAAGAAGAACTTCAAGTTGAGCTAAGCTTATCTTGAATTTCTCTTTGTATTCATTTGTTGTTTGAAGATCTTGTTTAAGAGTGTCTATCTAATTCTCAAGTTGTTCTTCATTATCTCTAGCTTCTTCAAGATCAGATTGTAGATGCCTGATTATTCTATCCATTTTGTGGCAGTCCTTTGACTTCTCCTTGAGAGATTATTTTAGATTATCTTCAATTTTTCTTTTCTCTTCAATTTCTTGGGTGAATCTCATAACCCCTAATTCCATTTCATGTCTTATCATAATGACCTCTTCTGATAGCTTCTCACGTAGCTTTTTTTTCTCATTCAAATCTTCATTAGTATCATTGACTTCACTTTGACTTGCTAATTGTTGAAGTAATTCCTTTCTCTTTTTCACAGAGATACTCAGTTTTTCTTTTAACTCGTTTATGAAATCATCAGTTTGTTTGAGTCTTTCTCTCAAGTTATTGACTTCAGAGTGAGATTGCTCAAGATCATCTAGGGCAGACTGAAGTTGTTCCTTCATACCATACATATCCATTGAGATTCCTAGATCTTCCTCAAGCTGTTAGGCTCTGTTTAGAGGAACTTAGCTCTGATACCAATTGTTAGAAACAAGGTAGATAACTGAGAGGGGGGGTGAATAAGTTATCTCTAATAATTTTACTTTATTTTTCCTTTTATAATTTGTGCAACATCAAAACACATAAGCATATATAATCATGAGAGAAGAAATGAAATCAACACACATAACACAAGGATTTTAACATGGAAAAACCCTATTAAGGGAAAAACCACGGGGTGACTAACCCAAGATTGTATTCTCTGTTAAAAGAATAAGAAGTACAAAATGGCACTTTCTAATTAGTGCTCACTGCCTGAGCACACTGCTCACAAGAGGCACACTACCTACAAGAGACTCACTGTCTACAAAGCTTATGGAAGGTAATTAGGTGTTTGAACTGATGAGGGGCATCCACATATGCTGAGGTTCAGTTCCAGTTAGGCTCAATATTCTGATCTGCTGCACTTCATTCTTCCTTTGCTTTAGTGCTGCTGTTTTGTCACATACCGGACTTGTATTGTTGCTCACACACTTATCTCTGGCTTTCTTCGCACATTATACACTTACACACACACCTTCATACTGGAATCCATCTGGTATATGTATCCGCACCAAAGATTTCAACAACTTTCTAGTCAGCAACCGGAATACTCAAGATATTTACAAACTACTAATATGTCGGCTGAATCCATGCTTGATATGTGATGCATATCAAAATCATAGACATTGAAGTCATCAATCATGTCGGTCAATATTGTATGATCCCTCAAATAGCTTGATCATCATCAATTTCTCATTCGGATTGAAGTCTGATACTCTGTCAGTTAGTTCTTCCTTAGTCTGCTCTGCCTGTCTGGAACCCAAAACTCAGATGCTCATGTCTTTTCCATGTTCTCACCGGAGGCTCAATCTCTGGAATATAGTAGTCATGATACTCCTCTTGGCTTGTCCAAGTTCACAACTTACTGAGTTACACCATCTGAGAGATCCAGACCTGATTGTCAGACCTTGCTGCATTCTCTGTTCTTGCTCACCGGACCTAAACAATCTTCAATCTGTCATCCGATATAGACATCCTATGTGCTGTGAATGTGTGGGATAGACTTTGTTGCCATGAATGACAACAATCATCAAGCCACATAGTGTCTCTTGCCAACAATCAGTTCAGCCCCATGAGGTGCAAGATGCAAAATTTCACTACTTGCATGTTTGCACTGCATGAAACTGAAGCATTTTGCAAGAATGCATCCATTGTTCTCATGGCCAAATGATGTTGAGTTTACAAAAACTAAGAGAGGTTATTGTGGATGGAATACACATGCATATGTAGGTCCAAATGAAACAATCCTAGGTGTCATGGAATCTAAGAACTACCTCGTCAAAGATTGGCAGTTTTTGGCTCTTAGGGCTCTTAAGAGACATTATCGGTAGCGTGTAGTTTGGAATGATTTGGCCACTTAGGGCATGAACTGAGACCCCTTTTAGGATTCACTAGCCCACCCTAACACATTGGCATAGTCAGTTTGGCCCCACGAGGTGCAGGATGCAAAATTTCACTCATTGCACCTTTCCACTACATGAAACTAAAGCATTTTACAAGAATACATCCATTGTCCTCATGGTCAATTGATGTTGAGTTCACCGAAACTAAGAGAGATTATTGTGGATGGATGGACCCCACATGCATCTTTCGATCCAAATGAAACATTCTTATGTGCCATAGTTTGAGAGAACAATCAGTCTAAAGTATGGCACTTTTTTATCTTTGAGCTCTTAAGAGACTATCTCCATCTGATGTAGTGAAAAATGATCAAGAGGCATGGACACCAAAAGGATATCCCCCTAGCATTCAATCAACCACCTTGACATGTTGGCACTAGAAGTTTGGACTCATGAGGTGAAGAATGTAAAATATCACTCTTGGTCAAACATATAGAAGCTGAAATGAGGGTGTAAAGCCAAATTCCACAATGATTTCCTACATCCTCTCTACCTATACATGGAAATCCCTCAATGCATAAAGGATATGGTAATTTCCTTAAATGTTGTAGTTACAACTACCCTGGAAGACATGTATGCAAAATGTGGAAGCATAAACAAGGAAAGTGAATTGTTTGACAGGACACCTCAAAGAAATAAGGCTTTAGAAACTAATTATCTCCCTGTCTTCCTCTATACCTCATTCTGCTCTTTCTATAACCCAACACTAAGCATCCATGTCATAATTTAGCATAAACAAATATTGAACATGTACTAATCTAGCATAAATTAAAATGCAATGTTAAATATAGATTTCATATGATTGCCATTATGCTTCTTTTTTTATTAATTCTTACTAATTAGGGTATTCATATAGAAATATATAGTAGCTCATGTATTCTTACAAAATGCATATGGGAATTTTATCAAATGTTGTAGTTACATGGAATGATGCATCAAAGAAATGTGGTCTCATGGAATTTTGAAAAATGTTGTAGTTGCAACTCCCCTAGAAGACATGTATGCAAAATGTGGAAGCATAGACAAGGTGAGTTAATTGTTTGACATGATGCCTCAAATAAATGTGGTCTCATGGAATGCCATGATTACAAGATATGCAATAAATGGATTTGTTGATAAGGCTTTAGAAACTTTCAAGAAAAAGCAATTGGCAGGTGTAAAGCTAAAATCCAAAACCTTTGATTGCATCATCTCTACAAGTGCCAAACTGAGATCTTTGGAACATGGTACATGGACATCCATCAAAGCATAAAGGATATGGGAATTTTGTCAGATGTTGTAGTTGTAACTACCATAGGAGACATGTATGCAAAATGTGGAGGCATAGAGAAGGCAAGTAGTGATAAGGTCGGAGTAGGCTTTGTTAATACATCATTTAATCTTTATCAATCCACAGGTGTCCAGAGTGATTTGCAATAAGACTATTTGTTGGGGGGTTTTCTTTCTAGGATGGTTGAGGACCAGAGATTGGTTTGGTGATCCTCTCATGGTTGTAGTTCTAATCTTCTTTCTCATAAAATAGCTACCTTACTTTTCTTGAAAAGAAACACTCTTGCTTGAAAAAAAAAAAGAAACTATTCTAACATTTGTTGAAATAAACATTAATCTAATTGCTTTGAAACAAACACATGTGATGAAATGGGAGTTTAATCTAATTGCAGGAAATGAACACACTTGCAAAAAATAGAGATGAACAGAAAGGAAACCTATTGTTTCTTCTTAGACATGCAATACTCTAAACATCACAATGCTTAAGGAGATAACAAATATGATTTTTTATAATTTTCTATTTTTGGAAGAATAAACCTACAGGTGAGAACACATGAAAGAAAAACAACACATATAACACTTTGCTGTAAAGAAATTAATAGAAGTTAAATGATATAGACAAAATACTGAGAGATCTCCTCCAAGATGGGGAAGCGGGCCCTACTTTCCTAGCTAGAGATGATCCTCTTTGATCAACAACTTCTTTCAAAAGAAATCTCCCTTCATTTGTATTTTATTCAGATTTAAAGAACATACATGCCTAAACTTAGAAGTTTTCTTCTGCTAGAAACAAACTGCGATGAACAACTAATTGATGGAAAAGCATGAACTAACTCCAATAAGGTGCAATGGCTCCTCTACTTATACAATTGAGCCTTATTGAAAAAGGAATTCTAATTACGAGTCTAACTACAGCGAACTAGAACAGCTAGTTGCATGCTTATTGAAAAGTAGATCTAACTACTAACTAATTTCCTATGAACTAGACTTGGAACAACCAGCTGTATTATTTGCTTAACTACACAATCAGTTGCAAGAAACTCCAGATCCATTATCTGAGTAAAGCAATTAGTTAGGCAAACTCCATGAGTTAACCAAAAATAGTGGTGTGCCTAGGCGACAATGATAGCTGGAGCTGACGTTTGCCATCAGATATATGGGTCACGAAGTTCAGTGATATGGCGGTGTAATTAAAAGTTGTGGCAAGGATTTGAGGTGCTGATTGGGCGTGTTGCAGGGCTTAGAGGGTCTTCAGGAGCATTTCTTGGAAATCATCGACTCAAGGGAGGATGACGCTTAGGAAGTATTTTCGTCTGAAGCTATCTGGAGTTCATCTGAAGTTCAGCTGTTGCAACCTTTTTTGAACATCCACAACTTATACCACAATTATGAGATATGCACATAGAAAATGTCATTCAAGCATCAATATTAAAGAGATTTCATCAAGGTGTAATGGAAACAAAACATAAGCATAATCAATTCTCAAGATGAATATAATTATAATAATATGTATTTATATGCCAATATGTTTTATAAAAGTTTATCAAAGCATGAAAATATTGATAATTAAATGAGTCAATCATTTGGCTCATCATTTCCTCCCTGCTTAGCTTCTGCCATGCCCTCATGGCCATTACTATCCTACCCCATCTAGAATGTTTTTCCCTTCCATAATTGTGCTACAGTTATAGTCATCATCGCCGTACTGGAACAACTGTCTACCCTTAGGATGGAACCCATCATTTTCTTGAATCCTATTGTGCCATTTGCTAAATTTTTCTGGTGGCATTGGCTCACCTTGAGGATGGCTGAGCCTAGGTGCTGGCATGAGCAACAGTGGGGGTCTAAACCTCATTCCAATCCAATTTTGTTGCTTTTGCTGAATAATTGGAATGAGGCTCCTGACTCTTGCGGTCATCCATTGTATGTTAGCAAGGAAAACTGGTTCCCTTCTTTTTAGCATATTAGGAAGTGTTTCAAACCGTGCTCTATAGCTTGACACGGCGGCATTGGGAAGGTGATCTACAATGGCAAATAAATATGCAATACAAGAGTTTAGATTTTGTATATATTGGCCCATGATACCTTGCCTATACACATTTGCCCTGAAAGTATTTCTGAACCATTTAGTCTTTGGGCATTCATGCCTCATTAGTAGGCCAATTGACCCAGCAGTAGTTTCATACTCCTCCATTCTGTCTTCCCATAATCTGTTGTTTCTTAATAGGGACAGATAGCTCTAGATTTGGAGTTCCCCTATATAAAGATTTAGCATGGAAGTATCTACATGGCCCAGAATGTGGCCATGTTGGAAAAACTCACAGAGAAGGTTCTTCTGATCTGGAAGATTTTGAAGGTAACATTCAACAAATTCTTTTTCATTTTCAAAATCAAAGGGCAAATTGTAGCTAATGCGCAGTAGTTTCCATCTCAAAAATTGTTCTCTTAGAAAAAGAGCATACACACCTGAGGGTGCCCGTTGTGCTAACAGAGTTTCCCCTGTTTCACAGGCGAGAGCTAGATTTTGCTCTACCTTTACTTTCTCCTGCCTCAAGGTCTCCATTGCTCTCCAGAGATTTGTAATTTTACCTCTGAGTTGTCTATTATCTCCAGTTAACTACAGATTTTGTTCATAAACATTTAAGGATGTGGTAGTAGGGGTTTGCTAGGTAGCAGTCTGTCTCAACCTGGCAATTTGCTTGTCCTTTTGGGTAATCATGCCTGTCTGATTATCCACCTCTTTTTTTAAAGAAGCAATTTCTTTTTCCTTTTCTTCTTTTTCCCCAATGGCCTTTACCCTTTCTGCTGCCAGCTCCTCATCTTTTTCCTTTACTTGCTGGGACAAAGCTGCAGACTGTGATTTACATTGCTTTAGCTCAAATTCAATCTTTGAAAGGTCAAGGGCATGTTGGGTATCCTATGCCATGGTATCCTCAGAGCTGGAGCTCTCTGTCATGACCTGTTTGCCTTGCCTGCAACCATGTTGCAATGGTTCATTCTCTGGAGCTTCCGAGGCATTATGCTCATCTACCACTGGAATACCACTGTGACCACCTTCCTCAATTGTTTCATGTACCTTTTGTGGAATATCATCTTTGCTACTCTCCTCAGCTATTTCTCGCATTTCTTGTGGACTGCCCTACTGACTTGCCAGAGCAATGGGGACTGCTTCAACATCTTCCTCATCCAAAGAAATAATGAAAGTGCAAGATTGTCTAATTTTTGTAGGTTTGGAGGATGCTGCTTCACCTTGTTGGCATGGATGCTCTGCACCTTTGCGGAGCCTTTTGAAGTGGACCTTGGAAGGATTTGAAGACATGGCGACGGCTTCGCCAGATATAGACACAACAAAAGAGTGCTTTGTTCTTTTCTTCTTTGGCGTCAAAGCCAAAAAGTCCTCCCATTTTCTCTGCCCATCTTCTTGCTGTATGAAATGGTGTTTCATAATCAAATGAATTAATCCCACATGGCTAACCGGGCCCTCTCTACTCTTCTATTTTGTCAGCATATTTACCAATGTAGTGTGCAAAAAGGCAGGAATGTTTATCAGAAATAGTGGATTATTGGCACCATGCCTGAGGTGTGTAATTAATCTCATTCTAGGGCTGAGTACAGTCCTGTAATAGCCATCATAGGTAAAGAACTTCATAACCCACAGGACTACAGTCTTCCAAGGATCCAGAAGACTGTTCCTGTTGATGCCTTTTGTGGCACCTTTGCTAACAATGTATCTAGGCAAGGACTCAGGAGCGACATGAAAGTTTTGAATTAACTCCTCATATGAGGGTTTAGTGGCAAATAAATCAACTCCTACTATAGCTATTCCAGAAATTTGACTAATGACAGTAGAGTTGATTGGAATCCTTACCCCTCTTATAGTTGTGAATGTTCTGTGGAAATTCTTAACAAATTCTTGGACTAATTTAGCCTCAAAACCCTCAAACTTCTGCAAGAACTCAAGCCATCCAGCCTGCTGGAAAATTTGAGCACTGGCATCATTGATGATTGCATTCTCTGGTTCTACCTTCTATTTATGCCCCATATTTGGTAATTATTTTCTTTGCCTGCCACTCTGGAAGGAATTCAATTTGGAGCAAGGGGGTCTATACTGCAACTTGGTTTATTGAAGTTTGTCTTTATTTTGGTCTGGCGAAGAAGGAAGCTATTGAAGTATGAGTTGCCATCTACAGATTCGATCAAAGAAATAATTGCATGCAGGTTGGCACTTGTTCCTGTTGTCTTTTCGGTACTCATGGTAGATACTTCAGAGTGTTGCTGTAGGGTGGCGCGTGCGAAATTTTTCTTCATAGCCATCATCTTAATTGTCTTCTATGTGTTTCTAGAGCTGACACCATTACACTACGGCTTTATGTTCATTCAGATGTACTTCCCTCTTAATTGGTCATCATTACCTTCATTATGATTTTACAAACTACGCTTTTATTCCATTTTTGGCAATAATTTAAAGCTCACCCATCTTAATGACCAAGTACTGTGATTTTCTTAGGGAATACGCAGGATCCACAATCAAGTATCAACTTGCCACATGTCAATCCACAATCATTGCTGTGACTGCGATCTTTGTGCACCAAAAGTTGAAGCTGCATGATGTTACTTTTTCAAAACACGTGGCATAGCTATACACATTAAAATAATTATATAAGTTTTGAGGAAAGAGTATACCTAGGTAAGGTACCCATGACCTTAATTATATCACTTCAATCTTTCCGCCGAATTAATTTCCACCGCATATTGGTCTTGCACCCATAGGTATTTGAGTTGGTGCTATACACCTGGTCTTCATCTGGAGCTGTCAGGAGCTATCTGGAGCCATCTGGATCTATCCGGAGCCATCTGGATCTATTTGGAGCCATCTAGAGCATGCTATATCACAAAAAGATCTGTAGAGTCTACAAAAGATTTTTATTAGAAAAGGAGGGAGTTTCAAAGAAAAGACTGCCATTACTGGTTTTTAGTCTTCCCTCTAGGCAAAGCTGCCATTACTAGTTTTCAACATTTGCCCGATTTTTTTTTTTACAGGAAAGGCCGCCATTTCTGGTTTTCAACCTCAACTACTTTATTCATTCAAGAATCATTATTTAGAGCACAATTACCATGGAAGAACTTGGTCTTCCATAGAGAAATGTTCCATTTGAGACTAAATTTTGGAAGAGAATTCTTATTTGGAGGCTAGTTTATGGTACAGCTTCAATCTATGTCCATTGACTAGAAAAACTCAGCGATCTCCATCAATTGGAACTAACTGGACAACTCCTTTGCTGAAGGTTTCTTGAATTTCATAAGGCCCCAACCATCTGGTATGTAGTTTTCCTTTTAGATCTTGATATTTAGAATCATACAACAGGGCCCAATCTCCTTGTTTGAAGTGTCTGCTGATGATGTGCTTGTCATGCCATTCCGTCCCTTGTTGTTGGATTAATTTAGTATGCTGAAGTGCTTCCATTCTCATCTTATCCAACCTATTTAACTGTAACACCCTTTGTTGCTGAGCCTCGGTCAAATCAATGTCGACTTCAAGTGTTGTCCTTAATGTTTCTATCTCATATTTGATGGCTAGCACTAGCTGCTTTCCATAAACTAACTCATATGGAGTGAAGTTATTTGTTGATCTCCAGGTAGTATTATAAGCCCAAACAACTTCTGTCATTCTATCGGCCCAATCTATCCTCTTCTTGAGATAGTTTTGGTGAGAATATTCTCCAATTCTCTGTTTGTGACTTCAACCTGACCATTGCTCTGTGGATGATATGGAGAAGATTTTCTGTGAGTGATCTGATATCTTTCCAGGAATGCTTTGATCATGGTAGACATAAACTGTGGTCCCTAATTAGAGACAAGAGTTCTGGGTGCTCCATACTGCTGCAAGATATGTTTGTTTAGGAAATCTGCAACTTTCTCCTCTTTTGCTGCCAGTAGTTCTTTTGCTTCAACCCATTTGGTGGCATAATTTGTGCACACCAGTATATAATGATTTCGTCTGGATGGTGGGTCAATTGGTCTGACAAAGTCTATCCCCCATTTTTCAAATGGATCTAAAGCCACTTGGGGATGGAGAGGCATCTCTGTGGTGAAATTTGGACGTCCCATTCATTGACACTGATCGCATCGCTTGACATATTGGTGAATATCTTTGGTCATTGTTGGCCAAAAATATCTAGCTCCCAAGATTTTGTGCCCTGTTCTAATGGGTGACAAGTGTCCTCTAGAAGGTTCATCATGACATGCATGGATTATGTCATACACCTCTATTTCCTGCACACACCAATGTAATACATGATCATGACAATTTTTAAATAGAAGACCATTTACCCACTTGTATAGACTACTACCAAAAATTCTTTTTCAGTTGTTGTGTAATTTTTCTTAGCTGGGTTCAAGTTCTTACTGATGTAATATATTGCATGCATACCTCCAGACTCACTCAATTGTCCTAAGACTGCCCCAATGGCCTGATTGGAAGCATCTATGTGGATGTGAAATGGTTCTCCCAATTTGGTCCTTTTATCACTGGAGCGGTTATGAGGGCACTTTTGATGGTCTCAAATGACTGCTGGCATTCTTGTGTCCAGTTAAATTCAGAATCCTTCTTTAGCAAAGTGAACATAGGGTCAGCTTTTCGACTGAAATTTTCAATGAACCTTCTATAATATCCAGCATGTCTTAGAAAGCTCCTCACCTTAGTTTGAGTTTTGGGAGGAGGAAATTGTACTATGATTTTGATCTTCCTAGGGTCCACTTTCAATCCCTCCTGCAAGATATGGTGACGAAGTACAATTCCCTCAGTCATCATGAGAAAGCATTTTTCATGGTTTAAAGACAGCTGGTGTTCTTTGCATCTTTCAAGCACCTTGTTTAAACTATTCAAGGCTTCATCAAGGGTTTTACCATGCACTGTAAAGTCATCCATATAGACTTCAACATAGGTATTTGCTAGATCAGCAAATATTGCTAAAACAACATGTTGAAACGTGGTTGATGCATTACATAACCCAAATGGCAAGACTCTGTAGGAAAATGTCCTCCATGGACAATTGAAGGTTGTCTTATCTTGATCTTCTGGAGCTACCTAGATCTGGTTATAGCCACTAAAACCATCCAAGAAGGAGAAATAGCAACTTCCAGCTAGGTTGTCCAGGACTTGGTCAATGAAAGGGAGTGGAAAATAATCCTTCTTTGTAGCTTTGTTCAACTCCCTATAATCTATGTAGACTCACCATTTTCCATTCTTTTTGGGCACTATTACTAATGGCGATACCCATTGACTGTTAGAGATGGGATAAATCAATCCTACCTGTAATAGTTTCTCAATCTCTTCCTTCACTATGTCTTTTAGAGCTAGGTTGATTCTTTGTTGTGGTTGCCTAACAGGTCAGACATCCTTAGTGTAAATATGGTGCGTACAAATGCTAGTATGGATTCCCTTCATGTCTTTATATTCCCAAGAAAAATCCTAGGTGTGGTTTTGTAACAATTTTTCCAATCAAATCTCTTCCCCTTCTGTTAACCAATTGCTGATAGAAAGTTCTTTGTTGGTTTGAACTGGGATTTGTTTTGTGCCAATATGAACAGAAAGAAGTTCTCTATACGGACTTAACAGCATGTTTAAAGGACAAAGTTGAGGTATGACTTGGTGGAGAGTTTTTGCTTGTTGGTAACATACATGAGAGGCAATCTCTTCAGAGTATGGGCAATTAAAAGCTTTGAAGGACCCTTTTGGGTCTCTCTGGAGCCATCCAGAGACCTCTTGCTAGTAGCATTGTATAAGGAGTTTTTGATGTTTGGTTCTATTTCTTCATATTCCTTATTACATTCTTCAAAGTGTTCTACTATTGTTACCATTGCCAATGAGGAGGCATCCTCTTCATCAGAATCTATCAAATCATCTATCCATGGTTTATTTTCGTATTGTAGAAATGGTTTGGCTGGAGGATAGATAGAAAGTTCTTTAAGTCTTTTTCCATTTGAAGGGTCATACTTCCAGATCTACAGTTAATAAGTGTTGCTGTTGTAGCCAGCCAAGGTCTTCCAAGGATTATTGGGTAAACTAATCATTTTTATCTTGTTTGTAGGATAAGGAAATCAACCGAATAATCCCAAGTGTCAATGGTGACTATAACGTCCTCTAAAATTCCTTCAAGTTTGGTAATAGATAGGCCTGCAAGTTGTAAAATAGTTGAAGTTGGCTGAACATGTAACTTGAATGCCAAAGCTTCTACAGTTTCTAACGTCATTACATTGATAGCAACACCCCAATCTATTAAAACATTTGAAACAAAAACCCCTTTTATGTCCACTGTTATGACCGGGCTCCCAGGATCCCCATATTTTTGAGGAATCAACTTGCCTGATAGAACATCCGCAAGTTTTCCTTCAACTTGGATAGTGTTGGGCGATTTCCTTTTTCTGCCTAGAAGTTTTAGACACAAACTTTTAATAGTCTGATTTATCTCAGGGATCTCTTTTATCACTTGTAACAAAGGAACTTCAATGTGCATTTTCCTAAGTTCCCTAATTAATTGGGAGTCATCATGTGAAGGCTGGTTTTCCTTAGATTGTGGAGGGGTCTATTTCAACCGTTCTAGGAATGGAACAAGGGTCTCCTTCAAAATCTCTTATGTTTCTTTTGCCTTAGCCTTTTTATTGGACTGTTGTGTATCATCTTTAGGATTCACTTCTTCTTCTTCGATGACTTCCTCAATAGGTATAGTTACAGACACATTTCTGGATTGGAGTTGGCTATCATTGATCTCTACCACATTCAGGGTTGCTGTATTTGGATCAGTATTGTACACCTATTGCTATGGTCTATTGTTCTTGGGGTTTGGAACCGGTTGTGCAGGCATTGATGGTTGGTTTACTTGCTCATTGGGATTTGTATTCGTAGGTTGTGAAGGTCCTGGAAGTAAGGCCCGAGGTTGGTTTCCAAATCTTCTCATCCCTTGGTTGTATTGAGGAGCCCATTGTTGTTGATACTGTTGCTGATTTCACAATTGTGGATTGGACCAAGATTGATTTGTCCAATCTTGCTAAGGCCATGAACCCCATTGCATTGGCATCTACATTGGCATTTGCATTCCCCAAGGTCCATTATAAGAGTTCCCTCTTGTAGCATATTGGTTTTGAAACTGATTAAATCCATAAGTAGTGTTGGTCATGATGTTAGTAACAAACAAGCATAGAATAAAAGTACACATTAACCTTTATTCATCTTGAAAGATATGATGAATTCAGAGAATTCATAATCCCAAGTCTCCAGTTATTAGGTCTTAATCGTCTGACGTTACTCAGAGGTTGATGTGTGTTGCTGTTTCCATTTTGGGGCCTTACATTGAGTTCATCATCATGACACTGTTTCTGCAAAGATTCTTCATAGAGAGGTTATTTTATGCAGTTGATCAGTTAAATGATACAGAAATATTTAAATCTTTGCATGATATTTCCAATTATACATGCTTGAGCTCCAAATATGCTAAATATTTTCAATTATCTTTGAGATGTCCACATATTTGCATTATTTACTTGAGATTATCAATTATTTGCAATTATGATGGTGAAATGCTCTAAAATTTAAATGAAATTCAAAGAAATGCTTCTAATTAATGCTGAACCTTCAGCTATTGAACCACATGTACATCAGATACAGTCATGAAGAGAAGAAAACCAAACCATATATTCACCAGGACATTCCACAGCTAGATACAGTTGATGCTAACTTCAAATGAATTGTATGAAATCAACATATGCAAGTAGACATGCACTCCAAGGGACACAACAAATCACAGCATATATCCAGAATTCACACACTGATTACTCAAGATTTACTATGAATTGTAACCAAAATAGTCTTCTCATTCATTAAGTATGCAAAGATATAGATGTATACAAAAAGCTTTGAAATGAGCCCTGAATATTTCAGCAGACGGATTTCAATTAAGTTTTGAATATTTGAAATGAGGCATTCCTGCACCTTTTATAGAACACGGTTAGGAATCCATTACAAAAGATCTACGATCTTGATTTATCTATGAATATCTATAGTCAGGATTTCCTTTGACTAAGTCAACCCTATCAAAATGGCACAAGTTGCCAGCTGGCAACTATCTAAAATACTTATTTTCACTAAGTATTAGACAATGATATTCACTTTATGATGCATCATCATCTACCTTATCTGACTCATGTGCTCCATCATCAGGTGCATCACTTTCTGAACCTTCATCATCCTGATGATGACGACCCTGTATATGAGGCTGCATGATGACCCTGACCTGTTCATACAAATGCATGATTTTATCTATTTCTCCACCATCCTGTGTCTTCGCTTTGGTGATGGCATGTTTATGTGCCTGGTATTTGTTTCTGATGTTGTCCAGTTTATTTCTTCTGTTGTGCAGTGTCTCATTATAATGTTCCGTTTTCATCTTGGTCCTCACCAATTTATCCATGATTTCTTCTGTCAGTTGGCTTAATGGATCATCAACAACAAATTGGAAGTTATTATGTAGAGCTTGGATTGCAAACTCTTCATCTTGATTATCTATCTTTCCTTCCACTTTTCCTTCCAAGGTTTCCAAAATTTCTGCCTCAAAAGACATCATATCATGCAATTTTATGCTGATCTCCCTCAACTTATCGTTGCATCTTTTAAGCACATCACATTCAAATTGAATGTCCTTATACCATATATCTACCAATAATGCAGTGTTATTATTCAATACCTGCTTGTTGCTGAGCGATTGGGGATTTATTCTCCTTATTTCTTCCAGGATATCCAATATTTTCTCCAATTGGAAGGATCTATTACCTGTCTGCATTTGTAACTTGTCTACTTTTTTCCTAGAGTCATTGAGAGTACTCCACCTCTTCAAAGAGGCCTTTCCCATTTCTTCTATAGTATCAAATGTGGAATGCATCCACTTCTCAATATGGAGGACTCATGCTTCATGAGATCATATTTATTTACCTCCTCTTGGGAAATAGCAGTCAATGGGACTGCATGATCAGTGGAACTATCCTCAGGATTAGTTAATCTCCCTATATATGCATGCAACTAAGCAATGTGCTCTTTGTGTTGCTTATTTTTCTCCTTTTCTCTTTTAACCTTTTGAATCAAAGAATCTATGATATATTTTCCTTCTTGACCCTCTTGGTCTTCATTTGCAAATCCTAAGTCAACTGTACTAATCAAGAATTCTTCCATAGTAATTTTACCTTTCTCTTTCTCTATAGTAGGAATTGTAATTTGTGCAATCCTTCTTCTAGTTGTGGGATCCCTTTTAATGGCTGAAGTCATTTTGGCCTTCCTCTTTGGTTTTATTATATTTTCAGAAAACAAAGTAGATACATCGAATTCTTTAATCACAAAATCTACCTCTGTGTTTACCTCCTTTTCCAACCATGGAGGTACCTGATCATGTTTCCCAGCATCATCATGACGTTCACCTTGAGCTCCCATATTCGTTAGCATATATGATGGAGAAGGTGATTTCGTGGTCTCTTCTTCATATTCATCTTGATGTTGATCCTATGGTATATCCTCCTGTTGAGGAACTTCGTTTTCCGAAGGAGCATCATCCTGAGGTGGAGGATCTTGTGATGTGTATATATGATGATCATGATGATCATGATCCTTTTCCATTATTACCTAGTCTACTTTTGACTTATCCTCCTGTTGAGGCATATTTATAGCAATGGATATTGTAGAATCCTCCTTAGGTGCTGGTGTTTGTTCTGAAACCACTATTTGTTCTACACCTGCACTACTTATTTCCTGAACTTTAGAAGCAGGATCTTCTATTACATCTTTCTTATTACCCTTCTTTTCCTGAACTTCTACTATAATAGGCTTCGCTAATGTATCTTGTTGGCTCATTTCTAAAGAATGGCCCTCTGGTTCTGCCATCTTCACTTCTTCTATATGTTCTCCTTTATCAGGTGTACCTGCTGGATGTTCAGGACTTACATCCTGTCTACCTGTCAAATCCACTACTGTAGGACTTGTCACCTAGGCAATTAATGTATCCAGCCCCATTTCTTGGGCTATCTTTTCTGGACTCTTTGCTTTTTCAAACTCCACTTGCTTCATCTCCTTCAATATTGTTTGAACTAATGGAGTCCCATGAGGAGTCATTTGCGTACCTGCAGCAAGGGTTTCCATCTTTTGTGAAGCTACTTCCTTCAAAACCTCATCATCAGATAGGTTAATTGTTTCCTCCAATGAGGTATGACCTCCTTCTTTTATATTGGAGGCTTCTTTTCTTTGCTCCTCTGCAAGCTCAGCCTTGACCTTCACAATGGTAGGAAGTCGAACATTGTGTTGAAATTCCTTATGGAAAACTTCACTACCTGCCCCTTTCGAAGTTATAGGGGCCTGCTTTATTTCACCCCTCATGGAGGTTCTTGGTTTCTTAGGTGGGGTAGCTACCTCCACCTGTGTGGCTTTTCTCTTCCTTTCGAATAGCAAGGGGGCCTCCTCTTCCTCAGACTCCTCCCCCATGAGGATATCTTCTTCTATTGGTTTTTGTGAGGACTGACCCTCCTCTTGGGTCTCAGTAACTTTTGTTTCTGCTGTCTGATCTTTCTTGGACATCTGTTTCCTTGTCCATGGAGGTGATGTTGATCCTGATCCTGATCCTGATCCTGATGCTGCTGCCTCCTCAGCTGGAAATACTGCCCTTTCAATAATCACCCCCTTGGGTTCATTATCAATTTTCTTACCCCTATGGGGTCTTTTGCTTTGTTGTTGTTGTGGAGGCAGTCTGTCTCCTTTAGTTTTTCTCTTTTCATTTATAAAATCATCATATTCCTCATCAGGAATATCCTGTCCTTTCTTCTTGTTATCCACAGTAATGGCAACTCCTTTCTTCTTCAATGCCTCAATTTGTTCATTAACCCAAGCTTGGGTTAGCTGTAGTGTCCTGGCAATGAAAGGATCTAGAGATATATCTTCTTGTATAGTCAGGTCAGGTGCAGATATTGTATCATTATATATTTTCTTTTCTTCATATTCAGCTACCATTATCCTGCCATCATCCTTTTTCAACTGTGAGGGAATGGGGATGCAGTCAAAGGTTTTGATTTGATTCAATGTCAACCTTTGGTATCTTCATCTTCTGGCTTCTGCTTCATCCTCACAATCTGCCCAGAAGTCTTCCAGGTGCCTTTGATGAATAGGTTTCCTTATTATTTTTTGTATCCTTCCATAAGGATCATATGGCCTTATCAGTGGGAATGGCTGCAACTGCATTTTATTCAAACTGACCATCACCTTCTTGATACTTTCTAAGTCTGGGCACATATACCAACCAATGGTCACTGGAAACAATATTGGTGGTAGTTTATGAGCATCCTTATATGTTTTTTAGCATTGTGGAGCTCTGCCTTATGAATTCCATTAATACCACTGCATCGGTGGGGTATCTTGGCAGCATGAGTGGATGTCCTTCAAAGCCCTCAATCCTCATATAGGAAAATGTTGCAAATTGAATATACCAAGCTCCTTGCCTGTAGATTATTTCTTGAGCTTCCATGCTCAATCTTTTTGTCCTGTCCTCCTCCATGGTCCTTACTAGATGCATAGAGAATGCATCATTTACCAATTTGTAATCATGGAGGTAATTAACTCTCTGCAATTGGGGATGATGATCCCAAATGTGCACAGCATTGATTGTGCCTGTGACCTTCCCATCTATAACCAGTGCATCAAATGTGCCTTTGTAAGCACAGGAGTAAACAATGTAAGATGTCATGTAAAAAGAACAATTTGAACCTCCCAGGTTCATCAGCTGCTCATGTAGAGCATCACTTATCAACTGGCCCCACAGTGGCTTGATGTCTACATATACGCACATCATGATTACACCATACATCTAGTCTTTAAAACTACCAGCATCAGGCTAGCCTGTCACCCTGCTAAGTAATGCAATCATTTACTGATACTCGTCGTCAAAATCATACTTGTACAAGTGCACAAGAAGTTTGGCCACTGCAGGATATGTGCTATTCTTGGCCCTCCATTGATACATGTTCTTCCTTGCTTGCTTCTTATTATTCTCATACTCAACCTCAAATTTCTTCAGGTCTACACTGTTAACCTTCCTACCCAATGGCAGTCCAAATGTCTTGGAAAGACCTTTAATAGACAGGTCTACATATATTTTTCCATGCTTTACCACCTGTCTGGTTTCTGGATTGTAATTCCGTGCACATTCAATCACCAGCTCTGGCGACTCCATGGAGTACGAAAAACCAACCACATTCCACATTCCGGACACGAACACTGCATCCAACAGGGGGCTTCTATTCTTCTCATCATTCATCTTGGCAGACCAGGCCTCCAAATCAGTACTCCCCTGATGTGTATCTGTTACGGCACCATATTTGAATAGGATGCCCCTAGGAGATGCGAACATAGGCTTGCTAAACTCAGCCTCACACTTAGCTAACCTCTTGTTAGCCATGGATATCTGCAATAATCAAGACTTGTCTTATAATGGGTATTCACATGCATGCAGATAACATTCTATCTTTACTAACATCATGCATACTGTACTTATTTAGTATTTTCTTATCATGGGATGCATAAACTGACACCTGCACATCATACCTAACCATGCAAAAGCAATAGGATGAGGGTTTCAATTACTTACCTGGTTATGTAGATCCCCTTATACTAGTGGTTTTCTTGGAAATGCCCGTAATTCTGATGATAATCCTGCGCTTTTTCCTACCTGTAAGCTCCGTTCGTACAAGTATCGCCTGTATGAGGGTTTGGAAGCTAGTGCTCTATAAAAATGATTTTGTCACAAGGTAAGTGTGAAAATGACAATGAATTTACCTTTTAACCTTGCAATTAGGGCAAAATTAGGGCAACTCTAACGTATTTAGATTTTATTTGTTGATTTTCTCACGGAAACTCAGGATTTCACCAGGTGTTTGATCAGGTTTAATGGTCGGTGGGAACTACCTACCACCTCTGTGCACATTAAATGTCAATGGCGGCAACGGGAGCGGGGTGATATTTTCATATGACAGGATGATATTCAAAAATCGGGGTTATATATGAATATCGGGGTGGTATTTAGATATCGGGGTGATATTCAAATATCAGGATGATATTCACAAATATCATCCCGAGTGCAATGTGATCATCCTCCCCGAGAGGAAAAACTATCTTCGACAAGATCGGGTGATAAACGCACCTTTAGGTCATACTTAATACATCAGGAGGATATTTCAATATATCGGGCGATGTTACGAGATGATGATGACCGGATAAACTATAACGTCTCCCTTTCAGAATATCGGGGTGATGTCATCCAGATATTCGCTCATTGTATCACTAAGGCATCATGACGTCATCGTCATGCTATACGAGCAGGATCATGTTTAGGAAATATGCCGCCGAGAGGTAAAAATGATGATTACGTCACCGTCATGTTTATTTCTTTGGTTATTGGACTTGAACGACATCATCAGGATAATGGGTTAGGGGGATATTTCGTAGTAGGAGGATATTGAGAAATATCGGGTAACATTGAGAAATATGACTCGCGAAATACATAAGGCTGTTGACGGTTAAAGGTCACTATCACCTAAAATTGATGTCTGAACATTTGGACCGTATGATTTATCAGGTGATAAATTAGATCAGGATGACCTTCTGTAATATGACTGATGTTACAAAATATGATCCTCCCCTAGAAATATCAGGTTTGACTCAAACTTTGACCATTCATAACTTTCACACCTTAACGAATATCAAGGTGATGCAAAAAGCAAACCTGCATGAAATTTGATGCTCTTTCTAAATATGAAGTTATTGGAATGAAATATGAATTTTGACAAACTGACCTCATGATGATAACTTACCCAGCCTCTCGATGCATGATGACCTACATGACTTACTTTTACCAGACTGCCAAGAAACACAAAACAAGCCAAGCGAAAAAAAGGTTGGGTCCCTATTTTGTCATGTCAAAATGGGGCGTGTTGTGTAACCACACAACAACTTGCCACCAAAGAAAACAAACAAATTCCAATGATTCAAGTGATGTGATCACATTCATCCATAGTATTCTAATTCTTTCTAAGCATAAGCATCATGATCTTTTGAATGATAAAAGTTCATCATGGTAACCATGCTAACAAAGGATCATGTGTGTGCAAATGATTAATTATCCTCATCTCAAGTTGAAAACATAAGTAACTGGTGTTAAAATACATAGTTGGAGATCATCCCGCATAGCCAACTTGGATAGAGCCTTGCTGCCAGCAGGCGTCTATAGCCTCGGCAAGGTTATCTATACAATGTCCCTAAGTAGAGCCCCACTGCCAACAGGCGTCCATAGCCCCGGTAGAGTTACTTAGATGGCCTAATTTTATTTCTTTTATGATTTTCTCTTAAAATTTGTATCTGATATCATCATGTCAGCTCATTTATACAAGGTATAGTCACTTGCAGCTTTAGGTTGGAGATTGTATTGGTAGCAAGGGAGTCCCTTTAGATTTTTCACTTATCACCTATACTTGTATTTTCAACAAACCCAAGATTGTTAGGTGCTTCATTGTGATTGATTCACTTTGATCAAGAAAAGGCACCCTGATGAAAGGATATCACAGACCTGATCATGAATACTTCTTAAAATGAATCATAACCTATGTTTAAATCTGATCTCATCACTTGAATCCTTACAATTTAGTTATTTTCTGTGGTGATGAAGTGCATCATCTTGACTAACCAAAACAAAAACTCAACAAAAACAAAGCAAGACAAACAAAAACAAACAAAACAACAAAGACAACTGTACAAGCAACTATACAAATGTACATTATGATACACATGACTGTCATGAAGTCACTTAGGCTTGGAAATAGTGTTTGAGAAATTGTCCATTGACTGGCAATGGAACATCCTCACCTGTCAGTTTCTTAAGCCTATAAGTGTTGTCTCCTAGTATCTCAGAAATTTGAAAGGGACCTATCCATAATCTGTCAAACTTACCATGGTCTCCTTTCTTCTCATGGGATTTATCCCACATCAGGACTAAATCAGATATCCTAAAGGCTTTGACTCTGTCTCTTTTGTCAAACCAACATTTGACAACAGCTTGATGTTTTGCAAATTGGTCAATTGCTTGACTTCTTTTCTCTTCCAGGTGCATCAACTGAAGCAACCTGACTTCTTGTCTATTGTCTATGCCTAGGTACTCTTGGGCAAACTACAAGGTAGGAATTTTCAAGTTAACAGGAAGGATAGGATCCACCCCATATACTAATTGGAAGGGTGAGTTTCCTAATGCAGTTTTCATTCTAGTTCTATCTACCCATAAGGCATATTTTAGAAATGAATTCCATTCCCTAGGGTTCTTCTCTATTAATTTTCTTATGATATTCAGCAATTTTTTGTTGGTGGATTCTGCTAATCCATTCCCTTGGGGATAATAGTTGGATGAGAACTTGAGTATGATCCCATGATCAAAAGCCCAACTGGACAATTTGGTTGAAGTGAAGGCAGAACCATTATCACTTACTAAAGCATAAGGAGCTCCATACCTAGTAACAATGTTGCTCTCCAGAAATTTAATAACATCATCTGCAGTACAAGTCTTGCTGCTGACAGCTTTAGTCCACCTGGTACAATAATCAATAATTGTTAAGACATACCTATGTCCTGATGATGATGGAGGATTGATTGGTCCTATGAAGTCCATGCCCCATTGTGCAAATGGGCGCTCTTCCATCACTGGCTGCAAGGGTTGTGCAACATATTTCTCTCTGTTGGCAGCAACCTAGCATACATGACAACATTTAACATGTTCAGCTATATCTTTAAAAATAGTAGGCCAATAATATCCTACTCTGAGGATTGCATGTGTTGTGGCCAAGGCTGATCCATGTGCAGTTCTGAACTTGTCATGTAGTTCTGATAAAACTTTATTTGCTTCTGGCTTTTCTAAGCATCTCAGGTATATTCCTTCATAATTCTTCTTGAACAGAGCTCCTCCCTTCATCATATACTTTTGTGATCTTATTTTCAAAGCTCTCCTCTGTGAAGCTTGCAGTCTTGGAGGACATCTCCCAGTAATCAGGATGTGCCTGATATCTGAATACCATTCCTTATTGTCCTTAGCATTGATAACATACTGCTGACTTGTGATGTTTGGGTCAATCTCTAATATCATTTAGCTCAAAACCTACCCTCTTACCAATTTCATTGGTGTAATCTCCATGTCATATTCTTGTAATATAGTAATCCACTTGGCTCTTTTCTCACCAGGTTCACTCTGCATTAGCAGCATCTTCACTGCTGCATCTGGCACTACTGCAATTACTCTGCTTCTCAGTATATAATGCCTAAATTTCTTAACTGCCCTGAACAATGCAAGTGCTTGTCTTTCAACATCCACATATCTCAATTCAGCATCCTTGAAGGGACAGCTCATGAAGGCAATTGGTTTCTCTTCCTTCTCTTCATTCCTTTGTGTTAACACTGCTGCAGAGGTATGTTCTGAAGCAAATGAATAAATGTAAAAATCTTTTGTGTAGTCTGGACTGATGAGGACAGGAGCATCTAATATGGCTTTCTTTATGTCCTCAAAAGCTGCCTTAGCCTCTACTGTCCACTCAATCTTGGCATCTTTTTTCAGCATAGCATTTAGTGGTCTGACTATCTCTGCAAAACCAGTGATGAATTTTCTTACAAAGTTGATCTTACCAAAGTAAGACTTAAGTTCCTTTTTGCTTCCAGGGAGTTGTATTTTCATGATAGACTCCACTCTGGCAAGATCAATGATGATTCCATCTTCAGTTATCAAATGGCCTAATAATTTGCCTATTGTTACCCTAAATATGCATTTCTTTGGCTTCAAGGATATTCCATACTCCTCACATTTCTTCAACACACTTCTAAGATCAGCTACATTGTTCCCCCTTTCTTTGGAGAATACTGTCAAGTCATCCATGTATATGACTATACATTTTCCAATTAAGCCTCTAAAGGCTATGTCCATTGCTTGCTGGAATGTAGCTCCAGCATTTATAAGTCCAAATGGCATACGTCTATATGCAAATATCCCCCACTTGGTGGTGAAGGCAGTCTTCAGCCTGTCAATCTTGTCAACCATGACCTGATTGTATCCTGAAAAACCATCCAGGAAGGACATCATTTTGGCTCTATTTACAATCTGTAGAACTTCATCTAATGATGGCAAGGGATAATTATCCTTCTCTGATGCTCTGTTCAGATTCCTGAAATCTACACATAGCCTGATGTCTCCATTCTTCTTTCTAACTGGCACTAGATTTGCCACCCAAGTGGAGTGCCTCATAGGAAAGATTATCCTGGCATTTAACAACTTCTTGACTTCTTCAAAAATTATTGGTTCAAGCAAAGCATTGACTGGCCTTTGCTTCTATCTGAAAGGTTTAGCATCTAGCTTGAGAGGTATAGTGTGAGTTATGACTAATGTGTCATATGTCTTCAGCTCATCATAAGTCTATGCAATTACATGCATGTAATCCTTAAGGGCCTGGGTTATTCCTTTTAATTCTTCTGGTGTGCAAACTTTACCAATCAAGACATTCTTCTTGTCTTCATTTTGTCCAATATTCACTTGTGAATATTGACCTCCATCAGCTTTGGGAAGATCCTTCTGTTTCAGCATATTATCCAAATCAAAGGCTCTTTCTAATTCAATCATACCTTTGGGAATCCTGTTGCTAGGCAACTCTAATATTTCATCTTCTTCCCAAACATTATCTTCCATACTATTCTCATCTATGATCTGAGCATCAAATATATCCCTATTAGAGATGAAATCAAGGATGTGTTGATCATCGTCAAAGACTTGGAGATTAGTAACATTATCAGGTACTGATGGTACAGATACCAGTTCTACTGAAAATCTTTTTAGACCTGATATAGACAATGGCTCCAGTGTACTGGCAGCCTGGGCAAGTGCATCTACCCTATGGTTCTGTTCTCTAGGAACGTGGGTGATATTAAATGCATCAAAGTCTTCAATCAAATCCCACACTCTGTGTCTATAATTTGACAATCTCTTATAGTTGCAAGAGTAGATTCCTCTTACCTGTCTGACAACTAATTCTGAGTCTCCAAAGACATGCAAAATTTTTATCTTCTTCTTGAGAGCAAACAGTATCCCATGAATCAGAGCTTCATACTCTGTCACATTATTAGTATAGGGAAACTGTAATCTGTAGGCAACTAAGTAGGGTTTTCCTGATGGGTCAGTAAGATCAATCCCTACTCCAGCTCCTTGTTTAGACTTGGATCCGTCAAATCTAAGGATCCAGGGTTTATCCTCAGCATGAGGCTTAGCTAAACCCTCTCTTTTCTTTGCAGCTCTGGCAGCTACTCCACCTGATATCCATCTTAACTTAGGAATTTCAGCTTTCTCAGACTTTATCTTTTCTTTCTCCTGGGAGGCTAATTTTTCTTCTTGTTTTTCATCATCAGGAGGATGATCTTTTGGATCAGGCTTTGTATGTCTCTTTAAAATATGTAGGCATAGCGAACAGGTAGTCTCTGAGTGATGTGCCTCATGCAGCCTACACCATCTTTCAGTTAGTGCATCCTGTGGATGTTTCTTTTGTTTTATCATCTTCTTAATTTCTCCTGATAAGAACTCTTCGAATCGGTTAAGTTACTACCTCTGTCTTCATTAGACAGTTCATAATCTGACTCCATAAAACAATCACTTCCAGGGGTGATCTTTTCTTTCTTCTTAACATTTATCTGGTCACACACCAGAATTTCTTTTGTACTCAAAATTTGTTCTTTGCCAAGATTTGTCACCTTTTTTGTGTTTCCTGCAAAAGACAAACAAGAATCAATATCATCATTGGATGTAGCACTTACCTCGGAACATGATGATGATGACGCCTCACTACATGTCTGCTCGAGCTCCATCATATCTAAGCATGTTTCACAAGTCTTTTCTGAATGTACTTCGTCGTGTAATCTGCACCAACCATCAATCAGAATGTCATAAACAAGAATATTTAACAATTGACAACATTTTACCTGCTTGGACAGATGCATCTCAAAATTCTGAAGTGATCTATTTCATTCTCGTTCTCAAAATTACTATCAGGTTCTACAACCAGCATGTCCTCCCGATGATCATCATCATGATGATGATGAAAGTCAAGCATCAGGATCTCTTCTATCTTGATAGTTTGTGGTCTAACGGCATAAACTCCAGGTTCAACGTTTACATGCATTATCTCATTCGTTTTATTATACTCAGTGATCATGTGCTTCATTCTAGGCTTTGTATCTATTCTTATCTGGTTTGGTATACCTTTCCAAGGTAACCACATGTGACTAAAGTTAGTAGACATATATCCATTCAGAGTCTTTGACCAGTCTCTGCTAAGCAGCATCCCATATGTGTCAGGTATGTCAACTACCTGAATATCAATATAATATTGGATCCTGGGATCAGATGCTAGCTGCATGTGTATATGAGTCAATTCTCCTATTACACTGACTTCTATTTTATCTAGCTGTGTCACCTTCTTTAGGGATTTAACAGGATGCAGTCCTAAAGCATTGCATATAGACAAGGGCATCACATTGGTAGATGCACCTGAATCTACTAAACAGTTGTGTAAATTCTTTCCAAACATCCTTATGGTGAGGAGAAAGGGTGGTGACTCACTCTTATCTTGGTATAATGTCATATGTGAGGTTTCTGCAGCTTGGACAGTAGCTGGCACTTTATGTTTGATAGTACTATCCCTAGCAGCATGATCCTTACTACTAGACTGACCTGGGGAATGATTATCCTCTTTAGGAGCAGGATCATCTAGTGATTTCATGAATGCCTTCTTAATTGCCAAAGTTTTCAACAATTCTGATAGAGACAGGCTGATCTTTACCTTTTTCATCTCATCTGCCAAGTATGTAACAAGTTTATCAAACTCATGAGGTAGGCCAACAGTCCTTGACACTGTATTCTATGGTGACAGATATTGAGCATTCACTTTAGGAAATCCTGGATTGTTACTTGCTTTGGGATCAGGAGGTGTGTTGAAATTATTTGGAGGGAGAGAATATGTCAATGGACCAGTAGGTCTGTTGGAATTACTTCTCAGATTGTAATTATGTTTACCAGGATATTGCTGCTGGTATGCATGCACCTCCTCATGTTCGGTGGAAGGCTCATTTTCATCCTCAAAAGGGAAGACATAGTTTGACTCAAAAGCCATGGCAGATTCTTCACATTCTTGGGTATAATGCTGGTGGGAAGACTCAGTCTGCTGATTATGCTGATCAGTATAGCTCTCCAATACAAATGCAGAGTCATATCCACAAGGGATGATTTCATTTCCTTCCACCTGAGGTGGATTTCCAGCAGTATTAGATACCTTTGTCTGGAAAATGCTAGCAGCAATTTGAAATTGTGGACAATCTAGCTCTACATGAGCATTTGTATTGTGGATCTTGCACCAATTACTGAGGGCTGCCTCAGCAAGATTAACTCTGGTAGTTTGTTTGGCTTCAACAGGTGGCTGATTATCTAAGGGTGATGGCAATAAGATGTTATTTGGCCTGGAGTTCCATACTCTAGGCTTTCTCTAAGGATTATTGTTGTTTCCACTACTATTATTGAAATTGTTGTTGTACCCCCTATCAGGATAATTTGGTCTATCATTGGAATAACCTCTATTTTGGTTAGGCTAAGAATAGAAATTCTGATTTCTCAGATGAGTGACCTCTGTAGTGAGTTTTCTTAGTTGAGCAGAGATTTCTTTGATCTCTTCCTTCTCTTCTTGGGCTTTAGCCACTACATTTTCAGTTTGAGGCTTGAAGAAAGAGGGTCCGGTATTATTGTTGGATAGGTCAGCACCCTGAGGTGTCTGAGTTTGTGCAAGATATTGTGGCATCTGGCAATTCCCATTAGGAGGTGTCATGATACTTAATGGAGGTACTTGCAAAGGTGCAGGCATGACTGCTGGAGGTATCATTGCTCCATTAGGATATTGCTATGTTGGATATTGTTGAGCTGGATATGCAGGATATTGTGGAGGATAAGTTGGATACATGCCAGGCAATGTAGGGAATGCAACATTTGGTGTAGGAGCAGGAACTAGCTGCTAATTCACCTTGATAGCTTCTTGAAAAGCTCCTATCAAGGTAGTAATTTCAGGATGTGTTCTCCTGATGAACATGGAAGTCAATGGATCCAGGGCTGAGTAATAGATACTCCTAACAGCAGCATCTATTACTACATAAGGGGCAACTAACTTGGATAGCATTTTCTGGAACCTAGCATTGAAATTGGCAATAGGTTCTCCTTCAAACCTCTTGATAGTGGCAAATAAGTGATAGTTCATTGAGGGATCAATTGGTATTTTGAACCTATCAGTAAAAGCTTTCTCTAGGATAGCCCATGAACCAACAGAACTCTGACCAAGACTAATAAACCAACTATAAGCCTCTTCCCCTAAGGAAAAAAGAAATAATCTGCATACAACATCCTGATGTTCTATTCTGGCCCTACAGCAGGCTTCTTTAAAGGTCTTGATATGATCATCAGCATCTTGATAAGGATGATATTTTGGACAAAGCTTGTCTAGATTCTTTGGCAACTCATGGTATGCATTGAAAGTTAGAGGTGACTCTGCTGCAAAGAAAGACATTACAACCAGAGGAGGTTGAGCCTGAGGTACAGTTGGCTGAGGTTGGACCTGGGGTTAAGGTCGAACAGGAGGTGTCACAGATATCCCAAAAGGTATTTTCAAACCAATAGGAGTTGCAGGAGGAGGTTCTGGTGAAGCTCCTGATGCATTAGACCCTGGAGTGTGATGGATGTCCATAGTTCTAGGTCTGAAACCTCTAACAGGTAGTTCTTCAAAGATTCCACTAGGCCTAGACCTGGTACTTATCCTGTGAGCCAGGATTTCTCAATTTTGAGGCAAATTGGCTATAACTTTGTAAATATCAGTTGAAATTCACTAGTTGAGGTGATATTTGCGGTCAGAATGGCTGATCTGATTGGATATTTACGAAATATTTGCAAAGATAGTGCAAATATGAGGTGATAACGGGGGTATGATGACTTTTACCACAAGATATTAGGTTTCTAAGGCAAAACTCTTCAAAGCTTGAACGGATTTACTTAAGATTGGCCAATATTTGTGAATTCATGATGATCTACCGTAAAGCTTGCAATATTTACGTTTGATCTGGAAATCTTTACACAGAATGAGCATTTACAGCTTGTTATAGTAAATATTTGAGCAATATTTGGAATTCACAGATACATTTGAGGTTACGTTACTCTCTACATCATCAAACCTACAAATAATAAAGATGATGATCATCCTCTTTCAGATAGAGGCCCTCCTTCTAGCGCCAATTTATGTTGGTCATGATGTTAGTCACAAACAAGCATAGAATAAAAGTACACATTAACCTTTATTCATCTTGAAAGATATGATGAATTCAAAGAATTCATAATCCCAAGTCTCTGATGATTAGGTCTTAATCGTCTGACGTTACTTAGAGGTTGATGTGTGTTGTTGTTTCCATTTTGGGGCCTTACGTTGAGTTCATCATCATGACACTGTTTCTGCAAAGATTCTTCACAGAGAGGTTATTTTATGCAGTTGTTCAGTTAAATGATATAGAAATATTTAAATCTTTGCATGATATTTCCAATTATACATGCTTGAGCTCCAAATATGCTAAATATTTTCAATTATCTACGAGATGTCCACATATTTGCATTATTTGCTTGAGATTATCAATTATTTGCAATTATGATGGTGAAATGCTCTGAAATTTAAATGAAAATGAAAGAAATGCTTCTAATTAATGCTAAACCTTTAGCTATTGAACCACATGTACATCAGATACAGTCATGAAGAGAAGAAAACTAAACCATATGTTCACCAGGACATTCCACAGCTAGATACAGTTGATGCTAACTTCAAAGGAATTGTATGAAATCAACATATGCAAGTAGACATGCACTCCATGGGATGCAGCAAATCACAGCATATATCCAGAATTCACACACTGATTACTCAAGATTTACTATGAATTGTAACCAAAATAGTCTTCTCATTCATTAAGTATGCAAATATATAGATGTATACAAAAAGCTTTGAAATGAGCCCTGAATATTTCAGCAGACGGATTTCAATTAAGTTTCGAATATTTGAAATGAGGCATTCCTGCACCTTTTATAGAACAAGGTGAGGAATCCGTTACAAAAGATCTACGATCTTGAGTTATCTATGAATATCTACAATCAGGATTTCCTTTGACTAAGTCAACCCTATCAAAATGGCACAAGTTGCCAGCTGGCAACTATATAAAATACTTATTTTCACTAAGTATCAGACACTAATATTCACTTTATGATGCATCATCATCTACTTTATCTGACTCATGTGCTCCATCATCAGGTGCATCACTTTCTGAACCTTCATCATCTTGATGATGACGACCCTGTATATGAGGCTACATGATGACCCTGACCTGTTCATACAACTGCACGATTTTATCTATTTCTCCACCATCCTGTGTCTTCTCTTTAGTGATGGTGTGTTTATGTGCCTGGTATTTGTTTCTGATGCTGTCCAGTTTATTTCTTCTGTTGTGCAGTGTCTCATTATAATGTTCCATTTTCATCTTGGTCCTCAACAGTTTATCCATGATTTCTTCTGTCAGTTGGCCTAATGGATCATCAGCAACAAATTGGAAGTTATTATGTAGAGCTTGGATTGCAAACTCTTCATCTTGATTATCTATCTTCCCTTCCACTTTTCCTTCCAATGTTTCCAAAATTTCTGCCTCAAAAGACATCATATCATGCAATTTTATGTTGATCTCCCTCAACTTATTGTTGCATCTTTTAAGCACATCACATTCAAATTGAATGTCCTTATACCATATATCTACCAATAATGCAGTGTTATTATTTAGTACCTGCTTGTTGATGAGCAATTGGGGATTTATTCTCCTTATTTCTTCCAGGATATCCAATATTTTCTCCAATTGGAAGGATCTTTTACCTGTCTCCATTTGCAACTTGTCTACTTTTTTCCTAGAGTCACTAAGAGTACTCCACCTCTTCAAAGAGGCCTTTACCATTTCTTCTACAGTATCAAATGTGGAATACATCCACTTTCTCAATATGGAGGACTCATGCTTCATGAGATCCAATTTATTCACCTCCTCTTGGGAAATAGCAGTCAATGGGACTACATGATTAGTGGAACTATCCTCAGGATTAGTTAATCTCCCTATATACACATGCAACTGAGCAATGTGCTCTTTGTGTTGCTTATTTTTCTCCTTTTCTCTTTTAACCTTTTGAATCAAAGAATCTATGACATCTTTTCCTTCTTGACCCTCTTGGTCTTCATTTGCAAATCCTAAGTCAACTGTACTAATCTGGAATTCTTCTAGAGTAATTTTACCTTTCTCTTTCTCTACAGTAAGAATTGCAATTTGTGCAGTCCTTCTTCCAGTTGTGGGATCCCTTTTAATGGCCGAAGTCATTTTGGCCTTCCTCTTTGGTTTTATTATATTTTCAGAAAACAAAGTAGATACATCGAATTCTTTAATCACAAAATCTACCTCTGTGTTTACCTCCTTTTCCAACCATGGAGGTACTTGATCATGTTTCCCAGCATCATCACGACGTTCACCTTGAGCTCCCGTATCCGTCAGCATATATGATGGAGAAGGGCATTTCGTGGTCTCTTCTTCATATTCATCTTGATGTTGATCCTGTGGTATATCCTCCTGCTGAGGAACTTCCTTTTCCGGAGGAGCATCATCCTGAGGTGGAGGATCTTGTGATGTGTATACATGATGATCATGATCCTTTTCCGTTATTACCTCATCCACTTTTGACTTATCCTCCTGTTGAGGCATATTTATAGCAGTGGATATTGTAGAATCCTCCGTAGGTGCTGGTGTTTGTTCTGAAACCACTATTTGTTCTATACCTACACTACTTATTTCCTGAACTTTAGAAGCAGGATCTTCTATTACATCTTTCTCATCAGCCTTCTTTCCCTAAACTTCTACTATAATAGGCTTCGCTGATGAATCCTGTTGGCTCATTTCTGAAGAATGGCCCTCTGTTTCTGCTATCTTCACTTCTTCTATATGTTCTCCTTTATCAGGTGTACCTGCTGGATGTTCAAGACTTCATCCTGTCTACCTGTCAAATCCACTACTACAGGACTTGTCACCTGGGCAATTAATGTATCCAGCCCCATTTCTTGGGCTATCTTTTCTGGACTCTTTTCTTTTTCAGACTCAACTTGCTTCATCTCCTCCAATATTGTTTGAACTAATGGAGTCCCATGAGGAGTCATTTGCGTACCTACAGCAAGGGTTTCCATCTTTTGTGAAGCTACTTCCTTCACAACCTCATCATCAGATAGGTTAATTATTTCCTCCAATGAGCTATGACCTCCTTCTAATATATTGGAGGCTTCTTTTCTTTACTCCTCTGCAAGCTCAGCCTTGACCTTCACAATGGTAGGAAGTGGAACATTGTGTTGAAATTCCTTATGGAAAACTTCACTACCTGCCCCTTTCAAAGTTATAGGGGACTGCTTTATTTCACCCCTCATGGAGGTTCTTGGTTTCTTAGGTGGGGTAGCCACCTCCACCTGTGTGACTTTTCTCTTCCTTTTGAATAGCAAGGGGGCCTCCTCTTCCTCAGACTCCTCCCCCATGAGGATATCTTCTTCTATTGGTTTTCGTGAGGACTGACCCTCCTCTTGGGTCTCAGTAACTTTTGTTTCTACTGTCCAATCTTTCTTAGACTTCTATTTCCTTGTCCATTGAGGTGATGCTGATCCTGATCCTGATCCTGATGCTGTTGCCTCCTCAGCTGGAAATACTGCCCTTTCAATAATCACCCACTTGAGTTCATTATCAATTTTCTTACCCCTATGGGGTCTTTTGCTTTGTTGTTGTTGTGGAGGCAGTCTATCTCCTTTAGATTTTCTCTTTTCATTTATAAAATCATCATATTCCTCATCAGGAATATCCTATCCTTTCTTCTTGTTATCCACAGTAATGGCAACTCCTTTCTTCTTCAATACCTCAATTTGTTCATCAACCCAAGCTTGGGTTAGCTGTAGTGTCCTGGCAATGAAAGGATCCAGATATATATCTTCTTGTATAGTCAGGTCAGGTGCAGATATTGTATCATTATATATTTTCTTTTCTTCATATTCATTTGCCATTATCTTACCATCATCCTTTTTCAACTATGAGGGAATGGGGATGCAGTCAAAGGTTTTGATTTGATTCAATGTCAACCTTTGGTATCTTCGTCTTCTAGCTTCTGCTTCATCCTCACAATCTGCCCAGAAGTCTTCCAGGTGCCTTTGATGAATAGGTTTCCCTATTATTTTTTGTATCCTTCCATAAGGATCATATGGCCTTATCAGTGGGAGTGGCTGCAACTACATTTTATTCAAACTGACCATCACCTTCTTGATACTTTCTGAGTCTGGGCACATATACCAACCAATGGTCACTGAAAACAATATTGGTGGTAGTTTATGAGTATCCTTATATGTTTTTCAGCATTGTGGAGCTCTGCCTTATGAATTCCATTAATACCACTGCATCGGTGGGGTATCTTGGCAACATGAGGGGATGTCCTTCAAAGCCCTCAATCCTCATATAGGAAAATGTTGCAAATTGAATATACCAAGCTCCATGCCTATAGATTATTTCTTGAGCTTCCATGTCCTCCTCTATGGTCCTTACCAGATGCATAGAGAATGCATCATTTACCAATTTGCAATCATGGAGGTAATTAACTCTCTACAACTGGGGATGATGATCCCAAATGTGCACAGCATTGATTGTGCCTGTGACCTTCCCATCTGTAACCAGTGCATCAAATGTGCCTTTGTAAGCACAAGAGTAAACAATGTAAGATGTCATGTAAAAAGAACAATTTGAACCTCCCAGGTTCATCAGCTGCTCATGTAGAGTATCACTTATCAACTAGCCCCACAGTGGCTTGATGTCTGCATATATGCACATCATGATTACACCATACATCCAGTCTTTAAAACTACCAGCATCAGGCTGGCCTGTCACCCTGCTAAGTAATGCAATCATGTACTGATACTCATAGTCAAAATCATACTTGTACAAGTGCACAGGAAGTTTGGCCGCTGCAGGATATGTGCTATTCTTGGCCCTCCATTGATACATGTTCTTCCTTGCTTGCTTCTTATTATTCTCATACTCAACCTCAGATTTCTTTAGGTCTACACTGTTAACCTTCCTGCCCAATGGCAGTCCAAATGTCTTGGAAAGACCTTTAATAGAGAGGTCTGCATATATTCTTCCATGCTTTACCACCTGTCTAGTTTCTGGATTGTAATTCCATGCACATTCAATCACCAGCTCTAGCGACTCCATGGAGTATGGAAAACCAGCTGCATTCCACATTCCAGACACAAACACTGTATCCAACAGGGGGCTTCTATTCTTCTCATCATTCATCTTGGCAGACCAGGCCTCCAAATCAGTACTCCCCTGATGTGTATCTGTTACGGCACCATATTTGAATAGGATGCCCCTAGGAGATGCAAACATAGGCTTGCTGAACTCAGCCTCACACGTAGCTAACCTCTTGTTAGCCATGGATATCTGCAATAATCAAGACTTGTCTTACAATGGGTATTCACATGCATGCAAATAACATTCTATCTTTACTAATATCATGCATACTGTACTTATTTAGTATTTTCTTATCATGGGATGCATAAACTGACACCTGCACATCATACCTGACCATGTAGAAGCAATAGGATGAGGGTTTCAATTACTTACCTAGTTATGCAGATCCCCTTATACCAGTGGTTTTCTTGGAAATGCCCGTAATTCTAATGATAATCCCGTGCTTCTTCCTGCCTGTAAGCTCCATTCGTACAAGTATCGCCTTTATGAGGGTTTGGAAGCTAGTTCTCTATAAAAATGATTTTGTCGCAAGGTAAGTGTGAAAATGACGATGAATTTACCTTTTAACCTTGCAATTAGGGCAAAATTAGGGCAACTCTGACGTATTTAGATTTTATTCGTTGATTTTCTCACAGAAACTCAAGATTTCGCCAGGTGTTTGATCGGGTTTAATGGTCGGCGGGAACTACCTACCACCTCTACGCACATTAAATGTCAATGGCGGCAACGAGAGCGGGGTGATATTTTCATATGATAGGATGATATTCAAAAATCGAGGTGATATATGAATATCGGGGTGGTATTTAGATATCGGGGTGATATTTGAATATCGGGGTGATATTCACAAATATCGAGGTGATATTCACAAATATCATCCCGAGTGCAATGTGATCATCCTCCCCGAGAGGAAAAACTATCTTCGACAAGATCGGGTGATAAACGCACCTTTAGGTCATACTTAATACATCAAGAGGATATTTCAATATATCGGGTGATGTTACGAGATGATGATGACTGGATAAACTATAGTGTCTCTCTTTCAGAATATTGGGGTGACGTCATCCAGATATTCGCTCATTGTATCGCTAAGGCATCATGACGTCATCGTCATGCTATACGAGCAGGATCATGTTTAGGAAATATGCCGCCGAGAGGTAAAAATGATGATTACGTCACCGTCATGTTTGTTTCTTTGGTTATTGGACTTGAACGACATCATCACGATAATGGGTTAGGGGGATATTTCACGGCAGGAGGATATTGAGAAATATGACTCTCGCGAAATACATAAGGCTGTTGACGGTTAAAGGTCACTATCACCTAAAATTGATGTTCGGACATTTGGCCCGCATGATTTATCAGGTGATAAATTAGATCGGGATGACCTTCTATAATATGACTGATGTTACGAAATATGATCCTCCCCTAGAAATATCAGGTTTGACTCAAACTTTGACCATTCATAACTTTCACACCTTAACGAATATCAGGGTGATGCAAAAGGCAAACCTGCATGAAATTTGATGCTCTTTCTAAATATGAGGTTATTGGAATGAAATATGAATTTTGACAAACTAACCTCATGATGATGACTTACCCAACCTCTCAATGCATGATGACCTACATGACTTACTTTTACTAGACCGCCAGGGAACACAAAACAAGCCAAGCAAAAAAAAAGGTTGGGTCCCTATTTTGTCAAGTCAAAATGGGGCGTGTTGTGTAACCACACAACAAGTAGGTTGATTCTGACCAATAAAATTTATCTCTTCCTCATCTATTGGAACCTTTTTTAGTCTATTTTTAATCTCATGGGGCAGGCCACATTCGTTGGTGGAAAGATTTTTCTCACAGATTTTACACAACTCAGTCCTATTTAAAGGGCATTCCCTAAGTGGATGCTTTTCTCTACAACGAGGGAAATAAATAGCTAAGGGTTCAGTATTCTTTTTACTAGCCTGCATGCCATCCAAAGTGGTGTTCAAATGAAGTAGGATGTTAGTTTTAAGATTTTCTAGTTCTTCCATCACTTTCGTAACATCACTGTTACTACCCCTTTTTAAAATTCTTTTTCCTGCTCTTGTATGAGAATAGTTTCTGCAAACTTCTATAATTTCTTCAAAAGTTTGCTTATTAATATCTCCCTTACCCATCATATTTAATGCTTCTCTGTTGTCATCATCAATCCCTCTTAGAAAGATGGTCTTACTTAGTTCCTCATCTAGATTGTTTGCACACCTCCTATTGACAAATAAGAATCTATCCACATAGTCTTCTAAGTTCTCCTCCTCCATTTGTTTCATGCGAAAGAGTTCATCTTTCCGATCCCTGACTCTACAGTAATCCTGATATTTATCAAGAAAAATTGTTTCCATATCATTCCATGTGGTGATAGAGTCTGCTGCCAAGCCCATGAACCATCTTAAAGCTGACTCCTTGAGAGTGGAAGGAAAAAGTTTCAACTTCTATTTATCAGTAGCATAGTCATAAGTTTGATAGAGAACTTTGAACTCGAATAGGAACTGGTCTAGATCTTTAGATGTTTTTCCCCTAAAAGTAGGTAGAAAAGCAGGTGATATGCTTTTCATAGGAGGCTCATTCACCCTAGGAACTATGGCTATAGGATAAGAAAAAGTTCTATTAACAGGTGGATCTTCCTAATCACCCATGGTTGAGCATGTGGCAGATGAATTGGAAGACTCTGATAAAACTGGTAATCCTTGATTGATCAGATCCTCTTGAGGTTCTTCCCAATTAGCCTCCAAAGGTATATCTGCTATAGGATGTCTAATGAATCGACCTAAGGCATCCCTAGGTCTTCGCATAAACTAATGGATCAAAAGTCTTATCGACACCTTAAACCTACAATGATTTGTAGATTATCTCCCCGGTAATGGCACCAAAAATGATGAGGTCAGAGTAGGCTTTGTTAATACATCATTATTTACTCTTTATCAATCTAGAGGTGTCTGGAGTGATCTAAGATAAGACTGTTTGTTCGGGGGTTTTCTTTATGGGATGGTTGAGGACCAGTGATTGGTTTGGTGATCCTCGCACGGTTGTAGTTCTGATCTTCTTGCTCATAAAATAACTACCTTACTTTTCTTGAAAATAAACACTCTTGCTTGAAAAAAAAAGAAACTATTCTAACATTTGTTGAAATAAACATTAATCTAATTGCTTTGAAAAAAATACACGTGCTGAAATGGGAGTTTAATCTAATTGTTGGAAATGAACACACTTGCAAAAAATAAGAGATGAACAGAAAGGAAACCTATTGTTTCTTCTCAAACATGCAATACTCTAAACATCACAATGCTTAAGGCGATAACAAATCTGATTTTTTTATAATTTTCTATTTTTGGCAGAATAAACCTGCAGGTGAGAACACATGACAGAAAAACAACACATATAACACTTTGTTGTAAAGAAATTAACAAAAGTAAAATGATACAGATAGAATACTGAGAGATCTCCTCCAAGATGGGGAAGCGGGCCCTACTTTCCTAGCTAGAGATGATCCTCTTTGATCAACAAATTCTTTCAAAAGAAATCTCCCTTCATTTGTATTTTATTCAGATTTAAAGAACATACATGCCTAAACTCAGAAGTTTTCTTCTGCTAGAAACAAACTGCGATGAACAACTAATTGATGGAAAAACATGAACTAACTCCAATAAGGTGCACTGGCTCCTCTACTTATACAATCGAGCCTTATTGAAAAAGGAATGCTAATTGTGAGTCTAACTGCAGCGAACTAGAACCACCAGTTGCATGCTTATTATTAAGTAAATCTAACTACTAACTAATTTCCTATGAACTGGAGCTAGAATAGCTAGTTGTATTATTTGCTTAACTATACAATCAGTTGCAAGAAACTCCAGATCCGCAATCTGAGTAAAGCAATTAGTCGGGCGAACTCCATGAGTTCCCCAAAAATAGTGGTGCGCCCAGGCAATAATGATAGCTGGAGCTGACATTTGCCATCAGATATATGGGTCACTAAGTTCAGTGATATGGTTGTGTAATTAAAAGTTGTGGCAAGGATTTGAGGTGCTGATTGGGTGTGTTGCAGGGCTTAGAGGGTCTTCAGGAGCATTTGATGAAATCATCGACTCAGGGGAAGATGACGCTTAGGAAGTATTGTCCTCCGGAGCTATCTGGAGTTTAGTTGAAGTTCAACTACTGCAACCTTTTTTGAACATCCACAACTTATACCACAATTATGAGATATGCACATAGAAAACGTCATTCAAGCATCAATATTAAAGAGATTTCATCAAGGTGTAATAGAAACAAAACATAAGCATAATCAATTCTCAAGACGAATATAATTATAATAATATGTATTTATATGCCAATATGTTTTTTAAAAGTTTATCAAAGCATGAAAATATTGATAATTAAATGAGTCAATCATTTGGCTCATCAAGTGGTTTGTTTGGGATGATGCCTCAAAGAAATGCAATCTCATGGAATGCCATGATTGTAGGATATGCACAAAATGGTTTTGTTGATAAGGCTTTAGAAACTTTCAAGCAAAAGCAATTAGCAGGTATAAAGTCAAATTCCACAACCTTTGACTGCATCCTCTCTACCTATACCAAAATGAGATCTTTAGAACATGGTACATGGACATCCATCAAAGCATAAAGGATATGTGAATTTTGATATATGTTATAGTTGTAACTTCCCTAGAATACATTTATGCAAAATGTGGAAGCATAAACAAGGCAAGTGAACTATTTGACATGACACCTCATGGAATGCAATGATTGCAAGATGTGCACAAAATGGGAATGTTGATAAGGCTTTAGAAACTAGGTGAAATGAGGGTATGCTAGACCTACAGATGGTGTAATGAGGATATGATATTGAAACATGGAGTATATGATATTGAAACATACTTCCATTTAACATTTCCAAATGCAATGTTAGGTGAATTTGGGTTGTGGATGACAATTTTTTGCATAAACTAGATAATAAAATGGGTAAAAACACAAACATGTCTTTTCTCATTAATACAACAATAACTATATTTGATTTAATCAAAAACATCATAAGTTTTGTCATTTTTAACATGTATCTTGCATGTTTAATATGTAAGATGAGAAATTATCTATGATTATCATATCAAATCTAGTAATTCTTATATCAAATCTAGTAGTTCTGATATCATGATTGTTATGAGATGTATACAAAAAGAGTCTAGTACAATAAGTATGTATGCAAAATGTGGAAGCATATGGGAATTTTATCAAATGTTGTAGTTACATGGATGATGCCTCAAGGAAATGTGGTCTCATGGAATGCTATGATTGCAGGATATGCACAAAATGGATTTGTTGATAAGGCTTTAAAAACTTTCAAGAAAAAGGAATTGACAGGTGTAAAGCCAAATTCCACAACCTTTGACTTCATCCTCTCTGCCTGCGCCAAACTGAGATCTTTGGAACATGATACATGGACATCCATCAAAGCATAGAGGATATATGGGAATTTTGATAGATGTTGTAGCTACAACTGCCCTAGAAGACATGTATGCAAATTGTGGAAGCATAGACAAGGCAAGTGAACTATTTGACATGATGCCTCAAAGAAATGTCGTCTCATGGAATGCCATGATTGCAAAATATGCATAAAATGGATTTGTTGATAAGGCTTTAGAAACTTTCAAGTAAAAGCAATTGGTAGGTGTAAATGCCAAAATGGGATCTTTGGAATAGGATATGGACATCCATCAAAGCATAATGGATATGGGAATTTTTTCAGATGTTGTAGTTTTAGATGCCCAAGGAGACATGTATGCAAAATGTGGAAGCATAGACAAGGAGCATGAGTTGTTTGACATGATGCCTCAAAGAAATGTGATCTCATGGAATGCCATGATTATAGTATATGCACAAAATGTATTTTGCATTGATGTTCTCAATAAATTTGAATTAATCAAACACTTTGAAACATATATTGAAACTAATTGAACATAATATCAATTCATGGAAATATTGAAGAACACATGCAATATCAAAACTTGTAAGCATGATACATTATATATTCTGTAACCATAATTAATCATCATATATAATATAAAATCTCATATACATAATGTCATGAAAGTAACATATAGTGTATATATAAAACCATATAGGAATCTACAAATAAATCCATATAGGCATATATATACAGTGATATACATTAAAAAAATAGAAAAGTATGTTTACAACTCACCATATAGGCATACAACAAAATGCCCCGAAACCAAATATGCTATGGAGTGCTATGAAATAATTGATGGCCCTTGCTTAGCTGTGAAGATGGAGAATTAGTCAACAATTCATCCTCTCTCATGCCAACTAGACCTCCTGGATAGAGATTTTTGAAGCTCCACCTATTAATACAATCAAACAATACCTACATTAATGTAGAAAACATGAAATTATATACAACGAGACATAAGTAATCAATCACTTACCACAAGCTAGTGATCGCTCTCGATCATTTGTTGTCTCTATTCATCAATAGCTACATGGGTTAGAGTTCTAACCTCCTATGAGAAGCATGAAGAAGAAAAATTGAGTAAACATGAATATTATTTATGTACATTAAATGATGTGAGATAAAACAAGAAACACATAATGACATTTACATGTTATTGTCTCTTACGTCAGTCAAGATTTGTAGACGAAATGGCTGTAGCAATACCCATCTTCGTTGACTGAAAAATATGAGGAGTCTCAATCCCTATCATCAACTGAAAATAGAGTTCAAGGTTATTTAACCAAAATATACAAAACATTATTTAAATTCATAATGATTAGAAATGGTAAAATTTACCTTAGTGAAACTACCTCTATATCTAGCCCAACTAACTCCTCCTAAGGGTGAAGCTCCAACATACACATGTTCATTATCAAATCATCACTAAATAAGATTACCATTGATATATGACAAAAAGTGTACATCTACTATATTTACTATCTTGTTATGTAAATTGTATACCTGTTGACTTGACCTCCTCTCATAACCTTGCATTGGATCGCTGGCAGATGTAGGATGAGTACTTTGACCCTAAAATTTCATAATGCATACAATTACCTACATTAATTTTAACTTATAATATCTATTAATATTTTTAATTAGAGATTTCAAATACAAATATAATAAATTTCAAAACCTTATAAAAATTACCTGTGAATCAATACCAAATGTACTATCCAACAAGTCATCTATCAATACAATATCATCCAATATGGATGTGTCATGTGCCTACTTCTGCCCCTATGTGGCATAGTCCTAAAAGTGTGGAGCACCTTCTCCAATGTCTGTATCATGAGAATCCTCTGGTCCATAATCACATAATGCTCCACATGATTAGAAAAGATGCGGGGATCAATAATGCCTACTACTCTCACCCTCACCAGCCTGGGAAAGATTGCTTCCATGCTATGATAAAGACTGAGTGAGGGAACTCGGAGATTGTAGTGTCTCCACCTCAGCACTCTCCTTCAAAGACAAAGGAGGTGAGATATGTTTTAGCCTTCCAAGGGGTCTAGCAGGATGTTTCTAATCATGTTGTGCCCCTACTCTATCCTATGCAGAGCCACCACCTCTTCCCTCAAAATCTCATATGCCAAAGTAATTTGGAATCTTGTTGAGGACAAACTCACAATAGAGTTTCCTCAAAAAATATTGTGGGACCTCAAGGTTGTTACATGGTAGCTCATCAAACACCATCCACCACCTATCCTACAAGTTTTTGGATATTTCTTCATGCACATACTAGTGAATGGAGAATCTTTTACAACTCTCGTGTAATGGTTGATTTGTTCTAGGATCGACAAAATGTGGACATAGATCATATTTCAAATTTTTTTGGTCTTTAACTTATTTGTATGATAGTTTGTTTGCATATAATCGTTGGCAACTCTCCCTATATTCTTCCCATAGCTTGATTTGGTTTGTGATTGTATCAATGTGGGAAATAATGGACTCTAAGGAAGTGGCAAGGGATCTATGATGATCATTTCTTCCATTTGGTTGTTTTAATTGTTGAACTAAGTTTTCAAGTTATTTTTTATTGTTTGCAATTTCCCCTAAATAATTTTGTTGTGTGTCACAAGGGTGGCAAGGAAATGAAGGCAGAGTTTGAGGAGGGTTTTGAGCCTCCTCTTCAATTGGATTCTTATCTATTGTCTTAAGCCTTTGGGGTGATTCAATGCCTAAAATTTTTAAAATAGAAATTGAATAAAAAGAATGAAAAACAAATTCAATTCATTTTCAATTTTACAAACAAGATTAAAACACTACCTTCTTGAGTTTGCCGACTTCGTTGAGCTCATGCATGATAGGAACAACGAGGTGGTATTGTTTTTTTAGTGTACTTTCTTCTTCAAATTGCTCTAAATCACGCAATAATCCTAGCACATTTTTTGGCTCTAAAACTGAAAATGAGGTGAAAATAAAGACTCTTGGATACACTTTTTTTTATATGTAGCAGGTTAAAATGCGATCGTGTTATAATTCCCTAAGACCAAAAAGTGGTTTGGCCACTTTTTGGTTCCCCATCTCCTTGCACTTACCCATGATGTCATCAATAAATGTGACATAGTACAATGAGATAAATACCAATGGAAGGAACATCCATAGGACCAAACACATTGCTATGAATTACTTCCAAAACTCACTTTGCTCTTACCATTTTTTAAAAGATATTCTATGTTGTTTACCAAACACACAATGTTCATATAAGTCAAAATTAAGAGCATACCCAAACAAACCATTGACCATCCTTTTATTAATGAGGGATTTACGACCCTTCTCACCAATGTGACCTAATCTATGATGCCACAATTTACAAGAATCACAATTTTTAGTTACATTCACAGAGTTATAAAATGTTGATGCTTTCATCTTAAATAGGGTTTGAGACTACATGCCCCTAGCTAGCACCATGTTTCCTCTAGTCAACTTGCAACCACTCTTTTCAAACATTATATGCAACCTTAAATTATTAATTTTGAAACAAAAACTAAATTTCTTACTAAACTTAGGATATTCAATATATCTATGAGAGTTTTCTCTCTCCCATCATTGAATACTAGTTCTACATCTCCTCAACCCATAATCTTACAAGTGTTACATTATCCCCGAGGAAAACTTTCCCACCATCATATGCTCTGTATGATGAGAACAACTCCCTTTAGGGAGTCATATGATAGGATGCACCTGAATCTGTCAACCAAAAGTCATAAAAAGACATGTTAGTTAAAATAAAGAAATAATCAATAGCTTCATCATTAGAGGATATGTTAGTAGAGGAATCTTTAAAGCATTCTTTTTCTTATTTCTACATTCCTTCTTGACATTTTCTCATTTACCACAATTTTAAAATCTCAACCTACTCTTACTAGGGTTTTTGGATCTTCACCTTGATTTAGATTTATTTTTAGACTTATGCTTACCCTCTTTTTCCTTACTACCACCTTTTTCCTTAGTTTTTTTCTTACACATGTAATGCATCCTTAGAACTTTCATCTATAGAATTTCTCCTCATCTCTTCACTAAGCAAGGTTGCAACAAGGGCATCCATCTTTTGATATGACATAGAGCAACTAAGTGCAATAATTAATTTTTCTCAAAATTTAGGTAATGAACAAAGTAATATAATACATTTATCCTTTTCTTCTATCTTAACATCTATTGATTGTAACTCACTCAAGACTAGATTAAATGCATTCAAGTGTTCTGCAACTGAGTCTGCATCTTTCATTTTCAATGAATATAATTTCCTTTTAAGATATAATTTGTTAATGAGACTCTTAGTCTAATAAATCTCACCTATTCTCTTCCACAACTTACATATAGTAGTTTTATTAGAAACATTCAAGATAACACAATAAAGAAGACATAACCTTATAGTACCTTGGATTTTCTTTTCTATATTTACCTAATCTTCATCTGATATACCTATGGGTTTGTTCTCATTTTTTATAGCTACCCATTAATTCCTTTATTTCAAGAGATCCTCTATCTTTAGATTCCAAAGTTCATAGCATGTGTTAGTGGACTTCTCAATATTTATACGGGATGTGCTAGCTATGATCTCTATCACCATAATCTAATCTACACAAAGATACAAAAGATCCCACTACAACAAAAAAACCAACACTCCAAAAGAAAGGTATCCACTTCTAATTAAGCCAACTAGGTTTTGATACCAAATGTTGCTAACAAGGTGAAAAAAATAGTTAAAAATTATTATTCTTTAGTGCATTCAAATTCATTAACATTGATAGATGATGTAGGAAATGGAAATAAAAGCATTGTGATAGAGAAAATGTAATTCACAACAATTTTTAATAGCACAAGATATATATATGGAGAAACCCTAGAGAGAAAAAAACTCCACCACAGAAAAAACCCAAGGTTGTATTAATCTTCAAATAAAGAAGTACATTAATACAATCCCTAGGGACCAAACCACATAAGTGTACCTACAAAAATACATCATCATATTACCTTCAACTTGAGTACTCAATATATAAGCATGAGAAAAACACAAACTATAAATGGTTTCTTAAACCATGTGGTGGAAACCACTAGCGAATTTAGGAATCCATATCCATGCACAAATCCTTACACTCAAATCAAGCTTATTTAATTAACAACAAATTAGAAATTTTGACTACCAAACTTAGGTGCTCAAATAGTCTTATCCTACATTTTCCATAATTGCTCCATAATTTTCTCCAAGTACATAATAAACTCCATCTCATCATGCTCTTTCCTTTTTGTCAACTCTTACACACCTTACAATTTGTCATAGTTGTGACTATAAGTATGAAAAATGGTGGCATGACAACCTGATGATGATCTATAGTCTTAATCATGCCTACAAAGGCATGAACTATATATACCTCTCAGCAACGTTTTTCTTGGTGACACATTTTCATATGTTTTTCTCTTTGTTTGTGTCCCTAACCTTCAAGCTAACATTCCAAGGTCCTACATACCTTTTTGTTGTCCATCTAGGCCAATTAAACCAAACCTCCTATGGGATATTCTACATTTTAACCAAATCTCCCTCTAGAGATTTTCCTTGACAATAAGGGAGTTTCAATTATCCTAGGGCTATCTTGTCATTTATTCCTCCATAACCATCAAATTAACCTTCCCAGACCTTCCATGTACATTCAAATTATCTAATTATCCCATTTTGGCCAAATCTCCTCTTTCACTTGCCATCAAAACTCCCTGGGTGATTTTCCTTGCTAACAAGGGTGATTTACTTCCCCAGAGGGGTGATTCTGTCATCTTTTTCATGCATGATTTCTTCTAGTTTTAGCCTAGTTTAACTCTACTTTTACCTTTTGATTGTGAGTTCCTCCATGCATAACTGACTATTGACTCCCCCAAACTATTCTTGGACTCTCAATCAGTCTACTATTATCTCTCAATCAGTCTATTATTATCTCCCAATCAGTTTATTATTATCTTCCTATCTATCTTTTGTGATCTTCTTGCCAACTTCTATTCTCTTCCAATTAGAGCTAGATCACTCTTCAAATCAATCCTAGTTAACTCCCTAATCACCATCACCTTTGGTGTGGATTTCAAACCTATAAATAGCACCATTCTCTATTCATTTGAGGAGGCAAAATCATTATTGCATTCTTTATTTTCTCAGTATTTTACAAAAAAATTGCCCCCATTATCATTCTTATGCTCAATGTAGGACCATGTGTACATTTTATTTCAGCCATAGTTTAAAAGCTCAAGCCATTTATTTTCCCATAGCATGATTATGCTCAATCCAACTACTTTTCAATTTTCACAGCTTTAAATCTCATTTGGACCATTTTCTTTCCATATCCTCATTTTTTGCAATTGCTAAGAGGAGGACCCCACTACTGCAGACGGAGAGATGGTTGCCTATAAGGATGTCTAAGGACTTATACTAGGCACTGCCACCCAATTTGTACAAGTTATTCAAACTTTTTTTAGTAATTTAGAAAATCAAATCTAACTCTTGGGGAAGTAAGACTTCATTTTTCTTTCTCTTGATAGGTAGTTATACATTGATTTCATAGAATATATTTTCCTTTTAAATTGCTTAGATTAGCTTTATTTTCTTTCCTAGATTAATTTCATTTCCATTTCTCTTAGATTTAATTATAAATTTTATTTCATTGTATTACAATTCACAATTGATCCATAAAAATACACAAAAACATAGTTTATTTTGCATACAAAAAGTCATATAGTTTGCATACATTTTCCCTTTCTTACTAATTAATTCATCCAAAATTTAGAAAAAGGAATCAAGAGTTGTTTTGCATTCATTTAGCATACTTTCATTTAGGAATTCATAAGAAAATACCAAAAACATAAGAAAAAATTGAACAAACCCTTGCTTTCATCATGAGGTCAACAAATTCAATTCAATTCAATCAAAACATTCAACAAAAGCTATGCCCCTTTTTTCTATCATTCAATGTGCCTAGGCATTAGAGAAGATTTTGTTAAAATCCATCTTAGACAAGATTTAGGAGATCATCTTTAAACTAATTCTCATAGAGGAAGCAACACAAGAGCAAGGACTTAGCTTGGGGCTCATTCAAATAGAACAAATAAGGAAACTTGAAAAACATCAACAAAGAATAATTCATCAATGAAGTCTCATTTAACAAGTCATTTAAAATGAAGAAAAGAGGTTAGATTGGATTAGTATCATAAACAAGCAAAATAGTCATTGAGCTAGGCTTAGAACAAGTGACTCTTCAAGTCATATAATTATAATCACAAGCACGACAACCATCGAATGTTTTCATCAACATCACAACACTCATTACAACTTCTACCAGCCATATACATCCATACATCACATGACCAACCCAACTATGATCAGTGATGTTCTATTCCCTTGTGAATAGATCAACCCCATAGTTATACTTCCACTTGACTGGCTCTTTCCATGAGAGCGGGAGTGACTAAGAAGTTGCCCATAGAAAGGATATGATTCTTGTGTCGTGTTGGAGTCTGAATCACCTACATCGTGTCTGAGTCACATTCTCAACAACACATATTTTGGTGAACCTAACGTGAAGAACAAATTCTTTTGGGGTGTGTTTTTCATGTTTTTGTCGTTTTCTCCTTCCATCTTCATTTTCATAATCAACACCAAATTCACCAACACATATTTTGGTGAACTTGACGTGAACTAAAAAACCTTCTAGTTAAGATTTTTGCATTTCCATTGCTTTGCTTCCCATTTCCATCTTCATCTTCCATTTCATATGTCATTTTATCTTCATCCCACTTTTTATTTTCATGCTCCTATCTCTCCATTCTATTTATTCTGTGGTGTTTATATGACACCTTTGAATATGACAGAATTAGATCAAACCCAAGGAACATTCCCTCAAGAGAACTAGAAACACATTCATTCAATAGATATATGCCACCAAATCCTTTGGAATATATAACAAATTGTTTCGATTATGAAGATTCTAACTATGAGAATGACACGTGAAAAACATGTCTCTTTAACATTCAACAATCTTGCACGGGAACATGATATTGTACTACAACCTAGTCATTCCAACCAAGGTAGAGCACATTGAGTGTTCATATAAACTAAGTGGACCACTCTTCAACAAGTTCCACTGGAACAACCACTCAATTAGACAATGAAGTAAGTCATCTAGAAAGATACTTACAAGAAGATAGGGAAGCTTGCGAAGATTTGCATGTTGCATGTCAAGATGAATAATTAGAAATGCCTTAGTAGAGAAAACAAGTGGAGAAAATCAACAAAACCCACCACAAGGTGGAGAAGTTCAAAGAATAGAGGCTACAATGCTTGTAGATCTTATAGCCACCTTGGTCCAATGGATCAAGATGATAGAAGCTAGAGGATCAGAACAAGGCTGAAATGAGAAGTAGAGCACAAATCAATCCAATAGTGCTAGAGTTGAACAAAACCAAAGGGTAAATCAAACCCCCCATACTTGAACTTTTATTTACATAATGCTAGCAATGACACAATACAACAATTAAAATGACCTAGTGGAGCCTATCCAATGCAAAATTACTAGGGTCCTCAAAATTATCAACAAGTTCAACTGATATATGTAGCCATACCTAGATATAATTAGACAAACATGTCAAACCAATAAGTCCCATCCATGGGATTCATTGTTTCAATGCCAAAATCTCAAAGTGCATTTTTTGGAACCTAGATCTCGAATATCTAAAGGAACCCCTAGACTACAATATTTGCAACATTTTATTACTGTGTCCTCTCCTTGACTTGCCAAAATTTAAAGGAGGGAGACCCAAACTCACATATCAAAGCCTACACCACAACTACAATGTAACTCCTTTCTTAGGATGGAGTTGTATAAACAATATTTCCTAAAAGCCTCAAAGGAATCACCTTAGATTGGTACTAGCAACTCCCAAAGGCTTCAATTAATTCCTTTCGTTAACTCATTAGTGAGTTCATAATATTGTTTGACATGAAAAAATTGATTAGAATAGGAATATGAGGGTTCCTAACAATGAAGCAAGATGTGAATGAATCCATGGAACACTTTGTTACATGAAGGAGAAAGTCTTTTATTCATTGACTAGCACCCCGAATATGGATCAGAGAGAGTTCTGTGACCTCTTCTTACATGCCCTTAATAAGGATACTAGAGAGGAAGTGCAAAAGTTACTATATCAATCTTATGAAGAAGCATTAGAGAGTGCGTTAAGAATCAATCAAGTTGCAATTGATAGTGGGTGAAGAATTATGGTTCAAATGGATGATTAGAAACTCAAGCAAATGATAAAAATGGAGGCAACTCTTTTGTAATCAATATCCTAAAATATAATCACAACGTGACTACTAATGGGGTAATAGATCAACCTCTCATCGGGAATAGGGTAAAAGATGATTATAATGGAAGGGATTATTTCCCTCAAAATATCAATGCCATAGATTATCCTTAAATTAACAATTATCACCAAAGGGATAATCAACAATAAGGGAATTAGAATTGGAATGAAAACATATATGAGCCATATTATTAACCCTTCAAATACAATTAGTTTATCTTCTTCCATAGAACAAGGGGACGCAATATTTAATCATATTGCGAATACAATAGGTTCATAGAAAGATTTATTCTTCAAGCCACATAAAATAATGACAAATAACAATAACAACACTAGGTAAACACCCATTGCATCATAGAATGCAGACATGAAAATATTTCAAGATCTCTTCCCTACCAATTGTAGTGGTGAAACAAATAGCCACAACAAACAAGTTTAGGATCAACTAGCACACCCAAAACTTCTGAACCAACCATCCCTACTCAATTAGAACTATAAGGAGAAATAAAAATGTTGGGGCTAGTGGAAATAATTCATGATGAAGAAAACACAGAACTCAACATTGAACAAGAGGTCAATTTCCATGGGAAGGAAATCTTGGTAGTGGAACCTACACCACCCCCCATTGGACCATATGATCTAATAGAAGATCATGAAAATATTTATGCTAAAATCTCATTCATAGATATTCTTATAAATTTTCCATCGCATTGTTCTACCCTCCTATAGGGGTAAGTGTAAGAAGATGGGGGTCCAAAAAGGGGTTTTAAGTGGCCCCTTTTTTTTCTAAAATCAGGAAATACTAACCTTGGATGAGAAATTGAGCATAGTTACACTCAAAATTTTAAGATGTAACAAAAACAATGTTTGTAGTTCTCCGAGTCTACTTTCTAAACTATTTTTTTTTAAAATGGTATAGATTAAGGGGTTCAAAAAAGGGAGCCACATAAATTGGTGTTGTTTCTGGCAAAAAAACATAACATAGCATGTTTTATGGCTCCCTGAAAAGGTTAGCTTTTTTTTTTGTATTTTTAAAATCACTCTAGCGAGAAACTAGATAACAACATGTAGTTTATGCCTAATTTTTCTGATCATTTTTTAATGAATATTTGATTTTTTACTAATTTTCAAAGTGGACACATCCTGAAAAATAGAATTTTGGCCGTGCTACTATTGTAAATTTTGAAAACTATTTTTTTAATATATGTAAAATGGAGTCTAGTTTATAAAAATATAATTTATTTGAAATTTCAATGAACGGTTAATTTATAATGAAAAAAAAAAACACTGGTTTTTGCCCAAAAACAGACACACAAACAAAAGAATTTAAAGATGAAAGGCTTAACATTGTCAAAATGTGAAAAAAATTACATCGTTAAATAGCTAAGAGAAAGCCTAACATTACCCAGGTGTTTGATTTGTTTAACCTTGAAACATGTGCAAATCTGAGGGTTAGCATGAATGAAATTATGTGAAATCCTGTAGAATATGCAAAAACACGTCTTTGGACATTGGGAAGGCACTCCAAGCCTTTGGGTTGGAAATCGAAAGCAAATCCCAAGCCTAAGGCTTGGGATTCCCAAAGCAAAATGTAATGCGATCACGTTATAACATGCTCATGTTATGTTTTGTAATTTTTTCTTTTTTGTAATTTTTCTTGATGTTTGCCCAGTTCGACATAACGTGAGTGCGTTATAACACGCTCGTGTTATGTCGAACTTGGAATTATTTATGTTCAAAGTTTTCAAGTATGTTTAATGTATGTATGTTTGTGTATATATTTGTATTTATATATGTATGTATGTATTCCAAATTGTATGTATGTATGTATGAATGTATGTATGCATGATTATATGTATGTATTGATGTATGTATTATGAATGCATGTATGCATGCTTGTATGTATGTATATATGTATTCATGTTTGTATGTATGTATGTACATGTATGTATGTATGCCTATATGTATGTATGTATGTATGTAAGGGTTTTGGGTTTAGGGTATATAAGGACCTGAGCCTGTATAGTTTTTAAGGTTGAGGGTTGAGGTTTTTGGGTTTAGGGTTTAAGGTATAGGATTGAGGGTTGAAGGATTAGGGCTTAAGTGATAGGTAGAGGGTAGAGGGTAGACAGTACAGGGTAGACGGTAGAGGGTTGAGGGTTGAGGTTTACAGTTGAGGGATAATATTCAGCTTGTTAAGTGTATAAGATTAAGTGTGTAAGGCATGGGTATTAGGGTTTAGGATATTGGATTTAGGGTTTACGATATGGATTGAGAGTATATAAGGCATATGGTGACTTGGGTTGAGAGTGTATGGTTTAGGTTTTAAGAATAGGGTTGAGGCACAATATTCAAGGTTTAGGGTATAAGGGTGAAGTTATAGGGTATAGGGATGAGGGTATGTAGGTGTAGGCTTCAAGGTTTAAGGTATAGGGTTGAAGATTGAGGGATTAGGGCTTAAGTATATGGTTGAGGGTATAGGGTAGAGGGTTGAGAGTTTATAGTTGAGGGATAATCATTCAAGGTTGAGTGTCTAAGATATAGGGTTTAGGGTTTAAGGTTGAGGGTATAAGGCATATGGATGAGGGTTGAGGGTTTATGGCATAAGTATAGGGTTGAGGGTATAGGGTATAGGGTAGAGGTTTGAAGGTTGAGGGATAATGTTCAAGGTTGAGTGTCCAAAGTTAAGTGTATAGGGTATAGGGTTTAAGGGTTTAAGGTTTAAGGGTTTAAGGGTATCTAGGGGTTGAGAGTTTAGGGTTTAAGGGTTTAAAGTTTGAGGGATCAAGGGTTTAAGGGTTCAGGGATTAGGGTTTAAGGCATAGTGTTGAGGGTAGAGTGATTAGGGATAGGGTTTAGGGTTGAAGGTTTAAGGATTTAGGGTTGAGGCTTTAATTAGGGTTTAAGGTATAGTGTCGAGGGTAGAGGGTTTAGGGATAGGGTTTAGGGTTTAAGGTTTAAAGGTTGATGGTTGAGGCTTTAGGAATAGGGTTTAGGGTTAAGGGTTAAGGGATTAGGGTTTAAAGTATAGTGTTGAGGGTTGAGGGTTTAGGGATAGGGTTTAGGATTTAAGGTTTAAGGGATGAGGGTTGAGGCTTTAGGGATATGGTTTAGGGTTTAGGGTTAAGTGAGAGACCTAGATAGCTAAGGACAAATGGAGAGGCAGATAAGGAGTGATTGAGAGACATAGAGAGGGGAGAGATAGAAAGGTGAGGGGAGAGATATAATAAAATGAGAGAGTGAAGTTGACAACTTGAGGGAAAGATGGGTAGGGAGGAGGGAGAGAGGTGGAGAGGAAGGGAAATATCTAAAGAGCCATGAGAGATATACAAGTGAGACCTATAACCTAGGGAGAGAGGGGTGAGAGAGATAGGGGAGGGATGGGGGTGAGGTAGATAGGGGAGGAGAGGGGTGGATATGGGTTGAGGGTTTAAGGGTTTAGGGTTTAAGGGTTGAGGGTTTAAGGGTTGAGGTATTAAGGTTTTAAGGGTTGAGGGATTAGGGTTTAGGGTTAAGGGATTAGGGTTTAAGGTATAGTGTCGAAGGTTGAGGGTTTAGGGTTCAAGGTTTAAGGGTTGAGGGTTGAGGCTTTAGGGATAGGGTTTAGGGTTTAGGGGTAATGAATTAGGGTTTTAGGTATAGTGTCGAGGCTTGAGGGTTTAGGGATAGGGTTTAGGAATTAATGTGTAAGTGTTGAGGGTTGAGGCTTTAGGGATATGTGAGAAACCTAGATGGCTAAGGGTTGAGAGATAGGGGAGAGATGGGGTGAGTTAGATAGGGGAGGAGAGGGGTGGATAAGAGTTGAGGGTTTAAAGATTTAGGGTTGAGGGATTAGGGTTTAAGGTATAGTGTTGAGGGTTGAGGGTTTAGGGATAGGGTTTAGGATTCAAGGTTTAAGGGTTGAGGGTTGAGGCTTTAGGGATAGGTTTTAGGGTTTAGGGATAAGGGATTAGGGTTTAGGGTTTAAGGTATAGTGTTGAGGGTTGAGGGTTGAGGGTTTAGGGATAGGGTTAAGGATTTGAGGTTTAAGGGTTGAGGGTTGAGGCTTTAGGGATAGGGTTTAGGGTTGAGGGATTACAGTTTAAGGTATAGTGTTGAGGGTTGAGGATTTAGGGATAGGTTTAAGGATTTAAGGTTTAAGGCTTGAGGGTTGAGGCTTTAGGGATAGGGTTTAGGGATAAGGGATTAGGGTTTAAGGTATAGTGTCAAGGCTTGAGGGTTTAGGGATAGGGTTTAGGATTTAAGGTTCAAGGGTTGAGGGTTGAGGCTTTAGAGACAAGTGTTTAGGGCTTAGGGATAAGCGATTAGGGTTTAAGGTGTAGTGTCGAGGGTTGAGGGTTTAGCGATAAGGGATTATTATTTAAGGTTTGAGGGTTGAGGGTTGAGGCTTTAGGGATAAGTAAGAGACCTAGATGGCTAAGGGTTGAGAGATAGGGGAGAGATGGGGTGAGGCAAATAGGGGAGGAGAGGGGTGGATAAGGGTTGAGGGTTTAAAGCTTTAGGGTTGAGGGATTAGGGTTTAAGGTATAGTATTGAGGGTTGAGGGTTTAGGGATAGGGTTGAGGATTTAAGGTTTAAGGGTTGAGGGTTGAGGCTTTAGGGATAAATGTTTAGGGTTTAGGGATAATGGATTAGGGTTTAAGGTATAGTGTCGAGGGTTGAGGGTTTAGGGATAAGGGATTAGGATTTAAGGTTTAAAAGTTGAGGGTTGAGGCTTTAGGGATAAGTGAGAGACATAGATGACTAAGGGTTGAGAGATAGGGGAGAGATGGGGTGAGGCAGATAGCAGAGGAGAGGGGTGGATAAGGGTTGAGGGATTAGGGTTTAAGGTATAGTGTTAAGGATTAAGGGTTTAGGGATATGGTTTAGGATTTAAAGCTTAAGGGTTGATGGTTGAGACTTTAGGGATAGGGTTTAGGGATAAGGGATTAGGGTTTAGGGTTGAGGGATTAGGGTTTAGGTTTGAGGGATTAGGGTTTGAGGTATAGTATTGAGGGTTTGGGGATAGGGTTTAGGATTTAAGGTTTAAGGCTTGAGGGTTGATGCTTTAGGGATAGGGTATAGGGTTTAGGACTAAGGGATTAGGGTTTAAGGTATAGTGTCGAGGGTTGAGGGTTTAGGGATAGGGATTAGGATTTAAGGTTTAAGGGTTAAGGGTTGAGGCTTTAGGGATAAGGGTTTAGGGTATAGGGATAAGGGATTAGGGTTTAAGGTATAGTGTCGATGGTTGAGGGTTTAGGGATAGGGTTTAGGATTTAATGTTTAAGGGTTGAGGGTTGAGGCTTAGGGATAGGGTTTAGGGTTGAGGGATTAGGGTTTTAATGTATATTGTCAAGGGTTGAGGGTTTAGGGATAGGTTTTAGTATTTAAGGTTTAAGGGTTGAGGGCTGAGGCTTTAGGGATAAGGTTTAGGGTTTAGGGATAAGGGATTAGAGTTTAAGGTATAGTGTCGAGGGTTGAGGGTTTAGGGATAGGGTTTAGGATTTAAGGTTTAAGGGTTGAGGGTTAAGGCTTTAGGGACAAGAGAGAGACCTAGATGGCTAAGGGTTGAGAGATAGTGGAGAGATGGGTTGAGGCAGATAAGGGAGGAGAGGGGTGGATAAGGGTTCATGGTTTAAAGCTTTAGGGTTGAGGGATTAGGGTTTAAGGTATAGTGTTGAGGGTTGAGGGTTTAGGGATTAGGTTTAGGGTTTAAGGTTTAAGTATTGTGGGTTGAGACTTTAGGGATAGGGTTTAGGATTTATGGATAAGGGATTAGGGTTTAGGGTTGAGGGATTAGGGTTTGAGGTATAGTGTTGAGGGTTGAGGGTTTAGGGATAGGGTTTAGGATTTAAGGTTTAAGGGTTGAGGGTTGAGGCTTTAGGGATAGGGTTGAGGGTTGAGGGATTAGGGTTTGAGGTATAGTGTTGCGGGTTGAAGGTTTAGAGATAGGGTTTAGTATTTAAGGTTTAATGGTTGAGGGTTGAGGCTTTAGGGATAGGGTTGAGGGTTTAGGGATAAGGGATTAGGGTTTAGGGTTGAGGGATTAAGGTTTAGGGTTGAGGGATTAGGGTTTGAGGTATAGTGTTGAGGGTTGATGGTTTAGGGATAGGGTTTAGGATTTAAGGTTTAAGGGTTGAGGGTTGATGCTTTAGGGAAGGGTTTAGGGTTTATGGATAAGGGATTAGGGTTTAGGGTTGAGGGATTAGAGTTTAGAGTTGAGGGATTAGGGTTTGAGGTATAGTGTTGAGGGTTGAGGGTTTAGGATTTAATGTTTAAGGGTTGAGGGTTGAGGCTTTAGGGATAGGGTTTAGGGTTGAGGGATTAGGGTTTAGGGTTGAGGGATTACAGTTTGAGGTATATTGTTGTGAAGGTTGAGGGTTTAGGGATAGGGTTTAGGATTTAAGGTTTAAGGGTTGAGGCTTGAGGCTTTAGGTATAGGGTTTAGGGTTTAGGGATAAGGGATTAGGGTTTAGGGTTGAGGGATTAGGGTTTAGGTTTGAGGGATCAGGGTTTAAGGTTGATGGATTAGGGTTTGAGGTATAGCGTTCAAGGTTGAGGGTTCAAGATTTAAGGTTTAAGGGTTGAGGCTTTAGGGATAGTGTTTAGGGTTTAGGGATAAGGGATTAGGGTTTAGGTTGAGGGATTAGGGTTTAGGGTTGAGGGATTAGGGTTTGAGGTATAGTGTTGATGGTTGAGGGTTTACAGATAGGGTTTAGGGTTTAGTGATAAGGGATTAGGGTTTAGGGTTGAGGGATTAGGGTTTAGGGTTGAGGGATCAGGGTTTAGGGTTGAGGGATTAGGGTCTGAGGTATGGTGTTGAGGGTTGAGTGTTTAGGGATAGGGTTTAGGATTTAAGGTTTAAGGGTTGAGAGTTGAGGCTTTAGGGATAGGGTTTAGGGTTTAGGGATAAGGGATTAGTGTTTAAGGTATAGTGTCAAGGGTTGATGGTTTAGGGATAGGGTTTAGGATTTAAGGTTTAAGGGTTGAGTGTTGAGGCTTTAGGGATAAGGGATTAAGGTTTAGGGTTGAGGGATTAGGGTTTAGGGTTGAGGGATTAGGGTTTGAGGTATAGTGTTGAGGGTTGAGGGTTTAGGAATAGGGTAAAGATTGTATATATGTTGTGGTTGATAGACTTACTAAATATGGTAATTTCTTTGTCATATGTATAGAGTTTAAGGTGTTGCAAGTTGAATTATTTTTCAAAGAGTTTTTCAGAGTACATGTGTTGCCAAAAAACATAGTAAGTGATATAGATAGTCAGTTCCTTAACTTGTTTTGGAATTAAGTCTTTCATTTAACAAGAATTGAATTATCTCCAAGTACCGGTTATCATCCATAGACTAATGGACTTATGAAAATAGTTGACAAATGGGTTGAGGTCTATTTACAAAATTATGTAATCGGGCATCAAAAAACTTGGATAATCTAACTATATTTTGGGGGAGCACTGTTATAGTACCACATATCATATGTCCATTGGGATGACACTTTTCAAAGATTTATATGGTTATGATGCTTTATCATTTGTGGATTTGGTCATCATAGATAACAAAGTACTAGGGGAAAAAGATCTAGTTAAGCAAAGTCAAGAAATTTTTGGAATCACTCAAAGAGAACCTACAAAGAACACAAAATCAACAAAATTTGTATGTTGATCATCAAACTAAAAAAATTTGATTTGGGAGATATGGTCTTCTTGAGGATAGAACCTTATAGATAATCTTGCCTAAAAAGGAGTGGAGTAGAGAAATTGAAACCAAGGTTCTATAGCCCTTACAGAATCAAACGATGAACTGGGGTGTTGTATATGAATTGGAATTGCCAAAAAATTGTAAGATTCATAATGTATTTCATGTCTCTTGTTTAAAAATAACACTAGGAAGTCAAATTATTCCTTCATTAGAGATACCCCCATTCGATGGTGAAGAGAAATTGATTTTGATTCCTGAGGCCATTATAAATTTTATAAAAGGAAAGCTAAGAAATAAAACAATGACAAAATATCTAATTCAATGGAAAGATCTTCTTGAAGAGGATGCTACATAGGCGAAAGGGGTTAATTGAGTTATACTGAGCATTGAATTTTTTTACAAAATAAACTATTAACAATAATTTTTGAATTGATCTCATCAAGTAAAATAAGGATTTCGTATTTATTATTAATTGTGCAAAATTATTAAAATTATGAACTAGAGTTTGATATATATAAAAATATTCCATTTGAGATATTACAATTAACCTTTAAAGTATTTTTAGTCCAAGGAAAGTAAAATTAGGGATTCAAATCAACCAAATTCTTACATGGTTTGAAGTATGCACTTTATTCATTATACATCAAGATTGGTGATCATTTGTGAACACATAAATTTTATCGTGTCCTTTCATATCACAACTTCTACATCCAAAAAGAACATGGATAAATTGTAACTATGATTATACATGTTGATGATCTTGTCATGCTTGGGAGTAGTGAGAAGCTAATCTTTCAAGTTGAGAAACATCTAAATAATTTATTTGGGACAATTAATCTTGATTTGTTTCTCTATTTCCCTAGATTAGAGGTGCATAAATAAAAGGTTGTGTTTTTATCTCTTAAATAAAAAATCCCAATGAGTTTCTTAAAAAAATTCAAGTTGATTGAATGCAATCCAATGGTAAGATCCATGGAAGAAGGCCTCAATCTTTCTAGGTTTGATGAATATAAAACGTAAATGACACACTTTATAGACAACTAGTAGAAAGACTCATTTATCTTAACACTAGACCAAATCTGGGATTTATAGTGAAATATTTCTCAAGGTTCAGTATATAACCTAAAATTTCACATTGAAAATTATCACAAAGAGTATTGAGATATGTACATGGTACTCTAAATTATGGCATCAAGTATGTGTAAATTATACTATTAATTTATTCTTTAAAGCAATGCATGTCATCGCATAAAAAATCATTTTAAGTATGTTGATAAGAATTAAAGAGCAATTGAAAGGATCAAAACTACTAGCAAACAATGTCAAAAATAAGTCAGACTTAGATAAAATATTAAAATCAAATATAGAATATATGGGTTTCAAATATATGTATCTCTACGTATATTACTTACATCAAATGAAGAAAAACATATTTGCAATGATATGACAATTAGGCCCCCAATATTCCTCGACTTTAACAAGTGTAAAACATCAATTGATATATATATTAATTAAATGTATGAAAATTGAAACAAAAGAAGCAAAAATGAAACAACACAATTGCCTTAATATGGGTTACAAATAATGGAGTATGCAATGAAAAATGTTTTATTGATATCATGAAATGATACAATGCATAGAATTTATACAAGGCAAGGACGATGCAGTACGATGCAGTTCACATAACTGTGTATAACAATTTTAAATATAATTGTATAACAGTTATAACCACAACATAGTAAATGACAATTAACAATGTAATACCATTGTTATGCCAACATTCCCCCTCTTATTACATTGTTCCTGCAATAGTACCAAGGGACCCCCCCTGAATGCTAACATACTCAACAAAGCTGATTACATAATATGAATACATATTTTATAGAAGATCTTCTCCCAAAGAACAAATCTTGAACCAAGTGGGGCTCCATCATGTTGTCTCATCTACCCTTAGAAAGGCGTAGCTTCGAGCTATGTTCTTAAGGTCTTTATTCCCGAACTCTCAAATCGCAGAGTCTTGAATTATTCAACAACAATCCCTAAGAGATACGACATATCTCTATCATTGTCTAGTGACTGTGAAAGGGTATAATTCTCGATCATATACTCTAAATCTTGCTGGACAACAATCCATATTGAGCTTAACACCGAATCCCAAAACTGTCTCCAAAATAAAATCTTCACAAAACATACATTCTTCAAATCCGTCAACATCAACAAAGAAAAGCAAAACAACCAAAACCAAAAACGCTTCTCATGCAAAGCATCATTTCAAAGTGAGAAACTAACTTGAGATGATGGAAAATTTCTCCATCCTCCAATGCCACATGCCTTCAATATGACTCTCTTACACTTTAACCAACTGATGCCTTGGATGAGTCTTTGGAGGCCTCATCAGGAATAGAAAAGATGTCCTTGAAAGCATAAGTGATCTTTGACATATGTGCATTCATGGTTAAAGGATGATAATGTCAATTTGAACTAATGATAGACCCATACACTAATCAACCTTATACCTCCATAAACACAAATATATCCTTAAAACTCCTTATACCTTCTATGTAATTACTATGATGCAAAACAAATTTCAAACCATAGACGTCTTACAAAGCAACCAAACTTCTAACAAAATCCCTTATTTCTCCAATTAATAGCTCACCTTTATAATTCAAAAATTAAAAAAAAATACTCTTACCACTCAGATTTCAATGCTCATTCATTAACATTGTCTTACTCCTTCATAACAGGGCTAGATATGTTACTTCGCATACGTTACTTTACCTGCACTATTCTTCTCCGCACTAGTACTCTTCCATCATTATTCTTCGCTACTCTTCCTCTACACAATCTCCTTCAAACTGATCATAACCACTCATAATGAGACTTCTACTTACATGTCTTCACTAAATGCAACACAATTTTTCTCTGCACCGCCTTGGATCATAGCCTCTCTAATACCATTTAATGGAGTATGCAATGAAAATGTTTTATTGATATCATGAAATGATACAATGTAGAGAATTTATACAAGGCAAGGACGATTCAGTACGATGCAGTTCACATAACTATGTATAACAGTTTTAAATATAACTGTATAACAGTTATAACTGCAACATAGTAAATGCCAATTAACAATGTAATACCATTGTTATGCCAACAACAAATGCTCCTATTTATGAAAAATACAATCCTATTGAAATCAAATAGCTTGTAGATAAGTATATGACATGTTACATAAACTTATTTGAAGAAAAACTTCTAAAAGTGTATTGGCATTACCATAGAAGAAGTTTCAAAATAACCCCTACCATTAATAGTCAACATGTTGTGGTCAACATGTTGGCACTTTACAATAGGGGCCACTGACACATTCACCACAGCATGCCGGTGGTTTAAGCTCTCCCCAAAAAAACTAAGGAAAGACATTACGAATACAATAGACAATAATACCTCGATTACAATGATTGACTAAACTATACCAAAAAATGTTAGTGAATTATTCACAACTACAAACATAGTCCCAAAAAAAACTAAGAAAACATTTGTTTTAAATTTTGGGAACTAATGGTGACCAAAAATAAAAACAAAATTTTGCGTACTTCAATTTGTTTTAAAATTTGTAATGCTCTTTTCTAAATTTCAATAAAGTTTTTACCCCTTTTTTTTAAATTAAAAAAAAATTGTTTTAAAATTTAGTAACAACAGTGAACAAAAATCAAAACAAAATAAAATATTAGGCCATGTCCTGATAAAATAAAGACACCGAAGGAAATGTCTAGGGCATATGAACATGGAGATAATATCATTTAAAGGGCATATGATCAAATATATAAAGGAATGTACCATAGAGGAAAATCACCATGATTATTTAAAAAAATGATTGCAGGCTATCCTCTTTTCTTCAGATCTGTGTAATTGTACTTAATTCTGCATCTCCTCAATTTAAGTGCTACCAACTAAGAAAATACCAAGTACCATCAATCACTCACACCATGGCTCATTTTTTCCCCTTGTACTAATATTGTGTAAAATTCAATCTCTACCAATTTTGTTTATTGTATTTGTAGGTATATTTGTTCTTGTAGATAATTCAGGATTATGTACAGTTCTTTTTGTTTGGGTTATTTTTACATAGGCTTTTGCATCTGTGTTTGCCATGGAGGATGAAGAAACGGGGGAGCTTTTTATACCATGCAAAGCATGCAGTCACAAATGTTTTAAAAAACATGGAAAATACCATGATAAAGAGTGCTTTAATGGGTGTGCCTCCTTCGTCAAAGTTATGCTTGGAGGCTTTACACAAAAATTGGTCACTTATACAATATTTTTCATTCTTTTATTTCCTGTACACTATTAAGAACTTGTAAAATCTCATTGTATAATGTGTTTACCACAACACATTCCTCCTGCATTTGTTTCACAATTTATAAATGACACAGACGAACATATGGTGTTGCAAGGCCCAAGTGGGTAGGAGTGGGATGTACAATTAGGGGTACCATAAATAAACTGGAATTTAGGCAGGGTTGGGAAAATTTTGTGAATCATCATGGGCTAGAGATTGGAGATTTTGTTGTGTTCAAGTACATATCCAAGTCATATTTTAAGGTTAAGATATTTCAAAGAACAGGGTGTTGAAAAATGTCAATGCTCTTCAGCTTATGAATACCAACATTGATACAGATAAAAGATGCCCTTCTTCTAATAGAGTATGCAATTCAAGTCAACCAATGGGCAACAAGTTGCTGAATGAATTGGTTTCTGATGGGAAAATAACAATGATGTTGAAGCAATGGAAGAAAATTAAAATTGTAAGTCTAATTTAATTTATTTCAATTTTCAAAGCAGGAATTTGAATTGTAGCTTTACCAGGAGGATTGGTATAACAAAAACTTATTTCTATTGTAGGCCATTCTTGGAAGAACCCTGGACATTATGGACCCTCTCATCTAGAAAAGCACATGACAGTGAACTCTGCCCCTTATTTCAAATTAGAATAACCTTTTTATTCAATGAAAATGAAGTCACAGAATATAAACCGACCAATATGTAAACTAGTAAGATTAAATTCTCTACCTTCTATGCTTATTCCTCTTATTTTGTTAAGAGAAGAGTGTCAAAAATGATGGGTTTAACAACCTACCATAAGGCAAAGCAGTTTTGTTATTACATTTTTCTAAGGCATGTCTAATATTCTAATATAATTCAGTCTTCTATAATATGAACATCTACATTTGTGTGAATGATAAGCTTTAACATAAATGTATTAAATCAATGCAATCAACTATTTACTGGGTTAAAATAACTTAGTTTTTGTAATGGTTTGGGAATGTAAGAGTTCCCAAAAACGGGTGAATGTCCTCTTCAATTACCAAGAAAAAAAAGTTTAGTAGTTCTTGTGGATAGAGCCAGTATTAGAGTTCATATAGATTCCATACAAGAAGGATCCTCCTCAAAGAGAATGGAAAGGCATGGTAAAGATGAAGGATAAAATTATACAAGAAAAGGTCTTCATCAGGATTGTAATATTTTGTCTAAAACAAACAGAAAGGTACTAAAATGTATAGTTATAGTTGTTTATTTTACCTAGTTGATGGGAAATAATGTTTTGTTAAGAATTGTTAGTTATTCAATTTAGTTATTAATTATAACTAATTAAAATAAGGTTAGTTTATTATATTATTAATTGAGATTTTTTATTGAAATGTTTATAATTTCAAATATAGTTGTGAAATTTTCATCACATTTTTTAATATTAATATAGATATCTTAAATACATTTAATAGATAAATATGATTTAGACCTATTTTATTTACTTAATAAATATTTTTTTTGATTTTAAAAACTATTTTTATTTACTTAAGATTAATTTTATTTAATGAAGAATTGTATTATTTTTATTTGAACATGAGGAAAAATGCATGTTTTTTTTTAAATAGGCAAGCATAACGCACTCGCGTTATAATGCGAGTGCGTTATGGCTTGGTGTTGTCGAGCCTTAGGCTTAACATCACCAAACCATAATAGGCTCGACATCACCAAACCATAACGCGAGCACATTATAATGCGAGCACGTTATAATGCACTCACATTATGGCTTAGAAGTTTTTTTTAAAAGGTTGGCCACTTTCTGGCCCCCCAACTTTTTGCACCTACCCATAGACAATAGGATTAAAATACCTAGATCAAATTACTCCTCCATCAAAGGAACACAATCAATCAAGTGGATCTCATCATGAACCCTTCTAATGCAAAACTTCAAGATTCTGGATTTCTTTTTGATTTAAAACAAATGCATATAGAAGTTGAATTAACTAAAAGAGGAGTCAAAGCCTTGTATTTACAAGTATGGATATATGATACCTACATCAAAAGAATGTTAATTGATGATGGAGTAGCAATAAACATAGTCCCATTTTCCCTCCTCAAAAGGATGGGATATGTACATACAAATATAACATGTTAGGATGCCTTAAAGGGCTATGATAACTTGATATCATCAATGATTGAAAAAATCATGCTCATAGTCTCCTTATGATCTAAGATGGAACCCATAGTGTTCTATTTGATCAACAAAGACACTGATTACAACTTATTGCTAGGAAGACCCTGGATTCATAGAGTGAAGGTAGTGTCTTCAACCTTATTTCAAAAAGTTCACTTTCTACACCTTAGGAAGGTGTACGTTGAAAAAGAAGACCCTTAGCAATTTAGCATGCTCAAAACTAATACATTGAAGAAGATAGGCATCCTAATCAACTATGAATTTTCCACAAATAAAATTGTCATACTTGATCCAACCCCTCAATCCATATGTTTGAAAAAAGAAAGAAGATCTAAGTGAAAATATCAAAACATAGAAATAAAAACATTTGAAATGGGGGAATCATCAAAAGAGGGACTAGTTGTTTCAAAAGAGGCAACAACTAAGATCATGGAGCTATTAAACAAAGATATCCCTATACAATTTCCTCTTGATGTGTACACCATCAATGTGTTTTGCAATCTAGTGGAAGAAGAATTATATTCAACAAACTGAGATGGGACAAAATGTAAATGAAATTTATTCTATCTCAAAATGGCCTATACTTGAAAATCAATTTTAGATGTGAATGATTGATCTAAATGAGATAGATCTAGGTTCCTTTGCTTACGTCGAAGAAGAATTGTTAGAGTTACACTCTGTTGACACCACCAAACAAGACCTCATCAAGTGAATTATATATACCTCTGACCCCTACAATGATATATCCTTACACATCTCTTTCACCCCATGAAGAAAATTACACTCCTTGGAAACCTCCAACACAAATGGGCTCTATCTACTCAATTGATAACAAGTCCACAAATGATCCTAAAATCTCATATAAAGTTTTTAAGACCCCCAATTTACATGAATCACTTTTAGTTTCAACTTCAAAGCAATCAAGTGGCACATGGGAAGCCCCACAAGTCCTTTAATTGAAATAATTAAAATATTTCTAGATGAAGATGAGATAAGTGTAGGAGAATTTTGAAAAGAAAGAAGGTTGCAAATAACCATTGGGATAGAAGACCCTACCATCCCTGATTTACTAAAAATGTGCATAATGTATTCCATGGACCTTCGACCAGAACCAAACAGAAAAGAAAGCATAAGTTTTGTCCCTCCACAAGGGCAAAGGGAGCCTCAAATTCCCTTTAAATTATTCTAGTTCTTACAAAGTATCCAATAATGAGTCAAAGTTAAGGCCTACATGCAAGATTAGTTTGACTTACTCACTGAGTTATTGAATAGTGATGAAATCTTGTGTTAGACCCCCTCTCACCAACATGCATATCGATCCTTAGCTCATATCACCTTACTTCAAGTTGCCACAAACATACCATTAGAACAAGAGAGCCCAATACCTGTCCTTATAGGGTAGCACTAAAAACAATAGACATCTAGAAAGAAAAAAAGAATTTAAAGAAGATTGGAAAGGTCCATATGGTTAAGGAATATTTTAGAAATGACACTTACCTCTTGTGCACCATGGAAGGTGAGGAATTTAGTGAAAAAATTAACACATTTCATCTAAAGAAATACTATATCTAAAAAATATAAGAAAATCTATAAGAAAAATAAGAATCCAAAAATTTTGAAAACTTCAAAAATCTATAAAAAGTACAGAATTCTTGAAAAATTAAAAAAATATGCATTTTCATTCTATTCACCATGCACTTGTTAGTGATATGCTCTTTTCTAATTTTTGCCTTAGCAATGAGTCTAAGGTTGTCTAGTATAGGTTGTCCCTCCTAGGCCTGAAAGATTCCCTGAAATCATCATCAACATCTATCCATTACCTCTTACATCCCCAAAAATTTCAAAATAAAGTCAAGATCTTAGCTTTATACTAATCTAAATCTTAATGATTCATGATGTAAAGTCTAAGAAAAGTAAGTATCCAAACCTATAGTACTTGATAGAACCTTGCAAGTAAACCTTCCATAATCCTCTTTAGTAAGATGAAATTCTAACGAGATAGTGAAATCTCTTGGTGGTGCCTTACCCATTATCTTTCCTAGCTAAAAAAGTCAAGGAGATCAAAACCCCACAAAATAATTAAAGAAAGAGAGAGATCATAAAAAGAGTCAAAAGAAAGATAAGATAAAAAAGAAGATTGCAAATTAAGATAGAATTAGAAAAAAATACTACAAAATACAAAAAAAAAGAAATGGAAAGGAAAAAATAAAAAGAGAGGATTGTTGATGTATGTAGTCTCAGGTGGAGATAAATCTAAGCTCAAAGCTATGAGGGTGGCATCTATTAGAGAAAATTAAAAAGAGAGGTACAAAGCACACAAATGCACCAGTTGGGCAAAGCCAAGAGTCTATCTATCTTTTAAGGCCATATTTTACTTTAGAGTCTTTCTTGTACCCCAAATCTAACTTGTTGGCCATCTCTAATCTAAGTCTAGAAGGTGCTAATAAAATTTGTTGCTTGTCTAAGTTGAAAATAGGCCAAAGTGTTATGTCTAGATAACGATTAGTGTTTATCCTTTTTCAAAGTTAAGTTTGAAAATTATTCCATCTCCTTCCCATTCCCACTTGATTCCCTAATAAATTCCATCTCAAAGTCTAGTAGGTCACCCCAAACTAGGTCAACTTGTAATCCCCTTAGAAATCAAAAATCCTACTTAAGGGCATTCACACTATTTGTCCCATTTGCATACACATAAACCAATCAAACATGTCATAAAATCATGTCATTCATAGCACTTAGAACATAGTACTTTGCATTTCATATTTGTGAATCACATCCATACATGTTGCATCTCATTCATATCAGAAAAGGACATAAACAAACTACATCATATATGTGTGATCATTATAGGTATGCATCTTAAACAACATAAATAAAAGCTCTATCCAATCATGAGCACAAGAGGGGAAGTGAAGTACAATACATCAACTAAAGCTACGCATATATCTCAACAAGTCAGGTCTCACATCAATAGGTGAATAACAATGTCTAAGTACAACCACTCCAACAAAGTCAAAAGAGAAAGATAACACACTCAAGCATGTGAATCTCCCCATGCAAGGAAGAAAGTCAAAAATCAATAAGAAGTGTAGGTCTCTCTAAAACTCAAGGATGACTTTGACCTATGGAACTTGGAACCAATCAGGCTCCTGCTTTATGGTCTCCTCTGGCTATGTACTACATCTAAATATTTGTGAGTCCTATGTGTGAGACGCGACTTGACTATGAACTTGTGAATGTGATGGTCCTACTATATGAGTAGAAGACCACCTATGGACCCTTAGGTTAGCCATCTCTCAAAGCAAGGCGACCTCAACCTCTAGTGTAGAAATTATGGCTCTTTGGGAAGCTCCTGGCAAGATTGATAAGTGGTAACTAGAATGTCTATGTGTCGAATAGCTAGAGAGGGCACATGAGCATCAACCAAAAGATCCTCTTTGGTCCATCTATCAACACATCTAATGAAGCATTTCAAAAAATATCCTTGCATCCATCATCAAGCCTTGTGCCAAACCATAAAGAAAAATGTTTTAGTTTGGTGTTAGAGCTGAATCATTTTTCAAGAAAGCAAAGCACAAAGAAAGAAAGGAGTAGGTTAGTGTAGTACTCACAAGGATTCCCTATCTTCTATGAGGGATCACCAAGTCTTATGTCCTCCTCTACTAGCTCTAAGAAAGTAGCCTATCCATGTTTAGGTGGGGACTCTACTGGAGCCACCTCCTCATCCTCAGGAATCTCCTCCTCCCCTCCTAATGCTACCTCACCATGCTACTCCACAAGATTATATTCCTCATCTATAGAGCCATTGATCTCCTCCTCAATTACAACAAGTCTCTTAGATTAACAGGCTCTCATCCATCTACTAGTTGGCTTGTGAACTGGTCTAGAGATTGGAACTCTAGGAACTAGTGGCACTCAAAGAATAGCCATGTTCTATGCATCAAACATCTTTGAATTCATTTATAACAAGTAGGCACTAAGGTAAAATCCTCTAAAAAATTGTCACCTAACTACTGAACTACTTGTGTAATAGGGTGAGTCTCAACTAAACCATGTCTATCTATCAAATGGCTCACTTCTTTATAGTAATATTGAGTATCACTATCTCCTAACCATAATCCCTCCATATTTGCATAGGAGTTTGAAATGAAGTCTACATCAGTGAGTGTCTCATGTGGAAGCACTAAAAAAATAAGTCATCCCCATTACATAGCTTTGGGTAAACTAGGATCTGAAGGGGGCATCTCTCTCTGAAATGGTATAATGTTCTCCAGAATCTAGGTCATAACAAGTGAAGGGTGAATGAAGTAAAGTGCTCCTCATTGTGAGATCTTATACAAATCTTAGTAAACTAAAGAAAGGATATCAATCCCCAAGCGAAAACTATCCCTCACTCAATCTGGTGAACGATTGGTGCTCAACACCACCAGAGTATAGGAGCTTGCCTATCTCCTAAAAAGAAAGACAAAATCAAGCCAATGAGAACCTTCTACAAGGGTAGAATAGAAAGTCTAGGGACTAAGGTAAGTTGAACCCCTTGTTGATCTTCAGGATGGGTATCTCCCATGATGGTAGCCCAAGTTAGTCTCTCCCTCTCTAACTCACTCTCATGAAGTACAAGTCACTCTCTTCTAACAAGAACTCCAAGAATACCATACACATCATAGAGAGTAATGGTCCACTCTTCAAAAATAGAAAGGAATTAGAAGGTGTTCCAATTAGTGTCCGAGTAAGTTAGGATGTCACAACATATACAAGATGATGGATGAATAATAGGAATCTAAGCCACTCTAGCTAGTTGTGTCCTTTGTAGAGTATAATGATCAAGAGTCAATAATGCCTCAAGGGCCTCCATATACCAATCTTGCTAATGAGTAGCATTCCATCTAATGCAAGTATCCTTCAGAGCACAAAAGCACCAAATTAGATCATAAAACACTTCGAAAATTATTAAAAGTAGAAAATTAAAAATTACAAAAAAAGTTGTAAAACCTTCAAAATCCTAAAAATTAAATATTTTACTAAAAAATTGTAATAAAAAGAGAAGTTAGTGTCAAAATCAAAGAAAAATGAGCATAAAAAACATCATTTCTAACCCAACTTTTGCATATAGATTTTTTTCCCAAATCACCCTTTTTAGCAGGCTATATCTTCCTTACGAGATTTGCCCTAGCAACATGGGCAATTTACCCTAGCAAGAGGGGTTATTTGGCCCCATTCCTTAACATAACCCAATAGGCCCAAAAATAGTGAAAGCTTAAAAATAGGCCAATGGAAGCAAAGTAAACAATAGACACCTAGAACCTAGATAAGTGCAACAAGAAAACATGAGAATAACAAACATTTTCAAATCAAATCAACAAATGAAAATATAGGGTTTCAAGAGATGGTTTTCTCATTTCTTATACCTAGTGATCCATGAGAGGTTGATTGGCAGCCATATGATCAATCTCTTCATTGTTAGCTCTCTAACCTTCAATATAACTAAGCTTCTTTCTTGGTGACACATTTTCAAATGTTTTTTCTCTTTGTTTGTGCCTCCCTAACCTTCAAGATAACCTTCCAAAGTCCTTCATACCTTTTTGTTGTCCATCTAAGCCACTTAAACCAAATCTCTCCTTTGACCTTTCAAATCTCCCCTAAGAGATTTTGCATTTTAACCAAATCTCCCATAGGCAATTTCCCATAACAACATGGATACTCACTTCTCCTAAGGGAATCTTGTCATTTATTCTTCCATAACCATTAAATTAACCTTCCATACCTTCAAATTACTTGATTAACCCATTTTAGCAAAATCTCCCCTTTCACCTACTAATCTCCCCTGAGAGATTCAACCATTTAGGCTAAATCGTCCCTTTATCTTGTAAAAAGTCCCTGGGTGATTTTCTCTAATAATAGAGTGATTTTCTTCTCAAGAGGGGAAATTTTATCATCTTTTCCATGCATGATTTCTTCCATTTTTAGCCTAGTTTAACTCCATTTTTATCTTTTGATTACAAGGTCCTCCATGCATAGCTGACTATTGACTCCCCCTAACTATTCCTAGACTCTCAATTAGTCTATTGTTATCTCTCAATCAATTTATTATTAGCTTCCAATTAGTCTATTGTTATCTTCCTATCACTCTTCTGTGATCTTCTCTCCAACCTCTATTATCTTCCAACCAGAGATAGATCACTCTTTAATCAATCCTTGTTAACTCCCTAATCAACACTACCTTTCGTGTGGATTTAAAACATATAAATACCCCTCCTATATTCAATTAAGGAGGCATAATCATTATTGCATTCTTGGTTTGCTCAAGCTTTTGCAAAACTGCCCCCACTACCATTATTATGCTCAATGAAAGACCTTGTGTGCCTTTTATATCAGCCATAGCTTCAGATCTCAAGACATTTATTTTCTCATAGCATGCTTTTTCTCAATCTAATTACTTTTCAATTTTAATAGCTTCAAAGATCATTGCCATTTTATTTCAAACAAAACATCTAAGGACTTATGCCAAGAGGACCCTGCTACTACAGAGGAAGAGAGTTTCCAAAAAGGACCTCTAAGGACTTATGCTAGGAATTGTTGCTTGATTCATACAGGTTTTCAAGATTTTGTAGTAATTTATAAAATCAAATCTTGCTCTTGGGCAAGTAAAACTTCATTTTCTTTCTCTTGATAGGTAGTTTTAAATTTCTTTCATAGAATAGATTTTCCTTTTAAATTTCTTAGATTAGCTTTATTTTCTTTTCTAGGTTAATATCATTTCCATTTCTCTTGGATTTAATTATGAATTTCATTCTATCAGATTACAATTCAAAATTGATCCACAAAAATACATAGAAACATAGTTTAGATTGCATACAAAAAGTCATATAGTCTTCATAAATTTTCCCTTTCTTAGTAATTAATTCATCCAAAATTTAGAAAAATGAATTAAAAGTTATTTTGCATTCATTTAGTATAAGTGCATTTATGAATTCATAAAAAATACTAAAAACATTAGAAAACATAAAAATCAAGTTATTAAACAAACTCTAAATTTCATCATGAGGTCAACATATTCAATTCAGTTCAATCAAAACATTCAAGAGAAACTATCCGTATTTTGTCTAGCATTCAATGTGCCCAGACATTAGGGAAGATTGGGTTAAATCTATCTTAGATAAGATCAAGGATAGCATACCTCAACTAATTTCATTAGAGGAAGTAGCCCAAGAGCACTTGAGGACTTATCTTGAGGCTCATTCAAACAAAAAAAAGAAGGGAAACCAAATAACATCAAAAAAGAATCATTCATCAACAAAGAAAAGTCATTTAAAATGAACAAAGGAGGTTAGATCACCTCCATATCATAAACGAGAAAACTAGTCTTCACGCTAGGCTTAGAACAAGTGACCCTTCAAGTCATATTATAATCACAACCACAATAGCCATCGAACATTTATGTCAACATCAAAATGCTCATCACAACTTCTGCCAAAGACATACATCCATACATCACACAACAACCCAACTGTGATTCATGATGTTCTAGTCCCTTATGAATAGAACAAGCCTCTAGTTATACGTACACTCATCTAGATCCTACCATGAGAGTGGGAGTGACTAAGTGGTCATTACTAGCAAGGATATGGTTCATGTGTTGGGTTGGAGTGTGACTCACTCATGTTGTGTCTGAGTCACATTTAAAACAACATAGTGGCTAGAAACTTTTATGACACTAATTGAGTTTTACACTTGCCAAAATATAAACTATAAGTGGCACCAAGTGTCTCTCTAAGTGGGACACCCCAAATATGTGGGTGTAAACATTTAAATAAATAATTGAATGAATTCATCTTTCTCTTATTTTCATCCAAATTTTAATGGAATCAAAGGGAATATTTTTACAAAGAATATATAGGCTATAAAATTGTATTAAATATGTTCAAATATAAATGAATTTTGTTACAAAACTTTTCAAAAACCATATATTTCCCATATGAAACCATCTTGATAATAACTGCATAAATAAGTAATAAGACTATTAAATTTAATATAACATTACTAACACATATAAAACATAAAAAATATTTTTTTTGGATCACAAATATCATAAAAGGAAACAATATTCTATGTTTATAGAAATGATCTAACTACATAGAATTGAAGTTGTACATGTAAAAGTGAATTGCCAAACACTAGACAGTGAGTGTGTGAAACAAATTTAATACCTTGTTTTAATATTGGATACATACTGATTCAACAATAATGCATTAAAATTGAGGATATTATATAAAAATACAATATGCTTAAGATGATACAAATTGAAATTATATAATTAAGATGCTCTACAATTATATTATAATATTGTTATGTGATTGTTCTTCTAATGATTATTAGGTTGCCTAACATAATTTCAAATCAATTAATGAATGTCCTTAAATACAACAATAACACACAAATCAACACAAAAGTACATTATGTTGGTTCACAATGACTAGTGGAAATGGTGGCAAGGTATAAATTTAAAATTTAAAATTATAAAGTTTGAAATTTAAATTCTTGACTGGAGAAATGATTTGGGTGGATTTTGCACCCATGAATTTAATCTAGGGTGGTAAACCTAAGATCTAAGAATTAAGATCAATCCTTACAAATTATAAGTGATAATGGAATCAAGATAATATTATCATGAACCAAATTCACATGAGAATATGGCACTTACAAAATTGTTATCGTATTAAAAATGCTCTAATCAAAGTGGACCCAAAACATAAGGGAAAATAATATCATTACACACTTTTAAAAGTTTCTTATCAAATCCTTTGAATTGTAATTTCATCTTATGATACTAAGTTCATTTTAAAACTTTAGTTGTGGAGGTTAGAGGATCATCTAGAATTAATATGAGAATGACCATAGCAACAAGATTGACCATTTTAAAAAGAATTAGCTTGTAATTAAACTTTCACTATTAACACAAAAGTCATTAATAATGGTGTAGCCAAGAAGCAATCTAACATGATATAAATGAGACTGGTGGAAATGTTGGCAAGATTTAAATTCAAATTTTGAGATTTTAATATAAATGAGATTGGTAGAAATGTTGGCAAGATTTAAATTCAAAATTTGAGATTTTAATGTTTATGGTTTAGATTTTTTTATTGTAGAAACATTCTAGGACAATTCAACAAATATGGATATGATTGAAAATGGTAAATAGAAAATTTAGAGATCCATATTAATAATATTAGAATATGATATTATGAAACAAATTCACCAAAAAAATTGCTACTTATAAACTTATTATTACATAAAAACTCTAACTAAAATACACTTAAAACATAAAGAGAAGGACATATGTATACAATTTTCACCATTACACACTTAAAGCTTTCTTATGAAATCCTTTTAGTTGTGAATTTGTTTTACAACATTAAATTTATTTTAAAACTGGGTGTGGAGGATTAGAGAATCATTCAAAGGGAACATGAGAATGACCCTAACAATAAGATTGATCACTTTGAAAATAATCAGTGTGCAATTAAACTTTCCTTGCCAATATGAAAGTCATTGAGAATTATGTAGCCAAGAAACAATCTAACACAATGTGAATGAGACCTGTAAAAATAATATTCAGAATTTATTATACAAATAATGGGAAAAGTTTAAATATCATCTATTTCAATGGTCAAATAATCAATAGGAATTTTACACCTCATTTAGAATAAAAAAATAATAAATATTTGTCTCATTTTTATTCACCAAAATTGACTTTGACTAAATAATCAATAAAAAATTTATACCTCATTCACAATAAAAAATAATAAATATTTGTCTTATTTTTATTCACCAAAATTGACTTTGACTGTTGAAATGAAAGATATTTAAAAATACCCTTACAAACACAATACAAACACAATAGATAAGAAGGCACGTTGCAGTTTCCATGAAAACAGCAGTGGCAGTTGTTAACCACTACTTCGGTTTGATAAAAATTTTCACTCTATTTAAATATCATCCACTTCAATGGTCAAACAATCAATAGTAATTTTACACCTCATTCACAACAAAAAGTGGTAAATATTTGTCCTAATTTTATTGGCCAAAATTAACCTTTAACTGTTGAAGTGGATGATATTTAAGAATAGCCAAATTTTTTCCCTTTAAAAATTGAATTTTTTCATCAACTGGATGAGGGGATAAGAGAATTGATAAAACTGTAAATACTACTTCCAAAATTGCCTATTGACCGTTAAAATGCACACAAGTAATACAATAGTAACAAAACTCTTTCCTTGAACAGGGACTCCTTTGGATGTTATGTAAGAAGAATTCGTGTAAGCACATCAACCATTCATTAATCTCCTTGAAGTGCACGTAACATTAAGTAGAACTGCAGGGCCAAAACTCTTTCCTCGAACAGGGACTCCTTTCCTTTGGAAGTTATATAAGAAGAATTTGTGTAAGCACAACAGAGGTTCAATAATTTCGTTGTACATTTTCTTGAAAATGTCGAGGTTTCTCCTTGAAAACCCATCTTCGCAGCCTGGCTGCATGCCTCTGTTTATGGTATTTGTAGGGCTTATGATGGTGTCCATGGTGCTTCTTTCCTGCGCATCTGGGATGGGGAGAAAGAAGAGGCGTGCAAACGGGAAGAGCGATGCTTATTTTGCAGGAGGAGCTGTAGTGGGAGGTGCAGTGGGAGATGGTGGTGGCGGTGGCGGTGGCGGTTGTGGAGGGGGCGGTGGTGGCGGTTGTGGAGGGGGCGGGGGCGGCTGTGGAGGGGGCGGGGGTGGTGGCGGTGGTGGTGGTGGTGGCGGCTGTGGTGGTGGTGGTGGTGGTGGATGATCTGATCACCCTACTTAAATATCATCCACTTTAATGGTCAAACAGCCAATAGCAATTTTACACCTCATTCACAATAAAAAGTGGCAAATATTTGTCCTATTTTTATTGGCCAAAATTGACCTTTGACTGTTGAAATGGATGATATTTAAGAACAGTAGATGCTGATAGCTACTTTTATTTTGTTCTCCACTTCAACAACGGTGTGATCTGAAATATCTAGTGATATTATATGCAATCATGTATTTCTATTTAATAAAACATTTTATCGAAGAATTTCTGATCTTGTAGAAACATTAACCTAGATTTTATACAACCACATTGACCAACAAAAATACACTTCATTAATAATGCCAAATTGTTTTTTTGGTTCTTTTTAATGAGTCAAATATCTCATAGTATGATTTGAAGATAATTACTAAAAAGCACTCCTCAATGTCTTAAGTTCATCTTTCCTAGCATAAATTATTAGAATTATACATTCACTTCATTTTCAAATAGTGAAAAGTGTATACTTGGTATTTTTACTATTTGTTCTGTTATTTTATTTTGGTATTTTAAATATTTGTTTTAGTATATGATTTTAATTGATTTGGTGTTTGTTTTGAGCTAAAATGTGGATTAATTTTTTTTAAATAGAATCAAACACCTATTCAAATAGTTTCTAGTTATCAGATTACTTGTTCTTCTCACTGGTTCATATCTATAGCTATAGATTTGATTAAGTCCACTTTTGTACTGATGGATTTGATTCTTAAAGTTTTAAATTTCTATAGCTATGGATTTGACCTAGTCCACTTTTGTACTAATGGATTTGATTCGTATAGTTTTAAATTTAGATTTAATTTTGAACCCAAACCGACTCCATTCCAGCGAGTCATTATATGTTGTCTTGTATGCTAAAATTTTCAAATTTGTATGTTAAAGTCGAATATAAAAAGGTCATTATCCATTAGTCATATGATAATCGATTATGTAATGGTCATATGTCACTCATTACCACATAATTATTCTTGCCTCTATTTTGAGATCACATTACCTCGACATATTCTAATTATCATATCTTTGTTAACGAATTCTAAAATGTTAGTTCTACACTAGGTCTTTGCATCACCCTTTTACAATTTTCTTCCAAGTTCCAAGTTACCCTCATTGGGATAGTGCTTAATGCATTCTTTACAAGTTGTCTTTCCAATTTTATCAACTAACATTAAATTGGATCTAGAGGTTTTCCATAGAGGCGACATTACTCGATACTTAGCTTCATCCCATGTAAACCTAGTAATGCATGTATCAACAGGAACTCCTTCCACTGCAAGTCTCACTGAGGGATAGTAGAGAATCTAGTGTTCCAATTTGGAGGTCTAGTATATAGAATCTATAAGTGGGAGTGTCGAATGTATTCTTTGAGATGCCTTCTTGCAAGAGTGCGGGAGAGACACCAACCAGTACTTGTTGCTTCCACCCATTACAGACCTCGCTTTTAGTCAACATAACATGCCTCTCATTGATCCATCTCATTATGCTGGTAAGCATTCTTTATGTGAGAAGGACACGATGGATTATATAGATAAAGCGTCCAAATCAAAAGGACTACCAGGGAATAGATCTTGACCATAAATTTTTTTAAACAACACCATAAATGATAAGAAACAAAAAAAATCACTTTACATATATGACTATTTTTATTTATTTTGTCTTATTCTTAACATTTGAAAAAAAATAATATTTTTTTCCTATTTTATAAAAGATTTTAGAAACAATAATATAAATGATAAGAAACAAAAAAAAAAGTTCACTTTGCACATAGGACTATTTTAATTGATTGTTGTCTTACTCATAACATTTTAAAAAAATAGTAAAGAAATCTTAACCTTACAATTTCCAAATCAATATTACTTAAATAATCATTTACATCTCTTTACTATTTGGGTGATGCATTTGACTTTTTACCACCATAACTATTTTTAAAAATATTGATCATAAGATTAAAAATGATGGATAGGATTTAATGCCAAATTGTTGTCAAATACACCAACTCCATACACATCTTGAATAAGATGTGTTGACATCAAATAGGTTAGGATAAAAAATCTCCACAAAATATCTAAATAAAAAACATATAAACTATTTTCTTTAAATCAATCACAAGGCAAGCTCTTATTCAACTAAAATGGCTCATGGTTAAAGTGAAATAAACATTCATTATTCAACTAAAAAGGTTCACAGTTAAAAGTGAATTTAAACATTCATTAAAGATTAAACCAACTTCTTCTTAGTAGCTGGCCAAAATATCTTTGCAAAGTCAGATAAAATAAACTTTTTAATCAAACTAGTAGCTGGCAAAATAAAATCTTTGATCAAATTAGTCATTGGCATATCTAATCATATCTAATTTCAATTTTAACATGTCTATTTTAGATATCTATTGCTAACTCCCACAATTTTTCTAGCTCACCTATAAAAGACAATTCTTCCCATAGCTCCTATCTCCTAACATCTTGCCTAGGTGATAGTGATTGGCAATACCTAAGGCCGCACTTGCTACTGACAAGGAAGAAAATAAAGAGGCGACAGTGAGAAATCCCCAGAGCAAAAGGTTGAGTAATCGGCTAATGTTTAATGTGTAGTCACCCTTGCAAATGGAAGAGTTGGGATAAGTAGCTTAAAGTTCTTTTAATTACATTTGATCTCTCTAAGAGAAACAGTTCTTGGTTTAAACCAATGAGGCTTCCTCATAGTCTCTATTGCTACAATTGCATGTGGACCCTCACTAGACTACCTTCTAGATGCACGTCGAGTGCCCCTTGCACTAGCACTAGAAGATTCAACAGCAGAAGTGGAAGCAACAATAGTACCAGTTCTCTTCCTTGGAACTCTTGTCTTCTGCCTAGCCATTTTTGGATATCTCAATGTGTTTGTAAAATAATCAGCTTATTGATAAGTGAATTTCAAATCCCCTCCCTCTTCCATTCAACCAATTCTCATACTTCAAAAACTATCTTAATTTGGCTCAAAACTCAACTTATGAAGCAACAAAGTGCAAAAGGGTATATTGTTTGTTGTGTCTACCAACTAGAAATAGCACTTGGAGGTGCAACGATACAATAATAGGAATTAAAAAGAGGTATGTTTCTTTGCTTTGTTGTGAGGCATCATAATAATATAAAAAGTGCCAAAAGACTTTACTGTTAAAACATTGAAATAAATTATGTATTAACATTAGGCAAATTAAAGACAATATTTCCTCCATAATAATGTAAGTGCATACTTCTTATTGTAACTATGTAAGTTTTTTTTTCCATCTACGCAATTATAGCCAGAAGCAATCACTCACATTACACAAAGGAAATTAGCTATTAAACGACATCAAAGTTTAGAGGAAATGGACTCTAACAAACCTAGAAATATTATATGTAGTATTAGTAGTTTACAATTTTGCTAATCACAATAAAGGGTCTTCATGATAATATTGTGCCCTTTTAATGTTGAAATCTTTTATTTAAGTTTCACACAAATTGCATTTTAAACATTACCGAATTTCTTTGCATGCATATGAGGATTTACTTTGAAAAAAATCTATTATCCTCTTAAATATTTGCTAAACCTTAATCGTTATGGATAAAGGATAATTAGAATTTCTCGCTTTGTGAATTGTTTGTCAAAACACCTCAAAAAATTATGAGTATTAGAGAATGCTGTGATTACAAGGTATGGGCATCCATCAAAGCTTGGAGGATAGAGGAATTTTGTCAGATGATGTAATTGCCCTACTTAATGCGTATGCAAAGTTTAGAAGCACACACAAGGCGTGTGTGAACTATTTGACAGAATGTCTCAAAGGTTTGTGACCTCATGGAATGTCACAATGACAGGCTATGGATCTATTTAAAAAGGTCTTAAGATCTCTTTTAAGTAAATGCAACTGGCAGTTGTAAATTTGTAACCATCAATTTTGGCCAACATCAACCCCGTCTACACTTGAATGGAAGAGAAATTTTGTCTGATTTTGTAGTTATAATCTAGAGAACAAAGTTAGGTCCCATAATATAATTGATGGGATCCTTGAAGCCCCCAATATAATTGTTACTTTTGAGTTAGTAGATGATGTCGAAACATATTAGTGTTTGTACTCTATGGAATGATATGATAATTTTTAAACTTATTCAATATTACTATATTTAAAAGAAATGCATAATAAATGATATAAAACAATTTGAATGAATATAGGTTTTTATGTACTTGTCATAATTCTTTTATTTAAGATTATTTCATAGATATGTTGTTGGGTGAATTCATGATGATTTGATATTAAAGTATTGAAGTAAAACATTTTCAATCATCCTGATCTTCCCAGAGTTCAAATAATGTCCTCAAAGGATTTTCATAGCTCTAATGTGATTTTTAATCTCTTGGCTTATGCTATTATTACTCTTTATCTTGTTGGCTTTGTGCCAAGTTTGACTCACATGAAATTATCTACAACAATGAATAGTCCTAAAGTAATTTTGATTCTTCCAGTATAGACCCAATAGTTCTGGGTGCATTGGGACATTCAAAGACTATGTATTTTAATACTATAGCACTATTACTTGTCACTTCAAAGTTCTTGGTGTTGATTATTACTACTAATTAAATGTGCTTAAAGGAAAATACTATTTCCTTAGGGTTAATCTAGGCTAATTAAATAAATGCATATGATTAGACACAAATTAAACTAGATTAAATAAATAACAATTGGGAATGATAATTGAAGCATGTAAAATAATATTATTTTAGGAAATTGATTTTAAAGAGTGTACTTAGCTCTTGACTGAGGAGAGGGTATGAATGTCGATACCTTGATGAATCAATTAGTCAAAAACTAGGATCTTGTAATGCTTGTTCTCAAATTCAATGCAGACTTGGAAAGTTGTACATGTTGATTTTATGCCTAGGGATCAACTAGACATGCTTGGCCATTGAGACTTTACCACAAGACACAATCAGATTACCACTACAATTTCCCCCTCATAGGTGGACAATGTTGTTGAATTCATTGAGTGCAACTATTCAACACCAGAAAACTTGTGCCAAATTTATCTAACTCTAACAAATTGTGCTCTTAACAAATAAATTATCAGCATGCCCATTGAACCTATGAGTCCAATTGCTAGTAATAAACCCCTTTCACATTGAGGTCTTGATTGCTAAACAAAAAGTCAAGTGTGTCCTTTTGGATAATAGATCTGGTTTGAATTTATGCACCTTGAGATCAATAAAACAATTGGATATTCAACAGCATAACAATGCTCAAAATGTATGGATAGGTGTGCTCAAGGTAGATGTTTTAGGAGAAAATGACTTGATTGATAGTGATATTTATATGATATAGGATGTGGGAAGGATAGGACCTATTTGGATGAGGTAGGCCAAGACTCATAGATGAAAATGTATAAAGATTAGGATAAGTGAAAGATAATTAATTAAATATTAAAATTATTTAATTAATTATAAGACAAGGTGGGAGAAATAAATTAATTAAATAAATAACATAATGTGGCTAAAGGATGGACTAAATTAATTAAATAAATATAATTTATTTAATTAATTGAGGAAAGGGACTAAGATTAATTAAATAAATAAAGATAATTTATTTAATTAATTGGATAACGAAAGGGTCCTCGAATGAAAGTGTCACAAGATGTCGCAAGATGGTGTCTAGGTGATGTTGTAAGGACAAAGTCAAATTTAGGTGTCTATAGTATCATATGACTCCTCATGAGAAATGGTTCTCCACATATGAGAAATATGATGGAGGTAATGTTTACCTTGGGGACAACTCTACATATCTGATTGTTGGCCGGGAAAAGGTACAGTTGTAACTGAATTAGCATGTCTTTTCATGTTGGCTATTTGATGAACATATATGTAATATTTATTGGATTTATTTTATGGTTTTTATAAAGTTATGTTAAATAAAAATGAATGTTAAAAAAAACATTTTTGGGCAGCTTATTGGAGTTATTACACCTTGGACTTAGTCTCTCAATTATGAGGGTCTCCCCTTTTATTTTAGATAGTCCTTTGCTATTAGAAATTTGACTTTGACTACCTCTATTCTTGCAACAAGGTTTTGGGCTCAACTTCTTGGTGGCAGAATGCCCTCCGCCACCACCTAACCATCGATATTGATGATTTTGACACTTTGGCAGATTGACCTACTCCTCTTATTTCCTAGTCAGTCTCTAATGCTATTTTAGATACTTCTATTCTACATGAGTGATCTTTCATTGATCTAACACTTAGTGATCCTACATTGATTGATTCCATCCCCCTTATGGTAGATTGTACTAGAGAGCTTACTCCTATTGGGCCTAGGATTCCTACTATCATTCCATAGGTGTTTTTGCCTCCTAATTCTTCTTTGATCAAGTGTCTTCAATCCTCTCCTCCTCTTTCAATGCTATATTTTGGGGTGATGGAGGTGGTCTCCCCTCCTCTCTCCCCTTAGTCTAAGGATATTGATAACTCTATGTCATGTGGAAGGTTGTAGAAAGGAGGAATAAATGTCTTCCTAAATCTATTTCTACATCCCAATGTTGATTCAAGGGTGTACAATTGCCAGGTTAGGTTAGGCATTGTTTAGGTTCTAGCCTCTTTGTATTGTGGGGCTACTAGTGTGCTATGTTTCTATAACTTCATGTCTTGTTACCTTTTAGGTTGTTTCTTGGTGTTTCTTCATTTCGTAGATGGAAAAGTTTAAATTAAAATTTTGAGATTTAAAAGTTCAAGGTTTAGTTCCACAATTATAAAAATGACCTAGGACAATTCTACACCTATAGATTTGATCAAGGGTGATTAATGAGAGATCTAGAGATTGGAATCAATCTCTTAGAATAAGTGATATTAAAATTAGAATATAATATCATGAACTGAATCTACCTAAGAATATACCACTTAAAAACTTATTATTACATCATAACCAAAACCAAAACGTGTGTGGAAAACACACACAATTTTCCTATTACACACTAGGATTTCTTATCAAATCCTTTTAGTTGCGATTTTGTTTAATGGTGTTAAATTCATTTAAAACTTTGGTTGTGGAGGATTAGAAGATAATCTAGAACTAACATTAGAATGACCATCCTCAAAACACTCAGTCTACATAAGAACTTTCGCTGGTAGTACCGAAGTCGTGGAGAATGGTGTAGCGAACAAGCAACGCGACTTTGAAAATAGTAGTGAGAATTCTGTATACAAATGCTTATAGTCAACATATTAACAAACTTAAAATTTGTATGATGTACGAATGAGCAAAAGGTAGGAAGGTTCGTCGCATTTTCCATGAAGCAGCAGTGGCGGGCTGTTTTTCAATTCATGCGGTTTGACAGTGATAATTGTTTCTTTTCAAACTTTTTGTGAGGCGTAGGTGAATTGATAAAGCTGCTTGAACAAGTATACCATTTCCAAAATTGTCTTTTGATCCGTAGGTAAAACCAGTCTAACAAAACATTTTCCTACAACAAGGGACTTTTTTGGAAGTTATGTTAAAAGAATTTGTGTTCCAATATATTTTATTTAAACATCATCCTTTTTAATAGTCAAATAACTAATAATAATTTTACATCTCAATATTATTGATCTTTGACTATTGAAATGAATAATGTTTAAGAATAGTCTAATCAATAAATTTTTTTGGGAAAATCTTTCCTTGGACAGGTAAGAACTCCTCGTGTAAGCGGCCGCTGTGGTGGTGGTGGTGGTGGAGGAGGAGGAGGATGATGCTGATAGGTACTTTTATTTTGTTTTCCACTTCAGCAACAGTGTGATCTGAAATATCTAGTGATATCATATCCAATCATGGGTTTCTGTTTAATAAAACATTTTATCAAATAATTCAGCTGCGTAAATCTGATCTTGTATAAACTTTAAGCTACCCTTTATACAATCACATTGACCAACAAAAAAACACTTCATTAATAATGCTAAATTGTTTTTGTTTTTTTAATGAGTCAAATATCTCATAGTATGATTTGAAATAATTAAAAAAAAGCAGTGCTGTATGTCTTAAGTTCATCTTTCCTAGCATAAACTATTAGAAATATACTATCACTTCATTTTGGAATGGTGAAAAGTGTATACTTTGTATTTTTATTATTATTTTTGATTTTAATATTAAAGAACTTTTGAAGAAGGGATATTAATATCTTGGAAGAGCAAAGAAATCATATTTTGGATTCTATGAATCTTTCTCAAGGACTTGTTTTACCTGCTTGTAAAACTCATCTCCCTTAGATTGTTGTAACACCTGATTTCTAAAATCTGAATGTATAGAAATCATAGAGGAGATATGCCTTCTCCTGCTTAAAGCATCCGCTACTCAATTTTCTTTTCCCTGGATATATTTAATCTTGAAATCATAATCCGCGATAAATTCCAACCATCTTCTTTGACAAGCATTAAGATGGGGTTGAGTGAATAGATATTTAAGTCTTTGGTGATCTATTTTCAACTCAAAAGGTTTTCCAAGTAGATAATGTCTCCACATTTGAAGTGCATGCATAACTACTGCTAATTCTAAATCATGCGGGACATAGTTTTGTTCATAGTCTTTTAGTTTGCCCGATTCATAGGCAATAACATGTCCATCTTGGACTAGTACACCACCTAAGCCCTCCCTTGAGGCATCGGTAATGACTACAAATTGACAATCCGGGTCAGGCACTTTTAAAATCAGAGCTGAAGTCAATTTTTCCTTTAGTAAGTCAAAGGCCTCCTAGAACTTTTCTGACCATTCAAACTTCTTGCCCTTTCATTGCAAGGAAGTTATAGGATAAGCAATTTTAGAGAAGTTTTTTACAAATTTCCTGTAGTAACCAGCAAGGCCCATAAAACTTCAGACCTCATGAACATTTTTTAGTTCAGGCCATTCAAATATAGCCTTAATCTTAGCTGGTTCTACAACTATTCCTTTAGCTGAAATTATATGACCCAAATAATGTACTTCTTTCTGAAAGAAGGTACACTTAGAGAGCTTACCATATAGTTTATAGTCTCTTAATCTCTGAAGACTGATTCTCAGATGCTGCTTATGTTCCTCTTCATTCTTAGAGTAGATTAAAATATCATCAAGAAATACCAAGACAAACTTGTCCAGGTAGTCTCTAAACACACTATTTATAAGATTCATAAACGTTGCAGGGGCATTTGTCAACCCAAAAGGTAGGATAATGAATTAATAATGTCCATATCTGGTTCTAAAGGCTATTTTATGGATGTCTTTGTCTTTCACCCTCAATTGGTGATATCCCGATCGAAGATCGATCTTGGAAAATACTACTACTCCTCTCATCTAATAAAAAATATCATCAATACAAGGTAGAGGATACTTGTTCTTGAAGGTTGCTTTATTTAACATGCAGTAGTCTATACACAACCGCAAAGTGCCATGTTTTTTTTTTCACAAAAATGACAGGTGCTACTCATGGTGACACACTAGGTCTAATCAACCCTTTATCTAGTAGCTCTTGCAGTTGAGCCTTTAACTCCATTAGTTCATTTGTAGTCATCCTATAAGGGGCTTTAGAAATAGGTTCTGACCCAGGTATAATATCAATGGCAAAATCAAAATCTCTCTTAGGTGGTTAGCCTAGAAGATCATTCAGAAAAACACCCTCAAACACTCTGAGGAGGGGATACTTGTCAATTTCTGGTCTTTCTGTCCACCTATGGACTCCTTCATCCCTACTTCATTAAGTTTTTGGGACTCATAAAAAGTCAAATCATTTTGAAAGTAAGTTTCCTTTGTTTCATCTATTTTATCCACCTTAACAAGAAAAATTTGGCATCCTTTTCTTTGTGCCCTTTTTAATTGTAAAGCAGAGATTTGCCTCAGTTTAATTTCTCCATGCTTTCCTTGAATATGGACTTGGTTTCCTAGGTCATCCAAACAATCTATTGTCTTAGCATAACAGTCCACTTTCGCTTGATGTCTCCATAACCAATTTTTTCCAAGGATAACATCATACAAGCCAAGCGGAGCTACATATAGATTTACTTCAGTGGAAAAGTTTGGAAGTTCAACTCGAGCTTCAAACAAGCATTGCTCTACCTGAGCCTTGGTGTGATTTGCATATTCTATAGAACAAGTATTTGCCAGGACTCCTACTTTTCTAGGAATCTTATTTACAATTTTGGGAGAAATGAATTATTCTGTGGCACCTGTATCAATTAAAACTGAAATAGGAACTCTAAATAAAATACATGTTGTCTCTACTAGAGTTATTTGATACTCAACTTGATGGTTATCCAAGGCCGTATGGATATGTTGCTAGTACACCACTTGCTGGGAAGGTAGAGGATCCCCTCTTGATTACACTCCTTGTAATTTATTGGGACACTGATTGGCATAGTGATCTCTGCCACAAGTGAAACATCCTCCAACTGGTCCTCACCTCTCCTGAGGTTTTCCAAAATTGTTCCCATTCTTCTTGGAATGGTTATTCCCCTTTTTATCTCCCTTGGATTCATTTTGTTTATTTTTAGTCCCTTTATCATTCTTCTCAGTATATTCCTGTTTCTTTCCCTTCTTCTTTGAGGGTTGAGAAGATTGAGACCAATTGTATCTCTTCCTATTCCTTTCTCTATAGGCCGATATAGCCTTTAGGTTTTGTTCTTGCCTCATGGCCTTCTCATAGACCTGTTCCATGGTTGTAGGGCCATGAACATTGACCTCGCCCCCAATCTAGGCATTCAACCCCATGATAAATTTCTAGACCTAGAACTTCTTATCATGCTGATACTGTGGCACATATTTCAGTAATCGGGTGAACTTCTCCCAATATTCATTTACAATCATATCAGCCTATTTCAAATTTTGGAAGTCTATGAGTTTCTAATCATAGAATAGTTGAGGCACCCATCTTTGCCTAAACAGTTCTACAAACCTGTCCCAAGTAAGGCTTGTAGAACTCAATCCTAACTCCACATTTTTATTCATCCACCATGTGGATGCTTCTCCTGCTAGATGAAATGCTCCCCAAATAGCTTTAGTAACCTCATTATAATTTCTGATTTCAAAACTCTTCTCCATCTCCGTAAGCCATGCCTCTATAGCATCTCCGCTTACGGATCCATCAAATTTAGGTGGCATGACCTTTTTCATGTCATGAGATAGTTCCATAGCCATAAGGCTCCTTTTATCCCCATCCTCTTTAACTGCAGAGTTATTTTCTCCATGATGACTTTGGGTCCAGTGTCATTATGGCATTCCTCACCATCACCCCCATCGTAATTATCTCGCCTATCATCAGACTAGCCTCCCACTTTATGTTTGAAGGTATCTACCCTCACCCTAGTTTCTTTCAACAAGGTCAAGATTTGGTCTAATTTAAACTCATATTGCCCTAAAGGTGCTCCTTCATCTTGACTATCCTCCATTCTAGTTCCAACTCGAACTTTTACTACAGTTTACTTCTTCCCAAAGTTTGTAGATTAAACACGGATTAGTTTTCCATGCCATATAATTCAATTATTTCACAAATCTATTCACATTCATGTAATCTTTAACAAGAAAGGAAAGATTGTCAAAACTTTGCCATTGCATTATTTTTCCATTAGATTACCTATAATCCACAAAATTACAAAATTGTATTTACATTTGCTCTTGCAAATCATTTACAATTGGGATAACTTCCCATTATCAAATTTTCTTTTTAGTCTCAGGAGGTGAGGATACACACTGGTATTCCTTCACATCATCCTTAGTTACAATACATTCATTATGATCATTTATCACAACTGGTGCTATAGGAGTAGAGGGTGATACTAATGTTCCAGTAGAGTTAAGGGCAGCCATCCGATCAGCTTTTCATAACTCCTACTTGATGTGTTTACTGCATCAGTGAAAGTTTCCTCATCAGATAACCATGCACCTACCAAGCATCTAGTCAGTTCAAGTTTCTCCTTCAGAAAGTCTCGTGCCTTCAAAATCTTTTGATGGCATAGGTAATCTCCATGTTCTGTTACCTTCTTGTGAGGTGTATTTCTTATTTTTACCATTCTGGCATAGAACATCCAATCATTAGCACATTTAATGTTGGATTCATTAATCATCAAATAGTGAGCTCATTAGGTCCATGTGTTAAACCTGGTAGCTCTGATACCATATGTAACAACACTTTCCATAAACTCAAGATTTAACTAAAGCACATAACTTAAACAAGTCATTAAATAAGGATGGTTTACAATATTTGAGTTTGAACATAAAGAAAACATATTCTTTTCCATCAATTAAGCATGTTAATCAAATCAGGATATAATACAGCTTACAATTCAATCAATCACTACAATTCATAGTGAAGTCCATCACTAATCAAATACAATTTATGCTCTTAGCATCTAAATCAAATCCTTTACATTTCAATAGACCAATTGTTCAAATGCAAACACTGTATCTAGAACTAGTGACATCTTTCTTCATAAGCCTCGGTTTGTCTCATGCTTGGGAAGGAGAGCATCATCCTGGTGCTTTTCCTCCAACCACAAACCTATGGTCCCTCACTCATCTTCTTAACTGGAAGAGGCCCTACCCTTCACGGAAAGGTTAGACATTGGAACCAATTGGTTAGCCATCTGATTAACTGGTGTTGTGTCCTTCCTAATGTCTCATGGTCACACACTATAGATACACTCTAACTAGTATGACACTACTGGAGACACTAGGCCATCTAGATCACTATGGACCGACAATGCATGCAGAGATGGATGTATTACTTTGGCCAAAGCTTTCATACAAGACGTTACACAATGAACGTTGTCGTATGCCCACCACCCTAACTCAACTTATAATTTGTCATGTCTTACAGTCAGTTCTCAACAAACTTGTCCTTTAGGTCAAGTATGAGTGTGGGATCCATTTGAGTCATAGTCCAAACTATGAACATTTTACTCCCTTCAAGGTTAATTATGACTAAATAAGTTACTTAAGAAAAGTGAAACTAGTGACTCCACATCACCTCATTCCGTTCAATTCATTTCAATTCCAAACTTGATGACTGTCTTGGTCTCCCATGTTTGTATATCAATAACATTCATCACATATGATGAAGTCGATTTTATATTACTTAAGGCATACCTTGCCTTAGTAAATATATTAGTACCTTATGGATCAATAGCTCTTTTATTAACAATTGAGCTCAAGGGTTATTCTCCAACCCTATAGATATATTAAGTGAAAGAATTTATAAATCTTAACATTACTCGTTAAGTCATAATTTAGTCCCAAATGGATTTAGTTTACAACCTATTATAAACTTATTTCTAGCTGTCTCAAATAGAAACTATGACCATATTCCTTCATGTTCAAAGGTTCATTTGATATACACAATGGTAATAGTAGTACTACAAGTAATTCATTGTTAGCTGCTCAAGTAAGCCCGACTGGTTTTGTTTGGGTGACAACTGTTCACCGATATATAAATATATATATTTTCCATCCAGGCAATCCTTACAATCAATGGACTATGTTTTAAGATGTCAAAAGTTTCCACAGTGATTATCATAGTCGTGGGACTGCATGCCATACAATGATGCCTAAATGGCTATCATTCCAGTCGTAAGACTGTATGCTATCAAATGATGCCAATGTTGTCATCAACATAATCACAAGACTGTCTTCAAGGAATTGAGGCATATGCAGCCATCATAATAGTTGTAAGACTGTATACATAGAAATGAGGCCCTAGCGGTTACCAATATAGTTGCAAGACTGAATACAAAGAAATGAGGCCTTTTCAACCATCAATATAGTTGCAAGATTGTAAACATTATCAAAACACATGGAGTCATACTTAACTCCTTTCGAGCACTCATAGGCTCGACCCCTATCATCATACAACATGGGGTAAATACCATGAAAGGGATACATGCTCAGCCACTATGGCTTTGAGCTCCAGTTGTTCATAAAGTATTATGCATCATTACAAGGCTTGACTGAGCGTATAAACAAGAATACATACATGATTTTCTAGCTCATCTCCCTCCTTGATCATAGTCTTAACAACTATTATCGCTAACAACTTAGCCCAAAGGTTTTGAGTATAAATGCAGCTCATTGATTATCTTAAATGGGTTCAGTCAACCGGCACCCCAAACCATTGCGTATGACTTATTCAAAAAGAAACATAGGAATGGCTCAGCTGACTAGCCTAGTGCCACAACTCAGAGAAAATAATTATCATGCATGGAATTGCCTTGTAATATGCGTGCCTTATAATTTCATTGAATAACAAAGACTTCATGAATCTTAATTACCTGTGTTGAGTAGAAGGCCGAATGCAGACCCAGTTCTGCAATTCCTTCCACTGCACCCCATTTTTGTTTTAACAATGTTCTTCCTCGACCAGTTATATCACCCGATACTTCCCAGAAAGTCAACCTCAGTTGTCTTCTTTTCCCCGGGTAAAAGCACAAAGTTTTGTCAGACTTTCAGCCAACTTATCAGCACAAGTGAATTTAAGTATTTCTAACTAAAAAACAATTTTGGTCAAACATATGATCTTGTAACATTCATTCTAGCTAAGTTAGATATGTCCACAATTTTTCCAAGTAAAATTTTTGTTTTAAATGCATATGTAGCACCACTATGAGGTTAATTTACCAAAAAAATAAAATTATTTGAAAAACTTGATATTTCAACAAATTCTACTTGTGTAAATAACATTTTTTAAAAATATAAAAATACCCTTTTGTAGATCTATAGGTTTAGTTTTCAAAACTATATATATTTTAATAGTTTAATTAATATTTATATTTTCCTTTTTATTTTCACTAAAACTAGGTTATCAGCACAAAATATTAGGTTGATTACCATGTCAAGGAAAAATAGTAAAAGTTATTAAAAAAATTGAAAAAAATATGATGCACTAGATAAAAGAGTCTATATCAAGATGGTATAATTTTTTTTCTATTTTAGATAAATAGTTAATATGAAAGTTGATGTCGAATGGAAACAACTACGTTTTAATACATGCACATTTTATTATTTATTTAAAAATATATATCTATCAAAATTAGAAAAAAATATATCCATGCACTAAAGTTTCAAGTTATAAATACACAGAAAAAAATTGAACAAAAATAAATAAAAGTTACTAAATAAAGATTGACGTCTCATGTAACTTCATTTTTAGCATTTTATCAACAACTAAATTATAGTGTCAATTTATCAAAAACTATATTCAAATAATTTTTTAATTTTTTTAAAAAATACAAACATAAAATATACTAAAAAAAAATATTTTATTAGTTTACATCATTTCAAAATTCAAAACATATATGTCACTTTTTAGTGATTCAAGTTTAAAAGTTAGATCAACATTTGTCATTTCTTTTATAAAAGTGTGACACAACTTTATGCTTTTACCTCCCCACAATCTCTTTTCTTTTCTCTTTGTCTGCTTCAATGAGGAGAGACTAGATTCAAAACAAAAACAAGAAAACTGATTTCTCCCATGCCGATAAAGGCTAACAACTACCTTACACTCAGTAGTGGCCCTAAAAAGGTGGCCCGATCCAAGCACGATATGGAATGGTTGAGCTCGAAGATTCCATCCATTATAATGATCGACTACCACATAAGAATATTCCATTGACTACTTATCAAAATAGGATAATAGCAATATTATTATTATTGGTAATAATCAATTAAAAGGTTTTATCCTTAATAAGGATTATTACAAGGTTTAGTATACATAAAAAAAATTAAGTCGATTATTAGGGTCGAGTGATACTCCCCTGAAATCAACTATTCCATTAGTCGAAAGACTAGGAATAACATAATGACTCTGAGAGCAATAAATAAGAGAGACCTATTTGTCTCAAAATATTATTATCTCTCGGCTAGGGATGATGTTCCCAAAACGTTATCCGGTCATCACAACTTGACAAGATAACTTCATCGACCAAAGAATAAACCAAGAACATAAAAACAAAAGACAAGAGACATGACATGTGTCAACTTACAAATGGTTGAGAAGAACATATAAGTCAATTACTCAGATGGCTAGTCAACTTATATTATCACAATGTCTAACCCCTTCCTCCAGGATGATACTCTCCTTCCTTCTTCGAAGGATGTTTGGTTCTCATGTCATACTCAGGACCACAAGATTGCAAATCAGTGCATCATTATCAAATCACGTAATTGAAAATCATTTAAAACTATTTAACATTTGTTTCTATATCATAATAAAAAAATTAAATCAGATATTTCCACAATATCTAATCATTTAACTATGACTAATCCCCTGATTATCACGTCAAGTTATTGATTAAGTCTTATTTGTAAATTGGGGATGTAACTTATCTCCCCCATAAGAATCATCATCCCTGATGATTAATTCTCTTTAAAACAAACCAACATAATATGAAAAGTTTTCCAAACATATTTCCAAATGTCTCAAAAAAGATGAAATCTAGCATAGAAGTCATCATAATTTTCCCAGGTGGCTTTTTCCACCGAATATTGGTCCCACTGGACCTTGTACTGTGTTATTTCCTTGTTACGTAAGCATAGCTTATGTGTTTCGAGCACCTTGATGGGCTTGATCACCACCACTCTTGGGTCTTTCACGTGTAACATATTCCAATCAAGCATAGGAATCTAATTATCAACAGAATTAAACTTTTTCAAGTAAGAAACATGAAACACATTATGCATCATGGCAACTTCAAATGGCCCCACATATTTTGGTACCAGTTTGGACATTTTTCCAAATTTGATGGAACTTTTCTAGGGTTTAATCCTAAGGAGAACTTTATCTCCCACAGTGAAATGCCTAGTTCAACACGTTTAGCATCTGCATAACTCTTTTATCTATCATTGGCTTCTTCTAGTCTCTTTTTAATTAGATGGACTTGTTCTTCCATTTCTGATAGCATTTCTGTAGTGCCCCCTCGTTGTTGGCTTGTGATAGTGGTAGTTCTGCATTGCTCTTTGTCAGTCAGAGACAGTTGTTAGTCTATCATGGCATTGATACAGTTCTGAGACATTTGATTAGTAGGTTATGATTTATGCTAATTTTGATCTTGATGAACTATGTTCAAGTGATATAATTAGACATGTGTTATGAGTTTATGATGGCATTACTGTTATTCTAGTTATGATGCAAATTTATATTATCATGTGTCATTTGATTTGTTGGTATTTGAATTCAGATAAAATTTTTTATGATATTGTTTCAAGAGTAGAGACAGTAGTACTACTTGCTTCGAGCACCCTACTACACTGTGATTCTCTGACTCTCTGTGTGTGTTGACATATATGTATTTGATCGTATACAATCAATTGTCTGGTTGCATGATGGGGCATTACATTTGGTATCAGAGCCAAAGTTTAAACACTGGGTACTTTGGTTATAATTGAGCCCATTATGTGACCTGGTGCTTAAACTCTGTAGATTAATTGTATCCTAGGTTGCAACACTAAGACCTCTAGATTGTTGTTGTTGCCCTGGGTTGAACAATTTTCTCGTTGTAGTGACTTAGTGATAGTATCTCCCACCAGTATGCATTAGTATGAAAGTTAATAAGTTTATAGACTTGCTCTTTAAGAAATGAATTCTTTATGCTACTTATGTGTCTACTGTCTTCTTTTCTGGAAATGGGATGTTATATCTAACAATATGTTCTCTCTGAATGTTAATGTATCTAATCATCTAGTGGCATCATGTAGTATGAGTTATTTGGTTATGTGATGTTGACATCTTTACATGGTTGCTTGAAAATCTATATCTAACCCCTAGATGGTCATGACCTCTTATGGAAGAATGGTTGTAATTATCATCGTATATGCCCGTGTAAGAACTATATGCAGGAGATCAAATGAGAGCTTGTGTAGGGCCTATTAGATCAAGTATGTGATAATGTAAGTCAATTATAGTTTGAATCATTCCTGTATGTGATATATTTTATGTCTTCTTATATAAGGAAGCAATTGCATATTTCCGTAGTTTCGTAGAAAGAAATGGTATTGTAATAAAGATAAAAGTTGCTTAGATAAGAGAATGTAGTTAAAATAATTGTTTGAGTATTGGTGTACATTCTCTAACACATTTTGGACCTTGTGTCTTTGAGTGTTGTGTAGCAGATATTCCCTTTTTGTGGCTAAAATTAGTCACATCGTGATGTAAATTTGTTGTAATTTGGTTGTTTTGAAAAATTTTGACAGTTGCTTCATGTGTAGTACGGGGGTTAACAATGAGTTTTCTTTCTTTGAACCTTCTTATGTCAGGAATGGTCACCAAGACTCTTTTATTTATTCTTGATTTATTGAAATTTGCCTGCACTTTGTGATTGTTTTTCCATGTGGGTTTGTATTTATTGTTAGATTTTCTATGGTGGTTATTCTGAAAGTTTGATTCTGTTGGCCCCATTTTATGGCAAGTGTTGTTTCTATCATGTTCATTTCGAACCTCTGATAGTATGTTCAAGGGAGGACTCTGTGGAGAATTGCACTTTGCATGGTTGGTAGTTAGTGGAAATAAGATGTGAGATGTATTTTTCCTTAGTTATATGTGATTGCAATTCTTTGGATTATATGAGACTTCCAAAAAAAAAGGGTAATTAGATATAAGTAGATCACAGGATGCACCATAAAGGTAAAGAATAGATGTTCTTATTTTTATTGAACATTTGTGCTTGTTTTGTGAACAATTGTTTAATATGGATGAGTATGTTGGTAATGGAATATGGAAATATTGATATATTATGTCTCTACCCTAGTCTGTGACTTCCAGGAGTAAGTCAAGTTTTAGGGGGGGAGGATGTAGTGCCCCCTCGTTGTTGGCTTGTGATAGTGGTAGTTCTGCAGTGCTCTTTGTCAGTCAGAGATAGTTGTTAGTCTGTCATGGCATTAATATAGTTCTGAGACATTTGATTAGTAGGTTATGATTTATGTTTATTTTGATCTTGATGAACTATGTTCAACTGATATAATTAGACATGTGTTATGAGTTTATGATGGCATTACTATTATTCTAGTTATGATGCAAATTTATATTATCATGTGTCATTTGATTTGTTGGTATTTGAATTTAGATAAAAGTTGTTATGATATTGTTTCAAGAGTAGAGATAGTGTAGTACTACTCACTTCGAGTACCCTACTACGCCGTGATTCTCTGACTCTGTGTGTGTGTTGACATATATGTATTTGATTGTTTACAACCATTTGATTGGTTGCATGACGAGGCATTACAATTTCCATACTAAGGGTAACCCTATCTTCAAGCTTATCCCAGCTTATAGGGGTTCGACACTTCCGTCTATTTAATGCCTCAAACGGTGCCATCTTAATAGTCGATTGGTAAGACTTATTGTAAGCAAATTCCACTAGAGGAAGATAATCCTCCCACTTGTATTGTTGATCCAAGCAATACATTCTTAATAAGTCATGCAACACTTGATTCACCCTTTTTGTTTGACCATCCATTTCAAGATGATAAGTAGATCTTATATTCAGTTGTGTTCCAAGTGAAGAGAACAAGGTTTGCCAAAAACTGGAAGTTATTCATGCATCCCTATCTGAGATAATCTTCTTAGGAATGCCATGAAGTCTAAAAATCTCTTGAACAAATTTCTGAGCAATGATGGGAGCCCCATCAGTCAAGTTTCCTGGAATAAAATGGGCCACTTTGGCGAGTTTGTCCACCATAACTAAGATTACATTGTGCTTATTCCTTGACATAGGAAGTCCCTACACAAAGTCCATGCTTATAATCTGCCATTTCCACATACAAATTTTGTGAGGGTATAATAATCCCTCCGGGTGTTGGTGTTCCGCCTTCACCCTTTGGCATTCAATGCAAGTAGCTACAAAGTTTGCAGCATCCTTCTTCATTCCTTTCCAAAAGTATAGAGGTTTTACATCAGCAAGTAATTTAGTTCCTCCAAGATGTCTAGAATATGGTGCAGAATCAACCACTTTCCAAAACATATTGCTTAATTCTACCGAGTTAGGTACATACATCCTTCCTTTAAACCTTAATAACCCATTTGATTCAAGGTTGAATCCTTCATATTTTGGATTCCGTGCAACTTTCTCAAGGGCTTGTTTTACATGCTCGTAAAACTCATCTCCATTAGATTGTTGTAACACCTAATTTCTAAAATCAAAATGTATAGAAATCATAGAGGAGACATGTCTGCTCCTACTTAAAGCATCTACTACTCTATTTTCTTTTCCCTGGATAGATTTAATCTTGAAATCATAATCCAAGATAATTTCCAGCCATCTTCTTTGGTGAGCATTAAGATGGGGTTGAGTGAACAAATATTTAAGTCCCTGGTGATCTGTTTTCAACTCAAAAGGTTTTCCAAGTAGATAATGTCTCCACATTTGAAGTGCATGCATAACTGTTGCCAATTCTAAATCATGCGAGGCATAGTTTTGTTCATAGTGTCTCAGTTTGAGTGATTCATATGCAATAACATGTCCATCTTGGACTAGTACACCACCTAAGCCCTCCCTTGAGGCATCAATAATGACTACAAATTGACCATCTGGGTCAGGCACTTTTAAAATCAGAGCTGAAGTCAATTTTTCCTTCAGCGAGTCAAAGGCCTCTTGCAACTTTTCTGACCATTCAAACTTCTTGCCCTTTCATTGCAAGGTAGTTATAGGATAAACAATTTTGGAGAAGTTGTTTACAAACTACCTATAATAACTAGCAAGGCCCATAAAACTTCAGACCTCATGAACATTTTTCGATTCAGACCATTCAGATATAGCCTTAATCTTAGCGGGGTCTATAGCTATTCCTTTAGATGAAATTATATGACCCAAATACTATACTTCTTTCTAAAAGAAGGTACACTTAGAGAGCCTACCATATAGTTTATAATCTCTTAATCTCTAAAGAAAGATTCTCAGATGTTGCTTATGTTCCTCTTCATTTTTAGAGTAGATTAAAATATCATCAAGAAATACCAAGACAAACTTGTCTAGGTAGTCTCTAAACACAATGTTCATAAGATTCATAAATGATGTAGGGGCACTTGTCAACCTAAAAGGTAGGACAGTGAATTCATAATGTCCATATCTGGTTCTAAAGGCTATTTTATGGATGTCTTCAGCTTTCACCCTCCATTGGTGATATCCCGACTGAAGATCAATCTTGAAAAATATTGCTACTCCTCTCATCTAATCAAAAAGATCATCAATACGGGGTAGAGGATACTTGTTCTTGATGGTTGCTTTATTTAACATGCAGTAGTGTATAAACAATCACAAAGAACCATCTTTCTTTTTCACAAAAATGATAGGCGCTCCCCATGGCGACACACTGGGTCTAATCAACCCTTTATCCAGTAGCTCTTACAATTGAGCCTTTAAGTCCTTTAGTTTAGTTGTGGTCATCCTATAAGGGGCTTTAGAAATAGGTTATGACCTAGGTATAATATCAATGGCAAAATCAAAATCTCTCTTAGGTGGTAACCCTAGAAGATCATTTGCAAAAACACCCTCAAACTCTCTGAGGAGGGGATACTTGTCCATTTCTGGTCTTTCTTGATCTATGGACTCCTTCATCCCTACTTCATTAAGTTTTTGGGACTCATAAAAAGTCAAATATTTTTGAAAGTAAGTTTCCTTTGTTTCATCTATTTTATCCACCTTAACAACAAAAAGTTGGCATCCTTTTCTCTGTGCCATTTTTACTTATAAAGCAGAGATTTTCCCCAGTTTAATTTCTCCAGGCTTTCCTTGAATATGGACTTGGTTTCCTAGGTCATCCAAACAATCTACTGTCTTAGTATAATAGTCCACTTTGGCTCAATGTCTCCATAACCAATTTATTCCAAGGATAACATCATACGAGCCAAGTAAAGCTACATATAGATTTACTTCAGTCGAAAAGTTTGGAAGTTCAACCCGAGCTTCAAACAAGCATTGCTCTACCTGAGCCTTGGTGTGATTTGCATATTCTACAGACTTGGTATTTTCCATGACTCCTACTTTTGTAGGAATCTTATTTACAATTTTAGGAGAAAGGAAACATTCCATGGCCCCTATATCAATTAAAATTGAAATAGGAACTCCAAATAAAATACGTGTTGTGTCTACTGGAGTTATTTGATACTCAGCTTAACGATTATCAAAGGCCGCATGGATACATTGCTGGTACACCACTACTAAGAAGGTAGAGGATTCCCTCTTGATTGCACCCCTTGTGATTTATTGGGACAGTGATTGGCGTAGTGATCTCCGCCACAAGTGAAACATCCTCCAACTGGTCCTCACCTCTCCTAAGGTTTCATAGAAATGTTCCCATTCTTCTTGGAATGGTTATTCCCCTTTTTATCTCCCTTGGATTCATTTTGTTTATTTTTAGTCCCTTTATCAGTCTTCTCAGTATATTCCCATTTCTTTCCCTTCTTCTTTGAGGGTTGAGAAGATTGAGACCAATTGTATCTCTTCCTGTTCCTTTCTCTATAGGCTGATATAGCCTTCACATTCTGTTCTTGCCTCATGGCCTTCTCATAGACCTATTCCATGGTTGTAGGGCCATGAACATTGACCTCGCCCCCAATCTGGGCATTCAACCCCATGATAAATTTCTAGACCCAGAACTTCTCATCATGCTGATACTGTGGCACATATTTTAGTAATTGGGTGAACTTCTCCCAATATTCATTTACAGTCATATCAGCCTATTTCAAATTTTGGAAGTCTATGAGTTTCTGAACATAAAATAGTTGAGGCAACCATATTTGCCTAAACAGTTCTACAAACCTGTCCCAAGTAAGGCTTGTAGACCTCAATCCTAACTCCATCTTTTTGTTCATCCACCATGTGGATGCTTCTCCTACTAGCTGAAATGCTCCCTAGACAACTTTAGTAACCTCATTATAATTTCTAATTTCAAAATACTTCTCCATCTTCATAAGCCATGCCTTTGCGACATCTCTACTTACAGATCCACCAAATTTAGGTGGCATGACCTTTTTCATGTCATGAGACAGTTCCATAGCCATAAGGCTCCTTTTATCTCCATCCTTTTTAACCGCAGAGTTATTTTCTTCGTGATGGCTTTGGGTGGTGTCATTATGACGTTCCTCGTGATCACCCCCATCGTAATTATCTCACATGTCTTCTGACTGGCCTCCCACTTTACGTTCAAGGGTTTCTACCCTCACCCTAGTTTCTTTCAACAAGGTCAAGATTTGGTCTAATTTAGACTTGGATTGCCCTAAAGGTGCTCCTTCATCTTGGCTATCCTCCATTCTAGTTCCAACTTGAACCTTTACTACAATTTACTTCTTCCTAAAGTTTGCAGATTAAACACGGATTAGTTTTCCATGCTATATAATTTAATTATTTCACAAATCTAATCACATTAATGTAATCTTTAACAAGAAAGGAAATATTGTCAAAACTTTGCCATTGCATTATTTTTCCATTGGATTGCCTATAATCCACAAAATTACAAAATTGTATTTACATTTTCTCCTGCAAATCATTTACAATTGGGATAACTCCTCATTATCAAATTTTCTTTTCAGTCTCAGGAGGTGAGGATACACACTAGTATTCCTTCACATCTTCCTTAGTTACAATACATTCAGTATGATCATTTATCACAACTAGTACTATAGGAGTAGAGGGCGACACTGATGTTCTAGTAGAGTAAAGGGCATCCATCCGATCAACTATCCGTAACTCCTGCTTGATGTGTTTTACTTCATCAGTGAAAGTTTCCTCATTAGATAATCATGCACCTACCAAGCATCCAGTCAGTTCAAATTTCTCCTTTAGAAAGGCTCATGTCTTCAAAATTTCTTGATGGCATAGGTAATATCCATGTTCTGTTACCTTCTTGTGAGGTGTAGTTCTTATTTTTACCATTCTGGCATAGAACATCCAATCATTAGCACACTTAATGTTGGATTCATTAATCGACAAATAGTGAGCTGATTAGGTCCATGTGTTGAACCTGGTAGCTCTGATACCATATGTAACAACACTTTCCATAAACTAAAGATTTAACTAAAGCACATAGCTTAAACAAGTCATTAAATAAGAATGGTTTACAATATTTGAGTTTGAACATAAAGAAAAAATATTCTTTTCCATCAATTAAGCATATTAATCAAATCAGGATATAATACAACTTACAATTCAATAAATCACTACAATTCATAGTGAAGTCCATCACTAATCAAATACAATTTATGCTCTTAGCATCTTAATCAAATCCTTTACATTTCAATAGACTAACTAGTCAAATGCAAATAATGTATCTAGAACTCGTGACATCTATCTTCATAAGCCTCAACTTGTCTCATGCTTGGGAAGGAGAGCATCATCCTAGTGCTTTCCATCCAACCATGGACCTATGGTCCCCCGCTCATCTTCCTAACTGGAAGAGGCCCTACCCTTCATAGAAAGGTTAGACATTGGAACCAATTGGTTATCCATCTGAGTAACTAGTGTTGTGTCCTTCCTAATGTCTCATGGTCACACACTATAGATCCACTCTAACTAGTATGACACTACTGGAGACACTAGGCCATCTAGATCACTATGGACCGACAATGCATGCAGAGACGAATGCATTACTTTGGCCAAAGTTTTCATACAAGATGTTATGCAATGAACATTGTCGTATGCCCACCACCCTAACTCGACTTATAAGCTGTCATGTCCTACAGTTAGTTCTCAATGACCTTGTCCTTTAGGTCAAGTATGAGTGTGGGATCCATTTGAATCACAGTCCAAACTATGAACATTCGACTCCCTTCAAGGTTAATTATGACCAAATAGGTTACTTAAGAAAAGTGAAACTAGTGACTCCACATCACCTCATTCCGTTCAATTCATTTCAATTCCCAACTTCATGACCGTCTTGGTCTCTCGTGTTTGTATATCAATAACATTCATCACATATGATGAAGTTGATTTCATATTACCTAAGGCATACCTTGCCTTAGTAAATATATTAGTACCTTATGGATCAATAGCTCTTGTATTAACAATTGAGCTCAAGGGTTACTCTACAACCCTATAGATATATTAAGTAAAAGAATTTACAACTCTTAACATTACTTGTTAAGTCATAATTCAGTCCCGAATGGATTTAGTTTACAACCTATTATAAACTTATTTCCAGCTATCTCATATAGAAACTATGACCATATTCCTTCATGTTCGAAGGTTCATTTGATATGCACATTGGTAATAGTAGTAGTACAAATAATTCATTGTCGAGTAGTGAAGTAAGCTTGACTAGTTTTGTTTGGGTGACAACTATTCACCAATATATAAATATATATATTTGCCTTCTCGGCAATCCTTATAGTCGATGGACTATGTTTTAAGATGTCAAAAGTTTCCATGTAGTGATTATCATAGTCATGGGACTGCATGCTAGACAATGATGTCTAAATGGCTATCATTACAGTCATAAGATTGTATGCTATGAAATAATGCCAATGCAGTCATCAACACAGTCGCAAGACTCTCTTATAGGAATTGAGGCCTATGTGGCCATCATAATAGTTGTAAGACTATATACATAGAAATAAGGCCCTATCAATCACTAATGCAGTCGCAAGACTAAATACAAAGAAATGAGTCCTTTACGACCATCAATATAGTCGCAAGACTATAAACATTATCAAAACACATGGAGTCATACTTAACTCCTTTAGAGCACTCATAGGCTCGACCCTTGTCATCATACGATGTGGGGTAAACACCATGAAAGCGATACATGCTCAACCACTATGGCTTTGAGCTCCAATTGTTCATAAAGTATTATGCATTACAATACGACTGAGTCAAAAGACTCTAGGCTCATCAAGAAAGAGTCAATCATTACAAGGCTCAACTGAGCATATAAACAAGAATACATACATGGTTTTCTAGCTCGGCTCTTTCCTTGAGCATAGTTTTAATAGTTATTATGGCTAACAACTCAGTCCAAAGGCTTCGAGTATAAATGCAACTCATTGATTATCTTAAATGAGTTCAGCCAGCCGGTAGCCCAAACCACTGGATATGACTTAATTAAAAAGAAACACAAGAATGGCTCGGCTGATTGGCCTAGTGCCACAACTCAGAGAAAATAATTATCATGCATGGCATTGCCATGTAATATGCGTGCCTTATAATTTCATTTTATAACAAAGACTTCATGAATCTTAATTACCTGTGTTGAGCAAAAGGCCGAATGCAGACCCAATTCTGTGATTCCTTCCACTGCTCCCCATTTTTGTTTTAATATTGTTCTTCCTTGAATATTTATATCACCCGATACTTCCAAAAAAGCCAACCTTAGTTTTCTTCTTTTCCTCATAGTCTCTTTTCTTTTCTCTCTCTGTCTACTTCGATGAGGAGAGACTAGATTCAAAAAAAGGAGAAAGATAATTGATTTCTCCCATGCTGATAAAGGATAATGACTACCTTACACTCGGTAGTGGCCCTAAAAAGGTGGCCCGATCCAAGAACGATATGGAATGGTTGAGCTCGAAGCTCCCGTCCATTATCATGATCGACTACCACATAAGAATATTCCACCAACTACTTATCAAAATAAGATAATAGCAATATTATTATTATGGGTAATAATCAATTAAAAGGTTTTATCCTTAATAAGGATTATTACAAGGTTTAGTATACATAAAAAAGAATTCACATTACTTACGTTGATTATTAGGGTCGAGTGATACTCCCCCAAAATTGACTATTCCATTCATCAAAAGACTAGCATCAACATAATGTCTCCAAGAACAATAACTAAGAGAGATGTCTTTGTCTCAAAACATTATTATCTCTTGGCTAGGGATGAAGTTCCCAAAATTTTATCCGGTCATTACGACTTGGTGAGATAACTTCATCTAGCAAAGAATAAACTAAGAACATCGAAACAAAAGACAAGAGACATGACAAGTGTCAACTTACGAATGGTTGAGAAGAACATAGAAGTTGATTACTCAGATGGCTAGTCAACTTATATTATCACAATGTCTAACCCCTTCCTCTAGGATGATACTCTTCTTCCTTCTTCGAAGGACATTTAGTTCTCCTGTCACACTCAGGACCACAAGAGTACAAATCAGTGCATCATTATCAAATCACGTAATTGAAAATCATTTAGAACTATTTAACATTTGTTTCTATATCATAATGAATAATTAAATCAGATATTTCCACAATATTTAATCATTTTACTATGACTAATCCCACTGATTATCATGCCAAGTTATTGATTAAGTCTAATTTGTAAATTGGGGATGTAACAAAACTCCCCCTTCCAATATGTTTTGATCGTGTCCATATTCTATTGTAATGTTGCAAGTTTATCTTAGGGAGGAAGTATGTTTGGAAAAGGTTGTGGAACTTAGCTTTACACATGCCAATTACATTAATATTGAAAGCTTTTAAAGATTTATTAACAAATATATTTGGTGCATATTTCACTATCATGTTAGCTGTGACAGTACTACTTAATAATGTATGGGCATGGGATTACCTTCAGACAATACTATGTCTTCTGTACTGCAATAATCATATTCCATGAGATACTATCTTGCTCTTTCATATGGTCCAACACTTTATGGAATTCATCAAACCTCTACACTTGGCATTTATGTATATAAATTTACCATGAAAAATTTAGTGAATAAATGACATAGGCATGAGAGGATGCTGGTAAGGGTGTGTAAATTGTATTTCCTTGAAAGTTTCTAAGAGCTTGTCAACAAATCCACTTTGAGCATATATACTGCAATCATGGAATTTGACATTGACATGGGTAGAAAGTGTTGCAAGTAAGGGAGTGTAGAGGGCAGAAGTTTCTTGCACTTTGTAGATGTGCAAGGTTATAAGAGTCCACAAATCTATAGCCTAAAACATTGAATTTGCCTTTTATCCTTTTGACTTGTGGGAGAAGGGCTTCTAAGTGCAGTTTGTTATTAGTATTTGCTAATATGCATATTAGTTATGTAGTTCTATGGAGTTAAATCTTATGTTTGTCCTTTATAACACCCAGAAAAATGATGTGAGAATGCAAGTATATTTTGCAATTGCGCAACTACGGATATATTCTACTAGTCTACATTTCATCTATTATGGTGGAATTTTTGGGGTGCGGAAGAATTTTGTAGCTTTGTACAGTTGTGAATTAAGTACATACTTCCACATTTCGATCTTCATTAATAGACTTTTGACTTTTAAAATGTGAATTTTTATCTTTTCACGTGAAAATGGAGTTTCCTCCAAATTTTGTAATTTGATTTTTAAACTCTCAAATGTTTCCATTTTAGTATTGTAAACTCCCTAAACTCCAAAGCCACTTGTAAAAAAATGAAAGCCACTTGTAGATTTATAAAAAAAATGAATTTTAACCTAATTTTGATTTCCTGCCACAATTTCTAACTGCAAACTACTTTAAAATACCATTGTGGATGCCAATCAAACATTGTAACTTGGCGAGCATGGAGGGGGAGTAGTTCTCCCACGTGGGTCCTCCTTTGTTTTGAAGGGTGTCTTAGTCTGAAAAGGTGGGATCAGATGTCACTTGATTCAATCCCATGGATGAAACTCTTCAAATCTCCCACCTTAAATAGTGGTGGTGAATGTGTCTCCATCATAGCTTCTGAGGAAGGAGTTTCACTTGAGATAAAGGATCCAACAATAGATATGGTGTTGTAGAAGATGGAAAATATGCTAATAGGAAAATTCTTTAGGAGAAGACCCAACATTGAGATGGTTCAAAAGTTGAATTGTTACAAATGGAAGGTTAAAAGGAAATGTCGAAGTTAGAGCCCTCCCTAAGGGAGTGTTTTCTTTCTCATTCTCCCTCCCTAAAGATTGCATCCAAGTTCTAATGAAGTGCCCATGATTCATTGGGAAATAAGTATTTCACTATGCAAGTGGGGACTGGGATTTGATTCAGATGCAAATCTTTTGTTCATGACCCCCACTTGAGTTAAACTCCTAGGTCTCCCTTTAGAAAACTAGGAGGAGGAAATAATAGTAGGAATAACAAACTCTTTCAGACATTTTATCTCTCTTGACAATGTCACAAGGAATAGGAGTAGGTTTGTGTTTTCTAGATTTTGCATAAATGTGGAAGTCAATAAGGTGCTTCCCATCTCCATTGTGCTGGAATCAAAGCTAGGAAAGAAGGATGCATAGTGTACAATATGAGAACTCAACACTTTATTGTCAAAATTGCTCACAAACAAGTCACCTAATTAATGCCTATCCACACACAACCAAGGAAAAGAAGAACAATAAAGAAACAGAAAAGAAAAACAAATAAATTCAAGGGGATTTTATGAAGGCTATTGGTGAATCACCCCTACCATAGCAATTAGACTGCATTAAAGAAGGGGGAATTGCCTCTCAATCAAGGAATGCAAATGTCTATGGCTCTCAAGGGCTGGAGTAGATGGAACATCTCTCTTTGGGTCCCACAATGCTAATATGGATAAATGATGCAAGAGCATCCGAGCGAATGAGCTATCCCACATCAACCAAAAACATTTCAATTTGTTTCTTTTATTTTTGGTTTGTGTGTGGATTTTATGGCATCTATCGGCATTCATTAAGTTCTCTCACTATCAGATTGGCATTTTTCAAGTTTTCACTAGTTCACCATTTTAGAGGCCTCGCATACAGTTTCACGAAAACATTTATTTCTAAAAATCTACAAGGGCTAGGAAAAAACAATCTTATAGGCATATTTTTTACTCAATCCTTGATCTGATGGTTAAGGTTTCATATATCTTTCCTAGTTTCCAAGATATAATTGTTTTGTGACTTCTGTTAGCAAATTGGCAAAGTTTTGAAATTTTGGAAATCATGAGGTTTGAAGAAAAACAACTTGGTGGAGGTCTTAGGGATGTTGGAATACATGTTCATGCAAGTCAATTTTCAGCCTTGGCACCTGTCATAGCAGCACAATTAAAGTTTTCCAGCTTCGTAAGGTATGATGTGGATTGAAATTGATTAGTTTGATGTCTTTCCAGTAGCCAAAGCTTATGATTTGAAAGATTAGTCAAATTACAAATACACAACTTTGGTGTTGATCTGCAATGGCATTCACGATAAAATTAAATGTAATTTGTGTTATGGATAAAAGGTCATTTTAATTTTTCCTAAGGTTATAACAGTAGCATATTTGAAAATTATTATTTAAGGCACCGAGGAAAGGAGGGGCACTCATAATTAAAGGATACTTTATGCACCAAAAAGTCTACGTGCATAAATGAAGCGCCTTATTTAAGGCTAACTTTATGATTTAAAACTTTATGATTTAAAACACTAATTTTAAAACCTACGTAGCAAGTGAAAGGAGGTTCATAAGAAAGAAGATAACACCTTCTTTCATGGTAGAATTTGCTATTTATTAAATGCCATCATTTAGAAAACCTAGCACCATATATCTCTGGCAGTTTTCAATGCCAAGAGGGAGGGAAAAAGGTAGATATTAAAAGGAAACTGAAACACCATGTTAGGGATGAAAAACGCCTCTTGGAGGCTTCAGAAATATAAAAACTTGTAGGTATTTTGTAGCGCCATTAGGAGGTCTAAATCGCCTCTCTAGTGGCTGCAATAAATGTTTCAAACATAGGTAAATATAGAGGGATTGAAGGCACCCAACAGAGAAGGAAGATGCAAATTTGAAGAGGGGAAAAGGAGGAGAAATTTTGTGCAATAGTAGTGTCGGTAACAATAGAATTAGATGCTTTTATGGAGGTATGTAGAGGCTAGAAAAGTGAGAAGAGTATGCAGATGGCTGAGGATTGTGTGGAGTGCAAATCAAAGACTTCAGAGGTGAGACTTCATGGAGAGGATGGCCACTGAGAGACAAGTATTGTAGGTTTTGTTATGCAATTTTATTTCATATGGCTTTGAAAACTTTGTAATTTTAGTGATGAGATGAGATGTATTATGAAATTTCCATTTGAGTAAAGAACATTGGTTTGTGTAATCTATGTGAGTAGTATGCATTCTATACATGGTCTTGTGAGTTTACTTGAGAGCAAAGAGTCTCTGCACATGGTGAGTTCAATAATTTCTAAGAAATGTGGGTATTGTATGCTCATGGTAAAGTTTTTCTTACATTTTAAATAAGTTTAAGTTCATTTTTCTTAAATGATATGGATTTGTGGGTTTGTGAGTATCTAGGCAAGCTTTTCTTGCATTAGATGGTATCGAACCCAATGGTCTTGAGTGCATAGGTAGAGCACTGAATGTGAGGCAGCCAATGCTAGGACTTGAGGGTGGAGAGTGTAGTTGTGTCGAAGAGCTCAAGAGAAATGTTGTAGGTATGTAGGAGTCCTAAGCAATTGAGAGCTGAGTGAAGACATTAAAGCCGTGAGAGAGAGCTAATTGTGAGAGTGATTTTTGTTGTAGGAAGGAGAACTGTAATTGGAATTTTTTTTTTTGAATTGAGGTGTACCTATAAGTGTGTGCAGGTTGCAGAGAGTTGGTTTTGTGAGTGTACAAGAAAGTGTTTAACAGAATGTCTTGGAGGAAAGGAGAATGTCTAGTGATGAAGAAGGTACTTTTGAAGCCATAGAAAGAGGAGCACGAGCTTATCTAGAGGAAGAATTTGTTTCAGACAATATGCAAGTCAGGAGGAAAATGTTGCAAGGTTATTGTGGACAATAGCAATACAAACAACTTGGAATCTTTAGAAATGGTTGAGAAATTGAAATTGAAGACAAGGAAGCATCCTAGCCCATATTGCATTTCGTGGATGCGAGGAGATCATTAGATTTGGGTAAGTGGGCAATGTGTTGTTAATTTTCATATTGGTAGATACAAGGATGAGATTGTATGTGATGTAGTACCCATGGAAGTATGTCATGTCCTATTGGGTTTACCCTAGCTTTGGGATAGAGAAGCTATGCATGATGGTAGGAAGAATACATACATCATAATGAAAGATGGGGAAGAATTTGTTTTGGCTCTATTACAGGATAAGCAAGAAGAAGTTGCAACAGGAAAGAAGGATAAAGAGGAAAAGAAAATGGGTAAGGTTAAGTCCCATTATTCTTTTGGTAATGATTTGTTTGCAAGTGACACTGTAGCAAGTATGTGCCTAATTGGTGTTGTCATTGATGTCAACATATTCTTGTTGTCATTGGTGTCAACTATATCCTATTCCATTACTTGTTTAGAAGGCTTGTATGTTGAGGATATTGAGAAAATTAGCCTCTCCAGAAGAAACAAGTAAGCCACAGAGAAGTGTAGTACAGACAGTGAGTTGTATGCTAAAGAATAGTTTGGTAAACTGCTCTGCATTTGTTCCTACTTGAAGATCGTGGTCTGCAAATTAGAATTAAGTTAGAGGTATGTCTGAGGATGCTACATTTTGGGTCTAATCCATCCACATAAAGATCTAAGTGAGTTGTGTTCACCAGAGTGAAGCCTGCTTTTTCTGTAAGTTTAGTTGAGACAGGAAGATAGTATTTGGCTCCGCATTCCTCCATAATAAAGTATTTTGCTATGTAGTTCTGAAGGGAAGTATGGGATGATGATAAGTGCCTACAATTGCAATGGTTCATGGTTTGGTGGTTTGCAAGCTATCTTTCTTTTATGATAGTTGAAGACAGTGAATTTTATGTACTCCAATGAGAAGATTCCTATGAATAAAGTGTTTAAGGTTCGTGCGGTTGGTCCTGATGATTATAGCGTGCTTGTGGATGTCTCCTAATCATGTTCCTATCTGGACTTTGGTCCACATTAATAAATTGAGATGGTGTGTGAAGATTGTTCCCAGACAACATAGCGTGTAACTAGTCTTGGCCGACCTGGTTGATCCCTGTGATTGTGGAGATCTCTAGAAAATTGTGGAAGCATGTTGTGGTGTAGAAGATCATGCTTGAGTCCCAACTAAGGCATGATGTGATCTTCTTTTGATTTCCTTTACATGATGTTGCAATAGGTCAGGACCTATTTTTTAAATGTTTGTAATACCGACCTTAGAGATTGTTCCAATAAGTGATGTAGACCTTGATGATCATTCTAAGGTTGATGTAATGTATAAATACTTGTAGCTAAGTCATGGAAAAGTTGTCCTTGAGTGAAAATGAGAATACATTAAGAAAGGTACAAAGGTAGAGCAGAGAAGAGGAAGAGGAAAGAAGAGGAAGAGCAGAGTAGAGGAAGAGCAGGACAGAGAAAGAGCAGAGGTGAGGAATTGTTTATTCACAATAAAGAAAGGTGTTCATCATGGCAGTAAGCTAGTATGTTTAGGCCCGTGGGGTGACCAAGCCTGAACATCACTATTTCAATATTGCAATATATATTGAGAGTTAATCCTCTCCATGGTTTTTTTCCACCTTGGAGTTTTCCACATAAATCTAGTGTCTCTTGTGTTTGATGTTATTAAGTTTCTGATTTCATGCACTCATTGTTAAATCATAATAATTGTGGATAAGTGATGAATGTTTAATTGCAAAAAGTGTTTAAGTTTTGTGACAATTGATTCACCCCCACCTCTTAGTTGTCTAGTGCATATCAACAATTGGTATCGGAATAAGGTTCCTCTAAAGAAAGTTTAATAGATTGAAGAAGATCCAAAATGTCTTACAAGAAGGAAGTGCCACATTTTGATGGAACTAACTATGTTCTCTAGAAGGCTCAGATGAAAAGCCATCTTCGTTATTTTGGTATCAAAGTTTGGAAAGCTATAGAAATAGAATACACAATACCTAAAAATGGTCCGATGACTGAAGATGAAATCAAAGAATATGAGATAGATATCAAAGCAATGGATGCTCTGCTAAGCTCTTTAACTAACTCAATATTGATGAACGTGGTAGATCTTGAAACTGCAAATAAGGTATGGGAAAAGTTGAAAAATTTGTATGAAGGAGATGACTCTCTGAAGGAAGCCAAGTTACAAAGTCTGAAAGTGAAATATGAAAGCTTGCAGGTGAACAATGATGAAAACATATCAGTGTTTATGCAAAGAGTTGATGAACTTGTTATAGGGATAAAATCCATAGGTGGAACTCTTAATGAAAAGGAAATTGTCACAAAAATACTCAGATCTCTGACTAAGTCCTATTGTCACAAAGTGGCTGTGATTGAAGAATTCATGCAAGTAAAAATAGTTAACAAGGATTAGTTGCTTGGTAAGCTTACTGCTTTTGAGATGAGGAAGTTAGATGATGTTCTGCCAAAAGTTGAGATTGCCTTCAAAGCCAGTACTCCTGGAAGTACCTCCAACTCAGAAAAGTATAAGGTAGAATTCGATGATGAGATAGATGAAGTTGAAGCCAACTTTGTGGATAGGCTGCAAAGAGGATCCAGTAAGTATAAATGTAAATTACCTTTCAAATATTTTTCCTATGGTAAAGTAGGTCATTTTGCTTCCAGATGTCCTAAAAGAATTGAAAGAAACTAAAGAAGATAGGAGAACAGGCTTAAGACCCAAAAGAAGTGTTATTATGTTGAATATTTTGATGATGATGAAGGAATATCAGATAATGGTGAACCAGATAATGCTAATTTCTCTATAAATGAATGCTTGTTCATTGCTATTAAGGAAGATCTTGTATCTACTAATTCTTCTAGTTGTATGAAGGAGGAAAAACTAGTGGAAAGTGCTTTGGCTGCTCAGGTCATCAAGGACAAAGATGAATGGGTTATTGATAGTGGTTGCTCTCATCACATGGATGGTGACAAAAGTAAGTTTGTATGTTTGGAAAGATATGATGGTGGACTGGTTAGGTTTGGTGATGACACAACTGGTAGGATTTGTGGAAAAAGATCTATTTCTTTTGATGGCAAGCATAATACTGAAGATGTCTTGTATGTGAAAGGATTAAAGCACAATCTTCTGAGAGTGGGTCAGATGTGTGACAAGGGCTATGACTTAAGCTTCATGGACAATGGATGAAAGATCAGGGAAAGCTTCGGAATAGTCATTGCAACTGGTAAGAAGACCAGAGGTAATATCTATCATTTGAAAGGAATTGAGAACTATTGCTTGTTGACTTAGATTGATGAGAGTTGGTTATGGCATAGAAGGTTGTGTCACATAAATTTTGATAATATTATGAAGATAAGTATTGCACAGATTGTTAGAGATTTGCCTAAGCTTGTGAAGCCTTCTAATCTAGTTTGTAAGGATTGTCAATTTGGGAAACAGACAAGAACATGTTTCAAAAACAAGGATCAATCAGTTGGAGGACTACTTGAGCTAGTGCATACAGACTTGTGTGGACCTACTAGAGTAAGAAGTTTGCAAGGAGACATGTGTTTCATGCTGCTCATTGATGATTATTCTAGAATGACTTGGGTTACCTTCTTAAAAGAGAAAGCTGAAGCTCTAGATAAATTCAAGGCATTGAAGGCAATGGTTGAAAATGAGATGGATTTGAAAATCAAATGTTTGAGATCTAATAGAGGAGGAGAGTTCACATCAAATAAATCCAATCTCTTCTGTGAAGAACATGGAATTAAGAGACAACTATCTGCCCCCAAAACTCCACAACAAAATGGAGTTGTTGAAAGGAAAAATAGAACAGTTCAAGAAGCTGCTAGAACCATGATGAAGGAGGCTCATCTTCTAGAAGCATATTGGAGAGAGGCAATTCACACCGTAGTATATATCCTAAACAGAGTTTAAGTAAAAGGTAACAACTCAAAGACTCACTATGAATTGTGGCATGGTAGAGCTCCCACTGTCAAATATTTCAAAGTTTTTGGTAGCAAATGTTATATCAAAAGAGAAGAAGATTTAGGAAAGTTTGATGCTATATCTGATGAAGGAATCTTCCTTGGTCACTCCACCAAGAGCAAGGCTTACTGATGCTACAATAAGAAGATGAACAAGATCATAGAAAGTACAAATGTTAAAGTTGATGAATGTAAGGAAAGGTCTTCAGGATCAAGTAGATATGAGTCAGATGATCTAGATGTTTTAGAAGTGGTGCAAAATAAAGACACCACAAATGAAGAAGAACAAGCTCTGGTAAGTGCTACTAAAACTCCAAGGTATGTAAGAATCAATCACTCTAAAATCAAATCATAGGAGATAAGAGCAAAGGAATCTCAACTAAAAGAAAAGCTGCGAATGAACAAGTAAATTTCTGTCTGATCTCCAAGATTGAACCCAAAACTATGGATGGGGCATGCAAAGATGAGAATTGGATAAAGGCCATGGAAGAAGAATTGATGCAGATAGAGAAGAATCAGACTTGGGATCTTGTTCACAGACCAGCAGACAAGAATGTGATTGGTACAAAGTGGGTCTTCAGAAACAAAATGAATGAGAATGGTGAAGTGGTAAGAAACAAGGCAAGATTGGTCTGCAAAGGATATGCTTAGGTTGAAGGAATAGACTTTGAAGAAACTTTTGCTCCGGTAGCAAGGATTGAAGCAATAAGGATGTTTCTAGATTTTGCAGTATACAAAGATTTGAAGGTTTATCAAATGGATGTCAAGTCTGCTTCTTAAATGGAGAGTTGAAAGAGGAAGTCTACATTGAACAACCGAAAGGATTTCAGTCATAAGAACAAGGGGATATGGTATGCAGATTGAAGAGAGCACTGTATGGATTAAAACAAGCTCCCAGGGCATGGTATGCATGGTTGGATAGGTACCTAATATAGATTGGGTTTAGTAAAGGCACTACAGACAATAATCTTTACTTCAAGATCAATGATGAACAAACCCTGATTGTTGCAGTTTTTGTTGATGATATTATTTTTGGAGGAAATGAAGGTATGTGCTTAGTTTTTGCTAGAGAAATGCAAAATGAATTTGAAATTGATGAAAGTATATTGTCATTGATGTCAAAAAGGTGTTGGTATTGATGTCATTAGGATATCTTCATGTTTATCTCAAAATGGTTTCTCATGTTCTAACTTGTTTGGTGTTCATATTGGTTCATTCTTGATCACTCTCAGTTGTACTATCTTAGTTGGTATGATGACTTACTTGGCACAAGGTTGGTTGGTGTCACATTTGACACAGTCACAGCAGTTTATATGTTCAGTGATTTCACCTTCATATTGTTGCCCTCAGTTAATTGTTGATTGTTCATGACAAGGTTAATGATGATGTCAGATCAGATGTTGGCATTGACAAAATTTGGGAGTTGCTTTATGTCTATCATAAAATTTTAGAACATCTGCAAATTTCTATGACCTAACACATATTTTTTTATCCCTAAATAGGTCTCTTTTTAATCCTAATTCATACTCTTTTCTACCTATCTTCTTGGCATACACTTTATGAAATGTTTTGAAGTTGACTTGGTATAATAGGTCACTTCACTTAAGAGTGACCTACTGAAGGGTTTTGGCACCATGGTAAACCGGCCCCATCCATGTCCAACCTATTTCATTGATCCCCTCATAAGTGATTTGGTCTCCAAAAAGGAAATACTACAAAAAGGCATCGAATTTCCTTATTTATGGGAGTTTGAATAAGCTATGCTAATAGCTTTATTTTAAAGTTAGAAAAGATGTTTTTGTCGGCCCTTATGTATCATTAAGGAAAGTATTTTTTATTTGCGAAGTTTTTACAAAAAGCATCGAATGCTTTAATTAACATGGAGACCATGTCTTTTTTTATAAAAAAGGCACCGAATATATTTTTTGGTTTGACTGTGTATCATATTAATTTGAAGGTTCTTTTTGGTGGGGAACGTGAATACATTTTTTAAAAATTTAGAAACTCCTTATCTCCTATTTTAGTGGCCTTCTTAAAGTCATGAAGATTATGAGTTTTTTAAGGAGTTTTTAATGGAGATCTTTGTGGAAGTAATTAGCTTTTTAAAAGCCAATTTTAGTATAATTAAAAAGGTAGAAAGTTGGAGATTCTAAGTGATATTTCCAAAGAGAATTTTTTAAAATTTGGAGATGATTTTTTAAGAGAAAATAATAGAAAGATTTTATTCTTTCTAAATGGTGATTAAGGATTTTTGGTTTCCATGAAGAAGACATTTTTATTTACTCAAAGCAGATTGAATAAAATTCTTTGAAGTTTTTATTCTTAGAGATTGAAGAGTAATTTTTTTATGAAAGGTTTTTGAATTTTTTTGAAAGAGAAAATTGCAGAGAGAAGGTGAAAAGTTTTTATTGCAGCAGATTGATTTTATTTTTGCACATGAAGATGAAAATGTTTTTGCAAATGAAGATCATGTTAAAATGAGATTTTATTCTCTCCAAGGGCAGATTGAAGCAATCCGGTGATGATTTTATTTAGTGATATATAATGAAAATGAAAGGTCTCTTATTTTATGAAAAGAGAAAAATGGATTAGAGAAATAAAGAAAATGAATGGTCATGGGAATACAGAGAAAATTGATTTTATCTTTTTTGCAGGTTCATTATTGATGCAGAAAAGAATAATATCTTATTTTTGAAAAGAGGAAAATGAAATTTTGTTTTGAAGGTGAAAGGACATTCAAATTTTATATAATGATGTTTTAGGTACATTGATTATTTTGTGTGTTGTTATTGTGTGAACCAACATGCAATGATTTTGTGAAGAAGATGATGAATCATAATTTGAGAGATATATGAGAATCAAACAAGGATGAAAATATTATGCAAAGAATTTATAAATTGAACCATGCCAAGTATGAAGACACAGATGATTTAATTGTGCAGAGAGTTTGTGTAAGGATAAAAATGTAGAAATGATGGCCTCCATGTGCAACAAATTTACAAAGACAATATGTAGTTGATTGAGTATCAGGTGAATTGGTAATGAGATTGATATTCAGATTCTAATTGAAAGAGATATGCAAAAGAGAAAATAGGTTATGTAATGGTGTAAATCAGATTGAGTGGCAATCATTTCTTGCACACTTCATAGTTTGTTTTGATGGTGGTTGATTTGCCAGTGAGGCTTTATGTGCCAGTGAGGCTTGTATGGTCAGTGAGACCTCTTTGTATGCCAATGAGGCATGATTAATTGTTAGTGAGACAACCATTGTTGTAATCAGTGAGATTCAAATAAGCCAATGAGGCAAATTTTCAGAGTGCTTTTTATTCCCCTTGAGGGTTTTCCACTCATCAATACATGTGTCATGTGTTCTCTTTGAGGTTGATTATGTTGTAACTATTTGATCATCTTTATTTAAGTCTTTTGTATCATGATGACTATGTTCTCAGTGAATTCTTTTGCACAACATTTTTTAGTCAAGTATTGTAAATTAATAAGTTGTTACAACACTAATTCACCCCCCCTCTCAATGTTGTCCTGGACTCCTACAGAAATGTCTATGTTTGGGGAGATGAACTTCTTTTTAGGTCTACAAATAAGTCAATCAAATTACTTTATCTGACTCAAACTAGTAGTGTGTCTTGTGGCAAGATTTTAGGCAGAACCCAAGGAATCACATGTGATGGCAGTCAAGAGAATTCTGAGATATTTAAAATGTACAATAGATTATAGTTTGTGGTACCCTAGGGACAGTGACTTTGTTCTCAATGCATATACTGATGCAGATTGGACTGGAGATGTGGATGACAAAAAAAGAACAAGTGGAGGTGCATTCTTCTTGGGAAAAAGATTAGTATCTTAGTTGAGCAAGAAATGTGATTCAATATCCATGTCTACTACTAAAGCAAAATACATTGCAGTAGCATGTAATTGCACTCAAGTGTTATGGATGAAGTAGAATTTGAAGGACATCAAAGTTGTGTATGAAGATCTAATTTCAATCTCTTGTGACAATACAAGTGACATCAATATATCAAAGAATCCAGTGATGCATTCAAGGACAAAGAACATATCCATTAGGTATCATTTTTTGAAAGAAAAGGTGATAGAGAATGAAGTAAAGTTGGAGTATGTTTCGACCAAGGATCAGATTGCAGACATTTTTACCAAGCCTTTGCCTAGGGGTCATCACCCCTCCTACTCTAAACTAAGATGTACAATGGTGCATCAGTCCAGAGGTGTTCAGAGGTCTGGATTGATAGATTTTAGGGCTACCTCTAAGGAGGAGTAGTCAAAAAGTTTAGAAGAGAGATTATATCAAAGTAGGAAAGTGCAAGTATGTGCCCTTTGCCATTGATGTCAAAGGGGGAGAGAAGTCATGTGTAAAACTTAGAGTGTAGATGTGTAAGAGAAAGAGTGCAGATGCGTGCAGATGTGTAAGAGAAAGAGTGCAGATGTGAAAAGAGAAAGGGGGAGAATCTTGTCTTGATGGTTGTAGTTTTTCACATCATATGTTGCCATCAATGACAAAGGGGGAGATTGTTGCAAGTATGTGCCTAATCGGTATTGTCATTGATGTCAACATATTCTTTTTGTCATTGGTGTCAACTGTATCCTATTCCATTACTTGTTTAGAAGACTTGTATGTTGAGGATATTGAGAAAATTAGCCTCTTCAGAAGAAATAAGTAAGCCACAGAGAAGTGCAGTATAGACAATGAGTTGTATGATGAAGAACAGTCTGATAAACTGCTCCACATTTGTTCCTGCTTGAAGATCACAGTCTATGGATTGGAAGTTAGAGGTATGTCTGAAGATGCTACATTTCAAGTCTGAGCCATCTGCATAAAGATCTAAGTGAGTTGTGTTCAGCAGAGTGAAGATTGCTTTTTTTGTAAGTTCAGTTGAGACAGGAAGATAGTGTTTGGCTCCACATTCCTCCATAATAAAGTATTTGGCTATGTGGTTCTACAGGGAAGTATGGGATGATGATAAGTGCCTACAATTGCAATGGTTTGTGGTTTGGTGGTCTGCAAGCTATCTTTCTTTTATGACAGTTGAAGACAGTGAAGTTTATGTACTCCGGTGAGAAGATTCCTATGAATAAAGTGGTTAAGGTTCATCTGGTTGCTCTTGATGATTATAGCATGCTTGTGGATGTCTCCTAATCATGTTCCTATCTAGACTTTGGTTTACATTAAGAAATTGAGATGGTATGTGAAGATTGTTCCCAGATAACGTAGCGTGTAACCAGTCTTGGCTGACCTGGTTGATCCCAGTGATTGTGGAGATCTCTAGAAGATTGTTGAAGCGTGTTGTGGAATGGAAGATCGTGTTTGAGTCCTAGCTAATACATGACGTGATCCACTTTTCATTTCCTTTGCATGATGTTGCAATAGGTCAGGACCTATTTTGTAAATGTTTGTAATACTGACCTTGGAGATTGTTCCAATGCTTGATGCCGACCTTGATGATCATTCCAAGGTTGATGTAGTGTATAAATACTTGTAGTTGAGTTGTGGAAAAGTTGTCCTTGAGTGAAAATGAGAATACATTAAGAAAGGTCCAAAGGCAGAGTAGAGAAGATGAAGAGGAAAGAAGAGGAAGAGCAGAGTAGAGGAAGAGAAGTATAGAGGAAGAGCAGAGCTGAGGAATTGTTTATTCACAATAAATAAAGGTGTTCATCGTGGCAATGAATTTGGCAGTAAGCCACCACTAGGGTTTAATAGTGCTTAGGGTTTAACAACCCTTATTTTTAATCTTGCTAGGTTTAGGGTTGAGGCAGTGAGTCTACTAGACCTAGTTGTTCTTCATGGAAGTAAGCCAGTATGTTTAGGCCCATGGGGTGACCAAGCCTGAACATCACTATTTCAAAATTGCAATATATATTTAGAGTTAATCCTCTCTGTGGTTTTTCCCCACCTTGGGGTTTTCCACATAAATCTGGTGTCTCTTGTGTTTGATGTTGTTAAGTCATAATAATTGTAGATAAGTGATGAATGTTTAATTACAGAAAGTGTTTAAGTTTTGTGACAACTGATTCACCCCCCCTCTCAGTTGTCTGACACATATCAACAAACATTATGTATGCAGGGAAGAATGATGAAAAATAAGAGATTGCAGCAACATGCCATGACGAAGACATGGAGAAAGAGAGTAAGGAAGAAGATAAAAGTGCAGCAATTGAAGAGGAAAATATGGGTATGTAGGTGTCCCGTTATTTTTTTGATAAAGATATGTTTGCAGGTGATGATGTGTATACAGGTATAAAGGAAGAATAAAAGAATGTAGCAACATGTCCTGATGAAGGCATAGAGAAAGAGGTTGACGAAGAGGAAGGTGCAACAGTGGATGAGGATGAAGAGAAGATTGTAGCAGAGGTTGCAGAGGATGAGAAGAAGGATGTAGTTGTTGTAGATAATGAGGTTGCAGTAGTAAAGAAGGAGAAATGAGATGTGGCAATAGACAATAGTGATGAAAATGTTGCAGAGAAAGAGGTAAGGCATAATATGTTTTATTTTTATGATGAGGATGAGAGTGGATTGTATGTAGATGAGATAATTGCAGCAAGTAGTAAGAAGAAATATTTTACAACAGATAGTGAGAGGATAGATGTTACAGCAACAACAGCGGAACAAGTCAAAGAGGTAAAGTTATATTATTTTGAATTTGTGAAGGATGATTTGCATGTGAGTGTGAATGTAGAAAAGATGGTATAGGTGGATTTTACTGTACTGATTTGCATGTAGGGAAAGATTGGTGTGATATTGCAAAGGATAGTGCAGATGCATATTGGTGGAGGAGGTCAAGTTATAGTGGATCAAATTCTAAGTTGAGGAAGAGAAGTTCTTGGCAAAAAGTTAGTTTTCAGCCTTGGCACCTGTCACAGTGGTACAATTAATGTTTTCCAACTTCATAAGGGATTTTGATTGAAATTGATTAGTGTGATGTCTTTCCAGAAGCTAGAGACTCTGATTTGAAAGATTTAGTCAAATTACAAATGCACAACTTTCGTGTCGATCTAGAATGACATTCACGTTGAAATTAAATGTAATCTTCATTATGGATAAAAGGTCAGTTTCATTTTTCCTAAGGTTATAATAGTAGCATATTTGAAAATTATTAATTAAGGTGCTGAGGAAAGGAGGGGTGCTCAGAATTAAAGGAGACTTTATGCACCAAAAAGTTGACATGGAGAAATGAAGCACCTTATTTAAGGCTAACTTTATGATTTAAAATGCAGATTTTAAAACATGCGTAGCAAGTGAAAGGTGGTGCATAAGAAAGAAGGTAATGCCTTCTTTTATGGCAAAATTTACTATTTATTAAATGTCATCATTTAGCAAACCAAGCACCATATATCTCTGGTAGTTTTCATTGCAAAGAGGGAGGGAGAAAAGGTAGATATTAAAAGGAGAATGAAATGCCATGTTGGGGATGAAAAAACCTCTTGGAGGCTTAAAAAATATAGAAAATTGTAGGTATTTTGCAGTGCCATTGGGAGGTCTAAAACACCTCTCTAGAGGCTGCAATAAATGTTTCAAACATAGGTAAACAGAGGGGGATTGAAGGCACCCAACAGGGAAGGAAGTTGCAAATTTGAAGAGGGGGAAATGAGGAGATTTTTTGTGCAGCAATGGTGTTGATAACAACAGAATGAGATGCCTTTTATGGAGGTATGTAGAGGATGGAAAAGTGAGTCCAAGAGTATGTAGATGGCTGAGGATTGTGTGGAGTGCAGAGCAAAGACTTCAGATGTGAGACTTCATGGAGAGGATGTCTATTAAGAGCCAAGTGTTGTAGGTTTTGTTATGCAATTTTATTTCCTATGGGTTTGAATAAACTTTGTAATTTTGGTGATGAGATGTATTATGAAATTTCAATTTGAATAAAGAACATTGGTTTATGTAATCTGTGTGAGTAGTATGCATTATATATTGTCTTGTGAGTTTTCTTGAGACCGGAGAGTCTTTGTACATGGTGAGTTGAGTAATTTGTGAGAAATGTGGGTATTGTATGCTTGTGGGAAAGTTTTTCTTGCATCATTTTAAATGAGTTTAAGTTCATTTTTCTTAAATGATATGGATTTGTGGATTTGTGAGTATGTGGGAAAGCTTGTCTTTCACCAATAAACCAACACTAGAGGCTAATTTTGATAGAGTTCAGTATGAGAAGACACTATGGTTTATGGGAATCCTCTAGGATCCCTAGGGAGTCACCACTCTCTTATGTTAGAAAATGAACCACTCATCATCAGTCAAATGAACTTGTGATAAGATCCCCTCTCCACACTAGCTTCATAGTTGAAAATGGTTTGAAGAAGGGAACCCTTGGGGCCTCTCCATTTACTCTTTGATGTAGATGGGGAAGGACTCAAAACAAACACCTAGACACTTCCCAAACAACATCTCAACACAAAGGATGCAAATTTGTATACCCTAGTTCACTCTAGGCAATGTATTCCCAAGCCTAAAACATAGGGGTAGCATACCAAAGGCACTCCATCATTGAGGACAACATGGAACATGGAAACTTGGTTTATTTAGAGTTGCTACAACACCTTCTAGAGTTGTCCAAACACACATAGTCCAAATCAAGTGATTGAAACAAAGAAACATGCAAATTAGGGCTTGCTGCCACTAGGTGTATTAGGGAAATGACTTCAAAAAAAGTAAAGAAACTTGTCACATGCATTATTAGACCTATATAGACCCCCAACAATATTCCAATATGGTTTTACACCCTTCCATTCACAAACAATGCATAGATCATTCAAAACAACCAAGAACTAGGGTTCTTTAGGATAGTTTCACTACAAATCTGATTTTTATGTCAAACATATCTCCTTCACACTTTCAAACTATGAATTTCCACTTTGTATGAATGTGGTTGGGTATGGGGTAGAGCTTTCCAAAAATTTTCATGGGTTTTGGATGTTGGAAACTCTACCCATGATTAATTTTGCTTTCTGGAAACCCTAGGCAGGGTTTTGACCTGCAATCACCAAAAATACCATATCTCACCCAAAAATTAACAAAAATATCTCAAACAAAAATAATTTGAAATCTGAGACTATCCTTCAACTTCCCCAAGTGGTTTCAAGATTGTACCTATCTGTACCAGTCTATACCATGTGAAATACAGTCATTGTTCACAGAAAATGTAATAAAGAATGTGCAAAATGAATTGGTTTCTCATTCAAAACTTCTCTGCAACCCTTGAGGTTGGTGTTACAAGACATAATTAACATTTTCCAATGATTTACAACTAAAAAAACTGACCAACAACCTTTTGTTAACTCAAATGACATCATTTGCAACTTTTGACAACATTTAGCAACTTTTGCAACCTTTTACAATATGACTCCAAAACATCATAGAACATCATAAAATAACTTAAAATGACTCAAAATGGTCTTGAATGATCTTATTGACTCCATCCAAACCAAAAACCAAAGCTTATCCATCATGACAACAATGCCTCAAAAAGTGCATCAGGGTGTCCCTGCACCATACTCCCCAGAGAGAAAAAATTTGATGTTCCTGCTTAAATGTTTCTTCCACTTTTTCCAATTATAAATCAAAGTTGAAAGAAGATTGATTCCACCTATGGCTTGTTCAGTTGCAAGATTCACAATTTGGATTTTCTTCCCACCATGCTTCTGTTGCTTCTTTATAGTTTGCTACAAAATATCTTTTATTATCTTCTTCTTTTGAATCCTTTTGTTTACTTCTTTTTCAATAATTTGTATGTCCTCAGTCAATATATCAGTCCACTGGTTCATTGCTTCAACCATTTCATCTACTGCACCTGTAAACACATACTCACAAATATTGTTAGAAATAAAATTTTGAGTCTCAATGGACTCATTTTCTTCATCATTTTCCTCTTCCTCGGGTGACTTTTGGCTCCTCCATCATCTTGATTAATTGTTCTATCTTTCTTCTCAATTTCTACCTCTTTCATCTTTCTATAGTTTCCTTTATCAGCCACTTGATCATTTTGTTACTGGTGATGTTCCAACTCTACACACTTGTTACTATACTCCGTATTCTTTCTTCAAATTTTTGCATTTGTTCAAAGCTTGTCTCAGCCCTGTTATCTCTTGCTGAATATTTATATCTTGTACCTTCTCATCTTTCTTCTTCATCTCACTTCTCTCCCTTCTCATCACTTGTTGCTTGCTTTGCAACTCCTTACTCTTCAAGTCTTCACAGACTATTCTCCTCAGCACTTCCAATCTTAATGTGTTGTTCCTCCTTTTTCAAGCAAGTCTCTTTCACCTTGCCTCTTCTCAATGCCTTCAAATAGCCTGCAACAATTTTCTTTAGCCCAAATAAAATTTAGCAAAACATCAAATATTTTGTCTTACCAATAATATGTCTAATATTCTCGTCCAACACTATAACTCACAACTGTTCAAATCATCAGTACCATTAGCCTAATAATCTTCTAGATCTGATACCAAAAATGATACAGAGGGGGAAGGACTCAAAACAAACACCTAGATACTTTCCAAACAAGATCTCAACACAAAGGATGCAAATGTATACCCTAGTTCACTCTAGGCAATGTATTCCCAAGCCTAAAACATAGGGATAGTGTACCAAAGGCACTCTATCATTGAAGACAACATGGAACATGTAAAATTGGCTTATTCAGACCTACTACAACACCTTCTAGGGTTTTCCAAACACTCATAGTCCAAATCAAGTGATTGACACAAAGAAACATGCAAATTAAGGCTTGTTGCCACTAGGTGTATTAGGGAAATGACTTCAAACAAAGTAAAGAAACTTGTCACATGTGTTCTCAGACCTTTGTAGACCCCCAAGAATATTCCAATAAGGTGTTACACCCTTCCATTCACAAACAATGCATAGATCATTCAAAACAACAAAGGTTCTTTAGGATAGTTTCACTACAAATCTGAATTTTTTGTCGAACATATCTCCTTCACACATGCAAACTATGGATTGTTTCTTTGAAAGAATGTGGTTAGACATGGGGTAGAGATTTCCATAAATTTTTATGGGTTTTGGATGTTGGAAACTTTGCCCATGACTAAATTTTGCTTTCTAGAAACCCTAGGTAGGGTTTTGACCTACAATCACCAAAAATGCCATATCTCACCCAAAACTTGATGAAAATCTCTCAAAAAAAAAACATTTGAAATATAAGACTATCCTTCAACTTCCCCAATTGGTTTCAAGACTGTACCTATCCGTACCAATCTGTATCACATGAAATACAATCATTGTTCACAGAAAATGCAATAAAGAATGTGCAAAATGAATTAGTTTCTCATTCAAAACTTCTCTCCAACCCTTGAGGTTAGTGTTACAAGATATATTTAACATGTTCCAATAATTTACAACTAAAAAACTGACCAACATCCTTTTGTTAACTCAAATGACATTATTTGCAACTTTTGACAACATTTAGCAACTTTTGGAACCTTTTACAATATGACTCCAAAACACCATAGAACATCATAAAATGACTTCCAATGACTCAAAATGGTTTTGAATCATTCATATGTGCTAGACAAATGAGAGTGGGGGTGAGTTAGTTGTCACAAAAACTTAAACACTTTCTATAATTTAAACATTCATCGCTTATCCACAATTATTATGATTTATCAATGAGTGCATGAAATTAGAAACTTAATCAAAGATACAACATCAAACACAAGAGACACTAGATTTACGTAGAAAACCCCAAGGTGGGGAAAAATCACATAGAGGATTAACTCTTAATAAATATTGCAATCTTGAAATAATGATGTTCAGGCTTGGTCACTCCACAGGCCTAAACATATTGTCTTACTGCCATGAAGAACAATTAGGTCTAGCAAGCTCATTGCCTCAACTCTAAACCTAGCAAGATTACAATAAGGGATGTTAAACCTTAAGGGCTATTAAACCCTACTGGTGACTTACTGCTAGACTTACTACCATGATCAACATCTTGCAACTAAAGTAAAATAAATCCCCTGCTCTACTCTTCCTGTACTCTGATCTTCCTCTTCTTTCCTCTGCCTCTTCTCTGCTCTGCCTTTTGGACCTTTCTTAATATCTTTTCATTTTCACTCAAGGACACCTTTTCCACAACTCAACTACAAGTATTTATACACTACATCAAACTTGGAATGATCATCAAGGTCGTCATCACAATCATCAACCATTGGAACAATCTCCAAGGTTGGTATTACAAACATTTACAAAATAGGTCCTGACCTATTACAACTTTATGCAAAGGGAATGAAATATGGATCACACCATGCCTTATCTGGGACTCAAACATGATCTTCCATGCCACAACATGCTTCCACAATCTTCCAGAGATCTCCGTAATCACTAGGATCAACCAGGTCGACCAAGACTGGTTACACACTACATTATCTGGGAACAATCTTCACACACCATCTCAATTTATTAACGTGGACCAAAGTCCAGATATGAACATGATTAGGAGACATCCACAAGCACACTATAATCATTAGGAGCAACCACACAAACCTTAACCACTTTATCCATAGGAATATTCTCACCGGAACACATGAACTTCACTGTCTTCAACTGTCATAAAAGAAAGATAGCTTGTGGACCACCAAACCACAAACCATTGCAACTATAGGCACTTATCATCATCCAAGACTTCCCTCTACAACCATAGAGAAAAATACTTTATTGCGGAGGAATGCGGAGCCGAACACTTTCTTCCTATCCCAACTGATCTTATAGAAGAAGCAGGTTTGGCTCTGGTGAACACAACTCACTTAGATCTTCATGCGGATGGCTCAAACCTAGAATGTAGCATCCTCAAACATACCTCTAACTTACTTCCAATCCGTAGACCATGATCTTCAAGAAGAAATAAATGCGGAGCAGATTACCGGACTATTCTTTAGCATACAACTCATTGTCTGTACTACACTTCTCTATAACTCACTTGTTTCTTCCGGAGAGGATAATTTTCTCAATATCCTCAACATACAAGTCTTCTAAACAAGTAATAGAATAAGATATAGTTGACACTAATGACAACAAGGATATGTTGACATCAATGACAACACCGATTAGGCAGATACTTGCAACAATCTCCCCTTTTGTCATTGATGGCAACATATGAGGTGAAAAACTACAACAACCATCAAGACATGATTTTCCTCCTTTCTCTTTACACCCCTCCACTCTTTGTTTCTCTAAAATTCTCCCCTTTCTCTTACACATATGTACTCTAAGTTTTTCACATGACATCTCTCCCCCTTTGACATCAATGGCAAAGGGCACATACTTGCACTCATTTGCTCTAATCTAATCTCTCTTGTGAACTCTCTGACTACTCCCCCTAAGAAGTAGCCCTAAAAAGCATCAATCTAGACCTCTAAACACCTCCAGACTGATGCACTATTGTGCATCTTAGTTTAGAGTAGGAGGGGTGATGAGCCCTAACTTTTCTCTAAGGTACTCAAAAGTATCCTTAGGAAAAGGCTTGGTAAAAATGTCTACAATCTGATCCTTGGTAATAACATACTCCAACTTGACTTCATTCTCTGTCACCTTTTCTCTCAGAAAATGATACTTGATAGATATGTGCTTTGTCCTTCAATGCATCACTAGATTCTTTGATATGTTAATGGCACTTGTATTATCACAAAAGATTGCAATGGGATCTTCATAGACAACTTTGATGTTCTTCAAAGTCTGCTTCATCCATAACACTTGAGTGCAATTGTATACTATTGCAATGTATTCTGCCTCTATAGTAGACAGGGATATTGAATCTTGTTTCTTGTTCAACCAAGATACTAATCTTTTTCCCAAGAAGAATGCACATCCACTTGTACTTTTTCTGTCATCCACATCTCTAGCTCAATTTGGATCAGTGTATGCATTGAGAGTAAATTCATAGTCCTTAGGGTACCATAGACCAAGATCTATTGTGCCTTTTAAGTATCTCAGAATTCTTTTGAATGCCATCACATGTGAATCCCTGGGTTCTGCCTGAAATCTTGCCACAAGACACACTGTATGTATTATGTCAGGTCTAATTTGAGTCAGATAAAGTAATCCTCCAATAATAGATCTATACTTTTTCTGGTCTGCCATGCGTAATTTATCATCTTTGCTCAAATTACAACTAGTTATCATAGGTGTACATACTGGTTTAGAGTCCTCCATTTCAAATTTCTTTAACAACTCTTTCACATACTTAGACTGAGAAATGAAAATATCCTTATCTGATTGACTTATTTGCAGACCTAAAGTGAAGTTCATCTCTCCAAACATAGACTTTTCAAATTCACTTTACATTTCCTCAACAAAAACTGAGCACATACCTTCATTGCCTCCAAAAATAATATCATCAACAAAAACTGCAACAATCAGTGTTTGTTCATCATTGATCTTGAAGTAGAGATTACTATCTGTAGTGCCTTTACTAAACCTTATCTGTATCAGGTACTTGTCCAACCATGCATACCATGCCCTGGGAGCTTGTTTTAATCCATATAATGCTTTCTTCAATCTGCAAACCATGTCCCCTTGTTTTGATGACTGAAATCCTTCTGGTTGTTCAATATAGACTTCCTCTTCCAACTCTCTATTTAAGAAGGCAGACTTCACATCCATTTGATAAACTTTGAAATATTTGTATGCTACAAAAGATAGAAACATCCTCATTGCTTCAATCCTTGCTACTAGAGCAAAAGTTTCTTCAAAGTATATTCCTTCAACTTGAGTGTATCCTTTGTATACCAACCTTGCTTTGTTTCTTACCACTTCACCATTCTTGTAATTAAAATTAATAAAGATTAATGATGACAGATGATAATTTACAATATATGAATATTAAAACTTCAAATTCTTAATGATGAAATTTCATGATACAATTGCTTCCTATACAATTATTCACATTTACAATAAATGTCATAAGAACATTTTTTTGTCAAGGTGGAAACACTTTCTCAACTTCATATTCCTGCTCAAATATCATATATGAGTCTGCACACTAAATGTAAACATTAGTTCCACACACTCAATCAATAATCATATCAAATAGTAATATATGAGCCTAAAGGCCCTAAGGGCCAACCTAATGTCTCGGGGGCTCATGATGGCCTTGCCTACGTATGCATAGCACAGAGACTTCGTAGTTTAGAACTTGAACTTGTAATCATACAACATTATCAAAAACTTATAAAATATCATTCATATGGCATTGACACCTTCACTATTTTGATACATGTTCACATTTAGAACCATACATGAGGACAAAAGGAGATGAAGGTTCACTTATTCCACAACATTCTCAAGAAAATTTTCACAATACAATCGTAATTATCCTCAAGGTTTGATGTAACTAAAATAGGAAGCCTAGCTCACATTAGTAAATCACATGAAACAATGCAATTTAACAAGTTTAAGATACTAAACCAATAAACCAATAAAACATACTCTCAACATATCCACTTAAAAGATTTTAACCAATCACTTGAGTAAGGAGTTTCAAAACAATGTTAAGCTTTGAAAATAAGATATCTAACTCTCATTTAAGTAAAAATCTTAATTTCATTCCAAGCTACAAAATACAAAATTATAATTCTATCTCCCACATATCATTCATAGATGTTCATACATAAAATCAATATCCAAAATCGATTAAGCAAGACATACTCTCCATACCTAAGATGAAACAAATTTTAGGAGGTAAAATACTATTTCCTGCTAGTTTCCTAACTCAAGCCAAAGTAAAATTTATCAAAGAATAATTCATGATGTTCTAGAACTATCCCACTACCCATTCTTCACAAGAACCATAGACTCAATGTTTAGAAAAGAAAGAAAGATACTTTATACCAACAATACCATCATATAACTTGGAGATTTGATCCTAAACTAAATGTGCTATACAAGCAATTAAAAAACATTAAAACAACCTCTAAATTCAGATCCCCTATAATGCACTTAGGTAACCGAGTCAAACACCTAGATCAATTCTAATATATATATATATTAACAATTTCAATACCCAAATTAACAACTCACTTTGCCAAAACTTAGATATGAGGGGATGAGACACATTATGCTATTGATCAATAGAGACATTAATCCCCCAACACTCACACACATAACATACACACACCAAGAATTCCATCAACAACTTCTGAATATATAGAGCATTAAGTATGGTATTGCAAGGAAACATTTCAAAACAAGTTATATTCTAACTGATCAATCTCTTAAAGAAATATTGCTATAATAAATCTAAAGCTCAACTCGCAGTGTCCAATACCTCATAGTATTGCATCTAGATTGGATAGTAACACTTACCAAATAGTCCTATAGGCAAACACACAAGAAATCATTCAAACCCATCATATCATAGATTCAATACACTTGCCGGAAACATACAAATCTTTCGATCTATACTTACTTTCTAATCTTGATTCGATTCATGATCTTTGTTGCTATATAGAAATTTGGTATAAACTAAAGATAGTTTGAAGAACATATTTCTAATTTGGATATGCTAGAAGTAAACATACAGAGATAGAATGAATGCATTTCATTCACGTTGATATAGGAAATAGGAAATTCCTAACCGTAGTTGGATTAGCGCTTCAAGCAATTGTGTGGAATACAAATCACATCCAAACATAGGAATCCATTCTTTGTTGGGGAGATCAAACCATAATAGTAGAGGAAATTTTTCATATAAAAAGAATAGTTGAGACTGCTCTAGAATACGTACAAGCATAATACAGAAACATAGACCAACTCAATGACTATTATTATTCATAATGTTTTATGAAACAAATCCACTCATGGAATACAATAATGAAATGATATAAAGGAATTATCACTAAATACTTACTATTTAAAAGTAGATTGCATGCGTTAGATTTACTATTTAAATGCAGATTACATGTTATTCTAGTCTAGGAAAAGCATCTTCCAAATCAAAATAAATAAACAAAGATTTAGATACTAATTCAATTAAGCCTTTAATAACAATACAACTAGAGACACCAACTATGTTTCTGAGTTGTCGCCCTCACCAAATAAGAATGGAACTATGGTTATATTTAGAAACAATAATAATATTATTAGATTTGTTATCATTCAAGAATATTAAAAATATTATACTTAAAACAAGGTTCTGCATCCTCTCAAGATACCACACAGGCAATGACGAAAAGAATATTAAAGTGACCAGAGCAGATTTAGATTTACAATCACTCCAATTTCGGTGGAAACAGGTAACAAAAATTCAATGAACATGAATCCGTTTATAGATATATTGAGGTTGAATCAATTGAAGGGAGCTAGTTTGCAAAGAGTTTCCAGGTATGAGGAATGTAAGGGCACCAAAAAGGATGCTTGGAAAAGGCTAAGATCACCCATTGATGTAGAAAGAAAGATTCGAAATTGACTTTACACTGTCTACATGATTCACAGACCAAGAGATGAAATATTAGCACAAACCATGGACTTAAGAACAACAAGAAGAATCATCTTGATCTCACAGAAGTTATAATACAAAATGATTTAAAGGGACGATGAATACAAATCAAATCTTTAAATAATAATAGAAATGCATAATGAAGGCACAAGAATGCATTCCTTCATTATTAAACAAGCTGACTACATAGGCCGATAAGATAATTTATCATAGAGAAAGAATCAAATGGTTAAAGTTGTAGGCCATTAGATGGAAATAGGTTACCTATGGTTTAACATAGTGCTTAATTAAACTTATAAGGTTTTAGGCATTAGACAAGGATATAGGCCAATTAAAAGTGATTTGCAAATAAATAAGATTTGTAGGCTGATACAAGCTCAAACAAAAAGATTTACAGATTGATATTGAAACATGCAAACCATACAAAATGTAAAGTGAATACAAGTTTATGAACATAATACCTCATGAATTCCTGATTCCATGATCACAAGATGCAATAAAAAGCAATTTCCCAAATGGATAAATATACCATCGAAACATACCAGATTTTCTTGCAATTGCAACAGATAGGTGATGATTGAAACCCCAGCTTGACTCGGATCCCCTTGTCCTGGATATCTTCTGTATGTGCCAATAAATATTATTGGAAATGTAGTAATTACCAATGTCCCACTATATCTCTATTTCTCTTTCTTGTAACATCCAAGATGACTCTTCCACTTCCAATCCCAACACCCACTATCTCCATCTTTTGGAAATTGAAAATAAAAATTAATTTCCAAATATTCCTACAACTCAAATTAGAAAAAGTATTAAAACACCACTACTCCTATTTATCTTGAAAGTATTTAAATTTGAAAAAAGCATTTAAATAATTATTTTGAAGAAATATAACTAACTTATTATTTTTAATAAAATATCATAATATATTTCAGATATGCCAGAAACATCCTTATTGCTTCAATCCTTGCTACTGGAGCAAAAATTTCTTCAAAGTCTATTCCTTCAACTTGAGTGTATCCTTTGCATACCAACCTTGCTTTGTTTCTTACCACTTCACCATTCTCATTCATCTTGTTTCTGAAAACCCACTTTGTACCAATTACATTCTTGTCTACTGGTCTAGGAATAAGATCCCAAGTCTGACTCTTCTCTATTTGCATCAATTACTCTTCCATAGCCTTTATCCAATTCTCATCTTTGCAAGCCTCATCCATAGCTTTAGGTTCAATATTAGAAATTAGATAGAAATTTACTTGTTCCTCTATAGCTTTTCTTCTGGTTAAAATCCCTTTGCTCTTATCTCCTATGATTTGATTTTTAGAATGATTGATTCTTACATATCTTAGAGTTTTGGTAGCACTTACTAGAGCTTGTCCTTCTTCATCTATGCCATCTTCATGCTACACCACTTATGAAACATCCGGATCATCTGACTTATATCCACTTGATTCTGAAGACCTTTTCTTACATTCATCAAATTTAACATTTGCACTTTCAATGATCTTATTCAACCTCTTATTATAGCACTGGCAGGCCTTACTCTTGGTGGAGTAACCAAAGAAGATTCCTTCATCACATCTAGAATCAAACTTGCCTAAATCTTCTTCTCTTTTGATGTAACATCTACTACCAAAAACTTTAAAATTTTTCACAGTAGGAACTCTACCATGCCACAATTCATAGGGAGTTTTTGAACTGTTACCTTTTACTTAAACTCTATTTAGGATATATACTATGGTATGAATTGCCTCTCCCCAATATGCTTTTGGAAGATGAGCTTCCTTCATCATGGTTCTAGCAGCTTCTTGAACTATTCTATTTTTCCTTTCAACAACTCCATTTTGTTGTGGAGTTCTAGGTGTGGATAGTTGTCTCTTTATTGCATGTTCTTCACAATAGAAATTGAATTAATTTGATGTGAACCCTCCTCCTCTATCGAACCTCAAGCATTTGATTTTCAAATTCATCTCATTTTTAACCATTGCCTTAAATACCTTGAATTTATCTAGAGCTTCAACTTTCTCCTTCAAAAAGGTGACCCGAGTCATTCTAGAATAATCATAAATGAGAAACATGAAATACCTATCTCCATGCAGACTTCTTCCTCTAGTAGGTCCACACAAATCTGTATGCACTAACTCAAGTAGTCCTCCAACCGATTGGTTCTTGCTTTTAAAACTTATTCTTGTATGTTTCCCAAATTGAAACTCCTTGTAGACCAGATTAGCAGGCTTCACAAGTTTAGGCAAATCTCTAACAATCTATGCAGTACTTATTTTCATAATATTATCAAAATTTATGTGACACAACCTTCTATGCCATAACCAACTCTCATCAGTTTGAGTCAACAAGCAATGGTTCTTAGTTCCTTTCAAGTGATAGATATTACCTCTGGTTTTCTTACCAGCTGCAATGACTATTCCAGAGCTTTCCCTAATGTTGCATCCATTGTCCTTGAAGGTTAAGTCATAGCCCTTGTCACACATCTGACCCACACTCAGAAGATTGTGCTTCAATCCTTTCACAGACAAGACATCTTCAGTATTATGCTTGCCATCAAAATAAATAGATCCTTTTCCACAAATCCTACTAGTTGTATCATCTCCAAACCTAACCAATCTGCCATCATATCTTTCCAAACTTACAAACTTACTTTTGTCACTAGTCATGTGGTGAGAGCAACCACTATCAGTAACCTATTCATCCTTGTCCTTAATGACCTGAGCAACCAAAGCACTTTCCACTGGTTTTTCTTCCTTCACACAGCTAAAAGAATTAGTAGACATGAGATCTTCCTTAATAGCAATGAACAAGAATTCATTTATAGAGGAACTAGCATTATCTGGTTCAGCATTATCTAATACTCCTTCATCATCATCAAAATCTTCAACAAAATAACACTTCGTTTGGGTCCTAGGCCTGTTCTCAAATCTTCTTCTGTTTCTTTCAATTCTTTTAGAACATCTGGAAGCAAAATGACCTACTTTACCATAGGAAAAATATTTGAAAGGTAATTTGCCTTTATACTTATCGGATCCTCTTTGTAGTTTGTCCACAAAGTTGGCTTCAACTTCATCTAACTCATCATCAGATTCTACCTTGTACTTTTCTAATCTGAAAGTACTTCCAGGAGTACTGGCTTTGAAGGCCATCTCAACTTTCGATAGAGCATCATCTAACTCCCTCATTTCAAAAGTAGTAAGCTTGCCAAGCAGCTGATCCTTGTTAATGGTTTTTACTTGCATGAATTCTTCAATCGCAACTACCTTGTGACAATAGGACTTGGGCAAAGATCTGAGAATTTTCATAACAATTTCCTTTTCTTCGAGAGTTCCTCCTTTTATCCCTATAACAAGTTCATCAACTCTTTGCATAAAAGCTAATATGTTTTCATCATTATTCATCTTCAAGATTTTATATTTCACTTTTAGACTTTGTAACTTGGCTTCCTTCACAGAATCATCTCCTTCATATAGATTTTTCAACTTTTCCCATACCTTATTTGCAGTTTCAAGATCCACCACTTTCGTCAATATTGATTCGGTTAATGAGATTAGCAGAGCATCCTTTGCCTTGATATCAATATCATATTCTTTGATTTCATCTTTAGTCATGAGACCATTTTCAGGTATGGTGTATTATGTCTCTGCAGCTTTCCAAACTTTGTAACCAAGAGAAAGAAGATGGATTTTCATTCGAGCCTTCCAAAGAACATAATTTGTTCCATCAAAATGTGGCGCTTCCTTCTTGTAAGACATTTTGGATCTTCCTTAAGATGTTAAAATTTCTTCAAAGGAACTTGGTTCTGATACCAATTGTTGATATGCACCAAACAACTAAGAGGGGGGTGAATCAGTTGTCACAAAAACTTAAACACTTTTTGCAATTTAAGCATTCATCACTTATCCACAATTATTATGATTTAATAATGAGTGCATGAAATTAGAACTTAATCACATATACAACATCAAACACAAGAGACACCAGATTTACGCAGAAAACCCCAAGGTGGGGAAAACCCACGGAGAGGATTAACTATCAATGTATATTGCAATCTTGAAATAATGATGTTCAGGCTTGGTCACTCCACAGGCCTAAACATACTGGCTTACTACCATGAAGAACAACTAGGTCTAGCAGGCTCGCTGCCTCAACCCTAAACTTAGCATGATTACAAAAAAGGCTATTAAATCCCTCTGGTGACTTACTACCAGACTTACTGCCATGATTAACACCTTGCAACTAATGTACAATAAATCCCCTGCTCTACTCTTCCTCTGCTCTACTCTTCCTCTTCTTTCCTCTACCTCTTCTCTGCTCTACCTTTTGGACCTTTCTTAATATCTTTCCATTTTCTCTCAAGGACACCTTTTCCACAACTCAACTACAAGTATTTATACACTACATCAACCTTGGAATACTTTCTTCCTGTCCCAACTGATCTTACAGAAAAAGCAGGTTTCACTCTGGTGAACACAACTCACTCAAATCTTCATGCGGATGGCTCAAACCTGGAATGTAGCATCCTCAGACATACCTCTCACTTACTTCCAATCTGCAAACCATGATTTTCAAGCAGAAATAAATGTGGAGCAGATTATCAGACTGTTCTTCAGCATACAACTCACTATCTGTATTGCACTTCTCTGTAACTCGTTTCTTTTGGAGAGGCTAATTTTCTCAATATCCTCAACATATAAGTCTTCTAAAGAAGTAATAGAATAAGATACAGTTGACACTAATGACAACAAGGATATGTTGACATCAATGACAACACCGATTAGGCACATACTTGCAACATGAATGACCTTATTGACTCCATCTAAACCAAAAACCAAAGATTATCCATCATGACAACATTGCCTCAAAAAATGCATTAGGGTACCCCTGCACCACTCTTGCTATTTATAAAGGGAAAGGAAGCCAAACAATCAAAGGATAATAAAGAACAATAGATATGGCTCTAGACTTGAAATTAGGGAAATGATCCGATAGGAAAATCAGGTAGAAGGAAATAGTAAAGGAGGTGGCAAATGGGAAGAAAAAAACCCTAGAGCTGCAATGCTTTAGGACAGGGAAAATGAATGTCTCATCTTGTAACATGAGAGGGCTAAATAGCCCTCACAAATAGAATATCATGAAGAACCTTTTGAAGGAGCTCAAGCTAGATATTTTTCTTCTACAAGAGATAAATATGTTTGCTAATTCCTTTTCTTCTATTAGTAGAAATAGCTAGGCTTTTACGGAGTTCCATGTGGCTGATGCGACGGTGTGTTGGGAGGTATCATCATCATGTGGAATGCTTCAATTTTGGAAGTTACTCTTTTTTCTAAACACAAACACTTCTTAAATGTCCTATTTAAACATAAATTCAATAGTGAATATTGGATATTATCCAATATATATGTTCTTAACACTAGGCAATATAGAAGGAAAACTTGGGAAGATCTTATTTCTTTCAAGAAAAAATTCCAAAATCTCAACCAGACAGTTGCAACAGACTTCAACACTCCCTTGTACCCTTCAAAAGAAATGGGTGAAAACATAGAATATTTTGATAGTATGATAGATCTAGATAACTTCATCTATGAAAGTAGGCTTTGAGACATTGATCTTGAAGGCTGTTCATTCACTTGTTCAAATAAAAGGGCTGAAAAGAATCTCATTTAGGTGAAACTTGACAAGTTTCTTATCTCTTCCAAATGGAAGATATTGGAAAAATGTATCTTCTACTCTTCTGAGAATTAGTTTAGATCACACACCCTTGATATTGGATTTGGAAATGAACCTTAAAAGAGGAAATCATCTATTTAAGTTCAAGATCATGTGGACCCTCCACTTTGACATAAATAAACTTATTGAGGAATGGTGGAATATTGAGATTAGAGGAACAACTCTCTACAAGATCATTTTCAAAATAAAAAATGTTAAGAAGAACATAAACCAATGGAATAGATTCTCGTTTTGGAAATATTTTTGAGAAAAAGAAAGAGGTCAAGAAAATCATGAAGGATATCCAAATAGAAATGGAAACCAAGGGAATAATGCAAGAAATTTTCCAAAAGGAAAAAGAAGCCCTCTACAGACTTCATAGCATAATAGAAAAAGAGAAAATATTCTAGAACACTAAGTTTTTCCATCAGTCTGTTCTAAAACATAGGAAAAGAAACAAAAATTACAAAAATAATAAAAAATGATGGAACAAGAATCACAGAAGAAAAGGAAATTTAAACAAAAGAGGTCAATTTTTTTTCATGATTTACTCAACCTAATACTTAAAATAGACCAATCTAAAGAAGGGGATCTTCTGGAGGCTATTCCAACTGTTATTTTTAATGACGACATGGGAGGTGAGAGGTGCAAGTTTAAAGTGCATGATTTTTTTTTCAATAGTCACGGATAAGGAATTGAAACACCAGTATTCGCTGTTGCATATACATAAAATGGATTTGTGAGAACACATTAGAAGCTCTCAAGCAATGCAAATGGATGTGGGAAGCCAGATTCTTCAACCCTTACGAGCATGCTCCACGCCAGCACCAAGATGGAGTTTTGGCTCTGGAATGGACGTCCCTTAAAGTAGGAAAAAAGGTTAATTTTATCAGATATTATCATTGGAAGTGTTCTAGAAAACATGTACGCAAAGAAAATGTGACAATACAGATAGGTCGTGGCTTGCTCAACCAGATACCTCAATGGAATATGTGAAAACAATAGCCATGCGAACTGCGTGGTTTTCAAGATAAATACACTTTACAGACTATGGTGCCTTAATCAATTGTTAGGGATCATTTTAATCATATTTGTTACTTAAAATGGCATAAATGGCATGACCTTCAAGTCCATAGATGTCAATAGTCATAGTATTTAATGATTTCTAGAATTAAGTTGCCACTCAATGATCAAGATTAGTATATGGTGATCAACTTAACAGCAATGTACTAGGACTTTATGCAATATTAAGATCACTAATAGTTTATAGATAAGGCATGGCCATATCATAGACATACACTCCAATGTTAAGGATCTTAAGATAGGCTATATAGTGATGTGTCATGCATAATGATTTTGGTATGCCCAATATCTCTATATCCACTATCTAGGGTACAATGATGTTAAATTTACTATCCCAAGATATTGTTAATGAACTATAACTATTCATAACATAATATTTTAGGGTGCTTAGCATGCCTATTTGCCTTTCCAACTTGAAGGTTCCAATTTTATAACTATTGTTTATCATAGTTTTATATCCCTCTCAACAAGTCCATAACACTATGCAATATCACTAGGGAATTACCCTGTGTTGAGAAAAAACATAGTTCATATCACTTAACGGGGCCCATAATGCTGATTATGTTTCTCATGCCAGGAATTCATGTTACAAAATATGGTGATAACAATATTATTCTCTTAATAATAACAAACCATTTGACAAAATCTTAAACAAGGTCTAGATTATAAAATATAATCATATTCTCAAATCCTCACAAAACATAAAATTTAATGTATCTTAAGTAGAAGACTCATCAATCCACTTAAGCATCACATGTTTCTCATAAGATCAAGATACTAAAGGTTCAATTTCCTAAGAATATTCTAGATTATCTCTTAATAGTCCTAAAAGGATAGAGCTTTAATATATTCCAAACTCTATTTACACCATATGTAAATTCCTAGTAAGATTTTGCTACACATCTAAGGATGTATGGATTTGTATGCATATATGTTTCAAATAAAGATATTACCAAAAGCCTTGTTTTCTCAAGATATTCTAACTTTGACTTGAAATAGTTTATGCTTACTTATTTATATGGTTGAGTTGGCACTCATTCAAGACATATTTGTTTCAATCATGTTGAGTACTTCAACATATCCATGAGTATATCTTTATAATCTTATATATAATAAAGAGATTCCCTTGTCGAATAAATTGACGGATTCACCGGTAAAGACAAAGATTGCTACTATAATATCTACATGTATAGTTAAAGTTTGGCAATGAAATTTACATAATAAAAGCCACTGGTGACATTCCACAATATTCCACAATATACAACCTATAACGTCAAAAATGTCCCCTTGGGAACTTTTCCCTCTTTAGGTTTAGCTCCCAGGTCTTTTGCATGCATTTAGGACATCTTCATAATTTGGCATCTTGATGGAATGAGCCCTAGGTAACATGACAAATGGGACCTAGGAGGACCCCTTAAGCTTAACCTTGCCCAAAATAGGGGGGAGGACTTGGGCACCCGCGCCCTAGTCCTGCCCTATTTTGTGGCAGTTCCAATTTTTGGGTGTCGGTTTATGACCGTTATTTGGGTCCTATGCCAACACGGTAAGTTTGAATTACAAAAATCTTCGTGGGAGTGTTTGTAGTTGCATATAAAAGCATGTTTAGGCATTCATTTATAAACTAGAGCATTATTAGATGATCATTGTGAACTTTAGGCATTCTCAAGGTGATTCAAAGCTTTCATTGTGTTGCAAGAGCAGATTTGTGTGGTTTATGTGTTTGTGTTTGCAGATTTAAGCATCCATTTCATCATGAAATGAATAGCATCTTCCTCCAATGATATCTTTACTACAAGGTGACATTATATTGTGTTTTTATCATCATTTCCTTTAGTTTTTTCCTCTTCCTCACAAGGGCATGCACTCTTTATTTGACAACGGTGTTTAGAGACTTAAGTGTTCTCTGGGGTTTGATTGAGGTAAGCCTCTAAACACCACAACCCCCTTCTAAAGTTTTCATGATTACAGGTTATAAGTTGCGGAGATGGACAAAGTGAAGTTGCAGGAAGGCATCTTGAAGTGTCAAAATTGTAGAACAGAAGGAAAAACAACCACCTAGACTTGGGCACCTACTCATTAGTCCTCAAACTTCCATGATGGGAAAATCTTTGGAGCAGCAGGGAAGAGTTGCAAACTGACTTTCCAAATCTAGACAAAAAGCAGGGCATTGGACTTGGGCACCCTATCTTTTGTCCCCAACTTTTCTTCCTCAAAACCCTGAAAACAAGTATGCTGTAATTTGATATTTTGCTTCCCTCTACTAGAGCTTTTTTTGTTATTCTTCTATTTACAGTCGTATTTATGAAATTAGGGTTTTAATGGTCAATTGAGCATAAGAGAAGGAAAATTGATAATTAAATTCCTTAATTGAAGCTTCTCACAGTGACCTAGGGTATGATAGTGCCTAGCCACTTGACCCTAGATCCTTGAATCTATAGGGTGAAAGGAGGATTCAAACATCTAAACACTAAAAACTAAACAATCCCAATTAAACCCTAAAAGTTTTGGTGAACCCATGTTTTTGGATTTAAACTGCAACTTGCTAAGTGTGTGTCTTCACATTTGGATTGATTTCATTCATTCATACAGTCTTTTATTTTATTGCATTGAGAAAATTACAAAAAAATTGAAAATTTTGCAAAAAATGAAAACCCTAGCTTGCATTTTCATATAGATTACTAAATTGCATAAATTCTTTCTAAATTTTCCTAATTCATGATTTTTACATCAGATCTGATATCAACTACAGAAAAACACAAAAATTAAATAATTTGCATTGTATTTTCATCATTAATTTGCTAGGCTTTTGTAGAAATTTTAACAATTTTCACTAAACCTAGTAATTCCAAAATCTAGGGTTAGTAGGCAAAATCTTATTTCAAATTTTCTACTAATTTTTGAGGCTCATTAAAAATTTTATTTGGCTGTAGTCTTGCATTTAAGTGTAAATTTGTATATAGATTTCAAATATTTGCAATTTTGCATAGAAAATTTTAACAAAAACTAGCAATTTTCATGCATTTTCATTATATTTGCATTGGTATTTTGCACATTAAAGCTTGCAAATTATTTTCAGATATAAGAGTAATTCATTTTAATAATAAATTAGAATTAAAAACATTCACATAGCATTTTGTTTTAAGATCTCAAACCTAGGGCTTCAAAAACAACGATTTTCACTAAATTTAGTCTTATCGACTCTATAAACTTCCACCATAGGCGTGTTGTGAAGGGTATTTTTGCATTAATTGACTATTATCAGGGTAATAATTTTCTTCCCCTCCTAAAAATATTCACATCACCCTTTTAACGGGCTCTTGTTGTAATGCCCCTCGATTTTGACTTGTGACAGTTGTTAGTTTCCTTTTTGCTTTTAGACAGTGTTGAGATAGTCAATAGTTTTATATTGCATTTTACTAGTTTGAGACATGGAGTTATTAGACTATGGTTTATGCTTACTATGATCACAATGGACTATGGTTGACTGATGTGGTTATTGGCATGTGTTATGAGTAGGATGATGACATTATTGTTATTTCAGTTATGATGTATTTTGACATGATTAATTGATTATGCAAATTAATGTTACAATGCTTTATGGATTAAGTGTTATCTGACTGTCAGTTAGTGATGTTTGTGTTTATTTTCTTGTTTCAGAGTAGGGACAGTGTAGTATTGCTTGTTTCGAGCACCCTACCACACTGTGATTCTCCAACTTTGTGCGTTTGATATATATGCATATGCCTGTATACAACCTGTTGGTTTTTCTTCTGAATCAGCATTAGGGTTTGCCAGTTCTAATGCACAGGCAGATTCAGCAAACTAATACAGGAGGTTGCTTGAGCTCCTCCCCTTCACTTCTGGTTCTACCAAACCAAGGAGGGTGTCCCTATAACTAAAGATATGACCTTGACTTGCTCAATGACTGAATGATTTAGCTTGACAGCAACAGGCAGAATACTCTCATGTATGGACCAAGATTTGTGATAGATCACAAGGTTGGCAACATTCTTGGACATATTTGTCTGTTGGGTATGAAAGCATGCAGGGGGTTCCTAATCCTACTTCTACACTAATAGATGGAATTTATGAAATGGGTGGAAGTGATGTTTGGATGCAAGACAAGGGGGATGTGGATCATAACTGCTGACCCAGGAGCAGACCGGTGCCTATCTCAGGGCAAGGAGTCAACTAGACATATACATCAGGTGGCTTGCAACTGTCACTCAAGTTTCAGGGGGTTGGATTGATGCCTTACAAACATCACCCAAGGATGGGTATTTAGCTACCTCTACTTACTGATATCCCTACTGACATACAACCTCCTCCACACTCTAACCTAAAACAATTTAATCCACTCCTTGAATAGAAGTTACAGATCAAGCATGAAGTATAGAAACCTATACCCTAGAATCTGAGAAACCCTTAGCAACCAGATTTAGAAGAAAGATGACATGCAGCAAGTGGAGACAAGCAGATAAACACATGTAGTGAAGCATTTCTCATATAACATTAACATTGAAACTAAAAATATGTGCAAGATTCATTCATAATGCAACACATAAACTCCAAAATGAGATACAACAACTAGGATCATGCCCTGTTCTTTGTTATTTACACAAAAATGCCTTAGGCCTTCAACAACCCCGAAATGAGTAACATCCTCTGCTTATAAAGCAAAGGGATGTACTCCCTCATTAATCACATGGTAGTCCCCAAGACATTACCAGGTACAGTGCATCGCCAGGGGGCGCTGAAAACATTCAATGCCACCATGCAGACATGAGGACATGAATGGGCAGGATCAGGATCTGTGTCACCAGATGGAGATCTTCAGTCTAAATCAGGTAGCTGGCATGTCCTTCCAACCCATACCTTTGTGCAATCTTGTCATTAATGGCATACCAACTCACAGCCTCGGGATACTGCAATTGCGTGCCTTGCAAACCTTCTCCCACCTTGGGATCCTATCGTGGAAGCGTGGAAAACTCTCCATTTGAATATTTAAATGATAACCATCGATCTCCTCCCTTTCCCGCTAAGATTTGCAGTGTGGATCATGTTGACATGTCAGACACCAATGATATCATGACACGTGGTTGCATCCTATTGACTTTTCCATTCAAACTGCATGAGGATATATTATCCCACATGCACCCCATGACAACCTTGTCATTACTTTATATACTGGGCCGTTAACATATATAATGTTGGTGATTTTGCTCCTGACAGCACCTAGTATAAGACCTTCATCATCATCATCCTCTAGCATGATATCCTGTTGCTCGAAATATCACCCTGACATCAGCAGGCCTCAGCACCATCACCCATCGGCCAGACCTCTAACATCGGTGAGCCATCAGCATGTCCGGCTGATAAGAAAAGTCACCCTGATATTTCACATCATCATGATGCGAAATATCCTCCTCATGTCCACAAATATCCTGATGATGTCATCGTCATATTGGCATGAGGATGATATTTGGAAGATAACCGGATAATTGGAAATATCACCCCCATGCACAAATATCATGATGCACTGTAGCTTCACTACAAGATCAGGGTGATATATGAATATGACAGATATTTGAAATGATCACCCCCCACTGGACAATGCATGAAGCTGACAAGTGGATATCTCCCTGTCGTCAGCATCATCATGATGCTGGAACAAACATAAGGTGATAAAATAACATCGGGGTGATCTTAACAAAGATCACCTGATATTCAAATATGATGACCCTACAGAATATCGGGTCATACTTGAAACCTAGTAATAACATCATCAGGATGATCTTAACTAAGATCACCTGATGTTAAAATATCACCCTGCGGGTAGAAGATCATGCAGGCAGAAAATATGATGACCCTTACAAGAAACATCAGGGTGATGACTGGAAATATGATGATGATGACCTCCTCAGAAGAAAAAATGATGCTGATGCTGAAACATGCTGAGGAGGCCCAAAGACTTAGAACCTTTTTTGGATTTTTTGGGAGGGTGCCTGCATTCTTAAATGCTTGAAAACTGACTGCTCATGCAGGCACCAACAGTGGCTCTATTTGGGGATGCATGCCTCTTGCAAGCATAGTGAGAACCACAGAACTCTGGGATGTAGACCAGTCCCCTATCCATTGGGCACAGAGTCAAAACATTGCACTAACCTGCATCACCAAACACACTTGATGGCCTAAGGCCACCAAGAAAAGAAATACATGTATCTCCCTTTGTCAAACACCTTGTTTTCATCTACATTCACTGGATCAAGCTTGGAGATACCGTCATGACCTACCCACAAACAAACCTTGTCATCTGCATATTCCACCCTCTGATTTAGCTTGTCACTGTCACACCTATGCAGACAACCTTTAGCATCATGTGACATGTGGGTGCTAAATTTATCAAACAATGCATACTCATATGGCATATAGCACTTATCATCGACATCAGCAATATGCATTGCAGAATGATCTCCTAGCTGGACTGAGAACTAAAAATACTCAAAGTCCACCACGCAGCTAGGAAAATCAGGGCTCTCCTGATGAGCTAGCATATCAAAAGAAAAGCTTTCAAATTTAGAATTGTGCACATCATGCACACAATCATCAGGTACATCATGCTGGAAAAGATCAAGCTCTGGCATCTCTTTATAATCTGGCACATTTTTACAATCACTCACTTGATGTATGTTGGTTTCTCCTTCATCAGGATGAGAAACAGAATCCAAGTCAAAAACAACATTTAGATCCTCACCATACTCAAATGGATCCTCATCACCATATGTGTCAAAAATGGGTGATCCAGGTGTCTCAGTCTCATCATGGTACATCATTGGTTCATGGGCAGCAGGACATGCATCTTCATCACCAATGGATTCATTTTGTGGAGGTATCAGCTTGTGTGTCATAAGCAAAACAGTCATCAAATGAAGAACAATCATGCTCTGCACTAGCACTTGCTTTGATCTCTGATTGCTCTTCAGCATCTCCATGTGTTTGAAAAGAAGACAATGGTTCACACATGGAACTGCTTCTTTGTCTGCTTACATCTTCTCTATCTTGAGTACAATACTCACAGTCATCTCCACAAATCCATTCAAAAAAATGTTCATTGCTGTCCACAACCACATCATTATTTTCATGGCCAGATGCCTCAACATTGCAATGAGAGTCCTCATTAGCCCTTTCCTTGGCATCTTCAGTATCTATCTTCTCATCCCCACATGATGCCTTAATCATTTGGTCATTTGCAGCTTCATAACCACTATTCACACCAAAGCCTGGGGACAGAGATTTCAGCAGGTGTAGATTTCTCATTTCTTCTACATTTTCCAAAAACTTGTATGCCATCTGCATACTTGTCACCTTGAATTCCCTCAATATTGCACTAGAGCCCTCCTCAAAAGCTTCAAAAAATATGCCAACATAGGCTAAGATATCAGGTCTGAAGCTTTCAGGGATTTGTGAAAGGGCTAGTGCAAATCTATGACTGAAATCAATATAGGGCTCTTCATCTTGTTTTCTAATTTTCATTAATTCTACAACAAGATCAGCAGGTTCTTTTGCAAATTCTTCTTTGAAATAGTCAGCAAGCTCATCCCAACAGGGAAAGGATCTCTTTGGAAAGCTCAAATACCAAATTTTGGCTTTTGCATCAAAGGACCTAACAAAAAACCTCATCCACATATCCTCATCTCTAAATGAGTATCTCTCCATAAAGCTATAAAAATCTTGGATATGTGCACTCCCATCACACACACTGTGTCCATTAAACCTAGGCATCTGTCTGTATATCTGGGCAGGCATACATTCAAATTGATAGTCAACCCATGATAGATCTAGTTGGTCATACAAAGGATCAAAAGCGCTGACAAGAGGTTTAGCTTTCTGACTAGCAGAGACAATAGGGTTATTATTATTTAATTGAGCCTACCTAGCCTCTAAGAATATCAACCTATTTCTTATCTCTTCTATTCTTTTAGTCAATATTTTATCCCCCTTTTGACTGAATATGGGTGAATACATGTTTGGATTCATATAAATTTCACTCTTAGAAATCCTATGTCTGCCTAAGACCTAAGGTTTCCCCCTGCATCTAACTTATGCAGTAAAACAACAAATATAAGTGGGAAGAAACAAGGTACCTTTTCTCATCCAGATGTTGAAGTCTGAAAAGCACATTTTCACATCACAATAGCATACATCAAATTTTCATGTGCACTTAAATCTTTTACAGAGTCGCCACCTCTCTAGAGAGGACAAAATTTTCAACAACTGAAAGCTACTTTTCCAAGTTCATTCCACCAGCAGAGCAGAACTTCACCAAAGACTACAGGATATCACTTTACATCAACATCCCCAGTAGAGTCACCATTTTGTTGGTTTTTCTTCTAAATCAGTATTAGGGTTTGTCGGTTCTAATGCACAAGCATATTCAGCCAACTAATACAGGAGGTTGCTTGAGCTCCTCCCCTTCACTTCTGGTTCTGCTGCACCAAGGGGGGTGTCCCTATAACTAAAGATATGACCTTGACTTGCTCAATGACTAAATGATTTAGCTTGACAGCAACAGGCAGAATACTCTCATGTATGGACCAAGATCTGTATGATAGATCACAAGGTTGGCAACATTCTTGGACATATTTGTCTAGTGGGTATGAGAGCATGCAGGGGGTTCCTAATCCTACTCCTACACTAATCGATGGAATTTATGAAATGGGTGGAAGTGATGTTTGGATGCAAGACAAGGGGGATGTGGATCATAACTACTGACCTAGGAGCAGACTGGTGCCTATCTCAGGGCAAGGAGTCAAATAGACGTATACATCAGGTGGCTTGCAACTGTCACTCAAGTTTCAAGGGGTTGGATTGATGCTTGCCTTACAAACATCACCCAAGGATGGGTATTTAGCTACCTCTACTTACTGATATCTCTACTGACATACAACCTCCTCCACACTCTAACCTAAAACAATTTAATCGACTCCTTGAATGGAAGTTACAGATCAAGCATGAAGTATAGAAACCTATACCCTAGAATCTGAGAAACCCTTAGCAACCAGATTTAGAAGAAGGATGACATGCAGCAAATGTAGATAAGCAGATAAACACATGCAATGAAGCATTTCTCATATAACATTAACACTGAAACTGAAAATATGTGCAAGATTCATTCATAATGCAACACATAAACTCCAAAATGAGATACAACAGCCAGGATCATGCCTTGTTCTTCATTATTTACACAAAAATGCCCCAGGCCTTCAACAAACCCAAAATGAGTAACATCCTCTGTTTATAAAGCAAGGGGATGTACTCCCTCATTAATCACATGGCAGTCCCCAAGACATTACTAGGTACAATGCATCGCCAGGGGGCGCTGAAAACATTCAATGCCACCACAAAGACATGAGGACAGGAATGGGCAGGATCAGGATCTGTGTCGCCAGATGGAGATCTTCAGTCTAAATCAAGTAGCTGGAATGTCCTTCCAACCCATACCTCTGTGCAATCTCGCCATTAATGGCATACCAACTCACAGCCTTGGGATACAGCAATTGCGTGCCTTGCAAACCTTCTCCTGCCTTGGGATGCTACCATGGAAGCATGGAAAACTCTCCATTGGAATATTTAAATGGTAACCGTCGATCTCCTCCCTTTCCCGTCGAGATCTGCGGCGTGGATCATGCTGACATGTCGGACACCAATGATACCATGACACGCGGCTGCATCCCGCTGACTTTTCCATTCAAACTGCATGAAGATATATTATCCCACATGCACCCCACGACAACCTTCTCATTACTTTATATACTTGGCCGTTAACATATATAATGTCGGTGATTTTGCTCCCGACGGCACCTAGTATAAGACCTTCATCATCATCATCCTCCAGCATGATATCTTGTTCCTCAAAATATCACCCTGACGTCAGCAGGCCTCAGCACCATCACCCGTCGGCTAGACCTCTAACATCGGTGAGCCATCGGCATGTCTGGCTGATAAGGAAAGTCACCCCGATATTTCACATCATCATGATGCAAAATATCCTCCTCATGTCCACAAATATCCTAATGACGTCATCATCATATTGGCATGAGGATGATATTCGGAAGATAACCGAATAATTGGAAATATCACCCCCATGCACAAATATCATGCTGCACTATAGCTTCACTACAAGATCGGGGTGATATATGAATACGACGGATATTTGAAATGATCACCCCCCACTGGACAATGCATGAAGCTGACAAGCGGATATCTCCCTGTCGTCAGCATCATCATGATGCTGGAACAAACATAAGGTGATAAAATAACATCGAGGTGATCTTAACAAAGATCACCCAATATTCAAATATGATGACCCTGCAGAATATCAGGTCATACTTGAAACCTAGTAATAACATCATCAGGATGATCTTAACTAAGATCGCCCAATGTTAAAATATCACCCTACGGGCAGAAGATCATGCAGGCAGAAAATATGATGACCCTCACAAGCAACATCAGGGTGATGACTGGAAACATGATGATGATGACCTCCTCGGAAGAAAAAAAGATGTTAATGTTGAAACATGCTGAGGAGGCCCAAAGACTTAGAACCTTTTTTGGATTTTTTGGGAGGGTGCCTGCATGCTTAAATGCTTGAAAACTGACTGCTCATGCAAGCACCAACACAACCTATCATTTTGATGCAGGTTGCAGGTACTGGGCATCGACTCCACCTAACTTAGCAGGTCTGAGCGTGCCCTTACACCAATGGAAATATGGATGGGAGATAACATGGGGTTTTCCCTAGGTCAGTTTCCGTTCTCAGTTGTGGTTGTGACTCTGATGTCACTCTTTGGTCCTTGCCTCTGGTTTATGGTCGTCACTGGGGTATTTTCGTCTTTGCTTGAATTAATGGTTTCAGTCTTTATGAAATGTTTGGAAGTGAATAATAATCATATTAAGTTAGATCTAATAGTTTTTCTAGTCGTTATTCATTATTGCAGATTTTGGAATATTATTTATGTGTTTTGATATAGATTAAGTTAGTAATTTTATTGATTTTAATAAGTGATTGTCATAAGTATTAATATCATAATAGTAAATTAATTATGAATGTGAAATATTTTAATTATGAATTAAATTAATAGCTTTTATAATTAATCATAATGTTATTTATCTTAAGAGAATAACATTTTTATTACTGTTGGAATTGTATTTGGTGTATCGGGAAAGATTTTGTTAGGGAATGAATTGAATTCTTGGTGTGTTGTTTTATGAGAATCCTGATTTGGAGGATCTCTCAGGGGAAATAAATTTGATTGCAGTTAATTTTGGGAGAGGGTAGATTCTTAGTAACGGATACGGGAAGTGGGGGAATGTAGTGGGGCTTTGTCTATTTTTGTTTAGAGGGGACTCTTGTGTGGAGCGAGGATGGTGTTCTTGTTTTTTTACTCTGGGTATTCAACAGTGAGAGGGAAAAAAAGATCTTCAAGCTTTGCTACTTTGGTGTTTTGGCTTTGAAAATAGTATGCATTTTGTGCCTTAATTTGTGTTGAGAGAAAGAAATTCTTATTCTACATTGTGGGTTATAATTATTTATGTGTTTTCTGTGTGTGTTCACGTAGTTATTCATCGCAGCATTTTCAAATGGGGTCATAGGTTCTTTTAGAACCAACATTTCTTTGGGCATGACCCGCTTAAGCTATATTGTGCATGTCTTTCAAACCTAGATAGAGATAATTTCATGCCTTTTGCTCTCGTTAATCACATATGTTTTGAAAGCTTTGAAACCCTTTGTATTCGATATTGTCCCACCAAATGCAGCAAACACTCCTTAGCCCATATTCTTATGTGGTCCACAGACTCCAAGGATGCAAATCCATGTTTTCTTCATATATTTGAATGTCATCTTAATAAAACTTAGGGCAACCTCAAGTCAGCTCGAGCAGCCCATAGAGTCAATCGAGGCACATAATTATCTTTTACAAATCTAAATCGTTGTAGACTTGGAGCTATTAGTTCATTGGCCTTCTCTCAACCCGATGCTTGATGCTTTACTCTACCGGTTGCCTTTGTGTAAAGTATTTTGAATCTGTTGATGATTACCTTTATATGTTGTACTCTAGCTATTGCTTTGCCTTGCCTGAAAAACTTATAAAAGCCTTATTTACAAAAATCCATTTGCGTATGTTTCCTGCAATTGTTTCTTGAGTCCAATTCAACAAAACCATTCTATTCATATCCTACAAATATTGGATTTCAACTGAAAGCATATTAGAGGATGGTCAATGAGATTCATCAGTCAAACAATTTATATGCAATATGTTCCCATGAATCATTGCTTTTAGTCTTACAATTTATTAACTCTGTTAAGAATCCCTTACCTATACTAAGTTTCCACGCGACTACCATTAGGGATGGTGAAAACGGTTTTTTTTGTTACCATTGCAAATTTGATTTTTACCTTAGCAAATTGAAAACCATTCTCTTGGACCCATTTTCTGCCTATCCTGTAACTTTTGTACTCCGTCAGGCCGTATGCCATAGTTGCTCTTGGTTTTTTTTGCTGCTATCATGGGTTAATGAGCTTTCCTCTGATTTGAGTTTGTGATTACCTTCATTTATGGAAAGTATGAATAGATTTAGGAATAGTAATAATTAGCAAGTATGGTGTTAGATTCGACATTGGCAAGTTTAGTTTATAATATTATTAGAAGTTTAAAACGAGGTTAGTATTCTCTTATAATTAGAATCATAATATATTTAGTATGAGGTAACTATATAAGTTTTGAATCATGCAGATTAAGGTATTAAATATATGTGATTTAATATATATGTTTATATGTGTTTCATTTTATACAAACATAGAAATATGTCTTTTAAACATTTGAGAATTAAATTAAATATGTGAGCAATTATGAGTTTAAGTTAAATATATAATTGGAAATAAAATTTGTGTTTAGTTTGATTAGTTAAAGATCAAAGTGGATTAACTTAAATTTATGTTAGCATTAAGATTGGTTATAACTACTTTACATTGGATTCGTTAAGTTAGGAGATGGTGTTATCTCTTTGATTTACTAGTATATTTAGTTACTCTTAATGCTAAGGTTATTTTTGTAGCAATTATCTTTCTAGTTAAATTTATAACTAGTTCATCTGAGTAAAATAATAGTTATCCTAGTGTCTTATATATATATATATATATATATATATATATATATATATATATATATATATATATATATATATATATATATATATATATATATATATTCTATTATGGAGTTAGGTTAGAGCAATGATAGTTTTTTTTTTAAATATGTAAAATGAGTTTTGATCAAATGGTGTTACGTTATAATTCTTGTGTATTAATATAAGTTTTAGAGATTTCCACTATTTAATATTGTAGGAATCTAAACCTTCATCTGGTCATTTTATTTTATAAATCAAGGTATTTGATTTAGCTATGAATGATTGTTTTAATCTAATAAATCTTGCTTGTATAAGATTACTATTTCTATGGAAGTAATGTAATTAACTATCGTAGTCAATTCAATTCGACTATCTTGAAGTCTATTATAAAATCTTTTGATATTAGGTTAGGGAATAAGGATTGTTGTTTTAGACTGTATATACTTGTCTTTTAGATTAAAATTTGGGTTATATTGGAAGTATTAAACTAGGTGATAAGTATTACATTTAAGCAGTTGATCATCAAATACCTTCTAGTTAGTTAATGTTATGTTGGTGAGTAAGTTGACTCTTCTGGTTTAATACTTTTACTTATCCGTGTGGATTGCTTTGAGAGTTGTTTATCTTTACGTGTATGTTATGAATGTCAGTTTTCGATGGAGAGATAGGATAAGAGATTTTGTCGTCTTGCTCTTTCATGGATTCATTGGGTCATGTTATCTATCCAGAGGCTATATCTTATGATTCTTTTTAAGGGCAAACATACTATGAACTTGTTGATGATTTTGACTCTCTCTAGAGAGAGAGGAAATTGTTTAATGATTATTAAGTCTTGGACCTTGCATGCCTCTAGTTTTTGAGTTAACTTGTTGTGAAAGTTGGAGGTACTTCATGTGTATCCTTGTGTTTTGTCCTGGTTGGGTTGGGTCAACTGAGTGCAGGTAGGGGAGTGGCTTCCAATGTGGGGCTGACGCCCAAAGTGGTTGTCTGGGTAACCCATTGGAAGTAGATTAAACAAGTCAAAACCTAATAAATAATTAAGGGAGGGAAAGGGTAAAAACTTCTCATTAATCAAAATAAGGTAAACTGCATGTGTGACCTATGGGGCTGACATCTAGAGAGAGGATCTCTAGGTAACCATAGATGGGGGCCACCATCTAGAGAGACATAGTCAGGATAACCCATGAACGATGTGATGACACTCCACCTTATTGTACACCAGCTTGTCCTGTTCTCTTGCTTCTAAATGTTGATTGTTGTGATCAGTGTTGTCCATATGTTGTCTTCTGTTAGTCCCTCTGTCCTTGCTTATGTCAGGGAACCTCAGTGTTATCTCCTAGCTCAGAGGGGTGGACCTCAGGGTTCCACATGGTTGGGTGGAAGAGCTTAATCCATTGGGTTTCTCGGTCGATCTGTGTTCGTGATCTCTGCAGTCGTGATTCTAGTTCCAGACTTGTTCTTACATCTTCAGAGCTATCTTGTACAATCTTGTTGTATTCTGTTAACCGATATGATCAGTCATGAAGCTTGTAATCATGTAATATTATTTTTATACTTTTGTAACTGTTCATATTTGTAAATGAATAATGTAATTCTAATGTATCGTTATGTATTTTACTTGTGTTGTTGTGAATCTATTTCTGATGCAGTTATGTTCCCTAGAGGAGTTAGTTGTTCACGTTGTTAATGTTGTGTATAATGTTAACTTATCTATTGTTAATGAATTTTCTTGCTTAAAAAATAAATAATTTTTTGTAATTCTATCCTATTAGCCTAACTCTCTAGGGTTGCATGATGGGGCATCACATTTGGTATCAGATCCAGGTTTGAACACTAGGTACTCTGGTTATTATTGAGCCCATTATGTGACCTAGTGCTTAAACTCTATAGATAAAATTCTCTTCCTTGTTTGTATTCCTTGTTTTGAATTCGTTCTTTTGAGGTATGTGTGTAGGAAGATGCCTCAAGGTAGAGGTCAAGGTCGTGGCCGAGGTAGAGGTTAAGGGGCGGTGGTGGCGGTACACCTCCTCCTAGTTCTCCTCATGAGAGTGCCCGTGAAGGCGGGGGTCAGAATATAGATGGTTAGGGTTAGTCTGAGGGAGCCTAGTTGCGACAGTTGCTTGAGGAGGTCCTTGCTTGCTTAGGCCCTAGATAGGAGGTAGATCAGCCAGACCCTAGGGAGAGAGAGAGATCACCCAGGCAGAGAGAGTTGGCAGCTGAGTAGGAGGCCACACTAGCCAGCCATATGAGAGATCTACTGAGGGCATGCCCTCCCACCTTTGATGGAGCTGGTAATGGTCTAGAGGCAGAAAATTGGTTATTGGATTTAGGCTGGTGTTTCACCATGCATCCTTATGGCAGCAACACCAAGGCCAGATGTGCTATTTTACATCTCTGAGGTTTTTCTTTGACTTGGTGGCAGTTAGAGGAGTAGAAGCTACACTTGGACATTAGCACTGTTTCTTGGGAGTTGTTCTTAGAGAGATTCAGAGCCCATTTCCTATCTGATCATTGGAGGTAGCACCGCACAAATGAGTTCCATGAGCTGAGGTAGATGGCCATGATAGTTGAACAGTATGAGCACAGATTCTATGAGCTCAAGCAGTATGTGGGTATCAGTGATGATGAGTCTATGTTGGTGCAGCATTTTATCAAGGGCCTGAATGCCTGGATCAGCAGAGGGGTTCGTGTATTTGAACCTAAGTCTAGGGAGGTGGCAGTGGAGAAAGCCCGGTTAGTAGAAGAGAATCTGGAGATTGCACTTGGAGGGCATATAGGTCTGCATATTGGGAGTGCACCCTCGGTAGGTGTTGGTGGTTAGTCTTAGGTAGCTGGCTCTTCAAGAGACCATCATGCACCTGCCAAGGGCAAGCAGCAACAACAACATTGCTCTCATTCTCAATCAAAGAATTTTTAGCCTCAGCAGAGTAATAGATATCAAAATAGGAAGGACCGGTCTTGGCAGTGTAACAAATGTGATCATTTCGATCAGCCAGCTCAGATTATGCAGTCTATAGTAAGTAGAGATAATTTTCAGCAGTCTAATGCTTTTTCGAGTGGCGGAGGTTTTAGCAAAGGCACAGAATGTTTCTCTTGTGGACAACAGGGCCATATAGCTAGGCAGTGTCCATAGAGGAATGCTTCAGGATTTGGTCAGAGGTTGGCAGCTTCAGAGCAGACCGTAGGTGACGTAGGGAGGTCTCATAGAGTGTTTGTAGTGATTGAGCATCAGGGGACAGCCTTGGAGACTGCAGGTAGAGGACATGCAGCCTTCTTTAGAGATCATGTGTGAGCTTCAACATCAGGAGTAGACTCTCAGGAGCAGAGACATGGAGCAGGTCAGGGTCTAGTGGGATCCTAGTGTCGAAACTTCTGCTATCCGGGAGGATGCTTCTAGTTTGCATGAGTTTACCCTTACTTTTGCAGGCTTCCAGGAGTAAGCCTAATTCTTAGGGGGAAGGATGTAATGCCCCTCAATTTTGACTTGTGACAGTTGTTAGTTTCCTTTTTGCTTTTAGACAGTGTTGAGACAGTTAGTAGTTTTATATTGCATTTTTCCAGTTTGAGACATGGAGTTATTAGACTATGGTTTATGCTTACTATGATCACAATGGACTATGGTTGACTGATGTGGTTATTGGCATGTGTTATGAGTAGGATAATGACATTATTGTTATTTCAGTTATGATGTATTTTGACATGATTAATTGATTATGCAGATTCATGTTACAATGCTTTATGGATTAAGTGTTATCTGACTGTCAGTTAGTGATGTTTACGTTTATTGTCTTGTTTCAGAGCAAGGATGGTGTAGTATTGCTCATTTCGAGCACCCTACCACGCTATGATTCTCTGAATCTGTGTGTTTGATATATATGCATATGCCCGTATACAACCTATCATTTTGATGCAGGTTGCAGGTACCGGGCATCAACTCCACCTGACTTAGTAGATATGAGCGTGCCCTTACACCAATGGAAATATGGATGGGAGATAACATGGGGTTTTCCCTAGGTCATTTTCCGTCCTCAGTTGTGGTTGTGAGTCTGATGTCACTCTTTGGTCCTTGCCTTTGGTTTATGGTCGTCACTGGGGTATTTTCGTCTTTGCTTGAATTAATGGTTTCAGTCTCTATGAAATGTTTGGAAGTGAATAATAATCATATTAAGTTAGATCTAATAGTTTTGCTAGTCATTATTCATTATTGCAGATTTTGGAATATTATTTGTGTGTTTTGATATAGATTAAGTTAGTAATTTTGTTGATTTTAATAAGTGATTGTCATAAGTATTAATATCATAATAGTAAATTAATTATGAATGTGAAATATTTTAATTATGAATTAAATTAATAGCTTTTATAATTAATCATAATGTTATTTATCTTCAGAGAATAATATTTTTATTACTGTTGGAATTGTATTTGGTGTATCGGGAAAGATTTTGTTAGGGAATGAATTGATTTCTTGGTGTGTTGTCTTATGAGAATCCTGACTTGGAAGATCTCTTGGGGGAAATAAATTTGATTGCAGTTAATTTTGGGAGAGGGTAGATTCTCAGTAATGGATACGGGAAGTGGGGGAAAGTAGTGGGGCTTGGTCTATTTTTGTTTGGGGGGGACTCTTGTGTGGAGGGAGGATGGTGTTCTTGTTTTTGACTCTGGGTATTCAACAGTGAGAGGGAAAAAAAGATCTTCAAGGTCTACTACTTCAGTGTTTTGGCTTTGAAAATAGTATGTATTTTGTGCCTTAATTTGTCTTGAGTGAAAGAAATTCTTATTCTGCATTGTGGGTTATAATTATTTATGTGTTTTCTGTGTGTGTTCACGTAGTTATTCATCGCAGCATTTTCAAATGGGGTCATGGGTTCTTTTAGCACCAACATTTCTTTGGGCATGACCCGCTTAAGCTATTTTGTGCATGTCTTTCAAACCTAGATAGAGATAATTTCATGCCTTTTGCTCTTGTTAATCACATATGTTTTGAAAGCTTTGAAACCCTTTGTATTTGATATTGTCCCACCAAATGCAGCAAACACTCCTTAGCCCATATTCTTATGTGGTCCACAAACTCCAAGGATGCACATCCATGTTTTCTTCATATATTTGAATGTCATCTTAATAAAACTTAGGGCAACCTCAAGTCAGCTCAAGGGGCCCAGAGAGTCAATCGGGGCACATAATTATCTTTTATAGATCTATATCATTGTAGACTTGGAGCTATTAGTTCGTTGGCCTTCTCTCAACTTGATGCTTGATGCTTTACTCTGTTGGTTGCCTTTGTGTAAAGTATTTTGAATCTATTGATGATTAGCTTTATATGTTGTACTCTGGCTATTGCTTTGCCTTGCCTGAAAAACTTATAAAAGCCTTACTAACAAAAATCCATTTGTGTATGTTTCCTATGATTGTTTCTTGACTCCAATTCAACAAAACCATTCTATTCATATCCTCCAAATATTGGATTTCAGATGAAAGCATATTAGAGGACGGTCCATGAGATTCATCAGTCAAACAATTTATATGCAATATGTTCCCATGAATCATTGCTTTTACTCTTGCAATTTATTAACTCCATTAAGAATCCCTTACCTATACTAAGTTTCTGCACGATTACCATTAGGGATGGTGAAAACGGTTTTTTTTGTTACCTTTGCAAATTTGTTTTTTACCTTAGCAAATTGAAAACCATTCTCTTGGACCCATTTTCTACCTATCCTGTAACTTATGTACTCCATCAGGCCATATGCCATAGTCGCTCTTGGTTTTTTTTGTTGCTGTTGTGGGTATTTGATGAGCTTTCCTCTGATTTGAGCCCGTGATTACCTTCATTTATGGAAAGTATGAATAGATTTAGGAATAGTAATAATTAGCAAGTATGGTGTTAGATTCGATATTGGCAAGTTTAGTTTATAATATTATTAGAAGTTTAAAACGAGGTTAGTATTCTCTTATAATTAGAATCATAATATATTTAGTATGAGGTAACTATATAAGTTTTGAATCATGTAGATTAAGGTAATAAATATATGTGATTTAATATATATGTTTATATGTGTTTCATTTTATACAAGCATAGAAATATGTCTTTTAAACATTTGAGAATTAGATTAAATATGTGAGCAATTATGAGTTTAAGTTAAATATATAATTGGAAATGAAATTTGTGTTTAGTTTGATTAGGTAAAGATCAAAGTGGATTAACTTAAATTTATGTTAGCATTAAGATTGGTTATAACTACTTTACATTGGATTCGTTAAGTTAGGAGATGGTGTTGTTTCTTTTATTTACTAGTATATTTAGTTACTCTTAATGCTAAGGTTATTTTTTTAGCAATTATCTTTCTAGTTAAATTTATAACTAGTTCATCTGAGTAAAATAATAGTTATCCTAGTGTCTTAAGAGAATATATATATATATATATATATATATATATATATATATATATTTTCTATTATGGAGTTAGGTTCGATCAATGATAGTTTTTTTTTAAATATGTAGAATGAGTTTCGATGAGATGGTGTTAGATTATAATTCTTGTGTATTAAGATAAGTTTTAGAGATTTCCACTATTTAATATTGTAGGAATCTAAACCTTCATCTGGTCATTTTATTTTATAAATCAAGGTATTTAATTTAGCTATGAATGATTGTTTTAATCTAATAAATCTTGCTTGTATTTAAGATTACTATTTCTATGGAAGTAATGTAATTAACTATCGTAGTCAATTCAATTCAACTATCTTGAAGTCTATTATAAAATATTTTGATATTAGGTTAGGGAATAAGGATTGTTGTTTTAGACTGTATATACTTGCCTTTTAGATTAAAATTTGGGTTATATTGGAAGTATTAAACTAGGTGATAAGTATTACATTTAAGCAGTTGATCATTAAATACCTTCTAGTTAGTTAATGTTACATTGGTGAGTAAGTTGACTCATCTGGTTCAATGCTTTTACTTATCCGTGTGGATTGCTTTGAGAGTTGTTTATCTTTACGTGTATGTTATGAATGTCAGTTTTCGATGGAGAGATAGGATAAGAGATTTTGTGGTCTTGCTCTTTCATGGATTCTTTGGGTCATGTTATCTATCCAGAGGCTATGTCTTATGATTCTTGTTAAGGGCAAACATACTATGAACTTGTTGATGATTTTGACTCTCTCTAGAGAGAGAGGAAATTGTTTAATGATTATTAAGTCTTGGACCTTGCATGCCTCTAGTTGTTGAGTTGACTTGTTGTGAAAGTTGGAGGTACTTCATGTGTATCCTTATGTTTTGTCCTGGTTGGGTTGGGTCAATTGAGTGCAGGTAGGGGAGTGGCTTCCGATGTGGGGCCGGCACCCAAAGTGGTTGTCTGGGTAACCCATTGGAAGTAGATTAAACAAGTCAAAACCTAATAATTAATTAAGGGAGGGAAAGGGTAAAAACTTCTCATTAATCAAAATAAGGTAAACTGCATGTGTGACCTATGGGGCCAGCGCCTAGAGAGAGGCTGTCTGGGTAACCATAGATGGGGGCTGGCGTCTAGAGAGAGATAGTCAGGGTAACCCATGAACCATACGATGACACTCCACCTTACTATACACCAACTTGTCCTGTTCTCTTACCTCTGGATGGTGATTGTTGTGATCAGTGTTGTCCGTATGTTGTCTTTTGTTAGTCCCTCTGTCCTTGCTTGTGTCAGGGGACCTCAGTGTTATCTCCTAGCTCAGAGGGGTGGACCTCAGGGTTCCACATGGTTGGATGGAAGAGCTTAATCCATTGGGTTTGTCAGTTGATCTATGTCCGTGATCTCTACAGTCATGATTCCAGTTCCAGACTTGTTCTTGCATCTTCAGAGCTATCTTGTACAATCTTGTTGTATTTTGTTAACTGATATGATCAGTCATGAAGATTGTAATCATGTAATCTTGTTTTTATACTTTTGTAACTATTCATATTTGTAAATGAATAATGTAATTCTGATGTATCATTATGTATTTTACTTGTGTTGTTGTGAATCCATTTCTGATGCAGTTATGTTCCCTAGAGGAGTTAGTTGTTCACCTTGTTAATGTTGTGTATAATGTTAACTTTATCTATTGTTAATGCATTTTCTTTCTTAAAAAAAAAAAATTCTGTAATTCTATCCTGTTAGCCTAACTCTCTAGGGTTGCATGATGGGGCATCACACTTGTATTGAAAATTCGGTGAAAAACTACATATTTTGGCTATTATTGCCCTAGGGTTTGGCCTAGTTTGCACTCTAAGAGTGTTGTGATCAATATTATGGATTGAGGTGACTAATATCATTAATTTTATTTTCTTTACCTCCTAAAATTCATTACAACACCTCTTTGGTAGGTCTTGGAATTGAAAAACCATCAAAAATAGCCTATTTTTACTATATTTTCACTAGGGTTTAACCTTAAGTGGCACTAAAAGCATGTTGTGTTGGATAATTTGACATTAAGTGGCTGTTATTACTGATATAATTTTCTTTCCATCATCACTTTCCTCACAACACCCTTTGTTATGCTCTTATGCATTGAGTTTTGGTGAAAAAAGTGCTTATTTTGACATATTTTCACAATAATTTGACTTGGCATTATCTTGGACTTGCATCAAGAGTGTGTTGAGAAGGATCATATTGCTGTTTTGGACTGATATCAGACATATAACTTGCTTCCCCTAATCAAAATCCTTACAACACCCTTTGTTTCATTCATTTGCATTGAAAAAAGTACAAAAATCAAGCATCTAGGTCACTTTTTTGCATATAGTTTTGCAATTATCTTTTACATACTTTTGGAAAAACTTTGAAATCTGATTTGAGAATAAAAACATGGCCTCTAATCACAACAAGAATAATAGGTTCCCTCCTAGACCTTACATGAAAAGAAAAGCACCTGAACCTGAAATTGTCTTTACACCTCATGATAGAACAACTGGAGACAAGGAAAGACCTCTTTACATCACTGTGAAAATAATGGGAAATCCTATGGATGGAACTCTTATTGATCCCAATTGCATGACTAATGTTTCTACTGAAGAGTTCCTCTAATCACATCAATTAATGCAAGGTTCTTATGATCTCTCGAGCATGACAATTAAGACACATAAGGGAACCTTTATCAAGCCTTTGAGTAAGATATCATTGTTGGTAACACTATCTAGAAAACATGTTGAACAATGGTTTGATGTTGTCCCTATTTTTGACCTCTTTCGCATTAAATTGGGACATCCTTGGCTAAAAGAAATGAAAGCTATCCCTTCAACAATACACCATTGTCTAAAATTCCCTTTTGATGGACGCATGATTACCATCCCCCACAACAAATATAAACCTTTGGTTGAGAAAAAGCATTATAGATTGAATTATTTTTGGGATAAAACTGAAATACCCAGAACTTCTATACAAGAAACAACAAAAGATAAACAACCTGCATGTGAAGAGAACTTTAGATTGAAAGGACAAGGTCCCTATGCTGAGGTTCCTCCCCCAAAATCATTACAAGGATCGAGAGGTCATTGTCAACAACAAAATGTTCCACCGTGACAAATGAGGTTTGATCTCGGTGCTCCATCTTCTAAATTGCACAAGCCTATGAAAGAGGATAGCCCTATCTTACAAGAGATAAGTGGTAAAAGAAAATGAAATAGAAAAGCAAGAGAAAGAAGAAAAAGAAGACAAGCTTATGCTATAAACCTTGCCTCTCAACAAGAAAACATTGATTCCAACATTCAACCAAACAATAATGATCCTAACGATGAACAACATGATGAACAATACATGAATTTGGCTATGGTACCTTATGTCCCACTTTCCTCCAACATTAGTGAGTGGGAAGATGACGACGATGATTTGCTTATAGACAACCTCTAGCCTGGTAGGGGCCCTACAGGTAAGTATCTCTAACCCTTTATCTCTCTCGTGATGTGTTTCCCTTGTGATGTGTTATGTGTTGTTTAGGCCTCTTGGGATGATCTTAGATTCTCCTGTAAGGTCCAGGATACCAGGAGACTGCCTCTGTTGTGACCTTCTTCTATTTGTATCAACATTCTTCTATATTGCCTCTCTGATTTCATTTTTGTGTGTTGTGTCTTACAGACATAGTGTTGCGGTTGGTGACTTGGGGGCACCCTCCTATGTGACTATCCCTAAGACACTTGTTTCTCCTCTCATATTTATTATTTCCTTTCCTCTAGTGTTTCTATCTAGCGGGTGAATGACGAAAAACATTTATACTAATGCAGACCTAGTGTCCCTTTCGAGAGAAATCAAAAAATGGACTTAGTTCCCAATATGACGATGGGGTTGTATATCTTATCTGACGCTTGGCTAGTGGAAGCACTTGTGCTTTCCACATAGTCAATTTCATGATGTTTTTATCACATTTACAAACCTTAACAATACTATTGGTCTATGCACCTTTGTTTGTCTTTGAATCTAGCCTTGGTCGTACTCGAGTTGGAGAGCTTCATGATATAGCCCCACGGTTATCCTCAAACTCTGAATTCATAGTATAACCTTGGCTCTTTACATGGTTAATCATATGCATTGATAATCTTGTTTATCATGATGTTGTAGATACTAACATGCTTCTTGCAGGGATGTGTTTGTGGGAACATTTGGTGATCGTGAAGAACATGTCACCTTTGGGGGGCATGGGCTTCTTGAAAGTCGATGTTCCCTTGTGTGTTTTATTCCTACCTTAAGGTGCTTGATATCGATACCTGATATCAACCACCTTAAGGTGGGGGCATATAAGGTAAGTTGTCTATTGTAGATGTTAGCAATGTGTTTATCCTCAGATGCAAAGACCTACATGATGAGTGCATCATGCATCTTGAGTTTGTTTGCAATCAATCAATCAATCATGTAAGCCCTCTGCAGAGGCAGGATATCGCATATATCCTTTTTTATCTTAAGTCCTCTATAGAGGCGAGGAACTATTCTATGACTAACTCAACCCTTAAGCATGTTTGCAGCAATTATTGTGGCGAAGCCCAATCGTCGGTGTGTACCTATAATGTGCCTAAGATGGTGATGAGCCTAGAAATAGGGAACACACCATCGCTTATCTGTCGTGTTTTCTCCATGTCTTCAATTGTGTGTGTTTTGATGTGCTTGCTTTGTTTGGCATGTTTTTTGCCCCATATGTAGTATAAAGACCAGTGCCTTAGGTTGTGCTTCCTACATTTTGAGAGGTTTTGCATGTCTTGCATGTGTGTTGCCCCATATATGCAAAGACCTGCACGATGAGTGCATCATGTATTATGTGAGGATTGTTTGCTTTCCAGTACTTGCATCTGCATTTCATATATATGAGAAAAAGAAAAAGAAAAGAAATCATGCATGTCTTCCATGCATTAATGTGTCTTTTATGCATTGACTGTCTTCTTTGTGTTCTGCATGATTGTAACTGTCTTCTCTGTGTTTTGCGTGCCTATTACTATTTTCCATGTGATTGGTGTGTCTTCTCCGTGTTTGATGTGTTTGTTGTGTTTGTGACCTTACTTTAATGCATTTATTGGCCTTGCATTTATACATACATTAAAGTGGGGGCTAAATGTAATGTCAGAAAATGTCCCCTTGGGGGCTTTTCCCTCTTTAGGTTTAGCTCCAGAGTCTTTTGCATGCATTTAGGGCATCTTACTTCATAATTTGGCATCCTGATGGAATGAGCCCTAGGTAACATGACAAATGGGACCTAGGAGGACCTCTTGAGCTTTACCTTGCCCAAAAAAGGGGGGGAGGATGTGGGCACATGCGCCCTAGTCCTGCCCTATTTTGAGGTAGTCCCAATTTTTGGGTGTCAGTTTATGACCATTATTTGGGTCCTATGCCGACACGGTAAGTTTGAATTATGAAAATCTTGGTGGGAGTGTTTGTAGTTGCATATAAAAGCATGTTTAGGCATTCATTTGTAAACTAGAGCATTATTAGATGATCATTGTGAACTTTAGGCATTCTCAAGGTGATTCAAGGCTTTCATTGTGTTGCAAGAGCAGATTTGTGTGGTTTATGTGTTTTTCTTGTAGATTTGAGCATCCATTTCATCATGGAATGAAGAGCATCTTCCTCTAATGATATCTTCACTACAAGGTGACATTATATTGTGTTTTTATCATCATTTCCTTTGGTTTTTGCCTCTGCCTCACAAGGGCATGCACTCTTTATCTGACAACAGTGTTCAGAGACTTAAGTGTCCTCTGGGGTTTGACTAAGCAAGCCTCTAAACATCACAACCCCCTTCCAAATTTTTCATGATTGCAGGTTATAGATTGCAAAGCTAGACAAAGTGAGGTTGTAGGAAGGCATCTTGAAGTGCCAAAATTGCAGAACAGAAGGAAAAATAACCACCTAGACTTGGGCACCCACTCATTAGTCCTCCAACTTCCATGATAGGAAAATCTCTAGAGTAGTAAGGAAGAGTTGCAGACTGAGTTTCCAGATCCAGACAAAAAGCAGGGCATTGGACTTGGGCACCTACTCTTTTGTCCCTGACTTTTCCACCTCAGAACCCTAAAAACATATATTCTGTAATTTGATATTTTGTTTCCCTCTGTAAGAGCTTTTTCTATTATTCTTCTGTTTACAGTCATATTTGTGAAATTAGGATTTTAATGGTCAATTAAGCATAAGAGAAGGAAAATTGATAATTAAATTCCCTAATCCAAGCTTCCCTATATCTCACAACGACCTAGGGTATGAGAGTGCATGGCCACTCAACCCTAGATCCTTGAATGTATAGGGTGAAAGGAGGATTCAAACATCTAACACTAAAAACTAAACAATCCCAATTGAACCCTAAACACAACCATAAAGAAATAATAAGATCCCTGATAACAAGATCACTGGAGTATTAGACTGCACAAGTTTGTGTAATAGTAAAGTTTAATAGTAGGAGATCACGAATGTGATAAACTATATAGCTGAATGAATTAAGATCACTGGTATAACATACCATACAACTAGGTACTTTAGGTCATTAATAGTATCGACCTAATAAATCCCCAAGAGGATTTCATATCAATAAACATTTTATGGGTTTCACTTTTTTTTTGTATTAAATATAGTTCAACTGTCAATATAAAATAATAATTACATCAGATCATGTTAGAGAACAACAACTGTCTTTAGCCTTTATATATCTATTCTATAATTGTTTCCCTATATACAATACAACCTACATACAATAAATATTATTTTTCTCCCTTTAGCTTTATAGTATAAACTATAATGTCTTGTATCATTTAACCATGTTCCTTTATACATCCTGTATTGTTAGCAAATATTGCTCTCCTTGTATGATTCCCATTCCTACCATCCAATGTGGGGTGTACCTTCTTCATGTGATCTTACTATTTTAATTCCAACTTCATTGCTTTCATTTATTTGACCTTTCTTTCCTTGCATTCTTTTGTTATCATCCTTATTTGCCACTATTGCCTCATTTTATTTCTTGTGAAACTCCTTAAGTTCTTTGTGAAAGGTGGGATTTTCAATCTGGTTATAAGTCCTTGTGTAACCATGGTTCTCTTTATTTACTCTTGAATTTCCTTCATCATTCAGGTTCCAAACTTTGGCCTTTGTGATTTCCATGGTATCCTTTACTTGCATAGCAATATTCAAAGTTGTGAGTCTTTTATTTAACTTAATAAGTGACCTCTTAACCCCATTGAATTTCTCATCATTTCTTGCCTTCCATAAATACCACAAAGTCTTAGTTGAAAGGGAAAGCCAAAACAAATTATGTTTTTTATCTAACTTATTCACATATCCTCTAACTATTTCTAGCCACTTGTCATGGTTATTTACATCCCAATTAATTAGTCTTGCACAAAACAATTTCCAAATTTCTTTTGCAAAGAAACATTCAAAAAACAAGTGTTTAATAGATTTAGGTTTCCTGCAGATAGAGCATAAGTCAATGTCACCATTGTTAAATTTATAAGGTAGGAATTGCAGAGTAAGCAACCATCTAAAGCAAGCCTTTTTAGGCTCTAAAACATTAGACCATATCACTTTGAAACAATTCTGCCATTGTTTTTTTTCTAGGTTAACATTCTATTTGCTATTAAGGTACTCAAAAATATTGTCATTGTTAGCTAACTCTTTATAAATACATTTATCTTTAGTACTACACCAAGGAGTCCCATCAACCCATTTAAATATTTTAAACTGTTCCTTATCTTGAATGCATTCAAGAGGAAATTGAAAGTTTTTACTAGCTTCTCTTAGAATAGTGTATGTTGTCCAGTTAGACTAAGGTATGTTATATTTATGACTTAGGGAAGACCAATCAATGAGCTGGCCATTATGTAAGATATTATTAAAATATTATATACCTTTTTTATTCCATTTCATGGTGGAGTACCCCTGAAGTAAAGCAAGGGGAAGCCCTTTATACTCTAGGTTTCACCATATGGACCTGTGTTCAAATATTTTATTTTTGTTATCTTGAATGAAATGACAGTTGATCACCTTGCCTTTGACCATTCCCATGCCATCCATAGACTTTTAAACACTATGGATCCTGCAGGAGTTATAACACACTTCCTAATGAGTATGTCACAAATAGGCAGTGAGTACCATTTATTTGCATGCTTGGGCATAACAAGAAAAATATTATTTCTAACTAGCACTTTCCATGTCTCTTCCCCTTCTAGAGCTTTGACAATCCACTTCACTCCTAGGGCAATGCCATATTTTTTCAGATCTTTAAGACCTAATCCCCTTGACACTTGTTCATACAACATGAATCCCATTTTACCAAATGTTTCTTCCTCTTACCTTTCCCATCTAACAAAAAAAAACATCTAATTTTTTTATGTATTTCATTCACTTGATAACTGCTAAATAGCTAGACAGAGGCATAGTAAAGGCCATAAGAAGACATGATTTTTTGGCATATTTGAATCCTACCACCTAGGGACAGGAATTGCCTATTCAATCCATCCAACTTTCTATCAATTTTAGTCTTGATCCATAGCCACATCTCTTTTAAATTGGGACTAATAGCGAAGGGAATCCCCAGATATCTGATTTGTTTATTTTGGCCCCCCACTAAAAGTTAATTTTATTATACCACACTAAAGGTGTATCAGTCCATCCAAGCTTGATGGATTTGGCATTAGACACCTTTTCCCCAAAGGCAAGATAGAAAAGTCAAGCTTCTTGATTAGATTTAACACAATGATCTCTTCTTCAAGTTCCACAAAAATTGTAGTATCATCTACAAACTGAATATTAAAAAGATCTCTCTTATCAGGTAGTGTTATACCTCTAATTCTAGGGATAATTCCTGACTCCCTTAACAAGTAATGGATAGTATCAGATGCAATTACAAATAATGCAGGGAGCCAAAGGGCAACCTTGCCTTACTAATCTTTCTAGGACAAATGTCTTAGAAAGGCTTCCATTTACATCAACTTGTGCCATTGCATCACACAACAAAGTATTGACCATCTTGTAAAATTCATTAGGGAACCCAAATTCTTCCAGGGTCATTATTAGGAATGCCCATTCAACCCTATCATATGCTTTCTCAAAATCTAGTAATAGCATAGTAGAGGTTTGCTTGGAATATCTTGCCCATTCCATAGCCTCCCAGCTAGTAATCAAATTTTCTAATATATACCTTCCTTTGATAAAGCCAATTTGGGTGTTATTCATAAACTTGGGAAGGATGTCAATCAACCTCAAAGTTATGATCTTGGCTAATATTTTGTAGGAAACGTTCAATAGGGTGATAGGCCTTTAGTTCTTCAATAACATTTTATCTCCTTCCTTTGGGAGCAGTTTAATAATCCCTTTACTAATATTCTTACCCAATGAATCTCTAGTAAGTGTTTCTTTGTACACTTGAAGTAGATCCTCACATATCTAATCAACATTATTTTGATAAAACTCAATAGGGAGTCCATCATCCCTAGGTGATTTTTCATCATTTAATGTTAAAATGGCTTTCCTAATCTCATTTTTAGTTATCTCCATCTTAGATATTCTTGTCTTCTTTTGTAATCTTCATTAGTAGCATTTGTTTACTACATGCTCTAGCCCTGTTATTGTGCTCATTGTTCCCTTCTGACATAAAAAGATTTTTATAGTACATGAAGAATTGATTTATAATATCCTCTTGGTTAGTAATAGTGTTACCTTCAACAAAAATCTTACAAATTTGTTCCTTCACCTATTTGTCCTTTATATACCTAAAGAAAAATTTTGTGCCTTTATCATTGTTGTTAAGCTAGTTCAATTTAGCTCTCACTTTGAGCCCTTGAATTTTACGTTCATGCAACTTCATCAGGGAGTTTTTGGCTAGGGAGAGTTCTTCACATAGGCTTTCATTTAATGGGTTTATCTATAAGCAGTGTTCAACTTTTAACAATTTCTCTTGTAAAACATTTTCCTCTCTTCTCCTATTCATGGCTCACCTCTTTCCTGTGGTTTGGAATATTACTCTCCATATTTTAACATTGATCTCCCATTTCTCAAGTTCACTCAAATCCTTTAGCATCCATTTATTAATTTCTCTAAGTATAAATATTGATTCCTTGTAGTCATCATCCTCCAGCAGCTTGGTTTTAAGAAAGAAGCAATTTTCATTTTTTCTCCTCTTAGAGGGATCTCCTTCTACTATAATGTTTTCCCTAATATGGTGGTGATCAAATGGTGTGTGAGGGCAAACCCTAACCTTACCACCATTCAAACTAGGTTCAAAGATTAAAAAATCTCTATTTGTATAGAACTAGTCCAATATGCAATATATTTTTCTTCCCCCTTTTTGTGCATTACACCATGTGAACCAGATTGTGGAGTTGTCTTTCTTTAGTCCTTCGATAGGGTCAAATAGACTAAGTTTAGCCTTCATCCTTTGCCATAAGTGCTTTTCATTTCCCTTCCAATCCATGTTGATACCTCCACTTTTGTCCTCCTTATGCTCAATCATGTTGAATTCCCTCCCAATATCCAGGGAAACTCATGTAAGTTGCATATCCATTTCCATAGACTAATCCTATCTCTATAGTCATTGGGAGCATAAATGGAGCATATTCCAAATTTTAGCTCCCCTTTCTCAATCTTAACCTACACTGCCCTATTACAGGGTGATGTGCCATATGCAGTCACATGTTGAGCCCAGACTTTAGAAATTAGTATTGAAGCCCTCCTCTACCTTTCTCATGCTTGGTAACAAAATGAGATGAGTCTTTCCATATGCACTTGAGATTTGTTTCAAGCATAAGTCCAGTCGCTTTGATTTCTTGTAACAGGGCAACATCCTTATACTTTTCCAGGTTTACAAATCTCCTAACAATATGTTTTCTATTAGGGGACTCAAGTCCCCTAACATTCCATGAGATGCATTTAAGACTCATGACAACCCTTTGTTGTTATTACCTCTGCATTGTTCTTAAATTTGTTGTAGCATCTAGGAAGCTTATCATCTGACTCAATTCTTTTAGAATTAGGTTCTGCAATCACTAGACTAGTTTTCTTCCTTTTATTCTTCTCGGGGAAAGTAAGAATACGCTTACCAGATGGAATAACTATTCCTTTATTTCTTCCTTTAGGAGCATGGGGGGATCAACAAGTAGGAGACAATTGCCTATCAATGAGCTCTTCATTAGCCAGTGATCTTACACCTACTGCAGGATCCTTAGTGGGGACTACTACATGGTCAATAGATCCCCTTTTCTAAGAATACTATCCTATTGGCCTTTCCTAGTCTTACTTGTGTTGGGGATAATTTCAACATCTCCTCCATTGTATGTATTCATCCCAAGGGCCCCTTTGTCCACAAGGTTGGACAAAGACAATGAAGAATACTGCAATTTGCTCCCTCTAGTTTTTGCACCAATGAAATACAAGGCATTAGTAACTTAGATGTCCATGTATCCCTCCTTATCCACTTGAGGGGGGTGGGGAATGCCCACTCTACTGATGTCACCTACTTCACTATTGTTAAAACCATAAAAATCAAACAAAGAAACAATATGTTTGACAGTCGAGTTGTTCATAGTTTTGTTACACTTGGTAGAGTTGCAGTCATACAAACTCTTCTTGTCACTATTTTTATTATTGAATCCTTTGATAATGAAGTCTATTTCACTCTCATAGTCTTCAACCATATGGCTAGACAAAGGGAGGTTAATAGAGAACAAGATAAATGCCCCTCTAACACTCCTAAAACCCTTACTTTATCACCTAATCAAGAAATGAGAGATACCATTCAAAAGGAAACTGTTATGTTAAAAAATGTCGTAGTGTTTCTAATAGTTGTAGACACTTCCAATCTTCCATCCCAAATTTTTTTTGATGACTGGGTTGTTAATGTGTGGGTAAAAGATTGGGCATTCATGTATCCTTCTGTAGGATGGTGCAGAGAGGGTTATTTCTGATTTTCTTTAAAGATCACCATATGCAAAATGTAGTGGTGTCAAAACAATATTAGACCATAGGAAAATGTATTTTTAGAGCCTTATCCTGGTCTCCAGAGGCCATTAATGAAGAATTCTTAGCACTTTCGTGCCCTAGATAGATAACAGTTAAAGATGTTCCACCTTTTCTTTGGGCTTTCCTTCCTCAAATGCTTTCCCTAGTTAGGAATGTGATGAGGATTGATGAGGCTAGGACTTCTCTTCCCCACTTGGATCCGAGGGTGTTAATTTCCCTATCCTCAAGCTTGGAAATCCCTAAAAAGATAGATATCAATCTTGATGAATCATCTCATTGTTGTAGGATTGACATGTTAGGAGGCATCAATGCTTGTTATCTTTGCAGGAAAGGTCATATAAGGAGAAATTGCCCCCTTATTGGTAAAAATAGAAAATTCTCCAAGGGCAATGTCAATAATGTAGAATCTATAAATTCCATCATTTCCTAGTATGAGCTCCCATGCGGTAGCACACAAATGATTTTCCCTTGTAATTATCTATTCTTTTCTTGATCTTCATGGATCTGGTCACATTTCTTTTGGTAATCTAAGCAATCTCTTTCATTGGTACATTTTTGTGATATCTTTTGAGCAAAGAGATTTTCATCCACTTCAAACTCCTTTCACAAGCTAGTTTGTTCCCCGACGTACCACATATTGAGGATTCCATTTCTATTGTGGGAGATGAGGCATTGGTGTAGTGCCATGAAGGACGGACATCAGTGAAAATGGAAAGGAAGGTGGTATGAGCATCAAATACCCATTCCCTAACAACAACAACCATCTAAAACAACTGAGCACCTCGAAAGCCACAAACATAGTTTTTTATTATTATTTCATCCTTGGTCTTAGTCCTCAAAAATGCAGGTTACAAGTCCTAAGAGGATGCTAGGCTCTATGTTTAGATTTGCAACATTTTTGAACTAACGCGACAGAGTTAACCTATAGGGTTAATGACTCCCTGCACTTTAGGTACTGCTATACCTAGGCAGGTAGACCTTGAAAGTTAAGGCAGATTAAATGAGTGTAAGTTTTGTGACTAAGTTAATGGATCTACCCACAGTGGAAAATGGTGTAGAATAGATGAAAGCTTGCTAACTAGTTCTATTTCTAATATCTGAAAGATGATTTGGTATAAATTGTATAAGCAATATCAAGGTAAATTTTATAACTATGCTTAACTAATGGATGGCTTTTGGATAAAACTAAATGATGAATCAAGATAAGACTAGTGCCTTGTTGGGTAAACAGAATCAAATGAAAATCTAAGACTAGTAGCTTATATTGGGTGATAACTCTAACTGTTTGGCACAATACTTTGGTTTATAACTTGTATAAATGTGCAGGGAAATGATTGACAGACTCTTAATATCCAACTGACACAATCAGGTTTCTTGTTATTCATCAGAAGGAATTTTAATCCTTTCTTGAAGGAACCAATTGAATGAGATATACAAGAACAATAGATAATATCAACTTGGAGACATAATGACAATCCTAATTATATGGTTCTTCTTAGTGATCCAAATCAACACTTCCAGATTACTGTGACTGACTAGAAGGATTTTAATTCCTTTTAAGGAAACCAATTAATCAAATCACATAAATACAACAAATGTGCACTGATAAATTAAATATATACTTGATATGTTAATTTGAATAATAAGGAAATATTGAACTAGAGACAGCCAAATAACTGAATAATTTCAACAAACAATTGATGCCAGTATAAAACCACAAAATTAGAGATCTTCTATTAAGTTCTTTAATATAATACTTGCAACATGGTCTTTTAAAATATTATGAACTTCTTCTATTATCTCCTACTGCTGATAATAACTGATCATCATATGTCCAACTTATATAGAAATATTTATGAAGAGACATAACTCTTCAAAATGTCTTTTGAGAATTAAAAGTATTAACATAACAACAAACAAAGATAATGACCCTAAGCTTTGCTAAGCCACATGTATATCTAAGCAACATGATCTAGGTACTCTTGGCTTCGATGTGTATCAGCAAATTCAATAGCATTTCTTGTAATCACATCCATTGTCACCATCTTTTCCAAATGCTTGCAGGCCTCCCCAGATGCCGAGTCTTTATCCTTGAGAGATTCTAAAGCCTCATGTAATATCACCTGGCATTCTTTAATCCATTCATCTTTGCTCTTCAACTCCTTATCATTTTTTAATAACATGGGTATACTTGCCTTTGAAGCCTCAACACATTCCTTGGCATCATTTTGAAGTTGGTCATGATATTTTTGATGTTTTTTATCAAGTCTTTGGCATTGGAGATACGTGTAGTGTCAGGAGTATCCCTACTCTGTATCTCATGGAGTTTCTCTTGAAGCATGTTATTTAACCTTTCATGTTCCTAGATCACCTTATGGTTCTCAGAATAGACATCCCAGAATTTACTCATCCAATGCATCATATTGACATGTCTATTCTGTAATACTGCTGCAAGTGTGTTAATTTGAACCTAGGCTATTTGATCAATAGATGGTGATTGGGCACTTTGTGAACTCTCTCCTTGGGTTAATCTTTTAATTGATCCTCCGAAGGCATTCTTGACAGTATCTTTTAGGAAATCATTTTCTTTTGTCAATCTTTCACAACACAACTTATATGCATCTCGTTCCTTGAACAACATTTGAGCCTGTGCTTTATTTAGTTTGGCAACATTTATACCAATGTATGCAATAATCAAAGGATCAATTTCTCCTTCTTTCAAAGTCATAACATGCCCAAAGGTTTTTTCAATATCTATAATGGCAGTCTTCTTATGAGGAGGGTATAAGGCCCATATCATGAGTGAGTTTTCATCATTGTTATACTTGGTACCCATGTATACCTTTATGACACCCTCAGGAGTGAGTTTGTACTTGTCATTAGTATTGTGCAAGAAACTATCAAACACCAAGGCAAAATTTATGTAAAGTCCAAGAAATATCATGACACCTGCTTCTCTGAGCAACTGTCTACCTCTGTTAGGAGTCATAGCCCTCAACTCATTGTCTATTGTTGTCTTTAACATATCCATCAATTGTTTTTTCATTATCAGCTATGACATCTTCAACTGATTCCCTAAGTTCTTTTCCCTTGCATTTATAAAAAAATGATTTAAATTCTTGTGAATGAATAAATTGATCATCTGCAATGAAAGAATCATATGCTAACTATCTAGGATCCTCATCACCAAGTCCCTCTTCATCCTGCTCTCTATTAGGAGATTGATAACATTCCATTTTTTATTTAGAGATTCTAGTTGTCTATTCATGTAGCTCCTCCTCCCCTACAGATTCCTCATCCCCAGAAGAGAACAACTCTATTTCTGCAAGTTGTTTTCTCTTCTCATCTAATTCTCTATTATATTTTTCAATTACCAATTCAACTTTGGCTTCTTCCATGTTCCTGATAATATCATCATGTGGATATGGAATATGTGTATATCCACTAAGATTTTGTTTTCTTCTAGCAAAATCAATGAAACCATCAGGATCAAATCCTTTTCTTGCCTCTACACACCTCATGTTGTAATGCATTAATTTGTCCCTGATGAGACCATAACTTTCTTTAGACACTACAGTAAAATACTTGAAGCACAGAGTACTAGGCATGAAGGATTGTTTGTCATAGGCACTTAAGTTCATCACATTAGAATAGTTCATTTGCCTGACTATCTCTAAATAAGCAATCCTATCAGGAACTATCTTGGGCAATATAAATGGGGTATCTTCAAAACCATAAATTTTGACCATGGTTGAATCCTCAAAGCAATACCAATCTCCCTAGTTGTGGGTGACAGTTGGGGGACCACCAAAATCTTTTGGTTTGATAAACCTTTTTATTTCATCTGATAGTGAATATTAACAAGGATGGTCAAAGTATCTATACAACACTTTTACAAAAATATTCTTCAAAATGAATGTAACTGGAGTGGGCAAACCTACTGTCCCATACCCTTGTCCACATTTACACAGGTGACTTTTGTCCCCTTTTGTCTACTTGAGCAATTCTAAGTTCACTTGGCCATATTCCCATTTCCTAGCCATAGTATAATACCATATGCATGAGGAGCGAATAATGCTCAAAAGAGACTGTTGGGGCGTTGTTCTTAATTGCAATTAAACTAGAATCAATCTTTCTGAAAATATAAGCAACATAGTCAAATTGCCTAGCATTATGACACTGGATATCTATTGCTATCACCATTAATGGAATTGTCATGAAATCAGGAACCTCTGACCCTAGGACTTGGCCAATGGAATAATATATGTATTGCATATATGGTTCAAACAAAGACACATGGAATGGAGGTCCATCATTGTCATCAAAAGGTATTGTTTTTCCCTCTGCCCTAGGCTTGTGGAGAAGCAATCTCCATCCTTTGTATGTGGTGTCCATCCTCCAGTATTCTTTGTCTAAATCTTCATATACTATGGGAAGAGTACACAAGTCATCCAAATCAAATACTTCACAAATGGCATTTTTTGATAAGTGTATAACATGCTCTCCCTGTGGATTGCATATGGCTTTGAGGTTGGGATTGTAATGTTTAGCCAAGAGTTTTAGGAGTTCTACATTCACAAACACGTCCGGGATGACCAATTTGCCCAAATTCAAATGCCATGGATTAGACACTGGGACATTTCTAAATCTCCTATCATAATGGAATTTGAACAACTCATAGCCTCTGATTGGTGTCTATACATTTCCCAGGTATTTGCATTTGTCTTCTAACTTCTCTACTTCCACCCTGAGTTGTGCAGACCTTCAGACTTTAGGGGTAGACCCAAGCAATTGGTCTATCAAATCTTGATTTAGTTTTCTCTCTTTTATCTTTTCATCAGGGCTTTTATCAATTTTCTATTTCTTAGGTTTGCTAGTTTCACCTTGTTGTTCTCTACCCTTGCCCCTTACTGGTGTCTCCATTATAATTCTGAATAGCAAATTCAAATTATAATCCACCACATAGAGGTTTTTATGTGTGTACTTGTTGTCTAAGATGATCACCGAATTCCTTTGTTCTTTCCTCCAAATTCTTGCTTACGTGCTCTTCTCAGACAATTATTCTGAACCCAATCACAATGATTTAGAATGACTCTTCAGGGGATTTCTTCTTGGCCTATAATTAATACTTCTAGTGCATTAATGTCCATAATTGTTGTGAGATGTCACATTGTCATAACATCCTTCATCGGTAGGAGTTTTGTAATGTTAGGGCAATCTAAACACTTCTTATGGCGCAAACATTTACAGATGACTCAATCGTTGTGACCCTTTGTTTTGTCTCCTTTATGTCACTTCTTATGAAAACATATATATGTCTGTATCGGCAAGATATTTCAAGGTTTATCTGATATAATAATGAGCACATGAGCTGTTGTCAGCCTGACTTATATTATCATTGTGAGAACAGCATCCTACTCTGATATTTCAAATGTCTCTGATATTAATATCAACATGAGTCTTGTCAAAATGTTTATCGGCTTCTCTTTACAGGGAAGGTTAGTGAAATTAGTAAGACCTAAGAAATTGATACCGATATCATTTATCTTTATGACCTGTCGAAAAGAGTCTCATCGATGTGTGTGGTCACTATCTCCATCGGAACAACATATGCTATCAAGATGACTTCATTCAAATTATTTGATCCTAGTTGTTTCCCCGATGCCTTCCTTTCTATTCTTCATCAGAATGATCACAATCACATGTCACCAAAATCCTTTGTCATTGTGACTATAGATTCGGAAGGACTTATAAATCCTACTCTGATTTGTTCCCTTTTTGCTGATGAGTCATATCCTCCATATATATCAGTGTGACTTTGGCCGAAAATACTTTATGGTCGCTAAGACATCATAAGATCAGAGACACATTAATCTCTTTCTCCGATGTGCATCTTTTCCCGATGAGTTGCTAGTTCCACCTATTCCATGGGTTGTTCAACAGGACTCTTATCAAATTCTCTCGTTGGTGTGATCTATGCTGTCGGGGGAATGTTTGAAGTATTCTCCGATAATGTTTTCTCATATCGATGGCCCTCATATTTGATAAATTCTGTGTGACTGGGGGCTCTCCCTCTGATGAGGGGTCATTGGCGTTACTTCTTTTATCAGAGATTTTTGAAACTTTCATTCTGACCATACTCCTCATGTCGATACACATCTAGCTTGCTTAAAATGGAACATGGATCAGTATGAAAAACTGAGGTCTTGCCGAAATCACAGAACTGAGGCCCTTTTTTAGACTACGGTTTGAGAGGTGAGACAAATATTTGTGTTAAAAATCATGCTATGTTTATGGAATTTATCAGCTGTTATTATGATTTTGGGCGTATGATGTTCTGATTTGGTTGGACATGGGGTGGATAGGAGTATATAAAAATTTCAAAATTTTCCTGTCCCAACACCTGGAAAAATTGATGCATTGTTCTTTATAATTGAGCTACTCATCCTCTAAATCCTCTCAATAGATAAACAAAATCAAACCCAAAAACTTGTAGTTGCCATAAAATGACTCATGCCCTCTCAAATTTCAATGAGAATAGTTTCAAAACCTAGATATGCGTTCTGATAAAAAAAATAATATGTTAACCCTCCTTCAAGAGAGCTCATGTGATTGAGGATATGGCGTGAACTTTCATCTGTCATTAATGCATTGATGGATGTCCATACCCTTCATATCTCCCCCTCAATGCTAGCCCATTCCTTCTTAATGATGTTATGGGTCCTCTCTGCTAGGGCACCCATGCTGGCGCCATTACTCTTTCTCCCTGTCATAGAAAATGGTCTTCCTGCCATTTATTTCCTTCCACCAACCTCTGGTCAATAAATATCTTTTAATTTTATTTATTTTTATTATTGTTTGGCCTGCAACCTCCTATGAGCAAGCCTCTATCAATGGGGATGTGACAGTTGGCTATTTGATGAGCATATATGTAATATTGGACTTACTTTATGGTTGTTATAAATTTATGTTACATAAAAATGAATGTTTAAAAAAAACATTTTTGGGTAGCCTATTGGAGTTATTACACCTTGGAATTAGTCTCTCAATTATGGGTGAAAGTTCAAAACTATGTCACACTTTTATAGAGGGAACACCCAACACAAACATATTTTTCCAACTTAAACATCAAAAAGTCATATGTATGTTCCAAATTTTAAAATGACATAAACCAATGAAATGTAGAATTTTTAATTTAGTTTATGCTTTTAATTTTTTAATTTTTTTAAATAAGTGGATATTTTTATTTTATAAATTTAATTGATGAATTTTAAATGTTGATATTTTTTGAAAAAGTGTCATTAATGGGACGTCAAGAAAAAATAGCAAAATTAATTTTTTTCTTTAAATTTTTGTTCCTAATTAGCCAACTCAAATATCTAGTGCATGGAAAAAAAAATTTAATTTTTTTTAAAGTCAATTTTAATTAGAATATAGTAGTTTCCTTGAGATGTCAACTTTTTTGCATTATATAATGTTTTAAAAAATACCCACTTGGAGAGAATTCCCTCCTCTAGTGAACCATATATTTTTCAATTTTTGTGAATATATTTTGCCTATTTATTGTTAATTTTAGATGTTTGATGGGAAAAACCTATTTACAATCTATGTTTCGAGCACTACAAAAGGGTATTTGTCAATTTTTTTAAAAATGTATTTTAATGGGAGAAATTTGTAGCATAAGATGAAACTTTTTGAAAATTGTGGGGAAGGGAGGGGAGTGGATTGCCACATAGACAGTTTTTCCTGGAACTTTACTAGGTGGTACGTTTCCACCCGGTAAGGTTTTGAGCATAATTATCTAGGGCCCAGATTCTATAGGGGCAAGACCTTATCGGGCGATAAGGTTCTGCTCGGATTTATTTTATATAATTAATTTTTTAAAGTAATTATTTTTTGGTATAGGATCTCGTACAGTATAACAACAGAATTAAAAAATAATACAGAGGCAATATAATTATAGTAAAAAATAAACATTAAGAGGTAATTTTAAAAAAAAAATCAATAATAAGAATTAGTGTAATTTTATTATTGTAATGTGATTTTTGCTAAAGGATATTTGTTTAGTTTAGGGTTTAATTGAATTTTTTAATTAGGGTTTATTGGTTTGTTTAAAATAGGGTTTGATTTATTTTTTTAAAATTAGGGTTTGATTAAATTTTTAAAGTAGGGTTTGATTATTTTTTTAAATTAGGGTTTATAAAATAATTTTTTATAATTAAGGTTAGATTGATATTTTTTAATTAGGGTTTGATTGATTTTTGTTAATTCGGGTTTATAAAAATTGATAAATACTATATAAAAAGACTCCTAGATTAATAATAAAAAAATATGCAATATAAATTAACAAAAAATAAACTTAAAAGTACAATTAACAATCTTAGATCTATATCATCCATATTTTTTTATGTGAACCTCCCAAGTCCATATCCGTGTATGCTCTTTCCTTGCGTCCTAAGACGACCTTGGAAATTAGAAATAGTGTGGAATTTTATTTTTTATTTGTTAGGGGTTTAAGTGACTTGGATTTCTTCACCAAGTGCTTGGCCAAAGCCTATGTTCCAGTGGACTATATAAATTCCAAGGAGGAGTTGTTTTTTGGCTAAGCAGTTGTGTGTTTTAAGTGCACCATGAAGTGAGGTGGTTTCAACCCACCAATACCCAGGCCTCAAACAATACCCTTGTATCACAGATTTGGGCCTCACGTACTACAAGGTATATCAAGGAATCCCTTATTTGAGCCTTGTTTAAACCTAGAGTAGGAAGCCTTTCTGTTTGTAATCTATGATGCATCGATAAGCGATTAGCCCTGGGAAGTTACTCACCTCGTGCATTCTTGGAGATGGTATAGTGGGCTATGGGTACAATCCCAATTCTCTGTAGTTAGCACTCTGAAATATTGGGCCAACACTATATATAAACAAGATTAGTATATTGGTGAGCTCATAGACCAAACACTCCCACCTGAGTAGTATAGGTTGTTTTTCTTGTCTCTCCCTTTGTGTAAAAGAGTTATATATAAAAAATTAAAAAACCAAAACCTAAATCTAATACATATTCCTCATCAAATCCTATCATTCATCCTTATCCTAAACATCTATCATCTATTTGTCACCCATAATCTACATCAAAATCCACTATCCTAATACAATCCTATTCATCTCTCATCCATTTGTTAGATCTGTTTAATCCACATCATAATCCATCGTCTATTTATTTTCCATCTATAAACCACATTTTAATCCACTATTCAAATCTAATTTCATGGACATCATCCTATATATAAATCAAACTCTATCCACATCCAATCAAAATCCCCATCCAAGACATCACCTAATCCTAGATTCAACACCCACATACAAGTTACATCAAAGGTGGTTTGATAAATTCATTATGGGTCCTACAACATCTATGTCCCATCCTTTGTGTGAAGTTCATCCCAAAACTAAATTTATACTAAAAGGAGCTCTTCAAATTGACAATCCCAATCTCAATATTAGACACCTCTCCTAAGTTTAATTTGTCATTACACGTAAATGCAACATTCAAGAAGTTTATAAAAACATAGATAAAGACCATTCATTAAATACTTAAATCCATATGTTAAATGAAGTAATGTGTCAACCAAAAATGACTATTTATTTATTTAATTTAGACTTTCCTTATGAAGTAGTCAAGTACAACAATTCCACCTAACAACAAGAATCATGTAGGAATATTAGAATTCTCATAAGTTTAAATTGTCCTTACACATGAGTGTGTAACATTTAAATAGTTTATTCAAACTCTTAGATAAAGACCATTCATCGTATTAGTTAAACCATAATATGCAAGCTATAAGTTTACCACTTAGACACTAGTTGACCTTGCCCACACATATACATATTTGTGTAGGTGAATTAAAAGGTAATTTGTGATGGGGAACAAAAGGAATAGATCAAGTATGTTTTATTGAAGGTCTAACAAAGATAAAAATCTAAGAATAATTGAGAGAAATTTAACCTTAGAAGGATTGGTTAAACATAGTCAAGAAGCACAAGTTCAAATTACTAATGAACAAGAGGAAGAACATCTTGGGTTTGAACAAATTGAAGAAAAATTTGAACGTGTAGAAAACATTATGATCGAGGAGGAAATTGACGACACAACTTATTTTAAGGATATGGAAAATCTAGTGGATTTAGATGAAGATGTTATTTTCAGTAAGATTTCACTTGAGGACATGTTACCTGAAAGTATGATAAAATTACATTTCAAAAAAAATTGGGATGAATTTTTTGAAGACAAATCTCTAATTGGAAGATCACAATTATGCACTAAGTTATTTAGGAGAAAATAAATGACCCCTGTTTTGGAGTTGCTAGGGGTCGATAATAGGGAGAAAAAAATAAATCTAGCAAAACACATAATAGTTGAAAACTTCCAAGAAGTTTTGAACTCTATTCAAAGTACAAGTAGAAAAAATGATTTAAGTATGGCACGTAAGGCATTGATGACTGTGATTTCAAGTAATAAACTATCACATATGAGACAAGTGAAAGTAATTGGAAATTTCTCGCATGTATCTAGGAGAATTGTTCATAGATATATTTCAAAGAGAAATAAGCTTGATGAAAACATAGAAAATAATTGGGTAAATATCGGTAGGGTTCCCAGAAAAGATAGAATTCTAGAAGATGTGAAGAAACAAGTCATTGAATATTGGATCAACCATTCTCGTGTTTCCTCTAATAGAAGGGATACTATACAAGTAAAAGGTGAAGATGGTAAAAAGTACCCTCATCTAAAACATTTTGTAGATACAAAATAGAGTGAATGTTTTGAAGCATTCAAACAAAAATTTCCATAGGTAAAGATATCTCAAAGGGTGTTTGAAAAGTTGCATCCATGTTTTGTATGCATAAATAAAGTGCGTGAAGCTTGTTGTTGTCGGAATCATGTTGATTTTCATCTACACCTTCAATCATATAAAAAATTTATGGCAATGACTCATCCAAATGTTATCATCCATGCAAGTACAACACAATTTATGAAGTCCACCTTATGTGAAAAAATAGAAGGTTCTGATGAATTCAATGTGCAATGTATTAAAAAAATTGTGTAAATTGTGGAGATTTGAAGAAGCTTGCCCTAATTGAAAATATTTATCAATCAATGGAAATTATGTGGAAGAGATTTGAATATGAGAAATACACAACCAGGTCAAGAGTTGAATAAAAAAAATTGTTTTGAAAGAAAGTGAATTGCGCTGCAATGAGTTTTTGAACAAATTTTATAGTCTCATAAATCTGCATATCCAACATTGTCATGGTGCAAGATGGTAGGCAAATCAATTTCATGAGTCAAAAAACTATTTTCCACAAGGTTGTATCCTTTCGGTTGTGTATTTTGCTGAGAACTATACATTTAGTCCTCGAGGAGAGATTAAAGTCAATATTATCATGTAGAGTAGGTTGCAATCTTCGTACATGTTTGTTATAGACATGTTGAGTTCCAAGTGGATGGCGTACAAAGTAGCCCACATGAATGAAATATCATCAAAGAGGTTCACTTTTATATCAGTGATGATGCTGGTCATGCCAGAAGCTATGTAGCCCATTGTTTTGGAATGTTTTTTGATGAGTTGAGACAACATGACATACATGCTTCAAGTCACTAGATTTAGTCAGATGGTTGTGTTGGTTAGTGTTGAATTTACTTTCTTTCAAATTTTTTAAATTATTTCCAACTTTTAAACAACTTTTAATGCTCATTTGTTTACTTTATAGGACAATTTAAATCTACAAAAATATTTAATTGGTTAAGCCAACAACATGCGAGACGTACCATAAAATTTGTGTCAAATTTTTTTGAAAGTGAACATGGAAAAGGTGAGCATGATGGAGTTGGTGCATGTGTGAAGCATACACTTCGCCAACATGAGCTTTTCGGTAACACCATACATAGTGCAAATGAAATTGTTGAATGGTGTAAGAATCATTTTGTGGCTCATGAAGGAAAAAGTGGCTCAATAAGTACCAAACACTATTTTTGGTAAGTCAAAGGCATTTCTTGTAATTCTTGCATCTAAATGTATTTATGTTTAGTACATGTACATGCTTTGAATGCAAATTTTAAAAATTTCTATGATTGTAGATATCGATTGCTCAAATCCTTATAATGGTCAAAAAATTGTCGATATTAGAAGACTTCATCAAGTGATGACTACTAGACATAGCAAACCACTTGCAATCCAAATTAGATAAAAATCATGTTTTTGTGTTGACTGCATTGAGAACAATGCAAATACTCTACAATGTCAACATATAGTTGATGGATATGTTTCAGAATGGGAAATGAAACAATTAGTTTCAATGTCTCCTTATGAAGATAATGATAATATAGATCTCCATGATCCTTTATATTCAGTTGATTTTGAACGTGTATCTGATCTAGTTGTTGTAGGTAAATGTTATTTACATGTATATTGATTATTTTAGTGAAATTTTCTTTGTCTAAGTAACTACTTGTATTTGAATTGACTTTCAAATCTATGTATTTGTTGTAGGAGATATCTTTGTTGTGATTGCAAATCCTGATAATACCAAAGGTATAGATTACTATCTACTCAGATGCGCGCAATAAAAATGCAAGTTGACACAATCTTTGATAGATGTTGATGGACAAGAGTATCCCATTGGATCTGTTGTGGTTGAAGGTACTTATTATCAACAAATAAAGATAGATAAAAGTGATATTATATTTGTTGATTATTTGCTAGGACAAAATGTTCTATATTAAAGTCACTTAGTTATAGCAACATGATTAAATTTGGAAACTTTATAAAAAATAGGACGTAGCCAACAAAAATGGAAGTTGAGTATTGAAGACTATGAAAACATTTTAGAGATAATAAATGATAGACAGGATCTAGATTTTATGTACCAAGAGCTAAGTTAAATGTATGTAAATTACATGTATCTCTCATCATCAAGATACATGTAAGAATTTACTAGTTGTATAATTAATTAGCAAGTCTATGTTACAAGGATTTAGATGTCAAGAAAGACATCATTTATGTTGTGCATCTAAAAGTATTAAATATGTTCACAATAGTGAAAATGTTACAATTTCTAGATATTCCTACATGCTTTCAATCAATCTCTTTGATCATTGTAGAGTAGTCGTATTAATTAGCAAGTCATTGTTACAAGGATTTACATGTAAAGCAAGACATCATTTATGGTGTGCATCAATGTATTAAATATATTCACAATAGTGAGAATGTTACAATTTCTATAGATAGGAACATGCTTTCATTGAAGATCTTTGATCATTACAAAGTAGTTGTATTAATTAGCAAGTCCTTGTTACAAGGATTTACATGTCAAGTAAGACATCATTTATGTTGTACATCAATGTATTAAATATGTTCACAATAGTGAAAATGTTACAATTTCAAGAGATTCCTACATGCTTTCATTGAAGCTCTTTGATCATTCTAGAGTAGTTGCATTAATTAGTAAGTCCTTGTTACAAGGATTTACATGTCAAGCAAGACATCATTTGTGTTGTGCATCAATGTATTAAATATGTTCACAATAGTGAGAATGTTACAATTTCTAGAGATTCCTACATGATTTCATTGAAGCTCTTCGATCATTGTACAGTAGTTGTATTAATCAGCGGGTCCTTGTTACAAGGATTTACATGTCAAGCAAGACATCATCTATGTTGTACATCAATGTATTAAATATGTTCACAATAGTGAAAATGTTACAATTTCTAGAGATTCCTACATGCTTTCATTGAAGCTCCTTGATCATTGTAGAGTAGTTGTATTAATTAGCAAGTCCTTCTTACAAGGATTTACATGTCAACTAAGACATCATTTATGTTGTGCATCAATGTATTAAATATTTTCACAATAGTGAAAATGTTACAATTTCAAGAGATTCCTACATGCTTTCATTGAAGCTCTTTGATCATTCTAGAGTAGTTGTATTAATTAGTAAGTCCTTGTTACAAGGATTTACATGTCAAGCAAGACATCATTTGTGTTGTGCATCAATGTATTAAATATGTTCACAATAGTGAGAATGTTACAATTTCTAGAGATTCCTACATGATTTCATTGAAGCTCTTCGATCATTGTACAATAGTTGTATTAATCAGCAGGGCCTTGTTACAAGGATTTACATGTCAAGCAAGACATCATTTATGTTGTGCATCAATGTATTAAATATATTCGCAATAGTGAAAATGTTACAATTTCAAGAGATTCCTACATGCTTTCATTGAAGCTCTTTGATCATTGTAGAGTAGTTGTATTAATTAGCAAGTCCTTGTTACAAGGATTTGCATGTCAAGTAAGACATCATTTATGTTGTGCATCAATGTATTAAATATGTTCAATGTATTAAAATTTGCAACAATTTATAATTCCTAAAGGGCTTAACATGTAATTAAAATTTCCATGTACTTTGAGGGACTATGCTATACATGAGTTTCATTGTTTACCAGATTGGTTCCATTAATTATTTTTCTAAGTTGGCCAAATCTTTTCTTAATCATTTCTATGTGAATATGGGTTTGAAGACTATAATTTATTATTCATGTCTAAGTGTGCTTAAGGGCCTAATGAAAGGATTAATGATTCATTAACTAGATTTTAGTCTTTTAAGTGCTAAAATTAAATATCAACTCTATAAAGATAAGTTATAAAGTATCTTTGTTTAGGGATTTTTGTTTCTAATTGTAAGGACAATGCATATTTGAATAGCTATGTTTCATTCATGGATTTGTGTGCTCATGCTAATAATGTTGAATTAAAATTGTTGTCTTATAATGTATTGAACATGGTTCTTCTCATGTGCCTCCTATGACTTCATACCCTTGCAAGTTTCAAAAGCATAGTAATTTTTAAAATGGTAACAATGAGAAAGAGAATAAGCCTAATACCAATTATGTGGCTAATGCTTCTAATGTTATTACTTTTAAAACATAGCATTTCAAGAAATTAATAAAATTGAGTGAGCCCTTTGTAAATGTGCTTCAAAATTTTCTTAATTCTAATATAATCACTCTTCAACCTACTTATCCATTAGATCCATCTAAAGGGCTACTTAAAGGGTATATTTAGAATGCATTTTGTAATTATACAATTTTTAATTTAGATTCATGCAAAGTATTGTTTAGTTTTTAACATTCATATCTTACACTTGTAATTATAGCATGTTGTTGTATCCCATATTTATAATGAATACAAAGGTGTGTTTATATCGATTAAACTAGTTCCACTTAAAACATTTAGTTTGCATCTCTCAATTGTATACTAATTGTTTGGTGAAGTTGTTTAAGTAATGTATGGAGGATTATTTAAGTTACAAATTTTATTTTGACTTGGACTATTAATATTGTAATTTTAAATAAAGTAATTTAACTCTTATAATTAATAATGACCAACTAAATTCATAAAACAAATTTAATTTCACAATGTTTGTCATCTTATTATCTTTGGAAGTCCTAAATCTATTTTTATTCCTAAGTCAACAATTTTAAATTTAAATTTAAAGTGTCTTATTTTCTTACTAAAGTGACTAGAAGTCAACAAATTATTCAATTAGGACATTAATGAAGAGATATTTAATTTTCAACTATGTAAATGAAGAGATATTATGAAAGATATATTAAAAGATATATATTACAAGCACAATGTGTGTGTGTTTATATATATATATATAAAATAGCTACTTTAGCCAGAGTTGCAATCTTTCATTCTCAAACTTCCCCTATACTACAAACTACTACTAACGAACCATGTAGGGTCTCTGCAAAAAAGACGGCCATGCAGGGCCTTAGAAAAAAGACAAAATTTGCCCTTATGGCTACTATGAGTATTCTGACTATCTATATATCTTTCAACCTTCTAACAAGCTGATATCATAGCTATGTCAAATATAATACAATATCAGAGGATACCTGGGAAGCTTCCACATAATCACATGAAGTTCATTTCCTGTGCCATATCCTAGAAGGTCTGTACCCAATCGAACTGGTCATTTACAGCGTCCAATTGAAGCATCTTCTTGAGGAAAGCCACTAATTTCTCCACCTTCTCCCTCTTCTCAATCAATGGCATACCTTTCAGATCGAGGATGAAGGGAAATACCTTAATCACTTCTCCCTGATCCTGAGACAAAGGGATGTCTCTTGACCATGGAACCCCAATTCCTGCAAACACTGTACCAAGAGTCTTCTCCATCCCTCCAAGAATCTCTACTTTGAAGAGCTTAGTAGTTACTACCTTCATATCCACCTTAGAAACCCCTGCATCTAATAGGGAAGCGAGAAATCTTGATGAAATACTGGTATCCACTCTATAAGCCTCCCCTGCATCCAAGAAACCACTGCCAAGGATAATCTTCATTGTTGCCAGGATAAGGTCATCATGGATTCGTAGGACTCTCTTTAATCTTTGGTCTGTAATCCCTCCTTTGAAATCCATCTACCTCACAGAGCTTTCCAATTGAATGGGGGTGTCGATACCCAAACTAACCAGGCCCTCCAGTGCAATTCGAGCTATGAATCTTGAATTTCCCTCCATTGCAAACGCAGACAATTTCTCTCAGTTCTCTACAAGTTAGGAATGGTATGTTGGATATCTTGAGAAGGAGATATGTTTAATCATAGAAGGATCTTGAAACCCCCACCTTAGCGAAGGCTCTCGAAGCAATGATCACTTGGCATGCTTCACAGGGAATGTATGATTACTTTGTTATATCTATCTGTCATGTTGACCTCTGCCAACCTAAGTGAAAACTTCTTGCTAGAGGAGAAAGAATTTAAAATGATGACTAAGATATCACATGTCATCGATGTTGACCCTATCACTTGCTTTGAGTGAATAGGGTGCCCGCCCAAAATATATATATTGAAATAAATTGAAATTTGAAATATCTAAATTACTTTCTTAAATTGTACATGTCAAATTACTTTTAAATCAATAATTTTTGTATTGTGATATATCATAAATTATATTGGAACATACATATAAGTTCAATTCATATATATATCAAATATAAATGTAAAAAATATATATTAAAATTATCAAATAAAAACTTAATTGCATAACTCTATAACTAAACATCTAAATGTGCATATGTATCATATATAAAGAAATGCTAGATATGGTACATATACTGTATAGATCACATGTGACAAATAACAAACAAAGTTCATAACAAAGCTCTATAACTAAACATGTTAATACAAGTATGTACATGATATAAAGACATGCCATACCATGTATGCTACATAATATAAATAAGTCTGGTTCAAACATAAGCATAGTCTAAATAACAAACAAATAGTCTAGCAACATCATCAGCACCTCCTATGGGTGCAATGGGCCTCACTCAATCCAGGACTAAAATGATTAGTTGAGCCCTATCCTGAGCCTTGTCCTAAGCCCTGTCCTGAATCCTCTGTAGATCCCTTCCATCTATGAATATCTAAGTCAAGTGTAGATCCCTGAACATAAAAATTATCGAGCTATGATTAAATCTATATTAAAAAATGGAATCTCGAGTAATTGTTCAAATTTTATACAATAAAATACTTTACCTCGCATCCCTCAACCACATCCAGTATCTACTACAAAGTGTCATGTCCCACCACTCTAGTTAGTCCCTGATGTAAGATTGATTTTAAGAGTCAACACACATGACACAAAACTAAATTTTATAATTTCAATAATAATTTATAACAAATTTACACTAGATTAAACATAAAATTTAATATATACCTCATCATGAACAACCTGTGTAGCTCCATGGATGACCCTCCCAATCCCACTAAGGTTAGATGAATTGAGGGTCATCGCAACATCGTCAAATAAAAGTCCATGAAATGATCCTGGTGGAAAATGTGGACTAATAGTATGAGGATGTGGTGGAATCTATTGTGAATGTGCTATAGACTGATCTGCTAGATCAACCTGATCTCTCCCTATGTAGCCCTGTGTTCTTGTGTGACTATGTGTAGCTCTGCGATCACTGTGCTAGCTGACATGTGCAGCCAAAGAGTCAAGAGGGATCCCATACTCTGAACTGTTAAACTCATATGCAACTAATAGATCTTGTGCAAGACATGTACTCAATCTACATATTGCACCCTCTCTAGTAGTCTGTGCCACATCATGTGGTGAAACTATGTCGGTGAGGATGTAAGGATCATAATTGGTGGAAGTCGAATCAACTAAGGAAATGCTGGTACGTGGGTGCAAGATATATCTACCAACACAGTCAGAAGCCAAGTGGTCAATCTCACTCGCAATAGTACCTAAACTCTGAAAAAAACCTGTCTTGATGATACAACTATTAGCTCAAATGTTGGTCCTAGATTTAAACTTTTGGGAAGTACCAAAAGGTTGGGACCAATTAATGCCCTCTTATCAATGGGCAGTTGCAGCTCAACATGTCTGAATTGAGGTTTATCAGAAAATCTCCAAGACCCTGTCCAACATGAGCAAGGATAGATGTGTAATCAACATCAAGACGTAAATGAATTTTAGCATATATAATCGTTTGCAAAAATATAATGACAACTCATCATTATGTGGCCATCGATGATGCGTTGTCAACCATTTAAGGTATATAAGTGGTCCAACAACAGGATCTATACACCTAGCCATGGAATAGCCTCGAACTCTATCTTATCCAATATAGTGTGGAAACATCGTATGAACCATATCTAATGAAACAACCCTATTAACTGCTATCCATTTCATAGTCCCAATAACACTTAAATTTTAGAAATTAAATACATTCAATCTACACATTTAAATTAGTTACAAAACTAAAAACATTTAAAAATTAAAAATTAAATACATTCAATCTACACATTTAAATTAACAAAACTAAAAACATTTAAAATTTAAAAATTAAATACATTCAATCTACACATTTTAAATTAGTTACAAAACTAAAAGCATTTAAATTTTAAAAATTAAATACATTCAATCTGCAAATTTAAATTAACAAAACTAAAGACATTTAAAATTTAAAAATTAAATACATTCAATCTACACATTTAAATTAACAACTAATTGTCTTCAAGGCAACTATCTATTGAAAAACTCTTCAAACAAGAAATTGTCTTTCCTAGATACAACTCTTAATACAATCATAATTAATTTCTAAAACCATGTTCATAATTTTTCAAATTTTATGAATTGTAGATGTTTTTTAGATGTTTTTTCCTCTACAACTCTTAATTATGCTGGGAGGCGTTCTACACTCATAGCAAGGGCTAAAAGATTCAGATTACCGTAAATAATTAAGATTCAGATTCCCCTGTAAACAAAATTCCTAAAATGTGTAAATAAATAAATTCGTGCAAGCCAAATGGATAGAAAAATAGAAAAACTTGGGTAGTTATGGAGTGGAATCTTTATCATGTTAAACAAAAAATAAATAAATTCGTGGAAGCCAAATGGATAGAAAAATAGAAAAACTTGGGCAGTTATGGAGTGAAATCTTTATCACACTAAACAAATAAATAAATAAATTTGTGGAAGCCAAATGGATATAAAAATAGAAAAACTTGGGCAGTTAAAGAGTGAAATCTTTATTACGTTTGAAGAATATAAAAAGTCTCACAGCATAGTCTCTTTAAATTAACTCATGTGAGCATATCAAATATTCTAACTGCAAGTAATTTATAAAGATATCTATCAGCATACTTTAGATATATTTTTTAAAATATAAATATACTAGTATAATCATAATCATTTTCTAAATCCATGTTCATAACTTTTCAATTTATGAATTATAGATGTTTTGTAGATGCTTTTTTTCTAAAATTTGTCTATAGGCTTAAGAGCCCATGTTGCTTCCATCTATTGGATCCCTGAGACCCTTCTCTACATTTTTTTCTTATCTTTACTATTTCTTTATTATTTTCAAATTCATATTACTAGATATAAAGTGATTTCATTGGAATCTACATTTTAACACACCATTTTGTTCTATTCCTATTTTTTCTTTCTTTACTAATTCTTATATTTTATCTTTATTGTTGGGGGCCACTATCATTTTACTTATGTTTTGTTTTCTGTCATTTAGTCAAAAGCCAATAGGCTAGTTTTCAACTTGTGTTGTATGTAATATCAATGGCCAATCAATTTAGATATTTCTTTAAACTTATAAACTTTAGGAATATTAGATCTAATCATGCATTGAACATTGTGGTGAAATAGTTGAGTTTAAATATTTAATAAAATAAATGCTCAGGTGAATTAACTAGGTCTAAACTAAAATTTCATTAAAATGTAGTGATTTCAGTCATTCTATAGCTTGTACTATTCACCAAAAGTTAAATTCCAATTTCAGCTATTTTGATTGCTCGGAATTTATTTAGTGGATGACTTTGAGGCACTACTAGATATGCTACTTCTTATTGGCTAATTGGGAGGCCATAGTGTTCTCTAATCATTCCTTCATGATTGAGTTCATGTGGTTATTCATTTAATAACATTCCATTATTCTTAGTTATAAAAAATAATTGAATTTCTTTATATTAAAATTAAAATTAGGATTGATAGTTTTTTTGAGTGATTTTTGGATTTGGTTTCAAATTTTTTATGGGTTATATCTTTATAGAAATTTTCTACCTACTACAAAGCACTCAATAAAGAGTTTTAATACTTATAGTATTTATAGCCATAATGATTTTCCAATAAAAATATAAATTTATACTTAACTATAAGACTATAGGCCTACAAATATTTTTTCTTATCAGCTATTTGGTAGTAGTTTTGGTGCTTTTAGTAATTGAATATTTATTATTTGGTATCTATATCCAACTGAGTGAAGCCTTTTTATGTTTTTCAAGCCTTTTTATGATTTTCTATTTAATATGTAATAAATAAAATAATACTAAATTAAAATAAAATAACTCTTAATTAAATGTGACATTTCCCCTCTTTTTTGGATAAATATATTTAAGATAATTATCTATATCTGTAATATTCCTTCTCATATTTAGAGATCATTCTCAACAAAATTTAGGTTGGGACGTAGAAAATAAAATAAAAAATGCTTTTAACATTAATCTAGATAAGACTACTTCATAGGAATTTCTTGTAAGTGAACATGGAAGTATAGTTTAGTAATGTAGTCATTTTGAGAAATGCATTATAATATAAAAGTAGGATATTAGACACAAACAATAATTTTATCTTCATTACCTTGGGAGAGCATTTACATTTATATTTACAGTTACAATGTGAATCAAGAAATATTTTGATTCTATCAGGGCATATTTGCAATAATTCCTTGCTAGCTCAGGTGCTCAAATAGTTAATTATGGTCATTGAAGAATGCCTAGTCAAATATGCTTATAACTCTCTAATAGAGGTGACACAGGTACTCCACCAAGTAATCAGTTACCTATGTAAAATTGAAAGTTTTTTCCAAGTGAAAGTTGATCACTAAGTGATTTAAGATGTGTTGTTTTTCATTTCATTTTACAGCTAGAGACTATTAGACATGTCACTCATATATGTAACTATTTTTTCTTGTTATAGATGTATTATACTCAATGCATTTAAATTTTAACAATGATAAAACAAAGAAAAATAAAAGCATGACATTTGTAGTAAGCATGTACTTTCTTTTCAAATGAACAACTTGGATCTACTTTCAATGTGATCATTGTGTACCTAAGATTTATTCTAATATTATTATTTCTAATCCATACAAATCATGTACATATGTTGAAAAGATAAAGTTTCTCCCAACACACATTTTCCAAGAGAACAATGAACCAAAATGTAACATATAATTGTAAAAATAATGAACATTTCATCGGTTTTATTTTACATCCTATTTATCCATAATGCTAGTACAAATAGCATTTCAAAGTCAATGAATAATTTGGTTATCAAAAGCATACGTGTACAATAGCCAAACAACACCACTTATGTACTACAATTGCAAGTCCATGAGTAGAGCTTCCATATTCTCAAAACATATATCATTTAAATTTCCATCACAACACTGTTGGGGGCCACTAACATTTCACTTATGCCTTGTTTGATGCCATTTCTATCAAGAGCCAATAAGCTAGTTTTCAACTTGTGTTGTGTGAATCATAGTCTCAAACAAACTTTATCCCACCAATTATGAATAAATAAATAAAGAGGATAAGGGTACTTAGGTTTGGAGGGGATTTAGATGTGGCACTTGAGATATTTTAATGTAACATGTGCTTAGTGATTCAATCCCAATTTCAACTATCAAGCCCAAGATTGTGAAGCTTTGACAAAGTAAGAAATGACTTGTGCTCTTTTATAATTTGAATTTACACCTACAATTCTAATTTATATGCATCTATGCACCTAGAGGAAAGTTAGTTTGGGTGCATGATTAATTTTGATTTAGGAAAATGGCGATCAATTTCACATATACCTAGTTCTAAACATGGTTCAAGATTACACTTGCAAAACCTTTTGAACCAAATGACTTAAGATATAAATTTACAAATATAGGGGTTAGGCTTAGACCATTAAGGAACAAGGACTTAGAATTAGATTAAGTATAGGTCATATGCCTCTTAAAAATTTATAAATACTAATGTCCTTCCTCATGCATGTTTTTTTAGGGTTTTGAAATAAGAGTGATTTGAAATTGCCACATGATTTTGAAAGGTGTGAAATAGGTTTTTTTTTAAATCTAGAATTTTTGTTTGTTTCTAGGGTTTTCATTTCATTTTTAGGGTTTTAGTTTCAATGGTAGGGTTCTAGTTTCATTTATAGGGTTTTAGTTTCATTTCTAGGGTTTTAATTTTGTTTTTAGGGTTTTAGTTTCATTTCTAGGGTTTTAGTTTCATTTTTAGAGTTTTATTTTAGTTTTTTATACTTTTAATTTGGCTTATTCGGTTGTTACTTGATTTTTATGGGGCCTAAATTTGATAGTCGACCTTGGTTGTCAAGCAATTTTTTTTATAACAGTTATCTATTCAATGGTGCCTTTAAAATACTATAACATACCTTAGTATAAGAAAATTATATAAAAACTATATATATATATATATATATATATATATATATATATATATATATATATATATATATATATATATATATATATATATATATATATATATATCATCATAATCCCTAATAAATTTTGATAGTTTGTCCAACATCTCTCCTTTCATATGATACTTTTAAAAAAAAAATCGATTGTATTTGACAGCAAAAAATGCCTTTAAAAAACTATAAAATTTGATTTAATTTTATTAAAAAAAATAAAAATATAAAAAAAAAACCTACCCGCAACAGTCAACAAGCAGGGTTCAAGTGTTGTCACAGAGAAATTGGAGTTGTGGGCGCCTTCTGTGGGGTCGTGGGATCCAGGTGGAAGGGTTTGATAGAGACAAGAATTTAGGCGAAAATGACATTTCCACCTTTTCTTTTCTTTTTATTTTATTTTCAAAGTTCCACCCGAAATGGTGTCGGGTAGTAAACTATTGCCCAACACCTTTCTGCCTAGAAACATGTGGCCATGTAGGTGCCACATATGCGCCATGTGGTTCCGGGCAAAAAGGTGTCAGGTGACTTCCTAACTCCTGGAAACCTTTCGCTCAGAATTATTTATTTGGCCAAAAGTGTGACACAACTCTTAACTAAATCACCCTTATGAGGGTCTCCCCTTTTATTTTAGGTAGTCCTTTTATTAGAAATTTGGCTTTTGACTGCCTCTGTTCTTGCAACAAAGTTTTGGGTTCAACTTCTTGGTGGAAGAATGCCCTCTGCCACCACCTAACCATGGATTTTGATAATCTTGACTCTTTGGCAGATTGGCCTACTCCTCTTATTCCCTAGTTGGTCTCTAATGCTATTTTATGTACTTCTATTCTACTTGAGCGATCTTTCTTTGATCTGACACTTAGTGATCCTACATTGGTTGATTCCATCCCCCTTTTGGTAGATACTACTAGAGAGCTTACTTCTATTGGGCCTAGGATTCTTGCTACCATTCTATAGCATCTGGTTATGCCTCCTAATTCTTATTTGATCAGGTGTCTTTAGTCCTCTCCTCCTTGTTCAATGCTATATTTTGGGGCGATGGAGGTGGTCTCCCCTCCTCTCTCCCCTTAGTCTAAGGATATTGACAACTCTATGTCATGTGGAACGTTGTAGAAAGGAGGAAGAAATGTCTTCTTAAATCTATTTCTACATCCTATTGTTGATTCAAGGGTGTGCAATTGCTAGGTTAGGTTAGGCATTGTTTAGGCTCTAGTCTCTTTGTATTGTGAGGCTACTATTGTGCTATGTTTCCGTAACTTCATTTCTTGTTACCTTTTAGGTTATTTCTTGGTGTTTCTTTAGTATGTAGATGGCAAAGTTTAAATTAAAATTTTGAGATTTTAAAGTTCAAGGTTCAGTTCCACAATTACAAAAATGACCTAGGACAATTCTACAACTATGGATTTGATCAAGGGTGTCAAATGAGAGATCTAGAGATTGGAGTCAATCTCTTAGAATAAGTGATAATGGGATTAGAATATGATATCATGATTTGAATCTACCTAAGAATATACCACTTATAAACTTATTATTACATAATAACCAAAATGTGTGTAGAAAACTCATAGACATGCAATTTTCCCATTACACACTAAGATTCTTATCAAATCCTTATAGTTGTGATTTTGATTTATGATATCAATTCATTTTAAACTTTAGTTGTGGAGGATTAGAGAATCATCTGGAACTAACATTGGAATGACCATTTTCTAAAGGTAAACCTTAACTAAGGAATGTGTTGTAAATTCACCTTTACTCAGTTACATACATATACATGTAGAAAAGTCAGTCGAGACATTGTGATCGAAAAGAGGAGGTTGCCGGGTCATGTCCTTTTGCATAGGCGGCACGACAAACGTGAGAACTTTTCGGAAGACTCAAGAACTTTCGCGGCTAGTACCGAAGTCGTCGAGAATGGTGTAGCGAAAAAAGCAATGCGACTTTGAAAAAAATAGTGAGAATTCTGTGAACAAATGCTTATGTAAACATATTAACAAACTTGAAAATTTGTATGATGTACGAATGAACAATAGGTAAGAAGGTCCGTTGCATTTTCCATGAAGCAGCACAGAGATTCAATAAGAAGAATTTATGTAAGCAGAAGAGAGATTCAATAATTTCTTTGTATATTTCTTGAAAATGTCGAGGTCTCTCCTTGAAAACCCATCTTCTTGGCAGCCTGGCTGCATGCCTCTGTTTATGGTATTTGTGGGGCTTATGATGGTGTCCATGGCTGCAGTGGGAGATGGTGGTGGCGGTGGCGGTGGCGGTGGCTGTGGAGGGGGTGGTGGAGGGGGCGGCGGCTGTGGTGGTAGTGGAGGATGCTGATGGCTACTTTTAATTTGTTTTTCACTTCACCAACAGTGTGATTTGAAATATTTAAAATAATGTTTGCTTTTATCCACACCCATTACACACCAAGGTGCGATTGCTAGTGATATCATATCCAATCATATGTTTCTGTTTAATAAAACTTTTTATGGAAGAATTCATCTGTAAATTTGATCTTGTATAAACTTTAAACAACCCTTTATACAATCACATTGACCAACAAAAATACACTTCATGAATAGTGCCAGATTGTTTTCTGGTTTCTTTCTATTGAGTCAAATCTCTCAAAGTATGATTTGATGATAAGTACTAAAATTCAGTGCTGCATGTTTTGAGTTCATCTTTCCTAGCCTAAACTATTGGAATGGTGAAAAATGTATACTTAGTATTTTTATTATTTTTTTGGGCTTCACTATTAAAGAACTTATGAAGAAAGGATATTAATATCTTGGAAGAGCAATGAGATCATATAGATGCACTCACGAGAGAATATTTCTGCCTAGACAGTTGCAATATTGACCATAGATAAAATTACTCTGTTTTTTTATGCTTTGATGGACATCCATACCCTGTTCCAAGGTGTCTATTTGGGTGCAAGAAGAGAGGATGTGGGTAAAGGCCATGGAATTTGGTTCCATTACTGCCAATCACACTTGCTTGAAAGTCTGTAAAACCTTTTTAACAAATCCCATTTTGTGTATTTTTGTAGTCATGAGGCTGCAGTCCTTTTCTGGCATTCTGTCAAACATTTATCATGCCTTGTCTTTGTTTCCACAATTTAAATACATGCTTAACAATCATGGCATGTTTATGAAACCAAATTTAATTGGAGTGCAAGAAGAGAGGATGTTGGACAGATTACAATGATGCTTTACACATGCCAATTACATAAACATTGAAAGCTTTTAAAGATTTAATAACAAATTTATTTTGTGCATATTTCACTATCATGGTAGCTGTTACAGTAGTACTTAATAATGTATGGGCGTGGGATTATGAGATACTATCTTGTTCTTTCATATGGTCCAACACTTGGCATATATGTACATAAATTTACCATGAAGAGCTTAGTGAATAAATGGCATAGGCATGAGAGGATGCTGGTCGGTGTGTGTAAATTGCATTTCCTTGAAAGTTTCTAAAACCTTGTCAACAAATCCACTTTGTGCATATATACTGCAATCATGGAATTTGACATTGACATGGGTAGAAAGGGCTGCAAGTAAGGGAGTTGTGGAGGGCAGAAGTTTTCTTGCACTTTGTGGATGTGCAAGGTTGTTGCAAGAGTCCACAAATCTATAGCCTAAAACATTGAATTTGCCTTTTATCCTTTTGACTTGTGGGAGACGGGCTTTTAAGTGCACTTTGTTATTAGTTTTTGCTTACATGCAAATTAGTTATGCAATTCTATGGATTTAAAACTTATGTTTGTCCTTTATAACACCCAGAAAAATGATGTGAGAATGCAAGTATATTTTGCAATTGCGCAACTGCGAATATATTCTATTAGTCTACATTTCATCTATTATCGTGGAATTTTGGGGTGAGGAAGAATTTTGTAGCTTTGTACAGTTGTGAATTAAGTACGTACTTCCACATTTCGATCTTCATTAATAGACTTTTGACTTTTAAAATGTGAATTTTTGTCTTTTCACGTGAAAATGGAGTTTCCTCCAAATTTTGTAATTTGATTTTTAGACTCTCAAATGTTTCCATTTTAGTATTGTAAACTTCCAAAGCCACTCGTAGATTTGTAAAAAAATGAATTTTTACCTAATTTTGATGTGCTTTCATAATTTTTGACTTTAAACTCCTTTAAAATATCATTGTGGATGCCAATCAAACATTGTGACTTGGCGAGCATGGAGGGGGAGTTGCCCCATGTGGGTCCTCCCTTGTTTTGAAGGGCAGCTTAGTCTAAAAAAGGTGGGATTGGATATGTCACATGATTCAATCCCATGGACAAAACTCTTCAAATCTCCCACCTTGAATAGTGGTGGTGAAGGCGTCTCAATCATCGATTCGGAGGGAGTTTCACTCGAGATAAAGGATCCCATGATAGATATGGTGTTATAGAAGATGGAAAATGTGCTTATAGGAAAGTTCTTTAGGAGAAGACCCAACATTGAGATGGTTCAAAAGTAGAATTGTTCCAAAAGGAAGGTAAAAGGAAATGTCGAAGTTAGGGCCCTCCCTAAGGGACTATTTGCCTTCTCATTCTCCCTCCCTGAAGACTGCATCCAGGTTTTGATGAAGGGCCTGTGGTTCATTGGGAAAACAAGTCTTTCACTATGCAAGTGGAGACTAGGGTTTGATCTAGATGCTGACCTTTTGTCCATGGCCCCCACTTGGGTTAAACTCCCCGGTCTCCCTTTAGAAAACTGGGACAAAGAAATAATAATAGGAATAACAAACTCTTTCGAACACTTTCTCTCTCTTGACAATGTCACAAGGAATAGGAGTAGGCTTGTGTTTTCCAAATTTTGCATAAATATGGAAGTCAATAAGGTGCTTCCCACCTCCACTGTCCTAGAATCAAAGCTGGGAAAAATGGACACATATTGTACAATATGAGAACTCAACCCTTTATTGTCAAAACTGCTCACAAACAGGTCACCTGATTAATGTCTATCCACACACAACCAAGGAAAAGAACAATGAAGAAATGGAAAAGAAAAACAAAGAAATTCAAGGGGATTCTATGAAGGCTATTGGTGAATCACCCCTACCATAGCAACTAGACTCCCTTAAATAATGGGAAATTGCCTCTCCATCAAGGAATGCAAATGTCTAGGGCTCCCAAGGGCTGGAAGAGATGGAACATCTCTCTTTGGGCCTCATAGTGCTAATATGGATAAAACAACACTAGAGGAGGATTTTGATAGAGTTCAACATGAGAAAGACACTATAGTTTATAGAAATCCTCTAGGACCCCCAGGGGGTCACCAATCTCTTATGCTAGTAAAGGAACCACTCCCCATCAGTCAAAGGAACTTGTGATAAGATCCCCTCTCCACATTAGCTTCATAGTTAAAAATGGTTTGAAGAAGGGAACCCTTGGGGCCTCTCCCTTGAATCCTGCTATTGATAAAGGGAAAGGAACCCAAACAGTCAAAGAGTAATATAGAACAATAGATATGGTTCTAGACTTGAAATTAGGGAAAAGATCCAATAGGGAAACTAGGCACAAGGAAATAACAAAGGAGGTGGCAAATGGGAAGCAAAAAACCTTGGAGCTGACATGCTCTAGGAGAGGGAAAAATGAAAGTCCCGTATTGGAACATAAGAGGGCTAAATAGCCCTCACAAATAGAATATCCTGAAGAACCTTTTAAAGGAGCTCAAGCCAAACATTTTGCTTCTACAAGAGATAAAGATGTTTGCTAATTCTTTTTCTTCTATTTGTAAAATATCTAGCCTTTTATGGAGTTCCATGTGGTTGATGCGAACAATGTGTTGGGAGGTATCATCATCATGTGGAATGCTTCAATTTTAGAAGCTACTCTGATTTCTAAACATAAGCACTTCTTAATTGTCCTATTTAAACTTAAATTCAATAGTGAATCTTGGATATTATCCAATATATATGCTCCCAACAATAGGCAACATAGAAGGAAAACTTGGAAAGATCTTATTTCTTTCAAGAAAAAAATCCAAAATCTCAACTAGATGGTTGCAACTGACTTCAACACTCCCTTGTACCCTTCAAAAGAAATGGGTTGAAATGTAGATTATTTTGATAGCATGATAGATCTAGCTAACTTCCTCTATGAAGGTAGGCTTTTGGACATCAATCTTGAAGGTTCTTCATTCACTTGGTCAAATAAAAGGGCTGGAAGGAATCTCATTTAGGTGAAACTTGACAAGTTTTTTATCTCTTGCAAATGGAACATATTGGATAAATACATTTTTTTACTCTTCTAAGAGTTAGTTCAGATCACACACCCCTGATCTTGGATTTGGAAATAAACATTAAAAGAGGAAATCATTCATTTAGGTTCAAGATCATGTGGACCCTCCACCTTGACATAAATAAAATTATAGAGAAATGGTGGAATATTGAGATTAGAGGAACAACTCTTTACAAGCTCATTTTCAAAGTCAAGAATGTTAAGAAGAACATAAAACAATGGAATAGATTCTCTTTTGGAAATATTTTTGAGCAAAAGAAAGAGGTCAAGAAAATCTTGAAGGATATCCAAATAGAAATGGACACCAAGGTAATAATGAAAGAAATTTACCAAAAGGAAAAAGAAACCCTCTACAAATTTCATAGCATAATAATGAGAAAATATTCTAGAAACAAAAATATAGAATACAGTGGCTCAAAACTAGGGATAGGAACACTAAGTTTTTTATTCAGTTTGTTCTAAAACATAGGAAAAGAAACAAAAATTACAAAAATAATAAAAATTATGGAATAAGAATCATAGAAGAAAAAGAAATTTAGACAGAAGAGGTTAATTTTTATCATGATTTACTCAACCTAATACTTAAAATAGACCAATCTAAAGAAGCTCGGGTCTTCTAGAGGCTATTCCAACTGTTATTTTTGATGACAACCTGGGGGAAATGAGTAAGGATGTTTTGGAAGAGGGGGTGAGAGGTGCTCTTTTTTCTTTGGATCCTTACAAAGCTCTGAGCCCAAATGGTTTTCCCCTAACGTTTTTCCAATCATTCTAGGAAATTATTGGGCTAGAGGTTACCAAAGTGGCCCAAGAATTCTTTTATGCCAATTCTTGAAGGAAATCAACAACACCTTTTTGGTTCTCATACCAAAGAAGAGTGAGGCCAAGAAAATGATAGAATTTTAACCTATAAGCTTATGTAAGATAGTCTACAAAATCCTAGCCAAGCTTTTGGTTCTGAGGATGTAGCCCCACCTAAACAAGATTATACATACAAACTAGAATGGGTTTGTTCTAGGTAGATAAATTCTAGATGTTGTAGCCATACATGAAACTTTTCACTTAATAGAGAAAAGTAAAAAAGAAAGCATGGCATTGAAACTAGATATCTCCAAGACTTATGACAAGATCTCTTGAGATTTTCTTCTAGAGGTACTCCAAAAGTTTGGTTTCAAATATAAAATGCCGAGCCTTTTGAAATGTTGTTTCACCACTCCTACTTTCTTGATCATCATCAATGGCATCCCTAATAGTCACTTTTCTTTCAAAGGAGGTCTTAGGCAAGGAGATAACTTTTCCCCTACTTTTTTTATCATGTTGGAAGAGGTTTTGGGAAAAAATATTTTATTAAACATCATTAGGGGAAATATCAAACGCTGTAGACTAGCCTTTTCCATAAGCCCCAGCTCTCACCAACAATTCATAGATGACACTATATTTAGTTGGGACTACCACTATTGTTGAGGCCAAAGGTTGGAAAAATATTCTAACTCAGTATGCTATGGTATCAGGAAAACAGATAAACTTGAATAAGAGTGGGGTATTCTTTAACACCAATCAGCCCCTCCAAAATTAGATAGCTAACACTTTAGGCTGCAACATCAAGCATTTTCTGACCACATACATGTGAATGCCCTTGAGATTGAGAATAATCCATAATAGTACATGGAATAGTCTAATAGAAATAATCTAAAAGAAGTTGGTTGCTTGGAAGGGTAAATTACTCAGCCATGCTAGTAAATTGCAATTAATTAAATCCTTCCTTTAGAGCACCTTGGTGTACCTACTCTCATTATTCATAATTCCTAGCTGCTTAGTAGAAAAAATAGAATAGATTTAGAAAATATTTCTACGATTAGGGACTGAGGATAAGAAAAGGATCTCTCTCATGGCGTGCAATAAAGTTTGCCTTCCTAAAAATAATGGAGGCCTGGGGATACATAAAATCAAAGACATGAACAAGGTTCTCATGGTCAAAATAGGATGCCAACTCATGACAACCAATAATGAATGGAGAAAAATTATGAAAGCTAAATACATGAGAAACCAAGATGGCTAGTCCCTCCTTACCTTCACACATCCCCCTACTAGTTCTACCGTATGGAACAACATCACTAAATCAAGGCAATTACTAAGGAAAGGAGTTAAATGGAAGTTGAGGAATGGGGAATTAACCCTATTCTAGGAGGATCACTAGATCTTAGACATGCCTCTAGAACTATCACATCTGTGTGGTAGAATTAAAGAGGTGTTATGTGGTTTGTTTGTTGAGTTTGTTAAGGATTATTATAAGTAGAAAAATCAAAGGAAAATGTGAAAAATCTTTCCAAACATGCTAGGTGGCATTGACCATGTTGCCTTGAATGATTTAATCTCCAAAACAAGACCTTATAGATTTAATATTTTCCCTAGGTAGGATGAATTGATTTGGACTACTAACTCCATGGGTAGCTACATAATCAAGTCTAGGTTTAACTTACTGGGAACTACACAGATGACTAATTTTAAATGGGATAAAATATGGAACCACAATCTTATCCCCAAAATCAACTTCTTCTAGTGGTTGCATATCATGATAAAATTGTTACTATCAATAATTTGAAGAACAAAAGCTTCCTGATGGCTAATAGATGTATTTTATGCAGAGAAGTAAAAGAAATAATTATTCACCTATTAATTGATTGTCCCTACTCTTGGAAGATTAGACAACCAATGCTAGAAATATTTAACATACAATGGGTCCATCCTAACGAGGTGAAATAGATGCTTTCTAGCTAGGTTTCTCCATTCTACCACCCATTAATCAATGAGATATGGCCTCAAGCTCTTCTTTACATTTGTTGGAGTATATGGAAGAAATGGAATAATAGGATTTTCTGAAACACTAGCAAACCTTGGAATGTTCTTCTTGGCCAGATCATACAGGACATAGAAGAAAATGTTGGAGGTGCACAAGTCAAAAGACCTAAAATATCCCCCACATCCACAGAAAAATAAATAGCTACCAAATAGAACATACAAGCCAATTTGGAAAATGTAGATTATGGAAAGATGCAATAAAAGAAGAAATACAAAATGGTCCCCCTGACACTACTTAGAATAAATTAAATTTTGATGGCTCGTCCAATGGTAACCTAGGTTAGGCAAGTGGGGGTGGTCTAATAAGGGACAAAAAGGTCAACTCATTTCTACTTTTGTTAAGAACCTCAAGGGATTTAGACAAATAATTAAGTTGAAGCTAGCGCTACTCTTCAAGGTATAGTCTTGGCCAGGGAGTACGATATCACTAAATTGATGGTGGAAGGGGACTCCAAAAAAGTCATTGAAATTCTTAAGTCCAATGTTGATCCTCACCGGTCTTATAGGAAACTAAGGAATTCTTAAAGTCCTTTGAAGTTTCAAAAATTACCCACATCTATAGGGAGGGAAATAGTTTTGTAGATCTCCTTGTCAACGTAGGTGTTTATTTAATCGGTTATAATTATTGGGAGCTGGAGGGGTCTCTTTCTCAAAATAGAAAACAAAATTTTAATAATGTAGAAAGGAATAAAACTTAATCCCTTGCCTCCTATTCTTATTTAGAGAGGGATTGCCATGCATAAGATAAAGAGTAAGTATGAGTGAAATTATGATAAGGCACTTCACAAGGAAAAAAGGGTCAAAGTTCAATTATAATAGGATTGAACCTACTAGAAACCAAATGGATGTGCATTGGATTACTATGAAGCCTTTGGACATTGGTGCTAAGAACAACATTCTTTCCACATACTATTCTGTGAACAGTGCAAAAATAATGGGGGTAGAACTCATGAGAATTGAGCCATGCAACTATGAGAGAGTCCATAACAATAATAAGGTTTGGAACATATTAAGGAGAGGGAACCTTACTCCCTCCCTGAAAGCTATAAATAGGTAATGACCCAATGCTATTAAGGGAGTTTTCTACTTCCTAGAAAAGTGGCATAGTTTATGTGAGAGGGATCTCTTTTAGGGTTTCAAAAGACCTTATCGCCATGGTGACAAGCCTCAACACTAAAGGTTTACAGTTGTAAAAAATAATAAAAAGCCACAAACATGATGCCATGAATACTTTTCTCAAGCGAGAGGAGCAAGTGTCAAGATGCTAGAATGAATTCAAGATGTAAGACTTGCATGGCTATTGGAAAAACATGTTGTAGACTCTAATTAGGTACTTTACATTAGAAGGTAGATACAAAAGGATCTATTTGTATCATTTCCCAATGCTTAATCATCGCAAGCATAAAATCAAGATGAGTTTTCCTTTTTTTCTATTTATCTCATTAGAGGAGTTTGTTCTTAAGGTCTTATTGGGGATGGTAGAGTTGTCTCTCCATCAAGGTCTAATTTACTCCTTATTTCACTTATAGCATGCCAAAACCCTAGCCACTCCCCTCAGTCCTAATATCTATAACCCATCCATGGTCCCACCAAAATTTTCTAAATATCCTACCCTTGTTCCCACCCCTATTTCTAAGAAGGATCAATCAACCCTACACCAATCTACTTTTGTGATGGACAAATTGGCCCCACCCTGATTGTTAAAATATTGGTGCCCCCTTCCCAAACACCTCCCAGTCTAGGGACCACTCAATCTCCACCTACTATTAGCAAGGTCATAGCCAAGGGAAAAGACATTTGTATAGAGGGTCCCAACCTCATGGGAAAGACCATTGGATCACTCCACACTAGATATAGACATATAAAGGATCAGGTTGAGAATAATATCACCCCCAATGTGGACTCTAGGTCTACTATTCCTGAGCCTACTTCTAGTCCTTTAGTGGATTTGTAGATGGAAGAATGCCAAAATTGCAAAAACTTGAAGGATAGGGTATAGAAGTTACAGGAAAGGCTCTAGTTATACAATAATGTAATGAAATGGTTTCTTGTCCAACACCATGCCGCAAGAAAGAGGATACAATAAGTTGAAAATGAGGTTTTTAAATAAAACAAAGAGTGATAGGGTTCATAGGCAGAAAAGGAGATCTAGTAGAGGTGGAAAAATTTACTACTACCTTCAAATGATAGGAGGATCTTGAGCAGACTATAACTAAGATTCAAAAAGGGCAAGAGGTGTTGAAGAAAAACCTTATGTAGGTGGTCTCTTTTAGTAAAGAGACTATAAAAATTTGGCCATAAGTCTTTATGTTCTTTAGTCTGAATGTAATGCCCCAAGTTTTCACCTTGGACATTAGCCAAACAAACACCTGACGAGCAAATTTTTTGTGTTTGCAAGTGCGACATTCACATGTCACATTGCACTCACATATGCACAAGGTGTCGTAACAAACTTATAAAAACACCTTTAAGATGACATCACCATTGCACTAAAAAAGGTGGCACAAGCGGAAGACTTCACTCATCATGTGACAATTCACCACGATGACTAGGCGAGAGGTAGAGCTCACTCCATGAAGAAGACTGAATACTCATCCATGACCTTGCTACCTCATGAACACACAGAGTAGGATGAGGGTGACAACTACCTCAATTCATTCCATGACTACACAAGACATCCCAATGCAAGGGTAACACTCACCCACGAGATTGCTCAACTAGGAGGTACAAGCCCTCAACCAATTTAAATTGTCACTAGTCGATTTCGTGCAAAGACACACTTCCCAAAGAAAAAGAGGGAATAATTCCAAGAACGTATTAGATCATGAAAATGAATGCATGGATAGACTCAAGGGGGCAAAAGAACAACTTTCATCGACAAGTTTCACCAGAGGACTAAACGGCCAGAACGGGGCATTGCAACCAAGCCTGGACACCCGAGTTGGACCCCTCTATCTTGGACTTTAGGGCTGGGTGTTGTGGTCCCTGGACTCCAACACTGGGCACTGTGGTCCTAGCAGTGTCCAAAAAAAAGAAAAAAATAAAAAATATATAAAAACCTAGAACTTAGCACAAACTTGCCTGATGCCTCAAAATAGGTTTTGCTATCAAATAAGGTTCATTTTAACCAATACGAATAAGGTATTTGACCAACAATATCCACATGCCAAAAAGACAAAAGTGTTACAAAAGGCTATGCATGTTCGACACCAACATCAACACTTGCCAAAAGCAATTATAGGATCCTTACCACCTATGTGGAGTGAATACGATCCAATACTAACATATCCGTATCATCAATTACGACATCATATAAATGAATATAAACATGCTAACATAGCTAGATTGCATCAAGTGAAAACATACAAATCATACCAATGTCCTCACAAGCTGAGGCATGGGAAAATACAAGACGATCATAATAATTATTAAAATCAAAGGGCTTCATCCTAAACATGGATGCATCATAACCCACATCATAACATATCTCATAACATCATTAAAATATTATTACAATGGTCTCAAGGATCCACTTTACAAAGATTTACATTATACAATAATGAAATGCTACAAGTGCATAAAACACCATAAGTCCAACACGATCTCCAAGGTGCTACCTAGGCACATAGCATGACATATTTAACCTACAAAAAGGACAATTAAGCCATCCAACACCTCAAAGATTGCCGTTATAAGACCATTAGGGAAATGTTTCTCGCCTCCCAACCATATTGTCATATTCAAGCACAATAGTTGTCTATGCCACTCTAGGCAACCGATGAGCTTCAAAGAAGACGATCATGGAAAACCCTCTATCGAACAATCTCACACAATCTAGAGCATAAATGGAAATATATGGAATACATGCCAATCAATGCACACAACTCACATGGCACAACTACTACATAGTTACATACAAGTAACATGTGGCACACTTGCCAATAAAATACATAAAAGTATGAATGGCTCACACAAGCCAACAAACATAATAGAATTTGACATCACAACATTCAAGGATAAGGGAGATTATCACACATTCAATGCATTCTAAACAAGGCATAAATCATAGACCATAACACAGACATAAAAGCATGAATCTGACATCTCAATACACATGCAAATGCTAGGGTCACATCCTATCGAATACAACATTGATGGTAAGCAAGGAAGAGAGACATAGTAGTCAAGACAAGGAGTGTCATTATGAGGGCAATACCTCCTCATAGAAAAGGGAGTAGTTGGGCCTGTTGATAACTGAGAGGGGGGGTGAATCAGTTATCCTAATTATTTCTCTTTCTAAACTTTATTAATAATCAATTAACATTAATTCAAATGAGCAAACATAACCATGAAATGGAAATACACATGACACAATATTTTTGACATGGAAACCCTGTTAAGGGAGAAAACCATGGGGTGATTAACCCAAGATTGTATTCCCTGTTAGAAGAATGGAAATACAGAATGGCACTTGCCAATTAGGGCTCACTGCCCGAGCACACTGCTCACAAGAAGGCACACTGCCTACAAGAGACACACTGTCTACAAAAGGAGTCTTATACAATACTTGAACTGATTGGTAGCATCCACATATGCTGGGGTTCAGTTCCGGTTAGGCTCAGTACACTGATCTGCTGCACTTCATCTTTTCTCTTCTCTTATGCTGATTTCCTTTCACATACCGGACCTTCGTTACTGCTTCTACTCTGCTCTGCTTTTATTCGCACATCACATATCACTACACATTCTCTCACAACTAAATAAATCCTATATATATATATATATCTGCACAAGTGATTTCATCATCTTTCTAGTCGGCACTGGAATAGTCAATATTTTCAATAGACTCTGATCTGTCGGCTGAATCCTTGCATACCAAGTAATGCGAATCAAGGATATACTTGTGGAAATCATTAACCATGTCAGCCAAACATAATTCACGCCTTCATAACCTTTACCAACATTAGTAACACATCCGGAATAATGTCTGATGTTCTGCCAGTCAGTTCTTCCTCTGTTCACACTGCCAATTGGGAACCCGGTACTTAAGCATTCATATCTCTTTATCCTTTCCACACCAGAGGCTCAAACCTTGGAATCTATCAGTCAAGATAGTCCTCTTGACTTCCCCAAATCCACAGTTTACCAAGATAGTTCCTTTGAGAGATTCGGACCTGTCTGTCGGACCTCACCACATGCTCTGTTCCTGTTTACCAGACCACAACATTCTTCACTCTGACTTCTGGTAGAGACATACCATGTCCTACGGATGTGTGGGATGAACTTTGTTGCCATCAATGACAACAATCATGAATCCATATAGTGTCTCTTGCCGAGAGGGCCTCCCTATCAAGGGGGACTACTCTAGCTTTCACCAACTCTAACATTGTGTGACACTCTTTACACCCAAAACTGGATCTAGGAAAGCATCCTCATTTGGCGTAGAAATCTTCTTACATTTTAATTACCCAATGTGATTATGGTTAAACTTAATTAAACTCCCCACTCACTATTTCTTGCGATCCCTTTGTATCGTGGTGCATGGTGGGAGCCACTCCTTTCTTACCCTACACATCTTCCTGTTATCTCTGAAAGTTGCACCCTACTAATTTAAAGAAATTGGTACTCTAGATGAACATGGAAACACTCTTATGGTTGTGGGTCACCTAGAAACTGGAGTGAATCTCCGGAGAAGGCTGGCTTCCTAACTTTATATCATCTAAAACTTACTATTCTATGCTTTGACAAGGAAAAGGGTAAGAAAGATATGCTCTAAAACTAAAATTTAACTCTAAAGGGTGATACACCTATCCTAATGAGGAACATGAAAATGTCAGTCCAAACACTTGTTAAAATGACTGAAAAATCTCTTGCACAACTTATCAATTATAAATCTACATAAATATTTCAAGCAGGTTTGTAAATGCAAAATTCTTAAGAGGAAAAGTAATTTCACACTTAATGGTAATGCATATCTAAACACAACTTGTAACCTGCATAAGTATTTTATGCAAAAAAGGCTCTTTTCCAAGACAAAAGTTAAGAGGAAATAAACTTACTTCACAGATAACTCTATCAAATCAGATAATGAGCACAGAAATGCATAAGACAAATACGCACAATCTCCAATCAATAACCTCCAAGGTTTCCACTGTATTTCATATCAAGTAAACTGATAAAATGAGTTACAAATTTGCCAAAATTTTGAGCAAGGATCACAAAATCACAAGTCTCTCCATGTAGCATAATCAAAACTGAGTACAAAAGAGTCACAAAAGTGACTATATCCACCACTATCCAAGTGGTTCCACCATAAAAAGAGCTAGAAACAACTCTGGGTCGGATGCCCACAAAAAGCCTTAAATATAGGGCCTATATCTCCTCCACAAAGGCTCATAATGAAGGAAAAAATCCATCATGACCTAGTCAATCATAATGACTCATGAAAACTACTCCAAAAGGACTCTAAAAGCAATAAAATCACTCCTAGATACCCTCCAATAGTCAAGTCAATCCATAACTGTCTCTAAGACTCAGTCAATCTTTCTCTCCTCCAAGGCAAAACAAAAAGCTATATTCTTGGCATGTGTCTGCCAACTCCTCCATACTCCAAGCATATACTTTCAAAGCCAATAAAGTCCCACTCTATTACTCTCCTTTTCAATAAAAGTAACAATAACTCCTAAATAATTCATAAGGTCATCATTTGAGGTTTATCGTTTTACATTAAACTTTTATTGCAAGGAAAATAAATACAAAAATGAGAAACAACACCGAAGTGCTCACCCTAGCATAAAGGAAATAAAGACTTAGCATAGAAGTCTTAAAATACTTGGCCACCTCATGGTATTCTCCTAGGTATTACATGTTACAAAGTTATTGACCACAGGCCATTTTAAGGTATACAAAAAATATAAAATGCAAAAAGGAAAGAAAGCCATTGGGCTTCTAGTGTTATGAAACCCTAAAGACACAAGACCAACTTTTTTGCCCTCATTTGCACTTTTGCATTTTTTCACATTCTTAGTCTTTTGCTGCGCTGCCATGGAAGTTTTCACATATGAGGTTTCTGTAGATGATTCTACTATTTCCGAAGGCATTTTTACTGTGTTCCTTGCTAAAAGACTCTCCTGTAGCTAAAGGTGAGTTCAATGAACTTGTTTTTCTGAAGCAACACTAAAACTTTATCATTTCTGCTATTATTCTGCATTATACATATGATGAATAACTCTTCATTTCTATTTTATCCTCTATATTTTCATATGACTGTATATTATTTACAGAGAAGCCACAATCGTAAAAAGGAAAAGAATTTGTCTTTTATTTTTTCCTATCTACAAGATACTTAGCATGCTTTAAATACACAGTTTCTTAACTCCTTGAAGCTGCAAAACTACTATCTCTGTCTTTGCATCTTAGGGTTTTGTTAAAACAATCACTATATTTTTGACTGACCATAGAGAATAACAGCTCTCAAAGCTTCTAAAAATGATTTGAAGACACAGTTACTTTTTTTTGGTAATGAATAAATGCAATGAGTTTTCTTTCTGATTTTTAACTTAGGGTTTTGAGAAAACAACCCTCAATGTGTTTATTTCTTCTTTTGTATATATCACTTGCAGTCTCTTGTTAGTACTCAGGCCTTTGCTGTCAAAAGAATGCATTTTGACTGAGAAACATGGGTTTCAACGGAACAAAAACCCTCACTATATTTTTACCTTTTTCTATATATATATATATATATATATATATATATACCTCCTACAACATTCATGAAGGCTTCTACAGCTATTTCAAAACATGTGTTTCTGTATTTTTTAGCACATATACTCTTGTAGTATCTTCAAAATAGACAAAACAATAAAGATTCTGAGTATGCTCCTATTTGACAGTCACACCTGTATGTTGTTCATAGCATTCTCATGAAATAATACATGTATATTATTGCTCATTGAATACAAGGTTTGAAGCTTCCTCATTTGATTTCTTACCTATAAACTGTCTCAAACCTCTTGATGTTGTTCCATTCTATGATGGCACCTTCTTATCTTATCATAGTCTATGATACCCTTAGTGGATGGTCATCAATCTATAGACTCCTTTTGGTAGATGTTTGATCATGAAGGCTAGTATTGTCTCTTGACTATCTCTTAGGACTATCTCAGTACATTTGGTAACTGTTCTTAGTTATTTTCATGATGATTGTCCATTGAATGTTCTTGTTATTGCTTTTACCACCTTATGAAAAGCACTAAAATATGAATGTTTCTACTGCATATAGTCATCCTTATGATTGTGAAGGTCATCCTAAGGACTTGATGATAGTCATCATTACATGATTGTTCTCCTAGATCATTGTTAAGATATCTTCAGGCTCACTGTCCCTGTATAGTTATCATCGTACTTTTCCTTGCAAAACTCTGAGATTATTTGCTGTCATTGCTACCTTATGACAGATTTACTGCCTTTTGATAGACTAATCTGCACTTGACTCTCTTTGCTCTTGACAATCCTCTTAGTGATATGACTATCATCCTTTTATTCTCCTAGGTCTACATACTGTCATGCATATTTAATTTTGTTGTTTCTATATGCTGTTCTATGTATCATGCTCTTTCTTTATTTGTTACTCTTCACACAGTTTTAATGCAAACTATCCTTGTTGTACTCACAGTTGATCTTGAATGAAGGTTGTATCATGTGATATCTCATGACAAACCATTCCTTAGGATATTCTTCACAAAGCTATATTTGCATACTCCATTGCCTTTCATCTTGAAGCTGCACTCTATTTTCCTTGTATCATTGTAGGCTGCTTTTGCGTGATTGACTGATCTTGGGACATATGACTGTCTCAGGCAATAAATCCTATTGTTCAAGTATATTAATAGATCTAGCTGTATGAATGATCCTTGCTTTTGATGAATATACATGAAATGCTCTGTAATGGCTATGAGCTGGGCTCAACCCTTGTGGGAGCCACATTTTCTCCGCTCATAATGTAATTTGATGAATCAAAATAAAGACATAATTACACCTGTATCTGCACATGAAGCAAACTTCTTAGGAAAATAAATGCATATTTTGGATGTGTTTGATGGCTTGATTGTTCTCTAAGACATCCAAGGTTACCATTTCTTATTTAATGCATTTGGAGATCAATTTGTACATGCATAGGTGCTTATTCATGTAAGGTTTGAGACCTTTCATTGCTTAGAGAATTTCTCTAACACCATTGTTATTGCCAGATGCAAGAATTAGGAGCAACATGGGGTTAGGAAGGATAGAGATAGCTCAGGTCATCAGGACAAGATGACACATTAAAATCAATCATTCTCCGGCAATGACTGGCCTCCAACCTTATATGCACATTTACTTTTACTTTCTTATTGATGTACATATTTTTCTTCAATTCCATTGAATAAGAAAAGTTAATCTCACGGCTTGTGTGAGACAATGTACATTTTACATTCAATAAAGATTAATTCTTTGTTCAGAAAAGATTTATGTAAATCCTTCTTATGTTACATGCACTTGTATGAATGCAGTAATTTGATAAGCATAATCCTTTGAATTATTTCATTTATGCACTTGAATGTAATATAGGAAAGATTGGATGAAATGTACCTTTTAAGTTTTGAATCAAAGCTCTACCTGAATGAGCTACAGTGAAATTTAGGTAACATTTTTGGGGACATCTGCTATATGTTTGCCTGCTAAACATCAGACCAGCTGCCTAGACCTTATTCATTGGGCACAGGGTCACTCAGAGACTTCTAAATCACTTTGGACAAATAGTTTTTTGACCTCTGTAACTCGGTAGAAAAAAGTGAAAGACTCCTACTCACCTAAGCAAAAGCAAAACTGCAGAAAGGAAACTAACTAGCTATGCTGGACAACACTTAGGGAAAGTGAAAAACATCTAAATTATGGTGCAACAACACTTATTGAAAGCATAACCACCTAACCTAATATGTACAGGTTAGATTAGATTAAACCTCAAAACAACATTTGAGGTGTATCCCATTCACTGGGATAGGTAAAACTTCTCCATCCATCTTTGACAATTGAAAAGCATTATGTTCTTTGCACTTAGTAATAACAAAAGGACCAATCCAAAAGTTGTCAAACTTTGTATGCTTACCTGGTCTACTCTTCAGCTCATCCCACTTGAGCACAACATCACCTTCTTTGAATACCCTTGGTGTGGTGTTCTTATCAAAGGCTTTCTTGGTTTGAATCTGATGATACTCGATAGCTTTCATAGATTTATCTCTGATTTCTTCTAGTTCCATGAGCTGAGCATATCTAATAGTCATTGGATCTTCTTCTTCAAACATTTCCAACTGATTCATGATGTCAAGAGTTGGCATCTCAACAGATAAAGGCAGCCTTGCCTCTTTTCCATAAACTAACATATATGGAGAGTTCCCAATAGACCTTTTGGGAGTTATTCTATCTGCCCAAAGAGCAGATTTCAGCTTGGTGTGCCAAGTCCTCTGGGTATTCTCCATAGTTCTTTTGATAATCTTTATCAGGGTCTTGTTTGTTGATTCTGTCAAACCATTACCCTAAGGGTAATAATTTGATGATGTATTTAAATAAATACCATTCTTCACAGCCCAATCAGTTACTCTTAGTCCAATAAAGGCTAAAGCATTGTCTGAAATGATTGATTTAGGAACTCCAAATCTGGATACTAAATCATAATAAAAGTTTAAAATAGCATTCTCATTGGCTTCTTTCAAAGCCATGGCTTCAGTCCATCTTGTGAAATAATATGTTGCTGTGAGTACTCACTTATGACCTGCACTAGATGGTGGGTTAATGGCACCTATAAAGTCAATGCCCCATCTCATAAAGGGTTGCTCCACTTGAATTGGCTGCAGAGGTAAAGCTAGCAGCCTCTCTTTGCCTGCAAAAATGACACATTTTACACATTTTCTGGCCCATGCATGGGCATCTCTGAATAAGCTGGGCCAATAATAGCCAACTCTCATTATCTTCTAGGTAGTTGTTTTTGGGGCACAATGACCCCCTGTTGTTCCATCATGGAACTCATAAAGCAGTTTGTCAATCTGATCATTATCAATGCATCTTAAGAGTACACCATTCAGATCCTTTCTAAAAAGAACATTATTGACCAAAACATAAGGAATAGACTGCAGTCTGAAATACCTCCTTTTGGCTCTGTCTAAACCCATTGGGCACTCACTAGTTTGTAGAAAATGAGTCATATCCTTAACCCAACTTGCTCCAACAACTGTAGTATCATTTTGAGGCTCATCTTCATTGACCAGTACTACTTCCTCTTCCCTTTCTGTTTCATCTTTAGGCCTAGTAGCAAGCTATTCACTGAGTCCTCTTCCCCTGACAAGCTTAGTTATCTTGATATCCACATCATACTCCATGACTTTAGTAATCCACCCAGCCCTCTTCTCATTTAGATCCTTTCTCAACAGAAAATATTTCACACCAGGGTGAACAACCATTAAATGCACTCTATTGCTAAAAACAAGATGTATGAACTTCTTTAAACTCTTTACAACAGCAAGGACATGCTTTTCAATAAAATTGTACCTCTATTCATAATCTTGCAAACCTTGACTAAAGAAAGCAATGGACTGTTCAAAACCTTCATTATGTTGCTGTACCAGAATTGCAAAAATTGTATCTACACTACCATAAGCATACAAAATGAAATCTTTTGAGAAATTAGGATTTACCAAAGTTGGTGTTGTAGATAAAGCCTCTTTTATGGATTTAAAACTGAGTTTGGCTTCTTTTGTCCAGCTGAAAGCTGTATTTTTCTTTAACATAGAAGTTAGTGGCTTCAATAAATTTGCAATATCAGGTATAAATCTTCACAAAAATTTAATTCTACCTATAAAACTTTGCAGTCCTTTCTTGTGGCTGGGTAAAGGCAGCTCCAAAATAGCCTTTACTCTTTTTGTATCAATGGTAACCCCCTACTTAGACACAACATGTCCTAAAAGTTTACCTTCATGGACAACAAAAATGCATTTTTTGGGATTGCGAGATATACCAAATTCTCTACATCTCTCAAACACTTGTTTCAAATGGGATAAATGCTCAGCTACATTCTTAGAGAACACTGTGATGTCATCAAGGTACACAAGTACCAATTTATAAAGCAGCCCCTTAAAGGCCATAGCCATGGCTCTCTGAAAAGTGGAACCAACATTGGATAAGCCAAAAAGCATTCTTTTATAGGCCATGGTGCCCCACTTTTTCGTGAAAGCAGTCTTAAATTGATCTTCTTCCTTGACTAAAACTTGATTATAACCTGAATATCCATCAAGTAAAGAAAATCTTTCTAAACCAGCCACTACTTGCAGAATCTACTCCATTGAGGGCAACGGATAATGATCCTTCAAAGAGGCTCTATTAAGGTCTCTAAAGTCAACACAGAGCCTAATTTCTCCATTCTTCCTCCTTACGGGAATAAGATTAGAGACGCAGAATGTATGCTTGATCAGGAAAATAATATTTCCCTCAATCAGCTTGGTTAATTCCTTAATCATTAGAGGCTCAAGCTTCGGGTTTAAGGGCCTCTATTTCTGCCTTACAGGTTTAGCATTTGGCTCTAATTCTATGGTATGTTGGGCAATTTGGGGATCAAATCCATTTAAATTTGAATAATCCCAAGCAAATACATCTTCAAATTCTTGACACAGAGCAATAAATGCTTTCCTATCTTCAGGTGAATAGATCTTACCAATTTTAAGGAGCTTACCTTTGAAAATTTATAGCTCCTCATAATGTTCCTCTTTGACCTACATGCTAGTCTTGTTCTTTTTTCAGCTAATCATTAGTGCCAAAGATATATTCCAAGGTGACTAATCCCTTGGGTAGCTTGTTAGTTCTCAATTGAATGACTTGATCTTCACCATATTGTTGCTTAAGCTTGCCTTGATTCAATACAGAGAACTCATCTTCCTCTAACAGAAAATGTAACACCTACTCATCTCTTTCAAACACTTGCCAATGAATGTTATTGTCAGGGATAGAAGGCCTAGCAACAATCTTCACATGTGGCATTTTTCCCTCTGAATATCACTGGGAATATCAAATTGAGCCCCAATTGCAGCTAACCTATCTGCATGATAATTTTGACTTCTTGGAATAGAAACCAAATTAAAGGCATCAAACTCTTTAATCATGTCCCACACCCTATATTTGTAGGATTTCAAAACATCATTTTTTGTAACATGCAGCCCTCTCACTTGATTTACAATAAGCTCGCTGTCACCATATACCTGTAAGCAGCCAATCTTCCTCTTTCTTGCCCACTGCAAACCTTGAATCAAACCTTCATATTCAGCAGTATTGTTAGTGCATGAGAAAGCAAAATGGAAAGAAGAATAATATATGTCACCTTGTGGGGACACAATCATTGCACCCCCACCAGATCCATTTCTACTCCTAGAGTCGTCAAAGTACATTTTCCATAACTCATCTTGTTGTCCTATCTGATGTCCTGTACTTTTTACAAGGTTTGGTATTGTTGTTTCAGGTTCATGCAGTATATAAACACCCATACCTGTTTCTTGAATGTGTTCACTTGGATTGTCTACCACATTTTCTGCTACCCACTCATTTAAAAGTACCTTTGGTATACTTTTAGCATGTAATTCTTGAGCAGCAGTAAGCTCACTATCATCAAAAATAGTGCAATTGGCATTAACTGCACTTGGCACATATGGCTCAATGTGATCTTTGGCAAGCAACTCAGATTTGATAGTTACTTTTGTTCCATATCTGGTCCTAAAAAACATGTGGGACCAATCGAAGGACAAATATCCTCCTATTTTGGCAGTGAACTCTCTTGACAAACACATGGCAAAGTAGGGGGGTAAATTAATGATAAACACCTCCCGTGAGATTGAAACATTTGGACAAGCATGTAATGTGAGACCTAAGTCTTTAATCACACCTACAATGTTGACAGATGTACCATCTAGCTGGAGTACTCCCTTTTCAAGAGGTTGGTATTTCAGTCCTAATTGGTTTGCAATTTATTTTGGCATGACTGAATTACTTGCCCCACTATCAACCATGCAATTATGTACTAATCTGTTGCCTATTATCAATGAGACATAAAATGGAAGAGGTTTAACACCTTTACCTAGCTGTTTATTATTGTCCTAAGGTGAATTAGTAAGAACAACCCTAGCTAGGTCAACTAATGCATCACTAAACACTTTCAAATCAGACAAAGCAGATTGTAACATGTCTTTTTAACCTGGGATAGCTAAGGAATCCCACATGGACATTGTCACATTCATTTTCTCCATATTTTCAATGATTTTGAAAGGTGAAGTAACATTTACCTTTTGATGAGACTTTGCAGTAGCAGGATCTACCTGAATATGAGGTTGTTCCTTGGCAACACCTTGGACATTTCTTTGTAAGATATGAGGAGTTTGAGATGAGGATGGTCCAATAGCTTCTTTTCCTTTGTTTGTTGATTGTTCCATCTCAAAGCCCCTCTTTTTAGCTCTTGTATTTGTTGCAATTGGAGAATCATCCCTGTTTACTCCACAAAACTCTTTACCCTACCAGTTTAGGAAAGTAGTATCATTTTGAGGTTGTTCTTGCTACTGTATAGGCCCATCATTAGGTGTGTTAGGCTGAGAAACTACAACATTCTGTACCATCAATGCCTAATTAATAACTCCATTTGAACAAGTAGCCTGACTGTGTGGCTGATTGCATGGGAAACACCATTCATACTCTGCTACAAGGTTATTCTGAACAAGAACAAGGTCTCTAACTACATTAATTGGTGCAGAATTATAAGGATGAAAAGGCCTTTGGTTTACATTCTGCCTTGTACCCTGATAATTTCCTTGGTATGGTGACCTATTTGCTTTATATGGCTAGTTTTGACCTTGGTATGGCTGGTTTTGACCTTGATTTACTGGCTGATATGGCTGCCTATTTTGGGACTATTGCTTCTTTAGGCTCACTAACTCATTTCCAAAGGTTTGAAGAATATTCTCAATCTTCTATTGGCTATTTTTTATTTCTTTTAGTTCTTGTGATGAGCTAGGAGCAGCAGCCTCAGGGTTGGTAGCAGTTGGTAATGCTACAACAATAGGTAAAGGGGCAAAAGATGGAATTTGTAATGGCATTGAAGGTTGGATTTCAGGAAAAATAGGCATTAGTGGCCTCAGTGCTATCTTGCCAACCTGAATCAGGGTATTTTCTGCTCTAATTGCTATTTCATATGCATCTGATAAACTAGTACCTCCCATAGATTGTATCATAACTGAAATATCACTGTTAAGAGATTTCAAATAGTACAAAAGACATATTCTAATGAGGGTCTTACTATGACCAGAATTATGTCCCATGTTTTCTAAAAATGGAAGTTGAAGTCCATCATTTGCTCCTGTGGAGCTCTTTTTATTGTAGTCATCTGTTCAACCAGCGATAAGTTATCAAACTTATCTTGAAATTATTTGTGCAGTTTGGCACCTAAGTCATCCCAAGTTCCAATGGTTTGTACTGGTAGACTCTTGAAGCACTATAGGGATTTTCCTTTTAGTGAGGCAGCTAGTAGCCTAATGGCTACATTTTCTTGGGTTACATGATGAACTCCACATAGAGAAGCCACGTCTCTAATGTGTTCAATCGGGGTAGTTTAATCCTCCCTTGTGAAAAATGGAAGACTCTTCAAGGTTGCCATGGGTATATCATCATGCTGTGTTGAATTTAATGGGCTGCCCCCATCAAATGCTACAAACGGTTGATTCCTTGCAGGTGGATTCCTTGCCATTGGAACAACTAGAAGTGGATTTACTTGGACTGGTACAGGAGATACAGGTACTGCTGGTCTAAAGCTTGGTGGAGTTGACTGAACTCTCTTTGAAACTGGAGTTATTTTCACAGTTCTACTTTGTCTTCTAGGTGGAGACAATTGCAAATAATCAAAACAATTCAAACTTCGAGTTTGTATCCTTTTCATAAAAGTAAAACATCACTGGCTTACTTGTATATTCCACAGTGAGAGTTGCCAGATATGCAAGAAAAACACCTCTTAAAAGATGAAATATGTTGGTTGCATATCAGAACCAACAATGAATATGAAACGTAAGTATTGTTTAGATTTGAATAGTCCCACCAGGCATGCCAAAAACTGTTATCTCTAAAAGTTTCACCCTACCAATTTGCAGAAATTGGTACTCTAGAGGAACATGGAAACACTCCTATGGCTGTGGGTCACCTAGAAATTAGAGTGAATCTCCAGAGAAGGCTAGCTTCCTAACTTTATATCACCTAAAACTTACTATTCTATGCTTTGACAAGGAAAAGGGTAAGAAAGATATGCTCTAAAACTAAAATTTAACTCTAAAGGGTGATACACCTATCCTAATGAGGAACATGAAAATATCAGTCCAAACACTTGTTAAAATGACTGCAAAATCTCTTGCACAACTTATCAATTATACCTCTGCATAAATATTTCACAAGGACGTTTGTAAATGCAAAATTCTTAAGAGGAAAAGTAATTTCACACTTAATGGTAATGCATATCTAAACACAACTTGCAACCTGCATAAGTATTTTATGCAAAAAAGGCTCTTTTCCAAGACAAAAGTTAAGAGGAAATAAACTTACTTCACAGATAACTCTATCAAATCAGATAATGAGCACAGAAATGCATAAGACAAATACGTACAATCTCCAATCAATGACCTCCAAGGTTTCCACTGTATTTCATATCAAGTAAACTGATAAAATGAGTTACAAATTTGCCAAAATTTTGAGCAAGGATCAAAAAATCACAAGTCTCTCCAAGTAGCATAGTCAGAACTGAGTATAAAAGAGTCACAAAAGTGACTATATCCACCACTATCCAAGTGGTTCCACCATACAAGGAGCTAGAAACAACTCTGGGTCGGATGCCCCCAAAAAGCCTTAAATATAGGGCCTATATCTCCTCCACAAAGGCTCATAATGAAGGAAAAAGTCCATCATGGCCTAGTTAATCACAATGACTCATGAAAACTACTCCAAAAGGACTCTAAAAGCAATAAAATCACTCCTACATACCCTCCAACAGTCAAGTCAATCCATAACCATCTCCAAGACTCAGTCAATCTTTCTCTCCTCCAAGGCAAAACAAAAATCTATATTCTTGGCATGTGTCTGCCAACTCCTCCATACTCCAAGCATATACTCTCAAAGCCAATAAAGTCCCACTCTATTACTCTCCTTTGCAATAAAAGTAACAATAACTCCTAAATGATTCATAAGGTCATCATTTGAGGTTTATCATTTTACATTTCACTTTTATTGCAAGGGAAAATAAATACAAAAATGAGAAACAACACCGAAGTGCTCACCCTAGCATAAAGGAAATAAAGACTTAGCATAGAAGTCTTAAAATACTTGGCCACCTCGTGGCATTCTCCTAGGTATTACATACTACAAAGTTATTGACCACGGGCCATTTTAAGGTATACAAAAAATATAAAATGCAAAAAGGAAAGAAAGCCATCGGGCTTCTAGGGTTATGAAACCCTAAAGACACAAGACCAACTTTTTTGCCCTCATTTGCACTTTTGCATTTTTTCACATTCTTAGTGTTTTACTATGCCGCCATGGAAGTTTTCACATCTGAGGTTTCTATAGATGATTCTGTTGTTTTCAAAGGCATTTTTACTGTGTTCCTCGCTAAAAGACTCTCCTATAGCTAAAGGTGAGTTTAATTAACTTATTTTTCTGAAGCAACACTAAAACTTTATCATTTCTGCTATTATTCTGCATTATACATATGATGAATAACTCTGCATTTCTATTTTATCCTTTGTATTTTCATATGACTGTATATTATATACAGAGCAACTACAGTTGTAAAAAGGAAAAGGATTTGTCTTTTGTTTTTTCCTGTCTACAAGATACTTAGCATGCTTTAAGTACACAGTTTCTTAACTCCTTGAAACTGCAAAACTGCTATCTCTGTCTTTGCATCTTAGGGTTTTGTCAAAACCCTCACTATATTTTTGAATGACCATAGGGAATAACAGCTCTCAAAGCTTCTAAAAATTATTTGAAGACACAGTTACTTTTTTCTGGTAATGAAGAAACGCAGTGAGTTTTCTTTTTGATTTTTAACTTAGAGTTTTGAGAAAACAACCCTCAATGTGTTTATTTCTTCTTCTGTATATATCACTTACAGTATCTTCTCAATACTCGAGCCTTTGTTGTCAAAAGAATGCATTTTGACTGAGAAACATGGGTTTCAACAGAACAAAAACCCTCACTATATTTTTTACCTTTTTCTGTGTATATATAGATATATACCTCTTGTAGCATTCATGAAGGCTTCTATAGCTATTTCAAAACATGTGCTTCTGTACTTTTTAGTACATATACTCTTGTAGTATCTTCAAAATAGACAAAACTATAAAGATTATAAGTATGCTCTTGTCTGATATTCACACCTGTATGTTGTTCATAGCATTCTCATGAAATAAAACTTGTATGTTATTGCTCATTGAATACAAGGTTTGAAGCTTCCTTATTTGATTTCTTACCTATAAACTGTCTCAAACCTCTTGATGTTGTTCCATTCTATAATGACACTTTCTTATCTTATCATAGTCTATGATACCCTTATTGGATGGTCATCAATCTGCAGACTCCTTTTGGTAGATGTTTGATCATGAAGGCTAGTACTGTCTCTTGACTATCTCAGTACATTTGGTAACTGTTCTTAGTTTTTTTCATGATGATTGTCCACTGAATGTTCTTGTTATTGCTTTTACCACCTTATGACAAGCACTGAAATATGAATGTTTCTACTGCATACAGTCATCCTTATGACTATGAAGGTCATCCTAAGGACTTGATGATAGTCATCATTACATGACTGTTCTCCTAGATCATTGTTAAGGTATCTTTAGGCTCACTGTCCCCGTATAGTTATCATCATACTTTTCCTTACAAAACTTTGAGATTATTTGTTGTCACTGCTACCTTATGACAGATTTATTGTCTTCTGATAGACTGATCTGCACTTGACTATCTTTGCTCTTGACAATCCTCTTAGTGATATGACTATCACCCTTTCATTCTCCTAGGTCCGTATACTGTCATTCATATTTAGTTTTGTTGTTTCTATATGATGTTCTATGTATCATGCTCTTTCTTTATTTGTTACTCTTCACACAGTGCTTATGCAAACTATCCTTGTTGTACTCACAATTGATCTTGAATGAAGACTGTATCATGTGATATCTTATGACAAACCATTCCTTAGGATATTCTTCACAAAGCTATCTCTGCATACTCCATTGCCTTTCATCTTGAAGCTGCACTCTATTTTCCTTGTATCACTGTACGCTGCTTTTGCATGATTGACTGATCTTGGGACATATGATTGTCTAAGGCAATAAATCCTATTGTTCAAGTATATGAATAGATCTAGCTGTATGAATGATCCTTGTTTTTTATGAATATACATGAAATGCTCTGTAATGGCTATGAGCTGGGCTCAACCCTTGTGGGAGCCACATTTTCTCCACTCATAATGTAATTTGATGAATCAAAACAGAGACATAATTACACATGAAGAAAACTTGTTAGGAAAATAAATGCATATTTTGGATGTGTTTGATGGCTTGGTTGTTCTCTAAGACATCCAAGGTTTGCATTGCTTATTTAATGCATTTGGATATCAGTTTGTACATTCATAGATGTTTGTTCATGTAAGGTTTGAGACCTTTCATTGCTTAGAGCATTACTCTAACACCATTGTTATTGCTAGATGCAGGAACTAGGAGCAACATGGGGTTAGGAAGGATAGAGACATCTTGGGTCATCAAGACAAGATGACACATCAGAACCAGTCATTCTCAGGCAATGACTCGTCTCCAACCTTAAATGCACATTTACTTTTACTTTCTTAGTCATGTACATATTTTTCTTTAATTCCATTGAATAAGAAAAGTTAATCTCACAGCTTGTGTGAGACAATGTACATTTTACATTCAATAAAGATTAATTCTTTGTTTAGAAAAGATTTGTGTAAATCCTTCTTATGTTACATGCACTTGTATGAATGCAGTAATTTGATAAGCATAATCCTTTGAATTATTTCATTTATGCACTTGAATGTAATATAGGAAAGATTGGATGAAATGTACCTTTTAAGTTTTGAATCAAAGCTCTACCTGAATGAGCTACAGTGAAATTTAGGTAACACTTCCTACACATCCATTTCACCAATTTTACAAATTGGGCATGACATGGAAAACGAGGCAATAAAAATCACTACATGAATTAAAAAGATGCAATAAATAAATTCATAAGGAAGACTACTCATACCACATTTCAAATCATTCAATTAGGGCAGGTGAAATGCAAAATCTATATTTTTCACACAATGTGAATAACATAAAACCCCTAATTTCACCCTCAAGGTTGCTTTTCTACCTTGAGTATTTTTATAACTTTCATATTACAAGCCCAATCAAAAAATGGACAACAACCCATTGTTGCAAATATACACAATACTACACTTATGCAATACAAATGAGTTGGGAAATTCTAGATAAATTTTATCATAACCTTGTTTGTTTTTGCATGTTTCCAACTCAAGAACAGAAGCAAAAATAATAAAACAAACTACAAACTCACATTTAAACTCTCATTCATATTCAATGATGCCATATCAATCTACTCATGGTAGCATGGAAATGAAGAAAGAAAAAGAATTTAGACAAAGGAGGGATTGAGGAAACCATACCTTTCCAACAAGCTTGAATTCCAAGAAGGAGATGGATTTTGAAAAATAATCTTTGTTGCATACACACTCCAAGCATCCACAAAGAAAATCCAATCCCATTCCACTTCCAACAAGCAATCAAACCTTCACCTTCAATCCATGGAGAAATATGTAATTTCCAACAAAGAGAAGGTTTTGAGAGGAGAGAGCAAAATAGAGAGCAAAGAATGAATTAAACAAGTCTCTTTTTTTTTCCTTAATACCCAAAAGCCCTAATTTTAAAATAGAATTTAAAATTCATTTCTAATCCTTTCTTTTCAACAAAAATGAAATAAAAAAGATATTTGTTTTAAAATACCATTCAAAATATCTTATTCATTTCATTTCTAGTAACATAAGTAATTTACTAAAAATACTAAGGATTATTAAAATTAATTTAAACAATATTTCAATACCCAAATACCTTTCAAATAATAGATTTAAATAATAGGAAATTATCTAATTGAATTAATGCAACTATTCCTGCCAAGTAATTGCATTTTACTATAACTGCATTCCAAAAAGTCCAAACACTCATACCAAAGAATCCAATTTTCCAAGGTAATGTAATTCTATCTTTTTCGAGGGAGGAATATTAAATTTTGGAAAAGAATCGAAATCACTCAAATTTATTCTTCTAGAATATAATAATGAAATAATCATTTTTGCTAAGATAGGATTAATCATTTTCAACTAATTCATTAAAATATTTCAAAAACACAGAAAACACGTTTTTTGAGATAATATAAAATATAGCACATAAAGCTAAGGAAACACTTGCAAGGGACTCAAACATACATTACAGGTTTCCACAACACAAGGATAAGGGTGAGATGGCTGAGCGTGCCATGTGAACCTTCTCTACATTTCCCACATTAGTCAAACACCTAGTGTAATTTCTTGCACACTCAAGACAACCATCAGGGGCACCTGCTCCACATATAAATAGCTGAAGCAACATAATCCACCCCAATGTGGTGTAAATCATACATGATATATATTTCATCACGTATAATGTAATCATCTATCACTAGCATGATCTAGGAACATGATGCATAGTCAACAACATTTCACAACATGTTGGGACAATATAACAATCACAACCATCATAGATATAGTGAAAATATTGAAGCTAAAACACTACACTGATCTAACATACATAATCACAACATATGCATCCCATAATTCATAGTTTGAAACCAAATGCCACTACAAAACTCAATTGGAAACACCTTGATGGTCATCCAAAAGACACCTTCTGAACCCCTTGATGGTATAATAGGCCTCATTGGCAAGTTTGGTGCAATGGATCAAATCATGAGAATCATATAACACACTAAAAAATACTAAATACAACATACAAATTAGAAAGCACACCAGGGAAAAACTAGGGTGGGCATTATACTAAACTCCAAAAATGCCAAAGGGAAAAGAAGGAAGGCCTTGCTAAGAGGACTAGGGCAAGAACCACAGAGTAGAAGGGTTAAAAAAGTATAAAGAAGAAGACCATATGGCTATCACTATCACTAACCAAGTGGAATTCCTCAACAAAGAATGGCAAGCTTCTGATGGGTTATAGAAGCTAGCAGATATCAAATAGTCTTGTGTGTTCATTTTCTATTTTTGTTGTTTCAGGTAGTTTACTACTATTGTTAGTCTCACTGCTCATGAGACTCTTTCCTTCTTTCTATAGGATATTTTTGTAAAAGGGTTCGGGACCTTTTAGTCCTATTTTTATCAATATCAAAAACATTGTGAATCCAAATTGATCACACAATCTAGATTTTGGTGAATTCAATGAAATTGCATTTGAAAATCAACTTGTGACTTAATGAAAAGTGCAAGATGTGAAGCCTGATTTATAAAAGGTAAACTACAAACTACATTTAAATTTTATATGACTTTGCTCACATGTGAATTATCTAACTTCAACCTAGCAAGAATGGGTTAAAATACTATTATGAATCAACTATGACCTTTCTAAGAGGCTTGTACACTATTGACAACCTTGTGACTAATTATCAAACTCTTAAACATTCAAAATTTGCATTTGTGTATCAACTATATAACTACAATTAGATTAAAATTTAAACTAAAATTAATCATGTTGACACTTAAAACATCTTATAAAATATGTTTTCCAATCTTTCTTAGTAATCTCATGGCTTTGTAAAACTACAAATTTCTAAAGGGCCAAAAATGCCAAAATGTACCAGAAAATGTACCTGTCAAACTATATGAAAGACCTATATTTTTGCCATTGAGATTATTTAATAATTTCACACACATTATGAAGTCAACAAGAATTTGTGATCTGAATTGTGACATTTGTGGCTCTAGGACAATGACTCAACTAACATATATTGACCTAGGGAACATGACAAAAGTTTGAAAATTTTCAAGGTAAAAATGTGAATAACATGATAAAAAAATTTCCCTTTAAAAATTCAATTTTTGTAATATGGATGACATGATGAGAGAATTGATAAAACTATAACAAGGTTTAAACTCTCATTATACTACTTCCAAAATTACCTTTTGACCCTTAAAATGCACATGAGTAAAACAACAATAAAAAACTCTTTCATTGAACATGGACTCTTTTGTATGTTATATAAGAAGAATTTGTGTAAGCACATTGACCATTCAATAATTTCCTTGAAGTGTACATAATATTACGTAGAATTGTAGGGGAAAAAATCTTTCCTCAAATGGGGACTCCCTTGGAAGTTATATTGGAAAAATTTGTGTAAGAACATCAAGCATTTAATAATTTTTCTGTATGTTTTCTTAAATATGTCAAGGTTTCACTACAAAAGCTCAACTTCTTTGAAAGAGCTTAAGTGCTAGCATGTTGTGGTTAATGTGTTGGAACTTTTTGGTGGGGTTGGTCCCCAATGTAAAATGTTGACGTGTATTGACCACAACATGCTGGCACTTTATGGGAGGCACCTAATGGAGATTGATTGCCATTTATGTCAAAAAGGTGTTGAATGGTTCATGCTTAGGATGCAAGATGTAATTCTTCATAATGTGTTTTCAGTGAGTTGCTTCAAAGTCTCAAGGTTTACATGGTTTTGATATAATTCTAAGTGTTTTGTTGATCTTCAAGTTTGATGCAGGACATGAAAAAATGTTGAATTGTTTCAAGCCTCTTTCTATAATGCAGGATGTTCTTGTCATCATGTTTTAATATGTTATGAAATGTCAAGGAAGAGGTTCATGTGTTCATATGATAGTTAATAGAATTTATATTTGATCAGTTTCATACTTTACTCCTTGCAGAAGAACAAGATCATCCTATGTAATGGATGCTTTCAGTTTCAAGTTGCAGTAGATGCCTTGTTTAAGGTATGATGTGTGTCTTGATGACATAATTAGGAGTTGCATAACAAAGGTATGAGATGGAATCATGAAGTTGGGTGTAGGAGATGCCTTGTTGGATGGAATCATGATTGATGTTAGATATCATGTCCAATTTGATAATGATTGATTTGAATGTTTCATGCTTTGTCCAATTTGAATGTCAGGGCCTCAAGACATGGTTGATAATGATTTTGTTGGGAGATCAGTTTGGAGTTGATTCTAAGTGGAAGTTGGCACTTTGAGTCTTGAACATTAGTATGATCTTGTCTTGTAAAGTGTGTTCTTAGAGTTAATGATCATTGGTGTTGTAGGTGGAATTTGGTGATTATGTTGAATCACAAGACCCTCACGATAATGAGCCTGTAAAGTTGGTTTAGGGTGTTTGATAACAGTCTCTATTTAGCGGCATACATCTCTGCTCCATCATTGAATTTTTTTTAAGGGCTCATAGTTCATTAAAGGTTTAAAGTCTAAAATCCTAAGTATAAAACCTCTCAAGATTGGTTACTCAAGTCATTGCTTCACTTTAAGGTCCTACCTGTTATTTTGTTCTTTGCCAGACAGTCAGGATTTTCATTTGTTGAAAATTGTTATTAGGATCTGTCATGTTTTAATATCAATGTTCTAATGCTATATATCCTTAAGTGCTTTCTAAAAGACCTACCCCTTCCCTTGCTTTACCATCGAGTTTAGTTTTTTTTTTAAATCAAATGTGTCTATAAATTTCGGTCTCCTCTATAATGAATGCTTTTTGAAGTGCATTTTCAACATCACTTGCAAGGAGATTTTAAAAATATTATATCAGGCTATTATTAGTCTTTTAAAAAGGAGATTTTATGATAGCAAATGAAATGGAGTATATATGTTGTTTTTAAGAAGACTTTATTCTATTTTTAGACTCTCCCTCGTGGCTTGGAAGAAAAAGGAGGAGATTATTTTTATTTTTTTGGGGGGGAAAAGATTTGTGAAGATTTTAAGATGATTTTATGGCTGATTTTATTGAGTTTTTTTAAGAGATCTCAAGGAAACTTTTTAAGGTTTTTTTTGGAAACCTTCATGGAGAAAATTAAGACATTTAGTCTTTTTTCACATTATGACATGTCATGCAATATTTATTGCATTTTTAAATTGGGATTTTTTTTAAAGACCATGTTATGTGGAGACGATGTAGGGTCTTCTATTGGAAGGATAAAAGGGCAAATTGACTAATTTTTTTTAAGACATTTTTTTTTAAGATTATATTCTTTTTGTAGAGAACATGAGGAGGTTAAAGGTTTTTGAAGAGAGGGATATGAAAGATTATTTTCATAACATTGTGAATAAGATTGTTTTCTTTGCAGGTGAATGGATTTTTGTTTTTGCGGGAAGATGAAGAGATTGTAGGCGGAAGTGAATGTATAGAGAAGAGGAAGATGAAAGATTATTTCATCTTAATGAGATTGTGAATAAGGTTTTTGAAGGTGAATGGATTTTGTGTGTATAGTGAAAATGAGAATGCAGATTGGAGATTGTAGAAGAAGGAATATGAAGATTATTTATTCAGAAGAATGTGAATGGATTTTATTTAAAAATGTTTTATGCAAATGCAGGTTGATCTGAATGTGAAAAATCAAGGGTTTAATGAGAAGTAATATAAATGTGTAGGTTATGAAAATGAGGAAGTGTGTGTGTGGACAAACATACAGTATCGAAGATATTTTTGTGAAAATTATGTTGAAGAGAAAATACAGATAAAACATTATGTTTTGAATCAAACACAGGTTGAAGATATTATGCAACAAACTCACATATTGAACCATGTCAAATATGAAGACAATATGCAATTGATTGTGCACGAGGTAAATTGATTGTGCAAAGATCATGAGACTAATATTAAGATTGGATTGAGCATGAGTGCAAAGGTATATGCAAAATCAGAGAAGACAGGTTATGTAATGGTGCAAATCAGATTGACTTGCAATCATTTCTTGCACACTAGGCTTGATGATTTGATAATGGTGTTGTATTTGTTAGTGAGACAGATTTATGCCAGTGAGGCTTTATGTGCCAGTGAGGCTTGTATGGTCAGTGAGACCTCTTTGTAGCCAGTGAGGCATTTTGTAAAGCTAGTGAAGCTTCCTTGGTCAGTGAGATCTATTTGTAACCAATGAGGTTTTGAATAAGCTAGTGAGGCAATTTTGAGAGGTTTTTCTACCCCAGAACGGTTTTCCTCTCGTAATATTTTGTGTTTTGGTCTCATCTCTTGTGTTAATTCATACTTGTACATATGTGTTTAACAAATTATTGATGTCCTCATCTCTCTTTATCTTGTAAATTTAAAAGTTGCAAAAAGTTTTAAAAAATATCACAACACTGATTCACCCCCCTCTCAGTGTTGTCCTGGACTCCAACAAGTGGTATCAGAGCATAGGTTCCCTATATAAGTCTATTAAGCTTGGGTAGGTCCTATTAGTGGAGTACCGTGGGAAAGTGTAGAAGAAATAAAAGTATGAGAAATGTCAAGCCTCATACTAGTCAAAAGACGCAAATGACACCATCTATATCAAATTCAGATGTTGATATAAAATTAGTTGATATAAATGTTTCACAAGTTGAGAAAGAGTCTTCAAGTGTTCCTTTCTTTGATGATTCAGATTTCTCTATTTGGTGCATTAGAATGCAAGTCTATTTATCCTCTTTAGGGTATGGTGTATGGATGTCTGTTGGGAATGGGTATTGTGTTTCCTCTCAATCACCTAATACTGTAAATAACAAAGAAGATTTTGAATGTAATCATATTATGCATTGTAAAATAGCTCAAGATGTGTGGAAAGAATTGATAAGAATATATCAAGGTGATGATAAAGAAAAGGACAGCTTGGTGTGTGAAGAAAGTGGCAATGAAAGGAGACTTTCAAATGAAGGAGATGAGACTCAATCATATTTAGAAGAAGATCACATTATAAGTGATGATGAACAAGAGTTTGAAGTTGATATAGAAGGAGAGCTCATGTGTGTTTTGAGAGAACTCAAGAAATACAAAAAGGAGAATCAGAAATTAAAGTTGCAGCTACAATAGGAAAAAGAATTCAAAGATAAAGTAATTTTAGATTTTGAAAGAGTATCTTCTGATCTTGAAGAGGCAAGCAATCAGATTGTAAATTTAAAGACACAAATTAATGAATCAGACAATTTGATTATCAATCTAAAGATAGAGGTTGAGGAAGCTAAGAGGATAGCTGATGTAACAAGATCTAACCTTGAGGTTAAAAGAATTGAAAATCTGAAATTAGAGGATGAAATTATCAATCTTAGAAAAAATTATGAAGGTCTCAAGATTTTGTCCAAGAAATATTAGGAGTTTGAAGAAAGCACAAATAAGTTGCATGAGATGCTTGGTAAACAAAAACAACATAGAGACACTACTGGACTTGGTTATGAAGAAGGAGAATGTTCCAAAGTTAGAGAGACTCCTAGAAAGAAAATTGATCTTCATGTTGCTGCTCTTGAAGGCAAAATGAATAATAAAAGAAGAAATGCTCCTGTAAGACAAGCCTATATGTACAGGTATAATTATTCATTTAATGGTTATTGTTACACCTATAATCACTTTGGACACAAAGCAGTTAATTGCAGAAGAAATCAATTTGCTTCAATATGGAATACTAATGAACTGTATGTTTCAAGTGTAATTCTCCTGATCACAAGGCATATAGTTGCAGAGTGTATGAAAGAATAGCATCACCTGGTTTGATAGGTTGGAAAAAGAAAAAGGTTGAAAAGGTTTGGAAGAAGAAACATGAACAGAAGAAAGAAGTGAAAGTGTGGAGACTAAAACAGAGCCAAGAGAAGATAGATTCTAAACTTGTGCATCTTGCACAACTCACTTCATCAGTTGCATAATAGATAGCATGAAGTTAGGGGGAGTTGTTCATGATCTATCAATTATCCCCAATAAGTATTTAGGAGGAGATCATTTGTTGTTTGTCAATTGATCTTGTTTTTTTATATTTTTGGATTCTTGCCTAATAATGTTTGAAATGAAGTTCATAATGGTGTTTGATAACTATGTTGCTCTTCAGTGTATGTCAGTGATGTAGGTGATTAGTGGTTCATGTTGTTATTATGCATACAAGATGTTGAAAATATATTCAAGGGTTCATCGCATAGAGAGTTTGATGATGTTGAGTGACTTGGTTTATAAATGATCCTATTTATATTCTGTTCATATCATGTTGATTCTTACAAAAGTTGAGTTGTCATGATGTTGCAGTTCAAAGTGTGATTGATATGTTTGAGACAATGTGAAGTGTTGTTGCAGGAAAAACTTGATGATGCAGTTAGTTTGTTGATGTGCATGGGCTGATTTGAATGATGATTGACAGGTCTTAGGATTTGAAAGACAAGATCTTGGGTGTACTCAAGGATTTCTCATCATATGTTAGCATATGTTAGTTGATAAAGTTGCAAATGGAAGAAGTCATTTCATAGCACATGTCTCTTCATTTGGTTTTTGCAAAGGTATCAATAGTGGTTCTGTATCTATCAAATTTGACATTGTGTTGCAAAAAATGTCATGTGCAAGATCAACAGGATGGTCTTCATCAAGGTAGTCTTCATTCCTTACAGTGTGTGCAGGAGTAAATTGGTTGAAGGTTGATTGTCCATCTTGTAGTCATTATCATGGGAGTCTTGAGTGGTTATCATGTCATCATGAGTTGTGATGAAATATCTTCATGCTATTATTATTAGGATGTTGCTTGTTGAGTCTGCATTGTTGTGCATCATGGGCATTGAAGTGGTTATAATATCTTTGCATGGAGTTCAAGTTTATCAATGTCTTGTCAAAGGAGTCATTTTTACACCATCATAATCTTCTTCATACTTTTATGATTTGGGATTTCTTGGAGATTTGTCATTTGGGTCAAAAAGTGTTGATGATTGTGGAAAAATTGTTTGTCATGAAAAGTTTGTTTTGCAAACACAAGTGATGTCATCAGGAGTTTGTATTTTGATAGCAGAAGTATAGCAGCCTTCATCTTGTCAAAAGAAGTAATCAAAGGTTCTCAATGATGTCAATTTTTCATCTTCATCTTCATATTGGTGTAGTGACATGAAGTGGTATTATGGTGAGATAGATATGCATGTTTCATTCTATCAGGATAGTGTTTCTTTTATACAGATTTTATGATGTAACAGATCTCATTTTATGTATGTAGAATGGTACAGTCTATGGGAATTTTATAACAGGTGGTTTGATGCTTTGTTTGTTGTGCCTCACATAATGTTGCTCTCAGTTTTTTGTTCTTCAGAATGTATATCTTCAGGTGTGTGCTTCATGATGACTTGTTGCTCACAAGTTGAGGAGTTAAATAGGGGGAGTTAATTTAGCCTTTGTCATCCGATGTCAAAAAGGGGGAGAGAGAGAAAATGTATCATATAGTTTTGCCATCAATGACAAAGAAGGAGATTGATGGAGAATGATTGTCATTGATGTCAAAAAGGTGTTGAATGGTTCATGCTTAGGATGCAAGATGTAAATCTTCATAATGTGTTTTTAGTGAGTTGCTTCAAAGTCTCAAGGTTTACATGATTTTGAAATAATGATAAGTGTTTTGTTGATCTTCAAGTTTGATGCAGGACATGACAAAATGTTGAATTGTTTCAAGCCTCTTTGTATAATGCAGGATATTCTTGTCATCATGTTTCAAGATGTTATGGAATGTCAAGGAAGAGGTTCATGTGTTCATATGACAGTTGATAGAATTTATATTTGATCAGTTTCATACTTTACTCCTTGTAGAAGAACAAGATCATCCTATGTAATGGATGCTTTCAGTTTCAAGTTGTAGTAGATGCCTTGTTCAAGGTATGATGTGTGTCTTGATGACATAATCAGGAGTTACATAACAAAGGTATGAGATGGAATCATGAAGTTGTGTGCAGGAGATGCCTTGTTGGATGGAATCATGATTGATGTTAGATATCATGTCCATTTTGATAATGATTGATTTGAATGTTTCATGCTTTGTTCAATTTGAATGTTAGGGCCTCAAGACATGGTTGATAATAATTTTGTTGGGAGATCAGTTTGGAGTTGATTCTAAGTGGAAGTTGACACTTTGAGTCTTGAACATCAATATTATCTTGTCTTGTAAAGTGTGTTCTCAGAGTTGATGATCATTGGTGTTGTAGGTGGAATTTGGTGGTTATGTTGATTCACAAGACCCTCATGATAATGAGCCTGTAAAGTTGGTTTAGGGTGTTTGATAACAGTCTCTATTTAGTGGCATACATCTTTGCTCCATCATTGAATTTTGTTTAATGGCTCATAGTTCATTAAAGGTTTAAAGTCTAAAATCCTAAGTATAAAACCTCTCAAGATTGGTTTCTCAAGTCATTGCTTCACTTAAAGGTCCTACCTATTATTTTATTCTCTGCCAGATAGTCAGGATTTTCATTTGTTGAAAATTGTTATTAGGATATGTCATCTTTTAATATCAATGTTTTAATGTTATATATCCTTATGTGCTTTCTAAAAGACCTACCCCTTCCCTTGCTTTACCATCAAGTTTAGTTTTTTTTAAATCAAATGTGTCTATAAATTTTGGTCTCCTCTATAATGAATGCCTTTTGAAGTGCATTTTCAACGTCACTTGCAAGGAGATTTTAAATAGATTATATAAGGCTATTATTAGTCTTTTAAAAAGGAGATTTTATGACAGCAAATAAAGTGGAGTATATATGACGTTTTTAAAAAAACTTTATTCTATTTTTAGACTCTCCCTCATGGCTTGGAAGAAAAAGGAGGAGATTGTTTTTATTATTTTTTTTAGGGAAAAGATTTGTGAAGATTTTAAGATGATTTTATGGCTGATTTTATTGAGTTTTTTTTAAGAGATCTCAAGAAAACTTTTAAAGGTTGTTTTTGGAAACCTTCGTGGAGAAATTAAGACATTTAGTCTTTTTTCACATTATGACATGTCATTCAATATTTATTGCATTTTTAAATTGGGAATTTTTTTTTAAAGACCATGTTATGTGGAGAAGATGTAGGGTCTTCTATTGGAAGGATAAAAGGGCAAATTGACTAATTTTTTTTAAGACATTTTTTTTGAAGATTATATTCTTTTTGCAAAGAACATGAAGAGGTTGAAGGTTTTTGAAGAGGGATATGAAAGATTATTTTCATAACATTGTGAATAAGATTTTTTTCTTTGCAGGTGAATGGATTTTTGTTTTTGCAGGAAGATGAAGAGATTGTAGGTAGAAGTGAATGTACAGAGAAGAGAAAGATGAAAGATTATTTCATATTACTGACATTGTGAATAAGGTTTTTGAAGGTGAATGGATTTTGTGTGTATAGTGAAAATGAGAATATAGATTGGAAATTGTAGAAGGAATATGAAGATTATTTATTTAGAAGAATGTGAATGGATTTTATTTAAAAATGTTTTATGCAAATGCAGGTTGATCTGAATGTGGAAAATCAAGGGTTTAATGAGAAGCAATATAAATATGCAGGTTATGAAAATGAGGAAGTGTGTGTGTGGACAAACATACAATATTGAAGATATTTTTGTGAAAAATGTTGAAGAGAAAATACAGATAAAACATTATGTTTTGAATCAAACACAGGTTGAAGATATTATGCAACAAACTCACATATTGAACCATGTCTAACATGAAGATAATATGCAATTGATTGTGCATCAGGTAAATTGATTATGCAGAGATCATGAGACTAATATTTAGATTGTATTGAGCATGATTGCAAAGGTATATGCAAACTCAGAGAAGACAGGTTATGTAATGGTGCAAATCAGATTGACTTGCAATCATTTCTTGCACACTAGGCTTGATGTTTTGATAATGGTGTTGTATTTGTCAGTGAGACAGATTTATGCCAGTGAGGCTTTATGTGCTAGTGAGGCTTGTATGGTCAATGAGACCTCTTTGTAGCCAGTGAGGCATTTTGTAAAGCTAGTGAAGCTTCCTTGGTCAGTGATAGCTATTTGTAACTAGTGAGGTTTTGAATAAGCCAGTGAGGCAATTTTGAGAGGTTTTTCTACCCCAGAAGGGTTTTCCACTCATATAATCTTTTATGTTTTGGTCTCATGTCTTGTGTTAATTCATACTTGTACATATGTGTTTAACAAATTATTGATGTCCTCATCTCTCTTTGTCTTGTAAATTTAAAAGTTGCAAAAAGTTAAAAAAAATTCACAACACTGATTCACCCCCCTCTCAGTGTTGTCCTGGACTCCAACAACACCTTCTTCCTAGCCTATCTACATACCTATGTTTATGGTATTTATGGGGCTTATGATGATGTCCATGATAGTTGTTTCTTGTGCTCATTGGAATCAAAGAAAGAAGAATCATGCAAATTTAAAGAGCGATGTTTATTTTGTAGGTGATGTACTAGGAGGCACAGTAGGAGATGGAAGTAGTGCTAGTAGCTGTGGTAGTGGTAGAGGTAGAAATAGAGGCAGAGTTGGTGGTAATGGATGTTGATATCTATTTTTTGTTTTCAACTTCAACAATGATGTGAAATGAAATATCGAGTGATATTATGTCCAACCATGTATTTTTGGTTAATATAAGTTCTTTGTATCAATTGAAAGATGCATTTGTGTAAATCTAATCTTGCCAAAACATTAACCTACCCATTATATAACAGTATTGACCAACAAAAAATTCAAATTATTTTTTGTTCCTTTTTAATGAGTCAAATAGCTCATAGAATGATTTAAATATAATTGCTAAGATGTGTTGATGCATGTATGAAGTTCATCTATCCTAGCATAAACTATTAGAAACATACAATTACTTCCTCTTAGAATGGTAAAAAGTGTATGTTTTGTATTTTTGTTATTTGTTTTATGTTATTTGATTTTGGTGTTTTAAATATTTTTTTAATACATAATTTTGATTGATTGGTGTTCACTTTGACCCAAAATTTTAATTTTATTCTTAAAAATAGAATCCAACTCTTATTAAGATATTCTCCTTAAAATAAACCATGTCCATTGTTGCATGATTCTAGAGCTTATAACCTTTAATATTCTTTCCACAACCCACAAAAATACACTTGTTATCCTTTAAATCAAGCTTAGATTATTTCTCTTTCGCAACATGGACTTAGGCCTCGCTACCAAATACTTTGAAATGAGGAAGTGATGGTCTTTTATCTATCCATACCTTGTGGGGTGTATTGTCAACTAAACTAGAAGTGGGAGATTTTGGTGAGTGTAGGATCATGATGGGCCAAACAATACTCCTTTGTGCCAATGAAAATGATAAAAATAGATTTAAATAACTTCATGTCAAAAATTTAATGAGTTACCTACATAATGTGAAAATAACATAGTAATAAAAATTGTAGGAAATTGAATGTAGAATATGTTACTACTTTTTTTATGAAAATTTTAAAATTAATTTTGTGAATATTGGATATTTCAATGAGGCACTACTAATTTTTTTAAGAAAACATAAAAAGTGGGTGTCATTATAGCCAACCTAAGTATGAACAAAAGAAAATATTTTCCTCCAAACTTTGGACTTAAGTAAAGAACACGAGTGGATGTGGTGCATATTTTCTTGATTTTTTCTAAAAAATAATTTTTCGGCCAACCTAACTTGGTAAAAAATATATGAAATTCAAAACTTGTTTATTTAAACCTATAGCTAATAAAGCCTAGAATGTGATGCAGTTTTTGGATTTAAAAAAGGATAAATAATTTGAAAGTTATGAATACTTTTCCATATGTATATCAATTAGGAAATCAAACAAATGTATGTAGAAAATTAATAATAATTACCTATTAAAATTATAATGGGAAACATATTATACTTTTAGAATCTTGATAGTTTCTTCTATAAACCCTTTTTTTGTTTTAAATTAAATTTAGTTACAACAAAGTCTATTAGCTTCGAGGATGAAATCAAGGAAAATTTCAAGATAACACTAAACAAGTGGTTTTGCAAGTTTCTTTGGAAAGTTTTAGGACTCCCACTTGCTTAAATCTAAGGTAATCCCAAGGCATTTTTGGAGAGAATCCATATTTGAGCTAGAAATGTTAACACTTTTTGCATTCAAATCTAAAAAATGTTTAAATATTGCACTTTTTCATCTAGCAAGGTCTTTTTAACATTGCCACTATTTGACCCATTATTATCTTGCATTCACCCTTTTGTTTATTAGATAACAAGCAATGTGTATATTCTTTAACCAAAAATGTTGTTCTAGCTTAGCACTACTTAGTATGCTTCTAACTCTATCCATTAAGGTTTTGTTCATCTATTTTGCAACTCCATTTTACTATGGAATGTATGGAGTAGTCTTCTATGTAACAATACCTACATGCCTACAATAATCATCAAATTCCCTAGAGTAATACTCACCACCATTATCTAACCTCAAGAACTTTATTTTTCTATCTATTTGTGTATCTACAAGTGCTTTGAATTCTTTAAACTTAGAAAATATAGTAAATTTGTGCTTCAAAAAGTAAATTCAAGTAACATAGTAGTGAGATTTAAAGATATTCTATGCGGGGTATGTGCATGGAAATGGGGTACCAGAAGGGGGTCAAAAGTGGCCACTTTTTTAATGAAATCAATAAAAAGTAATCTTGGATGAGAAATTGAAGATATCCACACTAAAAATTAGAAAATGTGATATGAACAAGATTTGTAGTGCTCAGAATCTAGTTTCTAAAATACTATTTTTTTCAAAAAATGGAGGAGATTAAGAGGTCCAAATAGGGGGAGCACACAAAATGCTCCTGATTTTGTCAGAAAATACAACATAGCACCCGGTGTGCTCCCCCTAAAATGTTGACTTTTTAAAGTATTTCAAAAATCACTTTAGTGGAAAATTAGCTAACATCACGTAGTTTATGCCTAATTTTTCTAATAATTTTTAATGAATATATGATTTTTATGAATTCTCAAAGTTGACACATCCTAAAAATTGCAAATTTGAGCGTGCTCCCCTCTAATTGTTTTGAAAAATAATCAAAAATTGTTTTTTTCAATGTGTATAGAATAGAGTCTAGAATCTAAAAATATATTTTTTTACAAATTTTGATAAATGAATAAAAAAATGACACCAGAAATACTAGACATAGGTTTTCTAAAAAAAGGAACACATAAGCAAAAGAAATTCAAGATGGAAACCTTAATGTTATTAGATTTTAAAAAATATATGGTTAGAAAGCTGATAAAAATTTTGAAGTCATCTTGGCATTTTTTCATATTGACATTGAAAAATGTGTAAACCTGAGGGAGAGAATGCTCAGAATATGGTTGATTTTCTAAGTTTTGTTGAAAACACGTCCTTGGCCTCCAAAAGGTATGTCCAACCCTTTGGGTTGGAAGCCCAAGGAAAATCTAACCCTTAGGGTTGAAATTTTCCAAAGCAAGAAAAAACACGCTCACATTATAATGTGAGCATGTTATAACTCTCCTCTCTCTCTCTCTCTCTCTCTCTCTCTCTCTCTCTCTCTCTCTCTCTCTCTCTCTCTCGATGTCCCCTCTTCCCAATCTCTCCCTCTTTCTACCTCTCTCTATCTCTTCCTCTCTATCCCCATATCTCTGTCTCCCCTCTCCCACATCTCTCCCTCTCTCTCCCCTTCTCTTTATCACTCCCTCTCTACCCCTAATTCTCTATCTCCCTTTTGTATATCCCCTCTACCCCATCTCTCCGTCTATCTCTGTCTCTCTCCCCCTATCTCTTTCACTAAAATTGGGACTCTAATATCACAATGAGGCAAATAAGATGTTGTAGTCAAAGTTGATCTCTACTCATCAAAATTTGAATAAGGAAAAGAAGATCAAAACGTTTGAAGGATGCCTCATTGAACAACAAAGTGACTCTAAATCACAATACAAACAACTCATGTTCATGCAACAATAAATATAGAAATATCAAGGTAAGATTAAGGGTCTTGATCAAACATTTTCATCTCTAATAGACTCATAAGAGGAGGTCAAATAAAATATCAAGGAAGCATATAATTCTAAAAACACAACACTTATGCATAGGATTTACATGTGGTTGTGTCAATTGTAATGAAAATACGAATCATCACTTTCAAACTAATGTGTCATATTCCTCTCTATTCTATAAATATGTACAAAACCATTCTTTGTAAGGCTAGACACAGTTTAAGAAATGTTATATATTAAAAGTGGGAAGATGGTGGATAGTGTTAAGATCTATCAAATCAAACCCTCCTTTCATAATAACACTCAAGGAAAAAAACCAAGCCAAGTCACTACAGATGAATGAGGACTCAACTACAAGTTGATGTACTTAGGAATGATATGGAAAGATAGACTAGATTGAGAGTTTTGTCAAACCCTAGATTAAATAGGCCTCAAACCCTAATTATAATGCAATCGGGTATAAACAGACATAATGCTACAAGAAATTGTATAGGAAGATGCTCAAGGATTATTAGAAACTTACCAAAAGTTGGATTTTGGAAATGAAAACTTTGTAGACTATGGGACGGGTGCCCAAGTCCAATAGGGCAATTTTTCTATTGCTCTGGAGCAGTGAGATGTGTCAGAATGTATTCATCTCCTGAGTTCGGGGTGAAGCCCGTCGGAAGGACTATGGGGTGGACGCCCTAGTCCAAGAGGGTAAAATATCAATAAGTTTCTTCTAGATCTTGAATCCTAATCCTTCAAATAGCTTCTCTGCACCTGCACTTTTCCAACTCCCGCACCTGTAACCTGCAATCACAAAGAGAGGGGTCTGGGGGTTGTGGTGTTTAGGAGCTTGCCTTGGTCAAGCCTCAGAAAGACATTCAAGTCTTCCAACACAGTTGTTAGATAGAGTGTGGTGGTGCCTCCACCTAAAGTTTGGGTTTCGAGCATTTAACCCGTAGATGCATATGTACAATGGCAGACCTGAAAATAATTTCAATCGGCTTCTGAAAAATGGAAATATGAGTTTTATGCATCTTTGTATGCATATTGGGTTTGTATGTGTCATTCAAATACAATTCCAGGTGGGAAAATGTGGATGTACATTGAAGATTCCATCGCATATTCCTGTTTGGTTCTCTTGTTGTATCAAAAAGATTGCATGTATATTGTGTTGTATATTCGATATACAATGGGTAGATACAACGTCGGATCTCAAAAGTTATCAAATCAGGCCTGGCGAGCCGTGGTACAAAAGGCAAAGTTGAAAAGTCAAAGGATTGTATCCGATGTTGTATATTATTTCATACATACAACTGCATATACAAGGCGATGTACAAGCGAATGCGGCCAAGGACTTAACAGTATTTGTGAGATGGGTGAGATCCATAGTTGTATATTAGGATTGTATGTTCCCAGTATACAATCAGACATACAATGAGCAAATACAAAGAAACACAAAAGGCAGGAGCGGTCAAAGTCAACATTCTTCAAGAACCTGGTGGGGCCAGCGCAGTTGTATGTCCGGTGATTGTATGTATGTGCATATACAATGCAAGATACAAAGGGCACACATACAATCCCGGATGTGAAGGAGAATGTGTTTTGGCAGATTTCAGGCTGGGGTCCGTAGGTTGTATATTGCACATTGTATGTATGTATGACATACAATGTAAGGTACAATGAGGCTGATACAACACCAAATTTCAATATTATTCCAATCTGCCTCATAAGTGTGATGAAATCCACAATTGTATGTATGTGCAATATACAAGGAGATATACAAAGAATGAAGATATAGAGCCTAGACCTGATTGTAGTTTCAGATTGTTTCATAAGGATTTGGGGTCCGTGCTTGTATACATTGTGATTGTATGTATATACAATTGCATATACAACTACAAATGTAAAAATGAATACAATGGTTCGATGGCGAATAGGATGCAGTGGTGGGTCCCGATAACTCAGAGATGCAATTTTTCAACGATGGTGATCCAATGAGATGCTGACACGTGTCCAAATGCAGTTGTATGTACATGCAACTACATATACAAAATTTGAATGTGCTACAGGTGGAAAGGTAAAAAGGGCGAAAAGGCAAAATGTATGTTTGCAATGTGAAAAGTCAAAGGGGATAATGCACCTGCGTGGTGTCATTTTATTGGTCGATGACTTTTTAGTGTGATTTGAAGCCATTGATCTTGGCGATGAGGAGGAAATCGACAGCCTTGTTTCAAAATTTCATAGGAGGGTTTTCCTATGCATTTGCAGCTGCATTCCAGGTGGGAAAAATTCTTGAACACACAAACTGCTGCATTTCCATAAGCCATCGGTAGGTTGGCTTTAATGGCAAATTTGCAGAGGCATGGTCAGTGAATGACGGGCTACCTACCATTTTTAATGGGAAAATCTCCAGTTGGCTGCACGTTCCCCGATTTCACCTGTTTTCCCCCTTTTCTCTGCCTAGAATATTGAATGTTGGAGGTGCCATTCAAAAGGTGCATTGTATCTGGCAGCATCTCGAAAAGACCATGTAATTAATTGCTGAGTACACGTTCTGGGTATAACAAAACCGTGTTACTCATTTTTCTGGGGTTGAAGACTTGGGCAATTTTTGGGGAGGAATAACGAAAATATAACTTTTCTGAGCTGTTCTATCTCTTTTGTGAGTTTATGAGTTGCATTTGAATGCATGTTGCATACATGTTCAGTTTCATGTCATTTTTATATGAAAAATGCTTCATGGCATGTGTTCAGCTATTTGTCTCCATGGCTATATGCATGCCTTCTTTTGAATCTGGTTGCTAAGGGTTACTAAGATTCTAGGATATAGATTTATATATTGCATGCTTGATCTCTAACTTCCATTCAAGGAGTGGATTAAACTATTTTAGGTTAAGTATGAGGAAGATTGTATGGCAGCAGGGATATTTGTAAGTAGAGATAGCTAAATACTCATTCTTGGGTGGTGTTTGTAAGGCAAATACCAATCCAACCCCTTGAAACTTGAATGCCAGTGCAAATCATTCACTTGTATATGTCTAGTTGACTCCTTGCCCTGAGATAGGCACCAGTCTGCTTCTTGTGTTGTCTTATGTTTCCAAAACCCCTGTCTTGCATCCAAAACATAAAACACAAATCATTTCAAAACTTCAAACCTGTTAGTTTGTAGGATTAGAAATAGGACCCTTGCATACTCTCATCCTCAACCAGTTAGATATGTCCAAGAACATTGCCAAACTTGTGATTTATCATGCAAATCTTGGTCCAAACATGAGAGTATTCTGCCAGTTTTGAAAAGTTAGATATTTCTGCTATAAGTGAATCAAAGTCAAATCTTTAGCAATAGGGATACCCCCCTTGGTGCGGTAGAACTAGAAGTGAAGGGGAGGCAGCTCACGCAACCTCCTATATTTGTTGGTCAAATCTGCCTGTGCATTGGAATTAGCAAACCCTTTGTTGATTCAGGAAAAACTCCAACAAAGTGGTGACTCTGCTGGGGAAAAGAGTCGAGTGATTTGGAGATTTAGAAGACCCAGCATCTAGTGAAATCATTGCTACATATCTTGAAATTTCATGTGAATAATAGTGATCTACTGGCGGAATGAACTCAGAAAAATATTTTTTCTATGATGAGTTTTCAGTTGTTTGAAAATTTTATCCTCTTTGGAGAGGTGGCAACTCTGCAAAAAGGTTCTCAATGCACATGAAAGGTCGATTTATGTTGTTGTGATCTAAAAATATTTTGTTCAAGACTTCAACATCTAGATGAGAAAAGGTACACGGCTTCTTCCCACTTGTATTTGTTGTTTTATTGCATAAGTTAAATGCCAAGGGGAAGCCTTAGGTCTTAGGCAGACATAAGATGTCTGAGATTGAAATTTTCATGAATCCAAATATGTATGCACCCATGCTCAGCCAAGAGGGGGATGAAATGTTGTGTAAAAAAATTGAAGAGATAAAGAAAAGGTTGATATCCTTAGAGGCTTGATAGGCTCAATTAAATAATAACCCTGTTGTGTCTACCAGTCAGAATGCTAAACCTCTTGTCAGCTCTTTTGATCCTTTATATGACCAATTAGATTTGTCATGGGTTGACTATAAAGTTGAAAGTATGCCTACTCAGATTTACAATTAGATGCCTAGATTTAGTGGACACAGTGTGTGTGATGGGGGTGCACATATCCAAAACTTTCACAACTTCATGGAGAAACACTCATTTAGAGATGAGGATATGTGGATGAGGTTTTTTGTTAGATCCTTTGGTGCAAGAGCTAGAGATTGGTATTTGAGCTCTCCAAAGAGATCCGTTGCCTATTGGGATGAACTTGTTGACTATTTTAGAAAGGAATTTGCAAGAGAACCTGTTGATCTTGTTGTAAGGTTAATGGAAATTAGGAGACAAGATGAAGAGTCCAATATTGATTTCAGTCATAGATTTGCAATTGCCCTTTCATAATTCCCTGAAGACTTCAGACTTGATACTCTAGTATGCATTAGTATTATTTTGAAGCTTTTGAGAAGGGCCCTAGTACGTTGTTGAGGGAATTCAAGATAACAGATGTGCAGATGGCGTACAAGTTTTTAGAAAATACAAAAAAAATGAGGGATGTGCACATACATAATTCCATGTCCACAGGGTTTGGTGTGAATAATAGTTGTGTGGTTGTAAATGAACAAGTGATTATGGCATCGTTTGAAGAAAAACCTATAAATGAGGAGATAGAAGTTGACAACGTTGCTATGTTTGAACACAATGCTGCTATGTTTGAACATAATGCTGACAATAATGCTCAACTGGATTGTTCACCAGTGAAGAATGCTGACGAGAGGATCAATGGTGACTCCCATTTCAAGGTTGAGGTATCTGGTTCTGAAAATAATGATGAGGTTATGGACAGCAATGAATGCTTGTTTGAGTGGGCTTATGGAGATGATTGTGAGTATTGTGTGCAAGATAGAGAAGAAATAAGCAAACAAAGGAGTAATTCCATGTTTGAATCATTGCCTTTTATCCAGACACATGGAGATGATGAAGAGCAATCAGACATTGAAACAAGCAGTAGTGTTGAGCATGATTATTTTTTATTTGATTATAGTTTTTTTATGACACACAGGTTGATACTCCTCCTCACAAGGAATTCATTGGTAATGAAAATGCATGTTTGGATGCCTATGAACCAGCGGCATACTATAATGAAGCTGAAACACTTGGATCAACCCTCTTCCATGCAAATGATACATATGCTGAGGAGGATCTGTTTGAGTATGGTGGGAATCTAAGTATTTTTATTGAGGAGGATTCTAAATTTCATCGTGATGAAAGAGCAATCAACATTTGTCATGAAGGTTGTTTGCATGAAGTGCACAAATATGAATATGAAAGCTTCTTCTTTGATATGCCAGCTTATGATAAAATGAGGCTTGATGATCCTAGCTATATGGTGGACTTTGAGTGCTTTCAGTTTTTAGTCTAGCTGGGAGATCATTTTACAATGCATATTGCTGATATAAATGATGATAAGTGTTATATGTCATATGAAAGTGCATTGTTTGATGAATATGACATTCACATATTGCCTGATGCTAAAGGGTATGACAGTGTATGTCGATCAATGCTTGATTTTAAAGTACAGATTGACAGAGGCAATGCTGACAGGGGCAAACTCAATGAGATGGTTGAACATGCAAATGACAAGGGTTATTTGTGGGTAGATCATGGTAGTATCTTCAGGCTTGATCCAGTAAAAACAGATGAAAATTGAGTATTTGACAAAGGAAAATTCTAGTTTTTTTTTTTTGGTGGCCCCAGGCTTCCAAGTAAAATTCAAAAATGTGGTCTATGATGTAGGTTTGTGTGGCATTCGACTCTATTGCCCAATGGATGGGGACTAGTCTCTGTCCTAGAGATATGGAGTTCTCGCCATGCCTGCAAGAGGCATACGTCCCTAAGCAAGATGGTGGTGCCTCCACCTAAAGTTTGGGTTTCGAGCATTTAACCTGCTGATGCATATGTACAATGGTGGACCTGAAAAGAATTTCAATCAGCTTCTGAAAAATGGAAATATGAGTTTTATGCATCTTTGTATGCATATCGGGTTTGTATGTGTCATTCAAATACAATTCCAGGTGTGAAAATGTGGATGTACATCAAAGATTCCATCGCATATTCCTGTTTGGTTCTGCTATTGTATCAAAAAGATTGCATGTATCTTGTGTTGTATATTCGATATACAATTGGTAGATACAACGTCAGATCTCAAAAGTTATCAAATCGGGCTTGGTGAGCAGTGGTATAGAAGGCAAAGTTGAAAAGTCAAAAGATTGTATCCGATGTTGTATATTGTTTCATACATACAACTGCATATACAAGGTGATCTACAAGCAGACGTGGCCAAGGAGTTATCAGTATTTGTGAGATGGGTGAGATCCGAAGTTATCAGTACAAGCAGACGAGCAGATACAAAGAAACATACAAAGCAGGAGTGGTCAAAGTCAACATTCTTCAAGAACCTAGTGGGGCCCACGTAGTTGTATGTCCCACGATTGTATGTATGTGCATATACAATGCAAGATACAAAGGGCACACATACAATCCCATATGTGAAGGAGAATGTGTTTTGGCAGATTTTAGGCTGGGGTCCGTGGGTTGTATATTGCACATTGTATGTATGTGCGATATACAATGTAAGGTACAATGAGGCCGATACAACGCCAAATTTCAATATTATTCCAATCTGTCTCATAAGTGTGATGAAATCCGTAGTTGTATGTATGTGCAATATACAAGGAGATATACAAAGAATGAAGATACAAATCCCAGACCTGATTGTAGTTTCAGATTGTTTCATAAGGATTTGGGGTCCGCGCTTGTATACATTGTGATTGTATGTATATACAATTGCATATACAACTGCAGATGTAAAAATGAATACAATGGTCTGATGGTGAATAGGATGCAGTGGTGGGTCCTGATAACTCAGAGATGTAATTTTTCAGTGATGGTGATCCAATGAGATGCTAACACGTGTCCAAATGCAGTTGTATGTACATGCAACTGCATATACAAAATTTGAATGTGCTGTGGGCAGAAAGGTAAAAAGGGCGAAAAGGCAAAATGTATGTTCGCAATGTGAAAAGTCAAAGGGGATAATGCACCTACGTGGCATAATTTTATTGGTCGATGACTTTTTAGTGTGATTTGAAGCCATTGATCTTGGCGATGAGGAGGAAATCGACAACCCTGTTTCAAAATTTCATAGGAGGGTTTTCCTATGCATTCGTAGCTACATTCTAGGCGGGAAAAATTCCTAAACACGCAAACTACTACGTTTCCAGAAGCCGCCGGTAGGTTGGCTTTAATGGCAAATTTGCAGAGGCATGGTCGGTGAATGACGGACTACCTACCATTTTTAATGGGAAAATCTCCAGTTGGCTGCACGTTCCCTGATTTCACTTGTTTTTCCTCCTTTTCTTTGCCTGGAACATTGAATGTTGGAGGCGCCCTTCAAAAGGTGCATTGTATCTGGTAGCATCTCGAAAAGACCATGTAATTAATTGCTGAGTACATGTTCTGGGTATAACAGAACCGTGTTACTCATTTTTTTGGGGTTGAAGACTTGGGCAATTTTTGGGGAGGAATAATGAAAATAGATCTTTTCTGGGCTGTTCTATCTCTTTTGTGAGTTTATGAGTTGCATTTGAATGCATGTTGCATACATGTTTAGTTTCATGTCATTTTTATATGAAAAATGCTTCATGGCATTTGTTTAGCTATTTGTCTCCATGGCTGTATGCATCCCTTCTTTTGAATCTGGTTGCTAAGTGTTACTAAGATTCTAGGATATAGATTTATGTATTGTATGCTTGATCTCTAACTTCCATTTAAGGAGTTGATTAAACTGTTTTAGGTTAAGTATGAGGAAGAATGTATGGCAGCAGGGATATTTGTAAGTAGAGATAGCTAAATACTCATTCTTGGGTGGTGTTTGTAAGGCAAATACCAATCCAACCCCTTGAAACTTGAATGCCAGTGCAAATCATTCACTTGTATACGTCTAGTTGACTCCTTGCCCTGAGATAGGCACCAATCTACTTCTTGTGTTGTGTTATGTTTCCAAAACCCCTGTCTTGCATCAAAAACATAAAACACAAATCATTTCAAAACTTCAAACCTGTTAGTTTGTAGGATTAGAAATAGGACCCTTGCATACTCTCATCCTCAACCAGTTAGATATGTCCAAGAACATTGCCAAACTTGTGATTTATCATGTAAATCTCGGTCCAAACATGAGAGTATTCTGCCTATTCTGAAAAATTAGATCTTTCTGCTATAAGTGAATCAAAGTCAAATCTTTAGCAATAGGGATACCCCCCTTGGTGTGGTAGCACCAAAAGTGAAGGGGAGGTAGCTCACGCAACCTCCTATATTTGTTGGTCGAATCTACCTGTGCATTGGAACTGGCAAACCCTTTGCTGATTCCAGAAAAACTCCAATAGAGTGTGTGCCTAAGGAGGGCAGAGGCCAAATCCAATGATGAAATAAAATGATTGAAACACAAATTGATGTCACCTTAGAGATGAATCTCTCATGGAGATGAGGATCCTTCAAATCATGAGAAGATGGATTGATGAATCCAAATCTGCAACAAACAAACACAATGACAACACAATTCTACTCTGCAACACAATGAAGGCCCTGAAATCCATTAGGCCAATATCAGAAGTTTGTATTATCCATCTAGGTGTAAAATGAAGACATAAACTCACTTATATATGCATTCCTACTAACTTTCGTAATTCAAATTGAAAACGCTGACAGAGGGAAACCTTTTGAAAGGGCCCAAGCTGACACACTTTAAATTTCATCCCAACAAATTAGGCTAGACTTGGGTGCAGGAGACCAAGTCCAAATGTCCTAATTTGGTCATGATTAAGATTTAGAATGGGCCCCTTAGTTTCATTTGACATGGGTTTTAGGGGAAATTGCTCCAGGATTAGTATTAAACTTGCAAAGTTTAAACATGGGGACCTAGGAGCTAAACTAGGAGGTAAAAAGGCATAGGGATACTTTTTACTCCATAACATTTAGCCCCCACTTTAATGTATGTATGATATTATGATTCCATACATGTATTAAAGTACAGTCGAAGTACATCAAACACACCAAGCACATAGGACTAAAGCATACCCAAAGGTTGGAGGACTATTTCTAGCCCCCAATCTTAGGTAAGCACCAGAAAACACATGGAAGACATGCAAGACACAAGGAAGATAGTAAGAAGCATACAAAACATGGAGAATACAGTGGAAGTACATAATACATGAAGAAGACATGAGAGTAGTCATGCAATACACGAAGTATACACGGAGAGAAGACATGATTAAGTAATTATATATATATATAAGCGATGGGGAGGTAGATCATCGCTAGGCGCCATGATAAAAAACACTCAAGACACATATAAAACATACAAAGCATGCTAGACATGTAGGGAAGACATGCAGAGAACACACAGAATACACAAATTCCGCATAGTACATCATCAACATACTACACACCTTATACATGGTAAAAACGAGTGATAGGGAGGAGCTCATCACTACTCCACTATCTAAAACACACCAAGCACACTTGATGGTTGAGCTATGCTACCACAAATGCCAAAGACACACTTAAGGGTGGATGACTCAAGATTTAACCCCACCTCTACAGAGGTCTTTGTATAAAAGGATACGTACTAGCTCAAGAGATACGTAATCCTGCCTCACGATGAGGGATTTTTGCTTGCTTTTAAAAAGGATGTTCACTAGCTCAAGAGATACACCATCCTACCTTGCAATGAGGGCTTTAAAACATGCTTTGTCAGTGTAAAAGATAATTAGATAGATACCATTATATATGCCCCAACCTTAAGGTGGTTGATACTGCTTGCCAATATCAAGCACATTAAGGTAGATTTGAAAATGCAAGGGAACGGGAGCTCTTACAAAGCCCATGCCCCCCAAAGGTGACATGTGCTACAATCACTGAATGTTCCCACAAACATATTAATTTTGCTAATATAATCAACAAGAGATAAGATTAGAACAAGATAATAACCAAATCAAGCATGAAAGCTATGCATAAATCATATATAGGATCACATCAAGGACCAAGGCTACACTTGCGGGTTCAGAACCGAGTATAGCTGTTAGGCGTATACTGTAGGTATCTAGGAACCGAGTGTAATAACAAGGTGAGATACAAGACCAACCAAAGTGTGCAAAAGCATATTGAGAGTATTGCAAAAGTTTGTTACAAGAGATATAACAACATGATAGATCACACGGAGTGATTCTACTAGTCAAGCGTTGAATATATATCAAACCCATCTTCTTATATGGACTAGGTCCATTTTTTCTTACTTGATGAAGGGACACACAGTCCTTATTAGTATTTGTTTGTTTTCATCATCCGCCGACTAGGTAGAATCATTGAAGAATTGAAACAATAAAAATGAGAGAGGAGAACTAAGTGCCTTAGGAACACCATGCAGGAGGATGCCCCCAAGACATCTTCCACAACGCTATGCCCCCAAGGCACAACACTCAACAATAAAAAAAAAGGAGAGGGAAGATAGAAGAATGTAGAAACAAATAGAAGAATGGTCACAATAGAGGTGGTCTCCCGGTATCCTTGACCTTACAAGAGTATCAAGGGTCATCCAAGGGGACCTAAACAAAAAGACAACATGGGGGAACACAAAACAATTCTAACAACATATATATCTAGGAGGAGGCCACCATTGAGAGTAACTAGAATAGGCACTACAACGAGTGTGTCTTAAGGAGGGAGAAATACTTGATTCAGTGGGATATTTCCTGGCTAACAATCCATGTCTATTAGCTCAGGATCTATCACATTAAGTTTTGGTCTTGTTGATATTGTATTAATGTTAGGTTTAGGACGACGATAAGCTTTGGTGGGCTTCAAAGAACAGTATCCAATATCGACTGTATAGTTAATTCCAGTAACTTGTAAAGGCACCTTGATTCCTTGTTGGTTTGCACCACAACCATTGCCTATGTAGTCACAATTTTTGTAAAGGATTTGAAATCCACAACCATAGAGAGACTCCATATTTTTAGGAGGGGCCTCATAAGTCTCATATTTTGTAGTGTAAGTAAGAGTATTGTATTTTTTTCTACCAAGGAGACTTTGGGTTTCTTAGGTGTTTCCAAAGATTGCTTGGATAAGATCAGTGTGACTTTTGATGTGTCAGGATTAGAGTTATTAAGTTTATATTCCCCCATAAAGGAAGGAGTAAAATCTAATGAACCCCAATTGTCACCAAAAAGTGCATTCGATGATTTAAACTCTTGCACAACATTATATGTGGCAAGAGGTATTGATGAATCAACTTGTTGGTTGTTTAGACCCTTATGATTGTTAACTTGTTTTTGTGGTTCAATGTGTCTAGACAACTATTCAGTTCAAGATTGGCTTGAACAGTGTGGAGCTTTTTTTCGTAAATAAATTTTATTGATTGATGAAGGGTAGACGGAACTACCCCCATGGCATGGATCCATGGTCTATCGAGAATTATATTATATGGAAGTGAACTAGGCATGACATGAAAAAGGGTAGACAATGTTATGGGTCCAACCTTTAAGGGTAAAGTTATGGTACCCAGGGATTGTCTACCAACATTATCAAAGTGATGAATCTTAAGCCTGTTTAGTTTGATTAAAGATGTGTCAATGTTGATTTTGTGTAGCAATCCAATGCCACAAACATTAAGAGCCAATCCATTGTCAATCATAACTTTTTTTATTAACTTTTTATCTATTGTGACAAATATTATAAGTGGATCATTTTTGTTATGGACTTCAATTGAAGGTACTTCATGTTGTTGAAACAGAATATCTATTTTTGTCACATGCATACAATCTAATAGAGCTGCTACATCATTTGACTTAATAGTAGGTGGTACAATCACCTTTTGTAAAGATTCTTGGAGCATTCTGTGGTATGTAGGTGATGTTTGTATTAAATCCCAAAGAGATCTTAGCCAGCATAGCGCGAAGCTGTTCAACAAGATCATATTCTTGACCACCTTTATGAGTAAGGTGAGGTGGTTGAGGAAGCGTAGGTTGAGAATATGGAAGAGAGACATGCACGTGTGATGCTTGCTTACTTTTCTTGTTATTACAGGTGTTGTATGTGTGAGCAATCATGTGATGTTGCGGCACATTTTGAACACCTTGACTTCTTTGAGTGATTTGTCTTGCATAATTTAGAATGTAATCCAGGGGTCAAGGTGGTTTTGGATCACCTTGAACCGTAATCACTGGTTTTAAGAAAGAAGGTGCATTAGGTTACCCTTGTACAATCATCTTAGGAATATTAATACACGTTTCTACTACCCCCTTAGTAGGTGGAAGAAATCTATTAAAGGTAACTGAATTAACATTGCTTTGATTTTGATTAAGCTTGACATTCATCCCTAAAGAATATAATGTGAGGGACCTTTCCTCATCCACCAATGCTTCATCTTTTAAAGGGAGAGCATTGGGACAAAGGGAAGGGAAAGTATTGTTAAAGGAGTTGATGGTTTTATCTTTAGTGGTGTCCAAAGGATTTGAACATGCAACCAAAGGGGAGCTACCCAACACATCCTTAGAGATATCCAAGATTCTTGAACATTCATTCAAAGGAGGAAGATCAAAGGTCTTCACTTCTTTAGTGATTTCCAAGGTGTTTGAACATTCACCTAGAGGAGGAATAGGATAACTCATGGAATCATCATCATCATCATATATTTTAGATATTAGTTCCAAGGCATTAATGGAAGAACTTTCACACTCATCTTTCTCATGAGTATTCATGGAGATGTATTCGGTTAGATCTTCTAATATTGAGGGGTATGTATTCATGAGAGCTATGAAGTTGTCAAAATCAGATACATAATCAAGGATTTCAAATGAAGAACATTTAAATATATCCTTATGATACATGGATTGTATATGAGTGAGAACATGAGGATTCATATTAAGGAATTTGTAGAAATTCTCAAAGTTTTTGATATATGCATGTAAAAATACCAAAGAGAAATGCAATGAAGATTCCATAATAAAATGTCTTGGAATAGCAATACATAATAAGATCTTTTCATTTATCAAATATAACCAAAGTGAGAGACTTTTATACACTACCACACTAGTTTGAGGAAACCGGGTTTTTGAAGCTTGTTACCAAGAATAAAAACACACTAGTGTCCTTACAAATGAAGTGATTAAGATGTAAAAAGTGCTGCACAAAAGGTATTATAGACCACTTTTAAGATTTCTTGCAAAGAAAAGTTAGGGAGAGGTTAAATTGCTTATGTTGAAATACACATTGTGTAATTACAAACATGTGAAATTTTCAAAGTAAAGTATGAAATGATGCAAAATTTTCAAATGAGCATTGAAAATATACTTTAAATCATTGCTAGATCTTAATTGAAAGATGTTTATGACAGCAAAAAAAATATGAAATAAGATTTTGACTACAAACCCTAGCTTTTGGAATTACTAGGTTATATGAAAAACACAACTTTTTAAGCAAAACCCTAGAAAATAAAAATTTTAAATGCAAGATTTGATATGAAATTATGATGAATTAATGTAATGAGGATCCGATCTGACTCAAATATCAGAAAATTAAATCTTTTTATGTTATACAACACAAAATATGCAAAATATGCCTTAATGCAAGCCTAAAATGCTTGTTTTTTCAATTTTTTTACAAATGTATGCAAGATTTTTCAATGCAAGATGATAAATATGATATGAATGAACACAAGAACTGATTACAACACTCAAAAAGATGTAATATGCTCACTGTCCTAGGTTCACTAAAAATGTTATATATGAAAAATGGGAAAATGGTGGATAGTGTTAAGATCTATCAAATCAAACCCTCCTTTCACAATAACACTCAAGGAAAACAACCGAGCCAAGTCACTATAGATGAATGAGGACTCAGCTACAGGTTAATGTACTCAGGCATGATATGGAAATATATATTAGATTGAGAGCTTTGTCAAAACCTAGATCGAATAGGCCTCAAACCCTAATTATAATGCAATCAAGTATAGATAGATAAAATGCTATAGAAAAACATATAGGAAGATGCTCAGGGATGATCAGAAACTTACCAGATGTTGGATTTTTGGAAATAGAAATGTTGCAGACTATGGAGTGGGTGCCCAAGTCCACTAGGGTAGTTTTTTGTAGATCCCGAGCAGTGAGATGTGTCAGACTATATCATCTCCTGAGTTTGGGGTCAAGCCTGTCAGGAGGACTATGAAGTGGGCACCCTAGTCCAAGAGGGTAAAATATCAACAAGTTTCTTCTGGATCCTAAATTCTAATCCTTCAAATAGCTTCTTTACACCTACACTTTTCCAACTCCCACACCTATAACCTACAATCACAAAGAGAGGGGTTTGGGGGTTGTAGTATTTAGGATCTTGCCTCGGTCAAGCCCCAGAAGGACATTCAAGTATTCCAACACCATTATTAGATAGAGTGCATGCCCAAGGAGGGTAGAGGCTAAATCCAATGACAAAATGAAATGATTGAAACACAAATTTATGTCACCTTAGAGGTGAATCCCTCATGGAGATGAAGATCGTTCAAATCATGAGGAGATGGATTAATGAAGCCAAATCTGCAACTAACAAACACAATAACAACACAATTCTGCTCTACAACACAATGAAGGCCTTGAAATCCCTTAGCTCAATATCACAAGTTTGCATTATCCATCTAGGTGTAAAATGAAGACATAAACTCACTTATATATGCATTCCTGCTAACTTTCGTAATTCAAATTTAAAAGGCTAGCAAAGGGAAACCTTTTGAAAAGGCCCAAGACGTCAAACTTTAAATTTCATCACGACAAATTAGACTAGGCTTGGGCATGGGTTCCCAAATCCCAAGGCCCTAATTTGGTCATGATTAAGATTTAGAATGGGCCCCTTAGTCCCATTTGACATGGGTTTTGGGAGAAATTGCTCTAGGATTAGTATTAAGCTTGTAAAGTGTAAATATGGGGACCTAGGAGCTAAACTAGGAGGTAAAAGGCATAGGGATACTTTTTACTCCATAACAAGAAACAATCTTACATCGAGATAAACCATACATCTATTCTTAGAGATCATGTACAAAACTGAGCATAATATATAACTTTCTTGTTATAGTTCTAATTGTCTATTCTCTACATTTGTTATTAAATTGTACTTTGTGTATATTATTGAAATCTCTATCACTTGGTAGGCACAAGTGACCAAGGTGATAGATGAGTCCATCTCGCTAGTATAAATATTAAAATAGTTTACCACAAAGCATTTTTTCATAGATTTTAAACAAATCCTTGTTAGAAGGATACACTTTTGACCATGCATTGATTTTATGTCCACAAGAATCAAGAATAAAGAGAAAAACTTGAATTGGAAGATGAATTAGATAATCTGCTATTGGATTGGTTATTCCCTTCTTGTCCTTGATATTTAGGTGAAACTATTGAAGATATGAAGACCACTTCTGATGCCACTCTTGCTATAGCTAGAGTGACTTGTTTGTGTGGATCATACTTTCCTTACCCAAGATATAATGCTTCCAATGCTTACATGCTTGAACAATAGCATAAAGCTCATGATTATATGAACTAGGCAGTTTTCAACTAACGTAGTGAATGATTCACTATGGTATGCAACCAGATGGCTATTATAAGTGATAATTTCTCCAAGTGTATATTCTAATGAACTAGTCTTGATCTTGAATGGTCATTGAAGATCTAGTAGCAAAAGGATTGGTACATATAACACAATATTCATTTGAAGTCTTTAAGTGCATTCCATTATCCTACTATCTAGATGAACCTTGCTTTGGTGCCACCTCTTGCACCCTACTTTAATGATCGAGTCACATGTGAAAAACCAGAAGTTTTCTAATCTAAAGAATCTATGAAACTCTATGACATAATTCAAGTATTACCAATCTTGGATTAATTGAATCTTGGTTGAGTCCACATGCACTCCTCATGTGTCTATAATGTATCTTAGATAGTACTATATCTTCTTCTTAGAAAATGAACATTTCTCCATGTTTGTATACAACTTGTATTTCTACAAGTTGTTACGTACTTACCCAATATGGTGTAGATGTTTATCTCAAGTCTTACTAAAGATTGTGGAGAGGGATATGGAGAGGGATGTGGAGAGGGAGATGGAGGGATATGGAGAGGGAGGAAGGGGGAAATAGAAAGAAATGGATATAGAGACATGGAGAGGGAGAGGGAGAGGGAAGGGGGTTGAGATAGACAAAGGGATAGATAGAGGGAGAAATATAGATAAAGAGTGAGATAGAGATAGAGATAGAAATAGAGATAGAGATAGAGATAGAGATAGAGAGAGGGGAGAGATCTAGGGAGATAGAGAGTGAGGGAGAGATAGAGATAAAGATAGAGAAAGGGGAGAGATACGTAGAGAGAGAGAGAGAGAGATGAAGAGATGTCTAGAGAGATAGGGAGAGAGGTTGAGAGGTAGAGGGATGGGGAGAGATATAGAAAGGGAGAGATATAAAGAGGAAGAGATAAAAAATTCTAGAGATAGGGAGGGAGAGAGATAGGGAGAGAGAGGGAGAGAGATTGAGAGGTAGAGGGACAGGAGAGAGATATGGAGAGAGATTGAGAGGTAGAGGGATGGGGAGAGAGATAAAAAATTTCTTGAAAAAAGCAAGCACATTATAACATACTCACGTTTTAAACTAGTTAAAAACATACTCCAACAGTGTGCAAAAACACATATCACGTGATTCTTGGCCCACATTCTTTGTTTTATTCTTTGTTCTGCACTTTTTCGAACATACAAAAGACTTTTGATGCTTTTGAGGTTCTCCAATGATTGGTTGACAAAATTGGATCACTTTTTGTTCTTGTTTTAATACAAAAGATTCCAATTGCATGTTTTTAATTCAAATTTGATATTGGAAATCATTTTTTTCATGTTTTGATGAATTAACTAGTTTTTTTGTCTTACATTAACAAAAAACATACTAATTGTGCATGTTTTGTATTGTAATTTGGTAATTTATCATATATTATTTGTCTTCTTTTGACCTTTTTTTTAGATTGATATAGATTTTAATACCATGCCAAGGAAACAACCAAAAACTCAAATACCGAAGAAGCATGAAGCTGAGAATACAAAGAAAAAAGAGTGAATGAGACAACTTTGTGAAAAAAAGAAATTGAATGCCACAAATGAAGATCAACCATCTTTTCCAATTGAATTGGATGATGAAGCATTCAAAAGAGATAAAGAATTGGAGAAACAAAGGGAATGATTGCAAAAAATTCACGCAAGTAAGAAATCAAATGCAAGAGTTGAAGGTATGTCATCTTTGCCATCTCAAATTGATAGTGTAGACAATGTTCAATCACTGATTGAAAATGATGATGTATTTGCAAATGTGAATTTCAATGTTACACCAAATGATCAAATGTTGAATGAGAAAAATTTGTCTAATGATTCAATTTTTCCATTGAGAACCTCCTAGAATTTTGCATAAAAAGCCTAAGTTTTTTATTGAGATTGATGAGAATATTCTAAAACTGATGGTTGAAAAGACTCCTGAGCGTACTTGTAGAAAAATATGAATAAGATATGGACCATGCTTTTTGAAAATATAAGTGAAACCGGAAGATGTGAATTGTTTGTTAAGATGATGAAAAATCTTAAGTTTAGGCCATTCATGGAGATTCTTGGCATAAGAACATCAAGTGCTAATAGTGAAAAATCCATTGTAGTAAATCTAGTCAATGCATATCAAAGAATTGGTTCCACCTCATGTACGAAAGGTAGTAATGCTACATGACATGTCATTACATCAAATATTGTGAGCAATAAAACAAATAAATCTCTCTTGATAAGAGAAACAAGTCAAACACTAGAGATAAGTACAAAAACATTGATGAAAGCCATTGGGAGACGTGAATGAATCAAGAACCTGAATAGAAATGAACTACATGAGCATTTTCTAGTAGACTCCCACAAAAAGATAAAGCCATATTTGAAGCCTTAAAATCCCTACTTGAGGAGTTTTGGAGAAATAACACAAGAGTATCTCCTAATCAAAGGAATGTTGTAAAAAGAAGAATTGGTTTTCAAAATTGTGAGCCACATCTAAAGCATTTTTTGGATATGACTCAAACACAGTTTTTCTCCAAATTTGGAGAGACTTATCCTCAAGTTTAAATTAGTCAAGGGTATTTTGAAATGGTAAAACCATTTTATGTCAAAATAAATCACACATGCACTACTTGTTGTAGAGTTCACATGGAATTTTTTAAGCATTATGATGTTTATCGACATATATGTCTATCTTTGTATACTAATGATGCTTTGCAGGAGTGTATGATAGAATCTCCACCTAAATCGGCAAGAGATTTCATTTGAAGCATTTTTTGTGAAAGAGTAGTTAGACAAATGTTTTATAAGACATCATGTTTGGACAGAACACGTGATAGTTGTGGTGGTTTACAATGTTTGAGAACTTGTGTACACTTGGAGAACACACATGCAATTGGAAATGAATTAGTACCTTTTGGGAAATACAAGATAGTGGCATATAGTCTAAAAGATGGGAAATCTAAGAAAAATGACGTGAATTGGTGAGTAAAGAAATACCAGTATCTACATTTATGCATATTTTTTGAGAAAATATATCTTATGAGTACGCAAGGCATACACATAGAGCTTGATGGTTGGACTTGCAATTCAAATTATGTAAGAACACATTTCCTCTCCATATGATTGTGTCAATTGTAGATTTTGCAGAGAATTACACACTAGAACAACAAAATGAGGTTCAATCGTAATACTACAACTCCACTCAGGTTTCTATATTTGTGCATATAGCATTCATTCATGCACCTGACAATACAGAGGAAGATAGAAAGATATTAAGGGAGTATCATTTTTATATCAGTGATGATCACACATTCTATAGAATTTGTGCAACAGTGCTTTCAGATGTTTTATGGTAATTTGAATAGAAGGAACATCATGTTTGATCAACATATCATATGGTTAGATAATTGTAAATCACAATTTAAGAATTCACGGATGTTCTGTTGGTTGAGTAGGATGCATATATTCAGTGGTGTTCAACATATATGGAATTTCTTTGAGGCTGGGCATGGAAAAGGGGATCATGATGGTGTTGGAGCATATATTAAAAGATCCTTAGCACAAGAAGAGTTGAAGTACAAGGACAATGCAAAGTTGATAGATGCAGCATCCATCGTCAAATGGTGCAACTCTATAATGGGTTCAAATAATGAAGGTAAGTCTACAATTCATATATTTTCTTGGTTGATAGAAGAAGCTAACATTGAAAAATATCAAGACTATTGTACAGTGACAGGATCGAGTGAGTTCCACTCTTTTAGAAGCTCAAGTGCAGCTTCATGGACTATTCATTCAAGGAAGGTGGCATGTTTTTGTTCATCATCTACATTATTTTCTTGGAATGACTATGAGTCAAAAGAATGGGTAGATGAATGGTGTGCTAGAGATTTAAGCCCAATTGACACGTACTAACTTCCAGGAGCACTACAACTCATTTAGATGGAATCATCTATTGACTTTGACCATATTTCAGATCTAGTTGAACTAGGTATTATAGACATGTTACCTAATGAATATTGATATATTTTAGATTATGATGTACAATGTTTTTATCATTTATCAAGAATGATGAATAGTTCTTTCTGTGCAATTTAATGCATGACATGTTTATGTAGTTATTGTGGATGAAGATAATGATGCGGGAATGGATTATTATTTATGTCATTGCATTGAGGCAAAAAATAAATTGACTGCCCTTGTCATAGATGGAGAAAAGAATAAGTATCCTATAGGATCGGTGATTGTTATTGGAACATGGCTTAGAAGGTATCCAATGAAGAAGTTTGATGTGTGGTTGTTCAAGGACTTTGACACACATAGGAGGATTCTTCATTATTCTAACCTTGTGGCATCAAATGTTCATTTGAAAAAATATGGGGGTAGACCTTTGAATATATTTTTTTGGAAAGTTCACGAGTCTAACCATGAAGCAATACTTGACACCATAAAGAGTAGAGCAGATCCACATGGTTCATTAGATTGAATCAATGGAATGATAGAAAGGTATGTTATGTACAATCATTAAGCTTTGTGATTTGATTACATTTTTCTTTTCTATCCTCATTTCACCTTCTATATTTTTAACATTTTTCTTACCTTCTTATATGTGCTCCTATCTCTTCGTTGATTAGCTTGGTTTCATTAGAGATCTCATGACTGAATGGCATGGTTGTTGGTGCATTTGGATATTCTCCATGGTCTTGATTGGTGAGTTGGTTTGATCAAACTAAGTCTTGGTTTCTTGTGTCATGCTTTGAATGCTTTCATTTTACCTTTCAATCAATCCAATTTTAGTTTTGAGTATCTATTTGAGTATCCATGCTTTACATTCAAATTATTATCAAACAAATAGATGCATTATTTAAACTCTTATCCTCTTAATCAAATATTTTTGAGCTCTTTTTGTTGCCATATGGACTCATATATTACTCTAATAATATGGTGTTATGGACTACATAGGCCTTAAGAGAAGTTTGTTTATCATGGTCTTATGGATTAAATAGGCCTTAAGAGAAGTGTGTTTGCTCTAATATTTTTCTAGATCAAAGAGCAACTAAAGTTATCATTATAGACTATTAGAATGATTGTGAGATTAACCTTGCATTGGAGAAGCTAGCGAGATCATGAAGGATTGTCCTAACTAAATGATTTCATGAAGGTTGTCATGTCACCAAGCCCTACTAGAAATGCAACTATCAAACCATCATTATGACTTTCCTAAAACTAACTACAATAGATTCCTTGACAACATCATGATTAGTCCTAAAAATAAATTTTAAGAATCCTGTCATACCTAGAATATCTACACATAGGAAGATTTGCATGCAGTGGAAAGGTGCAAGGAGTGAAATTTTACATCTTTCACCTTGTGGGGCTGAATGGGCTACACCAACATGTCAGGGTAGGTAGGTGAATTCTATGAGGGGTCTCCTTCCATTCCCCAAGTGGTTGAATCATTTCAGACTACACACTCCCAACAAAGCCTCTTAAGAGCCCTGAGAGGCAAAAACTGTCAATATTTGATAGGGAGTTATCAGATTCCGTGACACCTGGGAATTTTTTTGGACCCACATATGCATGTGGGGTCCATCCAAAATAACCTCTCTCAATTTCTGTAAACTCAACATTGTTTGACCGTGAGGAGAGTGGATGCACTCTTGCAAAATGCTTCAGTTTCGTGCAATGGAAAGGTGCAAGGAATGAAATTTTGCAAACTACACCTCATGGGGCTAAACGGACTATGCCAACATGTTGGGGTGGGTGGCTGAATGCTAGGAGGGGTCTCATTCCATTCCCCAAATAGTTGAATCACTCTAGACTACACGCTCACAACAAAGTCTCTTAAGAGCCCTGAGAGGCAAAAATTGCCAATCTTTGACAGGGTAGTTCTGGGAATATGTGAAACATGGGAATGTTTTTTTAGACCTACATATACATGTGGGGTCCATATACAATAACCTCTCTTAGTTTCTGTGAACTCTACATCATTTGACCGTGAGAAGAATGGATGTATTCTTGCAAAATGCTTCAGTTTCATGTAGTAGAAAGGTACAAGGAGTGAAATTTTGCATCCTGCACCTCGTGGGGCCAAATGGACTGCATTAATACATTAGGGTGAGTGCTAGGAGGGGTCTCATTTTGTGCCCTAATTGGTCGAATCATTTCAGACTACATGCTACCAACAAAGTGACTTTGTCGATAGTGTGTAGTCTAGAATGATTTAGCCACTTGGGGCATAAAATGAGACCTATCCTAGTGTTTACCAACCCACCCCAATATTTTGGCACTATTCGTTCAGCCCCATGAGGTGTAGAAGGAGAAATATGGCTCCTTGCAACATTTAGCATAACCATGCAAGTGGTGAATTTTTGCATTCTACACCTTGTGGGGTCGAATGAATAGTGCCAATGCACCAGGGTGGGTGGGTAAATGCTATGAGAGCTCTCATTGCATGCCCCAAGTGGTCGAATCATCCTAGACTACACACTACTGGCAAAGTTGCTTTAACGATAACGTGTAGTCCGAAATGATTTGCTCACTTGGAGCATGAAATGAGACCTCTACTAGCATTCACCTACCCACCCCAACATGTTGACATTGTTTGTTTGACCCCGTGAGGTGGAGGATGCAAAATTTCACTCCTTGTGCCACACCTTTCCACTACATGAAACTAAAGCATTTTGTAAGAATACATCCATTGTCCTCATGGTCAAATGATGTTGAGTTCGCAGAAACTGAGAGAGGGACGGGTGCAAAACATTGGGGTGCCAAAAGTGGCCAATTTTTTTAGAAAACTTGTAAGACATAATACGAGCATGTTATAACACTCTCACATTATGGTTTGGTAATGCCGAGCCTAAGGCTCAGCAAAACCAAACCATAATGTGCTCGCGTTATAATGTGAGTGTGTTATAATGCGAGCACGTTATAATGTGAGCATGTTATAATGCGAGCGCATTTTGTTTTAGTATTAAAAAAAACCTACATTGAGGCTCATTTCTTCATTTCATTTTCTTGCACCTAAGGCTCAGCAAAACCAAACCATAATGTGCTTGCGTTATAATGTGAGTGTGTTATAATGCGAGCACGTTATAATGTGAGCATGTTATAATGCGAGCGCATTTTGTTTTAGTATTAAAAAAAACCTACATTGAGGCTCATTTCTTCATTTCATTTTCTTGCACCTAAGGCTCAGCAAAACCAAACCATAATGTGCTCGCGTTATAATGTGAGTGTGTTATAATGCGAGCACGTTATAATGTGAGCATGTTATAATGCGAGCGCATTTTGTTTTAGTATTAAAAAAAACCTACATTGAGGCTCATTTCTTCATTTCATTTTCTTGCACTTGCAGTCTGCAAACCTTAAGGAGTGCACTCACATTATTGGAGACTAGTTTCGACACCAAATTCTCACCAATTCATTGCCAAAATGCTGCCACGACGTCAGAGAGACCAAAAGGGTGAGATGTATTTATTTTTTTGTGTGAATTTATTTCTAAATAGTGATGCAGAGCTACCACCACTAAGCGGTCCCAACTAACTACTTAGGGGAAGAGGATGTAGGGGATGGTAGGCAAAACAAGACTTTAGGCCCTTGTGGACCTAGCTACTCTATTGGTCTTCTTGATGGACATGACTGTCCTCTCTTTGTCCATGGTTCCAACACTAAACAACAACACCACCAATTGGTTCATACACATGGGCTCTTTCCCAAACCTTCTAGGGACCCTAGACCACCTATTTTTGATTGGTCAAAGCTCACAAAACCACCCAAATGCTCTAGGTGTAACTCCTTGTACCCTTTCCTTCACAATTGGTCCAATTTCCTTGTAGCCCTCAAAAAAGGACTATCAAGCAATAAATTTTGATGCTGACATCCAAACAAGACTATGAATATCTTTTTGAGTACCCATTATTAATTTTTAAAACATACCAAACATGCAATAGGGGGTCTTTTGGAACACAAGCCTCAAAATATGACTGTACTGGTTTCCTACTAGGCCTAATTAGGTCAATTTTACAAACAAAATACTCACAAACTCCACTCCATTCTTCCAATTCCTATTCCAAGGTGCCCAATAGGTTTACAAATAGACATATTTCATCATTTTTTGGGGTCCAAGGTCATTTCAAGTCATTTTATCAACAAAATCCCCATCTACCAAATCTAGTTTGCCTAACACGTGTTGCTAATAGGCTCCAAGGGCTCCAAACATCAACTTGCACCTGTCCCCTGCTCCTGCACACAAAACCCAATTGAAAATAGACCAAACTAATCCCATTCCACCCATTTTGGGGCTCTAACACAGATAGAATGGGTTAGGAACCCATTGATTTCACTAAAACCCTCAAAACAAGTGTTTAAGACCAATCTATACAAAAATAGTAATAAAATGCCTTAAGGTTAATGAAAATCCCTCAAAACTGATTCAAATGAAATTTCAAACCATTCTTCAACTAATTTTAGATATATTCTTTCTTAACAGTACCGTATGGCTTGTTTTGGGATGTTAGAAAACATAGAATAACAACAAAATACAGAAAACAGCCAGTAATACTTGTATTTCATCAATCTTCACTACACATCCTTCACTCCTTCGCATGAAAAGGCATAAGTAAGATGCCTACAACATCACTCCATGATTTCATGATCTCCAATTCATGGGAAAACCCAAAAAAGAAGGCATTAAAAGCCTGTCCTCTTAGAAAATAAAAAATAGACTGTCCTATTTTAAGTAAATTGCAGACTTCACTAAAGAAAAAGCCTACCACTACATGGTCATGCCCCTAGTGGGGTTCTTACATCAATAAATGGTCTTTCAAGAACTTATTTTATGCAAAGATGACTCCACACCTAGAACCTACTCATGTTCACCCTTAAATTGACAAAAATCTTTCAATGGTGCCCCTGCACCATACACCCTAACCTGTAATTTTTCCCAAGTCCCTTGGAAAGTTTGTTGTAGCTTGTCCACCTTTGTGCCTTTCACATCTTTAACCCTCATGCTTTCCTATCCTTGACAGATCCTTGACATATTTGTTTCTTGCTCTAACTGTACACTCTGCTCTATGGGGTGTTTCTCAATTTTCTTATCAATAAACTCTGCTATCTCATCTTCTTTCTTATACCACTGTCCAATGCTCTTTTTGTCTCCATTCTTTTCATTGTCAATTGTACCATCACCTTTACAACCTTTGTCAGACCTATAACTAACTTGTTCACTATTCTAGCAACCTTGTAAACCTCTGTACCAACTTCAATTGATTGCCTCTTCTTTGTAGTCACCACTACAGGGCACATGACTGTCCCTACTAAGATCCCTCCACTTATTTCTTGCCTTTCCACAGGCTTTCCAATCTTACTCTGCTTTGTTTCAGACCAAGAAACATTCTCATCCACCTTCTTCTTCCACATGAAGACATTCTTCTTCACAACTGTCTATAAATCATCTTCACTCTTCCTATTTGTTGTCTCAACAACTCTATGCCTCATTAGCTCTCTTTAGCCAAACATTATCATGTTTGATGTCTTTGACTGCTCCTTGGCTTCTTCTTGTATTGGAATCAACACAAAAGTCTTCTCATCCTTCTTTATGGTGCATGTATTAGCTCTCCCATCATGTATTGCAGACCTATCAAACTGCCAGGGTCTTCCAAGTATCATATGATAACAATCCATGGGTAAAATGTCACAAAGTATCCTATCCTCATATGCTCCAATCTTAAACTCCACTAATCCTTGTTCAGTCACCAAAATGGACTGATTATCACTTACCCAAGAGACTTTGTAAGGTGTGTCCCTAGGTACTCTTTCCAATTTTAGTTTATCTACCATTTCACTAGATACCATGTTAACAGTACATCCTGAGTCTACTATCACTTTACATACCTTGTCTTTGCATTTACAAGCTATCCTAAATAGTGCTCTCCTCTTAATCAGCTCCTTCTCCTTGGAGGTCTTCAATAGTGCTCTTTCTCTCAGCATCAATGTTTCTCCTATCTCACCAACACAACTAGTGGGAGTAGAACCACCACATTCTTCTTCTTGGACTAATTGAGTCCTCCTCTCATTCTTCCTTTCACCATCACTTGTAAAATTTTGCTTCCCAGGACACTTGTATGCTGGGTGTCCAAACTCTTGGCAATTGCAACACTTACCTACAAAGGTGTTTGCACTCATTCCACCACCAAATTTGCCTCTAGAACCTCTACCTCTAAAATCTGCACTTTGTCCTTGTTTGAAATCTGTACCTTGTCCTTGTGCCTTGCTTATCTCTTCTTGACTCTCATTGACTTGTTTTGTGTTTTGAAAGGATCCTCTACCTCTAGAGGTGCTATCTCTACCTCTAGTTGTCTTGTCTTGTCTTCTCTTCAGCTTCTCTTCCACTCTTACTGCCATCTGATAACATTCTTCAAGATTCCTTGGATTTGCCAACACTAGTTCATCTTGCATGTTAAACCTCAAACCACCAATATACCTAGCAACGTTTTGTACTTCACTTTCACTTTGACTAGACCTTATACTCAACTTGTAAAACTCTTCAGTGTATGACTTAACATCCATTTCCTTTTGTCTTAAACCTTGAAGCTTTTTAAACTTTGAACTTCATAACCTTTAGGTAAGAACTTACCTTTGATCTTAGCTACCATCTTGTGCCATGAAGCAATCTTTGTCTTTTCTTGCTTTCTCCTCTCTATTTGCTAATAATCCCACCATAATAAAGCATGACCTGTCAGCTTGGTCTTTGCAATCTTCACTTTCTGCTCCTCAGGAACTTCATCACCCTCAAAGTGATTGGCTAGTGCTGCAATCTAGTCAAGTAACTCTTCATAACTAAGGCTTCCTCCATACTTTGGCACATCTATCTTCATCTTGTGCTTGTCTTCTTTTACTGCTTTCAGCAACTTTACCATCCTCTGATCCTTAGGGTCAAACTCTTCTTCCACATCTTCATACTCAGCTTCCTCTTCTTCCTCAGACTCATTCTCATCACCTAGAGCCATTCCTCTTTTCTGATTTTGTTCTAGAGTAGCCATTCTTTCCTTTAACTCCCTCAACTCTCTAGCATGCTTCTCCTTCAGCTCACTCATCTCTTGAGCCATGTTCTTCCCTCTTCGAGGCATCTTGACAAACTATCTCTTCAACTTACCACTTCTCAACCACAATAGACCTACTAACTCCACAATAGACCTACTAACTGTGGTCTGATACCACTTTGATGCAGAGCTACCACCACTAAGGGGTCCCAAATAACTACTTAGGGGAAGAGGATGCAGTGGATGGTAGGCAAAACATGACTTTAGGCCCTTGTGGACCTAGCTGCTCTATTGGTCTTCTTGATGGACATGATTGTCCTCTCTTTGTCCATGGTTCCAACACTAAACAACAACACCACCAATTGGTTCATACACATGGGCTCTTTCCCAAACCTTCTAGGGACCCTAGACCACCTATGTTTGATTGGTCAAAGCTCACAAAACCACCCAAATGCTCTGGGTACAACTCCTTGTACCATTTCCTTCACAACTGGTCTAATTTCCTTGTAGCCCTCAAAAAAGGACTGTCAAGCGATAACTTTTGATGCTAAATTCCAAACAAGACTGTGAATAGATTTTTGAGTACCCATTATCAAGTTTTAAAACATACCAAACATGCAATAGGGGGTCTTTTGGAACACAAGCCTCAAGATATGACTATACCGGTTTCCTACTAGGCCTAATTAGGTCAGTTTTACAAACAAAGTACTCACAAACTCCACTCCATTCTTCCAATTCCTATTCCAAGGTGTCCAATAGGTTTCAAATAGATAGATTTCATCCATTTTTGGGGTCCAAGGTCATTCCAAGTCATTTTATCAACAAAACTCCCATCTACCAAACCTAGTTTGCCTAACACATGATGCTAATAGGCTCCAAGGGCTCCAAACATCAACTTGCACCTATCCCCTACTCTTGCACACAAAACCCAATTGAAAACAGACCAAACTAATCCCATTCCACCCATTTTGGGGCTCTAACATAGATGGAATGGGTTAGGAACCCATTGATTTCACTAAAACCCTCAAAACAAGGGTTTAAGACCAATATGTACAAAAACAGTAATAAAATGCCTCAAGATTAATGAAAATCCCTCAAACCTGATTCAAATGAAAGTTCAAACCATTCTTCAACTAATTTTAGGTATATTCCTTCTTGACAGTATTGTACGGCTTGTTTTGGGACATTAGAAAATAGGGAATAACAACAAAATACAGAAAACAACTAGTAATACTTGTATTTCTTCAATCTTCATGACACATCCTTCACTCCTTCACATGAAAAGGCATAAGTAAGATGCCTACAACCTCACTCCACGATTTCATGATCCCCAATTTGTGGGAAAACCCAAAAAAGAAGGCATTAAAAGCTTGTCCTCTCAGAAAATAAAAAATAAACTATCTTATTTTAAGTAAATTGCAGACTTCTCTAAAGAAAAAGCCTACCACTACATGGTCATGCCCCTAGTGGGCTTCTTACATCAATAGATGGTCTTTCAAGACCTTATTTTATGCAAAGATTACTCCACACCTAGAACCTACTCATGTTCACCCTTAAATTGATAAAAATCTTTCAATGGTGCCCCTGCACCAAATAGGTAGGTTTAAGTTGATTTTTGATGTAAATTTCCTTAATTGACAGGAATTGATAATACACCTCCTCCTCCTCCTCCTCCTGAAAATCTACAAAATACTGAATCACCTGAACATGAAATACTTTTTGAAGATCAACCCCAACAATAAACACCTCCATTCATTCCTCAACATGCCCCTAGAACACAAGAAAATCTAATGGGGGAATTTGAAAACAAGAAAAAACAAATTGAGGACATAATTGCAAGGTTGAAAGATCTTGTAACTTCAACCTCACATAGATCCACGCTTGCTCAATCTCTTGAATCTATGTTATCAAATGTAGATTCAATTAGCAAGCAAATATCTAGTTTGGCAGAAAAGAGAAGAGAATTTAGAGGGTACTATGCAGACAAGTTGTCGTATGAGCAAGTAAAAAGTGAACAAATTACAAAATTGGACTTGTGTTCCATTTTTACAGACTACCACTGGTGGCTACCACCCCCAGGGCCCTGCTTCCATATAAAAAAAATAAAAAAAATATGGGGGGACTGCGCCAACCAACTATGCAAATTTTTAAAGGAGAGATTCACCATTGTAATTAACTTTTTTAGTTATTATTCACTACGATTCACCATTGTAATTACCAATTATTCATTAGGATTCGCTAGGATTTTATATTTTTTTTTAAATGTGCATATATTTGCTAGAAAAATTAATATTTTTTTTCAAAAAAAGGAAAAATTCACCAGGAAAATTATAGCACTTAGCTAGGATTCGACAGGACTTTATAAGTATTTTTAGGGGGGGTTCCTTAAAGTTATCACTGCCTATGACATCTTATATAACATATGATTGACTCCAACATCATCTAGGTCCCTCCTTTGTTGACTCTAAAATTCCCCATGATGGTAATGTCTTCACTATTTCTCATAGCCCATACCAACTAGTTGTTACCTTAAGACACTTCTCCTTAGATTATTTTTTGTCAACCCCTTCTGGTCCACCTCAACCTCATACCAATTCCCTCTTTCACCTTTACCCATCTTATGCCTCTAAATGTATTTCTGCCCCAACCCCACAACCTCTTTCTATTAGTTCACCTACTCCACTAGCTATGCCCCTATCTTCCCCACCATATAATCCACCTATTACTACTTCACCTTCCTCATTGACTTCTATCTCCCCTCTAACACCCCTCCAAGATAAAGTAAAATAAAAAGTGTAGGACCTTTCCCCATCCACTTCTAAAAGTAGGCCTAAGAAACTTCCCCAACACTACACCCAACCTACTAACCAATCCATATCTAACCTACCTATTTCCTAATATACCCCTACTAGACGTCCCAAACCTAGTTTGCTTCCAACCCACCCCCTGATAAACCTCAAGACAAAGAAAATGATAAGAAATTTTTAAAATAAGATTTTTCTTCTCCTATCTAGTATCTTTCCTCCCTCCTATTATCCCACAAACTCTTGATATTCCTCCTTCCTGTAAACCCATAAACTTACCTAATGTCTATGTGATTTCTAGTTTAGGAATTGTCCCGTAAACCCACAAACTCTATCTTAGGCATTTTCCTACCTCCATGACTACCAAACAAACAAAAATTTGAGCACAACCCTACCCCACCCTACCACTACGGTAGAGGATGTGTCTCCAACTACGGTATTGAAATCTCTCATAGCACAAAGTTTTTTCATTTGTTCCCTTTGTTTCGCCAATACCATATCTCTTTTTGATGGTTGCAGTTCCTCTTCAATTAGCATGTCTTCATTTATCGTGTCCAATTTCCTCTTCTCATGAAGTTCCCTCATATCCACTGCTTTGTTTGCATTCTTACTTTCTATCTCTTCCTATGTCAACTGGTTTAATTCTTGATCATTTCCTCAGCATGACAGAGAATTTATATGTAGCATGATAAAGAGACAAATATTAGTTCCTAAGAAATGAATCCATACAAATAAGTGAAATATATGTCATTCAACCCTTCATACAAAATGTACGTACAATCATCATGTAGAAGAGTAAATCTCACTCAACCAAAATAGGTAAAAAGCATACAAAGCATTATTGCAGCCATACAAAGCATTATGGTACAAAGTTCACTTCATTCCTATGAAGATAAGGACAAAGGAGAGTCACCTATTGAGGCAACAAGTGAAGAATACATGAGACTTCATGTTGACTACACGGTTGAAGATGTGTGGGAGGCCTTGGTGCTAGTGGCATCAAACTACCTACACTTACTTGTGTATAGAGATCATCTCCTCACACATGAAGATTCAGCTTGCAGCCATGGGAGAGAATTTAGGACACATGTTACACTTGATTTTCACTTGGAGACATCTCATGGGCCAACACTTGTTGATAACAATCTAGTCATGAAAGGAGAGATGATTGAGATCATGGGAGACATCACACTAGGGCATGAGGAAAGAATTGATTTTTCTATGTGTGACAACAGTCCATTATCTTCACATTATCATGTTATGACAACCAAGAGGATCAGCCTTAAGGATTATGATTTTTATGGAGACACTCATGTTGAACTTTGCACTTTGTTGTGACTAAACTATCTTGAGACCCTATATCAATTCCATGGCAATGTGACTGATTGGTAGTATTTAACTTGGCACATTGTCATATATATGGGAATGGAAACATTTGGTATACAAGGTTTGTATGAACTATCAACATGAAGAATAATGTAGCATAGCATGGATCACGATTGGATTAAGCCTACTGGGATTTACTTGTATGATCTTGGCACCTATTCATTTGTATTTCAACTTGTTTTGACAAGATAATAGTATTTCATTATGCTTAAGGGATTGTATATTTATATATTGTAAGGATTTATTCTTGTATAATTTGACATCATGGTATGTTAAGGCTTGTTTAATTCATTATTGCACATACTTATTAAAGAGCCCAAGTGTAGAAAATATACATGGCACCGTGTGAGATTGTAGGCTGCTTTCTTGATCGTGATTGTGTCTATTTTAATTAATGTTGACCTTTGAGATATCTTTTATTATGAATACCATGAACTGATTTAAAACATAGTCTATTATAGGGACATTTGTGTGTGATGACTAAGCTCTTCAGGTAGTAAGAACTATGATGAAATATAAATGCAAAATGTAAGACATGTATGCAAAATGTGGAAGCATAGACAAGGCAGATGAACTATAAAATCAAAAAAGTGAGATTGATATAAACACAAAATATGTAAACCATACAAGTGATATAAACATATATGATAAAGAATGATAAAATAATTCAAATAGAATTAAGGAAAATGTAAATAACATGCATGTAAAGACATGACATACCTAAAAAATGGAGATTCAAATGGAGAGAGTACCCAATTATGTAGTGTTTTTTCTTCTTGCATCAAACTCCTCAACAATTTAAGTATTTCACCACTTGCTCCATTTTCAACATTAAATTGAATAACACTCAAATAGAATTAGTAACAGCAATACTATTAAGCAATCTATAATGTTAAAATCCTACAATTCAATCACAATTAACATTGCAACACTACAAAATTGAAACTTGAATTGATATATATATCAAATTTGATCTGAAAACTATGTTATTTCCTCCTTATTAAGTTGTCAAAGTAGAAAAAGGTGGTGGAATGTTCATGCAAAGGTGGTAGATTGTGAAAAATGTGCATGTGAATTTCCCAACAACATGAAAACAACTTTTCTTTGTTGGAACACATGCATAAACAGAAGAAAACAAAGTATGTGGGCCTGGATCATGGGGGTTCATGCCTTTTTACCATTTCTATAGCAATCCCAAATGCGCTTGCATTACATTTTGGCCTACTATAGAAAAATCCATATTATTCATTTCTCCATGTATTTCTTCTATCTCTCACCTCTCTATCTCTCACCTTTCTCTCCCCCTCACCTCTCTACCTCTCACCTATCTCTCTCCCTCACCTTTTTATCTCTCCCTCAACATTAAACCTTAATCCCTCAACCCTAAACCTTAATCCCTCAATCCTCAAGCCTAATTCCTTATCCCTAAACCCTAAACCCTGATCCCTAAACCCTAAACCCTAAACCCTGATCCCTAAACCCTAAACCCTAAACCCTAATCCCTCAAGGTCCTAAACCCTAATCCCTTATCCCTAAACTCTAAACCCTATCCCTCAACCCTCAACCCTCAACCCTCAACCTTAATCCCTCAACCCTAAACCCTAATTCCTCAACCCTAACCCTAAACACTATCCCTATTCCTAAACCCTCAACCCTCAACACTATACCTTAAACCCTAAGCCCGTATCCCTAAGCCCTCAACCCTAAACCCTAATCCCTCAACCCTAAACCTTCAACCCTAAACCCTATCCCTAATCCCTCTACACTCAACACTCTACCTTAACCCTAATCCCTAGACCCTTAATGCTAATCTATCAACCCTAAACCCTAATCCCTCAAGGTCCTAAACCCTAATCCCTTATCCCTAAACTCTAAACCCTATCCCTAAACCCTCAACCCTCAACCCTAAATGCTATCCCTAAAGCCTCAACCCTAAACCCTAATCCCTCAAGGTCCTAAACCCTAATCCCTTATCCCTAAATTCTAAACCCTATCCCTAAAGTCTCAACCCTAATCCCTGAACCCTAAATGCTATCCCTAAAGCCTCAACCCTAAACCCTATTCCCTCAAGGTCCTAAACCCTAATCCCTTATCCCTAATCTCTAAACCTTATCCCTAAACCCTCAACTCTCAACCTTAAACCTTAATCCCTCAACCCTAAACCTTAATCCCCCAACCCTCAACCCTAATCCCTTATCCCTAAACCCTAAACCCTTATCCCTCAACCCTAAACCCTAAACACTATCCCTATTCCTAAATGCTCAACACTATACCTTAAACTAAAATCCCTTATCCCTAAACCCTCAACCCTAAACCCTAATCCCTCAACCCTAAACCTTCAACCCTAAACCCTATCCCTAATCCCTCTACCCTCAACACTCTAGCTTAACCCTAATCCCTCAGCCCTAAATGCTATTCATAAAACCTCAACCCTAAACCCTAATCCCTCAAGGTCCTAAACCCTAATCCCTTATCCCTAAACTCCAAACCCTAAACACTATCCCTAAAGCCTCAACCCTAAACCCTAATCCCTCAAGGTCTTAAACCCTAACCCCTTATCCCTAAACTCTAAACCTTATCCCTAAACCCTTAACCCTAAATGCTATCCCTAAAGCCTCAACCCTAAACCCTATTCCCTCAAGGTCCTAAACCCTAATCCCTTATCCCTAAACTCTAAACCCTATCCCTAAACCCTCAACCCTCAACCTTAAACCTTAATCCCTCAACCCTAAACCTTAATCCCTCAAGCCTCAACCCTAATCCATTATCCCTAAACCCTAAACCCTCATCCCTCAACCCTAAACCCTAAATACTATCCCTATTCTTAAACCCTCAACACTTGACACTATACATTAAACCCTAATCCCTTATCCCTAAACCCTAATCCCTCAACCCTAAACCTTCAACCCTAAACCCTATCTCTAATCCCTCTACCCTCAACACTCTACCTTAACCCTAATCCCTCGACCCTCAACCCTAAATGCTATCCCTAAAGCCTCAACCCTAAACCCTAATCCCTTAAGGTGCTAAACCCTAATCCCTTATCCCTAAACTCTAAACCTTATCCCAAAACCCTCAACCCTCAACCCTAAATGCTATCCCTAAAGCCTCAACCCTAAACCCTAATCCCTCAAGGTCCTAAACCCTAATCCCTTATCCCTAAACTCTAAACCCTATCCCTAAACCCTCAACCCTAATCACCCAACCCTAAATGCTATCCCTAAAGCCTCAACCCTAAACCCTATTCCCTCAAGGTTCTAAACCCTAATCACTTATCCCTAAACTCTAAACCATGTCCCTATACCCTCAACCCTCAACCTTAAAGCTTAATCCCTCAACCCTAAACCTTAATCCCTCAATCCTCAACCGTAATCCCTTATCCCTAAACCCTAAACCCTAATCCCTAAACCCTAAACCTAAAACACTATCCCTATTCCTAAACCCTCAACCCTCGACACTATACCTTAAACCCTAATCCCTTATCCATAAACCCTAAACCCTAAACCCTAATCCCTCAATCCTAAACCTTCAACCCTAAACCCTATCCATAATCCCTCTACCTTCAACACTCTACCTTAACCCTAATCACTCGACCCTCAACCCTAATCCCTCAACCCTAAACGCTATCTGTAAAGCCTCAACCCTAAACCCTAATCTCTTATCCCTAAACTCTAAACCCTATCCCTAAACCCTAAACCCTCAACCCTCAATGTTAAACCTTAATCCCTCAACCCTAAACTTTAATCCCTCAACCCTAATCTCTTATGCCTAAACCCTAAACCATAAACCCTAATCCCTCAACCCTAAACACTAAATGCTATCCCTATTCCTAAACTCTCAACCCTCGACACTATACCTTAAACCCTAATCCCTTATCCCTAAACCCTAAACCCTAGTCCCTCAACCCTAAACCTTCAACCCTAAACCCTATCCGTAATCCCTCTACCCTCAACACTCTACCTTAACCCTAATCCCTTGACCATCAACCCTAATCCCTCAACCCTAAACGCTATCCCTAAAGCCTCAACCCTAAACCCCAATCCCTCAAGGTCCTAAACCCTAATCCATTATCTGTAAACTCTAAACCCTATCCCTAAACTCTCAACCCTAATCCCTCAAACCTAAATGCCATCCCTATAGCCTCAACCCTAAACCCTAATCCCTCAAGGTCCTAAACCCTAATCACTTATCCCTAAACTCTAAACCCTATCCCTAAACCCTCAACCATAATCCCTCAACCCTAAATGCTATCCATAAATCCTCAACCCCAAATCCTATTCCCTCAAGGTCCTAAACCCTAATCCCTTATCCCGAAACTCTTAACCCTATCCCTAAACCCTCAACCCTCAAACCTCAACCTTAAACCTTAATCCCTCAACCCTAAACCTTAATCAATCAACCCTAATCCCTTATCCCTAAACCCTAAACCCCAATCCCTCAACCCTAAACCCTAAATGCTATCCCTATTCCTAAACCCTCAACCCTCGACACTATACCTTAAACCCTAATCCCTTATCCCTAAACCCTCAACCCTAAACCTTCAACCCTAAACCCTATCCCTAATCCCACTACCCTCAACACTCTACCTTAACCCTAATCCCTTGACCCTCAACCCTAATCCCTCAACCCTAAATGCTATCCTTAAAGCCTCAATCCTAAACCCTAATCCCTCAAGGTCTTAAACCCTAATCCCTAATCCATAAACTCTAAACCCTATCCCTAAACCCTCAACCCTCAACCCTTAACCCTAAATGCTATCCCTAACACTTCAACCCTAAACCTAAATCCCTCAAGGTCCTAAACCCTAATCCATTATCCCTAAACTCTAAACCCTATCCCTAAACCCTCAACCCTCAACCTTAAACCTTAATCCCTTGACCCTAAACCTTAATCCCTCAACCCTAGACCCTATTCCCTCAACCCTAAACCCTAAACCTTAATCCCTCAACCCTAAACCCTAAACACTATCCCTATTCCTAAACTCTCAACCCTCGACACTATGCCTTCAACCCTAATCCCTTATCCCTAATCCTTCAACACTAAACCCTAATCCCTCAACCCTAAACCTTAAACATACATGCATACATACATACAACCATACATACATGCATACAAGCATACATATATACATACACACATACATATATACATACATACATACAAGCATACATATATACATACATACATACATGCATACATACGTATAGGCATACATACATTCTTACATACATGCTTAATAAGCTTGAACATTAAACATTCCAAGGGAGACATAACGCGAGCACGTCATAACGTGCTCACGTTATGTCAAACATGACAAACATCAGGCAAACTTTTGCAAAAAAGGAAAAATGCAAAACAAAACATAATGCGAGCACATTATAACGCACTTGCGTTATATTTTTCTTTGGGAATCCCAAGCTTTAGGCTTGGGATTTGCTTTGGATTTCTAACCCAAAGGCTTGGAGTGCCTTCCCAATGTCCAAAGACGTGTTTTTGCATATTCTACAGGATTTCACATACTTTCATTCGTGCTAACCCTCAAACTTGCACGTGTTTCGAGGTCAAACAAATCAAACACCTAGGTAAATGTTAGGCTTTCTCTTAGCTATTTAACGATGTAATTTTTTTCACATTTTGACAATGTTAAACCTTTCATCTTTAATTTTTTTTGTTTGTGTGTCCTTTTTTGGGCAAAAACCATTGTTTGGTCTTTTTTTCATTGTAAATAACCATTCATTGAAATTTTAAAAAAATTACATTTTTAGAAACTAGACTCCATTCTACACATTAAAAAAAATTGATTTTCAATTAGTTTTCAAAATTTATAGGGGTAGCATGGCCAAAATTTTGTTTTTCAGAATGTGTCCACTTTGAAAATTAGTAAAAAATTAAATATTCATTAAAAAATTATTAAAAAAATTAGGAATAAACTACATGCTGTTAACTAATTTCTCACTAAAGCGATTTTAAAAATACCAAAAAAACGTTAACCTTTTGAGGGAGCCACAAAACATGCTATGTTATGTTTTATTGACAGAAACAACACCAATTTCCATGGATCCCTCTTTTGGACCCCTTAATCTATACCATTTTAAAGAACAATTAGTAGTTTAGAAAGTAGACTCAGAGCACTACAAACATTGTTTTTGTTGCATCTTAAAATTTTGAGTGTAACTATGCTCAATTTCTCATCCAAGGCCAGCATTTCCTAATTTCAAAAAAAGAGTGGCCACTTAAGACCCCTTTTTGGCCCCCCATCTTCTTGCACTTACCCAGAGGTTATTGTGGATGGACCCCACATGCATATGTAGGTCTAAAAATATTCCCAGGTGTCATGAAATCCCAGAATTGCCCCATTAAAGATGGTAGTTTTTGCCTCTCAGGGCTCTTAAGATACTTTGTTGCGAGGGTGTAGTCTGGAATGATTTTACCACTTAGGGCATGAAATGAGACCCCTCCTAGACCTTTCCCACCTAGCCTGATGCATTGGTGCAGTTTGTTCGGCCCCATGAGGTGTAGAATGAAAAATATGGCTCCTTGCAACATTTAACATAACCATGCAAGGAGTGAATTTTTGCATTCTACACCTTGTGAGGCCGAATGAACAACACCTACACATCTAAGTAAGTGGGTAAATGCTAAGAGAGGTCTTGTTTCATGCTCCAAGTGGATGAATCATTTCGAACTACATGCTACCAGCAAGTCTGCTTTGCCGGTAGCATGTAGTCATGAATGATTTGCCCACCTGGGGCATGAAATGAGACCTCTCATAGCATTTACCCACCCACCTCAACATGTTAGCACTGCCTGTTAGGTCCAATGTGATGAAGAATTAAAAACATGGCTCCTTGCACCTTTCCGCTACATGAAACTAACGCTTTTTGCAAGAATGCATCCACTATTCTCATAGTAAAATGATATTGAGTTTGTATAAACATAGAATGGTTATTATGGATGAACTCCATGTGCATCTATAGCTCCAAATGAAACATTCTGAGGGTCATAAAATCTAAGAACTGCCCCATCAAAGATTGGCAATTTTTGTCTCTCAAGGCTCTTAAGAGACTTTGTCGCAAGCGTGTAGTCTGAAATGATTCGGCCACTTGGAACATGAAATGAGACCTCTCCTAGTGTTTACCCACCCATATCGATGTGTTGGCCCTGTCTGTTTGAACCCACGAGGTGCAGAATGAAAAATATTGCTCCTTGCAACATTTAGCATAACCATGCAAGGAGTGAATTTTTGCATTCTACACCTCGTGGGGCCAAAAAAACAACACCAATGTGTCAGGGTGGGTGGGTAAATTCTAAGGGAGGTCTCATTTTCTACCCCAAGTGGTTGAATCATTCCAGACTACACGCTATCGGTAAATTTGCTTTGTCGGTAGTGTGTAGTCCTGAACGATTTGCCCACCTGGGGCACAAAATGAGACCTCTCCTAGTGTTTACCCACCCACTCCAATGTCTTGGCACTATTCCTTTGGCCCCATGAGGTGCATAATGAAAATATGGCTCCTTGCACCTTTCCACTGCATGAAACTAATGTTTTTTGCAAGAATACATCCATTGTCCTCACAGTCAAATGATATTGAGTTTGCAAAGACTAAGAGAGGTTATGGTGGTTGATATCCACATGCATTTATAGGTGGGTGAGTGCAAGATCATGATGGGCCAAACACTACCCCTAAGTGGCAATGTAAATGTGAAAAACAAACTTAAGTAACTTCATGTCAAAAATTGAATGAGTTATCTACACAATCTAAAAATAAAGTAGTAATAAAACTTGTAATAAATTGAATGTAGTTTATGGGCTACTACTTTTTTAAATAAAACTTAAAAATATCTTGGTGAAAATTGGATATTTCAATGAAGCACTACTAAACTTTTCAGAAAAACATAAAAAGTAGGTGTCATTTCGGCCAACCTAAGCATGAGAAAAAGATAATATTTTTCCTCCATGATTTGAATTTAAGTAAAAGACACATGAGCAGATGTGGCACATACTTTTTTGATTTTTTTAAGTAAATAAATAATTATTTATGAATTTTTTATTGTGATTTTTTTTAAATATTAAAAATCAATTTTCCAGCAAACATAACTTGGTCAAAAATATATGAAACTCAAAAATTTTAAATTTTAATGTATACCCAATAAATCCTAGAATGTGATGCATCTTTTGGATTTAAAAAAGAATTAATATGTTGAAAGTTATGGATGTTTTTTGATATGTATATCTGTCAGGAAATCATACATAGCGTATGTAGAAAATTAATAATAATTAACTATTTAAATCATTATGAGGCATATATTATATTTTTAGAATCTTAATAGCTTTCTCTATAAACCATTTTCATTTGATTAAATTTAGTTACGAAAAATTCTATTAGATTCAATGATGAAATTGTGAAAAATTTTAGGATAACACTAAATGGGTGGTTTTGCAAGTTTCTTTGGCAAGTTTTGGGACTCCCACTTGCCTAAATATGATGTAATCCCAAGGCATTTTTGGAGGTAATCCATATTTGAGCTAGAAATATTAACACCCTTTCCATCCAAATCTAAATATTAGTCTAAATGTTAGCACTTTTTCATCCAGCAAGTTTTTTCTCCATTGCCACTATTTGTCCCATCATGATCTTGCACTCACCAAGGTCCAGAAAAAAAAATCCTAGGTCTCATAGAATCTAAGGACTACCCCATCAAAGATTAGCAGTTTTTGCCTCTCAGGGCTCGTAAGAGACTTTGTTACGAATGTATAGTGTGGAATGATTTGGCCACTTGGGGACAAAACAAGACTCATCCTAGAATTCAACCACCCACCCTGATGCGTTGGTGCAGTTGATTTTGGCCCATGAGGTGCATGATGCAAAATTTCACTCCTTGTAGCTTTCCACTGCACAAAACTTAAGCATTTTGCAAGAATGCATCCACTCGCCTTATGGCCAAATGATATTGAGTTCACAAAAAATAAGAGAGGTTATTGTGGATGGACCCCACATGCATATGTAGGTTGAAAAAAACATTCCCAAGTGTCAGGGAATCCTAAAACTACTCCATCAAATATTGGTAGTTTTTGCCTCTCAGGGCTATTAAGAGACTTTGTTGTGAGCATGTAGTCTAGAACAATTCGGCCACTTTGGGAATGAAATGAGACCCCTCATATCATTCACTTGCCCATCCCAACACATTGTCATAGTCCGTTCAGCGCCATGAGGTGCAGGATGCAAAATTTCACTTCTTACACCTTTCCACTACACAAAACTAAAGCATTTTACAAGAATGCATCCACTATCCTCATGGTTAAACGATGTTGAGTTTGTAGAAACTAAGAGAGGTTATTGTGTATGGATCCCACATGCGTATGTAGGTCCAAACAAAAAGTTCACAGCTATCACGAAATCTAAAAATTGCCCTGTCAAAGATTGGCAGTTTTTGCTTCTCAAGGCTCTTAAGAGACATTACCAATAATGTGTATTCCAGAATGACTTGGCCACTTGTGGCACAAAATGAGACCCCTCCTAGCATTCACGCACCCACCCCGATGCATTGGCACAGTTCGTTTAGCTCCACGAGATGCAAGATGCAAAATCTCACTCCTTGCACCTTTCCACTGCATGAAACTGAAGCATTTTGCAAGAATGCATCTACTCTCCTCATGATTAAACAATGTTGATTTCATAGAAACTGAGAGAGGTTATTGTGTATGAAATCCACATGAATATGTAGGTCCAAAAAAACATTCCTAGGTGTCACGGAATCCCAAAACTGCCTCGTCAAAGATTGGCAATTTTTGCCTCTCATGGCTCGTAAGAGACTTTATCGCAAGCATGTAGTCCAGAACGATTCAGCCACTTGGGGCACAAAATGAGATCCCTATTAGAATTTACCCACCCACCCTAATGCATTAGCATAGTCTGTTCAGTCGCATGAGGTGTAAGATGCAAAATATTACTACTTGCACCTTTGCACTGCATGAAACTGAAGCATTTTGCAAGAATGCATCCATTATTCTCACGACCAAATGATGTTGAGTTTGCAGAAACTGAGAGAGGTTATTGTGGATGGAATGCACATGCATATGTAGGTCTAAATGAAACATTCCCAGGTGTCATGGAATCTAAGAACTACCCCGTCAAAGATTGGTAGTTTTTGGCTCTTAAGGCTCTTAAGAGACATTATCGGTAGCGTGTAGTTCGGAATGATTTGGCCACTTGGGGCATGAAATGAGACCCCTCTTAGCATTCATCAAACCACCTTAATGCATTGGCACAATCTGTTTGGCCCCATGAGGTGTAAGATGTAAAATTTCACTCCTTGCACCTTTCCACTACATGAAACTGAAGCATTTTACAAGAATACATCCATTGTCCTCACGGTCAAACAATGTTGATTTCACAGAAACTAAGAGAGATTATTGTGGATGGACCCCACATACATCTTTCAATCCAAATAAAACATTCTTATGTGCCATAGTTTGAGAGAATAATCAGTCTAAAGTATGGCATTTTTTTTGTCTTCGATCTCTTAAGAGACTATCTCCATCCAATGTAGCGAAGAACAATCAAGAGGCATGGACACCAAAAGGATATCCCCCTAGCATTCAATCACCCACATTGACATGTTGGCACTAGAAGTTTGGACTCATGAGGTGAAGAATGTAAAATATCACTCTTGGTCAAACATATAGAAGATGAAATGAGGGTGTAAAGTCAAATTCCACAACGATTTCCTGCATCCTCTCTACCAGTGCCAAAATGGGATCTTTGGAACATGATACATGGACATCAATCAAAGCATAAAGGATATGGGAATTTCCATAAATGTTGTAGTTGCAACTACCCTAGAAGACATGTATGCAAAATGTGGAAGCATAAATAAGGAAAGTGAATTGTTTGATAGGACACCTCAAAGAAATAAGGCTTTAGAAACTAATTATGTCCATGTCTTCCTCTATACCTCATTCTTCTCTTTCCATAACCCAACAATAAGCATCCATGTCATAATTTAGTATAAACAAATATTGAACAAGTATGTACTAATCTAGCATAAATTAAAATGAAATGTTAAATATAGATTTCATATGATTGCCATTATGCTTCTTTTTTATTAATTCTTCTAATTAGGGTATTCATATAGAAATATATAGTATCTCATGTATTCTTACAAAATGCATATGGGAATTTTATCAAATGTTGTAGTTGCACGGAATGATGCCTCAAAGAAATGCAATCTCATGGAATTTTGAAAAATGTTGTAGTTGCAACTGCCCTAGAAGACATGTATGCAAAATGTGGAAGCATAGACAAGGCGAGTTAACTGTTTGACATGATGCCTCAAATAAATGTGGTCTCATGGAATGCCATGATTGCAAGATATGCACAAAATGGATTTGTTGATAAGGCTTTAGAAACTTTCAAGCAAAAGCAATTGGCAGGTGTAAAGCTAAAATCCACAACCTTTGACTGCATCCTCTCTTCCAGTGCCAAACTGAGATCTTTAGAACATGGTACATGGACATCTGTCAAACCATAAAGGATATGGGAATTTTTTCAGATGTTGTAGCTGCAACTACAATAGGAGACATGTATGCAAAATGTGGAGGCATAGAGAAGGCAAGTGAATTGTTTGGCATGATGCCTCAAAGAAATGCAATCTCATGGAATGCCATGATTGTAGGATATGTACAAAATGGTTTTGTTGATAAGGCTTTAAAAACTTTCAAGAAAAAGTAATTAGCGGGTGTAAAGCCAAATTCCACAACCTTTGACTACATCCTCTCTACATATACCAAAGTGGGATCTTTGGAACATGGTACATGGACATCCATCAAAGCATAAAGGATATGTGAATTTTGATAGATGTTATAGTTGCAACTTCCCTAGAATACATGTATGCAAAATGTGGAAGCATAGACTAGGCAAGTGAACTGTTTGACATGCCACCTCATGGAAGGCGACGATTGCAAGATGTGCACAAAATGGGAATGTTGATAAGGATTTAGAAACTAGGTGAAATGAGGGTATGCTAGACCTACAGACGATGTAATGAGGATATGATATTGAAACATGGAGTATATGATATTGAAACATACTTCCATTTAAGTTGTACACCTATTTATATTTCCAAATGCAATGTTAGGTGAATTTGGGTCATGGATGACAATTTTTTGCATAAAGTAGATAATAAAATGGGTAAAAACACAAACATGTCTTTTCTCATTAATACAACAATAACTATCTTTGATTTAATCAAAAACATCATAACTTTAGTCATTTTTAACATGTATCTTGCATGTTTAATATGTAAGATGAGAAATTATCTATGATTATCATATCAAATCTAGTAATTCTTATATCAAATCTAGTAGTTTCGATATCATGATTATTATGAGATGTATACAAAAAGAGTCTAGTACAACAAATATGTATGCAAAATGTCAAAGCATATGGGAATTTTATCAAATGTTGTAGTTGCATAGAACGATGTCTCAAGGATATGTGGTCTCATGGAATGCTATGATTGCAGGATATGCACAAAATGGATTTGTTGATAAGGCTTTAGAAACTTTCAAGAAAAAGCAATTGGCGTGTGTAAAGACAAATTCCACAACCTTGACTTCATCCTCTCTGTCTGTGCCAAACTGAGATCTTTGGAACACGATACATGGACATCCATCAAAGCATAAAGGATATGGGAATTTTGACAGATGTAGTTGCAACTTCTCTAGAAGACATGTATGCAAATTGTGGAAGCATAAACAAGGAAAGTGAACTATTTGACATGATGCCTCAAAGAAATGTGGTCTCATGGAATGCCATGATTACAGGATATGCATAAAATGGATTTGTTGATAAGGATTTAGAAACTTTTAAGTAAAAGCAATTGGCAGGTGTAAATGCCAAAATGGGATCTTTGGAATAGGATATGGACATCCATCAAAGCATAATGGATATGGGCATTTTGTTAGATGTTGTAGTTTTAGATGCCCAAGGAGACATGTATGCAAAATGTGGAAGCATAGACAAGGAGCATGAGCTGTTTGACATGATGCCTCAAAGAAATGTGGTCTCATCAAATGCCATGATTGTAGTATATCCACAAAATGTATTTTGCATGGATGTTCTTAATAAATTTGAATTAATCAAACACTTTGAAACATATATTGAAACTAATTGAACATAATATCAATTCATTGAAATATTGAAGAACACATTTGCAATATCAAAACTTGTAAGCATGATACATTATCTATTTTGTAACCATTTATATTAATCATCATATATAATGTAAAATCTCATATACATAATGTCATGAAAATAACATAAAGTGTATATATAAAGCCTTATAGGAATATATATATATATATATACAGTGATATACATCAGAAAAATAGAAAAGTATGTTTACAACTCGCCATATAGGCATACAACAAAATGCCCCAAAACCAAATATGCTATGGAGTGCTATGAAATAATTGATGGCCCTTGCTTAGCCGTGAAGATGGAGAATCAATCAACGACTCATCCTCTCTCGTGCCAACTAGACCTCTTGGATACAGATTTTTGAAGCTCCACCTATTAACATGATCAAACAATACCTACATTAATATAGAAAACAAGAAATTATATACAACGAGACATAAGCAATCAATCACTTACCACAAGCTAGTGATCGCTCTCAATCATTTGTTGTCTCTATTCATCAGTAGCTGCATGGGTTAGAGTTCTAAACTCCTATGAGAAGCATGAAGTAGCAAAATTGAGTAAACATGAATATTATTTATGTACATTAAATGATGTGAGATAAAACAAGAAACACATAATGACATTTACATGTTATTGTCTCTTACCTCAGTTAGGATTTGTAGACGAAATGACTGCAGCAATGCCCATCTTCGTTGACTGACGAATATGGGGAGTCTCAAGCCCTGTCATCAACTGAAAATAGAGTTCAAGGTTATTTAACCAAAATATACAAAACATTATTTAAATTCATAATGATTAGAAATGGTAAAATTTACCTTAATGAAACTACCTCTATATCTGGCCCAACTAACTCCTCCTAAGGGTGAAGCTCCAGCATACACCTGTTCATCATCAAATCATCACTAAATAAGATTACCATTGATATATGACAAAAAGTGTACATCTACTATATTTACTATCTTGTTATGTAAATTGCATACCTGTTGACTTGACCTCCTCTCATAACCTTGCATTGGACGGCTGACAGATGTAGGATGAGTACTTTGACCCTAAAATTTCATAACGCATACAATTACCTACATTAATTCTGAATTATAATATCTATTAATATTTTTAATTAGAGATTTCAAATACAAATATAATAAATTTCAAAACCTTCTAAAAATTTACCTGTGAATCAATACCAAATGTACTATCCAACAAGTCATCTATCAATACAATATCATCCAATATGGATGTGTCATATGCATGCTCTTGCCCCTGTGTGGCATAGTCCTGAAAGTGTGGAGCATCTTCTCCAATGTCTATATCATCAGCATCCGATCCATAATCACATGATGCTCCACATGATTAGAAAAGATGCAGGGATCAACAATGCTTGCTACTCTCACCCTCACTAGTCTGGGAAAGATTGCTTCCATGTTGTACTAAAGACTGAGTGAGGGAACTTAGAGATTGTAATGCATCCACCTCAACACTCTCCTTCAAAGACAAAGGGAGTGAGATATGTTTTAACCTCCCTAGGGGTCTATTAGGATTGTTCTAATCATGTTGTGCCCCTGCTCTATCCTATGTAGAGCTACCACCTCTTCCCTCAAAATCTTGTATGTCAAAGTAGTTTGGAATCTTGTTGAGGACAAACTCACAATAGAGTTTCCTCAAAAAATATTGTGGGACCTCAAGGTTGTTACATGGTAGCTCATCAAACACCATCCGCCACCTATCCTAGAAGTTTTTGGACATTTCTTCATGCACACACCGGTGAATGGAGAATCTTTTACAACTCTTGTGTAATGGTTGATTTATTCTAGGATCGACAAAATGTGGACATAGATCAGATTTCAAAAAATTTTGGTCTTTAACTTATCTATATGATAGTTTGTCTACATATAATCATTGGCAACTCTCTCTATATTCTTCCCATAGCTTGATTTGGTTTATGATTGTATCAATGTGGGAAATAATGGACTCTAAGGAAGTGGCAAGGGATCTATGATGAACATTGCTTCCATTTGGTTGTTTTAATTAATGAACTAATTTTTCAAGTTATTTTTTATTGTTTTCAATTTCCCCTAAATAATTTTGTTGTGTGTCACAAGGGTGACAAGGAAATGAAGGCCGAGTTTGAGGAGTTTGAGCCTTCTCTTCAATTTGATTCTCATCTATTGGCTTAAGCCTTTGGGGTGATTCATTGCCTAAAAATTTTAAAATAGAAATTGAATAAAAAGAATGAAAAACAAATTCAATTCATTTTCAATTTTACAAACAAGATTAAAACACTACCTTCTTGAGTTTTCTAACTTCGATGAGCTCATGCATGGTAGGAACAATGAGGTAGCATTATGTTTTAGTGTACGTTCTTCTTTGAATTGCTCTAAATCACGCAATAACCTAGCACATTTTTTTGGCTCTAAAATTGAAAATGAGGTAAAAATAAAGACTCTTGGATATGTCTTTTTTATATTTAGTAGGTTAAAATGCGATTGCCTTATAATTCCCTAAGACCAAAAAGTGGTTTGGCCACTTTTTGGTTCCTCATCTTCTTGCACTTACCCATGTTGTCATCAATAAATGTAACATAGTACAATGAGATAAATACCAATGGAAGGAACATCCATAGGACCAAACACATTTCTATGAATTACTTCCAAAACTCACTTTGCTCTAAAACTACTAGATTTAAAGATATTCTATGTTGTTTACCAAACACACAATGTTCACATAAGTCAAAATTAAGAGCATATCCAAACAAACCATTGACCATCCTTTTATTAATGAGGGTTTTGCGACCCTTCAAACCAATGTGACCTAATCTATGATGCCACAAATTACAAGAATCATAGTTTTTAGTTACATTTATAGATTTATAAAATGTTGATGCTTTCATCTTAAATAGGGTTCGAGACTACATGCCCCTAGCTAGCACCATGTTTCCTTTAGTCAACTTGCAACCACTCTTTTCAAACATTACATGCAACCTAAAATTATTAATTTTGAAACAAAAACTAAATTTCTTACTAAACTTAGGATATGCAATACATCTATGAGAATTTTCACTCTCCCATCATTGAATACTATTTTTACATTATCCCCAAGGAAAACATTCCCACCATCATATGCTCTGTATGATGAGAACATCTCCCTTTGGGGAGTCATATGATAGGATGCACCTGAATCTATCAACCAAAATTTATAAAAAAACATGTTAGTTAAAACAAAGAAATAATCAATAGCTTTATCATTAGAGGATGTGTCAGTAGAGGAATCTTTAAAGTATTATTTTTCTTATTTCTACATTCCTTCTTGAGATTTCCTCATTTACCACAATTTTAACATCTCAACCTACTCTTGCTAGGGTTTTTGGATCTTCCCCTTGATTTAGATTTATTTTTAGACTTATGCTTACCCTCTTTTTGCTTAATACCACCTTTTTCCTTAGTTTTTTTCTTACACATGTAATGCATCCTTAGAACTTTCATCTATAGAATTTCTCCTCATCTCTTCACTAAGCAAGGTTGCAACAAGGGCATCCATCTTTTGATATGTTATAGAGCCACTAAGTGCAACAATTAATTTTTCTCAAAATTTAGGTAATGAACAAAGTAATACAATACATTTATCCTTTTCTTCTATCTTAACATCTATTTATTGTAACTCACTCAAGACTAGATTAAATGCATTCAAGTGTTTTGCAACTAAGTCTGCATCTTTCATTTTAATGAATATAATTTCCTTTTAAGATATAATTTGTTAATGAGACTCTTAGTCTAATAAATCTCACCTATTCTCTTCCACAACTTACATATAGTAGTTTTATTAGAAACATTCAAGATAACATAATAAAAAAGACATAACCTTATAGTACCTTGGACTTTCTTTTCTATATTTACCTAATCTTCATCTGATATACCTATGAGTTTGTTCTCATTTTTATAGCTACCCATTAATTCCTTTATTTCAAGAGATCATCTATCTTTAGATTCCAAAGTTCATAACATGTGTTAGTGTACTTCTCAATATTTATACGGGATGTGCTAGCTATGATCTCTATCACCATAATCTAATCTACACAAATATGCAAAAGATCCCACTACAACAAAAAAAAACACTCCAAAATAAAGGGATCCACTTCTAATCAAGCCAACTAGGTTTTGATGCCAAATGTTGCTAATAAGGTGAAAAATATAGTTAAAAATTATTATTTTTTAGTGCATTCAAATTCATTAACATTGATAGATGATGTAGGAAATGGAAATAAAAGCATTGTGATAGAGAAAATGTAATTCACAACAATTTTCAATAGCACAAGATATATATGTGGAGAAACCCTAGAGAGAAAAAAAACTCCACCACTGAAAAAACCCAAGGTTGTATTAATCTTCAAATAAAGAAGTACATTAATACAATCTCTAGTGACCAAACCACATAAGTGTACCTACAAAAATACATCATCGTATTACCTTCAACTTGAGTACTCCATATATAAGCATGAGAAAAACACAAACTATAAATGGTTTCTTAAACCATGTGGTGGAAACCACTAGCTAATTTAGGAATCCATATCCATGCACAAATCCCAACACTCAAATCAAGATTAGTTAATTGACAACAAATTAGAAATTTTGACTACCAAACTCAGGTGCTCAAATAGTCTTATCCTACATTTTCCATAATTACAACCATAATTTTCTCCAAGTACATAATAAACTCCATCTCATCATGCTCTTTCCTTTTTTTCAACTCTTACACACCTTACAAGTTGTCATAGTTGTGACTGTAAGTATGAAAAAAGGTGCATAGATTGGCATGACAACCTGATGATGATCTATAGTCTTAATCATGCCTATAAAGGCATGAATTATATATACCTCTCAGCAACTTGTTTCTTGGTGACACATTTTCATATGTTTTTCTCTTTGTTTGTCTTTCCCTAACCTTCAAGCTAAGCTTCCAAGGTCCTGCATACCTTTTTGTTGTCCATCTAGGCCACTTAAACCAAACCTCCTATGGGATATTCTACATTTTAACTAAATCTCCCTTGAGAGATTTTCCTTGACAACAAGGGAGTTTCAATTATCCTAAGGGTATCTTGTCATTTATTCCTCCATAACCATTAAATTAATCTTCCTAGACCTTCCATACATTCAAATTACCTAATTATCCCATTTTGGCCAAATCTCCTCTTTCACCTGCTATCAAAACTCCTTGGGTGATTTTCCTTGCTAACAAGGGTGATTTACTTCTTGAGAGGGGTGATTTTGTCATCTTTTCCATGCATGATTTCTTCTAATTTTAGCCTAGTTTAACTCTATTTTTATCTTTTGATTGTGAGTTCCTCCATGCATAACTGACTATTGACTCCCCCAAACTATTCTTGGACTCTCAATTAGTCTACTATTATCTCTCAATCAGTCTATTATTATCTCCCAATCAGTTTATTATTATCTTCCTATCTATCTTTTGTGATCTTCTTGCTAACCTCTATTCTCTTCCTCAGAGCTAGATCACTCTTCAAATTAATCCTAGTTAACTCCCTAATCACCACCACCTTTGGTGTGGATTTCAAACCTATAAATAGCACCATTCTTTATTCATTTGAGGAGGCAAAATCATTATTACATTCTTTATTTTCTCAGTATTTTACAAAAAAGTTGCTCCCACTAGCATTCTTATGCTCAATGTAGGACCATGTGTACATTTTATTTCAGCCATAGTTTAAAAGATCAAGCCATTTATTTTCCCATAGCATGATTATGCTCAATCCAACTGCTTTTCAATTTTCATAGCTTTAAATTGTATTTCCATTTTCTTTCCATATCCTCATTTTTCCCAATTGCCAAGAGGAGGACCCCACTACTGCAAACAAAGAGATGGTTGCCTATAAGGACCTCTAAGGACTTATGCTAGGCACTACCACCCAATTTGTACAAGTTATTCAAGCTTTTTTTTGTAATTTAAAAAATCAAATCTTGCTCTTGGGGAAGTAAGACTTCATTTTTCTTTCTCTTGATAGGTAGTTTTACATTGCTTTCATAGAATATATTTTCTTTTTAAATTGCTTAGATTAGCTTTATTTGCTTTCCTAGATTAATTTCATTTCCATTTCTCTTAGATTTAATTATAAATTTTATTTCATTATATTACAATTCAAAATTGATCCATAAAAGTACACAAAAACATAGTTTATTTTGCATACAAAAAGTCATATAGTTTGCATACATTTTCCCTTTTTTACTAATTAATTCATCCAAAATTTAGAAAAAGGAATCAAGAGTTGTTTTGCATTCATTTAGCATAATTTCATTTAGGAATTCATAAGAAAATACCAAAAACATTAGAAAAAAGGAACAAACCCTTGCTTTCATCATGAGGTCAACAAATTCAATTCAATTCAATCAAAACATTCAACAAAAACTATGCCTCTTTTTTCTAGCATTTTGTTAGTGCTTAAATCTGTAGGCACCTTCCTAAAGATTCAAGCATTCAAATATGCTAGCCCCTTCCCAAAAAATCCAAAAATTCTATGTCTTTCGGCCTCTACAGTGCTAAAAAATGCAAAAAATCAGTTAAAATGCATGTCTTTGTATATACAAAGGTGTTTGTATATACATGCAGGTAAAATGTGCATTGGCGAGTTAGAAAACTCTATCGCCCTTTGAAAAATTGAGTTTAGATGCATTTCTGAATGCATATCAGGCTTAGAATGTGCATATACAAAGGGGAATCCTTCGCAGATTCCCAGGAATATTCCCTCTTTGTATATCAGGTTGCATGTAGAGATACAAAGAAAAATATACAAGGAGGTGCAAATATACATTTTCTACAGTGGTGAGGCAAAGATGCATGTGGTGGGACCCGTGGATATACAAGGTGGAATGTATATGCAATATACATTCGGGCGCACATACAATGGTTGGATACATTGCAAGAATATTCTGGAGAAGATTCCTTGTTTGTATGTGCATGGGAATGTACATTGAAAATTATACAAAGGCTCGCGACATGCAAAGTGAACAGTACAAAGGATAGAGAAAATGGTCAGGCCCACCAGTTGTATGCAAAGGCAGTTGTATGTATGCCGATGTACATTCAAATCATACAAGTGAAATATGCATTCCAAAACTGAAGGAGAAGTCAGATGCGGCAGATAAAAGTTTGAAATCTGCCTTGTATGTATGAGGTGATGGATGTAAGCAAAGGGACATACAACCCAGACGTGATGGAGGAATAAAATGCAGTGAATAAATATTTCAGGTCCATGGGTTGTATAAAGCAATTGTATATGCTGATATACAAGCTGATGTACAATGAAGGGCATACAAGCCAGATTTGAACCGATTCTCAAATTATTCTAATAAAATTTGAGGTCTGACTTGTATATAAGGTGTTTGTATATGCATATGTTTTTGCATATACAAGGGTGAAAAGGCAAAATGAGAACTGGAAAAGCCAGCAATAGAAACATGAGGTGCCTCTGTGGCACGATCTAATTGGCCAGTGACTTGGTCAACATTTTTTGGCGTCGTTGATCCTAGTGATGGGGAGGTGATCGACGGCAGTGTTTTAACATCTAGCAGCGAAGGTTTTCTTTGTATGTGGCTGCATTTTTTTAAGCGGGAAAACTTCTGATACACCTGTTGCTGCATTTTTGAGGGGTACATTGGGTGGAACGACAGGGCAACCACCAATTTTTGTTAGGGTTAGCCGGCAGAAGATATCAATTAAATGCAAATAAAGATTAAACAGAGAAATGGAAATACACAGAAATAATAATAGCGAGAGACAAGTTTTAACGTGGTTCACCCAAACTCGGGCTACATCCACCAAACAGAGAGTCCAATATTATTATCCAGTAAATAAAACCAATTACAATCAGCAATCCTTGCAACTCAATACCGCTGCAAATGCTACAATACAATATCAAAACCCTAACCCTTAGCCGCTTTTTATCAAGCTTTTTGTCGGTTACAAAATAGGGTTTTCTTATGTCGGTCAATAAAAAAATTAACTCCCGGTGCATTATAAAATAATAAAAAATTGTGTGAGGTTTCGGGGGCGTTGCCCCTGAGCCCCCACGACGGCGCTGCCCCTCGACCCCGCCCTGTATCGCGACAGGGAACGCGCCAGGGGCGCTGCCCCTGGACCCTGCAAGGGGCGCTGCCCCTTGACCCCGTCTTGGGGGCGCTGCCCCCAAACCCCCGCAAGGGGCACTACCCCTTGACCCCGTAGGAATTTGGGGGGAAACCGCACCGATAAAAGTGGGGTAAATATAACCTCCGAGTCTGATTAGGCTCCATATAACAACAATCTCCCACTTGGAGACTGATCAGACTCCACACCATATCATCTCCCACTTGGAGACTGATCATAACACCACTGACCCTGTAGCTCCCACAGGAAATAAGCACCCTGGACTCTGCTATTCTGTTTTGTTGTGTTCAGTCTAGAAGACCAACCGAAGCTGAAGAGGAGCTCAACTTCTCCCTTGTCACTGCCTTTGTAAACATATCTGCTGGATTGTCATCTGTATGTATCTTTGCCAGCTGTAACTGTCCATCATCCAACACCGACCGAATGAAGTGATACCTCAACTGTATATGTTTGGTCTTTGAATGCAAGGCAGAATTCTTTGCAAGATGTATGGCACTCTGGCTATCCGTAAACAAAGAACTGTTAACCTGTTGTGTGCCTAATTCATTCATGAAAGATTGCAGCCATATCATCTCCTTGCTTGCCTCTGTTGCAGCTACATATTCTGCCTCTGTGGTGGATAAAGCAACCACCTTTTACAACCTGGAAATTCAACTCACCACTGTTCCACCTACAGTAAAGACATAACCGGTAGTACTCCACCTGGTATCAATATCTCCTGCCAAATCTGAGTCTACATAACCTACTAAATCAGTATTAGAGCCCCCAAAACATAAGTGTTTATTGGATGTACCTCTCAAATACCTGAGAATCCATTTTACCGCATTCCAATGCTCTAATCCGGGATGACTCATATACCTACTAATGACTCCTACAGCATGTGCAATATCCGGTCTCGTGCATACCATGGCATACATTAAACTGCCTACAGCTGAAGCATATGGTACCTTGGATATTTTCTCTTCCTCCTCTTATGTCTTAGGACACATGTCCTTAGTCAATTTCAAATGACTAGGCAAAGGTGTGCTGACAGCTTTTGCATTCTCCATGTGGAATCTCTGCAACACCTTTTCAACATAAGCAGCCTGAGATAGAGTCAATTTTCTGTTTGGCCTATCTCTGCAAATTTTCATACCAAGGATTTGTTTTGCTACCCCCAAATCCTTCATATCAAATGATTGTGCCAACTGCTGTTTTAACTCTCTTATGTGATCCATGTTAGACCCAGCTACAAGCATGTCATCAACATATAAACATAAAATAATGTAGCTGTCATTATCAAACCTCTTAAAATAAACACAATGGTTAGAATTACACCTGCTGTAGCCTTGCTCAGCCATAAAATTGTCAAATTTCAAATACCATTGCCGAGGTGCTTGTTTCAGGCCATACAAACTCTTCTTCAATCTACACACTAGTTTCTCCTTACCTTTGACCTCAAATCCTTGGGGCTGTTCCATATAGATCTCCTCCTCCAAATCACCATGGAGAAAGGCAGTTTTAACATCTAACTGTTCCAAATGTAAATCTTCAGCAGCCACAATACTTAAAACAGTACGAATAGAAGTCATCTTGACAACCGGAGAAAATATCTCATCAAAATCAATGCCCTTTTTCTGTGCAAATCCTTTTACAACTAACCTGGCCTTAAATCTTTTCTTACCTCCATCTTCCTCTTTCAGCCTGTAAACCCATTTGTTTGGTAAAGCCTTTTTACCTGCAGGTAACTGACATAATTCCCAAGTCTGATTTTTCAGCAAGGAGTCCATTTCTTCTTTCATTGCAAGCTCCCACTGAACCTGTGTATCCACCTGCATAGCTTCATCATACCCTTCGGGTTCACCAGCATCTGTTAACAAAATAGAATACAAAGAGGGAGAAAACCTTTCAGGAGGTCTACTTATCCTTGTGGACCGTCTAACATTCACTGGAGTTTGTGGTATTTCTGGTTGCTGTTGCGGAGCATGAGGAACCACTGGAACATCACTATTTGGAGTATCATCCAACACCACATAATCCTTGTCTTTCTTCTCATGCTACTGCAACTGATCTTTGTACAACACCTTCTCATTGAATATAACATCCCTGCTTCTCACAATTTTCTGATTTTCAAAATCCCATAGCCTATAACCAAATTCATCAATGCCATATCCAACAAAGGTACATTTTTTTGATTTCACATCCAGCTTGGTTCTATTTTCAGAATCTATATGTGCAAATGCTTCACAGCCGAAGGTTTTCAAAAAAGAATAACTCACCTTCTTGCCTGTCCATGCTTCCTCTGGAATACCACAGCCCAAAGGAACTGAAGGACCTCTGTTAATTAAATATACAGCAGTGTTGATAGCCTCTGCCCACATGTTTAAAGGCAGCCCAGCATGCAATCTCATGGTCCTTGCATGCTCCATTATTGTCCTATTCATGCGTTCAGCCACTCCATTTTCCTGTGGAGTCCCTGGAACCGTTTTCTGCCTACGAATTCCATTAAAGGAATAATAATCTTCAAATTCTTTGCTGCAATACTCACCACCATTATTAGATCTGATACATTTTAATCTTTTACCCATCTCATTCTCAACCAAGCTTCTCCATTTCTTAAATGTTTCAAATACATCAAATTTCTGTCTAAGAAAATAAATCTAGACCTTCCTAGTTGCATCATCTATGAATGTAACATAATACTGAGAGCCACCAAGAGAAGATACCTGAGCTGGTCCCCATACATCTGTATGCACAAGCTCCAACTTTTCATTTTTCTTTTGCTTCCCATCCTTAAGAAAAATGACTCTCTTTTATTTTCCATACACACAACTTTCACAGAAATCCATATTAATACATTTCAGACCTGGTAAAACTTTCTTAGAATGAAGTACCTTCATACCTTTTTCACTCATATGCCCAAGTCTGTTATGCCACAGTGTTGTCTCAGAACCTGCAGCAACTTTTCCAGTCTCTTCCTGCAAACCTGCAGCAACTGTTCCTAAACCTGTTTGTTTTTTCTCTGTAACAGCTAAAGTAGAAGGAACAGTATGACCTGTACAAAGATATAAGGTGCCTACTTTCACACCTTTTGTTACTACTAAGGCACCTTTTGAAACCTTCCAATTTTTATCAGTAAATGTAACAGTGCAACCTTGTTCAGTTAGCTACCCTGCTGAAATTAAATTCCTGCTGAGCCTTGGAACATGCCTTACCTCTTGTAGTAGCCAATGATTCTCATTCTGCAACTTAATTTTGATTCTTCCCTTTCCAACAATCTGACAGGGTTCGTTATCTCCCAAATAAACCAGCCCAAAATCCCCTTGGACATAATCAAGGAAATAACTTCTATGGGGCGTAGCATGAAATGAGGCCCCTGAATCTAAAACCCATGAATCATCAGCATTATCTAGGGAAAGAATCAAAGCATCATCTTCAGACTTATTGCTTACCACATTTGCTTCCTTATTGCCTTCTTGTTTGTCTCCTTCTTTATTTTCTGAGACCAGCAATCTTTCTTCAGATGACCTAGTTTTCCACAGTACCAGCAATCCTTCTGTCCTCTGGTTTGGGATCTTTTGTCCTTTGATTTTCCTCGTGACTTCCCATGACCTCCAGAACCTTTTCCTCTCTCCTTTGATCTACCCCTGCTTTCTGCGTTCAAAACACTACCTGATTTGGATCCACCTGAGCTTTTCTTACGAATTTCCTCACTCAGAATAACACCAACAACATCATCAAATTTTAGGGTATTTGAACCAGAAACAGAGTTACTAACCGCCATTACCAAACTATCTCAGCTTTCAGGTAATGAACATAATATCAAGAGAGCTCTAACTTCATCAAATTTTACATTTACAGAAGTCAATTGACTGACAATCGTATTAAATTCATTTAAATGACCTGTCACGGATCCACCTTCAACCATTTTCAAATTAAACAGCTGCTTCATGAGAAATACCTTATTTGAGGCTGAGGGTTTTTCATACAATTTTGCCAAAGCTTTCATCAGACCATCTGTTGTCTTCGCTTCTGTTATATTGAATGCCACCGACGGTGCCAGGCACAACCAAATGGTTCCCAGTGCCTTTCTGTCAAGAAGATTCCAATCCTCATCAGACATTGTTGCCAGTTTCTTGGCTACTCCTTCCAACGGCCTCCATAAATCCTTTTGATAGAGGTAATCCTCCATCTGCATCTTCCATAACTGATAGTTCTGCCCATTGAATTTATCAACCTTCATTTTTCCCTCGTCCGCCATTGCTCCCACTCAACTGTGAGACTTTCCTACAGACGATAATCGAACACAACCTCGCTCTGATACCACTTGTTAGGGTTAGCCGGCAGAAGATATCAATTAAATGCAAATAAAGATTAAACAGAGAAATGGAAATACACAGAAATAATAATAGCGAGAGACAAGTTTTAACATGGTTCACCCAAACTCGGGCTACATCCACCAAACAGAGAGTCCAATATTATTATCCAGTAAATAAAACCGATTACAATCAGCAATCCTTGCAACTCAATACCACTGCAAATGCTACAATACAATATCAAAACCCTAACCCTTAGCCACTTTTTATCAAGCTTTTTGTCGGTTACAAAATAAGGTTTTCTTATGTCGGTCAATAAAAAAATTAACTCCCGGTGCATTATAAAATAATAAAAAACCGTGTGAGGTTTCGGAGGCGTTGCCCCTGAGCCCCCACGGGGGCGCTGCCCCTCGACCCCGCCCTGTATCGCGACAGGGAACGCGCCAGGGGCGCTGCCCCTTGACCTCGTCTTGGGGGCGCTGCCCCCAAACCCCCGCAAGGGGCGCTGCCCCTTGACCCCGTAGGAGTTTGGGGGGAAACCGCGCCGATAAAAGTGGGGTAAATATAACCTCCGAGTCTGATTAGGCTCCATATAACAACAATTTTAAGATGAAAATCTTGGAGCGGCAGCTTAAATCCCAAACATACTTGCTCCTTCCTCTTTGTCCCTCTACCGCATTCAATTTTGAGCACCATTTCTCATGCATTGTATCTGGCGGATTTTTGATGTGCCATGTAATTAATGTGGAGTACACTTTTTTGTTGTATTAAGTAGACTGTGTTACTCAGTTTGTTGTTGTTGAAGACTTGGGCAATTTTGGGGGAAAAATAACGAAATACAGAGCATTTACTATCTGTTTTATCTCTATGGAGTTTATGTGTTGCATCTGAGTTGTATCTTGCACATATGTTCAGTTTTAGTGTTAATGTTATATGAAAAATGCTTCTTGCATGTGTTTTGCTGTCTATCTCCACTTGTTGTATGCATTTCTTCTTCTGAATTTGGTTGCTAAGGGTTTCTCAAATTCTAGAATGCAGATTTATGTATTGCATGCCTATTCTCTAACTTCCCTTCAAGGAGTGGATTAAATCATTTTACGTTAAGGTATGAAGAAGATTGTATGTCAATTGGGATGTCTGTAAGTATGGACAGTTAAATACCTTTTCTTGGGTGGTGCTTGTAAGGCAAGCATCAAATCTGACCCCTTGAAACTCGAATGATAGTTGCAAGCCATTCTTATGTATACGTCTAGTTGACTCCTTGCCCTGAGATAGGCACCGGTCTATTCTTGTGAAGTAGTTATGATCCAAAGCCCCTATCTTGCATCCAAACTGTTGACAATCATTTTGACCAGGGGTTGATTTATCATGATCAGGAGGTTTCTTCATTTGAAGCCTTTATCTTCTTGCCCATTTTTTCTAAGTGATGGACCTCCTCAGCATTTTTCAACTGCAGCATCATGTTTTCCTGAGGAGGAGGTCATCATCATCATCTTGTCTTCGATGATGATCTGCATCATCATGTTCCTCGTCGACTTGTTTTTCAACGTCATCATCATTTTTCAACTGTCGGGTGATGTTTGGTTTTTATCATGATGATGTTGCCGAGCTACAGTGCGCCCTGATCTGCTTGCGAGGGTGATGTTTCAAAGTCTCCGGTGATCTTCCATTTATCACCTTGCGCGAGCATGATGATGATGTTGCTTATTCTTTGAATTGCTCGACCTAACTTGTTTTTTCCTAAGGGTCGTGTTCATCATCATCATATTTCCAGTTATCATCCTGCTGCTTGTGGAGGTCATCATATTTTCTGCCTTCATGATATTTCGCCGGGGTGATATTTTTATCATCGGGTGATCTTGGCTAACATCATCCTGATGATGTTGTTGAAGAATTGTAATTGCGACCCGATATTCACTAGGGTCATCATATTTTGGAACGTCAGGATGATCTTAGTCAATATCATCCTGATGATGTTGTATCACTTCTTGTTCTTTGTTTCTCATCCTGATGATGCTGACGTCATCCGTATATCAGGGTGATATTTTTCTTTCTGCCTATCTGCATCATGATATTCGCGAAGGAGGGGGTGATATTTTCATATCACCCGGATATATGTTTGTTCGAACATCATGATGATGTTGATATCAAGGAGATATCCGCCTGCTGGTTTCGCGTGTTATCTATTGAGGGTGATCTTTTCAAGCAGCATCATCATATTCAGTTATCTCCCTGATCTTATAGAGGAGCTACAGTGCAGCCTGATATTTGAACATCAGGAGGATATTTCCAAATATCCGGTTGTCTTCCGAATATCATGATGATGTTAATATGATGATGACGTCATCAAGGTCCCGCGGGGGTCATATTTCTAACACTGATCATCTTGAAGAGACCTCCGGATATTTGCAAACATGATGATGACGTCATCCGGATATGAGGAGGTGCGCAGTAGGCAGATATGATGGTGACGTCATCAGGATATGATGATGGCGTCACCAGGATGTTCATCGGCCAGACTTTTGTTATAAGCTCAGCAGGAGGATGTTCCTCCGGAGGATCAGGTTGTGCCGATTATCATGAAGATTATATTTCAAATATCATGATGACGTCAGGGTGATATTTCGAACAACAGGATATCATGCTGCTGAAAGATGATGATGATGAAGTCTATACTAGTGTCGTCAGGAGCAAAAGTACCGACATGATATATGCTCATGACCTAGTATATAAGGTGTTAATGAGGTCATCGCGGGGTGCATGTGGGATATTGTTATCCTGCATTTTCAAATATCATGATGATGAATCTCGGCGGGAAAAGCTTGCGATGGTCTGTATGATGATTTTCCCTAGGCCGCGGGTTGGTGCGCCATTAATGGCGATTGTTGCAGAGGTATGGGCGATGGCGTGGGTCGATCTTGTACCCGACTGGAGGTGTCAATCAGTGGATAATGGTGCAGGGCTCGAGAAATCTTCCTGTCTCCTCCCCTACCTGCTGCATTCAAGTTTGGGCGCCAATCCGGTTGTGTTTGAGCGCCATTTTCATGATACTGTGTATCTGGCGAAATTTTGGTCAACCATGTAATTAATTGCTGAGCACCTACCTGGCTGATATAAGCAGGTTGTGTTGTTCATTTGTGGTTGTTGAAAGTTGATGATTTTGGCTCTGTAATGCATGACAAGCTGATCTGGTTGCTCTGTACAGCTTACCTGTGAGTTTATGTATCTCCTGTTGTTTGTTTTTGGCATGAACCCACTGATTTCATGATTAAACTTATATGAGAAATGCTGTTTGGCATGTGTTGTGTTAATTCTGTCTCCAGTATTGCATGTATCCTTCTTTTGAATCTGGATGTTTGGTAATGTTTAGATTCTAGAGCATAGAATTCCTATGTTGACTGTCTGATCTTCTAACTTCTACTCAAGGGGTAGATTAAACTGTTTTCAGGTTGAACATTGGGAGGGATATACTGCAGTAGGGATACCATAAGTAGAGATAACCTAACACTTTGTATTGGGAGATGCCTGTAAGGCAGGTATCACATAGATCCCCTTGAAATCCAGTTTTAGTTGTTTACGCTGATCATTCACAGGTGTATGTCTATTGACTCCAGGCCCTGGATAGGCACCAATCAGGCTTTGTTTTGTGTTATAACCATATCCAGCTTTGCATCCACACTTAAACTCCAAAGCAAAATCTAAAACCAACATTAGGATATTAGAGTTAGTTTTAGGAACCTCAGTCCTCTGTCTACAACTGCAAATAGGCCCAAAGCTAGCCCCTTTGCCCTTATCTTTCAGTTTTGGTCTACATACAGGAGGACTCATCTGCTTTCTGTCAACATCCCAGCCTTGCATGCATATCCTCATGGATGTTGAGTAGGGAATACCCCCCTAGGTCTTGCAGAGCCTGAAGAAGAAGAGGAGATAAAATATAGAGTCTATCTCCTACACTGTTGGCCCCCTGGCCCAGAGATCCTGTTGATCACTGATGGCTACCTTGTAGGGAAATCTGGGAATAAGCATCCAGTCTGGGAAAAAGTCAACACAAACCATAATTTCAAACCATTCCATATTTCCAACTTGTTAGTTGTAGGAGTAGGATTAGGAACCCCCTGCATACTCTCATCCACAACCAGACAAATATGTCCAAGAATGTTGCCAACCTTGTGATGTATCATGCACATCTTGGTCCACACATGAGAGTATTCTACCTATTGTTGTCAAGCTAAATCTTCATGTCATTGGGCTAGTCAATTTTACATCTTTAGCTATAGGGATACCCCCCTTGGTGCGGTAGAACTAGAAGTGAAGGGGAGGCAGCTCACGCAACCACCCGTATCTATTGGCCGAATCCACCTGTGCATTGGAACTGGCAAACCCTCTGCCGATTCAGGAAAAATTACCAACACATTCAATGTGCCTAGGAATTAGGGAAGATTGTGTTAAAATCCATCTTAGACAAGATTTGGGAGATCATCCTTAAACCAATTCTCATAGAGGAAGCAACCTAAGAGCAAGGACTTATCTTGGGGCTCATTCAAATAGAACAAATAAGGAAAGTTGAAGAACATCAACAAAGAATAATTCATCAATGAAGGCTCATTTGTCAAGTCATTCAAAATGAACAAAGGAGGTTAGATTGGATTAGTATCATAAACAAGCAAAATAGTCTTTGAGATAGGTTTAGAACAAGTGACTCTTCAAGTCATATTATAGTCACAAGTACAACAACCATCAAATGTTTTCATCGACATCACAACATTCATTATAACTTATGCTAGCCATATACATCCATACATCACATGACCAACCCAGTTGTGATCAATGATGTTCTACTCCCTCATGAATAGATCAACCCCATAGTTATACTTCCACTTGATTGGCTCTTTCCATGAGAGCGGGAGTAACTAAGATGTTGCCCATAGAAAGGATATGATTCTTGTGTCATGTTGGAGTCTGAATCACCTACATCATGTTTGAGTCACATTCTCAATAACACATATTTTGGTGAACCTAACGTGAAGAAAAAATTCTTTTGGGGTGTGTTTTTCATGTTTTCGTCATTTTCTTCTTCCATCTTCATTTTCATAATCAACACCAAATTCACCAACACATATTTTGGTGAACTTGACATGAACTACAAAACCTTCTAGTTAAGCTTTTTGTATTTCCATTGCTTTTCTTCCCATTTCCATCTTCATCTTCCATTTCATATGTCATTTTATCTTCATCCCAATTTTTATTTTCATGCTCCTCTCTCTCCATTCCATTTATTCTGTGGTGTTTATGACAACCTTGAATATGACAAAATTAGATCAAAACCCAAGGAACATTCCCTCAAGAGAACTAGAAACGCTTTCATTCAATAGATATATGCCACCAGATCCTTTGGAATGTATAACAATTTTTTTTATTATGAAGATTCTAACTATGAGAATGACACGTGAGAAACTTGTCTCTCTTTAACATTCAACAATCCTGCATGGGAACAAGATATTGTACTACAACCTAGTCATTCCAACCAAGGCAGAGCACATCGAGTGTTCATTTGATCATAAATAAACCAAGTGGACCACTCTTCAACAAGTTCCACTGGAACAACCACTCAATTAGATAATGGAGTAAGTCATCTAGAAAGATACTTACAAGAAGGTAGGGAAGCTTGAGAAACTTTGCATGTTGCATGTCAAGATGAATAATTAGAAAATGCCTTAGTAGAGAAAACAAGTGGAGAAAATAAACAAAACTCACCATAACGTGGAGAAGTTCAAAGAATAGAGGCTACAACACTTGTAGATCTTATAGCCACCTTGGTCCAATGGATCAAGATGATAGAAGCTAGAGGATCAGAACAAGGCTAAAATGAGAAGTAGAGCACAAATCAATCCAATAGTGCTAGAGTTGAACAAAACCAAGGGGTAACTCAAACCCCCCATACTTGAATTTTTATTCACATAATGCTAGCAATGACACATTACAACAATTAAAACAACCTAGTGGAGCCTATCCAATACAAAATTACTAGGCTCCTCAAAATTATCAACAAGCTCAACTAATATATGTAGCCATACCTAGATATAATTAGACAAACATGCCAAACCAACAAGTCCCATCCATGGGATTCATTATTTCAATGCCAAAATCTCAAAGTGTATTTTTTGGAACCTAGATCTCAAATATCTAAAGGAACCCCTAGACTACAACATTCGCAACATTTTATTACTATGTCCCCTCCTTGACTTGCCAAAATTTAAAGGGGGGGAGACCCAAACTCACATATCAAATCCTACACCACAACTACAATATAACTCATTTCTTAGGATGGAGTTGTAGAAAGAATATTTCCTAAAACCCTTAAAGGAATATCCTTATATTGGTAATAGCAACTCCCAAAGGCTTCAATTAATTCCTTCTGTTAACTCATTAGTGAGTTCATAATAGTGTTTGAAATGAAAAAATTGGTTAGAATAGGAATATGAGGGTTTCTAACAATGAAGAAAGATGTGAATGAATCCATGGAATACTTTGTCACATGATGGAGAAAAGTCTTTTATTCATTGACTAGAACCCCGAATATGGATCAGAGAGAGTTGTGTCACCTCTTCTTACATACCCTTAATAAGGACACTAGAGAGGAAGTGCAAAAGTTACTATATCAATCTTATGAATAAGCATTAGAGAGTGTGTTAAGAATCAATCAAGTTGCAATTGATAGTGGGCAAAGACTTATGGTTCAAATGGATGATTAGAAACTCAAGCGAATGATAAAAATGGAGGCAACCCTTCTGTAATCAAAATCCTAAAATATAATCGCAACGTGACTACTAATGGGGTAACAGATCAACCTCTCATGAGGAATAGGGTAAAAGATGATTATATTGGAAGGGATTATTTCCCTCAAAATGTCAATGCCATAGATTATCCTTGAAATAACAATTATCACCAAAGGGATAATCAACAATAAGGGAATTAGAATTGGAATGAAAACATATATGAGCCATATTGTTAACCCTTCAAATACAATTAGTTTATCTTCTTCCATAGAACAAGGGGATGTAATATTGAATCATATTGTGAATACAATAGGTTCATAGAAAGATTTATTCTTCAAGCCACAAAAAATAATGGTGAATAATAATAACAACACTAGGAAAACACCCATTGCATCATAGAATGTAGACATGAAAATATTTCAAGATCCCTTCCCTACCAATTGTAGTGGTGAAATAAATAGCCACAACCAAACAAGTTTAGGATCAACTAGCACACCCAAAACTTCTGAACCAACCATCCCTACTCAATTAGGACTATAAGGAGAAACAAAAATGTTGGGTCTAGTAGAAATAATTCATGATGAAGAAAACACAGAACTCGACATCGAACAAGAGGTCAATTTCCATGGGAAGGAAATCTTGGTAGTGGAACCTACACCATCCCCCATTGGACCATATGATCTAATAGAAGATCTCAAAAAGATTTATGCAAAAATCTCATTCATAGATCTTCTTATAAATTTTCCATCGCATTTTCTACCCTCCTATAGGGGTAAGTGCAAGAAGATGGGGGCCCAAAAAGGGGTCTTAAGTGGCCACTTTTTTCCTAAAATCAGGAAATACTGACCTTGGATGAGAAATTGAGCATAGTTACACACAAAATTTTAAGATGCAACACAAATAATGTTTGTAGTGCTTCAAGTCTACTTTCTAAACTACTAATTTTTTTTTGAAAATGGTATAGATTAAGGGGTTCAAAAAAGGGAGCCACAGAAATTGGTGTTGTTTCTGTCAAAAAAACATAACATAGCGTGTTTTGTGGCTCCCTAAAATTTAACTTTTTTCTGGTATTTTTAAAATCACTACGGTGAGAAACTAGCTAATAGCATGTAGTTTATGCCTATTATTTCTGATAATTTTTTAATGAATATTTGATTTTTTACTAATTTCAAAGTGGACATATCCTAAAAAATAGAATTTTGGTTGTGACACCCCTTTAAATTTTGAAAACTAATTGAATTTTTTTTAATGTGTAGAATGGAGTCTAGTTTATAAAAATATAATTTATTTGAAATTTCAATGAATGGTTAATTTATAATGAAAAAAAACCAAACACTAGTTTTTGCCCAAAACCAGACACACAAACAAAAGAAATTAAAGATAAAAGGCTTAACATTGTCAAAATGTGAAAAAAATTACATCGTTAAATAGCTAATAGAAAGCCTAACATTACCTAGGTGTTCGATTTGTTCAACCTTGAAACACGTGCAAATCTGAGGGTTAGCACAAACGAAATTATGTGAAATCCTGTAGAATATGCAAAAACACGTCTTTGGACATTGGGAATGCACTCCAAGCCTTTGGGTGGGAAATCCAAAGAAAATCCGAAGCCTAAGGCTTGGGATTCCCAAAGCAAAATATAACGCAAGCGTGTTATAATGCGCTCATGTTATGTTTTATATTTTTTTCTTTTTTGCTAGTTTGTCTGATGTTTGCCTAGTTTGACATAACGCGAGTGCATTATAACGCGCTCACATTATGTCTCTTTTGGAATGATTTATGTTCAAAGTTTTCAAGTATGTTTGATGTATGTATGTTTGTATATATATTTGTATTTATATATGTATGTATGTATGTATTCCAAATTGTACGTATGTATGTATGTATGTATGAATGTATGTATGCATGCTTGTATGTATGTATGTATGCATGCTTGTATGTATGTATATATGTATGCATGTATGTATGTATGTACATGTATGTATGTATGCCTGTATGTATAGATGTATGTAAGGGTTTTGGGTTTAGGGTATATAAGGACCTGAGCCCGTATAGTTTTTAGGGTTGAGGATTGAGGTATTTGGGTTTAGGGTTTAAGGTATAGGGTTGAGGGTTGAGGGATTAGGGCTTAAGCAATAGATAGAGGGTAGAGGGTAGAGGGTTACAATTGAGGGATAATATTTAGCTTGTTGAGTGTATAATATTAAGTGTGTAAGGCATGGGGATTAGGGTTTAGGATATTAGGTTTAGGGTTTATGATATGGATTGTGAGTATATAAGGCATAGGGTGACTTGGGTTGAGAGTGTATGGTTTAGATTTTAAGTATAGGTTTGAGGCACAATATTCAGGGTTTAGGGTATAAGGGTGAGGTTATAGGGTATAGGGATGAGGGTTTGTGGGTGTAGGCTTCATGGTTTAAGGTATAGGGTTGAAGATTGAGGGATTAGGGCTTAAGTATATGTTTGAGGGTATAGGGTTGAGGGTTGAGAGTTTATAGTTGAGGGATAATGGTTCAAGGTTGAGTGTCTAAGATATAGGGTTTAGGGTTTAAGGTTGAGAGTATAAGGCATATGAATGAGGGTTGAGGGTTTAGGGCATAAATATAGGGTTGAGGATATAGGGTATAGGGTAGAGGTTTGAAGGTTGAGGGATAATGTTCAAGGTTGAGTTTCCAAGGTTAAGTGTATATGGTCTAAAGGTTTCAGGTTAAGGGTTTAAGGGTAACTAGGGGTTGAGAGTTTATGGTTTAAGGGTTTAAAGTTTGAGGGATTAAGGATTTAAGGGTTGAGGGATTAGGGTTTAAGGCATGGTGTTGAGGGTAGAGTGATTAGGGATAGGGTTTAGGGTTGAAGGTTTAAGGATTGATGGTTGAGGCTTTAGGGCTGATGGTTATGGGATTAGGGTTTAAGGTATAGCATTGAGGGTAGAGGGTTTAGGGACAGGGTTTAGGGTTTAAGGTTTACGGGTTGAGGGTTGAGGCTTTAAGGATAGGGTTTAGGGTTAAGGGTTAAGGGATTAGGGCTTAAAGTATAGTGTTGAGGGTTGAGGGTTTAGGGATAGGGTTTAAAATTTAAGGTTTAAGGGTTGAGGGTTGAGGGTTTAGGGATAGGGTTTTAAATTTAAGGTTTAAGGGTTGAGGGTTGAGGCTTTAGGGATAAGGTTTAGGGTTTAGGGTTAATTGAGAGACCTAGATGGCTAAGGATGAATGGAGAGGCAGACAAGGAGTGACTAAGAGGCATAGAGAGGGGAGAGGTAGAGAGGTGAGGGGGAGACAAAGGTGAGAGATAGAGAGGTGAGGGGAGAGATATAATAAAATGAGAGAGTGAAGTTGACAACTTGAAGGAAAGATGGGTAGGGAGGAAGGAGAGAGGTGGAGAGGAAGGGGAAATATCTAGAGAGATGTGAGAGATATACAAGTGAGAGACTTATAACCTAGGGAGAGAGGGGTGAGAGAGATAGGGGAGAGATGGGGGTGAGGTAGACAGGGAAGGAGAGGGGTGGATAAGGGTTGAGGGTTTAAGGGTTTAGGTTTTAAGGGTCAAGGGTTTAGGGTTTAAGGTTTGAGGGTTTAAGGGTTGAGGTATTAAGGGTTTAAGGGTTGAGGGATTAGGGTTTAAGGTATAGTATCAAGGATTGAGGGGTTAGGGATAGGGTTTAGGGTTTAAGGTTTAAGGGTTGAGGGTTGAGGCCTTAGGGATAGGGTTTAGAGTTAAGGGATAAGGGATTAGGGTTTAAGGTATAGTGTCGAGGCTTGAGGGTTTAGGGATATAGGGTTTAGGATTTAACATTTAAGAGTTGAGGGTTGAGGCTTTAGGGATAAGTGAGAGATCTAGATGGCTAAGGGTTGAGAGATAGGGGAGAGATGGGATGAGGCAGATAGGGGAGGAGAGGGGTGGATAAGGGTTGAGGGTTTAAAGCTTTAGGGTTGAGGGATCAGGGTTTAAGGTTTAGTGTTGAGGGTTGAGGGTTTAGGCATAGGGTTTAGGATTCAAGGTTTAAGGGTTGAGGGTTGAGGCTTTAGGTATAGGTTTTAGGGTTTAGGGATAAGGGATTAGGGATTAACATTTAGGGTTGAGGGATTAGGGTTTGAGGTATAGTGTTGAGGGTTGACAGTTTGGGGATAGGGTTTAGGATTAAGGTTTAAGGGTTGAGGCTTTAGGGATATGGTTTAGGATTGAGGGATTAGGGTTTAAGGTATAGTGTCGAGGGTTGAGGGTTTAGGGATAGGTTTTAGGATTTAAGGTTTAAGGGTTGAGGGTTGAGGTTTTAGGGATAGGATTTAGAGTTTATGGACAAGGGATTAGGGTTTAAGGTATAGTGTCGAGGCTTTAGGGATAGGGTTTAGGATTTAAGATTTAAGGGTTGAGAGTTGAGTCTTTAGAGATAAGTGTTTGGGGTTTAGGGATAAGGGATTAGGGTTTAAGGTATAGTGTCGAGGGTTGAGGGTTTAGGGATAAGGGATTAGGATTTAAGGTTTAACGGTTGAGGGTTGAGGCTTTAGGGATAAGTAAGAGACGTAGATGGCTAAGGGCTGAGAGATAGGGGAGAGATGCGGTGAGACAGATAGGGGAGGAGAGGGGTGGATAAGGGTTGAGGGTTTAAGGCTTTAGGGTTGAGGGATTAAGGTTTAAGGTATAGTGTTGAGGGTTGAGGCTTTAGGGATAAGTGTTTAGGGTTTAGGGATAAGGGATTAGGGTTTAAGGTATAGTGTCGAGGATTGAGGGTTTAGGAATAAGGGATTAGGATTTAAGGTTTAAGGGTTGAGAGTTGAGGCTTTAGGCATAAGTTGGAGACCTAGATGGTTAAGGGTTGAGAGATAGGAGAGAGATGGGGTGAGGTAGATAGGGGAGGAGAGGGGTGGATAAGGGTTGAGGGATTAGGGTTTAAGGTATAGTGTTGAGGGTTGAGGGTTTAGGGATAGGGTTTAGGATTTAAGGTTTAAGGGTTGAGGGTTGAGGCTTTAAGGATAGGGTTTAGGGTTTATGGATAAGGGATTAGGGTTTAGGGTTGAGGGATTAGGGTTTAGAGTTGAGGGATTAGGGTTTAAGGTATAGTGTTAAGGGTTTAGGGATAGGGTTTAGGTTTTAAGGTTTAAGGGTTGAGGGTTGAGGCTTTAGGGATAGGGTTTAGGGTTTAGGGATAATGGATTAGGGTTTAAGGTATAGTGTCGAGGGTTGAGGGTTTAGGGATAGGCTTTAGGATTTAAGGTTTAAGGGTTGAGGGTTGAGGCTTTAGGGATAAGGGTTTAGGGTAGAGGGATAAGGGATTGGGGTTTAAAGTATAGTGTCAAGGATTGAGGGTTTAGGGATAGGGTTAATGATTTAAGGTTTAAAGGTTGAGGTTTGAGGCTTTAGGGATAGGGTTTAGGGTTGAGGGATTAGGGTTTAAGGTATATTGTTGAGGTTTGAGGGTTTAGGGATAGGTTTTAGTATTTAAGGTTTAAGGGTTGAGGGTTGAGGCTTTAGGGATAGAGTTTAGGGTTTAGGGATAAGGGATTAGGGTTTAATGCATATTGTCGAGGGTTAAGTGTTTAGGGATAGGGTTTAGGAATTAAGGTATAAGGGTTGAGGGTTGAGGCTTTAGGGATAACCGAGAGACCTAGATGGCTAAGGGTTGAGAGATAGGGGAGACATGGGGTGAGGCAGATAGGGGAGGAGAGGGGTGGATAAAGGTTGAGGGTTTAAATCTTTAGGGGTTTGGGATTAGGCTTTAAGGTATAGTGTTGATGGTTGAGGGTTTAGGGATAGGGTTTAGGATTTTGGGATAAGGGATTAGGGTTTAGGGTTGAGGGATTAGGGTTTAGGGTTGAGGGATCATGGTTTAAGGTTGAGGGATTAGGGTTTGAGGTATAGTGTTGAGGGTTGAGGGTCTAGGGATAGGGTTTAGGGTTTAGGGATTAGGGTTGAGGGTTGAGGGATTAGGGTTTAAGGTTGAGGGATCAGGATTTGAGGTATAGTTTTCAGGGTTGAGGGTTTAGGGATAAGGTTTAGGATTTAAGGTTTAAGGGTTGAGGCTTGAGGCTATAGGGATAGGGTTTAGGGATAAGGGATTAGGGTTTAGGGTTGAGGGATTAGGGTTTAGGGTTGAGGGATCAGGTTTTAGGGTTGAGGGATTAAGCATTGAGGTATAGTGTTGAGGGTTGAGGGTTTAGGGATAGGGTTTAGGATTTAAGGTTTAAGGGTTGAGGGTTGAGGCTTTAGAGATAGGGTTTAGGGTTTAGGGATAAGGGATTAGTGTTTAGGGTTAAGGGATTAGGGTTAAGGGTTGAGGGATAAGGGTTTAGGGTTTGAGGTATATTGTTGAGGGTTGAGGGTTTAGGATTTAAGGTTTAAGGGTTGAGGGTTGAGGCTTTTGTATAGGGTTTAGGGTTTAGGGATAAGGGATTAGGGTTTAAGGTATAGTATCAAGGGTTGAGGGTTTAGGGATAGGGTTTAGGATTTAAGGTTTAAGGGTTAAGGCTTTAGGGATAATGGATTAGGGTTGAGGGTTGAGGGATTAGGGTTTAGGGTTGAGGGATTAGGGTTTGAGGTATAGTGTTGAGGGTTGAGGGTTTAGGGATAGGGTAAATATTGTATATATGTTGTGGTTGATAGACTTACTAAATATGGTAATTTCTTTGTCATATCTATAGAGTTTAAGGTGCTACAAGTGGCTGAATTATTTTTCAAAGAGTTTTTTAGATTACATGGGTTGCCAAAAAACATAGTAAGTGATATAGATAGTGAGTTCCTCAACTTGTTTTGGCATTAAGTATTTCATTTAACAAGAATTGAATTATCTCCAAGTACCAATTATCATCCATAGACTAATGGACATATAAAAATAGTCAACAAATGGGTTGAGGTCTATTTACAAAATTATGTAATCAGACATCAAAAAACTTGGATAAACTAGCTTTATTTGGGGGAGTACTGTTATAGTACCACATATCATATGTCCATTGGGATGACACTTTTCAAGGATTTATATGGTTATGATGACTTATCATTTGGGGATTTTGTCATCACAAATAACAAAGTACTAGGGGAAAAAGATCTAGTTAAGCAAACTCAAGAAATTTTTGGAATCACTTAAGAAGAACCTACAAAGAACACAAAATCAACAAAATTTGTATGTTGGTCATCGAACTAAAAAAATTAAAGTGGGAGATATGGTCTTCTTGAGGATAGAACTTTATAGATAGTCATACCTAAAAAGGAGTGGAGTAGATAAATTGAAACCAAGGTTCTATAGCCCTTACAGAATCAAACGGTGAACTGGGGTGTTGTATATGAATTGGAATTGCCAGAAAATTGTAAGATTCATAATGTATTTCATGTCTCTTGTTTAAAAATAACACTAGGAAGTCAAATGATTCCTTCATTAGAGCTACCCCCATTGGATGCTAAAGAGAAACTGATTTTGATTCCTGAGGCCATTATAAATTTTATAAAAGGAAAGCTAAGAAATAAAACAATGACAAAGTATCTAATTCAATGGAAAGATCTTCTTGAAGAGGATGCTACATAGGAGAAAGGGGTTAATTGAGTTATACTGAGCATTGAATTTGTTTTACAAAATAAACTATTAACAATAATTTTTGAATTGATCTCATCAAGTAAAATAAGGATTTCGTATTTAAAATTAATTGTGCAAAATTATTAAAATTGTGAACTAGAGTTTCATATATATAAAAATATTCCATTTGAGATATTACAACTAACCTTTAAAGTGTTTTTAGTCCAAGGAAAGTAAAATTAGGGATTCAAATCAACCAAATTCTTGCATGGTTTGAAGTGTGCACTTTATTCATTATACATCAAGATTGGTGAGCATTTCTGAACACATAAATTTTATCGTGTCCTTTCATATCACAACTTGTACATCCAAAAAGAACATGGATAAATTGTAACTATGATTATACATGTTGATGATCTTGTCATTCTTGAGAGTAGTGAGAAGCTAATCTCTCAAGTTGAGAAACATCTAAATAATTTATTTGGGACGATTAATCTAGATTTGTTTCTCTATTTCCCTGGATTAGAGGTGCATAAATAAAAGGTTGTGTTTTTATCTCTTAAATAAAAAATTCCAATGAGTTTCTTAAACAAATTGAAGTTGATTGAGTGCAATCCAATGGTAAAATCCATGGAAGAAGGCCTCAATCTTTCTAGGTTTGATGAATATAAAATGTAACTGACACACTCTATAGACAACTAGTAGAAAGACTCATTTATCTTAACACTAGACCAAATCTAGGATTTATAGTAAAATATTTCTCAAGGTTTATTATAGAACCTAAAATTTCACATTGGAAATCATCACAAAGAGTATTGAGATATGTACATGGTACTCTAAATTGTGGCATCAAGTATGTGTAAATTGTACTATTAATTTATTGTTTAAAGCAATGCATGTCATCGCAGAAAAAATCATTTTAAGTATGTTGATAAGAATTAACGAGCAATTGAAAGGATGGAAACTACTAGCAAACAATGTCAAAAATAAGCTAGACTTAGATAAATTATTAAAATCAAATATAGAATATATGGGTTTCAAATATATGTATCTCTACCTATATTACTTACATCAAACGAAGAAAAATGTATTTGCAATGATATGACAATTAGGCCCCCAATATTCCTCGACTTTGACAAGTGCAAAACATCAATTGATATCTATATTAATTAAATGTATGAAAATTGAAACAAAAGAAGCAAAAATGAAAGAACACAATTGCCTTAATATGGGTTACAAATGCTCCTATTTATGGAAAATACAATCCTATTGAAATCAAATAGTTTGTAGATAAGTATATGACATGTTACATAAAATTATTTGAAGAAAAACTTCTAAAAGTGTATTGGCATTACCATAGAAGAAGTTTCAAAATAACCCCTACCATTAATAGTTGGCATGTTGTGTTCAATGTGTTGGCACTTTACAATAGGGGCCACTGACACATTGACCACAACATGCCAGTGGTTTAAGCTCTTCCCAAAAAAATTAAGGAAAGACATTACAAATACAATAGACAATAATACCTCGATTACAATGATTGACTAAACTATACCAAAAAATGTTAGTGAATTATTCTAAACTACAAACATAGTCCCAAAAAAAACTAAGAAAATATTTATTTTAAAATTTGGGAACTAACGGTGACCAAAAATAAAAACAAATTTTGCGTACTTCAATTTGTTTTAAAATTTAGTAACAACAGTGAACAAAAATCAAAACAAAACAAAATATTAGGCTCTGTCTTGATAAAATAAAGAAATTAGAGGAAATGTCTAGGGCATATGAACATGGAGATAACATCATTTAAAGGGCATATGATCAAATATATAAAGGAATGTATCATAGAGGAAAATCGCCATGATTATTTTTAAAAAAATGATTGTAGGTTTTCGTCTTTTCTTCATTCCATGTAATCGTACTTAATTCTGCATCTCCTCAATTTAAGTGCTACCAATTAAGAAAATACCAAGTACCATCAATCACTCACACCATGGCTCATTTTTTTCCCCTATACTAATATTGTGTAAAATTCACTCTACCAAGTTTGCTTATTGTATTTGTAGGTATATTTGTGCTTTTAGATAATTTAGGATTACATAGTTCTTTTTTTTGGGTTATTTTTACACAGGCTTTTGCATCTGCGTTTTCCATGGAGGATGAAGAAACGGGGGAGCTTTTTATATCATGCAGAGCATGCAGTCACAAATGTTTTAAAAACATGGCCAATACCATGATAAAGAGCACTTTAATGGGTGTGCCTCCTTCGTCAAAGTTATTCTTGGAGACTTTACACAAAAACTGGTAACTCTATACAATATTTTTCATTCTTTTATTTCCTGTACACTGTTAAGAACTTGTAAAATCTCATTGTATAATGTGTTTATCGTAGCACATTCCTCCTGCATTTGTTTCACAATTTATAAATGACACAGACAAACATATGGTGTTGCAAGGCCCAAGTGGGCAGGAGTGGGATGTACAATTAGGGAGTACCATAAATAAACTGGAATTTAGGTAGGGTTGGGAAAATTTTGTGAATCATCATGGGCTGGAGATTGGAGATTTTGTTGTGTTCAAGTACATATCCAAGTCATATTTTAAGGTTAATATATTTCAAAGTACAGGGTGTGTGAAATATATCAATGCTCTTCAGCTTATGAATACCAACATTGATACAGATAAAAGATGCCATTCTTCTAACAGAGTATGCAATTCAAGTCAACCAATGGGTAGCAAGTTGCTAAATGAATTGGTTTCTGATGGGGAAAACAACAATGATGTTTAAGCAATGGAAGAAAATCAAAATTGTAAGTCTAATTTAATTTATTTCAACTTTCAAAGCAGACATTTGAATTGTAGCTTTACCAGGAGGATTGGTATAACAAAAACTTATTTCTGTTGTAGGCCATTCTTGGAAGAACCCTGGACATTATGGACCCTCTCATCTAGAAAAGCACATGATAGTGAGCTCTACCCCTTATTTCAATTCAGATAAACCTTTTTATTTAATGAAAATGAAGTCACGGAATGTAAACTGACCAATATGCAAACTAGTAAGATTAAATTCTCTGCCTTCTATGCTTATTCCTCTTATTTTGTTAAGAGAAGAGTGTCAAAAATGATGGGTTTAACAACCTAACATAAGGCAAAGCAATTTTGTTATTACATTTTTCTAAGGGATCTCTAATATTCTAATATAATTCAGTCTTCTATAATATGAACATCTGCATTTGTGTCAATGATAAGCTTTAACAACAATGTATTAAATCAATGCAATTAGCTATTTACTGGGTTAAAATAACTTAGTTTTTGTAATGGTTTGGGAATGCAGGAGTTCCCAAAAATGGGTGAATGTCCTCTTCAATTACCAAGAGAAAAAAGTTTAGTAGTTCTTGTGGATAGAGCCAGTAAACAATGGGAGATTATTTGCCTTTTTCATAACAATAGACCTACCCTAAGTGTGGGGTGGGCATATTTTGTACATCATAATAATATCAAGGAAGGAGACATTTGCATCTTTGAGCAGGTGGACAACAAGAAACATAGATTTATGTTTAGAGTTCATATAGATTCCATAAAAGAAGGATCCTCCTCAAAGAGAATGGAAAGGCATGGTAAAGATGAAGGATAAAATTATACAAGAAAAGGTCTTCATGAGGATTGTAATATTTTGTCTAAAACAAACATAAAGGTACTAAAATGTATAGTTATAGTTGTTTATTTTACCTAGTTGATGGGAAATAATATTTTGTTAAGACTTTTTAGTTATTCAATTTAGTTATTAATTATAACTTTTTTAAAGGGTAAAATAATTAAAATAAGGTTAGTTTATTAAATTATTAATTGAGATTTTTATTGAAATGTTTATAATTTCAAATATAGTTGTGAAATTTTCATCACATTTTTTAATATTAATATAGATACCTTAAATACATTTAATAGATAAATATGATTTAGAACTATTTTATTTACTTAAGAAATATTTTATTTTATTTAAAAAACTATTTTTATTTACTTAAGATTAACTTTATTTAATGAATAATTGTATTATTTTTATTTGAACATGAGGGAAAATGTAGGTTTTTTTTAAATAGGCAAGCATAACGCGCTCGTGTTATAATGCGAGCACATTATGGCTTGGTGTTGCTGAGCCTTAGGCCCGGCATCACCAAACCATAATGCAATCGCATTATAAAACGAGCACGTTATAATGAGCTCACGTTATGGCTTAGAAGTTTTTTTTAAAAAGGTTGGCCAGTTTTTGGCCCCCCAACTTTTTGCACCCACCCATAGACAATAGGATTAAAATACCTAGATCAAATTACTCCTCCATCAAATGGACAAAATCAATCATGTAGATCTCATCATGAACCCTTCTAATGCAAAACTTCAAGATTCTGGATTTCTTTTTTATTTAAAACAAATGCATATAAAAGTTGAATTGACTAAAAGAGGAGATCAAGCCTTGTATTTACAAGTATGGATCTATGATACCTATATCAAAAGAATGTTAATTGATGATGGAGTATGAATAAACATAGTCCCATTTTCCCTCCTCAAAAGGATGGGATATGTACATACAAATATAACATGTTAGGATGCCTTAAAGGGCTATGATAACTTGAAATCATCAATGATTGAAAAAATCATGCTCATAGTCTCCTTATGATCTAAGATGGAACCCATAGTGTTCTATTTGATCAAAAGAGACACTAATTACAACTTATTGCTAGGAATACCCTAGATTCATAGAGTGAAGGTAGTGTCTTCAACCTTATTTCAAGAAGTTCACTTTCTACACCTTAGGAAGGTGTACGTTGCAAAAGGAGACCCTTAGCCATTTATCATGCTCAAAACTAATACAATTAAGAAGATAGGCATCCTAATCAACTATGAATTGTCCACAAATAAAATTGCCATACTTGATCCAACCCCTCAATCCATATGTCTAAAAAAAGAAAGAAGATCTAAGTGAAAATATCAACAACATAGAAATAAAAATATTTGAAAGGGGGGGATCATCAAAATAGATCATGGAGCTATTAGAAAGAGATATATCCCTATACAGTTTCCTCTTGATGTGTGCACCATCAATGTGTTTTACAATCTAGTAGAAGAAGGATTATATTCAACAAACTGAGATGGGACAAAATGTAAATGAAATTTATCCTATCTCAAAATGGCCTATACTTGAAAATCAATTTCAAATGAGAATGATTGATCTAAATGAGATAGATCTAGGTTTCTTTGCTTACGTCAAAGAAGAATTATTAGAGTTACACTCTATTGACACCACCAAACAAAACCTCATCAAGTGAATTATATACACCTCTAACCCCTACAATGATATATCCTTACACATCTCTTTCACCCCATGAAGAAAATTACACTCCTTGGAAACCTCTAACACAAATGGGCTCTACCTACTCAATTGATAACAAGTCCACAAATGATCCTAAAATCTCATATAAATCTTTTAAGACTCCCAATTTACATGAATCACTTTCAATTTCAACTTCAAAGCAATCAAGTGGCACATGGGAAGCCCCACAAGTCCTTTAATTGAAATAATTAAAAGATTTCTAGATGAAGATGAGATAAGTGTAGGAGAATTTTGAAAAGAAAGAAGGTTGCAAATAACCATTGGGATAGAAGACCCTACCATCGTCGATTTACTAAAAATGTGCATAGTGTATTCCATGGCCTTCGACCAGAACCAAATAGAAAAGAAAGCATAAGTTTTGTCCCTCCACAAGGGCAAACGGAGCCTCAAATTCCCTTTAAATTATTCTTTTTCCTACAAAGTATCCAAGAATGAGTCAAAGTTAAGGTCTACATGCAAGATTAGTTTGACTTACTCACTAAGTTATTGAATAGTGATGAAATCTTATACTAGACCCCCTCTCACCAACATGCATATCGATCCTTAGCTCATATCACCTTACTTCAAGTTGCCACAAACATACCATTAGAACAAGAGACTCCAATAGGTCCTTACAAGGTAAGAGAGATAGTCCTCAAATAAGGTAGCTCTAAAAACAAAAGGTATCTAAAAAGAAAAAAAGAATTTAAAGAAGATTGGATAGGTCCATATGGTTAAGGAAGATTTTAGAAATGACACTTACCTACACCATGGAAGGTGATGAATGTAGTGAAAAAATTTAACACATTTCATCTAAAGAAATACTATATCTAAAAAATATAAGAAAATCTATAAGAAAAATAAGAATCCAAAAATTTTGAAAACTTCAAAAATCTATAAAAAGTACAATTCTTGAAAAATTAAAAAAATATACATTTTCATTCTATTCACCATGCACTTATTAGTGATATGCTCTTGTCTAATTTTTGCCTTAGCAATGAGTCTAAGGTTGTCTAGTATAGGTTGTCCCTCCTAGGCTTGAAAGATTCCCTGAAATCATCATCAACAGCTATCCATTACCTCTTACATCCCCAACAATTTCAAAATAAAGTCAAGATCTTAGCTTTATACTAATCTCAATCTTAATGATTCATGATGTCATGTCCAAGAAAAGTAAGTAGTCAAACCTATAGTACTTGATAGAACCTTGCAAGTATACCTTCCCTAATCCTCTTTAGTGAGAGGGAATTTTGACGAGATAGTGAAATCTCTTGGTGATGCTTAACCCATTATCTTTCCTAGCCAAAAAAGTCAGGGAGATCAAAACCCCACAAAATAATTAAAGAAAGAGAGAGATCATAAAAAGAGTCAAAAGAAAGAAAAGATAAAAAAGAAGATTGCAAAATAAGAGAGAATTAGAGAAAATTACTACAAAATACCAAAAAAAAAAATGGAAAGGAAAAAATAAAAAGAGAGGATTGTTGATGTATGTACTCTCAGGTGCAGGTAAATCTAAGCTCAAAGCTATGAGGGTGGCATCTATTAGAGAAAATTTAAAAGAGAGGTACAAAACACACAAATGCACCAGTTGGGCAAAGCCAAGAGTCTATCTATCTTTTAGGGCCATATTTTACTTTAGAGTCTTTCTTGTACCTGAAATCTAACTTGTTGGCCATCTCTAATCTAAGTCTAGAAGGTGCTAATAAAATTTGTTTCTTGTCTAAGTTGAAAATAGGCCAAAGTGTTATTTTTAGATAAGGATTAGTGTTTAGCCATTTTCAAAGTTAAGTTTGAAAATTATTCCATCTCCTTCCCATTCCCACTTCATTCCCTAATAAATTCCATCTCAAAGTCTAGTAGGTCACCCCAAACTAGGTCAACTTGTAATCCCCTAAGTCAAAAATCCTACTTAAGGGCATTCACACTATTTGTCCCATTTGCACACACATAAACCAATCAAACATGTCATAACATCATGTCATTCATAGCACTTAGAACATAGTACTTTGCATTTCATATTTGTGAATCACATCCATACATGTTGCATCTCATTCATATCAGGAAAGGACATAAACAAACTACATCATCTATGTGTGATCATCATAGGTATGCATCTTAAACAACATAAATAAAAGCTCTATCCAATAATGAGCACAAGAGGGGAAGTGAAGTACAATACATCGACTGAAGCTACGCATAGATCTCAACTAGTCAGGTCTCACAACAATAGGTGAATAACAATGTCTAAGTACAACCACTCCTCCAACGAAGTCAAAAGAGAAAGATAACACACTCAAGCATGTGAATCTCCCCATGCAAGGAGGAAAGTCAAAAATCAATAAGAAGTGTAGGTATCTCTAAAACTCAAGGATGACTTTGACCTATGGAACTATGGAACCATTCAGGCTCCTGCTCTATGGTCTCCTCTGGCTATGTACTACATCTAAATATTTGGGAGTCCTGTGTGTGAGACGCGACTTGACTATGAACTTGTGAATGTGATGGTCCTACTATATGAGTAGAAGACCACCTATGGACCCTTAGGTTAGTAATCTCTCAAAGCAAGGCGACCTCAACCTCTAGTGTAGAAATTATGGCTCTCTGTGAAGCTCCTGGCTAGCTTGATAAGTGGTAACTAGAATGTCTGTGTCAGATAGCTAGAGAGGGCACATGAGCATCAACTAAAAGATCCTCTTTGGTCCATCTATAAACACATCTAATGAAGCATTTCAAAAAATATCCTTGCATCCATCATCAAGCCTTGTACCAAACCATAAAGAAAAAAGTTTTAGTTCAGAGTTAGAGCTGAATCATTTTTCAAGAAAGCAAAGCACAAGAAAGAAAGGAGTAGGTTAGTGTAGTACTCACAAGGGTTCCCTATCTTCCATGAGGGATCACCAAGTCTCATGTCCTCCTCTTCTATCTCTAAGAAAGGAGCCTATCCATATTTAGGTGGGGACTCTACTGGAGCCACCTCTTCATCCTCAAGAATCTCCTCCTCCCCTCCTAATGCTACCTCACCATGCTACTCCTCAAGATCATATTCCTCATCTATAGATCCATTGATCTCCTCCTAAATTACAAGTCTATGAGATTAACAGGTTCTCATCCATCTACTAGTTAGCTTGTGAAGTGGTCTAGAGATTAGAACTCTAGGAACTAGTGGCACTCAAAGAAGAGCCATGTTCTATGCATCAACCATCTCTTGAATTGATTTCTAAAGAGTAGGCACTAAGGGAAAATTCTCTAAAAAATTGTCACCTAAATACTGAAGTACTCGTGCAATAGGATGAGTCTCAACTAAACCATGTCTATCTATCAAATAGCTCACCTCTTTATAGTAATATTGAATAGCACTATCCCCTAACCATAATCCCTCCATATTTGCATAGGAGTTTGAAATGAAGTCGGCATCAATGAGTGTCTCATGTGGAAGCACTAAAAAAAATAAGTCATCCCCATTACATAGCTCTGGGTAAACTAGGATTTGAAGGGGGCATCTCTCTCTAAAATGGTATAATGTTCTCCAGAATCTAGGTCATAAGAAGTGAAGGGTGACTGAAGTAAAGTGCTCCTCATTGTGAGATCTGATACAAATTTTAGTAAACTAAAGAAAGGATATCAATCCCCAAGCAAAAACTATCCCTCACTCAATCTAGTGAATGATTAGTGCTCAACACCACAAGAGTATAGGAGCTTGCTTGTCTCCTAAAAATAAAGACACAATCAAGCCAATAGAACCTTTTGCAAGGGTAGAATAGAAAGTCTAGGGACTAAGGTAAGTTGAACCCCTTGTTGATCTTTAGTACATACCGTATCTCCCATGATGGTAGCCCAAGTTAGTCTCTCCCTCTCTAACTCGCTCTCAAGAAGTACAAGTCACTCTCTTCTAACAAGAACTCCAGGAATACCATACACATCATAGAGAGTAATGGTCCACTCTTCAAAAATAGAAAGGAATTAGAAGGTGTTCCAATTAGTGTCCCAGTTAGGATGTCACAACATATACGAGATGATGGATGGACAATAGGAATCTAAGCCACTCTAGCTAGTTGTGTCCTTTGTAGAGTATAATGATCAAGAGTTGATAATGCCTCAAGGGCCTCCATATACCAATATTGATCATGAGTAGAATTCCATCTAATGCAAGTATCCTTCAGAGCACAAAACCACCAAATTAGACCATTAAAAACTTAGAAATTTGAAAATTACAAAAAAAGTTGTAAAACTTTCAAAATCCTAAAAATTAAATATTTTCTTGAAAAATTGTAATAAATAGAGAAGTTAGTGTCGAAATCAAAGAAAAATGAGCATAAAAAACATCATTTCTACCCCAACTTTTGCCTATAGACTTTTTTCCCAGATCACCCTTTTTAGCAGGCTATATCTTCCTTAGGAGCTTTGTCCTAGCAACATGGGCAATTTACCCTAGCAAGAGAGGTTATTTGGCCCCATTCCTTAGCATGACCTAATAGGCCCAAAAATAGTGAAACCTTAAAAATAGGCCAATAGAAGCAAAGTAAATAATCAACACCTAGAACCTAGACAAGTGCAACAAGAAAACACAAGAATAAAAAACATTTTAAAACAAAATCAACAAATAAAAATATTGGGTTTCAAGAGAGGGTTTTCTCATTTCTTATACCTAGTGATCCATGAGAGGTTGATTGGCAGTCATATGATCAATCTCCTCATTGTTAGCTCTCTAACCTTCAAGATAACTAAGCTTCTTTCTTGGTGACACATTTTTAAATGTTTTTTCTCTTTGATTGTGCCTCCTTAACCTTCAAGATAACCTTTCAAAGTCCTTTATACCTTTTTGTTGTCCATCTAAGCCACTTAAACCAAATCTCTCCATTGACCTATCAAATTTCCCATAAGAGATTTTGCATTTTAACCAAATCTCCCATAGGCAATTTTTCATAACAACATGGATACTCACTTCTCCTAAGGGAATCTTATCATTTATTCCTCTATAACCATTAAATTAACCTTCCTAGACCTTCCATGCCTTCAAATTACTTGATTAACCCATTTTGGAAAAATCTCCCCTTTCACCTGCTAATCTTCCCTGGGAGATTCAACCATTTAGGCCAAATCATCCCTTTATCCTGTAAAAAATCCCTGGGTGATTTTCTCTACTAATAGGGTGATTTTATTCTAAAGAGGGGAAATTTTATCATCTTTTCCATGCATGATTTCTTCCATTTTTAGTCGAGTTTAAAGTTCCATTTTTATCTTTTGATTACAAGTTCCTCCATGCATAACTAACTATTGACTCCCCCTAACTATTCCTAGAATCTCAATTAGTCTTGGTGGTACCTATTAGGGTTTATGGTTTTAGGTTCATAAAATTATAAGTCTTTGCCTCTAAAATCCTTTAAACCTAAGTTCCTAAGCTCATGCTCTTTATCTTCTAAATTTTTGTTGACCGCCTATGGTAGGTTCCCGATCCCTGAAGTTATGACTTAAAGCCTTTATATTCATTAGGTGACTGGCCCCATGTCCTAGTCTTACCCCTTATAACCCATGAAAAATTAAACCCATGTCCTAAGTCTTTGCATAGGTTATAAGGTTTAATAAAAATGTATTTCGCAGCGTCGTAGCACATCTTACATGATGTCACCATCTAACCGCGCGGCCGCGACAAGGTGACACTTGTCGAAGAATATAGGCCCATGCCCCTTTATTGAAGAATCTTATATTGAGCAACCATGCGCTGTCAAGTGTTAGTCTAAGAAGTAATCCGCAAGAAGCTGTAATCTAATGGTTGTGCATCATCGTAAGGGAATCTTGCAAGTAAGGAATATTCACCACGTGGTTGCGAGATAGTGACACGTGGCCTCATATTATTAAAGAAGTCAAAAGCAAATAAAAGGTCAATGTGTGGGGGCCTTATTGCACCCGTGCATGGTAGGTAAGTGGTGGGCCATTTCTAGCTGTGATGCCACAAAATGGTGCCATGTTTCCTAGTCAGATGAAAAGTGATGTGGTCAGCGAAGGAGGTACATTTGATTTGGCTTGTTCTTATTGGCCGAAGAATTTTCAACTATGATGACCTAGATTTTCAAATCTGGCAAATAAATGACGGTCATTGATCTGGTAAGGACAAAATCAAATCAATGGCACAGGTTTGAACTTTTGTGATGAACGTTGAAGGTGCCCTGTTGACAGAAATAAGAGAATTGAAGGAGGAGGTAAAGAGGTTGAAAGAAGAGAGGAAGAGTTCATTCAAGGAGATGGTCACCAATCTGATAAACCATAGGGTGACCAAAGTCATGGCAAGGATGAATGAGACATGGAAGTCTCATTTTGATTTAAGGGCTACATTAGAAAAACATGAGCAGGATAAGGAATGTCTTAAGATAATGCAGATATCGTGGCTGCCAAGGACTGGTGAATTGAGAGATCTAATCAGGTATGCACGGTTTGATGCATAGGCACCACTAGAGATGAAGCTAACCCTTGAAATGCTAGAAAGTCTTGAAGGGGTTGTAGATTTTTAATTAAAGCTAGATAAGGTACTAGGTGAGAAGAAGTAGTTTATGGATAAGATAGATAAGAAAATAGTGCCTAGTATACTGGAGGCTAATGAGCAAGTCAAAAGCCTTGACAAGTGGAAAGATGATTTCAGTGACAATGCTAGCGAACTAATATCAGCTTGTTGCACTAATGGGGACCCCAAGCTGACGATTTTGAATTCAACTTTAGATAAACCGCATGTATTAGCAATAAATTTTGAGTTGTTATGTAAGAAGGTGAAGATTTTGATGGATGCGCGATACATAGGACACAATGACAAGATTTCAAAGTTGGTTGCATTCCAATGGCCATCAAAGAAATCATATGCAGAGTGGGCAGAGAAGTATGGACCATAGGTGTACCTAAAATGAATGAGCAACTACTTCTTCCCTTCATTCATGTAGCCGGGCTCCTCAAGTGACTTGTGTCCCATGTGACATATTATTTTCCATTCCTTCTCTGGGCTCAAGGTAATAAATGTCTCAACTCCCTTGAGTGGCACTTTGTAATGTATTTTCACCAAACCAACACATGTAATGAATGCTGGCACCATGCTTTGTGTCTATAAAGAGCTGGTTGCCTCACTTTGTAAGGTTGTTGGAAGTTTTGGGATTTTCAGGAGTAAAAGTAATACAAGATTTTGGCTGGTTGCTCTCTTTGTGGTCTTGTGAGTTCCATTTTGATGTATGTATGTGTTTTCATAAATTATTTATCAGTTTTAGATTGAATTTATATGAGTAATGCAATGTGCATGTGTTTTTGTTAACTATCCCCATTTGTTATCTGCATCTTTCTTTAGACTGAAGTAACTAAGGGTTTTCTAAATTCTAGGATGCAACTCTATGGCATTGTATGTTTAACTTCTTGCTTCTGTTTAAGGAACAAAATTATAATGCTCTAAGTCCAAACATGAGGAAATATGTGTGATAACAGGGATATTTGTAAGCATGGTTAATTTAGAAATACCTAATCTTGGGAGTTCTCTATAAGGCAGGAACTAAAAACCCTCTAAAACTTGTATGTTTGTTTGGTTTGTGGAAATTTATTACATGTTTTAAGTTGGAATCCATGCCCTTAGATTGGCACCAGTCAAAGCCTTGAATTGAGTTTATGAATCAAACCTTAATCTAACAGCCAATCAAATAAAATTAAATCAACTCAAAACTTTACACTGTAGGATATTAGGAGTAGGATTTAGGTTTTTGAATCCTCTGATTCACAACTAAAGTAAGGCCCAAAGCTAGCCCCTTTGCATTTATCTCATAGTTTTCATCTACATAATAGAGGATTTATCTGCTGATATATCAATACCTAAGTATAGTCAAGATTCACCATGTGGGTATTGAGTAAGGGACACCCCCCTAGGTTTTGTAGAGCCTAAAGTGTAGAGGAGACATTAGAGTCTATCTCATGTTTGTTGGCCACTGACCTGAGGTCCTTGTAGGCAAAAGATGGCAACTTTTTAGGGGAACTTGGACAATCAGTTAGAAAAAACACCAACAAGTCTATTGTTATCTCTCAACTAGTTTATTATTAGCTCCCAATTAGTCTATTGTTATCTTCCTATCACTATTTTGTGATCTTCTCTCCAACCTATGTTATCTTCCAACCAGAGATAGATCACTCTTTAATCAATCCTTGTTAACTCCCTAATCAGCACTACTTTTGGTGTGGATTTCAAACCTATAAATACCCCCTCCTATATTCAATTAAGGAGGCAAAATCATTATTGCATTCTTGGTTTGCTCAAGCTTTTGCAAAATTGCCCCCACTACCATTCTTAGGCTCAATGCAAGACCTTGTGTGCCTTTTATATCAGCCATAGCTTCAGAGCTCGAGACATTTATTTTCTCATAGCATGCTTATGCTCAATCTAATTACTTTTCAATTTTAATAGATTCAAAGATCATTGCCATTTTATTTCAAATAAAACATCTGAGGACTTATGCCAAGAGGACCCTACTACTACAAAGGAAGAGAGTTTCCAAAAAGGACCTCTAAGGACTTATGCTAGGAATAGTTGCTTGATTTGTACAAGTTTTCAAGCTTTTGTAGTAATTTATAAAATTAAATCTTGCTCTTGGGAAAGTAAAACTTCATTTTCTTTCTCTTGATAGGTAGTTTTAAATTTCTTTCATAGAATAGATTTTCCTTTTAAATTCTTCGATTAGCTTTATTTTCTTTCCTAGGTTAATATCATTTCCATTTCTCTTGGATTTAATTATGAATTTCATTCTATTAGATTACAATTCAAAATTGATCCACAAAAATGCATAACATAGTTTAGATTGCATACAAAAAGTCATATAGTTTTCATACATTTTCCCTTTCTTAGTAATTAATTCATCCAAAATTTAGAAAAATGAATTAAAAGTTGTTTTGCATTCATTTAGTATAAGTGCATTTATGAATTCATAAAAAATACTAAAAGCATTAGAAAACACAAAAATCAAGTTATTAAACAAACTCTAAATTTCATCATGAGGTCAACAAATTCAATCCAGTTCAATCAAAGCATTCAATAGAAACTATCTCCATTTTGTCTAGCATTCAATGTGCCTAAACATTAGGGAAGATTGGGTTAAATCTATCTTAGACAAGATCAAGGAGATCATACCTCAACTAATTTCATCAGAGGAAGTAGCCCAAGAGCACTTGAGGACTTATCTTGAGGCTCATTCAAACAAAACAAAGAAGGGAAACCAAAGAACATCAAAAAAGAATCATTCATCAACAAAGAAAAGTCATTTAAAATGAACAAAGGAGGTTAGATCACCTCCATATCATAAACAAGAAAAATAGTCTTCATGCTAGGCTTAGAACAAGTGACCCTTCAAGTCATAGTATAATCACAACCACAATAGCCATTGAACATTTATGTCAACATCAAAATGCTCATCACAAATTCTGCCAAACACATACATCCATACATCACACAACAACCCAACTGTGATTCCTGATGTTCTACTCCCTCACGAATAGAACAAGCCTCTAGTTATACGTCCACTCATCTAGCTCATGCCATGAGAGTGGGAGTGACTAAGTGGTCATTACTAGCAAGGATATGGTTCATGTGTTGGGTCGGAGTGTGACTCACCCATGTTGTGTCTGAGTCACATTTAAAACAACATAGTGGCTAGCAACTTTTATGACATTAACTGAGTCTTACACTTGGCAAAATATAAACTATAAGTGGCACCAAGTGTCTCTCTAAGTGGGACACCCCAAATATGTGGGTGTAAACATTTAAATAAATAAATGAATGAATCCATCTTTCTCTTATTTTCACCCAAATTTTAATGGAATCAAAGGGAATATTTTTACAAAGAATATGTAGGCTATAAAATTGTATTAAATATGTTCAAATATAAATGAAGTTTGTTACAAAACTTTTCAAAAACCATATATTTCCCATATGAGACCATCTTGATAATAACTACATAAATAAGTAATAAGATTATTAAATTTAATATAACATTACTAACACATATAAAACATTAAAAATAATTTTTTTAGATCACAAATATCATAAAAGGCAACACTATTCTATGTTTATAGAAATGATCTAACTACACAGAATTGAGGTTGTACATGTAAAAGCAAATTGCCAAACACTAGGCAGTGAGTGTGTGAAACAAATTTAATACCTTGTTTTAATATTGGATACATATCGATTCAACAATAATGCATTAAAATTGAGGATATTAGATAAAAATACAATATGCTTAAGATGATACAAATTGAAATTATATAATTAAGATGCTCTACAATTATACTATAATATTGTTATGTGATTGTTCTTCTAATGATTATTAGGTTGCCTAACATAATTTCAAATCAATTAATGAATGTCCTTAAATACAACAATAACACACAAATCAACACAAAAGTACATTATGTTGGTTCACAATGACTAGTGGAAATGGTGGCAAGGTATAAATTTAAAATTTGAAATTATAAAGTTTGAAATTTAAATTCTTGATTGGAGAAATGATTTGGGTAGATTTTAAACCCATGAATTTAATCTAGGGTGGTAAACCTAAGATCTAAGAATTAAGATCAATCCTTACAAATTATAAGTGATAATGGAATCAAGATAATATTATCATGAACCAAATTCACATGAGAATATGGCACTTACAAACTTGTTATTGTATTAAAAATGATCTAATCAAAGTGGACCTGAAACATAAGGGAAAAGAATATCATTACACACTTTTAAAAGTTTCTTATCAAATCCTTTGAATTGTAATTTCATCTTATGATACTATATTCATTTTAAAACTTTAGTCGTGGAGGTTAGAGGATAATCTAGAATTAATATGAGAATGACCATAGCAACAAGATTGGCCATTTTAAAAAGAATTAGCTTGTAATTAAACTCTCACTATTAACACAAAAGACATTAAGAATGGTTTAGCCAAAAGCAATCTAACATGATATAAATGAAACTTGTGGAAATGTTGGCAAGATTTAAATTCAAATTTTGAGATTTTAAAGTTGATGGTTTAGATGTTTTGATTGTAGAAACATTCTAGGACAATTCAACACAGATGGATAAGATGGATATGATTGAAGGTGGTAAATAGAAAGTCTAGAGATCCATAATAATAATATTAAAATATGATATTATGAAATAAATTCCCCAAAAAAATTGCCACTTATAAACTTATTATTACATAAAAAATCTAACTAAAATACACTCAAAACATAAAGAGAGGGACATATGTATGCAATTTTCACCATTACACACTTAAAGCTTTCTTGTGAAATCCTTTTAGTTATGAATTTGTTTTACAGTATTACATTCATTTTAAAACTGGGTGTGAAGGACTAGAGAATCATCAAGAGGGAACATGAGAATGACCCTAACAATAAGATTGGTCACTTTGAAAAGAATCAGCGTGCAATTAAACTTTCCTTGCCAGTATGAAAGTCATGGAGAATTATGTAGCCAAGAAACAATCTAACACAATGCGAATGAGACTTGTAAAAATAATATTCAGAATTCATTATACAAATAATGGGGAAAAGTTTAAATATCATCTATTTCAATGGTCAAATAATCAATAGGAATTTTACACCTCATTCAGAATAAAAAATAATAAATATTTGTCTCATTTTTATTCACCAAAATTGACTTTGACTAAATAATCAATACAAATTTTATACCTCATTCACAATAAAAAATAATAAATATTTGTCTTATTTTTATTCACCAAAATTGACTTTGACTGTTGAAATGAATGATATTTAAAAATACCCTTACAAACACAATACAAACACAATAGATAAGAAGGCCGGTTGCAGTTTCCATGAAAACGGCAGTGGCAGGCTGTTGTTAACTACTACTTCGGTTTAACAGTCATGATAATTTTTTTCACTCTACTTAAATATCATCCGCTTCAATGGTCAAACAATCAATAGTAATTTTACATTTCATTCACAATAAAAAGTGGTAAATATTTGCCCTAGTTTTATTGGCCAAAATTAACCTTTTACTGTTAAAGTAATGATATTTAAGAATAGCCAATTTTTTTCTGTTTAAAAATTAGATTTTTTCATCATGGGATAAGAGGGGATAAGAGAATTGATAAAACTATAAATACTACTTCCAAAATTGCCTATTGACCGTTAAAATGCACACAAGTAATACAATAGTAACAAAACTCTTTCCTTGAACAGGGACTCCTTTGGATGTTATGTAAGAAGAATTCGTGTAAGCACATCAACCATTCATTAATCTCCTTGAAGTGCACGTAACATTAAGTAGAACTGCAGGGCCAAAACTCTTTCCTCGAACAGGGACTCCTTTCCTTTGGAAGTTATATAAGAAGAATGTGTGTAAGCACAACAGAGATTCAATAATTTCGTTGTACATTTTCTTGAAAATGTCGAGGTTTCTCCTTGAAAACCCATCTTCTTGGCAGCCTGGCTGCATGCCTCTGTTTATGGTATTTGTGGGGCTTATGATGGTGTCCATGGTGCTTCTTTCCTGCGCTTCTGGGATGGGGAGAAAGAAGAGGCGTGCAAACGGTAAGAGAGATGTTTATTTTGCAGGAGGACATGGTGGTGGAGGTGCAGCGGGAGATGGTGGTGGAGGTGCAGTGGGAGATGGTGGGGGCGGCGGTGGTGGCTGTGGAGGGGGCGGTGGTGGTGGCGGTGGTGGCGGCGGCGGCTGTGGTGGTGGTGGTGGTGGTGGATGATCTGATCACTCTACTTAAATATCATCCACTTCAATGGTCAAACAGCCAATAGCAATTTTACACCTCATTCACAATAAAAAGTGGCAAATATTTGTCCTATTTTTATTGGCCAAAATTGACCTTTGACTGTTGAAATGGGTGATATGTAAGAACAGCAGATGCTGATAGCTACTTTTATTTTGTTCTCCACTTCAACAACGGTGTGATCTGAAATATCTAGTGATATTATATGCAATCATGTATTTCTATTTAATAAAAACATTTTATCGAAGAATTTCTGATCTTGTAGAAACATTAACCTAGATTTTATACAACCACATTGACCAACAAAAATACACTTCATTAATAATGCCAAATTGTTTTTTTGGTTCTTTTTAATGAGTCAAATATCTCATAGTATGATTTGAAGATAATTACTAAAAAGCACTCCTCAATGTCTTAAGTTCATCTTTCCTAGCATAAATTATTAGAATTATACAATCACTTCATTTTCAAATAGTGAAAAGTGTATACTTGGTATTTTTACTATTTGTTTTGTTATTTTATTTTGGTATTTTAAATATTTGTTTTAGTATATGATTTTAATTGATTTGGTGTTTGTTTTGAGCTAAAATGTGGATTAATTTTTTAAAAATAGAATCAAACACCTATTCAAATAGTTTCTAGTTATTAGATTACTTGTTCTTCTCACTGGTTCATATCTATAGCTATAGATTTGATTAAGTCCACTTTTGTACTAATGGATTTGATTCTTAAAGTTTTAAATTTCTATAGCTATGGATTTGACTAAGTCCACTTTTGTACTAATGGATTTGATTCGTAAAGTTTTAAATTTAAATTTAATTTTGAACCCAAACCGACTCCATTCCAGCGAGTCGTTATATGTTGTCTTGTATGCTAAAATTTTCAAATTTGTGTGTTAAGTCGAATATAAAAAGGTCATTATCCATTAGTCATATGATAATCGATTATGTAATGGTCATATGTCACTCATTACCACATAATTATTCTTGCCTCTATTTTGAGATCGCATTACCTCGACATATTCTAATTATCAAATCTTTGTTAACGAATTCTAAAATGTTAGTTCTACACTAGGTCTTTGCATCACCCTTTTACAATTTTCTTCCAAGTTCCAAGTTACCCTCATTGGGATAGTGCTTAATGCATTCTTTGCAAGTTGTCTTTCTAATTTTATCAACTAACATTAAATTGGATCTAGAGGTTTTCCATAGAGAAAAGATCTTTACTTAACAAGCTCCCAAAGGTGTTTGTCAACACCATCAATTTGTTATTGTAGGTCCAAACATCAAGGCAAATCTTTGTTTATATGAACAAAAAGTTTCTAGTTATCGGATTACTTGTTCTTCTCACTGGTTCATATCTATAGCTATGGATTTGACTAAATCCACTTTTGTACTAATGGATTTGATTCTTAAAGTTATAAATTTCTATAGCTATGGATTTGACTAAGTCCACTTTTGTACTAATGGATTTGATTCTTAAAGTTTTCAATTTAATTTTAATTTTGAACCCAAACTGACTCCATTCCAGCGAGTCGTTATATGTTGGCTTGTATGCTAAAATTTTCAAATTTGTGTGTTAAGTCGAATATAAAGATGTCATTATCCATTAGTCATATGATAATCGATTATGTAATGGTCATATGTCACTCATTACCACGTAATTATTCTTGCCTCTATTGTGAGATCGCATTACCTTGACATATTCTAATTATCGTTTCTTTGTTAACAAAGTCTTTGCATCACCCTTTTACAATTTTCTTCCAAGTTCCAAGTTACCCTCATTGGGATAATGCTCAATGCATTCTTTGCAAGTTGTCTTTCCAAATTTTATCAACTAACATTAAATTGGATCTAGAGGTTTTCCATAGAGAACGGATCTTTACTTAGCAAGCTCCCAAAGGTGTTTGTCAACACCATCAATTTGTTATTGTAGGTCCAAACATCAAGGCAAATCTTTGTTTATAGGAACAAAAGGTTTGTAGGGATTAAGTTCATTTCTGCAACAAAAGTTCATTTCTATGTAAATTCTCCATGGGTGTGAAGATCATTTCCATGGGTGTGCAATTGACTCATGGTTATAGATAATCCCAGATTTCCAAGATTCCAATCATCTTATTTTGTTTGTCCCATATCTAGCATTAGATTTTACATATAAATCATGTGTTATAGTATCTTTCATCTCCAACTCCAAGGTACACATTCTTTGTTGTTATTACATTTTATTTTCAAATCTGGTCAAGTACACATTTCCATTCCCAACTCTTTTATCTATGCTAATTATTTTATTGTTTGATTTATTTATTTAATCGGCTTAGATATTTGTATAGATTTGATTTACTCTTACATAAATTTGTGAAGCTAACTTGTAAACCCTTTTAGGATTTTCCTAAGGTTTTGACCTTTCTATCTCAAATATTTCTAATTGCTATACATTTTATTTCTAATTTAATTAGAGATTTAATCCATCCTTACTCTATTTTCATTAGGGTTTGACCTTCCATTATATACTCTCTCAAATCCCTACACTTCCATTCTTTGGTTGTGCTTTATTGATAAATCTTTTATTATGATTTATACTTAACCCCTCTCATTGACCTATATCCATTTGTATATATCAAAAATCTTAATATATTTTTATTGTTTGTTACATCTTACTCAATAGATTATTAAAAACATTCTCTTTTTACCATATAAAAGCTACTTCATACTCTACGCAAGTATTAATTCATAGAAGATCTTATTATGCATGTATTAACTCACTACAAGTATTAGTCTTACTTTGATACTTGTGTAGAGAGGAAAATTTAAGTTTTTTTAAAGGTTTGGTTTTTTTAACAAATTTTGTAAAGTGAAAATATATAGAGCTTGATTTTATGATTGATTCATAGCTATTTTAGTCCACTGGCATTGATTTTAAGGATTTGTTTAAATCTCAGTAAATTTTATCTAATCAAAACTAGGGTGGGTTGAAAATTTAAGTGTGTTTATAATGTTTATCCCTATTTTTTATAGAGAAAACACATGTGTTGTATGTTGTTGCATGGTATTCTACAAAGTAGATCACATGCCTTGCTTATGTTTCCATGTAAGAGATATCCTATTTTAGTCTTGATAAGGTTAATTTTGAAAATAATTTTGATCAATTTTTGCCCTGCATTTGAAGTGGGTCTATAAATTTTAGGGAATTTTTCCATTTTGGGTTTTTTAATTTCAGAGGGTTTGGATGACTTCAACTCTTTTATCAAGTTGGGTTTCTAAATCTTGGAGTTTTCTATCTTCACGCCTATTAGTTGATTCAATTTGCAAGTTTCAGAGTTTTTTTGTTTTGGTTATCTTTAGGCTTGTTTTAAAATTCGGTTTGCAATTTTCAAGTATTTTTTTTTTATCTATAGGTCCATAATTGAATTGGGTTTGCAGGACAGTTGAGGATTGAATTGCGTTTGGTGAAAAATAATACTAGCAATTGGACCCATGGGTTCAATGAGCACACCGATAGTATTATTATTTGAAGAAAATTTAGTTATAGTTAGATAATTTTGGGATTATATGTGTCGACTTGAAATAAATGAAGAAAGAAGTGGGCAATGTCTAATTTATTAGAACAACAACAAAATATCTACGAAATGATATTTTAATTTATTTGATTTATTAACATAAATGATAGAGTATAAACAGTAATATGTTGTAACATCATCTAGCAAGTGATAATTAACAATTACACTTATTTGACATATTTGGTATAAATTAAGAACACCTAATTGGTATTCCATAGCTAAAGGTGGACAACAAAATCATTGTAATATATATTTAGTAGTTTAATTTGTAGGGATTTTCTGTAGACTTTTTTTTGAGACATTCCTTCTCTTTCTTACGTAGGATTACATACATAATTTTTTTTTGTACATTTATATCTTTGAAATGAGAAAGTTGGGAATATTTGTAGATTTGACAAACTTCTTACTCTTGACATTGTTGTGAAGATGAGTCCTTGGTGTTCATTATTTCCAATATCTATTGTAGCTCTATTTAGAGTTAGTGTATTGCAAGTGCCTAAGCCATTTTCACTGGGATTTGTCTATGGCAACCTCATGTTATTGGAGCAATTGTCCAACCATTTTTTCATTTATGTTCCATGCAAGTCCAATGTAATGTTGAAATTTGATGACAACAAATAGAGGTAGCTATGGTGGCTTTCTTTCATTTTTTATGACAAGTCTACATGCAATCCACAAATTTGCATTTAGCATGACTTGTTGTCCAATGCACAATAACACCTTTGTTGTAGTTGTTCATCTTCTAAATATGAATTTACTATGCTTCTTTTTTGTTCAACAATGCAATGTGCTATTGGTTTGCCCAATGCTTTTAACATTTTCTTGGTATGTGTTTCAACCAAATCATTTTTTGGAAACAAATGCATGGATGAACAAAACATTTCTTTTTTTCTAGCATATAAGTTGCCATTGTTACTTGACATAAGCAGTTGTCAGTCTACTTGTGTTGCCTCATCATTCCTTATATTTTGAAGAAGTTTGTTAAATATTATTTGGGTAGGTTCATCCCCTTGTTAAAAAAATGTTGTCCAGTGTGACTACTAACTGAAAGCTTCTCCAAAGTGTTGTCCCATATGATGATCTAACATACATTGGAAAGTCACATACTAGTGGCAATTGTTTGAGGTCAACAATAAGCACAATAGAGAATCCACCAAATGGCCTTTGGTTGTGGTATGGGAATGCTTCACATAGTCTATTATCAATGTGTTCTAACAACCTTGGTCCAATGAAGCTCATTTCATCAATTAGAATATAACGAATGAAACACATGCTTTCTTTGAAAATTGATAGAGCTTGACCTTGAAGAGGGTTCATCTCTTTTATTGGTATGTGAAGTGTTGAATGAATGGTTGATGCATTGATGTTGAAAGTAGCTACACCTATTGGGGCAAGCAAAAGAAAGGACTTTCATTTTATGGGTATATTTATAGAGAGTGCATTCTGAATGCTATTAATCAAGTATGATTTCCCTATACCTGAAGTACCTTGTATGATCATTAGAAGTGGTCATTACCTTACAGTTTGAGAAGAATAACCAATTCTTAATAATATTGAAAGCATTTTATTTCTCCAAAGAAAGCTTCCCCTTTGAAATAGTTGAGTTTGGTTCAATTTTCTCAGATGATTGTGTTGATCAGTTATAGTCAATGAACGTGACAGCATTCTCCATCAAGCATGGAGCAATTGTAGGGGTAGCCGAATTGTGGCATGTGTCAAACACTAGTAGAAATATGGCAAATAAATGACCAGGTGACTAAAACTTTTAGTCAGGTGACCAAAATTTTTTGCAACATAGCTGTAAATGACTAATTCAAGGTCATCGGTTGGAATGACTAATTTGGTCATCGGGTAAAAAACACAACTAAATAATTGGCCAGACAAATAAAAATGACTAAATAAATGACTATTACTCATCTATTTTTTTTTTCTTTCCATTTTGATCATAATCCATGAATTCAAAGACAATACAAGGCAAGGCAATAAATGTCCGCTTAGACCAAAGGAATAAAGGGAGAGAAAGCTCGGACGTTTCCCACGAGTGGAGCTGGATTATCTTGGCTCTTCAATCTATCTCAGCGTGCACTAACCACTACACAACATGCCCATTAATGATCCACAGGCCTCAGGGAAGTGACTGTCCAGCCCCGAGCCCCGACCTGCCAAAAACATCATTACTTGTCACCTTGCCAACATCTACCGAGGCCTTCAATCACACTTTCAAACTGTCAGAAAATAGAGCCGGCCCGCATAAAATGTCTAGGGGCTATCTCTACCCCTCCATGTGACCTCTCATGTCTGCCTAAAGATCTAGCCCTTTATCGGACGATTATATAATATATACTATATAATATTATATTATAATATTACATAATATTTATATTATAATATAATATAATATAATATTTATAATATAATATAATATTATAATATAATATTATAATATAATATAATATTATAATATAATATAATATTATAATATTATAATATTATATAATAATATAATATTATAATATATTTAATAATATGGAGGCTTTTCTTCTAACCTACAAAATGTTAACGATGGGCGCTAAAAGTAAAATGGTTAAATATTAATTAAAATTTTGGCGCCCATCTTGAAACCAAGGTAAACCCTATTTTGTTTCATGCTGCAACTATTTTGAGAAGGGATATGGTAGGCAAATGATGGATGAGAAGCAAAAACACTATAGGATGCTCAAAAACATGAATTTAGTTGGGGATCCAGGGTCTAACCTGGACACTCCTATGCCTCAGAATTCTACGGGATTGTCAGCAATGGATGGCTTCCTTACACCCGAGTTAAGGGGAGAGTTTGGAGTAGGGCTCTTGGATCTGCATGCTATGGACGATTTTGAGTTGTTTAATGAGGTTAGTATCATTTCTCTTGTGACAATCTTGGAGATAAATTTTGTTGTAGTGTGGCAATCAGCACATACTCAAAGGTTCTTAACAACTCTAATAGTTGTTCCACGGGGCATGTTTAACAAACCAAATGCAATTTCCAACTTTTCACCATGGTGGCAAAGAAATAATTCTTTTTCCCATCCTTCCACAACATTAAGTAAATTTTTGAATCTAGAAAATACCTTGCCGCCTTCATCTTCCAAGCCAATTTCTCCAACTTTGCATAGGTCTCCTTTGACTATGGATGTGATCTGTCTCCTACACAAAAAGCATGTACCATTTTATGCCCTTCAATCCAACTGCATCCGAGGATTTTTTTAATTCCTCTATCTTTCATCAATCTCCTTACCTCACCACACTTGCCCACTTCTAGATAGATGTTTGAGAGAAGAACATAAGTTGTGCAACATTTTTAGGATCCAAATCAAAAAGCAGTGTTGCTGTAAATATTCCTAAGGCTATATTCATATGTGATCTACAGGCACCAAGAAAACACATCCATACAACTAGCACAAATTTAATAGGTATCTCAATGATAAAGTTTAGGGTGTCTTCAAGATAGCCAGCATGGGCAAGGAGGTCAACCATGCACACATAATAATCAATTGTAGGTGTAATGCAATAAGGGTTACAAATGTGATTGAAGTATGTACAGCTCTCATCCACTAAACTTGCATGGCTGCATGCACTTAGAATACAAGCAAAGCTTACAATGTTAGGATATGTTCCAGAGTGCTTAATTAATTCAAAGATTTTGAGAGTGACCTTGCAAAATCCATTTTGTGCATATCCTGCAATCATTGCATTCCATGAGATGACATCTCTTTGAGGAATTCTATCAAACAGTTCACGTGCCTTGTCTATGATTCCATATTTTGCATATGAGAGCATTTCAAACTATAATATCTCACAAGAATCCCCCTACCATTATGCTTGGAAGGATGTCCATACCCTGTTCCAAAGCTCCCATTTGGGCACAGGCAGGGAGGATGCTGGCAAAGGTTGCAGAATTTGGATTTACAGCTGACAATTGCATTTGCTTGAAAGTTTCTAAAGCATGTTCAACAAATCCATTTTGTGCAATCTTACAATCATTGCATTCCATGAGATGACATCTCTTTGAGGCATTATGTCAAATAGTTCATGTGCCTTGTCTGTGCTTCCACATTTTTCATAAATGTCTATCAGAGCATTTCCAACTATAATATCTAACAAAAATTTGCCTTCTATTATGCCTTGATGGATGTCCATACCCTATTCCAAAGCTTACCATTTTGATACAGGCAGAGAGGATGCTGGAAAAGGTTGTGGAATCTGGCTTTACCCCTGCCAATTTCATTTGCATGAAAGTTTGTAAAGCCTTTTCAACAAATCCATTTTGTGCATATCATGCAATCATTGCAGTCTATTAGACCACATTTCTTTCAGGGATTTTGTCAAACAGATCACATGCCTTGTCTATGCTTCCACATACATCTCTCTCTCTCTCTCTCTCTCTCTCTCTCTCTCTCTCTCTCTCTCTCTGTATATGTATATTCAATTTCATTTTCTTGAAAGTTTTTAATGCCTTATCAACAAATCCATTTTGTGCATATCCTGCAGTCATTGCAGTCCATGAGACCACATTTCTTTGAGGGATTTTGTCAAACAGTTTGGAACCAACTATAAATTTTAAAGCAAATGCAATTGGCTAGTGTAAAGCCAAATTCCACAACCTTTGCCAGCATCCTCCCTGCCTGTGTCAAAATGGTCACCCGCTCTCCCATAGGCACTTCAAGTCATGCCTGTGTGATGCAGGGCTTCAATGGTATTGTTAACAGCAGTGGTAGGCTGTTGTTAACTACTACTTTGGTTTAACAGTCATGATAAATTTTTTCACTCGAATTAAATATCATCCACTTCAATGGTCAAACAATCAATAGTAATTTTACATCTCATTCACAATAAAAAGTGGTAAATATTTGCCCTAATTTTATTGGCCAAAATTAACCTTTTATTGTTCAAGTAGATGATACTTAAGAATAGCCAAATTTTTTCCGTTTAAAAATTGGATTTTTTCATCAACTTGATGATCGGATAAGAGGGGATAAGAGGGGATAAGAGAATTGATAAAACTGTAAATACTACTTCCAAAATTGCCTATTGACCGTTAAAATGCACACAAGTAATACAATAGTAACAAAACTCTTTCCTTGAACAGGGACTCCTTTGGATGTTATGTAAGAAGAATTCGTGTAAGCGCATCAACCATTCATTAATCTCCTTGAAGTACACGTAACATTAAGTAGAACTGCAGGGCCAAAACTCTTTCCTCGAACAGGGACTCCTTTCCTTTGGAAGTTATATAAGAAGAATTTGTGTAAGCACAACAGAGATTCAATAATTTCGTTGTACATTTTCTTGAAAATGTCAAGGTTTCTCCTTGAAAACCCATCTTCTTGGCAGACATGGCTGCATACCTCTGTTTATGGTATTTGTGGGGCTTATGATGGTGTCCATGGTGCTTCTTTCCTGCGCTTCTGGGATGGGGAGAAAGAAGAGGCGTGCAAACGGTAAGAGAGATGTTTATTTTGCAGGAGGACATGGTGGTGGAGGTGCAGCGGGAGATGGTGGGGCCGGCAGTGGCCGCTATGGAGGGGGTGGTGGTGGCAGCGGCGGCGGCGGCGGTGGTGGCGGCTGGGGTGGTGGTGGTGGTGGTGGATGATCTGATCACTCTACTTAAATATCATCCACTTCAATGGTCAAACAACCAATAGCAATTTTACACCTCATTCACAATAAAAAGTGGCAAATATTTGTCCTATTTTTATTGGCCAAAATTGACCTTTGACTGTTGAAATGGGTGATATTTAAGAACAGCAGATGCTGATAGCTACTTTTATTTTGTTCTCCACTTCAACAACGGTGTGATCTAAAATATCTTGGCTCTTCAATCTATCTCAGCGTGCACTAGACACTACACAACATGCCCATTAATGATCCGCAGGCCTCAGGGAAGTGACTGTCCAACCCCGAGCCCCGACCTGCCAAAAACATCATTACTTGTCACCTTGCCAACATCTACCGAGGCCTTCAATCGCACTTTCCAACTATCAGAAAACAGAGCCGGCCCGCATAAAATGTCTAGGGGCTATCTCTACCCCTCCATGTGACCTCTCATGTCTGCCTAAAGATCTAGCCCTTTATCAGACGATTATATAATATATATTATATAATATTATATTATAATATTACATAATATTTATATTATAATATAATATAATATTATAATATAATATTATAATATAATATAATATTATAATATATTTAATAATATGGAGGCTTTTCTTCTAACCTACAAAATGTTAACGATGGGCGCCAAAAGTAAAATGGTTAAATATTAATTAAAATTTTGGCACCCATCTTGAAACCAAGGTAAACCCTATTTTGTTTCATGTCTGCAACTATTTTGAGAAGGGATATGGTAGGCAAATGATGGATGAGAAGCAAAAACACTATAGGATGCTCAAAAACATGAATTTAGGTGGGGATACAGGGTCTAACCTGGACACTCCTATGCCTCAGAATTCTGCGGGATTGTCAGCAATGGATGGCTTGCTTACACCCGAGTTAAGGGGAGAGTTTGGAGAAGGGCTCTTAGATCTGCATGCTATGGACGATTTTGAGTTGTTTAATGAGGTTAGTATCATTTCTCTTGTGACAATCTTGGAGATAAATTTTGTTGTAGTGTGGCAATCAGCACATACTCGAAGGTTCTTAACAACTCTAATAGTTGTTCCATGGGGCATTTTTAACAAACCAAATGCAATTTCCAACTTTTCACCATGGTGGCAGAGAAATAATTCTTTTTCCCATCCTTCCACAACATTAAGTAAATTCTTGAATCTGGAAAATACCTTGCCGCCTTCATCTTCCAAGCCAATTTCTCCAACTTTGCATAGGTCTCCTTTGTCTATGGATGTGATCTGTCTCCTACACAAAAAGCATGTACCATTTTATGCCCTTCAATCCAACTGCATCCGAGGATTTTTTTAATTCCTCTATCTTTCATCAATCTCCTTACCTCACCACACCTGCCCACTTCTGGATAGATGTTTGAGAGAAGAACATAAGTTGTGCAACATTTTTAGGATCCAAATCAAAAAGCAGTGTTGCTGTAAATACTCCTAAGGCTATATTCATATGTGATCTACAAGCACCAAGAAAACACATCCATACAACCAGCACAAATTTAACAGGTATCTCAATGATAAAGTTTAGGGTGTCTTCAAGATAGCCAGCATGGGCAAGGAGGTCAACCATGCACACATAATAATCAACTCTAGGTGTAATACAATAAGGGTTGCAAATGTGATTGAAGTATGTACAACTCTCATCCACTAAACTTGCATGGTTGCATGCACTTAGAATACAAGCAAAGCTTACAATGTTAGGATATGTTCTAGAGTGCTTAATTAATTCAAAGATTTTGAGAGCGACCTTGCAAAATCCATTTTGTGCATATCCTGCAATCATTGCATTCCATGAGATGACATCTCTTTGAGGAATTCTATCAAACAGTTCACGTGCCTTGTCTATGATTCCATATTTTGCATACATGTCTATGAGAGCATTTCAAACTATAATATCTCACAAGAATCCCCCTACCATTATGCTTGGAAGGATGTCCATACCCTGTTCCAAAGCTCCCATTTGGGCACAGGCAGGGTGGATGCTGGCAAAGGTTGCAGAATTTGGATTTACAACTGACAATTGCATTTGCTTGAAAGTTTCTAAAGCATGTTCAACAAATCCATTTTGTTTAATCTTGCAATCATTGCATTCCATGAGATGACATCTCTTTGAGGCATTATGTCAAATAGTTCATGTGCCTTGTCTGTGCTTCCACATTTTTCATAAATGTCTATCAGAGCATTTCCAACTATAATATCTGACAAAAATTTGCCTTCTATTATGCCTTGATGGATGTCCATACCCTATTCCAAAGCTTACCATTTTGATACAGGCAGAGAAGATGCTGGAAAAGGTTGTGGAATCTGGCTTTACACCTACCAATTTCATTTGCATGAAAGTTTGTAAAGCCTTTTCAACAAATCCATTTTGTGCATATCATGCAATCATTGCAGTCTATTAGACCACATTTCTTTTAGGGATTTTGTCAAACAGATCACATGCCTTGTCTATGCTTCCACATACATCTCTCTCTCTTTGTATATGTATATTCAATTTCATTTGCTTGAAAGTTTTTAATGCCTTATCAACAAATCCATTTTGTGCATATCCTGCAATCATTGCAGTCCATGAGACCACATTTCTTTGAGGGATTTTGTCAAACAGTTTGGAACCAACTATTAATTTTAAAGCAAATGAAATTGGCTAGTGTAAAGCCAAATTCCACAACTTTTGCCAGCATCCTCCCTGCCTGTGTCAAAATGGTCACCCGCTCTCCCGTAGGCACTTCAAGTCATGCCTGCGTGATGTGGGGCTTCCCCGCATCACGCAGGCATGACTTGAAGTGCGTACGGGAGAGCGGGTGGTGCAAAATATACCCAACGAGAGATTGGGGGTGGCCCCGCATCACCGCAGGCATGACTTGAAGTGCCTGTGGGAGAGTGGGTGGTGCAAAATATACCCAACAAGATATTGGGGGTGGGCAATAATGCTCAGCACATCTGTAGGAAGAAAGGTGATAAAATATGTAAGAATGAAACAATTGTCTGGTCTGGACCGCCTTGATAACAACAATACAAATGGAAGAAACTGGTAACTTAAAAATGAGATGTAAATCTGTAAGACCTTTATCAAAGGTCAACAAACGTTTATATCATTCTAAAATACTGAGTACCTATCAACAGTCATAGATTCAAAGAGCTTCTTATGTTTTATTAATTATTTGAAATACTTCTTAAGCTGTTTATTAGAACATAGCTATCTTTCCCAACATTATAAGATCCAACACAGAAATTGAAAACAATCAAAGTGAAGAAAGGTAGTATGGAATCTCAACAAGGATTTACTCTGGATGGCTCCTCTGACTTGAAAGGTAGGCCTATTCTTAGATCTAAAACTGGAAGATGGAAAGATTGCACATTCCTTGTTGGTAAGATGTGACTACTGAAGAGATTATAGTTAATCTTAATGGGAAAATAGATCTATGTGTTAGAGAATATTTCTGCAATCAAATTTTGGAAGCTCCTACAATGCCATATCATTTATATAGTTTTAGTCTATTTGGTTTGATATGACAGTTATTTTTTAGAGCTCTGATTGACAGATTCATGGTATTTTGTTACAGTGTATGAAGTGTTTGAAAGAATGTCTTTCTATGGAATTGCCTCCAATCTGGTGATTTATTTGACAAGTAAGCTGCATGAGGGTACTATGACTTCCTCAAGGAATATAACCAATTGGGATGGATCAATTTGGATCACTCCTATCCTTGGGGCATATATTGTGGATACTCATTGGGGACGCTAATGGACATTTATCATATTTTCATGTATTTATATACTGGTATATAGCACATAAATCTTCCTATCTTTTGCTTAAAGATTTGAATGACCTATTATTGGTGATAGATATTTGATCTCTATATGGTATATTATTTTTATTTTTATTTGTGATAGTTATCAGCACTTAAGGTATGCAATTATGTCCATTAAATTATGTAGTTCTAGTTGGTATACAGCTCTAGGTAAAAAAAACAATATATTAAGCAAATACAGGTGACTTAATTGTTCTATTTAGAACAACCCCAGCAGAATACTTGCACAACATTAGTTTAAACATATAAGAGTTGAATGAGACTATTGTAAAAGTATTGATATATTAGGAATGTAAATGTTTTAATTTTATTAAATTGGGTATCATTCCAACATGTTGTGATTGTAATCCAGGAGAGTTTGGATTGAAATGTTCTTAGTTTATTACAGCTAATTCCAAATTGCCTTTTTTTCTCTTCTGTATGATATAGTTACAGTTTACCATATATATTTTACTGCATTGTTCCATGCAGGGATGATAATCTTGACATTGGTAGTCTCATTGCCAGCTCTGAGACCACTAGAATGCCCAGCGAATTCCAACTATTACAAGAAAGCCTCCTCACTCCAAGTTGGAATTTTTTATTTTGTATTGTATGTTATCGCTCTGGGCACTTGTGGTACAAAGCCCAATATCTCCACCATTGGAGTAGATCAATTCGATGAATTTGACCCAAAGGAGAGATCTCAGAAGGTCTCCTTCTTCAATTGGTGGATGTTCAGTGCCTTTTTAGGAACATTGTTTGCACAGACATTTCTCATATATATTCAAGACAATGTGGGATTTACTATATGCGATCCCCACTGGTGGATTGATCGTATCGCTTGTGATATTTCTAGTGGGGACTCCATTTTACAGGCACAAAATTCAGCAAGGGAATCCATTCGGTCAGATTGCTCAGGTAATTGTAGCTGCAGGTCAGAAATGGAGAGTTAAAGTCCCTTCAGATCCAAGTGAGCTCCATGAATTGGACCCCAAAGCGTATGTTGAACAAGGAAGATTCCCCATTTCTCATAGTCCCAACTTGAGGTAAGTTTACTCAATACACCATCATGTTCAATTGCTATTTAAGATAATGAATTCTAATCCAATGGTATGGTAAAATTAGCAGGCAAGATTTCAAATTATTGATATTAATTGAAGTTTCCATTTTTCTCTTTTGTAAACATCTAAGGTCAACTCCACTCCTTTGAAAGATTTATCCATATTTATTCCTTTCGTCAAACATTATCTACATGCCAGTTACACTGACATTTTAAATAGTTTATGGGTTTGGAACACCGTGTTAAGGCTATCAATAATAGAAACAAAGCTTTCTGACTATTCTTATATTTGCTCCATGCAATTGTCTTCCCATGGTCCACTATAATGTGTTTCTTTAACATTAAGGCCAAAGTGACTTATCTTTTATTATCATGATAGTATTAAATTGGTGTAGAGTTTTATATTGACAACAACTTTTTTCTAAACATTTGCAATCAACAAAACAAGTGGCTTGATATTGCAGCACCAGTTTAAACAAAGCTTTCTTATCTCAATCCATTTTTGCTAGATTCTAAATGGAGGAATGCTATTGCTTGTTACAGATTGACACTAGTAATGGTTTACTAGTAATTGACACTCCTGGGCATGAATCTTTCACAAATTTGAGAGCTCGAGGTTCTAGCTTATGTGATATTGCTATATTGGTTGTTGATATTATGCATGGCTTGGAACCACAAACACTTGAGTCGCTAAATCTTTTGAAAATGTGACATACACCCTTTGTAGTTTCCCTGAATAAGGTAAGTTTGTATGGTAATTTCAATGTGTATTCAATATCTATCTGCCATTAATTTTCATGAAAAATTTCCTACCTTGAAAATCACTGATACAAAAGGCTTTCACTGTGTGCTTGACTTATTAAGGTGGATAGGCTCTATGGTTGGAAGGCTCGTCCAAATGTTCCTATAAGAATCACCTTTAAGCAACAGTCAAAAGATGTTCAAAATGAGTTTGAACACTAGCTCACTTAGGTTTGGCTTTGTACAAGCTTCATTTTTCTAATGGGATCTAGAACATACAATCATAGAATGAAAAAGTCTCTCTCAAAGTAGGGTTCAAAGATTGGAAATATTTTATCAGGCTTTCACATTGTTCTTCAGTCTGAACATTTTTTTGTAATGAATGCAGGTTATTACAGAGCTCAAAGAACAAGGACTAAATTCTGAGTTGTATTTTAGAAAAAAAAGTAGTGAAGAAATATGTTAGTATTGTGCCAACTAGCGCAATCAGGTATGACTTGAGCTTTTCCAATTTATCAAAATTTACCCAACTTAGCAGTGAAGAAAAGTTCAATGTCAAGTTTAATGGTTATTTTTCAAGTGTGTGCACACTACTACATAGGATTTAAGGACTGGGTAGGATGATCATGATCCAAACATTAGGGAACTAGGATTTCTGTCACATAAGCATTGTAGCTTCTTATAATCTCTTTTTTTCTGTGTTCAAGTCCATATTTAGTTGAGGTTACAATATACTGGATTTATGTAAATAGCCAAAGACTGAAATCTTGAAACATGAAGGCTTAGGTTCTCCTGGCAAGATTACTCCTTAAATGACAACAAATACAAACTTTATTCTGGGTTCATTTCTTGTTCAAACTTTCGTATAACTCAAGATAGTCTTTTAACTTTTTAAGTAACATGCAATCATTGTTGTTGGCAAGGTTGCCAACATGACAACTATGTCATGTGCCTACCAAAGACTGGCCCATTTTGCATATATGTCTGATATGTCATATCAGACAAAGATCATGTTGAATTAATATTCTATGGATTAAAAACCTGTTCCAAGGCACCAAAGTTCGAGATGGGAGATGCTAGCCAAGATCCTAGAGTCTAGCTCAGCACCTGCTAATTACATTAACTTCAAACATTAATGGCATTATCAGTAAGCCAAATTTGTGCTAATCAGGCAAAGATTTTAGGTAGTGGAACTACATTTTGATGAAGCACTTGAAACTCAAATGTACCATTTTGTGTACCCTTCATTAAGTAAATGTCTTGCATCTGGAAAATACCCTACTGCCTTCATCTCCCAAGCCAATTGCTCCAACTTTACATAGATATGTTGTGTCTATGGATGTGATCTATCTCCTACAGAAAAAGCATGTACCATTTTATGGCCTTCAATCCAACTACATCCAGGGATCTTTTTAATTCCTCTATCTTTCATCAATCTCCTTACCATTTGAACCTCACCCCAACTACCCACTTCTGCATATATGTTTGAGAGAAGAACATAAGTCGCAGTATTTTTAGGATCCAATAAAAAAGCAGCATTGCTGTAAATACTCCTAAGCCTATATTCATATGTGATTTATGTTGGGATTAAGGTGTCTCAACCTTGGTAATTCCTTGCATTTATTTATTGTATGTATTTATTTATTGTGACCTATTACATAATTAGGATGCAAATCTTGTTTTGTCATTTTGTGGGAGTTGGCACGGTGATGTGTCATCCTATGTGGAAGGTGACCACATGTAAATTTTATCCTCACATGAGGATAAAGGCATCCCACTTAGTGGTAGAGGTATTTTGCCATGTGTCGGCACTTTGAATAGTGTGTAAGGGAATTTTGACTGAAATGATTATGACAGATTCCTATGACAGAATCTATGACACGTAAGAGTCGGAAATAAAAGATACTATGACAGGTGAAGACATGTGTCACAAGGCATCTTGGAAGAAGGCATCTTTGGGTGCCTCAAGGAGGGTTATGACATGTTGTAAAAGAATATGCTATTTTTAGTCAGTGTATGACAGATTCTCTTACATCTGTAAGATATGTCAGTATGACAGATTCTATGACGATCATAAGAGTCGTAAGAGCATCTGTCATTGCCCAACTTGGGAATAGGCGACCATTTTGGGATGGGGTGTTATGACAAGTGTCATGACCATGCTGTAGTGTTGGACAAGTGTCCTTAGGCGTGGGTTTTGGGCGATGAGGCCATGTTGGACGCCCATCTCAAGGAAAGCTCAGTTTTGCCTTGTAAACTTCTATTTAAGCAGGTGCTTTGAAAGGAGATGTATTATGTGATTGACAGATACTATTATGCTACCAAATTATCTCCAGATACGAGTTTTAAAGACTCCTGCAAGAGCATTGGCTCTGTAACTGTATTGTAAACCTCATTAGATTAGTGTAGGAAGCGATTTCCGCACACCTAGCTTCCTTTCAGTTGGTATCAGAGCTTGATCACTTTTGGTCCTAGTTGTTGGGTAGTGGTATTCTATAATCTTGTTGTAGGAAAAGAGATGGCAGGCACATCCAGAAGATTAGATGTGGAGAAATTCAATGGCACAAATTTTGAGTTATGGAAACTTAAGATGGAAGACATGCTTGTTGATCGAGACCTATGGGAAACCGTATCCAGTGTAAAACCAACCATAATGGCACAAGCTGATTGGGATCTCAAAGAGCAGAAGGCTAAAGGTCTCATAAGACTCAGTCTAGCTGATTCTGTCCTGTTAAATGTCCATGAGGAGAAGACCACGAAAGACCTTTGGAAGAAGCTGGGAGATGTTTATCAGGCCAAATCCCTGGTGGACAAGCTTTTTCTGAGAAAGAAGTTGTATTCTCTAAGGATGGAGGATGGAGGATCTGTTGTAGATCACTTGAATGCTTTCAACATGTTAGTTGCACAATTGACATCTATTGGTGTGAAGATGGAGGAGGAGGATCGTTGTATGACCTTGCTTTGTTCTTTGCCAGACTCATGGGATCATCTTGTTATGGCTATTGGGAGCACCACATCCATATTCAAAATGGATGAAGTGGTATCTTCATTGTTATCTGAAGAGATGTGGAGAAAGTCTTCTGAGGTAGCCAAAGAGGCTCTTGCAGTCCGTGTAAGACCCAAGGAGAAAGAGAAAAAGGACAAGAAAGTTGAGAAGAGTAGATCCAAATCCCATGGGAGATCCAAATCTCTTGGAAAGTCCAAGGCTCTCTATTGGAACTGTGGCAAAACTAGGCATTTCCGAAAGGAATGCAAAGAGGAAAAGAAGAAGAAGAAGAAGAATGCCCCAGATTCAGATTCTAACAAGTCACAAGATGATGGTGATGCCTTCATCGCAGCCCTGGCCACCCATGCATCTGATGATGTGTGGTTGATAGATTCTGGTGCATCATTCCACATGACCTTGCATCGAAGTTGGTTCACGAAGTATGAAGAGTTCGATGGTGGAAGAGTGTACCTGGGTGATGACTCTCATCTAAAGATTGTTGGTCGTGGAAGAGTCTAAATCTGAATCCCTGATGGACGAATGAAGGGGATCACTGGGGTTATGCACATCCCAGGCTTGGAATGGAACCTGCTTTCTATAAGTATGTTGAATGATGTAGGTGTGCAGGTTTTCTTTTTGAAGGATGGATGCAAGATGACTAGAGGATCTATGGTGCTTGCGAAGGGTACTTGGAGAGGTACTCTGTTTCAGCTAGAGGCATGCAATTCACAGTGCAATAGTTCTTCTGACTTAAAGAAAAGAGTTGCAGTCACTTCATCCCCACCATCTGAACAAGCAGTGAAGAAATCTATTGTAACAAATTTTGATGGTAGTGCATCTTGTGTACCCAAGGGTGCTCATGCTTTGGAAGTTAAGCTTCCTGCTGAAAAGACAATGTTATGGCATATGAGATTTGGCCACATTGGTGAGAAGGGTCTTAGAACCCTAAAAAATAAAAACCTCGTTGAGGGTTAAATGATAGTAATCTCAAGTTCGACTTTTGTGAACATTGTATATATGGAAAGAAAAACTGTGTTCAGTTTTACTCTAGTTCTCACAAGTCTTCTGGTGTATTGGATCTTATTCATTATGATGTATTTGGTCCTGTTAGTGTTCCTTCGATTTCCAAATCTGTATATTTTGTATCTTTCATAGATGATTATAGTAGAAGGACATGGATTTATTTTCTCAGAAGAAAGACTAAAGTCTTTAGTCGGTTCAAAGAGTTTAAAGCTTTTGTTGAGAATCAGACTAGTAAAAAGATTAAGTGTTTGAGGACTGACAACGGTGGTGAGTTTTGTTCGGCAGAGTTTAATAAGTTCTGTAAAGAGTAAGGGATTGAAAGACATAAAACAACTCCATACACCCCGCAACAAAATGGAGTTGCAGAGAGGATAAACATGACACTGATGGAGAAGGCTAGGAGTATGCTTAGTGGAGCAAGCCTTGAACAAAAGTTTTGGGTTGAAGCTGTAGCCACTACTTGTTACCTGGTAAACAGGTCTCCTACATAAGCTCTTGTTGGTAAGACACCTATGGAGGTGTGGTCTGGTAAGAAGCCTTCAGTTAGACATCTTTGTGTTTTTGGTTGTGAGGCATATGCACATGTGCCTAGGGAGAAACGGTCTAAATTGGAGAACAAGGTTGTTAAGTGTATTTTCATTGGCTATGGTGTCAGTGTGAAAGGATACAAGCTTTGGGATCATGTGGCCAAAAAAGTGTTGTATAGCAGAAGTGTTATTTTCAAAGAGCTAACACCTTCTTCCGTTGTTCTACAACCAAAACAAACAGAAAAGAAAAAGGATGTGGTTCAATTTCCTTCTACCCCTGAGAAGACTGAACTGATAGACCATGTGAGGCCTGATGATGAGGAGAGCTCTAGCAGCTCTAAAAGCTCAGAAGAAGAAGCAGAACCTCAACCTCAACCATTGAGGAGGTCTACACGAATAAGGAAGCAACCTGATAGGTTTGGTTATTCATTGCTTGATTTTAGTTGTGTTTTTGCCTTGCTTACTAACACTGATGAGCCTAGAACTATGATAGAGGCTATGGGCATGAAAGATGCAGGTTCCTGGAAGGAGGCCATGGAAGATGAGATGGCTTCTTTGGAGGAGAATAAAACATGGGACTTGGTGCCTTTGGCTGAAGGACGGAAACCTGTTGGATGCAAATGGGCGTTCAAGAAGAAATTTGGTGCAGATGGCAGTGTTGAAAAGTACAAGGCTAGATTGGTTGCGAAGGGGTACTCACAAGTGGAGGGAATTGATTATGGTGAAATTTTCTCTCCCATTGCAAAGTTGACATCCATTCGGTTCTTGTTATCTCTTGCAGCTGCTTATGACCTAGAGGTGGAGCAGATGGATGTGAAGACATCATTCCTTCATGGTGATTTGGAGGAAGAGATTTACATGTCATAGCTAGAGCATTACATAGAGAAAGGTAAAAAAACTTGGTTTGCAAGTTGAAAAAGTCTTTGTATGGTTTGAAGCAATCTCCTAGGATGTGGTATATGAAATTTGATGCCTTTGTGCTGTCCATTGGATTTCTGAGATCAAAATCAGATCATTGTGTGTATTACAAATTTGACAATGATCACATTCTCATTATTGCATTGTATGTTGATGATATATTGTTAATTGGGAATGGTAAGAATATGATTTCTGATTTGAAGTCTCAGTTGTTAGCACAGTTTGAAATGAAAAATTTAGGGGTAGCCAGGTACATTCTGGGAAAGGAAATCAGAAGAGACAGAGATAACAGAAAACTTTGGTTAAGTCAGAGTAAGTATGTGAAGACCATGTTGGATAGGTTCAGCATGGCAGATTATAGACCATTATGTGTACCTATTTCATTGGGGAAAAAGTTGTTTGTTAATGATTGTCCAAAATCTCCTAGTGAGGTGGAGGACATGAGCAGAGTACCTTATGCTAGTGTTGTTGACAGTTTGATGTATGCTATGGTCTGCACAAGACCAAACATTGCCCAAGCAATGGGAGTCCTTAGTCGATTTATGGCAAATCCTGGACGAGTACATTGGGATGCAGTAAAGCGAGTGTTCAAATATTTGAGGGGTACTTCCAAGTATTCCATATGCTATCATGGTAATCTTACAGGACCTCCGCATTCAGTATGTATTTGTGGATTCGTGGATTCTGATTGGGCAGGTGACATTGACAGTAGGAGATCCACCAGTGCTTACATGTTTACTATGTTTGGTGGTGCAATTAGTTGGATGAGTAAGTGGCAACCTATGGTCGCTTTGTCCACGATAGAAGTTGAGTATATGGCAGCAACTCATGCTTGCAAGGAAGCCATTTGGCTTAAGTGATTGTGTTCAGATATTGGTGTTGATGCAGGACAGATTACAATTTGTTGTGACAGTCAGAGTGCGATTTGCCTAGCAAAGAATCCAACTTTCCATGCCAGAACAAAGCATATTGATGTACAGTTTCACTTCGTGTGAGACATGGTAGAGGATGGGAAGATGAATTTGGAGAAGGTAGACACTTTGAAGAATGTTGTGGATGCATTGACAAAACCAGTGGGCACAGAGAAGTTCAGATGGTGTTCGGAATCTATGGGCCTCTCGGCCTATAGCAATTAAATCATGTTATTTCTATTGGCTCTTACAAGGTGTTCGACAAGTGGGAGAATGTTGGGAATTAAGGTGTCTCAACCTTGGTAATTCCTTGCATTTATTTATTGTATGTATTTATTTATTGCCTATTATGTAATTAGGATACAAATCATGTTTTGTCATCTTGTGGGAGTTGGCACGGTGATGTGTCATCCTACGTGGAAGGTGACCACATGTAAATTTTGTCCTCACATGAGGAGATAGGCGTCCCACTTAGTGGTAGAGGTATTTTTCCATGTGTCAGCACTTTGAATAGTGTGTAAGGGAATTTTGACCGAAATGGTTATGACATATTCCTATGACAAAAGCTATGACGCGTAAGTGTCAGAAATAGAAGATACTATGACAGGTGAAGACATGTGTCACAAGGCATCTTGGAAGAAGGCATCTTTGGGTGCCCCAAGGAGGGTTATGACATGTAAGAAAATATGCTATTTTTAGTCAGTGTATGACAGATTCTCTTATAGCTGTAAGATATGTCAGTATGACGGATTCTATGACAATCATAAGAGTCGTAAGAGCATTTGTCATTGCCCAACTTGGGAATAGGCAACCATTTTGGGATGGAGTGTTATGACAAGTGTCATGACCATGCTGCAGTGTTAGACAAGTGTCCTTAGGCATGGGTTTTGGGCCATGAGGCCATGTTGGACGCCCATCTCAAGGAAAGCTCAGTTTTCCCTTGTAAACTTCTATTTAAGCAGGTGCTTTGAGAGGAGATGTATTATGTGATTGACAGGTACTGTTATGCTACCGGATTATCTCCAGATACGAGTGTCGAAGACACCTGCAAGAGCATTAGCTCTGTAACTGTATTGTAAACCTTATTAGATTAGTGTAGGAAGTGATTTCCGCACACCTAGCTTCCTTTCGATTTACAGGCACCAAGAAAACACATCCACACAACCACCATGGGTTTAAGTGGCATCTTAATGATAAAGTTTAGGTTGTCCTCAAGATAGCCAGCACAGGCAAGAAGGTCAACCATGCACACATAATGATCGACTGTAGGAGTAATGCAATAAGGGTTACTCATGTGATTGAAGTATGTACAGCCCTCATCCACTAAACCTGAATAGCTGCATGCACATAGAACACAAGCAAAGCTTACAATGTTAGGATATGGTCCAGAGTGCTTCATTAATTCAAAGATTTTGAGAGCATCCTTGCAAAATCCATTTTGTGCATATCATGCAATCATGGCATTCCATGAGACCACATTTCTTTGAGGCATTTTGTCAAACAGGTCATGTGCCTTGTCTATACTTCCACATTTTGCATACATGTCTACTAGAGCATTTCCAACTATAATTTCTGATAAAAATCCCCCTTCCATTATGCTTTGATGGATGTCCATACCCTGTTCCAAAGCTCCCTTTTGGCACAGGCAGGGAGGATGCTGACAAAGGTTGTGGAATTTGGCTTTAGACCTGCCAATTGCATTTGCTTGAAAGTTTCTAAAGACTTTTCAAAAAATCTATTTTGTCCATATCTTGCAATCATGGCATTCCACGAGACCACATTTCTTTCAAGCATTTTTTCAAACAGTTCACATGCCTTCTCTGTGCTTCCACATTTTACATACATGTCTACCAAGATAGTTGCAACTACAACATCTGACAGAATTCCTTTATCCTTTATGCTTTGATGGATGTCCATACCCTGTTCCAAAGCTTCCATTTTTGCATAGGCGGGGAGGATGTTGGCAAAGGTGGAATTTGGCTTTACACCTGCCAATTGCATTTGCTTGAAAGTTTCTAAGGCCTTTTCAACAAATCCATTTTGTGCATATCCAGCAATCATTGCAGTCCACGAGAATGCATTTCTTTGCTCGGCATTCTATCAAACAATTCACATTCAATCAATTTTGTAAGTGCCAATTAGTGTTGTGCTGTCCATTTCTTTGAGAACCGGATATCCAACAATTAGTTTTGTGTACCCTTCATCAATACACCTAAGTCAAACAAACTGCTGTATTCTACAATCTGTTAGAAATTGATGACTAATATACTTGAAACTCATTTGTTAAATGTTGGTTTTGTATGCCCCAGTGTTTATTTGTGGCCCTCTACATGATAGAAATGTGGCCTCAATTTTCAATTGGGTGTTGGAATTTTAGACTACTATTTTGTTTTGAAACAATCTACTTGATGAAGTATGTATTTCTATCATGCTATGTCTCCTTTGGCAATAAGCTTTTTTAGTTTGAAAAGTGTATTATATCATTCCAACATAGGCAGCAAATTAGTTATATTGTTGTTCTGTGACTACTTGTAGGAAAATCTATTATCGTGTCCTTTCAATTTTAGTCACTATTTTACTTAAATGGGTTTATACATATTAATGTTATCTAATATATTTTAATTGCTTTGGTTTCTAGATATCTTGTTCATCCATTTAGATGATCAAATGGACAACAAAACACTGATTGGCACTTACATTTGTACTAAGATTCCTAGAGAATTCAAGTGGCAGCCCGGTTCTCTTACTCAGGTTGAGCTTTTCTATATGGTCAATTGACATACATTTTTATTCTCTGGAATGTATCATTTCTTAGTTCATGTATCTGTATCTATCTTGCAATTAGAGTATTTTCTCAGCTGTGAAGTGCATGTGGTTTTTTTTTTATGCAGGCTATGGTAAAAGGATTCTGGGTAGTTTTTGAAGATATTGACAAGGCACCATCCAACATTCTCTTTGTTCTTGCACCTTTATTGGAGGATAGAAAATTATATGTTCCTAATCAGGGAGAGGTTGGTATGATACTGATTTTATTATGTTAGTTTCTACACTCTACTATTCAGTATAAACACATTAAATTTGCATAGATCATACTGTGTTTAAATCAAATATGAATAAATGAACAATGGAGTTTGACTATCAAACCTGTATATGCATTTCTTCTTGAATACTTTCATAATATATGCCTATATTGCTGTAAAATTCCTTATCATCCCACTTTGTTTTTCATATTTCAAAGTCTCATAAATCTTTTAAAAATATTAACAAATTTTGAGTTTTTTTATTGTGGACAAGTACAGAGCAAGGAGAAAATGCAAAACCAATGCCTTCTAGATGCATTTACAGCCCACCCCATGTGCAACAATGGCATCACTGAAGACATGCATTCACACCGATGGCTTTTTAGCTTTAGTTTTAGTTTTTTTCAGTTTTAAAAGCATAATAAATCAACAGTTTGCATACTGCAGAAAGATTATGTCTTCAAAACTCTATATATAGAGTTCTTTGTAACATATTTTATATACAATTTGAACATACAGTGAATTATTTTCCAGCATTATTGTTTCAATCTTTTGAGCAGATTTGTTGATAAATGAGTTCTTTGTAACATATTTTATATACAATGAATTATTTTCCAGCATTGTTGTTTCAATCCTTTGAACAGATTTGTTGAAGTTTATCAACAAAAAATGGCATAATTGATGTTTATCATGTACTAGTTTATATATGACCAGTTGACAGAAAAATAATGATTAAAATGACCAAATATACTACCAATGGACGGAAATTAGTTAATACAAATGACTAAATATACTACCAATGGACAAAAATCAATGACTAAATAAATGACTAAATATACTACCAATTGACGGCAATTAATGATTACAATGACTAAATAAATTTGGTCATGAGATAAATGACCGGAAATAAACTACCAATGGTCACGTGACTAAATATACTACCAAATTGATGACTAAATATACTACCAAATTACCAAATTTATGACTAAATTAATGACTAAAATTTGTTTGGTCATAAATTTAGTCGCGAGATAAATGACCGGCAATAAACTACCAATGGTCACGTGACCAAACTACTGATCACATGACCAATTTTTGTAGTTTTTTTCGTCATTTATTTTTGTTTTTCTACTAGTGAAAGTATCCATGACCAACCATGTCTAGTTCATCAATGACAACATCATTTTCTAGGTGAAGTGAGGATAGAAGTTCCCACTCCTCTACATCAAGTTGACATTTATCTTCTACTCCATTTGATAGAGGTTCATCATCATTGTTGTTATTTAATTTTGGTGGTGTGTGATCAATATGCCATGCATCATAGCTAGTAGCCATTCCTTCCTATTGGGTGATTATATCTTCCCTACATGATCATATTTCTTGAATAATGTTGCAAAAAGGCTAGTATAGAAGAAGCTCACTCCAACAAAAGAACTCAAACATGTCACAATCTTTAGAAGGAATTGAGGTGAAAAATGGAGACACTTGAATATGTTTGGATTATCTCTTTTTGTCCACTAATAGTTTGTGTGGGACATTGAACAATTCCAATTTCTCCTTGCTTCAATTAGTGATAATGATTCCAATGCTATCAATCAGGCCATATACCTTTCAATGAAGCTTGAGGTAGGTATTGTACGTTCTTGAGTAGAAGGTACACGACACAAGGTTTTCCTATTGACATTCAAAGAAACAAAGGACCAACTACAAATTTTTAGTGGCAGTTTTAATAGCAAGTGGAAAGACTCTTGTGCACTAATATCATGATCAACAATTGCCTCAGTTAAAAACTTGGGAAATTTAGTTGTAGTTGGCTTTTCAAGGTCAATATTTGGAGAGATGCATTTCAAAATTTTGGTGATAACTATCAGATGGGCACTCTACTTTTGCTACATACTTGGAAATGTATTTGACCATGGCATGGCATGACAAAATAGGTTAGCAATCAACATTTGCATGCTAAATTGATAAAATTGTTGGGTTTTGGACGTTTATCTTGTCATCATTTCTGGTAGGTAGGAATGTTGTGTGCCCAATATCATTTGTAGTGAAAGAAGATGCATTCAAATCCCAAGGAGCTTTGTAACAATATATCAATGATGACCCCTTTCTTTACAAGCATGTTTGTTTGCTACATTTTGTGTGTCACTGAGCTCGATTGACTAACTCTATGTAATTTACAAAGGGGTTGCATGCAAGGATTGTTGGTGTGTCCAACAAGCAAGGGTCATTGAGGATGGAGCGGTGCACCATTTTTTCCCTTTGGCTATTTGTTTTTAGGTTCCATGCATTTAAACACATGTATTTATGTATTGCAGAACATTTTGAACTACTTCTAGACTATTGAAATCTATGCTTTCAATGCTAGGTGCTCCTTGCAACTAAAGGAAACAATGAATATGGGAAGATCCTATGTGTTGTCACTCATATATGTGAGATACCATAAGAGTTAGAATTATTTTACATAATTCAATATTGGTATAGTATGAAATTTAAATGATTCTCAGTTTTACTCACCTATACCAATAGTCTTGGGCAAGTAAAAGCTTCTCCAAGATCTCTTCATGAAAGGTTATGAATCTATTATGCATGTAAAGTGAAGTTAGATGTGGATTTTTAATTATGTTATTGATCCTCCACTGATATGCTTGTGTTGGCTCATTGGGTTGTATAGTACGCATTGCATTATGTAGGCCTGGCAACTTTGTATCTGTTGCACTAAGTATGAAGAACAAAGTTGGACAACCAGTTTGTATGACCATATCTGATAGCTCTCCTCTACACCTTGTCCAAAAGGGTCTTGTCCCACGTAAATTTGAGCCAAAATGCATAAGGTGATTAACAATTTTGTCATCAGGCAAATTTTGCATGTGAAGGTATAGGTCTGCAATTATATTTGGTGTACTTTCATAAAAGAATTTCTTGAAAAAAACAGCATTCATTACTTGCTTCTATGTCACATCATAACATTTAACAAGAAGTATAGAAAACATGGATGTTGACCAAATCTATTATCATGGTATCACATAAGATGTATGACATATTCATTCATTTCAACATCTATGATGCATGTAAATGTTTGAAAAGTGCATCACCAGTAGGGAAGAGAGTAGGGAATGCCATTGTAAGAAAGCCCTCTGTGTTGTATTGATTGATTGGTGATAAAGTAATAGGAGGCCATTCTATAACATCTATTGGGCGAGCTTGGTTAACTTGTAAGAAGCTTCGTGTATTTGTTCAACCTCTCTACATGCTGTTGGAAGAAAATCTGCAAAAGAAGAGTCTTCATTTAATTGTTGTGAACAACATTGTGAAAGTCATTAATATTTGTGGATGTGGAGTGGTTTGTAGTTTCTTGAATATTTGTGGAGTCATGCAAAAGCATGTCAGACACATTTGTAGGAGTGGAAGGCAAGCTCAAGAGTGCAAGTTCATCAAGTTGGGCATCCTTGTAGTATGGATCATGTACAATCTTGTACTAAGGTTTTGAGAACTCATGAGCGACTAACATAAAAATCATAGTTTTGATGCTATACACTTTGTCTTCTAACAATGATTATGTCTAATTGGTTGATACATCTAGGTAAGTATTTTGCAATAGTAGTAATGTCTTGTGGGAAGCTAATGGTACGAACACTATATTTTAATTGCCGTCCCCATGCATGCCTAACTTGAAGAAATAGATTTACCCTTGCTATTAACATCTCTTCTACTTGAGTAAGGTTTTGCAAAGTAAAAGGCATGCTTCCAAGGTCCACGTTATTCTAGTTGGAAAAACGATTTCCTTTTTGTTCAACAGAGCATCTATAGCACTTAGTCACATTGTTTGACTTTCTAACTTTAATACCCGAGTAACTCTCTATGCAAATGGAACGTGTAGGCATGATTGATAGTTTGTCTATTCTTGAGCGAAATCTTTTATGTGCTGCAATATACTCAGATGTGGAAAATGTGTCAGGGGTAATGGTAGAAGAGGCAGGAGGTATAGGAATAGATGGAAATGGTTGGAAAGTATTGAATGTATTGTTGTTCATTGCTTTCTATTGAAGCATTATGTGTCACTCGCCTAGCCTTGTTTATTTCATCCTTTTTTGCATGGTATTGTATATGTCACACTTCATTTCTATATTCTCTACTAGATGATGTGCTAGCATTGATACTATTGAATCTTGAAGGAGTTCTCATTTATTACACAATGGGATGCATGCAATGCATTACAAAAGTATTTAGATTTATTGTTTAAAAATTCAATGAGTATATAAGTTTGACCTTATCTAGGACGGACCTTATACAGATATTAGCTTAATACAATATTAAAAAGTGTAGTAAAAGATGTAGTAAATAATTTTTTTGTTTGTCATAAAACATAATGAGTATATTAAAAATATTGAAACATGTTAATTGAACAAGGTCATAAGCAAGAAGTAAGAGGTGTTAAACAGCCATCCTCAACTGTCTTAGCCATAAAATTTTAAAGTGGTATATCTAAGTGGTCATAAGTAACTATCTTGTATCATGTTAGTTTTGACATTAACAATTAATCATATCTAAGAGGCACTGTAGTTGCAAGACAAGCAACATATTTTTTAAAAATTGTGACTATATAGAATGATAATTTTATTATTTCATTATAAACGTATTTGCCTAAATAAATTGCCTCAATTGATAAAATCACATCTTACAAATCTATATATTGTAATAAAGTTCTTGAGAAAGAAAATAGTTAATGATAATTTTCCAATTGCAATTTTGACAGAAAAAATGAAATAGTTTTGACTTACATTAATTAGAAATGTTTAATATGATACAATTGCAAAAATTAATGGTAACATAATTTAGTAGATTAAATAACTTTTAAATTAAAAAACAAAGATCAAGTATAGAATTTATAGAATTTATTAGTTGTTTGATGGTAAAAATATATATGAAAATTTTAAAGTAAAATATTGGAAGTCATTGCATAATACATGTAGAAACTTTAAATGACCTAAATCAATAATTTATTATATCCCCACAAAATATATTTATGAATTAGAGTGCTTTGAAAACCAAAAAAAACATGGTATTTATATGTTAGGGATAGATGGATATTAGATAAGGAGATACCAGACGATGTTTCCACTCATACAACTGAAGAGATTTTCCAGATTTAGGTAAATGAAAATTTAAGTGTGTTTCTAATGTTTTTCCTGTTTTTTTCAGAGTAGACACGTGCTGTACTCTGTTGCGTGGCATTCTACAAAGCAGCTCACGTGCCTTGTCTATGTTTCCACTTTCCATGGAAAAGATATCTATTTCAGTCTTGATAAGGTTAATTTTGAAAAATAATTTGATCTATTTTTGCCCTGCATTTGAAGTGGGTCTGTAAAATTCAGGAAGTTTTGCCATTTTCTTTTCTGCATTTGAATTGGGTTTTCAAATTTCAGAGGGTTCGGATGACTTCAGCTCTTTTATCAAGTTGGGTTTGTAAATCATGGAATTTTGCTATCTCCAGGCCTGTTAATTGATTCAGTTTGCATGTTTCAGAGTTTTTTGTTTTTGTTTTGGTTATCTTCAGGCTTGTTTTAAAATTCTTTGCAATTTTCAAGCAGTTTTGTTATCTATAAGTCTATAATTGAATTGGGTTTGAAGGACAGGCGAGGATTGAATTGCGTTTGGTGAAAAATAATAAGACGGGGGGCCAGGGATGCAGAGGATTTGTGGCCTTTATATTGAAGCTTTTGAATTTTGTTCAGGCTTTCATTGGGGTGTCAATGATTCTGTATGCTATATGGATGCTTAATCACTGGAAATCTCGTGTACCCAACCCTCCTTCACCGGTTGCACCCACACCTAGCGATGATTTGTCTGCAGAGTACATGATGAATCATGTCTGTTGGGCAGCTGGAGGTCCCGCTTTCGAATCTCCAATTTATCACTGGAGCAGATCAGCAGCTACCATTTCGGAAGGTTTTACAGAGTCATTCTGGTTTAATGAATGAATTGGATTAGAATGAATGGATGGGATCTTTCTAATGAGAAACTTCCTGCACCCTGGTAAACCCCAATTCTTCTGCAACCTGTTTGAAAAAAAAAATGTGATCTTAGATGAAACGCTCTTCCCTCTTTTTCCATGCAACTGTCTAAGACTCGTATTTTTTCCATTAAGAAAGTACACGTCTACATAATGAAATTATTTTTCATCCTTGTATAACACTCAATTACTTAGACATGAATGGCCTCCAAATCACTAGTTGGCTGCTTATTTCCACCCAAAAAAGATATAAGCACCAATAGGTCAACAGCGTCTGGGCTTAAACAGCACACACTAAGCTTTGACACACTACTTAGCTAAGCTTAGTTTATTTCCACCCAAAAAAGATTTCCACCCAAAAATGATATAAGCACCAATAGGTCAACAGCGGCTGGGCTTAAACAGCACACACTAAGCTTTGACACATTACTTAGGTGTTACTTAGCTAAGCTTTGACTTACTTAGGTGTTACTTAGGTGTTACTTTTGACTTACTTAAGGTGTTATTTAGCTAAGCTTTGACACACTAAGCTTTGACTTACTTAGGGGTTACTTAGGTGGTTGGTGGGCCCTTCTCTTAGTGCTTTGACTTGTTTAGGTGTTACTTAGTTAAGCTTTGACACACTAAGCTTTGACTTACTTAGGTGTTACTTAGGTGTTGGGTGGCCCTTACTCCGAGTGGCACATTGAATTAAGCTTTGACTTACTTAGGTGTTGGGTGTTGGGTGGGCCCCTTCTCTGAGTGACACATTGAATTGAAAAAAAAGTAAGAAATTTAAAAAAAAAAAAAATAGAGTAAGAGAAAGGGCCCACCAGCCACCTAAGCAAGTCAAAGCTTAGTGAAAGCTTAGTGTGAAAGCTTAGTGTGTTGTTTAGGCCCGGTCATCAACACACTCTTACTGGCTGCCAACATCTACTGGCTGCCAACATCTACTGTCCTGGTGAGTTGAGATGACACAGGCCATTGTTGTCTAAAATGCATGGAATAGTTGTCTTGAGGCTGATTGTGAGTCTCTCAAGACTCTAGATGCTCTGTACTCTGCTTAGGATGCCCTGTTAAAGACTTGGGTTATGGGATTATGAGATGCATGTCAACGTGGGATTATGAGATGCATGTCAATGTCAACATTGACGTTGACATACATAGTCTAGAGACCAGGATGTGAACTAGCAATAGCCTAGGGATCTAAGTTGGTCCATCTGTAACCTTATTACCCAATTATTCAGAACTAGGCAATACCACCTCGTCCAACCATAATGACTATTTATTAATCATATCATTGTGGATGTGTGAAGAATTAATACAATATAGAATCTTGCAAAAATATTTTCATTTGTAGATTATCATTGGAAATCTTCAAGAATTGTGATATCAAAGAGATAAAACTGAATGAAGTTGGCCGCTGTTTCAAGTTCTCAAACAACTCTATCCATTTCAATAAATTATAAGTAATTATTAAAAATAATGAAACAAACTTCAAAAAAATTGGAAGAAAAACAACAGATCTCTTTCATTCTGTTTCTTGTTGGAGTATAAAACATTATAGGTCCATTCCAAGAGATTGAAAGGATAATGTACCATCAAATTAGTGTCAAATTACAAGGATTATAACTTGGCTATGAGTCACATTGAAATGTCTTACCTCTTGAGACCAGCATTTTAGTCTGGTTCCTCCTTGTAATTAAAGGCATCATCAAAACCAAGCCTACCTTTCAGTAAGTCTACCTGCATACTAGAAATTTCGAGTCAGTTTAGTTAGCCACGGTCATTCATGCTCATGAAGATTGAAGGCACCTAAAGTTAAATATTAAGTTCCCAGTTGGCATAGTTGATATAGATTTTAGTTGGTAGGATTCAGGGATGAGAGGAGGGTTTCAATTAATCGCTAGTGCAATAGTTTTCTTTACTTGGCATTCGGATAGCCACGTTGTTACTTCTTTTCTTGTCCCTGTTACAATTATATTTCTTTTCCAACCTTTTCCCCTGATGTACAGAAAAACAACACTCTTTTTATTTTTGTAATTCTTGTATTTTCCAGTCATTCTGGCTGGACGAGAGCAATTCATCTGCTGGCACTTGGATTATCAGATCATCAAATTACACCAAACCACAATAAGAATTATCCAGACCTGGAAACGGTAAAAGCCTAATAATTTTGACTTGGAGTACCTACTACATTACAAGTGGTTTTGCCCTATCCAATTGCGAGTTGGCTCAAAGAAGTAGGGCCTATCAATGTAATATTCAATCCAGTTTTATAAGGGCATTTTGCTAGTTTATTGGCTGACTTAAACCCAGTTCAGTGTGCCGCACTCTTCTTTCTTTAGAGATGGGTCTACAGGGATGAAGTAAATAGTACTTCCTTCTCATGCTGATGTACTCCCCTGTTTCCCTTGTAGTTGTTCATGAAAGATAAATATGTGTCTGATCATGCTGAGAAGGTAGTTGGCATTTTGTTACTCTGGGTTTAAGCCACTGCCATAAGGGAGTTTCAGGGGAGTATTTGGATTCTCCCTAGAACAATTTATAATATCTTATGCTCTCTTGTCATGCATTTCTTGTCTTTTTATTATCACGGCATGAAAGATTTGAACTGGAGTAATTTTGGTGAAATTCAGTGAATTGGAGCCTTTCTTTATTATCCATGAAAAATTAGAGAAATAACAGACTTGCAAATAAGTGAATCTGTCTTTGTTCTTTTTGCCAACTTCCATGCATTTTTTTGATAATGACGAGGGTCATTGTGTTGTATTCTGTTATACTCATGGGAAAAACTATTCATGGTACTTTCCAGAATTTGGGTAATTTTTGTTACATCCTCTGATTAAACTAGCTTAGGCTCTAGAGGAGAATTTAAAAGGAGGTTTTTATCTCATCCTGATCAAACTAGTTGGGTAGAAAAGAAGAAATCATACAACAAGGACTTAGCTATTCATGCCATTTTCTGCATTGTTTTGACTTTGGGTCACTTTAAAATTGAGTGAAGGAGTCCTGAGTGTGGTCTGATTAGTATTACAGAGTTACTGTTTGTGCCTTGTTGGACTTTGCATTTGCAACACAGCATAGCTTTGCACTGTTATTGCTCTTCTCTTGTAGGACTTCACATTCCCCAGATATTTATTTCTTACTGTTTGTGAGGGAGCTACATCTTATGCAGGGGATGTTTATAAGATTTTTTTAAAAACAGAAAAGAAAATATATAACTCCATTTTAGCATTTTGTTGAGAACACAATTCTATACATCATTATATATTATGACAAGACAGGGATACATTGAAACTTATGATTTTTCATTGCTTTATGTTGAAAATCTGATTCTGTATTTCACTATCTATTATTGGCAATCACTGTAGATGTTCTTATGATTTAAGAGTATCCTGTGCAAGGTTTGAGGCACTCAGAAAATTAGTTTCTAATGTTTCTAACTGAACAGTGAAACAAGATTATATGCAGCCTGAGAAGTTGGTTGCTAGTAAACTGAAAATAGTAAAGCCATTGTAAGCAAGATGGAAATATTTTTTTATTTTGAACTGATAACCTTAGTTATTTCTCTGGCAGGTTTATCTACATATTTCCTGGTATCGGCATCATTATTTTCTTAATAACTTTCATTGGTCACATTGCTGCAGAGATAACCAACGGCTGTTGTTTATGTTGTGTATCATTGATTTTTAATATTTATCATTAGCACTGCAATCTTGAGAATATGTACTGCCAAAGCAAGCTCTTTACGTTTTTATACTGAATGCTTGATTTGTGGATTTTGGACCTTGGTAGATCTGTGGAAAGCTCTTATGTAAGGCAGCTCTTCATTATACTATGTCTTATGTTCTCAGGAAGAGTGTAGGCAGTGACAGTTAGCTCACATGAATGGAAGCTACAGTAGGAATTTTAACCTTTTAAATTTATTCTTGGACTTATCAGTCATGAGCAGAGCCTAAATTTGATGGCCGTATGGCCTATTTAGTCATTTTAGTCGTAAAATACAATTAAAATTTTAAGAAGACTGTATCACTTGAAAGGTAAGATTTTAGGTAAACTGTCAAAATTTCTATGTAATTATTCTTATATATATTTTTAGTCTATATATATATTTTTCCTAAAATAGATAGGCTTTAATATTTGAAAGGCCACTTCAAATAGATGACCGTCCCAAAAAAATTGCTTGACACGCAAGGTCGACCATCAAATTTAAGCCTTGGTCACGAGTTCAGAAAACCTTTTTATAATTCATTTTTATGATTTTAAACTCAGGTTGGGCTCGATTGAGTGGTCTGTTGCATGCCTATTGTGCACTGATGTATAGTTAATGGTCTGAAAAGTACAAGTCAATTTGATAGGATGGCCAGTCCATCTAGTCAAACAACCAGTCTAAATACGGTCTTTTGTTGTCTTATCTGATTGATCACTTACTCTTGCTGTATGTTGTGTTGTTTTTGATTAGGGTAAGCAGGGACTTTGAAAGGGCCCAAACCCTTGTACAAATGAAAAGCAATGAAGCCCAACAAACTACAAAGAGCACACACGAGAAACCATCAACACAACAACTACACAACAATAACAAGGGGGCAGAAAACTCCAACAAAAAACCAGCTCAATGACAGGGTGGTTAGAAGCCACAATCAGCCCAAAGACAACAACCCAGTAGCGAAACAAACAACCAAGAGACAAGCAGCAAAGACAACACCGAGACAACAGCCCAGCTGCGAAACAACAAGAGGAGGTCGACAAGACCAAAAACTCTAGATCCCAATCGAGCAAAGCAAGAACAATCAAGGAGGTTTGAATCCAAACCTCTCCAAAAAGCTTTGAATTGGGACAAAAGCCTGGCCCATATGTGGAGCAATCCTACCTTTTTGAAGAAGATCGAGGGTCCACCAAAGAACAATTCATAGGCTCCAGCAAATCGGGTTTCCGCCTACTTTTTTTTTTAAGAAGATCGAGGGTCGACTGGATTCAACAGTTCTCATCTGAAGACTTCTCTTTGTGATTTTCCTTGTTGGAGGGAGAAGTCTAGAGACCAGGTGAAGACACCACAGTTTCCTTTGCTTCCATTAGTCACTGAGTTGGTCTTGTCCCAAAGGGGGCTATCTAGCCTCCCAAACTCCTCCAGGGGTTTGACAGTCTCTTTAAGAGGAGGATCCTATTGAACATTTTTCCTGTAATTCCTTTCTTTAGAAACTCCACAAATGGCCAAAGCATGTCTAGGCTTGCAACAATTGAAACACATAACCTGAGATTCCTCATAAACTATTTGTTGTACCTAGTCACCTAGTTTAGATGAAAGAGTGATAGAAGAGGGGAGCACTTTGTCAACAACAATGTTGACACAAAATCTAGCAAATATAAACCCCTTCTTGGATTTAGTCACCTCATCAACTGTGATGAACTTCCCCAAGGAACAAGCAATAGCAGTCCACACTTCCTTGTCCCAATATTCTAGAGGTAAACCAGGGAGTCTCACCTAAACATGAACCCTATTAATGCAAACTTTTTCCAGGTCCAATCCTGGTTCCCAACTCTTGAGATAGAGGCAGGATCTTCCAAAGAGCCATAGACAACCCTCAAGGATTTATAGTCTATCTTCAAGGAGAGAGAAAGAGAAAAGGAAGAATCCCTTCATCATAGTGATCTCCAACGGACATTTTAACTTTCATTTCTTCATAGCCCAAGTCCTGACACAATCCACATTAGGTTTATTTCCTAGGAATTTCCCCACCAAAGCATAGGCCCACCTGGAGGAAGATCTATCCATGACAGATTTAGGGATGGAAATCCGCCAAATCCGTCCCTGATCAATAGAGCCTGAAGGCATAGCAGGGTAGGGAGGAGGGGCACCATTCACCGGAATGACTTCCCCAGTTGTAGGCCCCCAAAGGAAGAGTGTCCATAGATGTAGAATTTCCAAGCCCCTAGGCTAGTGCAGTAGATAACCCAGCAGAGGATAATCCATCTAAAAGGCAAGTAGAGTCAACCCCTATAGGCCCAACTATCCTCGGACCCTTAGCAAGCACTGAATCACTAGTATGCTCTGCCAAGTCGACCACCTGTGTTGTAGGAGGCCCCTCAAGAGGGGACTCCACCGAACACCCAACCTTGTGTGAGTCCAAGGATTTTCCTTCCAATCCAAAAGGCAAAACATCCCCATTAGAAACAATGTCAATAGCAAGCGAGGGGGAAAGGAATCCACACCTTGATGCTTGGCAAAGCCCTCCATCTCCAATAGTAGTCAGAGGAACAAGCACTGTCCTAGCTCGAGAAACAGAGCTCTGAGCCTCCAACCAAAGCTCAAGAAGGCACACATCCTCATCATATTCATAAGGAAGGTTCCATTCCTCATCATCATCCTCATCGTCCTCGTCCTCGCCTCCCTCCTTGTTACTCCCGTTTCCGTCCTGTGCAGGGTTTCTCCCGCTTCCAGCAGGGTTTCTTTCGCATCTCTTCATGGCTATCAGGGACGCATTTGAAGTTCCACCCTAGGGGAGACTATGTCCAATGGGCATGACCCCAACCCAACAATCTGAGCCGCTGGGTACCACACTTCAACACTATGAGGGTAGGAGGCCACCGCAGGGGAAGCAAGGGGTGCCAAAACCACCATGCCAGATGTATTGTCCTTAGTAGAAGCAATAGAAACCTTTGTAGAAGCCGCTAAAGGGGAAAGGAAGCCCTATTTCAGTGCCCTACAAAGCCCAAAACTTCTGGAAGATGAAGGAGCCACCGAAGACCTCTTATGCGCCACAAACCATTACACCTCTCTCAAGGAGAGATTCTTCCTCTTCGTTGTCCACAGGGAGATTTCATACTTTGAGTTCTCTATCATCATCTTCATCTCTGTCTTCGTCCTCTCCTTGCAGGTCTAAGCTGCTCCCACCCTGCAAAAAGTTTGAACCGCCAACGCCTCGCCTGCTCCCGCTCGCCATTTTTGAGTCCTATGTATCCTGTGTTGTTATTCAAGTTATCTTTTATATTATTGAAGCATGAAAATCAAATATCCAATGTTATGATACATGCAACTATATATTTTGTCCTTGATTTTGCATAATTGTCTATGCTTTGTTGCCCTTAACTTGAATATAGTATTCAGTTCTTCTAATATTCCTTCTTCTACCAGAATTGGCTTTGGTGGGAGACATATTCCTTAATCATCATTGGGAAAAGGTGTCTCTAGTGGTTGGCAAGAAAAATTTCTATAAGCATTTATACCTACTTGATATTGTGCCTTTGTTTGATAGGATAATCCAGATGACCCAACTAGGTAATTTGAAAACTTTAAGAAGTTTATCAAAGATAATGTGGATATATGCAAGTAGATTGGTCTTGCAATAGTAATCATTCAAGTATGTGAAATCTAGCAACATTTTCCAAAAATCTAGTTGAACATTGTCTAATAAAATCTAGATATGCATTGGAGTTATATATTTTTGCATTATAATATAGATTTATAATAACGCATGTATTTGATGGCATCTTGTGGGTATGTGGATTGTGTTTGCAATAGAAGGGACTTTTATCTTTTATTTTATAGTTTCAGTGTTATATTTGTCAAAGGATTTCTTTTTTCTCTTTTTCTCTTTTTTTGTTTTTTTTCTTCTTCTTCTTCTGCAGAAAACTATTTTTTTAATGTTGGAACATTAGCTAAAATGGGTAATAGAAAGAAATAAATAGAAATTATAGCAATAGTCATGAAAACTATTTTTTTTTTCCAAGAGATTTTTTAGCCATGAAAGGAATCAAGGAAAAGGAAGGCATTAATTTCCATAGAAAAGGTTCTTTCTAGGTGGTTACTTATAGTAGTAATATATGACATGGTAGAACTTGCAGATAGCAAACCCAATCTTTGACATGATGTTTTTCAATTGGAGGAGGTAGTTGGAGAGTTGAATGCACCGGAACAAAGCTAATTCTCTACGATTAAATTATGAACATGATTTGGATACGTAGATTATAAACTATTCAAGGATCTTCATGTGGTGCTATAGGCCAATAGGGATCAAATTTTCTATAGGAGTGATGATTTGTATGTTTGGATTTGATTCCTTTTGAGATCAAGGGGGCAATTGGTCCTTGGAGTATGTTCTTGTGTACTTATAGTATGGGTTCCATGAAACCAAAGTCTACAAGTGGCATTCTTCTTCTCTAGGATATGATTGTGTGTTCCTTTTCCCTACCAAGAATCCAATGCTTGAAGATGATAGTTATTGCAGCAATATTGTTGAAGACAGACAGATTGAAATGCAATGACTAGGTGTAAGGGATTGGTAAAACTATCATACACATATTGGATCTTAAGGTAGCATCAATGAAGTGTATATGCAACTCCATTTGATAAAGTTAGTGCTAGCTAGATTTGTATCTACTATGAGAACTTAGTGTGTCCTCCATTCTAGTTGTTCTAGGGTGTCAACTTCAGTTTCAAGTTTTGTTTCCAGATGTCTTTATGTGTTGTGAGTCTAGAGATGGTGCTTGAATCCACAATCCTCTCCATGACCTAGGTTTCTCCATAGTTGTCTAAAGTATTTTAGAGGATAAATTATATCTATCTTTGAGGCTACACTTGCTAATTAGTTGATCTTCATGGGGATTTGTTAAACTATCTCAAAGTACTTTTAGAAGTCTTTTCAATACTATATATGGAATATTTATTTTTATTTGTAGATTGTTGAAGTATGACTAGTTATAGATGTTTCTGATAGATTTAGGATTGTATTTGGATGAATATATACAACTTAGCTTATAAGATTCTAAATACAAACCTAGTTTTCTATTTCATTTTGATTCATACCTAGCTATTAAGCACCTAGTTTTCCATTTTATTTTGATTCATACCTAGCTAATAAGCTTAGGCTTGCACATTTGTTTTGCATTAAAATCTAATGTTTGACATTTTTTTCCCATGAGATCAAAGCACTAGCTTTTTGCAGCTAATCCTTCCACCACTTCAAATCTTATTCAAATACATTATTTCTTTTATATTAATTTAGCCTTCCTTTTCCTTCGAATACATAAGCAAATAGCACTAACTTTTGCAATAATTTATGAGAGATAATAATGCTTGTAATCATTGTTGTGCCTTGCACACGCCCCATTTTGCTAAAATGTGGACCCCTCTTTTGGGATAAGTTTTTAGTGAGTTTTCTAGCTCTTTTTAGTTCTTTAGTTCTTTAGCCTGTTGCGAGTGCTCCAAGTCTTGGTCAAGCAGGTTGGTTTGATTATAGAGGTTCGTGATCCATTACATTAGTTTGGCACATCTTGATAGTTTCTGCGATCTTGGTTGTTGAACATGGTTTTGAGGTACATTTAGTAATCTTTGGAGTTCTTATTTGCATGGGTATGATTGGTTTCACAAAGTCCTGGTTTGGTTGGACATGTTTTGAGAGCTTGCATTTGCCATGATGTGTCCTTTTCCGATGTACCTTGAGTCTTGATTTGATATAGAAAGTTTGGGTGAACTATGTACTTTATGATTCATCATATTGTTTCGGTTTTGATATGGCCTTGTCTTAGTTCATCATGTAAATTTGTCTATCTTGACAAGTCCTTCATGGGTGGTATCCTGGTCTTTAAGGTCTTGAGCATGGATGATCTCGATTGTGTTTTGTCATACCAATGTTCTTCACGCTTAGCAATGGTTTGGTGATCCTTTCTCATCCTCACATAGGGTTACTTGAGCATTAGGAGGTTTTATTCATTTGAGCTTTACATGCATTAACAGTCTCTATGATGGTTGTTTCTTGGTCACCTTGTTCCGTGATCTTATGAGATGATAACTTTGTGCATTCCATCTATTCTGTGATGTTGCATTGACTCTCCACTGGGTTATCTTTTAGCTAAAATGGCAATATCATAAGTCATAAAAGATATTTGTAGCCATTAATAGATTGTCCTTCAGTATATAGGTTACCAAGGTTAACCATTCCAAAATGGGTCTTGTTTTATGACAAATTATTTAGTTGATCTTAGCTTTGAAACTAGTTTCATGATTGGCATTTTTTCTCAGTCTAGTCTTTTGATTTCGTGGCTTAAGTGAATATCAGAGTGCTAAGAAGGATGGATCTCAGATTTGATGGTCAACAGACCATTTATCAAATCTTATGTCTTCCCTGTGTCTGCATCGCACTGTTACACCTCATTCTAGATTTGGAGCACCTTGTCATATGTTAACAGGAGAATTTCTACAAGACAATGGATTGGAGAAATGTTTGAAGGTTAAAACTCCCATCTCGAGTCAGTCATCATATGAAAAAGACAGAGGCATCCTAGAGTAATGAAGTCACCCAAATAAACAAGTCAGAACAAGATACATCCTTACTATCTTAAGGAGACTTTCATATGAGTATTGAGCATCATTGTTATCTATCTCCTTAGTGATTAGGATGTTAAATGATGGAGATACTTTGTTTCAGATTGTCATTTGGGACTGTTGAGGATAAATACAGGGTTACAAACAATATTTGCTATTGATTATGGAAGGTCCTGCCTGCAGAGTCCGATCTAGTAAAGATGGCCATTTCTTGGAGGTTGTCGATGATGTTTTGTGTCTAAAAAGTCTAGCATAGAGGAATATGTATCTTCAACAAACAAAAGGAAATTATCTTGTAAGCCAATTTAAGGGAAACACATGCATAGATTCTGGCATTATTTGACGGTATAATGTAAGGCAAAATCAGTCCGAGTAGGCACAAGGAAAACTTGGCTCTAAAATTAAAGTTGGAAGCCATTACGAGAGTGTATCAATGTCCATTAAATTTTTGTGTCCTCCATTAATTGAGGCAGGAATGTCGAGGGCCTTCTTTACGTTGCAGGACTATCGCATCCATTCAGATGAGGACCTCTTAAGATAGTCCAGAATTGCGCCCCAGCTCCACAACATCCCAAAGGATTCACAATGCCCGCACATCCTGTGTAGGCACAAACCTCCGCATTTTCCCATCTCGGTGAAAAGTTGCACTAAACAAAATGCTAGCTGGTGCCAATGGAACGCTTCCTTCTCCAACGAATGCACTATTCAATGAAGAATTTAAAGGCATTACATCCTCAAAAGATTAAAAAGTGAAAGAATGAAGATATAATGACAGACGAATATGCAGAGGAAAACGGAAGAACTAAGTAATGGTTATGCCAAGAATTTGTTAGAGTCGGCCACAACAGAGGATTTGAAGTAACATGTTTGATTAGTACGACATGCACGTCACTGCAGTTATGATCACCCGCAATATGCCAATAACCGTCAAACTTCCGCATGTCCGAAGCTAGCCCAAATTCCCATTAATTACCATGAAAACCTTCCGACAAGGCTGAGAAATCCTTGAGGGCTTTTACACTATATAAATTTTGGCTACTCTTCTTTGTTTAATTTCTATGATGGTTCAAGTAATTCATTTGCGCCCATTATGACTGCAACCATGGAAGTTATCAATTAAACAATTTCAAAAACAAAGAACCAAGTCAAACAACTTATTGAGATTGCTCAGATAAGTTATTGGATGCAGAACCTGGTCGAACAATTATGGAATCTTTTGAAAATAGGGTCAATCATGTGTTAAATAAGGCTCGTGATGAAGTAAGAAGCAGTGTACAAAAGTTTATCAGGCAAAATGTAGAAGGATTACTGTCAAGATGGTATGGATAATGTTTGGATCGAGTCATAGAAACCTAATTCTTTGAGTATGGAAAGAAAGAGTTTGAAAATGTTTATAGATATGAGATTGGTCTGGAAAACTAGAATCCTAGCTACACGTTACCAGAACATGTAGATGATTTGAAAACCATCGGGGGGTTTTAAATGTTTTGATGCAGAATTGCCAAAAAAACTAGGGTCAGATAAACAATAGTCAAGTATAGAGATTGTTCTTAGTAGTGATAACTCATGGCCTATGCCTGTAAATCTGAAGAGGCTCATTTGGAATGCCCAAAATCAAATCCCACAGTTGAACAATGAATTGAATCCATGGAGTCTTGATTTAAATGAGGAAATGTCATCAGACACCTATGCCAATCATGTGCACGATAAACTTACAGAAATAATCACTTCCAGACATGTGCAGAATCTCTTCCACTCATCAAAAGCAATGATATATCTTGGCAGGATGAATGGACTATTTCATGTTTATAATTTCAATGATTTAACTAAATTGTCTCAATCAAAATTTCCACATCAAAATATAATTAATTATTTTTCTCTCTTGAAAGGTAAACATAAGATTGAGGATGGACAATATAAAATGCAGAGGAGGTGAATGCTTCAAGAGGATCTCTAGATCAGGAAGAACCATTATGTCAAACATTGTTCAAAGTCTTACAAGGCCTTGAATCTAGTGATGGAATGTAGAAAAGCATAAAAGATCATATTGTTGAAGGAGAAAGGAAGCATCTAGTTCCAGACCCTGTTCACACCTATTTCCAGTTAACAGACCAGCCCAAGAAGCTTCTAGCTAGAGTGTCTACCTCAAAAATGTGCCACATATACATTTTGACTTGTCAACTAGTTGGAAGAATGATTTGTCTTATTTGACTTATCAAAAAAGTGATATTTTGTCTTATCTAAATGAGCTCAAAAGTTGTAAGTTTGTCTTTTCCCTAAAGGACAAAAACAAAAATGAGTTCGTAACAAACTCTTGCCACATGAATTAAATGATGTTGAATCTGAGCTCTTGGTGATGGATTGATCCTCACCCTCCATTGTAAATTCAGTGAGCTTGCCTCTTCTATATAAAGGCAATCACTTTCTCTTATAAAGGTGAAAGAATGACTAAAAAGAAGTAGGATTATTGAAATTATGCCATTTTGCTGAATCAATGTAAATAGAAATTCATTTGTTGATTGTAAAATTGGTTTTCATGGTTCTTTTTCACCCTTCTGATTAATTATTTAGTTGCATTTATGATTGGTTATTTAGATATTTGATGGATCTTCATGTTCATACCATTAGTAACTTATTGATTGTAACTTAGTGTGTATGGTTAGTCTGAACACATCAATTTAGTTCGATTGTGGAAGTTGATTGAACTGTGCCAAAACTTGGGTGTTGAATGAATTTTCATAGTTTGAAAATCCTTTACCTCCTTAGAAGATTGCACTGTCTCTACAATGTTGTGGGTTACCTGATTAAGTAGAAATCTCTTTATTTTGGGATCTGTCTATCTGAAATAGTAATGATTTTTGCCGCTGTCTATAGGAATCCTCTATCCCTTCCCTTTCCTCCCCTTCTTTTACATTTTCTTTATCATAACTTGTTAGAATAGGACTTCTCAAACTTGCAGATTGCTATCGTAAGGTTTACATTTTACAAATGCAAGTTAATACTTTGTTGATTATGAGTTGGAATAGTACATTTTATAGATCTAAAAATTGATTGTTTTGTGTGCAATTCAACCCTGCATGTAGAAGTTTGTCCAAATTCACTGAAGGCCTCTTGTTGAAACAACAAAATACATTGAAACAACCGAGTTATCTCACTGTAATAACCACCCTAGTTACTACTATTTTTTTAAACACCAAGTAATAACTTAATTGTCCCAACATCTTCTATCTAATTTAGAAGTACAAAATTGAAAGATTTACCAACCATAGTCACGACATCAACTCTATGCCACAACTCCTATACTCATACTAGAGTATGGTAAGCTCCCAAGGTCAGGGTCATCCCTAGACCTAGACCTAAGCCTTGAGGGTTCATTCATAATAGCCCTACCTATGTATCCCTTCATGGGAATCAGAGGCTTCGTAGGTCATTCAACAATAATAGAGAGGCTTCATCATCTCCTTTGATATGAGATCTTTAATCTCACCTTGAGATCACTGTCTTTAAGTGAATCTTATGATTCCAAATCAATTCATATGCAATAGTATGATATAAAATATAATCCAATCAAATATTAGTTCAATACCAACATCAATATATGAAAACACACAAAACCACATAGTGACCAACTCATATAAACAATACTTGTTCACACATAGTAACTAGCTCAAGCTTACATTCCTTGTATGCAATGTGACTATCTCTCACATTGGTCACACATGCAAGTGTGACTAGCTCATGGGTACAACCCATATACACAAAGTGAATAACTCATCTATGTGTCACATATACACAATGTGACTAGCTCCTGCATATCACATATACATAGAGTGAATAACTCATGCATGTGTCATGCACACCTAGAGTGACTATCTCAAGCATACAACACATAATTAGGGAGAATAATTCATGCATGCATCACATACACACAAAGTGACTAGCTCATGCATACATCACTTATACACTATAAGGTGAATAGTCTGCACCTATATAACATATACACAATGTAAATAACTCATGTAGGAAACACATATACATAATGTGAATAACTTGTGTAGGCATCCTATGTACATCATTGGTATACATCATGACCAAGTAGCAAAAAGGAATGGTTGTGACCATATTGCAAGCATCTTCCCATTTGCCTAATTCACTAGCCCATAAGTTCTCAAATATATCCCAAACTGAAAAAGAAATCTTGGTATATCTAATGGTACACCATGGGTTCCATCATTTTTCCTAATTTACAACTAACTATGATAACTAGCAAGCATCCCATACTACTTGCGGTCATCACTAGAAAGGCTCAAGTGTGACAATGCACAACACAAATGTACATATAGATTGACTCACACATACATAGTGACCAACTAGTAAGAGGAAGTACACACAATCTACTACATGCATCTTCCCATTACCTAGTGCACTAATAGAGAAGCTCATGAATACCTCCTAATGAGAAAAAGGAATATCAGTGCATCTCATGGTACACCATGGATCCCTTCCTTTTTCTCGATTCACAGCCAACTATAATGACAAGTAAGCATCCCATACTACTTGTTGTCATCACTCGCTAAGGAGTAGGTATAACAACATACATATTCACAACCAACTATGATAAAAAGAAAGAATCCCATAATACTTGTTGTCATCATTGGCTAAGAAGTAGGTGTAACAACATACATCACATGTGGCCATTAATAAGATTTACATAGCCTGTTGAACATGTCGAGTCGATGGATCTTGAAATCTATTGCCTCCATGCTACAAGCTAAAGTCAATCCAACTTGGTATGGGGTAGCTCTTGGCATCTATCACCTGCATGGTACTGGTAAAAGCCAGCTAATCCCTATCATACCAAAGGGTATCTCCTGGCATCTGTCATCTCCATGGTACTGGTGATAGCCAACTAACCCTAAGATACGATGGATAACACCCGGTATCTATCACCTCCATGGTACTGGTGACAACCGACTAAACCGCACCTATATTATAACCTAGATGGCTCTTAGTATCTGTCACATCTGTGCTATTGGCGACAACTAGCTCATCCTAAGATACAACGAATAGCACCTAGCATTCATCACCTACACTGTACTAGTGACAACCGGCTATCTCCACCTATATCAGACTCAATTCTGACATGTGGGTCATCTTATAGCCAGGTAAACACACAATAAGGATATCACAAGGATTCACCAACATTGGTTAGGTTGACTCAATTACATACCACATAGAGGTCCATAAACCAATTTATATGGTCTTTTATGTCCAGGGGTCTAAATTACTAGTCAACACTCAATAAACATATTGGACCCACATGAGCTAGATTCTATTTGGTCACATTTCTATAACATATAAAAATACAAAGTAATATCAACAATCATTCCATACATTCAGTTGTCACTTGGAAACACAGTATGCATTATTCATAAGTCAAACCCACAATATTAATATTGAACTGTAGACACTTAAAATGTCTCAAGCTTGCGAATGCCATTTTTACACCTAATTCATCCCAATTTCACATTCTACTATTAATTAAATATTTTTTAATTATTTAATTAATTCATTTCTCCTCTTATGCTTCGAATTAAATAAATTTTATTTATTTAATTACTTAGTTATTTCCTTCTGAATTTCCTCTATAATTAAATAATTAACTAATTATTTAATTATTCACTATTTTAATGTCCCCTTTACCCTATTAATTTAAATAAATAAATATTTATTGGAATTATAGGTCTTGCCATAATTAAATAAGTCCCACTTATTTAATTAAATCCTCTCACATTATCCCCCTTCTCAAATAAATTAAATAAATGGACCTAATTTATTTAATTTAAAAACATCTTACACCTCATCATTTCTTCAGATTAAAAATTATCCCTTGTCCTTTAGTGAGAGGGAAACCCTAATTGATCTACACCCTTCATTTCATCAAAAGTCAAACATGCAATCATAGCCCTTCATTCAAACCCTACTCTTCTATAAAATCACTCTCTCAGACTCATTTTTTGACTTCCCACTTGCATAATTTGAGCACTATCTCTCTGATTTTGTCATTCATACACTCTTGAGCATCTTATCATATTTGCAGGTCTGTAAATCTGAGAGCAAAGTACAACAAAGTCTTGGAGGAACAGTGGAGGGAGAACACTTGTAGTCTAGGGTTTCATGTCTTTTGTTTGCATTTGCTTGTTCTTAGGCTAATAGTACTCCATTGAGGAGTTAGGGCATGCATAATACTGTTTGCAGGTGTTTGAATGTTTTTCCCTGATGACATTTGGTGAACCTGACGTGAATCATCCGTACATTCCACAAATTTTTGATTTTAGGGTTTGCAGGGATAGTACGACGCATCTGTAGGTCTGTGCAATGCATCCGCTGCTCCCTATGACACATGCGTAGTACGACCGAACACATTCGCTGGAGTTTGCAATGCATCCGAAGAGTTATGTGATGCATCCACATGTGTATATAACATAATCTCTTTATTTTTCTTTATCAGGCTAACCTAGTTGGTTTTGCAGGGTTTCATCTTGTTCTTTGATGCTTTATTCACTTTGCTAACCCTCTAATCAATTGTTTATCTTGTGAGGGTTTTTAAGGCATTCTAAGGGTTTTATGTTTCAAGTGTTTATCTAAACTTGTTTGATCATTTTGAGTATGCCCTATGAATGTCTAAAGGTTTCACATCTTTCTGGCATCAGGGAAACAACTCTGTAACCCTAGGGTTTCTCATTCATCACTGAAATGTTATTTTTCATCTGTTATTTGGGTAGTTTTTGGGTAAGTGCAAGAAGATGGGGAGCCAAAAAGTGGCCAAATTAATTTCAAAAAAAATTAATCCATAACGCGAGTGCGTTATAACGCGCTCGCATTATGACTTGCTATAAATAAAAAAAGTTTCTAATGTCATTTCATTTCTTTCTTTCTTCTCCTCTATGCCCACGGCCTGCAAACCCTAGAAAGCGCACTCGCGTTTTGCAAAACTCCATTCAACACAAAAACCTTATCGATTCGTTGCCAAAATGCCGCCACGACGTTGAGCACGCCAAAGGAGTGAGTTATATTTGCTTTTTGTTTGAATTTGTTTCTGAATAGGTAGGTTTTAGTTGATTTTTTATGTATATTTCATTAATTGTTAGGAAATGTTAATGCACCTCCTCCTCCTCCTCCTCCTCAAAATCCACAAAATCCTGAAGAGGAAATACCTGCAGAACAACAACCTCCTCCATCCATTCCTCGACATGCCCCTGGAGCACAAGAAAATATAATGGGGCAAATTGAAAACAACAAAAAATAAATTGAAGATATAATTGCAAGGTTGAAAGATCCTTCCACTTCAACCTTGCATAGGTCCACGCTTGCTCAATCTCTTGAATCTATGTTATCAAATGTAGATTCAATTAGCAAGCAAATAACTAGTTGGACGGATAAGAGGAGAGAGTTTAGAGATTATTATGTAGACAAGCTGTCATACCAAGATGTGAAAAAATTACAAATCACAAAATTAGACTTGTGTTCCATTTTCACAAACCCAAAAATAAATCAACCTCCACCCATTACATGCAAGAGGTTCCCTATCCATTGGTGCAACAACCAAGCGATAAGGGATAATTTTGGGCAGAGGTGGTGGATGGTTTTTGACCATCCTCCATGCAATAATAATGAGGTCCCGCAATACTTTTTGAGGAAACTCTACTGCGAGTTTGTTCTCAATAAAGTGCCAAACTATTTTGATATGCGAGACTTCTAGGGTAGAGGTGGGGGGTCAGCACAAGATAGACTAGGGGCACATCTTAACCCACAATGGGTAGTGAGATGAGTAATCAGCAGACCAGCCCACGAGCATGTTTCTATCCCTTCTATTGTGAAGGAGAGTGTTGAGGTCGATACACTTCAGTCCATTAGTGCCTTGACCCAGAGCATCATAGAGCATGCCGATCCTGCAACATAGAGTGGGTTGGGAGATAGTGCGAGGAACAGGGTCCCACCCCATACTTGTCAGACTTGCGGGTCAGCCTATGGTTATGACCCCATGGATAGTCAGGATGCAGGTGCACAGGCTACATCTGTAGTTGAGCAGATGGTGATGACAGATACCCTCCTGAGTGAAACTTTCAGCCTTGATACTCAGGTAAATATTAGCAAGTTTATTGAATTTAATTTATTAAATTTTATTTTTGAAATGCAAGATTAACTAATTTAAATTGATAATTTTAATGAAATTTCAGGGTCATAGCGTCGATGCAATTTTCAGTGGTTCTCCACCTGCATTTTACACTAGATCATCTACTGTCGAGGTATGTAACTAGTAAACAATTATAAATATTACATGTGAATAGCATCGTTATATGAATGGTATTCTAATATCTGATTTTAGATGTTGAATAGGTTAATACTGTAGATTTCACGGCGACACCTACCAGTGGTGGTGGACTTCAAAGCTTTACAGAGGTAATAAAATAAATAGTTTAATGAATGAATTGTACTTACTAAATTTTTGTATGTGACTTGTGTGCTTTATTGTGTGTACTTCCATGTTTAGATGAACGTGTGTATGTTAGGAGCCATGATTTGCATCACTATTATAGTTTTCGTAATTGAATAATGTTGTTTTATTTCTAGATGATGCAGGCTGCGGAGACACCTCCCCATGTTCATAGGGCAATGGAGCAGGGTGTGGCCTCTGCGATTCATAGCTCCATGGCATTGATAGGGGTATGAGGCAGATTAGTAAATTTTAATTTATATTCATTGTTATAGTTGTCTATTTTTGAAAAATCAAAAGATTATTGATTTGAAGTTTAATTTCTATCTAGATGGTTTCTATAGGACATGACATCACCAGGGCCTATTCCTGCTACTGAGGCAAGCGAGGAGACAGATTATATGTTAGCAGTAAGTGATTATTTTGTTAAATGTTTCATTTTTTATAACATGTAATTTCTATATATTAATGTCTATACTTTTTATTGTAACAGGTAAAGATGCAGGAAGACCTAAATAGGAGGAGTAGCCCTCAGGTTCGTAGTAGACCACCCACATGTGCGTCTCCATCCCCTAGAAGATCAAAGGCTGCTTGTGATTTATTCTCTTCACCAGCTAGAGGGGAATGACTTTTTATTGTGTTCCTTTGTTGTATGCCTATATGGCATTTGTGGACATATATTTTGTATTGTACATAGTTGACATTGTATGCCTATATGGCATTCTTGTAAGCCTATATGGCTATTTTGTATATATGTTATACTTATATCGACATATATTGATGTATCCCTATATGGATATTTGGTTAATACAAATCTTTTTTATTGATGGTGTCCATACTTGCATTATAAATCCACATTTGAATGGATATTTGTAGATGGCTACTTCAAATATTTAAAGTCCAATTGTATTACATAGGATGTTTGTTGATCCAATAGGCTAGCTATTATTATTCAAGTATCACCTAAACCTCATTTTGGAACTAAAAGATAAAAGTTGTATTTTAAAAAAAAATGAATCATCATGTTGAATAGAAAATATTAATATTCTTTATGAGTAGCATAGAATGTCAACTATATGCAATACAAAAAAATGAATCATCATGTTATTCTTTATGTTTGAGATCCTGAAAATGACTAAGTCTGGTAGCCTGATATCCTGAAACACTAGGATGAATATCCAAGTCATTAGGATGATTGCGCCTTGAGAAAAAGTCATTAAGATGAGTGCCCAAAAGAGACTTTCTTAAACATTCAAACATTGAGCAACAAGCATGAAGGGTTAAGGCACAATTTGCAACTCATAAAGCCTCAAAAGGGCGCCCAACTTAGAGAGAGCATTCATTTAAGACAAGGCGGCCATTGACACCTATTCCACCATAAAAGTGCGCCTAAGGTGGAAGGAGAACAAGCCTCTGGTAAGTGAAGTGCACCTATTGTCTAAACCACTTCATTATGGCACCCTAGCATGAGGAGGAGTATATAAGTCAATAGGAAATGGCACCTATAATGCAAAGGAAGGACTAAGTGGCATTTTCAATAAGCATCTATTCACCTTGAGCTTTCAATAAATACATCAAATTGAGCCCCATAAGCCTAGGTGCCCTTTGCCTGCAAAAGAACCTTGTATCGACGTCAAGAGTTGGTCATATCGGTATATCGATAGACCTTGGTTAGGCTTCACCGATAGTGGTTTGTCTTGCCGACAAGTGTGGTTTGAAGTCGAAGACATCAATGTATCGGAAGATAATCCCATCTGCGCATCAGAAGAGCAGTTGAGAGATTTGTCGATGAAGGGGGTCACACTAACAATCGAAATCCATTGGTGTATCAGCCCAATGAGATTAGAGTTCACCGATGTTTGGAGTCTCACCGATAGGTGTGGTCCAAAGGTTGTCATTTGTGAGATCGGTGTGTCAGCAGAAGAGTTTTTGAGTGTGCCGATGGTATTAAGTCCTACCGATAGGCAAGGGACATAGAGTCTCGTATCGGAGTGACAAAGACATCGATGTGAAAGGATATAAAGTCATCGATAGTGGTCTGTTTGACTGATAAGAGTCAATGATGGGATGTTTGTTAGAAGTGAAATCAAATGGAGTCATGGTGGCATCGGCCTATCGGTCGATGAAATTTTAAGCTCGCCGATGGTATGTTGTCTTGCCAATAGTGAGTTTGAAGGTTTAAAAGTTGATAATTCTATGCTTCCATTATTTTTAGACAAGTCAACAATAGAATGAAATACAGAGTATCTAACCCTCTCTTGAGCAATCTACCTCCTAGGCGCTCAACATTGAGAAAAAACTTCATAAAAATGCCTATCTCTTTCTTGGCAAGTTTTATTATTTTGATGGTTCTAACTCATCTAGAGAACTTCTCACCAAGGCACCAAAATAAGTTTAACCCAACTAAAGCAAGAAAATGTGCCCAAGATGATTTCAATCAATTGGACTAGACACCAATTTAGTGTTATTTTGACTCATTCACCCTTAAGGTGCTAAAGTATCATTCCTTCAATCAATCTAGTTTCTATGTTCCCATGTGTGATGTTCCAAGTAGGAGATAGCACCTAGGGTCTTTATCTTATTTTTAAAATTCTAATGATTCCAAACACTTACCAATAGTCTCAAAAGATCCTATTATCCCTTAAGCGCTCAATCCTCTGATTTATCAAGGCACTCAATCCTCTTCGAGTCGCTCAAACTCATTCAAGGCACTATCCTTTACTACTTCCCACTTCAAACACTCTAGGGCGCTCATAATTACTCCCATCACCAATCTTCCTCCTTAAAGCGCATTTGAGGACTTCTTCTTTATGCTAGGGCGCTAATATGAAAGTAACAACTCAAGGCACTATATGAAAGCTTGATCTTGGAAAGGCGCCTAAACTCATAATGTGAGTTATTTTATCAAATTTTAAATTTTAAGGTCTTTTGGCAACTCCTCTACCAAGGCGCCATTTGATGAGGTGTTTGAATCTTGATTTTCCCCTTAGGTGCACAAACTTGATGTTCTTGACCCTACAATGCGCCTTGAGTCCCTAAGCTCTTACACTTATCATCTCTTATGCTACTTAGTTTCATCGCTCTCATAAAGGCATTTTGAGGAGTATTACTCTTCGAACTCAATCTCTGGAACTAAGGCGCTCAAGGGTGAGTAAACGTCCATTCTTCCAAAGCGCTCATCAAGGTATAAAACAACACACAAAGGCGCCAAGATTACTCCACTCAACCTCAAAGCGCTAGATCATATCTAAATTTACATAAGGGTGCCAAATCAAATTGTCACTCAAGGGCAAGTGCACTCGAAAGGTCATCTATCTTCAAACTCAACTTCCATTCCTCTAGGTGCTTCCTTGGGTAAGTTTGGACACTCCCTTCATGCTTTCCGTTCAAGTGGCTTTAACTCATTATAGAGACTTCCTCATCTAGGTGCAAATCATGATAGTTTCAAACACTTAGCTTTCAAGGCGCCAGAAGATGATTATAGAGGAGTGAAATTGCGCCTTAGTTCAAATAAGCATTTACTTCATCATTGATGGATTTAAGTAATTGTATATGCTCATGAAGACTTACCTCACTCAATACTCCCCAAACTTATGGATCTAAACATGCTTTTTCTCAGGCGCTAAACTAGAGTTGTCTAGATGCACAAGTGCACCTCCCTTAATGAAGTTCATTTTGTTAACTTGGTTCATCCTAGTGACTCAAGGGGTTTTTATATTCTTTAGGTGCAATCTTTCATAGACTAAAACATTCACTCCATGTTAAGGTGCTCAAAGGAGGCTCTGGAGATGGAAAATGGTGCCTTAACTCACTTGTGTAAATTTTGGACTTTTAGGCAATTGCAAGATGTCTTGGAGGGCTCAATTCTTCAAGGCGCCCATTTTGTTCACCACTTGTAGCATCACTTGTTCAAGGCACATGTTTGGGATTCTCTGGATGATGAAATGCTCCTTGACTCCCTAGGCAGTTAGACTCCAACTCTAGGCACAAGATAATGATGATTTGAGCTAAAATAAGCATCTAAAAATCCAAGGTATTATTTGAGGCTTCCACTCCAAATTCTACCTAGGTGCTCACCTAGGGTGAAATGATTATCAAAGTGCACCTTAATCATTCCTTCCTCTCTGCGCCCACTATCAGGATCATGTCATCAAGGAGCTCTAAAACTCAAACACCACTGACCTCATCATGCAATAACCCCAAGACATCATCTAAGCTTAGTCAAACACACTGGAGTTCAAAAAAAGCAGGGGGTCCCCATTTGCAATTGGACGATGTGTGATTTGGTCACAACAGGTGCCTAGAGTGAATAGGCTTTCATCCTGACTTAATACACTGCCTCCTTTTGACATTTTTGGGGCAGTAGAAAACCTTTCACCACGGGCAAATGTCTCAGAGATATAAAAAACTGAGAAAGGTTATTATAGAGGCACTCTACATGATCGCATTACCTCAAACAGAATGTTTCTAAGTGATATGGTTTTTGAGTAACATCTCGTCAAAGATTGCTACCTTTTTACACTTTTGACTCTTCAGGGATATCGTCAGTATAATGTAGCTCAGACTGTTTCGACATGTTTGGGTGAAAAATAGGACCATGCCTAGCATAAATGTACCCATTTGGATGTGTTGGAATAGTTAGTTTGGTCGCATCAGGAGGAAGATGAAAGTTACACCCCTTTGCAACTTTACACTGCCTCCTTCTGACAATTTTTGAGGCAGCAGAAAACCTTTCACCATGGGCAAATGCCTCAGAGATATAAAAAACTGAGAGAGGTTATTATAGAGGCACTCTACATGATCGTGTTGCTTCAAATAGAATGTTTCTAAGTGACACAGTTTTCAAGTAACATCTTGTCAAAGATTGCTACCTTTTTGCACTTTGGACTCTTTAGGGATATCGTGGGTACAATGTAGCTCGGACTATTTCGACATGTTTGGGTGAAAAACATGACCATGCCTAGCATAAATGTACCCATCTAGACGTGTTGGAACAGTCAGTTTGGTCGCATTAGGAGCAGGACAAAAGTTACACCCCTTTGCAACTTTACACTGCCTCCTTCTGACGATTTTTGGGGCAGCAGAAAACCTTTCACCATGGGCAAATGCCTTAGAGAGATAAAAAACTGAGAGAGGTTATTATAGAGGTACTCTACATGATCATGTTGCCTTAGACAGAATGTTTCTAAGTGACACAGTTTTTTAGTAACATCTCATCAAAGATTGCTGCCTTTTTGCAATTTGGACTCTTCAGGGATATCGTTGGTACAATGTAGCTCGGACTATTTCGACATGTTTGGGTGAAAAACAGGACCATGCCTAGCATAAATGTACCCATCCAGATGCATTGGAATAGTTAGTTTGGTAACATCACGAGCAGGACACCAAAAATGCAAAAGTTGCTTTGTGCAACTTGACAACATTGACACTTTTTTGCAACATGACTCAAAGACTCAAACTGACCCCAAATGACTCAAAGTGACTTAAAATCACCTTGATTTTGGTGCCCAATGTACATTATAGAGGTCGAGGCACTCCTTATCATTCAAACATCTTAGATGAGTGCATAGGAAAGGAAAAAGCTCTAAGTTTCATCATTATGAGCACCTAATATCAAGAGACTTTAATGGCTCAAACCTTAGCATGGAGTCCTAAGGCGCATTTCATGTCTCCTTTCATCCATTTTGGCGCCCTTATGTAGATTTTTCAACTTGATTTGGTGCCCTGTATGTGAAGGAAGATCTAAAGGCATGAAAGTGGATGTCGTATTGCAAGAGTTTGGATCATTAAAATTGAAAGAAATAAGTCTATTAAGATTGGGCACCCTTGGTCTTCTTTTCATTCATTATGAGTGCCTTGGGAGAATGGTATATAGGTCATCATCATGATTGGGCACCCTGGATCCAGAGTGTTGGAGAGATCATCAAATGGTGTCTAGAGGAAGTAGGGTGAGTTATGAGTTTGGTCGCATCAGGAGTAGGACACCAAAAATGCATAACATGATGATGTAAAAATGTGTATATATGTAAAAATGCATGAGGAAATTAAAAAAAAAGACAAACCTTACAAATTAATGTGCATACTTACAACTCAATGTAACATGACTTTACAAAATCAATGTGAATACTTACAAATTAATCCAATGAACCATCTGGGTCTGCTCTACTCTTTATTGTGTCAAGTATTACTTCATGGTTAGACTCACGCACCTTCCACAATATTTTGTTCAAAGGTCTACCCCAATAATTTATCAAATGAACATTGGATGCCACGACAAGGTTCGAGTAATGAAGAATCTTCTGATGCGTGTCAAAGTCCTGAAATAGCCAAATATTAACACTCTTATGTGGGTACCTTCTAAGCTATGTTCCAGTAATAACCACTAAGCCTGTAGGGTATTCAATGTTTTCTCCATCTGTAACAGGGGCCTCCAATTTCTTTTTGGCCTCAACACAACGATATAAGTAATAATCTATTCCCTCTTCATTATCTTCATCTATAATAACTGCATATACGTGCCCTACATTGATATGTGTAGCAAATTAGATGAAATTAGTCAACATTACAAAAACACTACAAAGTAAGATGACATTACTTGGTTGAACTAGATGAAATTAGATGCATATACGTGCCCTATATTACTTGGCTGAACTAAATTTGATATGTGGTCAAAGTCAACTGACGATTCCATCTGTGTTAGTTCCAATGCCGTCAGGGGTTGATACATGTCTAGTGGGCTAAGATAACTTAATTGCCATTCGTCAACCCACTCCTTTGACTCGCACTCATCCCAGACTTGAATTGTACAGGAAGAACAAAAGCATGACATCTTTCATGTATGGATACTCTATGAACCTGCAATTGACCTTTTGAAAGAGTGCATCTCATTTGATCCTATCAGTGTACAACAGTCCTCATATGGTGCAATGTTAGTATCATCTATCAACCAAAAAAATCTACGAACTGAAGACTTACCTTCATTACCTGGACCCATGGAAGCATTACACCACTCGATAATCAATTTTGCATCTGTCAACTTTGCATTGTCTTTATACTTTAACTCTTCTCGTGCTATGGCTCTTTTGATACATGCTCCTGCACCATCACGCTCCCCCTTTCCATTCCTGGACTCACAAAAGTTCCACATATGTTGAATACCTATAAAATTATGCCTCCTACTCAGTCAATAGAAATTTTGTGAGTTCTTGAATTGTGACGGACAGTTATCCGACCATATGATATGTTGACTGAATGATATGCCCCTTCTAGCCAAATCATTGTAGAACACCTGAAAGCAACCTTGCACGAACTCCATAGAATGCATGCGATCATCACTAATATAGAAATTATACTCTCTTATGATCTTTCTGTCATCCTCTGTACTATCATTTGCATGAATGAATGCGATGTGCACAAATATAGAAACCTGTGTGGAGTTGTAATATTGTGATTGCACCTCACGCTATGGCTATAGACTGTAGTTCTCTGCAAAGTCAACAACTGAAACAATGCTACAAATCAGAAATGTGCCCTTGCATAACTTGAATTGCAAGTCTAACCATCGAGCTCTATGGGCATGTCTTGCATACTCATACACTATGCTGTCACGAAATATATGCATAAATTGATACACTAGAATCTTTTCAATAACTAATTCACTCCTCTTTGCTTCTTTACCATCTTTTGTATTGTATGCCACTATTTTATACTTGCCAAACTCTACTAGTTCATTTCCAACCACATGTGTTATTTCCATATGTTCACATATTGGCAAATGTTGCAAGCCACCGCAACGATGACATGTGCCATCCAAGCATAATTTCTTGTAGAATATTTGACCTTCCTCTCTTTCACATAAAATTCTTGATATGAAGTCTCTTGAAGATCTTGGTGGGGCACATATGGCACAACCCTGCAAATCATTGTTAGTATGCATATCTAAACATATAGACCTATAAGCATCAAAATGGTTAGAAAATTTAATATGTAATCTACAACAAGTAGTGCATGTGTGATTTATCTTAACATAGAAAGGTTTTAGCAATTCAAAATATCTTTGACAAATTTTAATTTGAGGATACTTCTCTAGAAATTTACCATAAAACTATGTTTGAGTCTCATCCAAAAAATTCTTTGGATGTGGCTTGCGATTCTGACTACCAATTCTCCTTCTTACCACATCCCTTTGATTCAGAGATACCCTTGTGTAATTCTTCAAAAAGTCTTCAATTAGTGATCTCAATGCTTCAACAATTGGTTTATCTTTTCATGGTAGTCTCCCCAAGAATGCCCATAATTCATTGGCATTAGTGTCCTCAATTCTTTGGCGTCTTCCAATGGCTCTTGATAAAGTTTTCCTATTAATTCTCAATTCTTGACTTGTCTTTCTAATGAAACGAGCTTTCCTCATTTGACTACTTACTATAGTCGATGTAATCACACGCCGTGTTGCATTACTATCTTTTGTGCATGAGGTGTTACCCACACTCTCATACGCACTCATTAGATTCTTGACAATAGATTTTTCACTTGAAGCCTCTGATGTTCTCAACCCAAGAATCTTCATGATAGACCTATACTTTATACTTCGCATCATTTCAATGAATAGTCGACATCTTGCAATCTCATTTAACTTTTCAAAGAACAATCTCTAAATCTTATTAGCATATCTTCTACAAGTGCATTTTAGAATCTTACCTTCCATTGGCTGCAAAATATTCTCATCAATATCAATCAAATACTTTGGCTTTCTATGCAAAATTCTAGGTGGTGTTAAGTTAGGTAAATTCATCTCAACATTAGGAATTTTATCAATATTTAAATGAGATGGGTTAGATGGCATACCTTCAATCGAAGATGGAATAGATGACATACCTTGAGGTTGAGGTGGGAATGATGGTGTACCTCCTTCATCACATGTGAGTGATGATGTACTCTCAACTTGAGATGTGGTAGATGGTGTCCCTACATGTTGACTTGCGGTAGAGGATGTGTCTCCAACTATGGTATACAAATCTCTCGTACCACGAAGTTTTTGCATTCGTTCTCTTTGTGCCGCCAATACCATATCTCTTTGTGATGGTTGTGGTTCCTCTTCAATTGGTATGCCTTCATTTATCGTGTCCAATTTCCTCTTCTCATGAAGTTCCCTCATAGCTACTGCTTTCTTTGCATTCTTAGCTTCTATCTCTTCCTGTATTGGTTTAATTCTTAATCGTTTCCTCGGCATGATGGAGAATTTGTCTATAGCATGATAAAGAGACCAATATTAGATCCTAAGAAATGAATACAAGATAATAGTGGGATTGTATTTTTTTTATGTTGTAAGGATTTATTCTTGTATAGTTTGACATCATGGTATGTTAAGGTTTGTTTATTACACATAATTATTAAAGAGCCCAAGTGTAGAAAATATACATGGCATCATGTGAGATTGTAGGCTACTTTCTTGATTGGGAATGTGTCTATTTTAAACATGTATGATAAAGCATGATAAAGTAATTCAATCTGAAATAAGGAAAATGTAAAGAACATGCATGTAAAGACTTGACATACCTAAAAAATGAAGATTTGAATGGAGAGAGTACCTAATTATGTAGTGTTTTTATCTTCTTGCATCAAACCCCTCAACAATTTGAGTTTTTCACCACTTGCTTCATTTTCAATGTTAAATTGAATAACACTTAAATATCATTACTAACAACAATACTATTAACCAATCTATAATGTTAAATTCCTAAAATTGAATCACAATTAACATTGCAACACTACAAAAATTGAAACTTGAATAGATATATATCAAACTTGGTGTGAAAACTATGTTATTTCCTCCTTCTCAAGTTGGCAAAGCAGAAAAGGTGGTGGAAAGATCATGCAAAGGTGGTACAATGTGTCAAATGTGCATGTGAACTTCCCAACAACATGAAAGCACTTCTTTTTTGTCGGAGCACGCATAGAATCAGTAAGAAAATAGAGCATGTGGGCCTGGATCACGGGGGTCAACACTTTTTTACCGTTTCAATAGCAAGACAAAACTCAAGTGCGTTATAATGCACTCGCATTATAACGCGCTCGCATTTTGTCCTACTATAGATTGATCACATCCTTTGCATTGATCACATCTCTTTCCTGCAAGAGCTTGCCAGATGCTCTGCCATATGATAGGCATAACAATGAAGGGGCAAGCCCTCATAATCAAGTTCTTGATAGAAAATGCCCATAACCCTAAACCCTAAACCCTAATCCGTCAACCCTAAATCCTATCCCTAAACCCTCAACCCTCAACACTATACCTTAAACCGTAATCCCTCAACCCTCAACCCTAAACCTTATCCCTAAACCCTAATCCCTCAACCCTCAACCCTAATCCATCACCCCTCAACTCGAATCCCTCATTCCTAAACCCTAAATGCTATCCCTATTCCTAAACCCTCAACATATTTGATACTATACCTTAAACCCTAATCCCTTATCCTCGACACTCTTATTTAACCCTAATCCCTTGACCATTAACCCTATCCCTCAACCTCAACCCTCAACCCTTAACCCTCAACTCTCAACATTAAACCCTTAACTCTGATCCCTCGACCCTCAACCCTAAACCCTAAACCCTCAACCCTCAACGTCAAATCCTAATGCCTCAACCCTCAATCCTTAAACCTTCAACCCTAAACCCTATCCCTAATCCCTCTACCCTTGAAACTCTAACCCTAACCTTGACATTAAATGATAATCCATCAACCCCAAACCCTATCCCTAAACCCTCAACCCTCAACATTATACCTTAAACCCTAATCCCTCAACCCTCAACCCTAAACCTTATCCCTAAACCCTAATCCCTCAACCCTCAACCCTAATCCATCACCCCTCAACTCTAATCCCTCATCCCTAAACCCTAAATGCTATCCCTATTCCTAAACCCTCAACAGACTCAATACTATACCTTAAACCCTAATCCCTTATCCTCGACACTCTTATTTAACCCTAATCCCTTGACCATTAACCCTATCCCTCAACCTCAACACTCAAGCCTCAAGCCTCAACTCTCAACATTAAACCCTTAACTCTGATCCCTCGACCCTCAACCCTATCCCTAAACCCTAAACCCTAAACCCTCAACGTCAAATCCTAATCCCTCAACCCTCAACCCTAAACCCTCAACACTATACCTTATACCCTAATCCCTCAACCCTAAACCTTATCCCTAAAACCTAATCCCTCAACCCTCAACCCTAATCTGTCATCCCTCAACTCTAATCCCTCATCCCCAAACCCTAAATGCTATCCCTATTCCTGAACCCTCAACATACTCGTTACTATACCTTAACCCCTAATCCCTTATCCTCGACACTCTTATTTAACCCTTATCCCTTGACCATTAACCCTATCCCTCAACCTCAACCCTCAACCCTCAACCCTCAACCCTCAACATTAAACCCTAATTCATCAACCCTAAACCCTAATCCCTCAAACCTAAACCCTATCCCTAAACCATCAACCCTCAACACTATACCTTAAACCCTAATCCTTATCCCTCAACCCTTAACCCTTAAAACTTAAACCCTATCCTTACACCCTCAACACTTGACACTATATCTTAAGCCTTAAACCCTCATCCTTAAAGCCTCAACCCTCAATCCTTAAACCTTCAACCCTAAACCTTATCCCTAATCCCTCTACCCTCGACACTCTAACCCTAACCTTGACATTAAATGCTAATCCGTCAACCCTAAACCCTATCCCTAAACCCTCAACCCTCAACACTATACCTTAAACCCTAATCCCTCAACCCTCAACCCTAAACCTTATCCCTAAACCCTAATCCCTCAACTCTCAACCCTAATCCATCACCTCTCAACTCTAATCCCTCATCCCTAAACCCTAAATGCTATCCCTATTCCTAAACCCTCAACAGACTTGATACTATACCTTAAACCCTAATCCCTTATCCTCGACACTCTTATTTAACCCTAATCCCTTGACCATTAACCCTATCCCTCAACCTCAACCCTCAAACCTCAACCCTCAACTCTCAACATTAAACCCTTAACTCTGATCCCTCGACCCTCAACCCTATCCCTAAACCCTAAAGCCTAAACCCTCAACCCTCAACCCTCAATGTCAAATCCTAATCCCTCAACCCTTCACGCTAATCCCTCAACCCTAAACCCTATCCCTAAACCCTCAACACTATACCTTATACCCTAATCCATCAACCCTAAACCTTATCCCTAGACCCTAATCCCTCAACCCTCAACCCTAATCCGTCATCCCTCAACTCTAATCCCTCATCCCTAAACCCTAAATGCTATCCCTATTCCTAAACCCTCAACATACTCGATACTATACCTTAAACCTTAATCCCTTATCCTTGACACTCTTATTTAACCCTAATCCCTTGACCATTAACCCTATCCCTCAACCTCAAGCCTCAAGCCTCAACTCTCAACATTAAACCCTAATTCATCAACCCTAAACCCTAATCCCTCAAACCTAAACCCTATCCCTAAACCATCAACCCTCAACACTATACCTTAAACCCTAATCCCTATCCCTCAACCCTTAACCCTTAAAACTTAAACCCTATCCCTACACCCTCAACACTTGACACTATATCTTAAGCCTTAAACCCTCATCCCTAAGGCCTCAACCCTCAATCCTTAAACCTTCAACCCTAAACCCTATCCCTAATCCCTCTACCCTTGACACTCTAACCCTAACCTCGACATTAAATGCTAATCCGTCAACCCTAAACCCTAATCCGTCAACCCTAAACCCTCAACACTATACCTTAAACCCTAATCCCTCAACCCTAAACCTTATCCCTAAACCCTAATCCCTCAACCCTCAATCCTAATCCATCACCCCTCAACTCTAATCCGTCATCCCTAAACCCTAAATGCTATCCCTATTCCTAAACCCTCAACAGACTTGATACTATACCTTAAACCCTAATCCCTTATCCTCGACACTCTTATTTAACCCTAATCCCTTGACCATTAACCCTATCCCTCAACCTCAAGCCTCAAGCCTCAAGCCTCAAGTCTCAACCCTCAACTCTCAACATTAAACCCTTAACTCTGATACCTCGACCCTCAACCCTATCCCTAAACCCTAAATCCTAAACCCTCAACCCTCAACGTCAAATCCTAATCCCTCAACCCTTCACTCTAATCCCTCAACCCTAAACCCTATCCCTAAACCCTCAACACTATACCTTATACCCTAATCCCTCAACCCTAAACCTTATCCCTAAACCCTAATCCCTCAACCCTCAACCCTAATCCATCATCCCTCAACTCTAATCCCTCATCCTAAACCCTAAATGCTATCCCTATTCCTAAACCCTCAACATACTCGATACTATACCTTAAACCCTAATCCCTCTATCCTCGACACTGTTATTTAATCCTAATCCCTTGACCATTAACCCTATCCCTCAACCTCAATCCTCAAGCCTCAAGCCTAAAGCCTCAAGCCTCAACTCTCAACATTAAACCCTTAACTCTGATCCCTTGACCCTCAACCCTATCCCTAAACCCTACACCCTCAACCCTCAACGTCAAATCCTAATCCCTCAACCCTTCACTCTAATCCCTCAACCCTAAACCCTCAACACTATACCTTAAACCCTAATCCCTCAACCCTAACCCTAAACCTTATCCCTAATCCCTAATCCCTCAACCTTAATCCATCATCCATCATCCCTCAACTCTAATCCCTCATCCCTAAACCCTAAATGCTATCCCTATTCCTAGACCCTCAACGGGATCGATACTATACCTTAAACCCTAATCCCTTACCCCTAAACCCTCCAACCCTATCCCTTAACCCTAATCCTTTGACCCTCAACCCTATCCTGAAACCCTTAACCCTCGAACTTCAATGTACTCAACCCTCAATGTCAAACCCTAATCCCTCAACCCTTAACTCTAATCTCTCGACCCTTAACCCTTAAAACTTGAACCCTAAAACCTATCCCTACACGCTCGACACTCGACACTATATCTTAAACCCTAATCCCTTAACCCTCATCCCTAAAGCCTCAACCCTAAATCATTAAACCTTCAACCCTAAACCCTATCCCTAATCCCTCTACCCTTGACACTCTACCTTAAACCTAATCCCTCAACCCTTAACCCTAAACTCTATCCCTAAAGCCTCAACCCTAAACCCTAATCCCTCAAGGTCCTAAACTCTAATCCCTTATCCCTAAACTCTAAATCCTATCCCTAAACGCTCAACCCTCAACCTTAAACCTTAATCACTCAATCCTTATCCACCCCTCTCCTCCCCTATTTGGCTCACTTCCATCTCTACCCTCCTCTGCCCTTGACACTATACATACATACATACATATATATAGGCATACATAGATACATACATACATACATATTGGCATACATAGATACATACATACATATAGGCATACATACATACATACATATTGGCATACATAGATACATACATAGATACATATAGGCATACATACATACATACATGATTAATAGCATTAAACATAAAAGAATTTGAGGGGAACATAATGCGAGCGCATTATAACGTGCTCGCGTTATGTCAAACATGACAAACAACAAACTTGCGCAAAAGGAAAAATGCAAAGCAAACCATAACGCGAGCGCGTTATAATGTGCTCGCATTATGTCTTGCTTTGGAAATCCCAAGCCTTGGGCTTGGGATTTGCTTTGGATTTCCAACCCAAAGGCTTGGAGTGCCTTTTGAACAATCACAGACGTGTTTTTCCAGATTCTTCAAGATTTCACATAATTTCATTCATGCTAACCCTCAGATTTGCATGTGTTTCAACGTCGAACAAATCAAACACCTAGGTAATGTTAGGCTTTCTCTTATCTATTTGACGATGTGATTTTTTCACATTTTAACAATGTTAAGCCTTTCATCTTTAATTTCTTTTGTTTGTGTGTCTGTTTCTGGGCAAAAACCACTGTTTGGTCTTTTTTTCACTGTAAATTAACTATTCATTGAAATTTAAAAAATATATATATTTAGAAACTGGACTCCATTCTACAAATATTAAAAAAAGAAAAAAATGATTTTCAATTAGTTTTCAAAATTTATAGGGGTAGCATGGCCAAAATTCTATTTTTTAGGATGTGTCCACTTTGAAAATTACTAAAAAATCAAATATTCATTAAAAAATTATCAGAAAAATCAGGCATAAACTACATGCTATTAGCTAATTTCTCACTGAAGCAATTTTAAAAATACCAAAAAAAAGTTGACCTTTTGAGGGAGCCACAAAACATGCTATGTTATGTTTTTTGACAGAAACAACACCAATTTCTGTGGCTCCCTCTTTTGAACCCCTTAATCTATGCCATTTTTTTAAAAAAATAGTAGTTTAGAAAGTAGACTCGAAGCACTACAAACATTGTTTTGGTTGCATCTCCAAATTTTGAGTGTAACTATGCTCAATTTCTCATCCAAGGCCAGTATTTCCTAATTTCAGAAAAAAAGTGGCCACTTAAGACCCCTTTTTGGCCCCCCATCTTCTTGCACTTACCCTTTTGTTGTTTTTAATATGCAGACATAGAGTGATGCATCTGCAAGTTTTTACACCACAGTCACCAGTTTTTGAAGTGCAGTCACCATCTGTTGTGATGCATTCGAGAACCCATACAATGCATCCTTTTGACAGTAAACCACATCTGCTTTCCTGTGTGATGCAGTCACTATTCTCTATGACACATCAGAGAAACCTTGGACCACATCTGACTACTGTAAAATAGGGAGTTCTTAGGTTGTATTCATTTTGGTTTCTCTGCTTGTACAATTGATTAGGAGGTTTTATTCTGGTACTGATTTTTGGTTTGTAGCTTTGTGGCATCCATTGGGAAGAGAATCTTGTTTGAAATCACTAACCTATTTGTTGCAAGGTTCCTTTCATTCATATGTGTGTTTGGTTAAATTAGGAACACTTCAAATTGGGGCATAAAAAGAACAACAATTTGTTTGTTTTCACACTCATTGGCTTAAAAGGAACAACAAATTGTATATTTTCACTCACTGGCTTAAAAGGAACAAAAAATTTCATATTTTCACTCATTGGTTTAAAAGTAACAACAAATTGCATCTTTTCACATTCATTGGGGTAAAACGAACAACAAACTTGCATCATTTGTCTTCTTTGCCTTATGATTTTATTTGTGTTGTAAAGTGTGTATGCTCTTCCCTCACACTTTAAGTGATCTTGGAAATAAAAAACACTTCTCAACATTTTCATAATCGCACCACACATTTGATTTCTAAAGGTTAAAATGATTTTTGCTAGTGTGATCAAGAAACATGTGTATGCTCTCTCCTCGCATCTTTGTATGAACTTGGAGATCAAAAGCATTTGCTTGTGTCACTTTTGTAACCCTTTAGATAGGGCCTGCCTTTGAGACACATCCATTTGGAGAACTCATTGGCCACCCAAAGAGGTTTTTCCCTTGGGCCACTATATAAAAGGATAAGGCAAAAGCCGAGTCTAAACTACCATTAGCCTTCTTTGTACAATGCCAATCCAAAAGTGCAAGCTACCCACATTTACGTGAGATATTTTTAGTACCACTAGTAGGATTGGTGAAAGCCTTAAGTGGCTTGCTAGACACTCGCGAGGTGGTAAGTCCTCGAGTTGTGACTAGAAGACAAAATAGTTAGAGGCCCACCCTTTATGATTGCCTTTTTATTGGAGTCACTATCAGTGCAAGAATTATCACCCTGAAGTTACTCACCATATGAGCTCCCTTGATATGAGATGGAAATCCTCGGCTTACCATAAGCTATACGTAGCTTTCTAGGGAAGGGGTGATTGGGTCTTTCTTCAATTCTTGGAGGCCCCTATCCATCCTCTCTCGCAAAGACAAAAGTGTATACACCCCACTCTAGGGTGTCCCTACCTCGCGTCAAAGGAGTTTCCAAGTTGTGGGCCCGAGGCATCATGCCATTGGCCAATGACCTTAGGGATAGGAAGTGTCTTATGTCTGTGAATTATTTTCAAATTGTGATTAAAGCCCATGGAAATTTGGGGTTGGAGAGCCCTCGAACATACACATACACTTACTAAGTCAAGAGTCACAACCAAACTGAATGCTAATTGTCTTCTATGTGTGAAGTGTTTTATGATTTTCCCAACAAACTGTTGAACAAACATAGAAGACTAATTTTAGGCTCCAAATAAATAGTGAAACACATCAGTAGGGTTCTAAAACACATATACTGAGAAATAGAATGCAATTGAGACCCTCTGAAACACATCTGATAAGTAGTAAAATGCATCTATAGCTCCATGAAATGCATCTTCAGACTACTAAACTGCAATAGAGCCCTGGTGTGACGCATCTACCTGTAGTAAGAAACTTAAAGGATCTTTTGAAAATCTGCCTTCCCTATCAAATCTGATTGCAACTATGTCAAAACATTTTAGACCTACTAGTTATGTTCATCCATTGCATACTCAACTTCATTCCTTTAGGTTTAGATTGCATTCCATATTGTCTAAATTATTTAGCTTACCTTAGAGCATTAAAAATCAGCCCTTGACATCTAAAGAGGTCCCTAAAAATTTAGTCTTCTTTAAGGTTGAAACATAAGGAGAAATTGTCGAAATTTGAATACATTATAAGTATGAATTTGGATTATGAGACCTTGATATCTTTTTCAAATCAATCACAATTTGGGCTTAATACTCACAAGTCTAGTTTAAGTCCATCTTTCAAAATCAACAAGTGAGTCTCAACTCATGAGTCTAGTTTAAGCTCACCTTGATCAATCATTTCTTCTACAACAAGACTTCAAGGTCTTGATAAATTCAACTAGTGCTTTGATAAAGTCATAAGTAGACATTAGTACCCTCTTAGAGCAAACTTCTTGAAGACTAATACCCATTAGCCTCTAGCATAGTCTTACTCTCATTACATTAGTTGCATCTCAAAACATTGACATAACATATCCCCATATCATCATTCTCATTTGCATAGGTGCATTTCCAACCTTAGTGCATCTCTATATTTTCCAAAAATACCAAAAATATAGCATAGTGCATAAACACTTTGCATTTCCACCCATAGGACAAACACATTTTTCGCAAACTAGTAAAGTCTTATATGGTATAGACATAGTTGCAAAAGAAGAGAAAGGGAGAATACTTAGATAATCCTACGAACACAATGAGATTTGGAACCTCATCTAACAGGCAACATGAATCTCACTCCAACATGCCAAATCCTATTGAAAACATCATTTTGCAAGAAGACAACCAAGGGATTACACAACAAGAAATTGAGGAAGCCACCCAAGATCCTAGAATGTTATGCATTCTAAATGAAATGATAGCTTCCAATGCTCAAACATACCTCATGTATCTCTTACAAACTAGCACCAAACTCCCCATAGGGGTAGACGCCAATACAATTATCACACAATTATCATCGTCAAATAATATCGCACAAAGTGAAGGTCAAACAACACCATCCACTAGCTACACGAATTCGACACAAGAACATGCCACTATTCCCATGGGACAAATGTCACAAGATTCCACAATCTCCCATGTGCCTCCCCATTTGATACCAACAATGCGAATGCTATGTCACAACTGTTGAATTTTGCAAATCTATTTGTTTCGATGACAAATGTAGGTCAAAACAAAAGATCATGAAAAATACACATAGTGACCTCATGAGCACAAACACTAGGGGTTAATACCACATCAAATGCAAACATGAACCTTGGGCCTAAAACAAATAATAACTTAGGTAATCAAAACATGGACCCCATTTTCCAAAACAATAACACCATACCAAATGTGAACATGAATTCTGGGACTACACAAAGTAATGTTTTGAGTCATCAATATGTAGACCCACACCATCGAAATAGTAATACCATACCCAACCATTACACGAACATTGGTACTACTCAAAATCACATCCAAACCCATCAACATGTGTCCCGCCAAAACATCAATCAAAACACTCATACCCATTCGAATCCCTTGCAACAACAAATAGACCAAAACATCCTCTTCCAAACAAATCCCAATAACATCCAAAACCAAAACAATACAAGTGCTTCAGCCCACTTCCAATACGTTAATCCAAACAACACATATATACCCAACCTAAATGCATCTTCATCACACACTCCCCTCAATACACATACCAACCCACTTGTTGTAAATTTGGGATCTCAAGACACGTCCAACATGGGTACATTTGTATCAAAACACAATCACAAATTCCATAGACATATCATTAACCCCCTTTGAATTCTTGACACGCAAAATGCAATCACTAGAGCAACGCTTCTCAAACATGCAAATATCTCCAACAAAGAAGGCATATTCCATAGAAGATCTATGTCCTTATCCCTTCGAAAAAAGAATTTACATGCCACCTTTTCCACCAAACTACAATGTGCCTAACTTCAACAAGTATAGAGGAAAAGGGAACCCCGTAGAACATGTGCAAGAGTTTCACACAGCATGCCTTGAGATTGCATTTGAACACACATATTTGATGAGATTATTCCTAAGGATCCTTGCAAGTCAAGCACTTGAGTGGTTCACACACCTTCCCACAAGAATAAGAACATGGACTAAACTTGCGGACAAATTCATATCTCACTTTATTACAACATCGAAACAGATGTGAATGTCACCACCTTATGTCATACAAAACAAGCAGAGGAGAAAACATTCATCTCCTTCTTCCAAAGGTGGAGAAGCCTAGCTAGCAAATGTCTGTGTCATATCCCTGAGAATCAATTGGTACCAATTTTTGTGGAGAACCTTAACAAAGAACTCATGCATCAATTACAAATCCATTGTTGCACCTCCTTTGGAGAAGTTGTTGAAAAGGGGACAGCGATTGAGAAAGCCCTCATAGCTAAGGGCACAATCAAAATCTTCAACAAGAACCAAAATACTCAAAATCCCCCCTATGACAAGAATAAGTTTTGGTCTCTAAACAAGAATGTCACCAATGATGGGGTAGTGGATGCAAAGGTAATCAATAGGTCTAGCCTTGTTCTCACACTTAAAGCACCATTGGAACTAAACAATCAACCTTCCATTCAACAACAACCACAACTGTGCAACAACAAAAAGCTAATGCATTTCAAAACAACCAAAGAAGACCATCTCCCAAGAACAATCCCCCTCGGCAAAATTATACACCCTTGACAGAGCCTATTGAATTGATCTTAAAGAAGTCGTTATAGTCCAACCTCATCCAACTATCAGAGGTCAAACAATATGAACTGGCTTTTAAACCTCCCTCATGGAATGACAATGACTTTTGTGAATATCACCAAATAAAAGGTTACAAAACATCCAATTGTTACAAATTAAAGAACATCATACAATAATTTAATGACTGAGGAGATATAGTTGTAGATAATTCGCAAGGTTCCTCCAATATTGATCACACCATCTTTACAAATCCCTTACAGGATCATGGATTAGGAAAAGCCTCCACTTTAGGAACTAAGCTGCATGACCATGTCAATTACAACAACATCACGTATGAATACACTGTCAACAGTATCCACGCATTTGATGACAACATCTGCATGATCACCATCGAGTCCTATCCTAAGTGTGTCATCACCACTCATAAGGCCAAGATAACACTACAAAGAGCTCCATCTAATCCATCCAATCCACCTGATCCATAACCAAAGACCCAATATAACCTCTTGGACCACTTGAAAAAGACTAGCACAAATATCCATTTTCAAATTACTTCGCCTATCCCTAGAGCATAAGACCATACTGGACAAGGCTTTGTTGGAATCTTCTGTCACCACAGACCTAAATGTCAATCAATTTTAGGCCATGATAGGACATTTAGCTACCTCCAACCATGTCACTTTCACTAAACGTGATGTACCCTCAAATCGACCTAACCACATCGACCCATTACACCTTGAAGTCTTCATTAACAAGCACAAGATTAGACGAGTCTTGGTAGATGGTGGAGCAAGATTAAATATATGTCCTTTAAAGTTAGTGATTATATTGGGATACTCAGAAGCCTATGTCGCCCCAACCAAAAGAATTGTCATCAAGGCTTACGACGATGCTTAATGTTCCTCTAAGGGAGTGATCTCACTTCCCATAAGAGTTGGGTTTGCCACTCTCAATATTGCATTTCATGTCTTAGATGTTGAACTTCCCTACAATCTCATCCTCGGCTGACCATAGATTCACGCCATGAAGGCCATGCCATCCACTTATCACCAATGCATTAAATTCCCTTACAATGTTACGGAAATCACTATACCTGGTGATCATGATGCCTTTCAATATTGCAGCCATCTAAGAGAAGTTTTGTAGCATTAAGTACCTGTAAATAGGGGAATTTCACCTTCCACCTCATCACATTATGTTAACCCATCCACATTGTCAAAATCCACCACCACATTCACTCTGCCACTTAACCCTAAAGTTTAGATCCAAGATAAAGGATGTAGGGAATATAAGATAGAAGGATCATATTGCATCGGTAAGCTGCCAACATCACCAAGGTCCCACAGAAAGCCTGGCCCAATCAAACCAAAGGAGACTATTTCTATCATCCCCACCACCTTCACAAAATGGGGAGAACTTAGCAAAGAGGATGTAGACGGTGATGTCTCTAAATGGCTCTACAAGGAAGAAGAAGAAGTCAAGCATGTATAACTTCCCATAGAATGATATGGAAAAGGGTACGATTTTGTGAAACAAAAAGGATACGAGGAAAACAATGGACTTGGGCCTAGCAAAAATGAAAGCATGGAGCCGATTCAACCAACCATGCAACCTCACAACAAGGGGCCAAGGTAGACATCATGAAGAGAAAGTACTCCTGGTACTAAGTTACTTTTTGGTAGGGATGCAAGTACTTCCAAAAATGTCAAGATATCAAGGGACCCACCCTAACTTGAGCCCGAATCCTCCCACCCTGACCTACCTGATGGTGCCGCATGGATCAACATTTTCTGGGATCTGGACAATACCTCCATATGCACCTTAACTCCCATATCCATAAGCTACATGAACATTGATGATAGCTTGCCCTTAGTCCACCCCAACCTCATAGACTGGGATGAACAGACACCACCTAGCTTGGATTTGTTTGAGAATGATGAAGCTATAGTTGAGTTCATGGGACTCCGTGAAGGCATACCACAAGGGGACCATAAGGTTGGATACATCATGGAACTCGACAACTCACCATACTTTGGGGAGTCCACTCCACCCTCCAGTCACAAAAATGAAAAAGAAAATAATAAAGATCTCTATAAAGATCTCTAGGTGAAAACTGAAAGGCACCTCTTGATCATACAAAAGTAAAAATAAAGGACATATCTGAACATGAGAAACTCCCTAAGGCACCCAAGGATGGAGGGTTGGAAGTGCTTCCTATCACACAAGAGAGATCCCCACTACTAGTAGAAAAATCTATTGAGACCAACATTGGTATAGAAGATAATCCCAAGATCATTCACTTTGTTGAGTCACTGACATAACAAGAGAAGCCAAAGTTTATAGCTTTCTTCTCGGCCAAGCAAGTCAATTTTCCATAGTCATATGCTGACATGCCAAGACTTGATCTACAATTTATCTTGCATCACCTACCATTGCTACCAAATGCCAAACTGGTAAAGCAGAAATTGAGAAAAATGCATCCATAGATAATACTCTTGGTAAAGGAAGAATTAAAAAAGCTAGTTGATGTGGGTTTCATGCGACCAATAGACTATCTAGAATGGATATCTAATCTCGTACCAATCACAAAACCTAATGGCCAAATCAGAATCTGTGAAGACTTCTGGGATCTAAACAAAACATGTCTGAAAGATAATTTTCCCTTGCCAAACATAGACATTATAGTAGACCTCACCGCTGGATTTGAAATGCTCTCATTCACGGACGGTTTCTCAGTATATAATTAGATAAGGATAGCTCCCAAAGATCAACACAAAATTGCTTTTACATGTCCATGGGCACATACTACTAGAATGTCATGCTCTTTGGCCTCAAAATGCTGGAGCTACGTACCAGAGAGCAATGACAACAATCTTTCACGATTATATGCACACATTTATGGAGGATTATGTTGACAACTTACTAGCCAAATTAGCTACCAGGAGCACTCACTTGGATGTATTTGACAAAGTCTTCACATGTCTGGAAGAGTATAAGGTCAGACTGAACCCTAAGAAATGTGTGTTCAGAGTTACTTCAGGAAAACTGTTGGGGTATATCATCTCTCGACGGGGAATTGAAATTGATCCCGCCAAAGTGAAAGCCATTGTGGACATACCTCCACCAACAAGTCTCAAACAACTATGCATCTTATAGGGCAAATTACAATCAATCATGAGGTTCATTGTGTAACTCACTGACAAATGTCACCCGTTTCAACACTTACTCCATAAAGGGGTACCCTTCGTATGGACTAAACACTACCAAGAAGCTTTTCAAAAGATCAAAGATTATATGTTGTCAGCCGCAGTCCTCATGCCACCAAGTGTGGGAAATCCTCTGATACTGTATATTTCCACTACTCCTTCAGCACTGGGGGCACTACTAGCACATAATGATGAAGAAGAGAAACAACGAGAAATCTATTACATCAGTAGGACATTGGTGGGATATGAGCTAAATTACAGTCCCATTGAATGTGCTTGCCTTGTCAAAGTTTTTGTCACCCAAAAGATGTGATATTATATGTTGAGTCATCACACAAAACTAATTGCAAAGAGAAGTACTTACTTAACAAGGCAACCTTGATAGGACGGTTGGCTAAATGGGTTATGATATTGAGTGAATTTGATATAGAGTATGTTGACTGCAAAGCAATAAAGGGACAATTGATCGCAAACCAATTGGTAGAGGCACCTACAATAGCAGATCATCCTTTGGTCGTAGATTTTCTAGATGAATCAATCTTTGTTGTGGAAGTTCCCAGAACATGGACATTATTCTTTGATGGTTCCTGCACAAATTACGGCTTAGGGGTGGGAATTACTCCTCAAGGAGATGCTATCCCTAAAGCATTTTTGATAGCCTTTCCTTGTACAAATAACATTACTGAATATGAGGCATTGTTCATGGGATTACGTATGACCATCAATTGGAAAATCAAGAAATTACAAGTCTTCAACGATTCACAGCTCGTCATCAAGTAGGTCAAAAATGAATATGACACAAAAGATGAAAAATGCATGCCATATAAGAGAATGGTTGACAGCTTCAGACTCTATTTTGACATAGTGGTCTTCAATCAGATTCCTAGGGTTCAAAACAGAGCAGCTGATGCAATGGCTACAATAGGATCTCTCTTGGATATCTCAAAAAATATGCCTCAATTTGAGTTCTTGGTTGAACAACTGCTAGTCCCTGCCTTCGATGTCCTTAAATCAAAGCTAGTGTGTGAAATCATTGGTCCCACGTCTCCCTGGTATCATGACATCTATACATACCTACATGACCAAATTATCCCACCTGACCTATCCTCCAATTAACATAAATCCTTTGTATGCCAATCTACTAAATATGTCATCATTAGTGACACCCTTTACAATTGCGGATTTGACAACACCCTCCTATGATGTCTGGACGTCGAGGAAGCACAAATGGCCTTACACAAGGTACATAGAGGTATATGTGGATCTCACTCTAGTGGTCCTACTCTAGCCAAAAAGATTGTAAGAGTTGGATACTATTGGTCCACCATGGAGAAAGATGCCTACAACTTTGCCAAGAAATGTAGACAGTGTCAAATACATGGAGATTTGGTGCATGCATCCATCCAGGATCTTCAGCCACTTACATCTCCATGGCCATTCTCTCAATGGGGAATCAACCTTGTGGGTAGAATCCATCCCACTTCTGCCAATGACCACAAGTTCATCATCACCACGACTGAGTATTTCACAAAGTGGATTGAGGCAATTCCCATGACATACATTACTAGTATAAATAAATTGCTAAAATCATCCTCAACTACATCATATGTCGGTATGGTGTGCCTCAATCTATCATCATGGATAATGGTCGCCCTTTCAAAAATCAAGACGTCCGTGAACTATGTGAAAGATTCCATATCTAACATTGTTTTGTCACTCCATATTACCCCCAAGGCAATGGTTAAGCCAAGGAGTCAAATAAGACCATTATAAAAATCCTTAACAAGACTGTCAATGACGTTGGTTGTGACTGGCATATCCAACTAAATCCCTTCGTGTGGGCCTACCACACTAGCATCTATACACCCATAGGAGCCACCCCATACTCCCTTGTCTATGGTTCCAAAGCCATTCTACCCATCGAGGTCAAGTTACCTTCCTTGAGATTGTCATTGGAACAATTTGTGGATGATGAAAAGTACAGAGTATCCAGGTTACATGAGTTGGAGCTACTAGATGAAAGAAGATAAAATGCACTGGCTCATTTACAAGCATATTAGAATTGCCTCCGACATAGTTACAACAAAAGGGTTCTAGTTTGATAGTTCAATATTAGAGACTTGGTCCTGAAAGAGAACCCTAGGAATCAAATGGATTGAGAGAAGCTAGGAAAATTTGAGCCAAACTGGTTGGGTCCCTATGTTATCACTGTGGCATATGGATCTGGTGCCTATCAACTTGCCACCCCCGAAGGTGAACCACTACTAGAGCCTATCAATAGCATGCACCTTCGTAGATACTATACCTAAAAATTTAAAAAAATAAAATAAAATAAAATATGAAAAAAGTCAAAAAAATCAAAAAAGAAAAAAAAGTCCAATAGTGAAAACCACTCTGGTGGCACTATTGGATAGCAAAATAGTAAAGAGAAATAATTTGTCCAAAAGTGAAAACCACTTTGGTGGCCCTTTGGATAAGTACCATGGTGAAAACCTGGCAAACATGAGCCATGTGTAGTCAATCTTGGCTCCATTGTCTACCATCACTCTATCTTGTCTTTTGCTTTTTGCAACAAATCCCACATCATCCATACCGTAATTCATGACATTGTCCATAATAAACCACATTGTCCTGTCTTGGCCTAGAAATAAGTTGACATTCAACATCTTCTTGACTTTCCTAGAACACTTCATCCCATCCCATCTTGGTAATAACTCTATCCTATACCTGACTGGGGGCAATTCTGGATCCTAACAATTAGTATTGGAGGACACCTTTCATATATTCTCAAAATTCCAAAAACATCACATATTCTCAAAAATCCAAAAAACATCATATATTCCCAAAATTCCAAAAATTTCATATATTCTCAAAATTACAAAAACATCAAATATTCCCAAAAATCCAAAAAACATCATATGTTCTCCAAAAATCCAAAAAAAAAAATCAAATATTCCCAAAAATACAAAAACATCAAATAACTGACCCAAAAATCCCAAGCAATAAAGCATGTCAAACCACCTTGTCAAACTACATCACCTCTGAGCTTTCATGTAGGCAAGGCCATCTTCGATGAACCCCCGAGGTATCCCACCCTTAGGTCTTAGGTCACACAAAGTCCACCTGGTCAAACTATGTTGTCCCTGCGCTTTTACGTAGGCAAGGCCATTTGCGATGAGCCCCCGAGAAATTAGGTTAGTCCCTTAGGGCTCGTTAAGCCAACTATCATAATACGTCATCCTTTGTAGGAATGGACATTTTGAGCAGATCAAAACAATCAGTCTTTTACAAGAAAAACAATCCTAAAAATCAACAAGACAACTTATTAAATTATCCAAGCAATCATCATTAATCATTTGCATAGCGATGATCACAAATTACTATTGGCAATCTTTATCAACTACCACATGTCTTACAATAGAATGAGGCATAATTGAAACTAGGCTTTACGCCTTAAATGATGGGATTCATCTTTTGGATATCATCAATCATCAATCATTGCACACCTTGTGACATCTTGGAAAGTCTTGCACAGGATGTCACAATTCTATCACTTGCCTTAGACATGTAGGGGCTTCATCAAAACTAGACTTAACATCTTATATAATGTACTTCCCATCCTAAAACCAGGCATTATTCAACCTATCATAATCAATTAGACAAATGCATACACACTCGGCAAAGGATTTGCATGGCTATTGACTCTTGGTCTTGTCTGTCTTATTATTATTGGATTGTTTCTTAGTCTCATTCTTATGCTTCTCAAGGTAGTCCCTACGTGATGAAGAGAAGCGAGGATAGAGCAAGACCTTTTTCTTTGATTTCTATTTGTGGTTTGTCTTGGCAAAATGACTGGGGCAACTAGGTTCCTTGCATGTGATTGACATTCCATGGGGTATAAATCAAAGACATCCTATGCATGCAAAAGAATACATTCTTCCTTGCATAAGGACTTGCATACCTCAAGTTTATCCTATCACATGTTCTGACAAGGTACCGCAATTACTTAGGTTTGAGCCAGGCAGTCCTTGTTTGTCATGCCATTTTATTTGTCACAAGGGATCACATTTTTTTCAATTTCGCCCATGTTATGCCATTGTGTTTGTCATCCTTTGACATAATAAGTTCTATGATGATAAGCAAGAACTGCAAGCAAGAAGCTAAAAAATCTATCAAAGAAAAATCTAGATCCATTCTTCTAGCCAATCTTCATCCTTCGTGCATCCCTCATCTCCATTTCTTCTGATCATCTTTCATCCTACTGTGACACGCCAAAAACACATTAGATATCATAGGCTTGCATACATACACATGTTAGCACATCATATAAACCCCCATCATAAGCATAATACCCCGACCATCATAAATATCATCATCATGTTAGATCATTAATACTACATTGTAACATATAGAGCCATCATCCGCATACAATCCACATCTATCATAAAACATTTAACACATAATATCTGCATCCATGTAATACACATATAAGCATCACATAGAAATAAGGTACCATCACATAAACATGTCATATCATCTCAACATTGTATCCATGAGTCACATCATACATCACATCATAAACATCACATAAAATGCATGATAAATAAGACTGCATCATCTCATCATGAATCATAAATCATAAAGCATAAACATGGAACCATAACATAAAAGAGCATATCACGTACATCCATCACATCATATGCATATAGAAATAAGAGATCATCATTAGAGCAATCTATCTCATATGTATATATCATAAAAAAAAGTGTCACAGTACAAATCTGAGTCCGTGTGTCAAAAATGGAGCTCGCAGGCTCAATCAAAAACTAGAGTGCACAAGCTCGATCAATCATATACATCATGTCTATCAAAATGGCCTAGTGAGTGCTATCATGGCCTCCAGATGGTGTTGGTCTTGTAGGAGGACCCCTATGCTCTGATTTAACCCTGGAATGAGATGGCCTCTCATTCGGTGAAGCCCTCCTCTAAGAGTGATAAACCCCCACACTGCTATGTGACTGCCGGGAGTGAGACCTACTCGCACTCCTGCTTCGAAAGCTAGGTGCCCTCTGATCTACTAGCACAACACCCTCATATAGGGTCCTGTAATATCCTATCTCCAAACTAGCCTGATATGAAGCCTATGTGAGATCTACGGTTGGCCCACTAACTGTCGACTTAAAATCTATACTCTACTACTCGACCCTTTGAGCTCTGATAATGGCCATATCTCTCTCTCCTGTCTGTTGTGCCAGCTGACCCTCTATCTCCTAAATGCATAGTCACATCCATTGTATCTTAGCTACCTGCTCTCGCTGATCCCCCTCCTCCTCCTCGTCATCCATATCTGCAATCAACACATGTCCTGAAGTGCCTCCTCTCTAATGCACTCCTCCTCGGCATCTACCTCCTCCTTATCCTCTCCCATATCCTCTCCATCGATGTACTCTCCATTGACATCCTCCATAGCGACATCCTCATCCATCTCCTCCCTCTCCTCCATCTGAATCTCACCCACTGCTTCTGCCACCTATCCAATAGCCCTCTGTCCCTCCTCACAAATTGGAGAGAGTCGAGGACCTCTACCCTGTCCATCCCGTCATCTCCCCCTATCTCCCCTCCTTTAGTCTCCTCGGCCCCTATCTCCTCTGCCTCCACCAATTCCACCATCATCACCTCCTCCATCATCACCCCCTCTGCCACCACTGCCTTGGCCTCTACCTCTCCCCCAACCTCATCTCCTGAATTTGCCTTTTGGCCCCCTCCCCAACCTCTCCACCAGAGCTAGCTCATCAAGATGTAAGTAGGGAACTAGCCTATGAGTAGCCCACCAAGTGTCATACTCAGGTGTGGTACCTATATCGGCCACATCGGCTCCTCTCCACTAAATAGGTTGCAGGCTTGCAATCTCATCAATCACTGTTTGGACTACAATCATCGGCCCCTAATATGAAATCTCTTGAGTAGCTCAGGAAAACTCTGCAATCTGTACTGGCTCACCTTGCCGCTTACCAAAATACCTCATAACATGCTCTAGCAAGTGACTCTCTATAATTTACTGACTACACCGTCCGCCCAATCAAATAGTGTGTATGTCTGCAAAATGGTAAATGCTCCCCATCATCTATCCATCTGGGGCAGGTTCTGTAAGGCCTCCAAACAAATACGTCTACATGGTCTAGGTCGTGCCTCCAAAACTTGACATCTCCCATCCACATCTGAGCAACTATCCTAATATAGCAGAAAACATAAGGCAACTCCTCTAGAATCTCCCACTCCACAGGAGGTCTAAACACTAGGATATGCTCCTAGGCCCAGATCATTAGCAGAGTGATACCACAACTAATGGACTACTCATCGCGGTATGCAAATCCATGCACAACTGAAAGTAAAGCATCACAAGAAGGCATGGTCCCCAAGCATATACAGTGGCATCAACCATCATGCTCTCGAACACCTCACCCCATCTGACTAGAAAACCATGCCCACGCCAATGTGGAATTGGAATGCCACCAATACAAATACATAATACTACGATTAGCTAGTCATATCGATCAGTTAGAGTATCCCAACGAATCTCGTAGTCCTCAACTCCCAGATCGGCATCATCATCGGCCTCAAACAACCACTAAAGTGTAGGAAATCCTTGATATGAACTATAAACCACCCGCTCCCCATGAATCGGCAGCCGAAAAATCTGCCAGATGTCCTTTAAGGTAATGGTGGCCTCTCCTGTTGGAAGGTGGGATGAACTGGTCTTTGAGTGCCACTGCTCGGCCAATGTAGTAAGCAAACCTTGATTAGCCCTAATCATGGGTATGAATGTGACACCATATAACCCTAGGGCATGTAGGGTATTCTGCTTCACCCAAGACAGATGATCTCATAGTAGATAATTGGCAGGATGACTCTCATAGGTGTAGATGGGCAACAATCTCACTTGTATCCACAAATGCAACACACTCTATCAATCTAAAAACCCTAGGCAAATCATTCACGAGAAAATAGGGGCAAATCAGGTCAAAATTTCATCGATAAATTACCAAACAAGCACATGCGTCGCACTATCAGGTCGGTGCATCATGGCTAAAATGGATGTGTCACAACATCACGCATGTGTCACAATTTCACGCATGCATCACATAGACCAACACATGCGGCGTAATTTTTTTATTGCGTCGCATTGTCCTGCATAGGCATCGCATCTTGGGGATACGTGACACCTAATACACATGCGTCACACAAGCTTCTGCATGTGTCACAAAAAGGCGAATGTGTTGCACGAAAGTGCATGCATCACACTGCCTCACACATGTGTCACTTGAGAATGCAGATGCGGTGCAGAAAACTGCACCGCATTTGTGCCCTATTTTCAGGCCCTAAAATCTAGCAAAAAATGACAAATTTGAAAAGTAGGGATTGGATACATACCGCCGTGCCTGTCCGGGAAGCCGACCATACATCTTGACCCTCAATCCACAATGCAGGTGAGTTGTAACAGGTGACATTCTGGCAAGCGCTCTACAGAAAACTCACAACAAGATGTACTCACCTCTCTGAAATTTCTAAGAGCCAAGTACACAAATGAGCTCTATGGGTCCCCTCTAAGGGCAATTTATAGAACTTTTTGACCTAGGTGGGCCCCCTTTTTACAAATTTGACCAACCTAAAGCCCAGTTTTGCTTGTCGGGCACCTTTTCAGACCAAATTTTCAATCATGAATCACTTTTTAATGTCCCATACAGCTTTTCAGAAAATTTTCTAAATTTTTTGAAATTTTTTTAGAAAATTTGAAAAATTTCCCAAGGAGGCATAAGGCTATCCCGACTCATTTGAGGCACACCAGGGCATGTCTAGAGCATATTTCTCAAATTTTTCTTTGATACAACACCAGAATTGACATTATATCAAAGAGGGGCAAAATGTAGACACTTAAAAATGTCCTGAGTCTGTGAATGTCATTTTTACACCTAATTCATCTCAATTTCACATTCTACTATTAATTAAATAATTTTTAATTATTTAATTAATTCATTTCTCCTCTTATGCTTCTAATTAAATAAATTTTATTTATTTAATTACTTAGCTATTTTCTTCTGAATTTCCTCTATAATTAAATAATTAATTATTTATTTAATTATTCACTTTTGCAATGTCCCCTTTACCCTATTAATTTAAATAAATAAATATTTATTTAAATTATAGGTCTTGCCTTTATTAAATAAGTCCCACTTATTTAATTAAATGCTCTCACATTATCCCCCTTCTCAATTAAATTAAATTAAATAAATAGACCTAATTTATTTAATTTAAAAACATCTTACACCTCATCATTTCTTCAAATTAAAAATTATTGCTTGTCCTTTAGTGAGAGGGAAACCCTAATCGATCTACACCCTTCATTTCATCAAAAGTCAAGCATGCAATCATAGCCCTTCATTCAAACCCTACTCCCCTATAAAATCACTCTCTCAGCCTCATTTTCTCACTTCCCACTTGCATAATTTGAGCACTATCTCTCTAATTTTTCCATTCATACATTCTTGAGCTTCTCATCATATTTGCAGGTCTACAAATTTGAGAGCAAAGTATAGCAAAGTCTTGGAGGAACAATGGAGAGAGGACACTTGTAGTCTAGGGTTTCATGTCTTTTATTTCCATTTGCTTGTTCTTAGGCTAATAATAATCCATTGAGGAGTTAGGGCATGCATAATACTTTTTGCAGGTGTTTGAATGTTTTTCCCTGATGACATGAACAACATTCTATTTCTAACTGCCTAACATTTTGATAACAACAATCACCATCTTAGCATACCAATATCCACGAACTAGGTGTTAAGGCATAACACCATACATAGTTGGTAATCCTCACCATTATTTTCCCATAGAGTTCATTACCCAAAACTTTGATCATTTTAGTCTAGACAAGTCCAAAGTCACCTTTGCACATTCCCATTTGAGATAAACCATGAAGACGACAATTCTAAAAGATTGTCCAAGATTGGGGTATATTAGGGAAACTAACCCAACAACCTCAAAGTAGGTGAGCTTAGTGCTGATAGAGATCCTTCTACTAGATCAAGCTTGTATAGTGGGGGCTTAATAATTGGAAGGTGAGGTCATAGCCATTTGATGTCGTTTTAATCTCAGGCTAAAATAAACTAAAGAGGGAAGGTTCATCAAGTTTAGGAACATGCCATACCTTAGAGTCATTTCTTAAACCCCTTCCCTACGGACATGAGGTCCAGGGGCATCCTTTGCCCAAGAATTTCTTACATACCCACTTCCAAGTGGGATCGAAGTCTCATGTAGTTCTCCTCACTTAAACTCTCAAGGGTTATACACATAGGTTCCTACCCTTAGGGTTTCATATGAATAGTTATTATTATTGTCATAGTTAAATCCATACATAGAAGTCATAACGACATAATCAATATCAAATAAACCCAGTCATAACAGAGCACATGGCATCAACAAGCATAACATCTTGACAATGCAAAAATTATGCAAAGTCCTAGTAAGGCTCCAAGTGATGTCCTAGTATAATATGAATCAGGGATATCAATGTCTCAATTTAGACCTCACCTCCATTATGATTCATAATTCAACATAAACGTTATTGGAACCCTTACAAGCTTGTCTTAGTAGCATAGCCAAGGGTGATGACCTACCAACAAGTCATTATCAATCATCCTATTTTAACACTAATAAGATACTAGGTTGAATATGTATATATATTTAACTCAAGATTAATCTTAATACCCACTATCATATAATTCTTAATACTTACAAAATTGAAATATGAACACAAGTTCAAGTATTTGCACCAAGCTACTAGAATAATTGACTTAGATTAGTTCTTTACAACCCTTTTTAGATTTCCCACTAGGTACAGAATGCTACCTTATTAATGTCAACATATATGTTAATTATCTATCTCCCCATGCTAACACCAATAGGGTCTAGGGTTGATTATGTTTATACATTTGAGCCTATCGACCCTAGTTCCTACTTATATCCAAGTTACCAAACAAAGGTCAAGTTTGATTATCACTCAATTCTATTCCAAACTTATTAATATTATCGGAATCAAATTCATACTCAAAGATAGTAGTAATCATCATATCTTTACAATGTAATAGTTATGCAAGGACCTAATATGGTCCTAAACGATGTCCTACTATAAAGGAATCAATGTTATCATGTATCATTACTATATTATATTATAGTATCTTTCTTGATGGAACTCAACATGCATTATCAATGGACTCCCATGAACATTATCTAAGACCTTGAAGGCTCACAACAATAATTATCAACAAGCTCTAAGAAAGATTAATACCTGAGTCATACTCAAGAGACTTGGCAACACTATTATCATTAGATCATCATACAAAGAGGTCCCTGTGATAATATTAATAATAACTATATTTTAAATATTTGAAATTTCAATTACTGCATGGTCCTAACCATTATTCTTATGATAGTCCATATCATGATGTAAATAGTATTTACACCTGTCATTTATAGTAAATATGACCTTATTGGTCAGTATAAAAGTTTTAGGGGATACTATAGAGTATGATCCATGATAGTGTTGCATATGGGTTGTCATTGATGTCAACGGTGGTATGGAGTGCTACAATATGGAAGAGTGTAAATTGTCAAAGGGAGATTGCAATAGTATAGTGATTAGAAGCATTGTGAAGCAAAGAGCAGATAAATGAACATATTGTCTATAGCCAAAGGAGTAGATTAAGAAATAAGGAAAAAGGAGATGGATTAGTATCATCTACACATGATCATGCCATATTTTCTACAATTCATGAGTAAGTTCACATCCTTGATATAATTACATTTGAAGTCTATGATGAGTAAAGCTGGATTTCTACAGTATGATGATGATATGAACTCATAATGGTTGCCACCAGATAAAGAAAGTTGTGAAAGTTTGAAGGAAATTTGGCTAAGTAAAGTTCTAGTCAGTAATGGGGTCACAAGCCTAGATAAATATATCACATATCTCTGCTGTTGAAGATTCTACCCTACAGATTAGAAGATAAGTAGAAACAAGTGCAAAGAATGTATATTCCAAATTTTAGAGCATGAAAGTCACCGCAAAATATATTGGAGTCAAAAGAGTGAAGGCAACTATGAAACAGAGTAATTACAGTCATGGAGAGACAAGAGAATGTTCCCCATCTCTCTGCAGATGAAGATATGACTTGGTGGTTTGGAGAACAAGTAAATATGAGTGTCAGGTATGCATTTCTCAAGTTTCAAGTAATTATATGCACTGTTGTTGCATCTCTAGAGTCAGTTGTGCAAAGACATGCCTTAGTGCTAAGTAAAGTAAGTAGAAGAAGATAGCTAAGGTTACCATAGTTCATTGTACATTGGTAATCAATTGGTCTTGTGGATTGCATGATAAGCTTATAAGGCTAGATGGTATGCTCTGTTCAAGTTTCAAATGATTGAGTTCACCGCAAGTATGATTTTCATTGTTTTTATCTTAAGACTATGTATGCAGAAGTTGTTAAGGACACCAACATCAGTGTTCAGGTGTTTGTGCTAGCATGATACATCCTGAGATGATAAAAGAAGTGTATACGAACATTTTGCAAGTTGTATAACATTTATTATATGGTCCGCATGATGTAATTGTGTCTCCTCCGGTACCGCTTTGTGTCTGGAGTCAAATATAAGGAAGGATAGGTGTTGCGGTACCGACTTGGTGCATAATGAAGACTTTATCATGTGTAAGGGGTGTGCACTACCTTGGATGAGTGTGATAAAGTAAAATAGGACCCGATTATGATTTTCTCTTGAACTGTATTAGAATTTTACTTACTGCATATGTTTGGGAGCCGATTCTTATAACCATTACACGTTTCATGCTATACATTTCATCCTGGCTGACCAAGGAGAAAGATTTTGAAGCTTGAAGAGGATATAAATGTAATATCAAATGTGTCAAGCAAATGATGATGTATGTATTATGTGAAACCATTGGAAATGTGTGAACAAACTACCACTGAGGTAGATATGATGATGAAATGTGCTAAGGATCAATTAATGTGATATAATATGGTTGCAGAGGTGATTATGGACATTGTTATGATAAAGAATAGTTCCTAAAGATGTTTTGATGTTATAGAAGTTGGTATTGTTGTTGTAAGAAGATAAAATAGTTGTGTAGAGGCTAAAGTGATCACCATTCAGCTTTGTATGAACATTGAGATAAGTTGTGCAAAAATTGTAACTGTTCAGGGGAGTTGTAGCTTCCTTTAGGTTGTAGGCCATAAATAATATTGTAATCTTATTTTCATTTGTGAGGTTGGATTTGGACAATAGATCCAAGCATCTTTCTCACCATGGTTTTCCCTTCTTGGGGTTTCCACGCAAATCTGGTGTTATGATTGTGTGTTTTTGTGTTCTTGTATCTCTCATGCTTTAAATGATTACATTAGCTTAAATATTGCTGAAACTAAAATAATTTGATTATGTACAGATTTAACCCCCCTCTCAATACTTCTGTGTGTTCAACAATTGGTATTAGAGCCAATTTCCTTGTATGCAACCTAACAGTTGAGGTAGATCTTGGTATGGAACACATGGGAACAAAGATAAGGTTTATTGGAAAGAATCCTCCAGAAGATGATATAAACATGATAATCTATAATCTAGAAGATTGTGTAGTTGATTTTGAAGGAGAACACATTTCTGCCCTAGAAGATTTGGATGCAGCAAGAAATGAAAATGAAGAATATAAGATCAAGCTCATAAAATCAAAGGAAGCAATTACCAAGTTGAAATCTCAAATTGAAGAAGGTAAGAAAGTTGTAGATTGTCTAAATGTTAAGCTAAATGACAAATCAGTTGAATGCTCCAAAGTTGAAGAAATTGTCTCTCTAAAGAAAGAATTGGAAAAAGCAAAGGATTTGATAGACAAAGGTCTAAAATTGAAGAAAAGCACCAATATTCTTGATGAGATAATCAACAATCAAAGACCTCCAAAGAATAAAGGTGGTATTAGATTTGAGAAACGTCTAAGTCCTAAAACAGATATACTTGAAGGCATGTTTGAAATAAAAAGGGATGAGCCAAGCACTGAGGACCTTGAGGAAACTAAAGATGAGGGGTAGGAATTGGATGATGATAACTTCATATAGATCAGCAATCAAAAGAAAGATCTCAAGAGATCTCCTCCTAGATCAGCTGTTAATCCCAAGTTCTCTCAATCCTTTTATGCTTACTGTTATTCTTGCAATAAATTTGGACATAAGGCTATTAACTGTAGCTCCAAGACTAGAAGAAATGATAACATGAGGAAGGACTCAATTGTGCCTCCAAAGCATGATGCTAGAATCTCTTATTCCTTTTATGGCTATTGCTTTGCATGCAATAAGTTTGGTCACAGGGCTATTGAGTGCAAAACTAAAATAAGGAGAAATGGTATGACTTTGAAATATAATGTTGTTTGCTACAAATACAACAATTTAGGGCATAGAGCAAGATTCTACAAAATTGGTTCTGTTGAACCACCTATTCAGTACAAGAAAATAGAGAGGATTGTGACTCAGAAAAATAAGGAAATGACAAAGATATGGAGAAGAAAGACAGAACAAAGGAGTTTGTGTCTCTGCCTAGTGCAGAGGACTCTGTTGCTGATTGAAATAAGACATAGGGTTAGGGGGAGCTAATCAGGTATATTCTTTCTTTCCCCCTTTGAAAGTTGTGGCACCTACATGTGAAAGCTTATCATACAACTAAAATGGAATGAAAATAGTTGGAGAAGATGTTGATATGGCAATATAGTATCTTTTTCCCAAAATTTTGGAGTAGAATAACATAATGTGGAGGATTGCGGAGAGTTCTTGAGTCTGTATGAGTTCACAGAGCAATCCGGTAGTAGGTTATCTACCTAATAAAGATGGATTAATTATGGAAGGTTAGGGGAAAATGCAAGATACTTATACTTCCTTTAGACGTGTTGGTTCTCAAATCTATAGATTGCAAAACCCTAAAAGTATGCCAATCTTTATAATTAGGTTTTACAATTGAATTGGCCAATGAATGGAATCAATCAAAATGATTGGAATTCCCTGCACTTTGGGCTCTGCTATGCCTGGGTGGGTATTACCTTGTTTTCACCATTGAATTATTGAATCTTCAAAACTGATTGGTGAATAATGAGCAGATTATGGATTTTATGAAATTTTGTCAATTAAATCATCCAATTTAATCTACTACAAATTGGCATATGATTTGAAAATAGATTTTTTAACTTATTAACTACTACTCCTACTCCTACAATAGAAAATTAAAATTGGATTGAAATATTATACAAGGAATGGATTTGGAAGTGAATTGATTAGTGCTTTCTCTTGGGTAATGGAGTCTGAATGTAGATAGATGTGTGTCTTCCTTCTAACTATAACTTGAATTATTTGGCACTATACTGTCTATGACTTGCATAAACATGCAAATTGTTTTTACCAGGTTCTTCTTATTTATCCAATTGAGACCTCCAGATTACTGTGACCAGTTTAAAGGAATTTAATCCTTACTTGAAGAAACCCTATTAGACAAATCACACAAAACATGAATTGTGTTTTGATAAACTAGACATATGCTTGATATGCTAATTTAAATAATAAGGAGACAACAAAATGGAGACAACCAGATAAAAATATATCAATAACACTCAACAAATAATTGAGAGATAGAATTCAAACACCAGAGAAATGCAGCTTTTTCATTGATATGCTTTAGAAAACAAGCCTTTACAATGTCTCTTTCCAAAATCCAATTCCTAGAGAGCCTTTTCCGACGATCTTGGTTTCCTTCTTATAGGAATGAAGGAATAAATAAGCTTCAGACCATTCACATTCCAAAAAATAACTTTTCATATTCCCACCCTTTAGTATGACATTTTACAATATTTACTTTTAGCAAGTCTTAATAAGATCGCCAAATATTGAAATACATTTGAAAAAACATAAAAAATAAGAAAGAGACAAAAGTAGGACGTCCAAGATTTGTTGACTGCTGATGCCAACCTGATGTTTAACTACTATGCTGCATCTTTGACCAATCCTCTATAGACAAGTACTTTTGTTCCCATTGATACACTATGTAGTCGCTGGGCCATTTGTATTCTTGGATCTGAAGCACATTTGCTTGATGATCTTTCCATCTTTTGTTTAGAAGTCCCCTGCTATCTGAGATGAACTTTGCATATCCTGTGTCCAATGCAATTAGTCTATCCAAAATTAGATTGAAATTGTGAACATTCAATTCTTCATCCTTTTGCAGGTGCTCAACAATTCGAGAGACCATTTGTTCACATTCCTCTTTCCCTTTCTCAAGGCTTTTGAGTTTCTTATGTTCTTGAAGAATCCTTGGAATGAACTGATGCTTGAAAGAGCCAAAGGAACCCAACCTTTTATTTATCTTTTGACTCTCTTCTGATGCATATTGGAATTCCTCAATGATCAATTTGACCATTTTTTAGTTGGCCTTAAGGCAGTAGGGGCATCTGTATTTCTTTGCAAAACTTTGCATAGAGTGATTAGAGTGTGGTGAACTGGGTGCCATTTCTTTAGCAATGGGTCAAGTATGGGAACATTGGCATTCATCTGCTCTAGTGCTTGAGACAAAGAAGAATAGCAATTGTGTACATCCTCAATTTTGTCTAACACTAATTTGACCCTATATTCCAAAATCTTTTCAATTATACCAAAAATCTTTGACTTTGTCTCCTACTTGGTGGCCTCATTTGTTTCTTTCAACTTTTCAATCTCCTTTTCAAAACTCTGTTTCATGGCATTCAGTTGCTCAACAGGAACAATATTATCACCAGGTTCTTGTGGCACTGGGGATTGATAAGGCACCATTGCCTTGCTCTAAGAAGAACCAATACCTTTCAGTTGTTGTCTGAGCCTCACATCTTCCAAGTATAGTTTATTTACTTCATCATTCATTTCAATCTGATTCTTCTCATACTCATTCATTTTGAGTTGCATATTTCTCACAGCTCAGCCTAGGTGAACATAGCAGAATGCATAGTCAATGTAGCTGCCTCCAAAGCTAATGTATCCTTTAGTGTCTTTACCATTGTTGTTCCTCTTAGCTCTTGGATCACATGTATGCCCAGTCTTGGCTTGTTTGTGCTCTTTTTAGTAGCCCACAATGCCAGAGTCTCAGTTTTTGGGTTATACCAAACACCACTCACACCATCCTCAAAGTCTAATTCAAAAACCATCATTGGATCATCCTGACTTCTTCCTTGATCCAACAAAAACATTTTCTTCAACTCCATACAAGGGATGATCAACATGTTGCTTTCTAGGACCATTTATCGAGCCTCTTGAGGGATGACATATATTTCATCAATCTTAATATCTTTGAATGTTTGGGCCACAATTTGGTCATGCTGAGACTCATTTGCATCCATTTTATTTATTTCAACTTTCTCTTCAAATTATTTCATTTTCATCTTTAGCCAAAAATCTTTGAACTCTGGAGTGTTGATGAAATCATCATCATTCATGAATCTCATAGAAGCCACAAATATCTCATCTTCATGCATTTTAGGCTCACCCTGTGCCTATGCATCCATACTTTCCTCAGGTTTGTGTGCTTCTATCTCCTGGCCAACAAGGGGCTAATCGAATTCTTCACCCTCACCCATTTATCTCAAAGTGTTTGCTACTTAATCTGTATCACCTATTCCTTTAGCCATTTCATATGGCACTAAGGGAGGCATATCATCAACCTTTTATGTCTTGGCTCTAGGTTGTTTAGGAGAAGAGGGCTCTTGTACTGACATGGCATCAGGAGCAAGTTTTGCAATCACAACTCCAACTGACCTCTTTACTGGGAGCTTAGCAGCCTTTGTAGACTATTTCTCTACTTTTCCATACAACCATTCAAAATTATCAATTATCAAATTGATCCTCTTCAATGGATCATTTTCCTCAACAAAGAAACCAAGAAAACTAGGGTCTTCTTTCTTCTTGTCATCTTCAATTCCTTTCAAAATCTCCCATTTTCTTTTTTTATCATACACTTCCTGAGGAGTGAGGCAATTGTGATCACATCCTCATCAAAGTTAGTTTGATGGGATATCCTAGCCCTAGTGAGAATGACTTGTCTAACAAAATTCATGTGTCCTTCTGGGTAACAGACCCTCTCTATTTTTGACTTCAAAGAATACTTTGTTTTCAAATATGCTTGCAATTCCTCCGAGGTATCTGAGCCAACTGACAATTCACCAAAAACAGTCAAATCTGGCAAGAATGTACCCTTCTTCTTCTTTTTCATGACATCCATTTCCATCCAGAGCATCTACAACATGAACTCCAAGAATGCTAATCTATTAGGCACAAATTTGGGTAGAGCATGAGGTGGTTGGGTACACACATAATCTTTGATTACAGTATGGTCAGGAAGAAAAAACCAATTAGCAAAATTATGCATATGGCCTTGTTCTAGCTTCAAAGAAAGAGGCCTCAATACTTCTCTAATATCTCTAGACAATCTAGGTGAAAGGTATCCCAGTGAGGCCATGATCCTAACTAAAAAGTCATCATGAAATACCACATAGTTGTTGTTTTTGCAGTTACTATCCCATGTGTATCACCAACACTATACAAGCAAGCTCTGTCCTCTTTGATCTACCATGCTTAAGTCCATTCTCTTTGTCCATCCTTTTTCTATTTTGGTACAAAATCAAATGACATAGCAAAAAATAGTGTCTGAATGTTATGGGTGCTCTATTTTCCCTAACATGTAGGAATCCATCATGCAATTCTTTCTCAATGAAAGAAGCAAAGTCATATTCAATGTTAACCTCTGGATTTTGGATCCTCATTGCCATCATTATCAGACCCACTGGCATTCTACCTTGGGCATCCATTCCCAACACTTGGCAAAGAGAAAAATAGGTCCTCTTGAAGTATACTGCAAAGTCATCCACTGAGAATGGATTCATAGTTGTAGTTGGAACAAGAATCCTCTTATTGTTTGCCCCTTTCCTCATATACAGTGGAAGCTCATCACTCCAATGAGTCTTCCTTAATTTGGTGTAATCTTCTTCACTCTTCTGAACATCAACCTTTGTGAGGACCTACTTGTTCAACATGAAATAGTGAATGATTATAGACCTACTTACAACCACCAAGGGTGACCTATCTGGTGCCCTTACTGTCCTTGTTGCTACATGGTAGTGCTGTTATAGCACTCTAACAAGTTCAACATCCACAAACACATTAGGTACCACTAGCTTAGCCAAATCCAGTACCCAATGATTAGCAACAGGACCTTGTGCGTCCTTCTTCTCACAGAAATACCAGAACAAATTCCATCCTAAGATAGGAACTAGGGCATCACGGCAACCTTATGCCTCATATTTAAACATCTTCTTATAGCCCTTATCAACTGCAGTTGGTAAAACATCCAACATAGATTGTTGAAGAGGTCTTTTCTTCTCTTTGGGAGTAGAAGATTCTCCTTTTTTTCTTATTGAGTTAGTTTTATTAGGTGCCATTATGTGAAACTTCACTAGACCAAGGTTTTGGGTGATTGCTTGATCTAATGAACTTCTTTGAAAGAAAGAATGCACACACAGTATCAAGTTTGACAAAGAGACAACTAGATATCACTTACCCAGTCAAGAGGAGACTACAAAGCATGATCGAAACTTTGAATTCTTTGCTTCCAAGCACTTCTAAGTTCATCTCAATGAAAATAATGGAATGAAAATCTAAATTTTATCAATGCTAGTGCTAGTCACCTCTCCATTAATCTGTTTCATGCCGAGAGATACATCAATCTCAGTATTCAAGTCACTTTGAATGTATGTCGTCGATCTGAATAGATCCAAGGGTTGGAAAAGCTTGACAAGATTTTCTTAATTATGTAGTCATTTCCATCAGTACTGCATTCCTGTCGCAGTAAATACTGACCTCTGTGGGGCGGTGGGGCACATATTTCTATTTTTTATGTATATTGCAACACTGCGGGCTAAGATTTAGCCTTTGTTTTTCTCTTGCGGGCTCACGATGACTTTGAAATGTCACATTTGATGTTTATCACTCTCCCATGCCATTATGAAATGTTACATTATCCTCATTGTGGGATAGTGGTATCTCTTTATCATATTACCGCCAACCTGTGAGCTTTCAAAATGTTCAGACTTCACCATCGTGGGCTCATGGTGACTGCTTGATGCTTCATCATCTCTTACTGTCATTCCACCAGTTACTTCCATTGCCTTGTATTACTATCATGGGGCCGCGGTGACTTATTATGGTCAAGTTTAATGTTTACCGCTAGGCCACAAGCTTTCCAAATATTCATATTTGCTATTGTAGGGTCGCGGTGACCACTTGTCGCTCCATTGACCCCCTACTATGATACCATGGGCTTTGAAAGGGTTATATTACTCTTGTGACGGGGCTGCGATAACCATTTAATGTCAACTTTGTTACCTACCGCCATACTCACGATTTCAAGATGTTTATATTTTACTGCTATGGGGCTATAGTAGCTGCCATGAATTTACCATCTTCTTACTGCCATACCACCAGTCTCCAAACTACTAGGTCATTTTCATTGCAGGACCGTAGTAGCACTTGCTATTATGTTTATTACTCACCACCAGCCTGCAACCCTTTTGATCATCATGATGTTCATGCCACGAGACCACGGTAACACTTAGACGACATAATCTACCTAATGCCAGCCTGCAAATGTTATTTTCCTTTGTTGCAGTGGTGCAGTATCCCTATCATAAGCTCCCACATCCCTACAAGAGGCTCATAGGGCATGTTTCCTAGCCCCGCGAGAGTGTGGTACCTAAACAAAAACACCAGTTAGGGTAAAAACATACATGTATTATGGAAAATGACTTAGGCAAAGGTGTATTATATGATTTTGGACTCAGAAAATGAGTAGTGTAAGGGTTAGGACTCTTTTTAATGGGCTTTTGGGACTAGGGTTTGGAAAAACATTAAATATAATCTAGGTGAAAATTTACCAATCCTAACAGGATGATTGAATCTCATTCATGATCAAGCATTTACCTATAGAGCTGAGAAGAGAAGAAGTCTATCAAAGAATTTTGTAAATTTGAGGAAAATTGAGCTGAAGGTAAAATCCTAGGGATTGCACAAAGAGGTATTTATCAGAACTACTATTTCCTAAAACCCTAGTTGCTAGATTTAAAGGAATTTGTGAGGGTGACTATGTAACTAGTTGATGTTACTAAGAAACCTAGACCAAAATATAAGAAATACCCCTTCAAGGTGATGGAGATCAATATGAAAGGAGCATTTTCTCATATACTTGCATATGTTGTTTACACATAAGATGTTAGAATTTACGTTCACTCAAAAGTGGATGAAATTAATCATGTAAAATTTGAGAAGCTCAGAAATCAACTTTTAAATGATGATGTTACATATAAATCTAAATACACAAATGTGGGGGCAAAGCACCTAGATATTTGCAAAGACTACCTTGATTTCTATGATGAGCACAAGTGGGTAAGATATATATTGAGTAGAATTCATGACAAATTCATGTATTTAGACAAACCCTACTTGATTACCAAAGATGTAATCAAGGTAGTCACTAGGTTATGTTCCACCAGATCTGTACCGGTGAAGTCAATTAATAATGAGAAGGTTACTGAGATGATCGAAGAAAAATTTGACAAGAGAACACTAATTGTGAATGACATAATTGAACTAGGTGTTTGTTATGTAGCTATGGGAATTGCCTACAAATTTTACTTCACAAAGAGAGAGGGTTTTACCACTGGCACTACCATTCACGCTGTATACCAAATGGTCAAGGAAGGAAAAGACATTGATCTTTGTGAGGTCATGACAGAACAACTCCTGGAGAATCTAAGAAGGATAAAAAAACTAGATACATTTTCAAGTATGGTACGTTGATTATCTATCTTGCATTCTATTTCCTAAATGAATTACTTTGCTTTAGTGGAAAAGAATGGCAACAACATATTCCTGTTGCGGCTCAAATTAAGAGTTGTATAAGAGGGTTTAGTGATCCAAATCACTACAAGGTAATGTACTAGGGTTTCTTCAAAACCCTTCAAACCAACACGGATTCCAGAAAAAGAATCCCTTACCACTCTGTACAACAATATAGAGAAAAGATCACATTTTTGGTTGATAAGGATTACACCTATATGGAGGTAGTTGAACCTAGAACTGTATGGATTCCAAAACTGCCATATGAAGTCTTTAGAGAGGAAATAAAGGTCTATGCTGATCTGCTAGTCAGCAAATCCAAAGACACCTCTTCTAAAAGGTTTGGAACCTATGATGAGATCATGAACAAGATGCATAAGAAGAATGCAAAGGAACAACTTGAGAAGAATAGGAGTGAGCTGCATAAGAAGTGGCGCATTTCATCTGGAACTACTTCAGAAGTCCCTACAGAGGAGACACATCATGTCTCTACTACTCCACCAGCTACACAAAGTTTAAGGAGGACTAGCAGAGCTACTTTTGCTACTATAAATGTACCACTACCCTCCGAGTTAGCACAAATGGAGTCCACAAAAAGAAGGACAACTTCTAAAACACAAGCATAGAAGAATACCCAAGAAAAGAAGCATGCAAGACCTAAAATTGAAGCCAAAAGAAAGAAGGTTAAGGTAGTAAAGATTGAAGAGGAAGAAGAAGAAGGAGAAGAGGAAACCTCCAAGCTAAAAAGAAAAGGTAAGAAATCGAATCAAAATCCTCTGGTGACTTCTACAGAAGGCCCTCTCCAATTGGAAGCCATCTTCAATGGAATTGAGCAACATGGCCTATTAAAGTACACAGTTGACTTGTATCCTGATGTTCCTCCTAAGGATCAAAAGACCATTGGAAAAGCAGTAGTTATGTATATGCTCAAATATAACTTTCCCATGATTGATGTGATTGAAATGGTACCAAAAAGCCTAGCTCAGGCCCTAAGGCAAAAAAGAGAAGAGCTATTAAAATGAATAATGAGTTGAGGCAACAAGCTCTAGAAAAGGCCGGATTATCTATGTATTAGGAAGAAAAAGACAAATTGGCTCAAACGCAAGCTCAGGAACTAAGGACAAAGCAAAGAGTGGACACTCTTATGGGCTTGAAGGAAGGTGATAAAGAGAACATTTAGAAGGAAATAGAGGATGTGATAAAGAAAATATTGGACGAGGTAAAAGGAACTTAAAATGTGGAGCAACCACAAGTTTCTCCACCACATAATGCTACTTCTCCACCTCATCTAACTACATCTCCTCCACACGTCACTAAACATCAAATTCCTCTAGAGGAGAAAGAAGAGTAAGCATCAAAAGATCAAGAACAAGATGCACATGAAGAAGAAAATGGTTCTTTGGATCATAACATTGTGCACATGATAATCAACCTCTAGTGAATACATAACAACCGGATAATACTGCACAGCAAGAGGGGTAGACAAATATTGATTCAAGGGAAAATTTAGAAAAGGAACAAGATACATCCTCCACTTCCTCTTTAGTTGACTCTATCAAGGAGTTTCTATATTAGCAAATGCAAATCCAACCGGTGGTCACTCCACAACTGTTACAGTTGCTAGTATTAGATGGACAAGTTAACTTGTCCAATATATCTCCACTTCACAAGTTGCAACTAGGAGATATACTTCAATCCTCAGCAATGCAAGAGATTTTGCAACAACAAGTTGAAGGGGTTGAAGTATTAGAAGAGGCAATTAAGATGTTACAAGAGGAACTGCCTGAGGTAAAGAGAGATCCCACCTTGTCTCCTACTCAACAAATGAAACTCATGTTGGAGTCTTTCAAGGCTCATTCATCTTACCTAGAGAAGATGGCTGAGAAAAATATAATAGAACAAATAAATAATAGAAGATTGGCTAATGTATTTGACAGATGTGCAAAGGCACATAACAGTCTACAAGAAAATTTGAAAAATATTTAGAAAAGTATTAGGATGCCAAGATTTTGTACCAATTTTGTTTAAATTGGCCAGCTACTACAAAGAACATAAAGGATCAAGCTGACTCTATTGAGTCATAGTTAATTCAAGTGGCCAAAGTATATGATCCTCTGAAGGATAAAGATGGAACCATTAGGGTCCAAATTGAAAATCTACATACTCAGTTAAAACAACTCATGGAGCAAACAGATAAAATCAAAGGAGAGACATGCCAACTAAGAAATTTTTTGAATATGAAGTTAGAAGTCTTAACTAGCATCTTGACTGAAGCAGAGAATATGGCTTAGAAATTTAAAGTGTCATCCACTTTGGAAGTGGCAGAAGATTTGTATATTTAGTTTGAAAGTCAATCACACATTCTGTCTTTTACAAAGAAGAATTGGGACTCAACTCTTGCCTAGTTGAAGGTGATTTTAAAAAATATTTTACCTTCCAAGTGAAGAAATTTTTAGAAGGTATGAAAAATTTTAATGATTGTATAAATATGCAAATAAGTAGTGTTATTTTGTTATAAACAAGGCACATTGTACATAGTATCTTGAAGGACAATTTTGCTACATCAGTTTTGAAAAGTTAGAAGCTACTCCTTAGGGGGAGTTGACTGATAAAAAGTGATAAAAAATATTTAGATAGGGGGAGCCTACTTGTTTTTTTGCCAAAATAGAGGAACACCACTAGTCCTTTACCATTGATGTCAAAGGAGGATAAATATATGCATATCAAGTCAAGTGTTGCCATCAATGACAAAGGAGGAGATTGTTGCATATAGGTTGTCACTGATGTCAATGGTGATATGGAGTGCTGTAGTATGGAAGAGTGTAAATGATGTCAAAGGGAGATTGCAGCAATATAGTGATCATAAGTATTGTGAAGCAAAGAGTAGAGAAATGAACATATTATCTGCAGCCAACGGAGCAGATCAAGAAAGAAGGCAAAAGGAGATGGATTAGTATCATCTACACATGATCATGCCATATCTTCTACAATTCATGGGTAAGTTCACATCCTCGATATACTTACATTTGAAGTCTATGATGAGTAAAGCTATCCATTTCTATAATATGATGTTGATATGAACTCATAATGGTTGCAACCAGATAAAGAAAGTTGTGAAAGTTTAAATGAGATATGCCTAAGTAAAGTTCTAGTTAGTAATGGGGTCACAGGCCTAGATAAACATACTGCATATCTCCATTGTTGAAGATCCTTCCCTACGGATTGGAAGATAAGTAGAAATAAGTGCAAAGAATGTATATTCCAAATTTTAGAGCATGAAAGTCACCGCAAAATATTTTGGAGTCAAAAGAGTGAAGGCAGCTATGACATAGAGTAAGTATAGTCATGGAAAGACTGGAGAATGTTCCCCATCTCTCCATAGATGAAGATATGACTTGGTGGTTTGGAGAACAAGAAAATATGAGTGTCAGGTATGCATTTATCAAGTTTCAAGTAATTATATGGACTGTTGTTGCATCTTTGGAGTTAGTTGTGCGAAGACATGCCTTAGTGCTAAGTAAAGTAAGCAGAGGAAGATAGATGAGGTTACCACAATTCATTGCACATTGGTAATTGGTCTTGCGGATTGCATGATAAGCTCATAAGACTAGATGGTATGCTCTGTTCAAGTTTCAAATGATTGAGTTCACCACAAGTATGGTTTTCATTGTTTTATCTTAAGACTATGTATGCAGAAGTTGTTAAGGACACTTGCATCAGTGTTCAAGTGTTTGCGCCAACATGATACATCCTGAGATGACAAAAGAAGTGTACATGAATATTTTGCAAGTCATATAACATTCAATATGTGGTCCACATGATGTAATTTTGTCTCCTCTAGTACCACTTTAGATCTGGAGTCAAATACAAGGAAGGATAGGTGTTGCAGTGTCAACTTGGTGCATAATGAATACTTTATCATGTGTAAGGGGTGTGCGCTAGCTTGGAAGAGTGTGATAAGGTAAAATAGGACCAGATTATGATTTTCTCTTGAACTGCATTGGAATTTTACTTACCACATATGTTTGGGAGATGACTATTATAACCATTACACGTTTCATGCTATACGTTTCATCTTGGTTGACCAAGGAGAAAGATTTTGAAGCTTGCAGAGGATAGAAATGTAATATCAAATGTGTCAAGAAAATGATGATGTATGTATTATGTGAAACCATTGGAAATGTGTGAACAAACTTACTATTGAGGCAGATATGATGATGAAATGTGCTAAGGATCAATTCATGTGATATAAAATGGTTGCAGAGGTGATTATGGACATTGTGATGATAAAGAAGATTTCCTAAAGATGTTTTGATGTTGCAGAAGTTGGTATTGTTGTTGTAAGGAGATAAAATAGTTGTGTAGAGGCTGAAGTGATCAACATTCAACTTTGTATATGAAGAACATTGAGATAAGTTGTGCAAAAATTGTGACTATTCAGGGGAGTTGCAACTTCATTTGGGTTGTAGCGCATAAATAATATTGTAATCTTGTTTTCATTTGTGAGGCCGAATTTGGACAATAGATCCAAGCAGCTTGGTCACCGTGGTTTTCCTTTCTTGGGTTTTCCACTTAAATCTGCTCTTATGGTTGTGTGCTTTTGTGTTCTTGTATCTCTCATGTTTTAAATGAGTACATTAGCTTGAATACTGCTAAAAGTAAAATAATTTCATTATGTACCGATTCACCCCCCCTCTCAGTACTTCTATGTGTTCAACATATAGTTTGTCTCTAGATTCAATATCAACAATAATGATAGCTTAAGTGGTCGATGCCTTCCATGTAGGACACAATCATACCATAGTCCCATACATTCGTAATGCCCTTCCTTTAAATTTCACATAGTAGATCCCATATCAAGATTCTTGTTCTTAAGAGGTCTATAGACATTATGCAATCGTATAAAGCCTTATTCCTCAATCTAAAATAGGTTTACCCAAAAGTATTAACTTACAACATTAAAATATGAATACAATACAATTCTATTTCCCATAATGAGGTCATTATCTTCTACATTATCAAGTAACCATAAGCCAAAGCTTGTATTAAGCAAAGGAGGGAACAATGACCCTGGAATTTTTTTATTAAAACTATTGCAATCTACAAGAGCACTTGTTCAATGTATAATGATAGTCACCACTCATTGAATCATTGTTACAAGAAACAACTATCTATATGCCCCAAGACACTCATTGGTGTTTAAGCAAAAAAAATCATAACATGCATAACACTTCCATTATAAACCCTAAATCATCCAAGATTAATTATTATTCGGGCATTGAGTGGATAATTCAGATTTAGTTACTATTCGGGAAGGTAAACGTGAAGAGTACTTATCTCTTGAGATGAGGTGCTACAATATTCAATCCCTTCAGTGATGTGAAGTCCTTTGGCATACATCTCTAACAATACCCATAACTAAATGCCCTTCATAAGCAACAACGAAAAGGCAAGTTTGGTGGTCATTTCCTAGCCAGAGAATGATATATACTAGTGTGGCTTCCACCAAGGCCCTCACTGCTTCCATGTGACTCTGCTTCGAAGCTATTAACAGAGATGACTCTCCAATTGATGATGTTTAGCAGCTGTGCTCTTCTTGGAGCGTCTCATGATTTCTCCCTTAGCAGCTTCATGCAGCAATGTATTGCAATCAACATTGCAAGAATCTCTTCTCATCGTGTCTGCCACCATATAGACTATAGTATTTGCAATACATGGATCTTGTATGTTCTTTGTAAGCCTAAAAAAAATGGTGATTGTTGACAATTCTTGAGAGATTGCAACTTTCGCTGGGGTCCTCACCATAAAAACTTTCGATTGTCTTCTTCAGAGAATTGATTAGAGTAGTAGCATACTCCTCTTGAACAATAATGTAGGTAGGTGAGTCACATGCTTGTCCGTTGCTTAACCCCCATTTTCCAAAGGCTATTCGCCTTGATGTCACCAACAAATCTTTATTGTCATGCATGGAATCAACTATTGTGGGACATTTTCCACCCAATTCCAGAGTAGATGGCATAAGATGTTTTGCAGCTGTGGTCATGATAATTTGCCTAATACGTGCGCTTTGTCCCACTTTAGCTCCAACAATTTAGTGCTCTCCTGAGGGCCTCCTTGAACAATTCTGACCATACTGTTATCCAAGTATTTGGGAATAAGACATGCAAGGAGATCTAATTTAGCAGTAAAATCACATCATTCCCAGCTGTAACGACCCCTACCATTGGGTCTAAAGCTAGATTGAAAGGAAAATTCCATGTAGAGAAAACTAAAACTACACCAAGGGCTCTGCGACCACTGAGGCTGAACCACCGTATACTAAAAGCGACAGAGACCCCTTTTGGGTGCCATCCACTTCTACATGCATTTTAAAACAAAATCTCTCCACATGTGCTACAAGAGCAACCTCATCTTTGTATGCCTCAGCTTGACTCTTCCCCAAATCTGTATGAAGTGCATGCAGTATTTCTTCTTCATTTTCAAGAACCCGGTTGATAATAGCTCGAAGTTGGTTTTTCCTCCCATTCCTGGACTTAGTCTCTCCACCATTCAAATTAGATGTTAGTTATGTTGCGTGTCTACCCCCTCAATGCCAACCCATTCCTTCGTAATGATATTGCAGGTCCTTCTCTCTATCGGAACCCATGCTGGCGCCATTTCTCTGTCTCCTTCCCCATTTATTTCCTTCCACCAACCTGCATTCAAGAAATATCTTTTAATTCTATTTATTTTTATTATTGTGTGGCCACGCGGTTTCCCATGGGCAAGCCTCTGTCAACGAGGATACAACTTGACACTCACAAGTCAAGACCAAGTCAAGACCTGATAGTATAAACCTTGGGGAAGTCTTTTTTCTGAATCATTGAAATAAGATTTCTTTCAAGAGAGGTAATTTATACTTAGTAGTTTATATAAGGTTGTTGTGTGCAAAGCCACCCATCAACAATCATCCTTAGAGGGTTGTTCCTTACTATATTACCAAATAGTTATTTATGAAGTATGATCTTAAATTAAAATAATATTGGGGAGAAAGGTTGGTTAATATTCTTAGTTGCATACATAACATGTTTTTAAATTCTTAAAAGAGGTCATTCAATCTATTGTAAGTAGTAAGCTAGTATAGTGAATATCTAGTGACAACCCTTTGGGGTATTTCTATACATAGGGTATAGCTTTGTTGAAGGCCTAGTAGGTTATTATATCCACATATTTGTCTTATAATTGACCCCTATGATTTCCCTCCTTAACCTTGCAAATTCAAAATTGTAAAAGCGCCACCCACTCTTATTGATTGACCCCTAGTTCTAGCCACACTTTGATTATGAGCCTTGTCTCATTAGCCTAAACTACATACATCTTGGGTTTGGGTTTTATGTCCATCCTCCATAATTTGAATGTCAACATGATGTATGTCATAATACTTCTCAAATTTGTAGATCAATACTACTAATGGAACATCTTTCCTTATAAAATTAATGTTTCTTACTATCATTAATGGAGAAAACTATCTATATTTCCCTACATTTAGTATCCAAATTTATCTATAATTTTGATACTAATACTACAAATTTCCTTTCAGATCTTTTTTTTAAGATGCAATATTATTAATTTTTATGTGAGAAAGCAATTGAAAATGAATGACAGACATGACAATCAATATTTTATTTCCTAGTCATGGTTTATATGTATAATTATAAATATTTATTAATGCAGGAAAATTATTATCAATTTTCTGGTTTTTAGATAAAAAGACAAAAGGTAAGATGCAATTCAAACAGCATATTTATCTTCTGGTATCTTTTTCTTTTAAAAAACTAAAAATTTAGATGGTGTTTTGATGGATGACTGTGTTTAAAACGAGGTGATTGTTATTAAATTGTTTACTGAATTATAATGACTATTGTCTGCCTATTAATAGTTTGATCAACTCAACGTTGTCTGCTTATTAATATTTTATTGTTTTACAGATAAAGATATTAAACCAAGCCATCACCTGTAAGGCTGCTGCAATCAAGCACCTTTTTTTCCTTGGATTCCATTAGCAAGGCTCTCATTTGTCTTAACGATATGTACAAACCAGAGGCGAATATCCCATCTCCATCCTCGCTACATAAGAATGCAATCCTACAATGTTAAGCACTACATCTCTTATAGTTTCTGTTATTGGTAGAACAGATATCATGACGATTCCAGGTAGTGCCGATAAAATTTTTTGCCCTGTGATTGACATTTCACAGTTTCCTAATGAGTTTGAGGGCGAAGAAGTAGCTCAGATTCAAAATCAAAACTTGTTGACTGCAGTGCGAGAAGCTTGCGAAAAACATGGATGTTTCAGAATTGTAAACCATGGAATTCCAATAGATTTTCTCCAAGAAGTGGAGTCCCTTATTGGCGAACTATTTGCTCTGCCAGCAGAGGTTAAGGAAAGAGCCACTGTCTATAATCCGGAAGCTCGTTCAGCTAACAATGAGACCTTCGACTTGGAGCGCCTGCCTGATTTGACTACAATGCAGAAATTGCATGACAATTTATGGCCAGAAGAGGGAAACCCCAAGTTCTGGTATGTCACCCACTTAGATTTATTAACCCATTTCTTTTAAATTTCATGATTGTTGTTGATTGAGTGCTTATTTCGTATTCTTTATGATTGAATCCATGTTTAGGCAGAGCTTAAGCAACAGACACATTTTGTTCTTTTTATCAAGGGCATAAAGTTAAAAAAAAATCATAGTAAAACATCAGTGGCAGTATCAGGTTAACAGTTCCATTTCTTTTAAAGGTCATCTGTTGTCTAGGCTGCCATTTTCAATTTGAATAATAGTAAATTTATGATATTGTTTGTTAGATCTAGTCTTTGTTTTTTACCAAGGGCTTACCAACAATCATGGACCTGAAACCTTAGTTATAAGTAGGGGCCTTGCCAAGTAAACTGCTGTAAAAATTTTAGAGTGATTCCAAATTACCATGTATAATTTTGAGGGGAGTGAAGTTAGGGTGCTCAACTACTGGATCCTCTCCCCTAGTCAAAAGAAAAAAATGTGATAAATGAAGAGCATATAATTGTTGAAGTACCATCTCTTCCAGACCGATTGGTTCAGATCAGGAATTAAATTCAATTTTTTTATGACAGTTATCTATTCAATGGTGCCCTTCAATTACTATGACACGCTTTTGTATAAGTAAATCATATAAAAATCAAATATATAAATCATCATAATCCTATATAAATTTTGACAGTTTGTCCAAAATCTCTCCTTTCATATGATACAGTCTGTTTAAAATTTTGATTGTATTTTACAGCAAAAATGCCTAAATACAGCTATACAACTGTCAAATTTAAGCCCTGGTTCAGATGCTAGTTCTTCAGAAGCATTCTTCTTATCGAGATTGGTTTTGCATGGCAGTAACATTATGCGGGCTTTCATACTGAGGATGGCAGATTTGCACAAAATGATCAGTAAAATTTTTATTGCCAGCCTCAATTTGGACGTCAAGTCATTGTTCCATTCTGATTTTGAAAAGTGTTATTCCTTTATGGGAATAAACCACTACACACCACCGAAGGACAAATGTATGGAGGAGGAAGTTATGCATCCACATACAGATATCGGTTGCTTTTCAATCCTTTACAATAACAATGTATCGGGCCTTCAAATTAAATCAAAGGAGGGGAAGTGGTTGGACGTTGATCCTGTACCTTATTCATTTGTTGTTATGTCAACCGATCTGCTCAAGGTCTAAAATTCTCTACACTAGACCCATAATTACTTCAAATCCCTTATTTTTTTTTTGTTATTCATAAACCAAATAGAATTGAGTGCAGGTATGGAGCAATGGTAGGTTCCACAGTGCAGAACATCGAGTTGTTTATAAAGGATGGAAGGAGCGCATATCTATTGCCTATGCTGTGCTCTTTCCAGATGATCTACAGATTTCGGCTCCCTTAGAGCTTGTGGATGAGAATTACCCACGACGCTACAAGCCTTTCCCCTATCAACCCTTCAAGGCGGCCTATATGCATAACTACAAAACTAATGAAATAAAGCTGGAAACATACATTGATGTATATGCAGGCATATAATATCTATGCTTTATCCTTTGCTATGTATAAGATCAGGATCACTTAGTGGTTTCTATCTTCCTTCTAGTTTGCACTTGTGATGTGATTTCGATGTTGAGGAACAGCCATCTATAATGGTGTTACCTCTGTTGGTTAAACTCTATTATCATCTATGTGTATGTAAGCTTTGTTTTAAATATGAATGGTACTAGTTGGACTGGAATTTTAGTGGATTTCTTCATTTTTGTAATAGAAGTTAAACGTGTATGTAATATTTATTTTTATTCATATTATCAAATTAAATTTATTGGATAATAGGTAAATAGTTAAATTTTTGTGAACTGATATTATTTGATACTTGATTATTAGAAAATATAAATATGTGTATAAGTTTTATGAGTTGATTTATTTTATTTTTATTGATTAATATAATGCGGTTTATTTATTATAATCTATTTATTATAATGGTTATTTCATATTATTATTAAGAAATATTACATACTACTTTTTAAATATAGTGTAATGATAGAAATTGCATATTAATTTTGGTATTTTGTTTTTTAGTGTTGTTTAGATTTATTTATGTAGATTTTTAGTTATTTTGGTCATCATGAATTGACAATGCTAGTATTTTAGACTTTATTCCAACCCTTCTTAGCCACCCCTAGAAAGTAGGAACCTCTAGCATGTAGGGTCAGCTATACCCCTAGAGCACAAATGACCTTGTAGAATCTTCTAACCAAACATTGCCTACTAACAATTGCCTTAATTATTTCTATGTTTTTATCAATTAGGAACCCTAAAAGTTAGTAGAAATCTATATTAAAGCCTCTTTTTCCCAATTTTCATTCATAATGCATCATTGTGAAAAGCTAGTTTCCTTTATCCAATTCCAAAAGCTAGATTGCAAGTCCATCATTAAGGTAAGAAGACAATAGACTTAGAATGGAAGATTTGAAGATATGAAGTTTGTGATGTGCCCTTAAGCTATGCCATCCTTATAGTTTACAATCCCTATTCTCATTTCTATATCAAGTATTCTCTCCATTTCCTTCATATATGATCCATTAGAAACCCTTGCATCCATCTCCCAAATATGCACACCCTTACTATCATAACCCTTACTGAATCTAAAGCATATGACACTCCTTGCTTATCCTTCATCATAACATTTTTCCATATCCCTTTGTCCTCCATTATAATCACACACCGCTTTGTCCTAGCTATACATCCTTAGGTTTGTTCATCTAATCACATTTGTTGCAGACATAACCTTCATCATCACTAGGTCTACACATACACTTGTCAAATTCTTACTAGTTCTTTTATGGAGAAGATAAAATATACTCAATAGAAGATTAAGTGAAGATTAAGTGAGGTAGTCTCATAAATAGGACAAACAAAAGTTTCTATCCCTCTAACTCAAATCTAAATATCTCTTGGTCAAGAGTGAATGACAAATAATTTCATTTTGGAGCAAGGTCCTAGATTGGAGGTGTAGCTTCCAAGAAATATTTAGGATTATCGGGTTGAAATTCATCTATAGCCCTCTAGCAAAACTACAACAAAAATTTTACATGATAATTGTTCACCATTTTCACAAAAATATTATAGAGCCTCCAAATTTCACCTATAGTTGTTCCCAATAATTTCTATTCCATTTCTAGTCTAAGATCTAACAATATCCAAGAGCATGCCTTTCATTTTGAGTTTCATTTAGCACATTCTAGTTTTAGTGTTTCCCATTCTGAACTCTAATGTGTTGATATAGTATAGACTAGATTATGAACTATATGTTTCAAATCTATAGTTATATTTTATTTATATGGTACTAATATGCTTAGAAGGATGGAAGTGTTAGTTATTATTCCTTACACTTTTATTTTCTCATAACACATCTTTCTTTTTCTATCTTTCATTTGGTAAAGTAAAAAATCATATGTTCCAATATTTTGATATTTCTGTGTAGACTAGCCACCTATCCATTTTCACTTTAGTTTTCTTTTCATCAACTTTTCATACTTCTCTTCTTTAACCATTTTGTCTTACACCTTGTCCAAATGTTAGGTAGTTTTATTCATGACATTCTTTTCATTTTAATCCTTAGGCTTAGATTTGGTATCCTATTTATCCATCCAACTCACCCATCCAAGCCCTTGTATATTTCCTTTATCTTTGCCACTACTAGTCCACCTTTTGTATATAAATTTCCCACCTATAATACCACATTTTACCACCCTTATATAGTCATAGGTTCACATTCACATACCTCCTTCCACATAGATGCATCTCCCACCCTTGATGCCCTTTTCTTCATTTTATTTCCACTTTCTAGTGCCTCCATATATTCCTTTGACTTTTGCCTCTTACCTAATTTCTTGCTTTTACCACATTCCTTCCTATGTTGATGTATCCATGGTTACTCCATCTATTCACACCACCCCTTCTTTTCATCACCATGTTTCTACTACTTTTGGATCTTATATACTTACTCATGCCTTAAATCATCCAACTCTTATAATTCCTATGGCCACTCATCCTACATCACCTTTCACTAATTTTCCTTAATCCATGTTGCCTATCCATGGTACCTATTATCTACTGACATCTCCTCCTTCTTATTATCTATCCTCTTCCAATCCTCACCACACATAATTCATCACATTATACAATTGTAATAATAAGTTTCATATTATTCCCAAGATGACTCATTAGTTTTCCATGGAACTTCATCATAATCCCTTTTCATATAATATCTTAGCTTTCCCATTCCTCAAGGATTCATAGCCCCTCATTATTTTGTTTACAATAGTAAATGGGATCCTACCACATGTGTAGTCATTTATTGCCACTTGCATCAATTATGTACATAATAACCACACATTCTCAACAAACAATTTCCTACAACACTTAAGAATCATGCACTTGAGTGGTTGGATTCACTCCTAGATATTATATTTAGTCCTTTGATATGTTTTCCAAAGCCTTCAAAAGTAAAATTTCAAGATCAAACCATCTTGGCAGTTAACTTTATCAATCTTATGCATTTTAAATAAGGACTAACTAAGAAGGTTATTAATTTACACTTTTATTTCAATAATCCTTGCCAAAGTGCACTACTATATTTCTGATATTAAGATCTAGAGAATTTTTATAGAGAATCTTTAACCTTTTATCATGGAAAATCATATGTTTCAAAAGTATACTACCTTTGTTTCAATATGTGTTACCCTATGTAACTAAGAAAGATGTATAATGTACAAGGAGCCTCTAATTATTTATCCAACATTCCCACAACTTCTATAGTAAAATATATCAAACTAAATTTGAAAATCCTTTTAATAATTATACAATAAGGCAAAATTGAAGGAAAATGTAAACATTGCTATAACACTTCCATCGTCCTCTTTGTTGGTATTGATTGTCATTGATTTCAATAGTGTCTAGAGATTGCATTGGATATTGTCTACATAGGTTGCCATTGATGTCAACAATGTTTGAAGATTGATGGTATATGTTGTATTGATGTCATGCACAAGAAGAACTATTGTCCTTAGACACAAGTATTGTATAGATGTTGCATTAATATCATTGGAACAAGAAGACTACCATATATTCTCTCTTGTATTTTCAAGTTGTTGGGATGTGATCTAGTATACGTCAGTTCATATATACTTAGTGTATGTTAGTGGAAATATTGTCAACAGTATTAAACTACTAATAATCCAATAATCTCAATGAAATATGATGCAAATCAAATAAACAAAGCAATATTACCTTGAAGATTGATTTACCTCAAACCTTCCATTGTTCGCCTATCTTGTATTGATCTTGTGGATGAATAGAGCTCTCAGAAGCGTGCTTCCTCGCTATTTGAAGATGACAATACTTGAATAGCTATAGTTGGATAAAATGCAATGAAGATTACCTATAATGCAACTATTGTGAGGATGAGAGATGGATGATTGAAGACATGGTTGTATGGATATGAGGATAATGGATATAAAATGTAATGAGCAATATGGATGCTTTGCCAAAGGCACACTAGAATTTATACAAAGTAACTTTGCTATAGCTTGTGTGTTGTAGTATGAGGGAATGAGATTCCTTTTATAGGCCAAGGAGGGGGCAAATCCATGTGTTAAGATCTCAACGGTGGAGACTTGGTCTTGAGAGGTGTATGGTGAGGATTGAGTTGGTTGAGATGAGGGAGAGAAAGAGGGAAGATGTTCCTCTCACCTTGACATGGAGGAGAGAAAGGTGTGACATGAGTCCACATGTCATAAGGCTCACAATGACCCAAGAGAGAAGGTCAAACAAGGAGATCATGTTTGTTGGGAGGTTGGAAAGATTTTAGGAACTATGGAACAAGTGTCACAAAGTGTCCCTTTGACCATGATGACATGGAGAGACCACATCCATGTGAATAGGGATGGTTGGAGAGATAATAGGCCATGTGGGTGAGGGAAAATGGACTAATTAATTATTAAAATATTTAATTACATGTGAAAGATGGTGAGGTGGATGTGTGATGATGTGGAATTATGGATGAAGACTTTAGAATAGGATGATTTGTGATTAAATAATTTGATTATTATTTAATTAAGGAATGACATTAGAAGAATAGGTTTAATTGATTTAATTAAATAAATTGATATATTTATTTAATATTTGGACTATTAATGATGAACGTGAATCAAATAGATAAATTGATGAATTTATTAAATGATAGAAGAATGGGAATTAAATAAATAATAAATGTTTATTTAATATGTCTTTGCCATTTTTAGGTGTATACATTTTGCCCCTCTTTGAGACAATGTGTTTTATCACATTGTTTCAACGAATATAATTTTTTTGCGATTGATACATGCCCCTATTTGCCCCTAGTATAGGTTTATGATGATAGGATGCCCCCTTAGGAGATTGGACGGGAAGAAATCGATGACAGGATGATGGATGATCTCATGATGAGATAGGTTGAATGACAGGTTGACTGGATAGATAGGTGAAGAAATTGGTTGACGTGGAAGAAAAACCAGGTGAAAATCATGCCCCAGCATGGACAAGGCCAAGCACTTCCCATTAGGGTTCCATGTGCTATAAATAGGAGTGTGGGCTCACATTCCTAGTCATTTGCACACTTGTCTTTGAGAGAGAGCTTTTAAGAGATTAGAGCCTTTGGAGCACAGAGTAGCTAGCGAAGATGCAATAGTTTCCTATTGAGTCTCATCGATTCGAGTAGATCTGACGATTCAACCGTCTAGTAGACTATGGGCTGCCAGTAAGTACCCCTTCATTTTTAGGCTAGGTGCATTTATGATAGCATTAAATGTAGTCCAAAAATTTAGGTTTTGTATGTGCCGAATGGCAGAACTACGCAAATGACGCGTGATATCGTGGAAATGACACACGATATCACAGAAATGACGTGATTCCACACAAATGATGCCAGAATCAGTGCATATGCAGTTTTTACACAATTGAAGTGTGTTTCAGTGCAAGCAAAATCCTATTGCGCATGTAAAGAGGCATGTTGTGCATACAAGTTTTACTGCACTTTTGATATTTTCCTGCACTTACAAGCTTAGGTTGTGCATACAAAGAGTAGTGCTATGCATGCAACATAAAGCTGCGCATTCAATGTAAGTCTGTGCATATGAGTTTATTCAGCACAAATGAGATAAAACTATGCATTTGATAGGCAGAACTTCGCATATAAGTGTAGTTGATCAAATCACTTAGAAATTTGATGAAGTTGACTGTGCGATGGATGCTAGTCAACTGATAGGTCATCTTTGAGATTGATAGAATCTCCAGAGAGATGATAGGATTGCTTTCCTATTGAAATAATTAAGTTTTTAATGTTGGATAAATAGGCTTGCAGTTTAGTCAATTTTGGTTGATTAATGCACGCTTACTTGTTTGCAGGAGGAGTTAGATCATGTCCTCATGTCAAGGGAGTGGTTTCCAGTTATGTAGATGTTGAGGCCTTACCTTATGGAGACTAATCTGTCAGTTATTGGATTGACTGGATTGTTGTTTATGCTCTTCATGCCTGAGATTAGGGCTAATCTTGGCATGTTGACTGCTCTGGTTGAGAGATTTCATAGTGAGGATGGGACCTTTCACCTTCCCACTGGAGAGATTATAGTGACCCTAGAGGATGTTCACATGATTCTGCACCTACCTATTGATGGAGAGCTTGTTGAGTATGAGTCATAAACTAGGGCAAGATTGGACAAATGCTGATGGGTTTTCAATGATGATGAGATCGAGGGTACTGAGATCAGCTGGGCTGACATGGTGGCTTACTATGAGCCCCTTCCTTTAGTTGTGGCTGGGTTGATTGGAGGTATCGTGTTCCCTGATAGATGGTCGCGTGGTTTTGCAGTTGGATGGGGGTAGATACTAGAGCAGATTACTATAGAGGGTACCAGATATGCTTGGGGAGTTTGTATCCTTGCTCACTTATATCATGACTTGCACCAGTTTGTCTATGATGGCTCTTCTAGTTTGTCTTGTAGAGTTTCACTTCTGTAGATATGGGCATGGACACACATAGCCATTACTCATCCTATTGGTATTGGTACTCGGGGTAGGGATCAGCCTTACTCCTACATGTTTTGAGATAGTCTTTCCTAGCCCAAGCTGGGAAAGTTGGAGTATTGGAGACATGCTTTTGATAATGTAGATAGAGTCAAGTGGAGACCATACTTGGATTGTGAGTTATAGGATGATGATACGTCGGAGCTTCCACTTTGATTTTAGACTAGATGGATTATAGGGAGGACACCCTATATCTTGGAGAGACACATTGTATCATGTGTGTACATGCAGTTTGGTAGAATCCAGGGGATGCCCCAGGGTAATGCTAGATTTTCCCATACACATGAGAGGACATGATGGAGACCCAGCCCATCCTACGAGGTAGCTCAGGATGAGTTTCTACATATTCCACATCAATTGTGGGTGATACATATGGAAATGGTAGATGCAGGCATGACACAAGATTACTTTGACTGGTTTGCTGCACATCCCTTTCCACGCTACTCTGGACTAGGAGAGTGAGCCCCTATTCTAGATGATTAGGAGAATGATGATGAGGGGCCACTAAGGTAGCCAAGAGATAAAAAGGATGGGGAGGCAAATGTGGCCGAGGTGGGGATGATGGCGGTGGCAGAGGAGGGGAAGGAGGAGGTCATGATGGTGGTGGCAGAGGAGGAGGAGGTTAGGATGGTGGTCATGATGGCAGTGATGGGAATGATGGTAGAGATGGAGATGGGAGGAGGGTTTTCCAGTGGATAGATCCCACCCAGCATGCTCAGCTAGCTTTGCAGGCATAGGTTCAGCCTCTAGTGTAGCCACAGGGATAGGGACCAAATGATGGAGTGATAACAGGGTTACCATCCCAGTTGCCTCAAGCTCAGTCTATGCTAGATCAGCAACAGGGACAGATAGGGCAGATGTAGGCCCAGATTACATAGCTGGAAGGTGACCTACAGACCACCCAATTAGAGTGAGATACAACCATCTAGAGGTATGGTAGGGTAGAGGCACTCTTGGAGCAGGTGCAACAAACTGCGGGACAGGGTCCCACTGGCCAAATAGTCACTGAGATGGTTAGGGCAGGTTAGGAGATCTTCTACTGGCGGTCTTTGTATGAGTAGGTGGTGCCACCACAGCGTAGGGCAGGTAGCTATCAGCCTAGTTACCATAGTAGATCACTAAGGATACCCACAGAGAGTGGCGGGGTGATGGGACCTATGGTACCACCTCGCGGACCATCAGGAGGAGGTGCAGCAGGGACCAGGACACCTAGGATAGGGATAGTAGGTGGAGGAGGAGGAGGAGTTATCCTACCACCACAACTAGCACCATTAGGGGGAGTCACTCCTAGCTGTTTCCAGACATGTATTTGCTTCTAGTTCTTTTACTTGGACATGTATACACCACTTTGTCTTGGACACTTTGAGATGTATTATTATTTTGATATCATTGTACACTTGGACACTTTTTTTTTTATGATGATGATGATATGAGATCATGATTTGAATGACTGTTATGATTTAACATGACTTATGTTATGATGCTACGATGTTATGATGTGCTATGCTTATAGATGACTTACATGGTTTATGATTTTGATGCTCATGCCTATGTTATGTGATGGACCTGATGCTCTATATGATGACTTGTCTGATGCAACACTATGATGAGTATGTTGATGCTTCTACAGATTTTTTTTATTTACTAGACATGATGTCTCTACATGCTTATGATGTGTGACCTAATGCTATATATGATGATGCATCTATATGTGTTGATTTGTATGATACAAAATGTAATGATATGAATCATGTATGCACGTATTAAGATGATTTAATTGATGACCACTCTATCTATGTTTTTGCATTTTTTTTGTTTTCTATCATGACATATATGAAACTAAAATGGATGATTGACTTGAGTACATGACTCTTGTTATGGTGATTATATGATTTACATGCATTTATGCATCCTAATGGACAAAATGATATGCATTTATGATGATGGACCTAATTATGACACATGATGAATTATTTTTGTTAATGCCAAGTATACTCAATCTTAATAACAATACATTTTTTAGAAGAAAATGAATTGGATATATGAAAATAAATGATAATGAAAGATAAGAAATGTGATAATGAATGATAATGGTAATAAACGATAAGAAATTAGATAATGATAGATAAGAAATTGGATAATGAACGTTCACAAAGACACATGGATTTTGGTAAAATGATAACATGGTTATAATGAAATGGAATGAATGGGATAAGTATGGATATGAATTCTTGTCATCTTCGATTCTGTGAGTTTTTGAAGTGCTTTGTTTCATCATTGAGCTTTTAAAATGTTGTAAGAAAATACAAGCATCTAGGTATAATTAAACCATGATGACCTGAGTATTTCTTACATGGATTTTGATTTAGCAAGTTAGTACAAGCATCTAAGTATAATTGAACGAAGATGACTTGAGTACTACTTGTGTATCAATAGACAAGGATTAAACCTGTTTCATGTTTAAACCTTTGATATCCTTGATGATCATTTTGTTGATCATGTCGTTAGACAAGGCGTTCACATTACTAAAGATAAATCCACAAATAGTAGACAAATAAAATGATTATGCCCCCATCATAGCTTCTCTAGTTTGATACATCCTTAAGTAGCATAGAAAGACATAATAACAAAAATCATGATATAAGACTTCTAAAGCAACCATTGAAAAAACTTTCTTGCCCAAAGAATGTTTTCTTGTAATAACTTGATAAAATCAGTTTGATGTCTTAGGCAGGATGGGATTTGTCAAGCATAGTCTTGCTATCTTTTGTGTCAAGATGATGTTGAAAGCTTGTTTGTCATGTTGCTCATTGTCTAGTAATAAAACCATGATCCAATTGTTTACCCTTTGAATTTATAGCATTCAAGAATCCTATTCCCTGACTAGGTCAAGGATTTTCCCCCAGTCAAGTAGAGGATTTATTTATTATGGATGAACTGACGATGAACAATGTGATGGGCCCTAATGGACTGACCTAGTGCCTCAGAGGCTCATTGCTAAAGGGCCTTGCCTATGTGACAACGCAGAGGCAACATAGTTTGGGGTGGACCTGTGTGGACCTAAAGACCTAGGTGATGAGAAATGATGTAGACTCAAATTGACCAAAGGTTGAATGACATGGGATGGAATGGAAGGAAAAGGAGCCTCGAGGGCACATCGATGATGGCCTTGCCTACGTGATGACGCAGAGGCAACATAGTTCAGAGAGGACTGATACTGATAATAAACTTGTGATAGGCTGAATGATAGGATAATGTGATTGGATGACCCTATTGGATAAGGTGATAGGGGTGACAAGACACCAAGCTATGGTAAGTCATTGCGAGGTAGATGCAAAATGGATGCGGTTACTAGATGAATACAATAGGAAAGATGGATGTGGGTTGGGTTGTACTAACAAATGGAGGTAGCGGTTAGTCACAAATAGCACTTATTTCTAGGTTTTCACCACTTGCTTCTACTTGTACCATTTTTTTATGTCCCTTGCATTGGGGTTATTAGGTATAGAACCTTCGAAGATGCATATTGTTGATGGGATCATCAAACAGTTCACCTTCTGATGTTAAGAGTTGATAAGCACCTGATCCATAGGCAATGACTATGACATAGGGACCCAACCAATTGGGTTCAAACTTCCCCTTCTTCTCTCTATCCTGTTGATTGTGTGGGTTCTCTCTTAGGACCAGATCGCCTACCTAAAAGACCCTTGGCTTAACCTTGTGATTGTATCTCCTTGACATTCTCTACTAGTATGCCTTAAGATGGTTAAAGGCATGTTGTCTTTGTTCTTCTAGCAGTTCTAGTTCTTGAAGCCTTGATAATCTATATTCCTCAACATTTATGAGTTCCTTTAATGACACCCTGAGGGAAGGAATTTCAACTTTGATAGGCAATATGGCTTCAGAGCCATAGACAAGGGCATATGGTGTCGCACTTGTGGGTGTGCATATACTAGTTCTGTAGGCCCACAAAGTGGGGTTCAATTGCATATGCTAGTCCCCGCTAGTGTCATTGATGGTCTTTTTGAGTATCTTTAGAATGGTTTTATTTGATGCCTCATCTTGGCCATTACCTTGTGGGTAGTATGGAGTGGAGAAATGATGCTAGATGTGGAATTTATCACAGAGTTCCTGCACATCCTGATTCTTGAAGGGTCTTCCATTATCTATGACAATGGACAATGAAATACCATATCTGTATATGATATAGTTAAGGATGAAGGATGAAATCTATTTCCTTGTGACAGTGGTTAATGGAATGGCCTCAATCCACTTCATAAAATAATCTGTGGTTGTGATAATGAATTTGTGGTTGTTGGAGGAGGAAGGGTGAATCTTGCCTACTAGATCAAGTCCCCATTGACATAAGGGCCAAGGTGTCATTAAAGGTTGTAATTCTTGAGCGTGTGCACGTATCAGATTACTATGAATCTAGCATTTCTTACACCACTTGAAAAACTGATAGGAATCTTTTTCCATGCTTAGCCACTAATATCCTAAACTCATGAGTTTATTCACCAGAGTAGGGCCACTAGAGTGTGTCCCACAAATGCCTTCATGAACCTCCCTTAGAGAGGTTTGATATTCATCACTATCTAAATACCTAAGGAGAGTACCATCTAAACCTCATCTGTACAAGGTGTCGGCAACAATGATATATCTAGATGATTGGTGTATGAACATGCATTTTGGGTTGTTTGACAGGTTAGGAGGTAGAATATTCTCTTTAAGATAGGCGTAAATCTTGCCATATAAAGGAGAATCAGCTCCTACGATATGGTAAATGGTGTTATCTTCTAGGCTTTCATAGGTTGGATGGGAGACTGGCTCCACCAAAAACTCATAACGTGAGTGATTTTTAGGGATATCTAGAATGGATGCAATAGTGGCCATTGCATCTGCTGCTTTGTTTTCTAACCTTGGTATTTTCTTGAAGGAGATCACGACAAATATTCCTTGAAGTCGTCCACCATACGCTTGTATGGTATCAACTTCTCGTCCTTTGTTTGGTATTCATCATTTATTTGGTTAATGACAAGTTGTGAATCCCCATATACATGAAGTTCTTTGATCTTCCACTCAACTGCCATCTTTATTCCAATAACCAGAGCTTCATACTTAGCTACATTGTTGGTGCATGGGAATAGAAGTCTATATGATTTAGGGATTGTATCCCCCTGCAGTGTTACTAGCAAGATACCTGCTCCAGATCCATGTTGTGTGTACACATGACCCATCAAAGTAGAGCTTCCAAGCCATTGTTGTGATATTGAATATAGATTCATTAGGAAACTCAAAACCCAAGGGGTTGTTATCAATCAAAGGTGCATCCGCTAGCTGATTTGTGATGACCTATCCTTTTATGGCTCTTCTGTCCATGTACTCAATGTCAAACTCACTGAGAATCATAACCCATTTAGATATTCTACCTGTTAGGGTACCTTTGCTGAGGAGATACGTTAGTGGGTCAATCTTTGCTACCATCTTTATGGAGTGAGAGAGCATGTAGTGTCTCCACTTTTGTGAAGTGAAGATGACTGCAAGGCATGCCCTTTAAATTGGTGTGTATTGAAGCTCATAACCTACTAATATCTTGCTGATATAGTAGATTGCCTGCTCCTTTCCTTCATGGTTTTCTTGTGCTAGCAATGCTCCCAAAGATGTGGGTGTAGTTGAGATATATAACAGTAAAGGTTTGCCTTGAATTGGAGGCATTAGGACTGGTGGATTCATCGGATATTCTTTTAAGCCCTGAAATGCTTGCTCACAGTTGTCATCCCATTTGATTGGAACATTTTTACACAACTGATGTGAGAATGGATGGCACTTGTCTGCCAGTTGGGAGATGAACCTTCTAATTGAATGCAACTTTCCCTATAAAGACCGTAGCTGACTCAGATTCTTTGGTGGTAGTATTTCCATAATTTCTTTGACCTTTGCCAGGTACACCTCTATTTCGTTTGTTGATATGATGTATCTAAGTAGTTTTCCAGATGTTACTCCAAAAACACAATTTTAGGATTCAACCGTACATTAAACTACTCTATTCTTGTGAATATTTTGTCTAAGACTTCAAGATGTCCCTCTCTCGTGAGTGATTTCCCTAAGATATCATCAACACAATCCTCCATGATGGTATGCATCATATCATGGAAGATCGTTGTCATTGCTCGCTGATATGTTGCTCTTGCATTCTTGAGACCAAATGGCATAACACGCCAACAATAGGTGCCCCATGGACATGTGAATGATATTTTATGTTGATCCTTTGGTGCTATCTTGATTTGGTTATATTCAGAGAAACCATCCATTAAAGACAACATGGTGTGATTTGCGTTGAGGTCAACGATGATATCAATGTTTGGTAAAGGAAAATCATCCTTCAAACAAGCCTTGTTTAAATCTCTAAAGTCATTGCATATTCTGATTCTCTTGTCAGGCTTTCAAACAGGTACAATATTACATACCCACTCTAGGTAATCAATGGCTCAAATGAACCGCACATCTAGTAACTTCTTGAGCTCTTCTTTTACCATTAAAGCTATGTGGGGGTGCATTTTCCTCAGCTTCTATTTAACTTTCTTGGCTTCTAGAGCTAATGATAGATGGTACATGATTAAATCAGGATCAATACCTGGCATATTGGTGTAAGACCAGGCAAAGTTTATCTACTTTCTTTTGTAGAACATAGCAAACTCTATTCTTTCTTGTGACATTAATGATTCTGCTTGATAAAGGAGTTTTGGATGCGCCTCTGTGCTAATGTTGATTGGTTCTGCTGGTTCAATCAATACTGAAGATCTTTCTAGATGTGCATAAAGGTGGAGAGGGTCAAGCATTTCATCCATCGGCACCTCAGAGAGGTTTTCACCGTTAGATATGTCTTTTCTTTTTCTCTTTTCATGATCTAACACTGCTGCAAAGTGGTTTTCACCATTAGATCTCATATTTATTTTGACATTTTTATGACTGAAAGGATTGGCACTCTCTCTGAAGTATGCCTTGTTGTTAAGGTTGATGGGGAAGCTAGCCTTATGGTCTCTTGCGGGTAAGTGTTCTCTAAGCTCTAGGTAGTTGATGATGGCATCATCATTTTCAAAGGTGTCAAGCTCAGGTGATGTTTCAAATAGATCACAATCTATTAATTCAAGGTGAACCAAAGGTAAAGATCATTAGGTTAAACAGACTCAAGGGTAGTTATGGTTAGGACAGAGAATTCATTTGAATGGGATGAGGTATTGACGAGGTCTATTACGGTACTCTCCTCAAGTTGGTTCATCAAGTTTGATATCCTACTCTTGTTGTGAGGTTCATTCTTGTCATGTTGTGGTCCAAACTCTAGCGGTCTAGCCCTAGAGATTTGTCCCTCATGAATTGTTGGAGTATTTCTATATTGTTGGACCACATCAATCCCTTTGTCTTCACAAGACATCTTAGAGAGGCTATCCCACTCATACTCATTTGAATCAGTTTCACTAGCCTCTTGCAAAAGGTGAATTTGTTCCACTAAGTTAGTGGTAGCTGCTTGTCTGTCTTCAATCTTTTGTTTACCTTTGCCTTTGTCCTTCTACTTACCTTGATATCCTAACCCCATAGTGTCTCAAGCTGTTTGAGTAGGGGGTTTGATAGGTTCTATGATACCATCCTTTCTTAGTCCTATGGGACCATGACCATTATATCCCATCCTTTGCAACATAGAAAAACGTTGACCATATTGTTCTGTAGGAAGCTTAGGTTGTTGGCCCTCTGGTATGGTTTGACTATCTTGATCTTTGAAAAGCCATTGTAAGACATCTTTCTCATCACTCTCATCAGATAGGCTTCCCCATTTAATGAAAGGACCCACGAGAGTCTCAAGTGACTTAGCTTTGTTTGATGATGGTCTCCCATAAGACTTTGGTGATAGTGGCAACTGTGCTAGAGAAAAAGATTGTTCAATAACATACTCCCTGACGCCCTTGTCTTTGACCTTGATTTTAAGATCTGATGTTTTTGAGGTAGAAGCTAAGGAACTTGGGTCCACTTGGTTGGAGGAAGAAGAAGCTACTCTATTGGTAGGTATCACAACTTCTGGTTTAAATTATATGGTGTTGCAATATTGAAATGGAAAGGGGTCCCCTTGTATAGTTATTTCTTGACCGTTATGTGGGAACTTGATACATTGGTGATATGTTGATGGGATAGTCTTCATTGCATGGATCCAAGGTCTGCCTAGAAGAATGTTATATGCAAGCTCCATGTCGAGAACTTGGCACACTACATCTCTTTCTACTGGTCTAACTCATATTGGCAAAACCACCGTTCCTTTGAAGGTCCTTTCTTCCTCATCATATGCCTTGATGGTTATCTTCTTGGTATTAACAACATTTTTAGAGAACCCCAATGCAAGGATTAACTTTAGTGTACAAATGTTCAAACCAGCCCCTCCATCTATTAGGACCCTTTTTATTTTGTGCTTATGTATTTGGGCCTCAATGTGTAGGGATGCATTGTGTGGTTGATTGATTGACATGCCATCCTTCTCAATGAAGGATAGGAAATGCGGTGTGGTGAGATGACCTACCATAGCCTAGAATTGATCTTGGGCAAGGTTCATAGGAACAATTGTCTCCAAGTGAGCCTTCTCTAAAATGGCCTTATAGGAAGGTGATAAACGCAATAACTTCAAGATGGATATATGTGCGGGTGTTTTGTTAAGTTGGTCTATGATGCTGTATTGATTTGATGTGGAGGGTGACTTGGATGGCTTTGGTTGAGCCCCTTGCAAAGTTATGCTTCCATGATGCGTGGTCACATTATAGTCAGGCTGATTATTAATGGTGATCACATTGATGTGTGAATCATGTTGGGAGATATGCTTGATGGTGTAATCAAAAGAAGCTTTGTTATAGCTTACTTTCTCTGCGCCGTTTTTGTTGTTTTGGTTTGAAGGTCCTCCCTTCTCGTAATGAGGAAGAGGATTCTTGAATGCTACATGTTCATCATTGATATATGGTTTTGGTCAATGAGGTCTTGAATGACATGCTTGAGTTTCATACAATCATTGGTTTTATGACCTTTGTTCCTATGGTATTTGCAAAAGTCATTTTCATTCCACCAAGGAGATTTGAACTTGGGCTCATATTCGTGCACTGGTGGGAGTGTGATGAGGTTGCCCCCAATTAACTTTCTAAGTGTAGATTCAAGTGATTCACCAAGTTGCACAAACTTTCTTCTTGGAGGGAAGTTGTTTTGTTTTTGTTCAGTGCCTTGAGGCTTGGTAGATGGTATGTTGTTATGCGGATTGGATAGGTTGAAAATAGGTTGCTTTGGTGTCGCATGTTTTACATCTACCACACCATCATTCACTATGGGTTTGTTTTTAGTCCAAAACCACGACTTATCCGCATTGTTGTTAGAGCTTGGGGTGTCTTCATATATCTTTACTTGCCCCTTTGCTATCAAGGCTTTCTCAATGTGAAGCCCCATCTCAATGACCTTACTAAAAGTTGATGGACATTGAATTTGTATTTGATAGCTTAGCTCAGTGGACAAATTATGCATGAACATTTCTATCATCTATTTTTGAAGTATGTAATAGGGACACTTGCTTGCAAGTTGCCTCCACCTTTATAGGAAAGATGCAAATGATTCTCCTCCTTTTTGTTTATTATTGTAAAGGTCTAGCATGGAGATTTCATGTTCTATGTTATAAGAGAAATGCGTGATGAATTCATCCACTAATTCATCAAAGGTGCAAATGCCAGGAGGTAGACATGAATACCACTCCATAGCTTGTCCTCCTAGGCTTCTAGGGAATAGTCGCATTAGATAAGTGTCATTGTGAATGACTTCAAGACAAGCGGCACTAAATTCCCTTATATGATCTCTAGGATCTCCTTTTCCTCTATACTTGTCAAATTTTGGCACTTCGAATCTTATGGGAAAAGGTATCATTTTCAAGGATTTGTCAAATGGGTAGGGTGAGATATCTTCAAGTGAATAATGTTTCGTTGTGGTTCCACTTTGGATATCTATCAATTACTATTGTAAGGATTAGATTTGGGTTGTTAATGCATCCAAGGGATTAAGTGTATCCTTAGCCTTTTCTATTTTTGGAGCCTCTTTGTTAGTTTTGGAGCCATCTTTCAATGACTCAGCTTCGTTTGAGGCATTATTCTCTCATAGATTAGAGATATCAAAGTCTGCAGGTAGCTTTGCTCCTTATTGAGTGAGCATGAGGAAATACTTTTGGGAATCCATAGCAACAACTCTATCCATTATCTTTTGGAACTTAGGGTCTTGGAGTTGTTGGAGGATTTCCTCTTGAGTGACTTCCTCATCATCGAGTATGTTATTGTTGAGGTTGTCCATGTTTTTCTTTTTGTTTTGATTGAGATCTAGTTTGCACCATGCAAGATTTTGGGATGGGATGAAATTTGATAATTGGATTTGTTGGATTTTGATTTTTGATTGGAGGTGTGATGTGGTAGAAGGTGAGTTTGATTGAAATAGATTTTGCTAAGGTTTTTGTTGATTCTATGTTTGTTTCAAACAAGGTAAATCTTGAGCTATAATGTCTAATAGCTATTGAAGTGTCAATACAAGTGGTAGTCCAAATAGGGATAGATTGAAACTGCTATTTGATGAGGACTATTTTCTTGTCAAGGTTGCATTAGTATAGTTTTGTTAAGAAGAATGATTTGAAATCCTATTATAAAAACTAGCTAGCACTTGTTTGGGTTTGGCAGAGTATCAACTAGGTCCTAGAAGCAAGTTGTGGTTTGATTTTGAGGTTTTTTATAGCAAGGCAATGATGTGAAAAGAAGATGTTTGCAAAAATAATATGGAAAGGTGTTTGCACGGTATAACTAATTTTTTAGGGTGAAATTATAGCAAAAAGGGTACCTAAAACTGATAATGTTTTTGTCCCACACTATACATAATATCTTTCTATTTTGGATGCGCAACTTCAAAAGCACTAGATAACAGGTCAAATGCGTAGCTCTATGGGTCAAATGTGTAGATCTGGTTGAGTTTATATGCATAGCACTATGTTTTATATGTGCAACTCTGTGTGTTAAATATGCTGAAAGATTATAAGTGTAAAAAAAAGGTTCAGATGCACAACAAAATTGGTTAAATATGTAGTAAAACTTGTTATATGCGTAGAAAAATGTTTTAAATGCACATAACTGCATGTACTTGGTTTTTTGTTTCAATTTTGACAGTTTGATTTGTTTGGAATGTTTTCCTAAGTTAATCTAAGGTTTTCAATGATGATTTTGGTTCAAGTTATTGCTAGAAAACACAGAGAACAAAAGGTTTCCATGATTACTTAACAAAATTAAAAACAAACAATTATAATCCTAGGGATGGCAAAGATAATATTTGATGAGTTCTAACTTGGTTTTTACACCATCCACTTGCATAAAGGTGGACAACTAGTAACTTGGTAGCACCAGCTCCCCTCCATGATAGTCACTTCTCACGCATACCAAGTTACAATTCCTTTGAAGAGTTGAACTTTTCTATCTCTACACTAAATGAGTGTATGGCATTAAACGACTCTAGAGGTTCCTCCTCCTGTGTCACCAAATAGGGGATTTTGGCTTACTAGAACAAAAGGATTTTAGTCAAGGCATCTATTCAGGTGGTTACATGTGCAGCCATTCACTTCGATAAGAAGGCTTCCCAGCCTGTAAAGGTTACACTCCACAGGGTTTTGGGGGAAACATTGGTCGGTGTAACACAATAGCACCCGTCACTTGCAACTTTCATCACAAACACAATTTATTTATAGTGACTTGGAGGTGGCTTGGCTTTAGCCCGTTATCACTTAAGGTCATCCCACTTGGAAGGAAGGAATTCCAAGGGCAGGCCTCTCTAAAGGTTAAACATGCAAAATGATAAGTTTGGCATTTTAGTCACCCAAAAAAGGGGAGGGCATAATCCTATTATCATTTTGAAAACACAGAGAACATTGGTTCTTTATTTCCCTAGTTAAAAGAAAAATAACTAAATGTGTTAACTCTACCAAGCACAAAATTTTTTAATAAGATAGCAATAACTTGAAAAAGATTTTGTTAATTTTATCCCTCTAACAAATCTAGGTGTAGATTATTGTTTCAAGAAATAAGACAAGTATTACTTTCCCCTATTATGCTATATGATATATTGTAGTGCAAGATAGTAAAAATATAAAGAAATTGGTGTAGAGCTTTTGGCATAACAGTGTATTGCTTTATTTTGCATCGATGTTTCGAATCACACTTTGTGATCCATCATCAGGATGAGAAGAAGAGATTGAAAATGAAATAAAATTGCAGAGTAGGTTTAATAAAAATAAAGAGAGGGGTTGGGTGCAAGTGTCCATTTGACTAGAGTCAAAGAGACAAAAACAATAAAATATTAAGACCATAAAAGAAAATGACATGGTTGAGCAGAAAGAAAAAAGATGCATAAAGTTTATAATAAAATAAAGATCAAAAAAGGCAATGAATTGGTTAAGCAACAAGAAAAAAGATGCGTAAAGGTTGCAAAAAATAAAAACAAAGATAAATTGAATTAAATAAGGTTAAGGTATGTTTATGTACTAAGTAGTAAGAAGGGTAACTAAAGTAAATGAAATCAACAATAGGAAATAGATAACATAATAAGTAAAAGAGGAGAAATAGGAATAAGAGTAAAAAACAATAAGAAGGAATTCACAAATTAAGAGAAAAAATAAAAGAAAATTAAAATAAGACAAAAGAGTATGACAAATCATCAAACGGAATGAAAATGAAAAAGAGATAAGAGATCACCAAGATATGAAGTGTAAAGTGAAAAGATAGAAAAGAGTGAAAATGAGGGAAAATCCAATTGAGACAAAGAATAAAAATATAAGCAAAGGAAAGAGAATGTAAAAGAGGTAAAAAATAAGACCAAGGCATGATGTAAAGGAGTAAGATAGGAATAAAAGGAAGTAAATAATGAAAAGAAAAAATAAGAGTAAGGAATAAGAAGGAAATTAGATCAAAAAACAAAGGAGAATGAAAAAATAAAAGGTAAAGGAATGGGAATGTAAAAGAAAAAATATAAAATCAAGACAACAAAAAGTAAATGAGAGATAAAAATGAGAGGTAAAGGACTAGGTATGAGTTGATAGGAAAGTATAAAATAAAAATAGTATATGTATAAGTCAAAGGAGACCAACCAAAAAACAAGGTTTAAAAAATGAAAAGGAGATAAAAGAAAGATGATGACATAGGATGTAAAAGAAAAAATATAAAATCAAGACAACAAAAAGTAAAAGAGAGATAAAAATGAGAGGTAAAGGACTAGGTATGAGTCAATAGGAAAGTATAAAATAAAAATAGTATATGTATAAGTCAAAGGAAACCAACCAAAAAACAATCTTTAAAAAATGAAAAGGAGATAAAAGAGAGAAGATGACATAAGTAGGTAGAAGAGAGGAGGAGATATGAACACGAAGAGACAAGGATAGTGAGGCCACTGGAGTAAGGAGTAAGGATGGAACAAGGAGGGGGGCAAGGACAAAAAATATAGCAAGACATGGGGCTAGAAGAGGACTAGGGGAGGAGGAAAGGTCAAGGACAAGGAAGGGGTAAAGAGGTTGAGGAAGAGTTAAAGGGGGGGAGAGATAAGGAAGAAGAGGGTGGTAAGGGTTGAGGAAGGCTATAAGGAAGAGTGTGTGGAGAGGAGTCAGAAAAGAAGAAGAGAGGGAGCAGACAGAGGGAGGAGTGGGAAGATAGGTATAGACCATAAGAATTGGATGGGAAAAAAGGAACTAGAGAGTCCAATCAGCTGGAAGGATCAAGGAGGGGGTTAGTTTTTAAGGGAGTTTAGAAGAGGGTTCCAAGTATGGATCAGATTCCACCCATCATCTCTATTGAGGTTTGAAGGGTTATTTCTAATGAAGATAGCCTCTTTAAGTTTTCTCTTAAAGAAGTTATCTTCCTTGGCAAGGACGAGGGTATCTTTTAGGTGGATGTGGTGTTTGGTGTTCAAGGAGTGTTCTGCCAGGGCTGATTTAGCAACCCTTTCATGTCTGATATCTACACAATGTTCTTTGATTCTTGTGCAGATGGATCTACTTGTCTCCCCAATGTAGGGTGTGCCACAGGAGCAGTCAACTCTGTAGACACCAGAGTTAACATGAATGTCAAGGGGGTCTTTGGTGCAAGGGATGAGTTTTCTAATGGTGGAATAAGGTTTGAAGGTGCAGTTGATGCCTTTCCTGTGAAGGATTTTGGCAATCTTGTTAGAGATGCCTTCAATGAAAGGAAGGGTGGTACCAAAAATAACTCTAAACCCAACAAGAATGACTCTGAGGTTATTTTTGGTACCACCCTTTCATCAAATGCATCTCTAACAAGATTGCCAAAATCCTTCGCAGGAAAGGCATCAACTGCACCTTCAAACCTTATTCCACCATTAGAAAACTCATCCCTTCCACCAAAGACCCCCTTGACAATTGTGTTAACTCTGGTGTCTATAGAGTCAACTGCTTCTGTGGCACACCCTACATTGGGGAGATAGGTAGATTCATCTGCACAAGAATCAAAGAATATTGTGTAGATATCAGACATGAAAGGGTCACTAAATTGGCCCTGGTAGAACACTCCTTGAACACCAAACATCACATCTGCCTAGAAGATACCCTCATCCTTGCCAAGGAAGATAACTTTTGTAAGAGAAAACTTAAAGAGGCTATCTTCATTAGAAATAACCCTTCAAACCTCAATAGAGATGATGGGTGGAATCTGAGCTATACTTGGAACCCTCTTCTAAACTCCCTTAAAAACTAACCCCCTCCTTGTTCCTTCCATCTGATTGGCCTCCCTGGTTCCTTTTTCCCATCCAGTTCTCGTGGTCTATACCTATCTTCCCACTCCTCCCTCTGTCTACTCCCTCTCTTCTTCTTTTCTGACTCCTCTCCACACACTCTTCCTTGCGGCCTTCATCAACCCTTACCACCCTCTTCTTCCTTATCTCCCCCCCCCCTTTAACTCTTCCTCGACCTCTTTACCCCTTCCTTGTCCTTGACCTTTCCTCCTCCCCTAGTCCTCTTCTAGCCCCACGTCTTGCTATATTTTTTGTCCTTTTCCCCCTCCTTGTTCCATCCTTACTCCTTCTTACTCTAGTGGCCTCACTATCCTTGTTTCTTCGTGTTCATATCTCATCCTATCTTCTACCTACCTATGTCATCTTCTCTCTTTTATCTCCTTTTCATTTTTTAAAGCTTGTTTTTTGGTTGGTTTCCTTTGACTTATACATATACTTTATTTTATACTTTCCTATTGACTCATTCCTAGTCCTTTACCTCTCATTTTTGTCTCTCTTTTAATTTTTTTGTCTTGATTTTATATTTTTTCTTTTACATCCTATGTCGTCTTCTCTCTTTTATCTCCTTTTCATCTTTTAAAGATTGTTTTTTTTTTGGTTTCCTTTGACATATACATATACTATTTTTATTTTATACTTTCCTATCGACTCATACCTAGTCCTTTACCTCTCATTTTTATCTCTCTTTTACTTTTTGTTGTCTTGATTTTATATTTTTTCCTTTTACATTCCCATTCCTTTACCTTTTATTTTTTCATTCTCCTTTGTTTTTTGATCTGATTTCCTTCTTAGTCCTTACTCTTATTTTTTCTTTTCATTATTTACTTCCTTTTATTCCTATCTTACTCCTTTACATCATGCCTTGGTCTTATTTTTTTACCTCTTTTACATCCTCTTTCCTTTGCTTACATTTTGATTCTTTGTCTCAATTGGATTTTCCCTCATTTTCACTCTTTTCTATCTTTTCACTTTATACTTCATATCTCGGTGATCTCTTATCTATTTTTCATTTTCATTCTGTTTGATGATTTGTCATACTCTTTTGTTTTATTTTAATTTTCTTTTATTTTTGCTCTTAATTTGTGAATTCCTTCTTATTTTTTTTACTCTTATTCATATTTCTCCTCTTTTACTTACTTATTATGTTATCTATTTCCTATTGTTAATTTCATTTTGTTTTAGTTAACCTTCTTCTTACTACTTAGTACATAAACATACCTTACCCTTATTTAATTCAATTTATCTTTGTTTTTATTTTTTGCAACCTTTATGCATCTTTTTTCTTTTTGCTTAACCAATTCATTGCCTTTTTTGTGTTTATTTCATTATAAACTTTATGCATCTTTTTTCTTTCTACTCAACCATGTCATTTTCTTTTCTGATCTTTATTATATATATATATAATTCTTGCTTTTATTGGTTATCTCTAGTTTCTTGGTTTCCTTAATTTACTTATCCTCTTCTCTTTTTCCTCCTTTTTAATTTATTTTTTCTCCTCCATCTTAATATTTTATTGTTTCTGTCTCTTTGACTCTAGTCAAATGGACACTTGCACCCAACGCCTCTCTCTCTTTTTATTAAACCTACTCTATAATTTTATTTCATTTTCATTCTCTTCTTCTCATCCTGATGATGGATCACGGAGTGTGATTCGAAACATCGATGCAAAATAAAGCAATACACAGTTATGCCAGAAGCTCTACACTGATATCATGGACTGTGGAAATATCATCTCTACAATAAAGAAATTGTTCAGTTTTAACCCCTAGGTTGGGACTAGATGAAAGTTGTGATGCAACAAAATGAATTACTTTCCTTCTAGTTAAGTCTATGTGATGATTTGCATGAACATATTAAGTTACTCCTTCCTAATTAGTTCTAGATGACTTAATAATGTAGCAAAAATGACTAAATCCAGCTCCTAAAGTACTTGTAAATGAAAGTTAGTATGGAAAATCTTATAAAACTTTTACAACTCTCTGTTACAAATTGAATGCGCAGGACTATAGGTCATATGCATAGCACTATGTAGTATATGCGTAGATTTGTAAATGCATAGTAAAACAAATTGGATGCGCATGACTACGTGGTGTATGCACAGAAAGAGAAAAAACACTAGAAAATATTTCAGATGTGCAACAGGATATGTCATATGCACCGAAAGGTAAAAGTGCAACAAAAGTGTTGAATGCACAGAACTAGAAGTTGTATGCACAGAAATGACCTGTCATGACAGAACCTTCATAAAACACTCAGATGGAAGTTAAAAATGGGACAAGGCCCCATGGTGGGTGCCAAAAATGTTAGTGGAAATATTGTCAACAGTATTAAACTACTAATAATCTAATAATCTCAATGAAATATGATGCAAATCAAATAAACAAAGCAATATTACCTTGAAGACTGATTTAACTCGAACCTTCCACTGTTCACCTATCTCGTATTGATCTTGTTGATGAATAGAGCTCTCATAGGCATGCTTCCTCACTATTTGAAGATGATAATACTTGAATGGCTATAGTTGGATAAAATGCAATGAAGATTACCTACAATACAACTATTGTGAGGATGAGAGATGGATGATTGAAGACATGGTTGTATGGATATGAGGAAAATGGATATAAAATGCAATGAGCAATATGGATGCTTTGCCAAAGGCACGCTGGAATTTCTACAGAGTAACTTTGCTATAGCTTGTGTGTTGTAGAATGAGGGAATGAGCTTCCTTTTATAGGCCAAGGAGGGGGCAAATCCATGTGTCAAGATCTCAACGGTGGAGACTTTGTCTTGAGAGGTGTATGGTGAGGATTGAGTTGGTTAAGATGAGGGAGAGAAAGAGGGAAGATGTTCCTCTCACCTTGACATGGAGGAGAGAAAGGTGTGACATGAGTCCACATGTTATAAGGCTTACAATGACCCAAGAGAGAAGGTCAACCAAGGAGATCATGTTTGTAGGGAGGTTGGAAAGATTCTAGGAACTATGGAACAAGTGTCACAAAGTGTCCCTTTGACCATGATGACATGGAGAGACCACATGCATGTGAATAGGGATGGTTGGAGAGATAATAGGCGATGTGGGTAAGGGAAAATGGACTAATTAAATATTAAAATATTTAATTACATGTGAAAGATGGTGAGGTGGATGTGTGATCATGTGGAATTATGGATGAAGACTTTGGAATAAGATGATTTGTGATTAAATAATTTGATTATTATTTAATTAAGGGATTACATTAGAAGAATAGGTTTAATTGATTTAATTAAATAAATTGATATTTATTTAATACTTGGACTATTAATGATGAATGTGAATCGAATAGATAAATTGATGAATTTATTAAATGATAGAAGAATGGGAATTAAATAAATAATAAATATTTATTTAATTTGTCTTTGCCATTTTTAGGTGTATATAGTGTATTTTTGTATGAGTTTTGGTTACTTTGGATCCATATTTTGCTCTGGACTTTATTGCCATTGAAGAAATGGCTTTGTAGATTTGAGGACAAGTAGATAATGGTATGATGAATGTATGTTTCAATTTTCATGTCATTTGGACTTGCAGAAGAGTGTTTTTGGTTTAGCAGTTTGGAAAACAAGGCTTTAGTGTTTAAACAGTCATAAAGGAGAATGTATTTTGCTCCGCATTTCTTCACAGTTATAGATACAACTCTGTAGTTTGGATAGAAGGTGTATACATGTTTTTTATATGTTATATCTAAGTATCAAGTGTTTTGGATCTCTGCAAAATGTTTTTGTATTATTGGGAGGTAGAACAATGTGTTCGGCCCATTGTAATGGAACAATTTTGAAATGTTCTATCAGTGGTTGTTGCATGAGCTTGTAACAAAGAAGTTTTGATAATGCTTTCAAGGAGTGTAGTGATTATATCTTGCTCCACATGTTGATACTTTTCTTTGTTGTATCACTTATCGATTTGAAGTCTTGGCTAATACATTGAGTGCTAGTGAAGCCGACATGGTGAAGACTTGTGAGTATTGCGACAAAAGATTTGTCATGGATGCCATCAGGATAACCTTTGTAAGTGTGTAGTAAGTCCAATTAAGCATTGAGATTGAACTGCTTAGGGAGGCTTCACTCCTTCTCTACTGTATAGCTCTTTAGAGGCTGACATGGCTTGTTGATCACACATTTCATTATTAGAGCTGACGTTAGTCATATTCGAATTAACTCGTTGAGGCACGTGATAACTCTAACTCATTGAAGATTGGAAAATAGCTCAAAGCTAATGCATGAAATATATGACTTAAGGTAAAATCACTTATATGACTCTTCAGACTAGACTTTGAAGTGGACTGGTCACTTCTTTTACATGTTTAATATTTAGGAAGTACTTCAAAGGCCGACATAGATATTAAAGATTGGAAGAAGTCTGAAGCATATATATATGAAGAGAAATGTTTCATTGTGAGTTGAATGAATTGAACAAGGAAAAAGTGATAGAACATGATTGTAAGTATGAAGTGTGTGAAGTCAGTATGATGGGGTGATTATGTAGAAAAGATGACTGCAACATCAACATAAGTTAGATGCTTCTTTCACAGTAGTTCATTTGTATGTTCTCATTGTAATTTTCATGTATCCTACTATCAAATAGTGAGTCTCCTCAGTAGGTCCTTGTATCTTGCCCTAAGGTTGTATCCTTAGTTTACAAGTCCAACAGGGAGTAGTAGCTTCCTTGGGTTGTAGCCCTAAAACAAAGTTGTAAATATTTATAGCAATGAACATCATATATTGTGAGCTAACACTCACCATGGGTTTTCCACATAAAAATCCTAGTCTTATTGTGTTGATTAATGTGGTGCATGCATTACTTTCAGTTCTCTAAGTAATTTTATTTAATCTATAAATGAAGTAGTTAAGTTTTTGTATATGCTGATTCACACCCCCCCTCTTAGCATTTTGGTGTGTTCAACAATTGGTATCAGAGCCAAGTACCTTTTAGAAGCCTAAAAACTAAGGTAAATCCTATACTTGAACACATGGAACTAGAAACTATGTCTAATGATATGTTATTCCAGAACCAGATCTTGAATTAATGGAACCTGAAAATTGGGACCTCAATCTAGATGAGGTAGACCTTGAAGGAGAACTCTGGTATGCCTTTAATGATCTGGATGAAGCAATAGAAATGAATATGAAATATGAGGTCATGCTTGAAAATCTGAGAAGAAATTGACAAATTGAAGACACAAGCTAGAAAATTAAAAGAAGAAATTAGCAAACTAAAAGCTCAAATAAAAGAAGAAAAAGGATGTGGAATTAACCTCAAGAAGGAAGAAGAAGTGATCTTTGATTTTCAAAAGTTAAAATTGAAGAAGGAAAGAGGATTGAAGATTGCTTAAATATCAATCTCAACTCAATGAGAAAGTAGTTGAATGTTCAAAACTTGAGGAAGAAGTTGTCACTTTAAGAAAAGAACTGGAAAAGGAAAAAGAACAAATTGACAAGGGGTTAAAATTGAAAGGAGATTCTATAATTCTTGATGAGTTGATTAACTCTCAAAAGCCATCAAAAGAAAAATCTTGTCTTGGTTTTGAAGAAGGAAAAAGTCCTATAATTAGTGCATCTACAAACTTATATGATAGCTTCAAAGCAGAAAGAAAGTCTAAAATAAAGGAGTAAAAGGCTTGTACTGAAGATCCTAAGAAGAATGCCTCTGGAGATGTAAAAGAAGATGGATTCACTCCTATCTAGAGATAGAAGATTCAAAAGTTCTCCACCTGCAAGACAACCTGCTCCTACCAGGTACTCTCAAGCTTTAAACAGTAATTGTTATGCTTGTAATAAGATTCGTCATAAGGTTATTGAATGTAGAAGCAAGATGAATCAGAATTCATTTAGGCCTCCAAGGTACAATGCTATGAACTCTCATTCATTTCATGGTTATTGTTTTTCCTACAATAATTATACACATAAGGATACTAACTATAGATCTAAGGAAAGAAGAAACAACAACATGAGAAATAATTCCTTCATGTCTCCCAAGTATAGTGCTAGAATCTCTCATTCCTTTTATGGATATTTCTTTGTATGCAATAAGTTTGGTCATAGGGCTCCTAATTGTCAATCCAAGGAAAAGTACAATGATTATGGAAAGAAAAATACCAATGCATCACTGAAATACAATAAGGTGTGCTACAAGTGTAGTGATTTTGGACACAAAGCAAAATTTTGCAAAAATGGTTTCAAGAAACCATCCAGTCAGCATCAAGAGATGGAAGAAGAAAATAAAGTCAAACAAGTGTGGAGAAAGAAACCATAGAAGACTTATGACATGAGGTTGGAAGACATATTGCTTCTGCCTAGGGTAGAAGATTTCATTGTTGATTAAAGAAATGGCTTGGCTCAGGGGGAGAAATTCAATGTATAATAGCTTAATCGCATGATCAGTTGAGGCTTCTTTAACAGAAGCAGGTCATATCTATGAATGAATGACATGGAATACTCAAGGGAGGACATAGGCAAGACAATGAAGTTTCATATCCCCAAAACTCCATAGAAAAAGCTTTCAATGTGGCAAATCACAAAATGATTTAGGGTTTCAGTGGAAGGAAGCACATTTATGGCAAAAAAGTTAGATCTATTTATGCAATTGTTATATGATTCAATCTCATTTTGCATTTGAATCTTTTGAAGATCTTTTCTAAGGAAAAAAGGAGCACTTGAAGCGTTTGGTATCTTGGAGAAACAAAGTGTAAAAGTGAAACCCTAGTTGCAAATTTTAGAGGTATCCTTTAGACTACTTAAACCTAGTTCCTCTTATCATGATTATTTATGATGGTTGCCCCTTTTACCCCTCAATTGATCAACATTGTTGATGAACCCTGAACAAAATATATGAAGTATACATATAAGGCAATAAAAGTTGACACAAATGTAGCATTATCTAATGTTCCCGCATCTGTGGTATATACAAAATATGCTAGGATATATATTCATGCAAAATTGGATGAGATAGACCATGTCAAGTTTGAAACCCTACTGTTGGATGATGATGATATTCATTAGAAACCTGAGTGTGTCAACATTGGAGAAAAACATTTGGATGTGTCAATAGATTTTCTAGATTTCTGTGATGAGCACAACTGGGTTAGGTATATCCTCAGTAGAATTCATGATGAATTCATGTACCTTGACAAACCCTACCAGATAACAAAAGAAGTTATTAGGGCAGTAACAAGGTTATGTTTCACCGGACCCATACTACAACTAAAATTAATCAAGAATGAAAAAGTCACTGAATTGACAGGTGCCAAATTTGACAAGAGGGCTTTAACTGTTTATGACATTATTGACCCTTTATGACATTATTGACCCTAGTGTGAGATATGCAATATGTTGAATACTAAGAGGGGGGTGAATCAGTATTCTAAAATTTAAACAATTAAACCAAATACCAACTTTAATAATCAGGAAGCAAAGTAACCATATAAATACAAGCCACAAAAACATGACACATAGACACCAGATTTTTACATGGAAAACCCAAGAAAGGGAAAAACCACAAAGAGGATTAGCTCTCAATATATATTGCAATCTTTTACAAATGGTGATATCTAGGCTTGGTCACTCCATGAGCCTAGAACATGCTAGCTCACTGCCATGAAGTACAACTAGTTCAAGCAGGCTCACTACCACAACCCTAAACCTAGAAAGATTACAATGAGGGCTATTAAACCCCACTGATTGCTTATAGCCATGATCACTACTAAGTACAAGTGAATTTGTATAAGGAATATGAATACTGCAATAGCATCTACTAGTATGCTAGGGTGTAGTCATTTAGCAACTGAATACTAAATCCTGAGTCTTCATTATCACTTCTCTTCTATTTCTGCTTTGCTATTCTGATACTCGAATCAATCAAACATGAATTTCTTCTTCATATTCACATTACACACCCTAAACACTGAATTTGATCCCACATATATCTCTACAACACTTAAGATCTTCATATTAGGTCGGCATACTCAGATGAAGTGTATAGTTAATAAACTTGTAGCTTGTTGGCCAAATCCATTCATCAAAATACATAACAACTATAGAACCACTTAGGATAAAGTTCTAATCAATAGAACTTACCACACATAAATCAAACTATCATGTTGGCCTCAAGCTCAGACTGCTACTGGTTCAATTCAACTGTAAGACTACATCTTTTACTGTGGACCATAGGGCTTGCTTAAAATCATATTAAGGACTCGACATCACCAATCATACCTTTAGAACTGCAGAGCAAAATATTATTTAGCGGCAAAATGTGGACCAATAGAACTTAGACTCTGTCATAGTCAAACTCTGTCAAACACTGTAGTGATACTTAGTAACTTGTAACTATCTTTCCGGTGGACTTCAAATCTTACAACTTTGGATTTAGACACTACATACAAGTGTTTATAAAAAATCAAAACCACATAATAGAAAATGCACTTGTGGAGGAATGCAGACCCTTTTACTTTGGAGTGTACAATGTCCTTGTCTTACTTCTATTCATCCAAACTTGGATATTTTCTCCAAATGACTTCCGAAGGAAGTCATGACCTAAACTCTAGAATATATCATCATCAAGTAGTTATGAGTCATCATACTTGAACTACATTAGCTGGTCATCATCTACAGAGGCATACTGATTCACTTTCTGTCCCTTATTCTGAATACTGTCCATACTTAGTCATCCTGGCCTTCCGGTCTTGAATGCTCTTGTACCTTGTTTCCAAATCAAGTTGGTCTTCTAGAGTGATGTCTTCTTTGCCTTGTTTCCATCAATGACAACACTCAATTATTCAGCATAGCAGTGTGTCTTGCCAACAATCTCCCCCTTTGGCATTGATGGCAACACTAAGTGAAAAATGCTTGACTGTCTTGACTGCTCCTCCTTTCTATATATAATCTATTTTTCTTCTCCCCCTGTGATGTTTGCTCATTTTTCACTGATCTTCTTCTCCCCCTTTGACATCAATGGCAAAGATGTAGGTTCCAAAGTCAAAAATTGTCAAAACTACAAAATTCGCTATACTTAGCCACACATTTGTATCTTATTTTATAGTTGAAGGTAGAATATCATTATAGATAGTCTTTATCAGAGCTAACTTTGCATTCCAACTATTCCTTGCAGTTACCAAAATGTGGATGTGGCTATTTATCAAAAAGACTAGCTTTTCTGCCTTCTGCACATCTGATGGTGTATCAATTAATGCTTGTGATTTCAAGGCTTCATCTACTAGATTGGTCATGGAATCAATTTTTGGACTTATCAGCCCCCTTAGCTGGCACAACCTATCTTTGATTTCTTCCCTTTTCTTCATTAGAATGCTCAGATCATTGTGAATATTTACAACCTGTGTTTCTTTGGCACTTATTGACTCAATTGCCGGATTAAATGTCTTAGAAATATTAAGTAGTTTGAGTTCCATAACCTTGATTTTATCTTCTAATTCCTTCGTAACCTTTGTCCAAGATAGAAAAAATGTGTACAAGTCATAGCCTTCTTTTATGGCACTTTGCACACCTCTTATTCCTTGGTTTAAAGATATTTAATCATTGATCAACATGGTTTTTTACTCGGCTAATCTTTTCTCATCAAATTCTTTTTTGACCTTTGTTTCTACAGATTTTTCAAAGGATTCAAAATGATTGCTGATTGATTTTATCATACCTTTTAGTTGATCAGTAGATGATGTTGAAGTGTCTTTCTGGTATTCAGACATCAATTTTTCTAGTACATCGGATACTACTGTAATAAGCTTATTATCTTGCACGTAAGTTTTCATCAATTCTTCCTATGCCCTTGCTTGGGCAAATGATACTAATTCAAATTTTTGTTCTAGAGACAAGGAATTTAGATTTATTGGTTCTTGAAGAAACTTGGGTGGATCAAGGATTTGAGTACTTTGTAGCTTTTCCAAAGGTTTTGCAATAGTGTCTCTTGCCACTTTTTCTTCACAAAGTGAAGTTTTCTTTCTCTTCTTTTCTTCAGTTGTGGCTTTTGTAAAGAATGAGGTCCTTATCCTTTTTCTGGGACTAGATGTTGGTCTCTCCTCTTCAGATCTCTTTTCTTTCCTTTCAGGAGTGCTTGATGTCCATTCTACTGGAGCACTTATGGACTTTGATTCTCCTGATTTGATTTCTGCCTTACTTAATTGTTCCATACTTGAAAGGATGATTGTTTTCTTTTGTTCTTTTTAAGTCCTACACTAGTTCACTCCAGAGCAATTCAGAAAGGTCATAGTTCATATTGTTTTTATCATGTCATATGCTATGTATATAGCTGATGCAGACATATAATTTTCTTTGTTGGAGAAGTATACTTTGTATCCAACAATCATTGAAGCAAATCTAACAGTCAGACCCTTGATATCATTCACTGTAAGGCCATTCTTCTCAAATTTGGCTCCTGTTAGCTGCATTACCACATTGTTCATCATTTTCTCTATGCTTGGAACCCTTTCGAAGGAGCTCATACTGGTTACAACTTTAATGGATTCTTTAGTTATCAAATAGGGTTCATCAAGCCATAAAGACTCATTGTGAATTCTGCTTAGAATAAGCTTGACCCATGCATCAGTCAGAATTGCAGGAAAGTCCAACCAGGTGTCAAGTTTCTTTTCTCCTAGAACTTTGTAATCATCTTTCAACACAATGTCCACAGCAATCAGTTTGTCCAAATACAATTTTTCTAACTTCATGTGATCATATTATTCTAGACTGGTATGAATATATGCTCTGATATATTCCATATACATGACCCCATGTGGAGTAATTGAGAATGCCCCTAATGGATCATTTTCCAATGATTTGAAGAATTGTTTCCCATAGCAATTTAATTTTCACAATAGGGTTTCAAGTTGTAAATGCCTCTTTCACCGGATTAGGTTTTTCTTGATCTTGATCTAAAATCCTTTGGAGAATACTGTAGTTTCTTTGAATTTTACTTTAGTTCACCTTAGTCACTTGAGTGCATGGAATACAGAATGATTTTTCTTCAAATATAACTCCTTTTAACCATCGCATACCAAAACCTAAGTGTCATTAATGTCATCTTACAAAAAGTTGTTGAGAATCTTCCTGACAACCACAGACACCTTAGATCACACAACAAATCTTTGCAATTGGTCCTTTTCTTCTAGAACTTGCTTCAAAGGATTTGTCATGTGATTCCTTTTATCATATCTTTAGGCTAGATTTTAGCACTAACTATCTGGCTAGGGTTTTTATTTTTTCAACACTACTCCCCCTAAGCCAGAGCTCCCAATTTACTTCCCGGAGGAAGTATCTGCACTAGAAGATGGTGCGGATTCATCCTTGACTTCAATCACATCTTTCTTGATCCAAATCTTGCCCATTTCCTTATTGGTTTCAACCAAATCAACCTTTTCTTTTCCTTTATCATTCCTTTGCTCAATTTTGTTGTTTTAAGTATGGTAATTTCTTTTTACATTGTTGCTTCTATAGATTCTTGCAACATGTCCAAATTTGTTTCAATTGAAGTACACAATGTTTTCTTATCCTTGATTGCTTCTATTGATTGTATTTGATCTACATTGATTAGCCATATGTCCAATTTTATTGTAAGAAAAACACTTTCCATTGAATGATTGACTATTCCTTGTATTGTAGGAACCTTTCCTTACCAGATTTCTGTATTCATTTGATTTGTGACCAATTTTCTTACAATTGAAACATTCACCAGGAAAGGATGGAGCATTTTGATTTTGGTTTAATCTACTCTTGCCCTACGTAGTTTTATGACCAAACTTATTGCAATTAAAACAATGGCCATTGAAAGATGGATACCTTTGAGCATTTGGCTATCTGACTGGAGTTCTTCTAGGTCTTCTTTTGAACTGGTTTCTTCTGTTTTGTTTTAACTTAGTGTTTGTTTGACCAAATTTTGAACTTTCTCCTTTCTCAAATCCCAAACCTTGCTTATCATCAGCACTCCTTTGACTAGCAATCACCTCATCAAGCTTTGCAAAACTTAGCTTGAACTTTCCTTCATAGCTTTTGGCTGCATCCAGATCAAATTTTAGAAGTAGCACTTCCTTGCCCAATTTTTCACATTCCTCAGATTTGGAAGTTGTACTTTGATGGATCAAGGACCAAAACAGGTGCTGGTGGAGGGAATATATTGATTTAACCTGAAGGAGACAAGTATTGCAGCCTTGAGCTTCACTTTCAGCTGCACAAACAATGTGGCTGAGTATGAGGCCCTGATTCATGGTTTAGAGTGGGCCCGGAAAAGAGGTATCAAATCTATCCAAGTTTATGGTGATTCTGAATTGATCATTAATAAGGTTAGGGATCTAAATGTAACTAAGAATGACCTTCCCAAAAAGTACAAGCATAGAGTATGGGATTCAGTTGAATTTTTTGATGCATTTAATCTATTTTCGATTCCCAGAAACCAAAATAAGTATGTAGATAAGCTTGCAGCTTTAGGATCTCAATTTGAGATTCCAGATTAGATTCATAACATTGAGGTGCAACCATATGTCAAAGTAGTTGATAGACCTTCTGTACCTAACAATAGTGTTTCCTGGCAAGTATTTGACAGTGATGAGCGAATCTTAAGTTTTTTGAGTGCAGAAGCTAAATTTGTAGCTGATAATCAACACAAATACCAGCAACAATTTAAAGATTAGATTGTACAGTTGAGATCCAACAAGCTACCCAAAGGACTGGTGACACTAGAATAAGTGTTTAAGTTAGATGACCAGTTTAGAAAGGACAAGTGCAACATGACGGTGAAACAAGAGCACTATTAAGCCGTGGAGATATTCAAGGACAAGCTACTGAAACTCAGAAAGGTATGCAATAAAGATGAACAATAGTCATTTATTTAGTTATGTCAAGAATTTTTTGATGTTTTTGCATGGGAATATAATGACTTGAGGGGGTTTGATCTTGGTCTAGCTCAGCATACCATTGAGTTAGAGCCTAATACCAAGCCTGTTAGGCAGAAACAAAGACCCCTTAATCCAAAACTTGAGCATTTAATGAAGGTTAAGTTAAACAAATTAATTGAGAGTAGTATCATATCCCCAATAAAACATACATCCTGGGTTTCCAACTTGGTCCATGTCAGAAAGAAGAATGGATAAATATGACTTTGTGTCGATTTCCATGATGTAAGTCAAGCCTCATTGAAAGACCACTACCCTCTTCCTTCCATGGAACAAATATTTTGGTTCTGATAGATATTCCTTGTTAGATGGTTACTCGGGTTACAACCAAATCTTGGTTAAGGAGGAAGACCAATATAAAACTGCATTCTCAACTAAGTGGGGTACCATGGCCTATCAGAAGATGCCATTTGGTTTGTCCAATGTAGGGGCAACCTTTCAGAGGGCAATGGACATGGCCTTTCATGGCCTTATGAACATAATAGTGCTGGTGTATTTAGATGACATAACAATTTTTTCTAAAGATGCTAATGATCACTTTGACCACTTGAAGTAGATTTTTTAGAGGTGTAGAGAGTTTGGAGTTTCATTGAACCCTAAAAAGTGCATATTTTCAGTACATGAAGGTAAACTTCTTGGCCATATTGTTTCAAAGAAAGGTATTTCTATTCACCCTGAGAGAGTTTCAGCTATTCTAGATTTACCACTACCTACACATAAGAAAGGCTTGCAGAGATTTCTTGGTAGAATTAATTTCGTGAGAGATTTATTCCAAACATTGCAGCTTTGTTACAACCTCTCACTACCATGCTGAAGAAGAATGTGCTATTCAGCTGGACTAAGGAAGGAAAAAGAAGCTTCAAGCAGATCAAAGAAGCTCTTATTGCTACCCCTACCCTCATTAATCCTAATTATGAGAGGGATTTTGTTTTATTTGCTTTTGGAGGTACTGACACCATCTCAGCAATGTTATGTTAGCAAAATGATGAAGGTTTGCAGTAGCCAGTGGCATTTTTCAGCCAGGTACTACATGACTACAAGCTAAAGTACTCTTTTGTTGAGAAGCATGTTTTTGCTTTTGTTAGAAGCCTCAAGAAATTCAAACACATGCTGTCCAATAATAGAATTCACTTAATGGTTGCTCACCCTACTGTCAAGGGTTTTTTACTTAACAGAGATATAAAAGATAAGAGGGCTGGTTGGATAATCAAAGTTATGGAGTTTGATGTTGATATCAAGGTAACTAAGATGATTAGGGGCAAGGGCTTATGCGAGAAGCTTGGTGAAAGTGAAGAACACAGTCAAGAACATGAAGAGGTCACAGAATTAGTACTGAATAAGAGTGTACCACCCATTGTACTAGCTCCTACAAAACATTGGGTGCAGCAGATGATGCACTATCTACAGATTGGTCAATGCCCTTAAGGTTTGGATAGAGCAGGAAGAAGGTATTTCAAGTTACAAGCTACTGCTTATGCTATCATTGCTGGTATTTTGTATACGAGAGATTTTAATGGTGTATTTCTAAGATGTATTGGACCTAATCAAGTGGATAAATTGTTAGAGAAGTTTCATAATGGACCTTCAGGAGGCCACTTTACAGCTAGTACAACTGCCTTAAAGATTATGCAGGCTGGTTATTACTGGCCTGACTTGTTTAAATACTTTTACTTAGGTGAGAAGATGTGAGAAGTGCTCATTATTTACTGGTAAGGAAAGGCTTGCAACCTTACCTCTACATCCTATTAAAGTTGAACAACCATTTGTAAAATGGGGTCTAGATTTCATAGGTCCAATAAACCCACCTTCAAGTGTAGGCCACAAGTGGATCTTGACTACCATAGACTATTTCACCAAGTGTACTGAGGTTGTTGCTTTAAAAGAAGCAAATGAATATGTTATTTTAAGTTTCTATCAAGATCTGGTATCAAGATTCGGTACAACAGATTCAATTATCTCTGATAATGGTTTGGATTTTATTGGATTGAGAATCTTAGATTGGTCTATCAAAAATAACATCTTTTTGAATACTTCTTCTAACTATTACCCACAGGGTAATGTGTAGGCTGAATCTACCAACAAGAATCTTATAAGAATCATAAAGAAGACTGTTGAAGACAACCAAAGAAAATGGCATGAGAAGTTAAAGTTGGCTCTTTGGGCTGACAGAACTACACCCAAGAGAGCTACTAGTTGTTCTCCATATGTACTTACTTATGGTAAAGAGGCTAGATTTCCTGTTTCAGTTGAATTACCAACATTGACTTTCATCAAAGAACTTGAGTTGCTAGAGAAATAACCTTTAGTAGTCAGGCTAGCTCAACTTATGGAGTTAGAAGAGACCAGAAAGGAAGCCTTGAGGAAGCTTGATATACATCAAGCTCAAATGAAGAATTCTTTTGATAAGAGGGCAAGATTGAGAAGCTTCACCATTAGTGATTTGGTTTTCAGATGGAATGAACAGAGATGCAGACTTGGAAAACACTCCAATTTTGATACAATTTGGGATGGGCCTTATGTAATCACAGAGTGCAAAGAAAACAATGCATTTCAACTATCTAGGTTAAGTGGAGAGGTACTGTCTATCCCAGTTAATGGGATCCACCTCAAACTTTTCCTCTGAGGATAAGTACTACCTTTGTAACATAATAGAGTAGAGTTTTAGTTAATAATTGCTCATGAACATTTTCTTTCAGTATTTTTATTTCCCTAAGTGCTACTACACAAGTTCTTTTGGCCATCGAGGCCTGTTAGTTTGCTTTAAGTTTAGTTTGTTTTCAATTTTTTGTTGCTGTTTGAACTGGTTGAAGATCTAAATCACAGTGTTTTCTAAGTTTAAGTAGAGTAGAGTATGACTCAATGCCCAATGGATATGCAAGGCAACTGATCCGATGCTTAGTAGGTAAGCATATAGTAGAAGTCGCCAGAAATGTTACCATTTTTTCACTTACAACTCAAACTAGTAGAGCTGGTGCAATAAATTCTTTTTTAGAGTGAGGGTTAACATTCTTCTATTATAGGTTATTTGCATAGTTGTTGGTGTTTCAGAGATATTGCAGTTCAGTTGTTCAAGAAAGAAAAGATTTTCAGATCATTCATTGAATTACAGAACATTCACAGGAGAGATAAGTATTTCATTCACTACAATGATTATTCATTTACAAATTAAAATACATAAAAGGATAAACATTGCATTGAATGAAGGAATGATAGATCAAATGTCCCATACAAGTCATGGGAATAGATAAAAATATGCAAATATAAGAAAAATGCTATGCATCTAAAGACAGGGAGAGAAGGTCATAGCCATCATTGCCTTATGAGGTCTTTAATCTCTAAGGTTGCCATCCCTTCCCTACTCTTGATCTCCGATGAGAACCTGTAAAAATTTGGGAAACGTCCTGTTAGAGCTTCGGTCATGAGATCTCTATGTCTTACTAGAAGAGGCATAACACATTGTCTATAATGCACTGATCAATGAACATCATTCACATGCAAGAGGAACTAAGAAAGAAACAACCATGGAACTTCATTGTTTTTATTCTAATCTATTTGTTTCATGTGTAGGTATAGGATAAGTTATGTAGCTGATTGAAGACAAATCAACATGTGGTGTAAAATGAGTCTCCCACAAGGGTTGAGCCAACATGCTACTTCCCCTTAATCTAAAAAGGGATGGAATGAAAAAGAAAAGATCATTACTCATATTATTTCATTGCATGACAAACTGAAGGAGTATCAAAGCAATCAGATGCATTGGTTTCTAGTTCAGAACACCCTCATGATTGCAGTTCAATAAATGAAATGAAACCATCAGGATGAATTGAACTCGTTCTATGACAACATTTAATGCATAAAATAGTTGTCATCATTGCTTCAACTGCCATTGGAAAAAATGGAATTCACAGGTATTCATCTATATATCTTTCATGGTATTTGTATGCAGCAAAGACATTAAGAACATCAAGTACCTTTCCAACATTTATATGCTAAATAGTTGCCAATGGATAATATCATGCAATAGCACATGAATTTTTTGGTCATAACATAACATTAGAGACAAATATCATTTTGATGCATGATTGAATCAGCTTGAGAATGCAAATGAAACATGTATTCTTCACCGATACATTGCAGCCATTAAGATACACTAAGCTTAATAAAGAAATCAATTCCATGTTATAAAGATCTTTTAAACATACAATGCATGGAACAACCATGATCAATTATAGAAACAACATGTATCATTTCATTTGTAGAGTGCATTTATGATGAAGTGGCAACATCTCTAAGAAGCTTCAATGCCATCATCAATTGAAGGAACATTAAATGTAAATAGAGGTACATATCATCACTTTTTCTCTTTGATATGATTAGATTGTCAAGTGACACATACAGGGACAACATAGGTACATTCATCATATGGAGTAATCATTTATTAAGCATGAGATGGTCTTATATCATAAAGAGACCAAGATGAGTAAATAGTAGATACATGGAGTAGACTAAAAAGTTGCATAATGGAGTAGCCAAAGAATCAGAGTATCATATATTCTAGTTCATTTATCCATGGCCATAGAAACAATTATATATCAAAAGGAGAAGCTCATAGTGATATGTAAGAGAATGCCATGACCTCAAGAAGAGGAGTTTTGATATATATTTAAACTCAAATGCATAGCTATAGCCGTGGTTAAAATGGAGTACATTTTTCCTTTTATGACAAGATAACCCATTAGCGTTTCAGTTGAGACAAAATGCTTAGAAATCAAGCTACAACCACGTCCTTCTGAAAGAGTAGATAAAGAAAATCAAATGCATACAAAGAGTCATGGCCCCATAATGATAGAAAACACAAATATATGGAGAGGAACGAAGTGTTTCAAGCTTGTAATACTCAGAAAGATACCAGAAAGAATGTTCAAGGATATGCCAGCCGCGGCCTCTGAGGAAAGAGCCATAGAAAAGAAGTATTTCCATACATTTTCTGTAAAATTTCATTGACAAATTCAAATAAATCTATAGGTTTAAAAAAGGAAATGAGTTCTTTTGCGATCAATATCACAAGGACCACAAAACCCTAAGTGATTTCGAGCCATGAGAAGATTAAAAGACTGTATAGAATGTTATTTTGCTAGCCATGGTTAAGTATACTTTCTTCCTCAAAAATTCAAAAACCCATTTCATTTTCATTAAGTGAGGATAGCTACTGGAGGATAGAAAATATGGCCGTGGGTTTCAACTTCAAGATCTATAGAATGCCATGAAAAATGAAATATACAGTGATAGATAACAGTTTTACCTTGATTGGAGAAAATATATAGTGATGCAGAGCTAAAAGTTTTTCCTTTTGGCTTCATCTTCCTCTCACACAGTTGCAGTGAATGGTGGCTAGAATACAGAGAAGGAATGATAGTTAAAACAAATGCACACAAATTCATCAGAAATAATGCTATGGTTGTGGCTAGTGATGCCATTTTCACCTCAAAAAATGAAAGAAATTGAAGAGAAATAATTATATTTGCATCAAAAAACCTTTTACCTTTGAGAGCTACAAGGAATCGACCAAAATCAAGCTCAGGAATGCCAGAAAAGGTCAATTTTTAGCTTCAAACCCTAGGGTTTGAAGGTATTGACAGTAAAGCCCCATTTTTCACCAAAAGATGTGTTTTGCAAATGAGCCTGAAAGAATAGGGAAAGGCTTGTTTTGTTATTAGGGTTTCAATGCAGCCCTAATTGAAATAGGATTTTAATCAGATTCTTTTCTTTTTTTGAGGCACAAACTAATACCTTTGTGGTGTTAAGTTATGTTGCATAATGCCTAAGTCCATGACATAGAGTGAGGTTGAGCCTCAATGGTTCCCTCAAGACATTTGATGCCTAAAAACATGCTTAGAATATACCATGTGCATTAGTCCCTTGTAGATGGAGATGGAGCTTATGTCCTTGATATAATATGCAAACCTTTCATTTGGAATATGAGACAAGTCCACATACATCATGTGCCTTAGGAGATTGACATGTCATATGTAGATAAGCCATCCGGCTTTTATTTTTTGCAAACACCATATAATGCCTTAATTATTTTTATGATTTTTTATGGAAAAATCAAATATTGTAATTGCAATAGACTTGGTGAAAATGTAATACATGTGTAATTATTTTTTGCAAAAATTAAGTCAAATAGTGGTTTAGTTTTAACTGCAAGCATTTTAAAGTTGTTTTAAATCAATAATCTATAAATTGCTTTAAAATCAAACTTTTTTAGGCAGTTAAAACTAATAAAGAAAATCAAATATTCCTTCCTTAATTTGTTTTATTTTGAGGCAGATGAATATAAAAACTAAGATTTCATGGGCAGATAAAAGCAGATTTTCGGTGGGGCCACACGTGAGAGTCTTTTGGCACCTTGTTTTCACAATTTGGACACATCTTGAGAGATTTTATTTTGACTTTTCTGACGAGCTCAAAAATGGACTTGGAGGTCTATTTTTAGGAGTTTTTTCTAGCTTTATTTTGGGGAGAGATTTTTTATAGGATATATGACAGAGTTATACTTTCTTTTCACTAGTTCCAGTTGCAGTTTTTTTGTGGCAGAATAGAGTAGAGATCAGAGTGTAGGATATCAGAGTCTTCCTCTCACACCGAGAGTGTTGTATCCAGTCTATGTACTCATTATTCCTTTAGTTATAGAGAAGTAGTTTTCCTTCACTTTTTGCCTCTGATTTTACAAGATTGATTTGATATTGCACTGTGATAAGCATTTATCCTCTATTTTTGTCTCGATTTTGTGATAGATATGGAAATATTTTGCTTGGTTCAGGTTGCATGTTGTGTTTAGATTAAACCTTCATGCAAAATATTTATGAACTAGGTAGAATCAAGTGTTGTGAAGATTAAAGTTCTAAAGTCTGATTGTGAGTAAGATCTGATAGGAGTTTAGTGTTGGTGTATCACCTTAGAGATTCATTTTAGTTATTTATTTTAGTATACTTTTCTCATCCGTTTTATCAGACAAGTCATTAGATTAGAAAATTTTAAGGAGAACTGGTGACTCATTTTCTCTGGTCTTGCATGCAGATTGGTGTTATTAGCTTATGAAAACAAGATCTAGTTCTAATCCTTTTGAATATTTACAACTATCTCTACCAAGAAGAAGTGGCAGATCAGAAAGTAGAAGAACCGATTCAGTGAGGAGATCAAAATCAACATCTCCAACTTCAACAAGAAGAAGTAGGAGTTTGTTGCTAATAGTGCAGGTACCCATAATGGCTAGGTAGTTCACATTTGTGCCTTTTAACAGAGGTAGCCCACTACAACTTGCTCAGCGAGATGATATTCCAGTTGCAGCCCTTAAAGGACTACCATATTTCACAGGAGAAGACCACACTACATCTGCTAAGCATATATAGGATGTGGCAACTCTATGTTCGGTGCATAGCATTACCCAAGAGAATGTAGTAATCAGATAATTGGCTGTATCATTAAAAGGGAAAGCCTTGCAATGGTTTAGAACTCTTGCAGAGAACTCAATAACGTCATGGGATGACCTAGGAGATGGATTACACAAACATTTCCACAACAATTCTGACCACCTCTCATTGCTGGAGCAGTTGAGCACCATCAAAGGGCACCCCATGAACACATGGGAGATTTCAATTGCCAATTTCAGAGAACCTAGGATAGAATCCTCGCAATGGTAAAACCCTTGCCAAGGCATGCATTTTTATTTTATCTTAAAGCTTTGAACAATGAAATTTCTATAATGATCTAATCTATGAAAGGAACCACCATTCCTAATTCTTTTGAGGTTGTTGTTAGAGCGGAAAAATACCTTATCCAAGTAGGGAAGATAGCCTCAAGGCCTCCCTTCCCCATTTTCCTAGAAATCTAGCCATTTGTGCAAATAATAGTGCCTCATTTGGCTACGGTCCCACTTGTTCCAGCAATAACCCATCATCCTTCAGCCTAAGAAAACCCTACTCCAACTCACCTCCAAGAAATCCAAGAGTTGAAAGGCATGATTTAGTCCATGGGAAAAACCTTTGGCAATGAATTTGTTAATATTAAAAAGTAGATTGGCCAAGAAACTAAGCCTTACCAAGCCCCGTATCATCCCAATCAGCAGTATAGGTAGCCTTTTCAAGCTGATCCTCAGGTCAAAGAAGAAACTACAACCCTCAGCCCTTCCAATCTTACAACCCAAATGTTGCCATCACCTCAAAGGAGCTTGTGCCCACTCAGAACAACTTAGCTCAAGATATTGACTGGTGTTATCCATGTCACCAACCACATAATCAAGTTGCATGCACAAATGGTGTAAGAAATCAGGCACTTATGGTGCAAAACACTTATGCAAGTTCAGAAGGTGTCTCTTATGAAGCTTCTAATAAGCAAAATAATGCTGATGTGGCCTTAATGAATTGGCAAGATTCTCATTTATGTGGTATAAATTACCCACAAGGCCCAAATCAGCAAAAAACACTTGTTTTAGCCAACACAAGGTCTAAGCAGAGGGCTATAGATTTTAATCAGCAAGCTACAGTGATACAACAATAGCCTGCGAGAGATTAAATTCAAACTTTTCTATCACAAGCTACCCCTATATCATAGCAGAAAGTACAAATTCCACAAAGGGATCAAACTGTACCAGTAAAAGATCACTCCAAAGTACAATCACAACCTTCACAAAGGAAAAATGATGTTGCTATTGCAAAAGGACATCAAAAGGTAAATCTTGTTTCTTTCAACATAGTAGATCATCTTAAGAAAGCTACATTGAGTATGTTAGTTGTGGATGCATTGCACAATTCTGGCCAAACTAATCTGCTACAAGAAGCATTGGCTGAACTTTCAATTTCTAAGTGTTCTAATCAAGGAAAGGCCAAAGTTGTATTTGCCAACAACTCAGAAATCAAGAGTGGATAGCTAGCAAATGAGGTAAAACCTCCTCCTTTTTACTTAAGTTTGATTATTGGTGACAAGCTTGTTCATAACTGTATGATAGACTCCAGAGCAAGTAGTTCAGTCATGCCCAAGAGTCTAGTTGATTCACTATGATTGGTTTATGAGCTCGTTGTAAAAGGAGTAGTCCAACTGGACAGGTCTGCACTTAGTACTGCAGGAATAATTAGGAATCTTCCACTTACATTGCATGCTTGTCCTAATTTTACAATCCATCAGGACATCTACATCATTGATCTACCACCTAGCTTTGCATTATGCCTTTCTAGGGAGTTCACAGCCAAATTGGGTGGGTTCTTATCTTCCAACTGGTCCCACTTGTTTTTTAGAACAAGATATGGTATGAAAGTAACCATACAATTTGAACCACTTGTAAAGGATCATGTTGAACCCTATGTTCCCAGCCCTATAAATGCTAATTTATACATCACCTGCTGGCAGCAAGATGAACCCATGAGCCTAGATCCCAATGCACCTATATAAGACATAAATTTAGATTATTGGGCAGCTGAAGATCATGAAAGTGACCCTTTTCGTCACACAGATGAGGTAGGATTAGGCATCTATATGATAGAGGAACATGATTCAGTGATTCGTAATCTAATTAAGGACCAAAGTCAGTCAGGACAACAAGAAGATTAGCTTTGGAAGTTGTACTTTGATGGATCAAGGACCAAAATAGGTGCATCCTTGAGGTTCACTTTCAGTTGCACAAATAATGTAGCTGAGTATGAGGCCCTAATTCATGGTTTAGAGTGGGCCCAGAAAAGAGGTATCAAATCTATCCAAGTTTATGGTGATTCTGAATTGATCGTTAATCAGGTTAGGAATCTAAATGCAACTAAGAATGACCTGCTCAAAAAGTACAAGCATAGATTGTGGGATTCAAATGAATTTTTTGATGCATTTAATCTATTTTTGATTCCCAAAAACCAAAATAAGTATGCAGATAAGCTTGCAGCTTTAGGATCTCAATTTGAGATTCCTGATCAGATTCATAACATTGAGGTACAATGATATGTTAAAGTAGTTGTCAGACCTTTTGTACCTGACAATAGTGTTTCTTGGAAAGTAATCGACATTGATGAGAAAATCTTAAGTTTTTTGAGTGCAGAAGCTAAATTTGTAGCTGATAATCAACATAAATACCAGCAACAATTTGACGATCAGAGTGTACAATTGAGATCCAACAAGCTGACCAAAGGACTAGTGACACTAGAATTAGTGTTTAACTTAGATGACTAGTTCATAAAGGACAAGTGTAGCATGACGGTAAAACAAGTGCTCTATAAAGCCAAGGAGATATTCAAGGACAGGCTGTTGAAACTCAGAAAGGTATGCAATAAAAATGAACAATAGCCATTTATTCCGTTATGTCAAGAATTTTTTGATGTTTTTGCATGGGAGTATAAATACTTAAGGGGGTTTGAACCTGGTCTAGCTTAGTATACCATTGAATTAGAGCCTAATGCCAAGCATGTTAGGCAGAAACAAAGACCCCTTAATCCAAAACTTGAGCATTTAATGAAGGCCGAGTTAAACAAACTGATTGAGAGGAGTATCATATTCCCAATAAAACATACATCCTAGGTTTCCAACTTATTCCCAGTTAGAAAGAAAAATGGAGAAATCTAACTTTGTGTCGATTTCTGTGATCTAAATTAGGCCTCATTGAAAGACCACTACCCTCTTCCTTCCATGGAACAAATATTGCAAACTATTTTTGGTTATATGGTTACTCGGGTTACAACCAGATCTTGGTTAAGGTGGAAGACCAATATAAAATTGCATTCACAACTAAGTGGGGTACCATGGCCTATTAGAAGATGCCATTTGGTTTGTCTAATGCAGGGGGAACCTTTCAGAGGGCAATGGACATGGCCTTTCATGGCCTTATGAACAAAATATTGCTCGTGTATTTAGATGACATAATAGTTTTTTCCAAAGATGCTAATGATCACTTTGACCACTTGAAGTAGATTTTTTAGAGATGTAGAGAGTTTGGAGTTTCATTGAACCCCAAAACGTGCATATTTTCAGTTCATGAAGCTAAACTTCTTGGCCATATTGTTTCAAAGCAAGGTATTTCTACTGACCCTGAGAAAGTTTCAGCTATTCTAGATTTACCGTTTCTTGCACATAAGAAAGGCTTGCAGAGCTTTCTTGATAGAATTAATTTCGTGAAAGATTTACTCCAAACATTGCAGCGTTGTTACAACCTCTCACTGCCATGCTGAAGAAGAATGTGCCATTCAACTACACTAAGGAAGGAAAAGGAAGCTTTGAGCAGATCAAAGAAGCTCTCACTACTGCGCCTACCCACATTAATCCTAATTATGAGAGGGATTCTATTTTATATGCTTTTGGAGGTACTAACACCATCTCAACAATGTTATGTCAACAAAATAATGAAGGCTTGGAGTAGCCAGTGTCATTTTTTAGCCAAGTACTACATGACTACAAGGTAAAGTATTCTTTTGTTGAGAAGCATGTTTTTTCTATTGTTAGAAGCCTCAAGAAATTTAGACACATGCTATCCAATAATAGAATTCACTTAATGGTTACTCACCCTACTGTCAAGAGTTTTTTACTTAACAGAGATATAAAAGATAAGAGCGCTGGTTGGATAACCAAAGTTATGGAGTTTGATGTTGATATCAAGGTAACTAAGTTGATTAGGGGCAAGGGCTTATGCGAGCAGCTTGCTGAAAATGAAGAGAACAATCAAGAACATGAAGAGCTCACAGAAATAGTACTAAATAATAGTGTACCACCCATTGTACCATCTCCTACAAATAGCTGGGTGTAGAAGATGATGCACTAGCTATAGACTGGTTAGTGCCCTAAAGGTTTGGATAGGGCAGGAAGAAGGTATTTTAGGTTACAAGCTACTCCTTATTCTATCATTGATGGTATTTTATATACGAGAGATTTTAATGGTGTATTTCTAAGATGTATTGGACCTAATAAAGTTGATAAACTCTTAGAGGAGTTTCACAATGGACCTTCAGGAGGTCACTTTGCAGCTAGAACAACTACCTTAAAGATTATGCAAGCTGGTTATTGCTGGCCTAGCTTGTTTAAAGAGGCTTTTGCTTGGATGAGAAGATGTGAGAAATGCTCATTATTTACAGGTAAGCAAAGGATTGCATTACCTCTGAATCCTATTGAAGTTGAACAACCATTTGCAAAATGGAGTCTGGATTTCAGAGGACCAATAAACCCGCCTTCAAGTGCAAGCCACACATGGATCTTGACTGCCACTAGTTGTTCTCCATATGTACTTACTTATGGTAACGAGGGTAGATTGCCTATTTCAGTTGAATTACTAACATTGAATTTCATCAAAGAACTTGAGCTGCTAGAGGAACAACCTTTAGTAGTCCGGCTGGTTCAGCTTATGGAGTTAGAAGAGACCAGAAAGGAAGGCTTGAGGAAGCTTGATATACATCAAGCTCAAATGAAGAATGCTTTTGATAAGAGGGCAAGAATAAGAAGCTTCATTGTCAGTGATTTGGTTTTCAAATAGAATGAACTGAGAAGTAGACTTGGAAAGCATTCCAAGTTTGATGCAATTTGGGATGGGCCTTATGTAATCACAGAGTGTAAAGAAAATAATGCATTTCAGCTAACCAATTTAAGTGGAGAGGTTCCATCTATCCCAATTAATGGGATCCACCTTAAACATTGCCTCTGAGGATAAGTACTACCTTTGTAACATAGTAGAGTAGAGTTGCAGTTAATAAGTGCTCATGCACATTTGCTTTTAGTATTTTTGTTTCCCTAAGTGTTGCTGTACATGTTCTTTTGGCCATCAGGGCATGTTAGTTTGCTTTCAGTTTAGTTTCTTTTTAGTTTTCTGCTACTGTTTGAATTGGTTGAAGAGTTGAATTGCAGTGTTTTCTATGTTTGAGAAGAGTAGAGTATGACTCAATGCCCAATGGATATGCAAGGCAACTGATCTGATGCTTAGTAGGCAAGCATATAGCAAAAGTCACTAGAAATGTTACCATTTTTCACTTATAGCTCAAATTGGTAGAGATGGTGCAATAAATTCTTTTTTAGAGTGAGGATTAACATTCTTCTGTTATCAATTATTTGCATAGTTGTTGGTGTTTAAGAGATATTGTAGTTTAGTTGTTCAAGAAAAGAAAAGATTTTTAGATCATTCATTACATTGCAGAACATTCACAGGAGAGATAAGTATTTCATTCACTACAATGATTATTCATATACAAATTGAAATACATAAAATGATAAACATTGCATTGAATGAAGGAATGATAGATCAAATGTCCCACACAAGCCATGGAAATAGCTGAACATATGCAAATATAAGAAAAATGCTATGCATCTAAAGACAAGGAGAAAAGGCCATAGCCATCATTGCCTTATGAGGTCTTCAATCTTGGAGGTTGTCATACTGTCCCTACTCCTAATCTCCAATGTGAACCTCCAAAAAATTGGGAAAGGTCCTGTTAGAGCTCTGATTATGAGATCTCTATGTGCAATCAAAAGAGGCATAACACATTGCCTATAATGCACTGATCAATGAACATCATTCACATGCAAGAGGAACTCAGAAAGAAACAACCATGGAACTTCATTGTTTTTATTCTAATCTGTTTGTTTCATGTGCTGGTATAGGATATGTCATGTAGCTGATTGAAGACAAATCAACATGTGGTGTAAAATGAGGCTCCCACAAGGGTTGAGCTAGCATGCTGCTTCCTCTTAATCTCAAAAGGGATGGAATGAAAAAGAAAATATCATTACTCATATTATTTCATTGCATGACAAACTAAAGGAGTATCAAAGCAATCAAATGCATTGGTTTCTAGTTCAGAACACACTCATGATTGGAGTTCAAGAAATGAAATGAAACCATTAGGATGAATTAAACTCATTCTATGACAACATTTAATGCATACAATAGCTGTCATCATTGCTTAAATTGCCATTGGAAGAAATGGAATTCAGAGGTATTTCATCTATATATCTTTCGTGGTATTTATATGCGGCAGAGACATTAAGAACATCAAGTACCTTTCCAACATTTGTATTCTAAATAGTTGCCAATGGATAATATCATGCAATAGTACATGACTATTTTGGTCATAACATAACATCAGAGACAAATGTCATTCTAATGCATGATTGAATCAACTTGAGAATGCAAATGAAACATGTATTCTTCACTAATACATTGCAACCATTAAGATACATTGAGCTTAACAAAGAAATCAATTCCATGTTATAAAGATCTTTTAAACATACAATGCATGGAACAACCATGATCAATTATAGAAACAACATGTATCATTTCATTTGTAGAGTGTATTTATGATGAAACAACATCTCTAAGAAGCTTCAATGCCATCATCAACTGAAGGAACATCAAATGTAAACAGAGGTATAGATCATCACTTTTTCTCTTCCATATGATTAGATTGTCATGTGACACATACAGGGACAACATAGGTACATTCATCATATGGAGCAATCATTTATTAAGCATGAGATGGTCTTATATCATAAAGAGACCAAGATGAATAAATAGCAGATACATGGAGGAGATTGAAAAGGTGAATAATGAAGTAGTTAAAGAATCAGAGTATCATATATTCTAGTTCATTTATCCATGGTGACAAAAACAATTATATATCAAAAGGAGAAGCTCAAAGTGATATGTAAGAGAATGTGACAACCTCGAGAAGAGGAGTTTTGATATATATTTAAACTCAAATGCATAACTACAACTGTGATTAAAATGGAGTACATTTTTCCTTTTATGACAAGATAACCCATTAGGGTTTCAATTGAGACAAAATGCTTAAAAGTCAAGCTACAGGTGCAATCTCTTGAAATAGTAGATACAGAAAATTAAATGCATACAGATAGCTGTAGCTCCATAATGATAGAAAACACAGATATACGGAGAGGAATGAAGTGTTTCAATCCTATAGTACTCAAAAAGATACCATAAAGAATGTTCAAGGATATGCCAGGCACGACCTCTGAGAAAAGAGCCACAGAAAAGAAGTATTTCCATACATTTTCTATAAAATCTCATTAACAAATTAAAATAAATCTATAGGTTTAAAAAATAAAATGAGTTCTTTTGCAATCAATATCACAAGGAACATAGAACCCTAAGTGATTTCGAGCCATGAGAAGACTAAAAGATAGCACAGAATGTTATTTTGCTAGCTGTGGCTAAGTATGCTTTCTTCCTCAAAAAATCAGAAACCCGTTTCATTTTCATTTTGTGAGCTCAGAGACAGGAGGATAGAAAATATGGCAGTAGGTTTCAACTTCAAGATCTAGAGAATGCCATAAAAAAATGAAACATACGGTGATATATAAGAGTGTTACCTTGTTTGGAGAAATTGTATAATGGTGCAGGGCAGAAAGTTTTTCCTTTTGGCTTTATTTTCCTCTCACACAGTTGCAGTGAACAGTGACCAAAATACAGAGAAGGAATGACAATTGAAACAAATGCACACAAATTCATTAGAAATAATGCTATGGCCGCGGTTTTTGAATCCATTTCCACCTCAAAAATTGAAAGAAATCGAAGAGGAAGAATTATATTTGCATCAAAAAACCTTTTACCTTCGAGATCTACAAGGAATCAACCAAAATCGTGCTCAGGAATGCTAGAAAAGCTCAAGTTTCAGCTTCAAACCCTAGGGTTTGAAGGTATCGATACCAATGCCCCATTTTTCACCAAAAGATGTGTTTTACAAATGAGCCCAAAAGAATAGGGCAAGACTTGTTTTGTAATTAGGGTTTCAATGAAGCCCTATTCGAAATAAGATTTTAATCACATTCTTTTCTTTTTTTGATGCACAAACTAATACCTTTGTGGTATTAAGTTATGTTGCATAATGCCTAAGTCCATGACTTAGAGTGAGGTCGAGCCTCAATGGTTCCCTCAAGACATTTGATGCCTCAAAACATGCTTAGAATATAGGTCATGTGCCTTAGTCCCTTGCAGATGGAGATGGAGCTTATGTCCTTGATATAATATTCAAACCTTTCATTTGGAATATGAGACAAGTCCACATACATCATGTGCCTTAGGAGATTGACAGGTCATATGTAGATAAGCCACTAGGATTTTTTTTTTGCAAACACCATATAATGCCTTAATTATTTTTGTGATTTTTTTATGGAAAAATCAAATATTGTAATTGCAATAGACTTGGCAAAAATGTAAGCCATGTGTAATTATTTTTTGCAAAAATCAAGTCAAATAGGGGTTTAGTTTTAACTGCAAGCATTGTAAAGTTGTTTTAAAGCTATAATATATAAATTACTTTAAAACCAAACTATTTTAGGCAGTTAAAACTAATAAAGCAAATCAAATATTCCTTCCTTGATTTGTTTTATTTTGAGGCTGATGAAGACAAAAATTGGGATTCCATGGGCAGATCAAAGCAAATTTTTGGTGGGGCCACATGAGAGCGTCTTTTGGCACCTTGTTTTCACAATTTGGACACATCTTGATAAATTTTATTTTGGCTTTTTTGAGAAGCTCGAAAATGGACTTGGAGGTCTATTTTAAGGAGTTTTTTCTAGCTTTCTTTTGGGGAGAGATTTTTTATATGATATATGACAGAGTTATACTTTCTTTTCACCAGTTCCAGTTGCAGTTTTGTTTTGGCAGAATAGAGTAGAGATCAGAGTGTAGGATATCAAAGTCTTCCTCTCATTATTCCTTCAGTTATAGAGTAGTAGTTTTCCTTGACTTTTTACCCCTGATTTTGCAAGATTGATTTGATATTGCATTGTGATAAGCATTTATCCTCTATTTTTGTCTTGATTTTGTGATAGATATGCAAATATTTTTCTTGGTTCAGGTTACATGTTGTGTTTAGATTAAACCTTCATGCAAAATATTTATGAACTAGGTAGAATCAAGTGTTGTGAAGATTAAAGTTCTAAAGTCTGATTGTGAGTAAGATATGATAGGAGTTTCGTGTTGGTGCATCAATTTAGAAATTCATTTTAGTTATTTATTTTAGTATACCTTTCTCATCCCTTTTCTTAGACAAGTTATTAGATTAGAAAATCTTAAGGAGAACCAGCTCACTCTCGATATAGGAAACCCACATACTGAGAGTGTTTCCATGTTTCAACAGATAGCTAAGTCAGTTGTAGGCTTAGCATAGGGTGCATATTTGATTGACAACATTTTTTTCATGCCCGGTGGGACTCTGGAAGTGATTTTAGAGATGTTTTATACCCTCATAACTATTGTTCTAGTATATGCAGCAGCATTCTAGCCTTTGGAGGCTTTTACAATATACCTAGTGACTCATTTTCTCTAGTCTTGCATGTAGATTGGTGTTATCAACTTATGAAAACTAGATCTAGTTCTAATCCTTTTGAATATTTATAGCTGTCTCTAGCAAGAAGAAGAGGTAGATCAGTAAGCAGAATAGTCGATTCATTAAGGAGATCAAAATCAACACCTCCAACATCAGCACGAAGAAGTAGCAGTCTATTGCTGATAGTGCAGATACCCATAATGGCTAGGCAGTTCACATTTGTGCCTTTTAATGGAGGTAGCCCACTGCAACTTGATCAGCGGAATGATATTCTAGTTGTATCCCTTAAAGGACTACCATATTTCACAGGAGAAGACCACACTATAGCATCTGAGCATATACAAGATGTGGCAACTCTATGTTTGGTGCATAATGTTACCCAAGAGAATGTAGCAATCAGACTATTGGCTACATCATTAAAAGGGAAAGCCTTGCAATGGTTTAGAAATCTTGTAGAGAACACAATAATGTCATGGGATGACCTGGGAGATGGATTACACAAACATTTCCAAGACAAGTCTAACCACCTCTCATTATTGGAGTAGTTGAGCACCATCAAAAGGGCACCCCACGAACACATGGGATATTTCAATTACTGATTTCAGGTAACCTAGGATAGAATCACCACAACGGTAAAACCCCTACCAAGGAATGCATTTTTATTTTATCTTAAAGCCTTGAACGATGAAATTTCTATAATGATCTAGTCTATGGGAGGAACCACCCTTCTTGATTCTTTTGAGGTTGCTGTTAGAGCGGAAAACTACCTTATCCAAGTAGGGAAGATAGCCCCAAGGCCTCCCTTACCCATTTTCCTAGAAATCCAGCCATCTGTGCAAATAGCAATGCCTCCCCTAGCTGCTGTCCCACCTGTTCCAGCAATAACCCATCATCCTGCAGCCCAAGCAAACCCTACTCCAGCTCACCTCCAAGAAATCCAAGAGTTGAAAGGCATGATTTAGTCCATGGGCAAAACCTTTGGAAATGAATTTGTTAATATTAAAAAGAAGATTGGCCAAGAAACTAAGCCTTACCAAGAAACATATCAACCTAATCAGCAATATAGACAACCTTTCCAAGCCGATCCTTAGGGTCAAAGAAGAAACTACAACCCTCGACCCTTCCAATCTTACAACCCAAATGCTGCCACCACCTCGAAGGAGCTTGTGCCCACTCAGAACAACTTAGCTCAAGATAGTGATTGGTGTTATCCATGTCACCAACCACATAATCAAGTTGTGTGCACAAATGGTGTAAGAAATCAAGCACTTATGGTGCAAAACACTTATGCAAGTTCAGAAGGTGTCTTTGGTGAAGCTTCTATTCAGCGAAATAACGTTGATGTGGCCTTAATGAATTGGCAAGATTCTAATTTTTGCAGTATAAATTACCCACAAGGCCCGAATTAGTAAAATACACTTGTTTCAGCCAACACAAGGTCTAAGTAGAAGGCTGTAGATCTTAATCAACAAGTTGCATTGATACAACAACATCCTGCGAGAGATAAAATTCAAACTTTTTTGTCACAAGCTACCTGTATCACAACAGAAAGTACAAATTCTGCAAAGGGATCAAACTGTACTGGTAAAGGATCACTCCAAAGTAAAATCACAACCTTCACAAAGGCAGAATGATGCTGCTACTACAAAAGGACCACAAAAGGTAAATCCTATTTCTTTCAACATAGTAGATCATCTTAAGAAAGGTATAGTGAGTATGTTAGTTATGAATGCATTGCACATTCCTGGCCAAAATAATCTGCTACAAGAAGCATTGGATGAACTTTCAATTTTTGAGTGTTCTAATCAAGGAAAGGCCAAAGTTGTAATTGCCAATAGCTTAGAAATCAAGAGTGGACAACCAACAAACGAGGTAAAACCTCCTCCTTTTTACTTAAGTCTGATTATTGGTGACAAGCTTGTTCATAATTGTATGATAGACTCCAGAGCAAGTAGTTTAGTCATGCCCAAGAGTCTAGCTAATTCACTAGGATTGGTTTATGAGCCCCTTGCAAAAGGAGTAGTCCAGCTAGATGGGTCTGCACTTAGTACTGCAGGAATAATTAGGAATTTGCCATTTACATTGCATGCCTGTCCTAATTTTGCAATCCATTAGGACATTTACATCATTGATCTACCACCTAGCTTTGCATTATGCCTTTCTAGGGAGTTCAAAGCCAAATTGGGTGGGTTCTTATCTTCTGACTAGTCCCACTTATTTTTTAGAAAATGATATGGTATGAAAGTAACCATACAATCTGAACCACTTGCAAAGGATCATGTTGAGCCCTATGTTCCTAGCTCAATAAATACTAATCTATACATCAATCGTGGGTAGTAGGATGAACCCATGAGCCTAGATCCTAAGCACCTATAGAAGACATAAATTTAGATGATTGGGCAACTAAAGATCATGAAAGTGACCCTTTCCATCACATGGATGAGGTAGGATTAGGCATCTATGTGATACAGGAACCTGATGCAGTGATTCCTAATCTAATTAAGGATGAAAGTCAGCCAAGACATCAAGAAGATCAGCTTTGGAAGTTGTACTTTGATGGATCAAGGACCAATATAGGTGCCGGTGGAGGGAATATGTTGATTTCACCTGAAGGAGACAAGTACTATGCAACCTTGAGGTTCACTTTCAGCTACACAAACAATGTGGCTGAGTATGAGGCATTGATTCATGGTTTAGAGTAGGCCCGAAAAAGAGGTATCAAATCTATCCAAGTTTATGGTGATTCTGAATTGATCGTTAATCAGGTTACGAATCTGAATGCAACTAAGAATGACCTACTCAAAAAGTACAAGCATAGAGTGTGGGATTCAATTGAATTTTTTGATGCATTTAATCTATTTTCGATTCCCAGAAACCAAAATAAGTATGCGCATCTCAATTTGAGATTCCTGATCAGATTCATAACATTGAGGTACAACCATATGTCAAAGTAGTTGTCAGACCTTCTGTACCTAACAATAGTGTTTCCTAGCAAGTATTTGACAGTGATGAGCAAATCTTAAGCTTTTTGAGTATAGAAGATGAATTTGCAGGTGATAATCAACATAAATACCAGCAACAATTTGAAGATCAGATTGTACAGTTGAGATGCAACAAGCTGCCCAAAGGACTGCTGACACTAAAATTAGTGTTTAACTCAAATGACCGGTTTAGAAAGGACAAGTACAGTATGACGGTGAAAAAAAAGCACTATAAAGCCATGGAGATATTCAAGGACAAGCTGCTAAAACTCGGAAAGGTATGCAATAAAGATGAACAACAGTCATTTATTCAGTTATGTCAAGAATTTTTTGATGTTTTTGCATGGGAGTATAAAGACTTAAGGGGGTTTGAATCTGGTCTACCTCAACATACCATTGAATTAGAGCCTAATGCCAAGCCTGTTAGGCAGAAACAAAGACCCCTTAATCCAAAAATTAAGCATTTAATGAAGGCTGAGTTAAAGAAACTGATTGAGAGTAGTATCATATTCCCAATAAAACATACATCCTGGGTTTCCAACTTGGTCCCAGTTAGAAAGAAGAATGGCAAAATCTGACTTTGTGTTGATTTTCATGATCTAAGTCTGGCCTCATTGAAAGACGACTACCCTCTTCCTTTCATGGAACAAATATTGCAAATTAATTCTAGTTCTGATAGAATTCCTTGTTAGATGGTTACTCAAATTACAACCAGATCCTGGTTAAGGAGGAAGACCGATATAAAATTGCATTCACAAGTAAGTGGGGTACCATGGCCTATCAAAAGATGCCATTTGGTTTGTCCAATGTAGGGGCAACCCAGAGGGCAATAGACATGGCCTTTCATGGCCTTATAAATAGAATAGTGCTGGTGTATTTAGATGACATAACAATTTTTTCCAAAGATGCTAATGATCACTTTGACCACTTGAAGTAGATTTTTTAGAGGTGTAGAGAGTTTGGAGTTTCATTGAACCCCCAAAAGTGTATATTTTCAGTTCATGAAGCTAAACTTCTTGGCCATATTGTTTCAAAGCAAGTTATTTCTATTGACCCTGAGAGAGTTTTAGCTATTCTAGATTTACCGCTGCCTGCACATAAGAAAGGCTTGTAGATCTTTCTTGGCAGAATTAATTTCATGAGAGGATTTATTCCAAAACATTGGAACTTTGTTACAACCTCTCACTGCCATGCTAAAGAAGAATGTGCCATTCAGCTTGACTAAGGAAGGAAAATGAAGCTTCAAGCATATCAAAGAAGCTCTCGCTACTGCCCCTACCCTCATTAATCCTAATTATGAGAGGGATTTTTTTTATATGCTTTTGGACATACTGACACCATCTTAGCAATGTTATCTCAGCAAAATGATGAAGGTTTGGAGCAGCCAGTGGCATTTTTCAGCCATGTATTACATGACTACGAGGTAAAGTACTCTTTTGTTGAGAAGCATTTTTTTGCTATTGTTAGAAGCCTCAAGAAATTCAGACACATGCTATCCAATAATAGAATTCACTTAATGGTTGATCACCCTACTGTTAAGAGTTTTTTACTTAACAGAGATATAAATGATAAGAGGGCTGGTTGGATAACCAAAGTTATGGAGTTTGATGTTGATATCAAGGTAACTAAGCTTATTAGGGGCAAGGGCTTATGTGAGCGGCTTGCTAAAAGTGAAGAGCATAGTCAAGAACATGAAGAGGTCATGGAAACAGTACTGAATAATAGTGTACCACCCACTATACTAGCTCCTATAAACAACTGGGTGTAACAGATGATGCACTATCTACAGACTGGTCAATGCCCTGAAGGTTTGGATAGGGTAGGAAGAAGGTATTTCAAGTTACAAGCTACTCCTTATGCTATCATTGATGGTATTTTGTATAGGAGAGATTTTAATGGTGTATTTCTAAGATGTATTGGACCTGATCAAGTAAATAAACTATTAGAGGAATTTCACAATGGACCTTCAGGAGGTCACTTTGCAGCTAGAACAACTGCCTTAAAGATTATGCAGGCTAGTTATTACTAGCCTGACTTGTTTAAAGATGTATTTTCTTGGGTGAGAATATGTGAGAAATGCTCATTATTTGTAGGTAAGCAAAGGCTTGCAACCTTACCTCTGCATCCTATTAAAGTTGAATAGTCATTTGGAAAATGGGGTTTGGATTTCATAGGACCAATAAGCCTGCCTTCAAGTCAAGGTCACAAGTGGATCTTGACTGCCACAGACTATTTCACCAAGTGGAGCAAGGCTGTTGCTTTAAAAGAAGCAAATGAATCTATTGTTTTAAGTTTCTATTAGGATCTGGTTCGTACCCCAGATTCAATTATCTCTGATAATGGTTTGGGTGTTATTGGATTGAGAATCTTAGATTGGTTTGTCAAAAATAACATCTTTTTGAATACTTCTTCTAACTATTACCCACAGGGTAATGGGCAGGCCAAATCTACCAACAAGAATCTGATACGAATCATAAAGAAGACTATTGAAGACAACCAGAGAACATGGCATGAGAAGTTAAAGTTGGCTCTTTGGGATGACAAAATTACACCCAAGAGAGCTACTGGTCCTTCTCCATATGTACTTACTTATGGTATAGAGGCTACATTGCCTGTTTTAGTTGAATTACCAACATTGACTTTCATCAAAGAACTTGAGCTGCTAGAGGAACAACCTTTAATAGTCAAGATGGCTCAGCTTATGGAGTTAGAAGAGACCAGAAAGGAAGCCTTGAGGAAGCTTGATATACATCAAGTTCAAATGAAGAATGCTTTTGATAAGAGGGCAAGACTGAGAAGCTTCATTGTCAGTGATTTGGTTTTCAAATGGAGTGAACTGAGAAACAGACCTAGAAAGCATTCCAAGTTTGATGCAATTTGGTATGGGCCTTATGTAATCACAAAGTGCAAAGAAAACAATGCATTTTAGCTGCCCAAGTTAAGTGGAGAGGTGCTGTCTATCCTAGTTAATGGGATCCACCTCAAACATTTCCTCTAAGGATAAGTACTATTCAGGGAAAATTGGAGTAAACATGAATAATCAATATATCAATACCAATAATACCCAAAACTCAACGAAAAGGGAAATAATCAAGATCAAACAAACAAAGACGAAACCTTTGCAAACCTTAATACTTCATAGCTTCCATTGGTTGCCTATCTCAATTGATGTTGCATGTATGAATAAGGCCCTCAGAGAGTGCACTTCCTTGCTATTCCAAGATTGTCAATGGAGAATGGCCATGATAGTGCTTTGTAATGAAGATGAGCTTCACAACAATGGTAGTGATATGGTAACAAGTTGATCGCAAGTGAATGGAATGACTTAGGTGCTGAAGGCACTTTGTAATTCCTACAGAGTAACAATACTAAAAGATTGGATGAATGAAATGGAAGAAGAAGGTTCAATTTATAGACTTGTGAGAGAGAAGATCAACAGTATAGAAAGAATGAGAAGATCAACAGTTGAGAAGACTTGAGAAACGTGCATGAATAAGAAGAAGACATGTGTCTTGCTATATTTTACAAGAGATGAATTAATAAAATAGAAGAATGAGTTAACTGAAGAGATAAATCAATTAACAGATTAGATTAATCAGTTAAGAGAATAGAACTAGAAGATGGAAATTACATGAGGATGAGAAGATATTTTAGCTCAATTAAATATTTAGAATATTCAATTGCATGTGTACAAGGATTGAATTATATTTAGAGATAGCTCAATTTAGAAGAAATGGACAACTTAAATAAATATTTGATTTATTTAAATTTAGAGAAGATATTATTGGAAGAAACAATTAAATAATTGATATTATTTAATTTAGAATGAATTTGGAAGAACTAATTAAATAATTGGTATTATTTAATTTGTTGGAAGAATTTGGGAATTTTAATTAAATAAATTGATTTTATTTAATTGTTGGGAGAATATGAATCAAATAAATAAATTTGTTTGTTTATTTATTGATAGAGGAATTTGACTTAAATAAATATTAAGAATATTTATTTGGACAGAGTCGTGTCATTTTTAGGCGTATACATTTTGCCTCTCTTTAACACAATGTAGTTTACGGCGTTGCTTCAAAGAATAATAATTTTTTGATAATGATACATGCCCCAGTTTGCCCCTGGTATAGGTTTAACAATGGTAGGATGCCCCCTTAGGAGATTGGACAGGAAGAAGGCATAAGGGACGTGAGACAAGCAATCTTATGAAGCAGAAAGGAAAACTAGGTTAGGATTGAAGAAAATAGGATGTGTTTCAGAGAAACAGGAAGAAACGGGTGCGGGAAGTAGTCATAGTCACCACACAACCAGTTAGGGCTTCATTTGCTATATATAGGAGCTAGGTCCACAAGACAAGTCATTTGTAGACTTGGCTTTAGTTGATTTGTCCTTGAGATCTGAGGAGAACATAGGAGCATAGAGCAGTTAGCATTGAGATGGATATTCTACACGAGGAGCACCACTTTGGGCATGTTTGTTAGTTCAATCGGCCAGCTGAGGCAGGACTACCAATATGTATCTCAAAAAATATCACCTAGGGTTTTTTATTAGTGCAATAAATGCTAGGGAAAATTAGGGAAAGTAAATGTGTAGGAAGGCAGTTCGGCGCATATGCCATATGGAATTGCACATTTGAATTTTTACAGTGCATTTAACCTATGAAACTGTGCATGCATGAGTTTTGCGCATGCATATTATAAGTCGGCGCATGCATGAAGATCTTGTACATGCATGATGTCTTTCAATACATGTGATTAGGCTATGCATGTACAAGGTATAGCCGCACTTTTGATATGGATCTGTGCATATAAGAAATGTCACGATGCATCTGTCAGAAGTGGCACATTTGCTGAGAAATTGTGCATTTACCTTCTGATTCAATGCATATGCATAGGATAGTCAGTTTACATAAAAAAATTGACTCGATTGGCATCTTGCCCAATGTGTCAATTGATAAGCTATCTTTGAGATTTGCAAGAATCTAGTCAAGAGATGTTGTATGCTATTTTTGATCAATTTGATATGCTAAGTTAGTTGATATAATTCTTTAGATATTGGAAGCAGGTTTTTTTTTAGCATCTTTAGGTTGATGCATTGCCTTGTGTGTTTGTAGGAGGACATTTGAGACATACTTATGTCAAGGGAGCAGTTTCCCCTACCAATGTTGCAGCGCTACATGCTCATGGAGATAGATCGAGAGGCTATCGGTGCTATGGGCCTTGATTATGTTTGCTTTATGCTTGAGGTTTGTGTGAGCCTTGGTTTGCTGAGTGCAACAGTGGAGAGATTCCATAGTGAGGCTGGGACTTTTCACTTTCTGACTAGCGAGATGGTGGTTACTCTTGAGGATGTCTACAGGATTTTGCACTTGTTGATACAGGGTCAGCTTGTAGAGTACGATCCTTAGTAGGATGAAGGACTTGCAGAGTGCAAGTAGGTGTTTGATGACCCCAAGCTAGAGTGTCAGGTTATCTCCTGGCAGGATATATATGATTATTATGACTACTTCCCTGGTATAGTGGTAGGATTGATCGGAGGCATTGTATGCCCTGATAGGAGATCGCATGGGTTCTTGATTGGATGAGGATGGATCATGGAGAGGATGATAACAGAGGGCACTCGCTATGCATGGGGTGTCTATGTATTGGCGCACCTATACCACAATATGCATCAGGTGGTATACCACAGGGGTGCCAGTCTATCGGCAGGTGTTTCATTGTTGAAGTTTTGGCTATGGGAGCATATTTCTATCATGTGGCTGATATGCATCTTTTCTAGATAGAGGGGCAAGCCTTATAGCTATGGATATGCAGGAGTGATTTCCTAGCACAAGCTGGGAAAGCTAGAGTACTGGATGCACACGCTAGATAACATTGATAGAGTTATCTAGTGCCCCTACCTAGAGTGTGAGCACTGGGATGATGAGGATGACAAGCTACCCTACTGCTATTAGACGTGGTGGCTTATTGGCAGGACTCTATTTACATTAGAGAGAAAAATCATCAACAGAGTGCGAAGGTAGTTTGGGAGGAGATAGGGCATGCCACAAGGGCAGACCCAGTTTGCCAGGACACACAAAGAGAGGTTCAGATGGGGTCTAGTGGCATTATACAAGGAGGCATTTGCAGAGTTCTTGTAGACTCCTTATGTTGGTTGGCCTATGAGGAGAGAGGTGGTAGATGCAAGGATGACTCTGGATTTTGAGGAGTGATTCATAGCTCACCCTTTTTTGAGGTACTTGGGGCCCAGAGAGTTGATTCCTCACATAGATGAGGAGGATTCAGATGACAAGAATGGGGCTAATAGTAGGAGACAAAGGAGAGGTAGAGGTGGACAGGGAGATAGAGGTGATGGAGGGGATGGGGGAGGTGGCAGAGGAGGTAGACAGAGGCAGAGGAGGAGAGTTGAGGAGGGACCCTCCCAATAGCAGCAGGTAGTGCAGCCACAGATTGTACAACAAGCTCAGATGCCACCACCACAAAAGGTGGCTTAGTAGGTTGGTCAATAGAGACAGATGCCACTACTAGAGTAGGTGGCATAGCAACAGGTGTAGGGACAGGGACAGGTTCCTCAGGCCCCTCAGCCTGACTGGTAGCAGCAGGCCATTGCGACATTGCAAGGTTAGATTAGACAGCTGAGGGTATAGCTCAAGATGGCTAAGTCTCGATGAGAGTCAGATGTAGGCATCATCTCAGGGCTCACTAGAGAGAAAGATGTAGCTGAGGCGAGGGTGTGGGCCATCAGAGTGGAGAGAGACTCAACAACCCTAGGTACATATGGCACTACCAGCTTTTTAGTTGGATAGGTGCAGCAGGCACAGGTATAGGCACAGTTGGAATAGGTACAGGGTGAGCTTGCTAGGGTGCAGGCTCAGACGTAGTACTATCAGGGGCTATATCATGGTATTGTACTAGCAGAATAGAGGGCACCTCGCTACAAGAGCCAGTTCATGGCTTCGTAGAGAGCAAGGGGTTCATAATTAGGAGCCTCTGTGATGGGCCCATAGCAGTCTGGGGCCAGCAGAGGAGGGGACAGAGAGGACAGTGCTGGGACCAATGGCCCATAGCAGCATGGCTAGCCTATAGTTTTTACACTTGTACCAGATTTTGACTTTTATGTATACACTTTTTGATGGCTCAGATAGCCTGATATGTATATAATTGTATAATTTTTTGTACCGAGACATGTATCACTATTTATACGATGTATTCATTTTATATGACTTGACTCAGAGATGGCCCTAGTGGACTTTGATATATTGTACATTTGGACATGTTTTTTATTTGATATTTATATGATGATGCTGCTATTGATGATATCTATATGTAGTTGTTTATACTACATGTTATGGATGCATTTCTATTTTATGATGATACACATGTGATGCAGACTATGATTATGTCTATTCAATATTTATCTAATGTATACTTTGATGTTTATATGATGCTATGTGATGTTATCTAATGTAGACTTAAATGTTTACTTTGATGTTATGTGATGTTCTGTATGTCTTTGCCTATGTTTTTGATTTTTTCTGTGGGTATTATGCTATGTATGATGCAAATGGATATGGGTGATCTAATGCATTTATAATGTATGCTGATGATTTAATCATGTTAATGACTATCTCATGTGATATGATATGCAACTTATGCTATGTTTTTGTTATGTCTAAATGTAATCAATCGACATAGAGATGACACAATGATAGACAGAAGATTGATTGAAGACTGACTTGGTAGAAAGACTCACAAGCTTTCATTTGTATTGGTACTCTACATTTTGTGGATCTTTTATTGCATGGGATATGGATGTTTTTATGGATGTGAATGGTGTTTGCTTTCTTGACATCTTGATGGTGCAGGTATTTTGAAGTGCTTATTTCATCATTGGGCAAATTTTTTTGGTACTTTTTCTAAATGTTGTAAGTTAATACAAGCATCTAGGTATAACTGAACAAAGATGCCCTGAGTATCACTTACATGGATCTTGATTTAGCAAGTTAATACAAGCATCGAGGTATAATTGAACCGATATGACCTGAGTATTTCTTGTGTATCAACAGACAAGGATTACCCATTTTCATGTTTAGGCCTCTGAAGTCCTTAATGATCTTTTGTTGATCATGTCATTAGACAAAAGTCATCACATTACTAAAGATTAATCCACAAACAACAGACAAAGAAAAGAATCGTTTCCCCATCATAACATCTCTAGCTTTTGGCATCCTTGAGCAGCATAGGAAACATGATAACAAAAATGAAGACTTTAAGACACAACTAATCAAAACAAAACATTCTTGCATTTAGATGTATCTTTCTTGCCATAATTTAGATAGAATCATTTGGATCATTTTGCTCTGGTTTTTTCTTTGCTTTGGATAGGTTGATGCCTTGCGTCAAAATTTATGCTTGAAAGTGGGTTTTGCTTGCGCTTGCTTGCCTTGCGAAAGGTTCCACAATCCTTATTGGTGAGACAGACCCTACGGGACTGACCTAGTGCCTCGGGGGCTCATTACTAAATGGCCTTGCCTACGTGATGACGTAGAGGCAACGTAGTTTGGGATGAACCCTAATGGACCTAAGACCTAGGTGATGGAAAGTGGTGTGGACTCAGATAGATAGAAGAACCAGATATGGGATGGATGGGCAAGTGGAGCCTCGGGGGTGCATTGAAAAAAATGGCCTTGCCTACATGACGACGCAGAGGCAATGTAGTTCATGGACTTGGACCATGTGGACACTGACGATAGACGCTACGCTAGGTTGACACTGTGGAAAGGATACTAGATAAGACCTTGGTTGACAAGGTGAACAGAAGAGATAGAGTATCAAGCCATGATAGGTTATCATTAGGTTTTTATTATGGAACATAATGGATCGAACGAGGAACGATGGAATGAAGAATGGAAACTAGGTGATTGGTTTCCCAAAGATGGAGGAAGTGGTTTATCACAAGTAACGCCTGTTTACCAGGTTTTCACCACTTGCTTTTGTTTGCATGAAATCTAGAAGTACACATGACGCCTGTTTGCCAGGTTTTCATCATGATACCTATCCAAGGCGCCTGTTTGCTAGGTTTTCACCAAAGGACAATTTTTTTGTTGTTTTTTTTTTTGCTTTAAAAAAAAAAAATTTGTTTATATTTTATGCCCCCCTTACATTGGGGTTCTCTTAGGTATAGAACCGGTGAAGATGCATACTACTGATTGGGTCATCAAATAGCTCACCTTCTGATGTTGCCAACTGATATGCCCCTGATCCATAGGCAACAACGATCACCTAAGGCCCAAGCCAGTTGGGGTTCAAACTTGCCTTTCTTTTCCCAATCTTGTTGATTACAGGGATTTTCCTTAAGTACTAGATCTCCAACCTTGAAGACTCTTGGACGGACTCTATGGTTGTAGCTTCATGACATCATTTGTTGATATGCCTTGAGATTATTGAAGGCCTTCTGTCTCTTTTCCTCTAGCAGCTCTAGCTCTTGCAATCTAGAAATTATGTACTCTTCATCAGTTATGAGACCTTTTAATGACACCCTTAGAGATGGTAACTTGACCTCGATGGGCAAAATGGCTTCTGATCCATAGACAAGGGCATAAGGGGCAGCACCTGTGGGAGTGCGTATACTAGTTCGATAGGCCCACAGAGTAGGATTAAGTTGGATGTGCCAATCACGACCAGCATTGTTGACTATCTTCTTGAGGAGTTTCAAGATTGTTTTGTTGGATGCTTTTGCTTGGCCGTTGCCTTGGGGGTAATAGGGGGTAGAGAAATGGTGTTGGATTTTGAATATGTCACAAAGCTCTTGCACATCCTGGTTCTTTAAAGGTCTTCTGTTATTCGTGATAATGGGTGAGGGAATTCTGTATCTACAGATGAGGTAATTGAGGATGAATGAGGAAATCTATTTTTTTTGCCATTTTTTTTTATTTTTTTGCTTTTTCTAAAAAAAATTTTGTTTATATTTTATGCCCCCCTTACATTGGGGTTCTCTTAGGTATAGAACTAGCAAAGATGCATACTGTTGATTGGGTCATTGAATAGCTCACCTTCTAATGTTGCCAACTGATATGCCTCTGATCCATAGGTAGCAACGATCACATAATGCCCAAGCCAGTTAGGGTTCAAACTTGCCTTTCTTTTCCCAATCCCGTTGATTGTGGGGATTTTCCTTAAGTACTAGATCTCCAACCTTGAAGACTCTTGGACGGACTCTATGGTTGTAGCTTTGTGACATCATTTGTTGATATGCCTTGAGATTATTGAAGGCCTTCTGTCTGTTTTCCTCTAGTAGCTCTAGCTCTTGCAATTTAGAAATTATGTACTCTTCATCAGTTATGAGACCTTTTAATGACACCCTTAGAGATGGTAACTTGACCTCAATGGGCAAAATGGCTTCTGATCTGTAGACAAGGGCATAAGGGGTAGCACCTGTGGGAGTGCGTATACTAGTTCGATAGGCCCATAGAGCAGGATTGAGTTGGATGTGCCAATCACAACTAGCATTGTGGACTATCTTCTTGAGGAGTTTCAAGATTGTTTTGTTGGATGCTTTTGCTTGGCCGTTGCCTTGGGGGTAATAGGGGGTAGAGAAACGATGTTGGATTTTGAATATTTCACAAAGCTCTTGCACATCCTGGTTCTTGAAAGGTCTTCTGTTAGCCGTGATAATGGATGAGGGAATTTTGTATCTACAGATGAGGTAATTGAGGATGAATGCGGAAATCTATTTTTTTTCCACTTTTTTTTATTTTTATTTTTTATTTTTAATTTTTTGTTTATATTTTATGCCCCCCTTACATTGGGGTTCTCTTACATATAGAACCGGCGAAGATGCATACTGTTGATTGGGTCATCAAATAGCTCACCTTCTGATGTTGCCAACTAATATGCCTCTGATCAATAGGCAACAACGATCACATAAGGCCCAAGCCAGTTGGGGTTCAAACTTGTCTTTCTTTTCCCAATCCTATTGATTGTGGGGATTTTCCTTAAGTACTAGATCTCCAACCTTGAAGACTCTTGGACGGACTCTATGGTTGTAGCTTCGTGACATCATTTGTTGATATGCCTTGAGATTATTGGAGGCCTTCTATCTCTTTTCCTCTAGCAGCTCTAGCTCTTGCAATCTAGAAATTATGTACTCTTCATCAGTTATGAGACCTTTCAATGACACCCTTAGAGATGGTAACTTGACCTCGATGGGCAAAATGGCTTCTAATCCATAGACAAAGGCATAAGGGGTAGCACCTGTGGGAGTGCGTATACTAGTTCGATAGGCCCACAGAGCGGGATTGAGTTGGATGTGCCAATCATGACCAGCATTGTTGACTATCTTCTTGAGGAGTTTCAAGATTGTTTTGTTGGATGCTTTTGCTTGGCCGTTGCCTTGGGGGTAATAGGGGGTAGAGAAACGGTGTTGGATTTTGAATATGTCATAAAGCTCTTACACATCCTAGTTCTTGAAAGGTCTTCTGTTATCCATGATAATGGATGAGGGAATTCTATATCTATAGATGAGGTAATTGAGGATGAATGAGGAAATCTATTTTTTTTCCATTTTATTTATTTTTTTGCTTTTTTTAAAAAAAATTTTGTTTATATTTTATTCCCCCCTTATATTGGGGTTCTCTTAGGTATAGAACCAGTGAAGATGCATACTATTGATTGGGTCATAGAATAGCTCACCTTCTAATGTTGCCAATGGATATGCCCCTGATCCATAAGCAGCAATGATCACATAAGGCCCAAGCCAGTTGGGGTTCAAACTTGCCTTTCTTTTCCCAATCTTGTTGATTACGGGGATTTTCCTTAAGTACTAGATCTCCAACCTTGAAGACTCTTGGACGGACTCTATGGTTGTAGCTTCATGACATCATTTGTTGATATGCCTTGAGATTGTTGAAGGCCTTCTGTCTCTTTTCCTCTAGCAGCTCTAGCTCTTGCAATCTAGAAATTGTGTACTCTTCATCAGTTATGAGACCTTTTAATGACACCCTTAGAGATGGTAACTTGACCTCGATGGGCAAAATGGCTTCTGATCCATAGACAAGGGCATAAGGGGTAGCACCTATGGGAGTGCGTATACTAGTTCGATAGGCCCACAGAGTAGGATTGAGTTGGATGTGCCAATCACAACCAGCATTGTTGACTATCTTCTTGAGGAGTTTCAAGATTGTTTTGTTGGATGCTTTTGCTTGGCCGTTGCCTTGGGGGTAATAGGGGGTAGAGAAACGGTGTTGGATTTTGAATATGTCACAAAACTCTTGTACATCCTGGTTCTTGAAAGGTCTTCTGTTATTCGTGATAATGGGTGAGGGAATTCTATGTCTACAGATGAGGTAATTGAGGATGAATGAGGAAATCTATTTTTTTTCCATTTTTTTTATTTTTTTGCTTTTTTTAAAAAAAAAATTTGTTTATATTTTATGCCCCCCTTACATTAGGGTTCTCTTTGGTATAGAAACAGCGAAGATGCATACTGTTGATTGGGTCATTGAATAGCTCACCTTCTAATGTTGCCAACTGATATGCCCCTGATCCATAGGCAGCAACGATCACATAAGGCCCAAGTCAGTTGGGGTTCAAACTTGCCTTTTTTTTCCCAATCTTGTTGATTGCAGGGATTTTCCTTAAGTACTAGATCTCCAACCTTGAAGACTCTTGGACGGACTCTATGGTTGTAGCTTCATGACATCATTTGCTGATATGCCTTGAGATTATTGAAGGCCTTTTGTCTCTTTTACTCTAGCAACTCTAGCTCTTGCAATCTAGAAATTATGTACTCTTTATTAGTTATGAGACCTTTTAATGACACCCTTAGAGATGGTAACTTGACCTCGATGGGCAAAATGGCTTCTGATCCATAGACAAGGGCATAAGGGGTAGCACCTGTGGGAGTGTGTATACTAGTTCGATAGGCCCACAGAGCGGGATTGAGTTGGATGTGCCAATCATGACCAGCATTGTTGACTATCTTCTTGAGGAGTTTCAAGATTGTTTTGTTGGATGCTTTTGCTTGGCCGTTGCCTTAGGGGTAATAGGGGGTAGAGAAATGGTGTTGGATTTTGAATATGTCACAAAGCTCTTGCACATCTTGGTTCTTGAAAGGTCTTCTTTTATCCATGATAATGGATGAGGGAATTCTGTATATACAGATGAGGTAATTGAGGATTAATGAGGAAATCTATTTACCTATGACGGTGGTGAGGGGAACGACTTCAATCCACTTGGTAAAGTATTCAGTGGTGGTTATTATGAACTTGTGGCTGTTGGATGAGGGCAGGTGGATTTTGCCCACAAGGTCGAGTCCCCATTGACAAAAGGGCCAAGGTGTCATTAAAGGTCTCAGCTCTTGAGTTGGTGCATGTATTAGGTTTCCATGTATTTGGCACTGCTTGCACTTCTTCACAAATTGATATGAATCTCTTTCCATGTTCAACCAATAGTATCCCAAACGCATGAGTTTTTTAGCTAAGGACTACTAGAGTGTGTTTCACAAATTCCTTCATGCACGCCTTGTAAGGTAGTTTGAGATTCTTCTTGTTCTAAACAATGAAGTAAAGTACCATCCAGACCACGTTGGTATAGGGTGTTAGCAATAATGGTATAATGAGAGGTTTGGCGGATGAAGGTTCAACATTGATTTGAAGACAAGTCAGGTGGGAGGGTGTTGTCCTTGGGGTAAGTGTAAATCTTACCGTACCAAGGTGAGTCAGATCTGCATAATAGGCATATGGAGTGTGTTTTAGGATGATCATAAGCTGGTTGCTGAATTGAGTCCACCAAGAATTCATACCATGACTCATTCTCTAGGATCTCAAGGAGCGAGGAAATGATTGCCATGGCATTTGCCACTTTGTTTTCAATGTGAGGTATCTGCTCAAAGGAGATGATCTCAAAGTACTCTTTAAAGTCATTGGCCATGCAATTGTATGGGATAAGCTTCTCATCTTTGGTCTGATAGTCATCATTGATTTGGTTGATCACCAGTTGAGAATCACCATAGACATGTAGCTCTTTGATTTTCCATTCTATTGCCATTTTGAGACCAATGACCAAGGCCTCATACTCTACTATATTGTTTGTGCATGGGAATAACAGATGATAAGACTTAGGTATGGTATCACCGTGAGGAGTGACCAGCATGATTCCTACCCCCAATCCATGGTTTGTATAGGATCCATCAAAGTAGAGTTTCCATGGGTGTGTTGTGATATTGAATAAGGATTCATCTAGAAACTCATGCCATTGGTGTGGTATCTTGTAGTTGTGCTTCTACTAACTGATCAACATTGATTTTTCCTTTGATAGCCTTTCTGTCTACATACTCAATGTCATATTCACTTAGGAGCATTGCCCACTTGGCTAGGTGACTTGTTAGAGATGCTTTACTTAATAGGTACTTCAGTGGATCCATCTTTGCAATAAGCTTGATTGGATGTGCTAGCATGTAATGTAATAGTTTTTTGGAAGCAAAAACCATAGTAAGAGATGATCTTTCTATTTGAGAGTATTGCAGTTCGTAGCCCACCAATGTGCGACTGATGTAGTAGACAACTCTTTCTCTACCTTTGTAATCTTGTTGTGCTAGAAGGGCCCCAAGAGCTGTTGGTGTAGCAAATATGTAAAGTAACAACAATTTTCCTTGGATAGGAGGCATCAAGATAGGTGGGTTCATAAGATATTCCTTCAATTTACCGAATGCCTCTTTGCACTTCTCATCCTACCTAAATGGAATGTTCTTGTGTAGGAGATGACTGAAAGGTTGGCACTTGTCTGTCAGTTGTGATATGAATCGATGGATTGCTTGTAACTTGCCCTGTAGAGACTGTAGTTGAGTAATATTCTTTGGTGGTGGCATTTCCATGATGGCTTTGACTTTGGCAGGATCCACTTCAATCCCATTTGCCGATACAATGAAGCCTAAGAGCTTGCTCGAGGTGACTCAAAACACACATTTCTTTGGGTTCAACCTGACTTTAAATTGTTCTAGTCTCTGAAAGACCTTCTCTAGCACATCCAGGTATGATTCTCTTGTGAGTGACCTTTGCAAGGATATCATCTACATAGTCCTCCATTGTGGCATGCATCATATCATGGAAGATAGTGGTCATAGCACGTTGATATGTGGCTCCTACATTGTTTAGCCCAAAAGGCATGACATTCCAGCAGAAAGTGCCCCATGGACAAGTGAAAGCTATCTTGTGTTGGTCTTTTGGTGCTATCCTGATTCGATTGTATCCCGAGAAGCCATCCATGAGAGATAACATGGTATGCCCTGCTGTTAAGTTAATTATGATATCTATATTTGGCAACGGAAAGTCATCCTTGTGACAAGCTTTGTTTAGATCTCAGAAATCATTGCATAATCTGACTCGACCATCAGGTTTTGATACTGGCACTATGTTGGAGACCCACTTCGGATAGTCTATGGCCCTGATGAACCCTACATCTAGTAGTTTCTTGAGTTCTTCTTTCACTAGTAGTGCAATGTGTGGATGCATCTTTCTAAGATCCTGTTTGATTGGTTTCACTCCCAGATCTAGTGGAAGATGATGTAGAATCAAATCTGGATCCAATCCTGGAATATCTGCGTATGACCAAGCAAAGTTGACTTGCTTTTTCTAGAAGAATGTTACAAACTTGGTCTTTTCTAGTGGAGTTAGGGACTTAGCAAAGTGAATGATCTTAGGCTGTTCTTTTGTTCCAATGTTAATAGGTTCTATAGGTTCCACAACAATTTGAGACTTCTCCTGGTGCATGTTGTCAGGGAGAGTGTCAAGCCTTCCATTGTTAGGTGCCACAGTTGAATTTTCACCATTGGATACATCCTTTCTTTTTACTATTTTGGGATCTAATACTACCGTAGTATGGTTTTAACCATTAAATCCAATTTTTATTTTGATATTTTTGCGACTAGAAGGCTTGGCACCCTCTCTAAAATAAGCCACGGTATTGAGCTCAATGGCGAAGCTAGTTTTATGATCTCCTGTGGGTAGGTGGTCCCTAAGTTCCATGTAGTCAATGTAGGCATCATCATTTTGGAACATGTCTAGTTGCGGGGTTCCTTGTAGATCCCAGTCGATAAGTTCAGGATGCATAAGGGGGAGGGAGTCGGAGGATAGATCTAATTCATTGATAGTTTGAATGGATATGTGAGGGGTATTGGTAGGGATAGGGTCCGAGATGGTACTTTCCTCTAAATTATTTATTGTGATAGAACTCGAACCTTCCTTGAAAGTTGTATTCTCAGGAATTGGCAAATCACCCTCTAATGGTTTATGCATTAGCATTTGTCCCTCACAATAGGGGCTATAAGTTTGAATGGTGTCAACTTCCTTGTCATCATAGGAGTTCTCTGTTAGCTCATCCCACTCATATTCATTGGAATTTGTGTCACTATCCTCTTGAAGGTTATGGATCATTTCCACAAGACAAGCATTTGCTTTTGCTTTGCCCTTGTCTTTGTATCCTAGTCCTTTTGTATTTCTTGCCAATGAGGATGAAGAAGGTTGAATGGGTTCTATTTTTCCTTCTTTTCTTAGGCCAATGGAACCTTGTCCTTCATAACCCATTCTATGTAAGATAGACTCACTTTGCCCGTAGATTTCCATTGAAAGCTTAGGTGGTTCTTGTTGGGTGTTCTCTTCTTCTTCTTTGTAGAGCTGTTGTAAGATATCTCTTTCATCTGTTTCATCTGATAGGGTTCCCCATTTTACAAAGGGAGCTGTAGGAGGTGTAGGAGGAGTAGATGGCTTTGGAAAATGTTTAGGTCATCCAAAGGATCTAGGAGATAGAGGCATTTTGGCTAAGTTGAGGCTATGCTTGATGGAGTATTCCCCTACCCCTGTTTCTTTGATGGTAATTTTCTACTCTTTGGGCTTGGATGAGGATGCTTTGGAGGTAGAGTCATACTGTGAGGTAGGGGATGTAGATGCTCTATTATTGGGTATGATGTAATTAGGCTTTGAGTGGACAGAGTTACAATGCTGAAAGGGGTCAGGATCACCTTGGATGGTGACCTCTTTTCCGTTATGAGGGAATTTTATGCATTGGTGGTAGGTAGAAGCCACAACTTTCATGGCATGAATCTATGGTCTACCTAGGAGAATATTATAGGCTAGCTCCCTGTCTAGGACTTGGCAAACATCTTTTATCACTAGTCCCACTTGTATTGGTAAAACCACTGCTCCTTTAGTAGTTCTTTCCTCTTCATCATAGGCTTTAATAGTGATCTTTTTCCTTGGATTATCCACATTTTTAGAGAACCCCAATGTAAGGACTAGCTTGAGCGTGCAAATATTTAAACTAGCTCCTCCATCAATGAGAACCCTTTTGATATGGTGTTTATGGATGAAGGTGATGATATGCAAGGGGGTGTTATGAGGCTAAGACACTGAAAGGTCATCTTTTTCGGTGAATGATATGGTACTAGAGGAGGTTAGATTTCCTACCGTGGCTTGAAACTTCTCCTGGGCCAAGTTTGTGGGCATAGTTGTTTCCACTAGGGCTTTTTCGAGAATCTCTTTGTGGGAAGGAGACAGATACAATAACTCTAAGATGGATATATGGGCAAGAATTTTTTGTAGTTGGTCTATGACACTATACTAATGGGAGTTGGACTGAGAAGGTGACGACCTTGGAGCGAGGGTGTTCAATGTGACCTTACCACTGTGGGTGATGATGCTTCAATTAGTTTTGTTGGGTCCTATTTGTTGGTTGGATGTGACCACATTGATTTGTGGGATGTGCTCTGTTATGCAGTTGATGGTATAATCGAATGACACACTCGCATAGTTAGCATTATTATTCCCACTATCCTAATTTTGCATGTTGTGGTTGTTATTGTTATTACTATTGTTGTTGTTGTATGGTCTGTCGTGGTTGAGAAGCAGATCCTTGTATACCACATGTGTCTTGTTAGAGGTCTGTTGTTGACCCCCTACTTAATTTTGGTCAAGTATGTCCTGAATGACATGTTTGAGACAGATACAATTTTTGGTCGTATGGCCTCTTCCCCTATGATACTCAGAAATCGGCATCTTTCCAATAGTGAGGTTTTGTTTCTGATTCATAGTCACTAGTTGGTGGAAGAGTGATCTCATTGTTGGCTAATAGCTTTCTTAACGCAGATTCTTGGGACTCTCCTAGCGGTGTGAACTTTTGCCTAGGGTTGGAGTTGAACCATGGCTTTGACTCCCGAGAGAATGTTTTGTTAGGTGTAGCATTGGTTGCCTCTCCTTTGAGAGTGAAGATTTATTGTTGTTTGGGAGCCGCCACTTTGGCATCAACCACTCCATCATTGATGACATTTTTTTTTCCAAATTTTTGACTTGTTTGTAGCGTAGTTAGAGTTAGGGGTGTCCTTGTATAACTTTATTTGCCCCTTAATGATCATAGCTTTCTCGATAAATAATCCCATCTCAATGACCTTCAAAAATAAGGTAGGGCATTGAATTTGGATTTGGTAGCTTAGATCAAAGTTAAGGTTGTGGACAAACATCTCCATCAATTGCTTCTTAGGTATGTCATATGAGCTTTTGCTCGTGAGTTGTCTCCACCTTTGTAAGAAGGAGGTGAATGATTCACCACTCTTTTTCTTTGTATTACATAGATCAAGCATGGAGACTTCGTGTTCAATGTTTATGAGAAGTGCATGACAAACTTGTTTACTAACTCATTAAAAGTTTTGATACTCAGTGGAAGTCGTGAGAACCACTCCATGGCTTGACTACCTAGAGATCTAGGGAATAGTCTCATTAAGAAAGTTTCATTGTGAGCTACTTCCATGCATGTGGTGTTAAATTCCCTAATATGATCTTTTGGGTCCCCTTTTCCTTTGTATTTGTCAAACTTAGGAACTTCGAACCGAAAGGGGAAGGGCACCATGTTCAAATTTTTGTCAAAGGGGTACAGTGTGATGTCTTCCAAGGAGTAAGTTTTAGTGTTCATTCCTGTTTTGAGATCCATCATTTGTTGTATTAGGCCCTCAATTTGTTTCCTCATTTCTTCCATAGGCATGTTTGGGTCTACGACTTTCTTTCCTTTGTCCTCACCAGTGTGGTTTTCAGGAGTTTCCTCTATGGTTTCTTTCAGTTTGTTGAGATCAAAATCAGTGGGGAGTTAAAGTCCTAGATTTACAAGATGAATAAAGTACTTGTGAGGGTCCTTGTGGAGTACTTTTTCTAGCAAGCATTGAAATTTTTGATCTTGGAGGGTTCCTTGGTACTCCTCATGAGAGATTTCCTCATCACTATCCTGAGGTGTGACAATGTGGTTGGACAATCTGGCCATTTTAAGTTGTTTTTTGTATTGAGATCTAGTCAAAACCATGCAAGGCGACGTGGGAAGCGGTGGGATGAAACTAGAGATTTTGATAAGGTGCTGGCGGAGATTGCTGAGAAGAGGATACTTATGACGAGATTTAAACAAGGGACTCTTTTGATCAATGATTCCAAGTAAGACATTTGATACAAGATGATAGCCACAGGTAAGGGCACTCGATACCCGTTTGCTGTGTAGAGGCTAGTCGTGCACCAAGACCATTAGCAAAGTTCTATGACCTACTAGGGTTACTTGAATCCAAAATGATCTAAAAAAGGTCTTGTGCTAATTTGATATAGAATACTTTGGTTTTGCTCTAGGGAGACCTAGTAGAAGGTGGATGAGATGATTGAAGAAAGGGAGTTTGATGTGAAACAGATGCAAAAGTGAATGCAAGGTAAAATCTAATCTTAGAATTTGGAATTAGGTTGAAATGGGTATCCAGAAAGGTGAACAAATTTTTATCCCAATGCATGGAAATACTCACTATTACGAATGCGCAACAGCAGAGGATATAAGCATAGAAAGTTGATACAAATTTGTAGTACTGGTAAAAAGAAGATGTGCAGTAATAGGTGACAAAAGTGCACGGAGTCAATACAGATGTGCAATAGGTCGAGTTAAATGCGTAGCTTTGCAGGATAGATGTGTAACTCTGGTTTTTCAGACTATTTTTGCAATTTTTAACACTTTTTTTTTATGTTTTTGGTTTCTTGGTTGCAAGATGGTCTTTTGATATGATTTTCTTAATTATGGCAAGAAGACACAACAAACAAAAAGAATGTTTTCATGGTTTTTGAATTTTTTGTAATTTTTTAGACTCTTTTTGACTTTGAAAAGAAAGTACAAATCCTAGGTTGGAAAAGGTAATATTTGTCGGATCCCCTAGCTATGCATATTCAAAGCGGATAGCTTCAGGATCTTGGTAGCATCGGCTCCTCTCCACGGCACACACTTCTCATGCATACCAAGATCTGAGTTTCCCAACGCTCGTACCCCCACTGAACCTTAGGATTGTCTCTACTATCTCTACTAAGAACCACACGAATCAGGGTGGCTTCAAAGGTCCCACCTTTTGTACCAACAAATAGAAGGGTTTTGGTGTACTAAAACAAGGATGACTAGTAAGTGCAACCGTTCAAGTGGTTATACATGCGACAACACTACTCTTCATTATGGAGTCTCTCAGCCTACAAGGGTTGTGCCTTGGAGGGCTTTGGGGGAGGTTGGCTGTCAGTATAACACAACTACACTCATTGTTTGAAGGTTTCACTCCAAACACAATTTATTTATAGTGGCTTGGCAGAGTTTGGATTTAGCTTGTTACCACTTAAGGTCATTGCCCAAGGACAGACGGGTATCCAAGGGCAGGCCTCTCTAAAGGTTAAATACATACGAAAATGATATGTCTGGCATTTTGGTCACCCAAGATAGGGGAAAGTATAGGCCTAGTATCATTCCCAAAAACATGAAAGACAGTGATTCTTTTCACCTAATTAAAAGGAAAAAGACTATATGAGCTAGCTACTTGGGCACACACGTAAGTTTGTTAACTTTGAAAGCAAGATAGCAATGGTTCAATTTTATCCTCCTAGCATTGGGACTAGATTCAAGTTGTTGATGCAACAAGATTCAAGGTACTCCTTTCCTAGTTAGATCTAGATGTGAATTTGCATGAACATTCAATTACTATCCTTTACGAAAAAGATGATGTGTTTAACAATGCAACTAGAATGACTAAACCAGCCCCTAATCCTACAAGTAGATGAGAGAATATTCCTACAAAAAAGGTGTCAACATTAGTAAAAACCACAAGAAGTACCCTAAAAACCACTATTCAAAATAGATGCACAGTTTCAGAGCTTGAATGTGTAGAAACAGAGCTCAGAACTACAGAAAGTTTAAAAGCATAGAAACAAAGTTTAAAAGCACAAGAATAGAGAGCATATGCACAGAAATATTAGATGCGCCATGAAATAAGACAGATGCACAACTTCATATGCCAGATGTGCTGAATGGGTATATGCACCAGAATAGAGATCAGATGCATGATAGAATTGCTTAGATGCGCCAAATCTCTCTGTGTACGGAACCTTGGCACAAAAAACTTAGTTTTTGGATTAAATTGGGGTAGGGCCCCATTATGGGCACCAAAAATGTTAAGGGAAAATTGAAATAAACATGAATAATCAATATATCAATATCAATAATACCCAAAACTCAACGAAAAGGGAAATAATCAAGATCAAACAAACAAAGATGAAACCTTTGCAAACCTTAATACTTCATAGCTTCCATTGGTTGCCTATCTCAATCGATCTTGCATGTATGAATAAGGCCCTTAGAGAGTGCACTTCCTTGCTATTCCAAGATTGTCAATGGAGAATGGCCATGATAGTGCTTTGTAATGAAGATGAGCTTCACAAAAATGGTAGTGATATGGTAACAAGTTGATTGCAAGTGAATGGAATGACTTGGGTGCCAAAGATGCATTGTAATTCCTACAGAGTAACAATACTAAAAGCTTGGATGAATGAAATGGAAGAAGAAGGTTCAATTTATAGACTCGCGAGAGAGAAGATCAATGGTATAGAAAGAATGAGAAGATTAATGGTTGAGAATGTGTATGAGGAAAATTGATTATAATAGATAATAAAATCAAAACAAACAAATCAAAAGCCCATAACGTAAAGAGAACTAATCTAAATAAAAGCCATTATCAGTAAATCCAAGGGAATAACAAAGCTTTTACCCAGATTTGTGTTGTTCCCTTTGTTAAATGTGGATTGCTCAATAGTGCTGCGAAACCATGTTTGCAACAAGCAAGTAAAGTGCTTAAATATCAATGTCAAAAGATCGTAAAAGTGCTCAATCGATGCGATGTATGCTCAAAGCACTGTAAAGGATGCCTGAGAATAAGTGATCGAAGAGGATTTGTGAAGGAGATGAGGGGGGTTTATATAGGTTTCAACAGAGATCGATCAATGGTCCAGATAATTCAAAAGAATCAACGGAGGAGATAAATCAAATAACCATGATGAATGTGCACACAACATGTGTCAATCCATAAGGATATTTTTATTAAGATATGATGAAAACAAGATTGATTGAATAGATAACTCAACTTGTAATTTTGCCTTTTTTAGAGTTCTAAAAATAAGACTGATTATGCACATGAGTTAACGAGATATTTTAAGAGGAATTGGAAGATAACTGAAATTAAATAAATAAATTTATTTAATTGTTTGTGCATGATAGAGGAACAAAAGATTATAAATAAAATATTTGATTTTATTTATTTTTAGAGCATTGAGACAATTTAAATAAATTTGCATGATTTATTTAAGTTTAGAAGAACAATTGATTTAATTAAATAATGTAGAATTATTTAATTATAGATAAGAGGGAATTTGATGAATTAATTAAATAATAGGATTTATTTAATTAATGTGGACTTTAAATTTGAAAGAGGATAAAGATTTAATTAAATAATTAAAATTATTTAATTTTGGAAGAATAAAGTTGAATTGAATGAAATTAATTAAATAAATGCAATTTATTCAATTAATGTCAAAATTAGGAATTTTGGAAGAATTTGATGAAATTAATTAAATAATTAACGCTGAATGCAAGTGATTAGAAGAATTGATGAAATGCAAGTGGTGCGACGACTTGGTCATTTTAAGGTGTCTACAGAGAAGACTTGAGAAACATGCACGAATAAGAAGAAGACATGTGTCTTGCTATATTTTGCATGAGAGGAATTAATAAAATAGAAGAATGAGTTAATTAAAGAGATAAATCAATTAATAGATTAGATTAATTAGTTAAGAGAATAGAACTAGAAGATGGAAATTGCATGAGGATGAGAAAATATTTTAGCTCAATTAAATATTTAGAATATTCAATTGCATGTGTACAATGAATGAATTATATTTAGGGATAACTCAATTTAGAAGAAATGGACAACTTAAATAAATATTTGATTTATTTAAATTTAGAGAAGATATTATTGGAAGAAACAATTAAATAATTGATATTATTTAATTTAGAATGAATTTGGAAGAACTAATTAAATAATTGGTATTATTTAATTTGTTGGAGGAATTAGAAAAATTTGGGAATTTTAATTAAATAAATTGATTTTATTTAATTGCTGGGAGAATATGAATCAAATAAATAAATTTGTTTATTTATTTATTGATAGAGAAATTTGACTTAAATAAATATTGAGAATATTTATTTGGACAGAGTCGTGTCATTTTTAGGCATATACAAGTACTACCTTTGTAACATAGTAGAGTAGAGTTACAGTTAATAAGTGATCATGTACATTTGCTTTCAGTATTTTTGTTTCCCTAAGTGCTATTGTACAAGTTCTTTTGGTCATCAGGGCCTGTTAGTTTGCTTTCAGTTTAGTTTGTTTTCAGTTTTCTATTGTTGTTTGAACTGGTTGAAGACCTGAATTGCAATGTTTTCTAAGTTTGAGAAGAGCAGAGTATGACTCAATGCCCAATGGATAACCAAGGCATCTAATTCGATGCTTAACAGGCAAGCATATAGCAGAAGTCACCAGAAATGTTACCATTTTTTCACTTACAGCTCAAACTAGTAGAGCTGGTGCTATAAATTATTTTTTAGAGTGAGGGTTAACATTCTTCTGTTATAGGTTATTTTCATAGTTGTTGGTGTTTTAGAGATATTGCAGTTTAGTTGTTCAAGAAAAGAAAAGATTTTCAGATCATTCATTGCATTGCAAAACATTCACAGGAGAGAAGTATTTCATTCACTACAATGATTATTTATTTACAAATTGAAATACATAAAAGGATAAACATTGCATTGAATGAAGGAATGATAGATCAAATGTCCCACACAAGCTGTGGGAATAGATGAACATATGCAAATATAAGAAAAATGCTATGCATCTAAATACAGGGAGAGAAGGTCATAACCATCATTGCCTTATGAGGTCTTCAATATCCGAGGTTGCCATCCTGTCCCTGCTCCTGATCTTTGATGAGAACCTACAAAAAATTGGGAAAGGTCCTGTTAGAGCTCCAGTTTTGAGATCTCTATGTCCTATCAGAAGAGGCATAACACATTGCCTATAATACACTGATCAATGAACATCATTCATATGGAAGAGGAGCTAAGAAAGAAACAACCATGGAACTTCATTATTTTTATTCTAATCTATTTGTTTCATGTGTAGGCATAGGATAAGTCATGTAGCTAATTGAAGACAAATCAACATGTGGTGTAAAATGAGGCTCCCACAAGGGTTGAGCCAGCATGTTGCTTCCCCTTAATCTCAAAAGGGATGGAATGAAAAAGAAAAGATCGTTACTCATATTATTTCATTGCATGACAAACTAAAGGAGTATCAAAGCAATCAGATGCATTGGTTTCTACTTCAGGACACCCTCATGATTGCAGTTCAAGAAATGAAATGAAACCATCAAGATGAATTGAACTCATTCTATGACAGCATTTAATGCATAAAACAATTGTCATCATTGTTTCAACTGCCATTGGAAAAAAATGGAATTCATAGGTATTTCATCTAGATAGATCTTTCAGGGTATTTGTATGTAGCAGAGACAATAAGAACATCAAGTACCTTTCCAACATTTGTATGCTAAATAGTTGCCAATGGATAATATCATGCAATAGTACATGACTGTTTTGGTCATAACATAACATCATAGACAAATATCATTTTAATGCATGATTGAATCAACTTGAGAATGCAAATGAAATAGCATGTATTATTCACTGATACATTGTAGCCATGAAGATACATTGAGCTTAACAAAGAAATCAATTCCATGTTACAAAGGTCTTTTAAACATACAATGCATGGAACAACCATGATCAATTATAGAAACAACATGTATCATTTCATTTGTAGAGTGCATTTATGATGAAGCAACAACATCTCTAAGAATCTTCAATGCCATCATCAACTGAAGGAACATCAAATGTAAATAGAGGTACAGATCATCACTTTTTCTCTTCCATATGATTAGATTGTCAAGTGACACATACAGGGACAACATAGGTACATTCATCATATGGAGCAATCATTTATTAAGCATAAGATGGTCTTATATCATAAAGAGACCAAGATGAATAAATAGCAAATACATGGAGTGGACTAAAAAGGTGCATAATGGAGCAGCCAAAGAATCAGAGGATCATATATTCTAGTTCATTTATTCATTGCCATATAAACAATTATATATCAAAAGGAGAAGCTCATAGTGATATGTAAGAAAATGTCACAACCTCAAGAAGAGGAGTTTTGATATATATTTAAACTCAAATGCATAGCTACAATTGTTGTTAAAATGGAGTACATATTTCCATTAGGGTTTCAACTGAGACAAAATGCTTAGAAATCAAGCTACAACCATGGCCTCCTGAAAGAGTAGATATAGAAAATCAAATGCATACAAATGGCCACAGCCCCATAATGACAGAAAATAGAAATATACAGAGAGGACCAAAGTGTTTTGAGCCTGTAATAATCAGAAAGATACTAGAAAGAATGTTCAAGGATATGCCAGTCACGATCTCTAAGGAAAGAGCCATAGAAATGAAGTATTTCCATACATTTTCTATAAAATCTCATTGACAAATTCAAATAAATCTATAGGTTTAAAAAAGGAAACGAGTTCTTTTGCAATTAATATCATAAGGAACACAAAATCCTAAGTGATTTTGAGCCATGAGAAGATTACAAGACTACATAGAATGTTATTTTGCTAGCCGTGGCTAAGTATGCTTTCTTCCTCAAAAATTCAGAAACCCATTTCATTTTCATTAAGTGAGCACAGCTACAGGAGGATAGAAAATATGGCCACAGGTTTCAACTTCAAGATCTACAGAATGCCATGAAAAAATGAAACATACAGTTACAGATAAGAGTGTTACCTTGTTTGGAGAAAATGTATAATGGTGCAGAGCTGAAAGTTTTTCCTTTTGGCTTCATTTTTCCTCTCCCACAGTTGTAGTGAATAGCGGCCAAAATATAGAGAAGGAATGATAGTTGAAACAAATGCACATAAATTCATTAGAAATAATGCTATGGTCGTGACTGTTGAAGCCATTTTCACCTCAAAAAATGAAAGAAATTGAAGAGAAAGAATTATATTTGCATCAAAAAACCTTTTACCTTCAAGATCTGCAAGGAATTGACCAAAATCGTGCTTAGGAATGCCAAAAAAGCTCAAGTTTCAACTTCAAACCCTAGGGTTTGAAGGTATTGATAGCAAAGCCTTATTTTTCACCAAATGATGTGTTTCGCAATTGAGCTCGAAAGAATAGGGCAAGCCTTGTTTTGTTATTAGGGTTTCAATGAAGCCCTAATCGAAATAGGATTTTAATCACATTCTTTTCTTTTTTTGAGGCACAAACTAATACCTTTGTGGTGTTAAGTTATGTTGCATAATGCCTAAGTCCATGACTTAGAGTGAGGTCGAGCCTCAATGGTTCCCTCAAGACATTTGATGCCTCAAAACATGCTTAGAATATACTTTGTGCCTTAGTCCCTTGGAGATGAAGATGGAGTGTATGTCCTTGATATAATATGCAAACCTTTCATTTGGAATTTGAGACAAGTCCACATACATCATGTGCCTTAGGAGATTGACAGGTCATATATAGATAAGCCATTAGTCTTTTATTTTTTGCAAACACCATATAATGCCTTAATTATTTTTATGATTTTTTATGGAAAAATCAAATATTGTAATTGCAATAGACTCGGTGAAAATGTAAGCCATGTGTAATTATTTTTTGCAAAATCCAAGTCAAATAGGGGTTTAGGTTTAACTGCAAGCATTTTAAAGTTGTTTTAAAGCAATAATCTATAAATTGCTTTAAAATCAAACTATTTTAGACAGCTAAAACTAATAAAGCAAATCAAATATTCCTTCCTCGATTTGTTTTATTTTGAGGCAAATGAAGACAAAAATTGAGATTTCATGGGCAGATAAAAGTAGATTTTTGGTGGGGCCACATGAGAGAGTCTTTTGGCACCTTGTTTTCACAATTTGTACACATCTTGAGAGCTTTTATTTTGGCTTTTCTAAGCAGCTCAAAAATGGACTTGGAGGTCTATTTTTAGGAGTTTTTTCCAGCTTTCATTTGGGGAGAGATTTTTTATAGGATATATGACAGAGTTATACTTTCTTTTCACCAGTTCTAGTTACAATTTTTTTTTAGCAGAATAGAGTAGAGATCAGAGTGTAGGATATCGGAGTCTTCCTCTCACACTGAGAGTGTTGTATTCAGTCTATGTACTCATTATTCCTTCAGTTATAGAGAAGTAGTTTTCCTTCACTTTTTGCCTCTGATTTTGCATGTTTGATTTGATATTACACTGTGATAAGCATTTATCCTCTATTTTTGTCTCGATTTTGTGATAGATATGCAAATATTTTGCTTGGTTCAAGTTGCATACATTGTGTTTAGATTGAACCTTCATGTGAAATATTTATGAACTAGGTAGAATCAAGTGTTGTGAAAATTAAAGTTCTAAAGTCTAATTGTGAGAAGATTTGATAGGAGTTTAGTGTTGGTGCATCACCTTAGAAGTTCATTTTAGTTATTTATTTTAGTATACCTTTCTCATCCCTTTTCTCAGACAAGTCATTAGATTATAAAATCTTAAGGAGAACCAACTCACTCTAGAGATTCACTCTCAATATAGGAAACCCACATCCTAAGAGTGTTTCCATGTTTCAATAGATAGCTAAATAAGTTTTAGGCTTAGCATAGGGTGCATATCTAATTGACAATAATTACAATGAGGGCTATTAAACTCTACCGATTACTTACAACCAGGCTCACTGCCAAGTACAAGTGAAATTGTATAAGGAATATGAATACTACAACAACATCTATTAGTATGCTAGGGTCCAGTCATTTAGCAACTAAATACTGAATCCTGAGTCTTCATTATTACTGTTCTTCTATTTTTGCTCTGCTATTCTGGTACTCAAATCAATCACATCCACATAGTTCTTCTTCGTATTCACATTACATGCCCCAAACACTGAATTCAATCCCACATATATATATCTGCAACACTTAAGATCTTCATATTAGGTCGCCATACTTAGATGAAGCATATAGTTAATAAACTTGTAGCTTGTTGGCCAAATCCATTCATCAAAATACATAATGGATCTAAATAACATTTGAAACATCTTCTCATATGTTAGATCCAACTATAGAACCACTTAGGATAAAGTTCTAATCAATAGAACTTACCGCACATAAATCAAACTATCATGTTGGCCTCAAACTCATACTGTTACCGGTTCAGTTCAACTACCATACTTCATCTTTTACTACAGACCATAGGGCTTGCTCAAAATCATATCAAGGACTCCTCAAACATCACCAATCATTCCTTCAAAACTACAAAGTAAAATATTCTTTAGCAAAAAAATGCGGACCAAAAAAACTCAGACTCTGTCATAGTCAAACTCTATGAAACACTGTAGCGATACTCAGCAACTTGCAACTATCTTTCTAGTGGACTTCAAATCTTACAGCTCTGGATTTAGACACTACATACAATTGTTTACAACACCTCAAAAATGTATAATAGAATATGCACTTGCGGAGGAATGTGGACCCTTTTACTTTGCAGTGTACACTATCCCTGTCTTACTTCTATTCATCCAGACTTAGATATTTTTTCCAAATGACTTCTGGAGGAAGTCATGACCTAAACACTAGAATATATCATCAGCAAGTAGCTATTATTCATCATACCTTAAGTGCATTAGCCAGTCATCATCTGCGGAGGCATACTGATTCACTTTCTGTCCCTTATTCTGGATATTGTCCATACTTAGTGATTTTGGCCTTTCAGTCTTGAATGCTCTTGTACCTTGTTGCCAAATCATGTTGGTCTTCTAGAATGATGTCTTCTTTGCCTTGTTTCTATCAATGACAACACTCAATTATTCAGCATAGCAGTGTCTCTTGCCAACATAGTAATGGGTATTGCATACAAGGAGTATTACTCCAACAGAGAGGGGTTTATAACTGCTACAACCATACATACTGCTGATTAGATGGCTAAGGAGGGTAAGGATCTTGACTTATGTGAAGTTATGAAGGATCAATTATTAGAGAACTTGAGAAGAACAAAGGAGACAAGATACAATTTTAGGTATGGTTCCTAGATCATGTTGGTACTCAAATCAACAAATTATAAAACCCTAAAGATATTCCAAGTCTTATGATAAGGTTTTATATGTGAATTTGGCTAACTAACAGAATTAATCAAATTGATTAAATTCTCTACACTTTAGGCTCTATTTGGCCTAGGTGAGTATACCTTATATTCACCAGATAACTACTGGGCTTCAAATATGTTGGTGACTTCAGAACAGATTAAGGAATTTATATAATTTTATCAATTAAATCATCCACTTCACTTAATCCAGTCTAGCATATGACTTGGATTAACTTCTTTTATAAATGTTTAAACCCTATTCCTAAAACAGAAAATTAAAATTGGATTTTTGGAAAATATATACAAGGAAATGATTTTTAGAAGAGATTGACTGGTGCCTACTCTTAGGTTATAGAGTCTTTATTCAAAAAATATTTGTCCTTCCCTTTTATCCACAACTCAATTTGTTTGGCAATTCTAGGTCTATGACTTGCATAGACATGCAAATGTGTAAATTATCTAGTTCTTTTTTAATTATCCAATTAACTTTCCTAGGTTACTGTGATTCACCTATAGGATTTTAATCCTTTCTAGAAGGAGTCCAATGAACAAACCACACAAGAAACAACAAATGTGTTCTAAAAAGTCAAAGATATACGTGATATATTGATTTGAATACCAAATGAAAACTAAGTTGGAGACAACAAGATAAATTGTTAATAATTGAAATCAACAAACAAATGAGAACTAAAAGTTTAGCACCAAAGAAAAGAAACTTTTGTATTGATTGGCTTGAAAGAATAGGATGTGCAATGTCTCTTTCAAAAATCAAAATTCCCAAAGAGAGCCCATAAGGTCTTGTTTCCCTTTTATAGATTCAAGGGAAGCAACAGGATTCCAACCTTTCACATTCAAAATGGCTCTTTGTATTCCCAACCCTTGGCATTCATTACAATATTTTCATTTTGATAAGTCTAAATTAGACTTTCAAACACATTTTGAATACATTATAAAAACATGAAAATCATAAAGAGACAAAAAGGAGAGCATCCAAGATGTGGTGGTGCTATTTAACGCCAATCTATAGCTCGTTGCTCCTCTGCACAAAAACCTATGCTTCTTATCAATCTGCAAGATACGTGCTCTTCCATTGAAAGATTGCAAAATCACTATAGGCCATTTGTAGTTTTGAATCTCCAACAAGTTAGCTTGGTGATCCTTCCATCTTTTTTCCAGCAGAGCTTTGACATCTATCACAAATTTCCCATATCCAACATCCAAGGCAATCACTCTATCCAAGATCATGTTGAAGCTGAGGATGTTAACATCTCCATCTTTCTTCAAAAAGTCCATGATTTGACATATTGTTTGGTCAAATTCCACTCTCCATGCATCAAGGCTCTTGATTTACTTGTCTCCTGACAGAATTGAGGGGATGAACTGGTGTTTAAATGTGGCAAAAGAATCAATTTTGGCCCGCATCTTCTAGCCTTCACCATTGGTATACTAGTTCTCCTCCAAGAACAATATGATCATCCTTTCTATAGGCTTCAAAGATGCAGGGGCATCCAGATTTGTTTGCAAGACTTTACAGAGAATGGTCAGAGTGTGGTGTGAAGGTTGCCATCTTTGATACAATGGATCTAAAATAGAAAAATTCACTTTGAGTTGCTCCATGGCCTGAGATAAGGAAGAATAGCACTCATGCACATTCCCCAGCTTATCAACAACCGGTTTCACTCTATATTCCAAAAGTTTTTCAAAAACTTCAAGAATTTTCATCTTTACCTCATCATTGGTCATTTCATTTTGTTTTGTCAAATCTTCAATTTCCTTATCAAGTTTCAATTTTAATGCATCAATCTGTTCTATTGTCATTGTGGCATCACTTGTTGCTTATGGCATAGGGGTTTGATATGGTACAATAGCTTGACTTTGAGAAGAACTCATACCTTGCAATTGTTGTTTCAACTTTACATTCTCAAGGTACAATATGTTTACTTTATCATTTATTTCCTTCTGAGTTTTCTCATAATCCTATAATCATTGTTCTAATCTTTTCACAACAACATGAGTGAACATGGCAATATGGAAAGTGAGGGCAGATGCTTCTATTGCTGATGTATCTTGGAGAGTCTTCACCATAGTTGAACCTCTCATCTCCTACACAACATCAAGCAACCTTGGTTTGCTTGTGTTCTTTTGTGTGGTCTAGATTGCAAGAGTCTCTATTTTCAGGTTGTAACCACACCCAGTAATGCCTTCTTCATGATCAAATTCAGAAATAAGTTTTGGATCCTCTTGGCTTCTAACTTGGTCGAGCAATAATACCTTTTTCAAATCAAGGCTAGGAATGATTAGCATATTGATATTTAGGACCACTTGCCTTGCTTCCTCTGGAGTTACATCAATATCATCAATCTTCAATTCTTTGAAGGTCTGGCTGATAATTTGATCATGTTACAATTCATCAGCACCAATCTTATTTATCTCCACCTTCTGATCAAACTCTTTCATTTTCATTTTTAACCAAAAGTCCTTGAGTTTTGGAGTTTTGATGAAGTCATTATCTTCTATAACCTCATTGATGCCACAATTCTTTCATCTTGTTCTAGTTCTGGTTCAGCTTGGGTTTGTTCACCCATCCTAGCTTCAGGCTTATGTACATCTATCTCTTGGCCAACCAATGGTTGATCAACTTCCTCCACATCACCCAAATGCCTGAGAATGTTGGCCACATCTTCAATGTCCCCAACTCCTTCAGTCATTTCATAAGGGATAGGTGGAGGTTTATCTTCAGTTCTCTACCTTTTTGGTGAAGGGGATTCAAGAACATGTGGATCTTGTACTGACATAGCATTAGGGGCAAGTTCATGAATTTCAATTCATGCAAACCTCTTCATTGAAAGCTTTGTAGCCTTGGAAGGTTTTTTCTCAGACTTACCATAGATACTCTCAAAATTATCAATTATCATATCAATCCTCTTCAGAGGATCCTTTTCTTCAGCAAAAAATTAGAGAAATGGGGATTCTGCTTCCTCTTCTCATCTTCAATCTTCTTCAGTATATCCCATTTTCTTTTCCTTGTATAAACTTCTTCAAAAGTTACCAAATTCCTTATCACATCCTCATCAAAAAGAATTTGATGGGATATCACCATTTTTGTCAAAATTATTTGCCTTACAAAATTCATGTGACCCTCAAGGTCACAAACTTTGTCAACACCAGAGTTTAATGAATATTTTGCCTTGAAATAGGCCTGCAAGTCCTCAAGAATGTCTAAGCCAATTGACCAATCACCAAATACTGTGACATCAGGCAAAAATATACCATTTTTCTACTTTTTCATTGCCTCCTTTTTCATCCACATCATTTGCCACATGAATTCTAGGAACAATATTCTATTTGACACAAACTTTGGCAATTTATGCATGATGGTTGGGGACATCCATACACTCTAATGATAGTGTGATCATGCAAAAAAAACCAATCAGCATAAAAATGCTTATGGCCTTGTTTTGGTTTATGTGCAAGTGGCCTCAGCATCACCCTGACCTCCTTGGTCAACCTAGGAGACCAATTACCAAGAGAGTTCATTATCTTAATAGTAAATTCATCATGAAATACAATGTAATCACCAGTCTGACAACATGAGTCCCACTTATCACACCAACATTGAGTAGTCATCCTCTATCCTGCTTTATCAGCCATGCTTATATCCATTCTTCTTGACCATTTCCTTTTGTTCTGATACAAAATTAGGTGACACAACAAAGAATAAAGCCTAAATTCCAAGGGTTTCTTACCCCCCCTTACATGCAAAAAACCTTCGCAACTTCTTCTCAATATGAGATGCAAAATCATATTCAACATTTCCCTCCAGATGTTGTATCTTCATGGCCATCATCATTTGGCCAATTGACATTCTTCCATGAGCATAAATTCCCAAAACTTGGCATAATGTGAAGTAGGTTCTCTTGAAATACACAACAAACTCATCCATAGGGAATGGCTTAATGGCATTGGATGGTATTTCAATATTTCTATTGTTGGCCCTCCTTCTCATGTATATTGGTAATTCATCTTTCCTCAGTGTTCTCCTCAAGCTTGTATATTCTCGTTGACTCTTCTGTAGGTCCACTTGAGTGAGAGTTTGTTTGTTTAGCATAAAACAGTCCACAATGGCATTTCTGTCAATTGCTACCAATGGATGTCCATTCGATAATCTGACTATTTTTGTGGTAGAATGGTAATGCTGTGATAAGGTCCTTATTAGTTCTACATCTACAAATACATTTGGGACAACCAATTTTGCTAAGTCCAGTTTCCATAGGTTGTGTACTAGTCCTAGACCATCTTTCTTTTCACAGAAGTACCAAAACAAGTTCCACCTAGAGATAGGGATTGTGGCATCCTGACACCCTTCTACTACATCCTTAAATATTTTCTTCAGACCCTTGTCTATGGAATTGGGTAATACTTCTAATAGGGACTGTTGAAGTGGTCTCTTTTTGGAGACCAAAGGTTCATTATTCTTGCTGGCAAACTAAGACTTTTTGGGTGTCATTTTAGCTACTTATGCCAACTAGGGTTTTGAAAACCAAATTAGAGCACCTACAACTAAAAAATAGAGCACAAAATCTTCTCCAAATTCTTGCAAGGAGGGTAGAGATGAACTTACCTGGTCAACTTGAAGTTTACAGAGAGCACATTGAGCTGGATAGCACCTTCTCCAAATTAAGTATGTAATCACTGAAATGAGAAAATGTCAAGAAATCCTCAAATATTATTGTGCCAAGAAATTCATCATATCACCATTACTTTGGTTCGTGCCACAAGATTGTAAAATCTTAGCATTCAATTCATTTAAAATATAGGCCCTCGATTGAACTAGATCTAATGGCCAGATGAGATGACAAAGCTTTTTTGTATTCCTTGATAGCCACGGCTCTGTAATGAGTTGATTCATCCATTTATTCTTTTACCACATTACTACAGGGCTTGCCCATACTAGTTGTGAGACTGCAGGAGTCGTCGACACCTTTAGACTAAAACTTTCAATTTACCGCCACCCTGCATTGCATGACTTGCCCATTGTGAGAATGTAGGGCTTAAAACCCCTTATATTAGATTTCATCATTTATTGTCAGCCCACAAGCACATGAGCTAACTATTGTGGGATCACAGGAAGCATGTAGTTTGTCCATTTCCTTTTACCACTACCCCGCCGATATTTGATCTAGCCATTGCGAGACTACAATATAAATATGTTGTCACTATCACACTTTACCACCTTACCGCAGATACCCCTTGGAACTATTGTGGAACTATGGTGACTAACGCTATATTCATTCCTTATTACCGCAACACCACCGATATCCTTCCAAGCCATCGCGAGACCACGATATTAATGTATACCACCTGTCTTTGTTTATCGCAATGCCACAATCATATGATGAAACCTCTGCGGGGGTGCGGAAGCCTTCTTAAGTTAAGTCTTTCATACCGCCAAGATGCCATTCAATTGTGTGTGATTCGTGGGGTTGCAGTAAACATGATCTATGCTCCACTTATTCCCACACAACTGCCAAAGCATTGTGAATGACCTACATGATTGCAGTAAGAGACAAAAACACACAGATAGTCAAGAGCAAACAAAATTTTCTTAGAATGGTTATAATATGAGACCATGGGAGATAAATGGAAAAACAATTTGACAAGAATGTGGACCATGAGATGGATTTATGAATAGAAGGCAATCTTGTAGATTTTGGGAGGGTCCTAACAGATCATTTGCCTGGTATTTTATTTCATGAATGAGATAACTAGATATAAAGGAAAAATATGGCAACAAGATAGGCCGGTAGCAACACAGATTAAAGAGTATATGAGAAGGTTTGATTCATAAAACTATAAAATTATCTTTTGAGGATTTTTCAAAACCTTTCAAATTGAAATGCACAATAGGGGTAGAATTTCTTCTGATTTAATCAGAAAATATAAAGATGAAATAACATTTCTTGTGGATACGAATTTTTGCTACATATTAGTAGTTGAGCCTAGGACTTCATGGATTCCTAAGATTCCATGTGAAGTACTTGATGAGGAAGTTAAGGCTTATGTAGGGGTCTTGCTAAGTCATCTTAAAGACCCTAAAGGTGAGACATTTGGAACATATGAAGAGATTCTAGACAAATTATGCAAGAAAAAGGCTAAAGAAAATTTAGAAAAGAACAAAGAAACATTGTTCAAAAAGGTTAGTATTCCACCTGGAGATTTCACTACATGGAATGATGTGGAATATGTAGTGCCACTTTCCTCTAAGCATTCTACACCAAGAAGGATAGAAAGATCTATTTCACAATTTGCTGCTAGTGGTCCACAACCTACCTGTTCTACAAGGACAACCTATACTATACATACACATGCTTCTAAGACTCAGACACAGATGGAATTTAGTGAAAAAAAGCCATCCAAGGGTGTACAACAAGAGAAGAAGAAAGAAACTATAATAGAGGAAATTGTCAGGGTTGAAGAAGAAGTAATTTCAATCAAGCGGAAGAAGGGAGAATAGAAAAAGAAAACAAGGATCAAATAGAAGGCCAAAAGGAAGAAGGGACAAGGTTTTGAAGTAGGTGAAGAAGAAGAAGAAGAAGAGGAACCAACTCCCCTGCTCAAAAAGAACAAGAAGAGTTCCACCCAGGTACCACCACCTCCTCCTAGAGAACCTATGTCTCTAGATGCAATTTATAATGGCATCATTTATTTCAATTTGTTTGATGAAACTACGCAACTTCATCTAGGAGCTCCTCTTGAGGATCAAGCCACTATTGAGAAGGCAATCTCTATGTATATGATGAGGTACAACAAGTCCCTTGATGAAATTTTTCCCAAAGTATTGGAGAGTTTACAGAAAGCTCTAAAAAGGGACAGAGAAGGAGCTATTACCCTAGATGAGAGACTTAGACAAGAAGCTTTGGATAAAGCTGGTGCTTCCTTGTTTGAGAAAGAAAAATAAAGATTGGTTCAAAGGCAAGCCCAAGAGCTCAAAACAAAGCATAGAGTAGATACTCTTGTGCAAAATAGAGAAGAACACATTGAAAAGATTATAAAGGAAACAGAGGAAATTACTCAAAAGATACTCAAAGAGGTAAGAGGAACATAAAAAGTGGAGTAGTCACGTGTTTCTCTACCATAGTCACCACATTAAGCTGTTGCATCTCCTCTGTAGAACACATGACAGGTAGGAGAGGAGAAGGATGAAGAAAATGTGCAAGGAAATGTGAATACTTTTGAAGAAAATGTTGAGTCTTCTCTGTAGAACAATGTCAAGGAAGGTGAAGATAAAGGAAAACAAAGTGAGCAAATTTCTAAGAAAAATGAATGAGTTTCTAAGCAAATTGACAATATTGTGGACAATACTCCTCTGGAAAGCACTAAGAACCACACCAAGGACAAAGAAGATGAAGGGGCACATGATGATAATGTACATAATAGTAATGATGAGGACAATTCCCCTCCGGAGAACCTAGAATCACATAATGTCATTGATTCAAGAGAGGAGCAAGTGAATACATATGCAGGGACCTCTACTCATGACTCAACAACCTCTACAATTGATTTCATTAAACAATTATTGGCACAACAAGGACAAATTCAGTTTGTTGCTTCTCCATAATTATTTCAGTTACCTATTCTGGATGGACAAATTAACTTGTCCAATATATCTCCTTTGCAGAAGCTTCAACTGGGAAACATATTCCAAGCCACTTCTCAAGAAGAAATTTTGCAATCTCAAGTAGGAGGCATGAGGATCTTTATGATTTTTTGCTTTCTAGAAGGAGGAATCCAAATTTTTATGTTTGAACCACATGGGTTTGGTGGAAGCTTCATGATTAGACAATGTGTGCATTTGTTGATCATGATTAGGAATTGGAGGGTTTTTTTGGATAAATGGATGAGCGGATTGGATGATAGGAATATTAGGCATTGGGAGCAATGGTGGTGGAGTGGATGGAGGAATATTAGGAGTTGGAAGTAGTGGAGATAAAGTGGATGGTAGAAGGTGTATGTTCACATGCTTTTGACACTTGTAGGATAATGGATGAGGGATGAAAACATATGTTTTGGGGGTATGATAAGGTTTGTGATGGAAAGGAATAGATTTAGGAGGCATGGAGAAAGTACCAACATCTTGAGATTGTTTACGTTGGGGTGTATATCCAAGGCCATATGAGCGGGGAGGGACTTTGACATGGATAGGCTCCAAAATACCTTGTTCACGAAGGCATAAGCCTTTACCTTAATAGTTCATGTTTTGGAGTATGCAATGGACAATGGGACTAGGTATGGTTTGGACACTAGACTTGAGCTTATTATAGGATGGAGAAGGTGAATTGATAGATAGTGGTTGTTGTTGTCCTAAGGAGGAACACTCATGAATGAAAGTGGTAAGACCAATAGGATATGTTTGTGGATTTGCAGTATGGTCGATAGTGGATGAGGAAGGATCACTAGGATCTTGATTATCATTATGCTCACTAAGATACACACTATTGGCTTGATCATCTATGTTTTCTTGGGGACCAAGTGTGTCATCATGACAAGTGGATGTTGTGGGATCATGGGTAGGGCTAGATGAAGAAGAAGTTTCTTTTCTTTGAAGGAAGGCCATGAAACGGGGTGAATGCTCAAGTAGGTCAACATGACTTTTATTAAATGGAGTATGTAGGTCTTGGGTATCCTATTTATGGATGGTTGTAGGGGTATGAATAAGATCAAGTCGTTCATGGATAGGTTCTTCATCATGAATAATGTCTTGATCATGGAAAAGATATAGGTTATGAATGGGTTGAACAAAAGTGATTTTATCTTGATTAGAATGAGGGCTTGATGTTTCCACATGCATAGGAGTAGACTCTTGACATAGCTCTTGACTTTCTTGAATGGAAGGGGGTGTGGGAGACTCTAGGAGAGGCTTGATATGTTTGTGATGGTCAACAACATGAGGGTATGATGAGTCTTGACATGGACTCATGGGGGGAGACTCTTCAATAGGCTCAAAGGGTTGTGGACTATATGATGAGGTTGTTGGATTGGACATGGTGTTGGAAGACTCTTTTGTAGGATCAAGGATATGTTTTTGGTGGCATGGTTGACTCCTTTCTAGTAGCCCTTGGATCACATCCTTTGTAGGTGTATGGGTAGATGAATGATGTAATGGATGGGTGGATTTGGGTAACTCCATAGGTTTACTTTTGTAATGTTTGAATGTAGGGCATGAAGTAGATGGAGGGTTAAATGATGGTGGGGGTAATGAAGGGTTTGATGAATTAGAAGGTGGAGGGACCAATGGATTAGAATTAGGAGAATATGATGATGTTGGTTTAGGACTAGTAGGCTTTAGGATATGCATTCGATTGGATGGTGGTAGAATATAACTATAGGTTCCATAAACTAGAGTGGTGTTGCCCTTGTCAAAGGTAGCATGATGGCTTGAAGATACTTTATCTTGTTTCAAGGGGTGACATAGGATCACATGTTCTTGCTGTGGAATGAATTTATATGGGATTTGGTTTGCATTAAGGGAAGTGGGATTGGTTGATGTAGGGTCAACTTGATAGGTAGGTGGATTAGGTTGATATGATGATGAATACCTGACACATAAGATTCAATATGTTGTGTTTGTTGGGTTTGTGATTGGTGGGTGGTTATGAGTTGTTGGACTTGGGCTAGGAGTTGTTGTATTAGAGGTGATTGGTTTTGTTGAAGTGGTTGGATGATGTCTTGTAGTTGTTGTATGGTTTGTTGGTCTAGGGGTTGCTCTAGTTGGTGGAGTGCTTGGATGATGGATTGTAGGTGGGGTTCCAGGATCTTGTTCTCTAGTGTTGGCATTAAGCCACACATGTGTTTAACTCTTTGCATTTTGTCTTGTTCCTCAAGGTATGCAACATGATTCTTGTCATCATTAGAAGTAGGAGGGGCCCAACGAAGTATGAGTTTAGGTCTTGGTTTATTCTCATTATTAGGACTAGAAGGAAGGCCTCCTTGGAGTATGATCTTAGGTCTTGGATTGGGCGTAGGATTGCTAAGGATCACAACCATTTTGACAAGTATTTGACTAGGGCTAGGATGATGATATGGAATGATTAGGATATGATAGGATATGATTAGGGATGATTTGGATTAGAATGAATGTGTTGACAAGGATGTTTAGGATGATGTGTTTATGTGCTTCTATTGATAGCTTGATGTGGTAATTTGTAAATAAATGATTACACATGTACATGCATGAATCACACACAAAAGACACAAGAGAAAGTTTAAATTTGAAAATTGAAAGTGATGATTAAGTAAGAACTTGAATACACATCAACAAGCCTAAGATTAGTCAAGTGGGTGTGGCCAATAGGTCTTACTCTAGGATGCACAAGTTTGACTAAGGATGTCGCCAATATACTCAAGGTATGGGGAGCCCAATTTCATGAAATGAAAGTGAAATAATGCTACATAGCTGGGAGAAAGGGGTGACCCACCCTTCACCTAAACTTCCCCAAGGTATAAATTTCTTGGGGGCTTAGCCCAAATGACAAGATTTCAGCTTCCAAGAGGGTGTCTTTCGATTCACACCTCGCTATTTAGACTCCACCAGAATGCTAGAGTTTAGGTCGTCCATTGGAGTGGTGTGTCTCCAAGCAGGCCTCCTAAGAAGGGTAACAAAAGAAAATCTACTGGGTGCTTTTGATCTCCAAGATCACCTTGTGGTGCGAGGAGAGAGCATACACATGCACACTAGATTAACACTTGCAATGTAAATTCCCTGTAGAAAATGAAAAGTGTGTTGTGAAAGTGAATGGATGAAAGGTGTTTTTGATTCTCAAGATTGCACGAAGTGTATGAGAAGAGCATAAACACCTTCAATCACACTCAAATCCACCAAGCAATTGAAAGCACTTGTTCATTTGAAATCTAAAGTCAAATGTGTGAAGGAAGACACTAGTTCATTTTAATGCCCAAATCCAATGTGTGAATGAAAACAATATGTTCATTTTAATGCCCAAATCCAAATGTGATAGCAAACAAGATGTTCTTCTTAAGCCCATTTTGAAGTGTGAATGCAAGCAAGTTGATTTGATGAAATGAAAGATGAGAGATGAACTGAATGCACATGAAAATTTTTGCTCCAGATCTGTTATTGTGACTGATGTTGATGTTGCTATAGCTCCTTGAGATCACCTAGAAACCACAATAACCAAGAAAAAGACAAGGAGACTCGCAAACTTATGTGTTATGTGAAAAATGAAGAATCTGATGAAATATAGTTAAGATGAACAGGTACAGAAAAATAGAGAGACTAGATGAAAATTTATGTAGTTGGAAAAAAAAAATTGTGAAAATCTGATAAAATTTGCAAGAGTTATGTGTATTTGAAGTTCAAAAGGAAGGTTGAATTTGACTAGAAAAAAGTAGCTAAAAATGGTATAGTCACTTGGTGAAACCTTTGCCACAGCGTATCTAGACAAACCAGCTTTCTGTCGCCATAAATTTCATGAAAATCTGAAATGTTTTGACCAAGTTATGGCAAAAAGAAAAATAATGCCCTTCTAGGGCTTGAGGAGAAAAATGGAAGCCCTAGCAGTTAGTGTTAACCTCTAGCAGTTACAATGTAATTGGTCACATGCTCATCGTTTAGGAGGCTAGAGGTCTAGGTTTGGACAGTTATGTCCAACAGCACCCCTGGTCACCCATATGATCAAGGACCAAGCACCAAAAAAAATTAAAAAAGAGAAATACATAAATAAAAAATAAAAAATGAAACACAAGGGCTAAAACTTACCCTGTAGTCATACAAGTGACCAGACCTTAGACTCAGCAGCTTAAGATCCCGAAGGTGGTGATTGTGTTAGCAGATACCGATGGTGGAGCAGAGGCAGCGAGAGCGAGTGTCGACTAGGTGGTTGATGTTGGTTGCAACAAGAGTTTAAAGCTGGCTTCGATGGGAGTTTAAAGCTAGTGGCGACGGGAGGAGCTATGGTTGAGCGGAGATAAGGCACATCGGGGAGTTAGGGTTTTAAACAACGACGACAGGATTTGTAGAGGAAGGTCGATGGTATACGATGATGACTGGTAATTGTAGGATGGTGACTACAGTTTAGATCCAGTGGTGGTGGCAGAGACTAGCTTTGGAGGTGATCAGGTGGATGTACAGAGGAATAAGGGGATCAACCAAGAAAAGGAAAATTGTTGTGTGTTTCTTTTTTTATTTCCTGTGTGCAAATGAAACAAAATCAGTGACTATAGAAATAAAAAAAGAAGATTAATATGAAACCCCATCCCAATCAACTACTGTATGCATAGTGATATGCAAAGTAGATTAATAGAGGACATACAATAGATTTGTATGGTACGGATCTATACAAATCTATACTATACGGCTCTGCAACTAAAAATTTTCACAGTGATGAAAACATAGAGTATTTTATGTCAATCTTCGCCTGCAAGGCCTCCCAGACGCAACGACGAGGTCTGTTTTAGGCCAAAAAGCCCCATGTGAAAGTTGATCACAAAAACTTGACAAAAAAGTTAGATTTGCAAGCTTCACGTTGGGTTCACCAAATGTATTAGGGGAAAAATCAGAGCTATGAATCACAAACAACAATCATTAAACCCTAATAGCACAATGGAGTACAAGATAAAATAGAAATCAAAGCATGAAAGCAATGTTAGGAATTAAGGTGTCTCAACCTTTGCAAATTCCTAATGTTGTATTTATTTATCCCATGTTGAGTTGGCATAGTCAACACCTTGTGTATATGTAGCAGAGTAAATTTTGGTGACTTTGGCAGCGGCAGTTTCCCCCTTGAATAATTAACGAGGGTTTGGGGGCAGCGCCTCCAAGACAGGGTCAAGGGGCAGCGCCCCTGGCACCCCCGAAACCTTAAATATTTTTTAATTAATGACAAGTGTCAGTGAATATCTTTACACAAGAGAAAGACATCTTTGGGCAGTCAAGGGAGGTTATGACATGTAAGAGGAATATGATATTTTTAGTCAGTGTATGACAGATTCTATGATAGCTGTAAGGTGTGTAAGAGTATCTATCATAACATATCTTGGGACTAGGCACCCACTTCATGATGGGATGTTTGAAAAGTGTCCTTAGGTGTGGGTTTTGGGGCATGAGTCCAAGATGGACGCCCATCTCTAGAAGGTTCCATATTTACCTTGTAAACTCTATATAAACAAGTGTTTGGATGGGAGATAGATAATTTTGGTACAAGTACTGTTATGCTACCGGAATATCTCCAAATTTGACATTTGAAGACTCATGAAAGAGCATTAGCTCTGAAACTATATTGTAATCTGTTATTGTTTACTGTAATACATTTGAGCTATGTTTTGGAGTGTGGGGTTTTTCACCCGTAAGGGTTTTCCCCACGTCTTGTCTCTCTCTTTTCTATCTTTTTTTTGGTTCTTGTGTTTTGCTGTAATATCTCATGTTAATATTTTAACATTGCTGTAATAGTTAGGATAAAGTTGAATTTGCATAGCCCTCTCATTATTAGATTAGTGTAGGAAGCATTTTCTGCACACCTAGCTTCCTTTCAAGAAAACTAAATCAAATCTCTATGTTAAGCTTGGCTCTCCTCCATTTCTCTTCTCAGTCTTGCATAGAATGCAAGATATCGAAGGATGAATGTTGATTGCTCACTAGTTCAATAACATAGCACTAGGATGAAAGAGGAATGATGGATGATTCTAGAGGAAATTTGACAGCATGAGGCTACTTGCAAAATGGATCCTCTAAATGGCTTGGGTGAGGATTGATTTATAAGAAATGATTGATTTGAATGAAGGGCTATGATTAAAAGTTGATTTGAATGATGTGGATAGTTGAGATTGAATAGGGTTTCCCACTCTACAAAGAGTTGTAGTCATGTGACAAGTGTGCAGATAGGAATAGGGCTGACTTAATTCAAATAATAAGATTATTTAAATTAGTTGAACATGTGAAGGTTTTAAATAAAAAATGTAGTATGTGACATGTGTTGAATGAGATGAAAGGTGAAGATAAATTCAAATATTCTAGTTGAATTAGTTGGAAAATGGGAGAGGGCAATTAATTAATTAAATAGGATTATTTAAATTACATTTTTGGCCATGTATTTTATGTTCTTGTGATTTATAATTAATAGAATCATATAATATGATATTATTTAATTAAAATTAATAAAAGTGTTTATATATATGTATATATATAGTTTAATTATTAAATAAATATATACCTTATTCTTGTTTGGAAATAATATCCTTGTTAGATTTCCAAATAAAAAATACATATTATTAAAAATATAATTATTTAATTCAAAAATATTTTATAATAAGAAATCTAGAAATAATAAAATAAAAGAAAAGATAGTGAATAATCTAAAATCAATAGAATAATCCTTTCCATACATAAGGAGAGGGGGTTTTAAAATAAAAAAAAAGGGAGAAATAGGGAAATTTTTAGCGAACTGCCATGTAAAACTAGAGGAAACTGAAGCTTAAACAAAAATCAGACTCAATATAATTAGAAAACACCAATTTTTAGAGGAAGATTGGAGGGATTGAAAAAATATATACATGCCAAGAAGTCATCATCTAGGGGCGACAAAAACAAGAAGGAAAAAGTAAAAATAAAGTAGCATAGAGAAAATGATACATGATAGGAAGGAGAATTTTTGCACCAAGAGGGAAGGAATTGCGAATTCTAGGTATTGTGATGCCTGTAATAATCTTACAAAACTGTAGAATGATTTTGCACCAATTTTTCTTCATAGGAAACTATTTTCTAGCAAACCCTCATGATATTTCAACACTTTGCCTCATGCTTGTAGCCTATCTTTAAAAAAACTGCTAGAAGATCTTCTTGTTATTTGCTTGGTAGATTTATTAATTCAGTCACTTGTTTTGGGAGACATTGTTTACCCCATGTTTTCTTCCTCTCTGTGTGAAATCAGTTTCAATCCTTTGAAACTATTCTACAACCCCTCGATTTAATTAATAATCTAGATCAGCCTTCTCTTAAAGTATTTATTTGCTCAATATTAAGTTAGGTGTCAGTCTTCTTCATCTTCCTCAAATGTTGATCTCAGTGTTTTAACCAGTTTAGTAGTAAACCTTGATGTTCCAGTAGTAGTAGACCTTGCTATTGCTGTAGCAGCAGGCCTTGTTGTTCCTATACCAGTTTCTATAGTAGACAACAAAATCTTCCTGCCATAGTCATTTAGGTATGCCTATAGCAGCAACTTTATTCAACTTTAATCACCTGTAGTTGAAATCCCTTAGCTCCTTAAAGAATATGATTGTATTTTCATAATAGTATATTTTAAATATATCTAGCTCTATGTATTAAGTTCCTCCGATAGTTATTTACTTCCTGTAGAAAGATTGAACTCTATTTGTGTAGTGATCTAATTATTGTTCTAAATTATTGTCTTTCATTTTAATCTCTGTGCAAACCTTAATTGAGTAGGATTATAAACTTGCTTGTAGATAGTAAAACTTATTCTAGATTATATTAGATATTTATAAATGAAATATGGGTTTAAGAATATATCCAATTTTTAATGCTTCCATATGCATCTTGTTTGAATAAACAAAGCTCTTTTAATTAAATTACTTGCTTGAAAGTGTGTTTATGTTGATTGTACAAAGGAAAGGAATTAGAAACGGTTATTAGGTGAACATGGACTACTTTTTGCTTGAAAAATAAGTCATTTATCTTTTATGTATGTTTGGGGTTACTTTTGGGCTAAGATGCCAAATGTGGGTAAACAAAGAAGGCTTTCCTCTTTTCAGGATTCGACTTAATTATTTTTAAGTGCTTAGGCCAAGCCATTGTTCAATGAAATAGTTGAAAGATTGTCAAACAAAACTTTATAAATATTTGTTTCTCTCACATCCTATTGTGAGATATTTACACGTCATCATTTAGATTTGCATTTAGACATCAGGTTACATCAGGTGTTCCCTCCTACCATTTGTTTCTAGGTTTCTAGACGCTTCATGTAGTGTTGGGTTTCCTTCATGTTATGAAGGGATCCGGGGAAGTGTAATTGTTTCATGGTTGGGCAGAAAAGCGTTTGAGCTATGTTCCCATCTCTAGGCTTGCAGAAGACCATGTGGGTTAGCGACAACTAGAGAGATTGATTTGATTTAATATTTTTATAATGTACTTGATTATTGTACCTTGTTATTATTTGAGAGGATTTATGGCATGAAAGCTAAATGGACATTGTATATTCTTTTATAGTGTTTACCCCAGCATGTGATTTGTAAGATTTAATGACTTTATTGATTAATATTTATGGGATCTATCTTTTTACTTGAGTTGATGTAATTAAGTGGATTATTTACTTTAGTAACTTTTGTGATGGAATGCATACTTTACACATTTTATGTGAATTGGCTTGAGTCGTATTTTATAGTTATCTCATGTTGCATTGTGAGTTACAATGTGCACTTTCTGTTTCCAAGGAGGGGTCAAGTTTGGAAGTTGCTATTACACGAGGAGTTATGCATGTTGGTACTTTCCTTATGATAAGGATACCTTTTTTGGAGGTGCAGTTATATTTTGGTAAGTGTAGTTTTGCATGTGCAGGTTTAGTAACAATTGATAGTTGCATGTTTGCATGTGTTGACACTTGGAATATTACCATTTTGCATGTTCAATGTTTTTGGTGCCTTCCATTATGCATCTTGAGTCTTGGGCGTTGGATTTAGAAAGTGTCTAATTAATGCATTGTAAGCTCCTATATATTGAGCACTTGTATATTGGAGAATATTAATTATTTTTTGTTGAAGTATGTTATGTTGCTGAAATTTCTTTTGAATCTTGAAGAAGTGTGAAGAATCTTGCAAGAGCATAGCTCTTTAATTATATTGTAACTTGTTTGTTGTTGCTCAATAATATAATTGAGCTGTGAATTGGAGTGTGGGGTTTTCTTCTCCAATAAGGGGTTTCAGGTAAATTCTATGTTATGGTTTTATTGTTAATCTGTTTTATACATTTTGAATGTGCATGTGAGTTTTAATATGTAACTATTCAATGGTTTTAGGAAATTTTTGCAACCCTCTCATGCTTTGGTGTAAGAAGCATCTTCTGGGCACTTAGCTTCCTTTCAAAAATATTATCTTTTAAAATCTCCATACTATCATTCCAAGAGATCAAAGACTACTCTCATGTTAATCCACATGATAGCTTAATAAAAAGTTGACTTTAAAAAAAAAAAAATTTAGATCAATCCTTTAGAAAAAAAAAACTCTCCAATAAATGTGAAAGCAGCACCATGCTTATCTAGATCAGTCCTTAAAAAACAAGAGGAAAAACTCTCCAATAAATGTGAAAGCAGCCAGAGGAAAAACTCTCCAATATGTGAAAGCAGCCAGAGGTGGTTGGGATTAGATATTCCAACCGGCTGAAAAGACCAAAGATGGTTGGGATTAGATATTCCAGCCGGCTGGAAAGATATATAACATATTTAAGATTGTTAAATTGTTTACTAAATTATAATGAGTTTTGTCTGCTTATTAATAATTTAATCTTTACAATATTAATATTTTAAGGCTGCTGCAATCAAGCATCTTCTTCGCTCGATTCCATTAGCTAAGCTGTCATTTGTCTTTAACGATATGTACAAACCAGAGGGGAGTATCCCCATCTCCATCCTTATTACATAAGAATGCACTCATACAATGTTAAGCAATACACCTCTATAGTTGCTGTAATTGGTAGAACATATACCATGACAATTCCAGGCAGTAACGATCAAATTTTTTGCCCTGTGATCGACATTTCACAATTTCCAAATGAGTTTGATGGTGAAGAAGTAGCTCAGCTTCAGAATCAAAATTTGTTGGCCACAGTGCGAGAAGCTTCCGAAAAAAGTGGATGTTTCAGAATTGTAAACCATGGAATTCCATTATATCTTCTCCAAGATGTGGAGTCCCTCAGTGGCGAACTATTTGCTCTGCCAGCAGAGGTTAAGGAAAGAGCCATCGTCTCTAATCCGGCTGGTCGTTCAGCTAACAAAGAGACCTTATTCTTGGAGCGCCTGCCTGATTTGGCTACAATGCAGAAATTTCATGACAATTTATGGCCGGAAGAGGGAAACCCAAGGTTCTGGTACGTTACCCACTTAGATTTATTAACCCATTTCTTTTTAAATTCCATAATTGTTGATGTTTAAACGCTTATTTCGTATTGTTTATGATTCAATTCTTTAATCCATGTTTAGGCAGAGCTTAAGTAACAGGGCACATTTTGTCCTTTTAACCAAGGGCACAAAGTGAAAAAAATTCAGAGTAAAACATCATTGGCAGTATCAGGTTAACAGTTTCATTGCTTTTAATGGTCACCTGTTGTCTAGGCTGCAATTTTCAATTTTAAAAATAGTAAATTTATGATCTTGTTTGTTAGATCTGGTCAACTATCACCATTTGGATATTGTTTCGGTAGATCAGTGATGCAGACAGATCTCTGAACCTGCAAATTAATCTCCAAAAGATACCTCGCTCCTGGTAATCATTATTCAAAGCTATGAACAGTATCAAAACAACAGAAGCTATTTGTGAAAGAGTCATGTTAAGCTTATAAGCAAAGAAGATACAACAATTCAATCATGATCAAACAGATGAGTAAAAGAATGCAACTTATTGAAATATTTACCCAGCAAATAATAAACCTAAAGAATCTTGAGTTAGACCAGATGGTTGAGCCGTTGTAAAACACAAACACACAGTGGTCACAGGTTCCAACCCTATCTAAATACTGTATCCAGTTGAGCGAGCAATTGAGGCACTGCCACAAAATTATAAAATCAACCCTAATAGCTGTTGATTCTCTGGAAAAAATAAATAGAAATAATATAATAATAATAACAATCAACATACAGCACAGTTAGAAAGTAGGAAATAGGAATAATTACACAGTCAAACTAGGTTCACGCTAAAATAGGCTCACGCAGCAGCAAAACCCTAATCGAACTCTCTAAGATAAAAGAAACAGCAATCAAACTTTATAAGTTTTTAACCACTATTACTATTAGAAAGTCAATTTTGCTGATTCGGTTGGACAATTAGATATATAAAAGTATGGAACTATTCGAATCATTGATTCACTGTTGCCACAAACTAGTAAATTAGATATATGAACTAATGGAATTATTAGAATTATTGTTGTCACAAATTATCTGTATCAACATACAGCATCATCTGTCTGCTTTTCTGTCACACCCTTCCAACACTCCCTGGTTGCAAATTACCTCTGAAATAACCAGTAAAGTGTATTTTAGAGAATTTGAACCAGTTTCTAACATAAAAATAAAGTAACCCAACCACTTACCACACCCGACATGGTAGGTACATTTTGTTTTTCACCAAAGACTTATCAACAATCACATAAAGTTGAAAAGATATTAGTGGCAACAGCTTTTTTGTTTTTGTTCTTTTCAAGAAAAGTCAGCTACTGTGTAGGCTGCCATTTTCAATATAAAAAATAATAAACTGTTTATGATATTGTTTGGTAGACTTGGTCAGATATTACTACATACTTATTTGTACAAAAATATTAAAGGCTGTTGACGAGCAATAATTCAGGGCTTATGGTACTGTCTACATTTCCTCTCTGTAAGCTGTCCGAACATTTTGATAAGATTTTTATTAGAGTTTGGGTATGGTTTATTTCTCCAACAAATTCTTTTAAGTCACTTTATTTATTTATTTATTTTTCTCATTTTCAAATCATATGATTATTTTCTAACAGTCTATTGGATAGGCTCCTTTCTCCATCAAATATAACAATCTCTTTAATCAATAAAGAAAAGACTTGAGGATGAATCTTCTTCATGCTTCAATAAAGAAAAGACTTAAAGGATGAAGAATCCGAATTCTTCCTTGTTAAGGAATGTCTAAAACTTGTTTACTTTTACTTTTTTCTTTAGGAATTCCTTTCAAGTATTACCAATATAATAACGAAGAAATGTAATTGAAATTATTACTAATAAAAATTATTGTACTAGAGAAATTAAATTTCTTTTTTTTTTAATTCATAGAAGTTAGAACAATAAGAAATGCAAATTGTTTGAAACCATGTGTATTCCAGGTTGTTTACTTTTGCTACAGAGGTGTGCCATGTACGTTTGTTCTCTGTCTTTTTTGATATGAAATCAAACTATGATAAGTTTTGGGGGCTTTTGATTAGTACTGTAATGATTTTAGTGTTGGTGATTTGGATCTGTTAGAATGATGGTTAAGTTTTTCTTCATTCTACTTAAATATCATCTATTTTAATGGTCAAATAATCAATAGCAATTTTATACCTCATTCACAATTAAAAGTCAAATTTGGCCAATAAAAATAGGACAAATATTTACCATGTTTGTTGTGAATGAGGTGTAAAATTGCTATTGAATGTTTGACCATTGAAGTGGATGATATTTAAGTAGAGCGATCCACATTAAGAAGTGGTAAATATTTGTCCTACTTTTATTGATCAGAATTGTTTAACTGTTGGGTGGATGATATTTAAGAATAACCGTTTTTTTTAACCATTTAAACTATCTAAAACAACTAATGCCCAATTGAAAAGCAGATTCAGGTAGGTTCACAGTTAGAAAACAATGAATTTTGACATTTTAACAAGCTGGGTTTTATAAATTCCGATTTTTGACATGTAAGAAGTCCCAAATAATTATTAAAAAAAAAGAATTGTAAACTTAAATAAAACATAGACTCTTCTCCCACATGCATACAGCAACCGCACTACAATTTTGAAAAGCCAATATCATTCTACATGTCCCTAATTCTTTTTCTATCTTAATAAATAATTTTATAGTTAATGAAAAAAATGTCATAAATAAAGAGAATATAATTGTTGAAGTACCATCTCTTCTAGACCTATTGGTTCAGATGCTAGTTCTTAATGATTAAAAGTTCAGAAGCATGACTTCTTACTGAGATTGATTTTTCATGGCAGTAACATTATGCAGGCTTTCATACTGAGCATGACAGATCTACAGAAAAGGATTAGTAAAATTTTTCTTGCCAGCCTCAATTTAGACGTCAAGTCATTCTACCATTCTGATTTTGAAAAGTGTAATTCTCTTATGGCTATAAGCCGCTTCACTCCGAAGGAGAAATGTATGGGGGAGGAGGAGGTTGTGCATCCACATACAGATTTCAGTTGCTTTACACTCCTTTACAATAACAAGGAGGCGGGCTTTCAAATTAAATCAAAGGGAGGGAAGTGGTTGGACGTTGATCCTCTACCTCATTCATTTGTTATTATGGCAACCGATCTCCTCAAGGTCTAAAATTCTATACACCAGACCCATAATTAGTTCATATCCCCCTTTTTTTTTTTTGTTTGTTATTATAAACTAAATGGATTTGGATGCAGGTATGGAGCAATGGCAGGTACCACAGTGCAGAACATCGAGTTGTTTATAAAGGATGGAAAGAGCGGATATGTATTCTGAACGCTGTGGTGTTTGCAGATGATCAACAAGTTTGGGCTCCCTCGGAGCTTGTGGATGAGAATTACCCACGACGCTACAAGCCTTTCCCCTATCTACCCTACGAGGAGGCTGCTTTTCATAACTACAAAACGAATGAAGTAAAAATTGAAAAATTCGTTGATGTATATGCAGGCATATAAATCATAGATATTAATTGTGGAGGTAGTGGTCCCACAAATATTTTATGTTTCTGCTTAAGCAGATATCTTAAATTGTAACATTTTTATTATGTAAATTTTTAAAAGAATTATTAATTAAAAAATATTTATTAATAAAGAAAATTTAGGAGATAAAATGGGAGGAAAAAGATAAAACCAGGGAGGCATATTTATTATTATGCAGTATAATTTCAGTCTCTTTTTTCACAACATATTTTCAATCCCTAAAGTCTAGTTGTTCCACTATAATAGAGAAAAATATTTATTAATAAATAAAATTTAGGAGATAAAATGGGAGGAAAAAGATAAAACAAAGGAGGCATATTTATTATTATGCAGTATAATTTCAGTCTCTTTTTTCACAACATATTTTCAATCCCTAAAATCTAGTTGTTCCACTATAATAGAGAAAGATTATAAACTAGCACTTGTACCTTATGGGGTGCAATGATTACGCCCAATTGTAAATTATATTTTCAAGTATTATGTTAGATATTAAAAATGGAGAGATGCCATAGAAGATTTATTATTTCATTTATTGTCACAACACACTTTTGAGTTCTGAATTTGATTAGAATACCATGTCTAATTGTATGAATTTTAATTTTTTTTCAAATAACACACATAAAAAGCTTATAAAATTAAATAATATAAATATACTCTCATTTGAAAACAAAACAACAAATAAATGATTTTTTTCATCCCAATTTAAAATTCTAAATAAATAAATGAGAAGGGGACACTTCTAGAAACAAAAATAAATGAGGTTCAACTCCCCATTTCCAAGACAACAACACTTATTGGAGGTTTCCACATGAATTAATGGCAATTGAGAAAATTTGGGAGAAAACATTTAAAGTTAAGTGAGTCATTTTCCACTAAAATTTATGGTAATTTGGAAAATGGAAAAAAAACATTTATTTAGAAAACTTGACTCAAATACTTGAATTCTTCTCCATAAGGGTTGAATTTTTCTATAAATAGCATGGATGGAGGAAGGAGGGATACACTTGGGCTCTGGTTTGGAGTGCTGGAGAAATTTGTAAGAGTGAGCTCTCTGTAATTTTGTTTCTTTCCTTGGAAATTTTGGTTCTTGAAATTTTGTTAATAAATTTATTTTAGTTCAATTTTGGTTTTGGATTCATTTTGATTATATGTCTTAGGACAATTACAATTTAAAATCAATCATGAGAGAATTTGTGTATAAGTTTTTGTGAAGGCTTTGGTGATTGGAAGTGGCATTTGTAACTATTTTTTTTGATAAAAAAATTCCTTTGCATTTATGCTTTGATGGATGGCCATACCCTGTCCCCGAGCTTCATGCCTACCAATTGTATTTGATTGAATGTTTCTAAAGCCTTTTCATCAAATCCATTTTGTGCATATCCTGTGATCATACTTCTTTTAGGGATTTTGGCTTCCACATGCTCTATCTATACTCCCACGATTTGCATACTGGTCCACCAGAGCAATTCCATTCATAATATTTGAAAAGAATTTCCATACCCTATTCGTAATCGCCATTTGGCATAGGCAGGGAGGTCCTTGGCAAAGGTTTTGGATTTTGGCCTTATACCGGCTGATTGCATTTGCTTGAAAGTTTTCAAAGCCTTTTCAATCCATTGTGAAATCCTGCAATCATGCATTCCATGAGATGATATCTATTTGAGGGATTCTAACAAACAGTTCACGTGCTTTGTCTCTACTACCAATGCTTTGATAGAATTCCATACTCTACTCCAAAGGTTCAATTTGTGCACAAGTGGGAAGGACGATTAGAAAAGGTTACGGACTCTGGCTTTACGCCTGCCAATTGCATTTGTTTAAAAGTTTCTAAAGTCTTTCCAACAAATCCATTTCATGCATATCCTGTTGATAACTGAGGGGGGCGTGAATCAGTTATCTTGATTATTTTAACTTTCCGTTCTTCTTTAACAACTAGTGCAGCATCAAATTAAATAAGCATGCATAATCATGAAAGTAGAAATAAACTCAATACACATAACACAATGATTTTGACGTGGAAAACCCTGTTAAGGGAAAAACCACGGGGTAATTAACCCATGATTGTATTCCCTGTTAAAAGAATAAGGTAGTACAAATGACACTTGTCAATTAGGGCTCACTGCCCAAGCACACTGCTCACAAGAGGCTTACTGCCTACAAGAGACTCACTGTCTACAAGTTATAAGGAGAGTAACAAGATACTTGAACTGATGAGAAGCATCCACATATGCTGAACTTCAGTTCTGGTTAGGCTCAGTACATTGATCTACTGTACTTCATTCTTCTTCTCCTTTAGTGCTGCTATCCTGTCACATACCGAACTTGTATTACTGCTTCCACTCTGCTCTTTGCTTTTCTTCGCACTTCACAATACACCACACACACACTCATACTGAAATCAATCTGGTATATATATCCGCACCAAGGATTTTATCAACTTTCTAGTCAGCATCTGAAAGACTTAATATCTTTCCAAACATTGGTTGGTCGGCTGAATCTTTGCTTACCAAGTGATGCGTATCAAAGACATGCTTATAGAAGTCATCAATAATGTCAACCACTCATGAATGATACCTTGAGAAGCTTGACCACCATCAATATCCCATCTGGATTAAGGTCTGAAGCTCTGCCAGTCAGTTCTTCCTCAATCTACTCTGCCAAACAGGAACCCATCACTTAGGTGTTCATATCTTTTCACTCTTACATCACCGGAGGGTCAATCTCTAGAATATATTAGTCTTGGTACTCCTCTTGACTTCCCCAAGTCTGCACTTTACTGTGATACTTCCTTTGAGTGATCCGGACCTGACTGTTGGACCTTGCTACATGCTCTGTTCTTGCTTACCGGACCAAAATACTCTTCAATCTGACTTCCGGTAGAGACACACCATGTCCTGCGGATGTGTGGGATGGACTTTGTTGCCATCAATGACAACATTCATGAAGCTACAACGTGTCTCTTGCCAACAATCTCCCTCTTTGGCATTGATGGCAACACTTAGTGAAAAATGACTAAGTGTTATAGTATACTCCCCCTTGGCTGATGCTCTGTTCTTATGTACACTTTTCCGGAGCTCCCCCTTAGCTAGGCTCCACATTTTTCACTACTCCTCATTCCCCCTTTGACATCAATGGCAAAGGGTAGGATCCGCATACCAAAATCTCCAAAATTAATCTATACTTGGCTGCATAAATATATATGCATAACATACTTACATATACTGAAGTATGTCTGCAAAAGTTGTCTTCAATTGGACAAATTCTGTTGCCCAACTTTGCTTCATCCTGTCCAAAATTGAGATGTGACCACTCAATAGGAATGCAAAAGCCTCTGCCCTCTTTAGATTTGTCGGATCACTGGTCTAAGCTATGGTCTAAGCATCAGTTAGGGCCTCATGCATGGCCTTTAACTTAGGGATAATTATCCCTCTAAGTTCACTTAACCTACTTATTCTATTTTTCTTCTCCTTCTCAAGCTTCTTAATTTCATTTAAGACTGCAATAGTCTGACACTCTTGTTTTATTATGAAGGAGGTGAGAGGATCAAAATTCTGAGATACACTTGATAGTTTATCTTGTTGCTCTTTCATTTTCTTCTCAATATCCTTTGTTACTTTGGACTAGGATAGACAAAATTTATACATTTCTCCACCATCTTTAAGAGCATTTTCTAAGCTCTTTATCCCAATATCCATATTTCTCCTATCATTGGTTATTAGTCCTTGTACTTCAGAGAATCTCTTTCCCAAAAACTCCTTCCAGACCTTTTCTTCTGCTGACTTCTCTAAGAAATCAAAATGTGTATGAACAAAATTTATAAGAGACTTTAGATTACCAGATTTGGAGGCCGAAGGATCCTTTTGGAAGGATGGCATGATCTTCTCTAATGCACCAGATGCAATCTTTATTAGCTCACAGTCTTCCATGTGAGACTTCAAAAGTTTTTCTTTTGCCTTTGCATGGGAAAAATATGCTATCTTCATAGTCTGAACCAGGGAGAGGGAATCAAAATTGAATGGTCCTTAAAGTAGCTCTAGTTCATCTAATTCCATCATTTCTTTTGTCAAGAAGTCTTTGACTTCTTCTACAGTGTCTCTTGTCAGAGATAGAGTTTTCTTCCCTTCTGCAGCCTTAGCACTGTCACTTGTGGTCTTCTCTATTTGACTTCTTCTCTTCCTTTCACCTCTTCTTCTTAACTAATTTTCTCTTCTGTTCTTTCTTCTCCTCTAGATCTAGAGTCTGCTGGGGAAACTAGAGGAGAGATGTTTGCTTCTTTAAGGAATTCCTCTTCTGGAGTAGAGGAATCTAGATCCTCAGTTTTCTCCTCATCTTCCTTTGTCTCTTCGGCAACTGTCTCAGTAGATTCTCCTTTGTCATCCATGGTAGAGGGTTCATCACCTAAGTCCTCTGTAACAAGAATATTAAATCTTTTATAGGCATTCCGGAGGATATCTTTTGTTTCTTTTGCCACTTTATCAATTTCTCCAAGCATAAGTTGATTCATTCTAGCTTTGCTCCGGAACTCATCCTTGCAATCTTTGAAGATCATATTCATTTGTTTCAGAGTGATTGAAGGATAGAGCTGAACAACTATCTGTTCCTGGATCTCAAGGTCCTTTGCCTTAGCATTATTCTTCCTTATTTCTAGTTCCTTCTCTAGGCTCTTGGGAATTAGAAATATGATTTCAATGAATGCCTTATTATAGATATTCAGATACCTGACTATAGCTTTTTACAAGATCTTTTGGTCAACTTCATTATATTCATCATAGAACTCAGTCATTAGTTTTAGATTCCCATCCATAGTGACTGATTTGACTACATCATCAATGGACAAAGTAGGCCTTTCAACAAATTCCTCTGCCTTCTCTTCTTTGCCTTGACCGGTAAAGGGTTCACCAGATCAGGGATTGATGACTCCAATAAAATCCAAGCCCCACTGTGTAAACGGTCTTGATTCAATCACAGGTTGTAGTGGATTGGCCTAATTTCTCCCTTTATCTGCTGCAGTCTGATAGGTGTGGCAACTTCTGATGTGACTCTCAGTATCTTTGAACATTGTGGGCTAGTAATAGCCTGCCCTCAGTATTTTGTGTGTCATAGCTAGATGGGAACCATGGTCAGTTCCGTACTTGTCATGTAGTTCTGTCAACACTTTATCTGCTTCAGCTCTGTTTAGGCATCTCAGATAAATTCCATCATTGTTCTTCCTAAATAGAAGACCTCCTTGCATCATATATTTTTGTGCTTTAACCTTCAAATCTCTCCTCTGAGAAGCTTTCATTCTATTTGGGTACTTTCCAGCTATCAAGAAGGTGTTTAAATCATCATACCAGTCTAATGTGTTCTGGGAATTCAATACGTACTACTATTTTAACAAATTTGGATCCATATTTGCTATTGTTTGCACCAACGCCTGCCCTCTGACCAGCTTCATGGGAATGATTTCCATGTCGAACTCTTGCAGCGTGGTGATCCATTTGGCTCTTTTTTCTCTAGGTTCATTATGCATCAGCAACATCTTTATCGTTACGTCTGGCACTATGGCTTTGATCTGGCTACGTAGAATGTAATGTCTGAATTTTTTCACAGCCCTCATTAATGCAAATGCTTGTCTCTTGGTGTCTAGATACCTCAGTTGTGCATCCTTCAGAGGCACGCTCATAAATGTGATGGGCCTTTCTTCATTATTTTCACCTTTCTGTGTCAAGGCAGCCGCGACTGAATGAGAAGATGTAAAGGAGTAGATGTAAAACGGGCTTGTGTAGTCTGGACTTGCCAATACAGGAGCATTAGAAATTGCCTCCTTGATATCTTCAAATGTAGCCCTAGCCATAGGCGTCCATTCCATCTACGCATCCTTCTTTAACATGGCATTTAATGGCTGCACGATCTCTGTAAAACCCATGATAAACTTCTGAACAAAGTTAATTTTACCAAAAAATGATTCAAGTCTTTCCTACTGTTTGGTATTTGTAAATTTTTTATGGATTATATTCTATCCGGATCAATTGAAATTCCATCTTCAAAAATGACATGGCCTAATAATTTACCTTCAGTTACGCCAAATATACATTTCTTAGGATTAAGAAAAATCCCATACCTTTCACATCACTTGAGTATTTTCCTGAGATCTTCAGCTTGAGTGGATGCATCCTTGGAATACACAGTCAAATCATCCATATACACAACAATGCACTTACCTGATAATCCACGGAACGCAATGTCCATGGCTCTCTGAAAAGTGGCACCTGCATTGATCAGACCAAAAGGCATTCTTCTATATGCGTAATTTCCCCATTTACAAGTGAAGGTGGTTTTTAGTCTATCTTCTCTATCAATTAAGACTTGGTTATAACCTGAAAAACCATCTAAAAAAGACATCATCTTTGCCCCGTTTACTGCTTGCAGCACTTCATCTATTAGAGGCAGCGAATAATTATCCTTTTCAGATGCTTTGTTTAAATTTCTAAAGCCTACGCATAACCTGATGTCTCCATTTTTCTTCCTCACTGGTACTAAGTTAGCTACCCAGACTGAATGTCTGACTGGGAAAATTATTCCAGCAGACAGCAATTTTTTAACTTCCTCAAAGATTAAAGGCTCTAGAATGGCGTTCACAGGCCTTTGTTTCTGCCTAAATGGCTTAACCTCTAGTCTTAAAGGTATTACGTGAATTATGATGGACTCATCAAATATTTTCAAGTCTTCATATGTCCATGCTATTATGTGTTTATAATCTTTCAGAGCATCTAAAACCTCTTTTCTAATCTTCTCAAAGCAAGCCTTTCCGATTAGTACATTTTGTTGATTTTGTTCTATCCCTAAGTTATGTAAATTGCACTTACCCCCTTCTGTTTTGGGCAAGTCCTTCTGTCTCATTACTCCATCGAAGTCAAAGATATGTTCTAATTCAATTACTCCTTTGGGTAAGAAGTTGCAATTCAAGTTGATTATATCCTCTTCATCCCATGTTATTTCAGGCCTTTCTTGCTCATCAATGATTTGAGCCTCAAATGCCTCATTACAAGTCAAAAAATCAATAATTTGCTGATCCCCCCCAAATACCTGAAAGTGTGTAACATTGTCTGGTATACTGGGCACATTAACTAGCTCAACAGCAAATTGTCTCAATCCTGACAGTGTCAATGGTTCTAATGTGCTAGCAGCAACTGCTAGTGCATCTAGCCTGTGGTTCAGCTCTCTAGGGATATGCTCTAAGTTGAAAGCATCAAATGCATCTATTAAACCCCATACTCTATGTCTGTAACTAATCATTTTCTTGTAATTGCAGGCATATAGTTTCCTCACTTGTCTAACTACTAATTCAGAGTCTAAAAATACTCTGATCGTTTTCACCCTTTTCTTGATGGCCATGACAAGTCCTAAAATTAGGGCCTCATATTCAGCAATATTGTTAGTATAGGAAAATTGTAATCTATATGCTACCAGATGTGATTTACCCTGAGGATCTATGAGTTCAACACCTACACCCGTGCCCTATTTTGATCTGGACTCATCACATTTTAACGTCCACATGCCATCTTTACTTTTCTGACCTTTTATCTTGGCATGCTTTGTCTCTTTTATCGCCTGTGGGGTGTTGTCTTGTTTATTCATGGGTTTTTTCTGTTTGGTTAACTTGCATATGTGTATTTCCATCTGTTAAATCAGAAAGACAACTACCCTTGTCCCTTATTTCTTCTCCTAAATCTTGAATCGAGGCATCTACATTATCCTGAACATATTTCTATGTTTGATCAGGATTCTCATTTTCCTCTTGTAACTCTACCCTCCCTATGCATTTTTTGTATTCATATTCAATGATGTCTTTGCATATTTCACAACTCTCCTCAGAATGTTGCCTATCATGGACCCTACACCTATTTTTATACAATTTACATTGGACCGGTAGATTGTGTTTAACGCACTCTTCCACCTCTTGTCTAATGGCATGACCAAATTTGTCTATTGCATTGTTTTCTTCATCTAAAGAATTTCCATCATACTCAATGAATAATGTTGTCCTATTGCTGACACATTTTTTTCTAATGTTTAACATCATGATTTCTTCAATTTGCACCCCATTGTTGGTAATTCTATAGACACCAGGTTCAACAGAAGCATATAATATTTCATTAGTTTGATTATACTCTATTATCATATGTTTCATCCTGGGCTCTGCCTCTATTCTAATCTGGTTTGGGACACCTCCCCAAGGTAGCCACATATGTGAAAAGTCAGTGGCCATATATCCGTTTAATGTCTTGGACCAATCTCTACTCAGCAACATTCCATAATTTACGGGTATATCCACTACTTGAATATCAATGATTTGGCTTACCCTAGGGTCTGAGCTAATTGCATTTGACTATTCATGAGTTCTCCTATCACGCTAACCTCAGTCTTATCTAATTGTGTGACAACCTTGGCAAATTTGGTGGGAGTCAGTTTGAGAGTTTTACATATTCCTAAGGGCATTACGTTGGCTGAGGCACCATAGTCTACCATGCAATTGTGTATATTCTTCCCACACAATCTAACCATTAACAAGAAAGGGGGAGTATCCCTCTTATCCGTATGTATTACTACATTTGTATTGGAAGGGTGCTCAACTTTCTTATTTTTCTCTTTAGGCGGTGAATCTCTATTAGGAACAGTTATATTAGCAGAAACCTCGTCTATCATGGATGTATCCAGAGATTTTATAAAAGCATTTCTGATCTCTGGGGTTTTCAATAATTCATTTAGAGGTATACTGACTTTAATTTTCTTTATTTCCTCTGACAAGTAACTCATTAATCTTGTTGTCTCTACTGTTTCAGTTTTACTTATTTGATCCTTTTGTACTGCTGTTTCGTTATTTGTGTGTTGATTAGCTTTAAGTATGGTAGGATTGTTGCTGGCATTATGATCTGGGGGTGTATTGAAGTTATTTGGAGGAATGGAAGTGGTAAAAGGTCCTCCTGGCCTAGGGTTGTTCCTCAAATTGTAGGTATGGTTTTTATTTGTCTGTTGAAAGGCCTGCACCTCTTCTGTTTCAGTTAATACCTCATTTTCAGATTCAAAGGGAAATTGAAAAGCATTTAACACAAAGGCTGATTCAGGATAAAGATTTTCACAACAGTATGGTTCATCCTCTAGCAATTCATCCTCTTTCTCTTCTATAGTTGCAAAGGTAAATGTTTCTAAGACTAATGCTGTGTCATATCCTGAGGGTACTACCTCATTACCCTTGGGAATGAGAAATTCAGAGGTAGGAGGCTGGACATCTATATTAAAAATGCTGGCTGCTAAGTGGAACTATGGGCAGTCGTGCTCAGCATGGGCATTGGTATTGTGAAATTTGCACCAATTTTTGGGTGCTGTACTAGCCATTTGGATGCCAGCCGTTTGTTTTGCATCATGATTATCTATGTTCTCAAAAGGAGAAGCTAGAGTACCATTGTTGGGCCCAGTGTTCCATGTCTTGGGTGGCCTAGGTTGATTTTGATTTCTGTTATTATTGCCCCAGGTCCTATTATCTATCACTGGCCCTCTATTTTGCATTGGTTGCCCCTGGTTGGGGCCTTGATGCTGATTATAGTTTTAGTTCTGATTGTACTGCTGATTTTGATTGAAACTATAGTTCTGGTTTTGGCCTTGGTTGTGATTCTGATGTTGATTGTAGTTTTGGTTGCCTCTTCCATAGAGGTTCTTGTTTCTTAGTTGTGTCACTTCGGTGGTTAACCTTTTCAAATGTGTAGTGATCTCTTTGATTTCTTCCCTTTCCTCCTGTGCTTTTGCCATAGTTGTATCCCTAGGAGGTTGGAAGAAAGGCTGACCATTATTTTGACTGTTATTGGAAGTGCTACCCGTGTAAGGAGTTATAGCTTGGATTGGGGTAGGACTATACACAGGTGTGTAAGAAGGAACCAGATTTAATAGTGGAGTGTGCTGCATAGGGGCTCCATTCCATGGTTGTGCCTGATTCTGCACCCCAAAATTCCCTCCATTAACAAATGGGCTATAAGTTGTATGCCTCATCTCTTGGTTCATTGAGGCTGCCTCTTTGTAGGCTTTGGATATTGAATCTATGTTAGGTTTTCTTTTGACAAACATGGCAATTAAAGGATCCAAGGCTGCATAGTACATAGCCAACAAGGGATCATCATCCACGGTATAAGGGGCTACTAGCCTAGAGTAGGCCTTTTGGAATCTGTCATTGAAATTATCAATCAGCTCTCCCTCACCTCGTTTTATAACAGCCAATTTATGATACAAAGTGCAAGGGTCAATGGGTCCTCTAAATCTTGACATAAATGCTTCTTCCATAAGTGACTAGGAAGAAATGTAACCATTGGGTAAGTTTACATACCAGTTAGAGGCTTGTTCATTAAAGGTGTAGGGAAACAATCTACACACAACATCCTCGTGCTCTAACATAGCCCTAAAACATGCTTCCTTAAATATTCTAATATGATCCTCTAGATCTTGATGCAACTAGTACTTGGGACATATCTTTTCTGGATTTTTGGGCATCTCATAATAATCATTGAAGAATATGAGAGAATGAACATTGAAATAAGCCATTGCAGGTGTTTGAGCTTGACCTAAACTTGTAGAAATACCAGGATTGATTGGTGGGATAGGATTTCAAGGAGGATTAGGGCCTCCAGGAGTGCCTGAATCAAGATTTAAAGATCTGAATAGTGATTTGTCAGGACTCACAATACTATGGATGTTAAAAGGTGACCCAGGAGGTGTTCCAGATGAACTTCCTGCTTGTGATATTTTAGGATTCCAAATCAAAGGGCTTTTACTTTGCCTTATATCAAGTAGTTGCACAAATATATCTCATGAACTGGATCTAGACCTGGTCACTCTATCACTGTTATTAGCCAGTTTGAAACAAACCCTAACTCAAGTCAGGCCCTCCTTCTAGCGCTAGAAAACTGTTGGTGATTGTTTTGATGCAATCATAACAATAAGTTAAAATTCACATATAATGAACTGAAACTATACTTGAAAGATAAGAAGGAATCGTTTAAGATTCACTTAATCCCAAGTCTACAATGGTCCTGTTGGTCAAATTCAGTTGGTCAATGTGAAGCTGTAATATTCAAGGGACCTTACGTAGTTTAGGGTTTCTTTGTGGTTTACTGGACTCAAACTATGCAAAAAGATCATGAGATATGTTAGTACTTTTTCATTCCTTTGCATAAAAGTGTTACTGTGCTACAAAGCTTTAGATGGTTGTCTTGAATTATTGCAGCCTTCCTCTTTATATATTTATGAAAACTTGTCTACTTTTAACTCTGTTGTTCATGCTTCTTCAAATATGAGACAAATTTCCTTCAAATTTCTATGTTTTCAGCTAAATATTTCAGATGGGTTGGGAAAAGTTAGAAAGATCTAATCTAAACCTCATTTACTCTACTAAAGGATCTAATTGTTCTGTTATGCACTATATAAATCATACAACAATTTGATCAAATCCACGGTAAAAACCTTAAATGTAAGTTCTGAGCATTTTCACAAACATACATTTAAAATTGCAAGCTCTCAAAGAAAATATTTCAAAACACAAAGAAGAGCAAGAGAACACTCAGAAGATAGATGCAGAACTCCAGATTCTATTGTATTAGAAACAAATAGTCATACATGATTTACAATGTTGGAATGACTCTTAGTTTCATTGATCAAATTACAAAGAACTTACAAGCTTTACATATACAATAAGGAAGCCAGATGTTCCATGCACTCCGTACTGTAGACAAACAGGTGACCTCCTTCTTCTACTTCTAATCTAAACTAAGCTAACTTGCTGTGTATTCCTAAAAATCCTTGTGTTCTAAAATCCCTGTTGTAAATATTACAATGTATTAAGGCACAATATATAGACTTTCTGATTGTCCTCAATATAGCCCAAAAACCCTAATGGCTAAGCAATGGTTCAAACCCTAGGTTATAGCATTAAATGGTGCAGAACCATTTCCCAAAAATATCTCTAAATATGTGTCAGATCTGGGCAAAAATATGCCTCTTTCTAAAACCCTAGCAGTTCAGAATAAATTCTGCAACCTGCCATCATTATGTTTTATCTGCATTTTGGGTCTTCTTATTGATGTCCCTTGACTTTCTGCACTTCATCCTTATCTTCTCTTTACTTCTGAAATTGGATTCTCCTTCCAGGACGTCATCACCATTAAGTTTCAGCTTCCCCTTCCAGCTACTAACCTGCAAAAAATAGACCAGCAATAAGTGTCATCATTATTAAACAATGAGAAACAAAATACCTGTTAGATCCAAGTGGGGTTGAGCCAAAATCATGGCTATCGGGTCAAAACCTACAAAAAATGCGTTCATACTGTGCAAACTGTGTCAAGAAACCACCGGGTCAACCATAGTAGACCAGAAATGATGCATACGCAGGATCAAAGTGTGTCGAAAAACCCTAAAAATCCTATCGCTAAATGCCTGTTGCCTATCGGCACCAAAAAACCTCATCGGCGGGCCCTGAAGATCCCCTACCGACCTCCTGTGTCTGGCCGAAAAATGGCCCTTTATTTGCCTTTATTAGAAACGGTGCCGCGAAGAGTGACACGTGGCGCGTTCCGCGCGAGGGGCTTATGAAACTGTTGCTTATTCAGAAGGCGACACTTGTCGCCACCAGCATCGTTGTTAGGGGCTACTAAGAAACCTGCGGAGGCTCTCCTGAAACTGTTTGAGACTCTCGCAGAAAGTGACACTTGTCACTCTCCGCACGTCTGTTGCAACTCTTAGAAACTATCGAGGCAACTTTTGAAACTATTGGTGGAAGGTGCCACGTGGCATCTTTCGCGTCGCTGCTGAGACTTTAAGGGGCAAGGTGGGTCATACTTCGGAGTGTGACACTTGTCACATTCCGCGGGGCCATTGAAACCTATTTGAAACTTTAGAGGGACATGCGGAGAGTGACACTTGTCACACTCTGCGAAGCTCCTGAAACTTTAAGAAACTATTGAGGGTCTTACGGAGTGTGACACTTGTCACACTCCATGGAGCTCCTGAAAACTTTAAGAAACTATTGAGGGTCTTGCGGAGTGTGACACTTGTCACACTTCACGGAGCTTTGGAAACTTGTTTGAAACTGCCGCAAAACTTTTTTGAAATTGTCACGGAAGGTGCCACGTGGCATCTTCTGCGCAACCTTTGAAACACTTTAAGAAACTATTAGAAACTTTAAGGGGCTCAGCGGAGGGTGACACGTGTCACTTTCCGCATTGCCTGTCTGAAACATACAGGACTCTCCGCATGGCTCGTGAAACTTTCAAGGAAACAATCACGGAAGGTGACACGTGGTGTCTTCCGCGATACACTTGAAACTGTTTAGAAAATTTTGGAAACCTTTGGAGACTGGTGGATTTTTAAATTTTAAAGGGGCTCGCTGCGGAAGGTGACACGTGGCACGCTCCGCGCTGCCGTTGCAACATTAAGAAACTTTATGGAAACTTTTGTGAAAGGCGCCACATGGCGTCTTTCGCACAACCATGTTGAAACTGCTTTAGGAACTTTAAATGAACTCGCGGAAGGTGCCACGTGGCACAGTCCGCGGAACTTTGAAACTGTTGGAAACTCTTTGGAAACTACTAAGACTCCTCCGCGCGGCTTTGAAACTTTAAGGGACTCTTGCGGAAGGCACCACGTGGTGTCCTCCGCACAACTCTGAAACTATTTAGAAACTTTTAACGGCCTACGGAAGGCTTAAATTTTTTTAAAGGGGCTATTGCGAATAGTGACAAGTGGCACCTTCCACACAACACGGGAAACTCTTTGGGGTGCTACGTTGTTTTGTAACGGTAATGAGATTCATGCGAAGTGTGACAAGTGGCACACTCTACGCTGCCATTTGAAATACTTAGGAATTTTTTGCGAAACATTTGAAACCTTGAACTATTTAAACCCTGATAGTGCATTTTACCAAAATGGGCATAACTTGCAAAATATGGCAAATTTTCAGATGATTCAAAAAGCAACCCTAGCTCATTTTTGACAAGGAATCCAACCATACCAGGCACTGGCACTCAAAATACATTTTCTCACTAATTTATCAAGGTTTGCAAATTTCACTCACTTTTCCCTTACCACCAAAGACAGACCCACAAAAAATAGAAGCAAAAAGCAAAGCCACAGTAGGGGTCCCTATTTTGTTAAGGAGTAAAATGGGGCATGTTGTGAACATCACAACATGTACCACCATCGACAAGACCTCCACAGAGAGTGCCATTGCTCTGTTGATGCATACACCTATCATCGTATGCTCCTCCTTTTGACTACCGACCCCACTCCACTCTATGGGATTCAAACCTAAGGTAGTGAATATACTGCCTGTGCAACTTATCGTTGCATTGTGGGGTCAATCCCTATATGGTATAAAGTACTACTAAAATTTAATATATTAAAAATATATAAATGCTAATATTTTATTCAATTCTTGGAAATAAACATTACATAAATTTAATACAAATGTTAATATTTTATCTAAATTCAATTGCTAATAGTTTTAAATATTTTTTCAAAATTTAGTTTGGATAAGTTTATTAATTTTTCGTAAATATGTTTTCATAGTTTAATTTTGATAATTTTATTATGGTTTATAAGTGTAAGCATATTTTTATATAAACTTCAAATTTATTTAGTAAAGTATATTTATTTGGGCAATCTAATAGATTTATTTTTTATACTAAAAATAATAAGTAAAAGTTTATATTACAATTTATAGAGATTACAAAATCATCACAAAGTCCTACAAAAGTGGATCTACACTTGACACCTAACTAAAATAATTGACAACACACTAAGAACTATTGACACAACTACAACATCTAATTGCTCATACACCTACATCTAACAAATTCTTAATGACACATATAGGCAAGCTATCGACATGCACAACAACTCACTATTACATTTATTAATGTTGGAGCATATATTCCAACACCCCTCTTAATGCTACAACATTAAACTGACTAATAACATAAAACAATAAGAAATACAGTATGTAGAAGTTGTTCTTTGAAAAATAGTTCTAGAACCAGTAAGACTTCTTCAAGATGCTCCAGGTATATTACAAACTCATAAAAAAAAGTCCTACAAAATTGGATCTACACTTGACACCTAACTAAAATAATTGACAACACACTAACAACTATTGACACAACTATAACATCTAATTGGTCATACACCTACATTTAACAAATTGTTAACAACACATATAGGCAAGCTGCCTACATGCACAAAAGCTCACTGTTACATTTATTAATGTTGGAGCATATATTTGAACAAAATAACCTTTCAATTTTAGGTTTACATTCTACTCTTCATAATATATGACTTATAAAATATCCATTCTCAACTAACTGATTGAAACCTTTTTGATGTTTAGGTGGATACTTGCCAATCACAAATCAAAAAAGAAAGAGATTTGTCCTTCTCATCTAAATTATATTTTCTTTACTTTATTTACATTACTTAAAGATAAAATAACTTGTCATTGTTCACAAAAAGAATTACAAAGAAGTAGTGCATGTTAGAATTGTGGACAAAAACCTCAAAGATCAAAGAAAAGAATTAAAGGTTAATGTTACTCAGATTCAAACAAAATTGAAGATGTTGCAAAATAATCCTTCAAAGGATTACACACTAATATACATATTGCAAAAGATTCATCCATTTGTAGACTATATTCCTTACATAGCAACATTCCAAATCATATAAGACATTTCACCTTTGTTTCTTATCAATAGGACAAATATTTTGATTCCAATACTACTAATTTAAGATGCTATTTTATGTATATAAAAATAATAAATGAAATAATAAATCTTCTATGGCATCTTTCCATTTTTATTATCTAACATATTACTTCAAAATATAATTTACAATTCGGCATAATCATTGCACCCCCATAAGGTGCAAGTGCTAGTTTCTAATCTTTTTCTATTATAGAATAACAACTACATTTTAGGGATTGAAAATATGTTATGAAAAAGGGACTCAAAATTATGCAGCAACTGCATAATAAAAAATATGTCAGGCCACTGCATATATTTTTTTTCCTCCTTTCATCTTTTTTCCTCCAATTTTATCTCCTAAATTTTATTCAAGATAAATAAGCAGAAAAATAAAATATTTGTGGGACCACTAGCGCCACAAATAATACCTATGCTTTATATGTCTGCATATACATCAACGAATCTTTCAAGCTTCACTTCATTCGTTGTGTAGTTAAGAAAAACAGCCTCCTCGTAGGGTAGATAGGTGAAAGGTTTGTAGCGTCGTGGGTAATTCTCATCCACAAGCTCCGAGGGAGCCCAAACTTGTTGATCATCTGCAAAGACCACAGCGTTCAGAATGGATATCCGCTCTTTCCATCCTTTATAAACACATCGATGTTCTGGACTGTGGTACCTTCCATTGCTCCATACCTGCATCCAACTCCATTTAATTTATGAATAACAAGAAAAAGGGTATTTAAACTATTTATGTGTCTAGCGTATAGAATTTTAGACCTTGAGGAGATCGGTTGCGATAATAACAAATGAATGAGGTACAAGATCAACGTCCAACCACTTCCCTTCCTTTGATTTAATTTGAAAGCCCGCCTCATAGTTATTGTAAAGGAGTGTAAAGCAACCAAGATCTGTATGTGGATACACAACTTCCTCCTCCTCCATACATTTCTCCTTCGGAGTGAAGCGGCTTATAGCCATAAAAGAATTACACTTTTCAAAATCAGATTGGAAGAATGACTTGACGTCCAAATTGAGGCTGGCAAGAAAAATTTTACTGATCCTTTTCTGCAGATCTGTCATGCTCCGTATGAAAGTCTGCATAATGTTACTACCATGCAAAACCGATCTCAGTAAGAAGTCATGCTTCTGAACTTTAATCGTTAAGAACTAGCATCTGAACCAATTGGTCTGGAAGAGATGGTACTTCAACAATTATATACTCTTCATTTATGACATTTTTTCATTAACTATAAAATTATTTATTAAGATAGCAAAATAAATAGGGATGTAGAATGATATGGCTTTTCAAAATTGTAGTGTGGTTTCTGTATGCATGTAGGAGAAGAGTCTATGTTTTAATTAAGTTTTCAATTCATTTCCTTTTTTAATAATTATTTGGGACTTCTGCTTCAACAGCCTTGTTAAATGTCAAAAATCAGAATTTATAAAATCCACCTTGTTAAAATGTCAAGATTCATTGTTTTCTAACTGTAAAGTGTAAACCCACCTGGATCTGGTTTTCAATTGGGCATTAGCTGCTTTAGATGGCTTACATGGTTAAAGGAAAACTTAACCATCATTCTAGCAGACCCAGACCACCAACATTAAAATCATTACAGTACTAATCAAAAGCCCCCAAAATTTATCATAGTTTGATTTCATACCAAGGAAGACAGACAACAAACGTACATGACACATCTGTCGCAAAAGTAAACAACCTGGAATACACATGGTTTCAAACAATTTGCATTTCTTATTGTTCTAACTTCTATGAATTGAAAAAATAAAATAGAAATTTAATTTCTCTGGGATTTAGCTTGTGTTTTACAGGCTATTTTACAATAATTTTTATTAGTAATAATTTCAATTACATATCTCCGTTATTATATTGGTAATACTTTGAAAGGAATTTTTAAAAAAACCTAAACAAGTTTTAAACATTCCTTAACAAGGAGGAATTCAGATTCTTCATCATCAAATCTTTTCTTTATTGATTAAAGAGATTGTTATGTTTGATGGAGAAGGAATCTATAGAAAAGCCTCTGTTGCAAAATAATCATATGATATGAAAGTGAGCAAAGCACCAAAATGTGATTTAAAAAAATTGTTGGAGAAATAAAGCATACCTAAACTTTAATAAAAATCTTATCAAAATGTTCGGACAGCTTACAGAGAGGAAATGTAGACAGTACCATAAGCGCTGAATTATTGCTCGTCAACAGCCTTCAATATTTTTGTACAAATAAGTATATGGTAATATCTCACCAAGTCTACCAAACAATATCATAAACGGTGAAAATGGCAGCCTAGACAATAGCTAACTCTTTTTTTTTTTTTTTTAGGAAAAAAAAACACAAAAAGCTGTTGCCACAAGTAGTGCCACTGATGTGTTACTTTAAAATCTTTTCAATTTCGGTAAGTCCTTGGTTAATAATAAAATATACTTATCAAGTGGGGTGTGGTCAAGTGGTTGGACTATTTGGTTTTTACATTAGAGACACTGGTTGATCAAATTCTTCAAAAGACACTCTCATGTTGAATGATTGTTTCCCAAGTAATTTGCAACCAGGAAGGACCTAAATTTGACAGTCAACCCTGCCTGTCAAGCAATTTTTTTATGACAGCTATCCATTCAAAGCTGGCCTTAAATATTATGATATACCTTAGTAAAATTATATATAAACTAAATGTATATGTCATCATAATCTTATATAAATTTTGACAGTCAGCCTAAAATCTCTTCTTTCATATGATACAACCTTTTAAAAATTTTGATTGTATTTTACAACAAAATTACCTAAATATGGCTATATGGCCATCAAATTTAGGCCCTTACAGGGAGTGTTGGAAGGGTGCGACAGAAAAGCAGGCAGAAGATGTTAGATGCAAGACTTAAATTTGACAGTTGTATAGTTGTATTTAAAGATTTTAACTGTAAAATATAATAAAAATAAATATTTAACTGTATTAACATACGTCTAATTTATTTTAGAAACTGTACAAAAAACAATTAATATGAAAATCTGAGTATTATATATATATATATATATATATATATATATATATATATATATATATATATATATATAATTTTAAAATTCTTTAATAGAAATTTCTTTAAAAAATTTCCAAATTTTTAGATTTTTTTAGAACTTCTCAGCAAGTGTTTTTTAAGAATATTTTAATATTCATTAGGCTTTTCCAACACATCAAACAATTAAATTCTGCACTTATAAAAAATAGAAAAAACTGGAATGCATACATTATTTACATTAAAGCTATTTGTAAGTTTTTTTAATTTTTTTTAATATTTCTTATAAAATTTGACTTACATTCAAAAAAATTAATTATCATGCAAAAGTCAATAATGAAAACTAAACTCTAAGAAAAAAATTTCTTCACTGTCAAATTTAAGCCCTGGAACCTGGATGTTGCTACAGATAATTTGTGACAACCATAATTCTAATAGTTCCATAATCCATTAGTTCATATATCTAATTGACTAGTTTGTGGCAACAGTAATTCGAATATTTCCATTACTTTCATATATCTAATTGAGCTTAATTGTTCACCACCGAATCAGCGAAATTGACTTTCTAATAGTAATAGTGGTTAAAACTGCCTCAGCCTGCTATTCTGGGAATGGAGATTCAGAAGTCAATTAAAAGTTTGATTAGCTATTTCTTTTATCTAAACATGGATTCAATCATAAACAATACGAAATAAGCATTCAATCATCAACAATTATGAAATTTAAAAAGAAATGGGTTAATGAATCTAAGTGGGTAACATACCAGAACCTTGGGTTTCTCTCTTCCGGCCATAAATTGTCATGAAATTTCTGCATTGTAGCCAAATCAGGCAGGCGCTGCAAGATTAAGGTCTCTTGGTTAGCTGGACGATCATCCTGATTATAGACGATGGCTCTTTCCTTAACCTCTGCTGGCAGAGCAAATAGTTCGCCAATAACGGACTCCAAATCTTCGATAAGATCTAATGGAATTCCATGGTTTACAATTCTGAAACATCCACTTTTTTGGGAAGCTTCTCGCACTGTGGCCAACAAATTTTGATTCTGAAGCTGAGCTACTTCTTCACCATCAAACTCATTTGGAAATTGTGAAATGTCGATAACAGGGCAAAAAATTGGATCGGCACTGCCCGGAATTGTCATGGTATATGTTGTACCAATAACAGCAAGTATAGAGGTGTATTGCTTAACATTGTATGAGTGCATCCTTATGTAATGAGGAAGGAGATGGGATATTCGCCTCTGCTTTGTACATATCGTTAAGACAAATGACAGCTTTCTTAATGGAATCAACGAGAAGAAAATACTTGATTGCAACAACCATAAAATATTAATAAGCAACGCCGCGGTTTAATTTTTTTATTGCAAATATTAAAATATTAATAACGCGTTATAATATAGTAAACAATTTAACAATCTTTTAACATTTTAGGTTCTACTTGACAATGATCGCAGAAAAGAAGAACAGGGGAGCAGAGTTCAAAAAACATAAAATTGGAGGGAAAAATATATTCACTTAGATCTTTTAGAATACAATATTTATAAAGCTCTTACAGACTTCTAGAAGCAGCTACAAAAAGCTTACAAGAGTTACGGAGAGAATAATCTAGAAGATGAAGTTCCTAATGCTAAAGGAGTCTGGAGATTTCCAAAATAAATGTCTTCACCTACTTCACCTACTGAAACTAATCTGCAACAACTAAACTAAACAGTTACAAACAACGGACAGTTGAGTTAACACTAACACTCCCTCCTAGTCTCAACTGTTACAGTTATCAGCACTTACTATCTCCAAGTGCTTTCTTTGAAATTCAAAAACATTCTTTCCTAATGGTTTTGTAAAAATGTCTACTCGCTGATCTCGTGATCCATAGAAGTCAAGAGAAATTGCTCCATTATTGACAAGCTCTCGAATGAAGTGAAAGCGAGTATCAATATGCTTGCTTTTCTTGTGGAAGACATGATTTTTAGACAAGGCAATTTTTGAGTTGTTATCACAGAAAATAGGAGTTGGGTCTGTTTCAACATGTGCAAGATCATTCAATATTCTTCTTAGCCATACTGCTTGACAAGCTGCTGTAGTTGCAGCTACATACTCTGTCTCTGGAGAAGATATTGAAACTATGGGCTATTTCTTGGATGTCCATGAGATGAGATTTGTTCCCATGTGAAAAGCATATCCTGATGTGATTTTCCTATAATCTAGACTGCCAACATAATCAATGTCTGTGTATCCTGAGAGTGAAGTATCTTCAGATTGAGTGTACCATAGTCCATAGTTGATTGTCCTTCCAACATATCTCAAAATTCTTTTTGCTACCTTCCAGTGTGAATTTTTTTGGAGATTCCATGAATCTAGACACAAAACTTGCTGCAAACATTATGTCAGGTCTAGTTGCAGTGAGGTATAGAAGACTGCCAACTAGCCTCTTGTACAAAGTAGAATCAACTGATGGTCCATCATCTTGTTTGCTCAACTTTGTTCCTTGAGCAATGGGTGTGTCTACTGGCTTGCAACTGTCCATTCTGAACTTTTTCAAAATTTTTGAAGCATACTTTTGTTGGCAGACAAAAATACCTTGAACAGATTGGTTAATTTGAATGCCCAAAAAGTATTTCATAGGTCCAAGATTAGTCATTTCAAACTCCTTTTTCATGGCAGCTTTGAATTCTTCTAACATCAAATTTCTTGTATAGAGCAAATCATCAACATAAAGACAAGCAATGAGAATTTTACCTTCATGATCTGTTTTTGTATAGAGAGTTGGCTCATGATTGCTTATGCTGAATCCAATGTTGATGAGGTAAGAGTCAATCCGACTGTACCAAGCTCTTGGAGCTTGTTTTAAGCCATATAAGACTTTCTTCAACTTGTATACTTTATGCTCTTGTCCTTTGACTTCAAACCCTGGTGGCTGCTCTACATATTGTGCAATTTTTTGCACTCCATTTCAAAATTTTCAACATGTTTCAGATTAGTGGTCTTTCGGGTGCTTTTCATGAGATTCAGTTTTTTTGTTGTTATCCAGAGGATGATTGGGGGATAAGATGTAGTTTCTACTAATTCCTAAACAAGGGTTGTCAGAAGGCATGTTGCATACGAAGGATAGCATCAGCCAGACACAGATATAACAGGTTCGACCTTTGCAAATTCAGCCATTGCAAAGTAATAAGCATCAAAAGGCGGCCCATCATCAAATAAGAAAGTCGGCCTCAGGTAAGAAGAAGCCTTGAGCATCACAATAAAGAGAGCCACAGTTAAAAAATAGATAAGCACACCTAGTTCAATATGAAGGCACGTTCTATGAAGAGTAACATCACTTCAGGAATAAGAGAGTCATTTAATGTAAGGAGTTGTGGCCTATACAAAATAAGGCAAGATGTTACCATTGAGAAATGGCACAAAGCCTTAGCAATAAAAGGCGTAGCATATGGCATTCGACACAAATCAATTCACACATTGCACTCAGTTGCATCCATTAGAGGCCCAAACAATGAGTATGGTGGGAGGGTAGTTCTAGGTGCAACTTGTGTTGGACCTGCACGTTGAAATGATGACGATCCCCTCTACAGGTTGGTGTTTCAGCATACAGTTTCTCATTCATCGAGGGTACCATTTCTTCTCAGTGTATATCGGCTGAAGGCATTGTTGATCCTTCATCCTTGTCAAAGAGCTCCAAGAATGGGATGTGATTTTGTTCTCACAAGGAATGGCAGGAACCCACAGTTTGAAAACCCGATGACACAGTTTTGAGGACACCTCAGAATAGTGTGCAACTTTGTAGGAAATAAAGGCACAGTGATTTGAATGATGACTCTGCTTAATTATTGAAGGCGGCCTCATCAAAAGGTTAAGATGCAGTCATATATAGGAGCGTTGCCTGTAGGGGATATGAGAGAAGGAGGGCCAATTTCAAAGAAATGACATGATGTTGATAAGCTCAGTCTACAATTATGGAGCCACCACTGCAAGTTATAATGCAATAATTATAAGCACATCGGCATCAGACATGGTGCAAGGTCATGAGTCTCTAAGAGAGAAAAACATCAGCAATACAAAACAAAACCATAACAAGGAAAAAGACGCTGCCAGTCCATTCAGATACCGAGGTATAACTATAAAAGGAAGGCTCGAGTAAGAAATGAAGGCGCCATTTCATCAAAAGCACAGACATATAAAATAAGAAGAGGTTTGGCCATGTAGCTTGAGGAGACCGATTGTCTAAGCCTAAATAGGTCTAAGAGGAGCGATTTTCATGTCAGTAGACCCTTGAATTCACAGTATGAAGCTTTCAAAGACTTTCAAAGGAAAGGGATAAGCCAGGACACCCAACCACAGCAGCAACCTCCTAAGTATAGATCTTTTTTCAAAAATAGACAAAGGAGACCTACTCGAGGGGCCAGGAAAAGAAAACCACGGCACCCTTTTTACCATAAAGAGGACTCCCACAAGAAGGAAGTGAGTATTGGGCAGAAAAGAGTTTGGGCTCCCAAACCCAACCTTAAACCGGTAGTGAGGAAGGAAGATACCCTGGTAATGAGGGTTTCTCTCATCAATGACGAAATGGGCAATAGAGTTGCTTTGCTCCAAGAGACGACCTTAATAGCTAAGGTCCTTTCTCCACATTTTTCTAGTGATGACTTCATAGCCTAGTTCCCTAAGGTCTGGTCGAAGGCTAAGGAGTTCATAGAATTAGGAAATGGTTTTTTCTCATTCTCCTTCCCAGATAAGGAGCATAGGGATAAGATTTTTTCCAAAAGGCTATGGAAGTTTGACAACACAATTGTATTTGGCCAGGAATGGAAACTAAATTTCAACATTGGGAAAGAACAAATTCCTCTACTTCCCTTCTGGATTCAGCTCCCTTGTCCTTGGAATATATAGACCTAAACACGCTGGTAAAAATTGGTAATACTTTGGGTAGGTGGATGTTGCTCCCAAATCTCTAATGTCATCTTCCATCAGAATGTGTCTATTGTTAAAAACTAAGGAGCTTCTGTCCAAGCGAATGAACCTTGAGTTCTCCCAAGGCATTTGGGATCAAGAGGTTCTCTTTGAAGAAGGTCTTCAATATGAAGTCTTAATGCGCCTTATTGATTTTCTGAATCCAAAGAAATTGGTTGAAAAGTTTCCAACTTTTTCCAATAATGTAGATGAAGTGGTTCTTCAAAATCAGGTTGAAAAGACTGACAACCTCTTTAGTGTGGATGATGGGAGCTTGATAGATTTGCTTCAGGGAATACTAGTTCAAATCACTGCCTTAGATTGTGTGATTCAATCAACCATGGAAGAGGTTTAGGGGATGGAGCAGACCAAGATTTTATCCCAGGGCATCTTAGATTTAAATACAGACAGTGTTAGTGGGGTTCATCCATCCTTCAAAGATGGGGAGGAATTGGAACAACTAATCTTTAGGTGGTTTTTTCCCCACCTTCAAGGAGAAGTGCCTTAGAGTCTGTGACTAGTCCCCAATCGAGGGTTGGAGGAGAGGAGGAGATGAAAGGTGAAGATCGATCCAGGGTTTTGGATATTAGCGAGTATTTTTAGGAGAAGGCTTCAAGAGTGATCTACATAGAGAGGAAGAGGCTATCATTGAGGTGGTCATAGAAGACAGTGAGGACCTTGTAGATTCACCAATGGTACCAGGATTGAATAATGAGAGCTTGAAGTTTTTACTAGATGAGGTGATCTCTAAGGTGACTTCTAAAATCTGTGATGAAATTGTTGAAGCCCGTACAGAAGAGGTTAATGAAGATATGGAAAAGCATCTCGACATTTTGCAAACAAATTTGATTTCAAAGATGAGTAAGGGTTCTCCAGTATCCACAGGAAAAGTACAAGACAAAGGAGATCTAAATCATAATCTGATTTAGTAGCTAGCATCCACAAATCACCTAATACATCCTTAAGAAAGAGGAGGGACGAGTGCTCTCCTCAAGAGCCATGAGGTTCCTCATGTGGAATGTTAGCGGCTTAAATGCCCTTAACAAGAGATGCCTCATCAAATTTCAAATTGATGAGGAGAAGCGTAATATCATTTTTCTCCAAGAAACTAAGCTGTCGATAGAGCAAGGCGAGAGGATTTTTAAATGCTGGAAAGGGTGGGATTTCTCCCTGGTTTTGGCTAATGGAGCTTCAGGTGGGATGGTGATCTTATGGAAATCTAGGTTCCCTTGAATGGAGGTTATAGGGAAGAGTAATCACTGGTTGATAGCTAGATTTCCTAGCACATTTAACAACAAGGATCTATGGGTGATCAATGTTTATGGCCCAATAGGTACAACTCAAAAACAATAGGTATGGTCCCATCTTTCCCAATGGCTACCATTTCTCAAAAGAGAGATGTTAATTCTAGGTGGTGATTTTAACGCAATATTAGATGATAATGAGAAGAGAGGGGGTATTTCTCATCTGTCCAAATCCCAGAGTGATTTTAAATACTTTGTGGACCCCAATAATCTTGTGGACTGCATCACAAAGAATGGGAAGTATACCTAGACTAACAGGAGAAGGGACTTCTTGAAGATTGTTGAACATCTAGATAGGTTCCTAATATCCTCAACATGTATTCAGACTAATCTTACTTTTGAAGCAGACATACTACCTTTAACTGGTTCTGATTACTTCCCAGTTAGGCTGAGAGTGGGTCTTGACAAAAAGACTGGTAAGAGAAAATTCAAATTTTAATCCATGTGGTTCAGAGATCCCAATTTCATCTCCCTGGTTAAAGCATGGTGGAAAGAGGCCCCGTTTGTAAGGGGTTCTCACATGTTTCAGCTCAATTCCAAACTCAAGTATTTAAGGAATAAAATTATGGAGTGGAATAAACTTCCCTTCAAAAATATATTCCATGAGAAGGCCAGACTCTAGTAGGAGATAAGACAATTAGAGTCTCGAGTTATCATTTCAGGGATGGCTGTTGATTTCTTTTTATTGAAAAGCAATTAAGAAAAGAATTTGAGGAAGTGTTGAAAGGGGAGGAATTATACTGGAAATAGAAATCGAGGGAGTCTTGGCTCAAAGAAGGTGACAAGAACACCTCTTTCTTCCACATTTTGTGCAAAATTATAAGATCTTCAAATTCCATTCAATCTATCATAAATCCCAATGGAAGTATTTTGACTGATCCTAGTGACATCGAGAAGCAAGCAAAGATCTTTAAGGATCTTTTGTCAAAAGAATCTAGGAGAGACATTGGCGGGACTGTCCTCTCGGGTATTCCTGTCCTAGTAAAGGATCGACATAATCAAGATCTCATGAAAGAATTTTCCATGGAAGAAGTGAGGGCAGTCGCATTCTTAATGCCCGGTGATAAAGCTTCGGGTGCAGATGGTTGGATAGGCTCGTTCCTTCAGAACTATTGGGAGGTGATGGGGAGAGATATCTTTTTGGTAGTTGAAGAATCTAAAAAGAATAGGAATGTCCTTAAAGAATTGAAAAATACATCTCTCATGCTCATTCCTAAGGTGAAGACTCCATCAAGATTTGATGATTTCCGTCCAATCTCTTTGTGTAATTTTATCTACAATGTCATTTCTGAAGTTGTAGCATTAATGTTATCTTCAATTCTACCTAAAATCATCTCAGAGTAGCAGGGAGGCTTCATCCCAAGTAAGGAGATAGCTGAGGGGGTGATTTTAACACATAAGATCATGCATTCTCTAAAACCTAAAAGATTCCCAGCAATGATAATCAAATTAGATATAGCTAAAGCCTATGATAGGGTAGATTGGGAATTCCTTTTGGCTGTCTTGGAAAGATTAGGCTTCTCAGTTCCTTGGAGAAAATGGATCCTCTCCTTTGTGTCAGGTTACAGGATATCGATCCTTATTAATGGAATTAAGTCAGAATCCTTTGAACCTTCTAGAGGATTGAGGCAAGGGGATCCAATTTCCCCATACCTAATTATTCTCATGTCTGAAGCCCTTACATGGATGACTAAAGGTGCTAAGAGGAAGGCTTTATGGCAAGGTTTAACCTTTAAGGAATAGTTTGAGTCCTTTACCCATGCACTTTTTGTGGATGATACCATTTTGTTTGGCCAAGCTATGGTCAAGGAAGCCAAGGTGATTAAGGTGATAATCAGTCAATTCTGTCAAGCTTTAGGCCAGAAGGTTAATGATTCCAAATCAATGATTTACTTTTTAAATCTTGATCAGGGTATGCAAGCCAATATAGCAAGTATTTTAAACTTTAAAATTGAATCCCTCCCTGGGAAATACTTGGGAATTCCTCTCTTTAATGGCAGACATAGAAATAACCTTTGGAAAGATATCCTAGATAATATGCACTCAATGATGGCCATGTGGAAGGATTGTTGACTTTCTTTGGCAAGAAGACTAACCATGATAAGGGTTGTCTTAATAGTTGTCTCTATCTATATGATGACAATCCTCCTATTCTCGAAAGGTATAAATATGGAAATTGAGAGAATCTGTAGGCAGTTCCTTTGGCAAGGGTCTTCGAAGGGCAAGAAGATTCATTTAGTGGTGTGGGATAAGGTCTGTCAAGCTAAGATCCATGGCAGGGTAGGGGTCCTTAATATAGGTTTACAGAACCAAGCTTTAGGAGCAAATCTTGCTTGGAATCTCTACAAAAAACTAGATACTAAATGGGCAAGACTGATGACTAGAAAGTATCTGGATTCGAGGGACAGAGAAAGGATCTTCACCATAAAAAATCCTCTGAGAGGCTCACCTGTTTGGAATGTCATCATCAAATCCAAAGAAATCCTACTGCCAAGGCTATCCTGGCTAGTTCATAATGGGGAAAAAGAGGAATTTTGGGATGATTCGTGGAATGGAGAATCTAAGCTAGCAATCTACATTGAGCTTAGGGAAGCAATGGATTATTTAAAAATTCATTGGGGAAGGAAAGTTAAGGACTATTGGAGGATAGAAAGAGGCCTAGGCTGGCAGAAATTTGTATGGAAGAATACCCGGGACTATGACTTTCCTAATGATCAAAAGGTGTTGTTAAGGAATTTCTTGTCTAAACGGGTGGTGTTTTACTCTCTCGTAGATGATGAAATTGTTTGGACAGGGGACAAATTAGGCTCTTATTCCATCAAGGAAGGATATCAATGTGCTATCCCAAAAGAAAGATGGAGTGGCCAGTTAATTTATGTTGGAACAACACCTTGCTTCTAAAAACTGGGGAGTTCACATGGCTAGCTCTACATAACAAGATCTTAACAGGTGAGAGGATTAAGAGGTTAGGTATTGCTCCAGCTTCAAATGTGTTTTGTGTGGGGAAGTTGATGAACACTTAGACCACCTTCTTCTTCAGTGCTCGTTTAACAGAGAGTGTTGCTTATGGTTCCTACGAAAAATTAATTGGGTTTCTTGTCACGTCTCATACTTTCACATTTGATTGAATGGTTAAATGCAATAATTATATTGATTGGTTAAATTGATTCTCTTCAGCTATATTGGGATTAACTTATTAATGGTTTTATGAGTTTGACTTTTGCAGTCTTGTCGACGACAAGAGCATGGCTCAGGAAGGGGAGTCCTAGCTTCATGGCAAAATCTGACGGGTTTTATCTGGGAATCCCACACACTCATGTAGTTTGATTTATCTGTCATTGCATTGCGTGTGTTTTCGACGAGTAATGCTTGCATGTTTAATTCATGATTGTGTTTGCGTGATTATCAAAAGGATGTTGAAGTTTTCGTCTGATTGGTATAGCTATGAAAGTCTTTGATTATCATACAATGGAACGCGATACCTGTTTGTGCATCAAAAACAATAAGTTAGAATCTTAATAGATATAAGAAAATATATAAATATTGTTCAAAATTAAAATAGCATACCAACTTTATTCCTACATGGTTCTTATGTAAAGAATTTAGCTTGAATAATAAGGGAATTAAAAATATGTAGACCTAATAAAAGATATTATTATCTTTATTATCTTTAGAATGTATTTATTTTATAAATGGTATAAAATAAAATAAAAAAATATAATAAAAATAAAATAGTGTATATTTAAAATAAATTTAAATATAAAATAATATACATAGATATGTTCATGCATAATTTAAATCAAGATTCATATATATTTAGTTATAAATGTAAATTGGAGAATCCCTTATTGTTATATTAAAGAGAGGAACATATATGCATGCTCATGCATGCGAATCGGGGGGAGAAGGGTAAAAATAAATGAAATAAAAGAAAAGAAGAAGTCTTACATGACGGGGGGGGGGAATTAGGTTAGAAGGTAATTAAAAAGGAGAAAAACTGGGTAAAGAAAGGGGGGGACACACAGAGAAGGAAGAAAAATGACGCTAAAGAGGAAGGGATCACGGAAGAAAGCATCTATGAATTGGCTCTCCTATAGATCGACGATCAGACATATAGGCAGAAAGGAGGCAGAGATCAAAAGGGGCTCAAAGAACGAAGCAGTAGAGAGACATAGGAGCAATGGTATTTCTCAGTCTTTATCTGAAATTTTTAAATTTCTTCTTGCTTTGTCGTCATCTTGTTTTCCAACCCGCCTGCTCAGATCTTGACAACAACCTTCTTGAATCCAAATGACCTATATGGATCTTGGCCTTTTAGTGCCGTCTTAATTTTCTCTCGATCCATTTAATTTTTTTTATAAAGAAATAGAACATCCTCTGCCTTTTTGTGAAACGTTTGTTAGAATGCATGCATTATTCTTATGACCTTAACAAACTTTTTTTTGCTGCTCCAGTAACCTTGGACATCTCTTTTGTTAAGTGACTTCCTTGATCGACTCTTCTTCTTGACCGATTCTCGACGTTGGATTTGCCACCAAAGTGTTTGATCTAGCGATCCTCTTAAGAAATTGGCATCATATATGATTCGCCATAAAAATGCCTGCCAATCTAACATTTTTGAAGAATTTTAGACCTATGGATAAGGTAAATCATGTAGCGTGTTTTCTTTGGTCTCTGCATCATCTTTGCTTCATTTGAAAGCTATGATAAGGTCTAAAACATCTACCCTTATACCTTTTCTGTGTAATGTCGACCCTCAGAATTTACATACCTTTTCTGTGTAATGCCAACCCTCAGAATTTGCATACCTTTCCTGTGTAATGCCGACCCTCAGAATTGTATGCCTTTTCTTTTAATGCCGACCCTCAGAATTGCATGCCTTTCATTTCCATCAACCATCGTTTGATCCGTGACTTGAAGTGAATAGAAAAACTGTAGCAACATCCTTTAGAAAATTAACAACCTCTTTTTTTTTTGCCTTAAATGGTATCACCATCGAATGCCTCTTCTGTTAAAGTTTTGAACTACAACAATAATGTTGCCTAGTTCTAGATCCACCTATTTCATTGACTCTACCACCGACGTCTTCTGTGTGAGTTTTAAAAGCTCCTTGTTTCATTTCTTTATCTCTGCACGGCGTTATAGCCACCTCCGATTAATCAACCTTCTTTTTGGTCGATCGCCTCTTTAGTTAGCAATAAAATTTGAGCCGCTGATGTATTTCTATGTGATATATACCTCGTTATTCGTGGTCTTTTTCACATTATTATCTTTCAAATCTAAAATGCAGTGGACTAGATGAATTGTTCAACTTATATCAAACCATGATAGTCGAGTTAGAAAATGTCAATTATCTTTTCAAAACTTGAGTGCTTTTATATCTAAATTGCTTAGTTACCAATCAAGTTTGTAGTTAGGTTGAATCCTCACATGAATGTAAGGGACAACACAACTTATATAAACCCTATAAAAACTATCAACTTTAGAATATAACAAAACCTAAATTCTCATAGCTTACAAGTTCGAACATTTTTTTCTTTCTTCTTTCGATCCAAATCAAATGTGACCGTGCAAACAATTCCATGATATCCTATTATGGAACTAGTTATACTTTTTATTTATTTAATCATTTATGTATTTAATCTAAATAAGACAATTGAATCAAACTTGCTCTTATAAATTTGCATGCATAAGACGAGCTTGTTGCAGTAAATGGATTTTGAATGGAATACTTATCTTCTGAAAACTGTGGTTTAAAATGTACATGCTTGTTTCTTGTTCTTGTCTTCTGTGTTTATAAGTTCTTTTGAAAGTTTGACTTCTGGGACGGGTATCGAATGTGGGCTATCAGGGAAGTGAGTTTTCTTTTTCAAAACTTGCACACCATTACAACGGTTAATTTCTTTGACCAAAGCGAAATGAATGTTGAAATAGACATGCACCATTGAAATAGATGGACTTTTTCCTAGCTATTCTTTGTATGATTCCCTGCCATAACCTATTTATGAGATGCTGCATTCATTTTAATGATGCATGTAGATTGATAGGCACATACCAGATTCCACCCTGCATATGTTTCCAGGTTGCTAGGATCTTCGAGCAGGGTCGAGCATCCTTCAGTTTGAAGGATACCGGGGAAGCGCAAGCTTCATGGTTGGGTGGAAAATGTGCCTGAACCATGTTCTTGTCCTTCGACGCAGTAGATGGCCAGTTGGTCGATGGCCGTCGAGGACTCCTTGATAGATTTATTTGACATTGATGATAGTTGTACTACTTGTATTTAAATGATTGTAAGGCTTGATGCCATTATTCAACTCTTGAAATGTTACATTTACATACTCTGTAAATGACTTCAGATGTATCTTTATACACATTGTAATTATGGTTGTACTTTACTTATGAATCTAAAAACTTGCTTGGACTCTTGAATGTTATCTTGTTACAATTCCTTCGGAATGATGAGTAGAAGTTATTTTTTTTACCATATTTGATTTTACTTTCAGTAAATCTTGTTTTACTTGTTTCCCTTGAGATGTGAATTTTTAGTACTTTACATTTGGTATTAGAGCGATGGTTCTACTCTAGGACTTTATGGAACCATTACGCTAAAGGTTGTAAACTCTTGCAGATAGTTCATCATGAACACTAGGAACTCTGGACGTAGGGGAGCAACCCTAGGATCTGGCAGTAACCCCGATACTGGTAACAATGAAGAAGGCAATGTTGGAAACAATGCTGGCACTGATGTAGGAGGGTCTAATGCTGGAAACAATGAGGGAAATAATAATAATGATGTTGGATAGAATGGTGAGGGACAGAATAATTAATTGAACCAAATCTTAGCTTTTCTGACTCAATAGGGAACCAGAATGAATACCATGGAAGAGGAAATCAGAGGCATAAGGGGAAATAGGAATGAGGAAAGAAGAGAGGAAGCTCGAGGTCCTGAAGGTGAAGTGAATGGAAATAATAGAAATAAGATTGCTGAAGAATTAGGAAAGGACCTTAAAAAGGTTACACCTCCTAAGTTTGATGGTAAGACTATTGGTGACGGTGCTGAAGCTTGGATCATTGGCATGGAAAAATACTTTGACCTCCATGATTTGTCTACCGAAACTAAAGCTATTTGGGGATCTTATCAGCTTACTGGGGAAGCAGCTACTTGGTGGGATAATGAGAAAGCTGAAAAGAAACTGCTTCTAGGAGAGGTCACATGGGATCGTTTTCTTGAGCTCTTCTGAAAGAGGTGGTTACCATAGCTCTACTTCGACAAGAAAATGATAGAATTTCAAAACCTCACTCAGGGGGGTATGACTGTGACTCAGTATTGGGAGAAATTCTCTCACTTATTGAAATATGTTCCATAATATCAGCTTGATGAGAGGTTTAGGATTCGCAAATTCATCTTGGGTTTAAGGCCGCAGATTGGATCAGATGTTGCTATGCATAATCCATTAACTATGGATGAAGTGTTTGAAAAGGCTACCAAGCAGGAATAGAAATTGCAATAGATCTCAAATTACTGTAAGAATCAGGATATGAAGAATGGAAACAAAAGGTATCAGAATGACAGTGGCTATCAAGGAAATAGTAAACGCCAGGTAAGGAATCTCAAGAAGGGCAATAACTACCAGGAAAAGAACAATGGAAACCAAGGTGGAAATAACAATAAGAGAGGTAGTTATGGTAACAATGGTAACAATAATCAGAGAGACAATCCAGCTAGGCATAGGGGACCCAGAGATGGATGTTACACTTGTGGAGGAGAGTACTATGTTAGTGCATGTCCTCGTAGAGCAGAGAATTAGAGAGATGGAAATCGACAGAGAGCTCCACAACACCAGATTCATGCAGCAGTGGATCATCATCAAGCAGATTTCCAAGCTACACCCATTCAGATGTCCGGTAAGCTCTTTGGCCTTCCAATTTCTATTTTAATTGATACAAGAGCTACAGAATGTTTTGTTGACCCAAAAGTTGTAGCTAAGTTAACTGTTAAACTTGGATACATGGAAAACTCATGGATGGTGCAGTATGGTAACAATGTAGAGAGAAGGGTAGATTCATGTCTTGTATGCAATGAAATAGATCTTCCCACTTTCCAAACTCAAGTCAATCTTTATGTTGCACCTCTAGGATCTTATGATGTGATTCTTGGAATTAATTGGTTGTCAGAACATAAGTCTATAGTAGATTGCGAGGGGAACGTAGTGAAATGTCTTGATGATTTTGGGAACCCAGTAGAAATTCATGGATCATGAACACCCCTTAAGCTAAGACATATATCAACCATGCAATTGAAAAAGGCTAAGAGAAAGGGTTGTTCTATCTATGCAGTGAAGATAAGAGATCTAGATAATCAGGAACCATCTTTTGATCAGTATCCTATCCTTAGGAAATTTAAAGATGTCTTTCCTGATGAGTTGACTGAACTACCGCCTAAAAGAGAATTTGATTTCTCTATAGATCTTATGCCAGGAATAGAACCACAGTCTAAAGCACCTTACAGGATGACAACAACATAACTATATGAACTTAAGGCACAACTAGAAGAATTGTTAAAACAAAGGTTTATCAGGCTAGTGTGTCACCTTGGGAAGCACCAGTAATCTTTGTTAAGAAGAAGGACGGAATGTTGAGGTTGTGCATTGATTATAGAATGCTCAACAAGGCAACTATTAAGAACAAATATCCGCTTCCAAGGATTGATGAATTGTTTGACTAGATGAAAGGTGCAAAGGTATTCTAAAAAATAGACCTTAGATCTGGTTATCATCAGTTACAGATTAAGGATGAAGACATTTCTAAAACAACATTCAGAACACGATATGGTCACTATGAATTCACTGTAGTACCATTCAGGTTAACTAATGCTCCAGCAGCATTCATGAATTTGATGAACAGTGTATTCAGGGATTGCCTTGATGATTTTGTTCTAGTCTTTCTTGATAACATTCTAATTTATTAAAAGTCATTGGAGGAACATGAAAGACACTTGAGATTAGTCTTGCAGCATTTGAGGGAAAGAAAACTTTTTGGCAAGTTATCTAAGTGTATATTCTATCAGAGTAAAGTGCACTATCTTGGCCACGTAATTCAGCAGATGGGATAGTAGTAGATCCTGAAAAGATCAAGGCAATACTGGAATGGCCCACACCACAGACTGTGACTGAGGTAAGAAGCTTTATGGGGCTGGCAAGTTACTACAGGAAATTTGTAGAAGGATTCTCGACAGTTGCAGCACCCATAACCTCATTGCAGAAGAAAGGTAAGAAGTTCGAGTGGACGGATAAATGTGAACAAGCTTTTCAGTTGTTGAAAGAAAGACTAACATCAGCACCTATTCTGACCATACCTGATCCTAATGGTCATTTCATAGTGACTACAGATGCTTCTAGTGAAGGTGTGGGAGGAGTGTTGATGCATGGAGGAAAAGTAGTGGCATATGAATCCAAGAAACTGAAACAACATGAGTTAAATTATGCACCTCATGATCTTGAGTTGTCTGCCATTGTTCACACACTTCAGATGTGGAGGCACTATCTCTTGGGTAAGCCTTTTGAGCTTAAGATAGATCATTTAGGGCTCAAATATATCTTCACCCAACCTAATCTCAACACTCGACAGAGAAGATGGTTAGAATTCCTTAGTGAATATGATTTTGAAATCGAGTACATAAAGGGTAAAGAGAACAGGGTTGTAGATGCTCTTAGTAGAAGACGACATCTGTCAGCTATGGTGACTTCTAGTTCAAATCTGAGACAGCAGGTAATCCAGAACTTGCAAGGAGATGAGCACTATGAAAGGGTTAAACAAGCATTAGAAGTAGACCCTACAGATCATCGATTTGATGGGTATGCAATAGAATCGGATGGGCTTTTGAGGTATCAGGGGAGAATGTATATCCCAGATTCAGGTGAATTAAGGAAGTTAGTTCTCAAGGAGATTCACAGTGCTCCATATTCTGGACACCCAGGTGTGACCAAGACAATGGAAGGATTGAGGCTATTGTACTTTTGGCCTAAGCTTAGGAAGGATGTGACAGAGTTTGTCACTCGATGTTTAGAGTGTTAACGTGTTAAGGCAGAACATGTCCATCCTGCGGGATTGCTCTATCAACATAGCATACCTGAGTACAAATGGTAGGTGATTAGCATGGACTTTATTCAGGGATTGCCCATGTCGAAGAATCAGCATGATGTCATCTTAGTGGTGGTTGACAAGCTAACGAAAGTGGCTCATTTCATTCCGGGAAATCTCACGAATGGGTCGTTGACTTTAGTAAAGAAGTTTGTACAAGTGATCTTTTGACTACATGGAGTGCCAGAGATGATCATTTCAGATCTTGACACTCGCATGACCTCTAGGTTCTGGATCACACTTAATGTAGCATTGGGAACTAAGTTGAACTTTAGTACAGCTTATCACCCTGAAACAGATGGTTAGACAGAGAGAGTCAATCAGGTTGTAGAGGATCTTCTGAGGATGTACTGTATGGACCAACAGTACAAATGGGAGGAATATCTACCCTTGGTAGAGTTTGCTTATAATAATTCCTACCATGCATCCTTAGGTATGGCACCTTTTGAGGCTCTCTATGGTCGCAGGTGTAGAACTCCAATCAGTTGGGATAGGATTGAAGACCGAATAGTAGTTGGACCTGATATATTGAAGGAAATGGAAGATCAGATGAGGCTAATCAAAGAAAAATTGAAACAAGCCTCGGATAGACAGAAGAGTTATGCCGACAAGAATAGGACTTTTAGGCAATTTTCCGTGGGTGACAAAGTGTTTTTAAAAGTTAAGCCACATAAGAGTTCGATTTCATTTGGCAAGGCATCCAAACTAGCTCCAAGATTCGTAGGACCTTTCGACGTTCTTGAAGTGATCAATCCAGTTGCATACAGACTTGCATTGCCGCTAGCTCTCGCCAAAATCCATAATATTTTTCATGTGTCATTGCTCAAACCTTATCATCATGATGTTTTGCATATTCTCGATTGGCATGCTTTGCAGGTACAGGATCCAGGAGTGGTGCTAGTGGAGCCCATTCGAGTCTTGGAGAAGCGCAACGTTAAGTTGCGTAATCAAGACATAGTGCAGTATAAGGTCTAATGGGACCAGTATTCAGTGGACAGTGCCACTTGGGAGGATGCTTCTGATATTGATAGATCTTTTCGGCATTTGGAAAATTAGATTAGAAGTTTATTTACATGCATATTCAGATATTATGAAACTCAGATGATGATACATTATTGTTTTGATTTTATTGTTACGTGATGTAATAAGACATCAAGACGATGTCTCTTCCAACTGGGAAAGGATGTCATGTCTCATACTTTCACATTTGATTGAATGGTTAAATGAAATAATTATATTGATTGGTTAAATTGATTTGCTTCGGCTATTTCATTCGCTTCGACTATATTGAGACTAACTTATTAATGGTTTTATGAGTTTGACTTTTGCAGTCTTGTCGACGACAAGAGCATGGCTCAGGTAGGGGAGTCCTAGCTTCATGGCAACATCTGACAGGTTTTATCTGGGAATCCCACACACTCACGTAGTTTGATTTATCTTGCATTGCATTGCATGTGTTTTCGACAAGTAATGCTTGCATGTTTAATTCATGATTATGTTTGCGTGATTATTGAAAGGATGTTGAAGTTTTTGTCTGATTGGTATAGCTATGAATGTCTTTGATTATCATACAATGGAACTCGATACCTATTTGTGCATCAAAAACAATAAGTTAGAATCTTAATAGATATAAGAAAATATATAAATATTGTTCAAAATTAAAATAGCATACCAACTTTATTCCTACATGGTTCTTATGTAAAGAATTTAGCTTGAATAATAAGGGAATTAAAAATATGTAGACCTGATAAAAGATATTATTATCTTTATTATCTTTAGAATGTATTTATTTTATAATTGGTATAAAATAAAATAAAAAAATATAATAAAAATAAAATATTGTATATTTAAAATAAATTTAAATATAAAATAATATACATAGATATATTCATGCATAATTTAAATCAAGATTCATATATATTTAGTTATAAATGTAAATTGGAGAATCCCTTATTGTTATATTAAAGAGAGGAACATATATGCATGCTCATGCATGCGAATCGGGGGGAGAAGGGTAAAAATAAATGAAATAAAAGAAAAGAAGAAGTCTTGCATGGCGGGGGGGAAAAATTAGGTTAGAAGGTAATTAAAAAGGAGAAAACCTGGGTAAAGAAAGGGGGGGGACACACAGAGAAGGAAGAAAAACGACACTGAAGAGGAAGGGATCACGGAAGAAAGCATCTATGAATTGGTTCTCCTATAGATTGTTGATCAGACATATAGGCAGAAAGGAGGCGGAGATCAAAATGGGCTCAAAGAACGAAGCAGTAGAGAGACATAGGAGCAATGGTATTTCTTAGTCTTTATCTGGAATTTTTAAATTTCTTCTTGCTTTGTCGTCATCTTTGTTTTCCAACCCGCCTGCTCAGATCTTGACAACGACCTTCTTGATTCCAAACGACCTATATGGATCTTGGCCTTTTAGTGCCGTCTTAATTTTCTCTCGATCCATTTAATTTTTTTTTTATAAAGAAATAGAACATCCTCTGCCTTTTTGTAATACGTTTGTTAGAATGTATGCATTATTCTTATGACCTCAACAAACTTTTTTTTGCTGTTCCAGTAACCTTCGACATCTCTTTTGTTAAGTGACTTCCTTGATCGACTCTTCTTCTTGACCGATTCTCGACGTTGGATTTGCCACCAAAGTGTTTGATTTGGCAATCCTCTTGAGAAATTGGCATCATATAGATTTGCCATAAAAATGCCTGCCGATCTAACGTTTTTGAAGAAATTTAGACCTGTGGATAAGGTAAATCATGTAGCATGTTTTCTTTGGTCTCTGCATCATCTTTGCTTCATCTGAAAGCTATGATCAGGTCTGAAACGTCTACCCTTATACCTTTTCTGTGTAATGCCAACCCTCAGAATTTGCATACCTTTTCTGTGTAATGCCGACCCTCAGAATTGCATGCCTTTTCTTTTAATGCCGACCCTTAGAATTGCATGCCTTTCATTTCTGTCAACCATCATTTGATCCGTGACTTGAAGTGAATAGAAAAACTGTAGCAACGTCCTTTAGAAAATTAACCACCTCTTTTTTTTTGCCTTAAACGGTATCATCGTCGAATGCCTCTTGTGTTAAAGTTTTGAACTGCAACATTAATGTTGCCTAGTTCTAGATCCACCTGTTGCGTTGACTCTACCACCGATGTCTTCTGTGTGAGTTTTAAAAGCTCCTTGTTTCATTTCTTTATCTCTGCATGGCGTTAGAGCCACCTCCAGTTAATCAACCTTCTTTTTGGTCGATCACCTCTTTAGTTAGCAATAAAATTTGAGCCACTGATGTATTTCTATGTGATATATACCTCGTTCTTCATGGTCTTTTTCACATTATTATCTTTCGAATCTAAAATGCAATGGACTAGATGTATTGTTCAACTTATATCAAACCATGATAGTCAAGTTAGAAAATGTCAATCATCTTTTCAAAACTTGAGTGCTTTTATATCTAAATTGCTTAATTACCAATCAAGTTTGTAGTTAGGTTGAATCCTCACATGAATGTAAGGGACAACACAACTTATATAAACCCTATAAAAACTATCAACTTTAGAATATAACAAAACCTAAATTCTCGTAGCTTACAAGTTCGAACATTTTTTTCTTTCTTCTTTCGATCCAAATCAAATGTGACCGTGCAAACAATTCCATGATATCCTATTATGGAACTAGTTATACTTTTTATTTATTTAATCATTTATGTATTTAATCTAAATAAGACAATTGAATCAAACTTGCTCTTATAAATTTGCATGCGTAAGAGGAGCTTGTTGTAGTAAATGGATTTTGAATGGAATACTTATCTTTTGAAAACTGTGGTTTAAAATGTACATGCTTGTTTCTTGTTCTTGTCTTCTGTGTTTATATGTTCTTTTGAAAGTTTGACTTCTGGGACAGGTATCGAATGTGGGCTATCAGGGAAGTGAGTTTTCTTTTTCAAAACTTGCACGCCGTTACAACGGTTAATTGCTTTGGCCAAAGCGAAATGAATGTTGAAATAGACATGCACCATTGAAATAGATGGACTTTTTCCTAGCTATTCTTTGTATGATTCCCTGCCATAACCTATTTATGAGATGCTGCATTCATTTTAATGATGCATGTAGATTGATAGGCACATTCTAGATTCCACCCTCCATATGTTTCTAGGTTGCTAGGCTCTCCGAGTAGGGTCGGGTATCCTTCAATTTGAAGGATACCAGGGAAGTGCAAGCTTCATGGTTGGGCGGAAAAAGTGCCTGAACCATGTTCTTGTCCTTCGATGCAGCAGATGGCCGGTTGGTCGATGGTGGTCGAGGACTCCTTGATAGATTTATTTGACATTGATGATAGTTCTACTACTTGTATTTAAATGATTGTAAGGCTTGATGCCATTATTCAACTCTTGAAATGTTATGTTTACATACTGTATAAATGACTTCAGATGTATCTTTATACGCATTGTAATTATGGTTGTACTTTACTTATGAATCTGAAAACTTGCTTGGACTCTTGAATGTTATCTTGTTACAATTCCTTTGGAATGATGAGTAGAAGTTATTTTTTTTTACCGTATTTGATTTTACTTTCAGTAAATCTTGTTTTACTTGTTTCCCTTGAGATGTGAATTTTTAGTACTTTACATTTCTCCTTTGTCTAACTCATTGTCCTCCATGTTTAGGAATTGGCCAAAGTTGTTTTCAGATTCAAGATTCGACAGTCTATGGGATGTAGGGCCATCCCTAATTATCTAGCATATTTGGTGAGAGAAACTTTAGAGTGTTCAGGAAGGAAGCTAGCTCTTGTGCAGATGTATGTCAAAGATTAGAGGAGGCAATTTCGGAGGTGATGATTGCCAAAATGGAGAGATCTAATGAGTCTAGAGTTTGGTCAAATTGGGATGATTGCATTTTTAGGAATTGACCCCAATTACAGAAGGCTGGGAGGATGAGTTCGGGTAGGGAAAAATCTGGGGTGAAAAGTGACTAGGTTAAATGGATACCCCCCTCCAAAGACTTTATTAAGCTAAATTTTAATGGAGCTTGTAGGGGGAATCTGGGCTTGTCAGGAATAGGATGTGTTTTAAGAAATGATAGTCAAAGTCTATTGGCTACGAGATCGTCTAAAATCCCCAAGGGCACCAACAATGAAGCAAAAGCATGGGTGTTGGTCCATGGCCTCCAATTAGCAATCAAGCTCAGGTTTAGGAATCTATGGATCAAAGGAGACTCTATGATTTTAGTTAATGCCCTAAAAACCAAAGGCTTAGATAATTGGAAGTTAAATTACATTCTTTATCTAAAGCTATAGATCTTCTAAAAGTTTTGGATAACTTCTTAGTTTCTCACTATTATCGAGAAGGGAATAAGGCAGTCGGTGGTCTGGCAAACCTTGTCATTGATCAGAAGGATGACATGGTCACCTTCCTCCCAAGTCAACAGAATGTTCCAGCCTCTTTATCTGCATGGATCAAGGATGACGTGGACACTATGGTCTCCAATGGTAGTTGATATTTTTATCTCTTCGATGGTAAGTATGCGGGTGCCTAATGGCTCAGGGTATGGGAAGGGGGTGGGATCCTAAGTCTGGTTGCGTACCCAAGTAGGATGTTATGATGTCTTCAAGGGTGAACATGTGGAAGGAGCGTACCCCTACTCTGATTTAGAATGAAAAGAGTAGCTCCATATCTTAATTGCTCTAGGGTGATGTACTCCTATGTTAATCATCCTACCAAATGGAGTGGCTGAAACTCTGGTTTGAATCACCTTGCATTGATGATCTTGTCACTGCTTAGATGCTCCTACATGAAGCAAATCTCCTGTCAGAACTCAACGGGGAGGTGGATGGGAGGGAGAAAGACCTTTTCCAAATTAGGGTGACTCCAGACCTGCCACAACCACATCAAAGGATAGTGGATATTAATGGAAAGTATTGTAGGGTGACTGATTATTGACGTTTCCCATAGAGTTGAGTTTATTGTGAGTGTTAAGACACCCTCTGCTAAGTTATCCAAGGATTTCCTTGGGATTTATCACGGGCTATTCATTTATTCCTTGAAAGGCTAGATTATTATGCCTTCCTTGCAACACACAACGCTTTAGTTTCTGTCTCCTTGGCCGATGATTTATTTCCTACCACCATATTTCTTTTTGTCTTATTTTCTTGTAGGAGCCATGGTAGACATGAAGCTGAACCAAAGAACATTCTTTCCCCCAATGGAATGGGAGACTAAGATCAGGGGAAGAATCTGTTGGTGTAATGTGAAGCCCAATCTGACAGCTCTTTCTCTTTGTAACATTTATGAGATTCTTGGATACTCTGCTATTCTCTGATGTTGTTATTATTAGATATTCCCTCGTTGGGTTATAGATAGTAAGTCTGTCAGAGGTATTTATTAATTGTCTATTGTTAGACATTGAGGGTAGTGAAGTGTATTGTGCTATACGATGAGAGTTATTGCTGAAGGTGTATAAATGCCTACTATTGTGTATTGTAAATAGATAAGAAATTTAGTGAATAATATATTGCCCTGCTGTTGTGGATGTAGCCTTCATGGTGAACCACGTTAAAACTATGTTCTGTGTCTGATCTTGTTTTTAGTTTTTTGTTTATTTGCTTTTTACATTCTTTCTTTCATTTATCTGCTATTATTTTAAATCAACAATTGGTATCAGAGCCTGGTGGAGAAACTTGGTGAAGAAGCTTGAGGCATGGAAGAATTTTTCAAAGCTATGGACGAAGCAGATATGGAAGAGAGGGTCAACTGGGAAGATTGGGCTCAAGCTCTCATGTCTTGGTCATTTGGCTCTGAAGAGAGTCATGATGAAGTGGGAGCAATTTATCAAATGCTTTTGGATGAATTAAATGATGAAGCTGATTCTATTATTGAGGAGTTTCTTGGCATGATGGAATCTGACAGTATCATAGAGCAGATGCAAGAAATAAAAAGTGGTGTGGCTACTCAAAAAAAGGTTAGATTTGATGGTACTCCTGTCTATTTGGATGTTGCAGATGTCGTGGGGAACGAAAGGCCCATTGATGGTGAGCTTGTGGCACCAAAAAGAGGAGATGTTGTTGGGGCACCAAAAATAGACGACGGTCCAACAAAGGAGGATGCCGCTGCTGAGGCATTGAACCCAGAAGAAAACAATGTTGCCACAGCTAAGGATGATCGCGCTGTGGCACCGAAGAGAGTAGATGATGGCACATATGAAGCCCAAGTGGACGATTCTTCGGAGAAAGGTTCCAGCGATTCATGGGTCGGTCATTCTGATGTCCCTGACTCAGAATGCCCCACTTTCGTTAGGGTTTTTGACAGTCCTGCTAGAGTTTGCCCTGCAAATGAGGGTTTTGTGGGCATGAAAGATAATTTGATTAAGCTGGATGCTGACAACCGAGAGTTTGTGGCCGGTTTTAACACGCTTGCGACTATTACAAGCGTGAAGGCTGAAATGGTCGATGTCTCCGAGGGGAATCTGAAGGGAGTTCTTTCAAGCACGGACATGGCGTCGCTGCAATTCAAGGCTAATTCTGCCACCAAAAGTAGCGGTCATGGTAAAAACAATGCTAAGATTCTTTCGCTTCTGTTTGGCGACATGCTATCCGAAAGGAGAAAGGATGCCGATTTTTTGGTGGACGAGAAAGCACAGGAACTGCCGCAGCTACATTTAGAGGACGACCCAGATTTGTCCACGGCGTTTAAGCATCTGAATAAGACAGAAGGAAATGCCGCATCAATGAGCATTAATCGGGATGGTAATAGTGATACTAATGGCAATGGTTACTTTGGTGGAGGTCGTGATGGTGGGGCTTTCTATCAAAATGGAGGAAGGATTTGCTTGCCAAGAGGATGGAGAATTTGGTTGGTCTGAAATGGACGAGATCAAGAGATCTTCTAGTGCCAAGGAGGACAAAGAAGGCAAGATTTTCTTGGGCTTGCAAGAAAGAATGGAAGAGAAAGGAGGTTCTCTTTCGAGCTTTCATGCTTATTGTAAGGCGTTGAGGGATCCATAGAGTGAGGAGCTGAGTAGAGTGAAGGCCCATTCGGGGGCAGAACTGCAGAGGAATTTCGGTGGTAAAACAAGGGCAAGGTTTCTTGTTGTGGCAGCCACGGTAGGGCATCCACTACCAGTACGAGTGCGCTTTGCCCCTTCTCCCATGGGGAATCTTCCTGTGGGAGGTGCCAGAATTGCTCTTTTCAACTATTTATTTGCCAGGTCCAAAGGAGGAAAATTTATTCTGCGAATTGAAGATACTGAATTAGAAAGGTCTACTAAAGAGTCAAAGGAAGTATTGTTACGTGACTTGGCTTGGCTGGGATTAGATTGGGATGAAGTCCCTTGTTCTGTTATTCCTGGATCTTTATCTTTCCTTAATATGTCTGGTCGTATTCCTACCTCTGGTTTTGGAGGAAGGCAAAATTTGTGGTCACCAGGTGGAATGTATTCACTCTCTAGTTTAGATTTACAAGGAACATCTGGAGGAAGGCTTTCATCAAGCAGCTATGGAAATTATGGAAGCCTGCAGACTGGCGGGGCTAGTGGTTATGGGGCTCTTTCGGGCTATTCAACAAGTCTAGCATTGATTGGGGGGTCATCGCTTGGAGTTGTAACGAATGCTTCAGGAACAAGTGTTGAGGTTACTGTGCCTAATAAGGCTGTTGGATCTGTTCTTGGTGGAAGTGGTCGTAGAGATGATACTGAATCTGATGCTTTGCTTGGTTGGCTTGGTGGAGTTGTTCTGCCCAAGGATGAGACACACAGGCTAGGCTATGGCGTTGCGATTGATTGGGAAGAATGGAAACGTCTTATACGAAGTGTCCTTGAACAGAGGTTAAAGCCCTCCAATGCAGACTTGTTTTCAAAGTGACGATAGGAATGGAAATGTAGGGGATATCATTATTCGTAGCAACAGTGATTGGACTTCAAGTGGGAGATTGTTGGTGTAACGTGAAGCCCAATCTGACAGCTCTCTCTCTTTGTAACGTTTATGAGATTCTTTGATACTCTACTATTCTCTGATGTTATTATTTGAGATTCCCTCGTTGGGTTATAGATAGTAAGTCTGTTAGAGGTATTTATTGTCTATTGTTAGACATTGAGGGTAGTGGAGTGTGTTGTGCTGTAGGACGAGAGTTACTGCTGAAGGTGTATAAATGCCTGCTGCTGTGTATTGTAAATAGATGAGAGATTTAGTGAATAATATATTGCCCTGCTGTTGTGGATGTAGCCTTCATGGTGAACCACGTTAAAACTGTGTTCTATGTCTGATCTTGTTTTTAGTTTTTAGTTTATTTGCTTTCTGCATTCTTTCTTTCATTTATCTGCTATTATTTTAAATCAACAGAATCAAGATCAGTCGACATGATGTCTTTGGTTGACTGTGACTGCACGATGGTGCAATTTTCAGTAAGAAATATTGCAGGCCATAGGTGGATGAAAGGTTATGAGGGCAGAATCCTCACCCCTTTGGATATTGTTTCACATATTTTGTTAAATATTATGGACCTGGTGCAGGACAGAAATTATGTACACACTATTGCAACGGGATTGTTCTTCAACCACTACTACTTTGCAGAACGATGGGCTCTAGCGGTCAGGGATTATGATATGTTGTAGGGGGATGCTTTAATTGGGGGATTATTCAACATCCAAAACCTACGATCCTCCCCCATTATCCAAGCTATTTTCAAAGCGATGTAGGAGAGTTTACGAGTGGTGTGCATTGATGAGCTCGACAGGGAACTAAAAGCCTATAGTTTCTACTTCTCCAAAAGGAAGGTGGAACGAATTAGGGAGGTCTTTATCACCATTAGATTCTTGTGTGTCCATGCTCCTGACTGGTGCCCTCATTTGCCTAGCGAGTTCTTTAACAACGCAGAGGATGAAGAGATTGACCTGGATGATGACGGGGATGATGTCCTCCCTTTGGTCCAAGTTGTTCTACGGGGTGCTACAGCTACAGGTGAGACGGCGGCAGCACGGGGTCCAGATGTCGTTTGCTGAAGTTTCTCTGAGTGTGTGATGGGGTCTCGTCGTCAGTATTTTAGTCTTTCCTTTTGATCTGGGCTGGCGGTTTGGTCCTTTTTCCATGCTGGTTTTAATTCTGTTTTATCAGGTCTGTTAAAGGCCGTGTTGTTTTGTTTTAAATTGTTATATCAGGCTGTTTCAGGACCTCATCGTGTAATTATTTTGGGATGAACTTCCGGGCATGACACACTTGCTCTTTCTATTTAAACTTTTCTATTAATACTATGGGTGCTCTGCCACCTTTTTCTGTTACAATTTAAGATACTGCTTATTTTAAGCAGAAAAATAAAGTATTTGTTGGACTACTAGCTCCACAATTAATATCTATTCTTTATATGCCTGCGTATACATCAACGAATTTTTCAATCTTTACTTCAATCGTTTTGTAATTATGAAAAGCAGCCTCCTCGTAGGGTAGATAGGGGAAAGGTTTGTAGCGTCGTGGGTAATTCTCGTCCACAAGCTCCGAGGGAGCCCAAACCTGTTGATCATCTGCAAAGACCACAGCGTTCAGAATACATATTCGCTCTTTCCATCCTTTATAAACAACTCGATGTTCTGCACTGTGGTACCTGCCATTGCTCCATACCTGCATCCAACTCCATTTAGTTTATGAATAAACAAAAAAAAAACACCAAGGGACTTGAACTAATTATGGGTCTAGTGTATAGAATTTTAGACCTTGAGGAGATCGGTTGCCATAATAACAAATGAATGAGGTACAGGATGAACGTCCAACCACTTCCCTTCCTTTGATTTAATTTGAAAGCCCGCCTCATTGTTATTGTAAACGAGTGTAAAGCAACCGAGATCAGTATGTGGATGCACAACCTCTTCCTCTCCCATACATTTCTCCTTCGGAGTGAAGCGGCTTATAGCCATAAAAGAATTACACTTTTCAAAATCAGAATGGTAGAATGACTTGACGTCTAAATTGAGGCTGGCAAGAAAAATTTTACTGATCCTTTTCTGTAGATCTGTCATGCTCAGTATGAAAGCCTGCATAATGTTACTGCCATGCAAAACCAATCTCAGTAAGAAGGCATGCTTCTGAACTTTCATCATTAAGAACAAGCATCTGAACCAGTCGGTCTAGAAGAGATGGTACTTCAATAATTATATGCTTCATTTATGACATTTTTTTCATGAACTATACAATTATTTATTAAGATAGCAAAAGACTTAGGGATGTAGAATGATATGGCTTTTCAAAAATTAGGGATGCATTTGGGAGAAGAGTTTAATCTTTTATTTAAGTTGACAATGCATTTGCTTTTTTAATAATTATTTGGGACTTCTGCTTTAACAGCCTTGTTAAATGTCAAAAATCAGAATTTATAAAACCCACCTTGTTAAAATGTCAAAATTCATTGTTTTCTGTTTTCTAGCTGTAAAGTGTAAACACACCTGGATCTGCTTTTCAATCGGGCATTAGCTGCTTTAGATAGCTTACATGGTTAAAGGAAAACTTAACCATTTAGATAGCTTACATGGTTAAAGGAAAACTTAACCATCATTCTAGCAGACCCAGACCACCAACATTAAAATCATTACAGTACTAATCAAAATCCCCCAAAACTTGTCATAGTTTAATTTCATACCAAGGAAGACAGAGAACAAACGTATATGACACCTCTGTAGCAAAAGTAAACAACCTGGAATATTAAAAAAATAAAATAGAAATTTAATTTCTCTGGCATTTAGCCTGTGTTTTTACGCCGAGAGGTGTTCTACACTCACAGCAAGGGCTGAAAGATTCAGATTCCCATAAACAATTAAGATGCAGATTCTATGTAAACAAAATTCATAAAATGTGTAAATAAATAAATTCGTGGAAGCCAAATGGATAGAAAAATAGAAAAACTTGGGTAGTTATGGAATGAAATCTTTATTATGTTTGAAGATTATAAAAAGTCTTGCATAGTCTCTTTAAATTAATTGAGCATATCAAATATTCTAACTACGAGTAATTTATAAATGCCAACAAATTGGAATCTCTCGGGTACTGTAGATATATTTTTTTAAATATAAATATACTAGTATAGACTATTTTACAATAATTTTTATTAGTAGTAATTACATTTCTTTACCCCAAAGGCATTCTACACTCACGGGGGCTGAAAGATTCAGATTCCCATAAACAATTAAGATTTAGATTCCAAGTAAACAAAATTCATAAAATGTGTAAATAAATAAATTCTGGAAGCCAAATGAATGGAAAAACTTGGGCAGTTATGGGGCATTCTACACTCACAGGGGCTGAAAGATTCAGATTCCATAAACAATTAAGATTCATATTCCAAGTAAGCAAAATTCATAAAATGTGTAAATAAATAAATTCTGGGAACCAAATGAATAGAAAAATAGAAAAACTTGGGCAGTTAAGGAGTGAAATCTTAAAAAAAAAAAAATTCGTGGAAGCCAAATAGATAGAAAAATAGAAAAACTTGGGCAGTTATGTAGTGAAATATTTATTACGTTTGAAGAATATGAAAAGTCTCACAGCTTAGTCTCTTTAAATTAACTCATGTGAGCATATCAAATATTTTAACTGCAAGTAATTTATAAATGCCAACAAATTGGAAGATATCTCTGACTGTAGATATATTTTTTTAAAAATAAATATACTAGTCGTTATTATATTGGTAATACTTGAAAGGAATTTTTAAAGAAAAAAAGAAAAAGTAAACAAGTTTTAAATTTTCTTTAACAAGGAAATTCCGAAGCTTTTTATTTATTGATTAAAGAGATTGTTATATTTAATGGAGAAGGGAGGCTATCAAAAAGACACTCTACTAAAATGGTCAAACAGTCAATAGCAAATTTACACTTCATCTACATTAAAAAGTGGTAAATATTTGTCTATTTTATTGGCTAAAATTGACATTTGACTTTTGAAGTGGATGATGTTTAAGAATAGCCTCCAAAAAACTGTTACAAAATAATTATATAATTTGAAAGTGAGCAAAACACCAAAATGTGACTTAAAAGAATTTATTGGAAAAATAAACCATACCCAAACTCTAATAAAAATCTTATCTAAATGTTCGGACAGCTTACACAGAGAGGAAATGTTGACAGTACCATAAGCCCTGAATTATTGCTCGTCAACAGCCTTTAATATTTTTGTACAAATAAGTATATAGTAATATCTGACCAAGTCTACCAAATAATATCATAAACAGTTTATTATTTTTTGAAAATGAAAATGGCAGCCTAGACAATAGCTGACTTTTCTTGGAAAACACAAAAACAAAAAGCTGTTGCCACTAATATCTTCTCAACTTTATGCAATTGTCGATAAGTCTTCGGTTAAAAACAGAACGTACTTACCATGTGGGGTCACTTATGTTAGAAACTGGTTTAAATTCTCCAAAAGACACTTACTGTTGAATGGTTGTTTCACACATAATTTGCAACGAGGGAGTGTTGGAAGGGTGTGACAGAAAAGCAGGCAGATGATGCTGTATGTTGATACAGATAATTTGTGACAACAATAATTCTAATAGTTCCATTAGTTCATATATCTAATTGACTAGTTTGTGGCAACAGTGATTCGAATAGTTCCATTACTTTCATATAACTTTCTAATAGTAATAGTGGTTAAAACTGCCTGCTATTCTGGGAATGGGGATACAGACGTCAATGAAAAGTTTGATTAGCTATTTCTTTTATCTTAAAGTTGGATTAGAATTTTGCCTAATAGTTCAGTTGGTAGAGCACTCCAGTAGCAAATGGAAGGTCCTAAATTTGAGTCCTAACTGATCCATATAAACAGTAACTCAACAATTGGTATTAGAACTAGGTTAGGAGCCTCAAACACCTACAGTGTGAATTAAGGGGGGTGTTAGAAGTCTATACTGTATGTTAATTTTTTTATTTTTATTTTTCCAGACAGAGAATCAACAGCTATTAGGATTGATTTTATAATTTTGTGGCAGTGCCTCAATTGCCCTCTCAACTGGACACAGTATTTAGATTGGATTGGAACCTGTGACCACTGTGTGTTTTTGCAAGGGCTCAACCATCTGGTCTAACTCAAGATTCTGTATGTTTATTATTTGCTGGGGTAAATATTTCTATAAGTTGCATTCTTTTGCTTTATCTGTTTGATCATGAGTGAATTTTGCTGTATCTTCTTTGCTTATAAGCTTAACATGACTCTTCCACCAGTAGCTTCTGTTGTTTTGATACTGTTCATAGCTTTGAATAATGATTACCAGGAACAAGGTATCTTTTGGAAGTTAACTTACAGGTTCAGAGATCTGTCTGCATCATTGATCTACCTAAACAATATCCAAATGGTGATAGTTGACTAGATCTAACAAACAAGATCATAAATTTACTATTTTTAAAATTGAAAATTGCAGCTTAGACAACAGGTGACCATTAAAAGCAATGAAACTGTTAACCTGATACTGCCAATGATGTTTTACTCTGAATTTTTTTCATTTTGTGCCCTTGGTTAAAAGGACAAAATATGCCCTGTTTCTTAAGCTCTGCCTAAACATGGATTCAAGAATTGAATCATAAACAATACGAAATAAGCGTTTAAACATCAACAATTATGGAATTTAAAAAGAAATGGGTTAATAAATCTAAGTGGGTAACGTACCAGAACCTTGGGTTTCCCTCTTCCGGCCATAAATTGTCATGAAATTTCTGCATTGTAGCCAAATCAGGCAGGCGCTCCAAGTAGAAGACCTCTTTGTTAGCTGAACGACCAGCCGGATTAGAGACGATGGCTCTTTCCTTAACCTCTGCTGGCAGAGCAAATAGTTCGGCAATGAGGGACTCCACATCTTGGAGAAGATCTAATGGAATTCCATGGTTTACAATTCTGAAACATCCACTCTTTTCGGAAGCTTCTCGCACTGTGGCCAACAAATTTTGATTCTGAAGCTGAGCTACTTCTTCACCATCAAACTCATTTGGAAATTGTGAAATGTCTATGGCAGGGCAAAAAATTTGATCGGCGCTGCCTGGAAGTGTCATGGTATATGTTCTACCAATAACAGCAACTATAAAGGCGTATTGCTTAACATTGTAGGAGTGCGTTCTTATGTAATGAGAAAGGAGATGGGATATTCGCCTCTGGTCTGTACATATCGTCAGCACAAATGACAGCTTTGCTAAAGAAAATGCTTGATTGCAGCAACCTTAAAATATTAAAATATTAATAAGCAGATAACGCCGCAGTTAAATTTTGTTTTAAGTTAAAAAAATTAATAAGCAGACAAAATTCACTATAATTTAGTACCCAATTAAACAATCTAAAATTTTATTGATCTTTCCAGCCGGCTGGAATATCTAATCCCAACGACCTTTGATCTTTCCAGCCGGTTGGAATCTTCTGGATAATAGATAAGCATTGTCCTGCTTTCACACTAACGGGAGTGTTTTTCCTTTCTTTTAGAAGGACTGATCTAGTTTTTTTCAGATGGAAAGTGACATCTACATACTTTAGTTTAAGATTTATCCTTTCACACTTATAGGAGTGTTTTTCCTTTCTTTTAAAAGGACTGATCTAGTCTTTTTCAGATGGAAAGTGACATCTACATACTTGAGTTTAAGATTTATAGTTTCACACTTATAGGAGTGTTTTTCCTTTATTTTAAAAGGACCCATCTAGTCTTTTTCAGATGGAAAGTGACATCTACATACTTTAGTTTAAGATTTATCGTTTCACACTTATGGGAGTGTTTTTCCTTTCTTTTAAAAGCACTGATCTAGCCTTTCCCAGATGGAAAGTGACATCTACATATTTTAGTTTAAGATTTATCTTTTCACACTTATGGGAGTGTTTTTCCTTTCTTTTAAAAGCACTGATCTAGCCTTTCCCAGATGGAAAGTGACATCTACATACTTTAGTTTAAGATTTATCTTTAGTTCTTTTAAGTCAGTTTCTTCTTCATCTTCAGTTATAGTGTGAATTAACATGAGGATAGTCTTTGATCTCTTGGAATATAGTATGGAGATTTAAAACTACCAATTGGACCCGTAGGTTCAATGGGTAGGATGTCAATTCCTTACCAAGTAAATATTTATATTTTTAAGTTATCATTATTTTACATTCACTCCCTATATATGAACTTTTATAATATCTATCACATTAAAAAAATTAGAGAAATACTTTCAACATATTACTAGTGTGGATTAATTGAATGGAACTCTAGTTCATGATTATCAACAATACTACCCTAACTAACTATATCATATATTATGGTTTTTTAATATTACATTATGTATTATTAATATTATATTAGTATGTGATACATTATGAGGGTATAAATATAATACATTTCAATAACTTAATACCCTCTATACCATTATGAAATTTGATTTAATCTATTCATTATGAAGGTATAAATATAATAAATTTCAATAATTTAATACCCTCTATATAGAAATTTATCCTCTATATATGTAATTAAAAATTCTTATAACCATAGTTTTATCATAGTAAAAAATAAATATTTATACAAATAATAAATTAATATATCAATTTATTACATAATTATTTGTTAATATATTTACTAAGATAATTAATAATACAAGTAATATAATATACTAACATACAACAAATAGAATAAATTTAACATGTGAAACTAAACAGGTTGTATTAACCTAAAAACATTCTATGCATAGAACTATATATGATAAATATGAATGAACCATATATGATAAATGTTCTAGAAAAATGATTCTGTGCATATGATGCAGTTTTTGTATATGGAAAACTTATCTGTATGAGTCTCAAATTGCAGTTTTCAATTCAAACATAATGCTCACATATAAAAGCCTATAAGCTAATTACAACTTTTACCTTATTAAAAAATCTTTTAAATAAAACACTTTTTGATATTATGATTAAAAATGTCTATTTGATATTATGATTATTTTTTATTAGAAATTTAACACAGAATAATATGTACTTGGTAAAAAAACTTTTTTTTAAAAATGATATTATGAATTATAAAAGATATTTAATTAATATAACTATTTTCTCATATTCCAATAATAATTTATGTTCATGGCCATTATAGTTTTATACTCCATTTTGTCCTCTTCTTCCACGTTATCGAAATGATTACACACTTGGGATTACCATATGCACTCACTGTTTGTGTAGTAGCTTCAACGTTTTCAGCCTGGCGAGAATTTTATTTAAAAAAATTATAAGAGGCGGTGAAGTCCAATATCTATTTGAATCCGCATATGATTTAAGTTGACCTTGTTCCCTCCCGTATTAAAATCAAACGGTGTCAAAATGAAAAACGCGTAGATGCCATCCCCGGCGAACCAGGAAAACAGTGAATTATTTGCTTTCAACCGTTTTCCCTCTCCGTTTCCCTTGAAAAAAAATAGAAATTGCAGGTATCCTGCGGGGGACATTTAAAGGACATGAGACTTATTCTGACATGATTTTTTCCGGGGTTGAGAACAACTGACGAGTTTACAAAATTTCTATTATTGTCAAAGTAAAAAAAGTGAATTTTTTTGTTCTTATCATTTATGATATTCTTTCAATTTTGTTGTCTTTTGTCATTTATTAATTTTTTCAAATGAATGGTTGAGATATATTCTATAGTAGTTCTTTTAATCTGTACCATTTGTCTGTGTATTTGAGATAGCGCTGCTCACTAAGGGAAAACTTTCAGCCTAAAAATATTTTTTTTTGTGTTTTTGAAAGAGTAGTAGCTCTTTTAGTCTATTTTTGTAAGGTTTTGTTTAATGGTAAAAAATGTTTTCATCACTCTTCTTTTCTTTTTCCTTTCTATATTTTGTGTTTCCTTCATCTGGTATTAGAGCCAACAATGGCATCTTCAACAATAATATCTTCTTTTGGCATAAGTCTCACAAATACCCAAATTCTTTAATTTACTAACAAGAATTATGAGTATTGGTCAATCACAATGAAAGATTTGTTTAGTTTTCAAGATATATGAGAGCTTGTGGAGAATGGGTTTTCTCAACCTATAGATGCAACAACATATAATGCATTATCTCAAGCAGAGAAGGATGTGGTCAAGGATAATAGGAAAGGGATTCCAAGGCTCTACTACATCTTTCAAGCAATGTATGAAAGTATTTTTTCAAGGGTTGTAGCAGCAACAAAATTAAAATAAGCATGGGACATCCTCCAAACTACATATAAAGGAATGGCTAGTGTAAAAACTACAGAGTTACAAATGTTAAAAAGAGATTTTGAAACTATGTCTATGAAAGATTATGAATATGTAGATTCATTTTTTACATAGATCATTGGTTTAGTTAATCAAATTAAATCTCATGGTGATACTCTTGAAGTGAAGAGAATAATAGAAAACATTTTGAGGAGCCTTCCCATGAAGTTTGAGTCTATTGTTGTGGCTATAGAAGAGACAAAAAATCTTTCACAATTTTCTATAGATGAGCTTCATGCATTTTTAATTTCTCATGAGAATAGACTGAGTTGTTCTTCTAGCTATTCTTTGCAGCATGCCTTCAAGTCACAAGTTTAGGTCAATCTTGGTAGAGGTAGAGGGAGATCTAACTTCAAAGGTGGATGAAGAAATTCATCAAGAGGTGGAAGAACTAATCTAAAAAATTCAAGTGGAAGAGGCAACAACCAAAATCAAAGTCACAATCAGTCAAGTATGGCCAAATGTATGACAAATCTCAAGTTCAATGTCATTACTATAAAAATAATGGCTATTATGCGAATGATTGTGTGATGTAGGAATTTAACTACTCCTCAACTGAACGTATCAATCAAGGGAGCTTTTGACTAATATTATGTATTAGATTTCTATTAGCAAAATCTATGTCTATAGAACCACTTTATGTTTCTGATTACAATGCTGAAACATAAATAACAATGAATAAAATTTTGAGAAATGAAGTACATAAATGAAAAGACAAAATGACAAGGAATCTGGCTCCAGGCAGACAACCTCATTGTCCAAGATGATAGTGCACCACGTTGACATCTATGTGCTGTGTTGTAGTCTGTACAATGTAGGTATAGTACAAATTTGTAGTCTTAGATCTCATGCAAATCTTTTTAATCAATCCTTGTGTTGTTGAGCTTCTTGACAAAACCTAAAAATGCATAGACCAAAGAGAAAGGTTGGGGTTGTATAGGAGTTTTCCTTAGTCAAACCCCATTTTTGGTATTTCTACCTAAATGACAATGAGATTGATTGATTGATAAAAAGTGTGTGCTTTGATTCTAAGTGTGTCTAGAATTGTAATGAGCAGTGACAACCAATAATGCAATATTTGATAAACAAAACCCTCCTCAATGATTTAGAGAGGATTCACACAACAATCTCTATATGACAGAGAAAAGAAGGAAATGTATTCAACCCACAAAGATAAGAGATATATCTAAATAATCTTGTGAGTAAGAGCGTGAGATGATAGATTGAGAAAATATGTTGCAAAAATGGTGGCTCTAAATTTTGGCAAAGATTTTCTATCAAAAGGAAATCAATCATTTGTAATGGCAAAACTACTTGCTTAAATAGAGAAGGAAAAGTTAAAAAATCAATGAAAGGAGCCATTTGGGCGTGAATAAGCATCAAGAAAATCTCGGTGAATAGTGCAAGTAAAACAACAACTTTAAAAAATGATCACAAGATTGTTAGATGCTTCCGAGGCATCATCATGTGGTGCAAACATTTGCACTAAGCACTAGAGTCTTTGCAATTCCAGTTCTTGAACTTAGGTCTAGTCAACTTGGGATAGAGCCAAGATCTAGACACTTTATGGTTCTAGATATGATAAGAAGAAAGGGTCAAAGAAACACAAAGGCACATCTCATGGGTTGAGGGTAAGGATAAGGCTGAAAATGGTCTTAAAAATATACTAAGGCATGGACACTAAAGCGTGTACCAAACATAACGTGAAATTGTGAGTGGACACAATTTATGACATTAAATTTAGCCCCCACTTTAGCAGTTGTATGACGCTACGTGCATATGCATGCGAAAGTACAAGAAAAAAAATACTGAAAGTAAATAAGCATGAAAATGATACTCAAAAAGGATACTGTAGAGGATGCAAAATGTTGCCAAGTGAGACTTGATGGAGCCCCCAACTTAGGATCCTAGAAAACAAATACATTAGACAACAAAAAACCTACAAGACAATAGTGTTAGTAAGAATAAACTTGCAAAACCACTATGTCAGAAAATCACAAACATATATATAAACATAAACAACATATACACAGAGGAGAGAACACATAGAAAACAAAGAAAAATTTTGAGTCAGCAAAGTAAAAGAGACCTTAATGTGAAGGTTTGTCTCAATACCATGCGGCGTTCCCAAAATACAAAAAAAATAAACAAAACAAAAAATAGAGGAATTCTTAAATGGAGATAGAGGAATATAATGAATCGATTGATTGCTTCAAGGAGAGAAGACATATAAATAGATGGGGAGCAATCAATATGGATGAAGAAGAGAATACATGACTTCAGACACTAGCTTTCTCTATTATAGGGGTCATGCAAATAATAATACCCTCATCGATCATGGGCTAGCAAGTTGCATTGTGCTAGGTGACCATGAGTGTATAAAGATAAGTCATATGAGGCACACAGACTAGCAAGCTGCATTATGTTAGGTGGCTCATGGACTACACAGATCACAAAAGTTAGCGAGCTGCATTATGCTAGGTAATCATGATATGTCAATGCCTTAGGGAGCGTACAAAAAACCAATGCCTTAGGGAGAGTATCAAACACCAACGCCTCAAGGAACATATCAAACACCAATGCCTCATGGAGCGTATCAAACACCAACACCATAGAGGGTGAATGCTTCAGGGTGTTAAATGCAACACCTCAGGGGGTGAATTGATAAGCTACATCTCAAGGGATGCAAAAATAAGTGTGCATGTATGGATGCACATGTGAGAAGAATATATGCCCCCCTTAAAATATTAGCATAGAATGTATAATATGCAAATATTTTAAGGTAAAAAAAAGGGGAGAAAGAGAAGGGGGGATCCTTATGAAGAATGCACACCCCTAGAACAAGTTGTCTCTACCCCCCAGAATATGGGTGAAGACAATCATGAGAAAATATTGTGTTGTTACCAAAGATGACGTATGGTTGCATGTAAGATTGTACCACCATGAATGGTAATGATCAAACAAAGAAAGTTATAGGTATCACATAGTGGGTGGCAACACAATAGTATCATGAGAGAATAGAGGGAGAACCATGAACCAGATATAGGTGAACCTCAATATCACTTGTAATGTAGAGAAGAGACATGTGCTTCGTTAGATAGAAGAGTCAGAGCACCCATGTCAAGAAAACTTTGTTGAAACTTATCTTTCAAGGTGCAGAACTCATTGGTGGAATGGCCAAGCACTTGATGATATGCACAAAAAGGAAGTGTTGATTGAATATGCTTAGGAAACTTCTTGTGTGTACAAGAAGGAAGTGTGATCAAGAAGGCTTTGAGAAGCCCTAGCAAAATGTGCTCTTGTTTAGATAAAAGAGATGGAGTAGGAAGAAACCCTTTCTATTGTAGAGAATGGTTTGATTTCTAAAATGAGGAAGCCATAGAGATCTCAGACAATGGAGGAGGGGATGTAGACAAAGGAGAAGACCAAAAACCTAAACCCATTATAGAAGGTAAGTGTAGTGTAGGTTCCACAAGGACTTTAATTCCTTGTTCCATGCGTTCTAAACTGTTTCCATTGTATCAGTGTTTAAAGAAATAAATTTGAATTTAAGCCCTAACTTGTTTCTAAATCAAAAAAAGGAGGAGAATCAAAATCAATGGCCTTGTTGAAATGAGAAGTGTATACACATGTCATAAGAGAAGCCGTAACAAAATTGACATGAGAAGAGGGATCGATTATAATACTAGAATGTAGATCCTTGTTGAACATGGGGATGTCAGATTGAGAAGGGTCAACCTTATATTCACATGGCCCATGGGTGGTAAAGTCTAAGGAGCCCCAATCATCACAAGGACATGCATTAGATAAAGAGGGCACATCATCATCAATAGAGAGTGACAATGGTGTTTGAGAATTTGTTGTAGAAGATATGAAATTATGAATAGAATAAAGAGAAGGCTTCTCGTGACCCAATTCAACTACTGACAGTATTGAAAGGGGTTCAGATCAACACTTACCTTATGTAATTTACCATTATGAATAAATTTAAGAGATTGATGAAGGGTAGATGGAATTGCACCCATGGCATGAATCCACCGACTATCAAGGAGAAGATTATAAGAAACAATCTCATGCATGATATGAAATTTAGTAGTTAATGTAACGGGGCCTAATGTAATAGGCAATGTGATAGTGCCTAAAGTCAGGTATTCCACATTATCAAAACCTCTAATGGATAGATTTTAAGGAAAAATAAAAGAAACATTGATCTCAAGTTGATTAAGGAGGTTTAAATAGATAGAAGTTAAGAGTGGAACCACTATCAATAAGGGTTCACTTGATACCAATCTAATTCATAGCTACAATAATCATAAGAGCATCATTTTTCTTCTAAACTTTAGTAGAAGGGAGTTCAAAGAAATAAAAATTAATTTCAGGAGACTTAGAATGAAAACCTTCAAGAATAGCATCCATGTTCATGGGCTTCACAGAAGATTGGATATATATCTTCTACAAGGCCTATTGGTGAGCACTGTGATGAGAAGGTGAAACTTGCATCAAGTCCCAAAGAGAGATATTATCTTGTGTAGCCTGGAGTTGTTTAAAAAGATCATACTCTTTGGTACTCTTTGTCGAAAGATGAGGAGTGTTACAAGTATGTGCTAATCAGTGTTGTCATTGATGTCAACATATTTGTGTTGTCATTGGTGTCAACTGTGTCTTCTGATGATGTTGTTGTTGTTTGATTGAGTTGTTGTGTTAAAGTGATTTCAATGCCTTGTAGGAGTGCTGATGATGTTAGTAGATTGTTCCTACTGCTAAGTTTCCAAGTGCTTTTGAGAAAATTTGATTAAAACTAGAAACAGTGTGTTGAAGAGTCTTATGGCTTATAGCACATTGTTCAAGTTTTCACTCTACATTTCTTTTGTGTTGGAGATCTAAGTATGGGGTTTGGATATGTTGTCAAGAAGTGTTTGAAGAGGCTAAATCTAGAATTTGGTGCTCCATATTGTTGTGCAATGAAAGTTCTGTTCACCAGTTTGAGAACAGTGTCTGACAGTGTTTGTAGTGTGTCTGGGAGAAAGTATTTTACTCCACATTCCTCTACAGAAATGTTTCAGGTGCTACAATTTTGGATGTGTTCATAAGTTCCTTATCTATCTTCATTCCAAAGGGTTTGTGATTTGGTACTTCAGAAAGTAATTTTCTTGTGTAGTAGAGTTTGACAGTGTTGTTTGTAAGCAGTCTGTGAATTATCTTCAAGTGAAATTTGTTGTGGTTGAATTTGTTGGTTCTCATGTGACTTCAAGTTGTTTTTGGATCTTTCTAGATTGTTTTAAAGCCTTTTGTGTGGTCCACAAGCTATGGTTGGGGTCATGGAAGCATGTAATCAAGAATTTATTATGTTTACATTGTTTGTCTGACCTATAATGTTTACACTAATTATGGAGTTGATTTGATGATTATGTGAGTGTTGTGTAGAGTGCTTGGATAGATTTGGGTCTAAGCTAAGGCATAGAGTGGTTTGCCTTCATTCTCGTGTGTCATGGAATGTTTAAGTCTAGACCTAATTCAAACATTGTGTGTTTGCCGACCTTGGAGATTGTTTCAAGGATTGAAGATTGTGTTGCCAACCTTGAAGATTGTTTCAATGCTAATGATGGTATAAATAAGTGTCAAGAATTTGTGAATCAAGTGAGTGTGAAGGATATGATGTTTGTGATATGAGGGTGATAAAAGGTAGTAAGAACTTTCATGTATTAGGCAACTGGATGCAGTGAGAAAAAGGTGTCTGTACTATCTTTCAGTATAGATGCGAAGGTGATGTTTGTTTTGCTTCATTGGAACTGAATTCCATGTATAGTTTAGATGCAATTGTATCAGTTCAAATCATGGCAGTGAGCCACCCTTCTCTTCTTTCTTTCTTTCTCAGCGGGCAGTGAGTCCACCTGCAGTGAGCATTCCTTCTTTTAGGTAGTGAGCCTCTTGTAATTTGGTATTGCTACTACTTTATATTGTGAGCTAATCCTCACCATGGTTTTTCCCTTTTAGGGTTTTCTACGTAAAAATCTGGGGTTGTCTTGTGCAAGGTGTTGATGTGTTTAAGTTTCTGTTATCTTCTTTTTCATGTTTAATCTTCATAACAGATTAAGGGTTTAAGTGAACTGATGTCGATGTGATTATGTTTATGAGGGTTTGAAACTTTTGATACAACTGATTCACTCCCCCCCTCTCAGTTGTCTTGTGCATTCAACAATTGGTGTCAAAGCAAGGTTCCTTTGAATAAAGCTTAACAACTTGAGGTAGATCTGGGATGGTGCACAAGAAGGATATTCCCTTGTTTGATGGATCAGACTATGTTCTCTAGAAGGTAAGGATGGAAGCCTTTCTAGTAGCTCTTGGTTATGAGGTATGGAAATGTGTTAAGTATAATTACACTATACCTGAGAATGGTATAAATACTGAAGATCAAATCAAAGTTTCTAAAATAGATGGTAAGGCAAAACATGCTCTCTTAAGTGGACTTACTAATTCTGAGTTGGTGAAAGTTGTAAATTTGAAGACTGCTAATGAGATTTGGAAAAGGTTGGAAAGTGTTTATGAAGGAGATGAGAAGGTTAAACTGGCTAAAATGTAGAATTTGAAGCTCGCTTATGAGACCATGCGTATGTCTAAAGATGAAAATACTACAAGTTACTTATAGAAGGTGGATGAAGTTGTTAGTGGAATCAAAGGACTTGGTGGGAATATAGATGATCAAGAAGTGATATTGAAGGTACTTAGAAATCTTCCTAAAGCTTACAGTCATAAGGTTTCTACTATTGAAGAGTTACAAAATTTGAATCAATTTACCAAAGATCAGTTGCTTGGCACCTTAACTGCTTTTAAAATTAAAGAGTTTGGATCTACTACTGGAACTACAAAGGTTGGGACTGCTTTTAAGGCTAGCAAATCAGAGAAGGCTATGGAATCAAAATCGGAAGACTTTGATGAAGTGGAAGCTAACTTTGTGAGAAGGATGAAAAAGGGTACTTCAAATTTTAGTGGTAATTTGTCTTTTAAATGTTCAGTTGTTGAAAGATAGGTCATTATGCTTCAATATGTCTAGATAGAGCTCAAAGAATTAAGAATAAGGAAAGAAGAGGTAAGATGGTTAAGAAAAGTTACTATGTTAGAGAAGATGCAAGCATATCTCATGATGAAACTAATTTTGAATATGATAATGATAATGAATGCTTATTCATAGCCATAAGAGATGAAACTGTTTCCACTAACTTTGGAAGCTGTGTGAAGGAAAAGGGTCCAGAAGAAAGTACTAACCCTAAAGGCACTATAATGTCTACTTTTCATGCTAGGAGTGAAAAGGATGACTGGGTCATTGATAGTGGATGCTGACATCATATGACAGGTGATAAGAGTAAGTTTATTAGACTTGACAAATTTGATGGTGGGTTACTTAGGTTTGGTGGTGATGAAGCTACTAAGATTTGTGTAAAAGGTTCAATCAGTTTTGATGGAAAGCATAACACTGATGATGTTCTTTATGTCAAAGGTTTAAAGCATAATCTCTTGAGTGTTGGACATATGTGTAGCAAGGGTTACAATCTTATGTTTCAGGATGATGGGTGTGAGATCAGAAAAATCTCTAGAACAGTAATTGTTGTTGGAAAGAAGACAGGTGGAAATGTTTACCATCTCAAAGGTGGTGTTAGTTATTGCCTTATGACTCAGATTAGTGAGTGTTGGCTATGGCTTAGGAGATTGTGTCACATTAATTTTGATAGCCTGGTAAGGATATGTTTAGTTCAAGCTGTGAGAGATCTGCCAAAGATAACAAAGCCTATTACAATTGTTTGTAATGAATGTCAATTTAGAAAACAAACAAGAAGAAGCTTCAAAAGAAAGGACTGGTCATCTACCAGACTGTTGGAATTGGTACATACAGACCTTTGTGGTCCTACCAGAGTAAGGAGTTTCCAAGGTGATGGGTATTTTATGTTATTTATTGATGATTGCTCTAGAATGACATGGGTTACTTTTCTTAAGGAAAAATCAGAAGCTCTAGATAAGTTTAAATCCTTTAAAGAAATGGTTGAAAATAAAATGGATATGAAGATCAAATGTTTGAGGTCTGATAGAGGTGGAGAATTTACTTCAAATGAGTTTAACATGTTTTGTGAGAATCATGGGATAAAAAGGCATTTATCTGCTCCTAGAACTCCTCAGTAGAATGGAGTGGTTGAAAGGAAGAACAAGACTATTCAAGAAGTTGTAAGGTTAATGATAAAAGAAGCAAACCTACTGGAAGTCTACTAGAGAGAAGTAATTCATATTGTTGTCTACATATAGAATACAGTACAGGTGAAAGCAAATGACACAGAGACTCCCTATGAGCTATGGTATAGAAGGATTCCCACGGTTAAATATTTCAAAGTTTTTGGAAGCAAATGTTATATCAAAAGAGATGAAGAATTAGGAAAGTTTGATGCAAAATGTGATGAAGGTATTTTCCTTGGACATGAGCTAACAAAAGCAAAGCTTACCGATGCTATAATAAGAGGCTAAGACAGATTGTTGGAAGTGCTAATGTTAAGGTTGATGAAGATATATAGAAGTTTTTAGAGATTAATGTATATGAATCAGATGAGTCTTCTTGCGGAGAAAAAGAAGAAACTAAAGGAAAAGAAGTACAAATTGAAGAACAAGAAGCTCTGGAAAGAGAAGTACAATTTGAAGAACAAGAACCTCTGGAAAAGGTCCCTAAAAATCCCAAGTATGTGCAGAGGCATCACACTAAAGATTAGATCATTGGTGATAAGAGCAAAGGTGTATTGACAAGAAGCAGAGCTACTGAAGAACAACTAAATATATGTTTACTTTCCAAAGTTGAACCTAAAAAAGTGGTTGAGGCATGTAAGGATGAGTATTGGATTAAGGCCATGGAAGAAGATCTAATGCAGATTGAGAAGAATCAGACTTGGGAACTTGTCCCAAGATCAAAGAATAAAAATGTGATTGGAACTAAATGGGTATTCTAGAACAAATTGAATGAGAATGGAGAAGTGGTAAGGAACAAGGCAAGACTTGTGTGTAAAGGTTGCTCATAGGTGGAAGGAATAGACTATGAGGAAACTTATGCTCCAGTGGCAAGAATGGAGGCTATTAGACTGTTTCTAGCCTTTACAGCACAAAAGGATTTCAAAGTGTATCAAATGGATGTGAAGTCTTTTTTTTCTGAATGGTGAGTTGGAAGAGGAAGTGTACATAGAACAACCAGATGGATTTCAGTTATCAGACAAATCTAAATTGGTATGCAGATTGAAGAAGGCATTGTATTGACTAAAGCAAGCTCTCAGAGCTTGGTATGCAAGGTTTGACATGTATTTGTTGTAGCAGGGATTCAGTAAAGGGTCTATAGACAATAATATGTACATCAAGGTAAGAAAAGATCAAATCTTGATTGTTGAGGTCTATGTGGATGACATAATCTTTGGTGGAAATGAAGGTGTGTGGAAGGACTTTGTAAGTGAAATGCAAAAAGAATTTGAGATGTCAATGTTTGGCGAGATGAACTTCTTCCTTGGGCTGCAAATCAATCAGACAGCTAAGGGTATTTTCATTTCACAATCAAAGTATGTCAAAGAATTGTTGAAGAAGTTTGGAATGGAAGATTCTAAACCAGTTTGTACCCCCATGACAACTGGTTGCAAGATTAAAAAAAATGATGAATCCCCTAAGGCTGATCAGAGCAAATATAGATCAATGATTAGAGGACTACTATACCTAACTGCTACCAGACCAAATATCATGCATGCACTTTGCCTTGTGGCAAGATTTCAAGAAGATCCTAGAGAGTCACATGTTATGGAAGTGAAGAGGATATTTAGGTATTTGAAGGGCACTCTGAATCATGGTTTGTGGTATCCTAAGAACAATGACTTTACCCTAAGTGCCTACATAGATGCATATTGGGCCAGACATGTAGATGATAGTGTGATGGGGGAAAAATCTAGATCAAACAACGAAAACCAGATCTAACCATAACACCTTCAAGAAATCAAATCTAGATGATAGAAATAACATGTAAATTAAACAAAAACCACCCAGATGATGTGATTTCTTTGTTTAGATGTGGATTGCTTCACCATTGAAACCATTAGATTCGATGACGTTGCCATGATTGTGCTCATAAATGCTTAAGAGATGGTGTGTATGCAAATATAATGATGACACTAATGGATTTGGACCCCAAAATGGGAGGAGAGGGTTTTTATAGACTTTCAAGATAGGCAATCAACGATGGAGGATAAAAAGGAAAGATCAATGGCTGAGAGGCATGGATGAATGTGCACACACAAAGTGTCCATGAAAGAGACACTTTATTTAGAAAGCTTGAGTGGGCTTTGATAGTGATAAGATTTGTTTCCCCACATAGAATGCTTTTTCTATTTTGGAGTTGGAGTGATGAGGAGATAATAGATTTATTTCTATTTTATTAAATTGTCCCACATTTTGTTTATTGTCATTGTAGAGGACAAGGGGCCCACTTGCACATTTGGAGGAGTAAGATAAGAATAGAAGATAAGATAAATTAAATAAATTAAAAATTTATTTAATTTATGAGCATGGAAAAAAAAATTATTTTATTTATTTATTAGAAGAAAGACATAATAATTTAATCATTTGATGGTAAATGGAAGAATAATGAAGATTAATTAAATAAATTGAAATTTATTTAATAATTTAAGGATATGAAGAAAGATGAATTTATTTAATTATAAGTGTGTTGGACAAAGTTAAGGAAAGTGGCGATAAATGCGATAAATGCCTTGGGTGTCTACTAATAGGAAAAGTACAAGTGGTGGTGCATTCTTTCTTGGAGATAGAGTTGTATTGTGGCTAAGCAAGAAGTAGGATTCAGTGTCTTTATCTACTATAGAGGCAGAGTACATTGCAGTAGCATCCTATTGTACACAGGTGTTATGGATGAGACAAACCTTGAAGGATATAAAAGTTGAGTATGTTGATCCAATTGCTATCTTCTATAATAATACCAGTGCTATTAACATTTCAAATAATCTGGTGATGCATTCAAGGACAAAGCATATTTTAATTAGGTATCACTTTCTAAGAGAGAAGGTTGCAGACAATGAATTGAAGCTTGAGTATGTACTTACAAAGGATCAGGTTGCTAACATATTCACTAAGGCTCTTCCCAAGGATACATTTGAGTATCTCTGGGAGAAGTTAGGGGTTATTTCCCCTCCTTTAAACTAGATGAATAAGGAAATGCATCAGTCCAGTGGATCTCAAGATTCATTCTTTTTTGGATTGATGTTGGAGGACACCTCTCAGGGGAAGTAGGTAGTGGCCTAGATGATTATTATAGTCAGGGGGAGTAAGAGTTGATATAGGTTGGTTTTGACTCCTAAGGTGGAGAATCCAGAGCAGTTGAGAATAGTGCAAGTATGTGTAGTATCATATTCTGGGGGAGAGAACCTAAAAAAGATGTGTCACCCTTGGCCATTGATGTCAAAGTGGGAGAGAGTTCATGTGAAAATCAAAGGGAGAGAAAGAGAGTAAGATGTGTAAAAGAAAGGAAGAGAGTGTTATTAGTGTAGAGTTATGTCTTGATAGTTATTTACATCATATTTTGCCATCAATGGAAAATGGCGAGATTGTTGCAAGTATGTGCTAATCGGTGTTGTCATTGATGTCAACTATGTCTTTTGATATTGATGTTTTTGTTTGATTGAGTTGTTGTGTTAATGTGATTTGAATGCCTTGTAGAGGTGCTGATGATGTTAGTAGATTGTTCCTTTTGCTGAATTTCCAAGTGCTTTTGAGAAAATTTGATTAATACTAGAAACAATGTGTTGAAGAGTCTTCTAGCTTATAGAATACTGTTTGAGTTTTTACTCCGCATTTATTCTATGTTGGAGATCTGAGTGTGTGGTTTCAATATGTTGTTAAGAAGTGTTTGAAGATTCTAAATCTAGAATTTGGTGCTCTAGATTGTTGTGCAGTGAAAGTTATGTTCACCAGTTTGAGAACAATGTCTGGCAGTGTTTGTAGTGTGTCTGGGAGAAAGTATTTTACTTCGCATTCCTCCGCAAAAAGGTTTTAGGTGATGTGGTTCTAGATATGTGTTCATAATGTCCTTATCTATCTTCATTCTAGAGGGTTTGTGATTTGGTGCTTTAGAAAGTAATTGTCTTGTGTAGAAGAGTTCAACAGTGTTGTTTGTAAGCAATCTGTGAACTATCTTCAAGTGAAATTTGTTGTGGTTGAATTTATTAGTTCTCAAGTAACTTCAAGTTGTTCATGGATGTTTCTAGATTGTTTAAAATCCTTGTGTGTGGTCTGCAAGTTATGGTTGGGTTCGTGGAAGCATGTGATCAAGAATTTCTTATGTTTACATGGTTTGGCCAACCTAGAATGTTTGCGCTGATTTTAGAGTCAATTTGATGATTATGTGTGTGTTGTGTAGAGTGCTTGGATAGATTTGGGTCTGAGCTAAGGCATAGAGTGGTTTTCCTTCATTCCCTTGTGCTGTGGAATGTTTAGGTCCATACCTAATTCAAATATTGTGTGTTTGTCAACCTTGGAGATTGTTTCAAGGATTGAAGATTGTGTTGCCAACCTTGAAGATTCTTTCATGGTTAATGATGGTATAAATACGTGTCAAGGATTCACGAATCAAGTGAGTGTGAAGGATATGATGTTTGTGATGTGAGGGAAATAAAATGTAGTAAGAACTTTCATGTATTAGGTGACTAGATGCAGTGAGAAGAAGGTGTCTACTATCTTTCGGTATAGATGCGAAGGTGATGTTTGTTGTGCTTCATTGGAATTGAATTACATGGATAGGTTAGATGTAATTGTATCAGTTCAAATCATGGTAATGAGTCACCCTTCTCTTCTTTCTTTCTTTCTCAGTGGGTAGTGAGTCCACATGGACAGTGAGTCCACCTGTAGTGAGCATTCCTTCTTCGGGTAGTGAGCCCTTTGGTAATCAGCCTCTTGTAATTCAGTATTGCTATGACTTTATATTGTGAGCTAATCCTCACCATGGTTTTTCTCTTTTAGGGTTTTCCACGTAAAAATTTGGTGTTCTCTTGTGCAAGGTATTGATGTGTTTAAGTTTCTATTATCTTCTTTTTCATGTTTAATCTTCATAACAGATCAAGGGTTTAAGTGGACTGATGTGGATGTGATTGTGTGTATAAGGGTTTGAAATTTTTGATACAACTAATTCACCCCCCCTCTCAGTTGTCTTGTGCATTCAACAAGGAGGTGGTGGAAGATAGGATTTGGTGAAGGGAAATAGGGACAGGAGTAGCCTGTTTGTTTTGCTAAGTATTATACGTGTGGGATATTGCATGGTAGTGAGGATCCATAGACATGTTTTGAGTTATAGACTTAGCCACTTCTAACCAATGATTGAAAGGTTAAGGATTTTCAAGAATATGTTGAAGAGTGATCACAGGATGAGAGAGCAGGGGTAGATTAGGCACCCTATACATAATGATTTTAGGAGTAGAAGAAAGATTTTGAACATTAATGTACTTTCCCAACATCCCCTTAGTGGGTGGGATAAGTCAATTAATGAATATTGAATTAACATTATTATCCACTTGAGAAATACATGATGTAAGAGAAGAAACATTATTACACTAATGCTTCATCGCTAGAAGGGAGAGAATTGGAATGAAGAGTAGGTAGACTAATATTAAGAAAAGTATCAATGATTTCATCCTCTTGTGCCAAAACTTCCTTAGCAATAGGAGGGATTTCAAGAGAGGGATCAAAAGAATAGAGTGACATAGAAAGAGGTAACTCACCATTGTATGCATCGAATGGAATGTCACTTTCCTCTAACTCTTTGTGAAAAGTTAGAAAGTGATGTAAGAAGAGAAGAGAACATGCTAATTTATAAAGATAGAACGAGAGAATTAAGAAAGGTATTACCAGATCTTGTTGAAGGCCAAGGTTCAGGGTAGTGCCCTGAAAACAATTTTTAGGGAAGAAAAATCTTTTGATTTTTGTTTGAAAGAAAAATGCATGAAAAAGAAGGTATTTTAAGTTCAACATGAGGGTTCACCAAAATGTGATGTAGGAAAAACTACTCAACTAAATATATCAATCAAGGGAGCTTTTCACTAACATTACATTAAGGTCCTATTAACAAAATCTATGTCTTTAGAACAACTTCATGTTTCTGAATACAATGCTGGAAGATGAATAACAATGAATTGAATTTTGAGAAATGAAGTACAAAAATGAAAAGATAAAATGATAAGGAACCTGGCACTAGGCGGACAACATCACTGTCTAGGATGACAACCCATTGTGTGGACATCTATGCGTCATGTTGTAGTCTGTATGGTGCAGGTGCAGTACGGATTTGTAATCTCGAAGATCGTGCTAATCTTTTTAATTATTCCTCATGATGTCAAGGTTCTTGACAAAACCTATAAATGCACAAACCAAAGAGAAATATTGGGACTGTTGTATAGGAGTTTTTCTTAGTCAAACCCCATTTTTAGTATTTCTACGTCAATGGCGGTGAGATTGATTGATTGATAAAAAATGTGTGCTCTAATTCTAAGTGTGTTTAGAATTGTAATGAGTAGTGACAAGGAATAAATGAAACCCTAATCAATGATTTAGGGAGGATTCAAACAACAATCTCTATATGACAAATAAAAGAAGGAAATGTATTCAACCCACAAAGATAAGAGATATATTTGAATAAGCTTGTGAGTAAGAGTGTGAAATAATCTTGAGAAAATAAGTTGTAGCAATGGTGGTTCTCAATTTGGATAGAGCTTCACTATCAAAAGTAAATCGATCCTTTGCAATGGAAAAAATATTTTCTTAAATAGAGAAGACAAAGGTCAAAAATGAAGGAAAGGAGTCGTTTGGGCATGGATAAGCATCAAGAAAATCTCAACAAATTGCATAAGTAAAAAGAGAACTTCTAAAATGATCACAAGACTGTTAGATGCTTTTGGGATGTCAAAGCGTGGTGTAGACATTTGCACTAAGCACTAGAGTCTTTTCCATTCCAGTTCTTGAAAGGTCTAGTCAAATATATTTAGAATCTACACACTAAATGTCAAAAATCACTAGTTCACATCATCTTCAAATTCTTAACAGATTAGTTTCTATAGATGTTAGAAAGTGAAAATTTAGTTTAAAATGTTGGTTTCAATGTTCCACTTTGGCCAAAAAGTGTGACACAATATTGTGGATTGACCCTAATGGAAAACATACCCATGGTGCTAGAAGCATCATTGCCACCATAACATGTAACATGAGTTAATTTCTAGCCTCCATTATATTGTTCATAAACTTGAGGCCAAAGCCATAAGAATGCCAACATGAAATTGTGGACCAACACCATTAGATAGCTACACATAAGTAAGCATCCAGTAAATAAATTAAAAAAGATCAAGATTACAGTTATTTAGACTGACTATGTTAAATAATCTTTGTTTTGTAGAAATTGAAGAAGTCCATGTTGGCAGATGAACATGGCAACAATGATATAGCAGATGAAGAGAGACTACTAAATTGTGTTGTGAAGCAGAAGCCGCCCAAAGTAGGATAATAAAATAGTAAAGGAGGGGGTACCAGCTAGATACATGCCTGTTGTTGTTAGCATTAAAATAGGATATCAAACCATCATAGCTGCCAACACCCATATGTTAAAAAATGAAATTGGAAATTGCCATAATTAATATGCCACTTCTAAAATTAAATTATGAACTTGCAAATCTTGCAATTGTTAATATTTTTGGGTTTTTTAATATTCCAATCTATTTTTAGGTTTTTCTTACATGGAATCTAGAATCTTGAGGATTTTTTCTTCCACACCATTGTGATTGTAGAATGCCTATCACTATAAACAACCTATGTACCTATCTCCATCAAAGTCAAAACTCTGAAAACACCTATAAAAATGTATCAAGAAGTACCAAAATTGATAACCTACTATACCATCATGTTGGTCTCATAAAAATATTCACTTCCACAGGTTTTTGCCCAAAAAATCATTTGAATGATCATATAATCACACCCTGAATCTCAGGGTCCCACATGTGCTCAAACAATCACAATCCTCTTTGTGCACATCCAAGAGAAAAAACACTTAATCCACTATGTAGTAGTCTACAAATTGTCTCCAATGCCTATTTGAAATCCAAAATATGATTTTGTATGCAAAATTTATGAGCATGAGAAATTCTAGCTTCATGCACTAACTTTTGACATAAATAGAAAAATATGATTACCAAACCTATACCACTACATAGTGCTCATATGGACCTTTCCAACACCTATAAGAAGTTGAAAATATGATGCCATGGGTGAAATTTATGCCCCCTTGAGGAAAATGCACTTTGAGGGCTCGAAGGGGCCCCAAGGGGGACCTGTCCATACAAGTGACTATTATCACATAGAATTGCACCCAGATTGGAGAGTATCTAAGAATTTTAATGACACGATGGGAATGATCTCAAGGTATGGGACCTTGCAAATTAAGATCAGACCTCGAGAGAAGGTTGGTTCCTCATTCTAAGCCTGATGCTTAGAGAAAATTATCTAAACCTAGTGCTAACACTAAAAGAGAAAAGGGTTAGAAGGAAGTGTGAATGGGAAAAGAGGTGATGCACCAGATTTAATGAGTAGTAGTAATCCTGGAAGAGACACAACAATGATCTCAATCACAATGGGAGTTCACATAGACTTATAGGGTTGATTGAGGCTTCAGTATGAAGACCTAACCTATAGAGGAGCCATTTTACTCACAGAATAGATCACAACTTCAAGTAAAACACATAAATTAGAGCATAAGAGAGGCAAGATATTGTACATGTATTGATCATGCAGGCCAGAAACCATTATAATACAAAATAACCAGTAGCAAAAAGAGACACAGTATAGTCAATTAGAATCATTGGTGGACTGATCAGAAGATAGCAGAGGCTAAACTATAGGCACAGTGAGTCACATTCCAATAATCCTGTAATTACACTAAGAGGTCTGACTATAGGAAATTCGGTAGCATAACAGTCTAGAAATTACTAACTCCTCCTCCTATTGAAGATTACAATGTTGATATAGATCAAGCTATTATGCAGAGGACATTGAGGAAGATGTGCAGGATCCAAGAACACTAATTCCATCATCAATGTAGGACTAGGAACAAACAACGATGAGGACAAAACCCATGCGTCTGGCAGGTTTGCAACCCTAGAAATGGCTACCTGCACACAAGGGAGGATAGGGCATTGCAGAAAAAGGGGAAAATGTAGTCACCGACCATAGAAATATCTGCCACCGAGCCACTAGAGTCTTTTTGCATTGAAGAACCATGCCATCCTTCTGAATTTTGCCTGTAGAACTTACCAACTTGATTCAATGTGAAATATCTGCATTTGTAATACTTCAAGTTGATCATTGAGATGTCATGTCAAACAAACCTGCATATCCTTCCTCAGTTGGCAGCCACCCTGATATCTGGATGTGCACATCTAGATCATGATAATAAGATCATATTTCAAAAGTGAGAATATCCCCCCCAAAAGCCTACCAAGTGAAAGAGGAGGAAAATCTAAGTACTTTTTCCTTAAATGAATCATGTAGAAATTCCTCACGATGGCAGAGATATCTGCGGTTAAAGTTACAGTCAATGGTTATATGGATATCCACATGTCATCACCTCGTAGCCATGTAGTGGGAACATGATGTTAGCTTTTGCAGACCGTGGACATGCGATATCCTGAATATCCCTTAAGGTTTGCGTATTCACCGATATCGCGATGCACCTGTTGAATTTTTTCCTCGTATCATGGAGAAACCGTCATATGCATGGATATTAGCCTTCAATATCTGGGTGCTAACTTAATATCTGGAAGCCTCTTAAATATATTGATGATGTCATCAGCATACGAACTTCTTTGAAAGGGGGATCTAGATCACGTCATCGGGATATTAGCACTGGGGGTGATATATCAGAGGTGAAATGTCTGGATGACATCATCGTCATATGTGTTTCTTTGGAGAGGGGATCTAGATGATGTCATCTAGACATTCACAAGGTTATAGATATTAACTTAGGATCCTGATATTAGGAAATATCTGGATGATGTCACTGTCATATTCACAAGGGTATGCACATTCACAAAGGACCTGGATATTAGTTCAGATCTAGATGTTTAGAAAACACTTAGATATTAACTAAGGTCTAAACATGAAGGGGATATCAGGACCTTAACTAAGGTCTGGGATATTAAGACAATATCCACATGGATGTTAGCAAAGATTCAGATGGCGTTATCAGGATATCCATGCCAAAAAATGACTAAGCATGAAGATGGGGAATCCCTACGAAGGAAAGCATTTGAAGATTAAGGATTTCTAGGTTTTTCTAGGTTTTTTGCAGGATTCTCCATATGAGATTTTAGGGATTTTTGCAAGGGAGAGCATGAGGAATATGAAGGATATGGATTGTAGGGTCATATTCCAAAGGATGTCCATAGGATCTGCAAGGTGAACTATTTGACTCTAGACATAGGAAAATGGGTCAACATTTTGGTGACCTCTTAGGGATGTTTGCCTACTAAACAAATTGACCAGTGGCCTTAACAATCCATTGGGCATGGGGTCAAAAGAGACTACAACAAGAACATAGGAGTTGAAACAACTTGGCTGACACCACCAAGGCAAAACAAAACAAACAAAGCATGCATGCATCCTCCTAATGAGAATACAACAGGGTGCACAAAATCACTTATTGAAAGTAGACACCTAACCTATTTACAAAATCTCACAACCATGCAAAAAGCAAGGCTTGAGATGAATCCCATTAACTGGGATTGGTAGAACCTCTCCATTCAGCCTAGAGAGTTGGATTGCATTAGCCTATTTGTAACTAGTAATGATGTAAGGGCCACTCCACATGACATCAAACTTTGAAAGTCTTGTAGCTTTGGCCCTTTCTGCATCCCATTTCAGCAATATATCTCCTTCACTACATGTTCTACCAGTAGATTTTCTAACAAAGTTTCTCTTGACCTGATCTTGGTGAGCTTCAAGGGTCTCCATGGTGGTATCTCTCTTCTCCTCAAGTTCCAATAGCTCCGCAAGTCTGGCTATCATGGCATCATCCTCCATTAATTACATCTACTGTGCCAACTCAAGGGAAGGCAATTCTAATGATAATGGAACCCTTGCCTCCCTTCCATATACAAGCATGAAAGAGGAATTACCTATGGCTCTCTTGGGAGTGATTCTATTAGCCCAAAGAGCAATCTTTAACTTAGAGTGCCAAGTTCTTTGATTATCCTCCACTGTCTTTTTGATAATTTTGATCAAGTTTTTGTTGGACTTAGCCAAGCCATTTCCTTGTGGGTAGTAATTAGATGAGGTCTTCATGTATACCCCATAGTTCAATGCCCATTCACTAACTTTTGTGCCTATAAAGGCCTTGGCATTATCAGATATGATGGTGGATGGCACACCAAACCTTGTGGCTATACCCTTAAGGAAGTCCACAATGGATGCCTCTGTGGCATCCCTTAATGCAACTGCCTTTGTCCATCTAGTGAAATAATCAGTGGCTATGAGAATCCACTTATGGCCAACACTAGAAGGTGGATTAACTACTCCAATGAAGTCTAAACCCCATTGAGCAAAGGCTTGATCTATTTGGATTGGATGAAGGGGCAGGGCTGCCAATCTCTACTTTCTAACAAATAATGCACATTATCTACATTTTCTGATCCATCTATGTGTATCACCAAATAGACTAGGCCAGTAATAACTGACCCTAATGATTTTCATTGCAGTTGTTCTGGGAGAGTAATGACCACCAGTAGGGCCACTATGGAATTCTTCTAAGACTCTATAAGTCTGATCTTGTGTTATACACCTAAGAAGAACTCCATTGATGTCTTTTCTAAACAAGACACCATAAAAAATAACATAAGGGGTGGATTGGAGTCTGAAATACCTTCTTTTGGCCTGACCCAATCCATCCAGATATCTGCTTGACTATAGGAATGTGATCATGTCATGATACCAGTCAGTTGGAGTATGGGGTTCAACTGGCTATGCTTGTCCTTGAACACATACGGCTTCACTACTATCTTTGATGTCTACTACCATCTGTTCACATAGGCTTTTGCCATGAACTAGACTAGTAATATTGATGTTGATGTCATACTCCATCACCTTAGTGATCCACCCAACCCTTTTCTCACTAATATCCTTGCTCATGAGGAATTCTTTCACACCGAGGTGGTTCACCATCAACTAAATTTTTTTGTTTGAAATCATGTCTAAACTTTTTTAGTGCCTTTACTACAACAAACACTTGTTTTTCTATAAAATCATAATTTAGTTCATATTCTTTGAGAGGTTGGCTGAAGAAAGCAATTGGCTATTCCAATTTCTCTACATTATGTTGTATCAGGACAACTGATATATCCTCCTTGCCTCCAAATGCATATAGAATGAAATCCTTCTCATAATTAGGGTTTATTAGTGTAGGAGCTTGTGCAATGACTTACTTGATAACTTCAAAATTGTCCCTACCTTCTGTGGACCATGTGAAGGTAGCATTCTTTTTTAACATAGCTGTGAGGGGTTTTGCTATTGAAGCAAAGTCAGGTATGAACCTCCTCACAAAGTTGATCTTTCCCAGAAAGCTCTACAAACCTTTCTTATGACTGGGAAGAGGAATAGCCAAAATGACACTTGTTCTTTCTGGATCAATGGCCAATCTTGCTTTGGAAACCACATGCCCCAATAATTTGCCTTCTGGGACATCAAATATACATTTCTTTGGATTCAATGATATCCCAAACTCTCTGCATCTTTCAAGGACTTTTCTCAAATGACCCAAGTGGTTAGTTGCATGCTTGGAATATATAGTTAGATCATCAAGATACACAAAAATAATATCATTGATTAGGCCTTTGAAGGCCAAATCCATTGCTCTCTAAAAACTAGCTCTAGAATTTGTCAATCCAAAAGGCATCTTTTGATAAGCCAAAGTTCCCCACTTGGTAGTAAAGGTTGTTTTATACTGGTCTAATTCTTTTACAACAATCTAATTGTACCCTGAGTAGCCATCCAGGAGGGAAAACCTTTTAGCACCTAGTACTGTTTGTAAAATTTGCTCCATGGAAGGGAGTGGATAGTGGTCTTTGAGTGAGGCTTTGTTAAGATCTCTAAAGTCTACACACAATCTGATTTCCCCATTCTTCTTCCTAACTGGAACTAAGTTGGCTACCCAAGAGGAATGTTTGATGGGATAGATGATCTTAGCCTTTATGAGTTTGGGTAGCTCTTTTCTCATTAATGGTTTAATTTTTGGATTGACAGGCGTTTGCTTCTGGCAGACTGGCTTGGCATGGGGTCTAGGTCAATAGTATGTTGGATTAAATCATGATCGAAGCATTTTAAATCTCTATAATCCTAAGAAATTAGATTATCAAATTCATTGCAAAGCTCAATAAAACCTTGCCTTTCGGCTTGCTCACATACCTTGCCATGTTTTAGGAATCTTCCTTGTGTAATCTCCACTTCTTTATAGTCTTGCCTTTTGACTGTCATGTTCATTTTTTCTCTCTTTTGCTTATCATTAGCACCAAATATGATTTCCAAGGTGATCAGCCCTCTGGGCAACTTGCTAGTCTTTAGCTGGATCACTTGGTCACCATATTGTTCTTACAACATGGACTTATTTTTGGTAGCAAACTTTGCCTCATCTTGGAAGAAATTTGCAATTTACTGGTCACTTTCAAACACTTGCCAGCTTATCACGTTGCCAGGCACAATAAGTGTGACAACAATTCTTACATGCTGATTTGAGTTTTGTTTGACATTCTGAGGGATATCAAACTGGGCACCAACCGTAGCTAGCCTATCAACATCCTTGTTTCTCTGTCTGGGAACTGCTTGGTTATTGAAGGCATCAAATTCTTCAATTAGGTCCCATACCTTGTGTTTGTATGACTTCAACAAGTCATTCCTTGAAGCATTCAATTTTCTGATTTGGTGGAAAATCAGTTCACTATCACCAAATACTTGCAATACTTTTATTCCTCTTTTTTGAGCTAGTTTTATGCCCTGAATCAAGGCTTCATATTCAACTGCATTGTTAGTACAACTAAACTACAATCTGAATGAAGAGAAATAACTTTCTCTTTGGGGTGAAATGAGTACAACCACAACACCTACTCCATTTTTTCTTCTGGAGCCATCAAAGTACATCTGCCTTATTCTAATTGGATCTGATTTTTTTTCAAGGTTGGGAATAGTAGCATCCTCCTCATGGATACAATAAGTACCCAACCCTGTATCCTCTATGTGATCAAGAGTGTCAAACTGAAAACAATTAGCCCACTCATCCAGTAGTATGTCAGGTATTTCCTCCACATGTGTGGTTGCTTCATGTCTACTGCTATCATCCTCTTCTAACTCATGTATTGTGCAATTCATGTCATTTGAGTTAGAAGAGTAGGGCTCTATATGGTCATTTGCAATGGACTCAACCCTAATAGTTACTTTGGTACCATATCTAGTTCTAAACAACATGTGGGACCCATCAGAAGACAAATACCCACCAATTTAAGTAGTGAAGTCCCTATTTAAGCATATGCCAAAATATGCAGGGAGATCTATAACAGATATATCTTGTGAAATAGAGTAGCCAAGACATGCATGTAGAGTGAGTTCCAATCCTTTAATAACTCCTACTATCTTGACAGTAGTACCATCTAATTGAACTACACCCTTGTTCCCAGGTTCATACTCTATACCCAATCTATCAACGATATTTTTTTTCATAACAGAGGTAGCTGCCCTAGAATATATCATATAGTTATGCAACAATTTGTCACCTATGATTAGGGAAACATAAAATTGTGGGGGCTTACTGGTTTGCTTGTCCTTACCTTTTCCTCTAGCTAACATAGATTTATTGAGGTAGTTGTCTTTTCTTTGGTTGTTTCCACAACAGGCTGACCAAAATCAATTAGGGCCTCTTGAAGAAGATTCCTTTATGCTAGGATTAACAATGCATCCCACATGCTAACATTCAAGTTTGTCTTCTTCATCTGGTCTACAATACTAGAAGGTATCTGATTACCTTTTGGAGGTGTTTTAGTGACAACTGGACCACTCTTTGACTGCTAACTGGATTTGGGCTGCACAGTTGGCACTATATCTGCCTTTTCCACTATTTGATCTACTTTCCTTGAAGGAACCTCAGGCACTTTCTCTTTAGCTATAACTATTGGAGACACTTTGGGCATAGGTGTATGACCAGCTGTAGGTATTGAGGCATCTTCAGTAGCTCTCCTCTTTGATCTTGTATTGAATGCAACTGGACCAGGGCCTTGATTAACACCACAATATTCATCAGGGGTCCAGTTCATCAAGGTAGCATTGTCTTGCATCCGCCTTGGACTTCCAACCACTCCTTGATTGGTATTAACTTGTTGTTCTGAACTTGTTGGTTACTCTTGTACTGTCAGGAGACGACTAAACTATCCACTCTGGCACAAGTTTTAGTCATGTGATTGATTTCAAGGATAACACTAGCTACTATCTTGGGCTAGGTTGTCCTAAATTGGAACAAGGGGCCCTGAAGTGCTTGCTACATTAGGATTAACAACATTCAAAGGTCTGACATAACTAGGCCGTCCCTGCCCGTTACCTTGGTATAGTGGTCTATTTTGTTGATAACCCTGATTGAAGGGTTGGTATGTCTGGTTGGAGGGTCAATAAGGCCTGTTTGATTATGTACTCTACCTCTTCATTTCCACCAACTCATTAGTAACACTTTGTAATAAGCTTTTGGCCTCATGTAATTCTTTTGGGGGTACATATAAAGGAGTTGTGGAGGTGGTTGCTATAGGAATCAAAGCCACAATAGGATGAATAGAAGGAGCCTTTGGAAAAATGGGCATGGGTGGCCTTGGGGTTGTCTTTCCTACCTAGATCAAACAATTTTTTGCTCTAATGGCAGTATCATAAGCATCTGGTAAGACCACACCACCCATGGACTGAATCATGACAACAATATCTAGATTCAAAGACATTAGGTAGTAGATAAACGCTGTGTTTAGAGAGGGCTTCACCAATAAGGGAATCATGTCCCATGTCTTATGTAATCTATAATTCAAGTCCACCATGCATTCATGTTGGGCTCTCTTGATAGCAGCCAATTGTTCCATAAGTGACAAGTTATCACTTCTATCTTCAAAGTGTTGGCACAATTTAGTGCCCAAATCATCCCAGTTGTGTATTGAGTTGGCTTGGAGACCCCTATACTACTGTAGGGCCTTTCCATTGAATGAGGAAGCTAGTAATCTCATAGCCACATTATCAACAGTGACATTGTGGACTATACAGACACTAGCAACATCTTGAATGTGCTCAGCGGGAGTAGTAGAGTCATCACCAGTAAAGATTGGAATGGACTTTAAGGCGGAAGTAGGGATGTCATCATACTATGCTAGGTCTAGCGGACTACCCCCATTAAAAGCAACAAATGGAAGATTTCTAGCCATGTTAGGGATATAAAGGTTAATCACTGGTATACATAGGGTTCTAACTAAATGCTAAGACCTAACCTAAAAATTGATTGGAGGAGGAGTAGACTAAGCTCTTAAATGGTATGAATTATTTCTGTTTTCCCTCACCAAGGACCTAGATAGTCTTGTTCTTCTTCTTCTATTAGCAAATGAGAGTTCTGTGAATTGGAAGTTACCTCTAGAAGAAGACCTTGTCTACACTCCAAGCATGACATGTTAAGTTGTTGTGTAGGAACTGGATCAGTAGAGTTGCCATGTGCCTATTGAATGCTTTCACAATAGCAAATGAACTAGGGACAACACCAAAATCCTTAGTCCAGCTCTCACTCAGAGCAGAGTGTCCCACCGGGCGTGCTAGGAACTGTTATCAAATAGAATTGCACCCATCTTGGAGAGTATCCAAGGATTCTAATGACACAATGGAAATGATCTCAAGGTGTGGGACCTTGTGAATTGAAATTATACCTTCAGATAATAAGCCTAATGCTTAGAGAAAATTATCTAAACCTAGTGCTAACACTACAAGGGAAAAGGGTTAGAAGGAAACATGAATGAGAAAAGAGGTGATGGACCAGATTTAATGAGTAGTAGTAATCTTAGAAGAGACACAACAATGATCTCAATCACAATGGGAGTTCACACAAAGTTATAGGGCTGATTGAGGCTTTGGTATGAAGACCTAACCTATAGAGGAGCCATTTTACTCACATCATAGATCACAACTTCAAGTAAAACATAGAAATCAGAGCATAAGAGAGGCAAGATATTGTGCATGTATTGATCATGAAGGCTAGAAACCATTATAATACAAAATAACCAGTAGTAGAAAGAGACACAGTATAGTCAATTACAATCATTGGTGGATTGATCAGAAGACAACAGAGGCCCAACTACAAGCATAGTGTGTGACATTTCAATAATCCTATAATTACACTAAGAGGTCTGACTATAGGAAATTCAATAGCATAACAGTCCAAAAATTACCAAATCCTCCTCCTACTAAAGATTACAATGCTTATATAGATCAAGCTCTTGTGTAGAGGGCATTGAGGCAGATGTGCAAGATCTAAGAACACTAATGCCATCATCAATGCAAGACTAGGAATAAATGACAATGCGAACAGAACCTATGCCTAGGTCTGTAACCTTAGAAATGGCTACCTGCACACAAGGGAGGATAAAGCATTAAAGAAAATGGGGAAAAAGATATCATCAACCACAGAAATATCTACCACCGAGCCATCAGAGTCTTTTTGCATTGAAGAATCGTGTCATCCTTTTGAATTTTGTCTATAGAACTCACCAACTCAATTCAATGTGAAATATCTACCTCTACAATACTTCAAGTCAGTTGCTAAGATGTCATGTCGGCCAAACCTACACATCCTTCCTCAGTTGGCAGCCACCCTGATATCTAGATGTGCACATCTAGATCATGATAATTGGATCATATTTCAAAAGTGAGAATATCCCCCCAAAAAGCCCACCAAGTGAAAGAGGTGGAAAATCTAAGTACTTTTGCCTTTTGAATCATGTAGAAATTCCTTAGGATGGGGGAGATATATGCGGTCAATAGTCATATGGATATCCACCTGTTGCCACCTTGCAGTGACGTAGTGGGAACATGACGTCAGCTTCAGTGGACCATAGACATGTGATATCCTAAATATCCCTCAAGGTCTACATATTCGCTGATATTGGGATGCACCCATCTAATTCTTTTCCTCGCAGCATGGATATTAACCTTCAATATCCATGCACTAACTTAATATCCAGATGCCTCTTGAGTATCTTGATGATGTCATTAGCATAAGAACTTGTTTGAAATGGGCTATGGATGACGTCATCGAGATATTAGCACTCGGGGCTGATATATCAGAGGTGGAATGTTTGGATGACGTCATCATCATATGCGCTTCTTTGGAGAGGGGATCTAGATGACGTCATCCAAACATTCGCAAGGTTATGGATATTAACTTAGGATCTAGATATTAGGAAATATTTGGATGACATCACCGTCATATTCATAAGGGTCTGCACATTCGCGAAGGACCCGGATATTAGTTAAGATCCAGATGTTTAGAAAACACTTGGATATTAACTAAGGTCCAAACATAAAGGGGATATCAGGACCTTAACTAAGGTCTGAGATAGTAAGACAATATCTAGGATGTTAGCGAAGATCTAGATGGTGTCATTAGAATATCCATGCCAGAAAATGACTAAGTATGAAGATGGTGAATCCCTGTGAAAGAAAGCATTTGAAGATTAAGAATTTCTAAGTTTTTCTGGATTTTTTCCAAGGATTCTCCAGACAAGATTTTGGGGAGGGTCATATTCCAAAGGATGTCTAGGGGATCTGTAAGGTGAACTATTTGACTCTGGACAAAGGAAAATGGGTCAATAGTGACATCATCATCTATACAGATGACACCAAAAATCTATATGAGGGCATCAACATAAGGTGTTGGTGGGTCAACGGGTGTGCCAAATGAAGATGATAAAATGGGGAAGATGTTAAAAACATAAAGTAAGCAGAAATAAATGGTTATAATTTCAAAGTCTTCTCCATTCTAGTCTCCTTGATAAGGTGGAGGAAATGCATGTACCTAGCTACAAATCCTATCTTTAACCAATGTAAATGAATGTGGATTTCTCAAGAGCTAACTAGCATAATGACGGTAAGGAGTTTGGTTATAATTTGGCTACAATTTGGCTATAGTTTGGATATGGAGATGGAATGATTTTGGGAGCATAATTTTCATGTTCAAGTATGTAATGTCCCCTTTTAGGATATCCTTGATCTCTTAACCTGCACACAAGAATAACTACTAGAAAGGGACATTGGTACTATTAAAGATCAATTTAGTAATGAAATTAATGTATCATAATAATCAATAATAATGAACAAGAATACAACATTATTGGTCTAGAGCATATATTCGATTGTATTTCTTCATAGTTTAATATACTTATACTTGATAAGTCTTTTGCCTCATGACATACTTTGGGAATAGCTATTGTCGTGCCTGGTCATTAATCTAACCTAATTGTCAACCCTAGTGGAGGAGGGGAAAACATTATGTTAAGGCATTGGATAACTAATCCCCACTGCCATGGGCCCAAGGGTTTCATGCTCGCCCGACATACCTCACCACTTGGCTAAAAAGGCTTCATGCCTGCCTGACATACTTCACCATTTGAGAGTCACCCACTGTGTGAGACATTAATAACAAACTAATCTCCATTGCCAGAGGCCCAAGGGCTTCATTGCATGCTCAACAATACTTCACCACTTGGCTCAAGGGCTTCATTGCATTCCTGGTAATACTTCACCACTTGAAAGTCACCTACCATGTAAGACTTAATAATAATAAATCACCCTTCCTTAACGACGCAAACATCCTCATAGGCATTAGACAAGATTAGTGTAATGCCTCGCCATGAACACCTTAGAGAACAACACATCTATGCTATGCAAAGAAGGATAAATTTTTTTTTTATATGAATAAGATAACAAAGTAATGTTAACACATCTATACACATCATTTGAACTAACGACTTGTCCTCTAAGATTTCATGGTTGCATTACTTGCCAAATCAATTAACATAATTCAACATACATTATTAACTAACATTAGTAGATCATTCTAAATCTATAGCATTAAATGAATAAACATATACATCTCCATATCATAACATCAGATGAATAATTGACATGATCAGGATTACATGTGAATGTACAAATTCCTATACACATGAGTAATTCATTACATTGATTACATTATCACCTTTCTGAATACATACATTACGAATCGACTGTCACACAAGGCTAGACCATGAGTATGCATAATCATCTTCCTCAAACTGGTACAAGATCTGATATCTAATGCACAAGATACATCCTCCTCACCCACGAACATCGGCAAGGGAAAAACCAATGGAAATAAAAGCTCTTCCACCCGACCATGTGGAACCCTAAGGTCCACCCCCCGAGCTAGGAGATAACATAAGATCTCACACTCACAGATAGTAAGGAGAACAATAGACTAACACAAGCAGTAGGGTTATACATGACACCAATTATCAAACTGTCCACAATAAACATCACTGACATACTTAACTGCACTTCCAGAGACACTTACGCAATTGAGGGAGGAAATACAACTAGGGAGTGCTAGACTGCAATAGGGAGGAGTGTCATCACATGATATAGTTGTCCTGGTAGCCTCTCCCATTGAGAGCCACTCCCCCTACTTGCAACTAGAAAACCCTACACTGACCAAGACACTAATCCGCTTACATTCCATATACCAAGCAAGGCATTAACCACCCTGCATGTTCACCGCAATTTTATGAGTTCATAACATAATTTCACTTTAGGGTTACATTATATATCTCAGATATGAACCACCACATACCCAACCATCTTCAGGGTTACAATATTGCAAGGGCCAAATACACAACTAGACCCTCCTTGGCCTTTGGAAACCAACCTCTTAATGACAAACTTGACATTGCTCTAAACATTTAAACCTTCATATAACTCTACTATGATTTTACTATATTTCTAAACCCAAATGACAAAAGGAATCCACAAGTCCATGCCAATCGTACAAAATAACTTCAAATAATCATCATCTCCTCATAATTAATTTCCATTCTTTTGATTTTATATGTATAAATAAAATCTCATAACAGAGTAATTAACTTCTAATTTCCTTTAATTGACCAAAACAAGGTAAGTACAAGACGTCCCTACAATCATTCGAGATAATCAAATTTATTGCAATCTACTAAATGGTTTCTATCTAGTTAATTGATTCTAATAAGGTGGTTACATTTAACTAATAACTCCTACAAAGATTCACTCCCTGACTCTAAACTGATCTATAAGTCAAATAAAATTTATCTTTTTCCATTATACATACATCTATTACTAATTAATACATTTATATTAAAAGAGACAAAATAATTTGATTTATTACATTCGCAAGAACAACATAATATTTTCACCCCCATAATTAATAATTTAAATATTCCTTAAATCTTTGCTTTAAGAATCTTAACTTACTATTTTCACCAATTTACCCATTTACTTCTAAAAGAGAAAACCTAATGCATAATGAGAAGCAAATCATATGTCTATTACGCAACATAAAGTCTTGAAAATTCAGCCCTAAAATGCACACCAACATAAAAGAACTTGTAATAACATTTTTAAAAGAAAACCTAAACCTAATAAACACATATGACGCCAACTTTCAATAATTATCAAGACACTTAATCCAATAATCAAGACACATTGTTGCATTATGACCATGGATACTTTCCTTTAGTTAAAACATTTTTTTTAGACTTTCTTGGCACTCAAGACACAGATAATTAATCAAAGCAAGGTAAGGTTCTAACCACATTGCTATTATCAAATTATTTCTTCCTATAAGAAAATATTCTTAACTATTAACTAGATTATAATGATATAATAAAAAGAAAAAAAAATAATATTTATTACAAATTATTAATAGGAATTCATTACATTCAATCCTAAATAAATTAATTTTACTCCAATCTACTTAATGATTTTTACCCGATTAATTTATCCAAAAATTGTTGTAACATTTTACTAACCTTTTCTTTATAAAATAAATCTAAAAAAATATGATCATTCAAATAACTATATATATATAACAATTACATATAAGTATTTTACAACATTCTTATAATCTAATCAAGGAACATAACTGTATACCTTCATATGTATGATTACATATAAATATCTTCATTATTAGCATATGATATCTTTCCTACTTATGACTCAGAAATATATATAAATATAATGCTGATTTAATTATATTTATTTATAATGCTGATATTCCTTTTTATTTATTTATTTCCCATATATATATAATATTTCCTCTTAAATTAAATGCAAGCTACTGTTATTCCATACTTTCTGACTTTCATAATTAAAGACTTCTGTTTGCTTACTTTAGACTTCCTTATTTTCTTATATCCCCAAATCTGATCCCCTTTCCTTCCTTGCTGCTGCTATTTATATTATATATGTTCCATTATGCCTCTTACGAAGAATGGTGACTCTTCAAAGAGTCACATACATAATATTAATATCTAATATATATATATTTAATTAATTAATTCATATTACTAATATATATTATAATAATATTTATATCTATTAATATCTTATGAGTATAATAATAATAATATTTGATATCTATATTCATGTAATATGATAATATATTATATAACTTATTAATATTTAATTATTAATATTTATGTGTAATTAAATATATTGTTTAAATCTTCAATTTAAACAAGGCTTTAATATGGGGACATGACAATATAGTACTGGAAATAAACCCTAATAAAATAGTATATTTTACCCTAATAGTATATTTTATACCAGCTTTACAGTAAATGAAATGTAGTGTTGGAAATAACCTTTAAAAAATATAAAATATTGTACCACACTTGTAAATAAAATAGAGTGATGTAAATTTAAAAGATAGTATAAAATATTATTTTATAGCACTATATTAAACCCTAACAAAATATAATTATAAACAATAATGAAAAGATAATAATTTAAATTTCATTGTGTAGAAAACATAAGTAAAAATTGGTGACAAAATCTATAAAATATAATGCACTTACCATTCAATTAACTTCTGTTCTTCGGGTCTAAAATATTGCAGCCACCTCTTAAAAAAAACTCCATGGAAATTTATAATGCACAGTGTTCCCAATAAAGTAATTTCCAAAAAGATTAAAAAGCCCCCAAATTCTCTCGGTCAAAATTTCCCCTCCCCATTTAATAAATAATGAAGGGAGGGAAGTTATTTTTCCCACTCCTGTACAAAATAAATTTACAACTACCCCAACTAACTACCTACTAACCCTTATTAAAAATAAATAAAATATATGCAACCAACATAATTTAAACATACACACAATAAATAATCTTACACAAACGGGTAAAACCATTTACCCACACTCACTCACATATTATAATTAATTATATAACCAACTTTATAATATTCTATTTATTTACTATTTTATTATTATTTCTTAATTATAATATTACACTATAATTTTATTTTACTATCCACTAGGATTATATATATTATTTATCAATCCATTTTAATGCATAAGATAACCAAGGCATATTATCAGACAAATTAAACCAAAAGCCAAAATAATTAAATAACCACTAACCAGGGTCAAAAGGCAAAACTTCAAGCAACACTGAATGGCCACTGATAGTACTTGACAAGGTATCAAACTGGGGGACCAAGTGCTATCTCCGGTCCACTACTTCCATTGGGTGCAAGGCACGCTCATACCTACCAATTCAGGTGGAGTCGATGCCTGGTACCTGTTCACTCAAACATACAAGTTAGAGCACATGTACATAATAGCCAAAGCACTAGGGAAGGGACTCTAGCAATCATATCTCATACTCGTATGTCACCCATACATCCAATGGTATGATGCCACCCTTTCCACCTGTCCTAACAACATACTACTGCATCACCTTATCCAAATAAATCTCTGCATAATAACAATATGCATCATGCTCCCAAAAGTATTAACAGAAGCTCTTGTTCCATCCTCATCATCAGGTTCCTTAGCCAAACTACCTGCACATCCAAGGTGAGAATGGAGGGGCGCTACAATTAGTGACGTGGAAAGAGACACAATGTCCCTCATATATCATGGGTAAGACTAAGTATATGTGTGTGTGTGTTTGTGTGTGTGTGTGTTAGAAATATCATACCGATTCATAGATTTTCTCTCCTTAAGGATGTACGAGTAATCTTGTGGACCACTAAGATTATGATTACCTTGATTTCTCATAAGGCTGCTATCAAACCAAAATTCTTTTATGCAATGATGTTCCTTATAGGAACTATATTAATGGAGAGTATTTCCATCACTATGGATGGATATCCATATGGTAGATTGCTACCTCTATATATTAAATCTAATGTATATATTTATTTTTGCCTCTTTCCTCTTGCTGGTATATATATATATATATATAAAATTCAAAAATATTCTTTTATATACTTAAAAATATCTTCTTATTTCCAATCAGATATTCTTTTCTTAATATTCTCCAATATATCTTCCTTCTTATATGTAGATCTCTATATTTCCCCCCCTTGATTGATTTTGAATGGTTGATATTTATATTGTGATTCATTCCTTAGGACACAGCTTTTACCAATAGACACATCTCCTTAAAACTAATCATTGCTGCTCATATATCTCTATGTAATGGTTGCCTTGTCCATGAATCGTTGCTCTGTCTTTGGTTACTAAATAATCATTGCTTTTAGTATGTTTGTTTACTACCTTGTCTTTTTATTTAATCGCAGCCTTCCTTTACAATATACTAACCATGTTTGCCTTTATTAATGTGATCGCTACCTTAGTAAATCTCTATGAATCATTTCATATCTTTTAATATTAATGCTTTTCCTTTATTAATTGGTCCCTTATAATTATATTATTTAAATTATTAGTATTAATATTTATATTTATATTTATAATTATATATTATAGTTATATTCTTATTTACATAGTATATTTAATAATATTTTTTAAATAAATATATATTATATATTATATTAATTTATAATATTTGAGTATATAATATTTAATTTATAATAGATATTAATAATATATTTGATTTATATAATATTGAATATTTAAATTGAATATATTTAAATATATATAAAATATTAATATTTAATTTAACTATAAATCATTAGTATAGGAAAATGACAGCCCTCCCCACTCAAAATTGCTTGTCCTCAAGCAATCACAATGAGTTCTTTCATTACTATTCATTTTTTAACATTTACCTTCCGATGTATTGAGACGAAATCATGGTTTTGACCTCAAAGAATATTTCATTAGTGAAGAGAAAATGATTGTGATTCCATGAAAGAGAATTTGTGACCAAAGAATACTTGAAAGGTCTAATGAAATACAAATGTATAGGTAAGGATTTGTTCGATGTTTGAACAACAATGATGTGATGCAAGTATCATAGATTCAATGCTAAAGAAGATTTTGAAAGTATTGAGATTCCAAGATTCTAATGGATGATGAAGACATCTTGATTTTTGATTACGAGATTCGGTCTTGTACTTGTCATCTTGTAGTTTTACCTTTCGATATTTTATTGAGAAGAGTCATGTTCTTGAGGAGTGATTGATTATTTGATTTTGAATAGAAATATGACTGAGGTAATACAAGGGTTATAGATGAATATGTAGTTAATCAATTGAATGCGAGAAGGGAAAATCTTTTCAATGTTAAAGAAGAAATTTGGGAGTTTTGAGAATTCAAGATTGGAGATTTGTAATGAAACAATATTGATAAAAAAATTGAAAGATGTTGTAGAGAAAGATATATTCAAGTAAGACTTTGATTGCTGAGCAAGTTGTAGAATAATCAATGAATGATGATAAGATAATGTGGAGAATGATCCTAGGATTTGTGGGTTATGGGCCAACAATATAACTTAGCATAATCTTATGTAACATCTATCATTCATAGGATGACAGGAATACTACTCTAATACCACTTGTAATGTCCCATTTTAGGATATCCTTGTTCTCTTAACCTGCACATAAGAATAACTACAAGAAAGGGACATTAGTACTATTAAAGATCAATTTAGTAATGAAATTAATGTATCATAATCATAATCAATAATAATGAACAATAATATAACATTATTGGAGAGAGCATATATTTAATTATATTTCTTCACACTTTAATATACTTATACTTGATATGTCTTTTGCCTCATGATATACTTTGGGAATAGCTATCGTCATGCCCGGTCGTTAATCTAACCTAATCGTCAACCCTAGCAAAGGAGGGGAAAACATTATGTTAATGTACTAAATAACTAATCCCCACTGCCATGGGCCCAAGGGTTTCATGCTCACCTGGCATTCCTCACCACTTGGCTCAAAAGGCTTCATGATCACCTGGCATACTTCACCATTTGAGAGTCACCCACCGTGTGAGACATTAATAACAAACTAATCTCCACTACCATAGGCCCAAGGGCTTCATTGCATGCCTAGCAATACTTCACCACTTGGCTCAAGGGCTTCATTGCATGCCAGGCAATACTTCACCACTTGAGAGTCACCTACCATGTAAGACTTATTATTAATAATAATAAATCGCCCTTCCTTAATAACCCAAATGTCCTCATAGGCATTAAACAAGATTAATGACATGGCAAGACACATAACATCCCTCGTATATCATGGGTAAGACTAAGTATATATATAAGTTAGAAATATCATACCGATTCATAGATTTGCTCTCCTTAAGGATGTACAAGTGATCTTATGGATCACTAAGATGATGATTGCCTTGATTTCTCATTTAAGGCTGCTATCAAATCAAAATTCTTTTATGCTATGATGTTCCTTATAGGAACTATATTAATGGAGAGTATTTCCATCACTATGGATGGATATCCATATGGTAGATTACTGCCTCTATATATTAATCTAATATATATATATTTATTTCTACCTCTTTCCTCTTGCTAGTATATATATATATATATATATATATATATATATATATATATATATATATATATATATATATATTAAATTCAAAAATATTCTTTTATATACATAGAAATATCTTCTTATTTCCAATAAGATATTCTTTTCTTAATACTCTCCAATATATATTCCTTCTTATATGTAGATCTCTATATTTCCCCCCTTGATTATTTTTGAATGATTGATATTTATATTGTGATTCAGTCCTTAGAGACACAACTTTTACCAATAGACACATCTCCTTCAAACTAATCGCTGCTACTCATATATCTCTATGTAAGCATTGCCTTTTCCATGAATCGCTGCTGACTGTGTTTGGTTACTAAATAATCGCTACCTTTAGTAAGTTTGTTTACTGCCTTGTCTTTTCATTTAATCACAACCTTCCTTTGCAATATACTAACAATGTTTGCCTTTATTAATGTGATCGCTACCTTAGTAAATCTCTATAAATCATTTCATATCTTTTAATATTAATTCCTTTCCTTTATTAATCGGTCCCTTATAATTATATTTATTACAATAATATTTAATTTATTAATATTTATATTTATATTATAATTTACATAGTATATATAATAATATATTTTAAATAAATATATATTATATATTATATTAATTTATAATATTTGAGTATATAATATTTAATTTATAATAGATATTAAGAATATATTCAATTTATATAATATTTAATATTTAAATTGAATATATTCTTGTTATATATAAAATATTAATATTTAATTTAACTATAAATCATTAGTATATGAACATGACAGAGTATGAGAGTGGTAGAGTTGAAATGGATTCCAGAGGCTTCTTATTTATATATTTTTGGGGGATTTTGGATCAATAGTGGAAATTCAAAGATGAGATCCAAGGGTTGAGATTTCATAGTGAAATCAATGGATAGGGTTTCATCAACAAAGATGGAGAGCTCACATAATTATTAAATTTTTAATTTGGCCTTGGGAAGGCTTTGCATTAATGAGGATGGAGACATGTGAATGAATTAAAAAACCATTTTATGGGTGATTAGGATGAGATAAGACAAGTGCATGGATTGGGAAGGGTGAGGTGGAGACACATGTGAACATAATTAATTAAATAATATATATTATGTAATTTAATTGGGGGATGGGTTAATGAGGATTAGATTAATTAAACAAGTGATTAATTTAATTAATCTGGCTATAGGAAATTAGTAGATGGGTTAATTAGTGAACAATTTTTTTAAAAAAGAGGGTAAAAACTTTATTGAATCACCAGAGCATTACAAAGTCAAGAGAAACAAACCGACTAAGGGGCCAAACAAAACAAAGAATTAATTCACACCCAAGAAGCATCTCATATCCGTAACCCAATCCTCAAGAACTAGGGCCAAATCACCAGGAAGGTTGACCCAATCATCAACATACCAAGAACCCATTCTCTCAGTAGCCCACCTAGCCAAACCGTCAACCACCTTATTCCACTCCTGAGGAATATGGCAAAAAATAATGTACTCCAAAGTAGAACACAAAGAAACAATCTACTTGACAACCATAGCCAACTGTCAATTCACATCATCTAAATGATGCTTATATAGCATATCAATAACAACCTGAGAATCAAACTCACAAACAATCCATCGCCATCCAAGGCCAACCACATGCTTAATCGCCAGAAGAATAGCAATAGCCTCCATGAGATTATTAGAATGCATACCTCTATACATAGAAAAGAAAAAAAACCACCACCCCCAAACTATCTCATCCAATACCTCCAACTCTAGCATGCCCATGATTACCCCTAGAAGACCCATTTGTATTAATTTTTAGCTCACCCAGAGTAGGAGGGCACCAGAAACCAACCTGAGAAACCTTCTCTCGACCATGACCATGATACACACTTCTCACATTTCTCCTACCCCCCATAACAAGAGCTAGATCATTAACCACTCCCAAATCTGCAAGATCAACCGGCACAGAAAAATCACACTTTGCAGTCAAAGTCTCCTAAAGGACCCCCATAATTCTCCTCCAAAGCTACCCAATAAGAAAATTCTTATCTAAGAAGATCCGCCTGTTACGCTCCAACCAAACATGCTAAATAATCAAACTGGGGCCAATTATCCAGGCAATACTAAGAAAGGGGTCCTAGTAGGAGAGGATCCTTGTCTCCTCCATAAGTCTTCCAAAGAAGAAACATGGAAACACAGTAGACTCCAGAGATTCCACCAAAGATGCCAAATAGCTTTTGCAAAAGAACACTGAAAGAAGAGATGTAGAAAACATTCATCATGATTAGCACACATAACACACATGGAAGGGCTCTGAAACCCCCTCTTCCTAAGATTCTCCAAAGTAAGACACTTGCCTTGAACCACTATCCAAGCTCGAATAAATTACACTTAGGTGACACAAACTTAATCCAAACATGCTTCCACCAAGAAACCTTGGAGCTCCCAAGTAATTGCTCATCCAAAACTTGATAACTAAAGGCAACCAAAAATTTGCCTTTTGGATCCAGACCCCAAGCCAGTACATCTTTCCCAAGAAGAGAATTGCAAATATGATCCAACAAAATCTTAGCAAGCTCCTGACAATCCTCCACCACACCCCTAGGAGGCCACTCCAAAGGATCCTTCCACCTAGACATTGTAATCTGACCCATGGTCTACTATGATTTAAAATCAGCCAGACAACACCAACCCTCATCTATAAAAACATGGCACAAATCCTATAGGTGAGGATGAGAAGACAAAATGGGAGGATGTCCATCCCAAGAATCATACTAGAAAAGAGCCTCCCGACCACCATTGCAAATCCAAAATAGTCCCTGCTTTACAAGCTTGGCACCCCTTTTGAGACTACCCCAAATTAGTGAACAAAATTAATTAAATAGAGGTTAATTTAATAAATTTGGTTGTGTTATACAGTAAAATATTTACCCTTGCCATTTTACACCTAGTATAGCACCCGGGTGGACTTGAAACAATTAATTATTATTCCTAAAAAAAAAAAACCTAAAAGGTGACTTTAGAATGGGGCTAAGCCCACTTAATTGAGCTTATCCCATAGTGTAAGGGGCACAAAGGTTAAGTGAACCTAGTGCCCTAGGCCCTCCTTGAACTCGGAGCTAAATTAATGGTATGTTAGCTTAGGACATCTCTAATACTTCCTCATGTCGAACCCATTTGGTTTAGGTCCCAAAAATCAATGGGAATGCATATATAAGAAAGTTTATTCATTTGAATATCTAAGAAATCTAGGCACTCTTGTACTCTCAATATCTCATTCTCTCTATTCTTTTCTAAAGCTCTCTATGGTGGATTAAGACACCCAGATTTGGAGATCCTATAAAACCCTAATTTGGGTCTAGGGCAACTAGCACCCTAGTACCTCTCTGTTCTTGAAGTCAAATCCTAGTTCTCCTTTGTTCCTTGATCTCTTTTGTGGTATTAGATTTCCTATATTTGTTTCTGATAGGAGTTTATTGATTAGTCTTGCTCATTTAGGGTTTCATATTTTGCCCTAGTTTGGTTGGTTGAATTCGGTTGACACTCCTTTATACAACAAAGGGAAAAGACCCCTATAGGTTGCCTCTCCTCACAAGGTAGAAGCTAAAATTGGTTTGTGTTACAATGTTGATAGAAGAGGGTTTGACCTAGTTTAACCTTTTAGGTTAAGTCTCCCTTTTCCATCAAATATTTTGGTGAACCCAATGCATCTTGCACTTTTACATCCTTCTTGCTTCATATTTGAGTTATTTTCTATCCTAGATCTAATTAGGTTAAATTCATTCATCACTTTAAATAGTTATATATCTTAATTTTGTATTATTTCATTGTTAGGATTTACTAAAACCTTGCATTCATAGAAGCCCTAGCTAGTCTTTAGACTAAGGTTTGTAGATTCATGTGTTGTCGTATGATTTGGTTGATTAAATTGATTCCATTTTCTATAGAATATCATCTTTGGTTTAATAAAAGAACATTCTCGCATCTTTGCATCTCAAATTAGAAAATTAAGCATTTAATTTAGGTTTAGAAGAAACATATTTGTCACCTTGTCTATATTTCATAAGTTTAGATCATTATAACATGATATAAATATCTGATTTTTGCATCATATATGATTGGTATTGCACTAATTAATCATTTCATATTGGAATATATGTTGCATTTGCAATTCTAAATTATTAGGGTTTTAAAAAAGATTGCACTTTTTGGAAAATCTAGCTAGTCTTGCACCTAGGGTTTGTTGAGTAGAATCTTATTTCAAATCTTGGTGATATTGATTAGTTGTTCAAATTTAATTTAGCATTGCTGTAGCACATTATAATTACCATTTGTGTCTAACTTAAGATGAAAAAACATTCTTGCATCACTACATTTTGAATTAGGTAATAAGATCTAGGGTTTGATGGTAAACCCTAGCTAGTCTTGCATTTAGTTGTTATATTTTAAATCTTATTTTCAAATCCTTGCTATTTCCTAAATCTAATTTCAAGTTGATGTACCTCATCATATTTTTCATATTTGTTTAGTTTATAAAGAAATAACATTCATGCATTCATATTCTCTTTGAAATTTGAAAGGAAAAACATAAACGAACTATCTAAATGCAAACATGGCTTCTCTTTCATCATTTTCCAACTTTACTTGAAAGGTTTGTGAAATTGATGTTCCATTTATAAAATATGGTAAATGCAAAACATTACCTATTCCCTTGTATTTCTTTGATCCCTATCCTAAGATTCCTCCTACTTATAAAGAGATCTTGGTGCAAGAGGCTAAAATCATTGGCACATTCCTTAACATTACTTTACCTTCTCTTCATTTGGATGATCTCTCTTCTAGAGATGCATCATTAGAGGATGTTGAGCATACCACTTATACTTCTAGGTCATAGTACATGATGATTCCATGACTCATCCTATCCATCTTCCTCCTTCGGTTGAATGTTCAAGTATCTTAAATATAACCAGATATGTGAAGACCATTGATATTCCTCCTTTGGTTGCATGTTCAAGCCCCATGGACATCACTAAATATGCAATCATCAACAATTTTCTTAACATCACTCTACCTTCCCTTCATTCTAGTGCTATCCCTTTGAAAGATGAAACATTTGTGAATGAAGAGCCCTCCCTCACATTGAATCCCTTAGGGATGGATGTTGAACATAATAAAAAAGATAATAATGTAAATTCCATCATCATTAATAGACTTATTCTTCCCTCAAGGGGATAGTAAAAAAGTGTATTAATGTTCAAAATATTCCTAAAATCATTATCCATGAGACACCTAATCCACGTCCTTTATCTCAGCATGTGATTATAGTTTGAGGTGTTCCAAAACCATTTCGACCTCCTGGATACATCTTCAACTTTGCAAAGAAAATTACTCAAAGAATCAAGGTGTTCAAAGTGTGTTGCAACAACCCCATTATCATGTGGTTGCTCACACACACAACACCTATAATAACAAGAAAAGAAAGCAAGCATCGAGTGTGCCCACCTCTCTTCCACCTTCTCAACCTTTCCTTCCCCCACCTCCTTGTCTTCCTCAACATGTTGGTAGAGAATATGATCTTGTTGAGCAACTCTGTGCTACTTTGGCTAAGATCTCTCTATGGGATTTAATACAAACATTACCTACATACCACAGAATGCTCCAAGAGACTCTACAAACGGTAGTTGTTCCACCTTCTGTTAGACTGAATGATGTAGCATCCCTGTTTAGTGGTATGCATGTGACAACATCATATATCTTAATTCAACAACATGAATTACCTCCCATAGAAGTGCAAAACCAATATGAGCCTCTTATGATATTTGTCATTATTAACAGATTGAGGATAAGATGCACTATGATTGATGGTGGATTAGGTCTTAATGTTTGTGGCATAGACTTGTTACATAAGATCAATGTCGATCTACATCTCTCATCAAACCAGATAAACTCAACATCTGTGGCTTTGATAATGTTGATAGATAATCATTAGGTACAATCACCTTAAATGTTAAGGCTAGAACTATGATATTGCCTACCCTTATCCATGTCATGCCTAATTCTCTCACATACAATCTTCTTCTTGGTAGATCCTAGATTCATGCCATGGGGGTAGTCCTGTCTACCCTTTATCATTCAATAAAGTTTGTATACGCCTAAAAATGACACAATTCACATTCTTCTAAGTTAATTAAATATCAAAATATTTAATTGTCTCTTCTAAAGTCAAAATTAAATAAAACCCTTTTATTTAATTAAATTCCTCCAAACAATTAAATAATTCTTAATTATTTAATTAAATCAATTCATTCTTCCAAATTTGAATAAATTAAATCAAATTTATTTAAATCCTCTCAATCTCTAAAAATAAAATACAATCAAACATTTTATTTAGTTCTTCTAAATTAAATAATACCAATTATTTAATTGTTTCTTCCAATAATATCTTCTCTAAATTTAAATAAATTAAATATTTATTTAAGTTGTCCATTTCTTCTAAATTGAGTTATCTCTAAATATAATTCAATCCTTGTGCACATGCAATTGAATATTCTAAATATTTAATTGAGCTAAAATATCTTCTCACCCTCATGCAATTTCCATTCTCTAGTTCTATTCTCTTAACTGATTGATTTATTCTTTTAATTGATTAATCTCTTCAGTTAACTCATTCTTCTATTTTATTAAATTCCTCTCATGCAAAATATAGCAAGACACTTGTCTTCTTTCTATTCGCGCACGTTCCTCAAGATTTCTATACCGTTGATCTTCTTATTCTTTCTATACCATTGATCTTTTCTCTCACAAGTCTATAAATTGAACCCTCTTCTTCCATTTCATTTATCCAAGCTTTAAGTATTATGACTCTACAAGAATTACAACGTGCCTTTGGCACCAATTCCTTCATTGCTTGTGATCACATTTGTTACTATGCACTATGCACTACTACCATTGTTGTGAAGCTCCTCTTAATTGCAATAAACTATCACTGTCATTCCCAATTGACTTTCTTGAAGCATAGCAAGGAAGTGCACTCTCTGAGGGCCTATTTCATACATGCAAGAACGATTGTGATAGGTGATCAATGGAAGCTTCAAATTGAGGAAGGTTTTCTTTGTTGTTCATTGTTTATTTGAATCTTCTTTGTTCTCCATTTCATTGAGTTTTGGGTATCTTGATATTGATTATTCTTTTGTATCCAATTTTCCCTTAACAAAGTTCATTTTTGAAAACAAGATCCATACAACTGAAGCTGATCTAGTTTTGGAAAATATCTTATAAAATGAAGAGAGACATCAAATTCCTATGAATAATTTGATGCCTTCTTTAACAAAATCCAAACCACTACCCTCCATTGCTAGCAATAGTAATGGTCAGGATAGTGTCAGTCCTTCAAATGCATTTTTTGGTGATGATTGGGGTTCATGAGACTTTACACTCACCTTCACAGGTGAATATAAAATCTCACCATCACACCCAAAAATGTTGAAGGTAAATGATATTTCTTCAACACAATATCATGCTACTAAAAAATTTAATCTCAAAAGTAATGAAGATGCAACTTTTGATATTGATTTTTCCACTAATGATGATATGCTTTCTTCTACAAAGATGACATCCATTTGTGATATATCATCTCAATCTAAAAAAGTCAAATCTAATGGATCATCTCCTTCTAATGCACGTCTTGGTAATGATGAAGTCCCTTTAGATTTCAACCCCGAGGGTTTTGTTGAAACAAAGATTGACCCTCCTCACCATGATAAAAAGAATGATACTTCTACTTCTTCAAAACATAACGATACTTCTCATTTCAACAAAGCTAATAATGAAGTCTCTCCGCTTCCTTCAGATTTGGAGACATGTTATGGGTGTTTCTATTTGAAGGTTTCATCCTCTATTTTGGGTCCATTTTGGCCTATCTGGGTCATTCTTTGTGGATTAGAGTTTGTTGTTTTCATCAAAAACATCCATTATTGTTTGTGGGATTCCACCAAGTTGCGATCTTCTCATTCATTGTTTCCATTTTGGCCATGGATTCACTTTATCTACAGAGGTCGACTTTAAATGTTGTCATGGCTGCTCTTTCATTCAAATAGACCACACCATACTCTCATATGACCGTGCACCATTTGCTTTATATTGGTTGTGCCACACTTTTATAGGCTACCATGATTCCATAGGTTGGGCCTTGATATGCCATGTTATCCAAGGTTGTGACTTCTATTTGCTTGCATTCTAGGCTATGCCTATCTAATATAGGCCACATGCTTTGTCTAGAATGGTTGTGCCTTTGATATGGAATAGTTGGACACCTTATAATGGCCTCGCCATTATTAGAAAGCTTAATTGTGCCTTCATTTTCTATCGTAGCTAACTTTAAAGTGGACACCATTAGGGTGTTTTATGGTCACAGTCTTTGCATCTTATACTCATTGATTGCACATTCTAAGTCACTATTGATCTCTAGTAGGCTCCTAAATTTCCTTCGAAGTATTCTAGTCATTATCATTTGGATTTGTTGGAGAATACCCATAAATCTCTATGGTTTTAGATCTGTAGGTCACATTCTATAGCAGATCTCCTTCCTTTGTATGGTCAATGCCTCTGCAGATTCCAATTTGTAATTCTCTCTTCACAAATCTTGTGAATGTTAGAATCTGAAAATATGATAACCTAGAAAACTAGTGCAAAAGAATAGATATCTAAACTATGAATGCAAATGATATGAAATCAAAATAGCAGCATAGAGTTAGTCTTTGAGAGTAATGCAAATGCTAGAAGTAAAATGGCATTAAGAGGATGCAAAAACAATCAATATAAAATATAAGCCAAGTAGCATGCTTATATAGACCAGGGAGAGGGAGGAGGTGGCAACACCGACTAATGAAGAGCAACCATCTATCAGACTAAATATAACAAAGTATCTTCCCATGATAGATAATGGATGTTAGGGTTAGCCGACAGAAGATATCAATTAAATGCAAATAAAGATTAAATAGAGGAATGAAAAATACACAGAAATAATAACAGTGAGAGACAAGTTTTTAATACTGTGGTTCACCCAAACTCGGGCTACATCCACCAACAAAGAGTCCAATATTATTATCTAGTAAATCAAACTGATTACAACTAGCAATCCCTGCAACTCAATACTGCTGCAAAATGCTACAATACAATATCCATGGAAACCCTAACCCTTAGCTACTTTTATCAAGATTTTTGTCAGTTACAAAATTAGGTTTTTTTATGTTAGCCAATGAAAAATAACTCCTGATGCCTTAATAAAATAATAAAAAATTGTGTGAGGTTTTGGGGGCATTGCCTCCGAGCCCACACGGGAGCGTTGCCCCTAGACCCCGCCCTGTATAGTAACAGGGAGCACACCAGGGGTGCTACCCCTTGACCCCATCTTGGGGGCGCTGCCCCCAAACCCCTGCAAGGGGTACTGTCCCTTGACCCTGTAAGAATTTGGGGGGAAACTGCACTGATAAAAGGGGTAAATTTAACCTCCGAGTTCGATTAGGCTCCATATAACAACAATAGATGCTCACATGTAGGAAGGTGACACCTCATAATCCACTCACCTAATAAGACATGCTTTATTAACCTAAGTGAGATTAATAAAAGTGTAGGAAAAACCTAGGAATAAAGGAAAAATAAATAACCCATCTAGGAAATAAAAACCTACACTAACACCCCCCCTTAAGGGTATCTTAGGTGGATGTAGAGATGGGTCTTGACAAATCAAGCTTGATGAGGTACCCATGTACATAAAGTTCCCCCTTAACAGAAGAAGCCCCCCTAGAAGAGAAAATTCCCCCCCAAATAGAGAGAGAAGAGAACCCCCCAAAGTAGAGAGAGTGAAAGAAACTGTGAAACCCTCACAATGAAGCAGCTTCGGTTTCAAAGGAGGATGCCCATATATGAATGCTAAAGATGATCCATTTGTGGCAAATGACATTTCTCCCCTTAGTGGTGAATGTTGAAGTAACTCCCACTCAAAGAAGCAAGGTGAGGAAGGAAGCCTCATGATATATTTAGTCTCAGAACTCTTCTCAAGTGTCGTCATGCTGATGTTGAAATGAGTCACAATCAAATCAGGAGTCTCGGGCCTAACTAAAACAAGTGACCTCTCAAAATCATGTGAAAATAGAAGAGAAAGATCTAAAGAACTGATGTATGGATGAGAAATGTTAATGCATGCCATGTGGCTACAATGCAAATCCCATGAGATGTCTTGCAAAGAATCACTGGAAGCCCTTGGTGAAGCCTCTCTAAACTCTGTAGTAATAGCAGGTGCAAGGAAAAAATAACTGTCATGAAAGAGGAGAGATAACCCCTCAAATGTGTCCCCCAAATCTGAAATGTGAGACTCCACAAACAAAGATGCAATGTCTGATAGATAGGAATCCCAATCAGGAAGCTTGTAATGATCCTACTATAAAGAACCACTGGAAACTCTCAAAGAAGCATCTCTAGAATTTGATGAAGAAAAAAGTGTTGTATCTGAAGATGGGGTGTCAATGTATGTCACATAAGATGGGGCAAAAGAAGTATCATTATCATCCACATGAGCCTGGTCATCCAAGGATAAATCACTATCAAATGAAGATCCAAAGTCTCCATACAACTGTTAGATGATGTTCCAGGCATGAAAGGGCACTCAGTGTGCTCTATGTGACGTAGACAATCCTTAGAAATAGTAATACATATTAGTCCATAGACCATGTCATTATTGTTAAACCATGCATTCTTCTATTCGTAGTCACTTAGCTCAGGAATGAGTCCAAAGAGATGGGGAAATAGTTCATGCTCATGACATTGATTGTTTGTCCCTTGTCTCCAAGACAAATGGTTCTCTAAGGTTAACTTAACAACAAAAGGATGGAAATAACAAAAATCCATGATAAACCCCCAAAATGATTATAATAACCCCATAAAAGATGTAACTCAAAGAGAGCACATAAGACACCTCCCTTTTCACTCAATAATGGAACCCCCCCAAGCAAAGATGATTTGGCAGTTTATATTTAGTGCAATCACAATTGCCACTAGCAAGAAATACTTAGTGGTTTTGATTTCAATGCATTACAAAACCTTCACAAATTGGGTGTATGCTAAAAGTACAATACTGGAGCTGAGCCAAGCAAAACTGACAAAACCAATACAATTTACTCAAAAAATCATGCACTTTCAAGAAAAGAATCACCTTGATACGAGGTCATATGTGAAGGTTATGATCCTTTGAAGTTCCAAAAAATGGGAACTATGCAGTGTCACCTGTGAGAATCTGCAATTTCTAGAAAATTCATGCACTGGAATCAAGAATCATCTACACCTTGCGAAGAGCGTGGAAAAAATAGCCAAATTTTTTTTAAAAAAAAGCTAAAGAAAAAGAGTCAAAATGAGCTAGAACAGAGCCTTCAAAGTTTACCTTCTAGAGTGAAAACTCCAAGCATGAGGGGTTTGTGATCAACCTCAGCCAAAGTTAGTGATCCACCAAGTTTAGAGTCCTACTAGGTGTCTTTAGTCTTCTGCCAAATTGGTCAACTCCAGCTAAAAGTAGATGCGTCTGCTAAAATTAGCAGAGGCCACTAAATATTGTTTTTCTGATTTAAGGCACAAATGCCAACAATGGTATGCAAGCCAAACAATACAGTATATACAGGCCAGAAGAAAAAATTTGAAACATGCCTAATAGGCTGAACAAAAGGCAAAGATGAAATATTTTAAAAGAAAAGTGTTAAAGGCCAAAAAAGGCTAAAGGCAGGTTGAAAGGGGAGTGGGGGCAGAGCCACACCCACATCCCTTTAATGGGTCAGTGGCCTAGCAAGGGGTCCATAGCCCCTTGAGGGCTTGCAGTCTCTTGTGGGTTGCAACCTGTTGATAGGGGCTAAAGCCCTTACAAGGGTTGAGGCCAGTGTGTAAAGTGCTTTGATAAAGTGCCTTTAGTGCTCTAATTTTTTGTTTTTTATTATTATTTTTAATTATTTTTTAAAAATTTTATTAAAAAATGCAGGAAATCTTACCATAATTTTGCACAGAAATGCGTGCTGGGCATAAAATGCCCTCTGACAATTTTTTTTGCCTTTTTGACTCCTGATGTCAAACTTGAACGTATTATATATTAAAATTCACCTGCCAAGCCTCCCGGATGCGATGATAGGGTCCTTTTGGCCTACAAATGCTCCAATTGAAAGTTACTTCCTAGATCAGAGCTTAAAACCTCAATTCCACAACTATGTCAAATGATCTCTAATTTTGGTGAAATGAAAGCCAATCTTGACTTTCTCGAGCCTCTTGGATGCATTGGAACAACTAGAAATGTGGCCAGTATAACTAGAAATGCTGCAATCACTCATATTTCACAAAACACATATGCAAACCTCAGAGATTAAAATGTTTCCGTCAAACTTTTCTTATTCTCTAGATCATCTGAAGATGTAAGAGAAGATCATACAAGGTTTTTAGGAAAACCTGCAATAAGCTTTATTAGACCCTCTCGAATCTCTCAAATATGGAAACTAAAATCTATTCTTGCACATAGAACCTGGCTCTGATACCATGTTAGAATTTGAAAAGATGATTAACCCAGAAAACTAGTGTAAGAGAATAGATATCTAAAGTATGAATGCAAATGATACGAAATCAAAATAGCAGCATAGAGTTAGTCTCCGAGAGTAATACAAATGCTAGAAGCAAAATAGCATTAAGAGTATGCAAAGCAATTGATACAAAATACAAGCCAAGTAGCATGCTTATATAGACCAGGGAGAGGGAGGAGGTTACAACATCAACCAATGAGGAGCAACCATCTATCGGACTAAAGATATAAAAGTATCTTCCTAAGATAGCTAATGGATGATCACATATAGGAAGGTGACACCTCATAATCCACTCACCTAATAAGACATGCTTTATTAACCTAAGCAAGATTAATAAAAGTGTAGGAAAAACCTAGGAATAAAGGAAAAATAAATAACCCAATTAAGAAATAAAAACCTACACTAACAATGAATACACTTGGCTCTACATTTTTTAGCACTCACAGTTTCTTGTGGGCACTCCATAGGCTGTGGCTTCTTCTCACACTTGCCATTTGAAATCTTCAACAATAGTAGTTTCATTCCGTATATATTCATCAAATTGAAGTTGAGGATTTATTGCAATGTTTTGTGCAATTATTTGTTTCAATATTTCAAACACTTGGCAGGTCACTCAGTAGTAGTCTCCAACGGCTTCACCAATCTAGTCAAAGTTGTTGCATAACAAGCAAAGTCACCCTCTATTTAGGGTAGTTACTATAATGTTGTTTGTTTTAGCATTTTTGCTAACATTTAAAAAAAACTTCATAGATTTTTGTCAAGAGCATTTCTAAGTTATGCCTAGAGCACTTCCACAAAGACATATCAAGAGCACTTCCACTACTCCATCATTTTCAACATTTTTCCCACAATGTACATTGAGATTTGTCACAAACACTTCCACTACAACATCACTATCACCTAATGCTAAATGTGCATCTAGAGTTGATTCTTCGAAGACTTCCAAAGATTCATCACAATGGAAGATTGATATCAGTTCATTTGCTTTTATAGATTTTAGAGTTGCTTCACAGAAGGCTTCCACAAAATCTTCAAAGAAGGAATTCACATTTGGATTTGAATTATATCCATATGGCATTTAGTTGGCATTCCACACATTTCTACTATAAATCTTGCAAGTAATGCAGGACTATCACTTCCAATTGTATTGTGTCAAGTGCACTTCCATCAAGTTGTGTCCAGAACACTTTCTTATTTTCTCTCTTTTGGAGGAAAGTTTTTTCCCACATGATTTTCTTTCTTTCTCTACTTTATAATCTAGATGAATTTGTACATGGGTACTGTTGGGTCTCAAAAACACTAGTTTTTAGACCACAAGAGGGTGTCAATCTCTTGATACGTTTTTGGTCAACAAGACAGGGTTTATGTACTTGGAAACCCCCTAATCTTTAGGTTCTACTAGACCTAGGCGGGTGCACCTAAATGATAAGGCAGATTTTGAAATCTAAATGGATCCTAATTTAGGCAATTTTACTCACTATGGCACACAACTGTGAGATAATTGCAGAGCTTGCTTACAAACTCCTAATAAAAGCTCGAAGTATGGAAGATGTGAATTAAATTTATGTAAAGAGTTTTAAAATTGATCAGTGTCTAATCTATTGGGTGAATGGAGTCAGTGGATAAATGATGATTATGGAGGAAGATGTGTGAGATTGGTAGATTTAGTTATCATCTTAACTCTAACAGTTGGGCATGTTCAGATGTCTATACCTTATATAGATGTGCAAGTATGTAAGTTATTTGAGCTCTTCTTAGTAATCCCAGTGATATCCCCTTATGCTACTGTGAAGTTGTGAAAGGATTTTAATTCAAATGTGAGGAGAAGCCAATTAAGACAATTTTTTAAAAGGGTTTTAACCCACACAAGAACCAATCAAATTAAATTTCCTAAAAGGTAATTTAATCCTTCTGCACACAAAAACCAATCAGCAACACCACACAATTACAACAAATGTGTATCAATTGACAAATCAAATGTATCTTCACACTCAATTTGAATAACATAAACACCCACTTTGGAAACCACCAAATACATATGTGCATAATAAATTAACACAATAGTTGAACACTGAGAATAGATCACCATGAAATATCAATCTGCTCTATTATATTTCTTCAGATAATATATAGTATTTGCATAAGTTTCTCAGAGATGACAATGGATGGGTGGAATAGGTGCAATCTATCTTCTTACTAATGCCCTACCTAAAATGAAAATGGTAAAATGATGATCATCTAACTCCTACTCCTCTAACTTATATAGCCATATTCTTGAAGATGATGTACCCCTTCACAAGTGTCTTTTGGAATTTTATTAATAACAAATAAAATATCCTTAGAATCTACTAAGCCACAAATAGATTTTAGTAATATGATCCCTGTATTTTTGGCTTAAGTGAGTATCTGCACACTCCACAGCATTCCTTGTAGCAAACTCCATAGTAACCATTTTCTCCATATGTGCACAGGCTTCTTCTAATGCTGGGTCTTCACTTTTCATAGCCTCCAAGGCTTCATGTAGGATCAATTGGCATTCATTTGCCCAGTCCTACTGACTTCTCTCTTATTATCATTGAATAATGTAGGCACTCCTTCTCTGGAAGCATTAATGAATTCTTTAGCTTATGCTCGAAGGTCCTCATGAAAATCTGTGTGTGCTCTGAAGAAGTTCTTAGGATTGGTAATGGCATCAGCATAAGGATTATCTCTTTTATGAATTGCTTGGAGTTTCTCTTGAATCCTGTCAGCCAACCTTTCATGCTCTTGGAGAGCAGTTTGATTTTTGGAATGGGTAACCCAGAAATTATTCATCCACGTCATCATGCTAGCATGTCTCCTTTTGAATATTGTGGAAAGTGCATTGAATCTGGCCTGGGCTATCTAATTATTTACCCATAATGCTTCACCCTTATCCACTGTCTTGGAGCTTTCCCCTTGGGTTAACATCTTGGTAGGGACTGAATCTCTTAAGAAATCATTTTCTTTACGTATTCTCTCACAATTTAATTTATACACGTCTCTTTCTCAAATCAGCATTTGAATTTGTGCTTTATTTAATTTAGCCACATTGATACCAATCTCTGTAGTAACCATAGGTTTAGTCTCACCCACTTTTAGTATCATCACATGGCCAAATGCCTTCTGTGTGTCAATAATGGCAAGTTTCTGGTGTGGAGGGTATAGGGCCCATATCATAAGAGATTCTTCATCAGGATTGTATAGTGATCCAGTGTACACCTATGTCACACCTTCTAAACTAAGTTTATGTTTGGCATTGTATGTGCTCAGTGTCATGAATTTCTTGGTCTCTTGGTGAATTCCCCACTCTTCCACTGCAACCCTCAGATATTTATTTTGATTTCAATGCATTATGATTTAGAGCTATTTGTATGAGATTATGCTTAAGCGGCCATTAATGTTGGCCACTGGAATTGAATGCAGTAGGCTTCTTGGGCTTCGAAAATGTCAAATTGATATAATGCATTATGTCAAAAAGACTATTTCAATCTCATGCCGATCTATATTTTCATTTTAGTGCCATCTTTTGTTTATACATTCTTGATTGATTGCCAGAACTATCTTTATGTCTCTTTGATAGGAGGTGTTCTTTTAGTTATGATTTTATTAGGGACTCTCATCCATTCTACTCAGATCCCCATTTCTTTTTTTTTTCTATTCTCAACATCTCAGGAAGACATTATAAATTTCACCTCGATATCAAGGTGGTCCTGACTGTCAAAGTTGCTTTTGGACATTAGCGAGTGTTTTCCCAATGAGCAGGAGTTATCTCATAGCCATCGGGTTGACAATCACTATCACTAAGAGAATAGAATGTTCTTCTGATATGTTAAGTCTCACCGATAGTGTTTTCTTATATCTTTTATCCATGGGGAACATCGGTGGGACTCTCGCTGAACTTTGTAATACTTTTTCATCGGGGTGACTTGCATAGTTGGAAAGATATAAGAAATCCATTCTGATGGTATATGTCATGCCGATACAACTAATGAATCAACTTATTGGAGAGAGTTCATATATCTCTTGCCAAACTTATGTTCATCGGTATGACTTCTGAATTGGCGCAATTTAAGATTTTCATTCTGACTTTATCTTTCTTGCTGATAAGCTTTTTATCGGCGACACAATATGTAGTCTTCCTGATTGTTGCACAATTGTTACTTCTAGGTTCTTTGATTGGTGTAACTCCATTTAGGTCTTCCCAATATGAATGAAAATGTCCATTAGAGGATTATAGCTTATCTAATCGGAAAGACATGCATGTGATCTTGCTGATAGGGATCAGTTGTTAACTTTGCACAACTATGAGTAGGGAAATGCTAGTCTCAAAGGTCATATTTATGGAATCTTTAGTCATCATGGGCTACAATATGGATCTTGTCACACAAATTTTCTCAATTTGTATTAATCATAAGATCAATGTATAGTAAATGTGGAGGACAAGTGAATGGTGGTTAATGGAAAATGTGAAACTTTTTCCAGTTCTAACAGTGGCTCTGATTGGGGATGAATGAGTGTGAGATCATTACAAGAATCTAGAAAGATCTCTGGGAAGCAGATCATATGGTATGGATATTAGAATGTATTCAAAGTGGGAGTTGGTATGGATAAGTAATGGAAGTGGAATGAAATCCTATACTATTGTGCATGGAAAACATTTTGTAATAAGGCAACTGTGAGAATTGTCCATGCACTGGCAAATCTCGGCCTTTTCCTAGACTATTGTGCATGGAAGTTTTTAAGAAAAGAAGTGTTTCAAGAATTGTCAATGCACTGGCAATTCATGATCTTCTCTTGACATATTTTGTAGATAATATGAATCTTCTCCTCCTTTTCCAATAATAACAAAAGGCTCAATCCAAAGAGCTTCAAACTTTCCATGTTTCCCTTTATCTTGGCACCTCGCATTCCACAGTATGACCATATCATTTTCATTGACTTTTTTGTCTTTTGCCCTTTTGTCAAATAAATACTTCATTTGTGATTGGATCTTAGTATTCTGTTCTTGGGCCAATCTTCTGATCTCATCTAATTCTACCAACTATTCCATTCTTTCCTCCATTGGTTCAGGGACATCTAGATCTTCTTGAAGTATAAATTTGTATATAGGTAGTAGGTTTTGCATGGGCATTCTAGCCTATACTCCATAAACTAGCTCAAAAGGTGATTTACCAGTTGATTTCTTTATAGTGATTCTGTCTACCCATACTACCATCCTTAATTTAGAATCCCGTGCCTTCTTATTTCTATCCAAAACCCTTTTAATAATTTTCAAGATACTCTTATTACTTGACTCAGCCTGTCCATTCGCCTGCGGATGATATGGTGAGGCATATGAAATTACCATACCATATGATTCACAAAATTTTCTGAATTCATCTAATCTAAAACACATTCCATTGTCTATGATTATCCTGGCAGGTGTCCCAAATCTTCTAATAATGTTATCCATCAAGAAATTAGTTACAACCTTGCTAGTGGCTTGTTTAGTTGGGATGGCTTCTATCCATTTCATGAAGTAATCAGTTTCCACCAATATTCGCATATGATCCCCACTAGATTTTTCTGATATTTCTCCAATGAAATCAATTCCCCATTGATAGAAAGGAGCCTCAACTTGCATTGGCTTGAGTGGCAGTGCTCCTTGATATTTCATCTTTCCTGAGAACTTCTGACATGCTTCACACTTCCTTACATATGTGAAAGCATCATTGAAAACTCTTGGCTAGTAATAGCCAGCTCTTAAAATTTTATGGGTAGTAGTTTTGCTGGAAAAGTGTCCTCCACAAACTCCTTCATGCATTTCTTTCAATATCCTTTTTGCCTGGGATTCATCCAAACATACTAGTAGTACACCATCTCTATTATTCTAATATAAGTCCCCATCTAGGAAAACATATTTAGAGGCATGTAGTTTCAAAGTTCTCTTTTGATTGTCATTCATATGTTCAAGACATTTCTGATTTTTTAAGTAATATATTATGTTAGTGTACCAAGCTATTTTTTCAATGCTTGCTATCATGGTCTCTTCTTTTCCCACATTGTAAATTTGAGAAGCCTCTAGATTTGATTTAGCCTTTAGTTTAGCTAAACCCTATTCTCTCACTAGTTCGGTGATTTGGATCTCTATGTTAAACTCCTGGATTCTATTGATCCATCTACATCTCCTCCCAGTAACTTCTGCTTGTACAAACATGTTTTAACCGCAACATTGGGAACATATGCAATCACTTTTGCCCCTACCAGGTAAGGTCTGAAAACTTTCACTTCATTCACCAAAGCATATGCCTATTTCTTTGTAATATCATAGTTCAATTCTGGCCCTTGGAGGGATTTACTAAAAAATGATATTGGTTGTTCATATCCCGCATCGTTCTTTTGCAGCATCACTGCGGCAATAGTATGATATGATGCAAATGAGAAGACTGGCTTACTAAAATTAGGGGATTTCAATACTGGGGTCTCCTTAATTTCTCTCTTTATGGCCACAAATGCATCTAGTGCATCTATAGACCAATCTATCTTAGCCCCCTTCTTCAACATTTTTGAAATGGGTTTGACAATTTTAGAAAAGTTTGGGATGAATCTTCTTACGAAATTTATTTGCCCAAAGAATGATTGGATGTCTTTAATTGTTTTAAGATTAGGGATCTTGTCTATGGCTTCCACTCTTTTCGGATCAATTTTAACCCCATCTTTGGACACTATATGTCCTAATAATTTGCCTTTTATCACTGCAAAGTGTCATTTCTTTGGATTCAAAGAGATACCATATTCCAAAGCTTTGGCAAATATTTTTTCAAGATGATCAACATGATCTTCTTCCTTCTTGGAGTACGCAATGAGGTCATCTTGATAGACCACCATTATAACATTAATTAGTTCAGCAAAAGCAACATCCATGGCTCTTTGGAAAGTTGCTCCAGCATTTGTAAGTCCAAATGGCATTCTAACATATACATATGTGCCCCAAGGAGTAGTAAATACAATTTTATATTGTTTTGATTCTTTCACTTTCACTTGATTATCACCCGAAAATCCATCCATCATTGATAACAACTCACATCCTGTGACTCTTTGTAGAACTGCCTCCATATTTGGGAGTGGATAGTTGTCTTTAAGGGATGAGATATTTAGATTTCTAAAATCTACACATAACCTTATGTCACCATTATTTTTTCTGACTGGCACCAAGTTTGAGACCCACGTAGAATGTCTAATAGGCTTAATGATACCTCCCTCCTTGAGTTTCACAAGTTCATACATTTTGGGCTGTAAGGTTGGGTTTATGGGTCTCTATTTTTGTTTGAAAGGTTTTTCATCAAGTTTGAGTGGGATTTCATGATGGAATATATCCTCCCTATATGCCTTAAGGTCATCATAAGACCAAGCGAAGACATGCTTATACTTTCTCAATAGAGCAATCAACATTTTTCTGATTGTAGGGCTTATCTTTTTCCTAATATGCACCCTTTTTGGTGACAATTCAGTGCCCAAGTTAATTTCTTGAAGGTCTTCCTTCTTTATTGGTGTCTATTTCATAAGGGCTCAATCATGTCCATCAAACACCCTTTCTAATGCTACAAGCCCCTTCGGAATCTTGTTAGTCTTAAGCCGGACGATTTCTTTACCAAACAAAGTTTGCTTGCCATCTACTTCCTCCACGAATGCATTAAAATCAATCTCTTGGGCCTCATATTGGTCAATGCACTATAAGAATTTAATCAAATCAGTGTCATCATTAATAACTTGCCAATTATAGACATTATCTAGGATTGCAGGTCTAGTTTTAAACTCAACTTTAGTAATGCCTACTAATGTGACATCATCTCTCTTCAAGGCTATATTTGCTAGGAAGTCTGCCATTATATTTTTTGGTATGTCTATCCAGTTAATGAAGAAAGCATCAAACAATTCAATATCATCCCAGACATCATTTCTATATTGTTTCAATCTTTTGTTCTTGGATAAATACTTTTCTCTGACCTAATATATAACCAATTCTAAATCCCCATAGACAGCAAGGCATTTTATTTTGTACTTTATGGCAATGTTTAGGCCAGTGAGCAAAGCTTCATATTCTGCTATGTTATTGGTACACTCAAATGTTAGTAGGAATGAGTACCTGAAAGTTTTACCAGTTAGTGAGATAAACAATACTCGTGCTCCATTACCAGCCTTACTACACGCACCATCAAAATACATTTTCCATTCACCACTTTAATCAATTTGGGCTTATTGGTGTATTGGGTCCATGTTTTGTAATTCTGGTTGACTTTTCTCAATTCTAAATGCACCAAGGTCTGTATCACAGAAGAAATTTACTTGATTCTGGTCAATGCATTCTATGATGTTCTCATACCTTGGTTCCCTACACAACTTAATTTATTTTTCTCCCACTGCTATAGTGGGATAGGATAGATCCAACCAGAAATTTCCTCCAGTTATTGCAATCCATTGTCTAGATAGAAACATTCTATAGTAGGGTGGGATATCCACTACAATGATGTCAATCTTATAAATTGCTTTAGGGTAGGCAGCTAACTTTATCTCTACATCCCTCATAATACCCACAACTGGGATGGATCTGTTGTCCATAGCATAGCATTTACCATATGTGGTGTCAACCCACATTCCTAACCCTTTCATAACCGTTATTGGCATGATGTTCATAGCCACCCCTCAATCAATCATACAATTCCTCTCTAGTTTGTTTTTTTATCAACAGGGTAGTGTAAAACGGATCTACCTGAGATGGATTCCTTGTCAATGTGTCACCCAGATATACTTCGAGAGTTTTAGAAGCCTCAATCTAAACATTATTTATTTTGATTTCAGGTTTTTCCTATTTCTTTTTTGATATATCTAAAATTATCTTAACTACCGTATTCTTGTACTGATCTATCTTCATCATTTCAAGAAGTGGTACTGATATTTTCACTTGAGATACTGCTTGGGCTATATCAAATGAGGGAGTTATTGTTTGTTCATCTTTGTTTGTTTTGTTACGCCCCATTACGCCAACTGGTGTTTTGTCTTTTATCTTGCCTTGCTCAATTTTTTCTGGCTCTTTAGATGTATTTTTCATATTGTCCTTATTATGAATCTGATCTTTTACAAACACACTTCTAGGTGTTCCTTGATCTGCATTGACTGTTCTATTTCTCATATTATAGTTACCTTTTGCTTATGCTATTGCGGCAATTTTGAGAGCCCTTTTTTCTTCTTCAGTTGGTTTTCTCCATTGGTTATGTGACGGTATGTCATGATCATAAACATTTTCTTCATAATTATCTTCTTGGTCTGAAAAGACCTCCTGTCTTCCTATACTATTATCGTATCTTTGGTTTCCCACGTCATATTCATATCCATCATTCTCTGTGGATGAATATCCTTCATCAATCTGATGGGGTCTAAATGCTAGCATGTCTATAGTATGGTTGTCTCTTTCCTAACCATGAGATATTCCCTCTTCCTGGACTGAGTGTGCCACCACACAATAATCGGGTGAGTGAGGTAGATTACACACCAAGCACCATGGATTATTCTCCACTACATGTGTTCCATTTATTTTAAGAGGATCAGGAGTGTCTTTCCCATAATTCTGCTTTCTATTATTTTCTAAAGGTCTTACATCCTTCCAATTGGTATTATAGGGCATATCGTGTAACCTTGGTCTTTCATTCCTATACTAGTATTCCTGCTTATTTTGGGGGTTGTTAGATTGTTGGGGCATTCTTAGGTTGTCCTCTTTTCCAATCATACCTGCAGCCTTCCTATTATTTTCAATACTGACAGTTGCCTTTTGTGCCTCTGTCAAGATCATGGGAGCCTTATTCCTGAGTAGGGTGGGATATCCACTACAATGATGTCAATCTTATAAACTGCTTTAGGGTAGGCAGCTAACTTTATCTCTACATCCCTCATAATACCCACAACTGGGATGGATTTGTTGTCCATAGCATAGCATTTACCATATGTGGTGTCAACCCACATTCCTAACCCTTTCATAACCATTATTGGCATGATGTTCATAGCCGCCCCTGAATCAATCATACAATTCCTCACTAGTTTGTTTTTTATCAACAGGGTAGTGTAAAAAGGATCTACCTGAGATGGATTCCTTGTCAATGTGTCAACCAGATATACTTCAGGAGTTTTAGAAGCCTCAATCTAAATGTTATTTATTTTGATTTCAAGTTTTTCCTATTTCTTTTTTGATATATCTAAAATTATCTTAACCACCGTATTCTTGTACTAATCTATCTTCATCATTTCAAGAAGTGGTACTGATATTTTCACTTGAGATACTGCTTGGGCTATATCAAATGAGGGAGTTATTATTTGATCATCTTGTTCTGTTTTGTTATGCCCCATTACTCCAACTGGTGTTTTGTCTTTTATCTTGCCTTGCTCAATTTTTTCTGGCTCTTTAGATGTATTTTTCATATTGTCCTTATTATGAATCTGATCTTTTACAAACACACTTCTAGGTGTTCCTTGATCTGCATTGACTATTCTATTTCTCATATTATAGTTACCTTTTGCTTGTGCTATTGCGGTAATTTTGAGAGCCCTTTTTTCTTCTTTAGTTGGTTTTCTCCATTGGTTATGTGATGGTATGTCATGATCATAAACATTTTCTTCATAATTATCTTCTTGGTCTAAAAAGACCTCCTATCTTCCTATACTATTATCGTATCTTTGGTTTCCCATGTCATATTCATATCCATCATCCTCCATGGATGAATATCCTTCATCAATCTGATGGGGTCTAAATGCTAGCATGTCTATAGTATGGTTGTCTCTTTCCTAACCATGAGATATTCCCTCTTCCTGGACTGAGTGTGCCACCACACAATAATCAGGTGAGTGAGGTAGATTACACACCAAGCACCATGGATTATTCTCCACTACACACATTCCATTTCTTTTAAGAGGATCAGGAGTGTCTTTCCCATAATTCTGCTTTCTATTATTTTCTAAAGGTCTTCCATCCATCCAATTGGTATTATAGGGCATATCATGTAAGCTTGGTCTTTCATTCCTATACTGGTATTCCTGCTTATTTTGGGGGTTGTTAGATTGTTGGGGCATTCTTAGGTTGTCCCCTTTTCCAATCATACCTACAACCTTCCTATTATTTTCAATACTGATAGTTGCCTTTTGTGCCTTTGTCAAGGTCGTGGGAGCCTTATTCCTGAGTTCATACCCAGTTTTGGATCAAAAGCCCTTAGATAGATACTCAGAGCTGTTGAATCAGTCAATTTGGATCCCTGTTGTATTTTATTGTGTAATTTGGAGAATCTTTGATTGAAGTTATATACTGACTCATTCTGGTATTTTTGGATGCCTATTAGTTCATGCAGGGCAAATTCAAGGGCATATTGATTTCCATATTGTTCTTTGAACTGGTCATGGAAGTCTGCTATAGAATAAATTCAGGCACTTGGTAAACCATTAAACCAATCTCTTGCATCTTCAGTTAGGGACATCATGAATAGTCTCATGTTTACATCCTCGTACTCCATACCAATGTCCTGTATAAAGGCGTTGAAATTCCTAATGTGCTCTTCAACTGATATCCCATTATTCCCAGTAAATTTAGAGACCATATTTCTCCAGCTGCTGTCTATAGGGTATGGATATAATTGATATCCTATTAAATCAAATTGTCTACATACACTCATGAGGTTTTGTGGAGGCATATTCATAGGTGGTGGATTGGGGTAATATTGGTATCCATATGGAGGCTGATGGTAAGCATTTTACTGTATATGTTGATGAGGTTGTGGGATGCCATGATGACCTGGTGGTGGGTGATATTGGGGAATATTTCCAGTATTAGGGGGTTAGGGTCTTTTTGATGACATACTATGTTGAGCATATTGTCTTGAATTACCTCCGGCATTATGGGGCATTCTTGAAGTACCTAGAATAGTTGTGTTCAGAGATATCCCATGGGAATTGGGATTACTACCTTGTTTGTGTGGAGGGACATATCTTGGAGGTTTTGCTGGTTGGATTTTTACTTGTGCCATTTGCCAGTTTATCTCATGGCTTTCCTATATCATCTATTGTCTTCTTCTAAGTTCTTGTCTTTGCCACTCTAGATGTATTTCAATTTCTTGATTACTTAGCATCAAAATCAACAATATGATATACAGACCCTTCCTGGTTTTCTTCTCCCTGTTGTGATAAAAATCCCTTATCAGATTCTTCCTATTTATGCCTCCTTTCTTCATTCATTCTTTCCTCAAATTCAGTTGCTTCTTGAGAATCTATCCTGTAACTGAGGATGTTATCATTTGTATTGATTTTTTTAGGAGATGCTGAGGGATTTCCACCATCATTGTATGTTGGGGAGTTGAATACTATAAAGGGATGTTTTGATGTGTTTACATTGTCTTCAGGCTATTTGGGTACTGCTTCACCCTTGTTTGTATTGTTTTTTCCACGAGGGGGTCCATGCTTGTCTGTCCACTTGAGATTGTTTTTCTTGGGACTTTCTTGATGCATAGATCTCCTTCCATTCATGTTGGATGATATAGTATATTTTTTATGTCTATCGTCTATCCTTTCTGATATAATATCTATTTCATCAGTCATAAAATTTTAGAGTCACTACCTACTTTAAGTAGGAAAATGATTGGAGTTCTCCCCAACAGAGATTTAAATATGTTATGATATTTTGAGATAACTATATGATGGAAGGCTGAAGTTCAGAATGGGCTTGTCCCCAGTAGAGTTGCCAATTTGTTGGGTTGCAAAAATGCTAGTTTTTAGACCACAAGAGGGTGCCAATCTCTTGATACATCTTTGGTCAACAAGACAGGGTTTATGTACTTGAAAACCCCCTAATCTTTAGGTTCTGCTAGACCTAGGTGGGTGCACCTAAATGATAAGGAAGATTTTGAAATCTAAGTGGGTCTTGATTTAGGCAATTTTACTCACTATGACACACAACTGTGAGATAATTGCAGAGCTTAGTTACTAACTCCTAATAAAATATTGAAGTATGGAAGATGTGAATTAAATTTATGTAAAGAGTTCAAAAATTGATCAGTGCCTAATCTATTGGGTGAATGGAGTCAGTGAATAAATGATGATCATGGAGGCAGAGGTGTGAGATTTGTAGATTTAGTTCTCAGCTTAACTCTAATAGTTGGGCACTTTCAGATATCTGTACCTTATACAGATGTGCAAGTTATTTTAGCTCTTCTTAGTAATCCCAGTGATATCCCCTTATGCTATTGTGAAGTTGTGAAAGGATTTTAATTCAAATGTGAGGAGAAGCCAATTAAGAAAATTTATTTAAAAGGGTTTTAATCCACACAGGAACCAATCAAATTAAACTTCTTAAAAGGTAATTTAATCCTTCTGCACACAGAAACCAATCAGCAACACCACACAATTACAACAAATGTGTATTGACAAATCAAATGTATCTTCACACTCAATTTGAATAACATAAACAACCACTTTCGAGACAACCAAATAACATATGTGCATAATAAATTAACACAACAGTTGAACATCGAGAATAGATCACCATGAAATATCAATCTACTCCATTATATTTCTTCAGATAATATATAGTATTTGCATAAGTTTCTCAGAGATGATAGTGGATGGGTGGAATATGTGCAATCTATCTTCTTACTAATGCCCTACCTAAAATGATAATGGTAAAATGATGATCATCTAACTCCTACTCCTCTAACTTATATAGCCATATTCTTGAAGAGGATGTACCCTTTCACAAATGTCTTTTGGAATTTTATTAATAACAAACAAAATATCATTACGCTCTAATAAGCCACAAATGGATTTTAGTAATATGATCCAAGTATTTTTGGCTTAAGTGAGTATCTGCACACTCCACAGCATTCCTTGTAGCAAACTCCATAGTAACCATTTTCTCCGTACGTGCACAAGCTTCTTCTAATGCTGGGTCTTCACTTTTCACAGCCTCCAAGGCTTCATGTAGGATCAACTGGCATTCCTTTGTCCAGTCTTGCTAACTTCTCAGACTCTTATTATCATTGAATAATGTAGGAACTCCTTCTTTGGAAGCATTAATGAATTATTTAGCTTCTCCTTAAAGGTCCTCATGAAAATATGTGTGTGCTCTAAAGAAGTCCTTAGCATTGGTAATGGCCTTAGCATTAGGATTATCTCTGTTCTAAATTTCTTGGAGTTTCTCTTGAATCCTGTCAACCAACCTTTCATGCTCTTGGAAAGCAGTTTGATTTTTGGAATGGGTAACCTAGAATTTACTCATCCACGTCATCATGCTAGCATGTCTCCTTTTGAATACTGCAAAAAGTGCACTGAATCTAGCCTAGACTATCTAAGTATTTACCTATAATGCTTCATCCTTATCCACTATCTTGGAGCTTTCCCCTTGGGTTAACATCTTGGCAAGGACTGAATCTCTTAAGAAATCATTTTCTTTACGTATTCTCTCACAATTTAATTTATACATGTCTCTTTCTCGGATTAGCATTTGAATTTGTGCTTTATTTAATTTAGCCACATTGATACCAATCTCTACAGTAACCATAGGATCAGTCTCACCCACTTTTAGTGTCATCACATGGCCAAATGCCTTCTCTATGTCAATAATGGCAAGTTTTTGGTGTGGCGGGTATAGGGCCCATATCATAAGAGATTCTTCATCAGGATTGTATAGTGATCCAATGTACACCTCTGTCACACCTTCTAAACTGAGTTTATGTTTAGCATTGTATGTTCTCAGTGTCATGAATTTCTTGGTCTCTTGGTGAATTCCCCGCTCTTCCATTGCAACCCTCAAAGATTTCTTTTGATTTTAGTGCATTATGATTCAGAGCTGTTTGTATGAGATTATGCTTAAGTGGCCATTAATGTTGGGCACTAGAATTGAATGCAGTAGGCTTCTCAAGCTTTGAAATCATTTTGGTGCCATCTTTTGTCTATACATTCTTGATCGATCGCCAGAACTATCTTAATGTCGCTTTGATAGGAGGTGATCTTTTAGTTCTAATTTTATCGAGGAGACTCTCATTGATTCTGCTCAGATCCCCATTTCTTGCTTTTTTCTATCCTCAACATCTCAGGAAGACATTATAGATTTCACCCCGATATCAAGGTGGTCCTGACTATCAAAGTTACTTTTGGACATCGACGAGTGTTTTCCCAACAAGCAAGAGTTATCTCGTAGCCATCAGGTTGACAATCACTATCGCTAAGAGAATAGAATGTTCTTCTGATATGTTAAGTCTCGCCGATAGTGTCTTCTTATATCTTTTGTCCATGGGGAACATCAGTGGGACTCTAGCCGAACTTTGTAATACTTTCTCATTGGGGTGACTTGCATAGTCGGAAAGATATAAGAAATCCATTCCGATGGTATATGTCATGCAGATACAACTAATGCATTGACTTATCAGTGAGAGTTCATATATCTCTTGCCAAACTTATGTTCATCGGTATGACTTCTGAGATTGGTACGGTTTAATATTTTCATTCCAACTTTATCTTTCTTGCCGATAAGATTTTTATCGGCAACACAATATGTAGTCTTCTCGATTGTTGCACAATTGTTACTTCTAGGTTCTTTGATCAGTGTAACTCCATTTAGGTCTTCCCAATATGAATGAAAATGTCTATTAGAGGACTATAGCTTATCTGATCGGAAAGACATGCATATGATCTTGCTGATAGGGATCAATTGCTAATTTTTCACAACTATGAGCAGGGAAACTAGTCTCAAAGGTCATATTTATGGAATCTTTAGTCATCATGGGCTACAATATGGATCTTGTCACACAAATTTTATCAATCTCTATTAATCATAAGATCAATGTATAGTAAATGTGGAGGACAAGTGAGTGGTGGTTAATAGAAAATATGAAACTTTTTCTAGTTCTAACAGGTACCTAACATGGCCTAGTTGTTGGGACCCATCATTGTTTCACTACTCCCTAAGTTGCACTTAAGGGGGGTGTTAGTGTGAAAAGTTACATTATCTATCTAGTTAGCTTTTACCATGTCTAGGAGATTTATATTCACATTAGCTTAAGTCCTACTTTGGGCTTCTTACCTTTTTGTCTCACCTCATGTGATGAAGGCATGTGTACTCACCTTTGTGAGATACCTACTTCATGCAAACTTGCCACTTGTTGAAACATGTGTTACTTGAGGAAGACAAGTGTTTCACCTTTGGAGGGTTGCTCAGTCATAGTGTACGACCTTCTCACTCCCTAATGCTTGCCTACTTAAGCAAGTCTTCTATGTACATTTAATTCATCTTTTGACAATGTAATTTGGCATATTGTGTAGAAAATAGATTTGTGGTTTTATTCTTCCTTGTTGATCCTTGCTTTTCCCAACATGATATTAGAGCGTTGCATGCAAAATTCTTCCCTTCTAGCACATCTCACTCCTAGCCTAGCCAAGAGGTCCTTGTAGAGCCAAACAGACATCGCAATTGAGTATAGAAGGCTCGAAATAGACAAAATAGCATGTCATTTTGTCAAAATAGACGAAGGAAAAATTTTGCAAAATAAAAATTTAGCTCCCAGCCCCCTGTACCATACAGCTGTACGACCATATGGGTTTGTATGGATTTATATGAGAAAATGCAAATTGTTTTTTGCAAAATCCTATATTTACAGGTTCTGAGGGCTCTATTTGTCATTTTTAAAGATATAAGAGAAATTTGGCCTATCGTCCTTAGTTTCTCTTCTCTGGTTTGAATTTTTTTGGAGAAGATTTGAAGGTTTTCTATTCGCATTCTAGATCCTGGGTCACCTAGTTTGTTGTTGGATCAGGGCTTCATTGTAGAGCCACCACCATTTCTCTATTTGGTCGTGAGTCTAAAAGTTTTTTGGCTCAATTTTGTGGGTCTCTACCCATTTTTTCCACAGTGGCATCACTATTCATCTGGGTTTCCATTACCAGGGCAGCGGCCAGATGTCACAGTTTGTGGCATTTTTTTGGGCATTTTTTCTATGTTGTTTGATTTGTAGATCATGGTTTTGTGTTGCCCGATCCACAAATCCTGCGTAGGAACCCTCTGGAGATTTTGATGCTGCAATAAAACTTTATTCGGTTCAACCCTTCCTTGAGGTTGACGACCCTCCCTTATGCTAGCTTGGGCATTTGTTTGTCTATGCAGGCATCTTCACCAGTTTCAAGGCTCAATTTAGGGTTTGGGCTCACATTCCTTGTTTGGTCATTTTTCCTGCAATCAAAATGGACACCCAAACATTGACAACATTTTTTCCCTCTGTGGAGGCGTGCTGAAGAAATAGGCTGACGCTTTTGTGAAGTGCGCCCTTCGGCAATCTTTTCGTAGGTCCACATTTGATTTGCTACCAAAGGATCCACATTTGTCTGTGGTCGCCATTGAGAAGAGATGTCATCACTTTTCTACAAGATTAGTGATCTTTGGCTTACCGGTCACAACCATTAATAGTTTTGACAACCTCTCCATTGAAGTCTTTTGTAGGTTGCAGGTAGTTGTTTTGAATTTTTGGCAAACAAATATTTGTAGCTACACTCTATTCTTGACAGGGCAAGCTGCCTCATGAATGAGGGTCATAGTTTTTGATTGCTAGCTTGGTATACATTTAACTAGAATTTAATGTTATATATTATGTTAGGGTTTCTTAACATTGTAGCATTTTGTGTTATGCTACACTTCTAACACTCTAGCATTAAATGCTAAATCACATTTTTTAACTATTGACAGTAACATTATATGTCACATTAACATTTATTGTAACCTATAGGAATTAAACTAGATTGCCAACTACAAATGATGCTTTGTCTATTAATAAATGTAATAGTTAGTGGATTAGCTACCCACCAAAACTAACATTTTATGCTAGAACAACAAAAGCCAACAACATATCCTAACCCATAGAGGTTATTTAACTATATGTATGATGCTCACAACTCACTAGAGAAAGCTACATTTTCTTAAAAAAATTGCCCCAGAAGACCCTAATATTGCATCAATGTGTGCAAAGAGGGTTTTTTTTCATTTTTCTGTAACTTTTGCCCATGGAGGTGAAATTGAGCATATTTATAGTTGACAAGAAGTAGGTTCGAGCATTGACAAAGTTGCATGGAGATGATTTGGGAATTGTCCAATTTTCTCAAACATTTTTCCCTTATTTGTACAAGTTAAACAACTTGAAAAACAATTGTAGCTTTTGATTGGCAACTCAAAATTGAGTGCCATTTTTTTAGAAAGTGAATAAGTATTCGAGAATAATCTATTGGAAATGATTTCACACTACTATTATAAAGTGTCATTTTTCATTCCAATTAGACTTGTTTAACACTATCATTAAGTGTCAAAATTTAGGGGGGATAAAAATATTGAGTCACAGGAGGGTTTCTCAAACAACAAAATAATATTGGGAGAAAAATATTTAATTATGGGGGGTTCATAGAGTTTTGTCAAGAGCATTTTTGATTTGTGCCAAGAGCATTTCCACAGAGATATGTCCAGAGCACTTCCACTACTCCTTCATCATTCTTCAACATTTTTCCTGCATTATATTGAGATGTGTCATGAACAATTCCACTACAATATCACTATCACCTAATGCTATATGTGCATCAAGAGTTGATTCTTCAAATACTTCCAGAGATTCATCAAAGCAGAAGATTGATATCAGTTCATTTGCTTTTACATATTTTAGAGTTGCTTCACAAAAGGCTTCCACAAAATCTTCAAAGTAGAACTTCACATTTGGATTTGAATTGTAGTCATATGGCATGCAATTGAAATTCCACATATTTCTACAATGGATCTTGCAAGTATTGCATGACTATCACTTTCAGTTGTATTGTGTCAAGTGCACTTCCATCGAGTCAAGTCCAGAACACTTTCTTATTTTCTCTCTTGTGGAGGAATTTTTTTTCCCACATGGTTTTCTTTCTTTCTCTACTTTATGAGAGATGCATTTGTATATGGGTACCTAAATGACCTAGTTGATGGGACCCATCATTGTTTCAATACTCCCTAAGTTGCACTGAAGGGGGGTGTTAGTGTGAAAAGTTACATTATCTATCTAGTTATCTTTTAGCATGTCTAGGAGATTTATATTCACACAATCTTAAGTCCAACTTTGGGTTTCTTACCTTTTTTTCTCACCTCATGTGGTGAATACATGTGTACTCACCTTTGTGAGACACCTACTTCACGCAAACTTGCCACTTGCTCAAACATGTGTCAATTGAGAAAGACAACTGTTTCACCTTTGGAGGGTTACTCAGTCATTATGTATGACCTTCTCACTCCCTCATGCTTTCCTACTTAAGCAAGACTCGTATGTACATTTCATTCATCTTTTGGCAATGTAATTTGGCATATTTTGTAGAAAATAGCTTTGTAGTTTTATTCTTGCTTGTTGATCCTTGCTTTTCCCAACACATTTGAACATCTAAGCAATCTCTAGGCACTCTTGCACTTGCACTCTCTTTCTCTCTCATGCTCTCTATTCTTCTCTAAAGCTCTCTATGGTGGATTAAGGCACCCAGATCCAGAGATGTTGCAAAACCCTAATTTGGGTCTAGGGCACCTAACACCCTGGTACCTCTCTATTCCCAAAGTTAGATCCTGGTTCTCCTCTATTCCCTAATCTCTACTGTGGTATTAGATTTCATATATCCGTTGCTGACAGTCGTTTATTGGTTAATCTTGCTAATTTAGAGTTTCATGCTTTGCCCTAGTTTGGTTGGTTGAATTTAGTTGACACTCCTTTATACAACAAAGGGACAAAACCCATGTAGTTTGGCTCTCCTTACAAGGTAGAAGCTAAACTCAATTTGTGTTCCAATGTTGATAGAAGAGGGTTTGACCTAGTTTAACCTTTTAGGCTAGGTCTCCCTTTTCCATCAAACAGGTTGTAGGGATTTAATGGGATAGTTCAATTAATTAAAAATAAATGTAATTTATCTAATTAACCAATGGATATGGGTAAGGTCAAATTAATTAAATAAATTAACTTTATTTATTTAATTAGGGTTAATGGCGAAGATAGATAATTAATTATTAATTTAATTAATTTTGGGTCGGTGATAATGAGGATTGGGTAAATTATTTAAATAAAATGATTTATTTATTTAATCTAGAGGAATGCGACAAGTTAGTGTGGAAAGAGATGTTAGGGAGATGCTTGAAAATGGTGGTGTAGGGTGTGTCATTTTTAGGTGTCTACAAAGACAACATCTTAGACAATGCAACACATGATTTAAAGAGCTTCTCAGAAAATCTACTAAGTAGAAATGGAATATCTTTTTGTTGATTTGATGGATGTAGAAGAATTTCATCTCTTTTATTGGGAAATAGAGTGATTTTTTATTGTTGGAATTGACAATGAAAGAAAGGTGACCTATCCTTTGAATTCAAGAAGGATGCCTAGAGTCTCTATTTTGCAAATTGCTTGTCAAATTTAGGATTATGATGAGGATCACATTTCAAAAAAAGATGATCAAAATAAAGAGGGTAGAAGAGCATTTTGAGGGGTTTCATGAGGGTGCCAATGTCTCACGAGATATGCAAAATTTTGTGCCAAAAATTAGAGAGGCCAAGTGGAGAAGAAATTTGTTTGGATATGTGGGTTGAAGAAGTTGGTAATGGTGAAGAGCACAAAATGCAAGAATTGATTTTTTTGTTGCACTTTCTCATGCCCCCACTTTCACCAGTTGGGAACACATTAAGATTTTTCCTTGTTTCAGTGGACATACTCAATTTGGGTTTAAAGTTTAAACAAGATTTGGTGTGTTTGGTTGGGACATCCTCCTCAGAGGAGGCCTATTCTTTTCTCCATGGTAATTACTTTTATTTTCTTTTACATTTTTTTTTCCTATTTGAACCAATGCTCAATTGGGTTGGGTAAACCCTCTTGTTGGGAAAGCACTATTGGGTGTTTATTGTTTGTAGAGATGGGGTAATTCCTCTTGTAATTTAGTATGAAATTGAGCTTGGACTCAAATTTTTAGTAAGCATGGGCATATTAATCCAAGGAGCTCACAATCGTAGAAACTCTAGACTACATATTTATGTAGCTTAGAAGGGGTAAAAGACAAGGGCCTGGTCTTCTTTATTAGGACACTTATAGAATTTCATTGTACAAAGTTGGTACAAATGTCACTAAATTTTCTTCAAAATTCACTAGGAACTTCTTGGTCCCCACATTTCTTTGTCCTTAGTGGATTAAGGATAGGAGATGAAATTTTTTTTCATATTTGTTGGAAGTTTAATAATATTTAAAAAATAATAATTCGTTATAAAATGCTTCTTGGAGTAATGAGTTAATCAAATCTTCCAAATCAAATCTTCCAACATTACACCATGATGCCTTTTATAGAGAATATCTTATTTTTCATTGGTTATGGTTTTCAATTTGTATGAGCTTACTTCTTGTATATTCTACTGGTGCAATAGAAGATTGTAGTTTCTTCCTATGACATCACCCAAAAAATTCTCCTCCACCACCACTGCTTTGTTAGTGGTACAACTTTCTAGTGCTTTAAAGGTCGAGTCCAATATTTTTGGGTAGGGAATCACTTCACACTGCCACAAGGCTTGAACCGCTACCTCCTAGTAATATGACCTAAAAGCTCCTTGATATACTACATTCACTTGTTTACCTTTATAAAAGTTCCCTAGTAGTTGGATTTTAGTGAACATAATAGCAAATCACTATTATAATTGCTTGAGAATAATTAACATTTTAAATTCATTCCAAGGAGTCTACTACTGATCACTCTACGTTTATCTCATCACCAAACATCCAGGCCTTGCTTTAGCTAAAGCTTTTTCATCTAACAGTCAGTCACAAGAAATCATGTGTATATATGTAGGCCTCATGGCCAACATCATTTGTATATATTATGTGTATATATCTTACAAGTAGCTTTCTGAATTTGAGTATTTGCAGAGATCTGATAAACTTTACCAAGGAGTGGCATGGAGGATTTGGTATTTAGGCAACATTTAATATTTTAACATTTTATATTTGATAAACTCTTACAAAGAGTGGGCCTTTGATTACTTATTTTGTAATTGTGAAAATAACTAGTCAAGGAGTGGCGTGGACTCATTCCATGTTGTTTTGAACAAATCCCAACACTTCCATACTTTAGTTTTTTAATATTTATTTAAATGTTGAACCTGAGCTCAATAAGTAAAGGTAAATTTTGGAAATATTTTAAGTGTGAACCAGGTGTGCAAGTGTATTTGAAGACACACAAATAATTTTAGAGAGCCTTTTATATTCATATTTTTTAAAAGAGATTTATTATAATTAATCTAGAATTCAATTTTTAGAGGGCAGCAATTAAGTTTTCTATATTAATCTTTATATGGTATAAAGTATTACTAAAATTTAATATATTAAAAAAATATATAAATGCTAATATTTTATTCAATTTTTTTACGTAAGCATTACATAAATTTAATACAAATGTTAATATTTTATCTAGATTCAATTTCTAGTAGTTTTAAATATGTTTTCATAGTTTAATTTTGATAATTTTATTATGGTTTATAAGTGTAAGCATCTTTTTATATAAATTTCAAATTTTATTAGTAAAGTAGATTTATTTGGACAATCTTGTAGATTTATTTTTTATAAGAAAATAATAATTGAAAGTTTATATTATTCAATTCAGGTATGCAAATGTTAATCTGGTCTATTCCAAATAACCTTCCAATCTTAGGTTTACATTTTACTCTTCATAATATATGACTTACAAAATATCCATTCTTACCTAACTCATTCAATCATTTTTTTTATGTATAGGTGGATACTTGCCAATCACAAACCAAAAGAGAAAGGGATTTGTCCTTTTCATCCAAATTATATTACAAAGAATTACAAAGAACTAGTGCATGTTAGAATTGTGAACAAAACCTCAAAGATCAAAGAAAAGAATTAAAGGTTAATGTTACTCAAATTCAAACAAAATTGAAGATATTGAAAAAGAATTTTTCATAGTCCATTACAGGCACATTAATATATGTATTGCAAAAAGATCCTTCAAAGATTACACATTAATATACATATTGCAAAATAATCCTTCAAAAGATTACACACTAATATAAATATTAAAAAAGATTCATCCTTTCATAGACTATATTCCTTACATAGCAATAATCCAAATCATATAAGACATTTCACCTTTATTTCTTATCAAGAGGACAAATATTTTGATTCTAATACTACTAATTAAAAGTCATTTTATGTATATAAAAATAATAAATGTAAGGACTTGCTTGGTCCAACTCAAATTTTCAAAAAAATTACCTTATTAACAAGTTAATATGGATTATACCAAGACTTTGACTGGGTACTTAGGAAATCTTCAACCAATACAGGCCATATGTTCAAACAAAACATTCTTAAACCAAACCAGGCTCTTCTATCCTTTGGGTAAATAGGTTCATATGGAACCGAGTCTAACGGACCTTATCGCTACCCAATACGGGTAGATCAAATGATGGCCAAACACCTTGGTTGGTCAAACAGACCAAGACTCTATCCAATATGAGATAAGTAAACATGACAGCCAAATGGGCTAAATAGGACAGGAATCACTATGCTTTGGCCAGAGACTTCTGACTCCTTTGGGACCAATATGGGTTCATGAGTCACTTCCTGGAGACCACAATCTACCCAAGCACTGTGTCGAGGATGTCAACTAGGGGATACATAATATCAACTTGTACACACATGAGTTTTGGAAAAGCTGAGTGCAAGTAATCCACCTCAGGGATTTTTTAGAGTACCATGTGACTTCTTTAGTTATCTCGTTAATCTTTTAAGTTAAGGATTGAAATTACGAAGTTGATTATAAAAGAGTATCCTATATCCGAGGGACCTAAGTACTGGGGGCATCCTTCACCGTCTAGACTGTCTACATACACTGTATCCACAAGATCAAGGTAGGCCCTCCTTCGAATGCGACTGACACAGGGAACACGAATATGTAGTTATGTCTTGCACTATGTTTGATGCAACTATGAGTGGGTATGCATCCCTTTCTAGGGCCTAGTTCTCCCCAGGTAGTTCTTCGCCGACTGCCACCCACTCGAGTGATATAGTGATGATATTCCTAAGAAACTATTTGCAAACACACCTCTCGGGAGTGTTCAATGTTTAAGTTTTTATATGCCAATGGTTACATAGTACATGCATTTGTCTGATGAAGTTCTTTGTAGATAGTTTTAAAAGGTTTTCTAAGGAGCATCATGGTAATCGTCATACAAATTTTTCAAAAGACTCTCCTTTTCTTTTTAGTTAAATCTTTTTAATGAGATATTCGAGGAGATTTCCCCTTCCTGCGGATTTAACTTCGACATGTCCCTTATTACTCCCTGACAATTTAGAGGGACGGTACTCAGATGTCGTTGTTGCAGCTATGTTAGGCTCGAGATACTTGGTTCAACGCGATGGTATTACTCGTAAATGTGACAAAGAGGTAACATAAAAACCAAACACTATGATTTGTTTGAGTTTGGATGTTTGTTTACAAAGTTTACCTGTCTAATAGAAAGGAAAAACTTGCATACTAGCTAATAAAGAAATTAACAAGGAAAGATACTTCTCTAAGACATAATGAAGTAAAGTATAATTAAGATGCTTGATCATTTTTCTTAGAGAAGATACTTAATCAACTTTAACAATTCGTAATATAACTAGTAAAAATATTCTATCAGTAAAGATTTAGTTTTGGAAAAACAAGGAAATCTTGATAACTTATTTTATCATACAACAATAGACTTTAGTCCAAAAGTATAGAATTGATACTGATCATTACAACTTACTTTTAATTAAAACCAATAAGTACTTAATAAGAGTTGTAAAACTAGACAAATAATTCAACAAGAGGTTTACTTGCAAACTCCCTAAATGGATTTGTAAAATTAATTAATTTTCATTGTTAATAAACTTGTGAATACAACTTAATCAAAGAATAACAATGATTCTTGATACATAAGAATGAAAATTAGTTGTTCTAAGGTTTTATAACCTTCCAAATTAATGACCATTTTAAAGAACTTCTTGATTCCCTTCATGATTACTCTATGGTCATAACATTCATTCATTTAAAAGACCTTTGTTTTTTAACTTCATGCTCAAGGGACAAGGTAGTTCATTTACTCTGCTTATTATTCATTTTCCCTAGTAAACATTAATGTTGATTTAAGTTAATATAATGTACTCTTATCTAAGGAAAGATGACGTTTTTAATTGTATTCAATTTTCTAACATTTCTCATTGTGACTATGACATAGATACTCATTCATAAAGGTCAACATTTGTTTAAATAGTGCATTTTGCTTGTGTCCACATATGGTCAAAGAGTTAATTTTCAAATTCATTTCATCTTCCCACAAATCAATTCATTTCCATAAATCACTTAATCAATATAGATTTGACCTTACAATTACCCTAGTTAAAGATCAATTCAATTATTCTTTTGGTAGAAGTGGTATAAAACATAATATAATTCATTCTACATACAACTCTATTTATGAAGGATTCAAACCAATTAAAAATAAAATTGACTTACGAATTATAGAAATTAATGTTTAATCAAGATTCAATATCTATTTCAATAATTACTTTTGAAATGTACAACATGATGTTTGCTTCTATCAATAATATAGTTAGGTATGAAATAGGGTAGAATTGATTGAATATCAAAATTTATAACTCACAAAGTAATTATACTCACATTCCGTGGTTGTTAAGAATCTCTAGTGACTAATTTCTATATTACTATTTGTGGGTTTCCTAGAGATATTGGCATACAAAATTAAAACATGATAACTTGAGTGAGATAGAGTTAATAATAAAATTCATATGCAAAAGAGTCTAGAGTTTATTGTGTTTGATATAACTAATTACGTTGAGAATTGTAATAAATAACTGCAAATCTAGACTTACTAAAGGAAATTATTATTAAACTATAAGGACAAACTATTTTATTCACAGTTTCCTAATGCCCTTAAGTTTCAGAAGTTGTGTTCTTTAGGGGGGTCTATCTTACATATATGCCTACAGGAAAAATGTCTATGTAAGTTATGGAAATAGAGTTTGCAAATAATAGAAGTGAAACCCACAAGTAACAATTGGAAGAGAAAGTTGTACGAATATGGAAAACAACTCACCATTCTGAGAAAACAGCTCACAAAACCTGCAGCTATATAAAGAGGGCAGCTATATTTATTTAGGACATTTGTTGAGTGAAAAGTATAAAACTTGCCAAGTAGCTAAGCTCACAATAATGCAAGGAAGAGATGTGGCCTTGAGCACTGGTGATATTGTTTCATTCTGTTTATAGTCAGGAGGAAAGAAGAGCACAATAATTTGACTTTGGAGAATAAAGATAGGATTTGTAATAATAACTTGTAGAATTATGTGGGCTGCATATGATGCTAATATGGAGATGATTATTTGTGCCCTTGGATAAATGTTGTTATATTACCTATATAAATTGAGCATAAAACATCCACATCCGGCAATGTCAAAATGGACGTTGGTCCAAAAGTGGCTTCACATGATATAAAGTGGGAGGATATTTAGAAGGTTTTCAATCTAGAGAGCAAATCTTGTGCGATCTTAGGTTGGTATAAGGTAACATGTGGTTTACTTATCATAGCAAGGTATTTCTGCAAAGACTGGTAGACATATATGCCAAACGTGGAAGCACAGACAAGGGACGTCGACTGTTTGACAAAATCCCTCAAAGAAATGTCTCCTTATGGAATGCAATGATTGTAGGTTTGCTTAAAATGGATTTATTGAAAAGGAGTTAGAAACTTTCAAGCAAATGAAATTGGCAGGCGTAAAGACAAATTCTATAACCCTTGCCCACGTCCTTCCTGCGTGTGCCAATAGGGACGCTTAGGAATAGGGTATGGCCGTCTGTCAAAGCATAATGTAAGGCAGATTTGTATCAGATATTATAATTGGATATACTTTGGTATACCTATATATGCAAAAGGAGGATGCACAGACAAGGCACGCCAACTGTTTTACAGAATGCCTCAATGAGATGTCGTCTCATGGAATGCCGTAATTGCAGGATATGCACAAAATGAATTTGTTGGAAAGACTCTAGAAACTTTTAAACAAATACAATTGGCAGGTGTAAAGCTAGAGTCCATAACCTTTGCCAATCGTCCTTCCTGCCTGTGCACAAATTGAAGCTTTGGAGCAGAGTATAGAATTCTATCAAAGCATGATGGTAAGGGGATTTTCGTCAGGTATTATAGTTGGAAATACTCAGGTAGACGTATATGCAAAATGTGGTAGCAGAGATAAAACACATGAAGTTCTATTTGTCAGAATCCCTCAAATAGATGTCATCTCATGTAATGCATGATTGTAGGATTTCACAATGGATTGAAAAGGCTTTGAAAACTTTCGAGCAAACACAATCAGTCGGCGTAAGGCCAAAATCCAAAGCCTTTGCCAAGGACCTCCCTGCCTGTGCCAAATGGCGATTACGAATAGGGTATGGAAATTCTTTTCAGATATTATGAATGGAATTGCTCTGGTGGACCATTATGCAAATCGTGGGAGTATAGACAGAGCACATGGACTGTTAGCCAAAATCCCTAAAAGAAGTATGATCGCAGGATATTCACAAAATGGATTTGATGAAAAGGCTTTAGAAATGTTCAAGAAAATACAATTGGTAGGCATGAAGGTGGGGGGCAGGGTATGGCCGTCCATCAAACTATAAATGTAAGGGAATTTTTTTATCAGAAATAATAGTTACAAATGCCACTTCCAATCACCAAAACCTTCAGAAAAACTTATAGACAAATCCTCTCGTGATTGATTTCAAATTGTAATTGTCCTAAGACATATCATCAAAATGAATCCAAAACCAAAATTGAACTAAAATAAATTTATTAACAAAATTTCAAGAACCAAAATTTCAAAGGAAAGAAACAAAATTGTGGAGAGGAGAGCTCTTACAGATTTCTTTAGCACTCCAAACCAGAGCCCAAGTGTATCCCTCCTTCCTCCATCCATGCTATTTATAGAAAAATTCAACCCTTATGGAGGAGAATTCAAGTCTTTGAGTCAAGTCTTCTAAATAAATGCTTCTTTTCTATTTCCCAAATTGCCATAAATTTTAGTGGAAAAGGACTCACTTAGCATTAAATGTTTTCTCCCAAATTTTACAATTGCCATTAATTCATGTGGAAACCTCCAATAAGTGTTGTTGACTTGGAAATGGGGGGTTGAACCTCATTTATTTTTATTTCTAGAAGTGTCCCCTTCTCGTTTATTTATTTAGAAGTTTAAATTGGGATGAAAAAAATCATTTATTTATTATTTTGTTATTAAATGAGACTATATTTATATTATTTAATTTTACTAGCTTTTATGTGTGTTATTTGAAAAAAAATTAAAATTCATACAATTAGACATAGTATTATAATCAAATTAAGAACTCAAAAGTGAGTTGTGACATCCTTCTTCCCTAAATTTATGCATCGTCTCGATGCATGTTAGAAATAGAGAAATAAGTCCATAGAAACAAGCATTGTTTACCATTAGTATTTGCCTACCTTTAAAGTCCATCCTTCAATAAAAGAAATTAAGCAGTTTATCATAGATAACAAAATCTAAGAGTATCATCTAAGCATAATTGTCTGTATCCTCTAAACATCATTGTCTTTTAGCAAAATTTGAAGTTTGACGAGTTTATAAATTAACTAGAGTTTTTTCAAAATAAGGAGTGGATAGAGTTGCCGCATTTCCGCTGTGTCTTCCCATGTAACGTTCTCAGGTGAGTATTGGTCCCATTGAACTTTAGATTGGTCCACTATCCTATTGTGGAGTTAGAAGTAGCTCCTCTCGATGATTATGCATGGCTCTATTGTTATTGTACCAGGATCTTCCACCTACATGGTGTTCCAATTAAGAATATGCTTAGGGTCAGGTATATACTTTTTTAATAAGGACACATGGAACACATCATGAATTCAGCTCAGTACTGGAGCTAAGGCCAAGCAGTAAGCTATAGGATTGATTTCCTCAAGCACTTCAAAAGGCCTGACAAAGCGAGGAGCTAGTTTTGACTTCCTTCCAAAAGAGATGAAACTTTTATGAGGTCAAACTCTTTTGTGTGCCTTATTCTTATCTGCATAACTTTTCTGGTTATCCATATCTTTCAACATTTGAGGGCCAACCAAGATCCTATCTTCCAGTTTATCCCAACTCAAGGGTGTTCGACAAGGTCTCCCATAGAGAGCTTCAAAGGGTGCCATACCTATGGCTACTTGGAAGGAGTTGTTATAGGCAAACTCAACTAATGGTAAATATTCATCCCATTTATTCTATTGATCCATGAAATACATATGAAGGAGTTCTTCCAAAATTTGGTTGGTTCTTTCTGTTTGGCCATCTGTCTTGGGATGATAGGCTATGCTGAAGTTCAACTATGTTCCAAAGGCAACTTGCAATGTGGTCCAAAACCTAGAAATGAACTTTGCGTCTCTATCATAGATGATTTTCTCAGGGATTCCATGTAACCTAAAAATTTCCTTTATGAACCTTTTTTCTACCACAGGTGCGTCATCTGTGAGGTTTCCTAGTATGAAGTGGGCTACCTTAGTGAGTTTATCTACCACGACCAAAATACAATTATGCCTATGAGATGTCACTGGTAGCCCTTGGGCAAAACCAATATTTATGACTTGCCATTTATAGCAACGTACATCATGAGGATTAAGAACTCCTACTGGATGCATATGTTCTACCTTAACCGTCTGACATTCCAAACATCTGGCAACTGTGTCTACCACATCCTTCTTCATTCCTGGCTAGAAATCTAGTTATTTGAGATCAACATACATCTTATTTACCCCCAGATGCCCTGAATATGGAGCATTATGTGCCTCTGTTAGGATCATACTTCTTAGTTCCACATTATTAGGAATGTATATTCTTCCCTGGTACCTCATTAGCCCATCAGAATCAAAAGCATAATCCAAATGCTTAGGTTCCACAGAGGTATTAGCTAGAGATGCATTAACCTAAACGTACCATGGGTCATGTTTCTTCTCAGAGAGTACTTTTTGTTTCAAGTCTATATACAAGTTAGATATGGCCATTATGTGTCTCCTTCTACTAAGAGCATCAGCCACCCTGTTTTCTTTCCCCTTGATATATTTAATCTCAAAAAAATACTCACTTAAGAACTCTAACCACCTTCTTTGTATTCCATTCAAATTAGGTTGAGGGAAGATATATTTTAGTCCTTGATGGTCCTTTTTAAGCTCAAATGGTTTTTCCAACAAGAAATGTCTCCATTTTTGCAAGGTCATGGGGAGTGTAATTGACTTCATGGATTTTTATTTTCTATGATACATGCGCCACTACTCCTTCCTTTTGTAAAAGAACTCCTCCTAATCCTTCTATGGATGCATCTATTACTACTATGAATTTACAATTAGGGTTAGGCACCTTTAGAATTAGAGGTGACGTTAGCCTTTCCTTTAGTACCTGAAATGCCTTATCGAACTGCTCAGTCCAAATGAACTTTTTGTTCTTCCTTTACAAAGATGTGAGTGGGTTGGCTATCCTTGAAAAGTCTTTCACAAACCTCCTGTAGTACCCTACCAACCCCGTAAAACTTCTCACTTCAGTCACATTTGTAGGTATAGGCCATTCGGTGATGGTTTTTATCTTATCAGGATCTATCGCTATACCCTCGGCTGAAATGATATGCCCTAAATAGTGGACTCTCCTTTCAAAGAAGGAGCATTTGGATAACTTCCCAAACAACTTATGCTTCCGTAGCCTTTGTAAGACTACCTACAGATGGGTTAAGTGTTCCTCTTCATCCTTAGAATATATTAAGATGTCATCCAGAAACACAATCACAAACTTATCTAGAAAATCATGGAACACACTATTCATTAGATTCATAAAGGTGGCTGGAGCATTTGTTAATCCGAATGGTACTACAGTAAATTCATAGTGGCCATACCTAGTCCTAAATGTTGTATTTGGGATGTCCTCTTCTTTTATCCTTAACTAATGATAGCTAGAGTGAAGGTCAATTTTGGAGAACACTGAGGCTCCCTTCATTTGGTCAAATAGATCATCAATGTGAGGAAATGGATATATGTTTCTCACGATAGCTTTATTCAACATTTTGTAGTCAATGCACAACCTTAGTGTCCCATCCTTCTTCTTCACAAATATGACTGGTGCTCCCCAAGGTGATACACTAGGCCTTATCAACCCCTTCTTTAGCAATACATGCAACTATATTTTCAACTCTTGGAGTTCTATGGTGTTCATCCTATATGGGGCTTTGGATATAGGTACAGTTCTGGGAAGTATATCAATTGAAAAATTGAATTCCCTTTTAGGAGATAATCCAAGTAGATCTTCAGGAAACACATCCTTGTAGTCCCAAAGAAATGAGCTATTCTCAAAGGTAGGGGCCTCTTTCTCTTCTCCCTTCTCATCTAAAGATACTAAGAATATATGATTCCCTTGTTTCTATTAGATTTAGGATAGACAGCTGAAAGGGGGGGTGAATCAATTGTCCAAAACTTTCTTCCAATTAATCACTTAAATCCTTCTTGTAATTTAGTAGCATAATAATAAATCAATCATGGAAACATAATGCAACAATTCAAGAGCAAAAACACATTAACACATATGACACCAAGATTTTAACGTGGAAAACCCGATTAAGGAAAAAACCACAGGGTGACTAACCCAATATTGTATTCTTTGTTAAAAGAATATGAAGAACAAATGACACATGCCAATTAGGGCTCACTGCCTAAGCACACTGTTCACAAGAGGCCCACTGCCTACAGGAGACACATTGTCTACAGAATAATAAATATTACATAATTGAATTGAAGAATAGCATCTTCACCATGCTTGAGTTAGTTCCATTTAAGCCCAATACTTTTGCTCCACCCATCACTCTGCTCCTCTCTACCACACACTCATCTATGCCAAGATACTTTTGAAACAACTTCACAACCTCTTATTTATACAAGACATTTGACTTTAGGATAATCATCCAAGTCGACATACATTACAGAGAAAATACATAAATACAATATGACTAATTACAAAATGACTTCACGCGGATCAACATGTTGTCAGCCACATAGATCTTGGACTTCAATCTTCCTTTAGGAACACACCATTCTTCACAGAACATCTTCAAGATCATCTGCAGGATGTGTAACTCATCCGGTCAACCAAACGTAGGAAGAACATCATCATCTGGAAGTAATTCTTCAATTATGAGCTCAATCTTCAATGCAGATCACCAACATGAACTAGACACAATCCAAAGACCTCCACAAGCTTGCTTGAATCACCAAGAACATCCACACTACTTCTACTTATTGAAATATTTCTCCTTCATCTGGAACCTCAAGAACATATTTTGTCATCACTGTCATATTGGAATAGATGCTTACAGACCTCCAGACCATGAACCAATTGAGTTGTCAATTCACATTGACTTCTTAAACACTCCATCAAATCCACAGAATAAGATATTGCATTTCTGGATCTCATAAGACCTATTTGTGTCACTATGTCACCTCTTAAAATCTGCCAGAACCGGTTTTACTACAGTGGCCATAACTTCTTCAAATTTTCATGCGGACCTCTCAAATCTTTACTAGATCACCTTAAGACACATATCTACAAACCCTTTGATCTGCATTCTTTGATCTTCAACTTAGCTAGGATCTTTCCCTTGTTGTCTTCACTATTCTTCTCTATTCCTGATAGGACTAATTTTCTCAATATCCTTAGCATACAACACATCCAATCCTTATCATCAGTGCAATAGGAGTATGTTGACATCAATGACAACAACGGTTAGGCCCATACTTGCAATAGTCTCCCCCTTTGTCATTGATGGCAACATATGATGTGAGAAACTATTTTAACCATCAAGCCAAGAACTTCTCCTCACTAACTGACATAACTCCCCCTATCAACAACTATTCACATGTCTTCTTTTCCTTTACTGCTCCCCCTTTGATCAGCAACCACTTTTTATTTTTCACATTTCTTCTCTCCCCCTTTGACATCAATGGCAAAGGGCACATACTTGCATCACTTCATAACATACCAGCTGCTCCCCCTAAGTAGCAGCTACCCAACATCAATCCGGACCACAAGATATGACTAAAAGATCCACCAAATTGATGCACATCAGTGCACCTTAATTCAAAATTGGAGGGGTAATAACCCCTAACTTCTCTCTGAGATACTCAAAAGAGTTCTTAGGTAGAGGTTTAGTAAAAATATTTTCAATCTGATCCTTGGAATGCACAAACTCCAATCTGACTTCATTCTTGTTCACTTGCTCTCTCAAAAAGTGAAACTTGATGGATATATGTTTTGTCTTTGAATGCAACACCAAATTTTTTGATATATTTATTGCACTTGAATTATCACAGAAGATTGTGATAGGTTCCTCATACTCCACTCTGATGTCTCTTAGCATGTGCTCCATCCACAATACTTGAGTGCAACTACCTGCTGCTGCAATACATTTTGCTTCTGCAATGGACAGAGATATTGCCTCTTATTTCTTGCTCAGCCAAGAAACCAATCTCTTCCCTAAAAAGAATGCTCCACCACTAGTACTCTTCTGGTCATCCACATCTCCTACCCAATCCACATCTGTATATGCATGAAGAGAGAAATCGTGATCTCTAGGATACCATAAACCATACTCAACTATCCCTTTTAGATATCGAAGAATCCTTTTGATTGCCATGACATGAGATTCTCTAGGATCAACTTGAAATCTGGCAACAAGACCAACAACATTGATAATGTCAGGTCTAGTTTGAGTGAGATACAATAATCCTCCAATCGTTGACCTATACTTTTTCTGTTCAGCCTTAGGAGAGTCATCATCTTTGCTCAATTTACATCCAGTTGCCATGGGAGTACTCATTGGTTTTGAGTCTTCCATCCCAAATTTCTTCAACAATTCTTTCACATATTTGGTCTGTGAAATGAAGATTCCTTTCTTTGTTTGAATGATTTGCAGACCCAAGAAGAAATTCATTTCCCCAAACATGGACATCTCAAATTCACTTTTCATTTAATTTGCAAAAGTTTTGCACATACTATCTCCACCTCCAAAAATGATCTTATCAACAAACACTTCAACAATTAAGATTTTTTCATGATAAATTTTGAAGTACAAGTTACTGTCAGCAGTACCTTTGTTGAAACCAATCTTCAAAAGATGCTTATCCAATCTTTCATACCAGGCTCTTGGGGCTTGTTTGAGTCCATACAGTGCTTTCTTCAACTTGTAGACCATATCACGATGATCAGACAATTGAAATCCATCTGGTTGCTCAATGTAAACTTCTTCCAAGTCACCATTTAGGAAGGCAGACTTGACATCCATTTGATATACCTTGAAATCCTTGAAGGCAGCAAAGGCAAGAAATAATCTAACTACTTCAATTCTTGCCACTAGAGCAAAAGTTTCTTCAAAATCAACTCCTTCTACTTGAGAGTAACCCTTGCAGACCAATCTGGCTTTGTTTTTGACTACTTCACCATCTTCATTCAATTTATTCTGGAAGACCCATTTGGTTCCAATCACATTCTTATTTCTAGGTCTGGGAACAAGATCCCAAGTGTGATTTTTCTCAATTTGCATCAGCTCTTCCTTGATTTCTTTAGTCCAACTTTCATCATTGCATGCTTCATTCACTAACTTTGGTTCAATATTTTAAATTAGGCAATATTCTTTTGAGTCTTGAGCAATCTTTCTTCTTGTTTGAACACCTTTGCTTTTATCACCTATGATTTGATCTTTAGAGTGATTCAGTCTTACATACCTGGGAATTTTGGGAATTTCTTACATTTCTATTTCTTGAATAGGTTCATTCAAACTTATCTCTTCTTCTTGATTCACTGGATCAGTTTCGATCTGAATTTCATAAGGGGCTTGGATCAAAACATCATTCTAATCATCTTCATCATATTCATAAAACCTTGAGGGTTTTTCAATACCTTCATCAACCTTCACATTTGTACTTTCTATAATCTTTCTCAATCTATTGTTATAACACCGGTATGCTTTTCTTTCAGTAGAATAACACAAGAATATTCCTTCATCACTTCTAGCATCAAATTTGCCAAGGTCTTCATCTCTTTTAATATAACATTTGCTACCAAAGACTCTGAAATACTTCACAGTGGGAGTGATACCAAACCAAAGTTCATAAGGGGTCTTACCAGTATTGCTTCTTATTTGTGCTCAATTAAGAGTATAGACAACAGTGCTTATAACTTCTCCAGAGTAGATCTGAGGAACATTTTCTTCCATCATCATGGTTCTAGATGCTTCCTGGATGGTTCGGTTCTTTCTCTCCACTACTCCATTTTGCTGTGGAGTCCTTGGAGCAGACAACTATCTTTTTATCCCATGTTTCTCACAGAATTCTATGAACTCTCCAGATGTGAATTCTCCACCTCTGTCAAACCTCAGACATTTTATGTTGAATCTCGTTTCATTCTCTATCATAGCCTTGAAGATTTTGAATTTCTCAAGAACCTCAGATTTCTCTTTAAGAAAAGTCACCCACATCATCCAGGAATGATCATCAATTAATAACATGAAGTATCTATCACCTTGCACACTCTTGATTCTTGCCGGACCACATAGATCAGTATGAACTAAGTCTAATAATCTAGTAGAAGACTGTTCCTTACTTTTGAATAATACTCTACTCTGCTTACCCAACTGACATTCTATGCACAAACTATTAGTAGGTTTCACCAATCTTGATGATGTTATCAAAATTCACATGACACATTCTCCTATGCCATAACCAACTCTGATCAATTTGAACAAATAAACAACTTTTGCTAGTACCAACTAAGTGGAAGATATTACTTTTTGTTTGAGTACCGAATGCAATCTCTATTCTGAAACTTTCAAAGATCTTGCATTTTCTATTTTTGAATTAGAGATCATAGCTTTTGTCCACCAACTGTCCAACACTGAGAAGATTGTGCTTTAGACCTTCAACATATGGTACATTACTGGTTTTGTTCTTTCCATCAAAAGAAATGGTTCCTCTACCTCTGATTCTACTAGCAGAATTATCACCAAATTTTATAACTCCTCCTTCATATCTTTCCAAATCTATGAACTTATTTTTATCACCTGTCATATGGTGGGAGCATCCACTATCAATGACCCAATCATCCTTTTCTTCAACTTGGGCAGCAAGAGCTCTTTCTACCATTTTATGATTGACAGATTCAAAGGGCATTGGATCTTCTTCCTTGATGGCAATAAACACCCAGTCACTTCCGGATTTGTTTCCTATCTCTGATTCATCATCTGTTACTCCTTCATCATCATCATCTTCATGAACATAGTAACATTTCTTTTGGAATCTTGATCTGTTAGGATTTGGTCTTGAAAATCTTTTCGGACACCTTGAGACAAAATGACCAATCTTATTGTAGTTAAAACATTTAAAAGGTAATTTCCCTTCATACTTACTGGATCCTCTTGGCAGTCTTTTCGCAATTCAAGTTGAGCAGCTTCTGCTTCATCTTCTTCTAGATCTTTTCTTTCTTTTTCATACCATGATAGTTTCTTTGAAGAGTTCTCTCCCAGATCAAACTTTTGTTTTCCTTTTACAGAGGTACTAGCTTTGAAAGTAGACTCAGTCTTAGGGGGTGCATCTCCAAATTTGGCTAATTGAAATGTAGCTAATTTACCAACCAATTGATCTCTTGTGATATTTGAAAAAGATTTGAATTCTTCAATAGTAGCAACCTTGTACTTGTAAGAATCAGGAAGGGATTTGAGAACTTTGGCAACAATCTCATCTTCATCCAAGATTCCACCAGCACATCTAATGCCACAAACAAGCTCATTTACTCTTGGCATAAATGTAGTGATATTTTCATCTGCTCTCATCTTCATGTTTTCAAATTTTCCTTTTAGACTATGTTGCTTGGCACATTTAACATACTTGTCTCCTTCATGCAGAAGTTCCAGTTTTTTCCAAATCTCATATGCAGTTTTTAGACCAATAATGTTTGTTAGCTTTGAATCAGATAAGTCACTTAGTATAGCTTGTTTAGTTTGAAGATTATTTTCAGCATCTCTGATTTCATCTATGGTACTCGAACCATTCTGTGGAGGAACATACTTCTTTGAAGCCATGACCCAATACTACATTCTCATACATTGCAAGTGACAATCCATGCAACTTTTCCAAAGACTGAAATTAGTTCCATCAAACCTCAAACTATCCTTCTTGTAGCACGACATCCTAGATCTCCTCAAGCGGTTAAGCTCTTTTAGAGAAACTTAGCTCTGATACCAATTGTTAGATTTAGGACATACAACTGAGAGGGGAGGTGAATCAGTTGTCCAAAACTTTCTTCCAATTAATCACTTAAATCCTTCTTGTAATTTAGTAGCATAATAATAAATCAATCATGGAAACATAATGCAACAATTCAAGAGCAGAAACACATTAACACATATGACACCAAGATTTTAACGTGGAAAACTAAGTTAAGGGAAAAACCATGGGGTGACTAAACCAAGATTGTATTCTCTGTTAAAAGAATATGAAGAACAAATGGCTTATGTCAATTCGGGATTATTCCCTGAGCATACTGCTCACAAGAGGCCCACTACCTACAGGAGACACACTGTCTACATAATAATAAATATTACATACTTGAACTGAAGAATAGCATCTTCACCATGCTTGAGTTAGTTCCATTTAAGCCCAATACTTCTGCTCTACTTTCACTCTACTCCTCTCTACCACACACTCATCTCCGCCAAGATACTTTTGAAATGACTTCACAACCTCTTATTTATACAAGACATTTGCCTTTAGGATAATCATCCAAGTCGGCATACATTACAGAGCAAATACATAAATACAACATGACTAATTACAAAAAGACTTCACGTGGATCAACATGTTGTTGACCACACAGATCTGAGACTTCAATCTTCCTTTAGGAACACGCCATTCTTCATAGAACATCTTCAAGATCATCTGCAGGATGTGTAACTCATCCGGTCGACCAAACTTAGGAAGAACATCATCATGCGGAAGTAATTCTTCAATTATGAGCTCAATCTTCAATGCGGATCACTAACACAAACTGGACACAATCCAAAGACCTCCACAAGCTTGCCTGAATCACTAAGAACATCCACACTACTTCTGCTTACTGAAATCTTTCTCTCCTTCATCCAGAACCTCAAGAACATAGTCTGTCATCACTATCATATTGGAATAGATACTTGCGGACCTCCAGACCATGAACCAATTGAGTTGTCAATTCACATTGACTTCCTAAACACTCCACCAAATCCACAGAACAAGATATTGCATTTCTTCTTCTCACCGGACCTATCTATGTCACTCTGTCACCTCTGAAGATCTGCTAGAACTAGTTTTACTACAGTGGCCATAACTTCTTCAAATCTTCATGCAGACCTCTCAAATCTTTACTATATCATCTTAAGACACATATCTACAAACCCTTTGATTTGTATTCTATAATCTTCATCTTAGCTAGGATCTTTCCTTTGTTGTCTTCACTATTCTTCTCTGTTCCTGATAGGACTAATTTTCTCAATATCCTTAGCATACAACTCATCCAATCCTTATCATCAATGCAACAGGAGTATGTTGGCATCAATGACAACACTGGTTAGGCCCATACTTGCAGCAATTTCTGCCTTGCCTTTTTTAGTTGCATAGCAGAAATGGTCTCCACTGATATAGGTTTGTAAATCCCTTGGATTCTAACTCTATACCCATTATCATATACACACTCCATCACCTTGTTATAGCAATCTATGTTAGCCTTATGAGTCGTTAGCCAACTTATTCTAATTATGATGTCATAGCCTCTAAGGGTGCGACATATAAGTCGACTTTGGTTTCTAGTTTAGGAAACTTAATGAGGGCTCCTCTTATGCACTTGTTCACCTTCTGTGTAGCTTTGTCACTATACTGAACCATCCATGATGATTCCATATTCTTAGTTTGCAAAGACATTTTGCTTACCAATTCTGGGGAAATAAAATTCTCAAAGGAACCAATATCTATCAAAATAGTCATGGATTTACCAAAAAGTATACCTTTTGTTTGTATAAGTACATTTTGATGGCAAGTCTACTGATTCCTGATGGCAGCATGTATCTGATGTTGTCGGGGTTGCTGTTGCTAATTGGATCTATTCCTTTTTAAACAATCCCTTACATAATGATTTCCTCCACACATAAAACATCCACTGGGGGGTCCATTAGAACTTCAAGGTGGTGCATTCCGACCAGTAGCTTCTATTCTACCCCAGTCTCTCGTCTTGTTTTTTTGAGCTCCTCTATTGTTCCTATTGTCCATTTTCCTTTTGAAGGCAAATTACTTGTCCCAAAAGTTTTTCTTTGCCACTGGTAGTGCCTATAATTTATTTTCCTATTTGAGCACCTTCTCCAAGACTTGGTTCATGCTCTTAAGGGAAAACATATCCACTTCTGCCTCAATATCAGTATTCAATCCCAAAAGAAACTTCCTTGCCTGAGACCTCTCATCCTTTTGATAGATAGGAACATATTTCAGTAGCTTCACAAATCTGTCCCAATACTGTTGGACTGTGAGATTTCCTTGTCTGAGATTCAGAAACTTAGTCATCTTTTAATCATAAAATAGCTGTGGGAGTCATCTCTCACGGAAGTGGCTCACAAACTGCCTCCAAGTTAGGTTTTCCTTTGAATAGAAATATTGTTCCTTTATGTTTATCCACCAACTAGCGGCTTCTCTCTCCATTTGATAAGCTCCACAGGTTGCTTTGATATTCTCTGGATAGTTCCTTAGCTCAAAATATTTTTCCATCACAGTGAGCCATCCTTCTGTAGCATCTCCCACATGTTTACTATCAAATTTTGGAGTTATCTTCTTAAGATCTTGTGAGATATCTAAGATGGTGGTTTTCTACAGAGACCTAGGAATCTCTGGCTCATTAGTTGTTTGAGTTATGGGTACTTCCTCATTTTGATGTTCATCTTGAGGTTCTAGAATGTTTTCTATTGTCCCCTATCTAGCCTTCAAGTCTTGTACAATTTCCTCAAGGTTTTCCAATTTATCTCTATGCTCTGTCAATAAGTTAATAATTACTTTTATACCAGCATTTGGATTCTCAGGTGGGTTTTTAGTTGATTCTTGGTTGACCGGTTCCTTACCACACAAATTTCACAAATTTTGGGTTTTCGTCATTTTAATTCTGAAAACAAGGAGAAAGGTAATTTACCATTTGCTACAATTTTAGTTTTACAACATGCAAATTGATTGTAAATAAATTTATTACAATTTTTATTTCATTTATATTGATTATTGTCATTTTTAAGTTAGTAGGCCTCCAGGCCGAGTGTTTGAACTTGGCTTTGATACCAAATGTAAGGACCCACTTGGTCCAACTCAAATTTTCAAAAAATTTACCTTATTAACAAGTTAATATGGATTATACGAAGACTTTGACTCGGTACTTAGGAAATCTTCAGCTAATACGGGCCATATGTTCAAACAGAACATTCTTAAGCCAAACCAAGCTTTTCTATCCTTTGGAAAAATAGGTTCATATAGAACTGGGTCTAATGGACCTTATCGCTACCCAATATAGGTAGATCAAATGATGGCTAAACAACTTGGTTGGTCAAATGGACCAAGACTCTACCCAATACAGGATAAGTAAACATGACAGCCAACACAAGATAAATAGGATAGGAATCATTATGCTCTGGCCAGAGACTTTTGAAGCCTTTGAGACCAATATGGGTTCATGAGTCACTTCCTGGAGACCACATTCTGCCCAAGCACTGTGCTGAGGATGTCAACCAGGGGATACATAATATTGACTTGTACACACCTCAATTTTGGCAAAGCTAGGTGTTGCAAGTATGGGCCTAACTAGTGTTGTCATTGATGTCAACATACTCCTATTGCATTAATGATAAGGATTGGATGAGCTATGTGCTGAGGATATTGAGAAAATTAGTCCTAATAAGGAATAAAGAAGAACAGTGAAGATAGTGAGGTAAAAATCCCAGTTAAGATGAAGATCAGAGGATGCACTTCAAAGGGTTTATAGATATGTGTCTTGAGATGATCCAGGAAAGATTTCAGAGGTCCACATGAAGATCTAAAGAAGTTATGGCCACTTAACTAAAACCAGTTCTGGCAGGTGTTCAAAGGTGACAGAGTGATACAGATATGTCTGATGAGATCCGAAAATGTAATATCCTGTTCTATGGATTTGGTAGAGGGTTTAGGAAGTCCATGTGAAGTGACAACTCAATTGGTTCATGATCTAGAGGTCTGCAAGCATCTATTCCAATATGATAGTGATGGCAGACCATGTTCTTGAGGTTCTGGATGAAGGAGAGAATGATTTCAGTAGACAATAGTAGTGTGGATGTTCTTGGTGATTCAAGCAAGCTTGTGGAGGTCTTTGGATTGTGTACAATTTGTGTTGGTGGTTCGCATTAAAGATTGAGCTAGTAAATGAAGAATCACTTCTGGATGATGATGTTCTTCCTGAGCATGGCTGACCGGATGAGTTACACACCCTGCAGGTGATCTTGGAGATGTTCTGTGAAGAATGGCATGTTCCTAAAGTAGTATTGGAGTCTCTGATCTATGTGGCCGATAGTGTGTTGATCCGTATGAAGTCTTTTTGTAATAAGTCATGTTGTATTTATGTATTTGCTCTGTAATGTATACCAAATTGGATGATAATTTCTAAGTCGATGTCTTGTATAAATAAAGAGTTGTTAAGTCATTTCAAAAAGATCTTGTGGTGATGAGACTATGGTAGAGAGGAGCAGAGCGAAAGGCAGAGTAGAAGTGTTGAGCTTAAATGGAACTAACTCAAGCATGGTAAAGATACTATTCTCCAGTTCAAGTATGTGATACTTATTATTCTGTAGACAGTGTCTCTTGTAGGCAGTGGGCCTCTTGTGAGTAGTGTTCTCGAGTAGTGAGCCCTAATTGGCATGTGCCATTTTGTTCTTTTTATTCTTTTAATAGAGAATACAATCATGGGTTAACCACCCCATGGTTTTTCCCTTAACCGGGTTTTCCACGTCAAAATCTTGGTGTCTTGTGTGCTTCTACTCTTGATTTAATGCATTATGTTTCTATGATTGATTTATTATTATGATGATGAATTACAAAGTGGATTTAAGTGTTTAATTGAATAAAGTTTTGGACAGCTAATTCACCCCCCTCTTAGTTGTCTACCCTAGATCTAACAATTGGTATCAGAGTCAAGTTCCTCTAAAAGAGCTTAACCACTTGAGGAGATCTAGGATGTCGTCCTACAAGAAGGATAGTCTAAAGTTTGATGGAACCAATTTTACTCTTTGCAAAAGTCACATGCAATGTCACTTGCAATGTATGGGAATGCAGTATTGGACCATGGCTTCAAAGAAGTATACTCCTGCACAGAATGGTCTGAAAACTGTAGATGAAATAATAGATGCTGAAAACAATCTATAGACTAAAGAAGCTCTTCTAAGTGCCCTGTCTAATTTAGAGCTGACAAATGTTGTTGACCTACAAACTATTTTTGAGATTTGGGAAAAATTGGAACTTCTGCATAAAGGAGACAAGTATGTTAAATGTGCCTAGCTACAAAGTCTGAAAGGAAAATTCAAAAATATGAAGATGAGAGAAGATGAAAATATCACTATTTTTATGCCAAGAATAAATGAGCTTGTTTGTGGCATTGGATATGCTGGTGGAGTCTTGGATGAAGATGAGATTGTTGGCAAAGTTCTTAGATCCCTTCCTGCTTCTTACAAATACAAGGTTGCTGCCACTAAAGAATTCAGATCCTATTCAGGTATCACAAGAGATCAATTGGTTGGCAAATTGGCTGCATTTGAATTGATCAAGTTTGGAGATGCCCCCCAAGACTGAATCTGCATTCAAAGCTAGTGCCTCTGTAAAAGGAAAACAAAGGTTTGATCCAGGAGAGAACTCTTCAAGGAAACTTTCATGGTATGAAAAAGCAAGAAAATACCTGGAAGAAGATGAAGTAGAAGCTACTCAACTTGAAGCCCTTATTGCAAAAAGGTTGCCAAGAGGATCTGGTAAGTATGAAGGAAAATTTCCTTTTAAATGTTTTAACTGCAATAAGATTGGTCATTTTGCCTCAAGGTGTCCATAAAGATTTTGAAGGCCAAATCCTAACAAATCAAGGTTCCAAAAGAAGTGTTACTATGTCCATGAAGAAGATGATGAAGGAGTAACAGATGATGAATCAGAATTCAGAAACAAATCCAGAAATGACTGGGTGTTTATTGCCATCAAAGAGGAAGATCCAATGCCCTTTGAATCTGTCAATCATAAAATTGTAGAAAGAGCTCTGACTGCCCAAGTTGAAGAAAAGGATGATTGGGTCATTGATAGTGGATGCTCCCACCATATGACAGGTGACAAAAATAAGTTCATAGATGTGGAAAGGTATGAAGGAGGTGTGGTAAAATTTGGTGATAATTCTGCTGGTAGAATCAGAGGTAGAGGAACTATTTCTTTTGATGGAAAGAACAAAACTGGTAATGTACTGTATGTTGAAGGCCTAAAGCACAATCTTCTTAGTGTTGGATAGTTGGTGGACAAAGTCTATGATCTGGGACTCAAAAATAGAAAATGCAAGATCTTTGAAAGTTTTGGAACATAGATTGCATCCGGCACTCAATACAAAGGCAATATCTTCCACTTGGTTGGTACTGGTAAAAGTTGCTTATTTATTCAAATTGATCAGAGTTGGTTGTGGCATAGGAGAATGTGTTATGTGAATTTTGATAATATGATCAAGATAAGCAACACTCAGGCTATAAGAGATCTTCCAAGACTTGTAAAACCTACTAATAGCTTGTGCAAAGAATGTTAGTTGGGTAAGCAGAGCAGAGTCACATTCAAAAGTAAGGATCAGTCTTCTACCAGATTATTGGACTTAGTTCATACTGATTTATGTGGTCTAGCAAGAATCAGAAGTGTGCAAGGTGATAGATACTTCATGATATTAATTGATGATTACTCCCGGATGATGTGGGTTACTTTTTTGAAAGAGAAATCAGAAGCTCTTGATAAATTCAAAATATTCAAGGCTATGATACAGAATGAAACCAGATTAAAATTAAAATGTCTGAGGTCTGATAGAGGTGGAGAATTCACATCCAGTGAGTTCATAGAATTCTGTGAGAAACATGAAATAAAAAGATAGTTGTTTGCTCCTAGGACTCCATAGTAGAATGGAGTAGTGGAGAGAAAAAACTGGACCATCCAGGAAGCATCTAGAACCATGATGATGGAAGCAAATGTTCCTCATATCTATTGGAGAGATGCTGTAAGCACTGCATTCTATACTCTCAATCGAGTACAAATCAGAAGCAATACCGATAAGACTCCTTATGAACTTTGGTTTGGCATCACTCCCACTGTGAGGTATTTTAGAGTCTTTGGTAGAAAATGTTACATTAAAAGAGATGAAGATCTAGGAAAAATTGATGCTAGAAGTGATGAAGGAATATTCTTGGGTTATTCTACTCAAAGCAAAGCATACCGGTGTTATAACAAGGGATTAAGGAAGATTGTGGAAAGTACAAATGTGAAGGTTGATGAAGGTATTGAAAAACCCTTAATGTTTTATGAATATGATGAAGATGATCAAAATGATGTTTTTGTTCAAGAAATCCAAGCTCCCTCTAAAATTTAGATTCAAACTGATCTAGTAAATCAGGAAGAAGAGTTAAGTTTGAATGAACCTATTCAAGAATTAGAAATGCAAGAAACTCCCAAAGTTTCCAAGTATGTAAGACTGAATCACTTTGAAGATCAGATCATAGGTGATAAAAGCAAAGGTGTACAAACAAGAAGAAGGATTGCTCAAGATTCAGAAGAGTATTGTCTGATTTCAAAGATTGAACCTAAGATAGTGAATGAATCTTGTAATGATGAAAACTGGACTAAAGCAATGGAGGAAGAGCTTATACAAATTGAGAAAAATCACACTTGGGATCTTGTTCCTAGACCTAAAAACAAGAATGTGATTGGAACCAAATGGGTCTTCCAGAACAAACTGAATGAAGATGGTGAAGTAGTCATAAACAAAGCCAGATTGGTCTTCAAGGGGTACTCCAAAGTAGAAGGAGTTGATTTTGAAGAAACTTTTTCTCCAGTGGCAAGAATTGAAGCAGTCAAATTATTTCTTGCTTTTGCTGCCTTCAAGGATTTCAAAGTATATCAGATGGATGTCAAATTTGCCTTCCTGAATGGTAACTTGGAAGAAGAAGTATACATTGAGCAACCATATGGATTTCAATTGTCTGATCATGGTGATATGGTCTACAAGTTGAAGAAAGCACTGTATGGACTAAAGCAAGCCCCAAGAGCCTGGTATGAAAGATTGGATAAGCATCTTTTGAAGATTGGTTTCAACAAAGGTACTGCTAATAGTAATTTGTATTTCAAAATTGATCATGAAAATATCTTGATAGTTGAAGTATTTGTTGATGATATCATTTTTGGAGGAAGAGATAGTATGTGCAAAACCTTTGCAAATCAAATGAAAAGTGAATTTGAGATGTCCATGTTTGGGGAAATAAATTTCTTCTTGGGTCTGCAAATCACTCAAACAGAGAAAGGAATCTTCATTTCTCAGACCAAATATGTGAAAGAATTGTTGAAGAAATTTGGGATGGAAGACTCAAAACCAATGAATACTCCCATGGCAACTGGATGCCAATTGAGCAAAGATGATGACTCTCCTAAGGTTGATCAGAAAAAGTACAGGTCAATGATTGGAGAATTATATCTCACTCAAACTAGACCTGACATTATGAATGTTGTTGATCTTGTTGCTAGATTCCAAGCTAATCCTAGAGAATCTCATGTCATGGCAATCAAGAGGATTTTTAGATATCTAAAAGGAATAGTTGAGTATGGATTGTGGTATCCCAGAGATCATGATTTTTCTCTTCATGCATATACAGATGCAGATTGGGCAGGAGATGTGGATGACCGGAAGAGTACCAGTGGTGGAGAATTCTTTTTAGGGAAGAGATTGGTTTCATGGCTAAGCAAGAAACAAGAGGCAATATCTCTATCCACTGTAGAAGCAGAATATATTGCAGTAGCAGGTAGTTGTACTCAAGTTTTGTGGATGAAGCAAATGCTAAGAGATATCAGAGTAGAGTATGAAGAACTTATCACAATCTTATGTGATAATTCAAGTGCAATATATATATCTAAGAATCCAGTGTTGCATTCAAAGACTAAACATATATCCATCAATTTTCACTTTTTGAGAGAGCAAGTGAACAAGAATGAAGTCAGATTGGAGTTTGTACCTTCCAAGGATCAGATTGTAGATATTTTTACTAAACCTCTACCTAAGGACTCTTTTGAGTATCTTAGGGAGAAGTTAGGGATTATTACCCCTCTGATTCTACATTAAGGTGCACTGATGTGCATCAGTTTAGTGGATCTCACAGTCATATCTTGTGGTCTGGACTGATGATGGGAAGCTGCTACTCATGGGGAGTAGCTGGCATGATTCTGAAGTAATGCAAGTATGTGCCCTTTGCCATTGACGTCAAAGGGGGAGAGAAGACATGTGAAAAACAAGTGGTTGCTGATCAAAGGGGGAGCAAGAAAGGAAGAGAAGACATGTGAATGGTTGTTACTGATAGGGGGAGTTGTGACAGTAAGGAGAGGCTCTTGTTTTGATGGTCAAAATAGTTTTTCACATCATATGTTGCCATCAATGACAAAGGGGGAGATTGTTGCAAGTATGGACCTAGACGGTGTTGTCATTGATGTCAACATACTCCTGTTGCATTAATGATAAGGATTGGATGAGTTGTGTGCTAAGGATATTGAGAAAATTAGTCCTAATAAGGAACAAAGAAGAATAGTGAGGTAAAAAACCCAGTTAAGATGAAGATCAGAGGATGCGCTTCAAAGGGTTTGTAGATATGTGTCTTGAGATGATCTAGGAAATATTTTAGAGGTCCGCATGAAGATCTGAAGAAGTTATGGCCACTTAAGTAAAACCGTTTCTGGCAGGTGTTCAGAGGTGACAAAGTGATACAGATATGTCCGGTGAGATCTAGAAATGCAATATCATATTCTCCAGATTTGGTGGAGGGTTTAGGAAGTCCATGTGAAGTGACAACTCAATTGGTTCATGATCTGGAGGTCTGCAAGCATCTATTCCAATATGATAGTGATGACAGACTATGTTCTTGAGGTTCTAGATGAAGGAGAGAATGATTTCAGTAGATAGTAGTAGTGTGGATGTTCTTGGTGATTCAGGCAAGCTTGTGGAGGACTTTGAATTGTGTCTAGTGTTGCAAGTATGAGGTAAACCAGTGTTGTCATTGATGTCAACATACTCATATTGTTTTGACAAGAAGGATTCAATGAGCAGTGTGCTGAGGATATTGAGAAAATTAGCCTTAGTCAGAACAGTAAAGAACAGTGATGAGAAGAAGGCAAATGTACTATATAGGATACGAACTGGAGGATGCGGGTTAAAGGGTTTGTAGATATGAGTCTTGAGATGCTTCAGTTAAGATTTCTGAGGTCCGTATGAAGATCTGAAGGAGTTGTGGCTGTCGGTGTAGAATCGGTTCCGGCAAGTATTCAGAGGTGACAGAGGATCACAAAAAGGTCCGGTGAGGTCTGAAACTGTATAATCCTAATCTGCGGATTGGAAGGAGTCTTTAGGATGTCCTTGTGATGTGCCATCTCAAGTTGTGTATGATTTGGAGGTCCGGAAGTACCTCTTGCACTATGACAGTGGCGACAGACAGTATTCTTGAAGTTCTAGATAAGGAGGATAAGAGATTTCAGTAAGTAAAGGAAATGTGGACGTACCTGGTCATTCAGGCAGGCTTGTGAAGGTTCTTGGATCATGTTGAGGTTGTGTTGTTGGTCCGCATTGACAGTAGAGCCCGGAATTGCAGATATTCTTCTGGATGAAGTTTTTGCTCTGTTTAGCCGACCGGATGAGTTGTTCATCCTGCGAATGTTCTTATGGTGGCCGACCGGATGTGTTATTCATTTTGTGGATATTCTTATGGTTGATTGCCGACTTAGATGATTGTTCCTAAGTCGATGTCTTGTATAAATAAATGTTTGTGAGTTCATTTTGAAGTGTGACTTGTGCGGATAAAGGTGGAGTAGCAAAGAGAAGTGCAGAAGGCAGAGCAGATGTTTCTGGGCTTAATGGAACTGATTCGGACATGGTAAAGATGTCATTCTCCAGTTCAAGACTGTGATTCTTATCACTTTGTAGACAGTGTGTCTCCTTGTAGGCAGTGGGCCTCTTTGTGAGCAGTGTGCTCGGGTAGTGAGCCCTAATTGGCAAGTGCCATTTTGTAATTCTTTATTCTTCTAACAGAGAATAATCTTTGGGTTAATCACCCCGTGGTTTTCTCCCTCAACCGGGTTTCCACGTCAAAATACTGTGTCATGTGTTTCTCATTTCATGATAATGTTTGTTTGTTTGATTCAATACTGCTTTGATTGATAAGAAGGTTCAAAAGAAGAAATAATTAGGATAACTGATTCACCCCCCCTCTCAGTTATCAACAATTGGTATCAGAGCAAGGTTCCTCTGAAAGAAGCTTAACCGCTTGAGGAGATCTAGGATGTCGTCATACAAAAAGGATAGTCCGAAGTTCGATGGAACCAATTTTACTCTCTGGAAGGGTCGCATGAAATGTCACCTGGAATGTATGGGAAAAGCATACTTGGCCATGGTTTCAAAACCATATGTACCTCCACTAGGTGGTCCGACAACTCTGAATGAAATCACAGAAGCTGAAAACAATCTACGGACCAAGGAAGCTCTTCTAAGCGCATTGAATGACTCAGATCTCTCAAATGTTATTGACCTACCAACTGCATATGAGATCCTGACTAAACTGGAACTTCTGTATGAAGGAGATGAGTTTGTCAAGAGTGCAAGGTTGCAAAGTCTGAAAGGGAAATTCGAAAGATTGAAGATGAGAGATGATGAAAACATCACTACTTTTATGCCAAGAGTGAATGAACTAGTGTGTGGAATTAGAAATGCTGGTGGAACTCTGGATGAAAATGAGATCGTTTGCAAAATTCTTAGATCCCTTCCTGCTGCCTACAAAATCAAGGTTGCTGCAATTGATGAATTTAGAGCCCACACAACTGTCACAAGAGAACAATTGGCTGGCAAGCTAGCTGCATTTGAAATGACCGAGTTTGGAGATGATCTTCCCAAGACTGAATCTGCTTTCAAAGCTAGTGCCTATGTGAAAGGCAAACAAAGAGTTGATCCGGGAGAAAACTCTTCAAGGAAGATGACATGGTATGATCAAGCAAGAAGAGACATGGAAGAAGAAGAAGCAGAAACAGCTCAACTTGAAGCCCTCATTGCAAAAAGACTACCAAAAGGATCGGGTAAGTATGAAGGAAAACTACCCTTTAAGTGCTTCAACTGCAATAAGATTGGTCATTTTGCTTCAAGATGTCCGGAAAGATCTGCAAGGTCTAATACTAACAGACAAAGGTTTCAAAAGAACTGCTATTATGTTCATGAAGAAGATGACAATGAAGGAGTAACAGATGATGAATCAGAACTAGGAAGCAAATCTAGAAATGAGTGGGTGTTTATTGCCATCAAGGAAGAAGATTCAATACTCTCTGAATCTGTCAATCACAAAGTTGTGGAAAAAGCTTTGGCTGCTCAAGTGGAAGAAAAGGATGATTGGGTTATTGGCAGTGGATGTTCTCACCATATGATTGGTGACAAGAATAAGTTCTTGAATTTGGAAAGGTATGAAGGAGGAATGGTAAAGTTTGGTGACAATTCTGCTGGCAGAATCAGAGGCAGGGGAACTATTTCCTTTGATGGAAAGAGCAAAATAGGTAATGTACTATATGTTGAAGGATTGAAGCACAATCTTCTCAGTGTTGGTCAGTTAGTAGACAAAGGCTATGATCTTCGGTTTAAGAATGGAAAATGTAGAATCTTTACAAGCTCCAGAACTGAAATTGCATCCGGTACTCAGACAAAAGGTAATATCTTTCATCTGGTTGGTTCAAATAAAAGTTGTTTGTTTGTTCAAATTGATCAGAGTTGGTTATGGCATAGAAGAATGTGTCATGTAAATTTTGATAACATCATCAAGATAAGCAATACTCAGGCTGTAAGAGATCTTCCAAAATTGATGAAACCTACAAATAGTTTGTGCAAAGAATGTCAGCTAGGTAAACAGAGCAGAGTCTCTTTCAAAAGCAAAGATCAGTCCTCTACCGGATTGTTGGAATTAGTACATACTGATCTCTGTGGTCCAACAAGAATCAAGAGTCTGCAAGGTGATAAATATTTCATGTTGTTAATTGATGACCATTCCCGAATGATGTGGGTTACCTTTCTAAAAGAAAAATCAGAAGCATTTGAGAAGTTCAAAATCTTCAAAGTTTTGGTAGAGAATCAAACCGGATTGAAACTAAAGTGTCTAAGGTCTGATAGAGGTGGTGAATTTACATCTGGAGAGTTCATTGACTATTGTGAGAAGCAGGGTATAAGGAGACAATTGTCTGCTCCTAGGACTCCACAGCAGAATGGAGTAGTTGAAAGAAAGAACCGGACCATCCAGGAAGCTGCCAGGACAATGATGTTGGAAGCAAATGTTCCTCAGATGTTCTGGAAAGAAGCTATCAACACTGCAGTCTACACTCTAAATCGAGTTCAAATCAGAAACAATATCGGTAAGACCCCCTACGAACTCTGGTTTGGCATCACTCCCACTGTGAAATATTTCAGAGTATTTGGTAGCAAGTGTTATATCAAAAGAGATGAAGATCTAGGAAAGTTTGATGCTAGAAGTGATGAAGGAATTTTCTTGGGTTACTCCACTCAAAGCAAAGCATACCGGTGTTACAATAAGAGACTGAGAAAGATGATAGAAAGCACTAATGTGAAAGTTGATGAAGGAATTGAGAAGCCCTCAAGATTTTATGAATTTGATGAAGATGACCAAGACAGTGTTCAAGGAACTCAATCCTCTCTGGTAAGACAGAGTCAGCTTGATTCGGTAAATCAGGAAGAAGAGATAGGTTTGAATGAGCCTGATCAAGAAGCAGCAGTGCAGGATACTCCCAAAATTCCAAGGTATGTAACACTAAACCACTCTGAAGATCAGATCATAGGTGACAGAAGCAAAGGTGTGCAAACTAGAAGGAATGTTGCTCAGAATTAGGATGAATGTTGTCTGATTTCAAAGATTGAACCTAAAACAATAAATGAAGCCTGCAATGATTAAAACTGGACTAAAGCAATGAAAGATGAATTAATGCAAATTGAGAAAAATCATACTTGGGATCTTGTTCCCAAACCTAGAGACAGGAATGTGATTGGAACCAAATGGGTCTTCCGGAACAAATTAAATGAAGCTGGTAAAGTAATCAGAAACAAAGCTAGATTGGTCTGCAAAGGCTACTCCCAAATAGAAGGAATTGATTATGAAGAGACCTTTGCTCCCGTGGCAAGAATTGAAGCAGTCAGATTATTTCTTGCATTTGCTGCCTTCAAAGACTTCAAGGTATATCAGATGGATGTCAAGTCTACCTTCCTAAATGTTGATCTGGAAGAAGAAGTTTACATTGAACAACCGGATGGATTTCAATTATCTGACAATGATGATATGGTCTATAAGTTAAAGAAAGCATTGTATGGATTAAAACAAGCTCCAAGAGCATGGTATGAAAGGTTGGATAAGCATCTTGTGCAGATTGGATTCAGCAAAGGTACTGCTGACAGTAACTTATATTTCAAAATTGATCATGAAAACATTTTGATTGTTGAAGTGTTTGTAGATGATATCATTTTTGGAGGAAGAGATAGTATGTGCAAAACTTTTGCAAATCAGATGAAATGTGAGTTTGAAATGTCTATGCTTGGTGAAATGAATTTCTTCTTGGGTCTGCAAATTACTCAAACAAAGAAAGGAATTTTCATTTCTCAGACCAAATATGTGAAAGAATTGTTAAGGAAATTTGGTATGGAAGATTCAAAACCAATGAACACTCCCATGGCAACCGGATGTAAGTTGAGCAAAGATGATGACTCCCCAAAGGCAGATCAGACAATGTATAGATCAATGATTGGTCGATTGTTGTATCTCACTCAGACCAGACCAGATATAATGCAGGCTGTTGGTCTTGTGGCAAGATTCCAGGCTGATCCTAGAGAATCTCATGTTATGGCAATCAAAAGAATTTTTAGGTACTTGAAAGGAACAGTTGAGTATGGTCTATGGTACCCTAGAGATCCGGATTTCTCTCTTCATGCTTACACAGATGCAGATTGGGCAGGAGATGTAGATGATCGAAAGAGCACCAGTGGTGGAGCATTCTTTTTGGGGAAGAGATTGGTTTCTTGGCTAAGCAAGAAACAAGATGCAATATCTCTGTCTACAACTGAAGCAGAATACATTGCAGCAGCAAGTAGTTGCACTCAAATCCTATGGATGAAGCAGATGCTAAGAGATATTAAAATTGAATATGCGGAGCCTATCACAATTTTCTGTGATAATTCAAGTGCAATTAATATTTCCAAGAATCCGATATTACACTCTAAGACTAAGCACATATCTATCAAGTTTCATTTCTTGAGAGAACAAGGAAGAAGTCAGGTTGGAGTATGTTCCCTCCAAGGATCAGATTGCAGATATCTTTACTAAACCTCTTCCCAAGGACTCTTTTGAATATCTCCGGGAGAAGTTAGGGGTCATGGCCCCTCCGGTGATAAACTAGGATGCACTGATGTGCATCAGTCCGGTGGATATCACAGTCATATCTTGTGATCCAGATTGATGATGGGGAGTTGCTACTAAGGGGGAGTAGCTGGTATGATTCTGATGTGTTAAAATTGCAAGTATGAGCCCTTTGCCATTGATGTCAAAGGGGGAGAGAAGACATGTGAAAAACAAGTAGCTGATGATCAAAAGGGGAGCAGTAAATGAGGAGAAGACATGTTGCTGATAGGGGGAGAAGTGACAGAAAGGAGAAGTTTCTTGTCTTGATGGTTTTTCACATCATATGTTGCCATCAATGACAAAGGGGGAGATTGTTGCAAGTATGAGGTAAACCAGTGTTGTCATTGATGTCAACATACTCATATTGTTTTGACAAGAAGGATTCAATGAGCAGTGTGCTGAGGATATTGAGAAAATTAGCCTCAGTCAGAATAGTAAAGAACAGTGATGAGAAGAAGGCAAATGTACTGTATAGGATGCGAACCGGAGGATGCAGATTAAAGGGTTTGTAGATATGAGTCTTGAGATGCTTCAGTTAAGATTTTTGAGGTCCGCATGAAGATCTGAAGGAGTTGTGGCTATCGGTGTAGAATCAGTTCCGGCAAGTATTCAGAGGTGACAGAGGATCACAAAAAGGTCCGGTGAGGTCTGAAACTGTATAATCCTAATCTGCGGATTGGAAGGAGTCTTTGGGATGTCCTTGTGATGTGCCATCTCGAGTTGTGTATGATTTGGAGGTCTGGAAGTACCTCTTGCACTATGACAGTGGCGACAGACAGTGTTCTTGAAGTTTCGGATAAGGAGGATAAGAGATTTCAGTAAGTAAAGGAAATGCGGATGTACCTGGTCATTCAGGCAGGCTTGTGAAGGTTCTTGGATCATGCTGAGGTTGTGTTGTTGGTCCGCATTGACAGTAGAGCCCAGAATTGAAGATATTCTTCCGGATGAAGTTTTTTCTCTGTTTAGCCGACCGGATGAGTTGTTCATCCTGCGAATGTTCTTATGGTGGCCGACCGGATGTGTTATTCATCTTGCGGATATTCTTATGGTTGATTGCCGACTTAGATGATTGTTCCTAAGTCGATGTCTTGTATAAATAAAGGTTTGTGAGTTCATTTTGAAGTGTGACTTGTGCGGATAAAGGTGGAGTAGCGAAGAGAAGTGCAGAAGGCAGAGCAGATGTTTTTGGGCTTAATGGAACTGATCCGGACATGGTAAAGATGTCATTCTCCAGTTTAAGACTGTGATTCTTATCACTTTGTAGACAGTGTGTCTCCTTGTAGGCAGTGGGCCTCTTTGTGAGCAGTGTGCTCGGGCAGTGAGCCCTAATTGGCAAGTGCCATTTTGTAATTCCTTATTCTTCTAACAGAGAATAATCTTTGGGTTAATCACCCCGTGGTTTTCTCCCTCAACCAGGTTTCCACGTCAAAATACTGTGTCATGTGTTTCTCATTTTATGATAATATTTGTTTGTTTGATTCAATACTCCTTTGATTGATAAGAAGGTTCAAAAGAAGAAATAATTAGGATAACTGATTCACCCCCCCTCTCAGTTATCAACATCTAGTTCGTGTTGGTGGTCTGCATTAAAGATTGAGCTAGTAAATGAAGAATCACTTCCGGATGATGATGTTCTTCCTGAGCATGGCTGACCGGATGAGTTACACACCCTGCAGATGATCTTGGAGATGTTCTGTGAAGAATGGCATATTCCTAAAGGAGTATTGGAGTCTCAGATCTGTGTGGCCAATAGTGTGTTGATCTACATGAAGTCTTTTTGTAATAAGTCATGTTGTATTTATCTATTTTCTCTGTAATGTATGCCGACTTGGATGATAATTTCTAAGTCGATGTCTTGTATAAATAAAGAGTTGTTAAGTCATTTCAAAAGGATCTTGTGGTGATGAGAGTGTGGTGGAGAGGAGCGGAGTGAAAGGCAAAGCAGAAGTGTTGAGCTTAAATGGAACTGACTCAAGCATGGTAAAGATGCTATTCTCTAGTTCAAGTATGTGATACTTATTATTATGTAGACAGTGTGTCTCTTGTAGGCAATGGGCCTCTTGTGAGTAGTGTACTCAGGCAGTGAGCCCTAATTGGCATGTGCCATTTTGTTCTTTTTATTCTTCTAACAGAGAATACAATCTTAGGTTAATCACCCTATGGTTTTTCCCTTAACCAAGTTTTCCACTTCAAAATCTTGGTGTTTTGTGTGCTTCTACTCTTGATTTAATTCATTATGTTTCCATGATTGATTTATTATTATGCTACTAAATTACAAAGTGGATTTAAGTGTTTAATTGAAGAAAGTTTTGGACAACTAATTCACCCCCCCTCTTAGTTGTCTGCCCTAAATCTAAGACTAGGTATAAGTAATCCACCTCGGGGATTCTTTGGAGTACTAGGTGACTTCTTTAGTTATTTAGTTAATCTTTTAAGTTAAGGATTGAGATTACAAAGATGATTATAAAAGAGTATCCTATATCTGAGGGACCTGAGTACTGGGGGCATCCTTCACCATCCAGACTACCTACATACCTTGTATCCACAGGATCAAGGCCCTCCTTTGGATGCGACTGACACGTGGAACATGAATATGTAGTTTTGTCTTGCAGTATGTTTGATGCAACTATGAGTGGGTACGCAACCCTTTCTAGGGCCTAGTTTTCCCCAGACAATTCTTCTCTAACTACCACCCACTCGAGTGATACATTAACGGTATTCCTAAGAAACTATTTTCAAACACACCTCTCGGGAGTGTTTGACGTTTAAGTTTTCATATGTTAATGGTTTACCTAGTACGTGTATTTGTCTGACAAAGTTCTCTGTAGATAGTTTTAAAAGGTTTTCTAAGAAGCGTCATGGTAATCATCATACAACTTTTCTAAAAGACTCACCCTTTCTTTTTAGTCAAATCTTTTTAATGAGATATTCAAGAAGATTTCCCCTTCCTATGGATTAACTTCGACATACCCCTTATTACTCCCTGACAATTTAGAGGGACGGTGCCCAAACATCATTGTTGCAGGTATGTTAGGTGCGAGTTACTTAGTTCAACATGACGACATTACCCGTAAATGTGACAGAGGTACCGTAAAAATTGAACACTGCAATTTGTTTGAGTTTGGACATTTGTTTACAAAGTTTACCTATCTAGTAGAAAGGAAAAACTTGCATACTAGCTAATAAAGAAATTAACAAGGAAAGATACTTCTCTAAGACATAATGAAGTAAAGTATAATTAAGATGCTTGATCATTTTGCTTAGAGAATATACTTAATCAACTTTAACAATTTGTAATATAACTAGTAAAAATATTCTATCAGTAAAGATTCAGTTTTGGAAAAACAAGGAAATCCTAATAACTTATTTTGTCATACAACAATAGACTTTATTCTAAAAGTATAGAATTGATACTAATCATTACAACTTACTTTTAATTAAAACCAATAAGAACTTAATAAGAGCTGTAAAACTAGACAAATAATTCAACAAGAGGTTTACTTGCAAACTCCCTAAATGGATTTATAAAATTAATTAGTTTTTATTGTTAATAAACTTGTGAATACAACTTAAGCAAAGAATAACAATGATTCTTGATACATAAGAATGAAAATTAGTTGTTCTAATGTTTTATAACCTTCCAAATTAATGACCAATTTAAAGAACTTCTTGATTCCCTTCATGATTCCTCTATGGTCATAACATTCATTCATTTAAAAGACCTTCATTTTTTAACTTCATATCCAAGGGACAAGATAGTTCATTTACTCTACTTATTATTCATTTTCCCTAGTAAACTTTAATGTTGATTTAAGTTAATTTAATGTACTCTTATCTAAGGAAAGATGACATTTTTAATTGTATTCAATTTCCAAACATTTCTCTTTGTGACAATAACTTAGATACTCATTCATAAAGGTCAACATTTTTTTAAATAGGTCATTTTGCTTGTGTCCACATATGGTCAAAGAGTTAATTTTCAAATTCATTTTATCTTACCACAAATCAATTCATTTCAATAAATCTCTTAATTGATATCGATTTGACCTTACAATTACCCTAGTTAAAGATCAATTCAATTATTCTTTTGGTAGAAGTGGTATAAAACATAATATAATTCATTCTACATACAACTCTATTTATGAAGGATTCAAACCAATTAAAAATAAAATTGACTTACAAATTGTAGAAATTAATGTTTAATCAAGATTCAATATCTATTTCAATAATTACTTTTGAAATGTACAACGCAATGTTTGCTTCTATCAATAATATGGTTAGGTATGAAATAGGGTAGAATTGATTGAATATCAATGTTTATAACTCACAAAGTAATTATACTCACATTCCATGGTTGTTAAGAATCTCTAGCGACTAATTTCTATATTACTATTTGTGGGTCTCCTAGAGATATTGGTATACAAAATTAAAACATGATAACTTGAGTGAGATAGAGTTAATGATAAAATTCATATGTAGAAGAGTCTAGGGTTTATTGTGTTTGATACCACTAATTACGTTGAGAATTCAAGGAAGATATATGTAATAAATAACTTCAAATCTGATGCCCTTAAGTTGCAAAGGTAGTGTTCTTTAGGGGGATCTATCTTACATATATGCCTACAGGAACAATGTCTATGTAAGTTATGGAAATAGAGATTGCAAATAATAGAAGCGAAACCCACAAGTAACAATTGGAAGAGAAAGTTGTAGGCATATGGAAAACAACTCACCATTCTAAGATAAACAAAACTCGTAGCTATATAAAGGGGGCAGCTATATTTATTTAGGACATTTGCTGAGTGAAAAGCATAAAACCTGGCAAGTGGCTAAGCTCACAATAATGCAAGGAAGAGTTGTGGCCTTGAGCACTGGTGATATTGTTTCGTTCTGTTAATAGTCAGGAGGAAAGAAGAGCACAATAATTCAATTTTGGAGAATAAAGATAGGATTTGCAATAATAAGTTGCAGAATTATGTGGGCTGCATATGATGCTAATATGGAGATGATTCTTTGTGGCAAATAAATGCTATGATATTAGCTACAAAAATTGAGCATTAAACATCGACATCCGACAATGTCAAAATGGTTGTTGGTCTGAAAGTGGCTTCACATGATATAGAGCCAAATGTGGAAGCACAGACAAGGCACGTAAACTATTTGACAAAATCCCTGAAAGAAATGTTGCCTCATGGAATGTAATGATTGCAGGTTTGCTCAAAATGGATTTGTTGAAAAGGAGTTAGAAACTTTCAAGCAAATGAAATTGGCAGGCATAAAGACAAATTTTGTAACCCTTGCGCACGTCCTTCCTGCTTGTACCAAGAGGGATGCTTAGGAACAGGGTATGGACATCTATCAAAGCATAACAAAAGGCAAATTTGTGTCAGATATTATAATTGGATATACTCTGGTATACCTATATATGCAAAAGGAGGATGCACAGACAAGGCATGCCAACTATTTGATAGAATGCCTCAATGAGATGTTGTCTCATGGAATGTCGTAATTGCAGGATATGTTGGCAAGAGACATGTTGTAGCTTCATGAATGTTGTCATTGATGGCAACAAAGTCCATCCCACACATCTGCAGGACATGGTGTGTCTCTACTGGAAGTCAGATTGAAGAGTATTTTGGTCTGGTAAGCAAGAACAGAGCATGTAGCAAGGTCCGACAGTTAGGTCTGGATCTCTCAGAGGAAGTATCTTAGTAAAGTACGGACTTGGCAAAGTCAAGAGGAGTACCATGACTAATATATTCCAGAGATTGACCCTCCGGTGATGTAAGAGTGAAAAGATATGAGCACTTAAGTGATGGGTTCATGTTTGGCAGAGTAGACTAAGGAAGAACTAACCGACAGAGCTTCAGACCTTAATCCAGATGGGATATTGATGGTGGTCAAGCTTCTTGAGGTATCATTCATGAGTGACCGACATTATTGATGACTTCTATAAGCATCTCTTTGATACGCATCACTTGGAAAGCAAAGATTCAGCCAACCAACCAAAGTTTGGAAAGATATTAAGTATTCCGGATGCCGACTAGAAAGTTGATGAAATCCTTGGTGCGGATATATATACCAGATTGATTTTGGTATGAGTGTGTGTGGTGTATTGTGAAGTGTGAAGAAAAGCAGAGAGCAGAGTGGAAGCAGTAATACAGGTCCGGTATGTGATAGGATAGCAGCACTAAAGGAGAAGAAGAATGAAGTGTAGTAGATTAGTGTACTGAGCCTAACCAGAACCAAACTTTAGCATATGTGGATGCTTCTCATCAGCTCAAGTATCTTGTTACTCTCCTTATAACTTGTAGACAGTGAGTCTCTTGTAGGCAGTGAGCCTCTTGTGAGCAATGTGCTCAGGCAGTGAGCCTCTTGTGAGCAGTGTGCTCAGGCAGTGAGCCCTAATTGGCAAGTGCCATTTGTACTACCTTATTCTTTTAACAGGGAGTACAATCTTGGGTTAATCACCCTGTGGTTTTTCCCTTAACAGGGTTTTCCATGTCAAAATCATTGTGTTAGGTGTATTGAGTTTATTTCTGATTTCATGATTATGCATGCTTATTTAATTTGATGATGCACTAGTTGTTAAAGAAGAACAGAAATTTAAAATAATCAAGATAACTGATTCACCCCCCCTCAGTTATCAACAATTGGTATCAGAGCTAAGTTCCTCCAAACAGAGCTTAACAGCTTGAGGAAGATCTGGGAATTTAAATGGATATGTATGGTATGAGGGAACAACTTCAATCTGCCCTTGATGATCTTGAGCAATCTCACTCTGAAGTCAATAACTTGCGAGAAAGACTCAAACAAGATGATGATTTCATAAATGAACTAAAAGAGAAACTGAGTATCTCTATGAAAAAGAGAAAGGAACTTCTTCAACAATTAGCAAGTCAAAGTGAAGCCAATGATACTAATGAAGATCTGAATGAGAAGAACAAATTATGTGAAAAGCTATCAAAAGAGGTCATTATGGTAAGACATGAAATGGAATCAGGAGTTATGAAATTCACCCAAGAAATTGAAGAAAAAAGAAGGACTGAAGATAATCTAAAACAATCTCTCAAGGAGAAGTCAGAAGACTGCCACAAAATGGATAGAATAATTAGGCATTTAGAATCTGATCTTGAAGAAGCTAGAGACATGAAGAACAACTTAAGAATCAGATTGTCACTCTAAAAAGGGATCTTCAAACAACAAATAAATACAAAGAGAAATTTAAGATAACCTCTGTCAGCTTGAAGTTCTTCTTGAAAGCCAAAAGAGAGTAGATGACAAGCAAGGCTTGGGGTATGAGAAAGGTGAAAGCTCCGAATCCGGTCATAAGAACTCTGGATCAGGAAATCTAAGGAACAGGCCTAGAAAACCTCCAGTAAGGCAACTAAATTCTCAAAGATATCCATCCTTCAATGGCTACTACCACAATTACAATAACTTTGGTCATAAAGCAAATCAATGTAGAAGAAGAATGAATCAGACTAATTCATCCTTCTCCGGACAATGTTTTAATTGCAAAAGGTATGGTCACAAATCTCATGAGTGTAGAAATATGCAAATGAACAATTCATTCAATGGTAGATGCTTTGCATGCAATAGAATGGGACATATGGCTAATTAGTGTAGATCAAGAGGATATCAGTCAAATATGCAAAGAAATGTTGTTTGCTACAATTGCAATAGATTTGGTCATATTGCCAAATTCTGTAGAAGTAAGAATCAAGACAAAAAGGGTCCAGTGCATCACAATCGAAACCAAGATAGAGGAAAAGGAAAAGTGAATGCGGATGAAATTCAAAGGGAGATGAATAAGATTTGGGTGAAGAGGAGTACAAAAAATGTTGAGGATGGATCCACACCAAAATCTAGTGTTGATATTCCTTCTGGAAACTAATTAGATGAGCTCTGGCTCAGGGGGAGTCACAAAAGAAAATAAGTTCCCCCAGCCAGTCAATTGGTGCCTGAAATTGGCATATGGAAAGTTGCGGATTAAAGGGTTCTCAGAAAAACATCTAAATAAGCCTCAGTAAAGTTATGGAAGATCTGCAAGAAATTTAGAAGAGGTAAATCTACCAAGATTGATCCGGTTTAACGGTCATTTGGTAAGAACATGATTTTCACAGTTAAGATCCAGTATGATTCAAATTGAGGTATCTTGATCTGTGGATAAATGGAATGATTGGAGAAAGATTGCTGATATTCACCAAGAATAACTCTAAGTGCATCTCAGTGATCCAGAAAGATCTCTCTTAGAAACAAGGAAGACAAGGCAACCAGAATAACCTAAGTTGTACATTTATTGTAAAATGGAATTAGGGTTTGTGTAGAAATAAAAGGGTTCATTTGTTCATCATTTGTACATTTGCATTTGAGAAAAAGAGAAAAGGCGCTCTACAATGAAATTGTCTCTAGTCCCTCAAAGATCAACCACAGAAGTTGATTCCTCTCGAGCAATCTGATCTGGCTAATAACGTGAACCCTAGAAGCGTAAAAGGTATTTTCTACTCTTGAAATCTCTCTTTGAATCTTTGAAAGATGGCTACTCTAAATGTTGTGAAGATCATTGATAAATCCCTAGAAGCTGATCCCCTAGGCACATTTTCTAGCATTCCACATGGAGTTCTACATGTAGAAGATATTAGGGTTTACATACACGCAAACATTGAAGAATTTGGGGAATCCAAATTGATGGATATCTACCACAAGGAACTGCTAGATGAATCACTTAAACTTAAACCCTAATACAAGGCCATCTGGGATAAGCATTTCAGACAGTGCATCCATTTCCCCTACTTTGTAGAAGATGAGTGGGTTCGGTATGTCTTGAGCAGAGTGCATGACAACTTCATGTGGTTGACTAGACCATTTAAGATCACAAAATATGCTATTAGGGTGGTAACTGATTTGCACTCATCCGGAGGGTTACCTGTTCTCAAATCAATCAAAAACCAAACTGTGGGTGAGGCTACCAGATCAAGATTTGACAAGAGAGCAATGACAATAAAAGATATCACTGATCCAGATATCAAGTTTGCCTCCATGATAATTGGTTACAAGATATATCACTCCAGCAAGGAAAATTTAGTACCCAGAACTGTAATTTACACTACTTATGAAATGTTAAGAAAGAATGTTGACTATGATCTTTGTGAGCTTCTAAACCAACTTTTGGAGAATCTACACAAGATAAAGAAGGATAAGAAGAATTTCCTCAAATATGGTGGCCTGATACTCTGTTTATTCTTCTATTACATGAATGAGCTACCCGGATCTAATGGCTGGACATGGCAAAATGACAGACCAGTAGCAATACAAATCAAAGATTATTTACATAGAATTGGTGATACCAAAGCACATAATACAGCACTCTGGGGCGGGCTACTTCAAGAACTTTTAGAGTATGATGTAAGCCAAAGAAAGAATCCCTCAATCATTAGTTGAGAAATACAAGGATACAGTGTGCTTTATGGTAGACACTAATCAATGCCTAATTGAGGTAGTGGAGCCAAGGACAGTCTGGATCATGCCAATGGGGTATGAAGTAGATGAGAAAATGGTAGAGCTACATGTTCAACACATGCTAAGTCAACCCAAGGATCCTAAGGCAGAAAGGTTTGGAACCTTTCAAGAATTGAGTGTGAAAATTCATGTTGAACTATGATAGCCTGAAATCAAGAGAAAAGTGAGAAGAGAAGTGGAAGAATTTGCCAAGAAACATGGAATATCAAAGGAGACAGTTGATGCCAATAGAGAGAAGATGGAAAGGGCAGAGAAAGAGAAACGAGATGCAGAAAAGGAAAGTGATCTGGTACAAGCTCCCTCCCAGACTAGATCCTCCAAGAGCTCTGCACCTGCCACCTCTAAGAACCAAAAGGCATCAAAACCAGAAGTCAGGACATCCGGAAAGGGAGAGAAGAGAACTAAGACAAAGGCCACAAGGTCTTACATTAGTCAGAAGGATGATGAAGAGACTGAGTCAGATGAGGAGGTCAAGAAAATGAAGAAGAAGAAGAAAACATGGATCTTCTGCAGGACACAAATTTATATTGACGGTAACAGACTATTGTACTAGGTGGACTGAGGCTACCTGCTGCAAATTCTCCACAACTGATGTAGTTATCAAGTTTCTTGAAGAAAACATCATCACCAGGTTTGGAACTCCCTATTCATTGGTATGTGATAATGGCCTTGCTTTCTCTTCTTTAAAGTTTTCTAAATGGGCATTTGAATACAGGATCATTTTAAGGTTTTCTTCAAATTATTACCCTCAAGGTAATGGATTGGCTAAATCAACAAACAAAATCTTATTAGATATAATCAAAAGGTTGATTGCAAAGAGTCCTAGAGAGTGGAATACCCTATTAAGATATGCATTATGGGTAGATAGGACCAAGTTTAAGACAACTTTAGGTAGCACACCTTATCATTTAGTTTATGGGACTGATCCCATACTTCCAATAAATCTGAGAATACCAACCTAGAAGTTTGCCAATGAGTATCCAGGCTTTGATGACCATAGGGAAGCCAGAATAGTACAAATGCTACAATTAGACAAGAAAAGAGGTCAAGCCATCGAGAAGTTTGCCAAACACCAAGCGGTTGTTAAGAGGTGGTTTGATAAAAGGGCAAGAGTCAAAACATTTAGGATATCAGACTTAGTGCTGTGCTGGGACAAAGCACATGAAAAGAAAGGAAGCCATGGAAAATTCGATAAACTATGTCTAGGTCCATTACAAGTCTCAGAGATAATAGGAGACAATACATTTAGACTTAAGACCTTGACTGGAGAAGACGTGCCATTACCAGTTAATGGCCAACATCTGAAACACTACTTCCAGGCCTAAGGTAAAGGGTAGTCCGTTTTGGTGTAGTATAGTGTAAATAATGTCCGGTTCTTCTTTTGCTATTTTCCTTTTTTGGGGTTGGCTATTTGTATAGTTTCTTTCTGTTTGTTTTGTGTTGTTTGTGCAGTCCTTTTTTTCTGCTTTTTGCTTTTTGTACAGTCAGTTTGTCTGGTTAGTTAGTTTGTTGTCTCCTCAGCAGGGATCTTTATTTTACTTTAGAGCATTAAGGAGCAAACTAGCAACCATCCAAAATAGTATAAATTTAGAATATTCAAGTTAACTATTTGCAATTTGTGCATAGTCTTTTGTGACTGTCATGAATGTAGAGAGTTATTTATCTTCTAAAATTTTGTATTCAATAAATGTGATTGAGAATTCGAGGCAAGTTTCTCACGATGACACACCCAAAATCCTTGGGTTTGTTGAACCTACCAGTGTAGTTATTAGGTGAAAAATCAGAGGTCACCCTTGCTACCATTACAATTCTCAGCTTAATTTTAGCAAGTGTCCACTCCTTGCATCATGAAGCTACAAACTACTATATCTTGTGAAATCTCTTTCAAAATCAGAAAATAATAATAATAATAATAATAATAATAATAAATAAAGCGGATTATACTGAAAATCCAGATTAAGCCATCTAAGTAACTCTACCGGGGCTATAGACGCTCGCTGGTAGTGGGGCTCTACTTAGGAGAATTGTAACGATAACCTTACCAGGGCTATAAACGCTCGCTGGCAGCAAGGCTCTATCTGGTTGGCTATGAGGGAATATCCTCACCTACGTAGGCTAATATCAGTCACTGGTTTGTTCAACCGATCTTCAAGATGAGGCTTATTAATCACGTGCACACAATTAAACTGAAAATGAAGATTCATGCACCCTTATTGAATGCCTTAGGTCTCAAGTTGAATAATAATTTACAAGATGGATAGTCGGAAGTTATGCATTTATCTCATTTAGTTTTCTTGAATGCCTTGAATTTAGTTGTTTTGTTTGGTGGCTAGTTGTTGTGATGTTCACAACACACCCCATTTTACTCCTTAGCAAAATAGGGATCCCTGCTGTGGCTTTGCTTTTTGCTTCTGTTTTTTGTGGGTCTGTCTTTGGTGGTAAGGGAAAAGTGAGTGAAATTTGCAAACCTTGATAAATTAGTGAGAAAATGCATTTTGAGTGCCAGTGCCTGGTATGGTTGGATTCCTTGTCAAAAATGAGCTAGGGTTGCTTTTTGAATCATCTGAAAATTCACCATATTTTGCAAGTTATGCCCATTTTGGTAAAATGCACTATCAGGGTTTAAATAGTTCAAGGTTTCAAATGTTTCGTAAAAAATTCCTAATTATTTCAAACGGCAGCACGGAGCGTGCCACTTGTCACACTCTGCATGAATCTCATTAGCGTTGCAAAACAACGTAGCACCCCAAAGAGTTTCCAGTGTTGTGCGGAAGGTGCCACTTGTCACTATCCGCAATTGCTCCTTTAAAAAATTTTAAACCTTCCGCAGGCCGTTAAAAGTTTCTAAACAGTTTTAGAGTTGTGCGGAGGACACCACGTGGTGCCTTCCATAAGAGTCCCTTAAAGTTTCAAAGCCGCGCGGAGGAGTCTTAGCAATTTCCAAAGAGTTTCCAACAATTTCAAAGTTCCACGGAGCGTGCCACATGGCGCCTTCCGCGGGTCCCTTTAAAGTTCCTAAAATAGTTTCAACATGGTTGTGCGGAAGACGCCACGTGGCACCTTCCGTGAAAGTTTCCATAAAGTTTCTTAATGTTGTAACAGCAGCGCGGAGCGTGCCACGTGTCACCTTCCGCAGCGAGCCCCTTTAAAATTTAAAAATCCGCAAGTCTCCAAAGGTTTCCAAAAGTTTCTAAATAGTTTCAAGTGTATCGCGAAAGACACCACGTGTCACCTTCCGCGATTGTTTCCTTGAAAGTTTCATGAGCTGCGTGGAGAGTCCCATATGTTTTAGATATGCAGTACAGAAAGTGACACGTATCACCCTCCGTCAGGCCCCTTAAAGTTTCTAATAGTTTCTTAAAGTGTTTCAAAGGTTGCGCGGAAGACACCACGTGGTGCCTTCCGCGACAGTTTCAAAAAAGTTTCATGGCAGTTTCAAACAAGTTTCCAAAGCTCCGCGAAGTGTGACAAGTCTCACACTCCGCAAGACCCGCAATAGTTTCTTAAAGTTTTAGGAGCTCCATGGAGTGTGACAAGTGTCACACTCCGCAAGACCCTCAATAGTTTCTTAAAGTTTTAGGAGCTCTGCAAAGTGTGACAAGTGTCACTCTCTGCATGTCCCTCTAAAGTTTCAAATAGGTTTCAACAGCCCTGTGGAGTGTGACAAGTGTCACACTTTGAAGTATGATCCACCTTGCCCCTTAAAGTCTCAGCAGCGACGCAGAAGATGCCACGTGGCACCTTCCGCCAACAGTTTCAAAAGGTGCCTCGATAGTTTCTAAGAGTTACAATGGACGTGCGGAGAGTGACAAGTGTCACTTTCCACAAGAGTCTCAAATGGTTTCGGGAGAGCCTCCGCAGGTTTCTCAGCAGCCCCTAACAATGACGCGAGTGGCGACAAGTGTCGCCTTCTGAATAAGCAACAGTTTCATAAGCCCCTCGCGTGGAATGTGCCACGTGTCATTCTCCGCGGCACCGTTTCTAATAAAGGCAAATAAAGGGCCATTTTTTGGCTAGACACAGGAGGTCGGTAGGGAATCTTCAGGGCCCGCCAATGAGGTTTTTTGGCGCCGATAGGCAATAGGCATTTAGTGATAGGATTTTTAGGGTTTTTTGACACACTTTGACCTTGCGTATGCATCATTTCTAGTCTGCGATGGTTGACCCAGTGGTTTCTTGACATAGTTTGTGCAGTATGAACGCATTTTTTGCAAGTTTTGACCCTATAGCCGTGATTTTGGCTCAGCCCCACTTGGATCTAACAGGTATTTTGTTTCTCATTGTTTAATAATGATGACACTTATTGCTGGTCTATTTTTTGTAGGTCAGTAGCTGGAAGGGGAAGCTGAAACTTAATGGCGATGACGTCCTGGAAGGAGAATCCAATTTCAGAAGTAAAGAGAAGATAAGGATGAAGTGTAGAAAGTCAAGGGACATCAATAAGAAGACCCAAAATGTAGATAAAACATAATGATGACAGGTTGCAGAATTTACTTCTAAACTGCTAGGGTTTCAGAAAGAGGCATATTTTCACCCAGATCTGACACATATTTAGAGATATTTTTGGGAAATGGTTCTGCACCATTTAATGTTGTAACCTAGGGTTTGAACCATTGCTTAGCCATTAGGGTTTTTGGGTTGTATTAAGGACAATCAGAAAGTCTATATATTGTGCCTTAATACATTGTAATATTTACAATAGGGATTTTTGAACACAGGGTTTTTTAGGAATACATAGCAAGTTAGCTTAGTTTAGATTAGAAGTAGAAGAAGGAGGTCGCCTATTTGTCTGCAGTAAGGAGTGCGTGGAACATCTGGCTTCCTTATTGTATCTGTAAAGCTTGTAAGTTCTCTGTAATTTGATCAATGAAACTAAGAGTCATTCCAACATTGTAAATCAAGTATGACTATTTGTTTCTAATACAATAGAATATGGAGTTCTGCATCTATCTTCTGAGTGTTCTCTTGCTCTTCTTTGTGTTTTGAAATATTTTCTTTGAGAGCTTGCAATTTTAAATGTATGTTTGTGAAAATGCTCAGAACTTACATTTAAGGTTTTTACTGTGGATTTGATCAAATTGTTGTATGATTTATATAGTGCATAACAGAACAATTAGATCCTTCGGTAGAGTAATTGAGGTTTAGATTAGATCTTTCTAACTTTTCCCAACCCATCTGAAATATTTAGCTGAAAACGTAGAAATTTGTCTCATATTTGAAGAAGCATGAACAACAGAGTTAAAAGTAGACAAGTTTTCATAAATATATAAAGAGGAAGGCTACAATAATTCAAGACAACCATCTAAAGCTTTGCAGCACAGTAACATTTTATGCAAAGGAATGAAAAAGTACTGACATATCTCATGATCTTTTTGCATAGTTTGAGTCTAGTAAACCACAAAGAAACCCTAAACTATGTAAGGCCCCTTGAACATTACAGCTTCACATTGACCAACTGAATTTGACCAACAGGACCATTGTAGACTTGGGATTAAGTGAATCTTAAATGATTCCTTCTTATCTTTCAAGTATAGTTTCAGTTCATTATATGTGAATTTTAACTTATTGTTATGATTGCATCAAAACAATCACCAATAGTACAATGAAGGCACAAGGTTGTGGTGAGCGCTAGAGGATGTAGAAGCAGCAGTGGATAAGAGGATTCAACGGTGGTAGTGTATGCTTCATCAGCCGTGAGATAACACTACTAGTAGGTCTACCTCAAAGAGGATGTGTGGATGTGTCCCTATGAAAACTTTGGAGGAAGATATCACTCAATCTAACCAATGACGGAGTTGGCAGGCAGAAAGTAGCGACAGCCAAGGGCAATATCAGGCAGAATATGGTGGCTCATGGTTGCGATGGAGGAGGAAAGAATGATGTCTGCTAGCCACCAGTTAAGGAGGTGGCAGTAGAGGTAGAAGGTGAAAGTTTGGTGGAGTGGAGGCACAAGGAAGGAGGAATAAAGGCACTCTCTGTGGAGGTTAAACTCAGAGATAGTATAGAAGTAAAAAGATGTGTTGAGCATAGGTGATTTGTATGTGGTAAGTAGGTAGAGAGTAAAAGCAAGAAAGAGAGGAGGCCCATAGGTGGCAGTTAGTAAGCAAAAAAAAAATTTCCTTAGTGTTCATGCTAAGGAGTTTGGGAATGAGGTCCTCCCATTGTAACCTCACCAGTTCATAACTCTGGTCAAAAGAATTGAGGGAGCTGACCCCTGTTAGGGTTAGCTGGTAGAAGATATCAATTAAATGCAAATAAAGATTAAATAGAGGAATGAAAATACACAAAAATAATAACAGCAAGAGACAAGTTTTAACGTGGTTCACCCAAATTTGGGCTACATCCACCAATAGAGAGTCCAATATTATTATTTAGTAAATCAAACTAATTACAACCAGCAATCTTTGCAACTCAATACCACTGCAAATGCCACAATACATCAACAGAAAATGCTAACCCTTAGCTGCTTTTATCAAGCCTTATGTCGGTTACAAAAATAGGGTTTTTTATGTTGGCCAATAGAAAAATAACTCTCGACACCTTAATAAAATAATAAAAAATTGGTGGAGGTTTCGAGGGCGCTGCCCTCGACCCTGCCCTGTATCACGACAGGGAGTGTGCTAGGGGCGCTGCCCCTTGACCCCGTCTTGGGGACACTGCCCCCAAATCCCCGCAAGGGGCGCTGCCCCTTGACCCCATTAAAGATTTGGGGGGGAACCACACCGATAAAAGGGGTAAATTTAACCTCGGAGTCTGATTAGGCTCCATATAACAACAACCCCATGTCAATAGTTCACCAATAAAAAAAAAAACTTTATACCATATAAAGATTAATATAGAAAACTAAATTGTCACCCTCTAAAAATTGAAATCTATATTAATTGTAATAAATTTCCTTTAAAAAATATGAATATAAAAGGCACTCTAAAATTATTTGTGTCTTCAAATATAATTGTACACCTCATTCACAATTAAAAATATCTCTAAAATTTACCTTTACCTATTGAACTCCTTCAAAATTAAAAAAATATTAAAAAAACTGTAGAATAGAAGTGTTGGGATTTGTTCAAAACAACATGGAATGAGTCCACACCACTCCTTCACTAGCTTTTTTTTAGAAGGTGGTGAACCACCTAGACATATATTAATCAAAATATAACGATTTACATGAGAAGGATAGATTCCATCTAGTGTATGCTTTGTTGTAAAGCTAATAGAGCCCAAAAAACATACATGATGGGCCCTATAATGGCCTTACACTATTATCCTCAAAGAAAAATAAAACACATCAAATACTATTTTAAAACATGAAAAACAAAGAGAAACATCACCCCCCAAGAATTTCAATCAAGTGGGGGAAGGGAAGAATGACCCCTTATTACTGGTTCTCTCTTTCCCTCTCCTTGGCAGACTGGCCCATGCCTTGTCCCTCCACCGGCTACATGATACTCCTCCTAGTCATGGTTGGCACATATGAGCTATTTGGCTCATTCTCATCCTCTAGAGGAATTAACACCTCATCATTTTTTATAGCCTTGGGGAGGTGGGGTGCCCAGTCTGAGGCATGCATCTTGAAAAAATGAATTGAAATAAACACATCCTTGCATCTAGTTGTCATCTACTTGCAGAAGTTGTGGCTATGTCAATGGAGGGCCCTGTCTAGACTGCTTATACACCCACATTCCAATCCTTTCTACATCACCTTGAATGCACACTTAGCTGCTGATGATATTCTTAGAGTACTTATTGTGAAGAGGCCTCCCACCATGGCTTCTCCCTTTGTTAAGTCATATCCCCATAGTGTGTGTCTCCACTATTCCAATTTGTAAAGATAATAAAAACTAAGCCATTTGCTATTGCATGAACAAAATGTGCATCTTGAATGATGTCCATTATGTTAGATAGGAGTGTAGATACTATATCCGACCAATGCAATATCATGTCCTTCGTTCCTTGGAGCCATTTCTAGCAACATATTCTTAATTGCAAATTGCACTATCATACAATCTGTATCAAAAATCTGGTCCAAGTCAATGATCATAACTCTTCCTTTGATCTCTAGCTCCCATGGCATGATTGGAAACATGAGGCATTGATTGACCTTTTCATTCTCTATTGGCGTACCTACAGGAAGGTAAAGTGATAAAGAAAAACATACAAAGAAGAGAGTGTGACAGGATGTCTAATTTAATTGAATCACAATGGTTTGAATGTTAATGAATATAAATATTGATGGGATATGACTTTGTATTATTTCATCTGTCACCTCTGTTGTCCTATCATCCCTGGGATGGCATCAGTTATTGGAAATTTCTAAATATTGTTATAAAGGATGGAGATCCTTTCCTAATTTGGCTCATATAACCATTTATGGCTCTCTTCTGCATTTGTCCTATCCACATTTACACCTTGTCCTTCTTTAGATGATGTAGATGTTGAATCCCTGCCATGATCTTATGAATAAAGCTTGAATGACTAGTAGGGCTACCTCCTATTCGGGCTTACTCAACCAAAGTTATGAGGAGTCAGATCTCTTTCATGCCAACTACTCTTAGAGGATTTGACATGCTAGACCAACCTAGGGATTGGGGAAAATGTTGCTTATTAGTTTCATTTGGCATGAGCTCTCTTTAACTGCTCCAAATGCTTTCCATTAGAGCTTGACGTCCTCTCCAAATTTAAAAATTTCATACATATATTATAGTTGTTCATTGAAGAGGGATGTTAGAGCATACTATTATTTGAAAACTAGGACGCCCTATCTAATCTTCCATATCTTCAATGGTCCTCATTAGCTGTTAAGATGGCAATTCCCTTTGGCATGAAATTGAGAACTATCTCCTATTCACCCTGATCAAAGATTATGATATCCATATTTTTTGCCACCTACTTTCACCCCTTTAGCAAAGAAAAACTTGAAAAATGTAGGTTGAAGACTAGTAAATGAAACTTAGCCTACGATCCATTCCCTACAAAAACTAAAATATTCTTTGCCTCTTGTTTGTCTTCCTCTATCCATGTCATTATTTGAGAGGGCACCTTTCCTTGATGTGGATTGATGGTCATTTCCTCCTGAAGTTGGTCAATTTCTCTATTCACCAACCCATCCACCACATTGTTGCCTTCCTTTTAGTATTGTGGAATCTAGAAGCTATCTAATTTATGCATCAGTATCAACACTTTCCTTAGGATGTATTCCACCTGCCAGTTTTCCATTCTCTTTGAATTAATCAGCCTTATAATGTTTAATGAATCCCACTCTCTCCATAAATTTCTGAATTTAAATTTTAAAGCTAATTGGAGTCCATGAAGGAGCACCCATGCCTCTACTTCATTATTTATTCCTTGCTAGATTTTGATTGATTTGGCCACCAATAGTTTCCCCTCATGATTCCTAATAACACAACCCATTCCTAAGACCCCTAGATTGCATCTGCAAGCTCCATCAAAATTCAATTTTACAAATGGTTGTGTTGGGGGACTCCACCTTATTAGTGTCCTATCCACTTTCAAACTATTCTCTTGGGCTACCAATCCATTAGAATTCAACTAAAAAAATTTCTAGGTCTTTGGCAGCAACTCATCCTAGATTATCCATTTAGAGTTTTGATTATTTTGTTTCCTGACTTTAGCCATAACCACTTTAGATATTGCTTTATCTAAGTCCCGCAAATCTTGCAAAATGTTGAGGTTGTTTTTCTGAACATACTAAAAATTTATCTTGCCAGATGTTCCATATCACCATAGAAGGGCTCACATCTCATAGGGTGGCAAAGGTTGATTCTAGATAAAGCTTTGGCCAACTCTTGAAAAAAGCTAGTAATGTCTCCGGTAGTGGCATAGCCCAATTCAATTTTTAAGGAGCCAATACCAACATTCTCTACTGAAAGGGCATTAGAGTAGTAGGTGATCATTGCTCTCCTCTTCTTCTCCACACAAGACACATTTGAATCTTGTCCCAATGGACAACTTTGTATTCTATCCCTGGTGAGAATTCTACTATGTAAAGCCAACCATGTGAATGTTCTTGCCTTTAGTAGTGCTGCCCTTGACTAGTTATTTTTACAATTATAGAGTAGGTAATCAAAGGCCCACTCTTTGTAAAAGTTGATCAAATACAAAATATTAAAACATTGAATGTTGTCTAAATATTATGTGTTGTCTAAATACCAAGTTGTCCATGCCACTCCTTGGTAGAATTTATCAAATCTCTGTAAATACTCAAATTCAGAAAGCTACATGTAAGATATATACACATAATATATACAAATGGCATTGACCATGAGGCCTACATATATACATAGGATTTTTTGTGACCAGTCGTTAGATGAAAAAGCTTTAGCTAAAGCAAGGCTTGGAAGTTTTGTGATGAGCTAAAGGTAGAGTGATCAGCAATAGATTTCCTTGAATGGATTTACAATGTCAGTTATTCTCAAGAAAAAATAATAGTGATTTTCTATTAACACAAAAACCCAACTACTAGGGAATTTTTATAAAGGTAAACTGGTGAAAGTAGCATATCAAGGAGCTTGTAGGTCATATTACTAGGAGGTAGCAGTTCGAGCCTTATGGTAGTGTGAAGCAATTCCATGCCCAAAAATAATCGACTTGTCCTTTAAAGCACTACAAAGTTGCACTAGTAACAGAGCAGTGATGGTGGTGGAGAATTCTTTGGATGATGTCATAGGTAGAAACTACAATCTGTTATTGTGCCAATGGAATATACAAGAAGTACAATCATACAAATTGAAAATCATAACCAATAAAAAAAAGGTATTCACTAGAAAAGGCATCATGGTGTAACGTTGGAAGATTTGATATTAATATAGATAGAAGATTTGATTTCTAAAAGATTTGATTTGCAAGGTTTGATTAACTCATTACTCCAAGAAGCATTTTATAATGGATTATTAATTTTTTAATATTATTAAACTTCCAACAATGTCATATGACCAAAATCTCATCTAATGTTCTCAATCCAATAAGGACAAAGAAATGTTGGGACCAAGAAGTTCCTAATGAATTTTGAAGAAAATTTAGTGACATTTATACCAACTCTATAGAATGATATTCTATAAGTGTTCTAATAAAGAAGACCCCCTTGTCTTTTACCCCTTTTAAGCTACATAAATATGTAGTCTAGTTTCTATGATTATGGGTTCCTTGGATTAAGTAGCCTATACTTACTAAAAATTTAAGTCCGAGCTCAATTTCATACTAAATTACAAGAGGAATTACCCCAACTCTACAAACAATAAACACCCAATAGTGCTTGGCCAACAAGAGGGTTTACCCAACCCAATTGAGCATTGGTTAAAATAGCAAACAAAAGCCATAAAAGAAAATAAAAATAAAAAACAAAAGTAATTACCATGGAGAAAAGAATAGGCCTCCTCTGAGGAGAAAGTCCCAACCAAATATGTACATCAAGTCTTGTTTAAACTTGAAACCCAACTTGAGTATGTCTACTGAAACAAGGAAAAATCTTAACGTGTTCCAAACTGATGAAAGTGGGAGCACCAACAAGTGCAACAAAAAACTAATTCTTGAACTTTGTGTTCTTCACCATTGCAAACTTCTTCAACCCACTTCTCTAAACAACTTTCTTCTCCACTTAGCCTCTCTAATTTTTGGGACAATATTTTGCATATCTCATGAGAAATTAGTACCCTCATGAAACCCCTCAAAGAGTTCTTCTACCATCTTTATTCTAATCACCATCTTTTGAAATGTGCTCCTCATAATAATTCTAAATTTGACAAGCAATTTGCAAAATAGAGACTCTAGGGGTCTTGCTTGAATTCAAAGGACAGGTCACTTTCCATTCATTATCTATTTCAACAACAAAAGATCACTCCAATGCCCAACAAAAGAGATTAAATTCTTCTACATCCACCGAATCAACAAAAAAAAATCTATCTCTACTTAGTAGATTTTCCTAGAAGCTCTTTAAATCATGTGTTGCATTGTCTGACATTATCTTGACCACAAAATTCAAAATTGTTGTTTCTTGAGAGTAGAGTAATACTCAATTTAGATCAGTTGTGTAGCCCTTTCTTTTAAATATTTAAACCCTTCCACATAGTGATTTGATTTGTATTTGCAAACTTTTTATCTTGTTACTAATATTAAACCCTGGTTCTATTGTATTTTCTCTCATATGCTATTATTATTCCTCAAATAAAAGAAATTAATGAATCCATCCACAACTATTCTTAATAAGTTTTCTAATCATGTTGATTTGATATAGACTAATAGGTATATGATTTAGAAAAATAATTTAAAACGTCAAGTCAATATGGAAGAATCGACTTATAATTTAGAGAAAAAAAAGATAAACAATTAAAATGCCTTTTGTTAAAATCATATGGATACAAAATTTAAATTGATGAGAGAAATTTCTAACTCACACACATGCAACTAAAAATTTGAGGGAAAAAAACTAAGAAATTCAACTTTTCAACATGAAATTCTATTAATTCCATATTATCTATTTCCACATTACATGGGAATAATTTTAAATCCTAAAGCCCTGCTAAAATTAGGAGCAAGAGAAATCCATGTCTTCTTATTTGTTGGAGTCTTAGATCCAAATCATGGAGAGAAAAGCATCAGGGGCCATTGATAACATAAGAGGATGGGAGTACTGGGATGTCTTCCCTCAAAGATTGATATAAAATTGAAAACAAAGAACTCATCAACACATGTTGTGTGCACATTTATAACACTAGGTAAGTCTAGTGGTTCATTGTATCCGTTCCCTTGATTTTAATTCGCAATCACTAAAATAATAGATATCCCAATTCCTAATCTAGCAAAGGGTATTGGAAAAGGAATGGGTTTATGTTCTTTATATCAAATCAGAACCAACCAATAAGGTATTACACACAGATGTGTTGACTGAATTAAACCCATATAGCCCCAAGATGAAAATAACATTGTACGACTAAAATACCAACTCACACAAATTGTACATGACATATGATAACACCCTAGTAACAAAGATTTGTAAGGGTTATAGTTTAACTATAATATGAATTATAGTTCCCTTACCTGTTATAAAGTATTATGATATTAGGCACTAGCTAGTGCATGAAGTCCTAAATCAAGACAACCCAAAAAAAGGTTTGGAAAATTTATTTTAATTCTACACTAATAGAACTAATAATTTAAGAAAAAGTTAATACACTGTGATAATCCTACAAGCAAATTTAGCCTTGAGGTCAATAAAAATCAAATCATCTTCTTGTCTCTATTCTCCTATCTAATCGTATTAATCCCCTTATAATTTTGTTGGAGTGAATGAATTATTATGGAACATGGCTTAAATTTGATGGTCCACCTTATTTGTCAAGAAATTTTTTTTTCTACAATTTAGTCTTCATTATTGCTTTTCTCATGACAATTAATTTTTTTAAATCCAAGTCAAATATATAAGAAATATAAAAAATTTTTACAAATGGCTTATATCAAAGTATTTCAAATAATGTATGCATTGCAAAATTTAAATGAATATTCTATTAAAAAACTTAAAGAACATTGAGAACTTCTTACAAAAATCTAAAAAATTGGGATTTTTTTAAATAGAAGTTTTTATTAAAGAATTTAAAAATTATATATATATATATATATATATATATATATATATATATATATATATATAGTTAGATTTTCATATTAATTGTTTTTTCTACAATTTCTAAAATAAATTACATGTATGTATGTATGTTAATATAGTCAAATATTTATTTTTATTGTATTTTACAATTAAAATCTTTAAATACAACTATGCAACTGTCAAATTTAAGCCTTGTCATGGAACTTCATATATTTTATCTATGCAAGAAGACCTCAAATTTTAAAAAAATCATGATCATGTCTCAAACATGACCATACTTCATTAGCATTCAATTTGTTTGCCCATACTTCTCCAACCCTCAGAATTACTAATCCCATGAGAAGCTATGCCATTATAAACAAAAATCTACTTAAAAATAATTGGAATCCACCCTAATCCTCAAAGTTTTCATTGTAATCCATTATTTGTACAAAAAATTAAAAATCCAAATACAAGAACAAGAGATGATATTCAAAGTTGGTACGTTTTTAGTATAGTCAACAATTGAAATCTACCTTAATCCACAAATCTTGCATTAATATTTATAATTTGAATAAAAACACAAAGCCAAATACCACAAAGGATACCCAAATCCAACATCTTGTTCTATATATTTTCTAATATAAATCCACAATAACTCTCAAACCTTACCTTCCTATCCATGATTTGAATAAATAGTTAAATACAAGAACCAAATATTGTATTCCAATTTGGTTTCTCTTTCAATACAATCACCAATTAAAATCCACCCTAATCCTCAAACCCTACATTACCATTTAAATTTTGTATAAAAAGAACAACTAGAAAAGCTACAATATGTATCCAAATTTGGTATCATTTTTTGACATAATCACCAATTGAAAGTCACCCTGATTCCCAAACCTTCATGAAAGGTTTCTAAATTTGGTACTTTTATTATACAATCACCAATTGAATATAACCTAATCCCCAAGCCTTGCATTACAATCCATGATTTGATCAAGCATCCAAATACAATAATCACAAATGGTATCTAATCTAGATAGCATATTTAAAATAAAAACCTTAACATTAACCTTTAATTCTTTTATTTGATCTTTGAGGTTTTTGTCCACAATTCTAATATGCACCACTTCTTTGTAATTCTTTTTGTGAACAATGACAAGTTATTTTATCCTAAATAATTTAAATAAAGTAAAGAAAATATAATTTGGATGAGAAGCACAAATCTCTTTCTATTTTGGTTTGTGATGGGTAAGTATCCAACTACACATCGAAAAGGTTTCAATGAGTTAGTTGAGAATGGATATTTTGCAAGTCATATATTATGAAGAGTAGAATGTAAGCCTAAAGTTGAAATGTTATTTGGAATAGATTGGATTAAAATTTGCATACCTCAATTGAATAATATAACCTTTTCAATTATTATTTTTTCTATAAAAAAATAATATACAATATTTTCCAAATAAATATACTTTACTAAATAAATTTGAAGGTTATATAAAAATATGCTCACACTTATAAACCATAATAAAATTATCAAAATTAAACTATGAAAACATATTTAAAACAATTAATAAATTTATCAAAATTGAATTTTGAAAACATATTTAAAACTATTAGCAATTGAATTTAGATAAAGTATTAACATTTGTATTAAATTTATGTAATGTTTAATTCAAAAAATTGAATAAAATATTAGCATTTATATATATTTTTAATATATTAAATTTTAATAATACTTTATACCATATAAAGATTAGTATAAAAAAATAAATTGCCACCCTCTAAAAAATGAAATCTAGATTAATTATAATAAATTCCCTTTAAAAAATATGAATATAAAAGGCACTCTAAATTTTTTTGTGTGTCTACAAATACAATTGCACACATTATTCACACTTAAAAATATTTCTAAAATTTACCTTTACCTATTGAACTCATTCAACGTTTAAAAAATATTAAAAAATTGAAGTATGAAAGTGTTTGGATTTGTTCAAGACAATGTGGAATCAGTCCACGCCACTCCTTGAATAGTTATTTTCACAATTATAGAATAGGTAATCAAAGGCCCACTCCTTGTAAGAGTTTATCAAATCCAAATATTAAAATATTTAATGTTGCCTAAATACCAAATCCTCCAATAAGGCTGAATATATTTAGATTGTTACGAGAATGGCGTTCGCGTGCTCTGCAAGCCGAGCTAGGGCGACCGTGCCCTAGCTCGTTCTCTGTGTGTTGCTCGCTTCTGCGTTGTGGGGGGGGTTTTTTGAAGCTTTCGGGGTGGTGGTGGTGGGTTTTTTCTTTTTTGGAGGCCTTCTTGCTGCCGTTTGGGTGGCTTGTGGGTGGAAGGGTTTTGATCCTTCCCTTGGGGTTTTGTCTTTTTCGATTTCTTGCAAACGTGTCCTGGGGGTTTGCATGCCTGCTGGGGTTCTTGTTTTTTGCTATGCAGGGTGGGGAAACATCTGGGGCTAGCCCCAAATTGGATTTCCGATCAGCAGTTGGTTCGAAGCCTCCGGCGCATGGAGTGAATGTTTTTGATAATACGCTATTTTCTTCAGCGATGGAGATGAATGATCTAGGATCGGTTAGTGGTTCCCGAATAACAAAGATTAATGGGTGTTTGGAAAGATGCAAAGAGCGACCGAAGTTGATTATCCCGATGGAAATGCTTGCAGATGATATTGAATACTATTCAAGGCACTCTTTTTATTGCAAGTTCATGGGTTTGAGAGTCTCGCTGCAATTTTTGGAATCTTGGGCTCAGCGGACTTGGATGCCAGAGGGGGAGATGGAGATTAGGCTCCTTGCGAACAACTTTTTTATGGTCTCTTTTGATTGCATGGCAGATCGGAATAAAGTCTTCGAGGGCGGCCCCTATTTTTATAATCAGGTGGGTTTGTTTATAAAGCCATGGCATGCTGGCTTCAACCCGACCGAGGCACTACCAAGTCGAATCCCAGTTTGGGTTTGGTTGCCGTGGTTTCCAGTGGAGTGTTGGCGGGATGACGTGTTGCATTTGGTGGCTTCAATGCTCGGTAAACCTGTTGGGTCTTCACAACAGACACAGTATAAAAAGGTAATGACTTTTGCTCGTATCTGTGTAGAAATTGATTTAAGCAAGCCACTACCAGATTCTATTGAAGTGAGTGCTGGATCATATACTTGGGTGCAACAGCTAGATTATGAAACCCTACCTTTTCGGTGTTGTCTTTGTCATGAATATGGTCACTTGCAGCGTAGGTGCCCTAGGGCTAAGCCTATGGTGCCCCAACCTTCTCAGCCTTCTCGTAATCCACCTAGGGCTGATAATGGTAAGGGGCCTATTCCGGGTGATGGTAATGGAGATGATGGCTATGTCCCTGTCAAGGCTCGCAATAAGAATCGGGGCCAGAAGCGGACCTTGAGGGAGAGGCAGGTTGATGAAACTTTTAATAGGTTTGAGGTGCTGGATGATCTCAGCCAGGGGGAAGTGAATCCGAGGTTGCTGAACTTGGATCAGGGAACTTTGGGTACAGGACAGGATGGGCCACCATTGGAGGCCATGCAGGTTGTGCAAGAGATTGGGGTTGGGGAGATGGATACGGATCAACAATTGATTGTCCAGACTGAACAAGAATCTTCTATTGGAGCTTCGAAGAGTGGTGGAGGTGGTTCCCCATTGCCCCTGAAAGGAAGCAAGAATGTGGGGAAGAGCTCGTTGGCCTCCCCTCTTTTGGGTATTCAGCAAATTGAACTGAAGAAAGGGATTAGTGACAGGACTTCCAAGTTGGGAAGGAAGAAGGATATGGAGAAGATTAAATTAACTGGGGAAACTTTGGTGGAGTCAGGGTCAGTCAAGACTCTGGATTCACATTTTTCATGCCCCCAGAAATGATTATTCTCTCATGGAATGTAAGGGGCTTGAACAGTGGCCCTCGACAAAAAGTTGTTCGTGATTTGGTTAGGAATCATTCTCCGGATGTTCTTTTTCTTCAGGAGACTAAATTATCTGTAGATAATATGTTGGCCATGGCTCCTAAGCTGTGGAAATATGGTGAATGCCAGTGTATGGGGGCTCTTGGTGCTTCTGGAGGGGTGGCTTGTTTTTGGAACCCTCGGAAGATTTTCCCTCTCTGGTGGATGTCCTCTAGATCCTCTATATCCCTAGTCGCCTCTTGGTATGAGACTGGTGAGTGTATTCTCCTCTCTAATGTGTATGCTCCTGTTGAGTTTCCGGGTAAACAACTTCTTTGGTCCCATCTTCGTTTTGTTCGAAGCTTAGCTCCTTACCATCTGTGGGTTATGGCTGGCGATTTTAATGCTATTGTGGAGTTGTCTGAGAAAAGAGGTGGTATTCCTAGGTTGGAGCCTTCTGCTCTATTATTCAGAGATAGCATTTCTGAATTAAATCTTATTGATGTTCTGCCAAGTAATGGTTGCTTCACTTGGAATAATAGGAGAATTGGTGAGAGTTGTGTTGCTGAGAGGCTTGATCGATTCTTGGTTTCCTATTATTGGGTTGGAGACTTATGGTCCACTCGATCTGAAATTCTTGATTGGAGAGGCTCTGATCATTGGCCTATTAAGCTTAGCATTATCTCTGCTCGGAGGCCTCGTTCTCCCTCATTCAAGTTCTAGATTATGTGGTTACGGGATCCTACTCTTCATGAACTTGTGGCTGAGTGGTGGCGGATTGGTAGACCAACTTTTGGTACGGCAATGTACACATTCTCTAAGCTTCTTCAGTTTGTCAAATATCAGCTTAAAAGGTGGAATCGGCGATGTTTTGGTAATATCTTTCATGCTAAGGTTGCTGCCCAGGAGGAGTTGAATAATATTACGCAGTTGATTCGTGAGAATGGGGCCTCTGAGGATCTTCTAAGGGAGGAGGCTAAGACTTTGAAAGTGGTTGAGGAATTTGAATTGCGGGAAGAAATCTATTGGAAGCAAAAGGCCGGGGTTGAATGGTTACAGGAAGGTGATAAAAACACTGCCTTCTTCTTCAATTCTGTGAAGGACAAGAGGTATGGTAATTCCATTCCTTTTTTGGTGAATGATAGGGGTGAACGTCTTGCCTCGTTTCAGGAAATCTCTGCTGAGGCATCTCAATATTTTGCTACTTTATTTAGGGAGGATTCTCGAGGGGCCTCTCTTGAGGAAGCACAAGTTCTTTCTTGTATTCCTCAGTTGGTCTCCAGGGAGGCAAATGAGTATCTGATGAAAGATATCTCTCTTGATGAGCTAGAGGGGATTGTGTTTCAGATGAAGAAGGGTAAAGCTCCTGGTCCCGATGGTTTCCCAATTGAATTTTTTCAGGAATTTTGGGATATCATAAAGTTGGATCTTCTGGCGGTTGTCCTTGAATCCTAGAGGAATAAGCAGATGCTTCGTGCTCTAAATTCCACCTTCCTTGCTCTCATACCCAAGTGTGAAGGGGCTGATAGGTTATCTCAGTTCCGGCCTATCTCTCTTTGCAATGTGGCTTACAAAATCATTTCTAAGTTATTGGCTGAGCGATTGAAGAAGTGGCTTAAAGTGCTGATTTCAGAGGAACAGAGTGGATTTGTGGCAGGTCGACAGATTCTTGACGGGGTTGTCATTGCTACGGAGACCATCCACTCCATGGACAACTCCCATGAGAAGGCTATGTTCATTAAGCTAGATATGGCTAAGGCTTATGACAGGGTTAGATGGTCTTTTTTGCAGAAGATCCTTGTTTCTTTTGGCTTTGGTGAAGAGTGGATCCAATGGGTCATGAGTTGTGTCACGTCTGTTTCCTTCTCAGTTTTGATAAATGGAGATCATTCTGAACTTTTTTGTGCCTCACAGGGCTTGCGCCAAGGGGATCCTCTTTCTCCGTATCTTTTTCTGCTTCTTGTGGAAGGCCTTGGACGTTTGTTGAAAAGAAGGGTGGAGCTTGGTACCATTCAGGGTTGGCGATGGGGTGGAGACTTGCCTCCACAATCTCATTTACAGTTTGTTGATGATACTGCCTTGATGGGGATGGCTACTGTTAGGGAAGCTACTAACTTGAGGCAGGTGTTGGACATATATCTTGTTGCTTCAGGACAAATGATTAATGAGGAGAAGTCATCCATATTCTTCTTCAATACACCGACCCCCATTCAGAGAAGAATTGCTAATATCTTGAGGTTTCAGATAGGGGTTCTCCCTTTGACTTATCTGGGTTTCCCAATTTCTGTTCGCCCTCTTCCCAAGGGTTCTTGGCAGAATATTATTGATAAGCTCCGTGTAAAAGTTAATCATTGGACCCACAGATGGTTGTCTTTTGCGGGGCGGGTTCAGCTTCTCAAGTCGGTGGTGCAGGCTCTCCCTACCTACCGATGTATGCTTCAGGTGGCTCCTATGGGTTTTCTGAGGGAGTTGGATTCTCTTGCAAGGCAGTTCTTATGGGCGGGAAGTTTGTCATCCTCCAAGTGGAGCCTGGTCAAGTGGGATGTTGTGTGTAGCCCAAAGCAATTTGGTGGTCTTGGTCTTCGACAGTCTGCGTTATCTGGAGTGGCTGTGGCTGCTAAGCTATTTTGGAGATGGTGTGTGGAACTGGATCAGCCATGGGCCAGGATATTATCTCATAAGTATTTCCCGGGGATTCCACGGCAGGATCTCCCTCGTTACCCTCTTGAGGGGAAAGGTTCAGTGATTTGGAATACTCTTCAAAAGGGTGCTAAGCTTATCAAGGAAGGTTTATTTTGGATTTGTAGATGGGGAACTGAAGCTCTCTTCTGGTCGGATTCTTGGGATGGATTCCCTCCACTTACTTCTCAGTTCCCCAACCTTCTTCCTTTGTGCCAAAGATTTCTCGAGGCTGGATGGGCTAGGGTGAGTGACTTCAAGTCTGTTGCTTCTTTTGGTCAGTTGGAGGTAGCTCATTGGAAGGATCCTGCAGTGTGGCCAGATTTGGGACTTGTGGAAGATAGTGCTGAGCTTCACAAGATTCTTCATAGTAGGAGTTGTAGTTCTCTTCTGGAAGAGGATATTCTTGCTTGGACCCATAATCCTAAGGGGGTTTACTCTGTTGCTTCTGGTTATCAGGTGTTATTGGCTCAGAAGCTAACTGGGGTAGAGGTTCATTGGTGGAAAAGGGTGTGGAATAAACTCTCGTGGCCTAAATGCAATTGCTTTGTTTGGACTTTGGCTTGGAATAGGTGTTTGACCTGGGATAACATTCGTAAACGGGGATTTCAAGGACCTTCAATTTGTGTTTTGTGTGGGGGAGCAGAAGAGGATTCTTCGCATTTGTTCTTCCGGTGCCCCTTTGTTGTGCAGCTTTGGCATTGGTGGTGGGAGGTTTGGAAGCTTCCTTGTATTCATGCGTGCTCTTTGGTTGAATTCTGGGATAGTATGGGAAGACCTCCTTCTATGGCTTCCTTTTTGCAGGAAGTTTGGTTCGTGGGTCCTACCTTTCTGCTTTGGCAGATTTGGCTGGAGCGGAACCGCCGAATTTTTTGTGATCAGAAGTTGGTGGATCGGCAAGTTTGGCTGCGTATGCTAGGAATGGTGCAGGAGTCAGTTTCAGCTAATTGTGATTTGGTTTTCCCCTTGGAGAGAGGTGATGATGAGTTGATGGCCAGACTGGGTCTTCAAGAAATTCATTCTTCTTTTTTTAGTTCCAGGAACTGTAGGCATGGAAAAAAGAGGGTTCAACGGGTTGGAAGGTGGTTACTTCCTCCCAATGGATTTTTAAAGATCAATACTGACGGTTCTTCTAGGGGCAATCCTGGGCCTGCTGGAATTGGTGGAGTTGGTAGGGACTCAGCTGGGTCGGTGATTTTTCTGTTCTCTATACATGAGGGGGTGAAAACTATTAACTTCATGGAGGGTCTAGCAATTCTGCATGCTATTGAGAGGGCCCTTGCTTTGGGCTGGAGAAAAGTTATATGTGAAGCTGATTCACAGATTTTGATTAATCTCTTGAATGAGCGAAAGATATCTGATATTAATTGGCAGTTGGCTTCGGTGGTTCAGCGGATTCTTCAGGTTAGTTCTTGGTTGGAGGAGGCATCCTTTGTTCACATCCCAAGGGAGTGGAATCGAGTTGCCGACTGCTTGGCCAAATGGGCCTCTGAGCATGATAGTGGTTGGAAAGTTGAGGATTGGGATCAGGTTAATCCTGAGCTGCATCTGGATTTAGACCGGTTCTTGGAGGAGGATAGGAGGATACATGAGGATAGTTGATGTTGTTTATGCTGTGGGGTTTTCGCCTTGTTTTCTGGGGCTGGGTCCCCTTGTTATTATTGTAATGCTCTTTTCTGATTTCTAATAAAGTTTTTACCCCTTTGTTTTTAAAAAAAAAAAAAAATACCAAATCCTCCATGCCACTCCTTTGTAGAGTTTATGTACAAATACTCAAATTCACAAAGCTACTTGTAAGATATATACAATAATATATACAAATGGCACTAGCCATGAGACCTACATATATACACTTGTTTTTTTGTGACCAACCATTAGATGAAAAATCTTTAGCTAAAGCAAGGCCTAGATGTTTGATGATGAGCTAAAGGTGGAGTGATCAGTAGTAGGCTTCCTGGAATGCATTTACAAAGTTGGTTATTCTCAAGCAATAATAATAGTGATTTTCTATTAACACTAAACCCAAGTACTAGGGAATTTTTACAAAGGTGAACTAGTGAAAGTACCATATCAAGGATCTTGCAAGTCATATTACCATGAGGTAGCAGTTTGAGCCTTGTGGTAGTGTGAAGTGATTCCCTTCCCAAAACTAATGGACTTGGCCTTTAAAGCACTAGAAAGTTGCACCACTAACAAAACAATGGTGGTGGTGGAGAATTCTTTGGATAATGTCATAGGAAGAAACTAGAATCTTCTATTGCACTAATGGAATATACATGAAGTATGCTCATACAAACTGAAAACCATAACCAATGAAAATAAGGTATTCAGTGTAAAAGGCATCATGGTGTGATGTTGGAAGATTTGATATTTTTATAGCTAGTAGATTTGATTTATAAAAGATTTGATTTGGAAGATTTGATTAACTTGTTACTCCAAGAAGCATTTATAATGGATTAATTTATTTTAAATATTATTAAACTTCCTACAATGTCATATGACAAATATTTCATCTCATGTCCTCAATCAAATAAGAACAAAGAAATGTGGGGACCAAGAAGTTACTAATGAATTTTGAAGAAAATTTAGTGACATTTGTACCAACTTTGTAGAATGAAATTCTATAAGTGTCCTAATAAATAAGACTCCCTTTTATTTTACCCCTACATAAGATATGCAATCTAGTTTCTCTGATTGTTGGTGATGGGACTCTGAAATTTTATTTGGCTTCTTGTGTTGGCCCTGCTTCAAGCTTTAATCTGAGAGTTCTTTTCTAGGATTTAATGTTGAAAATGTTGATAAATCTAGCCTTTAGGTCTAAAACCCTAAACCCTAGGGGTTTATACAATCTTTGAAATACCTTTGTTCTATTTTGCAGTTGATCGCTTGTTACCCGATGCCAGTCTTTAATTCATTTCTCTATGTCTAGGGCATCATTCTTTTACTGACCCCTTCCTTTTAAATCATTGCTTACTACCCGTGTGCAAGTTTTAATCTATTATATGCCTAGGTCTTATTCCGAGCCCCCTTAGTGGTAATATGGCCCCCCTTTTACCTAGTTGTCTTATTTTTTTTAAAAGCACGTGCCTTTATTTGCTTTTTTGACTGCTCCTTCCCCCATCAGCATTAAAATATCTTAGATCTGTGAGAGGTTGTCAGTGCGGCATGTTTTGATTGGTTCTGATATTCTAACAAAGTACTTTATTAAGGAAAAAGTTGCCTATGGAATAGTGGGAGGGCAACTTGTGGCATGTTTTACCAAGCTATACTGTGGGGCCCATTATGTGGCGAGTTTTTTGGCTTTCCACCATTCGATGGAATGTTCCAGCAAGGCATTAACCGAGGCCACAGAACCATGGGAGAATGCCATGTGTCTTGTTCAAGTTGCTGAAGGGGTGTGTGTCGACTATTGTGATACATGGTAGGTTCTTTATAGTGCACAAGGTGTTTTAAAAGAAAGTTTGACTTTGTGCCACATGGCATGAGAAAAAGCTTTTCAATCGTTCTGCATATCTTCATCTATGGTCTAACCTCATGATTGCAAAAGCATGGAAAACTGCCACATGGGCTTTGTTGACTCTTCTTCTCATTGGCGTGGCTGAGGTGGCAGTCCAGGTGGCATGTTCTTACTAATCTGTACCCTTTTTTCCATGGTTGATGTGAATTTTCATCTTGTTGGACTGATCTATTCCATTGATTCATATGTTCTATTTTGCAGTCAATGGCCCATTTTCAAAAGGAGGAAACAGAGTGGTGGCACATAGTAAACGATGAACCAGTGTAGTGATGGTTTTATAAGCATGTACTGAGCTTTCCTCACTGTCATTGTATATGATGATAAGATTGAATAGAGACTAGCATGATACAAGATCAACCCTTGGGGATTTGTATGCAGGATTGGTGGGATTTTCTGCTTGATGTCATGGCAGAATTGGAGTGGGTGTGTTGTTTAAAATGGATAAAAGTGTTGTGATTGAGGAACCTAATTTAGCATCCTCATTGTGGAAATTGGCATATGTAGGTGCTCTAGGTTCTAGGAAATCAACTTGATGATGGAGTGTTGCCTCCTTTTCCCCTTCTAGAAGCGTTGGTAGAATATTAAAGGATTTCCATTTAAGATCAACATGTCGTGGTTCTGACTGAATTGAAATGATCAAGATATTAACAAAGTGTGACTATTCAGATATAGGAGCCTCTACAATTTTTCTATAAATAGCTATCCCTATTTAGTATGCTATATTTTACCACCCTATTTTTTAGGAAATTCATCTCTCTTCTCTTGGATAGTATTTTTTTCCTATAGAATTAAGGGACTAGAGATGTCTTCTCTAAGGGATGGGAGGATCTGATAAGATTTAGGAGGTGAAGTGGCAAGCATCAAACTCCTTTCATTCCTTGGTTTTCCCTTGGTTTCATTCTGGTGAGGGGTTGGGTTCCCAGTTTGTCGACTCCTATAACTCAATGTTATTGTGAGTCTCTAGATTGGGCTTGGGGCAAGGGGGGCCTCACTATTCCCTCTTCCACTCCCTCATGTTGGAGACACTTAAATGAACAACATCTTCAATTGAAGGAGTGTTGTCCACCAGGATGAAACAACTGGTGATGGGAAGAAGGGCCTAAGTTGACAAGAACAGTTAGTTCTTTGTTGAACTTATACTAACAACTTGCTTCCTTCTTAGCTAGGATTATGGCATTACTAGAGTTAGCTATGTGTGGTTTCCTTGGACTTCTTGAGGGTTGAGGTGGTTGGAAACCTCCTCTTGAAAGATGAGGAGTCACATCCCTATGCCTGTAGCGTGGCATAATGAGGGGGACAATGGACTTTGGGGGTTCCTTGTTCTTTTTCTCTTGGTAGGTATTCTTACATCTTCATGCATGGTGAGGTGAAGAAGATGATTCTTGTTTTATGAACAAGTATCTAGTTTTAAAGGGTGACTAAGCTAAAAGGGCATCTAACAAACTACCATCAGTTAGTATCATTGCTGGCCTCTAAGCCAAAGAATGGGAAAGCATAAAGTACAAAGACTATTATTCCTATCTATTGAAGAAGATGATTTGTTATAGAAGCATATCGTATTGGTTAGGAATGGTTATATTTACATCATTTTGATATTGAAGTGTATCAAATGAAAATGTGACACTTGTAATAAGACCTGAAGTTTGTTTTTCTCCCTTGTTTCTATAAAAGGGAATTTAGGGCCTTTGACAAAGGATCTTTGAGAATTTGATATCATAGTACACATAGTAATACAGTTGGTCTCCCTTAAGTTTTAGGTGTTATTTGAGAATAAGATTTGATATACTTGCAAATTTTGTATGACAATACTAGTTCATAGCTTAAATATATTGTCAAAGTTTAGGATTATACTGTCTCCTACATTGTACTCTTCATTTCATTTATGAATAGATATTGATCAAGGATCATTTTATTCATCTTCACAATCTTTCCTATGATGGAATATTCTTCTTATGGCTTTTAATCAAGGAGTAAATTTAATGCTTCAAGAGAATATTGAATGCTATGAATATTTGCAGGGATCCCTAAGTAAAGTTGACCAGTTTTGAGCTAATTAAAGTGTGATAGTGTAAAGCATTGTTACATTGTTTACATGAGCTAGGAAGAATACTGTTGTACTAAGTTTCATTTATATTTGTCTTTACTTTATAGCCTAGGATTTAGGCACCATTCTCTTAGAACTTTTGTCTGATACAACTCCTTGGTCATCTATATTGAGAATCAAGATAAACTTCCATTTCCATCTTAGGTGTAGGATAAATGTTATTCCCATGTTCTCCTACAAGTGAATTGTGTTTAAAGCCTGAAGATCTAGCCTATTATTTCAGCATATTAGTAATTATTTTGGCATATTTTAGAGAGAACATATCTGTTAGGAACAATATTTGAGAAAATAGAAAGAGATCTTAGAATAAATACTATTTAGGGATTACCCTCCTAGGTTTTATAGAGTGTAGAGGAATTTAAAATAACCAACAGACTGGTGACTCTACTAGGGAAAATAGAATGAGTATTGTGTCTTACCTTGAGACATAGATCAATTGTTACATTCCCTTGTTTTAGGATGGTGACTCTTATATTTTCCTTACCAGTTGATCAAAGAAGAAAGTAATTGTGTATGAAAAAGGAAAGATCCCTATGTATTTCCAAGGATTGCTATATCTAGATAAATTATGTTTATAGACCTGGAGGGAGTTTTGTTGTAGAACATTTGAAGAAAGTTTTATGTGGCTTTGTTGTTGGAGAAAACCCATAATGAAAGTAAGCTTTAGAAAGCTTTGTAATGTTTGAAGTTCAGTCCTCTATGAAGAGAGGTGGTGACTTTGTGAGAAAGAACCTGATAAAAGTGTGAAGAATATCTCAATACTCATAACTTCTAGTTGGGAGAAGGATCTATAGTAGCTGTGACATGCTTCCAGGTATTTTACATATTCCTGTCTTTGTGAAGGATATTTTTATGTTGAAAGGTTGTTCAGGGAATACCTTGAGGATAATCTAGTTCTCTATTGAGTGAATATTAATCACTAAGAGAAAGGAAAAAGTAGTGATATGCTTGCATACTTCTATATTACGAGATTGCAACCTATTTTATGAAATGAAGTATGCATATTTTTGAAGAAAATCATTTTATAAGATCTTAGGCAAGCTGAGATAAGAATATGCATTGTAAAATCTTAAGGTAATGTTGTAAAAGAAATTTGAAGTTTGCCATGTGTAGCTACAAAGTTGATACGAAAAGACTTGTAAAGGCATAAGGAAATTGTGTCATCAACCTATGCATTCCTGTGTAGATCCAAATGTAACAATGCATAGTTTGCAACCCCACCTGTGTTATCATAGAGGCTTTGCCATGGAAAGATATAGAGCCATAAATTTTAGTAATATCTATGGCTTTCCAAATCATATACGACATGAAATCTGAGATCAAATACCAAAGGTTAGTAGTGACAATTCAAAATTAGAAAGTAGGCATTTACTAGATTTTGGTTATTTAATGGGATATTATGAACTAGATATAGAAGATGTGGTCATGAAATTATTTATTCAGTCCCTGAAAGAAGATGCTAGAGATTGGTTTACAGATCTACCTACCCACTACATTTCTTCATGGCAAGATATCAAAGTGGCTTTTAAAAAATAGTTTGGTGAAAGGGTTAATGTTAGCCTATTGATTAGTAAGCTCATTCATATTGAAAAGGATGAGGAGGAATCAGTTCCATATTTTAATCTAATATTTGTAAAGGTGATAAGGGACATCCCTCAAAATACCACACTAAATGATGTTATGTGTCTAGTTATATATCTAAGTGGATTTGATGAAGAGGTCAGTTATCTATTAAGAGATAGGAATCCCATCACTGTTTGACAAGCATATTCTATGGCTATGGATATTGAGAATAACTTGAAGCATATGAGGGTGAGATAGTATGGATCTGCAACTATGGACTTTACTCAACAACTTCCCCAAATAATAGATATGGATCAAATGATACTACTGTCTACCAGAATTTCAAGGACCCGGATGTTTCAGTTGATTTTTCAATTAATCATTTGAGAAAAAATGATCTAATTGCCACATATGAATCCAAATATAAAACTCAACATATGAGTAATGAAATTATGAGTGTTTTTTATGACCAATTCATAAACTTTTAAAAGTTTAGTTGCAATATTTTGAATGACAAATGTGATGGAAATAGGGACCCATATGAGACAACTTCCTATTTTTATCCTCCTAATAAAAAAGTGGGGATATGTTTGAGTTCCCAACTTGATAAAATAGATAGAGGAATAAATGATGTTAAAAAATATGCGTAATGTGTGATGATGCTAAAAGAAGGGTTAGATCATACCCCTACAATGGATAGATCCATTTATTTTGTCAATTATATAAATGATATTTCGTTCTGGTGATCAGGACTACTCCATTGAAATAAAAATGGAGTCTCCTATTGGTTTGAATAATTGTGAAGGAACAAACCTACCCATAGACAAGAAGACTTCATGTCCTGACAATTCATTTGGATATGAACATGAATATGAACGAGACTCATTTGTTACTAATGACACAAATAGTGATAGTCACTTGTCTATATGTTCCTCTAAGGATTATGATGATTCTGAATTTATTGAGAATGTGAGCCATCAAGATCATGAAAAAGAATTTTTTATGACAAGAATGAACATAAGGCACAATCCATTTTATGATTCAAGCCTCTGGATTTACCAGAAGTGAGAAATACCAATCCTTATTTGTGTAGAGATAATCCAATCTTTGCAGAGAACCCTAAAGATGCAAGATTTGAAGAGTCTGAAGAAGATTCCATAGAGTCTGATAGATGTAGGGGCAGTGTTGAAGCTACTCAATCTTACAAATTTGAGGGCTTCAACTTGAAGAGGGACCTTGTTATATCTGAGGTTGATTTTCCATTACCAGGCATTGGAGCGTATAATAGAATTAGTGACTTATCATGATGGGATAAACCTAAATCAGTGTCAATTTAGTCTCAGGGAATACTTGTGGATGAGTAGTTTTTATATGAAGGGAAAAACTCATGATTATTCAATTGATACATTTCAATCTTTTGCCTTTGATTAGCATGATTCATCAGGCATGAAGCTAGAAGATAACCTCAATCTAGTAAAGAAGCATATTGAGGATGTCCAAGAAGGCATTGCTTATGAATGTTTCAAGTTTGATATAAGCATAGCAGATGAAGATAATAATATTGGTGACAATTACTTAATGGATTATGAATGGTTTTACTTTTCAAATCAAACTGATCGGTTTGAAAGCATATGGGAGAGTGATCATGCAAATTATTACAATTGGCTTGATATGATGGATCCATATGTTACTCTTATGGTTTGTGAAGAAAATTTTCAATCAATATTTGGGTATAGAAATCAGAGAGGCACAAGAAAATTTGACAAACACAAGTTCAAGAGTCTTGTGAGAGGAATGAACATCCATGTTAGTAACTAGAGGGATTGTAATGCTACTTCTAATTTTTGTGTAATGCAAACATTGGAAAATAAAATCTTTGATAGAGGCAGATCTCATTTTCCCTTTTAGGGTGCCTTTGGGCCATCATGTAGTTTTTAAGGTTTATATTTTCTGGTTGGGCAGTTCTTGGGTAAAATTGTGCTTTTTGGTCTACATTTCCAAAGGTTTCTGTGATCTCATTTTGTTCTAATTGAATAAACAAACCCAACTAGAGCCACTGATGGGACTTTGAAATTTTCTTTGGCTTCCTATGTTGGCCCTGCTTCAAGCTTCAATCTGAGAGTTCATTGCTAGGATTTAGTGTTGAAAATGTTGAGAAATCTGGTCTTTAGGTCTAAAACCCTAAACCCTAGGGCTTTATACAAGCATCAAAATACCTTTGTTCTATTTTACAGTTAACCGCTTGTTACTCGATGTCGGTCTTTAAGTCATTTCTTTGTGTCTAGGACATCATTCTTTTACCAGCCCCTTTCTTTTACATCATCACTTACTTCCCATGTGCAAGTTTTAATCTATTATGTGCCTAGGTCTTATTCCGAGCCCCACTTAGTCAAAATATGCACCCCCTTTTACCTAGTTGCCTTATGTTGTTTTCAATGCACATGCCCTTATTTGCTTTCTTGACCTCCCCCTACCCTGTTAGCATTAAAATATCTGAGATCCACAGGGGGTTGTCCACATGGCATGTTTTGATTGGTTTTAGCATTCTGCCAAAGTATTTTATTAAGGCAAAAGTTACCTGCGAAATCACGGGAGGTGACATGTGGCATGTTTCACCAAACTGTATTGCGGGGCCCGATGGTGGATCATGTGGGATACACCTAGCAATTTTTATGGATTTTTGCTATTCCGTGGAATGTTCTTGCAGGGTGTTATCTGAGGCTGCAAAACCATAGGAGAATTCCATGTGTCTTTTTCAAGCCACTAAAGGGGTGTGTGTCAACTATCACGATACATGGTAGGTTCTTTATAATGTGCAGGGTGTTTTAAAAGAAAGGTTGACTTTGTGCCACACAACATCTATGGCCTGATCTCATGACTGTGAAAGTGTGGAAAATCACCACAAGGTGTTTGTTTACTCTTCTTATCAATGACGTGGTTGAGGTAGCAATTTGGGTGGCATGTTCTTACTAATCCGTGCCCCTTTTTCCATGGATGATGGGGATTTTCATCTCGTTGGACCGATCTATGCCATTGATTCAAGTGTTTTTTTTTGCAATCAACGACCCACTTTTAAAAGGAGGTAATAGAGTGGTGGCACATAGTAAATGATGAACTAGTGCAGTGATGGTTTTTTCAAGCATGTGCTGAGATTTCCTCACCACCATTGTACAGGATGATAAGATTGAATATAGATTAGTAGGATACAAGGTCAACCCTTGGGGATTTGTATGTGGTCTTGATGGGATTTTCTGCTTGACGTAGCCATAGAATTGGAGTGGGTGTGCTATTTAAAATGGCTAGTGCTGCAAATGAGGAACTTAATTTGACATCCTCATTGCGGAAATTAGCATATGCAGGTGCTCTAGGTTCTAGGAAATCAACATGATGAAAGAGTGCTGCCTCCTTTTCCCCTTCTGGTAGCATTGGTAGAATATTAAAGGATTTGTATTTAAGACAGACATGTTGTACTAATTGAATTGAAATGATCAAGAAATTAACAATGTGTGACTATGCAAATATAGGAACCTCTGTAATTTTTCTATAAATAGTTATCCTTGTTGCTATTACATGCATCATTCCTTCTATGCAAACAAAATGGGTACTCCTTTCTTTAGTATGCTATATTTACCACACTATTCTTTAGGAAGTTAGTCTCTCTTCTCTTGGCTAGTATTATTTTCCTATAGAATTAAGGGACTAGAGATGTCTTCTCTAAGGGATGGGAGGATCTAGTAAGATTTAGGGGGTGAAGTGGTAAGCATCAAACTCCTTGCATTCCCTAGTTTTCCCTTGGTTTCATTCTACCGAGAGGTTGGGTTCCTTGTTTGTCGACTCCTATAACTCCATGTTAATGTTTCTAGATTGGGCTTGGGAGAAGAGAGGCCTCATTGTTCCCTCTTCCCCTCCCTCATGTTGGTGGAACTTAAATGGACAAAACTTCAATTGAAGGATTGTTGTCCACTAGGATGAAACAACTGGTGGTGGGAAGAAGGGCCTAAGTTGACATGAATAGTTAGTTCTTTGTTCAACTTAGACTAATGACTGCTACTGCTTTTTTTTCTGGCTAGGATTTTGGCACTGCTAATGTGTGGTTTCCTCAAACTTCTTCAGGTTTGAGGTAGTTGGAAATCACCTCTCAAAAGATGAGGATTCACATCCATGTGCCTGGAGCATGGCATAATAAGGGGGACACTGGCCTTTGGGGGTTCCTTGTTCTTTTCCTTATGAAAGGTATTCTTACGTCTTCATGCGTGGTGAGGTGAAGTAGAGGATTCTTGTTTTATGAATAAGTATCTAGTTCTAAGGGGTTGATGAGCTAAAAGGGCATCTAACAAAATGTCATTAGTTAGCATCATTGTTGGCCTCCAAGCCAAAGAATGGGAAGGCATAAATTACAAAGACAGCTATTCCTATCTATTGAAGAAGATGATTTGTTATAGAAGCATGCTCGATTGGTTAGGGATGGCTATATTTACATCTTGTTGATATTGAAGTGTGTCAAATGAAAATGTGACACTTGTCATAAGGCTTGAAGCTTGTTTTACTCCCTTGTTTTTATAAAAGGGAATTCACGACCTTTCACAAAGAATCTTGGAGAATTTGGTATCATAGTACACATAGTAATAGAGTTGGTGTCCCTTAAGTTTTAGGTATTATTTGAGAATAAGATTTGATATACTTGCAAATTTTGCATGACAATACCAGTTCATGGCTTAAATATATACTATCTCCTACATTGTATTCTTCATTTCATTTATGAATAGATATTGATCAAGGATCATTTTATTTATCTTCATGGTCTTTCCTATGACTAAATGTTCTTCTTATGGCTTTTACTCAAGGAGTCAATTTAATGCTTTAAGAGAATATTGAATGCTATGAATGTTTACAAGGATTCCTAAGTAGAGTTAGTTTTGAGATGATTAAAGTATGATAGTGTAAAGCATTATTACATTGTTTATATGAGCTGGGAAGAATATTGTTGTACTAAGTTTCATTTATATTTGTTTTGACTCTATAGCACAGGATTTAGGCACTGATCTCTTAGAACTTTTGTCTGATACAACTCCTTGGTCATCTCTATTGAAAATCAAGATGAACTTCCATTTCTATCTTAAGTTATGGATATAATGTTATTCTCATGTTCTCCTGCAAGTGAATTGTGTTTAAAGCCTAAAGATCTAGCCCATTATTTTAGTGTATCAGTAATTCTTTTGGCACATCTAGAGAGAACATATCTGTTAGGAATAGTATTTGAGAAAATAGAAAGAGATCTTAGAATAAAAACTATTTAAGGACTACCCTCCTAGGTTTTATAGAGCCTAAAGTGTAGAGGAAAAATATTTAACCATCTTTTCCTATTCGTTGGCCAATCCCTCAAGGCAAATCAATCATTAGAATTGGCTATTCTTTAGATTGCCCTTTGAGATTAGGTTGGGAATTTAAAACAACCAATAGTTGGTTCATTGGATTAAGTAGCCTATGCTTACTAAAAATTGAAGTCAATGCTCAATTTCATACTAAATCATAATAGGAATTACCCCATCTCTACAAACAATAAACACCGAAAAATTCTTGCCCACCAAGAGGTTTTACCCAACCCAATGAAGCATGGTTCAAATAGCAAGAAAAGACATAAAATAAAATGAAAATAAAAATAAAATTAATTACAATGGGAAAAGAATAGGGCTCCTCTGAGGAGAAAGTCCCAACAATAAACATCAAATCTTGTTTAAACTTGAAACCTAACTTGAGCATGTCCACTAAAACAAGTAAAATCTTAATCTATTCCCAACTTCACTGAAAGTGGGAGCACTAGGAAGTGTAACAAAAAATCCAATTCTTGCACTTTATGCTCTTTTCCATTGTCAACATCTTCAACCCACTTTTCCAAAAAACTTTCTTCTCCATATGGCCTCTCTAAATTTTGGCAAAATTTTTGCATATCTCATGAGACATCAGCACTCTCATGAAACCCCTCAAAGTTCTCTCCTACCCTCTTTATTTTGATCATCATCTTTTGAAATGTGCTCCTCATCATAATCCTAACTTTGACAAGAAATTTGCAAAATAGAGAGTCTAGGCATCTTGCTTGAATTCAAAGGATAGGTCACCTTAAATGATGGTTGAGGTGGATGGTTAGGATTGAAAGTCAATTTTAGTGCTTATGATGAACCATAAATGAGGATGACAGGTGACTAAACTAAGGAGGTGAGTGAGAATAAATGTGATTTTTTATTTATTTTGGAGAGGAAGTTCTTATGATGCACAATCAATGAGGATAAAAATAAGGATGTGAGTGGGAATAAGTAATTTAACTAATAAAATTATTTAAATCATTAGAGACAAGTGTCATTTAAATAAATATTTAATTTATTTAAATTAGATGATGGAGGAAAATGAGATTAAATAAATAAGATCTATTTAATTTGATGCAAGAAGAGGACAAATGAATAAGAGGAATTAGTTAAATATATATAATTTATTTAACTAATGGGAATGATGGAAGGGGTCATGAAGGGGACCTAGAAGAAAGTATGTCAAAATGTAATGTCATAAGATATAGTCAATTTTATGTGTCTACATTTTGTCCCTCTTCGAGATGATGTTTGAGATGATGAGATTTATGTTGAGTAACATCATTTCAAAGAAGAAAAGGTATGGATGAAGGAAAAATGATGCCCTAGCCATTTGTAGGAGTGATGAGGAGGAATAATGTAAGGATGGGATGCCCCCTCGAGAGGATAGGCGGGTTAGAGGAACATGGGTAGGCTCTTGAATAATGAAAGGGGTTGATCAAGGAAGAAAATAAAGGAATGGATAGAAGAAGTGAATGATGCGTTATGCTACGATGAAGGTGAGCAACCATGATGTTTGATATAGCACTAGACATTAGGTACCAAGGTATAAGGACCAAGGTGACAATGTGTCTCGTGCCCCAGCATAATACAATCTTGTCTAGATACAAGATATGAATATTAGCTAGGAATGATTTGGATTTGATGCAAGTGCAAGATAAAATGATAACACACACAAGCAAGCAAGAAAGCAAGCAAGCATGCACAAATTATTCAAAAACAAACAAGGTATTGCCCTTGTCAAGCTATAAACCAATGATTGATTGATTGGTTGATTGATGATAGATGTTTGGTTTCAAGAAATGAAACATGTCGTATAACACGCCTTATCTAGTTTCGACAATACATCCTATATAAGACAAATGATTGATTGATTTATACTAGTGATCTTGGCCATGCGAATCAACACCGAGATTTGATTGATGATTGATTGATTTAGTGTTTTCATTGTAGGGAATGATATATCCTTAGATTAACACAAAGATACAGGAATGATATATCCCATTGATTATGAGGATACTTCATTGATTGATTTGGTTGACAACAAGATTAGAAAAAAACCAAGGATGTGATTGGATGATGTGTGTCAATTGGTTTGACTAGATTAGTACAGATTAGGGATTGACTTGCATTTAGATCATGGTTGGGATTGGTTTGATTGATTTTGACTGGATTGAATAATGATGATGAATTGAATTGATTAGAAGAAGTGATTTGATAAAGATTGTTTTGATTGATTGAATTGATTGGAAGAATTGATTTGATTGATTGAATTGAAAGGAAGAATTGATTTGATGATTGGGTGAATTTTATTACTTGGATTTTGATATGTTTTGGTTTTTTTGGATTTTGATATGTTTTGATTTTTTTAGATTTTGAAAATATTTAATTTTTTTGGATTGTTAGAATATTTGATTTTTTTGGATTTTTGGAAATATTTATTTTTTTGGGTTTTGATATGTTTTGATTTTTTTTGGATTTTTCAGAATATTTGAATTTTTTGGATTTTTGGGAATATTTTATTTTTTTGGGGGTTTGATATGTTTTGATTTTTTTTTAATTTTTGGGAATATTTGATGTTTTTAGATTTTTGGCAATATTTGATTTTTTAGAGTTTTTGGGAATATTTGATTTTTTTTGGGTTTTGGTATATTTTTGAATTTTTTTTGGGTTTTTGAGAATGTTTTGAGGATGTTAATGGATGACTATTTGGGTAGCCTTTGTGCTAGATACCAATGAAAAGGGAAAACCATGTCTAGGTGCAAGGATGGAAGTAAGATGGATAAATGAATGGGCAATAATAAATATAATGGAAAGCCCATGATAGGTGAATGGATAAAAGAATAGGCGATGGAAAGCTCATGATGAATGGATAGATAAAAAGATAGGTGATAGTGGAAGTGATGTGATCTCCAAAGAGTAAGTCGCATAGGAACAACATGCCCCATTCTATTTAGGATTTGACATGACAAAGCTTATGACAATAAGATAATGATAGGCTTGTTTGGAAGGATGAGGTATATCAAAAGATACCCAAAGCATATGTCACATTTTTACCCCAATATATTTATCAAGACCAAAGGAAGAAGGAAGGATGAATGGATTCAATATGATAAGTATATGGGTATGATGGCCAAGGATGGTAAGATGGTAAGACAAGATAGGATATGGTAATGGTAGGATGGGAAATGATAGGTTAGAAAATGATCAGTTGGGTGAGACATCGTGCCCCCAAGTGTAAGTGACATGGAAGATCAACCTACACATGATGCTTGTTTGTCAGGTTTTCATCATAGTACTTATCCAAGGTGGCACCAAGGGTGGTTTTCATCATTTGGACGAAGGGATTTCTCTTTACCATTTTGATTTTTTTTTCTTTTTTATTTTTTTTGACTTTTTTAAATTTTTGGATGGAAGAAGGGGAATATGGATAGGAGGGAATCAAGTATCTAGTTCCATGAAGGGTGATAGCCCCATTAGAGATTGATGCTGTCGCATATGGATCACGTCAAATGTCATTATGCTCATCGATGTTGGTAAGGGATTGCATGAAAGTGAGATGGAGTTGAATTAGCTAGATAGTGGATTATGGAGGGAACAATAGTGGATTGTGAAAGGTTTATGAAAGGCTTATGTAAAAGCATGGACCATAGGGGGTGATGGGTGAAATATGTAGCATAATGAATGAAAGGTGGGGAGATGGAGGTATGTGGAAATGTTGTGGAATGGAAGGGAACCATGACCAATGGTTCCACATGCCATGATAAACATTGAAGATTATGATTTGGAGGAGGTGTAGGAAGCAATGGCGATGTTTTCTTAGTGGATTTTTTATGTAAACATTTAGGTACCCACATAGACAATATTTTGATAACTTTTGTTCGACTTGTGGGATGGAGAAATTTGATATTTTTGAATAGAGTGGGATTTTTTTATGGAAGAGGATGGTTGGGATTTTTGAGATGTGGATGCCTCATTTGACTTGCTTTCTTTGTGCTTCGATATCCATACCATTTTATTTTTAGACTTTGCTTGTGAAGGTATGGGCTTGGGTAGCCTTTTAGATGGATTTTTCTATAACTTTTTGTATATGTGCCCTAAGGCATGAGGATTTGTATGATTTTTAGCTTTATAGATAGAGGAATCCAAATGTTTATTTTTGAATCCCATGGGTATGGTGGAATGAGTGGAAGCTTCATGTTTAGACAATATGTGTATTTGTTGGTCATGATTAGGGATGTAAGGGAATTTATGGATGACATGGATATTAGGAGTCAGAAGCAATGGTGGTAGAGTGGATGGAGGGATGTTAGGAGTTGGAAGTAGTGGAGGTAAAGTGGATGGTGGAAGGTGTATGGTCATATGCTTTTGACACTTGTAGGATAATGGAGGTGGAATGGCAACATATGTCTTGGGTACATGATAGGGCTTAGGATGAAAGGAGGTGGATTTAGGATGCATGCATAAGAGGACAATGATGCGATTTACGATGAAATTGATTAGACTAGAATAAAGAGGATAATGTATAATGATTAGGATATGATTAAGATGATTAGGGTGACTTGTCTTAGAGTGGATGCATTGGAATGAATGTTTAGGAAGAAGTGTTTATGTGTTTGGTTGAGATTGAAAAGATTTGTTTTGAACACACACACAAAAAATGGTAGACATAATTTTTTGGATGACTCTGATATAAAATCAAAGTAAAAGTTTGAATGGGGCCTAGATTAGCCTAAAAAATTTTCATAGGTCTCAACAAATTTGAAACGACTGGAAAGAGGATACTACTTGCTGAGTCCCTACTTGGATTGCTCCATATACTGAGACAAGGCAGACAGCTAGAGATATTGGTGACACTGGCTCCCCCACCACGACATGGACACACCAAATCTCTTACCTTGAAGATCCAAAGATCTTATGAATCAAGGGATTTTCTATCTCTACCCTAAATAGTATGTATGGGGAGGCTTTAGAGGTTTGACGTCTTGCACCAACAAGCAAAAAAGGTTTTTGACCTCTAAAACAAGTGGTTTCTAGTTAGTATTTTGGGATAATCTAGTGTATATACATGTGGTGGTTAGCTCATTTAAGAGGTCTCACAGCCCTCAAAAAGGGTTTTCACACATCTCATGGATACTAAGGGAGACTTCTATCAGTATAGAACAACAACACCAGGTGATTGATGACTTTCGTCACAACCACAATTATTTATATAGCAGACCAAAATGAAAGTACCTCTTGGGTCATTCCCTCTCACAAATCGGGAGGCAGACCCTCTAAGGGATTAAAAAAATAAAACAGATGGGTTTGGCTTATGATCACTGAGTTTACACAAGGTGAGAGCATACACCTACCATCTTTCAAGCATAGAAAATAGTGATAAATTAACCCCCTAGTTAATCTATGTGCAAATAGACATTTGAAAAAGATATCTAACCAATGAAATCCCTACAAAACCACCATTAGTAGTTTGAATTTCCATTCTTCAAAAAATTAGAAAGCTGCAATAAAGTGTTAGCACAAAACCAAATCCCTAAAAAAAATTAGAAAAGAATGTTATAATGCAACCATAAAAATATAAGCTCATCAGAAGATCTTGCAATTTCAGATGGACATTTTTTTAGATAGTGACATAGATTTGATCATTTTGAAACTTTTTTGACCTAAAAATTAAAAAATAGAGAAGAGGCCCTTGTTAATTTTCTGAGACCTATCTAGAAATATAAAAAAAGTTCGAAAAATTCCTTGATTTGCACCTAGAAATGAGGATTTATGAAAAATCTACAGTCGACAAAGATATGATCATTTCACACCTCATATGACTTCAAAATTAAATCGGTAAAGAATAGACCCCCATTAAAATTTCAATATCTTTCTATAAATGTAACAATTTCTAGAAAATTTGCTGATTTGCATACAAAAAATGCATATTTATGAAAAAAATTAAAATCGTTATAACTCATTCAAAACTGATGATAAAGATGTGATTTTTCTTCTATAGGTTTATGAGATGATCCATAAACTTATGTGAAAATCTTCTAGTAAAATTCATAGCCATGTGAATGATATGACAAAATCTTTAAAACATAAGGTTTTTTTCCAAAAATGGCATAAACCTGCTATTAAGTGAAAATTGGATTAAACATGAATAATCAATATATCAATATCAAAATTCCCAAAACTCAATGAAATACAGAAACAAAGAGATTCAATCAAAACAAAAAAACTTCAAAAGCCCTTGCAAACCTCAAAAGCTTCATAGCTTCCATTGGTTGCCTATCTCAACTGATCTTGCATCTATGAATAAGGCCCTCAGAGAGTGTACTTCATTGCTATGATTCCAAGAATGTCAATTGGGAATGGCTGTGATAGTTTATTGCAACGAAGAGGAGATTCACAACAATGGTAGTAGTATATAGTAATGAGTGTGATCATAAGCAATGAAGGAATTGGTGCCAAAGGTGTGCTGTAATTCCTGCAGAGTAATAATACTTAAAGCTTGGATGATTGAAATGGAAGAAGATGGTTCAATTTATAGACTTAAGAAAGATAAGATCAATGGTATAGGAAGAATGAGAAGATCAATGGTATAGAATGGTTAAGGAATGTGCGTGAATAAGAAGAAGACATGTGTCACACAAAAGTTGTTTTATTTGAGTTAACTACTTTCTTTTCTAAAGATAAGACATGCTTTTCAAAAATTAGAAAGTTTTTTCTAATTTAAGAGATATTGATAAAAACAAGGTTGGTTGAGTCAGTTAACTCAACTTGAGATTTGCTTTTGCATGATTTGAGAGAAATTAAATAAAATATTATTTAATTTTGTGTGCATAAAGAAGAAGACTTATTTTTAGAAGATTTGGAAGACATTTTGAGGAATTCAAAGATAAGAAAGCAAATTAAATAAATAAATTTATTTAATTGTTGTGCATGATTTGGAAGAATAGATAAAATATTTGATTATATTTTATTCTTAGAGATTGAGAGGATTTAAATAAATTTGATTTATTTATTTAAATTTGGAAGAATGATTTTGACTTAATTAAATAATTGAGAATTATTTAATTGTTTCGAAGAATTTAAATTAAATAAAGGATTTTATTTAATTTTGACTTTAGAAGAGGCAATTAAATATTTTGATATTTAATTAATTTAGAGGAATGGGAATCAAATAAATAAATTTGTTTATTTATTTATTGATAGAAGAATTAGAATGGAATAAATATTAAGAATATTTATTTGGACCGAGTCGTGTCATTTTTAGGCATATACATTTTGCCCCTCTTTGATGAAATGCAATTTATGTTGTTGCTTCAAGGAATATGTTTTTCTCATAATGATACATGCCCTAGTTTGCCCCTGATACAGGTTTAATGATGATAGGATGCCCCCTTAGGAGATTGGATGGGAAGAAGGTAGAAGGGACGTGAGACGGACAATCTCACGAAGAAGGGAAAACTCGGTTAGGTTTGAATGAAATAGAATGCATTTCAGAGAAATGGGAAGAAATTGGGAAGAAAATGGGTGTAGGAGGTAGTCATAGTCACCACATAGCCAGATTAGGGTTTGCATGCTATATATAGGAGCTGGGTCCACAAGACAATTCATTTGCACACTTGGATTTGTTTAGTTTGCTTATGAGAGCTTATGAGAGCATAGAGCAGTCAGCACGAGGATGGATATTCTGCATGAGGAGCATTGCTTTGAGTGTATTTGACAATTCGACCGGTTAGTAGAGGTAGGACCCCTAGTATGTATCTCAAAAAAATTCCCCTAAAGTCAATTTTTAGTGCAATAAATGCTAGGAGAAAATTAGGCTAGACAAATGCACCAGATCGCAGTTTGGCACATCTGGCATGTGAAACTGCGCAATCTGTCAAACTTTGGCACATTTAGGATATAGAATGAGCATATATTGAAGTTGTACATGCATGATTTTAGTTAGCACATGCATAATTCTGTGGCGCATTTATGGTATGAAACGACACATGCAACTGGGCAGTGCATTTATGGTATAGAACGACGTATGCATGAAATCTTGCGGTGCATGCATGAGAAGCGGCACATTTGATAAGAAATGGTGCATGTACCACCTGTTATGGCGTATATGATAAGAAATGGTGCATATGATATAGATAGTCAGTTTACTTAACAGAATTGACTCGATTGGCATCCTGTTTGACGTGTCAATCGATAAGCTATCTCCGAGATTGTAGGAATCTAGTCAAGAGATGTAGTGTTCTTGTTTTGATCAATTTGATATGTTAAGTTAGTTGATTTGTTTCTATAGATATGTTGAGCATGGTACTTGCAGCCTTAAGTTGATGCCTTGCTTTGCTTGCTTGCAGGAGGACATACGAGATACACTTAAGTTGAGGGAGCAGTTTCCCATGCCGATGTTGCAGCGCAATATGCTGATAGAGATGGATCAAGAGGCACTCGGTGCAATGGGTTTGGACTACGTTTGCTTTATGCCTGAGGTTCGAGTGAACCGTAGGTTGCTGACTGTAGTAGTAGAGATGTTCCACAACGACGATGGGACCTTCCACTTCTTGACTGGTGAGATGACGGTTACATTGGAGGATGTATATAGGATACTCCACTTGCCTATTTAGGGAGAGCTCATGGAGTATGATCCATAGAGGGACGTAGGACTTGTAGAGTGTAGGTGAGTATTCGATGACCCCAAGCTGGTCAGACAGGTCATCTCCTGGCAGGACATTCATGACTACTACGACTATTTCCTAGGGATAGTTGCAGGACTAATCGGAGGCGTTGTATGCCCCAATAGGAGATCACATGGGTTTCCCATTGGATGGGGATAGGTTATGGAGAGAATGGTCATAGAGGGCACCCATTATGCTTGGGGTGTCTGTGTTTTAACACATCTATACCACGACATGCATCAAGTGGTATACCATAGGGGTGCGAGCCTATCAACAGGTGTCTCACTACTATAGTTTTGGCTATGGGAGCACATAGTGATCACTAGACCGATTTGTGTTTTTGAAAGATAGAGAGGAGAGCCATACAGCTATGGCTACACAGGAGTGATTTCCTAGCATAGTTTGGGGAAGCTCGAGTATTGGAGGCATGCATTAGATGAAGTAGATGTGGTCATCTGGCGACCATATCTAGACTGTGAGCCCTGAGAGGATGAGGCAGACGAGTTACCGTATTGTTATTAGACTCGGTGGCTAATAGGCCAAACATGGTTCATTTTGGAGAGGCAGATTGTCAGCTAGGTTCAGAGATAGTTTGGGAAGAGACAGGGCATGCCACAGGGGTAGGGTCTATTTCCACATACTCACATTGAGAGATTCAAATGGGGGCCAGTGGCGTCCTATGAGGAGGCAATGGCAGAGTTTCGGTAGACTGCCTACATTGCCTAGGATATGAGGAGAGAGATTGTAGACGTTGGGATGATTCAGGACTATGAGGAGTGGTTTGCTGCTCACCCATTTATGAGATACTCAGGGCCTGGTGAGCTGGTTCCTCATATAGACGAGGTAGATTCAGACGATGAGGGCTAGGTTGGCAAGGGGAGGAGGAGGAGAGGAGGACGAGGAGATGGAGGTGATGGAGGAGGGGGAGATGGAGGAGGTGATGGAGGTGGAGATAGCCCTAGGTAGAGGAGGAGAGCTGGGGAGGGGCCTTCCCACGCTCAGTAGATAGTGTTGCCATAGGTTGCACAGTAGGCATAGATGCTGCCACCTCAGAAGGTGGCATAGTAGTAGGTACTTCAGCCACAGGGGCATGGATAGGCACAGGCACCTGTAGGTCTAGCACAGCTGAATGTTCATGAGAGAGCCATAGTGATGCTAAGAGGACAGGTTAGGTAGCTGTGGGCACAGCTTAGGGTGGTCGAGGCCTGGTGGGAGACAGATGTAGAGGTTATCTCAAAGCTCACTAGAGAGTGAGATATGGCAGAGGCACGGATATGAGTTATCTGAGTGGAGAGGGATATAGCAGTGTTAGCCCTTAGGATAGATGCCACCAATAGCTTTTTAGTCAGATAGGTGCACCAAGCTCAGGCACAGCTAGCACAAGCACAAGCACAACTAGCACAGGCACAGACACAGTTGGTACAGGCACAGGCATAGTTGACACAGGTTCAAGGTGAGCTTGCCAGAGCGCAGGCTCAGATACAGTATTATCAAGGTTTGTACCATGGCGCTATGCTAGTTAGTCAGAGGGCTCTGAGCTATAGGAGCCAGTCTATGGCCCCACAGAGAGTAGGTGGACCGAGTTTAGGAGCCTCCATGATGAGCCCACAATAGTCTAGGGCTAGCAGAGGAGGGGATTCAAGAGACACTGCTGGGAGCAGTGGTTCACAGCAGCAGGGATAGTAGACACTTGTGCAGATTTTGGCTCCTACGCACACTTTTTGATGGCTCAAATAGCCGGATACACATATGTACCTATTTTTGTATTTTGAGACATGTATCACCATCCTTGAGATGTGTTTATTGTATATGACATTGACTCAGAGATGGACCACTTGATATTGTACATTTGGACACGTTTATGATATTGATATGGTGATGCAGCTATTTGATGCTTTCTATACTTATGAGTTATGATGCATTTCTATTGTATGATGTGATGCACATGTTTATCTAATCCAGACTTTTACTTGATGCTATGTGACGCTATCTAATGTAGATTTTTATATGATTCTATGTGATGCTATATGACCTAATGCAGACTTAGATGTTTTACTTGATATGCCTCTAATGTGTGTGAATGCAAAATGGTATCTATATGATTATGTAATTTATGTGATGCACTCATCTATGTTTTTTATTTTTTTCTATTTGACACTATGTGATGATTGTATATGGATGACCTAATGCACTTGATTATGTATACAACTGATTTAATCATCTAAATGACTATCTCAGGTGATATGCTATGCAACTATATGGTATGTTTTTGTGATGTCAAAATGTACTCTATCGACACAGAGATGACATAATGGTAGATAGAATATTGATTGAAAGAATGACTCGATAGAAAGACTCACAAGCTTCACTTTGTATTGTTACTTTGCACTGTTTGGATCTTTTATTGCATGGGATATGGATGTATGGATGTATGATGGATGCTTTTCTTTTGGCATCTTGATGGTGCAAGTATTTTGAAGTGTTTATTTCATCATTGGGCAATTTTTTTTTTTTGGGTACTTTTTCTGAATGTTGTAAGTTAATACAAGCATCTAGGTATAATTGAACCGAGATGACCTAAGTATTGCTTATATGGATTTTGATTTAGCAAGCTAATACAAGCACCAAGGTATAATTGAACCGAGATGACTTGAGTATTTCTTCTGTATCAACAAACAAGGATTGCTCTTGTTCATGTTAGACCTTTGATGTCCTTGATGATCTTTTGCCGACCATGTCTTTAGACAAGGCTTCACATTACTAAAGTTTAATCCAGAAACAACAAACAAAGAAAATAATCATGCCCCATCATAGCATCTCTAGCTTTTGGCATCCTTGAGTAGCATAGAAAGACATGATAGCAAAAATCAAGACTCTATATTTTAACCATGATTCCAATCCACAAAACATATTTGCATTTAGATGTGTTTGTTTCTTGCCATAATTTGGGTAAAATCATTTAGAATGCCTTAGGTGTTTGTTTGCTTTGCTTTGGATAGGTTAAATGCCTTGCATCAAAATTTCTACTTGAAAATGGGTTCTGCTTGTGCTTGCTTGTTTGGTGACAATATTCCACAATCTTTATTGGTGAGATGGACACTAAGGGACTGACCTAGTGCCTCAGGGGCTCATTGTTAAATGGCCTTGCCTACGTGATGATGTAGTAGTTTAGGGTAAACCCTAATTGACCTAAGACCTAGGCAGTAGAAAGTGGTGCAGACTTAGATAGATAGAAGGACTAGACATGGGATGGATGGGACAAAGGAGCCTCGGGGATGCATTTGAGAAATGGCCTTACCTACGTGATAATGTAGAGGTAACATAGTTCATGGACTTGGACCATGGATGGACCAGAGGATAGACGACAAGCTATGGGATGGACAAGGAAGCCTCGGGGGTGCATTGAAAATGGCCTTGCCTATGTGACGACACAGAGGCAATGTAGTTCATGGATTCGCACCATGGATACTGATGAGAGACACCATGCTAGGCTCACACTATGGATATGATATGGGATAAAACCTTGGTTGACAAGGCAACAAGGAGATAGAGTATCAAGCCATGATAGGTTATTGTTAGGATTTTATTATGGGACAGATATGGATCAAATGGGACACGAGTGAAGGAAGAATGGACACAAGGTGATTGGTTTCCCAAAGATGGAGGAAGCGGTTTATCACAAGTAGCGCCTATTTACTAGGTTTTCACCACTTGCTTTTATTTGCACAAAAGCTAGAAAGTATGCATGACACATGTTTGCCAGGTTTTCATCATGATACCTATCCAAGGCACCTGTTTGCCAGGTTTTCACCAAAGGATGATTTTTTTGTACTTTTTCTAAATTTTTTATTTTTTTGCATTTTTCTAATTTTTTGATTTTTTTATTTTTTTTTATTTTTTTGTATTTTTCTACCCCCCCTACATTGGGGTTCTCCTAGGTATAGAATCGACGAAGATACATGCTGTTGATTGGGTCATCGAACAACTCACCCTCTGATGTTACTAACTAATATGCCCTCGATCCATAAGTAGCTACGATCACATAAGGCCCAAGCCAGTTGGGTTTGAACTTGCCTTTCTTTTCCCGATCTTGTTGATTGCGGGGGTTCTCCTTAAGTACTAGATCTCCAACCTTGAATACTCTTGGTCAAACTTTATGGTTGTAGCTTCGTGATATCATTTGTTGATATGCTTTGAGATGGTCAAAGGCTTTCTGTCTCCTTTCCTCTAGCAACTCTAGTTCTTACAATCTGGAGACTCTGTACTCTTCATCTGTTATGAGACCTTTTAACGACACCCTGAGAGATGGTAACTCGACCTCAATGGGGAGGATAGCTTCTAAGCCATAGACAAGGGCATAAGGGGTAGCACCTGTGGGAGTGCGTATACTGGTTCTATAAGCCAACAGAGCGGGATTGAGTTGGATGTGCCAATCACTGCTAGCATCATTGGCTGTCTTCTTGAGGAGTTTCAAGATGGTCTTGTTGGATACTTTTGCTTAGGTGTTGCTTTGGGGGTAATAGGGTGTGGAGAAACGGTGTTGGATTTTGAATTGGTCACAGAGTTCTTGGACATCTAGGTTTTTGAAGGATCTTTCATTATCCATGATAATGGATGAGGGAATTCCATATCTGCAGATGAGGTAATTAAGGATGAATGAGGAGATTTGTTTACCTGTGACAATGGTGAGGGGAACAGCTTCAATCCACTTGGTAAAGTACTTAGTGGCGATTATTATGAATTTGTGACTGTTGGATGAGGGTGGATGGATCTTTCCCATAATGTCAAGTCCCCATTGACAAAAGGGCCAAGGTGTCGTTAAAGGTCTCAACTCTTGCGCTGGTGCATGTATCAGGTTCCCATGTATTTGGCACTGCTTGCATTTCTTCACAAATTGGCATGAATCTATTTCCATGTTCGACCAATAATAACCCAAACGCATGAGTTTCTTAGCTAAGGAAGGACTGCTAGAGTGTGTTCTGCAGATCCCTTCGTGTACATCTTATAAGGCGGTTTGGGATTCTTCTTGTTCTAAACAATGGAGTAAAGTACCATCTAGACCACGTCGGTAGAGGGTGTCGGCAACAATGGTATAACGAGAGGTTTGGCATATAAAGGTTCGTCATTGGTTTGAAGATAAGTCAGGTGGGAGAGTGTTGTCCTTGAGGTAAGTGTAAACCTTACCATACTAAGGTGAATCAGATCCAAATAATAGGCATATGGAATGGGTTTTAGGAACATCATAAGCTAGTTGTTGAATTGATTCTACTAAGAACTCATACTGTGACTCATGCTCTGGGATTTCAAGAAGAAAGACAATGGTTGCCATGGCATCTGCTGCTTTATTTTCAATTTAAGGTATCTGCTCAAAAGAGATGATCACAAAGTACTCCTTAAAATCTTTGACCATCTGCTTGTATGGGAAAAGCTTCTCATCTTTGGTTTGGTAATCATCATTGACCTGATTGATCACTAGTTGAGAATCACCATAGACATGTAGCTCTTTGATTTTCCACTCTATTGTCATTTTGAGACCAATGACTAGGGCTTCATATTCTACTATGTTGTTGGTGCATGGCAATAACAGATGATAAGACTTCAGTATGGTGTCACCATGAGGAGTTACAAACAAGATTCCTACCCCCGATCCATGGTTTGTGTAGGACCCATCAAAGTAAAGCTTCTAGGAATGTGTTGATATATTGAATAAGGATTCATCTGAAAATTCAATTTGCATTGGTGTGGTGTCATGTAGTGGTGCATCTGCTAACTGATCAACAATGACTTGCCCCTTGATAGCCTTTCTGTCTACATACTCAATGTTGTATTCACTTAGGAGCATTACCCATTTGGCTAGGCGACCTATTAAACTTCTTTGCTTAGTACGTATTTCAGTGGATCTATTTTTGCAATTAGTTTGACTGGATGTGCTAGCATATAATGTTAGAGTTTTCAGGAAGCACAAACTACCACAAGACATTATCTTTCTATCTGAGAATATTGCAACTCATAGCCCACCAATGTGCGACTGATGTAGTAGATGGCTCTTTCTTTATTTTCATAATCTTGTTGTGCTAGAAGGGCCCCAAGAGCTATTGGTGTAGTAGATATGTATAGTAACAATGGTTTCCCTTGGATAGGAGGCATGAGAATAGGTGGATTCATAAGATACTCTTTCAGTTTGTCGAATGCCTCTTCACATTTCTCATCCCATCTAAATGGAATGTTCTTGTGTAGGAGATGACTGAATGGTTGACACTTGTCTGCCAGTTGTGATATGAACCTATGGATTGCTTGTAGCTTGCCCTGTAGAGATCTTAGTTGAGTAAGAGTCTTGGGTGGTGGCATGTCCATAATAGCCTTGACCTTGGCGGGGTCCACCTCTATTCCATTTGCTGATACAATAAAACCTAAGAGCTTGCCTGAGGTGACTCCAAACACACATTTCTTTGGGTTCAACCTGACTTTGAATTGTTCTAATCTCTAAAAGACTTTCTCTAACACATCTAGGTGTGATTCTCTTGTGAGTGACTTTTCAAGGATATCATCTACATAATCTTCCATTGTTACGTGCATCATATCATGGACTATAGTGGTCATAGCACGTTGATATGTGGCTCCTACATTTTTTAACCCAAATGGCATGACATTCTAGTAGAAAGTGCCCCATGGACAAGTAAAAGCTGTCTTATGCTGGTCTTCTGGTGCTATCCTAATTTGATAATATCCCGAGAAGCCATCCATGAGAGATAACATGGTATGCCCTACTATGAAGTCAACTATGATATCTATATTTGGCAATAGAAAATCATCCTTGTGGCAAGCTTTGTTTAGATCTTTAAAGTCATTGCATAGTCTGAATCGGCCATCAAGTTTGGACATTAGCACTATGTTGGAGACCCATTCCGGATAGTCTATAGCTCTGATGAACCCTACATCCAGTAGTTTCTTGAGTTCTTCTTTTACAAGCAGTGCAATGTGTGGATGCATCTTTCTAAGCTTCTGTTTCACTGGTTTCACTCCTGGATCTAATGGAAGATGATGTAGGATCAAATCTGGATCAAACCCCAACATATCTACATATGACCAAGAAAGATTGACTTGATTTTTCTTGAAGAATTGTACAAACTTAGTCTTCTCTGGTGGGGTTAGAGACCTAGCAAAGTGAATAATCTTAGGCTATTCCTCTGTTCCAATGTTAACAGGTTCTATAGGTTCCACTACAATCTGAGACTTCTCCTAGTGCATCTCATCGAGGAGAGTGTCAAGCCTTCCATTGTTAGGTGCCACAGTTGGGTTTTCACCATTGGATGCATCCTTTCTTTTTACTGTTTTGGGATCTGACACTGCCGCGGAGTGGTTTTCACCATTAGATCTATTTTTTATTTTGATATTTTTGTGACTAGAAGGCTTGGTACCCTCTTTAAAATAAGCTACGGTATTAAGTTCAATCGTGAAGCTAGCTTTATGATCTCCTTTGGGTAGGTGGTCCCTAAGTTCCATGTAGTCAATATAGGCATCGTCATTTTGGAACATATCTAGTTGCGAGGTTCTTTGTAGACCCCAGTCAACAAGCTCAGGATGCACAAGGGGGAGGGAGTCAGAGGATAGATCTGATTCGTTGATAGTTTGAATGGATATACTAGGAGTATTGGTAGGGGGAGTGTTTGGGATGGTACTTTCCTCCAAGTTTTTTATTGCGATAGAACTTGAACCTTCCTCGAAAGTCATATTCTCAGGAATAGGAAAATCACACTCTAGTGGCCTATGCGGTAGTGTTTGTCCCTCACGGTAGGGGCTATAAGTTTGAATAGTATTAACCTCTTTATCATCATAGGAATGCTCTATCAACTCATCCCACTCATATTCATTGGAATCTGTGTCACTATCCTCTTGAAGGGTATGGATTATTTCCACTAGACAAGCATTTGCTTTAGCTTTGCCCTTATCTTTATATCCTAGACCTTTTGTAGTTCTAGCCAATGAGGATGAAGAAGGTTGAATGGGTTCTATAATTCCTTCTTTTCTTAGGCCGATGGGGCCTTGTCCTTCATAACCCATTCTATGTAGGATAGATTCACTTCACCCATAGATTTCCGTTGGGAGCTTAGGTGGTTCTTGTTATATGTTTTCTTCTTCTTCAGTGTAAAGCCATTGTAGGATATCTCTTTCCTCTGTTTCATCCAATAGGGTCCCCCATTTTACAAAGGGAGCTGTGGGAGGTGTAGGAGCAGATGGTTTTGGAAAATACTTGGGTCACTCAAAGGATCTAGGAGATAAAGGCATCTTGGCTAGATTGAGGCTGTGCTCAATGGAGTATTCCCCAACTCCAGTTTCTTTGATGGTAATTTTTTGCTCTTTGGGTTTGGATGATGAAGCTTTACAGGTAGAATCATGTTGTGGGGTAGGGGATGTAGATGCTCTATTTTTGGGTATGATGCAATCAGGTTTTGAAAGGATAGAGTTGCAATGCTGAAAGGGGTTAGGATCACCTTGGATGGTGACTTGCTTGCTGTTGTGAGGGAATTTTATGCATAGGTGATAGGTAGAAGGGATAGCTTTCATGGCATGAATCCATGGTCTTCCTAGGGGAATATTGTAGGTGAGCTCCCTATCTAGAACTTGGCACACAACATCTTTTATCACTGGTCCCACTTGTATGGGTAATACCATTCTTCCTTTGGTAGTTCTCTCCTCTTCATCATAGGCTTTGATAGTAATCTTCTTTCCTGGATCAACTGCATTTTTAGAGAACCCCAATGTAAGGACTAACTTCAATGTGCAAATATTTAAACTAGGTCCCCCATCAATGAGAACCCTCTTGATGCGGTGCTTGTGGATGAAGGCGACAATGTGCAGATGGGTGTTATGAGGTTGAGAGACTAAGAGGTCATCTTGTTTGGTAAATGATATGGTACTTGAGGAGGTTAGATTACCTACCATGGCCTAAAACTTCTCTTGAGCCAAGTTAGTGGGTACAGTGGTTTCCACTAAGGCTTTATCAAGAATCTCCTTGTGGGAAGGAGATAGATGGAACAACTCTAAGATAGAAATGTGGGCAGGAGTCTTTTGTCATTGGTCTATGATGCTATACTGATGGAAGTTAGACTGAGAAGGCGATGACCTTGGACGAATGGTATTCAACGTGTCCTTACCACTGCGGGTAATGATACTACAATCAGTTATGTTCATTTTTGATTGTTGGTTGGGCGCAACCACATTGATTTGTAGGACATGCTCTAATATGCAATTGATGGTATAATCGAATGGTACACTTGTGTAATTGGCATTACTATTCCCATTGTTCTAATTTTCCCTGTTGTAGTTGTTGTTATTGTTGCCATTGTTGTTGTTGTTGTACGACCTGTCATGATTGAGAAGCAGATCTTTGTAAGCCACATGTGAATCATTAGAAGTATGTTGTTGAGCACCTCCTTGATTTTGATCAAGTACATCTTGAATAACATGTTTGAGACAAATACAATTATTGGTTGTATGTCCTCTTCCCCTTTGGTACTCACAATAGTCGGTGTCTTTCCAATAGTGAGTGTTATTTGAGGTTCATAATCACTTGTTGGTGGTAGAGAGATTTCGTTGTTGGCCAATAGCTTCCTTAATGCAGATTCTTGGGACTCACCTAGTGGTGTGAACTTTCACCTTGGATTTGAGTTGAACCATGGTCTTGGCTCCCGAGAGAATTTTTTGTTGGGTGTAACATTGATTGCCTCTCCTTTGAGAGTAAGTATTAGTTGTTGTTTGGGAGTCGCCACCTTGGCATCAACTACTCCATCGTTGACAAAATTTTTGTTTTTAGTCCAAAACTTTGATTTGTCAGTTGTGTAGTTGGAGGTAGTGTGTATTTGTATAACTTGAGTTGTCCCTTGGAGATCATAGCTTTCTTGATGAACAATCCCATTTCAATGACCTTTGAAAATGAAGTAGGGCATCGAATTTGTATTTAGTAGCTAAGATTGGTGTTGAGGTTGTGGACAAACATCTCCATTAATTGCTTCTCAGGTACATCATATGAGCATTTGCTTGCTAGTTGTCTCCATCTTTGTAGGAAGGAGGTGAATGATTCGCCACTCTTTTGCTTGGTGTTGCATAAATCAAGCATGGAGACTTTGTGTTCAATATTGTACTAGAAGTGTGTGATAAATTTGTTGACTAACTCATCAAAAGTTTTGATGCCTGGTGGAAGCCATTAGAACCACTCCATGGCTTAACTACCTAGAGATCTAGGGAATAGTCTCATTAAGTAAGTCTCATTATGAGCTACTTCCATGCATGCTGTGTTGAATTCCCTAATGTGATCTCTATGGTTCCCTTTCCCTTTGTACTTGTCAAACTTAGAAACTTCAAATCAAAAGGGAAATGGTGTCATGTTCAAACTTTTATCAAAGGGGTATGGTGCAATATCTTCCAAGGAGTATGTTTTTGTGTTTGTACCCATCTTGAGATCCATCATTTGTTGCATTAGACCCTTAATTTATTTCCTCATTTCTTCCATAGGTGTGGTTGGGTCCATGGCTTTCTTTCCTTTGTCATGATTATCCTCTACGGTTTCTTAGATTTTTCTTAGATCGAAATCGGCGGGGAGTTTAATTCCAAGATTTGCAAGATGATAAAAATACTTGTGAGAGTCCTCATGGAGCACTTTCTCTAGAAAGCATTGGAATGTCCAATCTTGGAGGTGTCCTTGATACTCTTCGTGAGAGATTTCCTCATCACTATTATGAGGGGTGACAATGTGGTTAGATGATCTGGCCATTTCAAGTTGCTTTTTGTATTGAGATCTAGTAAGAACCATGCAAGGTGATGTGGATGAGGTGGGATGAAATTAGAGATTTTGGCAAGATGCCGATGCAGACTACTGAGAATAGGATACTTACGACAAGATTCAGACAAGGGACTCTTTCGATTAATGATTCCAAGTAAGACGGCCAATAAAAGATGATAGCCACTAGTAAGGGTACTCGATACCTATCTTACTGTGTAGGGACTAGTCATGCACCAAGACCACTAACGAAGTCTTATGACTTACTAGGGTTACTTGAATCCACAATGATACAAAAAGGGGCCTATGCCGATCTGATATGGGATACTTTGATTTTGGACTAGGAAGACCTGATAGAAGGTTAATGGGATGACCAACGAAAGAGAGATTTTGACACAAAATGGATGGAAAAAAGATTGCAGGGTAAGACCTGATCTTAGAACTTGGAACTAGACTGAAATGGGTACCCAGAACTGACAAAATTTTTCTCTCAAAGATTGTGCAAGTGCTCACTATCATGTATGCGATGGAACAGATGCACTACAGAAACTGGTAAATGCGCAACAAGTTAGCACAGAAGCACCACACTGGTAAATATCAAATGCACCATAACAGGTAGTAAAAGTACTACAAGTCAGTACAGATGTGTAGCAGGTTGGCACAAATGCGCAGTGGAAGAGGATGGATGCGCCACTCTAGTTTTCTCAGTATTTTTGCAAGATTTTAGAAATTTTTTTGATGTTTTTGGTATCTTTGGTTGCAAGGTCTTTTTGATCATATTTTTTCTGAAATTATGGCAAGAAGACATAGTAAACACAAAGAATGTTTTTATGGTTTTTTTATTTTTTTGTGATTTTTTGACTCTTTTTGGACTAAAAAGAAAGCAAGTACAATCCTAGGTTTCAAAGGACAATATAAAACCAAATTCTTACTATCTCTAGTGAAGTATCTTCTGGAGGTGATAATCACCCTTCCTTGCACCAGATTATAGGGGTTTTTGGTCTACTACAACAAGGATGAGTAATAAAGGTGACCGTTCGAGTGGTTATACATGCGGCAACACTACTCTCTGTTATGGAGTCTCCCAGCTTGCAAGGGTTCCGCCTTAGAGGGTTTTTGGGGAGGTTAGCTGTCAGTATAACACAACTACACTTATTATTTGAATCTTTCACTCCAAACACAATTATTATATAGTGGCTTGGAAGGGCTTGGCATCTAGCCTGTTACCACTTAGGGTCATTCCTACTTGGATGAATGGTATCTAAGAGCAGGCCCCTCTACAGGAAAAAACACATGCAAAAATGATATGTCTGACATTTTAGTCACCTAAGATAGGGGAGAGCATAGGCCTGGTATCATTCCCAAAACATAGAATACAGTGGTTCTTTTCCCCTAGTTAAAATGAGAAAAACTAGATGAGCTATCTACTTGGGCAAGCACAGAAATTTGTTTACTTTGAAGTGATAACAAGATAGCAATGGTCCAGTTTTACAAAGATAGCAATGATGTGTTCAATTTTGTCTAGATAGCATGAATTTGTTAACTTTGAAGTGATGATCGAGATAGCAATGGTTCAATTTTACCCAGATAGCAATGATGTGTTTAATTTTATCTAGATAGCACGAATTTGTTAACTTTGAAGTGATAATCGAGATAGCAATCATTCAGTTTTACCTAGATAGAAATGAGTTGTTAACTTTGAAGGATAATAATATAGCAATGATTCAATTACCACCTTCCTAGTTAAAACTATGTGAGATTTGTATGAGCATCCATTTACTTTCCCGTTAGAAATTGAAGTGTGAGTTAACAAGTGCAACTATATGATTCTAAACTAGCACCTAGCCTGTAAAACAGATCAAGAGTGTTCCTGCAAAGAGACGTCAGTATTAGCAAAACTTTCAAGGAAACCCTAAAAATCACTGCCTAGATCAGATGCGTCGTTTCAGAGATTGGATGCGTAGAAATAGAGCTCAGAAGTGCTATAGTACATATGCGCTAAGACAAAGGTCAAAAGCACAGGAAAATAGTGTATATGTGTTGATCTGACAGATGTGCCATATCAGAGGATATATGTGCCAGAATAGACAGCAGATGCATCAGATCAGAGACTGCATGCGCCAAAGGGATGTATGCGCCATAACAGATATCAGATGCATGTTAGGATGTGTCAGATGCATTGTTTCCTTTTATGTACAGCTTTCTAAAACACAAAAACTTAGTTTTTGGGTTAAATTGGGGCAAGGCCCCATGGTGGGTGCAAAAAATGTTAAGGGAAAATTGGATTAAACATGAATAATCATTATATCAATATCAAAATACCTAAAACTCAATGAAATACAGAAACAAAGAGATTCAATCAAAACAAAAGAACTTCAAAAACCCTTGCAAACCTCAAAGCTTCATAGCTTTCATTGGTTGCCTATCTCAATCGATCTTGCATGTATGAATAAGGCCCTCAGAGAGTGCACTTCATTGCTATGATTCCAAGAATGTCAATTGGGAATGGCTGTGATAGTTTATTGCAATGAAGAGGAGCTTCACAACAATGGTAGTAGTATATAGTAATGAGTGTGATCACAAGCAATGAAGGAATTGGTGCCAAAGGCGTGCTCTAATTCCTGCAGAGTACCAATACGTAAAGCTTGGATGATTGAAATGGAAGAAGAGGGTTCAATTTATAGACTTGAGAAAGAAAAGATCAACAGTATAGGAAGAATGAGAAGATCAATGGTATAGAACGGTTGAGGAACGTGCGTGAATAAGAAGAAGACGTGTCACACAAAAGTTGTTTTATTTGAGTTAACTACTTTCTTTTCTAAAGATAAGACATGCTTTTCAAAAATTAGAAAGTTTTTTCTAATTTAAGAGATATTGATAAAAACAAGGTTGGTTGAGTCAGTTAACTCAACTTGAGATTTGCTTTTGCATGATTTGAGAGAAATTAAATAAAATATTATTTAATTTTGTGTGCATAAAGAAGAAGACTTATTTTTAGAAGATTTGGAAGATATTTTGAGGAATTTGAAGATAAGAAAGCAAATTAAATAAATAAATTTATTTAATTGTTGTGCATGATTTGGAAGAATAAATAAAATATTTGATTATATTTTATTCTTAGAGATTGAGAGGATTTAAATAAATTTGATTGATTTATTTAAATTTCGAAGAATGATTTTGACTTAATTAAATAATTGAGAATTATTTAATTGTTTGGAAGAATTTAAATTAAATAAAGGATTTTGACTTTAGAAGAGGCAATTAAATATTTTGATATTTAATTAATTTAGAAGAATGTGAATCAAATAAATAAATTTGTTTATTTATTTATTGATAGAAGAATTAGAATGGAATAAATATTAAGAATATTTATTTGGACCGAGTCATGTCATTTTTAGGCATATACACTTGCAACGAAAAGTTAAGAAAACCTACAAAAAACAAGCTAGATCAAGGCAAGTGAGTTATTCAAGTCAGGTTTACCATTTTGTTTCTAGGGAAAATTATATTTAGTGTCAAAAACAAAAAACTAACTAAACCCTAACAAGCACCATAAAGCAGAAAAGTTGAAGAGTAGGAGCAAAAGTAGGAGTTTTTCTTGTGTAGAGGAAGATGGAGTGGATGAAGGGGAGGAGGATGGGGATGAGGGGGTCTGTGCTGTATCTTTTTTGATATCTTCACCCATCAAAAGCCCTTGTGGTTGTGGCATTGTCATCTGCTTCTCTTCTGAGACTTGTTTCTTGATGTTAGCCACGACTGTTTGTATGGATTTTGCCTGTGCTAGAGAGCATACCATTGACAGTGCTAGGGCTTGTGGGCTAGGGTTTCTAGTTGGTCCCCAACACCTTCATCTCCAAGAGGGCATGATTCTAGAATATAGGATGAGTGGGAGCAGGAATGGGGTTTGGGGTGTTTTGCGCTCAGCGCTGCTAGTTTCCTCCTTCCACTGCCTAAGTAGCTTAAGAGGTGCCCTATGTTCTTTTTCTTCAAAGATGTGTCTCTTTTTGGACTGTGTGTTTATTGGTATGGCTTTTGACAGTGCTGGAAAGTAGTTCATTGATGTTGGTGGGGTTTTAGGGTTGGGGTTATCTGCTCCCCAGTGCCTTAATCTCCTGGTTTCAGACATGGGTAAGAGTTCATGTAGGATGTTTCAGATCCTTGTTTCTCTTGCTGAGAAACTTGTCTTCAAGAGGGGGTTTTCCCTATGAGGGAACAAACCCATTATTGATAGTATAAGGGCCGACAGAATATGGAAGCCCTTGGTGTGTACTCTGAGTTCTGAGATGCAGAAAGATGCTCTAAACAAATCTCCAAAGATGGAGATGCCCCTTATGTTTAGTAGCAGGAGATGGTGTGGTTGGGTTCATATCCCAACAACCAAGTTTGATAGTCTATCTTCACGTGGGGGTTTGTCCTTTTCTAGTGCAAACCCTATAATGAAGTTTTTAGATGATGGGCCAGAAGAAAATGGAAGCCCGGATATTTTATTCTGCATTTGGAGCATGGTTGCTTCTAATGGAGGGTATGTTAGTTTTCTACTCAACCCTGTCAAGGGTTTGATAAATATGTTCATTTATGTCCCAGCGGATACTGTTAAGCTTTGTAGGTATCCTTTTGAGGAGCCTCCTTCTTGCTGGTTTATTTTCTAGGTTCCTGATCTAGTTTTTTTAGATCCTTGAAATTTTTTGGTTTCCTTGCCCAAGGGTTTCATCATGGAAAGGGAACCAAGTTGTGGATTAGGAGTTGGGGTTAATGAGTTTCCTCATTAACTAGGGTTTCTGGTTGTAGGGTGTTGGGTGAATATTTTGTCGTTAACTCACTAACGGCAAAATGGGTATATCAGCCACAGCTATGATGAGACAAAATCTCTCCTCTCAGCAAGGGGAGGTTCCCTCTAAATTCTTGACTATTACAAACAAATAACTTATGTACACTAAAAACTATATTTGTGGTGGTTCCATTTCATCTCATTCTCTTTTTTCAGAATAGATGTTTATACTTCAAGATGATGATTTCAATGAAAGTAGTATTAAATAATTTATAAACTATCACAAAACCACAGAAACACAAAGTTTTCTATTGTCTCACTTACTAATTGCAAATAGAACTTATTTGAAGTTGAATGCAGCTCTAAGTCTTCACTCTTCTCCAAGATGATAAAAGTAGATTGAATATAACAACTTGCAGCACAAAGTCTTCAAGCTATCTTATTCTCAGAAACATAAACACAATCCTCACAAATGATTTGATAACACAAAGTCTATCACAATCAAATTAAGAATGCTCTTTAATCACTTGAAACAATCTCCACACTTCAATTATTACCAAATAAGATTATGATAGAAAGACGTAAGAACAATGCTATCATAACACAAATAATCCCAAGACAAAGATTGGAATTGAACTTGCTTTTTTGTATTGATAAATATTTGATAATTGATTCTCACAAAGAAGCACAAAGTCTTGATTTGCTTTTCAATTCGCCAGAGTTTTCTTACAATAGAAAAAAGATAATATTTACAATAGAGGCCTTCTTTATTTATAGGGAGAGGCCTTGAGAAAAAATAGGAAATCTACAACTACTTTGACTTATTCAACAAAAGAGTCCTATTTGACTTAGGACTTCCATTGTCTCACATGTAATTACATTTTGGAAAATTACACATGAAAATGTCCAAAACAAAATTCAAATTACATTTCATATACAGGAAAAAAAAAACTAAGGCACTAGCTTCCTCCATCATTCTTCTTCAGAAAGTTCTAGTACATAGCCTGTATGGCTGCCATCTCGCATGCATTTGGTTTTGCTGTGTTTTCTAAAATGGTGCGGGCCCAAAGAATTGCATCCTTTATGGCCTTTATTGCCTTTTCATGCTTGTCTAAATTATCTTTCAAGTTTTCTAAAGTTGAATGTTGATCATATAGATTATCCATTGAAAGCACTGAGGGCGCCTCCTCTTTAATTTTTCTTTGGACCATCTTTTCAAAGGAACTTACCATTTCCTCTGTTGAGAGAAACTTATGATCTTCCCCTACTAAGGTGCATGGAAGTTCTTCTAGCCGGTGTAGAAGTGTGACATCACTATCTTCACTGGCTTCTCAGGCTTGACACAGATCTTCAAGTAGACCTTTTATTATGTGAATGCGATGAGCCAGAGTCTCATTGGTCTTAAGATATGATTCCCTATTTGTAATGACCCCAATGGTGATCAGATTCTTTATCTTAATCTTCTTCATATCTATCCACTCTTCCAGGCTCTCTTCTTGATCTTGTAGCTCTTGTGAGAGTAAATCTACTAGGTTGTCCAGCTCATCTTTAGCTTTGTCCATCTTCTCTTTCCTTTCCACAGTGGTTTTCAGTAGGATTCACCCTTGAGCTAATAGGTGTTCCACTATATCTCCTACCACCCTTCCCCTGGTTTGTGCTTTTTCAAGCTTCTGAATCAGGGGATCTTCTACCATCACTGCCATGGGTTCTACTATTTCTGATGACTTTACTATCTTTTGAAGATTAACAGCAAGTTATTCTGCTTTGGCCTTATACTGTTCTTTTTCTTTTTTGACCTCATCATACTTTTCAAGTAAAGTGCTGGCAGTAGTTTGAAAATCTACCTTTATACCCTCATGAGTTAGCTTGCCCAACTCAACCCTTGAAATGACATAATCACTCATGTCAAAATTATCAATGGTGGCATCTTTAGGTGGTTTAGCAATTTTGACGTATCTAATTCCTTTCTCATTGACAAGCCTAGAAATAGTCTTAGGCTTCTTCTTCTGAGTCTTTGCTTTTACAGGTAACAGCTTTTCAATATCAATCTCATTAGGCAAGATAGCTTGCTTCTTCCTCTTTGGAGTATATGCAGATAACCATGGGGGAAGAACAGAAGCGCCAACAATTGGAGATGAGTCTACCAATTGTTTTTCTGGATCCATGTTCATACCTATGATAGTCACAATAGGACTGGTGTTGGTAAAAATCACACCTGTATCAGCAACCTTTTCTGAAGCATCTAGAAGATTCTCTAAAACAGATTGTTCACGAATGTCAAAAGATGGAGAAGATAAACTTGGAATGGAACCAGAAGAATAAAAAATGGTTCCAAAACTGGTTTTCACAGAAACAAGGGTATTATCAGAAGAAACAACAAAGATAGGTGAAATAGGAACATTTGAAATCATTAGGACACTACCAGAAATTGGAACATGAGGAGGAGGTGTAGAAACTTGTGTTTCTGTGGGAAGATCTTTCTCAGGAGATTGAGGTGGATCACCAAGTTGTTCCTTTTCTGCATCCTCATCTTTGCCTTGTTTAGTTTCATCTTCTTCATCAGATTTATCAGATACTATTGCCTGTTGAGCATCCCTAGACTTTTAAATATTTTGTTCTTCAGCCTCAACATCTTCAATCTCCATTTGATTGACATTAGTATCCTCAACATTTGATTCAGTGACATTGGAAGTTTTTGTAACTTCCTTCTTCTTCCTCCTTTGGATACAAACTTGATCTGTGGTTTGCGTATCTTAGAAGAAGAAGGGGCGTCACTCTTGTTTTTGGTTCTGTTCTCTACATTCTTGCCTGTCTGCTCCTATGTCTTAGTTTCTGACCCTGTGAGGAACTCTTTCAATTTAACCCCTTTACTTTCCAACCACACATTTGTGTTGGCCAGTATTGGTTGAATTTTTTTTCTTATGGATGTTTCTTCTTTGACTAACCATTTTACATCTGGAAGAGGTGAGGCTTCAACATTTTTAGTATCATATCTGGGATCTAGTACATCCCCATCATCCTCCATTCCATTTGGAATATCAGCGAGGCCCAGCTCTTCAATCTGACTCAGATGAAGTCTGCAGTAGTCTAGCTTTCTGATCTCATTCTGTGTCCTAAGATCAACCCAAATATATTCAACCATTGGTATATGAAAGGTTGATTTCCTTTTGATCTTATCTTGAACTCTTATGAAGTCAAAATGGTCTCTTTTCTTATAGGTTCTCATAGTAACCAGCTGTAATTCAGAATCAACTATTTTTGCGTTATTGGCTGATTGAACTGAATACCTTCCAATCTCAATAGGGAACTTTATCCCTGACTTCTTCAATTCCATATGTTTATTGTGCACCACAATCAACTGTCTGCATAGCTCCATAAGAACAATACGGTCACTAGGATACCGTGGAAGAATATAAGGGTAACCAGGATAATATCCTACCCTGAGATATGTAAAAGTGGGGAATTGCAAGAACAAACAACCAAAAGAATTCACAATCTGCCAAGCTTCATCAGAGACCCTTTTCTGAACGAGTTCACTATCCCATAAGCACATGAATACATAAAAGAATGCATCATTGACCCTTTAGAAATGATGAATTGATCCCTTCAGAGTTATTTGAGGGTAATACTCATATATAGGAATCAATCTCCTGTCTCCTACCTGAGTCAAACCTAGAAAACTTCTCATGCTTGCAGCAGCATATGCAAGATATGAGGTCATATAGATTTTGAATGTGGTATTGACCTTTACTAGTTGCTCGTGCAATGCATTGCTGATCTGTTCTCCCCAGAATATTCTTTAAGTACCTCGTAGAATCACCTTGATGTAAGTGTACATCCATTCTTGGAACTTGGAAGAAGAGGGGAGTCCTCTGATGCGACTCAAGAGAGTAATCAAATCACAAACTTCTTCAATGAAGTCACATCCTAGGAAGATCCTTTGGCCATCTGATCAAATTACTTCTAGGGATTTTCAACCATTTGTTATTGATGTACCCTTTGGCAGCTTCCACATCTTTATCATAATCCTGTTGCCCTTGAGCAAAGTCAATCCATCCAATATTTTCAATGGGTGGACACATGAAGATTTTGTCTAGGAATTCTGCATCTAGTCTCATAATTACATTCTCGTGAGAATCTGTCACAACTCTGGTGTCTCTGTTGTAATGACTGGCTACTTGGAGAACAAACTCAGGATTGTGTGCAGAAACTGGAAATGATGCAACCAAATGAATATTGCTATCAATAATTTTTTACATAGGTTTGGAAGGATTTGTCTATTTTGTTCTAGCTACAAATTCTTCCATGTCCACATGTCTAATTTCCATATCCATGATTTCGTCAATATTTGACTACACTGCCGTCACCGGAAAGACACCTTGGTACTTGTACTTCATGATTTTTGCCTTGGATGGAGATGGCTCTGACATTAGCTCTGGAGAGAACTCTGAAGTTGATATCTACCACGAACACTAGTTGAGAACTGCAAAAGGCCATGATCTCGTAGTTAGGGGAAAAATGGATAAACTGAGATAACTGCGATATGATGATCATGGACAGGAAAGTATACATTGAAGGGCTCGAGTGAATGCAAATCGAGGCAAAGGTGAAAGCGGGCTAATAGGTCTTTGAAAGGTGAATTTTCCCAGTGTTGGGAAAAATTTAGGAAAATATGCATGAGCAGTCAAAATGACCGCTCCTGCATGTGGGAATATTTGCATGTGTAAAAGCAGGTGTTTTTGCCGCTTGTGCATGTGTTTGGGAAAAGTTTTGATTATCATGTACAGTCGGTGAAAAACACTGCTATTGCATGTAGTTTCTTGGAAAGATGTGCTAAAGCGGCGAAAAACACTGACATTGCATGTTGGGGAAGTTTAAATGTGTTTAGGCGGGTTTTTTCGCTGCTTATACAAGCTGGCATCTCAATCTTCTGTGTAAGGGCAGCAGATTTTGCTGCCCACACACACAGTGTTTGATAAACTTTTAAAAAGTTTTAAGCGGCGAAATTGCCGACTTCACATCAGTTCACATACATGCAGAGACTTAGTAAAGCGGCGAAAAACACTGACATCGCATGCATGCATACAAAGGTCTACATAGAGGTGATTTTGGTGTTTGGCGAGGTTAAACCACCGTCCACACACAGGTGAAATAACAAACAAAATGACACGAACCCTAGGCAAGTTTAAAGACAATGACAAGGAAAACGAAAAACCCTAATCCAAAAAGCAACTCATACAGAGGAAGAGAAAATAAAAATTCTTTTAGTGTTTACATAAGATTAGGATTTTGTCATGCAAATATAAAAATGAAAGATGAAAACTAAACTATGAAACAATGGCGAACTTACCAGGAAGAAGAAGCGCCAACAATGAAAACCTAAAACGTGATAGTTTCTTTCGGATTCGCTTCCATGGTGTCAACTCGGGCGCAAATGATAATACAAAAGAAAGACAGTAAACAAAAGATTTTAAAAAAATGACTTAAAAAGCCCCTAAATCAAAAACTAGAAATGCAATAAATGCACACGAGTTTAACTCACGACAATTTAAAGATGCACCAGCGGTGTTAATTACCACTCGAACATACATCAAGGGTAGTATGCATGGGCGACGATTTTCACTGCCCCTGCATATTGGGTTAAAGCAACACAAACATGCATGAGCGGCGAAAATCACCACCCCTGCATATTAAAATAGAGAGGCTTAAACATGTAATGGTGAAGATTATAACCGCTTATGCATGTTATACTTAAAATCTTCTAACTCTTTTACAATCAAGCATATCGATTTAACGAGTTTGCTCAATCATTCAAATTTCATAAACGTTGAAAAACCAAAATGAGGAGATGCTTGAAATGAACTCCAAGAGTTAGAAGATAACGTGTGAGGGCAAAAATTTGCCTCAAAAATTGTGCTTAGAGTTGTAGGCTACTAAATAGACAAGCTTCGTAGGGGTCATCCTACGAAATGAGTGCAGCTAATTTTTGAGGACAACAGCTGGCTCTAACTAGGGAACTTCCATCGATCAAACTTTGAAACGATTGAAGGGAGAAGAATCCAATCTCTAAGTGCCTTCATCCATGCCATTGGGCTATAGAGTCAAGCTACCAAAAGAAAAAGACACAAAAGACTAAACTAAAATACAAAAATAAAAACACAAAACTATACAAATGTACAAATAAACTTATCTGATACTTCAAGGATTGAAGTGCTTTAGATATTGCCCACTGTGAGGCAGCAAGAATGGTGTTCCATCTTGATACTCTAGCAAGAAACTATTTTCACCACAGAACTGATGAATAGTGAATGGACCTCTCCACAAGCAATCAAAATTTCCATGCATTCCCTTTGGTTCTCTCCTCTTGTCCCACAACAAGACTTGATCTGTAATTTGAAACTCACGAGTCCTTGCCTTCTTGTCAAAGAGTTTCTTTACCTAACTATAGTGTTCAGCAATATGATCCACTACCATAGTTCACTGCTCCTCAAGTTCAGTTAGATACATAATCTGTTTATCAATAGAACTATCAAAAGTTCTATCTTCCAATGCCTTTACCAACTTCAGTGCTGGCAATTCCAAGGTAATTGGTATCTCCGAATTCAAACCATATAGAAGCTGAAATGGCGACATACCTATCGCCCTTTTGGGGGTAATCCTATCTGCCCATAAAGCATCAAACAATGCTTTATGCCAAATTCTCTGATTCTCATCTACCAGTTTCCTGATAATAGTAACCAGATTCTTATTACTTGATTTTGCTTGACCATTTCCTTGTGGATAGTAGTCTGAAGAGTGGGAAAGAATGATCCCATGCTCGTAGCAAAAGTCAGTAATCTCATGAGAAGAAAAACAAGTAGCGTTGTCTGCTACAATCTTGTTTGGAACTCTAAACCTAGAAATAATGTTTTCCTTGAGGAAATTACATACCACTTCAGAAGTAGCATGTTTGACTGGGATGGCTTCCACCCACTTGGTAAAATAATCTATCGCAGTGGGAACATAGTTGTGTCCCGCACTTGATGGTGGATTCACAATGCCAATGAAGTTGATGCCCCATTGCTAAAAGGGTTCTTCGATCACCACTGGCTTGAGAGGTAAAGCAGCCAACTTTGGTTTCCCAACAAACTGTTGACACAACTCACACCTACGCACCCAATTGTACGCATCTTGAAATAGTGTGGGCCAATAGTATCTAGCTCACAGAATCTTGTGAGATGTCACAGGTGCAGAAAAATGTCCTCCACAAGCCAAATTGTGGAAAGACTCCAGAAGTCTACTTTGTTGCGCTTTATCCACGCAACGGAGAAATACTCCATCAAGGCTTCTTTTGTACAAACCATTATCCCATAGGACATAGTTAGCTTCCTTCAACTTAACAGTTCTTTTCTCCTTATAAGATAGATGGGTAGGACACTCACCATAGGTAAGAAAATGAGCGATATTTGAATACCACTCATCAGTAGTAGTGACAAAAAGAATAGTTGGTGTATCCTCAACTTCTTCTTCGTCCCCTGTCTCTTTTGGTACGTTATCAACGATCAATTGACACAAACCTTTTCCACGCACAAGCTTAGTAGGTTTGATATCAAGATCAAACTCTTGGATCTTAGCAATCCAATTACCTCTCTTTGTTCTGAACTCCTGTTGAGTTAGAATAGACTTCACTGTTGTATCAGGCACTAAAACAACAGTGTGTGAATTCAGGATATAGAACCTGAAATGCTTCACCGCTTTGACCATGGCATAAGCATGCTTCTCCATATTTGAATACTTCAATTCATGAGCTTTGAGAGGACAACTCATAAATGACATGGGGGATTCCACACCTTCTCCATTCTGCTGAACCAGAATAGCTGAAAGTGTATGTTCTGAAGCGTAGCTGTAAACTACAAAATCTTTGGTATAGTCAGGACAAACAAGGATTGGCGCATGAGCAATAGCCCTCTTGATATCCTCGAATGCTGATTTGCCTTCCACAGTCCAACGGAAAGTAGCCTTACCCTTCATCATGTTGACAATGTGATGGGGTTTCTCTGCAAATTTAGGAATGAACCTTCATAGAAAATTCACCTTTCAAAGAAAGAATGAACTGCAGTCTTCCTAGCAGACAGAGTAAGACTTTGAATAGATTTGACTCTTTCTGAGTCAATTTTAGTGCCTTCTCGGGATACAATGTGTCTAAGAAGTTTACCTTATGTAACCCCCAAAACTGACTTCTTAGGGTTGAGAGAGATACCATTTTGCCGACAGCATTCCAGCACTTTTCGTAAGTGGTGCGCATGATCATGATGGTGTTTGGAAAAAATAGTCAAGTCATCAAGATACACCATGATGAACTTCCCCATCTTGTCTCTGAAGGAAAGGTCCATTGCTCTCTGGAATGTGGCACCAACATTGATCAGACCAAAAGGCATTCTGCGATATGCAAATGTGCCCCAAGGTGTAGTGAAAGCAGTTTTGAACTGATCTGCTTCATTGACCTCCACTTGATTATATCCTGAAAAACCATCTAACATTTCTAAACTAGTTACTATTTGCAACACTTGGTCCATGATGGGTAGGGGGTAATTATCTTTTAGGGAAGACTGGTTGAGATTCTTGAAATCAACACAAATACGGATTTCTCCGTTCTTCTTCCTTGCGGGAACTATGTTCGAGATCTGGGTGGAATGATGAATTGGAAAAATTATCCTTGCATTCAACATCTTCTGAATCTCAGAAAGGATCGTACCTGATATTTTGGGGTTGTATTGCCTTTGCTTCTGCTTGTGAGGCAACGATCCAGCTTTGAGGAAAATTTCATGTTGAATCTCCTTAGGCTTGAAAGACTTCAGATCATCATAGGAGTATGCCAAGACATCAATGTAATGGCGAAGAAGTGTAATGAATTTGAACTTTTCATCAGTAGTGCAACATTTCCCAATATTGACCATTTTGGGATCTACCTCCAAACTCAAATTTACCTGCTCAAATTCCATAGAGGAACTTGAATCATGTTGTTGTTGCTGCTTGATATACCTATCATGCTTATCAAATAATTTCTCAAGGGAAACCAAACCTTTTGGAATCTTATTCCCTTTCAATTGAAGAAACTCTTTGCCGATTTGTGAATCTATCTCAGAAACATATTCTTGTGGTGGAGATTCACTGCCTTCAAAATAGAGTTCATCAAAGCTATCCATCTTTTCCAAGAAAGCAATGATTTGGTTATCACCATTGAACACCTGCCAATGGTCAGCATTATCAGGTACACTTGGTCGGAAGACCAGGTCAATAATGTACTTGTTTCCTTTGAAATCTTTATGAGGAACCATGAGAGTGGCAGAAACAGCCAATGAATCTACACGATCATTAAACTCCCTTGGCACCGCAAAAATATTGAAAGCATCAAAACCTTTAATGCAATCCCATACACAATTGCGATAGTGTCTCAATCTTTCATTTTTGGTTTGGTACAAATTTCTCACTTGACAAACCACTAATTCAACATCTCCTTGAGCATGAAGAATTTTAACACCCCTAGCATGAGCAGCTTCCAATCCGAACAACAATGACTCATATTCGGCAGTGTTGTTGGTATTGTCAAATTGTAACTTGTATGAAAAAGGGAAAATATCACCTTGTGGGGATATCAAAAAACTCCGGCTCTAGAACCGATAGAAGAACAACTACCATCAAATTCTAAAACCCAGACCTCTATAGAATTTGATTTTTTGGAATTTCTTTGACCAGAAGATTCTTCGTCATCAGTGAGGGAAGAATCTAGCATTACTATACCTTCACCTGAACTTTCATCTGAAAACTCTTCTGATTCTCTGTCTGAATTGTTTGAGTTGTCACCTGATGAACTCTCATCTGATGAACTAGAAACATCTTCGGTAGATAGGAAATAATTACCCATTCTCGAGGACTCAAACAAAATTTGAGCTTTAGGATTTGATGTTTGGGTAACAATATATTTTGCCTCCTTCTTAGGAAGCAACTTCTGCATGACGCCTTTAACAGGTATCCTTGCTTCAAATAGATCCATGTTCAACTCCCCACCTACATCCTTGCAGAAATTACATCCAAGTAGACTACCATAGGAAGCCAGAACATTAGCTACTAGGACTGTCATTTTAATCCTCTTGTCTAGAAAGGCTGCAAATGCAAATTGGGCATCTTTGATTTGACCCAATAATGGTACTTGCTTGTTTTCCATAGAGAAACATCTCCCAAAAGTCTTAGTTAAGTTGAGGCCAAGGGAGTCTTCTACTTTGGCGGGCATAACATTATCAGAGGCTCCAGAATCTATTATGCAATTACTCAACTTATGACCATTTACCAATAAAGAAACATAGAAAGGTTCTATTTTTCTAGAAGCAACAAGGGGAGTAGTGACAAGATTATTTTGGGTAGGTTTTCTTTTTGAGGAATCATGGGCAACTTTTGGAAAATCTTGACCTATAGGGCCGGTCTTGTTTTTGACGTATTTAGCTAACCTATCAAACTATTCAAGATTAGCTTGTAAATACTCAACTTCAAACATTTGGATCTTAGTCTTCCTAGCATGATCTATGATATCAAATAACTGGAATGAGCTAGAAACAAAGGAAGGAAATCCATCATTCTAATTTTTATTTGAAGTAGTACTGATCTGAGGGATAGAAGTAGAAGGTATAGGATTGTTAGATGTACTTACTTGCTTATTGCCCATCGGGTCCTTTGATTGGAAAGGCAGCAGAGTTCCTCATTTAGCAATTGAGATCACTGGTTGAGGTTCTTCTCTTGCTTTTCCCTTATCAACTTGCTGATTTGGCTGATTTTGGGACCTAGTAAACACAGCATATGCTCCATCATACGCTTCTCCTTCTTTTTCAGCTTCATCTTGGTAATTCAGAAAGCCAATGGTAGAGTCGCCAGCTAATTCTTCTTCTCCTTCTGCAAAGAGATTAGCATCATTTTCTTGGTCCAACTCAGGTTGGAAAGAATGATCATGTTTGGCTTCATAATAGCCAACTGTTGAGTTAACTGGCGCTGCTTCAATGGCAAACTTCCCTTGTGTAGGTGGAAGATGATTTTGTTGTCCTTGATTTTTAGCAGCATTGCCTTGATATGAATTGTTTGGAAATGTCCTCCTTGGTATATCCCGATAAGAAGGAGGGGTAGTCATACCTTGAGACATTTTCTTTTTCAGAACTAGCAACTAATTTGCTAACTTTTGTACCATAGGGTCTGTGGTGCTTGTGGAAGAATTCTCAGTAGAAGAGGAACTTTTATTTCTATTAGAATCTCTTCTTATCTTACCTACAAGGATAAGATCATCTTCAACTTCGGTAGCCAATATCTGAGCTGCAGGAAGGTCTACAGGACCAGCCCGTCTTAACAGAAAACTCACTTTAGGAAGTTGAGTATTGATAAAGAAACACTTAAGATTCTCTGCTGTTAGCTGAGCATTTGCAGGAATCCTATTTCTCAACTTATTGAACTTAGCGATGAAGTCTTGCATAGGTTCATGAGGCTCTTTCTTCATTTGTGTGAGCTGAGCCAATAAGGTGTGTGCATCTTCTGCAGGTTTGAACCTAGCCTCAAAATTGGTTTTGAGAGTGTTCTAGTTGGTTATAGTCTGAGCTTGAAGATGATAAAACCAATCTGTAGCAGCACCTTGCAGTGTTTCCACAAAAAGCCTTATTGCTACATCTTCATGCTCAACACCTATCACACCACAAGCTATGCAAAAATCTACAATGTGTTCATTAGGGTGAACTTTCCTGTCACCATAGAATTTGGGAAAATTCTTTCTTGAACTACGATGTAATTGAACTATGATGTAATTCATGCAATGGTGGGGTTAAATTTAGAGGACCAAAAGTGTTACCCCAAGGGCCTTGGGCTACCATGATGCGTTGATTAAAAGGCGGGATAACAAACCTTTGTGGAGTATGAATAGACAAAACTCTGCTAGCACTAGAACTGGAAGCTTCACCTGGTATTGGAGACCTGGCATTAGTAGGAGGAAAGCTCCTAGTTCACTGAAGACGAGGTCGTAGAGAAAAAAGACCAAAATTATTTTGCTGCATCAATTCAAATATAGGATCAATAATACCTTGAGCTCTCTTGCTTCTTATATACCGTGAATCTGCCAGAATGTAGTATACTCAACAAAATTTTGCAACAAATGGAAAAGAACTGAAAATGCTTCAACTCAGAGTGTGAGGCTTCAAGTTGCGTGTTCCTTCCCCAGTAGAGTCGCCAAAAAACTGTTGGATGAATATTTTATCGTTAACTCACTAACGGCAAAATGGGCATATCAGCCACAGCTATGATGAGACAAAGTCTCTCCTCTCAGCAAGGGGAGGTTCCCTCTAATTGTTGGAGTGAGGAATTTTAGAAGAAAATTGAAGATGCCAAGGCTAGAGCAGACCCAAAGGAGTATGATGATATTACTTAGAGGGTCCTAAAAGAAGTACAATAGTCTATAAGTGCAATGACTCCAGAAGAGGGGAGAGAGCTGGTGGCAAAAAGTAATATTGTGCTTCTACCTCACTGAACTCTATCAGATGCCCTTGCATTTGATACAATCACCAGAGATGATTTAGATGTGACAGAGGAACATATTGAAAAGGCCCTCTATGGTGCAGCCTTCAACCCTAAATTTGAAACATTGGCAATATGGGCTCTAGCCCCAAACAACAAAAAGCCTAGGGTTCAATTAGGAGAGCTGATAGGAGATGTAATAATAAAAAGAGTATCTGATACAATTGCTCCTTAGGCTGCAAGCCTAAATGTACAGGCTACATAATTTGTAGAAGCAACTACTAACAAATTGCAAAAGGATTACAATTAGCTACAACTTGATTATTCTCAAGTAGTTGCAGAGATAAACATGTTGAAGTAGCAACTATCATTGGGAGCCAGTACTTCAGCCCCTCCTCCAGTGATCCCAACTACAAAATCTCTTCTAGTGGATACAAAGCCTCTCCTTGCAGAGATTAGAGAGTTGAAGGAGGATAAAAGGAGATTGAAGGAGGAAAAGGATAACAAGGTTAAAGAGGTGGTCACCAACTTGATCAAGAACAGGGTGACAACCATTTTGACTAGAGTTGATGAGACTTGGAAATCCTACTCATAGTTGAGACCAGCCTATGAAAAGCATGAGTCTGACAAACATAGACTATTGAACTTAAAAACAAAGTGGTTACATAGAACTGAACAAGTCAAAGAATTTTTTATGTGTGCTAGGTATGATTCCAATGCACCTCCTGAAATGCAGAAGGGTTTAACATGTTGAAGTATTTTCAGGATGTGGCCATTTTCTAGTTGAAATTCAATTCAGTTGTGAAATAGAGGTTGTAGGGTTTTGAAAGGTTGAACACTAAGTGGTCACCTCCCATCTTGGAGGGTGATGGAAAAACAAAAGACTTAGACAAGTGGAGAAAGGAGATTATAGACAATATTTATCAATTAATTCCCACTTGTTGTGATGTAATTGCAAGTGATCCAAATATGCAAGTACTGAGCTTATCATTGGACAATCTGAACACTCTTGAAAGGAATTTTTCTATGTTCTAGAACCAAGTAAAAAGTATCTTGGATGCCAGGTATGTCAGCCATAATGGTAAGATTACAAAAATACTTTCATTCCCTTGGCCGGTAGAGGAGACATACGGTGAGTGGAAGGACAGATATGGAACTAAGGATTGACAAGCTTTTGTTCTCTATATATGTAACAATTTGAAGTACAATGTATTCAATGCTGAGAGCACATTCCTGGTCTATAAAGGAACTGTCTTGCTCATTTCATAGGGTTGGTTGTTGAAGACTTGGCAAATTTTGGAGGAATAATAAGATACAGTCTTGTTGGGTGGCATAAATTTACCAATTTCATGTTGTTTTTAAATGAGTAATGCTTTGTTGCATGTATATGGTTATTTGTCTCCAAGTTGTGTGTATTTTTCTTCTGAATCTAAATAGCTAAGGGTTATTTAGGATTCTAGAACATGGGCTCTTTGTGTTGAATGTTTAATCTTCTACTTAAAACTTTTGTTCAAGGAACAAATTACATGTTATGGGTTAAGCATTGGGAAAAAATATATTGCAACAAGGATATCTGTAAGCATAGGTGACTAAATACTCAGTCTTGAGAAGTATTTGTAAGGAAAATACTAGAAAATCTCCTTGAAATTTGAATATTAATTTAAAGCTTATGTTTTGATGATTATTGTACTATTCATTTATTGAATATATTTGATTTGAGATGACTTTTGTTGAAATTAAAACAAAAAGAATTAGTCCCTCTTTTTATTTTATTTATTATTAGTTAAAAGTTTAAAATTTATTGTATATAAAATTGGTTGGATCTTAAACATCAATTTACAAATATTGTGCTCCTGTTAATTCAAAATTGGTGACATGTGTCATGGATTGCATACGACGTATGACTACGTGGAACATAGTTTGGAAACACTATTAAGTATTATCTATATTCTTATTACTTACGTCAAATCAAGAACAAATATTTGCATGCAGATTAAATTCACTTGAAAAAATAAATCAAATCACTTAAATATTGGCATGCTTTGAAATATATCCAAACGCTTCAAATCCCAACGCCATTAATGAAGCCTAGCTCTATTTAATGTAGCCCAATAATGCCTCATAGTCATACCAAAGTTTGAAGCTAGCTTGCTGCTTAACAAAGAAAATGGATACGCCAATTTGCCTTATAGCTCTGCGAAGGCAAATTGCTTTCTTGGGTTACATAACAAACTTGAGGCTTAGAGTTATAATGAAGCCTCACAAAATTATCTGTTTGTGCTTCTTGGAGTTGGAAGCCATTAAAATGGTGCTTGGGAGGGACTTTTTAATAGATAGGAACATATACTGTGTGAATTCTAACATAGCCTCTTGGTTCTTGGCATCATTGCTGGACCTTGGAGGTTTGAAGGGGGAAATTCTTGAACTATTGTGAGAAATTTTCAAGGCATATTGTCTAGGCAATGATTTTGAGGTGGTTGTTGGGTCAGAGATGGGTGTGGGGATTCAATAGTATTTTGACCTACCAATGGTGTTACTTGGGGGATAGATGGTTTTGGGGATTCAACAACTTTCCTTTCTACTGAACATGATAGATGGTGCTCTTGCCCGCCACCGTCACTTGGCCACCATCCATCTAATTTTTTTAAGGTCCTCTTGAGCTCTCATCATGGAGTTGAATGTAGAATAGGTGCTGCACTTCGCAGACCTGGTGGAAATAGAAGATTTTTATGGTTTCCCTTAGCCAGTGGCCCAGTGTTTTGAACTTTTGATTTTTGCTATGTAATTTTGATGTAATATATTATATTATCATGGGAAAGAATATGTATGGGAATTTTTTGTAACATAATGATATGCCAGAGATGTAGCTATCCCCCAGCTATAACAATTTCTTGAATTAATATCAATGAATGAATGAACAAAAGTTGACGTCCATGAGACCAAAAACTATGAATAATTTTTTTATTAATATTAAATAGAATGTAATTAAATGATAAGTGTGACTGTAATTAAATGAATGAAGAAATGCAGATTATGTTTATTGTTTATATCATAAAATACTCAACCGTTCGATGAACATTTGATGGATGGTTGTAGTTGCATTCTGAAATGAAATGCACAGAATGCTAGGTTTGCGAACTTAAATATTTGGAATCACCCTAAACCATTAGATTTACAAAGATCAATGGTTTAGAGATTGTTGTGAGCTATCAATACAAGACATCTATCAAACATGTACTAATAGCATAGTCTAGAAGCGACATGTTGACTTGACCTTTCATTCACTAAAAAATTCACTTTATAAAAAAGCAAACTTTCTAGTTTCTACTTTTTACTGCTAAGTGATTTTATTTTTAATTGAGAGCCAAGAGGGTCAGCACATGGGGATATTTCATATTGCTCATTGTAGTGCCATTTCCAACAAAGCCAGTAAGACAAAACATAGAATCCCTAGGCTACGTTTCATTGTTTCTTAAAATCTTATTTTGTCAAACTTTTTTCTTAAAATCTTATTTTGTCAAACTATACGTTAAGGGTTGAGAGACTTAAGAAAAATTTCACATTGTATAAGCATGTCTACCACCACTAGTAGACCAAACAAAGTTTTTGGGAAAGGTAGAGCAAGTACGAATAGAAAAATAGATTATTCTGAATTACTTAAAATCTCAGGTTTGACTGATGAATACCATGATATTTATGATCCTAACATGTTTGGTAAATTTACCTCAGAACTTAGATTTTCATGTGAGAATAAGGCTACCAAAAAAAATAATAAGAAAGTTGATAGTATCAATGCACTGTGGGTAACTGGATTAGGGCACATGAGGTTTTCCCTTGACCAGAATTTATCATGGTATGTGCCCACAATTATGATGGTAAAAAAAAGCAATTGTAAATAAGGATACCAAAGAAGAAATTTTATCCATTAATGCAGAAGAATCTGGAAAAGTGTTGGGGTTTACAACCAAAGAATTTGGAGATGTCCACATTGACCTAGAAAAGCTTGCTAGTGATTATGAAGCAGCAGATGAAAGGGGCAAAGAAGCTTTCCTAAATAAAATAGTTGAAGAAAAAAATAGCTTGAAAGATAACCATAAACCTCCTTATCCTTTGAAATTTTTTAAATCATGGGCTCAGGGTACTATTTCCATGCTAGCATTTTGCCTCGAACTAGATAGCAATTGAGAAGTGGATGCAAGCCTCCTTGAAATGGTATATAATATCCATTATGGTAATGGTGTACATGCCAAATATAAATTTATTGAGCACATTGTAGAATCCATGCATAAACAATTTTTAATGATTAAAGGAGGTTCCACTAAGACATTTAGGTTCACAACCTACTTGTGCTATTTTTTCTATTCAAATTTAGTGGAATGTTTCAGACCAACAAGCTTCAGATTTAGCCCTATAGTAATGCTGAGGAAAATAAAATGGCTCTAGTATATGATTATACCACCAAGATAAGGATGCATGATTCTCAAAGGAACTACAATCATTTTGTAGACTACTTTTTGGCTCCATTGCATCAAGCAATTACAAATAGTCCAATGCCTAGATTGCCTATATCATGTAGAGATTTCATTCAACTAGGAAAAGAAATACAATTGGCTGATTGGCACTTATTGGAAGAATATACTATGCTAAGATTTTATGGATCCAGAGTAGAGCCATACAAACTTCCAATACATGTGACAGAAAGGGTTTTTGCATTGGAATATGTAAGGTAGATGCAAAGTACCGATGAACTACACTTTGCCAGTTAGCAAAAGAAGACCTTATTTTCTTCTTTACCTTTTTCATGTGGAGGGTTCACATTTGAGAAAAAAATATTTAAGGTGGCAAAAGATCTTTTAAATTTTTTTTAATTTTGATGTTGTCTGTCACTGGCAGTATGATCCATGTGACATCATTAAAACAATGATTGTGGCCAATAGGAATTTTACAATTAGAATTCAACATCAAACTAAACCCTTGCTTCAAAACTTGAGAAACAAGGATTCTTGGGATGAGGTCAAAATAATAATGGAGAAAATTGCTGCTAAGAAAGGTATTTCTTTTGAATAGTTGTCAGCATAAATTATGGCATTGCACAAGGTCCAAATTACAGGAGCACCGACAGAGAATGAAATTAGGAGGTACAATAATTTTTATAGAAAAAGTGATAAACCATCTATTAGAGAAAAAATGTCAGATTCTCAAAATGAGTGTTTTAAAAAAAAATATTGGACATGATAAAAAATTACTGCATTTTGGTCTATGAGGAAGGAGCTAGGTGAACCGAGAACTGATGCAGACTATGGAGAAATCGATGAAGATGAAGAGTTTAGCAAATTGTGGAATATAGAGCATCCCAATGAATGTGAAGATGAAGAAACTAAAACTGATAGTGATGATGAATCTGATGATGATAGGGATGAACAAGGAAATTTCAACCCTAGTTTAAGTTAGGGCATAAAAATAGCATATACTTTAGAAGCAGTCATAGTTGAAAAGTTGGGTTATTGAGGTGGTGGTTTGGGGTCCCAAGGACAATACATTTGGACCCCAATAGATGTAGTCACCACTCCCAGAAAACCATTTGATAAACGAGGCCTTGGAGCTAAATCAGCTGATAAAATACACCAAGGTCATACAAGTAGAACTAAAAGAATTGATTATGTTACAACTTCAAATCCTAATCCTCATGGTTAAATGCAATCACAACTTGGACATGCCCATGGTGGAGAGCCTAGTGCGACTGGCACTACCACTAGTGGAGAAATTAGTCATCATGTGCTACAACAATAGGTCAGACAACCAATTACACACAAGAGCACACCAATACAAGATACCACACAAACACTCAGTGATCAAGGGACACAAAAGAGACAAAGGATTATGACAGGTCCAAGTCCAACTACCAATTCCACTACAAAGGAATTGTTTCCAAGCACTCCCCTAGTTAGTGTGGCTATAATAGAAATTGCAAGTACTCCTATTCCTTCACCATTCAAGCATTCCCTTATTACTACATCCTAGGTTTTGATTACATTCAAGAGTTTAAAAAGAAATCAAAATTGTATAAAAAGGAAAAGAAGCAACTGATGGAGAGTGTGTCTGCTGTAATTTCAAATCCTGTAACAACCATGATATTACCCACATTTGACACAAATACAGAAATCATGGAGTACACAATTGTTGTTCTCACAGTTCAAAAATAAATTAGAAAATCAGATGGATCAATCTGAATTTCAGGTGAGCAGTTTGCAATTTGATTTTTCTAGATTTAAAAATACTGACAAAATTAATATATCAAAGAAGAACAATGAATTGGTGTACACATCATTGCTAAAGCATGATAGAGAGAAAAAAAGTTGCAAAATCAAATAGAAAAATTACAGGTAGATTTAGCAAATGAGAAAGTAAAGAGGAAAGCAACAGATAACAAGAGTAATGAATTAGAAAAAAGATTAAAAAAATCTGCCTCTAAATCAACAAGCAAAGAGGATAAACAAATAGAGGTGGAATTGAATGGATTGAAGAAAGAGTTAGATGAGATCAAAAAGAAATATAATGAGGAAAAATCCACTTCAGAAAAATTAAGACAAAGCATTGGGAAAGAAAATGAATAGTGGGAACAAAATTGGAGAAAGAGGCAACAAAATGAAACATTGGCCACAGAGCTTATGGAAGCAAAAAATGAAATAAAATCTTGTAAAAAAAAATTAACTGAATTTTGTAGACAAACAATCAGGCACATGAAATAAAAGATCTGGGAAGAAATAATGCAGAGGTTTGATCGTTTGTTGGAATTCTTTCAATTCATTGATGCCATGAGACTACATCTTGATAAGCTAAGCAAATATTTAATGGACAACACAATTGTACAACTGTAGGTAGAAGAGAAATCTGCAAATCAAGTTCTAGAAATAGTCTACAAAGCCAGTGACAATGAATTGATTTCAAAAGGCATTACTAATTTGATTGAAGCCATAATGAAGGTGACATCTATCATTAAAAAGTGTTCAAGAATGCGTGAAACAACAGAATTTGTGATTGAGGCTACAACAAAGATTAAGGAGGATGAAAAGGAAAGGAACTTGACAAAGCTTAGTTTGCCACAGGGTTTTGACACAAATGACTGATTCATTAGAAAGGATAATTTCAAAAAGAAGATGGAGGATGCAAGGAAGATTGATTTGGACCAGTTTCCTCATAACCTAGATGAGGCAAACTTTTTGGATTTCATCAAACAACTGATAATCTTGAATGTATCTTTGGCTGAAACATTCAAGTCAGACCCAAGATCCAAATTGAAATTCAATCATACATTGTTAACAAAAATTCAAGTCATAAAACATCAACTAGAATAAATGACAATTCCACCACCTGAATAATGGAATTTGCTGAAAAAGTTGTTAGAATGATTTGATATTGATATTATGAGTTTCCAAGTTCCAACTTAGCTCTATGCAAAGTTGTCTTTGAGCAAGATTTTACATTGCCTCTATGTACTCCTTCATTTAAAAATCAATAGAAAATTCAAATTTAGTATAAATAAGATATTATATGGACATGTATGTTGGATATTCAATTATCTATATTACTTATTTTATCAATTGAAAATAAACTCTGGTTTCACCTACTAAATACACATTCAATGATTGCTGATGTTCATTGTTCTATATCCTACTATTGTTAATATGTTAAGCTAATTTTATTTACCATATCAAATCAAAAACCAAAATTCTATTTTACTGCAAATTTTATGTTTTATGCACAAATCAACTTTAGCAAAGAAATATTAAGCATTGAGTTGAATGATGAATCACTAAGTACATGTAAAACTTATCAATATGATAATTAAAATATGAAATAATTAATAATATGTTAATGTATTCAATTTGATTCACAATTTCAAGGAATACAATATAAAATATCATCAACAACAGTTTTGGAATATAATTCATGAAATGCAATATAAATACCTAAATATTGCTAATTCACTTCCATTTCCCAAATCAAGTCGGGGTCCTCAAATTGAAGTTCAGATAAAGAAAAAGAGTCATCTTGATTCTGAGTCTCGTTTTCATTTTCTTCATCTTGATTCTGAGTCCCAAAGTCAAATTTATCAGTCATTGTGTCACTGTCATTTATCCCACCACTACTAGCATTTGAACTTGAAGTGTTGCACAACCCTCTTCTTTCACATATGGACTTCTAGATTGTAAGTGCCCTTTCATAAGGAAATTTTTTGACATTATACATACTTCCTAACACCCTCAAGCAATTTTCTAAATTCTTGTCTAGTTTGTTTCTTATCTTTGATTTCAAAAACCCCAATGCACTGAAAACTCTCTCATCTTCCACCGAACTCAATATCATTAGTTGACATAAATCAACAAGTTTGAAATATTCTGATATTGAATCATGCAATATTTCACTCTGACCCAAGTTTTTCCAAGCCTTTGTTATTGATCCCGCTTCGAAGGGATTCTCCATGGTATTAAACTGGTCTATCATACTTCTTGCAAACTGACTACATTGTCCTTTAAGCTTATTTCCATCTATAATTCCTTTTATTTTCTATCCATTGTATTCTACAATTTTCAAAAAGTATGCAGTCAAGGTAGTTACTTTTTGATGAAAAAGTCTTGGGCTATCTTGGTGGCCTTGAACCCAAAATTGAGGATACACAATAGACATGGCATCAAGTATTTCATCTCAAGGGAATTGATTATAAATCTCTTTTGAAAGATTGCTTGCAATTTCCGTCAAATTACTACTAACAGATTCAACAATGCCATCAAAATCATCCTTTCTAACAGGTAGTTCTTTGATAGAGCGCCTGACTGTCTTACAATGGTGCATTGGTATCTCAAATCCACATACAAAGACACATAACTCCCCGCTTGCATTAAACTGTAAATAATTTTTAGGATGATTCAAATCTTTAATTATCTACCACCTATAAAAATTTGGGCTTTGATTTGTTAGATCTAGATATAGATTATCAAGGGCCATGCATGTCATTCTACATAGTTTGGTATACTCATACAAATACATAGTTCTGTTCAGGATTTCTTCACAAGATTATTTATTTCATTCAGCATGGGGAGAAGACTAGCTAAAGTTAAGAGTGTCTCTATATCGCTTAACCTATGTAAGAGGTCAAGAGCTTTGTCTATTGTGTTGCGATGCTTATACATTGTTCCAATCAAGGATGGATATTCTGAAAGAACTCGTTGTGCTGGTCCATGCAAGGAGATCCATCTGGTATCAACATCCTTAAAAATCTTATTTCCTACTATTATTCCCTCAGTAAAATTTTGAAATTTCACAAAATGTTTGGGACTTCGGCAAAAATATGCATGGAGCTCACAGACTAGATTTTCAACTTTGATACTGTAGGAAACTTACTTACAATTTTAAATGCTAAATTCATTATGTGGGCCATGCAGTGAATGGCAAGCATGTATGGTGCACAAGTAGTTTATAATTTTGTGCAAAGACCAGTCCTCTAACCTTGCATTACTGTAGCTCCATCAACTCCTACACACACCAACTTTTTGGCAATTATCAAGTCATCCATACCTACAATTTCATTCAAAGACTTCTTAACTAGTTCAAATAGATTTTGTAATATTGAATTGTCCTTCATTTTATGAACACAGAGTAGATGAGATCGGTGGCCATGTTTTTTTACAGTATACACATGCATACAGACCTAAGAAGTATTATCTACCACAGTAACTTCATCTAAAGATAATGCAAGGAAGTTTGACTCTTTTACATTCTCCTTTAAATCTTACTTTTCCACCACAACAAGACATTTTACCCATTCCCATCCAGCGTTTATTGACCAATGTGTTCTAGGATAGTGAGGAACACTCAAAAAAGATAATAAACTACTATACTCTGGGTAGTCTATCATAGGGCACCTTCTAGAAAAAATATGAAAAACAACACTCATCTGAATAGTTTTTGCTAGTTGTGCTCCTTCCATTGCTTTTCCAAACTGAGCCTTGATTGTACCTCCACTTGCAGTAAGCTTTGTCATTCTTTTCTTATGCTCATCATATTCTGTGGCATACTTCACATGAAGACATTCTTCTTTTGATTTCCATCTTACTACTAATGTTTCCTTTCCGTCTATGATTTTTTTTCATAAACTTTACCTATATGCTTTTCTATAGTGTCAAGCTTTAGCTGCAATTTCTTGTCTCTTTTACATTTCCAACTACAAATCACACACTTGAATTATGTTGGTTGTTCATCTTTGTTTGCTTTCTCCACTAGTTCAATGAATGGGTACTTTGACACCCAATCAAGTTGAAAATTCCTTGACATTTCCCACTTGCGCCCTAGTTTTGAATCTTTTGATTTTCCTTTTGAATATTTTGATTTGCCTTTTCTTTTATTCTTTCCAACATCATCTACAGCGCGAGCATTTTCTTTTTCATCCAAGTCGATTATCTCAATCTGGCTAACTGGGGCATCCCTTGGAACATCTTTTGTGGTATTGCCATCCTCATTTTGGCTAACTAGGGTATCCCTTGGAACATCTTCTGTGGTATTGTCATCCTCAGTCTGGCTAACCAGGGTATCCCTTGGAACATCTTCTGCGGTATTGCCATCCTCATTCTGGCTAACCAGGGTATCCCTTGGAACATCTTCTATGGTATTGCCATCCTCATTCTGGCTAACCAGGGTATCCCTCTGAATATCTTTTGCAGTATTTCCATCCTCATTTGACTCAATGGAAATCCCACCTTCTGGTGGTGGTGACATATTGCGAATGGCTTCTTCATCATTATTTGGTGCAAGAGTTGATGGTGTAGCTCCATCTTGATTTGATGGATCAGAAACATTGCCAGTTCCAAAGTAAGACTGTATACTAACTCCACCTTTTTAGTGTTTTGATGTCCTCCTAGTCCCTTCACCACCATGAGGAGTCTTACCCTTGTCGCACTTGTGGCTCGACATCTTGATCTGATCTCCCATTTTGAATAAAAGATGGAAAAAAAGTCTTCTTGTTTAAGAAGGACATACTCATAGAATATAAATCCCATTCCCTACTAAATATCTTCTTTAAGATTGAATCAAGAATGGAAGAGGGATAAAGAAATCTTAAAACACTAATACTATGAAGAAATGATCACTCACCTTTAAGTTTAGGTTTTCACTGACTTGCTATTTGCTAATGCAGGAATGCCTGTGTTGTAAGTTTGTAACTTTGCCTACGATCAACTTCAAGGTGTTAACTCCAACTTCTGAAATCCGAATCGAGAGCTCACAAGTTTAGAACTGAAAAAAATGTGTAAGAATAAATCATAGTTTTGATTGTATTTATATCAATTCATATTTGGTGAATTCTGTAGGAATTCTATATGGTATATCAAAAAGATTTGGTGAATCCCGCATGATTATATAAGGAATACATTTAAGTGTCAGTGAATCAAACCTCGACAAACTACATACATTGAAATTTCCAAGGTGAATATGGCCCTAAGATTAGCACGGAGGTGTCATGGAAATTAGCGAAATAGCTCCTCATAATCAACTACTTGTAAATTTTAATTGGCGAAATTGGTCCTCACACGCAGTGACCATGTAATGGGGTTGGCAAAATGGGTCCTCACATGTAGTGACCATTTAATGGAGTTGGCGAAACGTGTCCCAATACACAATGTTGTTTTAATAGTATTGGCAAATATATAAGTGATTTAGTACTTGCTTCCGAAATTCTAGGCAAAAATATTAGTCGACCCATTTGAAATGCGTAGTTTGTTATGGCAAAAATCTTACTTCATTGATTCTCATAAGTTAAATTGATGGTGAATGTATATGGATTCAACTGATAATATGTAAAAATTGGACGATTTGACCACCCTGTTGGATGCAATTTATTTGCCAATTCTGACTTGGCTGATCTGTGATATTTGCCAATTGGTGAATATTCACCACTAAAAAAATCTCTGCTTAGCATGTACATGTACTTAATCATAATAAATAATTATAGAGCTCTGATTATTTAAAAATGTCATCTTTTTCTTTACGTTGCTTTGTGTCAACAATTTATGGGGACCAAGTTGTAAACCATGTTTCCTATTATTGTTTCTTATCATTAGTGGTTTACTCTTGATTCAAAATTTTGGGAAACACTCCAAACTAGGTTGTAATCCTTATTTCCTTGTATTGTTTAAGGCCTATTTTAGGCTGCCATATTAATTGACTTTGTTATTTTTTATTCTTTCTTGAGTGCAAGCTTGTTATTTGCTTTCAAATCATAGAAATGGAAAAAAGATTGATGATTTCTTAGTATTATAAACTATGAACTTTCTATTTTAAAAATGTAATAATTTGGAGGAGTCATTTGATGAATCAAAGAATTTGACATTTGAAAACATTTGGAATGTTCTCAACTATATAAAAAAATGAGAGGATAATGTGCCAATTTGTCATCACTTTTGTTAAGTATGTTTCTTACTTTGTTGTTTTTGTTTTGTTTAACTATTTGGATTTATATGAGATGCATTGAGGCTTCCATGGTGTTGCGTTAGAGATCTAATGACATGATAATGCAAGTATGTGATGAAGTAGAAAGATAAAGACCTAAGAAGCCAATGACCATATGATTCTGAATTAAAGGAAGTAGAAAGATAAAGAATTGAGAACCCAAAGAATTGTTATCTTGCATAGTAAATTGATAGATTTTATAGTTGAAATTTGAGAGGTCATATTGTTGAATTGTTAGGCTTGATAATTTTGAAGGTAAATTAATTGGATAATAGAGTTGAAATCTGAGGGGTAATTTTGCTGAATTATATGTTGGGTTTTGGATTTAAATTTGAAGGGAAACCTTGCTATCAAGTGCCCTTTATTTTTTGTTTAGTTTTTAGATGTGCTGAATGCAAGTAAACATGTGGCAATAAGTGCTTTTGATTGCTAGGAAGCATGAGTATCATTTCCATGGTGCACAAAAGCATATAATTTTATAGTATTTATATTGATGATTAAAATTGGTTGTGTCATGTAGCTACTAACAACTGCATAGGGTGTAAGGCAATCATTATGATGCACTATGCAACTTGTGACTAACAATGGTCTAGAGGTATAGATCTTTGCAAGCAATTGAACTAGGGAGGTTGTAGAAGTGTGATCCAAAAGGGAACCTTTGAAAAAGAGATGATCTAGGTCTAAAAATGGTTACCAGAGGACATAAAAACAACCCAGATTAGCCAAAAATATCATGACCCTTGTTTGAGAAAACTCTCTATCCTTGGCAGACTTCAAGAAGAAAGAAATCCTTAAAAGGAAGAATTCAACTTTGTATCCAGCCTCATAGATTTCATATCCATCCATAGAGTTTTATGTCATCTAGTCTTCTTCCCATGAATTTGCCCATGAGAGAAAAATCATCATGCTAAAAGGACATTTTAGTTAGACGATCATCAGGGAGAGAAACATCCGAAAGGGTGACTTCCATATCATAGAAAAAAGCTAGAAACCCTAGATTGATCTACAAGCTTGTCAAATGGGCATTTTAAGCCAACCTAAACCTCCTAAGATGACCCCAATTAAGAAAAATTAAACCCCATTTTAACAATAGAGAATATTGAATGCTCTTCATAACACACCGACACTAGTATTAATAACTAATACTTCAACACAATAATGACTATTCAGGGGACTAAACTATGATAAGGCTAGCAAAAACCGAAATTGGTATTAAGAAATATAAGTTTATTTTCTATTTTCTTTTTAAAAGTTTTCAAGGTTGAGGCAGTTCTTCTACAATTAGGTGAAACCCTGATCCTTCACAACTAATCTTTGATACCTTGATCCCTAATAAGAGTGGGGTATTACTTGAGTATTAATAGTCAACAGATAGAATTAAATTTTGGTGTTTGTATTTATAGCGTCTAGCAAATGGGCATAACTTAAACAGAGTACCAAACACAACAAAAAAGTATAGTTTAAAAATGCATGAATACCAGACCTTCTAGTAAGGTTCATCAATGATTTAATGCAATCCATCTGGCCATTCCCTTCTCGAGAAACTCTTCTATCACTTCCAGAAAATCCTCCTAAAATGGGTTTGCCCAATACGAAATTTAACAAAATACAATAAAATTAACATCTTCAAGCGATTGTGTTCCAATTCATCAATGTAAAAAAGAGGGACATCAATGAGACTTACCTATTTTTGAGTGCAAATTCAACCCCTGTATAGCACGTCCAATGCATGAACAATGTCTTGAGGATAGAGGCAATCAAGTTTCTTTTGTTTGAATTATTTTTCATGGAAAAAATTTCCCTCTTTCCAATTCAAAATATTTTTTTAATTTCCCTCTCTTTCTAATTTTTACTTGTGTGACTAATTATTTAGTCATTTATTTAGTCATTTATAGTTGTGTTTTTACCCACCATCAAATTAGTCACTTATTTAATCATTTATAGCTGTGTTGCAAAAAATGACTAGAATTTAATTATTTTTAGTTGTCATGACCAAAAGTTTTAGTCACGTAGCCATTGGTTGGAACTGTGGGTGTGTCTCTATAGCAAGGGATATTGCAGCTAGAATACTATAGTAAGAAGGAAAATAGAAAAAAGGTGAGTTAGAGCAGTAGGATGCCACCAAGGAGAAGGATGGAAGATGTTGCAACTATAGAAGTAGTAGGAAGAATAGATGAGGTGTTGGAAACCCTAGGGGGAATGTAGGAAATGAGGAATGCAATAGAATTTGGAATGAGAAGAGGCAGAGAACATGAAGAAATTGATAGTGAAGATGATGAAGGAGGAGCAAAGATGGATAGACAAGAAGGTGACAATGCAGATGGAGATATGGATGCAGGTGAAAGAAGGCTTAAAAGAGCTATTTCTAATATTGGGAAAGGAACAAGGGTAGAGTTACCAAGCTTCTCAGGAAGTTTAGAACTAGATGAACTAATTGATTGAATAGCAAAGATGGAGGAATACTTCAAGTATGATGAAGTAGAGGACCCCAAAAGTGTGAAGGTTTCTCAAACAAGGTTGAAAGGTCATGCAACACTCTAGTGGAAAGAGTTGTAGATTAAGAGAAGAAAAAATGGCAGAGATAAGATTACTTGGTGGGGTCGAATGGTAAGCAAGATGAAGGCTAAGTTTTTATCTAGTGATTATCATCTTGAACTTCTCAAGAAATTGCAAAATTTAATACAAAGGGAGTTAAGTGTGAAGACCTATATAGAGGAGCTTTATAAGATTTCCATCAGATCTGGTCATAATGAGTTAGACCATGAAAAAGTAGCAAGATATGCTAATGGATTGAGGTTGAACATTCAAGATGAACTAAGCATGATAAGGCAATGAAATGTGGAAGAATCATATCAATATGCTCTAAAGGCTGAAGAGAAATTGGAAAGAAAGCAAGGAACAAACAAAAGCAAAGTTGGATTCAGCAAAGGGAAATTGCAGCAATAGAAAAACAATAGCCATTGTAAGGAGGCCAACCCATCAAAAAGTCAAAAGGAGAAGGATGAAATAAGGTCAAGACCATACTCTATGAGAGGTAGAGGTGGATATCGAAGAGGCCAAATTAGAGGATTCCAAGGCACATGTTTTAATTGTGGACAGTCAGGCCATAGATTTTATGAATGCCCACAATGCAGATTGGAAGGATGAAGGAGAACAAGGGCAGCAAGTGCAAACATAGCAAATGGAGACAATGAATCTATAGAGCCTTTTAGTCAACTAGATGAACCTGATAAAGGAAAAGTACTTATGATGAAGATGACATTATTGAAGCCAACCAAGAAAGAAGATGAACCTCTCCAAAGGAAAAATTTATTTAGAACAGTATGTAAATTAGGTGAAAACTATTGCAAAGTCATAATAGACAGTGGAAACACTGATAACTTAGTTTCAGTTGAAATGGTGGATAAGTTGGGCTTAAAAAGGATAGCTTAGCCTACCTCTTACAAGGTGTCATGGTTGCAAAAAGGGCACCGAGTCTTGGTTGATCAACAATGCCTTGTGAATTTTTGAATAGGCACATATGAAGATGAGGTGTGGTGTGATATCATGGCCATGGATGTATGCCACTTACTCTTGGGGAAGCCAGGGCAGTTTGATAGAAAGGTAATCCATAATGGAAGACCAAATACTTACACCTTGGAGAAAAATGGAAGAAAACACACTCTTATGCCACTGGTAACTAAAGAAGAAGAGGTGGAAAGTGGCCCAAGAATGCTGTTAGTAACAGGAAAACAATTCTTGAAAGAGACTAAAAGGGAAAAATTATGTTTAGCAATGGTTCCCAAGGAGATACAAGTAGATGCAACAAAGGATAGTAGTGACATGCCTTTAGACGTATAGGAGTTGCTTGAAGAGTTTGATACAATTGTGTCCAAGGATTTACTAGAAGGACTACCACCTATGAGGAGCATTAGCCATCATATTGATTTGATTCTAGGGGCAAGTTTACCCAACAAGGCTTCCTATAGGTTGACACCAGCATAAAATGAAGAAGTGAACAAACAAGTGCAGTAGCTATTAGAAAGAGGGTTGATTAGATAAAGACCTTAGCCCATGCACGGTACCAACTGTGTTAACACTGAAGAAGGATGATGAATGGAGAATGTGCACGGACTCAAGATCCATCAACAAAATAACAATAAGGTATCATTTTCCTTTACCAAGAATGGATGATCTCATGGATTGTTTGGGAAAGAATAGATAATTTACAAAAAATGATTTAAAGAGTGGGTATTACCAAATTAGGATAAGAGAGGGTGATGAGTGGAAGACTACTTTTAAGACCAAGGAGGGGCTATATGAGTGGTTAGTAATTCTATTTGGGTTAACAAATGCACCTAGCACATTTATGAGGTTAATGAATGAGGTATTGAAACTATTTTTGGGGAAGTTTGTGATAGTTTATCTTGATGATATTTTTATTTTTAGTAGTAGTAAAGAAGAGCATTTATTACATATTAGGCAAGTCTTACAAAGGCTCAAAGAAGAAAGTTTATTGGTAAATTTGAAAAAGTGTAGTTTTATGAAGGAGAAACTAGTTTACTTGGGGTATGTTATCTCTCAACAAGGACTACAAATGGATCTAGAAAAGGTATGTTCTATCATTGAATGGCCAACACCTAGGAGTGTACATGATGTTAGAAGTTTCCATGGTTTAACAAGTTTCTATTACAAATTTATTTAAACTTTTAGTAGCACATGTTCACCCATAACTAAAACTATAAGGGGAGATATGAAATAGTTTAAGTGGACAGCAACAATAGATAACATATTTGAGATTTTGAAGAAGAAAGTCACCGAAGAGCCAATATTAGCATTACCTGATTTTGTCAAAGTGTTTCAAGTGAATTGTGATGCAAGTGGGACAGCCATAGGAGCAGTTCTAAGTCAAGAGGACAGACCCATTGCATACTTTAGCGAGAAGCTTAATGATGCCAAGAAGAGGTATTCCATTTATAATCAAGAATTTTATGCCATTGTGCAATCTTTAAAGAAGTGGTGTCATTATTTGCTTCCAAAGGAGTTTATTCTCTACACGGATCATCATGCTTTGCAATTCATTCATAGTCAAACCAAGTTGAACTAAAGACATATGAAGTGGGTTGAATTCCTACAAGGATATACTTTTGTTCTCAAGCATAGAAATGGAAGTTCAAATAAAGTAGTTGATACATTGAGTAGAAAAGCAACATTGTTGACTGAAATGAGAGCTAAAGTAGTTGGATTTGATGCTATGAAAGAGTTGTATAAGGATGATTTGGACTTTAATGATGCATGGACAACATGTATGGAGCCTACTAGTGTGGATAGGACACCTTGGATGGATTATTTTATACAAGATGGAGTGATGTTCAAAGGACAACAACATTGCATACCACAAGGATTAATGAGGCATAATTTAAAAAGAGAAAAACATTGTGGTGGTTTAGCTAGATATGTTGAAGCTGATAAAACAATGGTACAGCTTAGTGAAAGATATTTTTGGCCAAAGATGAGGGCAAAAATCAGAAAATTTGTGCAAGGATGTCAAATTTGTCAATATGCCAAAAGAGGAAGTCAAAATACAGGCCTATATCAGCCATTACCCATACCAAAGAAGTCGTGGGAAGATGTAAATATGGTTTTCATACTTGGACTACCAAGAACACATCGAGGTAAGGATTCTATTTTTGTGGTTGTCGATAGATTTTCCAAAATGGCTCACATTATATCATGTAAGAAGATGGATGATGCAACACATGTAGTAAATTTGTTCTTTATGGAGGTTGTTAGATTGCATGATTTGCCAAGAAGTATAGTTTCAGACCATGATACTAAGTTTGTAGGACATTTTTTGAGGAAAATTTGGAAGAAATTAGGGACTTATTTAAAGTTTACTTTTACATATCATCCTCAAATGGATGGAAAAACTAAATTTGTTAATCGAAGCTTAGGGAATTTGTTAATATGTTTAATCGGTGACAAGCCTAAGCAATGAGATTTAACATTGCCTCAAGCTGAGTTTACATACAATTACTCAGTCAATAAAAGCATAGGTAAGACTCCATTTCAAATTGTTTATGGGTATAGTTCTAGAGGTATTTTAGAATTAAGGGAGCTTGCAAATACTGAAGGATATAAGGGAAGTGCTGAAGGAGAAGAACTTACCAAATATATGCAAGATTTACACCAAGTGAGGGAAAAAACTTAGTTGGAGCAACCAACGGTATAAGGAGGAGGCTAATTTGAAGAGGAGAGAAAAGAATTTTGAAGTGGGAGATATGGTATTGGCACACCTACAAAAGGAAAGATTTCCCATTCATACCTACAACAAACTTAAGTGGAAGAAGATTGGACCATGCAAGGTCATCAAGAAGTTTTCACCAAATGCCTATGAGTTGGAGTTGCCTAAAGGTTTAGAAATCTCTCCAATTTTTAATGTTTCTAATTTATATACCTATCATGAGGGAGAGACATCACAATTGCAAGAAGAAGAGAAAAAATTACCAGAAAAATGGAAAGAGCAACTACGTAAGAAAGCACAAGAGGAGATTGAATATATTTTGGATTTAAGTCATTAGGAAGACAAGGGGAAAATAGTATAGTGAATATTTAGTGAAATGGAAGGGTAGACCAGCAGAGGATCCAACATGGTTAAGCTTAGTAAAGCTAGAATTACTCCAGTTAGCGCAACAACACAGAGTTTTAGTTGGGGCAGAAAACTACCTCCCGTGAGCTCATTTAATGAGTAGCACAATGCAAGAAATGAAAAGGGCAAAACTAGGTGGGAGTGTTTGAACTAAAAATAGGTAGGTGGAGGAATTTATGATAGGTTTTGAATGTTGCAATAGTTTTAAGCAGGACTTTTGGAGATTTTTAGGCAAGAAGCTTCCAGATTTTAGTCAGTTTGGAGAAGAAGAATAGAACATCAAAAAAAAGAGGAGAGAGGAAATGAAGAAGAGGCTAGATAAGCAAAAACAAGAGAATAGAAGAGGATAATAGGCAATATCAGAGGACAACAAAAAATGAATGTTCTGTAGTAGTTAGAGAGACCTGTAGCAGATAGAAAGAGGACAAAAAGAAAGAGAGGAATGACAGATGGTGTTTATTCTACAAATATTCATGTAGATGCATATATAAGTGTGTAAGAAGTTGAACTTTTAAGTTAATATAATCTTTCCTTTTCATAGCTACTATTCCTATGTGTCTGGGTGGTTATAAGAAATATTATATAAATTTGCTATTCTAGAAGTCTAGGTTTTAATTGGCAAGTTTCAAGTATTTTATGTAGCTGAAACTATAAATAGTCACCTACAACCATTACTACAACTACCTGCAACAACAGTCTATTTTTGGTAGAAACTTAGTTTGTGTCTCTACAGTTGTTTCTATGCCTCCGAAGCTAATTATTGGACCTGCAACACATGTGTAGACCTCTATAAAGGTTGTGTGAGGTTCCTTATAGCAACACAACCCCTCCTTTTCCACCTATTTGCTCATTTTAGTAGGTTTTTAGGCACCTACAAGGGGGTGGGTGCCATCAAATTATAAGATGAAATATTTAAATGACACTTCAAGTTTATAAGGGACAAATAAACCCATCTACATATAGGCCACTTGAATTTTGGTGAATGATGTTTTCAAATCTTCACTCCAAGCTATAAAGCCAACCCATCTAGGGGTCTAACCTAGGAGAAATTCAACCTAGCAAATCTGGCACATTCTCCACAAGTATTTATATACATTTTGTTTTACAAGCACATCAACCATTAAGGAGCATGGAAAACAAGATACAATGGTACATGTTTTGATAATTCAAATCCATACATCAGCTTAGTCAAATCCATGGTAGTTGGTATCAAACCATTTGTGCTTGAGATTAAACTTTAAGGTATCTAAACATATTCAAATTTTGAGACAACAAGTAGATTGAGACTGTTAAAATTTTAGAGATAGTGAAATATTTTCTACATCATCAACACCATTTTTCTATTATGAATTCTAACACTAAGCACCCTAATTACTCACATTTAATTTGTAAACCTTTTTAAAGTTATCAAATTCCAACTTATTAAGGTTATTGATTGCATCCAACTTATTAATCTTATTGATTGCATGTATTCAATTAGGCTAGATTTATTTATCCAATGTATTTGTTTTCATCACAATAATAACTTTGACTTTCATTGTCCTTTACGATAAATAGGATCTTCACATGTTAATACATTAAAAAAGTTATTTTGTCGGCATCTAATAACATGTTAATCTTCTCTAGTATTTTTTATTAGTCAGAGTATGTAATCATTTATAGCTGCCGAATTGAGGCCTTAGGAAAGTGATAATACCAATCCAATTCAATCCTCAATGCCTTCAAGTGCTTTAGGGAAAATTCTTTCTATGATTCCATCTCAAGGAAGGAGTTCCCTTATGGATATAGTGTAGGCCTACTTTAATATGTGAATTTAGGTCTCTCTCTACCTTGAATTTGGGTATATCTCAGAGGCGTCATGGTAGAAACACATTGCATATGTTATTATCTAGGGGTTCTTTTAAATATTCAAGGTAAGTCCATAAAAAAGTACTTTGAGATGTCGACGTTGACATCATGAGCCCCACAAATGTGGCCTATTTAATTGGTCCATGATATCTAGGCACATTTATGTACGTCAATTGAATTTGTGGATAACCCTTAGGAGCTTGAAAGATATGGGTTGAATAAGCTCTACCCAATTATGGTAGTTGTTTTATCATGTTGTTACTTCCATTGTGTGAGTAAAATTCAAAAGGGGGTTTTGAGTTACCCATAGTCTTGTTTGACCCTAACACTATGTGAGTTTATATATGTTTTTTTTCTTTGGTCATTTTTATCTTGAGGGGGTTGTTCCACTCCTTCAACCTCTAATTTCTAGATCCATTGGACCTTTGTGGCTATGAGGTTAATAGGTATCATAGCTCCTAGCCTCTAAGCTTCTCTAATTTGTTGGGAACTTTCATGTTTTCCTCCATTTAGGTGCTCTCTTGAGGCATTTTCTAGTTTCTCAATTTGATATGAGATATGTAAGGATTCTTGGGCCTCTCTAACCTCTTGCAAGTGTTTTTCTAAATGTGTTACTTTATTGTCTAAGTGCATTGCTATTATTGTGTAGCTAGTTTAAGGTTGATCTACCTAATGGATTTCTAATTGAACAAGCACTCAACTTGCTCTACCTTGGTTAGAATGAGTTAGTTGATCCATTTGTTCTTGTTCCCAAGTAGGATTGTTGAATGTAAGAGCGTGATGAGATTCCCATGTATCATTATTATAATCTAAATCTTCATAGTCAAAATAATTTGCAAGAGGTGCTAATGGATCAAGTGACACATACCTATCAAACAAGGACATTTCAAGTTCTCTAGAGGAAATATTCCTTGGGTTTCCTTTTGATTCTATTTTATTCGAGGGTGTCATAGACACCACAAAATAAATCAATTGAATGGAGAGAAAAGAGGATGAGGGCGATGAGTGAGATGAAAAAGAGGATGGTGAATGAAAGTGAAAGTGATGATGGAAATGTGAAATTGTCAACCTCAAAGGATTTTCCCTTCACGTTGGGTTCACTAAAATATGTGTTGTTTCAAATGTGTCTTAGACAATTTACAAGTGAGTTAGACTAACGTGACACATGAATCATCTCCTTGCTAAGGGTGACCTCCTAGTCACTCTTGCTCTCATGGAAAAAGCTAATCAATTGGATGTAGGTTCCATGGGTTATTTTTTTTCATTCTTGAGGAAGTAGAATGTCACAGATGGCAGTTCGGTTGTTTTCTTGATGTGTGTGTGGATAGTTATTTTTATGGAAACTTTTGATTATAGTTTTTGTTGTGATAATAGTATGACTTGAAGGGTCACAAGTCCTAAGTCTCCTGTGCCTAGCACAAAGGTTGTTTTGTTTGTTTGTGATTTGGAGATTCTCTTGTCCCCTTTATTTATCTTGAATGATTTGTTGCATCAACTCTTGTTTGTTATTGGAGCTTTGGCTATGTCCTTGTTCTTTAATGGTTTGTCCTATGTTTTGTTGATTGTGAATTGAATGGGGGAAATCCTCCCTAGTCTCATCAAGGGCCAATCTTATCCAATCTTCCTTGATGCCTGTGCAAACTAAATGCTTGACAAGAGGGGGAAAATTTTGTGTGGTTGAATATGTTCAGAATGCTGACTATTGACCTTGCAATAGTATCAAGGGTTTCCTTTTCCTAATATTTTTTGACCTTTTTGATACATTGACCTTATGATGAAATCAAGGGTTTCGATCACTTGTTTTCTTTCTACATTTTTCCTAATGTTTTCTTTTTAATTTTTTATGAATGCTAGTTGCATGAATGCAATACACTTTTATTTCTTTTAGATTGCATTCATTTTCCTAATATTTTTTGACCTTTTTGATGCATTGACCTCATGATGAAATCGAGGGTTTCGATCACTTGTTTTCTTTCTACATTTTTCCTAATGTTTTCTTTTTAATTTTTTATGAATGCTAGTTGCATGAATGCAATGCACTTTTTATTCTTTTAGATTGCATTCATTTTCAATTCCTAGGAATTAGATCATATTCAATGAAATCTAACTATGTTTTTGTTGATTCCTATAATGGTTTTAAATTGTAAGCTATGAAATGAAATTACAACTAATCTAAGAACAATGAAAGTAAAATTTAATCTAGGAAAAAATGGAAATCTAAACTAAGTAATTAAAAGCATATCTAATCTAATGCAATAAAGAAAGTCTTATCAGGAGAAAAGAAAACAAATTATTTACTTCCACAAGAGTAGAGATTTTCTCTAATTACTATGAAAAGAATAAAGTACCTAATATGAATTGGGTGTTAGTGCTTGGTAATTCCTTAGAATTCCTTCATGGTAACCCTCTCTTTCTCTACAGTAGTAGGTTCCTCCTCTTGGTAATAGGGATAAAGATGGGATCAATTGAATTAAATTCTACTTAAAGCTAAAAGAAATGGAAACAAGGATGATTTATATGAGAATTTGAATGCTAAGAAGTGCAATGGGCTTGATAAATTAAACTATGCAATAAAATCAAAGGCATGTGAACTTCTACATGAGCATGAGAATTCTATGGGGACAATGATATGCAAAGAAAAAGAAAGAGAAATATGCAATACTAAATTTACCTCCCCTAATACATAGAGGATGGGGTATTTATAGGTTGAAATCAACACCAAAGGTGGTGGTGATTGGGGAGTTAATAGATTTGATTAGGGAGTGATCTAAATCAAATTGAAAGTGAACAATAGTTTGAGAGAAGATCACATGCCTAGCAAGTCCTTAGAAGTCCTTCATGGAAACCCTCTCTACCTCTACAACAATGAGGTCCTCCTCTTGGAAACAAGGATGAAGATGGCAGAAATTGAATTGAATTGAGATTTTAAGCTAAAACTAATGGAAAATGGGGATGATTGACATGAGAATTTGAATGTTAAGAAGCATAGTGGGCTTGAACAATTAAACTATGCAAATAAAAGAAAAAGGCATGCGATGTTTTGTACAAGCATGTCAGAATGCTATGGAGACAACTATATGTAAAGAAAAGCAAGAACAAACATGTAATACTAAATTTACCTCCCCTAATACATAGAGGAGGGGACTATTGTAGGTTGAAAATGAACACCAAAGGTGGTGGTGATTGGGGAGTTAATAGAAATTGATTAGAGAGTGATCTAAATCTAATTGAGAGTGAATAGTAGTTGGAGAGTAAATCATAGGCTTGGTGAGTCCTTAGAAGTCCTTCATAGAGACCCTCTCTTCCTTTATAGCAATGGGGTGCTTGTCTTTCCAACAAGGATGAAGATGGGAGAAACTAAAATGATTTGAGCTTTAAATCTTAAAAAGTGGCAAATGGGGTGTTGATATGAGCATTTGAATGCTAAGAAGTGCAATGGGCTTGAGCAATTAAGATATGAAAGTAAAAGAAAAAGGCACATGAAATCCTACACGAGCATGAGAATGCTATGGAGACAACTCTATGCAAATACAAGGTTGGGCCATCGAATTCAGGCCTAAAAATAATGCAAAATAGATTTTAAATAAGGTGCTACTAACTGTGCCATCTATAATTTACATTCAAAGGACAAGATGAAAAGGTGGATATTCAAATTATACTTACAAAAGTACCTTCCCTCCATGAAAATTTCAAAATTGAGTCACCTAAAGTGCTTTGGACAATATTCAAAGACTATTTAAAGGTTCTATTAATAGTTTAGAGAGTTTTGTGACAGGAGGGTTTTAGGCAGTCAAGAGAAGGTTTATGGTATTTAAGAGTAGTTTATGAACCACATTTAAGTTGTAAAAAGACCTACAATATGAAAGTGGAGTAAAATACTTGATTGATTTATTCGATGAACTACAGAAGCATTATTACAAGGAGAAATGCAGTTAAGAAGTTGTAACCAGACATAACTGCATAACCGGTAGCATAACTAGTAATCGCTATCTAAACTAAGAAGATATTAAACAATGTAATACTATGCTGACATTCCTCCCCTTATTACGTTATTCCTACAATAGTATCGATAGTACCAAGGGACCCCCCCTGAATCTTAATATACTCAACAAAGTTGATTGCATAATATGAATACATATTTTATAGAAGATCTTCTCCTAAAAGAACAAATCCTGAACCAAGCAGGGATCCATCAAGTTGTCTCTTGACCCTTGGAAAGGTGTAGCTTCAATCTATGTTCTTGAGCTCTCACCAAATCCCAAACATGTCTCCAGAACATAATCTTCACAAAACATGTATTCTTCAAATCTGTCAGCAATAACAAGGAAAAGTAAAAAAACTAAAACCAAAAATGCTTCTCATGCAAAGCATCATCTCAAAGTGAGAAGCTAACTTGAGATGATATTTTCCTCCATCCTCTGATGTTGCTTGCCTCCAATTTGACTTTGTTACTCTTTAACTGCTTGATGTTACAGGGTAAATGCAAGAAGTTGTGTCCACTTAAGGTGGAAGTTTCGGAGTTAGAAAAAAATCCGAAATCGGGTTAACCAAAACGGGAACCCGCTTTTTATAAAATGGGATCCCGCTTTTTAAAAACGGGATCCCGTTTTGCTTCGGAATCCCGAGCCAAAAGCGGGATCCCGTTTTCAAGAAACGAGATCCCGTTTTGAGTTTCATAAAAGGTTTATATTTTAACCTTTATAAAACGGGATCCCGTTTTAAAAACGGGATCCCGTTTTATAAAGGTTAAAATATTAACCTTTTATGAAACGGGATCCCGTTTTAAAACGGGATCCTGTTATTTAAAATTTGAATTTTAAGCTCGGGTTTTGCTTTGTAACCCGGTTCGGGAAATGCTTTGGGGACCCGAACCTGACCTCTGGACCAGGTTTGACCTGCAACTTGAAGGTCCTGTCAATGTCACAACAAAATAGTGACTTTGGGCATATATCTGAAGGTCTATTTTGCAGTATATTTTGACGAAATTAAAACCCATTATAGATGAGACAGTGTAGATTCTAAATATGTAATTTTTTTTGCAATTGGATTATTTTTTCTATTTTTTAATCAATTTCTGATGAAATAGGTCCATAAACTTGAATTATTAGGGTTTTTTAGTATTTTAATAACTTTTTATTAACATATTTTTTTGTAAAAAAAATTGTAGGAAAACGTACTTTAGACAATTCTTTTCAATTTAAAAAAAAAAAATTTCGAAAAATGTTAAGTTTAGGTCATCTTATGCGTGACGTACACGATGATTTTTTAAAAGACCAAAAATGGCCAATAAAAAATTAATGAAAAAAAATATATTCAATAAAAAATTACAAAAAAATATGGAAAAGGTGCTTCAGTGAGTTACAAATCTTTTCCCAAAAGGATTTTGAAAAATATGATTATTTAGGTCAAAATATGGATGACGTACACGTACATGGTATAGTAAAAAAAAGTGACTTTTAAACAGTGGTTTTTAGAAACACCTATTCAAAATCACTTTCTATCATCTGGGTATTGAAAAAAATTACATATTTGGAAACTAGATTCTGAGTACTACATTTCATATTTAGTGACTTTTTCCAAGATTCCACCGTTAAGTGCTTCAAATTTTTAGGTCAAATGTGACAAATTCTGAAAATCAGGGAAAACACTTCCACTTTTTGGCCAATAAGTGGACACAACTTCTTGCACACACCCTACATGTGATCCTTTGAAAGCCCTATCAGGTGTAGTATGAATGGCCCTGAGAGCACAAGCAATGTTTGATGTAGCCATGATAAACTAAAATGAACAAAGTGTCAAATTCCACCGAAAGTACACCTTTTACAACATAGTGTAAACACAAATATATCCTTATTGCTCCTTATAATGCTTATACCTCCCGTATAGCTTTAGGATGCATAAATGAATGTTTACAAAAATTTGTTTCCACAAATCTAAAAAGAGCTATGAACCTTATTCTTCCTATAAAGCATTTTCCCACCTTTTTTATTATAAGGAAAACTAAACTTGTACAGTATGCTGAAGAGGCAAACATTACGACATTGTTTTGTCGATGGTCTCTAATCTCCTTCAAGAGGTGTGGCAACCAATACATTTTGTTTTAATGGTTTAGACTTCTGTAGATGTCAACTGGTATCATTTTATGCTTCCTTATGTGCTCCCATGATAACTACTCTTCTTCCCACAGGCAACCTTCACAAATTCTAGAGGATGAATGCAGATCTTTGATACTTCAGGCAAAGGTCGATCACTCCAAACTTCATCTACCAAAGATATTTAGATTGAAAAAGAAACTAGACACAAATAGAAATTTGACATTGTCATTCAGACTCAGCATCAAAGATATCAATCATGACCTGAATAGAGTATACTACGCCTCTATTTTATCCTCCAGTGCTTGGTTTTTACCACTACAACATGCTCATTTCCACACTTTGATTCTTGCCCTTTCACATGTAGCATAAGAAATGAAACAATAACCAATGAAAAATATATATCATCACCTTACTTCACAAAACCAAAGAATTTATTGTAGCTAAAATTAAATAAGAATAGCTCCTTGCAATCTATCAGACATCATCTACAAGATTTAATTCATCCTTCATATACTCTCATATAGAAAACTACAGATTTCTCCTTTGAACAGAAAAGCATCTACCATTTCTTAGTTTCTAATCACTAAAACACCACCTACAACATCTTGATGCCTTTACAACAATCGCTAGTGATGCACAACATGACTAACATGATTCCTTCTTCCAACACCTCACATCGCACAAGAACAACTAAACTTGCTCTGATACCATATGAAAGTGGAGTAAAATGCTTGATTGATTTATTCAATGAACTACAGAAGCATTTATACAAGGAGAAATGCAGTTAAGAATTTGTAACCAGACATAATTACATAACCGATAGCATAACTGGTAACTATTGTCTAAACTAAGCAGATATTAAACAATGTAATACTATGCTAACACAATCTAGATTTTAACTTTGGATAGGTCCTACTCAATCCCTCTAACAACTATAATGCAAGTCCAAATGAATTGCACATGACAAATTAAGGGTCCACAACTACACCAAAATTAACTGAAATGGAACTCCACCTTATGCTATGGTCAAACTACACCTAGGTAAGGTAGTCCAAGATACAAAAATCAACCAACTTGAGCTCACTAGCCAACCCTCAAGTATGAATGATCTCCAAAACATATACTAACAAAAGATGAATAAGATGATGTTTGTAGAACCAATATCAAAACCACACTAAACAAATGATTTATTGAATTAATACTAAGATGAAATCTTAATTGGCAAAGGAAATAACACCATAAAACTAGAGAGAATAAGACGATAACCTATAAGACTCCCAAGAAAATAGAACCAAATGCAACTAGGAGTCAATGGATCTACAAATCCATGTCATGCATACAAAAGGGGAGTTAGGTTCAAAGTTGACTAAGCAAGAATCATCAAACATAAAAGGCTATACCAGTTGGATCAACAAAGACAAATTAAAAAATCAAGTCAAAAAAGGTGGTGGGCCCTCATAATATGAAGGTACAACTACTACTAAGATTAATCAAATAATCTCCTAGGACCTAATCAAGACTCTAAAATTGGAAATCTAGAAGAGCTTGTGATTCGAGACTTGAAAAGCAAAAAGGAGGTCCAAATTTTGCTAAGGCAAGATGGGGCACATTTGTGAGATACAACATCATCTAAAATTCATATTACAAAGTTCTTGCCTCCTTTTGTCCAAGCCACTATGAACTTAATTCTACATGAATGTGCAACATGTTGCTATGTTTTGATATTTAAATGCATTCAATGTATAATAAGTTTTCATCTAGAAACTAAGAGAAGTTAGCAATTACAAGGTTAAATCATCAAATGACACTTCAATTTTCTAAGGGACAAATAACCTCATCTACATACAAGCCACTTGCATGTTGATGATGCTGTTGTTGAATCTTCACCCCAAGCTATAAAGGCAACCCATCTAGGGGTCTAACCTAGGAGGAATTCAACCTAGCAAATCTGACACATTCTCCAAAGATGTTTATATACATTCTTGTTTTTACAAGCACGTCAACCATTAAGTAGCATGAAAAATTAGATACAATGGTACATGTTTTGATAGTTCAAATCCATGCATCAGCTCAATCAAATCCATTCAAACCTACTATGCTTGAGATTAAACTTCAAGGTAACTAAACATGTTAAAATCATGAGACAATAAATATATTGAGACTATTAAAATTTTAGAGATAGTGAATCATTTCTTACATCATTGACACTATTCTTCTATTATGGATTCTAACACTAAATACCCTAATTACTGACATTTAATTTCTAAAATATATATTTTTAATTAAGCTCGTTGATTGCATCTATTTAATTAGGCTAGATTTATTTTGCTAGTGCAATTGTTTTCATGACAATTATAACTTTGACTTTCATTGTCCTTTATCATAAATAGGATCTTCACATGTTAATGTATTACAAAAGTTATTTTGTCCGAATCCAATAACATGTTAATACTACTCTAGTATTTTTTTTATTAGTTAGGGTATTTAACCATTTATAAAGAGTTTTTTTTAAGGTTGCACTTTTCATTGAGAAGGAGAGAATGCGCCATTAGGTATACCTTCTTCAGTTTGGTTTTCTCAATTTACCTTATAAAAATCCCACGATAGAGAAGGTTGACAATTCCTTGTAGCATTAGACAAGCGAACGATGGATCCAAGAAGGAACCGATGTCTATTCTTATGGCTATCAATGCGGGTATGAGTAGAACGTGGCAATAATTAATTAGGGTTTCTCAAAATAATAATCTTGTAAAGGTTTGTCAATGGCGCCTGATACGTTTGTAAACTGTATATTATACTTCTAAGAGTTTTTTTAACATTATTCAAGTCAATAAAATAGAAATCTAGGAAAGTGCACTGCAATTTCCATTAAAGAGACGTGTATTCGAAGCCTTTCATTGAAGAGGGATTCCTTCAAAAGTTCTATAAGAACAATATCAATAAGAATTGAAAATAGTTCTGTGGAAATGTCGAGGGGCCTTCTTGAAAACCTAAACTTTGTTCAGCCTGGTTTCATACTTGCAGTTACAGTATTTATAGGGTTGATAGTGTTGAAGATTGTTATTTCATGGGCTTTTGATGAAAAGAAGGAGAGGAGTGAGGAAAGTTTTGTATATGTGAGTGAAGGAGAGAAGGTGATAAAGAGTGAGGCAAGTTTTGGATATGTGAGTGAAGGAGAAGAGAAGAAGAATAGTGATGATGATGGGCATATGGATGTTTGGTTCACAGAAGTGGCTGGGGTTGCAGGTGATACGGCTATACTATTAGCTGCTTCTGAGATTAAAAAAATTATAAAAGTAGTGGGGGTTGCCGTGGTGGCGGCAGCAGCAGCAGCTGGGGCGGCAGTGGCTGTAGCAGCTGTGGCAGTGGCCACTGCTATGGTGGTGGTGGGGGTTGTGGTGGTGGGGGTGGCAGCAGTGGCGATGGCAGTAGCTATGGAGGTCCTGGCCGTTATGGTGGTGGAGGATGTGCTGGTGTTTGTTGATAAATAAACTTGTAGGTTAGGCTAACTTTCTGGGCAGCTGAATTATTCTAGGGTTTTAGAATCTGTATTGCAAATTGTATAGGGTTAAAATCTGAATGTAGAGATGGTGTGTAAGGAGCACCACCAGTTTGGATATTTTATCTTTACATTGAAGAAAAGAGAAAAAGGAACATCATGACTGTATCCTTTATCAAATAAAAGCTCGGATTCTTAATAGCCCTATGTTTTCATGTTATCAGTTTTGACATTAGTTGTTGTTGAAAACTGTGCCAAATCAAAAATATTGGATGCAGTTTTAATGTTTTAGTTTTTCTTTTCTGATTTTTCAATTGGTGGAAACTACTTATTTTAGCTATCAATGTTTTAAAATAAAACTAAAACATCTTCCAATCACATAGCATGAGAAAAGCAAAAATTAGTGTGGATTATATGGTTTCTAATGTTTTTGCTTTCATTTGTAAAAGCAAACGAACATATAGTAATGTTTCTGATTCCCAGGTAAAAAATAATTGAACGAGCAAACGTTCTATTTTGAAACTAGTTAGATTATACGTATTGCTACAGATGGGCCATAGGCATTTCAAGAGATTGTGACAGAGGCATGTTTACACAATTGAACGAGTAAACATTGTATTTTGAATCTCTTTAGATGATACATATTGCTAATGGGCCATAGGCATTTCAAGAGATTGTGACAGAGGCATGTTTACAAACACATTGTAGACATGTGGTTAAGGCTTTCATTCATAGTGGACCTGTATGGTGATTTCAGATGACAATTTTTTTAAGAGGGCATGCAATAGAACAGCTGCTGAATTTTTGATATTTTCCTCATGTGTGTCTTAACCTCTCACTAGTTCTGTGGGTAAACCTTTTTTGCATTGTATAGCAAGGAAAATCTACTACTAATACAATAGATCCACAAGAAGGTAATTGATTCTCTCTAATCCATTCAATTGCATAACCCCCTGTATGGATTCTATTTAGGACAAGAATTTAAGCTTGGTTTTAAATTCAATGAATGAAGACGTTGCAGTGGTCTTCCGCCACATCTACACATAACTCAAATAGCATGCATACAAATGACTCCATCTTGTAAGGAATGGTTATGCCCTTAACCAACCCACCACTAGATCATGAAACTTGTTCAACCCATTTGAGCTTATAACTGAATTGAGGGGGACTATTGTATCTTCTTCTTTTCTATCTTTGTGAAAATGAACCACTATGTTATTGAGTGTTCCATTTTCTTGTAGGCTAGTTGTTGTGCCTCACACAACACACCCCATTTTTCTCTTTAAGTCTTGAATTAGGTTTTCTTCAATCCTCTTTCATCACATTTGCATGACTTCACTCTCAAAGTACTAAGTAGTATCTAGGAGATTTTTTCTTCAATCCTCTTTCATCACATTTCCATGACTTCACTTTCGAAGTCCTAAGTAGTATTTAGGAGATCATTGTTCAATCTTAGCATGAGGTGTATGCTTGAATCATGAGGGCCTACTACCTTGTTTGATGTGGCTTCCTAACATGTTTTTGCTAATCTACGCGGTATGACCTCCTTGTTTGATGGTTCTTTCTTAGTTGGTTTTGACCCAATTCTCATGGTATGTTAAATTCCTTATTAGATTTCATTCTCTTTGGTTTTGTGTCTTATATAGGTCATGGTCCAATTCATTATGCTTTCACGATCTTGTTGTATTTTGCCAATTTATGTTGAACCTACAAAGTCATGGGTCATCAATGGTTACATTAGTTAAAGGTTGTATTTTGTGAGGTCCTAGGTCAATTTGACAGTGTTCTTATAACCTTTGGCTATCTTAGGCTCATGCGGAGAAGGTTAGATTTTGTGTTACATCTTGGTTTTCTCATACAAATCCTCTTTTGTAGAAGCTTATTATTATTTAATAGGGTCAAATCCGACACTCTAGGGATGGAATTTAGATTTGAGATCTTATGACTTTAGTAGGCTTTGTGAACCTCCTCAAGGCTTAAGTGAGCTCCCAACCCCCCTAAAATTCTTAAAAACTATTGAAGTTGTCACAAAAACCCTTAAAACACTCCAAAACCATATTGGCACCAAGGATTCTAAAGTTTTGATGGAGGGATCTAGTTAATTTGAAGACAAAATTTGACTATAGACTGTTAGATCTTGATAGGATTAATCTTGACCATTGATGTTTCTTTAGTATCTTTTTCTTTATGATCTAATTCTTCATTATGTTCAAGCTTAAAATTAACGGTCTATGCTTTTACAAAACCCTCCTTTGACTATCACAACCTCCTACTAGCTATCACATGGGGTTTTGTGACTCATAAACAATTATCAAAAAAATAAATTGAGCACCTATCTCCCATACAAGATGGTCCACACATGTGGAGTTATTTTAGGGGCTTATGGCACTAATTTCAAATGTTGAAAGACTTATTTTTATCATAATGCTAGAGAGGGTTTAAGGAAATATATGATTTTATGAACTTTGACACCCAAGGCTTTCCTTTTCCTTGGATATTATGTTGCATCTTGAGCTTGAATGCCATAACAACCTTGTATTTGTATTTTTTCTTGCATTTACATGCAAATTGTGACAAATTTGAGTAGGTATTTAGAGAGAATCAAAATTAACTTGGCTATACAATCATTTATTTCATTAGTCAAGAGCTAGGGTATGATGGTGATGGTGAAAGGTGCATCAAAATAGTAGGGATAGACCTATGTTGGTTAGGCTTTCATAATGTTTCAATATTTTCTTGCATATGATGTCTTGTTGTTTACTAGTCGTGCATATGTCTCCTAAATAGGTCTAATGAATTTTCTTCTTCATCATCCTTGCAAGATGTTGAACAAATTTCAACTTGTTATGCTCCTTCTCAAGCTATTTGAGTTATTGGGTGGAAGAGATATCTAAAGACAAATATCAACTTATCAAATATTAGTGCCATGAATTCCTAGGTCCAAAGGATGGTCTTAGTAGATGATCATAGCAATAAAACCCATTAGTACAATCTTCAAGGGATTGTCCTATCACTTAACATCTTATCTTTGTCTTATTGTTAATGAATAATTTGGGGATTTGGATTCAGATGTAACTAGTCATCATGACAAAGAGAGATGTCATTAGGGATTGGGGCTTCCATTATTAGATTTGAAGTACTAAATTGTAAGGTAGAGAACACAATCATGCTATCCTAAGTAGTCTTATTGTGTAAAAGGGCAGTCATGGCATCACGGTGTAAAATTAAATTTAAACTACTATTAAACTTATAAATTACATTAATGAAGCTAGGAAATGAAAACAAGAAAAGTGGAAGAAAAGAAAAGAAATCTAGAAAATTAGTTGCAAAATAGTGAAGAGAAGATTACAAAGAACCTAGAAAATAGACTTAGAAGATCACTAGCTCAGACTCTAGCACCCTTTGTTGTTGCCCAATTTCCACATTGTTTTGTGAGTCGCATGTTGTCATCTAGAAACAACAGAAAACTCAATTATCTTTAGGTGATCCCACAATAATGTGTCCCATTTTTTATCCAAAGTGGGACACATTGGAAATCAATAGTTTTAACCAAAATTTCACTTTATGTCATCTATACCAGCTAAACCATTAAGAATTTGAAGATGATGTGAACTAGTGATTTTTGAGATTTTGTGTAGATTTTAATTATTATTTTTAATTTTTAAAATTAATTTGTGTCATTTTTTTACATAATATTAAATAACTTTTTTTATAGTTAACAATATTTTTAACAAGTGATATTTATTCCATAATGCATAATTGTTTTACAAAAAGGATAAAATTATAAATTGATGCAGGGGCATCCAGTGGTGTAAGGGCAATCTTGCATCACCCAAAAAAAGATGTGTTTCAAAATTGTTGATGTTCTTTCCATTTCTTTTCAAAATTTGTGGTTCTGGTTCCATAATCGCTTGAATAATGATGTAGAACTTTCAGTTTTTTGAAACTGCTAAAAATAGCAACCTGCTATTTTTAGAAAGTTTGTATTTGGGCACAGAATGAAGTGAAATTTTATAGGAAGTTTCATAACTAAAAAATAAGACCTTTGGCAAATGAATCACGAAAAGATCATTTGCGAGCTGAAAGATATTAAAGTTTCTGTTTCCTAAAAAATGCCTGAAAATTATTCAAACTCAGGTTTGAGGCACTAAACGGCCCCGTACGGGCCCGAAAATGGCCAAAACTAGTAGAGAAGATTCTTAGTGCATAGAGCACTCTGCGAGCTTTCTAACACATAAAACAGTTCATCAATCAGACACCTGAATCAAAAGTTATGGCTCCTAGAAGTTGACCTATTTTTGGAGGGAGATGCAAATTTTGAAATTAGGTTGTTGGCCACCAAAAAAGGCTATTAATAACCATTTTTGGGAACCTTGGGCAGTAGTAGAGTTAAGGGGACAAGTGTGGAGTCAAGAATAGGTGAGAAAATAGTAACCCTAGCTGATCTGGAGTTACAGAAGGCAGAAGACTCCAGAGCCTGGTGATGTGTAGCTGTAGTGTGTTGCAGCCTATGGAGGATTGATTCCTCTGATTGTAATTGAGCTTCTATAATGTAATGAGTTGACCAGATCAATAAAGAAATATTCTATTTTCTGTGTTCTATTTTTGTTGTTGTGTGTTTTACGATTTACCCCCTTCATCAAGTGGTATCAGAGAAAGGGTTCCTGAGTGTGTAGACAGATTGCTGACCATGAGGCAGTTTGCATCAAGACCTGAGGTTGTGGGTTTGCTATGGAGATTAAGATGCTTCTATTAAGAAACCATATTGGGAGGAATGCTTTGATGGAAGAGGGTTTTAGAGCCCTATAAAGGAAAATTGATGCATTGCAAGAGGAACTACGAAGAGGGTTTAAACCGAGAACAAGAGAAGAAAGTGAGGATGAAGCTGAAGAAGAGCTATCTGAGGAAGAACAAGAAGCTGTAGGAGATCCTACAGAAGTTAGGTTGTTGAGGGCCATTTTGAAGATTGGAAAGAGGCCCAGGAGCAAAGTTTCTACATATTCTGGAGATTTGAATCCAGAACAACTTATTGATTGGATCAATGACATGGAGGATTATTTCGAGTATGAAGATGTGGAGGACCCAGATCAAGTCAAGTTTGCAAAAACAAAGTTGAAGGGCCACACCCATATTTGGTGGAAGGAGGTCCAATTAGAGAGGAACATAAGAGGAAAAGGAAAGATCACCAGATGGGATCGGATGGTGGAGAAACTGAAGAAGCAGTTCATTCATGTGGACTATGAGATGGAGCTGCTGAAGAAGCTACAAGGACTAAGGCAAGGTAACAAGTCTATTAAGGAGTCTACATAAGAGTTTTATAAAATTACTATTAGGATAGGCCATGCAGAGCCCAACAAGGAGAAAGTAGCCCACTACATTAATGGGTTGAGGCCAAGTATTCAAGAGGAGCTAAGCCTGGTTAGAATGACCACCATAGAAGATGCGTACCAGTTTTCCTTGAAGGTGGAAGAGAAGATGAATAAAAGATTTGATAGAAAGCAAAGGGGAAGAGACCAAGGCAGAAGGACTGGTGGAAGACCCTATGGAGGCCATAGTGAAGATCAAAAGAAAAATGAAGAGGCTGGCACCAGTTGAAATTAGAGAGGGGATAATGCCTACCGCCCTTGTGACCAGAACAATGGTGAGAAAAGAGGAAGAGGTAGACCTAGGCAAGGACTTGGAAGAGGAGGTTTCAGAGGAACCTGTCTCCAATGTGGAGAAGAAGGAAATCAAGCATATGAGTGTCCACAACATCAAGGAAGGATGAATAGAAGACCTGAAGGTAATGCATAAGTTGCACATGGAGATGAAGATGCATAGTCTAAGCATTCTAAAGATTCTAAAAGGGGAGAAACCCTAGTTGTCAAAAGAACCTTGTTGAATGAGGAGAAAGAACCAAATCAGAGGAAGAGTTTATTCCCCAGAAGGTGCAAATGTGAAGGTAAGTGTTGTGATATCATTATTGACAATGGAAGCACTAATAATCTTATTTCAGAGGAGATGGTTGACAAGTTGAAGTTGACAAGAAGAAAGCATCCACATCCATATCGGATTGCATGGTTGCAAAAAGACCATAGAGCTTTGGTCAATGAGTAGTGTTTAGTGAAGTTCAAGATTGGGGACTACCATGATGAGGTGCTATGTGACATCACACTGATGGATGCATGTCATATGCTATTGGGGAGGCTATGGCAGTATGATAGGAGTGTTGTCCATGATAGCCGTGCCAACACATATTCCCTAACAAAGGATGGAGTTCATCATAAGTTGAAGCCCTTGAATGAGGTGGAAGAAAAGGTATGTAGTACTAACATAATTTGCTTGGTAGATGGTAGGAAATTTTTGGAGGGTATGAAGCATGAGCATCATTGCTTTAGATTGATTCCTAAGATTAGTCAAGAGAAATGTGAAGATGTACCAGTAGAAGTCTCAGAAATGTTGGAAGAATTTCAAGATATTACCTCTAATAATGTACCAGAAGATTTACCATAGGTGAGGAAGATAAGTCACCAAATGGATTTGATACTAGGAGGTAGTTTGCTGAATAAGGAAGCCCACAGAATGACTCCTGCTAAGAGTGAAGAGCTGAACATACAAGTTCAAGAGTTGTTAAGGGACTAATAAGGGAGAGCCTAAGTCCATGTGCGGTACCTGCAGTACTAGCACCAAAGAAAGATGGAGAGTGGAGAATGTGTACAGACTCTCCAGCCATCAATAAGATCACAATCAAGTATAGATTTCCATTGCCCAGAATGGATGACATAATGGACTGTTTGAGTGGAGCCAAGTACTTCACGAAGATTGACCTAAAGAGTGGGTATCACTAGATCCGTATCAGAGAAGGAGACGAGTGGAAGACAGCCTTCAAGACCAAGGAAGGTTTGTATGAGTGGTTAGTCATGCCATTTGGGCTAACCAATGCACCGAGCACATTCATATAGCTCATGAACGATGTACTAAAATTTTTTGGGGAAGTTTTGTTATTGTTTATTTAGATGACATTTTGATTTTCAGTAAGAGTTGGGATGAGCATATGATGCATATCAAAAGAGTTTTGGAGAAGCTAAAGAAGGAGAAGTTGTTGATCAATCTGAAGAAATGCAGCTTTGCAAAGAAGGAGTTGGTATACCTAGGATTTGTTGTCTCAGAGGAAGGTCTTAAGATGGACCCAGAGAAGGTGAGGGCTATCATTGAATGGCCTACACCAAGGAGTACCATAGAGGTATGATCTTTTCATGGTTTGGCATGTTTTTATAGAAAGTTTATCAGAAATTTTAGTAGCATTTGTGCACCCCTAACAGAGACAATGAGAAGGGATAGAAAAGAGTTTAGATGGACTAAAGGAGTAGACAAGAGCTTTGATACATTGAAGCAGAAAGTCATAAAACAACCTGTTTTGGCACTTCCAGATTTCAATAAGGTATTTTAGGTAGATTGTGATGCTAGTGGTAGTGGTATAGGAGCTGTTTTGAGCCAAGAAGGTAAGCTCATTGCCTATTTTAGTGAGAAGCTTAATGATGCCAAGAAAAAGTATTATGTTTATGATCAAGAATTTTATGCAATAGTTCAGGCTTTGAAGAAATGGAGACATTATTTGTTACCAAAAGAGTTTATTTTATATACTGATCATCAGGCTTTGCAGTATCTTAATAGTCAAGGAAAGTTGAACCAAAGGCATTTAAAATGGGTTAAGTTTTTGTAGAGCTATACTTTTGTTTTGAAGCATAGGAGTGTGAAGTCCAATAGAGTTGCATATGCCTTGAGTAGAAGTAAAAATTTGTTGACAAAAATGAAGATACGGGTTGTTGGGTTCAATGAGCTCAAAAGTTTGTATCCTAAAGATCCTGATTTTGCGGAGGCCTGGAAAGCTTGTTTGGAACCTATTACTTTGGACAGGACAAGATGGTTGGATTTCATAATCCAAGATGGCATGTTGTTTAGAGGAAGCTAGTTGTGCATTCCAAGGAGTTCTATGAGAGAGAACTTGATTAAGGAAAAGCATAGTGGAGGATTGGCTGGACACTTTGGTTGAGATAAGACCATTGCTATTGTTGGGAAAAATTATTATTGGCCACAGTTGTAGCAGGATGTGAGGAAATTTGTGCAAAGTTGTAGAGTATGTCAGATGGCGAAAGGAGCAAGTTAGAATACATGTCTATATCAGCCACTACCTGTACCAGAGAAGCCGTGGGATGATATTAGTATGGATTTTGTTCTTGGTTTAACAAGGACACAGAGAGGACATGATTCCATTTTTGTGGTGGTGGATAGATTCTTGAAGATGGCACATTTCATTCCTTGCAAGAAGACTAATGATGTTGTCCATATTGCTGAATTATTTTTCAGAGAGGTGGTGAGATTACATGGTCTACCAAAGAGCATAGTTTTAGATCAAGATACCAAGTTTGTTGGTTTTTTCTGGAGGACATTGTGGAAGAACTTGAGGATAGATTTGAAGTTTAGTTATACACACCATCCATAGACTGATGGACAGACGGAAGTGGTGAATAGGAGTTTGGGTAACCTACTACGATGCTTAGTAGGAGATAAGCCCAAGGGATGGGATTTTATTTTACCACAGGAAAAATTTGCTTGCAACAATTCTGTCAATAGGAGTACTGGTAAATCACCATTCTAGATTGTATATGGAAATAGCCCAAGAAATGCTTCTGAGTTAAGGAAGATGGACAAAGGAGAAAAGACAAATGCTGAAGCCGAAGACTTTGCAGAACACATGAAGAATTTGCATGAAGAGGTGAGAAGGCACATTAATAAGATGAATATTCATTACAAGGCTAAGGAGATCAAAAGAGGAGATTTAAGGAGTTCTAGGAAGGAGATGAAGTCATGGTTCACTTGAGAAAAGAAAAGTTCCCAATTGGAACATACAATAAGCTGAAAATGATGAAATTTGGACCATGTAGAATCCTAAAGAAGCATGATTTAGGAAATGCATATGAGGTAAAGCTACCGAGTGGGATCAATATTTCCCCTATTTTCAACATTGCTAATTTATTAGAATATCGTGAAGGTGGAACAAAGGATGGACCAATAGAAGAACAATGGAGTATTCCACCATCTACTTCAATAGAGCAGATAGAAGAGATCTTGGATAGCCATGTGGGAAGAAGTACTTGGAATAGGTAATATGAAGAATATCTGGTGAAATGGAAAGGAAGGCCTATTGAATATTCTTCTTAGTTGTCTAAGGCAGAGGTTGACCGTTTGGGTTGTCCTCACACAAACACTTAAGACGTGACATGGTCCCTTCTCAAATTACCCTGGGTGTCTGATGCAGGAGCATCCAGTGGTGTAAGGGCAATCTTGCATCACCCAAAAAAAGATGTGTTTCAAAATTGTTGATGTTCTTTCCATTTCTTTTCAAAATTTGTGGTTCTAGTTCCATAATCGCTTGAATAATGATGTAGAACTTTTAGTTTTTCCAAACTGCTAAAAATAGCAACCTGCTATTTTTAGAAAGTTTGCATTTGGGCACAGAATGAAGTGAAACTTTACAGGAAGTTTCATAAATGAAAAATAAGACCTTTGGTGAAGGAATCACGCAAAGATCATTTGCAAGCTGAAAGATATTAAAGTTTCTGTTTCTTGAAAAATGCCTGAAAATTATTCAAACTCAGGTTTGAGGCACTAAATGACCCTGTATGGGCCTGAAAATGGCCAAAACTAGTAGAGCAAGTTATTAACGCGTAGAGCACTCTACGAGCTTTTCAACGCATAAAATGATTCATCAATCAGACACCCAAATCAAAAGTTATGGCTCTTAGAAGTTGACCTATTTTTGGAGGGAGATGTAAATTTCAAAATTAGGTTGTTGGCCGCCAAAAAAAGGCTATTAATAATCATTTTTGGGAACCCTAGGTAGTAGTAGAGTTAAGGGGGCAAGTGTGGAGTCAAGAATAGGTGAGAAAATAGAAACCCTAGCTGATTTGGAGTTACATAAGGTAGAAGCTTCCAGAGCCCGGTGATGTGTAGCTGTAGTTTGTTGTAGCCTGCGGAGGATTGATTCCTCTGATTGTAATTGAGCTTCTGTAATGTAATGAGTTGCCCAGATCAATAAAAAAATATTCTATTTTCTATGTTCTATTTCTATTGTTGTGTGTTTTATGATTTACCCCTTCATCATAAATTCTTAAACCTATAGATTGGTAACACTAATCTAGTGTGCACATATTTTTTCATAATTATTTGTTGCATATTTTTTATTATTAATTTCTAATAGAGATTAATTAGAATTTAGACATACTTTTATTCCATAGTGTATAACTTTATATATATATATTTCCAAATTATTATTATTTTGTTGAAATAAAGATATCAATATGTAGTGCATAGAGATATTTTCTTGGAAAATTTTCTCTATTTATTTATTTTTCGACATGTGTGGAATAGAGACCTTAATGTTTGGTGAAAAACCTATGTTCACTAAAAAGTAGAAAATAAATATAATAATTAAATTAAATATATTTGAATTATACTTTTTGTAAAGGTTACTCTGAGGGCTATGATCCTATAAAATTATCCTATCATGTTGTATCGATGTTGAAGTCTATGATCCTGCAAAAATCAAGTGACCAAGGTGGAAAAGCCTATCAAAGGACCTTCATTTGAAGGTACCTATGAATGAAGGTCCTTTGGCCTACTTAAAAAAATATTAAAATATCCATATATATAAATAGAATATCATAACTTTCTTTTTATTAATTATACTGAATGTTGACTTATAATTTATCAATGTATTATTACGTTTATACAAAGATTGACATATGCATATTCACACATGAAAAAATTTATAACATATTTTAAAAAGAGTGACACATCGTAAATTACAAATGATGTCACCATACTTACAAAATGTTCTTGATAAATATCTCTCGCAAGCTTTAGAGAGACCAAATTAAGAAATAACTTGCTTCATGTCAAGATGCCTATACATATCTTCCACATAACATTATTATTGTTTGATACAAAAATAACTCCTTTTGAACATATTTTGTAAGTGACATTATATTTACCTTTTGTGAACACTTATAATTTGTTATATTCCTTAAGATAATGTGGTAGAGGATTGATAAAGAATTAAGGAAGCATATGTTATGTTTCTACACTTGTTCATGGATTTTTGGGGGACATGCTCCTATGAATCCACTTATGTTTAGGATAAATCTTAGAGCTATAGAACCCAAAAAAGGTTTATTGGGGGTTTTAATTAACCCTACAACCTAATAATTTCTACTAACAGATACTTATAAATTAAAGTTCTATTTGAACTTGTTAATTCTCTCTATAAGGGTAAGCTTGAGGGGTTACCTATGTAAAATTTTATGTGGTTTATGAGAAAGGGGATGTGGGGTTCCAATGAGAAGGGAAGAAATATTGGTTGAATGTGATCCTAGTTCAAAAATCTTGTGGAGTCATTGGTGAGTAAGTTTTTGAGAAGACTTGTGTGAGATTCTTTTAGGTTAATAGGCCTAGAAGGTGGAAGTTCCTTGTTCCCTTTTAGAAAAGGAGGAGTTGTCCCATAAGATGAATAGATTATGCCAACATGGCATGGTAGAATTCCAACCATTTTATTATTAGAAACCATGATTACAATTGCATGGAGGCTAACCTAGAAGTTGGAATAATCTAAATATAGACTTAGATATTTCTGGGTCTTTTAAAAATACAAAATGAAGGTCCCAACATGGAATGTTAGGGGCATAAACACCTCTAACAAAAGATGTCTCATTAGATGTCAAATAGAGGATTCTAAAATGGATTTGGTTTTTCTATAGGAAACTAAACTATCGAGGAAAGTTAGTGACCCCTTCTTTCAAAGATACACAAAGTGGGAATTTGCCTCAATTGAAGTGAGAGGTGCATCAGGGGAATGATGATTTTATGGAAAATAATCTCCCCTAAATGGAGATGGTCAACTTTGGGGATAACTAGATGTTGGGAAAGATCCTAAAATATCTAGACAATGAGGATGTCTAGCTTTTAAATATCTATGGGCTGACAAGAATAGTGCAAAAAAAACAATCTATGGAGAAATATCTCCTCTGTTATCTTAGGGTTGAAAGATAACAGGATCATCGGGGGGAGAAATTTCAATGCAATCACTATATAAGTAGAAAAGGCTAGGGGTTTAGTCCTTCCCTAAGAGAAATGGAAGATTTCAATGACTTCATAAGCTCCAATGGCCTTCATGATTGTCCACTTATAAATGGAAACTTCACCTGAAGTATTAGGAGAAAGGATGGTCTTTTCATTGTATAATGTATGGATAGAACAAAATCATAACCAGAAGCATCTGAGTCTACCTATCGAGATCAGACTATTTTCTAATTTGCCTCGACATTAACATCAACTTGTCAACACATGGAATCTTCTTCAAGTTTGAGGACATGTGCTTTAAGGATGGTTCTTTGATTCTACTTGTACAACAATAGTGCATAAAATCCCCTTTCATTGAAGGATCTAGGATGTTCCAAGTAACTCAAAAATTGGTTTACATTCAAAAATAAGTTAGGTCTTGGAACCGGTCCCACTTCAAGAATATTTTCCAAAAGAAAAATAGAATTCAAAAAGAATTATCAGAAATTTCATATTGGATCCTCAGTCAAGGCGTGGGCCCTAGAACTTTTAATCAGGAGAAAAAACTCAAAGAGGAGCTTCAAGAAATTCTGCTAAGAGAAGAAATTCACTAGTGACAAAATCAAGAGAGACTTGGTTAAACGAGGGGGATTGAAACACTAATTTTTTCATATATCATCTAAATTAAGAAGGGTGGGAAACACAATTAATCATCTCAAAAAGGTGAATGGTGAAATTTCCACCAATCAGAACAACAATTATGAGGAGGCCATTCGCTTCTTCAAGAACTTATTACAAGAGGAAGAGGAAGTGGGCAATCCCCATGGAGACACTTTTTAGCTGCATGTCCCCAATATTATTTTAGAATTTATCTCATGAAGGAATTATCCCAAGAGGAAATATAGGTAGCGATGTTTTCTATTCCTCTAGACAAGGTCCCAGACCCTAATTGCTTCACAAGACTCTTTTTAGAAGTGTTGGAACTTTATCAGTAGTGACACCTTATTAGCGACCAAGGAGACTAGGAAGAATAAGAACATTTTAAAGGAGCTCAAAAGAACAATCATTATCCTAATTCTTAAAATGAAATCCCCTTCATCCTTTAAGGACTTCAAACCTATCTCCTTATGTAACGTGATCTACAAAATTATCTCTAAGGAAATCCCCAACAGGATTTCATCCATTCTACCCTCAATCATATCCACAAAGAAAGGTGGTTTTGTCTCGAGTAGAGTGTGATATGGGAAAAAAGGTCTAGACTAATCAATGAACTATTCTAGATCAAGATTTCTCCATTCCACATTGGAACACAAATTGATGAAGACTTTTGTGTCTGGCTATAGTCCTCAAGGGAGAGCCAAGCTATCAAGATTTTGTTCCTTTGTTACAAAGAGGTAAGATTGATAACTAATGATTGACTAAACTATGCAATGTGAAGATCAAAATGACAAACTAAGTAAACTGACTGGTTACTGATATTATGCACAGGAAATAGAAGCAAAGCATAGCAGAGTAGGTCAGAGGGACCCTTGTGTCAAAATTTGGAACTGTCTAGGAAAGACACTAGCGCGAGGTACTAGGGTCCTTAGGATTCTATCTGGAATTGAATCTTGTTTTATGATCATTATCACAGATCCTTCCATCCTCCTGTTGCTTGTTACTGTCAAAAACTTCATCTTTAGATCTACATACAAGGAAGAGGAAAATAGTTGTGATGTATAGGGGCTTGCCTCAGTCAAACCCTGTGTAGGTGTTCCCACCTTTACAATAGAAAATGATGATGATATAGAAAGTTCGTGTTTGCGATGAAAAAAGGAAAAACAAGTAATAAAAACTACCTTAATTGAAATAGATTTATCTTAGCATGAAACCCTAGTTGGATTGCTATCACAATACAATCACACACAAAGATTTGATGGAAGATGAAAAAGATTCATCAAATACCTGCAAAAGGGTTAGTACAAATAATACTCAGAAGTAGAGAGCTTTAGTAAGTTAGAATTTTGCTATAGTAGAATTAACAAGGTTATGTCATGTTGCATTGTCAAAGATGTCTAGATGTAAAAATCATGCTTAAATGAGGGAAAAAGACTTGCTTATATATGAATCAAACATCTTTCGAAGAGTTGTTTGTTGAGGTTGACAAGCAAGGTATATCATTCAATGTACAAGGCCGACAATTGAATTCAAAAGGATGCTCATATCACATGATTCCTCATAAGAAGTGGTTTTCCATATATGAAGAATATGATGGAGGTGACGTTTACCTTGGAGACAATAGTTCATATTCGATAGTTAGATAGGGCAAGGTATAGTTGTGTTTTAGTGATGGAGGATAAAAACCCCCTAGTGTTTTATATATTCTTAAATTAGAAAGAAATTTAATTTCTATATCTAAGTTGAATGATTCAAGAATGCATGTAATGTTTGATAAGCATGGTTGTAGATTGGTGAGAGGGACCTTCATGGTAGCAAGGGGGACAAGATTGCAAACTCTATTTAATTTGAATGCCACTACTATTTGTAAATCCACCAATGTGACTAAAAAATATAGAAAATATGTATTTTGTGGAACCATAGATTGGGCCACATAACTGAAAATGGTTTGAAAATATTATGAATAAAAAAAAATTGACAGTTTCTCCTATTCTGATGAGTATCTTGATTTTTGTGAGAATCATGTGTTTGGGAAATAAAATAGAACATCATTTCCCTTAGGAAGTAATAAAGCAAAGAGTAAATTAAAAATTATTCATACAAATGTGTTTGAACCTATGGATAATGATTCTTTAGAAAGTCATGGTATTTTGTGGCCTTCATTGATGTTTTTTCAATGTATACATAGATTTATTTTATGAGATAAAAGTCTAAAGTTTTCACTAAGTCTAAGGAATTTAAAGCATTAGTAGAAAAATAATTAGATTGTAAGATAAAGGTATTGTAATTTTACAATGGAGGGGAATATTGTTCTAAGGAATTTGATGATTTTTGCAAGCATGTAGGTATAATAAGACAAAAGACTACTCCTTACACACCTCAACAAAATGGGGTTGCATAAAGGATGAACTAAAATATAATAGAAAGAAACATAAGTATTTTAAGTGATGCACAATTGTATGGATTCTTTTAGGTAGAAGCTATGATTACTATTTTTTACTTGATTATTAGACCTCATTGTAAGGATTTTGATTTGACACCTTATGAAGTGTGGATAGGTAATAAACCTTTTGTTTCACATTTAAGAGTTTTTGGCTGAGACTTTTGTTCATGTTTCTAAGGAAAAGTGTTTTAAGTTGTATCTAAAAGCACAAAGTACATCTTCACTAGACATGATGAGAATGTTAAATATAAGCTTTGGAATCCTCTAACTAAGAAAGTTGTCTATTCTAAAGATGTGATTTTCAAGGAACTTAGAGCTATTTATAATCCTGAATAGACAAAGATAAAGAAGGGAAAAAGATAGTGCATTTTAAAATTAAACATGAAGATGCACATGTGGAAGAATAAAATGATCGATTTGACAATGGAAAGGAAAAAAAGGTTCAAGTGGGAGTTCTAAGAAAGATGAATCTAAAGTTACTAAAGAGGTTGATTGTGTAGAAGAAAAAGAGGAAGAATTCATTACTCCACCCTTGAGAAGATCCACAAGACAACAAAATCCAGTTGACATGAATAGCCCACCAAATTTCTATTGTGTATTTTCTTTGTTAAGTACTGGTGATGAACCTAGATCTAATAGGTAATCTTGTCAACAAGTCATGCAAGAGGAGATGATGGCCTTAGGCTCTTGTGACACCTAAGATCTTGTTCATTTGTCCAAAGGAGGGTCATTAGATATAACTGGATCTATAAGAACAAATTTAGAGCAGATAATTCATTGGAGAAGTACAAGGCCAAACTAGTGGCCAAGGGCTACTCCTAGAGAGATGGATTTGATTTTAGTGAAATTTTCTCTCTTATTGCTAAATTATCCTCAATTAGATTTTTGTTATCCAAGTTGTTGCTAATGATTTTAAAATTGAGCAAATGGATGTTAAAACTATATTTTTGTATGGGGATCTAGAAGAGAAAATTTATATACAAGAACCTAGAGGTTTTGAGGTAAAAGGGAAGGAACGCCTAGTTTATAGATTGACAAGATATTTCTATGTTATCAACCCGAATGTGGTATCAAAAATTTGATTCTTTTATGATGAAATTGGGTTTTGTAACAAGAGAAGAGGATCACTATGTTTACATTAGATGTATTGACTATCATATATTAATTATTTCTTTGTATGTGGATGACATGTTTTTTATTAACACCAAGGGTATGATTAGTGATCTTAAATCTGAAATTTCAAGGACATTTGAGATGAAGTACCTAGGGGAAACAAGGTACATATTGGGAATGGGAGTCAAGAGGGTTCATGAGAACATAAAGCTTTGTTTATCTTAAAGTAATTATGTGAATACTATTTTGGAAAGATTTAATATGAAGAACTATAAGACACCTAGAATTCTTTTACCAGTTGGCACTAAGCTTACTTTAGATATGTGTCCCAAGTGTGAAGATGATTTTGAGGATATATCTAATGTATCATATGCTAGTGCTGTTGGTAGTTTGATTTATGCAATGGTTTGCACTAGGCTAGATATTGCCCAAACAATGGGAGTGCTGAGTATGTTTATATCTAAACTTGGTAGAGAGGATTGAAATTATGTGAATAGGGTGTTAAGATATTTACATAGTACTTTTTATTATTGGTTGGCTTATTCTAGAACTAACAGTGTGGATAATACATTGGATATACAGGGTTTTGTTGATGAAAATTGGGTAGGTGACTTCGATAGTTGAAGGTCCACTAGTGGGTATGCATTTAATTTATTTGGTAGTGTAGTGAATTGGATGAGTAAGAGGTAGTCCATGGTTTCCTTAACCACCCTAAAAGTAGAGTATATGGCTACGACCCATGTGTCTAAGGAGGCAATATGGTTACAAAGATTGTGTGTAGTTATTGGTTTTGATTGCAAGGAAATTTAGATTGGTTTTGATAGCTAAAGTACAATTTTTGTTTAGCTAAGAATCCTATGTATCATGCTCAAACTAAGCATGTGGGTGTTGAGTACCACTTTGTTTAGGAAATGATTGCAAATGAACAAATTAAGTTGAAGAAGGTTGAAACTTAGGAGAAATCTATAGATTCTCTTACCAATCTTGTGAGCACATAAAAGTTCACTTGGTGCATGGAGGCCATGGGCCTCATATCATGTAATTAGTTGATTTATGTTTTCCTATGGATGTATTTACAATGTATTATGTCAAGTGGGAGAATGTTAGGATTAAGGTGCCATCAACAACATAAATCTTATGTCATTTATTTATTCCTAACATTATTTGTAAATGCATTCATAAGGGATGAAGGATCCATTGAAAATGATAAATATTTAATTATGGTATCAGTAATAATGTCAATTTCACCTTGGGATTACTATAGTTGAAAAGTGCACAGACTAGTTTACTAATAGTTTATGACATGGCATAACAATATCTTCTATGTTTATCTCTTACATGTAAGGAATCAACTATTTTTAAGACTGTCATGAGTTAGCATTTTATGACAACTTGTAAGTGGTGTAAGAGGTTATTTTTCTCCTATTGTTGACTTTTCCAAAGTTGGACATTGGGACTTGGCTATCTTGGGTGAAATATTTATGGAAGATGATTATGACATCTGTAAGAGACTAATAATAGCCTAGTTGTTGGATTCCCCAAATATGACATCAAATTTTTCCAAGTTTGGACCATGCCACATTCTATGTACTCTATCTATTGCTTGTATTTTCTATATAATAGAAGCTAGAGGAGTGTTAAGTTTTTCTTAGGTGCTCATGCACTATCAAATTGAATGATAAAGGAGTGTAGGAAGTGATTGTATTATATTCTTGATTCAAAGATAATATAGAGTTGGCCTCTCTTCTTGGTGGAGTTTTTTTTCTTGAAATAATTTTTCCACATAAATCTCTATCACTTGTAAATCTCTTGAGTTTATTGATTTTCCTTGTTGCTGATTTTACATGTTTAGATCTCTATTTGACATTTTACTATTAAAAATTAGATTTGGAGTTTAATTTTAGATTTCCATTTTATAGTGGTTTACCTTTATTTCTAACCAATTTATTTTAAAATTGACTTGATTTCATCTTAAAGTTTCTTGCATGACTTTTCTTTATTTGATTTAGGAACGTGCAAGCTTGAATCAAAGAATTAACAACTTGTATAACTTGATGAATGGAAGAGATTAATATTTGACAATGACTTAATTATGGGAGGATAATATAATTAATTAACTATCTATGCATGGATTTGCTTAGGGATTTGATTAATTACTTAACAATGATAGATTATTTAAGTAATTATAAAGTGATATTAAAAAAAAAAAGTTGCAAAGCACCCATACAAATTTTATTACAATCAAAAAGCTCTAGATTACAATGAGGGGCCTAAGAATGCCAACGGTAAGGCCCAATGGTCAACAAAACAATGGGATTACAAAAACCCCAAAAAATGTAGCAAAAAGCTTTCTAGATACAAGGGACAAGGGGGAGGCAAAATCCTTGACTCAATAGTCCATTCACATCACTGAACAAAGAAACCAAAAGGAAAAACACCCCCGTAAGATAGCTACCACTAGACAAAATTGGAAAAGACTGGCCAGGCCAGTAATATATGTTGTCAACTTTCCTACCCAAAATCTGTCTGTTGAGGGGCCAAAAAGGGACATGGGATATGTCACAAAAGTGACTATCTAAAGGTTGGCCAATGGTAGAAGCCATAAATGTCAAGTTTTGAAAAACTTCTATCTTTTACCAACTCAACTCCACATGTCAAGTTGAGTCACCCTTGTATCTACAAACTCCACCACTAGAATCATAGCCATGACTACAATCAACACACCCCAGGATTTGAAATCTTGGCCTACACTCCCACACCATCATCTCTTCTAGAATAGAAACTGGCAAAACAATCTAGACCACCACCCAGTACACATCCACCTCCCAAAGCACTACCCAGGCCGTGATCACCTCCCAACCACCTCTGAGGTTGCTACCACTACCCTAGCCACTGGCAACACCTACACTAAGGCCCCAACAACAACTCCACCAAAGCCACCTCCTGCTTCTCCATCGACCCCACCACCTAAACCATACCCAACACCACCACCAAATTAGAAACCACCACTAAGTCCACCTTTGAGCTAGGAACCTCCATCACACACTCGTCTTGTACCAATATTGGAGCCAACACCCTATCTAGCAAACACCACATCCAATGTCAAAATCTATCGCCTCCTATACCTTCATCAAAATCTAAAACCAATGCCAAAAATACTACCTCCCCCCAGATTTGGACCACTACCCAGTCCACCACTACCTAAACCCCCTTCACCCCCTAAGACACCATCACCTCCATCACCACCAATGTCTCCAAGACACCCAATCATGCACAAAGCCATCCTAAATGATTCTAGAGCCTCAAGCTTTGAAGAGATAGACCATGGTAACACAATGGCTTTCAATCAAGCCTCCTACATCGATAATATTAAAGAGTACCCATCTCTAAGTCTGCATCCCAATATATAGGGTCCATTCATCTTTCTTCTCCACCAGTGCGATATCCCCTTCATCCTCCATCACCTCCAAAACCACTACTAGTTCCTCCACCCACAACACTAGCCCTAAGTTCTTCATGTCACATCTCATTTGTGGACTTTATTATTATTTCAAACTATTAGACATTTACTATGATTGTTCTTCTATGAGTGATTCCACGTGTGTGAAAGTAATTGTTGTTAATGTTATAAGTGTGTGATTTTTGAAATTTGATTTAACAATTGAATATTATTGGTACAATTATGGATGTACATTTTATTTTTCTTTGGTTATGATTTTGGGGAACTAACCTATTAATGAAAATCTAAGTGCAACTGAGAGTAGGAGAAATTTCAAAGATGAGAACATGGTTGAGGTAGAGATATTCTAGCCACTCAGCAAGAACTATTGGGATGGATAGATCCGATACACACACACACTCACATAGTTTCATATCAAATTGCATCATTGAGTGGCTTTGCTATGCAACATTATGTGTTTGCTAGTTTTTTTTGTGCATTTTATACAGTGAATGAACATGATTGATGCTTAAATAATTAAATGTGTTTTCTGTCGCTATGATATGTTTACTTGAAATATAGAGTTAACCATGTCTATATTACATTATTTCAACTTAGATATATTATAATTGCATAAGCTATTTTCTTTAAATTATTAATAAATAATTTAACTATTTTTCTATATATAAAATATTATTGTTTGAAAATAATATATTTGAAGTGCTTTATTTATTTGAATAATTTGACTAATTAATATGTATAAATATTCTTGATAGACTTAAATAAAATAAGCTTCTGCCATGCAAAAGGGAAGGGACAGTAATGAGGTAGTTTAATTATTTTTCTATCAAAAATATGTATTGTTTGAGATGCCAAGCACCATGCAAATGGAAGGTAACATGAGTTTGAAGAAAAAGTAGAATCTAAACATAATGGACACCAATTATAGGAAAAGAGAAAAAAGGAGATTCATTAAAAAAAATTGGGGAACGGACAAAGAAGAACCACAATTATCTTTGGCAGCAGTCCAACAAGGAAGAAGGATCAGAATCAGCGACCAACGATAGGAGGAAGGAGAGAAGGAATAAGTAACTAGCATTATTGTTTCAGAAACAAAGGTAGGAATTAACCTTTTCTGCCAACAAAGGAAACTAGGTATTTTTTTGAATTATCTTGTTAAAGTTTGACGGTGTATACTGTTTAAATATTGGCCTGTGATCCATCTTTTCTATGGTCTACTTATACCTTGAAGCGGCCTACTTGTTGAATACCACTATGCCTTGTTTTATTTTTCTTGATGCTTAGACCTATTCCTTTCATCTACTAGTTGATATCTCTTTACTGAGCAATTCATCTTTCTATTTCATCATAAAGATGATTGTCTCCACAACTTGGAACAATCTGCAGATCGACTGTAGCTAATTTATCACTGTTTTGAATGCCTGAATAACCTACCTATTCTAAATATTGATTAACCTACATTTTTTCATCTATGGTTGCTATTGTTTTGGCCTTTCTGACTATTTAACATCGGCCTCTTAATCTCCTTTTTCAACCAATGTCTGAGCGGCCTATTCTGTTAGGCGCCACTCTAAGTTTTTCATATCTTTGCCCTCTATGTCTGATAAATGATCAACCACCTTTATGTTTGGGTCAATCTGGTTTAAAATGATTCCCTATAGTATGTGGTTGGCCAGAACCATTTTCCCAATGGCTAGTGACTTATGTTTATTAGTTTCATCATTCACGGTCTGTGTTGCTCCTTATATTGTCGCTAGATTTTTCTGCTAGTTTTGGTTTATGTTTTTCCTCTATATATGTTAAGATTATCAACGACCCTTTTTAAACTCTAGTCAGTTGTTTTAATCCATCTTCGCAGTATAAATACTATTGGTTATTTTTTATTCCCTATGGCAATTAGTTAGATATTCTTGTCACCATTTCTTTATCTTTGTCGCAGTTATCTATTGCTTAATCATTGTCATAGCTTCTTTTATTCATGTACCCTAATCTATTTAATCTTTATCACTGTTGTATAATCACTTATGTCATAGTAGACTTATTTTATCCTAGAGATTAATCTCTGCCCCTGTAGCATTCTAGGATAATTCTTTAGTAGAGGAAACTTTAAATTCTATAGCTACTTTTTACTTTATCCTTGTCGTAACTTATCTGGATTCCTATCGCAATCTATTATTCATGTAACAAACTTCTTGTAAGTTCCTGTAGCTTGATTTGTAAGTTCTTTTAGCTAGTTGAGACAGTTCCTGTACCTAATAATAGGGTCCTTATGATTGAATTAGGATATATTAAACCAACTTTTCCCTTTTATGCTTGCTGTGAGTGGAGTAAATATGATGTGGATATACAATTGTCTTGTTTCTACCTTCTTGAGTGGAATTATAAAACTTCTTGGGAATGGAAAAACTTATTCTAGATCTTGTTAGAAATTATAAAAGAAATATGGGTTAAGAATATATACCTAGTATCCAATGCTTCTTTATGCATCTTGTTGAATTATTTGCTTGAAAGTGTGTCCTTTGATTTGTAAAAGAATGGGGTTAGAATTGGTTTAAGCAAAAATGGGTTGTAATTTACTCTGGAAAGGAAGTATTTATCTTTTTGTGTTATTTAGGTTACTTTTAGGGTTAGGATGTTGAATGTTTGCAAATAGAGAAGGTTTTTCCTCTTTTTAGGATTTGATCGGTACTATTTAAATGTTTTGGCCAGATGGGGTTTCATTGAAATAGATAAATATTGTCTAGAAAAAATTTTATATATGTTTCTCTGCCACATCCTGTTGTGAGATATTTGCATATCATTATTTAGATTTGCACTTTAGACTTCAAGTTGCATTAGGTGTTCCCTCCTGCTAGTTGTTTCCAGGTAGCTAGATGTTTCATGTAGGGTTTGGTTTCCTTCATTTTATGAAGGGATCTGGGGAAGTGTAATTGCTTCATGGTTGGGTGGAAAAGCGCTTGGGCCATGTTCCTATTTCTTGGCTTGTGGAAGACCATGTGGGTCAATGACGACTAGAGTTATTCAATTCAAATATTATTCATTTCTTGTAGTACATTATTGTACTTATTATTTCATGTGATTACTTGTGGCCCATGTGCTAAGGTGGATATTATATATATATTTATAGTGATAATACCTGGATTAAGCACATGGTTTGTAACATGTAATTTATTATTGTTGATATGATTATGGAGATGTATCTTTTTACTTGACTTGATGTAATTAAGTGGATTATTTACCTCAGTACCTTTTGTGTTAGAAAGCTTTACTCTTACATTTGGTATTAGAGATATAGGTTTAACAAGTTAGGGCCTTATTGGACTATTACGCTAAGTTGTAAATTTGTTGCAAATCAATCAACATGAATACTAGAAACACTGATCGAAGTGGAGGATCAGGCAATGATCAAAATGTAAGAAATAATGGAGCAGGAAACAATGAATCAAACAATAACATTGGGCAGAATGTAAGAATAGATCAAATTCTTGTTTTAACTCAACAAGGAACCAGAATGAATGCTCTTGAGCAAGAAGTTAGGGGGGACTAGAGAGAGCAGAATCAAAATGAAAACCAAAATTAGGGTGATGCAATATTGAATCAAGGTAATGAGAACCCAAGGGTAGAGGCTCAGATTCTTGAGGTTGAAGTTAATGTGAATAATCAAGGAAGAATTGTAGAAGAGTTAGGAAAAGACCTCAAAAAAGGTTGCCCCTCCTAAGTTTGATGGTAAAACCATAGGTGACGGAGTTGAGGTATGTATAACTAAAATGGAAAAATACTATGAGCTATTAAACCTATTTGAGGAAAATAAATCAATGTGGGGATCATACCAACTTACTGGAGAAGCGGCAACCTAGTGGGACAATGAGAAGGTGGAAAAGAATTTATTGCCAGGAGAAGTCACCTGGGATACCTTCCTTCAACATTTTTGAAAGAGATGGCTACCATAGTTGTTTTTCCATAAGAAAATGATTGAATTCCAAAATTTTACCTAGGGAGGCATGCCAGTGACTCAGTATTGGGAGAGATTCTCTCACCTAATTAAGTGTGTTCCGCAGTACCAGATGGATGAGAGGTTCAGAATTAGAAAGTTTATTCTAGGGTTACATCCTCATATTGGAGTTGAGGTGGATATTCACAATCCATTGACCATGGATGTTGTATTTGAAAAAGCAATTAAGCAAGAACAGAAGTTGCAATAGGTAGCTAGCTACCACAAGTTCAGAGAGAAGAAGTTTGCAAGAAAAGAACATAGAATAACAACAACTGGGGCAATGATAATAGATAGATCAGAAATATGAAAAGAGGAAATAGTTTTTAGGACATGATTGGTGGAAACCAGAGTGGGAGCAATAAAAAGGGAAATTTCAACAATAATAGGAACAATAACCAAAGAGACAAGCTAGAAGGATTGAGAGCACCATGAAGAGGATGCTATGTGTGTGGAGAACATTATGCAAGTACCTGTCCATAGAGAACAAGAGGATGAAGGGATCAATAGAATGCACCTCAACACCAAATTCATGCTGCAGTTGACAATAGGCAAGCAGATTTTTAGGGTACACCAATTCAATTTTTTGGTAAGCTCTTTGGCCTTCTTGTTTCTATTTTGATTGATACTGGTGCCACAAAATATTTGTAGATCCTATAATTGTATCAAAGTTACCTATTACACTTGGGCACATGGTAAACTCTTGGATGGTATAGTATGGCAATAGCGCATAAAAAAGAGTAGACTCGTGTCTCGCATGTAGTGAATTTGAACTTCCAAGTTTCTAAATGCAAGTCAACCTTTATGTTGCACCTTTAGGATCCTATGATGTGATTCTAGGAATCAATTGGTTATTTGAGCACAAGTCCATAGTAAACTATGAGGTCAAGGAACCTAAGTGCTTAGATGATTTTGGGGATCGGGTAGAGATTCATGGTTCTAAAGAAACCCTAGAACTAAGACAAATTTCAACAATGCAATTGAAGAAAGCAAAAGGAAAGGGTTTTTCAATCTGAACATTTAAAATAAAAGACCTTGATAAGCAGGAACCATCTTTTGATAATTATCCCATTCTTAGGGAGTTCTAGGATGTATTCCCTAATGAATTAATAGAGTTACCACTAAAAAGAAAATTTGATTTCTTGATAGATTTGTTACTTGGGACTGAGCTACAGTCAAAGGCACCCTACATAATTACTACAATATAACTATATGATCTTAAGGCACAATTGGAAGATTTACTGAAGCAAGGGTTTATAAGACCTAGTGTGTCACCTTGGGGCACACCGGTCATCTTCTTAAAGAAGAAGGATGGAACCTTGCGACTATGCATTGATTACAGGATGCTCAATAAAGTGACAATAAATAACAAGTATCCACTTCCAAGGATAGATGAGTTATTTGATCATATGAAGGGAGTGAAGGTGTTCTCCAAGATAGACCTTAGATCTAGCTATCACTAGTTGTGGATCAAGGATGAGGACATCTCTAAGACTACATTTAGAACTCTCTATGGTCACTAGGAGTTCACACTAGTACAATTAAGGTTGACTAATTTTCTCTCGCAGTATTTATGCATTAGATGAACAATGTGTTCTAGGATTTCTTGGATGATTTTGTGTTAGTCATTTTGGATGAAATTCTTATTTATTCTAAGTCTATATAAGAGCATGAAAGGCACTTGAGAATAGTCTTTTAGCACTTGAGAGAGCGTAAACTTTTTGGCAAACTATCTAAGTGCATGTTCTGTCAAAGCAAGGTACACTATCTTGGCCACATGATTTAAGCAGAAGGAGTCGCAGTAGATCTATAAAAAATCAAGGTGATAATGGAATGGTCAACACCTCAGAATGTAACCAAAGTCAGAAGTTTTATGTGGCTTGTTGGATATTAGAGGAAATTTGTGGAAGGATTCTCTTCTATTGTAGCACGAATAACCTCTTTGCAAAAGAAAGGTAAAAAATTTGAATGGACAAATAGATGTGAGCAAGCTTTCCAACTCTTAAAGGAGAAGCTCACAACTACTCCTATTCTAACCATACCTGATCCCAATGGTCATTTCACTGTTATAACTAATGCTTCAAGTGAAGGTGTGGGAGGAGTATTGATGCAAAATGGGCAAGTGGTGGCGTATGAGTCAAGAAAGATAAAACTTCATAAGATAAACTATGTGCCCCATGATCTTGAGTTAGCCGCTATTGTTCATGCACTCTAGATGTGGAGGCATTACCTCCTAGGTAAGACCTTTGAGTTAAAGACAGATCATTTAGGGCTCAAGTACATCTTCACCCAACCTAATCTTAATGCACAACAAAGAAGGTGGTTATAATCCCTTAGCGAGTATGACTTTGAGATTGAGTATTTAAAAGGAAAGGAGAATAGGGTGGCAGATGCTCTTAGCAGGAGAAGATATATGGCTTCCATGGTCACCATCAAATTCAATTTGAGACAACAGGTGTTCCAGAATTTTTAAGAGGATGAGCTTTATGACAAAGTCAAGAAAGCATTAGAAGAAGACCCCTTGGATCATCGGTTTGATGGCTATGAAATTGAGTCAGATGGACTTTTATGATACCAAGGAGGATTAAATATTCTTGACTCGAGGGAATTGAGAAAGCTATGAGGAGATCCATAGTGCACCATATTCAGGGCACCCTAGAGTGACGAAAAAGATGGAAGGATTGAGACCATTGTACTTTTGGCCTAAACTAAAGAAGGATGTAGCTGAATTTGTAGCTCGATGTTTAGAATGCTAGCATGTCAAAGTTGAGCATGTACATCTAGTAGGAATTTTGTACCCAGACATTGTTTCAGAATATAAGTGGCAAGTAATTAGCATGGATTTTATTTAGGGTTTTCCCATGTCCAATAATTGACATGATGTCATTTTGGTGGTTGTGGACAAGTTGAGCAAAGTAGCACACTTTATCCTTGGAAATCTTTTAGATGGTTTGAATTGACTTTAGCAAAGAAGTTTGTTTAGGAGATCTTTCGACTATATGGAGTGTGCCAGAGATGATCATTTTAGATAGCAACCCTTGCATGACCTCCAGATTTTGGACAATGCTAAATACAACATTGGGGATAAAGTTGAATTTCAGCATGGCATATCATCCTCAAACAGACATTCAGACATAAATAGTTAACTAGGTGGTAGAAGACCTTCTCAGGATGTATTGTATGGATCAACAATACAAATGGGAGGAGTACCTTCCATTGGTGGAGTTTGTATACAACAATTCATACCATGCATCTTTGGGGATAGCCCCATTCAAAACTCTTTATAGACATAAGTGTCAAACACCCATCAGTTGGGACATGGTTGATGATAGAATAGTGATTGGTACTGATATGTTAAGGGAAATGGAGGATCAAATGAGATTAATCAAAGAGAAACTAAAGCAAGCTTCACACCTCCAGAAAAGTTATGCAGATAGAAACAAAACATTCAGACAATTCTTAGTTAATGACAAAGTTTTTCTTAAGTTCAAGCCTCACAAGAGTTCAATTTCATTTGGTAAAGCATCCAAACTCACCCCCAGATTTGTAGGACCATTCAATGTGCTCGAAGTGATTAATCCAATTGCATATAGACTTGCTTTGCCACCTGTTCTCGCTAAAATCCATAATGTTTTTCATGTGTCCTTACTCAAGTCTTATCATCATGATGGTTTGCATATTCTTTATTGGCGTGCTTTACAGGTGCAGGACCCAGGACTGGTGCTAGTGGAGCCCATTCAAGTTTTGGAGAGGCACAATGCTAAGTTGCGCAATAGAGACATTGTGGAGTACAAAGTCCAGTGGGACCAATATTCAGTGGATAGTGCCACTTGGGAGGACGCTAAGGAGATTGACAGATCTTTTGCTCATTTGAGGGTTTAGCATAGTTTCTTTATTCATGCATAGTAGATGATACTTTGAGATACTATTTTTGATTGATGATACCTTATGGATACTTTTATTGTTATAGTGAGATGTTAAATATTATTTTGTTTGTGTAATAAGACATCGGGATGACGTCTCTTCCTAGTGGGGAAGGATGTCACGTCTCGTTTGTGGAACTTATTATTACTTTACACTATTAGACATTTACTATGTTTGTTCTTCTATAAGTGATTCCACGTGTGTGAAAGTAATTGTCATTAATGTTATAAGTGTGTGATTTTTAAAAGTTGATTTAACAATTGAATATTATTGGTACAATTATGGATGCACATTTTATTTTGCTTTGACTATGATTTTGGGGAGCTAACCAATTAATGAAAATCTAAGTGCGATTGAGTGCAGGAGAAATATAGAAGATGAGAACATGGTTGAGGTAGAGATGTTCTAGCCACTCAATAAGCACTATTGGGATGGACAGATCCAATGCATGCACACACTCACGTAGTTTCATATCAAATTGCATCATTGAGTGGCTTTTCTATGCAACATTATGTGTTTACTAGTGTTGTTTGTGCATTTTATACAATGAATGAACATGATTGATGCTTAAATAATTAAATATGGGTTTTCTATTGCTATGATATGTTTACTTGAAGTACATAGTTAACCATGTATGTATTATGTTATTTCGACTTAGATATATTGTAATTGCATAAGCTATTTTCTTTAAATTATTAATAAATAATTTAACTACTTTTCTATATATAAAATATTATTGTTTGAAAACAATATATTTGAAGTGTTTTCTTTATTTGAATAATTTGACCAATTAATATATATAAATATTATTGATAGACTTAATTAAATAAGCTTCTGCCATGCAAAAGGGAAGTGACAGTAATGATGTAGTTTAATTATTTTTCTATCAAAAATATCTATTGTTTGAGACACCAAGTGCCATGCAAACAAAAGTTAACAGTAGTTTGAAGAAAAAGAAGATTTTAAACATAATGGATGCCAATTATATAGGAAAATAAAAAAAAGGAGATTCATTAAAAAAAAGTGGGGAACAGGCAGAGAAGAACCACGATTATCTTTGGTAGTGACAACAAGGACGAACGATCAGAATTAGCAACTAGCGACATGAGGAAGGAGAGAAGAAATTAGTAACCAACATTATTGTTTCAGTGATAGATGCGGGAATTGACCTTTTTTGCCAGCAAAGGAAACCAGGTATTTTCTGAATTATCTTGTTAAAGTTTGATGGTGTATACTATTTAAATATTGGCTTGTGATCCATCTTTTCTCTAGTCTACTTATACCTTGAAGCAGCCTGCTTGTTGATTACCACCGTGCCCTATTTTATTTTTCTTGACACTTAGAACTATTCCTATCATCTATTAGTTGATATCTCTTGATTGAGTTTCTGTGTCATCATAAAGGCCGTTACCTTCACACCTTGGAATGATCTATTTAGATCGATTGTAGCTAATTTATAATTGTTTTGAGCGCTTGAATAAGCTACCTATTCTAAATATTGATTAACCTACATTTTTCCCTCTATGGTTGTTGTTTTGGCCTTTCTAACTGTTTGACGTTGGCCTCTTAATCTCCTTGTTCAGCCAGTATCTGAGTGGCTTGTTCTGTTAGTCATTGCTCAAAGTTTTTTGTATCTTCACCCTCTATATCTGATAAAGGATTGACCATATTTATGTTTGGATCAATCTAGGTTTAAAATGATTCCCTTTAGTATGTGGTTGGCCAGAACTATTTTCCCAACTATCAGTAACTTATGTTTATTAGTTTCATCTTTCATGGTCTAAGTTGCTCCTTATATTATCATTGGATTTTTCTAGTAGTTTTGGACTATGTTTTTCCTCTATATCTATTAAGATTATCAATGGCCCTTTTCAAACTCTAGTTGGAAATATTTAATCCCTCTTCGTACTACAAACACTGCTAGTTATTTTTTATTCCCTATGGCAGTTAGTTAGAGATTCATGTCGTCATTGAACTTTATCTCTATCATAGTTATCTATTGCTTAATCATTGTCACAGCTTCTTTTATTCATGTACCTTGATCTATTCAATCTTCATCACTGTTGTATAATCACTTTTGTCATAGCAGACTTATTTGACCCTAGAGATTAATCATTGCCCTGTAGCATTCTAGGATAGTTCTTTAGTAGAGGAAACTTTAAATTATGTAGCTACTTTTTACTTTATCCTTGTCGCAACTTATTTGTGTTCCTATCGTAGTCTATTATTCATGTAACAGACTTCTTGTAAGTTCCTAAAGCTAGTTGAGATAGTACCTGTAGTCGATAGTAGGGTCCTTGTGATTGAATTAGAATATATTAAACCAACTTTTCCCTTTTATGCTTTTTGTGAGTGAAGTAAATATGATGTGGATATACAATTGTCTTGTTGCTACATTCTTGAGTGGAATTATAAAATTGCTTGGGAATGGAAAAACTTATTCTAGATCTTGTTAGAAATTATAAAAGAAATATGGGTTAAGAATATATACCTAGTATCTAATGCTTCTTTATGCATCTTGTTGAATTATTTTCTTGAAAGTGTGTTTCCATTGATTGTGCAAAACAATGGGGTTAGAATTGGTTTAGGCAAACATGGGTTGTAATTTACTTTGAAAAGGAAGTATTTATCTTTGTGTTATTCGGGTTACTTTCTCGGTTAGGATGCCGAATGTGGGCAAATAGAGAAGGCTTTTCCTCTTTTTAGGATATGGGTCAAGCTGGGGATTCATTGAAATAAATGAATATTGTATAGCAAAACTTTTATATATGTTTCTCTGCCACATCTTGTTGTGAGATATTTGCATATCATTATTTAGATTTGCACTTTAGACTTTAGGTTGCATCGGGTGTTCCCTCCTACCAATCGTTTCCATGTAACTAAACCTTTTGTGTATGGTTGGGTTTCCTTCGTGTTATGAAGGGATTCGGGGAAGTGTAATTGCTTCATGGTTGGCCGGAAAAGCACTTGGACCATGTTCCCATCTCTTGGTTTGTGGAAGACCATGTGGGTCAATGGTGGCTGGAGTTATTTGATTCAAATATTATTCATTTCTTGTAGAAGGGTAAGTGCAAGAAGATGGGGGGCCAAAAAGGGGTCTTAAGTGGCCACTTTTTTTTCTGAAATCAGGAAATACTAGCCTTGGATGAGAAATTGAGCATAGTTACACTCAAAATTTGGAGATGCAACCAAAACAATGTTCGTAGTGCTCCGAGTTTACTTTCTAAACTACTATTTTTTTTTTAAATGGCATAGATTAAGGGGTTCAAAAGACGGAGCCTCAAAAATTGGTGTTGTTTCTTTAAAAAAAACATAACATAGCATGTTTTGTGGCTCCCTCAAAAGGTCAACTTTTTTTTGGTATTTTTAAAATTGCTTTAGTGAGAAATTATCTAATAGCATGTAGTTTATGCCCAATTTTTCTGATAATTTTTTGATGAATATTTGATTTTTTACTAATTTTCAAAGTGGACACATCCTAAAAAATAGAATTTTGGCCATGCTACCCCTATAAATTTTGAAAACTAATTGAAAATCATTTTTTTCTTTTTCAATGTTTGTCGAATAGAGTCTAGTTTCTAAATATGTAATTTTTTTGAAATTTCAATGAATAGTTAATTTACAATGAAAAAAATACCAAATAGTGGTTTTTGCCCAAAAATGGACACACAAATAAAAGAAATTAATGATGAAAGGCTTAACATTGTTAAAATGTGAAAAAAATCACATCATCAAATAGCTAAGAGAAAGCCTAACATTACCTAGGTGTTTGATTTGTTTGACCTTGAAACACATGCAAATCTAAGGGTTAGCACGAATGAAATTATGTGAAATCTTGAAGAATATGGAAAAACACGTCTGTGGATGTTGAAAAGGCACTCCAAGCCTTTGGGTTGGAAATCCAAAGCAAATCCCAAGCCCAAGGCTTGGGATTCCCAAAGAAAAACATAACGCGAGCACGTTATAACGCACTCACGTTATAACGCGCTCGCGTTGGTTTTTGCTTTGCATTTTTCCTTTTCTGCAAAAGTTTGTGTTGTTTGTCATGTTTGAAATAACGTGAACACGTTATAATGCGAGTGCGTTATAATGCACTCGCGTTATGTTCCCCTTAAATTTTTTTATGTTCAAGGCTATTAATCATATATGTATGTATGTATGCCTATATGTATGTATGTATCTATGTATACCTATATGTATGTATTTATAGTGTCGAGGGTAGAAGAGGGTAGAGATGGGAGTGAGCCAGATAGGGGAGGAGAGGGGTGGATAAGGATTGAGTGATTAAGGTTTAAGGTTGAGGGTTGAGCGTTTAGGGATAGGATTTAGAGTTTAGGGATAAGGGATTAGAGTTTAGGACCTTGAAGGATTAGGGTTTAGGGTTGAGGCTTAGGGATAGCGTTTAGGGTTAAGGGTTGAGGGATTAGGGTTAAGGTAGAGTGTTGAGGGTAGAGGGATTAGGGATAGGGTTTAGGGTTGAAATTTTAGGTTTGAGGGATTAGGGTTTAAGGTAAAGTTTAGTAGTTCTTGTGGATAGAGCCAGTAAACAATGGGAGATTATTTGCTTGTTTCATAACAATATACCTCCCCTAAATGTGGGGTGGACAGCAAGAAACATAGATGTATCCCAATGCAAATCTTGTCTCATAATGATCATCCTTCTAATTTCAACTGTGAATTACTCATTGTGGATGTACCATACGCAAAGATTTTCTCATAGTGTGTACACCTATTGGCATAATGAACCCTGGATGGGCCAGAAAAAACATGCCATATAACATTACTAACATTAAAAAAGTTCATAGCCATTTTTCTAACATATTCTTGCAACTCAAATATCTTTAAGAGAAGAGTGTCAAAAATGATGGGTTTAACAACCTAACATAAGGCAAAGCAGTTTTGTTGGGTTCAGTGATAGGGTTTAGGGTTTAGGGTTGAGGGATTAGGGTTTAGGGTTGAGGGATTATGGTTTAAGGTATAGTGTTGAGGGTTGAGGATTTAGGGATAGGGTTTAGGGTTGAGGGATTAGGGTTTAGGGTTGACAGATTAGGGTTTAGGGTTGATGGATTAGGGTTCAAAGTTGAGAGTTAAGGGTTGAGGGTTGAGGGTTTAGGGATAGGGTTGATGTTCAAGGGATTAGGGTTAAAGTAGAGTGTTGAGGGTAGAGGGATTAGGGATAGGGTTTAGGGTTGAAGGTTTAACGATTGAGGGTTGAGGCTTTAGGGCCGAGGGTTAAGGGATTGTGTTTAAAATATAGTGTTGAGCGTCGAGGGTTTATGGATAGGTTTTAGGGTTTAATTTTTAAGGGTTAATGGTTGAGGGATAGGGTTTAGGGTTTAGGGATAAGGGATTAGGGTTTAAGGTATAGTGTCGAGGGTTGAGGGTTTAGGAATAGGGATAGCATTTAGGGTTTAGGGATGAGGGATTAGGGTTGAGGGTTGAGGGTTGAGGGATTAGGGTTTAAGTTATAGTGTCGAGGGTTGAGGGTTTATTGATAATGTTTAGGGTTGAGGGTTGAGGGAAGAGGTTTTAGGGTTGATGGATTAGGGTTTAAGGTATAGTGTTGAGGGTTGAGGGTTTAGGGATAGGGTTTAGGGTTGACGGATTAGGGTTTAGGGTTGACAGATTAGCATTTAATGTCGAGGTTAGGGTTAGAGTGTCGAGGGTAGAGGGATTAGGGATAGGGTTTAGGGTTGAAGGTTTAAGGGTTGAGGGTTGAGTCTTTAGGGATGAGGATATAAGGCTTAAGATATAGTGTCAAGTGTTGAGGGTGTAGGGATAGGGTTTAAGTTTTAAGGGTTGAGGGTTGAGGGATAGGGATTAGGGTTTAAGGTATAGTGTTGAGGGTTGATGGTTTAGGGAAAGGGTTTAGGTTTGAGGGATTAGGGTTTAGGGTTGATGAATTAGGGTTTAATGTCGAGAGTTGAGGGTTGAGGGTTGAGGTTGAGGGATAGGGTTAATGGTCAAGGGATTAGGGTTAAATAAGAGTGTCAAGGGTAGAGGGATTAGGGATAGGGTTTAGGGTTGAAGGTTTAAGGATTTAGGGTTGATGCTTTAGGGTTGAGGGTTAAGGGATTATGGCTTAAGATATAGTGTCAAGTGTCGAGCATGTAGGGATAGGTTTTAGGGTTCTAGTTTTAAGGGTTGAGGGATTAGGGTTTGACGTTGAGGGTTGAGTACATTGAGGTTCGAGGGTTAAGGGTTTTGGGATAGGGTTGAGAATCGAGGGATTAGGGTTCAAGTAGAGTGTCGAGGGTAGAAGGATTAGGGATAGGGTTGGAGGGTTTAGGGATAAGGGATTAGGGTTTAAGGTATAGTATCGATCCCATTGAGGGTCTAGGAATAGGGATAGCATTTAGGGTTTAGGGATGAGGGATTAGATTTGAGGGATGACGGATTAGGCTTGAGGGTTGAGGGATTAGGGTTTAGGGATAAGGTTTAGGGTTGAGGGTTGAGGGATTAGGGTTTAAGGTATAGTGTTGAGGGTTTAGGGATAGGGTTTAGGGTTGAGGGATTAGAGTGAAGGGTTGAGGGATTAGGATTTGATGTTGAGGGTTGAGGGTTGAGGCTTTAGGGTTTAGGGTTTAGGGATAGGGTTGAGGGTCGAGGGCTTAGAGTTAAGGGTTGAGGGATTAGGGTTTGATATTGAGAGTTGAGTACATTGAAGTTTGAGGGTTAAGGGTTTCAGGATAGGGTTGAGGGTCAAGGGATTAGGGTTAAAGTAGAGTGTCAAGGGTATAAGGATTAGGGATAGTGTTGGAGGGTTTAGGGATAAGGGATTAGGGTTTAAGGTATAGTATCGAGCTTGTTGAGGGTTTAGGAATAGGGATAGCATTTAGGGTTTAGGGATGAGGCATTAGAGTTGAGGGATGACGGATTAGGGTTGAGGGTTGAGGGATTAGGGTTTAGGGTTTAGGGTTGAGGGATTAAGGTTTAAGGTATAGTGTTGAGGGTTTCAGGATAGGGTTTAGGGTTGAGGGATTCGAGTGAAGGGTTGAGGTATTAGGATTTGACGTTGAGGGTTGAGGCTTTAGGGTTTAGGGTTTAGGGATAGGGTTGAGGGTCGATGGATCAGAGTTAAGGGTTGAGAGATTAGGGTTTGACGTTGAGGGTTGAGTACATTGAGGTTCGAAGGTTAAGGGTTTCGGGATAGGGTTGAGGGTTGAGGGATTAGGGTTAAAGTAGAGTGTCGAGGGTATAAGGATTAGGGATAGGGTTGGAGGGTTTAGGGATAAGGGATTAGGGTTTAAGGTATAGTATCGAGCTTGTTGAGGGTCTAGGAATAGGGATAGCATTTAGGGTTTAGGTATGATGGATTAGAGTTGAGGGATGACGGATTAGGTTTGAGGGTTGAGGGTTGAGGGATTAGGGTTTAAGGTATAGTGTTGAGGCTTTAGGGATAGCGTTTAGGGTTGAGGGATTAGAGTGAAGGGTTGAGGGATTAGGATTTAACGTTGAGGGTTGAGGGTTGAGGCTTTAGGGTTAAGGTTGAGGGTCAAGGGATCAGAGTTAAGGGTTGAGGGATTAGGGTTTGACGTTGAGGGTTAAGTACATTGAGGTTTGAGGGTTAAGGGTATCAGGATAGGGTTGAGGGTCGAGGGATTAGGGTTAAAGTAGAGTGTCAAGAGTATAAGGATTAGGGATAGGGTTGGAGGGTTTAGGGATAAGGGATTAGGGTTTAAGGTACAGTATCGAGCCCGTTGAGGGTTTAGGATTAGGGATAGAATTTAGGGTTTAGGGATGAAGGGTTAGAGTTGAGGGATGACGGATTAGGGTTGAAGGATTAGGGTTTAGGGATAAGGTTTAGGGTTGAGGGTTGAGGGATTAGGGTTTAAGGTATAGTGTTGACGGTTTAGGGATAGGGTTTAGGGTTGAGGGATTAGAGTGAAGGGTTGAGGGATTAGGATTTGACATTGAGGGTTGAAGCTTTAGGGTTTAGGGTTTAGGGATAGGGTTGAGGGTGGAGGGATCAAAGTTAAGGGTTGAGGGATTAGGGTTTGACATTGAGGGTTGAGTACATTGAGGTTTGAGGGTTAAGGGTTTTGGGATAGGGTTGAGGGTCGAGGGATTAGGGTTAAAGTAGAGTGTCGAGGGTATAAGGATTAGGGATAGGGTTGGAGGGTTTAGGGATAAGGGATTAGGGTTTAAGGTATAGTATCGAGCCTGTTGAGGGTTTAGGAATAGGGATAGCATTTAGGGTTTAGGGATGAGGGATTAGAGTTGAGGGATGATGGATTAGGGTTGAGGGTTGAGGGATTAGGGTTTAGAGATAAGGTTTAGGGTTGAGGGTTGAGGTATTAGGGTTTAAGGTATGGTGTTGAGGGTTTAGGGTTGATGGATTAGAGTGAAGGGTTAAGGGATTAGGATTTGAAGTTGAGGGTTGAGGGTTAAGGGTTGAGGATTTAGGGTTTAGGGTTTAGGGATAGGGTTGAGGGTCGAGGGATCAGAGTTAAAAGAAAATCTTTTTTTTAATTTATAAGAAGTAATAATGTGCTCACGTTATAATGCAAGCGCGTTATGGTTTGATTTTGATGAGCCTTAGGCTCGTCATTACCAAACCATAACGCGAGCGCATTATAACATGCTCACATTATGCATTATTTTTTTTTGAAAATAATGTGGCCACTTTTTGGCCCCCCATCTTTTTGCACTTACCCAGAAGATTATTGTACTTATTATTTCATGTGATTACTTATGTTCTGTGTGCTAAGGTGGACATCGTATATATATTTATAATGCTAATATCTAGATTAAGCACATGGTTTGTAAGGTGTAATTCATTATTGTTGATATGATTATGGAGATATATCTTTTTACTTGACTTGATGTAATTAAGTGGATTATTTACCTAAGTAAATTTTGTGTTAGAAAGCTTTACTCTTACACCATTGAGCCTTCTAGCTTGGAAAAATATCATTTTCTAAGTCTCTAGGCCATAATTTTGGGTTCGTTCATCTTCCTTTTCTACCAAAATAGTATCCCCTTGATCCTCTGATCCATCACCATGGTCCTCATCCTCCGAACCAACACCTTTTCCATGGACCTCAACACAAGCCTCTAGGTTCCTCCCACTGCTGCTCAAAACCATCTCCATCAAGGCCTCCACTGGTACCTCCTTCCTCATCCATATTTTTGTTTTGACACCTTCCATCAGCTCTGCCTCAACAAACGAGGCTTTGACAAAGAAATAAAGTAAAGCCCTTCCCTAAGCCTCAAATTATGAATTGATGTTGGTGGGTGAAAATGGGATTAATACTGTAATACATTTTATTAAAAAATAGTTAAACTAATTATTGATAATTAATTAGCTAATGGAATGTGATGGGATACATGGGACCAATTAATGTGTAGAATTAATTGATTGACATGGTAATGTTTAGAGTGAATAAGCTAGGATGAATTAATGTGTGGGATTAATAATAGAAGGTGGCAGAATTAGGGTGATGAAATCTAGATGTATATAATAAAAATTTAAAAATATATAATTTTTTAAATATGTTTATTAATTGAGATATATAATTATTTTAAGTTTTTTATGAATTTGTCTTGAAAATTACTTTTTATGTATTTTTTTCTTGAAAATTGACTAGCAAGCAAATTTACGTATAAAATATCTTATTTCTTTTTAATATGAGTTTTTTTTTTTTTGATTATCTTAAAATTACCCTATGCTATTATTACTTAAATCTTATTATACATTAATAACCATACAAATAAATTTTAAACTTTGTAAACATTAATATAACTACTTTTTTAACTTGGTGTATCTTCACTAATTAGCAAATAGTTGAAATTGGGCCTCCATTTACATCACATATTTTTTTACAAAAAAATAGTTTAGTGTTGGTTAATTTGGCTAAGCATTATCTAATTAAACTTTTAAAATAAATTGTTTCACCACAGTAAATGATGCATGATTGCAGCCTAATTATCAGTTGTTTATAATATAATTAAAAAACATAATCATGTTTTCTATTAATATTGCATTCCCACCAATACTTTTGGGGCCATATCACCTTTAATAATAAATTTCTACATAGTTTTAAGGCTATTTTCACTTTACAATTTAACATTTGGTGGGATTTGCCACTTATTTATTGTATATAATGAAGTTTTCAAGCATTTGTCTCCTTTATTGTCATGACCTCTAAAATCTATTGCCTCAAATCTAATGATTATGAAGAATATAGGTAGTGTATAGAGTTTATGTACAAATATTATGTTTAAAAGTTTTCATGGATAAGAAGTTGAGATTTTATTTGTGGTATCCACTTTATATAATGGTTGCAATGTCTCTTCTATTTAGTAAAGTTAGCCTAAGAAAACTTTCATCTTAACTTTTTTACTTCTATTCTCTACAAATAGTAGGCAGAAACATCTAAATCTTTTATAACAAATGCAAACTAGCTTCTAGTGACAAATGCAAATTTTACTATCTATTGATCCACGTGGGCCTAAATTTTACTATCTATTGATCCATGTGGGCGTAAATTTTACTATCTATTGATCCATGTGGGCCTCTACTTATCATGAATCATTGATAGTGTGTCTTATATAGAAACTAGGGCATTTCTAAAATCTAAATGTGTGAAGGAATACGACTTTCATTTTCCATGGTTGATTTCCACTATCATCTAATAACTCTAATTGAATTTCATGGCACTATAATCACATTCCATTTAAAAGGATTTCTTAGCCCACAATTCTTTTTCGATTGCATGATTATATTATGGTCCCCAGACCCAACAAACTCTACGAGGATGTACTACCCCTTGTCTGAGCCAGTAGCTACAACCAAGTCTAATTGAATTTCATGGCACTATAACGACGTACCTTTTAAAAGGATTTCTTAGCCCACAATTCCTTTTCGAATGCATGATTATATTATGGTCCCTAGACACGACAAACTCTACGAGGACACACTACCCCTTGACTGAGCCAGTGGCTACCACCTCTCATCCCCTAATTCAACATTACAAAAAATAAAAGAGTATATGAAAGAACTACACTGGCGAGCTAAAAATAAAAGAATATATGAAAGAACTACACTGACCAACTATGCAAATTTTTAAAGGAAGTATTCACAATTATAATTAATTTTTTAGGTAGTTTTTGCTAGGATTCATTAAGATTATATAAGAAAATTAATTTTTTTAAAAAGGAAAGATTAATAAAAAGAAATTAATGCACTTAGGTAGGATTCACTAGCATTTTATAAAAATTTGAGGGGTTTTTTCTTAAAATTATCACTGGTTAATATCATTATCTTTATCTTTATGTCTATCTTGTTCAATTGAATGGAATGGAATAAAATTTGTCATGATATCTATTTCATTATAATTCGTATAAATATCATACATGCATCTATTTAAAAAATAAATGCCTCAATCTATTTTATTTAGTTAAGACTTATTTTATTTTATTTTATTTTATTTTTTAAAAAGTGGTAGACTACCCATACCTTATATTAAACAAAAATATCTACATATCGAACCAAGAATGTATCATTTGGTTATCTTTACTACAAAAAACTCATCGTACATAGAGTTAGTAGACAACACACACCAAAAAACATATCAACATGGATTAAAACATCTAATTAGAATTTGAATCATGATGTTCTTTAGGTGGTGGCAAGGGGAATGGTAGAGAAAACACAAGGGTGCCTGGTGCATGAGGAGGGCCAGGGGCCAGATCAGGAGCATGTACATGTAAGAATTTGATGGTGTTGAACACCTCCTTCACTCTTGCAGTGACACCATTTGGGAGCTAGAACCTATGGGCATTTAGAGGGCAATCGAATGCGTTGTAGTAGTCCAATTAGAGGCCCCTCTGAATTGCCTTATACACGCATACAACATGATGCAACGTATGTAGGAGCTGCCTACAAGAGTTATTTTAGTTTATTTTAGAACTATTTTATCTAGGAAAGAATAATACACAAGTTTAATTGGAAGAGAAATTGAATGTGTGTGTGTGTGTGTGTGTGTGTGTGTGTGTGATGCTAAGTGCACCTACCTATTCTCTTTTCTTTTATAAAAAACATTGGAAGTGAAAACTTACTCATACTCACCCTCTAGATAAGGATTTGAAAGTATGTGTGTACACACACTTACTACCAGTCAAAGGTATAATATAATATAATATCTTGTTGGTGTATAACTCCATGAGTTAACACTAACTCAATCATAGTTAGGTGACTCATAACACATGCCAATTGACATTTTCAACTTGGTGAGTCATTTGTAATAGGTGTCAATAGACTTGACACATCGCCTCTATTTCCTAGGGTAGTTACGCTATTCTCTTGCTTTGAATATTGTGACCTATCCTTGTTTTGTGAAGAGTTGGGTATGCAACCTCTACTATTTATACCTATTATTTGTTAATACAAATTGTTTGTTTTCACTTGTAATCTCGTGTTTGATAGTCTTTCCATGATCTTGGTTCTCACATGGTATCAGAGCAATGTGGTCAGCATCAAATCTTGTTTGCTCATTGTATGAATCAGGTTTGCATCTCTGTGCTTTTTTCTTTGTTTTGGTTGTTTTCTATTTAGCATTTATATGTTCTCTTATTGTCTTCAAACGCCCACATAGGGCAGTGTGGATCCTTTCTTGCAAGCGCCACATAGGTCACATTGGCCAAATTTGTTTGAAAGCTCACAAACGACATCTGGAGTGGCCATATAGTTCATTTTTTACAAGCATCAGCATCGGCATCAAAGGCCAAGTCAGAGAGAATCCATAAGCGATGACAAAAGGCTGATATCATATTACACACAAAGGCCAGAGAAGGCCAAGTTTGGATGACATCTGTAGAGGCCACAAAGGCCGACGAGGAGGGATGTAATAGGAGAAAAGGCATCCACTTTGGATGCCACCCTCTACTCTTTGCAACTGATGGAGCCAAATGGCCATATAGACCTATGTAGATCATGGCACCAATGACCACATTGGACTTGGTCAAGAGGAAATATGTGGGAGTCTTTAGCCACGACGTGGAATTCTCCACTACAAAACCGCCAACAGCCTTGTGTCCAATGGCTCAATGCACCCAATGGTCACCATTGACCACACCCAAATGCATTCAAATGCCCTTGAGGGCCCCACCCGATGGCAACCAAATAGAAGGGAAAAGCTTTTTGAAAAAGTTTTTTTTATTTGTGACAGTTATCAAAGTTAATGCCATATGTATTGGCACTATTCATTTGTATTTTGTATTCAAATGCTGATGTAAGAAACTTGGGGGTGGTGACATCATCAAAGGCAAAAAGCCAAGAAGGGGGGGTAAAATTTTAAGAGCTAAGCCCTTGGTCACATGGGCAAATAAGCTCTTGGTCGCGCTCTACCATAGGGGGCTTAAATTTCTCCCTCATACACAAGTTTTTTTTCTTCACACTTTGTATGCAATTTTTTTTCCAAACACATTGGAAAATTATTTTCTGGAAGTGTATTTTTTTTTGCATATGCAAAATTTTTGAAGGGCCATAACTTTTGCAAATTGACTCGAAATTGAGTCATTCCTTTTGCAAAGGTGGTTCTATTTTTGTCCTCTATCCAACAAAGCTGATATCACACTATCATTATAAAGTGCCCAATCACAGTTTTGTAGGGAGACGATAAGAACTCATTCCATTAATTGTGCAATTTGGGAAGAAAAACACATAATCAAAGGGGGATAGCATTGTGTCATCATTTTTCACTATGCACTAACTTTATCAAGTGCCACATTAAGGGGGAATTAATCAAAATCATGCACTCAACTTATAAAGTGCCACTTCACAAAGTTCAATTAGGGATCTAACTAATCTGTGTTGCCTAATTGTGTTGATTTCTATTGTCTAGTTGAATTAACTTGTTCTAATCATGGGATATGAAACCCACTCTTTTGTAATCAACCTAAACAAGGGAAACTATAAGTCTTGGTGTGAAGGCATCCTGAAACACCTCAGGTTCCATAATCTCATACCCCATTTGTGATCATATTTGTGGACTAATTAGTTTACATATTCCAGAAGCTGCTTTGTATGCCATCATGGATATTGACTGTCCATGTGCATTATGGACCAAAATTTGGGAGACATATGGAGACTCAAATGTTTCTCCATTCCCACATGATCCTACTTTGATCACAACTCACATCCCTAATCATGATAGAGAAACAGAATGTTCCAGTGACATAACAGAAGTCATCACTCCTATTGTTGCTTCAACAAATTCTAGAGTCACTTCTTTGAAAGCTTCTAGTGCTTCTTCACAATAGGAAATCAATCTTCCCAGCATTGTTGATTGGGACACATTTCTACCTGACATCTCTTGTCAATTTGTAGAGTCCCACATTGCTAACATGGAAGCACACTTTGAGGACATCAGTGTTCTCTTTGATGACAATTTTGATGAAGCTGCATCAACAATGTCCTCTTCAGATATTCATGCTCTACATCATCCTACACATGGTTCTGGATCGTCATCATTCTCATCTATTGCACATACACCTGATTTGATTATGGCATCCTTCGGCATCGACATGGGGACACCTGAGCACTTTTCGAAGGCATCAGCATGGGCACCATCATCCTTGGATCAGCTTCAACATGATTCAAGATCATACATACATCTTCTCACATGGGAAGATATCCTTCATCTTCAAGTGGTTCCATTTCTTCCCAAGGGAAGGAACATTGTTTGGCATTCTTGGATCTACATCTGCATCCTTTGTCGACTATCCAACATCACTGCAGTAGGACACGTATTATGGGGGGGTCTCATAGACCTTCTATCATTTTCTCTCCTATGGGGGGAATCTTTTGGGGAGGCCATCTAAGCCTTCGCTTTTTTTTCTCTCTTTTTGGAGGAAAGTTTTTTTTCCACAAGCTTTTCTTTCTTTCTCCATTTTTTGAGAGATACATTTGTAAATGAGTACCTAAAATGGTGCACTGCCAGGACTCATCATTCATAAACTCGCCTAAGCTAAGCTTAAGGGGGGGTGTTGTGTATAACTCCATGAGTTAACACTAACTCAATCATAGTTAGGTGACTTATAGCACATGTCAATTGACATTTTCAACTTGGTGAGTTGTTTGTATTAGGTGTCAATAGACTTGACACATCACCTATATTTCCTAGGGTAGTTACGCTATTCTCTTGCTTTGAATATCACCACCTATCCTTGTTTCATTAAGAGTTGGGTATGCAACCTCTACTATTTATACCTATTATTTGTTAATATAAATTGTTCATTCTCACTTGTAATCTCGTGTTTGATAGTCTTTCCACGATCTTGGTTCACACACACACACACACACAGATATTTGTGTGTGTGTGTATGCAATACTACCATTCAAAGATTTAATATACTAAGTGCACCTACCTATTCTCTTTTCTTTTGTAAAAAACATTGGAAGTGAAAACTTACTCATACTCACCCTCTAGATAAGGGTTTGAAAGTATGTGTGTACACACTTACTACCATTCAAAGGTATAATATACTAAGTGCACCTACATATTCTCTTTTATTAAAAGAAGTTGAAGTGAAAATTTACTCACCCTCTAAATAAGAGTTTGAAACAATGTATTCTATTTGTTTAGATTTAGGACCTAGTACTCAGATGCTCATATCTTTTAATCCCTTTGTCACCGGAGGCTGAAATCTTGGATTTAGATTGTCCTGACATTCCTCTACACCCCCTCAGATTCATAACACACAATGATTAACTGGAGAGATCCACTGACCAAAATACTAAACTCTGCCATATACCCTGTTCCTGTCTATCCAGACTAGACAAATCTTAGAACTGACTTCCGGTATGATTTGATACTATACTATGGATGTGTGGAATGGACTTGGTTGCCATCAATGACAACACATGACATGCCTTGCAGTGTCTCTTGCGAACACATGGGATTTGACTTGCAAACTCTCCCACCATTGTAGATATAAAGAAAATCTTTCTCCATTATGTTACTTGGCATAACAAAGGTCTAACATTGTAAGTTCATGCTCAACATTGTAGGAGAAATGGGGGACAAATTTTTCTGATAGGTCATAGAATGTGTTGGTGGTACCAAAAGTGAGATGATGAAATGAATCTAAGGCTTGTCTTGCCAAACTTAGTGGAAATAATTTTAATATGTAGACATCATATGGGAAACCTCTTGACAAGCCTTGAAAAATTATTTTAAATCTGATCTCTAGGATCTCCTTTTCTCTTGTATTTATCAAACTTGGGAACTTCATAGTCAAGTGTAAAAGGAGAATTCATAATAGATTGGTCAAGGGGATAGGGACAAAAATCTTCAAATTTATAATGTGTAGGTTGAGTCCCGATTTGCAATCTTTGGATGGAACTTTCTAGATCTTGCAACTTATGGTCCAAGGGAGTCGCAAGAGGTGGAATAGGTGGTGAAGGTAAGGTGTAGTTGGGTGCTGCCACAATAATGAGTTACACTTTCTGGGACATCCTGATTTTTGTTGAAATCACATATTTTTATAAAATATAATGATTTAAGCCTTGAAAGGTTCCATTTAAAGGATTGTAATTGAATAGGGTTTGATCAAAACCCCTTAGATCAAACCCCCTTGGATAGAACCCCACTAGTTTTAAACCATACCTATCATGGAGTCTCCTCTACACCTACCAAAATGCTAATAAAAAACCACTTTTGATTTCCCTTTTGGGGGATCAAATGAATTCATTTAAAATTTTATGTTTTGTAAGTATGTAGTCCTTATTATAAGCTTCCCAAAAAGTATAATTTTAAATATATTTAATTTGATTATTATATTCATTTTTTATTTCTTGTGAATGTAGGTTTTTTAATGAACATCAAGGTCTATGTTTCATACATATGAAAAAATAGGAAAATATAGAAAAAAATTCTAAAAAATGTGTCTTCTAGGTATTGATGTCCTTGCCATTAAGGGTGTGGTTTGGTGGTTAAGTCATTCAGTTGTAGTGGCAGCCACTAGAGTTCAAAAACCTACTGGGCCAATGAGCTTGCAGGCTTTATGCCTTCGCTAGGCCAATGAGCTTGTGGGTTTGAAGTGTTCTTACTAGGGGATGAGGTCCCCAGAGTTGTGGCCTCACCAGTTCATAGCTCTGGGCAAAAGTTTTACCGTGGAGTTAGAGGGCATGTCGCACCAACGTAACCGGTCATGTTAAAAAGTTTACCAGGTGCATTATCTTAGAAAGAAAGGTATAGATGTCCTTATTCCAACAAAAAAAATATTGAATTCCAATACATACAAAAAAAGTTATGCTTTACACAGTACACCTATGTCTAAATTGTAATTGGTTTGACTTTAAAAGTTAATTGAAAGAAAAATATTCAATAAAATATTATGAAACCAAATGTATCATCTAGATATCGTAGTTAAAAATCTAAATTCAAAAAAATTAGAATTTTATCCTTCATAGAAAAAAAGTTATGTTTTACACAGTACACATCACTCTTTAAAAATGTTGTTTACTGTTAGAAACTAGTTATTGAAGGAGATGGAAAAGGAAATATAATTTGATTCCAAAAAAAAATTTAAAAATATATTTAGAATCTACAAACAAAATGTGACAAATCATTAGTTTACATCATCTTCAAATTCCTCACGGTTTAGCAACTATAGGTGTCCGAAAGTGAAGATTTTTTTCAAAATGTCCATTTCAATGTCAACTTTGGCCAAAACGTGTAACCCACTATTGTGGGATCACCCAGTTTGTAGTCCTAAGTGGCAACAGTTGTTTAACAATGTGATGAGTTGGAGTTGATGTCATGGGATTAGGTAGGGTTTTTTGGTAGGTATTTTGAGGTGGAATGGATGAAGGTATGGTGAATTGGTATGAAGTCATAGGATGAGTGGTTAAAGGATTGGGTTGGTAGGTTGTTTGTGATGGAATGAGTGGAGGTATGGTATTTGAATAGATGGAGGTTGGATGACTTTGATATATTGATAGGTTGGGTTGGCATGATGGATGGGTTGGTTGCGATGACATGGCCACATGATGAGATGTAGGTTAATATGAAATTGATTGTGATGGAATATAAGATGGCAATGTCGATGGGATTGCAAGCATGTGTTAAGGAATAGAGAGAGGTGGAAGTGAGGTTTTTGGTGAAATAGAAAGTGTAGGAATGTGTTGATGAGATGTCCTAGATGGGATTGTGATTTGTCTCCTTCTCTATATCTTTATTTCTTTTTATCTCTATCTCTTTCTCTTTACCTCCCCCTCTCTCTCTTCCTCTCCCCCCCCATGGATATGTGTCATCTTTGGATTGTTAGCATAAAATGATTGATTGAAAGTTAGTCTCCCTATTCTTAAAGGTGAATTTTTTGGTCCTTAAGTATATGACATTATGCCTCAACCATATCTCCCCACGGACATGAGCCATCTTTGGATTGTTGGTACAAGATGGCCAATCAAAAGTTCGTCTCTCTTCTCTCTATCTCTCTTTCCCTTTATGCCTCTTATATATCTCTCTCTCTTGCTCTACCTCTCTTTCTCTATTCCACTATTATCAATCTCTTTCTCTTTATATACCTCTATGTATCCTCTCTCTCTCTATCTCTATATGTATGTATGTATCAAATCTCTCTTAAACGGTCAATTAAGTTGTTATATTTCTTATAGGTTAATTTAAATAGTATTATATGTTAAAATATATACCATATATATATAACTTATATATTATATTATATTTATATTCAATAATGTATAATATATAAAATATAATATATAGTAGTAATAATAACTTAAATATAGATTTTATATATAAATTAAATATATAGACAACTTGTATGCTTCTACCATGACATGCCAATAGTAACATGTTCTGAGTAGTTGCTTTGCTAAAATCATGACACTAGTGTACAATCTACAAATGTTGTTGTGATCCTTTTTGATAACTATGTCATTATCCAAATGTGAACATCTTGATAAGGTATTGTTGTCCTATTTTTCCTTCTAGCCAAATAGCCTAAGGATCCATGAAATTTCTAAGTGTTTTCCCTTTTGAAGTACAAGGAAAAAGCCCCCAAAATGGCTAAGTCCAAAATCCTAAGTGTTTTCCTTTTGTTTTCTACCTGGGTTTAGGACTTCAAGGTTCTCCCATTCGTCATGCCATTCTTATCGGCTCTAAAATCTACCTTAGTTCCCTTGTAAATTCACCTAAGTGCTTTAGGTGTCGGGGGTCAGGAGTTTTCTCTTCCCTCTTCTTTCTTTGGAAAGTGAAAGGTGCAAGGCCCGCTTGTCAAAGCTTGATGAGCTACAATATGCCCAAGTGTTGCAGGTGGTAGTAGGCAGGAGGTTCCTCTTCCTCCTTTTCATAAGTAGAAGACAGAAGACCTGATGGCTGAGGTCCGCTAGTTTCAAAAGTTCCAAGTGTTGTAGATCTTAGAGGCCAGGGTTGTAGTCATTTTCCTTCCATTTGGCAAATGGTAAGCGGAAGGCCCGATCACCGAAGTCTACCAAATTTATCAATATGTCTAAGTGTTTCAGACTTCGGCAAGCGGGGATCTTCTTCTTCCTCTTTTCTTTTGGAAGGCAGAAAATAGAAGGTCCGAGGCTTGATCTCCATCGAACTTCATAGTTCCTTCTAAGTATTAAAGAGATTAGAGATCGAGCACTTCTTCTTTTCAAAAGCACAATGCATGGTGAAGGCCCGATCTCCAAAGCCCAATGGTTTCCCTATTGCTCCTCCTTAAAATTGAAGATTGGAGTTTCTTTCTTCACCTTTCAAAGGCTTGATCAATGGAAGACTGATTGAAGGAAGCCTGATTGGTCAGGGTCTGACCTTTTTCACCTTCAATGTTCTTTCTACTATTCATGATGCGATGGGACTGCTCATCGACCTTCTTGGCCACTATTAATACTTCTTTAGAGCTTGATTACTTGTGGAAAATGAATTCCTCACCCTCCTATGCCACTATAACTCCTTTGCATTGAATTTTTTGTACCCAGGGCATGGGCGGACACTCTTCTCTAATGGATTTCAAGGGTAGAGCCTTGTGGGCACGCTCCAAGGACACAAGAAGGAATTTATTGCAGCATGAGTGACTGATTTTCCTTATTGACCACTCTTTCCCATGTCTATGGCTGCTACAGTGATAAAAATGCTATATATACATATGTTTGAGATGTATTTTGGGTTGGTTAGTTGTTTTTCTGGGTCGCTACATGAGCAAGGGAGTTTGTTGTAGTTTCAAACCTTGTAATGCATTACAAGAACCAATTGGATCTGATACATTGTGCTTGAAGCTGAGCCTTTGATGTCTTTGATTGTGGTTCACCCATGAATGTAACTGGTTATTTTGTGTCTATCTCTTCTGGAGTGAATTCTTCCTCTTTTGTAATGCCTATTTATCCTTCATGATCAATATAGTCACTAATATTTTACCTCTCTTTATGCTTTTACACTATGTTTATTTGAAATTTGTAAGCCTATTCTATGGATAAAATGGTCCCTCCTTACATAGTTACATTTTTCTACTTCAAACCTCTATTAAAGTTGTATGTGTGAATCCATATCAATATTTGAGATCATTGTTGTGTTATGTCAATTCTAGTTAACACTCTAAATCTGGTGTATCGCCCCTCCTTCAATTTCTATTTCTTCTTCCCCTTTTCCTTATGAGCATTAGCATTAGATTTAGTTCTTATTCTCTAGACCTTAAGTCCAAAAAGAGGAACCAACCTTCTCTAGAGGTTTGGTCTCAATTGCAAGGTCCCACACCTTGAGACCAATCTCGTGTTTCACTGAATTTGTTGGAACTGCCAAAAGCTTCAACAACAGGGTGCAAATCCAGGCGACAATAGGTATTATCATAGCCCCATATGGTAGAGCATTGTTGCAAATATATGATGGATTTGAGATTTTAAATATTTGGATTTAGGGTTGTGGGATTTAGATTTGAGATTTTTAAATTGGGATGGGGAGTTTTGGATTTGAAGGTGGAGTTAAATTTTGCAAATGTGGGATTGGATTTGGGAATAGGACTAGGATTAGGAACAACAATCTTATATGCCATATTGTATCATGGAGCTTCACTTGCTAGGGTCAATAATAGTTGCAAAGTCCATGTAGACCTTTTGTATGCCAAGTATTCCATTTGATTTCTTGTTACTTTTTTATTGATTTCTTCATTTTGAGACTTCGATTCATTCATATTTGTTGCTTCTTTCAGTTTCTTTACTTCTATTTTCTTTGGGATCCACTTTGATTTGATTCAAGATTAATTTTTTTATTTGTGGACTTATATTTCAATTTGGACTCATTTTAATTTTTGTCATAATTTTGATTTGGTGTTTCATGTTGATGCTTTTCTTCATGGTGATCCTTGGATTCTTTTCTTCATATGCGAGTGAATCTAGATTAATTTCAAAGCCTTTGTGATGATTCCTTAGTGGGATGTTATCTTGAAATCCCATTATTTTCATGATTACTTCATCATTTTGGAATAAGTCAAATGGAGTACAATCTTGTTGGTCCCAATCCATGGGTTGAGGATGCTAGAGGTCGAGGTTGTTGGTAGTGATAAAAATATTGATGAAAGGATTGATGGAAAGAAGATTGTTGTAGGAGCTGGATGGAAGCTATTTCAACGTCTATATTGGACAAAGTTACTACAGGAGATCATTCGAGTGTCACTAACATTGTCAGATTGATTATTAGAACACTTGTATCTGATGTTGTGATGTTCATGACTTGTATAAACTAATACAAGTTCTAGGATTCCTTTCTAATGAATGCCCAATCCTTTTCCTTTGTAACTTATTGTTTATAGTATTTTCTTTGTGATAGGATACTTGTTTGCTTAGAAGAATGATGATATCCTATCAATGTACTACCAAGAATCATTAGAACTTTGAATTTTATCATCTACAAGGAAACCAAATTTGATAAAGGTTGTTGGACCAACTTGAAAAGATGTTTTTTCTTGCTCCTTGTTCATTATTATTGTAAATTTATTATTTGTATACTCAATGTTATCAATGGCAACATGCTTATCCATATTTTTGGTGTGATTGATAATCTCATCATGGGAAGAGGAGGTTGTTCTATGATGGATGGGATTAGCTTAGATAATTTGAAATTATTTTAGTTGTGGTAAAGGATGATCATGCTTTTGAATGAGCTCTTGATATATCCTCAATTACTTATTTAATAAGATGGATGTACTTCATTTTTCTTCAATATCCCTTCTATCAATTATATCTTGGATATTGTTCTTTAATCTCTTGCACTAAGTAATCTAATGCCTTTGGATCTTATGGATTTTATGGATCTCATGAAATATATTCATTTAGATTCCCACATGGGATGACTTGTGGGGATGGTGGTGTGATGTAAAGGTAATGTGGAGGGACTCAAACTAACTCAAACAAATCAAAATTTCCAACTTAGAATCCTAATTTGGTGGGTTTCTTTCACATTCTTCCTATTATGCCTTGTAAGACAACAAACTAGGTTTTTCTATCATAAATTTTAGGTAAGACCTGAAACCTAGAAAAAAATAACCCTTTTAGATACCCTTTATCCCCTTACTCAACATATCTCAATTGCACGTGGGGTTACTTTGTAATGAAGCTCTCAAATTTGGACTATTACCATTCAAGTTAGGCCTAATTAGGACAACAAAAGGGGTTTTTCTATCATAACATGAAGGACAGACCTCATATCCAAAATATGAAACCTATTTTGAGCACCCATTTGGAGGTTATTCAACATATGTGGAAATTAGGGGTGGTTGTTTTGCAACATAGGGCCTTAAAATTGACTGTCCCATTTTGAGAAGAGGCATAATTAGGCTTGCATGAACATGGATTTATTGGTTCTATACATTCCAAAATTTGACCATTGGTTTGAACTCCCAAACTATGATTTGGGGAACTTGTTTAGACTATTCCAATGCTTACCAACCTTCTTCCAATGGCTTTATTACAATTTCTTGCTCAAAACCCTCAATACCTAGGGTTATAAACCCGTTTTAAAAAAAAACTAAGATATCTTGCTCTAAACTTAACCAAATCACATGAAATCACCACTAAATTAAAGTAGATTTAGAGAAATATCATCTACACATGATTATAAATCAAGAACTAACTGTACAAAACCATACAACCTTCAGGAACAACAAAGAACATTTTTAAATTTGCAGAAAACATAGGTCTTTTATTGAAAATCTCACACATACATCCTCTACCACCATCCTCCACCCTCTTCTCACCTTCATAGAGCATATTTGAAACCATTACAATGTTTTTAACAACTACCATTGGAACCCCAATGGTCTAACCAACCCATGGCAACCGATGACTCTTCAACTTCCATGATTTTTGCACGTTTACAACTATGACAACTTTTACAATATTTGCAATATGATTCCAAAATGAACTCCTAGGACTTAAACTAGACTCAAACAAGTTCAAAATGGTCTAAAAACCTTATTACAAGAACAAAACATCAAACTTAAATAAAAAAATCAAAGTTACCTCATGGAGGCATGAACTCAACCAAGTGCTCCTACACCATACTCCCAGAGAAAGTAAAATTCAAGACCCTCTTGAATTGAGGGTAGTAACAAGGATCCACCTTTGAACTCTTTTGCTTAATGCCTTCTAGCCTCTACACTTTGTCTTCCTTGGAACAATTCCATGTTGTCTATATTTTCACCTTGGGTTTCTTGAACACTTGGCAAAGGTGTTTCATCTTGTCAATATAAACTTGTTTCCCATCTGTCTTGCTACCTTGTAACTGATCCTTTTTTCCCTAATGGACTACATACTCTACCACAGCACCTTGTTCTCCTTCCATAGCTTGCTTCATCTTGAACTTAGGTCTATCCCTCCTTGCAATCTCACCAAGAAATTTGTGTATTCCTTCCTTATTCTTTTTCTTTTGTAGTATAACTGTGATCTCTTCACCTATGTTTTTCACCGCTCCCATCTGATGCTCTACCCCTGTGGCTACTACTTTATCAGGTTCACTAACCTATGATCTGACAAAAACTGAATGATGACTATCCTCCTCTAAAAACAATGAAGAAAACATCCCTTCCATCACCATACCAACATACCTTTGAAGCCAACCTTGAATCTCCAAAATCAATTCATCCTTGACCTGCAATAAATCAAATCTTGACACCAACTCAATGTCATTTCCCTCCAAAATTAGATCATTCTTCAGGTTTGTTGTCTTGGTACCTTCAAGTTCTGAAATGGATGCAACCTCCATCTTCTTTTCTTCTTCTACTTTGATGAACTCTTCCCTACCAACCATCATCACCTTAACTTGCTTAATTTGTTCATTATCTTCCTCCATCAACAAAGGTTCTATTGTTTCCTCTTGCCTTCTTCTCTTCAAAATAATGTGCTTGATAGGCCATTTGAGCCTCTTTCTTATTGGAAAGCGCCAACCACCTGCTTGTTCTGCCTTGTCAATGCACTGTTGTATCTCAAGCTCTATCCTCTCTTGCATCTTTTCTTGGATCACTTTCATTAGCTCCAAGCCTTCCTTAACTCTCTTATCTCTTGTTCAACATCTATTTGTTTTTCCTTCTCATTTTTCTTCTTTAGATCTCACTTTTCTCTTTTCTTTTCTCTTGTTTCTTTCTTGGTACCTCCTTACTCTGCAAGTCTCTACGGACTAATCTTCTCAACATTTCCATTCTTCTTTCTCAAGAAAGTCTCTTTCACCTTGCTTCTTCTCAATGTTTCTTCTTGTCTTCATGATACCTCACCTTAGGCCCCTTTCTTTTCCCTTGGCCTAGTCTTTTGGTATCTAGGCTCTTCCTTCAACCTGCAAAAAGACAATACACAAACTCCAAAAAACTTCCTTGCCCAGATCTTTGGACTCTGATACCAATTTGATGTAGAGCAGGGATAGATAATCTTGCACCAACTCCAACAAAGCAAACTTTCAAGTTTTGAATCATTAAAAGGTGGGTTTTTGGTCTCTAGGCCTCAATCCTCTAGTAGCCTTCACAAACTAGTTTTTCCATCATATATCCCTATGCAGACCTTTACTCCAAACTATGAAAACATTTTTGAGTACCTATTTTTCTCTTTGACAACATATCCAAAACTTGGAACCTATTTTGAAATCAGGGGTGGTTGTTTTTCAACATAGGGCCTTAAAATTGACTGTCCCATTTTGAGAAGAGGCATAATTAGGCTTGCATGAACATGGATTTATTGGTTCTATACATTCCAGGCTTTCACCATTGATTTGAACACCCAAAATTTGATGTGGGGAACTTGTTTAGACTATTCCAACCCTTACCAACCTTCTTCCAATGGCTTTATTACAATTTCTTGCTCAAAACCCTCAATACCTAGGGTTATAAACCTATTTTAAGAAAAAACTAAGATATTTTCTCTAAACTTAACCAAATCACATGAAATCACTACCAAATTAAAGTAGATTTAGAGAACTATCATCTACACATGATTAGAAATCAAGAACTAACCATACAGGGTCGTACAACCTTCAGGAACATCAAAGAATGTTTTTAAATTTACAGAAAATAAAGGTCTTTTATTGAAAATCTCACACAGACATCCTCTACCACCATCCTCCACCCTTTTCTCACCTTCATAGAGCATATTTGAAACCATTACAATGTTTTTTTCAACTACAATTGGAACCCCAATGGTCTAACCAACCCATGGCAACTGATGACTCTTCAACTTCCATGATTTTTGCACTTTTACAACTATGACAACTTTTACAATATTTGCAATATGATTCCAAAATGAACTCCTAGGACTTAAACTAGACTCAAACAAGTTCAAAATGGTCTAAAGATCTTATTACAAGAACAAAACATCAAACATAAATAAAAAATCAAAGTTTCCTCATGGAGGCATGAACTCAACCAGGTGCTCCTACACCATGGTGCTAGGAGAATCTTGGACAACTTGAATGTTCTTGGAATTTGTGACTCCGCTATCGACAACATACTTGCTAAAGAATGATGATATTGAATTGGGGGTAATGTACAACTTCTCAAACTCATACTTTTGATTATGGTTCCTCACTCAAGTAGTCCTTCAGGAACATCCTTTGTAGGTAAGTTGGGTAGGATAGGATCAGATTGCTGATTAGACAGTTGATAGGATTGTTGATTAGACTGATAGGATTGTGAAGGTTTAGATAATGAAGGAATTAGATCAAGGACTTCGATAAGGCTTTTATTTATTCTTTTAGGATTTTGAATTCAAACATGAATTAGCTTTGAAGAGTTTGAACTAGATTTGACTTTCCCTTGTTAAGGTTGTCATGAGGATGATTTATGGATGTTTGAATTTGGCCTAGGGTATAGCTAGTACTAGCATGATTGTAGTCTAAAGGATCTTAGATAATAAGGTTGTTCATGGTTTTCAAATTAGAGCCTAGAAAAAATTCTCTTCTTTCTCTATGATGTGTGTAATGAGGTCATCTAGGTTGTGGTGTTGGAATGAATTAATTTGGGTATGACCATGTTTAGCACAAAAACAATTCATAGGTATCATCACTATATTCATTATCATGATCATCATGCTCAAAAATATTTGGATAAAGGGACTTATCAAAGTGAAATGGACACATGATTCTTGTTTTTTATTTGGTTTCCATACTGATTTCACATGAGGGAAGAAGATAAAGTAGAAACAACAATAGACTATATTATTCAGATAGGTGTGTTTGTCTTGTGAGCTCACCAATATACTTTACTTGGTCATAAATAGTATCAACCCAATATCTCATAGTGCTAACTATGTAGAATTAGGATTGTACGCATAGCCTACTATTCTATTTCCAAAAGCATCATGTGAGTAACTTCCCAGGGCCAATCGCTTACTAGTGTATCAGAAGCTATAAACTACAGATGGTTGTCCTAGTCTAGGCTAACACAAGGTTCTACTAAAAGTGTCCTCCATATAACTAAAGTTACATGAGGCCCAAGTCTATGTGGCAAGGGTGTTGGTAAATGGATTGGCCTAAGAGGGTAACCCTCCTCCTCCTTCACTTGGAAAACTATAATGTAGATGATAGCTTAGCCCAAAATGATATCTCCTCTTTGGAATTTCCATAGCCCATAAAAACATAGGCTTTGGATAATGCTTGGTGATGAAATTCAAGTCACTAAACCTCTAAGAAAATAAAAAATAAAAATGAACATTTTCTTTTGATTTCCAAGATCACTTGAAAGTGTGAGGAAAGAGCATATACAAGGTCATTAGCTGACACCAGTGAAGAAAATGCTTTTCATCATCAAGATAGCCTTGCAGCATGAGAGGAGGGCATACACAGCAAATTCATGAACACAAAGAAAAAATAAGCAAGAGGGTTGTTCTTATCCTTAAGATCATCATAGGATGAGAAAGAAGAGTATACACAACCAACTTACACAAAAACATAGTAAACAATGTTAATTCCCCTTATTAATTAAAAATATGAATGAAATTAGTTTTAATGTTTGGTCTTCGACAAACAAACCTACAACACCATGTTAGTAGTTTGATTTTTCAAGCTCTTGAACATGCAATGATGGATGCATTCAAAGAGAATTAGTGGAAAAACATAATCCTTACAAAAATAACCTTATCAAATAGAAAAGTGAAGGTAACCAACAAATTCCTTACAATTTTACAAACATTTTTTTTAAAAGATTGCTAAAAGTTGATTCCATATCCAAAAGTTATCTCTATCCTAAGAAAACATGCAAAAGGGGGCTTCAAACTAAAATACACGATATTTAGGGTAGAATATAAAAAAGTACCTAATTCATAATGAAGTGCTTAGAGTCAACTTTTTGTTGCCTACATGAATGTGAAAATCTTACTACCCAGGTGAAAGTTATGCTAATTTGAAAAAAAGTGCCTCTTCTAGGCAAGAAAAAATGCACCTCCTACACTATTCTAGTGGTTATAGGGAATCACCACTTGTTGAGCAGTGTTGGTATTGACAAAGGGAGAAATGCAACTCAAGGACCATTTGAGTGGAGTGGGGGTGGTAATAGGGTCAAGAAAATTTTGTGGTGAAGTGGAGGGGGTAAGGCAACAATGGGTGGGTGCAAAATTGGTGATGGTCAGTGAGCTACAATGTTGCCAATGATAGTGTTTGGCTACTAGTGACCATTGGGTATAGGACCTAGACTTACAAGTCGCAAGGTATGGGGTACCTTGTATACCTCATCCTATGGCTCTAAAGTTTTTTAACTCCTTTTTGTTTATACTTTTAATTATTTAATTTTTTTAAATAAAAATAAATAAGATGATTTTTTGTAAAAAATCATACTATATGCTTGTGTTGGGGTCATACGATCTCTCCAAAGAAATTTTATTGCCTCTTGCTGTAACTTTGTCTAAATTAGAGAAATTTTATATGGATTTATAGTTTCTTGGCCCTTTTAGACACAATAACATGGTCTACTTTGTACCAAAGTGCCCTAAAATGCATGTGACATACAAAATATCCAACAAAACCTTACATGCAAAAACCTATCAAATTAAGCATAAAAAAATACAAAACCAAGATTAACCATGACCAAGGGGTCCCACTGGGTGTGCCAAAATATAAGAAAGATAAATTTTAGAATAATCAAGGAAATAAATAATGAATATAAAATCCTATTCCAGAAATGATGTAAACCTCTGATTGATCACTTTCTTCTTTGAGAAGAAGATTGGCTCGTGCTTATGAATATGGTTTCTCAAATGATCATGCAAGATCTCTACAACATATACCTATGGTTAATCAATATATTCAGGGTTTATAGATGGATGCAAGATTTTAGAGAGCATCAAATTTGTGAAAGGAGAGGTAGATTTATAGGTTTCTAGATGAAGAACTAAATGGTTGTGATTAATTCACTTGATTTAGAAACTTGATTTTTAGATAAGATTTTCATGCTTAATTTATTCTAAAATTAACTTGATTTTATCTTAAAGTTTTTGATGACATTAAAGGGGATAATAAGGGTCCACACCCTTACAAAAGGCCTAAAAGCAAAATAAAACCAAATCCCAAAGAAAGGATCAACACAAATAGGAACAACAGAACACTAGACAAACAAGATAACAAATAATAGCAGTGAAGAGCAAGAATAGGGCACCAAGAGAACATAAAACACAACCTAGGGATTGCAATGGTTTGAACCGTGGAGGCTAGAGACATCATCCATCTCTTTAGAAATATGATTTTGCTTCTTAAACAAAGAAGTGGAGCTAGCACTAGGGTCCTTGGTGGTACTATTACCTTAAATTAGTTGTACTTTATTTGATTTAGGAATCTGCTAGCTTAAATCAAAGAATTAACTTAAATGACTTGATGGATGGAAAAGAATACTTTTTGGCAATGAGTTAACTGTTAGAAGATAATATAATAAATTAATTATCTTTGCATGAATTTACTTAGGGATTTGATTAATTAATATAAAAATGATAAATTATTTAATTAATTATGAAGTGATGTTAATGGTTTAAAATGGGATTAATATTGTAATGAATTTAATTAAGAATTATTTAACTAATTACTGATAATTAATTAGCTAATGGAATGTTATGAGATACACGGGATAAATTAAATAATGTGTGGAGTTAATTAATTGACATGGTCATGTTTAGAGTGAGTTACCTAGGATGAATTAATGTGTAGGATTAATCATAAAAGGTGGCAGAATTAGGGTGACAAAATCTAGGTGTATATAGTAAGAATTTAATAATATATTAATTATTTAAATATGTTTATTGATTAAGATGCATAATTATTACATATAGAATATCTTATTTCTTTTTACTATGAGTTTTTTTTTCATATCTTAAAATTACCCTACATTATTATTAATTATTTTTTATTATTAATTTATAACTACACAAATAAATTTTAAGCTTTGTAGACATTAATATTAGTGATTTTTTTAGTGGTGAATCTATGCCAATTGGTGAATAGTTGAAATCGGGGCAACATTTTTTATGAATAGTACAAGCTATAAAGGGGACTAAATCATCTATTTTTTAACAAAAAATTAGTTTAGTGTTGGTTAATTTTGTTAATAATTATTTAATTAAAATTTTAAATTGAATTGTTTCACCATAGTAAATGATGAATGATTGGAGCCTAATCACTAGTAGTTTATAATATAATTATAAATCTTAATCATATCTGCCATTAATACTAAATTCCCACTAGTACGTTTGGGGCCATATTTTCATTACTAATAAATTTAGGATTATATTCACTTTGAAATTAACATTTCATGGTATTTACAACTTATATATTGTATATAATAAAATTTTCATGAATTTGTCTCCTTATTATCATTGCCTCTAAAGCCTAATGCCTCAAGTTTGATGATTACAAAGAATATAAGTAGTGTATAGAGTTAATGTACTAATACTATTTTAAAAGTTTTGATAGATAAGTAGAGATTTTATTTACAATTATTGGTGTGAATGGGCTATATTACCTAATTAGTTTCACATTAGGGCCTATTCACATTTTTCAAGTTAAGTTTACTTAGGGCATTTAATATTTGTGCTCATGTCATAGGATTGAGACACTTGTCATAATAACATGTTGTCTTATGTCTCAACCTTGCTTATATAAGAAAGTGCTCTCACTGTACATTATATGTGGGTCTAATATATTGTATATCTTATGTATCTTGTATGCATCATTATCATTCTTCAGCAATATATCATTTCTCTCACTTCTCTCTTGTTTTGGAAGGTTGTTTTGGTTATAGGTGATCCTGGGTATCTCTTGAGTCTATTGAGTGACTCTTACATGGTATCAGAGATCTAGATCTACAATTCGCTTCCCTTATTTTGGATATTTTCACCAAGAAATTTCATACGATGCATCCTAGTGAAAAACAAATCTTGCCATTGAGTCTAAAATGCCCAAGAAATGAATTTTGACATAAAGTGTACTACATATTTTGAAGCCAAAAAATTTTCATCATTTTTCAAGGGTTTGTAAAAATGTATGAAAATTCCATATGATCCATATGATTTGTATAGTCTTTGTGTAGTTGCAAGTATGGGTCTACAGACTATATGGGATATTCATAGAGAATATTCCATTGTCAACATTAGATGGTATGGTCTCTATGCCATCATTATATATTGGCATGATTTGATTGGTTTTAGGGTACAACCTTATCTTAGTAGTCGACATCCTCTATAGGGGTCAAATCTAGTGGTCATCATTCCTTTTATCTACAAGATTTAGTTTCTAGACTGATAGATTATTTTCTTACATGACAATGTTTTTGTTTCACCAATGGTCTTTATTCACAAAATTAATCAAATAGGTGGGAGATTTTTTGGAGGCCAAGGGCATAGTCACATCAAGGACTGGGGGTTGCCCAAGGCCACTTAGCCCAATGGGAGGTACGAGTAGCACCATTATCCTCAACAACTCATTCTACTCTCTTAGCAGGTATTTGCAGCCATAACCTTATTGAAACCAGTTGCCTCTACCCAAATTCATGGCCGATCTGCCACCACTCCACCCAGGTGATGTCGTCAAACCACCAGTAGGGCCCCTAGGCCCATTTTCATGCCCTAATAGGGCAATTTTTCTCTAAGAGCCATAACTTTTCACCACACTATTAGAGGTTTTCAAATAAATAGGCATCATAAAATTAGTTACATGCAATTCAGAGTGGTATAGGCCTTTTCTATTGATTTTTCTACAAGTGCTTGATTTTAGTATTTGAAGCTTGTGGTTGCATAATTTCTTTGCCAAGCTATATTTTGTGCCCACGGTGTCAAAATTTTAACTTCTTATAGCTAAGAACTATAGATCCATCCATGTTATTTTCCTAGATTATGCCTTAGAGATAAAATTTAAATTTTGAGGCCATTTTGGATATTTTTCACTCATGGCTTGGAAAAATTGTTGAAATTAGTGGTTGCTTTTTCTTGGAGGCCTTCAATTTTGAAGTATTGATCTATTGGGAAGCTTCATAATTTCAGTTGAGGGTTTCATGTCTTTGTAATTTAAATAAATATCTTTGTACATTATGGGTTTTTAATTTCATCCTTCTCTAATCATGTTTCAAAGGGATAACTATAAGCAATGGAGAGATGAAATTTTGAAACACTTGTGTTGGCTTCATCTTTTTCCATGTCTATATGGTCTTGTTCCTCAACTAGTACATTTTAGAATATGTTGTTTGGAATTACAAAAATGATCATGTTCTAGGAGTGATTGGTTATCATGTTGATCTTGACAAGTTAGTTTGTGTTCAATCATGCATATTGAGTGTCCTCATGCTATGTGGACTAAAATTTCAGAGATATATGGAGATCCTAGTATTCAACCATTCCAAGATGATCTTGTTTCAGATTGTCTTGTACCTCTTGATGATTCAGATAATATACCATATGACTAGATGATACAAAAAATGAGTTTTCTTCTTTTGAAGACCTTGCATGTTCGAATGATGAGGATGATGAGGCTTCTTCTCCTTATCCTACTATAAAGGCACTTGTTGATCTGTCACCTTCATTGATTCCTAGGGTGGATTCATTGATTGAGACTTCCCTTGATCCTACTTCTTCAATTTAGCAGGAACCATCTTGTCTTTCAAATTCATCTTTATGGGATGAGTACTTGATAAGTATTTCAAATTTGTTTTGTGAGTCCCATCTTTCAGACTTGGAGGGCACACTTTTGGATATACATTTCCTCATTGATGATAGCTATGGTATAGTTGTTATCACACCATTTTTGTCTTTAGAGATGGTTGATCATGAGTTTTCCAATTGCCTTAGATTTTCACACTCTTTTATTAGGCATGGAGCTCTTGATTTTGTGGCATTTATTGATTATGACATGTGGACATTTGAGTAGTTTTTTGAGGCATCATCCTTCATGTGACTTCTTCCTTCATCTCTTTTCTTGATGTTGGAACTTTTCTTCTACATACACCAGTGGATTGTTTCTTTCCAAGGGGAGAAATGTTGTTTGCCAATTTTATACTCTTTTCAACATTTTTCTTCAAGTATTCACCATTGGCAAAGGAGCTATTTTTTATGGGGGATATCTAATCTCATTCTTTCCCTCTTATGGGGAGGCTATTGATTATATCTTTGTGATGGATGTAGTTCTTAGGGCGTCTTGGTGTTGAGTACTTCTTCCATCACTCCATCACTAGTACATGTTTTTGATTAAGTTTAGCTAGGAAAAGGGTCCCAGTCCCAAACAAGAGAAGTACTAATAGTCCACAATTACATCAAAATCCCTGATACCCCTACCTAGGCTAGGGATACAAGAAAAAAGAAAGAAACAAGGGTCTCGATCCCTTTACAAGAAAGCCCCCAGGGTTAAACAAACAGGCCCAAACAAGCCAAAAATAGTAAAACAGTAGCACAGGCATAGCAATCTGGCTAGGGAACAACTACACAACACTAGAACCAGATCTAGCAAACCTAACACCCTTAACTCTGGGGTGCAAAGAAGCAACAAAATTGGGAAGTCCTTTCTTCTTTTCTTGAACCGTCATCCAGGAAAGCTCTAAGTCAAACTTTACAGATCAAGGTGAGAGGTCATCACCCAATGCCATGACTAAAGGGGTCTCAAGGGGAACCTCAATAGATGTCATAGCTAGAGAATCCACCTGCAAAGCTACCAAACCCAAAGTGGGTAAAAACTAAAGATGAAATAGGAACTGCTAAAGTAGAAATCTAACCTAAAGTAGAAGGAGCCGACAAGAGAGCCAAGAGACATTCAAAAGAATCCAGAGAAATCATGGGATTCGCTATAGCCTCAATTGTCGTCACCCCTTTAGGAACCTCCTCATGAGGATGGTCATCCTCCTGAGAGGATTCTTCACCCTGAGATGAACCATCTTCCTGTGAAGCACTAATAGTCAAGTGATCTAGTAGAGTATCCTTCCCCCTGGTTGCAGCGCCCTTGCGATGCAAGAGAGGACAACTAAAAGCTAAATGACCAATAGCAAAACAACATCTGCATCTAAAGGGGATACCCTCATAGTCCAATAGTTGCTTCCAAGGCCTATCCCCTACCAACAAAACAACATCTCCATGAAGGGGTTTGGAAATGTCAATATCCACCAAAATGCAAGCAATCATAGAATGTCCCATAAATGAGGTAGTAGAGTCTACCTTCAAAAATCAACCAATAGCATTACTAATTGTAAATGCAAGAAATAAAATAATAGAACCAAAGCAGAGTAGCAGCAATTAAAAGGAATACTCAGAATGAAAAGATTCTAAAAATAACACACACACAGAAGACAAAGCAATTAACATGGTTCACCATTTTAATGGCTACATCCATAAAGAAGGGCATTCATTCATTTCAGATAATACATTGACCTTCTATTCTGTAGAGATACACGGATGTATGAAAAACACAGTGATCTATCTCTTTGTGTTTTTTATACATCTGTGTATCTCTACAGAATAGAAGGTCAATGTATTATCTGAAATGAAGGAATGCCCTTCTTTGTGGATGTAGCCATTAAAATGGTGAACCATGTTAATTGCTTTGTCTTCTGTGTGTGTGTTATTTTTAGAATCTTTTCATTCTGAGTATTCCTTTTAATTGTTGCCACTCTGCTTTGGTTCTGTTATTTTGTTTCTTGCATTTACAATTGGTATCAGAGCTTTGTGTGAAGCTCGGTCCAGGAAATAGCCTGTGAAGACTATTTTGAACCTATAAAGAAATCAAAATGGATGATATAGAAAAATGGAAAATAGAGAAATTTACAGGCCAAAACTTTGGTCTTTGGAAAGTGCATATGGAGTCTCTTCTTATCAAACAGGACTTGTCACTCGCCTTACTGGGGAAAGCTAAAGGACAAAGTTCTATGAAAGATGAAGACTGGGAAAAACTGGATATGAAAGCGAAGGCAACTATATTTCTCTCTTGTCCAGCAATGTATTATTTATGTCTCAATTGAGAGTACTAGGAAAGAGCTTTGGAAAAGCTCACCAGCATGTATGTGATTGCTTCAGCTTCGAATAAGGTATTTATTATGAAGAAATTATATAACCTGAAATGAAAGAAGGTGGGTTATGTCAAATCATTTGAATGAATTAACACCTTAGTTACTCAATTAACTTTGCTAGGTATAAAGTTAGATCCTGAGATTAAAGAAATTTTGTTGTTGTGTTCCTTACCAAATAGCTGGAAGGTGTTGTGATGGCTGTGAGCACTTCTGTAGCAGCCAAAAGTACATTAGTTTTTGATGACATTGTAGCCACTCTTCTCAACAAAGACATGAGAAGAAAAAATTAGGAACCCTCATCCGGTGATGCTCTAACAGCTGTAAGTACAAGCAATAGGGGAAGAAGCCAAGACAAAGGTAGATACAACAACTAGAGGTCACAATCTAGTCCGCGATCGAAGTCTAGGGGTAGAACTAGTGCGTGTTGGTTTTGTGGAAAACCTGGACACAATAAGAACTGTTGGAACTACAAGAAAGCTCAAGGCAAAGTGAGCACAAATAATCAAACAAAAACTACATGTGATGGTGTTTTGGTCTTATCAACAAGTGACACAAATGTAGATTCATGGGTCCTTGATTCCAGTGGCTCATTTCATGCCACTTCATGCCGTAAAGATTTTACAAATTTTCATGAAGGCACATTCGGTAAGGTGTTTCTTGGTGACAATAAAGAATGTGGCATCTTAGGTAAAGGTGATATAATATTGAATCTGAAAAATGGAGACAAATTAACTTTGACGGATGTTAGATATGTACCCATGTTAAAAAGGAATTTAATTTCTATTAGTCAGCTTATAGCCAATGGCTGCAATGTTAAATTTTCTCTTGATTCATGGAAAATTACAAAGGGGATTTTAGTAATGGCAAGAGGAAGAAGCAAGGTAATCTCTATATTTTGGAATGTTTTGCTGAAGTGGGAGCTGCCTTGCCGGCTATGGACAGTGGGTCTGAAATATGGCACAAAAGGCTCGGTCATATGAGCCAAAAAGGTCTTCAAGTTATGCTTCAGTGCAATCAGCTTCCAGGCCTCACCTCTGTTGATTTAGAATTATGTGAACATTGTCTTTATGACAAATAGTGTCAGACCAGTTTCTTGAGAACGGGGCATGACAAGAAAACTACTCCGTTGGAACTTGTTCATTCTGACGTATTCAGTCTAACTCAGGTAACTTCTTTCGGTGGAGCTAATTATTTTGTAACCTTTCTTGATGATTGTACTTGAAAAATCTAGATTTATATGTTGAACAGAAAATCTGAGGTATTTTCAAAATTTAAGATTTTTAAGACTGCTGTTGAAAATCAGATTGGGCATAAAATTAAATGCCTACTAACATACAATGGTGGAGAATATTGCTCTTCAGAGTTTGATTCATTTTGTACATACCATGGTATTCGACGGATAAAGATTGTCCCTTATACATGTCAGGAGAACGGTGCAGCTGAGAGGCTCAATCGCACGATACTTGAGAGAGCTAGATGCATGCTCTCTAATGCTAGATTGGGAAAAGATTTTTGGGCAGAGGCATGTAATACTACAGTGTAGCTAATCAATCGAGCTCCATCATCTAGGTTGGATTTTGACATACCTGAGGAGACATGGCTTGGAAAATGAATTTCCTATCATCATTTGTGGGTGTTTGGTTGTGCAACTTTTGTTCACATTCTGAAAGAGCAGAGAACTAAGTTAGATTTCAAGTCAAAAAGGTGTGTTTTTCTCGGCTATGGTGAAGATCAATTTGGCTTTCATCTTTGGGATCCCGTTGCAAAGACCATAATCCATAGTCGTGATGTTGTGTTTAATGAGAAGCATTTTCCAGGTTTGCAACCTTGCAATTCACCTCCACCGGAATATGTTGATGTGGATTTGTTTGATAATGGTAAGGTAAAGCAACCTACCATCACTTTATCTCAGCCACTAGTTACATTTTCTCATTATTACACCACAGGAACTCCTGTTTCTATCAGTTCCTTACCTTTGGTTGATTGCATATTACCCACATCAATCGCTACACATTCCAATGTTTCAACACTGCCAATTCCTAGTGATATGCAGCCATGGACTCGACCCCACAGTTCAACGCAGCCTCCCAATGCCCATTTGCTGCCATCATATCCTCCAACGTAGCTATCTAATTCTCAGTCACTACCTCTAACAAATTATATACAGCAAATTACACAACCAATGCCTTCACAAGTTCTAACGCAGCCAACTACATGTTCATCGCTGCCTCTTGAACAGTCAACGCAGCCCATTATGTCTTCAACGCTGCCTTCTCATGTTATTGAGCATCCAATATCTCTTACGGTGCCAGTTATTGGTCTTCAACCCTCTCATAATTCAATGCAGACTTTGTTTAATATATCGTTGCCTTCACCAAGTGCCAAGCCATCATTAGGTGAGTCTTTAAGTGGCTCCTTAAATCCCACATAGCCTTCTAATATCAAATTGCTGCCATCTACAAGTCATACGCAGCCAGATGCCACAACAATGCACTTGTCTAGAATGGAACAGGGAAGACAGCGCACTATACGTGCACAAAGCAAGGTGCAGAGATAGGGGAGCTTACCACATGGTAATCTACAATCAGAGGTTGATGATGTTCAAAACTTACTCCAGAGACTAAATCTAGACTCAAATATACAGCCAAAGTAAAGTCTAAAATTGAGGAGGTCTACCCGTGAGAAGAGGAGACTAGTAAAATATGAAGACTATGAGTTATTGCTCTCTGATTATGCAGAGCCGGCAACATATAATCAAGCCTGCAAGCATGAAAATGCACACAATTGGATGGCAACCATGAATGAAGAAATGGAGTCATTAAGAATCAAAAACACTTGGGATTTGGTTCATCTTCCGCCAAATCGAAAGCCTCTCAAGAACAAATGGGTTTATCATTTGAAAGACGAAGACGGAGGGAGTAAAAGGTACAGGGCCAGATTAGTCGTCAAGGGGTTTGATCAGCGAAAAGGTATTGATTTTACTAAAAAAAATTCTCCAGTTATTGAAATGGACACAATCTATGTTGTGTTGGGTTTGGTAGCTGTTTGGGATTTAGAACTTGACCAACTCAACTTGAAAATGGCATTTCTACATGGAGATATTGATGAGGATTTATACATGGAGCAGCCTTAAGGCTTTATTCAACTAGGTAAGGAGCATTTATTTTGCAAGTTGAAGCAGAGTTTGTATGGGTTGAAGCAAGCTCCAAGACAATGATATTTAAAATTTGACCGCTTCATGATTGATAACAATTTTATTCGATGTAAATCAGACCCTTGTGTTTACCACAAGAAACTCAATACTAGTGAGTTTGTCATCCTTTTGCTCTATGTTGACGATATGTTAGTTGTTGGTACTAGTGTTAAGATTATTGCTCAGCTGAAGCAATAATTGGCTCTTCGTTTTGCCATGAAAGACCTCGGACCAGCCAAAAGAATACTTGGGATGTACATATTTAGAGATAGAAATAAAAGAGAACTTAGGTTGTCCCAAGCAAACTACATTGCCAAAGTGTTGGACAGATTTAATATGTCTCATGCCAAACCTGTATCTACTCCTTTGCCTGATCATTTCTGCCTATCTTTAGCTATGTCTCCAAAAAATTAGGAAGAGGAAGAACAGATGAGGTTTGTTCCATATACATCTGCAGTTGGTAGTATCATGTATGCAATGGTATGTACACATCCAGACATTGCACAAGCAATCGCAGTTGTGAGCAGATTCATGAGTCATCCAGGCAAATTAAACTGGCAGGCAGTTCAGTGGATTCTACGGTACTTGAAAGGTACCTCACATTATTGTTTATGTTTTGGAGGTACTAACAATCATCTTCATGGTTATGTTGATTCAGATATGGTCAGAGATTTAGATAAACGCCAGTCTACCACTAGTTATGCTTTTACACTTGCTGGGCCAGCCATTAGTTAGGTTTCTCGGTTGCAACAAGTTGTAGCTCTGTCATCCATAGAGGTTGAATACATTGTGCTCACGGAAGGAGCCAAAGAAATGATATGGCTTGAGCATTTGTTGACCGAACTGGGCTGTCTGAAATCAATTTTTATATTATATTGTGATAGTAATAGTGTTATTCACTTGGCTAGGAATTCAGCTTTCCACAATCAAACCAAGCATATTGACCTTCGATACCACTTTATCCGCCATGTTATTGACGAAGGCAAGTTGTAGGTCATAAAGATTGACACGAAGGTCAATCCGGTGGATGCATTAACCAAGGTTGTTCCTCGAGAGAAGTTTGAGTTCTGTTGAACTTCTCTCAGTCTTATTCCTTTGTGACACTGAATTTCAAGAAGGGGATCTCTCTCAGAGCAGCTTCATTGCCAATCCCATTGGTCTTCAAGTGGGAGATTGTTGGGCATGTGGACTGGTGAAGCCCAATGTAATGACTAAATAACTTCTTGTCTTCTTTTATTCCTTGTGACCGTCTATCTGCAATAGCCAATCTTGGCTTGTAACCGCTCCTAATTCTGGGTCGATGATTCCATATGTAAAAGATGTTTAGTAAGGGTTTTCAGATAGGAGTCTTTTAGGATGCAAGGTGCTCGTTGGTATTTTGTAGAGATATATGGATCTATGAAAAATAGAGAGAGAGAGAGATGTATTATCTGAAATGAATGAATGCCCTTCTTTGTGGATGTAGCCATTAAAATGGTGAACCACGTTAATTGCTTTGTCTTTTGTGTGTGTGTTGTTTTTAGAATCTTTTCATTCTGCGTATTCCGTTTAATTGTTGTTGCTCTGCTTTGGTTCTGTTATCTTGTTTCTTGCATTTACACTAATGCCCTCATAGCACAAGTCCTCCCAAAACTAGAGAGGGAGATTTAGAAGCCTAACCCATATTGGTCTGATATTGAGTGGCTCAATAAGAGGATTAAAGGAAAGGGTCTAGAGTTTGATTGAAAGGGAATGCTCACCCCACATCCAAACCTTACCATCAAGTACTAAGTCTCACTGCTCTGAAGAGGTGAAAGTCACAATGAAGAATCCTCATGCACTGGGGAAGAGCTCAATCTTTCCATCGACCAACAGTATCCAAGATTCCATGACCCAGTTGTGAAGGTTAGGAAGAGAGGGCCATAATCCATTGAATCTACAAATCACCCCTCGATTGCAATAGAATTCCTCATTCTCTAAGACCTTAGAACCACACATCACCACCGGGGACAATTGGGCACAATGAAGTTTTTTCCTGTGATTTTTTCTCCTTTACTCTATTGTGAGAGATCTTTTGTACATGGGTACCTAACATGGCTTTGTATCTGAGTCTCATCTTTACATCTTTGCATTTGTTTACTTCTCCCTAAGTTCCACTTAAGGGGGTGTGTTGGTGTGAATGGGGTATATTGCTTAACTGGTTCCACATTAGGTCCTATACACACTTGTCGATTTAAGTTTACTTAGAGCATTTAATATTTGTGTCTCATGTCATAAGATTAAGACACTTCTCATGATCACATATTTTCCTATGTCTCAACCTTTCCTATATAAGAAAGGGATCTCATTATACATTATGTGTGAGTCTGATGCATTGTATATCTTGTGTATCTTGTATCGTGTATGTATCATTATCATTATTTGGCAATATAGTATTTGTCTTGCTTCTCTCTTGTTGTATAAGATTGTTTTGGTTTCAAGTGATCCTTGGCATCTCTTGGGTCTATTATGTGGCTCTTACAACAATCTGTTATATTTATTCATCTATTTGGTAAAGTCATCTTGAGACAACTATGGTCTTAACATTTATGCTACTATTCTCTACAAATAGTAGACATGAGCATGTAAAACTTTCGTAACAAATGCAAACTAGTTTCTAGTGAAAAGTACTTATTTTATTTTCTATTGATACATGTGGGCCTCTAAGTATCATGAATCATTGATAGCGAGTCCCATATAAAAACTAGGGCATTTCTATAGCTTAAACATGTGAATGAATACGACTTTCATTTTCCATGGTTGATTTCCATTATGATCTAATGGTTCTAATTGAATTTCATAGCACTATAAGCATGTGCCTTTTAAAAGGCTTCCTCAACCCAAAATTATTTTTGGGCCCGATGATTATATTATGATCCCTAGACCCTGTGACCCCCATGAAGGTGCACTACCCCTTGACTCCATCAGTGGCGGCCACCCCTAGGCCCCTATTTAGCATTACAAAAAACAAAAGAATATATGAGAGGATTGTACTAACCAGCTATACATTTTTTTAAAGAAGAATTTGTAATTGTAATTAATTTCTTTAGATAATTTTCACTAATATTCACCAAAATTTTATAAAAAATTCTAATAATGTGCATAAATTATAATATACTAAATGCACCTACATATTCTCTTTTCTTTTATAAGACATATATAGAGTATAATATACTGAGTGCACCTACATATTCTCTTTTCTTTTATAAGAAAAACGTTGGAAGTGAGTAAGTAAATAAGGGTTTGAAAGAATGTATTCTATTACATTTTATTACATTCTTAAAAAATGTAATAAAATTGTACTAATAAATAAATGCACTTAAAGATAATTAGAGATAGATAAGTCCTCAAAATATGGAAACATAATATCTAAAAAAGGTAAATCCCAAACTAAATTTATGAGCCAATTACAACGCTGATAATTGATTTCATGAATAGTTTTTGTTAAAATTTTTACTAAAGCAACAAGCGTGAAACCAAGCTGAACAACATTTGAGGTTTCAAGAAGACCTGCCTTCGGCTGGTACTATTGCAATGAGTTCACACTTATCTAGTTATTAATCTATTGATTGCAAACCAATCAAAAGATAGGATTATTTTTCTTGTCGAGCAAATTTGATTTAAATTTGTACTTTTCCTATGTCAACATGATAAATTTTTAACAAAAAATAATTGAAAAATGATTTATCTGTATTGTCATTGGTTGAAAAAAAATGACCTCTTCTCTGCGGATTATCGGAGAGTGCAACAAAAAAACTATAAATACGGAGAGAATTTTGGTTTGAGGGGAGGATGTGGCAAGTAAACAAATTATGAACACAAATTTTGTCTCCCACTAGTTAAGTCATGCCTAAATGGATGGCCATAATTATGAGAGGGAAGAATCATCAACTTTTATGAATTTAATTTTTTGATTCATTAGCTAAATGTAAAAATTACTTTTTGTTAAAGGACAAAGTTATAATATTAATAATAATATTAAAAATATAGGGTTCTACACATTTATTTTATGAAATTAGATTATTTTTGAGATTTCAATTTTATTTACTTAAGAGTTAAAAATCTAGTATTACAATTTTATTTACTAAAAAGTTAAAAATGTATAGTATCATTAAAAATATTTATTACATTTTTCATTTTATTCTTCAAACATACAATATTATTTACTTAAGAGTTAAAAATCTAGTATTACAATTTTATTTACTAAAAAGTTAAAAATGTACAGTATCATTAAAAATATTTATTACATTTTTCATTTTATTCTTCAAACATACAATATTTTAATGCATTTTAAATTATCATAGTATTAATATTATTACATTATAATATCTTAAGTAGACATTTCAAATCTCCACATAATACAAATATGCAGGCTTTGTAAAGTTTAGTTTTATAGTTAAGGAAATATTTGTGTTATTTAATAGGCTTTGTAAAGTTTAGTTTTATAGTTAAGTAAATATTTTAGTGTTATTTTAATTTTACCAAATTAAATTATTTTTGAGATTTCAATTTTATTTACCTAAGACATTTCAAAACGAGTTCCAATAAACTTTTCCTTATAAATTTAGTTCTGGAAATACAATAGTTACAAATTTGAAATGATAAACATTTTTTTTATTTTAGAAAAAAATATTATTAAATCACAATATTAGATTAATTAAAATAATTAAAATCATGTTCTCTAAAAGTACTTACTATTATTATTTAAACAAAAAACTAAGTGACTAAGTGTAGTGATCTAATTATGAATATGTTATTGTTATTATATTGTGTAATTATTCTTCAAACTTACAACATTTTAATACATTTTAAATTATAATAGTATTCACTATTATTATATTTTAAATATGTTCTCTAAAAGTACTTACTATTAATATTTAAACAAAAAATTAAGTGACTAACTGTAGTGATCTAAATATAATATGTTATTTTTATTATATTATGTAATTATTCTTCAAACTTACAATATTTTAATACATTTTAAATTGTAATAGTATTCAATATTATTACATTTTAATATGTTAGGTAGACATTTCAAATCTCTCCACACCCAACTAGGGTTAGGGTTCTACACATTTTATTTTATGAAATTATATTTCTTTTTGGGGATTTCAATTTTATTTACTCATGAGTTAAAAATTTACGATTTTAATTTTATTTAGTTAAAAGTTCTCTAAAATACTTACTATTATTACTTAAACAAAAAATTAAGTGACTAAGTGTAATGATCTAAATATGAATATTTAGGATTTCAATTTTATTTAGTCAAAAGTTCTCTAAAAGTACTTAGTATTATTACTTAAACAAAAAATTAGGTGACTAAATGTAGTGATCTAAATATGAATATTGTTATTGTTATTATATTGTGTAATTATTCTTCAAACTTACAATATTTTAATGAATTTTAAATTGTAATAATATTCAATATTATTACATTTTAATGTGTTAGGCAGACATTTCAAATCTCTCCACACCCAACTAGGGTTAGGCTTCTGTACACATTTTATTTTATGAAATTAGATTATTTTGGGGATTTTAATTTTATTTACTCAAGAGTTAAAAATCTAGGATTTTAATTTTATTTAGTCAAAAGTTAAAAATCTAATATCACGAAAAATATGTATTATTACATTTTAAAGAAATATTTGTATTATTTAATAGGCTTTGTAAAGTTTAGTTTTATAGTTAAGAAAATATTTTAATCCTAGATTATTTTTGAGATTTCAATTTTATTTACCCAAGATATTTCAACACTCTTCAAAAATTAATTTTTTAATTATTGGAATGCAATTTATCTATACAACCAATACCTAATAAAAAAAAATTACAACTAAACAAATACTATAATAACAACACTACAAGGCAAGCCACTACGTGGCACTTGTTTCTAATTACCTTTAAGTATTTTAAAATCAATGTCAATATTTATTTTTCATGTATATTCTTTTGAAAAATATTATTTATGTGAAAAATTATTGGATGAAATATTTAGATTCTTATTAAAACCCACACATAGATTTAAAAAATATTTTTTTTTTTACTCATTAGATTTGTTTTTAAACTATTATTTATAATTTTTTATTTACAAGACATCACAAGTGTCAAGTCATTTATTATTTATTTTTCTATTTTTTAAAAATTAATATAAAATATAATGTTAAATTTTGTCAACATCTTTCATTAATTATAAATACTAGTAATTATTTCTAATTTTATATTTACACAACATGACGTGTTTAAAGTTTTTTTTATCCATAAATTGTAGACTAGGGGTCTTCTCCCTTTTATATTAAAATTAACTAAAATATTAACAAAGTTTGAATGTCTAGCAAGAGAACCACCAACAAAACTATTAGACAGGGCCAAAAAAAAATCCTTGAAACCACCTATCTACTCCTATTACAGTCATATGTTTATATGCATTTCTTGCATATATGTATAAAACTATAACTATATATCTATATAAACTAACCACCAACCCCAATAGAGCTCCACCTCACACATTGGCATCTGCTGCATAGTATTTCTCCAGAATCTCCTACATCCAATCATCTTCAACATCTAGCCTAGCCAGCTTCTTGAGGAAGGCTATACCTCTTGTCACTCGACGTCTGCACTCAGTAATCTTTGCCTCACCAACTTCCATCATGAACGGCCACCAGGTGACCACATCCCCTACATCGTTGACCCTATGAAATTCCCTTGGGAGTGGAACGCCGAGACTAGAGTGAGCAATTCCCACAACCTCCTTCCAGCCCCCACAAAATTTAGCCTCCACATACACCTCCACCAGCGTCTGAATCACTGGTTTATCTTCATTTAGTTCCAACAATACTACTAAAAACATTGATTCCAAGTCTGTATTCACCCTATACATATTCATATTTACCATATATTCTTCCCCGAGACTCCATTCAATCATGAATAACACAATGCCACTCTTCGGCTTGAACACCTGCTTCATCCTTTTGTCAGAAATATGCCCTAGGAATGACATTTGCCTTTTGCTAAAGACCAACCTAATTGGTGTGTACATCGCTGCCAAAGAGAAAATCAAATACAATCTCTACCAACACCTTTGCTTTACCACACAAATCAAGTCTCTACCAAAGATAAAACCTCTCGCACACCTTGCCAACTCCATCGCTCTGTAAGGACAAGACAGACTATTAGATTGATTGGCTGGCTAAATCATTAGGCTTCACCTCCCATATCAGTGCATGCTGTGATATAATGGCTGAGTTCACCAGCATGTCCGCATCTCCATTCCCCTCCCTATACACGTGGTTGACAACCACACTCCCTAATCCCTCTAACAAATGCAAGGCCTCCCTCAAAAGAATATTAAGTTTCCAATTTGAAATCTCCCCTTTTATAGTCACATTGATAACAATTAAGGAATCACCCTTGACTTCCACTCTTGAAACTTTGAGCTGGTGACATAAGTTGAAACCTAAGATGAGAGCTTGAAGCTCAACTTCGTTATTAGATCCATTCACTAGCTTCTTAGACGTCTTGCCAATGATCTCCCCCTCCCAACTGCGAACCAAACAACCATCTCTAGACTCTTTGGGATTGCCTTCGAAGCTCCATCAAAGTTTAACTTAACCCAACCCTTCGTTGGCAGAGTCCATATGGTCTCACTTCTTTTCTTGAGGGTGTCAACACTACCAACCCCATTAACAAGGGTACATGTGTTTAAAGTATTTATTATGAGTTAAAGTTTCTATTTTTAGAAATTGACATAAAATTTTATGTAAAATATTGTCAATGTTCTTAATTAATTATATGTATTATAACTATTATAACTAGATTATAGTAATAACTAAATTATTAAAATTTTGATATTATACAATATTTATAATATATATTAATAATATTATATTTATAAATATAATTCATTTATGAAATATATAATTATTTCTAATTAATTATATAATATTTTATTGTTATTGAAGATAATGTAGTATCCAAATTTGTTTTTGACAATTTAATAATATTATAGAAGATTTTAATCTCAAAATCTAAAAAATATATAACTTAAACTACTAACACATAATTTAACCAAAACTAATTTTCAACTATAGTTACTATGTGACACTTGTTATATGAACTTTCTTGATAACTTTTGAAAAATTAGTATTACAAAAAGAATATATAGCCTTCACATGATTAATTCAATCAATCCAACTCATATAAATTTTATAATATAAATTTTGTAGTACATTTAAAAAATTAATGGACTATAAACATAAAAAATTATAAGAAAAATATCAAGATAAATATTTTGACCAAGTACTATACTCAACTTTTGATCTTTGTATCTATTAATTTCCAAAATTTTAAATTTTAGAGTTATAATTAAGAAAAAACAAAAACATCATTACCTAATAACCACAACATACATATTACAAAGACAAATACTGATCACTACATGACACTTGTTTAAGGTTATGTGATATTAAAATTAAAATCTCACTCCTCAATTGTATTTCATAATAGAATCTACAGTGAAAATAAAAGAATTTCAAGATTGATAAAGAAATTAAAATTTGAACACTAAATCTCTCATATTGCTCTTCAACACTTTCCTTTTGTAAGCCCTTCAATGTAATCCTCATCGAGTCCCTTTATAGAACATGATTGACTTGTAAGGAACTTAAAGGAATGAAAATTTACAAGGCATATATAATAATTTACACTCGAAATCTTATCTAAATAAAATAAGAATAGGTGACCTCCTTTTGAAAGAATGCATGCTTTCACAAGTCTCTTTAATGTGTATCTTGATTTGCTGTGATTTTTCTTTCTAAAAAATTTTAAATTAGCAAAAGGTTTAGGTTTTGAACTTGAATTTAAGAATTCTTGTTTTCAATCTTATGTGTAAAAGTGGTATATAATTATGATATATTAATATATTAGAAAAGATCACTTATTTTTTATGGAGATTATCCACAAGATCATTTTTGCTATCTGATATGAGAGTATGAGTCTTAGGTTGAACCTCTTCGATTGAGAGCCAAGGATTGATGGGTATCCATTCCATCAAATTCGCCCAGGGCACAATCTTGGCCTCATCCCTTGTGGTGCTGGGGGCCTTGCACTCAGCAAGACTTGATCCTTGGTGGGCTCATTTAGAACCTTTCAATTTCACTAGTAGACCAAGGGCCCTTTGACAAAACAAAAAAAAATCACTTTTTGATTGTTGAACTTATATATTAAGAAAGGTTTGTTTTCACTATACACTAACCTAAGTTGTATAAAAGTGTTGAATGGACTAAATGAATAACATGGTGAAAATTTTCATTCCATACACAGTATGTATTTATTAGGCACAAATTCTCACCATTGACATTATGGCATAATGGTATTGTGGAATACACCATCTATTTTATGCCACTCATTTCTTTAAGATGTACTATGCTTAACATGGAAAGTAATATCTATTAGATGGGTTAACAATTGAAGGTAAGGCATGAATGATGAAATTTTGTAAAAAAGTTGTAATGATGAAATTTGTATACTCATGTCATTATGTAGTATGTTTAACTTAAAAGTAACATATGTTAGATAGGTTAAGAATTGAAGGTGAGGTGTAAATAATGAAATGTTGTAAATGAAGTTCTAATAATTAAATTTGCATACCCATGCCATTTCCCATTTAGTTTTGTGCTCATTTGAGGAGAGTGTCATGATACATAGATATATTAGCATGTGGTATAATTTTGTCCAAAGTTAGGTCCCTTGCCCTAGACCACCTACCTATCCATTACATATATCTCTATACACTTACCACTTAACTAAGTTATATGTTTATACATCCCTATACATTCTCTCGAGTGCTCTACTTATTTATCACACATATGCATGCACGTATTTCCATACACACATTACCCACTTTGAATTGGTTGCTTCCATATTCTAGAAGAAGTTGATCATGGTCATGGGGACATCCTTGCAACCACACACTCATCCTTCCCAAATTCAAATTTGGCTAACTGCTACCTATACCCTTCCTTCCTTCCTAGAGATGACTAAACATAAATTTTCATGATGCATTGCTATGTGCTTATATTTAAAGTAATTCAATGCATTCATTTCACACATCCAAGGGTTTGAGAGCTATAGCTCCATGTATATAATTAATATTTTACACTTCAATTAGTGCACTAAAAGGAATCTAAATCTTCACAAGCATTCCTAGGATTGCATGCATGTCAGAAGAGTGTTGTTTTCAATCATTTATACACATTTACATGGGTTGACCTATTAGAACATGTCCCCTTATGACATGATGGAAATACTATCTAGGTATTATTAAATACTATAATCCCTCATATATTTAAAAAGGTAGAAGAATTCAAGGTGAATTAGACAAAGTGAAGAAGAAAATTTGGTAGATTTCACAATACAAGTTCGTAGGCATAGGACAAATCCATGATCGTGACTTGTCCCTAATCCCCTTATTTGCTAGTACATAAAGTCAACATAATATTCTAATTTCAAGTCACATGCCAAACTATCATTAGTTATTACAGATCTTGAGGTATTATATATTTTGAAGCATTCATTTGTGTTATTCCCTCTTCCTATTAGGATAGTATGATATTTAATTACAATCTTAATGTACTATTTTTTATGCATCTCCAAAAATCTTGGAATGGGTACTTGGACACCCATGTTTTTGAGAGATATTATTATTTTGTTCTTATTCCCCTTGTTGACTTGGAATATTAGTTGTAATGGAATTCGTTCAAAGGAGGTAGAGTTGGTAGTGGTAGTTACAAAGCTAGTTTTAGTAGATTCCTCAACCTGGCTACTAGAATTGAGTAGTGGAGCAATTTGCATTATTAATGGGGTCCACATGCATGCATGGAGGTGAATTTGGATGTCTAACTTGTGATGTGTGTCATTATGGAGGAGTTACAAGTCAAAGATGTCATCTATTATTAGTGTGGAGGTTACTTTTGCTATTCATGGCTTATTGGGAGTTTTACAATTCTTAGAACATCCTCTTCATTTTGGATGTGGGAGCTTTTGCATTTTACCATAGTTTGATGGTACACACTATTTTGAGAAACCATTTGTGGTATTTCTCTATAAATTAGAGGCATGAGATCTAGTAGTTTCATGAGTTATTCTACAAGTACACAAGTGTTGTCAAAATGTTATCAGATTGAGGAGTGAAAGAGCCTTTCATATATACATGCTTGTTTAAGATTAATACATTCGTCATGCTCTCTTTAATAGTCAATTTTTTTTCTAGAAAGGGTTTCTCCACATACATTTGGTGTTATGGGTTGCTAATTTCTTATTGCACATCTTACACGGTCACCTAATCTTATATGGATAATTCGATGTTGCATAACTATAAATCAAATTTGCATCAATTTAGAAAAGTGTTTATTGCAAGATTTTTTCACTTGGATTCACAATATTTGGTATCAAAGCTTGGTCCTATATAGAGGGAGATACCTTTCTAGAAGTGTTCAAGGTTTTTTCTATAGATTTTATTTATTTTTAAGTGTTTTTATAGATTTGGGAAGGATTGAAAACCATGGCTTCTACCTCTCATTTATACATTGAAAACTTTAATGGCACTAGGTATGAGATGTGGAAGCTAAAGATGGAATATTTCTTGGGAGAAAGAGATCAATGGGTGCTAGTTACAAATGATAAAAATCCATCTACAATGTTTGATGAAGACCTTAAAAATTTGGACAAGAAGGCATGAGAAACCCTTTGGTTGTGCCTTGTAGATTTCTCCTCTTGAATGTCTTTGGAAAAAACCACTACATACAAGATGTGGAAGAGGATACGTGATATTTATCGAACTAAAAGTCTAACCAATAAATTGTATCTCAAAAGATGGTTATATTCTTTAAAAATCAAATATGGTGGTTTGATTACAGATCATTTAAATGCTTTTGGTTTAATTTTGAGTTAGCTATTTTCTATAGATGTTAAGATGGAATAAGAAGATAAATGTATCTTGTTACTTTGTTCTTTACTCGATACTTGGAAAAATATAATTGTTGCCATTAGTGGTGGTGGTGCAGAGTTGAAAATAGATGGTCTCATTGCTACTTTTCTTTGAAAGGAGATGAGAAGGAAATCCATGAATGGTGGCTTGAAGGATAGGTGGGTTTAATGTGGATAGGAAGAAATCAAAAGATATATCCAAATCAAAAAGTTGATCCAAAACCCCAAGGAAGAGTAGAGTAAAGTGTTGAAATTGTGGAAAGAGAGGGAATGCCAAGAATGAATGTAGAAACAAAAATAAATCATTTGATTCCTCCACAGAAAAATCTTCTGATGATGGTGATAGTGATGCATTATTTTTTTCTACAAACATTATTAGTCATTATTCTTGGCTCATTGATTCAAGTTGCTCCTACCATATGACTCTTCACAAGGAGCACGATTTTCATCTTACAAGGCTTATGATGGAGGAGAATTTTTCCTCGGTGACAATGCCACCCATTTAATTGAAGGTAAGGGAAAGGTATAGCTATGTTTCAGTGATGGGAGGATTAAATATGTTCATTAAGGTTCTATTACATTCGATTTCATTATTATAGTCTTTTATTACATACTTTGGCCTCTGCTCACCAAGAGCACACATTCTCTATCATACTTGTTATTGTTGTTGTAGAAGTGAGAACACTTACATGGGGGATTGACTGAGGAAAGCTCCTATACAACACAACCATTTTCCCTCTTTTATGTGCGCAGATTGCATCGGAAGGTTTTGAAACGAAATAGCGATAGGAAGATGGAAGATCCTGGAAAATAGATCACCAGTCCAAAGTTCATCTTCAAACCCTAGGATCAGGGCACTAGGCACCCTAGTCCTCTAGATCTAGCCCCTATTTCTATCTATGGGCACCGACAGCTCTGCATAGTCTTAACCTACTTCTGGTTCCTACATAGTCAGTCTATGACACCTGTAAGTTGTTCATTTTGTCAATTAGGTCACTTAAAACCCTAGATCTAGTCTCATTGATTCAGTCTCTCTTCCTTACAACAAAGGAGTAGAACCCAGGCAACTTGGCTCTCCCTTAAGGACTATAGCCAAGTACACAAGCCTTGTTGCTTTGTGTTCCAATGTGGTATCTAGAGAAAGATTGATCTAGGTTGATCAAGCCATTAGCCTAGATTTCTATTCCTATATTACAATAAGGCTAGATGGTTCACCTATGCCAATCTAGGTCAGAATGTACATATGGGATTTTCACTACCAAGCAGCAAATTACTATGTTTTTGAGCAACACTTTGTTTAGTGTGTGCTATCCTTGTTGGGATATTGTCAAGATAGGTTATCCCCTACTTTCAAAAGGTTCCTAAGGCCACTACAATTTGATGTGAGAGGAAATTAGGATCATAACTTTTGGGATTAGTTCTTTTATAGTGATTGCACTATGATCAGAATTTATGGGGTTGAAGTAGAGCCACACATTCTCCATGTTGTCATTCAAGATAGGGTAACAATCTTGGAAGCATTGTGGTAACTACATGAATCGAACAATCTACATCTTAGGAATCAGAAAAAGGGATCTTTTCTCCCTACCAACCTTATGTTCTTTGATTTCACTATCACCACCAAAAAAGGCATTGACCTTCTAAGGACTAAATTGATGTATTACAGGATGGCAACTGGTGATCTAAGGTAGTATGACCTTGAGCACTTCATTGACCAAATTAGGAAGTTAAAAGGAAGACAAGGGTATGATCAGATAAGGGTATGATCACCATTTCAATATTGCAGAGGATTTAATCCAAAATTGTTGGACCAAAGATGAAATTATCTCAAGAAGAGAATGTTGGGCATGAATTAGCACTTGTGAGGATTTGAGGAGGAAGGTGAACCCTTCTTACAAAGGGGCATTCAATGCCATTAAGGACCCTATAATCATAGTGGAATAGATGTTAAAACACTTTGATCTCTTCGGGACCATGCCTCCTAGCATTGTTGAAACTGTGGCACCAAGAGAAGGAGCATGAGAAATTAGGATTACTTTTTCTCGTGCCACAACTGCAAGTGTTGTGCTAGTATCAGAAGGGCTAGACCCTATTGAGGTTGACCAACAAGGCATGGTCCAACCCCTAGTAGACTATAACATGATAGAATGCACCAGAGAAAACCAGGGTGAATATGAAAAGGTACTGAAGGATGTTGCATCATCTCAGAGAGTTGTTACAAATGTTATACCCTTTTAGAGGTCATTGTTAAATTTATCAAAAGGGGATAAAGTTGTTCAAGATGTTAGAATTCTATCCCACAAATATTTTCTCTCTGATGATGAGTTCATGAAAATTGAAGAATTCAAGATGTTGTTGCTTAAAGAAAAGAAAAATGAAAACATGCAAATGAAGAGGGATGCTTCCTGATAAGAAGAAGAAGACAACAAGGGAAAAGATGTCCAAAGCTTCCAAAAGAAAATGGATTTTGATTTTTCCAACTTAACACCAAAAGAAGGGAGGAGAATTATTAGGGAAAGTGGATGCTTGCTGTTACCTGGATGGGATATAGCCTCCACTTTATCCTTGGATACCATTAAAAGGAAAAGTCTTGATGAGGATGCTATAGATGAAGAGTAGGTACAGAGGTTTTATTCTAGGTCTAGTGTAGATGAAAAGCATGAAACTTTGGCCATATAGGGCCTTAGCACCAGAGCATGAGAAGCCCCAGATCATCGAGGATGTTAATAAAGTGAAAGGAAACTTGATTGTTAAAAGGTTAAATGACACAACATCTCTATAGGATACCTTCTTGGTAGTCAATACTACCATGTTCAATGAGGCTGCAACCAAAAATCTATAGGTAGATTACAATAAGTTGCAATATGAAAATGCAAGATTAATGCAGGAGTACAACATGATGAAGTCACTAGTTGATTTTTCTAAGATCACTATGGTTGAACAAGTGCCATCACCTATCTCATCTAGCATAGATTCTCGATAGGACATTGACACTCTCAATCTTAGAATTGAACACTTGAAGGAAGAATTGAAAAGGAGTAAGGAAGAAGAAACTAATGCAAAAGCTTAAGGGGTGCAAGACATCTCTAAAATGGTGACTAGCCTTTTCAATCATAGGATATCCTAAATTTTGGGAAAGGTTGATGATGCATGGCTATGTTTTGGTAGACTATTAGAAGAAAAAATGTCTCAATAGGGTAGGAGCCTACCTTAAGGAAAATTCTAAGTATGTGGATCCTAAGGATGTCCACTATAAGTGTCATACATAGTGTGGAAAAACTCAATCTAGGAGACCCTCAAGAAATATTGAATACGTATGAGGTGACGAGTCCCTTGAGTGAAGTTTCTTCAACCCAAGGAAAATATGATGTGATGATTAAGGAAAGATTTGAGATTTTCAAAACCTTAAAATAGTATCAGCTACCGTCAATTCTAAAAATTGAGAGGGATATAAAATTACTAGATATATGGAAAGCAGAGTTCCATATCATTACCCCAGTTTTGGTTACATTAGTAACTCAGGATGATAAAATAGATCCCATTCTATGTAATGCCAAATTGGATAATTTGCTAAAATTAGAATCTGGACTTGATACTTTTGTGAAGGGAGCTAAGATATTGTTGGATGCAAGGTATCATGCCCATATGAATAAGGTGGAAATTTTTTTGAAGCACTCCTGGCCATCTGATGAAGTTTGCAAGGATTGGGTGTGTTAGTTCCCAAAATAACTCCAACCCAAAACTCTAAAACATTACTAAAACACCCAGGCTAGGGATTGTTGTTAGGGTGAAAGGAAGAGGTTTATCAACAAGTAAAGGGGAATATTGGCTAACTACGGGAGATGGGTAAGCTCCTCTGCTCTTTGAGTTCATCTTAAACTTTGGAGGGATTTTCCAAGGGGTATTATACCTAAATAGGCATTAAAATAAAACCACATGAACAACTAAAAATATAACAACCAAACCTAGATTGCTTTCTTGGTCCCAAATCTATCACTAAACTAAGAAAAGTTGGTTGTTGTATGACCCCTTTATAGCTAATAAATGTAATCCTATACAATGAGGATGCATAAAGACTATTTCTACTTCTAAAAGTAGGATGTAAAGTTTTTTTTTTAAGATGGGTGATCTAAGGCTACTTCTAGACTGGTGCCTATCCATTGGACTATAGAGTCTAATGTAAAATAGAGGAAAATAATCACACGAAAATGTATAAATGCCTACTTGATGAATCAAATGCAAAGAAATAACTATCAAGTTGTTGAAAATACTTAAGAATCACACACAATACCACATTTTTCCCTATGCAATACTGAAATGATCATTCACAAAGCTTGGGAATGAATTAAGAACTATCACATTCATCAAATCAGAAATTATAATCATACCACTAAATGTGGTAAAAGTAAACTGAAACTGTGATTGCAGTTTGCTAAGAAAAACACCTATAGTAGTGGAGAAAAACAACAATCTGATACAAAGATTGAAATTGTATTACTTACACTTCATGATTAATTCATGTATAAATAAAGCCTACTAAATATCCTTTAGAATCTACCTCCTGGAGCTCACAACCCTGCTAAGAAATCGCCAAAATGTGACCAACCCTTAATATCATTGAAAAGAATGCATATATAGCATTCAATTCAAGACTGACCGTAGTCTCTTAGGTGCCACCTCCTGAGAAGGACTGCACCCACACTGCATTAATCCCAAATCCATCAATGATTTGCACTTTGGGGGTTGAGACCCATGCCCTACTAACACTGCAAACAATCTGAAAAATTTATTTGCACTCCAAATGTACCTAGAGCAATCAAGAGGGAAGCTTCTTATCCTTCCCTACCACCTACAACATTGACTTCTCAAATTTGTCCTTGATGCATTGAAGAATTTCACTATTTCACCCACTTACACAACACTATTCTACAGGTTCATTAAATACTGGATACAAATCAGTTTGCGTATCCCAATAATCATGGCATGATTTCATGGAATTAACCACTTCAAGTATCGATAGCACACCTAATGCATCATCCTTCCTTTCTACTTTAAAACACCTGATTACTGACTATACACTTCTGCGCTTTCCTCTCTTATCTGCCTATCTTCTTCATTTCTGCATTTTTATCTCTCGGTGAAGCTTCCCTCTCATCATTAGTTTTACCCTTTTTATGCCCTGTTCGCAAGTTTTGCTTTTCCTAATCGGAAAAAGTCCGATGCTCAGAACTTTGCCTTGTCACTCTCTATTGGCAGCCCTTAACTTTTTCAAACTGAGCTTCTTCGCCCTTTAGTCAACAAAATTTTAATTTTTTGAACTATGGCCTCTTCTTATTTATTTTCTTTATCGACAACTTCAGCTTATGGCGAACTACTCACCTTTTGCCTCTGTCGTCAAATCTTCAATTTATTGAACCATACCCTTTCCATCTCTTTTATCGATGCTTTTGACTTTTTCATAACCATTCCTTTGGTGCCTTTTCTTCATGCCTTATCAGCAAATGTCAACATTTGCGAACCAAAGGCCTTGGGTGCCATTTCTTTATTATTGGAAAATCTTCAATTTCTTGAACTTGGGACTGGCGACTCCTTTATCGGCAAAGTTGTGCCCTTTTGAACCAAATACTTTGTCACTTGCTTCTTTGCCTTTATTGTTGGTGAAAAAGCCTATTGGTGAACTGCTAAAAACTTGAACTCTTTTACTAGTTTGACTACCCACCGATTTCTCAACAAGGAACCATCTTTCCTTTCGTGCCTTAGCCATTTTCTCACTTTCCTTTTGTCCTGTCAGCAAAATCTATCTACTTTGAACTCTTTCTTTCCTCCTCTATGTTGTGCCCTTTGTTGGCGAAATGATTGTTGGCTGAACTGATGCATCGACGAACTTACCAAATTCTGAACTTTCCTTTAGTTTGGCTTTTCGCCGATTCCCTGACAAACACATTACTTCACTCTTGCCTTAGAAAATTTTCTAAACTTCAACCTTCCATAGTTGCCTTATCAGCAAAAAGTCACTAAATTGAACCAAGAACAACTTCCTTTGAGATGCCTTACCGCTTAATCGGTGAAACACAAAGAACACGAATTTTGAGGAAAGTTTGATTTTGAATGGAATCTCCAACAAAGGCACTCCCTTTTCTTTTCCTTAGCCCTATCATCAAAATGGCTGTCAGGAGAACTCCCTATCAGTGAACCACCGGGTTCTTGAATTTTTCTTTTCGCCAATAGAAGAGCCCACTTTACCTTTTCTTTACTTTGCCACAACACTCTCCCCTTATCTTTCAATCAATGAACACACATATCGGCGAATCGGTGAGAAATGGAACCTGAAACCAAGTTTAGAAGTTATAAACTTTGCCAATTTTCCAATAACAAGGCAAAAAATGGAAAATTTTCTAAGGGAGAAACCCGCTTTGACCAAGGCAAAAAATATAAGAACCAAACTTTGAAGAAGCATAACTTCTTCATTTTAAGGAGTTTTAACATGGTTCAAAAGGCAAAGTTGCTTAGAATTGGATTATTTATCTAATGGTGACATTTGCTAAGGAATTTTGATAGGATTTTTAGATTTTGGGGCAAAATAGGAACAATGGGAATAAAATTTGTAGGTGCAAACATTGGCTCTGGTTGGGGATGTGTGACAAGCAGTGTCACAGTGAGGATTCAGATCTCTGGGTAGACCAAAAGGACACAAAACACAAGAAAAACACACAAGGGAAACAACACACATAGACCTATTTACAGCCACACATATATACAAGGCAAAATCTAGTCATAAACATTAGGGCACATAACACTATTTGACTACATTCAAAATTTAGGGGAAGCACTTACTCAAGAAAAGTAAAGCTTCAGATGTTGTCCATGAATGGGTAGCTCCAGCAATTCTCCATCCATATTCCTGATGTAATATGTATCTTGTCCAGGTTTTTCATCAATTTGGTAAGGGCCCAGCCACAAAGGCTCAAACTTGCCATGCTTACCCTTGTCTTCTACCTTTGCATTCCACAGGAGAACCAAGTCACCAATCTAAAAACTTCTCTTTACTATTTTCTTGTTGAACAAATATTTAGCCTTTTTCTATTACCATTGGTTTTTATCATGTGTCAGCCTCCTGGCCTCATCTAACTTAGCCAACTCATGCATTCTTAGAGTTAAAGCATCATCCCCATCCTTACTAATTTGTTGCAGCAACTGATATACAAGCAATTCCAATGACATTGGCGTTTTTTCCTCTGCTCCATATACTAGCTAAAATGGGCTCCTTCCAATGGTTTTCTTGAATGTCACCCTATCAGCCCATAAAGCATATTTCAATTTGTCATCCCATATTTTCTTATTCTGATCCAATGTCCTTTTTATAATCTTATACTCTTATTGTTGGACTCAGCTTGTCCATTACTCTGGGGATATAATGGTAAAGAATGAATCAACTTAACTCCATATTTGGAACACATATCAGCAATATCCTAAGATCTGAAGCACATGGCATTATCTGTAACAATTCTTGATGGAACTCTAAATCTGGTTATTATATTGCTAATAAGAAAATTAATTACCACCTTGGATGTGGCATTGTGAGTGGGGATAGCCTCAACCCACTTGGTAAAATAATCAGTGGCCATAAGGATCCACTTAAATCTATTACTAGATTTCTCCTTAATTTCTCCTATGAAGTCAATGCCCCACTGCTAAAATGGTGCTTCAACTGCAATTGGCATAAGAGATAGTGCTCAAATAAATTTCATATTACCTGAAAAGCGTTGGCAAGCATCACATTTTTTGACTTGCTTGGCAACATCTTTAAAAAGACTAGGCCACCAAAAGCCTATTTTGATGACTTTATGTGTCGTGTTCTTGGCATGGAAGTGTCTACCACATATTCCTTCATGATATTCATCAACAACAGCCTCTGCTTGTTGCTGGTTCAGACATTTTAACAACAACCCTTCATGGTTTCTCCACATCAGCATTCCTTGAATTAATAAATACCTTTGGGACTGAAGTTTAAGGGTCCTCTGTTGTGTGACAGTCATGCCTAGAGGACAATGCATGTTCACAAGATTAAAAATAATATCTTTATACCATGGATGGTTAGCTAGTGAACACTAACAAGCTACATCTTTTTCCCCAATTTCATTTACCTCTGTTGCTTCAAGATTTGAATTTGCCTTCAACTTGGCTAAGCCTTAGCCTCTTACCAATTTGGTGACTTGTATGTCCATATCATATTCTTAGATTATGTTAATCCACTTACACCTTATACATGAACCATCATGTTGCATGAATATATCTTTCACTACTGTGTGTGGCACATATGCAATAATCTTGGCCCCTGTGAAATAGAGTCTAAAATTCTTTGTAGCCTTGACCAATTCATAGGCATGCTTCTCCATAATGGAGTAATTCAACTCAACAGCCTGTAAAGATTTACTAAAAAATCCTATGGGCTACTCATATCCATCTTTATTCTTTTGTAGTAACATAGCAACAACAGTGTAAATTGAAGCGAATGAAAAGAGCTAGAAAGGCTTGGAATAGTCAGGACTTACCAGCATCGGTGCATTTTTTAGAGCCCCTTTTATATCAAGAAAGGCTTCAGCTAATTCCTTGTCCCGCATGACATATTGTCACTTCTTAAGCATCTTGGAGATGGATTTTGTCTTCTCAGCAAAGTTAGGGATAAATCTTCTTACAAAATTAATTTGACCAAGGAAGGACTGAATACCTTTAATTGTTTTGGGCTGGGAAATAAGGTCAATGGCCTTAACCCTATGTGGATCAATCCTAGCCCCTTTTGACACAATGTGTCCCAGCAGCTTTCCTTCTTCAACTCCAAATTGACATTTTTGGGATTTAACGAGATCACATACTCTAAACACCTTTCAAAAATCAATTGCAAATGTTTGCAATGATCATTTCTATCCTTTGAAAATGTAGTCAGATCATCCTAGTAAATAGCCATGATCTCATCAATAAGGCCAGCAAAGGCCACATCCATTGCTCTTTGAAATGTAGAACCTACATTTTTTAGTCCAAATGGCATTCTCAAGTATATATATATATATATATATATATATATATATATATATATATATACACACCCTAAGGAGTAGTAAATGTTGTTTTGTACTATTCTAAATCCTTGACCAGCACCTGGTTATACCTTGAAAATCCATCCATCATTGACATTAGTTCTAAACCAACTACCTTCTGCAATAAATGATCCATGCTTAGAAGAGGATAGTTATCCTTCAGGGATTTAATATTCAGACTTCTAAAATCAACACACAATCTAATCTCCCCATTCTTCTTTTTGACTAGGACAAGATTAGACACCCACTCAGAGTACCTGATAGGTTTGATGATACCTCCCTCTTTCATTTTTAGCAACTATTTCTACATCTTGGGAGCTATGGTGGGATTTATAGGCCTTTGTTTCTTCCTAAATGGTTTTGCCTCTGGTTGGAGGGGGTAGTATGCTAAAAAAATCCTCCCTGTACACTTTCAAATCATCATATGACCATGCAAAACACTTTTTGAATTTTCTCAGCAAAGCAATCATCATTTGCTTTTCATGAGGCTTGAGTTTCTTGCCAATGTAAACCATCTTTAGTGATTTCTTGGTTCCAAGGTTAGCACCTTATAAACTATCTTCTTGAATTGGTTTACCACTGCTTTTCCAGCAGTTAGAGCTATCAAACATCATTTCCAATGCTACCATTCCCTAAGGAATGGTATTAGTTTTTAACTGTACCACTTCGTTGCTGAACATCGTTTCTTTGCCATTCTCCATTTCAACCATTGGCTGCCAATCAATCTCTTGACTTTCAAATTCATCCATGCAATTTAAAAAACTAAAAATTTTGATTGTTGTCATTAAATACTTGCCAACTGTATATGTTGTCTGGAATAGTTGGCATTGCAAGGACTTCAATGGCATGATGGTCAAGAATAAAATTAGATTGAGGATTATACCTGGATGTAGCTACAGCCAGGGCATCCACCTTTTCATTTTTTGATCTGTCTATCCACTCAATATTGATAGCATCAAACAACTCTATGGTATCCTATACGGCATTTCTGTATGCTTTAAGCCTCTTGTCTTTGGTAGCAAACATTTTCTTGATCTGCTATACAATCAGGTCAGAATCTCCAAATATCCTTAGACATTGGATGCCATGTTTGTGTGACACATTCAAGCCCAACTATAGTGCTTCATATTCCGCTACATCATTTGTAAAGTGAAAATCCAATCTGAATGACACGCATGACTGCTTTCCATCTAGGGATGTTAAAATAATCCCAGCACTAGAACCATCCTTTGAGCATGCACCATCAAAGTGCAATGTCCACAAATCAGATGTATCATGAATAGCAACAACAAAGTCAAAAGGTAAAACACTTACATCATGATCATCATCATTACAATATGCCATAAAGTGATCAATTTCAGTATCAAAGAAACTTGCATGATCATCCTCTATTTTATATCTATCTTCTATGTGTTCATCTTCCACCTTCTTCTCCTTGTATAATCTTACTTCCACACCCTGGACAAGAATGGCAGCATATGACAGGTCCATTTGGATAATACCACCCATGGAAGCAACCCACTTCCTAGATAATAGCATGCCCCACTTGGCTGGGTAGTCCATGATAATTATGTCCATGAGGAAAGACTTGTCTGGGTAGGCAGCGAGTTTGACTTCAACATCATTGACCAAACCAATGACATTGACCTCCCTAGAATCAATGGCAAAACAATTACCAAAAGTTTTAGACACATTCAATACCAATTCATTCATAATTTCCAGTGGCATGACATTGCTGAATGCCCCAGAATTGAGCATACAATTATGCAACAACCATCCATTTATAATTAGAGTGGTGTAAAAAGGGTCAACCCCCATCTTGCTATTAACCATGGAAGACCCTAAATAAACCTCCATTGTTTCCTCATTTCCTACACCCTCATCATTACTATTGGGAACAACTTTAGGTTGTTTTTGTGCATCTACAGCAATAATAAGAGATTCTGCCCTATCCCTATGTTCAGAGATCCCAAGGAGTTCCACTAATGGTACAAAAATTCTAATTTGGCTAAAAATGTGTGCCATGTCAATAGGGAGATAATTGGGTAAGGGTGTATCATCTGAAACAGTTATATCATTTGCCAAAGGAATGTAAGATATAACTTGATTGGATCAAATATCCTTACCTTCTTCACTCATCTCCTTTTTCAACTCCTTTGATATTTCAAGTTGATCCTGCTTACTATTTCCTATTGGATAATGGACCCCCAAAATAGGGGTGGTATCTATAGGCTACACATTTGGTATTGGATTCTTTTGAACGTACTTGTGTTTTGTTGCTGGGTTTGGTATGGGGGGTTTCTTCTTGTCTGAGACATTTTTCTTGGGAATGCTATTCTTCTTCTACTCCATGTTCCCTTTTCCTTTGTCTGCTTGCTCATTAAATTTCTGATGTTTCAATTATTTGGCATGGACGTTCTAAATAGGGACAGTTCTGTTCCTGAGCTGATAGCCTCCTTGGACTTGCAAGATGGCAACATCAATCAATGCTTTCATGTCTTCTTTTGAAGGCTTGGACTACTAATATTTTTTTTGAATAAGGTCCTTTAGATGCCCAAAATCATGAGTTGGAAATTGATATCTTTTTGGACCTTCAACATAATCATATTGAAAAATATGAGCATCCTCCTCATTATTATCACAATCAGCATCCTAATCTATGCATTCAAAATCATCTGCATCAAACTGATTTATTTATTCCTCATAGTACTCAGCTGCACCCTCTTCATTTGGAAACTCTTCTTCTTTTCTCAATGAATGAGCCACCACCCAATTAGCTGGGTCATGGGGAAGGAAACAAGCTTGACACCACAAAGAATCATCTTGGAGATTAATCTGATCTTTTCTCAAAGGATCAAGGGTGTCCCTTTTAGGCTGCTTGAAACTCGCATGCCTAGGAGCAGCCTGCCTATCATTCTATTATGGTCTCTTAGACCAATCAATATTATAAGGCCTGTTATGAAGCCTTTGTCCTTCATTAAAATGTGTTGCAGCACCCTGAGGTGAAAACCTTTTGTCATTTCTGGCAACCTTATAACTCAGATCCTTCACTACTCCTATAAGTTTGTCCAACTTATCATTAGTAGTGAGAGGTTTGTTGAAAATGGCCTTGTCAGGCTAAGACAATTTCACATCAGCCCTTTTAATATGATTGCCTAAAGTTCTCATATTACTCTCAATGTTTATAGCTATTGCATATGTTAGAAATGCAAGCACAACTGCTTCAAATGGAATTTTGATTCAAGTATATTTAATGATCTTATATCAGTGTATTATCAATGGAGATTGCAACACATAAAAGAAACTATGCAACACACAAGTATCAAATATGAAAACTTAACACACAAAATAGTTTTTAACATGGAGAAAACCCTTGCGGGTAAAAAACTCCACACAAGAAAGAGGCCCAAGTTTGTATTAATCTGAAAAAGATTGTACAATACAACAACTCCACAACTCTCTCCACCAATCTTCAACCTGACAGCATTCCGGCAGCACCTGAGTACCTAAAACATATATTACAACAACAAATACAATGAAAAATACTTATAGAAATGCTCTCACACCTCCCTAGGAATTCACTTTCTCTCTCATGAGAATCTCCAACCTGTAAACATTAAATGTCATCTTACAAGCACCTTCCACTTGTCTAAAAATAGCCATGCAAGGTTGGGCATCCAAGACTAAATCTGACCTCTTACAACATCTTATGATGCATCATAACTATCATAGATTCCACCAAAGAGTATCTTCCCAAGATGGGAGCCTTGGGCTAAACATAGCAACTTACAACAAATGAATATCTGTCATAGTGTCATAGAATCTTATGACAACTTGTAGTTATCATAGATTCTTTACATGCATCCACCAAACATTATGACATGCGTCATATATACTAAAATAGTAGATTCTCCCAAGGTGGCACCTACACTCATTTGCTATTGAGTTTTACAATTGCCAACCATAACTGTCACTGCTTAATTACCTCAGGTGAATCTGGAATTACCACTGTTGGTGAAACTACCTCATTCCCTTATGGGTAATTACAAATTACAAATAATAAAATGGAATAAATATAATATCAAGATTTACAAGGTTAATGGCACCTTATCCCAACATTCTCCCAGTTGACATTATACATTGTAAATCAACCCAAAGGAAATCAAATGAAATAATCAAGTACTAGAAACAAGGCCCATGGCCTCTCTACACCACACAAACTTCTTTGTGCTCATAGGTTTAGTCAATGAATCTACAACATTCTCCTGATTGTCTATCTTCTTAAACTCAATATGTCCATTTGTAGCTAACTCTCGCACAAAGCGATACTGAACATCAACATGCTTAGTCCGAGCATGATACGGGTAAGTGCAAGAAGATGGGGGGCCAAAAAGTGGCCAAAAAATTTTCAAAAAAATTTAAGTCATAACGCGAGCGCGTTATAACGCGCTCGCGTTATAACTTGCTATAAATATAAAAAAAACGTCATTTCATTTCATTTTTTCTTATTTTCTCCTCTACCCGCAGCTTCAAAACCCCCAAAAACGCGCTCGCGTTCTACAAAACGCCAATCAACACAAAAAGCTTGTCGATTCATCGCCAAAATGCCGCCGCGACGTCGAGCACGCCAAAGGGGTGAGTTATCTTTGTTTTTTTGTTTGAATTTCTTCCTAAATAGGTAGGTTTTTGTTGATTTTTGATGTATATTTCGTTAATTGTAGGAAATGTTAATGCACCTCCTCCTCCTCCTCCTCCTCCTCAAAATCTACAAAATCCTAAGGAGGAAATACCTGCAGAACAACAACCTCCTCCATTCATTCCTCGACATGCCCCTGGAACACAAGATAATATAATGGGGGAAATTGAAAACAACAAAAAATAAATTGAAGATATAATTGCAAGGTTGAAAGATCCTTCCACTTCAACCTTGCATAGGTCCATGCTTGCCGAATCTCTTGAGTCTATGTTATCAAATGTAAATTCAATTAGCAAGCAAATAACTAGTTGGACCGATAAAAAGAGAGAGTTTAGAGATTACTATGCAGATAAATTGTCATACCAAGATGTCAAAAAATTACAAATTACAAAATTAGACTTGTGTTCAATTTTCACAAACCCACAAACAAATCAACCTCCACCCCTTACATGCAAGAGGTTCCCTATCCATTGGTGCAACAACCAAGTGATAAGGGACAATTTCGGGCAGAGGTGGTGGATGGTTTTTGACCATCCTCCATGCAATAATAATGAGGTCCCACAATACTTTTTGAGGAAACTCTACTGCAAGTTTGTCCTCAATAAAGTGCCAAACTATTTTGATATGCGGGACTTCCAGGGTAGAGGTGGGGGCTCAGCACAGGATAGACCAGGGGCACGTCTTGACCCATAGCAGGTAGTGAGACGAGTAATCAACAGACCAGCCCACGAGCATGTTTCTATCCCTTCCATTGTGAAGGAGAGTGTTGAGGTCGATACACTGAGGTCGATTAGTGCCTTAACCTAGAGCATCATAGAGCATGCCGATCCTGCAACACAGAGTGGGTTGGGAGATAGTGCAAGGAGTAGGGTCCCACCGCATACTTGCCAGGCTTGCGGGTCAGCCTGTGGTTATGACCCATGGACAGTCAGGACGCAGGTGCACAAGCTACATCTGCAGTTGAGCAGATGGTGATGACAAATACCCTCCCGAGTGAGACTTTCGACCTTGATACTCAGGTAAATATTAGCAAGTTTATTGAATTTAATTTATTAAATTTCATTTTTGAAATACAAGATTAACTAATTTAAATTGATGATTTTAATGAAATTTCAGGGTCATAGCATCAATGCAGTTTTCAGTGGTTCTCCACCTACATTTTTCACTAGATCATCTACTGTCAAGGTATGTAACTAGTAAACAATTATAAATATTACATGTGAATAGCATCGTTATATGAATGGTATTCTAATTTCTAATTTTGGATGTTGAATAGGTTAACACTGTAGATTTCATGGCAACACCTGCCAGCGGTGGTGGACTTCAAACCTTTACGGAGGTAATAAAATAAATAGCTTAATGAATGAATTGTACTTACTAAATTTTTGTATGTGATTTGTGTGTTTTATTGTGTGTACTTCCATGTTTAGATGAACATGTGTGTATGTTAGGAGCCATGATTTGCATCACTATTATAGTTTTCGTAATTGAATAATGTTGTTTTATTTCTAGATGATGCAGGCTGCGGATACACCTCCCCATGTTCATAGGGCAATGGAGTAGGGTGTGGCCTCTGCGATTCATAGCTCTATGGCATTGACAGGGGTATGAGGCAGATTAGTAAATTTTAATTTACATTCATTGTTATAGTTCTCTATTTTTGAAAAATCAAAGATTATTGATTTGAAGTTTAATTTCTATCTGGATGGTTTCTATAGGACATGACATCACCAGGGCCTATTCCTGCTACTGAGGCAAGCGAGGAGATAGATTATATGTTAGCGGTAAGTGATTATTTTGTTAAATGTTTCATTTTTTTATAACATGTAATTTCTATATATTAATGTCTATACTTTTTTTTGTAACAAGTAAAGGTGCAGGAAGAACTAAATAGGAGGAGTAGCCCTCGGGTTCGTAGTAGACCACCCACATGCATGTCTCCATCCCCTAGAAGATCAAAGGCTGCATGTGATTTATTCTCTTCACCAGCCAGAGGGGAATGACTTTTTATTGTGTTCCTCTGTTGTATGCCTATATGGCATTTGTGGACATATATTTTGTATTGTACATAGTTGACATTGTATGCCTATATGGCATTCTTGTAAGCCTATATGGCTATTTTGTATATATGTTATACTTATATCGACAGATATTGATGTATGCCTATATGGATATTTGGTTAATACAATTTTTTTTTATTGATGGCGTCCATACTTGCATTATAAATCCACTTTTGAATGGATATTTGTAGATGGCTACTTCAAATATTTAAAGTCCGATTGTATTACATAGGATGTTTGTATTTTCTTTGATAGGCTTGATAGGCCATGGATTACATGATGGTGTTTGATGGAAAAGTATGGTACTAGAAGACTCTAGTTCATTCTTAATAGGCTTGTGATTGATAATATCTTTGCATGATTGCACTTGATCTTGGATCATGGGCATGTTGTTAGGATTTTGATTGCATTGTGATGTTTGATGGATAGGCATGGTCTAAGATACCCAACTAGTTCTACGAAAATTTTTCCTAACTTAAACAATTTTACTTGCTATACAACACAAAGATATACATCAAAGATAACTATTTGAATGAATCAACCTTAGAGTTGGGTACTTGTCTAGTTATTTGACTCAATCAACTTGCAATGTCTTATTACATGGATAATGCTTTCAATAGCATGAAGTTACAGTTTATTCAATGGAGATACAAAAGAAAGGCCTTGAAGCCTTGATGTTTACAATGGCGTCTACACTTGATCAACTCAATCAAACTCAATGATGTCAACTGAATGTCAACACCTCACAATATCACAAGGGAGCATCACCTTGCTTGTTGCATAGATGAACATCATAGTTGCAAATGGAAAGAGCACCTTACTTAGATTTGATTTCTGGATGCCAGAATTGGATGCCAGATTTGAAATTATTTCCATGCCAAAGTGTATGGACTTCTCCAAAGAGGGCGCCAAAATGGATTGTCCTTCATATTAAGGGCACCCAAAAGAGAAGTTTGGATACCTATAAGCGCCTAACTCCATGATGTTCCGCCTTCTAATCTACTTTGAATAATAAGAGAGATGTGATGTTGTTATCTTCATGTAAGAGTAGATGATGATGACATGAAGTAGAGATCTCTCTAGGACTAGATGAAGCCTTGCTTGATGATAAGATGAAGATGAAGTGATCCTTCATGACGACCCTTGGAGTGACCCTCTTGGAGTTGTGGACTTTGAAACTTTGAAGATTGAGAGATCTTGAAACTCGGATGGATGAATGTTTATCATTGATGAAGTATTGCAAGATATTCCTCGGAGAACTTGAATGGATAGATGCCTTGAAATTTCAACATGACGTTAGTGATGAAGAGTATTGACATGTTGGACTTGATGTGACCTTGCTGAAGGCGCATTTTCTTTCTTAGCATGATCATCCCAAACCAAGGCGCCAACTTGGAAAACCCTGTGAAGGCGCCACTATCTGGAATTTCTTCCAAGGTGTTAAAACTTGACATCTTTTCTTCTCTAGGTACTATCTCCTTCAAGGTGCTCCTTAAAATCATTGGAAGTGCTCAGGACTTACCTTAGTCCAAAGCGCCACAATCCATTCCTTAAAGCACAAAGAATTCTCAAAGGTGCCCCTATTTACCTCTAAGCACTCAAATATCATTTAGATTCAAGGCAGACATTTAGCTCCAAAGTGCAAATTTCCATCATCAACCCATCAAGGTGCATCATCTTCCCTTTGTATCCCCTTCAAGGCATAGACATTCACTTCTTCACACTCAAACTCACTCTCTGGTGCCAGAATAGGTGTATAACTTCAAATAAGGCGCTAATCTTAGGTTTCTAAGTACTTAGTTTGATCTTAAAGCTATCCTTCCTCTAAGCACTCTCTTCAACTCCCTCACTGAAGGCCCTCTGTAAGTTTGGGCGCATTTCATCCCAAGGTGCTTCAACATCATCCAAGGCACAAATTCACTCTCCAAGACAAGGTGCAAAAAACCCTATCCTAAGGCACTCAAATCTTGCTTCTAGACCTAGGTGCACAAACATGAGATTGTGACTTCAATCATCATTCTTGGTTAAGGCACACAAACTCTCATTCAAGGTGCATATCTTTCTCCAACAAGGCGCATATTCAATTCTAGGGCGTTCTATCTTGGATTAAATCAGGGTATCTCCTCAACAAGGCACTCCAAACCATACCAAGGCGCTAAAACACTTAATGCAAGTTCTTCAAGTGCTTATCCAACTTGATTCCTCCAACACAGGGCACTCAATCTACTTTCTCAAACTTTCAACTAAAATCCTCACCTTATATTCTCCAAGGCAAAAAGGTGCAATTTGATTGAGGGTGCTAAAACTCTTAGGTGCACTTATCTCCCTGAACTTACCTCTCTTCTTCCCTAGGCGCCAGAAACACCTCTTTATCTCAACTAGGCACTTATCTTCTCTAGGCGCACATGGTCTTCAAGGCACATTTCATTCATCAAGGCACCTATCTCTAACAATCTCAACACTCAAAGGGACTCAAAACTCATCTGGACACCATCACTTCCCTAAAGGTGCAAAATTGGTGTAGATACATTCCATTTATTAAGGATCATTATGGCACCCAAATCTTGTCAAAGCAAAGGATCAATAGGTTCTCTCCAAGGCGCACTCCAGGGTTTGATCTTGCAAGACTTCTCACGTCAAAATTTTGACCAAGACACTCAAGGTGCTAGTCTTTATCATCTAACCCTACAATGCACTTACTCATTATGATATACTCCTCAACTTTGTATTCAACCTTGCCCAAGGCGCATATTCACTATAAGTCATTCTCACTTTGTCAAGGCTCAGAGGGCTTCAACTTGCTAAAGGGTAGAGGTCTAGGCACATATCTGACTTGAAGCTCAAGGTGCTCCAACCCTCTTGCTCTGGAATTCCTTCTAGGCACTAAGGGACTTCTCCAATTCCTTGAAAACATTTGAAGTGTTTTACCTTCTCAAGGTGCTCCTTCGAACTTGACTCCAAGGTGTTATAATCTCAAAGGTGCTGACATCATCTCAACCAAAGGCGCTCAATGATTCATCCCATATCTAGGCACTAAAACACTTAATCAACCAAGTCATTCAAGGCGCCATTCAGTAAACTCATCTTCCATGATATTCCTATCAAGGCGCATATCACTTCTCTCATGGGCTTTAGGCACTTAGTTGAGTGTTTCAATACTACTTAGGTGCCAAATTCATTTTAATGCACCAAACACAAAGAGCTTTCAAACACTGGGCGCTCACAAAGAGTCTTCCAACCTTGGGTGCTAAATTAGGTCTTTGCAACTATCCAAGGCACATATCTTGGTTTGAACAACTTATGGTGCCAAGACAACTTCTCATTAGGGCGCTCAAAACACTTGTGTTTACATTTGAAGTGCTTTACCTTCTTAAGGCCCTCCAGACTAACCTGACTCCAAGGCGCTCCATCATCATCATTAAGGCGCTAAAAACATCATCTCCACTCTAGGCAAAAACATCATCCAACTCCTTAAGGCACTTCACTATCAAAGTCTAAAGGTGCTCTACCTAGACCTTTCCCCTAGGTGCCAGAACTCCTAAGCGCTCACCAGATAACTCCCTTCTTCAAGGCGCAAATCTTCCTATACTATGATTGCCTCTGAAATGCCGATTAACGTGATGTGAGGGTGCAAAGGCTACTCCAATCCTCAGTGAGTGCCTAGTTTAAACAAGGAGAAATAAAGCATTCAAAACTATCCAAACGATCATCCCCAATCTGATGGGGTGATGTGTGATTTGGTCACAACAGTTACCCTTTAGAGGTTTTAGCAAGAAGACCAAGGAGACTTTCACTTGGATATGGGCGTGAGTTATTTATGGACCTAGAGAAGATTCTTATTGGTTCTAGAGGGTTCATTCGAGGGGTGTCTCTAAACATGTTTTTTCTCAGGCGCTAAACTGGAGTTGTCTAGATGCACAAGTGCGCCTCCCTCAATGAAGTTCCTTTTGTTAACTTAGTTCATCCTAGTGATTGAAGGGGTTGTTATATTGTTTAGGCGCAATCTTTCATAGACTAAAACATTCACTCCATGTTAAGGCACTCAAAGGAGGCTCTGGAGATGGAAAATGGTGCCTTAACTCACTTATGTAAATTTTGGACTTTTAGGCAATTGCAAGATGTCTTGGAGGGCTCAATTCTTCAAGGCACCCATTTTGTTCACCACTTGTAGCATCACTTGTTCAAGGCACATGTGTGATTTGGTCAAAAATAGGCGCCTAGAGTGAATAGGCTTTCATCCTGACTTAATACACTGCCTAGAGTGGATATTAGCGCCTTCGTATGGTTTGGAGCGCCTTTAGCTGTGCCTTGAGGAGATTTTCTTACATCTTAAAGGAGGTTCTGACACCTTGCCCCCTTTGGTATCTAGTGCCCTAGTGGCTTTAACCTAATGCCTTTGGAGTCCAAAATGCACCTTTGAAAGTTGAAGTGAACCTTGATAATTGGAGTCTTCATAATGAGCGCCTAGGTCTTGTTGAGTAGAATACCCCACAATGTGCGCCTAGGTATTTAAGAAGAGTAATGATACTTGAGATAGAGCACCTTGAGGAGGTAGTTGAGCACCCTGGATTGAATAATTGGAGTTCAAGGAAGGTTTGAGCACCCAAGGCATATGGCTAGAGAAGTTGTAGAAAAGACCACTTTTGGCGCCTTAAAAGTTTGAATGCTTGGGGAGTTTTTGCAAAGATCTAGTTTGAGCACCCTTATACCCTAGGATCATCTAGTTTGTGCATCTTGTAATGAGGAGTTCATGTAAGTTTGGAATGAGCGCCTTGAATAAGTGTAAACTAGCCTAGAGAAGGGTATGTGTGCCTTGAGCGCCTTGAGCATTCCAGAGATAACTGTGCACCTAGAACAATATGAGCGCTCATGATGATGATTAACGCCCTGATGAGACTATGAGTGCCTTGTTTAGGAGATACCTTGTTTGATCATAAAATGTGCCTTGAGTCTTGAAGGTTTTGAGCGCCTAGGTGATTTGGATATTGGGATGTTGGTATGCACCCAAGATTGAGGTAAGTGAGCGCTTGTAATGGAGGAGAGCAATGAGATGGAATGTCTTGTAGAGATTGGTGCCCAGAGACCCATTTTTGCACCTTTGATGATGACCATTTTTGCATAAGAGTTTAGCGCCTTAGAGTTGTAAACTTTCTCTTTGGGCGCCCCTGAGTGAATGTTGGCACCTTGGACAACTAAATACGCCTTTGATGGAGTGGAGCCCAGAAGGGGAGTAGGAGGAAACCCAATCTTCAAGATTCATCAAGCTTCAAAGTTTAGGTCAGAGGTTATCCACTTTATCCAAGGAAGGTGTTATCATCTACACTCCGAGAAGGTAATGTCAAAGGCCATCATGAAGGATCACTTCATCAACTTCAAGTCCTTCAAGTTTAAGTCCTTTCACCTAGCAAGTCCAAGAGAGATTTCTACTCTGATTCATGAAGTAAGCTTATATCATCCTTATCTACTCTGCGAGAAGAAGAAACATTACAAAGTCAATTAAATGAGTTACAAGTACCATACATCCAATTGCAAGGAGTGAACCACCTTAAGAAAAAATAGTTCTCTTGAAGTTACTTGAAATGTCAAAAGGTTTAGCACCTCCAAGTAAGGTCAGAGGTGAGGTTAGAGGTGAAATGTGCCTTTGGACCATTCTGGTGCCTTGGATGAAGAACCTATATCTTGAGCCCAAGAAGTAAAATTTGCGCCTTAGTGGATTTGGAGAGTTACAGAGATTAGAGAAAAGCACCTTGAAGACAGAGTTTTTCAAGGTGCATGTGTGATTTGGTCAAAAACAAGTGCCTAGAGTGAATAGGCTTTCATCCTAACTTAATACACTGCCTCCTTTTGACGATTTTTGGGGCAGCAGAAAACCTTTCACCACGGGCAAATGCCTCAGAGCTATAAAAAAATGAGAGAGGTTATTGTAGAGGCACTCTACGTGATCCCATTGCCTTAGACGGAATGTTTCTAAGTGACATAGTTTTCAAGTAACATCTCGTCAAAGATTACTGCCTTTTTGCACTTTGGACTCTTCAGGGATATCGTCGGTACAATGTAGCTCCGACTGTTTCGACACGTTTGGGTGAAAAATAGGACCATGCCTAGCGTAAATGTACCCATTCAGACGCGTTGGAATAGTTAGTTTGGTCGCATCAAGAGCAGGACGAAAGTTAGACCTCTTTGCAACTTTACACTGCCTCCTTCTGACGATTTTTGGGGTAGCAGAAAACCTTTCACCATGGGCAAATGCCTCAGAGCTATAAAAAATTGAGAGAGGTTATTGTAGAGGAACTCTACGTGATCCCGTTGCCTCAGACAGAATGTTTCTAAGTGACACGGTTTTTGAGTAACATCTCATCAAAGATTGCTGCCTTTTTGCACTTTGGACTCTTCAGGGATATCGTCGGTACAATGTAGCTCCGACTATTTCGACATGTTTCGGTGAAAAATAGAACCATGCCTAGCGTAAATGTACCCATTCAGACATGTTGGAATAGTCAGTTTGGTCGCATCAGGAGCAGGATGAAAGTTAGACCCCTTTGCAACTTTACACTGCCTCCTTCTGACAATTTTTGGGGCAGCAGAAAACCTTTCACCATGGGCAAATGCCTCAGAGCTATAAAAAATTGAGAGAGGTTATTGTAGAGGCACTCTACTTGATCCCATTGCCTTAGATGGAATGTTTCTAAGTGACATGATTTTCAAGTAACATCTCGTCAAAGATTGCTACCTTTTTGCACTTTTGACTCTTCAGGGATATCGTCGGTACAATGTAGCTCCGACTGTTTTGACATGTTTGGGTGAAAAATAGGACCATGCCTAGTGTAAATGTACCCATTCAGATGCGTTGGAACAGTCAGTTTGGTCACATCAGGAGCAGGACGAAAGTTACAACCCTGTGCAACTTTACACTGCCTCCTTCTGACAATTTTTGGGGCAGCAGAAAACCTTTCACCACGGGCAAATGCCTCAGAGCTATAAAAAATCGAGAGAGGTTATTGTAGAGGCACTCTATGTGATCCCATTGCCTTAGATGGAATGTTTCTAAGTGACACAGTTTTCGAGTAACATCTCATCAAAGATTGCTGCCTTTTTGCACTTTGGACTCTTTAGGGATATCGTCGGTACAATGTAGCTCTGATTGTTTCAACATGTTTGGGTGAGAAATATGACCATGCCTAGCATAAATGTACCCATTCGGATGCATTGGAACAGTCAGTTTGGTCGCATTAGGAGCAGGATGAAAGTTACACCCCTTTGCAACTTTACACTGCCTCCTTCTGACGATTTTTGGGGCAGTAGAAAACCTTTCACCATGGGCAAATGCCTTAGAGCTATAAAAAACTGAGAGAGGTTATTGTAGAGGCACTCTACATGATCGTGTTGCCTTAGACGGAATGTTTCTAAGTGACACAGTTTTTGAGTAACATCTCGTCAAAGATTGCTATCTTTTTGCACTTTGGACTCTTCAGGGATATCGTCGGTACAATGTAGCTCTGACTGTTTCAACATGTTTGGGTGAAAAACAGGACCATGCCTAGCGTAAATGTACCCATTCAGACGCGTTGGAATAGTCATTTTGGTCACATCAGGAGCAGGACAAAAGTTACACCCCTTTGCAACTTTACACTGCCTCCTTCTGACGATTTTTGGGGTAGCAGAAAACCTTTCACCACGAGCAAATACCTCAGAGCTATAAAAAACTGAGAGAGGTTATTGTAGAGGCACTCTACATGATCATGTTGCCTTAGATAGAATGTTTCTAAGTGACACAATTTTTGAGTAGCATTTAGTCGAAGATTGCTGCCTTTTTGCACTTTGGACTCTCCAGGGATATCGTCAGTACAATGTAGCTCCAACTGTTTCAACATGTTTGGGTGAAAAATAGGACCATGCCTAGCATAAATGTACCCATTCGGATGCATTGGAATAGTCAGTTTGGTCGCATCAGGAGCAGGACAAAAGTTACACCCCTTTGCAACTTTACACTGCCTCCTTCTGATGATTTTTGGGGTAGCAGAAAACCTTTCACCACGGGTAAATGCCTCAGAGCTATAAAAAACCAAGAGAGGTTATTGTAGAGGCACTCTACATGATAGCGTTGCCTCAGATGGAATGTTTCTAAGTGACACAGTTTTCGAGTAACATCTCGTCAAAGATTGCAGCCTTTTTACACTTTGGACTCTTCAGGGATGTGGCTCATCCAAAAAATGCTTTGGATGTGGCTCGCGGTTCTGACTACCAATTCTCCTTCTTACCACATCCCTTTGATTCGGAGATACCCTTGTGTAATTCTTCCAAAAGTCTTCAATTAGTGATCTCAATGCTTCAACAATTGGTTTATCTTTTCATGGTAGTCTCCTCGAGAACGCCCATAATTCATTGGCATTAGTGTCCTCAATTCTTTGGCATCTTCCAATGGCTCTTGATAAAGTTTTCCTATTAATTCTTAATTCTTGACTTGTCTTTCTAATGAGACGAGCTTTCCTCGTTTGACTACTTACTATAGTCGATGTAATCACATGCCGTGTTGCATTACTATCTTTTGTGCGTGAGGTGTTACCCACACTCTCATATGCACTCATTAGATTCTTGACAATAGATTTTTTACTTGAAGCCTCTGATGTTCTCAACCCAAGAATCTTCATGATAGACCTATACTTTATACTTCGCATCATTTCAACGAATAGTTGACATCTTGCAATCTCATTTAACTTTTCAAAGAACAATCTCCAAATCTTATTAGCATATCTTCTACAAGTGCGTTTTGGAATCTTACCTTCCATTGGCTGCAAAATATTCTCATCAATATCAATCAAATACTTTGGATTTCTATGCAAAATTCTAGGTGGTGTCAAGTTAGGTAAATTCATCTCAACATTAGGAATTTCATCAATATTTAAATGAGATGGGTTAGATGGCATACCTTCGATCGAAGATGGAATAGATGACATACCTTGAGGTTGAGGTGGGAATGATGGTGTACCTCCTTCATCACATGTGAGTGATGATGTACTCTCAACTTGAGATGTGGTAGATGGTGTCCCTACATGTTGACTTGCGGTAAAGGATGTGTCTCCAACTATGGTATTCAAATCTCTCGTACCACAAAGTTTTTGCATTCATTCTCTTTGTGCCACCAATACCATATCTCTTTGTGATGGTTGTGGTTCCTCTTCAATTGGTATGTCTTCATTTATCATGTCCAATTTCCTCTTCTCACGAAGTTCCCTCATAGCCATTGCTTTCTTTGCATTCTTAGCTTCTATCTCTTCCTGTGTTGGTTTAATTCTTGATCGTTTCCTCGGCATGACAGAGAATTTGTCTATAGCATGATAAAGAGACCAATATTAGTTCCTAAGAAATGAATACATGATAATAGTGGGATTGTATTTTTTTTATGTTGTAAGGATTTATTCTTGTATAGTTTGACATCATGGTATGAACTAAGGTTTGTTTATTACACATAATTATTAAAGAGCCCAAGTGTAGAAAATATACATGGCATCATGTGAGATTGTAGGTTGCTTTCTTGATTGGGAATGTGTCTATTTTAAACATGTATGATAAAGCATGATAAAGTAATTCAATCCGAAATAAGGAAAATGTAAAGAACATGCATGTAAAGACTTGACATACCTAAAAAATGAAGATTTGAATGGAGAGAGTACCCAATTATGTAGTGTTTTTATTTTCTTGCATCAAACTCCTCAACAATTTGAGTTTTTCACCACTTGCTTCGTTTTCAATGTTAAATTCTTAAAATTGAATCACAATTAACATTGCAATACTACAAAAATTGAAACTTGAATAGATATATATCAAACTTGGTTTGAAAACTATGTTATTTCCTCCTTCCCAAGTTGGCAAAGCAGAAAAGGTGGTGGAAAGATCATGCAAAGGTGGTACAATGTGTCAAATGTGCATGTGAACTTCCCAATAGCATGAAAGCACTTCTTTTTTGTCGGAGCACGCGTAGAATCAGTAAGAAAATAGAGCATGTGGGTCTGGATCACGGGGGTAACCACTTTTTTACTGTTTTAGTAGAAATACAAAATGCGAGCGCGTTATAACGCGAGTGTGTTATAACGCGCTCGCGCTATAACGCGCTCACGTTTTGTCCTGCTATAGATCCCTAATCCCTAAACCCTCAACTCTGATCCCTTGACCCTCAACCCTTAATGCCAAATCCTAATCCCTCAACCCTCAACCCTATCCCTAAACCCTTAACCCTCAATGTCAAATCCTTATCCCTCAACCCTATCCCTAAACCCTCAACCCTCAACGTCAAATCCTAATCCCTCAACCCTATCCCTAAACCCTCAACCCTCAATGTCAAATCCTAATCCCTCAACCCTATCCCTAAACCCTCAACCCTCAACTTCAAATCCGAATCCCTCCACCCTCAACGTCAAATCCTAATCCCTCAACCCTAATCCGTCAACCCTCCAACCCTATCCCTAATCCTTACAACCCTAAACCCTAATCCCTCAACCCTTAACTCTGATCCATCAACCCTCAACACTATACCTTAAACCCTAATCCCTTCAACCTCAACCCTATCCCTAAACCCTTGACCCTCAAACCTCAGCCCTCGACGTCAAACCCTAATCCCTCAACCCTTAACTCTGATCCCTCATCTCTCAACCCTAACCCTAAACCCTCAACCCTCAACATCAAACCCTAATCCCTCAACCCTCAACCCTAATCTATCATCCATCATCCCTCAACTCTAATCCCTCATTCCTAAACCCTAAACGCTATCCCTATTCCTAGACCCTCAACAGGCTCGATACTATACCTTAAACCCTAATCCCTCTACCATCGACACTCTTATTTAACCCTAATCCCTTGACCATTAACCCTATCCCTCAACCTCAACCCTTAACCCTCAACCCTTAACTCTCAACATTAAACCCTAATTCATCAACCCTAAACCCTAATCCCTCAAACCTAAACCTTATCCCTAAACCATCAACCCTCAACACTATACCTTAAACCCTAATCCATCAACCCTCAATCCTAAACCTTATCCCTAAACCCTAATCCCTCAACCCTAATCCCTCATCCATCAACTCTAATCCCTCATCCCTAAACCCTAAATGCTATCCCTATTCCTAAACCCTCAACAGACTCTATACTATACCTTAAACTCTAATCCCTTATCCCTAAATCCTCCAACCCTATCCCTAATCCTTATACCCTCCACACTCTACTTTAACCCTAATTCCTCGACCCTCAACCCTATCCCTAAACCCTTGACCCTCGAACCTCAACCCTCAACCCTCAACATCAAACCCTAATCCCTCAACCCTGATCCTAAACCCTAAACCTTCAACGCCAAATTCTAATCCCTCAACCCTTCACTCTAATCCCTCAACCCTAAACCCTATCCCTAAACCCTCAACACTATACCTTAAACCCTAATCCCTCAACCCTAACCCTAAACCTTGTCCCTAAACCCTAATCCCTCAACCCTCAACCCTAATCTGTCATCCGTTATCCCTCAACTCTAATCCCTCATTCCTAAACCCTAAACACTATCCCTATTCCTAGACCCTCAACAGGCTCGATACTATACCTTAAACCCTAATCCCTCTACCATCGACACTCTTATTTAACCCTAATCCCTTGACCATTAACCCTATCCCTCAACCTCAACCCTCAACCCTCAACTCTCAACATTAAACCCTAATTCATCAACCCTAAACCCTAATCCCTCAAACCTAAACCCTATCCCTAAACCATCAACCCTCAACACTATACCTTAAACCCTAATCCATCAACCCTAAACCTTATCCCTAAACCCTAATCCCTCAACCCTCAACCCTAATCCCTCATCCCTCAACTCTAATCCCTCATCCCTAAACCCTAAATGCTATCCCTATTCCTAAACCCTCAACAGACTTGATACTATACCTTAAACTCTAATCCCTTATCCCTAAACCCTCCAACCCTATCCCTAATCCTTATACCCTCCACACTCTACTTTAACCCTAATTCCTCGACCCTCAACCCTATCCCTAAACCCTTGACCCTCGAACCTCAACCCTCAACCCTCAACATCAAACCCTAATCCCTCAACCCTTAACTCTGATCCCTCGACCATCAACCCTGATCCTAAACCCTAAACCCTCAACGCTAAATTCTAATCCCTCAACCCTTCACTCTAATCCCTCAACCCTAAACCCTATCCCTAAACCCTCAACACTATACCTTAAACCCTAATCCCTTAACCCTAACCCTAAACCTTGTCCTTAAACCCTAATCCCTCAACCCTCAACCCTAATCTATCATCCATCATCCCTCAACTCTAATCCCTCATTCCTAAACCCTAAACGCTATCCCTATTCCTAGACCCTCAATAGGCTCGATACTATACCTTAAACCCTAATCCCTCTACCATCGACACTCTTATTTAACCCTAATCCCTTGACCATTAACCATATCCCTCAACCTCAACCCTCAACCCTCAACTCTCAACATTAAACCCTAATTCATCAACCCTAAACCCTAATCCCTCAAACCTAAACCCTATCCCTAAACCATCAACCCTCAACACTATACCTTAAACCCTAATCCCTCAACCCTCAACCCTAAACCTTATCCCTAAACCCTAATCCCTCAACCCTCAACCCTAATCCCTCATCCCTCAACTCTAATCCCTCATCCCTAAACCCTAAATGCTATCCCTATTCCTAAACCCTCAACAGACTTGATACTATACCTTAAACTCTAATCCCTTATCCCTAAACCATCCAACTCTATCCCTAATCCTTATACCCTCCACACTCTACTTTAACCCTAATTCCTCGACCGTCAACCCTATCCCTAAACCCTTGACCCTCGAACCTCAACCCTCAACCCTCAACATCAAACCCTAATCCCTCAACCCTTAACTCTGATCCCTCGACCTTCAACCCTGATCCTAAACCCTAAACCCTCAACGCCAAATTCTAATCCCTCAACCCTTCACTCTAATCCCTCAACCCTAAACCCTATCCCTAAAACCTAACCCTAAACCTTGTCCCTAAACCCTAATCCCTCAACCCTCAACCCTAATCTGTCATCCGTCATCCCTTAACTCTAATCCCTCATTCCTAAACCCTAAATGCTATCCCTATTCCTAGACCCTCAACAGGCTCAATACTATACCTTAAACCCTAATCCCTCTACCATCGACACTCTTATTTAACCCTAATCCCTTGACCATTAACCCTATCCCTCAACCTCAACCCTCAACCCTCAACCCTCGACTCTCAACATTAAACCCTAATTCATCAACCCTAAACCCTAATCCCTCAAACCTAAACCCTATCCCTAAACCATCAACCCTCAACACTATACCTTAAACCCTAATCCCTCAACCCTCAACCCTAAACCTTATCCGTAAACCCTAATCCCTCAACCCTCAACCCTAATCCCTCATCCCTCAACTCTAATCCCTCATCCCTAAACCCTAAATGCTATCCCTATTCCTAAACCCTCAACAGACTCGATACTATACCTTAAACTCTAATCCCTTATCCCTAAACCCTCCAACCCTATCCCTAATCCTTACACCCTCCACACTCTACTTTAACCCTAATCCCTTCAACCTCAACCCTATCCCTAAACCCTTGACCCTCGAACCTCAACCCTCAACCCTTGACGTCAAACCCTATTCCCTCAACCCTTAACTTTGATCCCTCATCTCTCAACCCTAACCCTAAACCCTAAACCCTCAACCCTCAACGTCAAATCCTAATCCCTCAACCCTAAACCCTATCCCTAAACCCTCAACACTATACCTTAAACCCTAATCCCTCAGCCCTCAACCCTAAACCTTATCCCTAAACCCTAATCCCTCAAACCTCAACCCTAATCTGTCATCCCCCAACTCTAATCCTTCATCCCTAAACCCTAAGTGCTATCCCTATTCCTACACCCTCAACAGAATCGATACTATACCTTAAACCCTAATCCCTTATCCCTAAACCCTCCAACCCTATCCCTAATCCTTATACCCTCCACACTCTACTTTAACCCTAATTCCTCAACCCTCAACCCTATCCCTAAACCCTTGACCCTCGAACCTCAACCCTTAACCCTCAACGTCAAACCCTAATCCCTCAACCCTTAACTCTGATCCCTCGACCCTCAACACTATACCTTAAACCCTAATCCATATCCCTCAACCCTTAACCCTTAAAACTTAAACCCTATCCCTACACCCTCAACACTTGACACTATATCTTAAGCCTTAAACCCTCATCCCTAAAGCCTCAACCCTCAATCGTTAAACCTTCAACCCTAAACCCTATCCCTAATCCCTCTACCCTCGACACTCTAACCCTAACCTCGACATTAAATGCTAATCCGTCAACCCTAAACCCTAATCCTAAACCCTCAACCCTCAACCCTCAACACTATACCTTAAACCCTAATCCCTCAACCCTCAACCCTAAACCTTATCCCTAAACCCTAATCCCTCAACCCTCAACCCTAATCCATCATCCCTCAACTATAATCCCTCATCCCTAATCCCTAAATGCTATCCCTATTCCTAAACTCTCAACAAACTCGATACTATACCTTAAACCCTAATCCCTTATCCCTAAACCCTCCAACCCTATCCCTAATCCTTACACCCTCCACACTCTACTTTAACCCTAATCCCTCAACCCTAAACCCTATCCCTAAACCCTTGACCCTTGAACCTCAACCCTCAACCCTTAATGTCAAACCCTAATCCCTCAACCCTTAACTTTGATCCCTCGACCCTCAACCGTAATCTGTCATCCCTCATCCCTAAACCTTAAACGCTATCCCTATACCTAGACCCTCAACGGGCTCGATACTATACCTTAAACGCTAATCCCTTATCCGTAAACCCTCCAACTCTATCCCTTATGCCTTAACCCTCATGATTAATAGCCTTGAATGTAAAAAAATTTGTGTGGGACATAACGCGAGCGCGTTATAATGCGCTCGCGTTATGTCAAACATCACAAAAGACAGACTTGCGGGAAAGAAAAATGCAAGGCAAAACATAACGCGAGCGCGTTATAACGCACTCGCGTTATTTCTTGCTTTGGGAATCCCAAGCCTTGGGCTTGGGATTTGCTTTGGATTTCCAACCCAAAGGCTTGGAGTGCCTTATGAACAGTCACAGACGTGTTTTTCTATATTCTTCAAAATTTCACATAATTTCATTCGTGCTAACCCTCAGATTTGCACATGTTTCAAGGTTGAACAAATCAAACACATGGGTAATGTTAGGCTTTCTCTTAGCTATTTGACGATGTGATTTTTTTCACATTTTAACAATGTTAAGCCTTTCATCTTTAATTTCTTTTGTTTGTGTGTCCGTTTTTAGGCAAAAACCACTGTTTGGTCTTTTTTTCATTGTAAAATAACTATTCATTCAAATTTTAAAAAAATTACATATTTAGAAACTAGACTCCATTCTACAAATATTAAAAAAATAAAAAAATGATTTTCAATTAGTTTTCAAAATTTATAGGGGTAGCACGGCCAAAATTCTATTTTTTAGGATGTGTCCACTTTAAAAATTAGTAAAAAATCAAATATTCATCAAAAAATTATCAAAAAAATCGGGCATAAACTACATGCTATTAGCTAATTTCTCACCAAAGTGATTTTAAAAATACCAAAAAAAAGTTAACCTTTTGAGGGAGCCACAAAACATGCTATGTTATGTTTTTTTGACAGAAACAACACCAATTTCTGTGGCTCCTTCTTTTGAACCCCTTAATCTATGCTATTTTCAAAATAAAATAGTAGTTTAGAAAGTAGACTCGGAGCACTACAAACATTGTTTTGGTTACATCTCCAAATTTTAAGTGTAACTATGCTCAATTTCTCATCCAAGGCTAGTATTTCCTGATTTCAGAAAAAAAGTGGCCACTTAAGACCCCTTTTGGCCCCCCATCTTCTTGCACTTACCCATACATAGGATTCTTGGCCAAAAAGATAGCACTTTGGCTATCACAACCAATCTGAATGATCTCGTAATCAAAACCAATACCTGTACAAAGTCTTCTCAACCAAACTTCCTCCTTAGAGACATGAGTAGCAGCCATATACTCTACTTTTGTGGTGGACAACGCAACTGTGGGCTGCCTCTTACTCATCCAACTCACTACTCCTCCAAACAGAGTAAACACATAGCCACTAGTGGACCTTCGACTATCCAAGTCACTTGCCCAATCTGAATCAACAAAACCATGTTTGTCCAAAGATTTATCAATACTATCAGTACCAAAATAAACCAAACAATGACCGGGAGTACCTACAAGATATTTAAACACCCTCTTAGCATAATTCTAATGTTGTCTACCAAGGTTAGACATAAATCTACTCAAAACTCCCATTGTTTGGGCAATATATGGCCTAGTGGAAACCATTGCATACATCAAACTCCCTACAACACTAGCATATGGCACATTAGACATATCCTCAAAATCAACTTCATTCTTTGGACACATATCTAATGAAAGCTTAGTACCAATGGGTAAAGAAACTCTAACTAGGTTACAATCCTGCATACTAAATCTCTGCAAAATGGTATTCACATACTTACTTTGTGATAACCAAAGCTTTATGTTACCTCTATCCCTCCTGATCTCCATACATAGAATATACCTGGCAGCTCCAAGATGCTTCATACCAAATGCACCTGAAAGTTGGGGCTTTAAGCTCACTGATCACACCCCTAGTATTGCTGAAAAATAACATGTCATCAACATACAATGTAATGATCAGTATAGAATCATCAATACAATGAATGTAAACATAGTGATCCTCCTCGCTCCTAACAAAACCTAATTTCAATACAAATGAATCAAACTTTTGATACCACATTTTGGGGGACTGTTTCAAACCATAGAGAGACCTCTTTAACTCACAAACCCATTGTTCTATCCCTTTTACCTCAAAACTTGTAGGCTGTAGCATATAAATTTATTCCTCAAGATCTCCATGCAAGAACACGGTCTTAACATCCATTTGCTCAATTTCCCAATCATAAGCTGCAGCAATGGATAAAAGAAATCTAATAGAAGTCAATTTAGCAACAAGAAAGAAAATCTCACCAAAATCAACTCCCTCTCTTTGGGAGTAGCCCTTAGCTACCAGTCTAGCCTTGTACTTCTCCAATGACCTGTCTACTCCAAACTTCTTCTTGAAGACCCACTTACAACGTATGGCCTTTTCTTCCTTTGGGCAAACAAACAAGATCCCAGGTGTTACAAGAGTCTAAATCCATCATCTCCTCCTACATGGCTAACTGCCAAGATTCACTATCATCTGCAAGAATAGCTTCCCTGTAGGATCTAGGCTCATCGTCAATACTCAATAAAGAAAATATACAATGAAAATTTGGTGGGCTATATAGGTATCAACTAGATTCCATTGTCTTGTGGATCTCCTCAAGGGTGGATTAAGAGTCTCTACTTGTTCTTCTACATGATCATTTGCACCAACATCTTTTGTAACAATAGATTCATCTTCATCAGAACTACTTGAATCTTCTTCTTCTTCACCCTCTAATCCATCATTCTGTTCTTCCTAAAATGCATCTTCCTACTCTAAGTCAAAGTGCACTCTCTTTACCTTATCTTTTTATTTTGGCTGCTCAAGTTCAGAAATAGCTCTAAGTTCCCTAAAAATAACATCTCTAGAATAGAAAATCTTATGAGTTAGTGGATTCCAAATCTTATAACCATTGGCATTATCACCATATCCAATGAATGTACACTTTTCATCTTTTGGATCCAACTTAGATCACTTTTCCTTAGGCACATGAACAAAAACCCTTAAATGTGAAACAAAAGGTTTCTTATCTGTCCACACTTCATAAGGTGTCGAATCATGAGCCTTACAAGGAGATTTGTTAATCACATAGAAAGTAGTACACACAGCCTCTACCCAAAAACATTTATCCAATTGTGCATCACTCGGCATACTTCTGGCTCTTTCCATAATTGTTCAGTTCATCCTTTCTGCAACACCATTCTATTGTACAGTGTATATGGAGTTGTCTTTTGTCTGATAATACTTGAATGCTTGCAAAACTCATCAAATTCCTTAGAGAAACATTCTCCTCCATTGTCAAATCTTAATATTTTTATCCTTAATCCTAATTGGTTTTCAACTAAGACTTTAAAATCCTTAAACTTAGTGAAAACTTCATATTTGTGTTTCATAAAATAAATCCATGTAAATCTAGATACATCATTAATGAAGGAGACAAAATAATGAGATCTTCCGATAGATTCATTATCCACAGGTCCAAACACATTCATATGAATAATTTTTTAACTTGTCTTTTGCTCTATTGCTTCCTAAAGGAAATTATTTACTATTTTGTTTACCAAACACACAATGCTCAAAGAAAACAAAGTGCACATCAGAATAAGAAAAACCATCCAACAAATCTTTATTGTTAATAGTTTTCAAAATATTATTACTTGTGAGGCCCAATCTATAGTGCCACAACATACAAGTGTTTTCAGAAGCCTCAGAAACATAAGAGGCATTACAAACTATAGTGGCTTCTAGCCTAAACAAGTTTCCCAATCTCTTTCCCTTCGCTACCACCAAGTTTCCTCTCACCAATCTGTAGCCATGCTCATCAAATGTTACATGTATTCCCAAATCATTCAACTTCGAAACTAAAATCAGATTTCTAGCTAATCCAGGAACATGCAAAACACCAAGGAGGGTTTTAATCCTCCCATCACTAAAACACAACAATACCTTGCCTTTGCCAATTATCAGATATGTAGATTTGTCTCCAAGGTAGATATTACATCCATCATACTCTTCGTATGTGGAAAACCATTCCTTATGCGGGGTCATATGAAATGAGCATCCTAAGTCAACCAACCAGTGATCATTAGAAACAACATCACATGCAGAAAGTAAAACATCTTCACCTATATTCAAGGACTTATCTGAAGCACTCTCCCACTATTTCTTTGGGTTTCTGCACTCCTTCACATGTACCCTTTTACCACAGTTCCAACACTTAACTATGTTCTTCTTCCCAGGAGTCTTAGGTCAGCCTTTAGACTTGTCCTTAGCCCCTTTCTAATCTCCTTTTGATTATCTTTCCTTAGATCTTTCCCTGACACTGAGAGCATCCTGTGAACTATCCGAACTCTTCTTCCTCAATTCCTGTGATAGCATAACTGAAACAAGTGCATCCAACTTCAAATCTGAGGTTAGCAGTGATAGACAATATGAAATTATCCCAAGATTCAAGTAAAGAACAAAGAAGTAAGATACATTTATCTTTCTCATTAACATCAACATCTACAGATGGAAGCTGACTCGATAACAAATTAAATGAATTTAAATTCTCTACAACTGAATCACCCTCTCTCATTTTCATGGAAAATAATTTTTGTTTTAAATAAAGTTTATTTACCATACTCTTGGCTTGGTAGATCTCACCCAACTGTTTCCACAAACTATGTGCAGTCTTTTCCCTTGCGACATTTAGCAGGACATAATCTACAAGACACAAATGGATGGTTCCCCATGTCTTTTTATCCAACCTTGCTCATTCATCCAGAGAGACATCATCAGGTTTCTTCTCATTTTGAACAACCAACCAGTGGTTTCTTTCTTCCAACAAGTCTTCCATTTTCAGATTCCACAACTCATACCCCATTCCATTGAACTTCTCAATGTCCAATCGAGAGGTTGATGCAATGATGGATGCAGCCATAATATCAACTCAAGATCTGCAAAACAAACGCAACCAAATCTCCCACTGTAGCTACATAGCCTTCACCCTACCATCCAAGAGTCAAACCTGGCCAAGCTCTGATTCCAAATTTTAGAAATAAAAGCACAACTACTTCAAATGGAAGTATGATTCAAGTATATTTAATGATCTTATATCAGTGTATTATCAATGGAGATTGTAACACATAAAAGAAACTATGCAACACAGAAGTATCAAATATGAAAATTGAACACACATCACAATTTTTAATGTGGAGAAAACCCTTGCGGGTAAAAAAATCCACACAGGAAAGAGGCTCAAGTTTGTATTAATATGATAAAGATTGTACAATACAACAACTCCACAACTCTCTCCACCAGTCTTCAACCTGATAGCATTCCGGCGGCACCTGGGTACCTAAAACCTATATTACAACAATAAATACAATGGAAAATACTTATAGAAGTGCTCTCACACCTCCCTAGGTGTTCACTTTCTCTCTCATGATAATCTCCAACCTATAAACATTAAATTCCATATTACAAGCACCTTCCACTTGTCTAAAAATAGCCATGTGAAGTTGGGCGCCCAAGACTAAATCTGGCCTCTTGAAGCATCTTATGATGCATCATAACCATCATAGATTCCACTAAAGAGTATCTTCCCAAGATGGGAGACTTGGGCTAAACATAGTCACTTACAACAAATGAATATCTGTCATATGCGTCATATGACAACTTGCAGTTATCCTAGATTCTTTACATGCATCCACCAAACATTATGGCATGTGTCATATATGCTAAAAATAGTAGATTCTCCCAAGGTGGCACCTACACTCATTTACTATTGAGTTTTACAATTACCAACCATAAATGTCACTCCTTAATTACCTCCGGTGAATTCAAAATTACCACTACCGGTGAAACTACCTCATTTCCTTATGGGTAATTACAAATTACAAATAATAAAATGGAATAAATATAATATTGGGATTTACAAGGTTAATGGCACCTTATCCCAACAACATAAACCTCTCTCAATGTTTATGGGTTCTTGTCCCTCAAACAATAACTAAGCTTTGAATCAAATGCACCATAATATAAAACTAAACACAGTGATTCATTAGGTTTCATATGACGAGGTACCTTTCTCATAGTCATGATGAAGTGGATGTTAAACTTAGTTACTGTCTCATTGATGGCCTTTTTGATGGATGTGAGCTCATGAATGGAAAATTTGGGATCAATCCTATCTCCATACTGCTGCATCAACACTCTCATGAACTCCTCCCAAGAATCAATGCTATTGTCAGGGAGAGCCTTATACCATTCTTTTGTGCTTTCTTCCAATGAGTGCACAAACAACTTCATCATCAGAGCTTCATCTTCAATCTCATATTCATTAGTGACACTAATAAAATGTCTCAGGTGTTCCTCACTAGTGATAGCGTTGTTGCCCTAAAATCTTGGAATTTTCCCTCTAATCTCAGTTGGGATGGGATTAGGAAAATCAGGAATACCAATAAAATCAGTTGTTTGTATCTTTCATCTCCCAATGATTGCCTCTATGCAATAAACCTTTGTGCTTATCTTCTCTAAGCATGGCCAATGGGCTAAATGTTCCCATACTGATGGTTAACTTGATTTTGTGGTGGCTGCATGTTGATGTTATGAGCAGGGGCCTGATTTATGCCCTGTTGTCACATATGACATTGTTGTTGTTGTATTTGGTTACGTTGTTGATTATGTGGCTACTAATATTGCTTCTGATGTGCACGCTACTACTATGCATTCTGATTCAAACCTTGTTGGGCTAGTTGAGCCTCTTGTTGATCAAGCAAGGCTTGCATCTCCTTCTCTCTATTTCTGAGGTGATCAAGCATATCCAACTCATCTTGGATCCTTCTTTCTCTTTCTTCATCATTATCAAGCTCCTGCTAATCGCCCTCATTAGGAGTAGCATTGTGCTAACTTTCAAATGATCTTATGGGGGAATCAGGATACCTAGCATCCTAATATACTTCTTCATTATCACTAGGCATCCCATTGGTTCTCAAATGTGGACCTTGAGAAGCATCTCTACCTCTTCTACCAATAACATTCTTATTTCTTCTAAAATCATAGTCATCTCTATTCTTTCTTCTATTTCTTCTTAGCATGTTATCAGCAGAATCTTCAGAAGTATAGTTGTATTGGCTTTTGAGGTTGACAAATATATTGTCTTCGGCATTCCTTGTAGGTATCTTTTTTCCCTATACCTGTTCCTTCTATTTCCAGCATTGCTAGATGATTCCTTACGTCCAGAATGTTGTTGATTTCTTCCTCTATCCATTTTGAAACCTCTTTCACACTGAAATTAATTCTGGGTTAACAAATGAAGCCGCCACTCCCCTGTTGGGAAGAAGTTTAAGAAAATTTGTATCTAAATATAAATAGCCAGAACTAAAACAATTCACTGTTATCAAGGATTTTAGATTTGAGTCAAAATATTAGCTCCCTCGCAACGACGCCAAAATGTTGGTTCCCAAAATAACTGCAACCCAAAACTATAAAACATTCCTACAACACCCATTCTAGGGACTATCATCAGGGTGAAAAGAATAGGTTTATCAACAAGTAAAGGGGAATTTTGGCCAATTATAGGAGATGCATAAGCTCCTCTACTCTTTGAGCTTAGCTTAAACTTTGGATGGATTTTCCAAGGGGTATTATACCTAAATAGGCATTAAAATAAAACTAGATGAGCAACTAAAAATATAACAACCAAACCCAAATTGTTTTCTTAGTCCCAAATCTATCACTAAACTATGAAAAGTTGGCTTTTGTATGACCCCTATATAGTTGATAAATGCAATCCTATATAATGAGGATACATGAAGACTATTTTTGCTTCTAAAAGTAGGATGTAAAGTTTTTTCTTTGAAGATGGGTGATCTAAGGCTACTCAGACTAGTGCCTATCCATTGGGCTGTAGAGTCTAATGTAAAACAGAGGAAAATAATCACACAGAAATGTATATCTACCTACTTGACGAATCAAGTGCAAAGAAATCACTATCAAATTGCTGAAAATACTTAAGAATCACACACCATAGCACATTTTTCCTTATGCAATACTGAAATAATCATTCACAAAGCTTGGGAATGAATTAAGAACTCTCACATTCATCAAATCAGAAATTACTGTTAGAATCTGAAAAGATTATTAACCCAGAATAGATATTTAAACTATGAATGCAAATGATACGAAATCAAAATAGCAACACAGAGTTAGTCTCCAAGAGAGTAATGCAAATGCTAGAAGCAAAATAGCATTAAGAGGATGCAAAAGCAAAAGATTCAAAATACAAGCTAGGTAACATGCTTATATAGAGTAGGAAGAGAGAGGAGGTGGCAACACTGACCAATGAGGAGCAACCATCTATCGGACTAAAGATAGAAAAGTATCTTCCCAAGATAGTTAATGGATGCTCACATGTAGGAAGGTGACACCTCACAACCACTCACCTAATAAGACATGCTTTATTAACCTAAGCGAGATTAATAGAAGTGTAGGAAAAACCTAGGAATATAGGGAAAAATAAATAACCCAACTAGGAAATAAAAATCTACACTAACACCCCCCCATAAGCGAAGCTTAGGTGGATGTAGAAATGGGTCCTGGCAAATCAAGCCTAATGAGGTACCCATGTACATAAAATTCCCCCCAAAGAGAGAGAAAAGAGACCCCCCCAAAAGTAGAGAGAGTCAGGACTCCGAGTGAGAGGAAGAAGCCCCCCAGAAGATGAAGCATCCCGCACCCCCAGCAAAGCTCGCAAATGAAGGAATTTGCTCTCAGTGAAGGGTTTGGTGAAGATATCAGCAACCTGCTCGGATGTCAGACAGTAGTGAAGGTCGATGATGTGGCCATGGATGAGCTCCTAGATGTAGTGCATGTGGACCTCTATGTGTTTGGTCCGTTGATGATGGACTGGATTCCGTGAGATCTGAATGGCACTTTGGTTGTCACAAAATATGACTGATGGCCATCTGATCTGGATACCAAACTCAGTGAGAAGATTCTGAAGCCAAATGGCCTCGGTAGTGGCATTCACAGCCCCCCAATACTTGGCCTTAGTAGAAGATAGAGCAATAGCAGATTGCTTCTTGCTCGACCAACAAACAGGACTTAAACCAAGTGAGAAGCTATAACTTGAAGTAGACTTGCGATCCTAAGAATCTCCCACCCAATCTGAATCTGTGTAGCCCACCAATTCAAGCTCAATACCCGCTGCGTAGTGAATCCCAAAACTGTGAGAACCCTAAATGTAGTGAAGGATCCACTTGGCTGCTTTCCAGTGCAACTCATGGGGCTCCTGCATAAATCGAGAGACCATGCCTACAGCATATGAAATGTCAGGTCTCGTATGAGTCAGATAAATGAGACTCCCAACAAGCTATCGGTATAAAGTGCCATCAACAAGTGGAGAAGAACACTGAGCCTCAAGTTTGACTCCAGAAAGAAAGGGAGTTGGAGCAGGCTTGCAGTCAGCCATATGAAACCTCGAGAGCAAATCTAGAGCATACTTGGACTAGTTGATGGTGATCCCGGAAGCAGACTGGTAGATCTCAATCCCGAGAAAGTAATGCAACAAGCCCAAGTCAGTCATCAAAAACCTATCATGAAGGGTAGTTTTGACAGAGCTAATGGTGGATGAAGAACTCCCTATGATCAGTAAGTCATCAACATACAGAACCAAAAATAGGAGTGAATCATCCTGCTGCAGAATGTAGACATTGGGATCAGAATGGCACCAAGTGAACCCAACTGAGAGAAGGAAGGAGTCCATCTTGGCATACCAGGCCCGAGGACCCTGTTTGAGGCCATAGAGAGACTTCCGAAGACAGCACACAAGTGAAGAATCCTGAAGGAACCCCTGTGGCTACTCCATGTATATCTCCTCCTGAAGGTCACTGTGAAGAAAAGCACTCTTCACATCCATTTGGTGTACTTCCCAACGATTAGCTGCAGCAATGGCAAGAACCAGTCGGATGGAATTCATTCAGGCATCTAGCACAAAAGTCTTAGAGTAGTCAATCCCCGGAACTTGGGAGAATCCTTTTGCGACCAAGCGAGCCTTAAGCTTGTCAACTGACCCATCTGCTGCAAATTTTGTCTAATAGATCCACTTACATTGAACAAGTTTTCTTCCCTTAGGAAGAGGGACAAGATCCCAAGTGTGGTTCCTCATCAAGGAACTATACTCCTCCTACATAGTTGTATCCCACTCAGGAATACCAGAAGCCTCATGAAAAGACTGTGGATCTGAGGTAGTAGCAATGAAGACATGTGGAGCATCCTGGAACTGTGAACAAGTCCACTTGGTGTCTGATGGATCCCTAACCCAATCACCTACAAACTACAAGGTCTGTCTAGCCCAAAGTGGACTGGAAGATGGAGAATCTGGAGGAGAATCATCAACCTCTGAATGATGACTAGGAGAGGAAGAAGGTGAGTCCTTTGAATCACTCTCTGCATCGGAAGTGGAGGTAGAAGACTACTCAGGTGAATTTAACTCATCAGAAGATATGTCATGTATCCCAAGTGACTCCAATGTCAAAGTAGGAGTTGGAGAAGTGATAGAAAGTGAGCTCGAAGAGCCCTCCTCAAACTGAACACTCCTCTCAATGAACAACTCATGTGTAGTAGGGTGGAACAACCGATAACCCTTCACACCATCAGGATAACCTACAAATATGCAAGGTCTGCTCTGTGGATCCAAGGCCTTGTGTTTCTCTGTAGGAATGTGGGCACATGCAAGAGAACCAAAAACTCGAAAGTGCTTAACTAATGGTTTCTGACCACTCCAAGCTTCAAAAGGAGTGACTCCCTTCAAGGCTCGGTGAGGAACACGGTTTTGGATATAACAAGCACAGTTAATGGCCTCTGCCCAATACTGTGGTGCAAGAGATCTGGAGTGAATCATGCAGTTCACCATTTCCTTCAAGGACCTATTCTTCCATTCTACAACACCGTTCTGCTGAGGATTGTATGGAATGGAATGCTACAAGTCAATCCCCTCTAAAGTGCAAAACCTATCAAACTGATGGTTGACATACTCACCACCATTGTCAATGTGCAAAACTTTGATGGCTTTACCGGATTGCTTCTCTACAAAAGTTTTGAAGTCTTGAAAATGATCAAATACCTCTGACTTCTGTTTGAGAAAGTACACCCAAGTATATCGAGAAAAGTCATCAATGAATGTGAGGACATATCTAGCCTTGCTGAAAGAAGGATGCTGAAATGGACCAGCCAAATCACTGTGAACTAACTCTAGTATATGTGAAGCTCTCCATGCCTTACCTTTGTCAAACTTTTCCTTAGGATGCTTACCAAGAATGTAACCTTGGCAAACACCACCTGAAAACTGAACTGAAGGCAACCCTGTGACCATGCTCTACTGGTTGAGTTGCTGCAAGTAACGGAAGTTAAGATGGCCAAACCGCTCATGCCATAATCTACTCGCATCATTAGAATGAGTGAGAAAAATAGTCGAAGGAGGATTAGGAACAAAGTGAGAAAATAGATAGAGTCGTGACTGATGATCTGCTCTCCTAACTGCAACTGTAGAACCACTGTGCAACTCACGAATCTCCACTGAATCAGGAGTGAACTCAACCCGCTTGCATGAACCTGTGTGAGTGATCTAGTATACTGATAGGAGATTAGTTGATAATGATGGCACACAAAGAACATCATGGAATGTGCCATCCCCCACATCAATAGACCCTCTCCCACACACCTCAACAGGAGTGTCATCACCCATCAAAATAGAAGGCATAGTACATGGCTCCAAAGATGCAAGTTCTTCCTTAGATGAAGCCATTTGGTGCGAAGCACCCGAATCAAGAACCCAAGTGGATGGTGAAGAAGCAACTGCAACAAGGGTCTTGCCCTTTCCTTTCCCCTTGTTGTTTTCTTTTGCCTTATTAGACCCCTCATTAGAACTCTGTTTGATAGACTCAGGAACACTGATATTATTCTTCTCAAGAATGTGTGTCAAGTGATCAATTTGTTTCTTTAGACATTTATGTTCATCATGACCGGGTCTTTTACAATAGGCACATTGGACCCTCTCTTTCTTAGGCTTGTCGCCCTTGGAATATTGGGTCTCATTAGTTGCTTTTGAAGCAACTGATATCTGATCCTTCTTCTCTTTGCTATTCTTCTGTTTCTTATCCTTACTATTGTTGTTACTACTTTGTCCTTTTTGTTCTTTTGTGCCTTGGTTGGCAGCCAAGGCATGTGACTTAGAGGACTTAAGAGTGCCCATTTGAATTAGCTTGTCCTATTCCCAAGTGAGATTGACAGCAAAATCATCTAAAGATGGCATGGTGAATTGAGTACCAAGTGCACCCTTAGTAGCATAGAAAGTAGAAACAAACATAGAATATTTTGAACTTAGCTTAGAGAGAATACTAAGAATCAGTTGTTCATCTTTCTTTTCAATTCCACATTGTTTTAACTGCAGCCTTAGTGATTTCAATTTAGTGAAGAAATCCTGGATTGTGTTGAAATTGTCTAGACTTAAACTAATTAGTTCATTTTCCAACATATGACCCCTCATTGAATCTTGTGTACCAAATAGTGTTTCTAGCTTTGTCTAGATTTCATTTGGCATATTCAAAGACTCAATGTGAAAGAGTAAATCAGGAGAAACAGACAAACACAATGTTCCATATGCCTCATCACATTTGTTAAACCACTTAGGCTTATCTTCATCTTTAGCAGGTTTAGTTTCAAGTCCCATAATTATCCTATTTAATCCAGCTTTCCTTAAGTGAATTGTCATGCGTGATTTCCACTCAAAGTAATTATATGGAGTTAGGATGGTCAGATTTGTTTGATCCATGATGAAGAAATGCAGAGAAGAAGTGCTGAAAAGAAGAGAACCCAACCAAGACAACCCCCCCTTTTCACTCAATAAAAGAACCCCCCCAAGAAAATATGATTTGACACTTTATATTAGTGTGTTTACAACTGCCACTAGCAAGAAATACTAAGTGGTCTTGATTTCAATGCATTACAAAACCCTCATGAAGACCATATGCTGAAAATACAACTTCGGCATAATACTCAGAGAAATAAATAGCACCACTGTGATCTACTCAAAAAATCATGCACTTTCAAAAAAAGAATCACCTTGATACGAGGTTGTATGTGAAAGTTATGATCCTCTGAAGTTCCCAAAATGAGAACTGTGCAATGTCACGACTGAGAATCTGAAATTTCTGAAACAAATTGGCATCAAAATCAAAAAACATCTACACTAGTGCATAGAGCATGAAAAAATAGCCAAAATAAAAAAAAATTGTGGGAAAAGGAGTCTGTATGAGCAAGAATAGAGCATTTGAAAACTGCCTTCAAAATTGCAACTGCCAATGGAGAGAGGTCTTGCTGTAGCTTTCTGAGCGTGTTTCTGCAAAATCTACAAACTACATGCAAAAATGGAAAGATACCCAGATGGTTTTTCTGTGCTTTGAATAAAACCCAGAAGGCGTTTTTCTTGCAAATGCACAGAAGATGTTGCTCTAGTGTAAACAAAATGCCTTTAGCTATAAAAAATGACCCCAACAACCAAAAAATGACATGCAAAGGCTGAATCAAATGCTGGAACTTGCAATATTGATTCAAAAGACCAAATATGTAAGCTGGTTGTCAGATTTGCGCTCAAAACCTCGGTTCCGCAACTGTGTATGATGATATCCGATTTCAGTGAAACGAAAGCCAAATATGACTTTCTCAAGCCTTCTGGACGCGTTGGAATAGCTAGAAATGCTGTCAGTATAACTAGAAATGCTACAATCACCCAGATTTCATAAAACACATGTGCAAACCTCAAAGATTAAAAAAGTTTCCGTCAAACTTTTCTGATTCTCAAGATCATCCGAAGATGCAAGAGAAGACTGGGTTTTTCAAAAAATTGAAATAAGATTTATTAGCCCCCCCTAAATCTATCAAATATGGAAACTAAAATCTACTCTTGCACATAGAATAGCTCTGATAATCTGAAAAGATTATTAACCCAGAAAACTAGTGCAAAGAATAGATATTTAAACTATGAATGCAAATGATACGAAATCAAAATAGCAACACAGAGTTAGTCTCCAAGAGAGTAATGCAAATGCTAGAAGCAAAATAGCATTAAGAGGATGCAAAAGTAAAATATTCAAAATACAAGCTAGGTAGCATGCTTATATAGAGTAGGAAGAGAGAGGAGGTGGCAACACCAACCAATGAGGAGCAACCATCTATTAGACTAAAGATAGCAAAGTATCTTCCCAAGATAGCTAATGGATGCTCACATGTAGGAAGGTGACACCTCGCAACCACTCACCTAATAAGACATGCTTTATTAACCTAAGTGAGATTAATAGAAGTGTAGGAAAAACCTAGGAATATAGAGAAAAATAAATAGCCCAACTAGAAAATAAAAATCTACACTAACAATTACAATCATACCACTAAATGTGGTAAAAGTAAACTAAAACTGCGATTGCAGTTTGCTAAGTAAAACACCTGTAGTAGTGGAGAAAAACAACAATCTGATACAAAGATTGGAATTGTATTACATACGCTTCATGATTGATTCATGTATAAACAAAGCCTGCTAAATATCCTTTTGAATTTGCCTCATGGAGCTCACAACCATGCTAAGAAATTGCCAAAATTTGACCAACCCTTAACATCACTGAAAAGAATGCATATATAGTATTCAATTCAAAACTGACCGTAGTCTCCTAGGCACCATCTTCTGAGAAGGACTATACCCACACTACATTAATCCTAAATCCATCAGTGATTTGCACTTTGGGGGTTAAGACCCATGCGCTACTGGCACTACAGACAATCATAAAAAATTATTTGCACTCCAAATGTACCTAGAGCAATCAAGAGGGAACCTTCTTATCCTTCCCTACCACCTACAACATTGACTTCTCAGATCTTTGTCCCTCATGCATTGAAGAATTTCACTGTTTCACCCACCTGCACAACACTATTTTGTAGGTTCATTAAATTTTAAATACAAATTAGTTTGTGTATCCCTACAATCATGGCATGCATTCAGGGAATTAACCACTTCAAGTATCGACAACACCCCAATGTGTCATCCTTCCTTTCTACTTTAAAACACCTGATTACTGACTGTATGTGAGGCCCATCCCTTTCTGACATTTTAGTTGATTTAGTTTGCAATACTAGACTTTATTAATTGGATTATATATTTGATGTGTGTGAAACATTATGTTAGTACTATGGTCATTTATGGTTATTATGTTGGACATTATGCTAGTTGACAATTTTGCACATTATTATGATATTTAAACTTTATGGATTTAAGTATTGAATTATATGATTTAATTGATTTGAGTAGATTAATAATTATGCGTGAAAAGAAAATATTAGATGGAAATGATGCTTATATGTAAGTTATTAAATAAATTATATTTAAATTATTTGAGTATGTGATCATGATTAAAATTGACTATTTAAGTTATTTTCGTTATGCATTAAGTTGCTTCGGCTATATTATCATGACATACTGACATTCAAAATTAAGTGTGCATGTGGGTGGCCAAGATTCCTTAAGTGGTTTTGAAGACTCCATAAACCCCTATGTTACACCAGTTAGCCTAGCCTAAACCATGGAAGGGGTTAAGGCTAACATGTGATGTAAAATTATTGTTTATTTTTAATTTTTATTTTTGTGTGTTATTGTGAAATTTTATTATTTTTTATAAGTTTTATTTAATTGCATTTATGTGGTGAGAGTCAATTTAATTATTTATTTTATTTTAAATAATTTCTTTTGTGGGATGAGGATAAATGCTTTATATTTATATATTTTAATAATTTTCCTTTATGAGAAGATTTTATTTCCTTGTTTTATTTTGGAAAAAAAGTCTTTTTGGGCGAGAAAGAAAGAAAGTTGCTTTCTTTTTATTTTTCCCACTTTTTGAAATTAATTAGTTTTATTTATGGGAAAATTTGGGAAGGGGTTTTCAACTTTTATGTGCATGAATTTTAGAAAAGAGAAAATTTGAGAGTTGTAAAAACACAAATCTGTGTCACACTTTCAACCAGCTTATCAACACAAGTGAATTTTAGTATTTCTAACAAAAAAATAATTTTGGTCAAACATATGATCTTGTAAGATTCATTCTAGCAAAGTTAGATATGTCCACAACTTTTCCAACTAAAATTGTTGGCTAAATGCATATGTAGCACCACTATGAGGCCAATTTACCCAAAAAAAAAAATTATTTGAAAAACTTGATATTTCAACAACTTCTACTCGTGTAAATAACATTTTTTAAATAATATAAAAATACCCTTTTGTAGATCTATAAGTTTAGTTTTAAAATATATATATATATTAATAGTTTAATTATTATTTATATTTTCCTTTCCATTTTTACTAAAAGTCAGTTATTAGCACAAAACATTAGGTCAATTACCATGTCAAGGAAAAATAGTAAAACTTATTAAAAAAAATTAAAAAAAGAATGATGCACTAGATAAAATAATCTATATCAAGATGGTATAATTTTTTTTCTATTTTAGATAAATAGTTAATATGAAAGTTAATGTCGAATGGAAACAACTACGTTTTAACACACACACATTTTATTATTTATTTAAAAATATGTATTTATCAAAATTGGAAAAAAATATATCCATGCACTAAAGTTTCAAGTTATAAATACACACAAAAAAATTGAAGAAAAAAAATAAAATTTACTATATAAATATTGACGTCTCATGTAACTTCATTTTTCCGCATTTTATTAGCAACTAAATTATAGTGTCAATTTATTAAAAACTATATTCAAATAATTTTTTAAATTTTTTCAAAAAATACAAACATAAAATATACTAAAAAATAAATATTTTATAGTTTACATCATCTAAAAATTTAAAACATATATGTCACTTTTTAGTGATTCAAGTTTAAAAGTTGGATCAGCGTTGGATGTTTCCTTTATAAAAGTGTGACACAACTTTGTGCTTTTATATCATCAAAAGAGATCTTTGGCTTGAAGAGTTTGCAAAAATTTTGAGTACAAAGGTTTGGATTCAAGAGCAAGGGTTGGATTGCATTTCTAGTTTTAATTTGGGCTCACACCAACTCGGGGAGCTGAGGTAACATTCTAAATGTTCTTGCTTTTTGATTTTTGTAAAAAATTATGTAAGTTGTATGTAATCTTGGATTTGTATGATTTTTTGGGTTATCTATCTTTTTGTCATTTTTTGTAAGTTTTGGGTTGTATGGGAGCAACTCTCCGTTTTGATGAGAGTCTCCCATGTTTTGGACTTGAGGGAGGCATGAACCTCTCTTGGGGAAATGGTTACTGGTTCTATTGATATATTGATGGGTATGTGTTTGGTGTATTTGCAGAGGTTGTAGAAATGCATGTTGGCATATTTTGTTGCATTGAAGTGTATGGAGGTTTTGGAGGTATGTTGTGTATGGAGTGATGGAAATTGGTGGTGTTGTGATTTGATACTAATTTTGTTGTAGAGGTATGTGTGGGAGGTATAAAGATTCGAGGTGATGAAATTGATTATTGTGATTTGTGGTGATGAAGTTGTTGTATTTGTTGTGGAGGTATGTGTGGGAGGTATAAGGGTTGGTGGTGATGGAATTGTTTATCGTGATTTGTGGTGATTCTTGATAGTTGTTGTGTCTCCAAGAGCGTTGACTTTCCCCTCTCTCCCCCTAATGTTGATCTAAGAATGATCCTTGTTTGTGAGTCAAACCGTGGGAAAACTTACATTGTGATTTTGCTTCTTTTTGGATTTGTGTATTTGCAAGTTTGTTGCATGTGTATTTGAACTTGGTTTATGGAGTTCTCTTGCTTAAGGGTGGGATGTGCTTATGCAATCCCTATGGTAGGGTGGCAAGAAAGACTTGGCCATCTATTTGGTTGTATGTGTGCAGGATAAATAAAGGATTTCTAGTCAAAGGTTGAAAGTTGAAAAGAGTTTCTGTGTTTCTCAAGAAAAGAAAAGAAAATCTATTTTTCTATTGACATTGATGCCCTTGTAAAATATTCCTATGGAATTCTTTCATTATGAACAAAGAGTTTGTGGAGCTGAATATATTGTTGAAGGAAACCAGTATGATCATTGTATATGTTTGGTAAATTAGTATATGTATCCTTCCTTTCAATTAATTATGTATGATGTTATAGTTCATTAAGAGATGGTTGTTGGGAAGGGAAATAGATGCTATTATTATAATTCTCATAAAACTAAAAATGATTATCTTACTATACCTTTTTTTTTGTGATGGAGTTTTTAATTTTTTGTATATGATCTTATATTTCTGGTAAAATTGTCCCTAGAAAAACTAGTCTATTCTGTCTTAAATAAAATTTGCTTTAGCATCTGGGTTTGTTTGAAAATTTTAGGACAAGTGTGCCATTGAGTTTTATAAATCATATAAAAAAATTAATGATACTCAGATTCTATATTTTGAGATATAAAATGATTTGTGACTAGATGTTTGGACTGTTATAAAATTATCTTGATAAAAACTAGTCCATTGTAGCTTTAATAACTTTCATTTTAGAAACATGGTTTTTTTGATATTTTTATTGAAGATGTGCATCCTAGTTGGCTAAATCCTCACAAGAATTCATCCATACTTGGATTCTCAATTATGAGATATGTACAAATTAGTAACTGTCTATCTATACTGCTATTCTGAAAGATTATGATTTTACATGTGATTATATGATTTTTAGAAAATTATATTAAAGGAAATTAATTTTTTTTATTTATGATATTTCAGGGCTCTATTTTTACCTTTCTAACACATTTTAAATTAGGAAAAATCATGGATATTTAGTTTAATTAAAAGAAAAAGAAGACAAAACATTTTATGGAAAAAAAATAACAAAGAAAACAATAGAAAAGCAAAAATAATTGAAAAGTAAATTTAGAAATAAAACTTGTTTTATTGGTTTGTTTTAATGATCCATCAAATCAATTCTAATAGTTTCTATTTATTTCATTAATGTTCATTTGATTTCTAATATTGTTAGTTCAAAATTAACTAGTTTAAATTTATTTCCATTTATCTTTATTTGGAAACATATGGTTTAATAAGTTTATTTAATCTTTTAAATGATAAGTCCAATTAGTTGAGTTAATTAGTGAGTGGCTTTATTTATTAATTTAATATTCTTTAAAAAAACATATTGTTTTATTCAACTATTTTTATTAAGCCTATTTGAATGCAATAATTATTTTAAGATTTAGTTGTTTGCATTTATAATTTAATAATTTATTTTCAAATTAGAATAAATTATTTTATTTAGTCATTTTATTAAATCTATTCAAATTAGTAAAAAAGTTTTACATAGCAAGAAATGATAGTGCAATTTAGTAAGATCTAATCTTTTTTTTTGTGCCAATAAATCCCTACCTTTTAGTTGGCCAAATCTTTTGTTGGCATACTTTCTATTTCTTTGACTCTTATCCTTTAATGTTTTTTAATTAATTCATAATGATAAGCTTTAAACTTTTAGTCTAAGATTCCATAAATATTATTAATGTATTTTATCTATTTATCTTATTTAGAATTGATTAAATTAGAATATTTAAAGGTTATACAAAAGAAATGTTTGTTTGTATTTATTCAGGCAGTGGAAAATTTACATTATTGTAGTAGGAAATTATTTTAGGATGAAAACTTAATTATTTTAAAAAAAATTGTCTTCACTAAGTTAGAATCAGTGATTTAAAAGATCCTTTGAAAATGGAGGTTTAAATTTTTGTCTAGATCAATGTCTTTAAGTTCAAAAAATAATTGTAGTTATGTAAGTGTGTGCCCACTTGTATGTGTTTATATGGGTGGGCATTAAATTGTACACTTCTACACTTTCCTCTCTTATGCGCCTATCTTCTTCATTTTTGCATTTTATCTCTCAGTGAACCTTCCCTCTCATCATCACTTTTACCCTTTTTATGCCCTGTCAGCAAGTTTTGGTTCTCCTTATTGGAAAAAGTTCATTGCTCAGAACTTTACCTTGTCGCTCTCTATTGGTAGCCCTTAACTTTTTCAAACTGAGCTTTTTCACCCTTTAGTCGATAAAATTTTAATTTTTTGAACTATGGTCTCTTCTTCTTTATTTGCTTTATTGGCAACTTCACCTTACGGTGAACTACTCACCTTTTGCCTCTGTCGGTAAATCTTCAATTTGCTGAACCATGCCTTTTCCATCTCTTTTATTGGTGATTTTGACTTTTTCAGAACCACTCCTTTGGCACCTTTTCTTCATGCCTTATCGGCAAATGTCAACATTTGCAAACCAAAGGCCTTGGTCGCCATTTCTGTATTATCGGCAAATCTTCAATTTCTTGAACTTGGGACTGGCACCTCCTTTATCGGCAAAGTTGCACCCTTTTGAACCAAAGACTTTGTCACTTGCTTCTTTGCCTTTATTATCGGTGAAAAAGCCTATCGGTGAATTGCCGAAAACTTGAACTATTTCACTGGTTCGGCCACCTGCCAATTTCCTAACAAGGCACCATCTTTCCTTCCGTGCCTTAGCCATTTTATCACTTGCCTTTTTCCCTATCGGCAAAATCTAGCTGCTTTGAACTCTTTCTTTCCTCCTCTATGTTGCGCCCTTTGACAGTGAATTGATTGTCAGCTGAATCAATGCATCGATGAACTTACCAAAATTTGAACTTTCCTATAGTTCAGATTTTCACCGATTCCTTGAAAAGCATATTACTTCACTCTTGCCTTAGAAAATTTTCTAAACTTCATGTTGGCAACTTGGAAAACATCATTAATAGAGACACTGCTGGTATGAGTTGGTTTGGTTGAGCATGATGTTTGATGGGGTTGTCATTGATGGCAACAAGAAAAGGAACAAAGATTCAACAAGGTTGGAACAAAGACTTTGGTCTGGCAAAGCAGACTTAAGCATTTTGTCTAAGTGTTGGCAGAGTACAGAAATAGCGACAGAGAGATAGTATTTTGATCAATGTTGGTCCGCAGTTGAAGATTATTGGAATAAGGTGCCATTAACCTTGTAAATTCTAATATTGTATTTATTCCATTTATTATTTGTAATTTGTAATTACCCATAAAGGAATGAGGTAGTTTCATTAGTAGTGGTAATTCTGGAGTTACCAGTGGTAGTTACGGAGTTACATTTACTATTAGCAATTGTAAAAATCAAAATTAAATGAGTGTAGGCACCACCCTTGGAGAATCTACTATTTTTGGCATGTATGACAACTTGTCATAATGTGGTGTAAGTGGATTTATGGCAGCTGTCATAAGATTCCATGCTTCTATGACGCATATGACATTCATTATTAGTTGTAAGTTGCTATCTTTAGCCCCAGTCGTCCATCTTGGGAAGATTTATTGTTGGTGGTAGCTATGACCATTATGACACATCATAAGATGTTGTTACATGCTATTCTTGGACATGGGCACCCAAATTTGGATGGGTAAGTTTTTGCCACTTGGAGGTTGCATGTATGACGACATTTAATGCTTACATGTGGGGGAATCTTGGAGAGAGAAAGTGGATGCCTAGAATGGAGGGAAAACACTTCTATAAGTATTTTCCATTGTATTTGTTGTTGCAATACTGATTTTAGGTACTCAGGTGTTGCCGGAATGCTGTCAGGTTGAAGATTGGTGGAGAGAGTTGTTGAGTTGTTGTATTGTACAATCTATTTCAGATTAATACAAACTTGGGCCTATTTCCTAGTGGAGTTTTTTACCCGCAAGGGTTTTCTCCACGTAAACACTGTGTTGTGTGTTCAGTTTTGATGTTTATGTGTTGCATAGTTTCTTATCTATGTTTCAATCTCCATTGATAATGCACAGTTAAAGATTGTTAAACATATATTTGAATCAGATTTCCATTGAGTAGTTGTGCTTTCATTTCTAAAATTTGGTATCAGCGCCTGGCCAGCTTTGACTCTTGGGTGGTAGTGTGGAAGTTGTAGCTACAATGGGAGATTTGGTTGCATTTGTTTTTGTAGATCTTGTGTTGATATTATGGTTACATCCACCGTTGCATCAACCTCTCATTTGGACATTGAGAAGTTCAACAGAATGGGGTATGAGTTGTGGAAGCTTAAAATAGAGGATTTGTTGGAAGAAAGAAACCAGTGGTTTGCTGTCCAAAAAGAGAAGAAACTCGATGATGTCTCTCTGGATGAATGGGCAAGGTTGGATAAAAAGGCACGAAGAACCATCCGTTTGTGGAAACGAAGAGACTGCACATAGTTTGTGGAAACGGTTGGGTGAGATATACCAAGCCAAGAGTATGGTAAATAAACTTTATTTAAAATGAAAATTGTTTTCCATGAAAATGAGAGAGGGTGATTCAATTGCAGAGCATTTAAATTCATTTAATTTGTTGTTGAGTCAACTTGCATCCGTAGATGTTGATGTTGATGAGGAAGATAAATGTATCTTGCTTCTTTGTTCTTTACCCGAGTCTTGGGACAATGTTATCCTTTCTATTACTGCTGATCTCACAAATCTGAAGTTGGATGCTCTTGTTTTAGTTTTACTATCATAGGAATTGAGGAAGAAGAGTTTAGATAGTTCAGGGGATGCTCTTAGTTTTAGGGGAAGGTCTAAGGAAAGAGGACCGAAAAGAGATTAGAAAGGGGCTAAGAAGAAGTCTAAGAGCTGATCTAAGACTCCTGGAAAGAAGAATAGAGTTAAGTGTTGGAACTGTGGTAAAAGGGGACATGTGAAGGAGTGAAGAAACCCAGAGAAACAATGGGAGAGTGCTTCAGATAAGTCTTCAAATGTAGGTGAAGATGTTTTACTTTCTACATGTAATGTTGTTTCTAATGATCACTGGTTGGTTGACTCAGGATGCTCGTTTCATATGACCCCGCATAAGGAATGGTTTTCCACATATGAAGAGTATGATGGAGGTAATATCTACCTTGGAGACAACTCTACATATCTGATAATTGGCAAAGGCAAGGTATTGTTGTGTTTCAGTGATGGGAGGATTAAAAACCTCCCTAGTGTTTTGCATGTTCTTGGATTAGCTAGAAACCTGAGTTTAGTTTCAAAGTTGAATGATTTGGGAATTCATGTAACTTTTGACAAGCATGGCTACAGATTGGTGAGAGGGAACTTGGTGGTATTGAAGGGGAAGAGATTGGGAAACATGTTCAAGCTTGAAGCCACTACAGTTTGTAATGCCTCCTATGTATCTGAAGCTAGTACTAAAAATACATGTATGTTGTGGCACCGTAGATTGGGTCACACAAGTAATAATGTTTTGAAAACTATTAAGAATAAAGATTTGTTGGATGGTTTCTCTTATTTTGATGAGCACTTTGATTTTTGTGAGCACTGTGTGTTTGGTAAACAAAATAGAAAGTTATTTCCTTTAGGAAGCAATAGAGCAAAAGAGAAGTTAGAAATTATTCATACGGATGTGTTTGGACTTGTGGATAATGATTCTATCGAAAAGTCTCGTTATTTTGTCACCTTCATTGATGTATCCATATTTACTTGGATTTATTTTATGAAACACAAATATGAAGTTTTCACTAAGTTTAAGGATTTTAAAGTCTTAGTTGAAAACCAATCGGGATTAAGGATACAAATATTAAGATCTGACAATGGAGATGAATATTGCTCTAAGGAATTTGATGAGTTTCGCAAGCTTGTAGGTATTATCAAACAAAATACAACTTTCTATACACTACAACAGAATGGTGTTGCAGAAAGGATGAACCGAACAATCATGGAAAGAGCCAGAAGTATGCTGAGTGATGCATAGTTGGATAAATGCTTTTGGATAGAAGTTGTGTGTACTGCTTGCTACTTGATTAATAGATCTCCCTGTAAGGCTCTTGATTCGACACCTTATGAAGTGTGGACAGGTAATAAACCTTCTATTTCACATTTAAGGGTTTTTGGCTATGAGGCTTTTGTTCATGTGCCTAAGGAAAAGCGATCTAAGTTGGATCCAAAAGCTAAAAAGTGTACATTCATTGGATATGGTGATAATGTCAAAGGTTATAAGCTTTGAAATCCACTAACTCGTAAGATTATCTACTCTAGAGATGTTATGTTTAGGGAACTTAGAGCTATTTTTGAACCTAAGCAACCAAAAGAAAAAGATGAAAAGGTAAAGAGAGTGCACTTTGATTTAGAGCAGCAAGATGCACCTCAGGAAGAACAAAATGATGGATTGGGGGGTGAAGAAGAAGAAGAAGATTTGAGTAGTTATGATGAAGATGAATCTGTTGTTACAGAAGAAGTTGGTACAAATGATCATGCAGAAGAACAAGTTGAGACTCTTACTCCACTCTTGAGGAGATCCACAAGACAATGGAATCCAGTTGATAGGTATAGCCCACCAGATTTCTGTTGTATATTTGCTTTATTGAGTATCGATGATGAGCCTAGATCCTACAAGGAAGTTATTCTTGCAGATGATAGTGAGTCTTCGCAGTTAGCCATGTAGGAGGAGATGATGGATTTGGACTTTTGTAACACCTGTGATCTTGTTGGTTTGCCCAATGGAAGAAAGGCCATAGGTTGTAAGTGGGTCTTCAAGAAGTTTGGAGCAGACGGTTCATTGGAGAAGTACAAGGCTAGACTCATAGCTAAAGGCTACTCCCAGTGAGAAGGAGTTGATTTTGGTGAGATTTTATCTCCTGTTGCTAAGTTAACTTCTATTACATTTTTTTTATCCATTGTTGCAGCATTTGATTGGGAGATTGAGCAAATGGATGTTAAGGCTGTGTTCTTGCATGGAGATCTTGAGGAAGAAATTTATATGCAATAGCCTACAGGTTTTGAGGTAAAAGGAAAAGAACATTGGGTTTGCAAGTTAAAGAGGTCTCTCTATAGTTTGAAACAGTCCCCCAAAATGTGGTATCAAAAGTTTGATTCATTTGTGTTGAAATTAGGTTTTGTTAGAAGCGAGGAGGATCATCGTGTTTACATTTATTGTGTTGATGATTCTATACTGATCATTGCATTGTATGTTGATGACATGTTATTATTCAGAAATACTAAGGGTATGATCAGTGAGTTGAAAGGTCAACTTTCAGGTGCATTTGATATGAAGGATCTTGGAGCTGCCAGGTATATTCTCGAAATGGATATTACAAGGCATAGAGGTAACATAAAGCTTTGGTTGTCACAAAGTAAGTATGTGAACACTATTTTGCAAAGATTTAGTTTGCAGGACTATAACCTAGTTAGAGTTCATTTACCCATTGGTACTAATCTTTCATTAGATATGTGTCCAAAGAATGAGGATGATTTTGAGGATATGTCTAATGTGCCATATGCTAGTGTTGTAGGGAGTTTGATGTATGCAATGGTTTGCACTAGACCAAATATTGCTTAAGCAGTGGGAGTTTTGAGCATATTTATGTCTAACCCTAGTAGACAGCATTGGAATTATGTGAAGAGGGTGTTTAAATATCTTGCAGGTACTCCTAATTATTGTTTGGTTTATTCTGGCACTGATAGTGTTGATAAATCTTTGGACAAACAAGTTTTGTTGATTTAGATTGGGCAGGTGACGTGGATAGTCAAAGGTCCACTAGTGGCTATGTGTTTACTCTTTTTGGAGGAGTAGTGAGTTGGATGAGTAAGAGGCAGCCCACAGTTGCTTTATCCACCACAGAAGCAGAGTATATGGCTACTACTCATGTATCTAAGGAGGCATTTTGGTTGAAGAGACTGTGTACATGTATTGGATTTGATTGTAGGATCATTCAGATTGGTTGTGATAGCCAGAGTGCTATCTATTTGGATAAGAATCCTATGTATCATGCTCGGACTAAGCATGTTGATGTTCAGTATCACTTTGTTCAAGAGTTGGTTGCAAATGGAGAGATTGAACTAAAGAAGATAGATACCCAGGAGAATGTTGTAGATTCATTGACCAAACCTGTGAGCACAAAGAAGTTCATGTGGTGCAGAGAAGCCATGGACCTTCTTTCTAGTACTTGATTATTTCATTTGATTTTCTATGGGTTGATTTACAATGTATAATGTCAAGTGGGAGAATATTGGAATAAGGTACCATTAACCTTGTAAATTCCAATATTGTATTTATTCCATTTATTATTTGTAATTTGTAATTACCCGTAAGGGAATGAGGTAGTTTCACTGGTAGTGGTAATTCTGGAGTTATCGGCGGTAGTTATAGAGTGACATTTACTGTTGGCAATTGTAAAACTCAAAAGTAAATGAGTGTAGGTGGCACCCTTGGAGAATCTACTATTTTTGGCATGTATGACAACTTGTCATAATTTGGTGTAAGTGGATTTATGGTAGCTACAAGTTGTCATAAGATTCCATGCTTCTATGACGCATATGACACTCATTATTAGTTGTAAGTTGCTATCTTTAGCCCTAGGTGCCCATCTTAGGAAGATTTATTGTTGGTGGTATCTATGACCATTATGACGTGTCATAAGATGTTAAAGTCTATTCTTGGACATGGGTGCCCAACTTTGGATGGGTAAGTTTTTGCCACTTGGAGGTTGCATGTATGATAACATTTAATGCTTGCATGTGGGGGAATCTTGGAGAGAGAAAGTGGATGCCTAGAATAGAGGGAAAACACTTCTATAAGTATTTTCCATTGTATTTCTTGCTGGAATACAAATTTTAGGTACTCAGGTGCTACCGGAATGCTATCAGGTTGAAGACTGGTGGAAAGAGTTGTTGAGTTGTTGTATTGTATAATCTATTTCAGATTAATACAAACTTGGGCCTCTTTCTTGGTGGAGTTTTTTACCTGCAAGGGTTTTCTCCACATAAACACTGTGTTGTGTGTTCAGTTTTCTATTTTGATGTTTCTGTGTTGCATAGTTTCTTATCTATGTTTTAATCTCCATTGATAATGCACAGTTAAAGATCGTTAAACATATATTTGAATGAGATTTCCGTTGCGTAGTTGTACTTTCATTTCTAACAAAGATCTGGTCTTACGGTTCTGGTAAGATGTCTATAGTCCTTAGATGATTTTAAATCCAAAGTTTCATCTTCTGATCATCTCTGGAAGTGTACCTTCAAGTAGCCTAAGTCCAACATGACAGAATACAGTACTGAATAGAGTAGAACACCTAATTGATTTGGTCCCCATTCCTCTGGTAATATATATTTCCTTATGCGGTTCTAAGGTGTTGTAAACACTTGTTTAAAGGTCTCAAATCCAAATTTTTAGATCTTGGAGTCTACCGAAAAGATAATTATGAGCTACTGAGTATCGCTACAAGGTTTGACAGTGTTTGATTGTGACAGGGTATGTGTTATGATGGTCTGCATTTGGCCGCAAGTTGATATTATGTTCTGTGGTATTGGAGTTATGTTCTAAGATGTCTAAAGAGTCTTGGATATGAATTTGAGCAAGTCTTGTGATCAGCATTGAAAGTTGTAATCTGACAGATGGACTGAACTAGTGATAATCAAAGTTTAAGGCTGACCTAATACTTTGATCTGTGTGTGGTAAGATCTAGTGTTTGGAATCTTATCATAAGTAGTTCTATAGTTGAAGCTGACATGTGAGAAGGTGTTTCAAGTATTGAATTGGTTCACAAAGTATTTTGGTGAAAGGATTAGGCTGACAAGCTACACATTGTAAAACTACACACTTCATCTTTGAAGGCCGACCTGATTTGAAGATTGTAAGTGTTGCGGATATATATGTGAGATCCATTTTGATGGTTGAATGAAGAAGTGTGATAATATGAATGTGTGTGTGTGCAACATATGAATTTTTGTGATTTTGTAAGGGTAACAAGTGCAGAAGAAGAGAGATCTTTTTTTTATGTAAGAGCAGAGCAGTGTAATAGAGCAAGTCAAGATGAAGAGTTTTGAATCATTTTTCTAAGCTTCATCAGAACTGTATCCATGCATTTTTAGATGCAATTTTAGCAGTTCATTTTGGCAGTGATCCACCCTTCTTTCTTTTTCTTTTTCTTGGTAGTGAGCCTATATGCAGTGAGCATCTTTCTTTGGATAGTGAGTCCTTAACCTTGGCAGTGATCCCTGGACAATAAGCCTCTTGTAATTTAGTAGTGTTACTACATAATATATTGTGAGCTAACACTCACTGTGGTTTTTCCCATTTTGGGTTTTCCACGTAAAAATCTTGGTGTCTATGTGTTATGTTTTGTGGTTGTTCATTCTATGTTTAATTTTGTTTAATGTTGTTGAATGGGCAAATGGTTTAATGATTTAATAAGTGAATGGTTTAAGAGAATACTGATTCACCCCCCTCTCAGTATTCTAGGTTTTTAACACTTCAACCTTCCATATTTGCCTTATCAGAAAAAAGTCACTAAACTGAACCAAGAACAACTTCCTTTGAGATTCCTTACCGCTTAATCGGTGAAACACAAAGAACATGAACTTTCATTTTTGAATGAAATCTCTGACAAAGGCACTCCCTTTCCTTTTTCTTAGCCCTGTCGGCAGAATGGTCGTAGGGAGAACTCCCTATCGGCAAACCACCGGGTTCTTATTTTTTCTTTTCATCGATAGAAGAGCCCACTTTACCTTTTCTTTACTTTTCCACAACACTCTCCCCTTATCCTTCAATCAGTGAACACACATATTGGCGAATCGGCGAGAAATGGAACTTGATACCAAGTTCAGAAGTTATAAACTTTGTCGATTTGTCGATAACAAGGTAAAACATGGAAAATTTTCTAAGGGAGAAACCCTCTTTGAGCAAGGCAAAAAACATAAGAACCAAACTTTGAAGAAGCATAACTTCTTCATTTAAGGAATTTTAACATGGTTCAAAAGGAAAAGTTGCTCAGAATTGGATTGTCTATCGAATGGTGGCACTTGCTAAGGAATTTTGACAAGATTTTTGGAGTTTGGGGGTAAAAATGGGCACAATGCGAATAAAATTTTGCAGGTGCCAACATGGTGCTCAAGTATTCTTCAAGCATGATGTGAGATGACTTTTTGGCATTTGTGAAGTAAATTAAGATATTCCATATTTATCTCCTTGACTTTTGTAGAGTTGATAAGATGGTCTGGTGGTAGAATAGTGAAATATGATTTATATTAAGCAGGATTAAGGCATAATTAAGGAGTTAATTGTCAGTGATCTTGGCTATAAAGGGATGAGGAAAACTGCATTTGATGGTAAGTCTTGTCATTAGCCATTTTTGGTAATTTTTAGTTATAGTGTAGTCTTGGTTATTGAAGAAAGTTGTTGAGATGGCAAAATAGTTAGTTTGTTATAAGTACCTTGAAGGATCAAGTAACTACAAAATGAAAGACAAGGCTCTCATTGCTGAAGGGTATGGGGGGCTCTTATAAAATAATAACTGGCTTCCTGATGCAGGTGCCTGAGTAGAAACTATCCTTTTCATGTTACAAAGAGACACAGGAACCTCACATGGAGAATGAATCTCCAATAAGGAGGCTCTACTTCCTTTATTTGGGATATCTAGGAGGTGAAGAATAGTGTCTTTAGACATTATTCTTCTTTCATTATAATTTAAATCTCCTCCTCCATGGTTAATACAATAGGTCATCTAGACCTATTCTTATATCACTCTGGTAGAAAGATAGATGCCCATGTATCTGTCTTTTAGATTGTTGGTGATGGCCTCTCTCCGATCTATTCATTTCTCCTTCCTCTAGGCTTGCTATACATCTTCATCACATCAAACATTCATTAATATCCATGTTGGAGGCAGCAAGAGGAAGAAGTTCCCACAACAACTAGAAAACTCACCTAGGAAGGTGGTTGAAAGGTATGTCATATTCATGCCACCCACTTTGATAGTTTGAGGGATGAAAAGCAACACTAAAGGTAAATCCATATGTAAAAAATTGCTATGAAGTGAAAAGATTATTTGTAAAAGTTGATGTAAAGTGGCAGATGTCACTCATCTAAAGGGGCTTTGCTTTGTAATCTTTTCTATATAAGGATGTAGTCCTTACTTTGTAAAGAGTTGGTTTGAAAATATACATTCAAACAAGGTCTAAAGTATTGGGGTAAATATGGGTACATTTTGTTGTAGTGTATTGGGTTGTTCAGATAAATATATGAACAAGTTTTATTTGCGAATAAAATTTCTGTAATGACTTGGTAAATTTTCTCAACAAATTACTATAAGACCATATTTCTATTTGATATCTTTACAATCTATCTCCATAAACATTTGAATGTTTTAGGGAATTCAAGGGACTCCTGGGTTTACATTTGCTATTCTCTATATCAAGTTTTTGTTAGTATGTATTCAAGGAGTACATTAAATTGTTATGCTTAAAATAGTTAAGTATGCACACTTTCATAGCTGATATGTGGAGCATTTCAATTTTTTATGGATAACTAAGAATGGATGTAAATTTTAAAAGTGGGAGGTTTGTTGAGGGTCTGATGTTTTTGCAAGGCAGAAACCTCGTCAATTAGGCTCAGTTGGATGTTGTGATTTCTTTATCATTATGGGTTTTTATCCAAATATGACTCTGTTGTTGCAGGATTAGGCACCAATCTTACATGTGAAGATGACCCTACACACCTTTAAATAAAAATCAACATGGTTGTGTCTGTAAATTATCTCTAAGTTATTTTTGTCCTTCTATTATGCACAAAGTCTAGTATTATAAATCTTGCCAAACCCTATGTGAACATGCAATTAATGCAAATCTTTAGAGGACATGTGCATATTATTTTCTTATCTGGGTTAATGGTGCTATGAAACCACAAATGAGTATATCTACAAGGATTATGAATTAGTTTATCACATGCGAGCACCTTATTCAACCTAGTTTCCTTAATTAGAGATTTTTCTTGTCATCTATTTGTTTTCTCCATCTTTCAAAGATCTCTGAGAACACCCTCCCAAGCATGGCAAGTCTCAAAGTGTAGAAGAGGTTTATCTACCCTCCTGTTCATTGGATTTTCCTTACCCTCAATTTGACCATAGGTTTCTTCTCTCTATCCAGGTTTATTCGATCCTTGTGTCTAGATAGTGTGGCAAATGCCTTAGGATTGAGGAATTGTAGGAAAAAGAACCAACACATCCCCCATTTATAATGTCCATTATTGCACTCATCACCATATATTCATCATCCACCTTGATAAATTACCATTTTCATGTCTCAGTTCAATATCACATGAGCAAAAGTAATCCCACATTGGTTGATTTGACCTCTAATGTTTAAAAATTTAAATTCAAAACTTGGCCTACTCTAACCCATTCCTTTCTCGCCTAGAGCTGAATATATAAATGTTTGTGTGATTTATTGATATGCGCATATATCTAAAGCCATTCAATTGCATTCATTTTAGACATATAGTTATATCTAAGAATTTACTAACACATCATTTAAAGGAGTTTTCTAGGAACACTTTCATTGGGGCACTAAAATGAATCTAGATATGTATATTCATCTGAGAAATTGGCATGATTGAATATCATTGTCAGGTAAATTATTCGCACAACTATGGAGTTAGTCTTTTTTGGGGGTTGGCCTAAGAGAACTTGTCCCCTAGCGATTTTGTAGCCCTTCACAAGTACATATAAATACCGCTAGTCCTCATAGCATAGTGGACCATAGCGAATCAAGCAAATCTAAGAGCATGTGTGCACAATTGCTTAGCCAAATCACTTCCATGGGCTACATGAAAGATCCATGCTCATAGACAATACCTAAAGCCACATATTCAATCTACTATATAGGTGATCAAATGTTCAAATTTTGAGGTAAAGTATAGCTAGAGTTCCACCATTTTTAGTCCTTACACAACCTAAAATTCAATGCCATAGAGCTAAGTACCACTATCCACTTTACATTCACTTTCCTAGAATAGTAAATTAATTGTCAATTTATCACTTTGGAAACATTTGATTATTTAATTTGAATTGATATATATTTTGAGGATTACATTTATTTAATTAACAATATTTTTTTTTTTTTAAATCACAATTATTGAACTTTAAAAATTGATTTTTTATTTATATAAATAAAATAGAATCTAGTTCATACAGTATCATAATACCCAACAAGACTTTGCCCTTTATAAACTCTACATGACTCATTCAATTTGAACAATAAACCAAGGACCAATTTACATAGTAACGAAACCAATTTTTATTTGACACGCATGGTTAGTTTGAAATTCCACGAACGCGTAGGGGTTAGAGCGGTAAGTCAAATGATTTCTCTGAAACTTTCAAATATTATCCTCACCAGAGGAGAGATTGAATTAAAACACTCAATATTCTTTAAATGATTCAACACTCATACACCTACAAATACAAGGCCTGGAAAATTTTATTCATGTATATATTTGTCCCGAATCATTCAATCTGAACAAGCTGTGGGTCAATATATTGTATTCAAAGTTTTGGGAACCTGGAAGAATGGATGCGGCTCGTAAATTGCTTTCTGTGAATGGTTCTTCTCCATCGTTTCTGGCCTCTGGTGGATGGATTATTTTTCTAGTGTTGGGAGTGTTTGGGATGTTGATAATGCTCATCATCTTATCTCGAAGCTGTGGTTGGAGCTGTGGTTGGGACGAGACAGAGATTGATGGCAAGGATGGGAGTGGCGGTGAAGATGGGGGTGGAGCCGAGGATTCAGTTGGAGATGTGGATGGAGGCGGCGGCCCAAATGGAGATGTGAATGGAGGATTTGATGATCATCATGAAGGATTTGATGGTCACGGTCACAGCCACGCTCATGGTCACGGTCACGGTCACGGTCATCATGGAGGATTTGATGGTCATCATGCTCATGGCCACGGTCATGCTCATCACGGAGGATTTGATGGTCATCATGCTCATGGCCACGGTCATGCTCATCACGGAGGATTTGATGGTCATCATGCTCATGGTCACGATCACGGTCATCATGGAGGATTCGATGGTCATCATGCTCATGGCCACGATCACGGCCATCATGGCGGATTTGATGGTCATCATGCTCATCATGGAGGATTTGATGGTCATCATGCCAATCACGGAGGATTATAGGATTTCATAATAAATTTATGAAATCTATATGTTTTGTTTTCATATACTTTCTTTTCACTACTTATTTTTGGCTTCTTGGAGCTTCCATTCCCCATTTATTATTATTTTTTATTGAAATCCATAAACTTATGCTCATGGCCATGGTCATGTTCATTACGGAGGATTTGATGGTCATCATGCTTATGACCATGATCATGGTCATCATGGAGGATTTGATGGAGGATTTGATGGTCATTATGCTAATCAGGGATATTATAGGATTTCATAATAAATATGTGAAATCTATATGTTTTGTTTCCATATACTTTCTTCTCACTACTTATTTCTGGCTTCTTGGAGCTTCCATTCCTTATTTATTATTATTTTTTATTAAAATCCATAAACTCATTTTAACCTTTGGTGATGATAACATCATTACCTTTTATCTTATCTTATCACAGTAGAATAATATATCTACAAAGCATATACACCAACAAAAATTTATATGTGACCTATTTTTGTTAATTTTGACCATATTTTATAGTTTAAATTGGAGTGTATATCTACAAAGCAGATACACCAACAAAAATTTATATGTGACCTATTTTGATTAATTTTGGCCATATTTTATAGTTTAAATTGGAGTGTAAATATATACATTAAATAAAATTTGAAAACCATAAATTATTCATGTATTTTTTAATATTATATTTAATATGTATATCTATCTCAACACATGTTATTCTGTTGGCTCATTATTGATTATATTCAAAACAATTGTCAATCCATCAAATTTAAAATTTTGAATAAAATTATTTTTTCTTTTTTGTTTTATTGGTAAATCAAGTGAGGAGTAAGCCCCCTACCAAAGATTTTTACATACCATTCGAAATAATACAACATTTGTTCTGATAAAAAATGGTTGAATGTTCAAGCCATTAGTGATTACAGACAAAATGGCTGACTAGTCAAACCACAAAAGTAATAAATAAAAAAACCTTCTATGGATGACCTAAAATTTTGTCAACTATAATCTAAATAAATTGTAAATGTATGTATGCATGGACCATTACATATTATGAACATTGATAAAATTAGAACCATAGGTCCCATCCTCTCCATCTACTAGTCCAAGCCTGTCACTACAAGAATTTGATGGCCTTCATATAGTTGGCTGTATTGAAGTGCTCTTGGAATGAAGAGGATTTTTCTTATGCACAAAGCACTACTACATCAATGTTGGGACTATTGAAGCCTAGAGCTGAATATATACATGTTTGTGTGATTTATTGCTATGCGCATATATCTAAAGGAATTCAATTACATTCATTTTAAACATATAGTTATATTTAAGAATTTACTAACACATCATTCGAAGGAGTTTGTTAGGAACGCTTTCATTGGGGCACTAAAATGAATCTAGATCTCCATATTCATTTGAGAAATTTGCATGATTGAATATCATTGTCCTCAATTATTTGTGCAACTATGAAGTTGGTCTTTTTTTGGGGATTGGCCTAAGATAACTTCTCCCCTGGCGATTTTGTAGCCCTTTACAACTATTTATAAATGATACTAGCCCTCAGAGCATAGTGGATCATAGTGAATCAAGCAAATCTAAGACCATGTGTGCACAATTGATTAGCCAAATCACTTCCATAGGCTACATGACAAATCCATGCTCATAGACAATACCTAAAGCCACACATTCAATCTACTATATAGGTAATCAAATGTTCAAATTTTGAGACAAAGTATAGTAAGAGTTCCACCATTTTTAGTCCTCAGACAACCTAGAATTCAATGCCATAGATCTAAGCATCACTATCCACTTTACATTTACTTTCCTAAAATAACATTAATTGTTCAATTTATCACCCTAAAAACTTTTAATTATGTAATTTGAATTGATTTATATTTTGATGGTTACATTTATTTAATTAACTTCTTAAGAAAATAAAAATAAAAATTACTAAACATTTAAAATTGAATTTTTATTTATATAAATAAAATATAATCTAACATACAATAACCTTAAAGCTTAATCAGCTGGCACGTTGTAAACAAGCTGGTCAAATCTCTTCGACTAACTTGTTTTCAACAGACCTTTCATGAGATAAAGGTCGAAAATTCCGTATGGGCGTACAATATCATAATACTCAAGAAGACTGTCCCTTATAAACTCTACATGACTCATTCAATTTGAACAATAAACGAAGGACGAATTTACATAGTAACGAAACCAATTTTTTGTTTGGACACATGGTTAGTTAGAAATTCCACGAATGCGTAGGGGTTAGAGCGCTAAGCAAATGATTTCTCTGAAACTTTCAAATCTTATGCTCACATCTACAACACGGTGGGTGGGAAGCGTATGATAAAAGTAACGTAAATCTGTGGGAGACGTACCTATCGAAGCAATTGGATTTTCCAAATGGTACTTCTTTTCAAACACTCAATATTCTGCCAGGAAACACACCTGCGCCTGCGGGCGACGACTTTAGATACTTCAACACTCCTACACCTACAAATACGAGGCAGGGAAAATTTTATTCCTGTATACATTTGTCCCAAATCATTCAATCTGTACAAGCTGTGCGTCAATATATTGTATTCAATGTTTTGGGAACCTAGAAGAATGGAGGCGGCTCGTAAATTGCTTCCATTCTCCATTTATTATTAAAATTTATTGAAATCCATAAACATTTTAACCTTTGGTGATAATAACATCTTTATCTTTTTTCTTATCTTATCATGCTACAATAATATATCTACAAAGCACATACAACAACAGAAATCTACATGTGACCTATTTTTGTTAATTTTGGCCATATTTTATAATTTAAATTGAAGAGTGCAAATGTATACATTTAATAAAATTTGAGAAGTATAAATTATAACATGTATTTTTAATATTATATTTAATATGTAACCCCCTCAACACATGTTATTTTGTTTGGCTTATTATTGATTATATTCAACATAATTGTCATCCATTAAATTTAAAATTTGAATAAAATTATTTTTTCTTTTCTTTTTTTGGTAAATCAAATGAAGAGTAAATGTCCTTTCTAAAAAACTTTTACATATAATTGACAGAAGTATAATTAAATACAATGTTTGTTCTGATTAAAGGTCTGAGTGTTCAAGCCATGAGTGACTACAGACAAAATGGCTGACTAGTCAAGCCACAAAAGTAGTAGATAAAAAGCCTTCTATGGCTGACCTAAAATTTTGTCAACTATAATCTAAATAAATTGTAACTGTATGTATGCATGGATCATTGCCTATTATCAACATTGATAAAATTAGAAAAGTAGGTCCCGTCCTCTCTATCTACTAGTCCAGCCTGTCACTACAAGAATTTGATGGCCTTCATTGGCTTCACTGTATTGAAGTGCTCTTGGAGTGAGGAAGATTTTTCTTAGGTAAAGAGCTCTAACTCATAAATGTTGGGGCTATAGAAACCCACAGTTCCTTTACAAAAAACCCTGAATATTATCACCTCTTACGTGAGTGCTTGCAACCTTTTGATTCTATGGCTTGAATAATTCTAATGGACGCCATATCGTGAAATTCCAAACCCGTAACGAGGAGGGACATGATGCCATCTAGCACTACTTGATTCACTGATTCCTCTAGGCCCAATCTATTCTTCTCCCAAAATAATGTTTACCAAGGGCTTTTGTTAGCTCCTTGTCACTAACGATGACAAAACTATTAAAATGAACATGGATGAAATGTTAGTATTCAGTCTATGACAGACTACCTCTTTGACAAAATCCCAATCAAGAACCTCCTTTATGGCAACATAGATATCACCACCTTGATAGAAGGAAACCCTTCTCATTCAGGCCTCTTTGATCTCTCTAGAAATGCCATCTGTCACTGCTCCCACCAAGTTGAATGCATAGCTCTGTTTATCACCTTCATTGTGTTCCTAAATATTACACTTAAAGGAAATACAAGTGTCATGGAGGAGGATTTATGCTCTTAACAGTAGATAATGTGACCTAAAATGTTATCTCGAGCATGCACAAATGAGCGCCTGGTACTGTTCTAACATGTAAACATTATTCCTATGGTAAGCTAAAGTGTTGATCCCTTCTCCCATTTTGATTGATGATAGCATCACCATATGATAACTCATCATTATGAGTGATGTAATTAATTTTAAATCATCTATACGTTTGGCCAATAGTTAGGGTTATCTGCACTTTATTTCACTCACAATAGCAATGGTTAACTAAGTTGTAGGGGAGGTTATAAATTATGGCCCATGCTTTCTTTAGAATGATGCTTATTCTTGAATGAGATGGTTCTCACTTTCATATGCATAATATTATACCATTGAATCATGATCAAATCTAAATTGTAGGATTTAATCAATTGGAGACTAAATAGGAAGACTTTAGCTTCTGCTTCATTGCTTATGCTAGGGCGTAGCTTCTTATGTTAGAAAAATGTGTCTTGTAATGCCCTGCATAACCACCCCCATCTTTTTGATTGATTGGGATCCCCCCATTTTTGTCTTGTCATCATCTTTTCCTCTTTAGTTTCTAGTAAGCTTAGTGTTTTCTTCTTTAAAACTTAGGTTTTTAAGTTTCCTTTGTTTGAACCCGGGAGTTCTTTCACCCCCGAGCTCGTGAGTTCTCGAGACATTTCCAATTGTCAAGACCAAGTCTTTTGGACTGATCAGGACTTCGACCTTAGGACCCCATCATCTTGTTGGCCCTGATGGTCCCTTTTCCTCCTTAGCCCCGCTCCCAATGAGTCTCGTTAGGGTCGCGGGGCCTTGTTAGCCTTTTGGCCATTTGTGCGCAAGACCTCAGAACCATTTTGATCTCACGCACCCGCCCAACTACTGCATTAATGGCAACAAAGGGCTCATACAGTCAAGGTATTTAAGGGATTTTGAAACCCTTTATGTCTCATTTGTGCTTTTTTTTTCCTCTCTCCTACTTGTTTGAGCCATTTCTAAACTCACTCCATCAATTGAAGGTTTGGGATTCCAAATTTGAGGACAATTGTGATTACCAATCATGCGAAGGCCAAGCACTTGGATATTTTTTCTGCGTTGCTTCCTTTCCCACTCGACCTTCCCCAACTGCCATGCAGGCCAGGTAGATTTTTGTTGTTCTTTCTTGTTTTGTGTTTTCTATTCTCTTTGTGTTTCCTTTGTCCATTCTTTTGTTTAGTTTTTCCTATTAGTGTTTTTAGGGGTTTCTAGTTAGTAGGGCTTGAGTTGCTTTCAGTTGTTAGTTTAGCTTGATTTCCTACTTTCTTCTTCTTTCCAGGGTTTGTTCTAGGCTAGTTTAGTTTTCAAAATTGAATAAAGTGGACTGATTTCAAGTTCCAAAATAATCAAATGCATTGAAACACTAAAGTTTGTTCAAAATGATCGAGGTTTCTTTTGGGCCTCGATCCCCATTTTCACTCAAACTGCTAAAAACACAGTGGGGCCAATCGGGACCTTGAGTCCCAATTGGCCTATTGACTACAAACCTTTAGAAAGTGCTACATGTTGAGGTTTATTTGGGAGGTCAGGTCCCGAAGGGCTTTTTGACTTAGTATAGCATTTAGGTGCCAATTACTAAAAAGCTTAGTTCCTTTCGAGGCTTTGGGCCCTGGAATGCCATTTGAACTTGCCTTTAGAAATAACAAAGGGGGGACAAATCCATCTTTTATCCCCGCGCCTGGTAAAGACTTAAAAGAAAACATTTTTCAAAGTCATTTTGGAGCTTCAGGCCCCAAAAGGCTTTTTGCGCCATAAAAGCTTTTGTGGTTCTAAAACCTAATTTCCTCCCGCTCCCTACGAGGAATTCAAAATATCCAGTTGCTAGAAGGGTCATGTCAGGGCTTCAAGCCCCGAAAGGTCCGTTGGCCTTAAGATTTTATAAAGTGCTGAAACCAACTTTCACCCCGTGGTCCACCATTTGTGCTTTGGTTTGTTTCAATATTTTAGGCCCGATAGGCATTTTGGGTCCAAATGTAAAAAGGTTCAAAATTCAAAAGGTTTCAATGGCCAATTTCCTTCCGTTGACCCATGCCCCACCAGTAAGAGTGTAGTATCGATTTCGGGACTTCGGGCCCATGATGGCTTTTTGGTCTCCTTAACACTTTTAGCTCCTAAAATCTAATTTCCACCCACTACCTAGGACCTGATTTGGATAGTGGGCCCGCAGTCTAAATTTGACCCAGGGTCCAAATTTCTGACTTGGTCCCAAAAACCCATTAAGGTACCAAAACCCTTAAAATACTTAGAATTTACTAACCCTTTCATTTTTCCTTGATTTTTATATATCTCTCTTTCTCATGTAGGCCAAATAGATGTCTGAAGAGGAAGTTTCTAACCACCCAAGTGAGGAGATACTGTCTGGATCTAAATTTGTAGAAGAAATTGACCTAGAGGAACGAGGGATAGAGGAAGCACAATCATCTAAAAATCTTCTTAAAAAGAAGAAGAAAAAGGATCTTCCTTGATTTTTATATATCTCTCTTTCTCATGTAGGCCAAATAGATGTCTGAAGAGGAAGTTTCTAACCACCCAAGTGAGGAGACACTGTCTGGATCTAAATCTGTAGAAGAAATTGACCTAGAGGAACGAGGGATAGAGGAAGCACAATCATCTAAAAATCTTCTTAAAAAGAAGAAGAAAAAGGATCTTCCTATCACAATGAAGCACAAATTTCAAGGAGTTACAAAAGACTCTATGTTCAAGAATGAACTTATGAATATCATAGATACTAAACTAGGTCACATTGATCTAGAGGTTTAGAAGCATGATACATTTGGAGAAGATGTCACTCATTGAGCAAATAAGATTGCCCAATTAGGCTTGGGACACATTTCTTGTTTTCCTCCTACCATCCAATGCCCTAAGCTAATTATGATATTTGCCCATCATTACAGTCCTAATGAAAGGAAATGCTTTGATTCTAGTGGCAGTCATTTGCTGGATATCACACCAGAGATGATAAGAATGGTTTTTGATTTGCATACATATATCCACAAGCCCATACACTACCAATAGATGATGCTCTCAAAGCATATAGTCAAGATGTCACTGGGAATAAGGGGTATCTAAACCAGGATTGGTTGGCCAAAAAGAAGAAATTTGCCTCCAAAGTCCTAGGGAGATTGACCAGATCAGATTTTTAGGGGGAGGTATCAAACATAATCACATTCCTAAGCAAAGCATTCAGGAGGGAAGAATCAAGGACTTATGAGACATGGATGTTCCAATATATCTATGTTACTTTGAAAGGAGACACAAAGATAGATTGGCCACAAATGGTATCAGACAACATACATTCTCAATTAATGACTGTAGTACAAATTAAGAAATTTTACATGACATCGTATGTTGTATGATTGGTTGCAAGGGTGGGAAACTTCCTTGGTCTATCCACAGTGGGCATAATGGGAGAGGCTCCAAGATAGAGAAAAATATAAGAGTTTTATCCCCAATTGGAGCTAAAGGAAGTAGAAAAGCACTTCAAAAGAGTGAATGATGCATTTATGTATGCTATTATTCTACAATTGATAGGTGACCTTGCTTTCATGATGTCTTCAAAATCAATGGATCTAATTAATTCATGGGGACAATGGTTCATTCAATTCCCCAAATCCACATACATAAGAATAGTAGGCTTCAAGAGAGCTTCATTTTTGCTCCCAAGGCATTGCAGTGATAAGATAATTTTGATGGAGTTTTCTTGACAGATTAGTGAAGTTCATTTAAAACTCTCTTGAAAACATAAGTCAGAGGTTAAGTATCCATTTGTTCTAGATTTTTATGAATGTCCTTATATCAATGCGGAAAAAATAGTAGCTGAAGAGATCAATGCTCTAAATTTGAAAGTCTATGAGCCTAGGGATGATTTTGATCCTATTGGCAAGGTAAATCAGCTTTTCCCAACTATGGATTTTAAACAACAACATTCTTTAGAAGACTTCTGGGTAAATTGCCAAGATGATTTTGAGATTAGGAAGAAATGGTATACTAGACTTACTGCCTTTCAATTAAGGGAGTTTAAATTAAGAAATGACACACCGGAGGGATTCTCTGATGATGGTGTGGTCCTAGACCCAACATACCAAGTAGCTACTGTCAATAAAAGGCCTTTGGATCCCATTAATTGGGCAGATAGGTAGGAGAATTCCATTAGGGAATTCAGTACATATGTCATTCAGAGGAGCTTGGAGTGGATAGAAATGAGGATCAAAAAAATTGTGCCACCAAATCCATAGACTAGGAAAAGAAATAAGGATCAAGCTTCATCTTCAGGGTCCCCACCTGGAAAAAGGCAAAAGACATAGGGTAAGCCCCCAAAGGATACAAAGTCTAGAGTTTCTTTAGAGATTGCTTCTCTTGAGGATGTACTCAAGGTAGTACAAGACAAGTTTGTTGAATCTTCTATAATTTACAAGGAGGGGGCAACTGGGATTACATCTAGTATCAGAGTCAAACTAATGGCCCAAGTCATACCTCCCAGAGATGTTATCAGACAAACACTAGGTGAAGGACAATAGACTGTTGGGACAGAAACATCACAGGAAACCTTTGGTACATTTGTATTCTTGCCTCAATCTTTAGAGCAACAAACTAAAACTGAACATACAGAGAAACAACTACCAGAGGAAGGGAGGGTTATTGAAGAAGAAAATCATGCTAATGAGCAAGAAGAAGTCCCCAATGAGGAAGTACCTAAGAAAGAACATGAACAACACCTCGAGGGGCAACAAAACATTCCTCTTTAAGAAGAAGATGAAAAGGAAGATGAAAAAGTGGATAGAACTGAGGAAAATTTTCCTTCAAAGGAAGAAAGAGAAGACATTGGTGATGAGCATGTGCTCATGGAGCAGGAACAACAAGAACTTATCAATGCCACTGAGCAAACCAAGAAAGATAATTCTTTTGAAAATATTGAGTCTTCAAAAATTGCAGAAGAGCCTCCGCATTAGGAGTAGCAACAAGAAAGCAGAATAGGTGAGCAGTTTGATCAGGAGCAGAAACAATAGATAGCACAAAATCAACCTGATCAAATTGTACAAGCTCCTGCTACTCCTTAATGGTTGAATTTGAACTTGGGTAAAAGGCAACAGATTGTTTCAAAGCCATTGAGTTTTCAAGAAATAATTGCTGAATTAGAAAAAGATAAGCCAAAGAAAAGGGAAAGGACTTTGTCAACTATTTGTACCAATGACCAAGGGGATGGAATTGCAGAAATTGCTACCCCAATAGTTGACAAAGATGACTGGGATCTACAAGCTGAAAATTATCAGATTATAAGGGTGAATTTGGGTAAGCAAACCTGTGTTGAAGAGATTGCTTCTTTTGATTCTACATATACCACTGTTAAATCTAGAATGCAGAAAGATAAATGAGCCAAACACAACTTGAAACTACAATTGTACATCAAATGAAGGAGTTTGTTAAGGGTCTTGTTAGTCTAGTATCCTAGTAGCTAGCATCCACTGATGTGCTAGTTTTGATGACTAAGCAGGCAGTAGACACTTTATAGGCAATGAAAGAGTAGTTAAGTTTCTGGATGAGGCTTTTAGAATTTTTTGATAAATATTTTCTATTCTACGAGGAATCATGTCACTTGGAGAAAAAAATAGATGACTTTGTAGAAAGTCACAAAAGAGAGAATAAGGAGTTAAAGTGAGTTTTGAAAACTTTGAAGTTGATTGGGGAAATGAGTAAAGGGGAACTGTTAAAATCAAATATCCTATAGGATGAGGAACCCAATATTGTTGATGAATGTATAAAGATCACTGAATATAAGATTGAGAAAATAGTTGAATATCGCTCTGCATTACTCACACTGCATCAAGACATCTTTACATATATTTCTATTTTTGAGACTTTTGTCAAAGCGATTGTGGGCCCCAATATGTAGTTTCATGATAGGTACAGGTTGGAACCTTTAGATAAAGTGAAGGAAGTCTATAAAAAGAAGATGGATGATCTGTTGAAATTATCAGGAACACTGAGAGGGGGGGATGAATCAATGTTCTATAAATCTTTTCTTGAACTTTTACTTTCAACCATTTCAAAAGAATAATCAAACAAAAGAAAAATATACAATTGAATAGCATCCACAAATGCATGACACATAACACCAAGATTTATGTGGAAAACCCAAAAAGGGAAAAACTGTGGAGAGGATTAGCTCTCATAATTATATTGCAATCTTTACAAAAATGATGTTCAGGCTTGGTCACTCCATGGGCCTAGAACATGCTGGCTTACAGCCATGAAGTACAATTAAGTTTAACAGGCTCACTGCCTCAACCCTAAACCTAGCAAGATTACAATGAGGGTTGTTAAACCCTACTGGAGGCTCACTACCGACTTACTGCCTTGATGACAAAACATGCTTCCATGCTCAAATCATACATGATAATTGAATATTGCTTAAGCATCTACCGCTATACCAGGGTGCATTCATTTAACAACTGTATTATAAATCCCAAGTCTTTATCACTACTGATCATTTAACTCTGCTCCACTATTTGCATCTTCGCATCATAGACATGTTTCCCCACACTCACACAACTGAATTCCATCACCTTTATACATCCATATCATGATTTACTCCATAATCAGGTTGGCATCCAAGAAGTGAAACATGTACATAGAAAGATGTACCTTGTCACTTAATCCAATGCAATATGTGATGCGCGGACCCAAATCTTCTCCAAAATGTGTTCATATATGTCATCTCTAATCATTCAATTACTTACATAGATATTTCACATGCTAACCTTTCTGCGCATCATGATTTATCTCACCAGTCGGCATGTTCCTCAAGAGCATGCTTAACAGGTTCATCTGTTGACTTACAACTTCTACTTCTGATCACAAAGCATTTCCAAAAACATATAAAGGACTCTTTATACATTCCTAGTCTTTCCCTCAGAACCGCAAGGCATCATATCCTCTTGTGGAGAAATGCAGATCATCATAACTCAGACTCTATCTCTGTCAAACATTATGCTGGTACTTAGCAGCTTGCAGCTATCCTTCTGATAAACTTCAAATCTCCCTACTCTAGAATAAGACACTTCATATAAGTGTTTACAACACCTTACAACCGCATAACAAAATGATTATCTGCAGAGGAATGCAGACCACTACACTAGATCCTATTCACTATTCCTGTTGTACCTTTGCTTGCCTAGACTTAGGCATTTCTTCAAGATGACTTCCGAAGAGGATCAGGACTTAATCTCTAAGGCATAAGACTATCAAACACCAACTGACATCATACATGAACCACATTTGCAAGTCTTCAATTGCGGAGGCATACTAGCTTACTTATTGTCCTCTACTCTGCATGCTTTCCATACTTAGGCATTTTCTGACAACCAAACTTGGAATCAAATATGTTCTTTCGAAGATATTTCTTCTTGTCATGGTGATAGGATATCTAAGCTTTGTTGCCATCAATGACAACATACAGATCCATACCGAAGCAATGCCCTTGCCAACAATCTCCCCCTTTGGCATTGATGGCAACACTTAGTCAAAAATGCCCAACTGTTTCCCCTTACTATATACACTGTACTTTCTTTCTCCTCCTGAGATGATTATCCATTTTTCACTGATCTACTTCTCCCCCTTTGACATCAGTGGCAAAGGGTGTTATCCAGACTTCAAAAATTTGTCAAAATTTCAAAATTGATGTATTCAGCCACATATTTACAAGTGCAATCTACCTCTTTGTATTACATGTATTTGAGAATGTCATTGAATAAGTTCTTGATCTATACTCACTAATTTTCCCAACCTTTTTGAGCATTATCCAAAATTTGAATGTGTCCACTGTAGAGAAAGGCTAAAGCTTTTTCCTTGTTGCGACCAGAGGGTGTACCTGTTTGTGCAGCTACCCTAGCTTCTGCAGTAAGATTTGTCATTGAGTCCAGTTTAGGGTAGACTAGTCTCCTTAGTTTTCCCATTTTACTTTTTATTTGATATTTTTGATTTAATAACTTAGTCAAATCATTGTGAATGAGGATGACTTATGCTTCCTTATTTCTAATTGATTCTGTTGCTGGATCAAATTTGTTAGAGATGTCCATCATTCTCTGTTCCAACTCTTTGATCTTTTCTTCAATCTCCTGACTAGCTTTTAGCTAGGATAGGTAAAAATTATACACATCTCTAGCTTCTTTCACAGCTCTTTGAATGTTGGATATTGAATTATCTAATGAAATCTTATTCTTGGCTAGCATTGTCTTTAATTCTTCTATTCTTTTTCCTTCAAGCTCCTGTCTTACTTTTGTTTCTACATATTTCTCAAAAGATTTGAACTGATTACTTACTAAATTTATTAATCCCTCCAAATGACTTGTTGTGGTCATGGATGAATCCCTCTTGTGGGTAGGTAGCAGCTTCTCCAAGATCCCATATGCTTTATTAATCAGGTTACTATCCTCAGTAAGTGATTTCAACAACTCTTCTTGAGCCTTTGCATGAACAATTGAAGCCCACTTAAATTTCTGTGTCGGAGACATTGTGTCCAGATTTATTCGGTCCTATAGTAATTCTGGTTCATCCCAATCTTATTTCTCCTTTTCAAGCACTTCTTTTACTGAAGCAACAGTGTCTCTTGTCACTTATCTTTACAAAGTGGGACTTTCTTTTTCTTTTCTCCTTCAATTGTGGCTTCTATGATGGATGAGATCCTTATTCTTTTTCTGGGACTAGATGTTGGTCTCTCCTCTTCTAATCTCTTGCCTTTCCTTTCTGGACTGCTTGTGAACTTGGATCCTCCTGATTTGGTTTCTACCTTACTTAATTGTTCATCTAATGCTCTTTTTGACTGTTTAGGTTCCATCAGCATACTAGAAGATAATTCTAAGAAAGTCCTGAAACTGTCTTCTTTGGGATCAATAGGATTACTTAGTAGTGTATCAGCTAACTCAGTCAAGACATTTGCAACTTCATAACCTAGTGCAGGGACCCATACAGTTCTTGGTTCCACAACTTCCATAAAGCATTTATCTTTATCTACCATGAATACAATGTCCTTTTTATACTTTCTCATGACTTTTTCTGGTATCTGGAACCTTCTTACCATTTTCTGTTGAAAATCTTTGAAATAATTCCACAAGATTTTATTTTGCATATCAGCATTACCCAAACTCTGTAAATGATTTCTTATTTAAGCAGCTATAGGAATGTGGTCGAGCTAGATAACATTTCCTAAACCAGGTAGCTCTTTTAGGAAGTAAAAGAGTAAACATGTAATCCGTGTTCCATATTTGAAAGGATGATTAGTTTATTTTGCCTTTTTCAAATTCTCCATAAGTTCATTTTGCAACAATTCACAAAGGTCATAATTAGTATTGTTTTTTATCATGTCATACACTATGTATATGGCTGATGCAGACATAGAGTTTTCTTTATTGGAGAAGTATATTTTGCATCCTATAATAATTGATACAAATATGACAGACAGATCCCTGATGTCATTCACTGTAAGGTCATTCTTCTCAAGTTTGGCTCCTGTTAGTTGCATTACCACATTGTTCTTCATTTTCTTTATACCTGGACCACTTCTGGAGGAGCTCATACCAGTTACTTCTTAAATGGCTTCTTTGGTTATCAAATACGGTTCATCAAGCCATAAAAATTCATCATGAATTCTTCTTAGAAAAAGCTTGACCCATGCATCAATCAGAATTGTGGGAAAGTCCAACTAGGTGTCAAATTTCTTTTCTCCTAGGACTTTGTAATCATCTTTCAGCACAATGTCAGCAATAGTCAGTTTGTCCAAATATAGTTTGCTTAACTTCATATGATCATATTCTTCTAATCTAGGATGAATGTATGTCTGATATCCTCCATATGCTAGACCCCATGTGAAGTAATTGAGAATGCCCCTGACAGATCATTTTTTGGTAATTTGAAGAATTATTTCTTAAACTTGGGGTGAGACATTTTTCCTATCTCGATTACATGATGAGTAAACATTTTTCTAGAATAGTTTAATTTTCACAGTGGGATTTCAAGTTGCAAATACCTCTTTCGCCAGAGTAGGGTTTCCTTGATCCAAAATTCTCTAAACCCTTCAAATCTTGGTTGTTGTGGCCCAAAGTCTTATTCTGATCTGAAAGCTTGATAGCTTCAAGTGTAGAGTAATTTGAGATTAAACAAGTTTCCTTTTATCCTCCGCACGACGTGACCTAGATGTCATTAAATGCTTATTTCCAAAAAGTTGTTAAAACCTTTTGTTACCTCTGAAAGTTGCACCCTACCAATTTGCAAAAAAGTGGTACTCTAGAGGAACATGGAAACACTCCTAGCCTATGGGTCACCTGGAAATTGGAGTGAATCTCCAGAGAAGGCCGGCTTCCTAACTTTGTATCACCTAATACTCACTATGTTATGGTTTTGGCAAGGAAAAAGGATAAGAAAAACATATGTATTAAACTAAAAATGAACTCTAATGGGTGATACACCTAACTGAATGAGGGATATGAAAAACATATTTAAACACTTGTCATAATAACTGAAGAAATTCTTGCACAACTTATTTCTTATACTTTTGCATAAATGTTTCACAAAAAGGTTTAAATGTATAGGTTTTAAAGATAAAAAATAGTTTCACACTTAACAACAACACACATTTGTAACACAAATTGCAACCTGCATTAGTATCTTCTGCATAAAGGTTTCTAATTCTAAGACAAAAACTAAGAGGAAGCAAAACTTACTTCACAGGAAGCTTTATCAAATTAGTTGTTAAACACAAAGATGCAGATAGCAAGTAGGCACAATCTTCAATTAGTAACACACAATGTCTCCACTATATTTCATATCAAGTAAAACTGAAAATGAGTTACAAAAAATGGTAAAATCTGAGAAAGGATGTCAAAATCACAAGTCTCTCAAAATTGCATAATCGGGACTGAGTACAAAAGAGTCACAAAAGTGACTATATCTACCACTATCCAAGTGGTGCCAACATACAAGGAGCTAGAAACAAACTTGGGTCGGATGCCCACAAAAAGCCTAGAATATAGGGCCTATATCTTCTCCACAAGAGCTCATAATGAAGGAAAATGTCCATCATGACCTAGTCTAACATGATGACTCGTGAAAACTACTCCAAAAGGACTCTAGAAGTAATAAAACTCTCCTAAATCTGCTCCAAACTTGGTCAAAGCATAATCCAGAAAGAAAAACAATCCCCTAGATGCTTGGCATGTGCCTGCCAACTTCTTCTATCTTCCTATATACTTGGCATACTCCAAGGCATGAGAAGATCAGTTAAATTCCCAGGTGCTTTACAACCTCTTTTGCATTTAAGGATAACAATAAACTATAAATGGTTTATAACTTCACCATTTAAGTCTAAATGCTTACATTCTATATTTATGCAAAAGAAATAAATACCTAGCACCAACTTGTTGATCCTAATGTGGAAGGAAATTTAGCAATACAAAAGTCTTAAAAGACTTATATGTTACATCATACTCAAAAACACAATGCAGAAACAAGTGCTAGGCAAGAGATATCCCAAGTGCTTACCACGAGCTATATGGAAAAGTAACAAAATAAAAAAACTAAAAACTAAAAAAGCCCATCGGGCTCTTAGGGTTGAAACCCTAAAAGAACAAAAGACAACTTTTTGACTTCATTTTGCATTTTTACAACTTTTCACTTTCTGCTCCTGTGCGCTGCAATGTAAGGGTTTTTTGAGGGTTTCCTGAAGATTTCTCTACTGTCTTGAAGGCATTTCAACTCTATTTTTTGATGAAAGAGCTTCAAAAATCCAAAGGTGAGTTCTATAAGTCTGTTTCTCTAATCCAAACACTGCAGATCTTTGACATTTTTGTTGTTATTACTTTATTATATATGTTGAATGCTTCATTTTCTCTCATGGCACGACCAAATACTGTATTTTTTGCACAAATAACTATTCCTTTTCAATGAAGAGTTATAGAAGAAGAAAGAAAACATATCATTTATGTATCCTATATCTTTCTGTATATGACATTTTCTTTTCTCCAGCTCTTGCTTTCAAAAAAAAGCTTTTTCGACTGAGAAACAAGGGTTTCTTACTAGGGTTTGATTTATAAAACCCTACATAGTATCTTGTATTTCTACTTTTGAAGTTGATTATCTCTATATAGTTGTGTCATTTCGAGCATTTTTATACCTTCAGCTGGTTTAAAATGGCATTTTAAAACATTCTAGACATGTTCCTTTTGCATCAGTTATTCCTTTCTCCTTCATTGTAAAGTTGGAAACCCTGGTACACAGTAGCACACTTTTCATTTGGCAGTTGTAGCTTCAATTTATGTTATCTATAGGAATGTTCAACACTTTGTAACTCCTTGTTCACTTATTCCTTGCAATGTCCTTCCAAATGTGACAGTCTTTCATGACTGCCCTACTGCTTCTGACATTTTGATGTTGTGACTACCTTCTGTAAGCCTTTGATAGTCCTTTTACTATTATGACTGCCCCATGGACAGAGATGACTACTAATTGTATCTTGGTCTATCACATGTTTGACTGAAATACTTTCTTCAACCATGTTGTTTTGAAACCTTTACCACTGTAGTCTTCTTGCATTGTGACAATCATTGGGACTATATCTCTTTATGGCTATATCACCTTAGGACTATTCTTTTAACTCTTTGTGTTTAGTTTTGACATGACTATTCCATCATTGCAACAAAAATTTACTCACGGATTTCTATATGAACTCCATAGACTGTCTCTTTGCATCATGAGACAGACTTCTTGATAGGCCTAATGGGCCCATTCAAACCTTCTAAAACTTCTAGTATCTTAACTATTTTCTTCCTTTAATAAAGTCATGCTTGATTGTCTTTTGAAACTGTTCCTTGAAAGTTTCTAGCTACTGCCCATTAGCTCCATACTTTTATTTTTGTCCTTTCTGTCTGTTCCACTATTTTCCCAGTCACTTTGCATGTGCCTTCACTGTATATGTGTGTATGCCCACATATCACTATATCTTTCATTGTCTCAGTCAATGATTTCGAATGATTGTTCCTTATAGCCTTGTGTTTCTATTACTTTGTGATATTCAATCACTCTTTAAGGATGCATATGGTTGTAGCATAACTTGTTAAATAATCCATGTATTCTTGTAGAAATCAACCTGTATCTTTTACATGCTAAAAGGAAGACTGTCATTTCATACATTGTTGTTATACTGTCTCTTTTAATGTATTGTTGTTATGGCACTTGTGTTGTCATCCTTCTTGGCATTTGATAAACTATGCACTCTTTTATGCCTCAAAAGGGAAACTATGATAGTATAATGGCACTGCATGATGTTGATATGGCTCTTGTTGCTTATATAGTCATGTGCACTTGATATGATTGCTTCACACAGTTGGCTTCTTCACAACAATCTTGCTACATAATTTTACATAGTTGATCTGCTTTTGTTGCAAGGCCTTTCTTAATGCATCCGATGCATTACTTATGACATCTAAGGTTGGTCTAACATGATGTTAACCTATTTTGATGGCTGTCATTCGATCTCCTTTCATTTATGTTTGGCATTCAGATGGCACTCTTCTTAATTCAAAGATGCATTACCTTCTAATGCAAACTGTCCTTGTTGTACTTATACTTGATCTCTCTTAGAGGTGAGATCTCTTTGATCAATTCAGTTCTATATATGCACTTCATTTCTCTCCTGCATGGATACATTTGTTCATTTGTGACATGAAAGTGATTAAGTACCATATAGTTGTTTGATCTAAATAGATTTCTCTTGTGATGAGGCATAGTTTATAGGAGCAACTACCCCTTTGACTTTCTTATTATGATTCCACTTAACTGCATCAATAATGGTTGTATCAATGCATTGTATACTTTGTTTATGCAATCTGATGTCCTTCTTAAATGGATAATAAGGAAGCATGCTGGGCTCAACCCTTGTGGGAGCCACATTTTCCCCACATGCTAGAATGAAATGAGTGTTAAATGACACATGTATCTGCACATGAAACAAACATGTTAGGAAAACAAATGCATATTTTGGATGTGTTTGATGACTTGATTGTTCTCTAGGACATCCAAGGTTTGCATTGCTTATTTAATGCATTTGGAGATTAGTCTATACATGCATAGGTACTTGTTCATGTAAGGTTTGAGACCTCTCATTGCTTAGAGCGTTGCTCTAACATTATTGTTATTACCAGATGCAGGAACTAGGAACAAGATGGAACTAGGAAGGACAGAGGCAGCTCGGGACAGCAACAGGACAAGATGACACATCCATAACCAGTCATTCTCAGGCAATGACTGGTCTCCCTCATTTGTATATTTACTTTTATTTACTTATTCATGTACATATTTTTCTTCAATTCCATTGAATAAGTAAAGTTAGTCTCATGGCTTGTGTGAGACAATGTACATTTTACATTCAATAAAGATTAATTCTTTGTTCAGAAAAGATTTGTCTAAATCCTTCTTATGTTACATGCACTTGTATGAATGTAGTAATTTGATAAACATAATACTTTGAATTATTTCATTTATGCACTTGAATGTAATATAGGAAAGATTAGATGAAATGTACCTTTCAAGTTTTGAATCAAAGCTCTACCTGAATGAGCTACAGAGAAATTTAGGTAACATTTCTGGTGACATCTACTATATGTTTGCCTGCTAAACATCAAACCAATTGCTTAAACCTTATTCATTGGGCATAGGGTCACTCAGAAACTTTGACAACATTTGGACAAATAGTTTTTTGAATTCTGCAACTCAGCAGAACAAAATGAAAGACTCCTACTCATCTAAGAAAAAGCAAAAACTGTAGAAAGGAAACTAACTAAATGTGCTAGACAACACTTAGGGAAAATGAAAAAGCATCTAACTATGGTGCAACAACACTTAGTGAAAGCATAAACACCTAACCTAATATGTACATGTTAGATCAGATCAAACCTCAAAACAACGTTTGAGGTGTATCCCATTCACTGGGATAGGCAAAAATTCTACTTGCATCTTTGATAATTGAAAAGCATTATGTTCTTTGCACTCAATAATAACAAAAGGACCAGTCCAAAAGTTGTAAAACTTTGTATGCTTACCTAGTCTACTCTTCAGCTCATCCCACTTGAGCACAACATCACCTTCTTTGAATACCCTTGGTGTGGCTTTCTTATCAAAGACCTTCTTGGTTTGAAGTTGATGATACTCCATAGCTTACATAGCTTTATCTCCAATTTCTTCAAGTTCCATAAGATGAGCATATCTAACAGCCATTGGGTCTTCTTCTTCAAACATTTCCAGCTGACTCGTGATGTCAAGAGCTGGTAGCTCAACAGATAAAGGAAGCCTTGCCTCTTTTCCATAAACTAGCATATATGAAGAGTTCCCAATAGACCTTTTGGGAGTTATTCTATCTTCCCATAGAGAAGATTTCAGCTTGGTGTGTGAGGTTCTCTGGTTATCTTCCATAGTTCTTTTGATAATCCTTATCAGGTTCTTGTTTGTTGATTCTGCCAAACCATTACCCTGAGGGTAATAATTTGATGATGCATTTAAGTAAATACCATTCTTCAAAACCCAATTAGTTACTCTCAGTCCAACAAAGGCTAAACCATTGTCTGAAATGATTGATTTAGGAACTCCAAATCTAGATACTAAATCATAATAAAAGTTAAAAACAACATTCTCATTGGCTTCTTTCAAAGCCACTGCTTCAGTCCATCTCGTGAAATAATCTGTTGCTGTGAGTACCCACCTATGACCTGCACTAGATGGTGGGTTAATGGCACCTATAAAATCAATGCCCCATCTCATAAAGGGTTGTTCCACTTGAATTGGTTGCAGAGGTAAAGCTGGCAGCCTCTCTTTGCTTGCAAAAATGGCACATTTTACACATTTTCTGGCCCATGCATGGGCATCTCTGAATAAGCTGGGCCAATAATAGCCATCTCTCATTATCTTCTAGGCAGTTGTTCTAGGGGAAAAATGACCCCCAGCTGTTCCATCATGGAACTCATAAAGCACTTTGTCAATCTAATAATTATCAATGCATCTTAAGAGTACACCATTCAGATCCTTTCTAAAAAGAACATTATTGACCAAAACATAAGGAATAGACTACAGTCTGAAATACCTCCTTTTGTCTTTGTCTAAACCCATTGGGCACTCACCAGTTTGTAGAAAATGAGTCATATCCTTAACCCAACTTGCTCCAATAGCTGTAGTATCATTTTGAGGCTCATCTTCATTGACCAATATTACTTCCTCTACCTTTTCTATTTCATCTTCAGGCCTAGTAGCAAGTTGTTCACTGAGTCCTCTTCCCTTGATAAGCTTATTTATTTTGATATCCACGTCATACTCCATGACTTTAGTAATCCAACCAGCCCTCTTTTCATTTAGATCCTTGCTCAATAGAAAATCTTTCACACCAGGGTGGGCAACCATTAAATGCACTCTGTTGTTAGAAACAAGATGTCTAAACTTATTTAAACTCTTAACAACTGCAAGGACATGCTTTTCAATCAAATTGTACCTTTGTTCATAATCTTGTAAGCCTTGGCTAAAGAAGGCAATGGGCTATTCAAAACCTTCATTCTGTTGCTGTACCAGAATTGCAGAAATTGTATCTACACTACCATAAGCATACAAAATGAAATCTTTTGAGAAATTGGGATTTACCAAAGTTGGTGTTGTAGATAAAGCCTCTTTTATGGATTCAAAACTAAGCTTGGCTTCTTTTTTCTAGTTGAAAGCTGTATTTTGCTTTAACATGGAAGTCAGTGGCTTCAATAAATTTGTGATATTAGGTATAAATCTTCGCAGAAAATTAATTTTGCCTATAAAACTTTGCAGTCCTTTCTTGTGGCTGGGTAAGGGCAGCTCCAAAATGGCCTTCATTCTTTCTATATCAATGGCAATTCCCTTGTTTGACACAATATGTCCTAGAAGCTTGCCTTCATGAACAACAAAAATGCATTTTTTGGGATTGAGAGATATACCAAATTCTCTACATCTCTCAAACACTTGTTTCAAATGGGATAAATGCTTAGTTACATTCTTAGAGAACACTGTGATGTCATCAAGGTACACAAGTACCAATTTATAAAGCAGCCCCTTAAAGGCCATATCCATGGCTCTCTGAAAAGTGGAACCAACATTAGATAAGCCAAAAAGCATTCTTTTATAGGCTATAGTGCCCCACTTTGTGGTGAAAGCAGTCTTAAATTGATCTTCTTCCTTGACTAAAACTTGATTATAACCTGAATATCCATCAAGTAAAGAAAATATTTCTGAACCAGCCACTACTTGCAGAATCTGCTCCATTGATGGCAGCGGGTAGTGATCCTTCAAAGAGGCTCTATTAAGGTCTCTAAAGTCAACACAAAGCCTAATTTCTCCATTCTTCTTCCTTACAGGAACAAGATTAGAGACCCAGGATGTATGCTTGATCGGGAAAATAATATTTCCCTCAATCATCTTGGTTAATTACTTAATCATTAGAGGCTCAAGCTTCAGGTTTAAAGGCCTTTGTTTCTGCCTTATAGGTTTAGCATTTGGCTCTAATTCTACGGTATGTTGGGCAATTTGGGGATCAAATCCCTTTAAATCTGAATAATCCCAAGCAAGTACATCTTCAAATTCTTGACAAAGAGCAATAAATGCTTTCCTATCTTCAGGTGAACAGATCTTACCAATTTTAAGGAGCTTACCTTTGAAAATTTCTAGCTCCTCATAATGTTCTTCTTTGACCTGCATGCTGGTCTTGTTCTTTTTTAGCTGATCATCAATGCCAAAGATAGATTCCAAGGTGACTAATCCCTTGGGCAGCTTGTGAGTTCTCAATTGAATGACTTGATCATCACCATATTGCTGCTTAAGCTTGCCTTGATTCACTATAGAGAACTGATCTTCCTCTAACAGAAAATGTAACACCTGCTCATTGCTTTCGAACACTTGCCAATGAATGTTATTGTCAGGGATAGAAGGCCTAGCAACAATATTCACATGTGGTTGTACTTTTTCCCTCTGAATATCACTAGGAATATCAAATTGAGCCCCTACTACAACTAACCTATCTGCATGCTTATTTTGACTCCTAGGAATAGAAACCAGATTAAAGGCATCAAACTCTTCGATCATGTCCCACACTCTATGCTTGTAGGACTTCAAAACATCATTCTTTGTAACATGCAGTCCTCTCACCTAATTTACAATAAGCTCACTGTCACCATATACCTGCAAGAAACCAATCCTCCTCTTTCTTACCCACTGCAAACCTTGTATCAAACCTTCATATTCAATAGTATTGTTAGTGCATGAGAAAGCAAAACGGAAAGTAGAATAATATCTGTCACCTTGTGGGGACACAAGCATTGTACCCCCACCAGATCCATTTCTACTTCTAGATCCATCAAAGTACATTTTCCATAACTCATTTTGCTGTCCAATCTGTTGTTCTGTACTTTTTATAAGGTTTGGTATTGTTGTTTTAGGTTCATGTAGCATATAAACACCCATACATGTTTCCTGAATGTGTTCGTTTGGATTTTCTACCACATTTTCTACTACCCACTCATTTAAAAGTACCTCTGGTACACATTCGGCCTACAATTATTAAGCAACAACAAGCTCACTATCATAACAAATAGTGCAATTGGCATTAACTGCACTTGGCACATATGGCTCAATGTGATCTTTGGCAAGCAAATCAGATTTTATAGTCACTTTTGTTCCATATCGGGTCCTAAAAAACATGTGGCACCAATCTGAGGACAAATATCCTCCTATTTTGGCAGTGAACTCTCTTGACAAACACATGGCAAAGTAGGGGGATAAATCAATGATAAACACCTCCTGAGAGATTGAAACATTTGGACAAGCATGCAATGTGAGACCTAAATCTTTAATCACACCTACAGTGTTGACAGATGTCACATCTGACTAGAGTACTCCTTTTTCAAGAGGCTGGTATTTCAGTCCTAATTGATCTACAATTTTTTTTGGCATGACTGAACTACTTGCCCCACTATCCACCATGTAGTTATGTACTAATTTGTCTCCTATTATTAATGAGACATAAAATGGAAGAGGTTTAACACCTTTACCTGGTTGTTTATTACTGTCCTGAGGTGAATTTGTAAGGACAACCCTAGCTGGTTCAATTGATGCATCACTAGACACTTCCAAATCAGACAAAGCAGATTGTAACATGTCTTTTTGGCCTAGGATGGCTAAGGAATCCCACATGGACATTGTCACATTCATTTTATTCATATTTTCAATGATGTTGAAAGGTGAAGTAACACTTACCTTTTGATGAGACTTTGCAGCAGCAGGATCTACCTGAATATGAGGTTGTTCCTTGGCAGCACCTTGGACATTTCTCTGTAAGATGTGAAGAATTTGAGATGTGGATGGTCCAGCAGCTTCTTTTCCTTTGTTTGTTGATTGTTCCATCTCAAAGCCCCTCTTTTTAGCTCTTGTATTTTCTACAATCAGAGAATCATCTCTGTTTACTCCACAAAACTCTTCACCCTGCTAGTTTAGGAAGGCAATATCATTTTGAGGTTGTTTTGGTTGTTGTACATGCCCATCATTAGGTGTGTTAGGCTAAGAAACTGTAACTTTCTATACCATCAATGCCTGATTCATAACTCCATTTGAACAAGTAGCCTGATTGTGTGGCTGATTGCAAGGGAAACACCATTCATACTCTACTGCAAAGTTATTCTGAACAGGAACAAGGTCTCTAACTACATTAATTGGTGCAGGATTATAACGCTAAAAAGGCCTTTGGTTTACATTATGCCTTGTACCCTCATAATTTCCTTGTTATGGTGTTCTATTTGCTTGGTATGACTAGTTTTGACCTTGGTATGGCTAGTTTTGACCTTGATTTATTGGCTGATATGGATGTCTATTCTGGGACCATTGCTTATTTATGCTCACTAATTCATTTCCAAAAGTCTAAAGTATATTTTTAATCTTTTGTTGGCTATTTTTAATCTCTTAGCTCTTGTGATGAGCTGGAAGCAGCAACCTCATGGTTGACAGCAGTTGGTACTGCTGCAACAGTAGGTAAAGGGGCAAAAGATGGAATTGGTAATAGCATTGAAGGCTGGATTTCAGGAAAAATAGGCATTGGTGGCCTCAATGCTATCTTGCCAGCCTGAATCAGGCTATTTTCTGCTCTAATTGCTATTTCATATGCATTCGATAAACTAGTATCTCCCATTGATTATATCATGACTGAAATATCACTGTTAAGAGCTTTCAAATAGTATAAAAAGGCATATTCTGATGAGGGTCTTACCGTGACTGGAATTCTGTCCCATGTTTTCTGAAAATAGAAGTTGAAATCCATCATTTTCTCTTGAGGAGCTCTTTTTATTGTGGTCAGCTATTCAACCAGTGATAAGTTATCAGACTTATCTTGAAATTGTTTGTTCAGTTTGGCACCTAAGTCATCTCAAGTTCTAATGGTTTGTACTGGTAAACTCCTGAACCACTGTAGGGATTTTCCTTTCAGTGAGGCAACTAGTAGTCTGATGCCTACATTTTCCTAGGTTACATGATGAACTCCACATAGAGAAGCCACGTATCTAATGTGCTCAATCGGGGTAGTTTGATCCTCCCCTATGAAAAAAGGTAGACTCTTCAAGGCTGTCATGGGTATATCATCATGATGTGCTAAGTTTAATGGGCTATCCCCATCAAATGCCACAAACAGATGATTCCTTGCCATTGGAACAGTTGGAGGTGGATTTGCTTGGACTAGTACAGGAGATATAGGTACTGTTGATCTAAAACTAGGTGGAGTTGACTAAACTCTCTTTGAAACTGGAGTTCTTTTCATAGTTTTGATTTCTCTTCTAGGTGGAGACAACTGTAAATAATCAAAAGAACTCAAACTTCAAGTTTGTATCTTTTTCATAAAAGTAAAACAGCATTGCTTTACTTGTATATTCCACAATGAGAGTTGCCAGATATGCAAGAAAAACACCTCTTAAAAGCTAAAATATGCTAGCTGCATATCAGAACCAGCAATGAATATGAAATGTAAGTACTGTTCAGATTCGAACAGTCCCACTGGGCATGCCAAAAACCATTATCTCTGAAAGTTGCACCATACCAATTTGTAGAAAATTGGTACTCTATAGAAACATGGAAACACTCCTAGGCTGTGGGTCACCTGGAAATTGGAGTGAATCTCTGGAGAAGGCCAGCTTCCTAACTTTGTATCACCTAATACTCACTATGTTATGGTTTTGACAAGGAAAAAGGATAACAAAAACATATGTATTCAACTGAAAATGAACTCTAATGGGTGATACACCTAACTGAATGAGGGATATGAAAAACATATTTAAACACTTGTCATAATAACTGAAGAAATTCTTGCACAACTTATTTCTTATACTTTTGCATAAATGTTTCACAAAAAGGTTTAAATGTGTAGGTTTTAAAGAGGAAAAATAGTTTCACACTTAACAACAACACACATTTGTAACACAAATTGCAACCTGCATTAGTATTTTCTGCATAAAGGTTTCTAATTCTAAGACAAAACCTAAAAGGAAGCAAAACTTACTTCACAGGCAACTTTATCAAATCAGTTGTTAAACACAAAGATGCGGATAGCAAGTAGGCACAATCTTCAATCAATAACACACAAGGTCTCCACTATATTTCGTATCAAGTAAAACTAAAAATGAGTTACAAAAAATGCTGAAATTTGAGCAAGAATGTCAAAATCACAAGTCTCTCCAAATTGCGTAATTAGAACTGGGTACAAAAGAGTCACAAAAGTGACTATATCCACCACTATCCAAGTGGTTCCACCATACAAGGAGCTAGAAACAAACTTGGTTCAGATGCCCACAAAAAGCCTAGAATATAGGGCCTATATCTTCTCCACAAGAGCTCATAATGAAGGAAAAAGTCCATCATGACCTAGTCTAACATGATGACTCATGAAAACTACTCCAAAAGGACTCTAAAAGCAATAAAACTCTCCTAAATGTACTCCAAACTTGGTCAAAGTATTCTCCAAAAAGGAAAACAATCCCCTAGATGTTTGACATGTGCCTAGCAACTTCTTCCATCCTCCTATATACTTGGCATACTCCAAGGCATGAGAAGATCAGTTAACTTCCCAGGTGCTTTACAACCTCTTTTGCTTTTAAGGATAACAATAAACTATAAATGGTTTATAACTTCACCATTTAAGTCTAAATGCTTACATTCTATATTTATGCAAAAGAAATAAATATCTAGCACCAACGTGCTGATCCTAATGTGCAAGGAAATAGCAATGCAAAAGTCTTAAAAGACTTATATGTTACATCATACTCCAAATCACAATACACAAACAAGTGCTAGGCAAGAGATATCCTAAGTGCTTACCACGGGCTATATGGAAAAGTAACAAAATAAAAATAAAAAAAATCAAAAAGCCCATCGGGCTCTTAGGGTTGAAACCCTAAAAGAACAAAAGACAACTTTTTGTCTTCATTTTGCATTTTTACAACTTTTCAGTTTCTGCTCCTGTGTGCCATCATGTAAGGAATTTTTTAGGGTTTCCTGAAGATTTCTCTACTATCTTGAAGGCATTTCGACTATATTTTTTGATGAAAGAACTTCAAAAATCCAAAGGTGAGTTTAATAAGTCTATTTCTCTGATGCAAACACTGTAGATCTTTAACATTTTTGTTGTTATTACTTTACTGTATATGTTGAATGCTTCATTTTCTCTCATGGCACGGCCAAATACTGTATCTTTTGCACAAATAACTATTCCTTTTCAATGAAGAGTTACAGAAGAAGAAACAAAACTTATGATTTATGTATCCTATATCTTTCTGTATATGACATTTTCTTTTCCTTAGCTCTTCCTGTGAAAAAAAAGCTTTTTCAACTGAGAAACAAGGGTTTCTTACTAGGGTTTGATTTATAAAACCGTACATAGTATCTTGTATTTCTTCTTTGGAAGCTGATTATCTCTATATAGTTGTGTCACTTCAAGCATTTTGCTACCTTCAACTGGTTTAAAATGGCATTTTAAAACATTCTGGGCATGTTGAGTCCTTTTGCGTCAGTTATTCCTTTCTCCTTCACTATAAAGTTGGAAACCCTGGTACACAGTAGCACACTTTTCATTTGGCAGTTGTAGCTTCAATTTTTGTTATCTATAGGAATGTTCAACACTTTTTAACTCCTTGTTCACTTATTCCTTTCAATGTCCTTCCAAATGTGATAGTCTTTCATGACTGCCTTGCTGCTTCTGAGATTTTGATGCTGTGACTACCTTTTGTAAGCCTTTGACAGTCCTTTTACTATTATGACTACACCATGGACAGAGATGACTACTAATTGTATCTTGGTCTATCACATGTTTGACTAAAATACTTTCTTCAACCATGTTGTTTTGAAACCTTTACCACTGTAGTCTTCTTGCATTGTGACAATCATTGGGACTATATCTCTTTGTATCTATATCACCTTAGGACTGTTCTTTTAACTCTTTGTGTTTTGTTTTGACATGACTGTTCCATCATTGCAACAACAATTTACTCACTGCTTTCTATATGAACTCCATAGACTGTCTCTTTGCATCATGAGACGGACTTCTTGATAGGCCTAATGGGCCCATTCAAACCTTCTAAAACTTCTAGTATCTTGACTATTTTCTTCCTTTAATAAAGTCATGCTTGATTGTCTTTTGAAACTATTCCTTGAAGGTTTCTAGATACTGCCCATTAGCTCCATACTTTTATTGTTGTCCTTTCTATCAGTTCCACTATTTTCCCAGTCACTTTGCCTGTGCCTTCACTGTATATGTGTGTATGCCCACAGATCACTATATTTTTCATTGTCTCAGTCAATGATTTTGAATGATTGTTCCTTATAGCCTTGTGTTTCTATTACTTTGTGATATTCAGTCACTCTTTAAGGATGCATATGGTTGTAGCATAACTTGTTCAATCATCCATGTATTCTTGTATCAATCAACCTGTATCTTTTACATGCTAAAAGGAAGACTATCATTTCATACATTGTTGTTATATTGTCTCTTTTAATGTATTGTTGTTATGGCACTTGTGTTGTCATCCTTCTTGGCATTTGATAAACTGTGCACTCTTTTATGCCTCAAAAGGGAAACTATGATAGTATAATGGCACTGCATGATGTTGATATGGTTCCCGTTGCTTATATAGTAATGTGCACTTGATATGATTGCTTCACACAGTTGACTTCTTCACAACTGTCTTGAGACATAATTTTACATAGTTGATCTTCTTTTGTTGCAAGGCCTTTGTTAATGCATCTGGTGCACTACTTATGACATCTAAGGTTGCTCTAACATGATGTTAACCTATTTTAATGACTATCATTCGATCTCCTTTCATTTATACTTGGCATTCAGATGGCACTCTTCTTAATTCAAAGATGCATTACCTTCTTATGCAAATTGTCCTTCTTGTACTTATACTTGATCTCTCTTGGAGGTGAGATCTCTTTGATCAATTTAGTTTTGTATGTGCACTTCATTTCTCTCCTGCATGGATACATTTGTTCATTTGTGACATGAAAGTGATTAAGTACCATATAGTTGTTTGATCTAAATAGATTTCTCTTGTGATGAGGCATAGTTTATAGGAACAACTGCCCCTTTGACTTTCTTATTATGATTCCACTTAACGACATCAATAATGGCTATTTCAATGCATGATATACTCTGTTTATGCAATCTATTGTCCTTTTTGAATGGATAAGAAGGAAGCATGCTGGGCTCAACCCTTGTGGGAGCCACATTTTCCCCACATGCTAAAATGAAATGAGTGTTAAATGACACATGTATCTACACATGAAACAAACATGTTAGGAAAATAAATACATATTTTGGTTGTGTTTGATGACTTGATTCTTCTCTAGGACATCCAAGTTTTGCATTTATTATTTAATGCATTTGGAGATCAGTTTGTACATGAATAGATGCTTGTTCATGTAAGGTTTGAGACCTCTCATTGCTTAGAGCATTTCTCTAACATTATTGTTATTGCCAGATGCAGGAACTAGGAACAACACGGAACTAGGAAGGACAGAGGCAGCTCGGGGCAGCAGCAGGACAAGATGACATATCCAGAACTAGTCATTCTCAAGAAATGACTGGTCTCCCTCCTTATATGCACCTTTACTTTCATTTAAACTTATTCATGTACATATTTTTCTTCAATTCCATTGAATAAGTAAAGTTAGTCTCACGATTTGTGTGAGACAATGTACATTTTTCATTCAATAAAGATTAATTCTTTGTTCAGAAAAGATTTGTGTAAATCCTTCTTATGTTACATGCATTTGTATGAATGTAGTAATTTGATAAACATAATCCTTTGAATTATTTCATTTATACACTTGAATGTAATAGAGGAAAGATTAGATGAAATGTACCTTTCAAGTTTTGAATCAAAGCTCTACCTGAATGAGCTATAGAGAAATTTAGGTAACACCTTTTGCTATATAACTCATTCGATTAGGATTGCTCTGTAATATACCACATCGACTCCTTTTCTTTTGGTTCTTCTTCTAATAGGTGTGTCACATCAGATTCCATGATACATCTTTGTGTCAGATTCTGGCACCCAATTTCTGGCTGGGGGATTTGAATTTTCTACACTACTCCCCCTGAGCCAAAGTTCTGAGTTTACTTCCCAGAGGAGGTATCTACACCAGGTACTGGTGCGGATTGATCTCTGACTTCAATTACTCCTTTCTTGATCGATACTTTGTTCATTTCTTTCTTGGTTTCAACTAGATCAACTTTTTCTTTTCCCTTATCATTCCTCTGCTATGTTTTCCTTTCTTCAAATTAGTGATTTCTCTTCGCATTCCTACTTCTGCAAAACCTTGCAACATGTCAAAATTTGTTGCAATTGTAGCACACCATATTCTTTTGACCTTGATTCCTTTCATTGATTTAATTTAATCTGCATTGATTAGCCCTATGTCCAAATCTATTGCATGCAAAACACTTTCCATTGAATGATTGACTATTCCTTGTATTTCGAAAGTTAGTTCTCACTGAGCTTCTGCATTCATTTGATCTGTGTCCAAATTTATAGCATACATTGCACCTAATAGGTTTCTAACTTACTTTACTTTTGCAAAGAACAGATCTATGACCAATCCTATTGCAAGTGAAACATTTACCTTTGAATGATTGATCATTCCTTCCATTGTTGAGACTTTTCTTGAACTGATTTCTACATTCATTCGTTCTATGACCAATTTTCTTGCAATTGAAACACTGACTAGAGAATAATGGAGTCTTCTGATTTATTCTACTTCTACACTAAGTAGCCTTATGACCAAACTTATTGCATGAATTACAATAACCATTGAAATATGGGCACCTTTGAGCATTTGGTTGTCTAATCAGAGGTCTTCTAGGTCTTCTTCTTTTATTTCTAAACTGGTATCCTTTGTTTTGCCTTGGCTCATTGCTTATTTGCCTAGAGTTTGAACTTTCTCCTTTCTCAAATCCTAAGCCATGTTTGTCATCAGCGTTCTTCTGGCTAGCAATCATTTCATCAAGCTTGGTAGTACTTATCTTGAATTTTTCTTCAAAGATTCTGGCCTTTTCTAGATCTATTTTTAAACGTATAATCTCTTTTTCAAGTTTTGCACAGTCTTCTGATATATTCTTCACAATCAAATTTAGATCATCTTCTGTTCTTGTTCTTTTTGCAACTTCTGCTTCCAAATTCTCTAGAGCTTCATTTGCTGATAGTAGTTGGTCACTAACTTCTTTGTATTTGTCTTTGAATTTCTTGACTTGCTCCTTCAGCTTTAAGATGCATTCATCTGCTTGTTGCAAGTTTTCTTTTAGATTCCTGACTTCTGCTTCAGAGTTTTCAAGATCCATAAGAGCTTCTTCTAGTTGGTTGCACCTTTCATAATTTCCATACCTTCTTGTTGTCATGATCACACTATCCCTGATCTTTCTCAAGTTGTTAAACTTCTTTTAAGGAATCTCGCTCTGATAGCAATTGTTGATTGTCAGGAACACTAAGAGGGGGGGTGAATCAGTGTTCTATAAATCTTTTCTTGAACTTTTACTTTCAACCATTTCAAAAGAATAATCAAACAGAAGAAAAATATACAACTGAACAACATCCACAAAAGCATGACACATAACACCAAGATTTATATGGAAAACCCAAAAAGGGAAAAACCATGGAGAGGATTAGCTCTCTTACTTATATTGCAATCTTTACAGAAATGATGTTTAGGCTTGGTCACTCTGTGGGCCTAGAACATGCTGGCTCACAGCCATGAAGTACAACTAAGTTTAGCAGGCTCACTGCCTCAACCCTAAAACTAGCAATATTACAATGAGGGCTATTAAACCCTGAGGGTTGTTAAACCCTACTAGAGGCTCAATGCCGGATTACTACCATGATGAAAAAACATTCTTCCACTTAGATCATACATGATAACTGAATAATTCTTAAGCATCTGCCGCTATGCCAAGGTGCAGTCATTTAACAACTGTATTCTGAATCCTAAGTCTTCATCGCTGCTGATCCTTTAACTCTGCTCCACTATTCACATCTACACGTCATATACATGTTTCCCCACACTCACATAACTGAATTCCTTCACCTTTATATATCCATATCATGATTTACTCCATAATCAAGTCGGCATCCAAGAAGTGAAACGTGTACATAGAAAGATGTACCTTGTCGCTTAATCTAATGCACTATGTGACACGCGGACCTAAATCTTCTCCAAAACATGTTCATATATGTCAGATCTAATCATTCAATTACTTACATAGGTCTTTCACACGCTAACCTTTCTCTGCATCATGATTTATCTCACCAGTCGGCCTATTTCTCAAGAGTATGCTTAACAGGTTCATCTGCTGACTTACAACTTCTACTTCTGATCACAAAGAATTTCCAAAAACATATCAAGGACTCTTTATACATTCCCAATCTTTCCCTCAGAACCACAAGGCATCATATCTTCTTGCGGAGAAATGCGGATCATCAGAACTCAGACTGTCTCTGTCAAACTCTGTCAAACACTATGTCGGTACTTAGCAGCTTGCAGCTATCCTTCTAATGAACTTCAAATCTCCCAACTCTGGAATAAGACACTTCATATAAGTGTTTACAACACCTTACAACCACATAACAAAATTATTAGCTGTGGAGGAATGTGGACCACTGCATTAGATCATGTTCACTATTCCTGTTGTACCTTTGCTTGCCCAAAGTTAGACATTTCTTCAAGATGACTTCCAGAGAGGATTAGGACTTAATCTCTGAGGCATAACACTATAAAACACCAACTAACATCATACCTGAACTGCATCTGCAAGTCTTCAATTGCGGAGGCATACTAGCTTACTTACTATCCTCTACTCTGCATGCTTTCCATACTTAGGCATTTTCTGACAATCGGACCTAGAATCAAATATGTTCTTCCAGAGATATTTCTTCTTGTCATGGTGATAAGATCTCTGAGCTTTGTTACCATCAATGACAACATATAGATCTATACCAGAGTAGTGTCTCTTTCCAACATGATCTATATCAGACTCTAGGTTTTGATGAGAACAGGTTTGACATATTTGTGGAATCTAAAGCACATTTTAAGTTAGCATTGGTAGATATCAGCAAGATGGAGAAAAAGTGTGAATGGGCTGCCTAACGTTTAAAAACTTTCAAATTTAGGTATAAGTGGTTAGATGGGCTTGATGTGGATAGGGTAGAGTTGCTTCTTTCAAATTTTGATGAGTACAAGAAGTTTCAATCAGCTGCAGGGGCATCCAATTCTCATAAATTTCACTCTGTGGACATAGTCAATTTTGATACTTAAAAAGATTGTAAAAAATAAAATTGTAAAAAGGGACTTGTTGTTTTATAAAGTGGGCCCTACAGAAATCTTTCTTATTTATTTCTATATTTTTGAGTTGAAAAGTCAACTTTAAAATGGACATGCAAAAACAATTCCATTTTTTAATATGCTTTTTGAGTTGCATGATGTTGGTGATAAAAATAATAACAAAAGGAATTGCATGTAGTTTATGACTCCTGTAATTATTCTTTTAAAGTGCCTATAAAAGGGAAGAACTCATTTTGTTTAAGGGTCCAAAAGTTGAAGAATTAGGTTATCGGTCCACATTTTAGTTTTTTAAGCTTTTTCAGCAATTAGCAATTTTTATAGTATTCTAGTATAAAAAATGTGGTTTCTTCTAGAAATAGATCTATATTTCTGGTCTTTGTGCTGGATGTACTTTCTTGTATTGAAGTTCATAGAAGTTAATGCAAGATGCCTGTCAATTCCATGGGATCTTTCTTTGTGTTTCTGGTGTAGTGCATTGAACTCATTCTTTACGTCCATATATATTCAAGAAAATTCTAAAATTCATGCTTTAAAATTCTAAATTTTATTTTTGATTTGCGTATCAAATATAGTAATCAGAAAAATACAATTCTAATCATATCAATTTAGGAATCCTTTGACTGTGGCACCATAATATGAATAATTAGGTTTTATAAAAATGATTTTAATATTGTGGTTAACAAATTTCTTGGATAAGTGTGTTGATGCAAAGTTTAAAATTTGGTGTGTTGTATCATTTACTTCTCGTTCCCATACAATATTTTGATCTTTCTTTCAAAACAATAGTAGATAGATTAATTTATACACAGTTCTAATAAATAATTGAACAACCAAGTCCCCTTGTGAACTATCCATATTTACCTTGTGCTTGCACAACATAGTTGTGACCCAACTCCATAGACTTTTTGGATCGTTGATTCTCTTTTGGATTCGCTATCTTTTTGGGAGAGGCAAGTTGAATATCACCTTGCTTGTGTTGCATTCATGTGTTAAAACAAACCATCAATAGAACTGGTGCTAGGAGGGCCTTGAAATCATTTAAACTTTAAACCAGAGCGTATTAACTCTTTTTCTCCTGAGAGATTTAGGAGAATCTTGAGATCTTCACCTGGGAAGGGAGATTTCTTTGAACTAGGGTTTTCAACTAGAGCAAGAAGTGTGAGAGGAAGTCATAACAATCAACCCATTGCCTCTCTATCAAACTAGCAACCTATAGCAATTCCTCTCAGTTCACCTATTCCACCTCCACCAATGGCCTTCTTTGTTGCAAAAAATTCTCCTTTAGGGACTGTACGAGGAGGAGTTCATGAATTACCTAGGAACCTAGAAAAGTTTTGCACCAAGTACATTTATGGTGAAAGTAAAACTGTTGAGGAACATATACAAGCTTTCAAAAAATAGTACAATTCAATTGCAAATATCTCATCAGGATGTGGTCTATAGGTTGTTCCCCTACTCTTTAGGAGACTTTGTGTATAGTTGGTACCTTACTTTGCCATCAAATTCAATCTCATCGTGGAAAGAACTAGAGATAGTGTTCATTAACCAATTTCAGACTTATGTTGACCTAGCTATCCTTTACCATCAATTTGCCACCTACAAAAAGGGACCAAATGAAACTTTAATAATGTTTAACACCAGATTTCAAAGACTGTCCAAGAGGTTGGCTGCCCCCTACGTAGTAGTAGAGGATGCATCCATTCAAGTCTATTTGAAAGCGATAGATCCCCTAACTAGTCTCTTCCTGAGAAGGACTCAGACCCCAGCTGATAGAGACTCTCTTGCTAAAACATACGAACTAGCTATTGAGTTGCAACATCAAATGGATCCCTCTCCTGGGGGAATTGGTGGTTCTATGCCTTCACTCGAGTACTTAGGAGGACAAAACTAATTGTCTACAATAAACAATGCTCTCACCAATAACATGCCTTTGTTGAATCCAATACCTTTAGCTATACACTAGCCTGCAAACCAAACATTTGTGGCACCTGTGATCACATGGCCTAATCTAAACTAGAGTAATTATCAGTTACCTATCACTAATGTTGGAAACTCATTTTTTGAGAAAACTATTGTTGCTCAAGCAAATCCAAGAAATGTCCAAGCTAATGCATAGGTAAATCAACCAACCGTTAGTCAGAATATGCACCAGACATCAGAAATAGAAGCCCTCAAGAAGACTCTATCCTAAGTAACGAATGAACTCACCCAGTTTAGGATGAATCCTCCACAAGATTAGAATTAGAAAAACTTTCAAGCTCAAAATAATCTCCAGAAGCAGAACTAGAATTATAATCAGAGGTTGTTCAATAGATAGTGGAACACAAGACCCAACAATGGGGGAGTAACTAATTCAGGAAATGGGTCAAATGAAGGGAATCAAGGTAACAAAAATACATCTAACACCATGAACATGGCTGAGCTAAATCATATTGTTAATTGGTGTAGACTACATGACACAGTAGATCATTCAAAATTGGACTAACCCTAGATGGAAAAGATGGTCAGAATTGCACAAGCAGATTCCTAGTCATCTTGCAGCATGCAATTCAAGAAAACAACAACACCATAAACACAACCATGGTTTTGGACACTTACATCTTTCCTTTCAAAGAAGACAATGAACCATCTAATGAAACCTATGAGGTTCATGATTTTTGAAAAGGGAAGAACAATTATTTCTTAAGGAACAAGGCTCAGGGCCCGTTTACTATATGTATACCTCCAAGTAATGGACCTACACCACCTAATCCTAAAGCTAGGAACAACCCCTTGCCACCACAAAACTAGGTTGAAGGATAGCCAAGGCCAAATCGAATGATCCTTAGAAAGCCTCATATGTGACAGATGGAAGGTATGACATAATTGAAGACCTCAAGAAGACTAAATCCAATATGTCTATCTTTTCAATGTTCTTCAAAATTGCCCCACTTAGAGGGAAGCCTTGATGAAATTTCTGGACAAACCCACCCAGTCCAAAGAGAAGGAAAAAGTAGTGGCAAACACCGATGTTTGTACAACAATGTATAGAGGGAAGTTGGACTCCCCTCCATTTCTCCTTAATATTAGGATCTTTGGGAAGAATCTACATAAATGTTTGGTTGATTTCAAAGCATCTAACAACATGCTACCTTAATCAATGTGTCAAAAGTTGGGGATGACACCAACTCCCACCTAGAAAAAGGTAATACAACTAGACAAAATAGAAGTAAATGTGATAGGTGAACTCAAGGATGTACATATCTAGTTAGTGTCTGATCCTAGAATTTGACAACACATCAACTTATAGGTGGTAGACATTCTTGAAGCCTATGGGATGTTCTTAAGTAGAGACTAGTCCAAAATCTTGAACGGATACATCGCTATTGATTTTTCATATCTATGGCTACCATGGAGGGGAAACTAGATCTAGGTCAAAATCGAGAGTAAACCTAGGTTAAAACACATGATCATAGAATACAACCATCACAACGAAGTTGCTTACATTGAAGTTGAACTAGAAGTTTATAGGGTGGATGAAATCTTGACTACCCTCGTGTTCTCTCAAAACACTACAAGCACTAGAGAAACTATAGGTGTAGATTTATATTCCAAATGTGAGCAGTTTGTTCATAAACTAGAAACAAATTGGGTTTTGCTAGAAGAAGACATTCACATCAATGATTTGCAACTCCCTAACTAGTGCCAAATCCATGAGTGCACTCATTCAAAATTAACATGTGCAGTATGTGTTGTTGTAGTGAAGAAGTACCTCTACAAAAAACAACATCCAGAGCCCTCATCAACAGACGAAAGTATCACATGCAATACAGGACCCCTGATCGGACAAGATAGCACAAAAGAGACAGTCAACATGTGTACTGATCAATAGATGGGTTCCACACCTATAGATGGACAACCTAATTTTGTTGTCATGGATGTGCAAGTGGTGAACACAACTAAGGAAACCTCCTGGAAACATAGTCGGATAGACCTCATTTAGGCAAAAGAGGACTTGATTGTCCTAATCGAAGAAGCCCATTCTTTACGGGAAAGTGAAGAGGAACCAAGTCTAAATAAAGGAGAACCAAATCTTCCTACCTTAACAGCTGAAAAAATATCCATACAACAGGTTCACAGTGAAGAAACTATACATAAGGCAAAAATATCACAGTAAGATCAGATATGGACCTTAAGATTTGATGGTTCCTGTTCCAAACAAGGAGATGGAGCAGGAGTGGAGTTGGTAAACTGAAAAGGAAAAGCCTTTCTAGCATCCTATCGACTACAATTCCACTGTACCAACAATATGAAGTCTTAATCTGAGGTTTAATTTTTGCCCACAAAAAGAGGGTACAATGCCTCAAAGTACAAGGAGATTTTGAGTTGATAGTGAGGCAGGTAAGAAGTCAATATGCCTTCCATGACAAGAGGCTAGTGGCTTATAGGAATAGGGTATGGAGTCTTATAGGAGACTTCATTGCTTTTGACATAAAAGTAATCCCAAGGAGGAAGAATCACATTTTGGATGCACTCGCAATAGTTGCCAACACTCTAGAACCTATGACACATTCAAGGTTAAGGACATTTTATATAGAACTGGTACCAACACCAGCATTACCAGATAACAGAAGGAATTTCTAGGTCTTCCAAGATGACTAGCATATCCTAGAATTCTTGACCAGTTCAGGAGTATTCAAAGGCCAAATTGTGGATGAATCTGATAGAAATCGCTTCAAGGAAGATTATGAAGGGGTAATCAACCTAAAAACCAACAACATACCAAAAGGTATGGTTGCACTAGATATGATCTTTTACTCAGATCCAAGAGCCAAATAGGAAATACCTTCTGATTCAGAAGGTGGTGAGTATGAAACTTACATCCTAGGAGAATCTGGCAATGAAAGGAATGTTTTCATAGGGAAGACTTGCCATAGTAGAGAAAAAGATGATATCATTCAAGAATTGAAAGATTATTGAGACGTCATTACCTAGGGGTATGAGGATTTAAAGACATTTGATACTTCTATCATCACCCATACGATCCCATTGAAACCAAACATAAAACCATTTTGATAGAAACATAGGCCAGTCAACACTTTAATTGAACCTCTAATTTTCAAGGGATTTGTTACATCCACAACTTTTGATTTAGCCTAATCTTACTTTTATGTGGTAAATAGGATAATTAATCTTAGATTAATGATTTGATGTTTGTGGAAAATATCAAGTAGAATCATTGATTAAATAGATATCGATTGATGTTTATATTAAGCATGAGATTACTTATGGTTAAAATATTATTTTATCATAATGATTTATGAATTAAATGATGATACACTGATCATAGTTATATGGTTATGAGTGTAACCAATAAAAGAATCTTTCCTCGAGGATGGAAGGAGAGTATCACTAGGGAGAAGGAAATAGATGTTGGGAAAAGATCAAAATGCCATCTGATTATCGAAGTTAAACTTTCATGAACCCATGGAAGATAGCGTGAGTATAAATATTTTCCTTATTTAGTCGATTTCGATTCGACCAATGATGGCAAGATGATTTATGATCTCTTGATGCCGTCTACATTGATTGGACTATTAGGGGAAATTTACATAAAAAATGGGCCTCCTAAGAAACTCCAAGAAAACAAAAATTATCTCATATAATATAAATTATTTAAATATAAATAAATATAAATTACTTAACCACATGAGTTAAGTGGGGGCACATGTTTCTATTATAATTCCTTAGAAAACTCAAGTTCATTGTTTTTTAAAGTGGTACATATATTTCTATTATAATATTAAAAAATCAAGTTCACTTTTCATTTTAGATTATTTTTTCTTAATTATTTATTTTTTATTTAGAAAGTCTTAAATTTAGGTTCATTGTTTTTCTAAAGTGGTAACATATATTTCTATTATAATTTATTAAAAAAATCAAGTTCACTTTTCATTTTAGATTATTTCTTTTCTTGATTATTTATTTTTTATTTAAGTCTTTTATCTAAAAGTTATATTTCAAAAGCCACACTTCCTAATTTTAAAACAAACTCTTATAGACTTTAGGGCTTAAATTTGATAGTCGACCTTGCTTGTCAACCAATTTTTTTATGACAGTTATCTATTCAGTAGTGCCCTTCAAATACTATGACATGCCTTAGTATAAATAAATCATATAAAAATTAAATATATATATCGTCATAATCCTATATAAATTTTGACAGTTTGTCCAAAATCTCTCATTTCATATGATAGTCTTTTTAAAATTTGAACTATATTTTATAGTAAAAATACCTAAATACAACTATACAACTGTCAAATTTAAGCCTTGTTTAAATAGTAGTTTATTTTTAATTTTTTTGAACGTGAGAGAATATTTTACAATAGCTTTTTTGTTTTCTTTCTCTAAAATATAAATAAAAATTGTTATCTTTTTTTTTTTATCTAATAAATTTTTATTATGAATATTTTTTAGTTTTTAATTTTTGTGTTTTTATTTTTCCAATAAATTGTTTATTTTTCATTCTACATTGAGTTATTTTGGAGATTTTTTTTAAATTTATGAGAGAAGAATTTTTATTTCTAAAGAATTTTTTTAGTATATAAATTTTAAATTAGCTTTAAAAAAGTACTAAATAAAAAATTTGAATGTATTTTTAAAATATTCATCTTATGTATGCTTACTTCAATAAACACGTTTATATTATTTATAAATAGTAGCAAAGTATGTAAGTAGCTTAGATATTTTATTTTATATTTATATTTTATTTTTATAAATTTTATAAATTAAATCAAGTTTCATATTATCTATCATATATATATATATGATTTTATAAATATTTAAATTTATGAACTTATAGATTTAGAATTAATATATTAAATATGTTTATAGTAGGTTTTATGATTTTTAATGTTATTAAGGAATAAAAGAAAATTTTTAGGAAAAGATTTGTTGAAATATTTTTGAAATGCTTTTTAAATTTTCTTTTTCCTAAAGAATGAAAGTATTTTTTAGAAAACATAATAATTTCTATAATAGAACTTAAGAATATAAATCAAAAAAACAAAAAGAATCTTTATTATTTAGAAAGATGATTGAGATAGTATAGGATATGTAGAGTTAAATTAACCATCATGAGTTAATTCATAGGATTTTAGAAAGTTTTATTTCAAAAAATGTATAATTTTATTTTTATTTTGGATGATGTCACCATAACGGTTGATGTCATCTTTTAGTTGATTTTTGATAATTCAAAAAGATGATGATGTCATCCTTAGGAGGTCCATTTTTTATGTAAATTTCCACTAATCGGTTCTCAAAACATTTATGCAGTCAATGGTAAACCTGGTTGGATGTTGAAGTTTTCCTTTATTTACGTATCTATTTCTTTATTTAATTTTTTGAATATTGTTTAATTATTTTGATTATAATTTAATATGTCAAAGTGGGTGAGAGGACTCAACCCCATATTTGCATATTAATGATACCACCTTAATGATGTTAATATAATTTAAGTGATACCCTAAGTTATTTTGATAATCCTATAACATCATTTAGATGTAATTGATATTATGAGAAACATAATTATTTATTTACCCACTTATAGTCGTCGAGCATTTTATATATATCAAGCTTATATGTTCTTGTTGTCCACCATATCACTACCCACAAAATGTGGAGTGAGTGGAGGTCATTGTGAGCTTAACCAAAGCTTATCTCTATGCAGATACTCACGAATGGGAGATATGGCCCTTGAGGATTTGAGATAACTGCGAGGTGGCATGACATGTGTCAACTAATTTACCACCTTCAATGCGAAGGGTGGCGATTATGTGCGGCGACGGACAAATGCATGCAAAGAAAAGAGTTTGGGAGTCTTTTGTCATGGGATGTTTTAAGGATTAGCATTATTTTTCTGTAGAAGTTACAGATAGGAGACTGAATTCTTGGGAGCTCATGAGAAGGAGCCGAGCTTACATCGATAGTCTTATCCCATAGCCAGTCGTACTCGGCTGCGACCTTATCTTCACAGGTATGATTGTGTTTACAGTTGTGGGTTATATTGCATGCTAATACCATTGTGATTTTGGCCACATGATGGTTATCTATGGATGTGTTATCTTAAAAGATAGTATTTATGTGTTTTATATTTTGATAAGGCCTTCATGGTCAAGTGCACATATAGTGCAATGTTATCATAAACGATAAAATTTATATGTTTAAGGCTTCATGGCTAACTACATGAGTAGTGCCATGCTTTCATATACGATGGCTTTGATGATAACCTTGTTACGGCCTATATGGCCGAAGCATTATTGATACTATGTTTTTATATCATATTAGTTGTATGTCTGATAAAGACTATTAAAAGTTGGCCAAGAGCCATGTTGTATAATGATAAACCACACAAGTTGGCCAAGATCCATTAATGATAAACAACACAAGATGGCCAAGAGCCATGTATACTGTAATGTTAAACCATGTGAGCAGGCCGCAAGCCAATTTTTATTAAAAAAGACAAGACAGTAGTAAGGCCAATGGCCATACATAATACAATGAAGAGACACTCTTGAAAGTCGATGTTATCGACAGTGCCCATGCCATGGTGATTTTCAAGGCACATGAAATAAGAAGTGAAACACTTGTTTGTTTATATAAGACAACATTTTTATAGGTCTTTAGGTGTAATATTGACATAGGATAAGAGTAATATGACTCCTAGTATCCATGAAGGAAAAACCAGTTGTTATTGGTAACAATGTAGAGACTGCATTAAGTGCATGTCAAATCTTGCATGTCAAGGGAGTAACCCTCGACTATCATTTTATTTCCATACCGGAAAGAATATGAATTTGAGCATAAAAACTCATTATTGAAAACATATTATGGATTTATTTCTTTATTAAATGGAAATGCTTCGTGGATGAAGTGTAGAGTTGCAAGAAACCCTTTTGAAATCTTTTGACTAAAAGACTATTTAATATTGACTACTTAATAGCCTATAATGGTATATGTTATAGTTAATGTGATTTGATGAAAACCTTGAAACAAGGTAGCCATAGAAACTTAGACCAGGGATGGTCATAAAAATTGAAACCATGAACTTTCAAAAGAAAGTACGAGAAAAGGGTGACGTGGAGTCACAGATTCCCTATTGCTTAACACCATAAGATAAATAATGGATGCAGAGTCAAAATTCTAAGATAGGTGGACTAGGGGTGAATTGAACCCATCTTTTCCATCACCTCGAGAAGTCATATTATGAACACTATAGGATGAGACAACTTCAAAGTCGAGTCAAGGTGTGTGGATATTCGACTACGTTCATTGTGAAATGTTATGTATATAAAACTTTGGCCAAAGTAATGCATCTGTATCTTCATGCATTAGTCAGTTCACTGTGCTCTAGATGGCATAATGTTTCCTGTAGTGTCATACATAGTTAGAGTTGATCTATAGTTGTATGATTGTGAAGTATTATGAAGGACACAACACTAGATACTCAGATGGAAAACCAATTGGTTCCTTATATCTATTTGCTTTGAGAAGGGTAGGGTCACTTCCAGGAAGGAAGATGTGTGGGGGACCACCAAACTATGGTTGGAGGAAAAGAACTCAGGTGATGCTCTCCTTCCCAAGCAGAAGACAAGCTGAGACTTATGAAGACATATGTCAAAATTCTAGATACAGTACATTCTTATATATGACTTGACAATCAATTATTATGTGTAAACTTATCAATGACGCCATGAGAAAAACTTTGTAATTGTATAGTAAAAGGTATTCACTAATATGTTATCTTTGGATTTGTTGCAAATTTCAATTTTGAAATATCCAATAAAGATATGCATTTTTATTTTGATTATGTTATTGATTCATTCCTTGCTTAACTGTGATTATGATAATCATGACCTTATTCTTAATGTTAATTAAGATGGTTAATTTTGGGTAATGAGAGATGGATTGTTACATATGGTATTAGAGCTATCGAGTTCAATACATGGACCTATGAACTCACTACATAACAGTTTTCTCCAACATTAACGCTTGCTAATGTTTGGATGTTCTTATGCCAGAATGGTAAGAATAAGAATGACACCCAGAAAGAAGCTAACAGGAAATGGATGTTATCTTAAGGCTATGAGGGAGCGAGCCTCAAGAATGAAACACCTTGAACAAACTAGTTGCTTGATAGGCGCATGGTTGGTTGATGAAACTTTTTCTCATGATATTAAACACATCAAGCAGGAGATGGAGAAAGTGGTTAGGATTACTACTTTTATCTCTGAAAATGAATCAGTGAAACCCTCTGCACCTAAGGAACCACTCTTAGAAAGTGATCTTAACGATCCTAATATTACTCAGGAGGTTGTGGATGAGTACTTGCGAGTACATCCACCTCCTAAAACTGATTTGATAAACCTCAAGGATGAGGAATAAGCTTGGGAAGATATCCTAGTCTAAAAATGACTTGCAGTAGCAAGATGTAAAGAAAATTTTTGTAACTACGGATGGATTATATGTAATCCATGGAAACTATAATGCATATTGAAATTTTGGCAAATATTTCCTTTCTTGTTAAAGATTACATGAATGAGAATGGATTTACATTTATGAATGGATTTAATGGTATGAAAAACTAATTGAATGGTTAATCTGCAAACTTCAGGAGAAGTAGATTACAACATGGTTCAAACAATAACAAATATGGGAGATAGCTAGGAAGAATGGCAACCTTCGGGCCATTCTAATTCTAAACAAGACCAAATCCTTGCTATGCTCCAAGAGATGAGAGAAAGAATTGGAACTCTCAAGCAAGAGGTTAGGGGTCGGCATGGACCCAGACGGGAAGCCTATCACGGGGGTGATGACGAGGCACATCATGAGCATACCACCTAGAGTGAACATGGAGAGAATAACTTTGAGGCAAGACATGAAGAGGATAGAAGAAGCCACTTGGCTTTGTAATTATCCAGAGATATAGACATACTTTTGTATATATATCATTTAAGAAATTTAAAACATGAAAAAAAGGATGTAAATAAATAATATGTTTTAAATTTTTATTTAATTATTTAATATACGTATTCATGCGTTACTAAGATTTATACTTTCATGCTTTAAGATAATTATGAGATAAAAAAATGAAGTTAGTTTTATGTTTTAAAACAAAAAAACTTGGTATTGGGGAGAATGATGGAAAGATTAGGGTTTCATTTTGCAAGGAAGAAGACTTTCTTTTTTAATCCCTAGATTTAGCCAAATAGACAAACGTTATACTAGAGTGCACTTGGCCTAAGGAAGGAAAAACAACTTGCCAAGAAATCTCTACATAATGCTAATAAGGCAACTATAGGATCATAGGATCTCAAAGAAAATCATTTAATCAATCAAATCATGGAAATTGTTCCTAAGCATGAGAAGTATCCAAGGTTAATAAGGTTTTAGAAGAAATCATGGATATGAGTCATCTACTTATTTTCTTGGAAACTAAAAACAAAAGAGAGACTATGATCAAGTTACAAGACAATTGTGTATGGGTGGATGGCCAACACTCTCTATCTGTGGAGATAAAAGTTAGGTGGAATGGAAGTGAGACATATAAAGACTTATGGAGGATGACTAACAAAGAGGCAATGAGAATGGCTCTTTTATGATTTTTATTAGTTATTTTTTCTTGGGTTTTCTGTGGTATCCAATTTCATTTTTGCCAGTTCTTCCAACAAGTAAATTGGTTGGTTTAGATATGCAAGTTAAGTCTTACAATGTTTGATTTGACTCTGGTAATCGGATGAGCTGAAGTAGTAAATTATTGTAGGTTTTATAATTGAGATTTGTATTCTGAAGACATATTATAGATGTATAGGTATAAATGTTGAATGTTTAATCAAATAAACTATCAAACCTAATAAAACCACTTGCAGGTTCTTTGTCGAAGTCTTCATTAACTTGGACCAAACTAATACTCCTTATAGTAGCTATAAATGAAAAAATCATAAAAGATACTCTAAGAAGTCGATTAGTTGCTGCACAGTAATTTCAAGAGTAGTTGGCAATCAAAATGGTGCTAAAATCTTTAGGCTCTGGTTCAATTGTTTAGAGATAAAATTTATTATTGTCTAAGGTACCTTGTTCATTTTCTATTTTTACTAGTCATTGGGTGTTGAAGATTTTGAGTTCAAAACTAGGCAAACTAGAGGGAAGCCTTTACACATTCTTGGCTCATTATTATGTGCATTGCTCCCACATACAAAACAATTACAAATTTTAACTCCACCAGGACTACCACCAATTGCAAGACCTCCTGTAGTTCCCTGGATGTCATCAATGGTAGCTCCAAATCTGGAGCCACCACTTGACCCCCTTCCAATACCAGTGCCCCAACTAGAGGGAGATAGGCCCTTCTCCAGTGCCTATGGTGCATTCACCATAGGGAGGCCATTGCCTTAGGCACTTGAGAGCTCTAATGTCTTCTACAAGTACCATTATCCACTTGTGCCTCCGTGCCCCTAATAAATCCTCTATGCTCCCCACCGGTCTTCACCCCCTCAACAGCAACAACCCAAAATGGAGAGAAATGTTATCTTATGGATATGTGTTTTGTCCTTGAGTGCATCATCAGATTCTTGGATATGTTTATGGCACTTGTATTGTCACAAAAGGTTGCAATTCAATCTTCATACACAACTCTGATGTCCTTTAATGTCTACTTCATCCATAACACTAGGGTGCAACTACATGCTACTACAATGTATTCTTCTTCTGCAGTAGACAGAGATATTGAGTCTTGTTTCTTGCTTAACCAGGATACCAACCTTTTTCCCAAGAAGAATGCACCTCCACTTGTACTTTTCCTGTCATCCACATCTCTAGCCCAATCTGCATTAGTGTATGCACTGAGAGTGAAATCATTGTCTTTTGGGTACCACAAACCATAATCTATTGTGCCTTTCAAATATCTCAGTATTCTCTTGACTGCTATCACATGTGACTCTTTAGGTTCTGCTTGAAATCTTGCCACAAGACAAACTGCATGCATTATGTCAGGTCTGGTTTGAGTTACATAAAGTAATCCTCCAATCATAGATCTGTACTTTTTCTGATATGCCATAGGCGAGTCATCATGTTTTCTCAACTTACAACTAATTACCATGGGAGTGCTTACCGGTTTGGAGTCTTCCATCCCAAACTTCTTTAACTCTTTCACATACTTAGACTGAGAAATGAAAATGTCTTTATATGATTGATTAATTTGCAGACCTAGAAAGAAATTCATCTCACCAAACATGGACATTTCAAATTCATTTTGCGTTTCCCCAGCAAAAACCATGCACATACCTTCATTGCCTCCAAAGATAATGTCATCAACAAAGACTGCAACAATTAGGATTTGTTCATCATTGATCTTGAAATAGAGATTGATGTCAGTAGTACCCTTACTGAACCCTAATTGTATCAAATACTTATCCAACCTTGCATACCAGGCCCTGGGAGCTTGTTTCAGTCCATACAATGCTTTCTTCAATCTGCACACCATGTCACCCTGATCTAATGATTGAAATCCTTCTAGTTGTTCAATATAGACCTCTTCCAATTCTCCATTCAAGAATGCAGACTTCACATCCATTTGATATACCTTGAAATCTTTGTGGGCTGCAAATGCTAAAAACATTCTTATTGCTCAATCCTTGCCACAGGTGCAAATGTTTCCTCAAAATCTATTCCTTCAACTTGAGAGTACCCTTTGCATACCAACCTTGCTTTGTTTCTTACCTCTTCACTATTCTCATTCATCTTATTCCTGAAGACCCATTTGGTGCCAATTCCATTTTTATCTGTTGGTCTAGGAACAAGATCCCAAGTCTAATTCTTCTCTATCTATATCAATTCTTCCTTCATAGCCTTTACCCAATTCTCATCATTCCAAGCTTCATTCGTAGTCTTAGGTTCAATCTTGGAAATCAAACAGAAATTTACTTGTTCTTATGCAGCTCTTCTTCTGGTCAGAATTCCTTTGCTCTTATCTCCTATGATTTGATCTTCAGAATGATTTTGTTTTACATACCTTGGTGTCTTGGTGACAATTTCTGGAGCTTGTTCCTCTTCATCTAAACTGTTTTCATGCTGCACCACTTCTTTGCTTGCTGAAACATTTGGTTCATCTGATTCATATCCATTTGATCCCGAGCACTTTTCCTTGCTTTCATCAACTTTGACTTTTGCACTCTCAATGATCTTCTTCAGCCTCTTATTATAGCACCGGTAGGCCTTGTTCTTGGTGGAGTAACTGAGGAAGATTCCTTCATCACATCTAGCATCAAACTTGCTAGATCTTCTTCTCTTTTGATATAACATTTGCTACCAAAAACTTTGAAGTATTTTACCGTAGGAACGTTTCCATACCACAACTCATAGGGAGTTTTGGTACTATTTCCTTTGACTTGAGCTCTGTTTAGAATGTAGACAGCTGTGTGAATAGCCTCTCTCCTGTATACTTCCAATAGATCAGCCTCCTTCATCATTGTTGTTATGTTCTTTCTTTCAACAACTTCATTTTGTTGTGGAGTCCTAGGTGCAAATAGCTATCTTTTTATCCCTTGCTCTTCACAAAAGAAGTTGAATTCATTTCAAGTAAACTCTCCTCCTCTATCAGATCTCAAACATTTGATCTTCAAATCTAGCTCATTCTCAACCATTGCCTTAAATGCCTTGAACTTATCTAAGGCTTCTTCTTTTTCTCCCAAAAAGGTAACCCAAGTCATTCTAGAATAATCATCAATAAGCAACATAAAGTACCTGTCTCTTTCTGGACTTCTTACTCTGGTAGGTCCACACAAATTTGTATGTACTAGCTCCAGCAATCCTTCAACAAATTGATCTTTGCTCTTAAAACTTGTTCTTGTTTGTTTCCCAAATTGGCACTCCTTGCAAATAGGATTAGCAAGCTTCACAAGTTTGGGCAAATCTCTAATAGTCTGTGCAGAACTTATCTTCACAATGTTGTCAAAATTGATGTGACACAACCTTCTATGCCATAGCCAACTTTCATCAGTTTGAGCCAACAAGCAATAGTTATCAGTTCCTTTCAAGTGATAGATATTACCTCTGGTCTTCTTACCAGTTGCAATTACTATTTTGGAGCTTTCCATGATCTTGCATCCATTGTCCTCAAATCTCAAATCATAAACTGTATCACTCATCTGACCAACACTCAAAAGATTGTGCTTTAGTCCTTTCACATACACGACATCTTCAGTGTTATGCTTGCCATCAAAGGAAATAGATCCTTTTCCATAGATCTTACCAGTTGTATCATCTCCAAACCTAACCAATCCTCCATCATATTTTTTCAAACTTACAAACTTACTTTTGTCACCGGTCATGTGATGAGATTCTCCACTATCAATAGCCCATTCATCTTTGTCTTTCACAACTTGAGCAGCTAATGCACTTTCCTCCACTGGTTTTTCTTCCTTCACACAGCTAGTAGGATTAGTAGACACAGGTTCTTCTTTAATAGAAATGAACAAGCATTCATTTCTAGAAGTATTGGAATCCTAGGTCTATTTGTAGATCTCTTGGGAACTCTTTCAGGACATCTGGAAGAATAGTGACTAACTTTACCACAAGTAAAACATTTGAAAGGTAGTTTGCCTTGGAACTTACTGGTACCTCTGGGCAGACTGTTGACAAAATTGGCTTCAATTTCCTCAAGCTCATAATCTGGTTCAACCTTGTACTTTTCATACCTTGAAGTCTTTTCTAAAATGCTAGCCTTGAAAGAAGTCTCTATTTTTTGAAGTGAATCACCAAGTTCTCTCATTTCAAAGGTTGTTAGCTTCCCAAGCAGCTAATCTTTCATAATCTTTGTTACTGTCATTACTTCTTGAATTGCAACCACCTTATGACTATATGATTTAGGCAATGATCTCATAATTTTGTTCACAATTTCAATATCCTCAATTTTTCCACCCACACTTCTAATGCCACTTACAAGTTCATCAACCTTTTGCATGAAAGATGTTATGTTGTCATCTTCACTCATCTTCATACATTCATATTTCACCTTCAAACTCTATAACTTGGCACTCTTCACTGACTCATCTCCTTCATACAGATTCTTCATCTTTTCCCAGATTTCATAAGCAGTTTTCAACTCCATGATCTTTGTTACTTTGGTGTCGGATAAGGTGCTTACTAAGGCATCTTTGGCTTTTATGTTCAACTCAAATTGCTTGATATCATCTTCAGTTTGCGGACCATTTTGCAGTATTTCATACTTATTTTCAGTTATTTTCCAAATGCTATAACCCAAGCAGAGGAGATGGGTTTTCATGCAGATCTTGTAGACAGAGTAGTTCGTTCCATCAAACTGCAGACTTTCCTTCTTATACGACATCATGGATCTACCTCAAGTAGTCAAGCTTTCTTCCGAGGAACTGGCTCTGATACTAATTATTGAAATACACTGGACAATGAAGGGGGGTGAATCAGTTGTCAAAAACTTTTAACTGCTTCCACACTTTAACACATTAATTACTTGTCCACTGTTAATGTGATTAAACCATGAAAGTAATAAATCAGAAACTTAATCACAATTGTAAGATCAAACACAAGAAACACTAGGTTTTGAAATGGAAAACCCTTTTAAGGGAAAAACCACGGTGGTGGTTAACCCACACTTGAATATATAAGTTATACCAATACAGAAATTAAGAGGCTCACTGCCTTTAGGGCTCACTACCCAGAGCTCACTGCTCAAAGAGGCTCACTACCAAGGGGTGGCTCACTGCCAAGGGTTTGAACTGAGATGATAGCATCTACACCATGCCAAGGTTCAGTTCTATTGAAGTATAAAACAATTCCTCTGCTCTGCTCTAACTTCTCACTTCTTTACTTATCTTTGCATTTTCGCACAAGGACATCTTTTCCATGACTCAAGTACAAGTATATATATCATTCATCAACCTTGGAATGTACATCAAGGTTGGCATTACATTCATCAACCATTGGAACAATCTCCAAGGTTGGCATTACAAACATTTACAAAATAGGTCTTGACCTAATACAAAATTATGCTAAGGAAATGTAGGAAATGTAGTAAAGATGTATGAGGATCACACCACACCTTAGCTGGGACTCAAACATGATCTTCCATGCCACGACATACTTCTACAATCTTCAATAGATCTCTGCAATCACTAGAATTAACCAAGTCGGCTAAGACTGGTTGCACGCTCCGTTATCTGGGAGTAATCTTCAAACATGATCTCAATTCCTTAATGTGGACTAAAGTAAATGTAGGGACATGATTGGCAGGCATCCACAAGCATGTTGTAATCACCAAGAGCAACTGCATAAACTCTAACCACTTTAGCCATGAGATTCTTCATAGCGGAGCACATGAACTTCATTGTCTTGAACAGTCATAAAAGAAAGATAGCTTGTGGACCGCCAAATAAAGAACCATTGTAGTTGTAGGCACTTATCATCATCCAAGACTTCCCTCTAGAACCACAAAGAAAAATACTTCAATGCGGAGGAATGCAGAGCAAAATATTTTCTCCTTGTCACTAGTGAATAATTAGAAAAAGCAGGTTTTACTCTAGTGAATGTAACTCACTTAATTATTCATACCGGAGGCTCAAACTCAGGATTTAGCATTTTTAGACATGCCTCTAAAAATCTTCCAATCCATAGACATGGATCTTCAATCTACAAGAAATACGGAGCAATTTTCTAGATTGTTCTTCAGTGTGCAACTCATTGTCTTCACTGTGATTCACTGTTTCCTTTATGATTCTTCCGGAGGGGCTAATTTTCTCAATGTCCTCAACATATAAGGCTTCTAATCAATCAAAAGATAAGGATACAGTTGACATCAATGACAACACCAATTAGGCACATACTTGCAACACTTTTTGCTTCCTTATATCGTTTTGTCATCAAGAGGATCTCTCGCCGCTACAAAAGGAATCGAGGTTGCCAATATCAAGGATTTTTGAGGGTAGTGAAGTCACACAAATCATCATTTCTTTTAGGTTCCTTCATTGTTTTATTCAATTAATAGTAATTAGAAAACCAAATTTGCTCTTGGGAACAGTAAATCTTTGCTTTTTTCTTCATAGTTAGATCTTGCATGTTAGAATAATTGTTTTCATATTTCTAGATCTAGATTATTAGAAGAAGCATTTTCCCTTTTTAGATTAGATTACTTCAAAACAATCAAAAACCCAAAAACATAGATTAAGATTGCATTAGAAAAAGTCATATTAGATTGCATTCATATTTCCCTTTCATAGATTAAAGAGCACTTTTCATTTCCAAAATACTAAAAAAAATACAAAAAAATATTTGCATATCATTTAGCTTTGCATGCATATAGAAACCCTAGAATAGAAAAACTTGCAAACCCTCGATACCATCATGAGGTAACCATGGTTAAACTATTCAATCAAACCCTTGATCACATCACAAGGTAAAAACAAGTCCAAACATAGTCAAACCCTAGGTCAAAACCCTAAATCTAGTTAAGGTTAGTAATCACACATGTACCTCTATCTTGGCTCACGAATGTGCCTAGGAGTGAGAGGAGAGTGGGTGAGGACTATCCGTGACGAGATCAAGGAGATCCATCCATGACCACAATAAGAAACATTTGTTCTACCACAAGGAGACCCATTTGTCCTCTTATTGTTAGAAGAAACTAGACAACTCCAAATACAACGAGAACTCATTCAACGTATAGAGAGACAAGAGGACATAAACGAATGAAACCACTTACCCACATAGAGGTGGAACCTAAGAAACCCCAATAAGAGAAGAGAAACTAGTGACCCTTTGGGTCATAGGGTTATCTCAACTACAATTACAATCGAATGAAACATCCAACTTAGCACACAACAACAAAGGCCACAAGACTTATCGACCCCTCTCCATGAAGTCCAGCTCTCCAACGAGCCAGACCCTGGCTATATCTTGCTTCCTCTCAACTGGATACTTCCTCATGAGCGAGAGTGATGTGGCGGATCACCTCGTGGCAAGGAGGGAAGGGTCCGTGTGCATGCCGAAATCTGACCTGACAGCCCCAGGCAACCGAAGTCACAATTTTGAGTGTACATATTTTGGTGAACCCGATGTGAAGAGCAAATCCTTTTAGGATGGCTTCTTTCAAATTTTTTGTGTATTTCATGATACTTCATGCGACAAAAATCTAGGACAAAATTAAAAAATGTCCAGGGGAATGTCCCCTCAAGTAAAATCAACACACCTTTAGATCCAATGGATTTGCTCTCAGATCAATTAGATTTTAAAGACTCAAACTTAAAGGGCATCCAACAAAAGCCTCAAACAAATGAAAACATGGTCATTCTTGACTTAACCAAATTAAAACACAACCAATGATCATTCAATCTGAGATCTATCAAGATGATCAACCCATGACAAGCCATAGAAAATTGGCCATTGAAATGGACAATGAAGCATGTTCTCAAGAGGAGAACTTATAGGAAGCTAAGGAGGTACAAAAATCACTCCACGTTGTGCATCAAGATAAAAAGTCCACAACATGTGAAATGTCATCATAAAGAACAAATAGGGTCACTCAAACCCCAAAGCAAAGCAGGGCATCGCAAGGCAAAAAAACTCAAAGAACGGACAAAACCTCACTCATAGACCTTATAGAATGTTTGGTCCAATGAATTGAGACCCTTGAGGCTAGGAGTGTTGAACAATCTTGCCAAAACAATATTATAGAAAAATCTAGGGCACAAAAAAATCATTTCATTGATGAAATCAAATCAAACTAGGGGGCAACAAAAAATACCCATCATCTAAACTCCCATTTGTATGACACACATAACAAAGCATCCAGGCCTCCCTTGCCCTCACAATCCAACATGACAAGTCTCAATCAAGTAGGTGGGATTCCTATGATGAGAGATCAACCACAAATGATCCCACCCAATATTCGAAACATAAACATGACACCATCTAGTCATCCAAAATTTTTAGGATATCAACAATCTAGCATACCCTTTCAACAAATGCAACAAGATCTACCAGAAGGGCTAATGTTTGGAGGAATAAAACCCTCTACACATAACCCCCTCCTAGGAACATACCTCGAGTATTTAAAGGAGCCTCTTGACTACAACATTCGTCAAGTTATACAACCACGGCCTCTCCCTGAGCTTCCAAAATTTAAAGGAGAGGGTGATCCTAACTCTCATATCAAGGCTTACATAGTGCTAGTGCAAGAACTCCTTCCTTGGGATGGGGTGGTAGCAAAGATCTTTCCAAAAACTTTAGAGGGTATCGCTCTAGATTGGTATTATCGACTTCCAGAAGCATCAATCCACTCTTTTAGGCAACTCATTAATCAATTTGTGACTGCCTTTGACATAAACAAATTGGTCAAGATAGGAATACAAGAATTTTTAACAATCAAACAAGAATCCAATGAGTCAATTGCATATTTTATCACACGATGGAAAAAAAGTTCTCTATTCTTCAACTAGTGCACCAAACATGGATCATAGAGAACTTTGTGATCTCTTATTACACGCTCTCAACAATGACATATGAGAACAAGTCCAAAAACTCCCTTACAAATCATACAAGGAAGCACTTGAAAGTGCCCTTAGAATTGACCAAGCCGCTATTGATAGTGAAAGAAGGGAGTATGATTTTAATGGAAGGTTGATAAACGATGATACAAATGAAAAATACTCAACAAATGATCAAGACATAGATGGGTCAACAAACACTTCATCATCAGGGAACGGTAACTGTGACTACAATAGTCATACAAGTTTGGGAAATGAAAATGCCAACAACTCTCCCCCGAGAATCAACAAGAAGTCATACAACAATCGTCATAAACCTCAAGATCACAATCATGATAAATAGTGTTCATTTCACAAGAGAAGGGGGCATGAGATCAAGTCATGTCGAGGGTACCATCACTTCATATCAAACCTCCCAAAACGTCAACAAAAAGCATTCATGGACACATTCTCACAAGATGAAGAACTTAGTCCCAAAATCCATCAAAACACCTTTGATAAAAACACCTTAGGCCTTGTGGAATTAGATAAAGATCAAGAAATTTGTGTCGTACAAGGACTAGAACAACTAGATGACACCAACAATTCAATTTTTTCTCACATGCTAGAGCTTATCAAGAGTTCTCCTACACACAAAAATGCTCTCCTCAAAGCCCTAGATCTAGGCCATCTAGTTCAAAACACTCCAATTGAAAAGTGTTCTTCTTCAACATTTGATTTTGAAAATTTACCTTCAGACAATGACATAGCTAAATAGGGTGATCTCCCCCTCCATCTAATAGTCCAAGTTCAAGTCTGTTCCACTAAACATGTAATGATTCATGATGGGTCTACAATCAACATAGTCTCCTTTTTGCTTCTTCAAACAATGGGTTATGATGAAACTCAAATCACAAAACAAACTTCCATCCTTAGAATTCATGATAACCCAAACATTCAAACCATAGGTAAGGTCAATATTCAAATCACATTGGGTCCCAAAACCCTTCCAACTAAATTTTATGTCATCAATGAAGAAACCACTTACAACATGATCCTAGGAAGGCCTTGGATCCATAGGATGAGGGCCATTCTTTCGACATTATTTCAAGAATTATACTTCTTGTACATGGGACAAACCCACATCATCAAAGGAGATCATGATCCTTTCAACCTTTATAGAGTTGAACAAGTCAAAAAGAAGGGAAAGTCCATGGAAACCACTAGTGACCCACAAATCAACACTTTTGAAAAAGGAAACACATCGAAACAAATTGCGAACATAGACAAGATCTCAAAGTGTATAGGAAAGAGGGCAATGGGAGAATTCCCCTTTGATCCCCACTCAACAAAGTCCTATGCTCCATTCAACTTAGTGGCCATTCCAATTGAACCAGACATAAACATCCCTCTGGTTGAAATCATGACTGAAGAAGAAAAACCAGAATCTACATAGAAACTAGGAGAGTCAACACCAACCTCAATTGCCCTTCAATTTTTTAAAACAAGCAAAGAAACTATACATAACATAAAATGGTAAAGCTAGGAGGCAAATCATCAAACAATGAAGCATGTGAGTACACGAAACTCCTCACTAAATGCAAAAACTTTTTCATACCAAGTCTTCGAGTGTCCTTGCAAAGACTTTCAAGTGAAGTTTAGACCAAATTGGATAGGTCCACACATAGTTAAGGAAGACATAAGAAATGATGCTACCTCTTGTGCATTATGGAAGGAGAAGATCTTAGCATCTTATAAAAAACATAAAACATAAAATACAAAAAAAAATCAAAAAAAAAATGTCAAAAATAATTTGTTTCTTGCATTTCTGTATCATTCTGTTCATCTTGCATACAGTTAGTGACTTGCTCTTGTACTATTTTATTTTTAGTAAGGAGTCTAATGTTGTCTAGATATACGTCATCCTTTCAAGACCTAGAGAATCCCTCATTTTTACAATCGCCATTATCCCCCTTCATTCCCAGTGATTCTAATCAAAACCTAGCTCTTAGCTTTACACTAATCCCAGTCTTATGAGTCAACATGTTAGGTCTAAACAAAGTTAATATTCAAACCTATAGTGTTTAAAGGAAGCTTACAAGTAGACCTTCCCAATTCTTCCCTAGTATTAGAGAAGTCGAACTAGATTACAAAAACTTTAGGTGGCACTTAGCTCCTTATCTTTCCTGGCCAAAAATGTCAGGAAGATTAAAACTCTGAAGGAAGCAATTTAAAATTTGAGTGAATAAAAAAATGAGTGATCAAAATAAGAGTATTGAAAAATAAGAGTATGAGAGATCAAAGTATTGCATATCAAAGTTCCAAAAGCATTCATTTCTTGAAAAGTCAAAAATCCAAAAAAATGAGAAAAATCAAGTGAGGCATTATGAGAAAATACAAAAACAGTGAAAAAAGCAAAAGAGAGAGATACAAAAAAAGAGTGAAAGAGAGAAGATTGTTGGATGTCCGTACTCTTGGGTGGAGATCAGTCTAAGCTCGAAGCCTCAAGAGCGACATTCTAACAAAGGAAGAAAGGTACAAAGCACACACACACTAGCTACCGAAAACTGAGAGTCTAGTAGTCTCTAGGATCATCTTCTACCTAGGGACCCTTGTTCTTTCCTATTTATCCTTTACCCTGGGTCTACCTTGCTTGACATCTATGATCTAAGTCTAGAGAACACCTATAAAATTTGTTGCTTGTCTAAAGTTGAAAGCTTGTCAAAATGTCTCATCTAGATAAGGATCAGTGTTTAGCCTTTAGCAAAGCCCAAAATCAGAAGCACTCCATTTTTCACTCCCACTCCCCAGTTGAGTTCTAAAATCCTATCTCACATCCTTGAATAGGTTTTTTTATATCAGGATAACTTGCAATCCCCTGGATTGAAAATCGTACTTAATAGCAATCATGTTGTTTGTTGCACAATGCATTCATATCAAAATCAGAAAAAGAGTTCCAAAGAAATAAAATCAATGTCATAACTCGTGGCATTCTATAGAAGAAAAAGTTTAATTTAAGCATTGCTTGTGTTATTGCATCTACATATCATCACCTGCATTCATATATATGCTCAAAAACACAAAAACAAATTGCATCATCCATATGTGATCATCTTAGGTATGCATTCTCGTAAGCAAAATAAAAGCTCTAGCCAACCGTATGCACAAAAGGGAAAGTGAAGTACAAGATGTCGACTAAAGCTATGTATGGATCTCATCAATCAAGTCTTGTAACAATAAAGTGTAAAACAATGTTTGAGCACAAGTCACTCCTCCAACAAGTCAAAAGAACAATTTACTATGTAGTCAAATACATGAGTCTCCCCATGCAAGGGGAAAAGGGTAGAAATATCTTAAATGTAGGTCTCTCAAAGACCTCAAGGAGTGTCAAATCAAACCTTTGCAAAATCTTCACAAAAACCATAAAAATCAGAAAAATTGAAAAAACCTTAAAATTGTAAAACATTACAAATCCCTAAAAATCAAATATGTTCTTCAAAATCTGCAATAAAAGGATAATATATTCTCCTCCTCTCTATCTTAGTATGTGTTCTATTTCTTTTATGCATCTCTTTTGTGCGTTGTTTTGCGTGCTTTCATTCCTATAGGTCTAAATCGACAAAGGAAAACAACTAGTCGAACTCGAATGATCAACAATAAGTTTGTCATTTAAATTTTTATTACTTATCTTGATATATTTAAATGATAGACTAATACTAGTTATTGTAGGAACAACTACCAGAAAATTGACAATAGGTAAGGCCTAGTTGAGGAATGGTACCTATCCTTCATGTGCACTACCATCCCCGAGGGGGCAAATATATAAGCACAAAAATCATGCACAACCTCCATGAGGACCCCTATGATGATTTTAATCCTTGTCACATGCATGTAAGCATGAAATAATGTCTTTTAAGCAGCAAACCTCTTGATGACATGTCTTCTTTCTTGTCTTGTGTTGTTTCATCTTTGTCAATTTCTCTCTTTCCCTGTTTGCGACGCTTTTCGACACTTTTTGTGACACTTGTTGATTTGTGTTTCTTGTGCTTGTGAATTAGTCCCTAAGCCTTGTATTCATTTATTTCTTGTAATTAACCTTTCCCATCCATTCTTTCTTCCTCACCCATCCAACTCACCTTCCAATTGGTGACCAAAATTTTTAGGGCTTGAGAGACCGACAAGATACCCTGAGAAAATGGTCTAAAAGTATAAATTAGTGACATTTCCAAGAAAAAATAATAGCACCATTGCATAACCCTCAAAAAATCATGCACTTTAAAAAAAACGGCACTCGAAAAGGAGTCTGTATGTGCTCGAACAAGCTCTCGGAAGTTCTATGACCAATTCAGAAAAACTGTTCCAGGGTCACCCCCTGTTAGTTTAGGGTCACCCCGTGGGTGATTTGGACTGATAAAAGGGGTGACCACATCATTTGCATCATTTTCACTTGTTTCTAGAGCCTTATGGCTTCCTTAACCCTCCAAAATCAACCTCCAACTGTCAATTTTCACCTAGAGCCTTAAACAATAGGATCTCCCCTCAAAAAGCAGGATCTCCCCCCCGGGTGACCTAGAATCTCCTAGGAGCGACCCAGGGTCACCCATGGGAGATGCTACTAATGAAAGGGGTGACCCTATCGTGTTTTCAGCCGCAGAAAAACTCGAGTTTCTCACTCGTCTTAGCTCCATTTTCACCCATTTTTCTTCTAGTTCACATGATTTTTGATGCCTAATATGGAGTTGACTATTTCATGCACCCACACATGCATAATTAACTCCATTTGATCTAAAATTAACAACTTGATCAATCTCATGCATTCTTCTAACTCCATTTCTTCTTCAGTGATAAGCTATCATTGCTTCATCACTCTCTAATCAATTGAGTTCACTAGGTAATCAATCCAGTTCACTCCCCAATCAATCATGGCTAACTCTTCAATCAATTAAGTTAACTTCTAAATCAATTCCACCTCTCATCCCTTCTTCTAACCTATAAATACCCCTCACCTCTTCATTATTTTCTAGGTTGAGTAAGTTGGAGAATACTCTTCTCATCTTCACAACCTTTTTCAAGCTTCTTCACAGGCCTTTGAGCCTCTTTCTTCATTTCTTTCTTTATTTCTTCAAAGCTTCAAAGATTTCATTGTTGCATAGCTTCAAGGCTCTTTCACGAAGGCAAATTCATTGTACACACAGCTCTTGCCATTTTTTGCTCTCCAACTTCGCATTCAAATGCTCTCACAGGACGAAGGTGTCTTTTTCTTTATTCATTATTCAACCAAGAAACGTTATGTTGCTTCATTCTATGCCATTGTGCTCAACCAAAGATCTCATTGAGCTCATTCAAGCTTCATCAAAGCTTCTTTTTTCTTCCTTGTATCATTTTGTCATCAAGAGGATCTCTCGCCGCTACAAAAGGACTCGAGGTGCCAATATCAAGGATTTCTTAGGGTAGTGGAGTCACACAAATCTTCATTTCTTTCAGGTCCTTCATTGTTTTGTTCAATTAATAGTAATTAGAAAACCAAATTTGCTCTTGGGAATAGTAAATCTTTGCTTTTTCCTTGATAGTTAGATCTTGCATGTTAGAATAATTGTTTTCATATTTCTAGATCTAGATTGTTAGAAGAAGCATTTTCCCTTTTTAGATTAGATTACTTCAAAACAGTCGAAAACCCCAAAACATAGATTAAGATTGCATTAGGAAAAGTCATATTAGATTGCATTCATATTTCCCTTTCATAGATTAAAGAGCACTTTTCATTTCCAAAATACTAAAAAAATACAAAAAAATGTTTGCATATCATTTATCTTTGCATGCATATAGAAAACCTAGAATAGACAAACTTGCAAACCCTCGATACCACCACGAGGTAACCACAATTAAACGATTCAATAAAACCCTTGATCACATCACAAGGTAAAAACAAGTCCAAACATAGTCAAACCCTAGGTCAACTAAACCCTAGGTCAAAACCCTAAATCTAGATAAGGTTAGTAATCACACATCTACCTCTATCTTGGCTCACAAATGTGCCTAGGAGTGAGAGGAGAGAGGGTGAGGGTTATCCATGACGAGATCAAGGAGATCCATCCACGACCACAAAAAGAAACATTTGTTCTACCATAAGGAGACCCATTTGTCCTCTTATTGTTACAAGAAACTAGACAACTCCAGAACTCATTCAACGTATAGAGAGACAAGAGGACATAAACGAATGAAACCACTTACCTACATAGAGGTGGAACCTAAGAAACCCCAACAGGAGAAGAGAAACTAGTGACCCTTCGGGTCATAGGGTTATCTCAACTACAACTATAGTCGAACAAAAAATCCAACTTAGCACACAACAACAAAGGCCACAGGACTTGCCAACCCCTCTCTGTGAAGTCTAGCTCTCCAACGAGCCAGACCCCCACCGTGTCTTGCCTCCTCTCGATTGGCTACTTCCTCGTGAGTGAGAGTGATGTGGCAGATCATCCCATGGAAAGGAGGGAAGGGTTCGTGTGCATGCTGAAATCCAACCCAATAGCCCTAGGCAACCAGAGTCATGATTTTGAGCGTATAGAACCCAAAAACCTCTATCTTCATTTATGTCAACAAATTTTGCCTTCTGCTCAAGGCATCTACAACTTTGTTGGACTTCCCACTCCTGTGCTTCAAAACAAAAGTATAACTCTACAAAAAACTTAACCCATTTTAAGTGCCTTTGACTCAACTTTCCTTGACTATTAAGATACTACAAATCCTGATGATCATTATATAAAACAAACTCTTTTGGCAACAAATAATGTCTCCATTTCTTGAAATCCTAAACTATGGCATAAAATTCCTGATCATAACAGAATACTTTTTCTTGGCATCATTAATCTTCTCACTAAAATAGGCAATGGGATTACCTTCTTGACTCAAAATAGCTCCTATAGCACTGTCACTAGCATCACAATCTACCTGAAATACCTTAGTGAAATCTGGAAGTGCCAATACATGTTGCTATGTGACTTTCTGCTTCAATGTATCAAAACTCTTGTTTGCTCCTATAGTCCATCTAAACTCTTTTCTATCCCCTCTCATTGTCTCAGTTAGGGGTGCACAAATGCTACTAAAATTCCTGATAAACTTTCTATAAAAACTTGCCAAACCATGAAAAGACCTTACCTATGTAGTACTCCTTGGTGTAGGCCATTCAATGATAGCCCTCACCTTTTCTGGGTCCATCTTAAGACCTTCCTCTGAGACAACAAATCCCAGGTATACCAATTCCTTCTTTGCAAAACTACATTTCTTCAGATTAATCAACAACTTCTCCTCCCTCAACTTCTCTAAAACTCTTTTGATATGAATTAGATGCTCATCCCAAGTCTTACTAAAAATCAAAATGTCATCTAAATAAACAATAACAAAAATTCCCAAAAATTCTTTCAATACCTCGTTCATGAGCCACATGAATGTGCTTGATGCATTGGTTAGCCCAAATGGCATGACTAACCACTCATATAAACCTTCCTTTGTCTTGAAGGTAGTCTTCCATTCGTCTCCTTCTCTGATTCAGACCTGGTGATACCCACTCTTCAGGTCAATCTTTATGAAGTACTTGGCTCCACTCAAATAATCCATTATGTCATCCATTCTTGGCAATGGAAATCTATACTTGATCGTGATCTTATTGATGTCTCAGGAATCTGTACACATTCTCCACTCTCCATCTTTCTTTGGTGCTAGTACTACAGGTACTGCACATGGACTTAGGCTCTCCCTTATCAATCCCTTCCTTAACAACTCGTTAACTTGTCTATTCAGTTCTTCATTCTCTGTTGGAGTCATTCTATGGGCTGCCTTATTCTGTAAACTGGCTCCTGGTATCAAATCCATTTGGTGGCTTATCTTCCTCACCCGTGGTAAACCTTCTGGTACATTATCAAAGACAATGTCCTAAAATTCTTCCAATAGATCTGAGACTTCTACTGGTATATCTTCACATTTCTCTTGACTAATCTTAGGAATCAATGCAAAGCAATGATGCTCATGCTTCATACCCTCCAAAAATTTCCTACCATCTACCAAGCAAATTCTGACAGTACTACATACCTTTTCTTCCACCTCCTTCAAGGGCTTCATCTTATGACGAACTCCATCCTTTGTTAGGGAATATGTGTTTGCACGGCCATCATGGATAGCACACATATCATACTACCACGGCCTCCCCAACAACATATGACATACATCCATCGGAATGATATCACACAACACCTCATCATGGTAGTCCCCAATCTTAAACTTTACTAAACATTGTTCATTGACCAAAGCTCTATGGTCCTTCTGTAACCATGCAATCCGGTATGGATGTGGATGCTTTCTTCTTGTCAACTTCAACTTGTCAACCATCTCCTTTGAAACAAGATTGTCAGTGCTTCCACTGTCAATAATAATATCAAAATACTTACCTTCACATTTATACCTTGTGCAAAATAAACTCTTCCTCTGATTTGGTTCTTTCTCCTCATTCAACAAGGTTCTTCTGACAACTAGGGTTTCTCCCCTTTCAACATCTTCAGAATGCTCAGACTATGCATCTTCATCTATATGTGCAACTTGTGCATTACCTTTAGGTCTTCTATTCATCCTTCCTTGATGTCACAGATACTCATATGATCGATGCCCTTCTTCTCCACATTGGAAACAAGTTCCTCTAAAACCTCCTCTTCCTCTTTGCTCACCATTGTTCTAGTCACGAGGGCGGTAGGCATTATCTCCTCTCTAATTTTGACTAGTGCTAGCTTCTTAACTTTTCTTTGAATCTTCATTTTGGCCTCCATAGGCTCTTTCACCAATCCTTCCGCCTTGACCTCTTCCTCTTTGCTTGCTTTAGAATCTTTTGTTCAACTTCTCTTCCACCTTCAGGGAAAACTGGTATGCATCTTCTATGGTGGTCATTCTGACCAGGCTCAGCTCCTCTTGAATACTTGGCCTCAACCCATTAATGTAACAGGCTACCTTCTCCTTGTTGGCCTTTGCATGGCCTATCCTGATTGTAATCTTATATAAAAATCTTCTGTATACTCCTTGATAGACTTGTTACCTTGCTTCAATCCTTGCAGCTTCTTCAGCAACTTCATCTCATAGTCCACAGGAATGAACTATTTCTTCAATTTCTTCACCATCTGATCCCATCTAGTAATCTTTCCTTTTCCTCTCCTATTTCTCTCTAGTTGGACCTCCTTCCACCAAATAATCCAGCATGGCCCTTCAACTTTGTTTTTGCAAACTTGACCCAATCTAGGTCCTCCACATCTTCATACTCAAAATATTCCTCCATGTCATTGATCCAATCAATAAGGTGTTCTAGATTCAAATCTCTAGAATAGGTAGAAACTTCAATCCTAGGCCTCTTTTTGATCTTTGAAATGGCCCTCAACAACCTAACTTCTGCAGGATCAACTATAACTTCTTGTTCTTCCTCAGATAGCTCTTCTTCAGCTTCTTCCTCACTTTCTTCTCTTGTTCTCAGCTCAAACCCTCTCCATAGCTCCTCTTGCAATGCATCGGTTTGCCTTTGTAGGGATCTAAAACCCTCTTCCATCAAAGCATTCCTCCCAATATGATTTCTTCATGGAGGCATCTTGATCTCCATAGCAAACCCACAACCTCAGGTCCTATACAAATTGCCTCACGGTCAGCAATCTGTCTACACACTTAGAAACCCTTGCTCTGATACCACTTGATGAAGGGGGTAAATCATAAAATACACAACAATAGAAATTGTACATAGAAAATAGATATGTTCTTTTATTGATTTGGACAACACATTACATTACAGAAGCTCAATACAATTAGAGGATGAATCCTCTACTGGTTGCAACACATTACATCATTCCCTAACCTCAAGACTCTGGAATCTTCAGCCTTCTGTAACCCCAAATCAGCTAGGGTTTATGTTTTCCCACCTTTTCTTGACTCTATACTTTTCCCCTTATCTCTACTACTGCCCCAGGTTCCCAAAAATAGTCATAAATAGCACTTTTTGGCAGCCTCCAGCTAAATTTCAAAATTTGCAACTCCCTCCAAAAGTAGGTCAACTTCTGAGAAGCATAACTTTTGATCCGGGTGTCTGATTGATGAACCATTTGAAGCGTCAGAAATATCGCAAAGTGAACTATCATGCCAGAAATGCATAAATAGATTTCTGTCAACTTTTTGGGATGTTATGGGATGTTTTAGTGCCTCATATCTGGTTTCAAAAAATTTTAGGGGTTTTTCAAAAAAGGAAACTTTAATATTTTTCAGCTCACAAATAATCTTTGCTGATTCCTTTTCCAAAGGTCTTATATTTTATTTACGAAGATTCCCATAAATTTTTGCTTCCATCCATGCCCAAATGCAAACTTTCCTAAAATGGCAGGTAAACTTTCCAAAAATAGCAGTTTGCTATTTTTAGTAGTTTGGAAAAACTGAAAGTCCTACATCATTATTCAGGAAATTATGGAACCAGAAATACTAATTATGGAAATAAATAAAAATAAATTCAAGGATTTTGAATCAACATTTGTTTTTGGGTGATGCAAGATTGCCCTTACACCACTAGATGCTCCTACATCAATAACACTGTTCTAACTCTGCAGTCATCATATAACTTGAATTTCTTTCTACTGCTTCATCTACACTGAGGTTATATTCAATGCATGTTTGTCACTTGAGATGTTAACTATTAACAGTCTAGAGTTCAATCATTCTTTAGGGAATGCATTCTGCAGTCTTAGAATTTAACATTAGCATTTTCCTTTCTATTTGTCTAAACACATTTGTTATTTTCTTTGCTCAAGGCAAGGAGGTAAAGTCCATATGTTTAGCTAAAGAGGACTTAGTACTTTCACCATTCTGTGATCTACAAGCACTATATTGTTCATTCCATAAGAACTAGGGTTGGTGCTTCTCAACAAACTGTCCAATTGAGTTATTAACATTTGTCACTTAGACTGTAGCTTTCTTCAAAAGTTTGGGTAGTGTGCCTTCTATAAAATCAAGCATCTTGGACTTTCAATGCCTTTTGGGACTGTCATATTTTGAAAAAAGGTGACTATCTTTAATGATTTTTCTTTTGTCAATCTCAAAATTGAATGGGCAAGATATCATCTTGTGAACCAGGAATACCATAACACTAGTTTCTCCTTTGCATATGACACCATGGAAAATTCCTCAACACTAAGATGAATAAATATGTATCTAAAACATCAATAACACCCAAACCAAGTATCTTTGACATCAATGAAAAACACACCAATAAACTCCCCCTTTGTCATTGATGGCAAATTCAAAACCATCAACCAACTCTCTCCCCCTTTGACATCAATTGACAAAGGAGCACGTACTCTTACTCCACCTATCAATAATAGGTTATACAAATCATTCTCAAGATGAGCAAGAGATTGGCAAACTGTTCTAAGATCAAGACACTGAGCAACTGCATATCAATACTATATATCAATTCAATTGCCACTGACCATAGAAAAAGCTATGTGGTACCGGGAGCACAACTCTACAACAGATGCCTCACAATGCAAACTGGAAACTGATACCATTGAATTCAACCAGATGTGTTAACAATGACTTTACTACAAGAAAGCACACTGTCTATTCAAAATACAGAGACACTGTTAAAGCACTAGCACTATCACAATACATCAATGTCTCAAGGCAAACATTACTATCAAAGGATGACAATCACTTTTACACCAACTAACAACCATGTCATATAGTTGATATCAATCTCCTTTAAGAAGGAATAAGTAATGAAACACAAAGTACCTTTGCATTTTGCATCAAATAGTAAATAACTTTGACTTTTCAACATATATCAACTATCAACATCATGAAAGCACTGTATTTTGGCAAATCCACACTGCTATCACTGCAAAAATTGGATAGGGGACTGTTTACACTCTCCATGTCATGCATACCCACTGTCAGTTCTTTCATTACACTTGAACTATTACCATTAGTTTTACCAAGCACGCATTACACAATCAAGTACTAAAAACATGCATAGAGATTATTGGCAAAGCATCATAGTCTTGACCAACAGTGATTGTGAGCACAGGAAAATAGTGACCAAGAGAAGCATCATTTCATTGTCCATTATCACTTGTCAGAACATCTCACAATGTTGTAAAACATAGAGATACACTGTCCATGCAAAGTGAATAGCCCTGTCAAGATGGAACTTGTGATCTACAAAGGCACTTGTATTGTAATGTGACTAAGATCACCATCTAAGCATAAAAAAATAATTTAAAAATCATTGTTCAAAATCCATATCATACTGCAGATAATAAACATGAATGCCACTAACACTTTAACGATATCATTGTCCATCATCAACAAAAACCAAATCAACTATGCATTTACATGTTCTAACACCACAGATAGTGAATTGCAAAAACATGTTACAAAATGAATGGATAGCATTACCCCCCCTACAAACCACTGTCAATATTTTGCATATCATGGGATTCTTCAAGGGCTGAAAGTGTTTTGGCTTTGGACTCATTTTCTTCTTGAAGCTGCAACTTTAATCTCTGATTACTTTGTGGTAGAAGCATGGTCACTATCTCCTAAGTTCCTAACCATGATATGTAAAGGTTATTTCAATTGTGAGTACTTTTATTTTGTTGCCTCCAGTAGAAGTGTTTTATTTTATAGATTGATGGTTGCTATGTTGCATGAATCCTATAGAATGGGCTTGCTACTAAGGTGGAGAAGTCTAGGGAGCAATTGAAAGAGAAGAAGAACAGATCTAAGAAGATCTATGGAGTCAAGAAGGTAACTATTCTTTCAAAGAACATGTTAAAGTAAGTTACTTATTTGCTTTCTGTTACAAATGGGCAATTTACTTATTGCATTGTTGGGTTCTATTTGTGCAGACCAAGGCAGGAGATGCAACAAAGAAGAAGAAGTAATGCAACAATTAGCAATATTAAGCAAGTTTTTATACATTTATTTAGATTTTGAGATGTATAAGCCCATGATGAAATATTTAGGCTTCATGTTTCAAGTAGTTCTTTCATGTTTTGGAGTTGTATAAGCAAAAAATAGAGCATTGTAACTCATTTTTCTCAGTCACAGCACTGAGAAACACACTTTGTAACACATTTTTCAAAGCAAAGACACATATTTAATTCTTGTATCTATTGTAAGAACACCATTTCTCAATAAAATTTTAGTATTTTGCCTTCTTAATAGCTATTTCATTATGTGCAAATGAATGATTGATTATATTTTTCTGTGTTTTAAGTTTAAACCTCAAAAGCATTGTCTCATCTCTAGCACTTTTAGGTAGAAAGCAGTGAACAAAATGAATAAATGACTAAAAATCAATGAAAAATGACTAAAAGTGTTTTAATCATAAATTTGGTAGCATTATAAATGACCGACAATAAACTACTAATGGTCACATGACCAAGCTCAGTGAATAAATATGACTAAATATACTACCAAATTGATCAATCTAAACAACCAATAAATGACTAAAAAATGGTTTAGTCATAAATTTGGTCGCGTTATAAATGATTGGCAATAAACTACTAATGGTCACGTGACCAAGCTTAGTCATTTATATGCAATTTTTAGTAGTTTTTTTAGTAATTTATTGTTGTTTTTCTACTATTGGTAGACTATATCAATGGTTGCAAGCTATTGGTTTAGTAATGTCCCCAATGTATTTACTTCCAAATAAATTTATGTTGATGGTTTTTCCTCGATGTCCACTGCCTCCTTTTTGTAGACTACGAAATACACATAGTTTAGTTAACCTGCACTATTAGAACAAACCAAATCAACACCTCATGAGGCTCCAAGGAGAAAATGAAGATGGAAAGACAAGGAGGTGGTACTATTGGTCAAAAAATATTACATGTAGTCATTATATTTTAATATATCCATGGTATAGGTCTGTAAACTTGAATACACTACTAAGGTCCACTTGTATAAATATATTAAGAGAATGTGTTACTAAAGGCACACATTTTATTTATCTTGGTCCATCATATTAAATTGTATCTATGATTGGAGGGGCTTAAAGGTGGAAATGAAGATTATCTAAGTGAGAGACAATACCATTGGCTAGAAAAGGTGATGTGTCAGTTGTTGAGTCTTATAGTAATACACCTATAAGTCATAGCTATAGGTGTATAGGTTGTAGCTACATGTATATTTTAATTACTATTGCACTAAATTGTTTGGTAACGAAGACTATGTACTCCTACAATTGAAAGCATTATTTGGGCCCATTTGAAATGATTTATTTATCCTAGCAACACATAATTTTATTAGGAGCTCGTGGTATTAAACCAAAGCCACATGTTGTATTTATTCTAACTTATGGGATCAAATTGTATCAATAGCTCATAAGACTCTAGGGATAAAATAAACATGGTTAGAGTGAGAGGTAGCACCATTCGTAAAAAAAAAAAAAAAGGTGATGTGTTAGTTGTAGGATTCTACAATAATTTATATTAAACTAAATGATTAAATTTACTTAGTAATTAATAAAGACTTTATCCCTTATAAACTCAATGACTCATTCAATTTGATCAATAAACCAAGGACCAATTCACATAGTAACTAAACCAATTTTATTTGACACGCATGGTTAGTTGGAAATTCCACGAATGCGTAGGGGTTAGAGCAGTAAGTCAAATGATTTCTCTAAAATTTTCAAATATTATCCTCACTAGATGAGAGATTAAATTAAAACACTCAATATTCTGCCAGGATGCTCCCTGGAAACACACATGTGCCTGCGGGCGATGACTTTAGATGATTTAACACTCATACACCTACAAGTACAAGGCCTAGAATATTTTATTCCTGGATATATTTGTCCCCAATAATTCAATCTAAACAAGTTGTGTGTCAATATATTGTATTCAAAGTTTTGTGAAACTGGAAGAATGGAGGTGGCTCGTAAATTACTTTTTTGTGAATGATTCTTCTCCATTGTTTTTGGCCTCTAGTGGATGGATTATTTTTCCAGGGTTGGGAGTGTTTGGAATGTTGATAATGCTCTTCATTTTATCTTGAAGGTGTGGTTAGAGCTGTGGTTGGGATGAGACAGAGATTGCTGGCAAGGATAGAGGTGGCAGAAATGATGGCGGTGAAGATGAAGATTCAGTTGGATATGTGGATGGAGGTGGCGGCCCAAATGGAGATGTGAATGGAGGAAAAGGCCCAGGTGGCCATGGTCATCATGGAGGATTTGATGGTCACGCTCACACCCATGATCACGGTCATGGTCACAACCACGCTCACGATCACGATCACGATCATCATGCTCATCACTAGGATTATAGGATTTATGAAATCTATATGTTTTTTTTCATATACTTTCTTCTTACTAATTTCTGGCTTCTTGGAGCTTCCATTCCCCATTTATTATTATTTTTATTGAAATCCATATAAACTCACTTTAATCTTTGGTGATAATACATCATTATCTTTTATCTTATCTTATCATGGTAGAATAATATATCTACAAAGCATATACACCAACAGAAATTTATATGTGACCTATTTTGTCCTATTTTATAGTTTAAATTGGAGTGTAAATGTATACATTTAATAAAATTTAAGAACCATAAGTTATTCATGTATTTTTTAATAGTATATTTAATATGTATAGTTACCTCAACACATGTTATTTGTTGGTTCATTATTGATTATATTCAATATAGTCGTCATCCATTAAATTTAAAAATTTGAATAAAATTATTTTTTCTTTTCTTTTTTGGTAAATCAAGTGAGGAGTAAGTGCCCTCTCCCATAAAATTTTTCATACAATTTTATACCCTTCAAATGGAAAAAAGTATAATTAGATACAACATAAAATTAGAACCGTAGGTCCTGTCCTCTCTATCGGAAGCGACAATTCTCCTTACAAACAACATGCCTAACACATCATAACATACAAATCACCATACAAAACGACATCATATCATACAAATCACCATACCAAAAGGAACAATGGGACCCTCCAACGCCATTAGGTTTAACGGAAACCACTTGCTCTTTTCAATGAGGATGACGCTCAGGAAACGGTGGATTTCGCGTCAATTAGTCAAATTCACTAGGACTTTCAAACACTTAGTTTTCTCTGACGTATTTTATATTCTCCTATTTTCTCTGTCATATTTTTGCTTTCTAACATTGAAACAGAAGGGTGGAGTGGATGGAATCTAGTAGGGAGGAGTTGTAGGTGTTGCAAGTGAGGATAAAATAAACAAATGACATCTAGCTGGCGGGTGAATAACAAGGCAAACAAATTCCATATTTTTTTGTTTCTCACTATTGTTTGGGGTTTTAAAATAAATTTGGTTAAATTAACAGTTTGCTTCCAAATTAACAAAGGGTTTTGGGTTTTAAAATAAATTTGGTTCAATTAATAGGCCGCTTTACCAATTAACAGAGCGTTTTGGGTTTTAAAATAAATTTGGTTGAATTAAGAGGCCACTTCCCAATTAACAGACCATTCTACATTTTAAATTAAAGTTACTGGTTGAACAACACATTGTGTTTTTTAGCACGAGGAAGTTTAGTTCATGGATCGTAAGAAGTGCTTCAAACTTATGCCTCTCCTAATTGACTCACATATTGATTCATAATGCTTTGAAAACATTTAGACAACATGTTATTGATTCAAGGTTAGCGGCAATAATGGAAGGACATAATTGGTCATTCGAGTGTAAGGACCCAACTCATCCTTAACCAAATAATACTAAACTCTAAATTCAAAATACCGAGAAATTAAAAATTTGATCTAACAGATGCAGGAAATGTAGATTCGTGAAATTTTACTATTAATTCTAAGAATTGCTCAATAAATGTTATTGTGGTTAGACATCTAGAGCTTAGTTTTATAAAGTCATAAAGTCCTGAAAAGTTCACCATTGTTAATCCAGTGAAGAGAGAAAGTACATTTCTCAAGATAACATGTAGGGACAATAGATCAACACATACCTTAAGTCATGCATTACATCCTACATTCATTTCTGACATCTTGCTTTTCCTCCAGCAACTGTATCCTTATCATCTGCACAAAACTAATTGGACAATCTCATGTTAACACAACTCAGAAATCACTACTTAGAAAACTAAGATCACGATGTTAATTGTAGAACACCCTACATCCAGGGGACCTGAGTACTGGGGGCATCCTTCGCCATCCAAACTGCCTACATACCTTGTATCCACGGGATCAAGGCCCCCTTCTTCGGATGTGACTAAAACAAGGAATGGAAATATGTAGTTCTATTTTGCACTATGTTTGATGCAACTGTGAGCAAGTATCCAGCCCTTTCTAGGGTTATTCCCTACCCCAGATAGTTCTTCGTTGGCTACCACCCACTCGGTGAAACAGGGACAGAAATTAGTCCACTACCACAAACACCTAAAGGGGTGTTTGTCAGTTAGTCCTAGTGTGGAGGAATCCCTATCAGGTGTTAGCTCATGAAATCTAGTTTACTTCCTCAAGCCAAATTAGGTAATTTCGTGATTAAGTCCGTTCCCGATTCCCTAGTGCTTCCTGATCACCAAGATTCGTGAAGACGAGGTGAGAGCATACAACATCTAGGGTTTCTGATTTAGACTAGTTGCCCTATCTAACATTTTACAAGTCATCTCTGATTTAGACTCATGTTTTCAATAAGCCCCATTTTCTGTTGATAGTTTGAAATGTTTTCTAATGAGCATTTTACCCTCAGTACTTAAAAATTCACATGCTAATCATCATACAATTATTTCAATAGGCTTGTCCTTTTTTTTAGTTAATCTTCTTAATGAGACATCCGAGGAGATTTTTCCTTCCTGCGAATTTAACTTCTACATGTCCCTTATTACTCCCCGATGATTTAGAGGGACGGTGCCCAAACGTCATTGTTGTAGCTATGTTAGGCATGAGGTACTTGGTTCAACGCGACAGTATTACCCATAAATGTGACACAGAGGTACCATAAAAACCGAACACTATGATTTGTTTTATGTTTGGACATTTGTTTATAAAGTTTACCTATCTAGTTGAAAGGAAAACTTATATGATAACTAATAAAGAAATTGATAAAGGAAAAATACTTCATTGAATCATAGTGCAGGTAAAAAGATGCTTGACCATTATTCTTGTTTGTAATGAATACAACTAGAAAAGATACTTATTTAGTTTCATAAAACATTCGACTTAGAAACATACTTACATCAATTCATAAACTAGGAAAGATATTCTATCAATAATGGATAATTTAGTCTAAGTCAAATAAAGAATCCTTGATAACTAGTTCAACATTCTAAATCTACTAAATCAATATATAATGTTTTCAATAAAATCCATTTTATTTTATCACAATTCCATAAGAAAAATGACTTATAATCATTGCATGTATCACCAGAACTATACCTCCTCATGACCTTTCAAGTTAACATACCAAAAAAACATCCATTCTTACTATATATAAGGAAGAGTAGAATTCCTAACTGAACAAAGTTTGAACAAGGAAAGAACTAGGCATACTTGATTCATCCTTTTTCAACAAACTGGACAATAGAAAGTTCACATATGCAAATCCCAAAATTTGTACCTACTGATAATAACCCTTTTCGATCATTTAGAAATTCACTTAATCTAATATAAATAAGATAATATAAATAAGATAAGATATGATAGTGAGTTCCCTTAGACCTGATTCATGCACTTATAAAATATATACATATTTATGGGTGTTGATTAGCTAATAGGCATTTATATGTGAGTATTATAGTGCCCAGATAATCGTCTCATTCTTTAGTGCAGTCACACTTTATGAGCATATACCAAACCTCCACACTTGACATTCATGTTAATACACTTATTCTGAAAAGTTGTGTGTGCAGCAAAATGCAAATTGCCCATGAGCAATGAAAGAGGGGGTTTTATTCCTATGTAAAAGTGCATTCTTGAGAATGCAGGTTGTCTGACGAAAAGCATAAAGTGAAGCATTTTACCAAATGAAATGAACAAGTCTCCAACCTCTTCAGTTTACATTTGCCAACTTATTCACAGCCAGTGCCAAAATGGGAGCTTTAGAATAGGGCATGGGCATACATCAAAGCATAAAGGAAAGACGAACTTCATCAGATGTAGTTGCAAATGCCCTAGTACACATGTATACAAAATGTAGAAGCATGCACAAAGCATGTGAATAGTTTGACAAAATGCCTCAAAGAAATGAGGTATCATGAAATGCAATGATACCCAGAAAATCAACATGTTGAAAAGTCCTTAGTCCAAACACAACACTTAGGACACTTCATGTTAAAACAATGGAACAGTGAAAAACAAAAGAATAGTAAACAATCACACAATGCAAAGCTATTTAACGTGGTTCACCATATGTATGGCTACATCCACAAAGAAGGGGAAAACTCTTATATTTATGTGTTCTCAAATATGTTTACAGCAGCATACACTTATGCTTATATAGATTACAATATCTGTGAAGGGATAAGATAGAAAGAGCCAAACAATGAACAGTCACCGCAAAAGGACAAGAGGTGACCATTGGGTTTCATATCCAACAATCTCCCACTTGAAACCCAATGACTGCTGCAAACTTTCAGAGCTATTCCCCTACTTTAAGCCTATTGTCAGAGTTTGACAATGCCGAGAGAAGTCCTACAAAATTTGAACTTCTCTCGAGGTACAACCTTGGTCAATGCATCAGTTGGATTGATCTTGGTGTCGATCTTTTGAACTTGCAACTTGCCTTCTTCAATCATGCTACGGATGAAATGATACCTCAACTTAATGTGTTTGGTTCTGTTGTGGAATGCCGTATTCTTGGCCAAATGAATAGTGTTGTTACTGTCACAAAAGAGTGTGAAAGCTTGTTGTTTGGAACCCAATTCAGTAAACAAACACTGCAACCAAACCATTTCTTTTGCTCCTTCAGTGAGGGCAATGTACTTAGCCTTAGTAGTAGAAAGAGCAACTACTTGTTGCAATCTTGAGACCCAGCTAATAGCTGCCCCGGCAAAAGTGAAAACATAACCTGATGTAGACCTTCTTTTATCCAAGTCACTTGCCATATCAGAGTCAACAAAGCCTTGTAGCTGTGCAATTTTCCCACCAAAGTATAAGGCATAATCTGAAGTGCCTTTTAGATACCTCAATATCCACTTCACAGCTTCCCAATGAGTTTTTCCGGGATTGCTCATGAACCGGCTCACAACTCCTATTGCTTGGAAAATATCAGGACGGGTGCATATCATTGCATACATAAGACTTCCCACGGCTGAAGAATATGGAATGTTCTTCTTGTGTCTTGGGGCACAATGTTGAAGACAAGTGAAAATGATCAGCAAGTGGAGTGCTAATCGGCTTAGCACTTCTCATATTGAATATGTCCAAAACTTTTTCAATATATTTTTGCTGAGATAATCTGATTTCTTTCTTCTTTCTATCCCGAATGATTGTCATGCCAAGAATCTTCTTTGTTGCCCCAAGGTCTTTCATTGCAAATTTGTTTCCCAAGAGTTGTTTCAAATCAGCAATGACTCTCATGTTGGTGCCGGTGACGAGCATGTCATCAACATAGAGTAGCAACAAAATAAATTCACCACTAGGCAACACCTTGTAGTATAAACATGGATCAAATTCACAACGTATAAACTGATTCTCCATCATGAAGTTATCAAACTTGATGTACCACTGCCTTGGGGCTTGTTTCAGCCCATACAAGCTCCTCCTTAATCTGCAAAATAGATTTTCATGCCCTTGTTTGAAAAAACCTTCTGGCTGATGCATGTACAATTCCTCTTCTATATCACTGTGGAGAATGTGGTTTTGACATCGAGTTGCTCAAGCTCAAGGTCATAAACAGCTGCCAAACCTAAAACGGCTCGAATTATGTTCATCCTCACGACTGGTGAGAAAATCTCATTGAAGTCTACTCCCTTTTGTTGATCATATCCTCTCACAACAAGTTTGGCCCTATAGCGTTTTGTGCCGCCTTCTTCCTCTTTGATTCTATAGACGGGTATGTACGGGATCATGATGGGCCAAACTATACCTCTAAGTGGCAATGAAAATACCAAAAATAGACTTTATCAAGTTCATGTGAAATTTTGAATGGATTATCTATACAATTTGGAAAAGATGTAAGAATGAAATTTGTAGAGAATTGAATCTAGTTTATAGGCTACTAAATTAAAAAAAAAAAAACTAAATTTACTTAGTGAAAATTGAATATTTCAATGAACAGCTATTAAATTTTTTAGAAAAAAATAAAAAGTGGGTGTCTGTCCAGCCAACCTAACTATGAGTAAAAATATATATATTTTTTTGAAATTTTCAAAATAAGTAGAGGACTCATGTCCGGATGTGATGCATATTTATTTAAAAAAAATTTCTAAGAAAATAATTAGTTATGATTTTTTTACTGTAATTTTTTAAAAAAAATAAAAAATAATTTTCCAGCCAACCTAACTCGATAAAAAAAATCAAAATTCAAATTTTTTTTTAACCTATAGCCAGAAAAGCATAGAGTGTGACGTAAGTTTCGGATCTCAAAAAGGTGAAATGGTTTGAAAGTTATGGATGTTTTTCAATTAGTGTGTCCATGAGGATTTCAGAGACACAGTATATTGAAAATTATTAATAATTATTTAATAAAATGATAACCAAATAAATCTTATATTTTTAGAAAGCTAACAATTTTTTCTATAAACCCTTTTCGTTTTATCAATTTTGCATTAAAAAAAAGTCGTCAGCACGAAGGGTGAAGTTCGAAGAAGAGACTGAAACATTAAAACACGTTAGAATCCATAAAAAGTCAACAATCAAAACGGATATCCATCTTGCTTTGTACCAAAGCAAGACGGATATCCGTTTTGCTTCAGTAAAAGCAACTCAAAATGGATATCCATTCTGAAAACGGATATCCGTTTCCTTGATCTATGAAAAATTTTGTACCATTGGTTTTAGATGAAGAGAAGCAACATATTTGAAACATCGAGGCAATAATACGAGAAGTTAAAGTTAGTTGGTCATTTATAGGTGTATCTATTATTTCATAACACATTACACATAGAATTCTAATTAACAATCTAGTTTCCTCATTTGGGCGAACATTTTTTTATCCGTTTCTAATGGAAATATTTAGTTAAAAATTGGTGGCTCCTTGTGAAAAGTATGGGCTCTTATCAAGCACGCATAACCAATAAGGTTGATATCCATTTTTCTTACATGGTTGTTGATCACATCTTATGAAACAGATGTTGCTTGGTGATAGTTCTAGGTTTAGTGAACAATATTCTCAAGCTTATTGCAATTTTTACACTTGTGACCAAATTTGGTACCAAACCCTTTCACCTTTTCAGTTAATCCTGATAGTATCATCTCACTCCATGCAAATCAAACCAACATTAGGACCATGTGAATGAGATTAAGGATAGCCTTGAAATATGAATCTTTGTATTGTTGACTATCCTTTTAGCATGACAATCCTTTAGGATCATTGTACCTAGGTGCAACAATCCTTCAATCTTCTTTTATTTATATTTCTTTCCTCTTCATACACAAGATTCTCGTGCCTTGTAGTCATGACAATCCACAAATCACCTAACTGTCCTTAGTGAGACTATATCTTATTTTGGCAGTGATAGTCATCGTCCATTCACAACTCTCCTCTTTAACATAGATACCCTTTGTGCATGTTTTGACTTCATGATTTTCCTTTTGTATGTTGTATTATGGTATGAAAATACTATGGCCCCTTCTTCATCCTCTTGTATAATGAAATTGAAGGTTGACACTTACAGTTACTCTTCTTTATTACTTGGTGATAATGAATCCCTAAGCTCATTTTTATTGTCTTGAAGCCAAATTTACCACTGTTGAGACAGTCAAAGTTGATTCTTGATCATGAATATTGCGAATTACTTCAAATATCCATGAACAATTTCAATTGTGTTTCTTAAGACACCCATGCCTTGACTATACCTTGATGTTGGTCATGATTGTGCTTGGATGGCACAATAGTTCATAGTTAAATTTTTTCCACTAAAGTTTTCCTTTGACAAAGTCATATTTGTAGTCCACCTTTTGATGATGTTCAAACAATATAAATACTTATTCTTAACATAAGCAATACATTTCTCACAAATACCAATGCATTCTACTCATAAGGTTCATGGCACCATGCCTAAAGGTATGATAGTCAGCAGTGTACTATTATGGTAGCCTATGGTTGGTTTGACAATCTATAATAGTGATAGCATTCATGCCTAACAGTCCTTATCGTTATTGTCATAATATATTCTACATTTGAGGCCTTGTCTACAACATACAAAGTTTACCTTTCTCACCCATACCTTTAGTATATAAAGGACATTAATAGGGAATTTTTAATTTCCACTCAGTCAATGCAATCTAAGAGAGGATAGATTGTCTAAAGTTGTGATCTATTTCCATTTACACTTGCCATAACTACAAATGCTTAGTGTTTATTCTCAACCCCGGTATATGAATAAAATGTGACCTATTGTTCTAATAGGCCTATAGGGACTAAGAGGTGATAAAGCCTTTAATTTTAAACATGTGGTGCAGGAGCACCTCGAGATTTTAAGAATCTAAACGATTCCCTACATTTTATGTTATGTTGTAAGGCCTTCGAGCCATATTGAAAGATTGTATATGTGTCATTCCAGATTGTAAACGAATTGAAAAAGATTGTAACCAAACAAGTAGAATGTAACCGATTGGCAGGGTGGTTGAGGAACGGTTCACCTTCCACCTTCTGTAACTGCCAAGATAAGAGTCTTTATATAGTTGGGTTTCTGTTCATAGAAAAGTAGACAGAGGGAGAGATAGACTAGGAGAGGAAGAACAATTTGTATTTATATTTAGAAGAAAGAAATAAAAAGTTTCTATCATTTTGGTGTAACCCCTGGGAAGCGGTTTCTTCAAAACCAGTGGAATGTCTTCCTTAGGAGTAGATCTTTTCCTTTTTTGTTGAGTGTCAGTTATTTGTCTGTGTGTTGTTCGGTTATAGAATCACAGAAGATGTTATCGACATAAATCTCAAATTACCTTGCCGTAGACACCTTTAGAATGCTGTAGAAGAGTGAATGTATTCCGAAGTTGTATGCGGAATAGATACATTGTATCAGGTTGACACAGAGCACTTGGTGCTATGCTATTCGGCATGAGAAGCATTATCGGAGCATAAGGGAAAAGTCACACCGATAGTTAAAGACTTGCCGATAGAGAGATCATCAACGTGAGAATAGGCATCGGGCTAAGGAAATGATAATGGGCCGATGGTAGAAGGTTTCACCGATCAGGGTGACTGTTGTGAAGTGTCGCCGATGAAGAATATCGGTGTAAGAAGCACCGTCGGGAGAAGATTTGGAAGTCCCACTAAAAGAAAATGTCTGACCGATGTATTCTATTCATCAGGGAGAGATCCCACATTGGGATAACAAGTTTGAAGGTTGCCGATGCTCAAGGTCTGGCCAATGGCAGTTGTATTAGCATGTCAGCGAGAGAAATGCAGACACTGCCGATAGAGGTAGTCTTACCGACGACTAAGTTGATGTTAAGTCTTTCAGTGTGAGGAAAGCACATCGGAAGAAGCTTTGGAAGTTATGCCGATCGACGGAGTCACACTGATAGAAGGTGCATCGTGGAGAATAAGGTATCCATCTCACTAAAGGCAAGGTTTGGTGTTTATTGTTTCGGCATAAGGTCATCGGATTGACTATGGCTATGGGGTAGATAAAGGTGCATTGAGCTGATAACATTAATCTTGCCAATCGTGTTTGTGTCGGGGTGACAAATGGTAATGTCTTACTGAAGATAAAGTATTATGTTGAGTTATCGGTAAGAGTTGTATTGTTGGAAGGTGGGCAAAGAGTCCCACCGATGGTCTCAGTCACGTCGATGAAGGTAGTCTAAAGGAACCATCAGAGTGATATGGTAAATCGGTGAAAGAGATTTCGGGTTGACCGATAGTGTGAACTCTTGCTGATAGTTGCAAGAAGACGGAGACAAAGGTGGCATTGGCCTATCGGCCAATAAAGATTTAGACTCGCCGATAGAGGGTGGTCTTGCCGATAGTAAAAGAAATCAAATATTTCAGTATTGTTTGGACATACAAGAGGGTTTTGAAAGGAGACTAAGCTAAACCCTATCTTTTTGTGGGTTGATGGGTATTTTACACCCTATCAAGTAAGCTTTTGTTGGATGCTCTGCATCAACATGACATGGTTTTGATAACTTCCCATATTGGTAAGGTCCTAGATGACAATCCTTTGATGCACCTAATTATAATAGATGTTATGATAGTCCTTGGTATCTTTTCATTTCTTTCTTGAATGGCCTGCAAATAAGACATAAGACATATTAGATCCTTCATAAATAAGAATTCTCATACATTACATTTAAACTTAAACTCCCTAAACATCCATCAATCCATCCATTAATATCAAAATGCCATGAATATCCTATGATCAACCATTCTAATTCCTAGGATAGTCATATATTACAATTTTGCTTCTCTATACTAAAATAGCCCAAGGAATATCTAACCTTGAATTTGTATTTTAACAATCTAATGTCTTTATGAATAACATTGAGCCTTCTTTTGGGACAACATTTTTGCCTTTAGAAGCTCCTCATTTGATGATAGCCTAAAATCAAATAATGGCTTATATCCAGAGCTTTATTAAATTGATACCTAGGTGGATTAGTGTGTAAACATTGAAATTAGATGGTAATTCACAAGTTTATAGAATAATAAAATGAATCCCTAGTCTAGAATCCAAATGTACATAATAAAACAGATATCTATTTTGTAGTAGCGATATGGATGTTGCAGAGTGTCCATTGCAAAGAATTGGGCTTTTACAAAATGGATATCTGTTTCCAAAACAAATATCCATTTTGTAAAAGCAGAAAAAAGACAAAAGGAATATTGTTGGGCCCGACTTCCGCAACCAGAGACCCTCTGCTGTCAAAATACTCGTGATTTCTGGCTATGACAGTGAAAGGAATATTTTTATGCACTTTTGGAGACACAATTTTCTTGTTACAATCATAAGGGTGATATTTTTGTTCCCCTAATGGGGAGCAATAGTCGTCGTAAAGCAAAAAGGAGGAGGAAAGTTACATTGGAGGAAATTGAAGCAATTAGGGAAAAAGACAGGGAAAGGAAGAGGATTGGAAGGGTGGGTTTGGCGGATGCTCATCAAGGTGAATCTTCTTCTTTACCATCTAATGACATGCAAATTGAAGATGTTAATTTTGATTATAATGAAATGTTAGATAAGAATGAAATTCACCATGATATTGCAAATGAAAATATTGAAAAATGTTATGAAACACCTATTCATAATAGCAATACCATGGACAAAGAAGAAGAAGAAAAATGAAGATGTGCACTTGAAGAAAGTGGATATGAAGAGAGGTCAGACTATTGGTTGGCACGATGTGTATAGGGAAAACAAAAGCTAACACAACCTATGACAGATGATGATGGGTTCACATATCCTACAGGATTAGTTTTTATTTCTGGGACTTGGTTACGAACATATATGATTAAAAAGAATGGCATCCCAGCCTTTGAAGACTTTGAGAAGCATAAAACCATATTGATGTATTCTCACCTAGTTGTAGCAACAAATGTCAAGTTACTAAAGCATCGTGGAAAACCAAAATCAAAAGAACTATGGACAATTAGTAATGTTGATCATGAAGCAATATTGGATACTTTGAAGGTAAGAGATGACCCCTCAGGTACGCTTGACTAGCATTTAAACTTCCAAATGGACAGGTATGACATTTTTTATCTTAACATGTTCTTGTTTTTTCTATTTTTTAGAATTGTTTTATTAAAAATCTTGTTACTTTAACTATATTGCATGCTTTTGACTATACAGGACTGCGAATAAAGTTATTTTACATGGTATCATAGATTATTTTGCATGGCATCATAAATTATTTTGTATGGCATCATAGGTTATTTTGACTATACTCGAGGTATGATTTTTAGTTCTCATTTTTATTTCTTAATATTGCACATTTGTACCTTTTTCTACATAAGGCATTCCATAAGATGACATGTATTTGATGTCTTTTTCTGAATAGTTCATGTGCCTTGTCTATGCTTTCACATATTACATACATGTGTCACATGACAATTGCAACTACAACATCTAACAAAATTCTCATTTCTTTGAGGTATTCCACCAAATAGTTCATGTGCCTTGCCTATGCTTCCTTACTTTGCATTCTTATAAAAGTCCTATAACACTCATAATTAATCTTCATACTAATCTTGATAGTAATCTTGCCATCATTGTATTCCATGAGATGACAGTCCTATACATGTCTACTAGGATAGTTTTAACTACAACAGTCCTACAACAGTCCTAAAATAGTACTAGAACAGTCCTATAATAAGCGCAGCATTTAATGTACATATTTATGATATTCATGTTTACTTTGAAATCTACTTGTTCATGCTTCTCATAGGATGTCACCTCCCCTACCCATCCAACTCTACAGAAGAAGAGAGACAACAAATGATCAAGAGGGATCACCAATTGGTGGTAAGTGATTGATTACTTATGTCATGTTATATGTTTTGAATATTAAATTCTATATTAATGTGCACATTGTGTGATTGTATTAATAGGTGGAAATTCAAAAATCTTTATCGAGGAGGTCTAGTTGATGAGCGATAGAGGATGAGTCATTGACTGGTTCATCATCTTCATGGCCTAGCAAGAGCCATAGATTATTTGATACAATCCATAGGAGATTTGATTTTGGGACATTTTGTTACATATGCATATTTGGCTTTGTAAACATACTTTTGTATGTTATCGATGTATATCATTGTATATACCCATATGGTTTTATTTGTACATGCCTATATGGCTTGATATATACACTATACATTATTTTCATGACATTATGTGCATATATGTATATATAAGATTCTAATTTGGCACAAGTAGGGAGAATGCTTGCACAGGTTATGGAATTTGGTTTTAAACGTTCCAATTGTATTTGCTTCAAAGTTTCTAAAGCCTTTTCAAAAAATCCATTTTGTGCATATCTTGCAATCATTGCATTCCATGAGATAGCATCTCTTTGAGGTGTCATGGCAAACTGTTCACATGCCTCGTCTATGCTTCCACACTTTGGGTTTACACCCACCAATTGCATTTTCTTAACATTTCCTTTCAATCCTTATCAAAAATTTTGTTTTGTGCACATATTGCAATCATTGCATTCCTTCATTTACAACACATGATTAAATAAGAAGATGCATATTTACAACACTTAAGACCTTCATGAAATGATACATTGGTTTCTTGATATTCAATCATGCATTGGAGATCTTCAAAGTATTAAATATGTTTGAAGTGATGAAGAAACTTGTTATTTTGATGTATTTCAACTCCAAACTTCCGCCTAGAAATGAAGGTGCTAATCCTTGATCAAACTAACCTAAAAGTGTACCTTGGTACTTAGGGCACTAGATTATGATTGATCAACCTAAAATGTGCGCCTAAGGCTAGATAGTGAATTGGAAGGATAAAATGCATCATCAAAGGAGTTTATAGTTATTGAAGGCATCAAATGATGACTTGGGCGCACATCTACCTCTCTACACCATATGTGACTAGTACCAATTATTGAATAAACAACCTAGAATGAGTGCCTTACTATTTGAGGTGCTAGTTCATGCTTCTAGAACACCAAAAGTGCGCCTCGATGTTGAGGCGCTAGCTCTTTCTCAAGCAACCTTGAAAGTGCGCTTTCACAAGGAGGTTAAAATGTATTATCAAAGGATTAAGTTGAATCAAGGAATCATCATTGAAGACAAGTAAAACATGACTATGAATGAGGTACACTTTTCATCATCTCTCACCTCACAATTGCACCTTCCATTGGAAGCTCATATTGTGCCTAAAGGAATGGTACTGAGATATCATCCATGTCAATGATTGAGAATGTGTCAACTGGAACAATATTTTTTGTTCTGCTCATCGTGGGGCCGAACGGACTACACCAACAAGTCGAGGTGGGCGGGTAAATGCCAAGGGAGGTCTCGTTTTGTGCGCCAAGCGTCCCAGTCATTTCAGGCAAGAGGCTACTGGCAAAGTCCCTTAAGATCCCTGAGACCAAAAAATTACCAAACTTTGACACAGCAGTTCTCAGAATTCGTGATAGTTGGGAATGTTCTATTTGGACCTACAGGTGTACGTGGCATCCGTCCACAATAACCTCTCTCATTTTTGGTCAGCTCCATTCCGTTTGACCGTGCCGAAATTAAACGCATTGTTGCAAAATACTTCAATTTGATGTAGTGGAAAGGTGCTAGGTGTGACATTTTTCATTCCATAGCTCGTGAGGTCGAACGGACTGCACCAACGCATCGGGGTGGTTGGGTAAATTCTAGTGGAGGTCTCGTTTTGTGTGCCAAGCGTCCCAGTCATTCTGGGCAAGAGGCTACCGGCAAAGTCCCTTAAGATCCCTGAGACCAAAAAATTGCTAAAATTTGACGGAGCAGTTCTCAGAATTTGTGACAGTTGAGAATGTTCTGTTTAGACCTACAGGTGCACATGGCATCCATCCACAATAACCTCTCTCATTTTTGGTCAACTCCATTCCGTTTGACCGTGCCGAAATCAAACGCATTATTGCAAAATGCTTCAATTTGGTGCAGTGGAAAGGTGCTAGGTGTGACATTTTTCATTCCATAGCTCGTGGGGCCAAATGGACTACGCCAACGTGTCGGGGTGGGCGGGTAAATGCTAGTGGAGGTCTCATTTTGTGTGCCAAGCGTCCCAGTCATTCCATACAAGAGGCTATCGGCAAAGTCCTTTAAGATCCCTAAGACCAAAAAACTGCCAAACTTTGACGGAGCAGTTCTTAGAATTCGTGACAGGTGGGATTATTCTATTTAGACCTATAGGTGCATGTGGCATCTATCCACAATAACCTCTCTCATTTTTGGTCAACTCCATTCCATTTGACCGTGCTGAAATCAAACACATTGTTGCAAAATGCTTCAATTTGATGCAGTGGAAAGGTGCTAGGTGTGACATTTTTCATTCCATAGCTCATGGGGTTGAATGGACTATGCCAACACATAGGGGTGGATAGGTAAATGCCATTGGAGGTTTCGTTTCATGCACCAAGCGTCCCAGTCGTTCCGAGCTGTAAGCTACCGACAAAGTCAAAAGTTGCTAGGATTGAAATTTTGCATTCCACAGGTCCTGGGGCCGAACGGTTTGTGCCAACACGTCAGGGTGGGTGGGTAAATGCTAGGGGAGGTCTCGTTTTGTGTGCAAAGCATCCCAGTCCTTCCGAGCTATAAGCTACCGGCAAAGTCACACTTTGTTGGTAGCTTATAGCTCGGAAGGACTGGGATGCTTTGCACACAAAACGAGACCTCCTGACTTTGCCGGTAGCTTATAGCTCGGAAGGACTGGGATGCTTTGCACACAAAACGAGACCTCCCCTAGCATTTACCCGCCCACCCCGACGTGTTGGCACAAACCATTCGGCCCCAGGACCTGTGGAATGCAAAATTTCAATCCTAGCAACTTTTGACTTTGTCGGTAGCTTACAGCTCAGAACGACTGGGACGCTTGGCACACAAAGCGAGACCTCCAATGGCATTTACCCATTCACCCCGATGCGTTGGCACAATCTATTCGACTGCACGAGCTATGGAATGAAAAATGTCACACCTAGCACCTTTCCACTGCATCAAATTGAAGCATTTTACAACAATTCATTTGATTTCGGCACGGTCAAATGGAATGGAGTTGACTAAAAATGAGAGAGGTTATTGTGGACGGATGCCATGTGCACCTGTAGGTCCAAACAGAACATTCCCAGCTATCACAAATTTTGAGAACTACTCCATCAAAGTTTGGTAGTTTTTTGGTCTCAGGGATCTTAAGGGACTTTGCCAGTAGCCTCTTGCCTGGAATGACTGGGACGCTTGGCGCACAAAACGAGACCTCCACTAGCATTTACCCACCCACCCCGATGCGTTAGAGCAGTCCATTCGACCCCATGAGCTATGGAATGAAAAATGTCACACCTAGCACCTTTCCACTGCATCAAATTGAAGCATTTTGCAACAATGCGTTTAATTTCGGCACGGTCAAACAGAATGGAGTTGACCAAAAACAAGAGAGGTTATTGTGGATGGATGCCATGTACACCTATAGGTCCAAACAAAACATTCCCAACTATCACAAATTTTGAGAACTGCTCCGTCAAAGTTTGGTAGTTTTTTGGTCTCAGGGATCTTAAGGGACTTTGCCGGTAGCCTCTTGCCCGGAATGACTGGCATGCTTGGCGCATAAAACAAGACCTCCCCTAGCATTTACCTGCCCACCTTGATGTGTTGGTACAGTCTGTTTGGCCCCACGATGAGTAGAACAAAAAATATTGTTCCAGTTGACACATTCTCAATCATTGACATGGATGATATCTCAGTGCCATTCCTTTAGGCACAATATGAGCTTCCAATGGAAGGCGCAATTGTGAGGTTAGAGATGATGAAAAGTGTGCCTCATTCACAGTCATGTTTTACTTGTCTTCAATGATGATTCCTTGATTCAACTTAATCCTTTGATAATACATTTTAACCTCCTTGTGAATGCACACTTTCAAGGTTGCTTGAGAAAGAGCTAGCGCCTCAACATCGAGGCACAATTTTGGTGTTCTAGAAGCATGAACTAGCACCTCAAATAGTAAGACACTCATTCTAGATTGTTTATTAATTAATTGGCACTAGTCACATATGGTGTAGAGAGGTAGATGTGTAGGAGTTAAGGACAACACTGAGAGGGGGGTGAATCAGTGTTGTGTGAATTTTTGAATCTTTTTACAAACTTTAACTTGGAGAGCACAAGGAGAGAAAGTTATCATTGAATTGTCAAACACATATGCACATAACTTTGTCAAACACATAAACAAAAACTCATGAGTAAAACATACAACCACAGAGAGATGATCAATATGAATCAAGACACAAGAATTGCACGAGTGGAAAACCCTCCAGGGGTAGAAAAACCACTCCAGAACTGCCTCACTGGCTTAAATGAAAAATCTTCTTACAAATGTCTCACTGACATATACAGAGGTCTCACTGACCACAAGCCTCATTGGCATACTGTGCCTCACTGGCAAACACAATCACTATTAACAAAACATCAAACTTTGTGTGCAAGACATGATTGCCGTTCAATCAGATTTGCACCATTGTATACAACCTTATACCTCTTGTTTGATTTTCAAATCAAGACCATGTTCTTTTACATACTTCTGTAAACAAGCTCCATATACAAATCTCTATAAACAATTTTCTCTGCAAATTAATCCTGTATTCTGATCCATTCAACAACACTGCATATCAATCCTGTATTCTAATCCATTCAACAACACTGCATATCAATCCTATATTCTAATCCATTCAACAACACTGCATATCAATCCTGTATTTTGATATGCTCAACAACACTACTTTACTCTGTATGTTTCATCTCTGTCTTACAAGTCATCATATCACTGCACCTGAAAAACTATTATATGTAAATTGGATGTCTTTTCACCTTTCACATTCTGCACAGTCATTTTCTCTCACTGAAGATCATTTTGTCCTTTCATCTTCTCTTTTTTTAATGTCTTCAAAAATAATGCATCTTATATTGTCACCTGCAAAAATAAAAGAACATATATCTAATCCCCAAAACCTTTCACATTCTCTAGATTCATGAAAACAAAATCCCATTTATATTTCCTCTTAGAGATGAAAGAATATCTTTTCATATTTGAGACCTTTCATTTCAATTCTCTTCAATTTCCTGATCATTTTCCATACAAAATAATATCAAAATGAGCCTTCAATTAAAATGAATTAACTTTTCATTTTCTCTCATATTTCAATCTTATCACTTCTGCAAATTTCAAATAAAATCTTCTCCAAAATCTGTTTTTTCAAAATGTCTTCAATAAATCATATTGCCTCTATTTATTTTTCTCCTGAGATCAAAATTTTTTTGTCAATTTGCCTCAAATAAAATAAACTTTGAGATCATCATAATTTCTCCATAAAATTTGTCTTCAAAAAATTTGTATCCAATCTGCCTTATTCTCAAACAGAACTCTTAAACTTCATCCCAAAAATATCTTCAAAAGACAATCTCCTGCAACAAAAATCCTTTTCAACTTCTTCTATGAAAATAGAAAACTCCTTAAATTCTTTATCATCTCCATAGGAAATAGAAAATTTCTAATTATAAAGCATTTGATGCTCTATACAAATCATGCTCCTTATAACATGGTCTCCAAGTTAAAACATTCAGTAATTTTTTATTACCTCTAAATCACACCTTTTACTAAATGCATTCCATGCTTTATAAAAATAAAGCTTTCCACCGAATGAATGCCTTTTCCTTAAAAGGAAACTTTAAAAACTAATATATTCCCTCTCTAAAGTCGAGCTCCTAAAAAGGCATTAAATATGGCTTATGAAAGAAAACTAAGGCCGATAAAAGTGAGGTTTAATATTTTAGAAAAAGCCAGAAAAAAACTTAAAGGAAATCTTAAAAGGCCGATAGATTAATGCATATTTGAATGCAAATAAAGTTACAAGGACACCGATAAAGTTTTTGAAGACCGCTGCAATAATAAGAGGACTGGTGGATAGCACGAGATATAATCCCTTTAGCAAGTCACTTTTAAGTAACTAACCTATATAACAGGTCAACAATCAATTAAATCAAAAAGTGATTTCTATGTTGACAGGCAGAGAGGATTATAAAATAGGTCTTTAGAGGCAAAGAATGGAATATAGAACTAGAGCTTAATCCGTCTAACTCAGCTTGTAACATCATGACATATAGTATCAAATCTTTGTGTGCTCATATACATGATGATAGACAATAAAGTCTTGATAAACTACTGCATAGAAACTTTGGTGCAGGAGCACCCGCACATGATCAGGATATAGGTCCGCATGATGACATACATGATCAGGATATAGGATAGTTATCAGCATGATGACAGGATAGTCTATTTTTAGTATGTTTGACTTTATCATGTAATAAGGTCCATTGGACCGATGCTATGTATTAGTTCAGCATAGGAGTATGTGTAGGCAGTTAGAGATCGAGATAAGATTATCTGAGCTGTCCTCTCTCCCAGCCGCTTGGAAGCTCCCAGCCGCTGGGAAGTGAAGTTGGTAGTACTCGAAGGATTTGTTATATATACCTTCGATCTGTTAGGGTTTAGATATATTGATAGTTCATCTTGATGTTGTTAGATGTATTGTGTTGAGCTGAGATTCAGGAGGGCAGTTCAGACATTGTGAAGCTGTATTCAGAACATTTGGATTTCAATTGAATAAGATCTCGTCTTTTGCATTACCTGGCTGTATCAGTTGTATCTGTTTTGATTTCATTTCCGTTTTGTAAGTTAATGGGCACTTTCAACCCTTCCACCGGTTGATCCTGCAAATCGGTGGAATGGTCCTGTATCATAGCTTAGGTTGCATTTGTGGTTTCTGTTTATGCATTGCATTGTTCAGGAGATCTGTTAGGAGCATGCTGTAAATCAACCTAGCATCCTCATGTGCTAGGTCTAAAAGATAAACTGTTAGATTTTGGTTTGAAGGTGATCCGGCCCGGTCGTCACATTGTCTTTGTGAAATTATGCGGTTCTGAGTGCTTACATGCACTGGAAGGATACACAGGAGTCTGCATGTGCGTTTCCAGTCGGAACGAGCCGCATCATCATCTGCGGATCCATCGCCATCAGGATCGGGTCATGAAGTTGTTGAAGTTTGCATGTTGCAAGCGCATCATGATGTTTTGAGTTGGATATATACTCAGTGTATATATCGCAGTCAGGATCATCTCTCGGGGAAGTTCATCATCCGCATATCGCTAACGGATGCGGGTGTGAAAGTTAAGTTTTTTTGGCTAAGTGTTGAAGAGTTCATCAGGATGATGTGTGACGTCATCGTCATCAGGATATGACATCATCGTCATCAGGATATTAAGAAATCCCTCAATGCGAGTTTATCCTGTTGTCGATAAGTGGTTAAGTCTCGGCGTAGGCAGGAAGTTGTATTAGCATCATCAGGAGGTTTCGAGGAACCGGATGAACAATATCATGATGCTGTTGCTTGTATCGTCGGGCAGTGGAGCATCGAAGGCAAGTTGTTGAAGTGCAACGTCATCAGGATATTGGGAGCAACCGGATATTTGGATATCCTGCTGACGAAGGTGATATTGAATATCATGATGATGCCGCTTGTATTTGGCACCTGATGAACAGTGCAACTGGAGGATGTTTGCGCCCGTTGATTATCATGATGATGATGATAGGCGACAAACGGAGGAGGTAAATAGTAGTCGACAGGAGGATATTTGCGATCATCCGAAATATGATGATGCTGTTGAAATGTGATGATGCTGTTCAGCCGATAGAGGTTTTTATCATGCTGTTTGTATATTTGGCTACTCCTTCCTGTCAGTAAGCCTCCGTTGCGTCCCACTCTGCATCATAGAAGTATACTAAGCTCATGCAAAAGAAAGTTGGACCATGTCAGATTTTGCAAAAGCATGGACAGAATGCTTATAAACTCCAACTCCCACCTGATCTTGGTTTATCTCCTATCTTCAATGTATGTGATTTAACTCCATACAAGGCTAATTCAGATACAGATCAGGATATCCTACAGGATACAGTTGCTGAAGACATTCCCCCACATGATCCTCCACAGATACAGCAGATTTTGGACACTCGAGTGGTCAAACAGACCAGGAACAAAAAGTATTTGGAGTACCTCGTCTCTTGGAAGGGACAGCCGACTTCTGAAGCAGTATGGATGACTGCAGAACAGATACAGAAACATGGTGCCGACCTTGATACTCTCATCTCAAGTGGCCTTGAGATTTCTTCTTTTGGGGAGTATGGTGCAGGAGCACCCGCACATGATCAGGATATAGGTCCGCATGATGACATACATGATCAGGATATAGGATAGTTATCAGCATGATGACAGGATAGTCTATTTTTAGTATGTTTGACTTTATCATGTAATAAGGTCCATTGGACCGATGCTATGTATTAGTTCAGCATAGGAGTATGTGTAGGCAGTTAGAGATCGAGATAAGATTATCTGAGCTGTCCTCTCTCCCAGCCGCTTGGAAGCTCCCAACCGCTGGGAAGTGAAGTTGGTAGTACTCGAAGGATTTGTTATATATACCTTCGATCTGTTAGGGTTTAGATATATTGATAGTTCATCTTGATGTTGTTAGATGTATTGTGTTGAGCTGAGATTCAGGAGGGCAGTTCAGACATTGTGAAGCTATATTCAGAACATTTGGATTTCAATTGAATAAGATCTCATCTTTTACATTACCTGGCTGTATCAGTTGTATCTGTTTTGATTTCATTTCCGTTTTGTAAGTTAATGGGCACTTTCAACCCTTCCACCGGTTGATCCTGCAAATCGGTGGAATGGTCCTGTATCATAGCTTAGGTTGCATTTGTGGTTTCTGTTTATGCATTGCATTGTTCAGGAGATCTGTTAGGAGCATGCTGTAAATCAACCTAGCATCCTCATGTGCTAGGTCTAAAAGATAAACTGTTAGATTTTGGTTTGAAGGTGATCCGGCCCGGTCGTCACATTGTCTTTGTGAAATTATGCGGTTCTGAGTGCTTACATGCACTGGAAGGATACACAGGAGTCTGCATGTGCGTTTCCAGTCGGAACGAGCCGCATCATCATCTGCGGATCCATCGCCATCAGGATCGGGTCATGAAGTTGTTGAAGTTTGCATGTTGCAAGCGCATCATGATGTTTTGAGTTGGATATATACTCAGTGTATATATCGCAGTCAGGATCATCTCTCGGGGAAGTTCATCATCCGCATATCGCTAACGGATGCGGGTGTGAAAGTTAAGTTTTTTTGGCTAAGTGTTGAAGAGTTCATCAGGATGATGTGTGACGTCATCGTCATCAGGATATGACATCATCGTCATCAGGATATTAAGAAATCCCTCAATGCGAGTTTATCCTGTTGTCGATAAGTGGTTAAGTCTCGGCGTAGGCAGGAAGTTGTATTAGCATCATCAGGAGGTTTCGAGGAACCGGATGAACAATATCATGATGCTGTTGCTTGTATCGTCGGGCAGTGGAGCATCGAAGGCAAGTTGTTGAAGTGCAACGTCATCAGGATATTAGGAGCAACCGAATATTTGGATATCCTACTGACGAAGGTGATATTGAATATCATGATGATGCCGCTTGTATTTGGCACCCGATGAACAGTGCAACCGGAGGATGTTTGCGCCCGTTGATTATCATGATGATGATGATAGGCGACAAACGGAGGAGGTAAATAGTAGTCGACAGGAGGATATTTGCGATCATCCGAAATATGATGATGCTGTTGAAATGTGATGATGCTGTTCAGCCGATAGAGGTTTTTATCATGCTGTTTGTATATTTGGCTACTCCTTCCTGTCAGTAAGCCTCCGTTGCGTCCCACTCTGCATCAAACTTTGTCAAGCTTTCACTCAATCTTTGAATATCTATATCAATCATCAATGAACTTCCTTATCAACAACACCATACCTTTGATTTCATAAGAGTATCATTATGATGCAAAACCCTGATAGAACCTTGTTATGTCTAATGCAAGGATGTAGCAATGAAGACACAAAACAAATTAGCTGGCAAGTGTCTTGATCAACAACTCATGAATATTTTGAACTATGATATCCAAAACATCATATCAACTTCTAAAGCACCAAACCTATGAAGACCAAGAGTATAAGTCCATTTTCTGCATCTGCAAGACACACATGATGTGATCATCACAAGACATTAAGGATTTCAAAGAAGAACCAAGCAATACATTGTCTCTGCATTAAATCACTGCCACTTGAAGATATCCTGAATAAATTTGAACCAAGTGAAACATGAAGGAACTCCCCAACACCATGACATCAACCTCAACTCTGCCATATACACTGAGAACAACACACTAGAAAGAACTAGACAATGAAGATGTTAACTCAAACCCAAGCAATCTTCTCCAATCTAACATATCATAAACTGGTGGTTGCAACACATATGATATCCATGCAGCATATGATATCCCTGCACCTGATCAACCATCTCCTGTCATGATCAACAACATGAACTTATGAAGGTCATCATTTCACACTGCATAACTATGGATGATGAACATTTGTCAACACTTGACAACCCCAAACAAATCACCTTGTGACTTCACTTACCAAAGGACATATGAAGACATCATTGAAGACCAAACCTGATCAAACAAGTCCTTATGACATCAAACAAACTGAGGACACCTTTTTGACATCAATGACAACCTATCACCATCAATCTCCCCCTTTGTCATTGATGGCAAAACTTTATAAAGTATTCTCTCTTTCTCCCCCTTTTTGACATCTGATGACAAAGACACAAATCTATTTGCTCCCCCTATGTTGAAGTACACAAACAAATCACTACTCGTAAATATTATTGGTAAACACTAGCAAGAATAATCAACATAACTCAACTCAACTCAGCACTGATCCACTTCTTGAATTAGTCCTGAAGCAACATATCAACCTGAAGTATACCATCCAATTACTGACATCCAACCTTCCATGCTAAGAAAAAACACGGCACTATAAAACACCTTTTTAAACATTACCATCTGGTATTGCTGATTCAAAACATACCTTTAACTTCCTCTGATGAAATACAAGATATCACCATCAATATCATAGCTTGAAGAACTCTGTCTAAAACATATTAGAGAAGAAGATCATCAATGAACCATATTAATGATGATAACCATCAAAGAAACTTGTCAACTTATCACATCAATAACACTTCCAAAAAAGCATGACTTGACCACCATCTTCTTTTGACACTAACTCCAATCCACCTGAAAGCTACAATTCTCATGCAAAACATATGCCATAAAAACATTACACAACAAGGTAGTTGATATGACCATCAAATTGACTTCTTTGATATGAACTATCATCCTGCAACCAAACTATTCTGACACCTTTTCTGACATGACAAAGACTGAAGACCATCTTGTTGTTCCTGCACATCTTTTTACAACACACTGTCAAAACTGATATAACCACATCTACAATTAACAAGAACAAACTCCTTCCTCTTGACTTTATCATTCAAATCAGCCCATCAAGATTGCACAACCTTCACCATCAAGCTCTTCTTGTAACACCACTTTGCAAAACCAAATCTAGGTGAGAGTTCCTTGAGAACATCTTAACAGAAGCATTATGACAACTTAATCATGTAAGTATCAAACAATATACAAATAGGATCAATGTCATAACATCATCAAATTCTTTGTACAGAGAGCTTTTGAACACTTTATATGATCCACTTAAACATGTCATTGATCATGAACACCTAACATACACTGAAACTCAAAAACATCAGAAAACTTCATTTCAAACATTTCAGGCAAGCATGATAAACAAAACAAGATCAACTGATCTCCTCCTATAACTTCTTGGGGATAAAAGATAGAACAAGAACAACTCCCCCTCTCATTATGCTATCTGTTATGCAATAGATAAAATGACTTGTGCAAGATGCACAAGCTTAGTATTTGACTTCTCTTGACTATGTTTCTGCTTCCAAACTTTCTCAGGTTCTTGCTTCTGTCTAGATTTCTTTATCCAAATCTTTTCAACTTTGTTCTTTTTCCAATCCATCAAACTAGGTAAAGCAATTCTTCCAAACCTTCTACAACTATATGCTTTGTGACTAGGAGAATTACACTTGAAACAAACAATATTAGTATTCCTGATTAAAGCGAAATGATTTCTTCTACAATTAACTAATTTATGTCCAAATTGATTACAAGTATGACAATATCCATTAAATGAATAATTATACATGTACATATATGCTTGTCTTGCAGGGGCATTTCTTCTAAATTTTCTCCTTTGATTATGCATTTTGTCTTCAGGGGCAGCAGTATGATAATTTAAATCAATCTTCCTTTTACGAGTCTCTCTGATTTTTGAACATTCTCCCTTTTCATCAAATTTGAGATTCTTTTCCAACTGCTTTCTAACATCCTCAATTTCTTTACTTAAAGAAATTATTTCTTTTTCTAGCTTTTGACATTCAACCTTTTTAGCCTCCAATTCAGATTTTATTTCATCAGTTATCTTCTTAGCTTTCTCAACCTCTGTCTTCAAACTGACAATCAATTTGTCTGATTCACCTGCTTGATTCTTTAAGTCTACAATTAGGTTTCTTACCTCTTCAAGATCTAAAACAACTTTGTCCTTGAATTCTTTCTCTTGTTTAAGCTGATCTGTTAATCTCTTGTTTTCTTTACTAAGTTGCTTAATTGTATCCAAGGCACATAGAAGCTCTCCTTCAAAATCAACCTCACAAATATCTTCATTAAATTCCTGTTCATCTTCATCATTAGTCTCAATAGCAAAGATATCTTTTCTTTCATTAAATTTATCAAAATTCTCAACTACATGATCATTCTTTGTATCAATTATCAAGGGTGACAAATGCAACAAATCATTGCTGGGCACAACTGAGGCTTGTTTTACCATCTTTTGATCAGCATCTTTATTTGACATCTTAATTCTATTCTTCTTACCCATTTTACTCCACTACCAGGACCTACCCGAGCCTATTAGACTTCAAAAAGGGAACTTGACTCTAATACCAATTGTAGGAGTTAACGACAACACTGAGAGGGGGGAGAATCAATGTTGTGTGAATTTTTGAATCTTTTTACAAATTTTAACTTGGAGAGCACAAGGAGAGAAAGTTATCATTGAATTGTCAAACACATATGCACATAACTTTGTCAAACACATAAACAAAAACTCATGAGTAAAACATACAACCACAGAGAGATGATCAATATGAATCAAGACACAAGAATTGCACGAGTGGAAAACCCTCCAGGGGTAGAAAAACCACTCCAGAACTGCCTCACTGGCTTAAATGAAAAATCTTCTTACAAATGTCTCACTGACATATACAAAGGTCTCACTGACCACGGTCTCACTGACCACAAGCCTCATTGGCATACTGTGCCTCACTGGCAAACACAATCACTATTAACAAAACATCAAACTTTGTGTGCAAGACATGATTGCCGTTCAATCATATTTGCACCATTGTATACAACCTTATACCTCCTATTTGATTTTCAAATCAAGACCATTTTCTTTTACATACTTCTGCAAACAAGCTCCATATACAAATCTCTATAAACAATTTTCTCTGCAAATTAATCCTGTATTCTGATCCATTCAACAACACTGCATATCAATCCTATATTCTAATCCATTCAACAACACTGCATATCAATCCTATATTCTAATCCATTCAACAACACTGCATATCAATCTTGTATTCTGATATGCTCAACAACACTACTTTACTCTGTATGTTTCATCTCTGTCTTACAAGTCATCATATCACTGCACATCAAAAACTATTATATGTAAATTGGATGTCTTTTCACCTTTCACATTCTGCATAGTCATTTTCTCTCACTGGAGATCATTTTGTCCTTTCATCTTCTCTTTTTTTAATGTCTTCAAAAACAATGCATCTTATATTGTCACCTGCAAAAATAAAAGAACATATATCTAATCCCCAAAACCTTTCACATTCTCTAGATTCACGAAAATAAAATCCCATTTATATTTCCTCTTAGAGATGAAAGAATATCTTTTCATATTTGAGACCTTTCATTTCAATTCTCTTCAATTTCCTGATCATTTGCCATACAAAATAATATCAAAATGAGCCTTCAATTAAAATGAATTAACTTTTCATTTTCTCTCATATTTCAATCTTATCACTTCTGCAAATTTCAAATAAAATCTTCTTCAAAATCTTTTTTTTCAAAATGTCTTCAATAAATCATATTGCCTTTGTTTATTTTTCTCCTGAGATCAAAAAAAATTTGTCAATTTGCCTCAAATAAAATAAACTTTGAGATCATCATAATTTCTTCATAAAATTTGTCTTCAAAAAATTTGTATCCAATCTACCTTATTCTCAAACAAAACTCTTAAACTTCATCCCAAAATATCTTTAGAAGACAATCTCCTGCAATAAAAAATCTTTTCAACTTCTTCTATGACAATAGAAAACTCCTTAAATTCTTTATCATCTCCATAGGAAATAGAAAATTACTAATTATAAAGCATTTGATGCTCTATACAAATCATGCTCCTTATAACATGGTCTCCAAGTTAAAACATTCAGTAATTTTTTATTACCTCTAAATCACACCTTTTACTAAATGCATTCCATGCTTTATAAAAATAAAGCTTTCCACCGAATGAATGCCTTTTCCTTAAAAGGAAACTTTAAAAACTAATATATTCCCTCTCTAAAGTCAAGCTCCTAAAAAGGCATTAAATATGGCTTATGAAAGAAAACTAAGGCCGATAAAAGTGAGGTTTAATATTTTAGAAAAAGCCATAAAAAAAACTTAAAGGAAATCTTAAAAGGCTGATAGATTAATGCATATTTGAATGCAAATAAAGTCACAAAGAGGCCGATAAAGTTTTTGAAGACTGCTGCAATAATAAGAGGACCGGTGGATAGCACGAGATATAATCCCTTTAGCAAGTCACTTTTAAGTAACTGACCTATATAACAGGTCAACAATCAATTAAATCAAAAAGTGATTTCTATGTTGACAGGCAGAGAGGATTATAAAATAGGTCTTTAGAGGCAAAGAATGGAATATAGAACTAGAGCTTAATCCATCTAACTCAGCTTGTAACATCATGACATATAGTATCAAATCTTCGTGTGCTCATATACATGATGTTAGGCAATAAAGTCCTGATAAACTACTGCATAGAAACTTTGTCAAGCTTTCACTCAATCTTTGAATATCTATATCAATCATCAATGAACTCCCTTATCAACATCACCATACCTTTGATTTCATAAGAGTATCATTATGATGCAAAACCCTGATAGAACCTTGTTATGTCTAATGCAAGGATGTAGCAATGAAGACACAAAACAAATTAGCTGGCAAGTGTCTTGATCAACAACTCATGAATATTTTGAACTATGATATCCAAAACATCATATCAACTTCTAAAGCACCAAACCTGTGAAGACCAAGAGTATAAGTCCATTCTCTGCATCTGCAAGACACACATGATGTGATCATCACAAGACATTAAGGATTTCAAAGAAGAACCAAGCAATACATTGTATCTGCATTAAATCACTGCCACTTGAAGATATCCTGAATAAAATCCGAACCAAGTGAAACATGAAGGAACTCCCCAACACCATGACATCAACTTCAACTCTGCCATATACACTGAGAACAACACACTAGAAAGAACTAAACAATGAAGATGTTAACTCAAACCCAAGCAATCTTCTCCAATCCAACATATCATAAACTGGTGGTTGCAACACATATGATATCCATGCAGCATATGATATCCCTGCACCTGATCAACCATCTCCTGTCATGATCAACAACATGAACTTATGAAGGTCATCATTTCACACTACATAACTATGGATGATGAACATTTGTCAACACTTGACAACCCCAAACAAATCACCTTATGACTTCACTTACCAAAGGACATATGAAGACATCATTGAAGACCAAACCTGATCAAACAAGTCCTTATGACATCAAACAAACTGAGGACACCTTTTTGACATCAATGACAACCTATCACCATCAAGATGTGCGCCCAAGTCATCATTTGATGCCTTCAATAACTATAAACTCCTTTGATGATGCATTTTATCCTTCCAATTCACTATCTAGCCTTAGGCGCACATTTTAGGTTAGTTTGATCAAGGATTAGCGCCTTCATTTCTAGGTGAAAGTTTGGAGTTGAAATACATCAAAATAACAAGTTTCTTCATCACTTCAAACATATTTAACACTTTGAAGATCTCCAATGCATGATTGAATATCAAGAGACCAATGTATCATTTCATGAAGGTCTTAAGTGTTTGACAACCTTATAAATCCATTAGATCATTTATACAAACCCTAATGCAACTTATAAACCATCTTTGCATAGTAATTTCATGAATGACTGTCTTGTAGGATTTACATACATACATATATGATCTCGTAGGCATCTAGGTTTCATACACAAATTGCAATAGTTGTAGAGCCAACCTCCTATCAATGAGAGTTGAATAATAGTAAATAGAGAGCTTCTCGGCCATAAATGGGATTTGCATACACACACTCCCAACTGAAATAGTATCCTTATTGGCCTTATTGGCACCTCCCCCCAAGATGTAAGTTTTTTATGTTTATAATGTTCCCCCAGTGTCCTTGACATAGAGTTTCTTGACATTAATTTCATTCAAACATGTCTTCAATTCATCTTCAAAATGTTTTCAATACATCTCCAATGCCTTTTCCATGAAGGTTTATGCATATTTATACATGATTTGAGGGAAACCAATAGTCTCCAACTGACTCTTGAGTACTTGACTGTTCATCTTCCATACTTTTGCATTTTTTTTACATTTTTCATATGACAACTTTGACATATTTACAAAATTTGACAAGATGAAGACTAAATACATGATGAAATGGTCTATCATGACCTTATTAGATTTCAAGCTACTATGCTTGATTAGGGCATATATAAGGAAATTTTTCATATTGATTCTATTGATTCTATTGATCTAAAACCATTCTCAATGCTAAACATATCATCAATGGACTAAAGAACTATCATCATAATGTATGGCATCATGGGAAGTATCATGACTTGGACATAAGGAATTTAAATTATATTGTATATCAAGGTGTATATACATTAAAATCTAGTCCATAATGGTAGACATATACAAAAATTTGGCAAATATGCCAACTCAAAATATTTTTAACAAAATGTGGCATATGCCATGTCTCAAAATCTATATACAATCTACATGCCAAATAGCTACATCAAATACTACAAGTCCACTTGACCCTCAATCTGTGATGGATCCTCAATCTGTGATGGATCCTGAAAAAGTGTCCTCTTTGTACCAAAATGTCTAGTAATTGATGGAGGTGAAGTTTCCTGCATTAACAAGTCAAAACACAAATTTGATTAATCTCTTTAATGGTAAATAAAAATAAGTTAAAGTTAGTAAATAGATTCTTATCTACTACAATTAAGAACTTTCATTTATTAACATACATCTAAATCACTACAATCAACTATAAGACCGCTAGACAAACTATCAATTATTTAGAAAAATTCAATTCAATTACCTCGACTCTATGTTGTTGTTCAGACAATCGTTCTGCAAATGATTTTCTCTTAAGATGATCAGGTGTCCTAGTGAAGCATGATGGCAAAGGTGGCACATCACTCACATTCTCAAGAGACTACATAAAAGCAAAGTAACATTGAAATAAATTAATATATAATTATTAAACAAAATAGGAAATGCATACATTTAAAATAGGAAATGCACTACACAAAAACTTATCTACTAGAAAACAAGCACATACCACCATCGAGGCCTCCTGCATCAATTAAGAAGGACAAGAATGTAAGACTCTAAATGACTATAATCAAATATTTAAGTTTTCTAAATTATCAATTAAAGTACAATTCAATCAAATTACCTCCACCCTTTGTTGGCGTTGAGAAAGCCGTTCTGCAAATGATAGTCCCTTGGGTCGATCAGGAGTTCGACAAAAGACTATTGGCAAAGATGCCACATCATTCACATTTTCGATTGACTATAAAATAAAATTAATATCAAGATATAAATTAATATATAATTACTCACAAAGAAATAAATGCATAAAAAAAGTTGATGTGTACAACAAATTATACCGGCAAGTCCAAGCCAAATTGGATGGCAGACAAAGTTCCATGATGAACTTCTGTCAACTCCTCCTCTGTCATCAACTGTTATCCCACTTAGATACATTAGTACTAATAAATGTGTTTATATATTCAAATGGAATAGACCATAAAGTTTAACTTTAAATTTTACCTGCATAAAAGATTGCTCATGCATTTCTCCTTCTCTGTTATTTACTGATTCGATAGCTTCTACTCTTGTCCCTGACCCCTCAGCTTGAGTTTTGGACCCCATTGCCTCATCGTGTGAATGGAGATCATACTCTGATGTGTTCAATAGTGGCTCACTACTCTCCATAATAGGACCTAAGCATAAATGATTGCAAGAAATGTAATGATGGGGCACACATACATGTCTGGACGACGACGATCTAGTAGTACCAGGTGATCCAATATCATCACCTTCATCATGTGCTTGTGCAAACTGAGATGTCTGTATAATCAAATGCTCGGTCAAAGAGTGTATGGCACTAAGGCCCTGTTGTGTTGCATTTGCAACAATGTCTGGGTGCTGCATTGGGGGTGGAGAAGGGATAGCAGGAGGGGGAATATAGGGACCTTGTACTTGTCTAATTGCCCCAGGTCTATCTTGAGGCATTCCCTTGCCCACTCCTTGAAACTCTCTAAAATCAAAATAATTAACATGTTGACCCATGACGAACTTTGCATAGAGTTTACAGAGGAAATACAAAGGCACATCTAAATTGTTGTTGGGTGGTTTATCAAAAACCATCCACCAATGATCCCAAAATTTTTTACTAATGCCCTCATGAATACACCATTTGATTGAAAACTTGGGCTTACGGACATCAACATGCAATCCAGTTTTAGGATTGACAAAGTGTTGGGCTAACATAGTTTTTGTAATCTCTAATTCTTTGACTTCATCGTATGACAAACTGTTAGTATATTCAGCCTTCTTGGCTTCTCACCATTGCCTAAATGATTCGTGTTGGGTTGACAAGGTTTGAACATGATTAATGATTCCCTCTAAATTTGATGTCATTATGGACAATCGAGGGTGGCGGTGATACATTTCTATGATCCTACTTATATGATCAATATTTCTTTGAATATTCTCTTCTATTGTTGGAGGGGGAGGGTTTGGTGGTGGAGAGTTTGGGTTTTCATTTTGTGCATCCATTTTACCTAATTAAATTATAAAACATACCCACTTAGCATAAAAACCAAAAAAAATTCTTGAATATACCAAAAAAACAAAAAAAATGCAATAAATCTTACCTCTTTGGATCGGATATCCGTTCCTCAGCTCTGATATCCATTCTTCGAAGATGAGACTGCGTTTTGCAAGCCGCGGGTTTGCAAAAATGCAGTCTTTTTCGCTTTTTATGTTCTCCAAAACGGATATCCATTTTGGAAACGGATATCTATTATAAAAATGGATATCCATTTTGATAATGGATATCTGTTATCAAAACAGATATCCATTTTCTTTTTCTCTATTGTTTTCATTGTTTTTTATTTTAGCATTTTAGCATTTTAGTATTTAGGCATTTTAGCTATAAAATACAATCCAAATTTTAGAAAGACTGTATCATATGAAAGGAGAGATTTTGGACAAACTATCAAAATTTATATAGGATTATGATGATATATATATTTGATTTTTATATGATTTACTTATACTAAGGTATCTCATAGTATTTTAAAGGCACTTTTGAATAGATAATTGTCATAAAAAAATTGTAAAAGCAAGTAGTTTTGACTTGTAAATTCTAACAAATCATTTCATGTTTAACTTACATATTAGATGATATTTGTGTCAACAATTGAGATCAAACTTGTGACACTCGGGATCGACCTCTCATTTTTCTATACCTATTCAAATTCCAAGACAATCATTGGATTGATGTCATTTATATTTCTAAAGGTGACAAATCAACTTAGCAGATCCTCAACATCATAGGATTGATGTCGATAGAGAGAGCAAGATAGAGAGAGGGAGATATCTATAGAGAGGTAGATATAGGAGAGAGGTAGATGCGGGTTAGGGGTTAGGGATTAGGGCCATTATTTAGGGTTTACAGATTTAGAGAGAGAGAGAGACTACTTTTGACATGCAACCGTAAACCCTAAATAATGCCCCTAAACCCTAAACCCAAATAACCCTAAATAATTCCCCCAAATCCTAAACCCTAACCCCTAAACCATAAACCCTAAATAATTCCCCTAAGCCCTAAACCCTAAACCTGAGAAAGGGAGTCCTAGTTTTCTTGTTTCCATTTGCTTCGTCGATAAGGGAGAGGGAAAGATAGAGGGGAGAGATAGCACATATAGGAATGATAGGGGAATGACTGGGATGCATGATTAAACCTAACCCCTAACCCCTAACCCCTATTTCCTAACCCCTAAACCCTAAACTTGAGAAACCATAAACCCCTAAATCCTAAACACTAAACCCAAGAAACCCTAAACCTATATCTCTCTATCTCCCTATCTCACTATCTCCCCATCACTATCATTCCTCTACCTCTCAATTTCTCTCCCTATGCTTTAGCCATGTTCCTCACTCTATATCTCCCTATTGGTCCTCTCTCTCTAAACACTAAACCCTAAACCTCTAAACCTTAACCCCTAAACCCTAAACGCGAGCAACCCTAAACCCTATCTCCTATCTCTCCCTTATCTCCCTATCTCTATCGTCCTTCTACCTCTCAATCCTTCTCCCTATTTCTCTAGACATATCACTCACTCTCTATCTCCCTATCTCTCCCCTTTGTCACCTCTATCTCTCCCTATCTGTCTCCTCTCTTTTTCTATCTAGCTATCTCCAAAACTGAGAAACCCTAAACCTAGGTACACCCTAATCCAATCAACTCTAAACTTATATCTCCCTATCTCTCCCCTATCTCCCTATCTCTATCATCCCTCTACCTCTCTTGATCTCTCTCCCTATGTCCCTGGCCATGTGCCTCACTCTCTATCTCCTTATCTCTCTCCTTCGTCTCCTCTCTCTATCTCCCTATCATTCCTCTCTCTATAAACCCTAAATCCAAAACCCTAAACCTCTAAACCTAACCCCTAACCCCTAAACAATTTAAATCCTAAACCCTAAATAATGCCCCTAAACCCTAACCCCTGACCCCTAAACTTGAGAAACCCTAAACCCCTAAACCTTAAACCCCAAACCCCTAAACCCTAAACCCAAGTAACCCTAAACCACTATCTCCCTATCTCTCCCCTATCTCCCTACTGCCTTTGTCCCTCTACCTCTCAATCTCTCTCCCTATGTCTCTAGCCATGTCCCTCACTCTCTATCTCCCTATCTCTCCCCTCAAACTCCTCTATATCTCCCTATCATTCCTCTGTCTCTATAAACCCTAAATCCAAAACCCTAAACCTCTAAACCTAACCCCTAACCCCTAAACAATAAATCCTAAACCCTAAATTATAATGCCCCTAAACCCTAACCCTTAACCCCTAAACCTGAGAAACCCTAAACCCTAAACCCAAGTAACCATAAACCACTATCTCCCTATCTCTCCCCTATCTCCCTATCACCTTTGTCCCTCTACATCTCAATCTCTCTCCCTATGTCTCTTGCCATGTCCCTCACTCTTTATATCCCTATCTCTCCCCTCAGACTCCTCTATATCTCCCTATTGGTCCTTTATCTCTCTCTAAACCCTAAACCCTAAACCTCTAAACCTTAACCCCTAACCCCAAAACCATAAACCCTAAACCCTAAATAATGCCCCTAAACCCAAGCAACCCTAAACCTCTATCTCCCTATCTCTATCATCCCTCTACCTCTCAATCTCTCTCTCTCTCTCTCTCTATGTCTTTGGACATGTCTCTCACTCTCTATCTCCTATCTCTCCCCTTTGTCTCCTCTATCTCTCCTAAACTCTATCAGTCCCCTCTCTCAATCTCTCTTTAAACTGTAAACCCTAAACCCCTAAACCCAAGCAACCCTAAACCTCTAAACCCTAAATAATTCTCCTAACCAACTTCTAAACCACTTCTCTATATAGGTGCAACTAATACCACTTTTTCATTGTTTTCCACATTTAATTATATTCTTTTCCATTTTTCAAGTCCTACATGTGTCCAAGTTGTATTGTTTGTCAAGTTTTTCGTCTAATTGTTAGTCCCAGCTCTCATGGTTATTAAAATGTTAGTATATTATAGTTAGATTTATCCTTCGGTAACATTAATTTACACATTGTTGCACAAACAACCACACTAAAACATAACCTTACCTAATTAAGGTTAACCTTTTAAAAGGTTCTTTCATAAATGGTGAGCTTAACAGATCCAACTAGTTCAATGTTCTTATAGTCCATGCTTACCCTTCCAAGAGAGTTCATGCCATGTTAACTTTGCATTATGTCCTAACATATCACATGAAGGACATCATCATCACAAGGAATAACAATGTCATGAAGGATTAACGAAGGTGTAGCTTCACCACATAAAGTATCATTCATAATTTTATCACTAGAGGGTAAGGGTATATCATGTGTATCCTTCTCAAACCATGTATCATGAATCAAATCATATGAAGGATTGCGTCAATTTAGGGCATGAAATCCAAAATGCCCCAAAACACAACCCCTGCTGTCCCACCATTCCTATCCCTGAAATATTGGAACAGTCTAGAAAAGTGATTATTTCACCTGATGAACAAAATTAAATATTTTATTATTGATTATTTGAGTAATTCATTAGTGATGATTCTTAGTGTTTAACAAATCCTTATGGATCAATGTGTAAAGAAGCTACCAATGTTAATTTGCCCTCCTCCTTCACTAGAAACGGTCTTTAAGGAGGTTCATATATTGATGGGAGATCCAAGATTTAAGAGGTGTATTTTCAAAAAGAGTAAAAAGCTTTTTTCCCAAATTTTTTTAGAAAATGGATATCCGTTTTGGAAATGGATATCCATTTTGGTTTGGTATCCAAACTAAAACAGATATCTGTTTCAATGTCAAACTTTGCCAAGTCACAAATTTGGCTAAGTAAAAACGCAATTTTTTTCCTATTTCCACTGTTTGGCCCGCGATGATCCTGCACATACCCAGACCCACCAATTCTTCAAAGCTTTACGATCAAGTGGAAGCTGGACCAGATCCCAAGTATGGTTTGCCATTAGTGACTCCATTTCATCCTTCATTGTAGCCATCCACTTCTCACTGTCTCTATCATTGCAAGCCTCTTGAAATGTATTTGGTTCTGATAGATTAGCAACGAGCAATTGATAATCATCTAGCGTAGGAGGAGGTTTCCTCTCCCTGGTAGACCTCCTCAATGGAGGAATTTGATTTTGAATTATGTCTTGTTCAATTGCATCATTCCTCTATTTTTGATTAACATCACTGCCCTGGTTAATTCTAACATTCTGTTGTTGAGTATAATTTCCAACATTTCTTATCTATTTGCCCTATGAATCATCCTGTATTCCTAGTGGCTGTGAGAACATAGATGGTAGAAATGAATCGTCACTTGGAGAATTTACCTTCTCCCTTAACATTGTCAATTCCCTTACTACCTGCGTTGTATTTCTGGCATGATGTGGTATTAGAGGTGCATTAGACCCCTCCGCACCACAATTAGGAAAGTGAACATCTTTATGGGAGCACTGTCCCAAGGCAGAAAACTCTATGTCTGGTGCCCACGTAGAAATATTTCCCATGTCATTGTGAATGGCAGGCAGTGGGATCGAAGGGTGCAAGGAAGAATGCATAGACTGCGGCAGTGATTGGATATTTACAGGGTGTGTAGGAATAGAAGTGTTCAAAGGCTCTAAAGAAATTTGCCTTGAATTGATAGGAGGCTGCGAAATGGTCACAGGGGATGGGAGTTTTAAAAAAGGTTGTGTGGCATGTGTGCCAACACCATCCTCAGCCCGTGTGGGTGTATTTCTAACTATATTTTGTGCATCATTATTGTTATTAGTGGACGGCAGAAAAATTTCATCCAAATTAGGCTACATGGGAAAAACTTATTGCTCACCAGATGAGTTTTGTCTCTCTACCCGTGGGTGATGTGTATCCTATGGTTGATAAGGGACTAAATCCCTTCCTACACTTCCATCACTGTTATTTATGCCAATACCAACATTTGAACGTTATGCGAGATGCAGAGCTCCCACTTCATTTGATGACTGAAAATTGCCTCCAGCTGCTGATGACGGATGTGGAGACTGTGAATCACACCCACTGAAACTATCATCCAACAAAATATATTCTTTTGTAGATGTCCTCTATTCTTGCAAGGCAAGAAACACTTTTTCATTGAATACCACATCACGACTGCGAATGATTTGCTTTGCAACAGGATCCCACAACCTGAAACTGTATTGCTCTTCCCCATAACCGACGAAGATGCATCGTTTGGATTTGAAATCCAATTTTGTTCGCTTTTCCTTTGGAATGTGAGCGAACGCCTCGCAGCCAAAGACTCGAAGGTGATTGTAGGAGATCTTCCTTTCAAACCACTCTTCTTCCGGAATATCAAAGTCCAGTTTAGTGGAAGGAGTTTAGTGGAAGGACTTCGGTTGATCAAATAAACTGTCGTGTTAACTGCCTCAGCCTAGAATTCTTTACTCAAACCAGCATTAGAGAGCATGCTTCGTGCCCTCTCTAGAATCGTGTGATTCATCCTTTCAGCTACACCAATTTCTTGAGGTGTAAATGGTACAACCTTGATGTGCTGAATGCCGTTATCTACACAATAAGCATCAAATCTAGAGAGAAAAACTCCCCCCCATTGTCAGTTTGAAGAAATTTAATTTTGCTCCCAATTTGATTTTTAGCAACAGCCTTAAAAATTTTGAATTTTGCAAACACTTCTAATTTTCTGTTGAGCATATAGACCTAAAGTTTACGGGTGTAATCATCTAAAAAAGTTACAAAATAGTTTGCTCCTCCAATGGAGGTTACCTTTGTGGGACCGAAGACATCTGAATGCATGAGTTCCAAGGGTCTTGACTTCTTGTTGTGTCAGGTTTTGGAGAAGTTGGCCCGCCTTTGTTTCCTGTAAATACAATGCTCACATAGTTCTAAATCTGCTAATTGTAAACCAGAAAGTTGGCCTCTTTTGAGCAATACTTCCATTCCCTTCTTGCTCATGTGGCCAAGTCTCCTATGCCAAAGTTTTGTCCCACTATCAACTACGGCCATCACAGCTCCCACTTCAGCGGTACATTTGAGCACATAAAGAGATCCTGATTTGCTACCTTTCGCAACAACTAAAGCGCCTTTGGTTACTTTCCAAATGTTGGAAGAGAAAGTGATGATGTAGCCTTGCGCATCAAGTTGTCTAGCTAAAATCAAGTTCCTCTTAAGTTTAGGAACATGTCTTACATCATTTAGTAGCCACTTGCTTCCATTCTTTAGTTGCAGCAATATGTCACCTTTGCCGACTATCTCGCACGGCTCATTATCTCCGAGATAAACTTTGCCAAATTTTCCTTCTTGATATGTTTGGAAGGCATTCTGGTTTGAAGTTGCATGAAAGGAGGCACCAGAGTCTAAAATCCATGAGTCAGTTTCAACTTCACTTGTTGCCAAGACAAGATGTCCTCCATCATCTTCAATAGTCGTGTTAATCTCATTTTCTTTCAGCTATTTTTGGGCTTTCTTGTAACACCAACAATCCTTCTTGACATGTCCATCTTTTCTGCAAAACCAACAACCTTCTTTCCGTCCTCTTGATTTTGATCTCTTTGCTGATTTAGATCTTCTCCTATTTTGTTTTCCTCGATCTTGGGTTCTTCCCCTATTGCCTAAAACCAAGGCTTCACCAGATATTTTATTTTGTCCTCTCCTCATGTCTTCATTGAGAAGGGTGGCAGCGACATCGTCAAATCTTAACATTGCTTTCTTTTCCTTGTCTTCGGATCCTCTTCTCCCAGGTGCTAAATTGTTGATCGTCATCACGACATTATCCCAGCTATCGAGAAGCGAGCATAGGAGTAGCGTAGCCCTCATTTCATCATCAAAATTGATTTCTACAGAAACTAGTTGGTTGATTGCAATGTTAAACTCGTTCAAGTGATTTAAAAATCCTTTTCCCTCTTTCATTTTCAGATTGAATAACTTCTTTAACAAGAAGACCCTATTGGTTGCGGATGCCGTCTCATACATGTCGAAAAGCTTCTCCCAAATCTGTTTTACCGAAGTTTCTGTTGCAACATTAAATAAGACATTGCTGGATAGCAAAAGGATAATTGTAGTAGCTACTTTTTGATCCATCACATCCCATTCGTCATCTGTCATCTTCTTTGGTTTTGCTGATTTTCCTTTCAGTGTGATAGCTAGGTCTTTTTGAATTAGTAAGGCACGAATTTGCAGCTTCCAAAGTCCAAAATTCTGCCCCAAAAACTTCTCTATTCTCCACTTCTCTGCTTCTTCCATTTCTTTGAAATTCGTCACGAATTTCTCAACCAGCTCCTTAACCGAGCTCTGATACCAATTGTTAAAACAATGGAACAATGAAACAATGAAAAACAAAAGAACAGTAAACAATCACACAATGCAAAGCTATTTAACGTGGTTCACCATATGTATGGCTACATCCACAAAGCAGGGGAAAACTCTTATATTTATGTGTTCTCAGATATATTTACAGCAGCATACACTTATGCTTATATAGATTACAATAGCCATGAAGGGATAAGATAGAAGAAGCCAAACAATGAAGAGTCACTGCAAAAGGACAAGAGGTGACCGTTGGGTTTCATATCCAACACTTCAGGCCAATTGGCAAGTTCAAGCCAGTAGGGGATTACGTTTATGCAACCATTTCCATCCATGAGACCACTTTTCATGGGTGATCCATCATTACAAATCAGGGATAAGGCGGCGGTGTATCAAATTTGACATGCTTTGTACAGAGTAAGGAAATGTAAGTTGTTGTTTCGAATATTTTCATTTTTAGTTGAAGGTTCTCTCTTAACGAGGCACTGATATGGGGTTCTAGGTGTCTACCATAGATCTTTCATATCGATATGATGAGTGATACATTATTCAGTTTTTGAAAAGGAATACATGTAGCTTAATGCTCTTTGTATGTTGATGAATATGTGTTATTTAGATGAGACAAGTACTCGACACTCACTTATTATATGATATGATACAAGAAATGCATGTAGATTTTTTTTTTTTTACGTTGATATGAGTGTGTGTTATTTAGATGACACTTTGATTGTCACACGAAGGGATAGTGGGTTGTAGCACATAGATATCCATATAGCTTCAAAGATATAACAAAGAAATATATCATTTTATTATTAATTTCTATTAATAGTAAAGAAATTGTATGTGTACTTTCCAGAGAAAGCTTAGAAAATGAACATATTAAAATGGCTTTAAGATTTTAAAACAATAAATAAGGAAACAAGTCAACCAAACTAATACATGTCCTTCTTGGCTTGGCATTGTGTAAATCCCATTGATATGTGTTGGTTGTTGCAAGGCCGATATAAAATTAAGGGTTGACTAAACCTGCTCGAAGAGATTAGGATTGCATTTTACTTCTCAATATCTGATTCCAACAAAACAGAGAACGATATGTTATGAAGGTCAACAATAATGATTAAACATTAACGATTTGTTGGAATGCTGCGTGTAACTAAGAAGTCAAACTCCAACAACAATAATATGTAGTGTTTTGCAAATATATCTAATCTTGGTTGTTTGATGGTAACCAGAGCCAATCTTCAACACAAAACTCAAAGTCTAAAGTATATAATATTTCAAGCATGCGCAGTAGAAGGAAGAAGATTCATGAATTTTAAGAAGCATTTCACCATGATGAATATCTTTAGAATGATGAAACTCAAATTAGAAAGACGCAAAATATAAATAAATAAACAATGTGCAACTCCATTCAATTCTTATGAGGAACACATGGACTTTATTGATGAATAATATATTGCATCTTCATTCTCTATCCATTATATTTTCAACATGTTGAAAAGGCTTTAAAAACCTTCAAGCAAAAGCAATTGGCAAGTGTAAAACCAGACTCCTTGCCAGCATCCTCCCTGCGTATGTCAAAATGGAGAGCTTTCGAGCAGGGCATGGTCGTCCACCAAAGCAGAACAGAAAGGGGATGTTTGTCAAATATTATGATTGGAAATACTCTAGTAGACTAGCTTGCAAGATGTGGAAGCACAGTCAAGGCACGCGATCTATTTGACAGAATTCCTCAAAGAGATGTCATCTCGTGGGGTACAATGATTGCAGGTTATGCACAAAATGGATCTGTTGAAAAGGTGTTAAAAACTTTCAAGCAAAAGTAATTGGCAGACGTAAAGCCAAAATCCATAACCTTGCCAATGTCCTCCCTTCCACGTATAGATTGAGGCTTTGGAATAGGGTATGGACATCCATAAAAGCATAAAAGTAATTTTGTCTAATGTTGTAGTTGTGGTTGCCCTGGGAGCCATGTATGCAAAGCATGGAAGCATAGACAAGCATGTAAGCTATTTGACTGGACGCCTCACATGATTGCAGGATTTCAAAAAATAGATTTGTTAAAAGGCTTTTGAAACTTTCAGCCAATGCAATCGGTAAATGTAAGGTCAAATTCCACAATCTTGGTCAGTGCCCTCCCTGCCTGATCAGCGTGGGAGCTTTGGAGCAGGGTTTGAACATCCATTAAGCAAAGGGGCTCTTTTCATATGTTGACACTGGAAGTGCCGTGTAACCAAACAGACCTGCCAATTGTTTGACAAAATGCCTAAAAGAATTGTGGTCTTATGGATGGCAGTCACGGCAAGATAGACACAAAATGGATTTGTTGAAAAAAAAGGTGGTAGAAACTATCAAGCAAAGAATACAATTGGCAGAAGTAAGACCAAATTCCTCAACCTCTGTCTAGGTCGCATGGGACAGTGGAACACGGCATAGACATACTTCAATCACATGAGTAATAGTCGATTGTTATGTGTGCCGAGTTGACCATATTAACAGTGATGGCTATCTTGAGGAACCCTAAACTTAATCATTTCGATGCCAATTGAACCTGTGGTGATTGTGTGGGCGTGATTTCTTGGTGCTTGTAGATCACAATGAATGTAGGCTAAGGAGTATTTACAGTGACCCTGTTCTTTTATTTGGATCCTAAAAAAATAAACGACTTACATTCTTCTCTCAAATGTCTATACATAAGTGGGTAGGTACAGTGAGGTCTAATGGTAAGGAGATTGATGACAGATAGAGGAATTAAAAAGATCCCTGGACGTAGTTGGATTTAAGGCCATAAGCTGATACACGCTTTCATGTAGGAGACAGATCGTAGCCATAGTCAAAGGAGATCCATGCGAAGTTGGAGAAATTGGCAAGGAAGATGGAGGCAGTAGGGTACGTTCCAGATTCAAGACATTTACTAATGTTAGTGGAAGAGGGGGAGAAAGAATTACTACTCTGCCGACATAATGAAAAGTTAGGCAATTGCATTTGGTCTGTTAAACATGCCCCGTAGATCAATCTATTACAGTTGTAAAAAATTTAGAGACTTTTAGACAAACGCAAATTGGTAGATGTAAAGTTGCAAGTACCCCTTCTAGTCATCAATCCCTTCACAAAAACTTATACAAAAATTCTCCTTGAATGATTTCATTTCGTACACAATTTAGGTGCAGACCAATTACAGAGAGCTTGGCAATTCTTAAACATATATATAATTGTAAGGGAATACAATCTCTTTTAAATAAATCTAGGCTAGTTAAATACTACAAACAACAAGCATACAAGTGAAATAAATCATAACAAATGATCTTAATAATGAACAAAAATTTCGAAAGAAATGAAACAAAATTGTGGAGAGGAGTGTTCTTACAGATTACTCCAGTACTCCAAACCAGAGCCAAGTGTGTCTTCCCTCACCTTTCGATGGCCATTTATAGAAAAATTCAATCCTTGTCTAAGCCATCATTTTCCAAACACATGTTGGAAAATTTGGGAGACTCTAGAGTAAAGTCTAAGCACATGGTGGAAGATTGAGTCATTGGGTCAAGTCTAGCTAATAAATGTCTCTCTTCCAATCTTCCAATTTGCAATAAATTCATGTCAAAAACCTCATTTAATCAAATTGACCTAGAATGAGGGAAGTTGAATTTCTAGAAGAGTTTTTTTTTTATTTAGTTCATTTATTTAAAATTCTAAATTATGTCAATTAAAATTCATTTGATTTCAAATTAAATATTATATTTATTTAAACAGAGAGATAGAGAGCTATTAGGTCGTGACATCGAGGTTATCCCAAAGGTATCGGTGTATTTCACACCCTTCCTATTCACGTAAGAGAGATATATGCACCCCAACCAATGTGTCTTTCTAGTTTTGTGTTGTTTCATGCTTTTGTACAAATAGTTATATTTCATTTTGCGCATTAGGATTTGAATGGATATATAAAGTTCCTAGTTGAATTACACATTATGTTGTTGAACCTGCACAAGTTTAATTCATGGTTCGTAAGATGTTTTTTTCTTCTCATTTGAGGTTATCTCAAATGAATGGTTGCATTTCACAACCTTTCTCTTCACGTAATAGAGGTATGTACACCCCAACAAAAGTGTAATCTTAATTTTATGTTGTTGTAGGGTTGTGTTAAAGGATTTCATTGTATACATTGTATTGTTCAACCTACACAACTTTAGTCTATGGTTCATAAGGTGTGTTTTTGTGCACATTTGATGTTATCTCAAAGGAATGGTTGGATTTCACAACCTTTCTCTTCACATAACAGAGGTATGTGCACCGCAATAAAAGTGTGTTCCTGATTTTATGTTGTTATAGGGTGGTGTTAGGATTTCATTGTAAATATGAAGTTGCAAGTTAAACTACACATTGTCTTGTTCAACCTGCAGAAGTTTAGTTCATGGCTTGTAAGATGTGTTTCAAATTTATGTCTCTCCTAGTTGAGTCAACTACTAATTCAAAATGTTTTCAGCACATTTAAATGTGTTATTGATTTGAGGTCGCTAACAATGGAAGGAAATAATTGTTCATTTGAGGTTGCTAACAATGGAAGGAAATAATTGTTCATTTGAGGTTATCCCAAAGGTGTCAATGGATTTCACAACCTTTCTCTTCACGTTATATATATGCAACCAATGTGTCTTCTTAATTTTTTGTTGTTTCATGCTTGTGGATAAATAATTATATTTCATTTTGCACGTTAGGATTTGACTGTATATATAAACTTCCTAGTTGAACTAGACACATTGTGTTGTTCAACCTAGAAAAGTTTAGTTCATGGTTTATAAGATGTGTTTTTCTGCTCATTTGAATTTATCTCAAACAAATGGTTGGATTTCACAACCTTTCTCTTCATGTAACAAAGGTATGTGCACCCCAACAAAAGTGTATTCCTAATTTTATGTTGTAGCTATAGGGTTGTAGTAGGATTTCATTGTATATATGAATGTGCAGGTTGAACTACACATTATGTTGTTCAACCTGCACAAGTTTAATTTATAGTTTGTAAGATGTGTTTTTGTGCTCATTTGAGGTTACCTCAAAGGAATGCTTAGATTTCATAACATTTCTCTTCACGTAACAGAGGTATGTGCACCCCAATAAAAGTGTATTCCGGATATGATGTTGTTGTAGAGTGGTGTTAGGATTTTATTGTAAATATGAAGTTACAGGTTGAACAACACATTGTGTTGTTCAACATGCACAAGTTTAGTTCATGGTTTGTAATATTTGTTTCAAATTTATGGTTCTCCTAACTGACTCAAATACTAATTCAAAATATTTCAATAAATTTAAACATGTTATTGATTTGAGATCAGTGGCAGCAATGGAAGGACATAATTGGTCATTTGAGGTTATCCCAAAGGTATTGGTGGATTTCCCAACCTTTCTCTTCAAGTAACATATATATGCACCCCAAACAATGTGTCTTCCCAATTTTGAGTTGTTTCATGTTTGTGTACAAATAATTATATTTCATTTTGCATGTTAGGATTTGACTGTATATATAAAGTTCCTAGTTGAACTACACATTGTGTTGTTGAACATGCACATATTTAGTTCATGGTTCGTACGATGTGTTTTTTTTCTCATTTGATGTTATCTCAAACAAATGGTTGTATTTCACAACCTTTCTCTTCATGTAATAGAGGTATGTTCACCCCAACAAAAGTGTATTTCTAATTTTATGTTGTTGTAGGTTTGTGATAGGATTTCATTGTATATATGAAGTTGTAGGTTGAACTATGAAAGGAAGCAAGATATGTGGAAATGCTTCCTACACTGATCTACTGAGGAAAGACTTATGCAAATTTTTACTTTTACAGTTATAGATTAAGATGCACATTAACAGAAATATAATAATAACTTCCAAATACAAACACAAAACTCACAACAGAAGATATACGTGGGGAAAACCCTTTCAGGTAAAAAACCCAACACTCCAAAGCCACCCAATAGATTATTCAGGAATCACGAAGATTACAATATACTTGCAGAGAAAGCTTTTACAGGAGTATATCCAACCAGAGATCCAAGAGGTAATTTGACATCTATAATATTCTTAGAGACAACCTCCATCTCCAGCTCCTGATATATAGGAGATGCAAATAGTAAACCGTTACCGGTAATTACAAAACCATGAGCCAAAATGACCCATAAAGTGGCACCCAAATTATCTCCAATCAATGATGCCTTGTGATGTGCCAAACCACACACCAACATGTGTAACTCTTCTCTTTACATCTCTTTTATGTGTCCAACACTTTTTTACATTTCTCAAAAATAGAAGGTACAACTTCCGGAGGCCATAACTTTTGATTTGGGTGTCTGATTGACGAACCATTTAATGCATCAGAAATCTCATGAAGAGATCCATCACCCTATAACCTGCTACGCCGGTTATGACAATTTTTGGGATGTTTAGAGAAGTTTTGATTCTGGTAATTGAGTTCAAAACATTTTTCTAGCAGTTTCAAAAAATAGAAACTTTAGTATCTCGCAATCCAGATATGATCTTGAGATGAAACTCACCTGAGATGTTCACTTAGTTGTTCCACACCTTCTTAGAAAAATTTTAGGTCAATCTGAGCTCAATCAAAGGACTTACTAAAAATAGTAAGTCTCACTATTTTTAGCTCTTTTGAAAACTTTGAAAGTTCTAGACCATTCTCCAAGATAAAGGGTATTCAAAAAGACCAAAACTAGGAAGAATAGTAACTTTTCATGGTTACAAGGTTGAGACACTTTTCCTAACATTTTCCCACTTGTCGAACACCTTGCAAGAGAAAAGGGAGTATCAACATCATGATTTAATTGCTAGGGGCAGTGAGGCCCATAGACTTTGAACACCATCTGAACTTCTCTATGCTCACAGGTTTTGTCAAGGAATCTGCAATATTCATCAAAGTTTCTACTTTTTCCAAGTTTACCTTCCCATCCTCTACCATGTCATGAACAAAATGGTACTGGACATCAATATGCTTAGTCCTTGCATGGAAAGTAGGATTCTTTGCCAAACATATGGCACTCTGACTATCACAACAAATAGTAATCTTCCCTGCATCAAACCCAACATCAGAACACAATCTCTTAAGCCAAATGGCTTCTTTACAAGCATGAGTTGCTGCCATATACTTAGCTTCAGTAGTGGACAAAGCAACCACAGGTTGCCGCTTACTCATCCAACTAATAGCACCACCAAACATAGTGAACACATAAGCACTGGTGGATCTATTGCTGTCAATGTCACCTACCCAATCTAAATCCACAAATCCACGAATATAAAGTGAACGCCAAGGTTTTGTAGGATAACCATGATAACATAGGGAATACTCAGAAGTACCCCACAAATATCTGAACACTCTCTTCACTGCATCCCAATGTACCCATCTAGGATTAGCCATGAATCGACTAAGAACTCCCACTGCTTGGTCAATGTCTGGTCTTGTGCAGACCATCAGATACATCAAACTACCAATCGCACTAACATAAGGAACTCTGCTCATATGATCTATCTCGAAAGGAGACTTTGGACAATCTTCAACAGATAAGTTTGTCCCCATTGTAACAGGAATAGTCAAAGGTATGCAATCCATCATGCTGAATCTCTCTAACATAGTGTTAACATACTTACTCTAGCCTAACCAAAGTTTTCTATTTTCTCTGTCTCTTCTATTTTCCATTCCCAAAATGTACCGAGATGCCCCTAGATTTTTCATCTCAAACTATGCTGACAACTAAGACTTCAAATCAGAAATTAAACTTTTACCATTTCCAATAAGTAACATATCATCAACATACAATGCAATAATGAGAATGTGATCATTGTCAAACTTGTAGTAAACACAATGATCTGATTTCAGTCTCTAAAATCAAATACTCAACACAAAGGCATCAAACTTCTGGTACCACATCCTAGGAGACTGTTTCAAACCATACAAAGACTTTTTCAACTTGCAAACTAAATTTTCTTTACCTTTCACCACGTAGTGCTCTGGCTGTGACATATAGATTTCCTCTTCCAAGTCACCATAAAGGAATGATGTCTTCACATCCATCTGTTCCACTTCTAGATCATACGCTACTGCAAGAGATAACAGGAACCAAATAGATGCCATCTTTGTAATGGGAGAGAAAATCTCACCATAGTCAATTCCCTCCACCCGAGAATACCCCTTCATAACCAATCTAGTCTTATATTTCTCAGCACTACCATCTACACTAAATTTCTTTTTGAACACCCACTTGCATCCAACTGGTTTTCATCCTTCAGGCAAAGGCACCAAGTCCCAAGTATTATTCTTTTCCAAAGAAGCCATCTCCTCTTCCATGGCCTCCTTCCATGAACCTACATCTATCATACCCATAGCCTCTTTCACAGTTATAGGCTCATCAGTGTTAGAAATCAAAGCAAAAATACAACTGGAATCATGCAATGAATAACCAAACCTATTAGGTTGTTGCCTTATCCGCGTGGACCTCCTCAAAGGTTGAGGTTGAGGTTCTTCATCTTCTTCTGAACTTTCAGAGCTAAGAGAGCTCTCCTCATTATCAGATCCAATAGATGTTTTGGGTTCAACTTTTTCAGGGGTGGAAGGAAGCTGAACCACATCATCTTTCTTCTCTTCTTTCTCTGGCCATAAGATAATAGAAGAAGGATTGAGCTCTCTGAAGATCACGTTTATGCTATACAGAACTCTCTCAGCTACTGGATCCCAAATCTTGTACCCTTTCACACTGATGCCATAACCGATGAAGATACACTTTATAGCCTTGTTCTCCAACTTAGACCTCTTCTCATTAGACACATGTGCATATGCCTCACAACCAAATACGCGAATGTGTCTTAATGAAGGATTTTTACCAGACCATACCTCCATAGGTGTCTTATCAACAAGCGTTGATGTAGGAGAACTGTTAACCAAGTAACAAGCGATAGCAATAGCTTCAGCCCAGAACTTTTGTTCAAGACCAGCTCCATTTAGCATACTTCTTGCCCTCTCCATCAACATTCTATTCATCATCTCTGCAAATCCATTTTGCTGAGGGGTATACAAAGTTGTCTTGTGCCTCTCAATCCCCTGTTCTTTACAGAACTTGTCAAAATTTGCTGAACAAAGCTCACCACTATTTTCAGTCCTCAAACACTTAATCTTTCTATCCTTTTGGTTCTCTACAAGAGCTTTGAACTCTTTGAATCTATTAAAGACTTCAGATTTACTTCTAAGGAAATGCACCCATGTCCTTCTACTATAACCGTCAATGAATGAAACAAAGTAAACAAATTTTGAAATCGAAGGAACATTAACAGACCAAACACATCAAAATGAATCAAGTCCAACACCTCAGAAGATTTTGGAGAACTAGAATAAAACTGAACATGGTTTTGTTTTCCATAAATGCAATGTTCACAAAAATCAAACTCAAGGTTACAATCATTCATACCCTCAACAAGATTTTTATTCTTCAGGGTCCTCAAACCTTTTTCACCAATGTGACCAAGCCTTTGGTGCCATAACATTGTCTTCTCCGTTGGAAGTTTCATCTATATAGAATGAGCACCCTTAGGTACCCAAAAAGTATGACCATTGGAAGTAGATGCAATAGTATTCTCCGCTGCTAGTTCTAATGGTGAGGATGAAGACTCTAAAGCTCTCTTCTTCGAAACAGAGGCACTATTGCACTGAACTGCGCATGCATCAAGCTGAAACAGAGTGCCAATCTGAACACTCTTAGGCAACACCATAGATCCTCTAGTCATCTTTCATCCTCCATTTGAGAAAACAACTTGTACACCCATATCATTCAATTTACTTACAGAAAGAAGGTTCCGTGTCAAACCAGGGATATGCAGAACACCATTGATTCCCTTAACTCGTTCATCAGGGAATCGAATCAAGACTCTTCCATGGCCAACAATATCCAGGTGAGAATCATCACCCAAGTACACTTTTCCACCATCGTATTCTTCATACTTCAAAAACCAGCCCTGATGCGAGGTCATGTGAAAAGATGCACCAGTGTCAATAAGCCACACATCCTTAGATGCATGCATTGCCAAGGAAACAACAAATGCTTCTCCTTCATCCTAAGAGGACTTGTCAGAATCTGAATCATAATTCTTCTTCTTTTTCTTTTTCTCCTCCTTGCACTCATTGTGGAATTGACTAGGTTTGCCGCAGTTCCAACACAGGGCCTTGGACTTTCCGGGAGACTTAGGTCTCCCACGGGATTTAGATCTTCCTTTTTCTTCCTTCTTCTTATCCTTTTTCTTTCCCTTCTCTTTAGATCTACCACAAACCACAAGAGCCTCCTTAGCTGATTCAGAAGACTTTCTCTGCATCTCTTCAGACAACAATGAAGAAACCACTTCATCCATCTTAAAGTTGGTAGTGGTACTCTCAATGGCCATAACAAGGTGGTCCCACAAATCTGGTAAGAAGCATAGTAATGTCATACATCGATCCTCCTCCTCCATGTTCACACTAATAGAAGTCAACTGGACAACAAGCATATTGAATGTATTCAAGTGATCAGCGACAGATCCTCCATCTTACATCCTCAAAGAATACAATTTCTTTTGCAAGAATAACTTGTTCCCAGGGATTTAGCCTGATAAACATCTCCAAGCTTCTTCCAAATTTCCTTTGTAGTCTTCTCTTCATCTATATTCAAGGGCACTGAATCAGCCAAATAGAGTCTTATCAAACCCTTAGGTTTTCAATCTTTGACATCCCAGTCTTCTTGAGACATTGCCATTGGTTTTGTACCAGATACGGTTTCCCATAAATCTTGATCTACAAGCATGTCCTCCATTTTGAGTTTTCACAACTCAAAATTACTGCCATTAAACTTCTTTATCTCAAACCTCCCAGATTTGCTTGCCATCTCTTACTTGCACCAAAGATTTCAAAATCCTCTGCATAAGCTCCCACTCAAACGAAGATCAGCTCAAAAAACCCTCTACCCAACAACTAGAACCAAAGGTGATCAGGCTCTAATACCAATTGAAAGGAAGCAAGCTATGTGGAAATGCTTCCTACACTGATCTACTGAGGAAAGCTTTATGCAAATTTTTACTTTTACAGTTACAAATTAAGATGTACATTAATAGAAAGATATAAACAACTTCCAAATGCAAACACAAAACTCACAACACAAGATATACATGGGGAAAACCCTTTCAAGTAAAAAACCCCACACTCCAAAGCCGCCTAATATATTATTCAGGAATCACGAAGATTACAATATACTTGCAGAGCAAGTTTTTACAGGAGTATATCCAACCAGAGATCTAGGTGGTAATTCAACATCTATAATATTCTTACATACAACCTCCATCTCCAGCTCCTGATATATAGGAGATGCAATACAGTAAACTGTTACCGGTAATTACAAAACCATGAGCCAAAACCACCCATAAAGTGGCACCCAAATTATCTCCAATCAAAGATGCCTTGTGATGTGCCAAACCACACACCAACATGTGTAACTCTCCCCTTTACAGCTCTTTTACGTGTCCAACACGTATTTACATTTCCCAAAAATAGAAGGTCCAACTTCTTGAGGCCATAACTTTTGATCCAGGTGTCTGATTGATGAATCGTTTAATGTATGAGAACGCTCATGAAGAGATCTATCACCCTATAACCTGCTACACCGATTATGACAAATTTTCAGGATGTTTAGAGAAGTTTTGATTCTAGTAATTGAGTTCAAAAAAAATTTCCAGCAGTTTCAAAAAATAGAAACTTTAATATCTCGCGATCCAGCTATGATCTTGAGATGAAACTCACCTAAGATGTTCACTTAGTTGTTCCACACCTTCTGGCAAAAATTTTAGGTCAATCTGAGCTCAATCAAAGGACTTACTAAAAATAGTAATTCTCGCTATTTTTAACTCTTTTAGAAACTTTGAAAGTTCTAGACCATTCTCCAAAATAAAGGGTATTCAAAAAGACCAAAACTGGGAAGAATAGTAACCTTTCGAGGTTGCAAGGTTGAGATACTTTTCCTAATAAACTGCACATTGTGTTGTTCAAATTGTACGAGTTTAGTTCATGGTTCAAAAGATGTGTTTTTGTGCACATTTGATGTTATCTCAAAGGAATGGTTAGAATTCACAACCTTTCTCTTCACATAATAGATGGATGTACACCTCAATAAAAGTGTATTCCTAATTTTATGTTGTTGTAGGGTCATGTTAGGATTTCATTGTAAATATGAAGTTGAAGGTTGAACTACACATTATGTTTTTCAACCTACACAAGTTTAGTTTATGGTTCGTAAGATGTGTTTCAAATTTATGTCTCTCCTACTTTACTCAAATACTGATTCAAAATGTTTTCAACAAATTTAAAACAAGTGTTATTGATTTGAGGTTGGTGGTAATAATGGAAGGACATAATTAGTCATTCAAGATTATCCCAAAGGTATTGGTGTATTTCACAACCTTTCTCTTCATGTAACAAAGATATAAGGACCACAACCGATGTGTCTTCCCAATCTTGTGTTATTTCAAGCTTGTGTACAAATAATTATATTTCATTTTGCATATTAGGATTTGACAATATATATAAAGTTCCTGGTTGAACTACACATTGTGTTGTTGAACCTGCACAAGTTTACAGTTTCATGGTTTGGAAGATGTGTTTTTCTGCTCATTTGAGCTTATCTCAAAGGAATGGTTGGATTTGACAACCTTTCTATTTATGTAACAGAGGTATGTGCCCAACAAAAGTACATTCCTAATTTTATGTTGTTTTAGGGTTGTTGTAGGATTTAATTGTATTTATGAATGTGTATGTTGAACTACACATTGTGTTGTTCAACCTACACAAGTCTAGTTCATGATTCATAAGATGTTTTTTGTGCTCATTTGAGGTTATCTCAAAGGAATGGTTGGATTTCACAACCTTTATCTTCATGTAACAAAGGTATGTGCACCCTAATAAAAGTGTATTTCTGATTTTATATTGTTGTAGGGTGATGTTAGGATTTCATTGTAAATATGAAGTTGCAGGTTGAACTACACATTGTATTGTTCAACCTGCACAAGTTTAATTCATGGTTCTTAAGATGTGTTTCAAACTTATGCCTCTCTTAGTTGACTCAAATAATGATTCAAAATGTTTTCAATAGATTTAAACAATATGTTATTGATTTGAGGTTTGTGGTGATAATGAAAGGACATAATTGGTTATTTGAGGTTATCCCAAAGGTATCGGTGGATTTCACAACCTTTCTCTTCACGTTACAGAGATAGATGCACCCCAACTAATGTGTCTTCCCAATTTTGTGTTGTGTCATTCTTGTGTACAAATAATTATATTTCATTTTGTATATTAGGATTTGACTGTATATATGAAGTTCCTAGTTAAACTACACATTGTGTTGTTCAAACTGCACAAGCTTAGTTCATGGTTCGTAAGATGTGTCTTTTTGCTAATTTGAGGTTATCTTAAATGAATGGTTGGAGGTTATCTTAAATGAATGGTTGGATTTGAAAACCTTTCTCTTCATGTAACAAAGGTATGTGCACCCAAATAAAAGTGTATTCCTGATTTTATGTTGTTGTAGGATAGTGTTAGGATTTCATTGTATATATAAAGTTGCAGGTTAAACTACACATTTTGTTGTTCAACCTGCACAAGTTTTATTTCATGGCTCTTAAGATGTGTTTCAAACTTATGCCTCTCCTAGTTGACTTAAATATTGATTCAAAATATTTTCAATAGATTTAAACATGTTGTTGATTTGAGGTTTGTGGCAGCAATGGAAGGACATAATTGGTTATTCGAGGTTATCCCAAAGGTATCAGTGGATTTCACAACCTTTCTCTTCATGTAAGAGAGATATATGCACCCCAACCAATGTGTCTTACCAATTTTGTGTTGTTTCATGCTTGTGTACAAATAAGTATATTTCATTTTGCACGTTAGGATTTGAGTGTATATATAAAGTTCCTGGTTGAACTACACATTGTATTGTTCAACCTACACAAGTTTAGTTCATTGTTCATAAGATGTGTTTTTGTGATATTTGAGGTTATTTCAAAAGAATGGTTGGATTTCACAACCTCTCTCTTCATGTAACAAAGGTATATGCACCCCAACAAAGGTGTATTCCATGATTTTATGTTGCTATCTAGGGTTATGATAGGATTTCATTGTATATATGAAGTTGCAAGTTGAACTACACATTGTGTTGTTCAACCTACACAAGTTTAGTTCATGACTCGTAAGATGTGTTTCAAACTTGTGTCTCTCCTAATTGAATCAAATACTAATTCAAAATGTTTTAAATAGATTTGAATAATGTGTTATTGGTTTGAGGTTTGTGGTAGCAATGGAAGGACATAATTGGTCATTCGAGGGTATCAGTGGATTTCACAACCTTTCTCTTCACGTAACAAAGATATATGCACCCCAACCAATGTGTCTTCCCAATTTTGTGTTGTTTCATGCTTGTGTACAAATGTTTATATTTCATTTTGTACGTTAGGATTTGACTGTATATATGAAGTTCTTGGTTGAACTACACATTATTTTGTTCAACCTGCATAAGTTTAGTTCATGGTTTGTAATATGTGTTCTTGTTCTCTTTTGAGGTTATCTCAAATGAATGGTTGGATTTCACAGCCTTTCTCTTCACGTAATAGAGGTATGTGCACCCCAACAAAAGTGTATTCCTGATTTTGTGTTGTTGTAGGGTTGTGATAGGATTTCATTGTATATATGAAGTTACAGGTTGAAATACAAATTGTGTTGTTCAACCTACACATGTTTAGTTCATGGTTCTTAAGATGTGTTTGTAGCACATTTCACAGTTGAGTATATTGTCTTTTCATTGATGCCAAAATGATTGTAACATCAGTGACATGGTCTTCATCAGTGACATATTTTTTAGTGATATAGTTTTCAGGTCTTCAGTGATATAGTGGAGGTCTCAGATCAGGGACATTTGATTTGATTCTCTCATATCAGGGACATTTGATTTCTCAGTGATATGCTTCTCTCAGATCAGGGACATCAGATTTTACAGTGAAATGGTGTGAGTGAATATGTGACATGTCCTATGTTATGTCATATACTTATCAATTGTATATGTGGTCTCATCTATACTCATCTATAGTCAGTTTATGTGGTCAGATTAAGCACATGGTGAAAAAGTTAACTCATATGGTGTAAAGCTCAAATTATCACATTTGATTATTTCATAGTATAAAGCTTTTCAAAATCCAAATTTAAGAGTGAAAAATAAAAGAACTAAATGTCAATGCTTTTTGTTTTAATTTCCTGTTGACCTGTTCAAGCGGTAAATGTCACTTAAGTGACAACTTAAGGGCTACTTGGTCATGATTTCTACCGGCCCCATTGCCTAGGGTGCTCAGTCACTGGTTTCTATTTTGTGTGCTCCGTGGGAAACAGTTAATCAATGATCATCATTGAATCTTCATGTGGCGGGCCGCGCGAATCGGAGGGATAAGGTTTGAACTTGGAGATGCCTCAAATTATTAAATTTGACAACTCTGTGTTCTAAAAAGGCAATAAAGCTTGCTATTCTCATGGTTTTTCACCGAGGATGAAGAGACTTTCAAATTGGAATTTTTGGTAAGAGTAAGAGTGGATTTTGGAAGGTTTTCTACGACAAAGAATATGAAAAGAAGTTGATCTTCATGATATTGTTTTTTAGTTTTATTTTCTTTAAGAGAATGTGAAATGAATAAAAACATGGTGTTGGAAGATGAACCGTTTTTGAAGTTTTTGTTTGATGGAAGTTTATTTTGTATATAGAGAGATTTTGTATGGCAGGTGAATAATTTTTTTTAAGATAAGGAGATGATCTTGAAGAGGGTGAAGAGGTTTTTCAGAGCATGAAGGAAAAAGTTGATTTTGAGGAGGTTTTTTTTGAAGATGAGAGAGATTTTGAGAAGATGAGAGATTTTGTTATGAGATGAATTTTTGCAGGTATGATGGTGCAATCCAGATTGAAAGGTTTTTATGAATGAAGAGCAGAGTATTATTTCTTGTTGATAGGATGATGCAATCAAGGTTGAAGTGTCACAGAGCAGATTGAAGATTTGAAAGATAATCATTTTCAGAGAAGGTTAATTTTTCAATTTTGCAGTCAGAGAGTTTATATTATTGTAAATTGTTTTTGAAGTGTGTTGTAGAGGAAAAATACATTTATTTGATTCTTTTCAAAAGGGAGAAATAAGGTATTGTGATTATTGAAACAGGGAAATCCCCTGATTTGTTCTTTTCAATAAATTTCTGATGTTGTAATGTCAGTGAGACATGCAGAGAAGTACAATATGCCAGTGAGGCAGAATTGTAATGTTAGTGAGACAGTTGTAATCTAAAATTTGTGTTAAGCCAGTGAGGCAGTTGAGTGGTTTTTATACCCCAGGAGGGTTTTCCACTTGGGAAATTTCTTGTGTCAAGTTTTGTGTTGATACTCTGCATATTTTGTTTGTTCTATTTGAAGAATTCTATAATTGTGGAATTAAATTAAGAAAAGGAGTAAAAAGTGTTAAAATTGTTAACAACACTGATTCACCCCCCCCCCACTCAGTGTTGTGTGTATTCCTACAATTGGTATCAGAGCCTGGTACCCTGTCAAAGCTTAATCAGCTTGGGTAGATCATATTTTTTTGGAATACTTATCATGGAAAGTCAAGAAGGTTACTCAAATTATAAAGCACCTGTGTTTGATGGTTCTAGCTATGCTTTTTGGAAATTCAGGATGGAGTCATATTTGTCATCTCTGGGGTATGATGTGTATGCTGCCATTGTTACTGCATATACTGCTACAAATCCTCCTAGCACAGCTGATGAGAAAAGGGCATATGAAAATAATGCTAAGGCTAAAAATGCATTATGTTGTGGTCTTACTAATGACATACTTGTCAAAATCATGGAGTGTAAAACAGCCAAGGAAATATGGGACAAACTATCTAATATTTATCAAGGAGATGATAAAATCAAAGAAGCAAAATTGCAATCCTACAGAGCCAAATTTGAAAGTCTCAGAATGAGTGATGATGAGAAAGTGGTAGAATATCTTCTAAGGGTCCAAGAAATTGTAAATGCTATCAGAGGACTTGGTGATACACTGGAAGAGAAGATAGTTGTTACAAAAGTCTTAAGGACTTTAAATCCAAAATATGAATCCAAAGTGTCTGCAGTTGAAGAAAGAGACTTAAGCAAAGTTACCTTTGATGAACTTCATGGCACTTTCACAGCTTATGAGATGAGAATTAGTAATGACATACCTTCAAGCAAAGAAGCTGCTTTCAAATCAGTAAGAAAAGAAAAGGAGATTTCTGATTCAGAAGATTTGGATGATGATCAAGAAATATCTCTTGCAAGCAAGTTGAAGAAGGGATCTGTTGGTAAGTACAAAGGTAAGCTTCCATTCAAATGTTTTAAGTGTGGAAAGATTGGACACTATGCAGCTCAGTGTCCTTACAAAGACCTAGACAGTGATGAAGATGAAAACAAGAAGCAATTTAAAAAGAAACAGTTTGTTTCTAGAAGGAAAAATAATTTCACAAAGAAAAGAAGTTTGTTCATCAAAAATGTTGATATGTCTGAAAGTGATTCAGATGATTTTCTTGATGAAAATGCATAGACTTTATTTATGGCTATTCTAAATGAAGTTCAAAATGAAAAATGTGAGGAACAATCAAACAGTTGTGAAGCTGTTATTGATTTTGAAGGAGAATTGATGTGTGCATTAAGTCAAGTCAAGAAACTTAAAAAGGAAATCATTGCACAAAGAAGTCAGTTTCAAAAAGAAAATGATATCATGAATAACAAGTTAACTTGTTATGAGAAACAGATTACTGATCTAATTCTTTCTCTTGAAGAAAGTAAGAAAATTATTGATGATAAAGACAAAGAGTTGAATAACAAGGACAAGGAATGTCATACACTTGAAGCTGAAATTGTTGGTCTGAGAAGAAGACATGATATGTGCAGAAGTAGTGATGAACTTGATGATCTTCTTGATAGACAAAAAGGATTCAAAGATAAATCAGGTCTTGGATTTGAAGAGGGACAATGTTCTCAAAAGGCTAGTACAAAAGGCAAATCAATCATAAGGACAACAAACTACAACAGAAGTGATACTTTCAGGTATAATGCTCACTTTACTGGATATTGTTTTTGTTGCAACAGGTTTGGACACAAAGCCAGTGAATGCAGATTTGGAGTCAGAAGAGAAATGCATTTATTTCCAAGGAATCCATTCATGTTCTTAAGAAGTTTGAAGTGTCACAATTGTAAAAATTTTGGGCATATTGCCAAATTCTGTAGACCTTCATTGCAAATGTAGCAAACAACAAGAAATACTATTTCAGGTTTATCTTCTTTGAGTTCTGAAAAGAAATTGCTTGTTTGGAAACCTCAGGTAATCAATAAGAGCTTTGATGTTATGATTGCACAAGCTGCTTTTCATGCCAAAAAGAAGGAACAGTGGGTGATTGACAGTGGTTGCTCCAACCACATGACAGGGGACAAAGATAAGTTTGTTAAATTTGAAGACATTAATGAAGGTTCTGTTATGTTTGGAAATAATGATTGCATTATGATTAGAGGCAAAGGTACAATTCTTCTTGATGATGAAACACCACTACATGATGTGTATTTTGTAGAAGGACTGAAGCACAACCTGTTAAGTGTCAGTCAAATATGTGACAATAGTTTTAATGTTGTTTTTTATGCACATGGATGTGAGATCAAAAAGAAATCAGGTAAAATTATTGCAGCAGGTCTAAGGACTAGTGGTAACATCTACAATCTTCATAACTCAAAAACTAAAAGTGTTGATAACCATATCTGTTTCATGGGTCAAATTGAGGAAAGCTGGTTGTGGCATAGAAGACTTGGTCATGTGAATTTTGACAATCTTGTGAGAATCAGCAGGAATCACAATGTCAGAAATATGCCTCATATTTCAAAACTAAGTAATACTATATGCAAAGAGTGTCAGCTGGGTAAGCAAACCAAAGTTAGTTTCAAGCCTAAGGAGTATTTTACTTCAAAACCTCTACAGCTGGTACATTCAGATTTGTGTGGTCCTACAAGGACTAAAGCTTTGGGAGGAGAAAAATATTTTATGCTTTTCATTGATGATTTTTCAAGAATGACATGGGTAACATTCTTAAGGCATAAATCAAAGGCATTTGATAGATTCAAAATCTTCAAGAAGATGGTTGAAAAGGAATCTAATTTCAAGATAAAATGTCTAAGGTCAGACAATGGAGGAGAGTACACTTCAAAGGAATTTGAGGAATATTGTGAAAAACATGGGATAAGAAGGCAATTCTCCACTCCTAGAACTCCACAGCAAAATGGGGTAGCTGAAAGGAAAAACATGACTGTAAAAGAAATGGCAAGAACCTTACTACATAATGCAAATCTGCCTAATGTCTATTGGAGAGAAGCTGTTCATACAGCTGTATATACTTTGAACAAAGTTCAATTAAGGGTAAAGTCAAATTATACTCCTTATGAACTTTGGTATGGTAAGTCCGCTAATGTTGGGTATTTTAAAATTTTTGGAAGTAAGTGTTACATCAAGAAAGATAATGATAGCTTATGTAGTTTTGAGTCTAGATGTGATGAAGGCATATTTCTTGGTTATTCTACACATAGCAAGGCATATAAGTGTTTTAACAATAGGCTCAAAAGAATAATTGAAAGTACTAATGTTAAGGTGGATGAGGATTTGCAGCCCTGTATGCAGTTGATTCATGACAATGAAGTTGATCATCATTCACAAAAGGAAGAAGAAATTTAGGAAGAGGAAGAAGATCCTAAAAAATCTGTTGATGTTAAGACAAAGACTCTTTCAAAGGCATTTCAAAGAGATCATCCTCATGAGTTGATCATTGGGGATAAGGACAGTGGTGTGTTAACAAGAAGAGGAAAGCTTGCTGCTGCACATGATCAAGCACATGTGTGTTTGATATCTGAAATGGAACCAAAGAATTATGTTGAGGCCAGCAAAGATGAAGCATGGGTTAATGCCATGGAAGAGGAGTTAAGCCAAATAGAAAAGAACAAAACATGGGAACTTGTTCCAAGACTAGAAGGTAAGAATGTCATTGGATCAAAATGGGTTTTTAGGAATAAGCTTGATGATAAAGGTAAAGTTGTTAGAAACAAAGCTAGATTGGTTTGCAAAGGGTATTCACAAATTGAAGGTATTGACTTTGAAGAAACATTTGCTCCTGTTGCTAGATTAGAAGCTATAAGAATGTTTTTAGCTTTTTCAGTTTATAAAAATTTCAAAGTTTACCAAATGGATGTAAAATCAGCATTTCTAAATGGAGATCTTGAAGAAGAAGTCTACATGGAACAACTAGAAGGTTTTGTGAATAAAGATAATTCAGATCATGTTTATAGGTTGAAAAAGGCTTTATATGGTTTAAAGCAAGCTCCAAGGGCTTGGTATTATAGACTGGATAAGTTTCAGAAGGAACAGGGGTTCACAAAAGGAGGTGTGGACAGTAATTTGTATTATTTAATCAAAGGTGAGGATATTCTGGTTGTTGAAATTTATGTAGATGATATCATTTTTGGTAGTAACAATGATGATATGAGTCATTCATTTCCTAACATCATGAAATCAGAATTTGAAATGTCTATGTTGGGAGAATTGTCTTTCTTTCTTGGTCTTCAGGTATCTCAGCTTGAAAAGGGAATATTTATCTCACAAAATAAATATGCCAAAGAGATGTTAAAGAGATTTCAAATGGATGATTGCAAACCTTTGGGTACTCCTATGGAGACAGGGCATAAGCTAAGTAAAAATGATGAATCACCTGAAGTAGAACAGTCTCTGTATAGATCTATGATTGGGAGTCTTTTATATCTCACTGCTTCTAGGCCTAATATTATGCAGGCTGTTTGTTTGGTTGCAAGATTTCAAGCTTGTCCTAAACAATCACATTTGAATGCTGTTAAGAGAATCTTTAGATATATTAAGGGTACACTTGATTTTGGTTTATGGTATCCTAGACACACTGATTTTACACTTCTTGCCTATACAGATGCAGATTGGGCAGGGTGTCCTGATGGCAGAAAAAGCACAAGTGGGGCAGCTTTCTTTCTGGGTGGCAGATTGGTTGCATGGCATAGTAAGAAACAAGATTGTGTTTCTCTATCTACAGCTGAAGCTGAGTACATTGCTGCTTCATCATGTTGTACATAGGTACTTTGGATGGTACAATCACTTCTTGATATTAAGGTTGAGGTTAAAAAGCCTGTGTCTATTCTTTGTGATAACACAAGTTCTATCAATATGTCAAAGAATCCTATAATGCACTCAAGAACTAAGCACATTGCTATCAGATATCATTTTCTAAGGGAAAAGGTAATTGAAAATGAAGTTGCTTTGGAATATGTGCATACTAGTGATCAATTAGCTGATATCTTCACAAAGCCTTTGCCAAAGGAGACATTTGAAACTCTGAGACAGAGATTAGGAGTTCTGTCTCTTGTCTCTCTTCAATAAGTTACAGAGATATTAGATTCAGGGGGAGTTGTCTTCTAGATTATTTTTAATGTCCTGAGTCTCATTTGTACATAGTCTGTATATAGTTTTTGTACATATTTTTGTGGTTGGCAGTGTTACAGTATTGTGCATTTGATTAGTATGAAGTAAAGTGTTGGTTTTGACAAAAAAAATTTACAAAGGATTGCATTTACAAGAACAAGAATCTATTGGTTGTGGTATTTTTTTTGTTTGCCTTTGACATTTTTATGTCAAAAAGGGGGAGAAATGAGTTATAGTTTTACCATCAATGTCAAAGACAAAGGGGGAGTTTTGTAGCACATTTCACAGTTGAGTATATTGTCTTTTCATTGATGCCAAAATGATTGTAACATTAGTGACATGGTCTTCATCAGTGACATATTTTTTAGTGATATAGTTTTCAGGTCTTCAGTGATATAGTGGAGGTCTCAGATCAGGGACATTTGATTTCTCAGTGATATGCTTCTCTCAGATCAGGGACATCAGATTTTACAATGAAATGGTGTGAGTGAATATGTGACATGTCCTATGTTATGTCATATACTTATCAATTGTATATGTGGTCTCATCTATACTCATCTGTAGTCAGTTTATGTGGTCAGATTAAGCACATGGTGAAAAAGTTAATTCATATGGTGTAAAGCTCAAATTATCACATTTGATTATTTCATAGTATAAAGCTTTTCAAAATCCAAATTTAAGAGTGAAAAATCAAAAGAACTAAACATCAATGCTTTTTGTTTTAATTTCCTATTGACCTGTTCAAGCGGTAAATGTCACTTAAGTGACAACTTAAGGGCTACTTGGTCATGATTTTTACCAGCCCCGTTGCCTAGGGTGCCCGGTCACCGATTTCTATTTTGTGTGCTCCGCGGGAAACAGTTAATCAACGATAATCGTTGAATCTTCATGTGGCGGGCTGCGCGAATCAGAGGGATAAGGTTTGAACTTGGAGATGCCTCAAATGGTTAGTTTCCCTTATTAAATTTGACAACTCTATGTTCTAAAAAGGCAATCAAGCTTGCTATTCTCATGGTTTTTCACCGAGGATGAAGAGACTTTCAAATTGGAATTTTTGGTAAGAGTAAGAGTGGATTTTGGAAGGTTTTCTATGACAAAGAATATGAAAAGAAGTTGATCTTCATGATATTGTTTTTTAGTTTTATTTTCTTTAAGAGAATGTGAAATGAATAAAAACATGGTGTTGGAAGATGAACCGTTTTTGAAGTTTTTGTTTGATGGAAGTTTATTTTGTATATAGAGAGATTTTGTATGGCAGGTGAATAATTTTTTTTAAGATAAGGAGATGATCTTGAAGAGGGTGAAGAGGTTTTTCAGAGCATGAAGGAAAAAGTTGATTTTGAGTTGTAGAGTTTTGAGGAGGTTTGTTTTTAAGATGAGAGAGATTTTGAGAAGATGAGAGATTTTGTTATGAGATGAATTTTTGCAGGTATGATGGTGCAATCCAGATTGAAAGGTTTTTATGAATGAAGAGCAGAGTATTATTTCTTGTTGATAGGATGATGCAACCAAGGTTGAAGTGTCATAGAGCAGATTGAAGATTTGAAAGATAATCATTTTCAGAGAAGGTTAATTTTTCAATTTTGCAGTCAGAGAGTTTATATTATTGTAGATTGTTTTTGAAGTGTGTTGCAGAGGAAAAATACATTTATTTGATTTTTTTCAAAAGGGAGAAATAAGGTATTGTGATTATTGAAACAGGGAAATCCCCTGATTTGTTCTTTTCAATAAATTTCTGATGTTGTAATGTCAGTGAGACATGCAGAGAAGTACAATATGCCAGTGAGGCAGAATTGTAATGTCAGTAAGATAGTTGTAATCTAAAATTTGTGTTAAGCCAGTGAGGCAGTTGAGTGGTTTTTATACCCCAGGAGGGTTTTCCACTCGGAAAATTTCTTGTGTCAAGTTTTGTGTTGATACTCTGCATATTTTCTTTGTTCTATCTGAAGAATTCTATAATTGTGGAATTAAATTAAGAAAAGGAGTAAAAAGTGTTAAAATTGTTAACAACACTGATTCACCCCCCCCCTCTCAGTGTTGTGTGTATTCCTACAGTGTTTTTGTGTATATTTGATGTTGTCTCAAAGGAATGGTTAGATTTTACAACCTTTCTCTTCACATAACACACAATAAAAGTGTATTCATGATTTTATGTTGTAGGGTAGTGTTAGGATTTAGTTGTATATATTAATTTAAATAAAGGGAAAAAGAGGTTAATTAAATAAATATAAATTTATTTAATTAATTTAATTGGTCAAAGGGGACGTGTTAAGATGAATGACACTAGGATAAATGATGTTAAGATGATGTTAAAGTGATGGTGGTGTGGTTAATTTTTAGTGTCTACAGTACTAATACAAGATAAGAAAAGGAACTAGGAATTTATAAAGATAAAAGTGGTTATATTATTATTATGAAGTAAAGAAAATAAGGAGACAATTTCTATTAATCCAATTGACCAAATTATAGAAATACAAATATAAGAACTATACTCAGACTTAGTAATATAAAATGGATTCAATACAAATTTAGGATATTGTCAATAAGACCAACTTTTTGTCATAAAGTCTTATGTCTAGGCAATTCAACAACTGCCAAAGTGCTCAGTAGTTAATGAAAAGCATCCCTCGGTTTTGATTGTCTTCTTCCTCTCCAAAGGACCAATTTAAATTGAGGATTAAAAAGGCTATTCCTCAAAAGAAATTTAAAATAAAACCAACAAAATTTCAATTACTTTTCTCCACTTTTATTATGTGGACTTAAGTCAGATGTTAGATGTTGGATGTTGGATGATAAGACTAGAAATGTTATCCACATATACTATAGTTTTTCTTAGATATATATTTTTCTTTAGCCAAGTCAACCCGTAAAGAGCTAAATTCCACTGTTTGACAAATTTATCAAAGTTTCATGCAAACCATCGTGGATTTTGACATAATTGAATGTAGAGAGAATTTTCTACTGAGTTACTTCAAAGAAAATTAGTGGCTTTTATTTATGCAGGGAAATTTTTATGCTTGGGTGGGTCAGTTTTGACTTAAACATGGGTAGCTTTCTATAGATCTATTCTAACTTATGTTTTCAATCATGGAGTCATAGCCCCATTATTTTTTATTATTTAAGTAATATAATATATTTTGTGCCTAGGCTCAACATATCATTATACTTATCTAACAATTATCTCTGTCATTGTCTCTATTTAGAAATATAATGGTAAACTGGTAATTATAAGCTTTAGAAATATCAAATGCAGTCTGCTCATAAACATTTATCATGATTAAATAGTTTTCTTATACATAATAAGGCATTTTTTTTGCACCTCATTGTTATTCACCTGGATGTATGATATTATCATGTATATGGGATTTATGGTCTTTGACCAATTCTTATATACTAGAATCCAACAAATTCAGTGACTACAATAGTGGCTGTTGAGGAGGAAACAAAGCAAGTTGTTTCAAATGATTTACAATCAATACATTCTTCTCCAACAAATGGCAACTACTATAGCTACTAGTTCAGTGATTGCAGTAATGGTTGCTGAGGAGGAAACAAAGCAAGTTGTTTCAAATGATTTATAGTCAATACATTCTTCTACATGTGAATGGTTCATTTATGACAAGGAAAGCACTCATACTCAAATTAATTCCAATTTACTAAATATTTTTCTTAATCTAGCTAGATCCTTGAATGTAGCCTTCTTCTTTGTAGTGTTCTCAGCTATGTTTGTTGTGTTGCTTATTTTGTAATGACATAAAAGGGTACATCTATGAAGGATGAGAAACAGATGAAAGAATTTAAGAGAATGATGGGCTACTTTGTAGTCTAAATATAATATTTCTTAATTAAATTATGTGAATTGGGTTTCAGTCTGCAAAGCACTACACCAAAATTGCATGCAAAGACAACACAGGAAACCCCAACTTTACCATCCATTTGTGTTTCTCCTTTAGCAATAAAGGGATATTCCTTTAAGAGAGATAATTGCAACACTTGGTGGGAACTTTAATTCAGATATTATGGACAAATCATATTTTATTGGCATGTATGTTTAAGAAATTTGGTTGACATTTTTTATCATATTCAATGAAACTTATGTTTTGTCAGGTGACGGATGAAATATATTTGTAACATCCATGTTCTAAAAACATAGTAAAAACCAAAAATTCACCATAAAGTAAATTTACAAGGTAAAAATGAGATAGAGAAAAATTTTCTTTTATTCAACATATAGTCGAGTAACTACAATTACAAGATATCTCATTACAAATACAATCATCTATATTGTCTTTCTCAAGTACAATGTTTACAAAAGTAAATCAATTATAAATACCTGAATCAGATAATGTTTTACTTAGTTTCAAGAAACACAAGTCTCAAAGATATACTGCATCCAGAAATCTAACATCTTTATCGCAAGCCTCGGCATGTCTTCTGCGAGAGATAGAGTATCTTTCTAGTGATTTACCTCCAACCATAGACCGGTGGTCTCCCACACATCTTCCACATAGGAAGTAGCCCTACCCTTCACGAGAAGTATAGACCAAGGTGAACAGTGGTAATTTGCCTTTCCAAGTACATAGTGTTGTATCTTACACAACTCTATCTATCATACAACCCTAGATACCCTCTAGCTAAGTATGATTCCCTGATTCCTGATAGGATGTGCAATCCAGATACAATGAACCGACAATGCATGCAGAGACATATGCATTACTATGGCCATAGTTTTCATTATAAATTGACGTTCGCAATGAACGTTGTCGTAATGTTCACCCACTCCAACTTGACTTGGATACTATCATATTCCTACAGTTCAACTTGGTCCACTATGTTTAACTTATGAAGTCATGATGATTTCAACAATTTAGTCTTCCCGACCCAATACATGTTTTCTTTCACAATCTAAAATCCATAAACTTTTTCTTTCGTCTTTCTTCCTTTATAAGGACTCTCATTGCATCATTGCAATACTCAAGGTCCATGACTTATTGTCTCATAATAAATATAGATAGATTAATTATGACTAAGATGAGAACCTTACCCAGGTTAAGCATTATAGTCTAGGAATCTAATTCCCTTCTTGCAAGTAAGAATAATTACACATAGTCAGGGCACTTGACCCTTCAATCATGATCTATATAATGATCTCAATGCCTTAATATAAAAAATACCATATCTAGGTTAAGTTAAGGTTTAACTAAAGAGTTTTGACTAACTCAAACCTAGTCTTTATGATTTAAGTGGACTCACCCGACACTGTCATCACTCCATAATCCTTATGAAATGATTACCGATTCTTAGGTATCCCTTGCATCCTTGCAATCATTTGAGATTCCTTACTTTCAATAAGTAATAACTAAGAGAAAATTGTGACCAATAGGTATAATAATTTATGTTTGTTTATCCATTAATAGTATCTCTTGCATGCCTGTAAAACTCGAAGCTTGCGACTTATGTATCAAGTCAAATTGTAGCCCAATAAATAGTTTTCCCTACCTAAGGTAAAACATTGTCAACTAAAAACAAATCTCTTTTCAATAAGATAGATATGAACATTTACTAAATTAGGGTTCTTGACCTTCGTCATCGACCGATATATAAATAGATAAAACAAGTTGTAACCTATCAAGGTACATTTAACAACTTAATCCCTACTCGGTCAATCTAGGGTTTTCTTTTCCTTTTCCATGAAAATGGAATATCAAGCAATCGATTCTAGAAAGAATAGTGTTTCAGTAAATGATTTTCCTTGATTCCATTTTCGACTTAAAGGTCATCTCAAACTTTCTAAACAAGACCAATCCTCATTTACAAGAAAACCTGCTTAGAACCTACCAAAAGGTTTCAATCAAGTTCATACATTGACTAAGATCGATTTGATACCAAGAGGTGGATAAGTCTATTCCAATAAAAGTTCAATGTCAAAAAGGTTATTCTCTCATCCATATTCTATGTAGTCAAAGGACCCTACTATCTATTTTTAGCAAATCACAAAAACTATAATTTAAGTCCTTTAAGTTTGACAATCGTTTGGGCATAGTCTTATGTACTAAATTCCATACAGCATAGGTTTATTTACCCTATTCCCACTTAATGGGTATCAAACATACTTATTCTTAAAAGTAAGAATATTGTAAGAACATTTATCTTCTAGTCTATCCCCGTGATGAAGAAATCATCACACCTTGAAGCACCTATTTGAAGCAAAGTATACTTCCTAGGATTAAGCTTGTTAGTTAGAACTATCATGTTCTCTTGAATACTATCACCATAGTTAACCAAAATATGATAACTCTACCTTTGACATTTATATTATATTCAATATAAATTCCTATGATATACTGGAGGCATAAAACAAGTACCGTTAAGTCTACATAGTAAACTCTTATGATTATTCTATAATGAGACCTAAGGTATATTGTAATACATAGGCATGCGTACAAATTTATTTCAACCAGACTTTGTGAATTATCTACCTTCATTTCCCTTATTCAAAGATTACCTTCATTCAAATGGCTATAAATAGCATCAGCTTTTAAAGAGATGAAACCTTTGGTTCTAAACTTTTTTGTAAAGAAAAGCTACATTGTCAGCTAGAAAATAGTATGAAGAGGTAACAACGACTAGGTGTTCTTTGGTGAAAGAAAAGTTTTAGACATATTCAGCTTTCAGTCAAAACACACTTCTTATAACTAAGTTTCTTTGGCACACTTCCCCGCTATAATATCATTAGCTATTCTAAGTATTCACCACATGATATCTCTACATCATGGGTGGCTTATTCACGTTAATAGTCTCTAGATAAAGAATTCATTATACAGGAACCCTATTAGTGCATAACTATGCAGTGATTATGCTTACAATCAAAAGAAAACTTTCGATATGACAACCTGATCTGATGAAATAAATATATAAAGAATCCTATTCATGCATCGGTGATTTTTGACATAGAAAGAGTCATTATCTAAAACTACAACAAAAAGCTTAAAACTTTGACCTTACTGGCTTCTATGAGCGCTAGTCTCATATACAACATATGAGAGATAACTAAACATTCAACCATCATAGCAAAGCAATGCAGAAACTTTACAGGAAGAAAAGAACCTGGTTCGTCAAGTTACAGAAGACCCTACGCCGGTTTATTTTCAAGCACTCTGAGTTATTCTCACCAACAACCGGATCTTTCTGCCCAAGGCAAAAATACTTGCAAAACACCCTCCACAGTCACATTAATCTTCCTCCTTGAATTCCTCCCACTTCCTCCAATTAAGCCTCCCCACGGCGAAGGAAAGTAACGGCTTGCCAAAACCATTGACCATGTCTATAAAGATGGAGATTCTTATGGCATGCAAGGTCGGTTCCTAAAACTTTGCAACCACTTCTCATCATGGAGTTTCCTATGGCAGGGTGGCGTTTGGATAGGGTATTGACCCATCCTTAATTCAAAAGCTAAGGCCACAAAACCTTATGTTTCGTCACTACACAGAAAAGAGGTGCTTGAATGCTTACAAGGCGGCAGTTTTAAATAGATCAACGTCCCTCTTATTCTAAACCGTTTTTAAGAGAATAAACGATTGCCACCACAACAAATTAGTTTGGTCGATAACTATTGGTGGTCTAAAACTTAGAAACAAAAAGAGTCGTTCAAAAGAAAAGACATCATAAAAAGAACTATTATGTGTCCCTCTACAACTCTGAATCGATACCGACGACCAACTAGAATAATGAAATACCTCACATTTACCAAAATGTGATTTGGCATATTCCCCCAAATAACGACCAAAATAGGTTATAACATGCCTTGGCTTCTAATTCGACATCCGTCGATTTCCAAAAAGGAATTAGTTCACAACATATGTCCAAAGCATTTTTACGACAATCACAATGGATTGGGCGTAACACAAAACAAGATTTAAGATTTCATTTAGTTATCACATAGCTGTGAAAACCCTCTACCTGAAGTTGTTAAAAACTCCTCTATGTGTCCCATTTTGAACCCTAAGGATTACAGATGATGTGAATGGGTCGAGTTTACCTCCCCATCACAACCATTGACAATATTTGCGTCATCTAACATGATGAGAATGTCTTGACATTAAGAAGCGACAGTAAAACCTCAAGTGACTCAAGAAGAATAACACAACCATTTTACGTCTATGACGTTGTTTACTTTACAAACGACTATGTCGACTCACCATCGACTTGACTAGATGATAATCAAGATATCGACTACCTGTCGATTAGATTCAAAAGTAGCTAGCAAGACAAGACTTACCTCATACGACTCATTGGTTCACATTATCATTTAACACTAAACTCATTTGGCAAATAGACCACTCGTAATCCAAGGTCTATCTCTCTCTTCTCAAAAGATACTCTCTCTCTCTTCTCTGAGAGTTGATAACTTGTAATCCTGTTTTCACTTGTCATCAAACAATATGTAATCAGTGCATCATTATCCAATTAATTCAACTAGTAAATCAAATCTCATAATACAATTATTAAATCGACAATAACATAATCATTTTCATGTTTTCATATATGATATTCAATATAATTCCATGTCATATCCTGTCATAAATCTATAACATCACAACAAATTTACTTATGCCCAAGTAAAAAGTAAAAGTATAGCAACTCAGAAATTAGGGATGTAACAATATTAGTCCCCTACATAGATCAAGCCACCCCACTACTCAAGCTCCTTTGAGGTATGTTATGTGAATACTATGTATTCAAATTCCTACAAATGTTAGTCTATCTAGTGCTTCTCTATCTAGTGCTCCTAAGTCACATCACAAGAATAGGGTATGATAAAAGTATAATTACACAACTATAACAAGGACTGCAAGGTAGCACTAGTCCCTGCCAAATGCTAGAAGTAGGAAGCATAATTTGAAAAGCTTGTAAGAGAGCTTTGTACAAGCTGGAGTTAGAGTGGTTAAAAAAATGGCAATGATACCTGCACTAGGTGAATGCAAGACGGATCTATACATTGTTTATGAAAGGGCATTTCGATTGTGTTAACTTGTTCTTTATCAGGACATTGTATATGAGAATGCATTTAGATTGTACTATTGAGTTTGAGAAGCATCGTGCATTCCATAGAGCAATAACAAATAATTTAAGAATTGATGTAGCAAAGCACTAAACTAAATCAATATGAGTGTGATATAATTTTTAGATTATTGCAATGTATTTACAATGTTTTATCTTTTGAACACTAAAAGCATTCAGCATTCCATGTAGTGTCAATAAAGAGATTTAGAATTTAGATATACATTGGCAATATTAATTATTGTGGTTACATGTTTGTATACAGTCTTGTATGTATTTGTGTCTACAAATAACATAGCTATTAAGGCTATATTGACTATACATAATATTTCTATAAGTTGTGATTGAGCAAAATGAGAGTTACACATAATTCATAGTTCATCCAACTTGTGCCTGTGGGGATTAATTTATGATGCCTCTGTTCATTTGCTGTATGATGCACCCGGAAATCAACTTTGTCAATTCCAGAGCTGAATAAAATGTTTGGACAATATTACAGATGTGTGTTGTGTCACTGCAGCAAATCAATTTTTAACAAATAATTTCAGAATTGATGTAGCAAAGCACTAAACTAAATCAATACATGAGTGTGATATAATTTCTAGATTATTGCAATGTATTTACAATGTTTTATCTTTTGAACACTAAAAGCATTCAACATTCCATTTAGTGTCAACAAAGAGATTTAAAATTTAGATATACATTGGCAATATGAATTACTGTGGTTACATGTTTGTATATAGTCTTGTATGCATTTGTGTCTGCAAATAACATAGCTATTAAGGCTATATTGACTATACATAACATTTCTACAAGTTATGATTGAACAAAATGAGAGATGCACATAAATTTTCATAGTTCATCCAGCTTGTGCCCATGGGGATTAATTCCTGATGCCTCTATTCATTTGTTGCATGGCGCGCCCATAAATCAACTTCGTCAATTCCAGAGCTGAATGAAATGTTTGGGCAATATTGCAGATATGTGTTGTGTCACTACAGCAAATCAATTTCGAGTTGGAAAGTCAGTCACAGTAGACAGGTAAATATATGGCCTGGTGCTTGTATGTGCAACGTAGCTTTGTGTTGCACATACAAGCACCATGCCATATCTTAAACTTGTTGCACCCAAAAACCTACATCCTAATATATACTTTTATGGTGTTCCATCTGTTGGTATTTTTCCCAGACTAGATGCTTGTTCCCAGTCATCCCTACTACGTTGCACATACAAGCACCATGCCATATCTTAAACTTGTTGCACCCAAAAACCTACATCCTAATATATACTTTTATGGTGTTCCATCTGTTGGTATTTTTCCCAGACTAGATGCTTGTTCCCAGTCATCCCTACAAAGTAGCCATCAATGATCAATAGGATTCTCGGGCCAGGGGCCAATAGTATAGGAGATAGACTCTATAGATATCTCCTCTTCTTCTTTAGGCTCTGCAGAACCAAGGGGGTATTCCCTACTTAACATCTATGAAGTGCATCCATGAATTAGCTGGGATGTTGATACAAAGCAGATAAATCCTCTCTTATGTAGACCAAAACTGTGAGATAAGTGCAAAGGGGCTAGCTTCGGGCCTATATTCAGTTGTAGACAGAGGATTTTGGGTCCTAAAACTACTTCTAAAGTCCTAAAAGTTTTGAAGTTGAAGTTTGAGTTTGATTTATATATGGATGCAAAACTAGGACTTTGGGTTACAACAGAGATACCAGACCAGATCGGTGCCTATCCAGGGCTCGGAGTCAGTAGACATATATATGTGAATGTTTACCATAGACCTAAGACAGTAATCAGATTTCAAGGGGTTTCTAAAATGTCTACCTTAAAAACAATACCCAAGAGAGAGTATTTAGTTATTTCTTCTTACGAACATCCTTACTGCAATGTATTCTTCTCAACACTTAATCCAAAACATTCAATCTACTCCTTGAGCAGAAGTAAGAGACTAAATATTCAACATAGAAAACCTATATTCTAGAATCTATAACACCCCTTGGATGTTTAGAGTCAGAAGAAAAACACATTCAGTCTGGAGACAAAAAACAAAACACACGCAATGAAGCATTACTCATTTAAATCAACATGAAATTGATAATTCTGTGTATAATACATACAACATACAATTCATAAACTCGCAAGACTCCTGAAACAGAGTTACCAGAAGATTGTATTCCTACTACAACACCTAAATTTGTCCAATTTTCTAACAACCAATGAGTAACACAGTTTGGCCTTTTATACCAAGACTGTGTACTCAGAAAAATTAATTACAAGGCAAGGTCAAAAATTCCTGCCAGATACACCGTACTAAAGATGGCGCATAAAATCATAAATGCAGCAGGGGACAAAACAGGTAGGAGCAAGAGAAGGGTGAGGAGTAGTTGAGCTCGAGCCCTGTGCCGTTGCTGGAAGACTCTCTGTCATAAACCAAGTACTTGGCCATTTGACCATCGGCCCATGCCTATCTGCAATCCTGCCATTAATGGCTCAACCACCCGCAGCTCCTCTTGGAAACCGTAGCAGCGCACCCATGGAAATTTTTCGCTCAAAAATGACTGCAGACACAAGGAAAAAACCATCACTGAAGGTTCAAAACCTGACCGTCGATCTGAAATCCATCGCCGAGATCAACGGTCCCAAAACATACATGAAGAGTCGCTAGCCAATGACATCATGCCACTTAGGCACCTTAATCCTCCATCACTAACCCTTTCTCCCTTTATTTCGCCTTTATCACTTTTGTATATGCAAATCCAAATGCATATACAACATACAAGGCAGACGTCAAAAGTTATAGAACAAACTAGAATTCAGTTCGGGTTCGACTTGTATCTCCATCCCACACCCATCTCTTTGTATATTACACATGCAAACGCAAAACACATACAGGGCGGATTCCATTGCATTTATCCATTGGATCTGAAAAACTTTCAAATCCGGGCTTTGTATCTTTATGAGTTTGCACATCAGCACACATACAAGTGCAAATATACAAGTCGCGGACATTAAATATTTCTTCTACTGGATTGGAACACTTCCTGGAATTCATCTTGTATCCCACCATTGTACATCAGGTTGTATATTGACATATACAAACACTTATACAAGTCACGGACCCCAAATAATTATACAGCAGCCTAAAACCTTCGTCGGGTCCGGAATGTACCTCCTCAATGTATATTTTGTTTGTATGCAGAATATACAAACACAAACATACAAGCAGGGAATCTTTTTAAAATATGTGATGAATGCATATTTCCCTTGTATGCCAAACATGTACAAACCTATTTGTATAAACTTACGGCGGGCCCCACCAATTGCATTTTCTGCCTTTGTATATTACAGAATATACAAAGTCACTTGTACATTGCACTGTTCACTTTGCATGTCGTAGCGGACCGTTATACTGTAGCACATGCATATTTGGCATCCTTGTATATATTTCATTGCATAAGACCCAATGTACATTTGACATACATCCATTCCTGCACATACAAACACGGGATCTTCCTGGAATATTCCCACAATGTATCTTCCATCTTGAACCCGATATGCATTAAAATATGCATATAACTCAAATTTTCAACATTTTTCAAAGGCCGAATGAGATTTCACTAGCCCGCTAACAGATTTGATTACTTGCACACACAAAAACTTGACACTTTCTCATGCGCGACGGGAAAAGCGGTAAAAAATTACATGCGGACCGGTTAACCTAAGAACACTAAAGCACAAGGATGAAACCTGGTAACCAGGAACCCACCACAGAAGGTCATCATCAGGATAGAAGAAGCAATGCAAGACCCTATGATTCAAAAATTTCAGGGTTTGAATGGGAAAATCAGCAAATGTCCAAACTTAAAACCCTAAACAGAAATGAGTACTAACAGAGGCTTCGATTAGGGATGTGCAGGTGCAAGACTGTAGCAAGGACCAGACTACTCCGGGGCAGACCAAACAAAACCCAAAACTCAAAACACGACCGACTATACAAGGCATGTACAAAATATTTACAACTAGTTTACAGTGTGCACAAAAGGTACTCATTTATGAGAAAAAAGCTTTAAGGAATTTACTGTGCACAGGCAATTCCAGTAGTTCACCATTGAGGGCCTAGAGAAAATAAGAATCACCTCCATGAATAGTGCCAATTTGGTATGGGCCAGTCCATAAGGGCTCAAATTTGCTGTGTTTGCTATTATCCTAGCTCTTTGCATTCCACATAAGGACCAGATCACCTATCTGAAACCTTCTCTCTATAGCCCTTCTATCAAACAGCTATTTCACCTTTTGCTGTGTCTTGATGTTTGTTTTCTATGCTTCCCTTCTTATCTCATCTAGTGCAACCAGCTGATTTATTCTTTCAGTCATTGGGTCTCCAATCTCCTCACCATTCCCTTGGATGAATTTATAAACTGGTAGGAGGTTGTTCACAGGTAATCTAGCTACTGCACCATATACTAATTCATAAGGTGACCTTCCAGTTGCTCTTTTCACTGCCACCCTGTCAGCCCATAATGCCAACTTCAGCTTTGAATCCCAAGACCTCTTCTTTTTATCTATCAGCCTTCTGATGATTTTCATGAGACTTTTATTGCTTGACTCTGCTTGACAATTCCCTTGTGGATGATATGGTGATGCATGAGACAAATTGATTCCATGATTATTGCAAAAATCAACAAATTCATCAGACCTAAAGCACATAGCATTATCTGCGACCAATTTGGCTAGTACCCCAAATCTGATAATAATATTTTCTAGAATAAAATCCATCACCACTTTGCTTGTAGCTCTTTTAGTTGGAATGGCCTCAATCCATTTAGTGAAGTAATCAGTAGCAACCAGAATCCAACTATGCCCTCCACTTGACTTTTCTGAGATTTCCCCTATAAAATCAATCCCCCATTGCTGAAATGGAGCTTCTATAGTTATAGTCCTAAGGGGTAATGCACCTTGATATCTTATCTTTCCTGAGAACCTTTGGCAAGACTCACATTTTCTTACCATTTTGTGTGTGTTTGAGAAGAGAGTTGGCCACCAATAACCTGCTCTAAGAATTTTATGGTCTGTTGTTTGGCCAACATAATGTCCACCACACATTCCATTGTTCATGTCACTGAGAATATCCTTGGCCTGATTTTCATCAATACACCTGAGTAATACACCATCAAGATTTTTCCAATATAACTCTCCTTGAACAATGATGTATTTAATAACCTACAGCCTCAAAGTTCTCTTCTGGACATCACTGAGGCGGGAAGGACAGTTTAAATTCTGTAAGTAGTATACTATGTCCTTATACCATTCATATTCTGACATATTTACTTCATTTTGCACCACATTCACTTGGCATGCCTCTAGATTTGACTGTGTCATCAATTTTGCCAAACCCTGTCCCCTTACTAGTTTTGTGATCTATATTTCAATGTTGAATTCCTGCAATTTATTTATCCATCTGCATCTCCTTCCAGTTACCTCCTGCTGAGTAAAGATATCTTTGACTGCTGCATGAGGCACATATGCAATTATCTGAGAGCCCACCAAATATGGTCTGAAGCTCTTGACTGCTCTAACCAATGCATATGCCTGTTTCTCCATGATGTCATACTTTAATTCAGTGGCCTGCAATGACCTGCTAAAGAAAGCTATAGGTTGTTCAAAACCTTCTGGATTTTTTTGCAATAAACATGCAGCAATAGTATGGAAAGAAGCAAATGAGAACAATTGAAATGGCTTAGAAAAATCAGGAGACTTTAGCATAGGAGCCATCTTTATAGCCTCTTTTATGTTATGAAATGATTTAGTTGCTTCATCCTCCCATTTGACAGTTGCGGCTTTCTTCAACATCTTGGAGATATCTTTTGTGGTCTCTGCAAAATTAGGAACAAATCTCCTAACAAAATTAATTTGTCCAAAGAAGGACTAAACACCTTTCACTGTTTTAGGGACCTGAATTTTATCAATTGCGGCCACCCTTTCAGGATCAATCCTGACTCCATCCTTGGAAACAATGTGTCCAAGCAATTTTCCTTCCACAACCCCAAAAGCACATTTCTTTGGATTGAACGAGATACCATACTCTAATGCTCTAATAAAAATCTGCTCCAGATGCATACAGTGTTGCTCCTCCTTTTTTGAATAAGCAACTAAGTCATCTTGATACACAGCCAAGATTGAATCGATCAATCCTGCAAAAGCAACATCCATTGCCCTTTGAAATGTAGCACCTACATTTGTCAGTCCAAATGGCATCCTCACATATACATATGTTCCCCATGGAGTAGTGAAAGCAGTCTTGAATTGTTCTGATTCCTTTACTTTCACTTGATTGTACCCTGAAAATCCATCCATCATGGAAAGAAGTTCACAGCCAGTCACTTTCTACAACATGGCTTCCATGTTTGGCAAGGGATAATTGTCCTTCAAAGAAGACATATTCAGATTTCTAAAGTCCACACAGCCTTATATCACCATTCTTTTTTCAAACTAGGACAAGGTTAGACACCCAAGTTGAGTGTCTGATAGGCATGATTATTCCAGCCTCCCTAAGCTTCATAAGTTCTTGCATTTTAGGAGCTAAGGTTGGGTTGATAGGCCTTTGTTTTTGTCTAAACAGTTTAGTTTCAGGCTTCAAAGGGATTTCATGCTGAAATAAATCCTCTCTATAAGCTTTGAGGTCCTCAGAAGACCAGGCAAAGACATGCTTATATCTTCTTAGTAATGCGATCAGCATAGTTCTGATATGTGGTCTGAGCTGTTTGCCAATGTATACCTTTTGGGGGGCATGAGATGTCCCCAAGTTTATCTCTTCTAAATCATTCTTGTTTGTTGGAGATGAATTTGTAACAAGTCGGTCCCTATTGTCAAAAGCTCTCTATAAAGCGACCAACCCTCTAGGGATCTTATTTGTCTTGAGTTGAATTATTTCTTTCCCTAAAAGAGTTTCTTTTCCATCTACAAACTCCACAAAGTTCTGAAAATCCATTTCCTGGTTCTCATATTCATCAATACAATGCAAAAATCTCAGCAAATCTTTATCATCATCAAACACTTGCCAGCTGCATACATTATCTGGCACTACAAGTCTAAGCTTGACCTCAACATTTGTGACATCTGATAGAGTGATATCATCTAGCCTGATAGCTACATTAGCTAGAAAATCTGTCCTGACATTTTTTTATCTCTATCCAGTTTATCGAGAAAGCATCAAACAATTCAATTGTATCCCAAACAACATGCTTATACTGTTTTAACCTCTTATTTTTTTATGCATACTTATCTCTAACCTGGGAAACAACTAACTCTGAATCACCAAACACTCTGAGCATCTTAATTCCATGCTTCAAAGCAACATTTAATCCTAATAACAAAGCCTCATACTCTTCAATATTGTTTGTACAGGCAAACTTCAACAAGAAAGAGAATTTGAGAAGCCTACCAGCTGGAGATAGAAATATAATCCCAGCACCAGAGCCTTCCTTTGAACAAGCTCCATCAAAATACATGGTCCAAAGACCCTGTTGATCCAATTCTTGAATGCAATTTTTTTTTCTTTTATCTCCTTCATCATCTGAGACAACTCTGAAATTATCACAGTCAGTATCCACAAAACATATGTGCTCCTCTAATTCTTGATCCTCCATTGTCTTCTCTAATCAGTTTGACATCCTTGCCATTCATAGGGATCATAGCATATGAGAAATCTAATTGCATACTCCCACCAATCAATGCTGCCCATCTTCTTGACAGCAACATGCCATATTGTGGCTTGATATCAACAACTGTTATGTTCATTTTGTAGGTCTTTTCAGGATATGCTGGCAGTCTAAAATCAACATCCTTCATGATTCCAATGACAGGTACCTCCCTAGCATCCATTGCATAGCACTTCCCACATGCCTTATCTATTTTTAACCCAACTTGTTGCATGATTGCCAAAGGCATGATGTTTGTGGACACTCCTAAGTCAAGCATATAGTTCCTAATTATTTTTCCATTTACGGCAAGGGAGACATAAAATGGTTCCACTTGTGAAGGGAATTTTGTCATGGTCATCCCCAGATATACTTCAGGAACTTCATCTTCATCAATACACAGGGCATGTTTCTTACCCTGAGGTTCATCACTCAACTTGGCTTGACAGGGTACTCCTGAAATTAAGGATACTGCTTTATTTTTGAATTCTTCCACTTTCATCAGCTCCATCAGTGGAACAGAGACTTTTATCTGCAATAAGACTTAAGTCATGTCAAATGGACCATAATTTTGAATAACAGTTGTAACTTGCTCCATCATTTTACCTTTATCTTGGGATGATCCAGGCTTAGTTTTTATGGCTCCTTGACTGTCATTCTTTCCCTAGGAATTTTTATTTTGATCCTCAACCTGGGGAACTGTATTTTCTATTTTTTGAGAATCGTAACCTATTTTTTGCTTAAAACCTTGCTTATTATTGTTCCATTATTTCTTATATGTTTCAGTCCCCTTATAACTTTGCACTGGCTAGCTCACAACAGTGTTCTCTGGTTGGTGTGAATTGCTTACCTGAGCTTTACCCTTGAGATTGTAATTACTTTTGACTTGAACCACTACTGCAGCTGTGAAGGCTCTAATTTCTTCATCAGAAGGTCTCCTCAAGTTATTCAAAAAATTATGTGAATCCTGAGCATAGGCATTGTTGTCTTCCTCATCCTCATCATAGGGAAATTGCTGCCAAACCTGAATCTCATCATTTGCACTTGCATCAGCATCGTGAGAGGAGTATTCTCTATTTGTAGATAGCATATTTACATTATCATCTTCCATGCAATGCGACTCATTGCATTCATCATAGGCAATGACATTATTGTATAAAGACTGAGCAATTAGACATTGTGACTGTGAGTGAGGCATTTGACATATGATACACCATGGGGTGTCATTAACAATATTTACAACATTCTTCAAAGGGTCAGGAGTTTCCTTTGCATTTTGAATCCTTTGACCTGTGTTGCTTTTTGGAAGAATGGGTCTACCATTATGCCAACTGGTGTTATATGGCATATCATGTAAAGATGGTCTTCTTTCTTGCCTTTGGTAAACCTATCTGTCAAGACCTATCCCCTTTTCATTTTTAGCCATTATATAACCTAGGTCCTTGACAATGGTTGTCAACTTGTCTAATTTATCCTCAGAAGTAGATGCACTACCTTGAACAGTTTGAGCTTTAGTATTTGGATTTTGCAGAATTTTCACATCATCTCTTCTATTTGTCTTACCAGATGCTTTTCTGTTATTTTCAATATTTGTTGCAATCTTGAAGGCATCTCTGAGGCTAGCAGGGCTCTTGTCTCTAAATCCATAAGTTGTTTTGGCATCAAAAGCATTTATGTACAACACTATGCACATAGGTTCATTAGGCCTCAAGTCCTGCGGCAATTTGTTCAATACCTTAGTGAATCTAGCATTGAAATCAGCAACCTGTTCATTTGATCCTTTGGTAATGCAAGTAAATTCATTAATGAAGAAACTAGGATCAGTTTTGTCACCATATTGTTCTTTGAATATCCTCCTGAAATTCTCCCATGATGAAATGCTTCTGTCAGGTAGACCTTTATACCATTCCTTGGCTTCATCAACTAAGGATTGCATAAATGATTTCATGAAAATATCCTCATGCTCAACCTCAAAGTTGTCCATGCTATTCTAAAAATCTTTCAAATGGTCTTCACCTGATACAATATTATTTTCTAAAAATTTAGGCACTTGCAGCCTCACATGTTTGTCAATAGGATTGGGGTAACCAAGAATGCCATCAAAAACTAGTTGTCTAAATCTGTCTAGCTGCATAGGTTGTCTACCAAACTGATTAGCATTTACATTTCTATTTGCATTCTAATTTCTTACATTATTTAATGGTACTCTAGCATTATGTGCGTTCTATCTTTGATCATTGTGCTGATCCTGTACTTCATTCTTGTGTTGATTTCTTTGCATATTTGCATTGCCAAGGGTAGGAACTGAATCATTCTGAGCAACTCTCAGAGCTTGCACTTTTTGTCTCATGTCATCTCTGATCTTCATTGCTTGCAGATATTCTAATTTTGCCCTTAAGCTCTTAGTTTCATCAGCTAGTTCCTCCTCTGTGGGCATAGAAGAGGATGGTTTTATCACATTCTGATCATCATTATCATCATCCCTTAGGGACTCAGCTTCTTCAAATCTGTAAGGGGAATCAACCAAAGGGCGTTCTTGAAACACCTTTGACCTCATTTTCAATCCACCACTCTGTTGTTTCTCATATATGCTCTAGATCTCAACCTTAGTATTTGAAAAATAAGGTATTGTTCGCTCTGAAGATCCTGGATTGTCCTGAATAAATTCATTTTTCCTAGGGCTAGGAGAACCATATTGACTGGCTCGAACAGTCCCTTTTTTCTTATACATCATTTTTATAGGTAACTCTTCAAACAAAGGGTTACATTGGGATCTTCTCCCTTGCATACAAACTTTTACTTTACCGATTGGGAGATTAGTTCGGAGTCGCCACCTATTACTAGGAATTTTTTTCTTTTAAAATCTGGGTTCTTCCACAAAGCATCCCCAGCATAGTCGCCAATTTCTGTTGGTATTTTTCCCAGACTGGATGCTTGTTCCTAGTCACCCCTACAAAGTAGCCATCAATGATCAACAGGATTCTTGGGCTAGGGGCCAACAGTATAGGAGATAGACTCTATAGATATCTCCTCTTCTTCTTTAGGCTCTGCAGAACCAAGGGGGGTATTCCCTACTCAACATCTATGAAGTGCATCCATGAATTAGCTGAGATGTTGATACAAAGCAGATAAATCCTCTCTTATGTAGACCAAAACTATGAGATAAGTGCAAAGAGGCTAGCTTCGGGCCTATATTCAGTTGTAGACAGAGGATTTTGGGTCCTAAAACTACTTCTAAAGTCCTAAAAGTTCTGAAGTTGAAGTTTGAGTTTGATTTATATATGGATGCAAAACTAGGACTTTTGGTTACAACAGAGATACCAAACCAAATCAATGCCTATCCAGGGCTCGGAGTCAGTAGACATATATATGTGAATGTTTACCACAGACCTAAGACAGTAATCATATTTCAAGGAGTTTCTAAAATGTCTGCCTTACAAACAATACCCAAGAGAGAGTATTTAGTTATTTCTGCTTACGAACATCCTTACTGCAATGTATTCTTCTCAACACTTAATCCAAAAAATTCAATCTACTCCTTGAGTAGAAGTAAGAGACTAAATATTCAACATAGAAAACCTATATTCTAGAATCTATAACACCCCTTAGATGTTTAGAGTCAGAAGAAAAACACATTCAGTTTGGAGACAAATAACAAAACACACGCAATGAAGCATTACTCATTTAAATCAACATGAAATTGATAATTCTGTGCATAATACATACAACATACAATTCATAAACTCGCAAGACTCCTGAAATAGAGTCACCAGAAGATTGTATTCCTACTGCAGCACCCAAATTTGTCCAATTTTTCAACAACCAATGAGTAACACAGTTTGGCCTTTTATACCAAGACTGTGTACTCAGTAAAATTAATTACAAGGTAAGGTTGAAAATTCCTGCCAGATACACTGTACCAGAGATGGCGCTTAAAATCATAAATGCAGCAGGGGACAAAATGGGTAGGAGCAAGAGAAGGGTGAGGAGTAGTTGAGCTCGAGCCCTGTACTGCCACTGGAAGACTCTCCGTCATAAACCAGGTACTTGGCCGTTCAACCATCAGCCCGTGCCTGTCTGCAATCATGCCATTAATGGCTCAACCACCTGCAGCTCCTCTTGGAAACCGTAGCAGCGCACCCATGGAAATTTTCTGCTCAAAAATGACTGCAGACACAAGGAAAAAACCATCGCTGAAGGTTCAAAACCTGACCGTCGATCTGAAATCCATCGCCGAGATCAACGGTCCCAAAACATGCATGAAGAGTCGCCAGCCAATGACATCGTGCCATGTAGGCACCTTAATCCTCCATCGCTGACTCTTTCTCCCTTTATTTTGCCTTTATCGCTTTTGTATATGCAAATCCAAATGCATATACAACATACAAGGCAGACGTCAAAAGTTATAGAACAAACTGGAATTCAGTTCGGGTCCGGCTTGTATCTCCATCCCGCTCCCATCTCTTTGTATATTACACATACAAATGCAAAACACATACAGGGTAGATTCCATTGCATTTATCCATCGGATCTGAAAAACTTTCAAATCCGAGCTTTGTATCTTTATGAGTTTGCACATCAGCACACATACAAGTGCAAATATACAAGTCACGGATGTTAAATATTTCTTCTACTAGATTGGAACACTTCCTGGAATTCGGCTTGTATCCCACCATTGTACATCGGGTTGTATATTGACATATACAAACAATTATACAAGTCACGGACCCCAAATAATTATACAGCAGCCTAAAACCTTCGTCGGGTCCGGAATGTACCTCCTCAATGTATATTTTGTTTGTATGCAGAATATACAAACACAAACATACAAGCAGGGAATCTTTTTAAAATATGCGATGAATGCATATTTCCCTTATATGCCGAACATGTACAAACTTGTTTGTATAAACCTGTGACGGGCCCCACCAATTGCATTTTCTACCTTTGTATATTACAGAATATACAAGGTCACTTGTACATTGCATTGTTCACTTTGCATGTCGCAGCGGACTGTTGTACTGTAGCGCATGCATATTTGGCTTCCTTGTATATATTTCATTGCATAAGACCCAATGTACATTTGACATACATCCATTCCTGCACATACAAACACGGGATCTTCCTTGAATATTCCCACAATGTATCTTCCATCTTGAACCTGATATGCATTAAAATATGCATTTAACTCAAATTTTCAACATTTTTCAAAAGCCGAATGAGATTTCACTAGCCTGCTAACAGATTTGATTACTTGCACACACAGAAACTTAACACTTTCTCATGTGCGACGGGAAAAGCAGTAAAAAATTGCACGCGGGCCGGTTAACCTAAGAACACTAAAGCACAAGGATGAAACCTGGTAACCAGGAACCCACCACAGAAGGTCATCATCAAGATAGAAGAAGCAATGCAAGACCCTATGATTCAAAAATTTCAGGGTTTGAATGGGAAAATCAGCAAATGTTCAAACTTAAAACCCTAAACATAAATGAGTACTAACACCATCAAGTAAGACAGTCAAAAATATGTATACAAGTTTGGATTGCAATAAGGATGACCATCCAAAAAAGATAAACTTCAAGTTGGAGAAATGGGATGAAAATCCAATTTCCTCAAATATTAACTACATGAAATTAAAGCGAGATAAAATGGAATTGACCAAATAGTCATTCAACCCTTCTTGTATAATATTTAGTTTCAACATGACCAGTTATAAAATCTTTTCACAATGAGGAATTACCAACAAAGTTGATCTTGTTCAAGGATACATAAACTTTTACTAGAAAAACATGAACAAAATGTGCCTACATCTTCTTGTTGCAATTATACAAACATGTAAATTAGTTATCCAAAATAAATGGATATGAATCTTCCAAGAACAATGAAAAAATAGGTTGCCTTTCAATTCATCGATTTTATAGATATTTATCTAAAACTACTGCAAGTTGAGAAACAATTAATCTTTTAGAAGATGGCTTGACAAGAACTAGTGAGGAAACACATAATGATCCAATGATTTATACATACATTTAAATAAATATATAGTGGACATGTCTATTATTTTATGCATAATAGGAAACTCTTCAATTGAAATTAGGAATCTCAATCTAAAAGGAGTGTACAAGATTGTCCATTCCCTAGTTAAAAAAAAGAGACATGCATTTTCGATCCCCTTTATAACAAATGACTGAGACACTATCATTTACTCAAAGGATCAACTTGAACAATTATTTGAAGAAAATAAATTCAAGTTCAGAATTACAAATGGGTAGCACCATTATCACCTAACAAGAAAGCAATAATAGGAAAATAGTTTGATACTTCTTTGTTAGCACTGCAAGAATGCTGACAAAGGTTGTAGAGTTTGGTCTTGCACCTGCCAATTGCATTTGCTTCAAAGATTCTAAAGCCTTTTCAACAAAACCATTTTGTGTGTATCATGCTCAATCATTACATTCCATGAGACCACATTTATTGAGAACTCCTTAAAGTTGCACAAACTTCTAAATGTGAAAAGGTGCAAAATAGCTAATGTGCCTTGTGCATGTTTCTACATTTTGTATACATGTCTACTAGGATAGTGGCAACTATGACATCTGATGAAAGTCCTCTATCCTTTATAGTTTGATGGAAGTCCATACCTTGTTCTAAAGATCCCATTTTGGCATAGCCTGGGAGTACACAGGCAAATATGGATTGATGGGGTTGGAGGCCTGTTTGTTGTATTTGGCGAAACATGTGGCTGCCTACATCTACACTTGACATACATGTTAATAATATTTTGTAATGAAAAAACTAAACTTACTTTATAACTAATTCATTACAAGGGATGCATTTAGGAGCCAGAACCTTAATTTAAAAGAAAAAAAGGAAACAATAAATAATTTACAAACAAACAATTTTATTACAGGTAAATTTTTCATGCAAAAGTTGAAGAGAGCAACGATTTAGATCTTACAGTAATTCAAGTATTCATTCCCAATACTTTGGTCAAATCGTGCATCCCACCTATTTTTTTTTTGATGACCTAAACAAGGTCCAAGAGCATATCTCAAAAAATCAATCAAGAAAATGTGAATGCTCAATTTTAAATTACTAGACGAAGAGTTCTAGGATTGGGACATAACAGCTATCATTGAGCATTTTGGTGTGGATTTCCATTTACAAATACAATGACATGTCTGTGATAAACAATGATGCATGAAAAGCCTATCTACTTGGCATGACATTTGGACATTCCTCTTCAGAAGCCACTACTTTTCCTGCAATAATTGGCACCATCCAAAAAGTTAAATTTTCCTAAAAGATACTATAACATAAGGAAAGCTATAAGTTAGCCATTTAGCAAACAAATGTTTTACCACTACCTTCTTAGAGAAGCAAGATATTCTTTTCTTGAGATATTTTTCATCTCATCAATATCCCTTGCATAATCACTAACATGTTCAAGGCTTCACAAGCAAACAAGGATTGCAGAAAACACTCTGATATAGCTAGATATGAAGCAACATGAGAAAAAAAAACATAATTCTCAGTGTTGTGAAAATACATAAGAGTTGCTCAACCTCATGCCATAACATTATAGTCAATCCACACCAGTTAAAAAAAAACAAAAATAAGAACTCACTTATAGGAAAATTGATGAGGGTTCCAGGCCCTCAATACTTCAGGGCAATTGGAGCCAAACTAAGAGCCCTGAGCACCAAAGTGTGGAAAATGTGACCCATGGGCAGATGTTGAAGAAATGAGCCACACTTGAACTATACTAGGGAGTTTACCAGATGCCCCCATCACAAAGAGGTCCTAACTAGTCCATGGAAGATAACAAATTGCTTCCTAGAAAATCAACTCTCAAGGAAAAACCATAGAACAACACTTCAGAACTTGTCAAAGAGTAGCTACAGCTAATTATAAGAATATCTTAATATCATGCAGAAGAAGAATAGATATGAAAAAACTCTTAATATCATGCAGAATAAGAGTAGATATAAAAAAGAAAGCTCTTAGTATCTTGCAAAAGAAGAGTATACATGAAAAAGAATAACATGCTATGTGGTTACAAAGTGGAGAGTCAATACAGGTAAAAGAAGGAATGAATTTTCTCAAACATTCTTTAAGGCACTCACAAGAATACCTCACACATTTTAAAAATCTAGTATGAATATTTCTCTACTCGCAGCAACAAGATGCCTAAAGAGCTTGAAATATCCTCTTATTACATGTTTTTATGTAACATATAGTGATTTGATCTATTATGTAAACCTGTAAACTTCTTCTTAAGCTTTGCAGTACTCTGCCCGAATGAATGTAATTTTTTGTTTGTAATAGTCTGCATACTCGTTATAATCATACAGAAAATACAATGTGCTTAAAGGTAACATAGTAGGATAGCTATAGCACTCAATGCTTGAAAATTTATAGTTCAACAATTCCTGATAAATGTAAACATATATCTTTGTATTTATAGAACTACAAATACTAGTCATAGTTTGGGGTTTTTGTAGGACCTGAAAAGTACCTATAAACATGCAGATATTCAGGGAAAATCTGTTTCGATTATGAGCCACTACATTATCCTTTGATATCCTTAACAGTCAGGTTATAATAACAGAATATAAAGCACACCATGAATTATGGACCTTATAATTTGGATGAAAAAAATACCTTGATGTGGATCAAGAGGGGATACTGTAAAACATGGAGATATTTTACCTAACCATGATTTCCCTATTTAAATGAGCATGGGATGAAGAGAGTCCTTTCCCCACTGGCAAGGCCCTCCAAAATTTGCGAGATCAAAACCTATGTGCTATGAAATTTGAACAATACACAAGACAAAATAATGTAAAACCATTGTTTCAAAAGGGGTTCTTAAACACCCATGATGCTTCTGCTTAGGCTGGAATCTGGAAAAACCCATTTGCCTTGCCCTTTCATTATGAGATTATGTCTCACTAAAAATGATAAGGGCAGAAAAACCCCTTTGCCTTGCCCTTTCATTATGAGATTATGTCCCACTAAAAATGATAAGGGCAGTTAAATATGCATCTGATAATATGTCCAATAAAACAACACTATACAAAAGAATCAGCAAAAGGAATAAAATGCAATGTTAAATACACACACTACCACAATCAAACAAAGAAACAATGTTGCATTCAGTTAATCAATCAATCAGCCATACAAAAAATAGCAGAAAATTGAGCGAGATAACACATAATAAAACCAAAAAAAACCCTACTAGACAAACGCCGAAATGTCTTCCGCTGAACACAAACAATGAAAACAAACCCTTCACAACAATGCATGGTGGAAATACAACTTTTTTTCTTGTTTTTTGGAAGACGCCCAGTGCAACAGGTGAGGACACTTATTCTTCACAACTCCTGCACACCTTGCTTTCAAAACCAAAACCTCCAAAGCCATGCATATCATTCCTCTTGTTACATCCCCAATTTTTGTCTTGCTATACTTTTACTTTTTACTTGGACATAAGTAAATTTATTATGATGTTTAGATTAATGACAAGGAAAAACATGGATTATATTGAATGTCATTTATGAAATTATGGGAATGATTATGTTATTATCGATTTAATATTCGCATTATGAGATTTGATCTATTATTTGAAAAATGATGCACTGATCATAATTTCTTTGGTAACAAGTTTGATACATGATTACAGGTTTTCAGATGATTCTCAGAGAAAAGAGAGAGAGTATCTTTCTAGGAGAGAGATATAGACCTCGGGCTACGAGTGGTTTATTTGCCAAATCAGGTATAAGTGTTTAATGAAAATGTGAACCAATGTGTTGTAAGAGGTAAGTCTTGTCTTGTTAGTTTACTTCTGAACCTAATCGACAGGTAGTCGATATTGTTTTCAAATCTTTCTAAGTTGTAGTAAGTTGTCTTAGTTGTTAATAACGTTAACAACATCATTTGAGCTTGATTTGTGACTATTTACATTTAATGTAAATATTATGACGTTATTGTCATAAAATGGTTGTCATATTATTATAATTAAGTCCCTTGAGATGTTATAAACCATTCTTAATGTTAATACATTTTCATCGAGTTAAGAATACGTGATTATTGCCAACGGATTGTGATGGGGAGACAAGCTGAACCCAACCACATTATCTGTAATTCCTTGTTTAAACATTATCGTTTTATTGATTAAACTATGATTATCTAATATCTAGTGGCGATGTTATAAGAAGTATATTTGATGTAATCAAAAATATAAATGCCTTAGCATCGTAAGAGGATAATACCTCTTAATGAGTCGATGGTATTGTTGGAGCCGTAGGCTGAATTATAGTAGAGTCTTCATTAGTGAAAAGTGGTGGATCAAACCACATGTTTTGATCATTAAAAGATCAGTTATATTTTAATAAGTGTCAACCTCATCTTTATGGGGATGACTGTGTTTACAAACTACCCAACCGAATGAACCATATGGCAGCCTTCCACAATCAACATGTGGACTTTTGCTTAAAAATTGATTTCAGTTAAAGACTAAGTCACTAAGGACTATTAAGATTTCATTAAGTTTACAATTGAATCACTATTGAGGTGTGAAATAAGGCAACTCTCTAGGATTCGTGCCTCAGTGATAATTATTAATGACTCAGTTGAGCTATGGTATGGATATATTAACAAGGTTAAAACTTGAGAGGATGAAACATAGGTAAAGAGGATCAAACATAGGCAGGGAGGATCGAACGTATGCAGAGATAAGTATAGTGACTGGAATAGAGAGGGAATACGCAGTCAAGAGGCATCAACCTTGTGTCCTATTTGCATATTTCTGCCAGCTCTTCAAACGTCCATTAACAGGTATTCCTCAGTCGTGTGTTTGATAACTATGAGGAAATCGATTAATATCTTTTAGTGAGTACATTGTAGTCTCATGGTGATTGTATGAGTTCTCTAGAGAGGTTAAACCTTCTATTTTTATTGAGTAATAGTTGAAAATTATTAAGAATTGACGTAGGAAAATGCAGATAACTATCTAAGTAAACTATGTTGATCTATCTCTGTAATTAATGAGACAACGAATGCAAATCATATGGTTGATACTTGGTAATTCAAGTGAGTAGTTTGTTATAGTATACTACATCGACCATTTGCTTATTTGTTTATAAATCGATAATCATGTCAATGCATAGAATGGAGGATCAAAGACAATCATAGTAAGAGATTGTCATAGCTGTTATTAGCCTTGAAATAGTTCCCTTATCGAATAAGTTTGTAGCAAGTCAATGGAATGATTGTGAGTTAACCAAACAATAGACTCTCAGATTATATGGAGTTGAATGAACTTTGAATAATAAACTCTTAGATTTGAATAGTATATTATTGAGGTGATAATAATTTAAATTATTTTCTTGTTTAGATTATGTATATGTATAACGGAAATTGTTATATATCCATGAGAATTTAGATTCATAGGGATTTTTAGACAATTATTGTTCTCTTTGAATGAAGTAACTTAGAGATATTATGGTAGATGGAAATAAGGTTTGTGGGAGAACCCTAATACATTATTTATCTTTTTGTTAATATTATGCTTGAAGAGATCCAATACAATGGAGTAGGCTAAGTCTACTAGAGAATGACCTTGTAGGGATATATATTCAGTGTATGTTTTGTTTATAACACATTATCAAAGTTATTCTACGTTCCTTTGTATATGAGATATTACCTATTTAAGAACTATAGTATTCTTAACCTTGGTTGAGTTAATCAAGGGTTATTTGTGAATCTAGGACTCCTAGATATAAGATATGGTTATATTATTATATCATATTAACAAAGGATATTAGGAAAACCCTAGAGTCGATTACAAACCAATTGAATGGTTATGTCATATAGACTTATTTAAGTCAAAAGATACTAATTTCATGACGCAATGATTAAACTTTTTACATGGTCATAATAGGAGTAAACAAACTGTGAGAATATGACATTATCCAAGTCGAGTAGGGGTGGCTGAACATGAATACGTTCATTATGAACGATATTAATATTAAAAACTTTGACCAAAGTAATTCATTTGTTTTTTGCATGCATTGTTGGTTCACTATATTTGAATTGCTCATCCTATCAGAAATCATACTTAGCTAGAGGGTATCTAGGGTTGTATGGTTGATAGAGTTGAGTAGAATACAACACTATGTACTTGGAAAAGGCAAATTACCACTGGTCACCTAAGGTCTATATCCCTCATGAAGGGTAGGGCCACTTCCTATGTGGAAGATGTGTGGGAGACCGCCGGTCTGTGGATGGAGGTAAATCACTGGAAAGATACTCTCTCTCCAAGTAGGAAACATGCCAAGACTTATGATAAAGATGTCAAATATTCAAAAGCAGTATTTATTCCAAAATTTGTATGTATTTGATTTACTTTTGTAAACATTGTAATTGAGAAAGACAATATGGTTTATTGTATTTTGTAAAAAGGAATCTTGTAATTGTAGTTACTTGATTATATGTTGAATAAAAGAAAAATTTTCTCTATCTCATTTTTACCTTGTTGATTTACTCTATGGTAAATGTCTGGTTTTACTATGTTTTTAGAACGTAGATGTTACATATGGTATCAGAGCTACTAGGTTTAGCACTAGGGCTTATGAGAGCACTATGCTTGCCTAAAGTCAACATTATGCGGTTAGCTAATGTTTAAAAATTTATGTGCCAGGATGGTACATTTTAAGAAGCAGCAAGAAAGTCTGTTAATTCGAGTCAACGTTTCCTTAAAGCAAAATGAGAACGTGATTCTATTATCAAAACCTTTGAGGGAACCAATAATGAGAGTGACATTTGGTTAAGTGATACTGAAACTCTAGTGACTGCCTTAACTCGAATCAAGCGAGTGAGAAGGGAAAACAAGGAAAGAGTTAAGATCATTGCCAAAATCATAGAGTATATGTCAGATGAGGAAACAACTATGGTTTGGCAAGATCCCCGCATACCCCCAACTATTGAGATGATAGAAGTTAGGTCTGATAGTGAGTCAGAGGGTTATATACCTCGAGATTATGTATCTGAAAATGAGTCTAAAGGATATACTCCTCTTGAGCACAACTTTTGAAGTCATTTCTTGTATAAAAGAAGAATACTCTTTACTTTTGAAATGAAATTAATAAAAAAGAGTTGTTTTTGTGCCAAACTATTGTTTTAATTGAGTATTATGTTTAGATTCAATGGGATACATTATAATCTTGAACTAATAGAAAACTCAATATTCTCAGGTGTGAGAAATCAATAAACATGGTGTGGACAAGAACTGACCAAGGAGAAAGTGAAGAGGAAAACTACTCGCCAAATAATAAGCTGGACCAAATCATAACCATGCTTGAGGAAACCAAGAAAAGATTGGGTGATTTGGAAAACAAGGCGGATGATAAAGGGAATACTGAGGGAGGAGGTGAAAACTCTCATGGTGAAAACAGAGAAAATCATCAAGATCAAAGTAAGAGTACCGAACCTCATAAAGAGGCAAGGGATAGATTGACCTCGGAGCTCTCAAAGGATATGAAGAATGTTATTCCACCAAAATTTGATGGGACAGAGACCAGAGATGCTGCAGAAGCTTGGTTAACAAAGAGGGAAAAATATTTTGAGATAAGAAATTACTCGGAGGTGACCAAGGCAGTATGGGGAGCATTCCAACTAACAGGAGAAGCATCCACTTGGTGGATGAATAAGAAGATGGAATTGAATTTAAGCTCTCTAAGGGTAACTTGGGATGAGTTCATGGAACTCTTTTGCAAGAGATGGTTACCACAACTCTATTTTGATCAGAAACTGAGTGATTTTTAGAATCTTCGACAAAGAGATATGACAGTGGTGGAATATGGAGAAAAATTCACTCGACTCCTGAAATATGTTCCACAATATCAAAAGGATGAGAGATTCAGGATCAGAAAATTCATCATAGGCTTAAATGCTCAAATTGGTGGTGAAGTGGATGCGCATGGTCCCACAACAATGGATCAAGTGTATGAGAAGGCGATCAAGCAAGAGCAAAAGCTGAAATCCATCTCGTCTTATCATGATAGAAGCCGCAAGAGGTTTAATGGAACTCCTAACAATCAACCCTATAAGAAAAGATATGAAAAGGGCTATGATAACAAGAGAAAAGATAAAGGACCTCAGAAGAACAAAGGTGGATCCGGTAATGAGAAGAAGAATGGTAACTACAAAAGAAATGAGGATAACAATGGGAAGACTTCAAATAAGAAAGGACCCATTGGAGGATGCTTTACTTGTGGGGGCGACCATTATGCAAACTGTTACCCTAACAAGAATCAAAATGGTCAACAAAGAGGTACTGCACTACCAACTCAGCAAGAAGTATTCTAGCAAAGGATTCATGCATCTCTCGATAATCATCAAGCAGAGTATCAAATCACACCCATTGAGATGACAGGTACTTTGTTTGGAGTCCCTATATCTATTTTGATTGATACAGGAGCCACTGAAAACTTTGTTTCTCCTAGAATTTTGAATAAATTTTCTAGAAAAGTTGGTTACATGTCCAAACCTTGGTCAGTAGAATATGCTAACCAATCTAAGGCTCAAGTAGAGTAATGTTTGTTTGAAGCCAAAATTGATCTCCCTAGTTTCTCAACTGAAGTAAATCTATATGTAGCTCCCCTAGGTTCCTATGATGTAATCCTAGGAATGAGTTGGTTATGGAAACATAGAGCTAAGGTTGACTATTTTTCAAAAATAGTTGAATGGTTAGATGATTTGGGAAATCTGACCCAATTCTAAGGGATTCAAAGAGAAGTTAAAATTAGACCTATCTCTACCAAGAAATTAAAAAGGGCTAGAAGGAAAGGTTGTCAGTTGTTTGCAGTCAAAATGGAACAAGTGGAGGAAGGGGTAGAAAACCCTAGTTCACCTTTTGGAGAAAAGTATCCTTTTCTTCGAGAATTTTAGGATGTGTTTCCTAAAGAACTTCCAGGATTGCCTCCCAAGAGGGTTTTTGATTTTTCTATTGACATTAAACCAGGATCTGAGCCTATATCAAAAGCACCCTACCATATGACAACAATAGAGTTAATGGAATTGAAAGCACAATTACAAGAATTGTTGGCAAAAGGTTTAATCAGACCCAATGTTTCACCTTGGGGTGCTCCGATTATTTTTGTTAAGAAGAAGGATGGAACCCTTTGATTGTGTATAGATTATTGTATGCTTAATAAAGCAACGATAAAGAACAAATATCCTTTTCCACGTATTGATGATCTTTTTTATCAGATGTGTGAAGCTACTGTGTTTTCAAAGATTGATTTGCGATCAGGATATCATTAGTTAAGACTAAAGGATGAAGATATTCATAAGACAGCTTTTAGAACCAGATATGGACACTATGAGTTCACAGTGTTGCCATTTGGTTTGACGAATGCACCTGCTGCATTCATGAATCTCATGAATAGTATATTCAAAGATTGTTTGGACAAGTTTGTGTTAGTCTTTCTGGATGATATACTCATTTATTCTAAGAATGAAGAAGAACATCAACGACACCTGCAAATAGTTCTGCAAAGGTTAAGAGAACATAAGTTATATTATGGGAAACTGTCAAAGTGTACATTCTTCCATAAAGAGATTTAATACCTAGGGCATATTATTTCAGCTATTGGAATATCTATTGATCCTGCAAAAATCACAGCTATTCTGGATTGGCCTGTACCAACAAATGTGCATGAGGTGCGTAGTTTCATGGACCTGGAAGGCTATTATAGAAATTTTGTTCTAAATTTCTCTAGTATTGCTAGTCCAATCACTTCCTTGTAGAGGAAAGGAAAAATATTTGAATGAACAGACAAATGTCAGGAAGCATTTGATCTCTTAAAGGAAAAGTTAACTACAACTCCAATCTTGAAAGTTCCTGACCCCGAAGGACAATTTGAGGTGATTACAAATGCCTTGGGAGAAGGATTAGGAGGAGTGCTTATGTAAGATGGAAGAGTTATAGCATATGAGTCAAGGAAATTGAAATCCTATGAGAAAAATTATGCACTACATGATTTGGAATTGGCAGCAATAACTCATGCCTTATAGATGTGGAGACATAATCTATTGGGGAAGACTTATGTACTTAAATCAGACCATCAAAGTCTTAAGTATATTTTCTCTCAACCGCATTTAAATGCTCGACAAAGGAGATGGTTAGAATTGATATTTGACTATGACTTTGAGATAAATTACATCAAAGGAAAAGAGAATAGAGTAGCTGATGCTTTGAGTCATAGAAGACATATAGCTTCTATTGTTTCTATTCGTGAAAATTTCAAGGATTTGGTGTTGCAAAATTTGTCTAGTGGTGAGTTTTATGAGCAGGTTAAGCAAGCTTTGAAAGATAATCCTAGAGATCCAAGGTATGATGGTTTTCTGTTTGAGTCAGATGGACTATTGAGGTATAAAGATTAAATTTATGTTCCTGATTCAGTTGGATTAAGGGATCTAGTATGGAAAGAAGTTCATACTGCACCATATTCGGGACATCCAGGAGTGACCAAACTCCTAGCGTATGTTAAACATATTTATTTCTAGAAAGGAATGAAGAATGATGCTGCAAGATTTGTAGCAAGCTATTTAGATTGTCAAAGGGTAAAAGCAAAGCATCAACACCCCATAGGATTGTTGTACCCACATGATGTGCTAGAGTGGAAATGGCAAGTTATTAGCATTGATTTTGTTCAAGGTCTTCCTATGTCAAGGAATAGACATGATGCCATTTTAGTGGTGGTTGATAAACTCACAAAGGTAGCACATTTCATACTAGGGAATTTGACTGATGGAGCACCTTTGTTAGCTTGCAAATTTGTGCAAGAGGTGTTTAGATTGCATGGATTCCCTGAAAAGATTATCTCAGATAGAGATGCGCGTGTAACGTCAAGGTTTTGGCAAAATTTGTTTTCTGTGCTAGGGACTAAACTCAATGTGGGTACAGCTTACCATCCTGAAACTGATGGGCAAACTGAGAGAGTTAACCAAGTCTTAGAAGACTTGTTGCGAATGTATTGCATGGATCAACAATATAAGTGGGAAGAATACCTACCACTTGTGGAATTTGCTTACAACAATTCCTATCATTCCGCTATTAAGATGGCGTCATTCAAAGAATTGTATGGAAGAAGATGTCAAACACCTATAAGCTGGGATAAGCTAGAGGATAGGATTAGCATTAGATTAGAAATGCTAGCTAAAATGGAAGAGAAAGTTAAGCTAATCAGAAAAAGATTGGCAGAGGCCAATGATAGGCAAAAGAGCTATACATATGCAAAACATGTTCCAAGGCAATTCTCCATTGGGGAAAAGGTTCTTTTGAGGGTCAAACCTAAGAAAAGTTCTATTAAGTTTGGGAAGTCTTCTAACCTAGCCCCTCGATATGTGGGACCCTTTGAAGTGCTTGAAGTAATCAATCCAGTTGCCTACAGAATTGTTCTACCACCAGCCTTATCTAGAATGCACAATGTTTTTCATGTGTCTTATTTGAAGAAATATATTGCAGGTAATAATCATATTTTGACTTGGAATTCTTTACAGATGCAAGACCCAGGGGTGGTCACGATCGAGCCACTCAAGGTGTTAGAAACGCGCAAGCTCCGCTTGCGTAACAGAGAGGTATTGCAATGCAAGGTCCAATGGGACCAATATGCTGAGGAAAATGCTACATGGGAGGATTACCATGAATTTTATCAAAAGTTTCCTCATTTATTTAATAATGTTACTAGTTGAAAATAATGAACTTGCTTTTTAGTTACTTTCTAATACTTTATATCATTGAAGATGATGAATCTTTAGGGGAAGGATATGTTACATCCCTAATTTTTGTCTTGCTGTACTTTTACTTTTTACTTGGACATAAGTAAATTTATTATGATGTTTAGATTAATGACAAGGAAAAACATGGATTATAATGAATGTCATTTATGAAATTATGGGAATGATTATGTTATTATCGATTTAATATTTGCATTATGAGATTTGATCTATTATTTGAATAATGATGCACTGATCATAATTTCTTTGGTAACAAGTTTGATATAGGATTATAGGTTTTTAGATGACTCTCAGAGAAAAGAGAGAGAGAGTATCTTTCCAGGAGAGAGATATAGACCTCGGGCTACGAGTGGTTTATTTGCCAAATCAGGTATAAGTGTTTAACAAAAATGTGAACCAATGTGTCATAAGAGGTAAGTCTTGTCTTTTCAGTTTACTTTTGAACCTCATTGACAGGTAGTCGATATTATTTTCAAATCTTTCTAAGTCATAGTAAGTCATCTTAGTCGTTAATAACGTTAACAATGTCATTTGAGTTTGATTTGTGATTATTTACGTTTAACGTAAATATTACGACGTTATTGCCGTAAAAAGGTTGTCATATTATCATTAAGTCCCTTGAGATGTTATAAACCATTCTTAACATTAAGACGTTTTCGTTGAGTTAAGAATACGTGATTATTGCCAACAGATTGTGATGGGGAGACAAGCTCAACCCAACCACATTATCCATAATTCCTTGTTTAAACATTATCATTTATTGATTAAACTGTGATTATATAATATAGTGGCGATGTTCTAAGAAGTATATTTGATGTAATCAACTATATAAATGCCTTAGCATCATAAGAGGATAATACCTCTTAATGAGTCGATGATATTGTTGGAGCCGTAGGCTAAATTATAGTAGAGTCTTCATTAGTGAAAGTGGTGGATCAAACCTCATGTTTTGATCATTAAAAGATCAGTTATATTTTAATAAGTGTTGGCCTCATCCTTATGGGGATGACTATGTTTACAAACTGTCCAACTGAATGAACCATATGGTGGCCTTCCACAATTGACATGTGGATTGTTTCTTAAAAATTGATTTCAGTTAAAGACTAAGTTGCTAAGTACTATTAAGATTTCATTAAGTTTGTAGTTGAATCACTATTAAGGTGTGAAATAAGGCAACTCTCTAGGATTCATGCCTCAGTGATAATTATTAACAACTCAGTTGAGCCATGGTATCGATATATTAACAAGGTTAAAACTTGAGAGGATGAAACATAGGCAGAGAGGATCAAACATAGGTAGGGAGGATCAAACGTATGTAGAGAGAAGTATAGTGATTGGAATAGAGAGGGAATACGCAGTCAAGAGGCATAGACCCTGTGTCCTATTTGCACATTTCTGCCAGCTCTTGAAACATCCATTAATAGGTATTCCTCAGTCGTGTGATTGATAACTGTGAGGAAATCGATTAATATCTTTTAGTGAGTACATTGTAGTCTCATGGTGATTGTATGAGTTCTCCAGAGAGGTTAAACCTTCTATTTTTATTGAGTAATAGTCGAAAACTATTAAGAATTAATGTAGGAAAATGCAGATAACTATCTAAGTAAACTATGTTGATCTATCTCTGTAATCGATGAGACAACGAATGCAAATCATATGGTTGATACTTGGTAATTCAAGTGAGTAGTTTGTTAAGGTATACTACATCGACCATTTGCTTATTCATTTATAAATCGATAATCATATCAATGCATAGAATGGAGGATAAAAGACCATCATAGTAAGAGATTGTCATAGTTGTTATTAGCCTTGAAATAGTTCCCTTATCGAATAAGTTTGTAGCAAGTCAATGGAATGATTGTGAGTTAACCAAACAATAGACTCTCAGATTATATGGAGTTGAATGAACTTTGATTAATAAACTCTTAGACGTGAATAGTATATTATTGAGGTAATAATAATTTAAAGTATTTTCTTGTTTACATTATGTATATGTATAACAGAAATTGTTATCTATCCATGAGAACTTAGATTCATAGGGATTTTTAGACAATTATTGTTCTCTTCAAATGAAGTAACTTAGAGATATTATGGTAGATGGAAATAAGGTTTATGGGAGAACCCTTATACATTATTTATCTTTTTGTTAATATTATGCTTAAAGAGATCCAATACAATGGAGTAGGCTAAGTCTACTAGAGAATGACCTTGTAGGGATATATATTCAGGGTATGTTTTGTTTATAACACATTATCAAAGTTATTCTACGTTCCTTTGTATAGGAGATATTATCTATTTAAGAACTATAGTATTCTTAACCTTGGTTGAGTTAATCAAGGGTTATTTGTGAATCTAGGACTCCTAGATATAAGATATGGTTATATTGTTTTATCATATTAACAAAGGATATTAGGAAAACCCTAGAGTCGATTACAAACCAATTGAATGGTTGTCATATAGACTTATTTAAGTCAAAAGATACTAATATCATGACGCAATGATTAAACTTTTTACATGGTCATAATAGGAGTAAACAAACTGTGAGAATATGACAGTATCCAAGTCAAGTAGGGGTGGGTGAACACAACGACTGCATTCATTATGAACAATATTAATATTAAAAACTTTGGCCAAAGTATTGCATTTATTTTCTGCATGCATTGTTAGTTCACTATATTCAAATTGCTCATCCTATCGAAAATCATACTTAGCTAGAGGGTATCTAGGGTTGTATGGTTGATAGAGTTGAGTAGAATACAACACTATGTACTCAAAAAAGGTAAATTACCACTGGTCACCTAAGGTCTATATCCCTCGTGAAGGGTAGGGCCACTTCCTATGTGGAAGATGTGTGGGAGACCGCCACTCTGTGGATGGAGGTAAATCACTAGAAAGATACTCTCTCTCCAAGCAAGAAACATGCCAGGACTTGTGATAAAGATGTCAGATATTCAGAAGCAGTATTTATTCCAAAATTTGTATGTATTTGATTTACTTTTGTAAACATTGTAATTGAGAAAGACAATATGGTTTATTGTATTTTGTAAAAAGGAATCTTGTAATTGTAGTTACTTGATTATATGTTGAATAAAAGAAAAATTTTCTCTATCTTATTTTTACCTTGTTGATTTATTCTATGGTAAATGTTTTGTTTTACTATGTTTTTAGAATGTGGATGTTACACCTCTCTCCTCTGCAATAAAAAACCCAAGGAAAAATTCACGCAGGAAGCACCCAGAATCCTCTCTCCTTGGCAATAAAAAACCCCAAGAAAAATTGGCACCCAATGGTTGTAGAGGAAAGTGCTTGCACAGCCAGGGGAAAATCACACAAACTATAGTTGAGAGATTGCATGCACAATTTACGAAAAGAACTAATATGGTTTTAGAGAGGTGAAAACTAAAGTCTCTTGCCTTTGGTAGGGACTAAAATTATTTGCATGGATATTAGTATTTTACTTCTATTGGTGGCTTGGGCCATGAAGACTTCTGTCATAAAAGGAGTGTTCCCACTTTTACCATGTCATCATTTCTTTTTTAGTTAGATCCGAGTATTTCCAAATATTGGAAATCTTATGACTTGTTTGTAACTCGAGTTCACTTTGGGGAATTTAGTTGGTGTTATTATTATTCAATCGAAGTATTTATGCAAATAAATTTAGAAGTGGGATTGCCCTATGTTTGGTGTGCGGTAGTTTCTAAATATCCACTTTCAAATTTCATAGTTTCCTTTTATTTAAAAGAAAGGGTAATACTCAACACTATAGGGGTAATGTTCATGGTAGCAATGTGTCTATCCGAAGGTTCTCACAGTCATCTTATTTTTTCATGTGCCTACTAGCTATGTACAAGGTAAATATGTAATAGTTGCATTAAGATTATAAGAATAGATAGATGTAAAAAATGACTAGGGTGATAGGTTATTCATATGCATATTAAGAGGCACATTAAAAAAGATGTGTTGTGTCAAGGTGAGAAATTTCTCTTGGTGATGAGGGTTATTCATATGCAAAGTCAATTGTTGTGACAACACATGCAACATCCTAGATGTTAAAGCATGTATTGATTTCAAATGAAGCCATTTGTCTACAAGTGCATATTATCTCCACCATCTAAAATTCCATTTTTATTTTTCTTTAATATATTTTCAAGGGATTTAGACCACTTATGTGCATTTGTGTTTTCAAAGCTTATTGTGCTCCCTCCATCTTATTGCTACACAATGTCTACAATTTCATAGAGGTGCAATTCCCCTGGTTTCAGGGCAAAGCATGGCTGAGCTCATTATTTGATAGATCCAAGTTCTTTATTCATCATAATTACAGATGGACAATTTTCCAACCTTAATCCATATCAAACTTGGAGGAAGCATGGCTAGCATGTATTCTGACATGCCTTCAATATGCAATTTTTGCAAATGAAAATAGGGAGAAGTAGGCCTAGACAACATTTTAAGGCTTTTTGGGTTGCTTCCATTGAGTAGAAAGAAAAACAAATTGATGTTGTTGGATACACTACTTTGAAATCGACAACTCCCCATAGTCTAGTACCCTCTTTTTCCTTTTTTAGCAATGGTTTGTCCCATATCTCTCAAACAATCATGCATATCAATTATTCATTTGATGCAGGGGCATCAACCTCCATGTTGGAAGAATCTAATTTTGGCAACGGTTTTTCTTTGACTTTAATGCTTGTTCTTTTTTTGGTTTATCAGCTAGCTGTGGAGGTGCAGTCCAGTCTGGCAGTTATTTCCACTCCTCTTAATGGTGTTGTAGCTTAGGGTCTAAACTTGATGGCCGTATGGTTGTATTTAGGCATTTTTGCCGTAAAATACAATCAAAATTTTAAAAGGTTTGTTTCATATGAAAGGAGAGATTTTGGATAGACTGTCAAAATTTATATAGAATTGTGATTATATATATATATATATATATATATATATATATATATATATATATATATATATATATATATATATATATATATATATTTGACTTATATATAATTTTACTTATATTAAGATATGTCTTAGTATCTTAAGGGCACCTTTCAATGGATCACCGTCATAAAAAAATTGCTTGACAAGCAGCGTCAACCGTCAAATTTAGGCCCTGTAATAAGTTGATTAAATTGGCAATGGTAATCTATGGAGTCTAAAGCTTTGAAAGATAGTGGAATCTTAAATTTGGTGTTTCCTTCTAGACTGAATAGGTAGTGACTTATTTCGTCGGTGGCAGCAGCTAGAATTCGCAATATCTTATTCCTAGCAATTTCAGTTTAAGAGGAAATTCATAAATGGTGGTGAGTTAACTTTGGCATGGTGGCAACTAATAATAGTGGAGGTGGTTATATGTCATCTTCACTATGGCAGCAACCTCCCAAAATAGAGTCTTCACACTTATTTAAAATCATATTTGCATTTGACTGGGATGGCGGGGAAGCTGGCGTGAGGAGATATTATATTAGACTCACCAAGGATTCAAACGGTGAAGAGGCACAGTCAAGAATTTTGATTTTGTTTGCAAGTGTGTAGGTGTTAAGATGGAGCAACTTACTATTATGAACAATAGGTATGTGATTTGTCCCTGAATGTTGACATAACTCCAAATTGGACTCGATGTATGACCCGCCATGAATACATGAGTCTGCGGAGTAGGCTGTAAAAGCCAACAGTTGTCTGGATATATGTCTCGTGGATGCGAGTCGACCCAGATCTATGGGATGAAGCTCATATAGGGTTAATTAGTCCATGTGGCAATTGAAATCTCAATGCTTAGACAATCCTGATAAATTCATAGAGTGATGAGTAAGGCAGTAATGTTTGTGTTGGTAATTTATAATTTGAATGAAGTGAAAGGATTAAGAAATTCTTGAAGAGATGTTTTGGCTTGGTAAAACATTGATTTGAATTCAATAAAAATGAACTTCCTTGTTATTTACATGTTTGTAATTTGCATGTTGAGATGTACTATGGCAGAGAGCCTTTACATAGTTGTTTCTGAGTTGTGAGATTGGAAATGCATGTGGGACTATTCCTATTCCATCAGTGGTATCAGAGCAGGTTATTCATGAGTCTACATGCAAATCACTGAATGTGAGGTAGCTTGTAGCAGGACCTATGAGTTGTGGGTTGTGAGAAAGTGCCTCCGAGAGTGACCCCGTGAGGTAGGGGTAGAGGTGGAGGTAGATATTAGAGCAGTAGCTCCTGAGTGTGTAGACAGAACCACCAATTTGAGGCAGTCTGTCCAAGGACCTGAGAGTCAGATTGTGAAGAGGAAGTCTCTGAGCATTGAAAAGAAAATGAAGGGAATAAATGTGAGACCAAGAGTCTAGATTGTCTAGTTAGAGGAAAGAATTGATTTCTGTAGACTTCAAGAGCAAATGATAGAGATAAGAAAAATGGCATGTACAATTGATGAGATAATGGAAGAGACCTTTGGAATTTTAATTGAAAGAAAAAATAATGCTAGAAAGGAGGAGAAGAAGATTAGAAAAAAAGATTAATCTTGCAGATATGAGAGAGATGGTGCAGAATGGGATGAAGGATCTCACGAATAGGGTGGCAATGTTGACTAGACTAGTTAGAAATAAAACTAGAAGTTCAAAGTTCAAATTAGAGGAACCTGATGAGGAAAATGAGAGTTATGTTGAAGAGGAAGATATTGAAGACCAAGACTTCGATAAATGGTTGGTCTTCAAATTAAAAGTTTGGTTGGTGGCAACAGCTAGAATTCACAATATCTTATTCCTAGCAATTTCATTTTAAGAGGAAATTCATAAATGGTGGCGACTTAACTTTGGCATGGTGGCAGCTAATAATAGTGGAGGTGGTTGTATGGCATATTCAATATGGTAGCGACCTCCCAAAATAGAGTCTTCACACTTATTTAAGATCATATTCACATTTAACTAGGATGGCGGGGAAGCTAGCTGCAACGTCAAAAAATGTCCCCTTGGGGGAATTTCCCTCATAAGGTTTAGCTCCCGGGTCTTCTGCATGCATTTAGGACATCTTAGTTCATATTTTGGCATCCTGATGGAATGAGACCTAGGTTTCATGGCAAAGTGGACCTAGGAGGACCCCTTAACCTTAACCCTGCCCAAAATAGGGGGGAGGACTTGGGCACCCGTACCCTAGTCCTGCCCTATTTTGGGTCAGGCCCAAGAATTAAGTGTCAGTTTATGACCATTATTTGGTCCCTTTGCCAACACGGTAAGTTTTGATTTTCAAAATCTTGGCGGGAGTACTTGTAGTTGCATATAAAAGCATGTTTAGGAATTCATTTGTAAACTAGATGATTCAAGGCTTTCATAGTGTTGCAAGAGTAGACTTGTTTTATTTATATGTTTGTATTTGCAGATTTGAGCATTCATCTCCTCATGGAATGAAGAGCATCTTCCTCCCATGAGATCTTCACTACAAGGTGATATCATTGTGCTTTTTATCATTGTTTCATTTGGATTTGGCCTCTGCCTCATAAGGGCACATTCTCTCTATCTGACAACAATGTTTGGAGACTTAAGTGTTCTCCGGGACTTGACTGAGACAAGCCTCTAAACACCACAACCCCCAAACCAAGTCTTGTGATTACAGGTTACAGGTGTCGTATTTGGGAAAAGTAAAGTTACAGGAAGGATTGGCAGGCATCAAGGATTGGGGATCTGAAGAGAAGCAGGAGACCGGAGCATTTCTAGGACTTGGGTGCTCGCTCTAGTGTCCTTCGAAGCTAAATTTATGGAAACAGAAGTTATAGGGCTGATCAATGTTGGAAGGAGGTCTGGATCCCACAAAGAAACTAGTACCTTGGACTTGGACATCCACTCCAGTGTCCCTTACTATTCTGCCTCAGAACCTCAAAAATAGGTATTCTGCGATTTACTATTTTACTTCCGTCTGTAAGAGCATTTTCTGTTATTCATCAGTTTATTGTCGTATTTGCATAATTAGGGTTTTAATGGTCAATTGAGCATAAGAGAAGAGAAATTGATAATTAAATTCCCTAATCCAAGTTTCCATACATATCATAGCGACCTAGGGTATGATAGTGCTTGCCACTCAACCCTAGAACCTTGAATGTAAAGTGGAGAGGAGGATTTAAAAATAAAAACACTAAAACATTGATAAATCCAATTTTCCACTAAACACTAGCGTGAGGAGATATTATATTAGACTTGCCAAGGATTCAAATGATGAAGTGGCACAGTCGAGAATTTTGATTTTGTTTGCAGGCACCGGCATTAAGATGGAGCAGCTTGCTGTTTTGAACAACAGGTATGTGATTTGTCCCTAAATGTTGACATAACTCCAAATGGGACTCGATGTATGACCCACCGTGAATACTGTTAAGAATAACGTGTCTCAACCTTTAGTCATCATGAGTTAACCAATGCATATGGTGGAGGCCTTTTTTCATGCAACACAGTTACATGCATGCAAATTTGTTGCATGAGAGGAGGCAATTATTTTCTCCGCTAGTGGTTGCACATTGATTGAAACTGCCATAATGAGTAAAGTCTAACTACCATGCACTGATTTTGACTCACGTTTTACACTTTGAGTTATGCTTCAAATCTTGCATGATAGGATGCCATCTATTCATTGTTGTTGATGATTCTTAAATACTCTGTGCCTTAGTGTATTTATCAAATTGAAGTTGATAATTTTTGAGATACCGTTATGCTGCTAAAATTATCCCAGATTCTTGTTGATGTTGGAAGACACCTGGAGAAGCTTAGTGTTGTTATTGTATTGTAATTGTTTGTTACTGATAATACAAAGTACTATACTTTTTGTGTGTGGGGTTTTTTACCTGGAAAGGTTTTCCCCACATAAATCTGTGCATTATCATAATATTGTTTTATTCATGTATTTGAATGTGTTTCTTTCATTGTAACAGTTTAAGGATTTGTATGAGTTTTGCACTATCTCCCCCACATAGATTAGTGTTGGAAGCGTTGTTCTACACCTCTACTTCCTTTTAGTTTGTATCAGAGCCTAGCCGGTTTTGGTCTCGTTGTTGGGTAGCAGGTTTTTTGTACTGATCTTTGTTTGAGTGGGAGTCTTTACAGAAGTATTTCAAAATCTTGTTGCAGAAAAAAAGATGGCAGGAACATCTAGTAGAATCAAGATGGCAGCAACTTCAAGTTATGGAAGTCGAAGATGGAGGATATGCTTGTGGATAGATATCTGTGGGCTGCAATATCTGAAACAAAACCAACCAATATGACTCAAGAAGAGTGGGATCTGAAGGATCGAAAAGCCAAGGGTTTGGTTAGACTCTGTTTGGCTGATTCAGTGCTCCTGAATGTCCATGAAGAGAAGACTGCAAAATCTCTTTAGAAGAAGCTTGGAGATGTTTATCAGGCTAAATCCCTGGTAAACAAGTTATTCCTGCGAAATAAATTGTATTCTCTAAAGATGGAAGATGGAGGGTCCATTGCAGATCACCTAAATGAATTTAACATGTTGATTTCTCAGTTGGGTTTTGTTGGTGACAAGATTGAAGACGAGGATCGTTGCATGCTTCTGTTATGTTCTTTGCTAGACTTGTGGGATCACCTAGTTATGGCTATTGGAAGTACCACCACCAGTTTCAAAATAGATGAGGTGGTTGCATTACTGTTGTCTAAAGAGATGCAGAGGAAATCTTCCAAGATGGCCAAGGAAGCCCTTGTTCATGGTAGACCTAAAGAGAAAGGAAATAAAAAGGACAAGAAGTCAAGATCAAAATCTTCAGGGAGATCTAAGTCTCCTGGAAAGTCCAAGGTGAAATGTTGGAATTGCGTAAAATTTGGTCACTTCCGTAAAGATTGTAAGGAGGAGAAGAAAAAGAAAGGTAAAAAGAACTTCTTTGATTCTAATAAATCCTCTCAGGATGATGCAGATGCTTTTGTCACAACCTTGGCAACACATGCATCAGAAGATGTGTGGTTAATAGACTCAGGTGCTTCTTTGCTTCTTTCCACATGACCTCACATAGGGGTTGGTTCTCAAAGTATGAAGAGTATGATGGTGGGAAGGTGTATCTGGGTGATGACTCTCATCTGAAGATTGTTGGCTATGGAAGAATCAAGATTAGATTCACTGATGTTAGAGTGAAGGGGATTGATGGTGTGTTGCATGTCCCAGGTTTGGCATAAAATCTTCTTTCTGTGAGTAAGTTGATTGATGTGGGTGTGCATGTTGTTTTCTCGAGTGGAGGGTGTAAGATGACTAGAGGAGCTATGGTGTTGGCTAAGGGTGTTCAAATCGACACTCTATACAAGTTGGATGCATGCAATATTCAATGCAATAGTTCTTCTTATATGCTGAAGAAAAGGCCTTTGGATACTTCATCCTCACCATCAGATCTAGCAATGAAGAAGTCTACTATTTGTACATCTGATGGTCATGCTTTCTAGGTACCTAAGGGTGTAAATGCTTTGGAGATGAAACTTCCAGTAGAGAAGACAATGTTATGGCACCAAAGACTCAATCATATTGGTGAGAAGGGTCTTAAAGCCCTGAAAAATAAAAGTCTTGTTGAAGGCCTTGATGATTGTAATCTTGAGTTTGACTTTTACGAACATTGCATATATGGTAAACAAAATTGTGTTTTTTTATTCCAGTTGTCATAAGTCTTCTGGGGTTTTGGACTATATTCATGCAGATGTGTTTGGTCCTATGAATGTTCCTTCGTTAAGAAAATCTATATATTTTGTGCCTTTCATAAATGATTATAGTAGAAGGACATTTGTTTATTTCCTCAGGAGTAAATCTGAAGTCTTTAATTGGTTTAAGGAGTTTAAGGCCTTGGTTTAAAATCAGATTGATAGAAAGATTAAATGTTTGAGTACTAACAATGGTGGTGAGTTTTGTTCGGCAGAATTTGACAGGTTTTGTAAGGAGCATGGGATTGAGAGACGTAAGACAAATCCATACACCCCACAACAAAATGGAGTTGTGGGGAGGATGAATAGGACGCTGATGGAGAGGGCTAGGAGTATGCTAAGTGGTGATGGCCTTGAGCAAAAGTTTTGGGCCGAAGTTGTAGCCACTGCATTCAACATATCTCCTACATCAGCTCTTGCTGAAAAGACACCCATGGAGGCATGGTTTGGTAAGAAGCCTTCGATGAGACATCTTAGAGTTTTTGGTTGCAAAGCTTATGCTCATGTTCTGAGTGTAAAGAGGTCTAAGTTGGAGAACAAGGTCGTTAAGTGTATCTTCATTAGCTATGGTGTTGGTGTGAAGGAGTACAAGCTTTGGGATACAGTGGCCAAGACGGTTCTCCACAGCAAAAGTGTAATATTTTAGGAGATGATACCTTCCACATTTGAGCTGCAGCCAGAGAAAGAGGAGAAGCAGAAGGAGGTAGTTCATATTCCACAAGTACTCTAATGAAAGGTGAACTACATACTCCTATTGGACCTGGTGATGAGGAGAACCCTAATAGTTCTGAAAGTTTTGAAGAAGAAGAACCTCAACCTTAGTAATTCGAGAGGTCTACACAAGTTAGGCAGCCACTAGAAAGGTTTGATTATTCACCAAAAAGATTTGCTTATTCATTGTTAGATTCCAGTTGTGTTTTTGCTTTGATTGCTAATACTGATGAGCCTAGGACTGTTAGAGAGGCTATGGGTATGAGTGATGCAGATTCCTAGATGAAAGCCATGGATGAAGAAATGGTATCTTTGAAGAAAAATAATACATGGGATCTGGTACCTTTGCCTAAAGGATGGAAACCTGTTGGATGTAAATGGGTGTTCAAGAAGAAATGTGGTCTTGATGGCAGTATTGAAAAGCACAAGGCACGGTTGGTTGCGAAGGGGTATTTTTAGGTGGAGGGAATTGACTATGGTGAGATATTCTCTCCTATTGCGAAGCTGACATCTATTCGGTTCCTGTTATCACCTGCTACAGTGTATGATTTAGAAGCCAGGAACAAATGGATGTGAAGACAGCATTCCTTAATGGTGATTTAGAGGAAGAGATCTATATGTCACAGCTAGAGCATTTCATGGTAAAAGGTAAAGAAAATCTTGTTTGCAAGTTGAAGAAGTCTTTATATGGTCTTAAGTAATCTCCTACAATGTGGTACTAGAAATTTGACACCTTTGTGTTGTCTTTGGGATTCCTGAGATCTAAATCTGACCATTGTGTATATTACAAATTTCTGATAATGGTCACATTCTGATAATTGCATTGTACGTAGATGACATGTTGTTTTTTGGGAATGGTAAGAGTTTGATTTTAGATCTGAAGTCTCAGTTGTCAGCACAATTCAAGATGAAAGATCTAGGTGCAGCAAGGTATATTATGGGGATGGAGATTAGAAGAGATAGAGCTAGTAGAAAGCTTTGGTTAAGCCAGAGCAACTATGTGAGTTTACTGTTGGAGAGATTTAGCATGGCAGCTTACAGGCAGTTAGTTGTTCCATTGATGCAGGGGATGAAGCTTTTTGTGGAGGATTGTCTTAAATCTCCTACTGAGATGGAGGACATAACTAGCGTACCATATACGAGTGTTGTTGGCAGTCTGATGTACATGTGATGGTTTGTACGAGGCCAAACATTGCCCAAGCAGTGGGAGTCCTTAGCCAGTATATGGCTAATCCTGGATGGGTACATTGGGATGCAGTAAAGAGAGTGTTCAAATATTTGCAGGGTACTTCCAAGTATTCCCTATGTTATCATGGTTATCCTACTGGTTCTCAACATTCTATAAGTATTCATGGATATGTGGATTCAGATTGGGCAGGTGACATTGACAGCAGAAGATCCACCAGTGGATATGTGTTCACGATGAATGGTGTGCTATAAGTTGGATGAGTAAGCGGCAGGCTGTAATTACTTTGTCCATGACAAAAGTAGAGTACATGGCAGCTACTCATGTTTGCAAGGAAGCTATTTGGCTTAAGAGGTTGTGTTCGGATATTGGTTTTGATGCAGGACAAATTACTATCTGTTGCGATAGTCAAGGTGCCATTTGCTTAGCAAACAATCCCACTTTCCATGCCAGAACAAAGCACATTGATGTTCAGTTTCATTTTGTTCATGATATGGTAGAAGATGGAAAGGTGATATTGGAGAAGGTTGACACTTTGAGAAATGTTGCAGATGCACTGACGAAGCCAATGAGCACAGAGAAGTTCAAATGGTGTGTTGTTTCCATGGGCCTTGGGGCCCTAAGCAGTTGATTACAGATGACTCATGACAGGTCTTCGACAAGTGGGAGAATGTTAAGAATAACATGTCTCAACCTTTAGTCATCGTGAGTTAACCAATGCATATGGTGGTGGCCTTTTTTCATGCAACGCGGTTACATGCATGCAGATTTGTTGCATGAGCGGAGGCAATTATTTTCTCTACTAGTGGTTGCGAACTAATTGAAACTTCCATAATGAGTAAAGTCTAACTACCATGCATTGATTTTGACTCACATTTTACACTTTGAGTTATGCTTTGAATCTTGCATGACAGGATGCCATCTATTCATTGTTGTTGATGATTCTTAAATACTCTATGCCTTAGTGTATTTATCAGATTGAAGTTGATAATTTTTGAGACACCAAATTATGCTGCCAAAATTATCCCAGATTCTTGTTGAAGTTGGAGGACACATGGAGAAGCTTAGTGATGTTATTGTATTGTAATTGTTTGTTACTGATAATACAAAGTATTGTGTTTTTGGTGTGTGGGGTTTTTTACCTAGAAAGGTTTTCCCCATGTAAATCTATGTGTTATGGTAATATTGTTTTATTCATGTATTTGAATGTGTTTCTTTCATTGTAACAGTTTAAGCATTTGTATGAGTTTTGCACTATCTCCCCCATATAGATTAGTGTTGGAAGCATTGTTCCGCACCTCTGCTTCCTTTCAAATACATGAGTCTGCAGAGTAGGCTGTAAAAGCCAACAATTGTCTGAATATATGTGCCATGGATGTGACTCGACCCAGATCTATGGGAAGAAGCTCCTGTAGGGTTAATTATTCCATGTGGCAACTGAAATCTCAATGCTTAGGCAATCCTGATGAATTCACAGAGTGATGAGTAAGGCAGTAATGTCTGTGTTGGTAATTTATAATTTGAATGTAGTTGAAGGATTAAGAAATGCTTGAAGAGATGTTTTGGCTTGGTAAAACATTGATTTGAATTCAATAAAAATGAGCTTCCTTGTTATTTATGTGTTTGCAATTTGCATGTTGAGATGTACTATGGCAGAGAGCCTCTGCAAAGTTGTTTGTGAGTTGTGAGATTGGAAATGCATATGGGACTGTTCCTGTTGCATCACATTTGTTGTCAGTTCTTATCACTAACTTCATTGAAAGATTACATACAATAGTGTCTCCTATCTTGTACAGGATTTCTAGAAAACAATGAGATATGTTTTTTCTTTTCCAATGAAGAAGCAATCAATGTAGACAATGTTTTTTTTTTTTCCAATGAAGAAGCAATCAATGTAGACAAATATTTCTTTTTAATTAGTAATCGCAATTATCAATGTGAAGTTTGTTAGTGCTGTTGTTTTTTAATTTATTCATTTTCCTCTTGTCTTGCTTCTTTCCAATTCTTAGGCATACAAATACTTAGCTCTATAAGAGAAACAACTTCCAATTTGATCCGACTGAGTTCTATTGAGACTACATTTGATGTGCATTATATAGATAAATCAGGCTAAATTTGTAATTTTTCAAAGCAACAAAAAGATGTAATGGCAGACACCATGCATGCAAATAGCAATTTAAAAAAAGGTCCTTTCTTGAAGAAGAAAAATAGAAGCCAAGATAAAAGAGCCATGAGCACCACAAAAAGAATCATGGAATTGTATGCTCTAATTGGAAAATTCCAGAATACACACCATGTTCAAAAGGAATAATGGAATCTTAGCTCAAGCTAGTTTCTTTATACCACTAATCCTAATTTTATATCATGCAAATTGCTTGCAATTTTAGGCAGATAAAATATGCACTCTAATAACATAGAAGATGAAAAATATCTTCTTAGATTGCTATTTCAAAAACTCAGGAGGACATTGCAATTGATACACTAAAAATACACCCCTAATAATCATCATCAGAAAGTGATTAATTTTACATGGAGCTTCTATATATAGTTTTCACAAAATTTGATCTTTTTTAAACAATTTTTCTGAATTCTGGCCTGTATTACATGGTGACAGTTCCTATCAATGAAGCTAGCAGCTGTTAATCCCAGGCTAGATTTGAACATTAACAACTACTTTGCCAAAGAGGTAATAACCCCATCACTGATAAGATTTGGAGCCAATTTAATTTTCTTTTCCTTTTGAAAATTTTTTGTGTTTTTTAGGAAAAAACTTAAAGAATTGCTTTGTAAATATTGTGTAGATATGGCTCCATGTGGAAAATTTCCTTCCGTAGGAGGAATGTCTTCTAATTTGGTACCCTATCTTCATTTTTGCCAAATGTAATAACAACCAGCTTCATTGCAAACAGGAGTATGCTCTGGATTCAATATACCCACAATTGTATGCCCAGCAGATACAACTTCACTTCATAGGACAACTACTACACCTACACTGATATATAACTTTATGTCTTCTAGGATCATGCAACAATGGACTCACTCCTGTTGAGGGAGCTTCCCCTGTGGGTGACAGTGAAGCGATATGTCCTTTCAACTTTACAAAACTTTTCCCTTCCTATGCATAAGTGCATGTTTAGTTCCTTGCTTTAGCATGGCAGAGACGCATATTCCTAAGAATTTTTTTCCCTGCCATGTTTTTGTGACATACCAGATTCAATGAATTTTACTTTTCATATTTATGGACTCCTAACTTATGTTCAATACTTGTGTGTAGACTGACAATTAAAAGACTACTAGATATAAGTATGGGAGTTTTGACACCTCTGTTAGAACAACTTACCAAACCTTTGGCACATGCCATAGTCCTTGTAAACTTGAAGGAGCTCTCAACTGGTGCCCACAAGCTTCTACTAGAATGTATGATTGTAAAAGCATCTATTACGAGTAACGAGTCTTCTTTTTCACAATAGTTTCAGACAGTCTATATACTTTGAGAGTCATGTTCACATTGATGCAGGTACATGCTTGGCTATAACTCTTCAAGGAGATGAAACGTATAGGACTTTGATCTTATCAAGAGTATAAAATATAATTATTTAAGTTTTCTTCAATATTAGTATCTGATATCTACCAAATAATCGTCAATATTAAACAATTTTTTACCTTCGTGTTTCACAAATAGTTCATTGTGTAGCTTTTGATATATGGATTGTGTTAGTTTAAAAAGTTGATTGTAGCCTTTGGGATACATTTTGATTGGTTATTTAACAAATTTTGAGTGACTTGTTATTTCTGACATCATCATTCATACTTTAAAAACATTGGTATTAATCATTCATACTTTAAAAACATTGATATTAATGTAATACTAAAAAAATAGAGCATGTTTAGTAATTAACAACCCTCTTGATATGCCTAACTAGTCTAGTGATCAAGTTTTTTTTAGCATTGTAGTTACGGATTTTGATACCTAGCACATATTAAGCTAAACATGATACATCTAACTACATGATACATCTAGACTGGATGTAATTAAAAAATTTGTTGGTTCTTTTCCTTCAGGTGCAAAAAGAGAGATTGGTTGTGTGGCTAGAGACATCTCATTGCAATGAATCTATGTAGTTGTCTTTTAATTTGTTAAGTAATATAAGAGGCATGATTTCATAAATAAGAAATAACTTTTTTTTTACAAAGTTACGAGCTATTGAATGGAATCTCTCTTTTAACTATAATCATTCATAATAGCATAGAGCAAGAGTAGTTTTCATGGCACATACCATGAAAATTTCATGCCACCTTCTCAACCACATAGGTTCTCTCTAAGTGGCTAAAAGAATTTTTTTTTTTTTTTTTTCATAACATGAATCTCTATTTTAACAATACAATCATCCATAGTTGCACGGATCAAGAGCAGTTTTCATTTTTGCACTCATATCCTATAATAATTATTGTTAAGTATATTTTTATTTTTTTCCTCCATCAAGATGCTATGCATTGCTTTTAATACTTTTAGAGGCCTTCACGCTTTAATTGTTTCACAGTTTTTTTTTGGTCCATTGTGACCTATCATCATTTCTCGTTGGCTATAATATGATTGCCTTTTGAGTTGAGGCTGAATTCCATTTGTTTTGTAATTGAAATATGAAGATTTATAAAAATTGTGTGTTCACTTCTCATTTTTCTAATTTCCCTTTTACATGTTTTGTTTTCCAATTAAGAAGATTATCACCAAGGGTTAATTTCATATTAGATCAATTTTGAAAACTCTTATATTAATTAGTGAACAAGATTATCACCAAGGGTTAATTTCCAATTGTTGATAAGGGCATGGTTCTGTGGTTAAGTCGCTTGGTTGTATAGTGGCGGCCACCAAAGTTCAAACTCCCGCTGGGCCAACGAGCTTGAGCTCGCGGGTTTGAAGTGTTCTTGCTAGGGGATGAGGTCCCCCGTGTTGTGGCCTATGGAGCCAGAGGGCTTGTCGGTCACGTTAAAAAGTTTACCAGGCGCATTAAAAAAAAAAAGTTAATTTCCAATTAGATCAATTTTGAAAACTCTTACACTTGATATTAATTAGTGAACATGGATGTGAACTGAAAATGTCTTTTTCAGTGCTGGTGGAAGCAGTATGAAGCTGCATATTTGAATATGGACAATTTTTTAATGAAAGTGATAATATCAGTAAACTTAAGAATTTAATGTCAGACATTCACATAAATTCAATACTCAGATAACTGTAATGGAATATTCTTTGGCTTGAATAATAACATTTTGTGATGATTTTCTCAACTATCAGTTTATGCATTGGATTGATTTCCTCTACCTTTAGGGCAAAACTAGACCTTGCAACCTTTGTCAACATCCTTGTAGCAACGAATAGACAGAAGCCCTACTATCATGCCTTGTCCTATCAGCGTTTGGCAGGGACTCCTGCTACAGCACAGCCCTTGTCTATTATCATGTTCTAATAAAATTTCTCAAAATTTAACTTTCTGATGTTGTCTAATGTTAGGCTCTAGGACAAAATGCTTTAAGTAATGTTTTATCAACCCAACCATAAGCCTTAGTTGTTTCTATAGCTCACCCTAGTCAACAAGATTAATGTGAGATCATTATAATAAAATTATAAAAACCTTCAAACATTTATATGACCTAGGAATGTCCAATCATATTTGAATATTAGTGTATATTTATATGGATCTTGATTTGTAGATGCTATATATGTGCACAAATTCTTTGAACCTGCCTTCTTTATAAAGGATCCATAAGATGTAGAGAAAAGGAATCTCATGCATAGGCCTCCTAAATAATTCAATAAATAAAATCCAGTTCTACTGAAATATTATAAATGCTCACCAGTAGTATATCAGCAATGGTTGCAGGTCTTTCTAATCTAGTACTACGCCTTCCTTAAAGCATCTTAGAAGTGGATTATTATAAGGTGCCCAAGTACCTCAAACAGGGATTTGTTTACTAGGTATGTAATTTTGGACTAGTTACGTAACATCTATATGATATTTTCCACTATAATATGTAAATTGGATACCTTTATTCTCTAATTTTGAGAAACTAATAATTAGAAGTCCTAAATACTTGAAGGTAAAAAGGAATCCAAAAACCTTAAGCAGAAAATGGAGATTAAGGAACATAAATTCTGAGCGGCATTCATCTGCCAAGAAAACAATTTTATATCCTGTTACAATTCAATGTCTACTAGCTTAAAAACAAATTATATGTAGGTCCGCGCATGAGCACATTATACTAACTATAGCATCACTCCTTATCATAATGATATTTAAAGCTATTATTAAAATAATTTGCAGAAAGTAATTATTGATGAAGGCACCTTTGATGTGAAAAGCTTAAACAAAGGTATGTTGTGGTTAACAAACTAGATGTTTAGTGTGGAACCAGATCCCCACCTAAAAAGCCATTGCTTTGACCAAGGACTTATATTCCACCATCCTTATTTGTTGCACATAAGAATCATTTATAAAATAAAAAATGAATCATACCATTGCAGAAGTTGCCTGGAAATAAAAGCATTCACCTTAATGGAGTCTTTTGCAGCTATAAATATGGCAGAAGATGAATATGGTGGCAGTTAAAAGGATGTGTTTCTTAAGTAAAGCTATAGCTATTACAAACATGAGCCCTTCAAATACCTATTTATAACATGGGTGGAAGAATTTACAGTGAAAACACATAAGCAGCTCGTCTAGTTCTATCCTCTACTTCCACACAATCCTCCAGTTCCTCCACAAGCCCCACCTGCAAGGTTCCCATCACTACCACCTGCACAACCTCCACTTGAAAACCACAAATCTGCTCTATCACCACCTACATCCTTTTTGTTTTCTCTTCCTTCTCCATGAACATATGAAAACACTACCATTGACATCATCACCACCAATACCGCCACTCCCAAACACATGCACATTAAAGAACCAGAAAAGCCTAACTCTTCCTCCAATTCCATAATCTCTCTCCCTCTCTCCTCTCCCTCTCGCTCCCTCGCTCCCTCTCTCAAGCCAGTATGATGATTTAAGTTGTGAATGTTATTGAACTCATAGACAGTAGCTTGGTTATGTAGAAAATTCATGCTTTTTTCTAGAGAGAACCAAATCTTTAAAGTCTATAGCAAATCAATTGACTTGGACTGAAAGTAACTCTGTTATGGGAAATTGGAATAGACAACAAGTAGTAGAAATGGAAAAATATGCCATGGACCCTGCATATGTTGCATTTAGTATTTTTCAAAGGAGAAAGAAGACCAACATTTCATGTTATACAATATTCCTTGTCTTATGGTGGGACACAAAAGAAAGAATAAACGAATGAGAACAAGAGACTCGAGCTAATGGTAAGGTTCCACGATTTTTAATGTTTTAAAATACCAGCCAAGTGGAAAACTGTGTATGACCAGTCAGCTATTAGCCTATTTCTAGACATCTCTTTTTATAAAATGTAAAGTACAGCCAATCCGAAGAAATAGTGAATTTAGCTTTAGTTGAAAATTTAGCAATATATATTTTTAATATAAATAATATGGAGATAAAATATAGCTTTAGTAAAAAATATAGCCACTTCTCAACCTTCGGAGGCCTCCCTTCTTAAAAAGGAAGAAGGGTGGACCACAATAGGGAACTGTAAAAATAATTGAAACCCTAGCAATAGTGGAGCTCATGCTAAGACTCTAGGTAATATTGGTAATCAAGTTGTTAAGCAGCCATCTAGCACAATTTCAAACTGTCAGGACAAGGGGAAAGAGGTGGTTCTCTCTAATGGAAAGTCATCCAGTCAACCTAAGTTTACTAAAACACCTCAACCGATGTCAATCTTATCTTCTCAACTAGAGAGTATTGTTTGTTCTTCTACATCTTCCCCTCTAGTGGTCCAACATTGTTCTTGTAGTCCACCTAAGCATTTAGAAGAGGGAGAATATACTTCAGAGAAAAGAAAGGTGAGTATCCCCAACATTTAGTTGGGCAATTTTTCTCAAGATGTTTTTTTACAAAATCACTATGCCACTCTTGATGAGTTGGATAGTGATGACATGACTCTTGACTCTTGTCAATGAATTTTCTCTCCTAGAATGTTCTAGGTCTTACGAACCTCCCTAGGAAATACTCTATGAGAGATACTCGACAAATATTTCCAAGTCTGGATGTTCTTTGCTTGCAAAGTCAAGATTACTAGTTTTTTACTTTCTGTTGTTTGTCATGTTATTTGGCTAGCTATTTTTTTGTAGCAATCACAAGGTTGGTCATGGAGGAGTTGTCACTTTTCTCTCTCCTAAGTGGCATCAACATTTAGTTGATCATGGATGTGACCCAACTAACAGAGCGTTATGGGCCATCCTTAACATTGACAATCATTCGTTTGGAATTATTAATGTTTATACATGCAATGATGTTGAAATATCTTCTCTCTAGTGCTAGATTGTTGGTTTAATGCTTGCCACCACTTGGGTTATGTGCAGAGACTTTAATATGGTTGAGATGGTGTGTGATAAGGATGACACTCTTCCCATGTGCTAGATAGCTAGCCAAAGGGATACTTGGTATTTCGTGTGCAAAAAATTATGACTTTTGATCCCAACATGGGTCGTCACCATAACAATCACTATTAGTCTATGTGGAGCAACTTATGGGCTAGATCTAACAACTTGCGTACAAATGGCTTGATCATGGTATGATTTCAAGGCAATCCTTCTTTTCATTTGCCAATTGTTTCTCCCTTCCAGTGGATCCCTTATCAGATGTTGTCCTTTCCTATCAATCCCCCATTCAGTTTTGCATTAAATGGCAACTTGCTAACCCAATGCCAACAAGACTCATTTTTTTCTCAACACATCCTTGCTAACCCATCAAGCCACACTGGCCCACATCCAATGTGTCTCAAACCTTGTTCCTCGGCCTACTCAACAGATAGGTTGGATTGATGGGTGCAATAGTGCTATCCAACACACTTCTCACTTCCTTCGGATTTATGGCTACCAACTAGCTCAATTTCACCGCAACTCATATGAGGCTACCACCTCAAAGCTCCTCCAAGCCACCATTGCACTAGAATCCAATATCTTTTCTCTTGCTTTGTAGTTGTAGGTGACCGAGCTTTGTCGACAGAAGCAAACTTTTGATAGTCATACAACTAGAGGCACTCAAATTAAAGCTCATTTGCATTGGCTCAAAGTGCAAGATAGAGCCTCTAAAGAATTTTTCCAAGATCTTCGTGCTCACCACACTTCCCAAGCCATTAAACAAATCAAAGCAAACCATCAACTCTTGACTAAACTTCTTGATATCCTTCAGGCTTTTGTTTGTCATTATAAGCTCAGGAGAATTCTCCTGAACATGAACAAGCTTTCTAAGAATGCCTCAGGGTTGTCCCTTGTCAACTTTCTCATACTCAGTGAGTCTTTTGCCATCAATTATTGTCCATTACTGATCTTTGTGAAGCTTTCTTTTCCACGGCCAATGACAGATCCCATATGTGATGGTTTTCCTTGTGAGTTGTACAAGACTCTCTGGGGCTTGGTTGTAGGGGATCTTCATAAAGTATATCTTGAATCCTTTCAGTATAGTTCCTTAGGAAAAATTATAAACAAAGGAAATATTAATTTGAACATACCTAAGTCTGGAGATCCTAAGGATATCTACAACTGGAGATTGATTACTCTGCTTAATGTCTCCTACAAGATCATAGCCAAAGCTCTTTCTTTGAAGTTGAACCATCTTCTTCCACAGATTGTGCATCCTAAAAAAATTGAATTCATTAAGTCCATGTATATTTTGGACAATATTATTGCAGTCTAAGAAGGCATGGAGTGGGCCTAGTTCTCGCAGCAACAAGCTATGTTCATAAAAATTGACTTTGCTAAATCCTATGATAGCATAGAGTGGCCCTTTATCCTTGTCATGCTTCAAGCTTTATGGTTTGGCCTCGCTTTGTGTAATTTGTTCGCATTCTTTTTTCAAATGTCTTTGCTTGACTCACTATCAATAGCCATCAATCCAATACATTTCACATTTTTAGGTCTATCCAGTAAGGATGTCCTTTAGCCTTTTCTCTTTATGTGCTAGTTACTGAGGGATTTGGATATCTTTTGGCCAATTATGTTTCTTAGAATCTAGTCAAAGGCATTTCCTTACCCAATCCTTGACTCACTTAAAGAATGCGCATTTTGCAGATGACTCCTTTCTTACTCTTCTAGAATAATAAGGCAGTATCAAACAAGACTTGTATTGTCTAGATCTATTTTCTGTAAGGTGTTAGGTTCCAACATGCAATGGCAAAAAACTCAATGTTATAGGCAATCACTTTCACCTAAGCCTCCTTGGCTTGACACTTTTGGGTGGAGATGGATTGAGCATGGAGAAATTCTCAGGTTCCTGAACATTCCTTTTTCTTTTCAAGCATCCCCATCCTCTCTATGGCAGGGTGTTATCTCTAAAATTGAAAAGAAGCAGGCTTATTAGATTGCCAAGCCTATCCCCTTGGCAAGGAAATTCTAGGTGTGCTCTAAGATCTTGTTAGCTATTCATGTTTACTATTCTTCCTTCTAGGTTCCTTGAAAAGCTTCTCAAGGATTTTCTTTGGGCCTCCTTTGAAAATCATAGAGGTTTCTATAACATGACTTGGGATTTTTGTTGTCTCTCACATGATTTTGGAAGGCTAGGTTTGATTTCCATTGAATGATAAGGATTGCCCTTATGTGCCAAATGAAGGGGAAGTAATATCTTTATTGATCTATTTGAAATGATACAATGCAGATTTATACAGGGACAATATAGTTTATATCGATGCAGTTCACATAACTGTCGATCGAGTTTGTATAACAACTTTATAACTGCAACATGGACAATGTAATTAACAATGTAATACCAACATTCCCCCCTTATTACATTGTTCCTACAATAGTACTTGGTGGTGTTCACCTAGGGTTAGGGTTTTGACTTTGTGTTTGCATGTCCCTATGTGTATTCCTTCAAACCCTTAGTGCCTTGGTTTAAATTGTTCCTCGGTCCACATGCATTGTTTAACCATTTTTTCCTATCGCATTTGAGAAAATTACTAAGTTCTGTGTATGCAAAGGCAAAATGTATGTTGGCGAGCTTGAGAAATCTCTATCGGCCTCCAAAAAATGATAAAAACTGAGTTATGGGCATTATATATGCATATCGGGTCACATATACAAGAGGGAATCTTTCAAAGATTCCCAGGGATATTCTACAGTTGTATGCATTTCCAAATGCATATTGGGTTCAAAAGGAGAATGTGCAAGGGCAGAATATACATTGAAGATTCCTGGAATATTCACTGCTTGCATATTCGATTGCATGTATATTTGGTTTGTATGTTCAGACATACAACGGTTAGATACAAAGAAAAGATACATTGCAGGTATATTCCTTGGAATATTCCTTCTTGTATATATTGGGTCTTGTACATTGTATTTGTATATTCGGCATACAATGGAAATGTACATTGAAAAATATACAAAGGCTGGCGCACATACGTTTGCTACAGTGCAGCAGAGATGCATTTAGTGGGGCCCGCCGCAGTTTTATACAAACAGGTTTGTACATGTTCAATATACAAGGGAAGAATGTATGTGGAATATTTTGAAAAGATTCTCTGCTTGTATGTTTGTGTTTGTATATTCAGCATACAAACAAAATATACATTCGGATATACAATGAAGAAATATGCATTCCGGACCCGAAGGAGAAGTCAGATGTTGCGGATAAATTTTTGAAATTCGCCTTGTATGTATGAGGCAAATGTACATGCACATATACAAGGAAATATGCAAGGAAAGAGGATACAAGCCGGACCCGAATTGAATATCAATTTGTTCTAAACAGGTTTGGGGTCCGCTTTGTATATCAAACAGATGTATATGTATTTTGCATATACAAGGGTTTTTTGAAGGGTGAACAATGGCATTTGTATATGCATTTGCTCGTGCATATACAAGGGCGAAAAGGGCAAAATGAAGAAGCAAAAAGCCAGCGATAGAATCAGGGGGTGCCTAAGTGGCACGTTTTCACTAGCCGACGACTTGTCAGTGTGATTTTGAGCCGTGGATCTCAGCGATAGGAGTGGATCGACGACCTTGTTTTGAACCTGCAGCGATGGTTTTTCCTGAGAGTGTACGCCCATTTTTGAGCGAGAAAATCTCTAGATGCATCTGCTATTGCATCCCACGGGTAGATGAAGCATTGATGGTGGATTTGCAGAGGATGGACGACGAAAGGGATAGGTCAACCCCCTGATTGAAGATGAAAGTCCTGGAGCGGCGGTGCAGATCCCAATTCCACTTGCACATTCCTCTTTGTCTCTCCTCAACATTGAATATTTCTGAGTGCCATTCCTCATGCATTGAATTTGGTGGGTTTTTGATTTGCCTTGTAATTAATTTTTGCTGGGTACAAAGTCTTGGTATAAAAGCCACACTGTGTTACTCATTTGTTGTTGTTGAAAACTAGACAATTTTTGGTGCTATGATAAGATACAACTTCATTGGTGGCCCTGTTTGGGATGTTTTTGTGAGTTTATGAATCTCATGTTGTATGTTTAATGCATAAATGTACTGGTTTCATGTTGATTTAAATGAGTAATGCTTCATTGCATGTGTTCTATTATTTCTCTCCGAATTGAATGTATTCTTCTTTTGAATCTAAACAGCTAAGGGGTGTCTAAGATTCTTGAATATGGATTTGCTATATTGAATGCTTGGTCTTTTACTTCTACTCAAGGAGTAGATTAAATGTTTTAGGTTAAAGTGTTAAGAAGAATATATTGCAGTGAGGATCTCCTAAGCAGAGGTAACCGAATACTTAATTCTGGGAAGTATCTGTAAGGCAAATATTAAACAATCCCCTCGAAACTCAATCATTAATATAGGTTTATGTGTACATTCACATGTGTATGTCTATTGACTCCGAGCCCTGGATAGGCACCGATCCAGTCTTGTATTGAGGTCACAACCAAAGTCCTAGTTTTGCATCCAAATACAAAACAAACTCAAACTTTAAATGCAAACCTTTAGGATATTAGAAGTAGTTTTAGGACCGAAATCCTCTGTCTACAACTGAATATAGGCCCAAAGCTAGCCCCTTTGCACTTATCTCACAGTTTTGGTCTGCATAAGAGAGGATTTATCTGCATTGTGTCAACATCCCAGCAAATACATAGATGCATTTTATAGATGTTGAGTAGGGAATACCCCCTTGGTTCTGTAGAGCCTAAAGAAGAAGGAGAGATATTTATAGAGTCTATCTCCTATACTATTGGCCCCTAGCCCGAGAATCCTATTGATCAGTGATGGCTACCTTGTAGGGATTACTAGGAATAAGCATCTAGTCTGAGAAAATAACCAACATAAATTGGTGACTCCACTGGCGAGGTGAAGTGAAAGTGTTATCTTTTCATCCCTGGTAAGTTATTGCCCATCTGAGTCGCAACAGATTTTGGTGACTCCACTGGGAACTACTTTGTGAAAGAACCCTGATTTTAAAAGAAAATAATTCCTAGTTATAGGTGTTGACTCAGAACCAATCTCCTAACCGGTAAAGTAAAAATTTGTATGCAAGGGAGAAGATCCCTGCATAATTCTCTGTCTACAGAATTACCTAGAAAAATGATGTACAGGAAAAAGGGGACTGCTCAATCCAGTCAAGAGGGTTCTCCCAGAAGTAATGATAATATTCAGGACAATCCAGGATCTTCAGAGCAGACAATACCTTATTTTTTAAACACTGAGGCTGAAATCCAGAAAGTATATGAAAGACAGCAGGGTGCTAGTTTGAGAATAAGGTCAGAAGTTTTTCAAGAACGCCCTTTCTTGGATCCCAGTGATAGATTTGAAGAGGTTGAGTCTCCAAGGGATGAAGATAATGATGATCAGAATGGAATGGGACCATCCTCCTCCATGCCCAGAGATGAACAGTTAGCTAAAGAAATCAAAAGTTTAAGAGCAGAATTAGAATATATGCAGGCAATAAAAATAAGAGATGACATGAAACAGAAAGTGCAAGCTTTGAGAGTTGCTTAGAATGATTCAATTCCTACCCTTGAAAATGCAAATATGTAGAGAAACCAGCATAGAAATGAAGTTCAGGATCAGCATGATAATCAGAGACAGAATGCAAATAATGCTAGAATACCATTAAATAACGTGAGAAATCAGAATGCAAACAGAAATGTCAATGTTAATCAGTTTGGTAGACAGCCTATGCATCTAGACAGATTCAGGCAGTTAGTTTTTGATGGCATTCCTGGTTACCCAAACCCTATTGATAAACATGTAAGGCCGCAAGTGCCAAAATTTTTAGGAAATAATACTGTGTCAGGAGAAGACCACTTAAAAACTTTTTAGAATATCATGGACAACTTTGAGGTTGAGCATGAAGATGTTTTCATGAAATTATTTATGCAATCTTTAGTTGATGAAGCCAGGGAATGGTACAAGGGTCTGCCTGATAGAAGTGTTTCAGCATGGGATGACTTCAGGAGAGTTTTCAAAGAACAGTATGGTGACAAAACTAATCCTATTTTTTTCATTAATGAATTTACTAGCATTACCAAAGGATCAAATGAATAGGTGGCTGACTTCAATGCTAGATTCATGAAGGTATTGAACAAATTGCCACATAACCTGAGGCCTAATGAACCTATGTGCATAGTGTTGTACATAAATGCTTTTGATGCCAAAACTGCTTATGGATTAAGAGACAAGGGACCTCACAGCCTTAGAGATGCTTTCAAAATAGCAATGAATATTGAAAATAACAGAAAAGCGTCTAGTAAGACAAACAGAAGAGATGATGTAAAAATCCTGCAAAATCCAAACACTAAATCTCAAAGTGTTCAAGGTAGTGTGTCCACTTCTAAGGATAAAATAGATAAATTGATAACTATTGTCAAGGACTTGAGCTATAGAATGGCTAAAAATGAAAAGAGAATAGGTCCTGACAGACAGGTTTACCCAAGGCAAGAAAGAAGACCATCATTACATGACATGCCATATCATACCAATTGGCATAATGGTAAACCCATTCTCCCACACAATAATACAAATCAAAGAGCTCAGAATGCAAAGGAAACACCTGATCCTTTGAAGAAGGCTGTCAATATTGTTAATGACACCCCATGGTGTATAATATGCCAAATGCCTCACTCACAGTCACAATGCATGATTGCTCAGTCTCTATATAACAATGTCGTGGCTTGTGATGAATACAATGAGCTGCATTGCATGGAGGATGATAATGTCAATATGCTATCTACAAACAGGGAGTATCCTTCCCCTGATGTTGATGCAAGCATAGATAATGAGGTTCAAGTCTGCCAGCAGTTTCCCTATGATGAAGATGATGAGGACAACTATGCTTATGCTTAGGACTCACAACTTTTTTCTGAATAACTTGAGGAGACCTTCTGATGAAGAAATTAGGGCCCTCATAGCTGCGGCAGAGGCTCAAGTCAAAAGCAATTACAAACTCAGAGGCAAAGCTCAGGTAAGAAACTCACACCAACCAGAGAATACTCTTATGAATCAGGCAGTGCACAGTCATAAAGGGATTGAACCACAGAAGAAATAGTGGAACAATAACAAGCAATTTTTTAAACAAAAAATAGCTCATGATTCTCAAGGACCAGAAAACAGAATTCCCCAGGTTGAGAATCAAAGCAAAAGTTTTCAGACCAAAAATGACAGTCAAGGAACCATAAAAATTAAAGCTGGACCATACCAGGATAAAAATAAAACTGCAGATCAGGCTACAACTGTCATACAAAATTATGCTCCATTTGACATAACTCAGGTCTTGTCTCAGATAAAAATCTCTGTTCCATTAATGGAGCTGATGAAAGTTGAAGAGTTCATAAATAAAACATTGTCCTTGATTTTAGGAGTACCTTGCCGAGCTAATCAGAGTATTGAAACTCAGGGTAAGAGGCAAGCCATGTGTATGGATGAAGATGAGATTCCTGAGGAATATCTAGGGATGACCATGACAAAATGCCCTTCACAGGTTGAACCATTTTATGTCTCCCTTGTCATAAATTGAAAAGTGATTAAGAATTGTATGCTTGACTCAAGAGCATCAACGAATATCATGCCTCTGGCTATCATGCATCAAGCTGGATTAAAAATAGACAAGGCATGTGGGAAATTCTATGCCATGGATGCTAGGGAAGTACCTATCATTGGAATTATGAAAGATGTGGATTTCAGACTGGCAGCATATCCTGAAAAGACTTACAAAATGAACATAACAGTTGTTGATATCAAGCCACAGTATGGTATGCTATTGTCAAGAAGATGGGCAACACTCATTGGTGGAAGTATGCAATTAGACCTATCATATGCTATGATCCCTATGAATGGCAGGGATGTCAAATTGATCAAAGAAGAAAGATCATCAAAAATAGTTGAGGACTAGGAGTCAGAGGAGCATATATGTTTTGTGGACACTGACTGTGAAAATTTTAGAGTTGTCTCAAATGATCAAGGAGGTAAAGGGGGAGACATGTGCATTCAAGAGTCTGACCAACATGGTTTCTAGACCATGTACTTTGATGGAGCTTGTTCAAAGGAAGGCTCTGGTGCTGGCATTGTATTTCTGTCTCCAACCGGTAAGCTTCTAAAATTCTCATTCTTGCTGAAGTTTGCCTGTACAAATAATATTGGAGAGTATGAAGCTCTGTTGTTAGGATTGAATGTAGCTCTGAAGCATTGAATTAAGATGGTCAAAGTATTTGGTGATTCAGAGTTAGTTGTTTCCCAAGTTAGAGATAAGTATGCATCAAAAAATAAAAGGTTAAAACAATATAAGCATGCTGTCTGGGATACAATTGAATTATTTGATGCATTTTCAATAAGCTAGATAGAGAGATCAAAAAATGTCAGGGTAGATTTTCTAGCTAATGTAGCCATAAGGCCAGATGATATTACTCTATCAGTTGTTACAAATGTTGAGGTCAAACTTAGACCTGCGATGCCAGATAATGTATGTAGCTGGCAGGTGTTTGATGATGATAAAGATTTACTGAGATTTCTACATTGTATTGATGAGTATGAGAACCAAGAAATGAATTTTCAAAATTTTGTGGAAGTTGTAAATGGAAAAGAAACTCTCTTAGGGAAGGAGGTAATTCAACTCAAGACAAATAAAATCCCTAGAGGGCTGGTTGCTTTAGAACAAGCTTTTGACAATAGGGACCAATTTGTCACAAAGGTATCTCCAACAAACAAGAATGATTTAAAGGAGATAAACTTGGGGACATCTCATGCCCCTAAAAGGGTATACATTGGCAAACAACTCAAGCCACATATCAGAACTATGTTGATTGCATTGCTAAGAAAATATAAGCATGTCTTTGCCTGGTCATATGACGACCTGAAAGCTTATAAAGAGGACCTATTCCAGCATGAAATCCCTTTGAAGCCCGAAGCTAAACCATTTAGACAAAAACAAAGACCTATCAACCCAACTTTAGCTCCTAAAATGCAAGAAGAACTTATGAAGCTTAGGGAGGCTGGAATAAGTATGCCCATCAGACACTCAACTTGGGTGTCTAACCTTGTCCCAGTCAGAAAAAAGAACAGTGACATAAGATTGTGTGTGGACTTTAGAAATCTAAATGTATCTTCTTTGAAAGACAATCATCCATTGCCAAACATGGAAGCCATGTTACAGAAGGTGACTGGCTGTGAACTTTTATCCATGATGGATGGATTTTTAGGGTACAATCAGGTGAAAGTAAAAGAATCAGAATAGTTTAAGACTGCTTTCACCACTCCATGGGGAACCTATGTATATGTGAGGATGCCATTTGGACTGATAAATGCAAGTGCCACATTTCAGAGGGCAATGGACGTTGCCTTTGCGGGATTAATTGACTCAATCTTGGTTGTGTATCAGGATGATTTGACATCTTATTCAAAAAAGGAGGAGCAGCATTGCATGCACCTGGAACAAATTTTTATTAGAGCATTAGAATATGGTATCTCACTCAACCCAAAGAAATGTGCTTTTGGGGTAGTGGAAGGAAAATTGCTTGGACAAATTGTTTCCAAAGATGGAGTCAGGATTGATCCTGAAAGGGTGGCTGCAATTGACAAAATTCAGATCCCTAAAACAGTGAAAGGTGTTCAGTCCTTCTTTGGACAAATTAATTTTGTTAGAAGATTTGTGCCTAACTTTGCAGAGACCACCAAGGATATCTCTAAGATGTTGAAGAAAGGTGCAATTGTCAAATGGGAAGATGAAGCAACTAAATCTTTTCAGAACATAAAAGAGGCTATAAAGATGGCTCCTGTACTAAAATCTCCTGATTTTTCTAAGCCATTTCAGTTATTCTCATTTTCTTCTTTCCATACTATTGCTACATGTTTATTGTAGAAAAATGCAGAAGGTTTTGAACAACCTATAGATTTCTTTAGTGTGTCATTGCAAGCCGCTAAGTTGAAGTACGACATCATGGAGAAATAAGCATATGCACTAGTTAGAGCAGTCAAGAGCTTCAAGCCATATTTGGTGGGCTCTCGGATAGTTGCATATGTGCCTCATGTAGCAATCAAAGATATTTTTACTCAGCAGGAGGTAACTGGAAGAAGATGCAGATGGATAAACAAATTGCAAGAGTTCAATATTGAAATACAGATCACAAAACTAGTAAAAGGACAAGGTTTGGCAAAATTGATGACACAGTCAAATCTAGAGGCATTCCAAGTGAATGTAGTGCATAATGAAGTTATAAATATGTCACAATCTGAGTGGTACAAGGACATAGTACATTATTTGTAGAATCTAAATTGTCCTTCCCACCTTAATGATAATCAGATGAGGACCTTGAAGCTACAAGCTATTAAATACATCATTGTTCAAGGAGAGTTGTATTGGAAAAAATTTGATGGTGTGCTACTCAGGTGTGTAAATGAAAATCAAGCCAGAGATATTTTAAGTGATATGCACAATGGAGTATGTGGTGGACACTATACTGCCTGGACTATAGCCCACAAAATTCTTAGAGCTGGCTACTAGTGGCCAACTCTCTTCTTGAATGCACAAAGAATGGTAAGAAAATGTGATCCTTGCCAAAGGTTCTCAGGAAAATTAAAATATTATGGTGCATTACCCCTTAGGACTATAACTGTAGAAGCTCCATTTCAGCAATGGGAAATTGATTTTATAAGGGAAATCTCAGAAAAATCTAATGGAGGACATAGTTGGATTCTTGTTGCCAATGATTACTTCACTAAATGGATTGAGGCCATTCCAACTAAAAAAGCTACAAGAAAAGTGGTGATGGATTTCCTTCTAGAAAATATTATTATCAGATTTGGAGTACCAGCCAAATTGGTCGCAGATAATACAATGTGCTTCAGGTCTGGTGAATTTGTTGATTTTTGCAACAACTATGGAATAAATTTGTTACATGCATCACCATATCATCCACATGGAAATGGTCAAGCACAGTCAAGCAACAAAAGTCTCATGAAAATCGTCAAAAGGATGACAAGTAAAAATAAAAGGGGTTGGGATTCGAAGCTAAAAATGGCATTATGGGCTGATAGAGTGATAGTGAAAAGAGCAACTGGAAAGTCACCTTACGAATTAGTGTATGGTACAGCAGCTAGATTGCCTATCAACAACCTCCTACCAGTTTCTAAATTCATACAAGAAAATGATGAGGAGATTGAAGACCCAATGACTGAAAGAATAAATCAGCTCGTTGCACTGGATGAAATGAGAAGGGAGGCACAAAAAACAAACATCAAGAGACAGTAAAAAGTAAAATATCTATTTGATAAAAGGGCTATAGACAGAAAGTTTCATATAGGTGATTTGATCCTTGTTTGGAATGCAAGGAATCAGGACAAGGGCAAGCACGGTAAATTTGAGCCCTTATGGAAGGGCCCGTACCAAATCAGTGACACTCATGGAGAAGATTCCTATTTGCTCCAGGCCATAAGCGGTGAATTGTTGGAATTGCCTGTGGTTAGTTCCTAAAACCCTACTTCTCATAAATGGGTAACTTCTGTGCACACTGTAAATTAGATGTAAATGTTTTGTACATACCTTTGTATAGTCGGTCGTGTTTTGTGTTTTGTCTGGTTTGCCCTGGAGTTGCCTGGTTCTCACTGTAGTCTTGCATCTGCACGTCCCCAGACGGAGCCACTGGTGGTGTTCACCTAGGGTTAGGGTTTTGACTTTGTGTTTGCATGTCCCTGTGTGTATTCCTTCAAACCCTTAGTGCCTTGGTTTAAATTGTTCCTCGGTCCACATGCATTGTTTAACCATTTTTGCCTGTCGCATTTGAGAAAATTGCTAAGTTCTATGTATGCAAAGGCAAAATGTATGTTGGCGAGCTTGAGAAATCTCTATCGGCCTCCAAAAAATGATAAAAACTGAGTTATGGGTATTATATATGCATATCGGGTTGCATATACAAGAGGGAATCTTTCAAAGATTCCCAGGGATATTCTGCAGTTGTATGCATTTCCAAATGCATATCGGATTCAAAAGGAGGATGTGCAAGGGCAGAATATACATTGAAGATTCCTAGAATATTCGTTGCTTGCATATTGGGTTGCATGTATATTTGGTTTGTATGTTCAGACATACAACGGTTAGATACAAAGAAAAGATACATTGCAGGTATATTCCTTGCAATATTCCTGCTTGTATATATTGGGTCTTGTACATTGTATTTGTATATTCGACATACAATGGAAATGTACATTGAAAAATATACAAAGGCTGGCGCACATACGTTTGCTACAGTGCAGCAGAGATGCATTTGGTGGGGCCCACCGCAGTTTTATACAAACAGGTTTGTACATGTTCAATATACAAGGGAAGAATGTATGTGGAATATTTTGAAAAGATTCCCTACTTGTATGTTTGTGTTTGTATATTCAGCATACAAACAAAATATACATTCGGATATACAATGAAGAAATATGCATTCCGGACCCGAAGGAGAACTCAGATGCGGCAGATAAATTTTTGAAATCTGCCTTGTATGTATGAGGCAAATGTACATGCACATATACAAGGAAATATGCAAGGAAAGAAGATACAAGCCAGACCCGAATTGAATATCAATTTGTTCTAAACAGGTTTGGGGTCCACCTTGTATATCAAACAGATGTATATGTATTTTGCATATACAAGGGATTTTTGAAGGGTGAACAGTGGCGTTTGTATATGCATTTGCTTGTGCATATACAAGGGAGAAAAGGGCAAAATGAAGAAGCGAAAAGCCAGTGATAGAATCAAGGGGTGCCTACGTGGCATGTTTTCACTGGCCGACGACTTGTCAGTGCGATTTTGAGCCGTGGATCTCAGCGATAGGAGTGGATCGACGGCCTTGTTTTGAACCTGCAGCAATGGTTTTTCCTGAGAGTGTACGCCCATTTTTGAGCGGGAAAATCTCCAGATGCATCTGTTGTTGCATCCTGCAGGTAGATGAAGCATTGATGGCAGATTCGTAGAGGATGGACGACGGAAGGGACAAGTCAACCACCTGATTGAAGATGAAAGTCCTAGAGCGGCGGTGCAAATCCTGATTCCACCTGCACATTCCTCTTTGTCTCTCCTCAGCATTGAATATTTCTAAGTGCCATTCCTCATGCATTGAATCTGGTAGATTTTTGATTTGCCTTGTAATTAATTTTTGCTAGGTACATAGTCTTGGTATAAAAGCTAGACTGTGTTACTCATTTGTTGTTGTAAACTGGATAATTTTTGGTGCTGTGATAAGATACAACTTCATTGGTGGCCCTGTTTGGGATGTTTTTGTGAGTTTATGAATCTCATGTTGTATGTTTAATGCATAAATGTACTGGTTTCATGTTGATTTAAATGAGTAATGCTTCATTGCATGTGTTCTGTTATTTGTCTCCGAATTGAATGTATTATTCTTTTGAATCTAAATAGCTAAGGGGTATCTAAGATTCTTGAATATGGATTTGCTATATTGAATGCTTGGTCTTTTACTTCTACTCAAGGAGTAGATTAAATGTTTTAGGTTAAAGTGTTAAGAAGAATATATTGTAGTGAGGATCTCCTAAGCAGAGGTAACCGAATACTCAATTCTGGGAAGTATCTGTAAGGCAGATATTAAACAATCCCCTCGAAACTCAATCATTAATATAGGTTTATGTGTACATTCACATGTGTATGTCTATTGACTCCGAGCCTTGGATAGGCACCGATCTAGTCTTGTATTGAGGTCACAACCAAAGTCCTAGTTTTGCACCCAAATACAAAACATACTCAAACTTTAAATGCAAACCTTTAGGATATTAGAAGTAGTTTTAGGACCGAAATCCTCTGTCTACAATTGAATATAGGCCCAAAGCTAGCCCCTTTGGACTTATCTCACAGTTTTGGTCTGCATAAGAGAGGATTCATCTACGGTGTGTCAACAACCCAGCAAATACATAGATGCATTTTATAGATGTTGAGTAGGGAATACCCCCCTTGGTTCTGCAGAGCCTAAAGAAGAAGAGGAGATATTTATAGAGTCTATCTCCTATACTGTTGGCCCCTAGCCCGGGAATCCTATTGATCAATGATGGCTACCTTGTAGGGATTACTGGGAATAAGCATCCAGTCTGGGAAAAAAACCAACAGTACTAAGGGACCCCCCCTGAATGCTAACATACTCAACAAAGCTGATTACATAATATGAATACATATTTTACGGAATATCTTCTCCTAAAAGAATAAATCCTGAACCAAGTGGGGCTCCATCAAGTTGTCTCTTGACCCTCAGAAAGGTGTAGCTTCAAGCTATGTTCTTGAGCTCTCAGTCCCGAACTCTCAAATCACAGAGTCTTGAATTATTCAACAACAATCCCTAAGAGATACGACAGATCTCTATCATTGGCTAGTGACCGCAAAAGGGTATAATTCTCAATCATATACTCTGAAGCTCATTTGACAACAATCCATATTGAGCTCAAGACCAAATCCCAAACCTGTCTCCAAAACATAACCTTCACAAAACATGTATTCTTCAAATTTGTCAACAACAACAAGGAAAAACAAAAAACTAAAGCAAAAGAATAAATGCTTCTCATGCAAAGCATCATCTCAAAGTGTGAAGCTAACTTGAGATGATGAAAATTCCTCCATCCTCCGATGCTGCCTGCCTCCAATAAAGTGAAGGCTTATAGCACTAATGCATAATTGACACCCAGAAAAGTGTCATCTTTAAAACATTCATCATATGTTGAATCCTCATTCTCAATGCAAGCAAGGTTTCCTTCATTTTTGACCTTTCCTTTAAGAACATCACTAGCTCGAGTTCTACAATCCCAAGTTGTGTGACCCTTCTTCTTACAATAAAAACATTTGATTTTCTTTGATCTTTTGTAATTGCTTCTTGAGAATAATTCTTTCTCTTGAGGATCATCTTCTGAATCTTCTTCTGTTCTCTTCTCTTCAGCTAAAAGGGCAAAAATCATACCTTCTAGAGTTTGTGAAGGTATTTGACTGAGTGTGAAAATAACATTGTTGTATTTTGAAGGCAAGTTGTTTAATAATATGGCCTTAGCATCATCATCATCTACCATAGCTTTAACCTCTGCTAGCTGTCTAATGAGAGATTGCAAGTTACTTATATGATTTGACATTGTAATTACAGGTTCCATATTGAACCTAAATAACTGAAGCTTTAGGGAGAACTTTGCATTAACTGCTTTTGCTCCAAACAATTTATTCAAGTTATCCCAAATTTGATTTGATGATTTATCCAAATCAATGTGGTGCAATTCAATGTCAGAGAGAGCAAGACCAATTATAGCCTTGGCATTATCATCTCTACTACTCCAATCTAATAACTTATTTGCATCTGTAGGTGCTTTTTCGTTTCCACTTAATATTCCCCATAAATTTTTATTCATTAGTTGCATCTGAATTTTTATTATCCAAGTATGAAAATTAAATCCAGAATACTTGTCTAGTGGAAACTCCATTTTAAAATGATACCAACCTTAACTCAATAGATTTATAAATGTCTACAAGTTTCATCGATCATGTTACTATGAATGGTACATAAAGGAGAAGTAAAGTAATCTCATGTTTGCACTCCAAACCAAAAAAAAATGCATTGCAAATATGTGTATATTCAAATACTAACAGGCGATATGTATAAATTCTGACAGTATATATATCTGATGCCTTATAGATTATAGATAATTATCACAAGCAACCAGACGATACCGGACAGTTAACATACCCATGTTGGTTGTCCAACATATAATCATGCTAGAAGAGGATAGCAACACAAGTCCAATGCCAATGATAACCTTGAACAGGAAATACCAACAGACATTACAAAAGCCCGATAACTTGAAATGATTCAGTGATATGATATCCTCTGTAAACCCATATTCTTCATCCAGCCAAGTTTTGTAGATTGAACACCTAGAATCTCTTTATCTGAAGACAATTTGAATCTTTATTTTCATGCCTTTCTCCTTCTTCACGTGCAACAGCAAATCCATGCCATCTACTCCAAATAGTATCGTTGCAATGGTAGGGGCACCACAAATATTGTAGAGAGACATACAAATCAGTGGAAATCAAAAGTGATTTGCAGGTAGTACACATGCGCTTACATACAAGGACAAGGCCGTAACTACCGACAATCACGCAGGTCGGCAATGGAAGGCAGGCCAGCAATACTGCACTTCATGACTACGCCTGGTAAAGATCACATCACTCTGATACCATATGAAGGGGAAGTAATATCTTTATTGATCTATTTGAAATGATATAATGTAGATTTATACTGAGACAAGCAGTTTATACCGATGCAGTTCACATAACTGTCGATGCAATTTGCATAACAACTTTATAACTGCAACTTGGACGATGTAATTAACAATGTAATACCAACACCAAATGGATTATCTAATCTCTTAAGGGCAACGAGGCCTGCAAATTTTTAATGTGTCACTACATCTCCATAGGTGTTCCTTATGGGAGACAAGCGTGGAAGGGGATTGGCCTTCACACCCTACTTATTATGAAGGAGCTCATCCAAATTCAAGGTACTTTTGTGATGAAAAACATCTAGAGAGTCTAGTAAGCCATCAAACCCTAGTTAGTCTAAAATGACAAGGGCTTTCAGATAGTGATTTCTATTAATCAATAATATATATATGGTGGTCTCATGTTATCTCTTGTCAAGATCACACTCTATCCAAAACTCCTTGGGTTTGTGCTTTGAGGTGTTTCAAGAAGGGAATCAACACCTTTCCAAATCTTTTTTAAAGAAACTAGGATTTTTCTTACTTGGCCTAAAGAAAAAGTTAAGATTTGTTTGTTCAACGAGGACTTTGAAACCTTCTAGGTTTTTAGTGACTCTATGCCACCAAATATAATTAATATAAGTTTGGGGTTCATTATCTCAAGCCCTGGTGGAAAGATTGGAAATGGTATCTTGACACAGCATTTCACAATTACAAGCCTCATAAAGGCTATTACTAGCTCTCTTTGCAAATACTTGTGGTGCCTATTTTAAACTAGAGATGGTTGTTGCAATCCCCTTTGACCACTTGGAAATGAAAGTTTCAAATTGTTTGGTCAGCCATTCTTGAGTTGAAGCTTGCCCATTTTGCATGTGTATTCTTTTCTAAGGCCTTCCAGTTAGCTAGATTGATTAAATCATACTGGGATCAAGGATCCTCAATGTCCATTTTGTGGTCACCAGGAAAGTCTCAAGCACCTTTCTTAGTTTCGACCTAGATCTCAAGTTACTTGGACCTAGATTCATGACTTTTTAGACCTTTTTTCCCTGATCCATTCTCTTGGAGTATGGTTTTGTTTTGGGATTGGCCTAGAATCCCCTCTAGATATGCCCAAATTTGGTATGCTTTCAGGGTGGAAATTATTTTCAGCATATAGGACATGAATTCTACTTTATTTTTTGGATGTTTAGTTGATCCTAATTTTTTACTTTACACTAAAGATATGATTTGTTCTAATGTGCTTATACAAATTTAGGTGCAAGCCAACAAGGTTGCACTTGAGGTGGCACATCTTTAAGTGCTTTTGGATCATTGGGATAATGCCCCATGCATTGTTTCAAGAGTCCTTTTGACTCCTTCCGATCTATTTGATTCCATTCTCTGCCTCATGGGATCGTCAAGGGCATAGACACTCTACTCATAATGACTAGGATGCACACCCTCATGCCTCTCAGCCTCTTGTGACAAGAGCCAAGGACCAATCTTAGAGAGGATAGTTTCATCCCACTCACCACCACTATGTTTCTCCCCAAGCTCCTGGCTATGGGTTTGGTGGTTGGCCAAAGTAGCAAAATCCCTTGCCTGGCTCTTGCTATATCGCCTATTCATGACACTCAACCTCTAGATGAAGATAAAAATATGATAATGATAATGCTGGTTGGGAGCCTCTGATGCATACTCTAGACCCTACTGATGTATGGGGTAAATAGGATGACCAAGACCCTCCTCCTCCTACTAGTGCTTTAGCTCTTGTTGTGTAGTGGTCGGTTATCAAGTATTTTGATCCAAGTTTTATCCATGTTTGGACTTTGAGGTGCGACTTCTATGAATATGTGTAATATTATTTTATAAATAGTAATACAAACACTTATTCATCAAAAATAAAATTTACCAGTATATATTTTTAATATAAATAATAAGAAAAGAAATTATTCTAAAGAAATAGATGGATACTTTTATTAAAATTAGCTTTAATGAATATGACAATTAATTAATTTCATTTAGAATTGTGATATCTTATGTATCAAAATTTAGAAATTTGCAAAATAATAGAAATGAAAATGTTTAGTTGGTTTTGGTAATCCATAAATAGTTGTCCATTGTTTTGATCATAATTTTTGAAATGTAATTCAAAATCACAACTTCTTTTATACATTGAAAGTAAAATGATAAATCTAAACTAGGTTGGTCTAAGAATTTAGTGGACTAATTTCAAGTGCCTCGGGTTTGATCGTGAGTGCCATGGATTTTATCTATGTTGAACGAATTTGAATTCACAAAATATAGACTTTTGAAACTTGTTCACCCTGATCTCTAATGTCTAATAAGCTTGTAAGGATTGTAGTGTTTATCAACACCATAAGGGACTCCATTGGATTGCTAGGGTCAATTTCTTTTAGATCAAACACTTACATAGAATAGCATTATTACTTGGAGAAAATAATAGAAGACAATTGTTGTCATAAAATGCCCCCTAGGACTTTTACCTCCTAAGTTTAGCTCCCAGGTCCCTCAATTTTCATCATGCATATTCAAAATGAATCCCGAGACAAAATGCGTTGAAACCCATGTGGTAAATGGGACAAAGGGGACATTGACAAGCTTAACTCTAACCCAAAATAGGTCCCAAGACAAGGGCACCCATACCCTTGCCCTGTCCTATTTTGGCAGGGTCCCAAATTTCAATGTCGACAAAGTTACCATTAAAGGTGTTCCTTGTCGGCATCTTGAATTTGAATTAAGAAATTAAAGAGGGAATGCATATATAAGCTTGTTTAGGACTTCATTTGCAAACTAGAAGATGATTTTGAGATTTTGGCAAAATTATGATCATAGAGCATTCAAGGCATTCATTGTGTTGCAGAGCATAATTGTGTTGTTGTTGTGTTTGTTATTGTATATTTGGCTTCATCTTCTCATGTTGTGAAAGATCTTCATCTACTTGAGAGCTACACCTCTAAGGTGGTATCTATTTGTGCTTCAATCAATCATTTATCATTTTTTTTGCCTCTTTCCTATAAGGACACACACTCTCTATCTAACAATGGTGTTGGAAGGCTTGAATGCCATTCTGGGGCTTGACTAAGGAAAGAGCTTCCTAAACACCACAACCCCCAACCCCTCTTCTTGTGATTGCAGGTGACAGGTATCGGATCTTGAAGAGTGGAGTTACAAAGGACTGTTGCATAGCATAAGGAATCAGGATTTGAAGAAAAAGGTCAGAAATAGATCAGGAAAGGCTTGGGTGCATGCTCTTTTGCCCCTTAGTTTTGTGTCATGGAGAATCTCTGAAGTGGTTGCAGTCAGTGAGGAAAAAGACCCCGAAGCCCTCAGAAAAAGAAGTACCTTGGGCTTGGGTGCCCGCTCATTTTCCCCCAACTTTTCTATTTGACGAAACTCAAAATCTGGTAAGTATCTAATCCGTATTTAGTCTATTTCTGTAGAAGGATTTATCAGGGTTCTTCCGTTTGTTTACAATTTTGCATAATTAATGTTTTAAGCTAAGTCGGACTAAAATCAATACATTAATCAATCAATTCCAAATTTCCTTATCATTCCAAGTGACAACCAACCTGTAGTTGAGCCTTCTTGCAGAAGTTGTGATTCAACTCATTTAAATGTCCTTGAATGTATTGTGTGAAAGGAGGATCTAGCTAAACCATCCATCAATCCCATCAACCCTCTTTTCATCCTTTACATTTTGGTGAACCCATGTTTTTATTACATTTTGCACCTTGCTGAGTGTTTTACATCAGATTTACATTCATTCATTCCATTTTCATCATCACACATTCAAAAATCTTGCATAAAAATTGAAAATTTTGAAAAAATCAACCATCCTAGGCTTGCATTTAGACATAGTTTACACTATTTTCATTGCATCTCATCTAAATCATTCAAATCTCTAATATTTACATCAGACCTTATATAAATTGTAGTAGTACATCATTACATAAACATTTACATTGCATTTCCATACTTCATTTGTTAGAATTTGCTTGAAATTATGTTTTTTCATATAACCTAGTATTTGCAAAACCTAGGGTTTGTGGTTATTTTTATTTTGAAATTGTGCTTTTTCATATAACCTAGTTTCTGGTTAAAATCTTGTTTCAGATTTTACTACTCTTTCAAACACTCTTTCAAATCTGATTTTGGACTGTAGTGTTGTTGCATTGTATGTATTTACATCTTACTTTTGCATTTTAGAACATTTACATTGAAAAAAGTGAAAAAATTAAACAGTTTAGGTCATAAACAAGCATAGTTTTGCATCTATTTCCTTGCATAGGTGTTGAAAATATTTTTAAATCTGATCTTGCATTCATTTGAACACATACATACATTGCCATCTAAAAATTTGGCATCATTTCATGCTCTTGCTTGAAAACTTGCATGTTTTTAATTACACGTTGTGTATTTGAACGCTAAAGGTTGTATACACTTTCTTTAAACAAACTTACAAACCACTCATATTGCCTTGGTGTGTTACATTATTTCATTCTACTCATTTGGTTTGTTGTGGACCCTATGTGTCTTTTACAACCCACTTCCCTCAAATAAGTGTTTAAAGGGTGAAATAATCTCACATTACATGGCTTCTCATCACAACAATAACGCTAGGGATCCTCCTAGGCCTTATCTGAAAAGAAAGACCCCTGAACCTGAAATAAGATTCACACCTCATGATGGAACAATCAGAGATATTGAAGGACCTCTTTATATTATAGTGAAAGTAATGGAGACTCTTGTGCATGGAACACTTATAGATCATAATTGCATGACTAATGTGGCAATGGAAGAGCTCTTTTTTTCACATGAGTTGATACAAGAATCTTATGAACCTATGGATATAATGATTAAGACACATATTGGAGCTTTTATTCCTACTTATGGGAAGATATCCTTATTGGTTATGGTACATGACAAAGCTGTGGAACAATTATTTGATGTCATCCCTTCATCTGACCTCTTCCACATAAAATTAGGACATCCATGGCTTATGGCCATGAAGGTTGTCCCCTCAATAATTCATAAATGCATAAAATTCCCTTTACATTGACAAGTGTGCTCTATTCATCATAACACATGGCAGCCCATGGTTACTCAAAAGAACTTTACTCTTGATTACTTTTTTCCATGACCTACTAGAGAACTTGAGCCACAAAGAAATTAACTTTTCTTAGCATACAGATCATACAAAGCAAAACTACTAACTAGAGTGGTTGGGCCTCCTATTCAAATAGAAGAAGAAGAACCTGCATTAGAGGAACTACCTAGGTTGAAAGGTAAGGCACTTTGTGCTAAGGTTCCTCCTCTGTCATCCTTAGAAGGATCAGGAGGTACTCATCAAGAACAAAGCACTTCATCAAAGCAAATTAGATTTGAACAAGATTCCTCCTCTGAGATATGAAAACCTACGGAAAAACATGAGACTCCTTTTGGAGATATAAACAATAAAACAAAAAGGAATAGACAAGCAAGAGAAAGGAGGAAGAGAAGACACGTTTTTGCCCAATGAAATGCACCTCAACAAGAAAACATTCCACCTAACATTGAACCAAACAAAGAAAAACTTAAAGAGAAAGAGATTAAGGATAATGACAAAATTTGAGTTGCTTCCCTATGTATCTTTTATGACCTGCTTCCCTCAAATAAGTGTTTAAAGGGTGAAACAAACTCATATTACATGGCTTCTCATCGCAACAATAACGCTAGGGTTCCTCCTAGGCCTTATCTAAAAAGAAAGACCCCCGAACTTGAAATAACATTCACACCTCATGATAGAACAATCAGAGGTATTGAAGGACCTCTTTATATTACAATGAAAGTAATGGAGACTCATGTGCAAGGAACACTTATAGATCCTAATTACATGACTAATGTGGCAATGGAAGAGTTTTTTTTTCACATGAGTTGATACAAGAATCTTATGAACCTACGGATATAATGATTAAGCCACATACTAGAGCTTTTATTCCTACTTATGGGAAGATATCCTTATTGTTTATGGTACATGACAAAGTTGTGGAACAATTATTTGATGTCATTCCTTCATCTAACCTCTTCCGCATAAAATTAGGACATCCATGGCTCAAGGCCATGAAGGTTGTCCACTCAACAATTCACAAATGCATAAAATTCCCTTTACATGGACAAGTGTGCACTATTCATCGTAACACATGGCAACCCATGGTTACTCAAAAGAATTTTAGTCTTGAATACTTTTTCCATGACCTACTAGAGAACCTGAGCCACGAAGAAATTAACTTTTCTTAGCATATAGATGATACAAAGCAAAACTAGTAACTAGAGTGGTTGGGCCTCCTATTCAAACAAGAGAAGAACAACCTGCATTGGAGGAATTACCTAGGTTGAAAGGTAAGGCAATCTATGCTGAGGTTCCTCCTCTATCATCCTTACCAGGATCGGGAGGTACTCATCAAGAACAAAGCACTTCATCAAAGCAAATTAGATTTGAACAAGATTCCTCCTCTAAGATATGAAAACCTATGGAAAATATGAGACTCCTTTTCAAGATATAAATAATAAAACAAAAAATAATAGACAAGCAAGAGAAAGGAGGAAGAGAAGACAGGCTTTTGCCCAACGAAATGCACCTCAACAAGAAAATATTCCACCTAACATTGAACCAAACAAAGAAAAACTTAAAGAGAAAGAGATTAAGGATAATGAAAAAATTTGGGCTATTGTACCTTATGTACCTCTTTCCTCTGGCATTTGAGATTGGGAAGACAATGATTTGCTTGTCGACAACTGCTAGATCGATTGTGCAACAGGTAAGTATTTCTAACCTTGGTGGTCACCTATGTCATAGCATTATTTGCCTGTTTATGTGGCCTCCCCTCTTGTGTTGTGTTCCCCAGTGATGTGTTATGTGTTTTTTAGGCCTCCTAGGATGACCCTTGATACTCTTGTAAGGTCAAGGACACCAGGAGACCACCTCTATTGTGACCATTCTTCTATTTGTATCATCATTCTTCTATCTCACCTCTCCTCTATTTTTATTGTTGTGTGTTGTGTCTTAGGCGCATAGCATTGTGGTTGATGACCTGGGGGCATCCTCCTACGTGATTGTTCCTAAGGCACTTGTTCTCCTCTCTCATTTTATTGTTTACCTTCTTCTAGTGATTCTACCTAGTCCGCCAATCACGAAAAACAAAAAACTAACTAATAAGGACCACATGTCCCTTCAGCAAGCAAAGCAAAAATGGACCTAGTCCATACATGAGGATGGGGTTGATTTATATATCTAACGCTTGGCTAGAAGAATGAATCCGTGTGATATTTTATGTTGTCTTATCTTTCTAACAAATCATGACAATGCATCTACTCCATGCACTTTGATTATTTTGTATCTCGCCTTGTTGTTACACTCGGTTCTGAGATGCCTACAGTATAATCCCAATGACTATACTCAGATTCAAACCCATATGTGTAGCCTTGGCTTCTTTGTTTTGATGCATAGATTTCATGTTTTTCTTAGATTAAGATGTGTTTGTGGTAACATTTGGCGATCGTAAGCACATGTCACCTTTGGGAGCATGGGCTTTGCAAAAGCTCTTATTCCCTTGTGTGTTTTCTCTCTACCTTAACGTCCTTGATATCAGTACACGATATCAACCACCTTAAGGTGGGGGCATATATAAGGTAAGTTGTCTGACAAAATTTGGGCTATTGTACCTTATGTACCTCTTTCCTCTGGCATTGGAGATTGGGAAGACAATGATTTTCTTGTCGACAACCGCTAGATCGGTTGTGCAACAGGTAAGTATTTCTAACCTTGGTGGTCACCTATGTCATAGCATTATTTGCTTGTTTATGTGGCCTCCCCTCTTGTGTTGTGTTTCCCCATGATGTGTTATGTGTTGTTTAGGCCTTCTAGGATGACCCTTGATACTCTTGTAAGGTCAAGGATACTAGGAGACCACCTCTGTTGTGACCATTCTTCTATTTGTATCATCATTCTTATATCTCGCCTCTCCTCTATTTTTATTGTTGTGTGTTGTGTCTTAGGCTCATAGCATTGTGGTTGATGACCTGGGGGCATCCTCCTGCATGATTGTTCCTAAGGCACTTGTTCTCCTCTCTCATTTTATTATTTACCTTCTTCTAGTGATTCTACGTAGTCAGCGAATGACAAAAAACAAAAAACTAACTGATACAGACCACATGTCCCTTCAGCAAGCAAAGCAAAAATGGACCTAGTCCATACATGAGGATGGGGTTGATTTATATATCTAACACTTGGCTAGTAGAATGACTCTGTGTGATATTTTATGTTGTCTTATCTTTCTAAGAAATCATAACAATGCATCTACTCCATGCACTTTGATTGTTTTGTATCTCGCCTTGTTGTTACACTCGGTTCTGAGATGCCTGTAGTATAAGCCCAATGACTATACTCCAATTCAAACCCATATGTGCAGCCTTGGCTTCTTGTTTGCATGCATAGCTTTCATGTTTCACTTAGATTAAGATGTGTTTGTGGGAACATTCGGCGATCGTTAGGACATGTCACCTTTGGGGGCATGGGCTTTGCGAAAGCTCTTGTTCCCTTGTGTGTTTTCTCTCTACCTTAACGTCCTTGATATCGGTACACGATTTCAACCACCTTAAGGTGGGGGCATATATAAGGTAAGTTGTCTGATGATTTTGGTACTAACTCGAAGCGTGTTTGTAAGCCCTCTGCTGAGGCGGGATGTTGTATCTCTGGTGTCAGTGTGCATCTTTATTCTATATTGCAAGCAAAAATCCCTCTACGAAGGTGGGATAGCATATCCTTTTTATCAAAGAAATCCCTCTGCAAAGGTGGGATAACGTATCTCTTGAGCTAGTTCGAATCCTTTTCTTCAAAATCCCTCTGCGGAGGCAGGATTTTGTATCTCTTGAGCTAGTGCACATCCTTTTATTTCAAAAGTCCTCTGCAGAGGCAGGGTTGGATCTGAGACTATCCTCCCTTAAGAGCACATCTTTGGTGGTTGTTGTTTCATAAGCCCAACCATCAAGTGTGTCTGTAGCATGTTTGAGACATGGGAACTTAGTAATAAGGTGCTTCCATCTCCTTGTTTGTCATGTTTAAGACGTATAGCATGTCTCTAGCATGCTATATGGTGCTCATGTTTTCTGCATGTCTTCCATGTGTTTTCCCCCTCATGTAGTGTAAAGGGTGTGGCAATGAGTCTCCCCTATGCTTGGGTTTTGTATGGTGTATTTTCCCCCTCGCGTAGTGCAAAGGGTGTGGGGATGAGTCTCCCCTACACTTGGGTTTTGTATGGCGTGTTTTCCCCCTCGCGTAGTGTAAAGGGTGTGGTGATGAGTCTACCCTACGCTTTGGGTTTTGTATGGCATGTTTTCTCCCTTGGTGTAGTGTAAAGGGTGTGGCGATGAGTCTCCCCTATATTCTTGGGGTTTTGTGTGTTGCAATTTTTATTTCCATGCATTCATATATATGAAAATGAATATGTTATATCACTGTATTCATCACATTTTATGTGTCTTCGCTACTGTCTTCTCCCTATCTTGCATTCCTGTTACTATCTTCTCCATGTTTTTCATCCTTGTTACTGTCTTCATTGTGTTTGGTGTGTCTATGATGTGTTTTCTCTAATGCTTACCTGAGACTGGGGGCTAGAATGGTTCCTCAATCTTTTTGTAGCATTAGCTTCAAGTGTCTGGCATGTTTGTTGTGTTTTTTATCATACTTTAAAGCATGTATGGGTCGTAAGATCATACATATATTAAAGTGGGGGCTAAATGTTATTTCGTAAAATGTCCCCTAGGACTTTTACCTACTAAGTTTAGCTCCTGAGTCCCTTAATTTTCATTGTGCATATTAGAAATGAATCCCGAGACAAAATGCCCTGAAAACCATGGTAAATGGGACATAGGGGACATTGCAGAGCTTAATCCTAACCCAAAATAGGTCCCAATACAAGGGCACCTGCACCCTTTCCCTGCCCTATTTTGGTGGGGTCCCAAATTTCAATGTCGACAAAGTTACCGTTAAAGGTGTTCCTTGTTGGCATCTTGAAATTGGATTACAAAATTAAAGTAGGAATGCATATATAAGCATGTTTAGGACTTCATTTGCAAACTAGAAGATGATTTTGAGATTTTGGTGAACTTATGATCATAGAGCATTCAAGGCATTCATTGTGTTACAGAGCAGAATTGTTTTGTTGTTGTGTTTGTTATTACAGATTTGGCTTCATCTTCTCATGTTGTGAAAGATCTTCATCTAATTGAGAGCTACACCTCTGAGGTGATATCTATTTGTGCTTCAATCAATCATTTATCAATTTGTTTTTGCCTCTGTGTTGCAAGGACACACACTTTGTATCTAACAATGGTGTTGGAAGGCTTGAATGCCATTCTGGGGCTTGTCCAAGGCAAGCTCCTAAACACCAAAACCCCCAACCCCTCTTCTTGTGATTGCAAGTGACAAGTATCAGATCTCGAAGAGTGGAGTTGTAGAGGACTGTTGTAGAGCATAAGGAATTAGGATCTTAAGAAAAAGGAGAGAAATAGCTGAGGAAGGGCTTGGGCACCCACTCTTTTTCCCCTTAGTTTTGTGTCATAGAGAATCTCTGAAGTGGTTGCAGTCAGTGACGTAAATGATCTTGAAGCCCTCAAAAAAGCAGTATCTTGGGCTTGGGTGCCCACTCTTTCACCCCTGACTTTTCCATATTTTAGAACTTGAAATCTAGTATGTATCTTATCTGTATTTAGTCTATTTATGTAGAAGGATTTATCAGGTTTCGTCTATTTGTTTACAATTTTCCATAATTAGGGTTTTAAGCTAAATCAGACTAAAATGAATACATTAATCAATCAATTCCAAATTTCCTTATCATTCCAAGTGACAACCAAATTGTAGTTGAACCTTCTTGCAGAAGTTGTGATTCAAATCGGTTAAATGTCCTCAAATGTATTGTCTAAAAGGAGGATCTAGCTAAAACATCCATCAATCCATTCAACCCTCTTTTCATCCTTCACAACAACATACCTAAACAAGTAGGTGGCCTATATGCAAATGAATGGATCTGATTCTATGTCCCTTTATAAATAAAAGTGTGTACCAATGGATTTCTCCTTTTTCAACATCATCAGTTATTGGCATGTTGAATGTCTTTAAATTCTAAGATATAACAATATGTTGCACAAATCTAAAGAGAGAAAGAATGAGAATGCAGAAGTATAACAATGCAAAAAATATGAAGCACCTGGAGAAATTTCTATAGGGAAAACAGAAATTAAACCATTTCCAAAATGGCCTCATGAATGATGACCTCCCCATCATATGGAGAGAGGTGGCCAACATCTTGATAAGGTATGTAATTCTCAAAGGTAGATACAAGAGAGTTTATTGTTATCATTTTCCCATGATGAACCATTTGAGACATGGAATGAAATTGAACTTCCCATTTTTCCTTTCTCAATCCATTAAAAAATCTATCCATGATGTTAACATGATGTTTCCACAGTCCATGATAGTCAATTGAATGTTTCTGGTTTAAACTGTGTTGCCTTTTTTTGCATCCTCCCGCTCCCTCAATGGCTCTCTGTCATCGGCTCTTCCTCCAACAGTCAGACCCAGGTAAGTCCGCCACTCCTCACTTGTCTTACTGTTCTAGCATTGATATCGACGAGACACCCACTCTTTCCTCCCACACGCTATCACCTTGCATTCGTCCCTACTCCTCCTCGAGCTGCGAACCTTGTGGATTGGTCGACTACTCCCTTGACTCTAATCATGCCGGCCTTCACACTCAACCCGCAGTATTCATTAAGACAAGTGCCACCCGTCACCCTCCCACATTTTTCTCTCCTCATGTTAACTGCTCCTCGTGCTCCTCCATTTCAACCAGCTCCCACACCATCACATCTCCCAACCAAATTATTTCCCCGATGCCTTCCTTCTGTCCCACCAATCCCCCCTCATCCATTTCTCCGCGTCAACTCACCGAGATATGCTCTCTATCTTCTAACACCATGCAAAAGAAAACTTTGGACACTAACATTCAGAGGTCGTCCCCTCCTTGTCAACGTCGGACTGTGCCCCCCCTTTCAACCAATGTTGTTGTCCCTCATCAGAACCCCCCATCTATTTCTCCTCATACACCTATAGGGTTGCAAAACTGGGAAGATAAACTGGTTGTCAACCTATCCAACCATTGCATCGAACCCCTCGCCCTCAATTTCCTAAGGAGAGGCTTCGGCTTCGCTATCACCCCGAACCACATTCCGAAAGTAGATTTTCTCATCGAAATAGAAAATGTTGTCCACTCTCTGCCCAATGACAATGCTGACGAAGTTCGTCAAGATTGTGCCGTTGCGCTCAGGCATGCCAAGCCCCCCAAATGTAATGTCCCCAAAGGTGAGTTTCACGCATTCAAGAGACTCATCAATCAAGATGTGGTTATCATGAAAGTGGATAAGGGAAATGCCACTGTTATTATGGACAAACCGGACTACATCACAAGAATGCTTGACCACCTCAACAATAGTGGCAGCTACAAGACCCTTCCCCGCAATCCCATTTCTAGGGTCCTCAAACTTGTAAAACATGCTATCTCCAATTCAACCTTTGATGATCTGACCAAAAAACATCTCATGCCAATCAAGGAAGTTACACCACGCATCTATGGTGTACCAAAGATTCACAAGCTCGGCTTTCCTCTGCGTCCGATAGTCGATACCACCCACTCCCCCACGTATAACCTTGCCGCCCACTTGGCCAAGGTCATCGCACCTCTTCTCGGGCAAACCTCCTCGTTCATCAAAGACTCGTCCCATTTTGTTGACTTCATCAAAGACAAAAAGGTTAATGAGAACGACATTCTGGTCAGCTTTGACGTAGTCTCCCTCTTCACCAAAGTCCCCCTCCAAGACTCCATTGCAATTGTTAAACTTAAGACCAATGAAGAAATTGCCTCCCTGGTTGAATTATGCTTAACCTCCACTTTCTTCACCTTCCAGGACGTAGTTTATGAGCAATCAGATGGGGTGGCCATGGGTTCCCCTTTATCCCCAGTCATTGCCAACCTCTACATGGAGCATTTCGAAGAGCTGGCCCTAAACTCTTTCCATCTCAAACCATCTTGGTGGAAACGCTATGTGGACGACACCAACATATGTTGGCCACATGGACTCGACCAACTTGAAGCTTTCCACAACCACCTCAACAACCTTACTCCTTGTATTAAGTTCACCAAAGAACTTGAAACTAATCACCAACTCCCTTTCCTGGACGTTCTCCTCATTAGGAAAGAGGATGGTTCCCTCGGTCGTCGTGTTTTTAGAAAATCCACCCACACGGACCTTTATCTTCGTGCTTCATCTCACCACCATCCGGCCCAAAAGGCCAGTGTCCTTAAAACCCTAACCACCAGAGCCCTCCGCATATGTGATGATGATCACCTTAGCCTGGAGCTGTCCCATCTCACCAAAGTCTTCAAACTTAATGGCTACCGCTCCAAATACATAAAGAGAACCTTCAAGCTAGCCCAATCCCGCCTCAAATCTATACCTGACAAGAAAAACTCTGAAGTTGTTTCTGGGGCCACTCTCCCCTACATTGAAGGCCTCTCTAATAAAATTGCCAAAATTCTCCGCAAGAAAGGCATTTTTTGTGCCTTCAAACCAATCTCCACCATTAGAAACCTCATCCCGTCCACCAAAGACCCCTCTAACATTCTTTTGAACTCTAGTGTCTATAAAATAGATTGCTCCTGTGGCACCCCTTATATTGGAGAAACAGGTAGATCTATCTGCACGTGAATCAAGGAACATACTGCAGACATTAGACATGAAAGAGTTACCAAATCAGCCCTTGCAAAGCACTACTCTCACACCAAACATCACATCCGCCTCGAAGACACCCAAGTCCTAGCCAGAGAAGATAACTACTTTAAAAGGAAACTTAAGGAGGCCATCTTCATCCGAAACAACCCCTCCAACCTAAATCGAGACGATGGGTGGACCTTAAGCCACACATGGAACCCCCTATTAAGCTCCCTCCAAAACTAATCCCCTCTCCTTCGATTTCTCCTTTCCGTCTGTTTCTGCCCCCTTTGTTGTCGTTGCCAGGGCCCCCTCACCTCTCTCCTTCACCTTGCCCTCCTTGCCTCTCTTCCTCCTCTTCTCTACTTCCCACCCCTTCTCACTTTCACTCTCCCCCTACTTGCATCCTTTTCCACCTTCTAGGTCTTTCCTCTCTCTTCCCCCCCTTTTCCTTCCTCCTTTTCCTTCCCTTGTATCAGTTTCTTCTCTCTCTTCTTCCTTTCTTTTTATCTCACCGACTCTTTCTCCTCCTTTCCTATGTGTCCCAGTTTTCGCTTGTCCACATTGTGCACACACTCTCTTTATTTACAAGTTTGGGCTTTTTTCTTCTTTTTTCTTTCTTCTTCTCTCTTTACCTTTTTGCTCTCGTTCTTTGTCTCTCTCTCTTCTTTCACACCTCTTTCATTTTTCTTTTCTTCTTTCTTGCCTTTCCTCCGTCACCTTGGTCCTCTTCGATTTACTTATTTGTCTTTTTTCTTCCTGACTTCTTTCTTCCTGTGGCTTTGGTTCTTCATCTCGGTCCTTCTTCTCGAGCTTTTGGTTTGTCTTTTGTTGCGTGCTCACTCCTTTTTTCATTATACTTACTTTCGTCTATCTTTCTGCCTTTTAATTTCTAGTTGTTGGTCGTAACTTCCGTGTTTCACTCTAACCTTTTGTCTTTTCTTTTCTGTGTCTTTTTTCCCGTCTCCTATTTGTCTGCTAGTTTTTATTTGGCCTTCCCTCTACACATCTCCTTTTTACTTTTTCTCCGCTGAGCTTGGTTTTTCCCACCTTCTCTCCGCTCTCTCTCTTTTCTCTTTCTCTTCTTCTCAGTGCTTTCTTCTTATTCCTTGTTGCCCCTCTTGGTAGTTTCTCTCCCCTCCCTCCTCTTCTTCTTCATTGATTCCATTCTTCAATCTTCCCTTCCTACACTCCCCTCTTGGTTGCTTGCTCATGCTCTTTCCACTCCTTTCACTCTTTCCTGGTCTTTCTCGTTTACCCATCTTTGTTTTGGTCATTTATTTTTATATTTTTTACATTTTTATTTTGTGGTTTAACTTTACTTAATTTATTTAGCAATTTTGTGTTTTGTTTACCCTCTCTTTCGTTTCATTTCCTCATTTGTCTCTTTCTTTCTCTTCTTTACCTTCTAGACTCCGTGCTTTATTATCCGCAATTTCTTTAAAAAAAATTTAAATATTCTCTTTATGGTTTAAATTTTCTTATTTATTTACTTATTTTTCTTTCTCTTTTAATCTCCTCTCTCCATTCTTATTTTTTATTTATTTTTTATTTTCTTTTGTGATTTATATTTCATTTTCCTTTTATTTCTTACATTTTTTAATACTTTATATTTCTTATATCTTTTTTGTCCTCTGCAACTCTTTCCTCTCTGTTTTTTGCATGTTTATTCTTTGTCCCCAACTTTTTCCCTCTCTTGTTTTTACTAACTTTAATTGGTGGATTTATTTTTGTCCATTTTTCTTTATTTTTAGTTGCCTTAGCTCATAGCAACCTAGCACTCCGTGCCATGAGACTCCCCCCCTCTCTCTTTTTAAGTTAAACTAAGTGTGCAATTTTACTATCTCATTCTCATTTTTTTTTCCTGATGATGGATCACGGAGTGTGATCCGAAACGTCTTTTGTTTTTTTTTTTATGCAAAAAAAAGGCAACACAGTTTAAACCAGAAACATTCAATTGACTATCCATGATGTGTTGATTGGTAAGGTGCATATCCCACTACACCAAGGATTAATACACTATCTTTATAGGCATCAGGTTGCAAAAGCACCAGACAGTGTTGTCTTTCCTAGAATCACAAGACTTGCTGAAATTTTCTCTAGGCATCTACTAGTCCTAAGGAGGATTCCCCCTCTTTCTCCCCCTCTAAGGACCTCCCATCATCCCCTGATGATAATCCCTTCCCCTTGGCTTTGAATAGTAGACATCCCAGCTAGGTCTTGTGAGGGGCCAACTGTTATTAGAATATGTATCTCCCATATTGCTTATGAGCCTACAGGATCCATTTTAAGTTATAATAGTCTCAAGAAACCTCCTTGCCTAGAGCATGGACAATATGGTGGCCAAAAAGGATAAATGTAAGATGGTGGAGAGTCACATCTCGATAACATCCCATCCTCCTCCAAGGAGAGACACCCTACCCCTAGAAACATGGATACTTCTACTAGTTGCAGTGGTTGTATAAAACTAATCATCGAAGTAAACAGGTTGGAGAAGGCTATGAATTTATAGAATAGTGTCTTAAAGGGGTTCGTTGGGTATTTTAATTCCATCAAAAAAAAGCCCTAAAGGGTTCAAGGCAAGTGAAAGATTGGTTAAGGATAGTTGTACTGAGGGAGGTGATGATCTTAGTTTAGACCTTATTGGTCTTAAAGTTAACAACAAAGGGTGGGATAGAATGGAGGAAAGGATGACTCTGATGGAGTCTAAGAAGTAGGATAAAATCACAAAAAATGAATGATATTGTTTCTTTCACTAAAAACACAATCAAGAATCCAGCCATTAGCCTCTTCATTCTCAAAAATGAATTGCAAAAGAGAAAACTTATAACTATTGAAGAAGGTCATGTCATTGGAGAAGGCCCTTCTAGGAGAACACATGCTAAGGTGGATGCTACAAATAGGGATAAGGCCATTGAAATTGATTACAAAAATCTTGGTGTATCCTTTGAGGACCAAGTTTATTTTATGGCTAAGGAGTGGACAGTGGCTTCAGGGATAAAGATGCTAGCTAAAAAAGGCTAGTTGTTCTTTATTTGTGCCTTTTTTGACTCGGGGTTGTCTTTTTGTTGTTCCTTTGGTGTCTGTTGTATTTTTTTCTATTCTTTTTTATCATCCCACACCTCGTGGGACTTGTTTCATGAGCCTCAAGGCTAATCTTTTCTAAAAGAGTGGGGCCCCTTTCAAAACCTCTTTACATTAATAAAAAATAAAATGTTGCACAAACGTGTGTTAATTCTACTTATGATAGCTAATAGGAAGGGTTGGGAATATTGGAATTTTAATTTTAAATTTTAAATTTGAGGTTCATTCCTACGTAATTGATCCCAAGTGGTGTGGAAAAGAAATTGCACATTGAAATGACAATCTTGAGGTAGGGAGTGAATGTATTGAGGTAAGTGTGAATGGTGTGCAATAAATGAGGGGTGAATGGAAAATATGTGGGAATAAGTGTAAATTGGAGTACAAGTGGAGATAGATAAGGATTAGGGCATGAGCCAAACCTAGCACAAGACTGTATGTCACTTGTCGATATGCAATTGCATTAAATATGTTCTATAAAAATGGGCACAAATCTAAATGGGAATTAGCATTGGTATGCTAATTTTATTATTACATTTTACCCCTACTTTGAGGTGCATGTTAATCTAACATGAGAATATATTTCAAAGTATATGGACATTCTCAACCAACATGAAAATTAAATATTCCTCACTACCTCAAAAGGATACTAATCCATATAAAGTAATGGACCATTCTTGGATTCTTCTTGTGTTCCTCTCCCTGGCATGAGCATTCCATAGAGACGTACAAAATAGAAAAATATATGGAATGAGTAGCTTCTATCGCACAACTAAAATAGACACAAATTACGCAAGTTAATTTGATTATCTACAAAAATGAAAGTAGAGATATAGAAGGGCTAGAAAATTTCATCTTTATAAAAAGTGATAAAATAATATTCCACTCAATGTGGCAATGCAGTATGGCATGTTCAATATGACCATGCGATAAGACTTCGCTTGACATAGTAATGCTACCTACTCATTGAAATAACGCAATAGAATTTTGGTTGATTGCAGGTGTGTAATGCAATCAAAACACTAGTAGAAATATGGCAAATAAATGATCAGGGGACTAAAACTTTTAGTCATGTGACTAAAAATTTTTGCAACACAACTATAATTGACTAATCTAGTCATCGGTTGAAATGACTAAATAAATGACCAAGTAAATGGCTAAATAAATGACTAATTTGGTCATCGTGCAAAAACACAACTAAATAATTAGTCACACAAATAAAAATTAGATAATATGATATTAAAGTGGATAATTTAAAAAAATATTTTGAATTGAGGGAGTGGGTTGTATTATAATATAATATAATATAATAATAATATATTATATTACAATACAATATAATTTAATATATTATAATATGATATTATATAACATATATTATTATATATAGTATATAATATTATATTACTATTGTATAATAAAATATAATATTTATATTATTAATATTACAATATTATATTTATATTATATATTACATATTATATAATAATATAATATTAATTATAATATATTTAATATTATAATATTATATTATATTACATTACTATATAATATATATTACATTATATATAATATTATATTATATTATAAAATAATATAAAATAATATTTATATAATATAATATAACATTATATTATAATATTATATTTATGTTTTTGATTATGGTAAGCTGCAAAACAAGGGTGCAAATCCCTATACAACATAGCCCATAGGGCAAGCAAAGGCCTCACACAGGCCAGAAATAGTGCTTTAATAGTAGATGGACAACAAAGCTCAACAGGCTAAGCAACAAGGCTGCAAGGAACAACAACCTAAACAATTGCAGAACCAGGCCTATCAGGTCGAACACCCTTGGCTCGAGTGTAGTTAAGTGAAACATGCTTGGGAAGACCTCACTTCCTCCTTTGGACAACAATCCAAAAAATATCATCTCCAACCACAAAAAAAGGAGAAGGAAGAGAAACTCTCTCCAAATCCTTGGAAGGGAGCGGAGCCTGGGGCACAACAACACCAGCCCCAATAACAACCTATGTACCTATAGTATCAGTCTGAGACATAATAACATCAACAGCTGAGATCTTAGCAGTAGACCTGGTAGCAGTAACAACAACAGGGGAAGTCCCTGTAGCAATTCCAGAAATAACAGCAGTAGCAGGGGAGGTCCCTGTAGCACACCCAGCAACACCAGTAACAGGGGAGGACCCTGACAACACAGCAGCAACCCCAACAGAAGATGTTTCCCCAACAACAATATTAGATGTCTCGGCAACAGTCCCAATAGCAGTTCCAATAGCAGAACCACCAGCAGTAGCCTTCGCCGCAAAATTAGGAACCACCTCAATATCAAGATCAGACCCATCATCATCAGAGGAAGGTTTAGCCTGTTGGAACAATGCAAATAACTAAGAGGGGGGTGAATCAGTTATTTGATAACTTTTAACTTTCTTGCTTTCTTTTCTTATCTTAGCATTTAGTGCTCTATCAAAACATGGAAGCAAAGACAATCATAAGAACTGAAAGATGAAATCAACACATAACACAAGGATTTTTACGTGGAAACCCTGCTAAGGGAAAAACCATGGGGTGACTAACCCAAGATTGTATTCTCTGTTAAAAGAATAAGGAGTACAAATTTGGTACTTGCCAATTAGGGCTCACTACCTGAGCACATTGCTCACAGAGGCACACTACTTACAAGAGACTCACTGTCTACAGAACTTACAGAAGATAATCAAGTGTTTGAACTGATGAGAAGCATCTACAAATGCAAGAGTTTAGTTCTGGTTAGGCACAATATACTGATCCGATGCACTTCATTCTTCCTCTATTCAATGTTGTTGTTCAGTCACATACCGGACTTGAATTGTTGTTCTCACACTTATCCTTGCTTTTCTTCGCACCTTATTGCTTCACACCTTCACCGCACAGACTTACATGCTGGAACCCATCTGGTATATATATCCGCATCAAGCATTCTTATCAACTTTCTAGTCGGCAACAAGAACACTCAATATATTTGCAAGTCACTGATCTCTCGTTTGAATCCATGCTTGATTTGTGATGCGTATCAAAAACATAGGCGTAGAAGTCATAAATCATGTCGGCCAACAATGTATAATCCCACAAATTGCTTGATCAACACCTTTTACTCATCTGGATTGAAGTCTGATACTTTGTCGGTTAGCTCTTCCTCTGTCTACTCTGCCTGATTCGAACCCAACACTCAAATGCTCATATCTTTTTGTTGATTTAGCACTAGAGGCTAAATCTCTGAAGTACAGTAGTCATGATACCCCTCTTGACTTGTCCAAGTCCGCAACTTACAGAGTTACACCATCTGAGAGATCCGGACCTAATTGTCAGACCTTGTTACATACTATGTTCTTGTTCACCGGACCAAAACATTCTTCAATATGACTTATGGTGAAGGCATATTATGTACTGCGGATGTGTGGGATAGATTTTGTTGCCATCAATGACAACACTTATGAAGCCACATAGTATCTCTTGCCAACATAGCCTCCTCTGACCCAGGAATATCCTCAGCAGCATGAACTATAAGATGTTCAGGCAAAGCATTCTTCCACCAGGAGGAAGTACAAGGGATCTTTAAGTGAGGGCACCTAGAAGCCAAATGACCCATAGCGAAGCACCTACAACACCAGAAGGGAATACCTTCATAGTCCAAAATCTGCCTCCAAGAACTATCAGCAACCTACAGCACAATCTCCATAGGGAGAGGCTTAGAGAGATCCAGATCCACAAGAACATGAGTGTAAGTGGTATGAGAGAGCAAGGTAGTGTCTTGATCCACCATAATAAAAGAACCCAAAGAATTATCAATACCCTCATAACAAGAATTGCACCAAAGATGCAGTGTAAGATTCGGGAGACGAATCCAAACAGGCATTCTATTGAAAGACTCGATCAACGGGTTAAAGGAGGGAACCCAAGGCTTGAGAAGGAGGGCATGATGGCCCAAAAACCAAGTATGAGTATCAAGAACAACATTTCGATCAGAAACTGAATCAAAAGCAACTACAAAGAAACCCTTTGCACAAGGGTAAATTTTTATTTTCCCTTCTGTGATAGGGAGCCAATGCTTTGAAACCCAGAGGTTCAAATCACCTAGCTGAGGCCACCAATGGTCAAATCTACAAATCAAACCCTGCTTAGAGAAATAGTCAACATGTTTTAAAACCTCATCCCCTAGGACCACTATAGGGGGAGGCAAGTCCGACTGAGAAATAAATCTCCTAGAAACCAGAGCAGTAGCAACAGCATTAGCAGACTCCTCACGCCTTCGAGGAGAACCACTACTAACAATCTTTGCATAAGAGGTAGCAGCAATAGCAGCAGCCCTAGATACGGATGGTGTACCAACAGCCGCAGACACCCCAGTAGCAGACGAAACCCCTACATTTAAAGCAACAGACGAACCCTGTAAAGCAGCAACCGTAGACATGGATGATGTTCCAACGGCAACTCCAGCAGCTAAGCCCACGGACAACACACCAATAGCCGTAGCCACACCAGCATCAGAAGAAAACCCAACAGCAGCATATGGAACCCTTACATTGAAAGTAGTAGACGAACCCTGTAAAGTAGCAGCTGTAGACATGGACGGTACTCCAACGGCAACTCCAGTAGCTGAGCCCACAGACGGCTCACCAACAGCCACAGCCACACCAGCAGCAAAAGAAAACCCTGCAATTAGCCTAGTAATAGACGAATCCTGTGAACTAGGAATATGGGCAGGAAGAGGAGCGAGAGAGCACATTTCAAACGTGCTAGACCCTTATATATTTATGTTATATTATATATCATATTATTATATAATATTATATTATAATATATTTAATATTATATAATAATATAATATTATAATATATTTAATTAAATGGGTGCCAAATTTAATTTTCACCCTAACTATACATCTAGCATGCCTACAATAGAGCTTTACATAGTTCTACAAGTATAGTCCTTTTTAGACATGTCCTAGGATTTAGTTTGCAACAACCCCTTGACAATATCCTAATGCATACCACCATATTTGGATTCACACACATGAGAATGAGAAGTAGATAAAGCATATAAATTTTTGCAACACATTCACAGAGTTCATCAATAGATTTAGAAGATTCTATCAAACTAGAAATAGAATTACAAAGACTACCATGACACACATCACACACCTCACTCTTTCAATGTTGATGATAAACTTAAGTTACATATTTAGAAGAAACATTTCAAAGTTCCAAATAGGAAGATTACGCCTCTATGATATGGTTCATAGACCATTTTTGTGATAATACATTTTTTTCTCAATCTCACATAATACCTAGGATGGCACCTAATATTGAATGTGGAACTCCTCAAACCATATTTTCCTCTTTTCCTTGAGAAGCCATAAACTCAACATCCTTCAAAAAAGTGGCTGTGAGCACTTGCACCAATTTATGCAAGATGAGAGCATTTTTACTACCACAATGTGCATTCACCATGTTTCACATCACTTATTCAAAGTGTGTAAGACAAGATAATATGAATATCAAGAAAAGTGGTACAATCTTTAGAAGCTCAATGTTTAATTTATATGTCTCATTAAGGCACATTGTGGCCATTGATTCTAAAGAAAGGGCAAGTGATCATAGCGAAGACACACAATTCTATAGGAACAACATGCATGACTTGATATTCTTTATAACTTCTACATTATGCTTCATAGCATGTGTGCCCTGCACATAATGCATGGTGTCATCATTTGTCACTACACATGACCCCATGGAAATCATTACTTCATCACATACTATCATGCATGAATCTACATAGTCTTGCATGCCACCTAGAATTATTAACTAATTTGTTGTATGCGGTACCTTTAACAGTCTTTTCTAACCATGGGAACATAATGTCAACAATCAATAATCTCAAACATGGAATTTTGAAAATTTAGGACATAAACTATTACATATTCTTCTCTTGTTTTGTAAGTGTAATGTACATAGTATATATATTCATTCATCTCTTCACACTAAAAAGGGATAGTTATCTAAATAGTCATAGGAAAACTAATTTATGTGCTCACCCTTTCTATTCATATGACTAATTTGTCGTGGTAAAAAAATCATATTGCTTACAATTTTAAGCGCTAAAAGCAAGCGAATTTTTTTAAGAGGGAAAATCAAAAGGAAAATAGAAAAATCTTAGGTGTTAAAGTGAGTTTCAGTTTTGTCTTTCATTACACCTGCGTGCTAAGGAGGTTTAGGGTTATGGGAGATTATCCGTCATTTCTCTGGTTCAATTTGCAAGGATAAGGACACAGTGGTGAAGGCCTCTCCTATTGTGAGTTTCTCCCTTCACATTTTTTTATAAAAATATTTTCTTTTATTTCTTTTCTTTTCTCCAGGAAAAGACCTGGTTTCAAAAAGGAAGCTCTTGACTCCTTGCTTTCTATTTGTTTGTGGACTATTTGGGCTATTACATCATCCATTTGATTCTCTGGCTTTCAATTTGTCTGTGGATTGTTTGGGCTATTTTAATGATTGGTGAATGCCAATTGCATAAATAAAATGTAAATCCCTGCTGCAAAAAAATAGCAGTATACAAGCTTTTGTCGTGCAAAGTGTAGGTCACCAAATTTTGAATCTATAAACCATCTGTTAATGGAGACAGCAACAAAAACTCTTATTAAAACCTTAGAGTAACTATAACATATTACTGCTACTCATGTTATTACAGTTATTACAGGACTTTTCAACAAACCCATACCAAACATATCCTGCAATCATGGCATTCAATGAGACCACATTTCTTGGAGGCATTTTGTGGAACAATTCACGTGCCTTGTGTATGCTTCCACATTTTTCATGCATGTCTACCAGGGCACTTGAAATTACAACATTTGACAAAAATTCCCCTTCCGTTATGCTTTGATGCATGTCCATACCCTATTCCAAAGCTCCCATTTTGGCACAGGCAGGGAGGATGCTGGCAAAGGCTATGTAATTTGTCTTTACATCTGCCAATTGCATTTTCTTGAACGTTTTTAAATCCTTTTCAACGTATCTATTTTGCATTCTAGAGCTAAACAAAGTGTATTAAGGTGATGCTCTTCATTGCCTTCATATGTTCCACCTTCCCATTTTGGCCTGTAAGTAACAAGAACAGGCAAAGTTCTGGATTTTATAAGTGTTTGTAAATCCACTTAAGGATTAAAAATCTTCAGATGATCAATGTGAAACTCTACTAAGTCTGCACCTTGAATATGTGCCTACTACATTTGAGACACCATCTCTTCAACAAAATGAGCCACAAGGGGGATACAGAGAAAACAACTATTTTGGGCCATTGCTGCCATTGTCAGTTATCTTACTTAGATTTACTCATAAAATCTACAACAATCTTTGAGGTTTTTAGTGAAAGAAATGCTCCATAGGTGAAAGTGACTGGTATGATACAAGATTAGGTAGAACCAGATGTGAAACAATCTTCTTGTTATTTCCAAATTTGGGGGCTTCCACCCATAGCCAAATTCATCTTCTTGTAGTAAGAGCACCCTAATCTTGCTCACTTGAAGGTAGAAAAGCTCCAAGAAGGGTATGCTTTCGGCATCCCACTCACAATTTAGTGTATTTACATAGGGAAATCTGTCATTAAAATAGTATTTGAGTCTCAATACAACTCCCTTATCTCCACTGTACTCTTGCACTCCACAAGAACCAAGCAACACTATCTTTCTCCTTTACACAACAATGAGAGTGATTACTCTACCAACTGAACCTACAATCTGAGCCATTAACTGCCCTTTATTCGTCTTTGGCCTAGCAGCGATGGGAGATGGATCAGTTGCCCTAGAATGGCAATGGTTAGTCTTGCATAACCATCGAACCATCCAAACATCCTCATAGGAAAGCCAAATGATTTGCATTCGATCCTTAATGATTGCTAACAAAGAAAACTATGATTGATGCTCCTAGATAGATAGAAGCCATGATGTCTCCGTGGTGAAGTGAACATGTGTGGTTTTTAAGGAAAATTGCCTACCAAAAGATGTTTGCTACCCTAACACCACCCAATGAAGAAAAAGAAACAAACATGTGACCCTTTACAAAGTCAAATAATTGTAAAAAGGGTCAAAATTGCCCCTCATCTCACTCCATTACCCTAAAGTGACCTTCAACATGTCATCAACACTAGAACTAGCCTACAACAAGCAATGAAATGGTTATTTGTCTTTGCAAATCTTATAATGATGTTCTTGACCATTTGTAGAAACTTTTCTCCACTCATACACCCACTACATATCTAGGTTGTGAGTCATGCACCTCTAATTTGGCCTGAATTGCATCTTTCAATCCACTCTTAAATGTTGTTAGAGAAATTGATGGTTCCACATTACCAACAAAATTTAGGATACTGAATTTCTGTATTATTGCCTAATATCCATGAGTTGCAAGAGATAACATGCAAATTCTCCCTTATGAAATTTCTTCAATAGCATTTTCTTGAACTCTATCCATGATGATTGCTTTCTTCTTTTCTTAAGTACCCACACAATCCAACTTACTACACTATTTTTCAGGTAGCCTATTGTCACCAAAAGCTTACGATTTCTAAACCTTATAATACTTTCCTAAAAGGTCTATCTTGGCAATCCATTCGTGTGGAGTTTCAGTCATGAAAGTAGTATGATATGTGTAGCACTTGCTTATTCAGTGAGGAAAATGAGTGCAAATATAAACATTGCTTGTTTTGTGGCTATGCATCATGTAATGGTGCATGAATGGTCTTTGCAAATCGGTTGTCATGCGAACCTAACATAGTTAGGATATATAAACCAAGGATTGGTATACCTGTAAAAATGTATGTTTGCAAAGTTAATTGGTATATGACTATGCATGCTTCTAAATCTTAAACAACCTAATTTTTGATACTAAGAAGAAACTTCCACTCTTTTCCTCTTGGCACTGCATGCGTGGCAGATACCTAGTTTCAGGGCAAAGGTATGGATTCTGAACTGGGAGTTTAAGTAAATTAATTCTAATGGTTTTGATGATACCCAGTTTAAGAATTCATAGCGATTCTAGTAAAACTATTGAATGACAATCTATTTTACATAGCAGTCCCCATAGATTGAGTGCATACATGCAGTGAGTGTAAATCCATATGCTCTGAAAGTATAGGTAGAGATATATTTTGTAATGAAAAGAGCTCTATTATTTGAATAAGCACTTTCAATTTATAAGCTTCAAGGTTGAATGGAAACAAATGATAAATGCATCATTTAGCAGAACAAAATGTGATTCTGGACTTATTTTCGATGCCTTTGTGTTATGTGGATAGTGCTTTATGAAAATGCAGTTGAGAAATATTATTGTATACCTTTTGGTTCCACAGCTTCATTGGAGATACTAAATTACTAATGATTGTTATGGAACAAAAGGAGTATTTAAAATCTTGCCTATGAAATCTACTTTCAAGAGCTATTCTAGTACCATTAACCAAAATTTCATGTGTGCTTATAGGTCGATGCCTATCTACTTGGAGAGTATAGTCATCTTTTGGCTAGAAGGCCTAGTTGTAGCCCAATGGAAATATTTGTTGTCATTCATGAAAAACTCCCTACTGTGTCGTAAGATATTCTGAGCATATTTATGTGATTATTTAAATTTGTTTTTAAGAACCAAAAACATCTATTGATCTTGGGCTTCTAACATTTAGAAAGGTGGATACAAAATTGTGACTGTTGCTCTTCTTTTGAACACCTATGCAAAGATACTGATGCACACTCAACCTCTAGATCAGATCAAGAATTACAAGAACATATCTAGGGAGTTTTTAGCAAGTAAATAAAACTTTATTTTCAAACAATTTTCAGCTCAATTTGTTTTTAATTTTTATTAAGTTATAATAATCTCAGCTTTTTGCTAGGAATACAAGTAGAAACTCTTCTCTATTTAAAGCAATTTGTCAGTGTTGTAAGAGTTAATTAAGATAGTGCTGACATAAACAAGGGTGCAGGTATGAAAGCTATATTGATTTAGAAATACAACAACATGCAATAGAATATTTTGCATTGAGTTTTGATCTATTAGAGGTTAGGATACCAATTCTTTTTCATCTTATTCATATAAATTTAAACCATGAATGTTGTTTGAGACTAATTCTTTGTCATTTCAGTCTTTCTTTGCTAGTTTCATTGGAAGATTGATTAAAGTTTCATCTTTTGTCTATAGTAAGAAGACAAAAAGTCTTCTGATTGCATTAACATTCATATATTTCAAACGGAACAAATTTACAAAATTTACGAAGGAGCTTCCTAGTGTGAGCCATAGGATATTGATATCGGTCCTCAAGGTCTATTATCCATTTTTCTATACAAGTCTAAATGGTTACATGGAACATGAATGTGATTAACAATGTTTCAATCCAATTCAATCTATGTTTTATCATTTCCATAGGGTCTGAGGTATATCAAGAAATGTTGGTGAAGGCATTGCAAATCATTTTGATGCAAAATTGCTTATATTTGATAGCAATTCAATGCTGACAGTAAGCATTAGTATATCAAACTTTGCAACATTTTATGATCTCAAACTCGTCATGGTGTCCAAGCTTTCATTTCAAATTGATATATAAGCATAAAAGGTTCATTCGGTCGTTTTGTTTTGTGGTGGACCAAAATTCATCCGGATGTACTATTTTATATTTGTAAAGTGTGAAAAGTCATAGTGTTGTTGTGGTCACAATTCTCTTTTTCAAGGGGAACATGTTTCATCTTGACAACTCTGCAGTAGTGATGCTCTTTAGTTTTAAATGATAGGGCTCATCAATGAAGGATGGAGGCATAAGTTCATGGTCAAAATTGGCTCAGCACCTACCAATTGCATTAACTTAAAATATTAATGGCATTATCAGTAAGCCAAATTTGTGCCAATCAGGCAAAGATTTCAGGTAGTGGAACTACATTTTGATGAAGCACTTGAAACTCAAATGTACCATTTTGTGTACCCTTCATCAATACACCTAAGTCAAACAAACTGTTGCATTCTACAATCTATCTAACAGGGCAATTACAACTACATCTGACAAAATTCCCCTATCCTTTATGTTTTGATGGATATCCATACCCTATTCTAAAGCTCCCATTTTGATACAGGCAGGGATGATGCTGGCAAAGGTTGTGGAATTTGGCTTTACACTAGCCAATTGCATTTGCTTTAAAATTTCTAAAGCCTTTTCAACAAATCCATTTTGTACATATCATGCAATCATTACAGTCCATGAGACCACATTTCTTTGAGGCATTCTGTCAAACAATTCACATGCCTTGTCTATGCTTCCACATTTTGCATACATGTCTAATAGGACAGTTGCAACTACAATATCTGACAAAATTCCTCTATCCTTTATGTCTTGATGGATGTCCATACCCTATTCCAAAGCTCCCATTTTGACACAGGCAGGGAGGATGCTGGCAAAGGTTGTGGAATTTGTCTTTACACTAGTTAATTGCATTTGCTTTAAAATTTCTAAAGCCTTTTCAACAAATCCATTTTGTGCATTTCTTGCAATCATTGCAGTCCATGAGACCACATTTATTTGAGGCATTCTGTCAAACAGTTCACATGCCTTGTCTATGCTTCCACATTTTGCATATATGTCTAACAGGGTAGTTGCAATTAAAACATCTAACAAAATACCTCTATCCTTTATGTTTTGATGGATGTCCATACCCTATTCCAAAGCTCCTATTTTGACACAGGCAGGGAGGATGCTGGAAAAGGTTGTGGAATTTGGCTTTACACCAGCCAATTGCATTTTCTTTAAAATTTCTAAAGCCTTTTCAACAAATCCATTTTGTGCATATCCTGCAATCATTGCAGTCCATGAGACCACATTTCTTTGAGGCATTCTATCAAACAGTTCACGTGCCTTGTCTATGCTTCCACATTTTACATACATGTCTAACAAGGTAGTTGCAACTACAACATCTGACAAAATTCCTCTATCCTTTATGTTTTGATGGATGTCCATACCCTATTCTAAAGCTCCCATTTGACACGGGCAGGGAAGATGCTGGCAAAGGTTTTGGAATTTGGCTTTACACCAGCCAATTGCAATTGCTTTAAAATTTCTAAAGCCTTTTCAACAAATCCATTTTGTGCATATCCTGCAATCATTGCAATCCATGAGACCACATTTCTTTGAGGCATTCTGTCAAACAGTTCACATGCCTTGTCTATGCTTCCACATTTTGCATACATGTCTAAGAGGACAGTTGCAACTACAACATCTGACAAAATTCCTCTATCCTTTATGTCTTGATGGATGTCCATACCCTATTCCAAAGCTCCCATTTTGACACAGGCAAGGAGGATGCTAGCAAAGGTTGTGGAATTCAGCTTTACACTAGCTAACTGCATTTGCTTTAAAATTTCTATAGCCTTTTCAACAAATCCATTTTGTGCATTTCCTACAATCATTGCAGTCCATGAGACCACATTTCTTTGAGACATTCTGTCAAACAATTCACATGCCTTGTCTATGCTTCCACATTTTACATACATGTCTACCAGAGCATTTCCAACTATAATATTTGACAAAATCCCCCCTTCCATTATGTTGTGATGGATGTCCATACCCTATTCCAAAGCTCCCATTTTGGTACAGGCAGGGAGGATGCTGGCAAAGGTTGTCAAATTCAGATTTACACCTGCTAATTGCATTTGCTTGAAAGTTTCTAAATCCTTTTCAAAAAATCCATTTTGTGCATATTGTGCAATCATTGCATTCCATGAGATGACATCTCTTTAAGGCATTATGTCAAACAGTTCACATGCCTTGTCAATGCTTCCACATTTTGCATACATGTCAACGACCACATTTTTGCTTAGAAATTCAGGGAAGACATCTGTTGAGTATTTCATTTGGCGTGATTGTTGCCTCACCTACTCCCCTGCATCCCTGCAAGGACCAGGGTATGAGAGCGCAGGATGGTGGGCTCTCCCCACATCCCTACATCTGGGCTCTCATGCCCTGGTCCTTGCGGGGCTGCAGGTGAGTAGGTGATCTATTGTATATTGGTCAGACCGAAGACTCCAACACTAGTCCTACAACCTTCATGAGGCCGCTGTCTAGATCATGGTCTATCTTATTGCTAGGTCATTATTTTAAAGCATCATAGTCATTCACAGACGCCAAAACCTTCAACAAACCCTATCTTGGAGATAGACTTCAAAATGAGAACTCCTTCCTGTAATAATAGGATCGATGCCATTTAGGGTGTTGGAAACAAACCCTATCCACCTATGGTGGTCACTTGTGTGGAATCAAACTACCAAACACCCTCGTTACCTCAACGAACCAGGCAAAAAAAAATTGGCTGCCAATCTTGGTCACTACCAAGGAATCACTATTTGAAGTCTCCAATCCAGGTCATAGCCTCTTTGTTAGTCGTTCAAAGGCTCAGGTCAAGTTTTACACCTAGTCACAGTATAATATTCATTTGCAAGTTAGCATCAATTATTTTGGTCTTCAAGGTTGCCATTTCCCTTAACCTGGAGGTCAAGTATTGTATATTGGTGGTGATATTAACTATTTTCTCCTCTATCATTTTGTTCTCCCCCCTACGTCTTATCTGTTGAAAAGTCTTTCCTTTGCTTTATTAGTACTAACATTATTTAGGGTTTCTTATTTCTCTATTTACATTTAGTTTTCCCTCGTAAAGAAATTCAAGATGGTTTTGATTGTATAAAAACCCATGGCAGTAGATGTTTTAAGATGAATAAATTTTGGCCAACTGAGCAATTTAGATTTCAATTTGTGTATCAATTACATCCAATTTTTGGGATTGTAAGCTTTACTTATTTTTTATGGGTCAGATCTTACCATGGGTCTTTGCCAATCAATAAATTATTGGGACTGTAAGTTTTCCTAATTTTTGATGGGGTGAATCTTGTCTTGGATCTGTGCATAAATTTTCTAATGTTTAGTGAATTATTTGCACATATTATTCAAAGGCCCTTGTCATGTGTTCTTATAGTGGCAGGACATTTTAGTATTCATAAAATTTTGATTGTACATCAAAAGCATTTTTACTGACCTACCATTCATCACTATGCACAAAATATATCAGTTTATGTGAGGTTTGTGTTATTTAAATCCTCTCAATAGGATGCAAGCTTTGTACACTAGTTTACCCGTCCCAAACAAACCTGGGGAATTCTGGTCTTTGGACTTATTAGACATTTACAAACAACTATCAATTGCACATGAAGGAACTAGGATGAGAATCCCCAAATTTGGAGATACCAATATTGCAGTAATAAATCAATGTTTACATTGAACAAAAGTTAAGTGATCAATTAAGGTTTAAGGGTTTACACATCCATCTTTGAAATCATCATTATTGAAAGGTGTGCCATCCATCAAAAATTTCTGCTATATAGGTTTATCCTCCACAACAAACAATCATTGTTCTCTTTGATTAGAATTTTGAAAATAGGCTCTAAATACTGGAAACTTAGTATAAACATCTGCGTTAAAAAGGGCTTGAAATCATTTTTAGAGATAATTTCATCCGGAAAGGTGCTCAATGGTAGAAATAATCTTATTCTAGCATTGGTAAAGTTGTCGACAAAAGTCAATTGATCTTGAATGCAAATGCATGGTAAAATTATGTAACAACGAATTTCTTCTAAGAATAAAATTATTGAGAGATCTTTGCCAGTGGTTTTTCCTGGTACAAATTAGATTTTCCACATAAATCTGTGTTGTCTATTTTGTACAGCTTACTACTATTTCATATTTTATTTATATTGTCTATTTTGACTTACTCTGTCTACATAGATCTAAGAAGATCCATGGAGTCAAGAAGGTAAATATTCTTTCAAAGAACATGTTAAAGTAAGTTACTTATTTGCTTTTTGTTATAAGGGGCAATTTACTTATTGCATTGCTGGTTCTATTTGTGCAGACCAAGGCAGGAAATGCAACAAAGAAGAAGTAGGGTAAAAGCACAAAGTTGTGTCACACTTTTATAAAGGAAACGGCCAACGCTGATCCAACTTTTAAACTTGAATCACTAAAAAGTGACATATATGTTTTGAATTTTGAAATGATGTAAACTAATAAAATATTTATTTTTTAGTATATTTTATGTTTGTATTTTTTGAAAAAAATTAAAAAATTATTTGAATATAGTTTTTAATAAATTGACACTATAATTTAGTTGCTAATAAAATGTTGAAAAATGAAGTTACATGAGACGTCAATCTTTATATAGTAATTTTTTTTTCTTCAATTTTTTTTTTGTGTATTTATAACTTGAAACTTTAGTGCATGGATATATTTTTTTCCAATTTTGATAAATATATATATATATTTTTAAATAAATAATAAAATGTGCATGTATTAAAACATAGTTGTTTCCATTCGACGTCAACTTTCATATTAACAGTGTATCTAAAATAGAAAAAAAACTATACCATCTTGACATAGATTCTTTTATCTAGTGCATCATATTTTTTTCAATTTTTTTTAATAAGTTTTACTATTTTTCCTTGACATGGTAATCGACCTAATGTTTTGTGCTAATAACCTACTTTTAGTAAAAATAGAAAGGAAAATATAAATAATAATTAAACTATTAATTTTTTTTTTTTGAAAACTAAACTTATAGATCTACAAAAGAGTATTTTTATATTTTAAAAAAATGTTATTTACACAAGTAGAAGTTGTTGAAATATCAAGTTTTCTAAATAATTTTATTTTTTTTGCTAAATTGGCCTCATAGTGGTGCTACATATGCATTTATCCAACAATTTTAGTTGGAAAAGTTGTGGACATATCTAACTTAGCTAGAATGAATCTTACAAGATCATATGTTTGACCAAAATTGATTTTTAGTTAGAAATACTTAAATTCACTTGTGCTGATAAGTCGGCTGAAAGTGTGACACAACTTTGTGCTTTTACCCAGTAATGCAACAATTAGCAATATTAAGCGAGTTTTGATACATTTATTCAGATTTTGAGATGTAAAAGCCCATGATGAAATATTTAGGCTTCATTTTGCAAGTAGTTCTTTCATGTTTTAGAGTTGTATAAGCAAACAATAGAGCATTGTAACTCGATTTTCTCAGTCATTGCATTGAGAAACACACTTTGTAACACATTTTTCAAAGCAAAGACATATTTAAGTCTTGTATCTACTGTAAAAACACCTTTTCTCAATAAAATTTTAGTATTTTGTCTTCTTAATAGTTGTTTCATTGTGTGCAAATGAATGATTGATTATGTTTTTTTGTGTTTTATGTTTAAACCTCAAAAACAATTAAATAAACTACCAATTGACTAAATATACTACCAACTGACATAAATTGATGACTAAATATACTACCAAATTACCAAATATACTACCAAATTGATGACTAAATTAATGACTAAAATTTGTTTTGTCATAAATTTGGTCGTGAGATAAATGACCGACAATAAACTACCAATGGTCACATGACTAAATATACTACCAAATTGATGATTAAATATACTACCAAATTTATGACTAAATATACTACCAAATTAATGACTAAATATACTACCAAATTAATGACTAAAATTTTTTTGGTCATAAATTTGGTCACGAGATAAATGACTGGCAATAAACTACCAATGGTCATGTGACCAAACTACTAATCACATGACCAATTTTTGGTAGTTTTTTATTCAGTTTTCCTATTTTTCTACTAGTGAAATATATCTAGATACAATTTGATAAGTATCAGGTAAGTGCAAAAAGATGGGGGTGGAAAATGGGCAAATGAGTTGGGAAAAATTTCTTAGTGGAATTGAATATTCATTTCAGTAAGAGTGGATGTCTTTTTATGTTTAAACACCCAAACCAAAATGGATATCCATTTTTGGATATCTGTTCTTACAAACCTCTTTTCTTCATAGTGGTTGGCATTAAAATAGATATCTAGTTTGTTTTACTAATCAAATATTCATGTGAATTGAATATCCATTTTAAATGGGTATCCAACCCTTCCAAATTCAAATTTCCCCCTAAATTTGAAATTGTTTTAGGCTTAGACTTGCAACTATAATTTAATGATGGAATCCATTAATAGAGATAAATTTGGCACTATGGTTGATGAATTTATATTACATATTTTTTGACAAAATTAGTAGGTGTTGTAAGGGAGAATGTCAACTTTTTATATATATGTAATTTTTTAAAACAATAAACCTAACTCTTTAAATTATTTATTCATTTTCAAAGACAATGCCTCACAAATTTCAAATGGTATATCTATTTTTTAATAATTTTTTATTTTCAAATTTATTTTTGAAAAAAATATACAAGCCCAAGATATACATCATGCTCTACACATTTTTTAAAAATCACATTACAACTATTTTAGGTCAAGTCAGGGTGACCATACATGAGAGGTTTGAGTTTTTTAACTTAATCCTATTAAAATATTAATAAAAAAATATTTGATAAAAGTTTATTAAAAATATCAAATCTCATGCCTCAACATTAATTACATTACTCCACAAAAAGGATTTTGAAAAATACTTTCATTTACTAGCCCTTAGGTCATCTGTACACACACATATTTTTGTCTCTATCGAAGTTGAAAAAAATCCACTTTTGTACATCCTTTACTTAACTATTTTTTTATCATCTAAGTATTAGAATAAATTACATATTTGAAAACTAGATTCACAATTCTACATTTCATATTTTTACATTGTGTTCATATTATATCTAGAAGTGCTTCAAAACATTACCCCAAGTACAACTAACTCTAATTTTCAAGTAAAATTTAGTCCATTTTGTGTAATTTTCAACCCCCATTAGCTTGAACTCACTCTCCTTGTCTAGCACAAGGTGCTATCTAAAATATTCAACATACAAAGCATTGGTAATAGTATATGCCCCCTCTAATTAGTTGCATATGAAGTATGCAAGGAATTGGGAGAGAGGGGAAAATTATAATAATGATAAAAAATACTAAGGTGATCAAATAAGATGTAAGCATGGAAACACATAAGTGGAAGATAATAAAATTTGGCCCCAATATCTAGGGAAGTGATAAGCATTATAGAACATGTAAGCATCTATATAATATGACCATGGCGTGCTGTTAGAAATTAGGATCTTAGGATCCATACTAATCATTATATAAAGAATATAAAATAAATATAAAAGAAAATTATACAAGCATAGATTTAACACATTACACAAGATATACATGGGAAAAACCCTTTCAAGTAAAAAACCTTATAAAGCATCATTTTATTAAAACACTTACAAATAATAGTCTATTAAGAAATAGACTGGACCTGGGGATATACTCCTCTACATACTTGAACCACATGGCCAATAATACCTTATGTGCATAGTGATATAAGTCACTGTAAAACTCTAAATTCACACTCTCAAATGAGAGAGAACCTCCTTAAATAAAGAAGGGGTGGCATAATACCTAAAGGGGTATTAGTCACAACCATTCAAAGAAACCATTTGTAAATAATTAATAATCTAATAGGTATTAGATTATTAATTATTAAATGGTATATGCTTTATAACATAAGGTATTATAACCTTATATTAGAACATTATATAAATGTTATAAGGGTATGACCCCTAATAACATTATGTTCTAACACACACAATTTACTAAATAGTAAGATAGCTCTAAAAGCATGATAAGGGCATGCGATCATAAAATGACAATATTAGATATAATAAGTGAGTAAATATCAAAATGAGATACACATAAGATAATGGCATGATAGAGCTCATAAGCATCATAAACATGAAATTAAAATATGATGAGGATCATAAACATAGGATTTAACCATGACAAGGTTCATAAGGCATGAACATGGAATGATAAGTATGATAAGGGTAAGTGCAAAGAGATGCGGGACCAAAAAGTCACCACATGACTTTTTGGTCCCATGCAAGATGAAACGTGAGCGCATTATAATGCGCTCACATTTTAGGCTCGATAACCAAGCCTATAACGTGAGCATGTTATAACGTCAGCGCGTTATGATGCGCTCATGTTTCAAGTTATATAAAGTAAAAAAAAAGCAAAAACAACAAAAACCTGTGGCCATTCTTCATTTCTGCTAGCAAAAATAGTCACAAGAGTGCGAGCACATTGGAGGAAAGAGAAATCAAGCAAGGGAGAAGTGTAATTGATGTTTTCACCATGCCACCTCACCAATCCCACTCTTGAAGATGTCGTGAAGGAAATGTAGAGGGTGTAGCAGCTGAAGAAGGTAGGGTTTGATTATTTTTTGCGAGTTTGAAAAGAAATTTTTACTTTTGCATGTTTGACTAGTTTTTTATATTGAATTTACAGTCAATGAGGCAGCACAAAACACAAATCCAATAGAGGAGGGTAAAAACAACCCCGAAAACCCTCAAAACCCCCCACCTTCATGTCCTCGCCATGAAAGAGATACACAAGAAAACTATTTAGGGCAAATAGAAGAAAATAAAAAAACATCTTCAAACCCTAGTTGAAACATTAAATAGTCCAAGTGCAATCACCGATCATAGGAGAGCACTTGCCAAGTCATTAGAGGTGATTGTTTCTCACACTGAATCAGTGACAAACCAAATTGTCAAATTTCACAACTATAGGGAGAGGTGTCGGAAATACTATGACGAAAAATTGTCTTACGAACAAGTGAAGGACCAAAAAATTACAAAATATGCATTATGTTCACAATTCATCAATCCTAAAACTAGCCAAACATTAGAAGAGACTTGCAAACGCTTCCTAATTCATTAGTGTAGGAATGAAGATATATCCCAAAACTTTTGGGATAGATGGTACATGGTGTTTGATGAGCGTCCATGCAACAACAATGAGGTGCCACAATATGTTTTGAGGAAACTGTATTGTGAGTTCGTCCTCAAGAATATTCCTAATTATTTTGACATTCAACAATTCTAGGGCAGAGGTGGTGACTCTGCCCAAGATAGAGAGGGGTCACAACGAGACCAAAACTGCGTACCTAGACCCCTGATGAGGCCAGCACATGTGTCACTCCCTTCGACTTTTAAGGAGAGTGTTGAGGTGGAGAGACTGCATTCATTGAGTGCTCTCACGCAGTCTCAGGCACAACACGATGATAATCTCACATAGGCTAACAAGGGTGAGAGCAGAAGGCGTCATTTGTTCCCACATCTTTGCAATTCATGAGGGAACTTGTGTGATTATGGAACTCAGGACTCGTGGTAGAACTCTCAGTAAGATGCTCATGGATGTCCTACAGCATACATTTGGTATTGACTTCCAAGCAATTTTTTACAAGTTTCATCTTGATTTAATATATTCTTATTTGAAATTTGTAATTATTTTTATATGACTATCTATATTATAAGTCAAATTTAATGTATGTGATTGTCTGTGCAATGAAATTCCAAGGTCAGAGTCTTCATCATGCCTCTGTTACCCATCCAGTGGCAGGTTATGAGAGGAGGTCAAGTCAGCAGGTATGTAATTTAGCACATGATTGTAAATATAGTACATATATCAATGGTAATCTTATTTAGTGACAATTTGATAATTTCAACAGTGAGCTTCACCAGCATCTCCATGATTTCCTTGGTCTCCTAGATGCAAAACTACTTTTACAGAGGTAAATTTAACCATTTGTATTTATTATGCATTTAAATAATGTTATGTATCTATTTTGGTCAAATAACCTTGAACTCTATTTTCAGATGTTGAATATGGAGACTCCTCCTCATCTTCTTGAGTCAATGGAGGCAAGCATTGCTACAGTTGTGTTGTCTTCAAATCCTTTGACTGAGGTATGAGCCAGTAACATGTAAATGTCATTTTGTATTTCTTGTTTTATCTCATGTCATTTGATGTACATAAATGATATTTATGTTTAATCAATTTTGTTTCTTGATGCTTCTCACAGGAGGTCACAACTCCAACCTGTCCAGCTATGGACAAAGAGAGAGAAAAGATGATCGAGAGGGATCATCAGCTAGTGGTAAGTAATTGATTACATATGTGATGTTATATATTTCATGTTTTCTATGTTAATGTGCATATTGTTTGATTGTATTAACAGGTGGAGCTACAAAAATATTTGTCGAAGAGGTCTAGTCGACGGGAGAGAGTGGATGAGTCACTGATTGGCTCTCTATCTTCATGGCCAAGCAAGGGCTGCAGATTATTTCATAGCAGTTCATAAGAAACTAGATTTTGGGACATTTTTTTGTATGCCTAGATGGCTTTGTATACATACTTTTGTATGTTACCGATTTATATCTTTGTATATGCCTATATGGCTTTGTTTGTACATGCCTATATGGCTTTATATATAGACTAGATGTTATGTTCATGACATTATGTTTATGATATTTTACATCAAATATTTAATATGATGATCAATTATCATTACAGGAATTTGGTTTTACATGTGCCAATTGCATTTTCTCAAAAGTTTATAAATCATTTTCAAACAATCCATTTTGTGCACATCTTGCAATCATTGCATTCCATGAGACTGTGCATTTCTTTGAGGAATCATGTCAAATAGTTCACGTGCCTTGTCTATGCTTCCACACTTTGCATACATGTCTACAAGGGCAGCTGCAAATACAACATGTGACAAAATTCATATATCCTTTATGGTTTGATGGTTGTCCACACCCTATTCCCGAGATCCCATTTTGGCATAGGCAAGGAGGATATTGGATAAGGTTGTGCAATTTGGTTTTAGACATGCCAATTGCATTTGGTTAAAATTTTCTTTTGTGCATTTTCTTGAAAGTTTCTAAAGCCTTATGAAAAACCCATTTCGTGCATATCTTGCAATCATTGCATTCCATAAAACAACATTTCTTTGAGGCATCCTGTCAAATAGTTCATGTGCCTTGTATATGCTTCCACACTTTGCATACATGTCTTGCAGGGTAGTTACAACTACAACATTTGACAAAATTCCTATATCCTTTATGCTTTGATGGATGTCCATATACCATGTTCTAAATATACCATTTTGGCATAGGCAAGGAGGATGTTGGCTAAAGTTTTGAAGTTTGGCTTTACACCTACCAATTGCATTTGCTTGAAAGTTTCTAAAGCCTTATAAAAAAATCCATTGTGTTCATATATTGCAATCATTGCATTCCATGAGACAACATTTCTTTGAGGCATCGTGTCAAATAGTTCATGTGCCTTGTATATGCTTCTACACTTTACATACATATCTCGCATGGCAGTTGCAACTACATCATTTGACAAAATTCCTATATCCTTTATGCTTTGATGGATGTCCATACCGTGTTCCAAAGATACCATTTTGGCATAGGCAAGGAGGATGTTAGCTAAGGTTTTGAAATTTGGCTTTACACCCGCCAATTGTATTTGCTTGAAAGTTTCTAAATCCTTATCAAAAAATCCATTTTGTTCATATCTTGCAATCATTACATTCCATGAGATGACATTTCTTTGAGGCATCATGCCAAACAGTTCACGTGCCTTGTCTATGCTTCCACACTTTGCATACATGTCTCTAAGGGTAGTTACAACTACAACATTTAACAAAATCCCCATATCTTTTATGCTTTGATGGATGTCCATACCATGTTCCAAAGATCCCATTTTGGCATAGGCAAGGAGGATACTAGCTAAGGTTGTGGAATTTGGCTTTACACTTGCCAATTATATTTTCTTGAAAGTTTATAAAGCATTATCAAAAAAATCCATTTTTTGTATATCTTGCAATCATTACATTCCATGAGATGGCATTTCATTGAGGCATCATGTCAAACAGTACGCGTACCTTTTTTATGCTTCCACACTTTGCATACATGTCTACTAGGGTAGTTGCAACTACAAGATCTGACAAAATTCCCATATCCTTTATGCTTTGATGGATGTCCATACCATGTTCCAAAGATCCCATTTTGGCATATGAAGGGAGGATCTTGGCTAAGGTTGTGGAATTTGGCTTTACACCTCTCAATTGCATTTTCTTGAAAGTTTCTAGAGCCTTATTAACAAATCCATTTTGTGCATATCTTGCAATTATTGGATTCCATGAGATGGCATCTCTTTGAGGTGTTATGTCAAACAGTTCATGTGCATTGTCTATGCTTCCACACTTTGCATACATGTCTACTAGGGTAGTTGCAACTACAACATCTATCTAACAAAAACCCATATCCTTTATGCTTTGATAGATGTCCATACCCTATTCCAAAGATCCCATTTTGGCATAAGCGGGGAGGATGTTGGCTAAGGTTTTGGAATTTGTCTTTACACCAACCACTTGAATTTTCTTGAAAGTTTCTAAAGCCTTATGAACAAATCCATTTTGTGCATGTCTTGCAATTATTGCATTCCATGATATGACATCTCTTTGAGGTGTTCTTTCAAGCAGTTCACGTGCCTTGTCTATGCTTCCACACTTTTCATTTACATCCGCCAATTGCAAAGTGTGGAATCATAGGGGAATATCCATTGTAATAAGATCATCACCTTCTCAAAAAAGTAGGTCAAAACAGATATATTTTTGTTTCTATAGCTTTTCAACGGAACACCTGAAAATGTAATATCCATGAGGATCGAACACGCAACCAACATGTGACTTCTCGTTCTAAAAAAATGCCTATACATTGTAATACTTAACTCCCAACACTTAATTATTTTTGAAAAAACTTGAAAACTTTAAGAAATGCAAATGAGTTGTATATGCACAGAAAAAGTAAACAAAAGTGCATTGTACCATACCAGGGTAATTTCATTACTTTCAGAGCCAATAACTAATAATAATAAAAATAACTAGTTGTAAAATAATAAGGGTTTTTAGAAACAAAAGTAGTTCACAGACATTGAAAGAAAAGAATGGATAGTCTACTTACATGAATTGTAAAACAACAGAGAAAGTTACGCTTCACAAGTTTTGCATGGATCTGTGCAAGCAAAGCATCCAATACCTACAAAACAAATTTTTTGCAATATTTTACAATGATACTTTCATGCATGTTCTACTGTGAGATGTCCCAATCGCAATTACTTCTTTATTTTCCATTAATCAAATCTACGTTACAGAGACCCCTACTCTATTTGGCCTAAAGAGACCTTGTTTTAGTGTATTTTTGAGAATTCTTGTGTTGGGTTAGTGATTTTTGCAAGGGAAGTATTTATAAATGTTATATATGCATATTTACACCTCCCCTATCAATCTCAGGGTTTAAATCCATGTGCAAGTCTTTGCTGTTACATTACAGTCCCCAAAATAGGCCTAATTTGACTATAACAGCCCAATTTTTCCCTGTTCTATACAAAACAAACCTATCTCATTTTCACATATGTTTTACAATGACCAAAAGGGTATCCAAATCAGGTCTCAAATCTCCATTATTGGGTGTATGAAGGAAGTTATGACAGGAAAGGTCTCTGAGAAGGGCTACAAACTCCTAGGCCACTTACAAGGCAAGCACATGTGGATTTGTCTTTCTCTTGCAAAATGAGGAAGAGAGTAACACAGATAGAGAGAGACACATTTGGCATGATTCACATATCCTCATTTCACATTCTATATGGTTTCTATGCTTTGCATATCCTCATTTCACCTTTCTACATTTGCTTTACACCTGCCACTTTGCATACATGTCTATCAAGGCAATTGCAACTACAACATCTAACAAAATTCTCATATCCCTTTTTCTTTGATGAATGTAATTAGAACACATTCCATTCCTACCTCAATTTTTTTAAAATCAATTTCTTTTGCCTATGGTGGCAAGGAATGCATTGTTCCAAAATGCTTCAGTTTCATGCAGTGGAAAGTTGCTAGGAGTGACATTTTGCATTCCACAACTCATGGGAAAGAACCAGCTACACCAACACATTGAGGTGTGTGGGTAAATTCTATGGGAGGTCTCATTTGGTTCTCCAAGTGTCTCAGTCATTCAAAGCAACAGGCTACTAGCAAAGTCACTTAGGATCCCTAAGAGAGAAGAAACTACCAAACTTTGACAGAGCAGTTCTCAAAATTTGTGGCAGCTAGGAATGTTTTGTTTGGACCTACAGGTGTACGTGGGGTCTATCCACAATAACCTCTCACAATTTTTGTCAACTCCAATTTGTTTGACCGTGCCAAAATCAAATGCATTCTTGCAAAATGCTTCAGTTTCATGCAGTGGAAAGGTGCTAGCAGTGAAATTTCGCATTCCACAGCTTGTGGGGTTGAACTGACTATGCCAATACATCAGGGTGGGTAGGTAAATGCTAAGGGAGGTCTCGTTTCATGTGCAAAGTGTACTAGTCATTCGGGGCAACAGGCTACCGACAAAGTCACTTAAGATCACTAAGAGCAAAAAACTGCCAAACTTTGACAGAGTAGTTCTTAGAATTTGTGGTAGCTGGGAATGTTTGTTTAGACCTATAGGTGTAGGTGGGGTCCATCCACAATAACCTATCTCAGTTTTGGTCAACTCCAATCCATTTGACAGTGTCAAAATCAAATGCATTCTTGCAAAATGCTTTAGTTTCATGCAGTGGAAAGGTTCTAGGAGTGAAATTTTGCATTCCATAGCTCATGGGGCTAAACTGAATGCGCCAACACATTGAGGTGGCCAGGTGAAATCTATGGGAGGGCTCATTTCATGCGCCAAGTGTCCCAGTCATTCAGGGCAACAGGCTACCGACAAAGTCACTTAAGATCCTAAGAGCAAAAAACTGCCAAACTTTGACGAAGCAGTTCTCAGAATTCATGGTAGCTAGAAATTTTCTATTTGGACCTATGGGTGCATGTGGGGTCCATCAACAAAAACCTCTCTTAGTTTTGGTCAACTCTAATCTGTTTGACCATGCCAAAATCAAATGCATTCTTGCAAAATGCTCCAATTTCATACGGCACAACCTTTCCAAGAGCCATATTTTTCATTCTGCTAGTCACGAGGCCGAACCAACTGCACCAACATGTCAAGGTGGGTGATTAAATGCTAGGGGAGGTCCCTTTTCGTGTGCCAAGTGTCTCAGTCGTTCCGGGCTATAAGCTATCAGCTAAGTCGAAAGGTGCTAGGAGTGAAATTTTACATTCCACATCTCGTGGGGTCGAATCGACTACACCAACACATCAGGGTGGGTAGGTAAATGATAGGGGAGGTCTCATTTCATGTGCCAAGTGTCTCATTCATTCTGGGTTGCAAGCTACTGGCAAAGTTGAAAGGTCTTAGGAGTGACATTTTGCATTCACAACTCATGGGGCCGAACTGACTACACCAACACATTAAGGTGGGTGAGTAAATGCTAGGGGAGTTCTCATTTTGTGCACCAAGTGTCCTAGTCATTCGGGGCAACAAGCTACCAACAAAGTCACTTAAGATCCTTAAGAGCAAAAAAATGCCAAACTTTGAGAGAGTAGTTCTCAGAATTTGTAGCAGCTAGGAATGTTCCATTCAGACCTACAGGTGCAGGTGGGCTCTATCCACAATAACCTCTCTCAGTTTTGGTCAACTCCAATCCATTTGACCGTGCCAAAATTAAATGCATTCTTGCAAAATGCTTTAGTTTCATGCAGTGGAAAGGTGGTAGGAGTGAGATTTTGCATTCCACAACTCGTAGGGCCAAACCGACTGTGCCAACATGTTGGATGGGCAGGTAAATGCTAGGGGAGGCATTTCATGCACCAAGTGTCTCAGTTGTTCTGAGTTGTAAGCTATCGGCTAAGTCGAAAGGTGCTAGGAGTAAAATTTTGCATTCCACAAGTCGTGGGGTTGAACTGACTATGCCAACATGTCACAGTGGGCGGGTAAATCCTAGGGGAGGTCTCATTTCATGTGCTAAGCATCTTAGTCATTCCAAGTTGCAATCTACTGACAAAGTTGAAAGGTGCTAGGAGTGAAATTTTGCATTCCACAGGTCGTGGGGCCAAACCAACTATGCTAATGCATCGAGGTGGGTGGGTAAATGCTAGGGGAGGTCTCGTTTCATGCACTAAGCATCCCAGTCGTTCCAGGCTATAATCTACCAACGAAGTGACTTTGCTAGTAGCTTATAGCCCAGAATGACTGGGATGCTTGGCACATGAAATGAGACCTCCCCTACCATTTACCCACCCACCCTGACATGGTGGCATAATTGGTTTGGCCCCACAATGAGTAGAACAAAAAATATGGCACCTGGCAAGGTTGTGCTACATGAAACTGACGCATTTTGCAAGAATGCATTTGATTTCAACATGGTCAAACGAATTGGAGTTGACCAAAACCAAGAGAGGTTGTGTATGGACCCCACCTGCACTTGTAGGTCTGAATGGAACATTACCAGCTACCACAAATTCCAAAAACTGCTCCATCAAAGTTTGGCAATGTTTGCTCTTACGATCTTAAGTGACTTTGTCAGTAGCCTACTACCCTGAATGACTGGGAGACTTGGCGCATGAAACAAGACCTCCTCTAGCATTTACCCACCCACCCTGACGTGTTGGCATAGTCAGTTCATCCCCACGAGCTGTGGAATGCAAAATGTCACTCCTAGCACCTTTCAACTTTGTCGGTAGCTTGCAGTCTAGAATGACTGAGACACTTGGCACATGAAATGAGGCCTCCCCTAGCATTTACCTACCCACCCCAACATGTTAGCACAGTCAGTTCAGCCTCACGAGCTGTGTAATGCAAAATTTCACTCCTAGCAGCTTTCGACTTAGCTGGTAGCTTGTAGCCCAGAACAATTGAGACACTTGGTGCACGAAACAAGACCTCCCCTAGTATTTACCCACCTACCCTGATGTGTTGGCATAGTCGGTTCGGCCCCACAAGTTGTGGAATGCAAAATCTCACTCCTAGCACCTTTCCACTACATGAAACTGAAGCATTTTACAAGAATACATTTGATTTTGGCACGGTCAAAAGGATTGGAGTTTACCAAAACTAAGAGAGGTTATTATGGCCAAGCCCCACATGCACTTGTAGGTCCAAATAGAACATTCCTAGCTACCACAAATTTTGAGAGCTACTTCGTCAAAGTTTGGTAGTTTTTTGCTCTTAGGGATCTTAAGTGACTTTGTTGGTAGCCTGTTGCCCCGAACGATTGGGACACTTGGCGCACAAAACGAGACCTCCCTTAGCATTTACCCTCCCACCCCGACGCATTGGCATAGTCAGTTTGGCCTCATGAGCTATGGAATGCAAATTTTCACTCCTAGCACCTTTCCACTACATGAAACTGAAGCATTTTGCAAAAACTGCTTTTGATTTCAACACAGTCAAATGGATTGGATTTCACCAAAACTAAGAGAGATTATTGTGGATGGACCCCACCTTCACTTATAGGTTCAAATGAAACTTTGCTAGCTATCACAAATTTTGAGAACTACTCCGTCAAAGTTTGGCAGTTTTTTGCTCTTAGGGATCTTAAGTGACTTTGTCAGTAGCCTATTGCCCTGAATGACTGAGACACTTGGCACATGAAACGAGACCTTCCCTAGCATTTACCCACCCACCCTGACGTGTTGGCACAGTCAGTTCACCCCCACGAGCTATGGAATGCAAAATGTCACTGCTAGCACCTTTCGAGACTTTGTCGGTAGCTTGCAGCCCGGAATGACTGAGACACTTGGTGCATGAAATGAGACCTCCCCTAGTATTTACCCACCCACCCTGATGTGTTGGCACGGTCAGTTCAGCCCCATGATCTGTGGAATGCAAAATTTCACTCCTAGCACCTTTCAACTTAGCTAGTAGCTTGCAGCCCAAAATGACTGAGACTTTTGGTGCACAAAATGAGACCTCCCCTAGCATTTACCTACCCACCTTGATGCATTGGCACAGTCAGTTTGGCCCCACAAGCTGTGGAATGCAAAATCTCACTCCTAGCACCTTTCCACTACATGAAACTAAAGCATTTTGCAAGAATGCATTTGATTTTCGCATGGTCAAACGTATTGGAGTTGACCAAAACTAAGAGAGGTTATTGTGGACAAACCCCACATGTACTTATAGGTCTAAACAAAACATTCCTAGCTACCACAAATTCTGAGAAATGTACCGTCAAAGTTTAGCAGTGTTTTTCTTTTAGGGATCTTAAGTGACTTTGCCAGTAGCCTGTTGTCTCGAATGACTGGGGCACTTGGCGCATGAAACAAGACCTCCCTCAGCATTTACCTGCCCACCCCAATGCGTTGTTGCAATCGATTCAGCCCCATGAACTATGGAATGGAAAATTTCACTCCTAGCACCTTTCCACTACATGAAACTGAAGCATTATGCATTTGATTTCAACATGGTCAAACGGATTGGATTTCACCAAAACTAAGAGAGATTATTTTGGATGGACCCCACCTACACCTATAGGTCCAAAAAAAACATTCCTAACTGCCACAAATTTTGAGAACCGCTCTATCAAAGTTTGGCAGCTTTTTGCTCTTAGGGATCTTAAGTAACTTTGAAGATAGCCTATTGTCCTGAATGACTGGGACACTTGGTGCATGAAACGAGACCTCCCCTAGCATTTAGCCACCCAACCCAATGTGTTGGCATAGGTGGTTTAGCCCCACGAGCTGTGGAATGCAAAATGTCACTCCTAGCACCTTTCAACTTTGCTGGTAGCTTACAACCTAGAACAACTGAGACACTTAACGCATGAAATAAAACTTCCCCTAGCATTTACCCACCCATCCCAATGTGTTGGCACAGCCAGTTCAGCCCCACGAGCTGTGGAATACAAAATTTCACTCCTAGCAACTTTCGACTTAGCTGGTAGCTTGCAACCCGGAATGACTGAGACACTTGGTGTAAGAAATGAGACCTCCCCTAGCATTAACCTACCCACCTCGACATATTGGCATAGTCAGTTCAGCCCCATGAGCTCTAGAATGCAAAATATCAATCCTAGCATCTTTCCACTGCATGAAACTGAAGCATTTTGCAAGAATACATTTGATTTCAGCACAGTCAAACAGATTGGAGTTGACCAAAACTGAGAGAGGTTATTGTGGATAGACCCAACCTACATCTATATGTCTGAACAAAACATTCCTAGATACCATGAATTCCAAGAACTGCTCTGTCAAAGTTTGGTAGTTTTTTGCTCTTAGGGATCTTAAGTGACTATCGATAACCTGTTGCCCCGAACAACTGGGACACTTAGCGCATGAAACGAGACCTCCCCTAGTATTTACCCACCCACCTCAATGCGTTGGCATAGTCAGTTTAGCCCAAGCTGTGGAATGCAAAATTTCACTCCTAGCACCTTTCCACTACATGAAACTGATGCATTTTGGAACAATGTGTTCCTTGCCACCATAGGCAAATGATATTGATTTAAAAAAAAATTGAGGTAGGTTTTTGTAGGTGGACCTGACAGCCACCTATACATGCAAATAAGATGTTCTTAGGTGTCACGGTTTGACAGAACATCTGGTCCAAAGTTTGACACCTTTTTTGTCATAGGGCTCATGAGAGATTGTCTGCATTCAATGTAGCCAAGAACGACCATGAAGCTTCACCACTAAAAAGACATCTCCCCTAGCATTTACCTACCCACCTGAACATGTTGGTGCCATCTGTCTAGCCCCAAGAGATGTTGAATGTAAAAATTCAGTCCTAATACCTTTCTAGTAGATGAAAATTCAGTACTATAAAGGTGTTCTCACTTGATCCAATGTCATGTAGGGCATCAATTAAGGTTTCCCTTACCACTGTTATCAATTTTTAGCACCAAATGTGATGAAACAAATGAGGGGTTGTCATTAAAACTCATAGTAACATCATTAAAACTCATTATGAAATAGTAACTAAAGTACATATCATCATGAAATAGTCATGAAAACCTAGCTTACTTTCCTTCCAATGGCAACTTCATAAGGATTATGCCTACCTCCATCATACTCAAATCCTGCAGGCAAATGCAATTGCACTATTTAGCTAAAATGAATACACCAAAGAACTCTACAATGAAACGAAGCTAATCAACTAGGACCAAGGAGCACATATAAAAAGGTAAGTCCAATTTGCTATGGATATAGAAAACAATGAGAAATATGGAATGCCTGTAGGTTTCATGGCTGCAAGTTGTAAAAACAGTTATCAAAGTGAATATATTTCTCCTTTCCCAGTGTGTTCATTAAAAGATGATTTTGTGGAGGGAAATATATTTTAGAATAATGTGTGCAGCCATGATGTGGTGCATGAAGAAAATGTTGTAGAAAATGTAAGCACATCTTGTAATAATGAAAACAAAGATTATTATCAGCCTCTAGAAGACAAGCCTGCAGACACAAGATGCCCTCCAATTGATCAAATGAGAAACATACATGAAGTTGTGTCTTGCAGCAGTGTGCATATCCCAGTTATGCCTGATTATTTATATGAGGTGGATATGCAGAGCTTCACTCTGAATATAGAAAACATTGATTCAAAGGATGGCAGTGAATATGCTAGTGATTGTCAGCATTCAGATGCATGTGTGAGCCTTTCAGATGATGAAATATATTTGGATGCTGAGTATGAATGTTTCCTTGAAGATTCTGACCACCTTCACAGTGCAGAGGTTGAAAAATTTGCTTTTGATTATCAGTGCAGTGGTGAAGAAAAATAGGGTCACTATTCAGAGGTGAATAGAGAAGTTGTAGATGTGTGTGCTCATACAGTTGGGGATAGTGTTGGTTGTAGTGGTGACTATGATGCTTTCAGAATAGGGCTGCATTCTGAGTTATTCATGCCTTCTTTTGAGACATTCCAGGTGGACATAAATGATAAAATTGCTGAACACAATGATGATGAACATATGTATACTTATAAAGATAAATTTGATTATGAGATGTTGCTTGTGCCTAAATATTGCATGTTTGATATAGAGGAGCTCTTATTTTTTGAAGAAGGGCAAAATTCTGATGTGGATTCATTTGTTTCATGTGAGTCTGTCATTTTTCCAAGCAACATCAGTGACTCATATGATGATGACATTCTACAACTTATGATAATGTATGCTGATGAAGCTAGTTGCAGAATTGTTAAAGAAAGAAAAATGGGCAGCATCACAAATAATTGCAATATTGGGTGCTACAAATAGTTAAGAGTTTTCAGGCTTCATTTGAAGAAATCCAATGTGAATCAAGTATTTGACAAAGGAAAATTATGGTTTTTCCTTTTTGGTGGCCCTGGGCCACCATGTTTATTTTGAAATAATGTGTTTGGTGATGTAGATTGGTGCAAGTTTGACTCTGTGCCCAATGGATAAGGGACTGGTCTGCATCCCAGAGATCTGAGGTTCTCACTGTAGTCTTGCATCTGTACGTCCCCAATCAGAGCCTATGTTAGTAATAATTTATGTTTGGGGTTTTGAGTGAGGCCTCTTCCCTAAAAGTCCAAAAAGTTCTAATATTTTGGCCTCTGCAGTTGTGAAAATGCAAGAAATCAGTTGTGTGTAGGTCAATTGTGCAGTGGCGGGTCAGAAATCCCCATGGACCCCTAAAAAATGATGAAGAAATGGGTCAAATGCATTTTAGATGATTATCGGGTCACAGTTTCAGTCTCTAATTATTTCTGTGAGTGACTGGAGGGTCAAAATTGTGCCTGTGCTGTGGATTCGCAAGTGTTGAACCCTGATATCAGTGCCATGTCTTTGCTTTTGCCCCAATTTTTTCCCGCGCCTTCGCTTTTGAATGCTTCCCGCGGAGCATGCCACGTGTCAGCTTCCGACAGAGTTTCGCCAAAGTTTCAATGCAGTTTCAATACATGTTTCAAGGGTAAGTGGGAAGCACCACATGGAAGCACCCAAGAGACACAGAGAAAGCAACTCAAAGGCCTCACAGATGATGCCAAGTGTCAATCTCTACCAAGTTTCCAAAAGACCCTTAATGTTTCTCAAGTGATGCAGAGCTTGCCAAGTGTCGCTGTCCGCTGCAGTTTCAAAAAGTTTCTAGGTCCCAGCGGAAAGTGCCACGTGCCCCTGGTTGTGACTGTAGAAGCTGACATGTGTCAGCCTTCGCATAGTTTCTATATTGTTTCATGGTTTGGCATGGACGAGGTGGGTCCTTGTAAAGAGTCCTTGCTGCGGGTGGTGCCAAGTGGTGGCCTCCACTTCAAGTTTCATGAGCCCCTTAAAGTTTCAATGTGGCGGAAGGCACCAAGTGTCATTCAACGGGGGTAGTTTCTTTTCGTTTCGGTGGGTGCGCGGAAAGCGCCGTGTGTCCCTTGTGGTTGCTACGGGAGCCGACATGTGTCGACCTCCGCATTGTTTCTTTTTGCTTCAAGGATGAATGGGAGGTTGTGGGCCCCGTTTCTTTATGTAACTCAAGTTTTGGTGCCACAGGTTGTGACATGTGTCATGAGCAGAGGCCACTTCTGTCTATAGACACGGTTTAGTAAAGTATCGCGGGTCTCGACACGTGGCTACTTTCGCGGGAGTTTCAGGCATGTTTCATTGTGTGTTTCAAAGAAAGCGCGGAGCCCGCCATCTGTCTGCCTCCCTGTGAATCTCCTGGGGTCTCTAGTATTTTTTGAAGTGTTGTAGACGTTGCCAAGTGTCGGCATTCGTAAAAGTCCCAAAGTGTTTCAAATGTTTCTTAAGTGATCATCGGAGAGACTTGGTAGATCGGCAGGAGTCATGGCGATGGGCTTTGGGCGAAGGTTTATGGGTTGAGCGGGGCAAAAGCGCTTGACACTTAGTTTACATGCGACCTTGCTTTTAAATTGATAAAGTGGTCTGTGTGGGATGCATGTGGGACTATTCTTCCTGCATATTTTGAATTTTCAATGAAATATGTTTTGGCGGGAAGGTGTTAAGGGCGTAGTTCCTGCATTGTCCGTTGGCTGCGGGTAGGTGAGGCAGTAATGGCAGTTGTTATAGGAATGTGGACGGATCTACGGTGTGATTGAAGATATCAATCCCAGGCAGTGGCACATGGCTCAAGGCCCCTTCCTGTCTTCTCCTCCACCGACTGCATTTATGTTTGAGCACCATTTTCAGTGCATTGTATCTGGCAGATTTTTTGTTTGGCCATGTAATTAATTTGCTGGGTCCATCTTCCTGCTATTTAAGGAGGACTGTGTGACCCATTTAGAGGTTGTTGAAGGCCTGCGGCATTTTTGTGTAAATAATGAAGAACAGGGCATGATCTTGGTTGTTTTTATCCCATTGTGGAGTTTATGAGTTGCAACATGTATATATTTTACACATATTTTCAGTTTCAGTGTTAATGTTATATGAAAAATGCTTATTGCATGTGTCTATCTGCTTGTCTCCATTTGCTGCATGTTATTCTCCTTCTTTTGAATATGGTTGCTAAGGGTTTCATAGATTCTAGGGTACAGTATTCTGTACCACATGTTTGATCTCTAACTTCCATTCAAGGAATGGATTAAACTGTTTTAGGTCAATGCATGGAGAAGGTTGCTTGTCAGCAGGGATATCTGTAAGTAGAGGCAGTTAGATACCCATTCTTGGGTGATGTTTGTAAGGCAAGCATCAGTCCAACCCCCTGAAACTTGAGTGAAAGTTGCAAACCATCTGTTGTATATGTCTAGTTGACTCCTTGCCCAATGGATAGGCACCAGTCTGCTTCTGGGTCAGTAGTTATGAGCCAAAACCCCTTGTCTTGCATCCAAGACATTATGTCCACCCATTTCAACACTTCCATCTGTTAGGTGTAAGAGTAGGATTAGGATCCCTGCATACTCTCATACCCAACCAGACACATATGTCCAAGAATGTTGCCAACCTTGTGATCTATCATGCAGATCTTGGTCCATACATGAGAGTATTCTGCCTGTTATTGTAAAGCTAAATCATTGTGTTATTGGTTTAGTCAAGGTTATACCTTTAGTTATAGGGATACCCCCCTTGGTGTGGCAGAACCAGAAGTGAAGGGGAGGCAGCTCACGCAACCTCCTATATCTGTTGGCCAAATCCACCTATGCATTAGAGCTGGCAAACCCTCTGCCAATTTGGAAACCAACACATGGATTGGCTAGTTTCTATCGGAAGTTCATTATAAATTTCAGTTCATTTTGTAAGGTATTTCAAGTTGATTGTGATGGAAGTGGAAATGCAATTGGAGCAGTATTAAGTCAAGAAGGTAGACCTGTAGCTTATTTTAGTGAAAAGTTGAATGATGCAAGGAAAAGATATTCAGTTTATGATCAAGAATTCTACGCCATAGTTCAAGCTTTGAAGAAGTGGAGACATTACTTGTTGCCTAAGGAGTTTGTGTTGTATACAGATCATCAAGCTTTGCAGTATCTGAATAGTCAGGGAAAATTGAATCAGAGACATATGAGATGGGTAGAGTTCATGCAGAGTTATACTTTTGTGTTGAAGCATAGGAGTGGTAAATCAAACAAAGTTGCTAATGCCTTGAGTAGAAGAAGAAACTTGTTGACAAAAATGAGAGTTGAAGTGTTGGGTTTTGATGAATTAAAGAACATGTATGAGAGAGACACTGATTTTGCAGAACCTTGGAAAGCATGTAAGGAACCTGTTGTGACAGATAGGAGTAAGTGGTTGGACTATTTCATTTAGGAAGATATGTTGTTCAAAGGAAGTCAGTTATGCATACTTAGAAGCTCTATGAGAGATAATTTGATCAAGGAGAAGCATAGTGGTGGATTGGCAGGACACTTTGGCATTGATAAGACAGTGGCTTTGGTAAGTGAAAATTACTTTTGGCCTCAGATACATAAGGATGTTCAGAGATTTGTACAGAGTTGTAGAGTTTGTCAAATTGCAAAAGGGAGTAGTCAGAACATTGGATTGTATAAACCTTTGACAGTTCTGGAGAGACCTTGGGAAGACATAAGCGTGGATTTTGTAATGGGATTACCTAAGACACAATGAGGATATGATTCAATATTTGTAGTGGTTGACAGATTTTCAAAGATGGCTCATTTCATACCTTGTAAGAAGACAACTGATGTAGTGCATGTATCTGACCTATTTTTCAAGGAGATTGTGCAATTACATAGATTACCTAAGAGTATAGTTTCAGACAGAGACACAAAGTTTGTTGGTTACTTTTGGAAGACACTTTGGAAGAAGATGAAGACAGATTTGAAGTTCAATTCTACTTTTCATCCACAGACAAATGGATAGATAGAGGTAGTGAATAGGAGTTTGGGAAACTTGTTGAGATGTTTGGTTGGAGATAAATCCAAAAGTTGGGACTTTATTCTTTCACAAGCAGAGTTTGCATACAATAATTTGGTGAATAGGAGTACGGAAAGAACACCTTTTGAGATTTTTACTAGAGTGAATCCTAGAGGAGTTACAGAATTGAGAGATATCAGTACAGAAGACAAGAGGAGTGCAGAAGTAGAAGAATTTGCAAACCAAATGAAGACAATGCATAATCAGTTGAAGAAGCATTTGGAGGACATGAATAGTAAGTACAAAGAAAAAGCAGATGAGAAGAGAAGACATACAGAATTTGAAGTTGGAAATGAAGTAATGGTGTACTTGAGGAAAGAAAGATTTCCAGTTGGGACATATAACAAATTGAAGATGAAGAAGTTTGGACCTTGTAGGATACTCAGGAAATTTGATTCAGGAAATACATATGAAGTGGAATTACTGGAGACTTTGGGTATGTCACCTATTTTCAACATTGCAGATCTATATTAGTATCATGAAACAGAGTTCAGTGACAACATGGAAGAAGACTTGAAGAAGCAGTTACCACAACAAGCATTAGAATAGATAGAAGACATTTTGGATAGCAGAGTTGGACGCAACACTAGAGGAAGACAATACAAAGAATACCTTGTGAAGTGGAAAGGAAAATCGGAAGAAGATTCATCTTGGATTTCTCAGGTTGAGGTGGACCATCTTGGTTCTCCCCTAGCCCCAACAAAGTGAGGGAGTCACTTTTTCAATAACCCTGGATGTCTGATGCAGGAGCATCATTGGTTCAAGAGAAATCTTGCATCAAGCAAAAACATTTGCATTTCAGTTTGTTTGCATTTCAGTTCTTTCATTTCCCAGTTCAGTCAGTAGGAGTTCTCAGCTTGTGGTTTGGTTTTGGCAATTCACATCTTGGGGATATAGACTTAGCATCTACATTCATTCATCTACATCATATCAAGAATTCAAAGTATTTGGATTAGTTATCGGAAAGATATCGCTTTCAGAAGTTGACTATTTCTCAGAGCAGAGTATTCTTACAGTTCCTGATAATTAGCTGAAGGAGAAGGCTTGCGGATCGTTCCTTGACTTGCAGATCTCATTGACACATCATTCAATGTTCTTTGGCTCATGGTTGACCTTCCCCAAGGGTTTGCACATTGTTCTATTCATTTGAGGAAGTGTTCTAAACATTTAGGTTTGACCTATCTATGAACACATTACAACTCTTCATTAGAGTTTGTGATCTTTCATGGCCGACGCAGAGGAATCTATTGGTCCAGAAATGATATATAAAGATGTAATAGATCCTTAGGAAAGTAGTTAGAAATTGATTCATATTCTATAGTTTAGATTTTGTGTGAAGGAGCTTTAAAGCCTTATCTTGGGCATGTATGTAATCAGGCCTGTGAGCCCTAATTGTAAGCCTGCATGTTGCCGACGGATCTCTATTTTGAATTCTATGATATACTGAATGATTGAATCTGCATTTGTTCCATTTCTTTGAGTTGTTTCCATTTTGTTTACTCTTACTGGACGGTCTGGATAGTTCATTCTGTGAACCCTCGTACCGTGACTGCACCACCGTTGCTTCAAACGGTTTGTCAATCGGACACCTAGATCAAAAGTTATGCTTCCCAGAATTTGACCTACTTTTGGAGGGAGTTGCAAATTTTGAAATTTTGCTGGAGGCTGCCAAAAAGGGCTATTTATGACTTTTTTTGGGAACCTTGGGTGGTAATAGAGATAAGGGGGAAAGTTTAGAGTCAAGAATAAGCAAGAAAATAGGAACCCTAGCTGATTTGGGGTTACGGAAGACAGAAGATTCTGGAGTCTAGAGATAGGGAAGCTATAATGTGTTGCAACCTATGGAGATTTGATTCCTTTGATTGTATTTAAGCATTTACAATGTAATGAGTTGTCCAAATAAATAAAAGAACATTCTATTTTCTATGTGCAATATTTTTTGTTGTGTGTTTTGTGATTTACCCCAATTCATCAAGTGGTATCAAATCAAGGGTTCCTGAGTGTGTAGACAGATCGCCGACCATGAGGCAATTTGCACCAGGACCTAAGGTTGTAGGTTTACTGTAGATAAGGATGCCTCCATGAAGAAATGTGTTGGAAGAAGTGCTTTAACAGAAGAGGGTTTTAGGGCCCTGCAAAGGCAAATCGATGCATTACAAGAGGAGCTGCAAAGAGGGTTTGAGCTAAGAACAAGAGAAGAAAGTGAGGATGAAGTTGAAGAAGAGCTATCTGAGGAAGAACAAGAAGCTGCAGGAGATACTACAGAAATTTGTTTGTTGAGGGCCTTTTTTGAAGATCAAAAAGAGGCCCAGGATCGATGTTTCTACCTATTGTGGAGATTTGAGTCTAGAACAACTTATTGATTGGATCAATGACATGGAGGAATATTTCGAGTATGAAGATGTGGAGGACCCAGATTGGGTCAAGTTTGCAAAAACAAAGTTGAAGGGCCATGCTAGTATTTGGTGGAAGGAGGTCCAATTAGAGAGAAATAGGAGAGGAAAATGAAAGATTACTAGATGGGATCAGATGTTGGAGAAAATGAAGAAGTAGTTCATTCTTGTGGACTATGAGATGGAGTTGCTGAAGAAGCTGCAAGGATTGAAGCAAGGTAACAAATCTATTAAGGAGTATACATAACATTTTTGTAAGATTACTATCAGGACTGGTCATGGAGAGGCCAACAAGGAGAAGGTATTCCATTACATTAATGGGTTGAGGCCAAGTATTCAAGAGGAGCTGAGCCTGGTCAGAATGACCAGCATAGAAGATGTGTACTAGTTTTCCTTGAAGGTGGAAGAGAAGTTGAATAAAAAATTTGAAAGCAAGCAAAGGGGAATAGGTCAAGGTGGAAGGACTAGTGGAAGATCCTATGGAGGCTGAAATGAAGATCAAAAGAAGAGTGATGAAGCTAGCACCAATCAAAAATAGAGAGGAGATAATGCCCACCACCCTCATGATCAAAATTATGGTGAGCAAAGAGGAAGAGGAAGAGGCAGCCCTAGGCAAGGACCTGGAAGAGTAGGTTTCAGAGGAACCTATTTCCAATGTAGAGAAGAAGGGCATCAAGCAGATGAGTGTCCGCAACATCAAGGAAGGACGAATAGAAGACCTGAAGGTAATGCACGAGTTGCACATGTAGATGAAGATGCACAGTCTGAGGAATCTGAAGATGCTAAAAGGGGAGAAACCCTAGTTGTTAGAAGAACCTTGTTGAATGAGGAGAAGGAAGCATATTAGAGGAAGAGTTTATTCCGCACGAGCTGCAAATACGAAGGTAAGTGTTGTGATATTATTATTGACTGTGGAAGCACTAACAATCTTGTTTCGGAGGAGATGGTTAACAAGTTGAAGTTGACAAGAAGAAAGCATCCACATCCATATTGGATCACATGGTTGCAGAAGGACCATAGAGCTTTGGTCAATGAATAGTATTTAGGCAAGTTCAAGATTGGGGATTACCATGATAAGGTGTTGTGTGACATCATACTGATGGATGAATGTCATATGTTATTGGGAAGGCCATGGTAGTATGATAGGTGCGCTGTCCATGATGGCCATGCAAACACATATTCCCTAACAAAGGATGGAGTTCATCATAAGTTGAAGCCCTTAAAGGAGGTGGAAGAAAAGGTATGTAGTACTGCCAAAAAATGCTTGGTAGATGGTAGGAAATTTTTGGAGGGTATGAAGCATGAGCATCATTGCTTTGCATTGATTCCTAAGATCAGTCAAGAGAATTGTGAGGATGTACCAGTAAAAGTCTCAGATCTATTGGAAGAGTTTTAGGGTATTGTCTTTGATAATGTACCAGAAGGTTTACCACCGGTGAGGAAGATAAGTCATCAAATGGATTTGATACAAGGAGCTAGTTTGCCGAATAAGGCAGCCCACAGAATGACCCCTGCATAGAATGAAGAGCTGAACAGACAAGTTCATGAGCTATTAAGGAAGGGACTGATAAGGAAGAGCCTAAGTCCATGTATGGTACTTGCAGTACTAGTACTGAAGAAAGATGGAGAGTGGAGAATGTGTATAGATTCCCAAGCCATCAATAAGATCATGATCAAGTACATGTTTCCATTGCCTAGAATGGATGACATAATAGATTGTTTGAGTGGAGCCAAGTACTTCACAAAGATTGACCTGAAGAGTGGGTATCACCAGATCCGAATCAGAGAAGGAGATGAATGGAAGACTGCCTTCAAGACAAAGGAAGGTTTGTATGAGTGGTTAGTCATGCCATTTGGGCTAACCAATGCACCGAGCACATTCATGTGGCTCATGAACGAGGTATTGAAAGAATTTTTGGGAAGTTTTGTTATTGTTTATTTAGGTGACATTTTAATTTTTAGTAAGACTTGGGATGAGCATCTAATGCATATTAGAAGAGTTTTAGAGAAGTTGAGGGAGGAGAAGTTGTTGATTAATATGAAGAAATGTTATTTTGCAAAGAAGGAGTTGGTATACCTAGGATTTGTTGTCTCGAAGGAAGGTCTTAAAATGGACCTAGAGAAGGTGAGGGCTATCATTGAATGGCCTACACCAAGGACAGCTACATAGGTATGATATTTTCATGGTTTGGCAGGTTTTTACAGAAAGTTTATCAGAAATTTTATTAGTGTTTGTGCACCCCGAACTGAGATAATGAGAGGGGATAGAAAAGAGTTTAAATGGACTATAGGAGCAAACAAGAGTTTTGATACATTGAAGAAAAAAGTCATAGAGCAACCTGTATTGGTGCTTCTAGATTTCAATAAGGTATTCTAGGTAGATTGTGATGCTAGTGGTAGTGCTATAAGAGTTGTTTTGAGCCAAGAAGGTAAGCCCATTGCCTATTTCAGTGAGAAGATTAATGATGCCAAGAAAAAGTATTTCATTTATGATCAAGAGTTTTATGCAATAGTTCATGCTTTGAAGAAATGGAGACATTATTTATTGCCAAAAGAGTTTATTTTATATACTGATCATTAGGCTTTACAATATCTTAATAGTCAAGGAAAGTTGAATCAGAGGCACTTAAAATGGGTTCAATTTTTGTAGAGTTATACTTTTGTTTTGAAGCTTAGGAGTGGGAAGTCCAACAGAGTTCCAAATGCTTTGAGTAGAAGGAAATTTTTTTTGACATAAATGAAGATAGAGGTTGTTGAGTTCAATGAGCTCAAAAGTTTGTATCCCGAAGATCCAGATTTTGCAGAGGCTTGGAAAGATTGTTTGGAACCTGTTACTTTGGATAGGACAAAATGGTTGGATTTCATAATCCAAGATGGCATGTTGTTTAGAGGAAGCCATTTGTGCATTCTGAGGAGTTCCATGAGAGAGAACCTGATTAAGGAGAAGCATAGTGGGGGATCAGCTGGACACTTTGGTCGAGATAAGACCATTGCTATTGTTGGTGAACATTATTATTGGCCATAGTTGCAGCAGGATGTGAGGAAATTTGTACAGAGTTGTAGAGTGTGTCAGATGGCAAAAGGAACAAGTTAAAATACAAGGGTTTATCAACCACTACCTGTACTAGAGAAGCCATGGGATGATATTAGTATGGATTTTGTTCTTGGTTTACCAAGGACATAAAGAGGACATGATTCCATTTTTGTGGTGGTGGGCAGATTCTCAAAGATGGCACATTTTATTCCTTGTAAGAAGACTAATGATGTTGTTTATAATGAAAAGTTATTTTTTTAGAGAGGTGGTAAGACTACATGGTCTACCTAAGAGCATAGTTTCAGATTGAGATACCAAGTTTGTTGGTTATTTCTAGAGGACATTGTGGAAGAAGTTGAAGAGAGATTTGAGGTTTAGTTCTGCACACCATCCATAGATTGATGGACAAACGGAAGTGGTGAATAGGAGTTTGGGTAACTTGCTACGATGTTTAGTATGAGATAAGCCCAAGGGATGGGATTTGATTTTACCACAGGCAGAATTCACTTAAAACAATTCTGTCAATAGGAGTATTGGTAAATCACCATTCCAGATTGTATATGGGAATAGTCCAAGAAATGCTTCAGAGTTAACGAAGCTGGACAAGGGAGAAAAGAAAAGTGCCGAAGCTGAAGAATTTGCAGAACACCTAAAAAATTTGCATGAAGAGGTGAGAAAGCACATTAATAAGATGAATATTCAGTACAAGGCTAAGGTAGGTCAGAAGAGGAGATATAAGAAGTTTTAGGTAGGAGATGAAGTCATGGTTCACTCGAGAAAAGAAAGGTTTCCAGTTGGAACATATAATAAGTTGAAAATGAAGAAACTTGGACCATGCAGGATTCTGAAGAAGCATGACTCAGGAAATGCATATGAGGTAGAGCTCCCGAGTGGGATCAACATTTCCGTTGTGTTTAACATTGCTGATTTAACATAATATCATGAAGGTGGAACAAAGGATGGACCAACAGAAGAATAGTGGAGTATTTTGGCATCTACTCCAGAAAAGGAGGAGATAGAAGAAATTTTGAATAGCCATGTGGGTAGAAGCACAAGAAATGAACAATATGAAGAGTACTTGGTTAAATGGAGAGGAAGGCCTATTGAAGATTCATCCTGGTTATCTAAGGCTGAGGTTAATCGTCGTGGTTTTCCTCTAACTCCTGAGACGTGACAGGGTCACTTCTCAAAATTACCCTGGGTGTCTGATGCAAGAGCATCAAGAGGTGTAAGGGCAATCTTGCATCACCCAAAAACAACGCTGATTCAAAATTGATGACTTTGTTTTCATTTCTTTTCAAAATTTGTGATTTTGGATACCCATTTGCTTGAATAATGATTCATAACCTTCAAAGTTTCCAACAGGGCTAAGGATACCAGAATTTACTATTTTTAGTGAACTATATCAGAGAAGTGGTTGAGCCCAAAATTTTCCCCAAAGATTTGGAGTAGTCAAATAAGCATTCTTGGTAAATTTCAGCTCAAGATCATGTCTGGATTTCAAGATATTAAAGTTTCAATTTTGTAAGGTCCCCTGAAAAGTTTTGAAATCAAATATGAGGCACTAAAACGTCCCATAATGCTCCAAAAATTTGATGGAAATCCGTTTATGAATTTCTGGCATGATAGTTCACTTCGCAAGCTTTCTAGTGCTTCAAAAGGTTTGTCAATCAGACACCTGGATCAAAAGTTATGCTTCTAGGAAGTTGACCTACTTTTGGAGGAGTTGCATATTTTGAAATTATGCTGGAGGCCACCAAAAAGGGCTATTTATGACTATTTTTGGGAACCCTAAGTGGTATTAGAGATAAGGGGGAAAGTGTAGAGTCAAGAATAAGCGGGAAAACAAAAACCCTAGCTAATTTAGGGTTACGAAAGACAGACGATTCCAAAGTCTGGAGATAGGGAAGCTGTAGTGTGTTGCAACCTGTGGAGATTTGATTCCTCTGATTGTATTTAAGCTTTTGTAATGTAATGGGTTGTCCAAATCAATAAAAGAACATTCTATTTTCTACGTGCAATTTCTGTTATTATGTATTTGTGATTTACCCCCCTTCATCAATGAGAGAGAGAGAGAGTTCCATTAAATGGAGACTAGGACAAATTAGGTGTGTAAGAGCTCATTAGATGTAATTTTGGACAAGTTAGAATAAAAAATTACCTTATGTGGAATAAAGTTTAATTTTTTATTTGTGGGGTATGGGAATAAGTGTTAAGTGAGGTTTTACCAAGCTAATCAAGGGCATTAGCTTAATTAATATGGCTGGAGAAAATTAGTAGATGAATTAATGGATGGTTTAAATTAATTAAATAAGGGTTTATTTAATTAATTTAGGTCTAGGGGATAGGTAGGCTACGGTAGTTAATTAAATAATTATTATTTAATCAACTAGGCTAGGTTTAGGTTGATTAGTAGGGTAGATTATTTAAATAAGTTTGATTTATTTAATTAATCAGGATTAGGAGATGAAGAAATTAACTAAATAAATATTGAGAATATTTATTTAATCAAATGAGGATATAGTTATAAGGCATAGTGATAAATTAAATAAATTAATTGATCACAAAGGATAGATAAATGGCTAAGGGTAGATGATTAGGGCTAAATTAATTAAATAAAATGAATTTATTTAATTAATTGGAAGGGATAGTTAGTGATGTGAAGGTGTTAATGGGTGGTTGAAGGGTTAAGATATTTTTAGGTGTCTACACACAATAATATAGAAAACATGAAATATATAATATCACATATGTAATTGATCACTTATAGCTATCTGATGATCACTCTCGATCATCTTTTGTCTCTCTTCGTCCATAGTTGGACGAGTTGGAGTTGTGACCTCCTGTAAGAAGCATCAAGAAGAAAAATTGACTAAACATAAATATCATTTATGTACATCAAATGACATGAGATAAAACAAGAAATAGAAAATGACATTTTCATGTTATTGGCTCACATCTCGGTCAAAGGATTTGAAGACATCATGGCTGTAGCAATGCCTACCTGTGCTGACTCATGAAGATGAGGAGGAGTCTCCATATTCAACATCTGAAAATAGATTTCAAGATTATTCGACCAAAATAAATACATAACATTATTTAAATGCATTTAATGATTAGAAATGGTTAAATTTACCTCCGTATAAGTTGTTTTTCATTCAGAGGACCAAGGAAATGGTGGAGGTGTTGGTGAATCTCCCTGTTGAAATAATCAAATTGTCAAAAAATAATATTACCATTGATATATGTACAATAATTATGATCATCTAATAAATTACATACTTGCTGACTTGACCTCCTCTCATAACCCACCAATGGATAGCTAACGGAGGCAGGATGAAGACTCTGATCCTGGAATTTCATTGCGCAGACAATTACATACATTATTTTTGACTTATAATATAGATAGTCATATATATATATAATTTATTACAAATTTCAAATAAGAATATATTAAATCAAGATGAAACTTGTAAAAAATTAACTGAGAGTCAATACCAAAATGTACATTGTAAGACATCATTGGTGAGAACAATATCATCCAATATGAATGTGTCCATCATTGGATGCTATCCCTTTTGATATGCGCTAGACAATTGAGAAGGGGGGGTGAATCAGTTGTCCTAGAAACTTACACTTTCCACAATTAAAACATTCATCACTTATCCACAATTATTATAGTTTAACAATGAGTGCATGAAATCAGAAACTTAACCGCATATACAACATCAAACACAAGAGACACCCAATTTACATGGAAAACCCCAAGGTGGGGAGAAACCATAGAGAGGATTAACTCTCAATATATATTGCAATCTTAAAATAATGATGTTCAGGCTTGGTCACTCCACGGGCCTAAACATACTGGCTTACTACCATGAAGAACAACTAGGTCTAGCAGGCTCACTGCCTCAACCCTAAACCTAGCAAGATTACAATAAGGACTGTTAAACTCGGAGGGTTGTTAAACCCTACTGGTGGCTTACTGCTAGACTCACTACCACAATCAAAACCTTTCTATTATTTTCAACTGAAGTACAATAATTCCCCTGCTCTAGTCATCCTCCTCTTTCCTTTGCCTCTTCTCTTCTTTGCCTTTTGGACCTTTCTTAATAATTTTTATTTTCACTCAAGGACACCTTTTCCATGACTCAACTATAGGTATTTATACACTACATCAACCTTGGAATGATCATCAAGGTCAGCATCATAATCATCAACCATTGGAGCAATCTTCAAGGTCGGTATTACAAACATTTACAAAATAGGTCCTGACCTATCGCAACATCATACAAAGAGAATGGAATGCGGATCACGCCATGCCTTAGCTTGGACTCAAACATGATCTTCCATGCCACAACATGCTTGCACAATCTTCTAGAGATCTCCGCAATCACTGGGATCAACCAGGTCGGCCAAGACTGGTTACACGCTACATTATCTGGGAACAATCTTCACACACCATCTCAATTTCTTAACGTGAACCAAAGTCTAGATAGGAACATGATTAGGATACATCCACAAGCATGCCATAATCATCAGGATCAATCGTACGAACCTTAACCACTTTATCCATAGGAATCTTCTCACCGGAACACATGAACTTCATTGTCTTCAACTGTCATAAAAGAAAGATAGATTGCAGACCACCTAACAATGAACCATTGCAACTGTAGGCACTTATCATCATCCCAGACTTCAATCTAGAACCGCAGAGCCAAATACTTTACTGTGGAGGAATGCAGATCCAAATACTATCTTCTTGTCCTAACTAAACTTACAAAAAAAGTAGGTTTCACTTTGGTGAACTCAAATCGCTCAGATCTTCATGCAGATGGCTCCAACCCAGAATGTAGCATCCTTAGACATATCTCTAACTTACTTCGAATCTGCAAACCACAATCTTCAAGCAGAAATAAATGCAGAGTAGTTTACCAGATTGTTCTTCAGCATACAACTCACTGTCTGTACTGCACTTCTCTGTAACTCACTTGTTTCTTCTAGAGAGGCTAATTTTCTCAATATCCTCAACATACAATTCTTCTAAACAAGTAATAGAATAAGATACAGTTGACACTAATGACAACAAGGATATGTTGACACCAATGACAACACCGATTAGGCACATACTTGCAATAATTTTCTTCTTTGTCATTGATGGCAACATATGATGTGAAAATCTGCAACAACCATCAAGACAAGATTCTTTCCCTTTCTCTTTACACACATGCACTTCTTTCTTTCTCCAAAATTCTCCCCCTTTCTTTTACACATCTGCACTCTAAGTTTTTCACATGATTTCTCCCCCCCTTTGACATCAATGGAAAAGGGCACATACTTGCACTCTTCTGCTCTGGTCTAATCTCTCTTCTGAACTCTCTGACTACTCTCCCTTGGAAGTAGCCCTAAAAAGCATCAATCCGGAGCTCTGAACACCTCTGGACTGATGCACTATTGTGCATCTTAGTTTAGAGAAGGAGGGATGATGACCCCTAACTTTTCTCTGAGATACTCAAAAGTATCCTTAGGCAAAGGCTTGGTAAAAATGTCTACAATCTGATCCTTGGTAGAAACACACTCCAACTTGACTTCATTTTGTATCACTTTTTCTCTCAGGAAATGATACCTAATAGATATGTGCTTGGTCCTTGAATGCATCACTAGGTTCTTTGATATGTTTATGGCACTTGTGTTGTCATAAAAGATTGCAATAGGTTCTTCATACAGAACTTTGATGTCCTTCAAAGTCTACTTCATCCATAACACTTGAGTGCAACTGCATGCTGCTATAATGTATTCTGGCTCTGCAGTAGATAGGGATATTGAATCTTGTTTCTTGCTCAACCAAGATACTAATCTTTTTCCCAACAAGAATGCACCTCCACTTGTACTTTTTCTATCATCAACATCTCCGGCCCAATCTACATCAGTATATGTACTCAGAGTAAAGTCACAGTCCTTAGGGTACCACAAAACATAATCTATTGTGCCTTTTAAATATCTCAAAATTCTTTTGACTGCCATCACATGTGATTCCTTGGGTTCTACCTACAATCTTTCCACAAGACACATTGCATGCATTATGTCAGGTCTGGTTTGAGTTAGATAAATTAATCCTCCAATCATAGATCTATACTTTTTCTGGTCTACCATGGGTGAGTTATCATCTTTTCTTAACTTACAACTAGTTATCATAGGTGTGCATACTGGTTTAGAGTCTTCCATCCCAAATTTCTTTAACAACTCTTTCACATACTTAGACTAAGAAATGAAGATACCCTTATCTGATTGACTTATTTGTAAACCTAAAAAGAAGTTCATCTGTCCAAACATAGTCATTTCAAATTCACTTTGCATTTCTCTAGCAAAAATTGAGCACATACCTTCATTTCCTCTAAAAATAATATCATCAACAAAAACTGCAACAATCAGGGTTTGTTCATCATTGATCTTGAAATAGAGATTACTATATGTAGTACCTTTACTGAACCCTATCTATATTAGGTACCTATCAAACCGTGCATACCATGCCCTGGGAGCTTGTTTTAATCCATACAATGCTTTCTTCAATATGCATACCATGTCCCCTTGTTCTAATGACTGAAATCCTTCCGGTTGTTCAATATAGACTTCTTCTTCCAACTCTCCATTGAAGAAGGCAAACTTCACATCTATTTGATAAACCTTGAAATCTTTGTATGCTGCAAAAGCCAGAAACATCCTTATTGCTTCAATCCTTGCTACTAGAGAAAAAGTTTCTTCAAAGTCTATTCCTTCAACTTGAGTGTATCCTTTGCATACCAACCTCACTTTGTTTCTTACCACTTCACCATTCTCATTCATTTTGTTTCTGAAGACCCATTTTGTACCAATTACATTCTTCTCTGTTAGTCTGGGAACAAGATCCCAAGTCTAGTTCTTCTCTATTTGCATCAATTCCTCTTCCATAGCCTTTATCCAGTTCTCATCTTTGCAAGCCTCATCGATAGTTTTACGTTCAATCTTGGAAATCAGACAGAAATTTACTTGTTCCTCTACAACTTTTCTTCTGGTTAAGATCCCTTTGCTCTTATCTCCTATGATTTGATTTTTAGAATGACTAATTCTTACATATCTTGGAGTTTTGGTAGCACTTACCGGATCTTGTTCTTCTTCATCTGTGCCATCTTCATGCTGCACCACTTCTGAAACATCTGACTCATATCCATTTGATTCTGAAGACCTTTCCTTACATTCATCAACTTTAACATTTGCACTTTTAATGATCTTATTCAACCTCTTATTATATCACCGGTAGGCCTTACTCTTGGTGGAGTAACCAAGGAAGATTCCTTCATCACATCTAGCATCAAACTTGCCTAAATCTTCTTCTCTTTTGATGTAATATCTGCAACCAAAAACTTTGAAATATTTCACAGTAGGAACTCTACCATGCCACAATTCATAGGGAGTTTTTGAACTATTACCTTTTACTTGAACTCTGTTTAGGATATATACTGTAGTATGAATTGCCTCTTTCCAATATGCTTCCAGAAGACGAACTTCCTTCATCATGGTTCTACTAGCTTCTTGAACTGTTCTGTTTTTCCTTTCAACAACTCCTTTTTGTTGTGGAGTTCTGGGCACAGATAGTTGTCTCTTTATTCCATGTTCTTCACAAAAGAAATTGAATTCATTTGATGTGAACTCTCCTCCTCTATCAGACCTCAAGCATTTGATTTTCAAATCCATCTCATTTTCAACCATTGCCTTAAATGCCTTGAATTTATCTAGAGCTTCAACTTTCTCTTTCAAAAAGGTGACCCAAGTCATTCTAGAATAATCATTAATGAGCAGCATGAAATACCTGTCTCCTTGTAAACTTCTTACTCTAGTAGGTCCACACAAATCTGTATGCACTAGCTCAAGTAGTCCTCCAACTGATTGGTCCTTACTTTTGTAACTTTTTCTTATCTGTTTCCCAAATTGACACTCTTTGCAAACCGAATTAGCAGGCTTCACAAGCTTGGGCAAATCTCTAGTGATCTGAGTACTACTTATTTTCATAATATTATCAAAATTTATGTGACACGACCTTCTATGCCATAAACAACTCTCGTTAGTCTGAGTCAACAAGCAATAGTTCTTGGTTCCTTTCAAGTGATAGATATTACCTCTTTTCTTCTTACCAGTTACAATGACTATTCTGGAGCTTTCCCTGATCTTGCATCTATTTTCCTTGAAGCTTAAGTCATAGCCCTTGTCACACATCTGACCCGCACTCAGAAGATTGTTCTTTAATCCTTTCACATACAAGACATATTCAATATTATGCTTTCCATCAAAAGAAATAGATCCTTTTGCACAAATCCTACCACCTGTATCATCTCCAAACCTAACCAATCCACCATCATACCTTTCCAAACTTACAAACGTACTTTTGTCACCAGTCATGTGATGAGAGCAACCACTATCAATAACCCATTTATCCTTATCCTTAATGACCTGAGCAACCAAAGCATTTTCCACTAGTTTTTCTTCTTTCACACAACTAGAAGAATTAGTAGACATGAGATCTTCCTTAATAGCAATGAATAGGCATTCATTTATAGAGGAACTAGCATTATCTGGTTCACCATTATCTGATACCCCTTCATCATCATCAGAGTCTTCAACATAATGACACTTCTTTTGGGTCCTAGGTCTGTTCTCATATCTTCTTCTATTTCTTTCAATTCTTTCATGACATCTGGAAGCAAAATGACCTACTTTACCACATGAAAAACATTTGAAAGGTAATTTGCCTTTATACTTACTAGATCCTCTTTGCAATCTATCCATAAAGTTGGCTTCAACTTCATCTAACTCATCATCAGGTTCTACCTTGTACTTTTCTGATATGGAAGTACTTCCAAGAGTACTGGCTTTGAAGGCTGTCTCAACTTTCGGAAGAGCATCATCTAACTCCCTCATTTCAAAAGCAGTAAGCTTACCAAGCAATTGGTCCCTGTTAACGATTTTTACTTGCATGAATTCTTCAATCGCAGCTACCTTGTGACAGTAGGAGTTGGGCTGAGATCTGAGAATTTTCATAACAATTTCCTTTTCTTCAAGAGTTCTGCCTATGGCTTTTATCTCTGTAACAAGTTCATCAACTCTTTGCATAAAAGCTGATATGTTTTCATCATTATTCATTTTCAAGCTTTCATATTTCACTTTAAGACTTTTTAACTTGGCTTCGTTCATAGAAGCATCTCCTTCATACAGATTTTTCAACTTTTCCCCTACCCTATTTGCAATTTCAAGATCCACCACTTTCGTCAATATTGAGTCAGTTAATGAGCTTAGCAGAGCATCCTTTGCCTTGATATCTATCTCATATTCTTTGATTTCTTCCTTAGTCATCAGACCATTTTGAGGTATGGTGTATTCTGTTTCTGCAGCTTTCCAAACATTGAAACCAAGAGAAAGAAGATGGCTTTTCATCGAAGCCTTCCAGAGAACATAATTCGTTCCATAAAAATGTGGTGCTTCCTTCTTGTAAGACATTTTAGATATTCCTGAAGCTGTTAAACTTTCTTTAGAGGAACTTGGCTCTGATACCAATTGTTGATATGCACCGAACAACGCAATTAAAACATTAATTACTTATCCACAATTATTATAGTTTAACAATGAGTGCATGAAATCAGAAACTTAACCACATATACAACATCAAACACAAGAGACACCATATTTACGTGGAAAATGCCAAGGTGGGGAAAAACCATGGAGAGGATTAAATATCAATATATATTGCAATCTTGAAATAATGATGTTCAGGCTTGGTCATACCAGGAGCCTAAACATACTGGCTTACTACCATGAAGAACAACTAGGTCTAGCAGGCTCACTGCCTCAACCCTAAACCTAGCAAGATTACAATAAGGGTTGTTAAACCCTACTGGTGGCTTACTACTAGACTCACTACCACGATCAACACCTTTCTATTATTTGCAATTGAAGTACAATAATTCCCCTGCTTTGCTCTTCCTTTGCTCCACTCTTCCTCCTCTTTCCTCTGCCTCTTCTCTTCTCTGCCTTTTGGACCTTTCTTAATAATTTTCATTTTCGCTCAAGGAAACCTTTTCTATGACTCAACTACAGGTATTTATACACTACATCAACCTTGGAATGATCATCAAGGTCGGCATCACAATCATCAACCATTGGAGCAATCTCCAAGGTCGGTATTACAATCATTTACAAAATAGGTCCTGACCTATTACAACATCATGCAAAGGGAATGAAATGTGGATCACGCCATGCCTTAGCAGGGATTCAAACACATTCTTCCATGCCACAACACTCTTCCACAATCTTCCAGAGATCTCCGCAATCACTGGGATCAACTAGGTCTGCCAAGATTGGTTACATGCTACATTATCTGGGAACAATCTTCACACACCATCTCAATTTCTTAACATGGACCAAAGTCCAAATAGGAACATGATTAGGAGACATCCACAAGCACGCTATAATCATTAGGAGAAACCACACAACCCTTAACCACTTTATCCATAGGAATCTTCTCACCAGAACACATGAACTTCATTATCTTCAACTATCATAAAAGAAAGCTTGCGGACCACCAAACCATGAACCATTGCAACTGTAGGCACTTATCATCATCCTAGACCTCCCTCTAGAACCACAGAGCCAAATACTTTATTGCAGAGGAATGCAGAGACAAATACTATCTTCCTGTCCCAACTGAACTGATAAAAAAAGTAGGTTTCACTCTGGTGAACACAACTCACTCAGATCTTCATGCGGATGGCTCCAACCCGGAATGTACGATCCTCATATATATCTCTAATTTATTTCCAATCTGCAGACCATGATCTTCAAGCACAAATAAATGCAGAACAGTTTACATGACTGTTCTTCAGCATACAACTCACTATCTGTACTGTACTTCTCTGTAACTCACTTGTTTCTTCTGGAGAGGCTAATTTTCTCAATATCCTTAACATACAAGTCTTCTACACAAGTAATAGAATAAGATACAGTTGACACTAATGACAACAAGGATATGTTGACATCAATGACAACACCAATTAGGCACATACTTGCAACAACCCCTGCATCACAACATCCTGTCAAGAGTCCTGCCGTGAGTCCTACATCCCATAATCACACAGGTTCCCACATGAACTGCACAAATGTGGGGACAAATGACACCTACTACTCTCACCCTCATCAGCTTGGATAAGATCATTGGTGTGTTGTACTAGAGATTGCGTGAGAGTAGTCAATGAATGTAATGTCTCCACCTCAACATTCTCCTTCAAAGTTGAAGGGAGTGACACGGGTTCTGGCCTCAACAAGGGGTCTATGTACATAGTTTTGGTCTCGTTGAGCCCCCTCTCTATCTTGGGCATAGCCACCACCTCTGCCCTAGAACTCTTGAGTGTCAAAATAATTGGGAACCTTCTTGAGGATGAACTCACAATGGAGTTTCCTCAAGAAATATTTTGGCACCTCATTGTTGTTGCATGTGTGCTCATCGAAGACCATGTACCATCTATTCCAAAAGTTTTGGATATATCTTGATTAACACACCAATGAATAGGGAACCATTTGCAATATTCTACTAATCTTTCACTAGTTTTAGGATTAATAAAGTGTGCACATAATTCAAATTTTGTAATTTTTTCATTCTTCACTTGTTCATAAGACATTTTTTTGGCATAGTATTTTTGACACCTCTCCCTATAGTCTTGAAACTCGGTGATTTGTTTTGTCACCGATTCGGTGTGGGAAACAATTTCCTCTAATGACTTTGTAAGCACTCTTGTACGATTGGTGCTTGCACTTGGATTATTTAACATTTCAATAAGGGTTTGAAGATGTCTTTTGTTTTCTTCTATTTTCCCTAAGCAGTTTTCTTGAGTATCTCTTACATTGTGAGGATGTGAAGGTGGGTTTTGAGGGTTTGAAGGGTTTTGGGGGTTGTTTTGACCCTCCTCAACTAGATTTGTGTTTTCTCCTGCCTCATTAATTGAAAATGCAATATAAAAAACTAATCAAACATTACAAAACTCAAAAATTCTTTTCAAACTCACAAAAATTAATCAAACCCTACCTTCTTCTGTTGCTAGACCCTCCACATTTGCTTCACAACATCTTCGGGAGTGGGTTTGGCGAGGTGGAATCATGAAAATGTTGATTTCTCTCTTGCACTTGCTTGGTTTCACTTTCCTTGAATGTGCTCATGCTATGATCTTTATTTTTTCTCCACACTCACACTCTTGGCCGTGGGTAATGAAGAAATAAGAGGTTTTTTGCACTTTAAAGCAGAGGAAAATGTGAGCGCATTATAATGCACTCGCATTTTCCTTTGCATGGGACCAAAAAGTCCCATGTGGTGACTTTTTGGTTCCCCATATTTGTGCACTTACCCCTAGATTAGTACATATATTTATACTTACAATTATCTATTAGTATGTACATGGTTTTATTGTAACATGCTTGAATACCTAAGGGGTGCTAGGGATATGTGCCTAGATATATACACCATGACTATAATTTTTTCATACATAATTCAAATATGAATCAATATAGAAGTGTTCATGCTTTGCTTGTCAATCAACATATGAATTAGTTCTAGGATTTTCTTGCAAGTTGTAGTCTGTTAATCATAGTAGAGGGTGAGAGACTTAGTATGCTTCACTCAAGACTACTAGAGATGCCAATATGCTTGAAGTCATAAAATGCTTAGCCTTAGGTCACACGTGTAATATAGCTAACATTTTGGTTTCATTATCAGGACCCTCTTATAATCCACATGGTACTTCTTAAACATGGTTTGGCAAGTTATGCCCCTTGACATTCATATTGGTGGATGAATAAGATCAATTAATTTGAAAGAAATGAGCTATTTTTAAGGTGTAAAGGTTAGACAATGGCATGAGAAAGAGTTGTTTGCTCCTTTGTATGAAGAATTTTAGGAAAAATTACTATAACACCTATTCAATTAGCTTCCAACATAGATTAAATAGAAGAGAACTAAGTAACTGAGTATGTTTGAGTATAGCCACCAAAGAATATTGTGTAATTGTAGAAAATAGATATAGTGTAGATACCTTTTTGAAGGGATCCATTAATAGCTATATATACTTTAGTTTGCAATATCTACATATATCTTGGTTAACAAATCTTTGCTTAAGTTTCTCACTCATGTTAGGAACAACTTGCTAATATAGTTAGCTTTGTGGCAAAGATGTTGATAATTTAAAAGTGCATCAAAACTCTCAATATGGAGTATCACGTCCCATATAATTCAATTTATGGTAGAGGGGATGATTGGTTCATGACACAAAAAGTTAGTAGAGTACAATAGTTTGAGTATGAAATGGATAGAGCATAAAATGAGGTGGAATTAGAAAAGAGAAGATAATCTCATGGCCTTAGTGGAAGAGTGATCCATAAGGGCACAACACACACAAATAGGCTAGTGAAAAATAGGAGGCATTGATAGAGGAAATCATGTGTATGCTACAAGCTAGTTTGGATAAAACACAATGGAAGGAGCAAGGAAAGTAGATAGTAGATAACCACTCTAAACATCCACTAGATGCATATTGATGGTTGAAAACTATAAAATATGTGCACTCATATGAGGAAGAGCTAACCATATCATATGGGGAAGAATTTAGGGTTGCTCAAGTTTAGGGCTTAGGGGTCAGGGGTTAGGATTTAGGGGAATTATTTAGGGTTTAGGGGTATAGAGTTGCTCGGGTTTAGGGGTTAGAGGTTAGGGGTTAGGGGTTTAGGGTTGCTCAAGTTTAGGGTTTAGGGGTTTAGGGTTTAGGGTCTAGAGAGTGATAGAGAGAGGGGACTGATAGAGATTGGGAGAGATAGAGGAGACAAAGGGGAGAGATAGGGAGATAGAGAGTGAGGGACATGTCCAAAGACATAGGGAGAGAGATTGAGAGGTACAGGGAAGATATAGATAGGGAGCTAGGGGAGATATAGGGAGATAGAGATTTAGGGTTTCTTGGGTTTAGAGTTTAGGGGTTTGGGGTTAAGGGTTTAAGGGTTTATGGTTTAGTGGCATTATTTATGGTTTATGGTTTATGGTTTAGGGTTTAGAGGTTAAGGTTTTAAGGTTTAGGGTAACTTAGGGTTTAGAGAGAGAGATAGAGGATCGATAGGGAGATATAAAGGAGACCAAGGGGAGAGATAGGGAGATTGAGAGTAAGGGACATGGCCAAAGACATAGGGAGAGAGATTGAGAGGTAGAGGGATGGTAGAGACAGGGAGATAGGGGAGAGATAGGGAGATAAAGGTTTAAGGTTTCTTGGGTTTATGGTTTAGGGGTTTGGGTTTAGGGTTTAGGGGTTAGGTGCTAAGCTTTAGGGGTATTATTTAGGGTTTAGAGTTTATGGTTTAGGGGTTAAGGTCTAGAGGTATAGGGTTTAGGGTTTAGAGAGAGAGAGAGAGGACCGATAGGGAGATATAGAGGAGATGAATGGGAGAGATAGGGAGATAGAGAGTGAGGGACATGGGCAGAGACATAAGGAGAGAGATTGAAAGATTGAGAGGTAGAGGGATGATAGAGACAGGGAGATAGGGGAGAGATAGGGAGATAGAGGTTTAGGGTTTAGGGTTTAAGGTTTAGGGGTTTAGGGTTTCTCGGGTTTAGGGTTTAGGGCTTAGGGGTCAAGGTTTAGGGGCATTATTTAGGGTTTAGGGTTTATGGTTTAGGGGTTAGGTGTTAAGGTCTAGAGGTATAGGGTTTAAAGTTTAGAGAGAGGACTGATAGGGAGATATAGGAGACCGAGGGGAGAGATAGGGAGATAGAGAGTGAGGGACATGGCCAAAGACATAGGGAGAGATATTGAGAGGTAGAGGGACAATAGAGATAGATAGATAGAGAGATATATGTTTAGGGTTTCTTGGGTTTAGGGGTTAGGGATTAGGGTTTAGGGGCATTATTTAGGGTTTAGGGTTGCTCAGGTTTAGATTTGCATGTCAAAAGCAGTATCTCTATCTTTATCTCTCTCTCTCTCTCTCTCTCTCTCTCCTCTTTACCTCATCTCCTATCTCTCTCTCTATATATATATCTCTCTCCCCTCTTTACCTCCTACCCTCTCTGTCCCTCTATACCTCCTACCCTCTCTCTCACCTCTGTACCTCCCTCTCCACTTTCCATGCACTTAAAACATGCATAAGTTTAAATTCATGACAACACTTAAGACTTTTGATGCATGAAAGCTCTTAAAACTTTCCATGCTTGACAAAAAGTGCTTGCATTATAACGTGAGCACATTTTTGTGAACCAAAAAAAGGGACAAAAACATGTGGGATCCGTGTTTCAGTCCCACATGCTCTATTTTTCCTTGCTTTACATGCACAATTGGACAACAAAATACTTTTTTAACTAGTTGACATTTTGGCAATCATTTTTTGCTTAATCCACCACATTTTTTTGGCTTTTCAACATAGAAGAACTAAATTGCATGTTTTTAGACAGAATTTGATTGTTTAAAATAATAGTTTCATGTTTCATATTGTTTCAGTGTTAATTTTAATGAATTTGATGATATATGTTTGTTTTTTTCTTAATTTTCACTAATCCTATTAGAGTTATATGGAATTCAACATTGAATATGAAGGAACTTGCCAAAAAGATCAAATTTTTGAGGAGTTTGAAGCCAAAATTTTGAGGATTGGGCAACTCAAATCTCCAAATACAAGGTATGTTCTTTAAATGTATTCGTTTACTTCATTTTATGAATATGTTAAAGCATGAAATCTCATGTTATAGGACAGTCATGAGGGAAGTGAGAGGATTGTCATTTTGACAAGTTAAATTATCATGAGAAAGTGAAAATTATCACATGTTTCTATTATCCTAATTCAAACACTAACCTAAACCATTAGAAGGATACTAAGTGAAATCATGTTTGTCAATATTTATCGTCATGCTAAAATCAAGCTAAGGATTGTCACTTAAGCATACTCACTTAGAAGAACTATCATATTAGCTGAAAGAATAAATTATACCGCAATATAGCTATCATGCAACCCTAGGAATAGGTATGAGGGTGATGAAGTTTTAGGGTGGAGAAAGGATAATATAAGTGTCTTAAGTTGCCCAAGACTATGACAGTCTAGAAATATACATATGATCTACACATGTTCCCTTATACATTGGATGTTAAATCCATCAAAGTGGACAACAAGTTCATGGTTTTCACAAAGCTAAGAATCCTTCCATAGTTAGTATAAGCTACCCTAAGTCATTGTCGTGATCAAAGCCTAGACTGTCAGAGTTTCATCAAGTTGTCAATAGCCTCTTATTGCACATTTTAGAGTTAACTAGATGATTTATGAAGCATCAAAGACACCATTAACAAAATCATAAGAAAATACATCCATTAACAAAGCATCCCACCATTGTTCTGAAAGGAAGCGAGGTGTGCGGAAATCGCTTCCTACACTAATCTAAAGAGGAGAGAAGAGTGCAAATTTGTTTTATCCCTTACAATTATAGAATGTTAACAACAACAATGGAGATATTGCAGAAATACACATACACACAGAAATGAGACAGAAGAGAGAGACACAAGATATACGTGGGAAAACCCTTATCAGGTGAAAAACCCCACACTCCAAAACCTGCACAATGTATTATCAAAACTGAAATGGTTTACAATACACTTGCAATGCAAGCTCTCAGGAGTCTTTGACACTTGTATCTGGAGAGAAACTGGTAGCATAACAATATTTGTCAATCACATAATACATCTGCTCTCCAAAGCACATGTTTATATAGAAAATAAAAGGCAAAAATGGCTCTATCTTGAGGTGGGCGTCCAACATGGCCTCATGGCCCAAAACCCATGCCTATTCCAAAGAGGTCTCCTATTCCCAAGTTGGGCAATGACAGATGCTCTTATGACTCTTACAACCGTCATAGAATCCGTCATACTGACATATCTTAAAGATGTGTGAGAATATGTCATAAACAGGTTATAAATAGCATATTCTCTTACAACATGTCATAACCCTCCTTGGGGTGCCCAAAGATTTCTTCTTCCAAGATGCCTTATGACACATGTCTTCACCTATCATAGAACCTTCTATTTCTTACTCTCACATGTCATAGATTCTGTCATAGGAATCCGTCATAACTGTTTCGGTCAAGATTCACTTACACACTAGTCAAGATACCGACACATTGCAGAAAACCTCTACCACACAAAAGGGACACCTATCTCGACATGGAGTGTGTTGACCATCCTAGTCATCTTACAAGTGGAGTGACAACTCATTGTGCCACTTCACACTAAATGACAAAACAAGATGTGTAACAAATTACAACATAGGCTAAGTAAATAAATTACATTACAATAATAAATGCAAGGAATTACCAACGTTGAGACACCTTAATTCCCAACATTCTCCCACTTGTCAAACACCTTGTAAGATCCAATAGAAATAACATGATTTAACTGCTATAGGCCGAGAGGCCGATAGACTCCAAACACCATCTGAACTTCTCTGTGCCCACTAGTTTTGTCAATGCATCTACAACATTCTTCAAGTTATCTACCCTCTCCAAATTCACCTTCCCATCCTCTACCATGTCTCACATGAAATGAAACTGTACATCAATATGCTTTGTTTTGGCATGGAAAGTTGGATTCTTTGCTAGGCAAATTGCACTTTGACTGTCACAACAAATCATAATCTGTCCTGCATCAACACCAATATCTGAACACAATCTCTTAAGACAAATGGCTTCCTTGCAAGCATGTGTTGCAGCCATAGACTTAGCTTCTGTTGTGGATAAAGCAACCACAGGTTGTCACTTACTCATCCAACTAATTGCACCACCAAACATAGTGAACACATAGGCACTGGTGGATCTCCTGTTGTCAATGTCACCTGCCCAATCAGAATCTACAAATCCATGAATATAAATTGAATGCAGAGGTCCTATAGCATTACCATGATATCATATGGAATACTCAGAAGTACCCCTCAAATATCTGAACACTTGCTTAAATGCATCCCAATGTACCCATCTAGGATTAGCCATAAATCGACTAAGGACTCCCACTGCTTGGGCAATGTCTGGTCTTGTAGAAACCATAGCATACATCGACCTGCCAACAACACTAGCATAAGGTACTCTGCTCATGTCCTCCACCTCACTAGGAGATTTTGGACAATCACTAACAAACTACTTTGTCCCCAATGAAACAGGAACACACAATGGTCTACAATTTGTCATGCTGAACCTATCCAACACGGTCTTCACATACTTACTCTGGCTTAACCAAAGTTTTATGTTAGCTCTGTCTCTTCTGATTTCCATTCCAAGAATGTACCTGACTGCCCCAAGATTTTTCATCTCAAACTATGCTGACAACTGAGACTTCAAATCATAAATCATATTTTTACCATTCCCAATCAACAGTATATCGTCAACATACAATGCAATAATGAGAATAAGATCATTGTCAAACTTGTAATACACACAATGATAAGATTTTGATCTCAGAAATCTAATAGACAACACAAATGGATCAAATTTCATATACCACATCCTAGGAGACTACTTCAAACCATACAAAGACTTCTTCAACTTACAAACCAAATTTTATTTACCTTTCTCTATGTAATGCTCTGGCTGTGACATGTAAATATCTTCCTCCAAATCGCCATGAAGGAAAGTTGTCTTCACATCCATCTGCTCCACCTCTAAGTCATAAGCAGCTGCAAGAGATAACATGAACCAAATGGATGTCAACATTGCAACGGGAGAGAAAATTTCACCATAATCAATTCCCTCCACTTGTGAGTACCCCTTCGCAACCAATCTAGCCTTGTACTTTTCAACACTGCCATCTGCACTAAATTTATTTTTGAACACCCATTTGCATCCAATAGGTTTCCATCCTTCAAGCAAAGGCACCAAGTCCCATGTTTTATTCTTCTCCAAAGAAGCCATCTCATCTTCCATGGCCTCCTTCCAGGAACCTGCATCTTTCATGCCCATAGCCTCTGTCATAGTTCTAGGCTCACCAGTGTTAGTAAGTAAGGCAAAAGCACAACTAGAATCAAGTAATGAATAACCAAACCTATCAAGTTGCTTCCTTGTTCATGTAGACCTCCTCAATGGATGAGGTTGAGGTTTTGCTTCTTCTTTTGAGCTTCCAGAGCTGCTAGAGCTCTCCTCCTCATCAGGTCTTGATGTAGCCAACAACATACACTCAATAAAATTGTGCCATTAATCATGTGTGAGAGCCAAAGATTTGGAACACTGGAAAAAAAACTTCTATTCACCAACTCTGCTACTACAATGAGAGAAAACTCTCTTATATCCAAGAAAACAAAAAAAAACAAAATATTACCTTTTTTGGCAGATTTCGACAATTGTGAGATTTTGCCATTTTAGGTAATTTTACAATCATATCTTGAGAATCCATTTTTTTTGCAAAAACTTCCTAAAGCTAAGGTAGGACGAAAAGCCAACTAACATCCTAAATTCGAAACATGAGTTTCGATTTATTAAAAAAAGCAACTTTTAAAAAATTAGAAAAAAACACTAAATTGCCATTTTGAGGGCCAAGATGAAAGTTTCAAGCCCCCAAAAAATGCCAAGATAAGGTCCAACCGAATAGGGTGGGTTGGAAAACCACCATCCACCTCATAATGCATCCACCTATAAAATTTCATAGAAAACCCACATCCGAGTCAAAAGTTATGACTTCCGGAAGTCCCTGCATCATTCTCCTATGGTTGAAAAGAACGCAGCTCCTGCAAGTGAGTGTCTTCGAACTGTGGCCATTTGATTGGATCTAACCTCTGCACTTCCCACTCTATAATCCACATGCTATTTGTTGGTGGCAATCCTTCCCACTATACTAAATACCTGTTGTAATGCCCTTGCCGAGTGTAGACAATTTTCTTATCAAGAACTTGTGTAATCTTTTCCTTCTTCTTATGGGGAATGTGGTGGTGCCATACCACTTCTAGTTGACTATCTTCAGCATCATCCTCACCATGGAATGCATATAAATCAAAAATATTAAACACAGGAGAAATATTGAGATCATCTGGTAAACTAACCTCATATGCATTACCATTGATCTTCTTTGTAATTTTGCAAGGACCAATTTTCCTGTACTTCAACTTGTGGTATTTTCCAGTATGAAACCAATCTTTTCTTAAATATACCATCACTAATTCACCTTCATTAGATGTCTGATGTCGCCTACTAGTATCCACTGTATTCTTGTACCTCTCATTATTGTCCTGCAACTTTTGTCTCACTTCTTTCTACAACTGTTGAAGGTGTTCTACAAATGCTTCCCCATCATCACTGACCCTATCTTTCATTGGTAGCTATACCAAATCTAGAACACCCTAAGGATTCCTGCCATACACAATCTGGAAAAGGGACTTTCCCGTTGATCTGTTAACATAATTATTATAGGCAAATTCGGCCTGGGGTAATGCCACATCCCATTGTTTTGGCTTTTCTCCAACAATACACCTCAACAAATTTCGAAGACTCCGATTGACTACCTCTGTTTGCCCATCCATTGGAGGATGATAAGCACTACTAAACTGTAACTTAGTCCCCATCTTCTTCCATAAAGTCCTCCATAAATGACTAAGGAATTTAGTATCCCTATCAGAGGTAATAGTCTTTGGAACACCATGTAGTTAAACAACTTCTGAAAAAAATAAATCTGCTACCCTTGTTGCATCAATAGTTTTCTTACAGGCAATAAAATGAACCATCTTGGAGAACCTATCAACAACTACAAAAATGGAGTCATTACCTCATTGAGTATGTGGAAGTCCCAACACAAAGTCCATGCTCAAATTTGTCCATGGTATAGCTGATACTGGTAATGGCATATACAACCCTGTATTCTGTGAATGTGCCTTAGCCTCTTGGTAGATTCTACACCTTGTTACATACTTAGTTATATCCCTTTTCATCTTTGGCCAGTAATATTTATCTTCTATCAAGGCTATTGTCTTGTCCTTGCCAAAATGTCCAGCCAACCCACTACTATGAAATTCTCTGATAATGTTTTCCCTCATAGAGCCAGCTGGTATTAATAGTCATTTTCCTTTAAATAGATACCCATCTTGCATAAAATATTCACCCCTAAAGTGATCCAAGTTACCAGATACTGGTGTCTTCAACTGTTCCACAATCTCCCAAAAATCATCATCAGACTCATACAAATTTTTGATGGCATCAAAACCAATCACCTTAGTTTCCATTGTGGTCAAAAGTGCAACACGCCTACTTAACACATTTGCAACCTGATTTTGTTTTCCAGACTTATGCTTTAACACAAAATTGTAACCCTGCAAGAAAGAGACCCACTTGGCATGCCTACTATTCAATTTTTTCTGTGTGTTCAAGTATCTCAGTGCAATATGATCTGTAAACAATACAAACTCCTGGGGAACTAGATAATGTCTCCAATGCCTCAATTCTTGAACAATTGCATAAAATTCCAAATCATAAGTAGAATAATTCTTTCTCACTTCATTTAGCTTTTCACTAAAGAAAGCTATAGGTTTTCCAGCTTGGCTAAGCACATCACCTATTCCCACATGGGAGGCATCACATTCTACTTCAAATACCTTATCAAAATTTGGCAATGCAAGTATAGGTGCTTTTGTTACCTTTTGGTTCAAGTACTTAAAGCTCTCCTCATCATCCTTGGTCCTTAGAAACTCCCTTCCTTTGGTGCAATCTGTTATAGGAGCTACAATACTACTGAAATTTTGAATGAACTTTCGATAGAAAGTGGCCAATCCATGAACACATTTTACCTTTGTGATACTGCTTGGACTAGGGCATTCTAGAATTGCCCTAACCTTTTCTGGATCCATTCTAACACCATCTTTAGAAATGACAAAGCCTAAAAAAACCAAACTATCCTGCATGAACCTACACTTCTTCAAATTGGCATAGAGCTTCTCCTTCCTTAACACACCAAAGATGATCCTCTACTATTGTAGGTGCTCTTCTTTGCTATTACTAAATACCAAAATATCATCAAAATAAACTACCACAAACTTACCAATGTAAGATCGTAGTATAGTGTTCATCAATCTCATAAATGTGCTAGGAGCATTTGATAACCCGAATGACATAACCATCCACTCATATAATCCGTCTCCAGTCTTAAAGGCTGTCTTCCACTCATCCCCTTCTCAGATCCAGATTTGGTGGTAGCCACTTCGTAAGTCGATCTTGCTGAAATATTTGGCCCCTGCAAGGACATCCATCATGTCCTCCATACGAGGTATAGGAAACTGATACTTGATGGTAATCTTATTAATTGCTCTGCTATCAATGCACATCCTCCATGTTCCATCTTTTTTTGGGGTCAACAATACAGGTATAGCACAAGGGCTCATGCTCTCTCTCACCACACCTTTACTGATGAGTTCAGTTACTTGCTTATTCATCTCTGCATGTTTTGTTGGATTCATCCTATAAGCTACTTGGTTGGGTAGAGTTGCTCCTGGAATCAAATCAATATGATGTTGAATATCTCTCTTTGGTGGTAGACCATTAGACAAGTCATTAGGCAAAACATCAACAAATTCTTTCAATAGCTCTGCTACTTCTGGGGGAGCTGAAATGTCTTCTTCACCTTTTTTCACTACTAATGTGTAGCAACACCCTGTCACCTTCATTTCTTTAACAAGATCTCTTTCAGACATGGTCTTGCCTTTTCTTTCATCCTTGAGAGGCAATAAAATCACCTTAGAGCCATCTTTCCAAAAGGTGTATGTGTTTTTCTCTCCATCATGCATAACTTTTCTATCATACTGCCATGGCCTTCCCAATAACACATGACAAGCATCCATTGGGACAACATCACACCATATCTCATCCTGATAGATCTTCCCTATGCTAAACTTAATTAGGCATCTTTTATCAACAATGACTTCATTTCCCTTTTTAAACCATGCAATGCGGTACGGATGAGGATGTTTTTCATAGTGTAAATTCAATTTTTCTACCCTTTCTTTAGAAACCATATTTTCACAACTACCTCCATCAATAATAACTTGACATACCTTTCCACCCAAAGTGCATCTGGTTCTGAAGATATTGGTTCGAAGCCATGAACCATCAAATCTTTTGGCTTGTGTTTTCTCCTTCTCTGGAATCACCATTGCTCTTCTCATCATGAGGCTTTCTCCCACATCTGGTGGAACCTCTAGTTCCGTCCCTTCCACTTCATGCTATGTTTGAATTAGATTCACCCTAGGTTGTCTTCCTTGATTTCTTTCTTGCATGTTATTTTTTGAGCATTCAAATGCCCTATGACCTTCTCCACATCTGAAACAAGTGAATGGCCTTCTATGGTTTTCCCATCCTCTACCGCTACCATAACCTCTACCTCTTTGAAATCCCTTTCCTCGTTCTTGATTCAGAGGATCTTGTCGAGTGTCTACTTGTTTTTCCAATCCATGGGATGACTCTCCCCTGCCATAATTTGAACCTCCTCGAAATGGGGTCGATGTACCCCTTCTTCCTCCTCTATTCATCTGATGGTACTGTCTGTTTTTTTTTCTTCAACCTTTAGAGCCAATTGGTAAGCCTCTTCCATACTGTTGAGTCGATGCATACTCAATTCATCTTGAATAGAGATTTTTAGGCCATTCAGATATCTAGCAGCCATCTATTCATCAGTTTCTTGATGCTCTATACATATAGACAATGTATAAAACTCATTTGTATAATCTTGCACAGAAGAGAGGTTCTGCTTTAAATTTTGAAACCTATGAAAAAGGGTTTGCGCATAATCTATGGGCAAAATTTTTTCTCTCAACTTGTTCTCCATTTTATTCCATGTCCTAATCTTATCCTTGCCTTTCCTTGTTCGTTCCTTTTGAAGATGATCCCACCAAATCATTGCATAACCCTTTAATTTGGTGCATACGAATTTCACCTTCTTTTCCTCTGTCATGGATTTCCATTCAAAAAAATTTCTCATGTCATTCAACCAGTCTATCAACTCCTCTAGTTTAAGACTACCTGCATAATCTAAAACATCTACCTTGATCCCTTCATTTTTCCCTTCTAAGGCCCTGAGCATCCTCTCTTCAAAACTTATGCCTTCTAATTCTTCTTCTTCATGTTATGTATCTTGATTTGCACCTCCTCGACCTATCTCTTCATCAGATTCGTCTCCTTCTCTACCCAGTCTTTGGTTTTCCATCCGTGTTGTAAGTTCTACTATTTGCCTTTGCAGATTTTGCATTTCTCTATGCATCTGGGCAAGATCCTCTCTTCCTCTTCCTCTCCCAGACATCTTCCTACTTTGATACCAGATGATGTAGCCAACAACATACACTCAATAAAATTGTGCCATTAATCATGTGTGAGAGCCAAAGATTTGGAACACTAGAAAAAAACTTCTATTCACCAACTTTGCTGTTACAATGAGAGAAAACTCTCTTATATCCAAGAAAAAAAAACAAAAAATTACCTTTTTTGGTAGATTTCGACAATTGTCAGATTTTGCCATTTTAGGTAATTTTACAATCATATCTTGAGAATCCAGTTTTTTTCCAAAAACCTCCTAAAGCTAAGGTAGGACGAAAATCCAACTAACATCCTAAATTCAAAACTTGAGTTTCGAGTTATTAAAAAAAGCAACTTTTAAAAAACTAGAAAAAAATACTAAATTGCCATTTTGAGGGCCAAGATGAAAGTTTCAAGCCCAAAAAAGTGCCAAGATGAGGTCCAACTGACTAGGTTGGGTTGGGAAACGACCATCCACCTCATAATGCATCCACCTGTAAAATTTCATAGAAAACCCACATCCGAGTCAAAAGTTATGACCTCCAGAAGTCCCTGCATCAGGTCTCATAGGGTCTGTTGGTTCAGTCTTCTCAGGGGTAGAAGGAAACTAAACCACATCTTCTTTCTTTTCTGTCTATTCTGGCTGTAGAAAAATGGAAGAAGGTGTTAGCTCTCTGAAGATAACACTTCTACTATACAACACTTTTTCAGCCACAGGATCCCAAAGCTTGTATCCTTTCGCACCGACACCATAGCCAATGAAAATACACTTAACATCCTTGTTCTCCAATTTAGACCATTTCTCCCTATGCACATGTGCATATGCCTTAACCAAAAACATGAAGATGTCTAACTGAAGGCTTCTTACTAGACCACACCTCCATAGGTGTCTTACCAACAAGAGCTGATGTAGGAGACCTGTTTACCAGGTAGCGAGCAGTGTCTATAGCTTCAGCCCAAAACTTTTGTTTGAGGCTTGCTCCACTAAGCATACTCCTATCCTTCTCCATCAATGTCCTATTCATCCTCTCTACAACTCTATTTTGCTGTGGGGTATATGGAGTTGTCTTATGTCTTTCAATCCCTTGCTCTTTACATAACTTATCGAACTTTGTCGAACAAAACTCACCACCTTTATCAGTTCTTAAACACTTAATCTTTTTACTAGTCTAATTTTCAGCAAAAGGTTTAAACTCTTTAAACTAACTAAAGACTTCAGTCTTGATTATGATAAAATAAACCCATGTCCTTCTACTGTAATCATCTATGAAAGATACAAAATATACAAATTTGGAAATCAAAGGAACATTAATAGGACCAAACACATTAGAATGAATAAGATCCAATACACCAGAAGGCTTGTGAGAACTAGAGTAAAAATGAACATAGTTTTGCATTCCATATACACAATGTTCACAAAAGTTGAATTTAAGATTACAATCATTTAACCCCTCAATGCGGTTTTTATTTTTCAGGGTGTTACCTTTTGAGTCACCCTTATTTATCTATTGGTAATATTTCCTAAACAAGAGTTGATTTGCTGTGTTGTATTATTGGTCATACCTTTGTTTCTTAAATCAGCTCTTGATCCTTCAAATTTTACCCGTTTATCGTCTTTGTGTGTGAAGTTACTTAAGGTTTGAACCTTTGAACCTGAACCATTCTCAAAGTTCAAAGTTCAAATGGTTCGATATGTTCAAAGTCTCTCAAAAAGACGAGCTGTTTTGTTCCATGTAATTAAATGTTTTTGAGTTTTCATGTTGAACTTGAACCTTTTTTTGTTAATGGTCCTAAAGGTTTAAGGTTCAAAGTTCAACACGCGGTGCTTTGTAATGAGTCACATTACTCGGTTCTTTGTTCAGTTTTATATGTCGGTGAACCTCCCGTTTGAACCTCCTAAAAGTTTATGGTTCAAAGTTCAATGGTGTGCTTTTTCATCATTTAAGTCTTTTACAAGTCACGTGTTGTTAGTCGGTCTGTGCAGTTCTCGTATCTTTGAACTTGAACTTTGAACCACGTTCCCAAGGTTCAATCGTTCAAAGTTCACCGGTTCGATGATTTCAACCTTACCACTTCTCGAGGCCCTCTAAGTCAAATTTAGCAGGAAAGTTGAAGGAAATTTTGTCTGAAACTCATTTTTGAGACAAAAAAGTTCTAATTCTGGGGGAAATTGTGGATAATTATTATACATCATGGTTGCAAGTAAATACTGCTTGTCATTAATGACGATGTCAGGGTTCATGTCTTTTCAAACATTCTCAGCACGTATTATTCTGGGTAATAATCCTTCAATCCATTAATACAATTTGTTGAGAGAGAATAACTCAAATTTTACTAGCAAACATACTGTGTGACGCAGAGCAGAACGGTGCAGGAGATATAAGGTCTGAATGCCCAAATTTCACGGTAATTTCAGTTTTCCTGAAGGTGAGTTCTTTTCTTCCTACCTGTTGTTTCCATTTCTTAAGGTTGGAAAGAAAACCCTTTGAATTTCTGACATTATTTTCAAGATTCAAAGCTTTTTGGTTATATCCTCCAAGTATGGCCTTGAAATCTACTTGTTTGGGAAATGAGCATGGCCTCGACCTTACCTGTTCTCACCCTGAATTTGGGGATACTTCACTAGTACAATATGATTTGGAAGAATTTAGAGAAAGGTCTAGAAGCTCTGTGCTAACTCTTATGATGGAGAAGATAGTAGGAAGTGGCCTAATTGAAGTCGCGGCCTTTCCCATCGCCGTACAGTGCCCTGAACTAGTTCAGGAATGTATGAACATATATGAACCCCAAAACAAATGCATCAAAAATATCAATGGCGATATATTGTTTCATGTCGACAGACAAGCCCTAATGTCTGTGATGAGAATACCGCCTAAAGAGGCATATTCCAACCTTAATATTACTTCTTCTTATGGGCATTTCTCGGAGAAGAAATCAACTTACAAAAGTGTGATAGCAAGAAACTGGCTGCTGAAATTTTAGAAGGGTGGTTCAAGGCTGCCTAGACCACTTACTAGGGATCACATGATTAAGGAGGTGAGGGATATGGTAGTGTTATTGCATAGATTGAAAGGTAACGCACATGCATATTATTGGGAAGACTGGATGTACTTCCTCGTACAGATTATCCTCCAAGAAGAACAATATTTGGATTTGGCATGAATTGTAGTTGATTGTTTGCATCAGGGTTTGAGTAATTGTTTGGGTGATAGAGATTTTTATATGTCTTCGTATCTGTTTTATTGCCTGGCATCTACAAGAGAATGGTTTGGTCTACCTCATGCACCCTTGGCTGAGGATAGTAGGATTTATGAATATTATTCACAATTGCAGATGCAGAACCGTTATGAAAATTACAATAAGGTTAATGATGTTTTCACTAGGAGAATGACTTATGAACTGGCAGGTAATCTGGGTAAGAGAATGTCTAATGAAGCAATGCAGCTGATTAGCATTTATGGTAGTTTCTTTATTCAATTTTCCAAGTTCACTTACATCAGAGTTGGAGGATTTGACGTTGAACCTGTTAAGTTACCGAGATATGTGTTCGACCGTTTTATGCTGATAGAGGTATGCAGACAGCTAGCACATGTGGATAAGAAGTTCTCGACAAAGAAGGGATTTGGTATCTCTTTTCCCATCGAACTTGGACATTACTTGTGCCAGTCAAAATCTGATGCTTTGAATTTAGAAGTGAGCCTTAAAAAGTTTAATTTTCAGTTCTTCACTGCCAGGTCCCAATTTGACAGCAAAGGATTTGTCAGGGGTAACTTAGATTCTGGAGCAGGGCTTTTGCACATTCCTAAGTTAGAGGATTACTGGGAAGACTATTCAAATGAGTTTGAGGTCAGGAGAAGACTGTGGTGTAGGTTCTCTTTAGGACAGATAATTACTCTTAATTTAAATATGGATATTTCTGGAGTTATTGATGATGAGGAATAGGTGATTGACCCGCAGTTTGCATAAATAGAGCAATTACCTATTCCAGAAATCAACTGGAGAAAAAAAGAGGAAGATAGGATTGAAGTTAAAACTCTCCCAGTGATAAGGAGAACAGAGAAATGGTTAAGGGAAAAGAAACAGGAAGGGATCCAGAATAAAAACGCCCAACAATTCACGTCAATGATTGAATCATCATTCCCCATAATCTCTTCTAACCGACCTATTTCTATCTATGGTGCAGGTACTTCCAAGTCATTAACTGGAAGGAGCCCTGGTACTAAGAAATCTAGAAGAGCCCTCACAACTATTCTACCCCCTCGTGCTACCAGGTTAAGAACCAAAAGTAAGAGAAAGAAACAGGTTTCTGAAAGAATAGTTGTGGATTTGAATTCGGAGGAGGATTCAGGAGAACCCATGGGTGATAAGGAATCTAGTCCACACAGAATAGAGGAAGTTAATACTTGGCCATAGTCAGAGGTTGTTCTAGAGACCTCTGAACTATTAACGATTTCCAATGTATCCTCTGATGGATTAAACCCTGAAAAGGAAACCTTAGCCCCTGCACCCAAGTGGTTGGAGAGTTCTATTACTGACAAGAGAAAAATAATTCCTTTTTCTGTCCCTTTAGAGGACATGGTGAGCAAATGTTTAGGGAAAACACCCAAGTCCAAGAAGCTAAAGATGACATCTAGAGTAAGCATTGATCCAAATACTAGAAACTGGAGTGCTGATATAGCCAAACCAGTAACTGAAGAAGAAGTACAGGAGCCAACTGTGTAGGATTTCACAATTGAAAGAGTGGATCTTGGCGCTGCTTCAAGACCTGCAGATGTTCATCATCTTGAAGCATCCACCAAGAGCATAGTTAGTCAGAGTTGGAAGGATGAAAAGGACAAAAGGGAATTGAAGTAGACTCTGTGTTCAATGGCAGAGTACATCGATGCTATCCATAACCCCAGCCCGCTACCAGTTTCACAGCTCTCCCTGTCTTTCGATCCTAAGTCACTAGTTAACCAGAAGATGTTGGATCAGGTTCACAGAAACAAGATGGTGGCTAAGATATTCGACGATTGGTTGGACTGCATTGTACAAAAGGGGACTTAATACATTCGTGAACTTAAGAATATATACGATCTGACTGCTGCCACCATTGAGGACCTTAAGGCATAGGTTACTGCTTGGGTGAAAGATGAAGGTAAATGGGCTAATGTAATGAATCAAATCGATGAAGTTCAAAAATATGGAGTAGCAAAGTTTTTGACAGAAAAGAGCCTAACTGGTTTGGATGAAGATCTATTATATGTGAATAAGAAAAATATTGAATGGAGAAATTCCATATCACGGCAGGGGTGTTTCAAACTTACAAAATTGATTAAGGACATAACTGAGTTCACTCAATCACTGCAGCGTGACTTACAATGTATTGATGTCAAATACATAAAAGATGATGGGGAGCCGGAGGAGAACATCAATACAGTGATTCAAACCTTCGTGGATAAAATCAACTTTGTCAAAGAAAGTGATAATATCTTAACTGAAGATTTATCCCAAATTTCTAAGGTGGAGTCATTACTTTACCTTTGTATTGACGCACTCCTAGAATATAAGCAAAAGGTTGGGAAAATACGGAGAGAGAGAGAAGTTTGGAAATCAAGAGTGAGACACATAGGCATCCCCAACCTCCCAAGAATTCAAGAGTTTGTTGCAGCTTTGCAGGAGTGGAAGACTCAATGTGCTTCTCCGACTGCCGATGGCAAATCTGGAGATTCAAATTCGTTGCCCCAGCGGTGATCTTATTCACTCTTTTTCCTTTATTCAGTTCCTTAGTTATGCTATTTTCGTAATCTTGATCTTTGAATCAATTTGTTATAAACTAAATCCTGTATGGGTTAGAGTTACTTTAACTCTAGGTTTGGTTTACTTGATGATATGATTAGGGCATTCATATATATAGTTTTTTTGAATCTTTCATAAAAGATATAGATATAGAGAGAAAAACAAGAAGGAAATTTTGGGGCTGAACTATTTTATGGTTTTACAGTATATGATGATTGTCTGACAAATTTTTCATCTGTGAATGAAAAGAAGAAACAATTATTGTTTACTTAGGTTTGTGCGTCTGAGTGTTTGGAATTGGATTTTCTGTGTGAAATCTCCTTTCATCTGCTAATTGCACTTTTATTGGACAACTCGTTATATGTGTTCTATTATTGATTGGTTCAACAAATATATATGTATGTGTTTATGTATTTAAATGAATTGAAAATAGAATCTGTGCATTCTATTACTCACTGTTATTGCAGAAATTTACCGCATTCATAACATAGTTATGTATGAATGTTAGTTTGCCTTAGGCACTTTCTGGTTAAAAGTGTATTTGGATAGTTGAATAGATTGAATTCATTGGAAATCTTAAAGGGAGCTGTACCTAAATTTAGAGGGGAACTAATTTAAAAAGTTCGCCCATTTGTTGCTTAACTCATTTGTTCTTTAAAGAAGGGTATAGAGTTAGAATAAAACATTTTCAGAATAAGGACAAATCTGTTAGCCAATAGTTTTTGGCGACTCTGCTAGGGAGACGAAATCATTAATTAAAAGATTGGTCATCTTAATATGAAGCAACAATGGTGCTTCCACATGAAAACATAATTCTTGTTCTATAGCCTAATCTTGGATTTCAGGATGAGCAGGAAGACATTATTGGCCAGTTGAATACCCTTGCTTGGCGTACTCGTCGGAATAGTGAAGATTATAGAAGAGCAAGTAGAGTATTATAAAAAGAGGAGGAATTGGCCGATAACCTGCGATTGTTGTTACTCAGGCAGAGAAGAAGGCAGGCACAAAACACAGCAAGAAATCAAGTCCTTGAAGCGCAAAGAAATCAAGAACAACATAGAAATTAATAGCTGCCTATCTAGTCACAATATTTTAAGCTGGATTCTAGACTGTATACCAGGTCTTTGAGGAGAGAGGGAGTTGAGGATTCTACCTTTCAAGCACTACAAAATTTTAATTTTCCTTATATCCCTACTCATGTAAGAAGAGCTAGAAGTAGACCTCCTAGCCCCAATAAAACTTCCACATCTCCTGTTTGTCAAGCTCTAACTCTTTCCGGTACCATCATCGCCTCAGCTATAAACTTCCTACCAATGGCCCAACATTGGGGAGCAGCCATAGGGCCTTTGAACCTTGGGGCTAACCTGAATCCATTGCCCAAAAATGCATGGGAGAATTTGCCCAAATTTAATGGAGACGGGAGGCAATCACCAAAAGAACATTTGTGTGCCTTTGCAGCAGCATGTAGTGTGTTAGGCGTACAACACCAAGATGTAGCCATAAGGCTTTTCGTGCAAACTTTGACTGATACTGTAGCACAATGGTTCTACCACCTAGCTAACTCCTCAATTTCAAACTAGAATGACATGAAAACTGCGTTTGAAAATAGGTTCAAAAGCATAGAAGATGAACATTCTCTCCTTGCACAGCTGACTCAGCTTAAGAAAGAGATTCATGAACCTATGAGGGAATTTGAGGCTAAATTTAACAGAATTGTGAACAAAATCCCTGCTGCTAAAAGACCAACTGGCGAGAATCAGAAATGTTTCTTCATTGCCTCCTGATATTAGCTTCGATCTTAGGAGGGGTGTAATTGTTGATTTACCAATTGCACAAGCCTTGGCAGTCGGATTGGAGGATGATCTCATTATGGCTGGTAAATGGAAGAAAGAGGTCCAGATGCCAATTGCTCACCCCTCATCATCTACGGATCCCGTAGTGCAAAGACTGGTTAATGATATGATTGCCTTAAAAAGGCAATTACCTAAAACTGGCGCTCCCTTCCAACAACCGTATCAAGATATTGGCAGAAGGAATTTGAGTCAACAAGCAAATACTAGTAGAGCTTTACCCTTGACATCAGCACAGCCAAGGCTGACTATTGAAGCTCCTCCTGGAAGGGGGAACATGTGTATTTTTCATTTGACTACCGACCATGATGGAAATTCTTGCCCAGAAATGCTCAGTATGCTCAGATGACTTCTACTCAAGATATGTTAGGGGAGTCCACCGAAGAAGAAAGGAACTTTGAGGAACTTGAGGGCTCTAAGATAAACTTCCTTGAATATGAGTCTGATTCAAAAAGGGGAGATGAAATATTGGTTACCCTTGAAGATCCTTCATGTGCCGTGCTCACCAGGAGTCAGAGAAATGTGAGATCCTCTAATACGCAAGAAGTACCTACCAAAGGTAAGGAGCCTTTTACTAGGACCCATGATGCTAATTTGAAGGCTCAGGAAACTAGATTGTTGTATAAAAATGATCCAGATGCTTCTTTTGATATTGTAGAATTTTGTAAATCTGCAAAAATTCAAATCTCTCCTATTGAGTATCTCAAGTTAAAACCTAATGAGCTTGACAAACTGGTTAAACATGTTAAGGGTAGTCTTACACAAACTGAATCTGAGAGTCAACTAGAAGTTGATGCTGAGTCTCCCATTGCTCGACTATTTGCTTCCTTGTCTGAGTCATCCATGACTACCCCTAAAATGACCCTCAATTCGTCAAATGATACTTCTTACATTGCTGATTTGAAACCCAATCCTTTCTATGTGTCTTTGTTTATCAATGGTCATAAACTTAGTAACTGTATTATAGATTCAGGAGCCTCTGACAACATTATGCCCTCTTCTGTGGCTAAAGCCCTAGGGTTATCACTTACAAAAACATTTGGTAGGTGTTATTCTATGGATGGCAAACAAGTTTCCTTGCTTGGACATATTAAGGATGCACGAGTTGCTCTTGCAGCTTACCCTGACAAAAGGGTGAAATTGACTATTTTGGTAGCAGATATTCCTGCTAGTTATGGGATGCTGTTGAGCATGACATTTTGCAAGGATTTGGGTGGGCAGATCAAATTGGATTGGTCAGAAGCCACAATCCTAGTGGGGAAGCAGAAAGTGAAGCTGGAACCTAAGCCCAAGTGCAAGTTCACTATCTACCCCTCTGATGAACCCAAGTCCCAGATTTTGTTTGAAGAATGTGAATTTGGTAACTATTTTCTCTCCTCTGAGTAGAATTTTGGAGTAGACCCCAAAGAAGAATTAATCCAAAGATCTGTACATTCTGATGACCTATGGGTTATGGAATTTGACGGCAGTTGTGCTACTACTGGTTTAGGGGCCGGGGTTGTGTTGATCTCACCTAAAGGTGAAATTTTTTCTTATTCTTTTAAGCTAGAGTTCAAAAACACCAACAATACTGTAGAATATGAAGCTTTATTTCTTGGGTTATTTGAAGCCAAAGGAAGGGGTGTGAAGGTACTTAAATTGAAAGGTGATGCTGAATTAATTGTGAGACAGGTAAGGGGGATCTTTTATGTTAAGAATGAAAGATTAAAGCATTACAGAAATAGAGTATGGGACGAGATCGAATATTTTGATGCCTTCTCTATCGAAGCAATTCCCAGAGACCAGAAATCCTGAGCAGATTCTTTAGCAGTATCAGCTTCTCTCCTTCTGCCACATCCAAATTTCAAAAAGGATTCTTATAGAATAGAACTGATATATCGTCCTAATGTCCTGGACAATACCGAAAGCTGGCAAGTTTTTGAGAGTGATAATCAGATCAGAAAGTTTTTAGAGAATGCTGAAATGTTCCTGGGAACCTATTTTGAAGGCTCCGAAACAGAGTGTAAAGAATTCAGTCCTAACCCAGGGATTAATCCAAAGATGACATGATTCAGTTAAAAGGAAACAAAATCCCTAAAGGACTGGTCTCCTTAGAACATCTGTTTTCTCGAAGAGATGAATATATTAAAGGCAAACCTTCCCATAATCCTGATAAAGTAGAGGATTATGAGAAAATAAACATCGAGGATGAGGCTGATCCTAAATGGATATCCATTGGTAGGTGTTGTTCTTTAGAGGAGAAAAACAAATTGATCAAATTGTTAATCAGGTATAAGGATGTTTTCACCTGGTGCTATGATGATCTTAAAATTTTTAGACATGGATAGTTTCAACACCATATTCCTTTGAAAGCAAATGCAGCTCCATTCAGGCAGAAGTTGAGGAATTATAATCTGAAAGTTGCTGAGGCCATTTTTAAGGAGATTGATAAGATGTTGAAAGCTAGAATTATCTATCCAATTCATCACTCCACTTGGGTGGCAAATATTGTTCCAATATGCAAGAAGAATGGAGAAATAAGAATCTGCGTTGATTTCAGGAACTTGAACCAGGCCAGCCTGAAAGATAACTATCCCTTACCTGTGATGGACCACATCTTGCAGGTAGTTGTTGGGTCTGCAATGATGTCTATGCTGGATGGTTTCTCAGGTTACAATCAGATAGGTGTGGCTGTAGATGATCAACATAAGACTGCTTTCACTACGCCTCGGGGAACTTTTGCCTATAACCGAGTGCCCTTTGGCTTGATTAATGCGGGAGCAACTTTTCAGCGGGCGATGGATTCATCTTTTAGAGATCTGAAGAATAGAATTATTGTTATTTATCTTGATGATCTGACTATTTTTTCTAGAAATAGAGAAGATCACCTGAAGGATCTGGAGACTGTCTTACAAAGGTGCCGAAGCCATGGCATCTCACTCAATCCCAAGAAGTTAGTTTTTTGTTACTGAGGGAAAATTGTTGGGGCACTTAGTCTCAAAAGATGGAATCAGAATTGATTCAGAGAGGGTCAGGGCGATTCAACAGCTTAGTCTCCCTTCAAATAGGACTGGAGTCAAGTCCTTCTTTGGCCAAATCAATTTTCTCAGAAGGTTCATTCCTAACTTTGCTAAGATTATAAAACATATTGTTGGAATGATGAGCGAGAAACAACCATTCAAGTGGAATGAAGTTGCTAAGAAGGCATTTGAGGATATCAAGGAAGCGATTGCAAACACTCCCACTTTGGTAAATCCTAATTTTCAAAAAGATTTTATTATTTACTATTATGCCTCGGAACACACCATGTCAGGTATTTTGTTACAGAAAAATGAATTGGATGAAGAGGTTCCCATAGCCTTTATGAGCGTTCCCCTTAAAAAGCATGAGCTGAAATATTCTTTGGGTGAAAAACAAGCTTTCGCTGTGGTAAAAGCTGTTAAACAATTTAGATATTATATACTTCACTCTCATTCAGTTGTATTTGTTCCAAATTCGGCTGTGAAAAGTATCTTGACTCAGCAAGATGTTGGGTTAAACAATAGAGCAACGTGGGTTGCTAAAATCTAGGAATATGATCTGGAAGTTAAGCCTACTAAACTAATCAAGGGTCAAGGCTTATGTAAATTAATTGTTGAGAATGGAAAGGAGGAAGAAGAAGGACTTCCCACTGTCCTACTGGTAAGTTTACAAGACCCATGGTTTCTAGATGTAGCATACTATCTTACTTACGGAGATTGTCGCAGTCACTTATCTCGTAAAGAGAAAAGAAACCTGAAGATAAAAGTGGCAAAATATGTTATTTGGGGGGATGTCCTTTACAAGAAGGGATTAGATGGGACTTTCCTAAGATGTGTAGATAAAAGCAATAAGATAAGCTCTTGAAGTTTTCCATAATGAAGCCTGTGGTGGACATTTTTCTTCTTCAGTTACAGCTTTCAAAATCCTCAGGAATTGTTACTACTGGCCAAAGATGTTTAAGGATGCATATAAATGGGTGGCTAACTGTGAAAAATGTAAAATGTTCTCAGGAAGGCCACAACTTGCATCTTTACCTTTGAGGCCCGTTGTTATTGAAGAACCCTTTAAACAATGGGGATTAGATTTTATTGGGCCTATCTCACCCCCCTAAAGTGCAGGGCATACCCACATCTTAACAGCGACAGATTATTTCATGAAATGGGTTGAAGCAGCCCCTGTAAAGAGAACAACTTCGGAGGTGGTTTGTAATTTTCTTAAAGAAAATATTTTGGTACGTTTTGGTGTTCCCCAGAAGATTGTAGTAGATAATGCTACCAGTTTCTCTTCAGTTGAAATGACTTCTTTTTGTTATGAACATAGTATATCTCTCTCCCATTCATCAGATTACTATCCCCAAGGAAATGGACAAGCTGAGTCTAGTAACAAGAATCTGATTGCTATCATGAAGAAGTTGGTGAATCATAACCCCAGAGATTGGCATAAGAGACTGTATGAAGCACTCTGGGCTGACAGAATAACTCCAAAAAGGGTAATTGGGATGGCGCCTTTTGAATTAGTTTATGGAATAGGTGCCCAATTATCTTTACCTCTGGAGCTATCTACAGCTAAGCTACAAAGTGTAATCGAGGATCAATACTTCCAAGATTCCCTGGAGAAGAGGATTATGTACTTAACTAAGATTGAAGAAGAGAGAAATGAATTGGTTGACCGAATTACTATACATCAGGCCAGAGTTAAAGAGATTTTTGACAGGAAAACAAGGCCTAGGAAGTTTATGGAAGGAGATGAAGTATCACTGTGGGATAGAAGAAGAGAACCAAAGGGTGCACATAGCAAATTTGACTCACTTTGGAAAGGACCTTTCAGAATTCACCAGGTATTGGGTCCAAATTCTTTTAAATTGGAATATCTGGATGGAGCTATTTTACCCCTGTCCTATAATGGACAGGATCTCAAATTATATCATCTGTAAAATAGGAGTCCCCTGTTTTGTACATAGTCTTCCTTTTTGTCTGGTTTTGTGTTTTCCTTTCTCGTTTTTGTTCTATCTTGCTCCATTTCCTTTCTTCTCTATGTTCCTTTTTCTGCAAAACCAGAGCTTCTGAGTTCTCTGCATTTTGCCATAAAATGTAGTCCCCAGTCAAAGCCAATGTTACCTTTTGAGTCACCCTTATTTATCTATTGGTAATATTTCCTAAACAAGAGTCGATTTGCTGTGTTGTATTATTGGTCATACCTTTGTTTCTTAAATCGGCTCTTGATCCTTCAAATTTTACCTGTTTATCATCTTTGTGTGTGAAGTTACTTAAGGTTTGAACCTTTGAACCTGAACCATTCTCAAAGTTCAAAGTTCAAATGGTTCGATATGTTCAAAGTCTCTCAAAAAGATGAGCTGTTTTGTTCCATGTAATTAAACGTTTTTGAGTTTTCATGTTGAACTTGAACCTTTTTTTGTTAATGGTCCTAAAGGTTCAAGGTTCAAAGTTCAACATGCGGTGCTTTGTAATGAGTCACATTACCCGGTTCTTTGTTCAGTTTTATATGTTGGTGAACCTCCCGTTTGAACCTCCTAAAAGTTTATGGTTCAAAGTTCAATGGTGTGCTTTTTCATCGTTTAAGTCTTTTACAAGTCACATGTTGTTAGTTGGTCTGTGCAGTTCTCGTATCTTTGAACTTGAACTTTGAACCACGTTCCCAAGGTTCAATGGTTCAAAGTTCACCGGTTCGATGATTTCAACCTTACCACTTCTCGAGGCCCTCTAAGTCAAATTTAGCGGCAAAGTTGAAGGAAATTTTGTCCAAAACTCATTTATGAGACAGAAAAGTTCTAATTCTGGGGGAAATTGTGGATAATTATTATACATCATGGTCGCAAGTAAATACTACTTGTCATTAATGACGATGTCAGGGTTCATGTCTTTTCAAACATTCTCGGCACGTATTATTCTGGGTAATAATCCTTCAATCTGTTAATACAATTTGTTGAGAGAGAATAACTCAAATTTTACTAGTAAACATACTGTATGACGCGGAGCAGAATAGTGTAGGAGATATAAGGTCTGAATGCCCAAATTTCACAGTAATTTCAGTTTTCCTGAAGGTGAGTTCTTTACTTCCTACCTGTTGTTTCCATTTCTTAAGGCTGGAAAGAAAACCCTTTGAATTTCTGACATTATTTTCAAGATTCAAAGCTTTTTGGTTATATCCTCCGAGTATGGCCTTGAAATCTACTTGTTTGGGAAATGAGCACGGCCCCAGCCTTACCTATTCTCACCCTGAATTTGGGGATACTTCATTAGTACAATATGATTTGGAAGAATTCAGAGAAAGGTCTAGAAGCTCTGTGCTAACTCTTATGATGGAGAAGATAGTAGGAAGTGGCCTAATAGAAGCCGCGGCCTTTCCCATCACCATACAGTGCCCTGAACTAGTTCAGGAATGTATGAATAGATATGAACCCCAAAATAGATGCATCAGAAATATCAATGGCGATATATTGTTTCATGTTGATAGACAAGCCCTAATGTCTGTAATGAGAATATCACCTAAAGAGGCATATTCCAGCCTTGATATTACTTCTTCTTATGGGCATTTCTCATAGAAGAAATTGACTTACAAAAGTGTGATAGCAAGAAACTGGCTGCTGAAATTTTTAGAAGGGTGGTTCAAGGCTGCCTAGACCACTTACTAGGGATCACATGATTAAGGAGGTGAGGGATATGGTAGTGTTATTGCATAGATTGAAAGGTAATGCACATGCATATTATTGGGAAGACTGGATGTACTTCTTCACACAGATTATCCTCCAAGAAGAACAATATTTGGATTGGACAGGAATTGTAGCTGATTGTTTGTATAAGGGTTTGAGTAATTGTTTGGGTGATAGAGATTTTTATATGTCTTCGTATCTGTTTTATTGCCTGGCATCTACAAGAGAATGGTTTGGTCTACCTCATGCACCCTTGGCTTGGGATAGTAGGATTTATGAATATTATTCACAATTGCAGATGTAGAACTGTTATGAAAATTACAATAAGGTTAATGATGTTTTCACTGGGAGAATGACTTATGAACTGGCAGGTAATCTGGGTAAGAGAATGTCCAATGAAGCAATGCAGCTGATTAACATTTATGGTAGTTTCTTTATTCAATTTTCTAAGTTCACTTACATCAGAGTTGGAGGATTTGACGGTGAACTTGTTAAGTTACCCAGATATGTGTTCGACCGTTTTGTGCTGATAGAGGTATGCAGACAGCTAGCACATGTGGATAAGAAGTTCTTGACAAAGAAAGGATTTGGTATCTCTTTTCCCATTGAACTTGGACATTACTCGTACCAGTCAAAATCTGATGCTTTGAATTTAGAAGTGAGCCTTAAAAAGTTCAATTTTCAGTTCTTCACTGCTAGGTCCAAATTTGATAGCAAAGGATTTGTCAGGGGTAACTTAGATTCTGGAGCAGGGCTTTCACACATTCCTAAGTTAGAGGATTACTGGGAAGACTGTTCAGATGAGTTTGAGGTCAGGAGAAGACTGTGGTGTAGGTTCTCTTTAGGAGAAATAATTACTCTTAATTTAAATATGGATATTTCTGGAGTTATTGATGATGAGGAATAGGTGATTGACACGCAGTTTGCACAAATAGAGCAATTACCTATTCTAGAAATCAACTGGAGCAAAAAGGAGGAAGATAGGAATGAAGTTAAAACGCTCCCAATGATAAGGAGAACAGAGAAATGGTTAAGGGAAAAGAAACAGGAAGGGATCCAGAATAAAAATGCCCAACAATTCATGTCAATGATTGAATCATCATTCCCCATAATCTCTTCTAACCAACCTATTGCTATCTGTGGTGTAGGTACTTCCAAGTCATTAACTAGAAGGAGCCCTATTACTAAGAAATCTAGAAGAGCCCTCACAACTATTCTACCCCCTCGTGCTACCAGGTTAAGAACCAAAAGTAAGAGAAAGAAACAAGTTTCTGAAAGAATAGTTGTGGATCTGAATTCGGAGGAGGATTCAGGAGAACCCATGGGTGATAAGGAATCTAGTCCACACAAAACAGAGGAAGTTAATACTAGGCCATAGTCAGAGGTTGTTCTAAAGACCTCTGAACTGTTAACGATTTCTAATGTATCCTCTGATGGATTGAACCCTGAAAAGGAAACCTTAGCCCCTGCACCCAAGTGGCTGGAGAGTTCTATTACTGACAAGAGAAAAATAATTCCTTTTTCTGTCCCTTTAGAGGACATGGTGAGCAAATGTTTAGGGAAAACACCCAAGTCTAAAAAGCTAAAGATGACATCTAGAGTAAGCATTGATCCAAATACTAGAAACTGGAGTGCTAAGATAGCCAAACCAGTGACTGAAGAAGAAGTACAGGAGCCAACTGTGCAGGATTTCACAGTTGAAAGAGTGGATCTTGGGGCTGCTTCAAGAGCTGCAGATGTTCATCATCTTGAAGCATCCACCAAGAGGATAGTTAGTCAGAGTTGGAAGGATGAAAAGGACCAAAGGGAATTGAAGCACACTCTGCATTCAATGGCAGAGTACATCGATGCTATCCATAACCCCAGCCCACAGCCAGTTTCATAGCTCTCCCTGTCTTTCGATCCTAAGTCACCAGTTAACCAGAAGATGTTGGATCAGGTTCACAGAAAAAAGATGGTGGCTAAGATATTTGATGGTTGGTTGGACTGCATTGTATAGAAGGGGACTGAATACATTCGTGAACTTAAGAATATATATGATCTGACTGCTGCCACCATTGAGGACCTTAAGGCACAGGTTACTGCTTGGGTGAAAGATGAAGGTAAATGGGTAAATGTAATGAATCAAATCGATGAAGTTCAAAAATATGGAGTAGCGAAGTTTCTGACAGAAAAGAGCCTAACTGGTTTGGATGAAGATCTATTATATGTGAATAAGAAAAATATTGAATGGAGAAATTCCATATCACGGCAGGGGCGTTTCGAACTTACAAAATTGATTAAGGACATAACTGAGTTCACTCAATCGCTGCAGCATGACTTACAATGTATTGATGTCAAATACATAAAAGATGATGGGGAGCTGGAGGAGAACATCAATACAGTGATTCAAAACTTTGTGGATAAAATCAACTTTGTCAAAGAAAGTGATAATATCTTAACTGAAGATTTATCCCAAATTTCTAAGGTGGAGTCATTGCTTTACCTTTGTATCAACGCGCTTCCAGAATATAAGAAAAAGTTTGGGAAAATATGGAGAGAGAAAAGTTTGGAAATCAAGAGTGAGACACATAGGCATCCCCAACCTCCCAAGAATTCAGGAATTTGTTGCAGCTTTTCAGGAGTGGAAGACTCAACGTGCTTCTCCGACCACCAATGGCAAATCTGGAGATTCAAATCTGTTGCCCCAGCCATGATCTTATTCACTCATTTTCCTTTATTCAGTTCCTCAGTTATGCTATTTTCGTAATCTTGATCTTTGAATCAATTTGTTATAAACTAAATCCCGTATGGGTTAGAGTTACTTTAACTCTAGGTTTGGTTTACTTGATGATATGATTAGGGCATTCATATATATAGGTTTTTTGAATCTTTCATAAAGGATATAGATATAGAGAGAAAAACAAGAAGGAAATTTTGGGGCTGAACTATTTTATGGTTTTACAGTATATGATGATTGTTTGACAAATTTTTCATCTATGAATGAAAAGAAGAAACAATTATTGTTTACTTAGGTCTGTGCATTTGAGTGTTTGGAATTGGATTTTCTGTGTGAAATCTCCTTTCATTTGGTAATTGCTCTTTTATTGGACAACTCGTTATATGTGTTCTATTATTTATTGGTTCAGCAAATATATATGTATGTGTTTATGTACTTAAATGTATTGAAAATAGAATCTGTGCATTCTATTACTCACTGCTATTGCAGAAATTTACCGCATTCATAACATAGTTATGTATGAATGTTATTTTTCCTTAGGCACTTTCTGGTTAAAAGTGTATTTGGATAGTTGAATAGATTGAATTCATTGGAAATCTTAAAGGGAGCTGTACCTAAATTCAGAGGTGAACTAATTTAAAAAGTTCACCCATTTGTTGCTTAACTCATTTGTTCTTTAAAGAAGGGTATAGAGTCAGAATAAAACATTTTCAGAATAAGGACAAATCTTTTAGCCAACACAGGGTTCTATGACCCTTCTCACCAATGTAGCCATATCTCAAATGCCATAACATAGTCTTTTTAGCTGGAAGTTTAACTTCCAAAGCATGTGCACTATCATCAGAATGTGTTACAACAGATTTCTTCACTGCTCATTTAGATGGTGGGGATGAAGTGATTGCAGCTCTTTTCTTTGATTCAGAAGAACTTTTGCACTGTGTAGTGCATGCCTCCAGCTGAAATAGAGTACCCCTCTGAGTACCCTTTGCAAGCACCATAGATCCTCTAGTCATCTTGCATCCATCCTTTGAAAAGACAACCTGCACACCTGCATCATTCAACATACTTACAGAAAGAAGGTTCCATGCCAAGACTGGGATGTGCATAACCCCAATGATCCCCTTCACTCGTCCATCAGGGAATTGGATTGACTCTTCTATGACCAACAATCTTCAGATGAGAATCATCACCTAGGTACACTCTTCCACCATCAAACTCTTCATACTTCGTGAACCAGCTTCGATGTGAGGTCATGTATAATGATGCACCAAAATCAATCAACCACACATCATTAGATGCATGGGTGGCCAAGGTTGCGATGAATGCATCACCGTCATCTTGTGACTTGTCAAAATCTAAATCAGGGGTATTCTTCTTCTATTTCTTTTCCTCTTTGCATTCCTTTCAGAAATTCCCTATTTTCCCACAGTTCCAACAGAGAGCCTTGGACTTTCTAGGAGATTTGGATCTCCCACGGGATTTGGATCTACCCTTTTCACCTTTCTTGTCCTTCTTCTTCCCTTTCTCTTTGGGTCTTCCACGAACCGCAAGAGCATCTTTGGCTGACTCAATTGTCTTTCTCCGCACTTCTTCAGATAACAACAAAGATACTACATCATCCATCTTAAAGGTGGTGGTAGTGCTTCTGATAGCCATGACAAGATGATCCCACGAATCTGGCAAAGAACAAAGCAGGGTCATACATCGATCCTCCTCCTCCATTTTCACAGCCATGGATGTCAACTGTGCAACAAGCATGTTAAAAGCATTCATATGGTCTGCAACAGATCCTTCGTCTTCCATTTTTAGAGAAAACAACTTCTTTTTCAGAAAGAGCTTGTTCAGCAAGGACTTGGCCTGATAAACAGATCCCAGCATCTTCCAAATATCTTTCACAGTCTTCTTGTCATGGACATTCAATAGGACAAAATTAGCTAGACAGAGTCTTATGAGACCCTTAGCCTTCTGATCTTTGAGGTCCCAATCAGCTTGTGACATTATTGTAGGTTTTGTTCCATCAACGGTTTCCCATAGGTCACGATCAACAAGTAGATCTTCCATCTTGAGTTTCCACAACTCAAAATTTGTGCCATTGAACTTCTCCACCTCTACTCTTCAGGATGTGGTTGCCATCTCCTTCCTACAACAAGATATAGAATACTCTGCACAGACTCCCACTCAACCTCAGATTAGCTCAAAAAACTCCTACCCAGTAGCTAGAACCAAAACTGGCCAGGCTCTAATACCAACTGAAAGGAAGCTAGGTGTGCAGAAATCACTTCCTACACTAATCTAAAGAGGAGAGAAGAGTGCAAATTTGTTTTATCCTTTACAATTATAGAATTTTAACAACAACAATGGAGATATTGCAGCAATACACATACACACATAAATGAGACAGAAGAGAGAGACACAAGATATACGTGGGGAAAACCATTATCGGGTGAAAAACCCCACACTCCAAAACCTGCACAATGTATTATCAAAACTGAAATGGTTTACAATACACTTGCAATGCAAGCTCTCAGGAGTCTTCGACACTTGTATCTGGAGACAAACTGGTAGCATAATAGTACCTATCAATCACATAATACATCTCCTCTCCAAAGCACATGTTTATATAGAAAATACAAGGCAAAAATGGCTCTATCTTGAGATGGGCGTCCAACATGGCCTCATGGCCCAAAACGCACGCCTATGGACACTTGTCCAACATGGTAGGATGTTCCTGACACTTTTCAAGTCACTCCATCCCAAAGAGGTTTCCTGTTCCCAAGTTGGGCAATGACAGATGCTCTTACGACTCTTACAACTATTATACTGACATATCTTACAGCTATAAGAGAATCTGTCACGAACAGGCTTTAAATCACATATTCTCTTACATGTCTTAACCCTCCTTAGGGTGCCCAAAGATGCCTTCTTCCAAGATGCCTTGTGACACATGTCTTCACCTGTCATAGAACCTTCTATTTCTGACTCTTACATGTCATAGATTCTGTCATAGGAATCTGTCATAACCGTTTCGGTCAAGATTCACTTACACAATAGTCAAGATGCCGACACATGGCAAAAAACCTCTACCACACAAAAGGGATGCCCATCTCCACATGGAGTGTGTTGAGCATCCTAGTCATCTTACAAGTGGATTGACAACTCATCGTGCCACTTCACACTAAATGACAAAATAGGATGTGCAACAAATTACAACATAGGCTAAGTAAATAAATTACATTACAATAATAAATGCAAGGAATTACCAAGGTTGAGACAATTTAATTCCCAACATGTTCATCAATAAAACTCTCATAAGAACACTCATAATCACTAAAAGTGGAACTATCTAATTTTAAAAAGTTATGATTATGTGCATTAATAGAATTAGAATCATTAAAATATGAAATACATGAATTTGTTATATCTTGATTAGTTAACCCTAAAGAATTTTAAACATTGTCAAAATTGTAAGTACACATCCTTGACTCTTCTTCTTGTCAATGTGGAAGTGAACCATGACCTTGAGAAACAACATCATGACATTCAAGACTCTTTTGTACTTTCTCAATTTGAACTATGTCATTGATACCTCCCTATATAAAATTATTATCATCATTCTCTCTAATATAATTAGTTGTATCAACATATAAATTTTGCAAGATTGATGCTACAAATATGATATAATTGGTCCTCATTTAGTAATGAGTTGTCACTATCATCCTTTTGGCCATTTACCTCTAAAAAATTAGTTCGAGTTTCATTTATTGGACCTATACTAGATAAGTTCTTTGTTGTTTGAGTACCCTCTAATTTTTTTGGACTGCCATCTATAGGTTTCTCCAAGAAATTAGATTGGTTAGGCTACAATAAACTCTATATTTTAGTCTTTTTGTCATCATAAAACTCAATCAAAAGATCACCAACAACTCTATCATCATAATTAGCCTTAAAATTACTCCTTTCTTGATTATTTCACCCCTTGGCTATCTTTAATAGCTAATTCAAACAATAATTGATGCTCTTTTTGTTCACCATGATTTTCTTTAAGTCTTACCACTTAGACCAATTGTCACATCATGCTAGTCAAACGAAGGATATTCTCCTAACTTTTGAAGATAATTCAACACTTTCACTCCTTATAAAGGTAATATACTTAGCTTGTTTGTCATTACAAGCATCATGCTAATTATTCATTATGGTTCTAGCATCATCATTGTGTTCCTTGTCATGAAATCCATTGGTTTTTTCTTCCTTACCTTTGTGATCATTACTCCCATGACCTAGATTGACAATAGATTGCTGATTTGAGATGACTTCATACTTGTCTTCATGAGCTACACTCTTTTAGAAGCTCTAATGCAGGTTCATGGAGTATTCATATGCAGCGGATGGTATTCTTTTGTTCTTCATGTATAGATGAATCTTGGTATGATTGTGAGTCAAAGGAGTGGGTCGATGATTGGTGTACAAGAAGCCTAAGCTCGGTTGACATGTATCGACTACCAACAACACTACAACTCATAGAGATTCAATCATCAGTTGACTTTGACCATGTTTTAGATCTAGTTCAACCAGGTATTATCAACATTCAAATTTAATAACATTCAATATTCCATCTTATTTTGTAGTTTTTTTTTATTTTTGGCTATATTCATCGAAATGAATGCATGTATCAATGCAGGGCATGTTTATGCAGTTGAAGAAGGAATGAGTTATTATTTGTGTCATTGTGTTGAGACAAAAAAGAAATTAGATTCCCTTGTTATAGATGGAGAAACATCGAGTACCCTACATGATCAGTGGTTGTTATTGGAACATGTCTTAGAAGGTACCTAGTGAAGAAGTCTGACGTGAGGTTGTTTAAGGACTTTGACACACATAGGAAGATTCTTCATTATTCTAACTTGGTTGTGGCATCAAATGTTCATTTGATCAAATATGGGGGTAGACCATTGAACATAACCTTGTGGATGGTTTGTGAGTCTGACCACGAGGCAATACTCGACACAATAAAGAGTAGAGCAGATCTGGATGGTTCATTGGATTGAATAAGTGGAATGACATAAAGGTATGTTATTTTTATTTGCCATCCTCATTTCACCTTCAATATTTTTGACACGTATCTGCTTGGTGAAGTGTGACTGGTTCTTTGTCTCTCAATAGATAACTCTTTTCTTCATCAAATGCAGCCAAATAAATTGTCAAGCATAATGCATTATTAGGTCTCATATATTCAGGAATTTGCCTGAGCAACTTAATAAAACTAAGATTAAAGGCTGGAACCAATTCCTCATCTCCCCTTTGGATATTCATAAACTGTATGATCAATGAGGCCACATCAAACCTTTCACCAAACTGTTCTAGGAATGCAACTTCTAAATCTATCCATGAAGAAACTGAACAAACAGGTAGGTCTGAAAACCATATCCTAGCATCATCTTCTAATGACTGAAGAAAGAGTCTCATTACTACATCTTCATCCTCTACCTCATAATCTTCTATTAAATTACAAAATCTTTGCAGATGTTTGCTTGCCGATTTAGAATCTGATCCACTATATTTTGGCAAACACCATCTAATTTTATTTGGAATAGCATTTGGGTAACCACCTATTCCTGTGAAATTTAGGGCTTTATAACTTTCAATAAAAAATGGTCTTCTTTGACAGCACAACCAGGCCTACTGTTCTAAACTCAACATTTTGAATGAAAGATGAATACCTAGATATATGTTGCAGCACTGATAGATACTTTTAACAAAGTCACCACCTCTCACAGAGAGGACAAAAATTCAACAAGGCACATTTATAATTCTGGATTCACCACACCAGCAGAGCACCATATGGTTACTTGATTTTGCTGTAACAACTTCACTGGAAACTAGATTTCTGAGCCTTCAAATCACTTGACTCTCTCTATACCCAGCAAAGTTGCCAAAATCTGTTGGTGACTTGGATGGGCCACAAATATATCACCAAGGATGATTAGATATTACTTTTGATCAATCACATCCCTAGCAGAGTCGCCATTTCTGTTGGTTTCCAAATCGGCAGAGGGTTTGCCAGCTCCAATGCACAGGCAGATTTGGCCAACAGATACAGGAGGTTGTGTGAGTTGCCTCCCCTTCACTTCTGGTTCTACTGCACCAAGGGGGGTATACCTATAACTAAAGATATAACCTTGACTAGACCAGTAACACAATGATTTAGCTTTACAATAACAGGCAGAATACTCTCATGTATGGACCAAGATCTGCATGATAGATCACAAGGTTGGCAACATTCTTGGACATATGTGTCTGGTTGGGTATGAGAGTATGCAGGGATCCTAATCCTACTCTTACAACTAACAGATGGAAGTGTTGAAATGGGTGGACATAATGTCCTGGATGCAAGACAAGGGGTTTTGGCTCATAACTACTGACCCAGAAGCAGACTGGTGCCTATCCATTGGGCAAGGAGTCAACTAGACGTATACAATAGATGGTTTGCAACTTTCACTCAAGTTTCAGGGGGTTGGACTGATGCTTGCCTTACAAACATCACCCAAGAATGGGTATCTAACTGCCTCTACTTACAGATATCCCTGCTGACATGCAACCTTCTCCATGCATTGACCTAAAACAGTTTAATCCACTCCTTGAATGGAAGTTAGAGATCAAACATGTGATACAGAACACTGTACCCTAGAATCTATGAAACCCTTAGCAACCAGATTCAAAAGAAGGAGAATAACATGCAGCAAATGGAGACAAGCAGATAGACACATGCAATAAGCATTTTTCATATAACATTAACACTGAAACTGAAAATATGTGCAAAATACATACATGTTGCAACTCATAAACTCCACAATGGGATAAAAACAACCAAGATCATGCCCTGTTCTTCATTACTTACACAAAAATGCCCCAGGCCTTCAACAACCTCTAAATGGGTCACACAGTCCTCCTTAAATAGTAGGAAGATGGACCCAGCAAATTAATTACATGGCCAGACAAAAAATCTGCCAGATATAATGCACTGAAAATGGCGCTCAAACATAAATGCAGTCAGTGGAGGAGAAGACAGGAAGGGGCCTCGAGCCATGTGCCACCACCTGGGATTGATATCTTCAATCACACCGTAGATCCGTCCACATTCCTACAACAACTGCCATTACTGCCTCACCTACCCACAGCCAACAGACAACGTAGGAACTGCGCCCTTAACACCTTCCCGCCAAAACATATTTCATTAAAAACTCAAAATATGCAGGAAGAATAGTCCCACATGCATCCCACAGAGACCACTTTATCAATTTAAAAGCAAGGTTGCATGTAAACTAAGTGTCAAGCGCTTTTGCCCCGCTTGACCCATAAACCTTCACCTAAAGCCAATTGCCATGACTCCTACTGATCTACCAAGTCTCTCCGATGATCACTTAAGAAACATTTGAAACACTTTGGGACTTTCATGGATGCCGACACTTGGTAGCGTCCGCAACACTTCAAGAAACACTAGAGACCCCAGGAGATTCACACGGAGGCAGACAGATGGTGGGCTCCGTGCTCTCTTTGAAACACACAAAGAAACATGCCTGAAACTCCCGCGGAAGCAGCCACGTGTCGAGACCCATGATACTTTACTAAATCATGTCTATAGACAGAAATGGCCTCCGCTTGTGACACATGTCACAACCCGCGGCACCGAAACTTGAGTTACATAAAGAAACGGGGCCCACAACCTCTCATTCATCCTTGAAGCAAAAAGAAACAATGCGGAGGTCAACACGTGTCGGCTCCCGCAGCAACCACAAGGGACACACGGCGCTTTTCGCGCACCCACCGAAATGAAAAGAAACTACCCCCGCTGAATGACACTTGTTGCCTTCCGCCACATTGAAACTTTAAGGGGCTCATGAAACTTCAAGCGGAGGACGCCACTTGGCACCACCCACAACAACGACTCTTTACTGGGACCCACCTCGTCCATGCCAAACCATGAAACAATATAGAAACTATGTGGAGGCCGACACATGTCAGCTTCCGCAGTCACAACCAGGGGCACGTGGCACTTTCCGCTGGCACCTAGAAACTTTTTGAAACTGCAGCAGATAGCGACACTTGGCAAGCTCCACATAACTTGAGAAACATTAAGGGTCTTTTGGAAACTTGGCAGAGATTGACACTTGGCATCATCCGCGAGGCCTTTGAGTTGCTTTCTCTGTGTCTCTCGGGTGCTTCCACATGGTGCTTCCCGCTTACCCTTGAAACATGTATTGAAACTACATTGAAACTTTGGCAAAACTCTGTCGAAAGCTGACACGTGGCATGCTCCGTGGGAAGCATTCAAAAGCGAAGGCACGGGAAAAAATTGGGGCAAAAGCAAAGACACGGCACTGATATCGGGGTTCAACACTTGCGAATCCGCAGCACAGGCATAATTTTGACCCTCCAGTCACTCATAGAAACAATTAGAGACTGAAACTGTGACCCAATAATCATCTTAAATGCATTCGACCCATTTCTTCATCATTTTTTAGGGGCCCGCAGGGATTTCTGACCCGCCACTGGACAATTAACCTACACACAACTGATTTCTTGCATTTTCACAACTGCAGAGGCCAAAATATTAGAACTTTTTGGATTTTTAGGGAAGAGGCCTCACTCAAAAGCCCAAACATAAATTATTACTAACACCATGAAATGATCTGACCTCTCCAATGTTCTCCGGTGTAGGCCATTCAATAATTGCTTTCACTTTCTCAAGGTCCATCTTCAATCCTTCCGCAGAAATCACAAATCCTAGATATACCAATTCTTCCTTCATGAAACTACAGTTCTTGATATTTATCAGCAATTTCTATTCTCTCAAGCTCTGCCAAACTTGTCTAATATGCAACAAATGTTCCTCTTTTGTCCTACTGAAAATTAGAATATCATCCAAGTATACAATAACAAACTTACCCAAGAATTTCTTCAAGACTTCATTCATCAATCTCATGAAAGTACTCAGTGCATTTGTCAATCCAAAAGGCATCACTAACCACTCATATAGTCCTTCATTTGTCTTAAAAGTAGTCTTCCATTCATCACCTTCTCTAATTCTAATTTGATGGTATCCACTCTTCAAGTCTATTTTTGTGAAATATCTTGCTCCACTCAAACAATCCATGATATCATCCATCCTAGGTAAAGGAAATCTATACTTAACTGTGATCTTGTTTATTGCTCTGGAATCAGTACACATTCTCCATTCTCCATCCTTCTTAGGTGTTAGTACTGCAGGTACTGCACAAGGATTCAAGCTTTCTTCGATCAAACCTTTCCTCAATAATTCTTGTATCTGTCTATTCAGTTCTTCATTCTATGTGCTGCTTTGTTAGGCAAACTTGCTTCCGGTATAAGTTCCATGTGATGACTGATACTCCTTATAGGTGGTAATCCATTAGGTACATTATCTGATATGATGTATTCATACTCTGTCAACAACTCTCTTATCTCATCTGGTTCAGTTTCTTTCTTCACCACCTCAGGCTTCTTAGGAATCAAAGCATAACACATACTTTCCTATTTCAAACCATCCAAAAATTTCCTTCCATCTACCAAACATATTCTAGCATTTCCACATACCACATCTTTAGGATCATCTTCTAAAGGAATCAAATTAATTATTTTCCCATTTGTTGTTATAGTATATGTATTATTTCTCCCATCATGCATAGCATTTCTATCATATTGCCAAGGTCTACCCAACATGAAATGACAAACATCCATAGGCATAATATTACACAAGACTTCATCATGATAAGATCCAATATGAAATTTCACCAAACATTTTTCACTCACCAGTACCTTATGATCATCCTAAATCCATGCTATCTGATAGGGCTTAGGGTGTTTTAATATTTCCAACTTTAGCTTAGTCACCATCTCCTCTTAAACTAGGTTATCTAAACTACAACTATCAATTACAACTTTACAACACTTACCTCTGAATTTGCATTTAGTTCTAAATAGACTCTTCCTCTGTGACAGTTCCTCATTTATCTCTACTTGAAATAGTACTCTCCTCATCACCAATGATTCTCCTTTCTCTAGATTGCGAACTAAACAAGGTGATCCAACAGGTTCTTCAACATAGGATGCTCTCCCACTATTCTCTGTCTTCTTGCTTGTACTGCCCTGATTACATTCAAATGCTCTATGTCCTTCACCTCCACACTTGAAACAAGTACCTCTGAATGTCTTCTTATCAAATCCTCTTCCTTCTCTTCTGTATCCTTCATTCTGGTATGCACTAGGGTTTCCTCTCCGGTAAGAATTTATGTCATCTCTCCGATAAGCATTGTTATCTCTGTCATCCTTTCTAACTGGGTTGTCAAACTTGTTCTACTCCACAAATGATCTATCATATCCGTAAAATGATCTTCCCTTTTAAAATTTACCTCCTCTGCCTCTCTGTCTCTGATAATGCTTCTTATTCAACTTCTCTTCAACTTTCAGGGCAAATTGATATGCTTCTTCCAAAGATGTCATCCTTACCAAGCTTAGTTCTTCTTGAATGTTCAATCTCAGTCCATTGATATATCTAGCCACTTTCTCCTTGCTTGCTTCACTATGTCCTATCTTTATAATCATTTTATGAAATTCTTCAATGTACTCCTTCACAGATTTCTCCTTTTGTCTTAGGTTTTGCAATATTTTCAACAACTCCAACTCATAGTCAGCAGGTATGAACTAATTCTTTAACTTTGTTACCATCCGGTCCCACTTTGTAATCTTTTCTTTTCCTCTTATGTTTCTTTCCAACTAAACTTCTTTCCACCATATAGCAACATGTCCTTTCAACTTTGTCTTTGCAAATTTCACCTTCTCTGGATCTTCAATCTCCTCATATTCAAAGTATTCTTCCATGTCATTTATCTAGTCAATCAACTCTTCAGGATTCAAGTTACCAATATAGTTCAGAACATCAACTCTAGGTCTCTTTCCAATCTTTGAAATAGCTGGCAACATCTTTATCTAATTTGATTCTTCTTCTTCATCACCTTCTAGGGCTTCACCAGTATGTTCAATAGATTGAAATTCTTCTTCATCATCACTTTCAATATTAGGTCTCAGTGTCAATTCTCTTTGCCTATCTTCTTTAACAGCATCCAAATGAATTCGCATTTTTCTCATCAATTCCATCATCTCATCCATTCTATTAGCCATTGTACTAACAGGAGGAACTCTTTGCAGCGGCATCTTCCTAGGATCAAGTGCAAACTACCTCAGGTTCAGCGATCGGGCTACAAGCGACAACTGCCTCTCAATCGACGATCAATTGCACACAAGTAACCTACCTTGGATCAGCGATCTATTCACAACAAGATATTATGGAATCCCTTTCACCAACTCTCTCCAAAGAATCAAACTTTCAATCTCCAAGATTCAAACTTTCGCTCTGATACCACTTGGTGCAGTCACGGTAGGAGGATTCACAAAATGAACTATCCAGACCATGCAACAAGAGTAAACACAACAGAAACAACTCAAAGAAATGGAACAAATGCAGATTCAATCATTCAGTATATCATAGAATTCAAAATAGAGATCCACCGGCAACATTTGGTCTTACAATTAGGGCTCACAAGCCTGATTACATACATGTGCAAGATAAGGCTTTGAAGCTACTTCGCACAAAATCTAAACTATAGAATATGAATCAATTTCTAGCTGCTTTCCTAAGGATCTATTACATCTTTATATATCATTTCTAGACCAATAGATTCCTCTGCGTAGGCCAAGGAAGATCACAAACTCCAATGAAGAGTTGTAACGTGTTCACAAATAGGTCAGACCTAAATGCATAGAACACTTCCTCAAATGAATGGAACAATGTGCAAACCCTTGGGGAAGGTTGATCATGAGCCAAAGAACATTGAATGATGTGTCAATGAGATCCACAAGTCAAGGAATGATCCGCAAGCCTTCTCCTTCAGCTGATTATTAGGAACTGTTAGAATGCTCTACTCTGAGAAATAGTCAACTTCTGAAAGTGATATCTTTCCAGTAACTGATCCAAATGCTTTGAATTCTTGATGTGATGTAGATGAATGAATGTAGATGCTAAGTCCAGATCCGCAAGATGTGAAATGCCAAAACTGGACCACAAGCTGAGAACTACTACTGACTGAACTGCCTGAACTCAACTGGGAAATGAAAGAACTGAAATGCAAACAAACTAAAATGCAAATGTTTTTTAGTTGATGCAAGATTTCTCTTGAACCAAGGATGCTCCTACATCAACCGAAAATCTTGCAAAGTGAACTATCACAAAGGAAATTTATAAACAGATTACTGTCAACTTTTCAGTGCATTATGGGATGTTTTAGTGCCTCATATCTGATTTCAGAACTTTTTAGGGAACCTCACAAAATTGAAACTTTAATATCTTGAAATCCAAACATGATCTTGAGATGAAATTTACCAAGAATTCTTATTTGACTTTTCCGAAGCTTTGGGGAAAATTTTGGGCTCAACCGCTTCTCTAATATAGACTTACTAAAAATAGTAAATTTTGGTATCCTTAGCCCTCTTGGAAACTTTGAAGCTTTTGAATCATTATTCAAGAAAATGGGTATCCAAAAACATAAATTTTGAAAAGAAATGAAAATAAAGTCATCAATTTTGAATCAGCATTGTTTCTGGTTGATGCAAGATTGCCCTTACACCTCTAGATGCTCATGCATCAGACACCCAGGGTAATTTTGAGAAGTAACCCCATCACGTCTCAGGAGTTAGAGGAAAACCAAGACGGTTAACCTCAGCCTTAGATAACCAAAATGAATCTTCAACAGGCCTTCCTCTCCATTTAACTAGGTACTCTTCATATTGCATGTTTCTTGTGCTACTACCCACATGGCTATCCAAAATTTCTTCTATCTCCTCCTTTTCTGGAGTAGATGTCAGAATACTCCACTGTGCTTCTATTGGTCCATCCTCTTTTCCATCATTATGATATTCTGTTAAATCAGCAATGTTGAACATAGGGGAAATGTTGATGCCACACAGTAGCTCTACCTCATATGCATTTCCTGAGTCATGCTTCTTCAGAATCCTGCATGGTCCAAATTTCTTCATTTTTGACTTATTATATGTTCCAACTAGAAACCTTTCTTTTCTAGTCAAGTGAACCATGCCCTCATCTCCTACCTAAAACTCCTTATATCTCCTCTTCTGATCTACCTTAGCCTTGTATTGAATATTCATCTTATTAATGTGCTTTCTCACCTCTTCATGCAAATTCTTCATGTGTTCTACAAAGTCTTCAGCTTCGGCAATTGTCTTTTCTCCCTTGTCCAGCTTTCTTAACTCTGAAGCATTTCTTCAACCATTCCAATATACAATCTGGAATGGTTATTTACCAGTACTCCTATTGATAGAATTGTTGTAAGCAAATTTTGCCTATGGTAAAATCAAATCCTATCCCTTGGGCTTATCTCCTACTAAGCATCATAGGAGGTTACCCAAACTCCTATTCACCACTTTTTTTGTCCATCAGTCTATGGATGGTGTGTAGAACTAAACTTCAAATCTGTCTTCAACTTCTTCCACAATGTCCTCCAGAAATAACCAACAAACTTGGTATAGCGATTTGAAACTATGCGCTTAGGTAGACCATGTAGTCTTACCACCTCTCTGAAAAATAACTCTACAATATGAACATCATTAGTCTTCTTGCAAGGAATAAAATGTGCAATCTTCGAGAATCTGTCTACCACCACAAAAATGGAATCATGTCCTCTCTGTGTCCTTGGTAAACCAAGAATAAAATCCATACTAATATCATCCCATAGCTTCTCTGGTACAGGTAGTGGCTAATAAAGACCTATATTTTCACTTGTTCCTTTTGCCATCTGACACACTCTGCAACTCTGCACAAATTTCCTCACATCATGTTGCAACTGTGGCCAATAATAATGTTCACCAACAATAGCAATGGTTTTATCTCGACCAAAGTGTCCAGCTAATCCCCCACTATGCTTCTCCTTAATTAGGTTCTCTCTCATGGAACTCCTCCGAATGCACAAATGGCTTCCTCTAAACAACATGCCATATTGGATTATGAAATCCAACCATTTTGTCCTATCTAAAGTAATAGGTTCTAAACAAGTTTTCCAAGCCTCTACAAAATCTGGATCTTCGGGATACAAACGTTTGAGCCCATCAAACCCTACAGCCTCTATCTTCATTTCTGTCAACAAATTTTACCTTCTGTTCAAGGCATCTGCAACTCTGTTGGACTTCCCACTCCTATGCTTCAAAATAAAAGTATAACTCTGCAAAAACTCAACCCATTTTAAGTGCCTCTAGTTCAACTTTCCTTGACTATTAAGATATTATAAAGCTTGATGATCAGTATATAAAACAAACTCTTTTGGAAACAAATAATGTCTCCATTTCTTCAAAGCCTGAACTATTGCATAAAACTCCTAATCATAAACAGGATATGTTTCCTTTGTGTAATTAAGCTTCTCGCTGAAATAGGCAATGGGCTTAGCTTCTTGGCTCAAAACAGCTCCTATAGCACTACCACTAGCATCACAATCTACCTGAAATACCTTATTGAAATCTGGAAGTACCAATACAGGTTGTTCTGTGACTTTCTACTTCAATGTATCAAAACTCTTGTCTTCTCCTATAGTCCATTTAAACTCTTTCCTATCGCCTCTCATTGTCTCAGTTAGGGGTGCACAAATACTACTAAAATTTCTGATAAACTTTCTGTAAAAACTTGCCAAACCATGAAAAGATCGTACCTCTGTAGAAGTCCTTAGCATAGGCCATTCAATGATAGCCCTCACCTTCTCTGGGTCCATTTTAAGACCTTCCTCCGAGACAACAAATCCCAGGTATACCAACTCCTTTTCAAAACTACATTTCTTTAGATTAATCAGCAACTTCTTCTCCCTCAACTTCTCTAAAACTCTTTTGATATGGATCAGATGCTCATCCCAAGTATTACTAAAAATCAAAATGTCATCTAAATAAACAATAACAAAACTTCCCAAAAATTCTTTTAATACCTCGTTCATGAACCGCATGAATGTGCTTGGTGCATTGGTTAGCCCAAATGGCATTGTTAGGGTTATCCGGTAGAAGATATCAATTAAATATAAATAAAGATTAAACAAAGGAATTAAAATACACAAAAATAATAACAGTGAGAGACAAGTATTAACGTGGTTCACCCAAACCTGGGCTACATCCAGCAAAAGAGAGTCCAATATTATTATCCAGTAAATCAAACTGATTACAACCAGTAATCCTTGCAACTCAATACCGCTACAAAATGCTACAATACAATATCAACGAAAACCCTAACCCTTAACCACTTTTATCAAGCCTTATGTCGGTTACAAAAATAGGGTTTTTATGTCGGCCAATAGAAAAATAACTCCAGACGCCTTTATAAAATAATAGGCAATTTTTGCTTCGGGGGCACTGCCCCCAGCATCCCCTGCTACGGGCGTTGCCCCCAGACCCCCACCGTGGGCTCTACCCCCAGGCCCCACAGGAGGGGCTCTGCCCCCCTACACTCCCCTGTTAAATAATTTGGGGGGAAACCGCGTAGATAAAAGTGGGGAAAATTTAACCTCCGGCTCTAATTAGGCTCCATATAACAACAGGCATGACTAACCAATCATACAAACCTTCCTTTGTCTTGAAGGTGGTCTTCCATTCATCTCCTTCTCTGATTCAGATCTGGTGATACCCACTCTTCAGGTCAATCTTCATGAAGTACTTGGCTCCACTCAAACAATCTATTATGTCATCCATTCTAGGCAACGGAAAAATGTACCTGATCGTGATCTTATTGATGCCTCAAGAATCTGTACACATTCTCCACTCTCCATCTTTCTTCAGTGCTAGTACTACAAGTACTACACATGGACTTAGGCTCTCCCTTATCAATCCCTTCCTTAATAGCTCGTGAACTTGTCTGTTCAGCTCTTCATTCTCTGCAGGGGTCATTCTATGGGTTGCCTTATTAGGCAAACTGGCTCCTGGTATCAAATCCATTTGATGACTTATCTTCCTCACCAGTGGTAAACCTTCTGGTACATTATTAGAGACAATATCCTGAAACTCTTTCAATAGATCTGATACTTCTACTGGTACATCTTCACATTTCTCTTGACTGATCTTAGGAATCAATGCAAATTAATGACACTCATGCTTCATACCCTCCAAAAATTTCTTACCATCTACTAAGAAAATTCTGGAAAAACTACATACCTTTTCTTCCACCTCCTTCAAGGGCTTCAACTTATGATGAACTCCATCCTTTGTTAGGGAATATGTGTTTTCATGGCCATCATGGATAGCGTACCTATCATACTTCCACGGCCATCAGAATGATGTCACACATCACCTCATCATGGTAGACCCCAATCTTGAACTTGACTAAACACTGTTCATTAACCAAAGCTCTATTGTCCTACTATAACCATGTGATCCAATATGGATGTGGATGCTTTCTTCTTGTCAACTTGAACTTGTTAACCATCTCCTCTGAAATAATATTGTGAGTGCTTCCACTGACAATAATAATATCATAACACTTACCTTCTCATTTGCACCTTGTGCAGAATAAAGTCTTCCTCTGATCTGGTTCTTTCTCCTCATTCAACAAGGTTCTTCTGACAACTATCATTTCTCCCCTTTTAGCATCTTCAGAATGCTCAGACTATGCATCTTCATCTACATGTGCAACTAGTGCATTACCTTTAGGTCTTCTATTCATCCTTCCTTGATGTTACAGACACTCATACACTCGATGCCCTTCTTCTCCACATTAGAAATAGGTTCCTCTAAAACCTCCTCTTCTAGGTCCTTGCCTAGGTCTGCCTCTTCGTCTTCCTCTTTGCTCTCCAATGTTTTGGTCAAGAGGTTGGTAGGCATTATCTCCTCTCTGGTTTCGACTGGTGCTAGCTTTATCACTCTTACTTTGATCTTCATTTCAGTCTCCATAGGATCTTCCACTAGTCCTTCCACCTTGACCTCTTCCCCTTTGGTTGCTTTCAAATCTTTTATTCAGATTCTCTTCCACCTTCAAGGAAAACTAGTACGCATCTTCTATGGTGTTCATTCTGACCAGGCTCAGCTCCTCTTGAATACTTGGCCTCAACCCATTAATGTAACAGGCTACGTTATCCTTGTTGGCCTCTGCATGACCGGTCCTGATAGTAATCTTATAAAAATATTATGTATACTCCTTAATAGACTTGTTACCTTGCTTCAATCCTTGTAGCTTCTTCAGCAACTCCATCTCATAGTCCACATGAATGAACTGCTTCTTTAGTTTCTCCACCATCCAATCCCATCTGGTAATCTTTCCTTTTCCTCTCCTATTTCTCTCTAACTTGACCTCCTTCCACCAAATACTAGCATGGCCCTTCAACTTTGTTTTTGCAAACTTGACCCGATCTGGGTCCTCCACGTTTTCATACTCAAAATATTCCTCCATGTGATTGATCCAATCAATAAGTTGTTTTGGATTCAAATATCCACAATAGGTAGAAACATCGATCCTAGGCCTCATTTTGATCTTCAAAATGGCCCTCAACAACCTAACTTCTGCAGGATCTCTTGTAGCTTCTTGTTCTTCCTCAGATAGCTCTTCTTCAGCTTCATCCTCGCTTTCTTCTCTTGTTTTTGGCTCAAACCCTCGTCGCAACTCCTCTTGCAATGCATCAATTTGCCTTTGCAGGGTCCTAAAACTCTCTTCCATCAAAGCATTTATTCCAACATGGTTTCTTCGTGGAGGCATCTTGATCTCCGTAGCAAACCCACAACCTCAGGTCCTGGTGCAAACTGCCTCATGGTCGGTGATCTGTCTACACTCTCAGGAACCCTTGCTCTGATACCACTTGATGAAGGGGGTAAATCACAAAACACACAACAACAGAAATTGCACACAGAAAATAGAATGTTCTTTTATTGATTTGGACAACTCATTACATTACAAAAGCTCAAATACAATCATAGGAATCAAATCTCCAGATGTTGCAACACACTACTACTTCCCTATCTCTAGACTCTAGAATCTTCTACCTTCCGTAACCCCAAATCAGCTAGGGTTTCTGTTTTCCCACTTATTCTTGACTCTACACTTTCCCCCTTATCCCTACTACCACCAAGGGTTCCCAAAAATAGTCATAAATAGCCCTTTTTGGCAGCCACTAGCAAAATTTCTAAATTTGCAACTCCCTCCAAAAGTAGGTCAACTTCTAGGAAGCATAACTTTTGATCCAAGTGTCCAATTGATGAACCGTTTGAAGCACTAGAAAGTTTGTGAAGTGAACTATCACGGAAGAAATCCATAAATAGATTTTGTTTACTTTTCATGGTGTTATGGGACATTTTAGTGCCTCATATCTGCTTTCGAAACTTTTTAGGGGACCTCACAAAATTGAAACTTTAATATCTTGAAATCTAGACATGATCTTAAGCTAAAATTTACCAAGAATTCTTATTTGACTATTCTGAAACTTTGGGGAAAATTTCAAGCTCAACCGCTTCTCTGATATAGACGTACTAAAAATAGTAAATTTTGGTATCCTTAGCGCTGTTGGAAACTCTGAAGGTTCTGAATCATTATTCAAGCAAATGGTTATTCCAAAAACACAAATTTTGAAAATAAATGAAAACAAAGTCATCAATTTTGAATCAGCATTATTTTTGGGTGATGCATAATTGCCCTTACACCTCTGGATGCTCCTGCATCATGAATTAAAAATTCACATTTTATCTCCTCCGTCTAATTTGTCCTAGTCTCCATTAATGGAAATCTTCCCCATGTGAATTAAAATTTCACTTTTATTCCCATCCTCACAGTCTCCCATGGAAATGAATTTTTTATTCATTCCTCATCATTCCCAATGTGAATTTAAAATTCACAAATACTAGGAGCCATCCAATCTTATAGACCAAATCATAGCCTTTGATTTCTCTTATCCAACCCTCTTGTGATACTTGTCACAAGACTACAACTCCAATCCAAACCCTAATCCTCAAGCATTCCTAACCATTGATCTAAACTTTCAATCCTCACCCTCCATCCTTTTACCAAAAATCTATAAATAGAGCCCTCATCTAAGCCATTTTCACAACTTCTTCTTGCATCAAAACTATGCCAAAATTTCTATCAAATCTCCATCATGCCATCATAATGCCAAAATCGCAATAGCCAAACCATCTCTCATCCTCATATCCATCCAATCTTCCATCAATCCATAGCCAAATCCTCATCACATTGTGTTGAAGAACAAGGAGAATCCACATTCAAATCATCAACTTGGGTAAATCTAGGAGAGCTCTTGGGTGCACTCTCCTCCACCTTATGAAGGAGTGAATGAGGTTTGAAGGTCATTGAAAGGTATAAATCACTTTGTTTATGTTTCCTTTCATCTATTTCTTGTCTTCTTATTTCTCTCATCTTCAATTTGCACATTGTTTGATTGTATTAACAGGTGGAGCTGCACAAATCTCTGTCAAGGAGGTCTACTGGACAGGAGAGAGAGGATGAGTCACTGATTGGCTCTCCATCCTCATGGCCAAGCAAGGACTGTTGATTATTTAGGAAACTAGTTATTGGTACATTTTTTGTATGCCTAGATGGCTTTGTATACATACTTTTGTATGTTATCGATGTATATTTTTGTATATGCTTGTATGGCTTTGTTTGGACATGCCTATATGGCATTGTATATAGACTAGATGTTATGTTCATGATATTATGTATATGACAGTTTATATTAAATATTTAATACGATGATCAATTATCATTACAAGAATTTGGTTTTACACGTGCCAATTGCATTTGCTTGAAAGTTTATAAATCATTTTCAAATAATCCATTTTGTGCATATCTTGCACTCATTGCATTCTATGAGACTGTGCATTTCTTTGAGGCATCATTTCAAATAGTTCACGTGCCTTGTCTATGCTTCCACACTTTCCATACATGTCTACAAGGGTAGCTGCAAATACAATACATGTGACAAAATTCCTATATCCTTTATGCTTTGATGGTTGTCCACACCATGTTCCCCAGATCCCATTTTGGCATAGGCAAGGAGGATGTTGGATAAGGTTGTGCAATTTGGTTTTAGACGTGCCAATTGCATTTGTTTGAAATTTTCTTTTGTACATTTGCTTGAGAGTTTTTAAAGCCTTATGAAAAACCCATTTCATTCATATCTTGCAATCATTGCATTCCATGAGACAACATTTCTTTGAGGCATCATGTCAAATAGTTCACATTCATTGTATATGCTTCCACACTTTGCATACATGTCTTGCATGGTAGTTACAACTACAACATTTGACAAAATTTCTATATCCTTTATGATTTGATGGATGTCTATACTGTGTTCCAAAGATACCATTTCTAAGGTTTTGGAATTTGGCTTTACACCCGCCAATTGCATTTTCTTGAAAGTATCTAAAGCCTTATCAAAAAATCCATTTTGTTCATATCTTGCAATCATTGCATTCTATAAGGCGACAGTTCTTTGAGGCATCATGCCAAACAGTTCATGTGCCTTGTCTATGCTTCCACACTTTGCATACATGTCTCTGAGGGCAATTGCAACTACAACATCTAACAAAATTCACATATCTTTTATCCTTTTATGGATGTCCATTTTGGCATAGGCAAGGAGGATATTGGCTAAGGTTGTGGAATTTTGCTTTACACCCACCAATCGTATTTTCTTGAAAGTTTATAAATCCATATCAAAAAAATCCTTTTTTACATATCTTGCAATCATTACATTCCATGAAATGGCATTTCATTTCAATGCATCATGTCAAATAGTTCACGTACCATGTCTATGCTTCCACACTTTGCATACATGTCTTGCAGGGTAGTTGCAACTACAACTTTTGACAAAATTGCTATATCCTTTATGCTTTGATGGATGACTATACCATGTTCCAAAGATACCATTTCTAAGGTTTTGGAATTTGGGTTTACACCCGCCAATTACATTTTTCTTGAAAGTTTCTAAAGCCTTATCAAAAATTCCATTTTGGTCATATCTTGCAATCATTGCATTCCATAAGGCGACATTTCTTTGAGGCATCATGCCAAATAGTTCACATGCCTTGTCTATGCTTCCACACTTTGCATACATGTCTCTGAGGGCAGTTGCAACTACAACATCTAACAAAATTCCCATATCTTTTATCCTTTGATGGATGTCCATTTTGGCATAGGCAAGGAGGATATTGGCTAAGGTTGTGGAATTTTGCTTTACACGTCAATCGTATTTTCTTGAAAGTTTATAAAGCCTTATCAAAAAATCCTTTTTGTGCATATCTTGCAATCATTGCATTCCATGATATGGCATTTCATTTCAAGGCATCATGTCAAACAGTTTAGTACCTTGTCTATGCTTCCACACTTTGTATACATGTCTATAAGGGCATCTGCATTTTGGTAGAGATAGGGAGGATGCTAGCAAAGGTTGTGGAATTTGGCTTTACACGTACCAATTGCATTTGCTTGAAAGTTTCTAAAGTCTTTTTAACAAATCCATTTTTTTTCATATCTTACAATCATTGCATTCCATGAGAGGACATCTTTTTGTGGTGTTGTATCAAACAATCCACGTGCCTTGTCTATGCTTTCACAATTTGCATACATATCTACAAGGACAGTTGCAATTACAACATGTGACAAAATTCATATATCCTTTATGCTTTGATGGTTGTCCATACACTGTTCTAAAGATCCTATTTTGGTAGAGATAGGGAGGGTGCTGGCAAAGGCTGTGGAATTTGGCTTTACATGGTCCAATTGCATTTACTTGAAAGTTTCTAAAGTCTTTTCAACAAATCCATTTTTTGCATATCTTGTAATCATTGCATCCCATGAGAGAACATCTCTTCGTGGTGTTGTATGAAATAGTCCACGTGCATTGTCTATGCTTCCACACTTTGCATACATGTCTACAAGGGTAGCTACAATTACAACATGTGACAAAATTCATATATCCTTTATGCTTTGATGGTTGTCCATATGTTGTTCCAAAGATCCTATTTTGGTACAGATAGGGAGGATGCTGGCAAAGGTTGTGGAATTTGGCTTTACACGTGCCAATTGCATTTGCCTGGAAGTTTCTAAAGTCTTTTCAACAAATCCATTTTTTGTATATCTTGCAATCATTGCATCCCATGAGAGGACATCTCTTTGTGGTGTTCTATCAAATAGTCCACGTGCCTTTTTTATGCTTCCACACTTTGCATACATGTCTACAAGGCAAGCTACAATTACAACATGTGACAAAAATCATATATCCTTTATGCTTTGATGGTTGTCCATGCGTTATTCCAAAGATCCTATTTTGGTACAGATAGGGAGGGTGCTGGCAAAGGTTGTGAAATTTGTCTTTATATGTGCCAATTGCATTTACTTGAAAGTTTCATGATAAATCTGAGTGGATACTTTAAGGAATCAGGACAGCATACATCTTTTCAATTAGGAGCATTGCTAGGACAGAAATGGGTTTGATCTTCATACAGGGCACCCCTATAAATGACATCCTTGTCCTTACACCTTTTAACATCCAAAAATCTCTAATATTTATTGTTATATGGTCACTTTCCAAATCCACTATTTCAAGCCTTGAAAACCAAGTGAAACTTTTCCATTTACTTTCTTTTTCATTATTTCTTATAAAGGTTTTTATGACTTGCTTCCATTTTTTAGTTGGTTTCACATCTTCCATTACATGTTGACAATTTTACATCTAATAGAATCTTGTACATACTATTCTTGACCTCTTATAATTTTTTATACCTATAGAAACTCTCTAGACTAGGTTTCTCCCTAGTGGACTAGGCTACTAGCATAGGTATTAGATAAGGACTAGGCTGCCTCTTTGTCCAAAATCAAACAAATCAACTTACATGACCTTCTAAATTCCTAGAAAACTTCATCTTCTAATTCTAAGCAATTCAGTATTTTAAAACTTTTCATTTTACTATTGGAACTTTGGTGCATTATTGACCTACATAAAGTTCCTAGTAAGGTTTCTCATGAAAGAAGTTGATGGACTTTGTTCTAGGTTTATGTTGATAGTTATCTGGTAGAATAGCAAACGATTGTAGTGAGCTATAGAAGGTAGCAATGAGTTTTAGGCGTATTTTAGCATGGAAACTTACATAAATCTAATGCCACTATTTTCCAACCTCAATCCATTTTGAAGGAAAACTCACAACTGCATAATTGTAGGTATGCCATTCTAAGTATTTATTATAGTGTAGGAACACTTGTATTGTTGTTGGAGGACACATGGTAATGACCATGAACATGGTGATATTATAGGAGATGCTTAGAGGTACTACAAGTATCTAGAATTAATTAGGTGTTTGTCATACAAAGATCAAAGACAGCCCTAGGTTGACTATCATGCATCAAAGGCATTATTGTCTTCCTAGAGGATACTTATACCCTAGCATTACAAATGCGAAGTCTACAAGTAGGGAGTGTAGAAGAGAGAAAGAAGAGGACTGTCATAATGAAGAGACAGTTGTGTTGGTAATTAGAGAGTAGAAATCCTAAATTAAGAAGAGAAGATAGACCCATCAAGTCAAGCATCTCATTCCCACATAAAGACAACCCTAGCAAGGCCAATAGACCAACTATGACACAATACACTTCTGGACAAGCATGCAATCATGAATCAGTCTTAAAGTCAAGAATGTAACAGTCATCAGCAAGAAAATCACTTAGCTTTGGGACTGTTATCATGACATTAAAGTCTTCTCCCAAACCTAGTTACGTGTTCATCAAGAAATGTGTAACATCTCATTCCATAATGCTCAAAAGTTAACAAAAACAATCATCTTAATCAAGATATTAGCTAACAACGTGATTATCTGAAACAAAGATTAATCATATGATTCATTATCATTTCATCAACTAAGCATGTTATTCTAAAAGATTATAACAAATCTTACAATACAATAATCATTTACATATCCTTCGTGAGTAACCATCACTAATCGTGTACAAGTTATGCCCAAGGCATCATGAATCAATTTATACATTACAATAGACCAACTGGTCATAAAATGCAAACACTGTATCTGGAACAAATGACATCTGTCTTCATAAGCCTGGGCTTCTCTCATGCTTGGGAAGGAGAGCATCATCCTAGTGTTTTTCCACCAACCACTAACCTACGGTCCCCTACTCAACTTCCTAACTGGAAGTGGCCCTACCCTTCACAAAAAGGTTAGATATTAGGAACCATAAGCTTAGCCATCTGAGTATCTTGTGTTGTGTCCTTCCTAATGTCTCACAGTCACACAACTATAGATCCACTCTAACCATGTATGCCACTACTGGAGGCATTACGCCATCCGGAGCACTATGGACCGACAATGCATGTAGAGATGCATGCATTACTTTGGCCAAAGATTTACATACATATACATTACACAATGAATTTCATCGTATGTCCACCACCCTGACTCAACTTATAAGCTGTCATGTCCTACAGTAAGTTCAAATTGACCTTTCTCTCTAGGTCTAGTATAAGTGGGATCAATTCGATTCATTATCCTTACCTGGAAACTCGACTCCCATCATGGGTTGGTTATGACTAAATGGGTTACTTTCGTAACAAGGAACTTGTGACTCCTCCTCACCTTGTTCCACTTTCAATTCATATCAAAAGTTGACCATTTATACCACCTTGGGTATTCCATGATGGTTTACAATTTTGATTTAAAATAACTTAGAGATTAGAATCATATTCTTGATACTCTAGGCATACCTTGCCTTAGAAAATGGAATGGTTTCATAATGAATGATAGCTCAAGTTACCTTTATGAGTTTTTGCTAATAAACGCTATTCCCATTAGTTTACTCATAAGTAAAATAAAGGGTTTAAACTTTGTAATATTAACCATGTAAGTTTTAGTAATAAAAAATAGAACAAATCTTTTACCAATAGTTTAGCAAGCATGCAAGTTGTTGTATGTTAAAACTGTGATCTTTGATGATCATACCACCTCCTTAGTTGAGGGGAAAACAAGTATAATCTTGACTGTTTTAATAACCCTTTCATAATCCACAGTCGGGTTTACATGCAAGATAATCCCATATTTCACTTGAGTGCTATAAGAATGTTTATTGACTAAGGTCATATCAACCCTTACTATATTTCATGTTGATTGTGATGGCCATATATAGGCTGAACAATGAGTAAGTACTTAATGCATCGTTATTGCACTTTCGTGGCATGAGCACATTCGGCTCATCTCATATATGAATCTTGGCACTAATATTACTCAAACCACATCAATAGTTGGCATGTAATGATATAGAGGATATGTGCTCATCTATAATGGGTTCAAGCTATAGATTTAGTAAGATATATAGTGAAATAAGGCTCGGCCACATCGGCCTGGAGCCACAGTCGTAATATAAATAATAAAGATTCATAGCTCGGCCTTTGCAGCCTCGAACCACTTCTACAGTGAAAAGTAAAATGAATTTAACACTCGGCCATAAGGCCTTGAGCATAGTCTCAAAAAATTTATAGTGCCAACAGCTCGGCCATACATTGTGGAACTTAGTCTCAGTAAAGATTAAGATGCAAAATGACTCGGCCATGAGGTCTCGAGCTACAGTTTTGAAAGGAATTTTGTGAGTTTTAAGCTCAGCCCTGTTGGTCTTGAGCCACGTCCATCAAGATTTTAACAATGGATAGAAACACAGCCTCAAAGGCCTCGTGCCACTATGCTAATAGTAAAGCAAGAAACATAATGCCATATGCACACTATGGAAGCTTAACACAGTTAAAACTATTTAAACCTGAAAGTAAATGGGGACAGCGTCCACCATCTTACCTAAACAAGTCTGTTAAATGAAATACAATTTCAGTCTTAATCCCGTTCAAGTTGCTCTGAGTTTCTTTACTACTCAAGCCTCTCCAGAGAGCTCCACCACCCCACACCAAAAGAAAAACAACCATACCCCAAAAATGAATGGTGAGCTTCAAATGATAACTAAAACTTGTTATCATGCCATTCTTGACATGCTGATTTGGGTGGGGAACTACCATCCCACTCGGGCAGCACCCACAATCTTAGGCTCGGCCAAGGCGACATGCGCCAACCTATGGTGAGCTCAAAGCTCCCATTAACTCTGCAATGCCAACTAAACAACAAAATTATTAATATTCAAAATAGTGTTACTTAATATAGCATAATAGGTTTTAAAATAATCACAACCTTATTGTTGTCAACCTCTAAGGAGGTTCCCACCTTTATATATACATAATCACCCTTACTAAATGACAAGGGTTAAATAATATATATAATATTAAAGATTATCACTATAGAAACGAAATTAAAAGATGACACACAACTAGATTAGGATTGTCGGGGTCAACTACTACTCCCCTAAATCGACTATAACCCTTAGTCAAATGACTTAAGAAAATAATATCATCATATACAAATAGGATAATGAGAGATCTCTTCGTCTCTTAACATGATTATCTCTCGACTTGTGACAATATTCCAGGAACTTTGTCTAGTTGTCATATCTTGTCGCACCATCCACAAAATGACTCACATGGAACATAATTACTAAGAAAGGAGACATGACTCATGACAACTTATGAAGGCATTTGGAAGGACATAGAAGCTGATACTCAGATGACTATTTCGCTCTGTTTTATCAACGTCTAACCCTTCCTCCAGGATGATATCCTCCTTCCTTCTTCGAAGGTCGTTACATTTTCCTATTCACACTCAGGACCACAAAACCATGATCAGTACATCATTATCATATCCCATAATATAAATCAATTTAATGTACAAAACTAATTAACATCAGTCATTAACCTTATTATCAAAGATCTAATCAGATATTTCCACAATATCAAATCAGTTAACTATGATAAATCCTTCTGATTATCATGCAAAGTCAATTATTAAGTCTAATTGTAAGTTGGGGATGTAACATATCTCCCCCCATAAGAATCATCATCCCCGATGATTAATTGTCTTAAAAGTAAATCAACATAATAATAAAATGTTTTCAAGAGCATAATAAACAATTGTTTCAGAAAAGATGAGGAAATCTACCATGAAAATCATCATAATTTTCCCAGGTGGCATTTTCCTCTGCATATTGGTCCCACTAGACCTTGCACTGTGTTATTTCTTTGTTACATAAGCATAGCTTACGTGTTTCAAGCACCTTGATGGGCTCGATCACCGCCACTCCTGGGTCCTTCACCTGTAGAGTATTCCAATCAAGCATAGGAATTTGATTATCAGCAGAATTAAACTTTTTTAAATATGAAACATGAAACACATTATGCATCATGGCAAGTGCTGGCAGTAGAGCAATTATGTATGCTACTGAGTTGATTTCTTCTAGAACTTCGAAAGGACCCCACGTATCTTGGTGCCAATTTGGACATCTTTCCAAATTTAATAGAACGTTTCTGAGGTTTTACCCTTAGGAGAACTTTCTCTCCCACTGTAAAATGTCTTCCGATGTGCTTAGCATCTGCATAACTCTTTTTTCTATCATTGGCCTCCGCTAGCCTTCTCTTAATTAGATGGACTTGCTCTTCCATCTCTGATAGCATTTCTGGACCAAGAATAACCCTATCTTCCAACTTGTCCCAGCTTATAGGGGTTCGGCACTTCCATCCATCTAATGCCTCGAATGGAGCCATCTTAATAGCTGAGTGATAGGAATTATTAAAGGCAAATTCCACAAGAGGAAGACAATCCTCCCACTTGTACTATCGATCCATGTAGTACATCCTCAATAGGTCCTCTAATACTTGGTTCACCCTTTCAGTTTGTCCATCCATTTCAGGATGATAAGAAAAGCTTATATTCAACTAGGTTCCAAGTGAAGAGAACAAGGTTTGCCAAGACCTCAATGTCATTCATGCATCCCTATCTAAGATAATCTTCTCAGGAATGCCATGCAATCTGAAAATCTCTTGAACAAATTTTTGAGCAATGATGAGTGCTTCATCTGTCAAGTTTCTAGGTATAAAATGAGCATCTTTGGTGAGTCTATCCACCACAACCAAGATAGCATTGTGATTGTTCCTTGAAATAGGAAGCCCTTACACAAATTCCATGCTTATAATTTGCCATTTCCACTTAGGAATTTCATGAGGGTATAAGAGCCATGCCGGGTGATGGTGTTCTGCCTTCACCCTCTGGCATTCAATACATGTAGCTATAAAATTTACAGCATCCCTATTCATTCCTTTCCAGAAATATAGGGGTTTCACATCAGCAAGTAACTTTGTTACTCCAGGATGCCCAGAATATGGTGCATAATGAACCTCTTTCCATACCATATTCCTTAACTCTAGTGAGTTAGGTACATACATCCTTCCTTTAAACCTTAATAACCCATCTGGCTCAAGGTTGAATCCTTCATATCTTAGATTTTGGGGGTTTTCTTCAAGGGCTTGTTTTGCCTTCTCATAAAACTCATCTCCCTTAGATTTTTGTAACACCTAATTCCTAAAATCAGAATGTATGGAGATCATGGATGAGATGTGCCTTCTCCTACTCAAAGCATCTACCACCTAATTTTCTTTTCCTTGTATATATTTAATCTCAAAATCATAATCTGAGATGAATTCCAACCATCTTATTTGTCGAGCATTAAGATGTGGTTGAGTGAATAGATATTTGAGTCCTTGGCGATCTGTTTTCAGTTCAAAAGGTTTCCCAAGTAGATAGTGTCTCCACATTTGAAGTATATGAATGACTGTTTCAAGTTCCAAATCATGTGGGGCATAATTTTGTTCATATTTTTTCAGTTTATGTGATTCATACGCGATGACCTGTCCATCCTAGACTATTACACCTCCTAAGCCTTCTCCTGAGGTGTCAGTAATGACTACAAATTGACCCTCTGGGTCCAGTACTTTCAAAATTGGTGTTAAAGTCAATTTTTCCTTCAGTTGATCAAAGGCCTCCTAGCACTTATCTGACCACTCAAATCTCTTGCCTTTTCTTTGCAAGGAAGTTATAGGATATGCAATCTAAGAGAAGTTTTTCACGAACTTCCTATAATAACTAGCAAGGCCCATGAAACTTCAGACCTCATATACATTTCTTGGTATCAGCCATTCCAAAGTAGCCTTAATTTTAGTTGGGTCCATAGCTATTCCTTTAGTTGAAATTATGTGACCCAAGTATTGTACCTCCTTTTGAAAGAAAGTACATTTGGAGAGCTTTCCATATAATTGGTGCTCTCTCAACCTCTAAAGTACAATTCTCAAATGTTGTAAATGCTCTTCCTCATTCTTAGAATAAATCAAAATGTCATCAAGAAACACAAACAAATTTGTCTAGACAGTCCCTGAACACACTGTTCATAAGATTCATAAATGTCGCCGGTGCATTCGTTAATCCAAAAGGTAGGATAGTGAATTCTTAATGTCCATACAGGGTTCTAAAGGTTGTCTTATGGATGTCCTCATCCTTCAACCTCAACTGGTGATATCCAGACTGAAGATCAATCTTGGAAAACACGATTGCTCCCCTCATCTAATCAAAAAGATCATCGACGTGAGGTAATGGGTATTTATTCTTAATGGTTTCTTTATTCAACATGCGGTGATTTATGCACAACCACAAAGTGCCATCTTTCTTTTTCACAAAAATAACTAGGACTCCCCATGGTGACACACTAGGTCTAATCAACCCTTTATCTAACAACTCCTGTAATTGAGCTTTTAGCTCCATTAGTTCTGTAGTGGTCATCCTGTAGGGGGCTTTAGAAATAGGTTCTGACCTAGGAAAAATATCAATAGTAAAATCAAAGGCTCTTTTAGGAGGTAATCACAGTAGTTCGTCTAGAAATACATCTTGAAAATCTCCAAGGAAGGGATACCTATCCATATCTGATCTTTCCTGACCTATGGACTCCTTCATCCCAACTTCATTAAGTTTCTGGGATTCATAAAACATTAAGTCATCTTGGAAATAAGTTTCCTCAGTCTCATTTAGTTTTTCCATTTTGACAGTGAAAAGCTGACATCCTTTCCTTTGAGCTCTTTTCATTTGCAGAGCATAAATTTGTCTTAGTTTGACTTCCCTAGGTTTCCCTTGGAGAAAAACTTTGTTTCCTAAATCATCCAAACATTCTACTATTTTGGCATAACAATCCACTTTCGCTTGATGTCTCCATAGCTAATTTATCCCTAGGATAACATCATACGAGCCTAGTGGGGCTACATAAAGATTTACTTCTATGGAAAAACTCAGAAGCTCAACCCTAGCCTTAAACAGGCATTGCTCTACCTAAGCCTTGGTGTGATTTGTATATTCTACAGACCATGTGTTTACCATGAATCTAGATTTTCTAGGAATTTTACTAGAAATTTTAGGGGAAACAAAGCATTTGGTAGCACCAGTATCAATCAAAACTGAAATCAGAAGTCCAAATAAAATACTTGTTGTCTCAACGGGAGTTATTTGGTATTCAACTTGCCTGTTGTCCAAGGCTGTATAGATGCGTTGCTGGAACGCCACTTGCTGAGAGGGTAGAGGATTTCTTCTTGGTTGTGCTCCCTGTGTTTTATTAGGGAACTGATTGACATAGTGATCTCCACCACAAGTGTAGCACCCTCCTATTGGTCCTCGCCTCTCCTGAGGTTTGCTAGAATTGTCTTCATTCTTTCTGGAGTGGTTATTCCCCTTTTTCTCTCCCTTGGACTCAGTTTGTTTATTCTTGGCCCCTTTGTCATTCTTCTTAGTATATTCCTATTTCTTCCCCTTTTTCTTAGAGGATTGAGAAGATTGAGACCAATTATATCTCTTTCAGTTCTTTTCTCTATAAGCTGACATAGCCTTCAGTTTCTATTCCTGTTTGATGGCATTTTCATAGACTTGATCCATTGCAGTAGGACCGTGAACATCAACCTCACCCCCAATATGGGCGTTCAACCCCATTATGAACTTCTAAATGCAAAATTTCTCATCTTGTTGGTACTATGGCACATACTTCAGTAGTCGGGTGAATTTTTCCCAATACTCATTCATAGACATATCAGCATCTTTCTGATTCTGAAAGTCTATAAGTTTCTGATCATAGAATAGTTGAGGCAACCATATTTTCCTAAAAAGTTCTACGAACCTGTCCCACGTAAGGCTTGTAGACCTCAAGCCTAGTTCCATCTTTTTGTTCATCCACCATGTGGATGCTTCACCTACTAGATGGAATGCTCCCCACACAGCTTTAGTGACCTCGTTATAGTTTCTCATTTCAAAATATTTTTCCATTTCCGTAAGCCATGCCTCCGCAGCATCTCTGCTTATGGATCCATCAAATCTAGGAGGCATGACCTTCTTCATGTCTCAGGATAGTTCCAAATCCATATGGCTCCTTCTATCCTCTTCTTTCCTAGCCTCGATGTTATTCTCTTCGTGCTCACTTTGGGTGGTGTCATTATGGCATTCCTCACCATCACCCCCATCATAGGCATCTTGTTTGGCTTCTCGCTGACCTCTTACTTCATGTTTGAGAGTTTCTACCCTCATCCTTGTTTCTTTCAATAAAGTGAAGATCTGGTCTAACGTAGACTCAGATTGCCCTAAAGGTTCTCCTTCATCCTGGCTATCTCCCATTCTGGTTCTAATCTAAACCTTTGCTGCAATCTACTTCTTCATAAAGTTTGCAGGTTAATCACAAATTAGTTTTTCCATGTCATTCAATTCATTCATTTTACAAATCTATTCACATTCATGTAATCTTTAACAAGAAAGGAAAGATTGTGAAAATTTTCCATTGCATTGAAGTTTTCATTGGATTACATATAATCCACCAAAATTGCAAAATTGTATTTACACCTTGCTACTGCAAATCATTTACAAGGTGGGATAACTTCCCATATTCATATTTTCTTTTTAGTCTTAGGAGGTGAGGATACGCACTGGTACTCCTTCACAATCTCCTTAGGTACATCATAATCCCTAGGATTATTTTCCACAACTGGTACTTTAGGGGTAGAGTGTCCTGTTGATGCATCAATAGAGTTAGGGGCAGCCATCCTTTCTGCTTTCCTTAACTCCTGCTTGATGTATTTCATGGCATCAACGAAGGTTTCCTCATCAGTTAACCATGCTCTTACCAGGTAGCCAGTCTATTCAAGTTTCCTCATCCTTGAGGCACTTGCTTTTTCCTTCCAGAACTTAAGGTAATGCCCTTTATCCATTACCTTCTTTCAGGGCATTGTTCTAGTTCTTACCATTCTAGCATAGAACATCCAAACATTAGCATACTTAATGTTGGATACAAATAATTATCAAGTAGTGAGCTCATAGGTCCATGTATTGAACTTGGTTGCTCTGATACCATAAATAACATCTCAGTCCATAATGCTCAAAATTTAACATAAATAATCATCTTAATCAAGAGATTAGCTAACAACATGATTATCTGAAACAAAGATTAATCATAATGATTCATTATCATTTCATCAACTAAGCATGTTATTCTAACAGATTATAACAAAGCTTCTAATACAATAATCATTTACATATCCTTAGTGAGTAACCATCACTAATCATGTACAAGTTATGCCCAAGGCATCATGAATCAATTTATACATTACAATAGACCAACTAGTCATAAAATGCAAACACTGTATCTGGAACAAATGACATCTGTCTTCATAAGCCTGGGCTTGTCTCATGCTTGGGAAGGAGAGCATCATCCTAGTGTTTTTCCACCAACCACGGACCTACGGTCCCCTGCTCAACTTCATAACTGGAAGTGGCCCTACCCTTCACGAAAAGGTTAGATATTAGGAACCATTAGGTTAGCCATCTAAATGTCTGGTGTTGTGTCCTTCTTAATGTCTCACGGTCACACAACTATAGATCCAATCTAACTATGTATGATAGTACAAGAGACACTAGGCCATCTAGAGTACTGTGGACTAACAATGCATGCAAAGATTGATGCATTACTTTGGCCAAATATTTACATACATATACATTACACAATAAACGTCATCGTATGTCCACCACCCTGACTCAACTTATAAGCTGTCATGTCCTACAATAAGTTCAAATTGACCTTTCTCTCTAGGTCTAGTATAAGTGGGATCAATTCGATTCATTGTCCTTACATGGACACTCGACTCCCATCATGGGTTGGTTATGACTAAATGGGTTACTTTCGTAACAAGGAACTTGTGACTCCTCCTCACCTTGTTCCACTTTCAATTCATATCAAAAGTTGACCATTTATACCACCTTGGGTATTCCATGATGGTTTACAATTTTGATTTAAAACAACTTATAGGTTAGAATCATATTCTTGGTACTCTAGGCATACCTTGCCTTAGCAAATGGAATGGCTTCATAATGAATGATAGCTCAAGTCACCTTTATGAGCTTTTGGTAATAAACACTATTCCCGTTAGTTTACTCATAAGTAAAATAAAGGGGTTAAACCTTGTAATATTAACCATGTAAGTTTTAGTAATAAAAAATAGAACAAATATTTTACCAATAGTTTAGCAAGAATACAAGCTACCATATGTTAAAACTATGATCTTTGATGATCATACCACCTCCTTAGTCGAGGGGAAAACAAGTATAATCTTGAATGTCTTAATAACCCTTTCATAATCCACAGTCGGGTTTACATGCAAGCTAATCTCATATTTTTCTTGAATGCTATAAGCACGTTTAATGACTAAGGTCATATCGACCCATACTATATTTTGTGGTGATTGTAATGGCCATATACAGGTGGAACAATGAGTAAGTACTTAATGCATCGTTATTGCACTTTCGTGCCATGAGCACATTTGGCTCATCTCATATACGAATCTTGGCACTAATATTACTCAAGCCATGTCAATAGTTGGCATGCAATGATACAGAGGATATGTGCTCATCCATAACGGACTCAAGCTATAGATTCAATAAGATATATAGTGAAATAAGGCTTGGCCACATCGGCCTAGAGCCACAGTCGTAATATAAATAATAAAGATTCATAGCTTGGCCTTTGCAGCCTCGAGCCAAGTCTACAGTGAAGAGTAAAATGAATTTAACGCTCAGCCATAAGGCCTCAAGCATAGTCTCAAAAATGTTATAGTGTCAATAGCTCAGCCATACATCCTGGGACTTAGTCTCAGTAAAGATTGTGATGCAAAATGACTCGGCCATGAGGTCTCGAGCTACAGTTTTGAAAGGAATTTTGTGAGTTTTAAGCTCGGCCCTGTTGGCCTTGATCCACATCCATCAAGATTTTAACAATGGATAGAAACATGGCCTCAAAGGCCTCATGCCACTATGCTAATAGTAAAGCAAGAAACATAATGCCATATGCACACTATGGAAGCTTAACACAGTTAAAACTATTTAAACCTGAAAGTAAATGGGGACAACGTCCACCATCTTACCTAAACAAGTTTATTAAATGAAATGCAATTTCAATCTGAATCCCATTCAAGCTGCTTTGAGTTTCTTTACTGCTCGAGCCTCTCCAGAGAGCTCCACCACCCCACACCAAAAGAAAAACAACCATACCCCAAAAATGAATGGTGAGCTTCAAATGATAACTAAAACTTGTTATCATTCCATTCTTGACATGCTGATTTGGGTGGGGAACTACCATCCCACTCGACCAGCTCCCTTAATCTTAGGCTCGGCCAAGGCGACATGCGCCAACCTATGGTGAGCTCAAAGCTCCCATTAATTCTGTAATTCCAACTAAACAACAAAATTATTAATATTCAAAATAGTGTTACTTAATATAGCATAATAGGTTTTAAAATAATCACAACATTATTGTTGTCAACCTCTAAGGAGGTTCCCACCTTTATATATACATAATCACCTTTACTAAATGACAAGGGTTAAATAATATATATAATATTAAAGATTATCACTATAGAAATGGAATCAAAAGATGACACACAACTAGATTAGGATTGTCGGGGTCGAGTACTACTCCCCCTAAATCGACTATAACCCTTAGTCGAATGACTTAAGAAAATAATATCCCCATATACAAATAGGATAATGAGAGATCTCTTTGTCTCTTAACACGACTATCTCTCGACTTGTGACGATGTTCCGGGAACGTCATCATATCTTGTCGCACCATCGACAAAATGACTCACATAGAACATAATTACTAAGAAAGGAGACATGACTCATGACAACTTACGAAGGGATTTGGAAGGACATAGAAGCTAATACTTAGATGACTATTCCACTCTATTTTCTCAACGTCTAACCCTTCCCCCAGGATGATACCCTCCTTCCTTCTTTGAAGGTCGTTACATTTTCATGTTCACACTTAGGACAGCAAAACCATGATCAATGCATCATTATCATATCCCATAATATAAATCAATTTAATGTACAAAACTAATTAACAGCAGTCATTAACCTTATAATCAAAGATCTAATCAAATATTTCCACAATATCAAATCAGTTAACTATGATAAATCCTCCTGATTATCATGCAAAGTTAATGATTAAGTCTAATTGTAAGTTGGGGATGTAACAAAATGGATATTCATGATAATCAGAACTCACTCACATATCATGTAAGGTAACATCTATAGGACAGTGTGGACTATAATGGGGAGCCAAATCACATGTCAATTTAGTCCTAGGTATAGAAAATGGTCCTTATTAGAAAAGATTATTGTTTTCTATCTCAGACCAAGGGTATGTACAAAGGAATGCTGCAAGTTTACATTAGTAATGCATTCAAGTGACTACATTGACATAATGGGATAGTCAAATGCCACATTGCCATGTTACTATGACGGTCTAATATGAGGGTGAGATTGTTATATGACAAGCAAAGCTTCCATTTTGGGGGATCTAGAAATTAAAAAACTAGTCATATGATTGCTAGGACAGTCATCAAGGTCCTAAGAGTATTTACAATTCATCATACCATTATTCACATTTTAGCATTGTCAACACACATTAGGATAGTGTTGTCCCAACAAAACAGAGAAGGTTGTTATAAATATCTTAGAACACTCATCTTATAAATGTACAATTATATGCAAATGGTAGCAATCATATGTCAAGCTTAGAATTGTCATACCAACCTAAGGACTACTTGATTGAATCCTCAGGCCATTGAGAACACCATATATAATTATGTCATTCTGTTATGGTTTCAGTTATCTAGAAAAATGTCCAACCCAGAACACTTCTAAGGCTTCATTAAATGGTCTAATATCTACAGAAAGATTTGTATGAGAAATGGCAGTGAAAAATAAGGAACTAGTACAGTATAGTCTGTTAAGCTTCAGACAAATGGAAATATAATGTTCACCTGAAAAACTGAAGTAGCATTCTTCTTGGCCAAAGATCACAGGCAACCCCTAGAGAGGGGTTTGGAGAGGAGATTTGGAAGAAATGGATGACAGTGTTAGCAATTTATTTTATTAGGTACCATTTTACTCTAAATTGGCTCCCACTATTTCTTTTAGAGCCTAGACAATTTTTCTTTATTGCTAAATAGGCAAGTTTTGAAAATCAGCCTGCCCTCTACTTCAATCATGGTGTCAAGCTTAGAATGGTCATATCAACCTAAGGAATACTTGATTGATAGAATGTTCTCATTCACCAACACATCGAGGTGGGCGGGTAAATGCCAGGGGAAGTCTCATTTCATGTACAAAGCGCCCCAGTCATTCTGGGCAGCAAGCTACCGACAAAGTCTCTTAAGATCCCTAAGACCAAAAAGCTGCAAAACTTTGACGGAGAAGTTCTAAGAATTCATGGCAGCTGGGAACGTTCTATTTGGACCTACAGGTGCATGTGGGGTCCATCCATAATAACTGTTATGTCAGAAAATGTCCCCTTGGGGGCTTTTCCCTCTTAAGGTTTAGCTCACGGGTCCTATTTATGCATTTAGAGCATTTTTCATGTTAATTTGACATCCCGATGAGAAAACCCTGAAGTTTCATGGCAAATGGGACTTAGGGGGTGCACTTGACATAAGTCATGTTTGAAATAGGGGGACTTGGGTGCCCATACCCTAGTCCTACCCTATTTTAGGTCAAAACCAATTTTGGAGTGTTTGTTTCTGACCGTTATTTAGGTCCTATGCCAACACAGTTAGTTTCAATTATGAAATTCTTAGCAGAAATGTTTGTAGTTGCATATATAAGCATGATTAGGTTATCATTTGTAAACTAGATGGAAATGAGATGGAAATTGTGAACTTTATGCATTCTTGTGATTAGAGCATTCAAAATATTCATTGTGTTGCAGAGCAGAGCATTGTTATTGTGTTTGTATTTGCAGATTTGGCATCCATCTCCTCATGGCATGAAGAGCATCTTCCTTCCATGAGATATTCACTACAAGGTGATATCAATTATATTTTCAATCAGTTATCATTTAGATTTTGCCTCTATCCTGCAGGGATACACACTCTTTATCTGACAAGGGTGTTCGAAAGACTTGAATGTCTCTCCAGGACTGGACTGAGGCAAGCCTCTAAACACCACAACCCCCAACCCACTCCTTGTGATTGCAGGTTACAAGTGTCGCATCTAGAAGAAGTGGAGTTGCAAGGAATGTCAGCAGGCATCAAGGATTCAGGATCTAGAAAGAACCTGGATACTCAAGCTTTTCCTGGACTCGGGCACTAGTCCCAGTGTCCTCCACAGTTGAGTTCCTGGAAACAAAAGATACAGTGCAGATCAATGCCAGAAGGAGATCAGGATTCTGCAAAGAAACAATGGCACTCGACTAGGGCACCTGCTCATTAATCCCTGACTTTTCCATTTTCTAAACTTTGAAATCTAGTACGCATTTGATTATCATTTGATATCTCTATGTGAGCATTTTCTGTGATTTGTCTGCTTGTTTCCAAATTTGCATAATTAGGATTTTAAGCATAATTGGGCTTAATTAAACAACTAAATCACACAATTAAAATTTTACCCTATATTCTAAGTGACTGAAAGCCTGAAGTAGACTTCCTACTCGACTAAAGTCCTTGAATGTTTAGAGGTGAAAGGAGGATTCATACAAACTAGCAAAATTAACCCTAAACACAAACAAATCCTCTTCATCATTTTTCACCTTAAACATTTTGGTGAACCCATGTTTTTAATGAATTTTGCACCTTGTTGAGTGTTGTGCTTCAGATTTACATTCATTTCATTGTTCATCATATTGCATTTGAAAAATTACAAAAAAAATGAAAAAATTGGCATTTTTAGCTTGCATTTTCATATAATTTGAATTAGTTGGCATTTAATTTCAATAAATTGCTGTCATTATCATCAAATCTAATTTAAAATACAGAAATTTTTCATTCATCATTAATTTCGATTGCATTTTCATGCTTAAATTGATAAAAATTGCTTGAAATTGTGCATTTTTTTCATCTAACCTAGTTTTGCATTAGCTAGGGTTTGTAGTCAAAATCTTGTTTCAACTTTTACTACCCTTTAAAACACTCATTAAGACTAATTTCTAACTGTAGTGTTTCATGATAGTGGTTTTCTTGCAAAATTTCATGCCTAGGGTTTGAAAACCTTGACTTTCACTAGATTTGGCCTTATCATCTCTCTAGATTTGCGTCCTAAGTGTGTTGTAAAAGATTTTTATGCACTAATTCATTGTTATCAGGGATATTATCTTTTTCCCCTCCTAAAATTCTTTACAACACCTTTTTATTGGGCTCTTATAGTGGAAATTTGGTGAAAAATTACATATTTTGGCTATATTTTTCCTAGGGTTTGACCTTGAGTTGCACTATAAACGTGTTGTGATAGATTTTTTGCCATTAGGTGACTGATATTACTTATATAATCTATTGAGCCTCCTAAAATTCTTTACAAAACCCCTTTTGTTGGGTCTTTGCATTGAACATATGTGAAAAATTGCATATTTTGACTTGTTATCATCCTAGATTTCCATCAAAAGTGTGTTGTGAAGGATATTATTGCTTTATTGGACTGATATCAGACATATTATTTGGCTCATTGATCAATTTCCTTACAACACCTTTTCTTTCACTTATTTGCATTGAAAAAGTCAAAAAAGCAAGCATTTTTAGATCTTAAACATACCCTGCTCCTAGGGTTTTGTTGTGCCTTGCACACACAACCCATTTTGACAAATGGAGACCCTCTCTTTTGTTTTGGCTTGGAGTCTCAACCTTTCTTCCTAATGACAATGAGAAGGTGAATTTGTGCTTAGAATGCAGGATTTGCTTCAAATTTGGGTATTTTGCATGTTTGGAGTGATTTGATGTCTTGTCATAATTGATTTGGAAGTGTCTTGAGTGGTTTTGTGCTTGAAAGATAGCCATTTGTTTCCTTTTGCACTAAAATTGGGTGTTATTGCACTTTTCTCTAAAATTGGGTGATATTGTCCTTGAGATTGCTACTGCAGGATGTGTCATGTTGAAATTCCTAGTTTCTAGGTCTTAGAGTTGCAAAATCATGTCAAATTTCACAAGATTTCACTAAGGGGTTCATATACTTTTATTCAGATGCATGCTCCCAAAGCCTTGATTTGGCTAAGTCTGAAACCCTGAAGAACCCTAAAAATGGCTAAGTCTAAAATCTGGTGGAACTTCAAAAATCTAGAATTTGCATATCAAATCCTATGGATCTGGAACCTATCTCAAACATCTTGACAATATATTTCAAAATATTTAAAGTATAGAAAATTCACTTAAATATATTTTGAAATGTACTGTCACCTAGGGACTTTCAAAAAATAGTGCTAAAAATGCCCCCTACTGCCAAAAGCGTTAAAAACACCTCCCACTTCCTGGCGCTAAAAACTTAATTTGTTGACTTGCGCTAAAACAGTCACTCACTGACTTCGGCGCTAAAAACAGTTGCCACTAACTTTTGCACGAAAATCATCATCCACTGAACTTAATGCTAAATTCACCTCCAATTGACTTCCTTCCAAACTATTGCTAAGTTGGTTGGCACCAAAATCCTTGCCAACTGTGTATAAAACAGTTAGCGCTAAAGCAACCTCCGACTGCCTTGCGCTGAAAAGTGTTTCGACTGACTTTTAGTCTGCAATACCCAAAATCTATGCTAAGGTCGGTAGTCCATGAAATCCGCAATAAAAGGTGTTATCACTAGAATTTCACCTCACTGACTTCAGCGCTAAAATCACTTCCAACTGACTTTTAGTCAATGACCCCCAAAATCAGCGCTTTTTAGTATTTTGGCCTAAAAATTGAGTTTTTCAAGGTGCAAATTGGATTGTTTTTTGGTGGATTTGGATTGCACATCTATTTATCACTTCATGATGGATATTTTTAGCATGTTTGTGTGGATTTTGAGCACGTTTGGCATCAATTAATGCCACTGCACCTAAAAAGTCAGTGACCCCCAAAAATTCCATTTTTTTGCAAAAAAAGGCTATAAAAACATGAAATAAAAGTCCCCAAATGGATTCAAATGACCACAAAAACTTCTCAAATCATCATATTGGCCAAATGGGTACTTGAAAATGGTAAAAAATATAGAAAATCATGGAAAAAATCACTGGATTTGTGAAGAGGTCTATAAGGAAGCAGCATTGACAATGAGTTGTTTCTGACTGATCCATGGTTGCAAGTGGACATATCTTGATCTAAATTGATGGAAAATAATTTTTTATTATGAAATTGATGCTTTGCATTGTGAATTGTAGGTCTTGGAGGACACAGGACCTTGTTGGAGCTATCTTGGAAGGTGAACACACGAAGATACCATGTTGACCCAAAGATGCCAAATTGACATTTTATCAACCAAATTACTGCTGCACATGCAAAAAGAAGTCAGTATGATGTCCAATATGATGGAGATAAGCTACAGGAGCTTGAAGACATAAGAGATCATGCTTACATCTCGATGTTCCTGCAGATCTTGTTCAAATGTCTGGGACTTGTTCACAGTTGTCTACACTTGTTCCAACAGTCCAAGTCATCAAATGTCCATCCATCAAGCATCCATTTGGATATACCTTCACTAAAATGTGCCCTATACTCCTCTTGATCTAGTCATCATTTGGAATCCTGTGAATCCACAAGAGCTCATATTTTTAAGTGTCATGTGACTCTATTTTGGCTTTATTAGGCCTTGAAAATTGACTTGTCATCATGTACAACCAAATGAGTATCCATTTTGTCTAGATTCAATGTATTTGCAAGTTGTATTTTGTCTTTTTCCTAAAGGACAAATGCAAATCCGAAAATGTAACAAATTGTTGTACTTCATTAAATGCCATGTAATCTGGACCATTGGTGTTGAGTTAATCTCCATCGTTCATTCAAAACTCAGTATGGAGCCTCCTCTATATAAAGAGATGCCATCTCTCTCATTGAAGGACAATCTTGATGCTAAATTGTTGACACTCTGCCAAATTTTCTAGTTAATACAAAAGCAAGTTGTTGCAGTACTTTTCTAAGAATTTGTTTCTTTGTATTATCAATTTGCTTTTATGGTTCACATCTTGATCTTCATTAGTTGGTCGTGCTTTGCAATGTTATTGATTTGTTGAAGGTATTTGATGAGAATTCTAGTCCATACTATTAGTTGCTTTCTAATTGTAAGTAGTTGTGCATAGTTAGCCTAGGCTGTTAAATTGAGTTGAGTTTAATTGCATTACAATAGTTAAATCACGCCAGCACTTGGGCATTTAATGAATGTATGTAATCTAAAAATCTTGAGAATCCGTAGAAGATAGCACTATTTTCTGCAGCACTATAGCAAAGTCTTTAGCTTGGTAAAATAGAAATTTGGTGTAATTTCTGAACGTTTGTCTACCTGCAAAAATCTTTACTTTGTGAATGTCACTTAGGATCTCTCTAAACCCTACCTCCTTTTGCATTTTCTTATTAATCAATCGTTAGAGTTAGATTCCAACAACATTCCATATTGCCATATTAGCTGAATGATATAAGGGTTTGCATGTATTGTTGTCCCCACCTATCAAATCTATCACATTGCATGTAAGACCCCTTGTAGGCACAGATAGAACATCCCACTAAGATATTCCAAGCAAGCTAAGACCTCGTTGTATTATCCTTGGAGTAGTCTTACCTCGGGTAAGATACTTTTCAAGAGAGGTGTGATACCAGCAATCACACCTGCGTTGTTGTGTGCTAAAACCACCATCAACAGGTTTGTTCTATTAGTTTGTGCACTCTATGTTTCATGCTCTTGAATGAGCCTTATGACCCACTTCCCCAATAGAAACATTCCTTTAAGAAGAAGCAGAAGACACATGGGATCTAGTGCCCTTGAAGAAAACGATATTCAGACCTCTGAAAATCTATTGAATACCTTCTTTACAAAAGGAGAGACACAAATTTTGCAAGACATTATACCTCATACAACCACTATGGAAGATCAAGTATTTCATAATGTCAATGACACTATTGAGGTGGTCACACATGTACCTAATGAGAAAACAAAAAAACTTGATAAGGAATTAGCTGATTTTCAAGCATTTGTTGAAACTGAAAGAATAACAGAAGAAGTTATCCCTATGATTCACCACGTAAGAGAATTGATAAAGGAAGGACAAGATGGCATTGATGTTATCTAAGGTTTAACACATATTGTACATAATAATGTCATGACGGTGACTAAATGTGCGAATGATATCAAAAACATGTCGTCGTCATCTCATACGCAAGTATCGACACCTATACTGACCAATGGAGTGTCTACATTTACATCAACAATTTTAACAACTAATGCAAATGCTTGTAGTAATGCTACCACAAGTATTGGAGTATCTAATGGAACTAATTCACGAAATTACAAAGTTGTAGGATTTAATTATCAGAATTTGGTTTTCAAGGGGACCTCTTCTATGAATAATTGTTCTCAACCACCTATCCATTCCACTTATTCTCATCCACCTATTACCTATTTGCAACCACTTTCCACCTACCACTATGTCCAACCACCATTGACCTATTCACAGCCTCAGCCTATTACAACTCAGGCTCAATCACCTCCTCACTTTGGTTCTAATTCCACATAGAAAACCGCATCTCACAATGATGCCATCTTAAACCAACTTCTGTAGGGCATGACTACTTTACAACAAAAGGTGACAAATTTGACAAATTCTTCACAACCTAATATACCAACTTATCATGACCATAATCCCCTATCCTATGCAATTTTGAGAACTCATATGCTTGAAAGGTTTGAGACTCCTCGCTTTGAAAAATATGGTGGAAAAGGTGATCCTAATATTAAACTCATGTGGCAGCATTCACGGCTATGTGTAGTGATTTCTACTTTGAAGAGGACTTGTTAGCAAAACTTTTTCTGCAATCTCTCAAAGATACTACTTTATAATGGTTTCTCTTTACCTCCAATTTCAATACATTCCTTTTCACAGTTGGTTGATCAATTTTTACAACATTTTCAAGAAAATATTGGAACTCAAGTTTCTTTGATTGATTTAGTTCATTGCAAGTAAGGTCTGAAAGAGAAGTTAACTGAGTTTATTAGTCGGTATCAATCTCTCTATGCACAAATTCAATATCAGATGAAAGATGAGGATGTTCAAAAGGTGTTTATTACAAATCTACAACCTAACATCCATGATAATATTCTCTTAATGAAGTATAGCTCCTTTCAACATTTATGCACCGCCCTTCGTGATTATCAACTTTTGCCTAGTTAGTATGAAAACCAAAACTCATCGGCTCAAGTTGGTCAATCCATGGGTGGACCATCACAAAGCAACTTTAAGAACACTAATAGGAGTTTCATCAAGATTAATGGACTGAATATGAATAACTTTTCTCAAGTGTCTGCTATCACTAATCCGAAGAAGGCACCGTATCAGCAGAGAAAGTTTACTCTGATATCTGAGTCTTACCATTCTATCATGAATCAAGCTGTGAGTAATAATCTTATGAAGCTTCCCACGATTAAGCCTTTGGATCCTAGTAAACCTCAAGGACCTTATTTCAATGCTAATGCATTTTGTCATTATGATCGGACACAAGGACATGATATTGAACGATGTATGTGTCTTAAACATGAAATAAAACACCTCATCGACTCGAATGTGATATAGGTATCAGGTGTGAATGACAATGGAAATAAGTTGGTGGCTCCGCCGAATCAGAATTTACAAATCTTTACTAATCCTTTCCCTAAGCACGCTGATACAAATATGATGGAACAGGACTTAGTGGAAGTAGACGATGATGATTATTTGGAATATGATAACATCATGGGCATAAAAGAAGTGGATAAGGAAAAGTTAGATAACCGACCTCATCCATGCAGAAATAGAATTTATGTTGAAGTTCCTCCTCCATTATCTTTACAAGGATCGGGAGATAACCAGAATGCATCAAAAAAACAAATAGAACAATCGATACAAACAACTATAACAAAGCAAAAGAGCGAGATAGTATAGGATGATTCTTGTTACTATGGTAGATGAAATCAACAATGAAAACTCGCTAAAAATCAGAAAAGAGTAAGACGATTATCATCAGTGAGAAATAATAGTGGTTCTCCTCCTAACAAGCAACAAAAGGTCCCACTTACACAAGAATCTAAGAAATAATCATTACATGGACTTTTTGACAATAAACAAGACTCTCATAAGAACCACTCAATCTTCATGAAAAACTTGATCGAGTACCTCTCCAAGAGGTTTGCAAGTTCTAAAATTTAGTATGATGATACTACCAGGTAAGTATTCCTAACCCTTTATCTCTCATGATGTGTTTCCCCTGTGATGTGTTATGTGTTGTTTAGGTCTCCTGGGATGACCCTTGATTCTCTTGTAAGGTCCAGGATACCAGGAGACTGCCCCTATTGTGACCCTTCTTCTATTTGTATCATCATTCTTCTATATTGCTTCTCCTCTATTTTCACTATTGTGTGTTGTGTCTTACGGACATAGCTTCGTGGTTAGTGACTTGGGGGCACCCTCCTACATGACTGTCCCTAAGGCACTTGTTTCTCCTCTCTCAATTTATTGTTTCCCTTCCTCTAGTGTTTCTATCTAGCGGGTGGATGATGAAAAACATTTAATACTGATGCAAACCTAGTTTCCCTTTAGCAAGAAATCAAAAATTGGACTTAGTTCCTATATGACGATGGGGTTGATATATATTATCCAATGCTTGGCTAGTAGAATCACTCCATGCACTTTGTTGTGTGATCTTGTTGATGTCTTATTGCACTTACAAAAACATAACAATACTGCTGCTCCATGCACTTTGTCTATCTTGAATCTTGCATTCCTTAGTTCTTTATGCATTTGATTATATGTATTGATGTTGTTGTTTATCAAGATTATATGGACACTAACACTTTTCTTGCAGGGATATGTTTGTCAAAACATCTGGCGATCGTAAGGTACATGTCACCTCCGGAGGGCATGGGCTTTGTGAGAGCTTGAGTTCCCTTGTGTGTTTTCTACCTACCTTAACATGTTTGATATTGGTACCTGATATCAACCACCTTAAGGTGGGGGCATATATAAGGTAAGTTGTCCATTGTAGATGTTAGCAATGTGCTTGTTCTCAAGTACAGTCTTAAAGACTAGTGGCGATGAGTCCCTCCTGTACTTTGAGATTTGTTTAAAATCTATTGCAATCACTTAATCCCTCATCGCAAGGTGGGGATATCGCATCTTTTTCCTATCTTAAGCGCTCTGTGGAGGTGGGGATGGTGTATTTCTCATGGAGAGTGCACATCCTGTCATTTTCAAAAAAAGTCCTCATCATGAGGTGGGGAGCGGTTCTGTGACTAACTCAACCCTTAAGCATGTCTTTGGCGATTGTTGTCACGAAGCCCAATCGTCAGTGTGTGCCTGTAATGTGCCTGAGATGGTGTTGAACCTAGAAATAGGAACACTCCATCGCTTGTCTACCATGTTTTCTCTATGTCTTCCAAGTGTGTGTGTATTGTGTGTTTGTTCCCAAGCATAGTCTTAAAGACCGATGGCAATGAGTCCCTCCTATGCTTTGGGATTTGTATGGCGTGTTTGATTTGTATGGCGTGCTTGATTTGTTTGGCGTGTTTGTTGCCCCATATGCAGTCTTAAAGACCGGTGGTGATGAGTCCCACCTGCATTATGGGTGGTGTGTTTACTTTCCTTGCACTTGCATCTGCATTTCATATATATGAGAAAAAGAAAAATAAAATCATCATTGTCTTCACTGCATTCACTGTATTCACTGTGTTTTACGTGTCTTCAATATTGTCTTCTCTGTGTTTTGCGTGCCTGTTACTGTCGTCTCTGTGATTGTCGTGTCTTCTCCATGCTTGTCATGTTTGTTGTGTTTGTTGACCGTACTTTAATGCATGTATTGGCCTTGTGTTTATACATACATTAAAGTGGGGGCTAAATGTTATGTCAAAAAATGTCCCCTTTGGGGCTTTTCCCTCTTAAGGTTTAGCTCTCAGGTCATGTTTATGCATTTAGACCATTTTTCATGTTAATTTGACATCCCGATGAGAAAACCCTAAAGTTTCATGGCAAATGGGAACTTAGGGAGTGCACTTGACATAAGTCCTACTTGAAATAGGGGAGAGGACTTAGGCACCTACACCCTAGTCCTGCCCTATTTTAGGTCAGGACCAATTTTGGAGTGTTGGTTTATGACCGTTATTTAGGTCCTATGCCAACACGGTAAGTTACAATTATGAAATTCTTAGCGGGAATGTTTGTAGTTGCATATATAAGCATGATTAGGTTATCATTTGTAAACTAGATGGAAATGAGATGGCAATTGTGAACTTTATGCATTCTTGTGATTAGAACATTCAAAATATTCATTGTGTTGCAGAGCAGAGCATTATTATTGTGTTTGTATTTGTAGATTTGGCATCCATCTCCTCATGGCATGAAGAGCATCTTCCTTCCATGATATTTTCACTACAAGGTGATATTAATTATGTTTTCAATCATTTATCATTTGGATTTTACCTCTATCCCGCAAGGATACGCACTCTTTATCTGACAACGGTGTTCGGAAGACTTGAATGTCTCTCTGGGGCTTGACTGAGGCAAGCCTCTAAACACCACAACCCCCAACCCACTCCTTATGATTGCAGGTTATAGGTGTCGCATCTGGAAGAAGTGGAGTTGCAACGAAGGTCAGCAGGCATCAAGGATTCAGGATCTAGAAAGAAGCTAGACAATGGAGCTTTTCCTGGACACGGGCACTAGTCCTAGTGTCCTCCGTAGTTGAGTTCCCAGAAATAGAAGATACAGTGCATATCAGTGTTGGAAGGAGATCAGGATTCCACAAAGAAACTGTGGCACTGGACTAGGGCGCTCGCTCATTAGTCCCCGACTTTTCTATTTTCTGAACTTCAAAATCTGGTATGCATTTGATTATCATTTGATATCTCTGTGTGCGAGCATTTTCCATGATTTGTCGACTTGCTTCTGAATTTGCATAATTAGAGTTTTGAGCATAATTAGGCTTAATTGAACAATTGAATTACACAATTCCAATTTTCCCCTATATTTTGAGTGACTAAAAGCCTATAGTAGACTTCCTACTTAGTTGAAGTCCTTGAATGTTTAGAGGTTAAAGTAGGATTCTTACAAACTAGCAAAATCAACCCTAAACACAAACAAATCCTCTTCATTATTTTCCACCTTAAACAATAACCTCTCTCAGTTTTGGTCAACTCCAGTCTATTTGACTATCCCAAAATCAAATGCATTCTTGCAAAATGCTTCAGTTTCATGCAGTCGAAAGGTGCTAGGAGTGACATTTTGCATTCCATAGCTCGTAAGGCTGAATGGACTTCACCAACATGTTGGGGTGGGTGGGTAAATTCCATGGGAGGTCTCATTTCATGTGCCAAGGGTCCTAATCATTCGAGGCAGCAGGCTACTGACAAAGTCACTTAAGATCCTAAGAGCAAAAAACTGCTAAACTTTGACGGAGTAATTCTCAGAATTCATGGTAGCTAGGAACATTCTATTTGGACCTACAGGTGCACGTGGGGTCCGTCCACAATAACCTATCTCATTTTTGGTCATCTCCAGTCCATTTAACCGTGTCGAAATCAAATACATTCTTGCAAAATGCTTCAATTTCATGCAGTACAACCTTGCCAAGTGCCATATTTTTTGTTCTACTCGTTGTGGAGCCGAACAGACTATGCCAACATGTTAGGGTGGGTAGGTAAAGTCCAGGGGAGGTCTCATTTCATGTGCCAAGCATCCCATTCATTCCAAGCAGCAGGCTATCGAGAAAGTCCCTTAAGATCCCTAAGACCAAAAAACTGCCAAACTTTGACAGAGCAATTCTTGGAATTCATGGCAGATGGGAAAGCTTCGTTTGGACCTACAAGTGCATGTGAGGTCTATCCACAATAACCTCTCTCATTTTTGGTCAACTCCAGTGTTTTTGACCATAACAAAATCCAATGCATTCTTGCAAAATGCTTCAATTTCATGTAGTGGAAAGGTGCTAGGAGTGATATTTTGCATTTCATAGCTCGTGGGGCTGAATGGACTTCACCAACATGTCAGGGTGGGCAGGTAAATGCCAAGATAGGTCTTGTTTATCTTCCAAGGATCCTAATCATTCGAGGAAACAGACTATCGACAAAGTCACTTAAGATTCTAAGAGCAAAAACTGCCAAACTTTGACGGAGCAGTTCTCAGAATTCGTGGTAGATGGGAACGTTCTGTTTGTACCTATAGGTGCACGTGGGGTCCATCCACAATAACCTCTCTCAGTTTTGGTCATATATAGTTCATTTGACCATGCCTAAATCAAATGCATTCTTGCAAAATGCTTCAGTTTCATGCAACACAACCTTGCCAGGTGTCATGTTTTTTGTTTTGCTCGTCATGGGGCCGAACAGACTATGCCAACACATCGGAGTGGGTGGGTAAATTCCAGGGGAGGTCTCATTTCATGTGCCAACCATCCTAGTCATTCTAGGTAGCAGGCTACCGGCAAAGTCCCTTAAGATCCCTAAGACCAAAAAACTGCCAAACTTTGACAGAGCAGTTCTTGAAATTCATGGTAGTTGGAATGTTATGTTTGGACCTACAGGTGCACATGGGGTCCATTCACACTAACCTCTCTCAGTTTTGGTCAACTCTAGTCCGTTTGACCGTGCCAAAATCAAATGCATTCTTGCAAATTGCTTCAGTTTCATGCAATGGAAAGGTGCTAAGAGTGACACTTTGCATTCCATAGCTCGTGAGGCTGAATGAACTTTGCCAACGCGTTGGGGTGGATGGGTAAATGCCAGGGGAGGTCTTGTTTCATGTGCCAAGGGTCCCAATCGTTTGGGGCAGCAGGCTACGAACAAAGTCACTTAAGATCCTAAGAGCAAAAACTACCAAACTTTGACAGAGAAGTTCTTAGAATTCGTGGTAGCTGGAAATATTCTATTTGGACCTACGGGTGCATGTGGGGTCTGTCCACAATAACCTCTCTCAGTTTTAGCCAACTCCAATCCATTTGACCATGCCAAAATTAAATGCATTCTTGCAAAATGCTTCAGTTTCATGCAACACAACCTTGCCAAGTGCCATATTTTTTGTTCTGCACGTCATGGGGCCGAACCAACTACGCAAACACATTGGGGTGGGTAGGTAAATGTTAGGAGAGGTCTCATTTCATGTGCCAAGTGTCGCAGTCATTCTGGGTTGTAAGCTACCGACAAAGTAGGAAGTTGCTAAGACTAAAATTTTGCATTCCACAAGTCATGGGGTCAAATTGATTATTCCAACACGTCCAGGTGGGTGGGTAAATGCTAGAGGAGGTCTCATTTCATCCACCAAGTGTCTCAGTCATTCTGAGTTGTAAGCTACCGGCAAAGTCGAAAGGTGCTAGGAGTGGGATTTTGCATTCAACATCTCGTGGGGCTGAACCGACTATGCCAATGCATTGGGGTGGGTGGGTAAATGCCAAGGAAGGTATCATTTTGTGTGCCAAGGGTACCAGTCATTCTGGGTTGTAAGCTACCAATAAACTTACTTTATCGGTAGCTTGCAGCCCGGAACGACTGAGACACTTGGCACATGAAATGAGACATCCCCTAGCATTTACCCACCCACTCAGATGTGTTGGTACAGTCAATTCAGCTCCACGATGACCAGATCAAAAAATATGGCACCTGGCAAGGTTGTGCTACATGAAACTGAAGCATTTTACAAGAATACATTTGATTTCGATACAGTCAAATGGACTAAGTTGACCAAAACTATGAAATTTTATTGTGGAAGGACCCCACAGGCACCTATAGGTCCAAATGAAATGTTCCCAACTGCCATGAATTCTGAGAACTGCTCCGTCAAAGTTTGGCATTTTTTGGTCTTAGGGATCTTAAGGGACTTTGCCAGTAGCATGTTGCCCAGAATGACTGGAATGCTTGGAACATAAAATGAGACCTCCCCTGGCATTTACCTGCCCACCTTGATGCATTGGCAAAGTCCATTCGGCCCCATGAGCTATGGAATGCAAAATGTCACTCCTAGCACCTTTCGAGTTTGTTGGTAGCTTGCAGCCTAGAACAACTGAGACACTTGGTGCATGAAACAAGACCTCCCCTAGCATTTACCTACCCAACCATACATGTTGGCACATTCAGTTCAACCCCATGACCTATGGAATGCAAAATTTTAGTCTTAGCAACTTTCTACTTTGTCGGTAGCTTACAGTCCAGAACGATTGGGACACTTGTCACATAAAACAAGACCTTCCCTAACATTTACCCACCCACACCAACATGTTGGCATAGTCAGTTCAGCCCCACGATGAGCAAAATAAAAAAATATGTCACCTCACAAGGTTGTGCTGCATGAAACTAAAGCATTTTGCAAGAATGCATTTGATTTCGGCACGGTCAAATGGATTTCAGATGACCAAAACTAAGAGAGGTTATTGTGGATGGACCCCACATTCACTTGTAGGTCTAAACAGAACATTCCCAGCTACCATGAATTCTGAAAACTGCTCCATCAAAGTTTGGTAGTTTTTGCTCTTAGGATCTTAAGTGACTTTGTCGGTAACCTGCTGCCTCGGACGATTGGGACCCTTGGCACATGAAATGAGTCCTACTCTGGCATTTACCTACCCACCCTGATGCATTGGCGAAGTCCGTTCAGCCCCATGAGCTATGGAATGCAAAATTTCACTCCTAGCACCTTTCCACTGCATGAGACTAAAGCATTTTGCAAGAATGCATTTGATTTCGGCACGGTCAAACAGACTGGAGTTGACCAAAACCAAGAGAGGTTATTGTGGATAGACCCCACGTGTACCTATAGGTCCAAATGGAATGTTCATAGCTGCCATGAATTCTGAGAACTACTCCGTCAAAGTTTGGTAGTTTTTTGGTCTTAGGGATCTTAAGGGACTTTGCCAGTAGCCTATTGCCTAGAACTACTGGGATACTTGTCACACAAAATGAGACCTCCCCTGGCATTTCCCCACCCAACCTGATGCATTGGTAAAGTTTGTTCAGCCCCACAAGCTATGGAATTCAAAATGTCACTCTTAGCACCTTTCGAGTTTGTCGGTAGCTTGCAGCCCAGAATGACTGAGACACTTGGCACATGAAACAAGACCTCCCCTAGCATTTACCCACCCACCTAGATGTGTTGGCATAATTAGTTTGACCCCATGACTTGTGGAATGCAAAATTTCAGTCTTAGCAACTTTCTACTTTGTCGATAGCTTACAACCCGGAATGACTAGGATGCTTGGCACATGAAACAAGACCTCCCCTAACATGTTGGAGTAGTCGGTTCAACCCTATGATGAGTAGAACAAAAAAGATGGCACCTGGCAAGGTTGTGTTGCATGAAACTAAAGCATTTTGCAAGAATGCATTTGATTTCAGCACAGTCAAATGGACTGGAGTTGACCAAAACCAAGAGAGGTTATTGTGGATGGACCCTACATGCACTTGTAGGTTCAAACAGAACATTCCCAACTGCCATGAATTCTGAGAACTACTCCGTCAAAGTTTGGCAATTTTTGCTCTTAGGATCTTAAGTGACTTTGTTAGTAGCCTACTGCCCCGAATGATTGGGACCCTTGGCACACAAAATGAGACCTCCCCTGGCATTTACCCACCCACCCTAAAATGTTGGTGAATCTTGTTTGGCCCCATGAGCTATGGAATGCAAAATGTCACTCCTAGCACCTTTCCACTACATGAAATTGAAGCATTTTGCAAGAATGCATTTGATTTCGGCACGGTCAAATAGACTGGAGTTGACCAAAACCAAGAGAGGTTATTGTGGAAAGAACCCACATGCACCTGTAGGTTCAAATAGATCATTCCTAGCTGTCATGAATTCTGAGAACTTCTCCGTCAAAGTTTGGTAGTTTTTTGGTCTTAGGGATCTTAAGGGACTTTGTCGGTAGCCTGTTGCGACTGGGATGCTTGGCACACAAAACGACACCTCCCTTGTCATTTACCCACCCACCTCGACACGTTAGTGAAGTCTGTATGGCCCCACAAGCTATGGAATGCAAAAATTTCACTCCTAGCACCTTTCGACTTTACCGATAGCTTGTAGTCAGGAATGACTGAGACACTTGGCAGATGAAATGAGACCTCCCCTAGCATTTACCCACCCACCCAAACATGTTGGCACAGACAGTTCGACCCCATGAGCTATGGAATGTAAAATGTCACTCCTAGCGCCTTTCCACTGCATGAAACTGAAGTATTTTGTAAGAATGCATTTGATTTTGGCACGGTAAAATGGATTGGAGTTGACCAAAACCGAGAGAGGTTATTGTGGATGAACCCCACATGCACCTGTAGGTCCAAATAGAACTTTCCTAACTTCCACAAATTCTGAGAACTGCTCCATCATACTTTGGCAATTTTTTGGTCTTAGGGATCTTAAGGGACTTTACCGGTAGCCTTATGCCCTCGAACGACGAGGGCCCTTGGAACATGAAATGAGATCTCCCCTAGCATTTACCCACCCACCCCAATGTGTTGGCGAAGTCTGTTTGGTCCCACGAGGTATGGAATGCAAAATGTCACTCCTAGTTCCTAGCACCTTTCCACTACATGAAACTGAAGCATTTTGGAACAATGTGTTCCTTGCCACCATAAGCAAATGAAATTGATTTAGCAAAATCCAAGGTATGTATTTGTAGGTGGACCTGACATCCACCTATACATGCAAAGAAGATGTTCCTAGGTGTCACAGTTTGATGGAATAATCGATCCAAAGTTTGTCACTTTTTTTTTCTTAGGGCTCTTGAGAGATTGTCTGTGTTCTATATAGCCAAGAACGACCATGAGGCTTTACCACCAAAAAGACATCCCCCCTAGAATCTACCTGCCCACCCAGATGCGTTGGCACCATCCGTTTGGCCCTAGGAGATACCAAATATAAAAATTCAGTCATAATACCTTTCTGGTAGATGAAAATTTAGTACTATAAAGGTGTTCTCACTTGATCCAATGTCTTGTAGGGCATCAATTGAGGCTACTCTTACCACTTCTATCAATTATTTGTCATTAAAACTCATTAAGACTTATTATGAAATAGTAACATCATTAAAATGAATTAAAACTCGTAGTAACATCATTAAAACTCATTAAAACTCATTATGAAATAGAAAGTAAAGGACATATCATCACGAAATAATCATGAAAACCTACCTTACTTTCCTTCCAAAGGCAACTTCATAAGGATTATGCCTGCCTCCATCATACTAAAATCTTTCATGCAAATGCAATTGCACTATTTAGCTAAAATGAGTAGCTAAAATATACAAGGTGAAATGAGGATAGTTATTTTTCTACTAATTTTGGATGATTATGAGGATATCAATGCATGGTCACCTATATTGTATGGTACTCCTTAGGATTACAAGGTAAGAGATGAAAATGATGAAAAGGACTGATTATATACAGATTAGAATTGTCAAGCACCTTAAATGGACTATCAACACAACAAGGACTATCATGACAGTCAATAGGAACATCAAACCCTATGAAGATAATTTAATATCTTGTCAAGGTGTACAAAGGAGGGATTTTCTAGTAATCATAAATGTATAGGACAGTCATTGTAACCTTAGGAATATCACATGACATTGTTCGAACAGTCTAGTCCAAAATAACAATGATCAAACCCTAGGACTTTTATAAGTAAATTGGTGCAATACAAGGGCAATCACAAGATCATTGAAGGATAAATGGTGAGATAGGTTATTAAAGAAGAATATAATGATGAAAAGGTGAGAAGGAAGAAGATCTAATGAATATATAAGGAAGAATTTCTCATGACAACAAATAGAAGATCTGAGGAAGAAGTTCTCATGACAACAAATAGAATGTTTCTATTGCAAATGTGTTTATTAAAAATAGATCTTCTCTAAAAGCAACTCTTGAGGATACAAATTGGTTATGTCATGTGGTTAGTAAGGTCAACTGACCTTTGAGGAATTGAACTTGTTACATACTAAGATTTGTGGATTGTTTAAGATCTTGTTGAAGAGTTTGATCATAAATTGATAAGATAGTGATAGAAGCCTATGTGGTAACCATGCATTGAGAGTTGGACATTGTGCTATGGCATAGAGATTTATTACAACCAAGTCTTGCTATGGTAGCAATTGCAAGACTCTTGGTCAAGAACTCACTATTGCATCATGAGCTAAGTGAGTTGCTAGAGCATGTATGGTAGTGCAAGGGCACATGTGGCAGTGTTGGAGTGCATGTAGTGACAATTGAGAACATGTATATGTTCTAGAGAATGTTTTGAGGTATCACAAGTGATAAGAAGCAATTGAAAGTTTTTCTTTGTTATTGCAAGCCATAGTTTGATTTTGGTTGCAGTGTAGGAAGACATACATACACGGTTCATGTGTTTTGGTCAACAAATTTTGACTAAGTATGAAGACAAGTATGACAAACAAGATAAGTATCTAGTGTACCCTTGTAAGCACTGAAAGTGTTGAATTATCACAATCAATCAATACAAATTAGTCAATTGGTAGTAAAGAAGATATTAAGTATGATGGCACACCTAGTCCCAATGATGAGCATGAGTTGAATGGCCAAGAGGATGATAGTGGCAACTCATTACTATACGAGAACCAAATATATATCATATTTGCAACATCAATAGCACTATATTTTAAATGTTAATACAACTGGTTACATTAGAGAGAATGATGATAATACTTTGTTATAGGGAGGTATCGATGACAGTTCAAATTCAAGATACAACAAATTCTATTAATGATTCAAGATACAACAAAATCACTTATATATCATATTTTAATGATTCTAATTCTATTAATACACATAATGATGACTTTTTTAACTTAGATGGTTCCACATTTAGCGATTATGAGTGTTCTAAAGAACATAAAGTGAATTAAATTGGACATAAAGAACATACATTAGAATTTGATATTCGAGTTGACCAATTCTCCAAAATTTGGCTTCAAAATCCTCAAATTATTCTTTTTCGCAAGTTTGATTATGAATTCTATATAACTCTAGAATAGGATAAGTGAAATTTATGGAAAAAACAAACATATATCATCAAATTCAATCTATATCAATGGTAATTAGCTTTGAAACAATATGAAACATGAAACTTTTAGTTTAAGTAATCAAATTTTGTCCACAAACATGCAAAATTAGTTCTTCTATGTTGAAAAAACAAAAAAAGGAGGTGGATTGAACAAAAAAGATGGTGGATTGATCAAAAAATGATTCTTGATATGTCAAACAACATAAAAAAGTGTTCTCATCTAATAGCAAACATGAAAAGTAGGGAATAACAGACATTAATTCAAATAAGAAAACATAACCATGAAATGGAAATACACATGACACAATATTTTTGACGTGGAAACCCTGTTAAGGGAGAAAACCATAGGGTGATTAACCCAAGATTGTATTCTCTGTTAGAAGAATGGAAATACAAAATGGCACTTGCCAATTAGGGCTCACTGCCCGAGCACACTACTCACAAGAGGCACACTGCCTACAAGAGACACACTGTCTACAATTTATAAAGAGTGTAATACAATACTTGAACTGATAAGGAGCATCTACATATGCTGGAGTTCAGTTCTTGTTAGGCTCAGTACACTGATCTGCTGCACTTCATCTTTCCTCTTCTTTTGTGCTGCTCTCCTTTCACATACCGGACCTTCCTTACTGCTTTTACTCTGCTCTACTTCTTTTCTTCGCACACAATCAAAACCACAATATGTCTCACAACTAAATCCATCTTGTATATATATCCACACAAGTGATTTCATCACCTTTCAAGTCAGCATCTAGAATAGTCAATTTTTTCCACAAACTCTGATTTGTCGGTTGAATCCTTGCTTACCAAGTAATGTGGATCAAGGATATACTTGTAGAAGTCATCAATCATGTCAGCCAATCATAACTTATGCCTTAATAACCTTTACCATCATCAGTAACACATCCGGAATAATGTCTGATGTTCTGCCAGTCAATTCTTCCTCTGTCCACACTACCAATCAGGAACCAGATACTCAAGTATTCATATCTTTTTCTTCATCTATCACTGGAGGCTAGATCCTTGGAATCTATCAGTCAAGGTAGTTCTCTTGACTTCCCCAAATCCACACTTCACCAAGATACTTTCTCTGAGAGATCCAGACCTAACTGTCAGACCTCGCCACATGCTCTGTTCTTGCTTACCGAATCACAACACTCTGCAATCTACCTTCCGGTAGGGACTCATCATGTCCTGCCGATGTGTGGGTTATCCTTTGTTGCCATCAATGACAACATTCATGAGTTCATATAGTGTCTCTTGCCAACAATCTCCCCCTTTGGCATTGATGGCAACACTTAGTGAAAAATGACTAAGTGTTTACACTATGCTCCCCCTTTGTTGATGCTCTATTTTTATATACATTTTTTGGAGCTCCCCCTTAGCTAGATACAACATTTTTCACTGCTCATCACTCCCCCTTTGACATCAATGGCAAAGGGTGGGGTCCGTACACCAAAAAGATTTCTCAAAAACACTTCTATACTTAGCCACATAAGTATTTATACATGCTATACTTTACATAAACTAAAGAATATCTGCAAAAGATGTCTTCAACTGGACAAATTTTGTTGCCCAACTTTGCTTCATTCTATCCAAAATTGCAATGTGACCACTCAACAGGAATGCATAAGCTTCTGCCTTTTTCAGATCTGTCGGATCATTTGTTCTAGCTGTAGTTTGAGCATCACTTAAGGCCTCATGCATGGCCTCCAACTTAGGGATAATTATTCCTCTAAGTTCATTCAACCTGCTGATTCTATTTTTCTTCTCTTCTTCAAACTTTTTAATTTCATTCAAAACTACAATTGTCTGGCATTCTTGATTTATTATGGATGTGGTAAGTGGATCAAAATTTTGAGAAAGTTTAGTTAGTTTGTCCTCCTGTTCTTTCACTTTCTTCTCAATCTCCACTGTTGCTTTAGACCAGGATATACAAAATTTGTATACATCTCCTCCGTCCTTGAGAGCATTTTCCAAGCTCTTTATCCCAGTACCCATTACTCTCTTGTCATTTGCTATTAGCCCTTGCAACTCAGAGAATCTCTTGTCCAAAAACTCTTTCCTGACCTTCTCCTCAGCTGATTTCTCTAGAGAATTGAAATGTGTACTAATACTATTAATCAGAGATTTGAGATTACCGAATGAAGAGGCTGAGCGATCCTTTTGAAAAGATGGCATGATCTTTTCTAACACTCCGGATGTGGCTGCTATAAGCTCACAGTCTTCCATGTGAGACTTCAGGAGTTTTTCTTTGTCCTTTGCATTAGCAAATGAAGCTATCTTCATTGTTTGTACTGAAGAAAGAGAGTCAAAATTAAATGCCCCTTGCAGAAGTTCTAGTACATCAATTTCCATTGTCTCTTTGTCTAAGAACTTTTTGACAGTTTCTGCAGTGTCTCTTGCCGGAGACAGATTCTTCTTCTCTTCTGCAGTCTCAGAACTATCTCTTGGAGCTTTTTCTCCTTCTACAGCCTTGGTACTGTCATCTTCTTTTTCCTTCACCTCTGCTTCTTTTTTTCCTGTATTCTTTCTTCTCCTTTGGATCCGGAGACTGTAGGGGAAACCGGAGGAGTGATGTTTGTTTGTTCATGGGCCACCTCTTCCGGAGCAGAGGATTCTAAGCCCTTATCTTCACCAATGTCCATTAGTTCTTCTGTCATTTCCTCAGTGGATTCCTTTTCAACACCTATGGCCGAAGGATCAACGCCCAAGTCCTCTATAATAGGAAGATTGAATCTTTTGAAGACATTCCTGAGGATCTCTTTTGTTTCCTTGGCTATCTTGTCAGTCTCACCAAGCATGAGCTGATTCATTCTGGCTTTGCTCCGAAATTCATCCTTGCAATCCTTGAAGATCATGTTCATTTGATTTGAATAGATTGAAGCATATAGCTGAATGGCTATCTATTCCCAGATCTCAAGATCTTTTGCCATGGTAGTATTCTTTCTTATTTCTAACTCTTTTTCTAGGCTTTTGGGAATAAGAGATATAATTTCAATAAAAGCCTTGTTATATATGTTCAGATACTTAACTGTTGCTTCCTGCAAGATCTTTTGGTCTGTTTCATTGTAATCATCATAGAATTCAGCCATTGGCTGAAGGTTTCCATCCACAGTGACTGATTTGATGACATCATCTAAAGACAAAGTGGGCTTTTTCTACAAATTCTTCTGCCTTTTCATCTTCACCTTGACCGGTAGAGGGTTCACCGGATGTTTTCTTCTTCTGCTTCTTCATTTTCTTTATCTCCTCATCTGATTCAGTTTCTTCATCATCCTTCTGACTGACATAAGACCTTGTGGCTTTTGTTTTAGTTCTTTTCTCTCCTCTGCCGGATGATTTTGCTTCTGGTTTTGATGTCCTTGACCTTTTAGCAGTGGCAAGTACAAATCTCTTTGATGATCTTGTCTGGGTGGAAGATTCTACCGGAGCACTTTCCTTACCTCCCTTTTCTGCCTCTTTCTTATTTTCCTCAACACTTTCCATCTTTTCCCTGTTGGCATCAAGTGCCTCCTTTGAGATACCTAAGCCTTTGGCAATTTCTTCAACTTCTTTTCTCACTTTCCTCTTTATTTTTGGTTGTCTGAGTTCCACATGAACTTTTACACTTAGCTCTTCAAAGGTTCCAAACCTTTCTGCCTTTTGATCCTTTGGCTGACTTAGCATGTGTTGAACATGCAGCTCCACAATTTGTTCATCAACTTCATACCCCATAGGCATGATCCAGATTGTCCTTGGCTCTACTGCCTCCATTAGGCATTGATCAGTAACTACCATGAAGCACATTGTATCTTTATATTTTTCAACCAATGATTTTGGGATTCTTTCTATGATTTGCATAGTATTTTGGAAGTTCTTAAAGTACCCCCACAAAGCTGTATTCCTTGCCTTGGCATCCCCAAGTTTATGCAAGTAATCTCTGATTGGAATTGCTACCAGTTTGTTATTTTGCCATGCCCATCCATTGGATCCGGGCAGCTCATTCATGAAGTAGAAAAATAAACACAATATCAGTCCACCATATTTAAAAGAGTTCTTCTTGTCCTTTTTGATCTTTTGTATGTTCTCCATCAATTGACTTAGAAGAAGTTCATAGAGATCATACTCTGCATTCTTTCTCAACATCTCATAGGCAGTATACACTGCAATTATGGACACTGAATTATCCCTACTGGAATGATATATCTTATACCCTATTATCATAGATGCAAACTTGATATCTGGGTCCATGATATCTTCAATGGTCATTGCCCTCTTGTCAAATTTTGATCTGGTTGCATCACTTATTGTCTGATTCTTGACAGATTTGAGAACAAGTATACCACCGGATGAGTGTAAACCGGTAACTGCCCTAATGGCATCTTTTGTGATCTTGAATGGTCCATTCAACCACATGAAGTTGTCATGTATTCTACTCAAGACATACCGGACCCATTCATCCTCAGCAAAGCAGGGGAAATGTATACATTGTACAAAGTGCTTCTCCCGGAGGGCCTTGTATTGGGGTTTTGAGCTCAAATGAATCATCTATTAACAGTTTGTGCTAGATATCCCTCAATTTGGACTCTCTGAATTCTTCAATGTTTGCGTGAATGTAAACCCTAATATCTTCTGTATACAAGACACCATGCGGAATACTGGAAAAATCTCCTAGGGGACTACTTCCAAGGATTTGTAGGGATGTTTCTTGAATTTGGGGTGAGGCCTATCAGTGATCTTCACAATATTTAGAGTAGACATCTTTTAAAAACATTTGCAGAGAGATATTTTAAGAACGGAGAATACCTTTTGCGTCTTTCGGTTTCACGGAGTGTTGGGTGAATATTTTGTCGTTAACTTGCTAACGGCAAAATGGGTATATCAGCCACAGCTATGATGAGACAAAGTCTCTCCTCTCAGCAAGGGGAGGTTCCCTCTAATTACTTAACTTTTGCAAATCAAACAACTTATCAGATTTATGTACACTCAAAACTATGTTTTTGGTGGTTCCATCTCATCTCATTCTCTTTTTTCAGAATAGATGTTTATATTTCAAACTCTTGATATAAGACTCGTAAATTATCACAATATCACAGAAACACAAAGTTTTCTGTTACCTCACTTATTACTTGTAAACGAAAATATTTGAAGTAGAATGCAGCGTAAATTCTTCACTCCTCCTCAAGATGATAAAAGTAAATCAAATAGAACAACTTGCAGCACAAAGTCTCCAAACTATTATATTTTCACAAACATGAACATATAACCCACAACTGATTTGATAACACAAAGTTTACCAGAATCAAATTAAGAGCGCTCTTCAATCACTTGTAACAAACTCCACACTTCAATTATTATCAAATAAGATTATGATAGCAAGACGTAAGAACAAAACTATCACAACACAAATAATTCCAAGACAAAGATTGGAATTGAACTTGCTTTCTTGTATTGATAAATATTTGAATATTGATTTTCACAAAAAGCACAAAGTCTTGGTTTGATTCTCAATTCGCCAGAGTTTCCTTGCAATAGACAAAAGATAGTTATTTACAAAAGAGGTCCCCTTTATTTATAGGGAAAGACCTTGAGAAAATCTAGGAAATCTACAACTACTTTGACTTATTCAAAAATAGGAGTCCTTATTGACTTGGGACTTCCTATATTTTTACATGTAATTACATATTGAAAATGTACATGTAAAAATGTCCAAAATTGTTTTGAAAGTACATGTGAAAATTAGAAAATAAACTAAGGGGAAAAACCAGCTGCTTCAATTTGTGTCACCACTTTTTCTCACGTGATGATCATACATAGTGAAGGTCGCTTGCATTTCAATACTATCTGGGTTGAATGCATTTTTGAAGATCATCCTGGCCCTCACTATGGCGTCCCTTACTGTAGTGATTGACTTGGCATGATTAGTTAACCTGGTTTTCAAATTGTCCAAGGTTAACTGGTTGTCTAAGAGGTTGTCCACAGAAGTTATTAAAAATGCTTTATCTTCAAATTATTTTTGGAACATGTCTTCAAATTCCTTAACCATTTCTTCTACTGACAGGAATTGGTTATCTTGTGATACCAAGTTACAAGGCAGTTCCTCCAACTTATGCAAAAGGTTGACATCATTTTCTTCGCTGATTTCTTTTGCAGCCTCAAGATCCTTGATCAAATTCCTTAGCATACTGCTTCTGAACATCAGAGCTTCCTTTGTTTCAATGTATGAATCCCTGTTAGAAATGGCACCAATGGATATCAAGGTACTTATTTTCAGCTTCCTCATTTCCACCCACTTATCATGAGTATCCTCTGTGCGCTCAATATCTTGAGAGATGGCATCAATGAGATCATTGAGTTCTGCCCTTACTTTCCTCATCTTATCTGTTTTCTCAAATACCTCTGTGAGCAAAGAGATTCCCTGTGCTCGCATCCTGTCTAAGTACTCTTCAAGTACTTTTCCTCTGAGGTGAGTCTTTTCTGCCTTCAGAATGACGGGGTCTTCTACAGAAACGGCCTCTGGAGTAACTGCTTCTGAATTCAAAGTGATCTTTCTTACCACTGCAGTCAGTTGTTCTGCCTTTGCCTTATAATAATCTTTCATTTCTTTTTCCCTGTCGAACTTCTGGATCAGGATATCCATGGCTGACTGCATATCATTTTTAGCGCTCTCATGGGTGATTTTACCCAATTCAACCCTAGAAATAGAGTAGTCATTCATGTCAAAATTTTCAACAGTTGCATCCTGTGGGGGTTTTGCTATCTCCAGAAATTTATGCCCCTTACCTTCAAGTACCCTGGAAAGGATCTTTGGTTTCTTCAGGGCCTTAGGCTTTGCAGGTACCAACTTAGTGAAATCAAAATCATCTAGAGAGATGACTTGCTTTTTTCTCTTTGGCGTGTAGGCTAACAACCAAGGTGGAAGCAGAGAAGTATTCACATTGGGATCCATTCCTACCGTTGGTGTTCCTGGAACTGTGCTTGTACTAGTGGTAGAAACAATAGGCGGGGTGTTGGTAAAAACCGCACCTGTTACATTGGCACTTGGAACTTGTTCAGTATTCATCACAAAATGATCAAACATAGACGTGTCCCCAATATCAAAAGATGAAGATGACAAACTAGGAATTGAATCAGAAGAACGGAGAACATTTTCAAAAGTGCCGTGGGGATTATCGAAGATTATTTTAGGAGGAGAGGGGGATTCAGAGGAAGGAATGTTAATAGGGGAAGCAGACACAGGGGGTGCAATAGGTGTATTGTCCTATGGAGACAAAGCCTCTTCATCTTGTTGATCTGAATTCCTATCTTCAACATCCATCTCTTCTGTAGCTGGCTTTTCAGTTGCCAGATCTTCAATTGCTGGCTCCTCGACTTCCATCTCTTTTGGTTCAGGTTCCTCTTCAACAACTTTTGCTTTCTTCGTCACAAATCTGATTTTAGGTTTATGTGTTTTAGAGGATGATGGAGCATCACTCTTGTTTTTCGTTCTGTTTTCCACCTTCTTACCAGTCTGCTCTTGAACTTTAGTTTCCGAACTAGTGAGGAATCCCTTCAGCGTAATTCCTTTATCTTCCAGCCACTTATTGGTGTTAGCCAATATGGGCTCAAACCTCTTCCTTAATGAAGTGGACTCCTTTTGGGACCATTGGATTGGAGGTAAAGGAGTACTAGCTATCTTTTCTGCATCATACTTGGCATCAACCAATTCCCCATCATCCACAAGGTCTTCTGGAATATCAGCAAGCCCCAAATATTCAATTTGTTCTAGAGACAGCCTACTATAGTCCAGTTTCCTGATATCTTCCTCTGTCCTCAAATCTATCCAGACATCTTCCACCATGGGTTCATGAAACTGAGTTTTCCTCCTGATTTTATCCTGCATGCCCCGGTAGTCAAATTTTAGCCTCCTCTTGAATTGCTTCATGGTGACCAACTACATTTCTGTCTCCATAGCCCTTGCCTTTGCGGCAGTCAACGCTGAATATCTGCCGATTTCCACTGGAAACCTGAAGCTAGGCTTCTTGAGTTCCATTTGCTTGTTATGCACAACAATCATTTGTCTGCATAACTCCATCAAGACCAGTCTATCTGAAGGAAATCTAGGAAGCATATAAGGGTAGCCTTGGAAAAAGCCAACCCTCAAGTATGAGAAAGATGGAAATTGCAAAAACATGCAACCAAAGTCATTAACCACTGTCCATGCCTCGTCTGAAATTCTTCTCTGCTCTAGTTGGGGATCAAAAAGGCACAAGAATACAGCAAAGAACGCATCATTCACTCTCCTGAAATGGTGAATTGAGCCTTTCAACATCAGTTGAGAATAATACTGGTATACTGGGACTACTCTCCTATCCCCTTCTGATGATAATCCCAGAAAAATCCTCATGGAGGCTGCAATGTATACCAGATAGGAAGTCATGAAGAATTTAGAGGTAGTGGATACCTTTGTCAGCTGGTCATGCAAAGCGTTACTGATTTGTTCTCCCCAGAAAATAACTTGCTTGCCCTGGAGTATGACCTTAATGAAAGGATACATCCATTCGTGAAATTGTGAAGAGGAAGACAAACCTCTTATCCTGCTGAGGAGGGTAATCAAGTCACCAACTTCTTCCACAAAATCACTTCGAGGAAAGCTACGTGGCCATCTAGACAAACTTGACCTCGCAATCTTCAACCATTTGTTGTTGATCACTTTCTTTGCTTTCTCTGGATTCTTGTCATATTCCTTTTGAGCTTCACCAAAGTCAAGCTTCAATACCTCTGTCGCAGGAGGACACATGAACACCTTGTCAATGAACTCAGGATCCAACCTGATTATCACATTACCACTGGCGTCCACCACGGCTCTAATATCTTTGTTATAGAAATGTGCACACTGAAGAACAAATTCTGTATTGTGAGCCGCCACCGGGAAGGATGATACCAGATGAACATTACTTTCTACTATCTTCCTCATCATAGCACTAGGGTTGCTTGACTTGGTTCTCTCTACAAACTCAGCCATATCAACATGGCCAATCTCTGTATCTCTAATATCCTCAACATTAGAGTGGACTGAGGTGATTGGGAAAACACCTTGATATTTGTACTTCATTACTTTTTCCTTCTTTGGGGACAAGTCAGTCATTTGGGCAAACTTTCACCGAGAAGAAGTCTGACGTTGAACGAAGCTCCACAAAAGAAACTGCAACAGAAATCATGATCATGCAATTAGGGAAAATATGGGCAATCTGGGAAAATTGCATGTTGATGATCACGACTATGGGAATGTGCTTGAATAAGGGCTATAGTACGAGCTGGCCAAGAATCAGAGGAGAAGCAGGCTCGGGAAATCAAAATTTGAAATTTTCCAGAGTTGGGAAAATTTGGGACATTTTTGCACGGGCGGCACAATTCGCCGCCCTTGCATATAAGGGTTTTGTATTATTTGCACTGGCGGCAAATTTTGCCACCCGTGCATGTTGAAAGACGACTAAGAATTGGTATGAGCGGCAAAATTTGCCGTCGATGCAGGAAAGAGGGAAAAGCAAAAGGTTTATGTTGGAGCGGCAAAATTTGCCGACTCCGCATTTGAGTTTTGTCGTTGCTTGGTGTTTGGTCGGCAAATTTCGCCGACCTCTCATAAGGGGAATTTCATATATGTTTTAGCGGCATATTTCACCGTCTTTGCCGACTCCGCATTTGAGTTTTGTCGTTGCTTGGTGTTTGGTCGGCAAATTTCGCCGACCTCTCATAAGGGGAATTTCGTATATGTTTTAGCGGCATATTTCACCATCTTTGCTTTGAAATGTAAGGTGAAGTTCGCAGGTTTGAGTGCGAGGTTCTAGAGATTCGCCGACTAGACACTCGGCAAGGGTCACGTAGCTTTTAGGTAGGCTCGGCGAAATCTACCGATGTTACAACAATGGCATATAGCCAGGGTTTGGGGAATCTAGGGCAAAACCTAGAGCAGTACTGATCGGGGTTTTAGGGCGAAACCTAGGGCAAAACCTAGGGTCGAAACAAAAAACGAAAACGACAGACCAAAACAAAAACAAAAAATAAAACACGAAAAAGAAGCATCTTTGAATAAACCGTGAAGGAGAAGTGGAACGGAGGCAAGAGGTAAAACCTACCTGTTCTTGAATCTGAAACCCTAAGTCCGATGGCGATGGTCGATGGCGCGATCGAGCGGTGTTAGGAGAGTCTGGTATCTCAGCTCGGGAGAGAGGATGAAGTGAGGAAACAAACCGTTAAAACACAATAAATAACCTGCACATAAACGCTGAACGAGTGGCACAAGTGGCCATTAATGGCACTGCATGACCAAGATCCTGAAGATCTTGTGCTAGCAGAGATTCCGGCCGTTGATGCAGGAAAGAAGGAAAAGCCAAAACATGCAATGACGGCGTAATTCACCGACTTCACATTAAAAACAAAAGAATGCATGTAGTGGCGGCAAAATTTGCCGCCTCTACATGAAAAGTGAAAAGCATGTGTAAAAGCAGCAAAATTCGCCACCACTACATATGTTTGAAAAACAAAGCAAATGAGACATGAAGGAGCAGCAAAATTTGCCGACCTTACATATGAAGTCAAAAAGAGATATGCAGGAGCGGCAAAATTCGATGCTCTTGCATATCAAGATTTCAAATTCGACTAACTCTTAAAAATGACTTAAGTCAACATTTTAACCGATTTACGACTTGAATGTTCCTCGCAAATATCGAGAAACCTATTCACAGGGATGTCATAAACCAGTCTAGAATGTCAAAAGTCTTCGCGCGAGACGAAGAGAATCTTGTCTCGGTCCGCGAGCTTAGAGTGTAGATTCACGAAATGGACAAGTTTCGTGGGGGGTGTCTACAAAACCGAGCGTAGCTGATTTTGAGAACAACACGGAGTTAGCCGGATTGATTTATGGATGAATTGACTTCTGCAAATGATCTTTGATGAGCTTGAGGAATTTTGTTACAGAGCTTCTCTTTTCATTTCTTCTTGAATGCAGAATGAACTAATGCTTAATGAGAAAACCCTTATATTGTTCTGCAAACCCTAATGTCAAGTTGTAATAAATGCTCAACCTAAGTCATTCTGGTTTGCCTTATTTGGATGACTTGAAGAACTAGATCAATCTTGATTTTAAACATCTTGCAGATCTTCCAAATCATAACCATAGTTTATTTGGATGTTTCTGTTATGAACCCTTTTATCTGCAACTCTTCTTGTGCCAGTTCCGGCACCAATTGATTGGCTGGGGGAACAAGGTTTTCTTTGTGTCTCCCCCTGAGCCAGAGCTCACTTTTTAATTTCCAGAAGGAATATCAGCACCAAAGTCTGGTGCAGACCCATCCCCTACATTATCTATACTTTTCTTCACCCAAATCTTGTTCATCTCTCTTTGAACTTCATCTGCATTCACTTTTTATTTTCCCTTATCTTGATTCTGATTATGATGTACCAGACCTCTTTTGTCCTGATTCTTGTTTCTACAGAATTTTGCAATATGACCGGATCTATTGCAAATTTGGCAAACAACATTTCTTTGCATATTTGATTGATATCCTCTTGATTTGCATTGATTAGCCATATGACCTATTCTATTGCATGCAAAGCATCTACCATTGAATGATTTGTTCATTTGCATATTTCTGCATTCATAAGATTTGTGACCATACCTTTTACAGTTGAAACACTGTCCGAAGAAGGATGAATTAGTCTGATTCATTCTCTTTCTGCACTGATTAGCTTTATGACCAAAGTTACTGTAGTTGTGGCAGTATCCATTGAAGGATGGATATTTTTGAGCATTAGGTTGCCTTAACAGAGGTCTTCTAGGCCTATTCCTTAGATTTTCTGATCCAAAATTCTTCTGACCGGATCCAGAGCTTTCTCCTTTCTCATATCCCAAACCACACTTGTCATCTACCCTCTTTTGACTTTCAAGAAGAACTTCAAGTTGAGCAAAACTTATCTTGAATTTTTCTTTATATTCATTTGTTGTTTGAAGATCCCTTTTAAGAGACAATTTAATCCTCAAGTTTTTCTTCATTATATTTAGCATCTTCAAGATCAGATTCAAGGTGTCTGATTATTCTATCCATCTTGTGGCAGTCTTCTGATTTCTCCTTGAGAGATTGTCTTAGATCATCTTCAGTTTTTCTTTTCTCTTTAATTTCTTGGGTAAACTTCATAACTCCTGATTCCATCTCATGTCTTACCATGATGATCTATTTTAACAACTTTTCACACAACTTGGTTTTCTCCTTCAAATCTCTATTTGTATCATTGGCTTCACCTTGACTTGCCAATTGCTGAAGGTGCTCTTTTCTCTTTTTCATAGAGAGACTCAGTTTCCCTTTTAGTTCATTTATGAAATCATCAGCCTGTTTGAGTCTTTCCTTCAATTCATTGACTTTAGAATTTGACTGCTCAAGATCATCTAGGGCAGACTTAAGTTGCTCCCTCATACCATACACATCCATTTGAATTCCCAGATCTTCCTCAAGCTGTTAGGCTCTGTTGGGAGGAACTTGACTCTGATACCAAATGTTGATAACTGAGAGGGAGGTGAATAAGTTATCCTAATTATTTCTGCTTTCTAAACTTTCTTATTAATCAATATAGCATTAATTCAAATAAGAAAACATAAACATGAAATGGAAATACACATGACACAATATTTTTGACATGGAAACCCTGTTAAGGGAGAAAACCACGGGGTGATTAACCCAAGATTGTATTCTCTGTTAGAAGAATGGAAATACAAAATAGCACTTGCCAATTAGGGCTCACTGCCTAAGCACACTGCTCACAAGAGGCACACTGCCTATAAGAGACACACTGTCTACAATTTATAAAGAGTGTAATACAATACTTGAACTGATAAGGAGCATCTACATATGTTGGAGTTTAGTTCCTGTTAGGCTCAGTACACTGATCTGCTGCACTTCATCTTTCCTCTTCTTTTGTGCTGCTCTCCTTTTGTTGCAAGTATGAGGATAACCAGTGTTGTCATTGATGTCAACATACTCATATTGCAGTAATGAGAAGGATTGGATGAGCTGTGTGCTGAGGATCTTGAGAAAATTAGTCTCAATCAGGAACAGTGAAGAACAGTGATGACATTGAGGTAAAAGTCCAAGATAAGATGAAGATTAGAGGATGCGGTTTAAAGGGTTTGTAGATATGAGTCTTGAAATGATCCAGTCAAGTTTTCAGAGGTCTACATAATGATCTGAAGAAGTTATGACTACTCTAGTAGAACTAGTTCCGACAGATGTTCAATGGTGATAGAGTTTCACAGATTGGTCTGGTGAGATCTGGAATTGCATTATCTCAGTCTGCAGATTGGAGGGAGTGTTGAAGAAGTCCATGTGAAGTGACAACTAGATTTGTTCATGGTTTGGAGGTCCGGAAGCACCATTTTCATTGTGATAGTGATGACAGACTGTGTTCTTGATGTTTCAGATGAAGAAGAGAAGAATTCCAGGAAGCTAATAAAGTGCGGATGTTCTTGGTGACTCAGGAAAGGTTTTGGTGATCCTTGGATCATGTACAATTCTTATTGGTGGTCCGCATTGAAGTTAGAGTTTGGAATTGATGTAAAGACCACTGGTTGTTGGTGTTCTTCCTGAGACAGGCCGACCGGATGTATTACACATCTTCCGGATGATCTAAAAGTTTTTTCTGACTTAGATGATTGTTCCTAAGTTGATGCCTTGTATAAATAAAGGATTGTGAAGTCATTCCAGAGTGTGAAGTGTGTGGATGAGTGTGGTATAGCGAAGAAGAAGAGCGAAAGGCAGAGCAGGAGTTTTTGGGCTTAAATGGAACTGATCCAGGCATGGTATAGATGTCAATCTCTAGTTCAAGTTTGTGATACTTGTTACTTTGTAGACAGTGTGTCTCTTGTAGGAAGTGTGCCTCTTGTGAGCAGTGTGCTCGAGCAGTGAGCCCTAATTGGCATGTGCCATCTATTTTTCTTATTCTTCTAATAGAGAATAATCCTTGGGTTAATCACCCCGTGGTTTTTCCCTTGACCGAGTTTTCCACGTCAAAATCTTGGTGTCTCATGTGTTGATGTGAATCTGCTCTGATGTCTATGCTTTATGCTTTCATGAATGGTTAATTGCTATGCTATTAAATAACCAAGTGGATTTAAGTGTTTAAATTGTAAGCAAGTTTAGGATAACTGATTCACCCCCCCTCTCAGTTATCAACAATTGGAATCAGAGCCAAGTTCCTATAAAAGGAGCTTAACTGCTTGAGGAGATCGAGGATGTCGTCATACAAGAAGGATAGCCTGAAGTTTGATGGAGCCAACTTTGCTCTTTGGAAAGGTCATATGAAATGTCACCTACAGTGTATGGGAATGGCGTACTGGTCCATGGTCACAAAAGCATATGTACCTCCACAGGGTGGTCCGACAACCCTAAATGAAATCACAGATGCTGAAAACAATCTGCGGACTAGAGAGGCTCTTCTAAGCGCATTAATTGACTCAGAGCTCTCAAATGTTATTGACCTACCAATAGCCTATGAGATCTGGATTAAATTGGAACTTTTGCATAAAGGAGATCAGTATGTTAAATGTGCAAGGTTATAGAGTCTAAAAGGGAAATTTGAAAGACTGAAGATGAGAGATGATGAAAATATTACCACTTTCATGCCAAGAGTAAATGAGCTGGTTTGTAGAATCAGAAATGTTGGTGGAGTCTTGGATGAAAATGAGATTGTTGGCAAGATTCTCAGATCCCTTCCTACTGCCTACAAAATCAAGGTTGTTGCCATTGATGAATTCAGAGCCCATACAACTGTCACAAGAGACCAATTGGCTGGCAAACTAGCTGCATTTGAAATGACCGAGTTTGGAGATGATCCCCCCAAGACTGAATCTGCATTCAAAGCCAGTGCCTCTGTGAAAGGTAAACAAAGATTTGATCCGGGAGAAAACTCTTCAAGGAAACTCTCATGGTATGATCAAGCAAGAAAAGACATGGAAGTGGAAGAAGCAGAAATAGCTCAACTTGAAGCCCTCATTGCAAATAGACTACCAAGAGGATCCGATAAGTATGAAGGAAAATTACCCTTTAAGTGCTTCAACTGCAATAAGATTTGTCATTTTGCCTCAAGATGTCCGGAAATATTTACAAGGTCAAATTCTAACAGACAAAGGTTCCAAAAGAATTGTTATTATGTTCATGAAGAAGATGATAATGAAGGACTAACAGATGATGAATCAGAGATAGGAAACAAATCCGAAAATGAATGGGTGTTTATTGCCATCAAGGAAGAAGATCCAATGTCCTCTGAATTTGTCAATCATAAGGTTGTAGAAAGAGCTTTGGCTGCCCAAGTTGAAGAAAAGGATGATTGAGTTATTGACAGTGGATGCTCTCATCATATGACAAGTGACAAGAACAAGTTCTTAGATTTGAAAAGGTATGAAGGAGGAATAGTAAAGTTTGGTGATAATTCTGCTGGTAGAATCAGAGGTAGGGGAACTATTTCTTTTGATGGAAAGAACAAGACCAGTAATGTACTGTATGTTGAAGGATTGAAGCACAATCTTCTCACTGTTGGACAGTTGGTGGACAAAGGTTATGATCTCCGGTTCAAGAATGGAAAATGCAAGATCTTTGAAAGCTCTGAAACTGAGATTGCATCTGGTACTCAAACAAAAGGTAATATCTTTCATCTAGTTGGTACTAATGAAAGTTGTCTGTTTGTTCAAGTTGATCAGAGTTGGTTATGGCATAGAAGGATGTGTCATGTAAATTTTGATAACATCATCAAGATAAGCAATACTCAGGTTGTAAGAGATCTTCCAAAATTGGTTAAACCTACAAATAGTTTGTGCAAAGAATGTCAGCTAGGTAAACAGAGCAGAGTCTCATTCAAAAGCAAGGATCAGTCCTCTACCGGATTATTGGAATTAGTTCATACTGATCTATGTGGTCTGACAAGAATCAAGAGTATGCAAGGTGATAGATATTTCATGTTACTGATTGATGACCATTCCTGGATGATGTGGGTTACCTTTCTGAAAGAGAAATCAGAAGCTTTTGAGAAGTTCAAAATCTTCAAGGCTATGGTAGAGAATCAAACAGGATTAAAACTGAAATGTCTGAGGTCTGATAGAGGTGGTGAATTCACATCCGGTGAATTCATAGATTTTTGTGAGAAGCATGGTATAAAGAGACAGTTTTCTGCTCCTAGGACTCCATAGCAGAATGGAGTAGTAGAGAGAAAGAACTGAACCATCCAGGAAGCATCCAGGACAATGATGATGGAAGCAAATGTTCCCCAGATGCTTTGGAGAGAAGTTGTCAGCACTGCAGTCTATACTCTCAATCGAGTTCAAATCAGAAGCAATACCGGTAAGACTCCTTATGAACTTTGGTTTGGCATCACTCCTACTGTGAGATATTTCAGAGTATTTGGTAGCAAATGTTACATTAAAAGAGATGAAGATCTAGGAAAGTTTGATGCTAGAAGTGATGAAGAAATTTTCTTGGGTTACTCCACTCAAAGCAAAGCCTACCGGTGTTAAAATAAGAGACTGAGAAAGATGATAGAAAGTACAAATGTGAAGGTTGATGAAGGAATTGAGAAGCCCTCAAGGTTTTATGAATATGATGAAGATGATCAGAATGGTACTCTGGTTCAAGGAGCTCAATCCTCTTCTGAAAGTCAGATTCAGACTGATCCGGTAAATCAGGAAGAAGAGATAGGTCTGAATGAGCCTGATCAAGAAACAGAAGTGCAAGAAACTCCCAAAGTTCCAAGGTATGTAAGACTGAACCACTCTGAAGATTAGATCATAGGTGACAAAAGAAAAGGTGTGCAAACTAGAAAGATAATTGCTCAAAATTCAGATGAATATTGTCTGATTTTAAAGATTGAACCTAAGACAATAAATGAAGCCTGCAATGATGAAAACTGGACCAAAACAATGGAGGAAGAGTTGATGCAAATTGAGAAAAATCACACTTGGGATCTTGTTCCCAGACCTAGAAACAAGAATGTGATTGGAACCAAATGGGTCTTCCAGAACAAACTAAATGAAGTTGGTGAAGTAATTAGAAACAAAGCCAAATTGGTCTGCAAAGTCTATTCTCAAATAGAAGGAATTGATTTTGAAGAAACCTTTGCTCCGGTGGCAAGAATTGAAGCAGTCAGATTATTTCTTGCATTTGGTGCCTTCAAAGACTTCAAGGTATATTAGATGGATGTCAAATCTGCCTTCCTAAATGGTGATTTGGAAGAAGAAGTATACATTGAGCAACCGGATGGATTTCAATTGTCTGATCATGGTGATATGGTCTGCAAGTTGAAGAAAGCACTGTATGGATTGAAGCAAGCCCCAAGAGCTTGGTATGAAAGATTGGATAAGCATCTTGTGCAGATTGGTTTCAACAAAGGTACTGCTGACAGTAACTTATATTTTAAAATTGATCATGAAAACATCTTGATTGTTGAAGTATTTGTTGATGATATCATCTTTGGAGGAAAAGATAGCATGTGTAAAACTTTTGCAAATCAAATGAAAAGTGAGTTTGAGATGTCTATGCTTAGTGAAATGAATTTCTTCTTGGGTCTGCAAATTACTCAAACAAAGAAAGGGATCTTCATTTCTCAGACCAAATATGTGAAAGAATTGTTGAGGAAATTTGGGATGGAAGATTCAAAGCCAATGAATACTCCCATGGCAACCAAATGCAAGTTGAGTAAAGATGATGACTCTCCTAAGGCAAACCAAACAAAGTACAGATCAATGATTGGTGGATTGTTGTATCTCACTCAAACTAGACCAGATATTATGCAAGTTGTTGGTCTTGTTGCTAGATTCCAGGCTGATCCCAGAGAATCTCATGTCATGGCAATCAAGAGAATTTTTAGATATCTAAAAGGGACAGTGGAGTATGGGTTGTGGTATCCTAGAGATCATGATTTCTCTCTTCATGCATACACAGATGCAGATTGGGCAGGAGATGTAGATGACTGAAAGAGTACCAGTGGTGGAGCATTCTTTTTGGGAAAGAGATTGGTTTCTTGGCTAAGCAAGAAACAAGATGCAATATCTCTGTCTACAACTGAAGCAGAATACATAGCAGCAGCAGGTAGTTGCACTCAAGTTTTATGGATGAAGCAGATGCTAAGGGATATTAAAGTAGAGTATGAGGAGCCTATCACAATTTTCTGTGATAATTCAAGTGCAATAAATATTTCTAAGAATCTGGTGTTGCATTCTAAGACTAAGCATATATCTATCAAGTTTCACTTTCTGAGAGAGCAAGTAAACAAGGATGAAGTTAGACTAGAGTTTGTGCCCTCTAAGGATCAGATTGCAGATATCTTTACTAAACCTCTTCCCAAGGACTCTTTTGAGTTTCTCAGGGAGAAGTTAGGGGTTATTGCCCCTTCGGTGATGAACTAGGATGCACTGATGTGCATCAGTCCGGTGGATATCACAGTCATATTTTGTGATCTGGATTGGTGATGGGGAGCTGCTACTCAGGGGGAGCAGCTGGTATGATTCTAATATGTTAAAATTGCAAGTATGAGCCCTTTGCCATTGATGTCAAAGGGGGAGAGAAGACATGTGAAAAACAAGTGGTTGTTGATCAAAGGGGGAGCAGTAAAGAAGAGAAGATATGTGAAGAGTTGTTGCTGATAGGGGGAGCTGTGACAGAAAGGAGAAGTTCTTGTCCTGATGGTTTTTCACATCATACGTTGCCATCAATGACAAAGGGGGGAGATTGTTGCAAGTATGAGGATAACCAATGTTGTCATTGATGTCAACATACTCATATTGCAGTAATGAGAAGGATTGGATGAGCTGTGTGCTGAGGATATTGAGAAAATTAGTCTCAATCAGGAACAGTGAAGAACAGTGATGACATTGAGGTAAAAGTCCAAGATAAGATGAAGATCAGAGGATGCGGTTTAAAGGGTTTGTAGATATGAGTCTTAAAATGATCCAGTCAAGTTTTTAGAGGTCTGCATAACGATCTGAAGAAGTTATGACTGCTCTAGTAGAACCGGTTTCCGGCAGATGTTCAGTGGTGACAGAGTTTCACAGATTGGTCCGGTGAGATCCAGAATTACATTATCTCAGTTTGCGGATTGGAGGGAGTGTTGAAGAAGTTTGTGTGAAGTGGCAACTAGATTTGTTCATGGTTTGGAGGTCTGGAAGCACCGTTTTCATTGTGACAGTGATGACAGACTGTGTTCTTGATGTTCCAGATGAAGAAGAGAAGAATTCCAGGAAGCTGATAAAGTGCAGATGTTCTTGGTGACTCAGGAAAGGTTTTGGTGATCCTTGGATCATGTACAATTCTTATTGGCAGTCTGCATTGAAGTTAGAGTTTGGAATTGATGTAAAGACCACCGGTTGTTGGTGTTCTTCCTGAGACAGGCTGACTGGATGTATTACACGTCTTCCGGATGTTCTAAAAGTGTTTGCCGACTTAGATGATTGTTCCTAAGTTGATGCCTTGTATAAATAAAGGATTGTGAAGTCATTCTAGAGTGTGAAGTGTGTGGGATGAGTGTGGTATAGCGAAGAAGAAGAGCGAAAGGCAGAGCATGAGTTTTTTGGGCTTAAATGGAACTGATCCAGGCATGGTAAAGATGTCAATCTCCAGTTCAAGTTTGTGATACTTGTTACTTTGTAGACAGTGTGTCTCTTGTAGGCAGTGTGCCTCTTGTGAGCAGTGTGCTCGGGCAATGAGCCCTAATTGGCATGTGCCATCTATTTTTCTTATTCTTCTAACAGAGAATAATACTTGGGTTAATCACCTCGTGGTTTTTCCCCTTGACTGGGTTTTCCACGTCAAAATCTTGGTGTCTCATGTGTTGATGTGAATCTGCTCTAATGTTTATGCTTTATACTTTCATGAATGGTTAATTGCTATGCTATTAAATAACAAAGTGGATTTAAGTGTTTAAATTGTAAGCAAGTTTAGGATAACTGATTCACCCCCCCCTCTCAGTTATCAACACTTCTATGTTGAAAAAACAAAAAAAGGTGGTGGATTGAACAAAAAAGATGGTGGATTGATCAAAAAATGATTCTTAATATGTCAAACAACATAAAAAAGTGTTATCTTGTCTGAGAGCAAACATGAAAAGTAGGGAATAACAGACATGTGGGGTCTGAATCATGGATCCCACATGGTTTTTTCCCATTTTTTTTCTTCCCATAACGCGGGCACATGCTCGCATTATAAGACGAGAGGGTTTTGGGAAGCATGAAAACATTAAGCTTTCATGCATGCAAACAAGTAAATTTAGTGTTTTCTCTCTATGTATAAGTATATATTTATAAGTATATATCTTATAAGTATATGTATGTAAGTATATATCTATGCAAACCTTTATGTATAAGTATATATCTATCTCTCTATCTCCCTCTCTCTCTTTAAACCCCTAAACCCTAAATAATGTCCCTGAACCTTTATCTCCCTATATCTCCCTCTCTAAACTCCTAACCCCTAAACCCAATCAACCCTAAACCCGTATCTCCTTGTCTCTATCATCCCTCTACCTCTTAATCTCTCTGCCTATGTCTCTGGCCATGTCCCTCACCCTCTATCTCCCTATCTCTCCCCTCGGTCTTCTTTATATCTCCCTATTGGTCCTCTCTCTCTAAACCCTAACCTAAACCTCTAAAACTTAACTCCTAACCCCTAAACCATAAACCCTAAACCCTAAATAATTCCCCTAAACCCTAACCCCTAACCCCTAAACCCTAAAACTGAGCAACCCTAAACCCCTAAACCATAAACCCTAGAAGCAACCCTAAACCTATATCTCCCTATCTCTCCCAATCTCTATTGGTCCCCTCACTCTATCAAACCCTAAACCCTAAACCCTAAAACCCCTAAACCCTAAACCCTAAACATGAGCAACCCTAAAATCATAAACCTCAAATAATGCCCTTGACCCCTAAACCCTAAACTCAAGCAACCAGGATAAACCCCTAGACCTAAATAATTCCCCTTTAACCCTAACCCCTAAACCCTAAACTCATAATGCCCCTTAACCTGAGCAACTCTCTCTCTCTCTCTCTCTCTCTCTCTCTCTCTCTCTCTCTCTCTCTCTCTCTCTCTCTCTCTCTCTCTCTCCTCTCTCTCTCTCTCTCTCTCTCTCTCTCTCTCTCTCTCTCTCTCTCTCTCCTCTCTCTCTCTCTCTCTCTCTCTCTCTCTCTCTCTCTCTCTCTCTCTCTCTCTCTCTCTCTCTCTCTCTCTCTCTCTCTCTCTCTCTCTCTCTCTCTCTCCTCTCTCTCTCTCTCTCTCTCTCTCTCTCTCTCTCTCTCTCTCTCTCTCTCTCTCTCTCTCTCTCTCTCTCTCTCTCTCTCTCTCTCTCTCTCTCTCTCTCTCTCTCTCTCTCTCTCTCTCTCTCTCTCTCTCTCTCTCTCTCTCTCTCTCTCTAAAACCCCTAAACCCTAAATAATGCCCCTAAATTCTAACCCTTAAACCATAAACCAGAGCAACCCTAAGCCCCTAAACCCTAAATAATTCCCCTAAAACCTAACCCCTCAACCCTAAATAATTCCCCTAAAACCTAACCCCTAAACCCTAAATAATTCCCCTAAAACCTAACCCTCAACCTAAATAATTCCCCTAAAACCTAACCCCTAAACCCTAAATAATTCCCCTAAAACCTAACCCCTCAACCCTAAATAATTCCCCTAAAACCTAACCCCTAAACCCTAAACTTAAGCAACCCTAAACTCATAAACCTGACCAACCCCCTCCCTCTCTCTCCAAAACAAGAAAACTAGGACTCTCTCTCTCCCATCACTCTCTCTCCATCTTCCTCCCTCTCCCTCTCCCTTATCGACAAAAAACATGGAAACAAGAAAACTATGACATGCAAAGAGGGATGAGGATATAAATTGGGATGATGAAATGGAAACAAGATCATTTATTAAATTACATTGGATGGGAAGATTAATGAGGAGAGGTAGAGGCGGGAGGGAAGTAGAGAGTGAGAGAGAGAGAGGATAGGATGTAGAGACGGGAGGGAAGTAGAGAGTGAGAAAGGGTACGAGGTAGAGAGGGGAGGGAAGTAGAGAGTGGGAGAGAGGGTAGGAGGTAGAGAGGGGAGGGAAGAAGAGAGTGAGAGAGAGGGTAGGAGGTAGAGAGGGGAGGGAAGTAGAGAGTGAGAGAGGGGAGGGAAGTTGTAGCATCCATATTCTAAAAACATAGTAAAACTGGAACATTTACCATAAAGTAATTTAACAAGGTAAAAATGAGATAGAGAAAATTTTTCTTTTATTCAACATATAATCAAGTAACTACAGTTACAAGATTTCTCATTAAAAAATACAATAAACCATATTGTCTTTCTCAAGTACAATGTTTACAAAAGTAAATCAATTACAAATATCTACATTAGATAATGTTTTACATAGTCTCAATAAATACAAGTCTCAAAGATATACTGCATCCAGAAATCTAACATCTTTATCACAAGCCTCGGCATGTCTTCTGCTAGAGAGAGAGTATCTTTCCAGTGATTTACCTCCATCCACAGACCGGCGGTCTCCCACACATCTTCCACATAGGAAGTGGCCCTACCCTTCACGAGGGATATAGACCAAAGGTGACCAGTGGTAATTTGCCTTTCCAAGTACATAGTGTTGTATCCTACACAACTCTATCAACCATAAAACCCTAGATACCCTCTAGCTAAGTATGATTTCTGATAGGTTGTGTAATCTAGATACAGTGAACCAACAATGCATGTAGAGACATATGCATTACTATGGCCATAGTTTCAATATAAATTGATGTTCGCAATGAACGTTGTTGTAATGTTCACCCACCCCAACTCGACTTGGCTACTATCATAATTCCTATAGTTTGACTTGGTCAACTACGTTTAACTTATGAAGTCCTAACAATTCTAATATTTTAGTCTTCCCGACCTAGACAAGTTTACAATCACTGTCTATAAACCATAGACCTTATCGACTACCTTTCTTAATGAGGATTCTCATTGCTTCATTGCAATACCCGAGATCCAAGACTTATCATTCATAATAATTTTAAATCGATTAATAATGACTAAGATGGTTACCTTACCCAGGTTAAGCATCATAGTCTAGGAAACTATTTCCTTTCTTACAAGAATAAATATACATAGTTAGGGTACTTGTCCCTTCAATCATGATATAAAAAATGATCACAAGATTTTATATATATATAATATATATATATATATATATATATATAATATATATATATATATATATATATATACGCTATTGGGTCAAGTTAAGGTATTAACCTCCCTATTCCATCATAATGGAATATCTACAAAATCTTAAAGGTACATATCAACCTATAAAATAATAAAGGTACATTAAATATTAATAACCCAATTGGGTCTAAACTTGGGTTTAGTCTTCCCATAATAAAAAAACCTTCTATTTCAGGTTCAAAAGGGGGTTTTAAGTAAATGATCGTCCCTCTAGTCTTCTTTCAACTAACACAAATAGTTATTTCAAATTCTTCCAAAAAGATCATTTCCATTTTGAAGAAATCCTTCGGTAAAGCCAAACAAATGTTCTAATCAAGTTATACATTGACTATAGTCATCTTGATACCACTAGTGGCTATTCAAAATACTCATTGTCGAAAGTTTACTCTTCCAACTATGTACTATGTAGTCGATGAACCTTTCTATCTAATTTTTGGGCAATTCAAGGAAACTATGATATCAATTCTTGTGCTAAGTATTCATTTTGAGAAAGTCTTTTGCACTAAATTCTATTGAACATAGGTTTATTTAGCCTATTCCAACCCAATGGAAAAACAAACAGACTAAGTCCTGGAATTAAGAATGTTGTAAGAAGATTATCTACTAGCTCATATATGTCTTTCAATCCATGACTAGATCATTAATACAAGTATTTCCTTAGATTTATCTTCCCAAGGCTCAAAACAAACCTAAACTTTGACAAAGTATAGTTTGACTCCATATTTTGATGGACTAATTCCATTACTATCCAAAAGAATACCCAATCTATGTTTCTCTCTTTTACCTCAAATGAGCTATAACAAAGCTGACATGCAGGTGTACTAGTCTCGACCTACTATAGAGAATTCAACCTACCTCAAAACATCATTAGAAGCAAAGTAAACTTCTTAAGGTAAAGTTTGTTACCTATAACTAAAGTGTTCTTCCTATTAGAAGGAAAACTATCACCGAAGCTATCCTAAACATTTCAAACTTGTTTTCGATATGAATGTTCCCAACATTTACGAGATCGTTCGGTCTTTAACAACAAGGTTGATCTCCTTTACAATGGTAAACTTGTTTAGAATTCACTTTATGACTCTAAAATGAATAAGATGTCGACTATGATCGATTGTCATTAAAGAATAAAATCGGACTGAGATAAGAAACTATTATCTCATTTCTATGACCTATAGAGTTTATCACATAAGTAGTCTCAAACGTAAAGTTGAAGTCGAATGCCTTTTATCTATTATAAAACTAGAAGAAGGAGGTCATTTAAGCGATGAGTCTTTAAATCGCATAAACTTGTTTTGACTCACTATATCCAATAGTGGTGACAATGATTACAGTGAGATATAAGATGTGTTCTTATCCACTATTGAGGAGTATATATTATATCAACATAGATATTAACAATATGAAACTCATAGCCTTATTACAACGTTAAACTATTCCTTAAAAGTTATGATAAGTAGATGAAATTGTGTCCTTCTCAGTTAAGAACTTCCCTATTAAGTATGTATATATATAAACACATATACCTACCATAATAGATGGCATCGACCATACTTATTTCTACCATAGTCTATGGCATTGGCTATAATGAACACTTAAAACTACTTATAGATCAAGAGAAATCATGGAAGTAAAGAAACTAGTTTTATACACAATGCAAGTTTATTGACTAAGAAAAGAACCTACTACATTTCTCCTGGTCATAGGTAGCGCGTGGTTGCAATCTATTCCTCAGATCATTACCACAACATCGCCCCCTTCTGATAAGAATCTCTGATAGCCATCTTTTTCCCCCCAGTTTTAACCTTGATAATATATATCTCCACATGGCTCAACTGAGTCGTTATCATTTATGACTGAGGCACGACTCCTACAGAATCACCTTGTTTTGCACCTCATCTATGATTCAATTGCAAACTTTTAATGAAATCTTAACAGTCCTCAATGACTAAGTCACAACTGAAATCAATTTTTAAGCAAAAGTCCACATGTCGATTGTGGAAGGCCTCCATATGGTTTGTTCAGTTGGGCAATTAAAACCATAGTCATCCTCATAAGGATGAGGCCGACACTTATTTAAAAACATGACTAATCTATTAATGATCGAAACATGTGGTTTCATCCACCTCTATTACTAATGAAGACTCTCCTAAAAATAAGCCTTCAGCTTCTATAACACCATCGACTCATTATGAGGTATTATCCTCATTCGATGCTAAGGCATTTACATATTTGATTATATCAATTATAATTCTCATAACATCGCCTCAATATTAGATAGTTATGGTTTAATCAATAAAATGATAATATTTAAACAAGGATTATGGATAATGTGATTGGGTTGAGCTTGTCTTCCCCTCACAATCCGTCGACAATAATCACGACTTCTTAACTTGACGAAAATGTCTTAATGTTAAGAATCATTTATAACACCTCAAGTGACTTATTAATAATAAGAGAACCATTTTATGACAATAACGTCGTAACTTTTATGTTAAACATAAATAGTCATAATTCTTACTCAAACGACGTCATTTACGTTACACATGACTTTGTCAACATACGACGACTTGAATAGAATAGATTCGAAAGATATCGACTACCTATCGATTTGGTTCAAAAGTAAACTAACAAGACAAGACTTACCTCTTACGACACATTGGTTCACAATTACGTTATACACTCATACTCATTTTGGCAAATAAACCACTCATAACCCTATGTCTATATCTCTCTCCTCAAAAGATACTCTCTCTCTCTCTTCTCCAAGAGTTATCTGAGAATCTGTATTCCCTATTTCAACTTGTAACCAAACAAATTATGATCAGTGCATCATTATTCAAATAATAATCAAATCTCATAATGCAATATTAAATTGATAACAAACATAATCATTTTCATAACTTTGTAAATGACATTCAATATAATTCCATGTCTTTCCTTTTCATTAATCTATAACATCACAATAGATTTACTTATGTCCAGTAAAAGTGAAAAGTATAGCAAGACAAAAATTGGGGATGTAATAGAAGTAGAGAGTGAGAGAGTGTAGGAGGTAGAGCGAAGGGAAGAAGAGAGTGAGAGCAAAGGTAGGAGGTAGAGAGGGGAGGGAAGAAGAGAGGGAGAGAGAGGGTGGGAGGTAGAGAGGGAAGGGAAGTAGATAGTTGGAGAGAGGGTAGGAGGTAGAGAGGGGAGGGAAGTAGAGAGTGAGAGAGGGTAGGAGGTAGAGTTGGGAGGGAAGAAGAGAGTGAGAGAGATGGTAGGAGGTAGAGAGGGGAGGGAAGTAGAGAGTGAGAGAGGGTAGGAGTTATAGAGGGGAGAGAAGTAGAGAGTAAGAGAGAGGGTAGGAGGTAGAGAGGGGAGGGAAGCAGAGAGTGAGAGAGAAGGTATGAGGTAGAGATGGGAGGGAAGTAGAGAATTAGAGAGGAGGGAGGAAGAGAGGGGAGGGAAGAAGAGAGTGGGAGAGAGGGTAGGAGGTAGAGAGGGGAGGGAAGTAGAGAGTGAGAGAGAGGGTAGGAGGTAGAGAGTGGAGGGAAGTAGAGAGTGAGAGAGAGGGGAGGGAAGTAGAGAGTGCAAGAGAGGGTAGGAGGTAGAGAGGGGAGGGAAGAAGATAGTGAGAGAGAGGGTAAGGAGGTAGAGAGGCAAGGGAATTAGAGAGTGAGAGAGGGTAGGAGGTAGAGAGGGGAGGGAAGTAGAGAGTGAGAGAGAGGGTAGGAGGTAGAGAGGGGGGAAGAAGAGAGTGAGAGAGAAGGTAGGACGTAGAGAGGGGAGGGAAGCAAAGACTCAAAAAGAGGGTAGGAAGTAGAGAGGGGAGGGAAGTATAGAGTGAGAGAGAGGGTAGGAGGTAGAGAGGGGAGGGAAGAAGAGAGTGAGAGAGAAGGTAGGAGGTAGAGAGGGGAGGGAAGCAGAGACTCAGAGAGAGGGTAGGAGGTAGAGAGGGGAGGGAAGTAGAGAGTGAGAGAGATGGTAGGAGGTAGAGAGGGGAGGGAAGTAGAGAGTGAGAGAAAGGGTAGGATGTAGGGAGGGGAGGGAAGTAGAGAGTGAGAGAGAGAGAGAGGAGGGAAGTAGAGGTGAGAAAGAGAGAGGAGGGGAGGAGAGAGGAGGGAAGGGAGTGATGTAGTTCAGCATAATATGAGTGTGTCATAACATGCTTGCATTATGCTTAGGCTTGGTAATACCAAGCCTAAGGCTTGGATTTGCCTTGGGCTTCCAACGCAAAGGCTTGGACTATCTTTAGGTCATCCAAGGATGTGTTTTTTCCAATTTCTAACAAAATTTAGATAATTTGGATCGTGCTCCCCATCAAGATTGAACTTTTTTCAATGAAAAGTCAAAAAAATACCTCCATAATCTTAAGCTCTTTGTTAGCTATCTAACCATATAATGTTTTCCATATTTTGAGTACGTTAAGGATTTCATCTTTAATTTCTTTTGTTAGTGTATCCGTTTTTTGTCAAAAACTAATGTCTAGTATTTCTGACTTTTTTTTAACCATTCATCGAAATTTCAAATAAGTCACATTTTTAGAAACTAGACTCCATTTTACACGTATTCAAAAAAAAATGATTTTCGATTACTTTTCAAAAAATTTAGGGGGGAGTGCGCTTAATTTTTTGTTTTTCAAAATGTGTCCACTTTGAAAATTACTAAAAAATCAATTATTCATGAAAAAATTATCAAAAAAATCAGGGATAAACTACATGGTGTTAGCTATTTTCTCACTTAAGCAATTTTTGAAATACTAAAATAAAGTTAACATTTTAGGAGGAGAACACCAGACGCTATGTTATGTTTTTTTGAGAAAAACAAGGCTAATTTGTGTGCTCCCCCTGTTGACTTTTTCCCAGACTGGATGCTTATTCCCAGATTTCCCTACAAGGTAGCCATCAGTGATCAACAGGATCTCTGGGCCAGGGGGTCAACAGTGTAGGAGATAGACTCTATATTTTATCTCCTCTTCTTCTTCAGGCTCTGCAAGACCTAGGGGGGTATTCCCTACTCAACATCCATGAGGATATGCATACAAGGCTGGGATGCTGACAGAAAGCAGATAGTCCTCCTGTAAGTAGACCAAAACTGAAAGATAAGGGCAAAGGGGCTAGCTTTGGGCCTATTTGCAGTTGTAGACAGAGGACTGAGGTTCCTAAAACTAACTCTAATGTCCTAATGTTGGTTTTAGATTTTGATTTAGAGTTTAAGTGTGGATGCAAAGCTGGATATGGTTATAACACAAAACAAAGCATGATTGGTGCCTATCCAGGGCCTGGAGTCAGTAGACATACACCTGTGAATGATCAGCATGAACAGCTAAAACTGGATTTCAAGGGGATATATGTGATACCTGCCTTACAGACATCTCCCAATACAGAGTGTTAAGTTATCTCTACTTATGGTATCCCTACTGCAGTATACCCTTCCCAATGTTCAACCTGAAAATAGTTTAATCTACCCCTTGAGTAGAAGTTAAAAGATCAGACAGTCAACATAGGAATTCTATGCTCTAGAATCTAAACATTACCAAACATCTAGATTCAGAAGAAGAATACATGCAATACTGGAGACAGAATTAACACAACACATGCCAAACAGCATTTCTCATATAAGTTTAATCATGAAATCAGTGGGTTCATGCCAAAAACAGACAACAAGAGATACATAAACTCACAGGTAAGCTGTACAGAGCAACCAGATCAGCTTGTTATGCATTACAGAGCCAAAATCATCAACTTTCAACAACAACAAATGAACAACACAGCCTGCTTATAACAGCCAGGTAGGTGTTCAGCAATTAATTACAATGTTGACCAAAAATCTCGCCAGATACACAGTATCATGGAAATGGCGCTCAAACACAACCAGATTGGCGCCCAAACTTGAATGCAGCAGGTAGGGGAGGAGACAGGAAGATTTCTCGAGCCCTGCGCCATCATCCGCTGATTGACACCTTCAGTCGGGTACAAGGTCGACCCACGCCATCGCCCATACCTCTGCAACAATCGCCATTAATGGCGCACCAACCCGCCTTGGGAAGAACATCATACAGACTATCGCAAGCATTTCCCGCCGAGACTCATCATCATGATGTTTGAAAGTGCAGGATAACATTATCCCACATGCACCCCGCGATGACCCCAATAACACTTTATATACTAGGTCATGAGCATATATCATGTCGGTGCTTTTGCTCCTGACGACACTAGTATATAACCTCATCATCATCATCCCTCAGCAGCATGATATCCTGTTGTTCGAAATATCACCCTGACGTCATCACGATATTTGAAATATAACCTGCATGATAATCGGCACAACCTGATCCATCGGAGGAACATCCTCCTGCTGAGCTTATAACAAAAGTCTGGCCGACGAACATCCTGATGACGTCATCATCATATCCTGCTGACGTCATCATCATATCTGCCTACTGCACACCTCCTCATATCCGGATGACGTCATCATCATGTTTGCAAATATCAGGAGGTCTCTTCAAGATGATCAGTGTTAGAAATATGACCCCGCGGGACCTTGATGACGTCATCATCATATTAACATCATCATGATATTCAGAAGACAACCGATATTTGGAAATATCCTCCTGATGTTCAAATATCAGGTTGCACTGTAGCTCCTCTATAAGATCGGGGCGATAACTGAATATGATGATGCTGCTTGAAAAGATCACCCCCAGTAGATAATGCGCGAAGCCAGCAGGCGGATATCTCCTTAATATTAGCATCATCATGATGCTCGAACAAACAAACATATATCCGGGTGATATGAAAATATCACCCCCTCCTTCGGAATATCATGATGCAGATAGGCAGAGAAATAGATATCACCCTGATATAAGGATGACGTCAGCATCATCAGGATGAAGAAACAACGAACAAGAAGTGATACAACATCATCAGGATGATATTGACTAAGATCATCCTGACGTTCAAAATATGATGACCCTAGTGAATATCGGGTCGCACTTAGAACTCTCCAACAGCATCATCAGGATGATATTAACCAAGATCACCCGATGATAAAAACATCACCCCGGCGAAATATCATGAAGGCAGAAAATATGATGACCTCCGCAAGCAGCAGGATGAAAACTGGAAATATCATGATGATGACGACCCCTTAAGAAAAAACAAGTTGGGTCGAGCACTTAGAGAATAACCCCTTTAGGATATCAAGGCAACATCATCATTATGTTTGAGCAAGGTGATAAATGAAAGATCACCGGATACTTTGAAAAATCACCCTTGCAAGCAACTGAGGGCGCACTGTAGCTTATCAGCATCATCAGGATGATATCCAAACATCACCCGACAGTTGAAATATGATGATGACGTTGAAAAAACAAGTCGACGAGGAACATGATGATGCAGACCATCATCGAAGAAAAGATGATGATGATGACCTCCTCCTCAGAAAAATATGATGCTGCAGCTGAAAAATGCTGAGGAGATCCAACACTTAGAAAAAATGGGCAATAAGATGAAGGCTTCAAATGAAGAAACCTCCTGATCATGACAAATCAACCCTAGGTCAAAATAAGTGCTAACACCCCCTTTTTAAACCCCTTAATCTCAACCATTTTAAAAAAAATAGTAGTTTAGAAACTAGATTCGGATCACTACGACTCTTGTTTTTGTTGTATCTTCAAATTTTGAGTGTAACTATCTTCAATTTCTCATCCAACAGCAATGTTTCCTGATTTCCAAAAAAAAGTGGCATCTTAAGATCCCCTTTTGGTCCCTCATCTTTTGTGCACTTACCCCTAGGAAGATTCACCAATAGTAGTACCTACAGTAGCACCCCAGGGCATTCTCGTGGTTTTTGGCAACAATGAGGCTATGGTACACCAAAGAACCTCCTAGATTCTTGTTGGAACATGTTATCGCGCGGGACCCTCAATCCCTCCCTTCGGACCCGTGTGGTCTCTGGCTAACCTCTCTGGTGGCACCCTCACTAACAGTTCAAGCTTTTGGTGTAGTGGTAGCGCGTCTGTGTTAACAAACTGGCGACTCTATTGGGGAGGGGTTTGATTCCTGCCGATACTCTCAACTCGCCTCGTGGTCGCCTGTGTCCAGTACGGACCTCTCAGCTCGAGGGGGGGCTAAGTTGTTATCACACGGGACCCTCAATCCCTCCCTTCGGACCCGTGTGGTCTCTGGCTAACCTCTCCGGTGGCACCCTCACTAACAGTTCAAGCTTTTGGTGTAGTGGTAGCCGGTCTGTGTTAACAGAACACAAAGACCAACCATCCATCTGTAGCAAGTGTTACACATTCTCTAATAGTGGCACAAAGAACTTTGCATAGATGAAAACATTTTTTTGTGGTAAGCATACCTCCATCAAACATCTTGTATATGGGAGGGAAAACTAGGAAGTAGAGAGTGAGAGAAAACTAGGACATGAGTGTATTATGGGAGGGAAGTAGAAAGTGAGAGAGAGGCTGGGAGGGAGAGAGGGGAGGGAAGTAGAGAGTGAGAGAGAGAGGAGGGAAGTAGCGGTGAGAAAGAGAGAAGAGGGGAGGGAGAGACGTAGAGGAGAGGGAGAGAGAGAGGGGTAGAGGGAAGGGAGTGACATGTTTTATTTCACCATAACATGAGCACATAGCACGAGCGCATTATAACATGCTCGTGTTATTCTTTGCCTGGGTAATTTCTAAGCCTTTGGCTTGGATTTGCCTTGGGATTCTAACCCAAAGGCTTGGACTGTGTTTAGGATGTTCAAAGACGTGTTTTTCCATATTGTAACAAAAATCACATAATCTAGAGTGTGCTCCCCATTAGGTTTGCACTTTTCTCAATGACAAGTCAAAAAATACCACCATAATCTTAAGCTCTCTGTTAGCTTTCTAACCATATAATTTTTATCACATTTTGAGTATGTTTTAAAGGATTTCATCTTTAATTTCTTTTGTTAGTGTATCTGTTTTATCAAAAACCAGTATCTGGTATTTTTGACTTTTTATAACCGTTCATCGAAATCTCAAATAAATTACATTTTTAGAAACTAGACTCCATTCTACACGTATTAAAAAAATTAATTTTTGAATAGTTTTTAGAAATTTTAGGGGGGGAGCACGCTCAATTTTTATTTTTCAGGATGTGTCCACTTTGAAAATTAGTAAAAAGTTAATTATTCATGAAAAAATTATCAAAAAAATCAAGGATAAACTACATGGTGTTAGCTAATCTCTCACTGAAGTGATTTTTGAAATACTAAAAAAAGTTAACATTTTAGGGGGAGCACACCAGACGTTATGTTATATTTTTTTCAAAAAAATAGGACCAATTTGTGTGCTCCCTCTTTTTGAACCCCTTAATCTCAACCATTTTTGAAAAAACTTAGTAGTTTAGAAACTAGATTCGGAGCACTACGACTCTTGTTTGTGTTGTATTTTCAAATTTTGAGTGTAACTATCTTCAATTTCTCATCCAACATCAGTCTTTCCTGATATCAGAAAAAAAAAATATCAGAAAAAAAATAAATAAATAAAATAAAATAAAAAAATAAAAATAAAAATCTTAAGACCCCCTTTGGTCCCCCATCTTTGTGCACTTATCCATAAGCTAGCATAGAGCATGATAAAGATAAGAATAGTGATCCTAACATTGCATAGCATGAAGAAAATAGGGATCTTAAGATCATAATGTGAATACATGAATAACTCAAGTGGTAAGTAAAGGACATGTAAGAAATAATAAGAGTGAAATAAAGCATGTAGGGGTATAAAAGCAAACATGAAAACATAAGAAGAATAGAATCAAAACATGGCACATGAGAAAGCATAAGTGTTAAACATGAGAAACAACATAAGAAATGTGATCCTCAAGTGGGGAAACAAACTATGAATCATATTAATATAGAATGTAAAATGAGAATAGGTATATCACACAATAAACATTGCATAAAGAAATGGCCAAAGTGTAAGGACACACAAGGTAAATGGTAAATAAGAAAGAAGAATTACAACATATATGGTAAAATATGAAAGGAAAAACAATAAGGGTAAAAGTTCAGAACTATGTCACACTTTGGGCCAACTAAATGGTTTCTATTGAAATAGTTTCACCCCAAAAGGTTTTAAGTGGAACAGTTTCACTCGAAACCACGTGACCCCTACTTGGCATAAAGAGTTTCACTTGAAACTTTTTTAGTCGAAATTTTTGAATCAATATAATTTGATTTCAAATTTGAGAAATGTATTTATTTACATATAAATTTTTGGTTCCCATGTGGCAGCCAACTCCCTTTTTTCCAACAAATTCAACTTCAACTTTAGAGTTCTCCAACCAAAGGGTATTTTCATGAAAATCTAAAAATACACTTTTGTAGATCTCAGAGTCTATAACTTAAAAATATATATTTTATATATTTTGATTAGTTTTATTATGTTTTTTTTTTAATTTATTACAATTAGGTTAATATAATCAAACATTAGACTGATTAGAAATTAAAAATATACTTTAAAATATACTTTAAAAAAATTAAAAGTATGTGGTACACTAGATGAGAGAATTCTCTCCAAGAAAGTATAATTTTTATTTTTTAATAATAAAAATTTAGGAAAAAGTTGACGTCTCAACAAAACTTTGACAATTTGACTAAATTTGATTTTAAAAACTATTAAAAAATAAATATTCATCAAAAATTAATTTTTTTTCTCCATGCACTAGATTTTCAAGTTATCTAATTGGAAAAAAAAAAATTCAAAGAATTTTTTTAAAAATTTACTATATTTTTTGCAATGTACCATCAACCTCATTTTTTTCAATTTTTTGTAGCAATTAAAATTATTCTCTTAAATTTATAAAAACTATATCCAACTAATTTTTTAAAAAATGAAAAAATTATAAACATGAACTACATTAAGTGTTCTGCATTTCATTAGTTTACATCATTTTAAAATTTAAAACATGCATGTCACTTTTAGGCGATCCAAGTTGAAAAACTGTATTTGTGTTGGCCATTTCCTTTATAAAAGTGTGACATATTTTTTTATGAATATCCTATTTAACTTATATTAAATAAATAAATAGTACATATTCACAAAAAAAGATGGGTGGTCAAAAGTCACACCCCACAGTCACAGCCACAAAGGGCGAATAAAACATAAGCCTCAAAAGGAAAATAAAAGTCACAGCCTCAAAGGCTAAGCATAATGTCTAACAAGAAAAGATAGAAAAAGCATTAAGCTGCAAGGGTAGCACCAACAGATGGAGGAGGATCTTTATCATTAGGTTTTCCCCAGAAGTCCCCAGGGGTAGCATCATCAATAGGCTCTCAGCCATTAAGAGGAACGGTGGCATATTCATTCTCCTCCTTCTCCTCTGGCTGAGTGTGAACCAGGGAAATGGCAAGCTAGAGCTGAGGAAACTTGTTAGTGTTAGTCCAACCAATATCCCACCAAGGAGAAGGTAATCTAGAAGGCAAGGACCAACCTCCACTAATAGCAGAATCCCTAGAGAGCTGAGGTCCACAAGAATGAGAGCTACGATCACAGTCACCATGGCTGCCTCCACGGTCCCACTAGTCACATTGAGAAGTCTGACTACATGGCCATGCTGACGCCCCTGAGAGGAGCACGAATCAGGCAGGACCCAGGAAATAGCACAAGGAGAGTTTCCCAAGTGGTCTAGCAACTCCTGGAGATGGGCGACTTCAAGTGCAACTTTGCTAGCTTGCACTTGAATCTGCATCAGAACATTAGAGCAAATCAGAGCTTTAGTGTATAATGAAAAATGCTTATCAAAAGAATAATGAATAAAAATAGTAGCTTTCTATCTTTCCAAATGCTAAAAAGAATTTCCAACCTGAAAGCATGCCAAATGTGGGCATATTGGTAGGGAAGATAGGGCCAATCTCCAAGTAAGACCATATTCCAAGAAAAGGCATGAGGTTTGAAAGGTCGAAAGAAATCATGTATCTAATTCCAAGCTTCATGAGCTCAAGGGCAAAACCAGAAGAGGTGCTTGAGAGTCTCAGGCTACCCACAGAACAAGCAGTGAGGGATGGTAATACCCATGTGATCCAGGAAATCCCCGAGGGGAAGGCCTTGATACAACAAACACCAAGAAAAATGTGCCAACTTAGGCTCAACCACAATAGACCAAACACATTGAAACTGTCTATGCCAGGTCCCAGGAGAGGACTAAATAATGCCAACGGTGATTAAGCTACTCCACCATATGCAAATGGGGAGACAACCAAGAATATCCTTTACAAGGTTTGTAACTCTGAAAGGGAGTCTCGGGATACCACTTCCAATCTTTCCACCATGGCTTGAGAGAGCAGACTCCCACCTTATGAAGCATGTGAGGAGGAATGGCCTCAATGACAACCTGAAAGGTATCATGATCGGAGTGAAGAAGCCTGAATTTATGCTTGAAGTCAGGCCAAGAAAGGAAATCCTTGGTGGTTCGATTCTGAAAGTTAGGTAGAACACGAATCCCGTGTAAAGGAAAACACAAAGTGTGGCATGAAGATATGAGAAGATCTAACTAATGAATTCATCCCCATTGGACATTTCTATAATATTATTGAAAAATCTATCATTGTAATCAATGCCCCAACCCCCCATGAGTCTATCAATATCCTAATGAAGTATGCTCACATGAACAAGAGTGAGATGTAGAGATGCCAAGTGTGATGTATGCTCTAAAAGAACCGACGTAGATGTTGTGTTAAGTTTTATTTCATATGTAGCCTAAACATGGGGTGTGCTATGGTGAACAAGACCAATCTCTATGCACATCATTTTCTTTCCTTTGATTAACAACATCAAGTGAGAGGGTTGTGGTCTCATGAGTATGCTTAATGTTTATTTTCACTTTATCTATAGATCTTGAACTTTGTGTTCAAGAATGCAATGTATCTATCTATATAATGTCTATGCATGTGATAATAGAAACAATTTGAGTATTTTATCCTTGTGTGGTGCAAGCTTAGGGTTATCCATTGGTTTGATAAAAGATAAGGTAATGTGATTATGTTTCAAAAGTTGTTTTAATACCATATGTTGAGGCTTTTTCAATTTAGTGAATTCTCTAAATTGTTATGGGGTTGGGAATTGCATTATGATCTCATCATTGATATCATTATGTACATCCTCATTTCCCCGATTTCCTAAATGTGATCTAATGATGTTAACTAATGGCAAAGGGGGAAAAGTGTTAGAAATATGCTTGAATATACCTAAAATCGAATTCATATATTTTAACTAATTCTTGTCATTAATCTTCTATCACTTCCTACACTAATTAATTAAATATTCATTTAATTAGGGTATCCCTCTTCCATCAACTAATTAAATAAATTAAATTTAATTAGTCTATACTAACATTAGTTATTTAAATAAATCATTTTATTTATTTAATTAAGTTAATGTCTTCGGGCATCATTTAAAAATAAAAACATTTATTCTTCTCCATCAACTCTAAAAATCTACATAATCTATCCAAATGTAAATTAACTTTGCATACTTGGCCATCCACATAACCCATTTAATCCTAACCCTCCATTTCCAACTACCAACCATTTAAATAACAATTTTAATCCACATCACCTATCCAAAATGAAATTAATCTTCAATCCTAGTTATCAATTTAATCAATAAAATCCTAGCTATTCAATCCCCAACTACCATCTATCCAAATTCAAATCAACTTTGAATTTTGGTCATTCACTTAATCAACCTAATTCTTAGCTCTCTATTCACCAACCACCAACATTTATTTCCACCTCCCTCCAAATTCAAATTCAAAAATCCTCTCATTCAATCCTAACCATTCATTTCAAATGAATCTCAACCCTTCATTCCTCTCATCCCAACTCTATAAATCCATACCATCTCCCTAATTCAAATCCCGACTCTATAAATCTACACCATCTCCCTCATTAAAAAATATGAAGAATCCATTTGCAGGTGATATCACAAGAGCAATTAACATTCAACAATCAAGAGCACATCTCCAATCACCAAGGTTTGCATTTTGTAAAAGTTTGTTTGATTTCACATATTGAATTTGCATGCCTTGCTCGCTCAATCAGAAGTAGTGGTAGGATTTGAAGTAGGAATCAAATTTACCTTTGTTTCCTTGCTTGTTCCTTCATTTTCACCACTACATTTTGGCACGCTTAGTATTATTAGTTGGTTGAATTCACAGTTATTTTATTTTTGTTGTTATTTTATGCTTATTAGTTGTAACATGCCTAGTTAGAATGGTAAGAAATTGTAAAAGTATTCAGTCAACCATTTATATAACTACTTACGATGATCTTATCTAACCATTTACATGTCTTGTATTGAAGAAACGTACACACTTACTGTATTTGAAATTCATGAATGCACTTTTAGTATCTTCAAATACTTGCATTAAGTTTGTCCCAGAATTTTGACCTTGCTCTTTGGATTGAATCTGCCCCCTTCACATTTGGAAATTTGTGCACTTTAAGGAGTTCTACTACAAAATATAGCACAACACAAGCTAAATTTATAATGTGACACTTTACTTAAAACATCATCCATTTCAATGGTCAAACAAACAATAACAATTTTACACCTCATCTACAACTAAAAGTAGTAAATATTTGTCCTATTTTTATTGGTCAAAATTAACCTTTGACTTTTGAAATGGATGATGTTTAAGAATAGCCTACAATTAAAAACAGTAAATATTTGTCCTATTTTTATTGGTCAAAATCAACCTTTGACTTTTGAAATGGATGATGTTTAAGAATAGCCTACAACTAAAAATAGTAAATATTTGTCCTATTTTTATTGGCCAAAATTGACCTTCGACTTTTGAAATGGATGATGTTTAAGAATAGCCTACCAAAAAAAAAACTTTATAATAAATAAAATAAAGAAACTATAAAAAACCATTTTCTATATTTATAAATCATTAATACATAAATTATAAAGATAAGTCAACCTAATAATAACATTAATTTTCATATAATGACAATATATACCTTCTATAAGTATATAGTTTATATATCTATAAAATGCAATTAAAATAAATAAAATAAAATAAACTGTAAAAACTATTTTCTCTATTTATAAATCATTAATACGTAAATTATAAATATAAATCAATCTAATAATGACATTAATTCTGCCGAAGGCGTTCCCTTTGGCAAAGAGAGGCCTGGGGCGGAAAATCAACGGCCTAGGGTGTACGAGCAGCAAGCAAGACTATTGAAATAATCTCGTCTGTCCATGTGTTGCTTCTTCATTCGTCCTTTCTAATAATTTTAGAGACGTGTTTCCCTCGGACGAAGGCGTGACGCAGCGGGTGCAAAGTTATTATATCCACCTGCGGATTAATCACTGTTTAATTTTTTAGGCGTTGTCCAAACTTTGTTATTATTTATATCCGCTTAATATAAATCTTTCATATTATTGGTGCAGTCATTCAATATTTATTACAAATTACATAGTTTTGTAATTATACAATACTATACAGTAAACTGTATAAAGTATTATTAATTTGAAATAATATTAATATGGTATAATATCTGTAACATATTATATTGTAATTATTTCATCTAATTTATTATTAATTTTAACTTAATATTATTATTATTATACATATTTCCACTAAAAATATTCATAGATATAACTAAATAAATATTCTTAGATAAAAAATATGAAAAAAATAATTACATATTATACTATAATTATTATATCATTTTTATTATTAATTTTTTGCTTACAAAAATATTTGTAATTGTTACATCTCTAATTTTATAGTTATGTATTTTCCCAATTATATCATGAATAGTTAAAATTAAAATAATAATACATATAAATTTAAAATATATAATATCACATTATATAATATATATAATTATTACATTTAATTTATTATCTAATATTTTCCTAATTATAGTATTTATAGATAGTATTACAATATTAATAGATATAAAATTGAAACAATAGAGCATAGTGTCTTTTCCAATTATGATATTCATAGATCTAATTAAAATATTAATGGATATAATTAAAATATTATTATAATTATCTAATTTCCCAATTATAATATTCATAGGACTGATTAAATATTAATAGATATACTTAAAATATGTATACCTTCCATAAAAAAATATACATATTTAAACATAATATACGTATGGTTCTAAATAGTATAAAAGAGAAAAAATATATAACAATAATGTAATGACATATATTATAGGATTGTACTTCTAATAAATATTTAATAATCTTTACTGTGTATAATATAATATATATATCAACAGGTATAAATATAATTTAGATTTAATACTTCAAATAAAGATATAATATATAATATTTAATATTTAATATAATTATATTGATTGTTTATATAGTATATTTTATATGATGTAAATTATTTAAAATTATAAAATAGTATATTTATAATTTAATTGTATTTATTTTATTATATATTAATTTTATAGATATAATTTATATTATACTTATATTTATCATTAAATATTATATTCTATATGATACAAATTATTAAATATAAATATAATATTATATATTTTTAATAAAGTACTATTTAAATTAATTTATAACAAATATAACAGTTTGACTCACTTTTTCAATCTCAATTGACAAGGTGTTGAATGGATTGTCGATGCATGTCAATTAAAAATAATTTAATATTACATTCAAACTATTGCCATTGGTCTAGGAATTATCAAAGGTATAACATTCGTTTCTCATTTATAAAGCAGTGTACCTTGCTCCTTTCACCACCTATTAACTCAATCTAAAATATGACGAAATAAATTAGATTGTCTCGCAAATGTATCTATGCACGAAGGAGCAACAATATTGAGTAAAAAGACTTTTAAGGAGAATTTTGTAAAGTTGTGTGAAGTTTGAAGTAACATACTTCAAGATGTGCATTCTATGTCATGTTCAGAAAATATAAAGACATGGGATACCCATAATCTTGTAACCTCCATATGCCAGACCAAGAGGCCATTGCAGAATGGTGACTGTGACCTGGTGCAAGAATAACATGGGACAAGGCTTTTGTGTATCAATGGATAAGCCATCAGACCAATCAATGTGCAAATTCCTACAATACAATCCAAATGATATCAAAACACTATGCCAATGGTTATATTTATAAAATTTTGACATCTCTCTCTCTCTCTCTCTCTCTCTCTCTCTCTCTCTCTCTCTCTCTCTCTCTCTCTCTCTCTCTCTCTCTCTCTCTCTCTCTCACACACACACACACAATATCTCTTTCTCTATCCCTCTCCATTTATCTCTCCTATCCTCGATGTGTCTCTCACACTCTCTCTTCTTCTATCTCTCTCCTCTCTTTCCCTTTATATAACTTATCTCTATTCCTCTCTCCATCAATCTCCCTCTCTATCTCTCTCCCTATCTATCCCTCTCTCTCTCTCTACCCCTCTCTATCTATATATCACTCGTTCCCTCTATATCACTTATCTCTATTCCTCTCCATGAATCTCCCTCTCTTTATCTCTCTTCCCCTTTTATCTCTTATCCCTATCTCTCTTGCTCTATTCCTCTCTAACAATTTATCCATCTCTTTATATCTCTATCTCTATCTCTCCCTTTCACTCTCTCTCCCTCTTTATCTCTATATCCACTCTACCTCTCTCTATATCTCTTTGTCTCTATCTTTGTATCACTCTACCTCTCTATATGTCTTTGTGTCCTTCTGTCTTTGTCTCTTTCTATATCTCTATGTTTCTTTATATTCCTCTTTCTCTCTTTCTCCTCATCTCCATCTGAGCTCTTTCTCTCTTTCTCCTCTACTCCATCTAAGCTCTTTGTCTCTTTATCTTTCTATCTCTCTCTTTCTCTTCTTCTCTTCCCCTCTCTATATTCTATTTTCTCTCTTCTCTAGGTTTTTCTTCCTCTCTCTCTCTTATTTTATCTATCTATATTTCCCTCTATATATCTTATGTCTCTCTACCCCTCTCTCTCTCACTTGCTCTTTCTCTCTCCTTCTCGATCTCTCTTTCTCTATTCCTCTCTATCAATCTCCCTCTTTCTCTCTCTATATCTCTTTGTCTCCCTTTCTATCTTTTTATTTCTCTTTATTTGTCTCCCTCTTTATACCCCTCTGTCTCTCTACCTCTCTCTCCCTCTCTCTCTCCATGTACTCATTTGTCTTTATATCTCTCTATCTCCCCCTGTTCTCTAACTCTCTATCTATCTCTCTTTCTCTCTCTCCCCCCTTCTCTCTCTCTATCTCATATCTCTATCTCTCTCCTACTCTATTTTTATCTCTATTCCTCTATATCTCTTTCCCTCTATATCCCTCATCTCTATCTCTATCTCCTCTATTTCTCTTTCTATCTAAAACCATGTCTTCAGAATCGCTCTCATCTCTTTTCCTCTCTATCTCTTTGTCTCTATTTTGTCTCCCTCTCCCAAGCACATGACATGTTGCCTTGAGTGTAGCTCCCCATGGACACGTGCTCTATTTGGATTGTTACCATGGAATGATTGATCAAAATTTAGTCTCTCTTTTCTCTATCCATATTTCCCTCTATATCTCTTATCTCTATCTCTCTCACTTGCTTTAAATCTCTTTCTTTATTCCTCTATTAATCTCCCTCTCTATATATCTCTACCTCTACCTCTCCCTCTTTATCTCTCTCTCCCTCTCTATATCTCTATCACTATACATCTATATATCTTTGTCTCCCTCTCTACCTCTCTCCCTTTATCCTCTCTCTTTCTCTTTATCTATCCCCTTCTCTCTTCCTCTATCTTTATTTCACTCTTCACCCCCTCTATATCTTTAGTATATCTTCTGTATAACCCACACTCACTGACTAAATCAACACTATTTTTTTTCTTTTTTCATGGACAATGTTTATCTATATCAATCTCTACCTCTCTAGATATATCTCTTTCATAGAATTAGAATAATAATAATGTCCATAATCAATCTCTCTCTCTCTCTCTCTCTCTCTCTCTCTCTCTCTCTCTCTCTCTCTCTATATATATATATATATATATATATATATATATATATATATATATCCCTCCCACTCTATATATATATATTTCCCCCATTCTCTATTTTCCCTCTCTTTATCACTTTTCACTTCTCCCTCTCAAGTTCTTTGAGGAAAAAAAGAAACTTAAATCCTTATTCATTCATATAAGTTGAAGTATATAATGTAAGGTGGATAAGAGCATATATTTGTAATCCTTTTTTTGTCCATTCTGATTCCTCAATCATTGTCCATCCATTTTGTTTTCCCTATTTTCTCTATAATGCTCTCACTTCATGTCTTCTACCACTAATTAATTTTATATACATGTTAGCTCGGCGTACCCATTGCACACTAAGGTGTGATTGCTAGTTCTAGTATAATTAGAATACATACTTATATAGGGTAAGCATAAGTGTATATATTTATAAAGCACAATTTAAAAGTTGACTTCTCTATTTGTGCAATATTACATACATATCATGGACCAACCATACTGGACGTAATGGGATCAACATGGATATAGTTTTTATCATATGTCATCTAGTTGTATGTATCCACTTCTCCCCTTGGGGTCAAAAAAAATTTCCCTTAATTATTTGTTATTTTCATTGGTCAAAGATGCTTGTTTTGATACATGCCCCATTTGCTTTCCCATATTGAGGGATCTGACCCATATGTTCTTTCTCTTCTTTCTTCTAATAAGATATTCTTAGGAAGTTAGTTTTAAATAGGTAATGATGATTCCCATTCTTCATAATCACTATTGCTTTATAGTTTGGCTTATGAAGTGGATCTACATACATTTGTAATGGGTTTAACATTTAGAGAATTTGCTTGCACAAATTTTGAATATGTTTTTGATCAGAACCATGGATATGCACTTTAGATAAAAATATCATCTTAAGTTAAAAACCACTCTTATTTGACTAATGCTTTCAAACTCTAGAATATTGTAATTGTCATTTTAGTTTTTTATGTTATTAAGTGTAATTAGTTTATAAGTAGTGTATACACTTAAAAATGGCACGACTCTGTCTAAATAAATATTCTTAATATTTATTTTAGTTTAATTCCTCTATCAATAAATAAACAAATCAATTTATTTATCTGATTCACATTCCTCACAAAATAAATAAAATCATTTATTTAATTGAATCATTCATATTCCTCCAAATTAAATAAATTCATTTATTTAATTATAATCCTCCAAGTTCTTCTAAATTAAATAATACCAAATTATTTAATTAATTCTTCCAAAATTCCTCTAAATTAAATAATATCAAATTATTTAATTACCTCTTCTAAATTTCAAAGTCATTCTAAATTAAATAATGTCTAATTATTTAATTAGTTCTTCTAAACTTAACATCCTCTATATTTAAATAAATCAAAACATTTATTTAAATTATTTTTTTCCTCCAAAAATAGATTAACACCAAAAATAATTCATGCAAATCCATGTGCACACTTAATTAAATATTTTAATATTTAATTATTTGTTCCCTCACCCACATGTCCTATTTATCCTCTAGTTCCAATTAGTTAACTCATCAATCAAATCAATGAACTAGTTAGTCTATTTTGTCAACTGGACAATCTATTCAATTAACTCTTCAATCTATTTCTGTTAACTCCCCTGTTGCATGAAGGAGCAAGACACTTGTCCTCTCCCTATTCGCGCACATCCTCTCAAGTTTCCTCAACCATTGATCCTCTTATTCTTTCTATATCGTTGATCTTCTCTCTCTCAAGCCTATAAATACAACCCCTATTCCTCCATTTCAATCATCCAAGCTTTTAGTAAACTTACTCTGCAAGAATCACAGCGCGCCTTTGGCACCCAACACCATATCCATAGCTTGCGATCACTATTTTATTGTATTAAAGATCCTCTTCATTACAAGAACTATCATAGTCGTTTCTCTATTGTCATCTTAAAGAACAAAGCAAGGAAGTGTGCTTTTTGAGGGCTTCATTAATATACAACAAGATCGATTGAGATTAGGCAACCAATGGAAGCTACGAAGTAATAAGGTTTGTGAAGGTATTGTTCTTTGTTTTAAATCTTGTTTATTTCCATTTTCATTGAGTTATTGGGTTATTATTAATCATTGATATTATCCACATTTTCCCAATACATTTTCTAGCGCCCACCGTGGGGCCTGGCCCCAATTTAACCCCAAAACTAAGTTTTTGTGCGTTAGGTTCCATACACAGAAGGATTCTGTGCATCTGTTCATTCCTAACACGCATCTGAGCTCTATTTCAACGCATCTAGAGATTCAGCGCATATGTTCTCCAATTCTGCGCTTTTACCATTTGTAACTATGCATATATTCTTTCTGTCAGCACATTTATTTTCTGTAACTACGCATACACCAAATCTACGCATCTGTACTCTGTATCTGTGCATATATGCTCTATAATTGCGCATTTGTTCTGACAAGGTCTTGGAGTTATTTCTTATGATTTTTTGCTAACACTAACATTCCTCGCAGGAATATTCTTAGATTTTCTTGCAGGTTAAGGCCTGGTTAGTCATATAGCTGCATTTGTTAACTCATCTCTAGATCTAATTAGCCAAAGAAAAGTAATTGAATTGATCATGCAAATCTCATTTAGCTCTAACTAGGAGGATTGTAATTTGATCTTGTTGCATCAACAACTCAAACATAGTCCCTACTAGAAAGATATAAAATTGAACCAAATGTTGCTATCTTGCTTCTTTCAAAGTTAACAAATCGTGTGTGTGCCCAAGTAGCGTAGCTCATTTAGTCTTTTTCTTTTTAAATAGGATTAACGAACCATTGTTCTCCGTGTTTTCAGAATGATAGTAGGCCCATGCTCTCCCCTTTCTTGGGTGACCAGAATGCCAAACCTATCATTTTGCATGTTTAACCTTTAGAGAGGCCTGCCCTTGGATATCCTTTTGTCCAAGTGGGAATGACCTTAAGTGGTAACAAGATAAAGCCCAAGCTCTGCCTATCCACTATAAATAAATTGTGCTTGAGGTGAAAGCTTCATGCAACGAGTGTTGATTAGTTATACTGACAGCCAACCTCCCCCAAAACCCTCCAAGGCGCAACCTTGAAGGCTAAGAGACTCCATAACGGAGAGTAGCGTTGCCGCACGTATAACCACTCGAACGGTTGCCCTTACTACTTATCCATTATTTTAGAAGCTAAAATCCCCTATAAACTGGTGCCGAAAAGGGTGATTATCATCTTCTAAGATGGCTCACGTACTTACGATTCAATAGTAGAGATAACAGGGAAATCTCAAGGTTTGCGAGCCTTGGGAACCTAGAACTTGGTGTACCTAAGAAGTTTGTGCACTTGTAAGGGGGAGCCCGTGTCCCAAGTTCCTAAGTTATCCACTTTGAATAGTGTAGCTGGTGTAAAAACCAAGTGAGAATTCAGTTTATATTGCCCCTACCATCCTAGGATTTGTACTTGTTTTAGTCAAAAAAGTCAAAAATCTTTAAAAAAATAAAAAATCATGAAAATATTATTGAAGTGTTTGTTGTGTCTTCTTGCCATAGTTGAAAAAAAAAATCAAATCAAAAAGACCAACTTTCAGCCAAAGAAAAACTAAAAACATCGAGAAAACATTCAAAAATCAGTCAAAATCATCCAAAAACACAGAGCTGTGCATTTGTTCACCCCTGTTGTTTTGTCCAATCCTGTTGTGCATCTGTCTGTTGCTGCACATTCATTCAATCTTGCAGCACTTTTGTTAATTCATGTTGTGCATACATTTTTCACCAGTACTGTGCATTTAAACTCTGTTCTGGCACTTTTACATTTTACCAATCTTGCGCATTTGTCCTTTTCTGCTGTGCGTTTACCCTCTGTAACTGCGCATTTTTTGCTACGTATCCATCATAGTGAGCACTTCCGGACCTTTTGTGAGAAAAATATCAACCTTTCTGGATACTCATTTCAACATTATTTCATTTTCCCAAATCAAATTAATCGTGAAAATCACTTATCCTATCCATTTCCACAACATAGCCGCTTTTTCAACACTCACCTCGTCCAAAACATTCACAAAAATTCCCCAAAGTCAAACTAAGTATCAAAACCAGGTTAGCAGCAAAGCAATTCTAGATCATATCAACCTCAAACAAACCTATTAAGTATCCACTATCAATGATCTATCATCCTTCTCTCTCAGAACTTAACTAGGGGCTTGTGCAAAACTAGTCTATATCAAGTAATCGGATTCCAATCATCCTTACTTTTGGCTATCGTTTTGTATCAACCATCTTGTTTGACACCATTGGTCTAAGGAAACCCTTGTCTGAACCTCATCACCACAAGTATCCCCTTCACTGCAACCTCCTAGCACACCTTGTCAAAGCTTCCAATCTCACTCCACACCATCCCAAGTCAAATTGCATGGTCTTAACTAGATCCCAAAAACAAAAACAACTTGAAATGGCGAGCACATCCAACAAGATTGCCCCATCCCCTCATGACAGTGATGAGGAGTTTACTCCTAAGGACATTCTAGACACTCAACAAGACCGAAAGTTCCAATGTATGATGGACAAATTGCTCAAACAAGACCCTAGCAAATTCTTTCTTTACCTAGCGACACAAGGAGCCAAACTCCCCAAAGGACTTTGATGTCAACGCGTTAAAGAAAATCAAAAAAGAAAGAATCCTCGAGGAAAGCACACAAGAAGAAAGAACCATAGACAGGGTATGTGCAGGATCATGATGGGCCAAACTATACCTCTAAGTGGCAATGAAAATACAAAAAATCAGACTTAATCAAGTTCATGTGAAAATTTGAATGGATTATCTACACAATTTGAAAAAGATGTAAGAACGAAATTTGTAGAGAATTGAATCTAGTTTATGAGCTACTAATTTTTTTTAAAAAAAACTAAATTTACTTAGTGAAAAAAGAACATTTCAATGAACAACTATTAAACTTTTCAGAAAAAAATAAAAAGTGGGTGTTTGTCTAGCCAACCTAACTATGAGAAAAAATATATATATATTTTTTAAACTTTCAAAATAAGTAAAGGACTCATGCCTGGATGTGACGCATATTTTTTTGAAATTTTTTTCCAATAAAATAATTAGTTATGATTTTTTTACTGTGACTTTTTTTAAAAACTAAAGAGTAATTGTCCAACCAACCTAACTCGATCAAAAAAAATTGGAATACAAAAAAAAAAAATTTAACCTATAGTCAATGGAGCATAGAGTGTGACGCATCTTTCAGATCTGAAAAAGGTGAAATGGTTTGAAAGTTATTGATGTTTTTCAATCAGTGTATCCATTAGGATTTCAGACACACACTATATAGAAAATTATTAATAATTATTTAACAAAATGATAATCAAGAAAATCTTATATTTTTAGAAAGATAACAATTTCCTCTATAAACCCTTTTCGTTTTATCAATTTTGCATAAAAAAAAGTCATCAGCACGAAGGGTGAAGTTCGAAGAAGAGAGTGAAACCTATAAAAACGTTAGAATTGAGGGAAAGTCAACTATGATAGCCCCTAGCCTACATACAAGGCAAAAGCGAAGCAAAATGGATATTAGTTATTAACGGATATCCGTTTTGCTTTGGTAAAATACCATTTTTCCTTTTTTATGTTTTATAAAATGGATATCCGTTTTAGGTTAACCAAAACGGATATCCGTTTTTGCTCTCTCTCTCTCTCTCTCTCTCTCTCTCTCTCTCTCTCTCTCTCTCTCTCTCTCTCTCTCTCTCTCTCTCTCTAAAGGTGGTCTATTGATATACCGCAATGGTCATAAGTATTCATCTTTAGCTTTGTGTAAAATGCTAAAAAGGTGGTCTATTGATATCCCGCAATATTCTTATGACCATTTCATCTAAGTTCATCTATGATCGAAAAGGCTTGTCTATTTTCTAAGTTTTGTAAAGAGCATTGATAACAAATTGAAATGTCCATTTTTAGATTCATTTTCTGCATTTCCTATAATCATGGTAATCTATGAAATCACATTTTTTTGAGGCATTCTATCAAATAGTTAGCAATGCCTTGTCTATGTTTCCATAGTTTTTATAAATATTTGCTAGAAAGTTACCAAATATAATATTTGATAAGAATCCCCCTATCATTATTCTTTTGATGGATGCCCATGTACCATTCCTTTGGTGTAATTAAATAAGATAGTAGAAAAGATCATGGCGTTTGGCTATATACGAGTCAACTACATTTGTTTGAAGATTTTTTTAACTTTTTTCAACAAAGTTCATTATGTTATGCATTGTAATGTTGGCACTTTGTAAGTTCTTTTTTCAAATGTGTGTAAACATAAGAAAAGTCTACACATAATAGTTGGTCTTTTGGTAAATAAACGTTGTGGAACTTTATGAGGCATGGGGATGTTGAACTTCACTGCAATTTACAAGTTTGTGGATGAGTACATTAGGATTTTGCATTGATGATACATAATTATTTTCAAAACCTTCTTTATATACTTACGAGATTTTGGGAAGTGGAGTCATGTTTTCCATCTACAACTTTGCAAAGGTTCCACTTTTCCACCAAATAGATTAACATTACTTTTAATCATGTACGACTTTAGGAATGTTAAGATAAAATTAAGTTGGCAAAAGTGTGCCTCTCTCTCTCTCTCTCTCTCTCTCTCTCTCTCTCTCTCTCTCTCTCTCTCTCTCTCCTCTCTCTCTCTCTCTCTCTCTCTCTCTCTCTCTCTCTCTCTCTCTCTCTCTCTCTCTCTCTCTCTCTCTCTCTCTCTCTCTCTCTCTCTCTCCTAATTAAATCCTATTCCTAGCTTTCCTAGTTTTCCTTTTCCTTTCCAATTTGCTTAGGAGAGAGAGAGATAGAGAGTCCTAGTTTTCTTGTTTTCATTTCCTTTGTCAATAAGGGAGAGGGAGAGATAGAGGGGAGAAATAGGGAGATAAAGGAATGATAGGGGAGAGAGAGGCAAGAGATAGAGAGAGAGAGGGGGGGAGAGATAGGGAGATAGAGAGCGAGCGAGATGTCCAGAGAGATAGGGAGAAGGATTGAGACGTAGAGGGATGATAGAGATAGGGAGATAAGGGAGAGATAGGGAGATAGAGGTTTAGGGTTGCTCGGTTTTAGGGGTTAGGGGTTAGGGGCATTATTTAGGGTTTTGGGAGAGAGAGAGAGAGAGAGAGAGAGAGAGAGTTTCTTAGGGTTAGGGGTCGGGGTTTAGGGAAATTATTTAGGGGTTAGGGTTTAGGGAAATTATTTAGGGCTTAGGGGTTTAGGGGCTACTTGGGAGACATAGTGAGAGAGATTGAGAGGTAGAGGAACGATAGAGATAGGGACATAGGGAGATAGAGGTTTAGGGTTGCTTGGGTTTAGTGTTTAGGGTTTAGGGGTTT